>OX451739.1:1630177184-1635354468 GCA_948472305.1 Vicia faba | reverse complement strand
ATGGACAAAGAGTCTAGGTGGAAATTACTATGGTTTTGTAATCATTGACGACTATTCTAGATTTACTTGGACTATATTCCTTCGTAGCAAAGATGAAACCTTTTCTGCTTTTAAGAGTTTTGCAAAACTGTCCCAAAACAGAATGGAATAAAAAATAGTTACAATTCGAAGCGATCATGGAGGTGAATTTCAAAACCATCTCTTTGATAAGTACTGTTACAAGTATGGCATTGATCATAACTTTTCAGCACCTCGAACTCCACAACAGAATGGGGTTGTGGAGCGCAAAAATCGCGTTTTAGAGGAGGTTGGCAAGAACAATGCTCAATAGGGTGGATTACCAAAATACTTTTGGGCTGATGTGATTAGCACAACTTGTTATGTTTTAAACAGAATATTAATCTATCCTATTTTGGATAAAACCTCTTACGAGCTTTTAAAAGGAAGAAAGCCAAACTTTTCACACCTTCACGTATTTGGTTGTAAGTGTTTTATTTTGAATAATGGTAAAGAAAACCTTGGGAAATTTGATGCAAAAGCGGATGAAGGTATCTTTCTTGGATACTCACAATCAAGTAAAGCATTATAGAGTGTATACTAAGCGTTTACTTACTGTTGAGGAGTCAGTCCATGTTTCTTTTGATGAGTCTTATTCGAAAGATGTCAGAAAAGGTATTTCTTTTGATGGTGCAGGTGTATCTACAAAAGACATACTCAAGGAAACTGTTGAGGAAATTGATCAGTCCAAAACAGTTGACAATAAGGAGGAGGAAGATACTAGTCATGAAAAAGATGAGGAAGAAGGACCAGCAGAAGTAAATGATCTTCCACCAGCTTGGAAATCCTCAAAAGACCATCCTATTGACAACATATTGGGAGATATTTCAAAAGGAGTGATGACTTGCTCTAAGATAAGTAATTTCTGTTATCACTTCGCCTTTATTTCACAAGTAGAGCCTAAAAAACGGCAAAGAGGACGTAAAGAATTTTAAGCTTTATCAAATGGACGTAAAGAGTACTTTTCTAAACGGTGTCATAAATGAAGAGGTATACATCTCACAACCTCCTGGTTTTGAGAGAAATGAATATCCAAATTATGCTTTTAAATTAAAACGAGCATTGTATGGTCTTAAGCAAGCCCCTCGGGTTTGGTATGAAAGAATTAGCAAATTTTTGCTTGATAATGGATGTTCAAGAGGTAAAAGTGGATACCACTCTCTTCATTAAACTTAAAGGAAAGCACATTATTTTAGTTCAAGTATATGTAGGCGATGTTATTGTTGGTTCAACTAACATATATTTGGTCGAAGAGTTTTCTAAGGTTATGCAGGGTGAATTTGAGATAAGCCTCATGGGGGAGCTAAACTATTTCCTTGGTCTCCAAATAAAGCAGCTCGATGAGGGCACAATTGTGTGTCAAACAAAATACTGCAAAAAGTTTCTTAAGCGTTTGGAATAAACGACTCAAAATCAATTGAAACCTCTATACCTACCAACGGGAACTTAGATAAATATGAACACGATAAGAGTGTAGATGTCAAGAAGTATATAGGTATGATTGGAACCCTCTTGTATCTTACCGCATCTAGGCATGGCATGATGTTTAACATATGTTGTGCACGATATCAATTGGATCCTAAGGAATCCCACTTAAAAGCTGTCAAGCGTATACTTAGGGATCTTCATGGTACATATAAGTATGGGATATGGTATTCAAGGGAAGCGATTGTAGCTTAGTAGGTTACTCCGATTCTGATTTTGCTGGCTGCAAATCAGATAGGAAAAGCACTAGTCGCACATGCCATTTGTTTTCAAACTCCTTAGTAAGTTGGCATAGAAAAAAGCAGGTTTATGTTGCATTGTCAACCACTGAGGCTGAATATATTGTAGCTGGTAGTTATTGTGCCCATATTTTGTGGCTAAAGCAACAACTACAAGATTTCGATATCCAATTAAAACGTATTCCAATAAAGTGTGACAATACAAGTTCTATAAACCTAACTAAGAATCCTGTTTTACATTCACGCACTAAACACATAGAGATTAGGCATCACTTTCTTCGCGATCATGTTGAAAAAGAGGGTGTTGTGTTTGAGCATGTTGATACTAAAAATCAACTTGCTGATATTTTCACGAAACCATTAGCAACGGAACCTACCTTCAACATTCGTCATGAGTTAGGGATTTTAGATCTCTCTTACTTGATGTCTTAAGCATGCGTTGTACCTTAATTATATATATTTCACCATGCTATTAAGATATGTTCTAGCTTTCATACGTGAGTCTTAACTGTTCATCACTAAGGTAATATTGTTCCTTTCTCCATCTCGCTAAAATTCTGTGATCACCTGTAAATTTTTTTAAATCTTCCATTAGTATTATATATATATATAATATATATATATATATATATATATATATATATATATATATATATATATATTATATATATATATATATATATATATATATATATATATATATATATATATATATATATATATATATATATATATATATATATATATATATATTTTGTTTGAACTTTGACATAAGCATATTGCATTGCATCCTTATGAATGCATAATCATCATTAGATGGCTCATATTGCATAAACATATAGTTGCTAATGGGTCTCATATCCAACTGTCCATCAAAACTTGTTAAAAACCAAGTTTTTTTTATATGAGTCAGCTCATACATGTATGAGTCGACCTATATAGAAGAAAATTGTTAAAACAAAAACTGATATCGGTTTCAGGTCGATGCGTAAGTGTTTATTTCGATACGTAATTTGTTTTAATTCGTTTTCTTTAAAATTGTTTCAATATGTGTCGACACATTCGTGTTTCGTGTCGACACATGTGACTTTCTAAACATCATTTTTCCTGATATGTATCGACTCATTCGTGTTTCGCATTAATTCATACTGATAATTTTTTAATTTTTTTTCTGTTGGATTTGGGTCGACCCATCAGCCCACTCTATATCTTGAAATCATTATAATCATTTCATATCATCTCATCCATTGCATAGCATTTTTATTCATGTTCTTGGTTCATTTGTATTTCTTTTCAAACTTTGTTTCCTTTTGATTCAGCTTATGTAATTCGCAACTTTCTTAGTTAATCTTTTACTTCGCTTATTCGTGTTTATCGTGTTTGCTCGTTATTGCCTATATTTTTCACTCTTTATGAGTGTGCTTCTGTGATTACCATGCTAAGCTTAATTCTTTGTGAATGTCGCTGGTTTTCGTTTCAATTTTATTGAGTATTGTGATACGGTGGGAGAACTGACTTGGGTATTTTGCGTTTGTATTCGCAAATGTTTCGGTTTAGTAAAAGTCGCCATCAACTTTTTATTTTATCCTAAGGAAAGGTCAAAAAGCACAGGAAAGACCTTTGAGATGTTTTCTTGGGTTCGGGGAGTAGATTATGAAAAGGGAAGGTGCAAGCACCCTTTTCATCCATGGTTATCCATGGGCTCTTAGTTACTTGTTTAGATCACTTGCTTTTGCTTTTCAATTGTTTGAAATGGTGCTTTGTGTGTGGTTTTGAAAATGTTTTGAAAAGAGGCCATCGTTGTGGAAACCTTTGTAATGATTCTTGTTTGAATGTATACAAAGGTGTTTTTGTCTTTTGAAAAGATATTTCAATGTTTGAAAGTTTGATTTGGGAAATGTTTTGAAATTGTGTTGTGAGGTATGTTTTGAAAATAGCAAGGATGTTTTGCAAGTTTTTGATCAAGTAACTAAGAGTTATCTACCCTATTTTACTCAAAGATCTTTCCTATGTGTTTTTAACCCTTTTGACAGTGTTGTTTTACCATTGCATTTGGTAAACAACCTTGTCTTAGGATGTTAAACGGGACAGGCGCGGGTCATCGTATAGACCATGATAGCAATTGTGTTAAGTATCTTTAGCAAATTTTTGAGGCACTTGATCATTTTGTTTAGGCAACCAAGATAGCGTCATCGAGGGACTATGATCTTTTGTTTTTGTTTTTGTTTTGCCAAAGTACTCAACATGCATAACATGGCCCATTTTTAAGGCAGCAAGTGGATGTAACCCTAGGGGTGCAAGTGTGCATTGTATATTGATTTTCATGCATTTTTTGTCTTTGTATTAGGTCAAGCTACTTGTTGATTTTGGATTTTTGTATACAAACCCTAATCTCTAATCATGGCATAATTGAAAGCGTAAATGCGTAAAATAAATCTACCACTATAACAATATGATTATGGGGAGGGGGATACAATTTTTGAATGGGGATTATTTGACAAGAAATTAAAACCCTAATTTTACTATTACATCCAAATAGAATCAAATGGCATAAATAACAAATGAATAATATTTAAAGAAATTAAGTAAATATACAAAATAATATGAATATGCAAAAAATGTTTTGTTTATTTTTATGTATGTAAAAATATTTAATGTAAAAGAAAAGAATAATAAAAAAGGATTATTATTATATTATTAAGGGTAAACCCTAATTTTTAAGAATATAAATATATTGACTATATTATTTATATACAATAAAATAAAATAGTGTATATACAAAAAATAAAATATGTTTAGAAAAAAAAGGTATTATTTAAGTATAAATAATAACAAAAGTATAGTATTTTTATGTTTTTATTCCAAAGTATTTATTAAATAAAATAAAAGTATGTATATATAATATTAATCATATTAAATATGTACAATAAAAAAATAAAAATATATACAAGAAATAAAAATATATTTAGAACAATATTTTTTAGTGTGAATAAAATAAAGAATAAAATAATATAAAAGTATAATTTATATATCATTTTTAAGTTTTCAATAAATAACATATATACTAATTAAATTGTTTTCATGCTAAAAAATAAAAATAAAATACAAAATAAATGTAAAAATTTATAAAAAATATTTTTGGATATTTTTGCATTTAGAAAATATAAAATAGAAATCAGAAAATGAAAAAAAAAATCAAAGTATAAAGAAATTGGGTCAGGGGGTGCATTCAGCAAAAGAAGGGTGCAAATAGTGAGAGGACCAAAGCCCAACCCAAGCCACTTCATCTTCAACCTCTGTTCTTCAAATTTCGCGCGCCTATGTACAAACATGAACAACCTGCATACGAGCTCTATTGCAAAAACACATAACATCAAAGTTGTAGAGCTTTTCAAGATGAATCCAACCATATAAAAAACTTGTCCTAACTCTCAAAGACCAGAGAGAATTTCTATGGCCCTAAAATCTAACCTAATTTTTTCAGGATGTTCATGGACCAAATTCTCTTAGCACGCTTAATTAAAATGAAAACTGAGCATATGTACAACTTCATGGCTATGAATACCACATTTCTTATTCATAAACCTAAGTCTAAATGTTCCTAAATAGAGACATAGGAAGTTGATAAAAACCTGTTTCAGCTGAGATCGAGTATGGCAATGTGGAGCTTTTCAACAAGGCCTGAGATGTCTGGGAGCTTGCTTGAACTTCACTTGACCTTCTCCAATGTCTAGCTTGCCTTGAATGTACTTGAACAAGCCTACAGAACTCAACCTGCACAAGCTCAAATCAAAAATGGCAAACCCTGTTAATGGAGTTACAGTCAGTGTTTAAGGGTTGGGATAGTTTGGATGGGTTATGTGGAAGATGTTTGAACCAATTTGGGACAAAAAGCACGAGCAATTTGTGTTGTGGAACTCAAACTGCAGGGAGTGCCCTGTTTTGCCAAGTGAAGATGATTTTGTGCTATGGGAGGTTTGAGGGATCAAGGGGTTGTGTTTCTGGTTAAAGGGGATGTGAGAAAGTTGTTTCAAAAGCTTGCACACGTTAGTTTTTGCTGATGTTCAAGTTCTAGTGTTTTTTGACCAATTTCTTGGTTATGAAGCCAAGTATGATAAGTGATGTGAAGCAGGCCTGTACAGGCTCTCCATCAGCTTGCACACTTTTCCCTTGGCCCCTCAAGTTTGTGGATCTGATTTGCTGCACAAGATTTTGCTCTATGCTCAAGGATTATGGTTTTGACATAAAGCAAACTTTGGCAAAAATGGTAATGTACCTTTTACCATTTAGGGATTATACTTGTATGCAATGCCCTAATGACCAAAACAATGCCTTAGACCAATGGATTTGCATTTAATTATTGAGTGTGAAATGTTTTTGAGGCCTGTAATCTAGTGCAAAGCAAGCTGATTTGAATTGGTAACTTGTATCAACATGAATATGCCATGGATGAAAAGTGAGTTTTTGTCAACTTCAAGCCTTCGATTCTCCCTAACCACAAATGTGTTTGGATAGTTCTTGAACATTTTGGAAAGCTTGCAACATGCTCTACAATCCATCTTTGAAATGAAATTTGAGATTCCAAGTGGCACTATGTGAAAAATGGCCATGAAGATAGGTCAAAATCCTGCCTAAACTAGGGCAAAATTTCACTAAGTAAAAAGTTTTAGGGACCCTTGTTCCAAAATTCATAACTTGAGATCCAAGATTCTTTTGGGAAAACTTTGTGAATCAAAGTTGTAGAATTTGTGGAGGACTACAACTTTCATGTTTGAAGTTTTGTTTTAATCCAATTGCATCATGGTGAAAATGTTGGGCAAAGTTAGGAAAAATTAAGAAAATTTCATAACTTAGAAAAATTCTAAGTTATGAAAATTTTCAACTTTAAACCCTAATTTGCAAAAATGGATTTCTTGATGAAAAAGTTTCATGTTTTAAAATAACTTGATGAAAAATGACCCTTGGCACTTGATTTTGACCAAAAAGTCAAAGTTTGACTTTTCAGTGTACAATCAAATTTTGATCAGTTGACTGAAAAATTCATCTGTCAATCCAATGCATTTGAGATCTTTTGAACCTTGTGAATTGGTCAAGATGATACCATTGAGTCCTTGAATCCATGCGTGAGCCCAATTTGCCATTGGCTAGGTCAAAAATCAGAAATTGCCCTTGTGCAGTCAAAACCCTAAAAATGACCATTTTGCCCTTTTGGTGATCTGATCAAATTTCTTGTGGAGTTGTGGTCCAAACTTGATCAAATGGTTCATATGAGTTCATAATGTTGATGTGGATCAAAAATGGCAAGGTTTGACTGGAAATTGGCCATAATTAACTTTTTCCCCAATACAGCTGATTTCTAGGTCAACTGTCCAATTGACTGGGTAAAAATATGATTCAAGGCTTGAAACTTGGTATGGAAAAACTCATGAGTCCAACATGAAGTATGAAAGTCACTTTGAGTGTTGAAAGTCTAAAAATCTATGTGCAAACTCAAACCCTAATTTTGGTTATCAGTGCAAGGAGATGTCTTGGGCAGTGCAAAACCCTAATCCTGTCTGGAGTTCAAGGAGCCTTGTGAGGGGAAATCTTGATAAAATGAGAGGGAAAATTTTTGGGTACAACAAGTATGAAACTCCATTTTATTTTTTATATCTTCAACAGAATATAACTGTTGAAAAATAGTTCTTTTCCTCTTTTTGATGTTGGCAAAGGGGGAGAAGAAAAGACGATGTTAGAGAAGGAGACTTATTGGTATTATTATGCACAAACTCAGGGGGAGTGACTCAATCATTTATGCTCCATCATCACACATCTTGAAAGTATTTTCCATCATCAAAAAGGCGGATTTTGCGAGCAACCCTTTTCTTTGAGTAGTTTTGTATGATAGCAAATATGTGTAATATAAGTATTAATGAATATTTATTGTGTTTGATCTCTATGTGTGCATGATATGGTAATAGTGTAGTGATGCATGGTTTTCATAAGTATAGGAAATGCGTCAGAGTAATATAAAATATTATCGATCCCACAGAGACCAAATGTCAATCTATCGATTTCTATTGTTACGATGTTTATCTAAGGTAAAGCAATTCAGGGGTTTATGAGTGCAAGTGTAAGTAAAGTACAAAAATATAAATTTAGATATAAAAAACAGGCTTGAATGCAATTCAAACAGTCTAATGATATTCTGATGCTTCTAATTAGACCTACTTATAGGGCAATATTTTCTACTCATGAAAAGAACTAATTTAACAGGAACTGTCACTTTCGCGTATTCAAACCGAGTTCAGTCTTTAATCAATCCCTCTTATTGACACTTATAAAAATACGCGCATTGCATTAAAGTAATAAACCTATTTTTAAGAAATATAGTTTCTTGACTTAGTTGAAAAGTGATTTTGACTTGAAACTTCTAACCAAAAGAGGACTAGACCTTTAAACCCATAAACACGTCAAAAAAGAGTTTTGAAATCGTTTTTCTAAAAGTGTTAAAATATTCCTACTTAATTAAACAAAGCGCTTTCACTTCCTTTGAACAACTAAGACCACCCAAGTTTAGCTAAAGGTTGGACGGATTTCGATCTTACCCAACAAAAATAAAGTGCAGAAAACTTGTGTTAAAAACCAAAATAGCCCTTTAGGTATTTCTACAGACACATTATATGGAATATCACTTTAATTATGATATTTACATTCTAACCTTTAAAATTTAGCCAGACATGGAAATGTAAATAAACATGTTAAATAAGTGCAAGAAAAGGAAATAAATAAAGTAAAGCGAGTGAGAGGAAATAAATAAAATAAAGAGAGTGCGAGGAAATAAATAAAGTAAAGCGAGTGCAAGGAAATAAATAAAGTAAAACGAGTGCGAGGAAATAAATAAAGTAAAGCGAGTGCGAGGAAATAAATAAAGTAAAGAAAGACTTTGTAAATAAAAAACTTCTCCAAATCAGAGGATTTAAATCAGGCACAACTGGAAATAAATGCGACTGGAAATGAAAATGGCGGCAAAATTAACTTCTACCAAAATGCTCCAAACTCGATTACAGACTCTATCAATGGTGTGATAACTCTTCGATGTGAAGGGGTTATAACTTACAAGATTTGACAATATGTGGCTTAAGTTTGTAACTAATCTTGTATGAAAATAAAATGAAACTAGAACCTCCTATTTATAGAAAAACTATACTCCATGGAATTACAAAAGTCCCCCCAACTCCTTTTTGGGTGGGACACCATTTAACAAAGGTGGCGCCCGCCATGTGTATGAGGATGGGAAGTTGAGGAGGATATGGCCGTTGAAAGCAGTTGAAACAATCCATATCATTGCCTACCCTATGGCAGACGCCATGTTGGATGCCATGAGTACAATTTGCTCAAAAACTTGATTTCTTGCCCGTTTTTTCTTCATTTCTTCAAGAGGGGCTCTAGATAATCAAAATACCTGGAAAAAACAAAAACAAGCATAATAAAAGAATTTGACAATAAACACCCTAACAAACACGTGCAATCTGAGTCAAATATGAAGTGTGTTTTGGCGTTATCAAATTCTCCCACACTTGAACCTTTGCTTGTCCTCAAGCAAAAACTATGAATTGCTCATGAAAGAAAAACAACATCAACAAATGATTTGGGCTAAAAAGGCTTCTAAGTTCAAAATAAGATGTACTTGATGGGTACTAACTGAATGAACCAAGGGTATCGTAACAACACTTTCCGCGGACGGGCATAAACTTTATTCCCATACAAATCAATCAGTATCATGCCAATATACATAGGCCTAGCTTATCATCTCTTCGGAATCCTGATAGCACGAAATTACACCATTTATTTGACTTGATTTATGCATGTTTTATCATCGTTTTAGTTTACATTTTCCCTATTATGCTGGTCTTTTGCTTGTTTTCATTTATTTATTAGTTTGAGAGCCTTCCGTAAAGAAACGAAGCAAAATTGGCGGAAAACAGAAGAAATTGAGCAGTTTGCACAAAAGGTGTTCAAGATGGCGTTTGCTATGGAGAAATCCAAAAATGAGAAAAGATAAGGAAAAGTCCAAGAAAGAAAAGGGAAAACTCACATGATAGAATTATAGTCGATTTCAGTCTTAGTGCAATAAAAAGATGTTGTTTTTCCCTTGTGGTTATGTCCGAGGATTTTGGCCATAACTTTTGATCCGTAAGTCTGAATAACGCCCCGTTCGAAGCGTTAGAAAGCTAACCCAGAGATCTACATCATGGAAAATTGACTTTTGGAATCCTCCAATCAGAAATGTTGCCCGCCATCCCCTACATGGCACTCGCCATCTTTGAAAATGGCGAAACGATTATTGGAAGTTGCAGAATCCAACCCACTTACCCATGATTGGAAGATGGCGCCCGCCATCCCTATATGGTGCCCACCATGCTTTGTTTTTGCCAGGCGGTTGAAACCAACTCCATTGGTGGTGGAAGGGTAGTTTTGTACTTCCCAAGGTTTTTTCTCTCCTATAAATAGGCCTTAGATTGTCTCATTTGGATTATCCATTCTTAGTTGCAACATTAGGCATAAACTTACTCTGTAAAAGCGATAATTCGTCACATTGATGGATTATCGCACCATGGTTGTAATCGAGTTGGATCATAGTATATGGTAGAAGTTAATCCAGTTATAGTCAGTGCTACCTTCATCCAAGCTTAGTTACACTGACTTAAGCCATATATTGTCCAATTGTAAGCGGTAATCTCTTCACATCGAAGATTTATCACACGAGTCATTGAGTCTGTAATCAAGTTTGGAGCACTTTACAATCTTGCCGCCATTTTAATTCAAGTTTCCTTTATTTCAGTCAAATTGACCTTCCAGTCAAGTTGCTTTAAAGCCCTCTGTTTGGAGCAGGTTTCTATTTAAGTTTCCGCATTTATCGCACTTATTTCCTCGCACTTGCTTTACTTTGTTTATTTTCTCGCATCACACTTGCTTTACTTTGTTTATTTTATTGCATCACATTTACTTATCTTTTAACCTTTTTACTTTCTGCTTAAACATGATTTTCTTTAATAAGTTTATTTCCATGTCTGGCTAATTTCCTTTAGGGTTAGAATGTAATTATCATGGTTAAGGTAACTTTCTAAACATTGCATTTGTAGGGATACTTTAGGGGCTGTTTTGGTTTTTAACACAAGTTTTCTGCACTTTATTTTCTGTTGGGTAAGATCGAAAGTCGTCCAACCATTGGTAAACTTGGTTTGTCTTAATTTCTCAAAGAGAGCGAAAGCGTTTTGTTCAATTAAGTAAGAACCTTTAACTTTTTAGAAGAAATGATTTCAAAACCTTTTTCAAACGTGTTTATAGGTTTAAAAGTCTAATCATCTCTTGGTTAGAAGTTCTTAGTCAAAATCACTTTTCAACTTAGTCAAGTAACTATATTTCTTAAAAATAGGTTTATTACTTTAATGCAATACGCACCTTTTATCCGTGACAATAAAAAGGAATTATTTAAAGAATAAACCCTGTTCTGAATACGCGAAAGTGATATTTCATGTTAAATTAGTTCTTTTCAAAGTAAGAAATATTGCCCCGTAAGTAGCTCTATTAGAAGCATTTTAGAGTATTATCTGACTATTGTGATTTTCATTCGAACCCGTTGCTTTTATCTGAATTGACATCTTTTACTTTATTTACTCTGCCTGCTATAAAGCCCTGATTTGACCTACCTTAGATAAACATAGTGACAATAGAATTTGATAGATTGACGTTTTGGTCTCTGTGGGATCGATAATATTTTATATTACTCTGACACGATTCGTATACTTGCAAAAATCACGCATCATGTTTTTGGCGCCGTTTCTGGGGACCAATTACGTCAAATTTCGTACCCTGTTGTTACATCGTATAGACTAAGGAACTTTTGTCTCTATTACTATGTATCACCGACATTTTCTATACAATTATCACTCCCAGCATTTTGAGGAACCACAAGAAGCTCATAAATCCGACCTCGAAATAATAATGGAGGATTTCCTTGAGACGCAAACTCTCTCTAGGCTAGAATCTATGATGGAGCGCTTTGTAGAGACACAAACTATCCAAAATGAAGAGTTTAGAAAATAAAATATCCATATTAATGAAACCCTTAGGCAGCTGAACACTGTGGTCGAGTCCCTAGCGACTCATAACATGGCCTTGGAGACTCAAATCTCACTGCTTGAACAAAAACGTCTTGGACCCTCCCCTGAGGATCATGTGGATGTTGTAACAACCAGTAGTGCAAGACAAAGTGAAAACCTTGAGGAGAGTGATAATAAGGTTGAGGAAATTTCTGGTGAGAAAAGAGTAGAGATTAAGAAAAATCCACCGACACCACCCCAAAGGGAGGTTGTCGAAGAGGTTGAGAAGGAAACACCTTATGTTGTTCCTCCTCTCTACAACCCACCTATTCATTTCCCTAAAATATATGTGGAAGCTAGGGTAGACTCCAAATCCAAAAGTTATGTGGAGGTATTGGAAAATGTTCACGTTAATGCACCTTTATCCGAGGGACTGCATAAAAAGATAAAATTAGTTGACCATTAAACCAGGGAGATCATTAATGTTAAGAGGGGAATGTTAACCTTTGAGATGATGGATGAAAGAACTGAACCCAAACCTGAGAAGCTAATAGATCCAGAACCACCCCCACAAGTTCGTAAGAATGAACTAACCCACACAAGGAAGAAAAGAAAAGGCGAGGGATATGCAAGATGGCGTGATAAGTGGCCATGGAAACCGAAGATTTAGCCGTTAAGCTACCAACGTTAAAAGAAACACTGCGTGGAAGGCACCCCACGGGATTTTAATTTAATATTTTTACTTTTGTTTGAGTTTACAGAAAAAATATTGATTGCTTGACACCTATCAGATGCATGCAGGAAACTACTAGGGCGGGCATTGATCAGGTTCTTATTCCTTTTCCCCACTTTTACTAAAACATTGAGGACAATGTTTGGTTTAAGGGTGGGAGAGAAACTTTACAGTTTTCTTTTCCTTGTTTTCTAGTATTTTTTGTTTTAGTTTGTTTTATTGAGTCATTACATGTGTTGTCGGGTCTTTATATATGGATTTTTTTGTCTATTAAATTTATTCCTTTTCTTGAGCCATACCGAAATTTTTTGGACAGAGAAACAAATTTTCATTTTGAAAATTTGGGCTATAAGGCTGGTTTGAGATAAGATGTAAATGACTTGGGAAATCTTTTTGAAAAATCGGTATCGTTTTAAACAACGTAAGTGTCATGATTATAGGAACCAATCCTGTCACCCCCTGTGTTGTGGCCTTAATCATCATTTCAAAATAAGCCCTTAAGTAGTTTATCTTAGCAGTCAGCTTCGACTTAAGCATGCTCTACGTAGGGGACCGATGAAAATAAGTGACTGATCCTAAATTATTCTCTCTGTTATGCTATTAAAAATATAAAATGCGACCCCGAGCTAGGTGACTCTCACACAGTCATTTAACCCAAACTCATGTAAAATTTGCAACAAAAAAAAGAATAATTTTGCTCGTGGTTGGTTGGTTCATAGGTATATGGTACTGGACTTGGTAGGGCAGATTACAATCTGATCCCCCACAACTAAAATTGGGTTAATAAAGTGGTTACACCAATTTATGTACCAGAACCCCATGCATATGATTAGAAGCATTAATCGGTCGCCTTACTATGAGTATGTACGAATAATGGGCTTAATGTGATTGTACTTGAATGAAAAGGGATTTGAAAGGGATGAATAAGGTAGGCCTATGTATAGTAGCATGATATGGATTTGTTTGTATATGAAGGAAACTTATGACCGCAATTGCAGAAAGTGTTACCATAATATCCTTGGTTCATTAATCAGTACCTACCAACACGACCTTGATCGAACTTAAAGTCTTTTAGCCTAAACTGAATACTTGTGTGTTACTTTTTGTGCTCATAATAGTTTGCTTGAGGAAAATCAAATGTTTAAGTGTGGGAGAGTTTGATAGAACGAAATTACACCATTTATTTGACTTGATTTGTGCATGTTTTATCGTCGTTTTAGTTTACATTTTCCCTATTATGCTGGTCTTTTGCTTGTTTTCATTTATTTAGCAGTTTGAGAGCCTTCCGCAAAGAAACGAAGCAAAACCGGCGGAAAACAGAAGAAATGAAGCAGTTTGCACAAAAGGTGTTCAAGATGGCGTTTGTTATGGAGAAATCCAAAAATGAGAAAAGATAAGGAAAAGTCCAAGAAAGAAAAGGGAAAACTCACATGATAGAATTATAGTCGATTTCAGTCTTAGTGCAATAAAAAGATGTTGTTTTTCCCTTGTGGTTATGTCCGAGGATTTTGGCCATAACTTTTGATCCGTAAGTCTGAATAACGCCCCGTTCGAAGCGTTAGAAAGCTAACCCAGAGATCTACATCATGGAAAATTGACTTTTGGAATCCTCCAATCAAAAATGGTGCCCGCCATCCCCTACATGGCACCCGCCATCTTTGAAAATGGCGAAACGGTTATTGGAAGTTGTAGAATCCAACCCACTTACCCATGATTGGAAGATAGCGCCCGCCATCCCTATATGGCGCCCACCACACTTTGTTTTTTCCAGGCGGTTGAAACCAACTCCATTGGTGGTGGAAGGGTAGTTTTGTACTTCCCAAGGTTTTTTCTCTCCTATAAATAGGCCTTAGATTGTCTCATTTGGATTATCCATTCTTAGTTGCAACATTAGGCATAAACTTACTCTGTAAAAGCGATAATTCGTCACATTGATGGATTATCGCACCATGGTTGTAATCGAGTTGGATCATAGTATATGGTAGAAGTTAATCCAGTTATAGTCAGTGCTACCTTCATCAAAGCTTAGTTACACTGACTTAAGCCATATATTGTCCAATTGTAAGCGGTAATCTCTTCACATCGAAGAGTTGTCGCACGAGTCATTGAGTCTGTAATCAAGTTTGGAGCACTTTACAATCTTGCCACCATTTTAATTCAAGTTTCCTTTATTTCAGTCAAATTGACCTTTCAGTCAAGTTGCTTTAAAACCCTCTGTTTGGAGTAGGTTTCTATTTAAGTTTCCGCATTTATCGCACTTATTTCCTCACACTTGCTTTACTTTGTTTATTTTCTCGCATCACACTTGCTTTACTTGTTTACTTTATTGCATCGCATTTACTTATCTTTTAACCTTTTTACGTTTTGCTTAAACATGATTTGCTTTAATAAGTTTATATCCATGTCTGGCTAATTTCCTTTAAGGTTAGAATGTAATGATCATGGTTAAGGTAACTATCTAAACATTGCATCTGTAGGAATACCTTAGGGGATGTTTTGGTTTTTAACACAAGTTTTCTGCACTTTATTTTCTGTTGGATAAGATCAAAAGCCGTCCAACCATTGATAAACTTGGTTAGTCTTAATTACTCAAAGAGAGCGAAAGCGTTTTGTTCAATTAAGTAAGAACCTTTAACTTTTTAGAAGAAATGATTTCAAAACATTTTTCGGATGCGTTTATAGGTTTAAAAGTATAATCATCTCTTGGTTAGAAGTTCTGTGTCAAAATTAGTTTTCAACTTAGTCAAGTAACTATATTTCTTAAAAATAGGTTTATTACTTTAACGCAATACACACCTTTTATCCGTGACAATAAAAAGGCATTATTTAAAGAATAAACTTGGTTCGGAATATGCGAAAGCGACAGTTCCTGTTAAATTAGTTCTTTTTAAAGTAGGAAATATTGCCCCATAAGTAGTTCTATTAGAAGCATATTAGAGTATTATCTGACTATTGTGATTTGCATTCGAACCCGTTGCTTTTATCTGAATTGACATGTTTTACTTTATTTACTCTGCCTGCTATAAAACCCTGATTTGATCTGCCTTGGATAAACATAGTGACAATAGAATTTGATAGATTGACATTTTGGTCTCTGTGGGATATATAATCTTTTATATTACTCTAACGCGATTCGTATACTTGCGAAAATCACGCATCAAATCCTCTTTCATTCAGGTGCAATCACATTAAGCATGTTATCGTTACATACTCATAGTAGAGTGATCGGTTAGTGACTATGATCTAAAGCAAGGGATTATGGTACATGAGTTGGTGTAACCCCTTTTTTAGACCCAATTGCAGTTGTGGGGGATCGGATCGTAATCCACCCTACCAAGTCCAACACCAGATACCTCTGAACCAACCAAGAATGGGAAAAAATTTCTCATTATTCTTTTTGCAAGTTTTTATTACATTTTGGGTTAAATAAATGTGTGAGGGTCACCTAGCCCAGTGCTGCAACTTGTCTTTTCAAAAGCATAAAAGGATCATTCACTTATTTTCATTGGTCCACTACGTAGAGCATGCTTAGGCCGAAGCTGACTGCTAGGATAAACTACTAAAGGACTTATTCTGGGATGATAATTAAGGCCATGGCATATGAGGTATCAGGATTGATTCTTATAATCGTGAAGTTTATGGTGTTAAAACGATACTGATGTTTTAAAACTATTTCCCAAGTCGCCCACATCCTATCTCAAACCTGTTTTAAAGCCCAAAATTTTCAAAACAAACTGTTTTCTTTTGTCAAAGAAAAGTTTTTGGTAAGGCTAAAGGGACGAGGAAGTAAAGATACACCACACAGATGACTCGTCAAGCACATGAATTTAAAATCTAACTAATAAAACAAGATAAATAAACTAGAAAGCAGAAAAACAAAAGGTAAAAATAAAGAAAAAGAAAAGCAATAAAATCTCCTCGCACACTTAAATTGAACATTGTCCCCAATGTTTCGAAATAAGATAAGGAAAGAGTAACATGGACAAACTATGGCTGGTGACTAGTATCCTTGCTTCCCTGGTCTGAATGCCTAGGATGACAGGATCTGTTGCAGTGACGATCATTATCACTCTGCAGCTGCCGTAAATGACCTAGTATGGAGCCTTGAGTGGCTTCTATTAAGGTAAAGTATCTCTGGAAGTAGACACGCTGACGATGTTGCTCAGCAGAGATGGAGGCCTGGGATTCCATGATAGTATGGATAGAGCGATCAGTTTGCTGCTGTGATATACGTATGAACTCCATGCCATCGTCCATCTAATGAGGCATAGCTTAAATAAGGCCATCTCGCCATTCTTCTCAGGCTAGATGCTCTCGCCATATTTCCTCAATGAAATGGAAACCAGAGGTTGTACCTGCAAGAAAGTGAGAAGAAGATGGTGTTGTGTGTGCAGGTGAAACATGGTGTGGGCATGCAGGGTGATCAGGGGACTGGTTTTGTCAGTCATATTCTGCTTTAGTCTCGTGTCCGTCCCCAAAAGGAACATTAGGAGGCACTGGACCTGTAAGAGGTGGAGCATTTAAATCATAGGCCCAATTCCTCTCTTCTCATACATCAATACGCCTAGTGCATGGCAAGACAACAGATGGGATAGCTAGTCCATGAACCATGAGATCAAAACCTCCCTCTCTCCTTACTTTGCATAATTTCATGTATTTTAGAAATTTTAAGTTTATTATGCGGGGAGGTAAATGTGTCAAGGTAGCTATCTCAGTGTCTAGATTTAGAGCTCTAGCAATAGACGTAATCAAACTACCAAAAGTGATGATCCCTATTTTCTTTAAAACAGTAGTCATGTGAGAGAGCATAAAAAGAACCGAATTAATCCTCCTATTTGTGAGGCACCCATGCAAAAAAAGAAGTGCTTTTTCATTCACTTTGTTCGGATTTTCTCGACCAAAAATGGTACAAGCCAACATATAACTAAAAAATCGAATGGACGGGTTATGGATCATTGAGGCAAGAATTCCTTCAAAAGAAGTAATTGTAGAATTTGACAGCCTATGCTAGAAGGAAAAATCCTCAATTGACCAATCAAAATCAAATGGTGCTTCACAAATAGCGCCATCCCCATGAGGTATTCCTAACATATTTTCTAGTTCATCGGTGGTGTATTCATATTCAATATTAAACATCTGAAATTTATCGTAACGACTGTGCTGGAAGTGTTAGGATTTACAAGATAGATCAAGGAACTTAAAAATTCCAGTGTCAACCTCTCAAGGGTAGGATCTTTCCTATCAAAAATATCATGCAGACCTAAAATATCTAACATGTGAAAAATACTATGGTATATTCCTAGAGTCAACATACAGTCCTTGTCAACATACCTGGTTGAGACAATGTCGCATCCGTGCAATCTCTCAAGGATCTTCTGTTTCCTTTCTCCGGGTTTTCCTTCGCGAATAATGTAGCCATTATACTCCATAGTTTCTCTTTGAGGTTGAAGAAAGAAAGTGAAAATGGGTTTTTATAGAATGGTAAAGAAAATGAGTTTTAGTGGGTTTTAATGGAGGATTTTGAAAAAGGAAGATGGAAACGTTATTGGGATGGTGGGTAAGCAAGAAATTTATAGACTTGAGTGGGTTTTAATGGAAGCTTGAAATGGGTAAAAATGGAGGTTTAGAGGTTGAAAGAGGAAAAAATGGGGTTTTGGAGCATTCTGCCCCGAGTAATACCCAAACCTCATGGCGGGCACCATGTGTGTAATTAGGTTGGGCCAAGAAATTTCTTATTTTGTTTGGGCCTCTTACTCTATTTCTTGGATGGTGAAAATATTATTTCCTCATGTTTTACTTAAAGTGTTGGTACAAGCATGATATTTTATTAGATCATAATAAATAAATATATATAACACAAATAAATAAATAAAATAAAATGACATAAAATGCATGTATGTATATATATAGAAGAAAATTGCCAAAGTATATCATAAACAAATAAAAGGTAAATCCAAATGCGGAAATGCAAGAGCTATATATATATATGTTTGAAAATTGAAATAAGAAATAGTAAGGAATGCATAAAATGAGAATGGTGACATCAGGGAGCTGGAGGCTCCTTGGTCTGATCAGAACCTCGTGTTGTGGCTAACTCACGGCGAAGATCTGCGATCTCATAATACAAGCAATTAGCCTCTACCGCGTGAGTCAAATCGGATACCTGGATCTGCAAGGCAAGATCAACAACCTCTTGTCGAAGTCTGGCAGTCGCCATACGAAGCTCAGCTAGCTGTGCGTACACGTCTGGGCGCTGTAGTGAAAGATTATTCGACAACACTGTGGTCCTGGGTGAAGGCGGTGACGGGGTATAGTCTGGAACCTGAGGAGGTATGGGCTCATCAACTGTATCTCCATAACTCTCCAAAGTATAAGTCCAATTAGCAGGATCATGGACACTAGTCATCATAGGATCAGGAAAAGTGAAGTAATAGATGGTCTCATTGTCGATCAAGATCCTGAACTGGTTAGGGTTGAAGGAAACCCTCCTAATCAGTCCACGGTCTAAGCAGAAGTCGATATCCATCGTGGTATACCCGCAGTAGGAAGTCAGGTGAAGCAACTTACTAGTAAGACCCAAGGCAGAAGAAATATGGGTTACCGTTCCTCCCACATGGATGATGCCTTTAGAGGACTTGGCGGTGAGGCTAAGATTCCAAAGTAGAAAGTTCCCGCAAGCCACAGGATGCAACTGCTTCACACAGAAAAGGAAAAAGATCTCCTCCTCACTAACATGGATATCAGCATCAGCCTTTCCAAGGAAAGTATGGGCAAGGATCACATGGAAGTACCTGCGATACGGGTTATGGATAATGTGGGACAGTTGGGTGGAAGGATCAGGGCCTCCTCCACTTGTAATATCACTCCAGAACTTCTCAATATCTTAACTCATAAAGTAACCCATAGGCAGCTCAAGTATGGCATCAGGGGTAGTCTGGAAGCCTAGCAAATCACCAAACTCCTTCTGGGTAAAAGAGTACTCTATCCCAAACAATCTGAAAATGACACAGTCGTCCTGACCATATATGGCTCAAAGTCAAATGAACTTAGGAATTCCAAGGTGAGGTTTCTGTAGGTCATATTCAATTCAACAACATACTCATCCTAATGGAGCTGGCCATACAAAAACTTTATATTGGGCTCGAGGCCTAAAGCTTCCATGCAATCTTGGTCAGGGTAACGGGTAGGTGCCATGGGGAGCTGATAAAGGGCCGCATAGCATTGTTTCTTTGTATTATCTCTAAAAGTGACGTGCATGTCATTGAAGCTTTGCATCTGAAATAGAAATGGTTAAAGGGGAATGCTATCGAGTTGGGACCTGAAAACATAAAAATTGTAAAAGTTAGTCTAAATAAGTAAAACTAAAATTCAAAAATAAATAAATGCAAGGAAATGAAAAGATAAACCCATGGGTTTCCTCCCATGAAGCGCTTGTTTAACGTCGTTAGCTTGACGAATAAAACTCATATATCTGAAGTAGGTACTGGTGGATTGATCAGAGTATGGCTGGAGTAGTCCATGGGGATGTCACCTTATTCATAGTGTTTTAACCTCTTCCCATTGATAGTGAATGGACTACAAGAGCTTTTCTTGATCTCAACTGCTCCGAATTTTAGGATTTTAGAAACCTCGAAAGGACCAGTCCATCTTGAACGCAATTTACCAGGAAAAAGTCACAACCTGGAATTAAAAAAGAGAACAGGATCGCCTATATTGAATTATTTCTTAACAGTTATTTTATCATGCCAAGTTTTGGTTCTTTCTTTATATATTATGGCATTTTCATAGGCAGACCGTCAGAGTTCTTCTAGTTTATGAATGTTTAGGATACGCTTTTCACCAACAGTCAAATGATCAAGGTTTAAGGTTTTAATGGCCCAATAGGCTTTGTGTTCTAGTTCAAATGTTAAGTGACAAGACTTTCCATAGACCAATTGGTAAGGAGTTGTTCTTATTGGGGTTTTAAAAGCAGTTTTGTAAGCCCATAATGCTTCTTGTAGCTTATGAGACCAATCTTTTCTAGATATTGAAACAATTTTTTCTAAGATCTGTTTAATCTCCCTATTAGATACTTCTACTTGGACACTAGTTCACAGATGGTAGGGTGTTTCTCCTCTATGCTTCACTCCATATTTACTTAAAAGTTTGTCAAAAATCCTTGATATGAAGTGTGATCCACCATCTCTTATAACAAGACGGGATATTCCAAATCTAGGGAATATATAATTCTTAAATAGCTTTATCGCTACTCGTGTGTCATTTGTGGGTGAGGCTATAACTTCAATACATTTCGACACGTAGTCAACAACTACTAAGATATATTTATTTCCTAGTGAGGAAAGAAATGGCCCCATAAAATCAATACCCCATACATCAAAACGTTCTACTTCCTGAATGTTCCTTAAAGGAATTTCGTCACGTCTTGAGATGTTTCCAGTTCATTGACATCTGTCACATCTGACAATGTGAGCATGAATATCACACCATATAGTAGGCCATAAGAGGCCAGCTTAGAGAATTTTAGCGCATGTCTTAGAAGTGCTTGCATGTCCTCCATAGGGTGTAGAGTGACAATGTTCTATGATATTTCTTACCTCTTCTTCTGGAACACAACGACGAAAAATACCATAAGCACCTCTTTTAAAAAGAAGGGGCTCGTCCCAATAAAAAAATTCTTACATCATTGAAGAACTTCTTTTTCTGTTGTCAGTTTAGGTCAGGAGGTACTATATCAGCACTAGATAGTTGACGAAGTCAGCGTACCAATGTACATTTCTCACTGTTAAAGCTTCCTAATATTTTTTATAAGGATCCAGGTTATTTTCTCCAATGGTGTCTATTTTAGCTATTAGTTTTTCATAGGCAAAATCATCATCTATGGGTATTAAATCTAGTTTTAGGTATTCAAGCCTAGAAAGGTGATCGACAACTACGTTTTCTATGCCTTTCTTGTCTCAAATATCTAGATCAAACTCTTATAGTAAGAGGATCCATTGAAGTAACCTAGGCTTAGTGTCTTTTTTTCTTAATAGATAATGAATAACTGCATGATCTGTATAGACTATAATTTTAACTCCTACCAGATAGGATCAAAATTTATCGATGGCGAAAACTACAACTAGGAGTTCCTTTTCGGTTGTTGCATAATTAAGTTGGGCATAATCTAGGGTTATACTTGCATAATAGATCAAATGTAATTTCTTATCTTTTCTTTGACCTAAAACAACTCCCACAACGAAATCACTAGCATCGCACATGATTTCAAAAGGTTTGGTCCAATCTGGGGGCTGCATAACAAGTGCCAAAATTAGTGCTTGTTTCAAAATGTTAAAGGCCTCAATGCACTTTTTGTCGAAGATAAATTCAACGTCTTTCATCAAAATACCGGTTAGAGGTTTGGTTATTTTAGAGAAGTCCTTGATAAAGCGTCGATAAAAACTGGCATATCCAAGAAAACTCCGGACTTCCCTAATGGTCTTAGGTGGTTTTAGGTTTTCTATAACTTCTATTTTTGCTCTATCAACTTCAATACCTTTTTCAAAGACTATGTATCCTAAAACCATACCTTCGGTAACCATGAAATGACACTTCTCCAAGTTTAATACAAGGTTTACTTCTACACATATTTCTAGAATTTTCTCAAGGTTAGAGAGATAGTTCTTAAATTCGAATCTACATACTGAGAAGTCATCCATAAATACTTCCATAATCCCATCAAGATAATCTGCGAAGATTGACATCATGCAACGCTGGAAAGTAGCTGGAGCATTACAGAGTCTGAATGGCATTCGTGTATAGGCAAAGGTTCTGTAAAGGCATGTAAAGGTTGTTTTTTCTTGATCTTCAGGGTGAATAGGAATTTGGAAGAATCCATAATACCCATCTAGATAACAAAAGTAAGAATGTCTAGCCAAACGTTCCAACATTTGGTCTATAAATGGTAAGGGAAAATGATCCTTCTTAGTCGCCTTGTTTAGCTTTATGTAATCTATGCACATACACCAACCTCCTTCTATCAACTTTGCTACATGTTCACCTTTCTCGTTTAGCTTGACTGTGATGCCTCCCTTTTTAGGTACTACATGCACAAGGCTCACCCACTTACTATTAGAGATTTGATAAATTATACCCGCTTCTAGCAACTTAAGAACTTATTTCTTAACAACATCACTCATTATTGGATTTATCCTTTTATGATGTTCTTTGGAGGGTTTTGAATCTTCCTCAAGTAAAATCCTATGCATATATATGAATGGACTTATACCTTTCAGATCAGAGATATTATATCCTAAAGCTGAGGGATATTTTCGTAAAATATCTAAGAGTTGGTTTGTTTCTTCTTGGTTTAAGGTAGCACTAACTATAACTGGATGGCTCATTCCTTCATCTAGAAACTCATATCTTAGATTCTTGGGTAGTTCTGCAAGTTCTACAGTTGGTTTCTCAGGGCATGGTATAGGATCTGGAGTAAGGGCTAAACATTCGTGAAGGTTATCATCAATGTAGGGTTCCATATTTTCAAATCCATCATCTTCCCTTATGAGGGTTGAAGGTAGCTTGATTGTTGGTGCAGGTCCTTCTTGATCTAGTTCCCTAACATATTCTTCAATGATGTCAATGGCATAATACGCAAGTCTTGTTACTGGTGCCATAAGAAATTTCGAAAGAATAAATTATATCTTTTCATCACCTACTTAAAAATTCAACTTTCCTCTCTTGACATCTATTATGTCTCCTGTTATTGATAATAATGGTCTTCCTAAGAGGATTGGGATATCGCCATCTTCTTATATGTCCATGGCAACAAATTCAGTGGGGATATACAATTTGCCGATCCTAAC
The DNA here is from genome assembly GCA_948472305.1 of Vicia faba. Lineage (NCBI taxonomy): Eukaryota > Viridiplantae > Streptophyta > Magnoliopsida > Fabales > Fabaceae > Vicia > Vicia faba. Next base: position 1,635,331,028 of record OX451739.1, on the reverse strand, counting down.
CGGGACGTCTTCTAATATGCGGATTGGATATTTAATAGATATATCGGCTAATTGAAGAGACATCTTAGTAGGTTGCAATTCTCCCAAGTTTAATCTCTCACAAACTGCTAGAGGCATTAAGTTCACACTAGCTCCTAAGTCCAGGAATGCTTTGTTGACCATGTGATTTCCCAAAATACAAGGTATGGAAAAATTCCCAGGGTTTTTCTCTTTCTTAGCAAGCTTATTTTCGAAAATAGAATTGCATTCCAAGGGTTTGGGATCGTCAAGCTATGTTTATTGGTTAGGATGTCTTTGAGGAATTTAGAATATGATGGTATTTGGGGGATGGCTTTGGTGAAAGGAATCTCTACATTGAGTTTCTCTATTATTTTTATGAATTTTTGATATTGGTTGTTAATTTTAGTTTGTTTACGCCTTTGCGGATATGGTATTGGTGGTTTGTATGGAGGGGGTGGTACATAATTTTTATCTATGGCTTCTCCTTTATCTTTCTGTTTCTCATATTCCACTGGTTCCTCTACTTAGTCCATAGGCACAACACATTTCTTAGAAGCTTTGGACTCATTCAATGTTGGGTTGACAGGTTCATCGTAAGAAGTCCCACTTTGTAAGGTAATGGAATTTGCTTGTCCTCGAGGGTTTGGTTGAGGTTGTCTAGGAAATTGCCCTTCAGGCGTAGTTTGGGGGGCTTATTCGAGAGCTACCTAAGAGATCTAGGTTTCAAGAATTTTGTTGTGGGTGACTATTTGGTCAACCTTGGTTCCTAATTGTGTGATTAATTCATTTACATGAATGTTTTGGTTTAGGAATTCTTTGTCTTGTTGGGTTTGGGCCGAAATGAAATTTTCCATAATATTCTCTAGGTTCAGCTTTGGGGGTACAACTTGCATAGGTTGGTTTTCTCTCTGGGCTTAAAAACTTGATGGTCTCGGAGGTGCTGAATTATGGATAGTGTTGTACCCCAAAATTTTCCCTCCCATATTCTTCAAGATTTGTCAAGTCAAGGTCACAAAATTCCCCAAGGGTTGCACAGTGCAAAGGTCTCCTATACAGTCAAAACTAGGGTTTGGGTTCTGGTCAAGAAATTGAAGTTTTCAAAGGCCCAATCAAGTCTCACATGCCTACAAATATGGTCAAGTATCCTCATATCAAGTTTCAAGGCATTCAGCTCAAAATTGCACAGTCAAAACCCTAATTGCACTACAGTCAACTGTAGGGGCAAAATGGTCATTTGACAGTCAAAAGTTCAAATTTTTTTTCAACATATCATTTTGAAGGCACAAACATCATTTGATCAATGCTTGATCATGATTCCCAAAATTTGGCTCAGAAAATCATCAAGATGCAAAAGTTACTATATTTGGACAGTTGAAAAAGTCAACTGAAATTGACCAGGGCATAACTTTCACATGGATTATCAGAAAAATCCCATCCAAAGCTCATTTTGAAGAGAAAGACATTTCCTACAACTAATCTTCATACTTCAAGTCCAAGAAATGCTCTCACAGAAAGTTATCAATTTCAACATTATAGGTCATTTTCAAAAGTCAACAAAAAGGGACTTTAAGTCAAAGGCCATAACTTGAGATTGGTAAATCAAAATGACATGGGACCAAAGGCATTGGTTATAGGACTCAAAGACCTTTCCAAAATGTCCAAGAACACGAGAAAAGCTTAAAAATTGAGCAAGTTATGCCTTGTGGAAGTTGGGAAATTTTTGGATATTTTGAAAAGTCAACATTACTTCAAATGACCTAAAATTGCTAATGGGCCCATTTTTCTTCCATGATTCATCATTCCAAGCATATGCACGACCATTTGGCCCAAAGGGAAGTATTTTCTCATTTTTTATTTATTTATTTGGATTTTTATTTATATTAATTCAATTAAATCAATTAAATATATGAAAAATGTTTAAATTAACTAAACCAATCTTTTTATACATGTTTTAAGGTCAATATTTCGTGTAAATGCAAGCTAGGAAAGATTTGGTGCTAATTGATCATAATTGATACAAAAACCATGTGGAAAAGATATGAAAAGATCTTGGAAAATCAAATATGCAAAATCATCAATGCCATGGATTTTATTCAATTTTCTTAACCTAATGCCTTCACTACATAATCAGAAACCTAAACCTAATCGTGCTACACAAAAAGCTGCGCTAGAGACCAATATAAAAACTTGGAATTTTCACTTAAAAACTCAATTCTGAAATCATTGCTAGAGGTTGATTCAAGTCCTAATATTCATTCCATTGGCTTCCTCAAGTCTCCCTGAACACGTTCCAATCCAAAACATCAACTCAAACTCCAAGAATTGGTAGATTGAACGCAAACTGCATCAAGAAAATTGCTTAATCGTGTTTTAATTTTGAAGCATAATCATTGCATTTTTTTATGGATTATTACTCATTGATGATTTCTGATGCTAACTGTATAATCTAATTTTGTTTTTGTGCTCCCAACGCGATTTCACCATGATCAATCTTTAGGGTTTTCAGAACTTGAATTTAGGGCTTTTACAAAGAGGAAAAATTAGGGTTCAAGGCCACCACCATTAGACTCAGCGCTTGAAGACGAAGATGATGAAACCCTCGCGCTCAATTTATGAGCGTTGAGGGGCTAGTCGCTATTTTCTGGAAACATGCCTAAAACCACGCATCTAAAACCGTTGCCATACAGTCTTGTTTCAGAAAAAAAAGAAAACACGTGAAGAAGACGATCACGTGGAAAGCGTTGATTCGCTGTTTTGAATTTCGCGCGTTTTCAATCCATTAACGTGTTGCTTCTTTTATATTATTTATTTGTTTGTATATTAACTGAATGCGCGTGTAGCTCAGCTGGCAAGCAGGATTGGTAGTGGAGGTACATGACCTGGGTTCGAACCCCAGGTCTACGCTATTTCCATAATATTTTTCCACTAATGTTCACGTGCAGGTTCAACATTGACGTACATCATACACCTTCAGAAATCAACATGCCACGTCCATCCCAGCAGCAGATCAAGGGCTCAGAATTGAAGAACTCCATGAGGACTAGTCAACACGCGCATATGTGGCCTGGAAAAAGTCAAACAATCTCAAGTTTAATGGGCCAGAATTTCACACTAAGACCTCCACTTTAGGGCCTGAACCCCCCACTGGTTTGCAATTTCCTATTTTTTGTCTTTCTTATATTTTATTTTTTAATTGTTGTCTTTTTTCTTTATTATTTTTAATTTGATCAATTATTTTACAAAATACAAAAAAATGCATAAAAAACTCAGAAAAGACAAAAATGCAATAAATATTTTAGTTTAATATTTTCTTGTAAATAAATGCTTAAAAATTAATTAGTATAAATTAGGGTTAATTTTAATTCTTTTATGATAAAAATCTAAAAAATGTAGAATTAGGGTTTATTCAATTTTTTCATCCTTTCTATTATTTTCTTTTCATAAAAAATTAAATTATTTATTTATACTCATAATTAAATTGTACATAAAAGAATTTAGGTTTAATTTAGGTCAAAAACTTTAATATTTTTCTTAATAACTTAAAAAATAATTAGAACTAGGTTTAATATTTTATTTTAGTTTTAATTAATTCTTTTTCCTATCAAATCTTAAAAACACAAAATACCAAAAACATTCCTTTTTTTATATTAATTTTAATTCCTTATTAATTTAATTTTGCAAAAGGGTCCAACGCCCTCCTTTCAATTTAATTATTTAATTTCGCACATTTACTCTATTTCGCTTAATTAATCATGTACCTCTCCCAAAGCCATGTAACTCGGACAATTACTTCTCGCACTTTTATTTCTTTTGCTTTATTTACTTTCCGTCAAATCGGGTCCGGTTTAATTTTGGCGATGTGGACCCGCGCCATTTGTAATAGTTTAGATTTATTTTCCCGCAAATATTTTAACTGTTAAATAAGCATGAAAGAATGTATGGCCTTAAATAAAATCAAGCGTAGATCACCAATAAACATGACAAGACAAATACAAATGAAAGCGACACACGAATCGCACACACCACTCCTAGGGTACGCCTCACTGTTGCCTTACCTCGAAAGGTGATCGTCGAGTAGAGGATGTCTTAGTAAGTCCTCATTATCCGGGAACCTGGCATGAGGGTAGCTTCTAAGGTGTCTTCCTATTGCTCCGGTGATCACCATGTCCCGAACCTCGAATTGACCCGAACACCTCCAACGGTGGTGCTACCTACCTCTCAATGGTGGGATGGCACTACTTTAAAGGACATTTACACAGACGAATTCCTTAGGGTAGGTAGGTTCTCGTAGATACTTGCTCTCTTCAAAAACAAACAAAAATCTTTTCACACCGACACTTTTCAAAAGCTTTCAAAACAATTTTTCAAACACTCTGACGCACGAGTCGAACTGAAATTTTTCAAAGAAACTTTTTTAAAACCCACAATTGAAAAGCAAACAAACCATTTTGAAAACACAAATGAGCAAGTATCTAAGAGCCCATGGATAACCATGGATAGAAAGGGTGCTAACACCTTCCCTTTCTATAACCTACCTCCCGAACCGAGAGCAATCTCTTTAAGGAATTTTTCTGTGCTTTTGTCCTTTCCATTTGGAGAAAATAAAAGACGGTGGCGACTCTTGCTTACCGCGACATTTCGCGAACCAGCGTTAAACAGTCAGTTCCAGATCCACCGATCACAGAACTGGCGACTCTGCTGGGGACTTAAACTTAAAGTGAGGTGTACCTTAGGGCTAGGTCATAACTGTGTTTTCACTTGTATTGTTTTGCTTGCTTTACTATTGTGGGTTGCATCGGAGATACATAGATCCTAACCCGGATCTGGGGATACCCTGTTTAGGTAGCATAAGCTGTGAGGGACCTGTCCGGCGTAGACCGACACAGGTGAAGCAGTGGCTACATTGGTGTGGCACCTTAGTCTGTACCGATATCCCTTGTGTCGCAACGAGGAGAATATGGGTCTTCTAAGGAGTCATTAAGCACCAACAACCTTAGAACCTTAATTGACACAACTTGGCCTTTAGAATTGTAGCAGTATGCTACGCCCATTGAGGCTAAACTCTCGTGATGGTTCTGGCCGCAAGAAAAGATTGCGATGCTGGAGTTATGACCGATTGAGGGTAGTCAATGATATTGGGATCCTCTAAGAACCCGGTTGCTTTTGATTAGGACAGGTATGAACCAACAAACTGAAAGAGGGTAGTACCTAGACCTCATGTTGGCCTAAACTTTAGGGGCTTGCCTTGTGTGACTTGTGTGCCTTACCATGTTTGCCTTTGTATCTGTATGTGGTGTGCTTTATCATAACATCATAGCATCATGAGCATTGCATGCATCCTGCATAAGAACTGACCATTTCAAAGACAAGAGGGTTTCATCTTTGCTCTGTTTTGTAGGACATTATGATGCCTGTGCGAAGGAATACTATCCGGTTCAACTTTGTTCGTTCACCTGAGTTGCTTGATGAATTGGTTAGCAGAATTCCAAACACCACTTCCTTCATTCAGAGGCATGGCTCTCTTCTCAGTTTAGTCACTGCAAAGCGGGATCAACAGTTGATGAGTGTTCTGACCCAGTTCTATGACCCTCTGTACCAATGCTTCACCTTTCAAGACTTCCAGCTGGTCCCTACCCTGGAAGAGTTCTCTGATTTGCTTGGTATCCCTATCTTGGATCAGACTCCCTTTACTGGTTGGGAAAGGACCCTCAGGCTTGAGGATGTGGCTGCAGCTCTTCCTTTGACCCATCAAGAGGTAACAGACAACTGGGTGACTAGAAGCGGAGTTAAGGGTTTCTTGGCCAAGTTTCTGATTGGTAAGGCTAATAATTTCTGGAATGACCTGGACTTTAGGGCATATGAAGACATCTTGGCTCTCCTAATCTATGGGTTAGTTCTGTTTCCTAATCCTGACAACTTCATCAATGTCACTGCCATAAGGATCTTTATGTCTCAGAATCCAGTGCCCACTCTCTTGGGTGACATCTTGCAACAACTTCATGCCCGTACTACCCGAAGACGAGGAACCCTATGGTGTTGTATCCCTTTGTTGGTGAGGTGGTTTATTTCGCACCTCCCTAAGTTCGTACTGAAGAACCAAGAAGGAAGAGGTTGGGCTCATAGGTTAATGTCTCTCACCGATAAAGACATCATTTGGACTTGCAGAGGTTTGGATGAGATAGCTATTATTGATCGATGCGGGGAGTATCCTAATGTTCCTCTGATTGGTACTCAAGGAGGGATCTCTTACAATCCATGTCTAGCACTCCGTCAGTTTGGAAGAGCAAGAAGAGCAGGTCCCCATGAGATGTTAGTGCCTCACACCAGTTTTGAATTTCAGGTGGATAGTGACGAGCTGCGTCGTAGGTTCATCAAGGCTTGGGACAAGGTTCATAAAGCTGACCCACAAGAGCTAGGGCCAAAGACTTCTTTACCTATGGAAGCCTACTACAAATGGGTTCGCATCCGTGCTCAGAAGTTAGGTATGCCGTATGAAGCTGTCAGACCCGTCATTCTCGAGTGTCCTGACAAAGATGGTGTTCCTCCAACTGTTCTTCCTCCTCAGATACCTACTGATTATGAGACATTGAAGAGATCCTGGTCGCAGCTGCAAGAAGAGCGGGATTCTTACCGGGAAAAGTTCAACGAGCAGGAATCAAAGATCCAGAAGCTGACAAAGCAGTTGGAGAATGAGAGAGCTCTGAATGCCTACATCCGTACTGAGAAGAGGAGACCATGGGATCAATAAGGAGTTCCAGATGTGTTCTTACAGTTTTATTTCCTTTCCAGTATTCCCTTTCATGTAACGCCTAAGGGCAACCTTGTTGAATAATTTCAGTTGCAAAGTTGAATCTAATGAAGTGTGTTCTCTTTTTGTTTACGAAGTTGATTCCCGATTGTCTTTGAAAACATAATCCATACGCATTTCATACATCATGTGCATAGCAGGTTTTTCCACTTTTCAGGTTGCTTACAGTTCTTCGCTGTTTATTTCAGCATCATGAATCCCGAATCTGCATCAACTGAGACATCAATCAAGGCTCTTCAGGCGCAGAATGCGCAGTTTCAAGAATTAATCAAGGGTCTGGCTAAAGGCCAAGAAGAACTGAAGACTATTCTCCTGAAGAAGGAGAAGAAGAAGAAGAGAAGAACTGTTCTGTTCAACTCGGGCCGAAGGTTTGGCAATACTCTGCAGCATGAAGAGGCTGGTTCTTCTGTTGGCAAGAGTCCTTCTCAGGAAGAAGTAAAGGTTCCTACTCCAGTAGTCTCCGACAACGAGACAGATTTTGATGAAGAGCAGTACCCCCCTGCAGATGACAGATATAAACAACTGGAGGACAGGTTAAAGGCCATGGAGATCCAACAGGTACCTGGGCTGGATTTCGGAGATCTGGGTTTGTCGACTGGTGTGATTATCCCCCATAAGTTCAAAGCACCATCCTTCTCCAAATATGACGGGGCGTCTTGTCCCAAGCTGCATCTGAGGTCCTATGTTCGGAAAATTCAGCCGTACTCTGCGGATAAGAATTTATGGATCCACTTCTTCCAGGAGAGTCTTTCAGGGACTCATCTCGAATGGTTCTATCAGCTGGATGGGACCAAGGTTCGTAACTGGGAGGAGTTGGCTACTGCTTTCTATAAGCAGTATCAATATAATGCCGACCTTGCCCCCACACGTACCCAACTCCAGGGTATGTCGTTAGGTGCAAGCGAAGGTTTTAAGGAGTACGCTCAGAAGTGGAGAGACCTGGCTGGTAGGGTGCAGCCTCCGTTGACTGACCAGGAGCTGGTAGACATGTTCTTGGGGACCCTATCTGGGCCATTTTTCAACCATCTCATTGGGAATTCTTCTGCTGGTTTCACTGATTTGATCTTGACTGGAGAGAGGATTGAAGCTGGGTTGAAGTCTGGGAAGATTGCAAAGGGTGCATCATCTAGTTCGGAAAAGAAACCATTTAAGAAGGAGTCTAGTGCCGTGTATGGTTCTAGGAAATCAGAGAGACCTGAGCACCGCCAATCTGTCAGCGCGGTGATGATTGCTAAGCCTGCTACCGCTCCTCGGCCGAACAATCCTCAAAGGGCTGAAAGACCCCGGAGGGAGTTTACCCGGTTAAGCATGACTCTATCGCAGATCCTGCCACAGTTGCTAGCCACAAATTTGGTGACTGTCAGGGAAGCCCCTAAGTTCCCCAATACTACATCTCCCAAGTACAACCCGAATGCTCGTTGTGCCTACCATTCAGAAAGCCCGGGGCATTCTACTGATGACTGTTGGGCGTTAAAGAATAAGGTGCAAGACCTTATCGATGCAAAGGAGATACAGTTCGAAGCGCCTGCAAAGCCGAACGTAGTTACTGCCCCTATGCCTCAACATGGGGTCAATGCTGTGGATGAAGATGTTTATGCTGTTTCTGTGGATGATCTAGCCACTCCTCTAAAGATCGTCAAGAAGAACCTACTGCAGGCCGGTTTATTTCCGGGTTGTAGTGAGGGTTGCCTATTCTGTGCTGTGTCCCCATCTGGTTGTCCCTTGCTAAAGTTAGGCATCCAAAGCTTAATGGATAGCAAGGAGATTCTATTCAAGAAGTCTGCTGTTCGTTTGGTTCCAATGGAAGAAGTTTCTGTGGTGACTATCTTCAATAATCCGATCCCGGCTCTCCAGAAGAAGCCCATTCAAATTATGACCGTTGCGCCCGTTATTATCACTGTTCCAGGGCCCCTGCCCTATGTATCTGATAAAGCTGTCCCTTGGCACTATGGGGCAGATGTATATATAAACGGGATTAAACAAGAGCTCAACGCTGGTGCCAGCATCTGTGACATCACTGGCCCAGCCAAAGTTACCCGCAGTGGCAGGCTCTTCTCGCCTGACATTGCACCGCCTGCTGCCCGAAGACTGCTCCTGATAATTGCTACAAGTACACCTATTCCTGTTGCTGATCAGATTGTTGTTCCTACTGCTAATCCAATTGTTTCTCCTGCTGCCGAATCATCCAATGCTCGGGGCAAGGGAATTGAAGTTGAGCCTGCCCAGATGGAGGCACCCGTACCCATAGCTGCTGAGGCCTCCCCACAAGAGATGGAGGAGATTCTGAAGATCATAAAGAAGAGCGATTTTAATGTTGTGGAACAGCTGGGGCATACGCCCTCCAAAATCTCCATGCTCTCTTTATTACTGTGCTCCGAGGCCCATGCTAAGGCCCTAATCTCATTCCTCAAGACGGCCCATGTGCCACATGAAACCTCGGCGGTCCAGTTCACTGATTGCGTGGCAAGTCTAACGGCAGATAATGGCTTGGGTTTCTCAGATGCTGACTTGACCGCAAAGGGAAAAGACCATAATGATGCTCTGCATGTCTCAATTGAATGCAGGGGCACCACCTTGGCACATGTGTTGGTTGATACTGGGTCATCTTTGAATGTGCTACCCAAGAAGGCTCTGGATCGTCTAGATTGCGAAGGACTGGAACTGAAACCCAGCGATATCATCGTCAGGGCCTTTGATGGTTCAAAGAGGATGGTTCATGGAGAGGTTGACATTCCGATTCGTGTGGGCTCTCAGGTGTTCGACTCCACTTTTTATGTGATGGACATCCGTCCATCTTACTCTTGTCTATTGGGTCGACCGTGGATACATAAGGCTGGGGCAGTGACCTCTACCTTGCATCAGAAGCTGAAGTACCCCGTCAGAGGGAAGATTGTCACCGTGCAAGGAGAGGAAGAATATATGGTGAGCCACCTGAACTCCTTCAGGTACATTGAGATGGATGGGGAGTTTATTGAAACCCCCTTTCAGCATTTCGAGGAGGTGTTTCCAATTGCAGCAGAAACAACAGAAGCAAGTGGTCCTTTGAAGATGGCTTCCCTGAAGGATGCCCGGGCTGTGGTTCAGAAGGGTGAATGTGCCGACTGGGGCAGACTTCCAGACTTTACTCAGAAGACTGATAAACTTGGGCTGGGTTTTACCACAGAAGGTCAGAGAGCTATGAGGAAAGCGAAGATCGGAAGACCTCCCGTATTTATTAAAAGTTCAGGAGTAAATGCTGTTGGGGAGGATCATGAAGTGGACGAAGCAGAATTCAACAGCTGGATCTATCCGACGGCCGAAGACAGATTGAACAATTGGAGTGCAAAGGACCATACCCCTGTTACCTTTGTGACGCATTAATAAATTTCTTTGTTTCGTTATTTTGTAATAAACAACGATAAACTCTATGGCCCGGTGTCTTACCCGAGGCACCGTGGTTCTATTTGTGAGGGCATACAAACTGTCATTTTATACATCATGAATGAAAATCTTGGACGTATTCTTCGCATTACAAATATTGTGCTCCTTTTCTGTCTTTCCTTTCCTTTACATAATTTTCAAAACAGCTGTATTTACACACACACTCACTCATACAGGTTCCAATCCACTCTGGATCTTACTGATAACAACTCTGCTACCGCCAATTATGACTTCGAAAATCCGATCAACTTAGCCGAAGACGAAGGTGAAGATGATTGCGAAGTGCCTGGCGAGCTTGCTAGACTGTTACTTCAGGAAGAGAGGGCAATTCAACCCCACGAAGAGCCAGTGGAAACAATAAACTTGGGTACTGAGGCAGACAGGAAAGAGGTAAAGATTGGTGCCAACCTAGAGCTCAGCGTGAAGCAACGGTTAACCAAGATGTTACACGATTACATGGAGATCTTTGCCTGGTCCTACGAAGACATGCCCGGGTTGGATACCGATATTGTGGTCCATCACTTGCCAACTAAGGAAGACTGCCCTCCAGTTAAACAAAAGGTCCGTCGGATGCGTCCAGAGATGTCTGAGAAGATTAAGGCCGAGGTCATGAAACAGTTTGATGCGGGGTTCCTTGCAGTAACTTCTTACCCTCAGTGGGTTGCTAATGTGGTGCCGGTACCTAAGAAGGACGGTAAGGTCAGAATGTGTGTCGATTACAGGGATCTGAACAGGGCCAGCCCCAAGGATGACTTCCCCTTACCTCACATTAATGTCCTTGTTGATAATACGGCTCAGCACAAAGTGTTCTCTTTCATGGATGGCTTTTCAGGTTACAATCAGATCAAGATGGCACCTGAAGACATGGAGAAGACTACATTTGTTACTCAGTGGGGCACCTTCTGTTACAAGGTCATGCCATTCGGGTTGAAGAATGCTGGGGCAACCTACCAACGCGCCATGGTTGCCTTATTTCATGACATGATCCATCACGAGATAGAAGTATATGTGGACGACATGATCGCAAGGTCCCAGACTGAGGAAGAGCACCTAGATCATCTGCAGAAGTTATTTGACCGGTTGAAACTATACAAGCTGAGATTGAACCCGAACAAGTGCACCTTCGGGGTAAGATCGGGAAAGTTGCTAGGCTTCGTGGTCAGTGATAAAGGTATTCAAGTGGACCCTGCTAAGGTCAAAGCTATTCAAGAGATGCCAGTTCCTAAGACAGGGAAGGAAGTCAGAGGCTTTTTAGGACGCCTGAATTACATTGCTCGATTCATCTCACATCTGACTGCTACCTGTGAGCCAATCTTCAAGCTGCTGAAGAAAGATCAGGTAGTACGTTGGAACGATGAATGCCAGGCTGCCTTCGATAGAATCAAAGAGTATCTCCAAGAACCACCTATCCTTATGCCACCGGTTGAAGGGAGACCTCTGATACTATATCTAACAGTGCTTGACAACTCAATGGGGTGTGTGCTGGGGCAGCATGACGAGTCTGGCCGAAAAGAGCATGCCATTTATTACCTTAGCAAAAAGTTTACCGACTGTGAGACCCGATACTCACTGCTTGAGAAAACTTGCTGCGCTTTGGTATGGGCTGCTCGCCGGCTGAGACAGTATATGCTGACTCACACTACTTTGTTGATCTCAAAAATGGATCCTATAAAGTACATATTCGAAAAGCCTGCTCTGTCTGGGAGAATTGCAAGATGGCAAATGATCTTGACGGAATACGACATTCAGTACACAACCCAGAAAGCCATCAAGGGAAGTGTATTGGCAGACCACTTAGCTCATCAAGCTGTAGATGACTACCAATCAATGAACTTCGAGTTTCCGGATGAAAGCATCATGATAGTAACAGACTGTGAAGTACCTGGACCGGATGAAGGACCTGAACCAGGATCCCGATGGTCTATGCACTTTGACGGAGCCTCCAATGCTTTGGGAAACGGTATCGGCGCCATAATCATATCTCCACAAGGTACTCATACCCCACTCACTGCCCGGCTGTGTTTCAACTGTACTAACAACATGGCGGAGTATGAGGCGTGTATCATGGGTCTTCAAGCTGCGATCGACCTAAGGATCAAATTTCTAAGTGTCTTCGGAGATTCCGCTCTTGTGATCAATCAGATCAAAGGAGAGTGGGATACGAAACATCCAAACCTGATTCCTTACAGAGAATATGTGTTGACCCTGATTCCCCACTTCACAGAGATAACCTTTGAGCACTTTCCAAGAGAAGAGAATCAGTTAGCGGACGCGTTAGCTATAATGTCTTCAATGTTCAAGGTTAAATGGGATAATGAGGCTCCCCGGATCATCATCTGGAAACTGGACGAACCGGCATACTGTTGTGATCTCGAAACTGAATTGGTGACTGAGAAGCCTTGGTACCACGAAGTGAAGAGATATCTGGAAGCTCAGGAATACCCTGAAGGTGCCTCTGTCAATGATAGGAAGTTCTTGAGAAGGTTCGCAGCCAAGTTTTTCCTTAGCAACGGCATCTTGTACAAGCGAAACCATGATTCAACCTTACTGCGGTGTGTGGATAAGACTGAAGCAGAAAGAATCATGGAAGAGCTACATGAAGGGACCTTTGGTACACATTCCAGTGGGCACACTATGGCTAAGAAAATCCTACGGGCAGGATATTACTGGTCCACAATGGAAGCTGACTGTTACCAACATTCCAGGACATGTCACAAGTGCCAGATCTATGCAGACAAGGTGCATGTTCCTCCGGTTCCTCTGAATGTTCTGACTGCGCCTTGGCCGTTTGCAATGTGGGGCATAGACATGATCGGCGAGATAAAACCTACGGCATCTAATGGACATCGCTTCATCCTAGTGGCGATCGATTATTTCACGAAGTGGGTTGAGGCAGCATCCTATGCTACGGTAACCAAGACTGTTGTGGCACGGTTCATTCGACACAATCTGATCTGTCGGTACGGTGTCCCTGAGCGGATTATTACAGACAACGGTACCAATCTGAACAACAAGATGATTGCTGATCTCTGCGAACAGTTCAAAATACAGCACCACAATTCTTCTCCTTACAGACCGAAGATGAATGGGGCTGTTGAAGCAGCAAATAAGAACATCAAGAAAATCGTGCAGAAGATGACAGTGACGTATAAAGATTGGCACGAGATGTTACCGTTCGCTCTGCATGGGTACCGTACCTCAGCTAGGACGTCAACCGGGGCAACCCCTTTCTCTCTGGTTTATGGCATGGAGGCAGTCTTGCCAATCGAAGTGCAAATACCTTCTCTCCGGATAATGAAGGATGCAAATCTGAACGAAGATGATTGGATCCAGACACGACTTGATCAACTCAACCTCATTGATGAAAAGAGACTTGCTGCTATCTGCCATGGTCAGACGTATCAGAAACGGATGATCAGGGCATTTAACAAAAAGGTCAGAGCACAGGAATATCAAGTCGGGGATCTGGTAATCAAGAGAATCATCCTTCCTCAGAGTGATCCAAGGGGCAAATGGACCCCTACGTACGAAGGGCCATTTTTGGTTAAGCATGTGTTCTCAGGAGGAGCCATGATATTAACCAACATGGATGGTGACGACCTTCCTCACCCCGCCAATGCATACATAATTAAAAAATACTACGCATGAAAGAAAGACCCGCTAGGCTGACATGCCTAGGCAAAAATTAGGGCTTCCCGTCGAACCAAAAGGGTTCGGGCAAAATGAAGGGATGAAAATGAAAAAATCTGTACACCCGGCAAGTCGAAAACCTGAAAAGGCGGCTTGGGCAAAAATGGGTATCCCGGTGGACTGAAAACCCGAAAGGGCAGTCCAGGCAAAAATTAGGGATAAAAGCGTAATACTATGTCTCGTTGATCACTTTGCATCCAGAATCCAGTATCTGCGTCAAGTTCAGACGGCATCGATCAGTCAGCTTCACCTCCAACCAAGGTCATCAAGTGATGAGACGCTCGGAGTTATAAAGGCAATAGCAGAGTTGAAACCCAGTGGATCATTCATTTCACACAGCTGTTTTATTTTCTTTTGTACAAAATTTGTATAAACTCTCTTGTTCGGCGACATTCCTCTTACTAGGACGTCAGCCTCTTGTACACAAAACGCCTATTCAGGCCATTCAAAATCAATACAAATATATTTTCAGTTAAACGTGCCAAGTGTTTTTCTTTTTCTGTTTTGTTTTGCGAAGAACGTCCAAGGTTCAATTTGTGATATATGCATTGACAATAATTTGCTAACTCATAAATATTTGCATACGAAACAAAGGAATTAATTGCAGGTGACACTAGAAACAGGGGCAATAAAAGAGTTGTCTAAGCAATCTAATTGTTCCGTCCTCCAAGGCACCAAGGTAGGTTCAGCTAAAGAACATGGCCAGTACATATTAATTCCCCAGAGAATGGTTCAGCAAAACAATACATTATTCTCCAAGCATTTATCAAATCTCAAGGAAATTGAGGATCCTCCCGTAGATCTCAACACTTCCCCAGCAACATATTCTTAACAAGCGTCCCCGGCAGTCTTGGTCTAAAGATTGTTCCCCGGCGGCATACCAGATATTCAAAGGAATCACTTCCCCAGCATATCAAAACTTCCCCAGGAAAGTCCAATCCAGTTTCCCCAGGAAAGATGGAATCCATATCCCCAAACAGTAAGCTTATCCCCAGTAAAATTCTGGAAGCTTACCCCCTCGCAGAGCGCGAACGCGTTGCCCGGCTTTATTCAAAGAGTTATTTCCTTACCAGGATATAACTGGGTTATCCTCAGCTAAAAGCCACAGAAAGATCGTCCTCGACGAAGTCTTCTTACCCCAGCGAAGTCCATCAACACTTCCAACAACAAGGGTATCCCCCAGCAATGCTTATCAACACTCAACAAAGTATCTCTATCCCCACAGAGTATTGCTTCCCAGCATGGTCGTTAGAGTATCTTTTCTCCCCGCAGAACCTTCCATTTGCCAAGTTTATTCCGCAACGGAGTCATCATCTCCTACCGGTATTCTTGCAGTTATCATCCCCAGCGGAAGCAAAAGCTTATTCTTCAACATCAGCCCAGGATGCGACTTCCCGGCACCCGTCAAGGATTTACTTTCCTAGACGAAAACATTCATAAAACATCACATATATCATTATAGCATGCATAACGCATCATATCATACAAATCTCATTTATGTTGAGAACATCATTGCTTGACCCATATCATGCATTTGCATATGACTGACCTTTACCTTTCAGGAAAGACGCAGTTAAAATGCTCAAACATATTTCAAAGCCTTCTCTAGTCCAGCTAAATCGACTCCCAACAGATTTTTCTGATAAAGACTCAGCAGAAGTTATGGTCCCCTCTCCGACGGTGAGTGTGAGGTGGTAATTCCTTTTTTCAGATGTTTCCCTCTCCGACGATGAGTGTGAGGTGATAGTCTCCTATGGTCCCCTCTCCGACAAGTGCGTGAGGTGGTAATTCCTTTTTCAGATGTTTCCCTCTCCGACGATGAGTGTGAGGTGATAGTCTCTTATGGTCCCCTCTCCGACAAGTGCGTGAGGTGGTAATTCCTTTTTCAGATGTTTCCCTCTCCGACGATGAGTGTGAGGTGATAGTCTCTTATGGTTCCCTCTCCGACGGTGTGTGAGGTGACAATTCCTTTTCAGATGTTTCCCTCTCCGACGATGAGTGTGAGGTGATAGTCTCTTATGGTTCCCTCTCCGACGGCGTGTGAGGTGGTAATTCCTTTTTTCAGATGTTTCCCTCTCCGACGATGAGTGTGAGGTGATAGTCTCTTATGGTTCCCTCTCCGACGGTGTGTGAGGTGACAATTCCTTTTCAGATGTTTCCCTCTCCGACGGTGAGTGTGAGGTGATGGTCTCCTATGGTTCCCTCTCCGACGGTGAGTGAGGTGACAAGTCCTTTTCCCATGATGCCCTCTCCGACGGCGAGTGAGGTGATTCCCTTTCAGATTATAATGGCCTATAGTTCTCGTTCCGATCCTGCGAAGATGGTATTTCCCGCCAAGATTTTCTCAACGAGCGTTGTTGAAGTTAAAATCACCCAAGGTTCTCTTACCATTCATGCTAAGGCAGTAACCATACCTGGTCCATTCATCATCTTTTGAAGCTCCAGATTCAGCTCCTGTAACCAGTCAGGACACATCTATACCAAGCATCTGAAAACAATCCCTGCAGCGTGTCAGGTACTCATTTTCTTTTTTGGCAGGTATGCAGGTTCTCGCTAAGGAATCTCCTACGCGATCAACATCCAGATGGCATCTATAAGCCCATCACCCTATCCAGCAACCTCTAAATGGCACCTATAAGCCCATTCCTCCATCACTGCTACTATGTGAGCACAAATTTCTGGGCACTTTAGTGTTCAATCATCTTCTACCCTCGGATTACGAAAGGCACGTCAGCCAATCTGCATCCTCAGGTCTAAGAAGATTGAACAGGGGCAACTGTTTTACCCCAAAATTTGCCCTCCCATATTCTTCAAGATTTGTCAAGTCAAGGTCACAAAATTCCCCAAGGGTTGCACAGTGCAAAGGTCTCCTATACAGTCAAAACTAGGGTTTGGGTTCTGGTCAAGAAATTGAAGTTTTCAAAGGCCCAATCAAGTCTCACATGCCTACAAATATGGTCAAGTATCCTCATATCAAGTTTCAAGGCATTCAGCTCAAAATTGCACAGTCAAAACCCTAATTGCACTACAGTCAACTGTAGGGGCAAAATGGTCATTTGACAGTCAAAAGTTCAAATTTTTTTTCAACATATCATTTTGAAGGCACAAACATCATTTGATCAATGCTTGATCATGATTCCCAAAATTTGGCTCAGAAAATCATCAAGATGCAAAAGTTACTATATTTGGACAGTTGAAAAAGTCAACTGAAATTGACCAGGGCATAACTTTCACATGGATTATCAGAAAAATCCCATCCAAAGCTCATTTTGAAGAGAAAGACATTTCCTACAACTCATCTTCATACTTCAAGTCCAAGAAATGCTCTCACAGAAAGTTATCAATTTCAACATTATAGGTCATTTTCAAAAGTCAACAAAAAGGGACTTTAAGTCAAAGGCCATAACTTGAGATTGGTAAATCAAAATGACATGGGACCAAAGGAATTTGTTATAGGACTCAAAGACCTTTCCAAAATGTCCAAGAACATGAGAAAAGCTTAAAAATTGAGCAAGTTATGCCTTGTGGAAGTTGGGAAATTTTTGGATATTTTGAAAAGTCAACATTACTTCAAATGACCTAAAATTGCTAATGGGCCCATTTTTCTTCCATGATTCATCATTCCAAGCATATGCACGACCATTTGGCCCAAAGGGAAGTATTTTCTCATTTTTTATTTATTTATTTGGATTTTTATTTATATTAATTCAATTAAATCAATTAAATATATGAAAAATGTTTAAATTAACTAAACCAATCTTTTTATACATGTTTTAAGGTCAATATTTCGTGTAAATGCAAGCTAGGAAAGATTTGGTGCTAATTGATCATAATTGATACAAAAACCATGTGGAAAAGATATGAAAAGATCTTGGAAAATCAAATATGCAAAATCATCAATGCCATGGATTTTATTCAATTTTCTTAACCTAATGCCTTCACTACATAATCAGAAACCTAAACCTAATCATGCTACACAAAAAGCTGCACTAGAGACCAATATAAAAACTTGGAATTTTCACTTAAAAACTCAATTCTGAAATCATTGCTAGAGGTTGATTCAAGTCCTAATATTCATTCCATTGGCTTCCTCAAGTCTCCCTGAACACGTTCCAATCCAAAACATCAACTCAAACTCCAAGAATTGGTAGATTGAACGCAAACTGCATCAAGAAAATTGCTTAATCGTGTTTTAATTTTGAAGCATAATCATTGCATTTTTTTATGGATTATTACTCATTGATGATTTCTGATGCTAACTGTATAATCTAATTTTGTTTTTGTGCTCCCAACGCGATTTCACCATGATCAATCTTTAGGGTTTTCAGAACTTGAATTTAGGGCTTTTACAAAGAGGAAAAATTAGGGTTCAAGGCCACCACCATTAGACTCAGCGCTTGAAGACGAAGATGATGAAACCCTCGCGCTCAATTTATGAGCGTTGAGGGGCTAGTCGCTATTTTCTGGAAACATGCCTAAAACCACGCATCTAAAACCGTTGCCATACAGTCTTGTTTCAGAAAAAAAGAAAACACGTGAAGAAGACGATCACGTGGAAAGCGTTGATTCGCTGTTTTGAATTTCGCGCGTTTTCAATCCATTAACGCGTTGCTTCTTTTATATTATTTATTTGTTTGTATATTAACTGAATGCGCGTGTAGCTCAGCTGGCAAGCAGGATTGGTAGTGGAGGTACATGACCTGGGTTCGAACCCCAGGTCTACGCTATTTCCATAATATTTTTCCACTAATGTTCACGTGCAGGTTCAACATTGACGTACATCATACACCTTCAGAAATCAACATGCCACGTCCATCCCAGCAGCAGATCAAGGGCTCAGAATTGAAGAACTCCATGAGGACTAGTCAACACGCGCATATGTGGCCTGGAAAAAGTCAAACAATCTCAAGTTTAATGGGCCAGAATTTCACACTAAGACCTCCACTTTAGGGCCTGAACCCCCCACTGGTTTGCAATTTCCTATTTTTTGTCTTTCTTATATTTTATTTTTTAATTGTTGTCTTTTTTCTTTATTATTTTTAATTTGATCAATTATTTTACAAAATACAAAAAAATGCATAAAAAACTCAGAAAAGACAAAAATGCAATAAATATTTTAGTTTAATATTTTCTTGTAAATAAATGCTTAAAAATTAATTAGTATAAATTAGGGTTAATTTTAATTCTTTTATGATAAAAATCTAAAAAATGTAGAATTAGGGTTTATTCAATTTTTTCATCCTTTCTATTATTTTCTTTTCATAAAAAATTAAATTATTTATTTATACTCATAATTAAATTGTACATAAAAGAATTTAGGTTTAATTTATGTCAAAAACTTTAATATTTTTCTTAATAACTTAAAAAATAATTAGAACTAGGTTTAATATTTTATTTTAGTTTTAATTAATTCTTTTTCCTATCAAATCTTAAAAACACAAAATACCAAAAACATTCCTTTTTTTATATTAATTTTAATTCCTTATTAATTTAATTTTGCAAAAGGGTCCAACGCCCTCCTTTCAATTTAATTATTTAATTTCGCACATTTACTCTATTTCGCTTAATTAATCATGTACCTCTCCCAAAGCCATGTAACTCGGACAATTACTTCTCGCACTTTTATTTCTTTTGCTTTATTTACTTTCCGTCAAATCGGGTCCGGTTTAATTTTGGCGATGTGGACCCGCGCCATTTGTAATAGTTTAGATTTATTTTCCCGCAAATATTTTAACTGTTAAATAAGCATGAAAGAATGTATGGCCTTAAATAAAATCAAGCGTAGATCACCAATAAACATGACAAGACAAATACAAATGAAAGCGACACACGAATCGCACACACCACTCCTAGGGTACGCCTCACTGTTGCCTTACCTCGAAAGGTGATCGTCGAGTAGAGGATGTCTTAGTAAGTCCTCATGATCCGGGAACCTGGCATGAGGGTAGCTTCTAAGGTGTCTTCCTATTGCTCCGGTGATCACCATGTCCCGAACCTCGAATTGACCCGAACACCTCCAACGGTGGTGCTACCTACCTCTCAATGGTGGGATGGCACTACTTTAAAGGACATTTACACAGACGAATTCCTTAGGGTAGGTAGGTTCTCGTAGATACTTGCTCTCTTAAAAAACAAACAAAAATCTTTTCACACCGACACTTTTCAAAAGCTTTCAAAACAATTTTTCAAACACTCTGACGCACGAGTCGAACTGAAATTTTTCAAAGAAACTTTTTTAAAACCCACAATTGAAAAGCAAACAAACCATTTTGAAAACACAAATGAGCAAGTATCTAAGAGCCCATGGATAACCATGGATAGAAAGGGTGCTAACACCTTCCCTTTCTATAACCTACCTCCCGAACCGAGAGCAATCTCTTTAAGGAATTTTTCTGTGCTTTTGTCCTTTCCATTTGGAGAAAATAAAAGACGGTGGCGACTCTTGCTTACCGCGACATTTCGCGAACCAGCGTTAAACAGTCAGTTCCAGATCCACCGATCACAGATAGGATTATTGTTTTTATAGGAGAAGTTTGGGTGATTCCTCCATCCAGGGTTGTAGGTATTTGAAAATGGGTTTCCTTGGGCATAGTTGACTTGGTTTGTGTTTATTTCATTCAACAGATTGCATTCAGCTTATTGGCGCCCTTTGGTTCCACATATTTCACATTCCGGGTGGACTGCCGCTACAGTGGTTGGGTTTGAAGACATATGTTCAACTTTAAGGGCTAGAGCATCCATTTTGGCTTGCATAATGTCTATAGAACTTATCTCATGTATTCCTCCTTGGGTCTCTTTCTTATCTACCGATGCTCGTTTGGCTCCCCATTGATAATGGTTTTGGGCCATATATTCGATGAGAGCACAAGCTTCAGGGTAGGGTTTATTCATCAGTGCACCGTCAGTGGCACCGTCGTTGGTCATCTTAGTGCTATAAATGAGTCCATTATAGAAGGTATGAATGATTGACCATTGTTCTAGGCCATGACACGGACAAGCTCTCAATAGGTCTTTATATCTCTCCCACGCTTCAAAAAGAGATTCTCCTTGGTTTTAGGTAAACCTGGTGATCTAATTTCGAAGGACAACAGTCTTACTCGGGGGGAAATATCTGGCAAGGAATACTCACCTAAGGTCTTCCTAGGTTGTTATGGAATTGGATGGAAGGGAATCTAACCAAGAACGCACTTTATCTCTGAGGGAGAAAGGGAATAGTCTTAAACGAATCGCCTCAGGTGTAGCTCCGTTGGTTTTAAAGGTATAAGCTAATTGGATAAATACTTTTAAATGCTGATTTGGGTTCTTTGTAGCGAGACCCCCAAATTGGTTTTGTTGTACTAATTGTAATAGAGAGGGTTTCAATTCGAAATTGTTAGCAGGAATAGCAGGGTTTAATATACTAGAACTGGGTTCCTTGTTAGAGGGTTGGGAAAATTCCTTAAGGGGTCGTTGGTTATGTTCCTCGGCCATAGATCTCCTAACTCTTTAGAGTAAGAGACGTGCGCGGGCATAACATTTGGGTTCCGCTAAAGGATGTAATTGTAAGATTAAGATTGCGCCTAAGAGGGGGGTGAATTAGGTGGTGGTCGATTTTTGACTTATTTTATACTTTCTGGTTTTGATTTAGTGCTTTGAAAACTGTAAAGTGCAGAAAGTAAAGAGACACGGAGAATTATCCTGGTTCCTTCCACACCCCGGAAGTACGTCCAGTCCCCTTGCAAACACGCAAGAGATTTTACTATATTGTTAGAACTTTTACAAGACTCTTCCTAGTCTTATCCACTAAAGAACCTAACAAATAACCAAGAACACCCTCTTGGATTTCCAATAAGTCTAATGAGAACAATCCTCTCAAAAGATACCTCTTGTTTCCAACAATGGACAACAAGGAACAAAAGTAATCTAATACTTAATTCCAACAATCCTGGAAATAAGTTACACTTTGTATGTTTTTATGAAGTATGATTTCTTGAAAGATGTTGATCACATAGAGTGACTTCTTTGAAGTTTCTTCTTTCTTCTCTTGTAAGAAATTCAAACTGTAACACAATGGTTAGATAATGCTCAAAGATTTCTGTTCTTTATATGTGTGAAAGTGCAGAAAATCTTTGTTCTTAAAAGTTAAGAAATATGAAGTTTGAATATTTTACAAAGTTCAGATTTTATTGCATAAGAGAAGAGTTGTTTATGATTTGAAATATTTTGTAATATATAGTAATCAAGATACCTTTCCAAAAGGACACTTTTCTGTTTGAAAAACTTGACAAGATGCAATGTTTGATCATGCAACTATTGGAGAAAAGGTGTGAAGGATATCTTGAAACCAGTTCAGATTTTTCAAAATTTTCAATGTGCAAATCGATTAACATAAGATGCAAATCGATTGCACGTGTTTGTAACATTCAGAATTTCAAAAAATTTGAAGTGTAAATCGATTAGCATGTTGTGTCAATCGATTTACAAGAGTTAAAAAATCAGTTTGTTCTGTGATCAATCGATTTACACAACCTGTAAATCGATTGCTGGCAGGAGCAAACAATTTTTTGAAAAAGCATGTGTAAATCGATTTACACAAGATGTTAATCGATTTACAGCAGAGAAAAACTTAAAAATTGTTTTGAAATATAATTGAAGAGATGTGGCAAGTGTGTATATCATTTTTGAGCATTTCTAATCAATGTAGTTTAATTGAGAATTGATATACTTGATTGCTTGGCAAGTTCCTTGAAGCTTTGAGTGAATGATGCTTTAAGTTAATTTCCACTTCTTTTCCTTCTTTCCATAATGCTTGTTTGTCTTTCATCAAACTAGCTTGTTTGTCTTTCATCAAAACTAAAGTTGAGTTGAGGCTTGAGATTACATTCTCCCCCTTTTTGATGATGACAAACCATTTTCCTTTATGTGTTGATCAGAATTTGAGCAGAATGTGTTTTCTCCCCCTGAGAAGATTTCTCCCCCTATGGAGAAAAAATTTTGAAAGCTTGCTCTGTAAAGACTATGAAAACAAACAACCATAAAGTGCTATTACATCCTTCTCCCCCTTTGACATTATCAAAAAGAAGGGAAAGATGCAACAAGAAATTATACCAGAAAGAAATGTATAGGAACATGAATGAAAAACAAAAACTTTCAAAATTATCGAACAAAGTTTAAGAACACAATACATAAAATGAACACTTGAAATACAACAAGACAAAACCATAATGATACTTATAACAAGAATTTAATAACATTGATCAGGAACATTTTAGAAAGGTCCTTGATATGGAAATTGTTGTTGAAGAGGTGGTTCGTTGTATTGAGGAGGCGGAGGTGCAGGATTGGTTGGGTCGTATGGAGGGATATGAAGATGTGAATAAAGATATGAAAATTGTTGGTTCACATCATTCTGAAAAGCATTTATTCGAGATGAGGTAGAGTCATTTATCTCAGTCCATCGAGCATTGATGTTAGAATTGAGAGAAGCAAACTTTTGCGTCATGAAATCCATAACATCTTGATTTGTTGGACCAGAAGAAGCAGCAGGAGGAGGAACTTCATGGTCTTCTTCATCTGCATTATTACCTTCATCGCCGACAACATCCTCTCCAATGTAAGTGATGGTTTTTGCTTCAACATTGAAATGAACACCCATCCTTGAATCAACATTTTTGATGGAGATCCTAGTGGTGATTGGATCCATTTCAATCCGCTCAAATCCAGTGAAATCTATATCAAAAGCTGCCATAATCCTTGTAATGAAATATGCATATGGTAGAAAGGTGGCCCTTGCGGCAACTTTTAGCATATGCACCACAATCAATTTTGCCCAATTAACTGGAATTCCATTTTTCCTTGCATAGATGATTTGCAGTTCTAGGTTGGTCACCGTACAATGATTCCCTGCTCTGGGAAACAGAATATACACCAGAAAATAGTGAAACAACCTATCACCAATATGAAAATTTCCAGCACTCAATGTGTCCCTAGCTGGAATAACCCCGCCAAGACTTCGAATCCGCTTGGCACGGTATTCAGATTCTGATAACCTTCTAATGCTATAGAAAAATTCTCGCTTCTGATAGTTTTCCCAAGCAGCATCTTCTGGATCATAGAGGGTACTTCCAGAATATGGAATGTTCAAAATTCTGCCAATAGTTTTGGAATACAGAGGGATTCTTTTTCCAAGGACATAGGTATAACATTTGTTGTTGTCATAGCACATATTACTGTAGAAAATTCTAACCAGATCCGGGTAATAGAAACCATGTGAAGATATTAATGGTTCTAAACCATAAGCAATGAAGTCTCTTTGAAACGAGAAGCATTCATCTGGAAAAGTAGATAACATACCAAACTTTGGAGCAGAGATGATTTTCTTTTGAAAATGCTTGATAAATCTGTCCCGCTGTGGATCCGAGAGGTATTCGAGCACAGAGTTTTCAGATGTTGACGTAGCTTGCTTCTTTCCTTTCTCTGAGGCAGAGGCTTTTCTCTTGGGAGCCATGAATCTTGTTAGGGTTTTGAAAAGAGAGATATAGAGTTCTTTGTGTTGTTATGTGAGAGAGTGTGTTGGTGTTATGAGATAGTTTTGGTGAGTTTAAATAATATAGAGAGTAAGTGAGGTCTTTATGAGGTTTTAATTTGGTGTTTTGGTCAAGGTTTCATTGATTGGGAAATAGTAAGATGGGAGGTTGAGAGACAATGAATGTTTGACCAATATATTAAAAGCTCATACAAGTATCACATGTTAAAAATTAAATTGCATAGAGAAAATACATAGAAAATGCTTCAGATTCTGTGGTAAATCGATTTGCCCCTTGGTTAAATCGATTTACACAGAACATTTTCATAAAAAATAATTTTCGTTCAGTGGTAAATCGATTTACATATTGTGTAAATCGATTTACACAAAAGATTTTATTAAAAAAAATGATTTGCTTCAGTAGTAAATCGATTGACATATGGTGTAAATCGATTTACTTAAAGAAAAATTTAAAACATCATTATTTTTAACATTTGGAACAATGTCTAACCACATATATATGTACATTAAGGTATAGTTAAGGATTGAGTGCACCTTAAATATCTTGTTCATCGAGGATTCCAAGTTCACGACGAATTTTGAAAAATGCATCCTTTGCAAGTGGTTTTGTGAAGATGTCCGCGAGTTGATTTTGAGTGTCCACGAATGTGATCTCGACATCTCCTTTGAGTACATGGTCTCGGATGAAATGATGTCTGATGTCAATGTGTTTCGTCCGGGAATGCATAATTGGATTTTTCGTAATATTGATCGCGCTTGTGTTATCACATCGAAGAGAAATGCATCCAAGGTTTACTCCATAGTCAAGTAATTGTTGTTTTAGCCAAAGAATTTGAGCGCATCCACTTCCAGCCGCAATGTATTCTGCTTCGGCAGTGCTGAGAGCTACGCTTGCTTGCTTTTTGCATGACCATGAAACCAAGGCATTTCCAAGAATGTGACATGTTCCACTAGTACTTTTGCGATCAGTTTTGCAATCTGCATAGTCAGCATCAGAATAACCAACTAGATTGCACATACTACCTTTTGGATACCATAATCCGACGTTGGTTGTTCCTTTGAGATATTTTATTATGCGCTTGAATGCTGCAAGGTGAGACTCTTTAGGATTGGCTTGATATCTTGCACATAGGCAAACGCTGAACATAATGTCAGGTCTACTTGCTGTTAAATAGAGGAGTGAGCCAATCATTCCACGATACTTAGTTATGTCAATAGAATTCCCTGATTCATCTGGATCAAGATAGGTGCCGGATCCCATAGGAATTGCACTTTCTTTGCTACTTTCCATCTCAAACTTCTTTATAAGGTCTTTGCAATATTTTGATTGGTTTACGAAAATACCATGTTTGAGTTGCTTAATTTGAAGACCAAGAAAGAAATTCAATCTTCCCATCATAGACATCTCAAACTCTCCTTGCATCATAGACGAAAATTCCTTGCACATATTTTGGTTAGTTGAACCAAAAACAATATCATCTACATAGATTTGTACAAGTAAGGTATGATGATTAACATTTTTTATGAAGAGAGTGGTATCAACTTTACCCTTTACAAACCCTTTTTCACATAGGAATGCGCTTAGTCTATCATACCAAGCCCTTGGTGCTTGCTTCAGCCCATAGAGAGCTTTCTTCAGTTTGAAGACATGATTAGGATGTTTGAAGTCTTCAAATCCGGGAGGTTGCTTTACATAGACTTCTTCATTTATGAATCCGTTGAGAAATGCGCTTTTTACATCCATTTGAAAAAGTTCAAAGTCCAATGAGCATGCATATGCAAGTAATAGTCTTATTGCTTCCAAACGTGCTACCGGAGCAAAAGTTTCTTCAAAATCAATTCCTTCCTCTTGGTTGTATCCTTGAGCAACTAGTCTTTCCTTGTTTCGAGTGATTATTCCATTTTCATCCATCTTGTTTTTGAAAACCCATTTGGTTCCAATGATACGTTTATTTCCTGGATTAGGAACAAGTTCCCAAACTTCGTTCCGCTCGAATTGGTTTAACTCCTCTTGCATGGCAAGGATCCATTGATCATCTTCTAGTGCTTGAGCCACTTTAGTAGGTTCAACTTGAGATACAAACGCCATATTTAAGCATGCATCCTTAAGATTTAGCCGAGTAGATACTCCTTTGCTAATATCTCCAATTATATTGTCAATGGGATGATCACGATGAGTTCTCCATTCTTGAGGAAGATCATCATCATTTTCATTTTGATGTGAAAGTTCATGTGTTTGTTCCGGATTGACAATTTTGCCATCTCCGCAGGAAATCTCATGAGATAGATCTATAGAATCATTATCATCACAAATAACAACTTCCTCCTTGGAGGTGTTAGATTCATCAAAAGACACATGCATTGATTCTTCTATAGTTAAAGTTCTTTTATTGTAAATTCTAAAAACTTTGCTAGAAAGGGAGTAACCAAGAAAGATACCTTCATCCGATTTTTCATCGAACTTACCGAGATTGTCTTTGTCGTTGTTAAGGACAAAACATTTGCACCCGAAAATATGAAAGTGAGAGATATTTGGTTTTCTTCCTTTGTAAATCTCATATGGAGTTTTCTTTAGTATAGGTCTTATGATCACGCGATTGCTTACATAACATGCCGTGCTTACCGCATCCGCCCAAAAATATTTAGGCAAACTTGAGTCACTTAGCATGGTTCTAGCAAGTTCCACCAAAGACCTATTTTTCCTTTCAACTACTCCATTTTGTTGTGGAGTTCTTGGTGCTGAAAAATTGTGGAAGATCCCATTTTCTTCATAAAATTCTTCAAATAGACTGTTTTGGAACTCTCCACCGTGATCACTTCGGATTGATGTTATCTTTGATGACTTCTCATTTTGAACTTGTTTTGCATATCTCTTGAATGCCTTGAATGCTTCATTCTTGTGTACTAAAAACAAAGTCCAAGTGAAACGGGAAAAATCATCTACAATAACTAATGCATAAATGTTACCTCCGAAGCTTCTTGTTCTAGATGGACCAAAAAGATCCATGTGCAACAATTGAAGTGGTCTTGTTGTTGAAACCACGTTCTTTGGTTTGAAAGTTGATTTGGTCTGTTTGCCCTTTTGGCATGCACTACATAATTTGTCTTTGATGAACTTCATCTTTGGTAGACCAATAACTAAGTCATGCTTAACCAATTTGTTCAAGTGCTCCATGTGAATGTGAGCAATCCTCTTATGCCATAACCAAGCGTCATTGTTGTTTACCATAAGACATTGTACCTTCATAGACAAATCATCTAGAGTAATCATAAAAATATTGTTAGATCTTATACCTTTGAGTTTTACCTCATTGGTTGCCTCATCCATAATAAGGCATTCTTCTTTGTTGAATTTGATCTTGAACCCTCTATCGCAAAGTTGACTTATGCTAAGAAGGTTGTGCTTTAATCCTTCAACATAGAGAACATCCTCAATTTGAATGGATGGAGGTGTGCCAACTATTCCAACGCCAAGAATCTTTCCTTTGGTGTTGTCTCCATAGGTGACATACCCTTTGGCTTTATGTACTAGATATGAAAATTGGTGTACATCTCCTGTCATATGCTTTGAACATCCACTGTCAAGATACCAAACATTTGAAGTGGATTTCAAGCATACCTACAAAAACAAATTATTTCTTGTTAGGTACCCAAGTTGCCTTGGGTCCTTCATAGTTAGTTCCCTTTTTCACCCATGCATAGTGTCCACTAGCCATACTGAAATTTCTAATATAGCATGCATTTGGTGTGTGTCCAATAATACCACAGTAAAAACAGTTTGGAACAAATTTACTCTTGTATCTAGGAATTTGTTTTCTTTTAGATACATTAGCCTTTTTCTTTTGATGATTATGAACAACTTGCTTCTTTTCTACTTTCTTGGGATTGGAACTATTACTAGCCTTCACAAAAACAGTGGGGTTGTTACTTGGTTTCTTAGTATTCACATAACCAAGACCTCTTTTATCATTTGGATAACGTTGTTGGCTTAGTAATCCTTCCAATCCTATTTGTCCTTTTTCATATCGTTCAATGACTCTTTTCAATTGAACAATTTGAAAGACATTTGATTCACACTTAGAGCATGCAAAGGTTTCCTTTTCTTTAATAAAATTCTGTTTTTGAAGATCAAAATCTTTAGTCATGGTGTCAATTTTTTCTAAACAAATTAGAAGTTCTTTTTCTTGTTTTGACACCTTTTTGTATAAACTTTTGCATTCTTTCAAGAGTTCATCAATTGAACCTTGAACATCATCATCAAAAAGATTAAATTCATTACTAACCTCTTCTTCATTGTCGGAGTGATGCGATGCCATTAAGGCTAAGTTTGCACATTCGTCGCTTTCCGATTCCGATGAACTGCTCATATCATTATCTTCCCATGCTATGTAGGCTTTCTTTTGTTTTGAGTCCTTTCCTTTGAATCCATTTTTCTTTGGGAGATTTGGACAGTTTGGCTTGATGTGTCCTTGCTTTCCACATTCATAACATGAGACATCTTGTGTTGATGTGGAGGCTTCTCTTTTCTTGAAGTGCTTTCTCTTATGTGCATGAGATCCGCCTTTGTCATTTCTGCCAAAAAACTTCCCAAGTCTTTTCACTAGAAGCATGAAATTTTCATCTTCTTCCGGATTGTCTTCTTTTACCACTTCTTTTGAATCAAATTTTAAAGCAATGTTTTTGGACTTCTTTTCTAGATTCTCATGTTTTTCAAGTCTACCGAGTTCCGTTTCGTATTCTTGAAGTTTGCCAAATAATGTAGCGGAAGTCATTGCGGAGAGACTCTTCTTTTCCGAGATTGCCGTTACCTTTGGTTGCCATTCCCTAGTCAATGATCTAAGGATTTTCAAGTTGAGTTCATCATTTGACAGGGTTTTACCAAGAGCAATTAAGTGATTTGTCAAATGCACAAATCTCTTTTGTAAGTCAAGAATGGATTCTCCGGGCTGCATTCGAAATAGTTCATATTCTTGACTCAAGGTATTTAGCCTTGATCTTTTTACTTCAGCCATTCCTTCATGAGTTTGAACCAAGGTATCCCAAATTTCCTTTGCTGTTTTGCAGTTTGAGACACGGAAAAATTCGTCCATACTGAGTGCACCTTGAAGAAGGTTTATTGCCTTTTTGTCATAGAGAACTTTCTTTTTATCATCGTCGTCCCATGCAGTTTTGGGCTTTGCAGACCCAACGCCATTGATTACCGTTATCGGGATAAATGGACCATTTTCAACAGCATCCCATACTTCCTCTCCTTGTGCTTCTAAATGCGCCTTCATGCGTATTTTCCAAAAGTCAAAATATTCACCACAAAATAGAGGAGGCTTGTTGTTACTACCACCATCTCTGAAAACTGGTTGATGATTTGCGGAAGCCATTCTGGATCTCTAGGAGCAGGTTACCTATAACCTGCTCTGATACCAATTGTAAGATTAAGATTGCGCCTAAGAGGGGGGGTGAATTAGGTGGTGGTCGATTTTTGACTTATTTTATACTTTCTGGTTTTGATTTAGTGCTTTGAAAACTATAAAGTGTAGAAAGTAAAGAGACACGGAGAATTATCCTGGTTCCTTCCACACCCCGGAAGTACGTCCAGTCCCCTTGCAAACACGCAAGAGATTTTACTATATTGTTAGAACTTTTACAAGACTCTTCCTAGTCTTATCCACTAAAGAACCTAACAAATAACCAAGAACACCCTCTTGGATTTCCAATAAGTCTAATGAGAACAATCCTCTCAAAAGATACCTCTTGTTTCCAACAATGGACAACAAGGAACAAAAGTAATCTAATACTTAATTCCAACAATCCTGGAAATAAGTTACACTTTGTATGTTTTTATGAAGTATGATTTCTTGAAAGATGTTGATCACATAGAGTGACTTCTTTGAAGTTTCTTCTTTCTTCTCTTGTAAGCAATTCAAACTGTAACACAATGGTTAGATAATTCTCAAAGATTTCTGTTCTTTATATGTGTGAAAGTGCAGAAAATCTTTGTTCTTAAAAGTTAAGAAATATGAAGTTTGAATATTTTACAAAGTTCAGATTTTATTGCATAAGAGAAGAGTTGTTTATGATTTGAAATATTTTGTAATATATAGTAATCAAGATACCTTTCCAAAAGGACACTTTTCTGTTTGAAAAACTTGACAAGATGCAATGTTTGATCATGCAACTATTGGAGAAAAGGTGTGAAGGATATCTTGAAACCAGTTCAGATTTTTCAAAATTTTCAACGTGCAAATCGATTAACATAAGATGCAAATCGATTGCACGTGTTTGTAACATTCAGAATTTCAAAAAATTTGAAGTGTAAATCGATTAGCATGTTGTGTCAATCGATTTACAAGAGTTAAAAAATCAGTTTGTTCTGTGATCAATCGATTTACACAACCTGTAAATCGATTGCTGGCAGGAGCAAACAGTTTTTTGAAAAAGCATGTGTAAATCGATTTACACAAGATGTTAATCGATTTACAGCAGAGAAAAACTTAAAAATTGTTTTGAAATATAATTGAAGAGATGTGGCAAGTGTGTATATCATTTTTGAGCATTTCTAATCAATGTAGTTTAATTGAGAATTGATATACTTGATTGCTTGGCAAGTTCCTTGAAGCTTTGAGTGAATGATGCTTTAAGTTAATTTCCACTTCTTTTCCTTCTTTCCATAATGCTTGTTTGTCTTTCATCAAACTAGCTTGTTTGTCTTTCATCAAAACTAAAGTTGAGTTGAGGCTTGAGATTACAGTAATAAACTTCCGGTGCTACGAGTTATTCGCATTTACCGGCTCAATAAAGCCTTAGTCTAGACAGTGTAACAAAAGAGTATGAAATTTGATGTAATTGGTCCCTAGCAACGACGCCAAAAACATGATGCATGGTTTTCACAAGTATATGAAATGCGACAAAGTAATATAAAAGATTATCGATCCCACAAAGACCAAACGTCAATCTATCGATTTCTATTGTTACAATGTTTATCAAAGGTAAAACAATTTAGGGGTTTATGAGTGCAAGTGTAAGTAAAGTACAAAAATATAAATTTAGATGAAAACAACAGGCTTGAATGCAATTCACATAGTCTGATGATATTCCGATGCTTCTTTTTAGACCTACTTATAGGGAAATATTTTCTACTCATGAAAAGAACTAATTTAACAGGAACTATCACTTTCGCGTATTCAAAACCGAGTTTATTCTTTAATGAATCCCTCTTATTGTCACATAAAAAGGCGCGCACTACGTTAAAGTAATAAACCTATTTTTAAGAAATATAGTTTCTTGACTTAGTTGTAAAGTAATTTTGACTTGGAACTTCTAACTAAAAGAGGACTAGACCTTTAAACCCATAAACACGTCTGAAAAGAGTTTTGAAATTGTTTTTCTAAAAGTGTTAAAAGATTCTTACTTAATTGAACAAAGCGCTTTCGCTTCCTTTGAACAACTAAGACCACCCAAGTTTAGCTAAAGGTTGGACGACTTTCGATCTTACCCAACAAAAATAAAGTGCAGAAAACTTGTGTTAAAAACCAAAATAGCCCTTTAGGTATTTCTACAGACACATTATATGGAATATCACTTTAACAATGATCCTTACATTCTAACCTTTAAAATTTAGCCAGACATGGAAATGTAAACAGAAATGTTAAATAAGTGCAAGACAAGGAAATAAATAAAGTAAAGCGAGTGCGAGGAAATAAATAAAGTAAAGTGAGTGCGAGGAAATAAATAAAGTAAAGAGAGTGTGAGGAAATAAATAAAGTAAAACGAGTGCGAGGAAATAAATAAAGTAAAGCAAGACTTTGTAAATAAAAACCTACTCCAAATCAGAGGATTTAAATCAGTTACAACTGGAAATAAATGCGACTGGAAATGAAAATGGCGACAAAATTAACTTCTACCAAAGTGCTCCAAACTCGATTACAGACTCTATCAATGGTGTGATAACTCTTTGATGTGAAGGGGTTATCACTTACAAGATCTGACAATATATGGCTTAAGTTTGTAACTAAGCTTGGATGAAAAGAAAATGAAACTAGAACCTCCTATTTATAGAAAAATTATACTCCATGGAATTACAAAAGTGCCCTCTAACTCCTTTTGGGCGGGACACCAATTAACAAAGGTGGCGCCCGCCATGCCCCTATGGCGCCCGCCATGTGTACGAGGATGGGAAGTCGAGTAGGACATGGCAGTTGAAGGCAGTTGAAACCAATCCATGTCATGGCCTACCCTATGGCGGGCGTCATGCTAGATGCCACGAGTACAATTTTCTCAAAAAATTGATTTCTTGCCCGTTTTTTCTTCATTTCTTCAAGAGGGGCTCACGATAATCAAAATACCTGAAAACAAAACAAAAACAAGCATAATTCAAGAATTTGACAATAAAAACCCTAACAAACATGTGCAACCTGAGTCAAATATGCAGTGTGGTTTAGCGTTATCACGTAGCATGTTCTAAAAGAGTCAAAAAAGTGTTTTAAACATATATCATGATTTCAGGTCAATACAAAATGCTTTTCATCGACACATTGACACATACTTAAGCTAAAATCATAAAAACAATTCTACTTCAGTATGAGTCGACTCATTCGTACTTTGCATTGATACATGTCATGTTCATGCTTATGGAAAACGTTTTAAAACCATTATGCATCGACACATGCACTCATGCATCGATACAAATCATTTCTTGTTTTCTGGATATCAAAACCAACTCAGTATGAATCGACACATTCACATTTCGTGTTAACACATACGAAATCAAAGGTTCTTGATTCTTTATGGACAACAGTTAGTATCGACCCCTAATGCTTTGTATCGATTCATCCCATGTTTTGTAACTAACATGAGTTGACTCATATGAGATATGCATCGACTCATACAGCGGTTTCACTTCTAACATTTTTCTGTTACATATATAAGTCTGTTTTGCAGTCAAAATCAGAACGTGTGTCATAAATACAGTTGGTGTGCATCTACTTTTCTGAGCATTAGAAACCTGAAAGATACTTCATCTTCATCATCTTCTCAATCACTAGGTTCAATAACATAGAAACATAATCATCTTTTTTCATCGGATCAAGGGATCTTAGAGATAACGCTCAGTGGTAAGATCAGTGATCTTAGCTGAGTTGAAGATTCAGAAGGGGGTTTCGAGGAAAACCAGAGGGTTTGTCCTTCAAGAACAAGTGTGTTATTGTGGGGTTGTCAGTCACGATTGCACAAGTTAGATTCAGCCGTAGCGTAGGGTTTGGAAATCGGGGTGATTTTGCAAATAGGTCGTGGAGCGGATGATTGATTGTGGATCTTGCAGTTTGGAATTGAGAGGGAGGCGTACCCATATGCAAGGACGATAGTGGGGAACTTACTTACTAAACTCCCTGTGTAATGTTTTCTTTCTCTCTTTCTCTTTACGTTTTCTGCACATTTGTGATTCAATTGGTCTGCTAGTTTTTCTATTCATTGATACAATAGTGGTACAAACTCTTTTGCTAAACCACCATTATTGTTGATCATCGAACAAGCATGCGCCAATTGTTTGACAAAAGTGCTTGCAAGTTTTTTTCCTCATTGGGAATAGTGTTCTTGTGATAAGCACATTGAAACTTACATTTTATTTGTGTTAAATTTCATCTTAATAAAAATCCAGCAAGTTTATCGTATGTCTGGTTTTCTAGTAGTCGATTCAAAATAGATGGAAGTCGATTCAGGACCGTGTTTTTCCGCTGTTTTTAATCAACTTTGATAAAATATTTTAAATCCTTGAATAATAAGGAGGTGATCTAATCACCCCCGCTCTCTCGATCACTTTCCACACCGCCTAACAATATCCATGTCGTCCTTGTTGTTGTGCTCCGAAGCACATGTCCAAGCTCTGTTGAAATTCATGAAGAATGCCCATGTACCACAAGAGACCACTGCTGATCAATTTGTGAATTGTGTAGCAAGCCTAACTGTTGATAATGGCTTGGGATTTTCTGATGCAGATTTAACTCCGGTGGGGAAGAATCATAACAAAGCTCTGCACATTTCTGTTGAGTGCAAAGACACTACCCTTCCACACATGTTAGTAGATACTGGGTCCTCCCTAAATGTTTTAACCAAAGGTGCTTTGGATAGACTATACTGTGAAGGGATGGTGCTGAAACCCAACGAAATTATGGTAAGAGCCTTCGATGGTTCAAAGAGAATGGTCCAAGGAGAGGTTGATCTTCCGATCAAGGTGGGATCTCAAGTATTCAATTTAACTTTTTATGTAATGGATATCCGCCCGACCTATTCTTGCTTGCCCGGACGCCCATGGATTCATGGGGCAGGTGCGGTTACCTCTACATTGCATCAAAAGCTGAAATACCTGGTGAAAGGAAAGATTGTCACGGTCTGGACAGGAAGAAATATGGTCAGTCATTTGAATTCTTTCAAATATGTTGAAATGGATGGAGAATTCATTGAAACCCCCTGCCAAACATTTGAAGTAATTCCTCCGACGATTGCTGTTGTTAAAGCTACTATTCCTGAGATCTCTAAGGGCAACCCCAAAAATGACCTCTCTGAAAGATGTTAGGGTTGTTGTAGAATATGGAGGCTGCACTATCTGGGGACAACTTCCTGACATCCCCTAGAAATCTGACAAATTTGGATTGAGTTTTACTTCAAAGGCTCAGAAAGAGGTTCGACGTGCTCGTGTTGCGGGACCACCTCTCCGTATTAGCAACAATGAAGTTAATGCTTTGGAAGACACTGAAAATGACAGTGACTTGGACCACTGGAAATTCCCAACTACTGACGGTGGTCTTAACAACTGGAAGGCCAAAGAATTCATCTCAATCTCCTTCATCCAGGAGTAATTATTATTTCCTGTTTTTATTGCTTTAAGAAGTTTGTCTGTATAACTTATGTTTAAAACAACGACTTTAAACCTTGTGCCTTGCCTGGGGTACAATGGTCCATTTGTTAAGGGTTGTCATTTCATATATCATATACTTATTTAATGAAAACATTGGACGATTTTGCATTCAAATTTTGCGCTCCTTGTCTTTCTTATACTTTACTGCATTTTCAAATAGCCATGTGACCTTACATGCACACATATTTGTAGATCCACACCCACTCTGGATCTCATTGACAAAAATTCTGCTATTTCCGTTTATGACTTCGAAAATCCAATCTATCAAGCCGAAGACGAAGGTAAAAAAGATTGTGAGATACCTGTAGAACTCGCCAGACTCCTGATATAAGAGGAAAAGGCTATCCAACCGCACAAAGAATCAGTCGAAGTGATAAACTTGGGTACTGAGGCAGATAAGAAAGAAGTTAAGATTGGCGCCAACCTGGAAGACAGTGTCAAGAGCAGATTGGTTCAGATGTTACACAACTATGTCGAGGTATTCTCTTGGTCATACGAAGACTTGCCAGGGCTCGACACTGATATTATAGTTTATTGTCTTCCAATGAAAGAAGGTTGTTCTCCGATCAAACAAAAGATTCATCACACGCGTCCTGATATGTCTAAGAAGATCAAGGATGAGGTAATGAAACAGTTCAATGCAGGTTTCTTGGCAGTGACGTCGTATCCCCAATGGGTTGCAAATGTTGTTCCAGTGTCGACGAAAGACGGTAAAGTCTGTATGTGTGTAGACTACAAGGATTTAAATAGGGCGAGCCCCAAAGACGACTTCCCACTACAGCATATTGATGTCTTGGTTGACAACACCGCTTAACACAAGGTATTCTCCTTCATGGATGGATTCTCCAGGTACAACCAAATCAAAATGGCGCTTGAAGACATGGAGAAAACTACCTTTGTCACACATTGGGGCACTTTCTGTTATAAGGTCCTGCCTTTTGGGCTGAAGAATCCAGGCACAACTTATAACCAGGCTATGGTGGCTTTATTTCATGACATGATCCATCATGAAATAGAAGTCTATATGGATGACATGATAGCGAGATCACAAAATAAGGAAGAGCACCTTGTTCATTTGTAGAAACTGTTTGACAGGCTGAAGAAATACAAGCTGAGGTTGAATCCAAGCAAATGCATCTTTGGGGTAAGATCTGGAAAGCTCCTAGGTTCCGTAGTTAGTGGCAAAGGTATTTAGGTCGATCCTGCAAAAGTCTAAGCTATCCAAGAAATGCCAGCTCCTCGTACTGAGAAGGAGGTTAGAGGTTTCTTAGGACGACTCAACTACATTGCCCAATTCATTTCTCACCTGACTACTACTTGTGAGCCACTCTTCAAGCTGCTGAGGAAAGATCAAGTAGTGAAATGGAATTACGACTGTCAAATAGCTTTTGACAAGATCAAAGAATATCTTCAAGAACCTCCAATTCTGATGCCACCAGTTGAAGGAAGACCTTTGATCATGTACTTAACCGTGTTAGAGAATTCAATGGGGTGTGTGTTGGGGCAACATGATGAGTCTGGTAGAAAAGAGCATGCAATATACTACCTTAGCAAAATTTTTACTGAATATGAAACAAGATATTCACTGCTCAAGAAAACTTGTTGCGCTTTGGCATGGGCTGCTCGCCAACTAATACAGTATATGTTGACTCATACTACTCTATTGATCTCTAAGATGGATCCCATCAAGTATATCTTTGAGAAGCCAGATCTCTCCGGAAGGATAGCCCGATGGCAAATGATCTTAACTGAATACGACATTCAGTACACTACACAAAAAGCAATAAAAGGAAGTGTAATGACAAATCATTTGGCACATCAAGCTGTGGATGACTACCAATCTATGAACTTTGAATTCCCAGACGAGAATATCATGCTGGTTACAGATTGTGAAAATCCTGGACCGTATGAAGGACCTGAGCAAGGATCCTGATGGACTATGGTTTTTGGTGGAGCTTCCAACATACTGGGTAATGGAATTAGAGCTGTGATCATCTCCCCTGAAGGTTGTCATACACCTTTCACTGTCATGCTTTGCTTTAAATGTACCAACAACATGGCTGAGTATGGAGCGTGTATATTGGGTCTTAAAGCTACTATTAACCTAAGAATCAAATTCTTAAGTGTATATGAAGACTCAGATTTAGTAATCAGTCAAGCTAAAGGAGAGTGGGATATAAAACATCCAAATCTTATCCCTTACAAAGAACTTCTGCTAACCTTGATCCCTTAATTTGAAGAGGTTACCTTTGAACACATTCCGAGGGAAGAAAATCAGTTGGCGGATACTTTAGCTACCATGTCATCCATGTTCAAGGTCAAGTGGGACAATGAAGCTCCCAGAATTACTGTCGAAAGATTTGACGAACCAACGTACTGCTATAAGATTGCCACTGATGAAGTAGAGGAGAAGCCTTGGTTTAACAAAGTGAAAAGGTACCTTGAATCTCAAGAGTATCCTGAAGGGGCATCGATCAACGTCAAGAAATTCCTATGGAGATTCTCTGCCAAGTTCTTCCTGAGCAATGGGATTTTGTACAAATGCAACCATGATTCAACTATGCTTCATTGTGTGGACAAGAAGGAAACAAAGAAGATTATGGATGACATGCACGAAGGTATCTTTGGTACTCACTATAGTGGATATACTATGGCCAAGAAGATTCTGATAGCTGGCTGCTATTGGTCGACTATGGAAACCAATTGTTACCACCACTTGAGGGCTTACCTTAAGTGCCATATTTATGCTGATAAGGTTCATGTGCCTCTAGTTCCTTTGAATGTTATGACTGCTCCTTGGCCATTTGCAATATGGGGCATTGATATGATCAGGGAAATTAAGCCTACTTCCTCTAATGGACATCGTTTCATTCTTGTCACCATTGACTACTTTACTAAGTGGGTTGAAGCAGCTTCATTTACCTCAGTTACCCAGAATGTTGTGGCCCGGTTTGTCAAGCATAACCTCATTTTTCGGTATGGTATCCCTGAGAGGATCATCACTGACAATGGTACCAACCTTAACAATGCCATGATCACTGAACTCTGCACGCAGTTCAAAATTAAGCATC
Source organism: Vicia faba (assembly GCA_948472305.1). Classification (NCBI taxonomy): domain Eukaryota; kingdom Viridiplantae; phylum Streptophyta; class Magnoliopsida; order Fabales; family Fabaceae; genus Vicia; species Vicia faba. The sequence continues at coordinate 1,635,292,608 of OX451739.1, read as the reverse complement.
TTACCTCTTCTACATACAAACCTAAGATGAACGGAGCAGTGGAAGCTGCCAACAAGAACATAAAGAAGATTATGCAAAAGATGGTGGTAACCTACAAATACTGGCATGAGATGTTACCATTCGATCTTCATGGCTATCATACTTCAGTGCAAACATCAACTGGGGAAACCCCATTCTCTCTAGTCTACGGTATGAAAGTCATCTTGCCTGTTGAAGTCCAAATTCCTTCTCTAAGAATCATGAAATATGCAGACTTGGACGAAGACGGGTGGATTCATACTAGGTTAAATCAATTGAATCTGATGGACGAGAAGAGGCTTGCGGCTGTTTGTCATGGTCAGACGTATAAAAAACGTATGATCAAGGCATTCAACAAGAAGATCAAGCATCCAGTGTACCAGGCTGGTGACTTGGTAATAAAGTGCATCATTCTACCATAAGGCGATCCCAGGGGAAAATGGGCTCCCACCTATTAAGGGCCATTTGTCGTTAAGAAAGTATTCTCGGGCGGTGCTATGATGCTAACCACTATGGATGGCGAAGATTTCCCGCTCCCTGTGAACGCAGACATAGTAAAAAATACTACGCATAAGAATGACCCTCTAAGTTGACATACCTAGGAAAAAATAAGGGCATCCCGGCGAACCAAAAGGGTTCGGGCAAAAGTTAGGGATATATACAAAAGATTGTACACCTAGCAAGTCGAAAACCTGAAAAGACGGCTTGGGTGAAAAAAGGGTATCCTAGTGGGCTGAAAACCTGAAAGGGAGGTCCAAGAAAAACTTAGGGATTAAAATCATACGAGTATGTCCCATTGGATCACTTACATGCCTGCTTTATTACTAAGACCAAAAGTTCAACTTCTTATAATGGAAAGGGACGATATGCTCGAAGATATAGGGGCAATAGCAGAGTTTGGAACCCTATGAGATCACCTCCACATGGCTACACACACACACACACACATATATATATATATATATATATATATATATATATATATATATATATATATATATATATATTTTTGTTTTAACTTTGTACTCTTTCATTTCACGACGACTTCCTCTTACAAGGATTTCCATCTCTTTGTACAAAATCGCCTGTTTATAGGAAAAATATCAATACAAATACATCTTAAAGTTCAAACTCTTGCTTTTTTCTGTTTTGTTTGCAAAAACGCCCTATGACTAAAATTGAATAAACACATGCATATGAACATGATTAACTGTTAACAAATATATGCATAAGAACATGAATAAACATTTACTCAAGATTATAGAAGCTGGGATGACAGTCAAGTTGTCCATAAATCCCCATAGAGTCACTTTTATAAGATTATCCCCACAGAGTAATCTTCACAAATTCATCCCCATAAAGAATACATTCCCCGCAATCTCCCCGACAGATTTCTCCAGCAAATAAAAGAATATAATCTTTTTCCCGACGATATCACCAACCTACAAAGTTTCCAATCAGTACACCTCCTGGAAATTCTCTTCCCCAACTGAGTTTGTTCCTCCCAAAACTGAAAAAAGAGACCTTGCAGAGCTTCTTCTCTCTGGCAAATTCAATTTCCCCAGGAAAGTTTGTTTCCTTAGCAAGAACACTTCTCCATCAACAGGGTTTATTTCCCCAACAAACTACAGTTTCCCCAGCTACTGCAAATCCCTGACGAAATTATTCTCCCCAGTAAAGTTACCACTACCCCCAGAGAGTTGCTATAAAACCTAGAACCCGACCAGATACCAGTTAATTCTATTCCCCCTAGACGAGTCGGAAGATTATCCATCTCTTTTATCCTAGTCAGGTTATATAAGAATTAAATTCCCCAGTAGAGCAACAGATGACCAATGTCCCGAAACTCTACTCACCAAACAGAAATCAATACATCCCCTGCAGAGTTTCCTCAAACAAGTAAACAAGACTCCCCAACGAAAACATTCTAGACAAGATTGAAGATACACATACTCTTCATCCCCAGCAATGGTCAGGGATTTATTTTCCCAGACAAGATTCTGCACGGGTTTACAAGTACACTTCAACAACATTTTACATTCATACATCATAACATATGTGTTATACCCCAAAGTTTTCCCTCCTTTTTCTGAAGACATTTTCTCACAAGGATTTTCAAAAGGGCAAGTTTGCACAAGTACAATTGGATTTTCGGATTTCAGGCATCAAATCAAAGAAGAGCAAGTTTTCGTTGACTCATAAGATTCGACTGGGCATCTAAAATCCTTCGAGCAAGCTTTGTTTCACAAGCTTCAATTGGGCATTTGGCCTCCTTCGATGCAAGCTTGGTTCACAAGCTTCGATTGAGAATTTGGCCTTATTCGATGCAAGCTTGGTTGACAAGCTTCGATTATGCACTCGACCTCCTTCAATCAAGTTTAATTCACAAAGCTTCGACTGAGCGTTGGCTGCTTCAGGCGTGCTTTCGATTCACTAGGAAAATAATTCCTTCGTGCCTGGTTCGATTCATTGGGAAATGGCCTCCTTTATGCCTTCTTTGATCCACAAAGCAATGGTCTCCCTTATGCTAAGCATCCACAAGGCATTGTCTTCCTTTGTGCTAGCTTCGATTGGGAAAGTGGCTCCCTTTGAAACGGTTTGCTTCGATTCACAAGCAGTAGCCTCCTGTAGGTTTGTTTTGATTCACAAAGCAGTGACCTCCTGCATGCAAGCTTTGATTGAGCATTGGATTCTTACGTGTATGCTTTGATCCACAAGACAAGTGCTTCCTCTTTATGTCTTCCTTCAATTCACAAGGCAAGAACTTCCTACATGCCTACTTCGATTCATAAAGCAGTCGCTATCTGCATGCAAGCTTCGACTGGGCAATGTCTATCTTCAGGCCTGCTCTGACTCCACCTCTAAAACCCTTCAACATACATAGTTTCTACACTATGAAAAATAATATGGTCCATTCAAAGAAGCATTCAAAAGGTCCATTTGAAGAACATGCATGTGGTCCATTCGAAGAACACACATGTGGTCCATTCGAAGAACACAGATGTGGTCCATTCAAAGGATACACAATTGTTGGAAACAAGTTTGTTTTTCCTTTTGATGAGTTTGGTTCAAGATGCTTGCTAGCCAAAGTCCTACATGTTACCAAGCTTAAGCCTCCTGCACAATTACATTCATGACAAAAGAAGTTTGACTGGCCAAAATGAAGTTTTCAATTAGGCCATTTGGGTATTTTCAGAGCCAATCGAAGAACAAGGCAAATAGGGGCTCAACCAAAGAAGCCACAATAATGAAGCCTAGAGCCATCGAAAGGAGCGATTCAGAGCCAATCGAAGAACAAGGCGTGGATACATTCGAAGGATTCAGAGAGTCAAACTTGTCCAGGTTCACTCAAAATTTCAAAATGGAATGAATAATTCAAAATGGAAATCCTTTAATTTGTCTAATTTTGTTTTCAAAGCCATGTTTGATGGCTAGTCCTTAATGCCATGTTTCTTTCCCCATTTCCTTGTCCCCTCACACCCCTATAAATACAGGGCTAATGACACATTGATAGACGGAAAAAAAGAGAGAGAAAAACCATTGGGACACAGAAACATTGCCACAAATATTTTTGCAGAGACATAGTCATTGCCCATCGAAACACTTTGCTTACATACACGTTGCCTATACACACGTTACAAAGTGGTCAAAATCAGAACTGACGATTCAAGCTTCCCCGTGCCAAACAAACCTCACCACTCCATCCCTGAGGTTCCCAGAAAGGTGTCCAGATCATTCATAAGGCGTGCAACACCTTGAATCACTGCCTCCAAACATCACCTGTTGGTAAGGGCTCTAAACTTTGGAGCTGAATATACATGCCATTTTGTTAACTATAACTGTTTGGTTCATGTTTAGGGACACCAATAGTGTAGATCTAACATGGTACATGTAGGAATAAGATTGTGCCATCGAAGGGCATGATCTGAATTTTCCTTTCGAAGCTCATGATATAGGCAGTTTCAAGCCAAAACCACTCAGATTCGAACTCAAGGGGTTTGAATTAAGGGAAGATTCGAATTTGGGGGAAAGACTTGGGTTCGATACCCAGGTCCTGCGCCTTTATTTTTGCTAATATTTGTCTTGCAGATCCAGATCGAAAGGCAACTTCCTTCCATGGATCGAAAAACAGGCATCCCTCCCTGGATTGAAAAATCACATCCCTCACTGGATCGAAAAACCACGTCCCTCCCTGGAGCGAAGGATAACCTCCTTCCCTGGATCAAAGGACAATCTCCTTCCCTGGATCGAAGAACCATTTTTATTTTTATTTTTGTTTTTTTCATTTCTTTTATTGACTTTACTTTTTAAATCAACATTAAATCAAAAAAATCACAAAAAAAATTAGGTTCTAGTCTTTTTTTATTAAAATTAATTTTGTTAATTAATTATTAATTACTTAAACATTTTTTTATAAATTAAAATTAATTAGATTTAGATTTTTATTTTTCTATTATTAAATAAATAAATAAAAAATACATTTTCCTTCTAGGATTTAGACGTATTCCAATTCACGCGCGCTTTTATCTTTCGCAGTTTTATGTTCATATTTTTTTGTATCTACCTACTGGATGTAATAGATTTAAACTAGGATATTTACTGCTTTATCCCCCTCATTTTTGGACATGTAATAATCACCCTCCTCGAAGCCATGTAATAGCGTAGCTTTAATTTTCGTACTTTAAATTCCTGTTTAGATATTAACTGTTAGATGTATGTTAATAGGATTGCATGATAAGACTAAAATGAACGTTAGCAAACCTAACATCAAGATAAATAACTGAAACACAATAAAATTTCACATACGCACCTCTAGGGTACCCCACTTTGGTTACCTTCGGAAAATAGTCACAACTCTCGAAACGTAAGAGATTTTAGTGGCTATCCTCCGGTCTAAAAAGATCATAAGTCCCTCGATGACCCTCTCGATGTTGCCTCGGTAAAAAATGATCTTAAAACCATAGGGTAGTTACTAAGGTTTCTTGCCTAGTTGCCTTTGTGACTATAAAATGTCCCTTCAAATGTCCCTCAAATATCCAAAAGAGTAGGGCTACCTACTCACTAATAGTAGGCTAGCACTGTATAAAGGAAAGGAGGAAAAGAACGACCCTTTCTAGTAAAGTAGATAGTTCCTAGATGCTTGCTAAAAAAACATTTTTACACTTACACAAGACAATTTTCAAAAACCTTTTGAAAAACACTTTATCATCACTCTTAAGGACTGATACAAGAGTTATCATAAAGCAAATCTTCGCACTAAGGCATTTTAAAATACTTTTCAAAGACACACAAAAACACAAGGTATTTCAAAAATGAGCTAAGCATCTAAGAGCCCGTAGAAACTACGGATGGAAAGGGTGCTAACACCTTCCCTTTCCATAATTTACCCCCTTACTCAGAAATAATCTCGAAAGGTCTTTTCTGTTCTTTTCACCCTTTCCTTTGTTGGATAAAAGAAAAGTCAGTGGAGACTCTTGCTTACTGCTACATTTGCAAACACAAACGCAAAACCAGTATAACAATCTGTTCTGCCACCGTATCACAGAACTGGCGACTCTGATGGGGACATACTTATAAAGTGGGGTTACCTTAGAGTTTAGTTCATGCTATATTTTCTTTCATTGTGTGTTTTGTTTGCTTTAACTTTGAGGGTTTGCTTGGGTTTACTTGTAAAGATCCTACACTCGGATCTGGGGCACCTTTTTGGTAAGTAGAAATAGATTGTGGGGACTTTACGAGGTATACCGACACGGTTGAAACGATAGCTACATTGGTGTGACACATTTGTTGGTACTAGTAGCCCTTGAGTAGTCAAGGAGAATACAGGGCCGCTGTGTGGTATCATGAAACACCAACTGACTTTAGAACCTTTAATTGAACAACTGGGCCATTATGAAGTAGTGAGATAGCCAACTTTGGTGTAGTCTGAAGTTGGTTGATACTCGATACTACACTCATTGAGATCTGACTTTCGGGATATTTTGGTCGCTAATAAAGAGGCTTGCGCTGAAACAATGCCTGGTGAAGAATGATCAATGATATTGAGATTCCCTAGAACCCGGTTACTATTAATAAGACAAGTTGAACCAACTAAACTTCAAGAGGGTACTTACCTATGGAATCCATGCAAGCCTAAACCTAAGGATCTATTTGTGTGCTTGTATATACCTGTTTGTACATAACATCATAACATCATAACATGGCATGTCACACTAACCATTTCAAGGACTTTTAGGACTTCTCTTTGTGTCTGTTTTGTAGGATATGGCTCTCATTCGCAGAAATACTATCCAAGTCAACCTCGTAAGGGTGACTCCTCAACTAAAAGAGTTGGCATCAAGGGTTCCTGAGAATTCCCCATTCACTAAAAGACATGGTCGACTCCTCAGTTTGGTCACCTCAAGCCCTTATTTAGGCACGGTGAAAGTTCTCTTTCAGTTCTTTGACCGTTTACATCATTGATTAACATTTACTGACTACCTGTTGGTGCCTACTATGGAAGAGTTTTCTCAGTTATTGGGTGTTCCTATTCTCAATCAATTACCCTTCAATGATATGGAAAGATACCCAAAGTCTGAGGAGATCGCTCAAGCCCTGTATTTACAATGGTTCGATGTTGTGACAAATTAGGAAAGAAGAAGCGGTGTCAAAGGGTTTCTATCCAAGTTTTTGTTTGAGAAAGCTCACCATTTTTGGGATAATTTGGACTTACAAGCCTTTGAAGAGGTGTTGGCCCTTCTCATCTATGCAATGGTACTATTCCCTAATCCAGACCAACTCATAGACGTGAATGCGGTCAAAGTTTTCATGTCTCGTAATCCGGTGCCTACTTTACTGGGAGACATTCTGCACTCTTTTCACACTTGCACCATAAAGAGAAGAGGAACCATCATGTGTTGCACTCCTCTATTAGCTAGGTGGTTTATTTCACACCTACCTCGATCTGTATTGAAGAATGAGCAAGGCATGAGGTGGTCTAATAGGTTGATGTCTCTCACGCATTTGGATGTTCACTGCTTCCCTCGATCTGTAGAAGACGTTACCATCATTGATCGCTGTAGGGAATTCCCTAATGTCCCTCTCCTAGGAATTAGGGGAGGAATCACTTATAACCCTTGTTTGGCGTTGCGACAGTTTGGGTATGCTAGGAGGGATGGTCCTCATGATGCACTAGTTTAGGGAATTGCATTTGACTATGAGAACGATGTACAAGGGTACCGTTAGAGGTTCATTAGAGCTTGGGGCATGGTGAACAAAGTGGATAGCAAGACATTGGGGCATAAGAACTCCATCCCTTTGGAGCCTTATCTTCAGTGGGTGCGAGCACGCGCTCAAAATCTCATGATGCCTTACCCTGCCATCCTACCTATCATCATGGAACCTATTACCGAGATAGTTGTACCTCATACTATTCTCCATCCTGACATGCCGACTACTCTCGAGGAATTGCAAAGATCTTGGATTCAACTCAAAGAAGAACGAGACACCTTTGAAACCCAGTTCTATGCAAGCGAGAAGAAGGTTTTGGAGCTTACAAGACAACTGCATGAAAAACAGAGTTTGAATGCCTACATTGCACCAAAGAGGATGCACTCATGGGAAGACTGAGTCCTGTTCGATTTAGGAGTTTTGTTTTATCTTTTTTTCTTCCATTGTAAGCCCAAGAGGCATCGTCGTAATGATTTAAACTTATGAATGCAATTAATGTTTGTTCTCTCTTTGTCTAAGCAAATTTAAAATCTTAAAAGTCCTTGAAAACATTGCATAAGCATAACATGCATATCATTACATAAGTAGGTATTTTGAGACGGGATTCTTATTCTTTTCGCTGTTTATTTTAGCAAAAGAAATGGCTCTTGAACAAACAGTAAAGGACCTTCAAGCTCAAAATGCTCAGTTCCAACAAATTTTCCTGGCTCTGGCTAAGGGATAAGAAGATCTGAAAGCTCTTATCATCAAGGAGAAGACAAAGAAGGCAAATAAACCAACTGGTGTCTTGAATTTGGGAAGAAGGTTCAGAGGACCGTCTAAGAGAGCTCTAGATTTCACAACCCCTTCAAATGAAGGGGACAATCAAAAAGAGAAGCCAACAAAAGAAAACAACAACCCCGAGACTAATGAGGAAGAGGCCGACTACTCCGAGGAAGAGTATCCTCCTGCTGATGATAAATACAAACAGTTGGAGGATCGTCTCAATGCCATGGAGATTCAGAGGGTACCCGAGCTGGATTTTGAAGAGCTAGGACTGGTCTTAGGGGTGGTCATCCCGCAGAAATTCAAGGTCCCCACATTTTCCAAGTATGATGGTGTCTCTTGTCCTAAGCTACACTTAAGTTCGTATGTCAGGAAGATTCAACCCCACACTACTGATAGGAATTTGTGGGTACATTTCTTCCAGGAAAGTTTGTCAGGGACGCAGTTGGAATGGTTCTATCAACTGGAAAGAACCAACATTTGTAATTGGGAAGACCTCGCTGCTACTTTTTACAAGCAGTTCCAATATAATGCTGACCTCGTTCCAACTCATACACAATTGCAAAGTATGTTTATGGGTTCCGGCGAGGGTTTCAAAGATTATTCCTAAAAGTCAAGAGACCTTGCGGGAAGAGTCTAGCCTCCTCTGTCGGATATAGAGCTGGTATACATGTTCTTGGGCACTTTGTCTGGTCCAATTTTCAACCATCTGATTGGAAGCTCTTCAGCTAGATTTACTAAGCTGATCTTGATTGGTGAGCAAGTGGAAGTTGGTATCAAGAGTGGTAAGATTCAGAGAGATGCATCCTCAAGTTCAATGAAGAAACCCTTCACTCGAAAGAAGGAGGTCAATGCTACTTATGGCCAGAGAAATCAAAGCAAAACTGAACATCATCCGACGGTAGGGGCTGTTATGATCTCCAATCTTGCATCAGACCAACAACGAAACAATCGGCATAGACCGGATGCGCCCAGAAGACAGTTCACCCGGATCAACATGACATTATCCCAGGTTTTGCCACACCCATTGAAGTCCAATCTGGTGACTCTAAAGGAAGCTCCCAAGAATCCCAATACTGCATCTCCCCGCTACAACCCAAATGCTCGATGTGCCTACCACTCTGAAAGTATGGGGCATGATACAAACGATTGTTGGGCTCTGAAAAATAAAGTGCAAGATCTTATTGAGGCAAAGGAGATTTAGTTTGATCCTCCTAAGACCCCTAACGTCATAACTTCACCAATGCCCAAGCATGAACTGAGAATCAGTACTACTGATGTTGTTTCCGCTACAGAGGATGCTGACAGCGACTGCGAGGTGGACAAGTGGATCTTCCCAATTATCAGTGGTGGACTCAATAATTGGGAGGCCAAGAATTTGGTTCCAATTAATTTTATTTGAGAGTAATTATCTTTTATTTTTTTGGGATATGTAATATTTAAACAATTGAAACTCTAAAGCCTTGTGTCTTACCCGAGGCACAATGGTCTATTTGTGAGGGTTATTACTTCATCTTCATATGTCATTAATAAATCATTGGACGTTTTGCATGCAAATTTTACGCTCTTTGTTTTTCTTTTCTACTTTTTATTTTATGAAAATAGCTATGCTCTCTTACACACACCCACATATCAAACTGTAGATCCATATCCACTCTGGATCACATTGGTAACGGTTCTACTATTGCCAATTATGACTTTGAAAGTCCGATCTACCAAGCCAAGGACGAAGGCGAGGAAGATTGTGAAGTACCAGGGGAACTTTCCAGACTATTACAACAGGAAGAAAGGGAAATACAACCTCATGAAGAGCCGATTGAGACAGTATAATTGGGTACTAAAAACGATAAGAAGGAAGTCAAGATAGGTGTCGATCTGGAGAATAGTGTCAAGGAGTGGTTAATTCAGATGCTACATGATTATGTTGAGGTCTTTGCCTGGTCATACGAAGACATCCCAGGACTTGACACTGATATTGTGGTTCATCGCCTACCAACAAAAGAATATTGCCCTCCAATGAAACAAAAGGTTCTTCGTATGCGGCCAGAGATGTCAAAAAAGATCAAGGCTGAAGTCATGAAACAATTCAACGCTGGTTTCTTAGCTGTCTCCTCTTATCCATAATGGGTTGCTAATGTTGTTTTAGTGCCCAAGAAGGACAATAAAGTACGTATGTGTGTGGATTACAGAGACTTGAATAGGGTAAGCCCCAATAATTACTTTTCGCTTCCCCATATTAATGTTCTAGTTGACAACAATGAACAACACAAGGTATTCTCCTTCATGGATGGTTTCTCTGGGTACAATCAGATCAAAATGGCACCCGAGGACATGGAGAAAACGAACTTCGTCACACATTGGGGCACTTTCTGCTACAAAGTTATGCCATTTGGGTTAAAGAACATCGGGGCAACCTATCAGTGCCTAATGGTAGCTTTGTTTCATGATATGATCCATCACGAGATAGAGGTATATGTCAATGATATGATAGCCAGGTCTCAGACTGAAGAGGAGCACCTTGATCACCTACAGAAGCTGTTTGAAAGGCTGAAAAAATACAAACTGAGGTTGAACCCGAATAAGTGCACCTTTGGAGTAAGATTCAGTAAGCTCTTAGGCTTCGTTGTTAGCGGCAAAGGTATTTAAGTAGACCCTGCAAAGGTTAAAGCTAAATAAGAAATTCTAACTCCTTGCACTAAGAAGGAGGTCAGGGGATTCTTGTGACGCCTAAACTACATTTCCAGATTCATTTCCCATCTAACCGCTACTTGTGAGCCAATCTTTAAATTACTGAAGAAAGATCAAGCAGTGAAGTGGAATGACGATTTCTAGAACGCCTTTGACAAAATCAAGGAATATCTTCAAGAGCCTCCAATCTTGATGTTGTAGGTTGAAGGAAGACCTCTGATCATGTACTTAATAGTGTTAGAGAATTCAATGGGGTGTGTGCAGGGGCAGCATGATGAGACTGGTCGAAAAGAGCATGCAATATACTACCTTAGCAAAAACTTTACCGACTGTGAAAAAAGATACTCATTGCTTTAGAAAACTTGTTGCGCTTTGGCATGGGCTGCTCGCCGACTAAGACAGTATATGTTGACCCACGCTACCTTATTGATATCTAAAATGGATCATATCAAATATATCTTTGAGAAGCCCACTCTCTCTGGAAGAATAGCAAGATGGTAAATGATCCTGACCGAATATGATATTTAATACATAACCCATAAAGCAATTAAGGGGAGTGTATTAACTTATCATTTGGCTCATCAGGCTGTGGAAGACTACCAATCCATGAATTTTGAGTTCCTGGATGAGAACATCATGTTAGTAACTTATTTTGAAGAACCCGGACCAGATGAAGGACCTGAAAAAGGATCCCGATGGACTATGGTTTTTGACGGAGCTTCCAACGCACTTGGCAATGTCATCGGTGATGTGATCATATCTCCTGAAGGCTGTCATACTCCTTCACTGCCAGACTATGTTTCAATTATACAAACAATATGGCTGAATATGAAGCATGCATTATGGGTCTCAAAGCTGCTATCAACTTGAGGATCAAATTCTTAGGTGTATTTGGAGACTCGACCTTAATAATCAGTCAAATCAAAGTAGAATAGGACACGAATCATCCTAATCTCATCCCTTACAGAGAGCATGTGTTGACACTGATTCCATACTTTAAAGAAGTTACCTTTGAGCATTTTCCACGAGAAGAAAATCAACTATCGGACGCGCTAGCTACTATGTCATCCATGATCAAGGTCAGGTGGGATAATGAAGCTCCTCAAATCACTATTGAGATAATGGATGAACCAGCATACTGTTATGAGGTTGATACTAAAGAAGTAGTGGAGAAACCTTGGTTCCATGAAGTTAAAAGATATCTCGAAGCCCAAGAGTATCCCGAGGGAGCTTTAGTCAATGATAAAAAGTTCCTAAGAAAGTTCTCTGCCAAGTTCTTCCTCAGTAACAGAATCCTCTATAAGCGCAACCACGATTCTACTTTGCTCCAGTGTGTGGATAAAAGTGAAGCAGAAAATATTATGGCAGATTTGCATGGAGGTACCTTTGGAACCCATTCTAGTGGCCACATAATGGCTAAAAAGATCCTACGGGCAGGATACTACTGGTCCACTATGGAAGCAGACTGTTATCAGCATTCACGAACTTGTCATAAGTGCCAGCTGATAAAGTACATGTGCCTCCGGTCCCCTTGAATGTTTTGACTGCTCCCTGGCCATTCACAATGTGGGGCATCGATATGACTGGGGAAATTAGACCTATAACTTCTAATGGGCACCGCTTCATCCTAGTTGCCATTGATTACTTCATAAAGTGGGTCGAGGTAGCCTCATTTTCTTCTTTTACCAAGAACATTGTGGCCTGATTCATCAGACATAACCTTATCTGTCAGTATGGTATTCCAGAAATAATCATTACGGATAATGGCACCAATCTCAATAATACTATGATCACCGAGATCCGCATGCAATTCAAGATCCAACATCATAACTCTTCTCCTTACCGCCGAGGATGAATGACGTTGTAGAAGCTGCTAATAAAAATATCAAAAAGATCATACAGAAGATGACGATGACATATAAAGATTGGCATGATATGTTACCATTTTCTCTTCATGGTTACCGTACCACAATGCGGACATCAACATGGGCAACTCCTTTCTCTTTGGTATATGATAACACTTACTTTACACTTGTTTTTAACTCTGATTTCACATGTTATTTAGGTTTTTTATTATTGTTTTCTCGTATTATGCATATCTTTTGTTTCCTTTTCAGGTATTTAAATTATCCAGAGCTCCTCTAAAGAAATGAAGGAAAACAGGCTGAAAAATAGGAGTTTAGGTCAAATTTGCACTCATGGCGTCCACCATAGCACCAGCCATAGGGTAGGCCATGACGTGGACCGCCTCCTGCTGACCTAAACTGCCATGTTCCCCACTTCCTTTCATTTACCCTCATGGTGGGCGCCACCTTTGAACGATGTTTTCCCCCCCAAAAGGAGTTGGGGGGCATTCCTGTGATTTCCTACATTCTTCATCCTCTATAAATAGAAGTTCCTGATTTCATTTCAATTCACCCAAGCTTAGTTGCAAACTTGATCTAACCATAGTTGCGAACTTAAGCCATATAATTTCACCATTGTAAAGCGATAATTCTTCACATCAGGGAATTATTGCACTGTTGATTGAGTCTGTGATCGAGTTCGTAGATTGAGTCTGTAATCGAGTTTGGAGAACTTCGGAAGAAGTTTATCCTGCCACATTTATTTTCAAGTACTGTTTATTTCCAGTCGCATTTTACTTCCAGTTTGTACCAGATTTAAAGCCTCCATGTTTGGAGCAGGTTTCTATTTATATTTCCCGCACATGCTTTTACTTTGTTTATTTCCCGCACCTGCTTTTACTTTGTTTATTTCCCGCACCTGCTTTTACTTTGTCTATTTTCCGCACTACTTTTACTTTGTTTATTTCCCGCACCTTCTTTTACTTTGTTTATTTTCTGCACTGCTTTTACTTTGTTTATTTTCTGCACCGCACTTTAAATTATTTACTTTCTCGCATGATTTATTTTAACATGTCTGTTTACATTCCCATGTCAGGCTGAACCTTACTGGGCTAGAATGTAAGGAATCTAGTTAGATCGATATTCCAAATAATGTGTCAATAGAAATGCTTATGGGCTATTTTGGTTTTTAATACGAGTTTTCCGTACTTTATTATTATTGGGTAAGATCGAAAGCCGTCCAACCCTTTGTTAAACTCGGTTAGTTCTAACTGGTCAAAGGAAGCGAAAGTGCTTTGTCTGGTTAGTTAGGGATTTTTATTATCAAAGAAATCAATTTTGAAACTATTTTCGGACGCGTTTATAGGATTAAAGTTAGGTCCCCTTTTTATTAGAAATTCCATATCAAAATACTTTTTAACTTGGTCAAGTACTTTATTTCTTAAAAATAGGTTTATTACTTTAACGTAATGCGCGCCTTTTTATAAGTGAAGATAAGAAGATCTGATTAGAGAGTAAACTCGGTTCTGATTCTGCGAAAGTGACAGTTCCTGTTAAATTAGTTCTTTTCTTTAGTAGAAAATATTTCCCTATAAGTAGTTCTATTCCGAAGCATTGCGAATATCATCTGACTATGTGAATTACATTCGACCCTGCTTTTATATCTGAAGTTTATTTCGCGACACTTTACTTTCTTGCATGCTCAATTCCTTGTTTAATATTGACTTAGCTAAATACCGTAACAATAGGAAAAGATAGATTGACGATTGGTCTATGTGGATCGATAATCTTTTATATTACTCTGACGCGATTCGTACACTTATGAATACACCGCATCAAGTTTTTGGTGGCGTTGCCGAGGAACAATTTCGTCAAATTTCCACCCTATATTCGCACCGTCTAGACTAAATTTTACAGTCCGGTTAATGCGAAGATCTCGCAGCACCGAAACCTTATTCAATCCTTTAGCGGAACATGAATGTTACATCCATTTTCTCCGTAGAATTAGAAAAACTATGGCCGAGAATCATAACCAAAGACCTCTTAAGGAATTTGCCCAACCGTCAGATGAGGAACCTCGTTCAAGTATCATAAACCCAGCTATAACCACAAATAATTTCTAACTAAAACCCTCATTGCTACAATTGGTGCAACAAAACCAATTCAGTGGTCTCGCTACTGAGAACCCGAATCAACACTTAAAAACTTTTATATAATTAGCAGACACTTTAAAATGCAATGGTGCTTCGCCTGAGGCAATACGACTAAGATTATTCCCCTTTTCCCTCAGAGATAAAGCACGAGATTGGTTGGATTCCCTTCCACCCAATTCAATAACAACCTGGGAAGACCTTAGGAGAGTATTTCTCGCAAGATATTTTTCGCCCAGCAAAACTGTTGTCCTTAGAAACCAAATCACTAGATTTAACCAAAACCTGGGAGAATCACTTTTTTAAGCATGGGAGAGATATAAGGACCTGTTAAGAGCCTGTCCACACCATGGCCTAGGACAATGGCTAATCATCCACACCTTCTATAATGGACTCCACCTTTCATGGACACAATTGGTTATAAGTCAAGGGGCATGACATGTTATTGTCCAACTCATTTGTGGTAGTCAAGTAAAGATTCAAAGAATCTCTCAAAAGTGTTCAATAGTCAGGGGCAGATAATCATCTGAATCACTTGGGGAATGTTACATTGATCATGAGTTTCAGCAAAATCCACTATGAAAATTGATTCTTCGGTATTACCAAATTGCTTGTCTACATCAGCAGTATCAGATGGTGTCATTGTGTCGTGACAGTTCTTAGAAAAATACTGAGGAAGGTCAAGAATATCAGAAACCTAGTAATCAATGGTTGATCAATAACATCAAGCATCGGGTACACCAAACTAATCCCAGGGGAAAATGGACTCCCGCATACGTAGGGCCACGTATGATCAAGAAAATATTTTCTGGCAGTGCTACAACACTTACTACCGTGGACAGTGAACATTCCCCGCGCCCTATGAACGCAAACATAGTCAAAAATAATACGCATGAAAAAGAGACCCACTAGATTGATAGGCCTAGGGAAAAAATAAGGGAATCTAGAAGAACCAAAATGATTTGGGCAAAAATTAGGGACGTATAAATAAAATTGTACACCCGGCAAGTCGAAAACCTAAGAAGGAGACTTGGGCGAAAAAGGGTATCCCGGTGGACTAAAAATCTGAAAAGATAGTCCAGGAAAAAGTTAGGGATTAAAGCGTATGACCATGTCCTGTTATCTCATCACTTACTTATCACTCTGATCAACATTTACTAAAGACTCTAGGAGTTGGGATAATGTTCAAGGCATCCACAAATCCCCACAGAGTAATCTCCATGGAATTATCTCTATAGAGATATCTTCACAAGCTCATCCCCAAAAGAGATATATTCTGCGACAAGTCTAATATGCCCACAGGTAGAAATTCGGGCATCTTATAGTAGTTCACCTCCATATCCCTAATGGATAGCTTGACCTGATCATCATCCCCAAAAGGCCCCCTAGCGGATAAGGAAGTTTGATCATTTCTCCAGCATACGATGGAGACTTCCTCAATGCATCTTATAAAACTCCAACCCCAACAGAGTTTATTTCCTCGACACAGTTTATAGAAACTTAATTCCCAGCAGAGTTTATTATTCCAACACCATAAATCCCCAACAAAATTATTTTCTCCAACAAGTTTTAATCAAAGTTGCTATCCCCGGAAAAGTTGCTACGGTATCTGAAACCTAGACAAATAGCACACTGGAGGAATATCCATCACTTTTATCCCCAGTCAGGGTACGTAAGAATCAAATCCTTAAACAAGAAGAACGGCGGATGAACGACTCTCCTTGAATGCCTCTATCCTCAAGCAGAAGTCAAAGATCCCCAACGGAGTATCCTCAAATAGGAAGCGGAAATCCCCAGTAAAATTATTCCCATCAAAAGTTGAAGAATCCCTCTCTTTATCCCCAGCAGCTGTAAGGGATTTATTTTCCCCAGCCAGAGTTGTTACAAGGAGCTACCGATACACTTCAACAACATATTACATCCATACATCATGTCATAATACATTATAGCATATGCATACTGAAATGCACATAACATTCTCATTTATCTGTAGAGCATCATTGATGCATTACATGAATCACGATATTAGATAAAGCTAATTTTGTCTTTTCATGTAAAATTTGCAAACAGGAGAATATCATCACCAATTTTCAGACAGGTTAAAGATTAATTCTCGAAACAGGACGGGGCAACTATCTATATGACCGGGTCCAAGGTTAATTCCCGAAATAGGACGGGGCAACTATCTATACGACCAGGCAGTATGAATTCTTGAAGCAAGACGGGTTTAACAACAAGAAAGCAGGTCAGAGATTAATTCCTGAAACAAGACGGGGCAACTATCTATATGACCAGGCGATATGAATTCTTGAAACAGGATGGGTTTACCAACAAAAAATAGATTTTAGATCAATTTCCGAAACAGTATGGGGAAACTATCTCCATGACTAAATGATTTCATTCGGAGATTGAATTCTGACAAGCATTTCCCCTCAGAGACTGAATTCTGACAAGCATTCTCTTTCAGGGCCCCCGTTCTGAAAAAAGCATTCCCCTCAGAGAGTGAATTATGGAAAGCATTTTCCTTCTGGATAACATTCTTCATAGTCAGCCGTATACTCATCCTGATACTCCTATCAAAAGTCACTTTGGATGGCATCTTTAAGACCACCCCCAACGACATTCTATCATCTCTCCAAATGGCATCTCTAAGCCCATTCAAGCAGTATAATCAACCAACAAGTGTTACATCATGCAAATGTGAGTGCAAATTTTTGGGTACTTAAGTGTTCAATCCTCTTCCACCTTCAAATCCAGAATGGCAAGCATGTCAGCCTAGCTCCTCAAGTTTAAGAAGATTGAACAGGGGGAAACTGTTATACCCCAAAAGTTTCCCACCCATTTTTCAAAGACAAATTGATTTAAGGTGCTCAAGTACTCAAGACTACTCAAAGATTGATCAGGCAAACCCTCCTCCTAAGTAATTGACCTACAACTAAGGTTTTGATTTTCTCAAGGAAAAAAGGACTTCTAATGCCTCAAGTGTATTTCATGGTTCCTCATATGTCTCTAATTACCCTCATGACAAGTTTCAAGTCTGCATCACAAGTTTGCTCAGTCAATTGCTCAGATGATTGAAAATCAACTGTATTAGATAAAAAGTCAATTGTGGTCAACATATAGTCAAACTTAAAGATTTTTGGTCAACATCAAGATTTTAAAGTCACATTCATCATTTGATCAAGGTTTGATCATGATTCCTCAAGAAAACTCAAGATTCATCAAAAGTCAAAAGTTACTAAATTAGGGTTTTCTTAAGGAGAAGTCAACTGAACTTTGACCAAGCATAACTTCCACATGCTTCATCAGAATTTTCTCAATCAAAGATCATTTTTAATGAAATTTAATTATCTACAACTTCGTCTCTCTAAGCTCAAGTCCAAAAAATGCTTCATTTGAGAGATATGGGCCAAAACATTATAGGTCATTTCAAAAGTCAACAAAAAGACACTTTTTGTCAAGGCAATTTAAATCATGAGGAAGGCTTCAAATTAAAAAATGATCAACATGAGAGTTGTAGGGGACATCTTGAAATTTCCAAAAAGTCAAAGACCATCTTCATATAATAAAAATTGAGTGAGACATGATTTGTGCAAGTTGGGAAATTTTGAGAAAATGCATGAAGTTCAATTTGAGAAATTTTGAATTTTTGGGCCAATGGGCCTCTATTTTAAGGTCCAAACATGTTCCTGACCTCATGATAGACTCGTAAGTCCATTCATTCATTTTTATGGTTTTTATTTCTTTTTATTTTGATTTTTATTCATTTAAAAGAAAAATAAATCAAATAAAATATCAAATAAATGATACAAGGTGTGGGGATATATTTTGAATCAAATCATGAGTCTAATATCACATAATCATGCTAAAAAATTGTGAGCGATCATGAAGATTGGATTTGGCACAAGATTGAGCTTAAAAAGATATATTTCCATGCAAAAAAATCCAATCAAGTATTTTGTCATGAAATACAAAAGATTGATTCCACTTTTGTTGACCTAAATCTTCCATTATAAATAGATAACACATTTAGACCAAGGGATCACGAAATTTACTCCAAAGAAATCTCGAGAAGAACCCTAAAAAATCTCAAAATCTCAACTTTTGTCAAAATTAGGGCAAACTTGAAATCAAAGATTCAGACATCTTCAAGGCCAAGCGAGCATTCAAATCAATTCCCGAGGTACCACAGAGTAACTTAGGATCATTCTTGATGATCAAAAGTGCATGAAACCTACATTCCATGTATCGTCGGTCTTATGTTTTTAATGAAATTCATATTTGAATATACGTGATGCTTTGATTGAAACTAACAATTCTAATGTGTTCGTGAGATGAATTAATGCATGTCTCACATATATTATGTAACGCCTATTCTCAAACACCAACGAGCGCCTGGCTAAGTGGAAAGCGATGCAGTAAAAAGCCAGGAGGGCGTGGGTTCAACACCCACCCCATGCAATTTTTTTCTCTCTATTTTTGTCTTAACCTAATTTCTTTCCTTTTTCTCTTTTCTAACCCTATTTTTTAATTAACTAATTATTAAACTAACCTAAATTTTTTACTAATAAATTAGGATTAGGTTTTTTTAACTAATATTTAATTTTCATGATATATTAAATTAATTAACATTTTTCTTAAAATTAAAACTAATTAGAATTAGGATTGTTTTAATCAATAATCAATTTTTGACATATTTTTTATTTACTAATTAATTAGGCTAATTAATATTTTATTAAATATTAAGATCAATTAGAATTTATGTTTTAATTACTATTATCATTTAAATTATTTTCTATAAAAATACAAAAATACAAACTTAGGTTTTATAACATTCAAGCATTTTTCTAAACATTTTCTTATTTCTTTTTGCTATATATTGTCTTAGAAAAGTGTATAGGTTGCACTCTTTAATTATAATAGCTTAGATTTATTATCTCGCCCTTTTTCTCTATTATGTATCTGCTCCCAGGATGTAATAGTTTTAGGGTTTACTTTCCCGTATTTTTATACTTATGTACCTCTCCCAAAGCCATGTAATAGCTTAGAACTTTACATTCCGCAGTTTATTTTTTCTGTACATATTATTTAACTGCTAGTAATTAGGGTTTGTATGGAAATACTAAAAAAATCTAGAAAATCCAAATCTCAAGATAAAATAAATGAATCAATACACTCTTCACACTTGCACCTCTAGGGTACTCTCTCTTGCTGCCTTATGAAATATTGGTCACGTCCCTCGAAAGTAGGGATACTTTAGCAAAAGACCCTAGATCAAATCATCATCATCCAAAAGATCATAGTCCCTCAATGTCCGTCGAGTTGCCTACAGAAAAATGATCAAGTCCCTCGAGTTGCCTACGAATAATATGATGACAGTCCCTTACAAAATTGCTAAATTATCCTTACATGTTGCCTTCGATGACCATACGATGACCTTACGCTTGTCCCTTCACATCCAATAGATAGGGATACCTACTAACTAATGGCATGAATAGTACTATCTCTAAAAGAGAAGGAAAAGTACAAGAACGACCTTGAGTGGGTAGAACTGTTAATCAGTTGCTCACAAATTTCTAAAAAAAACAAAACATCTTACACAAACACTTTTAAAGATATTTTTAAAACACTTTGTACGCATTCTTGAGGATCGATACAAGAATCATTACAAAGTTTCGCCTTACATTGGCAAATTTCAAAATATTTTTCAAACACACAAAAAAGGCAAATTTTCAAAGTGAGCTGAGCAATTAAGGGCCCATAGATAACTACAGATGAAAAGGGTGATAACACCTTCCCTTTTCATAACCTACCCCCCGAACTCAAAATCTTCAAGGTATTTCCTGTTCTTTTAACCCTTTCCTTATTGGATAAAATAAAAGTTGGTGGTGACTCTAGCTATCCGTAATATTTGTGATAAAATGCAAAACAAATAAGTTCTCCCACCGTATTACAGAACTGACGACTCTGCTGGGGACTACTTAAAAAACAGGGGTTACCTTAGAGTCTTAGATCACTTTTACTTGCTTTTACTTGTCTGCTTTGTTTGCTTTAAAATTGAGGGTTGCTTGGGTTTAATTTCTTGCAAAGGTGCTACACTTGGATCTAGGGATACCTTAGGTAATTAGAAATAGATCATAGAAACTGTACGGTATATACCGATATGGTTGAAGTGACGGCTACGTTAGTGTGACACTTTAGTTTGTACCGATGTTCCTTGAGTCAATCGAGGATAACATTGGGCAGTTGTGTGGTGTCATAAGCACTAACTGACTTTTAGAACCTTAAGTGACCCATCTTAGCCATTAGAAGGTAGCGAGATATCCGACTTTGGTGCAGTCAAAGGTTGGTTGATACTCGATGCTACGCTCATTGATATTCGACTTTCAGGATATTTTGGTGGCAAGTCAGTTGCCGTGCTAAAATAAAACCTGCGAGAAAGATTGGTGATATGAGATTCCTATAACCCAGTTACTATTTTTAGGACATGTTTAGCCAACTTAACTTCAATATAGAAGGGTACTTACCTATGGACCTCATGCAAGCCTTCAAACCTAAGGTTGTTGTGTGATTTGTTTATGTTTGCTATTTGTTTAAACATGACATCATAACATCACATCATCATAACATGGAATTATTACTAACCATTTCAAGGATCTTAGGGACCTTTGATGCAGGTTTATGATGAGCCAGATTTCTCACAAGGGGCAAGATGATTTATTTTTCTATAACCAGATGCCATCAAGATCAAAATACATTCTCTTGAGTCAGAGGCTAGGACCCACTTGATATGGTGATCTCGATTCTTATAGAAGGACATTCAAAGATGAAGACTCAAAATTCTTCAGACAAATCTGCAACCAGATTCAATTTCTAATATTTCAAATTTAAATCCCACGAGATCCTTGAAAACATTGCATATGCATTTACATGCCATAAATATCATTGCATAACAGGTTTCCAAGACATGTTTCTCATCTTCCTGCTGTTGTTTCAGCAAAAATGGCTCTCAAACAAAAAATCAAAGATTTCAAGGCTCAAAATGCTCTATTCCAAGAGATGTTCCTAAACCTATCCAAGATGCAAGAAGGATTGAAAGCACTCCTCGTCGAGAACATTACCGAGAAGAATCCTGAAGACAACAAGTGTGATACGGTGGGAGAACTGACTTGAGGTTTTTGCGTTTTATCGCAAATGTTGCGGTTAGCAAGAGTCGCCACCGACTTTTCTTTTATCCAAAAGGAAAGGTAAAAAAGCACAGGAAAGACCTTTGAGATTGTTTCTTGAGTTCGGGGGGGGGGGGGGGGGGGGGTAAATTATGAAAAGGGAAGGTATTATCACCCTTTTCATCCATGGTTTTCCATGGGCTCTTAGTTACTTTCTAGATCACTTGCTTTTGTTTGAAAAATGTGCTTTGTGTGGTTTTTGAAAGTATTTTGAAAAGGTGCCATCGTTTAGGCAAACTTTGTAATAGTTCTCATTCATAAGAACGTATACAAAGTGTTGAGCTTTTGAAAAATATTTCATGTTTGGAAAGTGTTTTAAAAGTGTATGTGATTGTTTTTGAAAATAGCAAGGATGTCTATTTTTGAAATTGAGCAAGTAACTAAAAGTAATCTACCTACTCTAAAGGTCTTAGATGTGTTTTTTCCTCCTCCTTTAGATGTTGCTATCTTACCATTGATTTGGTAAGGAGCCCCATCGTTGGATATGAAGGGACAGACGTGGGTCATCGTATAACCATGATTAGAAATGTTGCAAAGTATCTTAGTATTTTCGAGGGACTAAGATCATTTTATAAGGCAACCTTGAATAGCGTCATCGAGGGACTATGATCTTTTGATTTTGTTTGTTTTACCAAGATACTTTACATGCATAACATGGCTATTTTTGTATAAAGCAACCAAGTGGAGAAACTCTAAGGATGTTTGTGTGCAAGTGTGTTTAATTTGCATGTATTTAGTTATTTGATTAGGGGTTGTCTATTGTTGTTTTTATCTTGTCATACATGCCCTATTTTACTAGCAATCATACAAAAGTAATAAAATGCAGAAAGATAAAATCCTACACTATTATAACCATATTGAATTGCATGAAAATATAAAGGAAAAAATGAAATAAAAGCAAGAAAAATGAGGGTCTTTCGATTGAGGCAGAGAACCCTTAGATTCTGCACTTTCTGGCTCTCTTCGATTTGGCCTGAAAGGGGTGAAGGAGTGGCTTTCGACTGAGTCCTGGGGGTCAGCATGTTGTTCCTTTTGACTAGGCCTGGAACCAGTGCAAGATATAATCTGCCTTTCTGCCTCCTTCGACTGGGGGTTGAAAGTAGTGAGGGGTTGCCTTCGATTTTCCTTTGTCTCCTTCCACTGGGGGTTGAAAGTAGTGAGGGATTGCCTTTCGTTTGAGGCTTGGAAACGGAAAGGTTATGACTTTCGTATGAGGCCTGGAGACAACAAGGTTCTGGATTTTCCACAGGCTCCTTGCTGACTCCTTGTAAGCATATTAGGCCCTCAAATTGTGATTCGAAAGGCTTGAGCAGCTAGCCAATCGAACGGTATAACAAACCTGTCTCAAGTTCTTAAAATGCAACATCCAAACATAACTACAGTCCAGTGGTTAGCACAAAAAACCAATGGGTCTCAAAGTCCAAAGTATAACTAATTTAAGGTTGAATTTTCAGCATATGGGCAGTCAGAATCGAATGCTAAAACGTGGTCTAGAAATATCTACATTTTTCTTTATTGGCATGTGCATATGATGTTTAAATGAAAGAGTTCCAAGTTTAGAGAGAACTTACCTCTTAAAATGTTTAATCGAAAGAGATGTGGGTGACTTATTTGATGGTGGAGGGAACTTCGTTGGGATCTTCCTGAAACTAGTTCTGTTACTGCTTGGTTTGGGTAGTCACTGAATCGAAAGAGAGTATACGATGGTGATGCGTGAATCGAAGGTTGCTACAGTTTAGGGGAAGTAAATCGAAAGGTACACTACTAAGGCCTTTTTTATGAAAAAAAATCTTAGAGTTTTGAAGGTTTGAGAATGTTTGAGAGTTTGAGAATATGAGAGAGTTTGAGTGTTTGAGGATTTTTATGATTTTTCTCTCTAGCAAAAATCTGGTCCCTTTCTTTGTCAATTGGTTTCTCTATTTATAGAGAAAAGGTTTGGGAGTTTAAACAAAAAGGTGGCTTGGCTGAAACGTGAATATTAAGCTAAGTCAGATTTTCCAAGATCCCAAGGTGAAGTACTGAAGTTGTTGGTTGAAAGGGGCTGACCCCCCTGACTTATGGTGAAGTACAAATAGGATTTAAGCAAAGCATGGGCTTAGGACAAGATTTGTACTGACAAGTTCACTTTCAAGAAAATAATATTCTGGACAAAGGTTTAATCACCTGGACAATAACTTAATCCAAAATGTAAGCAATTAATTATGGAGTGAAATACACGCATTAAGGCTTGTAAAGTAAGATCATGTAGCATGGTCCAAAGATTTGATCAGTATTCTTTCAAAATCATATTTTCCAGTTGTGTCGAAGAGTTCTAGAAATGTACCAAAAAAGACCGCGTCGAAGGATTCGGAGTTAGGTTTGAAAGATGCTTGATTCGAAGGGAACCAAAACTCCAATTGAAGCTTTTGTGTGAAGGTGGTTCATGTCCAATCGAAGGCTTGCATGTCAGGGGTTACATGTGGTCAAACGAAAGAGTGTACATAGAGGGTCCCTGTCTTGTGACTTCATGCCAACATGTAAAAGATCTATGTTCAAACGAAGCTTGTATAAAGGGAACCAACATGTCCAAACGAAAGGTGCATGTAGGAGGACAAAATGTTCAGATTCGAAAGAGGCATATAGGGAACAAAAAGTGCAATTCGAAGGATGCTAAAAGAGAGCCTTTTGCCTTGGAAATGAAATAGATTATAAGAGGCTTTTTTCCTTGTGAATCCAAACCAAAATGTGCCATAGGCCCATGCCCAGTCGAAGGATGCAAGCCAAGCTTGAATCAAAAGAGGCCAAAAGGCCAATCGAAGGAGCTGAAACGAAGAACACTTGTATTTCTCCAAATTTTGTCAAAATAATATTTTTATCTGTTTTCTCCATTTTTGACAGTTTCCTTTTAATTTTGGTACTGGGAAATTCCAAAGTACTTGTGCAAGATTGAACCTTGAGAATCCTTGTGAGAAAGGCCTTGAAGAATGAGAGGGAAAATTTTGGGGTGCAACAACTGCCCCCGTTCAATCTTCTTACACCTGAAGAGTTAGATTGGTAATTCTGCCATTCGTGACTTGAAGGTGGAAGATGATTGAACACAAGAGTGCCCAGAAATTTTCACTCGGTGATGTGATGGTAGAGGGAATGGGCTTAAAGATTCCATTTGGAGAGGTGATAGAATTTTTTTGGATATGGGCTTGTAGATGTCATCCAAAAGTGATTGCCGAATCTGAAAGAGAAACTGAATGAGTATCAGAATGGTATTTGTGTTTGAAGCGTATCTGAACTGTATCTGAAAGTTGCAACTGAATGAGTATCAGAATGGCATCCGCGTCTGGATCGTATCTGTACTGTATCTGAGAGTTGAATGAGTATGAGTATCAGGATGGCATCCCTATCTGGAGCATATCTGAACTGTATTTGGACTTGAAGTCTGAATGAGAATCAGAATGGCATCCATGTCTGGAGCGTATCTGTACTGTATCTGAAGTCTGAATCTGAATGAGTAATAGAATGGCATCAATATCTAGAGCGTATCTGAACTGTATCTGGACTTGAAGTCTGAATGAGAATCAGAATGGCATCCGTGTCTGGAGCATATCCGTACTGTATCTTGAAGTCTGAATCTGAATGAGTAACAGAATGGCATCCGTGTCTGGAGCGTATCTGTGCTGTATCTGAAAGTTGCAACTGAATGAGTATCAGAATGGTGTCCGTGTCTAGAGCGTATCTGTACTATATCTGATTGCATATTGTTAATGATAGCTGTTAATCTTATCCTGAAAAGGGTAAAATGTTAGCTGAAACACAGAGTTATGTTGCATGCGATGCATGATGCAATGTATTTGCTTTAATCAATGTTTATGATATATGGATGTAATGTATGCGCATGTAAGCTGATTTACTGTATTGCTGCCTGATTGAGGAAAATAAATCCCTGAAAGCTGCTAGGGATATATGGATTCTTCATGTCTTGAAGTTGAAGTATTGACAAAATCCTATTGTGAGAGCAATGTCTTATATCGCTTGAGGAATTCTGAGAAATTTGACGATCTCTACTGGGGATTAATAATTTGAAGTTTTAGTTCCACTGGGGATCTAAATGACGTATTGTGGGGATTGCTCATGGAATAGACTAAAGACGTTTTCCTATCCTTTCAACCTATCAGTAATTGTCTTTCTCATTTTGTTTATTTGTAAACTGTAATTATGTTCAAATGCATATGTTCATTAATGAATCATTGGACGTTTTTGCAAATAAAACACAAGTGTAAAGAAAAGGACAAATAGTTTTTTATACTTTCAAAGAGACATCTTTGTATTGACTTTGAATAAGTATTTTGTACAAATGAGACAATCATTCTAGTAAGAGAATGCTACCATAAAAAGCAAGAAAAAATTTATACAATGAAAGATAACTATGTGTAATAATCCCATGGGGTTTCCATTCTGCTATAGCCTTCGTATCTCCGGATATCTTGTCTATTTGCTGCTTCGTCCGAAGGTGATTGAATTGATCATAAACTTCGAATTTGTTAGTGGAGGTCAAAGGTTGTCCGTAAGTGATCCGACGGGATATAGTCATACGCTTTAATTCCCTAACTTTTGCCTGGACCGCCCTTTTGGGTTTTCAGTCCACCGAGAAACCCTTTTTTGCCCAAGTATCCCTTTCGGGTTTTCAACTTTCCGAGTGTACAGATCTTTTATATTTTATCCCTAATTTTTTCCCGAATCCATTTTTTTGATTCGCCGGGATGCCCCTTTTTTTCCCTAGGTGTGTCAACCTAGCGGGTCTCTTATGCGTAGTATCTTTTAACTATGTTCGCGTTTGCAGGGTGTGGCAGGTCGTCACCGTCCATGGTGGTTAAGATCATTGCCCCACCGAAGAATATGTTCTTGATTACAAACGGTCCTTCATAGGTAGGAGTCCATTTGCCCCTGGGATCACTTTGTGGCAAGATAATGCGTTTGATCACTAGATCTCCAACTTGATATACCTGGCGTCTGACTTTCTTGTTGAAAGCCCTGATCATCCGTTTTTGATACATCTGACCATGGCAAACAACAGTAAGTCTCTTTTCGTCAATTAAATTCAGTTGATCAAGTCGAGTCTGGATCCAATCGTTCTCATTCAAACCTGCATCCCTCATAATTCTCAAAGAGGGGATCTGAACCTCAATAAGCAAGACAACCTCCATGCCATAAACCAAAGAATAGGGTGTTTCCCCAGTTGATGTGCGAGTTGTGGTACGATACCCGTGGAGAGAAAATGGTAGCATCTCATGCCAGTCCTTGTAGGTGGCTGTCATTTTTTGTATGATCTTTTTAATGTTTTTAATTTGCAACTTCAACGGAACCATTCATCTTTGGCCGGTAGGGAGAAGAATTGTGATGCTGAATTCTGAATTGCTTGAACAAGGTGGTGATCATAGTGTTATTAAGATTTGTACCATTGTCAGTGATGATCCTTTCCAGGATACCGTACCGGCAAATGAGATTTTTCTTGATGAAGCGGGCAACAAGATTCTTAGTAACGGAAGCGAAGGAAGCTGCTTCGACCCACTTGGTAAAATAGTCAATGGCCACTAGGATGAAGCATTGTACATTGGAGGTTGTAGGTTTGATCTCCCCAATCATATCAATTCCCCACATAGAAAAGGGCCAAGGAGACGTCAAGACATTCAGAGGAATCGGAGGTACGTGCACCTTGTCAGCATAAATTTGACACTTATGACAGGTCCGAGAGTGTTGATAGAAATCTGCTTCCATGGTAGACCAATAATAGCCTGCCCTTAGGATTTTCTTTGCCATCGTATGCCCACTGGAGTGAGTTCCAAAAGTACCTTCGTGCAATTCAGCCACAATCTTTTCCGCTTCAATCTTATCCACACACCGAAGCAGAATGGAGTCATGATTACGCTTGTATAGATGCCATTACTCGGGAAGAACTTAGCAGAGAATCTCCTTAAGAACTTCTTATCATTGATTGAAGCTCCTTCTGGATATTCTTGAGCCTCGAGATACCTCTTGACTTCATGAAACCAAGGCTGGTCCACTACTTCTTCAGTATTAATCTTGTGACAATGTGCTGGTTCATCCATTCGTTCGATGGTGATCTGGGGAGCCTCGTTATCCCAATTAAGTTTAAACATAGATGACATTTTGGCTAGGGCATCTGCTAGCTGATTTTCTTCTCGCGGGAAATGCTCGAAGGTAATCTGCTCAAAATATGGTAGCAATGTCAAAACATGTTCTTTGTAAGGGATAAGGTTTGGGTGCTTAGTATCCCATTCTCCTTTGATCTGACTGATGACCAAAGCTGAATCTCCGAATACATCTAAGGATTTGATTCCCAAATCTATGGCAGCCTTGAGACCAAAGATGCATGCTTCGTATTCTGCCATGTTGTTCATACAATTGAAGCAAAGTCTGATAGTAAAGGGAGTGTGACACCCTTCCGGAGATATGAGTACATTGCCGATACCATTACCAAGTGCATTGGATGCTCCATCAAAGAATAGGGTCCATCGGGATCCTTGTTCAGGTCCGTCATATGGTTTGATCTCTTCATAGTTGTCTAATGTCATGATGTCTTCATCCGAGAATTCAAATTTCATGGACTGATAATCTTTAACAGCTTGATGAGCAAGATGATCAGCTAGCACACTTCCCTTTATAGCTTTCTGAGTAGTGTACTGTATGTCATATTCTGTTAAGATCATCTGCCATCTAGCTATCCTTCCAGACAAAGCAGGCTTTTCGAAGATGTACTTTATCGGATCCATCTTAGATATCAACAAGGTAGTATGAGTCAACATATACTGTCTTAGCCGGCGAGCAGCCCATGCCAGAGTGCAACAAGTTTTCTCGAGCAGTGAATATCTGGTTTCACAGTCAGTAAACTTTTGCTCAGGTAGTAAATAGCGTGCTCTTTTCGGCCAGACTCGTCATGCTGCCCCAATACACACCCCA
Source organism: Vicia faba (assembly GCA_948472305.1). Lineage (NCBI taxonomy): Eukaryota > Viridiplantae > Streptophyta > Magnoliopsida > Fabales > Fabaceae > Vicia > Vicia faba. The sequence continues at coordinate 1,635,263,757 of OX451739.1, read as the reverse complement.
TTGAGTTCTCTAAAACGGTCAGATACATGATTAGTGGTCTTCCCTTGACTGGAGGCATTAAAACAGGAGGCTCTTGTAAGTAATCTTTGATCTTGTCAAAAGCAGTCTGGCATTTATCATTCCATCTGACCACTGGATCTTTCTTCAATAATTTGAAGATTGGTTCACAAGTAGCTGTTAGGTGAAAAATGAATCGGGCGATATAGTTCAGGCGTCCCAAGAATCCTCTGACTTCCTTCTCAGTACGAGGAGCAGGCATTTCTTGTATCGCTTTAAAATTGGCAGGATCAACCTCGATGCCTTTGTTGCTGACAACAAAACCTAAGAGTTTACCAGACCAGACTCCGAATGTGCACTTGTTTGGATTCAACCTAAATTTGTACTCCTTCAATCTCACAAACAACTTTTACAAGTGATCAAGGTGCTCCTCTTCAGTTTGTGATCGGACTATCATGTCATCTACATAGACCTCTATCTCATGATGTATCATATCATGAAATAAAGCTACCATGGCGCGTTGATAGGTGGCCCCAACATTCTTCAGTCCGAATGGCATCACTTTGTAGCAGAATGTACCCCACTGTGTGACAAATGTAGTTTTCTCCATGTCCTCAGGTGCCATTTTGATTTGGTTATAACTTGAGAATCCGTCCATGAAGGAAAATACTTTGTGCTGGGCTGTATTGTCAACCAGGATATCGATGTGGGGAAGTGTAAAATCATCTTTAGGGATGGCCCTATTTAAATCTCTATAATCCATGCACATTCGTACTTTTCCGTCCTTTTTAGGCACGGGAACAATGCTGACAACCCATTGAGGATAGGAAGTGACAGCCAAAAATCCAGCATTGAACAGTTTCATGACCTCCGCTTTGATCTTCTCTGACATGTCAGGTCTCATGCGGTGGACTTTTTGTTTCACTGGTGGACAATCTTCTCTTGTGGGTAGACAATGTACCACGATGTATGTATCAAGTCCTCGCATGTCTTCGTATGACCAGGCAAAGATCTCAACATAATCATGCAATAGATGAATTAGACGCTCCTTGCCACTCGGCTCTAGATTGGCACCCACCTTGATTTCCTTTTTATCTTCCTCGGTACCCAAGTTGATTGTATCCAACGGTTCCTCATGAGGTTGAATAACTCTTTCCTCTTGTTGTAGTAGTCTGGAAAATTCCCCTGGTACTTCACAATCTTCCTCACCTTCGTATTCGGCTTGGTAGATTAGATCTCCAGAGTCACTAAAGGCCATAGCAGTATCGTTACCCATGGGATCCAGAATGGAGGGGTACCTGCATTTGTAAGTGTGGGTGTGTGTAAGGGTATAGCCATCTTTAAACAATAAAATGTAAAAGAAAGACAATGAGCACAAAAGGTTTGTATGTGAAAAAACGTCCATGATTCATTGAATGTCATATGAAGATGAAATAAAAACCCTTACAAATGGATCATTGTGCCTCGGGTAAGACACAAGGTTTTTAATGTTCGAATTATTTGTGAATATTACAAGTCTAACAGAAATGTAAAAGATAAATTACTGAGATATGAAAGTTATTGGGACAAAGGCTCTGGCTTCCCAATTGCGAAGTCCTCCGTTGACAGTAGGAAATATCCAATCCTTCAAGCTGCCATCTTCCACTGCGTTGGCTTCTTGGTTGCTAATCCTCAGAGGTGGCCCTCCGGCACGGGCACGGCGCACAACCTTCTGAGCACTCGAAGTAAACCCTAAGCCAAACTTGTCAGATTTATACGGAAAGTCTGAAAGCTGTCCCCAGATGGTGCATCCACCCTCCTCTACTACTGCCTTGGCGTCCTTTAGAGATGACATCCGAAGCAGAGGTCTTGTGATCTTGGGGATCTGGGATACCGCCTTGGTTACTGCTACTTCTTGAGAGACTTCTTCGAAATGTTGAAAACGGGTTTCAATGAACTCGCCATCCAATTCCACATACCGGAAAGAATTTAGGTGGCTAATTATGTACTCTTCCTCTCCGTGGACAGTGATAATCTTTCCATGGATCAGGTACTTCAGCATCTGGTGTAGTGTATAGGTGACAACACCGGCATTATGGATCCAGGGCCGTCCTAACAGACAGGAGTAAGAGGGGCGGATGTCCATTACATAGAAGGTTGAGTTGAAAGTTTGAGTTCCCACCTTTATGGGGATGTCCACCTCCCCGTGGACCATACTCTTGAGCCATCAAAAGCGCTCACAACTATGTTACTGGGTTTCAATGTCAGCCCTTCGCAATCCAATCTGTCAAGAGCTTTCTTCGGTAAAACGTTCAAAGATGAGCCCGTGTCCACCAAGACATGGGCCAGAGTCGTCCCTCTACACTCCACAGAGACATGTAATGCCTCGTTGTGCTTTCTCCCTCTCGGTGTCAAATTAGCATCAGAGAAGCCTAGGCCGTTATCAGCTGTCAAACTGGCCACACAATTTTGGAATTGGTCAGCAGACGTCTCTTGTGGCATATGGGCTGTCTTCAAAAATTTTACCAGAGCTTTCGCATGTGCCTCAGAACACAGCAGAAATGCTAGCATGGAGATCTTGGAGGGAGTTTTCCCCAACTGTTCAACCACGTCATAGTCACTCTTCTTTATTATTCTCAGGATCTCTTCCATTTCCTTCTTGGAGGTCTCGGGGATGGTCAGTGGTTGAGCCTTCGTCCGGACAGGCTCTTCTTGAATACCTTTTCCTTGAACATCAGCAGTAGAAGTATTGGTAGGGATAACAGTAGGTGTTGTGTCATCTTTGCCAGTAGGAGGACTTGCAGATATGGTTATTGGTATGGAGGTAACCTTTGGAACAGCCACGGGTCCAAAAACTGCCTTTGGAAGGGAAATTTCTGGAGAGAAGATTCTACCTCTACGGGTAATCTTACTAGTTCCGGAAATATTGCTAATGTCAGAATCTTCTTCTTCGGAGCTCACTTCTTCGGCGGCCAGCCCATCTTGTTTGATACCATAGTAGTATATTTCTCCACCGTAATTCCACGGTACTGTTTTGTCTGATTCGTACGGGACCGGCCTGGGCATTGTGATTATAAGAGGAGTGGTCTTTGGAACCGATGTAATCCTAACGGGTCTTTTGGGGATCCTGGAAGGATTGGCGGAGATGGTTATGATTGAAACGTCTTCAACAGGAATAGGTGAAACATGAGTATTTTCAAACAAAATCTCTTGGTAGTCTATAAGGCGTTAAATGCCTGTCTTCAACAGAGGGAAAACAGTTGGTGAGGATAAGCAAAGATGGCAGTCTTCATTACAACCTGGGAATACACCAGCTTTCAACAAGTTTATCTTGATGATTGGGAGTGGAGTTAAGAGTTCATCCACTATGGTAACAAACAAATCTTCTTCGACAACATTGGCGTTGTGACCATGCCTAGGCATATGAACGGAAATGACGTTTGGTTTCTTAGGTCCCTCAAACTCAATCTCTTTTGCATCTATAAGGTCTTTAATTTTATTCTTCAATGCCCAACAGTTATTAGTGTCATGACCCGGGCTTTCGGAATGATATGCACATCTGGCATTTGGATGATAATGAGGGGACACAGTGTTGGGATTTTTTGGAGCTTCTTTTAAAGTTGCCAAAATAGATTTCAGAAGATGTGGTAAAACCTGGGCTAGAGTCATATTAATCCTGGTGAATTGCTGGACTGGCCTTTCCACCCTTGGTTGGTTACTTCTTGGTTGATCAGATGTAAGTTTTGGGATCATAACGGCCCCTACCATTGGTCGGTGCTCAGCTCTCCCTTGGTTCCTTAATGGGTAAACAGCAAACACCTCCTTCTTCCCGGTGAAGGGATTTCTCACAGCTGTAGAGGCAGACGAGTCCTTCTGAATCTTTCCACTTTTTATGCCAACTTCCATCCTCTCTCCGGTTGGTATTAACTCAGTAAACCCAGCAGATGAGCTCCCAATCAAATGGTTGAAGAAAGGGCCCGATAGAGTGCCTAATAACATATCCACCAACTCCCTTTCAAACAAAGGGGGTTGCACTCTCCCAGCTAGATCTCTCCATTTCTGCGCGTAATCTTTGAAACCCTCATTTGAAGCGATAGCCATACTCTGAAGTTGAGTACGGGTAGGAGCCAAATCTACATTATACTGGTATTGTTTATAGAAAGTTGCGGCAAGATCTTCCCAGTTGTGGACGTCGGCCCTTTCCAATTGGTAAAACAAATCGAGTTGTGTTCCGGATAAACTATCTTGGAAAAAATGCACCTACAAGTCTTTATCAGCAGAGTGCAGATGAATCTTACTCACGTATGATCGGAGGTTCATTTTAGGACATGACACCCCGTCATATTTTGCAAACAACAGAACTTTGAACTTTGGTGGGATCACAATTCCCGACACTAGCCCCAATTCTTCAAAGTATAGACCCAGTTCCCTTTTTATTTCCATAGCATTCAAACGCTCTTCAAGATGTCTGTACTTATCATCAGCTGGAGGGTATTGTTCTTCTGAGTAGTCTTCCTCTTCTTCCTCCTCTTCAGATTCTGACGGAACTGCTGTTTCTTTTCCTTTTCCTTCTCCTTCTCCGGAAGTGGTTGCAAAATTCAAAGTTCTTCTAGTCTGTCCCTGGAACCTTCTCCCAATATTCAAAACCCCAGTGGCTTTCTTTGTTTTCTTCTTTCTTTCTTCAGCTAACAGAGTCTTGAACTCATCTTGCCCCTTGGCTAGGGTCATGAGTAACTGTTGAAACTGCATGTTTTGAGCTTGAAGATCTTTGACCGTCTGTTCGAGATCCATCTTACTGAAATAAACAGTAGAGAGATGAGGAAACTCGTTGCAAAAGACCTGTTTATGTTATGATGAATGATATGTATACATGTAATGCTTTCAAGGATTTAAAAAAAAATAAATTTTGTTTTAAACAATAAGAAACACATGTTATATTAATAAGATAGAGTTTGAGTACATCAATTCCCCTTGGGAAAAATAATACAACACTCTAAGATAAAAAAGTAGTGCGCATCCTCTTTGGTGCTATGTGGGCATTTAGAGTCTGCTCCTCATTAAGTAGCCTACTGAGTTCCAAAACCTTCTTCTCGCTTGCGTATAATTGGGCTTCGAAAGTATCTCGCTCTCCTTTGAGCTGTATCCAATCCCTTTGTAGGTATTTAAGAGATGTGGGCATGTCAAGATGTAGGATAGTGCATGGAACTTCTCCTTCCTTAACAGGCTCAATAATCACTGGGAGAATGGAAGGATAAGGCATCATAAGACTTTGAGCGTGGGTTCGTACCCACTTGAGGTAAGGATCAAGAGGGATGGAATTCTTGTGTCCCAAAGTGTTGCTATCCACCTTGTTTAGCATCCTCCAAGCTCGGATGAATCTCTGGCGAAGTCCTTGATCGTCGTTGTCGTAGTCGAATACCAATCCTTGAATCAACATATCATGTGGGCCATCCCTTCGAGCATAACCAAACTGTCTTAGAGCCAAGCATGGGTTGTAGGTGATGCCTCCCCTAATGCCAAGTATAGGAACATTAGGGAATTCCCCATAACGGTCAACAATGATAACATTCTCTTTGGATCGAGAACACCAATGAATATCTGAATGTTTGAGCATCATTAACCTTTGTGACCACCTCAAACCTTGCTCATTCTTTAAGACTGATTGGGAAAGATGAGAAATAAACCATTTTGCCAGGAGAGGAGTGCAACATATAAGAACACCTCTTTTCCTCATTATACGAGTGTGAAAAGAGTGTAAGATATCTCTAAGCAATATAGGCACCAGATTGCGTGACATGAAGATTTTGACGGCACTCACATCTATGAGTTGGTCAGGATTGGGGAACAAGACCATCCCATAGATAAGAAGAGCCACAATTTCCTCAAATGCTTTCAAGTCTAAGGAATTCCAACAGCTTTGGGCCTTCTCAAACAAGAACTTTGCTATGAAGCCTTTGACACCACTTCTAGTCTCCCAATGAGTTGTGACATCAGATGAATGCAAGTGTAGAGCTTGAGAAATCTCTTATGGCTTTGGATCTCTTTCTGTAACGTTGAAAGGTAGTTAATTGAGAATAGGATTTCTCAAGAGTTGAGAGAATTCTTCCAAAGTGGGCACAAGCTGATAGTCAGGAAATGTGAAGCAATGATGCAAAGGATCAAAGAACTGGAAAAGCACTTTCATCATATCCTCCTCTGTGTTGGAGGTGACCAAGTTGAGTAGACGACCATGCCTCTCGGTGAATGGAGAGTTCTCAGGGATCCTTAAAGCTAGCTCCTTGAGTTGTGGAGGAATTCTTACAAGGTTGATTTGGATAGTTTTCCTGTGAAGTGAATCCATATCCTACAAAACAGGAACAAAGATGAATCTCCAAAATCCTTGAAATGGTTAGTGCATGCATATGATGTTCATGATGTCCATGATGTTATGTACAAGTATGCATATACAAGCAAATCAAACAAGTTCTTAGTTTAGGCTTGCATGGGGTTTTATAGGTAAGTACCCTCTTGAAGTTTAGTTGGCTCAACCTGTCCTAGTAATAGTAACCGAGTTCTAAGGAGCTTAATATCATTGGATTGTTTCCTTGTTCATTATTTCAGCTCAAGCCTCTTTAATGGCGACCGAAATATCCCAAGAAACCAAACCTTCATGAGTGTAGTATCGAGTATCTACCAACTTCGGACTGCATCAAAGCCGGTCATCTCACTACATCCTAAAGGCCAAGTTGGTCAAGTAAAGGGTTCTAGAAGTTCATTAGTGCTTCATGACATCACTCAGCGGCCCCGTATTCTCTTTGATTAACTCAAAGGCTACCGGTACCCACAAATATGTCACATTAACATAGCTATTGCTTAGACCATGTCGGTATACCCCGCACAGTTTCCACAATGTATTGCTATTTACATGTAATGTTTCCCAAATCCAGGTGGAGGATTCAAACCCAAATAAAGAACCATAATGTAAAGCAAACAAGTCAAACAATGTAAGCAAGTAAATGTGATCTAAACCCTAAGGTAACCCCACTTCTAGAATTATTCCCCAGCAGAGTCGCCAGTTCTGTGATACGGTGGGAGAACTGACTTGAGGTTTTTGCATTTTATCGCAAATGTTGCAGTTAGCAAGAGTCGCCACCGACTTTTCTTTTATCCAAAAGGAAAGGTAAAAAAGCACAGGAAAGACCTTTGAGATTGTTTCTTGAGTTCGGGGGGGGGGGGGGGGTAGATTATGAAAAGGGAAGGTATTAGCACCCTTTTCATCCATTGTTTTCATGGGCTCTTAGTTACTTGCTAGATCACTTGCATTTGTTTGAAAAATGTGCTTTGTGTGGTTTTTGAAAGTATTTTGAAAAGGTGCCATCGTTTAGGAAAACTTTGTAATAGTTCTCGTTCATAAGAACATATACAAAGTGTTGAGCTTTTGAAAAATATTTCATGTTTGGAAAGTGTTTTGAAAGTGTATGTGATTGTTTTTGAAAATAGCAAGGATGTCTATTTTGAAATTGAGCAAGTAACTAAAAGTAATCTACCTACTCTAAAGGTCTTAGATGTGTTTTTTCCTCCTCCTTTAGATGTTGTTATCTTACCATTGATTTAGTAAGGAGCCCCATCGTTGGATATGAAGGGACGGACGTGGGTCATCATATAACCATGATTAGAAATGTTGCAAAGTATCTTAGTATTTTCGAGGGAATAAGATCATTTTATAAGGCAACCTTGAATAGCATCATCGAGGGACTATGATCTTTTGATTTTGTTTGTTTTACCAAGATACTTTGCATGCATAACATGGCTATTTTTGTATAAGGCAACCAAGTGGAGAAACCCTAAGGGTATTTGTGTGCAAGTGTGTTTGATTTGCATGTATTTAGTTATTTGATTAGGGATTGTCTACTTGTTGTTTTTATCTTGTCATACATGCCCTATTTTACTAGCAATCATACAAAAGTAATAAAATGCGGAAAGATAAAATCCTACACTATTACAACCATATTGAATTGCATGAAAATATAAAGGAAAAAATTAAATAAAAGAAGAAAGATGAGGGTCTTTCGATTGAGGCAGAGAACCCTTTGATTCTGCACTTTCTGGCTCTCTTCGATTTGGCCTGAAAGGGGTGAAGGCGTGGCTTTCGACTGAGTCCTAGGGGTCAGCATGTTGTTCCTTTCGACTAGGCCTGGAACCAGTGCAAGATATAATCTGCCTTTCTGCCTCCTTCGATTGGGGGTTGAAAGTAGTGAGGGATTGCCTTTTGATTTTCCTTTGTCTCCTTCGACTTGGGGTTGAAAGTAGTGAGGGATTGCCTTTCGTTTGAGGCTTGGAAACGGAAAGGTTATGAATTTCGTCTAAGGCATGGAGACAATAAGGTTCTGGCTTTTCCACATGCTCCCTGCTGACTTCTTGTAAGCATATTAGTCCCTCAAATTGTGATTGGAAAGGCTTGTGCAGCTAGCCAATTGAAGGGTATAACAAAACTGTCTCAAGTTCTTAAAATGCAACATCCAAACATAAATACAGTCCAGGGGTTAGCACAAAAAACCAATGGGTCTCAAAGTCCAAAGTATAACTAATTTAAGGTTGAGTTTTCAGCATATGGGCAGTCAGCATCGAATGCTAAAACGTGGTCTAGAAATATCTACATTTTTATTTATTGGCATGTGCATATGATGTTTAAATGAAAGAGTTCCAAGTTTAGAGAGAACTTACCTCTTGAAGTGTTTAATCGAAAGAGCTGTAGGTGACTTCTTTGATGATGGAGGGAACTTCACTGGGATCTTCCTGAAACTAGTTTTGTTACTGCTTGGTTTGGGCAGTCACTGAATCAAAAGAGAGTATACGATGGTGATGCATGAATCGAAGGTTGCTACAGTTTAGGGGAAGTAAATCGAAAGGTAAACTACTGAGGCCTTTTTTATGAAAAAAAATCTTAGAGTTTTGAAGGTTTGAGAATGTTGGAGAGTTTGAGAATATGGGAGAGTTTGAGTGTTTGAGGATTTTTATGATTTTTCTCTCTAGCAAAAATCTGGTCCCTTTCTTTGTCAATGGTTTCTCTATTTATAGAGAAAAGGTTTGGGAGTTTAAACAAAAAGGTGGCTTGGCTGAAACGTGAATATTAAGCTAAGTCAGCTTTTCCAAGATCCCATGGTGAAGTACTGAAGTTGTTAGTTGAAAGGGGCTGACCCCCCTGACTTATGGTGAAGTACAAATAGGATTTAAGCAAAGCATGGGCTTAGGACATGATTTGTACTGACAAGTTCACTTTCAAGAAAATAATCTTCTGGAAAAAGGTTTAATCACCTGGACAATAACTTAATCCAAAATGTAAGCAATTAATTATGGAGTGAAATACACGCATTAAGGCTTGTAAAGTAAGATCATGTAGCATGGTCCAAAGATTTGATCAGTATTCTTTCAAAATCCTATTTTCCACTTGTGTCGAAGAGTTCTAGAAATGTACTAAAGAAGACTGCGTCGAAGGATTCAGAGTTGGGTTTGAAAGATGCTTGATTCGAAGGAAACCAAAACTCCAATCGAAGCTTTTGTGTGAATGTGGTTCATGTCCAATCGAAGGCTTGCATGCCAGGGGTTACATGTGGTCAAACAAAAGAGTGTACATAGAGGGTCCCTGTCTTGTGACTTCATGCCAACATGTAAAATATCTATGTTCAAACGAAGCTTGTATAAAGGGAACCAACATGTCCAAACAAAAGGTGCATGTAGGAGGACAAATGTTCATATTCGAAAGAGGCATATAGGGAACAAAAAGTGAAAATCGAAGGCTGCTAAAAGAGAGCCTTTTTCCTTGGAAATGAAATAGATTACAAGATGATTTTTTCCTTGTGAATCCAAACCAAAATGTGCCAGAGGCCCATGCCCAGTCGAAGGATGCAAGCCAAGCTTGCATCAAAAGAGGCCAAAAGGCCAATCGAAGGAGCTGAAACGAAGAACACTTGTATTTCTCCAAATTTTGTCAAAATAATATTTTTATCTGTTTTCTCCCTTTTTGACGGTTTCCTTTTAATTTTGGTACTAGAAAATTCCAAATTACTTGTGCAAGCTTGAACCTTGAGAATCCTTGTCAGAAAGGCCTTGAAGAATGAGAGGGAAAATTTTGGGGTGCAACAACAAGGATGACCAGTTGGAACAATTGCAAGTTAAGATGGCATAAATGAGAACCCAGATGATTGGTCAGATGGATCTTATCCAAAATTTAGCTCGAGGGCAAGAAGAGTTGAGAATCCTCATCATCAAGCTTCATCAGGTCGGATACAACCGTATGGGATGAACAACTAGAATTTGGGATCGAATCATTAACCAGCCTCCGATGAGACAAGAAACTGACTTGGTTGACATTGCTAATCTTTCAGTTAATGGAAAAAAGGCCTTTCCAGATTGATATTACATCGTAATATCAACAACGAACTCGCTAACAACAACATGGTAATAACATAAGCCGGATACGCCCAAAAGACAATTTTCCAAAATCAACATGTCGTTGTCTCAAGCATTGCAACACATGTTGAAGATGGAGTTGCTTACATTGAAGGAACCTCCTCAAAATCCCAATACTTACACTGCTAGCTACAATCCTAATGCAAGGTATGCATATCACTCCAACAGTCCTAGACATGACTCTAACAATTGTTGGGTTTTGAAACCTAAGATTCAGGACCTGATTGATGAAGGAGTTTTTGAGTTCACACAAGACGGTCAGATTGAGTTTTTCTATTATCCCTCAAATATCGAAACTGCAAGGCACAACATCAGAAGTGACAAGTTCAGGCGGAGAAGCTTTAAGATCATTTGAATTTTTATTTTCAAATTCTCTTGTTTGTTCAAACAATTATTGTCATGTCAAACTTTGTTTTTTCCCATTAATGCATTGCATATGTTTGTCTTGAATTAATCCTTTCGTTTGACTATATTTAAATTGTGCTTCTTACTTCCTTTTTGTGATATTCAAATCTCATTAAAGCTCTAAGCCTTTCGAGGGAGGATGACGAAAACGATGGCATAATCTCATATAGTATGCTTTTGAACAGACCTTGCTGACAATGTACAGGCATTGCTTCAATTCCTAAACAGTGGAGATATAAGGAAGTTAATACCTAGTTAACCCCTTTGAGCCGAAGAAGTAGGAGTTTTCTTTTTCGTGCAAATTAAAACTGTTGAACATAACCTGGGGCAGGGTAGTTTCTCACTCAAATAAATTATGCATTCACAAGCTTTACCTTTGTACACGACGACTAGTGTCGAAGATACTCTTCTAAATCAAAAACTGATGATGGTTCCTCGTAAACATTGTGTCAGGCAGTTATTATCTTTCAAAATAAAGGCCCACTAAGTCAAAATCTATAATGGACACTTAAGGAAAAAAACTGGGGCATCCCGCTGACTGTAATCTCAAACAAAGCAGTTCAGGCAAAAGTTAGGGATGATAAAGTGAAAAATAGGTCGCAAAAAATCCACAACAAAAGAAAGATGTTACAAGAAATATGACTGCCTTCTCAAATAAACTCCCGGTTTCGAAACCATCACCAAAATATTAGTTCCATAGTTCCAAACTCTATTAGAACCTAAATGCATAATTAAATGAGTATAGGACTGAAGAACATCATGGAGAATGGGTCGGGTACAAATAAACTTTGTGCCTTTATCCTTTGTTTCTTAAACCATGAACATGGCCACGTTACAACCCTTAAAAGTCCTAACTGAAGCATGGGTTAGTTCGAAAGCATATTGTTACAAAAAAGATATCCTGACTCCTGTAAGGCTTACGATAAATCCTGAGTTAATATCACATTCTTACAATTTTTGTGTTACTAAAAAATGCATTTTTAAACTTCAAGACAAACATAAGCTTTGCATTTTAATACCACTGTTTGCATATGACTAACTGTTTGAGATTAGAGAAATTCGAATGACGAATATTCAATGAATTAAAATCCTCCCAATGGATAGAATTACTTTAGAGGATGGGTCAAAGAGAAAGACACTTCCAGTAACAGGCCTTGCATGGACACAATTGGTTATAAATCAAGGGGCATGATATGTTATTGTCTAACTCATTTGTGGCAGTCAAGTCAAGATTCAAAGAATCTCCCAAAAGTGTTGAATGGGAGAATCTCCATCTGAATCACTTGGGGCATGTTACATTGATCACGAGTTTCAGAAAAATCCACTACGAAAATTGAATCTTCGGTATCACCAAATTGCTTGTCTATGTCAACAGTATCAGATGGTGTCATTCTGCCGTGACAGTTCTTAGAAAAATATTGAGGAAGGTCAAGAATATCAGAAACCCGGTAATCAATGGTTGATCAATAACTTCAAACATTGGGTGCACCAAACTAATCCCGGGGGCAAATGGACTCTCGCATACGAAGGACCACGTACGATCAATAAAATATTTTCTGAAAGTGCTATAACACTTACTACCATGGACAGTGAAAATTCGCCGCGCCCTATGAACACAGACATAGTAAAAAATAATACGCATGAAAAAGAGACCTGCTAGGTTGATAGGCCTATGCAAAAGTAAGGGCATCCCGACGAACCAAAAGGATTCGGGAAAAAATTAGGGACGTACAAATAAAATTGTACACACGGCAAGTCAAAAACCTGAGAAGGCGGCTTGGGTAAAAAAGGGTATCCCGGTGGACAAAATCAGAAAAGACAGTCCATGAAAAAGTTAGGGATTAAAGCATACGACTATGTCCCGTTATCTCATCACATGCTTATCATTCTGATCAGCATTTACTAAAGACTCTAGGAGTTGGGATGATGTTCAAGTCATCTACAAATCCCCACAGAGTAATCTCCACGGAATTATCTCTACAGAGTTATCTTCAGAAGCTCATCCCCAATAGAGATATATTCCCCGACAAGTCTAATATGCTCACAGGCAGAAATTCAGGCATCTTCCAACAATTCACCTCTATATCCCTAATGGATAGCTTGACCTGGTCATCATCCATAATAGGTCCCCTAGCGGATAAGGAAGTTTGATCATGTCTCCAGCATACAGTGGAGACTTCCTCAGCGTAACCTATAAAATTCCAACCCCCATCAGAGTTTATTTCCTTGACATAGTTTACAGAAACTTAATTCCCAGTGGAGTTTATTACTCCAACACCATAAATCCCCAACAAAATTCTTTTCTCCAACAGGTTTTAATCAAAGTTGCTATCCCCAAAAGAGTTGCTACGGTATCTAAAACCTGGATAGATAGAACACCAGATGAATATCCATCACTTTAATCCTCGGTATGGGTAATCGAATCCTTTAACAAAAATAACGGTGGAGGACCGACTCTCCTTGAATGCCTCTATCCTCAAGCAGAAGTCGAAGATCCCCAACGGAGTATCCTTAAACAAGAAGCGGGAATCCCCAGCAAAATTATTCCCAGCAAGTGGTGAAAGGTCTCATCATGAGATTTTAGGTTAAGGTCGTTACAAAGAGTCATGGGTGGCCTTCCAAAGTCCTACTCGTCAAGAGGATATCTCTAGATAAGTATTCCTTTTTCGTAAGTCCACCGACTCTAGGTGAAGTCGTCACATAAACTCACAGGAATGATGTATCCCCTAAGCTAATAGACAAACCTTCTTTCTAAGGGTTATATTGAAAATATTTTGAAATGAAAGTCCCGCCACGCAGCAAATATATATAATTATAAGAAAAATTGACGATAAATAAATAAATGCAATAAAGTTGATAAAAGCAAAAAATAAATAAAGCAAATAAAAATAAAAACCCAAAAAAACCTAAAACCTAAGGTTGAGAAATCCCTAGCAGAGTCACCAGCTGTTTTGGTTTTTAAATCAGAGTCGCCACTATTATTTTTTATCCTAGGGAAGGGAATCTAACAGAAAATCGTAATTTGCAGACAGAGATTCTAGGTTTCGGATTATATTAGATGAAAGGAAGGTGTTAGGCACCTTTCATCTACCTTGTTCACAAGGATACCAGGTTTTAGGTTTAGATTTGGGTAAGATAGGGTTTTAATTTTAATTAGGGGGAAAGAGTTTTAATTTTTAATAGGGGAACTCGCCACGATTTTAGTCGTATGCCTACGTATCCTCTTAGGAGGAATCAGAGTCTCATTTCGTAGTTCGCGGGGTTGGTGTTTTTTAGGGGTTGCAAATGTACTTTGAATCACCTCGCATTTTGACCAGGAGTAGTGATTGTGGAGATTTTGGCTAAATGCGCGGTAATTCAAAATCCGTTTGAAACCTTTTTGCAAAAAAACAGTTGATTAGCTTAGTTTGTTGCGAAAAATAGTTTGAGATTGGTTAGTATTTTTTATCGTGTTAATTGGAGAAAATCTTGATTAATGCATGACTAAAAAATATTTAATGCAAATAATATAAGAAAATAATATGCATTTTGAATGAAAATAATTTATCTTCATGATATAATAAATAATAATATATAATAATAATAGTTAATATAAAAATTAATAATAATAATAATTGCAAATATAAATAATTATTATTATACAAATATAATAAGTATAAGAATTAAAAATAGATAAAAATATAATGTATCAAAAATAATAAAAGAAATATTTGATTAAACCTGGGGGGTGCATTTCCAATTATGGAGTAAAAGGATGGGGGTGCTGAAATTAGATTGGGTTAGGCCCAAATATGCAGGCTGGACAGGGGGTGTGTTGTTGCGTGATAATTTAGTAAAACTAGGTATGGGGGTGTAAAAATCACTGGGCTTAGGACCAACATATTTGAAGAGCGCTGGCTGGATCCTGTGTGGTGCGGGAGTATGGAGTACGATGCAGACTTGGTCTTACAGTCGTCTGATACGCATCGAACAGACAAAGACGAGAGACCATGTTAACTACCGTATGCGCGTGGGTATGGGATCGGAATGGATATAATATCATTTTGTTTTATTCATTTTCAGTTTTTATTTTCATAGTTTTTATTACATCAACTCTCTTCCCTTTCTCTCTTCCTCGCATCGTAAAGCATTTTCCCCCTTTAAAACCTTAATTCTAATTCCTTTCTTCCGTGGCAGCGCTAGAACAGTATCCCTACCCAATCCCACATATACAAGCACAATACAATAAGCTAAGTATCAATTTACCCCTTTTCGTGATTTCCGTATTCCAATTTCTTCAAGCATGTTTCTAATTTTCCTGCTCCTCTTCCTTCTGTGTCTTTTGCAGGTTACGGAGGAGTAGTGGTTGAAGATGGTGGCAACACGGTGGTCAGCAACGGTTCACACGGTTAGGGTTTCTGAGATTGAAACCCCAATTGTTCTCCTTCGTCTTCCTCTATACGGAATTCTTCTTATGTCTGTTCTTGTTCATCCGGCCTCCTCTCTTCACTTTAAATTCATTAGTACTTATAGGTTTTTTTATTTGGGTTTTTTCTGGCAATATCATAGATTTAGGGAGATTTTGAGATATTTAGGGATTGGAATTTGCGATGTAATTGATTGAGAATATTATAATTTATGGATTTTTTTTTTGTAATTGATTTACTGGATTCAATTTTATTTGATTTTTGGTTATTTGATATGAATTTATTTAATTTCTACTGTTATTGTTGTTTTGCAAAACAAGCGTAATTTCCTGCTTCAATTGGAACAGTTGCCGTTTTCTGATTATGGGCCTGCATTAACTCTCGAGAAAATGGGCTTGTTTTGTTTTATTGTTCAGCCCTGCATGTCAGAAAAAAAGCTTTTTTCCAATAATATGAATTGGGCCTTGCATTACTTCTCAACCCAGCGCATTCTTTTTCCTTCATTACAGCAAAAACATTTTCTCTTAAACCAGGCCCAACGCTATTTTTTTTAATAACTAAATAAACTTTAAAAAACATTACTGTAAAAAAGCAAAAAAAAAATGTTACATTCTTATTTCTTGAAACAAATATTATTAATTTATTTAAAACAACAAACAGTTTTTCTTTAATAATATTATTTCTTTTGTATATCTCTTTTTTACTATTGAAACAAAAACAATATTTTTAACAAGAACATTTCTTTTCTCCTCTAATAATTAGATGGGCCATCCTAATGGGCCTTATATTGATAAACACACCCTTGTTTGGATAACAAAATAGAAATGGGCCAACTAAGTAAATTACCACCACCCTTTTTACTAACAACGAAATAACACCTAAATGCCCTTAATAAAATCAATTATTAATTAATAGCAACTTAAACTTAAGTAGACTTAATTTAATTTAGTAATTACTAGTTTTGAAACAATTTTTCATTTCCGAATCTCATGGGCCATATGCCAACATGCCTCACGAACGGGTTTACGAATACACGAGTCTTTCTGATTTAGAAAGCCCTGCTCTCCTAAATTTAAAGTACACCCCCTGATTGCCTTGAGTAAAGATGGGCCATCAGATACTACTGTACCATCTTTAATTAAATATTTTATTTTAATTTTTTTGAAAAATAAAAATCATTGAGGTAGGGCAAATTTGGGGTACGAAAGACTTTTGGTCGAAGTGTTTTGAACTGAATTATATAGCCTGGTCTTTTCTTGTATTTCAAGGCAAGGTGAAACACACGTGAACCAATGGTCATGGAACCTAGACTATTTCTTTGAGGAATATTTGGAGACGCTTGAGGCCACTTGTTGAACAAAGCATAGAAATAAACATACGATTCTCTTGATGAATCAGTCTTCGAGAATCAATGATCAACTATACCTCTGGCTTGAAAGACTCAAAAACCTAATTGAGGCGCGACGCCTGATGCTCTTCATTCAGACTTGTTTCTGCACATGAAATCAAAGAAACAAAAAACATACACTTCACGCTTGATTAGAAGTTAGTCATGCATAATATAAAATTCTCACAACACTCGATAATCTCTACACAGGCAACGCTCGATGGTGAAACGTTTGAAACCTACCATATTTTGTGATTGTTGTACCCAAAATTTTACCTCTCTTTTCTCAATACATTTTCTCACAAGGATTTATTAAAGTTCAATATTACACGAGTATAATTGGATTTTCAACGCCCCGTATAATTTCCATGGATCATATTGGATTTTCAAGCATCAAGTCAAAAAGGAAACTGTTGAAAAGGGAAAGAAGATAAATTTGATTTTTTGACAAAAATACAAGACAAGTAAGATTGCTTCGATTCATGTTGGGCATTGATTCGATTCATGCTTGCTTCACAAGTTTCGCTGGGCATTTGTTTCCCTTTGAAAGATTCCTTCAATTCAGAAGGTAGTGGCTTCTTACTAGCTTCTTTCAATTCAGAAGGTAGTGGCTTCTTACTGGCTTCCTTCGATTCAGAAAGCAATGGCCTTCTGAAGGCTTCCTTCGATTCAGAAAGAATTGACCTTCTGAAAGCTTCCTTCAATTCAGAAGGAATTAACCTTCTAAAAGCTTCCTTCAATTCAGAAGGAATTGACATTCTGAAAGCTTCCTTCGATTCAGAAGGAATTGAACTTCTGAAAGCTTCCTTAGATTCAGAAGGCATTGGACTTCTGAAGATTTCCTTCGACTGCACCATTTACCTCCTGCGTACATCATTCGATTACACCATTTACCTTTTGCATACATCCTTCGATTGCACAATTTATACCCCCTACATGGATCCTTCGTTTGGGCATGTGGCCTTCCTCGAATGCAAGTTTGGTTTATATCCTTCGATTGGGCAGGTGGCCCCCTTCAATACAAGCTTTGGTTACATTCTTCGTTTGGGTAGGTGGCCTCCTTCAAATACAAGCTTTGGTTACATCCTTCGTTTGGGCATGTGGCCCCCTTCAATACAAGCTTTGGTTACATCCTTCGTTTGGGCATGTGGCTTCCTTCAATGCAAGTTTAGTGTACATCCTTCATTTTGGTATGAATTTTCCTTCGACGCAAGTTTAATCCATAAGCTTCGTCTGGGAATGTTGCTCCCTTCGAAGCAACCTGCTTTGATACATTTCTAAAACCCTTCGACACATAAGTTGAAAACAGAATTTTTGAAGGAACACTGATCAAATCCATAGGCCATGCTACATAATCTTAGTTTGCAGGCCTCAATGCTTGGTTTTCACTCCATAATTAATTGTTTACATCATGAATTAAGTTATTATCCGGGTAATTAAGCCTTTGTCCAAAAGATGTTTTTCATGAAGTAAACTTGCTAGTACAAAATTTGTCTTAAGCTCATACCTTACTTAAACCCTGATTATACTTCACCATAAGTCATGGAAATCATACCCTTTTAATCAACAACTTTGGTACTTCACCTTGGGATCATGGAAAATATGACATAACTTAATATTCACGTTTCAGCCAAGCCATATTTTGTTCAAACTCCAAAACCTTTTCTCTATAAATAGAGAAACCACTAACAAAGAAAGGGGACATATTTTTGTTGTAGAGAAAAATCATCAAATCCTCAAACACTCTCAAACTCTCAAACTCTCCAACATTCTCAAACCTTCAAAACACTAAAGCTCTCACAAAAAATCTCAGATCCCTTCATAAAGTAGTGAACCCTTCTATTCATTCCCCTAAACTACAGTATAACACAACCTTCGATTCACTCCCCCAAACTGGAGTATAACAAAACCTTTGATTTCCTCATAGATGTCAAGTACCAACCTTTCGATTCAAGCAGAGAAGTGGTCCCAATAGCTTAAGGAAGGTTCCAGCAAAGCTTAATCCACCACCAAGGAAGTCACATACAGATTCTTCGATTGGCTGAACATTGAAGCCTTTCGAATCTCAACTTGGGAGCTTTGCATTCTTGCAATCGAAGGGGGGAGTTAGGCACTTTAAACGTTCAGAAACAAGTTTACTTTGTACCCAATCGAAGCTTCCTCATGAACAGATGAAATAGACCACCCCAGTGGTACAAACAGCATGCGCGAAAGGCAATTCTGTGTAGGGTCCTGAGTTCAAACCTTGGCAGGACAAAAATAGTTTTTACCTTTTGTTTTGTTTCCTTTTTATTTCTAACAAACTTCAAATATTTTTCTAAACAATCAAAACAACTCCTTTTGAGTTGATTTTTTATACACTATTTATTTACAAGTTTTATTTCATGAACATATAAAAACATCACAAAAAATATTTTATTTTCATAATTACTTTAATTAATCAAAACCTTTCCGTAACAAAAATCAAAACAAAGTTCATTTTCTTTTCATTCTAGTACATTTATTCACATTCAATATGGTTGTAATAGATAATTACAATTTTGTGTTTTTTATCCCCATTTGTACATTTGTATCCCTATCCCCAAGTGATGTAATAGAGTAGTAAATTTATTTTCCGCAATTTACCGCTTTCATGTAAATGCTAGTAATTAGAGTATGTATGGCAAGATTAAAACCAATGCTTAGAAAACCCTAAATTCAAGACAAGAATGCATGCAATCAAACACACTTGTACACGTGCACCTCTAGGGTTAACTCCACTTGTTACCTTGAGAAAATGGTCATAATATGCATGTGAGATGTCTTTGCAAAAACAATCAAAAGTTCATAGTCCCTCGATGACGCTTCGAATGTTGCATTACAAATGATCTTAGTCCCTCAAGAGAAATGCTAAGATATCTCACAATGTTTCTATTCATGACTATACAATGACCCACGCCCATCCCTTTTACATCCAAAGATAAGGCTTCTTACCAATCAATGGTAAGATAGCAATATCGAAGGAAGGAAGAAATGAAAAAAAAAGACTTTTGAGTAAGTAGAACGTTCTTAGTTGCTTGCTTGCAAATCAAAACCACTTTCCACACTCACACTTTC
The DNA here is from genome assembly GCA_948472305.1 of Vicia faba. NCBI lineage: Eukaryota > Viridiplantae > Streptophyta > Magnoliopsida > Fabales > Fabaceae > Vicia > Vicia faba. The sequence continues at coordinate 1,635,244,038 of OX451739.1, read as the reverse complement.
AAAAAACATCTTAAAAAAACATCTTCAAAAAAAAAACATCTATTTGAACTATTTTCAAAAAGTCCAACACTTTGTATACATTCTTATAGAGACGGGGATCATTACAAAGTTTGCCTAAACGAAGGCGCTTTTCAAAAATACTTTCAAAACTCACCACAAAGCACATTTTCAAACAAAGCAAGTGATCTAGTAAGCAACTAAGATCCCATAGATAACTATGGATAAAAAGTGTGTTAATACCTTCCCTTTTTATAATCTACCCCCTGAACTCAAGAAAATAATCTCAACGGTCTTTCTTGTTCTTTTCACCCTTTCCTATTTAGATAAAAGAAATGTCGGTGGCGGCTCTTGCTATCCACAACAATTGCGATCAAACGCAAAACACCCAAGTCAATTCTCCCAACGTATTACAGAAATGGTGACTCTGCTGGGGATTTTCTTAAAAGTGGGGTTACTTTAGAGCTAGATCACATTTACTTGCTTTATTTGCTTGACTTGCTTGCTTTACATTATGGTTCTTTGTTTGGGTTTGTTTTGATCCTCCACCCGGATCTGCGCACCTCTTTAGGTAAGTAGCAATAGATTGTGAAAATTGTACGATGTAGATCGATATGGTTGAAGCAATAGCTACATTAGTGTGACACATTTGTTGGTACCAGTATCCCTTATGCTGAATCGAGGAGAATACGGGGCCGCTGAGCGGTGTCATAAAACACTAACTGACCTTAGAAACTCTAATTGAACAACTTGGCCATTAGGAAGTAGTGAGATAGCCGATATCGGTGGAAAGCTGAAAACTGGTTAGTACTCGATGCTACACTCATTGAGATCGGACTTTTGGGATATCTCGGCCGCAAGAAAAGATTTATTATGCTGAGACAATGTCTAAAATAAATTTCAGTGATATTGAGATCCCCTAGAACCCGGTTACTTTCTAGGACAGGTTGAGCCAACTAAACATCAAGAGGGTACTTACCTATGAAACCCATGCAAGCCTAAACCTAAGGTTTTTGTGTGCTTTTCTTGTGATTATTATTCATGTCATCATAAACATCATAACATCATAAAGCATCCTCACTAACCATTTCAAGGATTTAGGAATTTATTTTTATTCTGTTTTGTAGGTCATGACTTTTATTCGTAGGAATACCATCTGAGTCAGCTTCGTGAAAGCACATCCTCAACTTCAAGAGTTAGCATCAAGGGTGTCTGGAGATTCTACCTTCACCAAGAAATATGGTCGACTTCTCAACTTGGCTACTTCAAATTTCCAAGAAGAAATGATGTGTGTTCTCTTCCAATTCTTTGATCCCGTGCATCATTGCTTCACCTTTCTTGACTACCAATTGGTGCCTACATTAGAAGAGTTCTCTCAATTGTTAGGAGTGCCCGTGCTTGATCAAATACCGTTCACCGATTTAGAGGAGACTCTAAATCATGAGGTCATTGCAAAAGCATTACATTTAAAGAGATCCGACATTGTGGAAAATTGGGAGACAAGAAGTGGAGTTAAGGGTTTCTTAGCCAAATTTATGTTGGAGAAGGCTTGTTTATTTTGGGAAGATATGGATTTCCAAGATTTTGAAGATGTCTTGGCCCTTCTAATCTATGGTTTGGTTCTATTTCCCAATCCGGACCAATTCGTAGATATGAATGCTATCAAGGTTTCTCTCTCTCGTAATCCTATACCTACTCTGCTTGGAGACATTCTACATTGTTTCCATACTCGCACCATGAAGAAAAGAGGTACTCTCTTGTGTTACATTCCCTTACTCTCTAGGTGGTTTATTTTGCGCCTACCTCGATCAACGTTGAAGAATGAGCAAGGCTTGACATGGTCTCAAAGGATGATGTCACTCACACATTCTGATATTCATTGGTGTTCTCGATCCTTGGAGGACATTACTATCATTGACTATTGTGGGGAATTTCCTAATGTACCTCTACTTGGCATTAGAGGAGGTATTACCTATAACCCTTGTTTGGCTCTATGAAGGTTTGGGTATGCGCAAAGAGATGGTCCCCATGACGCACTCGTCCAATGCTTGGTATTCGATTATGAAGGCGACAATCAAGGCTATCATACGAGCTTGGAGAATGGTGAACAAGATGGATAGCAAGACTTTGGGGAATAAGAAATCCATTCCTTTGGAGCCCTATCTTAAGTGGGTACAAACTCGTGCTCAAAGTCTCGTTATGCCATACCCCACCATCTTACCTATCATCATGGAGCCTGTTGTTGAAGGAGGTGTTCCATATACTGTCCTTTATCCTAACATGCCTACTTCTCTCGAAGAATTACAAAAGTTTTGGATCCAGCTCAAAGAAGAACGAGATACCTTTGAGACTCAATTTTATTCCAGTTAGAAGAAGGTTCTGGAGCTCACGAAACAGTTCCATGAGGAGCAAAGTTTGAACGCCTACATTGCGCCGAAGAGGATGCGCCCAACCTTTTTGTTTTAGGAGTTTCCTCCATTGTAAGCCCAAGAGGCACGTTTGTACTCAATTTGAACTTATTAATGAAATTGATGGTTGTTCTCTTTTGTCTAAACAAATTTAAATCTTCTAAGTCCTTGAAATCATGTGCATATGCATTTTTCATGCATCATAACATAAACAGGTTTTCCACAACATATTTCCTTATCTTTCTACTGTTTATTTCAGTAAGATGGATATTGAACAAACAGTGAAGGACTTGCAAGCACAGAATGCACAGTTCCAAGCAACTTTGTTGGCCCTAGCCAAGGGACAACAAGAGATGATGGCACTGCTAACAACAAAAAAGAAAACTAAAAAGAAGGCCCTCGTCAACATGGGTAAGAGATTCAAAGGACATGTTCGTCAGATGCAGATAGTCGAGGATTCGTCTTAGGAGGACGAAAATCAAGATGAAAAGGCTAGGAGCACCCATGATGCAGTTGCAAATGATTAAGCGTTTGAAGATGAAGACTACTTTGATGAGCAATACCCGCCGACCGAGGATAAATACAAACAATTGGAGGATAGGCTAAAAGCTTTTGAAATTCAAGCCGTGCCTGGTTTGGATTTTACTGAGTTGGGCTTAGTACCTGGGGTTGTCATTCCCCATAAGTTCAAAATACCGGTTTTCGCTAAATTTGATGGGATTTCCTGCCCAAAGATTCATCTAAGGTCTTAAGCGCGCAAGATGCAGCGGCACACTACCGATAAAAAGCTCTAGATCCATTTCTTTCAAGAGAGTCTAGCTGGGACTCAACTAGAATGGTTCTATCAATTAGAGAGTTCCCGCATCCATACATAGAAGATCTAGCCACTGCTTTTTATCATCAGTGTCAATACAATGCCGATCTGGAACCAACAAGAGTCCAACATCAAGGTATGATGATGGGTATTAACAAAGGGTTCAAGGAATACACACAAAAATGGAGGGATCTTGCTGGTAGGGTCCAACCACCACTAATTGACCGAGAATTAATTGACATGTTAATGGGTACATTGACCGGCCCATTTTTCAACCTATTGATTGGCAATTCTTCGGCTGGTTTCACCGAGTTGATACTAACTGGTGAAAGAGTAGAAAGCGACATTAAGAGCGGAAAAATCCCAATGACATATGCTTCCACATCCAACAATGTAAAGAAGTAGTTCACTGGGAAGAAAGAAGCAAATTCTGTGTATGGGGAAAAGGCTCAGGCCAAGAAGAGTCACCGATCCTCTGTTAATGTTGTGTTAATCTCCAATCCTCTGTCTGCTCAAAGGCATTCATCCAACAATCAACAATCCGAAATTCTGTGAAGACAATTCACAAAGAATAGCATGTCACTATCCCAAGCCTTGCAACATCTGTTGCAGGCCAACCTAGTGACACTGCATGATCCGCCATCTAATCCAAACACTTCATCACCAAAATACAATCCCAATGCCAGGTGCGCATATCATTCAAACAATCCTGGGCATGAGACCGATCAATGTTGGATGCTGAAGAACAAGATTCAAGATCTGATAGACAATAAAATAATTGTATTTGATCCACCTACTACTCTAAACGTAATAACCACACCAATGTCGAATCATGGCAAAGGTGTTAACGCAATTGACAATACTACTTTTGTTTCCTCCATTGAAGATTTGACAACTCCGTTAACTATTGTAAAGGCTAATTTGCTGAGAGTTGGGGTGTTCCCTGGATGTTCTAAAAACTGTGTCTGTTGTGATCAATAAATAAATGGGTGTAAGCGGTTGAAGGAAGGTGTGCAACGCATGATAAATAGCCGCAAGATTCTGTTTAAAAAGATTCCTGCCATCAAGAGTTCAACTAGCAAAACTGAAGACCTGTCTGTAATAACAAATTCCAATAAGCCTTTTAGGATACCTTCAAAGGGTCCTATTAGAATTTCAAATGAACCTACCATCTTTCCTTTAATAATCACTACTGCTGGGTCTATCCCCTACTCTTATGACAAAGCATTGTCATGGAACTATGGTGCTGAGGTTTATTATCATGGGATAAAACAAGATTCTTGGATCGACAAGGATGAAGTTGATGTCATTAACATTGCAGGTTCTAATAAAGTGACAAGAACGGGGAGGATCTTTTCCCCTGTTATCTCACCACCCACTACTATAACTACTCCCGTTCGTATTACCAATGACAAGTCTAGCACCAACGCTAAAGGAAAAGAGAAAGAAGATGAGCCTGCTGGGATAGAGGCACCTACCAAAGAGGCTAATGCTGAGGATCCCTCCACTCTTGAAATGGAATAAATTCTAAAAATAATAAGGAAGAACAATTTCAAAATAGTGGAGCAGCTGGGGCAAACCCCCTCTAAGATTTACATGTTGTCATTATTACTTTGTTTGGACGTTCATGCCCAAGCTCTGATCAAGTTCTTAAAAAAGGCCCACGTGCCCCAAGAAACCACTGCTGACCAATTCGAGAACTGCGTAGCAAGTTTAACGGCTGACAATGGTTTAGGATTCTCTAACACTGATCTGACTCCTATGGGAAGAAACCATAATAAATCCTTACATATCTCTGTTGAAAGCAAGGGAACCACCCTAGCTCATGTCTTAGTTGATACTGGCTCATCATTAAATGTGCTACCCAAAGGTGCTTTGGACCAGCAGAATTATGAATGACTGGTCTTAAAGCCAAGAGATATTGTCGTAAAGGCTTTCGATGGGTCTAAGAGAATGGTTCATGGAGAGGTAGATCTCCCAATTAAAGTTGGCTCACAGATCTTCAATTCTACCTTTTACATAATGGACATACGTCCTACCTATTCTTGTCTGCTTGGACGCCTGTGGATCCATGGGGCAGGGGCAGTAACATCGACCCTTCATCAAAAATTAAAGTATCCAGTAAAATGGAAAATCGTTACTGTTAGCAGAGAAGAAGAATTTATGGTGAGCCATCTTAACTCCTTCAAGTATGTGGAAATGGATGGTGAATTCATATATACTTCGTGCCATTCCTTCGAAACTGTTCCTCCTATGGTCGCTGCCACCAAAATCTCCTCCAACAGATTAAAAGCTGACGAAGTTGTTACAAGAATGGTTTCACTCAAGGATCCCCGTGTCGTGGTTGAAGATGGAAACTGTACTATCTGGGGCCAACTTCCCGACATTCCATTTAAAGCAGACAAATTTGGTTTGGGTTTCACTATTAAAGCTCAAAAAGAAGTCAGGCACGATCGCGCGGGAAAGATACCTCTTCGCATTAGAAATCATGAAGTGAATGTTGTAGAAGATTCTGACGATGAATGCACTTTCGAAGAATGGATCTACCCGGTGGTCAAAGGAAAGCTCACCAACTGGAAGGAAAAGTATTTCATTCCTATCTCCTTCATCGAGGAGTAATTGTTGTTACTATTTTATGTCAATTCAAGAATTTTTATCTGTAATCTTAAAACAATGATTTTTAAGCCATATTCCTTGCCTGGGGTACTATGGTCCATTTGTTAAGGGTTTTGCCCATGTTCATTTATCATATGATCATTTAATATAAACTATTGGACCTTTTGGCATTCAAAATTTTGCGTTCATTGTCTTTCTTTTCTTTTAGTATTACATTTTTCTCAATAGCCATGTATCTTACATGCACACACACACTTGCAGATCTTCATCCACTCTGGATCTCATTGCCAACGACTCTACTATTTCCAGTTATGACTTTGAACATCCAATTTACCAAGTCGAAGATATAGGCGAGGAAGATTGTGGAATACAAGGGGAACTAGCTAGGCTTCTGATGCAAGAAGATAAAGCTATTCAACCCCATGAAGAGCCAGTCGAAGTTATCAATTTAGGTACCGAGGAAGATAAAAGAGAAGTAAAGATCGGCACCAACCTAAAAGATGACATCAGGAGAAGATTAGTTCAGATGTTACATGACTATGCTGAGGTGTTTGCTTGGTCGTACGAAGATATGCCCGAGTTGGATACCGACATTATGGTTCATCGCCTATCAACAAAAGAAGATTTTCCTCCTGTTAAGCAAAAGGTTCGTCGCATACGTCCTGGCATGTATGAAAAGATAAAATCTGAGGTAATGAAACAGTTTGATGCAGGTTTTCTGGCTGTCACATCCTATCCTCAATGGGTTGCAAACGTGGTCCCAGTGCCAAAGAAGGACAGAAAGGTTTGCATGTGTGTGGATTATAGAGATATGAATAGGGTAAGCCCCAAGGATGATTTTCCTCTACCACATATCGACGTCTTGGTTGACAACACCGCTCAGCACAAAGTCTTCTCCTTCATGGATGGATTTTCTGGCTACAACCAAATTAAGATGGCTCCCAAAGACATGGAAAAGACTACCTTTGTTACACAATGGGGAACCTTTTGCTACAAGGTTATATCGTTTGGACTAAAAAATGAAGGGGCCACATATCAAAGAGCTATGGTAGCTTTATTTCATGATATGATTCATCATGTAATAGAAGTCTATATGGATGATATGATTGAGAGATTGCAAACTAAAGAAGAGCATCTCGATCATCTACACAAGCTATTTGAGAGGATGAAAAAATACAAATTGAGGTTGAACCCTAATAAGTGCACATTCAGAGTAAGATCTGGAAAACTTCTAGGTTTCATCGTCAATGGTAAAGGCATTGAAGTTGATCATGCAAAGGTAAAAGCCATTCAAGAAATTCCAGTCCCCCGTTTTGAAAAGGAGGTCAGAGGATTCTTGGGTCGTCTTAATTACATTGCTCGTTTCATCTCTCACTTGACCGCTACTTGCGAGCTAGTCTTCAAACTCTTGAAGAAAGATAAAGTAGTCAAATGGAACGATGACTGTCAAGCTGGCTTTGAAAAAATCAAGGAATATTTGCTAGATCCTCTTATCCTTATGCCTCCAGTTGAAGGAATACCTTTGATCATGTACTTGATTATGCTAGAGAATTCTATGGGGTGTGTGTTGGGTCAACATGACGAGTCTGACCGAAAAGAGCATGCAATATACTACCTGAGCAAAAAATTTACCGACTGTGAAACTAGATATTCACTGCTCGAGAAAACTTGTTGCGCTCTGGCATGGGCTGCTCACCGGCAAAGACAGTATATGTTGACTCACACCACTTTATTGATTTCTAAGATGGACCCTATCAAGTACATCTTCGAGAAGCCCGCTCTCTTCAGACGGATAGCTAGATGGAAAATGATTCTGACTGAATACGATGTTCAGTATACAACACAAAAAGCCATCAAATGAAGTATATTGGCAGATCATTTGGCCCATCAAGTTGTTGATGATTACCAATCTATGAACTTTTACTTCCCAAATAAGAATATCATGCTAGCGATCGACTGTGCAAAACCCGGATCGTATGACGGACCTAAACAAGGATCCAGATGGATTATGGTTTTTGACGGGGCTTCCAACACTTTGGGCAATGGAATTGGTGTTGTGATTATTTCTCATGAGGGTTGCCACACTCCTTTCACTACTAGATTATGCTTCGATTGTACGAACAATATGGCTGAATATGAAGCATGTATCTTGGGTCTGAAGGTTGCCATTGACTTGAGGATCAAACATTTGGATGTATTCGGAGATTCTGCTCTGGTAATTAACAAAGTAAAGGGAGAATGGGACACCAAGCATCCTAACTTAATTCCCTACACGGAGCTTGTGTTAACACTGATTCCATGCTTCGAGGAGATCACCTTTGAGCATTTCCCTATAGAGGAAAATCAGTTAGCCGACGCTTTAGCCACAATGTCTTCCATGTACAAAGCCAAATGGGACAACGAAGCTCCTATGATTACAATTGAGAGATTTAATGAACCTGCGCACTGCTACGAGATCGACATTGACGAAGAAAAACCATGGTACCATGAGGCGAGGAGATATCTTGAAGCACAAGAATATCCTGAAGGAGCTTCCATCAATGATAGGAAGTTCTTATGAAGATATTCAGCCAAATTCTTTCTAAGCAACGAAATACTATATAAGCGCAACCATGATTTTACTCTACTCTGATGTGTGGACAAGAAGGAGGCAAAGAAAATCATGGAAGACATGCACGATGGCCTCTTTGGGACCCACTCTAGTGGACATAATATGGACAAGAAAATCATGAGGGTTGGTTACTATTGGTCCATAATGGAAATTAATTGTCATCATCACTCAAGGACTTACCCCCGAAAGGAATATCACTGGAAATGGAACTAATCTTAACAATTCTATGATCACAGAACTCTGCACTCAGTTCAGAATCAAGCATCCTAATTCTTCTCCATACTGGCCCAAGATGAATGGCACAGTGGAGGCTGCCAATAAAAATATCAAGAATATCGTGCAAAATATGGTGGTAACCTATAAAGATTGGCATGAGATGTTACCGTTTGCTCTCCATGGCTACCGTACTTCGGCTTGCACGTCAACTGGGGCAACACCTTTCTCTTTGGTCTATGGCATGGAAGCCGTCTTGCCTGTAGAAGTTCAGATTCCCTCTCTAAGGATAATGAAAGAAGCAGGTCTAGGTGAAGATGAATGGATTCAGACTAGGTTGGATCAGCTGAACTTGATTGACGAGAAGCAGTTGGCTGCTGTTTGCCATGGTCAGATGTATCAAAAACATATGATCAAGGCATTCAACAAAAATATCAAGCCTCAGTTGTATCAAGCTGCCGATTTGGTAATAAAACGCACCATCCTTCCATAAAGCGACCTAAAGGGAAAATGGACTCCCACTTACAAAGGACCATTTGTTGTAAAGAAAGTCTTCTCTGGTGGTGCCATGATGCTGACTACTATGGATGGCGAAGATTTACCACATCTCGTAAACGCAAACATAGTTAAAAAATACTACGCATAAAATGACCCGCTAGGTTGACACACCTAGGAAAAAATATGGGTTTTCTGGTGAACCAAAGAGGTTCGGGAAAAAGTTAGGGATATATGCAAAAGATTGTACACCCGACAAGTCAAAAACCTGAAAGGGCGACTTGGGCAAAAAAATGGGTATCCTGGTGGGCTGAAAACCTGAAAGGACGGTTTGGGCAAAAATTAAGGATTAAAGTGTATGACCATGTCCCATGGGATCTTTACAGTTAGCTTTATTACCAAAATCCGAAGTTTCAAATGGTCCAAAATCAATCCAATCAATGGCAGGGGTTTGCTCAAAGACATAAAGGCAATGGCAGAGTGGGGGACAATGAGGTCACTTTAACATGGCTATTATTTTTGTTTTCACTTTGTACATTTTTCTTTTCTTTTGGCAATTTTCTCTTATTAGGATTTCTGTCTCTTTGTACAAAATGCCTATTTATGGACAAAACATCAACACAAATATACTTTGAAGTACAAACTTTTTGTTTTGTCCGTTTTGAGTGCGAAGATGTCCAATGACTAAAATTGAACGAACATATGCATATGAACATGATTAAACTTTTAGCAAATATTGCTTAAAAATAGTGACAAGCATCTCCTTAATTGCATTTGAGATATCCCCACATAGTTATTTCATTAGCATTATCTTCACAAGTTTGGATTCATAAACTCCCCAATCAGGTTTTCAATCTCCAGAAGATTCTCTCCTCAGCTGAGTTGGTCTTAAAAGGGAGCCCTGGAAAATTCTTTTTAAAGAATATCCTCCCTAGCAATTCATCGGATATCCTTTTCAACAGGGCTTATTTCCCAAACAAGTGGCAAGATCCCCCAACTTGAGTTTTCCTCTCCGACTACTACAAATCAAGGGATCACAAACCCCTCTTCCTCAGTAGACTTTTTTATAATCCACAGTAAGTCACTGTGAATCCTGGAACCCGACCAGATAAAAGTTAACTTCATTATCCCCAGTAAGTAGGTGTGAAGCTTGGAACTCGACCAAATAACAACTAATCTTCAAGAGATAATTCCCCACCAGAGCAATGGACGACCAAAAATCTTGAACTCTTTTCCCCAAGCAGAGGTCAACACTCTCATAGAGTCTTCTCAAAAATATTCCCCAGCGGAGTCTCTCCTTAAACAACAGACCAAGAATTACCAATAGAAAAGCTCTAAACAAAGTTGAAGATGCACATACTATTCATTCCCAACAATAGTATGGGATTTCATTTCCCAAGGCCCTCTAGCATTTGTCAAGGATTTATTTTCCTAGACAAAGATATGCTTCAATAATATTTCACATTCATACATCATATTACATACATGATAAATTCATACTGCATAATTTCACTTACTTTGAAGAACATCATCAAGCCATGCATACATATGCATGTAACCAACCATCTTCCTGTAAGTACGAAGTGCGCTTAAGAGGGGGGGGGGGGGGGGTGAATTAGGTACTTTTAAAAATTCTGGTTTTTAGTGATGACAGTTCTTATTTTTCTGGTTATAAGTGAGTTTAGGAAAGCTTAAAAATGCAGAAAAATAAAGATACACGGGCGATATATCCTGGTTCCCCTCACATTCCGAGAGTACTCCAGTCCCCTTTCAACATGAAAGAGATTTCCTTATTGTGGCAAACTTACACAAGACCTACCAACCAAACCAAGAACAATCCTCTTGGACCAAGAACAATCCTCTTGGATTTTCACTAAGTTACCTATGAGAAAAATCCTCTCAATGTAACTACACTTGTATCCAGCAACTTGGAAAGACAAGATTTCAACAAAAATACTTAAACTTAATTCCAACAATCCTGGAAAATAAGTAAGTAAATATCAATTTGTGAGTTTGAGTGAGTAGAGTATATTGATCACTAAGAGTGATTTGACAATGTATAATCTTCTTCTTTCAATAATAATATTGTACAAAGACTCAAGATATATTTGCTCAAAGTTTTCTGTTTAAAGTATGAAAATCTGCAGAAAACTTATGCATGAAAATGAAGAATGCTTGAGTTTGTATTTTGAAAGTTCAGAAAAATATTTTGAAAGAAGGTGTTATATATGGATTTGAAATTGAATATTTATATGTTCATAACACCCTTTTGAAACATCATGAAGATATGGAAATGTATCATGAACAAATGCCAAGTTTGAGTGAAAAGATGTAATGAAAAGGCATGATCAAAAGGCATGAACAAAGCTGTTAATTTTCAAATTCGTGCATAGTGTAATCGATTGCACCTTTAGTGTAATCGATTGCACAAGGTTTTTAACAGCTATAATTTCAAAAATCTTAAGAGTGCAATCGATTGCATTAACAATATAATCGATTGCATGCAAAGTCAGTAGCAAAAATTAACTGAGTGCAATCGATTGCACTAACAATGTAATCGATTGCATGCAGAAACAGAAGCAAAAGATTTGGAATTTTGAAGTGTGCAATCGATTGCACTAAGATGTAAATCGATTGCATGCAGAAGAAAAGTGAAATTTTATCTTTGAAAAGCTTGAGTAATGATTCTTAAACATTTCTTTTTCATTTTTGAGCATCTATATCTTAAGATCAAAGTAGATAATATTATTATACCTTTAAAGTTGTTGAGAGCTTTGAGTGAAGATATTATCCTTAGATGCTTAGATGGTTGACCAAAATCTTTGCCTTCTTTGTTAGCCATGATTTGTCTTCATCAAAACAAAAGCTTATTTGAGAAGCTTGATTTTACATTCTCCCCCTTTTTGATGATGACAAACAATATTTATTTATTCGATGTACTTTCCGGAAGAGCTTCTCCCCCTAAGATTCAAAACTCCCCCTATGTAAGAGGGGGTTGGAATCCTTTGCAATTCTTCATCTTGATTGGAGAGTATCTTGAAAATTAAGACACAGGAAATACAAGCATAAAATACCATACATCTTTCTCCCCCTTTGACATTATCAAAAAGAAGGGAAAGATGCTTAAAGCAAATAATAATAGAGCAAAATATTGACAAATAAATTATAAAATGTAAACATTAATACACATTGTTTAAGAGTTACACAGAAAATTGAACAAACGAAACATTGAAATATCAAGACAATAACATAACAGAAAAAAATAGCCATCCAGAACATTAAGGGTGATGAATGTCTGGATGGTTGTAAGACCATGAGCCTTGGTTTGGGAATTGTTGTTGAAGTCGAGGTTCTGTGTAATGAGGAGGAGGTGCAGCTGGGTTGTTTGGGTCGTATGGTGGGATATGAAGGTGAGAATAAAGGTATGAGAATTGTTGGTTCACATCCGAGCGAAAATCATTTATCCGGGTTGTAGTGGAGTCATTGATTGGACTCCATTGATTGTTGATGTTGGTATTCATAGAAGCAAACTGTTGAGCCATGTAGTCCATGAGTTCTTGATTGCTTGGACCAGAGGGAGCAGTAGGAGGAGGAGGCACAGCTTCACCGCCTTCAACTTCTTGGTCATTATCTTCATTGCCAACAACATCTTCACCAATGTAGGTGATGGTCTTTGTCTCCGGATTAAAATGTACGCCCATCCTTGAATCAACATTCTTAATTGAAATTCTGTTTAAAATAGGATCCATATCCACCTTTTCAAAACCACGAAAATCCACACCAAATTCCTCCATAATCAAAGTGACAAAATAAGCATATGGAAGGAATTTAGACTTTTCATCCACTCTCAGCATATGCATCATCATCATTCTTTCCCAGTTTACATTAATTCCTTTCTTCCTTGCATAAATAAGCTGCATCTCGAATTCGGTAACCGTGTAATGGTTTCCAGCTCTTGGAAAAAGTATATAGACCAAGAAATAATGAAATAAGCGATCGTCTATATGGAGGTTACTTTCACTCCAAGAATCTCTGGATGGAATTACTCCTCCAAGACCACATATCCGTTTGGCGCGAAATTCAGCTTCACTTAACCGCCAAATGCTGTAAAAGAATCCCTTTTTCGGATAGCCATCCCATATCTCATTTTCAGGATCATATAGGAAGCTTCCGGTGAAAGGAATATGCAAGATCTCACCAACAACCCGAGGAGTTAGAGAGATACGAGTGCCCAACACATATGTGACTATCTTTTCTTTGTAGGGAGTTAGATTACTGAAAAACATTCTTACCAAATCCGGGTAGTATGGACCATATGAAGAAATCAAGGGTTCCAGACCATAGGCAGCTAGATCATTCTGAAATGAAAAACATTCTTGAGGGAAGGAGGAGAGTACACCATACTTGGGGTTGGATACAATTCTCTTTTGAAAGTCTTTGACAAATCTGATTTCTTGCGCTTCGGTGAGAGTTTAAAGTAGTGGATTGGATGTTGAATCAATCTTCTTTTTCCCTTTATCTGAAACTGAAGCCTTTCTCTTTGTTCTTGAAGCCATGAATATTGTGTTTTAGGGTTTTTGGGGTTTTAGTTTTTGTGAGAGAGAAAGGTTTTGTGAGAGAGAATTGGAAGTGATTTGGGTAGGTATGGAATGAATTATTATTATTGAAGTGTATTTGGCTTGGGAATATGAGAGAGGAATTCTGACCAACATTAATTTTCGGTCATAAAAGCTACTTTCAGTGCGTGCAATCGATTGACATACCATGTGCAATCGATTTGCACACAAACAGAATCAAAAAATAAAGAAAAATGCACATAGTGCAATCGATTGCATTAAAGGTGCAATCGATTTGCACATGAAACAGAATGGACAGAATTGAAAAAATCCTTTGTGCAATCGATTACACTCTTTGTGCAATTGATTTGCACCAACAAAAATTGTCCAAAACCAAATTTTTCTTGAAAATTTAAGTAACATATATCATAAATTCATATATGGCATGTATAAAACATATAAAAAAGATATATCAAGGGTAGAATGCACCTTATAAGTCGCGTTCGTCAAGTATGCCGAGCTCTCGACGAATTTTGTAGAAAGGTTCTTTCGCCAATGGTTTGATGAAGATATCGGCAAGCTGATTATGAGTATCTACAAAGGTTACCTCGACATCTCCTTGAAGAACATGATCATGGAAAAAATGATGTCGAATGTCTATATGTTTAGTCCTTGAATGCATGACGGGATTCTTTGTGATGTTGATTGCATTGGTGTTGTCACATCTTAGAGGAATGCACCCTAGATCGAGTCCGTAGTCACGAAGTTGTTGTTTTAGCCACAAAATTTGAGCGCAACTAATACCCGCTGCAATATATTCAGCTTCGGTCGTGCTTAGAGCAACACATGCTTGTTTCTTGCAGGCCCATGATACTAATGCATGACCAAGAATGTTACAGGTACCACTTGTGCTCTTTCTATCTGTTTTACATCCTGCATAATCCGCGTCAGAATAACCAATTAAGTTGCAGACACTACCTTTAGGATACCATAATCCGACATTTTTTGTCTCTTTGAGATACTTCATGACCCTCTTTACCGCCGTGAGATGAGATTCCTTTGGGTTAGCTTGAAAGCGGGCACAGAGACAAACACTGAACATTATGTCAGGACGGCTTACCGTCAAATATAATAAAGAGCCAATCATACCTCGATATTTAGTGATGTCGATGGAAACACCTGATTCATCTTGATCAACATAGGAACCAGAACCCATAGGTGTAGACATTTCCTTGCAGTTATCCATGTCAAACCTTTTCAAGAGTTCCTTGCAATATTTGGATTGGTTGATGAAGATGCCATATTTAAGTTGTTTGATTTGAAGTCCAAGAAAATAGTTCATTTTACCCATCATGGACATTTCAAATTCTCCTTGCATCATTGATGAGAATTCTTCACACATTTCTTGATTTGAAGAACCGAAGATGATGTCATCAACATAGACTTGTGCTAGCAAAGTGTCGTCTTTGATTTCCTTGATAAATAGAGTCTTGTCAACTTTGCCTTTTTCGAAACCTTTTTCGCATAAGAAGTTGCTTAAACGATCATACCATGCCCTTGGTGCTTGTTTCAGTCCATAGAGAGCTTTTCTTAATTTATATACATGAGATGGATTCCTGAAGTCTTCGAAACCGGGGGGTTGCTTAACGTATACTTCTTCAGTGATATGTCCATTCAAGAATGCGCTTTTGACGTCCATTTGGAAAAGCTGGAAATTTAATGAACAAGCATAGGCAAGTAAGAGTCGAATAGCTTCTAACCTTGCAACTGGAGTGAAAGTTTCTTCAAAGTCTATTCCTTCTTCTTAATTATATCCTTGTGCTACCAATCTTGCTTTGTTGCGAACAATTATTCCATTCTCGTCAAGTTTGTTTTTGAACACCCATCGTGTTCCAATAATGTGTTTGTTTCTTGGCCTAGGAACTAGTTCCCAAACTTGATTCCTTTCAAATTGATTCAATTCTTCTTGCATAGCTATGATCCATTGGTCATCGCCTAAAGCTTCATCAACTTTGGAAGGTTCAATTTGAGAGACAAATGCCATGTTTAGGCAAGCATCCTTGAGATTTAATCTTGTAGACACACCTTGACTTATATCACCAATTACTTTATCAATAGGATGATCTCTATGAGTTCTCCATTCTTTTGGTAGATCATTGAGATTTGGTTCTTGTTGAGGTGATTCTTCTAGTTGAATGGGTTGATCCTTGGAAGAATTTTCTTGAGGACCTTCTTCATCGGATTTCTCATCAAACTTACCCAAATTATCTTTGTCATTGTTTAGGACAAAGCATTTGCACCCAAAGATATGAAAGAAATCAATGTTTGGTTTTCTCCCTTTGAAAAGTTCATATGGAGTCTTCTTTAAGATCGGTCTAATGTTAACTCTATTACTAACAAAACATGTCGTGCTCACTGCATCCGCCTAAAAATACTTTGGAAGGTTTGAGTTGATAAGCATTGTTCTAACAAGTTCCACAAGAGACCTATTCTTTCTTTCAACCACTCCATTTTGTTGTGGAGTCCTTGGTGCCGAGAAGTTGTGAGATATTCCATGTTCTCCATAGAATTCTTCAAATAGAGCATTTTGGAATTCTCCACCATGGTCACTTCTTATTGAGGCAATTGTTAGAGACTTCTCATTCTGAATTTGTTTAGCATACTTCTTTAATGCCTTGAATGCATCACTTTTCTGCACTAAAAAGAATGTCCAAGTATATCTAGAGAAATCGTCAACAATAACCAAA
This sequence comes from Vicia faba, assembly GCA_948472305.1. Classification (NCBI taxonomy): domain Eukaryota; kingdom Viridiplantae; phylum Streptophyta; class Magnoliopsida; order Fabales; family Fabaceae; genus Vicia; species Vicia faba. Next base: position 1,635,227,581 of record OX451739.1, on the reverse strand, counting down.
GCATATACATTACCTCTGAAACTCCTTGTTCTCGATGGACCAAATAGATCCATATGTAACAATTGTAGTGGCCTTGTAGTGGACACCACATTCTTAGATTTGAAAGTTGATCTAGTTTGTTTCCCCTTTTGATAAGCATCACATAGTCTATCTTTGACGAAATTTCTCTTAGGCAATCCAATGATAAGATCATGCTTGATTAATTTATTCAAGGTTCCATATGAATATGAGCGATACTTTTGTGCCAAAGCCATGAATCATCGTTGTTTTCCATGAGACATTTAACTTTCAAAGATGGATCATCAAGGGAAATCATGAATATATTATTGATTCTTTTACCTTTAAGTATAACCTCATGAGTGACTTCGTCTTCTATCAAACATTCATCCTTGGTGAACTTGATTTTGAAGCCTTTGTCACAAAGTTGGCTAATACTTAGAAGATTGTGCTTTAGTCCTTCAACATAAAGAACATCTTCAATGGATGTGAAAGGTGGAGCACCAACTTTGCCTTTGCCTAGGATTCTTCCCTTATTATTGTCTCCATAAGTGACAAAACCCTTGGCCTTTAGCGCTAGATGTGAAAATTGGTTTATGTCTCCTGTCATATGCTTTGAACAACCACTATCAAGATACCAAAGATTGCATGTGGTTTTCAAGCATACCTGCAAAACAAATTAGGTTTTGTTAGGTACCCAAGTTGCTTTGGGTCCTTCATAATTAGTGCCTTTCTTTACCCATACATAATGCCCACTTGCCATACTTAAGTTTCTAACATAGCAAGCATTAGGTGTATGGCCTTTAATACCACAATAAAAACAAGTAGGTTCAAATTTACTTATATATCTAGAAGGATAAGATTTCTTCTTAGAAAATGTTTTCTTTTTTGGATAGTGATGAACTATTTTAGGTTTATTCACTTTCTCTTTGGAAGATTGATCACTTGCCCTAACAAAGATAGTTTTGTTAGAACTTGGTTTTGAAAACTTTGAATACCCAAGCCCACTTTTGTCACTGAAGTATCTTTGTTGGCTAATAACACCTTCCAATCCAATTTGCCCTTTTTCATATCTTTCAATGACTCTTTTTAATTGGACAATTTGGAAAGAGAGTGAATCACAATTTTTGCATACAAAATTCTGTTTTTGTTCATCACTTGATTTTTGTTTTTCTTCTAAGGATGAAATTTGTTTCTTTTGTGATGAAATGGTTTTATACAGAATTTTGCATTCATTCAATAGTTCATCTATAGCCCCTTGTGCATCACTATCAAAAAGAGAAAATTCATTACTAACCTCATTGTCTTCATCATCGGAATGGTGTGAGGCCATCAATGCTAGATTTGCACTTTCATCACTATCGGAATCGGATGAGGAACTTATTTCATTGTCCTCCCATGCGACATAAGCCTTTTTGTTCTTGAATCCCTTCTTGCTTTTGAAGCCACCTTTCTTGGAGAGTTTTGGACAATCCGGCTTGATATGACCTTGCTTACCACATTCATAACATGTGATTTCTTGTGTTGATGTGGAGCCTTCCTTTTTCTGAAAATGTTTCTTTCCTTTTGAATGAGAAAAAGGTTTGTCATTTCTACCGAAGAACTTACCAAGCCTTTTAACAAGAAGCATGAAGTTTTCAACTTCTTCTGGATTTTTTTCCTTTTCAACTTCCTTGTAGTCTATCTTCAAAGCAATATTCTTGGATTTCTTCTCTTGCTTTTCATGCTTTTCGAGTATTCCGAGTTCCGTTTCGTATTCTTGAAGTTTTCCAAATAATGTTGCGGATGTCATGTTGGAGAGACTTTTCTTTTCTGAAATTGTCGTTACCTTTGGTTGCCATTCCCTAGTCAAGGACCTGAGTACTTTCAGATTCAATTCATCATTTGTCAATGTTTTACCAAGAGCACTTAGATGATTTGTCAAGTGCACAAATCTCGTTTGTAAGTCAAGAATGGTTTCTCCGGGCTGCATTCGAAATAGTTCGTATTCTTGACTTAGGGTATTTAGTCTTGATCTTTTTACTTCAACCATTCCTTCATGAGTTTGTACCAAGGTATCCCATATTTCTTTTGCTGTTTTGCATGTCGAGACACGGAAGAATTCGTCCATGCTAAGTGCACCTTGAAGAAGGTTTATTGCCTTTTTGTCATAGAGAACTTTCTTCTTATCATCATCGTCCCATGCAGTTTTAGGCTTTGATGAGCCAACACCATTGATTATCGTTACCGGGATAAATGGACCATTTTCGACGGCATCCCATATTGCTTCTCCTTGTGCTTCTAGATGCGCCTTCATGCGTATTTTCCAGAAGTCAAAATATTCACCACAAAATAGAGGAGGCTTGTTGTTACTACCACCATCTCTGAAAATGGGATTATGATTTGCGGAAGCCACTCTGGATCTTTTAGGAGTAGGTTACCTATAACCTGCTCTGATACCAATTGTAAGTACGAAGTGCGCCTAAGAGGGGGGGTGAATTAAGTACTTTTAAAAATTCTGGTTTTTAGTGATGATAGTTCTTATTTTTCTGGTTATAAGTGAGTTTAGGAAAGCTTAAAAATGCAGAAAAATAAAGAGACACAGGAGATATATCCTGGTTCCCCTCAAAGTCCGAGAGTACTCCAGTCTCCTTTCAACATGAAAGAGATTTCCTTATTGTGGCAAACTTACACAAGAACTACCAACCAAACCAAGAACAATCCTCTTGGACCAAGAACAACCCTCTTGTATTTTTACTAAGTTACCTATGAGAACAATCCTCTCAATGTAACTACACTTGTATCCAGCAACTTGGAAAGACAAGATTTCAACAAAAACACTTAAACTTAATTCCAACAATCCTGGAAAATAAGTAAGTAAATATCAATTTGTGAGTTTGAGTGAGTAGAGTATATTGATCACTAAGAGTTATTTGACAATGTATAATCTTCTTCTTTCAATAATAATATTGTACAAAGACTCAAGATATATTTGCTCAAAGTTTTCTGTTTAAAGTATGAAAATCTGCAGAAAACTTATGCATGAAAATGAAGAATGCTTGAGTTTGTATTTTGAAAGTTCAGAAAAATATTTTGAAAGAAGGTGTTAGATATGGATTTGAAATTGAATATTTATATGTTCATAACACCCTTTTGAAACATCATGAAGATCTGGAAATGTATCATGAACGAATGCCAAGTTTGAGTGAAAAGATGTAATGAAAAGGCATGATCAAAAGGCATGAACAAAGCTGTTATTTTTCAAATTCGTGCATAGTGTAATCGATTACACCTTTAGTGTAATCGATTGCACAAGGTTTTTAACAGCTATAATTTCAAAAAATTTAAGAGTGCAATCGATTGCATTAACAATGTAATCGATTGCATGCAAATTCAGTAGCAAAAATTAACTGAGTGCAATCGATTGCACTAACAATGTAATCGATTGCATGCAGAAACAAAAGCAAAAGATTTGGAATTTTGAAGTGTGCAATCGATTGCACTAAGATGTAAATCGATTGCATGCAGAAGAAAAGTGAAATTTTATCTTTGAAAAGCTTGAGTAATGATTCTTAAACATTTATTTTTCATTTTTGAGCATCTATATCTTAAGATCAAAGTAGATAATATTATTATATCTTTAAAGTTGTTGAGAGCTTTGAGTGAAGATATTATCCTTAGATGCTTAGATGCTTGACCAAAATCTTTGCCTTCTTTATTAGCCATGGTTTGTCTTCATCAAAACAAAAGCTTATTTGAGAAGCTTGATTTTACACTTCCTTGCAGGAAAGATCAATCAAAGACCTCTTTTGGTTAGATTTATTTCTTCCAGGTAAAGACAGACGTATCAAAGACCTCTTCTAGTTAGATTTATTTCTTCCAGTAAAAGACATGCTATCAAAGACCTCTTATGGTTAGATTTATTTCTTCCAGTTAAAGACAGACGTATCAAAGACCTATTCTGGTTAGATTTATTTCTTCCATTTAAAGACAGACGTATCAAAGACCTCTTCTGGATAGATTTATTTCTTCCAGTTAAAGACAAGCGTATCAAAGACCTCTTCTGGTTAGATTTATCTCTTCCAGTTAAAGACATACATATCAAAGACCTTTTCTGGTTAGATTTATTTCTTCCAATTAAAGACAGGCGTATCAAAGACCTCTTCTGGCAAGATTTATTTCTTCCAGTTAAAGACAGACGTATCAAAGACCTCTTCTGGTTAGATTTATTTCTTCCAGTTAAAGACAGGTGTATCAAAGACCTCTTATGGTTAGATTTATTCACTCCAGCTAAAAACAGGCAAAGGACATCTAACGTTTCAATATAAATTGACCAAAAGATTTATTCCGATACTTCTTCCGTTTCTCCACCAACAATCGCTATGGAAGGCACCTGTAAGCCCATCTACGATAACTCTCCATCATATCTCCAAATGGTATCTGTAATCCCATTCCCAATTCAACACATCATCGAGTGCAAATTTTTGAGCACTCTAGTGTTCAATCATCTTCCACCTTCACGTCACGAATGAAAGACTCACCAATCTAACTCTTCAGGTTTAAGAAGATTGAACAGGGGCAATTGTTGTACCCCAAAATTTTCCCTCTCTTTTCTCAAGATATTTTCTCACAAGGATTTATTAAATTTCAATATTACACAAGTATAATTGGATTTTCAACGCCCCACATAATTTCCATGGATCATATTGGATTTTCAAGCATCAAGTCAAAAAGGAAACTGTTGAAAAGGGAAAGAAGATAAATTTGATTTTTTGACAAAAATTGAAGACAATTAAGATTGCTTCGATTCATGCTGGGCATTTCTTCGATTCATGCTTGCTTCACAAGTTTCGTTTGGAATTTGTTTCCCTTTGAAAGCTTCCTTCGATTCAGAAGGTAGTGGCTTCTTACTAGCTTCCTTCGATTCAGAAGGTAGTGGCTTCTTATTGGCTTCCTTCGATTCAAAATGCAATGGCCTTCTGAAGGCTTCCTTCGATTCAGAAGGAATTGACCTTCTGAAAGCTTCCTTTGGTTCAGAAGGAATTGACCTTCTGAAAGCTTCCTTTGGTTCAGAAGGAATTGACCTTCTGAAAGCTTCCTTCAATTCAGGAGGAATTGACCTTCTAAAAGCTTCATTCGATTCAGAAGGAATTAACCTTCTGAAGGCTTCCTTCAATTCAGAAGGCATTGGCCTTCTGAAGGTTTCCTTCGACTGCACCATTTACCTCCTGCATACATCCTTCGATTGCACCATTTACCTCCTGCATACATCCTACAATTGCACCATTTAGACCCCCTACATGGATCATTCGTTTAGGCATGTGGCCTTCCTCGAATGCAAGTTTGGTTTATATCCTTCGATTGGGAAGGTGGCCCCCTTCAATAGAAGCTTTGCTTACATTCTTCGTTTGGGAAGGTGACCTCCTTCGAATACAAGCTTTGGTTACATCCTTCATTTGGGCATATGGCCCCCTTCAATACAAGCTTTGGTTACATCCTTCATTTGGGCATGTGGCTTCCTTTAATGCAATTTTGGTTTACATCCTTCGTTTGGGCATGAAGTTTCTTTCGATGCAATATTAATCCATAAGCTCGTCTGGGCGTGTTGCTCCCTTTGAAGCAACCTACTTTGATACATTTCTAAAACCCTTCGACACATAAGTGGAAAATAAATTTTTTGAAGGAACACTGATCAAATCCATAGGCCATGCTACATAATCTTACTTTGCAGGCCTCAATGCTTGTGTTTCACTCCATACTTAATTGTTTACATCATGAATTAAGTTATTATCCAGGTAATTAAGCCTTTGTCCAAAATATTTTTTTCATGAAGTAAACTTGCTAGTACAAAATTTGTCTTAAGCCCATACCTTGCTTAAGCCCTTATTATACTTCACCATAAGTCATGGAAATCATCCCCTTTTAATCAACAACTTTGGTACTTCATCTTGGGATCATGGAAAATCTAACATTACTTAATATTCACGTTTCAGCCAAGCTATATTTTTTTCAAACTCCCAAACCTTTTCTTTATAAATAGAGAAACCACTAACAAAGAAAGGGGCCAAATTTTTGTTGTAGAGAAAAATCATCAAATCCTGAAACACTCTCAAAATCTCAAACTCTCAAACTCTCAAACATTATCAAACCTTCAAAACTCTAAAACTCTCACAAGAAATCTCAGATCCCTTCATGAAGTAGTGAACCCTTCGATTCATTCCCCTAAACTATAGTATAACACAACCTTCGATTCACTCCCCCAAACTGCAGTATAACAAAACCTTCGATTTCCTCATAGCTGTCAAGTACCAACCTTTAGATTCAAGAAGAGAAATGGTCCCAGTAGCTTAAGGAAGGTTCCAGCAAAGATCGATCCACCACCAAGGTAGTCACATACAGCTCCTTCTATTGGCTGAACATTGAAGCCTTTAGAATCTCAACTTGGGAGCTTTGCATTCCTGCAATCGAAGGGGGAAGCTGGGCACTTTAAATGTTCAGAAACAAGTTTACTTTGTACCAAATAGAAGAGGCTTCATGAACAGATGAAACAGACCACCCTAGTGGTACAAAGAGCGCGTGCGAAAGGCATTTATGTGTAGGTTCCTGAGTTCAAACCTTGGCAGCACCAAAATAGTTTTTACCTTTTGTTTTGTTTCCTTTTTCTTTCTAACAAACTTCAAATATTTTACTAACCAATCAAAACAACTCTTTTGAGTTGATTTTTTCTACACTATTTATTTACAAGTTTTATTTCATGAACATATAAAAACATCACAAAAAATATTTTATTTTCATAATTACTTTAATTAATAAAAACCTTTCCTTAACAAAAATCAAAACAAAGTTCTTTTTTTTTTCATTCTAGTACATTTATTCACATTCAATATGGTTGTAATAGATAATTAGATTTTTATTTTTTTATCCCTATTTGTACATTTGTATCCCCATCCCCAAGTGATGTAATAGCATAGTAAATTTATTTTCCGCAATTTACCACTTTCATATAAATGCTAGTAATTAGGGTGTGTATGGCAAGATTAAAACTAATGTAGAAAACTCTAAATTCAAGACAAGAATGCATGCAATCAAACACACTTGTACACATGCACCTCTAGGGTTAACTCCATATATTTCCTTGATAAAATGGTCATAATATGCATGTGATATGTCTTAGCAAAAAAATCAAAAGATCATAGTCCCTCGATGATGCTTCAAATGTTGCCTTACAAATGATCTTAGTCCCTCAAGAGAAATGCTAAGATATCTCACAATGTTGCTATTCATGACTATACAATGACCCATGCCCGTCCCTTTTACATCCAAAGATAAGGCTTCTTACCAATCAATGGTAAGATAGCAATATCGAAGGAAGGAAGAAATTAACAAAAAAGACTTTTGAGTAAGTAGAACGTTGTTAGTTGCTTGCTTGCAAATCAAAACCAATTTCCACACTCACACTTTCAAAAAACATCTTCAAAAAAACAAACATCTCTTTGAACTATTTTCAAAAAGTCTAACACTTTGTATACATTCTTATAGAGACGAGAATCATTACAAAGTTTGCCTAAATGAAGGTGCTTTTCAAAAATACTTTCAAAACCCACCACAAAGCACATTTTCAAACAAAGCAAGTGATCTAGAAAGCAACTAAGATCCCATAGATAACTATGGATAAAAAGGGTGCTAATACCTTCCCTTTTTATAATCTACCCCCTGAACTCAAGAAAATAATCTCAAAGGTCTTTCCTGTTCTTTTCACCCTTTCCTATTTGGATAAAAGAAATGTCGGTGGCGACTCTTGCTATCCGCAACAATTGCGATCAAACGCAAAACACCCAGGTCAGTTCTTGCACTGTATTATAGTGACCTTGATGTATATAACAAAAAAATGCAAATGAAGATGGGATCTTAGGTCAAAAATTGGGGTATGACAGCTGCCCCTATTTAAGTTTACTTTTATCCGAAGATATGAAGATTGAAATCTTCGCCTCGACGAGATTGAAGGTACTTAAATACATAGTACGCAATTTTTGGCCCTAAGATACCGCCATTGTGTTTATGATATGAATGTAATATTTGAATCTTATAGATAATGATGCCGCATGAGACAAGCACATGATAAAATAATCCACAGGGGAAGAGGTTATAACTCTATTGGAGAAACAGAGCCACAGACTTCGAATTAGAGACTACTATTAGGGAATAACTTCGAGAGATAACAATTTTCTAACTCTAACAAAGAAAATGCCTTGCATAGGCTGAAAAAGATAGATGGTTACTGACCCAAGATGATGATGAATTTACAACTCAGGGCAAAGGTAGACAAAAGATATACCAACTTTTACTGATAGTGAACTACCGATTTTTGAAGGTAGAGATTTCATAACAAACTTCCCTGCGGGACTTTTCCAGAGAGATACCATTTGCTGCTGAAATAACATATTGTCGTGGATACACAAGATGCTCAAATAAAGAGGACGCCACTTGATGTCTTCAAAGGATAATAGTAAACACACAAGTTGCTCAAATAAAGAGGCCGCCACTTGTTGTCTTCAAAGTATAATAGTAAACACACAAGTTACTCAAATAAAGAGGCCGCCACTTGCTATCTTCAAAGGATAATAGTAAATACACAAGTTGCTCAAATAAAGAGGCTGCCACTTGCTATCTTCAAAGGATAATAGTAAACACACAAGTTGCTCAAATAAAGAGGCCGCCACTTGCTGTCTTCAAAGGATATAAACACACAAGCTACTCAAATAAAGAGGCCGCCACTTACTGTTTTCCAAAGGATATTAATAAGCACACAATCTGCTCATGAAGAGACCGCCACTTGCTATTTTTCAAAGATGTCTATAACATACAAGCTGCTCATGAAGAGACCGCCGCTTGGTGTTCTCCAAAGATATCTATAAACACACAAGTTGCTCATGAAGAGACTTCTGCTTTCTGTTGCATCGATATTCCAGAAGAATGTTGTGATAACACTACTAGGGAATACAGTTCTTCTTCAATGGGGAACCATGAATAGGTCCTTCCTGAGGTGACCAAGTATTTTAATGCGCAAAATAAATGCGCTCTTCATCCAGGTTTCACAGACTAAAGAAAACCACGGGGTAGCCTATGCAAGAGACAAAGCTCAATCCAGGAATAAACCAGAGAAAAAACAATCAAACAAGACTCCACCCAATGAGGAAACAACTCAATTGGGGATTTATCCTATCCATAGATGGAAAATGAAGGCTGAAGCAAAATTCTTCCATGAGGATTAGCTCAGTTGGAGAATTAGAAAGGAGGCACACTTTCTACCTAAGTTGACATTCTATTTGGAAAGAGCAAATACATTGTTCAAATAGACATAAACAAGGTATATGAACCCAATAACATTGACAAATATGAATGTGGGTGCATGATGCAAGTGTAAATGAATAAATGAATGTCATGTATATGCTAACAAAATAGATAGAGGAAATAAATTGAAGATGATGAGACATCACCAAACAACTAGATACTCGGCCAATCTCAAAGAGATGGGAAAATAACTGGAGATAGAACAAAAAGCATCATTGGAGCGTATCCTAATACAAGGCTTAAGTCTCTTTGGGGAGGAAGATATTCAAAATTTAGTCTTCTAAAATCAATAAACCACTGACATGATAACAAAATGTACTTTACTTCGGTTAGGGAGAAAAATCTTGCTCAACTAGAGATAACTGAATCAAGGCTTAACCAGGATTACTGGGGAGTCACCAAGTTTAGTACTCTATTGGAAACACAAGGTCACACAACCAACACCTCAAGATGACTTTGAAAGAAGAACCATTATTCATCATACAAAGATGAACTACTGTATTGTTTTGCATTTCAAAGCTTAACCATTCTCGAAGCAACTGTTAATATTCCTTCCATTATTCATGACACATTTCAAGATAGGAATACTCTAATTAATTTTGTTTCAAATATTTCTATATAAAAAAATTGAAATTTTGCCCGATAGAAGAGAACACAAAAAAAGAGATAAATTCTCAAATTTCACTAATAAGATGGTAGTCCACTAATGGTGCGACTCCAAAGGTTTACAAATATTTGGTAAAATAGTACATGAAATAAAAGGTTACAAAAACAATGACCACTATTCTCCCTAACAACTTTGGATTCCAAGATGTGTTCAAATTTGTCGTGACTGGCCTGATCAAAAGCCTGCTTAAGCCGCCCCTTCGGGTTTTCAACTTAGCGAGTTGTCATCTCAATTTTAGGCGAAGTACTTCTTGACTGCGTCGGTGTTCACGGAATACGGGAGCTCCTCACCATCCATATTCGTAAGAATCATGGTGCCTCTAGAGAAAACCTTATTAACAACATACAGTCCTTCATAATTCGGAGCCCATTTGCCCCTAGAATCAGGTTGTAAATATAATATCTTCTTCAGCACGAGGTCACCTTCTCTGAATTCGTGTAGCCGAATCTTCTTATCAAATGCCTTCTTCATTCTCTACTGATATAGATGACCATGGCACAACACTATCATTCTCTTTTCTTCAATCAAATTCAACTAATCATATCTACTTTGACACCATTCAGCCTCAGAAAGCTTAGCTTCCATCAAAAGTCTCATAGACGGGATCTCAACCTCCACGGGGAGTACTGCTTCCATGCCATATACTAGAGAAAATGGAGTTGCACCTGTTGAAGTTCGAACTGAAGTACGATACCCATGTAGAGCAAACGAGAGCATCTCATGCCAATCTTTGTAAGTCACTACCATCTTCTGGATAATCTTCTTGATGTTTTTATTAGCAGCTTCAACAGGCCATTCATCTTTGGTCTGTAGGGAGAAGAATTATGATGTTAGATCTTGAACTCTTCACAAAGCTCTCTCATCGTTTTGTTATTCAAATTCAAACCATTATCAGTGATGATCTTGCTCGGGATACCGTATTGACAAATGATCTGATTCTTGATAAATCTGACTACCACCTGTCTGGTTACATTAGCATATGATGCTGCTTCTACACATTTAGTAAAGTAGTCAATGGCCACTAAGATGAAACGATGACCATTTGAAGCCTTTGGCTCAATCATTCCAATCATATCAATTCCCCACATAGAGAAAGGCCAAGGTGGAGAGATAACATTGAGGAGGGTCGGTGGCACATGTATCTTGTCCGCATAAATATGGAACTTATGGCATTTCTTCACATATTTGCAGCAATCGGATTCCATCGTCATCCAATAGTAACCCTCTCTCAACATCTTTTTATCCATTACATGTCCATTGGCATGAGTGCCAAAGGATCCTTTGTGTACTTCTTGCATCAACATGTTTGATTCGTGTCTATCCACGCATCTGAGCAAAACCATGTCATAATTCCTCTTATGCAATACTTCTTCATTGAGGAAGAAACTACTTTTCAACCTCCTCAATGTCTTCCTATCTTTATTGGATGCCCCAGGAGGATACTCTTGAGTTTTAAGAACACGTTTAATGTCAAAGAACCACGGTTTGTCGTCGGTGACCTCTTCTGCTGAGAACACATGAGCAGGTCTGTCAAGGCACATAATTTTGATTGAAGACATGTCATTCCAATCATTCACTTGGAACATAGAATACAAAGTAGCTAAAGCATTAGCCATTTGGTTCTCATCTCTAGGGATATGATGTAATTCTACTTTGTTGAAGAAAGCTAACAATCTTCTAGCATAATCTCTGTAAGGGATCAAACCAGGATGACGAGTCTCCCATTCTCCTTTGATTTAATTGATTACAAAATGCGAGTCTCCGTATATGTCAAGAATTTTGATCCTTAGATCCACTGCTTCTTCGAGACCCATAATACATGCTTCATATTCTGCCATATTGTTCGTACAGTCAAACTTCAACCTCGCTGTGAACGGGATATGAGTACTTCAGGGAGTGATAATGATTGCCCCAATTCCATTGTCATATGCATTTACAGCCCCGTCAAATATCAAACCCCAACGGGATTTGGGATCAGGTCCTTCTCCGGGTAATGGCTCTTCACAATCTTTGGTCTTCAAGTATATAACATCTTCACCTGGAAAGTAAAACTTGATGGATTTATAATCGTCAATTGGTTGATGAGCCAAATGATAAGCTAGAACACTTCCTTTGATTGCCTTCTGAGTGTGATACTCGATGTCATATTCAGATAATAACATTTTCCAATGAGCTACCCTTCTAGACAAGGTGGGCTTCTCGAAGATATACTTGATCGGATCCATTTTGGAGATCAACCAAGTGGTGTGGTTAATCATATATTGGTGTAGACAGTGAGCAGCTCAGGCTAAAGCATAACAGGTTTTCTCAAGCATTGAGTATCGAGACTCATGGTATGTGAATTTCTTACTTATATAATATATGGCATGTTCCTTTCTTCCAGTCTCATCTTGTTGACCAAGCATACATCCCATGGAATCTTCCAATATGGTCAGATACATAATCAGGGGTCTTCCTTCCACTGGAGGAATCAAGATAGGAGGCTTAAGTAAATTTTCTTTGATGCAAACAAAAGCTCTCTGACAATCTTCTGTCCACACACATCCTTGATTTTTTCGAAGAAGCTTAAAAATTGGCCCACAGGTAGCAGTCATATGAGATATAAATCTGGAAATATAGTTCAACCTTCCAAGGAATTATCTTACTTGCTTTTCCACCTTGGGTGCGGGCATGTCTCAAATAGCTTTGACTTTATCGGGATCTACCTTAATACCCCGTTGGCTGACAATGAAACCCGGGAGTCTTCCAGAGCGAACACCAAAAGTGCACTTGTTAGGATTCAGACGGATTTTATACTTTCTCAAACGTTGGAATAATTTCAAAAGATGATCCAAATGATCTTCTTCGGTATGCGATTTGGCAATCATATCATCTACATAAACTGCTATCTCTTTATGCATCATATCATGGAACAGAGCGGTCATGGCTCTTTGGTACGTCGCACCAGCATTCTTTAAACCAAACGGCATTACTCGATAACAAAATGTTCACCAAGGTGTAATGAAGATTGTCTTCTCCATATCTTCAGGTTCCATCTTGATTTGATTGTAACTAGAGAAACCATCTATAAAAGAAAAAACTTTGAACTTTGCTGTATTGTCGACCAATATGTCAACGTGTGGTAATGTGAAATCATCCTTTGGGATAGCTCTATTCAGATCTCTGTATCCCACACATATATGAACCTTGCCATCCTTCTTAGCAACATGCACTATATTGGCTAACCACTGAGGATAAACTGATGTAACGAGTGTCGTACCCCAAATTTGTCATGCCTCGATGATTTTATATTTGATTAAAGATGGTACAGCAATGTCCGATGGCCCATCTTCATCTAATACTAGGGGGTATATTTTAATGGGGCTTTCTAAATCATAAATACTCATAAGTTCATTCGCGAAGCATGTTGGCCCATGGGCCCATGCAATTCGGAAAAAAAATCACCTGAGTAATTAGTAAATTATTAGGAGCTGCCTGGGTTTAATTTGCTAGTGAAATTAAGATATTAAGTCTGTTAATTGTTGTTGGTAAAAAGGAGGGATGAAATTTAAAAGCCCATTTAAGTTTTGTTGTTGTTAATAAAGAGGAGAGGGTGTGATCATCAAATTGTAGGCCCATCATATTAGGTGCTTGTTTAGAATGGGAAAATAAATATTATCAAGATTACTGTTTTAATGGAAAAGGGATATATAAAAGAAGTAATGTTATTAAAGGAAAAAACTGTTTGTTATTTTAATATTTGTTGCAAGAAATCATGATGTAGCATTTTTTCCTTTACAACAATGTTTAGTTATTAAGAATATATATATATATATATATATATATATATATATATATATATATATATATATATATATATATATATATATATATATATATATATATATATATATATATATATATATATATATATATATATATATATATATATATATATATATATATATATATATATATATATATATATATATATATATATATATATATATATATATATATATATATATTAAGGTTGTTGGATACAGCTGCTGGCCCATTTGATGATTTTTAGAAAAAAGAAGTATTATTGATTAAAAAAAATTGTTTATTATTATTATTTTAAATAAGTAATAAATTTGGTTTTTAAGAAAAGGAAAAAACGTAAGATGGGCTGAACAAACAAATAATCAGCATTGGGCCTAGTGGTGATAAGAACAATTTTTGCTGCAACAAGTACAAAATTATTAGGCTGAATTAATATTCTTTTGCAAGGCCCAAATGTCCAAAAAAACATTAACTGTATCAATCACAACTGAGTTGCGCGTTTTCTTTAGCACTAAACGGCTACTGTAGAAATTGAAAAGAACATATCTAATCTAAAAAATAACAGTCAAATCTGGAAATTAAATCCTAGTCTAGAAAAGAAAGCATTCTCATTACAAATTTCCAAAATCAAATCTTACAAAATCTCATTACAGATTACAAAATCAAATCTAAAAAATAAACAAAATCTGGAAATCAAATTAGCAGAATCTAATATATTATTGTAATTTGGCAATAGAATCAATTACAATCGAAATTTCTAACAATTCAAAACCCTAAATATAACCTAACTCTATAAATAACAGAAAATATACAGAAGAGGGGGAGATTTTTTGGATACCGAAATAGGGGATACATAAACAAGAGGATTCAGAGGAGAGAACTGGATCGCGAGGAGGGATTACGAAACAAGAACAACAACTGAAAGACGAAGGAGAAGTCAGTAGAAGAGAGCGGTAAAGAACTTGGTTGTTGTTGAAGGATGATGATTAGGGTTTCGATATTTGAAACCCTAATTGTCGTTCCCAGCCTCACCGTCCCTAATTGCTTGTCCGTTGCTTCATTACCACCATCCTCAAGCACCGCAACCTGCAAAACGAGGAAGAACAAGGGTTTAGATACCAAATTGAAAAGCAATCAGAGAAGACAGTCGCAGAGAGGGTAAGAGATCCTTAGATTTGCTTCTTTTTGTTTTGGGAGGCCCTTGTGCCTTTTCCCTCTGGTATTATTCATGACACCCTTAAGGAAGCCACCTTTTGGGAGGGTAGATCAATTGTAGGTCAAAATTAAGGAGCCTACCTTCTAAGGGTACTTATCACAACAACCTCGTCATTGAACCTTACATCCCTACCTTATAGGGGTGCTTATTACAAAAATCTCGTCACTCAACCTTACACCCACGCATTCATACATTTCATGTATTCATCATACATTCATCATATGTTCGTCACCCGTTTCGTTGTCTTATTCACGAGGTACAAAAAAAAATAAATCAAGATCTCGGTGACTGTCTTTAAAAATGGATACCGAGAAACAACTTGCCCGCGTCAACACGCCAAACATGTTTGAAATCAAGGCCACGAAAAGGAAATAACGTGCTGAAGATTTTCTCAAGCTTTGTCAGGCCAAGGTGGATGACCTCCAGATCAGATATCCGCAGGCGCACCTAGAAGACTTATTTCTTTCTGCTTGATTTCACGCAAATAAAGTATTGGTTTAAGATTGTAATATTTTTCAATATATGAATTATGTTACCTTCAATAAAGGCATTTTGTTTCCATATCTCGTTCGAGTATCTATTTTAAAGATAGTCGCCAAGTAAAATAATAAAGGAAAAGCATGTACCCAGAGGAATAAGACATTTAAAATATTAACCATTTCATATTCATGCACATTCATTCGCATGTATGCATTCACGAACACCTGCATGTCATATCAAAACTCATCTTTCAAAAAAACATCTCTCTAGTTGAACCATTGGTAGAAGAAGATCTCCACCTCCTTTTCCTCCATATCAAACAAGGGCTTATCAACAAAAAGCAAAAGAGAAAATCGAGGAAACTCAGGCTGCATTTAGAGAGGATCTTAACCAAGTAAAGGGTGAAATCACTCCAATGAAGGGAGATATGAGTCAAGTTCTCATAGCTTTGAAGAACATTATTGATAGAAAAGACCAGATTCCCGGGGCAGCTTTCAAAAAAGTAGCTCAGACTATTGGTGCATCAAGCGGTCACAAACTAGGGAAAGAGTCAGAGGCAGGACTCCAAAAGTCCGTCATGGCCCATTAAGAAGTTGAAACTGAAGGGTTTGTCCCACCTCCGCCAAAAGCAGGGGCATCTCGTACCCTACAGATTCCAATTAATAATGCAGACAACTACTGGGACATGCAATACGGAGACCACGACCCAGAGGATGTCAACCAAGCGCCACTAAAGACGACTAGTAATCATGCTGTTGATAATCCACTGGAGATGAATCAGTACAAATCTCTGGAGGAAAGACTAAAAGTTGTGGAGGGTTTCGACGCTTTCGAAGTAGATGCTCTCGAAATGGGCCTAGTTCCTGATGTGGTGGTTCCACCAAAGTTCAAAGTACCTGACTTTGAAAAATACAATGGTCTCACTTGTCCAAGAAATCATCTCCGTATGTACTTCAGGAAGATGCATGCCCATGCCCACGATTAGAAGCTGATGATTCACTATTTTCTAGATAGCCTGAGTGGGGCATCTTCAGACTGGTATATGCAATTGGAGCGAACCCATATTCAAACCTGGGCATATCTTGCTAATTCTTTCCTAAAGCATTATAAAGATAACCTAGACATGGCACCTATCCGCATGCAACTCCAAAATTTGTCCAAGAAGAAAGAAGAGTCCTTCAAGGATTATGCTCAGAGATTGAGGGAGTTGGCATCCCGTGTGCAACCACCACTGTTAGAGAAGGAGTTAGTAGACACATTCATGGGAACTTTGCACGGGTTGTATTATGAGATGATGATTGGAAGTATCTCTTCGGGGTTCTCAGACCTAGTAACCATTTGAGAAAGAATCGAGACCAAGATAAAAAGTGGGAAGATATCAGGGGGACCATCGAATGCTCCCTACAATTCAAAACGGCCTGCTTCGAACTTCACCAAAGGAAAGGAGGGGGAGATTAATGTTGTAGCTCCACAACCCAGGGTTCAACAAACATTAGTGATCCCCCTAGGGCAGCAGCAAGGTAGAAGGCCACCCAGGAAATTTAATCCACTCCATATGCCACCCAGTCAGCTATTACAACATCTAGTTAAGGCATCCTTAGTAGAACTCAAGCCTCTAGCTCCTCCAGTCGGGCCACTCCCAAGAAGATACAATACCGACGCTAGATGAGATTACCATGCTAGCTCTCCGGGACATACCATAGAACAGTGTTGGCCATTCAAGCACAAGGTGCAAGATTTGTTGGATTCTCAAGACATCACTTTCGAGAAGCCCAACATTGCATCAGACCCTACGTCGTTGCACGATGGGCTAACAGTAAACGCAATTAAAGTAGTCACTGACTCTGGGGAAAGCATACAAGCAAAGACCCTAATAAACCCGCTGAAAGAATATTGGTTGGAATATGAACTCCCGCTAGAACACAATGAAACTCTCGAAAGATCTCTACAAAGTCTAAGGGACCAGGGGATAGTCCAGTTCGGACAAGACCCTAAAGAAAAATATAAAGCTACTCTGAAGGGCGAAGCATATTTTCTTCCGGTCCAAGAGACTTTTGTCAACAATGGAGTAGTGCATGGCAGACATGGGGCAAAAATATTCAACAAAGCCAACACCAAAGGGGCAACTGAATTCATCCAAGAATGCGTCCCAGAAGAAAAAAACTCAAAAGATGGACGACCGTGGAGATTCCTGAGATTTTTCTCTTTCCTAATTAATTTTTCTTGTTTTTGAAAGAACCTATGTCAAGCCCGAGGCATAGGGGTTGCTTGTAAGGGTTTCCCCGTTTTCTTTCAGACAATATTTACGATTAATAAAAGTTATGTTTTGTTTTCAATCAAGATCCCTGTCTTTCTCTTACATTTATTCTGTAAATTTAAAAATGGCAATATTTTCTCTGCATATGCATTTTCAAATCTCATATACTAAATTTGCACCAAAACATGATAAAGGTGCAAATTCATGCCCAAAACCACCGATAATGTTATTGCTGCGATCCGATATGATTTTGATGCTCCTATGAACCAAGCTAAAGAGGAAGATGATGAAGATCTTGAACTCTCTGAGAAAATGGTGAGGGAAATAAAAAGAAAAGCTAATGATACGTAACCATATCAAGAGGCTATTAAGACCATTAATCTGAGCACAGGGAAGACCTGGAAGAAACCAAGCTAAGGGGCAATATAAAGAGCGGAGCCACAAAGAAGCTGATCAAGTTATTGCGCATATCTACGGAAACAGGCCAAGACCAGATACAGACGGCACTGTTAAAATAAGCAACTACGAAATACCTAGACCTGACGAAGAACCCGAGCCATGGTCACGTTGGATATCCACGTTCGACGAGGCTTCAAATGCACCGAGGCACAATATAGGGGCAATTTTGACTTCGCGAAAGAATGCTCACAAGCCATATACCAAGTCAATGGCGAATGGGATACTAAAACATCCAAAACATGTTCCATATCAGGATCATGTTTTGGAAGCTGACTACGGAATTCGCAAAGATCACTTTCAGCCACATCCCACGAAAAGGAAATCAAATGATAGATGCCCTGAAAACTATATCGTACATGTTCAAAATAACTTGGTCTAACCACGAACCACGCATCACAAACAGACACTTTGAAGAGCCCACACATTGCCTTGCCATCAAAGAAAGACTAGATGACAAGCCTTGGTTTTACGACATCAAGAAGTACCTGGAAAAAACAAGAACATCCAGAAAAGGCCTCTAGCATGGACAAACAAACTCTGTGGAATATAGCCTCAGAATTCTTTCAAAGTAAGAGTATACTGTAGAAGATGAACCACGACATGTCCTAGTACTCAAGAAGATTATGCTACCTCGCCTCGACCCACGTGGTAAACGGACCCCCAACTACGAAGGTCTATACGTAGTCAAAACAATATTCTCTGGTGGTGGTTTTATCTCCACAACAATGGAGGGGGAAGAACTACTGCACCCGGAAAATTCAGACGCAATTAAAACACTATGTATAAGAAGCTCGCTAAGCTCGAACCTTAAACAGGTGACTTAGGCAAAAAGGAGCGTCCCGGTGGATCGAAAACCCCAAAAGGCGATCCAGGAAAAAATTAGGGGCATATAAACGAAAAAATTATCCCGGTGGATTGAAAACCTGGAAGGGCAATCCAGGAAAAAATTAGGGATCATTCAAAAAGAAATAAAGAACAAAAAGACTGCGATCTAAGAACTACGACTACGAACTACGAAGGGAGAGATAGATCTAAATCATACAACTCAGAAGCAAAGGAGATAAGATCATTAAAAGGATATTGGGGAACAATAGTAGCAATTATACTTTTTATTTCCATTTATAATTGTAAAACTTTTTGTAATTACCTCTTTCTAGGAATTGCATCTTGTATTCTCGCATATTCAAAGGCATATCAATAAAACATTTGCTTTCTTCGCATCTTTCAAATTGCATTTTTCCTTTTCTCAAACTTGTTTACAAAATACTACAATAATTACTTGTAAATATTGTCTTGAAATCATTTTGGGGGATTAACAAAATAAAATCATTTGATGAAACATCGAAAAACATTTTGGGTTAGAAAGATATCGAAAGAAAATCCACGTCTACAAACACGCACATGCCTACTCCTACGTCTTGCCACACAAAAATCTATACACATGTCTACGCCTGTATCTATGCATATCTACGTGTCCGTACACGAAGTCTACGTCTATAAACATATTTGCGCTTATGCTTGCACTCAACAATACAAAGTCTATACAAATATCTACGCGTCCGTACATAAAGTCTACATTCATATACATGTCAGTGCCTATGCCTACACTTGCAACACAAAGTCTACATCCGTACATGTGCCCACGCACATGTGTACGCCTGCCAATTCTATACATACGTCTACACTTACGCTTGCGCCTACGACATACAAATCTACATGCGCTTACGCCCGCGCTTACAGAGACCATACATATGCCAATACATATGTCTACGTTCGCGCTTACAACATACAAATCTACGCATAGGCCATTACCTACGTCTACGTCTATGTCTACACCCGCAATACAAAATCAATGCTCAACTTTTGCTAACATTTCCCACCGCGTTCAAGTTCAACAATGCTATGATGACACGACATATAATGCCAGGAATTGGTAACTCTAAGCCAATGGTTTAAAGGAGAGAATGCCAGAAATAGTCTCCATAACATTTCAAGGAATATTCGCATCTTACACACATTTCACACATACATTTTGCATATCTAAGGCATATATACCCTATACATTTTGATATTCAATACCCTCAGGGTTCCATATCAATGTCAAATATCATACATGTCACATACATACAACATTCAATATGCATGCATACACATGTATCGCATAGCAAACAGACAAATAATATCACCCTTGATTCAACTATCTAAGGGTTGACCAACGCAATACTTCTCCTACGATTCAACCTGTCACCTTAGTCTTCATGCCGTGACACATTCAACCCATCACCTCAGTCTTCATGTTGTGACACATTCAACCCGTGACCTCAGTCTTCATGTCGTGACACATTCAGTCCCATCACCTAAGTCTTCCCGCAGTGATGAGTTCCTTACAAGTCCCATTACATTGCCTCTAAGCCGCAATGTATTACAAAATTCAGAACATTGCCTCTAAGCCGCAATGAATTCTCAACACTCCGTACATTGCCTCTAAGACGTAACGCATTCTCAAAACCCATTGCATTGCTTCTAAGCCACAATGTATCTGCAAAACTCGTTACATTGCCACTAAGCCGCAATTTATTCGCAAAACTCATACCATCGCATCTAAGCCGCAATGTACTCGAAAAGCCTAGACCATCGCCTCAGACTTCATGCAGCGATGTGCGAAGCAATAAATTTAGCTTATCACATCATACATCACGTGGTGCTTTGCAAACCTAACCTATTGCCTCAGACTTCATGCAACAATGTGTTTCTTATTCCGTGACATAGATCGTTGCCTCAAACTTCATGCAGCGATGCTCGAAACCAAAATCTAGCTTATCGCTTCAGACTTCACGCGGCGATTTGCGAACCTAACCCATTGCCTTAGCCTTCATGCAACAATGTGTTTCTTCATTCCACGCTCCAGCCTTTCGCATCAGACTTCACGCAGCGATTTGCGAACCAAACTCATTGCCTCAGACTTCATGCAGCAATGTACATCTCTTTACTCTGTAACACAAACCATCACCTTAGACTTCATGCAGCGATATTCGAAAACCAAATTTAGCCTATCACATCAGACTTCACGCAGTGATTTGCGAACCTAACCCATTGCCTCAGACTTCATGCAGCAATGTGTTCCAAACTCCGGACCATCGTCTCAGACTTCATGCAGCGATGTTCGAAACAACAAATTTAGCCTACCACATCAGACTTCACGCAGTGATTTGCAAACCTAACCTATTTCCTCAGAATTCATGCAGCAATGTATTTTTTATTCTGCGACACAGATCATCGCCTCAGGCTTTACGCAGCGATGTCTGAAACAACAAATTTAGCTTATCGCCCTAGACTTTACGCAGCAATTTGCAAACCTAACCCATTGCCTCATACTTCATGCAGCAATGTGTTTCTTTATTCCAAGCTCCAATCATCGCCTCAGACTTCATGCAGCGATGCTCGAATAATACAAAATCCAACTTATCGTCTCAGACTCCACGCAACATTTTGTGAACCAAACTCATTGCCTCATTCTTCATGCAGCAATGTATATTTCTTTATCCAATAACACAGGTCATCGCCTCAGACTTCATGCAGCGATGCTCGAAAGAAAACAAAACTTTAACCCATTGCCTCAGACTTCATGCAATAATGTGTTTCTTTACTCCGTAACACAGACCATTGCCTCATGAAGCGTTTCCCCCAAAAAAACAAGATTTAGCTTATCGCCTCAGATGTCATGCAGCGATTCGCAAACATAACCCATGGCCTCAGTCTTCAAGAAGCCATGCATCATCACTTATTATTGTATTCACCCTCCAAATGGGTGAGTAATTAAAACCAAACCAAGACATAAGAAATTTCACTCGTAAAACCATATGCCTCGTTATCAAACCCTGGTAAGCTACATATCATTAGTCTTGCCTACTTCCTTGAGACTCGTAAGGGTATGTTATATCAGTGTAACCTTGTGTTTGTCAGACAAATTTTGGGATACTTCAAGTATTCAATAAAATTCCAATCAGAATGCGCATGACTCGAGTTTTCTCACGCTATTCGATTGAAAGATAATTGAATATGGGCAGCTGTCGTACCCCAAATTTGTCCGGCCTCAATGATTCTATATTTGATTAAAGATGGTACAACAATGTCTGATGGCCCATCTTTATCCAAGACTAGGGGGTGTATTTTAATGGGGCTTTCTAAATCAGAAATACTCATAAGTTCGTTTGCGAAGCATGTTGGCTCATGGGCCCATACAATTCGAAAATAAATAAAAAATCACCCGAGTAATTAGTAAATTATTAAGAACTGTCTGGGTTTAATTTGCTAGTGAAATTAAGATATTAAGTTCGTTAATTGTTGTTGGTAAAAAGGAGGGATGATATTTAAAATCCCATTTAAGTTTTGTTGTTGTTAATAAAGAGGAGAGGGTGTGATCATCAAATTGTAGGCCCATCATATTAGGTGCTTGTTTAAAATAGGAAAAGCAATATTATTAAGATTACTGTTTTAATGGAAAAGGGATATATAAAATAAGTAATGTTATTAAAGGAAAAATATGTTTGTTATTTTAATGTTTGTTGCAAGAAATCATGATGTAGCGTTTTTGGCTTTACAACAATGTTTATATATATATATATATATATATATATATATATATATATATATATATATATATATATATATATATATATATATATATATATATATATATATATATATATATATATATATATATATATATATATATATATATATATATATATATATATATATATATATATATATATATATATATATATATATATATATATATATATATATATATTAAGGTTGTTGGATACAGTTGCTGGCCAATTTGATGTTTTTTAGAAAAAAGAAGTATTATTGATAAAAAAATATTGTTTATTATTATTATTTTAAATAAGTAAATAAGTAATAAATTTGGTTTTTAAGAAAAGGAAAAAACGTAGGATGGGTTGAACAAACAAATAATCAGGATTGGGCCTAGTGGTGATAAGAACATTTTTTTGCTGCAATAAGTACAGAATTATTAGGATGAATTAATATTTTTTTGCAAGGCCTAAATGTCCAAAAAAAACATTAACTATATCAATCACAACTGAGTTGCGCGCTTTCTTTGGAACTAAACAGCTACTATAGAAATTGAAAAGAACATATCTAATCTAGAAAATAACAGTCAAATCTGGAAATTAAATCCCAGCCCAGAAAAGCAAGCAATCTCATTACAAATTCACAAAATCAAATCTTACAAAATCTCATTACAGATTACAAAATCAAATCTAAAAACTAAACAAAATCTGGAAATCAAATTAACAAAATCAAATCTATTACAATAATTTGGCAATAGAATCAATTACAATTGAAATTTATAACAATTGAAAACCCTAAATATAACCTAACTCTATAAATAACAGAAAATATACAGAAGAGGGGGAGATTTTTTGGATACCGAAACAGGGGAGGCAGAAACAAGAGGATTTAGAGGAGAGAACCGGATCGCGAGGAGGGATTACGGAACAAGAACAACAACTGAAAGACAAAGGAGAATTCAGTAGAAGACAATGGTAAAGAACTTGGTCGTTGTTGAAGAAGGACGATTAGGGTTTCAATATCCGAAACCCTAATCTCCATTGCCCGCCTCGCCGTCCCTAATTGCTTCGCCGTTGCTCCATTACCACCATCCTCAAGCACCGCAACCTGCGAAACAAGGAAGAACAAGGGTTTAGATACCAAATTGAAAAGCAATTGGAGAAGACAGTCGCAGAGACGGTAAGATATCCTTAGCTTTTCTTCTTTTTGTTTTGGGGTGTTTGGGGTTTGGGGTCATGATTTGAGGTTTGTGAGTGGTAGTCGTTGCCGGTGTTGGGGGAAGTTAGGGTTCGGATGGAGAAAGAGTGAAAGGGTGGTACCACGAGGAAGAGGAAGACTGGGAAGCTGTAATAAAGAAATGGAATGAAAAAACAATATTATGCTATGTGATAATCATGTACTTGTGCGTACACATCATTATAGTGCACCTCTTAAGTCCCATCTGCATGATCATCAGTGGACGGTCGTAAGGCCAAGTCCACCATAAACTCCTTACGCCCTCACACACACAATCCAGCAGGCCCCTTTCCCAAACTCGTTGGGCCTGAGCCCAGTAATTTCTACAACCCCTCTTTGCCCATATTTCTAAAACAAGAACAACTGCACACCCCCCCTTTCAGAATTACATTTGGGCCAGCCTGGCCTGCTTTTAAGACACCCCTTATTCTACTTGCATAACTAATACTACACCCCCTGGTTTTAATTAAATTAATTTTTTTTTTACTTTTAATTCCATTTTTCTCAAATTATTTATTTATAATTATTATATTTTTTATTATTATATTATAATTATTGGCTATTAACTTTATTTCCTTATTTTTATTAGATACAAATATTATTTATAAGGTATATATGATTATTATAACTCCCTTCTTTACATAAATATTATTATACTTATATTTTATCCACTATTTAAATATTATTATATGATCAAATAAATTATTTTTATATTAAAATTACATACATTATTTCATATATTATTTGCATTAAATCTTTTTTAATCATGCATTAATCAAGATTTTCGCAAATAATACGATTAAAAAACACAAACAAATCATCAAACTATTTTTCACAATAAACTAAACTAATCAACTGTCTTTTTTACAAAAGGGTTTCAAACTAGTTTTGGCTTACTACGCACTCAGTCAAAATCTCCACAATCACTACTCCCGACCGAGTGTGAAGTGATTCAAAATATGTTTGCAAACCCCTAAAAAATACTAACCCATACGAACTACGAATTGGTACTCTGATTTCTCATAAGAGGATACATAGGCATACGATCAAAAATCGTTGCGAGTTCCCTTATAAAAAATTTAAACTCTTTCTAATTAAAACTTAAAATCTAGTTTACCCCAAACCTAAACCTAGATTATAATATCCTTGTGAACAAGGTGGATGAAAGGTGCCTAACACCTTCCTTTCGTCTAATTGAGTCTGAAACCTAGAATCTCTGTCTGCGAATTAGGGTTTTGTTAGGTTCCCTTTTCTAGGATAAAAACCAATAGTGGCGAATCTTGATTTAAAAACCAGTTGCTACAACGAGGAAGCCCATGTTAATTTATTTTTGGACCTCTTCTTTGATCTTGTCAGCCATCTCGGGACGAGTCCTTCTCAACTTCTTCTTAATCGACCGACATTTAGATCTCAACGGTAATCTATGCTCCACAATATTATTATCCAAACCTGGCATGTCTTGGTAGGACCAAGCAAACACATCTACATACACTTTGAGAAGCTCCAAGATTCTTTCTTTGACCTCTGGGATAAGCAATGCTCCAATGTTAACTTCCTTTTTATCTTCTTCACTACCCAAATGGTTATCTCCACAGGCTCTTCGAACGACTGAATGATCTTTTCATCGTGCTCAAGTGAACGGGAAATTTCATCAGGGATCTCTTCACTATACTCTTCCTCGGCTCTAAACACATGGAATTCAAAGTTGGGAGGGGCATAGGGTCATTGTTTTCAATGGTTAGGTCATGGACTAATCTGCACATATGATTATGCTTTATTTTATAAATCGATTAATGTGAAGGTTGTACATATATAAAAAAATTATATTTCTTTATTATTACTATTTTTATTTTTGTTACCATTTTCCAGAAAAGTGAAAAGTAAAAACAATATGGGGGACAAAATAATTTTTTTTCATGATTGGCAATACTTGAAACAAAAGCCCAAACATCTTCTCTTTTTCCTTGGGCAGAGAAAAAGGATTTATTTTTAACATAGCCCGACAAAAATACTCTCTCACCTTGGGTAGAGCAAAAGGTTTTTTCACAATAGAATAAAGCGTTACTCAGAAATGTGCATCACAGAAGGAATATCAACAGCAGTCCAGTTTTGGAAAACCACTCCATGCGCTACAAAGTCAGGTAAATCCTCTTCTGAATCATCTTTCATTATAGCATCAACTTCGGCTGGAGTCGGATGGATAAAACCTGCGCTTCAAAACACTTCTTATATTGGACGAGTAACTGTATCTTGCTTAGCTCTTGCAGACACAAGATAAAAACCAAGACATTCTCTAAATGTATTCTTAGGCAAAGTCAACACTTGACCTCATCCTTCAGTGGAACCATTCTCAACCACTCGTCGTGCATCTTCAAGAGAAGAAATAGATGCCCCTTGCTTCTTCACTTCATTATTAGCGACAAATAGAGCTTGGATTTAGGTTCCAATAGCCTCATCAGCATCAATATAGGAAAAAGATGACAAATGGCTTACCACCATAGCCTGTTATCCACCAATTCTTACCAGCTTTCCATTCCTCACAAACTTCAATCTTTAATGGAGGGTGGAAGTGATTTCCCCTACATCATGGATCCATGGGCGACCCAATAGGCAACTATAGGCAGCATGAATATCCATTACTTGGAAAGTAATCTGAAAGGTATGAGGACCAATTGTCATGGGGAGATCCACTTCACCGATAACAGTTTTCCTATAACCATCAAACGCTTTGACAATTACCCCACTAGGTCTCATAGGAGCACCTTGATGTGATAGTCGAGATAATGTAGTTTTAGGAAGTACATTTAATGATGAACCTGTATCTACCACCACACTTGACAAAGTATCATTTCCATAATTTATCGAGATATGCAAGGCCATATTATGGTTCCTTCCCACTTCTGGAAGTTCTTCATCACTGAAACCAATATTATTACATGAGGTAATATTTCCCACAATTCAATCAAATTGGTCGACCGTCACATCATAATATACAAACACCTGGTACAAGACCTTCATTAATGCTTCCCTATGGACATCAGAATCTCTTAGTAAAGCAAGCACATAACTCTTGGAAGGAGTTTGCAATAGTTGGTCCACGATCTTGTATTCACTTATCTTAATGAGTTTCAAAATCTTATCATCATCAGGATGTGGGTTAGGTCCACTGGATCGGCCTGCCTCGACCCTTGGTTCAACATTCATCATCGAAACTTCCGCTGGTATAGGTCTTCTAGCTTGAAATTCAGGCCTTTTCGATGGTACAACTGCAAAGATACGCCCGCTCCTTGTGACTCTACTCACATCAGCAATATTGATAAAAGATGGCATTGGTGGTATGGGGACTTCTACTCCATTCTCAATCATTGTGGCATTATATTTGTATGGTATGGCTTTGTTCGAGTTGTAAGGAACATGACTACGCGGAAAGATAACCAAAGGAGCAACAAGTGAAGTCTGACTATCATAAGCAATCTCTATTGGCTCAGGCATATTGAACTGTGGCATTATAACATTCACCTCATCATCTGGATCTCTGTCGTATGTGATGGTAATGACCCTTTGATCTAACAACTTCTGAATATCCTCTTTCACAACAGGGCAATCATCTTCTACTGAGCAAAATTCGCAGATGTCATAATTATGTCGATGTTTAAAGAAGGAAAGTCTACTTAAACTTTGATGCATTATGGTCAGTCAGTCCCTTATATGCTCAACCTGGTAGACTCAAAACTTTCCAGCACATCCGTGCACCATGTTTACCGACGCTGCCCATGTTCAGGCTATGGATTAGCTTGAAAATTTAGATTAACATCTTTGAAAGAAAAAATACCACTCTTGATTAACCTCTAAACATCTTCCTTCAAAGCAAAGAAATTTTCAATATTGTGTCCTGGAGAACCTTGGTGATATGCATATAATTGATCAGCCTTGTACCAAGGGGAAGAATTATTCGATGCAATAGGAGGAGGTTTCGTTGTTATCATATTCTTCCGGATCAAAGTTGGGAACAACTCGGTGTAAGTCATTGGTATTGCATCAAACTGTGGTTTTCTCAGCGAACGGTTCTGATTGTTGAATTGAGGAGCCTATTATCGAGGTTGTTGCTGAAACTGTCATTGTTGAATTAGAGATGCTTGATAGGTTGGAGTTACCATTGTTGGGAGGATAGCAGGAGTGACTGGTGCAACATGTGAATATCCTCTTCTCGGCCTTCCAGGAAAAATTACACTAACATCTTGTTCCCTTCTCTTGGGAAAGACACTCCCAAATTTCTTGGAACCACTAGATATACCACCTTCCTTGGCTAGACGCCCTTCATGGATTCCTTCTTCAAGTCGCATGCCCATGTTCACCATATCAGTGAAGTCGCTAGGCGCGCTTGTGATCATTCTCTCATAGTAGAAGGAACCTAATGTCTTTATAAAAATCCCCCTCATTTCTTTTTCTTCGAGGGGAGGGTAGATTTGAGCGGCAATCTCATACCACCTTTGGGCATACTCTTTAAAAGATTCTCTATCCTTTTGGGATATAGCTCGGAGTTAATCTCGGTTCAGGGCCATGTCAACATTATACTTGTATTGACGAACGAAAGCCTCAATGAGGTCATTGAAGTTGCAGATTCAGGTGCTATCTAAACCCATATACCATTTCAGTGCGGCACTAGTTAAGTTGTACTGGAAGTAGTGAATTAATAGCTTGTGATCATCGGAGTAGGTGGACATCTTCCTCACATACATGGTTAAGTGACTTTGCGGACATGATTCACCTTTGTATTTTTCAAAGTCTGGCACTTTGAAGTTAGCTGTAATTTTCACGTTTGGGACCAAACACAAGTCATGAGCATTTTTCCCGAACAAGTCTTTCCCTTTAAGTGCTCTAATTTCCCTTTGCATTTCTTGAAATTGGTCTTGGAAATCCTCCATCCTATCGAAGATGCCTAAACTTTCAGCAGGTTCAACATGGTAAATGGGTTCATTTGTATATGGAATAGTGTGAACCGTGGGAGCAGCAATAGTCATTACAGGCTGAGGGAAAGATACCATAGGCTAGATCACAGGTTGCACAATAGTCATCTCAGGTTGAGGAAGGGAAACAACAGGTTGAATCATGGGTTGCACAACAGGCTAGTACCTTTCTGGCGTGAAATTGTAAGGCATACCCCATGGAAAAACTTTTGGCATTTGATGTTGCAGAGGGTTGACTTGATCCAAAGAGGCTGGAGCAATGACGATCTCGGAAACTACAGTAGTTTGAGCTTGAGTTTCAGTGGTTGAAGTCGATGGATGATTCGGAGCAGCCATCAAGCTTTCCACCAAAGTGATCAATTTTTCCATTCCAGTACAAATAGTAGTAACCTCCTCGCGAAGCTCATGATTTTCTTGCTCTAGATCTTCCATTATCTTTTGACGATTGGCTCGAGTATTATACTAGTGAAACAGCTTGATGATCTATCAGAGTGGAAAAAGAAGCAAGAATAAGACTCTAGAAAACATGTAAGATTGAATGTTGAATGATGCATAATATGCGATGCAAATGATTATTTATTTTGATAGTTTTTCAAGGACCTTTAAAACATTGATAATTTGCAAACATCAATGGTAAAGAACTTTGAAACAACAAAACTCATTTCATTAATAAAAGGCAGAAAGCAATAAAAACTAGGGACTAAGATCATTCAGAATCATCATCAGACGAAGGACCGAATGCGACTTGTAACTTGAGCTTCCTAATCTTCTTTTCATAGAAGTCTTCCATCTCTGTCTTCTCGGCTACTAGTTGATCAACAACTTTATTCCATAGATTAGGAACAGGAGTAACGCCTATCAAATCTTCTTTCTTTCTCTTCTTTTCCTTAGCATATTTCTTGAGCAATGCATCTTTCTGACAAAGCTTCTCATCACGATCAATAAACCAACCATCTTGAATAAATAGCATATCCTCCTTCTCCTTCAGCTATCTAGTTAGGACCCTGTTTTCATATTCGGACATACTACATTTTTCCTTCCAAGCATCTCTTTCATACTCCATTTTAGCCTGATTTTCCTGATACTCTTTCATGTTCTCAATAGTAATGGAAGTAGATGATGATGTAGTAATAGTGAATAAAGGTTTCTCGCTGTCAAAATATTTTCAAACTTACACATTCACAAAGCATTTTCGAAAGTGAGCTAGCGATTAAGAGCCCGTAGATAACTACGGATGAAAAGGGTGATAACACCTTCTCTTTTCATAACCTACCCCCCTTACTTAGAAAAATTCTCAAAGGTCTTTCCTGTTCTTTTCACCCTTTCCTTTATTTGATAAAAGAAAAGTCGGTAGCGACTCTT
This sequence comes from Vicia faba, assembly GCA_948472305.1. Taxonomy (NCBI): domain Eukaryota; kingdom Viridiplantae; phylum Streptophyta; class Magnoliopsida; order Fabales; family Fabaceae; genus Vicia; species Vicia faba. The sequence goes on along the minus strand of OX451739.1, from coordinate 1,635,197,207 downwards.
GCTATCCGCAACATTTTCACCCTTTTCACATTGTAAATGCTTTTCTTGATTTGTATGCTTTATATTTCGGGGTTTTGCTAAGGTTATTTTTGTATAGATCTTATACCCGAATCTGGGGCATTTTAGGTAAGTAGCAATAGATCGTGAAAATTGTACAGCGTATACCGATACGGTTGAAGCGATGGCTACATTAGTGCGACACGTTGGTTGGTTTCGGTGTCCCTTAAGCTAAGTCAAGGATAATGATGGACTGCCGCGTGGTGTCATAAAGCACTAAATGACTGTAGAACCTTAGTTGGCACAACTTAGCCATTAGAAAGTAGTGAGATAGCCGACTTTAGTGCAGACTAAAGTTGGTTGATACTCGATGCTACACTCATTGAGATCGAACTCTCGGGATATTTCGGTTGCAAATCAGATGTTTGTGCTGAAACAATGCCTGGGAGAAAGATCAGTGATATTGAGACTCCTAGAACCTAGTTACTTCTTTTAGGATAGGTTGAGCCAACTAAAAACTTCAAGAGGGTACTTACCTATAAACTCCTTGCAAGCTTAAACCTAAGGCCTTGGATGATTTATTTGTGTATGATTATTTGTTCGAACATGATATCATAGCATCATGACGTCATACCATATCATTTTTACTAACCATTTCAAGGACTAAGGGATTTATCTTTGTTCTGTTTTGCAGGCTATGGCCTCCAAAAACACTATCTGAGTCAAATTTGTAAGGGTGCCTCCTCAACTTTAGCAGTTAGTCTCAAGGGTTCCTGAAAGTTCTCCATTCATCAAAAAAAATGGTCGATAACTCATCCTGGTTACCCCGGGTTTTGACGAAGACATGATAAGTGTCTTATTCCAGTTCTTTGACCCTGCACATCATTGTTTCACTTTTCTATATTATCAGTTGGCACCCACAATGGAGGAGTTCTCTGAATTACTGGGAGTACCTATTCTTGACCAGATACCCTTCACTGGTTTAGAGGAAGCTCCGAAACCAGAAGATATTGCGGCAGCCTTACATCAGAAGCGGTCCGACATTATATCCAATTGGGAAACAAGAAGTGGAGTCAAAGGTTTTCTGGATAAATTTATAATATATAAGGCTCGACTATTTCTAGATGCTATGAGTTTTTAGGATTTCGAGGAAATCTTGGCTTTGTTAATCTATGGATTGGTATTGTTCCCTAATCCATACCAGCTCATAGATATGAACGCCATCATCGGGATTTTTCTTGCTCGTAATCCTGTGCCTACCTTGCTCGAAGATATTCTGCATTCTCTTCACACTCGTACTATGAAGAGGCGATGGACTCTTGTGTGTTGCATACCTCTACTATCCAGGTGGTTTATTTCGCACCTTCCCCGATCAGTAATGAATAATGAACAAGGTTTGAGGTGGTCTCAAAGAATAATGTCACTTTCTCATACAGACATCCACTGGTATTCTCGATCTCATTAGGATATCACTATCATCGATCATTGTGGGGAATTCCCTAATGTTCCACTCCTTGGAATTAGGGCAGGTATTACTTACAACCCTTCTTTGGCTCTATGTCAATTTTCCTATTCTCGAAGGGATGGTCCTCATGACGTACTTATCCAGGGTATTGTGTTCGATTACGAAAATAATCCTCAAGGTTATCGCCAAAGGTTTATACATGCTTGGGGAATGGTAAGCAAGATTGATAGTAAGGCTTTAGGACAAAATAACTCCATCCCTCTGGAGCCTTATCTCAAATGGGTATGAACTTGTACTCAAAATATTATGATGCCATATCCAGCTGTCCTACCGATGATTATGGAGCCTATTGTCGAAGGAGACGTTTCTCACATCATTCTCCATCCAGACATGTCCACTGACCTGAAGAATTACAGAATTCCTGGATTTAACTTAAAGAAGAATGGGTCACCTTCGAGACTCAATTCTATGTAAGTGAAAAGAAAGTGTTGGAGCTCACAAAGAAACTTCACGAGGAGCAAAGCCTTAATGCATACATCAACACGAAGAGGAAGCGTCTGTTGGAGACTTGAGTCTTAGGTTTTAGGAGTTTATATTGTTGTCTCTTTGAGACCCTTTTGCTTTCATTGTAAGCCTAAGAGGCAATTGTAATTTTGAACTTACTAATAAAAATCTTTGTTTTTGTTTCCTCTTGGTTAGAAAATTTAAATCTCTTAAGGTCCTTGAAAACATTGCATTTACATATCATTCATCATTATATAACATTTTTTCCATACAGGTTTCCCATTTTTTTTTCGCTGTTTATTTCAGCAGAAAAATGGCCCTCGAATAAACTGTTAAGGATCTCCAAGCTCAGCATGCAAAATTTCAAGAAACTCTTTTGAATCTGCCACATGGACAGAAAGATCTGATGGCGTTTGTCGCCAAGAAAAAGAAGACTAAAAAGCCGGCTATTATCCTCAATATGGGGAGAAGGTTCAAGTGTCCTGCTCAACCAATTCAAGTGGATGATATTTCCTCTGAGGAAGACGAAAACAAGGAAGAATATGGTAGAAGCATCAAGCCTGAAGGAAGAAATAATCAGGGTTCTAAAGATGAAGACTACTCTGATGAACAGTACCCTCTCGCAGATGATAAGTACAAGCAGTTGGAAGACCGACTCAAAGCTCTGGAAATCGATAAGGTTCCTGGATTGGATTTTGGAGAACCGGGTCTGGTCCGGGGGTGGTCATCCCTCATAAGTTCAAGGTCCTCGTCTTTACTAAGTATGATGGAGTCTCTTGTCCCAAAATCCATTTGAGGTCGTATGTTTGAAAGATCCAACCTCATATTGCTGACCGAAAGCTATGGGTCCATTTCTTTCAAGAAAGTTAGGCTGACACTCAACTTGAATGGTTTTATCAGCTCAAAGGAACCAACATTTACACACAGGAAGAATTGGTTGTTGCTTTCTACAAGAAGTATCAATATAATGTTTACTTGACACCGACTCGTGTGAAATTGCAAAACATGTCAATGGGCTCGAATGAAGGTTTCAAGGAGTATGCACAAAAATGGAGGGATCTAGCTGGAAGGGTGCAAACTCCCTTGACTGACCGGGAATTGGTAGATATGTGTCATACCCCAAATTTGCATTCCCTTTTATTTCTACAGTCAAAAATATTTTAAAAATTGTTTTTATAATATTATTTGGTTTTTATAGATGTTCATTCTAAAATCCAGACAAAAATATTTTAAACTTTGTTTTTATAATATTATTTGATTTTTATAGATGTTCATTCTCATGTCCAATAAAAAAATATTCTAAACTTTGTTTTTATAATATTATTTTATTTTTTAAAATATTCTCTTCCAAACCTATTTAAAAATATAATGATTCATTTCAAATTATTTATATTTTTAAAGATAGCAAATATCTGCACACTTTTCATATACTTTCAAATTGAGTTTATTTATAAATGAGTAACACAACACAATTGGTGAAAACTGAAGCTTACAAGTGTAAGGTCACGAGTTTGAAACTTTTTTTTCCGCAATTTCAACATTATCTTTTTTTTCTTTCTATTTTTTCACTAATTTTATTTTCTTTTTAAATAAGTGTTTCTTATTGGTCATTTGATGTCAATTTGTGTCACATTTTGTTTTGATTGGTCTATTTTATTTTATTTCCAATTTGGATGGTTTTTTATCTATAAATAGGACATGTTTGTCACACTTCTAGATTATCCACAATCTCTCACAATTTTACTCATTCACACACACACACATCCTTTTTTTTTTGCAAATTTCTTCTTCTTTCAAAATTTTATTTTTAATACTGTTGGGGATATTTTTGTTTTGGCCAATGATTTCATATGAGGCCTACCTCTAATTTTTAATTTTTATTTTTAATTTTTATTTTTAATTATTATTTGTTTAAACCATGTGAAGATAATTATCGTATGGTTTCTTTCTTAATTATACGATTTATTAACAATTTGTACGGGATTTCTACACAGTATCATACCCGTGCATATTCAACAAATTCTCACATTATTTGGCACTTTATTTTTATATTGTGTAAACTTATTTCTATATTATTTAGCCACAATCTTAATTTTAGTCTTATTATTGTATATATTTATAATCATATTTTATTAAAAAAGGCATTATATGTTGTGAGACCTTTTTAACACTTCTCAATTTTAAGCTTGTATAAATTTTTCACAACAAACCTTTCCTTCAAATGATATCATGAAACTTAACCTGTAACTTCTAAAAATTTACCTCATCATCCATATTTCATTACTAATTTTCTCCATTAAAACCAATACCATTAGACAAACTTTCAAAACAAAAAACTTGTAAATAGGAAACAACCATTTTTAGCAGGAAATTCACAACAACAATAATACCTCAAAAAAAGGAGATTTGTTTGTTATTCTTGAAATTGATATTTTTTTAAGGTGTTGTAGGTATTTTGTTGAAAGTTCAATACAAAAGAAAGTGATAAAGACAAATCGGAATAACCGCGGAATACACCATACAGCAGACCAACACCGGTGACCTCTCCATGAGAAATGCCGTAACTCCCGACGACCATGCTCCCTGCCGATTTTCGAACGGAAATCGCCCCTTTGTGTGTTTAGATCTACAACTGTCTCGATGCCACCGCACGACTAGACTACGTGCATCCGACCGAGAAAGATCCTACAGTAAGATATGTCGACGTTCTGCCATAAACGTTGGTGAAAGTTTCATTCTTTTACCTCTTTCCGTTTTTTATTTATGTTTTTCATGTATACGACTATGTTTTTATTCAGCTCTTTCCAAAAAAAAAATGAAATAGATTATTGTGTAAAGAAAAAGCGTGAGTTATGTTGAAAAGATGGAATTTTTTGTTTTGGTTTTCTTAAGTGAAGCGAAAGAAGACATCGAGAGATGAGGGAGATAAGAATGAAAGGGGAAGAAAATTGATAGTTTATTGTTTTCATTTGCTTATTCATCTATTGTTTTGTTTTTTTAATTTTTAATTTTAATAGACAAAGTGGCAATATGTGATTGGTTAGAACAAATTGGAGAAGTCAAAATAGAGAAAACTAGGTGTAATACAGTGGGAGAACTGACTTGGTTGTTTTGCGTTTGATCGCAAGTGTCGCGGATAGCAAGAGTCACCACCGACTTTTCTTTTATCCAATAAGAAAAGAGTGAAAAGAATAGGAAAGACATTTGAGATATTTTCTTGAGTTCGGGGGATAGATTATAAAAATGAAATGTGTTAGCACCCTTTTCATCCATAGTTATCTACATGCTCTTAGTTGCTTGCTAGATAACTTTTGAAATTGCTTTGTTTGAAATGTGTTTGTGGAGGGTTTTGAAAGTATTTTTGAAAAGTGCCTTCGTTTAGGCAAACTTTGTAATGATTCCCGTCTCTATAAGAATGCATACAAAGTGTTGGACTTTTGAAAATATTTCATGTTTTGAAAGTGTTTGGTGTGTTTGAAAAGATCTTTGTTTTTGAAGATGAATTGTGAGCAAGCAACTAAGAACGTGCTACCTACTCAAAAGTATTTTGTTCATTTCTTCCTTCCTTTGATATTGCTATCTTACCATTGATTGGTAAGAATCCTTATCTTTGGATGTAAAGGGACGGGCGTGGGTCATCGTATAGTCATGAATAGCAATGTTGTGAGATATCTTAGCATTTCTCTTAAGGGACTAAGATCATTTGAAGGCAACATTCAAAGTGTCATTGAGGGACTATGATCTTGTATTTTTTGATTATTTTTGCTAAGATGTCTCACATGCATATTATGACTATTTTCTTAAGGAAACAAGTGGAGTTATTCCTAGAGGTGCAAGTGTTCAAGTGTTTGTATTTCATGCTTGATTTTCTTGAATTAGGGTTTTCTAAGTATTGATTTTATCTTTCCATACAAACCCTAATTACTAGAATTTATATGAAAGCGATAAATTGCGGAAAGTAAATTTACTACGCTATTAGATCACTTGGGGATAGGGTGTACAAAATTTACAAATAGGGATTGCAAGAAATTAAATCCTAATTATCTATTACAACCATATTGAACTTGAATAATGTACAAGAGTTAAAAGGAATATAATGTACAAGAATAGAAATGGATTTTGGGTTTTTTAAAATAAATATGAAAATAAAATATTTTTTGTGATATTTTTATATATTCATAAAATAGACATTGTAAATAAATAGTATGCAAAAAATCAACTCAAAAGGAGTTGTTTTGATTGGTTGGAAAAATTTTGAAGTTTGTTAAAAAAGATGAAAACAAACAAATGATAAAAATCTGTTTTGGTCCTGCCAAGGTTTAAACCCAGGTTCTCCACACCTTCTAAAACAGCCAACACTCAATATGTTATAAACCTGCATGTTAGTTCTGAAAAAATGACAAAATAAATACAAAAGGTCTCACTGGGGCTTGAACCCAGGACCTTCTACATGCCAAGGCTTTAGCACACGCTTTTTGTACCACTGGGGTGGTCTATTTCATCCGTTAGTTATACAACTTGCACTAAATATAAAATGAACTCGATTCTGAATGTTTGAACATGGCTTCATCTTCTTCCTTCACGCGCAGGGATGTATATCACCATTGTTATGCTTTTAAAAGCTTCATTTCTCAGCCAAATCAAAAAATGTAAACATCAAACATGCCTAGAATTTGAATACGAATCCAACCATGTAATTTTCGAAAGCTACGGATCAGAGGTTAGCATAAATTTTGTTCAGTACTAAAACTGAAACCTAACTGAACAGAGAAGAAATTCTTAATGTACAAGCAAAGATAATCAAAACTATGGACATGGTCAGCTTCCTAGACATGATATCTACATCTTTTATTTTATTTGTATGTGTTGAAAATGCTTATATCAAGATATCACAGTTAAGAAATCTTACCTCTTGAAGTGCAATTCGAATGAGCTCTATATGACCTCCAGAAATGGTTCGATGATGGATTAAGCTTGCATGGACCTTCCTTGAGCAAGTGGGATCACTGCTTTGCTTTAAAAGTCACTGAATCAAAAGGCTGCCATATGGAAGCTGGGAGTGAATCGAAAGGCTGGTATATAGAAGATGGGAGTGAATCGAAAGGCTGGTATATGGAAGCTGGGAGTGAATCGAAAGGATCGCTAACGCATGAAGGGATTTGAGATTTTTGTGTGTAAAGTCAGGATGTTCCAAGTTTTATGCTTGTGTGCGGGTTCTGAGTTTTTTGAGAGTTTGGGAGTGTTTGAGGATTTTTCAACACACAAAGAATCTGGCCCCTTTAGCTTGCAAATGGCCTCACTATTTATAGAGAAAAGGTTTGGGAAGTTGGAGTAACCAGATTTTCAAGATAACAAATTATGGTTTGGTTCGAATGCAAATATCAAGTTATCCAAGTTTTCCATGATCCCAATATGAGGTACCAAAGTTGTTGGTAAAGAGAGGCTACTTTCCATGATCAGAAGTATGCAAGGTATGGGCTCAAGACAAATTTTGTACCAAAAAGCTTGCTTTATGGAAAGATCTTTTGGGCAATGGCTTAATAACTTGGGTAATAGCTTAATTCATTGTGTAAACAATTAATTATGGAGTGAAACACAAGCTTGAGGCCTGCAAAGCAAGATCATGTAGTATGACCTATGGATTTTGTCTTTAACTTGATTCCTTGAGTCGAATACTTTTCCCTTTAGCTTTGATCACATAGATCCACAACCTTCAAATTCCACAACCAATTATCCTTGTGGATCGAAGCAAGCTTGAAGGAAGTCATTGTTTTATGGATCGAAGCAAGCATGAAGGAAAACATTGCCTTGTGGATCGAAGCAAGCATGAAGGAAGTTAATGCTTTATGGATCGAAGCAAGCATGAAGGAAGTCATTGTTTTGTGGATTGAAGAAAGCATGAAGGAAACCATTTCTTTGTGGATCGAAGCAAGCATGAAGGAAACCATTGCCTTGTGGATCGAAGCAAGCATGAAGGAAGCCATTGCCTTGTAGATCGAAGCAAGCATGAAGGAAGTCATTGATTTGTGGATCGAAGCAAACATGAAGGAAGTCATTGCTTTGTGGATCGAAGCAAGCATGAAGATAGAAATTGCCTAATTGAAGCTTGTGGATTGAAGCAAGCATGAAGATAGACATTGCCCAGACGAAGCTTGTGGGTCGAAGCAAGTTTAGAGGTGGATCGAAGCAGGTTGCTTCAAAGGAAAACATTGCCCAATTGAAGCTTATGGATCGAAGTAGGTTTAGAGGTGGATCGAAGCAGGTTACTTCGAAGGAAAACATTGTCCAATCGAAGCTTGTGGATTGAAGCAGGTTTAGAGGTGGATCAAAGCAGGTTGTTTCGAAGGAAAAAATTTCCCAATCGAAGCTTGTGGATTGAAGCAAGTTTGCTCTTCTTCGATTTGTCAAAATCTTCCCACCACTCCTTTTCGATCAGTCATTTGGTTCGAACAGCCTGAATTATATTTTGATTTTGAACTGTTATCTGCAGCCACTCCTTTCGATCTTCTTTGCCCTTTCGACGATTTCCTCTTCCTCCTTTCTTCGACCTGATACTTGAGAGCCCAATATGATCCATGGAAACTATATGGGGAATTAAAAGTCCAATTGTACTTGTCCAAACCCAAACCTTAATTTGAGCCCAGTGTTGAGGAAGTGTCTTGAGCTGATCAAACCTTGTTCAATTTTGAGCAATGGAGATTTTTATGAGAGAATATTTGATAAATTAAGAGGGAAAATTTTGGGGTACAACAACTGCCCCTGTTCAATCTTCTTAAACCTGAAAAGCGAGAATGGCACGTCGCTGTTTGTAGCTTAAAGGTAGAAGATGATTGAACACTAGAGTGCCCAGAAATTTGTACTCGACTATGTGTTAGTTGATTGTGTAGGGAATGGGCTTAAAGATGCCATTTAGAGAGATGATGGAGAGTTGTCGGATATGGGCTTATATATGCCATCCAAAGGTGATTGTTGATAGAAATTAGACTAAGTCTAAGCTTGACGGTAACTGGGATAAGTATCAGAATAAATCTTTGGTCGATTTAATTATGAATGACATGCTGGAATGGACCCGCGTTAAGCCGTGTTTGGAAATGTATTAGAAGGAATCCATGTAAGACTGCTCCAGGATGAATCCGTGTGGGACTGTAACTGGAAATTCAAGAGAAGGAACCTGTGTAGGGCTGCTTTGGGATGAGTCTGTGTGAAACTTTATCTAGAAATATATGAGAAGGAGCCTGGGTATGGCTGCTTCAGGATAAGTCTGTGTGAAACTTCATTTGGAAATATATGAGAAGGAGCTTGGGTAGGGCTGCTTCAAGATGAGTCCATGTGAAAAACTTCATCTGGAAATATATGAGAATGAGCCTGGGTAGGGCTGCTTCAGGATGAGTCCATGTGAAACTTCATTTGGAAATATATGAGAAGGAGCCTGGGTAGGGCTGCTTCAGGATGAGTCCATGTGAAACTTCATTTGGAAATATATGAGAAGGAGTCTGGGTACGGCTGCTTCAGGATGAGTCCATGCGAAACTTCATCTGGAAATATATGAGAAGGAGCCTGGGTAGGGCTGCTCCAGGACGAGTCTGTGTGAAATTTCATCTGGAAATATATGAAAAAGAGCCTAGGTAGGGCTGCTTCAGAATGAGTCTGTGTGAAACTGCATCTGGAAATGCAAGAGAAGGAACCCGTGTAAGATTGCTTCATGTTGATCCCGTGTGAAGTTGCATTTGGAAATTAGAAGGAATCCATGTGAGATTGCTTCATGATGATCCCGTTTGAAGCTGCATCTGGAAATATATGAGAAGGGGCCTGGGTAGGGTTGCTTCAGGATGAGTCTGTGTGAAACTTTATCTGGAAATTATGAGAAGGAACCTGGGTAAGTTTACTTCAGGATGAGTCCATATGAAACTGCTTCTGGAAATGTATGAGAAGAAACCTGGGTAGGGATGCTTCAGGATGAGTCTGTGTGAAACTGCATCTGGAAATATATGAGAAGGAGCCTGGGTATGGCTTCTTCAGGATGAGTCCGTGTGAAACTTCATCTGGAAATATATAAGAAGGAGCCTGGGTAGGGTGTCTTCAGGATGAGTTCATGTGAAACTGCATCTGGAAATTTTGAGAAGGAATCCGTGTAAGATTGCTTCAGGATGAGCCTGTGTAAAGCTGCACTTCAGGATGGGCAGGACTCCGTGTAAGATTGCTTCTTGATGATCCCGTGTAAAGCTGCATTTAGAAGTCAAAAGGAACCCGTATAAGATTGCTTCATGATGAGTCCGTGTGAAGCTGCATTTAGTCACGTAGGTAGTTGCTCTGTCTTGCTCCATAAACTAATCACGGACCTGTTGAAAATTGTTGATGATAATGATCTGTTGATTGATCTTTCCTGAAAAGGTAAAGAGTTAGTTGTATGCAGTGTCATGATGTATGAAATGCATGGCGTAATGATGTTCTCAAAATAAATGAGATTGTGCTATATGCGTTTCGTATGCATATGCTCTGATGTATGAATTTGAAATGTTATTGAAATGTATCTTTGTTTGGGAAAATAAATCCCTGACTACTACTAGGGAGTTTTGGGAAGCTGAATCCCGGACTGCTACTGGAGATGAAGAGTATGTGTATCTTCAACTTTGTTTAGAGGGTTTCTGTTGGGAATTCCTGTTTTGTTGTTTTAGGAGAACTCCGCTGGGAGACATTGAATTTATATCCTTGTTTGAGGAAACTCTACGGGGAATGTTGATTTCTGCTTGAGGAATAGAGTCCAGGAATTTTTGTTATCCGTTTCTATACTGGGGAGTTATCTCTTGATTGGAGAGAATGGAAGTTAACAACTTGTTAGGGATAAAGAAGTTAACTGTTATCCGGTCGGGTTTCAGGCTTTACAGTAACTCACGTGGGATTGTAGAACATTCTACTGGGGATTAGGGGTTGTGTTCCCTTGATTTGTAATAGTCGGAGAGGAAAACTCAAGCTGGGGAATTTTGCCGTTTGTTGGGGAAATAAACCCTGTTGAAGAGAATATTTGACGAACTGCGGGGGAGGTGTTTTCTTTTGGCAGAACTCGTCGAGGATTCTTCTTGAGACCAACTCAGCTGGGGAGAGGTTTTCAAGAGACTGAAACTCTGGCTGGGGATTGCATGGATCCAATCTTATGGGGGTATCCATGAATTTGGCCTTGTGGGGTTTGTACCCTTATCCGTGAAGATTATTCTGTGGGGATAACCTTATAAAGGTAGCTCTGGCGACTTCATTGAGGATCACCTTATGAAAGGGACTTTGTGGGGATTTATCACTACCCATAGTAGTAGGTGTTGTAGAGCTGCTAGAAAATGTGTGCTTGGTCATATGTGGCCCTTTGCTGGAATTCATGTTTAATTCCCCAAGTGATTCAGATGCAGACCTGCCCCTGGTTATTCAGCACTTCTTGAGAGATTTTTTGGAATCTCGACTTGACTTCCACAGATGGGTTGCACTATAACATGTCATTCCCCTTGATTATAGAAGATTTGTCATTGGAAGTGTCTTCCCATTTGAAGTGATTCTGTTTCTTGAGAGAACTTCCATTCATTAGATATTTGTCGTGTGAATTTTTCTATTGTCAAACAAATAGCTATATGCAAACAGTGGTATTCAAAATAATGCAAAGTTTATGTTTTTCTTGAAGTTTTCAAAATGCATTTTTTCAAATAAAAGAATTTTGTAAGAATATGAATTCAACTCAAGATTTACCGTAAGCCTTACAAGAGTAAGGATACCTTTTGTAACAGTATGCTTTCGAACTAACCCATGTTTCAATCATGACTTTTAAAGGGTTGTAACGTGGCCTGGTTCATGGTTTTAAGAAACAAGGATAAGGCGCAAAGTTTATTTGTACCCACTCATTCTTCATGATGTTCTTCAACCCTATACTCAGTTTTGAATTCCAATTGAGTCTGGAATGACGTTTTGGTGATGGTTCAAACAAGTTAAGTTTGTTGGAGAAGGCAGTCATTTTACAACATTTTTCTGTTGTTGAGGATTTGTAGCGACCTCTTTTTGATTTATTATCCCTGATTTTTGCTTGAATGTTTTTGTTTTTTGTTTTGTTTTTTAGACTACAGTCAGCGAGATACCCCCGTTTTTCTTAAGTCTCTTTCATAGGTTTTGATTTAGCGGGCTTTTCTCTTGAGAGATAATGACTGCCTATTTTATGGGGAACCATCACCGTCTTTTGATTCTGAAGGATGTTTTGATGTCATTCGTTGTGTACAAAGTGAAAGCTTGCGACTGAATGCGCATTTGAATTAACTGAGAAACTAACATGCTCCAGGTTTTGATTAAAGGTTTCAATTTGTGTGAAAAAGAAAACTCCTACTTCTTTGGATCAAAGGGGTTGACTAGGGATCATCTTCCTTATAACTCCAGTGTTTAGGGATTGAAAGAATGCATGTACATCGTCAACAAGGTCTGTCCAAAAGCATATTGTATGAGATTATGGTATTGTTTTTGTTATCCTCCCTCTAAAGGCTTACAACTATTAACGAGAGTTGAATATCACAAAAGGGAGTAAAAGCACAATTTAAATATAGTGAAAACGAATGGATTAATTCAAGACAAACATATGCAATGCGTTAATGAAACAAAGTTTGACATAATAGGTAAGTGAAGATGTGAAAAACACAAGAAGGGGGGGGGGGGTTGAATTGAAAACTTGAAATCAAAAGCGCAATGACACAGTATTTTTATCCTGGTTCATTTGATCTCAAAATACTCCAGTCCACCCGTCAAGGTGATTTCGCCTCTCTCTAACGAGGTCTTAATCCACTAATCTCAAAAGGATTACAATCACTACTTTAACAATTGTTAAAGTCTTCTTGAGTACAACCACAATCCAGTTAATCTCAAGGAAAATTGTTTTAATCAAATAAGAAAGAGTATTGTGTGTTGTTGTTTTTTGTTACAAAAATTGTTATCACAACTCTGATAATTTACACAAATTTAGAGCGTGGTAGGATGATAAGTATATTTGCATCTTTTTGAATTCTCGTGAGTAGTATAGGCAAATCGTTACCGATTTGATCACTGAGTTTGTTTATATAGGCAATGGATTCCTGTTGAACATTAAGCGTGATAAATGCCATTAACTCAGTTTCCATATGGAGAAGATCCTGTCTGAATGAAGCCGTTGTAATTGATGCTGTCTTGAATGAATAGTAACGCTTCAGAATCTTTCATCCTTGCCTGCTGCTAATGCTTTAGCACATTGATGACTTAGATTATTATGCTTTTGTTCAGAATCAAATTTACTTTACTTAAGCGCAGGTTCTGGTCGTCAATCTTCAGCGTAAATTCTGATTGCTTCAGCGTGTAGCTTCTATAGCTTATCTTCTGATGCTGCTTTGGTCAGAACTTCTGCATACAAAATAACATAATTTTTAGGGTGCATATTTGTTCTTTGTATTTGTTATCATCAAAACTCTAATCAAGGGTTGTAGAATCAAACTATGTTCTAATAATCTCCCCCTTTTTGATGATGACAAAAACTAGAATTTTCAATGAAAAATAAAGAACAAAAGGTTTAAGAGAAACTCCCCCTGAGTTGATTACTTCCCTGAAGTTCCTTCTCATCAGAGTTTTAGTTGCATCTCCTATCAGAATTTGTTCCTGTTCAAACTTTTTAGAAAGTAGAGGTTAAATAATTCAGAATGTTTGAGACTTTTGTCCCGGTAAACCATTATTGAAAATATCTTACTTTCTCCCCCTTTTTGTCAAGTATCAAAAAGAAATATAATCAGAGCCAAAATAGATGAATTATATTTAAAACATAATGCAATGACAAGTTTCAGAAGCAAAAAGGTAAAGATAAAAGTTACAGATAAACAATTTAAAAAGAAAATCTAAGAAGGAGGGGAAGACGTGTGAACAACGCTTCCAACAAGCTCTTGATCTGAGTATTTGACTCCTCTCGCTTGCCCAGAATGCCTCTGATTTCCTTTGTAGTGTCTTCTTGTTTACCCAGAATACTTTTAATCTCTTTGTTCGTATCCTCTTGCTTATCCAGTCTTGCATGTATTAAAGCATTTTCTTTCTTCAACTCTTCTATAGTTTGCATGACTAAGGAGGAAGCTGGTGTCTCTTCAGGAGTTGGATGTTGCTCAGAACATTCTGCAGCCTCTTCTGAGTGAACCATTTCTTCTGCTGCAATCATATCTTCTGGAGCAGTAGTCAGAGAGAGACTTTTTGATTCTGGTTCAGCTACTTCTGAAGGATGATGCTCTTTCCAGGGAGCATTATCCAGCGAGAGGATATCTTTCTTGAACAGTTGGATTAGAAATTGGTCTTGGAAAGCCTTCATCTGATCACTGAAGTTCTGCTGAGCCTTTTCAAAACTCAATTCCTTCAGCTTCAAAGTTTCAGTGTTGACCCATTTTCTGAATCTTTCCCACAAAATCAGAAGCAGCAAGAGAGGGACCCTCTCAGAGGACACCTAAATCTTCCAAAAAGAAAGGTAATCCATCTTTTGTTTCTGTTATAGAATCAATAATTATTTCAACATATGAAGCCATGCCTTCTCAACTAGAAAATTCATCACCCCAAACCTTTGAAGATTTTGACATAGAGTTTGATCCATCCGTAACTCTAGGTAATTTTTTGAATGAACCTCACTCCCCTACTCAAAATCCAAATCCTGAACATCATCAACCAGAACTTGCCAAAGTTCTATCTGACATTGAATTATTTGATCAAGATTTTTCCTCTCCCACACCAGAAAATCCAAACACTCAACAACCACAAGAAATTCCTCAACCAGAAATCCCACAATCACCTCAACCAGAAATTCCACATCCACAATCACCTCAACAAGAAATTCCACAACCAGAAAATACTCAACCACAATCTCCTCAACCAGCAGATTTGAACCCCAAATCACCACAACCAGAAACTCAACCTTCTGAAAATCCATCTTCTGATATTCCTGAATCAGAAACCCAACATGCTACCACAAACCAATCTGAAGACTCTCATTCAGGCTCTGATACCAATTGAAGAAGTGAAAAACACAAGAAGGGGGGTTGAATTGAAAACTTGAAATCAAAAGCGCAATGACACAGTATTTTTATCCTGGTTCGTTTGATCTCAAACTACTCCAGTCCACCCGTCAAGGTGATTTCGCCTCTCTCCAACAAGGTCTTAATCCACTAATCTCAAAAGGATTACAATCACTAATTTAACAACTATTAAAGTCTTCTTGAGTACAACCACAATCCGGTTAATCTCAATGAACACTGTTTTAATCAAATAAACAAGATTATTGTGTGTTGTTGTTTTTTGTTACAAAAATTGTTATCACAACTCTGATAATTTACACAAATTTAGAGCGTGGTAGGATGATAAGTATATTTGCATCTTTTTGAATTCTCGTGAGTAGTATAGGCAAATCGTTACCGATTTGATCACTGAGTTTGTTTATATAGGCAATGGATTCCTGTTGAACATTAAGCGTGATAAATGCCATTAACTCAGTTTTCATATGGAGAAGATCCTGTCTGAATGAAGCCGTTGTAATTGATGCTGTCTTGAATGAATAGTAACGCTTCAGAATCTTTCATCCTTGCCTGCTGCTAATGCTTCAGCATATTGATGACTTAGATTATTATGCTTTTTTTCAGAATCAGAGTTTACTTCACTTAAGCGCATGTTCTGGTTATCAATCTTCAGTGCAAATTCTGATTGCTTCAGCGTGTAGCTTCTATAGCTTATCTTCTGATGCTGCTTTGGTCAGAACTTCTGCATACAAAATTACATAATTTTTAGGGTGCATATTTGTTCTTTGTATTTGTTATCATCAAAACTCTAATCAAGGGTTGTAGAATCAAAATATGTTCTAACAGTAAGTGTTCGAACAAACAATAGAAATTACAAATGAAAATTCAAAACGAACTGGACTCTCTCAATGATTTGGCATGGGAGCAGTGATCACATTGGGAGTCTCAGGAACATTGAATTCAATCTCCTTGGTGTCAATCATGTTTTGAGTCTTGTATTTCAGTGCCCACCAATCGTTAGTGTCATGCTCGGGACTGCCAAAATGATAGGCACATATTGCATCGAGAATGTAGTTAGGAGAAGAAGTTTTGGGGTTTGGATGAGGTCCTATCAGTGTAATCAGATTCATCCCCCAACATGTGTTGCAATGCTTGAGACAGTGGCATGTTGATTTTGGTAAACTGTATCTTGGGCTCGTCTTGTCTTTGTTGATTTCCCCGTTGTTGTTTTCGCACTGATGCAGGATTAGAGATTAGGATTGCCCCCACATATTGATCGCAGTTACTCTTGTTACGACCCTTTTGGATGTACACAACATTGGACTCTTTCTTCCCAATGTATATATTCTTTTCAGTACTTGAAGATGCATACATCTAGATTTTTCCGCTTTTAATTCCATTTTTGACTCGTTCCCCAGTTAGAATCAGCTCGATGAACCCAACTGAGGAGCTTCCAATTAGGTGATTAAAGAAAGGTACTATCAAAGTTCCCATAAAGATATCAATCAGCTCCCTGTCAGTTAAGGGTGGCTTCACCCTGCCAGCCAGGTCTCTCAACTTTTAGGTGTATTCTTTGAAGCCCTCGTTGGAACCCATGGTCATATTCTACAACTGTATATGAGTTGGTGAAATATCAGTATTATATTGGTACTGCTTGTAGAAAGCAGCAGCCAGATCCTCCCAGGTGTGGATATTGGAACCCTCCAATTGATAAAACCATTCAAGTTGAGTCCCAGCTAGACTCTCTTGGAAAAAGTGAACCCATAACTTCTGATCATTGGTGTGTGGCTAAATATTGCAGACATAAGATCTCAGATACATCCTAGGACAAGAGGCCCCATCATACTTGGCAAAGATATGGATCTTGAATTTATGGGGAATGACCACCCCAGGAATCAAACCCAAGTCTCCAAAGTCCAAGCTAGGCACAACTTGGATCTGCACAGCCTTTAGTATGTCTTCAAGTTGTTTGTATTTTTCATCCACCAGTGGATACTTCTCCTCAGAATAGTCTTTGTTCTCAGTAGCTTGGTTATCCCTAGATCTAGTGCTTTTAACTTCCTCTTCTTGATTGTCTTCTTCTTCAGAGGAAGCATCTTCTTTTTGAGCTAGTTGGGAAGGCCCCTTGAACCTTCTTCCTATGTTGAGGATGATTTCCTTCTTCTTAGTCTTCTTCTTGCTCCCTTTGGTGAAGAGTGCTTTCATATCTTCCTGCCCCTTGGCTAAGTTCAGGAACATTTGTTGGAACTGGGCATTCTGAGCTTGGAGATCTTTAATTTTTAGCTCTAGAGCCATCTCTACTAATATAAACAGTAAGTAGATGAGAAAACATGTATGGGGAAAACCTGTTATGATGACATGCATGTTATGTGGATGTGATGTTTTCAAGGATCTCGCGGGGTAAACACAAGAAAATGTTAGAAGTTGAACTTTGATCACAACTTTCAGTCAAGAACTTCGTATTGTTGGATGTCCTTCCACGAGAATAAAGCTCACCATGTCAAGTGGGTCATAGCCCTTGACTCTTGTTACTGTGCTTTGGTCTTTGACAACATTTAGTTAGAGGAGAATAAATCCTCTTGCCCCTTGATAGACGTCTGGTTCATCATGACCTTGCATTATAGGCCATTGAGATCCTTGAAATGGTTATTGACAATGTTATGGTATGATGTCATGGTGTTATGTACAAGTAATGATACACAAGTAAAAGCAACAAGTCATTATGTACAAACAAAACAAACAAATCCTTAGTGTTGTACCCCAAAATTTTCCCTCTCATTTATCAAGATTTTTCTTACAAGATCTCTTTGACTCAAGACTGGATTAGGGTTTGACCAACTCAAGACATCTCATCATGACCTGATGACCAAAAATTAGGGTTTGGGTTTGCACAAGGATTTTTGGACTATCAATGCTTAATATGACTTTAAAGTATCATCATGTACCCCTAAGATTACTCATGTCAAGTTTCAAGCCTTAAATCACATTTTTGATAAGTCATTTGGACAGTTGACCTAAAAATCAATTGTATTGAGGAAAAAGTCAACCATGGCCAATTTACATTCAAACTTCATAATTTTTTATCCATATCAACATTTTAGACTCATATGAATCATTTTATCAAGTTTGGACCATAATTCCTCAAGAAATTTGATCAAATCATCAAAAGGCCAAAATGGTCAAAATTAGGGTTTTTACTGGGAAAGGGAAATTTCTGATTTTTGACCTAGCAAATGACCAATTGGTTTGAAGCATGATTTCAAGGGTTAAATTGTATCATCTTTACCTAATGACATGGTTCAAATCATTGCAATTTCATTGGATTGACAGATGAAATTTGTAGTCAACTGATCAAAAGTCGGTTGTATACTGAAAAGTTAAACTTTGACTTTTTTGGTCAAAATCAAGTGCCAAAAATCACAATTCATCAAAACATGACAAAATTTGAAAAATTTTCATCAAGAAATCAAATATTTAAGATTTTGTTTTGAAATTTGAAATTTTCTTAACTTAGAAATTTTTCTAAGTATAGAAAATTTCTTATTTTTTCTCAACTTTAAGCCAAATTCTCACCATGATACAAGATGATTCAAAAGAAGTTCCCAACATAAAAGTTGTAGATCTCCATGAAAACTATAACTTTGCTTCACACATTTTCTCCTAAATATGCTTGGATCTCAATATATAATTTTGTGAATACATGCTCATGAACTAAAATAACTTAGTGAAATTTTGCCCTAATTTAGGCAGGTTTTTAACCTAACTTCATGGCAACTTTTCACCTAGTTCCAAGAGGAATCTTGAAGATAATTTCAAAGATGAATTATAGAGAACATTTCAAGATTTCCAAAATGTCCAAGAACTCCTTGAGATCATTCTTGAGTAGGGAGAATCGAAGAGATGAAGTTGGCAATTTCTCACTTTGATTTTAAGCCATTTCATGAAGAACAAAATTCAATTCCAAACCTAGGCTGCATAACCCTTGCTTTACAGGCCTCAAACTTGTTTATCACTTCATAATTTAATGCTTACACAACTGATAAAGCCTTAACCCAAGCATAAGAGTCTTTGTCCAAGCTTTAATTCCATAAATGGCACAAAGTTGCCACTTCCATTTTAGAAAAGCACAACTTTTGTATTTATCAACTTCTTGAGCATTGCACTTGTTCCTTCTGCACACACAAGTCCTATAAACCAAAAGCAAAGTTTCTAGGACTTGTACCAACTCAAACCAGGCTTGTACAAGCATGTAGAGAGTTGTCTCCTCACTTTTCTTAAAAGGCAAGCAATAGAGAAAAAAGCCTACAACTCAAAAATCTGTTGAGGAATTGATTTGAAACCTTCTCTCTACTTATACACAAACAAATTACAACCTAACACGCGATTGAAAAAGGCCAGAAACACTCTCAAACTCTCTATCACCAAAAACTGCCATAACTTGCAGTTTTTTACCAAGCATAGTGTGATACGGTGGGAGAACTGACTTGCGATTTTGCGTTTGTGTTCGCAAATGTTTCGGTTTAGCAAGAGTCGCCACCGAATTTTTATTTTATCCTAAGGAAAGGTCAAATAGCACAGGAACGACCTTTGAGATGTTTTCTTGGGTTCGGGGAGTAGATTATGAAAAGGGAAGGTGCAAGCACCCTTTTCATCCATGGTTATCCATGGGCTCTTAGTTACTTGTTTAGATCACTTGCTTTTGCTTTTCAATTTTTTAAAATGGTGCTTTGTGTGTGGTTTTGAAAGATGTTTTGAAAAGAGGCCATAGTTGTGGCAACCTTTGTAATGATTCTTGTTTGAATGTATACAAAGTTGTTTTTGTCTTTTGAAAAGATTTCAATGTTTTTTGAAAGTTTGATTTGGAAATTGTGTTGTGTAGTGTGTTTGAAAATAGCAAGGATGTTTTTGCAAGCTTTTGATCAAGTAACTAAGAGCTATCTACCCTATTTTACTCAAATATCTTTCTTATGTTTTTAATCCTTTTGACAGTGTTGTTTCACCATTGCATTTGGTGAACAACCTTGTGTTAGGATGTTAAACGGGACAAGCGCGGGTCATCGTATAGACCATGATAGCAATTGTGTTAGGTACCTTTGGCAATTTTCTTGAGGGACTTGATCATTTTTGTTTAGGCAACTCAGATAGCGTCATCGAGGGACTATGATCTTTTGTTTTGTTTTTGTTTTGCCAAAGTACCCAACATGCATACCATGACCCATTTTTGAAGGCAACAAGTAGATTGTAACCCTAGGGGTGCAAGTGTGCATTGTGTTTGATTTTCATGCATTTTTGTCTTTGATTAGGTCAAACTATTTGTTAATTTAGATTTTTGCATACAAACCCTAATTCTCTAATCATGGCATAATTGAAAGCGTAGAATGCGAGAATTTAAAGTTCTAAGCTATTACAACATGACTATGGGGATGGGGGTACAAATTTGAATGGGGCGTATTTGACAAGAAATATAAACCCTAATTTACTATTACATCCAAATTGAATCATAATTGCATGAATATTTAAATGGACAATTATTTAAATAATAAAATAAATAAATATCAAATAAGTATGAATTATGCAAAAAAATAGTTTTTTTTTGTTTGTTTATGTATGCAAAAGTATTTTTGAGGTAAAAAAGTATAAAAAAATAAAATAAAAAGATTAATTCTATTTGTTTTAAGGGCAAACCCTAATTTCTTTTAAGAAAATAAATATAATATATTATTTATGTATAATAAATATATTAACATGTACAAAAATGAAATATATTTAAAAAAGGTATTTTTTTAGTATAAATAATAATAAAAATAAAAATGTAATATTTTTGTATTTTTATTTTAAGTATTTAATAAAATAAAAAGGTATATGTTCATTATGTGTATATTAATCAAATTAAATATGTACAAAATAAAACAAAATATGTAAAAATAAAATATACTCAAGAAAATATTTTTAATATGTATAAAAATAAATAACAAAAATAAAAGTATAAAATGTAAATATTTTTCAAGTTTTCAAATATAAAAGAATGTTTAAATAACTTTTAATGTTAGAAAAAATTAGAATAAAATGCCAAATAAATTAAAATAAATTATGAAAATATTTTTTGAGCATTTATTATATTTGGAAATAAAATAACAAAGTCAGAAAAGAAAACAAAAATGCAAAAATGCAAAAATATAAGAAATTGGGCTAGGGGGTGTGAAACTGAAAAAAAGGGTGTTAGAAGCAAAAGGCCAGGCCCAGCCCAAACCTTCATCTTCAACCTCCAGCAACTGTCAAACGCGCGCACGCCTGGTTCAAACTGGAACATCCTGGAAACATGATCTTTTGCAAAAACTCACAACATCAAACTTGTAGAGAATTTAAATACGATTCCAACCATATAAAGCATTAATCCTAACTCTCAAAGACCATAGAGAATTTCTTTGGCCCTAAAATCTGACCTAGTTTTTTCAGCATGTTCATGGATGAAATTCTCCTAGAACACTTAATATAAATGAAAGCTGAGCATATGTATGGCTTCATGGCTTTAAATACTACATTTTTCATTCACAAACCTAAGGCTAAATGTTCCTAAATAGAGAGATAGAAAGTGATGAAAAACCTGTTTCAGTTGGATTCGAGTTGGACAATGTAGAGCTTCTCAACAAGTTTTGAGGTGTTTGGTAGCTTGCCTGAACTTCACTTGATCTTTTCCAATAGCTAGCTTTCCTTGAATGTCCCTGAATCAGCCTCTAGAACTCAACCTGCATAAGCTTGAAATGAAAATGGTGAGCACTGTAAATGGAGTTACAGTTGGCAATGGAGGTTTGGGATAGCTTGAGTGAGTTGAATGGAAGGTGTTTGAAGTGGAAAGGGGAAAAACGCACGAGCCAAATGAGCTATGGCACTCAAGTTGCAGAGTAAACCCTAGCTTGATCTTGAGTCCCAAGAGCCTTGTGATGAGAAATGTTGATAAAATGAGAGGGCAAATTTTGGGGTACAACAGTTTCCCCTGTTCAATCTTATTGAACCTGAAGAGTTAGATTGGCAAGCTTACCTTTCGTGACTCGAAGGTAAAAGAGGATTGGACACTAGAGTGCCCGTAAATTTGCACTCGTCAAAATGTAGCTGAGGGAATGGGCTTAAAGATGCCATTTGGAGATGGTAGAATATTGATGGAGATGGGATTAGAGATTCCATCCAAAATTTGCTTGTTGAAAATCAGCAGAATGAATCATCAGAATGATATCCGTATTTGGAACGTATCTGAGTTGTCTCTGGAGATCGGGTTTGTATGAGCAAGGGAATGGCGTCCGTGTCTAGAACATATCCGAGCTGTAACTGTATTTGATTCTTGAATGAATATCAGAATGACTGTCGTGTATGGAGTTCATCTGTATCTGAATGGGTGACCTAGAAACATCTGTGTATGGAGCATCTATGTGCTAGGGATAAATTCCAAATGAGTGATAGAATGGCAACCGTATCTGGAGCGTATCTGGATTGTATCTGAAGTTGAGATCTGTATGAGTAGAAAAATGACTTCTGTGTCTGGAGTGTATCTGTACTGTAACCGGGATCCGGACAAGTGACATAATGACTTCCATGTTTGGAGTGTATCTGAAATTGAAGTTGATAGTTTGAATCTAAATGAGAAATAGAATGGCCACCGTGTCTGGAGCATATCTAGTCTGCATCTGATTGTTGAAGTCTGAATGAGTAGTAGAATGACCGTCGTGTCTGGGGTGTATCCATACTGTATCTTGACTTGAAATTCTGAATGAATAATAGAATGGCCGCCGTGTCTAGGGGTGTATCCATACTGTATCTGAAATCTCTGAATAGTTGTAAATGATAGCTTTTAATCTTATCCTGAAAAGGGTAGAATGTTAGCTAAAAACACAAAGTTTATGTTGCATGATATGTATGATGCAATAAAATGTGTTTCATCAATGTTTATGATATATATGAATGTAATGGATGTGCATGTAAGCTGATTAGTTATCTTGCTGAGGAAGATAAATCCTGGATAGATGGAGATAATAAAATCTTTGACCTCTGTCGGGGAAAATAAATCCTTGACTGCTGCTGGGGATTGAAAATCCTTTTGATCGTTGAAAATGAGAAGTCCTGGGACCACTGCTGGGGACTGAAAATCCTTGGTGACTCGTGGGGATTAACAAGAGCTTGACAATTTCTGTGGGGATGTGAGAATCCTTCATGACTTTCCTGGGGAAATAAGGACAAATCCGACAATCTCTACTGGGGGATTAAAACCTGGGAGGCTTCAAATGGAGAAACAGGAACTAGAATCTTCGTTCTGATGGGAAATAAACTCCGTGGGGAGAGTGTTTATTCTGCTTGGGAAATCAGGAGCTTGGGTTGTATGCCAATCTACTGGGGATCCTTTGTTGGGGATAAGACAAAGAGTTAACTGTTATCTGATTGATTCTCAGACTTTTAAGATAACCTGCTGGGGGACGTTGGGGAAAGCTGAATGGTTCCCGCTGGGGATTGATAGTTGGAAATTTGACTCCACTGGGGAAGAATATTTTTAGAGTATTCTAGCTCCATTGGGGATATGTATTTCAGGGTTTTCGGGCTTCACTGGGGATCGGGAGTTTGGAAATTAATTCTGATGGGAATTTTGAAACTTAACTTCGTTGGGTGATATATACTCCAAGGTTTTAGCTTTGTTGAGGATCTGAATGACGTACTGCAGGGGATTTCTTCTGGAATAGCCTAAAGACGCTTTCCCATACCTTCGACCTACCAGTAAATATCCTTTCTCATTTCCTTTTATTTGTAAGCAATGATTATATTCAAAATGCATATGCTCATTTAACAAATTATTGGACGTTTTCAAATAAAACATAAGTGTAAAAAGAAAAGAAATGCAAGCAAATTTCTGCACTTTGAAGTATTTTTGTATTAACTTTTGTAAGTATCTTTGTACAAAGGAGACAGACATCCTAGTAAGAGAATGTTGTCGAAAATTTGAGAAAAAATTTATACAAAAAGAAAGATGGCTATGTGTAACAATTCCATGGGGTTCCCATTATGCTATAGCCTTCATAACTCTGAGTATCTTGTCCATTTGTTGCTTTGTCCGCAGATGATTGGATTGATCAGAAGCTTGGAGTTTGGTCGTGAAGAGATTGTCCTTAAAGTGATCCGACGAGACATAGTCATACACTTTAATTCCCTAAATTTTGCCTGGACCGCCCTTTCGGGTTTTCGGTCCACCGGGAAACCCTTTTTTGCCCAAGTCGCCCTTCCGGGTTTTCAACTTGCCGGGTGTACATATTTTTTTATTTATCCCTAATTTTTGCCTGAACCGCCATTTTTGGTTTTCGATTCACCGGGATGCCCATTTTTTCCCAAGTCGCCCTTTCGGGTTTTCAACTTGTCGGGTCGTTTTATGCGTAGTATCTTTTGACTATGTCTGCGTTCGCAGGGTGCGGCAAATCGTCGCCGTCCATGGTGGTCAGAATCATTGCCCCACCAGAAAAGATGTTCTTGATCATAAATGGTCCTTCGTAAGTAGGAGTCCACTTGCCCCTGGGATCACTTTGCGGAAAGATGATCTGCTTGATTACAAGATCTCCGACTTGATATACCTGACGTCTAATTTTCTTGTTGAAAGCCTTGATCATCCGTTTCTGATACGTCTGACCATGACATACAACAATAAGTCGTTTCTCATTGATCAGATTAAGTTGATCAAGCCGGGTCTGAATCCAATCGTCTTCACTTAGACCAATATCCTTCATAATCCTCAAGAAAGGAATCTGAACTTCCATAGGTAAAACAGCCTCCATGCCATATACCAAAGAAAAGGGGGTTGCCCCTGTTGAAGTACGCATTGTGGTACGATATCCGTGCAGAGCAAATGGTAACATCTCATGCTCGTCCTTGTAGGTGACTGTCATCTTTTGAATGATCTTCTTAATATTTTTATTCGCGACTTCAATAACACCGTTCGTCTTTGGTCGATAGGGACATGAATTGTGATGTTGAATCTTGAACTGCTCGCACAGAGCGGTGATCACAGTGTTATTCAGGTTTGTACCGTTGTCCGTGATAATCCTGTCAGGGATACCATACCGGCATATGAGATCTTGCTTGATGAAGTGGGCAACCACATTCTTTGTAACTGAGGCATAGGAAGCTACTTCGACCCACTTGGTAAAGTAATCAATAGTGACCAAGATGAAGTGATATCCATTGGATGCCGTGGGTTTGATCTCTCTAATCATGTAAATTCTTCACATCGCGAATGGCCAAGGGGCAGTTAGAACATTGAGAGGAACAGGAGGAATATGTACCTTGTCAGCATAAACTTGGCATTTGTGACAAGTACGGGAATGTTGATGACAATCAGCTTCCATGGTAGACCAGTAGTAGCTTGCCCTTAGAATATTCTTAGCCATCGTATGTCCGCTTAAATGGGTGCCAAAGGTGCCACTATGTATTTCGGTCATGATCAACTCTGCTTCAACCTTGTCCACACAACGAAGTAGAACACAATCATGGTTGCGCTTATAAAGGATACCATTGCTCAGGAAGAACTTAGAAGCAAATCTCCTTAAGAACTTTTTGTCATTGACTGAAGCTCCTTCAGGGTATTCTCGAGTCTGGAGATACCTTTTGATTTCATGAAACCAGGGTTGTTCCACTACTTCTTCGGTGTTAATCTCATGACAGTGCGCGGGTTCTTCCATTTGCTCGATGGTGATTTGGGGAGCCTCATTATCCCAGTTGAGTTTAAACATGGAAGACATTGTATCCAGATCATCGGCTAGCTAATTTTCCTCTCACGGGAAGTGCTCAAAGGTAATCTGCTCGAAATGAGGCAACAATGTCAGGACATGTTCTTTGTATGGGATAAGATTAGGATGTCTAGTGTCCCACTCTCCTTTGATTTTACTGATAACCAAAGCTGAGTCCCCAAATACGACCACAAATTTGATTCCCAAGTATATAGCAGCCTTGAGACCAAAGATGCAAGCTTCATATTCAGCCATGTTGTTGGTGCAACTGAAGCAAAGTCGGGCTGTGAAGGGTGTATGGCAACCTTCCGGAGAGATAAGCACCGCACCAATACCGTTGCCAAGTGCATTTGAAGCACCATCAAAGTACAGGGTCCATCGGGATCCATGTTCAGGTTCGTCATACGATCCGTTACCTTCAATGTTGTCCAATGTCATAATGTCCTCATCAGGGAAGTCGAATCTCATAGATTGGTAATCTTCGACGGCTTGATGAGCTAAATGGTCAGCTAGTACACTCCCCTTTATAGATTTTTGGGTAGTATATTGGATATTATACTCAGTCGGGATCATTTTCCATCTAGCGATTCTTCCAGATAAAGCAGGTTTCTCGAAGATATACTTAATTGGATCCATCTTGGAAATCAGCAAAGTGGTATGTGTCAACATATACTGTCTTAGTCGGCGAGCAGCCCATACCAAAGCGCAGCAAGTTTTCTCGAGCAGTGAGTAGTGAGTCTCACAGTCGGTAAACTTTTTGCTAAGGGAATAAATGGCATTCTCTTTTCGGCCAGACTCGTCATGTTGACCCAGTACGCACCCCATTGAATTATCCAAAATAGTCAGATACATGATTAACGGCCTTCCTTCGATGGGCGGCATCAAGATAGGAGGTTCCAGCAAATACTCCTTGATTTTATCAAAAGCAACTTGACAATAATTGTTCCATTCAACCACCTGATCTTTCTTCAACAGCTTGAAGATTGGCTCACAGGTAGATGTTAGGTGAGAGATGAACCTTGAAATATAGTTTAAGCATCCCAAGAAACCTCTAACCTCCTTTTCAGTGCGGGGGGCAGGCATTTCTTGTATAGCTTTTACTTTAGCAGGATCAACCTCAATGCCCTTGTTGCTGCCGATAAATCCCAAAAGTTTACCAGACCTGACTCCAAAAGTGCACTTACTTGGGTTCAATCTGACAAACAGCCTTTGCAGATGATCGAGGTGTTCTTCTTCCGGTTGTGAACGTGCTATCATGTCGTCAACGTAGACTTCGATCTCATGATGTATCATATCATGAAACAAAGCTACCATGGCTCGCTGATAGGTTGCCCCAACATTCTTCAGTCCGAATGGCATCACTTTATAGCAGAAGGTACCCCACTGCGTAACAAAAGTAGTCTTCTCCATGTCTTCAGGGGCCATTTTGATTTGGTTGTATCCCGAGAATCCATCCATGAAGGAAAATACCTTGTGCTGAGCTGTGTTGTCAACCAAGATGTCAATGTGTGGTAGTGGAAAATCATATTTAGGGCTATCCTTGTTTAAGTCCCTATAGTCCACACACATTCTGACTTTGCCGTCCTTCTTAGGCACGGGCACAATGTTAGCAACCCATTGTGGATAAGAAGTAACAGCCAGAAATCCAGCATTGAATTGCTTCATCACCTCAGCTTTGATCTTTTCAGACATGTCGGGCCTCATCCGGCGGACTTTTTGTTTGATCAGTGGACAATCTTCTCTTGTAGGGAGACGGTGAACCACAATATCCGTATCTAGTCCCGGCATGTCTTCATAGGACCAGGCAAAGATCTCAACATATTCATTCAGCAGCTGAACTAGACGCTCTTTGACACTTGGCTCCAGGTTGGCACCCACCTTAACCTCTTTCTTGTCTTCCTCTATTCCCAAGTTGATGGTCTCTAGCAACTCTTCATGGGGCAGAATAGCCCTCTCTTCTTGTTGCAAAAGTCTGGCTAACTCTCCCGGCACTTCACAGTCTTTGTCACCTTCGTACTCATCATGATTGACCAAATCTTCAGAGTCACCGAAGACTAAAGCAGAATAGTCACCTATAGAATCCAGAGTGGATGGTACCTGCATTTTGTGAGTGTGGGTGTGTGTAAGGGATAGCCATCCTTAAACAAAAAAAAAGTAAAAAGAAAGAAAATGAACACAACAGTTTATAGATGAAAACGTTCAATGATTCATTAAACATGGCATATGATAATGAAGAAATCAAGCCCTTACAAATGGACCTATATGCCCCGGGTAAGGCATAAGGTGAAAATAGTGTACGGATTGTTTAATTATTACAGACCAAAATAGGAAATTGTTCAAAGATAAATTACTGGTTGATGAAAGTGATGGGAATGAAGTCCTTTGCTTCCCAGTTGCTTAATCCTCCTTCGACGATCGGAAAGATCCAATCTTCAAAGTTGTCTTCTTCATCAACATCTTCTAAGGCGTTAATTCCATGGTGAGTGATTTTTACGGGTGGTCCTCCAGCCCGGGAGCGATGCACAACCTTCTGGCCAGCAGCAGTAAAACCTAATCCAACCTTGTTTGTCTTGTGAGAAAACTCAAGTAGTTGCCCCCACACAGTGCTCCTTCCTTCTTTAATTACAGGCTCAGCATCCTTGAGGCATGCCATCCGAGACACAGGCTTGAAAATGATAGGCACATCATCCATTATCTTTACAACTGCGACTTCGAGAGGAACCTCTTCAAAATGTTGGAATGACGTTTCTATGAACTCTCCATCCAACTCCACATAGTGGAAGGTGTTGAGGTGACTTATCATGTACTCTTCCTCACCGTGGACCGTTATGATCTTTCCTTGAACTGGGCACTTTAGCATTTGGTGCAGAGAGGAGGTGACTACCCCAGCATTGTGGATCCACGACCTTCCCAACAAACATGAATATGAAGGACGGATGTCCATCACATAAAAGGTAGAGTTGAAAATTTCTGTGCCCACTTTGATTGGGATGTCCACCTCTCCGTGAACCATCCTCTTAGAACCGTCGAAGGCTCTAACAACGATGTTACTAGGCTTCAGGGTCAAACCCTCGCAGTCTAACCTGTCCAACGCTTTTTTCGGCAACACATTTAAAGATGAACCAGTGTCGACCAGAACATGGGCAAGTGTGGTTCCCCTGCACTCCACCGAGACGTGCAGTGCATCGTTGTGCTTCCTTCCTTTAGGGGTCAAATCAGCATCAGAAAAACCAAGACCATTATCAGCAGTAAGGCTAGCCACGCACTCTTGAAACTGGTCAGTAGAAGTTTCTTGAGGCACGTGTGCCGTCTTGAGAAATTTGATTCAGGCCTTAGCATGATCCTCAGAGCAGAGTAGGAGAGCCAACATGGAGATTTTGGAAGGGGTTTGCCCTATCTGCTCCACAACATCGTAGTCACTCTTCTTGATTATCTTTAAGATTTCTTCCATCTCTTTCTGGGTGGTCTTGGGGATTACCACAGTCTGAGCCTTCATCCTGACAGGCGCTTCTAGCATCCCCTTACCTTTGGTAGCAACATCAGAAGGTCCAACTTCGGGATCATCAAGTTCTTCAATTACCGGGCTTTGCACAGATGGCTTAACAGGCACAGAAACTCTCGAGGGTCCGAAGACTTCTCGTGGAGGAGCAATCTCCGGAGAGAATATCCTTTCGCTGCGAGTTATCTTGCTCGTTCCCGCAATATTCCCTATATCAGGGGTTTCATCATCGGAATTCTCTTGGACTGAATCAATCTGTTTGACACCATGGTAGAAGATTTCTCCTTCGTAGTTCCATGGTATCGTCTTGTTAGATTTATACGGGACGGGCCCCGGCATGGTGATTTTCAACGGCACAAACTTAGGATCAGGCGTGATCTTAACATGCCTTTTGCAGGTCTTGGAAAGATCGTCGAAGATGGTTATTATAGCAATGTCATTGGTCGGAGTATCAAAGGTAGCAGGAGTAACATGAGTGGTGGTATCAACAGGAGTCTTTTGAAAGAGGATCTCTTGGGTATCCATCAGGCATTGGATGCCTGATTTCAACAGTGGGCAGTCAGCTTGCAAGTTTGAACATAAATAACAGTCTTTTCCACAGCCTGGGAATATCCCGGCTTTCATCAAATTCACTTTAATCACAGGTAACAGAGTCATAAGGTCAGCAACATTGGTAACATGAAGGTCTTCCATAACGGCATGAACATTATGACCGTGCTTCGGCATTGGGGCAGAAATTACATTCAGCTTTTCGGGAGCATCGAATTATACCTCCTTGGCGTCTATCAAGTCTTGTATCTTGTTCTTAAGATCCCAACAGTTGTTGGTATCATGCCCTACACTGTCAGAGTGGTATGCACATTTCGCATTGGAGTGATAATAAGGAGAGGAAGTATTAGGGTTTTTCGGCGCTTCCTTCAAGTTGGTGAGATTCAGCTTTAACAAATGAGGTAGGACTTGAGCCGGTGTCATGTTGATTCAGGTGAAATGTCGTTGTGGCCTTTCTACCCTTTGCTGATTTGCTCTCGGTTGATTGTTTCGAGGTTGGTCATTTGAAGAGTTTTGTATCATCACAGCCCCCACCGTTGGTCGACGCTCTGTTCTCCCTTGGTTTCTCTGGGTATGAATAACATAAACTTCCTTTTTAGCTGGGAAGGTCTTCTTAATAGAATTGGAAGCGGAGGCATCTTTCTGAATTTTACCATTTTTAATATCAGCCTCGACCCTTTCACCGGTCAGAATTAATTCAGTGAATCCTGCAGAGGAACTCCCGATTAAATGATTGGAGAATGGACCTGACAGAGTCCCTAGAAACATGTCAACCAGCTCTCTATCCGACAAAGGGGGATGCACCCTTCCAGCCAAATCCCGCCACTTCTGGGCATACTCCTTAAATCCCTCATTGGAGGCCATACCCATACTTCGTAGTTGAGTACGAGTAGGCACTAAATCTGTGTTGTATTGGTATTGTCAGTAGAAAGAAGCAGCTAAATCTTCCCAGTTATGAACCTCAGACCTCTCAAGTTGATAGAACCAGTCCAATTATGTGCCTGATAAACTATCTTGAAAAAATGGACCCAAAGATCCTTATCAGAGGAGTGAGGTTGGATCTTTCTGATGTAGGATCTCAGATGCATCTTTGGACAGGACATACCGTCATACTTAGCAAAAGTAGGTACTTTGAACTTGGAAGGAATGACGATCCCAACGACCAATCCTAGTTCTTCGAAATCTAAACCAAGTACCCTTTGCAACTCCATGGCAGCCAACCGATCCTCAAGATTTTTATACTTATCATCCGCCGGGGGATATTGCTGCTCTGAGTAATCTTCGTCTTCTTCCTCTTCTTCTTCTTCAACTTCAGATTCAGAAGGCATCGCAGTTCCTTTACCTTTACCAACCCCTTCGTCGGACGTTGAGGGAAATTCCAGAACTCTCCTAGCCTGATGTTCAAATCTCCTTCCCATAGTGGCTAATCCAACTCTTTTCTTTTTCTTCCTTTCTGGTTCCTTCTCTTTCTCCAACAATGTTTTTAAGTCCTCTTGACCCTTTGCTAAGGTCATGAGGAGTTGCTGGAATTGCGAATTCTGTGCTTGCAGATCCTTAACCGTCTGCTCCAAATCCATCTTGCTGAAATAAACAGCAGAAAGATAAGGAAACCTGGTGTGAAGACCTGTTTATGCATATGATGAATGATATGTTATTCATGTAATGCATTCAAGGATTCAGAAATTAAAATTTGTTGCAAACAAAAAGAACACACGTCATATTAAGAAGATATTTGTTAGTACATAAATGCCCCATGGGCAAAATATTACAAAATTCTTAATGTAAAAAGACATTGCGCATCCTCTTTGGCGCGATGTAAGTGTTTAGAGTTTCCTCCTCATGAAGTCGGCGGGTAAGCTCTAAAACCTTCTTCTCACTGGCAGAGAAGCTGGCTTCAAAAGTATTACATTCTTCCTTGAGTTGGATCCAACTCTTTTGTAATTCTTCCAATGATGTAGGCATGTCTGGATGTAGGAGGGTGTATGGAACCTCTCCTTCCAGAACAGGCTCTTTGATCACGGGGAGAATGTGGGGGTATGGCATCATAAGACTCTGAGCGCGGGTTCGTACCCACTTGAGATAAGGCTCAAGGGGGATGGAATTCTTGTGCCCCAGTGTCTTACTATCCACCTTGTTGGGCATCCTCCAAGCTATGATAAACCTTTGTCGAAGTCCTTGAGCATCGTTGTCGAAGTCAAAAACCAAGTCAGGAATCAGCATATCATGAGGGTCATCCCTTCTAGCATATCCAAACTGTCTTAGAGCTAAACAGGGGTTGTAGGTAATTCCTCCCCTAATTCCAAGTAATGGGACATTAGGGAATTCTCCACAACGATCAATGATGATGACATTTTCTCTGGACCGAGAACACCAATGTACATCAGAATGTGTGAGGGTCATCAACCGTTGTGACCACCTTAAACCCTGCTCATTCTTCAAAACTGATTGGGGAAGGTGAGAAATAAACCACCTTGCTAGAAGAGGAGTACAGCACATGAGAACACCTCTTTTCCTTATTGTTCGTGTGTAAAATGAGTGTAGGATGTCCCCAAGCAATGTAGGCACAGGATTCCGAGATATGAAAATCTTGACAGCATTCACATCTATAAGCTGATCAGGGTTTGGGAACAAGACCAACCCTTAGATAGAAGTGCTACAATCTCCTCAAAAGCTTGCAGATCTAGAGAATTCCAGCAGTCTTGTGCCTACTCAAACAGAAACTTTGCCAAGAAACCCTTGACACCACTTTTGGTTTCCCAATGACCTTTGATATCAGATGGTTGCAAATGTAAGGCTTGAGCAACATCTTCAGGCTTTGGTTCTCTTTCCTTACCGTTGTAGGGTAGTTGATGGAGAATAGGAATCCTCAGGAGTTGAGAAAATTCCTCCAAAGTAGGCACTAGTTGGTAATCAGGAAATGTAAAGCAATGGTGTAGGGGGTCAAAGAAATAGAAGAGAACTTTTATCATGTCTTCTTCAATGTTGGAGTTGACCAAGTTGAGAAGTCTACCATGTCTTTCACTGAAGAGAGATTCTCTAGAATCTTGGAAGTAAGCTCCTTGAGTTGAGGAGGGATTCTCACAAGGTTGACTTGAATTGTTTTCCTGCGAAGAGATTCCATGACCTACAAAACAAGAACAAAGATGAAGATCCAAACCCTTGAAATGGTTAGTGGATGCATATGATGCTTTATGATGTTCATGATGTATGCACAAGCACATGTACAAACAAACCAAACAAGATCCTAGTTTCAGGCTTGCATGAGGTTTCATAGGTAAGTACCCTCTTGAAGTTATTTGGCTCAACCTGTCCTATAAATAGTAACTGGGTTCTAAGGAGCTCAATATCACTGGATTATTTTCTATGTTCATTGTTTCAGTTTAGCCACTTTATTGGCGACCGAAATATTCCAAGAAAACAATCCTCAATGAGTGTAGTGTCGAGTATCTACCAACTTCGGACTGCACCAAAGCCGGTCATCTCACTACCCTTAAAAAAGGCCAAGATGGTCAAGTAAGGTTCTAAGAGTTCATTAGTGCTTCATGACATCATTCAGCGGCCCCGTATTCTATTTGATTGACTCAAAGGCTACCGGTACTCACAAATATGTCGCACTAATATAGTTATTGCTTCAACCATGTCGGTATACCCCACACAGTTTCCACAACGTATTGCTATTTACCTATGAATGTTTCCCAAATTCGGGTAGAGGATTTCAAGCCCAAACAAGATAATCAAATGTAAAGCAATCAAAGCAATCAAGATAAGCATGCAAAGGTGATCTAAGCCCTAAGGTTACTCCACTTTTAAAGTTTTCCTCAGCAGAGTCGCCAATTCTGTGATACGATGGGAGAATTGACTTGGGATTTTGCATTTGTATTTGCAAATGTTTCGGTTTAGCAAGAGTCGCCACCGACTTTTTATTTTATCCTAAGGAAAGGTCAAAAAGCACAGGAAAGACCTTTAAGATGTTTTCTTGGGTTCGGGGAGTAGATTATGAAAAGGGAAGGTGCAAGCACCCTTTTCATCCATGGTTATCCATGGGCTCTTAGTTACTTATTTAGATCACTTGCTTTTGCTTTTCAATTGTTTGAAATGGTGCTTTGTGTGTGGTTTTGAAAGATGTTTTGAAAAGAGGCCATCGTTGTGGCAACCTTTGTAATGATTCTTGTTTGAATGTATACAAAGGTGTTTTTGTCTTTTGAAAAGATTTCAATGTTTTTTGAAATTTTGATTTGGAAATTGTGTTGTGAAGTGTGTTTGAAAATAGCAAGGATGTTTTTGCAAGCTTTTGATCAAGTAACTAAGAGCTATCTACCCTATTTTACTCAAAGATCTTTCTTATGTTTTTAACCCTTTTGACATTGTTGTTTCACCATTGCATTTGGTGAACAACCTTATGTTAGGATGTTAAACGGGACATGCGCGGGTCATCGTATAGACCATGATAGCAATTGTGTTAGGTACCTTTGGCAATTTTCTTGAGGGACTTGATCATTTTTGTTTAGGCAACTCAGATAGCGTCATCGAGGGACTATGATCTTTTGTTTTGTTTTTGTTTTGCCAAAGTACCCAACATGCATACCATGACTCATTTTTGAAGGCAACAAGTGGATTGTAACCTTAGGGGTGCAAGTGTGCATTGTGTTTGATTTTCATGCATTTTTGTCTTTGATTAGGTCAAACTATTTGTTAATTTAGATTTTTGCATACAAACCCTAATTCTCTAATCATGGCATAATTGAAAGCATAGAATGCGAGAATTTAAAGTTCTAAGCTATTACAACATGACTATGGGGATGGGGGTACAAATTTGAATGGGGGGTATTTGACAAGAAATATAAACCCTAATTTACTATTACATCCAAATTGAATCATAATTGCATGAATATTTAAATGGACAATTATTTAAATAATAAAATAAATAAATATCAATTAAGTATGAATTATGCAAAAATATAGTTTTTTTTGTTTGTTTATGTATGCAAAAGTATTTTTGAGGTAAAAAAGTATAAAAAAATAAAATAAAAATATTAATTTTATTTGTTTTAAGGATAAACCCTAATTTCTTTTAAGAAAATAAATATAATATATTATTTATGTATAATAAATATATTAACATGTACAAAAATGAAATATATTTAAAAAGGTATTTTTTTAGTATAAATAATAATAAAAATAAAAATGTAATATTTTTGTATTTTTATTCTAAGTATTTAATAAAATAAAAAGATATATGTTCATTATGTGTATATTAATCAAATTAAATATGTACAAAATAAAACAAAATATGTAAAAATAAAATATACTCAAGAAAATATTTTTAATATGAATAAAAATAAAAAACAAAAATAAAAGTATAAAATGTAAATATTTTTCAAGTTTTCAAATATAAAAGAATGTTTAAATAACTTTTAATGTTAGAAAAAATTAGAATAAAATGCCAAATAAATTAAAATGAATTATGAAAATATTTTTTGAGCATTTATTATATTTGGAAATAAAATAACAAAGTCAGAAAAGAAAACAAAAATTCAAAAATGAAAAAATATAAGAAATTGGGCCAGGGGGTGTGAAACTGAAAAAAAGAGTGTTAGAAGCAAAAGGCCAGGCCCAGCCCAAGCCTTCATCTTCAACCTCCAGCAACTGTCAAACGCGCGCGCGCCTGTTTCAAACTGGAACATCCTGGAAACGTGATCTTTTGCCAAAACTCATAACATCAAACTTGTAGAGAATTTAAATACGATTCCAACCATATAAAACATTAATCCTAACTCTCAAAGACCAGAGAGAATTTCTTTGGCCCTAAAATCTGACCTAGTTTTTTCAGCATGTTCATGGATGAAATTCTCCTAGCACACTTAATATAAATGAAAGTTGAGCATATCTATGGCTTCATGGCATTGAATACTACATTTTTTATTCATAAACCTAAGGCTAAATGATCCTAAATAGAGAGATAGAAAGTGATGAAAAACCTGTTTCAGTTGGATTCGAGTTGGACAATGCAGAGCTTCTCAACAAGTTTTGAGGTGTTTGGTAGCTTGCCGGAACTTCACTTGATCTTTTCCAATAGCTAGCTTTCCTTGAATGTCCCTGAATCAGCCTCTAGAACTCAACCTGCATAAGCTTGAAATGAAAATGGTGAGCACTGTAAATGGAGTTACAGTTGGCAATGGAGGTTTGGAATAGCTTGAGTGAGTTGAATGGAAGGTGTTTGAAGTGGAAAGGGGCAAAACGCACGAGCCAAATGAGCTATGGCACTCAAGTTGCAGCACCTGCCCTGTTTTGCCAAAGAAGAGTGAAATCTGGCTATGGGAGGTTATGATACTCAAACCCTCGTGTTTCTTGCTCAAAGGGTGGTATGAAAGTTGTTCAAAAAGTTTGTGTAAGTTGTTCTTTAATGGTTTTTTAGTTGGGAGGATTTTGCAAGTTTTCTTCTTTGTGAAGCAAGAATGTGTAAGTTGTGAATACAGGCATGTACCAGCCCTCAAGTATATTGCACATAATCCTCTTGGTTGCTGGAATTGGTGGATTTGATTTGTCTTCTGAGATATGGCCCTATGCTTCAAAGATCATGGTTTGACATAAAGCATAACTTTTCAAGAATGGAAATGTACCTTTTTCTAATTAAGGCTTAGTTTTGTGTGTAATGGCCAAATGGCCAAGATAATGCATTAGCTCAGTGGATTTGCATTCAATTAAGGAGTTTAAAATGGTTTAGAGGCCTTCAAGCTAGTACAAAGCATGCTGGTTTGAAAATGCAAGTTGTATGAACATGTATTGGCCATGGATACAAAGTGAGTTTTTGCCAACTTCAAGCATTCGATTCTCCCTAACCACAAATGTGTTTGAGGAGTTCTTGTACAATTTGGAAAGCTTGCAACAAGCACTATAATCCATATTTGAAATGAAACTTGAGAATCCAAGTGGAACTATGTGAAAAATGGCCAAGAAGATGGGTCAAAATCCTGCCTAAACTAGGGCAAAATTTCTCTAAGTTAAAAGTTTTAGGGACCCTTGTTCCAAAAATCATAACTTGAGATCCAAGCTTCTTTTGAGAAAACTTTGTGAATCAAATTTGTAGACTTTGTGGAGGAATACAACTATCATGTTGTAAGTTTTGTTTGAATCCATTTGCATCATGGTTAAAATGTGGGACAAAGTTAGGAAAAATTAAGAAAATTTCATAACTTAGGAAAATTCTAAGTTATGAAATTTTTTCAATTTCAAACCCTAATTTGCAATTTTGGGTTTCTTGATGAACAAGTTTCATAATTTTACACATCTTTATGAAAAGTTACCCTTGGCACTTGATTTTGACCAAAAATTCAAAGTTTGACTTTTCAGTATACAGTCAAATTTTGATCAGTTAACTGAAAAATTCATTTATCAATCCTATGCATTTGAGATCTTTTAAACTTGTTGAATATGTCAAGATGATGTCATTGAGTCCTTGAGTCCATGGTTGAGCTTGATTTGCCATTGGCTAGGTCAAATAGTCAAAAATTGCCTTTGTACAGTCAAAACCCTAAAAATGACCATTTTGCCCTTTTGGTGATCTGATCAAATTTCTTGTGGAATTGTAGTCCAAACTTGATCAAATGGTTCATATGAGTTCATAATGTTGATGCGGGTCAAAATTCATGAGGTTTGACTGTAAATTGGCCTCAGTTGACTTTTTCCTCAATACAACTGATTTCTAGGTCAACTGTCCAATTGACTGGGCAAAAATTTGATTCAAGGCTTAAAACTTGGTATGGACAAACTTATGAGTCCAACATGAAGTATGAAAGTCACTTTGGTCATTTTATGTCAACAAGTCCCTGTGCAAACTCAAACCCTAATTGAGGTCAATAGTGCAATGAGGTGTCTTGAGTAGAGCAAACCCTAGCTTGATCTTGAGTCCCAAGAGCCTTGTGATGAGAAATGTTGATAAAATGAGAGGGCAAATTTTGGGGTACAACAGTTGCCCCTGTTCAATCTTATTGAACCTGAAGAGTTAGATTGGCAAGCTTGCCTTTCGTGACTCGAAGGTAAAAGAGGATTGGACACTAGAGTGCCCGTAAATTTGCACTCGTCAAAATGTAGCTGAGGGAATGGGCTTAAAGATGCCATTTGGAGATGGTAGAATATTGATGGAGATGGGCTTAGAGATTCCATCCAAAATTTGCTTGTTGAAAATCAGCAGAATGAATCATCAGAATGGTATCCGTATTTGGAACGTATCTGAGTTGTCTTTGGAGATCGGGTTTGTATGAGCAAGGGAATGGCGTCCATGTCTAGAATATATCCGAGTTGTAACTGTATTTGATTCTTGAATGGATATCAGAATGACTGTCGTGTCTGGAGTGCATCTGTATTCTGAATGGGTGACAGAGAAACATCTGTGTATGGAGCATCTATGTGCTAGGGATAAATTCCAAATGAGTGATAGAATGGCAACCGTGTCTGGAGCGTATCTGGATTGTATCTGAAGTTGAGATCTGTATAAGTAGCAAAATGACTTCCGTGTCTGGAGTGTATCTGTACTGTAACCGGTATCCGGATAAGTGACATAATGACTTCCATGTTTGGAGTGTATCTGAACTTGAAGTTGATAGTTTGAATCTGAATGAGAAATAGAATGGCCACCGTGTCTGGAGAATATCTAGTCTGCATCTGATTGTTGAAGTCTGAATGAGTAGTAGAATGACCGCCGTGTCTGGGGTGTATCCATATTGTATCTTGACTTGAAATTCTGAATGAATAATAGAATGACCGCCGTGTTTGGGGGGTGTATCTATACTCTATCTGAAATATCTGAATAGTTGTAAATGATAGCTTTTAATCTTATCCTGAAAAGGGTAGAATGTTAGCTAAAAACACAAAGTTTATGTTGCATGATATGTATGATGCAATAAAATGTGTTCCATCAATGTTTATGATATATATGAATGTAAGGGATGTGCATGTAAGCTGATTAGTTGTCTTGTTGAGGAAGATAAATCCTGGATAGCTGGAGATAATAAAATCTTTGACCGATGTCGGGGAAAATAAATCCTTGACTGCTGCTGGGGATTGAAAATCCTTTTGATCGTTGAAAATGAGAAGTCCTGGGACCACTGCTGGGGACTGAAAATCCTTGGTGACTCGTGGGGATTAACAAGAGCTTGACAATTTTTGTGGGGATGTTAGAATCCTTCATGACTTTCCTGGGGAAATAAGGACAAATCCGACGATCTCTACTGGGGGATTAAAACCTGGGAGGCTTCAAATGGAGAAACAGGAACTAGAATCTTCGTTCTGTTGGGAAATAAACTCCGTGGGGAGAGTGTTTATTCTGCTTGGGAAATCAGGAGCTTGGGTTGTATGCCAATCTACTGGGGATCCTTTGTTGGGGATAAGACAAAGAGTTAACTGTTATCTGATTGATTCTCAGACTTTTAAGATAACCTGCTGGGGGAAGTTGGGGAAAGCTGAATGGTTCCCGTTGGGGATTGATAGTTGGAAATTTGACTCCACTGGGGAAGAATATTTTTAGAGTATTCTAGCTCCATTGGGGATATGTATTTCAGGGTTTTCGGGCTCCACTGGGGATCAGGAGTTTGGAAATTAATTCTGATGGGAATTTTGAAACTTAACTCCGTTGGGTGATATATACTCCAAGGTTTTTGCTTTGTTGAGGATCTGAATGACGTACTGCAGGGGATTTCTTCTGGAATAGCCTAAAGACGCTTTCCCATACCTTCGACCTACCAGTAAATATCCTTTCTCATTTCCTTTTATTTGTAAGCAATGATTATATTCAAAATGCATATGCTCATTTA
This sequence comes from Vicia faba, assembly GCA_948472305.1. Classification (NCBI taxonomy): domain Eukaryota; kingdom Viridiplantae; phylum Streptophyta; class Magnoliopsida; order Fabales; family Fabaceae; genus Vicia; species Vicia faba. The sequence goes on along the minus strand of OX451739.1, from coordinate 1,635,157,605 downwards.
ACAAATTATTGGACGTTTTCAAATAAAACATAAGTGTAAAAAGAAAAGAAATGCAAGCAAATTTCTGCACTTTGAAGTATTTTTGTATTAACTTTTGTAAGTATCTTTGTACAAAGGAGACATACATCCTAGTAAGAGAATGTTGTCGTAAATTTGAGAAAAAATTTATACAAAAAGAAAGATGGCTATGTGTAACAATTCCATGGGGTTCCCATTATGCTATAGCCTTCATAACTCTGAGTATCTTGTCCATTTGTTGCTTTGTCCGCAGATGATTGGATTGATCAGAAGCTTGGAGTTTGGTCGTGAAGAGATTGTCCTTAAAGTGATCCGACGAGACATAGTCATACGCTTTAATTCCCTAAATTTTTCCTGGACCGCCCTTTCGGGTTTTCGGTCCACCGGGAAACCCTTTTTTGCCCAAGTCTCCATTTCGGGTTTTCAACTTGACGGGTGTACAGATTTTTTTATTTATCCCTAATTTTTGCCTGAGCCGCCCTTTTGGGTTTTCGATTCACTAGGATGCCCATTTTTTCCCAAGTCGCCCTTTCGGGTTTTCAACTTGGCGGGTCGTTTTATGCGTAGTATCTTTTGACTATGTAGGTGTTCGCAGGGTGCGGCAAATCGTCACCGTCCATGGTGGTCAGAATCATTGCCCCACCAGAAAAGATGTTCTTGATCACAAATGGTCCTTCGTAAGTAGGAGTCCACTTGCCCCTGGGATCACTTTGCGGCAAGATGATCCACTTGATTACAAGATCTCCGACTTGATATACCTGATGTCTAACTTTCTTGTTGAAAGCCTTGATCATCCGTTTCTGATACGTCTGACCATGACAAACAGCAGTAAGTCGTTTCTTGTTGATCAGATTAAGTTGTTCAAGCCGGGTCTGAATCCAATCGTCTTCACTTAGACCAACATCCTTCATAATCCTCAAGGAAGGAATCTGAACTTCCATAGGTAAAACAGCCTCCATGCCATATACCAAAGAAAAGGGGGTTGCCCCTGTTGAAGTACGCGTCGTGGTACGATATCTGTGCAGAGCAAACGGTAACATCTCATGCTCGTCCTTGTAGGTGAATGTCATCTTTTGAATGATCTTCTTAATATTTTTATTCGCGACTTCAACAACACCGTTCATCTTTGGTCGATAGGTAGATGAATTGTGATGTTGAATCTTGAACTGCTCGCACAGAGCGGTGATCATAGTGTTATTCAGGTTTATACCGTTGTCCGTGATAATCCTGTCAGGGATACCATACCGGCATATGAGATTCTGCTTGATGAAGTGGGCAACCACATTCTTTGTAACTGAGGCATAGGAAGCTACTTCGACCCACTTGGTAAAGTAATCAATAGTGACCAAGATAAAGCGATATCCATTGGATGCCGTGGGTTTGATCTCTCTAATCATGTAAATTCTTCACATCGCGAATGGCCAAGGGGCAGTTAGAACATTGAGAGGAACAGGAGGAATATGTACCTTGTCAGCATAAACTTGGCATTTGTGACAAGTACGGGAATGTTGATGACAATCAGCTTCCATGGTAGACCAGTAGTAGCTTGCCCTTAGAATATTCTTAGCCATCGTATGTCCGCTTAAATGGGTGCCAAAGGTGCCACTATGTATTTCGGTCATGATCAACTCTGCTTCAACCTTGTCCACACAACGAAGTAGAACACAATCATGGTTGCGCTTATAAAGGATACCATTGCTCAGGAAGAACTTGGCAGCAAATCTCCTTAAGAACTTTTTGTCATTGACTGAAGCTCCTTCAGGGTATTCTCGAGTCTGGAGATACCTTTTGATTTCATGAAACCAAGGTTGTTCCACTACTTCTTCGGTTTTAATCTCATGACAGTGTGCGGGTTCTTCCATTCGCTCGATGGTGATTTGGGGAGCCTCATTATCCCAGTTGAGTTTAAACATGGAAGACATTGTAGCCAGAGCATCGGCTAGCTAATTTTTCTCTCGCGGGAAGTGCTCAAAGGTAATCTGCTCGAAATGAGGAAACAATGTCAGGACATGTTCTTTGTATGGGATAAGATTAGGATGTCTAGTGTCCCACTCTCCTTTGATTTTACTGATAACCAAAGCTGAGTCCCCAAATACGACCACAGATTTGATTCCCAAGTCTATAGCAGCCTTGAGACCAAAGATGCAAGCTTCATATTCAGCCATGTTGTTGGTGCAACTGAAGCAAAGTCGGGTTGTGAAGGGTGTATGGCAACCTTCCGGAGAGATAAGCATCGCACCAATACCATTTCCAAGTGCATTTGAAGCACCATCAAAGTACAAGGTTCATCGGGATCCTTGTTCAGGTTCGTCATACGGTCTGTTACCTTCAATGTTGTCCAATGTCATAATGTCCTCGTCAGGGAAGTCAAATCTCATAGATTGGTAATCTTCGACGGCTTGATGAGCTAAATGGTCAGCTAGTACACTCCCCTTTATAGCCTTTTGGGTAGTATACTGGATATCATACTCAGTCAGGATCATTTGCCATCTAGCGATTCTTCCAGATAAAGCAGGCTTCTCGAAGATATACTTAATTGGATCCATCTTGGAAATCAGCAAAGTGGTATGTGTCAACATATACTGTCTTAGTCAGCGAGCAGCCCATACCAAAGTGCAGCAAGTTTTCTCGAGCAGTGAGTAGTGAGTCTCACAGTTGGTAAACTTTTTGCTAAGGGAATAAATGTCATTCTCTTTTCGGCCAGACTCGTCATGTTGACCCAGTACGCACCCTATTGAATTATCCTAAACAGTCAGATACATGATTAACGACCTTCCTTCGATGGGCGGCATGAAGATAGGAGGTTCCAGCAAATACTCCTTGATTTTATCAAAAGCAACTTGACAATCATTGTTCCATTCAACCACCTGATCTTTCTTCAACAGCTTGAAGATTGGCTCACAGGTAGATGTTAGTTGAGAGATGAACCTTGCAATATAGTTTAAGCATCCCAAGAAACCTCTAACCTCCTTTTCAGTGCGGGGGGCAGGCATTTCTTGTATAGCTTTGACTTTAGCAGGATCAACCTTAATGCCCTTGTTGCTGACGATAAATCCCAAAAGTTTACCAGACCTAACTCCAAAAGTGCACTTGCTTGGGTTCAGTCTGAGCTTATACTCCTTCAATCTGACAAACAGCCTTTGCAGATGATCGAGGTGTTCTTCTTCCGTCTGTGAACGTGCTATCATGTCGTCTACGTAGACTTCGATCTCATGATGTATCATATCATGAAACAAAGCTACCATGGCTCACTGATAGGTTGCCCCGACATTCTTCAGTCCGAATGGCATCACTTTATAGCAGAAGGTACCCCACTGCGTAACAAAAGTAGTCTTCTCCATGTCTTCAGGGGCCATTTTGATTTGGTTGTATCCAGAGAATCCATCCATGAAGGAAAATACCTTGTGCTGAGCTGTGTTGTCAACCAAGATGTCAATGTGTGGTAGTGGAAAATCATATTTAGGGTTATCCCTGTTTAAGTCCCTATAGTCCACACACATTCTGACTTTGCCGTGCTTCTTAGGCACGGGCACAATGTTAGCAACCCATTGTGGATAGGAAGTAACAGCCAGAAAGCCAGCATTGAATTGCTTCATCACCTCAACTTTGATCTTTTCAGACATGCCGGGCCTCATCCGGTGGACTTTTTGTTTGATCGGTGGACAGTCTTCTCTTGTAGGGAGACGGTGAACCACAATATCCGTATCTAGTCCCGGCATGTCTTCATAGGACCAGGGAAAGATCTCAACATATTCATTCAGCAGCTGAACTAGATGCTCTTTGACACTTGGCTCCAGGTTGGCACCCACCTTAACCTCTTTCTTGTCTTCCTATGTTCCCAAGTTGATGGTCTCTAGCAACTCTTCATGGGGCAGAATAGCCCTCTCTTCTTGTTGCAAAAGTCTGGCTAACTCTCCCGGCACTTCACAGTCTTCGTCACCTTCGTACTCAGCATCATTGACCAAATCTTCAGAGTCACCAAAGACTAAAGCAGAATAGTCACCCATAGAATCCAGAGTGGATGGGTACCTGCATTTTTTGAGTGTGGGTGTGTGTAAGGGATATCCATCCTTAAACAAAAAAAAAGTAAAAGGAAAGAAAATGAACACAACAGTTTATAGATGAAAAACGTCCAATGATTCATTAAACATGGCATATGATAATGAAGAAATCAAGCCCTTACAAATGGACCTATATGCCCAGGGTAAGCCATAAGGTGAAAATAGTGTACGGGTTGTTTAATTATTACAGACCAAAATAGGAAACTGTTCAAAGATAAATTACTGGTTGATGAAATTGATGGGAATGAAGTCCTTTGCTTCCCAGTTGCTTAATCCTCCTTCGACGATCGGAAAGATCCAATCTTCAAAGTTGTCTTCTTCATCAACATCTTCTAAGGCGTTAATTCCATGGTGAGTGATTTTTACGGGTGGTCCTCCAGCCCAGGAGCGATGCACAGCCTTTTGGCCAGCAATAGTAAAACCTAATCCAAACATGTTTGTCTTGTGATAAAACTCAGGTAGTTTCCCCCACACAGTGCTCCTTCCTTCTTTAATTACAGCCTCCACATCCTTGAGGCATTCCATCCGATACACAGGCTTGAAAATGATAGGCACATCAGCCATTGTCTTTACAACTGCGACTTCGAGAGGAACCTCTTCAAAATGTTGGAATGGCGTTTCTATTAACTCGCCATCCAACTCCACATAGCGGAAGGTGTTGAGGTGACTTATCATGTACTCTTCCTCACCGTGGACCGTTATGATCTTTCCTTGAACTGGGCACTTTAGCATTTGGTGCAGAGAGGAGGTGACTACCCCAGCATTGTGGATCCACGGCCTTCCCAACAAACATGAATATGAAGGACGGATGTCCATCACATAAAAGGTAGAGTTGAAAATTTCTGTGCCCACTTTGATTGGGATGTCCACCTCTCCGTGAACCATCCTCTTAGAACCGTCGAAGGCTCTAACAACGATGTTACTAGGCTTCAGGGTCAAACCCTCATAGTCCAACCTGTCCAACACTTTTTTCGGCAACACATTTAAAGATGAACCGGTGTCGACCAGAACATGGGCAAGTGTGGTTCCCCTGCACTCCACCGAGACGTGCAATGCATCGTTGTGCTTCCTTCCTTTAGGGGTCAAATCAACATCAGAAAAACCAAGACCATTATCAGCAGTAAGGCTAGCCACGCACTCTTGAAACTGGTCAGCGGAAATTTCTTGAGGCACGTGTGCCGTCTTGAGAAATTTGATTCAGGCCTTAGCATGATCCTCAGAGCAGAGTAGGAGAGCCAACATGGAGATTTTGGAAGGGGTTTGCCCTAGCTGCTCCACAACATCGTAGTCACTCTTCTTGATTATCTTTAAGATTTCTTCCATCTCTTTCTGGGTGGGTCTCGGGGATTACCACAGTCTGAGCCTTCGTCCTGACAGGCGCTTCTAGCATCCCCTTACCTTTGGTAGTAACATCAGAAGGTCCAGCTTCGGGATCATCAAGTTCTTCAATTACCGGGCTTTGCACAGATGGCTTAACAGGCACAGAAACTCTCGAGGGTCCGAAGACTGCTCGTGGAGGAGCAATCTCCGGAGAGAATATCCTTCCGCTGCGAGTTATTTTGCTCGTTCCCGCAATATTCCCTATATCAGGGGTTTCATCACCGGAATTCTCTTGGACTGATTCAATCTGTTTGACACCATGGTAGAAGATTTCTCCTCCGTATTTCCATGGTATCGTCTTGTTAGATTTATACGGGACGGGCCCCGGCATGGTGATTTTCAATGGCACAAACTTAGGATCAGGCGTGATCTTAACAGGCCTTTTGCAGGTCTTGGAAAGATCGTCGAAGATGATTATTATAGCAATGTCATTGGTCGGAGTATCAAAGGTAGCAGGAGTAACATGAGTGGTGGTATCAACAGGAGTCTTTTGAAAGAGGATCTCTTGGGTATCCATCAGGCGTTGGATGCCTGATTTCAACAGTGGGCAGTCAGCTTGCAAGTTTGAACAGAAATAACAGTCTTTTCCATATCCTGGGAATATCCCGGCTTTCATCAAATTCACTTTAATCACAGGTAACAGAGTCATAAGGTCAGCAACATTGGTAACATGAAGGTCTTCCATAACGGCATGAACATTATGACTGTGCTTCGGCATTGGGGCAGAAATTACATTCGGCTTTTCGGGCGCATCGAATTATACCTCCTTGGCGTCTATCAAGTCTTGTATCTTGTTCTTAAGAGCCCAACAGTTGTTGGTATCATGCCCTACACTGTCAGAGTGGTATGCACATTTTGCATTGGAGTGATAATAAGGAGAGGAAGTATTAGGGTTTTTCGGCGCTTGCTTCAAGTTGGTGAGATTCAACTTTAACAAATGAGGGAGGACTTGAGCCGGTGTCATGTTGATTCGGGTGAATTGTCGTTGTGGCCTTTCTACCCTTTGCTGATTTGCTCTCGGTTGATTGTTTCGAGGTTGGTCAGTTGAAGAGTTTTGTATCATCACAGCCCCCACCGTTGGTCGACGCTCTGTTCTCCCTTGGTTTCTCTGGGTATGAATAGCATAAACTTCCTTTTTAGCTGGGAAGGTCTTCTTAATAGCATTGGAAGCGGAGGCATCTTTCTGAATTTTACCATTTTTAATACCAGCCTCGACCCTTTCACCGGTCAGAATTAATTCAGTGAATCCTGCAGAGGAACTCCCGATTAAATGATTGAAGAATGGACCTGACAGAGTCCCTAGAAACATGTCAACCAGCTCTCTATCTGGCAAAGGGGGCTGCACCCTTCCAACCAAATCCCGCCACTTCTGGGCATACTCCTTAAATACCTCATTGGAGGCCATACCCATACTCCGTAGTTGAGTACGAGTAGGCGCTAAATCTGCGTTGTATTGGTATTGTCAGTAGAAAGAAGCATCTAAATCTTCCCAGTTATGAACCTCAGACCTCTCAAGTTGATAGAACCAGTCCAATTATGTGCCTGACAAACTATCTTGAAAAAAATGGACCCAAAGATCCTTATCAGAAGAGTGAGGTTGGATCTTTCTGACGTAGGATCTCAGATGCATCTTTGGACAGGACAGACCGTCATACTTAGCAAAAGTAGGTACTTTGAACTTGGAAGGAATGACGATCCCAACGACCAATCCTAGTTCTTCGAAATCTAAACCAAGTACCCTTTGCAACTCCATGGCAGCCAACCGATCCTCAAGATTTTTATACTTATCATCCGCCGGGGGATATTGCTGCTCTGAGTAATCTTCGTCCTCTTCCTCTTCTTCTTCTTCAACTTCAGATTCAAAAGGCATCGTAGTTCCTTTACCTTTACCAACCCCTTCGTCGGACATTGAGGGAAATTCCATAACTCTCCTAGCCTGATGTTTAAATCTCCTTCCCATAGTGGATAATCCAACTCTTTTCTTTTTCTTCCTTTCTGGTTCCTTCTCTTTCTCCAACAGTGTTTTTAAGTCCTCTTGACCCTTTGCTAAGGTCATGAGGAGTTGCTGGAATTGCGAATTCTGTGCTTGCAGATCCTTAACCGTCTGCTCCAAATCCATCTTGCTGAAATAAACAGCAGAAAGATAAGGAAACCTGGTGTGAAGACCTGTTTATGCATATGATGAATGATATGTTATTCATGTAATGCATTCAAGGATTCAGAAATTCAAATTTGTTGCAAACAAAAAGAACACACGTCATATTAAGAAGATATTTGTTAGTACATAAATGCCCCATGGGCAAAATATTACAAAATTCTTAATGTAAAAAGACATTGCGCATCCTCTTTGGCGCGATGTAAGTGTTGAGAGTTTCCTCCTCATGAAGTCGGCGGGTAAGCTCCAAAACCTTCTTCTCACTGGCATAGAAGCTAGCTTCAAAAGTATTCTGTTCTTCCTTGAGTTGGATCCAACTCTTTTGTAATTCATCCAATGATGTAGGCATGTCTAGATGTAGGAGGGTGTATGGAACCTCTCCTTCCAGAACAGGCTCTTTGATCATGGGGAGAATGTGGGGGTATGGCATCATAAGACTCTGAGCGCGGGTTCGTACCCACTTGAGATAAGGCTCAAGGGGGATGGAATTCTTGTGCCCCAGTGTCTTACTATCCACCTTGTTGGGCATCCTCCAAGCTCTGATAAACCTTTGTCGAAGTCCTTGAGCATCTTTGTCGAAGTCAAAAACCAAGTCAGGAATCAGCATATCATGAGGGCCATCCCTTCTAGCATATCCAAACTGTCTTAGAGCTAAACAGGGGTTGTAGGTAATGCATCCCCTAATGCCAAGTAATGGGACATTAGGGAATTCTCCACAACGATCAATGATGATGACATTTTCTCTGGACCGAGAACACCAATGTACATCAGAATATGTGAGGGTCATCAATCGTTGTGACCACCTTAAACCCTGCCCATTCTTCAAAACTGATTGGGGAAGGTGAGAAATAAACCAACTTGCTAGAAGAGGAGTACAGCGCATGAGAACACCTCTTTTCCTCATTGTTTGTGTGTACAATGAGTGTAGGATGTCCCCAAGAAATGTAGGCACATGATTCCGAGATATGAAAATCTTGACAGCATTCACATCTATAAGCTGATAAGGGTTTGGGAACAAGACCAACCCATAGATGAGAAGTGCTACAATCTCCTCAAAAGCTTGCAGATCTAGAGAATTCCAGCAGTCTTGTGCCTACTCAAACAGAAACTTTGCCAAGAAACCCTTGACACCACTTTTGGTTTCCCAATGACCTTTGATATCAGATGGTTGCAAATGTAAGGCTTGAGCAACATCTTCAGGCTTTGGTTCTCTTTCCGTACCGTTGTAGGGTAGTTGATGGAGAATACGAATCCTTAGGAGTTGAGAAAATTCCTCCAAAGTAGGCACTAGTTGGTAATCAGGAAATGTAAAGCAATGGTGTAGGGGGTCAAAGAACTGGAAGAGAACTTTTATCATGTCTTCTTCAATGTTGGAGTTGACCAAGTTGAGAAGTCTACCATGTCTTTCACTGAAGAGAGATTCTATGGAATCTTGGAAGTAAGCTCCTTGAGTTGAGGAGGGATTCTCACAAGGTTGACTTGAATTGTTTTCCTGCGAAGAGATTCCATGACCTACAAAACAAGAACAAAGATGAAGATCCAAACCCTTGAAATGGTTAGTGGATGCATATGATGCTTTATGATGTTCATGATGTATGCACAAGCACATGTACAAAAAAACCAAACAAGATCCTAGTTTCAGGCTTGCATGAGGTTTCATAGGTGTTGTACCCCAAAATTTTCCCTCCCATTTCTCATTGATTTCTCATCACAAAGCCCTTGGAGATCAAGATCCAGTTAGGGTTTCATCTGCTCAAGACTTCTCCTTGCACTGTTGACCCAAATTAGGGTTTGTGTTTGCACAAAGATGTTTTGACCTAAATTGCCTAAGATGACTTTCATGCTTCATATTGGACTCCCAAGTTTATCCACATCAAGTTTCAAGCCTTGATTCCAAGTTTTGCCCAGTCAATTGGACAGTTGACCTAGAAATCAGCTGTATTGGGAAAAAAGTCAACTGTGGCCAATTGACAGTCAAATCTCATGCAAATTGACCCACATCAACATTATGAACTCACATGGACCATTTGATCAAGTTTGGATCACAACTCCACAAGAAATTTGATCAGATCACCAAAAGGGCAAAATGGTCATTTTTAGGTTTTGACTGTACAAATGCAATTTTTGACTGTTTGACCTAGCCAATGGCAAACCAAGCTCATATATGGACTCAAGGACCCCATGGAATTGTCTTGACATGCTCAACAAGTTCAAAAGATCCCAAATGCACAAGATTGACAGTTGAATTTCCCAGTCAATTGATCAATTTTGACTGTATACTGAAAAGTCAAACTTTGACTTTTTGGTCAAAATCAAGAGTCAAGATTCATTTTTCATCAAAACATGCCAAATCATGAAACTTGTTCATCAAGAAATCAAGAAATGCAAATTAGGGTTTGAAATGGAAATTTTTCATAACTTAGAATTTTTCTATGTTATGAAAAACCCTAATTTTTTCCTAACTTTGCCCCACTTTCTCACCAAGATTCATTTGGATTCAAGCAAAAGTCAAAACATGAAAGTTGTATCCTATTGCATAATCTACAACTTTGATTCACAAAGTTTTACCAAAAGAGGCTTGTATCTCAAGTTACAATTTTTGGAATAAGGGTACTAAACCATTCTTAACTTAGTGAAAATTTGACCTATTTTAGGCAAGGTTTTTACCTAACTTCAAGACCATTTTCCACATACTTACCCTTGGAATTTCAATTTGCATTTCAAAGATGGATTGTATTACACATTTCAAGCTTTCCAAAATGTCCAAGAACTCATCAAACAACCTCATGGTTAGAGAGAATCGAATTTTGCAATATGGCAAAAACTCACTTTTGAATTGGCCAATTTCCATGTTCATAACTTGTGCAATTTTTCAAATCAGCATGCTTCCCTTAATTACAGGCCCCTAAACCATCCAACACTCATAAATTTAATGCAAATTCTTTGTGCCAGGACCATGTTCTATGTGTTCAAGCATTGCATGATGGATTGATCCCAAAATAGATAAAGCACTTTAACCATTTTTGCAAAAGTAAGCTTTATGTCAAAATGAAAATCCAAGAATTACAGATCAAATCCCCTTGGCACAAGTTTAGGGACTAATCACACTGATCAATGACAAGGTTTGCAGCATGTTATGGGGGCCTCTACCTATCTAAACACCAACTTGGCTTTTGGTTGCTTAAAGTGTAAGAAATAGAGCATATCACAACACAACTCTGATATCAGTGAATACATGCTTAGCAAAAGTTATGAAACACACTCAAGACATCCTAACTTAGCTAGCACACGACTCCAACACCTCCATTTCCCTCTAGAACACAGAACCACCCTCAAACTGCCCAAACAGAGCACCTACTGCAGTTTGACTGCCAACTCTCATCCCTTTCATACACTCTTGCTAAAACCACCTCAAATACATCCTACAACATCCCTTGAAGCTAATCTAAACATCAAACACGACCTGTAACTCCTCTAATCAGTTCCACCATTTTCACTTTCTTGTTTTGCAGTTGAAGTTCCATAGCTTGATTCAAAGTGTTTCAAAGCAAAGTAAAACTTGGAATAGCATCCCTGGACATCAAGGAAGCTGTACCAATCATCACCTTGCTCTGAAAGTACCTCCATCATCAGATACAATTCCAACTGAGAAGGTATATTCATGAACTTCTAACTCTTAGTGTAGGCATCATTAGCTCTAAGTTTGTGAATAAGAAGTTTTCTACTCATGCCCCTGAATCTGTACATACTTTTACTTTCCATTTATTTTGCCTGAGCTATGAGAATTTAAGGTCTGAATGTTGATAAAAAGTTAGGTTAGGATTTGGGAATGATAAAATTCTCTCTCATTTCTGAGAGTTAGGATGAGTTCTTTACATATCTGGAATCGTGGCTTGATGATTAACATTTCTTATGTTGTAAGTTTGTGCTAAAACTCAAGGAATCAGGATGTTTGAATTCATAAACAAGGCGCGTGTTTTTGAACAAGAACTGTCCAGAGGTTGAAGAAGAAGCCACGTGGGCTGGGCCTGCTTTGATATTTCTTTTCACACCATGTTTTTGGTTTTACACCCCCTGAGTCCATTTTGTTTATTTTAATGATTTTTTGACTTTTCCTTTTTTATCCTGACTTATTTATTTTTGCTAATAATATTAAAAAACATAAAAAATATTTTTTGCACCATTTTTATATTTTTAGATATTTATTTGTTTATATGGACATTTGTACATAAATAATATATATATATACTATTATTTAGAAAAAACTAGAAAAATAATGCAAATATATTTTATTTCTGATTTTTATTTCATTTTCTCTTTTAAAAACATTTTATATCAAAAATACCTTTTTTTATAAATATTAAATATTATTATTTTATATATAATACATATTTAGTAAATAATAAAGATATTTATATATATATATATTAGTATATTTAGGTAAATAATACAAAAAATATATATATATATATTTTATTTTATTAATACTTGACATAAAAAATACTTTTTCATGAATATACTTCATTTTTATTTTATCTTGTACATAATTATTAAATATTGTACACATTAAATAGATAATATCTTTTATTTAAGAAATTAGGGTTTTGCCCTTAAAACACAAAAACCCCAAAAAATAATAATTTTCATTTTTATTTTATTTTGACATAAAAAATACTTTTTTTTCATACATATAAAAAACCCTTTTTGCATTTTGCATATTTATTTTTATTTCCATTTAATTATACAATTGATTACTTTGTAAATATTCCAAATTGATGTAATAGTTAGATTTAAATTTCTTGTCAAATACCCCCCATTTGAACATTTGTACCCCCCTTCCCATATTGTGTTGTAATAGTTTAGAACTTTACTTTTCGCACTTTAATGCTTTCTAATTATGCCATGTTAGAATTAGGGTTTGTATGCAAATAAAAACCACAAAAATAGTTTGACCTAATTTCAAGATAATCAAGCATGAAAATGGACAACACATATCACACTTGCACCCCTAGGGTACTCCACTTGTTGCCTTCAATAAATGGGCCATATTGCATGTTAGGTTTCTTTGGGTAAAACAAACAATCCAAATGATCATTAGTCCCTCGATGACGCTTTCGAAAAGTTGCCTAAAATGATCAAGTCCCTTTCAAGGAAAAATTGCCAAAAGATACTTAACACCATTGCAATTATGGTCTAAACGATGACCCGCGCCCGTCCCTTTTCGCATCCTAACACAAGATTGTCCACCAAATGCAATGGTGGAACAAAATTGTTAAAAGGGTTGAAGCATAGCAAAAATCTTCGAGAACTTTAGGGTAGATAGCTCTTAAGTACTTGTCAACTTGCAAATCAAAAACACTTGCCTATTTTTCAAATCACACTTTCAAAACAAACTTTCAAAAAAAACCTTGGAACATCTTTTCAAAAAGACAAACACCTTTTGTAAAACATTCGAGTAAAGAATTGTTCCAAGGGTAGCCTAGACAAGGCATCTTTTTCAAAACATTTTCAAAACCACACACAAAGCACCATTTCAAACAATTGAAAACCAAGGCAAGTTGATCTAAGCAAGTACCTAAGAGCCCATGGATAACCATGGATAGAAAGGGTGCTAATACCTTCCCTTTCTATAATCTACTCCCCGAACCCAAGAAAAAAATCTCAAAGGTTTTTGCTGTGATTTTTAAACCTTTCCTTAGGATAAAATAAAAAGTCGGTGGCGACTCTTGCTCAACCGAAACATTTGCGAAAACAAACGCAAAACACTAGTCAGTTCTCCCACCGTATCACAGAACTGGCGACTCTGCTGGGGATAATTTTAAAAGTGGAGTAACCTTAGGGCCTAGATCACCCTCTTGCATGACTAATTGTTTGATTTGATTGCTTTATACTTTGGCTCTATTGTTTGGGTTTGCAATCCTACACCCGGATTTTGGGAAACATTCATAGATAGCAATACGTTATGGAAACTGTGCAGGGTATACCGACACGGTTAAAGCAATAGCTATATTAGTGCGACATATTTGTGAGTACCGGTAACCCTTGAGTTCAATCAAGGAGAGTACGGGGCCGCTGAGTGATGTCACTAAGCACTAATGACCTAGAACCTTACTTGACCATCTTGGCCTTTTATTAGGGGTAGTGAGATGACCGGCTTTGGTGCAGTCCGAAGTTGGTAGATACTCGATACTACACTCATTGAGGGTTGTTTTCTTGGAATATTTTGGTCGCTAGTTAAGTGGCTAAACCGAAACAATGAACAATGAAAACAATCCAGTGATATTGAGCTCCTTAGAACCCGGTTACTATTTATAGGACAGGTTTTTAAGCCAACTACACTCAAGAGGGTACTTACCTATGAAACCCCATGCAAGCCTGAAACTAGGGTTTGGTGTGAATTTCCTGTACATATGTTTTGTGCATACATCATAAACATCATGAAGCATCATATGCATTCACTAACCATTTCAAGGATTTGGATCTTCATCTTTGTTCTTGTTTTGTAGGTCATGGAAATTCCTCGCAGAAAGACAATCCAAGTCAACCTTGTGAGAATCTCTCCTCAACTCAAGGAGCTCACCTCAAGAATTCCAGAAAGCTCATCCTTCAGTGAAAGACATGGTAGACTGCTCAGCCTAGTCAACACCAACATTGAAGAAGACATGATGAAAGTGCTATTCCAGTTCTTTGACCCTCTTCACCACTGTTTCACTTTCCCTGATTACCAGTTGGTGCCCACTTTGGAGGAGTTTTCTCAACTCCTAAGAATCCATATCCTTAATCAACTACCCTTCAACGGTACGGAAAAGGAACCAAAGTCGGAGGATGTTGCTCGAGCATTACATCTACAACCATCCGACATCAAGGGGCATTGGGAAACCAGAAGCGGCGTCAAAGGATTCTTAGAAAAATTCTTGTTTGAGAAGGCACAAGAATGTTGGAATTCATTGGACCTACAAGCCTTTGAAGAAATTGTGGCACTTCTTATCTATGGGTTGGTTTTATTCCCAAATTCTGACCAATTGATAGATATCAACGCCGTCAAAATCTTCTTGTCAAGAAATCCAATACCAACATTGCTTGGGGACATCCTTCACTCATTTTACACACGAACAATGAGACAGAGGGGTGTTCTCATGTGCTGTACTCCTCTCCTTGCAAGGTGGTTTATTTCGCACCTTCCACAATCTGTCTTGAAGAATGACCAAGGCTCAAGGTGGTCCCAACGGTTGATGACTCTTACTCACTCTGACGTACATTGGTGTTCTCGGTCCAGAGAAAATGTCATCATCGTCGATCATTGTGGAGAGTTTCCTAATGTTCCTTTACTTGGAATCAGAGGAGGTATCACCTACAACCCTTGCCTAGCTTTGAGGCAATTTGGATATGCACGGAGGGATGGCCCTCATGATATGTTGATTCCTGACCTAGTTTTTGACTTCGACAACGATGCGCAAGGACTTCGCCAAAGATTCATCAGAGCTTGGAGGATGCCCAACAAGGTTGATAGCAAGACACTGGGACACAAGAACTCCATCCCTCTTGAGCCTTATCTCAAGTGGGTACGAGCCCGAGCCCAGAGTCTAATGATGCCTTATCCTCATGTTCTCCCTGTGATTAAAGAGCCCGTCAAGGAAGGAGAGGTTCCCTACACCATCCTACATCCTGACATGCCTACATCGTGGGAGGAAATGCAGAAAAGTTGGATTCAGCTCAAGGAGGAACGGAACACTTTTGAAGACAGCTTCTACGCCAGTGAGAAGAAGGTTCTAGAGCTTACCCGCCGACTCCATGAGCAAGAGGCCCTCAACACCTACATTGCGCCAAAGAGGATGCGCAATGTCTTTTTACCTTGAGAAGTTGTTTTGTAATATTTGGCCCATGGGGCATTTATGTACAAACAAAATTCTTCTTATTAATATGACGTGCGTTCTTCTTTGTCTGCAACAATTTTGAATGTTCTAAATCCTTGAATGCATTGCATACATAAGCATACCATTCATCATGTGCATAAGCAGGTCTCACTCCAGGTTTCCTTATCTGTCTGCTGTTTATTTCAGTAGGATGGATCTCGAGCAAACAGTCAAAGACCTGCAAGCTCAAAATGCACAGTTCCAGCAACTCCTGACGACCTTGGCTAAAGGTCAGGAGGATCTCAAGACCTTGCTGGGGAATAAAGACCCAGTGAAAAAGAAGAAAAAGAGACTCGGGGTGGCTACTTTAGGGAGAAGATTTGACGGAGAGGCCAGGAGAGTGCTTGAATTTCCTCCTACTTCTGATGAAGGAACCAGTAAAGGAGGTGGGGCTGCGGTACCTTCCGAGTCCGATGTGGAAGAAGAGGAGGTTGAAGAGGATGAAGACTACTCTGATCAGCAATACCCTCCAGTTGATGATAAATACAAGGGTTTAGAAGACAGGTTGGCCGCCATGGAGCTACAGAGAGTACCGGTTTTGGATTTTGAAGACTTGGGTTTGGTTGCCGGGATTGTGATTCCCCCAAAATTCAAAGTGCCAGTTTTTGTGAGGTATGATGGGCTGTCCTGTCCAAAAATGCATCTCAGGTCCTACGTGAGAAAGATCCAACCCTATACGG
Source organism: Vicia faba (assembly GCA_948472305.1). NCBI lineage: Eukaryota > Viridiplantae > Streptophyta > Magnoliopsida > Fabales > Fabaceae > Vicia > Vicia faba. The sequence continues at coordinate 1,635,141,398 of OX451739.1, read as the reverse complement.
CAGATAAAAACCTTTGGATTCATTTCTTTCAAGACAGCCTTTCTGGGGCTCAATTGGAGTGGTTTTATCAGCTAGAGGGAACCAGCGTCCGAAATTGGGAAGACTTGGCCACCGCCTCTTACAAACAATATCAGTACAATTCTGACCTTGCTCCTACGCGTACCCAACTTCAGGATATGTCATTAGGAACAGGCGAAGGATTCAAAGAATATGCACAAAAATGGAGGGATTTGGCTGGCAGGGTGCAGCCTCCTTTAACCGACCGTGAACTTGTTGATATGTTTCTAGGGACCCTATCTGGGCCATTTTTCAATCATCTGATTGGTAACTCTTCCGCGGGGTTTACCGATTTGATCTTAACAGGCGAAAGAATAGAAGTTGGCATAAAGTCAGGAAAAATTCAAAAGGGTGTTGCTGCAAGTGTTGAGAAAAAGTGTTTTAAGAAGGAAACAACTGTGGTATATTCTCAGAGAAGAGCAGGGAAGACTGAGCGCCGACCGACCGTGGGGGCCGTAATGATTCAAAACTCTTCAAGTGAGCAGCCTCGTTATAACCAGTCCAGACCAAATCAACAACGAGTGGAACGGCCACAACGGCAGTTCACTCGTATTAATATGACTCCAGCGCAAGTGCTTCCCCATCTGTTAAAGTTGAATCTCGCCACCATCAAAGAGGCACCAAAGAATGTGAATATGTCCTCTCCACATTATCATCCTAATGCTAAATGCGCCTACCATTTTGACAGTGTCGGGCACGACACCAACGATTGTTGGGCACTCAAGCATAAAATCCAAGACCTGATAGAGGCGAAGGAGGTGGAGTTCGACGCTCCGGAGAAGCCTAATGTGATATCTGCTCCCATGCCGAAGCACGTCCGAAATGTCAATGCCATTGAAGAAGATTTGTATGTTGCTGATGTCAATGATCTGATAACTCCATTATTAACCATCAAGTTGAATCTGTTAAAGGCCGGGATCTTCCCGGGATGTAAAGAAGACTGCTTTTGTTGTTACTCTCTTCCGTTTGATTGTCCGTTACTGAAGAAAGGCATCCAAGGCCTAATGGATAGTCGACAAATTTTGTTTGAAAAAGTTTCTGCTGTTCCAACCCAAACTGAAGATGTCTCAATCATAACCATTCACGCCAATCTTTCCAAGGCCGTCAGAAAGCCTGTTAAGATTACACCAGCTACGAAATCTGTTCCTTTGAAGATAACAATGCCAGGGCCTGTCCCCTATGTTTCTGAGAATTCAATACCATGGAACTATGGCGGTGACGTCTACTACCATGGTATTAAACAAATCGAGGTAAATAAAGAAAGTTCGGATGATGAAGAAGCCAGCATTGGTAACATTGCAGGCACGAGCAAAATCACCCGGAGCGGGAGAATATTTTCTCCAGAGATTGCCCCTCCAAGAGCAATCTTTGGACCCTCATCTACTGACAAGGTCATCCCTGCACCAATAAAATTCTCCGCTAGAACCCCTTTGATTGAAGATGTTGTTGTTCCTAGTACTGTCTCTCCTACCACTGTTGATAAAGGTAAGGGAATCCAAGATGAGCTCGTCAGGACGAGGGCTCAACCCTTGGTCATCCCGGAAACCTCCAAGAAGGAAATGGATGAGATCTTGAAGATTATCAAAAGGAGTGATTACGATGTGGTAGAATAGCTGGGGAAAACCCCCTCAAAGATCTCCATGCTGGCCCTACTACTTTGCTCGGAAGCGCACGCTAAACTCTGATAAAATTCCTGAAGGCAGCCCATGTGCCCCAGGAAACCTCTGCAGATCAATTTCAAAATTGCGTGGCTAGCCTTACTGCGGACAATGGATTAGGTTTCTCTGATGCCGACCTAACTCCTAAAGGTAGAAACCACAATGATGCTTTGCACATTTCAGTCGAGTGCCGAGGAACTACACTCGCACATGTCTTGGTCGATACCGGTTCGTCACTGAATGTGTTGCCTAAGAAGGCCTTGGACCGACTAGATTGTGAAGGGTTGGAGTTGAAGCCGAGTGATATTGTTGTCAGAGCTTTCGATGGTTCGAAGAGAATGGTCCATGGGGAGGTTGAAATTCCCATCAAGATAGGCACCGAGGTGTTTAAATCTACTTTCTATGTTATGGACATCCGTCCATCATACTCTTGCTTGTTGGGTAGACCTTGGATACACCATTCTGGGGCAGTCACCTCCTCCTTACATCAGATGTTGAAGTATCCTGTCAAGGGAAAGATCATTACCGTCCATGGTGAAGAGGAGTACATGATCAGCCACTTAAACTCCTTCCGGTACGTGGAGGTAGAGGGGGAGCTCATTGAGACGCCTTTTCAGCATTTCGAAGAAGTCCTTCCTGAAATAACAGTAGCAAAGTTGGCAGCTGAGACACCGAGGCAGATGGCCAGGATGGCATCTCTGGAGGACGCAAAGGCCGCAATAAAGGAAGGGAAGAATTCAGCATGGGGGCAGTTGCCTGACATTCCACATAAGACAGACAAATTTGGATTAGGGTTCACCACCGTAGGCCAGAAAGCTATGCGCCGTGCGAAGATTGAAAGAGCGCCAGTCAAAATTTCTCCTTACGGAATCAATGCTTTGGAGGATGAAGACAAAGAGAGCAACATCGAAGAGTGGATTTACCCAACTGTCAAAGGAGGATTGTGCAACTGGGAGGAAAAAGACTTTGTCCCCATCACTTTTATTCATCAGTAATTTATCTGTCGAACATTTCCTATTTGGTCTGTAATATTTATTTTCATTGGACGTTTCTCATTTGATAAACTGCTTGTGTTCATTTTCTTTCCTTTTGCATTTTTTGTTTAAGGATGGCTATCCCTTACACACACCCACACTCACAAATGCAGGTACCCATCTACTCCGGATTCCATGGGTGACGATTCTGCTATATCCTTAAATAACTCTGAAGATCTGGTCAATCAAGCCGAGTATGAAGATGACGAAGGTTGTGAAGTACCAGGGGAACTAGCCAGACTTCTACAGCAAGAGGAAAGGGCCATCTTACCGCACGAAGAGTCATTGGAAACTATCAACTTAGGGACCGAGGAAGATCGGAAGCAGGTGCAAGTGGGTGCCAATCTGGAACCAAGTGTCAAGGAACGCCTGATACAGTTGTTGAATGAGTATGTTGAAATCTTCGCTTGGTCTTATGAAGACATGTCGGGTTTAGACACAGACATCGTGGTTCACCGTCTCCCCACAAGAGAGGATTGTCCACCAATCAAGCAAAAAGTCCGCCGAATGAGGCCTGATATGTCTGAAAAGATCAAAGCAGAAGTAATGAAGAAATTTGACGCTGGTTTTCTGGCTGTTACGTCCTATCCTCAATGGGTCGCTAACATCGTACCAGTACCTAAGAAAGATGGCAAAGTCAGGATGTGTGTGGACTACCGGGATTTGAATAGGGCCAGCCCCAAAGATGATTTTCCGCTGCCACACATTGACATTTTGATCGACAACACAGCTCAGCACAAAGTGTTTTCCTTCATGGCTGGATTCTCGGGCTACAATCAAATCAAAATGGCCCCCGAGGATATGGAGAAAACAACTTTTGTCACACAATGGGGCACTTTCTGTTACAAGGTGATGCCGTTCGGGTTGAAGAACGCATGGGCAACTTATCAACGCGCCATGGTAGCTTTGTTTCATGATATGATACATCATGAGATCGAAGTTTACGTTGACGATATGATAGCTCGGTCACAAACAGAGGAGGAGCACTTTGAACATCTAGAAAAGTTGTTTGCCAGGTTGAAAGAATACAAACTCAGGCTGAATCCAAGTAAGTTCACTTTTGGAGTTAGATCTGGTAAACTTCTAGGAGTCATCGTAAGCAACAAAGGCATTGAAGTCGATCCAGCAAAAGTGAAAGCAATACAAGAGATGCCGGCTCCCCGTACTGAAAAGGAGGTTAGAGGATTCTTGGGGCGCTTGAACTATATTGCCAGGTTCATCTCTCATCTGACTTCTACCTGTGAGCCAATTTTCAAACTCTTGAAGAAAGATCAGGTAGTCGAATGGAACGACGATTGCCAAGCTGCTTTTGATAAGATCAAGGAGTATTTACTAGAACCTCCTATTCTGATGCCACCCGTCGAAGGAAGACCATTGATCATGTATTTGACCGTCTTGGATAACTCAATGGGGTGTGTTTTGGGCCAGCATGACGAGTCTGGTCGAAAAGAGCATGCTATTTATTACCTTAGCAAAAAGTTTACCGACTCTGAGACTCGCTACTCACTGCTCGAGAAAACTTGTTGTGCTTTGGTATGGGCTGCTCGCCGACTAAGGCAGTATATGTTGACCCATACTACCTTGTTGATTTCCAAAATGGATCCTATCAAGTATATCTTTGAAAAGCCCGCCTTATCCCGAAGGATAGCCAGATGGCAGATGATCCTAACTGAGTATGACATCCAGTACACCACCCAAAAAGCTATAAAAGGGAGTGTACTAGCTGACCATCTGGCTCATCAAGCTATCGAAGATTATCAACCCATGAGATTTGACTTCCCAGACGAGGACATCATGAATTTGGACAACATTGAAGGTAACGGACCGTATGACGGACCCGAAAAGGGATCCCGATGGACCCTGTACTTTGATGGTGCTTCAAATGCACTTGGAAACGGTATCGGCGCAGTACTCATTTCTCCGGAAGGTTGTCACACACCTTTCACGGCCCGACTTTGCTTCAGCTGCACAAATAACATGGCTGAGTATGAAGCTTGCATCTTTGGTCTCAAGGCTGCTATAGACTTGGGGATCAAATCTTTGATCGTATTTGGGGACTCGGCTTTGGTTATCAGCCAAATCAAAGGAGAGTGGGATACCAAGCATCCTAATCTTATCCTATACAAAGAACATGTCCTGACATTGTTGCCTCATTTCAAGCAAATTACCTTCGAGCATTTTCCGCGAGAAGAGAATCAGCTAGCAGATGCTCTAGCTACAATGTCCTCCATGTTTAAACTCAACTGGGATAACGAGGCTCCCCAAATCACCATCGAGCGAATGGATGAACCGGCACATTGTCACGAGATTAATACCGAAGAAGTAGTGGAACAACCCTGGTTCCATGAAATCAAAAGGTATCTCGAGACTAGAGATTATCCCGAAGGAGCTTCCGTAAATGACAAGAAGTTCTTAAGGAAATTCGCTGCTAAATTCTTCCTGAGCAACGACATCCTTTACAAACGAAGCCACGATTGTGTATTACTCCGATGCGTAGACAAAGCTGAGGCAGATTTGATCATGACTGATATACACAGCGGCACATTTGGCACTCACTTGAGCGGGCATACAATGGCTAAGAAGATCCTAAGGGCAGGCTATTACTGGTCTACCATGGAAGCTGACTGCCATCAACATTCCCGTACTTGCCACAAATGTCAAGTCTACGCTGATAAAGTTCATATCCCTCCGGTTCCTCTCAATGTTCTGACTGCTCCTTAGCCATTTGCAATGTGGGGCATTGACATGATTGGAGAGATCAAGCCCACGGCTTCCAATGGACACCGCTTCATCCTGGTTGCCATTGACTATTTCACCAAATGGGTCGAAGCAGCTTCCTTCCCCTCTGTCACTAAAAATGTGGTTGCCCGCTTCATCAAGCAAAATCTCATATGTCGGTATGGTGTTCCAGACAGGATCATCACAGACAACGGTACAAATCTGAATAACACGATGATCACCGCTTTGTGCAAACAGTTCAATATTTATCATCACAATTCATCTCCCTATCGGCCGAAGATGAACGGTGCTGTTGAAGCTGCGAACAAAAACATTAAGAAGATCATCCAGAAAATGACAGTCACTTACAAAGACTGGCATGAGATGTTACCGTTTGCTCTACATGGATACCGTACGACGGCACGTACTTCAACTGGGGCAACCCCATTTTCGTTGGTATATGGCATGGAAGTTGTCCTGCCTATGGAAGTTCAGATTCCTTCTCTAAGGATTATGAAGGACGCAGGTTTGAATGAAGATGATTGGATGCAGACCCGACTTGATTAACTCAATTTGATCGACGAAAAGCGACTCGCTGCTATATGCCATGGTCAGACGTATCAAAAACGGATGATCAAGGCCTTCAATAAGAAAGTCAGACGTCAAGTGTATCAAGTCGGAGATCTCTTAATCAAGCGGATCATCTTGCCGCAAAGTGATCCCAGGGGCAAATGGACTCCTACATATGAAGGACCATTTGTGATCAAGAGCATATTTTCTGGTGGTGCGATGATTCTCACCACCATGGACGGTGATGATTTGCCGCACCCTGCGAACGCAGACATAGTCAAAAGATACTACACATAAGATAACCCGACAAGTTGAAAACCCGAAAGGGCGGCTTGGGCAAAAAGGGGTTTCCCGGTGGATCGAAAACCCGAAAGGGCGATTCAGGAAAAAGTTAGGGAATTAAAGCGTATGACTATGTCTCGTCGGATCACTTCAAAGACAATCTCTTCATCAACCAGTTCCAGGCTTTTGATCAATCCAGTCATCAGCAAACGAAGCATTGAATGGACAGATATTCATAGTTGTGAAGGCTATAGCGGAATGGAATCCCATGGAATTATTTCACATAGCCATCTTTATTTTGTATAAATCTTTCAATATTTACGACAAAATCCTCTTACTAGGATGATTTTCTCCTTTGTACAAATATACTCATAGAAAGTCAATACAAATACTTTTCCCAGAAATTTGTGTCATTTCATTTCACTTTTTCTCTTGCACTATTTGTTTTATTTTGAGAAACGTCCAATGTTTTGTTAAATAGGCATATGCATTTGAACATAATCATTTCCTTATGAATCAAGAAAGAGGATTACTGATAGGTTGAAGGTACAGTTGGATATCTTAATACCCCTTCAAAGGGACCCCCAGGAGATTTGGAATCCATATCCCCAGCAAGTCTTGAAGCTTATCCCCAGTAGATTCTGGAAGCTTACCCCCTACAGAGTACGGACGTCTCTCCCGAGCTTTATTCAAAGTTACACCTCACAAGGACTTATAACTGGGTTATCCTCAGCTTATTGTCACGGAAGATCGCACTCGGCAAATTTCTTCCTATCCCCAGCGGAGTTCATCAGAGTTCCCCAACATAGCTTATCAATACAATCCCCAGCCAGAGAATCCTCCGGAACTCAATTCCCCTCAAAGCTAAGTTTCAGTATCCCCTGCCGAGCTAAAACTTCAAATTATCAATCCCCAACGGAGCCAGACTAGTGAGCCTTCTCCCCACAGAGATACTTCCCACCAAGCTGAAGATTCTCAGTCTTACCTCCCCAGAATGAGTCTATTAGATTGGAACTCCCCAGTAGAAGTCATCAGGAATTCTCTTCCCCAGCAACAACCAAGGAATTATTCTTCCCGGCAGCAGTCAAGATGCTTCTATATTCAGCCATCGCAGATTCATCTATCCTTTGCAAGACATCTCTCCAGCTTACATGCACATTCATTTACATTCATATCATATGACATACATTGTATCATGCATCATGACATTGCATATAACTAACTCTTTACCTTTTCAGGTAAGATCAGTCGAAAGACTAAAATCATTATCTTCCGAGATTCTTTCCAGGAATAGTTCGGATGTGACCCAGACATGGCAACATTCTAATGCTTATTCCAGATTCATCCAGATGCAGTTTTACACGAGCTCATCATCAGGGAACCCTACACCGGTTCTTCCTCCAAATTCAAGGTTTCTGAAAACAGTTCACGAGTTCTCCAAGTAACAGATGTTAACCTATCACTTGTTCAGTTTCTTCTCAAGACTTCTGAAAACATTTTATGGATTCTTCCCAACAACGGATGTTAATCTATCGCTTGTTCAGAGGCAACTTTTGAAAACAGTTTACAGACGCTTCCCAACAACGGATGCTGCCCTATTGCTTATTCAACTTCAAGATTTCTGAAAACAGTTTACGGGTTCTCCAAGTAACGGATGTTAACCTATCGCTTGTTCAAATTCTTCTCAAGACTTCTGAAAACAGTTTATGGATTCTTCCCAACAACGGATGTTAATCTATCAGCTTGTTTAGATGCAATTTTTGAAAACAGTTTACGGACGCTTCCCAACAACAGATGCTGCTCTATTGCTTATTCAACCTCAAGACTTCTGAAAACAGTTTACGGACGCTTACCAACAACGGATGCTGCTCTATTGCTTATTCAACTTCAAGATTTCTGAAAACAGTTCACGGGTTCTCCAAGTAACGGATGTTAACCTATCGCTTGTTCAGTCTCTTCTCAAGACTTCTGAAAACAGTTCATGGATTCTTCCCAACAACGGATGTCAATCTATTGCTTGTTCAGACCCCCAGTTCAGATGTGGTTCAAAACATGGACACCTTTCGGATACTCATTTTCAGATGGCATCTTTAAGACCATCCCCGACAAGTTTCAGTCACTCTTCCAGATGGCATCGTTAAGCCCATCTCCAAATGGCATCTCTAAGCCCATTCCCGCATCCATTGCTTCGACGAGTGCAAATTTTAGGGCACTCTAGTGTCCAATCTCCTTTTACCCTCGAGTCGCGAAAGGCAAACTTGCCAATCTAACTCTTCGGATTCAAGAAGATTGAACAGGGGCAACTGTTGTACCCCAAAATATGCCCTCCCATTTCTCATTAATTTCTCATCACAAAGCCCTTGGAGATCAAGATCCAGTTAGGGTTTCATCTGCTCAAGACTTCTCCTTGCACTGTTGACCCAAATTAGGGTTTGTGTTTGCACAAAGATGTTTTGACCTAAATTGCCTAAGATGAATTTCATGCTTCATATTGGACTCCCAAGTTTATCCACATCAAGTTTCAAGCCTTGATTCCAAGTTTTGCCCAGTCAATTGGACAGTTGACCTAGAAATCAGCTGTATTGGGAAAAAAGTCAACTGTGGCCAATTGACAGTCAAATCTCATGAAAATTGACCCACATCAACATTATGAACTCACATGGACCATTTGATCAAGTTTGGATCACAACTCCACAAGAAATTTGATCAGATCACCAAAAGGGCAAAATGGTCATTTTTAGGGTTTTGACTGTACAAAGGCAATTTTTGACTGTTTGACCTAGCCAATGGCAAACCAAGCTCACATATGGACTCAAGGACCCCATGTAATTGTCTTGACATGCTCAACAAGTTCAAAAGATCCCAAATGCACAAGATTGACAGTTGAATTTCCCAGTCAATTGATCAATTTTGACTGTATACTGAAAAGTCAAACTTTGACTTTTTGGTCAAAATCAAGAGTCAAGATTCATTTTTCATCAAAACAAGCCAAATCATGAAACTTGTTCATCAAGAAATCAAGAAATGCAAATTAGGGTTTGAAATGGAAATTTTTCATAACTTAGAATTTTTCTAAGTTATGAAAAACCCTAATTTTTTCCTAACTTTGCCCCACTTTCTCACCAAGATTCATTTGGATTCAAGCAAAAGTCAAAACATGAAAGTTTTAGCCTATTGCATAATCTACAACTTTGATTCACACAGTTTTCCCAAAAGAGTCTTGTATCTCAAGTTACAATTTTTGGAAAAAGGGTACTAAACCATTCTTAACTTAGTGAAAATTTGACCTATTTTAGGCAAGGTTTTTACCTAACTTCAAGACCATTTTCCACATACTTCCCCTTGGAATTTCAATTTGCATTTCAAAGATGGATTATAGTACACATTCCAAGATTTCCAAAATGTCCAAGAACTCATCAAACAACCTCATGGTTAGAGAGAATCGAATTTTGCAATATGGCAAAAACTCACTTTTGAATTGGCCAATTTCCATGTTCATAACTTGTGCAATTTTTCAAATCAGCATGCTTCCCTTAATTACAGGCCCCTAAACCATCTAACACTCATAAATTTAATGCAAATTCTTTGTGCCAAGACCATGTTCTATGTGTTCAAGCATTGCATGATGGATTAATCCCAAAATAGATAAAGCACTTTAACCATTTTTGCAAAAGTAAGCTTTATGTCAAAATGAAAATCCAAGAAGTACAGATCAAATCCCCTTGGCACAAGTTTAGGGACTAATCACACTGATCAATGCCAAGGTTTGCAGCATGTTATGGGGGCCTCTACCTGTCTAAACACCAACTTGGCTTTTGGTTGCTTAAAGTGTAAGAAATAGAGCATATCACAACACAACTTTGATATCATTGAATACATGCTTAGCAAAAGTTATCAAACATATTCAAGACATCCTAACTGAGCTAGCACACGACTCCAACACCTCCATTGCCCTCTAGAACACAGAACCGCCCTCAAACTGCCCAAACAGAGCACCTACTGCAGTTTGACTGCCAACTATCATCCCTTTCATACACTCTTGCTAAAACCACCTCAAATACATCCTACAACATCCCTTGAAGCTAATCCAAACATCAAACACGACCTGTAACTCCTCTAATCAGTTCCACCATTTTCACTTTCTTGTTTTGCAGTTGAAGTTCCATAGCTCGATTCAAAGTGTTTCAAAGCAAAGTAAAACTTGGAATAGCATCCCTGGACATCAAGGAAGCTGTACCAATCATCACCTTGCTCTGAAAGTACCTCCATCATCAGATACAATTCCAACTGAGAAGGTATATTCATGAACTTCTAACTCTTAGTGTAGGCATCATTAGCTCTAAGTTTGTGAATAAGAAGTGTTCTACTCATGCCCCTGAATCTGTACATACTTTTACTTTCCATTTATTTTGCCTGAGCTATGAGAATTTAAGGTCTGAATGTTGATAAAAAGTTAGGTTAGGATTTGGGAATGATAAAATTCTCTCTCATTTCTGAGAGTTAGGATGAGTTCTTTACATATTTGGAATCGTGGCTTGATGATTAACATTTCTTATGTTGTAAGTTTGTGCTAAAACTCAAGGAATCAGGATGTTTGAATTCATAAACAAGGCGCGTGTTTTTGAACAAGAACTGTCCAGAGGTTGAAGAAGAAGCCACGTGGGCTGGGCCTGCTTTGATATTTCTCTTCACACCATGTTTTTGGTTTTACACCCCCTAAGTCCATTTTGTTTATTTTAATGATTTTTTGACTTTTCCTTTTTTATCCTGACTTATTTATTTTTGCTAATAATATTAAAAAAAATAAAAAATATTTTTTGCACCATTTTTATATTTTTAGGTATTTATTTGTTTATATGGACATTTGTACATAAATAATATATATATACTATTATTTAGAAAAAACTAGAAAAATAATGCAAATATATTTTATTTCTGATTTTTATTTCATTTTCTCTTTTAAAAACATTTTATATCAAAAATACCTTTTTTTTATAAATATTAAATATTATTATTTTATATATATAATACATATTTAGTAAATAATAAAGATATTTATATATATATATTAGTATATTTAGGTAAATAATACAAAAAATATTTTTTTTTTATTTTATTAATACTTGACATAAAAAATAAATTTTCATGAATATACTTCATTTTTATTTTATCTTGTACATAATTATTAAATATTGTACACATTAAATAGATAATATCTTTTATTTAAGAAATTAGGGTTTTGCCCTTAAAACACAAAAACCCCAAAAAATAATACTTTTCATTTTTATTTTATTTTGACATAAAAAATACTTTTTTTTCATACATATAAAAAACCCTTTTTGCATTTTGCATATTTATTTTTATTTCCATTTAATTATACAATTGATTACTTTGTAAATATTCCAAATTGATGTAATAGTTAGATTTAAATTTCTTGTCAAATACCCCCCATTTGAACATTTGTACCCCCCCTTCCCATATTGTGTTGTAATAGTTTAGAACTTTACTTTTCGCACTTTAATGCTTTCTAATTATGCCATGTTAGAATTAGGGTTTGTATGCAAATAAAAACCACAAAAATAGTTTGACCTAATTTCAAGATAATCAAGCATGAAAATGGACAACACATATCACACTTGCACCCCTAGGGTACTCCACTTGTTGCCTTCAATAAATGGGCCATATTGCATGTTAGGTTTCTTTGGGTAAAACAAACAATCCAAATGATCATTAGTCCCTCGATGACGCTTTCGAAAAGTTGCCTAAAATGATCAAGTCCCTTTCAAGGAAAAATTGCCCAAAGATACTTAACACCATTGCAATTATGGTCTAAACGATGACCCGCGCCCGTCCCTTTTCACATCCTAACACAAGATTGTCCACCAAATGCAATGGTGGAACAAAATTGTTAAAAGGGTTGAAGCATAGCAAAAATCTTTGAGAACTTTAGGGTAGATAGCTCTTAAGTACTTGTCAACTTGCAAATCAAAAACACTTGCCTATTTTTCAAATCACACTTTCAAAACAAACTTTCAAAAAAAACCTTGGAACATCTTTTCAAAAAGACAAACACCTTTTGTAAAACATTCGAGTAAAGAATTGTTACAAGGGTAGCCTAAACAAGGCATCTTTTTCAAAACACTTTCAAAACCACACAAAAAGCACCATTTCAAACAATTGAAAACCAAGGCAAGTTGATCTAAGCAAGTACCTAAGAGCCCATGGATAACCATGGATAGAAAGGGTGCTAATACCTTCCCTTTCTATAATCTACTCCCCGAACCCAAGAAAAAAATCTCAAAGGTTTTTGTTGTGCTTTTTAAACCTTTCCTTAGGATAAAATAAAAAGTCGGTGGCGACTCTTGCTCAACCGAAACATTTGCGAAAACAAACGGAAAACACTAGTCAGTTCTCCCACCGTATCACAATAGGTAAGTACCCTCTTGAAGTTATTTGGCTCAACCTGTCCTATAAATAGTAACCGGGTTCTAAGGAGCTTAATATCACTGGATTATTTTCTATGTTCATTGTTTCAGTTTAGCCACTTTATTGGCGACCGAAATATTCCAAGAAAACAATCCTCAATGAGTGTAGTGTCGAGTATCTACCAACTTCGGACTGCACCAAAGCCGGTCATCTCACTACCCTTAAAAAAGGCCAAGATGGCCAAGTAAGGTTCTAAGAGTTCATTAGTGCTTCATGAGATCATTCAGCGGCCCCGTATTCTATTTGATTGACTCAAAGGCTACCGGTACTCACAAATATGTCACACTAATATAGTTATTGCTTCAACCATGTCGGTATACCCCGTACAGTTTCCACAACGTATTGCTATTTACCTATGAATGTTTCCCAAATTCGGGTAGAGGATTTCAAGCCCGAACAAGAGAATCAAATGTAAAGCAATCAAAGCAATCAAGATAAGCATGCAAAGGTGATCTAAGCCCTAAGGTTACTCCACTTTTAAAGTTTTCCCCAGCAGAGTCGCCAGCTCTGTGATACGATGGGAGAATTGACTTGGGATTTTGCGTTTGTGTTTGCAAATGTTTCGGTTTAGCAAGAGTCGCCACCGACTTTTTATTTTATCCTAAGGAAAGGTCAAAAAGCACAGGAAAGACCTTTAAGATGTTTTCTTGGGTTCGGGGAGTAGATTATGAAAAGGGAAGGTGCAAGCACCCTTTTCATCCATGGTTATCCATGGGCTCTTAGTTACTTGTTTAGATCACTTGCTTTTGCTTTTTAATTGTTTGAAATGGTGCTTTGTGTGTGGTTTTGAAAGATGTTTTGAAAAGAGGCCATCATTGTGGCAACCTTTGTAATGATTCTTGTTTGAATGTATACAAAGGTGTTTTTGTCTTTTGAAAAGATTTCAATGTTTTTTGAAAGTTTGATTTGGAAATTGTGTTGTGAAGTGTGTTTGAAAATAGCAAGGATGTTTTTGCAAGCTTTTGATCAAGTAACTAAGAGCTATCTACCCTATTTTACTCAAAGATCTTTCTTATGTTTTTAACCCTTTTGACAGTGTTGTTTCACCATTGCATTTGGTGAACAACCTTGTGTTAGGATGTTAAACGGGACTGGCGCGGGTCATCGTATAGACCATGATAGCAATTGTGTTAGGTACCTTTGGCAATTTTCTTGAGGGACTTGATCATTTTTGTTTAGGCAACTCAGATAGCGTCATCGAGGGACTATGATCTTTTGTTTTGTTTTTGTTTTGTCAAAGTACCCAACATGCATACCATGACCCATTTTTGAAGGCAACAAGTGGATTGTAACCCTAGGGGTGCAAGTGTGCATTGTGTTTGATTTTCATGCATTTTTGTCTTTGATTAGGTCAAACTATTTGTTAATTTAGATTTTTGCATACAAACCCTAATTCTCTAATCATGGCATAATTGAAAGTGTAGAATGCGAGAATTTAAAGTTCTAAGCTATTACAACATGACTATGAGGATGGGGGTACAAATTTGAATGGGGGGTATTTCACAAGAAATATAAACCCTAATTTACTATTACATCCAAATTGAATCATAATTGCATGAATATTTAAACGAACAATTATTTAAATAATAAAATAAATAAATATCAAATAAGTATGAACTATGCAAAAAAAAATAGTTTTTTTTTGTTTGTTTATGTATGCAAAAGTATTTTTGAGGTTAAAAACTATAAAAAAATAAAATAAAAAGATTAATTTTATTTGTTTTAAGGGTAAACCCTAATTTCTTTTAAGAAAATAAATATAATATATTATTTATGTATAGTAAATATATTAACATGTACAAAAATGAAATATACTTAAAAAAGGTGTTTTTTAGTATAAATAATAATAAAAATAAAATGTAATATTTTTGTATTTTTATTCTAAGTATTTAATAAAATAAAAAGATATATGTTCATTATGTGTATATTAATCAAATTAAATATGTACAAAATAAAACAAAATATGTAAAAATAAAATATACTCAAGAAAATATTTTTAATATGAATAAAAATAAATAACAAAAATAAAAGTATAAAATGTAAATATTTTTCAAGTTTTCAAATATAAAAGAATGTTTAAATAACTTTTAATGTTAGAAAAAATTAGAATAAAATGCCAAATAAATTAAAATAAATTATGAAAATATTTTTTGAGCATTTATTATATTTGGAAATAAAATAACAAAGTCAAAAAAGAAAACAAAAATTCAAAAATGCAAAAATAAGAAATTGGGCCAGGGGGTGTGAAACTGAAAAAAAGGGTGTTAGAAGCAAAAGGCCGGGCCCAGCCCAAGCCTTCATCTTCAACCTCCAGCAACTGTCAAACGCGCGCGCGCCTGGTTCAAACTGGAACATCCTGGAAACGTGATCTTTTGCCAAAACTCACAACATCAAACTTGTAGAGAATTTAAATACGATTCCAACCATATAAAGCATTAATCCTAACTCTCAAAGACCAGAGAGAATTTCTCTGGCCCTAAAATCTGGCCTAGTTTATTCAGCATGTTCATGGATGAAATTCTCCTAGCACACTTAATATAAATGAAAGCTGAGCATATGTATGGCTTCATGGCATTGAATACTACATTTTTCATTCACAAATCTAAGGCTAAATGTTCCTAAATAGAGAGATAGAATGTGATGAAAAACCTGTTTCAGTTGGATTCGAGTTGGACAATGCAGAGCTTCTCAACAAGTTTTGAGGTGTCTGGTAGCTTGCCTGAACTTCACTTGATCTTTTCCAATAGCTAGCTTTCCTTGAATTTCCTTGAATCAGCCTCTAGAACTCAACCTGCATAAGCTTGAAATGAAAATGATGAGCACTGTAAATGGAGTTACAGTTGGAAATGGTGGTTTGGGATAGCTTGAGTGAGTTGAATGGAAGGTGTTTGAAGTGGAAAGGGGCAAAACGCACGAGCCAAATGAGCTATGGCACTCAAGTTGAAGCACCTGCCCTGTTTTGCCAAAGAAGAGTGATTTCTGGATATGGGAGGTTATGAGACTCAAACCCTCGTGTTTCTTGCTCAAAGGGTGGTATGAAAGTTGTTCAAAAAGTTTGTGTAAGTTGTTCTTTGCTGGTTTTTTAGTTGGGAAGATTTTGCAAGTTTTCTTCTTTGTGAAGCAAGAATGTGTAAGTTGTGAATACATGCCTGTACCAGCCCTTAAGTATATTGCACACAATCCTCTTGGTTGCTGGAATTTGTGGATTTGATTTGGCTTCTGAGATATGGCCTTATGCTTCAAAGATCATGGTTTAACATAAAGCATAACTTTTCAAGAATGGAAATGTACCTTTTTTTAATTAAGGCTTAGTTTTGTGTGTAATGTCCAAATGGCCAAGATAATGCATTAGCTCAGTGGATTTGCATTCAATTAAGGAGTGTAAAATGATTTAGAGGCCTGCAAGCTACTACAAAGCATGCTGGTTTGAAAATGCAAGTTGTATGAACATGTATTGGCCATGGATACAAAGTGAGTTTTTGCCAACTTCAAGTATTCGATTCTCCCTAACCACAAATGTGTTTGAGGGGTTATTGGACAATTTGGAAAGCTTGAAACAAGAACTATAATCCATATGTAAAATTCAACTTGATACTCCAAGTGGAACTATGTGAAAAATGGCCAAGAAGATGGGTCAAAATCCTGCCTAAACTAGGGCAAAATTTCTCTAAGTTAAAAGTTTTAGGGACCCTTGTTCCAAAAATCATAACTTGAGATCCAAGCTTCTTTTGAGAAAACTTTGTGTATCAAATTTGTAGACTTTGTGGAGGACTACAACTTTCATGTTGTAAGTTTTGTTTGAATCCATTTGCATCATGGTGAAAATGTGGGACAAAGTTAGGAAAAAATAAGAAAATTTCATAACTTAGAAAAATTCTAAGTTATGAAATTTTTTCAATTTCAAACCCTAATTTGCAATTTTGGGTTTCTTGATGAAAAAGTTTCATAATTTGACACATCTTGATGAAAAGTGACCCTTGGCACTTGATTTTGACCAAAAAGTCAAAGTTTGGCTTTTCAGTATACAGTCAAATTTTGATCAGTTGACTGAAAAATTCATTTGTCAATCATATGCATTTGAGATCTTTTGAACTTGTTGAATAGGTCAAGATGATTTCATTGAGTCCTTGAGTCCATGTTTGAGCTTGATTTTCCATTGGCTAGGTCAAACAGTCAAAAATTGCCTTTGTACAGTCAAAACCCTAAAAATGGCCATTTTGCCCTTTTGGTGATCTGATCAAATTTCTTGTGGAATTGTGGTCCAAACTTGATCAAATGGTTCATATGAGTTCATAATGTTAATGTGGGTCAAAATTCATGAGGTTTGACTGTAAATTGGCCTCAGTTGACTTTTTCCCCAATATAGCTGATTTCTAGGTCAACTGTCCAATTGACTGGGCAAAAATTTGATTCAAGGCTTGAAACTTGGTATGGACATACTTATGAGTCCAACATGAAGTATGAAAGTCAATTTGGTCATTTTAAGTCAAAAAGTCCCTGTGCAAACTCAAACCCTAATTGAGGTCAACAGTGCAAGGAGGTGTCTTGAGCAGAGCAAACCCTAGCTTGATCTTGAGTCCCAAGAGCCTTGTGATGAGAAATGTTGATAAAATGAGAGGGAAAATTTTGGGGTACAACACATAGAAATCCAAAAATCCACTCGTGCGTTTCAAATTCTAATCACCTAAACACTTAACCTACATCATATCTAAGTGTTCTAGACCATCATCCCTTCACTGTAACTCCTCCTTCTCCATCTGCCATTTTTGTTTTTCAAGCTTGCAGGTGGACTTGGATAGGGAAATTCAGGCACTTCCAAGGCAAGGTAAAGATTGGAACATACTCAGGGAGGTCCAGGCAAGCTAAAGGGATCTTCAGGCCTTCATAAAACTCATTCAAACTCCATTCACGATCTCAGCTGAAGGAGGTAAGAACTCTAACTTTTATCTCTTCATAAAGACATCCATTGGTCTTGATTTGTGAAAGAAAAATGTATATATTATTGTGATAAAGCCAACCATGTGCATAGATTTCATTTATGTTCATTGTGTATAGAGAATTTTAGATTTCAAATTTCTGTAAAAGTTAGGTTTAAAATTAGGGCCATTGAAATTAGCTTTGATCTTTGACTGTTGGTTTACATGAGTTACATGGTTGAAATCGTGGGAAAGAGTATTACCATTTTCATGTTTGAAGTTTCCATTTTCATGGAGAAACGAGAAAGATACAGAGGTTCAGGCTAGCTTGAGGAAGAAGATGAAGTACACGGCAAGGAAGCATTTTGTGTTATCTATTTTTAGTTTCATATGAACTAACGGATGTACAGCCACCCCAGTGGCAAGGTAGCGCGCTGAAAATGCATAGGTCATGGGTTCGAACCTTGGCGCTACCTTTTGCATTTTTCATTTTTGTCATTTTTGCAACGTGGGCTCAATAACTGGGCTTCTCTTTTTTTTTCTAACACGTACCTCTCTTTTTCTTACAGCACCCCCGGCCCATACATTTTTATTATTTATTTTTATTTCCATTTTTTTATTAAATATATTTTTCTTAAATATTATAAAATCATAAAAAATATAAAAATGTTAAATATTTCATTTTTGTTTATTTTATTTTTGTTTTCACATAAAAAATATTTTTATTAAATTATATATTAACTATATTTCTTAAATAAACTTGTAAAATAAAATAAACTTAGGTTAATTTTTATTTTTCTATTCCTTCATATTTGTAAATATTTATTCTAATGAACAAAAGGACTAAAATATTTCATAAAATATTATTTATCACTTTTAGACAAAATACACAATAATAATATTTAAAGAACTTGATTTTCTTTTAACAAATAAGAATTAGGGTTAACCAAATTTCTAAAAAAATAATTTCCTTTTCTTAAATTATTAGGCTTATTTCAAAACTCTTTTTCATATAAAAAACAAAACAAATTTCCTTTTATTGCATATACATAACATTGCATATTTAACTTATATTGTATATTATTTATTCAAATACTTGTACAAATTCGATTTGGTTGTAATAGATTAAATTAGGTTTACATTATTGCAAATCCCTATTCATAATTTGTATACCCCCCTCCCATAAAATGTTGTAATAGCGTAGTAATCTTTAAATTACGCAATTTGCCGCTTTTATATATCATGCTAGTAATTAGGGTTTGTATGGCAAGATAAAAACAAATCAAATAGAAAACCCTAATCCAAGACAAAATCAAGCATGAAAATAACACGCTTGCACACAAGCACCCTTAGGGTCACTCCACTTGGTTGCCTTACACAAAAATGGCCATATTACGCATGCGAAGTATCTTGGCAAATACAAACAAGTATAAGATCATAGTCCCTCGATGACGCTATTCAAAGTTGCCTTAAAAATGATCTTGGACCCTCAAAAATGCTAAGATACTTTGCAACATTCCTAATCATGGTTATACGATGACCTTCGCCCGTCCAGTTTACATCCAAAGATAAGGTTGCTTACCAAATCAATGGTAAGATAACAATGTCAAAGGAAAAGAAAATGAACAAGAAAGACATTTGAGTAGGTAGATTACTTTTAGTTACTTGCTCCTTTTCAAAATAACTATCCTTGCTATTTTCAAAAACAAACACTCACATTTCCAAAACATCTTACATTGAAAACATTTTCAAAAAGACAAACATCTTTGTATACATTCTTACGAACGAGAATCATTACAAAGATTGCCTAAACAATGGCCTCTTTTACAAAATACTTTCAAAACCACACAAAAGCATAATTTCAAAACAAAAGCAATTGATCTAGCAAGTAACTAAGAGCCCATGGAAAACCATGGATGAAAAGGGTGCTAATACCTTCCCTTTTCATAATATACCCCCCGAATTCAAGGAACAATCTCAAAGGTCTTTCCTGTGCTTTTTCACCTTTCCTTTTGGATAAAAGAAAAGTCGGTGGCGACTCTTGCTAACCGCAACATTTGTGATAAAATGCAAAACCTTCAAGTCAGTTCTCCCACTGTATCACAGAACTGGAGACTCTGATGGGGAGTATTATAAAAGTGGGGATACCTTAGGGCTAGATCACATTTATTTTCTTACATTGTTTGACTTGTTTGCTTTATATTATGGTTCTTTGTTTGAGTTTGAATCCTCTACCCGGATTTGGGATACATTATAGGTAAATAGAAATACATTGTGGAAACTGTGTGCGGTATACCGACATGGTCTAAGCAATAGCTATGTTAGTGTGACATATTTGTGGGTACCGGTAGTCTTTGAGTTAATCAAAGAGAATACAGGGCCGCTGACTGATGTCATGAAGCACTAATGAACCTCTAGAACCCTTTACTTGACCAACTTGGCCTTTAGGATGTAGTGAGATGACCGGCTTTGGTGCAGTCCGAAGTTGCTAGATACTAGATACTACACTCATTGAGGTTTGGTTTCTTGGGATATTTCGGTCGCCATTAAAGAGGCTTGAGCTGAAACAATGACCAAGGAAACAATCCAATGATATTGATCTCCTTAGAACCCGGTTACTATTATTAGGACAGGTTTAAGCCAACTAAACTTCAAGAGGGTACTTACCTATAAAACCCCATGCAAGCCTAAACTAAGAACTTGTTTGCTTTGCTTGTATATGCATACTTGTACATAACATCTTGGACATCATGAACATCACATACATCTACTAACCATTTCAAGGATTTTTGAGATTCATCTTTGTTCTTGTTTTGTAGGATATGGATTCACTTCGCAGGAAAACTATCCAAATCAACCTTCTAAGAATTCCTCCACAACTTAAGGAGCTAGCTTCAAGGATCTCTGAGAACTCTCCATTCACCGAGAGACATGGTCGTCTACTCAACTTGGTCACCTCCAACACAGATGAGGATATGATGAAGGTGCTCTTTCAGTTCTTTGATCCTTTGCACCATTGCTTCACATTTCCTGACTATCAGCTTGTGCCTACTTTGGAAGAATTCTCTCAACTCTTGAGGATTCCCATTCTCAATCAACTACCTTTCAACGGTACGGAAAGAGACCCAAATCCATAAGAAATTTCTCAAGCTCTGCACTTTCAGTCATCTGATGTCACAACTCATTGGGAAGCTAGAAGTGGTGTCAAAGGCTTCTTAGCAAAGTTCATGTTTGAGAAAGCCCAAAGTTGTTGGAATTCCTTAGACTTGCAAGACTTTGAGGAAATTATGGATCTTCTTATATATGGGATGGTCTTGTTCCCTAATCCTGACGAACTCATAGATGTGAGCACCGTCAAAATCTTCATGTCATGCAACCCGGTGCCTACATTGCTTGGAGATATCCTACACTCTTTTCACACCCGCACAATGAGGAAAAGAGGTGTCCTTATGTGTTTCACTCCTCTCCTGGCAAGATGGTTTATTTCTCATCTTCCCCAATTAGTCTTAAATAATGAGCAAGGTTCAAGGTGGTCACAAAGGTTAATGACACTCAAACATTCAGATATTCATTGGTGCTCCCGATCCAAAGAGAATGTTATCATTGTTGACCATTGTGGAGAATTCCATAATATCCCTCTACTTGGCATTAGGGGAGGCATCACCTACAACCCATGCTTAGCTCTAAGACAGTTTGGCTACGCCCGAAGGGATGGCCCGCACGAGATGTTGATTCAAGGTTTGGTATTCGACTACGACAACGACGATCAAGATCTTCGCCAGAGATTCATCCGAGCTTGGAGGATGCTAAACAAGGTGGATAGCAAGACTTTAGGGCACAAGAATTCCATCCCTCTTGAGCCTTACCTCAAATGGGTACGAACTCGTGCTCAAATCCTTATGAAGCCTTACCCCTCCATTCTCCCGATGATCATTGAGCCTGTTAAGGAGGGAGATGTTCCATACACTATCCTACATCCTGACATGTCCACATCTTTTGAAGACCTACAAAGGGATTGGATACATCTCAAAGGAGAGCGAGATACTTTCGAAGCCCAATTCTACGCAAGCGAGAAGAAGGTTTTGGAACTCACTAGGCTACTTCATGAGGAGCAGACTCTAAATGCCTACATTGCACCAAAAAGGATGGCACTACTTTTTTATCTTAGAGTTTTGTATTATTTTGTCCAAGGGGCATTGATGTACTCAAAATTTATCTTATTAATATAACAGATGTTTTCTTTTTGTCTAAAACGAACTTGAATCTTTGAAATCCTTGAAAACATTGCATATGCACATATCATTCATCATAACATAAATAGGTCTTTTGGTAACAAGTTTCCTCGTCTCTCTACTGTTTATTTCAGTAAGATGGATCTCGAACAGACATACAAAGATCTCCAAGCTCAGAACACGCAGTTTCAACAGTTGCTCATTACCCTAGCTAAGGGATAAGAAGAGTTGAAGACTCTGCTGGCTGAAGAGAGGAAAAAGAAAACAAAGAAAGTCACTGGGGTCTTAAACATGGGGAGAAGATTTCAGGGGCAGACTAGAAAAACCTTGAACTTTGCAATAACATCCGGTGAAGGAGAGGGGAAAGGAAAGGAAACAACGGTCCCGTCAAAATCTGAAGAGGAGGAAGAAGAGGAAGACTACTCTGAGGAACAGTATCCTCCAGCTGATGATAAGTACGGACATCTTGAAGAGCGTTTGAGCGCTATGGAAATACAAAAGGTGTCAGGCCTAGACTTTGAAGAATTGGGACTAGTGTCGGGAATTGTGATTCCTCCGAAATTCAAAGCTCCCTTGTTTGAAAAATACGATAGAGTGTCATTCACTAAGATGCATCTCCGATCATATGTGAGAAAGATCCAACCACACTCCGCTGATAAAGACTTGTGGGTGCATTTTTTTCCAAGATAGTCTATCTGGAACACAACTCGATTGGTTTTACCAACTAGAAAGAGCCAATGTCCACAATTGGGAAGATATTGTCGTAGATTTCTACAAGCAATATCAATATAATGCTGATTTGGTGCCTACCCGTACTCAACATCAGAGTATGGCTATGGCTTCAAATGAGGGTTTCAAGGATTACGCGCAGAAATGGAGATATCTAGCTGGAAGAGTTCAACCCCCTCTGTCTGAAAGGGAATTGGTAGACATGTTCTTAGGCACTTTGTCGGGCCCTTTCTTCAGCCATTTGATTGGAAGCTCATCTGCAGGGTTCATTGAGCTAATATTAACCGGAGAGAGGGTGGAAGCTGGCGTGAAAAGTGGAAAGATTCAGAAGGATTCATATTCTTCTACAGCTGTGAGAAAGCCTTTTATTGGGAAGAAAGAGATAGCTATTGTATATCCGTAAACAAACCAAGAGAGAGCCGAATGCCGACCAATGGTGGGGGTTGTTATGATTCTGAAACCTACGTATGATCAACAAAGAAGTAATCAACCAAGGGTGGAAAGGCCAGTCAGGCAATTCACCAGAATCAATATGACTCTGTCTCAAGTATTACCGCATCTTCTGAATCCAATTTGGCAACTTTGAAAGAAGCTCCAAAAAACCCCAACACAGCGTCCCCTCATTATCACCCCAATGCCCGTTGCACATATCACTCCGAAAGTCCTGGTTACGATACTAACAATTGTTGGGCCTTGAAAAACAAAATACAAGACCTCATTGAAGCAAAAGAAATTGAGTTTGATGCGCCCGAGAAGCCAAACGTCATTTCTTCTCCTATGCCCAGACATGGTCATAACAACAATGCTATTGAAGAAGATTTGTTTGTTACCACAGTTGATGAACTCTTAACTCCATTCCCAATCATTAAGATAAACTTTTTGAAAGTCGGTATATTCCCGAGTTGTAATGAAGACTGCCACCTCTGCTTATCCTCACCAACTGATTGCCCTTTGTTGAAAATGGGCATTCAACGCTTGATAGACAATAAAGAGATTCTGTTTGAAAATACTCCTGTTTCACCTATTCCTGTTGAAGATGTTTCAATCATTACCATCTCCGCCAATTCTTCCAGGGTCCCCAAAAGACCCGTTAGAACTACATCAGTTCCAAAAACTACTACTCTAATAATCACAATGCTTGGGCCAGTCCCATATGAATCAGATAAAACTGTGCCGTCGAATTACGGTGGGGACATTTATTACCATGGCATCAAAAAAGATGGGCCGGCTGCCGAAGAGATAAACTCTGAAGAAGAAGATTTCGACATTAGCAATATTAACGGAACTAGTAAAATTACCCGAAGCGGTAGGATCTTTTCTCCACAAATTGCCCCCCCCCCACAAAGGCAGTTTTTGGACCCGTGGCTGCTCTAAAGGTTATTTCTATACCCATAATCATCTCTGCAAGTGCTCCTATTGATGAAGTCGTTATAACCCCTATTGTCATTCCTACCAACACTCCTACTGCTGAAACTCGAGGAAAAAATATTCAAGTAGAGCCTGTTCGGACGAAGGCTCGACCACTGACTATCCCCGAGACCTCCAAGAAAGAAATGTAGGAGATTCTAAAAATTATAAAGAGGAGCGATTACGATGTAGTCGAACAGTTGGGGAAAACTCCCTCTAAAATCTCCATGCTAGCATTACTACTGTGTTCCGAGGCACATGCGAAAGCCTTGGTGAAGTTCCTAAAAACAGCCCATATGCCTCAAGAGACGTCTGCTGATCAATTTCAAGACTGCATGGCCATTTTAACAGTGGATAACGGCCTAGGCTTCTCGGATGTTGATCTAACATCAAGGGGAAGAAATAAAAACGAGGCATTACATGTCTCTGTGGAATGTAGAGGCACAAATCTGGCCCATGTCTTGGTTGACACTGGCTTATCTTTAAATGTTTTACCGAAAAAAGCTCTTGACAGACTTGACTGCGAAGGACTGACGTTAAAGCCGAGCAACATTGTAGTAAGGGCATTTGATGACTCGAAGAGGATGGTACATGGGGAGGTGGATATCCCCATAAAGGTTGGGACTCAAACGTTCAATTCTACCTTTTATGTAATGGACATCCGCCCCTCTTACTCCTGCCTGCTAGGACGGCCATGGATCCAGAATGATGGTGCTGTCACCTCTACATTGCACCAGATGTTGAAGTATCCGGTTCAAGGAAATATTATAACTGTCCACGGAGAGGAAGAATATATGATTAGCCATCTCAATTCCTCCAGGTATATGGAATTGGACGGATAGTTCATTGAAACTCCTTTTCAACACTTCGAAGAGGTCCCCCAAGAGGTAGCAGTGATCAAAGTTGTGTCTCAGATTCCTAAGACTACAAGACCTCCACTCCGGATGTCATCTCTGGAGGACGCCAAGGCAGTAGTAGAAGAAGGTGGATTCACCATCTGGGGGAAACTTCCGGATATCCCGTACAAGTCTGATAAGTTTGGCTTAGGTTTCACTTCAAGTGCTCAAAAGGCTGTACGTCGTGCCCATGCTGGAGGGCTACCCTTGAAGATTAACAACTGAGAAGTCAATGTGGTAGAAGATGGTGAAGAGGATTGCATCTTGAAGGATTGGATCTTTTCGACTGTCAATGGAGGACTCCGCAATTGGGAGGCCAGAGACTTCATCCCAATAACTTTCATCCCTCAGTAATTTATCTTTTACATTTTGTTGGATATGTAATATTCAAAAACAATTTGCACTCTTAAAACCTTGTGTCTTTCTCGAGGCACAATGGTCCATTTGTAAGGGTTATTATTTCATCTTCATATGACATTCAATGAATCATGGACGTTTTTCACATACAAACTTTTGTGCTCATTGTTTTTATTTTACATTTTATTTTAAGATGGTTATACCCTTACACACACCTACACTCACAAATGTAGGTACCCCTCCATTTTGGATCCCATGGGTAACGATACTTCTATGGCCTTTTGTGACTTTGAGGATCTAATCTACCAAGCCGGAGACGAAGGTGAGGAAGATTGTGAAGTACCAGGGGAACTTGCCAGACTATTACAACAAGAGGAAAGAACCATTCAGCCTCACGAGGAACCTGTGGATACAATCAATCTGGGTACCAAGGAGGATAAAAAAGAGGTCAAGGTGGGTGCCAATCTGGAACCCAGTGTCAAGGGGCGTCTGCTTCAGCTGTTGCATGATTATGTTGAGATCTTTGCTTGGTCATATGAAGACATGCCAGGACTTGATACGAACATCATGGTACATCGTCTGCCTACAAGAGCAGATTGTCCGCCAGTAAAACAAAAAGTCCGCCACATGAGACCTGATATGTCAGAAAAGATCAAGGCGGAGGTCATGAAGCAATTCAATGCTGGATTCTTGGCTGTCACTTCCTACCCTCAATGGGTTGCCAACATTGTTCCCGTACCTAAAAAAGACGGCAGAGTACGAATGTGTGTGGACTATAGAGATTTGAATAGGGAAAGCCCTAAAGATGATTTTCCACTCCCCCACATTGATATACTGGTTGACAATACGGCACAACACAAAGTGTTTTCCTTCATGGAAGGATTCTCAGGTTACAATCAAATCAAAATGACACCTGAGGACATGGAGAAAACAACATTTGTCACACAGTGGGGCACATTCTGCTACAAGGTGATGCCATTCGGACTGAAGAATGTTGGGGCGACCTATCAACGCGCCATGGTAGCTTTATTTCATGACATGATACATCATGAAATAGAGGTCTACGTAGATGATATGATAGCCAGATCACAAACAGAAGAAGAACACCTTGATCACTTACAAAAGCTGTTTGAGAGACTGAAGAAGTACAAGCTGAGGTTAAATCCAAACAAGTGCACATTTGGAGTACGGTCTGGTAAACTCCTAGTCTTTGTCGTCAGTAACAAAGGTATTGAGGTCGATCCTGCCAAAGTTAAAGCAATACAAGAGATGCTTGCTCCTCGTACTGAGAAGGAAGTCAGAGGATTCTTGGGGCGCTTGAACTATATTGCCAGATTCATTTCTCACCTAACAGCTACTTGTGAGCCAATCTTCAAACTGTTGAAGAAAGATCAAGTAGTCAGATGGAATGATGAATGCCAAGTTGCTTTTGACAAAATTAAGGAATACTTACAAGAACCACCTGTATTGATGCCACCAGTCGAGGGAAGACCATTGATCATGTATCTGACTGTTTTAGAAAACTCAATGGGGTGTGTATTGGGGCAGCATGACGAGTCTGGTCGAAAAGAGCACGATATTTATTACCTGAGCAAAAAGTTTACCGACTGTGAAACCAGATATTCACTGCTCGATAAAACTTGTTGTGCTCTGGCATGGGCTGCTCGTCGGCTAAGACAGTATATGTTGACTCATACTACCTTGTTAATATCTAAGATGGATCCGATAAAATACATCTTCGAGAAGCCTTCTCTTTCGGGGAGAATAGATAGATGGCTGATGATCCTAATAGAGTATGACATACAGTATACTACCCAAAAAGTTATAAAGGGCAGTGTATTGGCTAATCACCTTGCTCACCAAGCTGTAGAAGACTATCAGTCCATGAAGTTTGAATTTCCGGATGAAGACATCATGACATTAGACAACTGTGAAGAAATCAGGCCATATGACGGACCTGAACAAGGATCCCGATGGACCCTATTCTTTGATGGGGAATCCAACGCACTCGGAAATAGTATCGGCGTTGTACTCATATCTCCGAAAGGGTGTCACACTCCTTTTACTTCCAGACTTTGCTTCAACTATACAAACAACATGGCAGAAAACGAAGCGTGCATCTTCGGTCTCAAAGCTGCCATAGACCTAGGGATCAAATCCTTGAATGTATTCAGAGATTCAACTCTGATTATCAGTCAGATCAAAGGGGAATGGGACACCAAACACCCAAACCTTATCCCTTACAAAGAACATGTTTTGACATTGTTACCACATTTTGATAAGATTACCTTCGAGCATTTCCTGCGAGAAGAAAATCAGCTAGCAGATGCTCTAGCCACAATGTCATATATGTTTAAACTTAATTGGGATAATGAGGCTCCCCAAATCACCATCGAACGAATGGATGAACCAGCGCACTGTCACGAGATTAAAGAAGTAGTGGACCAGCCTTGGTTTCATGAAGTCAAGAGGTATCTCGAGGCTCAATGTGATCGGTGGGAATAAGAACTGACTGTTTTGGAATGCTGGTTCGCGTTTGCGTTTGTTTTTGCAAAATGTCGCGGTAAGCAAGAGTCACCACCGTCTTTTATTTTATCCAACAAGGAAAGGACAAAAGCACAGAAAAATTCCTTTTTGAGATATTTCTCAGGTTCGGGAGGTAGATTATAGAAAGGGAAGGTGTTAACACCCTTTCTATCCCTGGTTATCCACGTGCTCTTAGGTACTTGCTCATCGTGTTTTCAAAAGTTTGCTTTTCTTTGTGTTTGTGGGTTTGAAAAGAGTTTTTGTTTTGAAAGGGGTGTAAGTGCGAAAAGTTTTGTTTTGTTTTAAAAGGAGCAAGTACTTAAGAACCATCTACCTACTCAAAAAGGAATTAATCTGTACAAGTGTCCTTTAGACAATGTTATCCCACTATTGAGGAGCAGGTAGCACCGTCATTGGAGTTTTCGGGTCAATTCGATTAAGGGACGTGTGGTCACTAAAGCAATGTTAGGACGCCTTAGCGGTAACCCTAATGTCTTAGATCATTTTTCCGAGGCAACCGTTTCGAGGCAACTATGATCTTTGGACAAGAGGGCGACCTCTAAAACTTCCTATACTCAATGACCACGTTCGAGGCAACCAAGTGAGGTGTACCCTAAGAGTGCGCATGTGCGAGTGTGTTATTTTTCAGTTATATTATCTTCGTACATGTTATGGTGAGCTATGTTGATTTTAGTTTAAAGATTGATCTTGTCATGCATTGCCTAGTTATCAAACATCTAACAGTTAATATTGTGCGGAAATTAAATAGCGGGAAATTAATCTAAGCTATTACAAGGCGTCGGGTATTTACATCGCCAAAGACAAACCCTTTAAAATTAAATTGCTAAAAGTAAATAAGAGCAAACATAAATAAATAAAATCCTAAGTTAAACTATTACATTTTCGAAGCAGTTACAATATTGAATAAAAATAACACGCGTGCGAGAAAAGTAAATCGGAGCAATTTTAGGGTTTTGACCCTTTTTTATTAAAGAAAACATTTTTTGTTATTTTTTTGAATTAAAAATTAAGTCTAAGTTAATAATTGAATTAATTAATTAAATGAAAATATTTTTGGGTTGTATTTATGATTAAAGAAATAAAATAAGAATGATTAAAAAGTTAATAAAAACCCTAATTCTATATTAATTTTAATTTAATGCAAAAGATATTAAAATTGTACCTAATTAAAAAATAAATTAATTGGTTAAAATTTATTTACAAAAATAATGAAATAGTGAAATTAATAAAAATATTATTTTTATTTTGGGTTTTCTGATTTTTATGAAAAAAAAGTTAATTGGCTAATTTTAATAATAATAATAATAATAATAGTTAACAAAATAAATAAATAAGGAAAAAGAAATAAAAAGTAAAAGAAATACTCAGGGGGTGCGGGCCTGAATTTGATGGGGAAATTAGCAAAATCCATGCCCAAATTCGTCCAGCCTTGTTTGACCCTTGTGATTCCATAGGCGCTTGTTGACTTTAGTCCATGGTGGATCTGCAATTCTGGCCTTTGGATCTGGCTTGAAGGCCACTTGGCATTTGATGGGATGAGGAATATGATGGTCCACGCTTGTTGAGTCCCATGCAATTTCCTGGAAAAAAATTGTACAAAGGTTTTGGGGGACCTGGAATTCGAACCCAGGTCCCAAGGGGTTTTCTCATAGCATGCTTGCCAACTCAACCATGCTGCTTCTTTGTTAGTGGAATACATAATAAACATTATATTGGAAACAATTAATTATGCCTGGAAAAATAAAAAAGCGCGCTAACAATTTAAACAAGCCAATGACGCTAATCCACGTTATCATCTTCTCCAACACGTCCTTGGTTCGTTTACCTGCGTATTTTTATCCGCAGGAAGATTCGTAGCTTGCCTCCAAAATCCACCTTAGGCCATGAAAATACCATTCAAGAACATGGATGTCATCGTCTTTACCTCCTGAGTATCCCTATAACCATTATTTGACCCAATTGTCCCTGTAACTCAAACGCCTAAAAACAACACAAGAAAACCCTAGATTCGGGCTTTGTAATACAGGCTATGAAAATCAATTTGAATAATGCAGAACTGTTAGAATTTGAATGTTAAGCATGATGGCACAAATAAATTGGCAAAAAGATACAAGAAAAAACAATATACGATGCCATGTCCAGAGTCGTGTTCAAGAACGCTTACAGTGCGTTTAAGGAGATGAGAAGGCTTGATTTTGGTTGGTATCGCTTCAGGGGATTGCCAATAAGGGATTAGTGTCCAGCTTTTGCTTTGAATCGAGCTCTAATGTTGTTTTTTATCTCACACTTTTTCCAAACTTTGTATGGCCGTTTCTGCAATGCTTTGTGTGTTTTTTATTTTCCTGGCTTGTGTGTACATAAAGGAATGTATTTAGGTCAAAACTTGGGCCTTAGTCCATATGCATTGAAGATGGAAGATTTAATTTTGATCACCATTATCAAGTTTCCAAATATAGGCCAAATCTGATTTTTTTATGCATGAAAAGCCTTGATACGAATTTGATTTGATGAATCATGATAATTGAAAGCTACAATGATCAAAAAGATATCATTCCATTCATTTTTAGATTTTATTTGATTTAATATTGATTAAAAATGAATTAAATCAATAAAAATAAAATAAAATAAATAAATAAATAAATGATTGGTAATAAAATTAAGGATGGGACACGTGTGTGGCATGACAAGACCAAATCAAGTGGAAAAAAGTGGGCCCTTTTGTCAAAAATTGGAGTTTTGAGGATAGTTGACTTTTGACAATTTTGGAAAAATGCCCAACTTAAACAATGCATAACTACTTAAATTTTGAACTTTTGGAAGTGTTATTGGACTTTTTAGAAACCTTGAGATGTCCTCTAACTAACCCTTTTGGTCTCATATCATTTTGATCTTCCATTCTCAAGTTATAAGCTTTGGCAAAAAATGTGTTTTTGTTGACTTTCACAAATGACCTATAATGTCCAAATTTGTAACTTTTTGTGAGTGCATTTCTTGATCTTGGGGTGTGAAGATGGATTGTAGGAAATTTCATCCTCTTCAAAATGAGCTTTGGATGGGTCATTTCTCATAAAGTATGAGAAAGTTATGCTTGGTCAAACTTGAGTTGACTTTTCTTGCAAAACCCTAATTTAGCAACTTTTGAATCTTGATGAATCTTGAGCAATCCTTGATGAATCATGATCAACCCTTGATCAAATGATGAATTATACTTCAAAATGAGAATGTTGACAAAAAATCTTGAGGTTTGACTGTATTTGGGTCACAGTTGACTTTTGCCCTAGCATAGTCAATTTTTGGACCTCTTGAGCAATTGACTGACCAAACTTTCTCTGCAAGGCTTGAAATTTGACATGGATGAACTTAAGAACATATTAGGACATTGGGGAACACTTAAGTTCATTTTGATGTGAGAACCTTGATGCAACACAAAACCCTAATTTTGAATTGACTGCCTTATGAGGTGATTTGACTGTCCAACTCTTGAGCCATCTTGAACAACTTGGAGATGATTCTTGACATGTCTTTGAGAAATATGGGAGGGCAAATTTTGGGGTACAACACTCAAGAATATCCAGAAGGAGCTTCAATCAATGATAAGAAGTACTTAAGGAGATTCTCTGCTAAATTCTTCCTTAGTAATGGCATCCTGTACAAACGCAATCATGACTCCATTTTGCTTCGGTGTGTGGATAAGGTTGAAGCTAAAAAGATCATGGCTGAATTACATGAAGGTACTTTTGGCACCCACTCCAGTGGGCATACGATGGCGAATAAAATCCTATGGGCGGGTGTGATCGGTGGAAATATAACTGACTGTTTTAAAATGCTGGTTCGCAAAATGTCGCGGTAAGCAAGAGTCGCCACCGTCTTTTATTTTCTCCAACAAGGAAAGGACAAAAGCACAGCAAAATTCCTTTTTGAGATGTTTCTCGGTTCGGGAGGTAGATTATAGAAAGGGAAGGTGTTAGCACCCTTTCTATCTGTGGTTATCCACGGGCTCTTAGGTACTTGCTCACTATGTTTTCAAAAGAGTTTTGCTTTTCTTGTGTTTGTGGGTTTTGAAAAGAGTTTTGTTTGAAAACTTCGTTTTGACTCTTATATCATTCCTCAAGAGTGTATGAAGTGTTTGTTTGAAAACTTTTGTCAGAAAAGTGTAGGTGCGAAAAGTTGTTTTTGTTTTGAAAGAGCAAGTACCTTAGAACCTCTACCTACTCAAAAGAAATTAAGCTGTGTAAATGTCCTTTAGACAGTACCATCCCACTATTGAGAAGTAGGTAGCACCGTCGTTGGAGTTTCGGGTCAATTCGATTATAGGGACATGTGGTCACCAAAGCAATAGTAGGACGCCTTAGCGGTAACCCTAATGTCCTAGATCCTTTTTATCCGAGGCAACCGTTTCGAGGCAACTGGATCTTTAGACAGGAGGGCGACCTCTAAAACACCCTATACTAAATGACCACGTCGAGGTAACCAAGTGAGGCGTACCCTAGGAGTGGCATGTGCAAGTGTGTCAAGTTTCAATTAAGTTATCTTTGCACATGTTATGGTGAGCTACGGGTTGATTTTATTTTCAGAACAAGTCTTGTCATGCATAGTTAACAGTTAATAATTTGCGGAAAGTAAATTGCGGAAAGTAAATCTACGCTATTACAAGGCGTCGGGTATTTACATCGCCAAAAGCAACCCTTGAAAAGTAAATGCGAGAAAATAAAGAAAGCGATAAAAAGATCCTAATTACGCTATTACATTCTCGGAGCAGTTACAAAAATAGTGATCAAAAATATTATGCGCGAAAAGAAATTGCATCGGAGAAGTCCTTAGGGTTTTGACCCTTTTTGAGAAAAGAATGAATTTTTGGTTATTTTGCATTAAATTAAATTAAACCTAAAACTAATTAATTAATTAATTAAAAGGAAAAAGTATTTTTTATGTTTTTTATGTTTTTAATGAAAATAAAATAAAATAGTTAAAATAACCTAATTCTACATGGATTTTATTTATTGTGAAAAAAAGTTAAAGTTGACCTAATTAACTAAATTAACCTATGTTAGAATTTATTTACAAAAATAATAAGGTGAAATTAATAAATAATAATAATAATAATAATATTTACATTTTTTAATTTTCTGAAGTTATTATGAAAATAATAATTATGTTAATTAAATAATAATAATAATAATAATAATAGTTAATAAAACAATTAAATAGAAACTAAAATGTAAAAGAAAAAGAATAAAGAAACCAGGGGGTGCTGAGCCATTAGGAGGTGTTGATTGCAATTCTGGCCCATTTGTACACAAGCCCTTTTGACATTCTGAGATCATCCACGCGTGCTTTGACTAGGGAGTACCATGGTCATCATCTCATGGCCATTAGATGTGAGCTGGAAGACACCTGGCGCCTGGGATGTGAGAGTGCATGGTGGAACACTGCCTGAAGCCTGCATGTAATCATATGTAGAAAAATAGAAACAAATATTTGGGGGACCTGGGATTCGAACCCAGGTCCCAATGGTTTCCAGTCAGCACACCAACCAATACGCCAATTGCTTGCTTTTGTTAATATAATAACAATTAATTATAATATATCAAAATCAATGCATATGCTGAAAAACAAACAAAAACGCGCGTAGTTTGAATTGACCACTCAGAAGCAAACACGTCCTCGTCTTCTCCACTGAACCTGCAAAAGTAATGTTAGATAGCGGGGGTTTTTAACCCCCACAAAACATCATGAGGAAAAATAGCGAATAGCTCTACAATTTACATAAATATTTCGCGATGGTGCCACTGTGTTCGTCTGGTCTCAACGATTTTAACCATAGGTCTCTCAAGGCTTAATTTTTCCTGTACTGTAAATCCCCAATTTTAGAGTTCAAGAACCCTAGAATTTGTTAATGGCAATTCTTGATTCTGTACACTACAAATCAATTAACTTATACCATTAGTTTCATAAGGATTCAAGCAATGCAAAACGAACCATAAATCATGTTAACAGCTTATGAATCATGAGTTTCGATTATGAGAACAAAGGTCAAACTGTGAGACTTTAGGTGATGGTTTCTTGAGCTTTAATGCTTGGTTTTGTTTGCAAAACGTCCCTGAGAGTTCCTGCAAGGTATTAGAAACCACAAAAGCCCTTGAATCGTGCTAGAATCCAGAAAACAGTTTTGAGTTTTCTTTGAATTTTCTTGAATTGGTTATGGCCTTTTCTGCAGTGAATTCACGTGTATGAATAGGGTTAGCT
This sequence comes from Vicia faba, assembly GCA_948472305.1. NCBI lineage: Eukaryota > Viridiplantae > Streptophyta > Magnoliopsida > Fabales > Fabaceae > Vicia > Vicia faba. Next base: position 1,635,107,263 of record OX451739.1, on the reverse strand, counting down.
TGCATATTTATAATAGAATAGAATTAGGTCAAAATCTTGCAAAGAAATCCATGGAATGATGGTTTGAATATTTGATTGAAAATCAAATATTTTTTAATCTTTTTGATTGGAAAAACTTGCTAAATTTGGAGATTCTTGTCCCTTTGATTTTCACACGAAATTGCCAGCATATCTTGACCATGTTTGCTTCACAAAAGATTGAAAAATCAAATCTTTGTATTTTCCTACAATTTAAATTAATTAAATGAATTAAAATTGATTAAAAATCCAATTAATTTATTAAAAAATAAGAAAATAAATTTAATTAAGCTGGATGGGTCGTGCATAGGCCATGGATAAAGTTTCAAGAAGAAATTTGAGGCCCATTAGCAAAAACAAGGTGTTTTAAGCAAAGTTGACTTTTGCAAATTCACAAAAATTTCCGAACTTCTCCAATGCATATCTTGCTCAATTTTGTTCATATGAACATGTTCTTTGACATTTTGGAAAGGTCTTGAAGTCCTCTAGCCAATGCCTCTGGTCCCATGTCATTTGGATTTACCAATCTCAAGTTATGGCCTTTGACTCAAAGTGTACTTTTGTTGACTTTTGAAATTGACCTATAATGTAGAAATTGATAACTTCTTGTGGGAGTATTTCTTGGACTTGGAATGTGAAGATGGATTGTAGGAAATGTCACCCCCTTAAAAATGAGCATTGGATGGGATTTTTCTGATGAACCATGAAAAAGTTATGCCCTGGTCAAGATACAGTTGACTTTTCTACTTTCCAAAAATAGTAACTTCTTGTACCTTGATGATTTTTGAGCCATCCTTGTGGAATCATGATCAAGACTTGATCAAATGATGATTGTGGACCCAAAATAAGATGTTGACAAAAAATTCTGACTTTTGACTGTAAAATGACCATTTTACCCCTGCAGTTGACTGTAAAGCAAATAGGGCTTTTGACTGTGCAAATTGGCACTGTGAGTCTTGAAACTTGACATGTAGGTGCTTGAGGATGTATATAGGCCTATGAGACTTGATTGGACCATTGAAAACCCCAAATTCTTTGAAAGAACCAAAACCCTAATTTTAGCTGGCTTAGGAGGTGGTTTGTCTGTATAATCTTTCAGTAATCTTGAACCATTTGAAGATGATTCTTGACAAACCTTGAAGAATATGGGAGGGAAAATTTTGGGGTACAACAGTTGCCCCTGTTCAATCTTCTTAGACTTGAGGATGTAGATTGGCTTGCGTGCCTTTCGTGATCCGAAGGTGGAAGATGATTGAACACTAGAGTGCCCAGAAATTTGCACTCGCATGGTGTGGTATCAGCAATGTGATGTCGGGAATGGGCTTACAGATGCCATTTGGAGAGATGATGGATAGGAGGATGTGCTTATAGATGCCATCTGGAGATGTGACAGAATCTTGTCGGGAATGGGCTTATAGACGCCATCTGGAGACTGTTGGTTGAATTGTAACTTAGTAGATTTAAAGGAGGAACCTGTGTAGGGTTGCCTGATGATGGTCAAGTAGATAGTTGTCCTGTCTGGTTTCAGGTATTAATCTTCAATCTCTTCATATAGGCGGTTTTCCTGTCTAGTTTCAGGTGGTAACCTATAATCAGTCGTCCACAGATATTTCCTGGCTAGTTACAGGGGTTGATCTGGAACTTAAGAAAGGGTGGTCGAGGAGATAGTTTTGTCTTCGTTGACAGGTTGTCTTCATTGACGAGTTTGGCGTCAGAAAAATCTTTAGGAATCAACTTAACTAGACCAGAGGAGGCTTTTTGATAATGATGTGATGAAGGAATCTAAGACGATTGCTACTCCAAATAGATGATGAAGGAATCTGGGATGATTACTACCTCAGCAGGATGATGAAGGAATCTGGGACGATTACTACCTCAGCAGGATGATGAAGGAATCTGGGACGATTACTACCTCAGCAGAATGATGAAGGAATCTTGGACGATTACTACCTCAATCGGGATGATGAAGGAATCTGGGACGACTTCTACCTCAACGGGATGATTAAGGAATCTTGGAAGATTACTACCTCAGTAGGATGATGAAGGAATCTTGGACGACTTCTACCTCAACAGGATGATGAAGGAATCTTGGACGACTTCTACCTCAACGGGATGATGAAGGAATCTAGGACGATTACTACCTCAGCAGGATGATGAAGGAATCTTGGACGATTACTACCTCAGCAGAATGATGAAGGAATCTTGGACGATTACTACCTCAATCGGGATGATGAAGGAATCTGGGACGACTTTTACCTCAACGAGATGATGAAGGAATCTGGGACGATTACTACCTCAGTAGGATGATGAAGGAATCCGAGACGATTACTACCTCAGCAGGATGATGAAGGAATCTGGGATGATTACTACCTCAGTAGGATGATGAAGGAATCTTGACGACTTCTACCTCAACGGGATGATGAAGGAATATTGACGACTTCTACCTCAACGGGATGATGAAGGAATCTAGACGACTTCTACCTCAACGGGATGATGAAGGAATCTTGACGACTTCTACCTCAACGGGATGATGAAGGAATCTTGACGACTTCTACCTCAACGGGATGATGAAGGAATCTGGACGACTTCTACTTCAAAAGGTAATGACTTTTATCTGTTGATCGATCTTTCCTGAAAAGGTAAAGAGTTAGTTGTATGGAATGTCATGATGTATGAGATGTATGATGTCATGATGTTCTCCAGAATAAATGAGGTCGTGTCGTATGCACTTTATCATATATATAAATAGGAGATGTGAAATGTGATATGTTTATGAATGTATTCGTTTGGGAAAATAAATCCTTGACAAATGTCGGGGAGTTTGTTAAATCCTGGGCTGATATTGAAGAGTCTGGTCGAATTCTTCGTTTCCACTGGGGATGATGCGCGAAGATGATTGCAGGAATAAACCTGTAGGAGAAGATGACTCCGTTGGGGAATAAACTTGATGAAAGAGATTACTCTGAGGGAAATACTCTGTGGGGAAGAGATGCTCTGCTGAGAGTTTAACGATAACTCCGCTGGGGATTCCGTTGATAAGCTCTATTGGGGATTTTTACGATGAACTCCACTGGGGATAGAAAGAACTTCGCCGAGGATGATCTTTCCGTTGTAACATGCTAAGGATAACCCAGTTAGACTCTAGTGGGGGATAACCTTTGAACGTGGCTGGGGAGATGCACTTGTACTCTACAGGGGACAAACTTCCAGAATCTACTGGGGAAGATGATTCAACTCTGGCAGGGAAGCTTTTTTAGACTGCGCTGGGAAATGGCTCCACTGGGGTATCTTGTATTCCACCGGGGAACATTCTTATACTCTGCTGAGGAATATTAAGAACGCCGGGGATGCTTGCTGGGGAATATCTATATATTCCGCTGGAGAATATTAGGACCTACTGGGGATACCCGACTTCTTTAGGGTTGATGGTAGACCAACTCTGCTTGGGGAGAGTGTTGCTGATTTGCTGGGGATACTGTGCCCTTTTAGGGCTGATGGGAGACCAACTCTGCTTGGGGAGAGTATTGCTGAATCTTGTCTTACTCTGCGGGGAGTGAAGGTATCTTGGTCATATTCTTCAGCTGAATCTACCTTGTACCTGGAGGACAGAGCGACTGTACAGTTCGGACAATTCTTATTGCCCCTGTTTCTGTGGGAGAAGAAAGCCTGTGAGGTGTTTGATAATTGCCGATTGACACATCTTCTTCTGGTAGGCAAGTGACGAGATGACGGGACATAGTCGTACGCTTTTGATCCCTAACTTTTGCCTGGACCGCCCTTTCGGGTTTTCAGTCCATCGGGATACCCCTTTTTGTCCAAGCCTCCTTTTCAGGTTTTCGACTTGCCGGGTGTACAGATTTTTTCCATTTTCATCCCTTATTTTTGCCCGAACCCTTTTGGTTCGCCGGGAAGCCCTTATTTTTGCCTAGGCCAGTCGACCTAGCGGGTCTTTGATTACGCGTAGTATTTTTTTGACTATGTCCATGCTATCAGAGTGCAGGGAGTTATCACTGTCAGTAGTGTTGTGTCGCCATACTACCAGAAGATGTTTGATCATGCAAGATTCGTAGCTGGAATTCATGTCCAATGCCCCAAGTGACTCAGGCGGAGATTTGCCCCTGGCTATTTGGCATTTTGAGAGATTCCTTGAATCTTGACTTGACTGCCCCAGATTATGGACAATGATCATGCCGTGCCCCTTGATTGGAAGTGCTTCTTCCACTTGAAGTGACTCTTCTTATTGAAAAGGTTTTTGTTCACAAGATATTCATCGTGCGAATTTCTCTGTTGTTTGAACAAATAGTCATATGCAAACAATGTTATTTTAAGAATGCAAAGCTTATGTCTGTCTTGAAGTTTTTGAAAATGCCTTTTTCAATAAAACAAGTGATTTTTGTAAAATGTGATGTCAACTCGAGATTTTACAGCAAGCCCTACAAGAGTCAAGATACCTTTGGTAACAATATGCTTTCGAACTAACCCATGCTTCAACTAGGACTTTTGAGGGTTATAACGTGGCCTGGTTCACGGTTTAAGAAACAAAGGATAAAGGCTCAAATTTTATTTGTACCCACCTGCTCTTCGTGATGTTCTTCGATCCTAAACTCAGCTAATCGTGCATTAGACCTTGTTTGAGTCTTTGCTCTGATATTTCGGTGATGGTTCAGATGTTGACAGTTTATTTTGAATAGGCAGTCATTTCTTTTTGTTGAGGGTTTGTAGGACCTCTTTCTTTTCGATTTTATTATCCCTGTCTTTTTGCCTAAACTATTTCTTTTGTGATTACAGTCAGCGGGATGCCCCAGTCTCCTTCATAGGTTTTGACTTATTGGGCTTTTGTTTTTGAAAGATGACGACTGCCTGTCTTAACGATTATAGGGAACCATCACTGTCTTTTATTTCAGAAGGACTCCTTTGATGCCATTCATTGTGCACCTGGATCAACTGAGAGAACTACCCTGCCCCAGGTTATAATTAAGGGTTTTAATTTTTGAAAAGAAAAACTCCGAATTCTTTGGCTCAAAAGGGTTGACTAGGGATTATATTCCTTATAACTCCACTGTTTAGGATTTGAAACAATGCTTGTACCTCATTAGCGGGGTCTGTTCAAAAGCATACTGTAAAGATCGTGGTATCATTTTCGTCATCCTCCCTCAAAAGGCTTAGAATTTTTTTAATCGAAAGTTGAACATCACAAAAAATGAAAGCAATTTGAATATAGTGAATATGAATGGATTGATTCAAAACAGACATATGCGATGCATTGATAAAGTAGTAAAGTTCGACATGAATAAATGTTTGAACAATCAAAAGAAAATTAAAACTTGAAAATTATAATGAACAAAAGACATTCTCAATGATTTGGTGACGGATCAGTGATCAAACTTGATCTCATTGGCATCAATCAAGTCTTGGATCTTGTTCTTCAAACTCCAACAATCGTTGGTGGCATGTCCAGGACTGTCAGAATGGTAGGCACATCTCACACTCGGGTTATACTTGGAAGGGGAAGTGTCAGGATTTTGAGGAGGATCCTTTAGTGTGATCAGTTTCACCTTCAGCAATTGTTGTAAAGCTTGAGATAAAGGCATGTTGATGTCAGTATACTGCCTTTTTTGATACTTTTCCCTACGCCTATTGCTCTGTCTTTTTTGAACAGGCGTGGGATCGGAGATTTGGGTTGCCCCTACATGTTGATCATGACGACTCTTTTTACCATGTACAGCATTGGACTCCTTTTTCCATTGTGGGGCTTTTTCTGAGTATCAGAAGGTGTAGCTTCTTGAATCTTCCCACTTTTGATGCCAACTTCGATTCTCTCACCATTCAAGATAAGGTCTGTAAACCCGGCTGAAGAATTCCCAATCAAATGGTTGAAGAATGGACCAGATAGGGTCCTCAAGAACATATCCACAAGTTCACGATCAGTTAGAGGTGGCTGCACCCTTCCGGCAAGGTCTCTCCACTTTTGAGCATACTCCTTGAATCCTTCACCCGTCCCTAGTGACATACCTTGGAGTTGGGTACGCGTAGGAGCGAGGTCGGAATTATACTGATACTGCTTATAGAACGCAGTAGCCAAATCCTCCCAGTTACGAATACTGGCTCCATCCAGCTGATAGAACCACTCGAGTTGAGTCCCTGAAAGACTATCCTAGAAGAAATGGATCCACAAATTCTTGTCAGCTGTGTAAGGATGGATCTTCCTTACATACGATCGGAGGTGCAGCTTAGGACAGGAAGCTCCGTCGTACTTGGCAAAAGCAGGTGCCTTGAACTTGTGAGGAATCACCACTCCAGAGGATAAGCCTAGATCTCCAAAGTCCAACCCGGGCACATTCTGAATCTCCATAGCACTTAAGCGGTCCTCCAGCTGTTTATACATATCCTCAGCAGGAGGGTACTGTTCCTCACTATAATCCGTCTCGTTGTCAGAGACCACGGGACTAGGAACCCTTCTCTCTTGTGGGTTGTCTTTCCCTACAGAGGAAGTAGTCAGATCAACCTCATTTTGTAGTCCATTCCCGAATCTGCGTCCAATGTTGAACAAGACGGTCCTCTTCTTCTTCTTCTTCTTCTTCTTCAGAATCAGAGTCTTCAACTCCCGTTGACCCTGGGCTAGGTTCATAACCAACTCTTGGAACTGGGCATTCTGGGCCTGGAGGGCCTTGATAGCTTGTTCAGCGGAAGGTTCAGTAGACATGATGATTGCGTGAAATAAACAGCGAAGAAGATAAGTGACCTGTAAAAGGGTACCTGTAATGCAATGATATATATGATATGTGTGATACGGTGGGAGAACTGACTATGGTCTTACGTTTGTTTTCGCAAATGTTTCGGTTGAGCAAGAGTCGCCACCGACTTTTTATTTTATCCTAAGGAAAGGTTTAAAAAGCACAGCAAAAACCTTTGAGATTTTTCTTGGGTTTGGGGAGTAGATTATAGAAAGGGAAGGTATTAGCACCCTTTCTATCCATGGTTATCCATGGGCTCTTAGGTACTTGCTTAGATCAACTTGCCTTGGTTTTCAATTGTTTGAAATGGTGCTTTGTGTGTGGCTTTGAAAAGGTTTTGAAAAAGATGCCTTGTCTAGGCTACCCTTGTAACAATTCTTTACTCGAATGTTTTACAAAAGGTGTTTGTCTTTTTGAAAAGATGTTTCAAGGTTTTTGAAAGTTGTTTTGAAAGTGTAATGATGTGCGGTTTGAAAATAGGCAAGTGTTTTGTTTTGCAATTTGACAAGTACTTAAGAGCGATCTACCCTAAAGTTCTCAAAGATTTTGCTATGTTTTACCCCTTTTAACAATTTTGTTCCACCATTGTATTTGGTGGACAATCTTGTGTTAGGATGTTAAAGGGACGGGCGCGGGTCATCGTTTAGACCATAATTGCAATGGTGCCAAGTATCTTTGGGCAATTTTCTTTTAAGGGACTTGTTCATTTTTTAGGCAACTTTCGAAAGCGTCATCGAGGGACTATGATCATTTGAATTGTTTGCTTTGCCCAAAGAGACCTAACATGCAATATGGCCTAATTTTGAAAGGCAACAAGTGGATGTAACCCTAGGGGTGTTAGTGTGCAAGTGTGTTTTATTGCATACAAGAGTTCTTTCTTTGAATTAGGTTTTTCTATTTCATTGATTTTATCTTGCCATACACGTCCTAATTACTAGCAATAAGAAGCGGAAATATAAAATCCTACGCTATTACAACAATTAGGGGAGGGGGATACACATTTGTACATGGGGGGTTCAACGAGAAAAATAGGCAAAAAAGAAAATAGCAAAAAACAAGATATATATAGAGAGAGAGAGGGAGCCCGCGCGCTGTTGAGAGGTCATCAGAAGCTCTGACTCAGATCTGCTGCCAGATGATCAACCTCTTGGTTAAACTGTATGAGTCAGAACTTCTGACTCTGGCACCTGCAAAACAGAACCCTGTTAATGGGGAAATCAGAAGTTCTGACTCCCCTGCGCTGCAAGACAGAAGTTTGTTAGTGGAGAAACCAGAAGTTCTGATTCTGCTGAAAGGGCAATAACTCTCAGAGGTTCTGATATCATTGACAGCAAAACAGGCTTCAGATGTGCTAACGTCAAAGTCAGCACTTGGCTTTTCCCTATACTAATCAGAACATCTGCAATTCTGTTGTTATTCCACAAAACAGGAAACATATTTGGAACAGATCCAGCAAATGTAAAAATGTTTGAGAGGTCAGAACCAACAAGGTCTCAGGCAAGTCCTATACTGGCTCAGAACGTTCTGAGGTATGAAAATCCTCAGAATATAAACAGCAACAACATGATATTTACATTATGTTTATTTGAGTATGCATAGCTGATGATGCTTAGCAGCGTGATGAAGGTCAGCAGGTGCTTACCTGGCTGTTGGAAAAGTTTGTGGGTAAAAGCTAGCTTTTGGCTCTGGTGGTGTTCTGGACAGATTCTCTTTGAAAAGGGTAGGTAAAGGTGTATGCGTACGTAGGGTCAGAAGTTTGGAAAGGGTGTTTTTGGTTCACAAAGAAAACTGGGTATTTGATGAAGTTTGAAGGTGAGAAACTCAAAGTTATGAAACAAAACTGGAGATTTTGGCAGAGTTTCAGAATGCTATGTTGCTAAGAGTTTCTGTTTCTCTCTTAGCAATTTTTCTGTTTCTTTTTTAAACGCCCTTTGCAGTGGACAATGACTCTCTATTTATATGCAAAGTTCTTGTGGGTGCCTTGAACATTAAAGCGCCAACAGAGTTTGAATTACTCTTTGACATAAATTCCTGGGAAGTTGTGATAACAGATAGCCTTCAGCCTAGGATGTAGCAGCAGGCGTAGATTGGAGAGAAGTGACCTCTGAAGTGGGCGGTGGCGCGTAGACCCATGCCAGAATCTGCACAAAAGCGTTTTCCAAGCCACACGTGAATGTTCAGGAGTGGTTGGAAGCATTAATGGGCATTAAATGGTGATAAGACCTATCAACATCAATATTCTGGTAATGGAAACCAACATTGAATCAGCAGCATAAACCATGCTCTGGCCTTGGCTTCCTGTTGTCTTAGCAAGCTCTGGAGATTCTCCTGATTTTCTGATACGTTCCTTGGATTTACTTCTGGACCTCCTGGGCTTAGAGATTCTGTATCAGTGTAACACCCACTCTTCTGACCTTTTCATCTTCTGAATTCAGCATGTTCTGAAGGAGCCTTCAGACTTCCCTGCTTCTCTTGCATTCCTTTAGCAAATTCTGACTGAGCTTGTATAACTGCTGAAAGGGGCATGTTCTGTCTGAGGCTTACATACTGAACCACGTTTACAACTTTTGATTGAGCTGATGTAGCTGCTGAAAAGCCAACTTCTGACTACGCTGAGCCAAGCTTGCAACTTCTGACCGTTTTTATCTGGAATTGGTCCAGAAGTTCTGAAGCGCTGATTTTTTCTTAAACACTCATTTTTTAGAGAAACGTTCCAAGTACTTAGAATTTGATTTTTCTCAAGATAAAAGCGTTGTCTTTGGAGCTTGTGAGATTATCTTGCTCTTGTAAGTGGTTTGCTTGGGCAAAAAGATAACTCAGGACTTGGATTTGTTTCAGAGGGACCTTGAAAATCCAAGATGGTTTCCTGAAGAAAGAGAGGGCAAATTTTGGGGTACAACAATATGCATGCAATGTTTTCAAGGATCTCGCAGGGTAAACAGAGAAACTTGTTAGAATTTGAATTCGGTAGCTTGATTGAAGGAACTTCATGTTGTTGAGAGTCCTTCTTCTAGAGTCAAAGCTCACCATATCGAGTGGGTCATAGCCCCTGACTCAAGTTATCGTGTTTTGATCTTTTGATGACATTGGCTAGAGGAAAATAAATCCCCTTGCCCCTTGGTAGACGTATAGTTCATCATAACCTGCATCAGAGGCCCTTGATATCCTTGAAATGGTTAAGGAAATTCTATGGTATGATGTTATGATATGTATGTTGTGCATCAAGAAAAAAATGTAAGGTGATAAAGACAAGTATGTCTTGCAGGAAATCCAAGTTATTGGATAAAGACTATAAACAAGTCCTGCAAGGAGTACAAACAAAGCTCTGCCATGAGTTCAAGTTATTAGACAATGAGAGAAAACAAGTCACACAAGTAACATTAAGTTCAGGCTTGCATGGGGTTTATAGGTAAATACCCTCTTGAAGTTTTAGTTGGTTCAACCTGTCCTAGTAATAGTAACCGGGTTCTAGGGAATCTCAATATCACTGCTCTTTCTTCACCAGGAATTGTTTCAGTGCAAGCCTCTTTATTGCCGACCTAAATATCCCAGAAGTCATATCTAAATGAGTGTAGTATCGAGTATCAACGAACTTTGGAATGCACCAAAGCTGGCTATCTCACTACTTCCTAATGGCCAAGTTGTTCAACTAAAGGTTCTAAGATCAGTTGGTGCTTTGTGACACCATACAGCGGCCCCGTATTCTCCTTAACTACTCAAGGGCTACCGGTACCAACAAATGTGTCACACCATAATAGCTATCATTTCAACAGTGTCGATATACCCCACACAGTCCATGCGATCTATTGTTACTTACCTAAAAGGTTCCCCATATCTGGGTGTAGGATCTTTACAAGTAAACCCAAGCAAAAACCCTTAAAGATAAAGCAATCAAAGCATACAAGGAAAGAAATTTAGATATGATCTGAGCTCTAAGGTAACCCCACTTTTTATAAATCCACAGCAGAGTCGCCATTTCTGTGATACGGTGGCAGAACCGACTGTTATACTGGTTTTGCGCTTGTGTTCGCAAATGTTGCAGTAAGCAAGAGTTGCCACCGACTTTTCTTTTATCCAACAAAGGAAAGGGTGAAAAGAACAGAAAAATACCTTTCGAGAGTTTTTTGAGTAAGGGGGGTAGATTATAGAAAGGGAAGGTGTTAGCACCCTTTCTATCAGTGGTTATCCGCGGGCTCTTAGGTACTTGCTCACTATGTTTTCAAAAGAGTTTTGCTTTTCTTGTGTTTGTGGGTTTTGAAAAGAGTTTTGTTTGAAAACTTTGTTTTGACTCTTATATCAGTCCTCAAGAGTGTATGAAGTGTTTGTTTGAAAACTTTTTTCAGAAAAGTGTAGGTGCGAAAAGTTGTTTTTGTTTTGAAAGAGAAAGTACCTTAGAACTCTACCTACTCAAAAGAAATTAAGCTGTGTAAATGTCCTTTAGACAATACCATCCCACTATTGAGAAGTAGGTAGCACCGTCGTTGGAGTTTCAGGTCAATTCGATTATAGGGACATGTGGTCACCAAAGCAATAGTAGGACGCCTTAGCGGTAACCCTAATGTCCTAGATCCTTTTTATCCGAGGCAACCGTTTCGAGGCAACTGGATCTTTAGACAGGAGGGCGACCTCTAAAACACCCTATACTAAATGACCACGTCGAGGTAACCAAGTGAGGCGTACCCTAGGAGTGGCATGTGCAAGTGTGTCAAGTTTCAATTAAGTTATCTTTGCACATGTTATGGTGAGCTACGGGTTGATTTTATTTTCAGAACAAGTCTTGTCATGCATAGTTAACAGTTAATAATTTGCGGAAAGTAAATTGCGGAAAGTAAATCTACGCTATTACAAGGCGTCGGGTATTTACATCGCCAAAAGCAACCCTTGAAAAGTAAATGCGAGAAAATAAAGAAAGCGATAAAAAGATCCTAATTACGCTATTACATTCTCGGAGCAGTTACATAAATATTGATCAAAAATATTATGCGCGAAAAGAAATTGCATCGGAGAAGTCCTTAGGGTTTTGACCCTTTTTGAGAAAAGAATGAATTTTTGTTTATTTTGCATTAAATTAAATTAAACCTAAAACTAATTAATTAATTAATTAAAAGGAAAAAATATTTTTTATGTTTTTTATGTTTTTAATGAAAATAAAATAAAATAGTTAAAATAACCTAATTCTACATGGATTTTATTTATTGTGAAAAAAAGTTAAAGTTGACCTAATTAACTAAATTAACCTATGTTAGAATTTATTTACAAAAATAATAAGGTGAAATTAATAAATAATACTAATAATAAAAATATTTACATTTTTTTAATTTTCTGAAGTTATTATGAAAATAATAATTATGTTAATTAAATAATAATAATGATAATAATAGTTAGTAAAACAATTAAATAGAAACTAAAATGTAAAAGAAAAAGAATAAAGAAACCAGGGGGTGCTGAGCCGTTAGGAGGTGTTGATTGCAATTCTGGCCCATTTGTACACAAGCCCTTTTGACATTCTGAGATCATCCACGCGTGCTTTGACTAGGGAGTACCATGGTCATCATCTCATGGCCATTAGATGTGAGCTGGAAGACACCTGGCGCCTGGGATGTGAGAGTGCATGGTGGAACACTGCCTGAAGCCTGCATGTAATCATATGTAGAAAAATAGAAACAAATATTTGGGGGACCTGGGATTCGAACCCAGGTCCCAATGGTTTCCAGCCAGCACACCAACCACTACGCCAATTGCTTGTTTTTGTTAATATAATAACAATTAATTATAATATATCAAAATCAATGCATATGCTGAAAAACAAACAAAAACGCGCGTAGTTTGAATTGACCACTCAGAAGCAAACACGTCCTCGTCTTCTCCATTGAACCTGCAAAAGTAATGTTAGATAGCGGGGGTTTTTAACCCCCACAAAACATCATGAGGAAAAATAGTGAATAGCTCTACAGTTTACATAAATATTTCGCGATGGTGCCACTGTGTTCGTCTGGTCTCAACGATTTTAACCATAGGTCTCTCAAGGCTTAATTTTTCCTGTACTGTAAATCCCCAATTTTAGAGTTCAAGAACCCTAGAATTTGTTAATGGCAATTCTTGATTCTGTACACTATAAATCAATTAACTTATACCATTAGTTTCATAAGGATTCAAGCAATGCAAAACGAACCATAAATCATGTTAAAAGCTTATGAATCATGAGTTTCGATTATGAGAACAAAGGTCAAATCGTGAGACTGTAGGTGATGGTTTCTTGAGCTTTAATGCTTAGTTTTGTTTGCAAAACGTCCCTGAGAGTTCCTGCAAGGTATTAGAAACCACAAAAGCCCTTGAATCGTGCTAGAATGCAGAAAATAGTTTTGAGTTTTCTTTGAATTTTCTTGAATTGGTTATGGCCTTTTCTGCAGTGAATTCACGTGTATGAATAGGGTTAGCTTGCCTATTTATAATAGAATATAATTAGGTCAAAATCTTGCAAAGAAATCCATGGAATGATGGTTTAAATATTTGATTGAAAATCAAATATTTTTGAATCTTTTTAATTGGAAAAACTTGCTAAATTTGGAGATTCTTGTCCCTTGATTTGCACACGAAATTTCCAGCATATCTTGACCATGTTTGCTTCACAAAAGATTGAAAAATCAAATCTTTGTATTTTCCTACAATTTAAATTAATTAAATGAATTAAAATTGATTAAAAATCCAATTAATTTAATAAAAAATAAGAAAATAAATTTAATTAAGCTGGATGAGTCGTGCATAGGCCATGGATAAAGTTTCAAGAAGAAATTTGAGGCCCATTAGCAAAAACAATGTGTTTTAAGCAAAGTTGACTTTTGCAAATTCACAAAAATTTCCCAACTTCTCCAATGCATATCTTGCTCAATTTTGATCATATGAACATGTTCCTGGACATTTTGGAAAGGTCTTGAAGTCCTCTAACCAATGCCTCTGGTACCATGTCATTTGGATTTACCAATCTCAAGTTATGGCCTTTGACTCAAAGTGTACTTTTGTTGACTTTTGAAATTGACCTATAATGTAGCAATTGATAACTTCTTGTGAGAGCATTTCTTGGACTTGTAATGTGAAGATGGATTGTAGGAAATGTCATCCCCTTCAAGATGAGCATTGGATGGGATTTTTCTGATGAACCATGAAAAAGTTATGCCCTGGTCAAGATACAGTTGACTTTTCTGTTGTCCAAAAATAGTAACTACTTGTACCTTGATGATTTTTGAGCCATCCTTGTGGAATCATGATCAAGACTTGAAAAAATGATGATTGTGGACCCAAAATAAGATGTTGACCAAAAATTCTGACTTTTGACTGTAAAATGACCATTTTACCCCTGCAGTTGACTGTAAAGCAAATAGGGCTTTTGACTGTGCAAATTGGCACTGTGAGTCTTGAAACTTGACATGTAGGTGCTTGAGGATGTATATAGGCCTATGAGACTTGATTGGACCATTGAAAACCCCAAATTCTTTGAAAGAACCAAAACCCTAATTTTAGCTGGCTTAGGAGGTGGTTTGTCTGTATAATCTTTGAGTAATCTTGATACATTTGAAGATGATTCTTGACAAACCTTGAAGAATATGGGAGGGAAAATTTTGGGGTACAACAGCGGGCTATTATTAGTCTACCATGGAAGCAGATTACTATCAACATTCTAGAACTTGTCATAAGTGTCAAATTTATGCTGACAAGGTGCACATACCTCCAGTTCCTCTGAATGTATTGACGGCTCCTTGGCCCTTTGCCATGTGAAGAATTGATATGATTGGATAGATCAAGCCTACAGCCTCCAATGGACACTGCTTAATCCTAGTGGCCATTGACTATTTTATAAAGTGGGTTGAAGCAGCATCCTTTGCCTCTGTTACCAAGAATGTTGTTGCCTGCTTCATCAAGCAAAACCTTATTTGCCGGTACGGTATCCCAGAAAGGATCATCACTGACAATGGTACAAATCTTAACAACATTATGATCCCCGCATTATGCGAGAAATTCAAGATCCAGCATACCAATTCTTCTCCCTATCGGCCAAAGATGAATGGTGTTGTCGAATCTGCAAATAAAATTATTAAGAAGATCATACAAAAAATGACATTCACATACAAAGACTGGCATGAGATGCTACCATTCGCTCTCCACGGTTATCGTACCACGACTCACACATCAACTAGGGCAACACCCTATTCTTTGGTTTACGGCATGGTGGTTATCTTGCCTATTGAGGTTCAAATCCCCTCTCTAAGAATTATGAAGGATGCAGGGTTGAACGAAGACGATTGGATCCAGACTCAACTTGATCAACTGAACTTAATTGATGAAAAGAGACTTATTGTTGTCTACCATGGTCAGATGTATCAAAAACGGATGATCAAGGCTTTCAACAAGAAAGTTAGGCGCCAAGTATATCAAGTTGGGGATCTAGTGATCAAATGTATCATCTTGCCACAAAGTGATCCCAGGGGCAAATGGAATCCTACCTATGAAGGACCATTTATGATCAAAAACATACTCTCCAATGGAGCAATGATCTTGACCACCATGGATGGTGATGACCTGCCACACCCTGCAAACACGGACATAATCAAAAGATACTACATATAAGAGACCCGCTAGGTTGACATATCTACGAAAAACAAGGGAATCCCGGCGAACCAAAAGGTTCGGACAAAAATTAGGGATAAAATGGAAAAAAGTTGTACACCCGGCAAGTTGAAAACCCGAAAGGGAGACTTGGGCAAAAAAGGGTTTCCCGGTGGACTGAAAACCCAGAAGGGCGGTCCAGGCAAAAGCTAGGGAATTAAAGCGTATGACTATGTCCTATCGGATCACTTGACAGACAACCTTTGGCTTCCACTAACAAACTCAGAGTTTCTGATCAATTCAATCATCTTCGGACAAGGCACAAATAGAAAATATACTCGGAGATCCGAAGGCTATAGCAGAATGGGAACCCTTGGGATTTTTTACACATAGCTATCTTTTCTTTGTATTAAAATTTTCATTTGTTACGACATCATTCTCTTACTATAATGTTTGTCCCCTTTGTACAAAATACTTACTCAAAGTCAATACAAATATGTCCCTTGGAAAGTGCAAAACTATCTGTTTTTCTTTACTCTTGTGTTTTGTTTACAAAAAACGTCCAATGATTCATTGTTGAACATATGCATTTGAACATGATCGTTGTTTACAAATAAACAAAATAATAAAGACAATTACT
The DNA here is from genome assembly GCA_948472305.1 of Vicia faba. Taxonomy (NCBI): domain Eukaryota; kingdom Viridiplantae; phylum Streptophyta; class Magnoliopsida; order Fabales; family Fabaceae; genus Vicia; species Vicia faba. Next base: position 1,635,091,270 of record OX451739.1, on the reverse strand, counting down.
GATAGGTTGAAAGAATAGGAAAATGTCTCTAGGCTATTCCATAAGTGATCCCCTGCAGTACATCATTTAAATCCCCAGCGGAACAAAATTTCAAATTTATTAATCCCCAGTAGAAGTCGTCAAATTTCTCAGGATTCCTCAAGTAGATCTTACAGGCAGTACATGGCATTTCCCTCACAACAAAATTTACTTCTCTCAACAAAAATTCATCAACACCTAGACTTCGCAACATGAAGACTTATACTTACATATCCTCAACAACATTCAGGGATTTATCTTCCTCAATCAAACAACAATACAGCAAATTAGCTCACATGCACATACATTGCATCCATATATCATAAATATTGATAAAGCAAATACATTGCATCATACATTTCATGCAACACAACTTTGTGTTTTAGCTAACATTTTACCCTTTTCAGGATAAGATTAACAGTTAGCATTGACAATATGTAATCATGATACAGTTCGGATACGCTCCAGACACAGATGCCATTATGATACTCATTTAGATTCAACTTTTAGATACAGTTCAGATATGCTCCAGACACGGATGCCATTCTGATACTCATTCAGATTCAACTTTCAGATACAGTTTGGATACGCTCCATACACGGATGCCATTCTGATACTCATTCAGATTCAACTATCAGATACAGTTCGAATACTCTCCAGACACGGATGTCATTCTGATACTCATTCAGATTCAACTTTCTTGATACAGTTCAGATACACTCCAGACACGGACGCCACTCTGATACTCATTCAGATACGACCTTTCAGAAACTGTTCAGATACGCTCCAGACACGGATGCCATTCTGATACGCATTCAGATCTCAGCTTCAAGATACAGTTCAGATACGCCCCAGACACGGATTCCATTCTGATACTCACTCAGATACAACTTACAGATACAGTACAGATACGCTCCAGACACGGACGCCATTCTAACACTCATTCTTTCAGCTTACAAATTATAATTCAACAATCACTCGTGGATGGCATATTTAAGCACATCTCATACAAATTTCTATCACCTCTCTAAATGGCGTCTTTAAGCCCATTCCCTCAACCACACGTCATCGAGTGCAAATTTTTGGGCACTCTAGTGTTCAATCATTCTTTCACCTTCGAGTCACGAACGGCAAAACTCGCCAATCTAACTCTTCAGGTTTAAGAAGATTGAACAGAGGAAGCTGTTGTACCCCAAAATTTTCCCTCTCATTTATCAATATTTTTCTTGCAAGATCTCTTTGACTCAAGACTGGATTAGGGTTTGACCAACTCAAGACATCTCATCATGACCCGATGACCCAAAATTAGGGTTTGGGTTTGCACAAGGATTTTTGGACTATCAATGCTTCATATGACTTTAAAGTATCATCATGGACCCCTAAGATTACTCATGTCAAGTTTCAAGCCTTGAATCACATTTTTGATCAGTCATTTGGACAGTTGACCTAAAAAACAGCTGTATTGAGGAAAAGGTAAACCATGGCTAATTTACAGCCAAACTTCATAATTTTTTATCCACGTCAACATTTTAGACTCATATGAATCGTTTGATCAAGTTTGGACCATAATTCCTCAAGAAATTTGATCAAATCATCAAAAGGGCAAAATGGTCAAAATTAGGGTTTTGACTGGGAAAGGGCAATTTTTGATTTTTGACCTAGCAAATGACCAATTGGTTTGAAGCATTATTTCAAGGGTTCAATTGTATCATCTTTACCTAATGACATGGTTCAAAACATTGCAATTTCATTGGATTGACAGATGAAATTTGCAGTCAACTGATCAAAAGTCAATTATATACTGAAAAGTCAAACTTTGACTTTTTGGTCAAAATCAAGTGCCAAAAATCACAATTCATCAAAACATGTCAAAATGTGAAACTTTTTTATCAAGAAATTGAAGATTGAAGATTTTGTTTTGAAATTTGAAATTTTCTTAACTTAGAAAGTTTTCTAAGTATAGAAATTTTCTTATTTTTTCTCAACTTTAAGCCAAATTCTCACCATGATACAAGATGATTCAAAAGAAGTTCCCAACATAAAATTTGTAGATCTCCATGAAATCTACAACTTTTCTTCACACATTTTCTCCTAAAGATGCTTGGATCTCAAGATATAATTTTGTGAATACATGCTCATGAACTAAAATAACTTAGTGAAATTTTGCCCTAATTTAGGCAGGTTTTTGACCTAACTTCATGGAAACTTTTCACCTAGTTCCAAGAGGAATCTTGAAGAGAATTTCAAAGATGAATTATAGAGAACATTTCAATATTTCCAAAATGTCCAAGAACTCCTTGAGATCATTCTTGAGTAGGGAGAATCGAAGAGATGAAGTTGGCAATTTCTCACTTTGATTTTAAGCCATTTCATGAAGAACAAAATTCAATTCCAAACCTAGGCTGCATAACCCTTGCTTTACAGGCCTCAAACTTGTTTATCACTTCATAATTTAATGCTTACACAGCTGATAAAGCCTTAACCCAAGCATAAGAGTCTTTGTCCAAGCTTTAATTCCATAAATGGCACAAAGTTGCCACTTCCATTTTAGAAAAGCACAACTTTTGTATTTATCAACTTCTTGAGCATTGCACCTATTCCTTCTGCACACACAAGTCCTATAAACCAAAATCAAAGTGTCTAGGACTTGTACCAACTCAAACTAGGCCTGTACAAGCATGTAGAGAGTTGTCTCCTCACTTTTCTTAAAAGGCAAGCAATAGAGCAAAAAACCTACAACTCAGAAATCTGTTGAGGAATTGATTTGAAACCTTCTCTATACTTATACACAAACACATTACAACCTAACACACGATTGCAAAATTCCGGAAACACTCTCAAACTCTCTATCACCAAAAACCTGCCATAACTTGCAGTTTTGTACCAAGCATAGCAATCCAAAAATCCACTCGTGCATTTCAAGTTCTAATCACCTAAACACTTAACCTACATCATATCTAAGTGTTCTAGACCATCATCCCTTCATTGTAACTCCTCCTTCTCCATCTGCCATTTTTGTTTTTAAAGCTTGCAGGTTGACTTGGATAGGGAGATTCAGGCACTTCCGAGGCAAGGTAAAGATTGGAACATACTCAGGGAGGTCCAGGAAAGCTAAAGGGATCTTCAGGCCTTCATAAAACTCATTCAAACTTCATTCACGATCTCAGCTGAAGGAGGTAAGAACTCTAACTTTTATCTCTTTATACAGACATCCATTGGTCTTGATATGTGAAGGAAAAATATAGATATTATTGTGCTAAAGCCAACCATGTGCATAGATTTCATTTATGTTCATTGTGTATAGAGAATTTTAGATTTCAAATTTCTGTAAAACTTAGGTTTAAAATTAGGGCCATTGAAATTAGCTTTGATCTTTGATTGTTGGTTTACATGAGTTACATGGTTGAAATCGTGGGAAAGAGTACTACCATTTTCATGTTTGAAGTTTCCATTCTCATGGAGAAACGAGAAAGATACAGAGGTTTAGGCTAGCTTGAGGAAGAAGATGAAGTATAGGGCAAGGAAGCATTTTGTGTTATCTATTTTTAGTTTCATGTGAACTAACGGATGTACAGCCACCCGAGTGGCAAGGTAGCGCGCTGAAAATGCATAGGTCATGGGTTTGAACCTTGGCGCTACCTTTTTCATTTTTCATACTTTTCAGCTTCATTTTTGTCATTTTTACAACGTGGGCTCAGCAACTGGGCTTCTCTCTTTTTTTTTTCTAACACTTACCTCTCTTTTTCTTACAGCACCCCTGGCCCATACATTTTTATTATTTATTTTTATTTCCATTTTTTTATTAAATATATTTTCTTAAATATTATAAAATCATAAAAAATATAAAAATGTTAAATATTTCATTTTTGTTTATTTTATTTTTATATTCACATAAAAAATATTTTTATTAAATTATATATTAACTATGTTTCTTAAATAAACTTGTAAATTAAAATAAACTTAGGTTAATTTTTATTTTTCTTTTCCTTCATATTTGTAAATATTTATTCTAATGAACAAAAGGACTAAAATATTTCATAAAATATTATTTATCATTTTTAGACAAAATACACAATAATAATATTTAAAGAACTTGATTTTCTTTTAACAAATAAGAATTAGGGTTAACCAAATTTCTAAAAAAATAATTTCTTTTTCTTAAATTATTAGGCTTATTTCAAAACTCTTTTTCATATAAAAACAAAACAAATTTCCTTTTATTGCATATACATAACATTGCATATTTAACTTATATTGTATATTATTTATTCAAATACGTGTACAAATTCGATTTTGTTGTAATAGATTAAATTAGGTTTACATTATTGCAAATCCTTATTCATAATTTGTATACCCCCCTCCCATAAAATGTTGTAATAGCGTAGTAATCTTTAAATTACGCAATTTACCGCTTTTATATACCATGCTAGTAAGTAGGGTTTGTATGGCAAGATAAAAACAAATCAAATAGAAAACCCTAATCCAAGACAAAATCAAGCATGAAAATAACACACTTGCACACAAGAACCCTTAGGGTCACTCCACTTGGTTGCCTTACACAAAAATGGCCATATTACACATGCGAAGTATCTTGGCAAAACCAAACAAGTATAAGATCATAGTCCCTCGATGACGCTATTCAAAGTTGCCTTACAAAATGATCTTGGACCCTCAAAAATGCTAAGATACTTTACAACATTGTTAATCATGGTTATACGATTACCCACGCCCGTTCCGTTTACATCCAAAGATAGGGTTGCTTACCAAATCAATGGTAAGACAACAATGTCAAAGGAAAAGAAAATGAATAAGAAAGACATTTTAGTAGGTAGATTACTTTTAGTTACTTGCTCCTTTTCAAAACAACTATCCTTGCTATTTTCAAAAACAAACACTCACATTTCCAAAACATCTTACATTGAAAACATTTTCAAAAAGACAAACATCTTTGTATACATTCTTATGAACGAGAATCATTACAAAGATTGCCTAAACAATGGCCTCTTTTACAAAATACTTTCAAAACCACACAAAAGCATAATTTCAAAACAAAAGTAATTGATCTAGTAAGTAACTAAGAGCCCATGGAAAACAATGGATGAAAAGGGTGTTAATACCTTCCCTTTTTATAATCTACCCCCCGAATTCAAGAAACAATCTCAAAGGTCTTTCCTGTGCTTTTTCACCTTTTCTTTTGGATAAAAGAAAAGTCGCTGGTGACTCTTGCTAACCGCAACATTTGCAATAAAATGCAAAACCTTTAAGTCAGTTCTCCCACCGTATCACACTTAGGTATAGGCTTGCATGGAGTTTATAGGTAAGTACCCTCTTGAAGTTTAGTTGGCTCAACCTGTCCTAGAAAGTAACCAGGTTCTAGGGAATCTCAATATCACTGATCTTTCTTCATCGGGCATTGTTTCAGCGCAAGCCTCTTTATTGGTAACCGAAATATCCCGAAAGTCTGATCTCAATGAGCGTAGTATCGAGTATCAACCTGCTTCAGACTTCACTAAAGCCACCTATCTCACTAGTTCCAAATGGCCTAGTTGTTCAATTAAAGGTTCTAAGGTTAGTTAGTGCTTCATGACACCACACAGCGGCCTCGTCTTCTCCTTGACTAAACTCAATGGCTATCGGTACCAACAAATGTGTCACACTAACGTAGTCATCGCTTCAACCATGTCGGTTTACCCTGCACAGTCCCCACGATCTATTTCTACTTACCTAAATGGTGTTCCCTGATCTGGATAGAGGATCAATACAAACCCAAACAAGGACCCATAAATATAAAGCAAACAAATCAAACAATGAAAGCAAGTAAATATGATCTAACTCTAAGGTAACCCCACTTTTAAGTACTCCCCAGAAGAGTCGTCAGTTCTGTAATACGGTGGGAGAACTGACTTGGTTGTTTTGCGTTTGATCACAAGTGTTACAAATAGCAAGAGTCGCCATCGAATTTTCTTTTATCCAATAAGGAAAGGGTGAAAAGAACATGAAAGACCTTTTAGATATTTTCTTGAGTTCGGGGGATAGATCATGAAAAGGGAAGGTGTTAGCACCCTTTTCATCTGTATTTATCTACGGGATCTTAGTTTCTTGCTAGATCACTTTTGAAATTGCTTTGTTTGAAATGTGTTTGTGGTGGATTTTGAAAGTATTTTTGAAAAGTGCCTTCGTTTAGGAAAACTTTATAATGATTCTCGTCTCTATAAGAATGCATACAAAGTGTTGGACTTTTCGAAAATATTTCATGTTTTGAAAGTGTTTGGTGTGTTTGAAAAGATGTTTGTTTTTGAAGATGAATTGTGAGCAACCAACTTGTAATATCAAGCCTCTCAATGAACTTTGTTTTGATGAAGACAAACCATAATGGCAAGAAGGAAAAGATGTTGATCAAGCTAAATCATCAATGGATAAAAGTTTTTGGTTCAAGCTCTTGGAAAATTCCACAAGGTATAATGATAATACTTACTTTGAACTTAAGTCTTAAATGCTCAATGATCAAAAGAAGTGTTTTATCTTGTCCAAACTTTTTCTCAAGTTTTCTAAGCAAAAAATCAAATTTCACTTATGTGCAATTGATTTGCATGTTGGTGCAATCGATTGCATGCTTCAAGTTTTCAAAGTGTTAGCTATTGTTTCTAAGTGCAACCGATTTGCATGTTTCTGCAATCGATTGCTCTCTATCAAATTTTGCTACAATTTTAAAGTGAAATTGATTTACACACATGTGCAATTGATTGCTCATTAAAAATATGATTTTTTTAGCTGTTAAAACCCGTGCAATCGATTTACATAAGGGTGCAATTGATTGCATGCTGAACGTTTTTGAAAATCAGCAGCTTTGAACATACCTTTTCATAACAACATTTCATGGAAACTTTTCATTGAATCTTGGAAATTGTTCATGATTCATTTGCAGAAATTTATGCTGTTTCAAAGAGGTGTGTTGTACCCCAAAATTTTCCCTCTCATTTCTCAAAGAATCACCCTGGATCCTCAAGTTTTCTTCCATCCAATTTCAAGCCTTGAACTGCAATTTTCCAAGAAAATCACTCACAAGGGCAAAATGGTCATTTGCACACTGAAAAGTCAAACTTTGACTTTTGGATCAAAATCAAATTTCAAGAATCAAATTTCATCAAGACATGTTGAAATATGAAGTTTGTTTCATCAAGAAATTCAAAAAGTCAAAACTACTTTGGAGAAGTCAAAATTCTAAATACTTAGAATTTTTTCTAAGTGTTTAAGAAAATATGACAAGTTCAGAACTTCTGGCCAGATTTTCACTATGATGCAAGCTGATTCTGAATCAACTTCTGACACAAGAGTTTTAGATCTCAACAAAATCTGAAACATTACAGAACAGAATTTCTCCTAGAAATGCTGAGATTTCAAGTTATAATTTCTCAAAGACACGTCCTTGAAACTGAAACACTCAGCAGATTCTGGACACTTTCAAGGCAGAGTTTGGTCAGAACTTCTGGGCAAGTTTTCACAAAACCTTCAGTAGGAGTTTTCCAGGGTAATTCAAATAAGGTTAAGAAGCATGTTGCAAGTTTCTAGAAAGACTGAAAGCTACTTCAGAACATCCTGGAGCCAGAAGATACAAAGATCAGAGGTTGGATGCTACGCTGAAGCAGAACTTCTGATCCAGAACTAAGCCATGGTGTAGAATCTCACGATGCAGTATTTCTGGTTGTGATAAGTCTCATCATCATTTAATGCTCTCAACCACTTTTGAGTTATTATCCAAAGGATTTCCCCCACGTGTACCCCTACTGTCTTGGGAAGACAAACTTTTATGCAAAAGTATGCTAGGCCCATGCGCTGCTTCTAATTTTCCTTAATTCATGCTTCCAAATCCAGCTTAGGCGCTGTTAACCATCCTACTTGGTGCATTGAACCACACTTGTTTGAGCTTACTTCAAGAGTAAGTCAGCATCTAGCGTATGATGTTGATGCAACTTGACCTCTCCAAACTACAAAACCTTTTCCTATAAATAGAAAACCTTTGGCCATTGAAAAGGGGTCGGAAATTTGAGAAAGAAAATCCCTGAACCCCTGCTAAAATTCCAATAGTCCAAAAGAGAGAAGAGGAAACAAGGACAACCTATGAAAATCCAGAACAAAACCTTTTGTTCCTCCCCTTTGAATCAAAGAAGACAACCACTCTTCCGTCACTCTCGCTGACACCAGAACATCAGAAGGCAAAAGTCCAAAGCTCCAAGCCCACACTCCGGATTCAAGGTAAGTCTTTCTGACTTTACATCTTTTCATTCTGAACATCATCAAATATGTAAATATCATAGTATTGATGTTGTCCATATCATTGCATAAGTAGAAAAAATGTGGATCAGAATTTCTTGGTTAAGGCTAGACTCAGATTTAGGATTAGAACTTCTATAAATTGTTGTGCTGTTATCCTTCTGATTTGCTGTTTAATAAGAACTAAATATGGCATATAACTTTTGAGGTTCACTCACAACTTTAGCACAACACAAAACTTCTGAGTTCTCACCACTGTTAATGCACACTGAACTGCTGATTGTTCACTAACTATTTTAATACTTAGAACTTCGGATTTTCATGCGCAGTTAACACAAACTGAACTTCTGATTCTTACATGCTGATAACGCTGAGCTTCTAATTGTTCGTTCACTGTCTTAGTACCATATAGAACTTCTGAGTTCTTCCTACTATTTTGACACGCACAGAATTTCTAAGACTTTCTCATTGTTCTAACATTCAGAAGTTCAACACATAGCAACCCAGAACTTCCGTGTTTTCCCTCTAACGTGTCTTGCAGGACCTTATAGTGTACCAATTCAGAACTTATGAACTTCCATGTTTTTACTAGCGTTGCTTCTGTTTGTGCAGCACGTCAGAATCAGAACTTCTGACCTCTTCTGTTTCAGCATTTATGTTGATTTTGTCTTCTTTCCTTTATTATTTTTTTTCATCACTTTTATCTTTCATTAATAAAAAAACACCAAAAATATTTCATATTCATATATCATGTTTATTTCTTTTAACATAAAAAGACAAAATATTTTTTTAAACAAAACTTATTTATTTTCCTAAATAAATAAGCATTTTACATTACCCGTACATTCTTATCCATTTCAGTGTGGTTGTAATAGTAACTTAGGATTTAATTTGCAATCCCCATTCATAAATTTGTACACCCCATCCCCCTAAATATTGTAATAGCGTAGGACTTTACATTTTTGCACTTTTATTGCTTTCATATATTGTTAGTAATTAGGATGTGTATGGCAAGACTAAAACCAATGTTAGAAAACCCAAACTCAAAGACAAAATTATGCATGCAATCAAATACACTTGCACACTAGCACCCCTAGGGTGATTCCACTTGTTGCCTTACAAAAATGACCATGTTATGCATGTGAGATGTCTTAGCATAAACAAAATACAAGATCATAGTCCCTCGATGACGCTATCAAAGTTGTCTTTTGAATGATCTTAGTCCCTAAAGAAAAAATTCTAAGTCATTTCACAACATTGCTATCATGGTCATACGATGACTCAACGCCCGTCCCTTCACATCCAACGATGGGGCTTCTTACCAAAACAATGGTAAGGTAGCAACGTCTAAAGGAGGAGGATAAATAACACCTAAGACCCTTTGAGTAGTTAGATTGCTCCTAGTTGCTTGCTCAATTTCAAAACAAACATCCTTGCTATTTTCAAAAACAATCACATACACCTTCAAAACATTTTCAAAACACTTTCCAAACGTGAAATATTTTCAAAAGCTCAACACCTTTGTATACATTCTTACGAATGAGAATCAGTACAAAAGCTTGCCTAAACGATGGCGCCTTTTCAAAATACTTTCAAAAACCACACAAAGCATATTTTCAAACAAAAGCAAGTGATCTAGCAAGCAACTAAGAGCCCATGGAAAACCATGGATAAAAAGGGTGCTAATACCTTCCCTTTTCATAATCTACCCCCCAAACTCAAGAAAACATCTCTAAAGGTCTTTCCTATGCTTTTTCACCTTTACTTATTGGATAAAAGAAAAGTCGGTGGCGACTCTTGCTAAACCGCAACATTTGCAAACACAAACGCAAAAACAATCAAGTCAGTTCTCCCACCGCATCACAGAACTGGCGACTCTGCTGGGGAGTAATTAAAAGTGGGGTTACCTTAGGGTTAGATCACATTTACTTGCCTTCATTTGTTTGAATTGCTTGCTTTACATTATTGGTTCCTTTCTTGGGTTTTTTTTATCCTCTACCTGGATCTGGGGCACCTTTTTAGGTAAGTAGCAATAGATTGTGGAAACTATATGGCATAGACCGATATGGTTGAAACAATGGCTACGTTAGTGTGACGCATTTGTTGGTACCAGTATCCCTTGTGTTGAATCGAGGAGAATACGGGGCCGCTGAGTGGCGTCATGAAGCACTAACTGACTTTAGAAACCTAATTGAACAAACTTGGCCATTAGGACGTAGTGAGATAACCGGTTTCAGTGTAAAGCTGAAAATTGGTTGATACTCGATACTACACTCATTGAGGCTGGACTTTTGGGATATCTCGGCCGCAAGAAAAGATTGATTATGCTGAGACAATGCCTAAGAGAAAGGTCAGTGATATTGAGATCCCTTAGAACCCGATTACTATTAACTAGGATAGGTTGAACCAACTAAACTTCAAGAGGGTACTTACCTACAAACTCCATACAAGCCTAAACCTAAGGACTTGTCTGCATTGTGTGAATATGATTATTTGTATATAAACTTGCTTACCTCGCATATTTGTACATGACATCATAACATTATACCATAGCATTTTCAATAACTTTGAACCATAGCATTTCAAGGATCTCAAGGGTCTTTGATGCAGGGTCACATTGAACCAGACGTCTAGCAAGGGAAAGAGGATTTATTTTCCTCTAACCAAACACCGTCAAGACCAAAGCACAGTAACTTAAGTCAAGGGCTATGACCCACTCGACATGGTGAGCTTAATTCTCGTGGAAGGACATCCATTGATACAAAGTTCTCTAATCAAAGCTGTAATTGACTACTAACATTTACCCCGCGAGATCCTTGAAAACATTTGCATGTCATATACGTCATTGCATAACAGGTAGTATCCAGTACAGGTCTCTCATGTTCTCGTTGTTTATTTCACAAATGGCTCTCCAACTAGACAATGGAGATCTTCAAACTTAAGAGGCTCAGTTCAGGGAAATGTTCCTTAACCTATCCAAGGGGAAGGAAGAATTGAAAGCACTCCTCGCTGGGAATCGGACCAAGAAACATCCTGATAACAACAAGGATGACCATGTTGAACATCTGAAGGTTGAGATGGAAGCAATGACAATCCAAATGCAAGATGTGCGTACCACTCCAACAGTCCTGGACATGACACCAATGGTTGTTGGACGTTGAGAAATAAAGGTCAATACCTGATTGATGAGGGAACGCTAGAATTCGCACCAGATGGTCAACTGGAATTCTTCTGCCACGCCTCAAAGGCTTACCACCTAAAGTGACAAGTTCAGACAAAGAGGCTTCTGTTCATTTGAATTTTCAGTTGTAATTTCTTTTTCTTGTTCAAACACTTATCTATTAATGTCAAACTATGTTTCATTAATGCATTTCATATGTTTGTCTTGAATTAATCCATTCGTTTTCACTATATTTAAACTATGCTTTTTACTCCCCTTATATTCAACTCTTGCTAAAAGATACAAGCCTTTAGAGGGAGGATGACGAAAACAATGCCATAATCTCATACAGTATGCTTTTGAATAGACCTTGCTGACGATGTACAGGCTTTCTTTCAAATCCTAAACACTGGAGTTATAAGGAAGATAATACCTAGTCAACCCCTTTGAGCCAAAGAAGCAGAAGTTTTCTTTCTTACACAATTTGAAACCTTTAATCAAAACCTGGGGCAGGGTAGTCTCTCATTTGATTCAAACGCGCGTTTAACCGCAAACTCTCATTTTGTAATACAACGAATGACATCAAAAAAGTTTCTCTGGAATCAAAAGACGATGATGGTTCCCTACCAAATAGGCAGTCATTATCTCTCGAAGAGAAAAACCCACTAATTCAAAACCTACGAAGGAGACTTAAAGAAAGCTGGGGTATCCCGCTGACTGTAACCTCAAAACAAGAACAGTCAGAAAAAAATTAGGAATAACGAATCAAAAGAAAGAGGTCACTACAAATCCTCAACAATATGAAAAAAAAATGTTGCAAAAATGACTGCCTTTCGACAAACTTAACTTGTCTGAGCCATCACCAACACGTCATTCCAGACTCAATTGGAGTTCAAACGCATAATTTACTGAGTTTAGGACTGAAGAACATCACGAAGAACGGGTGGGTACAAATACACTTTGAGCCTTTATCCTTTGTTTCTTAAACCGTGAACTAAGCCACGTTACAACCCTTCAAAAGTCCTAATTGAAGCATGGGTTCATTCGAAAGCATACTGTTACAAAAGGTATCCTGACTCCTGTAAGGCTTTGCTCTAAATCCTGAGTTTGAATTTTTCTTACAAAATTTCTTTACTCGCTAAAACGCATTTCCAAAATTTCAAGACAAACATAAACTTTTCATTACTTGAATATCATTGTTTGCATATGGCTATTTGTTTGACAGCGGAGAAATTCACACAACGAATATCCGATGAACGAAAGCTCTCTCAGTGAACAAAATCAATTCAAGTAGGATGACACTTCAATTGACAAATCTCCTATCAACAAGGGGACATGACATGTCGCTATCCAGCACACCTGGGACAGTCCAGTCAAGATTCTAAGAAATCTCTCAAAAATTGCAGAGTAACCAGGGGCAAGTCTCCATCTCCGTCACTTGGGGCATTAAACGTCAATCTCAGTGAATGGTTACGTACAATCAAACATTTTCTGGAAATGCCACAAACACTTTCTACTAGGGGAAATGACAAATATCCCCAAAATCCTTCTCATAGGATGACTCCCAGCAAGGGTTTAATCTCTGAAAACCTTTCCCCAGTTGAGACAACCTCAAGAGTCCTCGAGGACATTCCCAAACAAACAGTAGGATTCCCTAGTTTGAGTTTTCCTTTCCAACTACTACAAATCAAAGGACCACAACTCCCTTTCCCCATTAGACTACTCTACAATCCCCAGCAAGTTACTATGAAACCTGGACCCGACCAGATATCAGTTCAACTTCGACTCCCCAGTAGAGCAGCGGACAACCGAGACTCCTGATCTCTTTTCCCCAAGCAAGAATCAACACTCTCCACAGAGTTTTCGACATTCCCCAGCGGAGTTCTCCTCAACAAAACAGGAAATCCCCAGTGGAAACATTCTAAGCAAAGTTTGAAGGCATACGTACTCTTCAACAGCAATCTGAGATTTAATAACTCCCCAACGCTTGTTAAAGATTTATTCTCCAAGACAAAATTACATTTCAACAACATTCATGGCATATGCATACAAAATACATATAACATAAATCTCATTTATTTTGAGAACATCATTACGCAATGCATACATCATGACATTGTATACAACTAACTATTTACCTTTTCAGGAAAGATCAATCAACAGATAAAGTTCATCATCTTTTGGAGTAGTAATCATCCAAGATTCCTTCATCATCCTTTTGAGGTAGTATTCGTCCAAGATTCCTTCATCATATTGCTGAGGTAGTAATCATCCAAGATTCCTTCATCATCTGTTTGGAGTAGTAGTCGTCCAAGATTCCTTCATCATCCTGCTGAGGTAGCAATCGTCCAAGATTCCTTCATCATCTGTGTGGAGTAGCAATCGTCTCAGATTCCTTCATCACACATCATTATCAAAAAAGACCTCCTCTGGTTAGATTTATTTCTTCCAGTTAATGACAGGAGACCAAAGACCTCCTCTGGTTAGATTTATTTCTTCCAGTTAATGACAGGCAACCAAAGACCTTCTCTGGTTAGATTTATTTCTTCCAGTTAATGACAGACGACCAAAGACCTCCTCTGGTTAGATTTATTTCTTTCAGGTAATGACAGACAACCAAAGACCTCCTCTGGTTAGATTCATTTCTTCCAGTTAAAACAGGCGACCAAATACCTCCTCTGGTTAGATTTATTTCTTCTAGTTAAAACAGGCGACCAAAGACCTCCTCTGGTTAGATTTATTTCTTCCAGTTAATGATAGGCAACCAAAGACCTCCTCTGGTTAGATTTATTTCTTCCAATTAAAATAGGCGACCAAAGATCTCCTCTGGTTAGATTTATTTCTTCTAGTTAATGACAGGAAACCAAAGACCTCCTCTGGTTAGATTCATTTCTTCCAATTAAAACAGGCGACCAAAGACCTCCTCTGGTTATATTTATTTCTTCCAGTTAAAATAGGCGACCAAAGACTTCCTCTGGTTAGAATTATTTCTTCCAGTTAATGACAGGCAACCAAAGACCTCCTCTGATTAGATTCATTTCTTCCAGTTAAAATAGGCGACCAAAGACCTCCTCTGGTTAGATTAATTTATTCCACTTAATGACAGGCGACCAAAGACCTCCTCTGGTTAGATTCATTTATTCCAGTTAAAACAGGCGACCGAAGACCTCCTCTGGTTAGATTTATTTCTTCCAGTTAATGACAGGCGACCAAAGACCTCCTATGGTTAGATTTATTTCTTCCAGTTAATGATAGGAAACCAAAGGCCTCCTTTGGTTAGATTCATTTCTTCCAGTTAAAACAGGCGACCAAAGACCTCCTCTAGTTAGATTTATTTCTTATAGTTAACGACAGGCAACCAAATACCTCCTCTGGTTAGATTTATTTCTTCCAGTTAATGATAGGAAACCAAAGACCTCCTCTGGTTAGATTCATTTCTTCCAGTTAAAATAGGTGACCAAAGACCTCCTCTGGTTAGATTCATTTCTTCCAGTTAAAACAGGCGACCAAAGACCTCCTCTGGTTAGATTTATTTCTTCCAGTTAATGACAGGCGATCAAAGACCTCCTCTGGTTATATTTATTTATTCCAGTTAATGACAGGCAACCAAACACCTCCTCTGGTTAGATTCATTTCTTCCAGTTAAAACAGGCGAACAAAGACCTCCTCTGGTTAGATTTATTTCTTCCAGTTAAAACAGCCGACCAAAGACCTCCTCTGGTTAGATTTATTTCTTCCAGTTAATGACAGGCAACCAGAGACCTCCTCTGGTTAGATTTATTTGTTCCAGTTAATGACAAGCAACCAGAGACCTTTTCCGGATACAGTGCAGATGCGATCCAGATATGGCTGACATTCTGATACTTACTCTAGATTCTCTTTAAATACAGTCCAGATACGATCCAGATACGAATGTCATTCTGACGCTCATTCAGTATATCTCTTAAATACGAGTCAAATACAGTTCATTTATGGATATTATTCTGATAGTCATCCCACGACCTCTGCTGGTTCAGTTTAAATATCTCAATGGTTTATCCTGATTCTTTCTAGTAGACTTTTCCTCTGGTTCAGATAAATCGCTCCAAAGATTTATTCTGATTCCTTCTCCAGTTGAAGTCAGAATTTAGACTTAGTCTAATTTCTGTCAACAATCACTCTGGATGGCATCTATAAGCCCATCTTCAACAATTTTCCATCATTTCTCCAAATGGCATCTTTAAGCCCATTCCCTATACAATCAATCACAACATCTTCGAGTGCAAATTTCTGGGCACTCTAGTGTTCAATCACCTTCCACCTTCAAGTCACGAATGGCAGATTTACCAATCTAACTCTTCAGGTGTAAGAAGATTGAACAGGGGAAGTTGTTGTACCCCAAAATTTTCCCTCTCATTTCTCAAGGAATCACCCTGGATCCTCAAGTTTGCTTCCATCCAATTCTAAGCCTTGAACTGCAATTTTCTAAGAAAATCACTCACAAGGGCAAAATGGTCATTTGCACACTGAAAAGGCAAACTTTGACTTTTGGATCAAAATCAAATTTCAAGAATCATATTTCATCAAGACATGTTGAAATATGAAGTTTGTTTCATCAAGAAATTCAAAAAGTCAAAACTACTTTGGAGAAGTCAAAATTCTAAATACTTAGAATTTTTTCTAAGTGTTTAAGAAAATATGACAAGTTCAGAACTTCTGGCCAGATTTTCATTATGATGCAAGCTGATTCTGAATCAACTTCTGACACAAGAGTTTAAGATCTCAACAAAATCTGAAACATTGCAGAACATAATTTCTCCTAAAAATGCTGAGATTTCAAGTTATAATTTCTCAAAGACACGTCCTTGAAACTGAAACACTCAGCAGATTCTGGACACTTTAAAGGCAGAGTTTGGTCAGAACTTCTGGGCAAGTTTTCACAAAACCTTCACTCAGAGTTTGCCAGGGTAATTCAAATAAGGTTAAGAAGTGTGCTGCAAGCTTTCTAGAAAGATTGAAAGCTCCTTCAGAACATCCTGGAGCCAGAAGATACAAAGATCAGAGGTTGGATGCTACGCTGAAGCAGAACTTCTGATCCAGAACTAAGCCATGGTGTAGAATCTCACGTTGAAGGATTTCTGGTTGTGATAAGTCTCATAATCATTTAATGCTCACAACCACTTTTGAGTTATTATCTAAAGGATTTCCCCCACGTGTACCCCTACTGTCTTGGGAAGACAAACTTTTGTGCAAAAGTATGCTAGGCCCATGTGTTGCTTCTACTTTTCCTTAATTCATGCTGCCAAATCCAGCTTAGGCGTTGTTAACCATCCTACTTGGTGCATTGAACCACACTTGTTTGAGCTTACTTCAAGAGTAAGTCAACATCTAGCGTATGATGTTGATGCAACTTGACCTCTCCAAACTACAAAACCTTTTCCTATAAATAGAACACCTTTGGCCATTGAAAAGGGGTCGGAAATTTGAGAAAGAAAAGCCCTGAACCCCTGCTAAAATTCCAAGAGTCCAAAAGAGAGAAGAGGAAACAGGGACAACCTTCGAAAATCCAGAACAAAACCTTTTGTTCCTCCCCTTTGAATCAAAGAAGACAACCACTCTTACGTCACTCTCGCTAACACTAGAACATCAGAAGGCAGCAGCCCAAAGCTCCAAGCCCACACTTCGGATTCAAGGTAAGTCTTTCTGACTTTGCATCTTTTCATTCAGAACATCATCAAATATGTAAATATCATAGTATTGATGTTGTCCATATCATTGCATAAGTAGAAAAATTGTGGATCAGAATTTCTTGATTAAGGCTAGACTAAGATTTAGGATTAGAACTTCTATAAACTGTTGTGCTATTATCCTTCTGATTTGTTGTTTAATAAGAACTGAATATGGCATAGAACTTCTGAGGTTCACTCACAGCTTTAGCACAACACAGAACTTCTGAGTTCTCATCACTGTTAATGCACACTGAACTGCCGATTGTTCACTGACTGTTTTAATACTTAGAACTTCTGATTTTCATGCGCTGTTAACACAAACTGAACTTCTGATTCTTACATGCTGATAACGTTGAGCTGCAGATTGTTCGTTCACTGTCTTAGCACCATATAGAACTTCTGAGTTCTTCCTACTATTTTGACACGCACAGAATCTCTAAGACTTTCTCATTGTTCTAACATTCAGAAGTGCAGCACATAGCAACTCAGAACTTCTGTGTTTTCCCTCTAACTTGTCTTGCACGACCTCAGAGTGTACCAATCCAGAACTTCTGAACTTCCATGTTTTTACTAACGTTGCTTCTGTTTATGCAGCACGTCAGAATCAGAACTTCTGACCTCTTCTGTTTCAGCATTTACGTTGATTTTGTCTTCTTTCCTTTATTATTTTTTTCATCACTTTTATCTTTCATTAATCAAAAAACACAAAAATATTTCATATTCATATATCATGTTTTATTTCTTTTAACATAAAAAGACAAAATATTTTCTTAAACAAAACCTATTTCTTTTCCTAAATAAATAAGCATTTTACATTTCATGTACATTCTTATCCATTTCAATGTGGTTGTAATAGTAACTTAGGATTTAATTTGCAATCCCCATTCATAAATTTGTACACCCCATCCCCCTAAATATTGTAATAGCGTAGGACTTTACATTTCTGCACTTTTATTGCTTTCATATATTGTTAGTAATTAGGGTGTGTATGGCAAGACTAAAACCAATGTTAGAAAACCCTAACTCAAAGACAAAATTATGCATGCAATCAAATACACTTGCACACTAGCACCCCTAGGGTGATTTCCACTTGTTGCCTTACAAAAATGGCCATGTTATGCATGTGAGATGTCTTAGCATAAACAAAATACAAGATCATAGTCCCTCGATGACGCTATCGATGTTGCCTTTCAAAATGATCTTAGTCTCTAAAAAACTGCTAAGATATCTTACAACATTGCCAATCATGGCTATACGATGACCCACGCCCGTCCCTTTTACATCCAAAGATAGGGTTACTTACCAAATCAATGGTAAGATAACAATGTCAAAGGAAAGAGGAAATAAACATGAAATACTTTTGAGTAGGTAGATTATTCCTAGTTGCTTGCTCAATTTCAAAACCAAAACATCCTTGCTATTTTCAAAACAAACACCAATACTTTCAAAAAAATCTTTCAAACTTGAAAACATTTTCAAAATATCAACACTTTGTATACATTCTTACGAATGAGAATCATTACAAAATTTGCCTAAACGATGGAACCTTTTCAAAATACTTTCAAAAGCCACACAAAGCACATTTTCAAACAAAAGCAAGTGATCTAGCAAGTAACTAAGAGCCCATGGAAAACCATGAATGAAAAGGGTGCTAATACCTTCCCTTTTCATAATCTACCCCCAGAACTCAAGAAAACATCTCAAAGGTCTTTCCTTTCCTTTTCATCCTTTCCTTTTGGATAAAAGAAAAGTTGGTGGCGACTCTTGCTAAACCGCAACATTTATGATCAAACGCAAAACAACCAAGTCAGTTCTCCCACCGTGTTACAGAACTGGCGACTCTGCTGTGGATTATTTTAAAAGTGGGGTTACCTTAGGGTTAGATCACATTTACTTGCTTTCATTGTTTGACTTTTATGCTTTACATTTTGGTTCTTTGTTTGGGTTTGAATCCTCTACTCGGATTTGGGATACCTTATAGGTAAGTAGCAATACATTGTGGAAACTGTGCGGGGTATACCAACATAGTCTAAACAATAGCTACGTTAGTGTGACATATTTGTGGGTAACGGTAGCCCTTGAGTAGTTAAGGAGAATACGGGGCCGCTGAGTGATGTCATGGATCACTAACTAACTTCTAGAACCTTTACTTGACCAACTTGGCCATTAGGACGTAGTGAGATGACCGGATTCGGTGCAGTCCGAAGTTGGTAGATACTCGATACTACACTTATTGAAGTTTAGTTTTTTGGGATATTTCGGTCACCAGGCTTGTGCTGAAACAATGCCCGAGAAAACAAACCAGCGATATTGAGCTCCTTTAGAACCCGATTACTATTGCTAGGACAAGTTTGAGCCAACTAAACTTCAAGAGGGTACTTACCTATGAGACTCCATGTAAGCCTAAACCTAAAGATTTGTTTGTTTTGTTTGTATATATATACTTGTACATAACATCATAAACATCATAACATCATACTCATACTCACTAACCATTTCAAGGATTTTTGGGATTTATCTTTGTTCTGTTTTGTAGGACATGGATTCTATTCGCAGGAAAACCATTCAACTTAATCTTTTAAGGATCCCTCCTCAACTTAAAGAGTTAGCATCAAGGGTTCCCAACAATTCTCCATTTACCGGAAGACCTGGTCGCCTCCTAAACTTGGTTACCTCCAACATTGATGAGGACATGATGAAGGTGCTCTTCTAGTTCTTTGATCCTCTACACCATTGCTTCACATTTCTCGATTATCAACTTGTGCCAACTTTAGAAGAATTCTTCTAACTCTTGAGGATTCCCATTCTCAATCAACTACCTTTCAACGGTACGGAAAGAGATCGAAAACCAGAAGAGACTGCTCAAGCCTTACACTTGCAACCATCTGCTGTCGCAACTAATTGGTAAACAAGGAGTGGTGTCAAGGGTTTCTTAGACAAGTTCTATTTTGAGAAAGCCCAAAACTGTTTGAACTCCTTGGAATTAAAAGCTTTTGAGGAAATTGTGGCTCTCCTCATCTATGGGATGGTTTTGTTTCCAAATCCTGACTAACTCACATATGTAAATGTCGTGAAAATATTTATGTCTCGTAACCCGGTGCCTACTTTGTTAGGATACATCCAACATTCTTTTTACACTCGCACTATGGGGAAAAGAGGTATCCTTATGTGTTGTACTTCTCTTTTGGCAAGATGTTTTATTTTGCATCTTCCCCAATTTGTATTAAAGAACGATCAAGGTTTAAGGTGGTCATATAGGTTGATGACGCTCAAACATTCAGACATTCATTGGTGTTCTCGATCTATAGAGAATGTTACTATCGTCGACCGTTGTGGAGAATTCTCTAATGTCCCCTTACTTGGCATTAGAGGAGGTATCGCCTACAACCCCTGCTTAGCCTTAAGACAATTTGGTTATGCCCTAAGGGATGGTCCACATGAGATGCTTATTCAAGGGTTGGTATTTAACTACGAGAATGATGATCAAGGTCATCGCCAGAGATTTATCCGAGCTTGGAGAATGTTGAACAAGGTAGATAGCAAGACATTGGGGCACAAGAATTCCATCCCTCTTGAGCCTTACCTCAAACGGGTACGAGCTCGTGCTCAAAGTCTTATGATGCCTTACCCCTCCATTCTCCCGGTTATCATAGAGCCTGTTGTGGAAGGAGATGTCCCATACACTATACTTCTTCCTGACATGCCCACCTCTCTTGAAGACTTGCAAAGGGATTGGATACAGCTTACGGGAGAGCGAGACACTTTTGAGGCTCAATTCTACGCCAGCAAGAAGAAGGTTCTGGAACTGACCAAGCAGCTTCATGAGGAGCGGAGTCTGAACGCCTACATCGCACCAAAGAGGATGCGTACAACTTTTTTATCTTCGAGTTTTTGTATTTCTTTGTAAGCCCAAAGAAGGCATGATGTACTCAAACTTTGATTTATTAATATAACGTGTGTTCCTTTTTGGTCTAAAGAAAATTTAAGTCTCTAATTTCCTTGAAATCATTGCATATGCATCTTTATTCATCATAACATAAATAGGTTTCTTACAACAGGTCTCCTTATCTTTCTACTGTTTATTTCAGTAAGATGGATCTCGAGAAGACAGTAAAAGACCTCCAGATGCAGAATGCTCAGTTTCAATAGATGTTCTTACTCTAGCCAAAGGACAAGAGGATTTGAAAACTTTGTTGATCGAAGAAAAGAAGAAGAAAGCAAAGAAAGCAACTACTGTTTTGAATCTAGGAAGAAGGTTCCAGGGCCAGCCAAATGGACCCTAGACTTCACAACATCATTTGGTGAAAAGGATAATCAAGAAGGGAAAGGCAAGGAAGTGATTGCCTAGCCAGAATCTTAAGAGGAAGAAGAAGAGGATTACTCTGAAGAACAGTATCCTCCGGCTGATGATAAGTACAAACATCTGGAAGAACGTCTAAGTGTAATGGAGATTCAGAAAGTGCATGGGCTGGACTTTGAAGAGCTGGGTTTGTTGTATGGGATTTTTATTCCACCAAAATTCAAGGCACCAGTGTTTGCTAAGTACGACGGGGTTTCGTGTCCCAAGATGCATCTCTAATATTATGTGAGGAAGATACATCCTCACACTGCTGACAGAGATTTGTGGGTCCACTTCTTTCAGGATAGTCTATCCAGAACTCAGCTAGATTGGTTCTATCAACTAGAAAGGGCCAATATCCACAATTGGGAAGACCTTGCCGCTGCTTTTTATAAATAGTATCAATACAACGCAGACCTTGCTCCCACCCGTACTCAACTCTAGAGTATGGCTATGAGTTTAAGAGAAGGTTTCAAAGATTACGCTCAGAAATGGAGGGACTTAGCTGGAAGAGTCCAGCCTCCCCTGTCTGAAAGAGAGCTAGTAGACATGTTTCTGGGTACCCTGTCCGGTCCTTTCTTTAATCATTTAATTGGAATCTCCTCGGCAGGCTTCACTGAATTAATCTTGACCGGGTAAAGAGTAGAAGCTGGGATTAAGAGTGGGAAGATCCAAAAAGACGCATCCTCTGGTGCCGTGAGAAAACCATTTATTAGGAAGAAAGAAGTTGGTGTTGTGTATCCTCAAAGGAATCAAGATAGAACTGAATGTCGTCCAATGGTAGGGGTCGTCATGATCCATACGCCTGCACCTACTCAACAAAGGAGCAACCAGCCTAGAACAGAAAGGCCGATAAGACAATTTACCCAGATAAATATGACACTGTCTCAAGTCCTGCCACATTTATTGAGATCTAATCTGGTAACTTTGAAGGAAGCCCCGAAGTATCCCAACACCGCCTCTCCTCATTATCATCCTAATGCTCGTTGTGCTTACCATTCAGAAAGTCCAGGCCATGATACCAACAACTGCTGGGCTTTGAAAAACAAGGTGCAAGACCTTCTCGAAGCAAAAGAAATTGAATTTATTCTCCTGAGATCCCAAATGTTATCACCGCTCCTATATCCAAGTATGGCTGTGATGTTAACATAGTTGAAGATGATGTGTTTGTTACTGTTGTTGATGAACTTGTTAATCCTCTCCTGACTGTCAAGAAGAACCTATTGAAGGTCGGTTTATTTCTGGGTTGTGGCAAAGGCTATCACCTTTATTTATCCTTACCAACTGGTTGTCATTTACTTAAAGCAGGTGTTCAGCGCCTGATGGATGACAAGAAGATTTTGTTTGAAAAGACTCGCGTTCCAACCATTTCTTACAAGGATTGTTTCAATAGTAACCATTTCCGCCAATCCTTCCAGGGTCTCCACCAAAAGACCCGTTAGGATTACATCAGTTCCTAAGGTGACTCCACTAATAATTACTATGCAAGGACCAATCCCGTACTCATCAGATAAAACTGTCCCATGCAACTATGGGGGCGACGTCTACTATCATGGTGTCAAGAAGGATCGGTTGGCTGATGAAGACTCGATTTTTGAGAAGGTTGACCCCGACATCGGCAACATTGAGAGAACTAGCAAAATAACCCAAAGTGGAAGAGTATTCTCCCTAGAGATTGCTCCTCCGAAAACTGTTACCGGTCCTGTAATTATCCCTGGTTTTGTTCCTGTTGACACTAGTACTACAATTCCTATGGTTACCCCTACTAACACCCCTACTGCCGAGTTGACTGAGACTCGGGGCAAAGGCATTCTGGTTGAGCTTATCCGGATGAAGGCACAATCAGTATCTATTCTAGAGGCCTCCAAAAAGGAGATGAAAGAAATTCTGAAAATCATAAAGAGAAGCGACTACAACGTAGTCAAACAGCTAGGGCAGACTTCGTCAAAGATCTCTATGCTAGATTTATTTTTATGCTCTGAGGCTCGTGCGAAGGCCTTGGTGAAATTTCTTAAAATTTCCCATGTGCCACAAGAAACCTCTGCTGATCAGTTCCAAGACTGTGTGGCTAATTTAACAGCTGACAACGGTTTAGGATTTTCTGATGCTGACCTAACACCTAGAGGGAGGAAACACAACGAGGCATTGCATGTCTCTGCCGAATGCAGGGGCACAACTTTGGCCCATGTCTTGGTTGATACCGGTTCATCTTTGAATGTGCTGCCTAAGAAGGCTCTTGATAGGCTCTACTGTGATGGTTTGACCTTAAAACCCAACAACATAGTGGTAAGGGCCTTCGACGGTTCAAAGACAATGGTGCATGGGGAGGTAGACATCCCCATTAAATTTGGAACTCAAACCTTTTATTCAAATTTCTACGTGATGGACATTCGCCCTTCCTATTCCTGTTTATTAGGCCAACCTTGGATTCATGACGCTGGTGCCGTCACCTCTACATTACATCAAATACTGAAATACCCAACCAAGGGAAAAATCATTATTGTCCATGCAGAAGAGGAATATATGGTCAGTCACCTGAACTCCTTCAGATACGTGGAATTGGATGGTGAATTCACTGAAACTCCGTTTCAGCATTTCAAGGAAGTCCCACAAACAATGGCAGCAGCCAAGACTGATTCCCAAGTCCCAAAGATTACAACACCTCCGCTAAAGATGTCTTCTCTGAAAGATGCCAAGGCAGTAATCGAAGAAGGTCGGTGTACTATTTGGGGCCAACTCCCAGATATCCCTTACAAATCTGACAAATTTGGTTTGGGTTTCACTTCAGAAGCCCAGAAAGTTGTTCGTCGTGCTCGTGCCCGGGGACCACCTTTGAAGATCAGCAACCATGGAGTCAACACAGTGGAGGATAATGATGATAGTTGCGACCTGGAGGAATGGATTTTCCCAACTATCAACGGAGGACTCACCAACTAGGAATCCAAAGATTTTGTCCCAATTACTTTTATCCAATAGTAATTGTCTTTAAATTTTTGTCGGACCTGTAATAGTTAAACAATTCATACTTTTAAAACCTTGTGTCTTACCCGGGGCACAACGGTCCATTTGTAAGGGTTGTTACTTCATTTTCATATGTCATCAATGAATCATGGACGTTTTTGCATACAAACTTTATGCTCTTTGTTTTAATTTTTTTACCTTTTTGTTTTTCAAAGATAGCTATACTCTTACACACACTCACATTCAAAATGAAAATTTACATCCACTCAGGATCCCATGGGTAACGATTCTGCTATGGCCTATTGTGACTCTGAAAATCTAATCTACCAAGCCGGAGACGAAGGTGAGGAAGATTGTGAAGTAATAGGGGAACTAGCCAGGTTACTACAACAAGAAGAAAGGACCATACAGCCCCACGAAGAACCAGTGGACACAGTTAACCTAGGTACCAAAGAGGACAAGAAAGAAGTCAAGGTGGGTGCCAATATGGAACCTAGTGTTAAGAAGCATTTAACTCAGTTGCTACATGATTATCTTGAGGTCTTTGATTGGTCATGCGAAGACATTCCAGGACTAGACGCTGATATCGTGGTTCATCGTCTACCGACAAAGGAAGACTGCCCGCTAGTAAAACAGAAAGTTCATCGCATGCGTCCAGACATGTCAGAGAAGATCAAGGCTGAAGTCATGAAACAATTCAACATCGGATTCTTAGTCGTCACCTCCTATCCACAATGGGTCGCCAATGTTGTTCCAGTGCCTAAAAAGGAAGGCAAAGTACACATGTGTGTGGACTACCGAGATTTGAATAGGGCAAGCCCTAAGGATGATTTCCCACTTCCCCATATTGATATTCTGGTTGACAACACTGCACATCATAAAGTGTTCTCATTTATGGATAGTTTCTCAGGTTACAATCACATCAAAATGGCACCTGAGGACATGGAGAAAACGACCGTCATCACACAGTGGGGCACATTCTGTTACAAGGTTATGCCATTCGGGTTGAAGAACGTTGGGGAAACTTATCAGCGCGGCATGGTAGCTCTATTTCACGACATGATCCATTACGAAATAGAGGTCTATGTGGAAGACATGATAGCCAGATCTCAAACTGAAGAGGAACATCTTGACCATTTGCAGAAACTGTTTGAAAGGCTAAAGAAATACAAGCTAAGGTTGAACCCAAATAAATGCACATTTGGGGTGAGGTCTGGTAAACTCCTAGGCTTCATTGTCAGTGGTAAAGGTATCGAAGTAGACCCTGTCAAGGTGAAAGCAATACAAGAAATTCCTGCTCCTCGCACCGAGAAGGAAGTCATAGGATTCTTAGGACGGCTAAACTACATTGCCAGATTCATTTCTCACTTAACAGCTATTTGTGAACCAATCTTCAAATTACTGAAGAAAGATCAAGTAGTCAAATGGAATGATGAATGCTAAGCTACCTTCGATGAGATCAAAGAGTACCTACAAGAGCCTCATGTTTTGATGCCGCCAGTCGAGGGAATACCCTTTATCATGTATCTAACTATCTTGGAAAATTCAATAGGGTGTGTGTTGGGGAAGCATGACGAGTCTGGCCGAAAAGAGCATGCTATTTACTACCTGAGCGAAAATTTTATCGACTGTGAAATAAGATATTCACTACTCGAGAAAACTTGTTGCGCTCTGGCATGGGCTGCTCGCCAGCTAAGACAGTATATGCTGACCCATACTACCTTATTGATATCCAAGATGGATCCAATTAAATACATATTCGAGAAGCCTGCCCTCTCTGGGAGAATAGCAAGATGGCAAATGATTCTGACTGAATACGACATTCAGTAAACTACCCAAAAAGTAATAAAGGGCAGTGTACTAGCCGATCACCTTGCTCATCAGGCTGTGGATGACTATCAGTCAATGGTTTCGAATTCCCAAATGAAGACATCATGATGGTAAACAACTGTGAAGAACTCAAACTATATGACGGACCTGAACAAGGATACCGATGGACCCTGGTTTTTGACGGAGCATCCAACACACTCGACAATGGTATAGGTGCTGTAATCATATCCCCTGAAGGATGTCATACTCCCTTCACCGCAAGAATTTGCTTCAACTGTACCAATAACATGGAAGAATACGAAGCGTGTATTTTTGGTCTCAAAGATGCCATAGATTTGGGGATCAAGTCCTTAAGTGTATTTGGAGATTCAACCTTAGTTATCAGTCAGATCAAAGGGGAATGGGACACGAAGCACCCTAACCTCATCCCCTACAAAGAACGTGTATTGACATTAATCCCATATTTCAAGGAAATTACCTTTGAGCATTTTCCACGAGAGGAAAATCAATTAGCGGACGCGCTAGCCACCACGTCATCCATGTTTAAACTCAAGTGGGGTAACGAGGCTTCCCAGATCACCATTGAACGGATGGAAGAACCAGCTTACTGTCACGAGATCGATACTGAAGAAGTAGTGGACCAACCTTGGTTCCATGAAGTTAAGAGGTATCTCGAGGCTCAAGAGTATCCGAAAGGAGCTTCAGTCAATTATAAGAAGTTCTTGAGGAGATTCTCTGCTAAGTTTTTCCTCAGTAATGGTATTCTCTACAAGCGCAACCATGACTCTGTGTTGCTTCATTGTGTAGACAAGTTTGAGGCAGAAAAGATCATGGCTGATCTACATGAAGGCACTTTTGGCACCCATTCTAGTGGGCATACGATGGCTAAAAATATCATACGGTTAGGGTATTATTGGTCTACCATGGAAGCAGATTTCTATCAGCATTCACGAACCTGTCACAAGTGTCAGATCTACGCTGACAAAGTGCATGTGCCTCCAGTTCCTCTAAATGTCCTGACTGCTCCCTGGCCATTCGCGATGTGGGGCATCAATATGATTGGAGAAGTCAAACCCACGACTTTCAATGGACACCGCTTCATCTTAGTGGCCATTGAATACTTCACGAAGTGGGTTGAGGCAGCTTATTTCGCTTTCGTTACCAAGAATATTATGGCCCGATTCATCAAATAGAATCTCATATGTCGGTATGGTATCCCAGAGAGAATCATCACAGACAATGGTACGAATATCAATAATATTATGATCACCGTACAATGCGTGCAATACAAGATCCGGAAACATAATTCTTCTCCTTATCGGCCAAAGATGAATGGCGATGTCAAGGACGCAAATAAGAACATAAAGAATATCATACAAAAAATGACACTAACCTACAAGGACTAGCATGAGATGCTACCATTCGCTCTCCACGGTTACCGTACTACGACGCGCACATCAACGGGGGAAACTCCCTTCTCCTTGGTATATGGCATGGAAGTTGTTCTCCCAATTGAAGTCCAAATACCTTCTCTGAGAATCATAAAGGATGCATGGCTGAGTGAAGATGATTGGATCCAAAATCGACTTGACCAGTTGAACTTGATTGATGAGAAGAGGCTTACGGCTGTCTGTCACGGCCAGATGTACCAAAAACATATGATCAAAGCTTTTAACAAAAAGGTCAGACGTCAGGTATATCAGGTTGGTGACTTGGTAATCAAGCGTATCATATTGCCACAAGGTGATCTCAGGGGAAAATGGACTCCTACATACGAAGGACCATTTGTGATCAAAAGCATATTCTCTGGTGGAGCAATGATCTTAACCACTATGGATGGCGACGACCTTCCACACCCTACGAACGCAGACATAGTCAAAAGATATTATGCATAAGAGACCTGCTAAGTTGACACACCTAGGAAAAACAAGGGCATCCCGGTGAACCACAAAGGTTCGGGCAAAAATTAGGGATAAAATACAAAAAAATATGTACACCCGGCAAGCTGAAAACCCGAAAGGGCGGCTTGGGTAAAAAAGGGTATCCCGGTGGACTGAAAACCCGAAAGGGCGGTCCAGGAAAAAGTTAGGAATTTAAAGCGTATGACTATGTCCAGTTGGATGACCTTTCAGATAACCTCTAGCATCGACTGACAAATTCAAACGGTTCTAATCAATCCAATCAGCTTCGGACAAGGCAGCAAGTAGACAAGACGCTTAGAGACACAAAGGCTATAGCAGAATGGGAACCCCATGGGATTATTTCACACATCTATCTTTTCTTTGTATCAAATTTTCATTTTTCTACGACGACGTTCTCTTACTGGAGTGTTTGTCTCATTGTACAAAAATACTTATTCAAGTTAATACAAAGATATCCCTTTGAAAGTGAAAAAACTACCTGTTTTTTTATTTTTGTGTTTTGTTTGCAAAAACGTCTAATGATTATTTTTGAACATATGCATTTGAACATGACTACTGTTTACAAACGAACAAAAAAAAGAGGAACAAAAAATAGAAATATAATCACTAATGGCTTTAAGAAATAGGATAATATCTTTAGACTATCCATAAAATCCCTCGCAGATACTTTCCCAACAAGAGTGGAAAACGGGATATCCCACTACAGGATCGCTAACATATCTCCAGTATACAGCTTAATGATATCAAGCTCTCTCACATCCCAGACAAAATAAAATTTTCAGTTACCGCTCCTAAGATTCCTCAGTAAAAGTCGCCCAATTTCTCAGGATTCCCCAACAAGATTTCACGAGGTCTACAAGAAATACACGGCGTTTCCCTTACACAATAGAGTTTATTTCTCTAATTGGAAGCTCATCAACACTTCAACTTCAAAACATGAAGACTAGCACTCCTCATTCTCAGCAATGCTCAGGGATTTATTTTCCCCGACTCCAGCAACAGTTCGGCATAATAATTAACGTGTCCGTACATTGTATCCATATGTCATAGCATTGACTACACAGATACATACGACATAATCTCATTTATTTTGAGAACATCATTATACCATGAATTTCATACATCATGACATTCCATGCAACTAACTTTTCATCTTTTTCAGGAAAGATCAATCAACAGAAAATTATCATCAAATTTTCAACAAGTCAAATACAGATCAATTACCAAGAAAGGATTGGTCAACCATCTACATAACATATATTTCTTTCAGATCCCTACCAGTTCAGTTTAAATCTCTCAATGATTTATTCTGATTCTCTCCCGCATATGTCTTTTCTGGTTCAGATAAATCTCTTAATGGTTTATTCGGATTCTTCTCCAGATCCCTGGAGGTTCAGTTTAAATCTCTCAACGGTTTATTCTGATTCTTTCCTGCAGACACCTTCTCTGGTTCAGATAAATTGCTCAAAGATTTACTCGATTCTTCCCAGTTAAAGAACATTCAAGATCTCTTTTGGTTCGGTTTAAACCCCTCAACGGTTTATCCTGATACTTTCCAAAGGAATACTTCCGGGTCAGATAAATATCTTAATAATTTATTCTGATTCTTCTCTAGATCCCTGCCGGTTCAGTTTAAATCTCTCAACGGTTTATTCTGATTCTTTTCCCGCAGAAGCTTTCTCTAGTTCAGATAAATCGCTCAAAGATTTACTCTGAGTCTTTCTAGTTAAAGAATATTCAAGATCTCTTTTGGTTAAGTTTAAACCCCTCAATGGTTTATCATGATACTTTCTAAAGGAACACTTCGGGTTCACATAAATCTCTCAACGATTTATTCTGATTCTTCCCAGTCAAACAACATACAAGACTTCTTCTGGTTCAGATAAGTCGCTCCAAAGATTTACTCTGATTCTTTCCAGTTAAAGAATATTCAAGATGACTTTTGGTTCAGTTTAAACCCCTCAACGATTTATCCTGATACTTTCCAAAGGAACACTTCGGGTTCAGATAAATCTCTCAACGATTTATTCTGATTCTTCCCAGTCAAACAACATACAAGACTTCTTCTGGTTCAGATAAGTCGCTCCAAAGATTTATTCAGATTCTTTTCCAGTTGAAATCAAGTTCAGACTTAGTACATTCTCTGTCAACAGTCACCCTTGGATGGCATCTATAAGCCCATCTCCAGAAAATCTCCATTATTCCTCCAAATGGCATCTATAAGCCCATTCCCATTTCATCTTCGAGTGAAATTTCTGGGCACTCTAGTGTCCAATCATCTTCCACCTTCAAGTCACGAATGGCGGATCCGCCAATCTAACTCTTCGGGTATAAGAATATTAAATAGGGGCAGTTGTTGTACCCCAAAATTAGACCTCTCATTTATCAAATATTTTCTCATAAGATCTCCTTTGGTTCAAGACTGCACAAGGGTTAATCAGCTCAAGACACCTCCTTAAGCACTGATGACTGAAATTAGGGTTTGAGATTGCACAAGGATAATTGACTTTCCATGCCTCATATGACTTTCATTGATCATTATGGACCCCCAAGATTACTCATGTCAAGTTTCAAGCCTTGGATCACATTTTTCCTCAGTCAATTGAGCATTTGACCTAAGAATCAGTTGTATTGGAGAAATAGTCAATTGTGGCCAATTTACAGTCAAACTTCATAATTTTTTATCCATATCAACATGATGAAGTCATATATATGTCATCTGATCAAGTTTGGACCACAATTCCTCAAGAAATTTGATCAGATCATCAAAAGGGCAAAATGGTCAAAATTAGGGTTTTGACTGAGAAAGGGCAATTTCAGATTTTTGACCTAACAAATGGTTAATTGGTTTGAAGCTTGATATCAAGAGTTAAATTTAATAATTTTGACCTAATGGAATGACTCAAAACATTGTTCAAGATCAATTGATTGATAGTTGATTTTCAGTCAACTGATCAAAAGTCAACTGTACACTGAAAAGTCAACCTTTGACTTTTTGGTCAAAATCAAGTGTCAAAGATCACAGTTCATCAAAACATGTCAAAATATGAAAATTGTTCATCAAGAAATCAAAAAGTCAATATTTCATGTTGAAAAGTCAAAGTTTCCAAACTTAGAAATTTTACTAAGTGTTGAAAACTTCATATTTTTTCACAACTTTGAGCCAATTTTTCACCATGATACAAGATGATTCAAAAGAAACTTTCAACATGAAAGTTGTAGATCTACATGATATCTAAAACATTTCTTTGCACAACTTCTCCTAGAAATGCTTGGATCTCAAGTTATTAATCCATGAAGTCATGGTCATGAAACTAAACACTTAGTGAAAAAATTTCCCTAGTTTAGGCAGGATTTTGACCTAACTTCATGGCATTTTTTCATATAGTTCCAAGGGGAATTTTCAAAAGTGATTCAAAGAGGGGTTGTAGAGTACATTACAAGCTTTACAAAATGTCCAATAAATCCTTGTAATCATTCTAGATCAAGGAGAATCGAAGAGAGGAAGTTAGGGTTTCAAACTGAAATTATAGGTCATTTTGTGATGAACAAGAATTCAAAACTCAAGCCTATGCTGCACAATATTGCTTTGCAGGCCTCTAAACCTCAAGATCTCTCCCTAATTAGAATATTACAATTGCTTTTGAGCTATTATCCATTTGATTCAAGCTTTATACAAGACAATTTTTGATTAATGGCACAAAGGCACCATTGCCATTTACCTAAAGCAAGCTTTATGCAAAGTCAACTTGCATTGATATTTGCACTTGTTCCTTCTGCACAAACTTCCTCTATAAAGTCAGATAAGCATGTTTATGTTAGAACATAGTTTGATTCTACAACCCTCAGTTAGAGTTTTGATGATAACAAAATACAAGATTAAATAAATTATAAGATTTATAAGACATATATGCTACTTAAAATTATGTTGTGTATTTACAGAAACTCTGATGGAATCAGCATCAGAATATCAGTATCAACATCAGCATCAGAAGATATGTCAGCATCAGAAGATCAAATGACATGTGCTATACGCTGAAGCCTGATGAACAAAATCTGCGCATAACATACTTTGACTCTGATCAAGATCCTAACCATGTCATCAGCACTCAGAAGCGTCAGAATAAGCTAAAGCCAAGAACACTCTGATTATCATTAGCAGAACATTCTGAAGTGTCAATGTTACTATGCATTCAAGACAGATTAATTACCAACGGCTTTATTCCAAGACAAAGATCTTCTCAAAAAGGAAAGAATGTTATGAGCATTGAAATGGATTTATGGACAACAATGTATCTATTCCTAGGCTACTTAAACAAGTCAGTGAGAAAAGAAATGGCTAATACTCTACACGCATATACACGCCTAAGCTAATCATCCTCACGCACGCTCTCATTTTTGCTAAAGCTTTCAACCACGCTTACTCTATAGCTCTAGCAATCTAGTTTCATCTAAGCTTAATATTGTGTATTATCACAATTGTGATATATAGTTTTTCTAGAAAACATCAAACACACATTTGTTCAATTATCTGTAAGAGAAATTCCTTGAGATAAATCGGTTTGTGGTTAGACTCAAGAAGGATTTAACAATTGTTAAAGCAGTTGTGTATTCAGTTGAATATAGTGAATTAAGACCTCGTTGGAGAGAGGCCAAATCACCTTGACGGGTGGACTGGAGTAGTTTGAGATCAAACGAACCAGGATAAAAATAACGTGTTGTATGCATTTGATTTCAAGTTTTACAATTCAACCCCCTTCTTGTGCTTTTCACATCTTCAATTGGCATCAGAGCGCCTGGTTCTGAGCTTATAACACTTAACCGTGTCAGTACAAGATCCAGCGTTAGAAAAACACAATGGCAGGACCACATCAAAACATCAGCAATGACAACAATGAAGAAAGAGACAGATTCAGTGGCAAACCTCCAGTCTTTGATGGAGAGAACTTTGATTACTAGAAAGACAGAATTGAAATCTTCTTTCTGGCCCACGATGCTGATCTGTGGGATATGGTGACTGATGGATACACGCACCCAGTGAATGCAAGTTGTCAGAAGATTGACAGGAAAGCAATGTCTAATCAACAAAAGCGTGATTTCAGAAATCATCACAAAGCCAGAACAATTCTTCTCACCGCCATCTCTTACTCTGAATATGAAAAGATATCAAACAGAGACACTGCAATGAATATGTTTGACTCTCTGAGAATGACGCATGAAGGCAACATTAAAGTTAAAGAAACTAAAGCTCTTGCGCTCATTCAGAAGTATGAGGCATTCAAGATGGAAGAAAGTGAATCAATTGAAACGATGTTCTCAAGATTTCAAATTCTGGTGGCTGGTCTCAAAGTTCTGGACAAAGGGTATTCTACTGCTGATCATGTTAAGAAGATCATCAGAAGCTTGCCAAAACAGTGGAGGCCAATGGTCACAGCGCTGAAGCTAGCTAAGGATCTCAACAAAATCTCTCTGGAGGAACTTGTCAGTTCCCTCAGAAGTCACGAGATAGAGCTAGAAGCAGATGAACCTCAAAAGCAAGGTAAGCCACTAGCTTTAAAATCTAACAGAAAATCTGACTCTAAAATTTTGCAGGCTGTTGAAGAAACCTCTGATGGGTCCTCATCAGAAGAAGATGAACTATATCTCCTCTCCAGAAGGGTGAACCAACTATGGAAGCAGAGGCAAAGAAAGTTCAGGAATTCCAGAAGATCAGAAAATCAGAATGAATCTTCCTCCAGATACAGAAGGTCAGAATCCTCCTCTGGAAACAGAAGATCTGAAGGCTCTTCAGAAAGCAGAAAGCCAAACAACAAAGACATCATCTGCTATGAATGTAACGAGCAAGGACACTACAAAAGTGATTGCCCAAAGCTTCAGAGGGAAAAGCCAAAAAAGAAGTTTGGAAAGGAAAAGAAGAAAAGTCTCATGGCTACATGGGATGACTCTGACACATCTGAAGCTGACTCAGAATCAGATGATGAGAGAGCAAACATAGCTCTCATGGCAAACATAACAGAAGACAATGAAGCTTCTGAATCAGACTCTGAATCAGACATAGAAGAGGTATTCCCTGACTTTGCTATTAACTTTACTAAGGCTGAACTAGCTGTAAGCCTTAATGAAATTCTGGAAAGATATCAGCAGATCAGAGTCAAATTCAGAAACCTGAAAAGTAATCTTGCTTTTGACTCTGATAAAACTGAGAGTCTCAAATTGGAGAATTCTGAGTTGAAAGATAAAGTTTCAAAATTAGAAAATTTATTGCAAAACTCTCATAATGAAACAATTCCTGAAACTCCCTGCAGTGCTGATAAGATCATCAAGGAGTATGATCACAACTTTCAGAAGTTTCTAGCTAAAAACATAGATAGAAGCAAAATGCTTAAATGATCTATGGAGTTAGCAGAAATGGCAGAAAAGGAATAGGATACCAAGGTAAGGTACCTACACCAAAGAAAGCCATGGATTTAGTTATAAAACGAACTCCACTTAATGCACACTTTGTATATGGGCACACACACGACATCAAATATACTAGTAGTAACTATTATGTCAAACCAAAATTCAACCAGAGTTTTGGTAAAACTAACAAATCAGGACCCAAGAAAATATGGGTACCTAAGGATAAAATAATACATGTTTCAGATATCTTTAGCAGCAAAGAAGAAACACCAGTCATGGTACCCGGACTCTGACTGCTCATGACACATGACGGGAAGAAAACATATGTTCCAAAGCCTGGAACTTAAGCCTGGAGGCCACGTAGGATTTGGAGGCAATCAGAGGGGAAAGATCATTGGCTCTGGAACAGTAGGTAATGGAAATCTTCCCTCTATAAGTAATGTTTTATTAGTAGATGGATTAATGCATAATCTATTATCCATAAGTCAATTAAGTTATAACGGTTATGATATAATCTTTAATCAAAATTCATGCAAAGTTGTTAGTTAGAAAGATGGGACTATCCTATTTAATAGAAAGAGGAGAAACAACATTTATAAAATCAAACTTTCTGAACTAAAAAGTCAGAATGTAAAGTGTCTTCTCTCTGTTAACAACGAGCAATGGATCTGGCACAGAAGATTGGGGCATGTTAGTATGAGAAGAATATCTTGGATTAACAAACTCAATCATGTCAGAGGACTTCCTAACCTGAAGTTCAATTCAGATGCTTTGTGTGAAGCATGTCAGAAAGGAAAGTTTGCAAAACCAGCTTTCAAATCTAAAAACCTTGTTTCCACCTCTAAGCCATTAGAACTTCTGCACATTGACTTATTTGGACCAGTTAAAACTGCTTCAGTCAGTGGCAAGAAGTATGGGTTAGTAATCGTAGATGACTATAGCAGATGGACATGGGTAAAGTTCTTAAGACACAAGGACGAGTCACACTCTGTGTTTGTCACCTTCTGCAACCAAGTTCAGAATGAAAAGGATCTTAGAATCGTCAAAGTCAGAAGTGATCATGGTGGAGAGTTTGAAAACAAAGATTTTGAATCATTTTTTAATGACAAAGGCATTCTGCATGATTTCTCTTGTCCTAGAACTCCCCAGCAAAATGGAGTTGTAGAACGAAAGAACATAACATTACAAGAAATGGCCAGAACCATGATCAACGATACTAACGTTGCTAAGATCTTCTGGCCAGAGGCAATAAACACAGCGTGCTACATTCAGAATAGAATCTCTATAAGACCTATTCTGGAAAAGACTCCATAT
Organism: Vicia faba; assembly: GCA_948472305.1. Taxonomy (NCBI): domain Eukaryota; kingdom Viridiplantae; phylum Streptophyta; class Magnoliopsida; order Fabales; family Fabaceae; genus Vicia; species Vicia faba. Next base: position 1,635,055,345 of record OX451739.1, on the reverse strand, counting down.
GAATTGTGGAAGAACAGAAAGCCCAACATTTCATATTTTCATCCATTTGGATGTACTTGTTTTATTTTGAATACTAAAAATTATTTGAACAAGTTTGACTCTAAAGCACAAAAGTGTATTATGTTAGGATACTCTGAACGCTCAAGAGGGTACAAAGTATACAATACAGAAACACAGATTGTTGAAGAATCAATCAGTGTTTGTTTTGATGATAAGCTTGACTCTCAAAAGTCAAAGCAAAATGAATTACTTGCAGGTATGGAAGTTGAATTCACAGGTACTGAAGACAAGTCATCAGAAGCTCTCAACAAAGACACTCCCTCAACATCAGAAAGAGGCACTACAAGCAATCCAGCACCTTCTATTGATCAACTTCAGAAAAGACCATCCAGAAGCAGCATAGATCACCCAGAAGAAACAATCTTAGGAAGAAAGGAAGATCCAATCAGAACAAGATCTAGCTTCAGAAACTCTGAAGAATCCCTCATGGGACTTGTCTCTCTGATTGAACCATCTTCAGTTGATGAAGCACTTCTGGACAATGACTAGATTCTAGCAATGCAAGAAGAGCTGAATCAATTCACAAGGAATGACGTATGGGATCTAGTTCCTAAACCAAAAGGATTCAACGTCATTGGAACAAAATGGGTGTTCAGAAACAAACTGAATGAACAAGGTGAAGTCATCAAAAACAAGGCACGATTGGTAGCACAAGGTTATAATCAGCAAGAGGGGATAAACTATACAGAAACCTTTGCTCCAGTCGCCAGGTTAGAATCTATCAGACTTTTAATTTCATTTGCTGTAAATAAAGGCATCACTCTATATCAGATGAATGTTAAGAGTGCATTCTTAAATGGCTATATAGAAGAAGAGGTATATGTGCACCAACCCCCTGGTTTTGAAAGTTCAAAAAATCCAGAATATGTTTTCAAACTAAAGAAGTCACTGTATGGTCTGAAACAAGCTCCCAGAGCTTGGTATGAAAGACTGAGTAACTTCCTGTTAGAAAAGGAATTCACCAGAGGGAAAGTGGACACAACCTTATTCTGTAAGACAGTTAATAATGACATCTTGGTTTGCCATATTTATGTTGATGATATCATTTTTGGATCTACTAAACCCTCTCTGGGAAGAAAGTTTGCGAAGTGTATGCAGGAAGAATTTGAGATGAGCCTAATGGGGGAACTGAAATTCTTTCTGGGCATTCAGATCAATCAAACCCCAGAAGGAACTTACATTCATCAGAGCAAATATGTCAGAGAACTTCTGAAGAAATTTGATCTCTCAGAATGTAAGCCATCAAAGATTCCAATGCATCCCACGTGCATTCTGGAAAAAGAAGAGGTAAGCAAAAAGGTAGAACAGAAGGTCTACAGAGGTATGATTGGTTCTCTTCTTTATCTGACAGCTTCAAGGCCTGATATTTTATTCAGTGTATGCATTTGTGCAAGATTCCAATCAGATCCTAGAGAATCTCACTTAACAGCTGTTAAGCGAATTTTCAAGTATCTGAAAGGTACTACTAATCTGGGTCTGTTTTATATAAAATCAAGTGATTACAGCTTAGTAGGATACTGTGATGTTGACTTTGCTGGAGACAGAGTAGAGCGTAAAAGCACTTCTGGAAGCTGCCAGTTTCTGGGAGAAAATCTGATCTCATGGTCCAGCAAAAGACAATCCACAATTGCTCTATCAACAGCAGAAGCTGAATACATAGCAGCAGCTGGATGCAGCATGTTGTACCCCAAAATTTTCCCTCCCATATTCTTCAAGATTTATCAAGAATCATCTTCAAATGGTTCAAGACCACTCAAGGGTTGCACAGTCCAAATGCCTCCTAAGCCAGTCAAAATTAGGGTTTTGGTTCTTTCACAAAATTTGAGGTTTTCAATGGATCAATAAAGTCACATGGGCCTATATACATTGTCAAGCATCTACATGTCAAGTCTCAAGACTCACAGGGTCAAATTTTACAGTCAAAAGCCATATTTGCTCTACAATCAACTGCAGGGGTAAAATGGTCATTATACAGTCAAAAGTCAGAATTTTTGGTCAACATCTTATTTTGAGTCCACAATCATCATTTGATCAAGTCTTGATCATGATTCCACAAGCATGGCTCAAAAATCATCAAGGATGCAAAAGTTACTATTTTTGGACAGTAGAAAAGTCAACTGTATCTTGACCAAGGCATAACTTTTTCATGGTTCATCAGAAAAATACCATCCAATGCTCATTTTGAAAGGGATGACATTTCCTACAACTCATCTTCACATTCCAAGTCACAGAAATGCTCTCACAAAAAGTTATAAATTTCTACATTATAGGTCAATTTCAAAAGTCAACAAAAATGCACTTTAAGTCAAAGACCATAACTTGAGATTGGTAAATCCAAATGAAATGGGACCAAAGGCCTTTGTTATAGGACTTCAATACCTTTCCAAAATGTCCAAGAACATGTTCATATGATCAAAATTAAGCAAGATATGCATTGGAGAAGTTGGGAAATTTTTGGGAATTTGCAAAAGTCAACTTTGCTCAAAACACCTTGTTTTTGCTAATGGGCCTCAAATTTCTTCTTGAAATTTTGTCCAAGGCTTATGCACGACCCATTGAGATTAAATTGAATTATTTTCTTATTTTTATTAATTAATTTGATTTTTAATTGATTTTTAATTCATTTAATTAATTTAAAATGTAGGAAATTCAAAGATATGATTTCTCAATCTTTTTGTGAAGCAAAAGTGGTCAACATATGCTGGAGATTTCGTGTATCAATCAAGGGGACAAAAATCTCCATGTTTGGAAAGTTTTCTCAATCAAAAAGATGCAAAAAGATATGATTGAAAATCAAATATACAAATCATAATTCCATAGATCTTTTGCCCAAGGATTTAACCTAATTCAGTCCTCTATATGTACATGACCTAACCATATTCATGTGGACGTGAGAATTGCTGCAGAAAGCCATAGCCAATATTGGAAAAAATCAAAGAAAACTTAAAACTGTTTTCTGTGTTCTAGGGCGAATTAAGGACCTTTGTTGATTTCAATACATTGCTGGAGGTTCCCAGGACGATTCACAATCAGTTTCTAGCTTCATAGCCCCAAGAATCGTTAGTTTCAGAACCACGGTTTGCACATTTCTTTCATAATCGTAATTCATTATTCATGCATAATTAACATGTTCTAATCATCGTTTTGCATTGCTTGAACCTTTACAAAGCTAATGGAATTGGTTAATTGCATTATAGTGTACATAATTGCAAGTTGCCATTGAAGGATTTTAGGGTTCTTGAGTTCTTGAATTAGGGATTTGCTGTACAGGAAAAATTAGACCTTGAGATACCCATGTTTGAATTCGTGGAGACAAGACGAATTGAACCCAACCATCGCGCCATATTTATATTTAGCATAGGCCTAATCGCTATTATTCGTGGATACATGTTGTGGGAGTTAAAAACCCCTGCTATTTGTTTGTATTTTGCAGGAACAATTGAGGAAGATGATGACGCGTTGGTACACCATTGGACAATTCAAAAAATGCGCGCTTGTTTTTATGTTTACAGCATAAGGATTAGTTTTGATATATTATTTTTATTGATTATCATAATATCAAAGCATGCAGGTTGGCTCAGTGGATGGTGTGCTGGCTGTGTATCATTGGGACCTGGGTTCGATTCCCAGGTCCCCCAAACGCTTGTTTCTATTTTTTCTAACATATTCACGTGCAGCTTCCCAAAGGTATTCCACCATATGCCTCCAACCAACAACATGCCAAGTGGCCTTATGCACAGATCTAATGGCTACAAGGGAAGGAACACCATGCTCCTGGTCAATGTCTGCCTAGACAATTCCCAAAGTCAAACGGACTGGCCAACAAATGGGCCAGATTTCTAATCAAAACCTCCATATTTGGGCCATCACCCCCCCTGGTTTCTTTGTTCTTTCCTTTTTTTTATTTTCTTTTCCTATTTAATTATTTTATTAATTACTATTATTATTATTTAATTAAACTCATAAATTATTTTTCATAGTAAAATCAGAAACCTAAAACATTATTTATTTTTATTATTTATTAATTTCACTATTACTTTATTATTTTTGTAAATAAATGTAAATTAATTAATTTAGTTTAATTAGGTTAACTTTGTAATTATTTTCACAATAAATAAAATCAATTTAGAATTAGGGTTTTTCTTGACTTTTAATTTATTTTCATTAAAACATTAAAAACACTAAAAAATACTTTTTCTTGTAATTAATTAATTAATTAGTAAATTAGGTTTAATATTTAATTAATTGCAAAAAGGACAAATTTCTTTCTTTTCTCAAAAAAAGGGTCAAAACCCTAAGGACGTTCCCGATTTAATTTCTTTGCGCGTATCTTTATTTTGATTATATTGATGTATCTGCTCCGAGAATGTAATAGATGATTAGGACTTTTATCGCTTTCTTTATTTTCTCGCACTTATTTTCCAAAGGGTTATGTTTTTGGCGATGTAAATACCCGACGCCTTGTAATAGCGTAGATTCGCTTTCCGCAATTTATTTTCCGCACAATTATTAACTGTTAATTATGCATGACAAGACTTGCCTGAAAATAAAACCAACTCGTAGCTCACCATAATACATGTGCAAAGATAATATGAACTGAATCCTGACACACTTGCACATGCCACTCCTAGGGTACGCCTCACTTGGTTGCCTCGACGTGCTCATTGAGTATAGGGTGTTTTAGAGGTCGCCCTCCTGTCTAAAGATCCAGTTGCCTCGAAACGGTTGCCTCGGATAAAAAAGGATCTAGGACATTAGGGTTACCGCTAAGGCGTCCTACTATTGCTTTGGTGACCACATGTCCCTATAATCGAATTGACCCGAAACTCCAACGACGGTGCTACCTACTTCTCAATAGTGGGATAGTACTGTCTGAAGGCCATTTACACAGCTTAATTTCTTTTGAGTAGATAGAGGTTCTTGTCATACCCTAATTTTTGACCTAAGATCCCGCATTCCATCCGCATCATTGCATGGCAAGAGTTCACAAGCAATTCGACCTATTTTTGCCAATTCCCGAGTCAGATTTCAAAAATTCATAACTTCTTCAAGTTTCAATATTTTGAGGGGTTATTTTTTGCATATGATTTTTCTTGACACCATCTACAATTTTTCTTTACAAGACAAGAGATGATTATGCATTGAAAAGCCACGAAAAAGTTATTAACGTTCGAAGTTGTTTCACGAATTTAATGGAATTTGATTCTTAATTTTGGACTATGTTTTATCCGACCATAAATTTTACACTTTCTCTTCTTTTATTTTTAATTCCATGAAAAATCCTAAAAAAAAATATATTTAGTTCATGTCATCTTAATTTTATTTACATTATTATTCAAAATATCAAAAAAAAAGGTAGTCTCTTCAAGTTTTATTTAGATTTTTATTCTTAAGTCAAAATTATAGTCTTCTAGATTTAATTTAGTAAAAATCTCAACAAAAAAAACATGTCTTAGCATTATTTTATTTTAGCATTTCACTTTAATCACAAAAAATATATAGTTAATATCTTTTCCTTTTAATTCTTTTAGTTATTATAATTTTCATTTCTTTCTTTCAATATTAATCTTGATTTGGTTCTAATTTTAATTCAACTTTTTAGTTGAGTTATTATTAAAATTAAAATTAATTTTAATTTCTCTTTAATTTTCATGTTTTGGAAATTTTTAGTTTAATATTTTTATTTTTATTTTTTGTTATTATTATTGTTATTATTATTATTATGCTATTCCTCTCCTTGTAAAAAATGTCCAAACAATAAAATCAGTCCAAAACTTTGCTATTGTCCCTATCCTAACTGTCCATAAAATCCAAACATGCTACACAACAAAACTTGCATAATGCTCCAAGCATATCAGTCCTGCAAAATAGTTTAAAAATATGTTAAAAAGCCAGCTGCTACTGCTACCCACAACACTCCAAAATTTGTCCAAAAGCAGTTCGAATTACATTAAAATGGCAATACAAATCTGCAGCAAAAAAGGTGTTAAAACAATGCATCACAAAGAATCCAAATCCATCTCATTTTCCCCCCCAAAATTTCATTATGTTCTCTATATAGACTTAGACTTGGTTAACAAAAAGAGGGGGAAAAAATACCAACATAATAGAAAATCTCAAGAAAAAAAAACAAAAACAACAACCAAAAACACCTGTTATAAGTCTCAATACAGGTTAGGCATGCCCAAGGGGTTCATAATGTAGAAGGAGAAAAGAACCATGATGCTTACTTATCTTACGATTATGTTGATGCAAACCAATTACCCCCTCTATTCTGCAAGCGATAACCACCCACCTTCCAACTTCAGACCGCTTCACACCTTCACCTTAACATCTCTCTTCCTCTTCCACTCACTCTCATCATCATTCATTCCTAGGTTGTTCAGTGAAGTGCAAAACCGTTAACCATGTCTCCCGGTCCTATTGTTGACGCTCCCACCGACGGAATCGCCGAACCACCACCAGCTACCATCGACAAACCCCATCAACCAAAACACCACTTTCACTTCCAAACCTCTCGACACCTAAAACCTGCTTAGATTCCATTTTCATTTTCTGTACTTCAATTGCACTCTCTTTCACTCTCTTCATCAATCATCACGCTTCTTCACAATCACAACACCAATATTCACCTTCTTTACCAAATACAAATGATGGATGAACTTTCAAACTCCACCATCACTTTATGGTATTCAAATCAACCTACAAATTCATGTTTTTCACACCATTCATTCTTACTCAAACAAATTCACAAACACATGGTGCTCACAATCTAACGCTACTTTGAACCAATTCAACACTTCCAAAACAAGTTCACGACACAATCAACACAAAGCGACAAGACTTGAAAATCTAAACAGAACAACAAAAGAGTAGAGGAGAAGGAAAAACATTGGGAAAAAGTAGAATAGTCTAACAGCCACGCCTTTCCTCCGCCGTCTACGGGAAAGGAGACAAGCTGTTTCACACCAAATCTGGACCGTTGAATTTCCACTCGTCGCTGGTTTCTCGTGGTGCACAACTTGCTGTGGATTATGATGACGACGCGCAACACGATGAAGGTGACGAAGGACTGGAGATCGCAAAGATTGGAATTTCTAAGGAGATCGTGAACGCTCTTGCAAAGAAAGGTATCACGAAGCTCTTCCCTATTCAGAAAGCTGTGCTGGAACCTGCTATGCAAAAGAGGACATATCATAACAACACTGTATAAGGTATGTTTTTTTTTTCCTTTGCAAGAACTGTTGTTGTTGTTTATTCACTGATATTTGTGAGGATAGAGGAGTGTTGTTTGTTGTTATTGGTTGGTGATAGGAGGGTTTTGTTTGAAGAGGAAAAGTAGGAACGTGAGAGCATAGACAAAGCTGGAGAGAGTGAATCGATGAAAGAGTAAGAAATTTTAGGATTTATTGATAATTATGTTAAAGGTAATTGTTGCCCCTTTCCAAGAAGAAGCCAAACGGCCAGACCTAGAAACAACATTGAGTTTCTTATTTTTTGAATTTTTGGGCCTTATCCTGTGACCCGCTCCGGTCCAACAACACCTTAGTTTTTTTTTATTTGTTTGAAACATTTTGGGCTTCAACCCAACCAGTAACCTGAGCCCATCCCAATTTTCACCTCAAAATTCTCTAAGTTTATATTTCACACCTCCTTTTATTATTAATATAGTTTAGATTTTAATTAGGAATTTTATAATGAATTTAGTTTATATTTAAATTAGTTTAGATATAATTTAGTAATTTTGGAGCTTTAATAACTTTATAATTTTTATTCAGTTTAGATTTAGTTTAGTAATTCTTTAGAATTTTATTTGACTTAGTTTAGCAACTTTGAAATTTTTATTTGTTTTAGCAACATTAGGATTTTAATTTATTTTAGATTTAATTTATTAACTTTAAAATTTCAATTTGTTTAGATCTATTTTATAACTTTAGAACTTCTAATTAGTGTAGATACATTTTGATAACTTTAGAATTTTAATTTAGTCTTAGAATTTTAATCTTTAGTTTAGAATTAATTTAGTTTAGTATTAATTTAGATTTATTTTATAACTTTTTGTTTTAGCTTTAGTTTAGTAAACTTTAGGATTTTATGTGTTGTAGTATTATTTTAGTAACTTTAAGATTTTATTTCATTTAGATTTGACTTAGTAAATTTTAGAGTTTATTTGTTTTAGTTTTGACTTAGTAAACTTTAGAATTTTATTTTAGTTTTATTTTAGTAACTTTAGGATTTTATTTCATTTAGATTTGACTTAGTAAATTTTAGAGTTTTATTTTAGTTTTTGACTTAGTAAACTTTAGAATTTTATTTGTTTTAGTTTTTGACTTGGTAAACTTTAGAATTTTATTTTGTTTTAGTTTTAATTTAGTAAACTTTAGAATTTTATTTGATTTTATTTAAATTAACTTTAGAATTTTAGTTGTTAGTTTTAGTTTAGGGACTTTAGAACTTTATTCGATTTAGAATTTTAGTTGTTTAGAATTAGTTTAATATTCTTTTAGAATTTTATTTGATTTAGATTTAGTTTAGTAACTTTGGAACTTTTTTTGTTTTAGATTAGCAACCTTGGAATTTTTATTTAGTTTAGATTTAATTTACTAATTTTAAAATGTTTAATTTAGCTTAGATTTAATTTAGTAATTTTAGAACTATTTTTGCAACCTTAGAATTTGTAGTTAGTTTAGAATTTTTTAGTAAGTAATCTTAAATTTTTAATATAGTTTAAATAACTTCTTTAGATAATTAGTTATATTCTCTTTACTTTATTTATTTAAATATCTTTGGCATTTCAATTTCTCGGTGCCTCTTGATCATTAATTTGTTTTTGTCAGATTTATTTTCTTGTGAACTTCTGAATGTTTATATTTTAATGTTCATTTTATTTTGCTTATTCCAAGGGAAATGATTCAACTCAGTTGACTTCACGTCATCAAATACATCTCATCCGATCGTGCGAATACTTTTTTTCATTTTTTTTGTTTGTTTACTATTTTGCTAAACTCAAGATAATTTTCCTAAAAGATTCAAATTTCAAACTCACACCTTTTAAGTCAAAACTTCGACACTAGGTCGTCATATCTTCAAAAATATCGTCCATACCCATCTTTAACCAAACAAACCATTTTAATCAAACAAACAATTTTTAACCAAAAAACAGATATTTCAAAAGGTTCCTGCGGAGTACCGCAGATGCATTGGGTGCTAATACCTTCCCATTGTATAACTAACCCCCGAACTCTCGATCTCTTTTCAAAACGCATTGTATTTTCATTACTTTTAAGTATTATTATACATCGCATATTTTAGGGTTTTATTTCGCTCTTTTCCCTTTTCCTTTGGAAATAATAAAGCGCGGTGGCGACTCTTGCTTTTTGTGAGTCAAGTTAATTAATAGCTTGATCTCCGATTTTCACCGCTACAGTTCTCAGGTACTTGCTCTTTCAAAACAAAAAAAATACTTTTCGCACTTACACTTTTCAAACAAAAGTTTTCAACCAAACACTTCATACACTCTTGAGGACAGATATAAGAGTCAAATCAAAGTTTTCAAACAAAACTCTTTTCAAAACCCACAAACACAAGAAAAGCAAAACATTTTGAAAACATAGTGAGCAAGTACCTAAGAGCCCGCGGATAACCACAGATAGAAAGGGTGCTAACACCTTCCCTTTCTATAATCTACCTCCCGAACCAAGAAACATCTCGAAAAGGAATTTTGTTATGCTTTTGTCCTTTCCTTGTTGGAGAACATAAAAGACGGTGGCGACTCTTGCTTACCGCGACATTTTGCGAACCAGCATTCCAAAATAGTCAATTCTATTTCCACCGATCACAGAACTGGCGACTCTGCTGGGGACTCTTAAATAAGTGAGGTGTACCTTAGGACTAGATCATTCTATGTTTTCAATTGTATGTCTTGATTGCTTTTATATTATGGGCTTGCATCGGAGTTTCATAGATCCTAACCCGGATCTGGGGAATACCCTTTAGGTAGCATAAGATGTGAGGGACCTGTCCGGCGTAGACCGACACGGGTGAATCAGTGGCTACGTTGGTGTGACACCTTGGTCTGTACCGATATCCCTTGTGTTGCAACGAGGAGAATATGGGTCTTCTGAGGAGTCATTAAGCACCAACCGACCTTAGAACCCTAAATTGACCCAACTTGGCCATAGAACAGTAGCAGTATGCTACACTCATTGAGGCTAAACTCTCGCGATGGTTCTGGCCGCAAGAAAAGATTGCGAAGTTGGAGTTATGACCGATTGAGGGTAGTCAGTGATATTGAGATCCTCTAGAACCCGATTACTATTTTTTAGGAAAGGTCTTAACCAACGAAACTGAAAGAGGGTAGTACCTAAACTTCATGCTGGCCTAAACTCTAAGAGTTGTCTTGTGTGACTTGTGTGCCTTATCATGTTTGCCTTTGTGAATACCTATGGTGTGCTTTATCATAACATCATACCATCATAACATTTCATGCATCCTGCATAAGGACTGACCCATTTCAAAGACAAGAGGGTTTCATCTTTGCTCTGTTTTGTAGGACATCATGATGACTGTGCGAAGGAATACTATCCGGCTCAACTTTGTTCACCCACCTGATTTGCTTAAAGAATTGGTTGATAGGATTCCAAATACTACCTCCTTCATCAAAAGGCATGGTTCCCTTCTCGGTTTAGTCACTTCAAAGTGGGACCAACAGCTGATAAGTGTCCTGACTCAGTTTTATGATCCCCTATACCATTGCTTCACCTTTCAAGACTTCCAGCTGGTCCCTACCCTGGAAGAATTCTATGATTTGCTTGATATCCCTGTTTTGGAACAGACTCCATTCACTGGTTGGGAAAAGACTCTTAGGCTTGAGGAAATTGCTGCAGCCTTTCCCTTTACCACCAAAGAGGTAATGGATAACTGGGTGACTAGAAGCGGAGTTAAGGGCTTTTTGGCTAAGTTTCTGATTGGTAAAGCTAACAGTTTCTGGAATGACTTAGACTTCAGGGCGTACGAAGACATTCTGGCTCTCTTAATCTATGGTTTGGTTCTGTTTCCAAATCCTGATAATTTTGTCAATATCAATGCCATAAGGATCTTCATGTCTCGGAATCCTGTACCCACTCTCTTGGGTGATATCCTACAACAACTCTATGCTCGTACTGCCCGAAGACGGGGAACTTTGTGGTGTTGTGCTCCTTTGTTAGTGAGGTGGTTTATTTCGCACCTCCCTAAGTTCGTGCTGAAGAACAAAGAAGGAAGGGGCTGGGCTCATAGGTTAATGTCTCTCACTGATAATGACATCATTTGGACTCTCGGAGGTTTAGATGAAGTGGTCGTTATTGATCGTTGCGGAGAATATCCTAATGTCCCATTGATTGGTACCCAGGGAGGAGTCTCTTATAATCCATGTTTAGCTCTCCGTCAGTTTGGAAGAGCCAGAAGAGCAGGGCCTCATGAGATGTTGGTACCTCACATCAGTTTTGAGTTTCAGGTAGATAGTGACGAGTTGCACCGTAGATTCATCAGAGCCTGGGAAAAAATTCACAAAGCTGACCCACATGAGTTGGGACCAAAGACTTCTCTGCCAATAGAACCCTACTACAGATGGGTCCGCATCCGTGCTCAGAAGTTAGGTATGCCATACGAAGCCGTCAGACCTATCATTCTTGAAGTTCCTGATAGAGACGAGGTTCCTCCAACTGTACTCCCTCCTCAGATACCCACTGATGTCGATACACTGAAGAGGTCTTGGGCACAACTACAGGCAGAACGGGATTCTTATCGGGAAAGGTTCAATGAACAGGAACAGAAGATCCAGAAGCTGACAAAGCAATTGGAGAACGAGCGGATCCTGGATGACTATATCCGCACCGAGAAGAAGAGGCCATGGGAGCACTAATGAACCTTTGGATGTTCTTTTACAGCTTTTATTTCCTTTTCAGTATTTTCATTCTTGTAACGCCTAAGGGCAATTTCTTGAACAATTTAAAGTTTGAATCTAATAAAGTGTGTTTCCTTTTTGTCTACAAAGTTGAATCTCGATTGTCTTTGAAAACATAAATCATACGCATCTCATTGCATCATATGCATAACAGGTACCCTTTTTCTACAAGTTGCTTAATCTTCTTCGCTGTTTATTTCAGCAATTATCATGTCTTCTGAGCCTACTACTGAATAAGCTATCAAGGCCCTCCAGGCCCAGAACGCCCAGTTCCAAGAACTGGTCATGAGCTTAGCCCATGGACAACAGGAATTGAAGACTCTGCTTTTGAAAAAGAAGAAGAAGAGGACTGTGTTGTTCAATACCGGACGCAGATATGGGAATACACTACAAAATGAGGCTGATCTGGCTACTTCTTCTGTAGGGAAGGATAGTCCCCAAGGGGGAAGGGTTCCTAGTCCTGTGGTCTCCGACAATGAGACGAATTTCAATGATGAATAGTACCCTCCTGCTGAGGATAGGTACAAACAGTTGGAGGACCGTCTAAGTGCTATGGAGATTCAACACGTGCTTGGGTTGGATTTCGGAGATCTAGGTTTATCTTCTGGGGTAGTGATCCCACACAAGTTCAAGGCGCCTGCCTTTTCAAAGTACGACGGATCTTCATGTCCTAAGCTGCATCTCCGATCGTATGTCAGAAAGATCCAACCTTACACTGCAGACAAGAACCTATGGATCCATTTCTTCCAGGATAGTCTTTCAGGGACTCAACTCGAATGGTTCTATCAGCTAGATGGAGCCAGCATTCGTAACTGGGAGGACTTGGCTACTGCGTTTTATAAGTAGTATCAGTATAATTCCGACCTTGCTCCTACGCGTACCCAAATCCAGGGTATGTCACTAGGGACGGGTGAAGGTTTCAAGGATTATGCGCAAAAGTGGAGAGACCTGGCTGGAAGGGTGCAGCCACCTTTGACTGACCGTGAACTTGTGGACATGTTCTTGGGGACCCTGTCTGGTCCGTTCTTCAACCATATGATTGGGAATTCTTCTGTTGGGTTTACAGATCTGATCTTGACTGGTGAAACGATAGAAGCTGGTATCAAGTCTGGGAAGATCCAGAAAGGTGCCTCCTCGAGTACTGAAAAGAAGCCCTTCAAGAAAGAATCTAGTGTTGTTTATGGGTCAAGGAGACAGAATAAACTGGAACGCTGCCAAGCTATCAACGCAGTGGTAATCTCCAAGCCTGCTGCTGCTCCTCAGCAATACAACCAGCCAAGGGGTGAGAGACCCAAAAGGCAGTATACTTGACTCAGTATGACCCTGTCCCAGATATTGCCACAACTACTGTCAACCAATATGGTAACTGTCAAGGAAGCTCCAAAGGTTGTGAACATAACATCTCCAAATTACAATCCTAACGCCCGCTGCGCTTATCACTCTGACAGCCCGGGGCATACCATGGATGATTGTTAGGCTCTGAGGAATAAGGTTCAAGACCTTATTGATGCTAAAGAAATACAGTTCGAGGCGCCCGAAAGGCCCAATGTTGTGACTGCTCCCATGCCCCAGCATGGAGTGAATGCTGTGGAAGAAGACCTATATGTAGCCTCTGTGGATGATATTGTTACTCCGTTATTGACTGTCAAGAGGAACCTGTTGCTAGACGGTTTATTTCCGGGATGTGGTAAAGGTTGTCGTCTATGTTCTGTTTCACCTGCTGGTTGTCCTTTGTTGAAATCAGGTATCCAAAGCCTGATGGATAATAAAGGGATCTTGTTCGAGAAGATTGTTGTTCCTGCTATCCCTACTGAAGAAGTGTCCATTGTTACTATTTTCAATAACTCTCCTAAGGCTCCCTCAAAGAAGCCTGTCAAAATCATGTCTACTCAGAAGATTGCTCCTATCATCATCACTGTTCCGGGGCCCCTCCCCTATACATCTGACAAAGCTGTCCCTTGGCACTATGGGGCAGATGTTTATGTTCTTGGAGTAAAACAAGAGTTTGATACTAGTGCTGGCGTCAGCAACATCACCGGGCCTGCCAAAGTCACTCGTAGTGGTAGACTGTTCTCACCAGATATTGTACCACCAGCTATCCAGAGACCTATTGTCATCACACCTGCAAGTGTGCCCACTTCCCTGCCTGACCAAGTTCCTATTTCTACCCCTGCTGCTGAGTCATCTGACGCTCGGGGTAAAGGGATTGCCACTGATGTGCCTGCCCAGATGGAGGTACCTAAGACAACCACCGTTTAAGCTTCCAAGCAAGAGATGGAAGAGATTCTTAAAATTATCAAGAAGAGTGATTTCAATGTAGTTGAGCAGCTGGGGCACACCCCATCAAAAATTTCTATGCTATCACTATTGTTGTGTTCAGAGGCCCATGCCAAGGCCCTGATTACTTTCCTGAAGACGGCCCACGTGCCACAAGAGACGTCAGCTAATCAATTTACCGAGTGTGTGTCCAACTTAACTGCTGATAATGGTTTGGGTTTCTCTGACGCCGATCTGACTGCTAAAGGGAAGAACCATAACGATGCCCTGCATGTCTCCATCGAATGCAGGGGCACTACTCTTGCCCATGTGCTGGTTGACACTGGTTCCTCGTTGAACGTACTGCCCAAGAAAGCTCTAGACAGGCTTGATTGTGAGGGTTTGGAGCTGAAGCCAAGTAACATTGTTGTTCGGGCCTTTGACGGGTCCAAAAGGATGGTACATGGTGAAGTTGACATTCCAATTAGGGTTGGTTCGCAGGTCTTTGATTCTACATTCTACGTGATGGACATCCGACCGTCCTTCTCTTGTTTGCTGGGTCGTCCTTGGATCCACAAGGCTGGAGCCATGACCTCCACATTGCATCAGAAGCTGAAGTACCCGGTCAGAGGGGAAATTGTGACAGTTCAAGGGGAGGAAGAATATATGGTCAGCCACCTTAACTCGTTCCGGTACATAGAGATGGATGGGGAATTCATTGAGACCCCCTTTCAACACTTTGAAGAGGTCCCTCAGACATTGGCAGCAGCAGAGACTGATCGAAGATTCTCCTTTGAAGATGGCTTCCTTAAAGGATGCCCGGGCTGTTATTGAGAAGGGTGAGTATGCAAACTGGGGCCGACTTCCTGATTTCACTCCGAAGACTGACAAATTTGGTTTGGGTTTCACTGCAGAAGCTCAGAGGGTTGTTCGTAAGGCAAGGATTGGAAGACCTCCTGTGTTCATCACCAACCCGGGAGTGAATGCTATTGAAGACGACATGGAGGAATCTAAATTCGACAGCTGGATCTACCCAACGACTAACGGTGGACCAAGCAACTGGACTGCCAAAGACTTCACACCTATTACTTTTGTCACTCAGTAATGAACTCCTTTGTTTTGAATTTGTAACAAACAATAATTTGAAACTTTATGGCCCGGTGTCTTACCCGGGGCACCGTGGCTTCATTTGTGAAGGCTTTGTGTGTCATTTTCATATATCATTAATAAAAGCATTGGACGTTTTTTGCATTTCAAATCTTGCGCTACTTTTCTTTCTTTATTATATATATTGCAAAACAACTATATTTACACACACTCACTTATACAGGTTCCAATCCACTCTGGATCTCACTGGTAACGACTCTGTTACTGCCAGTTATGACTTCGAAAATCCAATCAACTTAGCCGAAGACGAAGGTGAAGATGATTGTGAAGTGCCTGGTGAGCTTGCAAGACTGCTACTCCAGGAAGAGAGGGCCATTCAGCCACATGAAGAGCCAGTGGAAACGGTAAATCTGGGTACTGAGACAGACAGGAAGGAAGTCAAGATTGGTGCCAATCTGGAGGCTAGTGTGAAACAACGGTTGATTCAGATGCTGCATAACTATGTGGAAATCTTTGCCTGGTCTTACAAAGATATGCCTGGGTTGGATACCGACATTGTGGTTCATCACCTGCCTACCAAGGAAGACTGTCCTCCGGTAAAACAGAAGGTTTGCCGTATGCGTCCAGAGATGTCCGAGAAAATCAAGGTTGAGGTTATGAAACAATTTGATGCCGGGTTTCTAGCAGTGACTTCTTACCCTCAATGGGTTGCCAACGTGGTTCCAGTGCCGAAGAAAGATGGTAAGGTCAGAATGTGTGTTGATTACAGGGATTTGAACAGGGCGAGCCCTAAGGATGACTTCCCACTACCTCACATCGACGTTCTGGTTGACAATACTGCTCAGCATAAGGTATTCTCCTTCATGGACGGGTTCTCCGATTATAATCAAATCAAGATGGCTCCCGAAGACATGGAGAAGACCACTTTTGTTACTCAGTGGGGCACCTTTTGCTACAAGGTCATGCCTTTTGGGTTGAAGAATGCTGGGGCAACCTACCAACGTGCCATGGTTGCTTTGTTTCATGACATGATCCATCACGAGATCGAAGTATATGTCGACGATATGATTGCAAGGTCCCAAACTGAGGAGGAACACCTTGACCATCTATAAAAGCTGTTTGATCGGTTGAAGTTGTACAAGCTTAGGTTGAACCCGAACAAGTGCACCTTCGGGGTGAGAACTAGAAAATTGCTAGGCTTCGTCGTAAGTGACAAAGGTATTTAAGTGGACCCTGCCAAAGTGAAAGCCATACAAGAGATTCCAGTTCCCAAGACAGAGAAAGAAGTCAGAGGCTTTCTAGGACGGCTGAACTACATAGCCCGATTCATCTCACATCTAACTACTACCTGTGAACCAATCTTCAAGCTGCTGAAGAAAGATCAAGTAGTACGTTGGAACGATGAATGGCAGGCTGCTTTCGAAAGAATTAAAGAGTGTCTCTAAGAACCACCCATTCTTATGCCACCGGTTGAAGGGAGACCTCTAATCTTATACTTGACAGTACTTGACAGTTCAATGGGGTGTGTGCTGGGGCAGCATGACGAGTCTGGCCGAAAAGAGCACGCCATTTATTACCTTAACAAAAAGTTTACCGACTGTGAGACCCGATACTCACTGCTCGAGAAAACTTGATGCACTTTGGTATGGGCTGCTCGCCGGCTGAGACAATATATGTTGACTCACACTACTCTATTGATTTCAAAAATGGATCCTATCAAGTACATCTTCGAAAAGCCTGCTCTGTCCAGAAGAATAGCAAGATGGCAGATGATCTTGACTGAATATGACATCCAGTACACGACTCAGAAAGCAATCAAGGGAAGTGTATTGGCAGACCATTTGGCACATCAGGCAGTGGATGATTACCAGTCCATGAACTTTGAATTTCCAGACGAGAATATCATGGTAGTGACTGATTGTGATGTACCTGGACCGGATGAAGGACCTGAGGAAGGATCCCGATGGTCTATGCACTTTGACAGAGCCTCAAACGCTTTGGGTAATGGTATTGGCGCTGTGATCATATCTCCAACTGGCTCTCATACTCCACTTACCGCCCGGCTATGTTTCAACTGCACCAACAACATCGCGGAGTATGAAGCATGCATCATGGGTCTTCAAGCTGCAATTGACCTAAGGATCAAGTTTTTGAGTGTCTTCGGAGATTCCGCTCTCGTGATCAGTCAGATCAAAGGAGAATGGGATACGAAACACCCAAATCTGATTCCTTACAAGGAGTATGTGTTGACGTTGATTCCCCATTTCGAGGAGATAACTTTCGAACACTTCCCAAGAGAGGAGAATCAGTTGGCGGACGCGCTAGCTACGATTCCTTCCATGTTCAAAGTAAACTGGGACAACGAGGCTCCCCAGATCATTATCTGGAAATTGGATGAACCTGCACATTGTTGTGATCTTGAGACTGAAGAGGTAACAGAAAAACCTTGGTATCATGAAGTAAAGAGGTACCTTGAAGCTCAAGAATACCCCGAAGGCGCATCCGTTAACGACAAAAAGTTTCTGAGAAGGTTCGCGGCAAAGTTCTTCCTCAGCAATGACATTCTTTACAAACGAAGCTATGATTCAACCTTATTGCGTTGTGTGGATAAAACTGAAGCAGAAAAGATCATGGCAGAGTTGCATGAAGGTACCTTCGGAACGCATTCCAGTGGTCATACCATGGCAAAGAAAATCCTTCGGGCAGGATATTACTGGTCCACAATGGAAGCTGACTGTTACCAACATTCTCGGACATGTCACAAATTCCAGATCTATGCTGATAAGGTGCACATTCCTCCGGTTCCTCTGAACGTCTTGACGACAACCTGGCCTTTTGCAATGTGGGGCATTGATATGATTGGCGAAATCATACCTACGACATCCAACGGGCATCGCTTTATCCTGGTAGCAATCGATTACTTCACAAAATGGGTTGAAGCAGCTTCCTTTGCCACTATAACCAAGAACGTCATGGCACGGTTCATTCGGCACAACCTGATCTGTCGATATGGTGTACCAGAGAGGATCATTACGGACAATGGTACCAATCTTAACAACAAGATGATCACTGAGCTCTGCGGGCAATTCAAGATACATCACCACAACTCTTCTCCTTACCGGCCGAAGATGAATGGGGCTGTAGAAGCAGCTAATAAGAATATTAAGAAGATTGTACAGAAGATGACAGTGACCTACAAAGATTGGCACGAGATGTTACTGTTTGCTCTTCATGGGTACCGTACCTCAGCACAGACATCAACAGGGGCAACACCCTTTTCCTTGGTCTACGGCATGGAGGCAGTCCTACCTATTGAAGTTCAGATACCCTCTCTCCGGATAATGAAGGATGCAGGTTTGAGCGAAGATGACTGGATCCAGACTCGGCTTGATCAATTAAACCTGATTGGCGAAAAGAGACTCACTGCTATTTGCCATGGTCAAACGTACCAAAAACGGATGATCAAGGCATTTAACAAGAAAGTCAGACGAGAAGAGTATCAAGTTGGGGACCTGGTAATCAAGCACATCATTCTACCTCAAAGTGATCCCAGGGGCAAATGGACCCCTACGTACGAAGGGCCATTTGTGGTTAAGAACATCTTCTCAGGAGGAGCAATGATTCTAACTACCATGGATGGTGACGTCCTTCCTCACCCCACCAATGCAGACATAGTAAAAAAATACTACGCATGATCAAAGACCCGCTAGGTTGACACACCTAGGAAAAAATAAGGGCTTCCCGGCGAACCAAAAGGGTTCGGGCAAAAATAAGGGATGAAATGAAAAAATCTGTACACCCGGCAAGTCGAAAACCTGAAAAGGCGGCTTAGGCAGAAATGGGTATCCCGGTGGACTGAAAACTCGAAAGGGTGGTCCAGGAAAAAATTAGGGATAAGCGTAATACTATGTCTCATTGGATCACCTTGCATCCAGACTTCGGTATCAAATATCAGGCTCAGAAGGCACCAATCAGTCAGCTTCATCTTCAACTAAGCAGCAAAGTGATGAGACGCTTGAAGACATAAAGGCGATAGCAGAGTTGGAACCCAGTGGGATTTTTCACATAGCTGTTTTGTTTTCCTTTTCACAAAATGTATAAACTCTGTTGTTCGGTGGCGTTCTCTTACTAGGACGTCAGCCTCTTATACACAAAACGCCTATTTACAGGCAAATTTCAAAATCAATACAAATTCAATCTTTCAGACAAATTGCCAATTATTTTTCCTTTATCTATTTTGTTTTGCAAAGAACGTCCAATGTTCATTTTTGATATATGCATTTGACATTAATTGCTAACTCATAAATATGTGCATTGCGAAACAAAGGACTAATTACAGGTGACATCAGAAACAGGGGAAATAATGAGTTGTCTAAGCGATCTAGTTGCTCTGTCCTCCGAAGTACCAAGGTAGGTTCAGCTGAAGAACGCAACCAAGATACCTTCACTCCCCGCAGAGTAAGACCAGAATCAGCAATACTCTCCCCAAGCAGAGTTGGTCTCCCATCAGCCCCGAAAAGGCACAGTATCCCTAGCAAATCAGCAGCACTCTCCCCCAAGCAGAGTTGGTCTACTGCCAGCCTCAAAGAAGTTGGGTATCCCCAGAAGATCTCAATATTCCCCAGCAGAGTATACAGATGTTCCTAAGCAAGCATCCCCGGCAGTCTTAATATTCCTCGACGGAAATATAAGATTGTTCCCCGGTGGAATACCAGACATCCAGTGGAGCCATTCCCCAGTACAGTCCGAAGGTTTTCCCAGGGGAGTTGAACCATCTCCCCAGTAGATTCTGGAAGCTTATCCCCAGTAGATTCTGGAAGCTTATCCCCAGTAGAGTCTGGAAGCTGGTCCCCTGCAGAGTACGAATATCTCTCCCGGCCACATTCAAAGGTTATTCCCCACCATAGCCTATAACTGGGTTATCCTCAGCTAATTACAACGGAAAGACCGTCCTCAACGAAGTTCTTCCTACCCCCAGCGGAGTTCATCAAATCCCTCAACAGGGCTTATCAAAGGAATCCCCAGCGGAGATATCATCAAATTCTCAGTGAAGTATCTCTTCCCACAGAGTAATTCCCCGCAGAGTAATATCTTCACAAGTTTATCCCCCAACGGAGTCATCTTCTCCTACCGGTTTATTCTTGCAATCATCATCCCCAGCGGAAACGAAGAACTCTACTCTTCAACCTCAGCCCAGGATTCAACAAGTTCCTGGCATTCGTCAAGGATTTATTTTCCCAGACGAAAATACATTCACAAACATCACATTGTCAAACATCGTGATACATGCATATACGCATCATATCGCACAATCTTATTTATTTCGAGAGCATCATGACATCATGCATTTCATACATCATGACATTGCATACAACTAATGTTTTGCCTTTTCAGGAAAATGTCAATCAAAAGACGATTACCATCAACTTTTGCAGTTCCAGATTCGATACTTGTATCTAGCCAGGGCATATCTGTGAGCGATTGATTGTAGATTCGATACCTGTATCTAGCCAGGGCATATCTACATGAAGAGTTTGAAGATCAATACCTGTACCTAGCCAGGAAGTCATCTTTCATTCTCAGGTCAGAGGTCTACACCTGTATCCAGCCAGGAAAGTTATCTCGATCAACCTTTTGAAGTTCCAGATTCGATACCTGTATCTAGCCAGGGCATATCTGTGAGCGATTGTTTGTAGATTCGATACCTGTATCCAGCCAGGGCATATTTGTGAGCACCTGATTAGAGGTCTACGCCTGTATCCAGCCAGGAAAGCTATCTCGATCAACCTTTTGAAGTTCCAGATTCGATACATGTATCTAGCCAGGGCATATCTGTAGACGACCAATTCCAGATTCGATACCTGTATCTAGCCAGGGCATATCTGTAGACGACAAATTCCAGATTCGATACCTGTATCTAGCCAGGGCATATCTGTAGACGACAAATTCCAGATTCGATACCTGTATCTAGCCAGGGCATATCTGTAGACGACCAATTCCAGATTCGATACCTGTATCTAGCCAGGGCATATCTGTAGACGACAAATTCCAAATTCGATACCTGTATCTAGCCAGGGCATATCTGTAGACGACAAATTACAGATTCGATACCTGTATCTAGCCAGGGCATATTTGTGGGCGACTAATTCCAGATTCGATACCTGTATCTAGCTAGGGCATATCTGTGAGCGACTAATTAGAGGTCTACGCCTGTATCCAGCCAGGAAAGCTATCTCGATCAACCTTTTGAAGTTCCAGATTCGATACCTGTATCTAGCCAGGGCATATCTGTAGACGACTAATTCCGGATTCGATACCTGTATCTAGCCAGGGCATATCTGTGGACGATTGATTGTAGGTCTATACCTGTAACTAGCCAGGAAAGTATCTACATGAGGAGTTTGAAGATCAATACCTGTAACAGGCCAGGAAATTATCTTTCTTTCTCAAGTACGCAAGTTCTCGCTAAGGAATCTCTTACGCGATCGACAATTCCAAATGGCATCTATAAGCCCATTCCTGACAAGATTATGTCACACCTCCAGATGGAATCTATAAGCCCATCCTCCTACCCATCATATCTCCAAATGGCATCTGTAAGCCCATTCCCACCATCACATTGCTGATACCATACTATGCGAGTGCAAATTTCTGGGCACTCTAGTGTTCAATCATCTTCCACCTTCGGATCACGAAAGGAACACAAGCCAATCTACATCCTCAGGTCTAAGAAGATTGAACAGGGGCAACTGTTGTACCCCAAAATTTTCCCTCCCATATTCTTCAAGATTTATCAAGAATCATCTTCAAATGGTTCAAGACCACTCAAGGGTTGCACAGTCCAAATGCCTCCTAAGCCAGTCAAAATTAGGGTTTTGGTTCTTTCACAGAATTTGAAGTTTTCAATGGATCAATAAAGTCACATGGGCCTATATACATTGTCAAGCATCTACATGTCAAGTCTCAAGACTCACAGGGTCAAATTTTACAGTCAAAAGCCATATTTTCTCTACAATCAACTGCAGGGGTAAAATGGTCATTTTACAGTCAAAAGTCAGAATTTTTGGTCAACATCTTATTTTGAGTCCACAATAATCATTTGATCAAGTCTTGATCATGATTCCACAAGCATGGCTCAAAAATCATCAAGGATGCAAAAGTTACTATTTTTGGACAGCAGAAAAGTCAAATGTATCTTGACCAAGGCATAACTTTTTCATGGTTCATCAGAAAAATTCCATCCAATGCTCATTTTGAATGGGATGACATTTCCTACAACTCATCTTCACATTCAAAGTCCAAGAAATGCTCTCACAAAAAGTTATCAATTTCTACATTATAGGTCAATTTCAAAAGTCAACAAAAATGCACTTTAAGTCAAAGACCATAACTTGAGATTGGTAAATCCAAATGACATGGGACCAAAGGCCTTGGTTATAGGACTTCAAGACCTTTCCAAAATGTCCAAGAACATGTTCATATGATCAAAATTGAGCAAGATATGCATTGGAGAAGTTGGGAAATTTTTGGGAATTTGCAAAAGTCAACTTTGCTCAAAACACCTTGTTTTTGCTAATGGGCCTCAAATTTCTTCTTGAAATTTTGTCCAAGGCTTATGCACGACCCATTGAGACTAAATTGAATTATTTTCTTATTTTTATTAATTAATTGGATTTTTAATTGATTTTTAATTCATTTAATTAATTTAAAATGTAGGAAATTCAAAGATATGATTTCTCAATCTTTTTGTGAAGCAAAAGTGGTCAACATATGCTGGAGATTTCGTGTATCAATCAAGGGGACAAAAATCTCCATGTTTGGAAAGTTTTCTCAATCAAAAAGATGCAAAAAGATATGATTGAAAATCAAATATACAAATCATAATTCCATGGATCTTTTGCCCAAGGATTTAACCTAATTCAGTCCTCTATATGTACATGACCTAACCCTATTAATGTGGACGTGAGAATTGCTGCAGAAAGCCATAGCCAATATTGGAAAAAATCAAAGAAAACTTAAAACTGTTTTCTGTGTTCTAGGGCGAATTAAGGACCTTTGTTGATTTCAATACATTGTTGGAGGTTCCCAGGACGATTTGCAATCAGTTTCCAGCTTCATAGCCCCGAGAATCGTTAGTTTCAGAACCACGGTTTGCACATTTCTTTCATAATCGTAATTCATTATTCGTGCATAATTAACATGTTCTAATCATCGTTTTGCATTGCTTGAACCTTTACAAAGCTAATGGCATTGATTAATTGCATTATAGTGTACAGAATCGCAAGTTGCCATTGAAGGATTTTAGGGTTCTTGAGTTCTTGAATTAGGGCTTTGCTGTACAGGAAAAATCAGACCTTGAGAGACCCATGGTTGAATTCGTGGAGACAAGACGAATTGAACCCAACCATCGCGCCATATTTATATTTAGCATAGGCCTAATCGCTATTATTCGTGGATACATGTTGTGGGGGTTAAAAACCCCTGCTATTTGTTTGTATTTTGCAGGAACAATTGAGGAAGATGATGACGCGTTGGTACACCATTGGACAATTCAAAAAATGCGCGCTTGTTTTTATGTTTACAGCATAGGGATTAGTTTTGATATATTATTTTTATTGATTATCATAATATCAAAGCGTGCAGGTTGGCTCAGTGGATGGTGTGCTGGCTGTGTATCATTGGGACCTGGGTTCGATTCCCAGGTCCCCCAAACGCTTGTTTCTATTTTTTCTAACGTATTCACGTGCAGCTTCCCAAAGGTATTCCACCATATGCCTCCAACCAACAACATGCCAAGTGGCCTTATGCACAGATCTAATGGCTACAAGGGAAGGAACACCATGCTCCTGGTCAATGTCTGCCTAGACAATTCCCAAAGTCAAACGGACTGGCCAACAAATGGGCCAGATTTCTAATCAAAACCTCCATATTTGGGCCATCACCCCCCCTGGTTTCTTTGTTCTTTCCTTTTTTTCATTTTCTTTTCCTATTTAATTATTTTATTAATTACTATTATTATTATTTAATTAAACTCATAAATTATTTTTCATAGTAAAATCAGAAACCTAAAACATTATTTATTTTTATTATTTATTAATTTCACTATTACTTTATTATTTTTGTAAATAAATGTAAATTAATTAATTTAGTTTAATTAGGTTAACTTTGTAATTATTTTCACAATAAATAAAATCAATTTAGAATTAGGGTTTTTCTTGACTTTTAATTTATTTTCATTAAAACATTAAAAACACTAAAAAATACTTTTTCTTGTAATTAATTAATTAATTAGTAAATTAGGTTTAATATTTAATTAATTGCAAAAAGGACAAATTTCTTTCTTTTCTCAAAAAAAGGGGTCAAAACCCTAAGGACGTTCCCGATTTAATTTCTTTGCGCGTATCTTTATTTTGATTATATTGATGTATCTGCTCCGAGAATGTAATAGATGATTAGGACTTTTATCGCTTTCTTTATTTTCTCGCACTTATTTTCCAAAGGGTTATGTTCTTGGCGATGTAAATACCCGACGCCTTGTAATAGCGTAGATTCGCTTTCCGCAATTTATTTTCCGCACAATTATTAACTGTTAATTATGCATGACAAGACTTGCCTGAAAATAAAACCAACTCGTAGCTCACCATAATACATGTGCAAAGATAATATGAACTGAATCCTGACACACTTGCACATGCCACTCCTAGGGTACGCCTCACTTGGTTGCCTCGACGTGGTCATTGAGTACAGGGTGTTTTAGAGGTCGCCCTCCTGTCTAAAGATCCAGTTGCCTCGAAACGGTTGCCTCGGATAAAAAAGGATCTAGGACATTAGGGTTACCGCTAAGGCGTCCTACTATTGCTTTGGTGACCACATGTCCCTATAATCGAATTGACCCGAAACTCCAACGACGGTGCTACCTACTTCTCAATAGTGGGATAGTACTGTCTAAAGGCCATTTACACAGCTTAATTTCTTTTGAGTAGATAGAGGTTCCTAGGTACTTGCTCTTTCAAAACAAAAAAATACTTTTCGCACTTACACTTTTCAAACAAAAGTTTTCAAACAAACACTTCATACACTCTTGAGGACAGATACAAGAGTCAAATCGAAGTTTTCAAACAAAACTCTTTTCAAAACCCACAAACACAAGAAAAGCAAAACATTTTGAAAACATAGTGAGCAAGTACTTAAGAGCCCGCAGATAACCACGGATAGAAAGGGTGCTAACACCTTCCCTTTCTATAATCTACCTCCCGAACCGAGAAACATATCGAAAAGGAATTTTGTTGTGCTTTTGTCCTTTCCTTGTTGGAGAACATAAAAGACGGTGGCGACTCTTGCTTACCGCGACACAGCACACAAATGCTCTGGATGAAAAGTCAACTTGAGGACTTCCAGATATTTGAGAGTAACATTCCTATCCTCTGTGACAATACTTCTGCTATTTGCTTAAGTAAAAATCCAATTTTGCGTTCTAGGGCTAAGCATATAGAAATAAAACATCATTTTATTAGGGACTATATTCAGAAAGGGATTTTAAATTTAAAATTTATTGACACAGACCATCAATGGGCTGATATTTTC
The DNA here is from genome assembly GCA_948472305.1 of Vicia faba. NCBI lineage: Eukaryota > Viridiplantae > Streptophyta > Magnoliopsida > Fabales > Fabaceae > Vicia > Vicia faba. Next base: position 1,635,029,394 of record OX451739.1, on the reverse strand, counting down.
ACAAAACCACTTTCTGAAGATAGGTTCAACTTCATTCTGAAACATCTCAGCATGAAGCTCTGTCCAGAATAAAACTGCTTTATTTTATATATTAACCTTCAGAATTGTGTTTATTTCTCTGTGAACTTCTGATCAATGCTCTTTCAGAATTTTAGAAATGCAGATTGTATCAGAATCTATCCATGAAGATCTGAGCGCTTCAGTTCAAGGATAGAAGTGCTGTTCACTCAAGCAAACAAGTGTCATCCAGTCATCAGTTGTTTTCTGAGGCTGAACACGCGTTCACGTTTCTGAAAAGGCAAAGCGCTGATTGGATGCATTGAGACACATGTCATGGGTAACCGTTCAAGTATCTTTCTGAATCCCCTAAAATCAGCTATCATTAAATGCTAATAATCATTATTTATTTCTCTCTCTTAAACGTTTATGTTTTCAAAAAAATTTTAGAAATCTATTTAAACACTTCACACCATTCACACTTTTTACCCTTACTTTCGTTTTCTCTCAATATTTATGTTTTCTGTGTTCTTACTTTCTCAAGAAAACCTTTCAATCTTTTTCAAAAACCTCGTGTGAACATGGCTTCTTCCAGCAATCCTTCTTCAGGTTCCCAGAAAACTGCTTCTTCTGAACAATATGGAGTACCTCTCAGAATGTTTCTCACTCCAAACAAGAACCTTGAAGTTCTGTCTGAAATAATAGTGGATTTCAACAGTCTCAAGGAGAATGGTTTTGATTTATCTGAAGAGATTAAAGCTCAAGGTTGGGAAAAGTACTTTGACAGGCTGGTGAGTCCAACATTTCCTATTGTGGTAAAGGAATTTTGGATTCACGCTTCTTCTTCAAATCACCAAGTTACATCCTACATCATGGGGAAGAAGATTGTGATTACTGAAGACCTGATTGCAAGACTGATAGGGTACAATGGAGGTGGTATTCGCTGCATTGATATGGCAGAAAGGTGTCAAGATGTTGCCCTAATTGCAAGGGAAATTTTCATGTTAGGGCTTCCCTCCAGCAAGATAAGGGATTTGAAGGACAAACACAGAATTTGGGCTAAGATCATTCTGGGCTGTTTCAACCACATGAAGCCTACCAGCTCTCCTGATTACATAAACATTGATCAGCAGTTTCTGCTCTATTTCATCTCTCAGAAGGTCAAGATAAATCTAGCTCATCTTTTATTCAACCATCTCAGAACAAGTGTCAAAGAAACAAGGGAAGAGGAACGTACAAAAAGGGATTGGATACCCTTGGGAAGACTGATATCAGATATTCTTACAGAGAATAGCCTGATTGAACATTTGACAGAGGCACAAGAAATCAGCACTCTGGAACCATCTGTTGGCAAGCAGCTGAATGCCAAAAATCTGAAGAAAATGAAGCTGATAGAGAACATTAAGAAGGAGCCCAGCGTCACTCCTTTTGCTGAAATCTTCAGCAGAAGAGTCCCTCTGGACGACTTCCCTATGTTCACAGAAATTGACTCTAAGCCTCAAATCATTCTGAGATATTTGGATGCTTGTAAAGCTGACAGTACAACACCAAATTTGAGTATTCAAGATCTTTAGCAGAAGGCACTAGAGGTTGTTCTGAAGAAGACGAAGAAAAGAAAAGCTGTTGCAGAAGGATCATCTCAACAGACTCCAAAGAAAAGAGGTAATCTTGTTTCTGTAACTGTTTTAGATTCAACTGCTGTTTCCACATCTATCTCTATTCCAACTCCAATTCCAACTCCATCTGAAAAGCCAACTCCTCAAACTTTCGATGATTTTGACTTAGACTTTGACCTTTCTGAGTCATTAACCCTCAGAAGATCCCGCTCCCAACCACAAAGTCCAAATCCTGCAACCATACCAGAACCAGAACTTGCACAAGTTCTTTCTAATATAGACTAACACACTTCCACTCCCCAACCAGAAAATCTAAATCCAAACACAGAAATTTCCATCTCACCACAACCTGATATTCCCCTCTCACCAATACCAGAAATTCCACTTTCTCCAGAACCAGAAATCCCACAACCTTCATCTCCTCAACCAGATATTAATCCACCCTCTCCTCAACATGAACAATCTCCACAACATGAGACTCAAACCCTTGAGGATCAAACCTCTGAATCCCCTGAACCATAACCTTTGGCCATTCAATTGCCCTGTGGTACCACTGTGAATATTCCTCAACCCCCCTCTTCACCAGAAATAACTCCACCAAATACCCCATCAAGTCCAATCCTAATTTCTGACTCTCCCACTCCCTCACCTAAGAAAAATTCAGATGACCACAACAAGACTGTCATTGATCTAACAGTCTTTGAACGCCTTGCTGTAATAAACAACAAAACTGCTATCCCTAAACCAAAACAACCAGATGTTGGTTCCAGCATATTGAACTTTGAAACAGATATACAGAAGTGGATCACTTCTTTGAAACAAGCAAGTCTAGAATTGGTGGATCCTGCTGTATCAGACCTCCTCTGGACACAATTCAGAAGATGGGTATGCGCTGAAACCTTTAAGTTGCAAGACCAGAGCTATGGACAGGCTCAACAGAACTTCAGCAATCTTTTGAAGGAAATGGAAGGTCCAGTTCTGACCAAGCTGCTTAAAGAAGAAGTTCTTCATCTGGACATTGCGCCTTGGTCTGAAAAGCGTCCAGCATCTAAAGTTCAACCTGCAGAAGAACAGACGATTCCAGCTGAAGACTTGGGTCAAGAAGAAGTTATTGCAGAAAGCTCTGAGAAGCAGCCTGTATCTGAAGATCCTCAAGCTTCCTCTCTTGACAGGCAGACTCTGGAGGATTTGAAAAGATCTGATATGCTGATGAATGAAAGGATGGATAAGCAGGATATCAAGATTGATTCTATAGCAAACATGGTATCTAAGCAACAGGAAACCAGCAATCAAATCAAGAGCATGTTGGAAGCTCTGTTCACACGTCTTCCACCTTCTTCTTAGAATTTTCTTGTGTTTTCTTTACATGTTTGTCTGTAATATTTTACGTGTTCTGAACTTAATCATTGCTTCTGTTTCTTATATAATCGCTCCTTTTGCTCTAATCATTTTAACTCTGATTACTTGTGCTTTTTGATAACTGACAAAAAGGGGGAGAAAGAATGATATTTTTCAATAACGGATTGCTGAGACATAAGTCTCAAACATTCTAACATTCTGATCAATTTGAATCTTTTTTTTTTTTGAAAAGCTTACAGGTACAAGAATCCGATGAATCTGATGAATTCTGATAAAGTAAAGTTCTGATGCTCAAGGTCTCATGGAATTAAAGGGAAGTAATCAACTCAGGGGGAGTTTTTCTCTTCATTACTCTGATACTTTTTATTCCTTATCTTCTTATCTCTGATACCTTTTATTCGTTATTTGATTATCTCTGATACCGGTTCCTCTCTATCCTTAAACTCTGATACCTTTCATCATTCTATTTTAATTGAAAAAAATCCGGTTTTTGTCATCATCAAAAAGGGGGATATTGTTAGAACATAGTTTGATTCTACAACCCTCAGTTAGAGTTTTTATGATAACAAAATACAAGATTAAATAAATTATAAGATTTATAAGACATATATGCTACTTAAAATTATGTTGTGTATTTACAGAAACTCTGATGGAATCAGCATCAGAATATCAGTATCAACATCAGCATCAGAAGATATGTCAGCATCAGAAGATCAAATGACATGTGCTATACGCTGAAGCCTGATGAACAAAATCTGTGCATAACATACTCTGACTCTGATCAAGATCCTAACCATGTCATCAGCACTCAGAAGCGTCAGAATAAGCTAAAGCCAAGAACACTCTGATTATCATTAGCAGAACATTCTGAAGTGTCATTGTTATTATGCATTCAAGACAGATTAATTACCAACGGCTTTATTCCAAGACAAATATCTTCTCAAAAAGGAAAGAACGTTATGAGCATTGAAATGAATTTATGGACAGCAACATATCTATTCCTAGGCTACTTAAACAAGTCAGTGAGAAAAGAAATGGCTAATACTCTACACGCATATACACGCCTAAGCTAATCATCCTCACGCACGCTCTCATTTTTGCTAAAGCTTTCAACCACGCTTACTCTATAGCTCTAGCAATCTAGTTTCATCTAAGTTTAATATTGTGTATTATCACAGTTGTGATATATAGTTTTTCTAGAAAACATCAAACACACATTTGTTCAATTATCTGTAAGAGAAATTCCTTGAGATAAACCGGTTTGTGGTTAGACTCAAGAAGGCTTTAACAGTTGTTAAAGCAGTTGTGTATTCAGTTGAATATAGTGGATTAAGACCTTGTTGGAGAGAGGCGAAATCACCTTGACGGATGGACTGGAGTAGTTTGAGATCAAACGAACTAGGATAAAAATAACATGTTGTCTGCATTTGATTTCAAGTTTTACAATTCAACCCCCCTTCTTGTGTTTTTCACATCTTCAGTTTAAAGTTGGTAACCACTCTAGATAGCTTTGTACTATGCATTAAAACCATGTTTGTCAACTTTACTTCAAAAACAAGCCAACAAGCCAAAACATGTGATCTTGTACTTCTGACCACCTCAAGTATCCAAACCTTTTGCTTATAGATACACAAGTTCTTTGCAAGAAAACACACGCATACACAAGCCCTAAAACACACAAGAACTCAGAACTGAATCAAAAATCACCATTGTTGCACATTCTGACCAAAAACTTGAAACTCATATCTTCCTCGTGCATTTTCAAGCCTTTTGGTTTCTAAAGCTTCTAAACATCAAATACAACTCATCCATGACCCTGTTGCACAACTGTAACTCCATTTCCATCTTCCTCCATAGCCAAAAACAGAGAACTGCACATTGACTTCTCCAAGCCATTTCAGCCACTCTTAACTCAAGCTAACCATTGTATTAGCTTCCTGGTAACTTGAGGAAGCTAACCTTATCATTGCAGCACCTTGAATTAAACTCATTTGTATTTCATGATTTCCAGTTTTGAGGTATTTTTATTGAACTTCTATCTCATTACTAGGCATTGTTAGGCTTACATTTGTGAAGATAAAATATAGACATCATTGCCCTGCAGTTGTACATGTCCATGGATTTTATTTATATTGATTGATCTAGGAGAATTTTAGGATTGAACCTCTGAAAATAATTAGGTCAGAATTTGGTACTTTCAAAAATTCTCATTCATCTGTGATTTATAGTTTATGATATTTATATGGTTGGATTCGTATGGAAAAATGGAGCAACTTTCATGTTTGCATTTTCCATTTTTGTTGAGAAATGAATGAGATACAGGTGGTTTGGCTGGAGGTTGAAGATGAAGTATATTCATGACTCATTTTGTATTATATATTTATCATTTCAGTTAAGTTAATGGATGTATGGCTACCCCAGTGGTAAGGCAGCATGCTGGTAACCAGGAGGGCGTGGGTTCAACACCCAACACGCTTCCTTTTGCATTTTTTCACTTTTTTTTTGTTTCAGGAAGCGCCTGGGCCTCCATCCCCTGGGCCTGCCTTTTTTTTCTTAACATTACCCACTGTTTAAACTTTAACCTCCCTGACTTTTTCTTTATATTTTATTTTTATTTTCTTTATTATTTTTATTACTATTATTATTATTATTATCATCATCATTAATAAAAAATCCAAAAATATTTATATTTTATTATTTATATTTATTTAGTTTATTCTTCTTCATAAAAAAAACTAAAAGAACAAAAAACATTTCCTTTAATAAATTAATTTCTTTTTTTTACTTAGATAATTTGTCTTAATTATTATTATATTATTTTCTTGTAAATTAAAATCAATTTAGAACTTAGGTTTATTTTAATTAATTAATTCTCATTTGTATTTTCATTAAGATAAAAACTTTCATAAGAAAAACCCTAAAAATACTTTTTAACTTAATCTTAATTTTCTTATTTTTAGTTAATTATTTTATTTTAGGTAACTAGGTCAAAAAACTCTTTTCATGAAAATCAAATTTCTTTTTACATTTACATTCTTGCATTTTTATCTTCATTTTTTGTATATTTATTCAAATTCAATATGGTTGTAATAGATAATTAGATTTAATTTCTTACAATTCCCCATTTGTAAATTTGTACACCCCATCCCCTAAATTATGTAACAGCTTAGTATTTTTATTTTCTGCAATTTAAATGCTTTATATACAAATGCTAGTAATTAGGGTTTTGTATGGAAAGATTAAAACCAACAAGTAGCAAATCCTAATCAAGACAAATCAAGCATGTAAACCAATACACTTGCACATATACACCCTTAGGGTAAACCCACTTTGTTGCCTTACAAAAAGGACCATATTATGCATGTGAGGTATCTTAGCAAAAAAACAAACAAAATACAAGATCATAGTCCCTCGATGATTATATCCATGTTGCCTTTCAAAATCATCTTAGTCCCTAAAAAAATGCTAAGATATCTTACAACATTGCAAATCATCGCTATACGATGACCCACGCCCGTCCCTTTTACATCCAAAGATAGGGTTACTTACCAAATCAATGGTAAGATAATAATGTCAAAGGAAAGAGGAAATAAACATGAAAGACTTTTGAGTAGGTAGATTATTCCTAGTTGCTTGCTCAATTTCAAAACCAAAACATCCTTGCTATTTTCAAAACAAACACCAACACTTTCAAAAAAATCTTTCAAACTTGAAAACATTTTCAAAAGATCAACACTTTGTATACATTCTTACAAATGAGAATCATTGCAAAGTTTTCCTAAACGATGGCACCTTTTCAAAATACTTTCGAAAGCCACACAAAACACATTTTCAAAGAAAAGCAAGTGATCTAGCAAGTAACTAAGAGCCCATGGAAAACCATGGATGAAAAGGGTGCTAATACCTTCCCTTTTCATAATTTACCCCCTGAACTCAAGAAAACATCTCAAAGGTCTTTCCTGTTCTTTTCAGCCTTTTCTTTTGGATAAAAGAAAAGTCGGTGGCGACTCTTTCTAAACCATAACATTTGCGATCAAACGTAAAACAACCAAGTCAGTTCTTCCACCGCGTTACAATTACAACCATATTAAATTCCATGAAAATATGAAGGCAAAAAATAAAATAAAAGCAAGAAAAATGAGGGTCTTTCGATTTAGGAAGAAAACCCTTCGATTCTGCACTTTTTGGCTCTCTTCGATTTAGCCTGGAAGGGATGAAAGCATGACTTTCGACTGAGGCCTGGGGGTCAGCATGTTGTGCCTTTCGATTGGGACCATGGGGCCAGCATGTTGTGCCTTTCGACTGGGCCTGGAAGTCAGCATGTTGTTCCTTTCGTCTGGGCCTGGAATTAGTGCAAGATGCAATCTGTCTTTCTGCCTCCTTCAACTGGGGGTTGATAGCAGTGAGGAAATTCCTTTCTTCTCGGCCTGGAATTCAGCATAGTGTGTTTTCTGGCCACCACTTTCGTTTGGCCTGGAGGTCGGCGTGGAAGCCAAAGGCTTCGTTCCCTACTTAATGTTTCATGTTTTCCTTTGTTTGAGATGTTAAATGGAAACATGTCCTAAGGCCATGCTAGCACTGCCTTAGGGCTAGGTTAGTTCTTAAAACATTTGTAAGAAACCAAAGAGTAAAACCAAAAGGAAAGGCAATAAAACAAACTATAAGGGTGTAAACGAAATGGGAACAAATGTTATGTATATGTTTGAAACAAAAAGGAATTTTATTTACATGTTGTGCTGCAAACAAAGGATCCAAGGTTAAGGATGACTTACCTTGATTGGGGCTGGGACGTGTGTTGGGCCTTTAGGTGATTTCCTTGAGTGTCCCTAGAATCAAAGAGAAGGAACGAGGGTAGTGTCTCTACTGCTGGATCCAAAAGAGAAAAATTAAATGAAATGTCTTTCTTGCTGGATTCGGAGTGTAACAAGATGTAAGGATGTTTCAGGTTCGAAGGGGACAAGTGTTTGGATTATGGGTTTATGTTTGACAAGTGTTTAAGTTTTTGAGAGCTTTATGGTGTTTGAGAAATTTGAAGATTCGTTCCTCTGGCCAAAAAGTCCTCCTCCAACATGTGTTAGAGCCTCTTATTTATAGGAAAGGCTGCCTGAAGCTTTTGGAGGGAAAACAAAAGGTTTGAACAAATTGAGTAACCTTCTATTTGTAGCTTTCGAGAGACAGTGCCTTGTATGCTATTTTGGTGCAAGAATGGGGAAGTGTTTCAGGACTGTTGTGTAGCAGTTTTGGCCAGTGTGCCAGGCCTGAACTTGGAAGCAAGCATCTTTGAATATCATCCTTTCATTTTGAACCTTCTTCGACCAGACTCTTCTCCAAACAATACTATTTGATTTTCCTCCAACTAGTGCCTTTCGATGGAGTCAATTTTGTGCATCCTTCGAAGGAGCCAAAAGTGTGACCCTTGGATGGGTCACCAAAAATCATGCCTTAAAGTGGGATTGTAAATCCTTCGAATGGACCATTAAGTATGTCCTTCGAATGGGATGCCCAGAGTTGGAATTGAAAGATGTTGATTCGAAGGGGGCACAGTTACAAACGAAACCTTGTGAAGGTGGTTCTGTCCAATCAAAGGCTTGCCTTCCCAAAGGTCCATGTTGCCAAACGAATGAGTGTACATATGGGGTCCCTGCTTTGTGACTTCATGCAAACATGCAAAAGATCTTTGTTCAAACGAAAGCTTGCATGAAGGGAAACATATGCCCAAATGAAAGGTGTGACCAAAAGCTTATACTGAAAGATTCATGTGCCCAAACGAAGCTTGCAACAAAGGAACAACATGCCCAAACGAAAGGTGCATGCAGGAGGACAAAATGTCCATATTCGAAAGAGGCATATAGGAGGCAAGAAGTGCAAATTGAAGGATGCCAAAAGGGAGACTTTTGCCTTGAAATCGGAGGAGGCTACAAGAGGATTTGTGCCTTGTGAATCCATGCCATAGGCCCACGCCCAGTTGAAGGATGCATGCCAAGCTTGCACCGAAAGAGGCCAAAAGGCCAATCGAAAGAGCTTAATCGAAAAACACTTGTTTTTCTCCAAATTTGTCAAAATATTAATTTTATCTGTTTTCCCCCTTTTTTGACAGTTTCCTTTTAATCTTGGTACTGAAAATCCCAATGTACTTGTGCAAGCTTGAACCTTGTGAATCTTTGTGAGAAATGCTTTGGAAAATGAGAGGGCAAATTTTGGGGTACAATAGCTGCCCCTGTTCAATCTTCTTAAACCTGAAGAGTTAGATTGGCAAGTCTGCCATTCGTGACTTGAAGGTGGAAGATGATTGAACACTAGAGTGTCCATAAATTTGCACTTGATGATGTGGTGCTTAGTTGTGTATGGAATGGGCTTAAAGATGCCACTCAAAAGTGATTGTTGGCAGAAATGGAAGAAGTATCAAAATAAATCTTTGGTTGATTTATACTGAAATAGTGGATGTTGTGGAATGAGTACCACAATAATATGCATAAATGGATTGTATCTTACTCGCATCTGAAAGATGTACTGGATGAGTGTCAAAATGACATCCGTATTTGGATCGTATCTAGACTGTATCTGAAAGTTAAATCTGAATGAGTATCAGAATGGCATCTGTATCTAGAGTGTATCTGAACTGTATCTGAAAGCTGAATCTGAATGAGTATCAGAATGGCATCTATATCTGGAGCTATCTGAACTGTATCTGAAAGCTGAATCTGAATGAGTATCAAAATGTCATCCGTATCTGGAGCGTATCTGGATTGTATCTGAAAGCTGAATCTGAATGAGTATCAGAATGGCATCCGTATCTGGGGCGTATCTGAATTGTATCTGAAAGCTGAGTCTGAATGAGTATCAGAATGGCATCCGCATCTGGAGCATATTTGAACTGTATCGGAAAGCTGGATGAGAAAGAGCCCGTGTAGGATTGCTTCATGATGAGTTCGTGTAAAACTGCATCTAGAAATGAGAAGGAACCTAGGTAGGGTTGCTTCAGCTGGTCGAGTAGATAGTTGTCATGTCTGGTTTTAGGTATTAATCTCTGACCTGAGAAAGATAGTTTCCTGGCTTGTTATTGGTGTTAGTCTTCAATCTCTTCATGTAGATAGTTTTTATGGCTTGTTACAGGTGTTAATCTACAATCAGTCGTCCATAAATAGTTTTCTTGGCTAGTTACAGGTATTAATCTGGAACTTGAAAAATTTGGTCGTTTGAGATAGCTGTCCTGTCTGGTTTCAGGTATTAATCTCTGACCTGAGAAAGAAAGATAGTTTTCTTGGCTTGTTACAGGTGTTAATCTTTAATATCATCATGTAGATAGTTTTCCTGGCTTGTTATAGGTGTTAATCTACAATCAGTCGCCCATAGATAGTTTTCCTGGCTAGTTACAGGTATTAATTTGGAACTTGAAAAAGTTGGTTGTTTGAGATAGTTGTCCTGTCTGGTTTCAAGTATTAATCTTGGACCTGAGAAAGAAAGATAGTTTTTCTGGCTTGTTACAGGTGTTAATCTTCAATCTCTTCATGTAGATAGTTTTCCTGGCTTGTTACAGGTGTTAATCTACAATCATTCGTCCATAGACAGTTTTCCTGGCTAGTTACAGGTATTAATCTGGAACTTGAAAAAGTTGTCTGTTTGAGATAGTTGTCCTGTCTGGTTTTAGGTATTAATCTCTTACTTGAGAAAGAAAGATAGTTTTTCTGGCTTGTTACAGGTTTTAATCTTCAATCTCTTCATGTAGATAGTTTTCCTGGCTTGTTATAGGTGTTAATCTATAATCAGTCATCCACAGATAGTTTTCCTGGCTTGTTACAGGTATTAATCTGGAACTTGGAAAGGTTGGTCGTTTGAGATAGTTGTCCCATCTGGTTTTAGGTATTAATCGCTGACCTTTTGAAGATCGTTAATGATATCCATCTGTTGATTTGATCTTTCCTTAAAAGGTAAAGAGTTAGCTGCATGCAATGTCATGATGTATGAAATGCATGGTGCAATGGTGTTCTCAAAACAGATGAGATTGTGTCGTATGTACTTGTCATGTATGTAATATGATGCATGAAATGTTATTGGAATGTATTTTTGCCTTGGAAAATAAATCCTTGACAAATTTTGGGGAGTCTTGGGAAGCCGAATCCCGGACGATCGTTGGGAATGAAGAGTATGCACACCTTTCCAGACCTTGTTTTTAGAATGTTTTCGCTGGGGATTCCTGTTTTTGTTGTTTTGAGGAGAACTCCACTGGGGGATGTTGATTTTGCTTGAGAAGAAAACTCTGTGGAGAGTGTTGATTTCTTCTTGGGGAAAAGAGTTCAGGAGTTTCAGTTGTCTGTTTCTCTACTGGGGAGGTATCTCTTGATGGAAGAGAAAGGGAGTTAACAACTTGTTGGGGACAAAGAAATTAATTGCTATCTGGTTGTCTCCCAGATTTTGCAGCAATTCACTGGGGATTGTAGAGAAGTCTTCTGGGGAAGAGGAGTTGTGGTCCCTTGATTTGTGATAGTCTGGGAGGCAAATTCAAGCTGGAGAATCTTACTATTTTTTTGGGAAATAAACTATGTCGCCAATCTGTTGGAGAGGTGTTTTCTTTTGGCAGAACTCCTCGAGGATTCTTGAGATCGACTCAGTTATAGATACTTTCAGAGATTGAAATTCTGGCTCGGGACCACCCTATGAAAAGGACTTTGTGGGAGATTTATCACTGCCCCTAGTAGAAAGTGTTTATAGTATTTCCAGGAAATGTTTGCTTGACCGTGCGTAACCTTTTGTTGGAGTTCATGTTCAATGCCCCAAGTGATTCAGATACGGACTTTCCCCTGGTTATTCAGTACCTCTTGAGAGATTTCTTGGAATATTGACTTGACTACCCCAGGACAATGATCATGCTGATACCATCTTGCTTACAGGATATCTTCCATTGGAAGCGTCATCCCATTTGAAGTGATTTTGTTTCCTAAGAGAATTTATGTTTTATGGATATTCGACGTGCGAATTTCTCTGTTGTCAAACAATTAGCCATATGCAAACAGCGATATTCAAATAATGAAAAGTTTATGCTTGTCTTGAAGTTTTTAAAATACATTTTAGCAGATAAAAGAATTTTTGTAAGAAAATTCAACACATGATTTGGAGTAAAGCCTTACCGGAGTCAGGATACCTTATGTAACAGTATGCTTTCGAACTAACCCATGCTTCAATTAGGACTTTTTAAGGGTTGTAACGTGGCTTGGCTCATGGTTTAAGAAACAAAGGATAAGGCTCAAAGTGTATTTGTATCCGCCCGTTCTTCGTGATGTTCTTCAGTCCTAAACTTAGTTAATTCTGTGTTTGAACTCCAATTGAGTCTGGAATGACGTTTTGGTGATGGTTCAGACAAGTTAAGTTTGTCGAAAGATAGTCATTTCTGCCACATTTTCCATGTTGTTGAGGATTTATAGTGACCTCTTTTTTTTATTATCCCTGATTTTGCCTAACTGTTCTTGTTTTTGAGATTACGGTCAGCGGGATGCCCCAATTTTTCTTAAGTCTCCTTCGTAGGTTTTGACTTAGTGGACTTTTCTTTTGAGATATAATGATTGCCTATTGGATAGGGAACCATCATTGTCTTTTGATTCCAGAGGAATGTTTTTGATGTCATCTGTTGTATACGAAGTGAAGGTTTGTGACTGAACGCGCATTTGAATTAACTGAGAGACTAACCTGCCCCAGGTTTTGATTAAAGGTTTTAGTTTGTGTAAAAAGAAAACTCCTACTTCTTTGGCTCAAAGGGGTTGACTAGGTATTATCCTCCTTATAACTCCAGTATTTAGGAATTGAAAGAACGCTTGTACATCGTCAGCAAGGTCTGTCCAAAAGCATATTGTATAAGATTATGGCATCGTTTTCATCATCCTCCCTCTAAAGGTTTGCAAATTTTAAAACAAGAGTTAAATATCATAAATTGAGTAAAAAGCATAGTTTAAATAGAGTGAAAATGAATGGATTAATTCAAGACAAACATATGCAATGCATTAATGAAACAAAGTTTTACATTAATAGATAAGTGTTTAGATAAACAAAGAAATTACAATTGAAAATTTGAATAAACTGAAAAAATTTCTCGCCCAGACCGTCGCTTCAATTGGATTCCCTTGAGGGGTGGTAGAAGAGCTCTGGTTGACCGTCTTCTGTGAACTCCAACGCTCCTCCGTCGATCAGATTTTGAATCATGTACTTCAACACCCAACAATCGCTTGTGTCATGCCCAGGACTGTCGGAGTGATAGGCGCACCTTGCATTGGGATTATAGCGGGGGGAAGCAGTATTGGGGTTTGGATAAGGTCCTATCAACTTAATCAAATTCATCCTTAACATGTGTTGCAATGCTTGAGGCATAGGAATGTTGATCTTAGTAAAGTGTCTCTCGGTCTTGTTTTGCCTTTGCTGATTTTCCCATTGATGTTAACGAGGTCGTTGTTGGGCCCGTGACATGGCAGCAATTTGGAAAGGTCCACTCTTCATCGGAGGCTGATTAATAACTCGACCCCCACTTCTAGTTGTTTTCCCCATTTGGTTGCATTCGTCATGGTGAAGCTTGTTGACAAGAACTCTTAAGTTTCCTTGTCCTTGAGCCAATTTTTGGATAAGATCCATCTGGACTACCAGGTGTCCCATCATCTGGACTTTCATTGTTGCCATTTCAATTTGTAGCCGTTCCATCTGGTCATCCTTGTTGTCCTCGGGATTTTCCATGATCATGCCCCTAGTGAGGAGCGATGCCACCTCTTCTTATCCCTTGGATAGGTTCAAGAACATCTCCTGAAGTTGAGCATTTGAGTCTGAATGCCCTTGATAGTCTGTTCTAGGGCCATCTCTACTAAAATAAACAGTAAGCGGATGAGAGACCTGTGTGGGAAAAACCTGGCATGATATGATACATGGTATGCATGTTTTCAAGGATCTCGCGAGGTAAACACAATAAGATGTTATAAGTTACTTACAACTTTGATTGGATAACTTCGTATCGGTGGATGTCCTTCAGAGTATATTTCTCCAAATCAGCAGATCATCCAACAGAGTATCTCTCTTTCCTATAAAGCCATTCTCCCATAAGATTGTTCTCAAACAGAGTCTCTCCCGGTGGAATATTCTCGAGCATAACAGACGCAAGTCTCCAGCTAATCATCTTCGGTCGCTATCCCCAGCAAGAACGAAGAACTCAACTCCTTATATTCTCCAACAGCAGTGCGGGATTTATTCTTTCCGGTCGGAGAATATCACAAGAACATTGCATATCCATACATCGTGGCATGCGTATACGCACCATACAACACAATCTCATTTATTTTGAGAATATCATTACTCAATACATTTCATACATCATGACATTACATACGACTAACTCTTTACCTTTCAAGGAAAGATGCAACCAAGTTCTCGCAAGTGTTCTCTGGTTCAGTCAAATCGATACTAAGATTTCTATTCCAGTTCAAGCTATGAAGCCCGGAAATTGACCGGATAATATCTTGATTTCTCCAAAATACTATGAAACCTGGAATCGACCAGATAGTGGCATATTTTAAATTCAAGCTTCGAAGCCCGGAAATCAACCGGAAAATAGCTTAACCCTCAACAAGTTATTGTGAAACCTGGAAATCGACCAGATAGCAATATAATACACCGTGAAGCCTGGCGCACAACCAGATAATGGTATAAGACGCTGTGAAGACTAGAGCACAAACGGATAGCGGCAAAAGACACTAAAACCTGGGACACGACCTGATAACAGTATAAGGTACTGCGAAGCTTGGAAATTCGACCAAATAGCAGTTTACTCGGCCAATTACTATGAAGCCCGGAAAGCGACCAGATATTAGTATGCCTTAAATTCAAGTTTAAACCCGTATGCGACCGGATAACCACTTAATTCCTTCTGAAGCCTGGAGCACGACCAGATAAGAATTGAGAAATTGCAAAGCCTGGAGGACGACCAGATAGCAAGTTTAATCTCATCTTCCCAGTAAGTCATTGTAAAACCTGGAGCACGACCAGATAACAGCCAGTCTTATTTCCCTCAACAAATCACTACAAAGCTTGGATCACGACCAGATAGCAGTTCATTGTCACTTCCTTAACTAAGATATGATTCCCCAATAGAGTAACGGACAACTGAAGTTCCTAAAACTCTATTTCTCTCAAGACAGAGAATATCATTCCCCAGCGAAGTCCTCCTCAACAATAGGTATACAAGTTCTCGCAAGGGAATCTCTTATGCGATCGAAACTTCTTCGGATGGCATATTTAAGCCCATCTTCCGTCATTGACTTCCAAATGGCATCTATAAGCCCATTACCGATATCACAAGACAAGTACCACTTCATGCGAGTGCAAATTTATGGGCACTCTAGTGTTCAATCATCTTCCACCTTTAGATCACGAAAGGTAGACAAGCCAATCTACATCCTCAGGTGTAAGAAGATTTAACAGGGGAATTTGTTGTACCCCAAATTTTTCCCTCCCATTTTTCTCAATACATTTCAAGTGAGGTCTTCAAATTGCTCAAGGAAGTCCAAGAGTTGACCAGACAAAGCCTCTCCTAAGGCAGTCTACCTCAAATTAGGGTTTCATTTTGCATCAAGATACTTGAGTCCAAAGGATCCCAAATTCTCACCATTGTCCTAGTATGCTCTCAAGATCATCCATGTCAAGTTTCAAGCCTTGCAGAGGAAGTTTGCTCAGTCAATTGCTCAAAGGCCTGAAAATCGACTGTGCTAGGGCAAAAGTCAATTGTGGCCCACATACAGTCAAACTTCAATATTTTTGGTAAACTTCTAATTTTGAAGTATTATTCATCATTTGGTCAAGGGTTGATCATGATTCCTCAAGGATTTCTCACAATTCATCAAAACCCAAAAGTTGCTAAATTAGGGTTTTGTAGGAAAAGTCAACTCAACTTTGAACAAGCATAACTTTCTCATATTTTATCAAAAATGACCCATCCAAATCTCATTTTGAAGAGGATGTAATTCCCATCAATCCATATTCAGCTCCTAAGTTCAAAATATGCACTCACAAGAAGATATGAATTTGGACATTATAGGTCACTTTGAAAAGTCAACAAAAACACCTTTTGGGTCAAAGCTTCATACATGAATATGTGTGATCGGTGGATCTGGAACTGACTGTTTAACGCTGGTTCGCGAAATGTCGCGGTAAGCAAGAGTCGCCACCGTATTTTATTTTCTCCAAATGGAAAGGACAAAAGCACAGAAAAATTCCTTAAAGAGATTGCTCTCGGTTCGGGAGGTAGGTTATAGAAAGGGAAGGTGTTAGAACCCTTTCTATCCATGGTTATCCATGGGCTCTTAGATACTTGCTCACTTGTGTTTTCAAAAATGGTTTGTTTGCTTTTCAACTGTGGGTTTTAAAAAAAGTTTCTTTGAAAATTCCAGTTCGACTCTTGTATCGGTCCTCAAGAGTGTTTGAAAAGATGCTTTCGAAAGCTTTTTGAAAAGGTGTCGGTGTGAAAAGTATTTTTGATTGGTTTTGAAATTAGATCAAGTATCTAGAGTTCTCTACCTACCCTAAGGAATTCGTCTGTGTAAATGTCCTTTAAAGTAATGCCATCCCACTATTGAGAGGTAGGTAGCACCACCGTTAGAGGTGTTCGGGTCAATTCGAGGTTCGGGACATGGTGATCACCAGAGCAATAGGAAGACACCTTAGAAGCTACCCTCATGCCAGGTTCCCGGATCATGAGGACTTACTAAGACATCCTCTACTCGACGATCACCTTTCGAGGCAAGGCAACAGTGAGGCGTACCCTAGGGGTGGTGTGTGATTTGTGTGTCATTTTCAATTATATTTGTCTTGTTCATGCATTGGTGATCTACGCGTTTGTTTTTACTTTATCATTCATTCTTGCATGCATTTATTAACAGTTAAAAAGTGCGAGAAATATAAAGTTCCTAAACTATTACAAAGGCGCGGATCCACATTGCCAAATTTAATCCAGGACCCGATTTGACATAAAATAAAGTGCGAGAAATATAAAATGTCCGAGTTACATGGCTTTGGGAGAATTACATAAAAAAATTATAAGAAAGGAAATAAATGCGCGAATTGGAATTATTATCGAATGCGAGGGCGTTAGACCCTTTTTAATGAAATTAAATTATATTAACAAATTAATTAAAATAAAATAAAAAGAAAAAGATTTTTGAGTTTTTTGTATTTATGATTTTTTTAATGAGAATTAAATGAGATTAAGAAATTAATTAATTAACCCTAATTCTACAATTTTTATTTGTTAAGAAAAAATATTAAAATTGAACCTAAAATTAAACCTAATTAATTAATGCAATTTTATTTACAAGAAAATAAATAATTAAGAATTAATAATTAATATGGTGAAAAAAGGAAAAAAAAGATAAAAAATGCTTAAAACCCTAATTCTACCAATTTTTAAGTTTATTGAAAAATATTAAGTTTAAGAATAAAACTAAATTAATTAATGATTTTTATTTACAAAAATATTAAAATAAAATATATTTTTTGATTTTTTATGACCTTTCTGATTTTTTGTTATTTTTATATTTTTATGAAAATAAATTAGTTTAAAGAATTAAAGAGAAATTAATTAAAACAAACAAAATAGAAAAATATAAAAAGGAATAAAAGAAGCAAACCATGGGGGGGTTCTGTCCCCAATTGGAGGTTAAATTCAGCATTTTTGGCCCAATAGCCCTTGGCCTTGTTGACTTTCATGGATGCGTGTGCACATGTTGACTGATGCCTAGGATGTTCTTCAAATCTCCACCTTTAGATTGCCTCCAGTGGCCATGTGGCACACCTGGATTAGGAGCGTATGATGATCTTCAGGGAAGAAACTGCACAGGATGACGTTAGGAAAAATATTTAAAATGCAAGCAATGCAAGCAATGTTACATGCAAGCAAATAGTCACATGCAAGCAATGTTCTATTAAAAATGCAAAGCAATGTTATATTAAAAATGCAAAGCTTATGTCTGTCTTGAAATTTTGAAAATGCATTTTCAGTAAAACAAGCAAATTTTGTAAAATGTGATGTCAACTCAGTATTTTACAGCAAGCCTTAAGGAGTCTGGATACCTTTCGTAATAGTATGCCTTCGAACTAACCCATGCTTCAGCTAGGACTTTTTAAGGGTTATAACGTGGCCAGGTTCACGGTTTAAGAAACAAAGGATAAAGGCTCAAATTATTTGTACCCACCCGCTCTTCGTGATGTTCTTCAAACCTAAGCTCAGTTGATCGTGCGTTAGACTTTGTTGCGTCTTTGCTTTGATATACCAGTGACGGTTCGGATACTGACGGTTTATTTTGATCAGGCACTCATTTCCTCTTTTGTTGAGGATTTGCAAGACCTCTTTTTTTTTTTGATTTTGTTATCCCTGTTTTTTTTGCCTGAACTGTTTCTTTTTGGAATTACAGTCAGTGGGATGCCCCAGTTTTGTAAGTCTCCTTCATAGGTTTTGACTTAATGGGTTTTTATTTTGAGAAGTAATGACTGCCTGTCTGTATGATTGTTCGGAACCATCACTGTCTTTTGTTTTGTAAGGACCTCTTTGGTGCCATTTGTTATGCACTTGAGTCAACTGAGAGAACTACCCTGCCCCAGGTTATGATTAAGGGTTTCAATTTTCGAAAAGAAAAACTCTTACTTCTTTGGCTCAAAGGGGTTGTCGAGGGATTATCTTCCTTATAACTCCAGTGTTTAGGAATTGAAACAATGCCTGTTCCTCATCAGCGGGGTCTGTTCAAAAGCATACTGTATATTGTGGTATCGTTTTCGTCATCCTCCCTCAAGAGGCTTAGAATTGTTAACCGAGCGTTGATCATCAGAAAAAAATGAAAGCAGTTTGAATATAGAGAATGCGAATATATTGATTCAAGACAGACATATGCGATGCATTAATGAAATAACAACGTTTAACATGCGTAAATGTTTGAACAAAAGAAAATTACAACTTGAAAATCCTAATGAACAAAAGTCTTTTCATCTCAGGGTTTGTCACTTCAAATGGTGAGTCTGATAGGGATGGCAGGAGCATTCAGCCTGGCCCATCTGGGTGAAATCCACAGCTCCTTCCTCAATCAGGTCCTGGATCCTATTCTTCAGAGCCCAACAGTCGTCGGTGTCCTGGCCTGGACTGCCAGAGTGGTATGCACATCTTTCCTTAGACTTGTATTTTGGGGAGGCTGTGTTGAGATTCTTAGGAGGGTCCCTTAACGTCACCAGATTCAACCTCAACAATTGTTGTAAAGCTTGAGACGGTGACACGTTGAGCTTGGTGAACTGCCTTTTAGGCTTGTCTGGTTTGCTCTGATCAGTCCGTTGTTCTGGGAGAGGTCGTTGTTGGACCTGTGAAGTAGTAGCAGCTTGGAGAGGCCCAAACCTTTGACTTCTTGGAAGTTGATTAATGACCGGGTCCCTGACTTGGGCTCGTTGCTTCATGTCTTGATGAAGCTGACTGATCATGGCCCTCAGCTCTCCTTGCTCCTGAGCTAAACTTTGGATGAGAGCCCTTTGCCCCAACATCTGGGTTTTCAATGTGTCTACCTCAGCTTGTAGACGCTTCAGTCGTTCGTCCTTGTCGTCCTCAGCACTGTTCCTGGCCAAAGCCCCCGTGAGGAGTGTCCTTAGCTCCTCCTGCCCCTTGGATAAATTCAGGAGGATTTCCCCGAACCGAGTCTCTTGAGCAAGAAGGTCCTGGCTATCTTGTTGGGAAGCCATTGCTGAAATACACAGCGAGAAAGGTAAGTGACCTGTCAGAAGGAAACCTGTTATGCAATGATATGCATGTATATATATGCAATGTTTTCAAAGATCTCGCGGGGTAAACAAGAAAAATTTGTCAGAATTTGAATCTGGTAGCTTGAGTGAAGGGACTTCATGTTGTTGAGAATCCTTCTTCAAGGGTCAAAGCTCACCATATCTAGTGGGTCATAGCCCCTGACAACCTTGGCTAGAGGAAAATAAATCCCCTTTGCCCCTCGCTGGGATAGTTGATTCATCCTGACCTGCATCACAAACCCTTGAGATCCTTGGAATGGGTTAGGATGTATGCAATGGTATGATGTCATGCTATGCATGGGGTAATGTAGGTAAACCCTGTTATGAGTCCCAATTAAGGACTGCAAACAAAACCTGCAAGAAATTCAGTAAACCCTGTTATGAGCCCCCATTAAGGACTATAAACAAAACCTGCAAGAAACTTAGCAAACCCTGTTACGAGTCCTAATTAAGGACTGCGAACGAAACCTGTAAGAAACTCAAGCGTTAGACAACAAGCATGCAAATAGTCAAGTACGAAGGCACACACAAGTCACACAAGAGAAACCCTTAGAGTTTAGGCCAGCATGGGGTCTGGGTATTACCCTCTTGAAGTTGGTGGGGCTCAACCTGTCCTATTAGAAGTAACCGAGTTCTAAGGGTCCCAATATCACTGGATTGCTTTCATTGTTCATCGTTTCGATTTAGCTACTGAACTGGCGACCGAAATATTCCAGGAAAGCAACCCTCAATTGAGTGTAGTATCGAGTATCAACCAACCTCGGACTGCACCAAAGTCAGTTATCTCACTACCCTAAAGAGGCCAAGATGGTTCAATTAAGGTTCCTAAGGTCTGTTGATGCTTCACGACACCACGCGGAGGCCCCGTACTCTCCTTGACTGAACTCAAGGGTTACCGGTACACACCAAAGTGCCACATCAACGTAGAAGACTGTTTCAACCATGTCGGTATACCCCGCACAGTTCCCTCACAGCCTTGTTGCTACTTTCTAAGAAGGTATCCCCAGATCCGGATTAGGATCTATAGAACTCCCAAGACAGTCCCACAATTTAAAGCATACAAATTAAAGCAATTGAAAACACAGTGATCTTAGTCCTAATGTACACCTAACTTTAAAAGAGTCCCCAGCAGAGTCGCCAGTTCTGTGATCGGTGGATCTGGAACTGACTGTTTAACGCTGGTTCGCGAAATGTCGCGGTAAGCAAGAGTCGCCACCGTCTTTTATTTTCTCCAAATGGAAAGGATAAAAGCACAGAAAAATTCCTTAAAGAGATTGCTCTCGGTTCGGGAGGTAGGTTATCGAAAGGGAAGGTGTTAGCACCCTTTCTATCCATGGTTATCCATGGGCTCTTAGATACTTGCTCACTTGTGTTTTCAAAAATGGTTTGTTTGCTTTTCAACTGTGGGTTTTAAAAAAAGTTTCTTTGAAAATTCCAGTTCGACTCTTGTATCAGTCCTCAAGAGTGTTTGAAAAGATGCTTTCGAAAGCTTTTTGAAAAGGTGTCGGTGTGAAAATTATTTTTGATTGGTTTTGAAATTAGAGCAAGTATCTAGAGTTCTCTACCTACCCTAAGGAATTCGTCTGTGTAAATGTCCTTTAAAGTAATGCCATCCCACCATTGAGAGGTAGGTAGCACCACCGTTGGAGGTGTTCGGGTCAATTCGAGGTTCGGGACATGGTGATCACCAGAGCAATAGGAAGACACCTTAGAAGCTACCCTCATGCCAGGTTCCCGGATCATGAGGACTTACTAAGACATCCTCTACTCGACGATCACCTTTCGAGGCAAGGCAACAGTGAGGCGTACCCTAGGGGTGGTGTGTGATTTGTGTGTCATTTTCAATTATATTTGTCTTGTTCATGCATTGGTGATCTACGCGTTTGTTTTTACTTTATCATTCATTCTTGCATGCATTTATTAACAGTTAAAAAGTGCGAGAAATATAAAGTTCCTAAACTATTACAAAGACGCGGATCCACATCGCCAAATTTAATCCAGGACCCGATTTGACATAAAATAAAGTGCGAGAAATATAAAATGTCCGAGTTACATGGCTTTGGGAGAATTACATAAAAAAAATTATAAGAAAGGAAATAAATGCGTGAATTGGAATTATTATCGAATGCGAGGGCGTTGGACCCTTTTTAATGAAATTAAATTATATTAACAAATTAATTAAAATAAAATAAAAAGAATAAGATTTTTGAGTTTTTTGTATTTATGATTTTTTTAATGAGAATTAAATGAGATTAAGAAATTAATTAATTAACCCTAATTCTACAATTTTTATTTGTTAAGAAAAAATATTAAAATTGAACCTAAAATTAAACCTAATTAATTAATGCAATTTTATTTACAAGAAAATAAATAATTAAGAATTAATAATTAATATGGTGAAAAAAGGAAAAAAAAGATAAAAAATGCTTAAAACCCTAATTCTACCAATTTTTAAGTTTATTGAAAAATATTAAGTTTAAGAATAAAACTAAATTAATTAATGATTTTTATTTACAAAAATATTAAAATAAAATATATTTTTTGATTTTTTATGACCTTTCTGATTTTTTGTTATTTTTATATTTTTATGAAAATAAATTAGTTTAAAGAATTAAAGAGAAATTAATTAAAACAAACAAAATAGAAAAATATAAAAAGGAATAAAAGAAGCAAACCATGGGGGGGTTCTGTCCCCAATTGGAGGTTAAATTCAGCATTTTTGGCCCAATAGCCCTTGGCCTTGTTGACTTTCATGGATGCGTGTGCACATGTTGACTGATGCCTAGGATGTTCTTCAAATCTCCACCTTTAGATTGCCTCCAGTGGCCATGTGGCACACCTGGATTAGGAGCGTATGATGATCTTCAGGGAAGAAACTGCACAGGATGACGTTAGGAAAAATATTATTGAAAGGGGGGGGACCTGGGATTCGAACCCAGGTCCCAGGGGTTACCAATGCCAAGCCTGACCAGTGGAGCTGTTGATGCGCGTTGTATATAGAATAGCAAATAAATAATATAAAAAAAATTGGTTAATGGCCTAGAAAAACACAAAAACGCGCGCTGAATTCAAATGGTTCAATCACGCTTTGCCACCTAATCTTCTTCTTCCTTGTTGCATTTTTCCTGAAACCAAAACAAGCAAGATTGCGGGGGTTTTAAACCCCCACTACATGGCATATAGAAAAATAGCGATTAGCTCGTCTTTGATCAGAAATTGGGCGCGACCCCATCATTGAGTTCGTCTGAAGGTCCTGATTTTGATGGTCTGGGCCTCGTGTTCCAATTTTTCCATAGGAGTAAACCCCTAATTTCACAGCTTTGTAACCCTAAAAGACAACAATGGCAATTTCGCGTATGGTGTATAAAAACTCAATCAAACTACCTGGTTAGCTTTAGAATGATCCAATTAGTATAAATCCATAAATAAAATGCAATGAGAATGCTTGAAAATTGAAATACGAATATGAATAAAATGTGAAAAATCTCGAGTTCTGTATACCAATTCTGGGCGTTAGAGTTGATGATTTTGATTCAGACACGTTTCTTGATGTCTCAGGAAGGCAATGGGATAATTATTTTGGCTTGAATCGCACTGGAATGTAGTTTTCAGTTTTGGAATTTTTTGACAAAAACTCAAACTTGGTTATGGTGTTTCTGCGCAGCTTAGAGGTTATCAGCACTAGGGTTAGGTTTGCACTTGTATAAGGAATGAATTTGATCAATAATCCAAGCCCATAGCCTTGTTTTTAATGGTTTTCAAAATTTGATTTTGGTGAATCTTTTTCAATATTTTTTCATGAAGAATCATGCCAATTTGCACCAATTCTTTCCTCTTTTGATATGCACGAAATCCTTAGTGAATCATGAGTGATTGTCTTGCACAAAAAGATTTAAAAACCTTGTTTTGGTATTTTTCATGTATTTTAATTAATTAAATGAATTATTAGCAATTAAAAATTCAAATAAATAAATAAAAATGATGAATAACTTCCCTTTGGGCCAAGTGGTCGTGCACATGCTTTGGATGATGAATTTTGGAAGAAAAAGTGGCCCATTAGCAATTTTAAGACATTTGAAGCAAAGTTGACTTTTCAAAATATCCAAAAATTTCCCAACTTCCACAAGGTATATCTTGCTCAATTTTTAAGCTTTGCTCATGTTCTTGGACATTTTGGAAAGTTCTTGAAGTCCTCTAACCAATGCCTTTGGTCCCATGTCATTTTGATTTACCAATCTCAAGTTATGTCCTTTGACTTAAAGTCCCTTTTTGTTGACTTTTGAAAATGACCTATAATGTTGAAATTGATAACTTTCTGTGAGAGCATTTCTTGGACTTGAAGTGTGAAGAGGAGTTGTAGGAAATGTATTTATCTTCAAAATGAGCTTTGGATGGAATTTTTCTGATAATCCATGTGGAAGTTATGCCTTGGTCAAGTTACAGTTGACTTTTTCAATTGTCCAAATATGGAAACTTTTGCATCTTGAGACTTTTTGAGCCATACTTTGAGAATCATGATCAAGCATTGATCAAAATGATGTTTGTGGCTTCAAAATGAGATGTTGACCAAAAATTTGAACTTTTGACTGTCAAATGACCATTTTGCCCCTACAGTTGACTGTTGAGCAATTAGGGTTTTTGACTGTGCAATTTTGTGCTGCAAGTCTTGAAACTTGGCATGAGGATGCTTGACCATGTTTATAGGCATGTGGGACTTGATTCGACCCTTGGAAACTTCAATTTCTTTGTCAGAACCAAAACCCTAGTTTTTGACTGTTTAGGAGGCCCTTGAACTGTGCAACCCTTGGGGAATTTTGAAGCATGCTCTTTGCAAATTTTGAAGAATATGGGAGGGCAAATTTTGGGGTACAACAGTTGCCCCTGTTCAATCTTCTTAGACCTGAGGATGCAGATTGGCTGACGTGCCTTTCGTAATCCGAAGGTGGAAGATGATTGAACACTAGAGTGCCCAGAAATTTGCGCTCACATAGTAGTGTGTGATGGTGGAATGGGCTTATAGATGCCATTTGGAGATACGATGGATATGGGGATGGGCTTATAGATGCCATCTGGGTGTCGATCGTGTAAGAGTTTCCTTAGCGAGAACTTGCGTACCTGCAAAAGAAAAACTGAGTACCTGACCTGTTACAGGAGCCGGTCCTCAAACTCTTTGTGTAGATGTGTCCTGACTGGTTACAGGAGTTGAATCTGGAGCTTCAAAAGGTGATGAATAGACCAGGGATGGTTACTACCTCAACAGGAACGGTGAGAGAACCTTGGATGATTACAACCTCAACAGTAACGCTGAGAGAATCTGGGGACGATTACTACCTCCGCAGTAACGGGGAGAGAACCATAGACGACTTCAACCTCAACAGTATCATTGAGAGAATCTTGGGCGACTTCAACCTCAACAGTAACGCTGAGAGAATCTTGGGGCGATTACTACCTCCGCAGTAACGGGGAGAGAACCATAGGCGACTACAACCTCAACAGTATCATTGAGAGAATCTTGGGCGAATTCAACCTCAACAGTAACGCTGAGAGAATCTTGGGGCGATTACTACCTCCGCAGTAACGGGGAGAGAACCATAGGCGACTACAACCTCAACAGTAACGCTGAGAGAATCTTGGGCGACTTCAACCTCAACAGTAACGCTGAGAGAATCTTGGGGCGATTACTACCTTCGCAGTAACGGGGAGAGAACCATAGGCGACTACAACCTCAACAGTATCATTGAGAGAATCTTTGATGTCTTCTACTGAGTCTTTATCAGAAAAATCTGTTAGGGATCGATTTAACTGGACTAGAGAAGGCCTTTGACTGGATAAGAAACAGGAAAATCTTAGGGTCGATTTAACTGAACCGGTCTAGGTCTTGAAATCTTCAACTGGATAAGAAACAGGGAGATCTTAGGGTCGATCTGACTGAACCAGAGAAGGCCTTGGACTGGATAAGAAATAGAAAAATCTTAGGGTCGATTTAACTGAACCGGTCTAGGTCTTGAAATATAGCTGAGAACTTAACTGGATCTTTCCTGAAAGGTAAAGGTCAGTCATATGCAATGCATGACATGGATCAAGCAATGATGTTCTCAACATAAATGAGATCTGTGAGATGTGATGCGTATATGCATGCTATAATGATGTATGTGATGTTTATGAATGTATGTTTTCTTCTTAGGAAAATAAATCCTTGACGGGTGCCGGGAAGTCACTCCTGGGCTGATGTTGGAGAACAATGCTTTGCTTCCGCTGGGGATGATAGTTGCAAGAATACCGGTAGGAGAAGATAACTTTGTTGGGGAATAAACTTGGCGAACGGAATATTCTGCGGGGAGAAAAGTACTCTAGGGATCTTGCTGGGGAATAATACTCTGTGGGGAGAGAGATACTTTGCTGGAATGTTGATGGTAACTTCGCTAGGGATACCGTCGATGTGTTGGAAGTGTTAATAGACTTCGCTGGGGATAAGGAGATTTCGTCGAGGACGCTCTTTCCGTGGCTTTTAGCTGAGGATAACCCAGTTATAAGCTCTGGTGGAGAAATAACCTTTGAATAAAACCTGGGGAGACGCGTTCGCTCTGCAGGGAGTGAAGGTATCTTGGTCCCATTCTTCAGCTGAACTTACCTTGGCACTTCGGTGGACAGAGCAACCGGATCATTTAGACAACTCATTATTGCCCCAGTTTCTGTTGGAGAAGAAGGTACCTGTGAAGGTGTTTGATGACTGCCGTTTGACAAATCTTCTTCTGGTAGGCAAGTGACGAGATACCGGGACATAGTCATACGCTTTGATCCCTAATTTTTGCCTGGGCCGCCCTTTCGGGTTTTCAGTCCACCGGGATACCCATTTTTGCCCAAGTCGCCTTTTCAGGTTTTCGACTTGCCGGGTGTACAGATTTTTTTCATTTCATCCCTTATTTTTGCCCGAACCCTTTTGGTTCGCCGGGAAGCCCTTATTTTTGCCTAGGTGTGTCAACCTAGCGGGTCTTTGATTTTGCGTAGTATTTTTTCGACTATGTCCATGTTCTCAGAATGTAGGGAGGTGCCCCTGTTGTTGTGTTGCCATGCCACCAGAAGATCTTCGTTTGATCGTCCAATGCCCCAAGTGACTTAGACGGAGATTTGCCCCAGGCTACTTGGCATTTGAGAGATTCTCTGAATCTTGACTTAACTGCCCCAGATGACGGACAATGATCATGTCATGCCCCTTGATTGGAGGTGCTTTTGTTCATTAGACATTCGTCGTGCGAACTTCTATGTTGTTCAAACAAATAGTCACATGCAAGCAATGTTATATTAAAAATGCAAAGCTTATGTCTGTCTTGAAATTTTGAAAATGCATTTTCAGTAAAACAAGCAAATTTTGTAAAATGTGATGTCAACTCAGTATTTTACAGCAAGCCTTAAGGAGTCAGGATACCTTTCGTAACAGTATGCCTTCGAACTAACCCATGCTTCAGCTAGGACTTTTTAAGGGTTATAACGTGGCCAGGTTCACGGTTTAAGAAACAAAGGATAAAGGCTAAAATTATTTGTACCCACCC
Source organism: Vicia faba (assembly GCA_948472305.1). Taxonomy (NCBI): domain Eukaryota; kingdom Viridiplantae; phylum Streptophyta; class Magnoliopsida; order Fabales; family Fabaceae; genus Vicia; species Vicia faba. Next base: position 1,635,002,078 of record OX451739.1, on the reverse strand, counting down.
GCTCTTCGTGATGTTCTTCAAACCTAAGCTCAGTTGATCGTGCGTTAGACTTTGTTGCGTCTTTGCTTTGATATACCAGTGACGGTTCGGATACTGACGGTTTATTTTGATCAGGCAGTCATTTCCTCTTTTGATGAGGATTTGCAAGACCTCTTTTTTTTTTTGATTTTGTTATCCCTGTTTTTTTTTTGCCTGAACTGTTTCTTTTTGGAATTACAGTCAGCGGGATGCCCCAGTTTTGTAAGTCTCCTTCATAGGTTTTGACTTAATGGGTTTTTATTTTGAGAAGTAATGACTGCCTGTCTGTATGATTGTTCGGAACCATCACTGTCTTTTGTTTTGTAAGGACCTCTTTGGTGCCATTTGTTATGCACTTGAGTCAACTGAGAGAACTACCCTGCCCCAGGTTATGATTAAGGGTTTCAATTGTCGAAAAGAAAAACTCCTACTTCTTTGGCTCAAAGGGGTTGACGAGGGATTATCTTCCTTATAACTCCAGTGTTTAGGAATTGAAACAATGCCTGTACCTCATCAGCGGGGTCTGTTCAAAAGCATACTGTATATTATGGTATCGTTTTCGTCATCCTCCCTCAAGAGGCTTAGAATTGTTAATCAAGCGTTGATCATCAGAAAAAAATGAAAGCAGTTTGAATATAGAGAATGCGAATATATTGATTCAAGACAGACATATGCGATGCATTAATGAAATAACAACGTTTAACATGCGTAAATGTTTGAACAAAAGAAAATTACAACTTGAAAATCCTAATGAACAAAAGTCTTTTCATCTCAGGGTTTGTCACTTCAAATGGTGAGTCCGATAGGGATGGCAGGAGCATTCAGCCTGGCCCATCTGGGTGAAATCCACAGCTCCTTCCTCAATCAGGTCCTGGATCCTATTCTTCAGAGCCCAACAGTCGTCGGTGTCATGGCCTGGACTGCCAGAGTGGTATGCACATCTTTCCTTAGACTTGTATTTTGGGGAGGCTGTGTTGAGATTCTTAGGAGGGTCCCTTAACGTCACCAGATTCAACCTCAACAATTGTTGTAAAGCTTGAGACGGTGACACGTTGAGCTTGGTGAACTGCCTTTTAGGCTTGTCTGGTTTGCTCTGATCAGTCCGTTGTTCTGGGCGAGGTCGTTGTTGGACCTGTGAAGTAGTAGCAGCTTGGAGAGGCCCAAACCTTTGACTTCTTGGAAGTTGATTAATGACCGGGTCCCTGACTTGGGCTGGTTGCTTCATGTCTTGATGAAGCTGACTGATCATGGCCCTCAGCTCTCCTTGCTCCTGAGCTTAACTTTGGATGAGATCCCTTTGCCCCAGCATCTGGGTTTTCAATGTGTCTACCTCAGCTTGTAGACGCTTCAGCCGTTCGTCCTTGTCGTCCTCAGCACTGTTCCTGGCCAAAGCCCCCGTGAGGAGTGTCCTTAGCTCCTCCTGCCCCTTGGATAAATTCAGGAGGATTTCCCCGAACCGAGTCTCTTGAGCAAGAAGGTCCTGGCTATCTTGTTGGGAAGCCATTGCTGAAATACACAGCGAGAAAGGTAAGTGACCTGTCAGAAGGAAACCTGTTATGCAATGATATGCATGTATATATATGCAATGTTTTCAAAGATCTCGCGGGGTAAACAAGAAAAATTTGTCAGAATTTGAATCTGGTAGATTGAGTGAAGGGACTTCATGTTGTTGAGAATCCTTCTTCAAGGGTCAAAGCTCACCATATCTAGTGGGTCATAGCCCCTGACAACCTTGGCTAGAGGAAAATAAATCCCCTTTGCCCCTCGCTGGGATAGTTGATTCATCCTGACCTGCATCACAAACCCTTGAGATCCTTGGAATGGGTTAGGATGTATGCAATGGTATGATGTCATGCTATGCATGGGGTAATGTAGGTAAACCCTGTTATGAGTCCCAATTAAGGACTGCAAACAAAACCTGCAAGAAATTCAGTAAACCCTGTTATGAGCCCCCATTAAGGACTATAAACAAAACCTGCAAGAAACTTAGCAAACCCTGTTACGAGTCCTAATTAAGGACTGCGAACGAAACCTGTAAGAAACTCAAGCGTCAGACAACAAGCATGCAAATAGTCAAGTACGAAGGCACATACAAGTCACACAAGAGAAACCCTTAGAGTTTAGGCCAGCATGGGGTCTGGGTATTACCCTCTTGAAGTTGGTGGGGCTCAACCTGTCCTATTAGAAGTAATCGGGTTCTAAGGGTCCCAATATCACTGGATTGCTTTCATTGTTCATCGTTTCGATTTAGCCACTGAACTGGCGACCGAAATATTCCAGGAAAGCAACCCTCAATTGAGTGTAGTATCGAGTATCAACCAACCTCGGACTGCACCAAAGTCAGTTATCTCACTACCCTAAAGAGGCCAAGATGGTTCAATTAAGGTTCCTAAGGTCTGTTGATGCTTCACGACACCACACGGAGGCCCCGTACTCTGCTTGACTAAACTCAAGGGTTACCGGTACACACCAAAGTGCCACATCAACGTAGCAGACTGTTTCAACCATGTCGGTATACCCCGCACAGTTCCCTCACAGCCTTGTTGCTACTTTCTAAGAAGGTATCCCCAGATCCGAGTTAGGATCTATAGAACTCCCAAGACAGTCCCACAATTTAAAGCATACAAATTAAAGCAATTGAAAACACAGTGATCTTAGTCCTAAGGTACACCTCACTTTAAAAGAGTCCCCAGCAGAGTCGCCAGTTCTGTAATCGGTGGATCTGGAACTGACTGTTTAACGCTGGTTCGCGAAATGTCGCGGTAAGCAAGAGTCGCCACCGTCTTTTATTTTCTCCAAATGGAAAGGACAAAAGCACAGAAAAATTCCTTAAAGAGATTGCTCTCGGTTCGGGAGGTAGGTTATAGAAAGGGAAGGTGTTAGCACCCTTTCTATCCATGGTTATCCATGGGCTCTTAGATACTTGCTCACTTGTGTTTTCAAAAATGGTTTGTTTGCTTTTCAACTGTGGGTTTTAAAAAAAGTTTCTTTGAAAATTCCAGTTCGACTCTTGTATCAGTCCTCAAGAGTGTTTGAAAAGATGCTTTCGAAAGCTTTTTGAAAAGGTGTCGGTGTGAAAAGTATTTTTGATTGGTTTTGAAATTAGAGCAAGTATCTAGAGTTCTCTACCTACCCTAAGGAATTCGTCTGTTTAAATGTCCTTTAAAGTAATGCCATCCCACCATTGAGAGGTAGGTAGCACCACCGTTGGAGGTGTTCGGGTCAATTCGAGGTTCGGGACATGGTGATCACCAGAGCAATAGGAAGACACCTTAGAAGCTACCCTCATGCCAGGTTCCCGGATCATGAGGACTTACTAAGACATCCTCTACTCGACGATCACCTTTCGAGGCAAGGCAACAGTGAGGCGTACCCTAGGGGTGGTATGTGATTTGTGTGTCATTTTCAATTATATTTGTCTTGTTCATGCATTGGTGATCTACGCGTTTGTTTTTACTTTATCATTCATTCTTGCATGCATTTATTAACAGTTAAAAAGTGCGAGAAATATAAAGTTCCTAAACTATTACAAAGGCGCGGATCCACATCGCCAAATTTAATCCAGGACCCGATTTGACATAAAATAAAGTGCGAGAAATATAAAATGTCCGAGTTACATGGCTTTGGGAGAATTACATTAAAAAAAATTATAAGAAAGGAAATAAATGCGCGAATTGGAATTATTATCGAATGCGAGGGCGTTGGACCCTTTTTAATGAAATTAAATTATATTAACAAATTAATTAAAATAAAATAAAAAGAAAAAGATTTTTGAGTTTTTTGTATTTATGATTTTTTTAATGAGAATTAAATGAGATTAAGAAATTAATTAATTAACCCTAATTCTACAATTTTTATTTGTTAAGAAAAAATATTAAAATTGAACCTAAAATTAAACCTAATTAATTAATGCAATTTTATTTACAAGAAAATAAATAATTAAGAATTAATAATTAATATGGTGAAAAAAGGAAAAAAAGATAAAAATGCTTAAAACCCTAATTCTACCAATTTTTAAGTTTATTGAAAAATATTAAGTTTAAGAATAAAACTAAATTAATTAATGATTTTTATTTACAAAAATATTAAAATAAAATATATTTTTTGATTTTTTATGACCTTTCTGATTTTTTGTTATTTTTATATTTTTATGAAAATAAATTAGTTTAAAGAATTAAAGAGAAATTAATTAAAACAAACAAAATAGAAAAATATAAAAAGGAATAAAAGAAGCAAACCATGGGGGGGTTCTGTCCCCAATTGGAGGTTAAATTCAGCATTTTTGGCCCAATAGCCCTTGGCCTTGTTGACTTTCATGGATGCGTGTGCACATGTTGACTGATGCCTAGGATGTTCTTCAAATCTCCACCTTTAGATTGCCTCCAGTGGCCATGTGGCACACCTGGATTAGGAGCGTATGATGATCTTCAGGGAAGAAACTGCACAGGATGACGTTAGGAAAAATATTATTGAAAGGGGGGGGGGACCTGGGATTCGAACCCAGGTCCCAGGGGTTACCAATGCCAAGCCTGACCAGTGGAGCTGTTGATGCGCGTTGTATATAGAATAGCAAATAAATAATATAAAAGAAAATTGGTTAATGGCCTAGAAAAACACAAAAACGCGCGCTTAATTCAAATGGTTCAATCACGCTTTGCCACCTAATCTTCTTCTTCCTTGTTGCATTTTTCCTGAAACCAAAACAAGCAAGATTGCGGGGGTTTTAAACCCCCACTACACGGCATATAGAAAAATAGCGATTAGCTCATCTTTGATCAGAAATTGGGCGCGACCCCATCATTGAGTTCGTCTGAAGGTCCTGATTTTGATGGTCTGGGCCTCGTGTTCCAATTTTTCCATAGGAGTAAACCCCTAATTTCACAGCTTTGTAACCCTAAAAGACAACAATGGCAATTTCGCGTATGGTGTATAAAAACTCAATCAAACTACCTGGTTAGCTTTAGAATGATCCAATTAGTATAAATCCATAAATAAAATGCAATGAGAATGCTTGAAAATTGAAATACGAATATGAATAAAATGTGAAAAATCTCGAGTTCTGTATACCAATTCTGGGCGTTAGAGTTGATGATTTTGATTCAGACACGTTTCTTGATGTCTCAGGAAGGCAATGGGATAATTATTTTGGCTTGAATCGCACTGGAATGTAGTTTTCAGTTTTGGAATTTTTTGACAAAAACTCAAACTTGGTTATGGTGTTTCTGCGCAGCTTAGAGGTTATCAGCACTAGGGTTAGGTTTGCACTTGTATAAGGAATGAATTTGATCAATAATCCAAGCCCATAGCCTTGTTTTTAATGGTTTTCAAGATTTGATTTTGGTGAATCTTTTTCAATATTTTTTCATGAAGAATCATGCCAATTTGCACCAATTCTTTCCTCTTTTGATATGCACGAAATCCTTAGTGAATCATGAGTGATTGTCTTGTACAAAAAGATTTAAAAACCTTGTTTTGGTATTTTTCATGTATTTTAATTAATTAAATGAATTATTAGCAATTAAAAATTCAAATAAATAAATAAAAATGATGAATAACTTCCCTTTGGGCCAAGTGGTCGTGCACATGCTTTGGATGATGAATTTTGGAAGAAAATGTGGCCCATTAGCAATTTTAAGACATTTGAAGCAAAGTTGACTTTTCAAAATATCCAAAAATTTCCCAACTTCCACAAGGCATATCTTGCTCAATTTTTAAGCTTTGCTCATGTTCTTGGACATTTTGGAAAGGCCTTGAAGTCCTCTAACCAATGCCTTTAGTCCCATGTCATTTTGATTTACCAATCTGAAGTTATGGCCTTTGACTTAAAGTCCCTTTTTGTTGACTTTTGAAAATGACCTATAATGTTGAAATTGATAACTTTCTGTGAGAGCATTTCTTGGACTTGAAGTGTGAAGAGGAGTTGTAGGAAATGTCTTCATCTTCAAAATGAGCTTTGGATGGAATTTTTATGATAATCCATGTGGAAGTTATGCCTTGGTCAAGTTACAGTTGACTTTTTCAATCGTCCAAATATGGAAACTTTTGCATCTTGAGACTTTTTGAGCCATACTTTGAGAATCATGATCAAGCATTGATCAAAATGATGTTTGTGGCTTCAAAATGAGATGTTGACCAAAAATTTGAACTTTTGACTGTCAAATGACCATTTTGCCCCTACAGTTGACTGTTGAGCAATTAGGGTTTTTGACTGTGCAATTTTGTGCTGCAAGTCTTGAAACTTGGCATGAGGATGCTTGACCATGTTTATTGGCATGTGGGACTTGATTGGACCCTTGTAAACTTCAATTTCTTTGTCAGAACCAAAACCCTAGTTTTTGACTATTTAGGAGGCCCTTGAACTGTGCAACCCTTGGGGAATTTTGAAGCATGCTCTTTGCAAATTTTGAAGAATATGGGAGGGCAAATTTTGGGGTACAACAATATGGAAAACTCAATTGAGATGAGACCATAAGGGTTGCTAAGAGGACATCTTAAGATTTCTAAAAAGTCCAAGAACACCTCTCTAGGGTCAAAATTGAAGGAGTTATGCATTGACCAAGTTGACCCTTTTTGCAAAATTGCCAAAAGTCAAATGTGGCCAAAATTGCATTTTTTTTGTCAAATGGGCCCAACTTTTTATGCTTGCACTGAGTTTGTAATGTGACCCACGACCCATGAGCCCTTCCACTTGTCATTATTTTATTTTTGTTATTTATTTTGATTTTATTTCATTTAAATAAAATAAAATCAATATAAAATAATGAAAACATCACAAACTAATTAATTCTTGAGATTTTGTGCATGATTAGGTCCATTACACAGCTTGAGACAAGATCAAATCGTGCAAGACTCCATTTCGACACGAAAAGATTGAATTTACTTGATTTGGAAAGATTTGGTGCAAGGATTGAATCATGAATCAATATTCATAATTGGAGAAGATTTGAAACAATATGTAACCCTAATACATTCTTGGATACATAAGGACAAAGGCAGATCAAAAAGAAAGAGGCTAGAGGTGTGCAAAGGAGAGAATGAATTTCAAAAATTCAAGAAAAAGTTGCAAACTGATTTTCAAGTTTCAGGCCATCTCAAGCCATTCTGATCATACCAATCGTTTGCTAGACATCCTAGGATCGTGTTTCAATCGCTAGCAAGCTTCCCCACGCCTTGAAATGCCATGTAAGAGTCACACGGTTTATCTCTTTTCTTGAATTCGAATATCTTAATTCTGGAACCTTTAACATGATGATTGGCATATTCTTAATCCTTGTGATGTTTGCAAGCTATTGGTTATATTTAATTATATTTTTGTTGACTGAACACGAAGCTTCCATGGCTAGGGTTCTTGATTTTTTTTTAGGGGTTTTATGTACAGGGAAAATTGGACCTTAATAATGGCACCATGATGCTCGTGAGGTTGAAACGAGTTGATTGGTACCATTGGTTTTGATTTATCATGCATACACAAGATTTTGGAATGAACAGGGGTTGTAGTTACACTCAAATGTCCGTAGGTAAAAGCTATGAACTTACAGCAACGGTTGGAGGAAGAAGATGGTTACGTGGCGCTCCATGACTTGCCAGTTTAAATTTCGCGTGTTTTGAAATATAACATTTTTGCTTTTATCATATTATAATTGTTATTGATCATATGTACAACTAATCATTATGGCTCAGCTGGCATTGTGGCAAGGGGATAATGCTCCAGGACCTGGGTTCGATCCCCAGGTCCCAACTTTAGTTTCATATTATTTTTCCTTACATGATCAAGTGCGCTGGTACCCCATGTGTCCACCATGCATCATCAGTATCCAACCATCAGATCACCAACAAGCCAGATCCAACGCCTTCTCCCTGAAGGACCACCATGCGCTGGAGTCGAGAGTGCACACAGGATCTGGCAAAGTCAAAGGGGCCAAGAGCTTGTTGGGCTCAAAATTGCAAACTGCACCCCCCTTTTGCTAATATCAGGCCCATTACTAACTTTCTCTATATTTCTTTTTCTTTTTTTTCTTTTAGTTTTCTTTATTCATTTAATTTACAAACTAATTAATTTTTCACATAAAAAATCATAAAATCAAGAGTTTCACAAAAAAATATAGAATTAGGTTTTATTTTATCAAATTTAATTTAATATTAGTTTAATTTAATTTAGGGTAATTCTAAATTTTTTATATAATTAAAATCAATTAGAAAAATTAGGGTTAAGCTTGTGATTTAATTTTTTATTTCTTTTCTCAAAACAAAAAAAATACAAAAATAGGTTAATTTAATTATTTTTCTTAAATTTAAATTAATTAGTAATTAGGTTTTTTATTTATGCAATTGAACATTATTTTCTCAAATAATCAGAAACGACAAAAAAATGATTTTTATTTTAAATTACAATTAGGTAGTTGGGGTCAAAACCCTAAATCTCTCGTCTTCGATTCATCGCGCGCGTTTATTATTTTTTGCAAATATTAATGTAACTGTCCACGGTATGTAATAGTTTAATCTAGGACTTTCTTTATTTATCGTCTTTTACGGGGTTTTTTGGCTATGTAATTAATCCCTACCCCGAAGCCTTGTAATAGCGTAGGTTTTATTTCTCGCATTTTAATTCTCGCAAATATTAACTGTTTAGATGTATGTTAATAGGATTGTATGACAAGATTACATGATAATTTAAAATGCTAGAAAACCCTAATGTGAAAAGATAATAACTGAAATCAAATCACTCGCACATGCGCACTCTTAGGTTATACTCTCACTTCGGTTGCCTTCGGTAAACGATCATTAAGTATAGGGTGTTTTAGTGGTTACCCTCCTGTCTAACAAAGATCAAATGTCCCGTTCGAAAAGGTTGCCTCGGAAATGTTGCCTTGAATATGATCTTAAGACTCTAGGGTTAGTACTAAGACGTCCTAACATTGCTTTAGTGATCGTACTTCCCTTACGAATTGACCCTTACAACTCCAACGACGGTGCTACCTATTTCTCAAATAGTAGGATAGCATTGTCTAAAGGAAACGAGAATAGAAACAATCTTTTTTCGAGTAGGTAGATGCTAGTAGGTACTTGCTCAGGTCAAACTTTTCACACCATACACTTTCAAACAAACTTTTCAAACTAAAGTTTTCAAAACAACTTTGTAACACTCTTGAGGACAGAAACAAGGGTTAAAACGAAGTAAAACAAAACTTTTCAAAACAAGCACACACAAGCAATTTTAAAAGATGAGCAAGTACCTAAGAACCCATGGAAAACCATGGATAGAAAGGGTTATAATACCTTCCCTTTCTATAATCTACCCCCCGTACTCAGAATATCTCGAAAAAGGATTTTTTTTCTGTACTTTTTTCGTTTCTGGTTGGATGAAATAAAAGTCGGTGGCGACTCTTGCTTACCGCGACATTTTGCGAACAAAAACACAAAACGCAAACCAGCATTTTTCATAACAGTCAGTTCTGTCACCGTATCACAGAACTTGCGACTCTGCTGGGGAATTATAAGTGGGGTATACCTTAGGATCTAGGTCATCATAATTGCTTCTCTTGTTTATTTTGGTTGCTTTACTTTTAAGGGTTTTTGCATGGGAGTTACTATAGATCCTAACCCGGATCTGGGGACACCTTTTAGGTAAGTAGAAATAAATTGTGAGGGAACTGTACGGTGTAGATCGATACGGTTTAAGCAGTAGCTACGTTGATGTGGCACATTGGTTGGTACCGGTATCCCTTGTGGAGAAATAAGGAGAATACGGGGCCGCTACGTGTGTCGTTAAGCATCAACTGACCTTAGAACCTTTAATCGACCAACTTGGCCATTAGAAAGTAGTGAGATAGCCGGCCTCGGTGTAAAGCTGAGAACTGGTTGATACTCGATGCTACACTCATTGAGACCATACTCTCGAGATAGTTCTGGCCGCAAGAAAAGATTGTGTGATTTGAAACCATGACCGATGGAGGATGGTTAGTGATATTGAGAACCTCTAGAACCCGGTTACTTTTGCTAGGATGGGTTGAAACCAACTAAACTTCAAGAGGGTACTACCTTTGACCTCATGCAAGCCTTAAACTTAAGGGCTTTTGTGTGACTTGTTTGCCTTTGTCATGCCTGTTATCTGCTATACCTGTTGTTTTTATCATGACATCATGCATCATAACATGGAATTCATACTTCATTACACTAACCATTTCAAAGACCAAGGGAATTTATCTTTGTTCTGTTTTGCAGATTATGGCTTTCGTACGCAGAAATACCATCCGAGTTAACTTTGTGCAAATACCTGCTCAACTTAAAGAGTTAGCCTCAAGAGTTTCTGAGACTTCTATGTTCATTAAGAGACATGGTCAGCTTCTTAGCCTGGTTACCTCAAAGCTTGATGAGCTGATGATGAGTGTACTTTTCCAGTTCTTCGATCTTGTGCATCATTGCTTCACCTTTCCAGATTACCAGTTGGTTCCCACTTTGGAAGAGTTCTCTCACTTATTGGGTATATCCATCCTAGAGCAGGTGCCTTTCATAGGTATGGAAGAGACTCCTAGACCAGAAGACATTGCCTTAGCTCTGCATCTAAAACAGGCTGATGTGGTATCCAATTGGGAAACACGAAGCGGGGTCGAAGGTTTCTTAGCCAAATTTCTGATGGATCAGGCTCAGCTGTTCTGGGATAATTTGGATTTTCAGGCTTTCGAAGATATTTTGGCTCTCCTTATCTACGGTTTGGTTCTCTTCCTGAATCCGGATTCCTTCATAGATGTGAATGCAGTTAAGATATTCCTTTCTCGCAATCTTGTGCCTACTTTACTGGGTGATATCTTGCATGCCCTCTACACTCGTACTGTGAGAAGAAGAGGGACTCTCATGTGTTGCATGTCGTTGCTGTCGAGGTGGTTTATTTCGCACCTCCCCAAGTCTGTGTTGAAGAATGAAGAAGGTTTGGGATGGTCTTACAGGATAATGTCACTTTCCCATATAGACATTCTTTGGAGCTCCCGGATTATGGAAGACACTGCTGTCATTGATTGTTGTGGGGGATACCCTAATGTCCCGTTGCTTGGAATCAGAGGGGGTATAACCTACAATCCTTGTCTAGCTTTACGACAATTTGGTCGTGCTCGGAGAGATGGTCCTCATGAGCTACTTCTTGAGGATATTGCATTTGACTACAAGGAGGACGTAGACGAGCACCTCCGGAGGTTTATACGAGCTTGGGGCATGGTGAACAGATCTGACCCCCAAGAGCTGGGACCAAGGACTTCCTTTCCTATGCAGCCTTATCTCCAATGGGTCCGAGCTCGTTCCCAGAAGCTTGGGATGTCTTATGAAGCCGTGTTACTAGTGATTGTGGAGCCCACTAATGAGGAAGGCGTTCCTTACACGGTTCTCTATCCTTACATGCCCACTGATCCTGGGGCATTGCAGAGGTCTTGGATTCAGCTGAAAGAGGAAAGGGATACTTACCGAGAGAAGTACCATGAGTAAGAAAGGAAGATTTTGAAGCTCACCAGGCAACTCGAGGAGGAAAGAGTGATCAATGACTACGTAAGAACAAAGAGGAAGCGTCCATGGGAATTTTGATTTTGCTTTTCTAGTTTTAGATTTGTTTTCCATTTACTTCTTTGTAACGCCTCAAAGGAATTGTTGAACCTTTTACAAGTTAATCTAATAAATTTTGTTTATTTTTGGTTTGCAAATTTAAATCTCCCAAAGTCTTTGAAATCATTACATGCGCATCCCATTATCATGCACTCCATTACAGGTACCAATACAGGTTTCTCATCTTCTTCGCTGTTTATTTCAGCAGAAATGTCTTCTGATCAAGCCATCAAAGATCTTCAGGCACAGAACGCCCAATTCCAACAGATGTTCTTAAGCTTGGCTAAAGGGCAAGAAGATTTGAAGACCCTGATTCTGAAAGAGAAGAAGAAGAAGAAGAAGAAGAAGAAGAAGAAGAAGAAGAAGAAGGTTGGTATTCTAAACATGGGTAGAAGATTCGGAGAAAGAATAAGACAATCAGCTGATCTGGCCTCCTCATCCAAAGACGGGGAGAACCAAGAAAGGACAAAAGACCTTAGTCCACCAGTTTCTGATAACGATATGGATCATGACGATGAGCAATATCCTCCTGCCAAGGATAGGTACAAGCAGTTAGAAGACCGTCAGAGTGCTATGGAGATTCAGAAGATCCCTGGTTTGGATTTTGGAGAGTTGGGACTAGTTTCGGGAGTGGTGATCCCTCATAAGTTCAAAGCTCCGGTTTTTGCCAAATACGATGGAGTATCCTGTCCAAAACTCCATCTCCGCTCGTACGTCGGAAAAATCCAACCTCACACTGCTGATAGAAATTTGTGGGTGCACTTCTTTCAAGATAGTCTGTCAAGGACTCAACTTAAATGGTTTTATCAGTTGGAAGGAGCCAATGTCTGAAACTGGGAAGACCTTGTTGCTGCTTTTTACAGGCAGTATCAGTATAACGCCGACCTTGCTCCCACTCGTACTCAGCTTCAAGGTATGTTTATGGGTGCAAGTGAAGGTTTTAAGGACCGTGCTCAAAAGTGGAGAGATTTGTCCGGAAGAGTCCAACCCCCTTTGTCTGACAGGGAGTTGGTTGACATGTTTCTAGGGACGCTATCTGGTCCATTTTCAATCATCTAATCCGCAGTTCATCGTCTGGGTTTACTGAGTTGATCTTAACTGGAGAGAGAGTAGAAGATGGTATCCGAAGTGGTAAGATACAGAAGGATACTTCATCAAGTGCAGTAAAGAAGCCTTTCACTGGTAAGAAAGAAGCTAGTGCAGTCTACGGCCCGAGGGGTCAAAGCAGGCTTGAACACCGTCAAGCAGTAAATGCAGTAGTGATATCAAGACCCACAGTTGCTCCACAATGCAACGATCAACAAAGGGTGGAAAGACCACAGAGAAAGTTCACTCGGCTCAATATGACCCTGACTCAAATTCTACCACAATTACTGAAGACCAATCTGGTAACTCTGAGGGAGGCCCCGAAGAACCGCAACACCATTTCTCCTCATTATAACCCGAATGCCCGATGCGCCTATCACTCCGAAAGTCCAGGTCATGATACAAACAACTGTTGGGCCTTTAAAAACAAGGTGCAAGACTTGATCAAAGCAAAAGAGATTGAGTTTGACACTCCGGAGAAGCCTAATGTCATAACTGCTCCCATGCCCAAACATGGTCATGGAGTAAATGCTATAGAAGATGATTTATTTGTGACCTCTGTGGAAGAAATTTCTACTCCTTTGATGATAGTAAAGAAGAATTTTCTATTGGCCAGTTTATTTCCGGGTTGTGGTGAAGTTTGCCACACGTGCTCGATTCTACCTGCTGGTTGCCGCTTATTGAAATCAGGTGTTCAGCGCGTGATGGATAATAAAGAGATCATGTTCGAAAAGACTATGATTCAGTTGGTTCCAATTAGAGATGTTTCCATTATAACCATTTCCGCCAATCCTTCCAAGGTTTCCTCGAGAAAGCCTGTTAGGATTACACCCGTCCCGAGAATTGCTCCGTTAATAATTATTGTCCCTGGTCCTATCCCATACACTTCAGATAAGGTTGTCCCTTGGCACTATGGTGCTGATGTGTATTACCATGGAGTTAAACAAGACTTAAAGAGTGAGGAAGTTGATGTTGATGTTAGCAATATTGTAGGGGCTAGCAAGGTCACCAGAAGCGGGAGACTCTTTTCTCCCGAGATTTCCCCTCCGACTATCCACAAACCTGTTGTCATTCCATCTGCTAGTACATCAGCTACTATCCTAGTTCCTATTCCAGTCATCACCCCGTCGTCGAGCCATCTGTGACTCGGGGCAAATAAATCACAAGTGAGCCTGCCCGGACAGAGGCACCTAAGAAGATCATTGTAGAAACCTCTAAGCAGGAGATAGAGGAAATACAGAAGATTATTAAGAAGAGCAACTACAACATAGTCGAGCAGCTGGGGCAGACCCCGTAAAAAATCTCCATGTTGTCCTTGTTGTTGTGCTCTGAAGCCCATGCAAAGGCTTTAATTGCATTCCTCAAAATTGTGCATGTGCCACAGGAAACTTCAGCCGATCAATTCAAAGACTGCGTAGCTAGTTTGAATGTCGACAATGGGTTAGGTTTCTCAGACGCAGATCTGACTACTAAAGGAAGGAATCATAATGATGCTCTGCACGTCTCGATCAAGTGCAGGGGCACCACTATGGCCCATGTACTGTTGGATACCGGGTCCTCATTGAATGTTCTGCCAAAGAAAGCATTAGACCGTCTGGACTGTGAAGGTTTGATTCTAAAGCCGAGCAATATTGTGGTCAGGGCTTTCGACAGGTCAAAAAGGATGGTGCACGGGGAGGTGGACATCCCTGTTAAAGTTGGCTCTCATACTTTTGCATCCACCTTTTATGTGATGGATATCATACCATCATATTCTTGCTTGTTGGGTCGTCCTTGGATTCATAAGGTTGGGGCAGTGACTTCCATGCTACATCAAATGTTGAAATATCTGGTAAAGGGGAAGATTATCACGGTACAAGGTGAAGAGGAGTATATGGTGAGTCATCTCAATTCCTTTCTCTACATGGAGATGGATGGGAAGTTCATCGAAACCCCTTGTCAAAACTTTGAAGAGGTCCCCCAGACTTTGGCGTCAGTTGAGGTTGTTGCCGACAAACCTCCAATGAAGATGGCTTCTCTCAAGGATGTCAGGGCTGTAATCGAAGAAGGTGGGTGTACCAATTGGGGTCAGTTCCCTGATTTCACACACAAAAATGACAAATTTGGTCTGAGCTTTACTACAGGGGCTCAAAGGGCTATTCGGTACGCACGGATTGGAAGACCTCCTCTGCACATCAGCAATCAGGGAGTTAATGAAATTGAGGACAGTGAAGAAGATTCAGACATCGACAGCTGGATCTACCCTACAACCAATGGTGGATTGAACAACTGGACGACAAAGGAATTCATACATGTTTCTTTTATTCTGCAATAATTGAGTTTTTGTTTTAAGATTTGTAATAAACAGTTTGAAACTTTACGGCCTGGTGCCTTGCCCGAGGTACTTTGGCTTTGCTTGTGAGGGCTTATTATTTGTCATCTCACATATCATTAATAAAACATTGGACGTTTCTTGCATTACAAATTTTGTGCTCTTTGTTTTTCTTTTTTGTCTCCCACTTTATCAAAACAGCTATTCTCTTACACACACTCACGTATCATAACGCAGATCCATATCCACTCTGGATCCCATTGATAACAACTCTTCTACTGCCAGTTATGACTTCGAAAATCCGATCAACCAAGCCGAGGACGAAGGCGAGGATGATTCTGAAGTGCCTGGAGAACTTGCTAGATTGTTACTGTAGGAGGAGAGGGCCATACAGCCTCATGAAGAGCCAGTTGAGTCAGTGAATTTGGGTACAGAGGAAGACATGAAAGAGGTCAAGATAGGTGCAAACCTGGAGCCTAGTCTCAAGAAACAGTTGATACAGATGCTACGCGATTATGTTGAGATCTTCGCCTGGTCCTATGAAGACATGCCTGGTTTGGACACCGATATTATGGTTCATCGCTTTCCAACTAAAGAAGACTGCCCACCAGTAAAGCAGAAGGTTCGCCGAATGCGCCCTGAGATGTCTGAGAAAATCAAAACTGAGGTCATGAAACAGTTTGATGCGGGATTCTAGCTGTCACTTCTTATCTGCAGTGGGTTGCCAACGTTGTTCCAGTACCTAAGAAGGATGGTAAGGTACGGATGTGTGTGGACTATAGAGATCTGAACAGGGCAAGCCCCAAGGATGATTTCCCACTCCCTCACATCGATGTTCTAGTCGACAACACCGTGCAACATAAGATCTTCTCCTTCATGGATGGTTTTTCTGGTTAGAATCAGATCAAGATTGCTCCCGAGGACATGGAGAAGACAACCTTCGTTACACAATGGGGCACCTTCTGTTACAAGGTAATGCCTTTCGGGTTGAAGAATGTTGGGGCAACTTATCAGCGCGCCATGGTCGCTTTGTTCCACGACATGATTCACCATGAGATCGAGGTTTATGTTGATGATATGATAGCAAGGTCCCAGACTGAGGAAGAGCACCTAGATCATCTCCAGAAACTGTTCGACGGGTTGAAAATGTACAAACTGAGGTTAAACCCGAACAAGTGCACCTTGGGGGTAAGGTCTGGTAAGCTGCTGGGTTTCATCATCAGCGATAAGGGCATTCAGGTGGACCCTGCAAAGGTAAAAGCTATACAAGAGATGTCAGCTCCCCGCATAGAAAAGAAAGTTAGAGGCTTTTTGGGACGTCTGAACTACATCGCCTGGTTCATCTCACATCTGACTGCTACTTGTGAGCCAATCTTCAAGCTGATGAAGAAAGATCAAGTGGTAAAATGGAATGATGAATGCCAGACCGCCTTCGAAAGAATCAAAGAATATCTTCAAGAACCACTAATTATGATGCCTCCAGTTGAAGGAAGACCTTTGATTATATACTTAACAGTGCTGGACAATTCAAAGGGATGCGTGCTGGGGCAGTATGACGAGTCTGGCCGAAAAGAGCACGCTATTTACTACCTTAGCAAAAAGTTTACCGACTGTGAGACCCGATACTCGTTGCTCAAGAAAACTTGATGCGCTTTGGCATGGGCTGCTCATCGGCTGAGACAGTATATGCTGACTCACACCACTTTATTGATATCAAAAATGGATCCGATCAAGTATATCTTCGAAAAGCCTGCCCTGTCCGGAAGAATAGCGAGATGGAAGATGATCCTAACCGAGTATGACATCCAATACACAACCCAAAAAGCAATCAAGGGGAGTGTGTTTACGGATCATTTGGAAAATCAAGCCGTGGATGACTACCAATCCATGAATTTCGAGTTCCCGGATGAGAACATCATGTTGGTGACCGACTGCAAAGAACCTGGACCAGATGAAGGACCTGAGGAAGGATCCCGATGGTCTATGTATTTTGATGGAGCCTCTCACGCGTTGGGTAATGGCATTGGCGTTGTAATTATATCTCCTGAGGGTTGTCATACTCCGTTCACTGCCCGATTATGTTTTAACTGCACCAACAACATGGCGGAGTATGAAGCATGTATCCTGGGTCTTTGAGTTGTTATTGATCTGAGGATTAAGTTCTTGAGTGTATTCGTAGATTCTGCTCTAGTAATCAGTCAGATCAAAGGTGAGTGGGATACGAAGCACCCAAATCTTATTCCTTACAAAGAGTATGTATTGATGTTGCTCCCACACTTCGAGGAGATAACCTTTGAACATTTCCCAAGAGAGGAGAATTAGTTAGCGGACACGCTAGCTACCACGTCTTCTATGTTCAAGGTCAGGTGGGACAATGAAGCTCCCCAGGTTACCATCAAGAGGTTGGACGAACCCGCACATTGTTGTGACATTGAGACTGAAGAGGTAGCAGATAAACCCTAGTTTTACGAGGTAAAGAGGTATCTCGAGGCTCAAGAATACCCCGAGGGTGCATCTGTTAATAACAAGAAGTTCTTGAGAAGGTTCGTTGCGAATTTCTTCATTAGCAATGAGATCCTTTATAAGCATAACCATGATTCAACCTTATTGCGATGTGTGGACAAAAGCGAGGCAGAAAGGATCATGGGAGAGTTACATGAAGGTACCTTCGAAACTTATTCCAGTGGACATACCATGGCGAAGAAAATCCCACGGGAAGGATACTATTGGTCCACTATGGAAGCCGACTGCTATCAGCACTCTCAGACTTGTCATAAGTGCCAAGTCTATGCTGATAAGGTGCACGTACCTCCAATTCCTCTCAATGTTTTGACAGCTCCTTGGCCTTTCGCAATGTGGGGCATTGACATGATTGGCGAGATCATGCCTACTGCGTCTAATGGGCACCGTTTCATTCTGGTAGTGATTGATTATTTCACGAAGTGGGTCGAGGCAGCTTCCTTTGCTATAGTAACCAAGAACGTTATGGCGCAGTTTATCCGACACAATCTGATTTATCGATATGGTGTACCAGAGAGAATTATTACAGACAATGGTACAAATCTCAACAATACAATGATCATCGAGCTCTACAAACAATTCAAGATATAGCATCACAATTCTTCTCCCTACCGGCCAAAGATGAATGGAGCTGTTGAAGCAGCTAATAAGAACATCAAGAAGATTGTGCAGAAGATGACAGTGACATACAAAGACTGGCATGAGATGTTACCATTCGCTCTTCATGGGTACCGTACCTCAACACGGACATCAACAGGGGCAACACCCTACTCTCTGGTGTATGGCATGGAGGCGGTCCTAACCATCGAAGTCCAGATACCCTCTCTCCAGATTATGAAGGATGCGGGTTTGAATGAAGACGACTAGATCCAAACCCGGCTTGATCAATTGAACTTAATCGATGAAAAGAGACTTACTGCTATTTGTCATGGTCAGACGTATCAAAAGTGAATGATCAAGGCTTTTAACAAGAAAGTCAGACGCCAAGAGTATCAAGTCGGGGGTCTGGTAATCAAACGCATCATACTGACGCAAGGTGATCCCAGGGGAAAATGGACCCCCACATACGAAGGGCCATTTGTGGTTAAGAACATTTTCTCGGGAGGAGCTATGATTTTAACCACCATGGATGGTGACGACCTTTCTCACCCCATCAATGCAGACATAGTGAAAAGATACTACGCATAATCAAAGACCCTCTAGGTTGACTGGCCTAGGCAAAAATAAGGGCTTCCCGACAAACCAAAAGGGTTCGGGAAAAAGTAAGGGATGAAAATGAAAAAAACTGTACACCCGGCAAGTCGAAAACTTGAAAAGGCGGCTTGGGCAAAAAAGGGTATCCCGGTGGACTGAAAAGCCAAAAGGGCGGTCGAGGCAAAAATTAGGGATCGAAGCGTAACACTATGTCTCATTAGATCATCTTGCAACCAGACTTCGGTATCAACTATCAAGCTCGGACGGCGCCAATCAGTCTGATCCACCTTCGACCAAGTAGTAAAGTGATGAGACGCTTGAAGATATAAAGGCAATAGCAGAGTTGGAACCCAATGGGATTGTTTCACATAGTTGTTTTTCTTTCTTTTTCACAAATTGTATAATTTCTATCTTTCGGCGGCGTTCTCTTACTAGGACGTCAGCCTCTTGTACGAAATGCCTATTACAGACCAACTTCAAAAATCAATACAATTCGTTTTCACAAGAAATTTCAAATTGTTTTTCTTTTTCTGTTTTGTTTTGCAAGAACGTCCAATGGTTCATTGTTGATATATGCATTTGAGAATAATTGTCGCTCATAAATGTTTACATGAAAAACAAAAGACAGTTACTCGTAATTCCAGGAACAAGGGCAAACAAGAAGTGTCTGAACCTTACAGCTGCTCTGCTCACCAGGTACAGGGATAGAGCCAGCTTGAGAATATGATTAAAAGGTTCATACACTCCCTACAGAGTAGGAAGTATCCAAAAAAAATAATGGTGTTAACTCTCCCAACAGAGGTTCATAATCGCAAATGAGTCAGTAAAATTCTCCCCAAGAAAAATTTATCTATCATCAGCAACAGAAGTTCACCACCAGCGGAGTTTATTTCTCCAAATCAGTAGATCATCCAACAGAGTATCTCTCTTTCCTACAAAGTTATTCTCCCATAAGATTGTTCTCAAACAGAGTCTCTACCGGCGGAATATTCTCGAGCAGAACAGACGCAAGTCTCCAGCTAATCATCTTCAGTCGTTATCCCCAGCAAGAACGAAGAACTCAACTCCTTATATTCTCCAACAGCATTGCGGGATTTATTCTTTCCAGCTAGAGAATATCACAAGAACATTGCATATCCATACATCGTGGCATGCGTATACGCATCATACAGCACAATCTCATTTATTTTAAGAACATCATTACTCAATGCATTTCATACATCATGACATTACATACGACTAACTCTTTACCTTTCAGGGAAAGATGCAACCAAGTTCTCGCAAGTGTTCTCTGGATCAGTCAAATCGATACTAAGATTTCTATTCCAGTTCAAGCTATGAAACCCGGAAATCGACCGGATAATATCTTGATTTCTCCAAAATACTACGAAGCCTAGAATCGACCAGATAGTGGCATATCTTAAATTCAAGCTTCGAAGCCCAGAAATCAACCGAGAAATAGCTTAACCCTCAGCAAGTTATTGTGAAACCTGGAAATCAACCAGATAGCAATACAATACACCGTGAAGCCTGGCGCACGACCAGATAACGGTATAAGATGATGTGAAGACTGGAGCACGACCAGATAGCGGCAAAGGACACTGAAACCTGGGACACAACCATATAACAGTATAAGGTACTGCTAAGCTTAGAAATTCAACCAAATAGCAGTTTACTCAGCCAATTACTATGAAGCCCGGAAAGCGATCGGATATTAGTATGCCTTAAATTCAAGTTGAAACCCGAATGCGATCGGATAACCACTTAATTCCTTCTGAAACCTGGAGCATGACCAGATAAGAATTGAGAAATTTCAAAGCCTGGAGGACAACCAGATAGCAAGTTTAATCTCATCTTCCCAGTAAGTCACTGTAAAACCTGGAGCACGACCAGATAGCAGTCAGTCTTATTTCCCTCAGCAAATCACTGCAAGGTCTGGAGCACGACCAGATAGCAGTTCATTGTCACTTCCTCAACTAAGAGATGATTCCCTAATAGAGTAATGGACAACTGAAGTTCCTAAAACTCTATTTCTCTCAAGACAGAGAATAGCATTCCCCAGCGAAGTCCCCCTCAACAATAGGTATACGGGTTCTCGCAAGGGAATCTCTTATGCGATCGACACTTCTTCGGATGGCATTTTAAGCCCATCTTCCGTCATTGACTTCCAAATGGCATCTATAAGCCCATTCCCAATATTGCAAGACAAGTACCACTTCATGCGAGTGCAAATTTTTGGGCACTCTAGTGTTCAATCATCTTCCACCTTCAGATCACGAAAGGCAGACAAGCCAATCTACATCCTCAGGTGTAAGAAGATTTAACAGGGGCAGATGTTGTACCCCAAAATTTTTCCTCCCATATTTCTCAATACATTTCAAGTGAGGTCTTCAAATTGCTCAAGGAAGTCCAAGAGTTGACCAGACAAACCCTCTCCTAAGGTAGTCTACCTCAAATTAGGGTTTCATTTTGCATTAAGATACTTGAGTCCAAAGGATTCCAAATGCTCACCATTGTCCTAGTATGCTCTTAATATCATCCATGTCAAGTTTCAAGCCTTGCAGATGAAGTTTGCTCAGTCAATTGCTCAAAGGCCTGAAAATCGACTATGTTAGGGCAAAAGTCAATTGTAGCCCACATATAGTCAAACTTCAAGATTTTTGGTCAAAATTATCATTTTGAAGTATTATTCATAATTTGATCAAGGTTTGATCATGATTCCTCAAGGATTGCTCACAATTCATCAAAACCCAAAAGTTGCTAAATTAGGGTTTTGTAGGAAAAGTCAACTCAACTTTGAACAAGCATAACTTTCTCATACTTTATCAAAAATGACCCATACAAAGCTCATTTTGAAGAGGATGTAATTCCCTACAATCCATATTCAGCTCCCAAGTTCAAAATATGCAATCACAAGAAGATATGAATTTGGACATTATAGGTCACTTTGAAAAGTCAACAAAAACACCTTTTGGGTCAAAGCTTCATACATGAAAATGGAAAACTCAATTGAGATGAGACCAAAAGGGTTACTTATAGGACATCTTCAGATTTCTAAAAAGTCTAAGAACACCTCTCTAGGGTCAAAATTGAAGGAGTTATGCATTGACCAAGTTGACCCTTTTTGCAAAATTGCCAAAAGTCAAATGTGTCCAAAATTGCATTTTTTGTCAAATGGGCCCAACTTTTTATGCTTGCACTGAGTTTGTAATGTGACCCACGACCCATGAGCCCTTTCACTTGTCATTATTTTATTTTTGTTATTTATTTTGATTTTATTTCATTTAAATCAAATAAAATCAATATAAAATAATGAAAATATCACAAACTAATTAAATCTTGAGATTTTGTGCATGATTAGGTCCATTACATAGTTGGAGACAAGATCAAATCGTGCAAGACTCCATTTGGACACAAAAAGATTTAATTTTCTTGATTTGGAAAGATTTGGTGCAAGGATTGAATCATGAATCAATATTCATAATTGGAGAAGATTTGAAACAAATTGTAACCCTAATACATTCTTGGATACATAAGGGACAAAGGCAGATCAAAAAGAAAGAGGCTAAAGGTGTGCAAAGGAGAGAATGAATTTCAAAAATTCAAGAAAAAGTTGCAAACTAATTTCCAAGTTTCAGGCCATCTCAAGCCATTCTGATCATACCAATCGTTTGCTGGACATCCTAGGATCGTGTTTCAATCGCTAGCAAGCTTCCCCACACCTTGAAACGCCCTGTAAGAGTCACACGGTTTATCTCTTTTCTTGAATTCGAATATCTTAATTATGGCATCTTTAACATGATTGATTGGCATATTCTTAATCCTTGTGATGTTTGCAAGCTAATGGTTATATTTAATTGTATTTTTGTTGACTGAAGACGAAGCTGCCATGGCTAGGGTTCTTGCTTCGTTTTTAGGGGTTTTATGTATAGGGAAAATTGGACCTTAATAATGGCACCATGAAGCTCGTGAGGTTGAAACGAGTTGATTGGTACCATTGGTTTTGATTTGTCATGCGTACACAAGATTTTGGAATGAACAGGGGCTGTAGTTACACTCAAATGTCCGTAGGTAAAAGCTATGAACTTACAACAACAGTTGGAGGAAGAAGATGGTTACGTGGCGCTCCATGACTTGCCAGTTTAAATTTCGCGCGTTTTGAAATATAACATTTTTTCTTTTATCATATTATAATTATTGTTGATCATATGTACAACTAATCATTCTGGCTCAGCTGGCAGCGTGGCAAGGGGATAATGCTCCAGGACCTGGGTTCGATCCCCAGGTCCCAACTTTAGTTTTATATTATTTTTCCTTACATGATCAGGTGTGCTGGTACCCCATGTGTCCACCATGCATCAACAACATCCAACCATCAGATCACCAACAAGCCAGATCCAACGCCTTCTCCCTGAAGGACCACCATGCGCTGGAGTCAAGAGTGCACACAGGATCTGGCAAAGTCAAAGGGGCCAAGAGCTTGTTGGGCTCCGAATTGCAAACTTCACCCCCCCTTTTGCTAATATCAGGCCCATTACTAACTTTCTCTATATTTCTTTTTCTTATTTTTTTTCTTTTAATTTTCTTTATTCATTTAATTTACAAACTAATTAATTTTTCACACAAAAAATCATAAAATCAAGAGTTTCACAAAAAATATAGAATTAGGTTTTATTTTATCAAATTTAATTTAATATTAGTTTAATTTAATTTAGGGTAATTCTAACTTTTTTTATATAATTAAAATCAATTAGAAGAATTAGGGTTAAGCTTGTGATTTAATTTTTTATTTCTTTTCTCAAAACAAAAATACAAAAAATAGGTTAATTTAATTATTTTTCTTAAATTTAAATTAATTAGTAATTAGGTTTTTTATTTATGCAATTGAACGTTATTTTCTCAAATAATCAGAAACAACAAAAAATGATTTTTCTTTTAAATTACAATTAGGTAGTTGGGGTCAAAACCCTAAATCTCTCGTTTTCGATTCATCGCGCGCGTTTATTATTTTTTGCAAATATTAATGTAACTGTCCATGGTATGTAATAGTTTAATCTAGGACTTTCTTTATTTATCGTCTTTTACGGGGTTTTTTGGCTATGTAATTAATCCCTACCCCGAAGCCTTGTAATAGCGTAGGTTTTATTTCTCGCATTTTAATTCTCGCAAATATTAACTGTTTATATGTATGTTAATAGGATTGTATGACAAGATTACATGATAATTTAAAACGTCTAGAAAACTCTAATGTGCAAAGATAATAACTGAAATCAAATCACTCGCACATGCGCACTCTTAGGGTATACTCTCACTTCGGTTGCCTTCGGTAAACGATCATTAAGTATAGGATGTTTTAGTGGTGTCCCTCATGTCTAACAAAGATCAAAAGTCCCATTCAGAAAGGTTGCCTCGGAAACGTTGCCTCGAATATGATCTTAAGACTCTAGGGTTATTACTAAGACGTCCTAACATTGCTTTAGTGATCGTACGTCCCTTACGAATTGACCCTTACAACTCCAACGACGGTGCTACCAATTTCTCAAATAGTAGGATAGCGTTGTCTAAAGGAAACGAGAATAGAAACAATCTTTTTTTGAGTAGGTAGATGCTAGTAGGTACTTGCTCAGGTCAAACTTTTCACACCATACACTTTCAAACAAACTTTTCAAACTAAAGTTTTTAAACCAACTTCGTAACACTCTTGAGGATAGAAACAAGGGTTAAAACGAAGTAAAACAAAACTTTTCAAAACAAGCACACACAAGCAATTTTAAAAGATGAGTAAGTACCTAAGAGCCCATGGAAAACCATGCATAGAAAGGGTGCTAATACCTTCCCTTTTTATAATCTACCCCCCGTACTCAGAATATCTCGAAAGAGGATTTTTTTCTGTGCTTTTTTCCTTTCCGGTTGGATGAAATAAAAGTCGGTGGCGACTCTTGCTTACCGCGACATTTTGCAAACAAAAACGCAAAACGCAAGCCAGCATTTTCCAAAATAGTCAGTTCTGCCACCGTATCACAGAACCATAATATAAAGCAAACAAATCACATAATGAAAAGAAATTAAAGGTGATCTAGTCCTAAGGTAACCCCACTTTTAAGTAATTTTCCCCAGCAGAGTCGCCAGTTCTGTAACACGGTGGGAGAACTGACTTGGGATGTTTACGTTTGATCGCAATTATTACAGATAGCAAGAGTCGCCATCGACTTTTCTTTTATCCAATAAGGAAAGTTTGAAATGAACAGGAAATACCTTTTGAGATTATTTCTTGAGTTCGGGGGGTAGGTTATGAAAAGGGAAGGTGTTAGCACCCTTTTCATCCGTAGTTATCTACGGGCTCTTAGTTGCTTTCTAGATCACTTGCTTTTTGTTTGAAAATGTGCTTGTGGTGTGGGTTTTGAAAGTGTTTTTAAAAATTTATTTGTAATGGTTCTCGTTTCTATAAGAACGCGTATAAAGTGTTGTTTTGAAAATAGTTCAAAGAGGTGTTTGTGGAATGTGTTTTTGAAAGTGATTTTGAAAAGGTGTCTTTGTAATGGTTCTCATCTCTATAAGAACGCGTACGAAGTGTTTGTCTTTTGAAAATGTTTCAAGATGAAAGTGTTGGTGTATAAAATGTTTTTGTGTTGTGAGCAAGCGAGCAACTAAGAGAAACCTACCTCCTCAAAAGGTCTTAAACTTTCTTTTCCTCCTCCTTTAGATGTTATTATCTTACCATTGTTTTGATAAGAACCCCCATCGTTGGATGTGAAGGGACGAGAGTGGGACGTTTGTATAGTCATAGAAGGCAACCTATGGAACGTTTTAACAATGTCGTTTAGGAACTAGATCATTTACCGAAGGCAACATTGAGGGTCATCAAGGAACTACGATCTTTTATCAAGGGTCTTTGCTAAAACGCCCATATTCAAGGGACATGACTATTTTTCCGAGGCAACAAGTGGAATTATCCTAAGGGTTCATGTGTGTCGATAGTGTGTTTGATTGCATGCATTTAGTCTTTGATTAGGGGTTGTCTACTTGTTGTTTTTATCTTGCCATACATACCCTATTTTACTAGCAATCATGCAAAAGTAATAAAATGCAGAAAGATAAAATCCTACACTATTACAACCATGATGAATTGCATGAAAATATGAAGGCAAAAAATAAAATAAAAGCAAGAAAAATGAGGGTCTTTCTATTTAGACAGAAAACCCTTCGATTATGCACTTTCTGGCTCTCTTAAATTTGGCCTGAAAGGGATGAAAGAATGACTTTCGACTGAGGCCTGGGGGTCAGCATGTTGTGTCTTTCGATTGGGACCAGGGGGCCAGCATGTTGTACCTTTCGACTGGGCCTGGAAGTCAGCATGTTTTGCCTTTTGTCTGGGCCTGGAAGTCAGCATGTTGTGCCTATGGTCTGGGCCTGATATCAGTGTAAGATGCAATTTGCCTTTCTGCCTCCTTCGACTAGGGGTTGATAGTAGTGAGGAAATGCCTTTCGTCTGGGCCTGGAAGTCAGCATAGTGTGTTTTCTGGCCACCACTTTCGTTTGGCCTGGAGGTCAGCGTGAAAGCCAAAGGCTTTGTTCCCTACTTCCTGTTTCCTATTTTCCTTCGTTTGAGATGTTAAATGGCAACATGGCCTAAGGCCATGGTAGCACTGCCTTAGGGCCGGGTTAGTTCTTAAAACATTGTAAGAAACTAAAGAGAAAAACCAAAAGGAAAGGCAATAAAACAAACTATAAGGGTGTAAACGAAAGGGGGACAAATGATATGTATATGTTTGAAACGAAAAGGAGTTTTATTTACATGTTGTGCTGGAAATGAAGGATCCAAGGTTAAGGATGACTTACCTTGCTTGGGGTTGGGACGTGTGTTGGTCCTTTAGGTGATTGCCTTGAGTGTCCCTGGAATCGAAGAGAAGGGGAGAGGGTAGTGTCTCTACTGCTGGATTCGAAAGAGAAAAACAAAATGAAATGTCTTTCTTGATGGATTCGAAGGGTAACAAGATGTAAGGATGTTTCAGGTTCGAAGGGGACAAGTGTTTGGATTCTGGGTTTATGTTTGACAAGTGTTTAAGTGTTTGAGAGCTTTATGGTGTTTGATAAATTTGAAGATTCGTTCCTCTGGCCAAAAAGTCCTCCTCCAACATGTGTTGGAGCCTCTTATTTATAGGCAAGGCTGCCTGAAGCTTTTGGATGGAAAACAAAAGGTTTAAACAAATTGAGTAACCTTCTCTTTGTAGATTTCGAGAGACAGTGCCATGTATGCTATTTTGGTGCAAAAATGGGGAAGTGTTTTAGGACTGTTGTGCAACAATTTTGGCCAGTGTGCCAGGCCTGAACTTGGCAGCAAGCATCTTTGAATATCATCCTTTCCTTTTGACCCTTCTTCGACCAGGCTCTTCTCCAAATAATACTATTTGATTTTCCTCCAACAAGTGTCTTTCGATGGAGTCACTTTTGTGCATCCTTCGAAGGAGCCAAAAGTGGGACCCTTGGATGGGTCACCAAAAATCATGCCTTAAAGTGGGCTTGTAAATCCTTCGAATGGACCATTAAGTATGACCTTCGAATTGGATGCCCAAAGTTGGAATTGAAAGATGCTAATTTAAAGGGGGCACAGTTACAAACGAAACCTTGTGAAGGTGGTTCTGTCCAGTCAAAGGATTGCTTCTCAAAGGTCCATGTGGCCAAACGAAGGAGTGTACATAGGGGGTCCCTACTTTATGACTTCATGCAAACATGCAAAAGATCTTTGTTCAAATGAAATCTTGCATGAAGGGAAACATATGCCCAAACGAAAGGTGTGACCAAAATCTTGTACTGAAAGATTCATGTGCCCAAATGAAGCTTGCAATAAAGGAACCACATGCCCAAATGAAAGGTGCATGCAGGAGGCCAAAATTTCCAGATTCGAAAGAGGAATATAGGAGGTAAGAATTGCAAATCGAAGGATGCCAAAAGGGAGCCTTTTGCCTTGGAATCGAAGGAGGCTACAAGAGGCTTTGTGCCTTGTGAATCCATGCCAGAGGCCCACGCCCAGTCGAAGGATGAATTCCAAGCTTACATCGAAAGAGGCCAAAAGGCCAATCGAAAGAGCTGAATCGAAAAACACTTGTTTTTCTCCAAATTTGTCAAAATATTAATTTTATTTGTTTCCCCCTTTTTGATAGTTTCCTTTTAATCTTGGTACTGAAAATCACAATGTACTTGTGCAAGCTTGAACCTTGAGAATACTTGTGAGAAATGCTTTGAAAAATGAGAGGGCAAATTTTGAGGTACAATACTAATTATCTATTACAACCATATTGAACTTGAATAATGTACAAGAATTAAAAGGAATATAATGTACAAGAATAGAAATGGAAAGGGAATGGATTTTGGTTTTTTTAAAATAAATATGAAAATAAAATATTTTTCGTGATATTTTTATATATTCATAAAATAGACATTGTAAATAAATATTATGCAAAAAATCAACTGAAAAGGAATTGTTTTGATTGGTTGGAAAATTGATGAAGTTTGTTAAAAAAGATGAAAACAAACAAATGATAAAAATTTGTTTTGGTCCTACCAAGGTTTGAACCCAGATTCTGCACACCTTTCAAAACAGCCAACACTCAATATGTTATAAACATGCATGTTAGTTCTGGAAAAATGACAAAATAAATACAAAAGGTCTCGTTGGGGCTTGAATCCAGGACCTTTTGCATGGCAAGGCTTTAGAGCACACTGTTTGTACCACTGGGGTTTTCTGTTTCATTCGTTAGTTATACAACTTGCACTAAATATAAAATGAACTCGGTTCTGAATGTTTGAACATGGCTTCATCTTCTTCCTTCGCGTGCAGGGATGTATATCACCATTGTTAAGCTTCTAAAAGCTTCATTTCTCAGCCAAATCAGAAAATTTAAACATCAAACCTGCCTAGAATTTGAATACAAATCCAACCATGTAATTTTCGAAAGCTATGGATCAGAGGTTAGCATAAATTTTGTTTAGTACTAAAACTGAAAATTAACTGATCAGTGAAGAAATTCTCAATGTACAAGCAAAGATGATCAAAACTATGGACATGGTCAGCTTCCTATACATGATATCTACATCTTTTCTTTTATTTGTATGTGCTGAAAATGCTTATATCAAGATATCATAGTTAAGAAATCTTACCTCTTGAAGTGCAATTCGAATGAGCTCTATATGACCTCCAGAAATGGTTTGATGATGGATTAAGCTTGCAGGGACCTTCCTTGAGCTAGTGAGATCACTACTTTGCTTTAAAGTTCACTAAATCGAAAGGCTGGTATATGGAAGTTGGGAGTGAATCGAAAGGTTGGTATATGGAAGTTGGGAGTGAATCGAAAGGCTGGTATATGGAAGTTGAGAGTGAATCGAAAGGCTCACTAACGCATGAAGGGATTTGAGATTTTTGTGTGTAAAGTCAAGATGTGCCAAGTTTTATGCTTGTGTGAAGGTTCTGAGTTTTTTGAGAGTTTGGGAGTGTTTGAGGATTTTTCAACACACAAAAAATCTGGCCCCTTTAGCTTGTAAATGGCCTCTCTATTTATAGAGAAAAGGTTTGGGAAGTTGGAGTAACTAGATTTGTAAGATAACAAATTATGGTTTGGTTCGAATGCAAATATCAATTTATCCAAGTTTTCCATGATCCCAAGATGAGGTACCAAAGATGTTGGTAAAGAGAGGCTACTTTTCATGATCAGAAGTAAGCAAGGTATGGGCTCAAGACAAATTTTGTACCAAAAAGCTTTCTTTATGGAAAGATCTTCTGGACAATGGCTTAATAACTTGGGTAATAGCTTAATTCATTGTGTAAACAATCAATTATGGAGTGAAACATAAGCTTGAGGCCTGCAAAGAAAGATTATGTAGCATGGCCTATGGATTCTGTCTTCAACTTGATTCCTTGAATCGAATGCTTCACCCTTTCATTTTGATCACATAGATCCACAACCTTCAAATGCCACAACCAACTATCCTTGTGGATCGAAGCAAGCTTGAAGGAAGTCATTGCTTTGTAGATCGAAGCAAGCATGAAGGAAAACATTGCCTTGTGGATCGAAGCAAGCATGAAGGAAGTCAATGCTTTATGGATCGAAGCAAGCATGAAGGAAGTCATTGCTTTGTGGATCGAAGCAAACATGAAGGAAACCATTATTTTATGGATCGAAGCAAGCATGAAGGAAACCATTGCCTTGTGGATCGAAGCAAGCATGAAGGAAGACATTGCCTTGTGGATCGAAGCAAGCATGAAGGAAGTCATTACTTTCTGGATCGAAGCAAACATGAAGGAATTCATTGCTTTGTGGATCGATGCAAACATGAAGATAGACATTGCCTAGTCAAAGCTTGTGGATCGAAGCAAGCATGAAGATAGACATTTCCCAGTCGAAGCTTGTAGATTGAAGCAGGTTTATAGGTGGATCGAAGCAGGTTGCTTCGAAGGAAAAAATTCCCAATCGAAGCTTGTGGATCAAAGCAGGTTTAGAGGTGGGTCGAAGCAGGTTGCTTCGAAGAAAAACATTGCCCAATCGAAGCTTATGGATCGAATTAGGTTTAGAGGTGGATCGAAGCAGGTTGCTTTGAAGGAAAACATTGCCCAATTGAAGCTTGTGGATCGAAGAAAGCTTTCTCTTCTTAGATTTGTCAAAATCTTCCCACCACTCCTTTTCGATCAGTCATGTGGTTCGAACAGTCTGAATCAGATTTTGAATTCGAACTGTTATCTACAACCACTCTTTTCGATCTGGTTTGCCCTTTTGACGGTTTCCTCTTCCTCCTTTCTTCGACCTGATGCTTGAGAGTCCAATATGATCTATGGAAACTATATGGGCCATTAAAAGTCCAATTTTACATGTCCAAATCCAAACCTTAATTTGAGCCCAGTGTTGAGGAAGTGTCTTGAGCTGATCAAACCTTGTGCAATTTTGAGCAATGGAGATTTTTGTGAGAGAATCTTTGAGAAATTGATAGGGTAAATTTTAGGGTACAACACTATGTCATTCCAAACGTGATGATAGGTGGAAACACCCCTCTATTCATTCAATTGTTTTTTTTTTGTTGTTTTTTTTCTATTGTTATTTTTTTAATTATTATTTCTAAGCTTGAACTTTAGTTAGAGTTAATTTTTTTGGGTTTTAGAAATTCATTTGTACCTTGGGCCTCCCCTTAATTCTTTTCCACACACCCCTGCAGATTGGATCAAACAAACTATTTAGGCTCAAGCCCTTATTTCCTGCACCCCCAGTTTTTGCTGCTACGTTCAAAACAACACCCATCCCACAACTGGGCCTAAATCCAATATCTGGAGTTAGGGCTCTGTTATTCACACCCCCAACTTTTACTAACCAACTAATGCTACACTTCCCTTTTGTTATTTTCTATAAGCTTAATTAGTTACTCTTGTTTATTTGTAATTATATTAACTTTTAGGTTGATTTTATAATTAACTAGAAATGAAAAATATTTAAAATCATATTTTTAATCATAAACATGTGCGTATTTCTAAACGCTTTTCTTTAATTAGTTAATTCAAACATTCTATAAACAACAAGATGTCTATCTCCGAGTAATTAAATCGGTCGACACATCGTCTACCAGTTTATATTTAAAATTAAAATATTAAAAACCGCACAATTCATCGAATTATTATGTCCGCGAGTGACACGTGGCCAATATCTAGCCACGTGATGAAAAGACTATATCAGACTCCCTCGCTATACGTATAAAAAATATTCAACCAAACACCAAATCTTTTTTCGCAAATAAAATTAATTCGAACAATTAATTTTCGAAAAGGAATACGAATATATTTAATTTAACTACGCACTTGGTCTAACAAACTCTGTTATTCACACTCTTAGACTACGTACGCGAGAAATTCAAATATATTTTGCAAATCCATAAAAAACACAAACAAAACCGCGAAGTACAAAATGGGACCCTAATTCATCCTAGGAGGATACGTAGGCATACGATCAAAAATTGTGGCGAGTCCCGCTAACTAAAATTTAAACCCTTTTCCAAAATAAGTAATTAAAACCCTATTTCCTAAAACATCGCGCTTCTAAACCTTTAGGATAAAAATTAAGCATGGAGACTCTGATTAAAAAACCAGTTACAACAGCTGGCGACTCTGTTGGGGACTCAACTTTAAGTTTAGAAGCCTTATCTTTAGATTTTAGGGTTTTTCTTATTTCTTTTGGGTTTTATTATTTATTTATTTTCTTGCTTATGTTTTATTATTCATTATATTTATATATCTGTGATGGGATTTATAATTCTGCAATATTATTTTCAAAAACCCTTAGAAAGAAGGTTCGTCTATTAGCCAAGGGGTTACATCAATCCTATGAGTTTATGTGACGACTTCGCCTAAAGTCGGTGGAATTCCGCAAAAGGAATACCTTTCGAGAGACATCCTCTTGGGAAGTAAGACTTTGGAATGACACCCATGACTCTTT
The DNA here is from genome assembly GCA_948472305.1 of Vicia faba. NCBI lineage: Eukaryota > Viridiplantae > Streptophyta > Magnoliopsida > Fabales > Fabaceae > Vicia > Vicia faba. Next base: position 1,634,969,894 of record OX451739.1, on the reverse strand, counting down.
GTACGGCCTTTAAACCAAAAACTCATGATGAGACTTTTCATGACCTAGAGACGAAAGTTTTGGTCTATAAAGAGACACCGCTTAACGAAGGCCCCTATGCCTTTCCCTCTAGTGTTATTCATGATACCCTTAAGGAGACCACCTTATGAGGAGGGTAGAGTATTTGTAGGCCAATAATAAGAACCTACCTTCTAAGGATATCTTTCACAAATCCCACTACAATATGCAAACCCGTAAGGGTCATCCCTTCATCCACTACTATCTTTAGCCCGTAGGGATTCCATTTACATCATCACCCTTATCCTGTAGGGACTCGTTGTCGTCTTTCATTACCATAACCTTAAGGAACTCCTACCTATCTCAGTCTCTGAGACAATGTAGAATATCATCAAATCTATGTCTATTATCATCTTCGTCCGTAAGGAGTCCCTACCTGTCTCAATTTCTGAGTCAGAGTAGGATATCATCTCCAAACCTGTATAGGATATCCCTACGTCTACCCTCATATCATGTCCATATCGCATTGCATCTCCATAAAAATTTTAGCATACCCTTAAAGCCAAAAAAATATTTTTGAATACCCATGCATTTACATGCATCCATACATTTGCATGTCATGCGTTTCCACCTTTGCCCTTGGTTGCTATCAATCCAGTAAACAAATTTCCTAATGCTCAAGAGAAAAGTCCAAGATTTTCAATAAAATCTTATATTGGTGAAGGAAAGGTCAAACAATGGAGATTCAAAGGAGCTTGGTCCTACAAATCTTATTTGAGAGAGAAGGAACCCCTTCACCATGACAACTACAAGCCTACACAGCGCCTAAAATTCCACTACCATTGATGATTCCTTTACATCAAGAGCAACTGCCCTACCAATGGATTTGGTATGCCCAAGAAAAGTCAAGAGTCACCCCCATGCTCTGACAAGTCCAAAAACTACGAAGCATCTCCTAAAGTTAGTAGATCAACGAAAAGGCTTATATCTAGATCATTAGGCCTTTATCATTTCAAACTGTAATTTCTTTCTTGCTAAGTTTTATTTGTTATAAACTTTGTACTCTTTGGTCACATAATTCTAATAAAATAAGCATGCATGTTTTTGAAATCGATTCATTCCACGAATAATTGACGACTTTCCATTCTTGCTCTTCTTTTCCATTTTCAAATTAACAAACTCTGATGGAGAATGATGAAAATACAAAATAATCAAATTTTGCTTATGTATGCTTTTTTAATAGTAAGGCTTAGCTGACGATGTAAGGCATTGTTTCAGTTCCTAAACAGTGGAGATATAAGGATTTAATCTGTAGTTAACCCCCTCGAGCCAGAAGTCGGAGTTCTTTCTATTCTATAAAAAACCTTAATCTTAACAATGGGCAGGGTAGATTTCAATTAATTCAATGATGCATTCAAAACCCAGGAGAACCGAAACAATCTAAGAAAAGGTTCAAGCATATCTCTTTCCCCGATACATCATCGAGAGAATGATCTAAGTAAAGGTTTAAGCATATCTCTCTCCTCGATACATCATTGAGAGAACGATCTAAGCAAAGATTCGAGCACATCATCTTCCCGCATTCATCATCCAAGATTGAGGTATCAATAAATAAAAAGTCCACGACGTCTTTCTTCCTTAACACATCAATCAAGATCGAAGAAACTATGAAGATGAAGCTTACAACAATCAACATGGAAGTCACAAATTTTCAAAACCAAAAGCAAAAAAAAAATTCAAAAAAAAGAAGGTGAAATCCCGCTAAGTCAAAGAAAAAAAACTTGACCTGGGCAAAAGTTAGGGCATCCCGATGGATCAAATTCAAAAAAAAATTCAAAAAATCCGTCCATGCAAAAATAAGGGATTGAAAATAATAAATTGGAAAACAATCTTATGACTACCACCTCAAGAATCATCAAGGCTTATGATCAATGCTTGGATCTTATCCTCGCTTGAATCTTATCAACACTCAGATCTTATCAATACTTTTCATCGACGCTTGGATCTTTATTTATGCTTCTCACCATTTGCGCGACTACGAAACTTCTTTTGGGGATTAAACGCGTTTGTTGCATTAATTGAATTTAGGATTGGAGAACATCAAGGAGAATGGGGTGGGATAAATAAATTATGATCCTTATATCTTTTGTTTCCTAAACCACAAACCACAGCCACATTATCAAAAGTCCTAATTGAGGCTAGGTTCACTATGAAAGCATACCCAACCAGATTTGTGTTTAACTGACTCCTATGTTTGTTAAAATCATTTCTAACTACTTCACTTCTTCGAATATTCATCTTCTAATCTTCCATTTATTTTCAAACAATCAATTTCAATTTCAAAGCTTGCATGTGCATCAAATGGAATTAATTTTTCAAAATGTACAATTTTATCTATGAATCAATACTTAGCGTCAAAGAAGTCTCGAATTTAATTTGATCAAAAGCCATCCTTCCAAGAAGCTCCTAAATAGGGGCAAAGCATCTAAGAGTTCCCCTATAAACAGGGGTGAAGACTAATGATCGTAGGGGTATATCACACGAAGATACTGTTGACAAGGGGTGATCATTCTGAGGTTCAATCAACTTGGATCAAATTGCAAAGTACTGTTAAATAAGGGGCATACCTTTCGAATGAGCATTCATGCCACAACAGGGTGTATATTGGTTTCCTCATTTTAATAAACCTCTCAAGGCCTGGAAGCAGGGGCAACCTTCCAAGATTCAAATGTTGGGGCAGTACATATTAAGTTCATCCTACTACATGTAGGGTCCAAATTCTTCAAGCAACTTCAAGTACAAACTTTTCAAAGCTGCATATACTTGGGGAAACCTATATCAAGATCATGGTGAAGTCTAAAGTTCCTTCTCAGGGTACTTCCTCCAGATCTTGGAGATTTAGGGGCATGTCTTTCAAAATTTGAATGTTGGGGCAAACTACTACGAGGCTCGAGCAAAAAAGAAGTTGATACAAAACTGTCCATACAAAAGCAAGCTCTCTTCATACTTTCACAAACCTCCATGGGACCTCTCTTCTACGTCAGCAATCTTCGAGTTCGAAACAAGTATCAGGGAATCATGCAAGCACCACACTCAACCATCATGTGACAAGTAACCTTGTTGCATAAACAAACCTCCATGCTTTAATCATCCACGACCCATCACAGGGGCACCATTAAAAATATATCCAAGTCATAATCATAAAGCATAAGGCTGCATAAATCATGCATTAGGGCTCCTACATCCAAAACCAATCCATACTATCATCTCATCCATCTACACATTCCAACAACATGGGTCGAGCGTATCTCAAAAATCCCAAATACGCACTTGCATTTTAAAATCCAACATCCATTTACACATATCCAAGTTGTTCATCACATACATCAATCAATCATCAAATCACATACATCAATAAATCATTACACTTCATGCATCAATCAAATTTGCACGCACAGCATGAAACCTCATTTTATATGGAGGAAATCATCATTTTCAATCAAGCTATAAATTCTACATCGAATCTCGGCAGTAGATTCTCCTGGTTGATCACGGTAATTGATTATCCAGAAGACCTCGGCAGAAGGTATTCTAATTGAATCTCGGCAGTAGATTCTCCTGGTTGATCATGGCAGTTGATTATTCAGAAGACCTCGGAATAAGGTAATTCTACATTTGAACCTCGGTAGTAGATTCCTTGGAAATCTCGGTAGTAGATTTCCCACTAAGAGCCTCACATCAAGCATGACATACGCATAACCATATCAAAATCTCAAGGTAATTTACAACATTTGGTGCATCTAACATACAGAAACACCAAAGAGCATTTGATAAAAGCATTTTGGTTAGAAGAGCATCGAAAGAGCATCCACACCTACGTCTGTGTCCATGCCCACGCCTATGTCTACGACTATGTCAACATCCATGCCTATTTCCACGCCTATGGTTATGTCAACATCCACGCCAACATCCACGTCTACGTCCATACCTACGCATGTGCCTATGATGCAGACATCGAGATCTTCCTGACACTTTTCACCAAATTTAAATCAACTTGGAGATACAATGATTGGCAACAAACAATGTTGGGGAGTTGGTGACTATGAGAACCCGGTGATTTAGCAAAGGAGAATTGTCAAAAAAATTTGCAAAATACTTGGGGCGTACACATACATTTGGGGCATACACATACATTTGGGACATATACATACACTTTGGGCATATACATACAAACATTTGGGGCATGAAACATATATAAATTTGGGGAATACAGCACACTTGGATAGCATATCAATTTAGGGAATTATGCATGCATAGCATCTTGTGAAGCTACTTTGGTTAAAATTATGAATTTTCTTGGGGTTCATCTTTAGCAAGCTTATCTGTGTGAACTTTATAGTTCAAACTTTAAAGCGATTTGGGGTATTTTCTTCATGTTGATGATTATGGTTGAGACGACACGACCAATATCATCATGATTTTGAGGTATTTTCTTCATGTTGATAATTATGGTTGAGAAGACACGACCAATATCATCACGAGTTTGGGGTATTTTCTTCATGTTGATAATTATGGTTGAGATGACACGATCAATATCATCATGAGTTTAGGGTATTTTCTTCATGTTTATAATTATGGTTGAGACGACACGGCCAATGTCATCACGAGTTTGGGGTATTTTATTAATTTTTATAATTATGGTTGAGACGACACGACCAATATCATCATGAGTTTGGGGTATTTTCTTCATGTTGATAATTACGGTTGAGACGACACGCCCAATATCATCATGAGTTTGGGGTATTTTCTTCACGTTGATAATTATGGTTGAGACGAAACGACCAATATCATCATGAGTTTGGGGTATTTTATTCCTATTGATAGTCGTGGTTGAGGATGACACAACCGACACCATCAGAGAATTTTGGGTTCTATCGCTTCAAATCTAGCATATTTCATTATTTATCGAGTCTTGGTTGAGAACAGACACAATCGGCATCTTCGGCGAAACTTCGGTTTCAATATTCAAACCTTAAAAGCATATTCAATAAATACCTTAGTTGAGAACAGACACAACTGGTAACTTCGATCTTATTTAGCAAATACCTTAGTTGAGAACAGACACAACTGGTATAACTTTGATCTTATTCAGCAATTACCTTGGTTAAGAACAGACACAACTGGTAAAACTACGACCTTACCTTTGATCTAGTTATCTAAGATTTGATCATCAAAAACACTTTTTCAATCATTTATCCCCTAGGTTGTGGTAGGTGTGAAAATTACCAGATTCATATTATTCATTCCCTAAGTCGCAATGAATATGTAAAATCATCTTCGTGTCATTTATCCCTAGGTATTGATAAACGTGAAAACTCTTCAAATATTTATCCCCTAGGTTGCAATAGATACGCGAGTTTCCATGGTTATATTATTCATCCCCTAGGTTGTGATGAATAACGTAAGCCCATTCATGTTGTCTTTTATCCCCTAGGTTGTGATAAATACATAGGTTCATACTCGTGCTGTTTACTCCCTAGGTTGTAGTAAACATGATGAAATTTGCGATATAACTCATTGCGTTAGTCTCCATACAGCGATGTGTTACCAAAAAGTTTCAAATATTTATCCCCTAGGTTACGATAGATACACGATTTTTCAGGGTTATATTATTCATCCCCTAGGTTATGATAGATACGCGATTTTTCAGGGTTATACTATTCATCCCCTAGGTTGTGAGGTAAGCCCGCCCTATTATCGTTTATCCCCTAGGTCGTGATAAATACACAAGTTCATCCTCATACTATTTACTCCCTAGGTTGTAGTAAACATGACAAAATCTGCAATATAACTCATTGTGTCAGTCTCTATGCAGAAATGTGCAAAATCTGTGATATAACTCATCGTGTCAGGCTCCATGCAGCGATGTTGTTATCTAGATTTTTTCAATTATATGTCCCCTAGGTTGTGATAGATATGTGAATAAATCTGTGTAATCCATTGCATCAGCTTCCTTGCAGCAATGTGTTATCAGACTTTATTTTATTCAACCACTAGGTCGCGATGAATAGACAAAATCAAATCAAACCCAAACTTACTATATTAGTATCTAAGCATTAGTAAGTCAATATTTCCAAGACTTGTATTTTTGTAAATATGCAAAAGAATCTATGATCTCTTTTCAAAGTATTGGTGAGTTATCTGCATCGTCATATCTCGGTCAAACTTACCCTTCATTCATATCTCTTTATTTAAACTATGGTAGGATGATACATCATCACCCTTGCCTATTTCTTTGAGATATGGGGTATGCTATATCAGTGTATCCTTGTTTAAAAAAATCTTTGGTCAAATTTTGGGGTCTTCCATTATTTAATAACCCTTTGATTCGAACGTGCGAGAACTACGTATTCTCGCACCATTCAAACGAAGAGTGATTAAATAAGGGCAACTGTCATACCCCAAATTTTCCCTCCCTTTTATTTATACAGTCAAAAATATTTTAAACATTGTTTTTATAATATTATTTGATTTTTATAGATGTTCATTCTCAAGTCCAATCAAAAATATTTTAAACTTTGTTTTTATAATATTATTTGATTTTTATAGATGTTCATTCTCAAGTCTAATCAAAAATATTCTAAACTTTGTTTTTATAATATTATTTTATTTTTTAAAATATTCGCTTCCAAACCTATTTAAAAATATAATGATTCATTTCAAATTATTTGTATTTTTAAAGATAGCAAATATCTGCACACCTTTCATATTCTTTCAAATTGAGTTTATTTACAAATGAGTAACACATCACAATTGATGAAGAATGAAGCTTGCAAGCGTATGGTCACAAGTTTGAATCTCTTGTGTCCCACTTTCAATATTTTCTTTTTTTTCTCTATTTTTCCACTAATTTTTTTCCTTTTTAAATAGGTATTTCTTATTGGCCATTTGATGTCAATTTGTGTCACACTTTGTTTTGATTGGTCAATTTTGTTTTATTTCCTATTTGGATGGTTTTTTATCTATAAATAGGACATGTTTGTCACACTTCTAGATCATCCACAATCTCTCAGAATTTTACTAATTCACACACACTTTCTTTCTTTTTTTGCAAATTTCTTCTTCTTTCAAAATTTTATTTTTAATACTGTTGGGGATATTTTTGTTTTGGGAAATGATTTCATATGAGGTCTACCTCTAATTTTCAATGTTAATTTTTAATTATTATTTTTTAAATCATATGACGATAATTATCGTATGGTTTCTTTCTTAATTATATGATTTATTAACAATTTGTACAAGATTTCTACATAGTATCATACCCGTGCATATTCAACAAATTCTCACATTATTTAGCACTTTATTTTTATATTGTGTTAACTTATTTCTATATTATTTGGCCACGATCTTAATTTTAATCTTATTATTGTATATATTTCTAATCATATTTTATTAAAAAAGACATTATATGTTATGTGACATTTTTAACACTTCTCAGTTTCTAAGCTTGTATAAACTTTTCACAATAAACCTTTCCTTCAAATAATATCATGAAACTGCACCTGTAACTTCTAAAAATTTACCTCATCATCCATATTTCATTACTAATTTTCTCCATTAAAACCAATACCATTACACAAACTTTCAAAACAAAAAAATTATAAATAGGAAACAACCATTTTTAGCAGGAAATTCACAACAACAATAATACCTCAAAAAAAAAGGAGATTCGTTTGTTATTCTTGAAATTGATATTATTTTAAGATGTTGTAGGTATTTTGTTGAAAGTTCAATATAAAAGAAAGTGATAAAGACAAATCAGAATCACCACGGAAGACACCATACAGCAGACCAACACCGGCGACCTCTCCATGAGAAATGTCATAACTACCGACGACCATGCTCCTTACCGATTTCTGAACGGAAACCGCCCCTTTGCGCGTTTTGATGTCCAACCGTCCTAGATGCCACTGCACGACCAGCCTTCACGCATCCGACCGAGAAAGATCCGGCAGTAAGATATGTCGATGTTCTCCCATGGACGTTACTGAAAGTTTCATTCTTTTACCTCTTTCCGTTTTTTATTTATGTTTTTCATGTAGACTGCTATATTTTTATTCGGTTCTTTCCAAAAAAAATATGAAATAGATTGTTGTGTAAAGAAATCGCGTGAGTTATGTTGAAAAGATGGAATTTGTTGTTTTTGGTTTTCTTAAGTGAAGAGAAAGAAGACATCGAGAGATGAGGGAGAGAAGAATGAAAGGAGAAGAAAATTGATAGTTTGTTGTTTTCATTTGCTTATTCATCTATTCTTTTGTTTTTTTTTTAATTATAATAGACAAAGTGGCAATATGTGATTGGTTAGAACAAATTGGAAAAGTTAAAATAGTGAAAACTATGTCATTCCAAATGTGATGAGAGGTGGAAACACCCTTCTATTTATTCAATTGTATTTTTTTTGTTTTTTTTCTTCTATTGTTATATTTTAATTATTATTTCTAAGTTGTAACTTTAGTTAGAGTTAATTTTTTGGGGTTTTAGAAATTCATTTGGACCTTGGGCCTCCCCTTAATTCTTTTCCACACACCCCTGCAGATTGGATCAAACAAACTATTTAGGCTCAAGCCCTTATTTCCTGCACCCCCAGTTTTTGTTGCTACGTTCAAAACAACACCCATCACACAACTGGGCCTAAATCCAATATCTGGAGTTAGGGCTCTATTATTCACACTCCCAACTTTTACTAACCAACTAATGCTACACTTCCCTTTTGTTATTTGCTATAAGCTTAATTAGTTACTCTTGTTTATTTGTAATTATATTAACTTTTAGGTTGATTTTATAATTAACTAGAAATGACAAGAATTTAAAATCATATTTTTAATCATACACATGTGCATTTCTAAACGCTTTTCTTTAATTAGTTAATTCAAACATTCTATAAACAATAGGATGTCTATCTCCGAGTAATTAAATCGGTCGACACATCGTCTACCGGTTTATTATTCAAAATCAAAATATTAAAACTCGCGCAATTCATCAAATTACTATGTCCGCGAGCGACACGTGGCCAATATCTGGCCACGTGATGAGGAGACTATACCAGACTCCCTCACTCTACGTATAAAAAATATTCAACCAAACACTAAATCTTTTTTCGCAAATAAAATTAATTCGAACAATTAATTTTCGAAACGGAATACAAATATATTTAAATTAACTGTGCACTTGGTCTAATGATCTATTGTCGCGGGCGAATCAAAAACGAGTTATTTTAAATATGTAGATAGTGACAATGGCTCGAGTCGTATCGCAAGGATTCTTGAAATTGTTATTAACTAATAGAAATCTAATTAGGGGTGGTTTTATTTAAAGTTCGATTTAAGAAAATAGTGCAAAAGTAAGTGATTATAAAATAAGTGATTATAATAGGTTAATCTATCGGTTCTACTTCCAACTTATCATTGGTCATTACAACTTCAATTCCCTAAGCAGTATCAATTCCTATTCGATTGTAATATTGATGAAACAAGTGTTGACAATACTACATGAGTTATGTTCCTAATCACCAAATTAAGCAAACGGTTCACCGAATTAAGCAAACGGTCAAAGATAACGCGAATTAACGAAAAAGCTAAGTTAAACGCGATTAAAGTAAGGAACATATATCTCAACCTAATTAAATCCAATCTATTCTATAAGAAACTAATTAAGCGAACGAAAATCATAGAATAAATTAGAAAGGAACTGAATTAGAATTGATAAGAGCCTCAAAGTTTTGTGGAATTCGAATTCGGTAGATTGCCCTTATGATTAGTTCTCCATGAATGATTTTGTACAATCAAAATTCTATCTTGAAAAATAATGTTTTCTACTATAGCACGGCTGAAAACCTTATGAACAAAATAGGGTTTTTCACTACTAAGTCAAATTGGGTCAGAAACATAAACCAGGTCCATAAAACGACCTGAAACAGATTATTTTCTAAAGTCTGAAACTTCAACGAATTACTGGAACTTATGCAGACTGAATCAGCTTTTGACTCCAACATGAAAGTTGTATATCTTTATCGTAGCTTTCCGACGAATATTAGAACGCGTTAATTCGATTCTCGAAGCTCCGGTTATGATATTTTTATTGAAAGCTGCTAATGCTGAAAATAAAATACGAAAATCAATTAAAGGTAAAAATAAACTAAATTATAAAAACATCATAAAATAGAAAATGAACAAAACAAACTATGGAAATGCCTAAGTACAAACATAAGAGAATGTGCATCAAAATGCACTGATCAAATTCCCCCACACTTAAATTTTTGCACTCCGAGCAAAATAAAATCAAAACTCAAGAAATGCAACAACATCATCAGTTACTCATTCCAGGCTACAAACTCTTCTTTGGTTAAGATTGCATCGATAGGTACTAATCTTGCACACTAATGATATCGTAGGAACACTACACTGCAATTGTGCAGTCATAAGCTTCCTGAATATACAACTCAATTAGAATCATGTTATTATGCCAAAGCCTAACTTACTCATCCTCCTTTTTGCTCTCTTTCATTATGGCACAATCACATTAAGCCCGTTATCTCCACACACTCATAGTAAGATGACCGGTTAGTGACTCTGATCCTTTTTGCATGGGGTTCTAGTACATGAGTGGTATAACCCTTTTCTTACCCAATTGTAGTTACGGGAGATGGGACCGTAATCCGCCCTGCCAAGTTCAGTACCAGGAACCTCTGAACCAACCAACAACGGGTCTGATAATCAAATTTTGTAGGTTCCACAACCGTTGGGTTAAGTGATTGGGTGAGGGTTTCCAAACTTAGAAGGTGCATTCCCTTTTTTTTCCAAATAAATCCTTGATCACTCACTTATATTCATCGGCTTCCCTACGTAGAATATGTGTGAGATGGTGTTGACTGTTGAGATAAACTACTCGAGAGATGTTAGAGAATGAGAATTCAAGGCTATGTCATAATAATTATTCAAATTAATTTCCATATGCAGGAGACTTACGGTGTTAAGATGATACCGATCTTGCAAACTTTTCCCAAGTCTCCACAACTAACCTCAGATTAATCTTAAAACCCAAAACTTACAAAAGGATGCAACTTTTTTTTATAATAACTGAAAACAAAACAACGAACAACAACAAAGAAAACAAAATAAATAAATTATTCCCTCCCCCACACTTAAAACACACATTGTCCTCAATGAAATAAACAAACATAAAATAAGAGCAAGGAGAGAGAGGAAAGAACACACCCGAGAAGTCAAGGCAGATAGATGATTGCATAAGTAGCCTTTTCCAACGAGAGCTCTTTTATAGTTTCCTCTTCCAACGTGGGACTCTCATGGAATAACTTGAGGTGGTGTCCTTTGACTTTGCAATTTTTATCAGTACCTTCACTTTTTATTCCTGGATCAAAGAATGTTCTTCTAAAAGTAAAAGTGTCAAATGGGCACGTGAACATGATCTTATCTTTCACAACATCAAGGATCAAAAGGTTACGAGGCTGCCTCACTGCTTTTGCTACATCTTCAAGTGAGATCCTATGCATACACATGGACAGACTAATATCATAAATATCATCTAAGATCCATCCAATTCATTTCTTATGCTTCTTCAAAACCTGCAAAAATTTACTTTCTTGATCAAAATAAAGTTTAGAAGAAATTATAACCAGGAGTTTTTCATTCATCTCTAGATAAGCATAATTAAGATTTTCAGGAATTAGTTTCAGCTCTCAGGAAGGTGGTTGTTTGATGGATGGTTTGTTTCGGGAAGCCGGAGTGTTGAGAGCTTCTTCCACATGAACAACTTCATTTTCAACCTCATTTGCAGTAAGAATATCAACTTGCAAGGCGGCCTCAATTTCAGCACAAACAGAGCAAATTTTAATATCAGTACAAACATCACAAGAGTAAACATCATCAAAATCAAAAAATGATGGAAAATCAGCTACAAATAAATCAGTATAAGTATCATCAACAGTCTCAGAAAGCAACTCTATTGGAAAAACAGAATTCTCTTCCAAGGTTTGTTGGTTAGATCCTTGTGCTTGTTGCATGATATTCATCAAAGAGGCAAGTTGTTCAATCTGTGTTTGCAAAGTCTGGAGAGTAGAATTTATTTGTTGTTCAAACTGGAGATTATTTGCAACAATTTGTTTGACAATATCCTCTAGTGAAGGCTTGGAAGGTGCAGAACACACAACCTGAAATTCCTTCAGATTCTTATATGGATCCTCACCTGTAAGACCATTAAACTTTGGCAACAAGTGTATTAAATCAAAGTTCAATTCAGTAGGTACATCAGCTATAGAATAGTCAATACATACACCATTATAGTTCACATCAGGGGCAACCAACTGCCTCAAAGTTCTTTGTTCAGCCATGTTATCAACAAACACAGAAATATCAACTATGTCTCAAACAGGCAGAAATAAATAGAAAGAGGGAAAATGATGAAAATAAATTCAGAAAAATATAAAAACATAGAAATTAATCTAATGAAGTAAAATAAGAATTTTGAGAAATTTTTTGAATTTTTTCGACATTGTGAAAACAATAAAAAAAATTAATTTAAAATAGAAAAAATGAGGAATTTGTGATTTTGGGGACCGAAATGTTTAAGAATTCTATTCTAAAGGAGTACTGTTCTTCGATTTTTTTCTGAACTTCTGAAAAAAATTCGTAGAAAATCGAAACAGTAGGTTTCAAACTTACCTGGTAGGCTGAAAAACTGTACTGCAACCAAAATTGCAACCCTGAAAATCAAAAAACACAACCAAAAAACAACCAAAAAATATCAGGAACACTATACCTATGACTAAAATATTAATTAATAACAACAAGAATCCCTGGCAATGACGCCAATTTAATCCGATGTCGCGGGAGAATTAAAAACGAGTTGTTTTAAATATATAGATAGCGACAATGGCTCGAGTCGTATCCCAAGGATTCTTGAAATTGTAATTAACTAATAGAAATCTAATTGGGGTGGTTCGGTTTAAAGTTCGATTTAAGAAAACAGTGCAAAAGTAAGTGATTATAAAATAAGTGATTATAACAGGTTAATCTATCGGTTCTTCTTCCAACTTATCATTGATCATTACAAATTCAATTTCCTAAGCAGTATCAATTCCTATTCGATTGTAATATTGATGAAACAAGCATAGACAATACTACATGAGTTATGTTCCTAATCACCGAATTAAGCAACCGGTTCACCGAATTAAGCAAACGGTTAAAGATAGCGCAAATTAACGAAAAAACTAAGTTAAACGCGATTAAAGTAAGGAACATATATCTCAACCGAATTAAATCCAATCTATTCTATAAGAAACGAATTAAGCAAACGAAAATCATAGAATAAATTAGAAAGGAACTGAATTAAAATTGATAAGAACCTCAATGTTTTGTGGAATTCAAATTCGGTAGATTGCCCTTAGGATTAGTTCTCCATGAATGATTTTGTACAATCAAAATTCTATCATAAAAAATAATTTTTGTACTGTAGCACGGCTGAAAACCTTATAAACAAAATAGGGTTTTTCACTACTAATTATTTTCTAACGACCCGAAACAGATTATTTTCTAACGTCTGAAACTTCAACGAATTACTGGAACTTATGCAGACTGAATCATCTGTTGACTCCAACATGAAAGTTGTAGATCTTTATCTTAGCTTTCCGATGAATATTAGAACGCGTCAATCCGATTCTCGAAGCTCCAATTATGATTTTTTTATTGAAAGTTGTTAATGCTGAAAATAAAATACGAAAATCAATTAAAGGTAAAAATAAACTAAATTATAAAAACATTATAAAATAGAAAAATAAACAAAACAAACCATAGAAATGCCTAAGTACAAACATAAGAGAATGTGCATCAAAATTCACTGACCATCTAACAAACTCTGATATTCACACTCTTAGACTACGTATGCGGGAAATTCAAATATATTTCGCAAATCCATAAAAAACATAAACAAAACCGCGAACTACAAAATGGGACTCTGATTCATCCTAGGAGGATACGTAGGCATACGATCAAAAATCTTGGCGAGTCCCGCTAACTAAAATTCAAACCCTATTCCCAAATAAGTAATTAAAACCCTATTTCCTAAAACATCCTTCTTCTAAACCTAGTATCCTTGTGAACAAGGTAGATAAAGGGTGCCTAACACATTCCCTTCGTCTAGAACCGAGTCCAAATCTAGAATCTCTGAAATTTGTTAGGGTTATTCCTTATACTCCCTTCCTTTAGGATAAAAATTAAGGGTGGAGAATCTGATTAAAAAACTAGTTACAACAATAGGTTCATGGGCACTTTGACAGGCCCATTCTTTAATCTGTTAATTGGAAGCTGGTCGTCGGGTTTTACGGAGTTGATTCTGACTAGGGAAAGAGTTGAGAGTGGTATTAAGAGCAAGAAGATTATGATGGCTATATATTCTAATGCTGTGAAGAAGCCATTCGATGGAAAAAAAGAAACCAATGTTGTCTATGGCCAGAAGGGCCGTAGTAAAAGTGACTGCCATCAATCTGTGGGAGCGGTGTTAATCTCGAATCTGGCACTTGTTTAACAACAACAACAACAACAACAGGGAAACCAATGAAGGTTAGACGCTCGGTTAAAACAGTTTACCAAGATCGGCATGACTTTATCTCAGGCATTGCAACATTTGTTAAAGGATGAACTCATTTCACTGCGGGATCCTCCTCAGAATCCCAACACATCCTCTCCAAAGTATAATCCAAATTCGAGGTGTGTCTATCACTCTAACAGTCTCGGGCATGACACCAACAACTGATGGGCCCTAAAAAGCAAAATTCAGGACATGATTGATAATAAGGAAATTGAGTTTGATCCTCCGGAGACTCCGAACGTGATTATTGCACCTATGCTTAAGTATGACAAAGGCATAAGTGCTATTGAAGATGTTTTGTATGTTGCCTCCATAAGTGATGTGGTTACTACTCTCTTAATAATCAAGGAAAATTTGTTACAAGTCGTTTTATTTATGGGTTGTGTTGTACCCCAAAATTTTCCCTCACATTTCTCAAGGAATCACCCTGGATTCTCAAGTTTTCTCTCATACAATTCTAAGCCTTGAATTATCAATTTTTCCAAGCAAACCATTCACAAGGGCAAAATGGTCATTTGCAAGATGAGAAGACTAACTTTGACTTTTGGACCAAAACCAAGTTTCAAGAATCATATTTAATCAAGACATGTTGGAATGTGAAGTCTGTATCACCAAAAAAATTCAAAAGTCAAGTTTACTATGGAAAAGCCAAATTTCTAAATACTTGGGATTTTTTCTAAGTATTTAAGAAAAAATGACACTTCAGAACTTCTGAGCCAGCCTCCAGGCAGGTGCAGTCAGAAGTTGTAAACATGGTTCAGCACATAGTCTTCAGTCAGAACATGGCTCTTCAGCATTTATGCAAGTTCAATCAGAGTTTGCTAGGGTAATTCAAAGAAGGTAATAAAGCGTAATACGAAGCCTGAAAGCTCCTTTAGAACATGTTGGAGCCAGAAGGTAAGAGGATCAGAAGATTGGATGCCACGCCAAAGCATAACTTCTAATCCAAAGTTTTCAAAGATAAATCAAAGAAGGTTACTGGAAAGCCTGGGAAATCCTTCAGAACATGCTGAGGCAACAAGGTACAAAGATCAGAAGATGGATATTTGTCCTAGATAGAACTTATGATCCATAATTAAGCAATGATGTAAAATCTCAAATTGCAGGATTTCTGATTTTGACAAATCTCATCATCATTTAATGCTCATTAATGCTCACAACCACTTTTGAGTCTTTGTCCAAGGGACCTCTCCACGTGTGGCATAGAAATACTCTTGTTATCCTTAAAAGCAAACTTTTATACAGAAGTATGGGATGGTCCATGCGTTACTTTTTTCTTGTGGGTTTACTTTTCCTTAATCCCTGCTTGCTGATCCAGTCTAGGCTAAAAAACTGTCAACTATCACACCCTTTTTTTGAACTTGCTTCAAGAACAAGTCAGCAGCTAGCGTATGATGTTAGCGCTACTTGACCTCTCCAAAACTACAAAATCTTTGCCTATAAATAGAACACCCTTGGCCATTGAAAAGAGGTCGAAAATTTGAGAAAGAAAAGCCTTGAACCCCTGCCAAAATCCCAAGAGCTCCAAGAACAGTAAACACACCACATAAAACCATGTTAACTTTTGATTCCTTGCATTTAAACTCCATTTATTCTCAAACATTTCTTGGCTAAAAAAAAACTATTCACACATTTTATGATCTATACGTTGGAAACTGCCTAAACTTCTATATTCATATTACCTCACATTCTCTATCCATCTGCTCAAAGAAATCAGAACGTCACCTCTTTGCTGTACCAGAAGTTGAGAACCTCCATCCTGCTGAGTACATGAAGAAGTTGCTCAGAACCTCACTAGAATTCAGGATCAACCTCTGTCCCATAGAATCTTTTCAGCTGCAAGGTAAGCTTTTGTTGACTCTTATCACGTTGCTTGAAGCATTACCAGATTTACATGCTCAAAAATACAATGTAGATATCATGTTTCAGATGATGTACATATTCTGAGATTTCAAACATCTGTCTGCCTAAGTAGGGAATAAACCAGCTCATAACTTCTTGAGGAAATTAGAACTCAGAATTAGGATTAGCAAATACATGCTTGCCTCTGACTTATAGTTCTGATATTTCTTATTTTCTGAAACACCATGACATTTGCTATAACTGTTCTATACATGCCTTCTGTTTTATGGAGAAATAACCAAATTACAGATGTTCTGACTAGCATAAGAGAGAGACCAAGTTCTGTCAGTGGTGCCAGCATTTCTGGAATCTGCTTTGTTACCAGTGGTATCAGAACTTCTGAAGCTTGTTTTTGTTACCAGTAATATCAGAACTTCTGAAGCTTGTTTTTGTTGCCAGTGGTATCAGAATTTCTAAAGCTTGTTTTTATTGCCAATGGTATCAGAACTTCTGAAAACCACTGTGTTCCCAGTGGGTTCAGAACTTCTGACCTTATACATTTTCACTAACGGGTTTCTATTTTGCAGCATGCCAGGGTCAGAACCTCTGACTTCATTTTATCAGCAACACGCTGATTCTCTTTTCCTTTTTCATTATTTTTGCTATCACTCTTCATTCCATTAATCAGCAAACATCAAAAGTTTTCCCTTCACACTTTATTTTATTTCTTAAAATAAAAGACCAAAAATATTTTCTTAAAACAAAACAAGTTCGTTTCACATTTTCTTGTATATTCTTATGCATTTCAATATGGTTGTAATAGTAATTTAGGACTTATTTTTACTTTCAACCCCATTCATAAATTTGTACCCTCATCCCCTAAATATTGTAATAGCGTAGAATTTTATTTTTCACAATTTACTGTTTTCCTTACACTGTATAGTAATTAGACGGGTATGGCAAGATAAAACCAACAAGTAGGCCACCAAGAATCAAAGACAAATGCATGCAATCAAACACACTTGCACACTTACACCCTTAAGGTTAACTCCACTTGTTGCCTAAAAAACGGCCATGTTATGCATGTGGGATGCCTTAGCACAAACAAATCGAAAAATACAAGATCATAGTCCCTCGATGAAGCTGTCAAAGTTGCCTTTCAAAATGATCTTAGTCCCTAAAGAAAAGTTCTAAGTCATCTCACAACATTGCTATCATGGTCATACGATGACCCATGCCTGTCCCTTCACATCCAACGATGGGGCTTCTTACCAAAATAATGGTAAGGTAGCAACGTCTAAAGGAGGAGGAAAAGCACATCTAAGACTTTTTGAGTAGGTAGATTACTTTTAGTTACTTGCTCACTCTCAAAATAAATATCCTTTCTATTTTCAAAACAATCACATACACTTTCCAAACATCTTTCCGAAACTTGAAATATTTTCTAAAGCTCAACATTTTGCATACATTCTTACGAACGAGAATCATTGCAAAAGTTTGCATAAACGATGGCACATTTTAAAAATACTTTCAAAACCACATCAGAAGCACACACTCAAACAAAAGCAAGTGATCTAGCGAGTAACTAAGAGCTCATGGAAAACCATGGATGGAAAGGGTGTTAATACCTTCCCTTTTCATAATCTACCCCTCGAACTTAAAAACATCTCTAAAAGGTCTTTCCTGTGCTTTTTCACCTTTCCTTATTGGATAAAAGAAAAGTTGGTGGTGACTCTTGCTAAACCGCAACATTTGCAAACACAAACGCAAACACCTCAAGTCAGTTCTCCCACCGTATCACAGAACTGGCGACTCTGCTGGGGAATATCTACTTAAAAGTGGGGTTACCTTAGGGTTAGATCACATTTACTTACTTACATTGTTTGATTTGTATGCTTTACATTTGGTTCTCTATTTGGGCTTGCTTTGATCCTCCACCCGGATCTGGGGACACCTTTTAGGTAAATAGCAATAGATTATGGAGACTGTACGCTGTAGACCGATATGGTTGAAACAATGGCTATGTTAGTGTGGCGCATTTGTGGGTACCAGTATCCCTCGTGGTGAATCGAGGAGAATACGGGGCAGCTGA
Source organism: Vicia faba (assembly GCA_948472305.1). Lineage (NCBI taxonomy): Eukaryota > Viridiplantae > Streptophyta > Magnoliopsida > Fabales > Fabaceae > Vicia > Vicia faba. The sequence continues at coordinate 1,634,951,302 of OX451739.1, read as the reverse complement.
GTGGCATCGTGAAGCACTAACTGACTTTAGAACCCTAATTGAACAACTTGGCCATTGGGACGTAGTGAGATAACCGGTTTTGGTGTAAAGCTGAAAATTGGTTGATACTTGATACTACACTCATTGAGGCTGCACTTTTGGGATATATCCGCCGCAAGAAAAGATTGATTGTGCTGAGACAACTCCTAAAGGAAAGGTCGGTGATATTGAGATCCTTTAGAATCCGATCATTATTACTACGACAGGTTAAGCCAACTAAACTTCAAGAGGGTACTTACCTATAAAACCTCCTGCAAGCCTAAAACATAGGTATTTATTTGCTTTGTGCGTATATACTTACTTGTACATAACATCATAAAGCATCATACGCGTACTCACTAACAATTTCAAGGATTTAGAAATTTATCTTTGTTTTTGTTTTGTAGGTCATGAATACCCGCCGAAGAAACACCATCTGAATCAGCTTTGTAAAAGCACACCCTCAACTTCAAGAGTTAGCCTCAAGAGTGCCCGGGGACTCTCCTTTTACCAAGAAATATGGTCGACTCCTCAGTTTGGCTACATCCAACTTCCAAGAAGAGATGATGTGTGTACTATTCCAATTCTTTGATTCTGTACATCATTGTTTCACTTTCCCGGACTATCAGTTGGTACCTACATTAGAAGAGTTCTCTCTACTCTTAGGGGTGCCCGTGCTTGATCGGATACCGTTCACCGGCCTAGAAGGGATTCCAAAGCCTGAAGTCATCGCCGAAACTTTGCATCTAAAATAAGCTGACGTCATAGCCAATTGGGAGACAAGAAGTGGGGTCAAACGTTTCCTATCCAAGTTTCTATTGGAGAAGGCTCGTTCATTCTGGGACGACATGGATTTCCAAGATTTTGAAGATGTCCTGGATCTCCTCATTTGTGGTTTGGTTCTGTTCCCCAACTCGGACCAATTTATAGATGTTAATGCCATCAAAGTCTTTCTCTCTCGCAATCCCATACCCACCATATTGGGAGACATCTTGCATTGCCTTCATACTCGCATCGTGAAGAAAAGAGGCACTCTCTTGTGTTATATTCCCTTACTCGCCAAATGGTTTGTCTCACATCTACCTCAATCAGTACTGAAGAACAAGCAAATATTTACATGGTCTCAAAGGATAATGTCCCTCACCCATCCTGACATCCGTTGGTGTTCAAGATCCTTGGAAGACGTCTCCATCATTGACCGTTGTGGGGAATTCCATAACGTTCCTTTGCTTGGTATTATGGGAGGTATCACTTACAATCCTTGTTTAGATTTTTGATAGTTTGGGTATGCTCGAAGGGACGATCCTCATGAAATTCTCATTCAAGGTTTGGTGTTCGACTATGACAAAGTAGACCAAGGTTACCGTCAAAGATTTATACGAGCTTGGAGTTTGGTTAACAAAGTTTATAGCAAGACGTTGGGGTGTAAGAATTCCAATCCTTTGGAACCTTATCTTAAATGGGTGTGGGCTCGCGCTCAAAGTCTTAAGATGCCTTATGAAGCCGTTTTACCTGTCATCATGGAGCCAGTAGTTGAGGGAGATGTTCCACATACTATCCTCTATCCTGATATGCCTACTTCTCTTGAAGATTTGCAAAACGCTTAGATTCAGTTAAAAGGAGAGCGAGACACCTTTGAAGCTAAGTTCTATGAGGGCGAGAAGAAGATATTAGAGCTTACAAGGGAGATTCATGAAGAAAGGAGTTTAAACACCTACATTGCGCCAAAGAGGATGCGCACAACTTTTCTGTCTTAGAAGTTTACTTTATGCTTATTTCTGTTGTTGTAAGCCCAAGAGGCGTGTTTGTATTCAAATCAGAACTCTTTAATGCAAGTTAACGTTTGTTCACTCTTTGTCTATACAAATTTAAATTCTTTAAATCCTTGAAATCATTCGCATATACATATTCATGCATCATGTCATAAGCAAGCTTTTCACGACAGGTTTCCTCATCTTTCTACTGTTTATTTAAGTAAGGATGGATCTCGAAGAAACAGTGAAGGACTTGCAAGCTCAGAACATTCAGTTCCAAGTCACCTTGATGACCTTGGCTAAAGGGCAGCAAGAGCTAATGACAGTGTTGACCACCAAAAAGAAGAAAAAGAAGGCCCTCATCAACATGGGGAAGAGATTCAAAGAACAGATTCGCCAGGTGCAAGTAGTCGAAGACTCCTCTGAGGAGGATGAGAACCAAGAAGAAGAGGCAAGAAACACCCGTGATGAAGGTGTGAATGATCAAGATTTTGAAGATGAGGATCACTTTGACGAACAGTACCCACCTGCTGGTGAGGAAAAGTACAAAGAATTGGAGGATAGACTAAAGGCAGTTGAAATTCAAGTTGTGCCTGGCTTGGATTTTAGTGATTTGGGCCTAGTTCCTGGGGTCGTCATTCCTTATAAGTTCAAAACACCAGTCTTCGCCAAGTATGATGGGGTCTCCTGTCCCAAACTACATCTAAGATCTTATATACTCAAAATACAACCACACACTGCCGACAGGAAGTTGTGGATTCACTTTTTCCAGGAGAGTCTAGTTGGAACTTAATTAGAGTGGTTTTATCAATTAGAAAGTTCCCGCATCCATACGTGGGAGGATTTGGCCACTGCCTTTTATCCCCAGTATCAATACAACACCGACCTGGCACCAACGAGAGTTCAGCTTCAGAACATGACCATGGGAAGCGACGAAGGGTTTAAAGTATATGCCCAAAAATGGAGGGACCTTGCCAGTAGGGTCCAACCACCTTTGACCGAAAGAGAGCTAGTTGATATGTTTATAGGTACGTTAACTGGTCCATTCTTCAACCTGTTAATTGGAAGTTCTTCTTCCGAATTCACCAAGTTGATTTTAACTGGTGAAAGGATTGAAAGTGGTATTAAAAGCGGCAAAATTCCTATGGCATCTGGTTCCACATCCAACTCCGTCAGAAGGCCTTTCACTAGAAAAAAGGAAGCAAACAGTGTGTATGGGGCAAGAGCCCATACCAAGAAGAATCACCATTCATTTGTAAATGTTGTATTAATTTCCAACCCTCAACCTACTCAAAGGCAACCCTCCAACAATCGGAGACCTGAAATTCCCCGACGACAATTTACAAGAATAAGCATGTCATTATCACAAGCCTTACAACATCTGCTAAAGGCCAATTTGGTGACTCTGCGCAATCCACCACCCAACCCTGATGTTTCCTCACCTAATTACAAACCGAATGCGAAATGTGCATACCATTCCAACAGCCCCGGCCATGAGACCGATCAGTGTTGGGCATTGAAAAACAAAATTCAAGATCTAATAGATAACAAGACAATTGAGTTTGATCCACCCGCTACTCCAAATGTGATAACCGCGCCAATGCCAAAGCATGGTGAAGGGGTTAACGCCATTGATGATGTTACTTTTATCACTTCTATCAAAGATTTAACAACTCCCTTGACCATTGTGAAATCTAATTTATTAAAAGCCGGTGTGTTTCCTAGATGTTCCAAAAGTTGTGCCTGTTGTGATCAACGAGAAAATGGATGCGAACTACTGAAGAAAGGTTTTGCAACGCCTGATAAATAGCCGCAAGATTCTATTAGAAAAGATTCCCACCATAAAAAATTCAACCAACTGTAGCGATAAAAAATGTAGCGGGGTAAATCGGAGATCGAATTATTGATTAACTCGTCTCACAAAAAGCAAGAGTCGCCACCGCGCTTTATTGTTTCCAAAGGAAAAGGGAAAAGAGCGAAATAAAACCCTAAATATGCAGTGTAAATGCTAATAAAAATACAAAGCGTTTTTGAAAAGAGATCTTATGGTTCGGGGGTTGGTTATACAATGGGAAGGTACTAGCACCCAATGTATCTATAGTACTCTATAGGAACCTTTTGAAATATCTATTTTTTATTTAAAATTGATTGCTTGATTGAAAATAAGTCGTTTTGGCCGAAACAGGACACGGACGGTTTTTTGAAGTTGCGACGACCTAATGTCGAAGTTTTTTGCTTAAAGGGCATAAATTTGAAAAAGGGTGAATATTTGAGGAAAAATTATCCTAAGTTTTAATGAAATGCGAAAGTCCGCGCAGTTAGACTTGAAGACATGAAGTCAACAAATTTACTGTTTTTTCCCTTTGGATTTAAGCATAAACCGAATAAACAAATAAATACACGGACAAAATATGCGAATAACGATTAAATAACGATAATCTAAATGATGGAATAAATGATGCGAATAATGCATTTTTTATGTTTTTTTGTTTAATGTTAACAGGACGAAAGTATCTTTACGCATTTTGATAGGGATAAAAGCAAAAGAATTATTTAACGAGGACGTAATGTTTTTTTTTTAGTTTTAAGTTATTAAGTTTTTGATATATTTTGATATTAATATTAATAAGACAAGAAAATGAGTTAATAAAATATTTTTTAGTTTTTTCTATTTTTATATGTTTTAGGATTTTCGATTGATAACGATGTAAGAGGAGAATTAATTAATTAATTAAAAAAAATGTCTACAACCTTAAATTCTATGTTTTTTATGTATAAAAAATACTTATTTAAAAAATTAAGGGGGTTCCAAATTAGGTTAAAGATTAATAATTTACCTTAGTGAAATAAAATTAAAATTCTTAAATTAAATCCAAAATTAAACTAAGAGGTCAACTAATTAATAAAAACCTAGTTAGACATATCTTTGTTTTTTAATATACTTATTAATTAATTAACATAAATAATAATTCTACAAAAAAAGATTATAAAAAAATAACAAAAGGTGAAAAAGAAAATGTATCAAAAATAAAACAAACAAAAAGTAGATGGGCCAGGTGGCTGAAGGCCCAACGCAAAAAAACTCATAAGGAGGGGGGGTGCAGAAGCAGGTCGTGGGCTTTAAGGAGAAGAAATGGGGTGAGGCCCATAAGTTTGTCAAGGTATTAGGGTTAATTTGTTTAACAATGAGATTAGGGTTTTGTTTTGTTAGGCAGAAACGGCGCGCCTCTTCTTCTCTTTGATCCTCTTCGCGTTTTCTTCTCCACATTGCCTCTGAGTTTGCTGTCTCTCCTTGCCATGGTCACCCACTCCAGCTCCTCTTCCCTCCAGTTGAACGAGAAAAGTGACGGCTACAGATTCGGTAAAACGCTATTGATCTCGTTAACGCTTAATTCGTTGCATGTTGATTTTGATTCCACGATTTCTATTCTGTTTGATCTTTATTGTTAATTCTTATATTTGATTGTTAATGTTTGATTGAGGTTCCAAAGAAATAAAAAGGAGAAGGGACCGTTACCTAGGTGGAGACGGAGGAGGAGGCCGGGAGCGAAGGAGGCTAGACGGCGAGGAGAGGAGAAACGCGAGCTCACCTTGGTGACCGGTATTTACGTGATTTTTCCTCTTCTTCTTGTTGGCACTGTACTGTACTTCTGTTTTTCTTCTTCTTCTTTGAACGTGCTGCTGTTTCTCTTCTTCTTCTTTGAACGTGCTACTGTACGATGTATGTTGGCCTGTGATAATTTTTTCTTTGAGGCTTTGAGTTATGTACTTCTGAATGGCCAGGGATGGTAACACTGAGGCCTAGCTTGTTGCCTTAGGAGTTGGTTCTGGCTTGGAACGTTTCAGGTTTTTGGATTGATGATGTTCAGGCTTGAGTAATAGTTTGACATGGTTATGTGTATGGTGATTTCGTGTTGGTTGGACAGGTTGATGGAAACAGGGGCATAAGTCTTTTGCTAGGCCATATTGATGGTGTGGTTTTAACTGGTTCTTTGTGTGAGATTATTTTTGATATCTCTTTGACAATAGGATGATGATGTTGGCTTGAATGGCTCAATCAGTTTTTGCAAAATTTAGGCCATATGGTTCGTGTAGTTTTTTTGACAGTAGTGGGATAATTATGCAGGTTTGCTGAGCTTTTTGTGTTTTTTCTGATAACTATTTTTTTCTCTCTAAGTTTTTTGAAGGCTTGGATATCTCATCTATATTGATTTCTTTTGGTTATTGTTATAACAATTTCCCTCTCTTGTTTACGTTACAGGCTGGAAGTTTTTGAAAATGCCTTTCCTCTTTCTGGGCATTCTGCACTAGACTGTCATCTCCAATTTGTTTCTATTCTTCTTTTATGTTTTTATCTCTACTGGCTATATTTTACAGTTTGTCGTGTATATCTTTTTCCTGCCTATGCCAAGCCTGTAAAACCCACACTTCTCCCTCTCTTTTTCTCTCAGTACAGCTTTGACAAAAATGTGATAGGCTGTACCTTTCTGAAATTGCAAATGGCCAGAAAATGATGAAAATGGAATGTCCATATTGCTTGCATATGTAGTTAAACTGCATGTTTTGACTTCTAATGCAATAGCTTGTTTTGTTTTCTACTGTGTGGGCATTGGTTTACGTTAGCATGCTTGCATATGTAGTTCATGCAGGGGCTTTGTATGCTGTATGTTTTTTTTTTAAATATGCATTTGGGATTTTGAAAATGCAGTTAATTTAAAACATGCAATTTTTGGACAAAAATAAACTTGTGCATTCATTTAAAATTCCTTTCTTTTTTGTGAACCGGGAGAAATCCCGTGATTTGCAAAAAAGAGTAACTGATTCCGGCCATTGCTTTTAATGATGAACCTTAAATAATTTCGCTTTTTAATCATTTATTCGAATTCTAATCTCTTTTTAATTTTGCAGGTAACATTAAGTGAGCAGACAAAAACGCATTGGATCGGAAGTTTTAGAATTAGGAATATTAGATTAGTTTTTTTTATTTCATTTTAGCTTTGTAAATTTATTATTGTAATTTGTTGTAATAGATACAATGTTTACATAATAACTGTATAATTAGAAAAAATGAATAAAAAAAACCACTATTCGCCAATTAAGTTCTTCTTTCTCTTTAATTATTTATTTTATCGTTTACACTTCTTTAAACGAATAATAATTGAAAACGAATTTCAATTACCTACATTCAGAATAATAAACAGATAAATTAATAAGTATCATTGATCAATTAATAACCTCAATTATTTAATTCTTCATCCATAACTTTCTAAACTATAATAATTAAAATAGGGTTTCAATTATTTAATTTAGAATGACAAATGATTAAATAATCGTTATTGACCAATGAACTTTTCCGAATATTTATTATATTATTCATAAACCTTTAAATTATGTAATAACTGAGAATAAATTCCAGTTATTTAAATTTAAGATAGTGAGTAATAAATAAATACTGTCCGCACAATTAATGCGCCTCTTCTCTAATGTTTATTTTATTATCTATACATCTTTAAACTACATAATAATCGAAAACAAATTTCAATTATTTAAATTTAAGATAATAAATAATTAATAAACATCCTTTTAGCACGAATCGATTAAATGATTTAATGTTCAGCATAAATAGCTCTTGGCCTGAAAAAAGTTATGAATTTTAAAATCGATGGATCAAAACACTTGTAATGTAATGATGCAGGTAGGAGACGATATCTTAGGTCAAAATTTGGGGTACAACAGCTGCCCCTATTTAAGTTTCTTCTATCCGGAGATATGAAGATTGAAATCTTCGTTTCGACGAGATTGAAGGTACTTAAATACATAACTACGCAAATTTTGTCCTAAGATGCCGCCGTCATGTTTGATATGAATGCAGCGATCGAACTCACAGAGAAAGATATTGTGTGAAACAAGACAATGTTGGGGGAATCGAACACCAACAAAACACAGCGGCACGGATTATACATTACTGGGGAAACAAGCTATCAACTTCAAACGACAGACTCCTGACAGCGAATAAAATCGAGGGAATACAACCTCTAACCCTAACAAAGAGAGCATCTTGCATAGGCCATAACAGATCATTGATCCCAAAACAGTGAGTTTGCAACTCGAGGTCGATGGTAGACAGAGAGTATCAAATTGCTGATAACTGATTACCGACTTCTGGAGGTATAGATTTGTAACAGACTTCTCTGCTAGATTTTCAGAGATATACTCATTAATGCTGAGGTAATACGAAGGTTGTTCAAATAAAGAAAACTGCCATTTGTTGTTGTCCAGAGAAAATACCGATAACATACAAGCTGCTCAAATAAAGAAGCTGTCGCTTGTTGTTGTCCAAGGAAAATACCGATAACATACAAGCTGCTCAAATAAAGAAGCTGCCGCTTGTTGTTGTCCAAGGAAAATACCGATAACATACAAGCTGCTCAAATAAAGAAGCTGCCGCTTGTTGTTGTCCAAGGAAAATACCGATAACATACAAGCTGCTCAAATAAAGAAGCTGCCGCTTGTTGTATTCCAGAAAAGTAGTAACGTACTGGTAACTCATGAAGAGTTTGCTGCTTGTCGCTTTCAGAAAAATAAAATGACGCACTTGTAGCTCGTGAAGAACTGCCTCTCGGCGCTTTCAAAAAGTAAATAACGCACTAGTAGCTCATGAAGAACTGCTGCTCGGCGCTTTCAAAAAGTAAATAACGCACTAGTAGCTCATGAAGAACTGCTGATCGGCGCTTTCAAAAAGTAAATAACGCACTAGTAGCTCATGAAGAACTGCTGCTCGGCGCTTTCAAAAAGTAAAGTACAAGTTGCTCATGAAGAGCTGCCGCTTGTCGTTTTCCAACGGTGTCTATAACATACAAGTTGCTCATGAAGAGCTGCCGCTTGTCGTTTTCCCAAAAACAAACTGAAGGAAATTGCGATGATATTGGCAGAGAATAAAATCCTCGTCAAAGAGAACCCTGAATCAATCCTTCCCGAGGAGATCACATACTTTATCGTGCAAAATAAATGCACCAACTGTCTGGATCGATTTCACTGGGGAGAATCAAAGAAATAGCCTATGCAAGAGGCAGCAACTTCATCCAGGAATAACCTAGAAAGAAAACAGTCAAACAAGACTCCACCCGATGAGAAAGTAACTCAATTGGGGAATTCATCGTATTCAGAAATGGGCAAGGTAGGCTAAACCAAAATCATCCATGAGGATTAGCTCAGTTGGGGAATTTAGAAAAAGAAACACATTTTCTGCCTAAGCTGACTTTCTACCTGGAAAGAACATATGTACGTTGTTCGAATAAACAAAGTACGACTCAAAATCAACGGCAAATGTGGATATGCATGCTGATATGAGTGTAAATGAGTAAATGAATGTTATACTGACAAAACAGACAGACGGAATAAGATGGAGATAACAAGACGTCACAGCAAAATAGATACTCGGCCAATCTTGAAAAGACGGAAGATAAACGGAACTGGAAACACAAAGCAACGTCGGAGGGTGTCACGCTACAAGGTCCAAGTCTTCTGAGGAGAAAAGCATCCAAATCCAATCTTCTAACACCAATAGATCACGGTATGAGACAAAACGTACCAAACTTCAGAAATCGCCCAACTAGAGATAGCCAAAACAATGCTCAACTGGAAAAGCTGGGGAGTCACCAAACTTAGTACCACTAGAAACACAAGTTTACACAACCAACACCTCATGGCGATTTTGAAATAAAACATGTTCATCATGCGAGGATAAATTACTGTACTGCTTTGCATTTCATGCCTTGACCATCCTTGGAACAAACTGTTAATATTCCTTTCGTTATCCACGACACATATTTAAAATAAGAACACTTAAGTAAATTTGTTTCAAGTATTTTTTCATAAAAATTAAAATTTTGCCCACAACAGGTAAATGCTCAAATTCCATTGATAAGAGGTAGTTCGCTAACAATGCGACTCCAACGGTTTACAAAAGCTTGGGGAAATAATACATGAAATAAAAGGTCATACAAAAACAATGATCGCTATTCTCCCTAACAACTTTGAATTCCAGAATGTGTTCAGATGCCGAGACTGATTTGACCAGAAATTTGCCTAAGCGAAATACTTCTTGACTGCATCGGCGTTCAAGGGACGTGGGAGTTCTTCACCGTCCATATTGGTGAGAATCATGGCACCCCCAGAGAAAACTTTCTTAACAACATACGGTCCTTCATAATTCGGAGCCCACTTGCCCCTAGAATCAGGTTGGAAAGATAATATTTTCTTGAGTACAAGGTCACCTTCTCTGAACTCGCGCGGTCGAACCTTCTTATCAAAAGCCTTCTTCATCCTTTGCTGGTACAACTGACCATGACACAAAGCTGTCAATCTCTTTTCTTCGATTAAATTCAACTGATCATATCTACTTTGACACCATTCAGCCTCAGAAAGTTTAGCTTCCATCAACACTCTCAAAGACGGAATCTCAACCTCCACGGGGAGTACTGCTTCCATACCGTAAACTAGGGAAAATGGGGTCACGCCCGTTGAAGTTCGAACTGAAGTACGGTACCCGTGTAAAGCAAACGGAAGCATTTCATGCCAATCCTTATAAGTTACCACCATCTTCTGGACAATCTTCTTGATGTTCTTGTTAGCAGCTTCAACAACCCCATTCATCTTCGGTCTGTAAGGAGAGGAATTATGATGTTCGATTTTGAACTCTTCACAAAGCTCTCTCATCATCTTGTTATTCAAATTCGAACCATTATCAGTGATGATCTTGCTCGGGATACCGTATCGACAAATGATCTGATTCTTGATAAATCTGACTACCACCTGTCTGGTTACATTAGCATAAGATGTTGCTTCCACCCATTTAGTAAAATAATCGATCGCTACCAAGATGAAACGATGACCATTTGAAGCTTTGGGTTCAATCATCCCAATCATATCAATGCCCCACATAGAGAAAGGCCAAGGTGAAGATGTAACATTGAGGAGAGTCGGCGGCACGTGCATCTTGTCCGCATAAATCTGGCATTTATGACACTTCTTCACATATTTGCAGCAGTCGGATTCCATTGTCATCCAATAGTAACCAGCTCTCAACATCTTTCTAGCCATTGCATGTCCATTGGCATGAGTGCCGAAGGATCCTTCGTGTACTTCTTGCATCAGCATGTCCGCTTCACGTCTGTCTACACATCTAAGCAAGACCATGTTGTAATTCCTCTTATATAAAACTTCTTCATTGAGAAAGAAATTGCTTGCTAATCTTCTCAACGTCTTCCTATCTTTGTTGGATGCCCCAGGCGGGTACTCTCGAGTTTGAAGAACACGTTTGATGTCATAGAACCATGGTTTGTCGTCGGTGACCTCTTCCACTGAAAACACATGAGCAGGTCTGTCAAGGCGCATAACTCGGATTGTAGGCACGTCGTTCCAATCATTCACTTGAAACATTGAAGACAAAGTAGCTAAAGCATCAGCCATTTGATTCTCATCTCTAGGAATATGATGTAATTCCACCTTGTTGAAGAAAGTTAACAACCTTCTAGCGTAGTCTCTGTAAGGGATCAAACCAGGATGACGAGTCTCCCATTCTCCTTTGATTTGATTAATCACCAATGCCGAATCTCCGTAAATATCAAGAATTTTAATCCTTAGATCTACTGCTTCTTCGAGACCCATAATACATGCCTCATATTCCGCCATGTTGTTCGTACAATCAAACTTCAGTCTCGCCGTGAATGGGATATGAGTACCTCGGGGAGTGACGATGATTGCCCCAATTCCATTTCCATAGGAATTCACAGCTTCGTCAAATATCAAACCCCAATGGGATTTGGGATCAGGTCCTTCTTCCGGTAGCGGCTCTTCACAGTCTTTGGATTTCAAGTACATAACATCTTCATCTGGGAAATCAAACTTGATGGGTTGATAATCTTCAATTGGTTGGTGAGCCAAATGATCGGCTAAAATACTCCCTTTGATCGCTTTCTGAGTGTGGTACTCAATGTCATATTCAGATAACAACATCTGCCAACGGGCTATCCTTTCGGATAAGGCGGGCTTCTCAAAGATATACTTGATCGGGTCCATTTTGGAGATCAACCAAGTAGTGTGATTAATCATATACTGGCATAGACGGCGAGCAGCCCAAGCTAAAGCACAACAGGTTTTCTCAAGCAATGAGTATCGAGACTCACAGTCTGTGAATTTCTTACTCATATAATATACAGCATGTTCCTTTCTTCCAGTCTCATCTTGTTGACCAAGCACACATCCCATGGAATCTTCTAATATGGTCAAGTACATAATCAAAGGTCTTCCTTCCACCAGAGGAATCAAAATGGGAGGTTCAAGCAAATATTCTTTGATGCTATCAAAAGCTCTCTGACAATCTTCTGTCCACACACATCCTTGGTTCTTCCGGAGAAGCTTGAAAATCGGCCCACAGGTAGCAGTCATATGAGATATAAATCTAGAAATGTAATTCAGTCTCCCAAGGAATCCTCTTACTTGTTTTTCCGTCTTGGGTGCGGGCATCTCCCGAATGGCTTTGACTTTATCAGGATCTACTTCAATACCTTTCTGACTGACAATGAAGCCCAGAAGTCTTCCAGAACGAACACCAAAAGTGAACTTGTTGGGATTCAGACGGAGTTTATACTTTCTCAAACGCTGGAATAACTTCAACAAATGTTCCAAGTGATCCTCATCAGTCTGCGATTTGGCAATCATGTCATCCACATACACTTCGATCTCTTTATGCATCATGTCGTGGAACAACGCAGTCATGGCTCTTTGGTATGTTGCACCAGCATTCCTCAAACCAAACGACATAACCCGATAACAGAAAGTTCCCCAAGGTGTAATGAAAGCGGTCTTCTCCATATCTTCCGGCGCCATCTTGATTTGATTGTAACCAGAAAAACCATCCATGAAAGAAAAGACTTTGAACTTGGCGGTATTGTCGACCAATACGTCAATATGAGGTAATGGGAAGTCATCCTTCGGACTAGCTCTATTCAGATCTCTGTAGTCTACACACATCCGAACTTTACCATCTTTCTTTGCAACAGGCACTATATTGGCTAACCATTGAGGATAGACCGATGTAACAAGGAAACCTGCATTGATCTGCTTCTGAACCTCCTCTTTAATCTTGTCAGCCATGTCAGGACGAGTCCGTCTCAACTTCTGCTTGATCGGTGGACACTCAGGTCTCAACGGTAAACGATGTTCCACAATGTCATTGTCCAAACCCGGCATATCTTGGTAGGACCAAGCAAACACATCAACATACTCTTTGAGAAGCTCCAACATTTTCTCTTTAACTTCCGGGATAAGCAATGCTCCGACTTTGACTTCCTTTCTATCTTCTTCATCACCCAAGTTGACTAACTCTAAAGGTTCTTCAAATGGTTGAATGACCTTCTCATCATGCTCAAGCAAACGGGAAATCTCAACAGGAATCTCTTCATCATCCTCTTCTTCGGCTCTGAACACAGGGAATTCAAAGTTGGGAGAGGGCATAGGATCATTGTTTTCGATGGTTAAGTCACGAAGTAATCTGCACACATGATTATGCTTTATTTTAGAAATCGATTTGTGTAAATAAAACAAAAGGTTATTAATTAATTTTCATTACTATTTCCCCGAAAAAGTGAAAAATAAAACAGTAGTGGACAAAATAACATTTTTATTCATTAAAGGGAAATACTTGAAACAAAGAGCCCAGACATTTCTCTTTTGCCTTGGGAAGAGCAAAAGGAATTATTTTTCATAGCCCGACACAAAATACGTTTCGCCTTGGGCAGAGCGAATTTTTTTTCAAAGGAAAATAAACAAAACATTACTCGGAAATGTGCATCACAACAGGAACATCAACAGCAATCCAGTTCTGGCAAGCCACTCCATGCGTTAAAAAATCCAGTTTTAGAAAACATGTGAAGTGTTGGATGATGCATGATATGCAACAAAGAGTTTTTATTTGACTTTCACGGAACTCAAGATATTAAGTTGTAAACATCAAAGTGTGAAGATAGAAGAGGAATTTTGAATTGGATCAAAGCGTCGATCAAGTTATCATTAAGATCAATCATCCATTTTGGTGGATTAGGGTTTTCACCCTATCAACACCCAAGATCCATTGAGCTTGACGAAACTTGTGATGTTTACAAAGAAAGACCTCCAAATTCCTTGAAAGTCAAGGGAAAAGGGTTTTATGGATGCATGAATGCATGGCTATGCAACAACCACAAGCAAGGTCACAAACATGGGGTTTAAAGGTTTAACGTTTCAGCATGGAGTCAAGGGTAAAGCCCACCCAAAGGTATGTACTAGTGGTTCAATCGCACCTGTAAGACAATGTTCTAAGAGTTCCCAGAGTCTATATTCCTCCTTCGGATATTGCCAACGTCTTGATTACTCGATAATTAGCAATATTCTCAAGAGAAACTCATCCGAGCGTAGCATCGCGTAACAACTACTTCCGAATTACTCCGTTATAGTCTCCGCGCTACACCTAAAAAGGCCAAGATGGGTTAGGGTTCTACGGTCCTCAACTTCTCGGGCTCCTAGGTCGAAAATAATAATGTCTTCCCGATTACTCGGTAAACAAATATTAAGTTCAAGAGGGCCTTCCATTGAGTGGGGGATCTCATGCCTCCTTCTTCGGGATTACTCCCTCAAAGTTAACATGACTATACCGCCCGTCCTATTCCTTAAGTGTTACTTAATCCGGGTATAGGATTCGTCCTTTGCAAAAAAACCCAAACACCCCAATTTAAACATATAATCAAGCAAATCAAATAATAGTAAACAGATAAAACAAATTAGGCTTAACCCACTTAGGGATGGACCAGCAAGAGGTCAATCTTTCCCCAGCAGAGTCGCCAATTCTGTAGCGATAAAAAATGTAGCGGGGTAAATCGGAGATCGAATTATTGATTAATTCGTCTCACAAAAAGCAAGAGTCGCCACCGCGCTTTATTGTTTCCAAAGGAAAAGGGAAAAGAGCGAAATAAAACCCTAAATATGCAGTGTAAATGCTAATAAAAATACAAAGCGTTTTTGAAAAGAGATCTTATGGTTCGGGGGTTGGTTATACAATGGGAAGGTACTAGCACCCAATGTATCTATAGTACTCTATAGGAACCTTTTGAAATATCTATTTTTTATTTAAAATTGATTGCTTGATTGAAAATAAATCGTTTTGGCCGAAACAGGACACGGACGGTTTTTTGAAGTTGCGACGACCTAATGTCGAAGTTTTTTGCTTAAAGGGCATAAATTTGAAAAAGGGTGAATATTTGAGGAAAAATTATCCTAAGTTTTAATGAAATGCGAAAGTTCGCGCAGTTAGACTTGAAGACATGAAGTCAACAAATTTACTGTTTTTTCCCTTTGGATTTAAGCATAAACCGAATAAACAAATAAATACACGGACAAAATATGCGAATAACGATTAAATAACGATAATCTAAATGATGGAATAAATGATGCGAATAATGCGTTTTTTATGTTTTTTTGTTTAATGTTAACAGGACGAAAGTATCTTTACGCATTTTGATAGGGATAAAAGCAAAAGAATTATTTAACGAGGACGTAATGTTTTTTTTTTAGTTTTAAGTTATTAAGTTTTTGATATATTTTGATATTAATATTAATAAGACAAGAAAATGAGTTAATAAAATATTTTTTAGTTTTTTCTATTTTTATATGTTTTAGGATTTTCGATTGATAACGATGTAAGAGGAGAATTAATTAATTAATTAAAAAATAAATAAAATGTCTACAACCTTAAATTCTATGTTTTTTATGTATAAAAAATACTTATTTAAAAAATTAAGGGGGTTCCAAATTAGGTTAAAGATTAATAATTTACCTTAGTGAAATAAAATTAAAATTCTTAAATTAAATCCAAAATTAAACTAAGAGGTCAACTAATTAATAAAAACCTAGTTAGACATATCTTTGTTTTTTAATATACTTATTAATTAATTAACATAAATAATAATTCTACAAAAAAAGATTATAGAAAAATAACAAAAGGTGAAAAAGAAAATGTATCAAAAATAAAACAAACAAAAAGTAGATGGGCCAGGTGGCTGAAGGCCCAACGCAAAAAAACTCATAAGGAGGGGGGGTGCAGAAGCAGGTCGTGCGCTTTAAGGAGAAGAAATGGGGTGAGGCCCATAAGTTTGTCAAGGTATTAGGGTTAATTTGTTTAACAATGAGATTAGGGTTTTGTTTTGTTAGGCAGAAACGGCGCGCCTCTTCTTCTCTTTGATCCTCTTCGCGTTTTCTTCTCCACATTGCCTCTGAGTTTGCTGTCTCTCCTTGCCATGGTCACCCACTCCAGCTCCTCTTCCCTCCAGTTGAACGAGAAAAGTGACGGCTACAGATTCGGTAAAACGCTATTGATCTCGTTAACGCTTAATTCGTTGCATGTTGATTTTGATTCCACGATTTCTATTCTGTTTGATCTTTATTGTTAATTCTTATATTTGATTGTTAATGTTTGATTGAGGTTCCAAAGAAATAAAAAGGAGAAGGGACCATTACCTAGGTGGAGACGGAGGAGGAGGCTGGGAGCGAAGGAGGCTAGACGGCGAGGAGAGGAGAAACGCGAGCTCACCTTGGTGACCGGTATTTACGTGATTTTTCCTCTTCTTCTTGTTGGCATTGTACTGTACTTCTGTTTTTCTTCTTCTTCTTTGAACGTGCTGCTGTTTCTCTTCTTCTTCTTTGAACGTGCTACTGTACGATGTATGTTGGCCTGTGATAATTTTTTCTTTGAGGCTTTGAGTTATGTACTTCTGAATGGCCAGGGATGGTAACACTGAGGCCTAGCTTGTTGCCTTAGGAGTTGGTTCTGGCTTGGAACGTTTCAGGTTTTTGGATTGATGATGTTCAGGCTTGAGTAATAGTTTGACATGGTTATGTGTATGGTGATTTCGTGTTGGTTGGACAGGTTGATGGAAACAGGGGCATAAGTCTTTTGCTAGGCCATATTGATGGTGTGGTTTTAACTGGTTCTTTGTGTGAGATTATTTTTGATATCTCTTTGACAATAGGATGATGATGTTGGCTTGAATGGCTCAATCAGTTTTTGCAAAATTTAGGCCATATGGTTCGTGTAGTTTTTTTGACAGTAGTGGGATAATTATGCAGGTTTGCTGAGCTTTTTGTGTTTTTTCTGATAACTATTTTTTTCTCTCTAAGTTTTTTGAAGGCTTGGATATCTCATCTATATTGATTTCTTTTGGTTATTGTTATAACAATTTCCCTCTCTTGTTTACGTTACAGGCTGGAAGTTTTTGAAAATGCCTTTCCTCTTTCTGGGCATTCTGCACTAGACTGTCATCTCCAATTTGTTTCTATTCTTCTTTTATGTTTTTATCTCTACTGGCTATATTTTACAGTTTGTCTTGTATATCCTTTTCCTGCCTATGCCAAGCCTGTAAAACCCACACTTCTCCCTCTCTTTTTCTCTCAGTACAGCTTTGACAAAAATGTGATAGGCTGTACCTTTCTGAAATTGCAAATGGCCAGAAAATGATGAAAATGGAATGTCCATATTGCTTGCATATGTAGTTAAACTGCATGTTTTGACTTCTAATGCAATAGCTTGTTTTGTTTTCTACTGTGTGGGCATTTGTTTACGTTAGCATGCTTGCATATGTAGTTCATGCAGGGGCTTTGTATGCTGTATGTTTTTTTTTGAAATATGCATTTGGGATTTTGAAAAATGCGGTTAATTTAAAACATGCAATTTTTGGACAAAAATAAACTTGTGCATTCATTTAAAATTCCTTTCTTTTTTGTGAACCGGGAGAAATCCCGTGATTTGCAAAAAAGAGTAACTGATTCCGGCCATTGCTTTTAATGATGAACCTTAAATAATTTCGCTTTTTAATCATTTATTCGAATTCTAATCTCTTTTTAATTTTGCAGGTAACATTAAGTGAGCAGACAAAAACGCATTGGATCGGAAGTTTTAGAATTAGGAATATTAGATTAGTTTTTTTTTATTTCATTTTAGCTTTGTAAATTTATTATTGTAATTTGTTGTAATAGATACAATGTTTACATAATAACTGTACAATTAGAAAAAATGAATAAAAAAAACCACTATTCGCCAATTAAGTTCTTCTTTCTCTTTAATTATTTATTTTATCGTTTACACTTCTTTAAACGAATAATAATTGAAAACGAATTTCAATTACCTACATTCAGAATAATAAACAGATAAATTAATAAGTATCATTGATCAATTAATAACCTCAATTATTTAATTCTTCATCCATAACTTTCTAAACTATAATAATTAAAATAGGGTTTCAATTATTTAATTTAGAATGACAAATGATTAAATAATCGTTATTGACCAATGAACTTTTCCGAATATTTATTATATTATTCATAAACCTTTAAATTATGTAATAACTGAGAATAAATTCCAGTTATTTAAATTTAAGATAGTGAGTAATAAATAAATATTGTCCGCACAATTAGCGCCTCTTCTCTAATGTTTATTTTATTATCTATACATCTTTAAACTACATAATAATCGAAAACGAATTTCAATTATTTAAATTTAAGATAATAAATAATTAATAAACATCCTTTTAGCACGAATCGATTAAATGATTTAATGTTCAGCATAAATAGCTCTTGACCTGAAAAAAGTTATGAATTTTAAAATCGATGGATCAAAACACTTGTAATGTAATGATGCAGGTAGGAGACGATATCTTAGGTCAAAATTTGGGGTACAACACCAACAAAGCTGAAGATTTGGCCATCATAACAATTTCAAACAAACCTTTTAGGATCTCGTCCAAAGTTCCTATCAGGATTTCGAACGAACTGATCATTGCTCCTCTCATAATCACTTCTGTTGGGCCTGTTCATACGCCTCTGATAAAGCGGTGCCATGGAATTACGGTGCCGAGGTTTATTACCATGGGGTAAAACAAGATTCTTGGATTGATGATAATGAAGTTGTTGTTACTAATATTACTGGTTCTAGTAAAGTCACAAGAACAGGAAGGGTCTTTTCCCCTGTTATCTCACCACCAACCACTACCACAGTTCCAACCCGCATAACCAACGACAATGCTGGTACCAGTACTAAGGGGAAAGGGAAAGAAGGTGAGCCTGCTAGGGAAGAGGCACCTGCTAAAAAGACTATTATGGAAGAACCATCCACTCAAGAGATGGAGGATATTTTGAAGATCATCAAGAAAAGCGACTTCAAAATAGTAGAGAAGTTAGGGCAAACCCCTTCTAAAATATCAATGTTGTCCTTATTGCTATGTTCCTACGCCCATGCACAAGCTTTGATTAAGTTTTTGAAGAAGGCTCATGTGCCTCAAGAAACCACAGCCGATTAATTTGAGAACTGCGTAGCAAGTTTGACAGCTGACGATGGTCTGGGGTTCTCCGACGCAGATTTAACTCCCATGGGAAAGAACCACAATAAAGCCTTACATGTTTCTGTTGAATGTAAAGGGACAACTTTGGCTCATGTCTTGGTGGATACCGGCTCATCTTTAAATGTGTTACCTAAAGGCTCTTTAGATCGGCTAGACTGTGAAGGTTTGGTTTTGAAGCCAAGTGATATTGTTGTGAGGGCATTTGATGGGTGGAGAAGGATGGTTCATGGAGAGGTGGATCTCCCAATTAAGGTTGGTTCACAGATTTTCAACTCCACATTATATATAATGGACATACGGCCTGTGTATTCTTGTTTTCTTGGACGTTCATGGATCCATGGAGCAGGTGCGGCCACTTCTACTCTCCACCAGAAGTTAAAATATCCGGTTCAAGGGAAGGTTGTCACTGTTTGCGGCAAGGAAGAAGGTGCCCCATCTCAATTCTTTCAAATACGTATAAATGAATGGAGAATTCATAGAAACTCCTTTCCAGGCGTTTGAAGTTGTGGTCGCCACCAAAATCTCCTCCGACCCTCCAGGAGCTGATAAAGTTACTCCCAAGATGGTTTCTCTTAAGGATGCATGTGTTGTGGTAAAGGAAGGAAACAATGAGATGTGGGGTCAACTCCTCGACATCCCATTCAAGGCAGACAAGTTTGGGTTAGGTTTCACCTCCCAAGCTCAGAAAGAAGTAAGAAGTGCTCGTGTTGGAAAGCCGCCTCTCCACCTCAAAAATATTGAAGTGAACACTGTAGAAGACTCTGATGATGAGTGTGCTTTCGAAGACTTGATCTACCCAACAACCAAAGGGAAGCTCAACAATTGGCATGAAAATGATTTCATCCCTGTTTCTTTCACTGAGGAGTAATTACTATTTACTTTTTCTGTCAATTCAAGAACTCTATGTCTGTATTATTTCCAAACAACGACTTCTAAGCCATGTGCCTTGCCCGGGGCACTTTGGTCCATTTGTTAAGGGTTTCCCTCATGTTTCATCTATCATATGATCATTTAATATAAACCATTGGACCTCTTTGCATTCAAATTTTATGTTCATTGTCTTTCATTTCCTTTATTACTTTTTTCAATAGCCATGTATCTTACATGTGCACACACACACACACATTTGCAGATCATCATCCACTCTGGATTTTATTGTCAACAACTCTACTATTGCCAAGTATAATTTCGAACATCCAATTCACCAAGCCGAAGACGAAGGCAAGGAAGATTACGAAATACCAGGGGAACTAGCCAGACTTTTAATACAAGAAGAGAAAGCTATTGAACCTCATGAAGAGCCAATTGAAGTCATCAACTTAGGTACTGAGACAGACAGGAGAGAGATCAAGATAGGCGCCAACCTAGAAGACAGTATCAAAATCAGATTGGTTCAGATGCTACATTACTACGTGGAAGTATTTTCTTGGTCATATGAAGATATGCCAGGGTTAGATACCGATATTGTGGTTCATCGTCTGCCTACGAAGGAAGACTGCCCTCCTGTTAAACAAAAGGTTCGTCGAATGCGACCGGATATGTCTGAAAGGATAAAGAATGAGGTAATAAAGCAGTTTGATGCAGGTTTTCTGGCTGTGACATATTATCCTCAATGGGTTGCAAATGTAGTTCTTGTGCCAAAGAAAGATGGAAAGGTTTGCATGTGTGGAGATTATAGGGATCTGAATAGGGCAAGCCCCAAGGATGACTTCCCTCTACATCATATTGATGTCTTGGTTGATAATACCGCTTAACACAAGGTCTTTTCCTTTATGGATGGATTTTCTGGCTACAACCAAATCTAGATGGCTCCCGAAGACATGGAGAAGACAACTTTCATTACGCAGTGGGGCACCTTTTGCTACAAAGTCATGCGTTTGGATTGAAGAATGCAGGGGCAACATATCAAAGAGCTATGGTAGCTTTGTTTCATGATATGATCCATCATGAAATAGAGGTCTATGTGGACGATATGATTGCAAGGTCTCAAACTGAGGAAGAACATCTCGATCACTTGCAGAAGCTATTTGAGAGGTTGAAGAAATACAAGTTGAGATTGAACCCTAATAAGTGTACATTCGGAGTAAGATCTGGGAGGCTTTTAGGTTTTATCGTCAGTGATAAAGGCATCGAAGTTGATCCTTCCAAGGTAAAAGCCATTCAAGAAATTCATGTTCCTCATTCTGAAAAGGAGGTTAGAGGATTCCTGGGTCGTCTTAACTACATCGTCGGTTTCATATCCCACCCTACAGCTACTTGTGAACTGATCTTTAAACTCTTGAAGAAAGACCAAGTAATCAAGTGGAATGACGATTGTCAGGTTGCCTTCGATAAAATCAAAGAGTATTTGCAAGAACCTCCTATTCTGATTCCCCCAGTGGAAGGAAGACCATTAATCATGTATTTGACGGTACTAGAGAACTCTATGGGGTGTGTGTTGGGTCAGCATGACGAGTCTGGCCGAAAAGAGCACGCAATTTACTACCTAAGAAAAAAGTTTACCGACTGTGAAACCAGATATTCACTTCTCAAGAAAACTTGTTATGCTTTAGCGTGGACTGCTCGCCGTCTAAGGCAGTATATGCTGACTCACACTACTTTGTTGATTTCTAAGATGGACCCTATCAAATACATCTTTGAGAAACCAGCCCTATCCGGAAGAATAGCTAAGTGGAAAATGATTCTGAACGAATGCGATATTCAATATACGACACAGAAGGCCATCAAAGGAAGCATATTGGCAGATCATTTGGCTCACCAAGCTATCAATGATTATCAATCTATGAATTTTGACTTCCCGGATGAAGACATTATGTTGGTGACCGACTGTGAAAAACCGGGACCATATGACGGACCTAAACCACGATCCCGATGGACCATGGTTTTTGATGGGGCTTCCAACGCTCTGAGCAATGGAATAGGTGCTGTAATTATCTCTCCTAAGGGTTGCCATACTCCCTTCACATCCAAATTATGCTTTGATTGTACGAATAACATGGCGAAATACGAAGCGTGTATCCTGGGATTGAAAGTTGCCATTGATTTAAGAATCAAGCACTTGATTGTTTTTGGAGACTCTGCTTTAGTAATTAGCCAAGTAAAGAGGGAATGGGATACTAAGCATCCTAACCTCATTCCTTACAAAGAGCTTGTGTTGACTCTGATACCATACTTTGAAGAGATCACTTTTGAGCATTTTCCTAGAGAAGAGAATCAATTGGCTGATGCTTTGGCCACTATGTCTTCTATGTTCAAAGTAAAGTGGGACAATGAAGCTCCCATGATTATGATTGAGAGATTTGACGAACTTGCGCATTGCAGTGAGCTCGCCACTGACGAAGAAAAACCATGGTATCAGGAGGTGAGGAGGTATCTTGAGGTACAAGAATATCCCGAGGGGGCTTCCATCAATGATAAAAAGTTCTTGCAAATATTTTCGGCTAAATTCTTTCTAAGCAACGGAATTCTATATAAACGCAACCATGATTTTACTCTACTCCAATGTGTGGACAAGAAGGAGTCAGAGGAAATTATGGAAGATATGCATAATGGCCTCTTTGGAACCCATTCCAGTGGACATACTATAGCCAAGAAAATCCTAAGAGCTGGTTATTATTGGTCAACCTTGGAAACTGATTGCCATCAACACTCTAGGACTTGCCACAAGTGCCAAATCTACACTGACAAGGTCCATATACCTCTTATCCCTCTCAATGTCATGACTGCTCCGTGGCCATTAGTAATGTGAGGCATCGACATGATTGGAGAGATTAAACCTACTGCTTCCAACAGACACCGTTTCATCCTTGTCGCCATCGACTATTTTACCAAATGGGTCGAAGCTGCCTCCTATGCCTCAGTAACCAAGAATGTGGTAGCCAGGTTTATCAGACATAACCTCATATGCCGTTACGGAATTCCTGAAAGGATCATTACAGACAATGGGACTAACCTCAACAATGCTATGATTACTGAGATTTGCACTCAATTCAAAATCAAGCATCACAATTCTTCTCCGTATAGACCCAAGATGAACAGCGCAGTGGAAGCGGCCAACAAAAATATCAAGAAGATTATGCAGAAGATGGTAGTTACCTATAAATATTGGCATGAGATGTTACCATTTGCTCTACATGGCTACCGTACTTCAGCCAGAACATCAACTGGGGCAACTCCCTTCTCTCTAGTCTATGGCATGGAAGTTGTTCTTCCAGTGGAAGTTCAGATTCCCTCGTTGAGGATTATGATTGAGGCAGGCCTAGATGAAAACGAGTGGATTCAAACGAGGTTGGATCAGCTAAACTTGATTGATGAAAAACGATTAGCTGTTATCTGTCATGGTCAAGCGTATCAAAAACGTATGATCAAAGCATTCAACAAAAAGGTTATCCCTAGGGTATATCAAATTGGTGACTTGGTGATAAAACGCATCATCTTACCACAAGGTGACCCCAGAGGAAAATGGACTCCCACCTATGAAGGGCCGTTTGTTGTCAAGAAAGTTTTCTCTGGCGGTGCCATGATGCTAACTACAATGGATGGCGAAGATTTCCCGCATCCGATAAACACGGACATAGTCAAAAAATACTACGCATGAGAGACCCGTTAGGTTGACCCACCTAAGCAAAAAAGGGCATCCCGACAAACCAAAAGGTTTGGGCAAAAATTAGGGATATATGGAAAAGTTTGTACACCCGACAAGTTGAAAACCCGAAAGGGCGACTTGGGCAAAAAAGGGTATCCTGGTGAAACGAAAACCTGAAAGGGCGGTTCAGGCAAAAATTAAGGATTAAAAGCATATGACTATGTCCCGTGAAATCAACACAGTCAATTCCGTCACCAAGGTCCAAATTCAAATGGTCCAGGATCAGGCCAATCAATTTCGATCAACGGCAAAGGATGTTCAAAGACATATGGGGAAATAGTAGGGCTGGAAGGCAATGAGATCATTTCACATGGCTATTTGTTTTCATTCTCAAATTTGTTTTCCTTTTTGACGATTTCCTCTTACTAGGATTTCCGTCTCTATGTACAAAAACGCCTATTCATGGGCGAAATATCAATACAAATACGCTTTGAAGTGCAGAATTTCTGTTTTCGTTTTGAATGCAAATTTGTCCAATGACTAAAATTGAATGAATATATGCATATGAACATAATTAAAACTTTTGGCACATGTGTCCTGCTAAACAGAACATCAACAATAAAGCATCAACGCACAGAAGTAAGCATCTCTTTTAATGTATATGAAATAGCCCCACAGAGTCATCTCATCATCATTATCCCCACCAGGGCGGTGACAATAGACCTTTCCCTGACGGAGTTGCCCATAAAATCTCCTTACACGGGATGATCCCCGGCCAGAGTCTCAACCTCTTTGAAACTTTCTCCCCAGCTAAAGCCTAGGAGATCTCTTCCTGAAAAGGAGTTCACCTCCTCAACAGGGATTACTTCCCCAACAGAGTTATTTCCCCAGCGGAGTATATATTCCAACTAAGGTCTTTTATCCCCAGATGAGCCCATCATCCCCAGCTGAGCCAGTCATCCCTAGTTGGATGTATCCACCCCAAACTGAGACTATCTTACCCGACTGAGTCTATACTCTCCGGTTTGAATTTCCCTTTCAAATGATTGCAAATCACAGGACCACAACTCCCGATCCCCAATAAGCCTTCAACAAAGCCTTTACTATTTCCAAGAGATGCTTTGAAGCCTGGATCCGAGCAGATATTAGCACAATTTTCAAGATATTACTGAAGTCTGGACCCGACCAGATATCAGTCCTCATTTCCATCCTTTTAAGAAAGTCGTTGCGAAGCCTGGATCCGACCAGATAGCAATCATCCTCAGACTCGTTGTGAAACTTGGAAACCGACCGGATAACAACTAAATCCCTAAGCAGTTTATTGTGAAACCTGGACCCGACCAGATAACAATTGACTGCATCGACCTCAGAAATCTGCGAAACCTGGACCCTACCAGATAACAGTTTTTCAAGCCATTTATTGTGAAGCATGGACCCGACAAGATAACAATTAACCATGATCCCCAAAAAGACACTATGAAGCCTGGAATCGACCAGATAATAGTACAAATTTCCAAAAGACCATAAAGCCTGGATCAGACCAGATATTAGCACGATTTTCAAGTTATTACCGAAGCTTGGACCCGACCAGATAACAGTTTTCAAAGAGTTACTGTGAAGCCTGGATCCGACCAGATAACAATAAACCTCTGCATCCCCAGCAAGTTGTTGTGAAGCCTGGACCCGACCAGATAACTATTCAATTTCAAGGAATTTTCTACAAAGCCTGGATTTGACCAGATAACAGTTAATTCATTTCCTCTTCCAGTAAGTTGCCACGAAGCCCGGATCCGACCGGATGGAAGCCAATTACTTCATCCTCAGCAACTGTGAAGCCTGGATCCGACCAAATAACAACTGACGTCTGAGTGATATTCCCTAGAAAAAGCACCCTTTCAACAAGATTTGAAGATGTGCATGTTCTTCATTCCCAACAAGCAATCAGGGATTCAACCTCCCTTGATTTCCTCAGCAACAGTCAGGGATTTATTTTCCCAGACAGAAAAATACATCTCACATTCATACATCACAGCATGTACATACCATATGCATTTAGCATGATACCACATCTGGTGAACATCATGCAAACATCTGCATTTTACTAACCCCTTTTCTCCCAGATAAAACGTCAAGTTTAGTATAGATCAACAAGAGATTTATGCTGATACTTCTTCCAAGCGTTTACCAACATTCCTCCAAATGGAATCTATAAGCCCATTCACCATTCATCTTCGAGTGCAAATTTCTGGGCAATCTAGTGTTCAATCATCTTTCACCTTCAAGTCACGAATGGCGGATCTGCCAATCTAATTCTTCAGGTTCAAGAAGATTGAACAGGGGCAGCTATTGTACCCCAAAATTTGCCCTCTCATTTCTCAAGGAATCACCCGGGATTCTCATGTTTATTCTCATACAATTCCAAGCCTTGAATTATCAATTTTTCCAAGCAAACCATTCACAAGGGCAAAATGGCCATTTGCATGCTGAGAAGTATAACTTTGACTTTTAGACCAAAACCAAATTTCAAGAATCATATTTCATCAAGACATGTTGGAATATGAAGTTTGTATCACCAAAAAAATTCAAAAGTCAAGTTTACTATGGAAAAGCCAAATTTCTAAATACTTGGGATTTTTTCTAAGTATTTAAGAAAAAATGACACTTCAGAACTTCTGAGCCAGCCTCCAGGCAGGTGCAGTCAGAAGTTGTAAACACAGTTCAACACATAGTCTTCAGTCAGAACATGGCTCTTTAGAATCTATACAAGTTCAGTCAGAGTTTGCTAGGGTAATGCAAAGAAGGTAATAAAGCGTAATACGAAGCCTGAAAGCTCCTTCAGAACATGCTGGAGCCAGAAGGTAAGAGGATCAGAAGATTAGATGCTACGCTGAATCAGAACTTCTAATCCAGAGTTTTCAAAGATAAATCAAAGAAGGTTACTGGAAAGCCTGGGAAATCCTTCAGAACATGCTGAGGCAACAAGGTACAAAGATCAGAAGATGGATGTTTGTCCTAGATAGAACTTCTGATCCAGAATTAAGCAATGATGTAAAATCTCAAGTTACAGGATTTCTGATTTTGATAAATCTCATCATCATTTAATGCTCATTAATGCTCACAACCACTTTTGAGTCTTTGTCCAAGGGACCTCTCCACGTGTGGCATAGAAATACTCTTGTTATTCTTAAAAGCAAACTTTTATACAGAAGTATGGGAGGGTCCATGCGTTAATTTTTGCTTGTGGGTTTACTTTTCCTTAATCCCTGCTTGCTGATCCAGTCTAGGCTAAAAAACTGTCAACTATCACACCCTTTTTTTGAACTTGCTTTTTTGAACAAGTCAGCATCTAGCGTATGATGTTGGCGCTACTTGACCTCTCCAAAACTACAAAATATTTTCCTATAAATAGAACACCCTTGGCCATTGAAAAGAGGTCGAAAATTTGAGAAAGAAAAACCTTGAACCCCTGCCAAAATCCCAAGAGCTCCAAGAACTGTAAACACACCACATAAAACCTTGTTAACTTTTGATTCCTTGCATTTAAACTCCATTTGTTCTCAAACATTTCTTGGCTAAAAAAAACCATTCACACATTTTCTGATCTATACGTTGGAAATTGCCTAAACTTCTGTATTCATATTACCTCACATTCTCTATCCATCTGCTCAAAGAAATCAGAACGTCACCTCTTTGTTGTACCAGAAGTTGAGAATCTCCATCCTGCTGAGTACGTGAAGAAGTTGCTCAGAACCTCACCAGAATTCATGATCAACCTTTGTCCCATAGAATCTTTTCAGCTGAAAGGTAAGCTTCTGTTGACTATTATCATGTTGCTTGAAGCATTACCAGATTTACATGCTCAAAAATACAATGTAGATATCATGTTTCAGATGATGTACATATTTTGAGATTTCATGCATCTGTCTGCCTAAGTAGGGAATAAACCAGCTCAGAACTTCTTGAGGAAATTAGAACTCAGAATTAGGATTAGCAAATACATGCTTGCCTCTGACTTATAGTTCTGATATTTCTTATTTTCTGAAACACCATGACATTTGCTATAACTGTTCTATACATATCTTCTGTTTTGTGGAGAAATAACCAAATTACAGATGTTCTGACTAGCATAAGAGAGAGACCATGTTCTGTCAGTGGCGCCAGCATTTCTGGAATCTGTTTTGTTACCAGTGGTATCAGAACTTCTGAAGCTTGTTTTTGTTACCAGTAATATCAGAACTTCTGAAGCTTGTTTTTGTTGCCAGTGGTAACAGAACTTCTGAAGCTTGTTTTTATTGCCAGTGGTATCAGAACTTCTAAAAACCATTGTGTTCCCAGTGTGTTCAGAACTTCTGACCATATACATTTTCACTAACGGGTTTCTATTTTGCAGCGTGCCAGGGTCAGAACCTTTGACTTCATTTTATAAGCAACACACTGATTCTCTTTTCCTTTTTCATTATTTTTGATATCACTCTTCATTCCATTAATCAGCAAACATCAAAACTTTTCCCTTCACACTTTATTTCATTTCTTAAAATAAAAGACCAAAAATATTTTCTTAAAACAAAACAAGTTCGTTTCACATTTTCTTGTATATTCTTATGCATTTCAATATGGTTGTAATAGTAATTTAGGACTTATTTTTACTTGCAACCCCATTCATAAATTTGTACCCCCATCCCCTAAATATTGTAATGGCGTAGAATTTTATTTTTCGCAATTTACTGTTTTCCTTACACTGTATAGAAATTAGGCGTGTATGGCAAGATAAAACCAACAAGTAGGCCACCAAGAATCAAAGACAAATGCATGCAATCAAACACACTTGCACACTTACACCCTTAAGGTTAACTCCACTTGTGTCCTAAAAAATGGTCATGTTATGCATGTGGGATGTCTTAGCACAAACGAATCGAAAAATACAAGATCATAGTCCCTCGACGACCCTGTCAAAGTTGCCTTTCAAAATTATCTTAGTCCCTAAAGAAAAGTGCTAAGTCATCTCACAACATTGCTATCATGGTCATACGATGACCCATGCCTGTCCCTTCACATCCAACGATGGGGCTTCTTACCAAAACAATGGTAAGGTAGCAACGTCTAAAGGAGGAGGAAAAGCACATCTAAGACTTTTTGAGTAGGTAGATTACTTTTAGTTACTTGCTCACTCTCAAAATAAATATCCTTGCTATTTTAAAAACAATCACATACACTTTCCAAACATCTTTCCGAAACTTGAAATATTTTCAAAAGCTCAACACTTTGCATACATTCTTACGAACGGGAATCATTGCAAATGTTTGCCTAAACCATGGCACCTTTTCAAAATACTTTCAAAACCACATCACAAGCACACACTCAAACAAAAGCAAGTGATCTAGCGAGTAACTAAGAGCCCATGGAAAACCATGAATGGAAAGGGTGCTAATACCTTCCCTTTTCATAATCTACCCCCCGAACTCAAAAACATCTCTAAAAGGTCTTTCCTGTGCTTTTTCACCTTTCCTTATTGGATAAAAGAAAATTCAGTGGCGACTCTTTCTAAACCGCAACATTTGCAAACACAAACACAAACACCTCAAGTCAGTTCTCCCACCGTATCACAGAACTGGCGAATCTGCTGGGGAATATCTACTTAAAAGTGGGGTTACCTTAGGGTTAGATCACATTTACTTGCTTACATTGTTTGATTTGTATGCTTTACATTTGGTTCTCTGTTTGGGCTTGCTTTGATCCTCCACCCGGATCTGGGGACACCTTTTAGGTAAATAGCAATAGATTGTGGAGATTGTACGGCGTAGGCCGATATGGTTGAAAGAATGGCTATGTTAGTGTGACGCATTTGTGGGTACCCCTCGTGGTGAGCCGAGGAGAATACAGGGCCGCTGAGTGGCATCGTGAAGCACTAACTGACTTTAGAACCCTAATTGAACAACTTGGCCATTAGGACGTAGTGAGATAACCAGTTTTGGTGTAAAGCTGAAAATTGGTTGATACTCGATACTACACTCATTGAGGCTGCACTTTTGGGATATCTTCGCCGCAAGAAAATATTGATTATGCTGAGACAACGCCTAAAGGAAAGGTCGGTGATATTGAGATCCTTTAGAACCCGATCATTATTACTAGGATAGGTTAAGCCAACTAAACTTCAAGAGGGTACTTACCTATAAAACCTCCTGCAAGCCTAAAACATAGGGATTTATTTTCTTTGTGTGTATATACTTGCTTGTACATAACATCATAAAGCATCATAGTCATACTCACTAACCATTTCAAGGATTTAGAAATTTATCTTTGTTTTTGTTTTGTAGGTCATGAATCCCCGCCGAAGAAACACCATCTGAATCAGCTTTGTAAAAGCACACCCTCAACCTCAAGAGTTAGCCTCAAGAGTGCCCGGGGATTCTCCTTTTACCAAGAAATATGGTCGACTCCTCAGTTTGGATACATCCAACTTCCAAGAAGAGATGATGTGTGTACTATTCCAATTGTTTGATCCCGTACATCATTGTTTCACTCTCCCGGACTATCAGTTGGTACCTTCATTAGAAGAGTTCTCTCTACTCTTAGGGGCGCCCGTGCTTGATCGGATACCGTTCACCGGCCTAGAAGGGATTCCAAAGCCTGAAGTCATCGCCGAAACTTTGCATCTAAAAAAATCTGACGTCATAGCCAATTGGGAGACAAGAAGTGGGGTCAAAGGTTTCCTAGCCAAGTTTCTATTGGAGAAGGCTCGTTCATTCTGGGACGACATGGATTTCCAAGCTTTTGAAGATCTCCTGGCTCTCCTCATTTATGGTTTAGTTGTGTTCCCCAACTCGGACCAATTTATAGATGTTAATGCCATCAAAGTCTTTCTCTCTCGCAATCCCGTACCCACCATATTGGGAGACATCTTGCATTGCCTTCATACCTGCACCGTGAAGAAAAGAGGCATTCTCTTGTGTTGTATTCCCTTACTCGCCAAATGGTTTGTCTCACATCTACCTCAATCTGTACTGAAGAACAAGCAAAGATTGACATGGTCTCAAAGGATAATGTCCCTCACCCATCCTGGCATCCGTTGGTGTTCAAGATCCTTGGAAGACGTCTCCATCGTTGACCGCTGTGGGGAATTCCCTAACATTCATTTGCTTGGTATTAGGGTTGGTATCACTTACAATCCTTGTTTAGCTTTTTGACAATTTGGGTATGCCCAAAGGGACGGTCCTCATGAAATGCTCATTCAAGGTTTGATGTTCGATTATGACAAAGAAGACCAAGGTTACCATCAAAGATTTATAGGAGCTTGGAGTTTGGTTAACAAAGTTGATAGCAAGACGTTGGGGCGTAAGAATTCCATTCCTTTGGAACCTTATCTTAAATGGGTGCGGGCTCGCGCTCAAAGTCTTAAGATGCCTTATGAAGCCGTTTTACCTGTCATCATGGAGCCCGTAGTTGAGGGAGACGTTCCACATACTATCCTCTATCCTGATATGCCTACTTCTCTTAAAGATTTGCAAAACGCTTGGATTCAGTTAAAAGGAGAACGAGACACCTTTGAAGCTAAGTTCTATGAGGGCTAGAAGAAGATATTAGAGCTTACAAGGGAGCTTCATGAAGAAAGGAGTTTAAACACCTACATTGCGCCAAAGTGGATGCACACAACTTTTCTGTCTTAGGAGTTTACTTTATGCTTATTTCTGTTGTTGTAAGCCCAAGAGGCATGTTTGTATTCAAATCAGAACTCTTTAATGCAAGTTAATGTTTGTTCACTCTTTGTCTATACAAATTTAAATTCTTTAAATCCTTGAAATCATTCGCATATACATATTCATGCATCATGTCATAAGCAAGCTTTTCACAACAGGTTTCCTCATCTTTCTACTGTTTATTTAAGTAAGGATGGATCTCGAACAAATAGTGAAGGACTTGCAAGCTCAGAACATTCAGTTCCAAGTCACCTTGATGACTTTGGCCAAAGGGCAGCAAGAGCTAATGACAGTGTTGACCACCAAAAAGAAGAAAAAGAAGGTCCTCATCAACATGGGGAAGATATTCAAAGAACAGATTCGCCAGGTGCAAGTAGTCGAAGACTCCTCTGAGGAGGATGAGAACTAAGTAGAAGAGGCAAGAAACACCCGTGCTGAAGGTGTGAATGATCAAGCTTCTGAAGATGAGGATCACTTTGACGAACAGTACCCACCTGCTGGTGAGGAAAAGTACAAAGAATTGGAGGATAGACTAAAGGCCGTTGAAATTCAAGTTGTGCCTGGCTTGGATTTTAGTGATTTGGGCCTAGTTATTGGGGCCGTCATTCCTTATAAGTTCAAAAAACCAGTCTTCACCAAGTATGATGGGATCTCCTGTCCCAAACTACATCTAAGATCTTATATACGCAAAATACAACCACACACTGCCGACAGAAAGTTGTGGATTCACTTTTTCCATGAGAGTCTAGTTGGTACTCAGTTAGAGTGGTTTTATCAATTAGAAAGTTCCCGCGTCCATACGTGGGAGGATTTGGCCACTGTCTTTTATCACCAGTATCAATACAACACCGACCTGGCACCAACGAGAGTTCAGCTTCAGAACATGACCATGGGAAGCGACGAAGGGTTTAAAGTATATGCCCAAAAATGGAGGGACCTTGCCAGTAGGGTCCAGCCATCTTTGACCGAAAGAGAGCTAGTTGATATGTTTATAGGTACGTTAACTGGTCCATTCTTCAACCTGTTAATTGGAAGTTCTTCGTTCGAATTCACCAAGTTGATTTTAACTGGTGAAAGGATTGAAAGCGGTATTAAAAGCAGCAAAATTCCTATGGAATCTGGTTCCACATCCAAATCCGTCAGAAGGACTTTCACTGGGAAAAATGAAGAAAACGTTGTGTATGGGGAAATAGCCTATACCAAGAAGGATCACCATTCATCTGTAAATTCTATATTAATTTCCAACCCTCAACCTACTCAAAGGCAACCCTCCAACAATCGGAGACCTGAAATTCCCCGACGACAACTTACAAGAATAAGCATGTCATTGTCACAAGCTTTACAACATCTGCTAAAGGCCAATTTGGTGACTCTGCAGAATCCACCACCCAACCCTGATGTTTCCTCACCTAATTACAAACCGAATGTGAAATGCACATACCATTCCAACAGCCCCGGCCATGAGACTGATCAGTGTTAGGCATTGAAAAACAAAATTCAAGATCTAATATATAACAAGACAATTGAGTTTGATCCACCCGCTGCTCCAAATGTGATAACCGCGCCAATGCCAAAGCATGGCGAAGGGGTTAACGCCATTGATGATGTTACTTTTATCGCTTCTGTTAAAGATTTAAAAACTCCCTTGACCAATGTGAAAGCTAATTTATTAAAAGCCGGTGTGTTTCCTAGATGTTCCAAAAGTTGTGCCTGTTGTGATCAACGAGAAAATGGATGCGAGCTACTGAAGAAAGGTGTGCAACGCCTGATAAATAGCTGCGAGATTCTATTCGAAAAGATTCTCACCATAAAAAATTCAACCAACAAAGCTGAAGATTTGGCCATCATAATAATTTCAATCAAACCTTTTAGGATCTCGTCCAAAGGTCCTATCAGTATTTCGAACGAACCGATCATTGCTCCTCTCATAATCACTGCTGCCGGACCTGTTCCATATGCCTCTGATAAAGCGGTGCCATGGAATTACGGTGTCGAGGTTTATTACCATGGGGTAAAACAAGATTCTTGGATTGATGATAATGAAGCTGTTGTTACTAATATTACTGGTTCTAGTAAAGTCACAAGAACAGGAAGGGTCTTTTCCCCTGTTATCTCACCACCAACCACTACCACAGTTCTAACCCGCATAACCAACGGCAATACTGGTACCAGTACTAAGGGGAAAGGGAAAGAAGGTGAGCCTGCTAGGGAAGAGGCACCTGCTAAAAAGACTATTATGGAAGAACCATCCACTCAAGAGATGGAGGAGATTCTGAAGATCATCAAGAAAAATGACTTCAAAATAGTAGAGCAGTTAGGGAAAACCCCTTCTAAAATATCAATGTTGTCCTTATTGCTATGTTCCGGCACCCATGCACAAGCTTTGATTAAGTTTTTGAAGAAGGCTCATGTGACTCAAGAAACCACAGCCGATCAATTTGAGAATTGCGTAGCAAGTTTGACAACTGACAATGGTCTGGGGTTCTCCGACGCAGATTTAACTCCCATGGGAAAGAATCACAATAAAGCCTTACATGTTTCTGTTGAATGTAAAAGGACAACTTTGGCTCATGTCTTGGTGGATACCAGCTCATCTTTAAATGTGTTACCTAAAGGCGCTTTAGATCGGCTAGACTGTGAAGGTTTGGTTTTGAAGCAAAGTGATATTGTTGTGAGGGCATTTGATGGGTGGAGAAGGATGGATCATAGAGAGGTGGATCTCCCAATTAAGGTTGGTTCACATATTTTCAACTCCATATTTTATATAATGGACATACGGCCTGCGTATTCTTGTTTGCTTGGACGTCCATGGATCCATGGAGCGGGTGCGGTCACTTCTATTCTCCACCAGAAGTTAAAATATTCGGTTCAAGGGAAGCTTATCACTGTTTACGCGAGGAAGAATTTATGGTGAGCCATCTCAATTCTTTCAAATACGTAGAAATGGATGGCGAATTCATAGAAACTCCTTGCCAGACGTTTGAAGTTGTGGCCGCCACCAAAATCTTCTCCGACCCTCCAAGAGCTGATAAAGTTACTCCCAAGATGGTTTCTTTTAAGGATGCTCGTGCTATGGTAGAAGAAGGAAAGAATGAGATGTGGGGTCAACTCCTCGACATCCCGTTCATGGCAGACAAGTTTGGGTTAGGTTTCACCTCCCAAGCTCAGAAAGAAGTAAGAAGTGCTCGTGCTGGAAAGCCGCCTCTCCACCTCAAATATCTTGAAGTGAACACTGTAAAAGACTCTGATGATGAGTGTGCTTTCGAAGACTGGATCTACCCAACAACCAAAGGGAAGCTCAACAATTGGAATGAAAAGGATTTCATCCCTGTTTCTTTCACTGAGGAGTAATTACTGTTTACTTTTTCTGTCAATTCAAGAAATTTATGTCTGTAATATTATTTCCAAACAACTGCTTCTAAGCCATGTGCCTTGCCCGGGGCACTTTGGTCCATTTGTTAAGGGTTTTGCTCATGTTTCATCTATCATATGATCATTTAATATAAACCATTGGACCTCTTTGCATTCAAATTTTATGTTCATTGTCTTTCATTTCCTTTATTACTTTTTTCAATAGCCATGTATCTTACATGTGCACACACACACACATTTGCAGATCATCATCCACTCTGGATCTTATTATCAACAACTCTACTATTGCCAAGTATAATTTCGAACTTCCAATTCACCAAGCCAAAGACGAAGGCGAAGAAGATTGTGAAATACTAGGGGAACTAGCCAGACATTTAATACAAGAAGAGAAAGTAATTCAACCTCATGAAGAGCCAATTGAAGTCATCAACTTAGGTACTGAGACAGACAGGAGAGAGATCAAGATAGGCGCCAACCTAGAAGACAGTACCAAAATTAGATTGGTTCAGATGCTACATGACTACGTGGAAGTATTTGCTTGGTCATATGAAGATATGCCAGGGTTAGATACCTATATTGTGGTTCATCGTCTGCCTACGAAGGAAGACTGCCCTCCTGTTAAACAAAAGGTTGGTCGAATGCGACCGGATATGTCTGAAAGGATAAAGGCTGAGGTAATGAAGCAGTTCGATGCAGGTTTTCTGGCTGTCACATCTTATCCGCAATGGGTTGCAAATGTAGTTCCTGTGCCAAAGAAAGATGGAAAGGTCCGCATGTGTGTAGATTATAGGGATCTGAATAGGGCAAGCCCCATGGATGACTTCCCTCTACCTCATATTGACGTCTTGGTTGATAATACCGCTCAACACAAGGTATTTTACTTTATGGATAGATTTTCTGGCTACAACCAAATCAAGATGGCTCCCGAAGACATGGAGAAGAAAACTTCCGTTACACAATGGGACACCTTTTGCTACAAAGTCATGCAGTTTTGATTGAAGAATGCAGGGGAAACATATCAAAGAGCTATGGTAGCTTTGTTTCAAGATATGATCCATCATGAAATAGAGGTCTATATGGACGATATGATTGCAAGGTCTCAAACTGAGGAAGAACATCTCGATCACTTGCAGAAGCTATTTGAGAGGTTGAAGAAATACAAGTTGAGATTAAACCCTAATAAGTGTACATTCGGAGTAAGATCTGGGAGGCTTTTAGGTTTTATCGTCAGTGATAAAGGCATCGAAATTGATCCTTCCAAGGTAAAAGCCATTTAAGAAATTCCTGTTCCTCGTTCTGAAAAGGAGGTTAGAGGATTCCTGGGTCGCCTTAACTACATCGCTCGTTTCATATCCCACCTGACCGCTACTTGTGAATCGATCTTTAAATTCTCGAAGAAAGACCAAGTAATCAAGTGGAATGACGATTGTCAGGTTTCCTTCGATAAAATCAAAGAGTATTGGAAAGAACCTCCTATTCTGATGCCCCCAGTGGAAGGAAGACCATTAATCATGTATTTGACGGTACTATAGAACTCTATGGGGTGTGTGTTGGGTCAGTATGACGAGTCTGGCCGAAAAGAGCATGCAATTTACTACCTAAGAAAAAATTATTACCGACTGTGAAACTAGATATTCACTACTAGAGAAAACTTGATGTGCTTTAGCGTGGGCTGCTCGCCGGCTAAGGCAGTATATGATGACTCACACTACTTTGCTGATTTCTAAGATGGACCCTATCAAATACATCTTTGAGAAACCAGCCCTATCCAGAAGAATAGCTAAGTGGCAAATGATTCTGACCGAATACATATTCAATATACAACACAGAAGGCCATCAAAGGAAACATATTGGCAGATCATTTGGCTCACCAAGCTGTCAACGATTATCAATCTATAAATTTTGACTTCCCGGATGAAGACATTATGTTGGTGACCGACTGTGCAAAACCGGGACCGTATGACGGACCTAAACCAGGATCTCGATGGACCATGGTTTTTGATGGGGCTTCCAACGCTCTGGGAAATGGAATAGGTGATGTAATTATTTGTCCTGAGGGTTGCCATACTCCCTTCACAACCAGATTATGCTTTGATTGTATGAATAACGTGGCAGAATACGAAGCGTGTATCCTGGGATTGAAAGCTGCCATTGATTTGAGAATCAAGCACTTGAGTGTTTTTGGAGACTCTACTTTAGTAATTAGCCAAGTAAATGGGGAATGGGATACTAAGCATCCTAACCTCATTCCTTATAAAGAGTTTGTGTTGACTCTGATACCATACTTTGAAGAGATCACTTTTGAGCATTTTCCTAGAGAAGAGAATCAATTGGCTGATGCTTTGGCCACTATGTCTTCTTTGTTCAAAGTCAAGTGGGACAATGAAGCTCCCATGATTATGATTGAGAGATTTGACGAACCTGCGCATTGCCATGAGCTCGCCACCGACGAAGAAAAACCATGGTATCAGGAGGTGAGGAGGTATCTTGAGGTACAAGAATATCCCGAGGGGGCTTCCATCAATGATAAAAAGTTCTTGCAAAGATTTTCGTCTAAGTTCTTTCACAGCAACGGAATTCTATATAAACACAACCACGATTTTACTCTACTCCGATGTGTGGACAAGAAGGAGTCAGAGGAAATTATGGAAGATATGCATAATGGCCTCTTTGGAACCCATTCCAGTGGACATACTATGGCCAAGAAAATACTAAGAGCTGGTTATTATTGATCAACCTTGGAAACCGATTGCCATCAACACTCTAGGACTTGCCACAAGTGCCAAATCTATGTTGACATGGTCCATATACCTCATATCCCTCTCAATGTCATGACTGCTCTGTGGCCATTCGCAATGTGGGGCATCGACATAATTGGAGAGATTAAACCTACTGCTTCCAACAGACACCGTTTCATCCTTTTCGCCATCGATTATTTTACCAAATGGGTCGAAGCTGCCTCTTATGCCTCAGTAACCAAGATTGTGGTAGCCAGGTTTATCAGACATAACCTCATCTTCTGTTACGGAATTCCTGAAAGGATCATTACAAACAATGGGAGTAACCTCAACAATTCTATGATTACTGAGCTTTGCATTCAATCTAAAATCAAGCATCACAATTCTTCTCCGTATAGACCCAAGATGAATGGCGCAGTGGAAGCGGCCAACAAAAATATCAATAAGATTATGCAGAAGATGGTAGTGAGCTATAAAGATTGGCATGAGATGTTACCATTTTCTCTACATGGCTACCGTAATTCAGCCAGAACATCAACTGGGGCAACTCCCTTCTCTCTAGTCTATGGCATGGAAGTTGTTCTGCCAGTGGAAGTTTAGATTCCCTCGTTGAGGATTATGATTGAGGCAGGCCTAGGCGAAGACGAGTGGATTTAGACGAGGTTGGATCAGCTAAACTTGATTGATGAAAAATGATTAGCTGCTATATGTCATGGCCAAGCGTATCAAAAACGTATGATTAAAGCATTCAACAAAAAGGTTAAGCCTAGGGTATCTCAAATCGGTGACTTGGTGATAAAACGCATCATTTTACCACAAGGTGACCCCAGAGGAAAATGGACTCCCACCTATGAAAGGCCATTTGTTGTCAAGAAAGTTTTTTTTGGCTGTGCCATGATGCTAACTACAATGGATGGCGAAGATTTCCCGCATCTGGTAAACACGGATATAATCAAAAAATACTATGCATGAGAGACCCGTTATGTTGACACACCTAAGCAAAAAAGGGCATCCCGGCAAACCAAAAGGTTTGGGCAAAAATTAGGGATATATGCAAAAGTTTGTACACCCGGCAAGTTGAAAACCCGAAAGGGCGACTTGGGAAAAAAGGGTATCCTGGTGAAACGAAAACCCGAAAGGGCGGTTCAGGCAAAAATTAAGGATTAAAAGTGTATGACTATGTCCCACGAAATCAACACAGTCAATTCCATCACCAAGGTCCAAATTCAAATGGTCCAGGATCAGTCCAATCAATTTCGATCAACGACAAAGGATGTTCAAAGACATATGGGGAAATAGTAGGGCTGGAAGGCAATGAGATCATTTCACATGTCTATTTGTTTTCATTCTCAAATTTGTTTTCCTTTTTGACGATTTCCTCTTACTAGGATTTTCGTCTCTATGTACAAAAACGCCTATTTATGGGCGAAATATCAATACAAATACGCTTTGAAGTGCAGAATTTTCTGTTTTCGTTTTGAATGCAAATTTGTCCAATGACTAAAATTGAATGAATATATGCATATGAACATAATTAAAACTTTTGGCACATGTGTCCTGCTAAACAGAACATCAACAATAAAGCATCAGCGCACAGAAGTAAGCATCTCTTTTAATGTATATAAAATAGCACCACAGAGTTATCTCATCATCATTATCCCCATCACGGCGGTGACAATAGACCTTTTCCCGACGGAGTTGCCCACAAAATCTCCTTACACGGGATGATCCCCGGCCAGAGTCTCAACCTCTTTGCAACTTTCTCCCCAGCTAAAGCCTAGGAGATCTCTTCCTGAAAAGGAGTTCACCTCCTCAACAGGGTTTACTTCCCCAACAGAGTTATTTCCTCAGCGGAGTATATCTCCCAACCAAGGTCTTTTATCCCCAGATGAGCCCATCATCCCCAACTGAGCCCGTCATCCCCAGTTGGATGTATCCTCCCCAAACTGAGTCTATCTTACCCGACTGAGTCTATACTCTCCAGTTTGAATTTCCCTTTCAAATGACTGCAAATCACAGGGCCACAACCCCTGATCCCCAGTAAAGCCTTCAACAAAGCCTTTACTATTTCCAAGAGATGCTTTGAAGCCTGGATCCGACCAGATATTAGCACAATTTTCAGGATATTACTGAAGTCTGGACCCGACCTGATAACAGTTTAATTTCTCCAATTACAAAAACCTGGACGGGACCAGATATCAGTCCTTATTTCCATCCTTTCAAGAAATCTGTTGTGAAGCCTGGATCCGGCCAGATAGCAATCATCCTCAGAGACTCGTTGTGAAACCTGGAAACCAACCAGATAACAACTAAATCCTCAAGCAGTTTATTATGAAACCTGGACCCGACCAGATAACAATTGACAGCATCGACCTCAGAAATCTGCGAAACCTGGACCCGACCAGATAACAGTTTTTCAAGCCGTTTATTGTGGAAATCCTGGACCCAACCAGATAACAATTAACCATGATCCCCAGAAAGACACTATGAAGCCTGGATTCGACCAGATAATAGTACAACTTTCCAAAAGACTATAAAGCCTTGATTCGACCAGATATTAGCACAATTTTCAAATTATTATTGAAGCCTGGACCCGACCAGATAACAGTTTTCAAAGAGTTACTGTAAATCCTGGATCCGACCAGATAATAGTTAACCTCCGCATCCCCAGCAAGTTGTTGTGAAGCCTGGACCCGACCAGATAACTATTCAATTTCAAGGAATTTTCTGCAAAGCCTGGATCCGACCAGATAACAGTTAATTTATTTCCTCTTCCAGTAAGTTGCCATGAAGCCCGAATCCGACCGGCTGGCAGCTAATTACTTCATCCTCAGCAACTGTGAAGCCTGGATCCGACCAGATAACAACTGACGTCTGAGCGATATTCCCCAAAAAAAGCACCCTTTCAACAAGATTTGAAGATATGCATGTTCTTCATTCCCAACAAGCAATCATGGATTCAACCTCCCTGGATTTCCTCAACAGCAGTTAGGGATTTATTTTCCCAGACAGAAAAATACATCTCACATTCATACATCACAGCATGTACATACCATATGCATTTAGCATGATACCACATCTGGTGAACATCATGCAAACATATGCATTTTACTAACCCCTTTTCTCCTAGGTAAAACGTCAAGTTTAGTATAGATCAACAAGAGATTTGTGCTGATACTTATTCCAAGCATTTACCAACATTCCTCCAAATGGCATCTATAATCCCATTCACCATCCATCTTCGACTGCAAATTTCTGGGCACTCTAGTGTTCAATCATCTTTCACCTTCAAGTCGCGAATGGCGGATCCGCCAATCTAATTCTTCAGGTTCAAGAAGATTGAACAGGGGCAGCTGTTGTACCCCAAAATTTGCCCTCTCATTTCTCAAGGAATCACCCTGGATTCTCAAGTTTTCTCTCATACAATTCCAAGCCTTGAATTATCAATTTTTCCAAGCAAACCATTCAATAGGGCAAAATGGTCATTTGCACGCTGAGAAGTCTAACTTTGACTTTTGGACCAAAACCAAGTTTCAAGAATCATATTTCATCAAGACATGTTGGAATATGAAGTTTGTATCACCAAAAAACTTCAAAAGTCAAGTTTACTATGGAAAAGCCAAATTTATAAATACTTGGGATTTTTTCTAAGTATTTAAGAAAAAATGACACTTCAGAACTTCTGAGCCAGCCTCCAGGTAGGAGCAGTCAGAATTTGTAAACACGGTTTAGCACATAGTCTTCAGTTAGAACATGGCTCTTTAGCATCTACGCAAGTTCAGTCAGAGTTTGCTAGGGTAATGCAAATAAGGTAATAAAGCGTAATACGAAGCCTGAAAGCTCCTTCAGAACATGCTGGAGACAGAAAGTAAGAGGATCAAAAGATTGGATGCTACGCTGAATCAGAACTTCTAATCCAGAGTTTTCAAAGATAAATCAAAGAAGGTTACTGGAAAGCCTGGGAAATCCTTCAGAACATGCTGAGGAAACAAGGTACAAAGATCAGAAGATGGATGTTTGTCCTTGATAGAACTTCTGATTCACAATTAAGCAATGATGTAAAATCTCAAATTACAGGATTTCTGATTTTGACAAATCTCATCATCATTTAATGCTCATTAATGCTCACAACCACTTTTGAGTCTTTGTCCAAGGGACCTCTCCACGTGTGGCATAGAAATACTCTTGTTATCCTAAAAAGCAAACTTTTATATAGAAGTA
The DNA here is from genome assembly GCA_948472305.1 of Vicia faba. Taxonomy (NCBI): domain Eukaryota; kingdom Viridiplantae; phylum Streptophyta; class Magnoliopsida; order Fabales; family Fabaceae; genus Vicia; species Vicia faba. The sequence goes on along the minus strand of OX451739.1, from coordinate 1,634,909,494 downwards.
TGGGAGGGTCCATGCGTTACTTTTTGCTTGTGGGTTTACTTTTCCTTAATCCCTGCTTGTTGATCCAGTCTAGGCTAAAAAACTGTCAACTATCACACCCTTTTTTTGAACTTGCTTCAAGAACAAGTCAACATCTAACGTATGATGTTGGCGCTACTTGACCTCTCCAAAACTACAAAATCTTTTCCTATAAATAGAACACCCTTGGCCATTAAAAAAAGGTCGAAAAATTGAGAAAGAAAAGCCTTGAACCCCTGCCAAAATCCCAAGAGCTCCAAGAACTGTAAACACACCACATAAAACCTTGTTAACTTTTGACTCCTTGCATTTTAACTCCATTTATTCTCAAACATTTCTTGGCTAAAAAAAGCCATTCACACAGTTTCTGATATATACGTTGGAAACTGCCTAAACTTCTATATTTATATTACCTCACATTCTCTATCCATCTGCTCAAAGAAATCAGAACGTCACCTCTTTGTTGTACCAGAAGTTGATAACCTCCATCCTGCTGAGTATGTGAAGAAGTTGCTCAGAACCTCACCAGAATTCAGTATCAACCTCTGCCCCATAGAATCTTTTCAGCTACAAGGTAAGCTTCTGCTGACTCTTATCACGTTGCTTGAAGCATTACCAGATTTACATGCTCAAAAATACAATGTAGATATCATGTTTCAGATGATGTACATATTCTGAGATTTCATGCATATGTCTGCCTAAGTAGGGAATAAACCATCTCAGAACTTCTTGAGGAAATTAGAACTCAGAATTAGGATTAGCAAATACATGCTTGCCTCTGACTTATAGTTCAGATATTTCTTATTTTCTGAAACACCATGACATTTGCTATAACTGTTCTATACATGTCTTCTGTTTTGTGGAGAAATAACCAAATTACACATGTTCTAACTAGCATAAGAGAGAGACCAAGTTCTGTCAGTGGCGCCAGCATTTCTGGAATCTGTTTTGTTACCAGTGGTATCAGAACTTCTGAAGCTTGTTTTTGTTACCAGTAATATCAGAACTTCTGAAGCTTGTTTTTGTTGCCAGTGGTATCAGAACTTTTGAAGCTTGTTTTTATTGCCAGTGGTATCAGAACTTCTGAAAACCACTGTGTTCCCAGTGGGTTCAGAACTTCTGACCTTATACATTTTCACTAACGGGTTTCTATTTTGCAGTGTGCCAGCGTGCCAAGATTTGTCTCTTGTATCTGGTACTCCTTTCAGGATCACTTCCAAGGTTCTTGTAAGGATTACCGCCAATCTAAAAGTTGCTCCTTTAATCATTACAACACCTGGGCTCATCCCATATTCCTCGAAAAAGGCTATTCCATGAAATTATAGGTATAACGTCTATTACCACGGCATTAAACAAGAGTTGTCTGATGAAGATGATTAAGAGGCTGATCCCAGCATTGTCAATATTTCAAGGACCAGTAAAGTTACTAGAAGTGGAAGTATTTTCTCCCCGGAAATCTCTCCACCCGTTCAAGTTACAGTTACCAAGTCAACTGCCGAGGCTCGGGTAAAGAGCCAATGATAGAGTCTGCCCAAACGGAGGCACCAAAAGAAATTACAGTCAAGGACACCTCTGGAAAAGAGTTGGAAGAAGTTTTGAAGATCATCCACAGGAGCGACTATAAAATTATTGAACACCTGGGGCAGACCTCATCCAAAATCTCCATGCCATCTTTAGTGATGTGTTCTGAAGCCCATGCGCATGCTTTAGTAAAATTATTGAAGACTACTCATGTGCCACAAGATATCTCGGCTGATCAGTTTGGAAGTTATGTGGCTAGTTTGACAACTGATAATGGTTTAGTTCTCTGATATTGACCTGACTCCGGAGGGGAAAGATCATATTAGGGCCTTGTATCTCCATTGAAATCAGGGGCACTACGTTGGCTCATGTGTTAATTGATACTGGCTCTTCTTTGAATGTTCTGCCAAAAGGAACTCTTGATAGACTAGATTGTGAAAGGGTTGTGATGAAGCCCAGTAATATCATAGTTTGAGCCTTCGTGTATCCAAAAGAATGGTGCATGGAGAGGTGGACCTCCCGATCAAAATGGGTTCATAGATATTTGAGTCCACCTTCTATATAATGGACATCCGGCCAGCTTATTCTTGTCTATTGGGACGCTCCTGGATCCATGGGGAAGATGCTGTCACCTCCACCTTGCATCAAAAATTAAAATATCCTATAAAAGGAAAGATTGTTACTGTCTGTGGAGAGGAGGAGTACATGGTTAGCCACCTGAATTCATTCTGGTACATGGAGATGGACGGATAATTTACCGATACTCCCTGTCAGACCTTTGAAGTGATTTCCCCTGTTGTTGTTAAAGATGTTTCTGCAATTCCGAAGACCACCAGAACTCCACACAAGATGGCTTCCTTGAAAGATGCCAGAGCTATTATAGAAGAAGGTGGTTGTACTATTTGGGGCCAGCTTCCTGATATCACTTATAAATCTGACAAGTTTGGTTTGGGCTTTACTGCAGAAGGTCAAAGGGTTTTTCGTCGTGCTCGGGCAGGAAGACCTCTGTTCTGTATCAGCAACAACAAAGTCAGTGATATAGAGGATGCTGACAGTGATTGTGATTTCGACAGTTGGATATTCCCTACCATCGGTGATGGGCTCGACAATTGGAAAGCAGAAGAAATCTTCCCTATATCCTTTAGCCAGGAGTAACAGCTACATTCTTGTCTTATTACTTTTAAAAGATTTTGGTTATGTAATACACAATGACTTTAAACCTTGTGTCTTACCCGGGGCACAATGGTTCATTTGTTAAGGGTTGATAATTCATAAATATTGTTCATTCAATAGAAACATTGGACGTTTTGAATTCAAATTTTGTGATCTCTGTCTTTCTTTTATCTTATTGCATTTTCAAATAGCTATGTATTCTTACACACACCCACACACTACATTGCAGATCCTCATCCAATCTGGATTTTGTTGATAACTGTGATACAGTGGGAGAACTGACTTTGTTGTTTTGCGTTTTATCGCAAATTTTGCGGTTAGCAAGAGTCGCCACCGACTTTTCTTTTATCCAGAAGGAAAGGCTGAAAAGAACAGGAAAGACCTTTGAGATTATTTCTGAGTTCAGGGGGTAGATTATGAAAAGGAAGGTATTAGCACCCTTTCCATCCGTAGTTATATACGGGCTCTTAGTTGCTTGCTAGATCACTTGCTTTTGTTTGAAATGTGCTTTGTGTGGTTTTTGAAAGTATTTTGAAAAGGTGCCATCGTTTAGGCAAACTTTGTAATAGTTCTCGTTCGTAAGAACGTATACAAAGTGTTGAGCTTTTGAAAATATTTCATGTTTGGAAAAGGTTTTGAAAGTGTTGGTGTTTGTTTTGAAAATAAGTAAGAGTGTTTATTTTGAAAAATGAGCAAGCAACTAGGAATAATCTACCTAATCAAAAGTCTTAGTTCATTTCTTCCTTTCCTTTGATATTGTTATCTTACCATTGATTTGGTAAGAAGCCTTATCTTCGAATGTAAAGGGATGGGCGTGGGACGTTTGTATAGTCATAGAAAGCAACCTATGGGACATTTTAGCATTATCGTTTAGGGACTAGATCGTTTACCAAAGGCAACATCGAGGGTCGTTGAGGGAATACGATCTTTTATTGAGGGTCTTTGCTAAAACTCCCATGTTCGAGGGACATGACTATTTTTCTGAGGAAACAAGTGAGATTACCCTAATGGTGCATGTGTGCAAAGTGTGTTCGATTGCATGCATTTTGTCTTTGATTTTTGGGTTGTCTACTTGTTGGTTTTATCTTGCCATACACACCTAATTACTAGCATTTAAGGAAAATAGTAAATTGCGGAAATTAAAATTCTACGTTATTACATCATTAGGGGGATGGGGATACAGTTTGCAAATAGGGATGAAATTGGTATCTAATTATTACAACCATATTGAATAAGTGGACAGTAATGGAGTATATATAAATAATATAGAAACAGTGTAAAAAGAAGGAAAAGCTGCACTTTGAACTATTATGTGTCGACACATGTTGTTATGCATCGACACATAATTTTTCCTTGCCCCTGCCAAACTAAATCAACTCAGTATGAGTCGACGCATAATGGGACGTGTCGAATCATTCCCTGCTTGTGTCGAAACATACGCGTTTTGTGTCGACTCATGCACCTTCCATTTCTGTTTTAAGCCCTGGGTAGCAGTATGAATCGATGTATACAGCCATGTGTCGACTCATACCCTGCTTTTTCACTTAGAATGAGTCGACCCATGTGGGTATTCGTCTACCCATGTTACAGTTTTTTCCTCTATCACTATTCTTTTGCATGTATCAGTCAGTTTTTTTTTAACATATAGATGATAAAAAATGAACAATAAGGAAATGATTAACTTCAAGAGTAGTGATTAATTCATCTTATCTTCAAAAATAAACCAAAAATGATGTATGGAAAATGCAAGGTTGAGATGACTTACCTTGTAATTGCGTTTTAACTTTTGAGTCTGGAACCCTTCAAGATGTTGTGTGGACTTTAATGAAACTCCAGGAAGCTGCTAGACTTCCCTTTGTGTTGAAGGTTGTTGTACCAATTCCAAACAATCAAGTTTTTGTAGTACTATCTTTTGTTTAGAAGTTGAGAATAAGAGCACTACAGAAACTGTTCTCGAGCTTGAGCAGGATCTATGTGTATGAAATGTTTTTAGGATTTATGGGAGGATTTGTAAGGTTGTATAATAGTGGGTTATGGATCTTTTCTATTTTGATGAGTCCTAACAGAGTTGAAGATGAATAGAGCTTTTATGGATGAACTGGGTTTTATGAATGAGCTGGTTTTAATAAAAATTCTGTTTTTTCTTTTCTCTCTTTTTCCCTCTTCAAAATCCCCCCTTTGTCTTATGAATCGGTCCCTTTTGTAGCCCCTTTACTGAGGTTTAGGAGGGAAACAAAATAAGTTGTTTTGAACTATTTTTGCCTACTGCGTTGATGCTTTTTCCATACAATTTTTTTGCCCTTTTGGTGCAATTTTGTGGCTGTTATGATGCAGGTTGGAGCAGACTACATAGAGCAGTTTTGGACTTGTTTTTTGGACTGTATAGGACATCATATATACGTTTTGTGACAAGTTTCTGGTGCAGCATAGCACAAGGTTTTGTAGGATAGCAAATGAACAAGTTTTTGGAGTGTTGTGGCAATGCATAGAAGTAGCATATTATTTTTTGTTTAGCAATAACTTGGACAACATAGTTTTCAGCATGAAACAAGTTTGGTTTATGGAGCGATTTATGCACATTGTATCAAAGACAAAGCATTGTGGCAAGGTTTTGAGTCAAAGGAAAAAGTCCAAGCAATACAACGTTTAGGATTTGTAAACTTGTAGAAATTCCACTTTGTAATAACTTCAATCATTTGTAACATCTTGAACTATTTTTAATTATAGTGACAATATGTCATGAAGTAATGAACTTAAATTAGAAAATTTTCCAAGTCTTGCAAAAGTTGGATTTTTGACTTTCTTGATTTTTGATGATCAAATTTCATATTTTGGATGTCTTGATGAAATACGATTTTTGGGAATCAACTTTGGTCAAAAAGTCGAAGTTTGACTTTTTTAGTGTACAGTTGACTTTTCCCACCAATTGACCGAATTTTGTCTATCAATCCACTGATCTCAGGAGATGAATTAAAAAATGCAATTAGGTCAAAAATGACGCGCTCGGATCCTTATGATCATACTTCCAACCAATAACCCAGGTATTAGGTCAAAAATCAGAGTTCGGTCATTTTCAGTAAAAACCCTAATTTCGCCCATTTGCCCTTTTGGTACTTTGAATGATTTTCGTGGAAAATTGTGATCCAAGACTTGAAACTTGACAAAAATAATCCTGGGGGTCCATAATGATCCATGAAAGTCAATTGAAACATTATGAATCCCATAGCCTTTGTACAAACTCAAACCCTAATTTGAGGTATCAGTGTTGAGGAAATTGTTTGAACTAGTCAATGCTTGCACAAATTTAAGGCATTGAAGATCTTTGTAGGAAATCTCTGGAGAAATGAGAGGGAAAATTTTTGGGTACAACATCTGCCCCTATTCAATCTTCTTAAACTTGAAAAGTGATATCGGCATGTTTGTCGTTTGTAGCTTGAAAGTGGAAGATGATTGAACACTAGAGTGCCCAGAAATTTGCACTCGGTGATGTATTGGTTGATTGTGTAGGGAATGGGCTTAAAGTTGTCATTTGGAAAAATGATGGAGAGTTGTCAGAGATGGGCTTATAGATGTCATCCAAAGGTGATTGTTGACAGAAATTGGACTAAGTCTGAACTTGACTTCAACTGTTAAAGAATCAGAATAAACCTTTGGTCGATTTAAACTGAAACTAGCAGAAGTCTTGCATGTTGTTTGACTGGAAAGGATCAGAATAAATCTTGGGGCAATTTATTTGAACCAGAGACAATGTCTATTTGGAAAGTATCAGGAAAAACCATTGAGAGGTTTAGATTGAACCAAAAGATGTCTTGGGTATTCTTTAACTGAAGAGAATCAAAATATATCTTTGAGCAATTTATCAGAACCAGAGAAAGTGCCTACTAGGAAATAATCAGGATAAACCATTGAGAGATTTAAACTGAACCAGCAGGGGTCTGGAGAAGAATCAGAATAAATATAGGAGCGATTTATCTGAACCAGTGAAGATGTCTGTGGGAAAGAATCAGAATAAACCGTTGAGAGATTCAAACTGAACCAACAGGGGTCTGTAGAAGAATCAGAATAAATCTAGGAGCGATTTATCTGAACCAGAGAAGATGTCTGTGGGAAAGAATCAGAATAAACCATTGAGAGATTCAAACTGAACCAGCAGGGGTCTGGAGAAGAATCAGAATAAATCTTGGAGCGATTTATCTGAACCAAAGAAGATGTCTGCGGGAAAGAATCAGAATAAACCGTTGAGAGATTCAAACTGAACAATATGGGGTATGGAGAAGAATCAGAATAAATTTAGGAGCGATTTATCTGAACCAGAGAAGATGTCTGCAGGAAAGAATCAGAATAAACTGTTAAGATATTCAAACTGAACCAACAGGGGTCTGGAGAAGAATCAGAATAAATCTTGGAGAGATTTATCTGAACTAGAGAAGATGTCTGCGGGAAAGAATCAGAATAAACCGTTGAGAGATTTAAACTGAACCAACAGGGGTCTGGAGAAGAATCATAATAAATCTATAAGCGACTTATCTGGTCTAGAGAAGATATCTGCGGGAAAGAATCAGAATAACTGTTGAGAGATTTAAAATGAACCAGCAGGGGTCTGAAGGAAATATTCGTTATGTAGATGGTCAACCAGCCCTTTCTCGGGAATTGATCTTCCATTGATTTATCTACAAATAGTTGTCATGTCGGAAATTTGTTGATGATAATTTCCTGTTGATTGATCTTTCCTGAAAAAGGTAAAGAGTTAGTTGTATGTAATGCCATGGTGCATGAAATGCATAATGCAATGATATTGTGATATATGCATTTGTGACATCGATGTTTATGATGTATGAATGTAATGTATGCGCATGTAAGCTGTTCTGCTGCAGTGTTGTTGGATTAGGGAAAATAAATCCCTGACTGTTGTTGGGGATGTGTAGTGTAAGTCTTCATATTTTGTTGAAATTGAAGTGTTGATGGATCGGTTTCCATAATTAGAGAAATAAACTTTGTTGGGTAAGGGAAACATCGTGCATTGCTTGTGGACTTCGTGAAATCTTGCTGGGGAATCCTGAGAAACTGGGCGACTTTCACTGGGGAATCTTTGGAGCGGTAACTGGAAGTTTTGCTCTGTCGGGGATGTGAGAGCACCTGATACTATTAGGCTGCATACTAGAGATACGCTAGTGATCCTGTAGTAGGATGTCCTTGCTTCTGCTCTTGCTGGAAAAAGTACCTGTGGGGATTTTATGGAATGGCCTATAGATATTATCCTATCTCTTAAAGCCATTAGTAATTGCCTTTCTGTTTTTTGTTCCCCTTTTTTGTGCTCATTTGTAAACAGTAATCACGTTCAAATGCACATGTTCAAAAATAATCATTGGACGTTTTTGCAAATAAATCAGGAAAATAAAAGGAAAACAAATAGTTTTTCACTTTTAAAGGAATATCTTTGTATTAACTTGAATAAGTATTTTTGTACAAAGAGACGAACATCCTAGTAAGGGAATGTCGTCGTAGAAAATGAAAATTGATACAAAGAAAAGATAACTATGTGAAATAATCTCTTGGGGTTCCCACTCTGCTATAGCCTTCATGTCTATGAGCGTCTCATCCACTTGCTGCTTTGTCCAAAGCTGATTGGATTGATTAGAACCGTTTGAGTTTGTCAGTCGATACTAAAGGTTGTCTGTAAGGTGATCCAATGGGACATAGTCATATGCTTTCAATCCCTAAATTTTGCCTGGACCGCCCTTTCGAGTTTTCAGTCCACCGGGATACCCTTTTTTGCCCAAACCGCCCTTTCAGGTTTTCAGCTTGCCGGGTGTATGGATTTTTTTTGTATTTTATCCCTAATTTTTTCCAGAACCCTTTTGGTTCACCGGGATGCCCTAATTTTTGCCTAGGCCAATCGACCTAGCGAGTCTTTATTCATGCGTAGTATCTTTTGACTATGTCCGTGTTTACAGGGTGCGGAAGGTCTTCGCCATCCATAGTGGTTAAGATCATTGCTCCACCAGAGAATATATTTTTGATCACAAATGGTCCTTTGTATGTAGGAGTCTATTTTCCCCTGGGATCACCTTGTGGAAATATGATACGCTTGATTACCAAGTCACCAACCCGATATACCTGACGTCTGACCTTCTTGTTAAAAGCTTTGATCATGCGTTTTTGGTACATCTGACCATGACAGACAGTTGTAAGCCTCTTCTCATCAATCAAGTTCAGCTGGTCAAGTCGAGTTTGAATCCATTCATCTTCGTTCAACCTTGCATCTTTTATGATTCTCAGAGAAGGTACTTGGACTTCAATTGGTAGGACAGCTTCCATACCGTATACCAAAGAGAAAGGAGTTGCCCCTGTTGACGTGTGCGCCGTGGTACGGTAACCATGGAGAGCAAATGGTAACATCTCATGCCAGTCCTTATAGTGTTGGTGTAAGCCCTAGAGGCCAATACTTTTGGTACTTGTATCTAATTATTTATTAATAATAAAAGGCATTTCTTTATTATGTTTGCTTTCCAAAATAATAAGGATCCCTAGAATGGTTTATTTGTTTAATGAAATGTTAAGTGTGACTTAATCATGAGATCCCATTAAACATAAGACACTATTCTTAAAGTATCCGTAGTCAAGCTTTAATGTGAAGTGGGATAGCATTAAAGCATTAAGATTATTATGAAGATAGATTGATGATCACATCTCATGGATCATAGATAAGGAGTTATCAAGTCTTGACATAGGTATGAATATTAGGAGTAATATTTATACTAGATTGACCCGCTATGAGAATACTACATAGAATGTTATGCAAAGTGTCATAAGTTATTCTCATGATGATAATGGTGTATACCACCCTTCGACCTGAAACCACTATGGACCCTAGATGTAGAGTCAAGTACTTTATTGCTGATCAAACGTCATCCGTAACTGGATGACTGTAAAGACGGTTGATGGGTACTTCACAAAGCATGCTAAGGGACATGAGTGACCTAGATGGAATTTGCTCATCCTGCATAACAGGATAAATGTCTAAGGGCCCAATATTGAACTGGACAAGGGTGACACAGTGTATGCCTTGTGTTCAATATAGACATGAGGGCAAAAGGGTAATTGTACAACACAAATATTATCACGGAAAAGGTTTGGTCAGATCACATGACATTTTCGTGACTTGGGTAACAGTGATGTGTTGCTAGATACCGCTCACTGTTTATTATATTAAATGTGTGATTTAATATAATTGCCAACGTCGCGAAAACCTACAGGGTCACACACATAAGGACAGGTTGATGAGAGATAGAATAAATAAGGAACACCGTAAGGTACGGTGCACTTAAGTGTAATACGGAAAATGGTAAGGTACCACGTGGATAAGTGATATATGGTACATCATAAGGTATGATGTTCATAAGCTTAATTGGGCTTTTAGCTTGTAGCCCACACGAGTGATTCTATAAATAGATCCCTTGTGATGAAGCAATTTCACTTGATGCATTTTCGTTTTTGACTCTCTCTCTCTCACTCAAGGTTTCCGTTCGTGATCAGCTAGCACTGTGACCGGAAGCGATCTGTTCGTGTGGACTGAGTAGAGGCGTTGTTCTTCATCAACGCTCGTGATCACAACATCAAAGATCTGAATCGCCACAAGAGGTAAATATTTCTATCACTGACCATGCTCATCCGTAAGGATCGCTAAAGGAAAAATTTTATTCCGCTGCGCTTTTTGGTCGCAATTTTCCTTCATATAGGTCATTATCATTTTTTGTATGATCTTCTTGATGTTTTTATTTGCGGCTTCTACAACGCCATCCATCTTCGGCCGGTAAGGAGAAGGGTTATGGTACTGGATCTTGAATTGTGCGCATAGTGCGGTAATCATAGTATTGTTGAGATTGGTACCATTATCTGTGATAATTCTCTCAGGGATACCGTACCGACAGATGAGATCCTATTTGATGAATCGGGCCACAACGTTCTTGCTAACAGAAGCGAATGAAGCTGCATCGACTCACTTCGTGAAGTAATCAATTACAACAAAAATGAAATGGTGTCCATTAGAAGTTGTGGATTTGATCTCTCCAATCATGTCAATTTCCCACATTGTGAAGGGCCAAGGAGAATTCAAGACATTTAGAGTAACTGGAGGCACATGTACTTTGTCAGCATAGATCTGGCACTTGTGACAAGTTCGTGAATATTGATAACAATCCGCTTCCATGGTGGACCAGTAGTATCCTACCCGTAGGATCTTTTTAGCCATCATGTGCCCACTAGAATGAGTGCCAAAGGTACCTTCGTGTAAATCATCCATGATCTTTTCTGCCTCACTCTGGTCTACACAACGAAGCAAAGTAGAGTCGTGGTTGCGTTTATAGAGGATTTCGTTACTGAGGAAGAATTTAGCAGAAAATCTTCTCAAGAACTTCTTATCATTGACTGAAGCTTCCTTTGGATACTCTTGGGCCTCGAGATATCTGTTAATTTCATGGAGCCAAGGCTTGTTCACTACTTCTTCAGTATTGATCTCGTGACAGTAAGCTGGTTCATCCATCCGCTCAATGGTGGTCTGGGGGGAGCCTCGTTATCCCACCTGATTTTAAACATGGATGACATAGTGGCTAGCTCGTCCGCTAGTTGATTTTCCTCTTGTGGAAAATGCTCAAAGGTAATTTCCTCAAAATGTGGGATTAATGTCAACACATTTTCTTTGTAAGGGATGAGATTAGGGTGCTTCATGTCCCATTCTCCTTTGATCTGACTGACGACTAAGGTTGAATCTCCAAATACCTTTAAGGACTTGATTCCAAAATCTATGGAGACTTTGAGACCCATAATACACGTTTCATATTCCGCCATATTATTGGTATAGTTGAAACAAAGTATTGCAGTGAAGGGAGTATGACATCCTTCAGGGGATATAATCACAGCGCCTATGCCATTGCCAAGCGCGTTGGAAGCTTCGTCAAAAACCAAGGTCCATCAGGATCCTTGTTCAAGTCTGTCATATGGTATGAGTTCTTCACAATTGTTTACTAACATGATTTCTTCATCTGGGAACTCAAATTTCATGGACTGGTAGTCATTCACAGCTTGATGAGCAAGGTGATCGGCTAGCACACTGCCCTTTATTGCTTTTTGGGTAGTGTACTGAATGTCGTATTCAGTCAGGATCATCTGCCATCTTGCTATTCTTCCAGAGAGGGTGGGCTTCTCGAATGTGTATTTAATTGGATCCATCTTGGATATCAACAAGGTAGTATGGGTCAACATATACTGTCTTAGCCGGTGAGCAGCCCACGCCAGAGCACAGCAAGTTTTCTCGAGCAGAGAATATCTGGTTTCACAGTTGGTAAACTTTTTGCTCAAGTAGTATATTGCATGCTCTTTTCGGCCAGACTCGTCATGCTACCCCAGCACACACCTCATTGAATTTTCTAAGACAATTAGATACATGATCAAAGGTCTTCCCTCAACTGGAGACATTAAAACAGGAGGCTCTTGAAGGTACTCTTTGATCCTATCGAAGGCAGCCTGGCAATCGTCATTCCAATCCAATGCTTGATCTTTCTTCAGTAATTTGAAGATTAGTTCACAAGTAACGGTTAGGTGAGAAATGAATCTGGCGATGTAGTTTAGCCGTCCTAAGAATCCTCTGACTTCCTTCTCGGTGCAAGGAGCATGCATTTTTTGTATTGCTTTTACCTTTGTAGGGTCCACTTAGATACCTTCACCGCTGACAATGAAGCCTATGAGTTTACCGGACCTCACTCCAAATGTGCATTTACTCGGGTTCAACCTTAGTTTGTATTTCTTCAGTCTTTCAAACAGTTTCTACAAATGGTCAGGGTGTTCCTCTTCAGTTTAAGATCTAGCTATCATGTCATCCATGTAGACCTCTATCTCGTGATGGATCATATCGTGAAACAGGGCTACCATGGCGCGCTGATAAGTTGCCCCGACGTTCTTCAGCCCAAATGGCATAACTTTGTAACAGAACGTGCCCCATTGTGTGACAAAGGTGATTTTCTCCATGTCTTCAGGTGCCATTTTAATTTGATTGTACCCGGAGAAACCATCCATGAAGTAGAATACTTTATGTTGTGCGGTGTTGTCAACCAGAATATCGATATGGGGAAGCGGGAAATCATCCTTAGGGCTTGCCCTATTCAAATCTCTGTAATCTACACACATGCGTACTTTACCGTCCTTTTTAGGCACTGGAACAACATTGGCGACCCATTATGGATAGGAAGTGACGGCTAAGAATACGACGTTGAACTGCTTCATGACATCAGTCTTGATCTTCTCTGACATTTCTGGCCACATGTGACGAACTTTCTATTTTACCGGAGGGCAGTCTTCTTTTGTCGGCAGACGATGGACCACGATATCTGCATCGAGTCCTGAAATGTCTTCGTATGACCAGGAAAATACCTCAACATAGTCATGTAGTAACTGAGTTAAGCTCTTCTTGACACTAGGTTCCAGATTGGCACCTACCTTGACTTCTTTCTTGTCCTTTTCGGTACCTAAGTTAACTGTGTCAACCGGCTCTTCACGGGGCTGTATGGTCCTTTCTTCCTGTTGTAGTAACCTGGCTAGTTCCCCTGGAACCTCACAATCTTCCTCACCTTCATATTCAACTTGGTAGATCGGATTTTCAAAGTCACAATAGGCCATAGCAGAATCGTTACCCATGGGATCTTGAGTGGATGTGGATCTGCATTTTGATATGTGAGTGTGTGTAAGAGCATAGCTATCTTTAGGAAAAAAATGTAGAAAAAGAAGAACAAAGAGCATAAAATTTGCATGCAAAAACTTCCATGATTTATTGATGACATATGAAAATGAAGTAACAACCCTCACAAATGGACCGTTGTGCCTCGGGTAAGACACAAGGTTTTAAAGTCTAAATTGTTTAATTATTACAAGTCCGACAAAAATTTAAAGATAATTATTGTTGGATAAAAGTAATAGGGACAAATTCTTTGGCATCCCAGTTGTTGAGTCCTCTGCTGATAGTTGGAAAAATCCATTCTTCCAGGTCACAACTGTCATCACTATCTTCCACTGTGTTGACTCCATGGTTACTGAACCGCAAAGGTGGTCCCCCGGCACGAGCACGACGAACAACTTTTTGGGCTCCTAAAGTAAAACCCAAACAAAATTTGTCAAACTTGTAGGGAATATCTGGGAGTTGGCCCCAAATGGTACACCCACCTTCTTCGACTATTGCCTTGGCATCTTTCAGAGAAGCCATCTTCAGCGGAGGTCTGGTAATCTTCGGGACTTTGGAAACAGTCTTGGTTGCTGCAACTATTTGTGGGACTTCCTCGAAATGCTGACACAGAGTTTCGATGAATTCACCATCCATTTCCACATACCTGAAGGAGTTCAGGTGACTGACCATATATTCCTCCTCTCCATGGACAGTGATGATTTTTCCTTTGATTGGGTATTTCAACAGCTGGTGTAATGTAGAGGTGACAGCACCAGTGTCATGAATCCAAGGTCGGCCCAATAAACAGGAATAGGAAGGGCGAATATCCATCACATAGAAAGTTGAATCGAAGGTCTGAGTTCCATCTTTGATGGGGATGTCCACCTCCTCGTGCACCATTCTCTTCGAACCATCGAAGGCCCTTACCACTATATTACTGGGTTTTAAAGTCAGACCTTCACAGTCTAGTCTATCCAGAGCCTTTTTAGGCAGCACATTCAATGATGAACCAGTATCTACCAGGACATGGGCCAAAGTAGTGCCCCTGCATTCGACAGAGACATGCAACGCCTTATTGTGTTTCCTCCCTCTAGGTGTGAGATCAGCATTAGAAAAGCCCAAACCGTTATTATCTGTCAAACTAGCCACACAATCTTTGAATTGGTCAGCAGAGGTTTCATGTGGCACATGGTCAGTTTTAAGAAATTTCACCAAGTCCTTCTGTGATACGGTGGCAGAACTAACTGTTTGACGATGGTTTGCATTTTTTGTTTGCAAAATGTCGCGGTAAGCAAGAGTTGCCACCGACTTTTATTTTATCCAACCGGAAAGGAAAAAAGTACCAAAAAATCCTTTTTCGAGATATTCTGAGTACGGGGGGTAGATTATAGAAAGGGAAGGTGTTAGCACCCTTTCTATCCATGGTTTTCCATGGGCTCTTAGGTACTTGCTCATCTTTTTAAAATTTCTTGTGTGTGTGTGCTTTGTTTTGAAAATGTTTTACTTCGTGATAACCCTTGTATCAGTCTTCAAAGGTGTGACGAAGTTGTTTTGAAAATTGTTTTGAAATGTGTAAGTGTGAAAGTTTTGATTTGAGAAAGTACCTACTAGCATCTACCTACTCGAAAAAAAGATTATTTCTATTCTTGTTTCCTTTAGACAGCATTATCCCACTACTGAGAAATAGGTAGCACCGTCGTTGGAGTTGTAAGGGTCAATTCGAAAGGGACGTACGATCACTAAAGCAATGTTAGGACATCTTAGTAATAACCCTAGAGTCTTAAGATCATATTCGAGGCAACATTTCCGAGGCAACAGTTTCGAGGCAACATTCGAACGGGACGTTTGATCTTTTTAGACAGGAGGGCCCATTTGACAAAAAAAATGCAAATTTGAGCACATTTGTCTTTTGGAAATTTTGCAAAAAAAGGTCAACTTGGCCAATGCATAACTTTCTCAATTTTGACCCTAGAGAGGTGTTTTTGGACTTTTTAGAAAGATTAGGATGTCCTCTAAGCAACCCTTTTGGTCTCATATCAATTGAGTCTTCCATGTTCATGTATGAAGCTTTGACCCAAAAGGTGTTTTTGTTGACTTTTCAAAATGACCTATAATGTCAAAATTCATATCTTTTTGTGAGTGCATATCCTGAACTTGGGAGCTGAAGATGAATTGTATGGAATTGAATCCTCTTAAAAATGAGCTTTGGATGGGTCATTTCTGATAAGGTATGATAATGTTATGCTTGGTCAAAGTTGAGTTGACTTTTCCTACATAACCCTAATTTAGCAACTTTTGGGTTTTGATGAATTGTGAGCAATCCTTGATGAATCATGATCAACCCTTGATAAAATGATGAATGATACTTCAAAATGATGATTTTTACCAAAAATCTTGAAGTTTGATTGTATGTGGGCCACAATTGACTTTTGACCTAGCATAGTCGATTTTCAGGCATTTGAGCAATAGACTGAGCAAACTTCTTCTGCAAGGCTTGAAACTTGACATGGGTGATCTTGGGAACATATTGGGACAATGGTGAGCATTTGGGATCCTTTGGACTCAAGCACCTTGATGAAAAATGAAACTCTAATTTGTGGTAGACTGCCTTAGGAGAGAGTTTGTCTGGTCAACTTTTGAACTTCCTTGAGCAATTTGGGGACCTCACTTGACATGTATTGAGAAATATGGGAGGGAAAATTTTGGGGTACAACAGTTGCCCCTGTTCAATCTTCTTAAACCTGAGGATGTAGATTGGCTCGTCTGCCTTTCGTGATCTAAAGGTGGAAGATGATTGAACACTAGAGTGCCCAGAAATTTGCACTCACATGAAGTGATATTTGACTTGTGATATCGGGAATGGGCTTATAGATGCCATTTGGAAGTTGCTAGAGAATTGTCGGAGATGGGCTTAAAGATGCCATTCGAAGTAGTTTCGATCGTATAAGAGATTCCTTCGTGAGAACCCGTATACATGTTGTTGAGGAGGACTTTGCTGGGGAATGCTGGTCTCTGTCTTGAGAGAAATAGAGTTTTAGGAGCTTCAGTTGTCCGTTACTCTACTGGGGAATAATTCCGGTTTGGGAAGCGGAAGTGAACTGCGTATTTGGTCGGGGTATATGCTGTACCGCGACTTTCTGGGGAAATGTGAAACCAATTGTGTTTGATTGGGTCCCGGTCTTACAGTGTTGTGGACTGCCGTCTGGGGATAAGAGAGGAAGAACCCGGATAGTAAGGTTATGAGAAGGAACCTGGATAGTATGGTCACTTCGATACTAAATCCTGGATAGTAGGGCTGTGAGAAGGAACCTGGATAGTAGGGTTTGAGAAGGAACCTGGATAGTAGGGCTATGAGAAGGAACCTGGATAGTAGGGTTGTGAGAAGGAACCTAGATAGTAAGGTTACTTCGAAATGAAAGTCGGGATAGTAGGGCTATGAGAAGGAACCTGGATAGTAGGGTTACTTCAAAATGAAAGCATGGATAGTAGGGCTGTGAGAAGGAACCTGGATAGTAGGGTTACTTCGAAACGTAAGTCGGGATAGTAGGGATGTGAGAAGGAAACTGGATGGTAGGGTTACTCCGAGATGAAAGTCGGGATAGTAGGGATGTGAGAAGGAACCTGGATAGTAGGGTTACTTCGATATGAGAGCTTGGATAGTAGGGTTGTGAAAAGGAACCTGGATAGTAGGGCTACTTCGAAATGTAAGCTGGGATAGTAGGGTTGTGATAAGGAACCTGGATAGTAAGGTTACTTCGATATGAGAGCCTGGATGGTAGGGCTGCTTCAGAATGAGTTCGGGTAAAACTGCAGAGGGAACCTGGGTAAGGTTGCTTTTGTCGCACCGATGATTACTCCGTTTAGCTTTGAGTGTTGATCATGGACCTGTTGGAAATTGTTGATAATAACTGTCTTTCCTGAAAGAAATACAGGGCTAGTTATGTGCGATGCATGAGATGCATTGTAAGATGGTGTTCTCAAAATAAATGAGACTATGATGTATGCACATGTCATGATGTATGAACATGAAATGTGGACGTAATAATCTAAGTCCGGAAAAATAAAACCCTGACTGCTGTTTGGAGAGTATGAGAAATGGTATTCTTGACTGATGTAAAAACCAATAGTTCCTCTACTTCTGTTGGGATGGTGAACAAAGATGGCTTGATGAGGATTTTCCACTCGGCTGGCGAATATTCTACCAGAAGAGACTCTGTCTGAGGATAAATCTGCGGGGGGAATAACTCTATTGGAGAGGAGATACTCTGTTGATAGATCTGCTGATTTGGAGAAATAAACTCAGCTGGGGATTAATTTTCGTTGCTGGTAATAATGAAATTTGTTGGAGATTGAATTTCTGCTTATGAGAGAAATAAACTGCTTGGGGAAAAATTTACTGACTCACTCGTGATTGTGAACCTCAGCTGGGGAGAGTTGTGTCCTGTTCAGGAAAGCTAACATCACTGTCTTTGGAGACCTTTTACTCTGTGGGGAGTGTATGTACCACTGCTCATGTTCTCAAGTTGGCTATATCCCTGTATCTGATGGGAAGAGTAACTGTAAGGTTTGGGCACTTCTTGTTTTCCCTATTCCTGGAATTACGAGTAATCGTCTTTTGTTTCTCATGTAAATATTTATGAGCAACAATTATTTTCAAATGCATATATCAAAAATGAATCATTGGACGTTCTTGCAAAGCAAAACAGAAAAAGAAAAACAATTTGAAATTTCTTGTGAAAATGAATTGTATTGATTTTTGAAGTTGGCCTGCAATAGGCGTTTTGTACAAGGAGGCTGACGCCCTAGTAAGAGAACATCATCGAAAGATAGAAATTACAATTTGAGTAAAAGAAAGAAAAATAGCTACGTGAAACAAATCCCATTGAGTTCCTACTCTACTATTGCCTTTATATCTTCAAGCGTCTCATCACTTTGCTACTTGGCCGAAGGTGGATCAGATTGATTGGCGCCGTTTGAGCTTGATATTCAATATCGAAGTCTGGTTGCAAGATGATCTAATGAGACATAGTGTTACGCTTCAATCCCTAACTTTTGCCTGGACCTCCCTTTCGGGTTTTCAATCCACCGGGATACCCTTTTTTGCCCAAGTCGCCTTTTCAGGTTTTCGACTTGCCGGGTGTACAGTTTGTTTTATTTTCATCCCTTACTTTTGCCCGAACCCTTTTGGTTCACTGGGAAGCCCTTATTTTTGCCTAGGCCAGTCAACCTAGCGGGTCTTTGATTATGCGTAGTATCTTTTCACTATGTCTGCATTGATGGGGTGAGGAAGGTCGTCACCATCCATGGTGGTTAGAATCATAGCTCCTCCTGAGAAAATGTTCTTGACGTCTGACTTTCTTGTTAAAAGCCTTGATCATTCGCTTTTGATATGTCTGACCATGAAAGATAGCAGTAAGTCTCTTTTCTTCGATTAGATTCAGCTGATCAAGTCGGGTTTGGATACAATCGTCTTTGTTCAAACCCGCATCCTTCATAATCCTGAGAGAGGGTATCTGGACTTCAATGGGTAGGACCGCCTCCATGCCATACACCAAAGAGTGGGGTGTTTCCCCTATCGACGTTCGTGCTGAGGTATGGTACTCATGAAGAGTGAATGATAACATCTCGTGCCAGTCTTTGTATGTCACCGTCATCTTCTGCACAATCTTTTTGATATTCTTGTTAGCCGCTTCAACAACCCCATTCATCTACGGCCGGTAGGGAGAAGAGTTATGATGCTGAATCTTGAACTATTTGTAGAGCTCGATGATCATTGTGTTATTGAGATTTGTACCATTGTCAGTAATAATCCTCTTTGGGACACCATATCGACATATCAGATTGTGTCGGATAAATTGCGCCACGATGTTCTTGGTTACTGTAGCAAAGGAAGCTGCTTCAACCCACTTTGTAAAATAATCAATTGCTACCAGAATGAAATGATGCCCATTAGACACAGTAGATATAATCTCGCCAATCATATCGATACCCCACATTGTAAAGGGCCAGGGAGTTGTCAAAACATTCAGGGGAACCGGAGGTACATGCACCTTATCAACATAGACTTGACACTTATGGCAAGTTCGAGAGTGCTGATAACAATCGGCTTCCATAGTGGACCAGTAATATCCTGCCCGTAGGATTTTCTTCGCCATGGTATGTCCATTGGAATGAGTTCCGAAGGTACCTTCATGTAACTTTGTCATGATCCTTTCTGCCTCGCTCTTGTCTACACACCGCAGTAAGGTTGAATCATGGTTACGCTTATAGAGGATTCCATTACTGATGAAGAACTTCACAGTGAACCTTCTCAGAAACTTCTTATCATTAACAGATGCCCCCTCAGGGTATTCTTGAACCTTAAGATACCTATTTACCTTGTGAAACCAGGGTTTATCTGATACCTCTTTAGTCTTGATGTCACAGCAATATGCGGGTTCGTCCAACCTCTTAATGGTAATCTGGGGAGCCTCATTGTCCCACCTGACTTTGAACATAGAAGACATAGTAGCTAACGCGTCCGCTAGCTGATTCTCCTCTCTTGGGAAATGTTCAAAGGTTACCTCCTCAAAGTGTGGGAGCAATGTCAGTACATATTCTTTGTAAGGAATAAGATTCGGGTGCTTCGTACCCCACTCGCCTTTGATCTGACTTATCACCAGAGCGGAATCTCCGAATACACTCAAGAACTTAATCCTCAGGTCAATAGCAGCTTGAAGACCCATGATACATGCTTCATACTCCGCCATATTGTTGGTACAGTTTAAATAATAAACGGGCGGTGAATGGAGTATGACAGCCCTAGGGAGATATGATTACAGCGCCAATGACATTACCCAATGCGTTCGAGGCTCCATCAAAATACATAGACCATCGGGATCCCTCCTCGGGTCCTTCATCCGGTCCAGGTTCTTCGCAGTCGATCACCAACATGATATTCTCATCCGGGAACTCGAAATTCATGGACTGGTAGTCATCCACGGCCTGATGCGCCAAATGATCCTCCAATACACTCCCCTTGATTGCCTTTTGGGTTGTGTATTGGATGTCGTACTTGGTTAAGATCATCTTCCATCTTGCTATTCTTCCAGATAGAGCGGGCTTCTCGAAAATATACTTGATCGGATCCATCTTTGATATCAACAAGGTAGTGTGAGTCAGCATATACTGTCTCAACCGGCGAGCAGCCCATGCCAAAGCGCAGCAAGTTTTCTCGAGCAATGAGTATCGGGTCTCACAGTCGGTAAACTTTTTGCTAAGGTAGTAAATGGCGTGCTCTTTTTGGCCAGATTCGTCATGCTGCCCCAGCATACACCCCATTGAATTGTCTAGCACTGTCAAGTATAATATCAAAGGTCTTCCTTCCACTGGAGGCATCAAAATTGGTGGTTCTTGAAGGTATTCCTTGATTCTTTCGAAAGTGGTCTGGCATTCATCATTCCACTTTACCACTTGATCTTTCTTCAGCAGCTTGAAGATTGGCTCACAAGTAGTAGTCAGATGTGAAATGAACCTGGAGATGTAATTCAGACGTCCCAAGAAACCTATAACTTCCTTTTCTATGCGGGGAGCCGGTATCTCTTGTATGGCTTTTACCTTTTCAGGGTCCACCTGAATACCTTCGTCACTGACAACAAAACCCTAAAGCTTTCCAGACCTTACCCCGAAGGTACACTTGTTCAGATTCAACCTCAGCTTGTACGTCTTCAACCTGTCAAACAGTTTCTGGAGATGATCAAGGTGCTCTTCCTCAGTTTGGGACCTGGATATCATGTCATCAACATAAACCTCGATCTCGTGATGAATCATATCATGGAACAAAGCGACCATGACGCGCTGATAAGTTTTCCCAACATTCTTCAACCCAAAAGGAATTACCTTGTAACAAAAGGTGCCCCACTGTGTAACGAAGGTTGTCTTCTCCATGTCCTCAGGAGCCATCTTGATCTGGTTGTAGCCAGAAAAACCATCCATGAAGGAGAAGATTTTGTGCTACACGGTGTTGTCGACTAGAACATCAATGTGAGGAATTGGGAAGTCATCCTTGGGGATTTCCCTATTCAGATCTCGGTAGTCCACACACATCCGTACCTTACCATCCTTCTTAGGTACCGGAACAACGTTGGCAACCCACTGCGGATAGGAAGTGACAGCTAAGAACCCCGCATCGAACTATTTCATGACCTCTACTTTGATTTTTTCTGACATTTCAGGGCGCATACGGCGGACCTTCTGCTTTACCAGAGGACAATCTTCCTTAGTCGGCAGGCGATGTACCACAATATCAGTGTCTAAACCAGGCATGTCTTCATAGGACCAGGCGAAGATCTCAACATAGTCGTGTAGCATCTGCATTAACCGTTGTTTGACACTAGGCTCCAGATTCGCACCTATTTTAACTTCTTTCCTGTCTTCCTCTGTACCCAAATTCACTGACTCAACTGACTCTTCATGAGGATGTATGGCCCTTTCTTCCTGCTGTAACAGTCTAGCAAGTTCTCCAGGCACCTCACAATCATCCTCACCTTCGTCCTCGACTTGGTTGATCGGATTTTTGAAGTCATAACTGGCAGTAGCAGAGTTGTTATCAATGGGATCCAGAGTGGATATGGATCTTCATTATGATACGTGAGTGTGTGTAAGAGAATAGTTGTTTTGATAAAGTGAGAAACAGAAAAGAAAAACAAGGAGCGCAAAATTTGTATGCAAGAAACGTCCAATGCTTTATTAATGATATATGAAATGACAAATAATAGCCCTCACAAGCAAAGCCAAGGTGCCTCGGGCAAGGCACCGGGCCGTAAAGTTTCAAACTGTTTATTACAAATCTTAAAAAGAAAAGTCAATTACTGCGGAATAAAAGAACCAGGTATGAAGTCATTTGTCGTCCAGTTACTCAGTCTACCGTTGGTTGTTGGGTAGATCCAAATGTCGATGTCTGAATCTTCTTCATTGTCCTCAATTGCATTAACTCCCCGATTGTTGATATGTAGAGGAGGTCTTCCAATCCGTGCGTGCCTAACAGCCCTTTGAGCCCCTGTAGTAAAGCCCAAACCAAATTTGTCAGTTTTGTGAGTGAAATCAGGGAGCTGACCCCAATTGGTACACCCACCTTCTTCAACCAGAACCCTGGCGTCCTTGAGAGAAGCCATCTTCAGCGGAGTTTTGTCGGTAGTAACTTCAGTTGATGCTAAAGTCTGAGGAACCTCTTCAAAGTTCTGACAAGGAGTTTCTATGAATTCCCCGTCCATCTCTATATATCGGAAGGAATTGAGGTGACTCACCATATATTCTTCTTCACCTCGTACCGTGACAATCTTCCCCTTTACTGGATATTTCAGTATTTGATGGAGTGTGGAGGTAACTGCACCATCCTTATGAATCCAAGGATGACCCAGCAAGCAAGAATACGATGGCCTGATATCCATCACGTAGAAGATGGATGCAAAAGTCTGAGAACCCACCTTGACAGGGATGTCCACCTCCTCGTGCACCATTCTCTTCGATCCGTCTAAATCCCTTACCACAATATTACTAGGCTTTAGAGTCAAACCTTCACAATCCAAACGGTCCAATGCTTTCTTTGGCATAACATTCAACTAAGATCCGGTATCTACCAACACGTGAGCCATAGTGGTGCCCCTGCACTCAATCGAGACATGCAGAGCATCATTATGATTCCTCCCCTTAGGGGTCAAATCTGCATCTGAAAAACCTAGCCCATTGTCAGCAGTCAGGCTGGCCACACAATCTTTGAACTGATCTACTGAAGTTTCCTGCGGCACGTGCGCAGTTTTGAGGAATGCAATCAAAGCCTTCGCATGGGCTTCAGGACACAACAGTAGAGACAACATGGAGATCTTTGAAGGGGTCTGCCCCAGCTTCTCGACCACATTGTAGTCGCTCTTCTTGATAATTTTTAGTATTTCCTCTATTTCTTGTTTAGAGGCTTCCACAACGATTTTCTTAGGTGCCTCCGTCTGGGCAGGCTCACCTATAATTTCCTTGCCCCGAGTCCTAGATGGCTCAGCAGCAGGGGTGATAACGGGAGTAAGAATAGGAGTAGCAGCAGGCATTATAACTGAAGTAGGAACATGAAAAATGTCAAGAGTGTTGGTTGGAGCAGCAGTTGGAATAATAGTAGGCTTGATGATAGTCTTCGGGGAAATCTCAGGAGAGAAGACCCTTCCACTTCGGGTAACTTTACTAGTTCCGATAATATTACTGACATCAGTATCAGCTTCTTCAGTCTTCAGATCTTGCTTAATACCATGATAATACACGTCAGCACCGTAATGCCATGGGACAGCCTTATCTGAGGTATACGGGATGGGACAAGGAATAATGGTTATTAGCGGAGCAATTCTTGGAACAGGTGTAATTCTAACAGGCTTTCTCGAGGAAACCTTGGAAGGATTGGCGGAAATGGTTATAATGGTGACGTCTTCAGTGGGAACAACGGGGATTACAGTCTTCTAGAACAAAATCTCTTTATTATCCATCAGACGCTGAACACCTGACTTCAATAAACGGAAACCAGTAGGCATAATTGAACACAGGTGGCAACCTTTACCACAACCCGGAAATAAACCGGCCAATAGAAAATTCTTTTTAACAGTCATAAGAGGAGTGGAAATTTCCTCAACAGAGGTCACAAACGAATCGGTGTCAACAGCATTAACTCCACGACCATGTTGGGCATGGGAGCAGTTATAACATTCGGCTTTTCTAGAGCATCAAGCTATATCTCCTTGGCTTCGAGCAAATCTTGCACTTTGTTTCTCAGGGCCCAGCAATCATTTGTATCGTGGCATGGACTCTCAGAATGGTAGGCGCACCGCGCGTTGGGATTGTATTTGGGAGAAGTAGTGTTTGGATTCTTAGGAGCCTCTCGCAAGGTTTCCAAGTTGGATTTTAATAGATGGGGTAGAACTTCGGCCAAAGTCATGTTGATGCGGGTAAACTGCCGTTGTGGTCTTTCCACCCTTTGTTGATTGTTTCATTGTGGAGCAACTGCGGGTCTTGGTATCACTACAGCATTTACCTTTTGACGGTGTTCAGATCTTCTTTGGCCCCTCGGGCTGTAGACTGCACTGGCTTCCTTCTTACCAACAAAAGGTTTCTTTACCGAACTCGAAGAGGCATCCTTCTGTATTTTACCACTTCGAATGCCAGCCTCCACTCTTTCTCCAGTCAAAATCAACTCAATGAAACCAAATGACGAGTTGCCGATCAAGTGATTGAAAAATGGACCAGATAGCGTCCCTAGAAACATGTCAACCAACTCCTTATCAGACAAAGGGGGTTGGACTCTTCCAGCCAAGTCTCTCCACTTTTGAGCATAATCCTTAAAACCTTCACCTGCACCCATGGACATACCCTGGAGCTGAGTACGAGTGGGAGCAAGGTCAGCATTGTATTGATACTGCTTGTAGAAAGCAGCAGCTAGATCTTCCCAGTTTCGGACACTGGCCCCTTCCAGCTGGTAGAACCATTCAAGCTGAGTCCCTGACAGACTATCTTGAAAGAAGTGTACCCACAAATTTCTATCACTAGTGTGGGGTTGGATTTTCCGGACATAAGAGCGGAGATGGAGTTTTGGGCAAGATACTCCATCGTACTTGGCAAAAACCGGAGCTTTGAACTTATGAGGGATGACCACTCCCGATACCAGTCCCAATTATCTGAAATCCAAACCAGGTATTTTTTGAATCTCCATAGCGCTCAGACGGTCTTCTAGTTGCTTGTACCTATCCTCAGCAGGAGGATATTGCTCATCATTGTAATCAGTATCGTCTTCAGAAACTGCAGGACTAGGGTCCTTTTCCCTTTCTTGATTCTCCCCTTCTTTGGACGAGGCGGTCATATCAGCTGGTTGCCTCAACCTTTCTCTGAATCTTCTACCCATATTCAGAATACCAGTCTTCTTCTTCTTTTTCTTTTCTTTCAGAATAAGGGTCTTCAGATCCTCTTGCCCTTTAGCCAGACTTATGAACATCTGTTGGAATTGGGCGTTCTGCTCCTGAAGATCTTTGATGGCTTGATCAAAAGACATTTCTACTGAAATAAACAGCGAAGAAGATGAGAAACCTGTAGGGGTACCTGTAATGATGTGCATGATAATGGGATGCACATGTAATAATTTTAAAGAATTTTGGGAGATTTAAATTTGTAAACCAAAAATAAACAAAACTTTATTAGCTTAACTTTTAAAGGTTCAACAATGCCTTTAAGGCGTTACAAAGAAGTAAATAAAAAAAATCTGAAACTGGAAAAAGCAAAATCAAAAGTCCCATGGACGCTTCCTCTTTGTGCTGATATAGTTATTAATCACTCTTTCTTCCTCGAGCTGCCTGGTGAGCTTCAAAATCTTCCTTTCTTGCTCATGGTATTGTTCCCGGTAAGTATCCCGCTCATTCCTCAGCTGAATCCAAGACCTCTGTAACTCCCCAGGATCAGTAGGCATGTAAGGGTAGAGAACAATATAAGGAATGCCTTCTTCATTAGTGGGCTCCATAATCACTGGTAATACAGCCTCATAAGGCATCATAAGCTTCTGGGCACGAGCTCGGACCCATTGGAGATAAGGCTGCATAGGAAGGGAAGTCTTTGGTCCCAACTCTTGGGGGTCAGATCTGTTTACGATGCCCCAAGCCCGTATGAACCTCGGGCGATGCTCCTTAACATCATCCTTCAAGTTGAATACAATTTGTTGTACCCAAAAATTTGCCCTCCCATATTTCTCAAAACATGGCAAGTGAAGTCCCCAAATTGCTCAAGGAAGTTCAAGAGTTGACCAGACAAACTCTCTCCTAAGGCAGTCTATCTCAAATTAGGGTTTCATTTTTCATCAAGATGCTTGAGTATAAAGGATCCCAAATTCTCACCATTGTCCTAATATGTTCTCAAGATCATCCATGACAATTTTCAAGCCTTGCAGAGGAAGTTTGCTCAGTCAATTGCTCAAAGGCCTGAAAATCGACTGTGCTAGGTCAAAAGTCAACTTTGGCTCACATACAGTCAAACTTCAAGATTTTTTGTCAACATACTCATTTTGAAGTATCATTTGATCAAGGGTTTACCATGACTCCTCAAGGATTTCTCACAATTCATCAAAACCCAAAAGTTGCTAAATTAGGGTTTTGTAGGAAAAGTCAACTCAACTTTGACCAAGCATAACTTTCTCATACTTTATCAGAAATGACTCATCCAAAGCTCATTTTGAAGAGGATGCAATTCCCTACAGTTCATATTCATCTCCCAAGCTCATAATATGAACTCACAAAAAGATATGAATTTTGACATTATAGGTCATTTTGAAAAGTCAATAAAAACACCTTTTGGATCAAAACTTCATACATGAACATGGAAGACTCAATTGAGATGAGACCAAAAGGGTTGCTTATAGGACATCTTAAGCTTTCTAAAAAGTCTGAGAACACCTCTCTAGGGTCAAAATTGAGAGAGATATGCATTGTCAAAGTTGACATTTTTTGCAAAATTGGCAAAAGTCAAATGTGCTCAAATTTGCATTTTTTGCTAAATGGGCCCAACTTTTTATGCTTGCACTTCAATGATAACATATTCCACGACCTATGGGATCCTCCATGCTTTACTTATTTATTTATTCAATTTATTTTTATTTTTATTAACTTAAAATTCAAATAAAATCAAATAAATCTAAATAAATCATATATTGTGTTTTAGGAATGATTTTTGCATTGAAAGAAGATCTTATATGCTGTCAATTGAGAATCAATTCGTGCAAGGCTAATTTGGTTGGAAAAAGATTGAATTTAAGCAAATTTGGAAAGATATCATATTCCATGAAAGTCCAAATCAAATCTTCATAATGGGCAAGATTGATTTCATTTTTGTTGACCTAACATGTTGTAGTACATATACAGAAGCAATCCAAGGCATGAGAGAGGTTGGTGCAGTCGTACAGAGCTAGGACAAAACTCAAAAAATTCAAGAAAAAGTGGTGATCCAATTTTCATACTAGAGGCCAATTTGTGCCATTCTCACATTGCCAACAGATTGCTGGACATCCCAGGAACATATCCCAATCAATTGCAAGCCTTTTCACGCCTGGAATTGTAAGTTACAGGTATCACTATTTGCTTCCAAACTCAAATTCGATTTCGTTGATTTACTCATCCTATGCATGTTTTGATTATATACTTATGTTCATCATTGAGTTTGCAAACTATTGGTACCATTTAATTGCATTTCTAACGCCTGTACAGGATATTGTCATAGCTAGGGTTTTACGTTCTTGTTTAGGGCTTTGCAGTATAGGCAAAATTGGGTTTGGATTTTGGTGCCATGACACTCGTGAGGATGAGACGAGTAGATTAGCACCTTTGAATTCCATTTATATTGCTTGTAGAGAATTTTTGTGATGAACAGGCTTGTAGCTACAGCAAGGCAACTGTAGGTAAAAGTGTTGTTACCTAAAACGACGGTTGGGAGGAAGAAGATGGATGTGTGGCACCCCCTGGTTGGGTGATTTGAATTTCGCGCATTTTGAGTTTCAGCATTTTGTTTTCATTATATAATAATTGTCTTTTATTCTATATACAAATAAATCAGATAGCTCAGTTGGCAAGCATGCAGGGGAAGAGTGCCTAAGGACCTGGGTTCGATCCCCAGGTCCCAACCTTTACTCATATTTTTCTTCAACAGATAATCCAGCGCGTTGCAAACCAGGGAGCTCACCGTGTACCATCAGGATCTGGCCATCCAACTCATCAGTGCTCCATATCCAAGGCCTTTCCTTTGGAGGACTACCATGCGCCCCCAGTCAACGTGCACACTGGATTGGGAGAAGTCAAGCAGGCCTTAGCCATTTGGGCCCAGCAATTCAGACAGCACCCCCCATAATTGCTAATACAGGCCCATTATTCCTTCCTTTTTCTTTTTAATTTATTTAAATCTTTTAATTTTTATTTTTATTTTCTTTAATTCATAAATTAATCATTTTTTTCACAAAAACCATAAAATCAATAATTCATCAAAAATTAGGATTAGTTTTTATTTTATCAAAATTAATTTAATTTAGTTTAAATTAGGAAAATTATTGTTTGTTTTTTTCCAAAACTAAAATCAAATAGAAATTAGGTTAAACTTTTGATTTAATTTTATTTTGCTCTTTTTCTCAAATAAATAAAAATACAAAAATAGGTTTTAGATTAAATTAATTCATTTTTCTTAAAATTAAGATTAATTAGAATTAAGATTTTCTTTTTAATGTAACAATTTCTCTATTTTCTTAAATAACAAAACAAAAACATTTTCTTAACCAATCGCAATTAGGTTTAGGCAAGGGTCAAAACCCTAGTTGTCTCGTATTCGATTCATCGCACGTGTGTTATTTATTTTTGCCAATATTGTTTTAATTGTTCATGGTTTGTAATAGTTTAATCTAGGGTTTTTATTTATCACTTTTTCCCGGGTTTTTGGCTATGTAATTAATCCCCCTCCCTGAAGCCTTGTAATAGCGTAGATTTACTTTCTCGCATTTTTAATTCCCGCAAATATTTAACTGTCTAGATGTATGCTAATAGGATTGTATGACAAGAATACATGACAACTTAATACAGTTAGAAAACCCTAATGTACAAAGATAAATAACTGAAACTAATCACTCGCACATATCACTCTTAGGGTATACTCTCACTTCAGTTGCCTTCGGTAAACGAACATTAAGCATAGGGTGTCTTAGTGGTTACCCTCCTGTCTAAAAAAGATCAAAATGTCCCGCTCGAATGTTGCCTCAGAAATGTTGTCTCGAATATGATCTTAAGACTCTAGGGTTATTACTAAGACATCCTAGCATTACTCTAGTGATCGCACGTCCCTTTCGAATTGACCCTTACAACTCCAATGACGGTGCTACCTATCTCTCAAATAGTAGGATAGCTATGTCTAAAGGAAACGAGAATAGAAACAATCTTTTTTCGAGTAGGTAGATGCTAGTGGGTACTTGCTTGAAATCAAAGCTTTTCACACTTACACTTTTCAAACAAATTTTCAAAACAACTTTGTCACACCTTTGAGGACTGATACAAGGGTTATCATGAAGTCAAACTGTTTCAAAACAAAGCACATACACAAGCAATTTTTAAAAGATGAGCAAGTACCTAAGAGCCCATGGAAAACCATGGATAGAAAGGGTGCTAACACCTTCCCTTTCTATAATCTACCCCCCGTACTCAGAAGCATCTCGAAAAAGAATTTTTTTTGTACTTTTTTCCTTTCCGATTGGATGAAA
The DNA here is from genome assembly GCA_948472305.1 of Vicia faba. Lineage (NCBI taxonomy): Eukaryota > Viridiplantae > Streptophyta > Magnoliopsida > Fabales > Fabaceae > Vicia > Vicia faba. Next base: position 1,634,879,795 of record OX451739.1, on the reverse strand, counting down.
TAAAAGTCGGTGGCAACTCTTGCTTACCGTGACATTTTGCGAACAAAAAACGCAAAATGCAAACCAGCATTCAAACAGTCGGTTCTGCCACCATATCAAAGAACTGGCGACTCTGCTGGGGAATTAATAAGTGGGGTATACCTTAGGATCTAGTTCATCATATTTGCTTCCCTTTATTGCCTTGTTTGCTTTATTTTTGAGGGTTCTATTTGGGGTTACTATAGATCCTAACCCGGATCTGGGGATACCTTTTAGGTAAGTAGCAATAGACTGTGAGGGAACTGTACGACGTAGACCGATACGGTTGAAGCAGTAGCTACATTGATGTGGCACATTGGTTGGTACCGGTATCCCTTGTGGAGAAACGAGGAGAATACGGGGCCGCTGCGTGGTGTCATTAAGCATCAATTGACCTTAGAACCTTTAATCGACCAACTTGGCCATTAGAAAGTAGTGAGATAGCTGGCCTCGGTGTAAAGCTAAGAACTGGTTGATACTCGATGCTACACTCATTGAGACCATACTCTTGAGATAGTTCCGGCCGCAAGAAAAGATAGCGTGAGCTGAAACCATGACCGATGGAGGATGGTCAGTGATATTGAGATCCTCTAGAACCCGGTTACTTTTTCTATGACAGGTTTGAACCAACTTAACTTCAAGAGCGTACTACCTTTTGACCTCATACAAGCCTTAAACCTAAGGGCTTTATGTGATTTGTTTGTGTGTGCAATACCTATTGTTTGCTATACCTACGGTTTATCATGACATCATGCATCATAACATGGCATTCATGCTTCATTACACTAACCATTTCAAAGACCGAGGGAATTTATATTTGTTATGTTTTGCAGATCATGGCTTCTGTGCATAGAAATACCATATGAGTCAACTTTGTGCAAATACCCGCCCAACTTAAAGAGCTAGCCTTAAGAGTTTCTGAGACTTCTATGTTCATTAAGAGACACGGTCAACTTCTCAGCCTGGTTACTTCAAATCTTGATGAGCAGATGATGAGCGTACTATTTCAGTTCTTTGATCCCGTGCATCATTGCTTCACCTTTCCAAATTACCAGCTGGTACCCACCTTGGAAGAGTTCTCTCATCTATTAGGCATATCCATCCTTGAACAGGTAACCTTCACAGGTATGTAAGAAGTTCCTAGACCATAAGACATTGCCTCAGCTCTGCATTTGAAACGGGCTGATGTAGTATCCAATTGGGAAACACGAAGCAGGGTTGGAGGTTTTCTAGCCAAATTTCTAATAGACCAGGCTCAGCTATTCTGGGATAATTTGGATTTTCAGGCTTTTGAAGATATCTTGGCTCTCCTTATCTATGGTTTGGTTCTCTTCCCGAACCCGGATTCCTTTGTAGATGTGAATGTTGTCTAGATTTTCCTTTCTCGCAACCTTGTGCCTACCTTGCTTGGAGATATCTTGCATGCCCTCTATACTCGTACCGTGAGGAGAAGAGGGAATCTTATGTGTTGCATGTCGTTGTTGTCAAGGTGGTTTATTTCTCACCTCCCTAAGTCTATGCTGAAGAACGAAGAAGGTTTGGGTTGGCCTACAGAATAATGTCACTTGCTCATACAGATATTCTTTGGTGTTCCCAAGCTATGGAAGACACTGCTGTTATTGACCGTTGTGGGGGATACCCTAATGTCCCATTGCTTGGAATCAGAGGAGGTATAACTTACAATCCTTGTCTAGCTTTGCGATAATTTGGTCATGCTCGAAGAGATGGCCCCTCATGAGTTACTTCTTGAGGACATTGTATTTTACTATAAGGAGGATGTTAAGGAGCATCGCTGGAGGTTTATACGAGCTTGGGGCATGGTAAACAGATCTGACCCCGAAGAGTTAGGACCGAAGACTTCCCTTCCTATGCAGCCTTATCTCCAATGGGTCTGAGCTCGTGCCCAGAAGCTTATGATGCCTTATGAGGCCGTATTACCAGTGATTGTGGTGCCCACTACTAAAGACGGTATTCCGTACACGGTTCTCTATCCTTACATGCCCACTGATCATGGGGAGTTACAGAGGTCTTGGATTCAGTTGAAGAATGAGCGGGATACTTACTGGGAGCAGTTCCATGAGCAAGAGAGGAAGGTTTTAAAGCTCACCAGGCAGCTCGAGGAAGAGAGAGTGATCAATGACTATATCAGCACAAAGAGAAAGCGTCCATGGGAATTTTGATTTTTCTTTACTAGTTTTAAGTTTGTTTTGTTTACTTATTTTGTAATGCCTTAAAGGCATGTTGAACCTTCAAATTTAAGCTAATAAAGTTTTGTTGTTTATTTTGGTTTGCAAAATTAAATTTCCCAAAGTCTTTGAAATCATTACATGCGCATCCCATTATCATGCATATCATTACAGGTACCACTACAAGTTTCTCATCTTCTTTGCTGTTTATTTCAGCATAAATGTCTTTCGATCAAGCCATCAAAGATCTTCAGGCACAGAACGCCCAATTCCAACAGATGTTCATAAGTGTGGCTAAAGGGTAAGAGGACCTGAAGACCCTTATTCTGAAAGAGAAGAAGAAGAAGAAGAAGGTCGATATTCTGAATATGGGTAGAAGATTCAGAGAAAGGTTGAGGCCACCAATTGATCTGACCTCCTCATCCAAAGAAGGGGAGAACCAAGAAAGGGAAAAGGACCCTAGTCCTGCAGTTTTTGACAATGATACTGATTACGATGATGAGCAATATCCTCCTGTTGAGGATAGGTACAAGCAGCTAGAAGACCGTCTGAGTGCTACGGAGATTCAGAGAATACCTGGTTTGGATTTCGGAGAATTGGGACTGGTATCGGGAGTGGTGATCCTTCATAAGTTCAAAGCTCCGATTTTTGCCAACTACGGTGGAGTATCCTGTCCAAAACTCCATCTTCGCTCGTATGTTAGGAAAATCCAACCCTGCACTGCCGATAGAAATTTGTGGGTGCATTTCTTTCAAGATAGTCTGTCAGGGACTCAGCTTGAATGGTTCTATCAGTTGGAAGAAGCCAGTGTCTGAAACTGGGAAGATCTTGATGCTGCTTTCTACAAGTAGTACCAGTACAACACTGACCTTGCTCCCACTCATACTCAGCTCCATGGTATGTCCATGGGTGCAGGTGAGCATGATTTTGAGGTTCCTGGAGAACTTTCTAGACTATTATAACAGGAAGAGAGGGCCATACATCCTCATGAAGAGCCAGTTGAGTCAGTGAATTTGGGTACAGAGGAAGACAGGAAATAGGTTAAGATAGGTGCGAATCTGGAGCCTAGTGTCAAACAACGATTAATACAGATGCTACGAGACTATGTTGAGATCTTCGCCTGGTCCTATGAAGACATGCCTGGTTTAGACACTGATATTGTGGTACATCGCCTGCCGACTAAAGAAGATTGCCCTCCAGTAAAGCAGAAAGTCCGCCGTATGTGCCCCAAAATGTCAGAGAAAATCAAAGCAGAGGTAATGAAACAATTTGATGCAGGATTCTTAGCTGTCACTTCTTATCCGCAGTGGGTTGCCAACGTCATGCCGGTACCTAAGAAGGATGGTAAACTACGGATGTGTGTGGACTACAGAGATCTGAACAGGGAAAGCCCCAAGGATGACTTCCCACTTCCTCACATTGATGTTCTGGTCGACAACACCGTGCAGCACAAGATCTTCTCCTTCATGGATGGTTTCTATGGCTACAACCAGATCAAGATGGCTCCTGAGGACATGGAGAAGACAACCTTCGTTACACAGTGGGGCACCTTCTGTTATAAGGTAATGCCTTTTGGGTTGAAGAATGTTGGGGTAACTTACCAGCGCGCCATGGTCGCTTTGTTCCATGATATGATTGACCACGAGATCGAGGTTTATGTTGATGACATGATAGCCAGGTCCCAGACTGAGGAAGAGCACCTTGATCATCTCCAGAAACTGTTTGACAGGTTGAAGACGTACAAGCTGAGGTTAAATCCGAACAAGTGTACCTTCTGGGTAAGGTCTGGAAAGCTTCTGGGTTTCGTTGTCAGTGACAAAGGTATTCAGGTAGACCCTACAAAAGTAAAAGCCATACAGGAGATGTCGTCTCCCCGCACAGAAAAGGAAGTTAGAGGTTTCTTGGGACGTCTAAATTACATCGCCCGGTTCATTTCACATCTGACTGCTACTTGTGAGCCAATCTTCAAGCTGTTGAAGAAAGATCAAGTGGTAAAGTGGAATGATGAATTCCAGACCGCCTTCGAAAGAATCAAGGAATACCTTCAAAAACCACCAATTTTGATGCCTCCAGTTGAAGGAAGACCTTTGATATTATACTTGACAGTGCTAGACAATTCAATGGGGTGTGTGCTGGGGCAGCATGATGAGTCTGGCCGAAAAGAGCATGCGATTTACTACCTTAGCAAAAAGTTTACTGACTGTGAGACCCGATACTCATTGCTCGAGAAAACTTGTTGCGCTTTGGCATGGGCTGCTCGCTGACTGAGACAGTATAAGCTGACTCACACTACCTTGTTGATATCAAAGATGGATCCGATCAAGTATATTTTCTAGAAGCCCGCCTTATCCGGAAGAATAGCAAGATGGAAGATGATCTTAACCGAGTACGACATCCAATACACGACCCAAAAAGAAATCAAGGGGTGTGTGTTGGAGGATCATTTGGCGCATCAGGCCGTGGATGACTACCAGTCCATGAATTTCGAGTTCCCAGATGAGAATATCATGTTGGTAACCGATTGCGAAGAACCTGGACCGGATGAAGGACCCGAGGAGGGATCCCGACGGTCTATGTATTTTGATGGAGCCTCGAACACGGTAATGGAATTGGTGCTATAATTATATCTCCTGAGGGCTGTCATACTCCATTCACCGCCCGATTATGTTTCAACTGTACCAACAATATGGCAGAGTATGAAGCACGTATCATGGGTCTTCGAGCTGCGATTGACTTGAGGATTAAGTTCTTGAGTGTATTCGGGGATTCTGCTCTGGTGATAAGTCAGATCAAAGGCGAGTGGGATACGAAGCACCAGAATCTCATTCCTTACAAAGATTATGTACTGACATTGCTCCCACACTTTGAGGAGATAACCTTTGAACATTTCCCAAGAGAGGAGCACCAGTTAGAGGACACGTTAGCTACTATGTCTTATATGTTCAAAGTCAGGTGGAACAATGAGGCTCCCCAGATTACCATTGAGAGGTTGGATGAACCAGCACATTATTGTGACATCGAGACTGAAGAGGTATCAAATAAACCCTGGTTTCACGAGGTAAAGAGGTATCTTGAGGCTCAAGAATACCCCGAGGGGGCATCTGTTAATGATAGGAAGTTTCTGAGAAGGATCGCTGTGAAATTCTTCATCAGTAATGGAATTCTCTATAAGCGTAACCATGATTAACCTTACTGTGATGTGTAGACAAGAGCGAGGCAGAAAGGATCATGGCAGACCTACATGAAGGCACCTTCGGAACTCATTCCAGTGGACATACCATGGCAAAGAAAATCCTACGGGCAGGATACTAATGGTCCACTATGGAAGCCGATTGTTATCAGCAGTCTCGAACCTGTCATAAGTGCCAAGTCTATGCTGATAAGGTGCATGTGCCTCTGGTTCCCCTGAATGTTTTGACAGCTCAGGATGTAAAATGCCTACTGTCTGTTAACAACGAGCAATGGATCTGGCACAGAAGATTGGGACATGTTAGTATGAGAAGAATATCTCAGATTAACAAACTCAATCTGATCAGAGGACTTCCTAACCTGAAGTTCAATTCAGATGCTCTGTGTGAAGCATGTCAGAAAGGCAAGTTTGCAAAACCAGCTTTCGAATCCAAAAATGTTGTTTCCACCTCTAAGCCATTAGAACTTCTACACATTGACTTATTTGGACTAGTTAAAACTGCTTCAGTCAGTGGCAAGAAGTATGGGTTAGTAATCGTAGATGACTATAGCAGATGGACATGGGTAAAGTTCTTAAGGCACAAGGACGAGTCACACTCTGTTTGTTACCTTCTGCAACCAAGTTCAGAATGAAAAGGATCTTAGAATCGTCAAAGTCAGAAGTGATCATGGTGGAGAATTTGAAAACAAATATTTTGAGTTATTCTTTAATGACAAAGGCATTCTGCATGATTTCTCTTGTCCTAGAACTCCCCAGCAAAATGGAGTTGTAGAACGAAAGAACAGAACATTGCAAGAAATAGCCAGAACCATGATCAACGAGACTAACGTTGCTAAGATCTTCTGGGCAGAGGCAATAAACACAGCGTGTTACATTCAGAATAGAATCTCCATAAGACCTATTCTGGAAAAGACTCCATTTGAATTGTGGAAGAACAGAAAGCCCAACATTTCCTATTTTCACCCATTTGGTTGTACATGTTTTATCCTGAATACAAAAAATTATTTGAACAAGTTTGACTCTAAAGCATAAAAGTGTATTATGTTAGGATATTCTGAACGCTCAAGAGGGTACAGGGTATACAATACAGAAACACAGATTGTGAAAGAGTCAATCAGTGTTCGTTTTGATGATAAGCTTGACTCTCAAAAGTCAAAGCAGAATGAATTCCTTGCAGGTATGGAAGTTGAACTCACAGGTACTGAAGATAAATCATCAGAAGCTCTTAACAGAGACACTCCCTCAACATCAGAAAGAGTAACTACAAGCAATCCAGCACCTTCTGTTGATCAACTTCAGAAAAGACTATCCAGAAGCAGCATGGATCACCCAGAAGAAACAATCTTAGGAAGGAAGGAAGATCCAATCAGAACAAGATCTAGCTTCAGAAACTCTGAAGAATCCCTCATGGGACTGGTTTCTCTAATTGAACCAACAACAATTAATGAAGCACTTCTGGACAATGACTGGATTCTAGCAATGCAAGAGGAGCTAAATCAATTCACAAGAAATGACGTATGGGATCTAGTTCCTAAACCAAAAGGATTCAACGTCATTGGAACAAAATGGGTGTTCAGAAACAAACTGAACAAACAAGGTGAAGTCATCAGAAACAAAGCACGACTGGTAGCACAAGGTTATAGTCAGCAAGAGGGGATAGACTATACAGAAACCTTTGCTCCAGTCGCCAGGTTAGAATCTATCAGACTCTTAATCTCATTTGTTGTTAATAAAGGCATCACTCTGTATTAGATGGATGTCAAGAGTGCATTCTTAAATGGCTATATAGAAGAAGAGGTATATGTGCACCAACCCCCTGGTTTTGAAAGTTCCAAAAATCCAGAATATGTTTTCAAACTAAAGAAGTCACTCTATGGTATGAAACAAGCTCCCAGAGCTTGGTATGAAAGACTAAGTAACTTCCTGTTAGAAAAGGAATTCACCAGAGGGAAAATGGACACAACCTTGTTCTGTAAGACAGTTAAGAATGACATTTTAGTATGTCAGATTTATGTTGATGACATCATATTTGGATCCACTAAACCCTCTATGGGAAGAAAGTTTGCTAAATGTATGCAGGCAGAATTTGAGATGAGCCTAATGGGGGAACTAAAATTCTTTATGGGCATTCAGATTAATCAAACCCCAGAAGGAACTTACATTCATCAGAGCAAATATGTCAGAGAACTTTTGAAGAAATTTGATCTCTCAGAATGTAAGCCATCAAAGATTCCAATGCATCCCACGTGCATTCTGGAAAGAGAAGAGGTAAGTAAAAAGGTAGAACAAAAGGTCTACAGAGGTATGATTGGGTCTCTTCTCTATCTGACGGCTTCAAGGCCTGACATTCTATTCAGTGTTTGCATTTGTGCTAGATTCTAATCAGATCCTAGAGAATCTCACTTAACAGCAGTTAAGCGAATTTTCAAGTATCTGAAAGGTACTACTAATCTGGGTTTGTTTTATAGAAAATCAAGTGATTACAGTTTGATAGGATACTGTGATGCTGATTTCGCTGGAGACTGAGTAGAACGTAAAAGCACTTCTGGAAGCTGCCAGTTTCTGGGAGAAAATCTGATCTCATGGTCCAGCAAAAGACAATCCACAATTGCTCTATCAACAGCAGAAGTTGAATATATAGCAGCAGCTAGATGCAGCACACAAATGCTCTGGATAAAAAGTCAACTTGAGGACTTCCAGATATTTGAGAGTAACATCCCTATTGTTGTACCCCAAAATTTGCCCTCCCATATTCTTCAAAAAAATTGCCAAGTCAAGCTGCAAAATTCCCCAAGGGTTATACAGTGCAAGAGCCTCCTAAACAGTCAAGATTAGGGTTTTGGTTCTGATCAAGAAAATGAAGTTTCCAAGGGTCCAATCAAGTCCCACATGCCAATAAATATGGTCAAGCATCCTCATATCAAGTTTCAAGACTTCCAGCACAAAATTGCACAGTCAAAAACCCCAATTGCACTACAGTCAACTGTAGGGGCAAAATGGTCATTTGGCAGTCAAAAGTTCAAATTTTTGGTCAACATCTCATTTGGGAGCCACAAACATCATTTGATCAATGCTTGATCATGATTCTCAAAGCTTGGCTCAGAAATCATCAAGATGCAAAAGTTTCCTTATTTGGACAGCTGAAAAAGTCAACTGTAAATTGACCAGGGCATAACTCTCACATGGATTATCAGAAAAATTCCATCCAAAGCTCATTTTGAAGAGAAAGACATTTCCTACAACTCCTCTTCATACTTCAAGTCCAAGAAATGCTCTCACAAAAAGTTATCAATTTCAACATTATAGGTCATTTTCAAAAGTCAACAAAAAGGGACTTTAAGTCAAAGGCCATAACTTGAGATTGGTAAATCAAAATGACATGGGACCAAAGGCATTGGTTAGAGGACTCAAAGACCTTTCCAAAATGTCCAAGAACATGAGCAAAGCTTAACAATTGAGCAAGTTATACCTTGTGGAAGTTGGGAAATTTTTGGATATTTTGAAAAGTCAACATTGATTCAAATGACCTAAAATTGCTAATGGGCCTATTTTTCTTCCACAATTCATTATCCAAGGCATGTGCACGACCACTTGGCCCAAAGGGAAGTATTTCTTCATTTTTTATTTATTTATTTGAATTTTTATTAATAATAATTCATTTAAATCAATTAAATACATGAAAAATATTTAACCTAAGTTTTTCAATCTTTTTGTGCATGAAATATACTCAATAATTCGTGCATAATCAAATATGGAAAGATTTGAAGAGAATTGATCATGATTGGTACAAAATAGCATGGAAAATATTGAAAAAAAGATCTTTGAAAATCAAATCTCTCAAACCATGAATGCCAAGAATTTGGATTGTTTTATTTGACCTAATTCACTCTATACTTAAGCCTGAACACAAACCTAATGCAGAGAACCACTCAGCTGCGCAGAAAAGCATCCAAAGAACTTGAAATTTTTGCTTGAAAAGTGAATTCTGAAAACCTAGTCCTAGGGCGATTCAGGGCAAGATTTTCATCTCATTAGCTTCCTGAAGCTTCAAGAAGAGTTTTCCAATCAAAACCAATCGTTCTAACACCCTAGATTGGTAACACGACCTCGCCCTGTACAGAAAAAATCTCATAATCTTGCATCTCGATTCATGCACTTTTAATAATTTTTTATGCTTGATTCATATTCAATATTCAATTCTGAAGCTAACCCATATGTTTGATTGAATTTTTATGCACCCTACGCGAATCTACCATTATCGTTTTTTAGGGTTTGAAGAACTTTGAATTGGGGTTTCCCAGTTCAGGAAAAATTAGAACCCCACAGTACCATAACTGGATTCAGCATGATTGGATGATCACAAGGCCACCCTCACGCTCAATTTATGAGCATCCATGGCCTAATCGTTATTTTCTGTAATGGTGTCTTAGGGAACGGGTTAAAACCGTTGCCAATGTTTTGATATTTTCAGGAAAACAAATAAGCGAGGAAGAAGATGATGCGTGGAAGGGCACCATTGGAGCATTCAAATTTCGCGCGCTGACTTTCCATTAACCATTATTTTCTCATTATATTATTCTTCAGTTATTTAATATACAAGAAGCGCGTTCAGTACGATTGGCAAGGCATAAAACTGGTAATCTCTAGGACCTGGGTTCGAGCCCCAGGTCCCCCATCCCTTTCATGTTATTTTTACTAACGCGTTTGTATGTAATTTTGTGACCAAGGAACACCGTGCATCCTCCAAATCAAGCTTGCCACGTCTATCTCAAGATCAATCAGAAGGCTAGAATCTGGAGAACACCATAGGCATAAGTCAACGAAGCTACACGTGGTCAATAAAGTCAACAAGGCCAGGACCTTAATGGGCCAGAATTACCACAATTTCACCTCCACTCTGGGGACAGAGACCCCCTAGGTTTGCAAGTTTTTATTATTCTTCATTATTTCTATTTTCTTTTTAATTATTTTTTTTTAATTAATTTATTATTTTCATAATATATAAAAAACACATAAAAAATCAGAAAAGAGAAAAATAATAAACATTTTTATTTTTAGTATTTTCATAAATAAATTGCATTAATTCATTTAGTTATTAAATTAGGGTTAATTATAATCTTTTCATAATAAAAATCTAAAAAATGGTAGAATTAGGGTTTAATTAATTTTTTATCCCTTTTTATTTTTCTTTCATAAATAATTAAATAATTAAATGTTTATTTTTGTAATTAAAATTGCATGTAAATTAATTAGGGTTAATTTTAGGTTAAAATTCAATGTTTTCATAATAAAATAAAATTGTAGAATTAGGTTTAATCGCATTTAATTCTTTTTCATTAAAATCGTAAAATACTAAAAAATACCAAAAACAATTTCTTTTCTTTTTAATCTTAATTAATTCATCGTTTAATTTAATTTTGCAAAAAGGGTCCAACGCCCTCGTTTAATTCTTATTAAATTCGCATGTTTATTTTTATTCTTTATCATATTTATGTATCTCTCCCAAGGCCTTGTAATTAACTCCTCGCACTTTTAATTTCTTTACTTTCATTAATTCCTTTATTTTTTCTGTCAAATCGGGTTCGAGAAATTTTGGCGATGTGGACCCGCGCCTTTTGTAATAGCTTTAGACCTTTACTTTTCCCGCAATTTTTAACTGTTAAATGATGGCATGAAAGAATGTATGGACAAAAATAAAAACAAACGCTAGATCACCAATGACATGACAAAAGACAAAAATAAATGAAAACGACACACAAATCGCACACACCACCCCTAGGGTACGCCTCACTGTTGCCTTGCCTCGAAAGGTGATCGTCGAGTAGAGGATGTCTTAGTAAGTCCTCATGATCCGGGAACCTGGCATGAGGGTAGCTTCTAAGGTGTTTTCCCATTGCTCTGGTGATCACCATGTCCCGAACCTCGAATTGACCCGAACACCTCCAACGGTGGTGCTACCTACCTCTCAATGGTGGGATGGCACTACTTTAAAGGACATTTACACAGACGAATTCCTTAGGGTAGGTAGACGACTCTAGATACTTGCTCTAAACTTCAAAACAAATCAAAAAAATACTTTTCACACCAACACATTTTCAAAAAGCTTTCGAAAGCAATTTTTTAAACACTCTTGAGGACCGATACAAGAGTCAAACTGGAATTTTCAAAGAAACTTTTTAAAACCCACAGTTGAAAAGAAAACAAACCATTTTTGAAAACACAAATGAGCAAGTATCTAAGAGCCCGTGGATAACCATGGATAGAAAGGGTGCTAACACCTTCCCTTTCTATAATCTACCTCCCGAACCGAGAGCAATCTCTATAAGGAATTTTTCTGTGCTTTTGTCCTTTCCATTTGGAGAAAATAAAAGACGGTGGCGACTCTTGCTTTCGCGACATTTCGCGAACCAGCGTTAAACAGTGAGTTCCAGATCCACCGATCACAGAACTGGCGACTCTGCTGGGGAACATCTTTATAAAGTGAGGTGTACCTTAGGGTTAGTTCATAACTGTGTTTTCAATTGTATTGCTTTGCTTGCTTTAAATTGTGGGACTGTCATGGGAGTTCTATAGATCCTAACCCGGATCTGGGGGATACCTTCTTAGAAAGTAGCAACAAGACTGTGAGGGAACTGTGCAGGGTATACCGACATGGTTGAAACAGTCTGCTACGTTGATGTGGCACTTTGGTGTGTACCGGTAACCCTTGAGTTCAGTCAAGGAGAGTACGGGGCCTCCGCGTGGTGTCGTGAAGCATCAACAGACCTTAGGAACCTTAATTGAACCATCTTGGCCTCTTTAGGGTAGTGAGATAACTGACTTTGGTGCAGTCCGAGGTTGGTTGATACTCGATGCTACGCTCAATTGAGGGTTGCTTTCCTGGAATATTTTGGTCGCCAGTTCAGTGGCTAAATCGAAACGATGAACAATGAAAGCAATCCCATGATATTGGGACCCTTAGAACCCGGTTACTTCTAATAGGACAGGATGAACCCACCAACTTCAAGAGGGTAGTACCCCAGACCCCATGCTGGCCTAAACTCTAAGGGTTTCTATTGTGTGACTTGCGTGCCTTCGTACTTGACTATTTGCATGCTTGTTATCTAACACATGAACTACTTGCAGGTTTTGTTTATAATCCTTAACTAGGACTCATAACAGGGCTTACTAAATTTCTTGCAGGTTTTGTTTAAGTCCCTAATCGGGACTCATGATAGGTTTTACTTGAGTGTTTTGCAGGTTCAGGTTTAACAGTCCTTAATTGGGACTCATAACAGGGTTACTTACATTACCCCATGCATACCATAACATCATACCATTGCATACATCCTAACCCATTTCAAGGATCTCAAGGGTTTGTGACGCAGGTCAGGATAAATCAAACATCCAGCAAGGGGCAAAGAGGATTTATTTTCCTCTAGACAAAGTTGTCAGGGGCTATGACCCACTGGATATGGTGAGCCTTTAACCCTTGAAGGAGAATTCTCAACAACATGGGTTTCCTTCAATCAAGCTACAAATTCCAATGCTAACAATTTTCTTGTTTATCCCGCGAGGTCCTTGAAAACATTGCATGCATACATACATATCATTGCATTACAGGTACCCTTTCTCTGCAGGTTGCTTACCTTCTTCGCTGTTTATTTCAGCAGTCTTGTCATGAATCCTGAATCCTCAGCCGAGCACACTATCAAGGCCCTCCAGGCTCAGAACGCCAAGTTCCAAGAGCTGATCATGAATTTGACCCAGGGGCAACAAGATCTGAAGACCCTGATCTTGAAAAAGAAGAAGAAGAGGACTGTGTTGTTCAGCCCTAGACGCAGATCTGGGAACACACTGCAGGATGAAGCTGAGAGGACAACTCCATCTGTGGAGAAAGGCAGTCATCAAGAGGAAAGGGTTCCCAGTCCAGTGGTCTCCGATGATGAGACAGATTTCAACGACGAGCAGTACCCTCCGGCTGAGGATAGGTACAAACAGTTGGAAGACCGGCTAAGTGCTATGGAGATACAAAAAGTGCCTGGCCTGGACTTCGAGGATCTAGGTCTGTCTTCTGGGGTAGTGATCCCACACAAATTCAAGGCACCTGCCTTTGCAAAGTACGACGGGGCATCCTGTCCAAAGCTGCATCTCAGGTCATACATGAGGAGGATCCAGCCCTACACGGCCGACAGGAACTTATGGATCCACTTTTTCTAGGAGAGTCTTTCAGGGACTCAGCTTGACTGGTTCTATCAACTAAATGGAGCCAATATCCGCAGCTGGGAGGACTTGGCCACTGCTTTCTACAAGCAGTACCAGTACAACGCCGACCTTGCTCCCACGCGCACTCAACTTCAAGGAATGTCTATGGGTGCAGGTGAAGGTTTCAAAGAATATGCTCAAAAGTGGAGGGACCTTGCTGGAAGGGTACAACCACCTCTGACTGACCGCGAGCTCGTCGACATGTTCTTGGGGACCCTATCTGGTCCATTCTTCAACCACCTGATTGGGAATTCTGCTGCTGGGTTTACAGATCTGATCTTGACCGGGGAAAGAATAGAAGCTGGCATCAAGTCAGGGAAAATACAGAATGGTGACTCCTCGAACACTGAGAAGAAACCATCCAAGAGAGAATCTAGTGCGGTCAACGCAGTAGCTATTGTAAAGCCGGCCGGTGCTCCTCAGCGTCACCGTCAACAAAGGGAAGAAAGACCTAAGAGGCAATTTACTCCCCTTAGCATGACCTTGTCATAGATATTGCCACAACTACTGGAAACCAAGTTGGTAACTCTCATGGATCCCCCGAAGAATCCTAACAGGACACCTTCAAGGTACAATCCCAATGCTCGCTGCGCCTATCATTCCGACAGCCCGGGGCATGCTACAGATGACTGTTGGACTTTGAGAAACAGGGTTCAAGATCAGATTGACGCAAAGGAAGTCCAGCTCGACTCTCCAGAGGCTCCGAATGTGATCACTGCTCCCCTGCCAAAATATGGCTAGGATTGGAAATTTTTTGTTCATTCGAATGTTCAATTTGTAATTTTCTTTTGACTGTTCAAACATTTATTCATATCAAACGTTGTTATTTCATTAATGCATCGCATATGTCTGTTTTGAAGCAATATATTCGTATTCTATATACAAACTGTTTTCATATTTTTGTGATGTCAACTCTTGATCTAAAATTCTAAGCCTCTTGAGGGAGGATGACGAAAACGATACCGCGATCATTACAGTATGCTTTTGAACAGACCCCACTGATGAGGTACAGGCATTGTTTCAATCCCTAAACACTGGAGTTATAAGGAAGATAATCCCTCGTCAACCCCTTTGAGCCAAAGAAGTAGGAGTTTTTCTTTTCGAAATTTAAAACCCTTAATCATAACCTGGGGCAGGGTAGTCTCTCAGTTGATCCAAGTGCATAACAAATGGCACCAAAGAGGTCCTTACCAAAAAAAAAGACAGTGATGGTTCAGAAAAATCATAAGGACAGGCAGTCATTATCAAAAAATTCATAAATGAAAAGCCCAAAAAGTCAAAACCCATAAAGGGGACTTACGAAACTGGGGCATCCCGCTGACTGTAATTCCAAAAAGGAAACAGCTCAGGCAAAAAAAAAAAAACAGGGATAACAAAATCAAAAAGAAAGAGGTCTTATAAACCCTCAACAAGAAAGGAATGATTGCCTATTCAAAATAAGTTATCAACATCCGAATCATCACCGGAAAATCAGAGCAAAGACTCAAACAAGGTCTAACGTATGATCAACTGAGTTTAGGTTTGGAGAACATCACGAAGAACGGGTGGGTACAAATAAAATTTGAGCCTTTATCCTTTGTTTCTTAAACCATGAACCAGGCCACGTTATAACCCTTAAAAGTCCTAGCTGAAGCATGGGTTAGTTCGAAAGCATACTGTTACGAAAGGTATCCTGACTCTTAAAGGCCTACGGTAAATACGGAGTTGACATCACATTTTACAAACATTCATTTGTTTATGAAAAAGAATGCATTTTCAAAATCTTCAAGACAGACATAGGCTTTGCATTTTTAACATAACTTTGTTTGCATATGACTTTTTGTTTGAACAGCAGGGAAATTCGCACGATGAATACCTGGTGAACAAAGGCACTTCCAATCAAGGGGCATGACCTGATCATGGTCCGTCATCTGGGGCAGTTAAGTCAAGATTCAGAGAATCCCTCAAATGCCAAGTAGCCTGGGGCAAATCTCCGCCTAAGTCACTTGGGGCATTGGACGAGCAAACGAAGATCTTCTGGTGGCATGATAACACAACAACAGGGGCAATAACGGGTGGTCTAAGCAATCTGATTGTTTCTGTCCTCCAAGGTATCAAGGTAGGTTCCGTGGAAAAACATAACCAATACAGTTCAATACTTCCCCAAGAGAGTCCAATCTAGTTCCCCAGGAAAGTTGGAATCATCTCCCCCAGCAGTAAGCTTATCCCCAGTAAATTCTGGAAGCTTATCCTCGCAGAACACGAACGCGTCGTCTGGCTTTATTCAAAGAGTTATTTCCTTACCAGGATATAACTGAGTTATCCTCATCAACCTCAACAAAGTACCTCTCTTTCCCCACAGAGTTACCTCCCCGCAGAGTAATCTATTCGCCAAGATTATTCCCCAACGGAGTCATCTTCTCCTACCGGTATTCTTGCAATCATCATCCCCAACGGAAACGAAGAATCTCACTCTTCAACATCATCCCAGGATTTGACTTCCCGGCATCCGTCAAGGATCTATTTTCCCAGACGAAGATACATTCATAAACATCAAATTGTTATACATCATGATACATGCATATACGCATCATATCATACAATCTTATGTGTTGAGAGCATCATTGCTTGATTCATATCATGCAGTGCATATGACTGACCTTTACCTTTCAGGAAGGATACAGTTAAATGATCAGATATGTAGACGAATACAGTCAAAAGAGACCAACCCAGTCAAAGAATACAAATCCAGTTAAATCAATGCCTAAAGATTTCTCTGATACAGCCCGTCGTTATAGACACTCGTCGTTATAGACACCCGTCGTCATAGACACTCGTCGTCATAGACACTCGTCGTCATAGACACTCGTCGTTATAGACACTCGTCGTCATAGACACTCGTCGTTATAGACACTCGTCGTTATAGACACTCGTCGTTATAGACACTCGTCGTCATAGACACTCGTCGTCATATACACTCGTCGTTATAGACACTCGTCGTTATAGACACTCGTCGTTATAGACACTCGTCGTTATAGACACTCGTCGTTATAGACACTCGTCGTTATAGACACCCGTCGTTATAGACACCCGTCGTCATAGACACCCGTCGTCATAGACACTCGTCGTCATAGACACTCGTTGTTATAGACACTCGTCGTCATAGACACTCGTCGTTATAGACACTCGTCGTTATAGACACTCGTCGTCATAGACACTCGTCGTTATAGACACTCGTCGTTATAGACACTCGTCGTCATAGACACTCGTCGTTATAGACACCCGTCGTTATAGACACTCGTCGTTATAGACACTCGTCGTTATAGACACTCGTCGTTATAGACACTCGTCGTTATAGACACTCGTCGTTATAGACACCCGTCATCATAGACACCCGTCGTCATAGACACTCGTCGTCATAGACACTCGTCGTTATAGACACTCGTCGTTATAGACACTCGTCGTTATAGACACTCGTCGTTATAGACACTCGTCGTTATAGACACTCGTCGTTATAGACACTCGTCGTTAAAGACCACTCGTCCATGAGGATAACCTGTCAGTAGAGACAACTCACCAACCTAACATTACCAGACTCGATTCCTGTATCTTGCCAGGGCACGTCTGAAGAGTTCGAAGATCTGATTCCTGTATCTTGCCAGGGTGTATCTGTTGACGACTGTATTCTCTGGACTCGATTCCTGTATCTTGCCAGGGCACGTCTGAAGAGTTTAAAGATTCGATTCCTGTATCCAGCCAGGGCACATCTATATAAAGGGTTTGAAGATCAACTCCTGTAACAGGCCAGGTAATTATTTTCTTTTTCAAGTACGCAAGTTCTCGCTAAGGAATCTCTTACGCGATCGACACCTCCAGATGGCATCTATAAGCCCATCCCCATATCCATCGTATCTCCAAATGGCATCTATAAGCCCATTCCCGCCATCACGCTGCTGATACTTTACTATGTGAGCGCAAATTTCTGGGCACTCTAGTGTTCAATCATCTTCTACCCTCGGATTACAAAAGGCACGTCAGCCAATCTGCATCCTCAGGTCTAAGAAGATTGAACAGGGGCAACTGTTGTACCCCAAAATTTGCCCTCCCATATTCTTCAAAAAAATTGCCAAGTCAAGCTGCAAAATTCCCCAAGGGTTATACAGTGCAAGAGCCTCCTAAACAGTCAAGATTAGGGTTTTGGTTCTGATCAAGAAAATGAAGTTTCCAAGGGTCCAATCAAGTCCCACATGCCAATAAATATGGTCAAGCATCCTCATATCAAGTTTCAAGACTTCCAGCACAAAATTGCACAGTCAAAAACCCCAATTGCACTACAGTCAACTGTAGGGGCAAAATGGTCATTTGGCAGTCAAAAGTTCAAATTTTTGGTCAACATCTCATTTGGGAGCCACAAACATCATTTGATCAATACTTGATCATGATTCTCAAAGCTTGGCTCAGAAATCATCAAGATGCAAAAGTTTCCTTATTTGGACAGCTGAAAAAGTCAACTGTAAATTGACCAGGGCATAACTCTCACATGGATTATCAGAAAAATTCCATCCAAAGCTCATTTTGAAGAGAAAGACATTTCCTACAACTCCTCTTCATACTTCAAGTCCAAGAAATGCTCTCACAAAAAGTTATCAATTTCAACATTATAGGTCATTTTCAAAAGTCAACAAAAAGGGACTTTAAGTCAAAGGCCATAACTTGAGATTGGTAAATCAAAATGACATGGGACCAAAGGCATTGGTTAGAGGACTCAAAGACCTTTCCAAAATGTCCAAGAACATGAGCAAAGCTTAACAATTGAGCAAGTTATACCTTGTGGAAGTTGGGAAATTTTTGGATATTTTGAAAAGTCAACATTGATTCAAATGACCTAAAATTGCTAATGGGCCTATTTTTCTTCCACAATTCATTATCCAAGGCATGTGCACGACCACTTGGCCCAAAGGGAAGTATTTCTTCATTTTTTATTTATTTATTTAAATTTTTATTAATAATAATTCATTTAAATCAATTAAATACATGAAAAATATTTAACCTAAGTTTTTCAATCTTTTTGTGCATGAAATATACTCAATAATTCGTGCATAATCAAATATGGAAAGATTTGAAGAGAATTGATCATGATTGGTACAAAATAGGATGGAAAATATTGAAAAAAAGATCTTTGAAAATCAAATCTCTCAAACCATGAATGCCAAGAATTTGGATTGTTTTATTTGACCTAATTCACTCTATACTTAAGCCTGAACACAAACCTAATGCAGAGAACCACTCAGCTGCGCAGAAAAGCATCCAAAGAACTTGAAATTTTTGCTTGAAAAGTGAATTCTGAAAACCTAGTCCTAGGGCGATTCAGGGCAAGATTTTCATCTCATTAGCTTCCTGAAGCTTCAAGAAGAGTTTTCCAATCAAAACCAATCGTTCTAACACCCTAGATTGGTAACACGACCTCGCCCTGTACAGAAAAAATCTCATAATCTTGCATCTCGATTCATGCACTTTTAATAATTTTTTATGCTTGATTCATATTCAATATTCAATTCTGAAGCTAACCCATATGTTTGATTGAATTTTTATGCACCCTACGCGAATCTACCATTATCGTTTTTTAGGGTTTGAAGAACTTTGAATTGGGGTTTCCCAGTTCAGGAAAAATTAGAACCCCACAGTACCATAACTGGATTCAGCATGATTGGATGATCACAAGGCCACCCTCACGCTCAATTTATGAGCATCCATGGCCTAATCGTTATTTTCTGTAATGGTGTCTTAGGGAACGGGTTAAAACCGTTGCCAATGTTTTGATATTTTCAGGAAAACAAATAAGCGAGGAAGAAGATGATGCGTGGAAGGGCACCATTGGAGCATTCAAATTTCGCGCGCTGACTTTCCATTAACCATTATTTTCTCATTATATTATTCTTCAGTTATTTAATATACAAGAAGCGCGTTCAGTACGATTGGCAAGGCATAAAACTGGTAATCTCTAGGACCTGGGTTCGAGCCCCAGGTCCCCCATCCCTTTCATGTTATTTTTACTAACGCGTTTGTATGTAATTTTGTGACCAAGGAACACCGTGCATCCTCCAAATCAAGCTTGCCATGTCTATCTCAAGATCAATCAGAAGGCTAGAATCTGGAGAACACCATAGGCATAAGTCAACGAAGCTACACGTGGTCAATAAAGTCAACAAGGCCAGGACCTTAATGGGCCAGAATTACCACAATTTCACCTCCACTCTGGGGACAGAGACCCCCTAGGTTTGCAAGTTTTTATTATTCTTCATTATTTCTATTTTCTTTTTAATTATTTTTTTTTAATTAATTTATTATTTTCATAATATATAAAAAACACATAAAAAAATCAGAAAAGAGAAAAATAATAAACATTTTTATTTTTAGTATTTTCATAAATAAATTGCATTAATTCATTTAGTTATTAAATTAGGGTTAATTATAATCTTTTCATAATAAAAATCTAAAAAATGGTAGAATTAGGGTTTAATTAATTTTTTATCCCTTTTTATTTTTCTTTCATAAATAATTAAATAATTAAATGTTTATTTTTGTAATTAAAATTGCATGTAAATTAATTAGGGTTAATTTTAGGTTAAAATTC
The DNA here is from genome assembly GCA_948472305.1 of Vicia faba. Taxonomy (NCBI): domain Eukaryota; kingdom Viridiplantae; phylum Streptophyta; class Magnoliopsida; order Fabales; family Fabaceae; genus Vicia; species Vicia faba. The sequence continues at coordinate 1,634,859,544 of OX451739.1, read as the reverse complement.
AATGTTTTCATAATAAAATAAAATTGTAGAATTAGGTTTAATCGCATTTAATTCTTTTTCATTAAAATCGTAAAATACTAAAAAATACCAAAAACAATTTCTTTTCTTTTTAATCTTAATTAATTCATCGTTTAATTTAATTTTGCAAAAAGGGTCCAACGCCCTCGTTTAATTCTTATTAAATTCGCATGTTTATTTTTATTCTTTATCATATTTATGTATCTCTCCCAAGGCCTTGTAATTAACTCCTCGCACTTTTAATTTCTTTACTTTCATTAATTCCTTTATTTTTTCTGTCAAATCGGGTTCGAGAAATTTTGGCGATGTGGACCCGCGCCTTTTGTAATAGCTTTAGACCTTTACTTTTCCCGCAATTTTTAACTGTTAAATGATGGCATGAAAGAATGTATGGACAAAAATAAAAACAAACGCTAGATCACCAATGACATGACAAAAGACAAAAATAAATGAAAACGACACACAAATCGCACACACCACCCCTAGGGTATGCCTCACTGTTGCCTTGCCTCGAAAGGTGATCGTTGAGTAGAGGATGTCTTAGTAAGTCCTCATGATCCGGGAACCTGGCATGAGGGTAGCTTCTAAGGTGTTTTCCCATTGCTCTGGTGATCACCATGTCCCGAACCTCGAATTGACCCGAACACCTCCAACGGTGGTGCTACCTACCTCTCAATGGTGGGATGGCACTACTTTAAAGGACATTTACACAGACGAATTCCTTAGGGTAGGTAGACGACTCTAGATACTTGCTCTAAACTTCAAAACAAATCAAAAAAATACTTTTCACACCAACACATTTTCAAAAAGCTTTCGAAAGCAATTTTTTAAACACTCTTGAGGACCGATACAAGAGTCGAACTGGAATTTTCAAAGAAACTTTTTAAAACCCACAGTTGAAAAGCCAACAAACCATTTTTGAAAACACAAATGAGCAAGTATCTAAGAGCCCATGGATAACCATGGATAGAAAGGGTGCTAACACCTTCCCTTTCTATAATCTACCTCCCGAACCGAGAGCAATCTCTATAAGGAATTTTTCTGTGCTTTTGTCCTTTCCATTTGGAGAAAATAAAAGACGGTGGCGACTCTTGCTTCCGCGACATTTCGCGAACCAGCGTTAAACAGTCAGTTCCAGATCCACCGATCACACCTATCCTCTGTGACAATACTTCTACTATTTGTCTTAGTAAAAATCCTATTTTGCATTCTAGGGCTAAGCATATAGAAATAAAACATCATTTTATTAGGGACTATATTCAGAAAGGGATTTTAAATTTAAAATTTATAAACACAGACCATCAATGGGCTGATATCTTTACAAAACATATTTATGAAGATAGGTTCAACTTCATTCTGAAACATCTCAGCATGAAGCTCTGCCCAGAATAAAACTGTTTTGATTCCATATCTTATCCTTCAGAACTTTGTTTATTTCTCTGTGAACAACTGATCAATCTTTCTTCAGATCTTTAGAAGTACAGGTTGTATCAGAATCTATCCATGAAGATCTGAGCGCTTCATTTCAAGGATAGAGATGTGCAGTTCACTCAAGCAAACAAGTGTCATCCAGTCATCAGCTACTTTCTGAGGCTGAACACGCGTTCACGTTTCTGAAAAGACAAAAGCGCTAATTGGATGCATTGAGACACATGTCATGGGTAACCGTTCCAATATCTTTCTGAATCCCCTAAAATCAGCTATCATTAAATGCTTATAATCATTACAATTAATTTCTCTCTCTTGCCGTTTATGTTTTCAAAATTGTTTAGAAATCTATTTAAACACACTTCTCACCATTTACACTCTTTTACCTTCACTTTCATTTTCTCTCAAACTTACTGATTTCAGTTTTCATACTCTCTCAAAACCCTTTCAAATTCTTCAATATCTTCGTGTGAACATGGCTTCTTCCAGCATTCCTACTTCAAGTTCTCAGAAAACAGGTTCCTCTGAACAATACGAAGAACCCTACAGAACGCTTCTCACACCAGTCAAAAATCTTGAAGTTCTATCAGAATTGATCATGGATTTCAACAGCCTTCAAGAGAATGGGTTTAATCTCTCTGAAGAAGTTAAAGCTCAAGGCTGGGAAAAATACTTTGACAGACTGGTGGGTCCAACATTCCCAATTCTGGTAAAGGAATTTTGGATTCATGCATCATCTTCCAACCATCAAGTTACTTCATACATTATGGGGAAGAAGATAGTTATTACTGAGGACCTCATTGCACGTTTAATAGGCTACAGTGGTGGTGGTGTTCGTTGCATTGACATGGCTGAAAGATGCACTGATGTTGCCCTAATTGCTAGAGAAATCTTCACTCTGGGGCTTCCCTCCAGCAAGATAAGGGATTTAAAAGACCATCACAAAATTTGGGCCAAGATCATTCTGGGATGCATAAACCACAGGAAGCCTACCAGCTCTCCTGACTACATCAATATTGATCAGCAATTTCTGATCTATTTCATCTCTCAGAAGGTCAAGGTAAATCTGGCTCATCTGTTGTTTAACCATCTAAGGACAAGTGTTAAAGAAACCATAGAAGAGGAGCGCACAAAAAGGGACTGGATACCCTTAGGAAGACTTATATCAGATATTCTAACAGAGACTAAGCTGATTGATCATCTTACAGAGGCTCAGGAAATCAGCTCTTTGGAAGCTACTATTGGCAAACAGCTGAATGCAAAGAATCTGAAGAAAATGAAGTTGATTGATTCTAAACCAGATATAATAGTCAGATATTTGGATGCTTGCAAGGCGGATGGCACAGCACCAAATCTGAACATTCAGGATCTGCAGTAGAAGGCTCCAGAAGTTGTGCTGAAGAAAACCAAGAAAAGGAAAGCTGTAGCAGAAGGACCATCCCAGCGGACTCCTAAAAAGAAAGGTAATCCTGCTTCTGTAATTGTTTTAGATTCAATTTTTGTATCAACATCTATACCAATACCCACTCAATCTGAAAACCCCACACCACAAACCTTTGATGACTTTGACATTGATTTTGACCCCTCTGAATCCTTAACTCTTAGAAGATCTCGCTCCCAACCTCAAAATCCAAATATTGAAGTAACCCAACAAGAACTTGCAAAAGTTCTATCTGATATAGACCAACACACTTCTGCTCCCATACCAGAAAATCCAAATCCTGAAACCACCACAGAACCACAACCAGAAAATCCCATCTCACCACAACCAGAAATTCCCCTCTCTCCAGAACCAAAAATCCCACTACCTTCATCTCCTCAACCAGAAATTAATCCACCTTCTCCACAACCTGAACAATCTCACCCAGAAGTTCAAACTTCTGAGGCTCCACCTTCTGAATCCCATGAACCAGAACCTCTTAACAATCAATCAAACCAAATTGTTGATTCTTATACCATTCCTATTCCTGGAATCACACAACCTCTGGCCATTTGTATGCCCCTTAGTACCATTGTGAATATTCCCCAACTTCCCTCTTCACCAGAATCAACTCCACCAAACTCCCCATCAAGTCCAATAATAATTCCTGACTCTCCCACTCCCTCACCAAAGAACAATCCAGAAGACAACATCAAGACTGTCATTGACTTAATAGTTTTTAAACGTCTTGCTACCATAACCCATAAAACAGCTATCCCAAAACCAAAACAACCAGATGTTGGTACCAGCTTATTGACATTTGAAACAGATGTACAGAAGTGGATCACTTCTCTGAAACAAGCTAGTCTTAAACTGGTTGATCCTGCTGCATCAGACTACCTTTGGACAAAGTTCAGAAGATGGGTATGCTCTGAAACTTATAAGTTGCAAGAACATAGCTACGGACAAGCTCAATAGAACTTCAGCAATCTGCTGAAAGAAATTGAAGGTCTAGTTCTGAGCAAGCTGCTTAAGGAAGAAGTTCTCCCTCTGGACAATGCTCCCTGGTCTGAACATCGTCCAGCATCCAAAGTTCAACCTGATACTCAAGAGCAGATGATTCCAGCTGAAGACATGAGTCAAGAAAAGGATATTGCAGAAAGCTCTGAGAAGCATCCAGTTTCTGAAGATCCTCAAGCTTCCTCCCTTGACAGGCAGACTCTAGAAGACCTGAAAAGATCTGATATGCTGATGAAGGAAAGAATGGATAAGCAGGACAACAAAATTGATGCAATCACGAACATGTTAACCCAGCAACAGGAAACCAACACCCAAATCAAGAGCATGTTGGAAGCTCTGTTCACACGTCTTCCACCTCCCTCTTAGAATTTCCTTGTTTTTTTAAACATGTTTGTCTGTAATATTTTTACATTGTTCTGAACTTATCATTGCTTCTGGTTTTAATATAAACGCATTTTGACTCTGATTATTTGTTCTTTTTGATAACTGACAAAAAGGGGGAGAAAGAATGATATTTTTCAATAACGGATTACTGAGACATAAGTCTCAAACATTCTGATCTATTTAAATTTCTCTCTTCTGAAAAGCTTACAGGTACAAAACTCTGATGAATCTGATGAACTCTGATACAGTAAAGTTCTGATGCTCAAAGACTCATGGAATTAAAGGGAAGTAATCAACTCAGAGGGAGTTTTCTCTTCTTAATTCTATACCTTTTATTCTTTATTTTTAATTGAAAAATCTGGTTTTTGTCATCATCAAAAAGGGGGAGATTGTTAGAACATAGTTTGATTCTACAACCCTTAATTAGAGTTTTGATGATAACAAAATACAAAGAATAAATAATTTGTAAGATTTATATATAAGAAAAATATGCTTCTTAAAATTGTGTTTTGTATATACAGAAATTCTGATGAAATCAGCATCAGCATCAGAAGCATCAGAAGATCAGTAATATGTCAGCATCAAAAGATCAGTAACATGTGCTACACGCTGAAGCTACCAGATCATACGCTGAAGCTTGATGACCAGAATCTGCGCATAAACATATATACTCTGACTCTGATCAAAGATCTTTACCAAGTCATCAGCACTCAGAAGCGTCATCATAAGTTAAGGCATAACACTCTGAAGCGCTATCATTAGCAGAGAAGACTCTGAAGCGTTACTAAGTATTCAAGAAAGAATTATTGCTAACGGCTTTATTCAGACAAGATCTTCTCAAAAAGGAAAGTGCGTTATTATCAGTAAAAGTGCTTTATGGACAATGTATCTCTACCTTGGCTATTTAAACAAGTCTGTGTGAGAAAAGACCACGCTAATCATACGCATGCACTCATACATTTTGCTAAGCTTTCAAACCATGCTTACTCAAACGCTTTAGAAAATCCAGTTTTACTCCAAGCTTAAATTGTGTATTATCACAGTTGTGATATAGTGTTTTATTAGAAAACGTTAAACACATTCTTGTTCAATTATCTGTAAAGAGATTTCCTTTAGATAAACCGGTTTGTGGTTATACTCAAGAAGGCTTTAACAGTTGTTAAAGTAGTTGTTGTAATCCTTTGATTATAGTCGATTAAGACCTCGTTGGAGAGAGGAGAAATCACCTTGACGGGTGGACTGGAGTAGTTTGAGATCAAACGAACCAGGATAAAAATACAGTGTTGTCTAAGCTTTTGATTTAAGTTTTACAATTCAACCCCCCTTCTTGTGTTTTTCACTTCTTCAAGGCAGGCAACCAATCTACATCTTCAGGTTTAATAAGATTGAACAGGGGCAGCTATTGTACCCCAAAATTTGCCCTCCCATATTTCTCAAAACATGGCAAGTGAAGTCCCCAAACTACTCAAGGAAGTTCAAGAGTTGACCAGACAAACTCTCTCCTAAGGCAGTCTATCTCAAATTAGGGTTTCATTTTTCATCAAGATGCTTTAGTCCAAAGGATACCAAATGCTCACCATTGTCCTAATATGTTCTCAAGATCATCCATGACAAGTTTCAAGCCTTCCAGAGGAAGTTTGCTCAGTCAATTGCTCAAAGGCCTGAAAATCGACGGTGCTAGGTCAAAAGTCAACTTTGACTCAGATACAGTCAAACTTCAATATTTTTTTTCAACATCCTCATTTTTAAGTATCATTTGATCAATGGTTGACCATGATTCCTCAAGGATTGCTCACAATTCATCAAAACCCAAAAGTTGCTAAATTAGGGTTTTGTAGGAAAAGTCAACTCAACTTTGACCATGCATAACTTTCTCATACTTTATCAGAAATGACCCATCTAAAGCTCATTTTGAATAGGATGCAATTACCTACAATTCATCTTCAGCTCCCAAGCTCAGAATATGCACTCACAAAAAGATATGAATTTTGACATTATAGGTCATTTTGAAAAGTCAACAAAAACACCTTTTAGGTTAAAACTTCATACATGAACATGGAAGACTCAATTGAGATGAGACAAAAATGGTTGCTTAGAAGACATCCTAAGATTTCTAAAAAGTCCAAGAACACCTCTCTAGGATCAAAATTGAGAGAGATATGCATTGTCAAAGTTGACATTTTTTGCAAAATTGCCAAAAGTCAAATGTGCTCAAATTTGCATTTTTTGCTAAATGGGCCCAAATTTTTATGCTTGCACTTCAATGATAACATAGTCCACGACCTATGGGACCCTCCATGCTTTATTTATTTATTTATTCAATTTATTTTCAATTTTATTCACTTGAAATTCAAATAAAATCAAATAAATCTAAATAAATCATATATTGTGTTTTAGGGATGATTTTTGCATTGAAAGAAGATCTTATATGCTGTCAATTGAGAATCAATTCGTGCAAGGCTAATTTGGTTGGAAAAAGATTGAATTTGAGAAAATTTGGAAAGATATCATATGCCATGAAATACCAAATCAAATCTTCATAATGGGCAAGATTGATTTCGTTTTTGTTAACCTAACATGTTGTAGTACATATACAGAAGCAATCCAAGGCATGAGAGAGGTTGGAGCAGTCGTACAGAGCTAGGACAAAACTCAAAAAAATCAAGAAAAATTGGTGATCTAATTTCCATACTAGAGGCCAATTTGTGCCATTCTCACATTGCCAACAGATTGCTGGACATCCCAGGAACATATCTCAATCAATTACAAGCCTTTTCACGCCTGGAATTGTAAGTTACAGGTATCACGATTTGCTTCCAAACTCAAATTCGATTTCGTTGATTTACTCATCCTATGTATGTTTTGATTATATATTCGTGTTCATCATTGAGTTTGCAAACTATTGGTACCATTTAATTGCATTTCTAACGCATGTACAGGATATTGCCATAGCTAGGGTTTTACGTTCGTGTTTAGGGCTTTGTAGTATAGGCAAATTTGGGTTTGGATTTTGGTGCCATGACACTCGTGGGGATGATACGAGTTGATTGGCACCTTTGAATTCCATTTATATTGCTTGTAGATAATTTTTGTGATGAACAGGCTTGTAGCTACAGCAAGGCAACTGTAGGTAAAAGTGTTGTTACCTAAAACGACGGTTGGGAGGAAGAAGATGGATGTGTGGCACCCCCTGGTTGGGTGATTTGAATTTAGCGCGTTTTGAGTTTCAGCGTTTTGTTTTCATTATATGATAATTGTCTTTTATTGTATATACAAATAAATCAGATAGCTCAGTTGGAAAGCGTGCAGGGGAAGAGTGCCTAAGGACTTGGGTTCGATCCCCAGGTCTCAACCTTTACTCATATTTTTCTTCAACAGATAATCCAGCGCGTTGCAAACCAGGGAGCTCACCGTGTACCATCAGGATCTGGCCATCCAACTCATCCGCGCTCCAGATCCAAGGCCTTTCTTTTGGAGGACTACCATGCGCCCCCAGTCAACGTGCATACTGGATTGGGCAAAGTCAAGCAGGCCTTAGCCATTTGGCCCCAACAATTCAGACAGCACCCCCCATAATTGCTAATACAGGCCCATTATTCCTTCCTTTTTCTTTTTAATTTATTTAAATCTTTCAATTTTTAATTTTATTTTCTTTAATTCATAAATTAATCATTTTTTCACAAAAACCATAAAATCAATAATTCATCAAAAATTAGGATTAGTTTTTATTTTATCAAAATTAATTTAATTTAGTTTAAATTAGGAAAATTATTATTTGTTTTTTTCCAAAAATAAAATCAAATAGAAATTAGGTTAAACTTTTGATTTAATTTTATTTTGCTCTTTTTCTCAAATAAATAAAAATACAAAAATAGGTTTTAGATTAAATTAATTCATTTTTCTTAAAATTAAGATTAATTAGAATTAAGATTTTCTTTTTAATGTAATAATTTCTCTATTTTCTTAAATAACAAAACAAAAACATTTTCTTAACCAATCGCAATTAGGTTTAGGCAACGGTTAAAACCCTAGTTGTCTCGTATTTGATTCATCGCATGCATGTAATTTATTTTTGCCAATATTGTTGTAATTGTTCATGGTTTGTAATAGTTTAATCTAGGGTTTTTATTTATCACTTTTTCCCGGGTTTTTGGCTATGTAATTAATCCCCCTCCCCGAAGCCTTGTAATAGCGTAGTTTTACTTTCTCGCATTTTTAATTCCCGCAAATATTTAACTGTCTAGATGTATGCTAATAGGATTGTATGACAAGAATACATGACAACTTAATACAGTTAGAAAACCCTAATGTACAAAGATAAATAATTGAAACTAATCACTCGCACATATCACTCTTAGGGTATACTCTCACTTTGGTTGCCTTCGGTAAACGAACATTAAGCATAGGGTGTCTTAGTGGTTGCCCTCCTGTCTAAAAAAGATCAAAATGTCCCGTTTGAATGTTGCCTCAGAAATGTTGCCTCGAATATGATCTTAAGACTCTAGGGTTATTACTAAGACATCCTAGCATTACTCTAGTGATCGCACGTCCCTTTCGAATTGACCCTTACAACTCCAACGATGGTGCTACCTATCTCTCAAATTGTAGGATATCGCTGTCTAAAGGAAACGAGAATAGAAACAATCTTTTTTTGAGTAGGTAGATGCTAGTGGGTACTTGCTCGAAATCAAAGCTTTTCACACTTACACTTTTCAAACAAATTTTCAAAACAACTTCGTCACACCTTTGAGGACTGATACAAGGGTTATCACGAAGTCAAACTGTTTCAAAACAAAGCATATACACAACTAATTTTTAAAAGATGAGCAAGTACCTAAGAGCCCATGGAAAACCATGGATAGAAAGGGTGCTAACACCTTCCCTTTCTATAATTTACCCCCCGTACTCAGAAACATCTCGAAAATGATTTTTTTTCTGTACTTTTTTCCTTTCTGATTGGATGAAATAAAAGTTGGTGGCGACTCTTGCTTACCACAACATTTTGCAAACAAAAAACGTAAAATGCAAACCAGCATTCAAACAGTCGGTTCTTCCACTGGATTACACAATGTCCTCAAGAAGTAACTCATGGGGACCATCTCTTCGAGCACGACCAAATTGTCGCAAAGCTAGACAAGGATTATAAGTGATACCCCCTCTGATACCAAGTAATGGGACATTAGGGTACCCCCCACAACGGTCAATAATAGCAGTGTCTTTCATAGCCCGGGAACACCAAAGAATATCTGTATGAGCAAGTGACATTATTCTGTAGGACCAATCCAAACCTTCTTCGTTCTTCAGTACAAACTTAGGGAGGTGAGAAATAAACCACCTTGACAGCAACAACATGAAACACATAAGAGTCCCTCTTCTCCTCATAGTACGAGTATAGAGAGCATGCAGGATATCTTCCAGCAAGGTAGGCAAAGGGTTGCGAGAAAGGAAAATCTTGATAGAATTCACATCTACAAAGGAATCCGGATTAGGAAAGAGAACCAAACCATAGATAAGAAGATCCAGGACATCTTCAAAAGCCTAAAAATCCAAATCATCCTAGAATAGCTGAGCCTGGTCCATCAGAAATTTGGCTAGAAAACCTTCGACCCCGCTTCGAGTTTCCCAATTGGATACCACATTAGCCTATTTCAAATGCAAAGTTGAGGCGATGTCTTATGGCCTAGGAACTTCTTCCATACCTGTGAAGGGTACCTGTTCAAGAATGGATATGCCCAATAGATGAGAGAACTCTTCCAAGGTGGGTACCAGCTAGTAATCTGGAAAGGTGAAGCAATGATACTCGGGATCAAAGAACTGAAATAGTACGCTCATCATATGTTCATCAAGATTTGAAGTAACCAGAATAAGAAGTTGACCATGTCTCTTAATGAAAGTAGACATTTCATAAACTCTTGATGCTAACTCCTTAAGTTGGGCAGGTATCTGCACAAAGTTGACTCGGATAGTATTTCTACGCATGGAAGCCATGATCTGCAAAACACAACAAAGATAAATTCCCTTGGTCTTTGAAATGGTTAGTGTAATGAAGCATGAATGCCATGTTATGATGTCATGATAAACCACGGGTATAGCAAACACAAGTATTGCACACACAGTCAAATCACACAAAGCTCTTAGGTTTTAAGGCTTGCATGAGGTCAAAGGTAGTACCCTCTTGAAGTTAAGTTGGTTTCAACCTGTCCTAGAAAAAGTAATCGGGTTCTAGAGGATCTCAATATCACTAACCATCCTCCATCAGTCATGGTTTCAGCTCACGCAATCTTTTCTTGCGGCCGGAACTATTCCGAGAGTATGGTCTCAATGAGTGTAGCATCGAGTATCAACCAGTTCTCAGCTCTACACCGAGGCGGGCTATCTCACTACTTTCTAATGGCCAAGTTGGGTGATTAAAGGTTCTAAGGTCAGTTGATGCTTAATGACACCATGCAGCAGCCTCGTATTCTCCTCGTTTCTCCACAGGGGATACCGGTACCAACCAATGTGCCACACCAATGTAGCTACTGCTTCAACCGTATCGGTCTACACCATACAGTTCCCTCACAGTCTATTGCTACTAACCTAAAAGGTATTCCCCAGATCCGGGTTAGGATCTATAGTAACCCCAAACAGAATCCTAAAAAATAAAGCAAACAAAGCAATCAAGAGAAGCAATTATGATGAACTAGATCCTAAGGTATACCCCACTTATTATGATCCCCAGCAGAGTCGCCAGTTCTGTGATACGGTGGCAGAACCGACTGTTTGACGCTGGTTTGCATTTTTTGTTCGCAAAATGTCGCGGTAAGCAAGAGTCGCCACCGAAGTTTATTTTATCCAACCGGAAAGGAAAAAAGTACATGAAAAATCCTTTTTCGAGATATTCTGAGTACGGGGGGTAGATTATAGAAAGGGAAGGTGTTAGCACCTTTTCTATCCATGGTTTTCCATGGGCTCTTAGGTACTTACTCATCTTTTTAAAATTGCTTGTGTGTGTGCTTTGTTTTGAAAATGTTTTACTTCGTGATAACCCTTGTATCAGTCCTCAAAGGTGTGACGAAGTTGTTTTGAAAATTGTTTTGAAATGTGTAAGTGTGAAAGTTTTTATTTGAGCAAGTACCTACTAACATCTACCTACTCGAAAAAAAGATTGTTTTTATTCTTGTTTCCTTTAGACAACGCCATCCCACTACTGAGAAATAGGTAGCACCGTCGTTGGAGTTGTAAGGGTCAATTCGAAACGGACGTACGATCACTAAAGCAATGTTAAGACATCTTAGTAATAACCCTAGAGTCTTAAGATCATATTCGAGGCAACATTGCTGAGGAAACAGTACCGAGGAAACATTTCTGAGGCAACATTCGAACGGGACGTTTGATCTTTTTAGACAGGAGGGCAACCACTAAGACACCCTATACTTAATGGTCGTTTACCGAAGGCAACCGAAGTGAGAGTATACCCTAAGAGTGATATGTGTGAGTGATTTGTTTTCAGTTATTTATCTTTGCACATTAGGATTTTCTAACTGTATTAATTTGTCATGCATTCTTGTCATACAATCCTATTAGCATACATCTAAACAGTTTAATATTTGCGGGAATTAAAAATGCGAGAAAGTAAATCTACGCTATTACAAGGCTTCGGGGTGGGGGATTAATTACATATCCAAAAACCCGGGGAAAAAGTGATAAGTAAAAAAGCCCTAGATTAAACTATTACAAACCATGAACAGTTACAAAAATATTGGCAAAAATAATTAACACACGCGCGATGAATCAAATACGAGACAATTAGGGTTTTGACCCTAGACTAAACCTATTGACGATTGACTAAAGAAGTTTTTTGGTCATGTTTTAAGGAAATAATGAAATAGTTAAATAAAAAATAAAATCCTAATTCTAATTAATTTTAAATTTAGAAAAAATAAATTAATTTATCCTAAAAAAACCTATTTTTTGTATTTTTATTTATTTGAGAAAAAAAGAGAAAATAAAATTAAATCAAGAGTTTTAATCTAATTTCTATTTGATTTTATTTACGAAAATAAATTACAATTTCCCTAAATTAAACTAAATTAAATTAATTTTGGCAATAATAAAAAAAAATTAATCCTAATTTTTTTGTGAATTATTGATTTTATGATTTTATGGAACATAGTTAATTTATGAATTAAGAATAAATAAAATAAATATTAAAAGAATTAAATTAAATAAAAGAAATAAGAAAAGAATGATGGGCCTGCTAACAATTATGGGGGTATGCTTGTTGAAATTCTGAGCCCAAATGATCCAAGCCCATTTGACTTTGCTGGATCTGGTGTGTAGGTTGACTTGAGGCGCATGGTAGTCCTTCAGGCTGGAATGCGTACACCTGGCTGACTGCTGCATCCACTGGTTAATTATTGAAGGTGCATGGTAGGCGTGTGAAAGAGATTTGCACTGAATCTGTGGAAGGAAAAGAAAATAAAGAAAGTTGTCTGGACCTGGGATCGAACCCAGGTCCTTATGCATATTTCCAATGCACGCTTGCCAACTGAGCTGCTTGACTTGTTTGTACATATAATGAAAACAAAATATAATATATGAAAAATAATGGTTAATGGAAAAACGCGCTAAAATTCAAACCACCCAACCAGGGGGTGCCACGCATCGTCTTCTTCGCCAAATTGTCGTTTTAGGTAAACAAGCTTTTACCTACGGACGTTTCGTTGTAGGTACAGACCTGTGCATCTCAAAAGTTATCCACAAGCAAGATAAATAACCATGGCTGGTACCAATCAACTCGTCTCATCCTCACGAGTATCATGGTACCAGAATCAACGTCCAATTTAGCCTATACTGTAAAGCCCTAAACAAGAAAACAAAACCCTAGCCATGGCAGTTTCACATACAGTCATCAAAAATGCAATTGAATAGAATGATTAGCTTGCAAACTCTATGATGAACAAGAATATATAATCAAAACGTGTGTATGATGAGTAAATCAATGAAATCGAAAACGAGTTTTTTAGGCAAATCGTGTGACTGCTATGGGTCGATTCTAGGCACGAGGAGGCTTGCAATTGATCCAGTTAGCTTCAGAGACGCTCCAGGATGCGATTAGGAGTGTTGGAAAGCTTTGAATCTTCCTTTAGGGTAGAGATCAGATCACCACTTTTCTACCAAAAATTGAGTTTTTTTTCTTGGCTATGCACCACTGTTAACTCTTGTTCTTGCCTTGGACACGTTCAATATATAACCCTGAATGAATTAGGGTTATAAAAACTACATGTATCTTTGAAAACTTTGAAGATTTGATCTCATTCCTTCCTTGTATGATTTATTTCCAAATTAGGCCTAATCATGTTCTTTTTGTTCCAATTACCATTGATATGAATTGATCATGCAAGCTCATCAAATCTTGGTTGCTAACCTGTCAAAAAACCCAATCAAATCAAATATTTGCTAATTTCCATCATTTATTTGATTTAATTAACCTTTTAATTAATAAAAAATCAAAATAAATTGAAAAATGAAGCAAACAATTGGTGGATAAGAATTTGAGTCGTGGACCACATCATAAGCAAGATTCAATCATGAAAAACTAGGCCCATTTGACAAAAAATGCAAATTTGAGCACATTTGTCTTTTGGTAATTTTGCAAAAAAAGGTCAACTTGGCCAATTCATAACTTTCTCAATTTTGACGCTAGAGAGGTGTTCTTTGGCTTTTTAGAAAGCTTAGGATGTCCTCTAAGTAACCCTTTTGGTCTAATCTCAATTGAGTCTTCCATGTTCATGTATGAAGTTTTAACCTAAAAGGTGTTTTTGTTGACTTTTCAAAATGACCTATAATGTCAAAATTCATATCTTTTTGTGAGTGCATATTCTGAGCTTGGGAGCTGAAGATGAATTGTAGGTAATTGCATCCTATTCAAAATGAGCTTTAGATGGGTCATTTCTAATAAAGTATGAGAAAGTTATGCATGGTCAAAGTTGAGTTGCTTTTCCTACAAAACCCTAATTTAGCAACTTTTGGGTTTTGATGAATTGTGAGCAATCCTTGATGAATCATGATCAACCCTTGATAAAATGATTAATGATACTTCAAAATGAGGATGCTGACCAAAAATATTTAAGTTTGACTGTATGTGGGCCACAGTTGGCTTTTGACCTAGCACAGTCGATTTTTAGGCATTTGAGCAATTGACTGAGCAAACTTCTTCTGCAAGGCTTGAAACTTGACATGGGTGATCTTGGGAACATATTGGGACAATGGTGAGCATTTGGGATCCTTTAGACTCAAGCACCTTGATGAAAAATGATACCCTAATTTGAGGTTGACTGCCTTAGGAGAGAGTTTGTCTGGTCAACTTTTGAACTTCCTTGAGCAATTTGGGGACCTCACTTGACATGTACTAAGAAATATGGGAGGGCAAATTTTGGGGTACAACACCTTCGCATGAGCTTCGGAGCACAATAGTAAATCTAGCATAGAAATCTTTGAAGGGGTCTGCCCTAGCTGTTCGACTATATTGTAGTCCCTTCTCTTTATAATTTTCAGAATTTCTTCCATCTCTTTCTTGGAAGTCTCTAGGATAGATATTTAATGTGCCTTCATCTGGACAGGCTCAACCAAAATGTATTTTCCCCGAGTCTTGGTTGACTCGATGATAGGGGTGTCAACAGGGGTAATCATAGGAATTGTAGTAGTAATATCAGCAGGAACAAAAGCAGGAATGATCACAGGACCGATAACAGCTTTCGGAGGAGCAATCTCATAGGAGAACACTCTTCCACTTCTGGTTATTTTTCTGGTTCCCACAATGTTACCAATGTCGGGGTCAACCTTCTCAAAATACAGGATCTTCAACAGCCAGCCATTCTTGCTTGACGTCGTGGTAGTAGACGTCACCCCCATAGTTCTAAGGAACAATTTTGTCTGAGGAGTACGGGATTGGCCCTGGCATAATAATTATCAGTGGAGTCACCTTCAGAACAGATGTAATCCTAACAGGTCTTTTGGTGGAGACCCTGGGAGGATTGGCGGAAATGGTTATTATTGAAACATCCTTGTAAGAAATGGCTGGAACGGGAGTCTTTTCAAACAAAATCTCTTTGTCATACATCAGGCACTGGACACCTGCCTTTAATAAATGACAACCAGTCGGTAGAGATAAACAGAGGTGGCAGTCTTCTCCACAGCCCGGAAATAAACCGGCCTTTAACAGGTTCCTTTTGACGGTTAGGAGGGTAGTAACAAGTTCATCAACAACAGTAACAAACACATCATCTTCAACAGCGTTAACACCACGGTCGTGCTTGGGCATCGGAGCGGTGATAACATTTGGGATCTCAGGAGCGTCAAATTCAATTTCCTCTGCCTAGAGAAGGTCTTGCACCTTGTTTTTCAAAGCCCAACAGTCGTTTGTATCATGACCTGGACTTTCTGAATGGTAAGCACAACGAGCATTTGGGTTATAACGGGGAGAGGCAATATTGGGATTCTTCAGAGCTTCCCGCAAGGTTACCAGATTAGATTTCAACAAATGTGGCAAGACTTGAGACGTCGTCATATTTATCCAGGTAAACTGTCTTACCGGCCTTTCCGTTCTAGACTAATTGTTCCTTTATTGAGTAGGTGTAGGTTTAGAGATCATGACAGCCCCTACCGCTGGACGGCGTTCAGTTCTGTTCTGATTCCTATGGTCATATACAACACTGACCTCATTCTTTCCGGTAAAGGGCTTCTTTATCGCACTCGAGGATGCATCTCTTTGAATTTTGCCACTTTTTATACCCGTTTCTACCCGTTCACCAATCATGATTAATTTGGTAAACCCGATCGAGGAGCTTCCGATCAAGTGTTTGAAGAATGGACCAGATAGCGTGCCTAAGAACATATCCACCAATTCTCTGTCAGATAGAGGGGGTTGGACCCTTCCCGCGAGATCTCGCCATTTTTTGAGCATAGGTTTTGAAACCTTCACCTGTACCCATAGACATGCCTTGGAACTGTGTCCGTGTTGGAGCTAAGTCAGCATTATACTGGTATTGCTTGTAAAAAGCGGCCGCCAAATCTTCCCAATTGCGGATGTTGGTCCCTTCCAACTCGTAGAACCAATCCAACTGCGTCCCTGACAAGCTTTATTGGAAGAAATGCACCCATAGATTCCTATATGTGGTATGGGGTTGAATTTTCCTGACGTATGATCTCAAATGCAGCTTTGGACAAGAGACACTGTCATATTTAGCGAAAGTGAGGACCTTGAATTTCTATGGTATGACAACCCCTGAGACAAGTCCTAGCTCCTCAAAATCCAACCCGGGTACCTTCTGGATCTCCATAGCATTGAGGCGATCTTCCAACTATTTGTATTTGTTGTCAGCTGGAGGATACTGCTCTTCAGAGTAGTCAACCTCTTCTTCCTCTTCAGATTCTGGAGGGTCAGTCACTTCCTTGTTTTTCCCTTCTTGATTATCCCTTTCACCCGATGATGTTACGAAGTCTAGAGTCCGTATGGCTGATCCTTTGAACCTTCTTCCCAGATTCAAAAAACCGATTGATCTCTTCGCTTTCTTCTTCTTTTCTTTGATCAGCAGAGTTTTCAACTCATCTTGTCCTTTTGCCAGAGTCAAGAACATTTGTTGAAATTGGGCGTTCTGCGCCTGGAGATCTTTTACTGTCTGTTCAATATCCATCTCACTAAAATAAACAGTAGAAAGATAAGGAGACCTGTTGTAAGAAACCTGTTTGTGTTATGATGAATGAAGATGCATATGCAAATGATTTCAAGGAAATTAGAGATTTAAATTTGATTAGACAAAAAGGAAACACACATTATATTAATAAATCCAAGTTCGAGTACATCATGCCTCTTTGGGTTTACAATGGAAGAAATAAAATACAAAAACTCCTAAGATAAAAAGGTCGAACACATCCTCTTTGGTGCGATGTAGGCGTTCAAACTCCGCTCTTCATGAAGCTTCTTGGTGAGTTCCAGAACTTTCTTCTCGCTGGCGTAGAATTGGGCTTCGAAAGTGTCTCGCTCTTCCTTAAGCTGTATTCAATCCCTTTGTAAGTCTTTGAGAGAGGTGGGCATGTTATGATGAAGTACAGTGTATGGGACATCTCCTTCAACAATAGGCTCTATGATAACTGGGAGAATGGATGGGTAAGGCATTGCGAGACTCTGAGCGCGAGCCCGTACCCACCTAAGGTAAGGCTCAAGGGGAATGGAACTCTTGTGCCCAAATGTCCTACTGTCCACCTTGCTTACCATCCTCCAGGCTCGTATGAACCTCCAACGGTAGTCTTGATTGTCACTTTCATAGTTGAACACTACACCTTGGATGAGTGTGTCATGTGGACCATCTCTTCATGCGTACCCAAACTGTCACAGATCTAAGCAAGGGTTATAAGTGATGCCTCCCCTAATGCCAAGCAAAGGAACATTAGGGAATTCCCCACAACGATCGTTGATAGTAATATCCTCTAAGGATCGAGAACACCAGTAGATATCTGAATGCCAGAGTGACATCAGCCTGTTGGACCACGTCAAACCTTGCTCATTCTTCACAATGGTTCGGGAAAGATGCGAAACAAACCATTTAGCCAACAAAGGAGTACAACACATGAGGGTTCCTCTTCTCCTCATGGTGCGAGTGTGGAGAGAATGCAAGATATCTCCCAACAAAGTAGGCACCGGATTATGAGATAAAAAGATTTTGACAGCATTCACAACTATAAGTTGGTCAGAATTTGGAAATAGTACCAACCCATAGATGAGAAGAGCCAAAATTTCTTCGAAAGCTTGTAAATCCAGGTTGTTCCAACAATCTTGAGCTTTTCTAGTAAGAACTTGGCTAAGAATCCTTTGACACCACTTCTTGTTTCCCAATTAGCCGTGACGTTGGATTGTTGCAAGTGTAAAGCTCGGGAAACCTCTTCAGGGCTTGGGTCTCTTTCGGTACTGTTGAAAGGTATTTGATCGAGGATAGGAATTCCCAAGAGCTGAGAGAACTCTTCCATAGTTGGTACAGGCTGGTTATCGGGGAAGGTAAAGTAATGGTGCAACGGGTCAAAGAACTGGAAAAGCACCTTCATCATGTCTTCATCAAAGCTCGAGGACCAAGTTGAGAAGTCGTTCATGCCTTTTGGTGAACAGAGAATTCTCAGGGACCCTTGACGCTAAATCCTTGAGCTGAAAAGGTACTCGTACAAGGTTGACTTGGATTGTGTTCTTGCAAGTGAGAGTCATATCCTACAAAACAGAACAAAGATGAATCTCAAAATCCTTGAAATGGTTAGTCTAAAATGCTATGGCATGATGTCATGATGTTATGTACAAGCACATGCACAAGTTAAATCAAACCAATCCTTAGGCTTAGGCTTGTATGAGGTTTTATAGGTAAGTACCCTCTTGAAGTTCGGTTGGCTCAACCTGTCCTAGTGATAGTAACCGGGTTCTAAGGGATCTCAATATCAATAATTTGTCTTCTCTGGCATTGTTTGAGCACAAGCCTCTTTCATGGCGACCGAAATATCCCAAAAAACCAAACCTCAATGAGTGTAGTATCGAGTATCTACCAACTTCGTACTGCACTAGAGTCGATCATCTCACTACGTCCTAATATCCAAGTTGGTCAAGTAAAGGTTCTAAAAGTCAGTTAGTGCTTCATGACATAACTCAGCGACCCCGTATTCTCCTTGACTACTCAAGGGCTACCGGTACCCACAAATATGTCGCACTAACGTAGCTATTACTTAGACCATGTTGGTATACCCCGTACAGTTTCCATAATGTATTGCTACTTACCTATAAGATATCCCAAATCCAGGTAGAGGATTTAAGCCCAAACAAAGAACCAAAATGTAAAGCTTACAAGTCAAACAAAGAAAGCATGTAAAGGTGATCTAGCCCTAAGGTAACCCCACAATTTCATTATTCCCCAGCAAAATCGCTAGTTCTATGATACGGTGGGAGAACTAACTTGGGTGTTTTGTGTTTTATCGCAAATGTTACGGTTAGCAAGAGTCGCCACCGACTTTTCTTTTATCCAGAAGGAAAGGCTAAAAAGAATAGGAAATACCTTTGAGATTATTTCTGAGTTCGGGGGGTAGATTATGAAAAGGGAAGGTATTAACACCCTTTCCATCTGTAGTTATCTACGGGCTCTTAGCTGCTTGTTAGATCACTTGCTTTTTTTTTTAAATATGCTTTGTGTGGATTTTAAAAGTATTTTGAAAAGGCGTCACCGTTTAGGCAAACTTTGTAATAGTTCTCGTTCGTAAGAACGTACACAGAGTGTTGAGCTTTTGAAAATATTTCATGTTTGGAAAAGGTTTTGAAAGTGTTGGTGTTTGTTTTGGAAATAAGCAAGAGTGTTTGATTTGAAAAATGAGAAAGCAAATAGGAACAATCTACCTACTCAAAAGTCTTAGTTCATTTCTTCCTTTCCTTTGATATTGATATCTTACCATTGATTTGGTAAGAAGCCTTATCTTCGGATGTAAAGGGATGGGCGTGGGACATTTGTATAGTCATAGAAGGCAACATATGGGACATTTTAGCATTGTCGTTTAGGGACTAGATCGTTTATTGAAGGCAACATCGAGGTTCATCGAGGGACTACAATCTTTTATTGAGGGTCTTTGCTAAAATGCCCATGTTCGAGGGACATGACTATTTTTCCGAGGCAACAAGTGAGATTACCCTAAGGGTGCATGTGTGAAAAGTGTGTTTGATTGCATGCATTTTGTATTTGATTTTTGGGTTGTCTACTTATTAGTTTTATCTTGTCATACACACCTAATTACTAGCATTTAAGGAAAACAGTAAATTGCGGAAATTAAAATTCTACGCTATTACATCATTAGGGGGATGGGGATACAGTTTTAAAATAGGGATGAAATTGGTATCTAATTATTACAACCATATTGAATAAGTGGGCAGTAATGGAGTATATATATAATACAGAAACAGTGTAAAAAGAAGGAAAAACTGCATTTTGAACTATTATGTGTCGAAACATGCTGTTATGCATCGACACATAGTTTTTCCTTGCCCATTCTAAACTAAATCAACTCGGTATGAGTCGACGCATAATGGGATGTGTTGACGCATTCCCTGCTTGTGTCGACACATACACGTTTTGTGTCGACTTATGCACCTTCCATCTTTCTGTTTTAGGCCCTGGGTAGCAGTATGAATCGATGCATACAGCCATGTGTCGACTCATACCCTGCTTTTTCACTTAGAATGAGTCGACCCATGTGGGTATGCGTCAACCCATGTTAAAGTTTTTGCCTCTATCACTATTCTTTTGCATGTATCAGTCAGTTTTTTTTAACATATAGATGATAAAAAATGAACAGTAAGGAAATGATTAACTTCGAGAGTAGTGATTAATTCATCTTATCTTCAGAAATAAACCAAAAATGATGTATGGAAAATGCAAGGTTGAGATGACTTACCTTGTAACTGCGCTTTAAGTTTCGAGTCCGGAACCCTTCAAGATGCTGTGTGGAACTTTAATGAAATGCCAGGAAGCTTCTAGACTTCCCTTTGTGTTGAAGGTTGTTGAACCAACTCCAAACAATCAAGTTTATGTAGTACTGTCTTTTGTTTAGAAGTTGAGAATAAGAGCACTACAGAAACTATTCTTGAGCTTGAGCAGGATCTATCTGATATGAAATGTTTTTAGGATTTATGGGAGGATTTGCAAGGTTGTATAATAGTGGGTTGTGGATCTTTTCTGTTTTGATGAGTCCAAACAGAGTTGAATATGAACAGAGCTTTTATGGATGAACTGGGTTTTATGAATGAGCTGGTTTTAATAAAAAATATGTTTTTTCTTTTCTCTCTTTTTCCCTCTTCAAAATCCCCCCTTTATCTTATGAATCAGTCCCTTTTGTAGCCCCTTGACTGAGGTTTAGGAGGGAAACAAAATAAGTTGTTTTGAACTATTTTTGCCTACTGCTTTGATGGTTTTTCCACACAATTTTCTTTTGCCCTTTTGGTGCAATTTTATGGCTGTTATGATGCAGGTTTGAGCAGACTGCATAGAGCAGTTTTTGACTGGTTTTTTAGACTGTATAGAACAGCATTGGTTTTTTAGACTGTATAGAACAGCATATACAGGTTTTGTGACAGGTTTGTGGTGTAGCATAGCACAAGGTTTTGTAGGACAGCAAATGAACAAGTTTTTGGAGTGTTGTGGCAATGCATAGAAGTAGCATATTATTTTTTGTTCAGCAATAACTTGGACAACATAGTTTGCAGCATGAAAAAGTTTGGTTTGTGGAGCAATTTATGCACATTGTATCAAAGACAAAGCATTGTGGCAAGGTTTTGAGTCAAAGGAAAAAGTCCAAGTAATACAAAGTTTAGGATTTGTAAACTTGTAGAAATGCCACTTTGTAATAACTTGAATTATTTGTAACATCTTGAACTATTTTTAATTGTAGTGACAAGATGTCATGAAGCAATAAACTTAAATTAGAAAGATTTCCAAGTCTTGCAAAAGTTAGATTTTTGACTTTCTTGATTTTTGATGATCAAATTTCATATTTTGGATGTCTTGATGAAATATGATTTTTGGGACTCAACTTTGGTCAAAAAGTCAAAGTTTGACTTTTTTAGTGTACAGTTGACTTTTCCCACCAATTGACCGAATTTTGTCTATCAATCCACTGATCTCAGGAGATGAATTGAAAAATGCAATTAGGTCAAAAATGAAGCGCTAGGATCCTTGTGATCATACTTCCAACCAATAACCCAGGTATTAGGTCAAAAATCATAGTTCGGTAATTTTTAATAAAAACCCTAATTTCGGCCATTTGCCCTTTTGGTACTTTGAATGATTTTCGTGGAAAATTGTGATCCAAGACTTGAAACTTGACAAAATTAATCCTGAGGGTCCATAATGATCCATGAAAGTCAATTGAAACATTATGAATCCCATAGCCTTTGTACAAAACTCAAACCCTAATTTGAGGTATCAGTGTTGAGGAAATTGTTTGAACTAGTCGATGCTTGCATAAATTTGAGGCATTGAAGATCTTTGTAGGAAATCTCTTAAGAAATGAGAGGGCAAATTTTGGGGTACAACATTAACGATTCTAATATTATCTCTTATGACTTTGATAATCTGATCTACCAAGCCGAGGAAGAAGTTGAGTAAGATTGTGAAATACCTAGAGAACTTGTCAGACTCGTAATACAAGAAGAAAAGGTTATCCAACCACATGAAGAGTCGGTCAAAGTTGTAAACTTGAGTATTGAGATAGACAGAAAAGAAGTCAAGATATGCTCCAACCTAGAGAGCAGTGTGAAGAACAACTTAATCTAGATGTTGCATGAATATGTTGAAATCTTCGATTGGTCATACAAAGACATGCCAAGGCTCGACACTGATATTGTGGTTCTCCGATTAAGCATAAGGCTTGTCGCATGCATCCTGAAATATCAGAAAAGATAAAAGTTGAGGTTATGAAACAATTCAACGCAGGGTTCTTAGCAGTGACGTCATATCCTCAATAGGTTGTTAATGTTGTTCTGGTGCCAAAGAAAGATGGCAAGGTGCGTATGTGCATAGATTACAGGGATCTGAACAGGGAAATCCCCATAGATGACTTCCTTATACCATATATTGATGTTTTGGCTGACAATGCCGCTCAACACAAGGTATTATCTTTCATGGATGGTTTCTTGGTTTATAATCAGATCAAGATAGCACATGAAGACATGGAGAAAACTACCTTAGTCACGCAGTAGGGCACTTTTTGCTACAAGGTTATGCCTTTTGGGTTGAAGAACGTCGGGGCAACTTATCAGCATGCCATGGTAGCTTTATTTCATGACATGATTCACCATGAAATGGAGGTCTACGTCGATGATATGATAGCAAGGTCACATACTGAAGAAGAGCATCTTGATCATCTGCATAAATTATTTGAAAGACTGAAGAAGTACAAGCTAAGGTTAAACCCGAACAAGTGCACCTTTCCGGTGAGATCCGGTAAACTCTTGAGTTTCGTCGTTAGCGGTAAAGGTATTGAGGTTAATCCTACAAAAGTTAAAGCTATTCAAGAAATATCAATTCCCTGTACCGAGAAGGAAGTCAGAGGTTTCTTAGGATGACTGAATTACATTGCCTGATTCATTTCCCATTTGACTGCTACTTGTGAACCAATCTTCAAGCTGTTTAATAAAGATCAAGTAGTAAAGTGGAACGACGACTTTCAAATAGCCTTTGAAAAAATTAAGGAGTGCCTACAAGAACCTCCTATTCTGATGCCACCATTTGAAGGAAGGCCTCTAATTATGTATCTAATAGTGCTAGAGAACTCAATGGGGTGTGTATTGGGGCAGCATGACGAGTCTGGTCGAAAAGAGCATGCAATATACTACCTTAGCAAAAAGTTTACCGACTGTGAAACAAGATATTAACTGCTCGAGAAAACTTGTTGCACTTTGGCATGGGCTGCTCGCCGACTAAGACAATATATGTTGACCCATACTACTTTATTGATCTCTAAAATGGATCCCATCAAGTACATATTCGAGAAGCCAGCTCTCTTCAGAAAATAGCCTGACGGCAAATGGTCTTAACAGAATACGACATTCAGTACACCAATCAAAAAGCAATCAAAGGAAGCGTACTGGCAAATCATTTGCATATCAAGCTGTAGATGATTATCAGTCTATGAATTTAGAATTCCAAAACGAGAACATTGTGCTAGTAATAGATTGTGAAGAACCTGGACCGTATGAAGGACTTAAGCCAGGATCTCGATGGACTATGGTTTTCGACGGAGCTTCCAACGCACTTGGCAACATAATTAGTGTTGTAATTATCTCTCCGCAGGGTTTCCATACACCCTTCACTTCCAGACATTTGCTTTGATTGCACTAACAATATGGCTGAATATGAAGCATGCATCATGGGTATCAAAGTTGCTATTGACTTGAGAAGCAAGTTCTTGAGCGTATATGGGAACTCAGCCTTGGTAATCAGTTAGGTTAAGGGAGAATGGGATACGAAGCATCCAAATCTTATCCCTTACCGAGAACATGTGCTAACTTTGATTCCGTATTTCAAAGAGATTACTTTTGAGCATATCCCAAGAGAAGAGAATCAGTTGGCAGACGCTTTGGATACCATGTCATCCATGTTCAACGTTAAGTGGGACAACAAGGCTCCTAGAGTTACCATTGAAAGATTCGACGAACCGGCACACTGCTATGAAATTGACACTGATGGAGTAGAAGAAAAACCTTGGTTTCATGAAGTGAAAAGGTACCTTGAGGCTCAAGAATACCCTAAAGGGGCATCGATCAATGACAAGAAATTCCTACGGAGGTCTTCGGCTAAGTTCTTCTTGAGCAATGGAATTTTATACAAGCGCAATCATGACTCGACTCTGGTTCGTTGTATAGACAAGAAGGAAGCAGAGTAAATCATATGAGATATGCATGAAGGTATATTTGGTACTCACTCCAATTGGAATACTATGGCTAAAAAGATTTAGAGAGTAAGTTATTATTGGTCGACTATGGAAACCAACTGTCACCACCACTCAAGAACTTGTGATAAGTGCCAAATCTACACTAATAAAGTTCATGTGCCTCCAGTACCTCTAAACGTCTTGACAGTGCCATGGCCATTCGCAATGTAAGGAATTGATATGATTAGAGAGATCAAGCCTACTGCTTCTAACTAACATCGCTTCATCCTCGTCACCATTGATTACTTTACAAATTGGGTTGAAGTAGCCTTGTTCGCCTCTGTTACTAAGAATGTAGTCGCCTGATTCATAAAACATAACCTCATTTATCGGTATGGCATCCCCGAAAGGATTATCATAGATAATGGTACTAATCTTAACAACACTATGATCACTGAACTCTACATGTAGTTCAAGATCAAACACCACAACTCTTCTCTATATCGACCAAAGATGAATGGCACAGTGGAAGCCGCCAATAAGAATATAAAGAAGATTATACATAAGATGGTTGTGACCTACAAAGACTGGCACGAGATGTTATCGTTTTCTCTCCACGACTATCTCACTTCGGCACGAACGTCAAATAGGGAAACCCCATTCTCTCTGGTCTATGGTATGGAAGTCATCCTACCTGTCGAAGTTCAGATTCCCTCTCTGAGAATTATGAAAGATGCAGACTTAGAAGAAGATGAGTGGATTCATACCAGGCTATACCAGTTAAATATGATTAACAAGAAGAGGCTTGCGGTTCTCTGTCACAGTCAGATATATCATAAACGTATGATCAGGGCATTCAACAAGAAAATTAAGCATCGGGTATATCAGGCCGGTGACTTGGTAATAAAGCGCATCATTCTACCGCAAGATGATCCCAGGGGAAAATGGACTCCCATCTACGAAGGGCCATTTGTGATTAAGAAAATATTTTCTGGCGGTGCTATGATATTGACCACCATGGACGGTGAAGATTTCCCACACCCTGTGAATGCGGACATAGTAAAAAAATACTACGCATGAAAATGACCCGCTAGGTTGACTGGCCTAGGCAAAAATAAGGGCATCCTGGTGAACCAAAAGGGTTCAGGTAAAAATTAGGTATATATATATATATATATATATATATATATATATATATATATATATATATATATATATATATATATATATATATAAAAGATTGTACACCCGGCAAATCGAAAACCTGAAAAGGCGGCTTGGGCAAGAAAGGGTATCCCGGTGGACTGAAAACCTGAAAGGGCAGTCTAGGAAAAAATTAGGGATTAAAGCATACGACTATGTCCCTATTAGATCACTTACATCAAGCTTTATTACCAAAGTCAAAGTTCAAATGGTACATATCAGTTTAATCAACTTCTTCCGACAACAAGGGGTAAGATGCTTGAAGACATAATGACAATAGCAGAGTTGGAACCCGACGATATTATTTCCACATAGCTATATGTTTTGTTTTCACTTTGTACTCTTTTCATTTCACGACAATTTCCTCTTACTAGGATTTACGTCTCTTTGTACAAAATAGCCTGTTTGTGGGCAAACTATCAATAAAAATACAAATTTCAAAATTCAAACTTTTTGTTTTTACTTTTTCTGTTTTGTTTGCAAAAACGTCCATTGACTAAAATTGAATGAACATATGCATATGAATACAATTAACTATTAACAAATATATGCATAAAGACAGGAATAAACGTTTACTCAAGACCCTAGGAGTTGGGATAACGTTCAAGCTATCCACAAATCCCCACAGAGTCATCTTAACCAAGATATATCCCCCCATAAAATGGGATACACCAATCATATTCACTAGCAAATCACCCCAGCAGATAAAGGAATATGACCTTTTTCCCGGTAATATCGCGCACCTACGGAGTTCCAATCAGTACAATTTATGGAAATTCTCTTCCCTAGCCGAGTTTATTCCTCCAAAACTGTAAAACCCCCTGCATATTTCTTCTCTCCAACAGAGCTCATTTCCTCAGCAAGGGTGTTTCCTCTAAAGAGTATTTCTCCATCAACAGAGTTTATTTCCCTAAAAGATTATAGTCTCCCCCGGCTTGATTTTGTTTCTACCATAAGTTACCAGCAAAATTCACATCTCCGGCAAAGGGGAGTCAAGACCCCTATCCCCGGAGAGTTTGCTACTGAATCTGAAACCAGATTAGGTATCACTCAACCTTATTCTCTCAGACGATTAGGCATCCAGCCCATCTCTTTTATCCCCAGTCAGGGTATATCATAACTAAATTCCCCAATAGAGTAGTGAACGGCCAATGTTCTTGGACTCTTCTCCCCAAACAGGAATCAACATTCTCCAGCAGAGTTTCCTCAATAGCAAGCAGGAATACCCATCAAGATCGAAGATACACATACTCTCCATCCCTAACAGCAGTCAGGGATTTATTTTCCCAGACAAAGATACTGCACGAGTTTACAAATACACTTCAACAACATTTCACATCCATACATCACTTACGAACAACATAGCACGTGCATACAAAACGCACATAGCACAATCTCATATTTTTAGAACATCATTACGTAATTCATTTCATACATCATGACATTGCATACAGCTAACTCTTTATCTTTTCAGGAAAGATCAATCAACAGGAAAACATCATCAACTACTTATATGACCCGACAGTCTTCTCAAAGGCTACATATGACAAATAGCTACTTAAGCAATTTCCTTATAAGGTCATTCTCAAAGAGACATCTTCCCCCCATTGAAGTCATGCGCAAACATCTTCTGGCTCAGGTTAAATCGAGCGTAGATTTATCCTGATACTTCTTCCAGTTGAAGACATGCATGGACGTCTTCTGGATCTGATTAAATTGAGCATAGATTTATTCTGATACTTCTTCCAGTTAAAGACAATCATAAACCTCTTCTGGCTCAGATTAAATCGAGCATAAATTTATTCTGATACTTCTTACAGTTGAAGACGAGTGTAGACATCTTCTGGCTCAGGTTAAATCGAGTGTAGATTTATCCTGATACTTCTTCCAATTGAAGACGGTTGTAGATATCTTCTGCCTCAAATTAAATCGAGCGTAGATTTATTCTGATACTTCTTCCAGTTGAAGACGGGAATAGACATCTTCTGGCTCAGATTAAATCGAGCATAGATTTATTCTGATACTTCTTCTAGTTGAAATCAAGCGTAGACATCATCTGGCTCAGATTAAATTGAGCGTAGATTTATTCTGATACTTCTTCCAGTTGAAGACAGTCATAAATAAATTTTGGCTCATATTAAATTGAGCATAAATTTATTCTGATACTTCTTCAAGTAGACATCTTTTGGCTCAGATTAAATCAAGCGTAGATTTATTCTGATACTTCTCTCAGTTGAAGATGATCATAAACATCTTCTGGCTCAGATTAAATCAAGCATAGATTTATTCTGATACTTCTTCCAGTTGAAGACGGTCGTAGATATCTTCTGGCTCAGATTAAATCGAGCGTAGATTTATTCTTATACTTCTTCCAGTTGAGGACGGCCGTAAACATCTTCTAGCTCAGATTAAATTAACCGTAGATTTATTTTGATACTTCTTCCAGTTAAAGACGGGCGCATACATCTTCTGGCTCAGATTAAATCAAGCTTAGATTTATTCTGATACTTCTTCCAGTTGAAGATGAGCGTAAACATCTCCTGGCTCAGATTAAATCGAGCGTAGATTTATTCTGATACTTCTTCCAATTGAAGTCAGGCATAGACATCTTATGGCTAAGACTAAATCAAGCGTATATTTATTCTAATACTTTTTCCAGTTAAAGTCAGACGTAGATATCTTCTGGCTCAGATTAAATCAAGCGTAGATTTATTCTTATACTTCTTCTAATTGAAGCGGGCATAGACTTAGTTTAATTTATATCAACAGTTATTTTGGATGACATATGTAAGCCCATCTCCGATGACTCTCTGTTACCTCTCCAAATGGCATCTTTAAGCCCATTCTTGATATAATCAACCAATAGAGTCACTTTGTGCACCGGCGAGTGCAAATTTCTGGGCACTTAAATGTTCAATCATCTTCTACCTTCAAGTCACGAATGGCGAGCATGCCAATCTAACTCTTCAGGTTTAAGAAGATTGGACATGGGTAGCTGTTGTACCCCAAAATTTTCCCTCCCATTTTTCTTCAAGACATGCTCACAAAGGCCTCAAGTACTCAAAGCTACTCAAGAGTTGACCAATCAAACCTCCTCCTAAGCAATGAGTCCACAACTAGGGTTTCATCTTGCACAAGGAAGAATGGGTTTCAAAGGTCTCAAAGGGTTTTCTTGGTTCATCATAGGTCCTCAATAGTTCTCATGTCAAGTTTTAATTCCTACATCATAAGTTTGCTCAATCAATGGCTCAGATGATTGAAAATCAACTGTGTTGGATAAAAAGTCAACGATGGTTAACATACAGTCAAACTTCAAGATTTTTGGTCAACATCATTTTGAAGTAATATTCATCATTTGATCAAGGGTTAATCATTATTCCTCAAGGAAAGCCATCAAATCATCAAAGGTCAAAAATTGCCAAATTAGGGTATCCTTAGGAGAAGTCAACTGAACTTTGACCAAGCATAACTTTCACATGCTTAATCAACTTTTCCCTAACTAAAGCCCACTTTGAAGAAAATTCAATTCTCTGCAACTTTATATTTATGCTTAAGTCCAAAAAAAAATGCTTCATTTGAAAGATATGAGCTAATACACTACAGGTCATTTTCAAAAGTCAACAAAAAGACACTTTTTGTCAAGGCAACTTACATCAAGATAAAGTCTCCAACTTCAAAAATGGTCAAAATAGAAATTGTATAGGACATATTTAGATTTCCAAAAAGTCAAAGATCACCTTAAAAAGATGAAAATTGAGAGAGTTATGATTGATGGAAGTTGGACAATTTTTGAAGAATGCATGAAACTTCAATTGGACAATGTTGAATTTTTTGCCTCTTGGGCCTAAGTTTTAGAGTTCAAACATGCTCATGACACCTTAGAGTACCTCTAAGTCCATTCATGCTTTGCCTTGATTTTTATTTATATTTACTTTTATTTTTATTCAAATAAATACAGAGTAAATTAAATAAAATCACAAAATAATGGATTAATGCATATGGGTTTGGTCTTTGATCAGATTTGAAGCCCATAAACATGATGGCCAGCTAGAAAAACCATGTAGACCAAGAAGGGAGGGAAATCTTCACAAATTCAGAAATATTTCAAATTATTTTGGAATAAAATTACACTTTAATTCCATTTGATTAGGTACCATATTTGTTAACCTAATGTGATGCCTTATATAAACACAAGCTTCAGATCACAAGGACAAAAAAAACATACACGAGTAAGTTACCTCAAGGAAATAGGGTTTGAATCACAAAATTTCTCAAAAAAGTGAAAGCATTCGAGTTCCAAGCTCCAAGCGATTTCAATCTAAACTAAGCCTTGAAATCATCTCCCGAACATCCATAGGGTAAGTACGGTTAAGTTTCAATGATTTCCCAGTCCTGAATCGTGTTATCCACCATCTCTGTTTTCATTCTTTCATCATTCATATTTTTTAAATCCGCGCATTGTTGATTGTTTCTAACCACATGGATCTTCATATATGAATGTTTAGAACAGGTCTGGACCAAAAAAATTGAAGCTCTAACGTGAGAATTGATTTTTGCCATGGTTAGGGCAAAATGTTTATGTGTATTTGTATCATTACTTCCTGACCTTACAGGAAAAACCGATAGCACCATTGGATTCGCAGACCTTGATTTAGGGGGGTTAGGGTTAATTTGGGGCTTTGATTTTTGTTCTTTCGCAGGTTTTAGTTTTGGACCAACCGGAGAATAAAAAGTTGACCACCGTGAGGGGTGGTCTGACTCGCCTGAAGACTTGCATGGTATCTAGCTGTCTTTTGATTCGCTAATTCAAGAAAACTCAGGGTCCCACTGTGCGCGCGCAGCTTTTGATTGGATGATATTAGTTTTCATTTTGAAATATAATGTTTTTTGTTTTATTTACATACCAGATGTAATAACCGCCCCAGTGGTAAGCGTGTGTGTGTTAAGTTGTTAGTGTGCCAGGGCATGGGTTCGATCCCTGCCCATGACATGTTATTTTTCATGATTTTTCTTTATAGATCCAATGCCAAACAACTCCACATGCTCACCATGCATCCTCATCTCACAACCATCTGATCTCAATCATTCCAGATCTAATGCTGCTGCTGGTCTCCCCACGATGCACCCCAAAGAATCATCCTCACTGGATCTCACACAGGCGCCTGGGCTCCCTGAAGTGGGCCTAGGGATTTTTGCTTTGCCCATACCCCCCATTTACTTATTTTCAACATGTCCATTTGATTTCTTTTTTTGTTTTAATTAACTATTTTCTTTTTAACCACTTTTATTTAAATCAGAAAAATTCACAAAAATCATGAAAAAAATTAGATTTACGTTCTTGATTAATTAATTTAATTTTTATAAATAAAAATTGATTTAATTTAATCACGCTTTGATTTTATTTTATTAATTAAATTGTAAATTAATTAGAATTATGCTTTATTATTATCTTACACTATAAAATATTCTTCTAAACAAAAGACCAAAAATATTTTCTAACGCTTAGAATTTTTTAGGGTTTTAATATTTTCCCTTTTCCACAATCTCCGCGCGCCTATCTATTTTCGCATTGTTATTTTCTAATATTGTAACTGCTAATGGTCTATAATAGCTTTAATTAGGTTTTGCTTTGCTTTTTCCCCCATTTTTATGGTTTGTACTCCCCATCCCCGAAACATTGTAATAGTGTAAATTTTCTTTCTCGCACTTTATTTTCTGCATTTATAATTATGTTTGTATATATAAACTGCTAGTTTAATAGGATTGTATGGCAGAGACTAAAAGAAAGAGCTAGACAACCATAAACCCAAGACAAATTAACTGAATCTCAACACACTTTTCACACTCGTACTTCTAGGGTAACCCTCACTTGTTGCCTCGGTTAAAAATAGTCATGTCCCTCAAACGTGGGACGCTTTAGCAAAGACCCTCGGTTAAAAGATCGTAGTCCCTCGATGACCCTTTGATGTTGTCTCGGTAAACGATCTTAGTCCCTTACGACAATTGCTAAAGTGTCCTACAAGTTGCCTTTATGACGGTACGATGACCCGCGCCCGTCCCTCAAACATTCAATGATAGGGCTTCCTACTAACTAATGGTAGGATAACACTATCTAAAGGAAGAGGAAAATAACACGAAAAACTTTTGAGTAGGTAGATAGCTTTTAATTGCTTGCTCACAAAAACATCCTTTTTCACACAAACACTTTTCTTAAATATTTTCAAAACGAACACTTTGTATGCGTTCTCAACTGATATGAGAATCATTACAAAGTTGTCGAACTTAGGCATTTTCAAAATATTTTTAAACTTACACATTCACAAAGCATTTTCAAAAGTGAGCTAGTGATTAAGAGCCCGTAGATAACTACAGATGAAAAGGGTGCTAACACCTTCCCTTTTCATAACCTACCCCTCTTACTCGGAAAAATTCTCAGAAAAATTCTCAAAGGTCTTTCATGTTCTTTCCACCCTTTCCTTTATTGGATAAAAGAAAAGTCGATGGTGACTTTTGCTATCTACAACATTTGTGATAAAACACAAAACTAAAAGTCAGTTCTCCCACCGTATTACAGGGATGGGTTGACTGAAAAATTCACTCGAAAAACTATAAAAAAAAAGAGCCAAAAGAAAAAGAATACTCACCTGAATAACTCGCCAGAAATTGACCGCAAATCCGCCGGAAAACCCTTCTCCTCTGCAGTTTCCGACCACCTCTGACCTGAACTGACCTCCGGAAATATCCCTTTTCGTCACCTCCGCCTCCTGAGCCCAAACCCGTTGCGCCGAAAAATCCAAACACCTTCGTTCTTCTTCATCTTCCTCTCAAAAGGTTGTTATTCGTCTTCTAAGGCCAAATCCTCTCTTAAATCCTTCTCTCTATATCGAATTTGTGTTGATTTACACTTAGGGTTTTGAATTTCCCTTTCTAGATCTTGAGCATTTGATTGTTTTTCTTTGAAAATCACCTTGACATTTGAAAGTAGAAGAGAAAAACGAACCAAGAGGCGTAAATTTTTTTTGAAACCATCCTTTTTCGCAACAGCGGTGCCGTGAAGTTGGTTGGTCGCCGCCGCGCCTGAGTTTGGTCGTCGTTGTCTTCTTGTTCTTTTCTGCCGCCCTCGTCTCTCTTTCTATCTACTTGCTTTTTTGTTTTAAAATAAAGGTGATGATGTTTTGTTGATAAGAGAAAGACGTTGGGAATTATGATAAGAAGAGAGAGACGTTTTTTTTTGTGTTCTCTCTTTATTGGGTTTAATTGTTTGTTTAAAGAATATAAAAAGATTTACCACAATGATGATAGCTGTAACGTAAGGTTACAACAAATATTTGAGTTTTTTTCTTTTTCGTCTCACTCTTCCTCAAGATACGTGTGCGGCCAGCCGGTTAGTGACAAGTGGCTCAGGTGCCACTTGTCCTCACATGAGAAGATGATGTTAACAACTAATTCTATGTCTGCCATACCAGAGTATTACCATGTGCTTTAAATTTGTACCTTTTGATGCAATTACCTCACGTGAGTTGACCAGATCTAAAGGCTGACATTATTTCAGTTTAATTTTCTCTTTACTATTTTATTTTTATTCATTTAAATATTTAAAAATTCATTTTAAATTCAATTTTCATCCGAAAAATCTCGAAAAAAATTAAAATTTTTTTTTTTAATATTTCTGACTTTGTGTAATTTTTTCAGAATTTGATTTTAATTTTTGATTTTTTTAAATAATTTTTTCACGTATTTAAGTGTTTGTAATTAGTTAAAAATATTGTTGTATATTTAAAAATTCCAAAAAAATTGTGATTACTTTAATATTTATTTTGATTTGTATTGATTTTATGGGATTTTTTATTGATGTTTATGTATCACTTATGGTATTCATCTATTTAATCCTTTGAAAATCAACTTTAATTTTGGATTTTACTTGTATATACTTTAAATTAATTCTGATTTTTTTTCTTGAAGATGTTGATTTCTTCTTATGAGCGATCATTAGTGGCTTAAACTTTACGTTTGAAATCCCAAGGATGATCGATTATTAAATTTTTCATCAAAACCTTTGAAACTTGTTGTTAGGAGACTTTGGTCTTATCAATCCTCTAACAAGTCTTCATTAACTTTGGCTTAAGTTCAACCTTTAATCATCATTGATCATTTACCAGGAGTTAATCTCTTCTTCATCTCACTTACTTTTATTACTTCTTTTTTTGATCAACTTGGATAAAGCATTTGAACTTTGAGTTCAAGCTTATGGATGGTTGAAAAACTATCTTCCACGACTTAGGTCTTGATCGCCCTTATTTTTATTTGTGCTACATATTTGTGCTACATAGATTGTTATAGACCGGCCTCTGATAGGTGCGATTTCTACATAAGTCCACTTATGACTGCTTAACATGAGACTCAATTACTAACACTAACCATTGACTTTACTTTATACAACTTTAATTTCTGTAATTTATTAACCGCTTTTACTTTATATCATTTACTTTTAGCATTTACATTTCATATACATGTTTATGATTCAACATTTTTTCTCTTTATCCACTTGGACATATGTTTAAGTTTAAACACTTTTTCCTTTGTCCATTTTAACCTTTATTTTGGTGTTTAATTTGTTAATAAGAGAATTAAGACTCATCATGGACTAGTGGTTACTATCCCTTGCATGTTGGAATTATGGATTTCTTGAACTTTGATACTTGGAGACCTTGGTACCCTGTTATGCTGTCTGAAGTTTACTCCAAGGAATTGGGTTGAATTTTCTCTGTGTGCAGGTTATTCTGATTTCTATGCTTTATCTGTGACTGGGAATTCCTCTTTATACAGTTGTTACTCTGTCTAATTTTTTTGAATACTTTGTCTGATGCTTACTTTTATCTGACGTGCAAGTTCATCTGAGGCTTATTTCATTCGAGGTTTGATTTTATTATGCTTGCTTGGTTTTTAATCCGAAGGATGGGAATTATATATTGACTTCTTTATGTCAAGTGTTTGCTTCTTGTTGGTTAGACCGTCTCTTACCTTAGCTTTTACTTTGTGTACATAGGATAGTCTCTTCATCTCCTTTTATCTTCTTTAATTTTAAAACCTTCTTTTCAAAACTTTCTTGTTTATGAACTTGAACCGCTTTCATAATAAACTTGGACTTAGGTCCATGCATTTTCAAAATTCTTTTTCTTAATTAAACTCTTATTCAATTTAATCATAATTTGACATCTTTTTACAAGACTAAAAGTTATTAACCTCATTCAAACCATTTTGCCGCTTTGGCTTTTTACTTTAAAACTTTTTCTTAAAAGACTAGATCTTGTTGATTCTGGTAGTGATGCAAGCTACTATACTTCTATGATATATAGTGAAGTGAGACATTTCCCACTTGGATGTTGAGTGATGCTTTGTTGATTTTAAATCCAAGTTATTTCCTCCACATTATATGATGCAAATTCTCCTTTCTCATGATCGTGGATAGTAAGTATTTTTTCCACTCGGATACGACGAGATGTCTCTTCTCTTAAAATTAACCAACACACAAAAGTTTTCAATTTTTTAGGAGAACTACGAGTGCCCTAATCCCCTATTGCACGAAGGTGGTACGTAGGCATAAAAGGTTCGCAACCGCGGCGGGTGCAAAAATTGTAAAAACCACTTCCTTTCTCATCTCCACCATCTCATTTTGTAAATATTTCTTTATAGCCAAAACACACAGATTTTCAAAGAGGTTCTTGCGGAGTACCATAGATGTTTAAGGTGTTAATACCTTCCCTTTGCATAACCAACCCCTTACATTGATCTCTTTCTTACTTCTGGTTTATTCTCTCTTTTCCCTTTCCTTTGGATAAAATAAAAGTCCGGTGATGACTTCATTAATTTTGCGAGTTAAGTTAATCTAATGACTTAGTCTCAATATTTCTACCGCTACACTTATTTGCCTTTTCTTTTTCCTTAAATATTTTTCTTCACCAATTAGATGTACACAATGCCTTTTTATATGGAGATTTGGATGAGGAAGTATATATGACCTTACCAAAAGGCATTGTTGCTTCTTCCCCAAATCAAGTATGCAAGCTTCTCAAATCCATCTATGGATTAAAGCAATCCAGTAGGCAATGGTTCGAGAAGCTGTCCATTGTGTTACTCATAAATAACTTTAGACAATGCTTTTATGATCATTCTCTTTTCATACACAAATCTCAATAGCATTTCACTTTCATTTTGCTTTATGTTGATGACCTTTTGACTGCAGGTAATAACATGGATCTTATTGATAACACAAAATAGATTATGCATCATCACTTTCACATTAAGTACCTTGGGACCTTAAAATATTTTTTAGGTCTTGAAATTGCTCACAGCAGTTCAGGCATCAACATTAGTCAAAGAAAATACGCTCTTGATCTTCTTGCTGCAACCAATTTACTTGGTTGTAAACCTGCAAAACACCCATGGCTCGTGTCACCAGGCTCACCACCAATGTTGGAAATGCTTTGCATGACCCAACCAAGTACATAAGGCTCGTTCCTCAGCTTATTTATCTGCTTAACACACACCCATACATAGCTTACGCAGTTTAATATCTTAGTCAATACATGATTTCTTCCACAAACATCCATTATAATGCTGCTCTTTGCGTTTTGTGCTATCTAAAATCTTCATCGGGACAAGGATTATTCTTCCATAGCAAATCCATTTTGCAGATCAAAGCTTTCTCTGATTCTGACTGGGCCATATGCCCTGACACTACTAAATTCATCACAGGTTTCTGTATATACTTAAGCTAATGTCTCATATCTTGGAAATCGAAGAAGCAGCCAATCGTTTCCAGAAGTTCCACTGAAGCTGAGTACAGGTCCATGGCTTCTACAATTTGTGAAATCCAATGGATCACTAACCTCCTCAAAGACATTCACATGCCCTTTTAAACACCTTCTAATCTATATTGTGATAATGCCTCTACTCGCCACATAGCCAGCAACTCATCCTTCCATGAACGTATGAAACATATTGACTTAGATTTCCACCTTGTTCGTGAAAAGCTACAATAACATCTGTTCCATCTACTCCCTATTACTTCAGTACAACAACTTACTGACGTATTCACCAAGCCATTAGACACCACACCTTTCTTAACCAATGT
This sequence comes from Vicia faba, assembly GCA_948472305.1. NCBI lineage: Eukaryota > Viridiplantae > Streptophyta > Magnoliopsida > Fabales > Fabaceae > Vicia > Vicia faba. The sequence goes on along the minus strand of OX451739.1, from coordinate 1,634,822,510 downwards.
AACTAAGCTTGGAGGTTATTACATATACCCCCAAGCTTATGGGGGTATTAGATATATAAGCTTTATTCTTCTTATTGGGCCTTATGTTTGTTATTGGGCTTACTGTGCCTATATATTTGTATGACCTAGTATTGTTGTATTATGAAACTCATTTCAAATTGTATAGCCTTTCTTTTCCCGCCACGCCTTGTTTTATCTTCTTCCTTGCAGCTAAGCTGCAAGTGTAATAGTATGCATCTTTGAAGGATAGAGTACATGTAGTAGATCGATTCCAAATTATTTTATCTTCTTTATCTGCTAGTGGGATATGAATTTGTTGAAGAATGTGCGAGAGGTTAGTATAAGCTACATGCAAAGCTTGAGGAATGATCCATTTCTTGTCGGTCCAAAAATCTTTGGCTTTGGCCTTTAGAAGATGATAAAACAAAGGAGAAATATTGAGAGTTTGCATAAGAAGGGAGCCAGTTCAGTTATCAATCTAGAAATTGGTTTTGGAACCATTAAAAATAAGTAGCCATAACAACATAACCCGTATCCATGGGTATCTATTCGAACATGCCTAGAATTTAACGGGAAAATTTGTTTTTAATTGAGTTTGGGTTTTTCCCGATTATAAAATACGGAGACAAGTCGGATAACCTAGACATTACTACCCACCTCGAACCCGCTCCATTTATTTTATTATGTAATTTATTATATAGTTTTGATAATTTAAAATATTAAATATATGGTCAATATTTTGATATTTTGATTTATATTTATTATTTAAAAATTTTGAAATGCAAGTATGGAATTTTTTTTATAGATTGTTTTATTTTATTATTTGTATGTAAGTTGGTTTTGGAAAAATATGAATATTTTTATTAAAAATTTGATTTCAATAAATGAATGATGGCAGGGAGGGGATAAACGAACCCAATCTGAACCTGTTCGGGATGAGTTTGAGTTTTTATTCTTCATCCCTGTTAGGGTTTGAGGCGGGGAACGAGAATTATTTAGGAATTCAGGTTTGAGTTTGGAGGAGGTAAAAACTGTTCTCGACCCGCTCCATTGCTATGGCTAAATAATAAAATAAGAATTATGTTTTATACCATTGAATTTTAATTTAACATTACTCCAAATAGAAGGAAAGACGTGGTAGAAAATATAAGAGATGGATCTCATCACTCATTCTCTAAGGAAGAGAGCACACTTATGGTTGGAATCAAGAAGATCCCAACAAAACTTTTGATGAAGTTGACACAGTGGGAAATATCACTTCTCAGCATTAGTTGAATCCACCAAATGATACGTATACCTCTCTGGAGCAAGTTACAAGAGCTCAGTAAGATACTAACAAGTCTCATAACACAAAAATATCATAAAAACAAATAGAGATGTTATGAACTAGCATACCTTGAATTACACTCTTAACAAACTATACTCTACCATTTATATACAAAAGAGGAACTTTCCTTTCTTACAATTTGGTCCTGATCTTATTTGCAGTAGATTGAAGGTGAATAGTCTTAGGGTTTCCCTTGATGATATGGTGTCCTAATTAGAAAAAAGGCAATGAACCTCTTCTGTTATGGAACCAGAATTAGGTAAACATTGACAGTGAGGAATTTTGAACCGATGGTGATGATCTTCGATACAACAATGCAGAGTGGGTCTACAAAGTTAGAACTCCAACACCTAAGTAAGTTTAGAATTCTAGATGAGTGTAGTAAAAAGTGGAGATTAGAAAGTGTATATTGAATGTCTCGTGTGATGACTTTTATACTTTAATTCATTTAGAATGGATTGCCATTGATTTGGGCCTTGGTTTTTTGGGCCTTTGGGCAAACCAGAACAGTTGCCTCCAAGGTTTACCAAGAGGTTATTAGTTGGTGAAGTCTTAATAGTGTGGTCGACCGTTGAAGATGTCGCTCACTATAGGTAAAAAGTGAAAACACCCCAGGTCAACTGCAAAAATAATGGAGGACAAATGCATTAAATGTCTTCCTATTATTGAAATGTTTCACTATTCTTTTCTGACGCATGACTTGAGGTGACTAGTTAGGGTATGACACTGCTTATTATGCACTCGAGTTCATTCGAATTTGTTTATGTTTTCAAGGAGGAATCTAGTCGTAGATTTTGTAGCCTCTCATTTGTTTATATATATATATATATATATATATATATATATATATATATATATATATATATATATATATATATATATATATATATATATATATGGGTTGTTAAGTGTTGATCAAAATTTTTGCAATACTTGAGATTTAGTTTCTATTTTCGAGTGTTTTCCTCTCTTCCTTCCCCAAAGTATTTACCAGGGTAGTTATAGTTCCTTGCTCAAAGCTTTCCCCCATTAGACTTAGCTTTCTCATCATCCTCCCTTTTATTAGGCACCCTCCTTACCTCAATCTTTTAATATCTTTAGCATTTTCTTTACCTAAATCAATATGAGTGGTAGTCCTATTAGCTTGGCTAGAAATTATGAGAGTGATGCATCTCCCGTAATGAGAACTGAAGTGTCATCTAGCTCAAATCCTTCCCCATTTGTCTATGGTCATTTAGGTCCTAAGGTCATATCTATAATTGATGATTTTGATTCGTAAAGGTTCACTATATTTTCCCTGGATGAGGGAGCTCTCTCTAGAGATTTTTCTTTTAACGCTCTTTTCTCTCATGAAGCGGAGGGGAATCACGTGGTTGCCTCTATACCACATTCTTCTCGTGCTGCTGGGGCTTCGACTTCTCCCGATTTGTCACATTCATAAATACAGGTTGTTAGCTTGAGGAGAAAATTTTCTAAATATTATATTCATGCTTATAGAAAACCCTACAATGAAGATCCCAACGATGCCGACATCAACGACCATCTAGAGTGAAAGGGTTAACCAGATAGAGTTTCATGGCTTAAATCTTCAAAGCTTTTTTAAGGTTGATGAATTATCCTCGAAAAGGTTACGTTGGTGGAGTTAGATGATATGATCAAATATAACTGAGTGCAAAACAATTACTAAGCAAGTTCTCACTATAATCGATTTCATAAGTGTCATAATCAATTCTATGCCAAATTTTGAGCTTTGCTATATATTACAAAGTAAATTCAAGAAGGACAAAAACAAACACACGCAGAAATCTAAATAAATTGAAAATATTAAGATCGGTTAAATAGTAAAATACATAAATGATTGTATATTAAATAATGAGTAATGCTATATGGAAATAATTAGTAATGCTATATGGAAATAATTATTTGAATAAGAAAGACAATAATATATACTTGTCATTATTTTAGAAGATAATTATTAATTTATTTTAAAATTAATTTTCTTTTTAATATAAATCATAAAACAATGATAATAATGAATTATTGAAATTTAATTATTTTATTTCGTACTTTCATATTGTCTTACTAATAAGTATTTCTTTTTAAATAATTCTTTATTCGCTTTCGTTTCATAATATTTCGTTAAAAAAAACATTTTTCTTCGCTATATATCGATTATACTTTGATTTAATTTTTTTTACCCAATCCAAAGTGATTTCACAAGACATTTTAAAAATAATATGAAATTTGAAAAAGAAATTTTAACGTGTATATAACTTTAATACTTTGATGGTTTTTTTTCCTTATATAATTATATAATATTTAACATTAAAAAAATTATTTAAACCTATTTAGGTGATTGGTTTTATGGATTTAAAAAAAATAAAATAAAGTATAGTATTAGTCTTATATTTATATTTAAAAAATTTATAAAAACATTTTAATATTAAAAAAAATAAAGTATTCATTTTGCCTATCACAATTCAAGTTGAACTCTTATGGTTTTTATATTTCCACCCCCAAGTAACTCTACTAATACACTATCAACCTTATTTCTAGGGTTTACGTTTCACTTTCTTCTCTCTTCTCCGCCGCATCAATGGCGAACGCCGCTTCATCAGAGCTCGGCCGTTCAATCATAAAACAGCTGGCCATCTCTCAGAAATCCTCCCGTGAAAAAGCTCTCCGTCTCCTCCTAAAATCATGGCTCCCTTCTCAATCTCAACCACTCCCCGACGACGACGCTAAAAAGCTCTGGAAAGGTCTCTTCTACTGCGTCTGGCACTCCGACAAGCCTCTCGTTCAAGCCGAACTCATCGATCGACTCTCCTCGCTTCTCTTAGTGCTTCATCCTTCGTTCTCCGTTCAGTATTTTAGTACTTTCTTCATCACGATGCGTCGCGAATGGTCCGGTATCGACGCGTTGAGGTTAGATAAATTCTATCTTCTGATTCGTAGATTCGTTTCGAAGGGTTTTTCGCTAATTAAAAAGAATTCATGGGATTTGGAATTTGTGAAGGTTGTTATGAATTGTTTGGATGATGCTACTTTTGGTTCGAAAGATAAGTTGTTGCAGGGGAATGGTGTTAATTATCATGTTGCTTCGGTTTTTCTCGACGAGCTTACGCCGTTTCTTCCGGTTAAGGAAGGTGTTTTGGAAGTGATGTTTAAGCCGTTTTTTGATGTGATGGGGAGATTGCCTGATAAGGTTTTGTTAGGGAAGATTAAGAGTGGGTTGTTTGATGTGTTGTTGAGGAATGGGAGGAGGTTGTTGGAGGTTAAGAAGAGTGGGGAGGAAGGGAATGAGGGTAATATCGATGTTGTGAATTTGGGGACGATTGCGTTGGCGATGGGTTTTGGTTCCAAGTTGTTTGAGTTGGCTTCTGCTCCGGATTGTGTTCAGGGGAATAGAAAGGTTTTGTTTGAAATTCATCGCGAGTTTTTGAAGCTGGAGAAGGATGCTGTTATTTCGGGGTTTGAGTTTTTGATTCCTGATTCTGTTGGAAGGGGTGATGAGGAAGTGTCGGATTTGGTTCCTGATGTTGAGGTTGATGCTGATGTTGTTCTTAATGGTAAGTTGCTGAAGAAATGCAAGGATTCTGTTGACAAAGTGAAGAAGGAAAAGAAGTGTAAGAAGAAGAAAAAGAAAAATAAGGATTCTGCTGAGAATGGTGATAAGAATGTTGCTACTGAAAACGGTGGAAATTTGATTGATGAAGAGGTTGACAACGAGTTGGTTTTGTCGGAGACTGTGATTTCAAATCTCCAAAAGCAGTTTGAGAAGGTTGCAGCGGAAGCAGGTTTGGATGACAGTAATGCAAGTTTATGTGTTACACCTAGAGCTACTGAGACTGTATCTAAGAAGAGAAAAAGAACTAAGAATTCTAAAGGAAAGATATCTCAGGATCTTGAATTGAACAGTGGAGACGCCGAGGACTCTGCAGTAGCTAAGAGTGGGGAGAAAAGTTTGAAGAGGGTAAGATTTTCCATGAAAAATAACTTGGTATGGAAGCCACACAGTCCTTTACCTCCTCAGAGTTTGAGAATTCCTCCCTCTGTTACACCAAGAGGAAGTGCACTCAAAAAGGGTGTTCCTCCAGGTCCCATCAGGGAGATGTCTTCCCAGACCAAAAAGGCGAAACTGAAGAAGGTCCGGAGGACAATAGTTGGTACGCCATCTATCAAGCGCTTGAGAAAATTGAGAGCTCTTTCAGTGTGATTTTCCTGATGTTGTTATGGGGTGATTTTTCCATGATTTATTTTGTTGACTTTTTATTTGTAACTGTTATAAAATTTTGAAACGTGATTAGGATGGTTGATTCAAGTTTGTTTTGTTGACTAATGTGTGGTTCATCTACATATTCATTTAATTTCTCGCTATATTTTTATCATTACTATTATTGATGTTTTAACCAAAAGACCTGATGATGAGGGCCTTGAATTTTCGAGGAACAAGAATGCTGTTTTTTTCTTCAAATCTGAGCTTTGTTGGCATGTATTTGTAAGATATTAATAACTTGTTGAAGAATTGCCTTTCTTTAGGAATGAGTGGAGGGATATGAACTTGTGGTTGAATGAGTCTCTGATCAGCTCAGCAGTGGCTGTACCTGCTCTGATGTTATTATGTTTGAGGTGGATGAAAAGTTGAAAATGATGGTTCATTGCTTTCTATTGTGTTGTGTTATTTGAATGATGCCTGCTTTTTATGATTATCAAGGAAGTATATAGTGGGTATAAGACTAGATTGTTGTTGTACATGCTGAAAGATCTAAAACCTTGGTAACTAAATGTTGTGTGGTCACTTCCCTCATGTACACCATCCCCTCTCATATTGTGGAAGCCCTTTATCTGTATCGAGGATTCAGTTTTTTTTCTTCTGTTTAACAACACTCAAAGAGGAAAAGTTTATCGATTTATTAAATTTTTAGACTAAAAATTTTGAAAATGCAAATGCGTTTAGTGATACGGTGGGGGAACTGACCTGAGTGTTTTGCGTTTTGTATTCGCAAATATTGCGGTTTAGCAAGAGTCGTCATCGACTTTTCTTTTATTCAATAAGGAAATGTGAAAAAGCACATGAAAGACCTTTAGAGATGTTTTCTTGAGTTCGGGGGTAGATTATGAAAATGAAAGGTGAAGGGGTGAAAAACACAAGAAGGGGGGGTTGAATTGTAAAACTGGAAACTTAAAGCAAATGACAAGGTATTTTTATCCTGGTTCGTTTGATCTCAAACTACTCCAGTCCACCCGTTCAAGGTGATTTCGCCTCTCTCCAACGAGGTCTTAATTCACTATATTCAACTGAATACAAATCTGTTTTAGCAACTGCTAAAACCTTCTTGATTCAAACCACAATCCGGTTTGTCAAGGCAACACTTTCTTACAAAGGAATAATCAAATGTGTGTGAATGTTTCTACAAAAACTATATCACAACTGTGATGTTTACACAAATGAAGCTTAGAATACTAAGTTGCTAAACGCTAATAGAGTATCAGAGTTTGGTGGTTTAGCAAAACTTGTAGAGTGAAGATTAATGATCAGCTTTTTTACGTGTAGAGAGTTTGGAAGCATTAGCCGTGATAATCTTCAAAGCTTGGTTTATATAGCACTTGAGAAGATGAACGTTGAAGCAAATATTCTTGATTCAATGCTATTTACAAGCTTTCCTTTCTGAGCAGATCTTGTCTAGAATGATGCCGTTGGTATTGATTAGCTTTCAATGCACAGTACCGTTGCTTCTTCAATGCACGATCTGGCTTGGCTCATTCTGATTCTGCTTTGCTGCTGATGAACTGATTTGATTCTGTATCAGAGTATTTTACGCGCAGTTCCGTTCATCAAGCTTCAGCATGTGCAAGCGTTGATCTTCTGATCTTGACGTTCTGATTCAGCAACTTCTGATGCTGGTGTGCAAACTCATATTCTGATGCTGAGAACGTGATCTTGCTTATTTTAATCAGCATATCTGCAAGTCAGAGCATAGTAATTTTAAGTAGCATATAATTCAATCATGAAATATTTAACTACTATATCTTTTCACTTTGTTATCATCAAAACTTAATTATAGGGTACTAGATTCAAACATTGTTCTAACAATCTCCCCCTTTTTGATGATGACAAAAACTAGATATTTTAAATGAAAAATAACGTGAAAAGGTTATCAGATCTATGTATCAGAATAAGAAGTACGGAGAAGTTAGAGTTTAAGAAATACTCCCCCTGAGTTTGTTACTTCCCTTTGATATGCGTGTTCTTCAGAGTCAGATCTTTTTCTGTCTTTGAGCATCAGATTGTAAGTCTTTGACTTATCAGAAAGCAGAGCTTCAGAGCTTTTCCTGTCAGAGCTTTGCTTCAGATCAGAGTGTTAGGTTGATCAGAGCATCATATATCAGAACTTCATATTTGATCAGAGCAACATGGTCTTCTAGTCTTCATTGTGTTCAAGAGCTTCCTTGTGCCTGTAGACTTAAAGACAAAACAGAAAAACATTTAAAGTAATAGAGAGTTAGAATGTTTGAGAGTTTCTGTCTAGTTATCCGTTATTGATTTTAAATATCATTCTTGTTCTCCCCCTTTTTGTCAGCAATCAAAAAGTGCTGGTGATGTGCTAAAATGATTTAGATCAGAAAAACTAATAACATTAAAAATAGTTCAGAATCAGAGTAAAATAGCATTACAAACCATAGACAAAACATAGTCAAAAGTACATCAGAAAATAAGGAAAATATAGAGAATGTCATGCATGAAAAAAATTTCAAGGTTGTGGGGGCATGCGTGAGAACAGGCTTTCCAGCATTGCCTGAATCTTTTCAGAAGTTGCATTCTGCTTCTGAACCAAAGTGACAACAGAATCAATTTTGCTGTCCTGGACATTCATTCTAGCTTCCATCTTCTGATTATTCTCATCCATCCGCTGCTGTAGACGCAAGTCATTCAGCCTTAACTCTTCCAGAGCCTGCCTGTCCAAGGCAGCTTGAGAGCTTTCAGCGGGAGGAAGCTTCTCAGAACTTTCAGCTACATCTTCTGCTGGATTCTCTTCTTGAAGAGTCTTGTCTTCTTCTGCTGGTTCCACCTGAGCAGCTTGCTCTTTCTCAGACCACGATTCAGAGTCCAGAGGAAGCACAACTTCTTGAGGCAGCTGACTCTCAACTTCCTTCAGCAGCTTGCTAAAGTTCTGTTGAGCCTGCTCATAGTTGACGTCCTGCAGCTTGAGTGCTTCAGCACGAACCCAAACTCTGAACTGTGACCAGAGCTGATCAGAAGCAGCTGGGAAGACCAAGAGTGAAAATGCAGTTTGCTACCACACCAATATCCGGACACCTATCAGCCATGTCCACACAACGGACTCCGCCACCACTCTGACCAATTAACCTAGCAATGAGGTCTTCAGAAATTATGATCTTCTTTCCCATAACAGAGGAGACGACTAGATGCTTATCAATCTTGGCATGAATCCAAAATTCTTTGACAAGTTCTGGGAAGGTTGGTCCAACCAATCGATCAAAGTACCTCTCCCACCTTTGAGTTTTGACTTCAGCAGATAGGTCAAATCCATTTTCCTTCAAACTTTCGAAATCCACTATTAACTCAGAGAGAACCTCAAGATTCTTTACTGGTGTGAGAAGAGTTCTGGTAGGCGCTTGATATTGCTCAGAGGTTTCCTTCTTCTGATTTCCTGCAGAAATGCTGGAGGATGCCATTGTTCTCACACAAAAAGCTTGAGAGTGATTTGAGAAAAGCTAGGGTTTTGAAGGAGATATGCAGAAAAATTCTTAAGAGATTATGAGTAAGAGTAAAGATTAAGAATGAAGAGTAATGTGCTTAAATAGGATTTTCAAAAATTATTTTGAAAAATAAAACGTTTTTAAGAGAAAAAAAATAATGATTGCAATTAACAAGCGTGATTACTTTTGCATTTAATGCTTGCTGATTTTGGGGGATTTGAGAAAGATACTTAAAACGGTTACCAGACATGTGTCTCAATGCACCCAATCATCGTTTTCCTTTCTCAGAAACGTGCACGCGTTCTGCTTCAGGGATATGCTGATGATTGGATGACACTTGTTTGATATAGTGATCAGCACGTCTGTCTTTGAGATTAGACTCTCAGATCTTCAGACTTGCCTCTGATACAATCTGCATGTTCTAGCTTTCTGAAACAAAGATTGATCAGAAGTTCACAGTAATATAATTACATTCTGAAAGATAAAAATATGGAATTAAAGCATTTTCATTCTGGGCATACTTTCATGCTGAGATGTTTCAGAATGAAATTAAACCTATCTTCTGAAAGGGGTTTTGTAAAGATATCAGCCCATTGATGGTCTGTATCTATAAATTTCAAGTTTAAAATGCCTTTCTGAATATAGTCCCTAATGAAGTGATGTTTTATTTCTATATGCTTAGCTCTAGAATGTAAAATAGGATTCTTACTTAAGCAAATAGCAGAAGTATTATCACAAAGAATAGGAATGTTACTCTCAAAAATCTGGAAGTCTTCAAGCTGACTTTTCATCCAGAGCATCTGTGTGCTGCAACCAGCTGCTGCTATGTACTCAGCTTCTGCTGTTGACAGAGCAATAGTTGATTGCCTTTTGCTGGACCACGAGATCAGATTTTCTCCCAGAAACTGGCAGCTTCCAGAAGTACTTTTTCGTTCCACTCTGTCTCCAGCAAAATCAGCGTCGCAGTAGCCTACTAAACTGTAATCACTAGATTTTCTATAAAACAAACCCAGATTAGTAGTACCTTTCAGATACTTGAAAATTCGCTTAACAGCTGTTAAGTGAGATTCTCTAGGATCTGATTGGAATCTAGCACAAATACATACACTGAATAGAATATCAGGCCTTGAAGCAGTCAGATAAAGGAGAGAACCAATCATACCTCTGTAGACTTTCTGTTCTACGCTTTTGCTTACCTCTTCTCTTTCCAGAATGCACGTGGGATGCATTGGAATCTTTGATGGCTTACATTCTGAGAGGTCAAATTTCTTCAGAAGATCTCTGATGTATTTGCTCTGATGAATGTAAGTTCCCTCTGGAGTTTGATTGATCTGAATTCCTAGAAAGAACTTCAGTTCCCCCATGAGGCTCATCTCAAATTCTGCCTGCATACACTTAGCAAATTTTCTTCCAAGAGAAGGATTAGTAGAACCAAAGATTATATCATCAACATAAATCTGACAGACTAAAATGTCACTCTTAACTGTTTTACAGAATAGAGTGGTGTCCACTTTCCCTCTGGTGAACTCATTTTCAAGCAGAAAGTTACTTAGCCTTTCATACCAAGCTCTGGGAGCTTGTTTCAGACCATACAGTGACTTTTTCAGTTTGAAAACATGTTCTGGATGTTTAGTATTTTCAAAACCTGGGGGTTGGTGAACATACACTTCTTCTTCTATATAACCATTTAAGAATGCACTTTTGACATCCATCTGATATAGAGTGATGCCTCTGTTAACAGCAAATGAGATTAAAAGTCTGATAGATTCTAACCTGGCGACTGGAGCAAAGGTTTCTGTATAGTCTATCCCCTCTTGCTGACTATAGCCTTGTGCAACCAGTCGTGCCTTGTTTCTGACGACTTCACCTTGTTCATTGAGCTTGTTTCTGAACACCCATCTTGTTCCAATGACGTTGAATCCTTTTGGTCTTGGAACGAGATCCCAAACGTCGTTTCTGGTGAACTGATTCAGCTCTTCTTGCATTGCCAGAATCCAGTCATTATCCAGAAGTGCTTCATCAATGGAAGAAGGTTCAATCAGAGACACAAGTCCCATCAGAGTTTCTTCAGAGTTTCTGAGGCTTGCTCTTGTTCTGATTGGATCTTCCTTTCTTCCTAGAATGGATTCTTCTGGGTGATCCAAACTGCTTCTGGGTACTCTCTTCTGAGGTTGATCAGCAGCAGTTGTAGGATTTCTAGCATTGCTTCTTTCAGACGTTGAAGGAGTGTCTGTGTTGAGAGCTTCTGATGACTTGTCTTCAGAACCTGCAAATTCAATTTCTATACCTGCAAGATTTTCATTCTGCTTTGACTTTTCAGAGTCAAGCTTGTCATCAAAACGAACACTGATTGATTCTTCCACAATCTGTGTTTCTGTATTGTATACTCTGTACCCTCTTGAGCGTTCAGAGTATCCTAACATAATACACTTCTGTGCCTTAGAATCAAACTTGTTCAAATAATTCTTAGTATTTAACATATAGCAAGTACATCCAAATGGATGAAAATACGAAATGTTGGGCTTTCTGTTCTTCCACAATTCATATGGAGTCTTTTCCAGAATAGGTCTTATTGAGATTCTATTCTGAATGTAGCACGCTGTGTTTATTGCCTCTGCCCAGAAAGTCTTAGCAACGTTTGTCTCGTTGATCATGGTTCTGGCCATTTCTTGCAATGTTCTGTTCTTTCGTTCTACAACTCCATTTTGTTGGGGAGTTCTAGGACAAGAGAAGTCATGCAGAATGCCTTTGTCATTAAAGAATGACTCAAAATCTTTATTTTCAAATTCTCCACCATGATCACTTCTGACTTTAACGATTCTAAGATCTTTTTCATTCTGAACTTGGTTACAGAAGGTAACAAACACAGAGTGTGACTCGTCCTTGTGTCTTAAGAACTTTACCCATGTCCATCTGCTATAGTCATCTATGATTACTAACCCATACTTCTTGCCACTGACAGAAGCAGTCTTAACTGGTCCAAATAAGTCAATGTGCAGAAGTTCTAATGGCTTAGAGGTAGAAACAACATTTTTGGATTTAAAAGATGGTTTTGCAAATTTGCCTTTCTGACATGCTTCACACAGAGCATCTGAATTGAACTTCAAATTTGGAAGTCCTCTGACCAGATTGAGTTTGTTAATCTGAGATATTCTTCTCATACTAACATGCCCCAATCTTCTGTGCCAGATCCACTGCTCGTTGTTAACAGACAGAAGACATTTTACGTTCTGACTCTTAAGTTCAGAAAGTTTGATTTTGTAAATGTTGTTTTTCCTCTTACCATTAAATAGGATAGTCCCATCTTTCTGACTAACAGCTTTACATGATTTTTGATTAAAGATTATATCATAACCGTTATCACTTAATTGACTTATGGATAACAAGTTATGCATCAATCCATCAACAAGCAGAACATTATTAATAGAGGGAAGATTTCCGTTACCTACAGTTCCAGAGCCAATTATCTTTCCCCTCTGATTGCCTCCAAAGCCAACGTGGCCTCCAGGCTTAAGTTCCAGGCTTTGGAACATATGCCTTCTTCCCGTCATGTGACGTGAGCAGCCAGAGTCCAGGTACCATGACTGGTGTTTCTGACTTGCTGCTAAAGATATCTGCAACATGTATTATTTTATCCTTAGGTACCCAGATCTTCTTGGGTCCTGTTTTGTTAGTTTTACCAAAACTCTGATTGAATTTTGGTTTCACAAAGTGATTGCTACTAGTATATTTGATGTCATGTGTGTGACCATACACAAAGTGTGAATTTAGAGGAGTGTACTTAATTGTTAAATCCATGACATTTTTAGGTGTAGGATTCTTACCTAGGTATCCTATTCCTTTCCTGCCGTTTCTGCTAACTCCATAGATCATTGAAGCCATTTTGCTTCTATCTATGCTTTTAGCAAGGAACTTCTGGAAGCTATGATCATACTCCTTGATGATCTCATCAGCGTTGCTGGGAGTTTCAGCAATTGGTTCCTTCTCTTCTGTGTCTGATTCTGAGTCTGAGTCAGAAGCTTCACTGTCATCTTGAATGTTAGCCATAAGCGCTAGGTTCGCCCTTTCATCATCTGATTCTGAGTCAGCTTCAGACGAGTCAGAGTCATCCCATGTGGCCATGAGACTTTTCTTCTTCTCTCTTCCAAACTTCCTTTTTGGCTTTTCCCTCTGAAGCTTTGGACAGTCACTCTTGTAGTGACCTTGCTCATTGCACTCGTAGCAGATGATGTCTTTTGTATTTGGCTTCTTGCTACCTGAGGAGCCTTCAGATCTTCTGTATCCAGAGGAAGAATCTGTCCTTCTGTGTCTGGAAGAAGACTCGTTATGATCAGATCTTCTGGGATTCCTGAACTTCTTTTGTCTTTGCTTCCACAGTTGATTTACTCTTCTGGAGAGAAGAGAGAGCTCGTCTTCTTCTGATGAGGATCCATCAGATGTTTCTTCAACTGCCTGCAAAACTTTAGATTCAGATTTTCTGTTAGATTTCAAAGCTATAGGCTTACCTTGCTTCTGAGGCTCGTCAGCTTCCAGCTCTATCTCATGACTTCTGAGGGAGCTTATAAGTTCCTCCAGAGTGATTTTGTTGAGATCTTTCGCCAGCTTCAGAGCAGTAACCATAGGCCTCCACTGCTTGGGTAAACTTCTGATTATCTTCTTGACATGGTCAGCAGTAGAGTACCCCTTGTCCAGAACTTTGAGACCAGCTACCAGAATCTGGAATCTAGAGAACATAGTTTCAATGGATTCAGATTCTTCCATTTTAAACGCCTCATACTTCTGAATGAGCGCCAGAGCCTTTGTTTCCTTGACTTGAACGTTGCCCTCATGCGTCATTCTGAGAGAATCAAAGATGTTCTTAGCTGTGTCTCTGCTGGAGATCTTCTCATACTCAGTATAGGAGATAGCACTGAGAAGGATGGTTCTGGCCTTATGGTGATTCTTGAAATCACGCTTTTGTTGATCAGTCATTGACTTTCTATCAATCTTCTGACCAGTTGCATTAACAGGGTGCGTGTATCCATCTGTCACCATATCCCACAGATCAGCATCATGTGCTAGAAAGAAGCTTTCAATTCTGTCTTTCCAGTAGTCAAAGTTTTCTCCATCAAAGACTGGAGGTTTGCCGCTGAATCTGTCTCTATCCTCATTGTTGTCATTGCTGAAATGAGAGTTGTTTCCTGCCATAGTGTTTTTCTGACGCTGGATCTTTTACTGACACGGTTAAGTGTTTTAGCTCAGAACCAGGCGCTCTGATGCCAATTGAAGGGGTGAAAAACACAAGAAGGGGGGGTTGAATTGTAAAACTGGAAACTTAAAGCAAATGACAAGGTATTTTTATCCTGGTTCGTTTGATCTCAAACTACTCCAGTCCACCCGTTCAAGGTGATTTCGCCTCTCTCCAACGAGGTCTTAATTCACTATATTCAACTGAATACAAATCTGTTTTAGCAACTGCTAAAACCTTCTTGATTCAAACCACAATCCGGTTTGTCAAGGCAACACTTTCTTACAAAGGAATAATCAAATGTGTGTGAATGTTTCTACAAAAACTATATCACAACTGTGATGTTTACACAAATGAAGCTTAGAATACTAAGTTGCTAAACGCTAATAGAGTATCAGAGTTTGGTGGTTTAGCAAAACTTGTAGAGTGAAGATTAATGATCAGCTTTTTTACGTGTAGAGAGTTTGGAAGCATTAGCCGTGATAATCTTCAAAGCTTGGTTTATATAGCACTTGAGAAGATGAACGTTGAAGCAAATATTCTTGATTCAATGCTATTTACAAGCTTTCCTTTCTGAGCAGATCTTGTCTAGAATGATGCCGTTGGTATTGATTAGCTTTCAATGCACAGTACCGTTGCTTCTTCAATGCACGATCTGGCTTGGCTCATTCTGATTCTGCTTTGCTGCTGATGAACTGATTTGATTCTGTATCAGAGTATTTTACACGCAGTTCCGTTCATCAAGCTTCAGCATGTGCAAGCGTTGATCTTCTGATCTTGACGTTCTGATTCAGCAACTTCTGATGCTGGTGTGCAAACTCATATTCTGATGCTGAGAACGTGATCTTGCTTATTTTAATCAGCATATCTGCAAGTCAGAGCATAGTAATTTTAAGTAGCATATAATTCAATCATGAAATATTTAACTACTATATCTTTTCACTTTGTTATCATCAAAACTTAATTATAGGGTACTAGATTCAAACATTGTTCTAACAAAAGGTATTAGCACCCTTTTCATTCATGATTTTCCATGGGCTCTTAGTTGTTTGCTAGATCACTTGCTTTTGTTTGACTGTGTGCTTGTGATGTGGGTTTTGAAAGTATTTTGAAAATGTGACTTTGTAATGATTCTCGTCTCTATAAGAATGCGTACAAAGTGTTTGTTTTGAAAATAGTTCAAAGAGATGTTTGTGGGACGTGTTTTTTAAAGTGATTTTGAAAAGGGTTTCCTTTGTAATGGCTATCGTCTCTATAAGAACGCGTACAAAGTGTTTTTCCTTTGAAAATATTTCAAATGAAAGGGTGAGTGTATAAAAATGTTTTTGTCGTGAGCAAGCGAATAACTAGGAGCGAATCTACCTACTCGAAATAGATGTGGCTATCTTACCATTGATTTAAGTAAGAAACTTCATCGTTGGATGTGAAGGGACGGGTATGAGACGTTTGTATAGTCATAGAAGGCAACCTATGGGACGTTTTAGCAATGTCGTTTAGGGACTAGATCGTTTTATCGAAGACAACATCGAGGGTCATCGCGGGACTGCAATCTTTTTTATCGAAGGGTCTTTGCTAAAACGTCCCATATTCGAGGGACATGACTATTTTCCGAAAGGCGACAAAGTGAGATTACCCTAGAGGTACTAGTGTGCGAGTGTGTTGGTTTACATGCATTTTGTCTTGTATTTGAAAGTCATATATTTATTGATTTTATCTTGCCATACATCCTATTTACTAACAATATATGAAAAGCAAGTAAAAATGCGGGAAATAAACCATAAGTTATTACATCACTTTAGGGGGATGGGGGTACAAATTTACAATGGGGATGAAGTGGGAACTGAAATATTACAACCATATCGAATAATAATGAAAACAATGTGAAAACAGTGCAAAACAAAGGAAAAATGCATTTTGAACTGCTATGTGTCGATCCATGCTGCTATGCATAGACACATAGCTTTTCCCTGCCCCTGTAAAACAAAATCAGTTCAGTATGAGTCGACACATAATGGGATGTGTCGACTCATACACTTTCTTGTATCGACGCGAAACGCGTATGTATCGACTCATAGGCTTTTCCAGCTTCTGTTTTGTAACTTGAACTCAGTATGGGTCGATGCATGGGGGTTATGTGTCGACTCATACCCTATTTTTTCACTAGGATGAGTCGATACATGAGGACATGTGTCGATACATGCTGCATTTTCCTGCCTTAAACATTGTTTTACTGACTGTACAAGTTAGCATATGATGGATAAATGTAAATAAAACATGATTGAATAAGCCTAAACCATAAGCAAATGATTAGTTCAAAGGGATAATAAAATACTACATCTTATCTTCAAAAACAACAAATCATTAATGATGTATGAAAAGATATCAAGTCAAGAAGACTTACCTTTTGGGTTGCACTGACTGTTTTAAATCTGGATGTTTTCCAAATGTTAAGATGACCTCAATGAATCTCCAGGAAGCTACTTCAGACTGTTGAAACTAAGTTAGGCTGTACTGTGATGTTTTTGGTATTTTTGAAGGTGAAGATGAATAATACTACAGAGTCTGTTGTTATGTTTGGACAGTCTTTGTAGGTGAAGAGTTGTATGGCTTATGGGAGAGTTTGTATGGTGGAGTAATGGGTTTGGGTCTTGTTTTTAATAAGAACATAACTTTTTGTTTTGAAAATGAATGAGTCAAGTTTTTTCAAAGGATGCTATTTTTCTGCTCAACAAAAGCTCTCTATTCTCTCTCTCTAAATTCCACTTCAAAAATCCAACCCCTTTGTCTTATGAGACAGTCCCTCTTATAGACATTTTACCTTGGTTTAGGGGGGAAACTAAATAAGCTATTTTGAATTGTTTTTGCTTACTGTTTTGACACTTTCTTCCCACAATTTTTCTTTGCTATTTTGGTGCAATTCTGTGGCTGTTGTGATGCAGGCTTGGGCAGACTGCATAGAGCAATTTTGGATTGTATTGGGCAGCATACTTGGGGTGCAGCATGGCACAAGGTTTCTTGCAGGGCAGCATGGGGTGTTGTGGAAATGTGGCATATCACATTTTGTTCAACTTGGACAACATGATTTGTAGCATGACACAAATTTGGTCTTGTGGAATATTTCATGTACATTATGTCAACGGGAAAAATAATGTGGCAAGGTTTCTTTGAGAGAACTCAATCAAGACATAGTTTTAGAATTTGTAATTTTGCAAAAATGCCACTTTGTAATAACTTGAATTACTTGCATCATTTTGAATTATTTAGAATTGTAGCAAAAAATGTCATGAAGTAAATGAAATTAACCAAGTATAGAAAATACTTAGAAAAATTTCAAAGTCTTACAAAGTTAGATTTTTGATTCTCTTGATTTTTGATGATCGAATTTCATATTTTTGGATGTCTTGACATAATGTGATTTTTGGGATTCAAATTTGGTCAAAAAGTCAAAGTTTGACTTTTTTAGCGTCCAGTTAACTTTTTCCAGCTGAAACTCCGATTTTGCTCATTTTGCCCTCTTTTGACAATTTGAATGGTTCTTCTTAGAAAATTATGATATGAGGTTTACAACTTGACTGAAGTAATTCTAAGAGTCCTTGAGACATGAGAGGGCAAATTTTGAGGTACAACAGCTGCCCCTGTTCAATCTTCTTACACCTGAAGAGTTAGATTGGTAAATCTGCCATTCGTGACTTGAAGGTGGAAGACGATTAAACACTAGAGTGCCCAGAAAATTTGCACTATAGATGTGTTAGTTGATTATGTAGGGAATGGGCTTAAAGATTCCATTTGGAGAGATAATGGATAGTTGTTGGAGATGGGCGTAAAGATGCCATTCGAAGGTGATTGTATCTGGACTGTATTTGAATGAGTGATAGAATAACATCCGAATCTGGATAGTATATGGACTGTATTTGAAGGAATCTCGAGTAAGTATCAGAATGTCATCCATATCTGGATCGCATCTGAACTGTCTCTAGAAGAGAATCTGGAATAAGTATCAGAATGTCAGCCATATCTGGATCGCATATGAATTGTCCCTAGAAGGAATCTGGAATAAGTATTAGAATGTCAACCATATCTGGATCGCATCTGAACTGTCTCTAGAAGAGAATCTGGAATAAGTATCAGAATGTCAGCCATATCTGGATCGCATCTGAACTGTCTCTAGCAGAGAATCTGGAATAAGTATCAAAATGTCAGCCATATCTGGATCGCATCTGAACTGTCTCTAGAAGGAATCTGGAATAAGTATCAGAATGTCAGCCATATCTGGATCGCATCTGAACTGTCTCTAGAAGAGAATCTGGAATAAGTATCAGAATGTCAGCCATATCTGGATCGCATCTGAACTATCTCTAGAAGAGAATCTGGAATAAGTATCAGAATGTCAGCCATATCTGGATCGCATCTGAACTATCTCTAGAAGATAATCTGGAATAAGTATCAGAATGTCATCCATATCTGGATCGCATCTGAACTGTTTCTAGAAGGAATCTGGAAAAAGTATCAGAATGTCAGCCATATTTGGATCGCATCTGAATTGTCTCTAGAAGGAATCTGGAATAAGTATCAGAATGTTAGCCATATCTGGATCGCATCTGAACTATCTCTAGAAGGAATCTGGAATAAGTATTAGAATGTCAGCCATATCTGGATCGCATCTGAACTGTCTCTAGAAGAGAATCTGGAATAAGTATCAGAATGTCAACCATATCTGGATCGCATCTGAACTGTCTCTAGGAGAGAATCTGGAATAAGTATCAAAATGTCAGCCATATCTGGATCGCATCTGAACTGCCTCTAGAAGGAATCTGGAATAAGTATTAGAATGTCAGTCATATCTGGATCACATCTGAACTGTCTCTAGAAGAGAATCTGGAATAAGTATCAGAATGTCAGCCATATCTGAATCGCATCTGAACTGTCTCTAGAAGAGAATCTGGAATAAGTATCGGAATGTCAGCCATATCTGGATCGCATCTGAACTATCTCTAAAAGATAATCTGGAATAAGTATCAGAATGTCAGCCATATCTGGATCGCATCTGAACTGTTTCTAGAAGGAATCTGGAATAAGTATCAGAATGTCAGCCATATTTGGATCGCATATGAATTGTCTCTAGAAGGAATATGGAATAAGTATCAGAATGTCAGCCATATCTGGATCGCATCTGAACTGTCTCTAGAAGGAATCTGGAATAAGTATCAGAATGTCAGCCATATTTGGATCGCATCTGAACTGTCTCTAGAAGGAATCTGGAATAAGTATCAGAATGTCGGCCATATCTGGATCGCATCTGAACTATCTCTAGAAGAGAATCTAGAATAAGTATCAGAATGTCGGCCATATCTGGATCGCATCTGAACTGTCTCTAGAAAAGAATCTGGAATAAGTATCAGAATGTCAGCCATATCTGGATCGCATCTGAACTGTCTCTAGAAGAGAATCTGGAATAAGTATCAGAATGTCAGCCATATCTGGATCGCATTTGAACTGTCTCTAGAAGAGAATCTGGAATAAGTATCAGAATGTCAGCCATATCTGGATCGCATCTGAACTGTCTCTAGAAGAGAATCTGGAATAAGTATTAGAATGTAAGCCATATCTGGATCGCATCTGAACTGTCTCTAGAAGGAATCTGGAATAAGTATCAGAATGTTAGCCATATATGGATCGCATCTGAGCTGTCTCTAGAAGGAATCTGGAATAAGTATCAGAATGTCAGCCATATCTGGATCACATCTGAACTGTCTCTAGAAGAGAATCTGGAATAAGTATCAGAATGTCAGTCATATCTGGATCGCATCTAAACTGTCTCTAGAAGGAATCTGGAATAAGTATCAGAATATCAGCCATATATGGATCACATCTGAACTGTCTCTAGAAAAGAATCTGGAATAAGTATCAGAATGTCAGCCATATCTGGATCACATCTGAATTGTCTCTAGAAGGAATATGGAATAAGTATCAGAATGTCAGCCATATCTGGATCGCATCTGAACTGTCTCTAGAAGAAATCTGGAATAAGTATCAGAATGTCAGCCATATATGAGTCGCATCTGAACTGTCTCTAGAAGAGAATTAGAGGAGGTCTTTTTTGATAATGATATGCGATAAAGGAATCTAAGACGATTGCTACTCCAAAAGATGATGAACTTCATCTGTTGATTTATCTTTCCTGAAAAGGTAAAAGGTTAGTTGTATGCAATGTCATGATCTATGCATTGCGTAATGATGTTCTCAAAATAAATGAGATTTATGTTATATGTATTTTGTATGCTTGTGTTATGAATGTTTTTGAAATGTAATTTTGTCTTGGAGAATAAATCCTTGACAAGTGTTGGGGAGTTTATTAAATCCCGGATTGCCGTTGAAGAGTAGGTGTGCCTTCAAACTTTGCTTAGAATGTTTCCACTGGGGATTTCCTGTTTTGTTGAGGAGAACTCCGCTGGGAGATGTTGAAAGCTCTGTATAGAGTGTTGATTCCTGCTTGGGGAAAAAGAGTTCATGAGTCTTAGTCGTCCGTTGCTCTACTGGGGAGTCGAAGTTAAACTGATATCTGGTCGGGTCCAGGTTTCAAAGTAACTTGCTGGGGATTGTAGAGTAGTCTACTGGGGAAGAGGAGTTGTGGCCCTTTGATTTGTAGTAGTCAGAGAGGCCACCTCAAGCTGGGGAATCCTGTCGTTTATTGGGGAAATAAACCCTGTTGCTTAGTCTGCTAGGGAGGTGACGACCTCGTTGGGGAAAGTCCTTGAGGACTCTTGAGGTTGTCTCAGCTGGGGAACGACTTTCAGAGACTAAACTCTTGCTGAGAAATTACCCTATGAGAAGGACTTTGGGGAGACTTGTCATTGTCCCTAGCAGCAAATGTTTGTGGTGTTGCCAAAAATGTTTGATTGTATGTAACCCTTTACTTAGATTGACGTTAAATGCCCCAAGTGACGGAGATGGAGACCTGCCCCTGGTTACTCTGCAATTCTTGAGAGATTTCTAGGAATCTTGACTGAACTGCCCCAGGTGTGCTGGATAGTGACATGTCATATCCCCTTGTTGATAGGATATTTGTCAATGGAAGTGTCATCCCACTTGAAGTGATTTTGTTCATTAAGAGAGCCTTCGTTCACTGGATATTCATTGTGTGAATTTCTCCGCTGTCAAACAAATAGCCATATGCAAACAATGATATTCAAGTAATGCAAAGTTTATGTTTGTCTTGAAGTTTTGAAAATGCGTTTTAGCAAGTAAAGAAATTTTTGTAAGAAAAATTCAACTTAGGATTTAGAGTAAAGCCTTACAGGAGTCAGGATACCTTTTGTAACAGTATGCTTTCGAACTAACCCATGCTTTAATTAGGACTTTTGAAGGGTTGTAACGTGGCTTGGTTCATGGTTTAAGAAACAAAGGATAAAGGCTCAAAGTGTATTTGTACCCACCCGCTCTTTGTGATGTTCTTCAGTCCTAAACTCAGTTAATTGTGCGTTTGAACTCCAATTGAGTCTGGAATGACGTTTTGGTGATGGTTCAAACAAGTTGAGTTTGTTGGAAGGCAGTCATTCTTGCAACATTTTTTTCATGTTGTTGAGGATTTGTAGTGACCTCTTTTTACTTGATTTGTTATCACTAATTTTGCCTGACTGTTCTTGTTTCGAGATTACGGTCAGTGGGATGCCCAAGCTTTCTTTAAGTCTCCTTCGTAGGTTTTGACTTAGTGGGTTTGTCTCTTCGAGAGATAATGATTGCCTATGTGATAGGGAACCGTCACCGTATTTTTATTCCAGAGAAATGTTTTGACGTTGTTGTACCCCAAAATTTGCCCTCTCATATTTCTCAAAACATTGCAAGGAAGATCTCCAGGTTGCTCAAGGTTGCTCAAGAGTTGGTCAGACAAGCTCTCTCCTAATACAGTCTACCCCAAATTAGGGTTTTGTGTTGCATCAAGATCCTTGAGTCCAAGTGACCCCAAGTGCTCACCAATGTCCTAATATATTCTCAAGATCATACATGTCAAGTTTCAAGCCTTGCAGAGGAAGTTTGCTCAGTCAATTGCTCAAAGGTCCAAAAATCGACTGTGCTAGGGCAAAAGTCAACTGTGAACCAAATACAGTCAAACTTCAATATTTTTTGTCAACATTCTCACTTTGAAGGATATTTCATCATTTTATCAAGGGTTGATCATGATTCATCAAGGATTGCTCAAAATTCATCAAGATTCAAAAGTTGTTAAATTAGGATTTTGTCGGAAAAGTCAACTCAACTTTGACCAAGCATAACTTTCTCATACTTAATGATAAATGACCCATCCAAAGCTCATTTTTAATATGAT
Organism: Vicia faba; assembly: GCA_948472305.1. Classification (NCBI taxonomy): domain Eukaryota; kingdom Viridiplantae; phylum Streptophyta; class Magnoliopsida; order Fabales; family Fabaceae; genus Vicia; species Vicia faba. Next base: position 1,634,799,911 of record OX451739.1, on the reverse strand, counting down.
TCAAGTCCCTACAATCCATATTCATACCCCAAGATCAAATTATGCACTCACAAGAAGTTATGAATTTTGACATTATAGGTTATTTTTGAAAGTCAACAAAAACACATTTTTTGTCAAAGCTTATAACTTGAGAATGGAATATCAAATTGAGATGATACCAAAATGGATGATTAGAGGACATCTCAAGATTTCTAAAAAGTCCAAGAACACCTCCAAAAGTTCAAAATTGAGGAAGTTATGCATTGTTGAAGTTGGACTTTTTTGCAAAATTGCCAAAAGTCAACTATCCCCAAAACTTCAAATTTTGCCAAATGGGCCCATTCTTTTTCACTTGTTTTGAGTTTGCATTATTTCCCACGTGCTCTAGCTTTAGCCATGTGTCCATATCACATTTTTATTTTTATTTGAATTAATTTGATTTAAATCAAATAAAATCCAAAGCATTGATACCAATGGATTTTTTTGACTATTTCAGGCTTTAATCACAGCTAGAAAATTCCCAATTCCTATCAAGGCATAAAGGTAGAAAAAGATTTAAATCAAGCCAAATTTGGAAAGCCTTGAAAGAGAATAAAATCAAATATTCAATCATCAATGGAGGAAGATTTTGACAAAGTTTGTTACCCTAATACACTGAGCAATACATAAAGGTCGTGTACACACAAGAATAAAGGTTGGAGATCAATTGGAGAGGCAGAACCAGACTTGCAAAAACAAAGAAAAAGTGTGGGATCGAAATCAAGGTTAGAGGTCGTTTCAGGGCTTAGCAAGTATCCCAATCGTTTCCTGGCAACCTCCACAACCGAAACCGATCACAACCACGCGTTTTCAAGCTTCCTAGAGAACTGTAAGTCATCCGCGGATTCCCCATATTCTTGAATTCGATTTTCATTATTCTTGCATCCATTGAATACAATAATTGCATATTTGTGATCACCACATCATTTACAAGCTTTTGGTATTATTTGATTGCATTTATCTGACCTGTAACAAGATCCACCATTATTAGGGTTTTGTTCTTGTTTTTGGGGTTTTTCGCTTCAGGTACAATTAGCCCACATAATGGTTATGGATGTGATCAACAGGTTGAGACGAATATAACCATGTTCTTAGAATGCGTTTATATGGCCTGGAGAAGATTTTAGAACGAAGTTGCGCTTTTAGATGCGGATAAAAATCCGCAGGTAAAAGTTACAGTTTTAGAGGACAGGGACGAAGACGTGTCGTCCACCCATTTGCCCATTCAAATAATTGCGCGTTTTTTTTTTTATTTTCTGGCAATTGATTTTATTTGTATATATTAAATTGTGTTTGTATTATTATTAACAAAACAACAACGCGCCACAGTGGTAGCCACATAAGCCTTAAAGGATCCAAAGGCTGGAGGTCAGGGGTTCGACCCCTGCCTCCAGCAAATTGCATTTTCTTAATATTTTTCAGGAGATCATGTGCACGCATGGACCCGATTTCCACCATGGACACTCACTGTCAAAGCGCCAGATGGCCAGATCTGGTGGTCAAGTTTCAAGGGCACACCATAAGCCAGTCAACGCGCCTACACAGGATCCTAAAAGTCCACTTGGATCAGCTACTATTGGGCCAACAAAAATGCTTTCTGCACCCTCCAAAAAAGGCCCAATTTCTCTAACTTTCTCATATTTTATTTATTTGATTTAATTATTTTATTTTTATTTAATTAATGTACTAACCAATCACAAATTTTCTTTTTATCAAAAAATCACAAAAATATCATTTTGTCCAATTAAAATTAAGAACTTTATTTTTCTTTAATAAATTTTAATCAATTAATTAGGCCTTTAATTCTAGGAAAATTTAATTTATTTTTTGTAAATAAATAAAATCAATTATAAATCATTAGATTTTAACATAATTTAATTATTTTAATTTCTTTCTTAAATTAACAAAAACTCCAAAAAATATGTCATTTATTATTTTTAATCAATTAATTTATTTTATAATTAATTTAGTATTTAACTTAGGATTTAATTTCTTTCCTTAAAATAAATAAAAACAACAAAAAAAAGCATTTTCTTTTAAAAGGGTCAAAACCCTAATTCGCATTCGATTTAATTTCGCGTCGTGCTTTATTTTCTTTATCCAATTGATGTATCTGCTTCCGGTATGTTAGTTTTAAATATGACATTTAATTATTTTACCGCTTTATTTTATTTTCAAAGGGTCGCTTTTGGCGATGTAAATACCCGACGCCTTGTAATTTAATTTCCGCATTTTAATTCTGCAAATTATAACTATTAGATGTTTGATAATAGGGTTTGCATGATAAGACTGAATGCTTAATCTTAAAATCAAATTAGATCACCCTTAATATGTGAAAAGATAAAAATAACTGAAATCAATACACTCGCACATGCACACTCCTAGGGTACACCCCACTTGGTTGCCTTCGTACACGGTCATTGAGTATAGGTCGTTTTAGAGGTCGCCCTCTTGTCTAAAAGATCATAGTTGCCTCGAAACGGTTGCCTCGGATATTGTTGCCTCAAACAAATGATCTAAGACATTTTGGTTACCGCTAAGGCGTCCTAACATTGATTTAGTGACCGTATGTCCCTCATTCGAATTGACCCTCAAACTCCAACGACGGTGCTACCTACTCATTAATAGTGGGATAGCATTGTCTAAAGGAAATTAGCATAGAACGATTCCTTTTTCGAGTAGGTAGATAGTTCTTAGATACTTGCTCATCCAAAACAAAACAAAATTTTCACACTTACACTCCTTTTCAAACAAAGTTTTTTTTCAAAAACACTTCAATACACTCTTGAGGACTGAAGCAAGAGTTAAATCGAAGTTAAAAACTTTTCAAAACCCACAAGCACAAAGAAATTTTTTTGAAAATGATGAGCAAGTACCTAAGAGCCCGTAGATAACTATAGATAGAAAGGGTGCTAATACCTTCCCTTTCTATAATCTACCTCCCGTACCTAGAAAATCTCAAAAAAGGAATTTTTCTGTGCTTTTTTCCTTTCCTTGTTGGATAAAATAAAAGTCAGTGGCGACTCTTGCTTACCGCGACATTTTGCAAAAACAAACGCAAAACACAAACCAGCATTCCAAAAACAGTCAACTCTTCCCACCGTATCACAGAACTGGCGACTCTGCTGGGGAGTTAATAAGTGGGGTGTATCTTAGGAATAGTTCATCATATTGTTTTCAATTGCTTGACTTGTATGCTTTATCTTTGTGGGTTTGAATCGGAGTTACTATAGATCCTAACCCGGATCTGGGGATACCATTTAGGTAAGTAGCAATAGACTGTGAGGGAACTGTACAACATAGACCGATACGGTTGAAGCAGTAGCTACGTTGGTGTGGCACTTTAGTTTGTACCAATATCCCTTGTGGTGGAACAAGGAGAATATGGGTCTTCTAAGGGGTCATTAAGCACCAACTGACCTTAGAACCTATAATTGACCAACTTGGACATAGAACAGTAGCGGTATGCTACACTCATTGAGACCAAACTCTCGCGACGATTTCGGCCGCAAGAAAAGGTTGCCAAACTGGAATTATGACCGATCGAGGGTGGTCAGTGATATTGAGATCCTCTAGAACCCGGTTACTATTATTAGGACAGGTTTGAACCAACTAAACTGAAAGAGGGTAGTACCTAAACTCCTTGCCAACCTGAAATCTAAGGGCTACTGTGTGACTTGTTTGCCCTTACCATGTTTGCTATCTGTGAATACTTGTGGTGTGTTTCTATCATAACATCATGCATCATGACATTGTATGCATTTTGCATCAGACTAACCTATTTCAAAGACAAAGGGGATTCATCTTTGTTCTGTTTTGTAGGTCATGGACTCTATGCATAGAAACACTATTCGCATCAGCTTTGTACAGATTCCTACTCAGCTTAGAGATTTGGTTGCAAAGGTTCCATATACTTCCTCCTTTATCAGAAGACATGGGCACCTCCTTGGTTTGGTCACTTCCAGATTAGATGAACAGATGATGAGTGTTTTGTGCCAGTTCTTTGATCCATTATACCACTGCTTCACTTTCCCAGACTATCAGTTGGTCCCTACTCTGGAGGAGTTCTCTAATCTACTTGGTATTTCTATTCCAGAGCAGACGCCATTTATAGGTTGGGAGAAAGCCCTTAGGCCAGAAGAGATTGCTTCAACCCTCCATCTGACAAAGGTTGAGGTAATGTCTAACTGGGAGACTCGAAGTGGGACAAAAGGCTTCTTGGCTAAGTTCTTGGTTGATCGGGCTAATCAGTTCTGGGACAGTCTAGACTTTCAAGCATTTGAAGACATTCTGGCTCTTCTCATATATGGTTTGGTATTGTTTCCTAACTCAGATTCTTTCGTCGACGTGAATGCGGTGAAGATTTTCATGTCCCGTAATCCGGTGCCCACTCTCTTGGGTGACATTCTACACTCTCTTTACGCCTGTACTGCTCGGAAACGGGGAACCCTTATGTGTTGTGCACCATTGCTGGCGAGGTGGTTTATTTCTCACCTCCCCAAATCTGTTTTGAAGAACAAGGAAGGCATGGGTTGGGCCTACAAAATTATGTCTCTCGCTCACATCGAAATTATCTGGAGCACTAAAGACATGGAAGACGTAGCTATTATTGATTGCTGTGGGGAGTACCCCAATGTTCCATTGCTGGGAATTCGAGGAGGGATTACCTATAATCCGTGTTTGGCCTTACGTCAGTTTGGGCGATTTAGGAGGGACGGACCTCATGAGTTGCTAATGCCGAGCATTGTCTTTGACTTCCAAGGGGATAATGAGGAGCATCGCCGCAGGTTCATACGAGCTTGGGACAAGGAGCATCGGTCTGATCCACATGAGTTAGGGATGAAGACCTCTCTTCCGATGGAACCATATCTCTGATGGGTTCGTACACGTGCTCAAAAGATGGGAATGTCGTACGAAGCTGTCTTGCCTGTAATTGTTGAGATTGTTGATGAAGAAGGGGTTCCTCCTACCATACTCCATCCATACATGCCTACTGACATTGGGGCATTAAAGAGGTCTTAGATGCAGCTAAGAGAAGAGCGGGATACTTACAGAGAAAAGTATCACGAGCAGGAGCGAAAGATTCTAAAGCTTATAAGGCAGCTGGAGAATGAGAAGGTCCTCAATGACTATGTCAGCACAGGAGGCAAACGACCATGGGGGCGCTGATGTCTTTTGTTATTTCTAGTTTTGATTTACTTTTCAGTTTTTCCCTTTGTAATGCCTTAAAGGCATTTGTCAAACATTGTTTCAAGTTTGTTATCTAATAAAATTGTGTTTCATTTTGGTTTACAAATTTGAATCCCTAAAGTCTTTGAAATCATATCATACACATATCACCCCCATGCACCTCATTACAGGTACCCTTACAGGTTTCTCATCTTCTTCGCTGTTTATTTCAGCACATCATGTCTGCTGAAACATCCACTGGTCAAGCTATCAAGGCTCTACAAGCTCAAAACGCTCAGTTCCAGGAAATGTTCATGAATTTGGCCAAGGGTTAGCAAGATCTGAAGGCTCTTATCTTGAAGGATAAGAAGAAGAAGAAGAAGAAGACGGTCCTCCTGAACATGGGTCGCAGATTCAGAAACAATTTGCGAGATGAAGTCAATTTATCCCACTCATCTGGAGGGGGAGAAAACCAAGAAGAAAGGAGGACTCCTAGCCCTGTGGTTTCAGACAATGAGACTGACTTTGACGAAGACTAGTATCCTCCGGCTGAGGATATGTATAAACAGCTTGAAGACCAGTTAAGTGCGGTGGAGATCCAGAAGGTACTTGGATTGGACTTTGGTGATTTGGGTTTGTCACCTGGGGTGGTGATTCCCCATAAGTTTAAAGCACCAATCTTTGCTAAATACGACGGGGTTTCTTGTCCAAAGCTGCACCTCCGTTCGTATGTTAGAAAGATTCAGCCATACACCATTGACAGGAACCTCTGGATCCACTTATTTCAAGACAGTCTTTCAGGGACTCAACTTGAATGGTTTTACCAGCTGGAAGGAGCTAGTATTCATAATTGGGAAGACCTTGCTGCTGCTTTTTACAAGCAGTACCAATACAATGCCGACCTCGCTCCCACGCGTACCCAACTTCAGGGTATGTCTATGGGTGCGAGCGAAGGTTTCAAAGACTACGCTCAGAAATGGAGGGACCTTGCTGGAAGAGTACAACCCCTACTGGCTGATAGGGAGTTAATGGACATGTTTCTGGGGACCTTGTCTGGTCCATATTTCAACCATCTGATTGGTAGCTCATCGTCCGGGTTTACTGAGCTGATTATGACCGGGGAAAGAGTTGAAGCCAGTATTAAGAGCGGTAAGATACAAAAGGGTGCTTCATAAAGTACCTAAAAGAAGCCTTTTAAGAAGGAATCCAACGCTGTTTACAGTTCAAAAATCCAGAATAGACCGGAGCGCCTCCAAGCAGTCAATGCGGTTGTTATATCAAGACCAACCGTTGCCACACAACGCAACAATCAGCCAAGAGCCGAGAGGCCGCGAAGACAATTCACTCAGCTCCATATGACCCTGTCTCAGATTCTTCCACAGTTGTTAAAGACCAACTTGGTGATTCCGAAGGAAGCCCCGAAGAATCCCAATACAACATCACCTCTATAAAACCCGAACGCCCGCTATGCTTTTCATTCCGGTAGCCCAGGGCATGATACAAATGATTGCTGGGTCCTAAAGAATAAGGTATAGGACTTGATTGATGCTAAGGAGATTGAGTTCGAAGCGCCCGAAAAGCCTAATGTTGTGACTGCTCCTATGCCCAAGCATGGAGTGAATCCTGTAGATGAAGACTCGTTTGTGGTTTCTGTGAAAGGCATTGCTACTCCATTGATGACTATGAAGAAGAACCTTATGTTAGCCGGTTTATTTCCGGGCTGTGGCAAAGGTTGCCGTCTGTGTTCCGTCCTACCTACTAGTTGCCATCTTTTGAAGTCAGGGGTCCAACGCCTGATAGATAATAAAGAAATTATGTTTGAGAAGACTTTTGTTCCTTTGGTTTCTTTTGAAGACATTTCTATAATCACCATTTTTGACAATTCTTCCAAGGCTTCCTCGAGAAAGCATGTTAGAATTACATTTGTTCCGAGAATCGCTCCCTTGATCATTACTGTTCCTAGACCTATCCCCTATACATCAGATAAAGTTGTCTCATGGCACTACAGGGCTGATGTATATTATCACGGGGTTAAACAAGACTTAAAGGATGAAGAGGCTGATACTGACATCAGCAATATTGTTGGATCTAGTAAAGTCACCCGCAGCGGAAGACTTTTCTCCCCTGAGATCTCTCCACCAACTGTTCGGAAGCCTGTTGTTATTACGTCGGCTAGTACATCTGCTACTGTCCCTGCTCAAGTTCCAATTCTTACCCCTATCACCGAGTCAGCTAACACTCGGGGCAAAGGGACCACCAGTGAGCCTTCCCAAACGGAGGCACCGAAGAAAATTACTGTTGAAGCCTCTAGACAGAAGATAGAGGAGATTCTAAAGATCATCAAGAAAAGCGACTACAATGTAGTCGAACAGCTGGGGCAAACCCCGTCAAAGATCTCTATGTTGTCTTTATTGTTGTGTTCAGAGTCCCATGCTAAGGCTCTGATTGCTTTCTTGAAGACTGTGCATGTGCCGCAGGAGACATCAACTGATCAGTTTAAAGATTGTGTGGCTAGTCTGACAGCAGATAATGGGTTGGGTTTCTCCGACGCAGACTTGACTGCTAAGGGGAAGAATCACAATGATACCCTGCATGTCTCCATTGAGTGCAGGGGCACTACTCTTGCTCATGTATTGGTGGATCCTGGGTCCTCGTTGAACATTTTGCCTAAGAAAGCTTTAGACCGGTTGGACTCTGAAGGGTTGGAGTTGAAACCAAGTAACATTGTGGTCAGGGCCTTTGACGGGTCCAAGAGAATGGTACATGGAGAAGTGGATATTCCAGTTAAGGTTGGTTCTCAGATTTTCGCATCCACTTTCTATGTGATGGACATTCGGCCATCTTTTTCTTGTTTGATGGGTCTCCCGTGGATCCACAAAGCTGGGTGTTGTACCCCAAATTTTGCCCTCCCATGTTCTTCAAAGTTTTGACAAGCATCATCTCAATGGTTCAAGACTTCTCAAGGGATTGCACAGTCAAACCATCCTCCTAAGCCAGTCAAAATTAGGGTTTTGTTTCTCTCAAGGAAGTTGATGTTTTTAGTGGCTCAATCAAGTCCCATATGCTCATATACATTGTCAAGCATCCATATGCCAAGTTTCAAGGCTCACAGCATCAAGTTGCACAGTCAAAAGCCCTAGTTGCTCCACAATCAACTGTAGGGGTAAAATGGTCATTTGGAAGTCAAAAGTCAAAATTTTTGGTCAACATATTATTTTGAAGCCACAATCATCATTTGATCAACTCTTGATCATGATTCCACAAGAATGGCTCAAAAAATCATCAAGATGCAAAAGTTTCCATTTTTGGACAGCTGAAAAGTCAATTGTAACTTGACCAAGGCATAACTTTTTCATGGTTCATCAGAAAAATCCCATCCAATACTCATTTTGAAGGGTATGACATTCCCTACAACTCATCTTCACATTCCAAGTCCAATAAATGCTCCCACAAAAAGTTATCAATTTCAACATTATAGGTCAATTTCAAAAGTCAACAAAAAGGCATTTTAAGTCAAAGACCATAACTTGAGATTGGTAAATCCAAATGACATGGGATCAAAGGCATTGGTTAGAGGACTTCAAGACCTTTCCAAAATGTCCAAGAACATGTTCATATGATCAAAATTGAGCAAGATATGCATTGGAGAAGTTGGGAAATTTTTGTGAAATGGCAAAAGTCAACTATCCTTGAAACTTCAATTTTTGACAAAAGGGCCCACTTTCTTCCACTTGATTCAGCCTTGTCATGCCATACACGTGTCCCATGCTTAATTTCAAGATCAAACATTTATTTTTCCATTTTATTTAATTTTTATTGATTTAATTCATTTTAAATCCATAATAATTCAAATAAAATTAAAAAAATTAATGGAATGGTATCTTGTGGTTTGAATAGCTTTCATGTATCACTTTCCAGCTCAGAAATTCGTGCCAAGCCATTTTGAGCATAAAATCCAAGTTTTGCTCCAAAAATGGAAAGCTTTCAATGTTGGTTAAACAAGAATCTCCAAACATCAATGCAATGGATCCCAAGCCTAGCTGCTGACCTAATTTCATTCACATATACATATGCAAGCATTCCAAACCTCATTCACGACCTAAGCTGCTGCACAAACGGCCAAACCATATTAAAAAAAAATCAAGCAAAAAGAAAACTGTTTTTCATATTGCAGACCAATTCAAAGCCTTAGAGCAATTCAAACACGTTACTAGCATCCCCAGGAACACATTGCAATCCAAAACAAGCCTCAAAGCTCAAGAACACGTGCTACACAGACCCACGGTTTATCAAACTTTTTCATAATCACATACATTGATTCATGCACATTTGATATGTTTTGTTGAGTGTTTTGTGTTCACAGGACCCATACGAAGCTAATGGTGTGGTTCAATTGCCTTGAAACACCCTGAAACCGGAACCACCATGGATAGGTTTTAGGGTTTTGAAGCTTTCAAATTAGGGGTTTGTAATACAGGAAAAATTAGGCTTTGAAAAATCCATGGTTGGATTCGTCAGGATGAGACGAAACTAAAACTACCCTCGCGAACAATTTATATTAATCAGGGAGCTATTCGCTATTTTTGACATTTGCAGGTTGTGGGGGTTTAAAACCCCCGCTAATTGTTTTGTTTTACAAGCAAAAGGAGGAAGAAGATAATACGTGTGGAGACGTCATTGGGCAATTCAAATATAGCGCGCGTTTTTGTTAATTTCCAGCATAGGCGTTATTTTCATATATTATGTTTATTGCCCATTATAATAACAAAGACAATGCAATGGCCTAGTGGGAGATGATGTGTCTGGTAAACATTGGGACCTGGGTTCGATTCCCAGGTCCCCCAAACACTTGTTAATATTTTTCCTTACAGGTTCCCATGCAGGCATCCTCAAAGTGTCCCACCATACATGTCCAGATCCAAGGCGCCATGTGGCCTTGTGTACAGATCTAAAGGCTACAAAGGTGAGGAGCACCATGCTCCCAGTCAACAAGTGCTCTTGAGGATCCAGAAAGGTCAAACATGCTTGGCAATAAAATGGGCCTCAGATTTCTAAGCAAACCCCCTTGCTGGCCCATCACCCCCCCTTTGGGTTTGCATTTTTTTATTATTTATTTTTCTTTCTTTTAATTGCTTTATTTATTTCTATTGTTTTTTAATTAATTACTCACCAACCAATTAATTAACATTTTTCACAATAAAAATTCAAAAAAACCAAAAAAATATATTTATTATTTTTTGTAAATAAATTCATTAATTAATTTAGGTTAATTAGGTCAACTTTAATCTTTTTCATAATAAATAAAAACAATTCAGAATTAGGGTTTTACTAACTTTTAACTTCTTTTTATTTTCTCTTTATTTTCATTAAAACATTAAAAAACATAAAAAACACAAAATATTTTTCTTGTAAATAATTGATTAATTAGAATTAGGGTTAATATTTAATTAATTGCAAAAAAAAAGGGACAAACTCAATTCTTTTCTCAAAAGGGTCAAAACCATAAGGACGTTCCCGATTCAATCTTTCGCGCGTATTTATTTTAATTCATTATTTTGTATCTGCTCAGGAAATGTAATAGTTAATTAGGCTTTATCGCTTTATTTACTTTTCTCGCACTTATTTTCAAAACGGGTTTTTGTTTTTGGCGATGTATAGACCCGCGCCTTGTAATAGTTAGATTTACCTTTTCCGCACTCTTAACTGTTAAAAAAATGCATGAAAGACTTGTATGACAAATAAAACCAATCCGTAGCTCACAAATAACATGCAAAGACAATTTAACTGAAAAACAACACACATGCACATGCCACTCTTAGGGTACGCCTCACTGGTTGCCTCGAATGTGGTCGTCAAGTATAGGGTGTTTTAGAGGTCGACCTCCTGTCTAAGATCCAGTTTCCTCAAAACGGTTGCCTCGGATAAAAAGGATCTAGGACATTAGGGTTACTTCTAAGGTATCCTACTATTGCTTTGGTGACCACACATGTCCCTAATAATCGAATTGACCCGAATACTTCCAATGACGGTGCTACCTACCTCTCAATGGTGGGATAGAACTATCTAAAGGACTCTTACACAGCTTAATTCCTTAGAGTAGGTAGATTCTCCTGGGTACTTGCTCTTTCAAACAAACAAAACAACTTTTCGCACCTACACTTTCAAAAGGTTTTCAAACAAATTTTTTCATACACTCTTGAGGACAGATACAAGAGTTACTTAGAAATTTTTCAAATGAAACTTTTTCAAAACCCACACTCACTTGAAAAGCAAACAAATTTTGAAAACATAAGAGCAAGTACCTAAGAGCCCGTGGATAACCACGGATAGAAAGGGTGCTAACACCTTCCCTTTCTATAAATCTACCTCCCGAACCGAGAAACATTATCGAATAAGGAATTTTGCTGTGCTTTTATCCTTTCCATGTTGGAGAACATAAAAGACGGTGGCGACTCTTGCTTACCGCGACATTTCACGAACCAGCTTAAAAAACAGTCAGTTCTATTTCCACCGATCACAGAACTGGTGACTCTGCTGGGGACTATTAATAAGTGAGGTGTACCTTAGGATTAGATCACTCTTATGTTTTCAAATGCTTGCTTTACTTGATTTAATATTGTGGGCCTGTTTTGGGAGTTTCATAGATCCTAACCCGGATCTGAGGGATACCTCTTAGAAAGTAGCAACAAACTGTGAGGGAACTGTGCGGGGTATACCGACACGGTTGAAGCAGTTTGCTACGTTGATGTGGCACTTTGGTGAGTACCGGTAACCCTTGAGTCAAGTCAAGGAGAGTATGGGGCCGCCGCGTGGTGTCGTGAAGCATCAACTGACCTTAGGAACCTTACTTGAATCATCCTGGCCTCTTTAGGGGTAGTGAGATGACCGACTTTGGTGCAGTCCGAAGTTGGTTGATACTCGATACTACACTCATTGAGGGTTGTTTTCTTGGAATATTTTGATCGCCAGTTCAGTGGCTAAATCAAAACAATGAACATAGAAAATAACCCAATGATATTGAGCTCCTTAGAACCCGGTTACTTTTGATAGGACAGGTTTTGAGCCCACCAACTTCAAGAGGGTAGTACCCCAGACTTCATGCTGGCCTAAACTCTAAGGGCTGTCTGGTGTGACTTGTGTGCCTTATCATGTTTGCTTTTTGTGAATACGTGTGGTGTGTCCTTATCATAACATCATGGCATCATACATCATCATATGCATTTACTAACCACTTCAAGGGTTCGAATCTTCATCTTTGTTCTTGTTTTGTAGGACATGGAAACGATCCGCAGAAAGACAATTCAGATCAACCTTGTAAGGGTCCCTCCTTAGCTTAAGGAGCTTGCATCCAGGATTCCCGAGAACTCTTCCTTCAGTGAAAGGCATGGTAGACTCACCAGCTTGGTTAACACCAACATTGAAGAGGATATGGTGAAAGTGTTGTTCCAGTTCTTTGACCCTTTGCACCACTGTTTTACTTTCCCGGATTATCAATTGGTGCCTACTTTGGAAGAGTTTTCTCAGCTTCTGAAGGTTCCCATTCTCAGTCAACTACCCTACAACGGTACGGAAAGGGAACCAAAACTTGAAGAGGTTGCTAAAGCATTACACCTACAACCATCTGACATCAAGGGGCATTGGGAAACTAGAAGTGGTATCAAAGGATTCTTGGCAAAGTTCCTGTTTGAGAAGGCCCAAGAATGTTGGAACTCCCTTGACCTACAAGCCTTTGAAGAAGTTATGGCACTCCTTGTCTATGGGTTGGTGTTGTTCCCGAATCCAGATCAGCTTGTAGATATCAATGCTGTCAAGATCTTCATGTCCAGGAATCCTATACCTACGTTGCTTGGGGACATCCTCCACTCATGTTACACTCGAACCATGAGAAAAAGAGGTGTTCTCATGTGCTGCACTCCTCTCCTGGCAAGGTGGTTTATTTCGCACCTTCCACAATCAGTTTTAAAGAACGAGCGGGGTTTGAGATGGTCACAACGACTAATGACTCTTACCCATGCTGATATACATTGGTGTTCTCGGTCCAGAGAAAATGTCACTATCATTGATCGTTGCGGAGAGTTCCCCAATGTTCCTTTACTTGGAATCAGAGGAGGCATTACTTACAACCCGTGTCTGGATTTGAGACAGTTTGGATATGCTCGGAGGGATGGGCCTCATGACATGTTGATTCCTGACATAGTTTTTGACTTCGACAACGATACGCAAGGACTTCGCCAGGGATTTATCAGAGCTTGGAGGATGCCCAACAAGGTTGATGGCAAGACACTGGGGCACAAGAACTCCATCCCCCTGGAGCCTTATCTCAAGTGGGTACGAGCCCGCTCCCAGAAGCTGGTGATGTCATATCCTCATGTTCTCCCTGTGATAAAAGAGCCAGTTTTGGAAGGAGAGGTGCCATACACCATTCAACATCCTGATATGCCAACCTCCTGGGAAGAAATGCAGAAGAGCTGGATCCAACTCAAGGAAGAACGGAATTCTCTTGAAGCCAGTCTACATGCCAGTGAGAAGAAGGTATTGGAGCTCACCCGCCTACTGCACGAGGAAAAGACTCTCAACACTTACATAGCTCCAAAGAGGATGCGCAATGTCTTTTGGGATTAAGTATTTTGTAATGTTTTGCCCATGAGGCCCTGATGTACTGAACATATTATTTCTTAATATAACGTGTGTTCCTTTTTGTCTACAACGAATTTGAACTTTCGAACCTTTGAATGCATTGCATAAATAGCATATCATGCATCATGTGCATAACAGGTACTCTTTTTCTACAAGTTGCTTAATCTTCTTCGCTGTTTATTTCAGCACTCACTTAATCATCATGTCTTCCGAGCCTACTACTGAACAAGCTATCAAGGCCCTCCAGGCCCAGAACGCCCAGTTCCAGGAGCTGGTCATGAGCTTAGCCCAAGGACAACAGGAGTTGAAGACTCTGCTCTTGAAGGAGAAGAAGAAGAAGAAGAAGAGGACTGTGCTGTTTAACACTGGACGGAGGTTTGGGAACACACTGCAGAATGAGGCTGATCAGGCTACTCCATCTGTTAGGGAAGACAGCCCACAAGGGAGAGAGGTTCTTAGTCCCGTGGTCTCTGACAACGAGACAGATTTCAATGATGAACAGTACCCTCCTGCTGAGGACAGGTACAAACAACTGGAGGACCGGTTAAATGCCATGGAGATCCAACGCGTGCCTGGGCTGGACTTTGGAGACCTAGGCTTATCTTCTGGGGTGGTGATCCCACACAAGTTCAAGGCACCTGCCTTTGTGAAGTACGACGGGGCTTCCTGTCCTAAACTGCACCTCCGTTCTTATGTAAGGAAGATCCAGCCTTACACTGCAGACAAGAACTTATGGATCCATTTCTTCCAGGAGAGTCTTTCAGGGACTCAACTCGAATGGTTCTATCAGCTGGATGGAACCAGTATTCGAAACTGGAAGGACTTGGCTACTGCTTTTTATAAGCAGTATCAGTATAATTCCGACCTCGCTCCCACGCGTACCCAACTCCAGGGTATGTCACTTGGGACGGGTGAAGGTTTTAAGGAGTACGCGCAGAAGTGGAGAGACCTGGCTGGCAGGGTGCAGCCACCGCTGACTGACCGTGAACTCGTGGACATGTTCTTGGGGACCCTGTCTGGTCCATTCTTCAACCATCTCATTGGTAATTCTTCTGCGGGGTTTACAGACCTCATTCTGACTGGTGAAAGGATCGAAGCTGGTATCAAGTCGGGGAAGATACAGAAAGTTGCCTCCTCGAGTACTGAAAAGAAGCCCTTCAAGAAGGAAGCTAGTGTTGTGTATGGTCCCAGAAGACAGAACAAACCGGAACGCCGCCAAGCTGTCAACGTGGTGGTAATTTCTAAGCCTGCTGCTGCTCCTCAACAGTATAACCAACCAAGGGGTGAGAGACCCAAAAGGCAGTACACTCGGCTCAGCATGACCCTATCTCAGATATTGCCGCAACTGCTGTCAACCAATCTGGTAACTGTTAAAGAAGCTCCGAAGGTAGTGAACACAACCTCTCCAAAGTACAACCCCAACGCCCGTTGCGCTTATCACTCTGATAGCCCAGGGCATTCTACTGATGATTGTTGGGCTCTGAGGAATAAGGTTCAGTACCTTATTGATGCTAAAGAAATACAGTTTGAGGCGCCCGAAGGGCCCAATGTTGTGACTGCTCCCATGCCCCAGCATGGAGTGAATACTGTGGAAGAAGATCGGTATGTAGCCTCTGTGGATGAGATTGTTACTCTGTTGTTGACCATCAAAAGGAACCTGTTGCTAGCTGGTTTATTTCCGGGATGTAGCAAAGGTTGCCTTCTATGTTCTGTTTCACCTGTTGGTTATCCTTTGTTGAAATCAGGTATCCAAAGCCTGATGGATAATAAAGAGATCTTGTTCGAGAAGATTGCTATTCCTGCTGTCCCTGCTGAAGAAGTGTCTATTGTCACTATTTTTAACAACCCTCCTAAGGCTCCTTCAAAGAAGCCTGTCAAAATTATGCCTGTTCACAAGATTGCTCCTATCATCATCAATGTTCCGGGGCCCATCCCCTATAAATCTGACAAAACTGTCCCGTGGCACTATGGGGCAGATGTTTATGTTCTTGGAGTAAAACAAGAGTTTGATGCTAGTACTGGCGTCAGTAACATCACCGGGCCTGCTTATGTCACTCGCAGTGGCAGGCTTTTCTCACCTGATATTGCGCCACCAGCTATTCAAAGACCTCTTGTCATCACACCTGCAAGTGTGCCTGCTTCCCTGCTTGACCAAGTTCCTATTTCTACCCCTGCTTCCGAATCATCTGACACTCGGGGCAAAGGGATTGTTACTGATGTGCCTGCCCAGACGGAGGCACCAAAGACAACCACTGTTGAAGCTTCCAGGCAGGAGATGGAAGAGATTCTTAAGATTATCAAGAAGAGTGATTTCAACGTAGTTGAGCAGCTGGGGCACACCCCATCTAAAATTTCTATGCTATCACTATTGTTATGTTCAGAGGCCCATGCCAAGGCCTTGATTACCTTCTTGAAGACGGCCCACGTGCCACAAGAGACATCAGCTGATCAATTTACTGAGTGTGTATCCAACTTAACTGCTGATAATGGTTTGGGTTTCTCTGACGCTGATCTAACTGCTAAAGGGAAGAACCATAACGATGCCCTGCATGTCTCCATTGAATGCAGGGGCACTACTCTGGCCCATGTGCTGGTTGACACTGGTTCCTCGTTGAACGTACTGCCCAAGAAAGCTCTAGACAGGCTGGATTGTGAGGTTTAGAGCTCAAGCCAAGTAACATTGTTGTCCGGGCCTTTGACGGGTCCAAAAGGATGGTACATGGTGAGGTTGACATTCCAATCAGGGTTGGCTCTCAGGTCTTTGATTCAACTTGTGATGGAAATCCGACCATCCTATTCTTGTCTGCTGGGTCGTCCATGGATCCACAAGGCTGGAGCTGTGACCTCCACATTGCATCAGAAGCTGAAGTACCCGGTCAGAGGGAAAATTGTGACAGTTCAGGGGGAGGAAGAATATATGGTTAGCCAACTTAACTCGTTCCGGTACATAGAAATGGATGGGGAGTTCATTGAGACCCCCTTTCAGCATTTTGAAGAGGTTCCTCAGACATTGGCGTCATCAGAGACTGTAACTAAAAAAGACTCTCCTTTGAAGATGGCTTCCTTAAAGGATGCCCGGGCTGTGATTGAGAAGGGTGAGTGTGCAAACTGGGGCCGACTTCCTGATTTCACTCTGAAGACTGACAAGTTTGGTTTGGGTTTCACTGCAGAAGCTCAGAAGGCCGTGCGTAAGGCAAGGATTGGAAGACCTCCTGTGTTCATCACCAACCCGTGAGTGAATGTTATTGAAGACAACGTGGAGGAATCTGAATTCGACAACTGGATCTACCCAACAACCAACGGTGGACCAAGCAACTGAACTGCCAAAGACTTCACACCTATTACTTTTGTCACTCAGTAATGAACTCCTTTGTTTTGAATTTGTAAACAGACAATAATTTTGAAACTTTATGGCCCGGTGTCTTACCCGGGGCACCGTGGCTTCATTTGTGAGGGCTTTTGTGTGTCACTTTCATATATCATTAATAAAAGCATTGGACGTTTTTACATTTCAAATCTTGCGCTCCTTGTCTTTCTTTATTATATATTGCAAAACAACTATATTTACACACACTCACCTATACAGGTTCCAATCCACTCTGGTTCCCACTGGTAACGACTCTGCTACTGCCAGTTATGACTTTGAAA
This sequence comes from Vicia faba, assembly GCA_948472305.1. Lineage (NCBI taxonomy): Eukaryota > Viridiplantae > Streptophyta > Magnoliopsida > Fabales > Fabaceae > Vicia > Vicia faba. Next base: position 1,634,782,439 of record OX451739.1, on the reverse strand, counting down.
ATCCGATCAACTTAGCCGAAGACGAAGGTGAAGATGATTGCGAAGTGCCTGGTGAACTTGCAAGACTGTTACTCCAGGAAGAGAGGGCCATTCAGCCGCATGAAGAGCCAGTGGAAACGGTAAATCTGGGTACTGAGACAGACAGAAAGGAGGTCAAGATTGGTGCCAATCTGGAGCTTAGTGTGAAACAGCGGTTGATTCAGATGTTGCATGACTATGTAGAAATATTTGCCTGGTCCTACGAAGACATGCCTGGGTTGGATACTGACATTGTGGTTCATCACTTGCCTACCAAGGAAGAATGCCCTCCGGTAAAACAGAAGGTCCGCCGTATGCGTCCAGAGATGTCTGAGAAAATCAAAGCTGAGGTTATGAAACAATTTGACGCCGGTTTTCTAGCAGGGACTTCTTACCCTCAGTGGGTTGCCAACGTGGTTCCAGTGCCGAAGAAAGATGGTAAGGTCCGAATGTGTGTTGATTACAGGGATTTGAACAGGGCGAGCCCTAAGGATGATTTCCCTCTGCCTCATATCGACGTTCTGGTTGACAATACTGCTCAGCATAAGGTATTCTCCTTCATGGACGGGTTCTCCGGTTATAATCAGATAAAGATGGCTCCTGAAGATATGGAAAAGACCACTTTTGTTACTCAGTGGGGCACCTTTTGCTACAAGGTCATGGCTTTTGGGTTGAAAAATGTTGTGGCAACTTACCAACGTGCCATGGTTGCTCTGTTTCATGACATGATCCACCATGAGATCGAAGTATATGTCGACGATATGATTGCAAGGTCCCAAACTGAGGAGGAACACCTTGACCATCTACAGAAGCTGTTTGACCGTCTGAAGTTGTACAAGCTGAGGTTGAACCCGAACAAGTGCACCTTTGGGGTAAGATCTGGAAAACTGCTAGGCTTCTTCATGAGAGACAAAGGTATTCAAGTGGACCCTGCCAAGGTGAAAGCCATACAAGGGATGCCAGTTCCCAAGACAGAGAAAGAAGTCAGAGGCTTTCTAGGACGTCTGAATTACATTGCCCGATTCATCTCACATCTAACTGCTACCTGTGAACCAATCTTCAAGCTACTGAAGAAAGATCAAGTAGTACGTTGGAACGATGAATGTCAGGCCGCTTTCGAAAGAATCAAAGAGTATCTCCAAGAACCACCCATTCTTATGCCGCCGGTTGAGGGGAGACCTCTAATCTTATACTTGACAGTACCGGACAACTCAATGGCGTGTGTGCTGGGGCAACATGACGAGTCTGGCTGAAAAGAGCACGCCATTTATTACCTTAGCAAAAAGTTTACCGACTGTGAGACCCGATACTCACTGCTCGAGAAAACTTGCTGCGCTTTGGTATGGGCTGCTCGCCAGCTGAGACAGTATATGTTGACTCACACTACTCTGTTAATTTCTAAAATGGATCCCATCAAGTACATCTTCGAAAAGCCTGCTCTGTCTGGAAGAATAGCAAGATGGCAGATGATCTTGACAGAATACGACATCTAATACACGACTCAAAAAGCAATCAAGGGAAGTGTATTGGCAGACCATTTGGCACACCAGGAAGTGGATGACTACCAATCTATGAACTTTGAATTTCCAGACGAGGATATCATGGTAGTAACTGATTATGAAGTACCTGGACCAGATGAAGGACCTGAGGAAGGATCCCGATGGTCTATGCACTTTGACGGAGCCTCAAGCGCTTTGGGTAACGGCATTGGCGCTGTGATCATATCCCCTACAGGCACTCATACTCCACTTACTGCCCGGCTATGTTTCAACTGCACCAACAACATGGCGGAGTATGAGGCATGCATCATGGGTCTTCAAGCTGCAATTGACTTAAGGATCAAGTTTCTGAGTGTCTTCGGAGATTCTGCTCTCGTGATCAATTAGATCAAAGGCGAGTGGGATACAAAACACCCAAATCTTATTCCTTACAAAGAGTATGTGTTGACGTTGATTCCCCACTTCGAGGAGATAACCTTTGAGCACTTCCCAAGAGAGGAGAATCAGTTGGCGGACGCGTTGGCTACGATGTCTTCTATGTTCAAAGTCAAATGGGACAACGAGGCTCCCCGGATCATTATCTGGAAATTGGATGAACCTGCACATTGCTGCGATCTTGAGGCTGAAGAGGTAACTGAAAAACCTTGGTATCATGAAGTGAAGAGGTACTTGGAAGCTCAAGAATACCCCGAGGGTACATCTGTTAATGACAAGAAGTTTCTGAGAAGGTTCGCGGCAAAGTTCTTCCTCAGCAATGACATTCTCTACAAACGAAACCATAATTCAACCTTACTGCGTTGTGTGGATAAAACTGAAGCAGAAAAGATCATGGCAGAGCTACATGAAGGTACCTTCGGAACACATTCCAGTGGGCACACTATGGCAAAGAAAATCCTTCGGGAAGGATATTTCTGGTCCACAATGGAAGCTGACTGTTACCAACATTCTCGGACGTGTCACAAATGCCAGATCTATGCAGATAAGGCGCACATTCCTCCAGTACCTCTGAACGTCTTGACAACACCTTGGCCTTTTGCAATGTGGGGCATTGATATGATCGGCGAGATCAGACCTACGGCATCAAACGGGCATCACTTCATCCTGGTAGTGATTGATTACTTCACAAAGTGGGTTGAAGCAGCTTCCTACGCTACGGTAACCAAGAACGTCGTGGCACGATTCATTCGGCACAACCTGATCTGTCGATACGGCGTACCTGAGAGGATCATTACGGACAATGGTACCAATCTTAACAACAAGATGATCACTGAGCTCTGCGAGCAATTCAAGATACAGCACCACAACTCTTCTCCCTACCGGCCGAAGATGAATGGGGCTGTCGAAGCGGCAAATAAGAATATCAAGAAGATTGTGTAGAAGATGACAGTGACCTACAAAGATTGGCACGAGATGTTACCGTTTTCTCTTCATGGGTACCGTACCTCAGCACGGACGTCAACAGGGGCAACACCCTTCTCCTTGGTCTATGGCATGGAGGCAGTCTTGCCTATTGAAGTCCAGATACCCTCTCTCCGGATAATGAAAGATGCAGGTTTGAGTGAAGATGACTGGATCCAGACTCGGCTTGATCAATTAAACCTGATTGACGAAAAGAGACTTACCGCTATTTGTCATGGTCAAACGTACCAAAAACGGATGATCAGGGCATTTAACAAGAAAGTCAGACGCCAAGAGTATCAAGTCGGAGACCTGGTGATCAAGCGCATCATTCTTCCTCAAAGTGATTCCAGGGGCAAATGGACCCCTACGTACGAAGGGCCATTTGTGGTTAAACCTATCTTCTCAGGAGGAGCTATGATTCTAACCACCATGGATGGTGACGACCTTCCTCACCCTGCCAATGCAGACATAGTAAAAAGATACTACGCATGAATTAAAGACCCGCTAGGTTGACGCACCTAGGCAAAATAAGGGCTTCCCGGCGAACCAAAAGGGTTCGGGCAAAAATAAGGGATGAAATGGAAAAAATCTGTACACCCGACAAGTCGAAAACCTGAAAAGGCGGCTTGGGCAAAAATGGGTATCCCGGTGGACTGAAAACCCGAAAGGGCGGTCCAGGCAAAAATTAGGGATAAGCGTAATACTATGTCTCATCGGATCACCTTGCATCCAGAATTCGGCATCAACTATCGGGCTCAGACGGCACCAATCAATCAGCTTCATCATCAACTAAGCAGCAAAGTGATGAGACGCTTGAAGACATAAAGGCGATAGCAGAGTTGAAACCCAGTGGGATTTTTCACATAGCTGTTTTGTTTTCCTTTGTACAAATTGTACAAACTCTATTCGGCGGCGTTCTCTTACTAGGACGTTAGCCTCTTGTACATAAACGCCTATTTATAGGAAAAATTCAAAATCAATACAAATCCACTTTTTCAGACAAATTGCCAGTTGTTTTTCCTTTTTCTGTTTTGTCTTGCGAAGAACGTCCAATGTTCATTTTTGATATATGCATCTGACATTAATTGCTAACTCATAAATATTTGCATGCGAAACAAAGGATTAATTACGGGTGACGACAAAAACAGGGGCAATAATGAGTTGTCTAAGCGACCTAGTCGCTCTGTCCACCGAGGTACAAAGGTAAGTTCGGCTGAAGAATGTAACCAGGATACCTCCACTCCACGTAGAGTAAGACAAAGTTCAACAATACTCTCCCCCGAGCAGAGTTGGTCTCCCATCAGTCCCGAAGAGGCACAGTATCTCCAGCAAGTCAACGATTCTCTCCCCAAGCAGAGTTAGTCTAGTGTCAGCCTTAAGGAAGTTGGGTATCCCCAGAAAATCTCAATATTCCCCAGCGGAGTATACAGATGTTCCTCTACAAGCATCCCCGACAGTCTTAATCTAAGATTGTTCCCCGGCGGAATACAGACACCCAGTGGAGCCACTTCCCCAGTACAGTCCAAAAGGTTTCCCTAGGAGAGTTTAATCATCCTCCCCAATAGATCCTGGAAACTTATCCCCAGTAGATTCTGGAAGCTTATCCCTACAGAGTACGAACGTCTCTCCCCGGCTTTATTCAAAGGTTATTCCCCACCAGAGCTTATAACTGGGTTATCCTTAGCTAATTGCCACGGAAAGATCGTCCTCGGCGAAGTTCTTCCTATCCCCCAACGGAGTTCATCAAATCCTCCAACAAATCTTATCAACGGTATCCCCAGCGAAGTCATCATCAAATTCTCAGCGAAGTATCTCTTCCCACAGAGTAATTCCCCGCAGAGTAATCTCTCCGCCAAGTTTATTCCCCAACGGAGTCATCTTCTCCTACCGGTTTATCCTTGCAATTATCATCCCCAGCAGAAACGAAGAACTCTACTCTTCAAACATCAGCCCAGGATTTGATTTCCCGGCATCCGTCAAGGATTTATTTTCCTAGACGAAAATACATTCATAGACATTTCACATTTCATACATCCTGCTTACATACATGATAAAGTGCATACAACACGATCTCATTTATTTTTGAGAACATCATGACATCATGCATATCATACATCATGACATTGCATACAACTGATGTTTTACCTTTTCAGGAAAAGGTCCATCCAAAGATGATTACTATCAACTGTCGCAATTCCAGATTCGTTTCCTGTATCTAGCCAGGGCATATCTGTGAGTGACTGATTGTAGATTCGACACCTGTATCCGGCCAGGGCATGTCTGCATGAAGAGTTTAGAGATTCGATACCCGTATCCAGCCAGGGTATATCTGTAGACGACCAATTCCAGATTCGATTCCTGTATCTAGCCAGGGCATATTTGTGAGTAACTGATTGTAGATTGGATACCTGTATCCAGCCAGGGCATGTCTGCATGAAGAGTTTAGAGATTTGATTCCTGTATCCAGCCAGGGCATATCTGTAGACGACCAATTCCATATTCGATTCCTGTATCTAGCCAGGGCATATTTGTTGATGACAAATTCCAGATTCGATACCTGTATCTAGCCAGGGTATATCTGTTGATGACAAATTCCAGATTCGATTCCTGTATCTAGCCAGGGCATATCTGTAGACGACCAATTCTGGATTCAATTCCTGTATCTAGCCAGGGCATATCTGTGAGTAACTGATTGTAGATTCGACACCTGTATCTAGCCAGGGCATGTCTGCATGAAGAGTTTAGAGATTCGATACCTGTATCCAGCCAGGGCACGTCTGTAAACAACCTTTTGAAGTTCTGAATTCGATTCCTGTATCTAGCCAGGGCATATCTGTGAGTAACTGATTGTAGATTCGACACCTGTATCTAGCCAGGGCATGTCTGCATGAAGAGTTTAGAGATTCGATACCTGTATCCATCCAGGGCACGTCTGTAATCAACCTTTTGAAGTTCCGGATTCGATTCCTGTATCTAGCCAGGGCATATCTGTGAGTAACTGATTGTAGATTCGACACCTGTATCTAGCCAGGGCATGTATGCATGAAGAGTTTAGAGATTCGATACCTGTATCCAGCCAGGGCACGTCTGTAAGCAACCTTTTGAAGTTCCGGATTTGATTCCTGTATCTAGCCAGGGCATATCTGTGAGTAACTGATTGTAGATTCGACACCTGTATCTAGCCAGGGCATGTCTGCATGAAGAGTTTAGAGATTCGATTCCTGTATCCAGCCAGGGCATATCTGTAGATGACTAATTCCGGATTCGATTCCTGTATCTAGCCAGGGCATATCTGTGAGTAACTGATTGTAGATTCGACACCTGTATCCAGCCAGGGCATGTCTGCATGAAGAGTTTAGAGATTTGATACCTGTATCCAGCCAAGGCATATCTGTAGACGACTAATTCAAGATTCGATTCCTGTATCTAGCCAGGGCATATCTGTAGACGACCAATTCCAGATTTGATTCCTGTATCCAGCCAGGGCATATCTGTAGACGACTAATTCCAGATTCGATACCTGTATCTAGCCAGGGCATATCTATGAGCGATTGATTGTAGATTTGATACCTGTATCTAGCCAGGGCATATCTGCACGAGGAGTTTGAAGATCAACACCTGTAGCAGGCCAGGAAACCATCTTTCTTTCTCAAGTACGCAAGTTCTCGCTAAGGAATCTCTTACGCGATCGACACCCCCGATGGCATCTGTAAGCCCATCTTCACAACCATCCGTTACACTTCCAAATGGCATCTATAAGCCCATTCCCGACAAGGTTCTGTCACATCCAGATGGCATCTATAAGCCCATCCCCCTATCCACCATCTCTCCAAATGGCATCTGTAAGCCCATTCCCTACATCACAGTGCTGATGTTCTACTATGCGAGTGCAAATTTCTGGGCACTTTAGTGTTCAATCATCTTCCACCTTCGGATCACGAAAGGCACGCAAGCCAATCTACATCCTCAGGTTTAAGAAGATTGAACAGGGGCAACTGTTGTACCCCAAAATTTTCCCTCCCATATTCTTCAAAGTTTTGACAAGCATCATCTCAATGGTTCAAGACTTCTCAAGGGATTGCACAGTCAAACCATCCTCCTAAGCCAGTCAAAATTAGGGTTTTGTTTCTCTCAAGGAAGTTGAGGTTTTCAGTGGCTCAATCAAGTCCCATATGCTCATATACATTGTCAAGCATCCATATGCCAAGTTTCAAGGCTCACGACATCAAGTTGCACAGTCAAAAGCCTTAGTTGCTCCACAATCAACTGTAGGGGTAAAATGGTCATTTGGCAGTCAAAAGTCAAAAATTTTGGTCAACATATTATTTTGAAGCCACAATCATCATTTGATCAAGTCTTGATCATGATTCCACAAGAATGGCTCAAAAAATCATCAAGATGCAAAAGTTTCCATTTTTGGACAGTTGAAAAGTCAACTGTAACTTGACCAAGGCATAACTTTTTCATGGTTCATCAGAAAAATCCTATCCAATGTTCATTTTGAAGGGGATGACATTCCCTACAACTCATCTTCACATTCCAAGTCCAAGAAATGCTCCCACAAAAAGTTATCAATTTCAACATTATAGGTCAATTTCAAAAGTCAACAAAAAGGCATTTTAAGTCAAAGACCATAACTTGAGATTGGTAAATCCAAATGACATGGGATCAAAGGCATTGGTTAGAGGACTTCAATACCTTTCCAAAATGTCCAAGAACATGTTCATATGATCAAAATTAAGCAAGATATGCATTGGAGAAGTTGGGAAATTTTTGTGAAATGGCAAAAGTCAACTATCCTTGAAACTTCAATTTTTGACAAAAGGGCCCACTTTCTTCCACTTGATTCAGCCTTGTCATGCCATACACGTGTCCCATGCTTAATTTCAAGATCAAACATTTATTTTTCCATTTTATTTAATTTTTATTGATTTAATTCATTTTAAATCCATAATAATTCAAATAAAATCAAAAAAATTAATGGAATGGTATCTTGTGGTTTGAATAGCTTTCATGTATCATTTGCCAGCTCACAAATTCGTGCCAAGCCATTTTGAGCATAAAATCCAAGTTTTGCTCCAAAAATGGAAAGCTTTCAATGGTGGTTAAACAAGAATCTCCAAACATCAATGCAATGGATCCCAAGCCTAGCTGCTGACCTAATTTCATTCACATATACATATTCAAGCATTCCAAACCTCATTCACGACCTAAGCTGCTGCACAAACGGCCAAACCATATTCAAAAAAATCAAGCAAAAAGAAAACTGTTTTTCATATTGCAGACCAATTCAAAGCCTTAGAGCAATTCAAATACGTTGCTAGCATCCCCAGGAACACATTGCAATCCAAAACAAGCCTCAAAGCTCAAGAACACGTGCTACACAGACCCACGGTTTGTCAAACTTCTTCATAATCACATACATTGATTCATGCACATTTGATATGTTTTGTTGAGTGTTTTGTGTTCACAAGACCCATACAAAGCTAATGGTGTGGTTCAATTGCCTTGAAACACCCTGAAACCGAAACCACCATGGATAAGTTTTAGGGTTTTGAAGCTTTCAAATTAGGGGTTTGTAATACAGAAAAAATCAGGCTTTGAAAAATCCATGGTTGGATTCGTCAGGATGAGACGAAACTAAAACTCCCCTCGCGAACAATTTATATTAATCAGGGAGCTATTCGCTATTTTTGACATTTGCAGGTTATGGGGGTTTAAAACCCCCGCTAATTGTTTTGTTTTACAGGCAAAAGGAGGAAGAAGACAATACGTGTGGAGACGTCATTGGGCAATTCAAATATAGCGCGCGTTTTTGTTAATTTCCAGCATAGGCGTTATTTTCATATATTATGTTTATTGCCCATTATAATAACAAAGACAACGCAATGGCCTAGTGGGAGATGATGTGTCTGGTAAACATTGGGACTTGGGTTCGATTCCCAGGTCCCCCAAACGCTTGTTAATATTTTTCCTTACAGGTTCCCATGCAGGCATCCTTAAAGTGTCCCACCATACATGTCCAGATCCCAGGCGCCATGTGGCCTTGTGTACAGATCTAAAGGCTACAAAGGTGAGGAGCACCATGCTCCCAGTCAAGAAGTGCTCTTGAAGATCCAGAAAGGTCAAACATGCTTGGCAACAAAATGGGCCTCAGATTTCTAAGCAAACCCCCTTGCTGGCCCATCACCCCCCCTTTGGGTTTGCATTTTTTTATTTTATTTTTCTTTCTTTTAATTGCTTTATTTATTTCTATTGTTTTTTAATTAATTACTCACCAACCAATTAATTAAATGTTTTCACAATAAAAATTCAAAAAAACCAAAAAAATATATTTATTATTTTTTGTAAATAAATTCATTAATTAATTTAGGTTAATTAGGTCAACTTTAATCTTTTTCATAATAAATAAAAACAATTCAGAATTAGGGTTTTACTAACTTTTAACTTCTTTTTATTTTCTCTTTATTTTCATTAAAACATTAAAAAACATAAAAAACACAAAAAATATTTTTCTTGTAAATAATTGATTAATTAGAATTAGGGTTAATATTTAATTAATTGCAAAAAAAAAGGGATAAACTCAATTCTTTTCTCAAAAGGGTCAAAACCCTAAGGACGTTCCCGATTCAATCTTTCGCGCGTATTTATTTTAATTCATTATTTTGTATCTGCTCAGGAAATGTAATAGTTAATTAGGCTTTATCGCTTTATTTACTTTTCTCGCACTTATTTTCAAAACGGGTTTTTGTTTTTGGCGATGTATAGACCCGCGCCTTGTAATAGTTAGATTTACCTTTTCCGCACTTTATTTTCCGCACTCTTAACTGTTAAAAAAAATGCATGAAAGACTTGTATGACAAATAAAACCAATCCGTAGCTCACAAATAACATGCAAAGACAATTTAACTGAAAAACAACACACATGCACATGCCACTCTTAGGGTACGCCTCACTGGTTGCCTCGAACGTGGTCGTCAAGTATAGGGTGTTTTAGAGGTCGCCCTTCTGTCTAAGATCCAGTTGCCTCGAAACAGTTGCCTCGCATAAAAAGGATCTAGGACATTAGGGTTACTTCTAAGGTATCCTACTATTGCTTTGGTGACCACACATGTCCCTAATAATCGAATTGACCTGAATACTTCCAACGACGGTGCTACCTACCTCTCAATGGTGGGATAGCACTATCTAAAGGACTCTTACACAACTTAATTCCTTAGAGTAGGTAGATTCTCCTGGGTACTTGCTCTTTCAAACAAACAAAACAACTTTTCGCACCTACACTTTGAAAAGGTTTTCAAACAAATTTTTTCATACGCTCTTGAGGACAGATACAAGAGTTACTTAGAAATTTTTCAAATGAAACTTTTTCAAAACCCACACGCACTTGAAAAGCAAACAAATTTTGAAAACATAAGAGCAAGTACCTAAGAGCCCGTGGATAACCACGGATAGAAAGGGTGCTAACACCTTCCCTTTCTATAAATCTACCTCCCGAACCGAGAAACATTCTCGAATAAGGAATTTTGCTGTGCTTTTGTCCTTTCCATGCTGGAGAACATAAAAGACGGTGGCGACTCTTGCTTACCGCGACATTTCGCGAACCAGCTTAAAAAACAGTCAGTTCTATTTCCACCGATCACACTGGGGCAGTAACTTCTACGCTCCACCAGATGCTGAAATACCCAGTGAAGGGGAAAATTGTTACGGTACGAGGAGAAGAGGAGTACATGGTGAGCCACCTCAACTCTTTACGGTATGTGGAGATGGATGGGGAGTTCATTGAGACCCCGTTTCAACATTTTGAAGAAGTCCTCCAGACGCTGGCATCAACTGAAATTGTTACTGAAGATCCTCCAATGAAGATGGCTTCCCTCAAGGATGCCCGGGCTGTTATGGAGAAAGGTGGGTGTGCAAATTGGGGTCAACTCCCTGATTTTGCACATAAGACTAACAAGTTTGGTTTGGGTTTCACTGCATAAGCTCAAAGGGCTGTTCGGCGTGCACGGATCGGAGGACCTCCCTTATTTATCAGCAATTCATGAGTAAATGCCATTGAAGACGATGTTGAAGAATCTGAGTTTGACAGTTGGATCTACCCAACTACTGATGGTGGACTAAGCAATTAGACTACAATGGACTTTGTCCCAATTTCTTTTATTACCCAGTAATGAGACTTTTGTTTTGTATTTGTAACAAACAATTTTTAAACTTTACGGCCCAGTGTCTTACCCGAGGCACCATGGCTTTGTTTGTGAGGGCTTTATGTGTGTCATTTTCATATATCATTAATAAAAGCATTGGACGTTTTCTTGCATTTCAAATTTTGCGCTCCTTGTTTTTCTTTTATTTATTTATTTTGCAAAACAACTATTTTACACACACTCACATATACAGGTCTGAATCCACTCTGGATCCCACTAATAACGACTCTGCTACTGCCGATTATGACTTCGAAAGTCCGATCAACTTAGCCGAAGACGAAGGTGAAGATGATTGCGAAGTGCCTGGTGAACTTGCTAGATTGTTACTTCAGGAAGAGAGGGCCATACAGCTGCATGAAGAGCCAGTGGAAATGGTAAATCTGGGTACAGAGGTAGACAAGAAAGAGGTCAAGATCGGTGCAAATCTGGAAGCTAGTGTTAAGCAACGGTTGATTCAGATGCTGCGTGACTATGTTGAGATCTTTGCCTGGTCTTTTAAAGATATTCCTGGGTTGGATACTGATATTGTGGTTCACCGATTACCTACCAAGGAAGACTGTCCTCCAGTGAAATAGAAAGTTCGCCGAATGCGCCCAGAGATGTCTGAGAAAATCAAGGCTGAAGTGATGAAGCAGTTTGACGCCGGTTTTCTAGCAGTTACTTCTTACCCACAATGGGTGGACAATGTGGTTCCTATTCTGAAGAAGGATGGTAAAGTTCGAATTTGTGTCGACTATAGGGATCTGAATAGGGTGAGCCCCAAGGATGATTTCCCTCTACCTCATATTGACATTCTGGTTGACAACACCGCACATCATAAGGTATTCTCCTTTATGGATGGTTTCTCTGGTTATAATCAGATTAAAATGGCTCCCGAAGATATGGATAAGACAACCTTTGTTACTCAATGGGGTACCTTTTGCTACAAGGTTATGCCTTTTGGATTGAAGAATGTTGGGGCAACGTATCAGCGCACCATGGTTGCTTTGTTCCACGACATGATTCATCATGAGATTGAGGTATACGTTGACGACATGATTGCAAGATCCCAGACTGAGGAAGAACATCTGGACCATCTTCAAAAGCTGTTTGACAGGTTGAAGTTGTACATACTGAGGTTAAACCCGAACAAGTGCACCTTCGGGGTGAGATCTGGTAAGCTGCCGGGTTTCGTCGTAAGTGATAAAGGTATTCAAGTGGATCCTGCAAAGGTGAAGGCTATAGAGGAAATTCCAGCTCCCCGAACAGAAAAAGAAGTCAGAGGCTTTTTGGGACGTTTGAACTATATTGCCCGATTCATCTTGCACCTAACTGCTACTTGTGAGCCAATCTTCAAGTTACTGAAGAAAGATCAAGTGGTAAGATGGAACGATAAATGCCAGGCCGCTTTCGAAAGGATCAAAGAATATCTCCAAGAGCTACCCATTCTGATGTCGCCAGTTGAAGGGAGACCTCTGATCTTATACTTGAAAGTACTCGAAAATTCAATGGGGTGTGTGCTGGGGCAGCATGACGAGTCTGGCCGAAAAGAGCATGCTATTTATTACCTTAGCAAAAAGTTTACCGACTACGAGACCCGATACTCGTTGCTTAAGAAAACTTGCTGCTCTTTGGCATGGGCTGCTCTCCGGCTGAGACAGTATATGCTGACTCACACTACTCTATTTATATCAAATATGGATCCGATCAAGTATATCTTTGAGAAGCCTACCTTGTTCGGAAGAATAGCAAGATGGCAGATGATCTTGACTGAGTATGACATTCAATATACGACCCAAAAGGCAATCAAGGGAAGTGTGTTGGCAGATCATTTGGCACATCATGCAGTGGATGATTACCAGTCTATGAACTTTGATTTCCCGGATAAGAACATCATGCTGGTGACTGACTGTGAGACACCTGGACTGGATGAAGGACCTAAGGAGGGATCCCGATGGTCTATGTACTTTGATGGAGCTTCAAACGCTTTGGGTAATGGCATTGGCGTTGTGATCATATCTCCTGAAGGCTCTCATACTTCATTCACTGCCCGACTATGTTTTAATTGCACCAACAACATGGCGGAGTATGAAGCGTGCATTATGGATCTTCGAGCAGCTATTGACCTAAGGATTAAGTTCTTAAGAGTATTCGGAGATTCCGCTCTCGTGATCAGTCAAATCAAAGGCGAGTGGGATACGAAACACCCAAATCTTATTCCTTACAAGGAGTATGTATTGACGTTGCTTCTGCACTTCGAGGAGATAACTTTTGAACACTTCCCTAGAGAAGAGAATCCGTTGGCGAACGCGTTGGCTACGATGTCTTCTATGTTCAAAGTCAGATGGGACAATGAGGCTTCCCCGATTACCATTGAAAGGTTGGACGAACCTGCACATTGCTGTGACATTGAGACTGAAAAGGTGGCAGATAAACCTTGGTTTCATGAGGTGAAGAGGTATCTTGAAGCTCAGGAATACCTCGAGGGTGCATCTGTTAATGATAAGAAATTTCTGAGGAGGTTCGCGGCGAAGTTCTTCATCAGTAATGGCATTCTTTACAAGCGTAACCATGATTCAACCTTACTGCGTTGTGTGGATAAGAATGAAGCAGAAAGGATCATGATAGAGTTACATGAAGGTACTTTCAGAACTCATTCCAGTGGACACACCATGGAAAAGAAAATCCTTCGGGCAGGATATTATTGGTCCACAATGGAAGCCGACTGTTATCAGCATTCTCGGAACTGTCATAAGTGTCAAGTCTATGCTGATAAGGTGCATATACCTCAAGTACCTCTGAATGTTTTGACAGCTCCTTGGCCTTTTGTAATGTGGGGCATAGACATGATCGAAGAGATCAGACCTATGACATCTAACAAGCATCGTTTTATCCTGGTAGCTATTGATTACTTTACGAAGTGGGTTGAAGCAGCTTCCTTTGCTACAGTGACCAAGAACGTCGTGGCACGGTTCATTCGGAAAAATCTGATTTGTCGATACGGTGTACCAGAGAGGATCATTACGGACAACAGTACAAATCTCAACAATAAGATGATCACCGAGCTCTGCAAGCAGTTCAAGATACAACATCACAACTCTTCTCCCTACCGGCCGAAGATGAATTGGGATGTTGAAGCGACTAATAAGAACATTAAGAAGATTGTGCAGAAGATAACGGTGACATACAAAGACTGACACGAGATGTTACTATTTGCTCTTCATGGGTACCGTACCTCAGCGCGAACGTCAACAGGGGCAACACCTTATTCCTTGGTTTATGGCATGGAGGTCGTCTTGCCCATCGAAGTTCAGATACCCTCTCTTCGGATTATGAAGGATGCAGGTTTGAGCGAAGATGACTGGATTCAGACCCGGCTTGATCAACTGAACTTAATTGATGAAAAGAGACTTACTGCTATTTGTCATGGCCAGACGTATCAAAAGCGGATGATCAAGGCACTTAACAAGAAAGTCAGACGACAAGAGTATCAAGTTGGGGATCTGTTGATCAAACGCATTATCCTACCTCAAGGTGATCCCAGGGGCAAATGGACCCCCACGTACGAAGGGCCATTTGTGGTTAAGAACATTTTCTTAGGAGGAGCTATGATTCTAACCACCATGGATGGTGACGACCTTCCTCACCCCTTCAATGTAGACATAGTGAAAAAATACTACGCATAATCAAAGACCCGCTAGGTTGACTGGCCTAGGCAAAAATAAGGGCTTCCCGGCGAACCAAAAGGGTTTGGGCAAAAATAAGGGATGAAAATGAAAAAATCTGTACACCCGGCAAGTCGAAAACCTGAAAAGGCAGCTTGGGAAAAAAAGGGTATCCCGGTGGACTGAAAACCCGAAAGGGCGGTCCAGGAAATAATTAGGGATCAAAGCGTAACACTATGTCTCATTGGATCACCTTGCAACCAGACTTCAGTATCAACTATCAAGCTCGGACGACACTAATCAATCTGATCTACCTTCAACCAAGTAACAAAGTGATGAGATGCTCGAGGACATAAGGGCAATAGCAGAGTTGGAACTCAGTGGGATTATTCACATAGCTGTTTTGTTTTACACAAACTATATAAATTCTATTGTTCGGCGGTGTTCTCTTACTAGGACGTCAACCTCTTGTATAAAAAAACACGCCTATTTACAGGCCAAACCTCAAAATCAATACAATTCATTTTCAAAGAAATTTCAACTGTTTTTCCTTTATCTGTTTTGTTTTGCAAAGAACGTCCAATGTTCATTTTTGATATATGCATTTGACATTAATTGCTGCTCATGAATATTTACATGCGAAGCAAAAGACGATTACTCGTAATATCAGAAACAGTGGCAATAAGAATTGTCCAAGCTTTACAGTTGCTCTGTCCACCAGGTACAAGGATAGATTCAGCTGAAAAACATGGCTAAAATACTTTCACTCCCCGTAGAGTAAGAGAAGACAGTAATGTTAGCTCTCCCCAGCTGAGACTCACAACCGCGAATGAATCGGTAATATTCTCCCCAATCAGAGTTTATCTATCATCGGAACTGAAAAGTCTTATCATCCCCGGCAGAGTATAAAATATCCCCAGTGGAGTTTGGAAAGTTTCCCCAACGTAGTCTGAAAAAGTTTCCCTAGTAAAGTTTGGAGAATCATCCCCAGTAGACTCTGGCAGATTGTCCCCAGTAGAGCCTAAAAGGTTATCCCCAGTAAGGTCTCTATTGAAAAAATCATCCCCAGTGGAGCTCATTCCTTTCATAAGCAGAAACAAGAATCCCCAACAAGATTCAGTATCACCAGCAACGGTAATTCATCCTCAGCGGAATTTATCAGTAGAATCCTCTATAGAGCATCTCTTCCCCACAGAGTAATCTCCTCATCAATATATTCCCCAACGAAGTTATCCTCTCATGCAGGTTTATTCTCACAATCATCTTCATTCGCTATCCCCAGTGGAAACGAAGAATTCAACTCTTTTCTCCAGCGGCTATCTGGGATTTATTTTCCCCAGCTAAAAAAATTACATTTCCATACATCATAACACATGCATATACGCATCATACAACACAATCTCATTTATTTTGAGAACATCATTTGCTTGATACATGTCATGCATTACATACAACTAACCTTTAACTTTCAGGAAGGATGCGGTTAAATTCTCATAAAATTCAAAGCTATAAAGCTTTTACCTCAGTCGAATTACTGACAAGTTCTTAAAACTCAGTAGAGATGTTTTCTCAGTTGAAGTACATACAAGGTCCTAAATCTCAACAAAGTTTTCCTCTGTTGAATTACAAATGAGTTCCTAAATCTCAGCAAAGAAGTTTTCTCATTTGAATTATGGGAGAGTTCTCAAATCTCGACAAAGTTCCTCCGTTGAATTACAGACAGGTTCCTAAATCTAAGCAGAGAAGTTTTCTCAATTGAATTACGGGCGAGTTCTTAAATCTCGACGAAGATGTTTCCCCAGTTGAATTACGGACGAGTTCTTAAAACTCAGCAGAGATGTTTTCTCAGTTGAAGTACAGACAAGTTCCCAAATCTCGACAAAAGTGTTCCTCCGTTGAATTACAGACGAGTTCCTAAATCTCAGCAGAGAAGTTTTCTCAGTTGAATTACGGGCGAGTTCTTAAATCTCGACGAAGATGTTTCCCCAAGTTGAACTACAAACGAGTTCCTAAATCTCAGCAAAGAAGTTTTCTCAGTTGAACTACGGGCGAGTTCTCAAATCTCGACAAAGTTCCTCTGTTGAATTACAGACATGTTCCTAAATCTCAGCAGAGAAGTTTTCTCAGTTGAATTATGGGCGAGTTCTTAAATCTCGACGAAGATGTTTCCCCAGTTGAATTACGGACGAGTTCTTAAAACTCATGAGAGATTCAGTTGAAGTACATACAAGTTCCCAAATCTTGACAAAAGTGTTCCTCCGTTGAATTACAGTCGAGTTCCTAAATCTCAGCAGAGAAATTTTCTCAGTTGAATTACGAGCGAGTTCTTAAATCTCGACGAAGATGTTTCCCCAAGTTGAATTACAGACGAGTTCCTAAGTCTCAGCAAAGAAGTTTTCTCAGTTGAATTACGGGCGAGTTCTCAAATCTCGACAAAGTTCCTCCGTTGAATTACAGACATGTTCCTAAATCTCAGCAGAGAAGTTTTCTCAGTTGAATTACGGGAAAGTTCTTAAATCTCGACGAAGATGTTTCCCCCCAGTTGAATTACGGGCAAGTTCCTAAATATCGACACCTCAGTTGAATTACGGGCAAGTTCCTAAATCTCGACACCTCAGTTGAGTTACAGACAAGTTCCTAAATCTCAACAAAGATCAGACTTCCCCAGTGGAATCTTCCTCAAACAACAGGTATACAAGCTCTCGCTAAGGAATCTCTTATGCGATCAACACTCCTTCAGATGGAATCTTTAAGCCCATCCCCTCGTTAGTAATCTCTAAATGGCATCTGTAAGCCCATTCCCGACATCACAAAGCAACCACCACTTCATGCGAGTGCAAATTTATGGGCACTCTAGTGTTCAATCCTCTTCCACCTTTGGACCACGAAAGGCACGAAAGCCAATATACATCCTCATGTTTAAGAAGATTGAACATGGGAAGCTGTTGTACCCCAAATTTTTCCCTCTCATATTTCTCAAAACATTGCAAGGAAGATCTCCAGGTTGCTCAAGAGTTGGTCAAACAAGCTCTCTCCTAAGGCAGTCTACCCCAAATTAGGGTTTTGTGTTGCATCAAGATACTTGAGTCCAAGTGACCCCAATTTCTCACCAGTGTCCTAATATATTATCAAGATCATCCATGTCAAGTTTCAAGCCTTGCAGAGGAAGTTTGCTCAGTCAATTGCTCAAAGGTCCAAAAATCGACTATGCTAGGGCAAAAGTCAACTGTGACCCAAATACAGTCAAACTTCAAGATTTTTTGTCAACATTCTCATTTTGAAGGATATTTCATCTTTTTATCAAGGGTTTATCATGATTCATCAAGGATTGCTCAAAATTCATCAAGATTCAAAAGTTGCTAAATTAGGGTTTTGTCAGAAAAGTCAACTCAACTTTGACCAAGCATAACTTTCTCATACTTTATGAGAAATGACCCATCAAAAGCTCATTTTGAAGATGATGAAATTCTATACAATACATATTCATACCCCAAGATCAAATTATGCACTCACAAGAAGCTATGAATTTTGACATTATAGGTCATTTTTGAAAGTCAACAAAAACACATTTTTTGTCAAAGCTTCTAACTTGAGCATGGAATATCAAATTGAGATGAGACAAAAAGGGATGATTAAAGTACATCTCAAGATTTCTAAAAAGTCAAAGAACACCTCTAAAAGATCAAAATTGAGGAAGTTATGCATTGTTGAAGTTGGACTTTTTTGCAAAATTGCCAAAAGTCAACTATCCCCAAAACTTCAAATTTTGCCAAATGGGCCCATTCTTTTTCACTTGTTTTGAGTTTTAATTATTTCCCACGTGCTCTAGCTTTAGCCATGTGTCCATATCACATTTTTATTAATTATTTTGATTTTTATTTGAATTAATTTGATTTAAATCAAATAAAATCAAATAAAATCCAAAGCATTGATACCAATGGATTTTTTGTCTGTTTCAGGCTTTAATCACAGCTAGCAAACCATTCCCAATTCGTATCAAGGCATAAAGGTACAAAAAGATTGAAATCAAGCCAAATTTGGAAAGCTTTGAAAGAGAATAAAATCAAATATTCAATCATCAATGGAGGAAGATTTGGACAAAGTTTGTTACCCTAATACACTGAGCAATACATAAAGGTCGTGTACACACAAGAATAAAGGTTGGAGATCAATTGGAGAGGCAGAATCAAACTTGCAAAAAACAAAGAAAAAGCGTGGGATCGAAATCAAGGTTAGAGGTTGTTTCAAGGCTTGGCAAGTATCCCAATCGTTTCCTGGCAACCTCCACAAGCAAAACCGATCACAACCACACGTTTTCAAGCTTCCTAGAGCACTGTAACTCATCCACGGATTCCCCATATTCTTGAATTCGATTTGCACTATTCTTGCATCCATTGAATAAAATAATTGCATATTTGTGATCACTACATCATTTACAAGCTTTTGGTATTAGTTGATTGCATTTACCTGACCTATAACAAGATCCACCATTATTAGGGTTTTGTTCTTGTTTTTGGGGTTTTTCACTTCAGGTACAATTAGCCTACATAATGGTTATGGATGTGATCAGCAGGTTGAGACGAATACAACCATGTTCTTAGAATGCGTTTATATGGCCTGGAGAAGATTTTAGAACGAAGCTGCGCTTTTAGCTGCGGATAAAAATCCGCAGGTAAAAGTTACAGTTTTAGAGGACAGGGACGAAGACGTGTCGTCCACCCATTTGCCCATTCAAATAATTGCATGCATTTTTATTTATTTTTTGGCAATTGATTTTATTTGTATATATTAAATTGTGTTTGTATTATTATTAACAAAACAACAACGCGCCCCAGTGGTAGCCACATAAGCCTTAAAGGATCCAAAGGCTGGAGGTCAGGGGTTCGACCCCTGCCTCCAGCAAATTGCATTTTCTTAATATTTTTCAGGAGAACATGTGCACGCATGGACCAAATTTTCACCATGGATACTCACTATCAAAGCGCCAGATGGCCAGATGGCCAGATCTGGTGGTCAAGTTTCAAGGGCACACCATAAGCCAGTCAACGCGCCTACACAGGATCCTAAAAGTCCACTTGGATCAGCTGCTATTGGGCCAACAAAAATGCTTTCTGCATCCTCCAAAAAAGACCCAATTTCTCTAACTTTCTCATATTTTATTTATTTGATTTAATTATTTTATTTTTATTTAATTAATGTACTAACCAATCACAAATTTTCTTTTTATCAAAAAATCACAAAAATATCATTTTGTCCAATTAAAATTAAGAATTTTATTTTTCTTTAGTAAATTTTAATTAATTAATTAG
Organism: Vicia faba; assembly: GCA_948472305.1. Classification (NCBI taxonomy): domain Eukaryota; kingdom Viridiplantae; phylum Streptophyta; class Magnoliopsida; order Fabales; family Fabaceae; genus Vicia; species Vicia faba. The sequence goes on along the minus strand of OX451739.1, from coordinate 1,634,762,364 downwards.
GCCTTTAATTCTAGGAAAATTTAATTTATTTTTTGTAAATAAATAAAATAAATTAGAAATCATTAGGTTTTAACATAATTTAATTATTTTAATTTCTTTCTTAAATTAACAAATACTCCAAAAAATATGTCATTTATTATTTTTAATCAATTAATTTATTTTATAATTAATTTAGTATTTAACTTAGGATTTAATTTCTTTCCTTAAAATAAATAAAAACAACAAAAAAAAGCATTTTCTTTTAAAAGGGTCAAAACCCTAATTCGCATTCGATTTAATTTCGCGTCGCGCTTTATTTTCTTTATTCAATTGATGTATCTGCTTCCGGTATGTAATAGTTTTAAATAGGACATTTAATTATTTTACCGCTTTATTTTATTTTCAAAGGGTCTCTTTTGGCGATGTAAATACCCGATGCCTTGTAATTTAATTTCTGCATTTTAATTCTGCAAATTATAACTGTTAGATGTTTGATAATAGGGTTTGTATGATAAGACTGAATGCTTAATCTTAAAATCAAATTAGATCACCCTTAATATGTGCAAAGATAAAAATAACTGAAATCAATACACTCACACATGCGCACTCCTAGGGTACACCCCACTTGGTTGCCTTCGTACACGGTAATTGAGTATAGGTCGTTTTAGAGGTCGCCCTCTTGTCTAAAAGATCATAGTTGCCTCGAAACGGTTGCCTCGGATATTGTTGCCTCAAACAAATGATCTAAGACATTAGGGTTACTGCTAAGGCGTCCTAACATTGCTTTAGTGACCGTATGTCCCTCATTCGAATTGATCCTCAAACTCCAACGACGGTGCTACCTACTCATTAATAGTGGGATAGCATTGTCTAAATGAAATTAGCATAGAACGATTCCTTTTTCGAGTAGGTAGATAGTTCTTAGATACTTGCTCATCCAAAACAAAACAAAATTTTCACACTTACACTCCTTTTCAAACAATTTTTTTTTCAAAAACACTTCATTACACTCTTGAGGACAGAAGCAAGAGTTAAGTCGAAGTTAAAAAACTTTTCAAAACCTACAAGCACAAAGAAAACATTTTGAAAATGATGAGCAAGTACCTAAGAGCCCGTAGATAACTACGGATAGAAAGGGTGATAATACCTTCCCTTTCTATAATCTACCCCCCGTACCTAGAAAATCTCGAAAAAGGAATTTTTCTGTGCTTTTTTCCTTTCCTTGTTGGATAAAATAAAAGTCGGTGGCGACTCTTGCTTACCGCGACATTTTGCGAAAACAAACGCAAAACACAAACCAGCATTCCAAAAATAATCAGTTATTCCCACCGTATCACAGACGTCATTCGTTGTATTACGAGATGGGAGTTTGTGGCTTAACGTGTGTTTGAATTAACTGAGAGACTACCCTGCCCCAGGTTTTGATTAAAGGTTTCAATTTGTGTTAAAACAGAAAACTTCTACTTCTTTGGCTCGAAGGGGTTGACTAGGGATTATCTTCCTTATAACTCCAGTGTTTTGGATTTGAAAAAACACATGTACATCGTTAGCAAGGTCTGTTCAAAAGCATATTGTATGAGATTATGGCATTGTTTTCGTCATCCTCCCTCTAAAGGCTTGTAACTTTTAGCAAGAGTTGAATGTCATAAAGTGAGTAAAAAGCATAGTTTAAATGTAACGAAAATGAGTGGATCAAATCAAGACAAACATATGCAATGCATTAATGAAACAAAGTTTGACATTAATAGATAATTGTTTGAACAAGCAAAAGAAATTACAACTTGAAAATTCAAATGAACAAAAGCTTTCAATGATTCGTCATAGGAGTAGTGATTATGTTTGGAGTCTCCGGAGGGTCAAACTCGATCTCCTTGGCATCAATCATGTCTTGGACCTTGTTCTTCAGAGCCCAGCAATTGTTTGTGTCATGTCCCAGACTATCAGAGTGGTATACACACCTTTCATTGGGATTATAGGTAGGAGCGGAAGTATTTGGGTTCCAGAGAGGAGCCTTTAACGTAATCAGCTCCGCCTTCAACATGTGTTGTAGCGCTTGAGCCAGTGACATGTTGATCTTAGTGAATTGTCTTTTAGGCGCGACCTCCTTACGCTGATGCCCTTGTCTTTGTTGAGCAGGCGTAGGATTAGAGATCAAGATTGCTCCTACGTGTTGGTCATGACGACTCTTTTGACCATACACAACATTGGACTCTTTCTTCCTATTGTATGGATTTTTTTGAGCATCAGAAGGTGTAGCTCCTTGGATATTTCCACTTTTGATGCCAGCTTCGACTCTTTCGCCAATCAGTATTAGCTCGGTGAACCCGGCTGAGGAACTTCCAATTAGGTGTTTGAAGAAAGGTCCTGTCAAAGTTCCCATGAAGATGTCAATTAGCTCCCTGTCAGTTAAAGAGGGCTGCATCCTACCATCCAGGTCTCTCCACTTTTGGGCATACCCTTTGAAGCTCTCATTGGAACCCATGGTCATGTTCTGCAATTGCACACGAGTTGGTGCAAGATCAACATTGTATTGATACTGCTTATAGAAAGCAACAACCAAATCTTCTCAAGTATGGATGTGAGAACTCTCCAATTGATAGAACCATTCGAGTTGAGTCCCTACTAGGCTCTCTTGGAAGAAATGGATCCAAAGCTTTGGATCAGTTGTGTATGGTTGAATCTTGCGAACATAAGACTTTAAGTGTATCTTAGGGCAAGAGACTCCATCGTACAGGGCAAAAGTAGGGATTTTGAACTTTGGCAGGATGACCACTCCAAAAACCAAACCCATGTCTCCTAAATCCAATCCAGGTATCTGTTGAATCTCCATAGCACTGAGGCGATCCTCCAACTGTTTGTACTTGTCATCAGTGGGAGGATATTGTTCCTCGGAGTAGTCAGCTTCAACTTTATCAATCTCCAAATTGTGGTCTTCTTCGAGACTAACTCCCATTTTGGACGGAGTTGAAAGATCTAGAGCTCTCTTGACTGGTCCTCCAAGTCTTCTTCTTGAGTTCAGGACACCTATTAACTTCTTGGACTTCTTCCTCTTGTCTTTGAGAAGGAGAGTTTTCAGGTCCTCTTGCCCCTTAGCCATAGTCAGGAACATTTGTTGGAATTGAGCGTTTTGAGCTTGGAGATCTTTCATCGTTTGTTCCATATCCATTTTACTGAAATAAACAGCAGGAGGATAAGGAGACCTGAATGGGAGAAAACTGTCATGATATGATGCATGATATGTGGATGCATGTTTTCAAGGATCTCGCAGGGTAAACACAAGAAAAAGTTAGAAGTTGAACTTTGATCAACAACTTTTATTGGAGAACTTTGTATCGGTGGATGTCCTTCCACGAGAATTAAGCTTACCATGTCAAGTGGGTCATAGCCCTTGACTTTGGTTCATTGTACCTGATTTTAACGACATTTGGTTAGAGGAAAATAAATCCCCTTTCCCCTTGATAGACGTTTGGTTCAACGTGACCCTGCATCAAAGACCCTTAAGATCCTTGAAATGCTATGGTTCAATGTTATTTAAAATGCTATGGTATGATGTTTATGATATTATGTAAAAATATACAAGGTAAGCAAGTTTATATACAAATAATCATATTCACACAAGGCAAACAAATCCTTAGTTTTAGGCTTACATGGAGTTTGTAGGTAAGTACCCTCTTGAAGTTTAGTTGACTCAACCTGTCCTAGTAATAGTGATCGGGTTCTAAGGGGTCTCAAAATCACTGACCTTTCTTTTAGGAATTGTCTCAGCTCAATCAATCTTTTCTTGCGGCCGAGATATCCCAAAAGTCCGGTCTAAATGAGTGTAGCATCGAGTATCAACCAATTTTCAGCTCTACACCGAAACCGGTTATCTCACTACATCCTAATGGCCAAGTTGGTCAAGTAAGATTCTAAGGCCAGTTAGTGCTTCATGACGCCGCTCAGCGGCCCCGTATTCTCCTCGTTTCAACACAAGGGATACCGGTACCCATAAATGTGTCACACTAACGTAGCCATTGTTTCAACCATATTGGTCTACGCTGTATAGTTTCCACAATCTATTGCTACTTACCTAAAAAGGTGCCCCAGATCCGGGTAGAGGATCAAAACAAACCCAAGAAAGGAACCAATAATGTAAAGCAAGCAATTTAAACAAATGAAGGCAAGTAAATATGATCTAACCCTAAGGTAACCCCACTTTAAGAATTTCCCCGGCAGAGTCGCCAGTTCTGTGATACGGTGGGAGAACTGACTTGGGTGTTTTGCGTTTTGTATTCGCAAATGTTGCGGTTTAGTAAGAGTCACCACCAACTTTTCTTTTATCCAATAAGGAAAGGTGAAAAAGCATATGAAAGACCTTTAGAGATGTTTTCTTGAGTTCGGGGGGTAGATTATGAAAAGGTATTAGCACCCTTTTCATCCATGGTTTTCCATGGGCTCTTAGTTGCTTGCTAGATCACTTGCTTTTGTTTGAATGTGTGCTTGTGATGTGGGTTTTGAAAGTATTTTGAAAATGTGACTTTGTAATGATTCTCGTCTCTATAAGAATGCGTACAAAGTGTTTGTTTTGAAAATAGTTCAAAGAGGTGTTTGTGGGACATGTTTTTGAAAGTGATTTTGAAAAGGGTTTCCTTTGTAATGGCTCTCGTCTCTATAAGAACGCATACAAAGTGTTTTTCCTTTGAAAATATTTCAAATGAAAGGGTGAGTGTATAAAAATGTTTTTGTCGTGAGCAAGCGAGTAACTAGGAGCGAATCTACCTACTCAAAAGGTCTTAAATGTGCTTTTCCTTCTCCTTTAGATGTGGTTAACTTACCATTGATTTAGTAAGAAACCACATCATTGTATGTGAAGAGACAGGTATGGGACATTTGTATAGCCATAAAAGGAAACCAATGAGACGTTTTAGCAATGTCGTTTAGGGACTAGATCATTTTACCGAAGGCAACATCGAGGGTCATCGCGGGACTACGATCTTTTTTATCGAAGGGTCTTTGTTAAAACGTCCCATATTCGAGGGATATGACTATTTTCCGAAAGGCGACAAAGTGAGATTACCCTAGAGGTACTAGTGTGCAAGTGTGTTGGTTTACATGCATTTTGTCTTGTATTTGAAAGTCATATATTTATTGATTTTATCTTGCCATACATCCTATTTACTAACAATATATGAAAAGCAAGTAAAAATGCGGGAAATAAACCCTAAGTTATTACATCACTTTAGGGGGATGGGGGTACAAATTTACAATGGGGATGAAGTGGGAACTGAAATATTACAACCATATCGAATAATAATGAAAACAATGTGAAAACAGTGCAAAACAAAAGAAAAAAAATTCATTTTGAACTGCTATGTGTCGACCCATGCTGCTATGCATCGACACATAGCTTTTCCCTGCCTCTATAAAACAAAATCAGTTCAGTATGAGTCGACACATAATGGGATGTGTCGACTCATACACCTTCTTGTATCGACGCGAAACACGTATGTACCGACTCATAGGCTTTTCCAGCTTCTGTTTTGTAACTTGAACTCATTATGGGTCGATGCATGGGGGTTATGTGTCGACTCATACCCTGTTTTTTCACTAGGATGAGTTGATACATGAGGACATGTGTCGATACATGCTGCATTTTCCTGCCTTAAACATTGTTTTACTGACTGTACAAGTTAGCATATGATGGATAAATGTAAATAAAACATGATTGAATAAGCCTAAACCATAAGCAAATGATTAGTTTAAAGGGATAATAAAATACTACATCTTATCTTCAAAAACAACAAATCATTAATGATGTATGAAAAGATATCAAGTCAAGAAGACTTACCTTTTGGGTTGCACTGGCTGTTTTAAATCTGGATGTTTTCCAAATGTTAAGATGACCTCAATGAATCTCCAGGAAGCTACTTCAGACTGTTGAAACTAAGTTAGGCTATATTGTGATGTTTTTGGTATTTTTGAAGGTGAAGATGAATAATACTACAGGGACTGTTGTTATATTTGGACAGTCTTTGTAGGTGAAGAGTTGTTTGGCTTATGGGAGAGTTTGTATGGTGGAGTAATGGGTTTGGGTCTTGTTTTGAATAAGAACATAACTTTTTGTTTTGAAAATGAATGAGTCAAGTTTTTTCAAAGGATGCTGTTTTTCTGCTCAACAAAAACTCTCTATTCTCTCTCTCCAAATCCCACTTCAAAAATCCAACCCCTTTGTCTTATGAGACAATCCCTCTTGTATACCTTTTACTGTGGTTTAGGGGGCAAACCAAATAAGCTATTTTGAATTGTTTTTGCTTACTGTTTTGACACTTTCTTCCCATAATTTTTCTTTGCCATTTTGGTGCAATTCTGGGGCTGTTGTGATGCAGGCTTGGGCAGACTGCATAGAGCAGTTTTGGACTGTATTGGGCAGCATGTATACTTGGGGTGCAGCATGGCACAAGGTTTCTTGCAGGGCAGCATGGGGTGTTTTGGCAATGTGGCATATCACATTTTGTTCAACTTGGACAACATGATTTGTAGCATGACACAAATTTGGTCTTGTGGAATATTTCATGTACATTATGTCAAGGGCAAAATAATGTGGCAAGGTTTCTTTGAGAGAACTCAATCAAGACATAGTTTTAGAATTTGTAATTTTGTAAAAATGTCAATTTGTAATAACTTGAATTACTTGCATCATTTTGAATTATTTGGAGTTGTAGCAAAAAATATCATGAAGTAAATGAAATTAACCAAGTATAGAAAATACTTAGAAAATTTTCAAAGTCTTGCAAAGTTGGATTTTTGATTCTCTTGATTTTTGATGATCGAATTTCATATTTTTGGATGTCTTGATATAATGTGATTTTTGGGACTCAAATTTGGTCAAAAAGTCAAAGTTTGACTTTTTTAGCGTCCGATTGACTTTTTCTAGCTGAAACTCCGTTTTTGCTCATTTTGCCCCCTTTTGACAATTTGAATGGTTCTTCTTAGAAAATTATGATCTGAGATTTACAACTTGACTGAAGTAATTCTAAGAGTCCTTGAGACATGAGAGAGCAAATTTTGGGGTACAACACGTTCTTTTGGAAAACTGTTTTACGAGAGTTGTTGTATCTGAAAAATGAGATAAATGAGTCAATGCATGAGCGACATCAAAATTTGGAACTTACAACCGCCATAAATTCATCTAACACTTATTCACTCTTGTTTTTACGTTTTATGTGAAAGAGAGTGTTGTCATAATTTGAGAGGGGTGATAATAAAATAGGTCAACTTGAGAATTTTCTTTTGCAATAACCAATTTTTGAAAAAAATCGCAAATAACCATGTTTCAGAGAAAATTACGCAAATAACCATGTTTTAGAAAACACCACAAAGGAGGAGTCAACCCAGTTGGCGTCTGCACTAGGCGATTTATCCTAGGTGCCATCTCACTTGGCGCATGCTCTCTCATTTAGCCAAGTGAGATGGCGCATGCACTCTAAAAATGAGAGGAGGCGCCATCTCACTTAGCTCCTAGGGAAAAATACATTTTTTTAATAAATAAGTCTTTTGTTTCTCTGTCATTCTTCACACTTTATCGCACTGTCTTCTTTTTTTTTCTCTCTGTTATTTGCGTTATAACATCTCCCATGATTTTTATCAGAGATGGTTACGTTATTTTCTCGGTCATTAAACCTCCGATGAAAATGAAATTTTGGAATATTCACTCCATGGAGCGTCTGAAGAGAGAGTTGATACGATGGCTATAGGGAGACATCAAGATTAGGAACAAATTAGAAGGATCCAGCGAAGAAGAACATCCACCTCACTTGCAATCGGAAGACCTAATTTTTGATTGGAGGAAGTCAAAACAGACAGAGACTTAATGTTGATGAGGCATTGCGTGAGGTTTGTTGTAACAAATGCTCTTAATGAAAAATCGTAATGTTTATAACTTAAAAAAGTAAAGATGTTTTGCATATAATTTTTATGTGGTTGAGCTAGTAGCCCGAGTCGGACAATTTTTGCGAGTGTGTCCGACCTGACGACATAAACCAAACTTTCTTTCTAGCTTGTCCAGTGAGTCCGTTTCAGTTGTGATGCGCTTGCTTTTGGAACGATCTTTTTTATTCCTTCGCATTTGGTCGTTGTGCCATATTATTTCACCGTCGTATGCAAGCCAATAATCAGGTTTCACTACCAATGGGAAGCTGTTGTTGTATACGTTGAGCAAGCTTTCAGACTTGTAAATGGGAGATAGAAGTTGTAATGTGTCTTAATGAGTATAGGCACATGCCGCAATGACATGAGAGCAAGGCATACGAAAGGCTTGAAACTTGCCACAATCGCACCAACGAGAAGGTAGTATAACCCTATACTCTTGTCTTGGTAGCCCCTCGTTGTGGTCGATTGTATCTTTGACAATGAATTTGTGGTTGTGTCGGTCGAACCGTATAATCAGATGGATGTTAGTTTTGACACTTTCTGCCTTAATATACTTCATGCAGCTTTCACTCCATAGTTGTCCCGATTGCAAGACAACATTCCACATTTCACCTCTTTTGGCAAACAACGAAGCTATCCTAAAATATGTTGATTTAACCAATGCAGTTACTGGGAGGTTTTGTATGCCTTTGAATATTCTGTTCATGGATTCAATCAGATTTGTTGTCATGTGACCCCATCGTTGTCCATTTTCGTATGATCTAGTCCATTTCTCCACTGAAATATTATCGATCCACCTACCTGCGTCTGGATTTGACAATCTGATCTCGTTGAGATAGTGTTTGAACGTAGGTTGTGTTAATGCATACCCTGTGTTCATAACCGCTTTCCAAAGAGCTTTGTCTCTGATCTCCCTCGTGAAATTTTGGACGATATGTCTAATGCAATAGATATGCGTAGAATGAGGGTCATGCCAACCGTTTGCAGGATTGTTGTATGCACTCTCAATAGATGCATGTCTATCGGAGATCAAATAGAGATCTGGTTGCGGAGCCATGTGTGTTCAGAGATTCTTGAGAAAGAAACTCCAAACACCACCAGTCTCTCCCTCGACTAGAGCAAAGGCAATTGGGAAAATGTTGTTGTTGCCATCTTGTGCAATTGCCATCAGTAGCGTGCCTTTGTATTTCCCATACAACCAAGTCCCATCAATTTGAATAATAGGTTTGCATGACACAAACCCTGTGATACAAGGTTGAAAAGCCCAAAACATTCGACTGCATATTCCATTTCTGGTGACTTGAGTACCATCTGGGGCGTACGTCGGCAGTGTTTCCATAATATAAACAGTACCCAGAGAATAAGTATGAAGTGCATTCAGGTAGCGAGGAAGTTCTTTGTATGGATACTCCCAGTTTCCATATACCTTTTCAATCGCCTTGGTATTTGCTAACCACGCCTTTCAGTATGATGGAGTATAGTTATATATCGCAGTGATGTGAGAGATTATGGTTTCACCTTCAATGATGGATCATTGCTGACGAGAGGTATGATTTCTTGACATATGAGATCATAATTTAGTTTCCGATGATCCTGTGATTGAGTAGAATTGACGCACGTGTGGATGGACATATAACCTATGACTCAACAATCACCTCTTAATCTGTATGATGCAGTGAGCTTGAACATACAATCTGGGTAGACACACCTGAGCTTGCACCTTTCTGGATTTACACGATCTACCTTAAAATAGATCGAGTTGAGCATGTGAAACTTTTTTATGGCTCGGATACAATATTCTCTATTACGAAATTTGTCTTTCTCTTTTAAGTTTTCATCCGACTGCATATATGGATTGAAAAATAAATCAGATGACGGTTTATCTCCGCCCATGTTGAAGTTTGACATCTCTCGTTCGGAGGTATACCAGGTATCTCATCGTCTTCAGAATCATCATTGACCATGTCGTCAAAATCTAACTCGTCATCTTCCTCTTCTTCGTCAACGACATCTACTTCTGCATGTTCGTCTTCGAGAGGATCAACCACTTGTGTCTGGGTTGGTCGTGACAACTGAGGCTCCCGCAGCATAATGTACAACTCAATAGGGTCGTACCCAGAACACTCATGACTGGAAAACATATTTTGAAGGTCCTCATCATCTTGAACCTCAACCTTATAAAATATTATTTGGTTGTCACAAAAAAAAACCGGATTCTGATAAAAGATTTGTGTCACGGGACCTCGTCCAAGTTTGGCTTCCAATCCTTTTTTAAAATACAAGAAATTGGCTTTCCTGTTTAAACAAAATCAGATGTTCTCAGTGTCTCTAAACAAAAACTAAGAGGTACAAATGTATTTCTCACCGTTGAAATCTGCACTTATCATATATTGTGGTGCTGAGGCCATTGTGTTTGACTGTTTGAAGGTTTGGAGGTTTGAGTGTTTGAGGGTTTAAGTGTTTGAGTGTTTGAGTATTTGAGTTGATTGTTTGAATTTTTGAATGTCGAGTGTTTGAGTGATTGAGTGTAGAAGTGTTTTGATAAATGTAGGATTAAATAGGTTGTACTGAATTTGAATAAAACAATAGTAAGCAACCTCTAATTCGCCAACTGGGATGTCCAATCGTATTACATGCAAGTAGAGATTCCTTCCCCAAGGCTACCACCTATCCTGCACCTACACTACAACCGGTGCCACCTCTAATTCATCAACTAGGATGGAGACACCTTTAAATTTTGAACTCATTCGCCAAGTCAGATGGCGCCTCCCTACATGTCCAATCGTATTACATGCAAGCAGAGATTCCTTCTCCAAGACTGCCACCTAGCCTGTACCTATACTGCAACCCATGCCACTTCTAATTCACCAACTGGAATGGCGACACCTTTCAATTTTGTACTCATTCGCTAAGTCAAATGGCGCCTCCCTACATGTCCAATCGTATTACATGCAAACAAAGGTTCCTTCCCCAAGGCTGCCACCTAGCCCACACCTATACTGCAACCCATAACACCTCTAATTCTCCAACTGGGATGGCAACACCTTTCAATTTTGTACTCATTCTCAAAGTCAAATGGTGCCTCCCTACATGTCCAATAGTATTACATGCATGCATAGATGCCTTCCCCAAGGCTGCCACCTAGCCTGCACCTACACTCCAAGAGTGACACTTATCATGCATGCATGTACCCACCACCCACCTCATTTATTCACTTTGTGATAAAATTTTGCCTATAAATACAGAGCGTCACATACTTGTTTTACATAAACAATCATCCCACTCTCTTCTACAAACTCTTTCATTATCTCATTCAATTTTAGCCATGGCTCTTCTCACAATGGCCGATTCTCACAGAGGCACAAGAGACAACATTGCAGCGTTTGTAAGTTTTTATAAATTCTCAAGTTTTCTTGTATACTTATAAATTTTTTATAATATTATTAATGATTTATACATCTTATAGACTCTTACACTTTTTACAATTTGAATTTAGGATACTAAAAGATTCAGAATCGATCACACAACTACATTGCTCCCGACCCGTTGATCGTGTCATATCTCGAATATGCAGGTTTCAGAAATATTATAAAGATCTCCAACTGAACGATAGATTCAAATTTCATACTTGCAATATTGGAAAGGTGGAGACCCGAGACACACAGATTTCATCTACCTATAGGTGAATGTATCGTCACACTAGAGGACGTGTACATGTTATTGGGTCTCCCTGTCGACGATAAGGCGGTTAACGGGTCGGTTCAACAACCCAATTCTCTATGCGAGGAATTGTTGGGCAAGGATATGGTTGAAGGTGGTGGCGCTAGAGGCCAAGGTATACTTCTTACTAACTCAAAAATCATTATACGAATCTGGAGTTGAACGAAAATTCCTCTGAGCTAGCTAAAGTAATAAAAGCTAGAAATTATATAATGAAATTCCTCCGAAAGTACGGGGAATAATGTAAATTTCATGTATTTACATTTACTTAGAAACTTTAAAAAAACTAAAAAGTATAGTCGGGGTTCTGCTGTTTTAGCCCATCTATACAGTTCCTTGTGTAAAAATGCAACCAAGGAAAAATGTAATTTTTATGGATGCGCTTTCTTACTTCAAGCCTGGGGTTGGTGGAGAATGGAGTCTATAAACCCCATCAACAACAATGCATTCATTTTCCCATACGCAACAAAGTAAGTCAATAACTAATATCATTTATTATTCATCTGTTCACCAAGTATATGATAAAAATAAACTATTTTACAATTTCTTTAGGTACTATGTGACAGGTATGGATTATGGAAAGAATCCAAGATTCAATGTCGCTCTATATCGCAATCTATTGGATCACCTTGGCCCGGATGATGTACGTCATACTTTTGAACTTTTCTACCTTTATATTATTTATTTATTACGGTTTCATTAAGTTGATTTAATTTTATTCACAATTTATCTAGAGACCATATTTGGGTTTGGACCATGAATCAAACTCCGAGGATGCAGTAATTTGGAGCGCAAAGACTGCAATCATACAGTTCAACATTGTGAAGATGCACCACAACGACCGTGTCAAGATGCAGTTTGGAATGCATCAAGAGATACCCTGCGATCCAACTTGTTTGTCCACGTGACATCTCAAAAGGGTCGACGCCCAATGGGGTCTTACCAACTAGAAATATTTTGCTCCAGAATGGTGTAAGATGTGGCTGAGCCATCACCGACATGTCTTGCAATTCCTAGTTTTCCTCAACCATGGTAATATATGACACACAGATCAATATTTAGTTTGGTACATATCGGTTAGTAACTCAGAAATGCATGTGTCTCATCCAAGGTATTTGGTTGACCCACGAACACAATGGGCATAACCCTCATTTCCCTAACAACAAACACAACACACATCAATCTCCCACCAACCTCCCCCGATGAAACAGATCCACAACCACCCAACCACAATCACCACCACAATACGAATACACCCATATGCCCCACAGCCAACCACAATCACCACCTCAATACCAATACCCCTATATGCCCCACATCCAACCACAATTTCAATCACAATACCAACACACCCGTATGCCCCACCCACAATTTCAGTTTTTCCCATATCCCAATATGGGCCCATCAACTTCTAACCTTAGTCCTGATATGGGATTTTCCGAAGAATATGACCATCGACCACCACATCACCAAAGCACCCAACATTCCAAATACCAAACACCCCAGGATCCATTTCCTTTCTACCCCCTTACTCAGACGACCAGTGCTATAGGCCAACCATAGAACCCCGCCCACCACTAAGACGACCAAACTTTGAGGGTATGGATAAGCGACTATACCAAATCAGATCTTCTAGCTATAAAGATCTGATCGATTTCATGGATCCGGAATGCATTGACTTCGCTGGGCCATCGACCCTGTCACAACATGAAACGCGATGAAACCCACCACGGGACAGGCGAGGACAGGGATGCGGAACCGCGGGTCGTTACCGGGTTTCGGAGGACGACTAATTTTTTTGTAATTTTTTTATGTAATCATTTTGTGTAATTATTTTGTGTAAATAAAAAGTCAAATTTTTGTGATCCTATATCGTTTACGTAATGTCCCGCATTTAACATAAAAAACGAAAAAAATGGCCCCCTTTGCACTAAGGCGCCATCTCACTTGGCTTAGGGCACACTTTTAACACCTATGTGCCAAGTGAGATGGCGTCTCCCCTTTAAATTAAGATGTAGGCATCAATTGGGTTGGCTCCTTCTTTGTGGGATTTTCTGAAATATGGTTATTTGCGTAATTTTCTTCGAAACATGGTTGTTTGCAAATTTTTTTTTCAAAACTTAGTTATTACAAAAAAAAAAATTCTCAACTTGATCTGCAAGTAGAGCAAGCTGTTTGTGAGCTCAACTTGTTGGACATATTAGTTATAAATGATGGTGAGGCCTTACATTCCGAGAGTACCGTGTCAAGGCTGGAGGCCCAAAATGTTGTGTGGGAGAAATTGCATTATCGTAATAGCATTGTTAGCAAAACTCCAAGTGTAAATGGTTGAAGGAGGGAGACTAAAACTCGAGATTCTTCCATACTTTTATGAAATTTAGGTTCCAGAAAAACAACATAGTGGGATTAAAATCTGGCAATGTTCTGATAGAGGATGTGAGAGAAGTAAGGTGCTGGCCTATAACCACTCTCATGATAGATTTCAGGAGTCACTGTTAAACAGACTCTGTCTTGATGGCGTTGATTTCAATGTGCTCCTCCCTGAAGTTAATAGTTACCTCGAGGCTCCATTTTCTTCACAAGGCATTAAAGACGTCATGGGAATTTGGTTGGAGGCAAAAGGTCTGTCCCTCTTCAAAGCAGACTTTGAAAAAACATTTGACTCAGTTTCATGGGAATACTTATTCTATGTCCTTAAAAGAATGAGGTTCGTGATAAGTAGATTGATTGGATCAAGGCGTGCATGTGCTCCAACTCCATCTCTAAGAAAGGGTTCCGTCAAGGAACCCTATTTCTCCATTCCTCTTCTTCCTGGCAGCTGAAGGAATCACATGTCTAGTGAAAAATGCTCATGCAAGTCATTGTTTTCAGCCATTCTGTCTATCGAATCAGCTCCAAAATTTGATCTGCCATTGGGGGGCGAGTGACTTTGCTAAATTCAGTGCTCAATTCCGTTCTCCTCTACTTCTTCTCATTTTATAAAGCGCCAAAGTTAGTCACTCAAGAAATCATCAAAATCCAGCGGGCCTTTTTGTGGAACAACGAAGAAAACCATAAGAGGATTTATTGGGTGGATTGGTCTAATGTATGCAAATCTAAAGTTGAAAGTAGGTGGTTTACAAACAACATTTCGTGCAAGATTGGAAGAGGTGCTGCAATTTATTTCTAGAAGGGTAATTGGTTGGGCGTTGTGCCTCTATGTACTCAATTCATAACTATGTTTGATCATGGTAACTGGCCAAGACACAAAATTTGCGACTAAGGCTGTTGGATTAATGGACTTTCGGATTGGGATGTTGGCATTCGTTGAGACGAGCTTCCGAATTCGTGCATAAGTGACTGGGATTTGCTTCTTAATATTCTGAATTCTGTTTCTCTTAAACGCGAAAGTCCAAACGTATTTATTTGGTGGTGTGACCTTATAGGATTTAAGGGCCAACTTGATTGTTCTAAGGAGGTTTGGTCGACTAATCCTTTAGAATTTATGTGTTAACTTTCATCTTTCTTTTGATTTTGTATTTGGGTTGCGCACCCCTTGCGTTCGTGTTAATTCAATTATTTTGCTGATAAAATAAAAGAATAGGTGAAATTCTTTTTCTCCTTTTTTTCAAATTCTTTTAAAATTTTAAGATGTCTTTATAATTCTAGAATCTCAAGCATATTTTTAGAGTGCGTAGATTTTAATGTCTAATATAGTATGAACACATCAAACAAATATTTAACATAAAAACTTCAGTAAATAAAATAAAATTCAATAACAAAATACATCAATAGCAATACATCAATTGTTTTTTTAAAAATTAATACATCAATATTAATTAAACACAAATAAAATTGGAGAGAATGTGTATTAACCTCTTATTTAATAGTTAAATTTTTTAAAGACATGAAAGATTTAACCAGGAAATGATGGAAATGAAAAAAATAGATTGGGTTTTTATGGTTTCAGATTTAATGTTTACTATTATTCAAAAATGAAAATGCTTAAGCAAGGGAGAAGGGGGAAGTATTAAGTGTGGATATGAACACCATGGAAAATGAAGAAGATTAAGAGAGAATCATCATACACTTTGTGTATGAAGCTGACTGTTTATTCTCTTATATTTACAATGGATAGAGTGTACACTATACATAGTGATTATAGTATGCATGAGGTAGTTAGAAGATGAGAAAGTTAGTTAGGTTCGTGTAACTAACTTTCATTACTTGTCTTAACCACCTTCTACAATATACTATTATAATATCCTCACAAGTTCATAGTTTGACCAAGGGAACAATTTTAAGCTTGGATTTGAATTTATGGAAGACTGTGTGCGACAAGGGCTTGATAAGAGCATTCACAACTTGTAATGTTCTAGGAACATGTTGAATCACCAGCTGATGTGCAACAACCTTTTACCTTACAAAGTGTAAGTCTAGCTCGATATGTTCCGTTCGTGCATGGAGTACTGGGTTGTGTGCAACCATAACTACACTAATGTTATCACATAACAACGTCAGTGTATCCATTTTGACATTTAATTCCTCGATGAGTGACTCAATCCAAAGTAACTCAGTAGTTGTATGAGTTAATTCTCGATACTCTTCTTCTTAACCCGAGCGAGCAACAAACGACTTGAAGCTCCACGATACAAGGTTAGTACCTAGGTATATGCATGATCCTGAAGTTGAACATCGATCATTGGGGGTCGTTGGCCCAATCAGAATCACTATAAGCTTTGAGTGACATATATTGCACTGATGTTGCTGGACTAAGGAGTAAACCATGAGCTGCAGTACCATTGAGATATCATAGTATTCGTTTAACAACACACTAGTGTGTATCCAGAGGTTATGCCATAAACTGGCCAAATTTATTAACACTAAAGGCAATGTCGGGTCTTGTGAGTATGATATATTGAAGTGCGCCTACTATGGACCTGTAGGTAGTAGGATATTTCATGATGTTAGTGCCATGTCGACTGAGTTTGCATGTGCTAAACATTGGTGTATTGAATCCATTATCTCCCACCATCTTTGCTTTGGCTAGGATATATTTGATATATTTGGTTTACGTGAGAAGTAAGGCTATATTTTTTTGCTCATGTACTTCCATGCCTAGAAAATACTGCGGATTTCCAAGCTTCTTAAGAGCATAGTAATGATCCATTTTGGAGATTAGATCATGTATTAGAGGTGATGAAGTACCAGTGACGAGTATATCATCAACATAAACTAGAGCATAGATTATAACATCTTGTTTTTGTTATATGAATAGATAATGGTCGCGTTTTCTTAATGTAAAACCAAACTGATGTAGGGCATTATGTAGATTCTCATACCAGGCCCTTGGGGCTTGTTTGAGTCCATAAATAGACTTTTTCAGTTTGCAAACAAGATTGTGGTCACCAGTTCCAAAGCCAAGTGGCTACTACATGTATAGTTTCTCTTGAAGGTCCCCATTCAAGAATTCATTGTTCATGCTGACTTGTTGAATATCCCACTTGGAGGTGAGGGCGAGTGAGAGTATAATTCTTATTGTAGTTCGCTTGACTGCTGGTGAAAATGTCTCATGGAAGTCAAACTCTTCTTGTTGATGAAAGCCTTTAGCCAATAGTCTGGCCTTACACTTGTTAATCAAGACATCAACATTCTCCTTGAATTTGTATACCCACTTGCATGGGCGGATCCATGTTTAGGCTAGGTGTGGCTATAGCCACACCAGATTTTTTTCTTTCTAATATTAATATATATTTAATTAATTAATTAATTATAATATTTAATATTATATAACTCTTCAACTCACTTTTATCTCTTAATTTTCTCTCTCTTTTATTTCTTTCTCTCTCACACAGTAAACCCTTTCTCTTCTTCTCAAACCCCACCAACTTCCATATTTGTCTTTTTCTCTCATTAATCCAATAACCCCACCATTTTGCATTGCTTATGGGTGATTGAAAATCAAAGGTAAACTAACTACTTCAAAATTTTCTTATTCTTTTGTTCTATTTGAGTTGAACCCTAAAACCCCAATTTGTTTTAAAAAAGTAAAATTTCAATTTCTCATAAATATTTTATTTACAATAAATTGTTCTTATTATTTTCTTTATAGAGTGAATAGCTAATTTTAATGGTTTCATTCTTCTCTTTATAGGATGAAGAAATTTTTTCCTGTGCTTTCTAGAGACAAAGCTACTTCTTCGGTAAATCTAGAAGCATCGGAAACTCAACATCCAAGTGAGAGTATTAAAGTTGTCGATTATGAATTGTTGGAAACCGATCCAGGAATTAGGCCTCCAATTTCAAGCTATCATCCTGACATCCAAAATGAGGTAAGGAAAGCTTATTTAAAAATAGGTCGTCATAAACCTCCTTACAATTTTGTTTACCCTTGGTCTGTTCAAGGTAATCAAAGACGTAGATTTTGCAAAAATTGGTTTGATTTGTATGATTGGATTGATTATAGTGAATCTAAGGACCTGGCATTTTGCTTGCCATGTTTTTTGTTTAAGAATGTCTCTAAATACGGGGGAGATCACTTTGTGACAGAGGAGTTTGGTGATTGGAAGAATTCTCACAGATTGGCTAATCATGGAACTTCTTCCAATAGTAATATTGATTGTGTGCATATGAGTTACGCTCTCATGAACCCAAACCAAAGTATTAAGGCTGCATTTGTTAATCAAACTAAACAAAGGAATTCTAAATATCGTGTTCGTGTAAACACATCTCTTATAGCTACTAAGTTTCTTTTGAGGTGTGGCATGCCATTTAGAGGGAGTGACGAGTCCTTTAACTCTTTATTTAAGGGGCCATTTCTTGAGTTGGTGGACACTCTAAAGGAAATTAACCCAAAGATAGCTAAGGTAATAAATTGTGCTCCAGGAAATAACTTTATGACTGCCCCTAAGATTCAAAAGGATCTTGCTGCTGCTTGTGCATGTGAAATAACTAAACAAATTGTATGTGATATTGCGGATGATGTGTTTTGTGTTTTGATTGATGAATCCGGTGACATTGCTGGTAAAGAACAAATGGCTGTTGTTATTCGCTATGTTAATAGTGATGGTTTGGTAAAAGAAAGGTTTCTTGGGATTGTTAGTGTTAAAGAAACAAGTGCTAAGTCACTTAAGGAGGCACTTGAGAAGTTGTTGTCTATTAATGGCTTGAGTTTATCTAGCATAAGGGGGCAAGGATATGATGGAGCTAGCAATATGCGAGGTAAGTTTGGTGGTTTGAGAACTTTAATTCAAAATGAAAATCCATCAACTTATTATGTGCATTGTTTTGCCCATCAACTTCAATTAGCACTTGTTGCATGTGCTAAGACTCACAAAGATGTTAGTGGTTTTTTCGGTAAGGTCAATATGCTTGTTAATTTCATACGGTCTTCTAACAAGAGACAAGAATTGCTTCGGGACAAACAAGTATCTCAATTTGCTAAATTGATTGAAGAGGGTGAGATAGAGACTGGTAGTGGATTAAATCAAGAATCGTCTATTGCTAGAGCGGGTGACACTCGTTGGGGTTCCCACTTTAGGACTCTCACTAGTTTGATGACTTTATATGGTGCCATTATTGAGGTACTTGAAGAAGTCGGGAAAGATACCTCATTTGAAAAATATGGTGAAACTATGCTTTTGCTAGATGTGCTTCAGTCCTTTGATTTTATTTTCATGTTATACATGATGGTTGAGATTTTAGGATTTACAAATGATTTAAGTGTAGTGCTACAAAAGCGTGATCAAGATCTTTTGAATGCTTTATCACTTGTCAAAGCCACCAAACAGGAATTACAAGAAATGAGAAATGATGGATGGGAAGAACTTATATCTAAGGTTATGGAAATTTGCAATAAGCATGATATTGATGTGCCTGATTTGGATGCAGCGTACGTGCAAGGGAAGAAACCTAGACGACATGCTATCACTTCTAGTGTTTCTAATTTGCATCATTATAAGCATGATTGTTTATGTAGTGTTTTAGATTTGCAGTTGCATGAGCTCAATGCTAGGTTTGATGAAGAGAATACTGAACTTTTACAATGTGTTTCATGTTTGAGTCCCTCATCATCATTTGAATCTTTTGATGTGAAAAAATTATTGAGGATGGTTGAACTTTATCCAAATGATTTTGTAGATGTTCCGGAAGTGGCGGTACGACATCAGCTTCAGAATTATGTTAGAAATGTTCGATGTGATCCAAAATTTGCAAATTTAAACGGACTTTCAGATCTTTGTGCAAAACTTGTGGAAACAAAAAAATGCAACACTTTTGATATAGTTTATAAGCTTCTGAAGTTGGCTTTAGTCTTTCCAGTAGCAACTGCGAGCGTGGAACGTGTTTTTTCAGCTATGAAGTTTGTGAAGAGTCAGCTATGTAACAAAATGGGTGATCAATGGTTAAATGATCGTCTTGTAACTTTTATAGAAAGAGATGTTCTTGGAACAATTAACAATGATGTTATTTTAGCTCATTTTCAAGAAATTGATACTAGACGGTTTTCATTGTAAATACACTTCATCAAACAATATTATTTTTTATTTTCAATATATTTTAGTCGATAATTTCTTTTATGTTTAGCCACACCAATATATAAAGTCTGGATCCGCCCCTTCCCACTTGCAGCCTATAGCTTTTCTATAAGGTGAAAGGGTGGTCAGAACCCAAGTGTCATTCTTGAATAGTGAGTTGAACTTATTTTGCATGGCATTTAGCCATTAAGGACTAGCTAATTCCTGTTTGATTGTTGTAGGCTCAGATTGCACTAGAAAGGCTTTAGGTTTAAAATGTCCAATTTTGGCTCTATTGAGAATGGAGTGGTTGTTGACAAGATGAGGTGATGAAGATGGATGACTAGGATGGAGGGTGACATGGAGTTTGTGGTTTGTGAGACATCCTTAAAGATGGATGTAGAGATGTCTTAAGGTGATAGATTGGCCAAGAATTGTTCATTTCTAACTTGATGTGAGATAGATGCAGTATCCACAAGTAAGTGTTGTGGTGAGTTATTGGGCACAACCGACTCAGGTGAATATCCAATGGAATAATCATTATCATAGTGAGGATCACCAGATATTGGTGAGCCTGAGTGTGTAGAAGTAGGATAGGTATGCTGTGGACTGGTTTCTAAGTTGGTATCTTGAGGAATTAAGTCATGATTGATAATAGGTAGTGTGGCTCCAGACTTATGTTGGTTGAGAGTAGGCAAATATGCATAAATATTTGGATATGTGAGGAGTGCCTGTACTGGTAGTTGATTTATTCTGTAGGTTGAGATAAGGAAATTTTGCTTCATTAAATTGAACATCCTTAGAAATAAAGATCTTCCCCTCTTTGTTCATGAACTTGTGACCCTTGTGCGTAGGAGAAATGCCTAGGTAAACACACTTGGTACTTCTGAAATCCAGTTTATGTTGGTCATAGGGCATCAAGTATGGATAACATGAGCATCCAAAAACTTTGAGCTTCAAGTAGTCATGTTTCTTATGATGCAAGGTTAGATATGGTGATGAGTAACTTGAATGTGAGGAGTTTAGAAGATAGTTGATAAGGTATACAACAATAGTAACATTGTGATCCCAAAGATCTAGGGGTAAGGATGCATGAGGCAGAAGTGTTAGCCCCATTTCCATAATTTGGTTGTGTTTTCTTTCAACTGTTCCATTTTGATGCGATGTATGAGGGCATGTAAGCCGATGGAGGATTCCTAATTCATTGAGGACCTTTGTAAATGGCCCGAATTCTCCACCAAAGTCTGACTGTATGGCTTTGATTCTTGAGTTGAATTGAGTGTTGACATAGTTCATAAATAATTCGAATGCATGTATTGCATCACTTTTCTGCTTGAGCATTTAAATCCATGTGTAACTTGAATAATCAACAACAAGTTAAAGATAATAAGAGTAGCCTCCTCTAGAAGGTTTAGGAGATGGTCCCCATATATCTAAGTGTATGAGTTCAAAGGTAGCATTGCATTTAGTAAGAGTTAAAGGAGCATGGATTCTATGAGACTTCCCTAAACAACAAGCATGACATAAGTTATCACTCTTCTTATTATGTGAGGAAATATTACACAAGAAGGTGCGTGATTTATAGCTCTAGGGCGAGCATGACCTAATCTAGAATGCCATATACTATGAGTATTGATAGGAGAATCTCCTTTATTTTGACTTGTGATAGTTGTAGTATTATTTGCAAATGAATAGAAATCATGAAAACTACTAGAAGTAACAATTGGTGAATTCTCAAGAGTGATATTGTTGAATTTGTACAATCCACTTGCATCAAGACACCCTTCAATAAAGACTTGATTGGATGCCTATGATTTGACATAGCATTTGTTAGCATCAAACTCAAAATATGCATTATTGTCTTGTGTAAATTTTGACAGCATATTTCTAGTAATGCTAGGCAATAATAGCACATTGTTCAACAAAAGAGATTTTCTAGGCATGCATTTAGACTTGACTCAAGTAGACCATATCAAGGATACATCTAAGTTGTGGCCATTACCAATTAGGAATTTATGTGGTGAATCATTAGTGTGTAAAGTTTGTAGATTTGAGGTATTAAAAGTTATGTGATGGGATGCACTTGAGTATACAAACCATGCTTTGGAATTCAAGTCATGTGGAACCTGTAATATATCCTGATGTGTTATGTAGGCAGTGGCTTGTGTTGGATTAGAGGTTCGGCCTTGTATGTGCTCCTGCATAGTATTTGTTTCAGCTCCTGAAGCCGGTTGCGCATGTGGTTTTCATGATGTTGGTACAAAGTTTTCATCAAAATAATGCCAACATTCCATGACTGAGTATCCATATTTGTTGCAGAGTTGGAACATTGGTCTATTTCCTGGAGTGTGTTGTTGCCTTCTTAGTCCCTTACTTCTAGCACCATGATGCCTGCCTCGCTGATGTTGATAGCCACCTACATTCCTACCTGAGTTTTGATAGGCACCTGCACGTGCTAGATTTGATGTAGCACTTAGTGTTGTCATCTCTTCTTTGTACTTTCTCATCTGAGCTTCTTGAACATATGGTAAAGCTTCAACTTCATATACACACACACATATATATATATATATATATATATATATATCATAGAGTTCCACTATGCCATATATCATCATTCATAATGGATTATACTCAGCTGGTAATCCTTGTAGTATGTAATCTATTTGATCCCTCTGAGAGATAAGATCACCAATAACAAGTAAAGAGTCTACTATTACTCTTATACGAAGAACAAATTAAGAAATCAATTTGTTACCTTTCTTGATGGTTTTTAGGTCAACTCTTAGTTGATGAACACATGCCTTAATTTGAGAATGAAAGTGTTTGTGCACTTTTTCCCATACCTCATAGTCATGTTTGTATGCTAGAACTCGTGGTAGAACTGGTTCTGAAATGGTAGATAGTAGCCATGTGAATAATGTTTTCTCCTGCATAATCCACACTTGATACTCTTTAGAAACAATGTTCCTAAGGTGCCTGGTGGAATTTGGATTTTAAAACATTTGCCACCGAAGAAATTACCATGTTGAGTCGCGGACTAGGTCGCTCTCTTTAAGACGTTTCGTGGCACTGCTCAAAAATTATGCAAAGCAGTCAAACTACCGCGCCGCCTCCAGGATAAAATAGCTCAGTTCTATACTATACGATTACTACTTGCATGATAGATAATCGGTCTAGAAATACACCCTCTAATGGTACAAGACCATTCAAATATGGTATCAACACCACTCGTAGTATCTGGTACAAAGACCAGTCATAATAATTTCTTAAACAAAAAGAAACTCAAATCATTCTCCAAAGAGAAATTAATAATGGTCATTTGACCACTCATAATAATTTCTCCAACAAAGAGAAATTCAAATAATTCTCCAAAGAGAATCCAAAAGATTAAACTTGAAAATTTCTCAACTCAAATGAGGAGAAATTAACATAATTCTCTAAAGAGAATTCAAGAAAATACTCGGAAAATTCAACGAGTAGGAAGAAAGGGGAAGAAGATGGTGCTTCGACAATTCGAGAGACGCAGAGTTATGAGAGTGAGGAAGGAAAAACTAATAGAATAGTTTTTGGTGTGATTTGGAATGAAACATATACAGTCCTTATATAGTGAAGTATGATAGTTAATATTTCTCACATGAGCAATGTGGGACTAAATGGTTTTTTCAACCAAAAAAATATTCTAACAATGTGGGACTTGAGAAATTTTTAAATTCAATATATTGAAACATGGACATGTTCCAACAATCCCCCACTTGAATTTAAAAAATTGATTTTAGAAGTAACGTCAAACGTTTCTAAGATTGTGCATAAACAAAGGTGTCTACTACTTGAACCTTTGCATAGCAAGTAGGATTCCAATTCAACAAGAGTGACACAAATGTCTTGAACTCTTTCTCAGACATCATACCCGCACACAACCTTTTCTTAAGGTGTATTCTAATAGCCCGTGCTTTAATGGCCCTGCACGTGTATCCCAGTTTAATGAAGGCTCTAGGAATTCTGCCTCGAAATTCCATAGGAACCGGCCTAAGTTCCACAATCACATAGGTGAGTCTATCAAGAGTACTCTTGTAGCCTAGGTACTCCCTCATACAAAGTATAGATCTCATTAAGAGTTTCTATCATCTCATCCTCTTATTACTTCAGGATTCATGCTTTACTTGCATGATCATCTCATATTACTCATAACTTGTTATTACCCATTGAACCTATTTCTTGGGATCTCCAGTCATTTAAGTCGGGTTACCATCATGAGCAACTCATTTTCCTATAGGCATTAGTCTTATCTTATATGATGTATTATAGACTTTCTCTCTAGCTAATCCTTTCGTCAAAGGATCTGCTAAATTTTCATCAGCGCGTACATGATCCACTCTTACAGCTCATTTAGAGATACAATCTCTAACAGTGCTGTGTTTTCTTCTTATTTGACGTCTTTTACCATTATAATAACGGTTCTCAATTTTTTCAATATCCGCGGTACTATCGCAGTGGATCAAAACAACTGACATATGTTTTTCCCATAAGGGAATCTCAGTTAGCAAGCATCTTAACCAACTTGCTTCTTCACTAGCAGTCACTAATGCTATATTCTCAGGATAGTGTGTTTCTTTGATTTCCAAGATACAACTCATCTAGCTATGTTGAATACATAGCCATTAGTTTCTTTGGAATCATCTGATAAGGTATTCCAATCTACATCATTGTATCCTTCAGGTACAATAGGAAATCTATGATAATGTAAACCGAGATTCATGGTCCTTTTAAGGTACTGTATGACTCGCTCAATAGCTTGCCAATGTTCATTTCTCGGTCTACTAATAAACTCGCACAACAATCCCACGACATATGCAATGTCAGGTTTAGTACAATCAACGGAATACCTAAGACTTCCAATGATGCTCGCATGTTCTGTTTGTCTAACACTTTCACCAGTGTTCTTAAACAGCTTCACGATTGAATCATTTAGTGTGCTCAAAAGTTTACTGTCAAAGTAATTATATTTCTTTAAGATCTTTTTCACATATTGTGATTGATCCAAAGAAATTCCTTGCTTGGATTTTGTGATCTTGATACCAAGAATCACACTCACTTCTCCGAGGTCTTTCATATCAAAGTTGTTGCACAACAACAATGTCATATCATTAATGGCCTGAATGTTTGATCTAAATATGAGTAGATCGTCTACATATAGACATATGATAGCGCAAATACAATTCTCAAATTTGTAATAAACGTATTTGTCACTTTCATTCACTTTGTACACATTCGATATCATTAAGTTATAAGAATTTACATGTCATTGCTTTGGAGCTTGTTTTAGCCCACACAAAGACTTATCTAACTTACAAACCTTATTTTCTTATCCATAAATCACAAACCCTTCCGGTTGTTTCATATAGATTTCTTCTTCTACGTCACCGTTTAAAAAAGTTGTTTTAACATCCATTTGGTGTACTATTAAGTTATAAATAGAAGCTATTGAAATAAGTACCCTAATGGATGTAATTCTAGTGACAGGAGAAAAGGTGTCAAAGAAATCTATATTTTCTCTTTGTCTAAAACCCTTGGTAACAAGGCAAACCTTGTATTTATCAATAGTTCCATCAGGTTTTAGTTTCTTTTTCAAAACCCATTTACAACTGATTGGTTTGCAACCAGGAGGCAAGTCTACTAAGTGTCAGGTCTTGTTAGATTCTAGAGATTATATCTCATCATTGATAGCTTCTTGCCATAACTAAACATCCAGAGATGACAAGGCTTCTTGAAGATTTATTGGATCTTCTTCTACATTATAAGCCACATAATCAAGCCTATAGTCTTTAGCAACTCTTACTTGTTTACTTCGTTGAAGTTCTGTTTCTACATTGGCGTTGCTTTATGTGCTTCTTATCACATGAATGTGACTCGATTGTGTGCCCCCACTATTTCTCAATTTGAAAGGAAATTTGTCTTCATAGAATTCAACATCAGTTGATTCTATGATCACTTTTGCCTTTAGGTCATAAAACCTATATGCTTTACTGTTTGCTGCATACCGAATGAAAACACATTCATACGCTCTAATAATGAGTTTAACTCATTTCTGATCCAGAATTCTGACATAAGTCAGACAACCCCAAGTTCTCAAATAAGACAAGTTTGATTGTCTTTTCTTTAATATCTCATAAGGAGAGATCTTACATTTTGACTTGGGTACTCTATTCAGGACATAAAAAACAGTCAATAAAATTTCCCCCACCAGTGAGGAGCAATATCAGAATTCATCATAATTGCAACAACATGTTCAATAAGAGTTCTATTCTTTCTTTCTATTTTACCATTCATCGCAAGATAGTATGGTGCAGTCGTTTCATGTACAATTCCATGTATAAAATTCATTAATAAACTAGAATCATACAGTCTATCTATCACTACAAATTTGTATTACATCATTTTCAAATTCTTTACAAAAATTTTAAACATATAAACTTCGTTCTTCATAATGACGTACAAATCTACCCCAATAGACTGACTAAACCATGTCTTATTTAAAAGAAAACCAGAAACAATATTCTTTCTAATCTTAGGAACATGCATAACGTTCTTTAAGATTAAAGTCTTCTTGAAGGTGAAATTTAGCTCCATGTCTATAATTCCAACAACATTCATGGTCTGGTCATCTCCCAACAACACTTTCTTATCTTTAGTATTCGTGTATGTTTAAAGATAACACGATCATAACAGACACAACGAGAGACGCATGTGTCTATCCACCAACCAACATATCCATCAACCATGTTGATTTCAATGACCATAGCAATAAATTGCCCATTAGTCAGGTTGGCCCATGCATTAGGGACAACACCAAGAAGTTCAAGCTTACTTATATATTTCTTAGTCATATGACTTGATTTTCTATAGTTAAAACAAAGGGAAACCAACGTTATTTCTTTTAGGTGGTGGTTGAATTGTTGGAGCTATTGGGATCATATAAGGATTCCCATTCTTAATTCGGTTTGTAATATTGTGGTTCTGATTCTTTAATCATTTCCCAAATGGTTTCAGAACTACACCGAATTTCTTTTTGTTGTTTAAAACAACCAAGACTTTTTCTTTTTGATATTGTCTCTAAGATTCCCTTTTTTGTTTTTTTTTAAACATTCAAACTGTGGGGTAGTTTGTCAATAATAAAACCAATTTGAAATTGTTCATTTAAACACATACCTTTTGTGATAATCTTTTAAGCAATCTTTTGAAGTTCGTAACATTGAGCCTCCATCGACCTTACATCTTCGCATTTGATACTTGAAGTAGCGGCTAACAACATACTTATTTGCTCCAGCTTCTACGTCATACTTATTTTTCGGAGTCTGTGAATCTTGTTTTGCAGTATCACATCAACTGTAATTATCATACAGATCATCTGCGAGTCTATTCAAAATATGATTTTTGTAGAGATTTTCATTCTCTTTCTATAAGGTGATTTATTTACTATGTTGTAAATCATTCGCTTTAATCTGTGCAGCAGATTCAACTTCAACACTATTAAGTATTCCTTCTAAATCTCCAGATTTACTATCGTTAGTTTGTTTGATTGTTCCAGAAGGAGCAACAGAATGTCATCGATCAGAACGTTAGCAACTTTTTTCAATGTTAAAAACTTCATTTTTTGTTGCCAACGTTTGAAGTGACTTCTCTCAAACATGAACGATTCCTCAAAGACAATATCCGCAAAAGAACCAATAATTTCTTCGGTAGCCATGGTAGTTAGAAACGTCTTAAATTGTTGGAATTTGGATTTTAAAACATTTGCCACCAAATAAATTACCAGGTTGAGTCACGGACTAGGTCGCTCTCTTTAAGACGTTTCGCGGCACTGCTCAAAAATTATGCAAAGCAGTCAAACTACTGCGCCGCCTCCAGGATAAAACAGCTCAGTTCTATACTATACGATTACTACTTGCATGATAGATAATCGGTCTAGAAATACACCCTCTAATGGTACAAGACCATTCAAATATGGTATCAACACCACTCGCAGTATCTGGTACAAAGACCAGTCATAATAATTTCTTAAACAAAAAGAAACTCAAACCATTCTCCAAAGAGAAATTAATAATGGTCATTTGACCACTCATAATAATTTCTCCAACAAAGAGAAATTCAAATAATTCTCCAAAGAGAATCCAAAAGATTAAACTTGAAAATTTCTCAACTCAAATGAGGAGAAATTAACATAATTCTCTAAAGAGAATTCAAGAAAATACTCGGAAAATTCAACGAGTAGGAAGAAAGGGGAAGAAGATGGCGCTTCGACAATTCGAGAGACGCAGAGTTATGAGAGTGAGGAAGGAAAAACTAATAGAATAGTTTTTGGTGTGATTTGGAATGAAACATATGCACTCCTTATATAGTGAAGTATGATAGTTAATATTTCTCACATGAGCAATGTAGGACTAAATGGTTTTTTCAACCAAAAAAATATTCTAACAATGTGGGACTTGAGAAATTTTTAAATTCGATATATTGAAACATGGACATGTTCCAACAAGAATCATACCTTCAACTTGTTGACTCCAAATAAGGAAACTATTTTCTTAAAGTTTGATAGAAAGTTTTTGTGCAAACGTGTTGCCTGAGTGCTGCACCATTGTAGATGCCATTGGTTGCGAAAGTTTGAGCATATCTTGCGTTTCTTGAACTTCACTATCTAGATCCACCATGGAAGATTCTCCGAAGCATGGTTGAAACACTTTTCTGGTGATATGCAGCACTGATTCATGACCAAATAGCTGACCTTTGATGAAATCTTGAGTGGAATTACGGTCCTGTTTTCAGGCGATTGATCTAACACCCCAAAATAATTAGATTGTTTGTTTAATTACTTAATTGATTTTTGAGAAGTATTTGTGATGTATTTACGAGTATATTTTAGTAGAAATAAGAAATATTGGATGTTTTAGTAATTTTAGATAATTAGTTTTGATTATTTAGAATTATTATTAATTAAATAAATAAAAGAATAAGAGGTAGAAACTATGAGGACAAGATAATAATATTATGAAGTAAGTGGGGGTAAGATGGGAAGACCATAGAAAGGGTCCAAGGGTTAAAATAGGAAAAAAAGAGTGTTAGTGTTTATTTTATGTAATCGTGAAAAGAGAAGAACGTTATAGAGAACTAGGGTACGAAGAGGAAAAGAGAGAAAGAATCATTTATAGATGTTGTACCCCAAAATTTGCCCTCTCATTTCTCAGGAAAACGCCCTGGATTTTCAAAGTTTTCTCTTAAACGAATCCAAACCTTGAATTATCATTTCTTTCCAAGCAAGCCATTTACAAGGGCAAAATGGCCATTTGCACGCTGAAAAGTCAAACTTTGGTTTTTGGATCAAAATCAAAACACAAAAATCATATTTCATCAAGACATGTTGGAATATGAAGTTTGTTTCATCAAGAAGCTCAAAAGTCAAATTTTACCGTGGAAAAGTTAAAATCTAAATACTTAGAATTTTTCTAAAGTATTTAAGAAAAATGACATTTCAGAACTTCTGAACCAACCTCCAGGAAGGAGCAGTCAGAAGATGCAAACTTAGTTCAACATATAACATTCAGTCATAATGTATCTCTTCAGCATCTACGCCATCTCAGTCAGAAGTTGCCAGAAGATTATAAAACGTGATGAAAAAAATTTGAATGCTCCTTAAGAACATGCTGGAATCAGAAGGTAAGAGGGTCAGAAGATTGGGTGTTACACTGAAGAAGAATCTCTAAGTTCAGAGTCTTCAGAGGAAAAACAAAGAAAGTTATTGGAAAGCCTGGAGATCCCTCAGAACTTGATGAGACAACAGAATGCCAAGATCAGAACCTGGGTGCATTGTTCAAGACTATGTTGAAATGGAACTTCTGGCTCAGATTTAAGTAATGATGCAAATCTCATATTATAAGATTTCTGATTTTTGACTAATCTCATCACCATTTAATGCTCATTAATTCTCACAACCACTTTTGAGTATTTGTCCGAAGGGTCTCTCCACGTGTAGCATAGCAACGCTTTTGTGCAGATTTAGGTATGGGTCTATGCGCTACTTTTCGCTTATGGTTGTCACTTTTCCTTAATCCTTGCTTACCATTCCAGCCTAGGCTAAAAACTGTCAATCATCACAACTTTTTATGAACTTTCTTCAAGGGTAAGTCAGCATCTAGTGCATGATATTGGCGCCACTTGAAATTTTAAAACCCATAAAGCTTTGCCTATAAATAGAATTCCTTTGGTCACTGAGAAGACACCCAGAAAAATTTGTGAAGGAAATCAAATTTTGAGAAAGAAAAGTCTTGAACCTCTGCCCAAAATTCCCAGAGTTTCAAAAACTGTAAACACAACATACAAACCATTAACTTTGGATCCCTTACGTTCAAACTCCATTTGTTCTCAAAATATTTCTTAACCAAAAAACACCCATACAGTTTCTGGCTCACACGTTAGAAACTACCATAGCCTCTGTATCCGTACTACTACATACCCTCCATCCATCCATTCAAAGAAGCTGTTTAGAACATCATCAGAGTTGAAGCTAACTCCAGTTCACAGAACTTTTTCCAGCTGCAAGGTAAGCACTTGCTGACCCTCACCATATTGCTTAAGCATCATCAGATTTGCATGCTCAAAAAAACAATGTAGATATCATGCTTATGATGTTGTGAATGTTCTGAGATTTTCACGCATCTGTATGCTTAAGTAGAGAATGAATCAGTTCAGAACTTACCTCTGATTTTTGGTTCTGATTTCTGGAACGCTATGACACCTTCTAAAACTGTCCTAGGCATGTCTTCTGTTTTGTGGAAAAATAACCACATTATAGATGTTCTGACTAGCATAGAGGGAGAATAAGTTCTGACATTGGCACCAGCGCTTCTGGAGCCTGTTCTGTTATCAGTAATATCAGAACTTTTGAAAGTTACTGTGTTCCCAGCAGGGTCAGAACCTCTGACCCCATACATTTTCACTAACATGTTTCTGTTTTGCAGCGTACCAGGGTCAGAACCTCTAACCTATACATTTTCACTAACAGGTTGTTATTCTGCAGCAGGCCAGGGTCAGAACTTCTGACTTCCTCTCAGCAGCACGCTGATCCTTTTCTTTTTTTATTTTTTTCTTCCCCTTGTTATTTTCTTTATTTTTCTCGCAGGTACTCCCCATTCATAAATTTGTACCCCCACCCCCTAAATATTGTAATAGCGTAGGACTTTACATTTCTGCAATTTATCGCTTTCAAATGTAAATGCAAGATAAAATCAATAAATAGACCACAAAAAAAATCAAAGACAAAAGCATGCAATCAAACACACTTGCATGCAAACACCCTTAGGGTTTCTCCACTTGGTTGCCTTATACGAAAAATAGCCATATTACACATGCAAAGTATCTTGGTAAAACAAACAAAATCAAAAGATCATAGTCCCTCGATGACGCTATTCAAAGTTGCCTTACAAAATGATCTTAGTACCTCAAAGATGCTAAGATACTTTGCAACGTTGCTAATCATGGTTATACGATGACCCACGCCCGTCCCGTTTATATCCAAAAGATAGGGCTGCTTACCAAATCAATGGTAAGACAAGAATGTCAAAGGAATAAAAAATTCATAAGAAAGACATTTGAGTAGGTAGACTACCTCTAGTTGCTTGCTCTATTTTCAAACAAACATCCTTGCTATTTTCAAAACAAACACACACATTTCCAAACAACTTACAAACATTGAAAACATTTTCCAAAAGACAAACATCTTTGTATACATTCTTACGAACGAGAATCATTACAAAGATTGCCTAAACAAATGGCTTCTTTTACAAAATAATTTCAAAAACCACACAAAGCACAATTTTCAAACAAAAGCAAGTGATCTAGCAAGTAACTAAGAGCCCATGGAAAACCATGGATGAAAAGGATGCTAATACCTTCTCTTTTCATAATCTACCCCCCGAACTCAAGAAAACCTCTCAAAGGTCTTTCCTGTGCTTTTTCACCTTTCCTTTTGGATAAAAGAAAAGTCGGTGGCGACTCTTGCTAACCGCAACATTTGCAAACACAAACGCAAAACCTCAAGTCAGTTCTCCCACCACATCACAATAGAGCTTGAGACAAGAATCGATTTCAAGGAGAATCTAAGCTAAGAGGAGTTATCGTTACTATTATAATCGATAGAAGGTTTAGATAATTAAAGGTTGTTTGTATTGGGGTTTTGATTGATGATGAAATCATGATGGCTTTGTTGAATAATGATGAAATTATGGTATTGTTTTGCAATGGATTGATGAATATGATGTATAATAGGGTGTGTTGGTGTTGTATGATGAAAACATGAGTATCTGAGATGATTTGTAACCTGTTTTGTGTTAGATTCACAAGAAATTGGGACTGGTGCACTGCAGAAAATGCACAGGGAATTCGTGTTGGCATTGCCTCACCAAGCGAGCAGTATGATTCGCAGGGCGAAGGCCCTTCTCCTAAGACATACTAGGCTAGTGTGATACGGTGTAAGAACTGACTTGAAGGTTTTGCGTTTGATCGCAAATATTGCGGTTAGCAAGAGTCGCCACCGACTTTTATTTTATTCAAAAGGAAAGGTGAAAAAGCACAGGAAAAACCTTTGAGATTATTTCTTGAGTTCGGGGGGTAGATTATGAAAAGGGAAGGTATTAGCACCCTTTTCATCCATGGTTTTCTATGGGCTCTTAGTTACTTGCTAGATCACTTGCTTTTGTTTGAAATTGTGCTTTGTGTGGTTCTGAAAGTATTTTTGAAAATAGGCCATTGTTTAGGCAAACTTTGTAATGATTCTCGTTCGTAAGAATGTATACAAAGTGTTTGATCTTTTGAAAATGTTTTCAAGTTTTGAAAGATATTTTGAGAGTGTTGGTGTTGGTTTTGAAAATATCAAGGATGTTTTGGTTTTGAAATTGAGAAAGTAACTAGGAACATTCTACTTACTCAAAAGTCTTTCATGTTCATTTCCTTTTCCTTTGACATTGTTATCTTACCATTGATTTGGTAAGCAACCCTATCTTTGGATGTAAACGGGATAGGCGTGGGTCATCGTATAACCATGATTAGCAATGTTGTAAAGTATCTTAGCATTCTCTTTAGGGACTAAGATCATTTGAAAGGCAACTTAGATAGCGTCATAGGGGGACTATGATCTTGTATTTACTTGTATTTGCTAAGATATCTTACATGCGTAATATGGCCATTTTGTATAAGGCAACCAAGTGGAATAATCCTAGGGGGTGCTTGTGTACAAGTGTATTGTTTTCATGCTTGTTTTTGTCTTGAATTAGAGTTTTCTAAGTATTGGTTTTAGTATTTCCATAGAAACCCTAATTACTAGCATGTTATATATAAAAGCGATAAATTGCAAAATTTAAAGTTACTACGCTATTACAATATTTGTGGGGAGGGGTATACAAATTGAATGGGGATTGCAAGAATGTAAACCTAGTTAGTCTATTACAACCATATTGAATGGGTATCAATGCACAAGGAATTAAATGGATACAATGTAGAAAAGTGAATAAATGTACAAAAATGTAAAATGTGAAGTAAATGGATATTTGTTTGGATTTTTTTAGAGAAAAGGATTTTGTCTTAATATAATTAATTAAAGAGAATAATTAATAAAAAAAAGTAAACCCTAAATTTGTTAAGAAAAGATTTTTAAACAAAATCCTAAATCTATTAGTTAAAATAAAAGAAAATAAGTTTATGAGAAAAGTTTTTTTTTGGTATTTTTGTCTTGAAAATATTTATAGCATTACAAAATATTTTTGGCCTTTTTTATATATAAATAAATATATTTTAATAGGTGTAAAAGAAAAATAAATACTAACCTAATTATAATTAAATTTACAAGATGATTTGTAAGAAATAAATAAAGTATAGTTAATAAAAATATTTTTGTGAGAAAAAATAAAAATAAGTTAAAATAAAAATCTATCATTTTTTGTATTTTTATAATTTTTTTAGTATTTAGAAAATAAGAAAATAAATAAAATAAAAATAAGAATAATAAAATAAATTAGGCGAGAGGTGCAAACAGCCTGCAAGTGGGTTAGCAAGCAAAAATAAAAAAAAAACAAAACAAGCCCAATAAGGCTCAGGCGCTTGCAAAAAAGTCAGGAATTTAAAACATGTAAAAAAGTGCAAAAGGGTACCACTGGGGCTCAAACCCAGTCCCAAAGGTTACAGGCGCGCGCTTCTACCACTGGGGTGGCTATACATCCGTTAATATAGGAAAATCAATAAATATATAAGGCAAAACGCGCCCTGATGACTTCATCTTCAACCTCCAGCCAGACCAACTGTAACTTGCTCATTTCTCATCAAAAATGAAAACTGTAAACATGAAACTTGTAGCAAATTTCCTCACGGTTCCAGAAATGTAAATCATTAAAACTATAGATCAAAGATAAGCATGAATTTTAATGGCCCTAATCTGAACCCTAAAAATCTCTGAAATTTCAATCTAAAAATTCTCTAAGCTCTAGCAAAATTAATAGAAACTATTGACATGGTTAGCTTTAGGGCAATGATATCTACATGTTTTGTTCACAAATAAATCATTGAAGATGCCTGTATGAAGAGTTCAAAGTTAAGAAAACTTACCTCAAAACTGGAAATCGTGTTTTGAGTTTGAGCTTATTTCAAGTGATGATGATGATCAAGTTAGCTTCCTTGAGGTCTCAGGGAGCTAATGCAATGATTAGCTTGAACAATGGATGGCTGAAATGGTCTGGAGAAGTAAATGTGCAAAGATGAGTTTTTGAAAATAGAGGATGGTGTTAATGGTGTTACAGTTCTGTAACAGGGTGGGGGATCACTTCTATATGATGTTTAGAAGCTTTAGAAACCAAAAGGCCAAAAAACGCACGAGTAGATTATGAGTTTCATGTTTTTGGTCAGTTTGTGTGAAAATGGAAGTATGAAGAGTGATTATGAGTTCTAGGTTCTTTCAAGGCTTGAGAATTTTCTCTGTTTGTGTAAAATGGTTTGTGTATGTATAAACAAAAGTGTTTTAGAGCTTTGGACAATCAGAAGTACAAGTTTCTAGCTTTTGGCTAGGTTACTTGATTTTGAAGAAAAGAGGGAAACAAGTTTCAAGAAGAGGTACAAGCATGGGATGAGTGATTGTAAGTGTTTGAAAAATTGCTCACGAGTTATAGGACTTGTTTGATCAGAAGAGAACAAGTGCAAGGCTCAAGAACAAGTTTTGTACAAAAAGTCACTTTATCAAAATGGCAATGTAACCTTTCTTCCAAAAATGGATATAAAGCATGTCCATGCATTGAATGCTTGAAGTGAAGTCTCTAACAGTTGTGTAAACCGTTAATTATAGAGTTCCTAACAAGTTTGAGGTCTGCAAAGTAGTGTTTATGCAGCATAGTTTTAATTTGAATTTTGCTCATCACTAAAATGGCTTGTAATTAAAGTGATAAAACCCTAACTTCATCTCTTCGATTCTCCCTACTCAAGAATGATCTCAAGGAGTTATGGGACATTTTGGAAATCTTACAATGTGATATACAAACCATATTTGAATTTCTTTTGAAGATTCTCCTTGGAATTATATGAAAAAGTGTCATGAAGTTAGGTCAAAATCCTGGCCAAATTAGGGCAAAAATTTCACTAAGTGTTTAGTTTCATGACCACATGTCATAAAATTATAAATTGAGATACAAGACCTTTTGGAAGGAGTTGTGTAAAGAAAAGTTATAGATTTCATGGAGATCTACAACTTTCATGTTGGAATTTTCTCTAGAATCATCTTGCATCATGGTGAAAAATTTGTTCAAAGTTGTGAAAAAACATGAAATTTCCAACACTTAGAAAAATTTCTAAGTTTAGAAATTTTGACTTTTCAAAGTGAAATCTTGAATTTTTGATTTCTTGATGAATAAGTTTCATATTTTGACATGTTTTGATAAATTGGGATCTTTGGCACTTGAATTTGACTAAAAAGTCAAAGTTTGACTTTTCAGTATACAGTTGACTTTTGATCAATTGACTGGAAAATTCATTTGTCAATCCAATGGACTTGCAATGTTTTGAACCATGCCACTAGGTAAAAATTATGCAATTGGACTCTTGAGATCATGTCTTAATCCAATTGACCATTTTCTAGGTCAAAAATCAGAAATTGCCCTTTCTCAGTCAAAACCCTAATTTTGACCATTTTGCCCTTTTGGAGATTTGATCAAATTTCTTGAGGAATTATGGTCCAAACTTGATCAAATGACACCTATGAGTTTGGAATGATGATGTGGATAAAAAGTTATGAAGTTTGATTGTAAATTGGCCATGGTTGACTTTTTCCCTAATATAGTTGATTTTTAGGTCAACTGCTCAATTGACCGAGCAAAAGTGTGATACAAGGCTTGAAAATTGACATGAGTAATCTTGGGGATCCATAATGGTCCATGAAAGTCATGCGGGGGCATTGGAAGTTAAAAAATCCTTGTGCAAACTCAAACCCTAATTTTGGTCATCAGTGTTTAATGAGGTATCTTGAGCTGATCAAACCCTAATACAGTCTTGAGCCAAAGGAGATCTTGTGAGAAAATTCTTGATAAGTAAGAGGGAAAATTTTGGGGTACAACATCTTCCCCTGTTCAGTCTTCTTAAGCCTGAAGAGTTAGATTGACAAGTTTTGCCATTCGTGACTCGAGGGTGCAAGATGATTGGACACTAAAGTGCCCAGAAATTTGCACTTGGTAATGTGATGGTTGAGGGAATGGGATTAAAGATGCCATTTGGAGAGGTGATAGAAAGTTGTTAGAGATGGGCTTATAGATGCCATTTGGAGAGGTGATAGAAAGTTGTTAGAGATGGGCTTGTAGATGCCATCTGTGATCGGTGGATCTGGAACTGACTGTTTAACGCTGGTTCGCGAAATGTCGCGGAAGCAAGAGTCGCCACCGTCTTTTATTTTCTCCAAATGGAAAGGACAAAAGCACAGAAAAATTCCTTGTAGAGATTGCTCTCGGTTCGGGAGGTAGATTATAGAAAGGGAAGGTGTTAGCACCCTTTCTATCCATGGTTATCCATGGGCTCTTAGATACTTGCTCATTTGTGTTTTCAAAAATGGTTTGTTTGCTTTTCAATTGTGGGTTTTAAAAAAAGTTTCTTTGAAAATTTCAGTTTGACTCTTGTATCGGTCCTCAAGAGTGTTTGAAAAATTGCTTTCGAAAGCTTTTTGAAAAGGTGTCGGTGTGAAAAGTATTTTTTGAATTTGTTTTGAAATTAGAGCAAGTATCTAGAGTCGTCTACCTACCCTAAGGAATTCGTCTGTGTAGATGTCCTTTAAAGTAGTGCCATCCCACCATTGAGAGGTAGGTAGCACCAGCGTTGGAGGTATTCGGGTCAATTCGAGGTTCGGGACATGGTGATCACCAGAGCAATGGGAAGACACCTTAGAAGCTACCCTCATGCCAGGTTCCTGGATCATGAGGACTTACTAAGACATCCTCTACTCGACGATCACCTTTCGAGGCAAGGCAACAGTGAGGCGTACCCTAGGGGTGGTGTGTGATTCGTGTGTCGTTTTCATTTGCATTTATCTTGTCATGGTATAGGTGATCTAGCGTTTGTTTTTATTTTTTGTCCATACATTCTTTCATGCCATTGGTTTAACAGTTAAAATATTGCGAGAAATAAAAATTCTAAGCTATTACAAAAGGCGCGGGTCCACATCGCCAAAATTAAACCAGGACCCGATTTGACAGGAAAATAAAGAAAGTAAAAGAAAATAAGGAATTAAAAATGCGAGAAGTTAATTACAAGGCTTCGGGAGAGATACATAAATATTTAAACAAAATAAAATAAATATGCGAATTAATAAGAAATTAAGAACGAGGGCGTTGGACCCTTTTGCAAAAATTAAATTAATGATGGAGTTAATTAATTAAAAAAAGAAAGAACTTGTTTTTTGGTATTTTTTAGTATTTTAGGATTTAATAGAAAAAGGAATTAATTGAAATTAAATGCTAACCCTAATTCTATTTTATTTTTAATTTATTAAGAAAACATTGAATTTTAACCTAAATTAACCCTAATGTTTATATACAAATTTAATTATAAAAATAAATATTTAACTATTTAATTATTTATGAAAGAAAAATAAAAAGGATGAAAAATTATTAATTAAACCCTAATTCTATGTTTTTTTAGATTTTTATTAAAAGTATTAAAATTAAACCTAATTTACACTAAATTTAATTATATGCATTTATTTATGAAAATACTAGAAATAAAAATATTTATTATTTCAATTCTTTTCTGATTTTTTAATTGTTTTGTGTTTTTGATATTTTGTGAAAATAATAAATTAATTAAACAAATAATAATTAAAAGCAAATAGAAAATAAAAATAAAAAATATTATGGCAAACCTAGGGGGGTTGTAGTCCCCAACATGGAGGTGAGGCCCTTAGCAATCTGGCCCATTTAGATTCTTGGCCTTGGAGACTTTTCCACTCACGTGCAGAACGTTGACTAGAGCCTACCATACACCCCAAATCCTGGCCCTTGGATGGATGAAATTGGACGCGTGGATGGCTGGATAGAGGGACGTATGATGATCCACAACGCTTGTTCTGCATATGAATATTAGAGGAAAAAATATATGGAAAGAATGAAGACCTGGGGCTCGAACCCAGGTCATGTACTTTGCCAACACTATGCCTTGCCACTGAACCAATTCACGCGTTTTGATTATTAAACAACTAACAAATATTATAAAAGAAAATAAAAGCGTTAGTGGACTTCGCGCGCGAACTTTCAAACCAGCCACCCATCGCTTGCCACGAGTTCATCTTCTTCGTTGGTTTTTTATTTTCCTGAAATACAAACATCATGAGCAACAGTTTTCACATGTTCTCTTAGGCTAGCTTCTGAAAAATAGCGACTAGCCCTGTGACGCTCATAAATTGAGCGCGAGAGTCCCATTGTCTTCGTCCAAGTCCCCTGAATCCATTCCTGGCATCGTGGTTTTCTAATTTTACGCTATTTGAAAACGCCCAATTCACAACTCTGAAAACCCTAGAATTTGGTAATGGTGAAATCGTCTATAGCTTGCAAAAATTCAATCAAGATAGATGGTTAGCTTCAGAATCACACAAGGAATATGAATCAACAATTAAAATGCCATGAAAATGCATAGATGTTAAAACACGATTATGAAAAAAAAGTGGAAAAGTGTGACTTCTGTACAATGATTCAAAGGGTTATATTTGATGTTTTTGATCCAGGAAGATTGCTTGAGATCCTAGGAGTGCAATGGGATGAAAAAATCGCCTTGAATCGTCCTGCAAAGATGTTTTCAGAATTGAGTTTTTTGGCAAAATTTTCAAGTTTGGCAATTGGTTTCTAGCGCAGCTTTGTGGTTCTTAGCATTAGGGTTATGTTTCTTGTATATGTAGGAATGAATTAGGTTAAAGAAATCAAACAAAAAGCTTGGCATTCATGACTTTGAAAGATTTGATTTTCAATATCTTTTTTCAAATATTTTCCATGTGTTTTTGTACAAATCATGATCCAATCAATCCAAATCTTTCCCTATTTGAATATGCACGAATTATTGAGTAGATTTCATGCAAAAAAGATTGTAAAACTTAGGTTAAATATTTTCCATGTATTTAATTTGATTTAAATGAATTATTATAAATAAAAATTCAAATAAATAAATAAAAAATGAAGAAATACTTCCCTTTGGGCCAAGTGGTCGTGCACATGCCTTGGATAGTGAATTGTGGAAGAAAAATGGGCCCATTAGCAATTTTAGGTCATTTGAACCAATGTTGACTTTTCAAAATATCCAAAAATTTCCCAACTTCCACAAGGCATATCTTGCTCAATTTTTAAGCTTTGCTCATGTTCTTGGACATTTTGGAAAGGTATTTGAGTCCTCTAACCAATGCCTTTGGTCCCATGTCATTTTGATTTACCAATATCAAGTTATGGCCTTTGACTTAAAGTCCCTTTTTGTTGACTTTTGAAAATGACCTATAATGTTGAAATTGATAACTTTTTGTGAGAGCATTT
This sequence comes from Vicia faba, assembly GCA_948472305.1. Taxonomy (NCBI): domain Eukaryota; kingdom Viridiplantae; phylum Streptophyta; class Magnoliopsida; order Fabales; family Fabaceae; genus Vicia; species Vicia faba. The sequence continues at coordinate 1,634,722,187 of OX451739.1, read as the reverse complement.
CTTGGACTTGAAGTATGAAGATGAGTTGTAGGAAATGTCTTTCTCTTCAAAATGAGCTTTGGATGGAATTTTTCTGATAATCCATGTGAAAGTTATGCCCTGGTCAATTTACAGTTGACTTTTTCAGCTATCCAAATAAGGAAACTTTTGCATCTTGATGATTTTTGAGCCGAGCTTTGAGAATCATGATCAAGCATTGATCAAATGATGTTTTTGACTTCAAAATGAGATGTTGACAAAAAATTTGAACTTTTGACTGCCAAATGACCATTTTGCCCCTACAGTCGACTGTAGTGCAATTAGGGTTTTTGACTGTGCAATTTTGGGCTGAATGTCTTGAAACTTGATATGAGGATGCTTGACCATATTTGTAGGCATGTGAGACTTGATTGGACCCTTGGAAACTTCATTTTCTTGATCAGAACGAAAACCCTAATTTTGACTGTTCATGAGGCCCTTGCACTGTGCAACCCTTGGGGAGATTTTGAAGCTTGACTTGGCAATTTCTTGAAGAATATGGGAGGGCAAATTTTGGGGTACAAAAGTTGCCCCTGTTCAATCTTCTTAGACCTGAGGATGCAGATTGGCTGACGTGCCTTTCGTAATCCGAGGGTAGAAGATGATTGAACACTAGAGTGCCCAGAAATTTGCGCTCACATAGTAGCAATGTGATGGAAATGGGCTTATAGATGCCATTTAGAGACTGATGGATAGGATGATGGGCTTATAGATGCCATCTGGATGTTGATCGTATAAGAGATTCCTTAGCGGGAACCTGCATACCTGCAAAACAGAAAATGATTACCTGACACGTTGCAGGAGCTGATTTTCAGATGCTTGGTATAGATGTGTCCTGACTGGTTACAGGAGCTGGATCTGGAGCTTCAAACGGTGATGAATGAACCAGGGATGGTTACTACCTCAGCATGAACGGTGAGAGAACCTGGGGTGACTTTAACTTCAACGACGCTCGTTGAGAAAATCTTGGTGGGAATTACCATCTTCGCAATATCGGGAAGAGAACCAATAGAAATTATAATCTGAAAGGGAATTACATCTCACGCACCGTCGGGGAGAGAACCGTAGGAAATTATAATCTGAAAGGGAATTACATCTCACGCACCGTCGGGGAGAGAACCATAGGAAATTATAACCTGAAAGGGAATTACATCTCACGCACCGTCGGGGAGAGAACCATAGGAAATTATAACCTGAAAGGGAATTACATCTCACGCACCGTCGGGGAGAGAACCATAGGAAATTATAACCTGAAAGGGAATTACATCTCACGCACCGTCGGGGAGAGAACCATAGGAAATTATAACCTGGATAACTTCTACTGAGTCTTCATCAGAAAAATCTGTTGGGAGTCGATTTAGCTGGACTAGAGAAGGCCTTGGACTGGATAAGAAATCTTTGGAGTCGATTAACTGAACCGGTCTAGGTCTTGAAATATGATAGAGAATTTAACTGAATCTTTCCTGAAAGGTAAAGGTCAGTCATATGCAATGCATGATATGGATCAAGCAATGATGTTCTCAACATAAATGAGATTTGTATGATATGATGCGTACGTGCATGCTATAATGATGTATGTGATGTTTTGGAATGTATGCTTTTGTCTAGGAAAGTAGATCCTTGACGGGTGCCGGGAAGTCATGTCCTGGGCTGATATTGAAGAATAAGCTTTCGCTGGGGATGATAACTGCAAGAATACCGGTAGGAGAAGATGACTCCGTTGAGGAATAAACTTGGCAAATGGAAGATTCTGCGGGGAGAAAATACTCTAGCGACCATACTGGGGAGTGATACTCTGTGGGGAGAGAGATACTTTTGCTGAATTGTTGGTAACTTCGCTGGGGATACCATTGTTGCGTTGGAAGTATTGATAGACTTCGCTGGGGATAAGAAGACTTCGTCGAGGACGCTCTTTCCGTGGCTTTTGGCTGAGGATAACCCAGTTATATCCTGTTAAAGAAATAACTCTTTGAATAAAGCCGGGCGACGCGTTCGTGCTCTGCGAGGATAAGCTTCCAGAATCTACTGGGGATAAGCTTACTGCTTGGGGATATGAATTCCAACCTTCCTGGGGAAACTGGATTGGACTCTCCTGGGGAAGTTTTGATATGCTGGGGAAGTAGCTCCACTGAACGTTTGATAAACCGCCGGGGAACAATCTTTAGGTCAAGACTGCCGGGGATGCTTGTTAAGAATATGTGTATGCTGCTGGGGAATGTTGAGCTCTGCGGGAGGATACCCAATTTCCTTAAGTTTGATAGTAGCTTTGCTTGGGGAGAGTGCGCTGACTTGCTGGCTCACTCTCTGGGGAATTAAGATATCTGGTTACGTTCTTTAGCTGAACCTACCTTGGTACCCTGGAGGACAGAACAATTAGATTGCTTTTAGATAACTCCTTATTGCCCCTGTTTCTGAGGTGGGAGAGGAAGACCTAAGAGGTGCTGATAGCTTGTTGATGGACAAACTCTTCTTCTGATAGGCAGGTGACAAGATGACAGGACATAGTCGTACGCTTTGATCCCTAACTTTTGCCTGGACCGCCCTTTCGGGTTTTCAGTCCACCGGGATACTCATTTTTGCCCAAGCCGCCTTTTCAGGTTTTCGACTTGCCGGGTGTACAGATTTTTTCTTTTCATTCCTTATTTTTGCCCGAACCCTTTTGGTTCGCCGGGAAGCCCTTATTTTTGCCTAGGTATGTCAACCTAGCGGGTCTTTGATTGTGCGTAGTATTTTTTCCGACTATGTCCGTGCTTTCAGAATGTAGGGAGTTGCCCCTGTTAGAAGTGTTTTGTCATGCCACCAGAAGGTGTTTGATCAGGCAAGATTCGTTGTTGGAATGCCCCAAGTGGCTCAGGCGGAGATTTGCCCCAGGCTATTTTGGCCTTTGAGAGATTCTCCGAATCTTGATTGGATTGCCCCAGATGATGGACAATGATCATGTCGTGCCCCTTGATTGGGAGTGCCTTTGTTCACTAGGCTTTTCATCGTGCGAATTTCCCTGCTGTTCAAACAAAAATTCATATGCAACCAAAGTTATGTTAAAAATGCAAAGCCTATGCCTGTCTTGAAGATTTTGAAAATGCATTCTTTTTCATAAAACAAGTGGATGTTTGTAAAACGTGATGTCAACTCCGTATTTATTACAAGCCTTAAGGAGTCAGGATACCTTTCGTAACAGTATGCTTTCGAACTAACCCATGCTTCAGCTAGGACTTTTGAGGGTTATAATGTGGCCTGGTTCATGGTTTAAGAAACAAAGGATAAAGGCTCAAATGATTTGTACCCACCCGCTCTTCGTGATGTTCTCCACACCTAAACTCAGTTGATCATACGTTAGACCTTGTTTGAGTCTTTGCTCTGATTTTCCGGTGATGATTCGGACGTTGATAACTTATTTTGAATAGGCAGTCATTTCTTTCTTGTTGAGGGTTTGTAGGACCTCTTTCTTGTCTGATTTTTGTTATCCCTTTCTTTTTTTGCCTGAACTGTTTCCCTTTTTTGGAATTACAGTCAGCGGGATGCCCCAGTTTTGTAAGTCTCCTTCATAGTTTTTTGACTTACTGGGTTTTAGTTTCTTTTTTTTTTGTTTTGGTAATGACTGCCTGTCTTTATGATTGTTCGGAACCATCACTGTCTTTTTTTGTTTTGTAAGGATTCCTTTGATGCCATTCGTTATGCACTTGGATCAACTGAGAGACTACCCTGCCCCAGGTTATGATTAAGGGTTTTAAATTTCGAAAAGAAAAAAAACTCCTACTTCTTTGGCTCAGAGGGGTTGACGAGGGATTATCATCCTTATAACTCCAGTGTTTAGGGATTGAAACAATGCCTGTACCTCATCAGCGGGGTCTGTTCAAAAGCATACTGTAAAGATCGTGGTATCATTTTCGTCATCCTCCCTCAAGAGGCTTAGAATTATTAATTAAGAGTTGATCATCAGAAAAAATATGAATATAATTTGCATTTAGTGAATACGAATATATTGTTTCAGAACAGACATATGCGATGCATTAATGAAATAACAATGTTTAACATGAGTAAATGTTTGAACAAAAGAAAATTGCAATTTGAACATTCAAATGAACAAAAATTTCTCAATCCTAGCCATGTTTTGGCAAGGGAGCAGTGATCACGTTGGGAGTCTCGGCGGGCTCGAACTCGATCTCTTTAGCATCGATCATGTTCTGAATCTTGTACTTCAGTGCCCAACAATCCTCAGTATCATGCCCCGGGCTACCAGAATGGTAAGCGCACCTTGCTTCTGGGTTGTAATTTGGAGAGGAAGTCTTTGGATTTGCAGGAGGGTTGATCACCGCAATCAGGTTCATCCTTAACATGTGCTGCAAAGCTCGTGACCATGGCATGTTGATGTAGGTGAATTGTCTCTTAGGCTCGTCCGACCTGTTCTAATCAACCCGCTGTTCTTGGCGAGGTCGTTGTTGGACCTGAGAAGTAGTAGCAACTCGGAGAGGTCTATTCATTGGACCCGACCTTTGCCCTCTTGGAAGCTGTTCCATGACCTGGTCCCTGACTTGGGCTAGTTGCTTCATGTCTTGATGAAGCTGACTGATCATGGCCCTCAGCTCTCCTTGCTCCTGAGCTAAACTTTGGATGAGAGTCCTTTGCCCCAGCATCTGGGTTTTCAATGTGTCTACCTCAGCTTGTAGACGTTTCAGCCGTTCGTCCTTGTCGTCCTCAGCATTGTTCCTGACCAAAGTCCCCATGAGGAGTGTTCTCAGCTCTTCCTGCCCCTTGGATAGGCTTAGGAAGATCTCCTTGAACTGAATCTCTTGAGTGTGAAGGTCCTGGTTATCTTGTTGGGAAGCCATTGCTGAAATAAACAGCGAGAAAGGTAAGTGACCTGCAACAAGGATACCTATTATGCAATGATGTGTATGACATGCATGTAATGTTTTCAAGGACCTCGCGGGATAAACAGGAAAATTTGTTAGAATTGGAAACCGGTAGCTTGATTGAAGTAACTTCGTGTTGTAGAGAGCCCTTCTTCAAGGGTCAAAGGCTCACCATATCAAGTGGGTCATAGCCCCTGACAACTTTGTCTAGAGGAAAATAAATCCTCTTTGCCCCTTGCTGGGGATAGTTGATTCATCAAGACCTGCATCACAAGCCCTTGAGATCCTTGAAATGGATTAGGATGTATGCAATGGTATGATGTTATGGTATGCATGGGGTGATGTAAGTAACCCTATTTTGAGTCCCTATTAAGGACTATAGGTAAAACCTGCAAGAAACTTAGTACACCCTGTTATAAGTCCCAATTAAGGACTACAAACAAAACCTGCAAGAATTTAGTAACCCTGTTATGAGTCCCAATTAAGGACTATAAACAAAACCTGCAAGGAACTCAAGTGTCAGATAACAAACATGCAAGTAGTCAAATACGAAGGCACACAAGTCACACAAGAGAGCCCTTAGAGTTTAGGCCAGCATGGGGTCTGGGTATTACCCTCTTGAAGTTGGTGGGCTCAACCTGTCCTATTAGAAGTAACCGGGTTCTAAGGGTCCCAATATCACTGGATTGCTTTCATTGTTCATCGTTTCGATTTAGCCACTGAACTGGCGATCGAAATATTCCAGGAAAGCAACCCTCAATTGAGTGTAGTATCGAGTATCAACCAACCTCGGACTGCACCAAAGTCAGTTATCTCACTACCCTAAAGAGGCCAAGATAGTTCAATTAAGGTTCCTAAGGTCTGTTGATGCTTCATGACACCACGCGGAGGCCCCGTACTCTCCTTGACTGAACTCAAGGGTTACCGGTACACACCAAAGTGCCACATCAACGTAGCAGACTGTTTCAACCATGTCGGTATACCCCGCACAGTTCCCTCACAGCCTTGTTGCTACTTTCTAAGAAGGTATCCCCAGATCCGGGTTAAGATCTATAGAACTCCCAAGACAGTCCCACAATTTAAAGCAAACAAGGAAAGCAATTGAAAACACAGTTATGAACTAACCCTAAGGTACACCTCACTTTAAGTTAAGTCCCCAGCAGAGTCGCCAGTTCTGTGATCGGTGGATCTGGAACTGACTGTTTAACGCTGGTTCGCGAAATGTCGCAGAAGCAAGAGTCGCCACCGTCTTTTATTTTCTCCAAATGGAAAGGACAAAAGCACAGAAAAATTCCTTGTAGAGATTGCTCTCGGTTCGGGAGGTAGATTATAGAAAGGGAAGGTGTTAGCACCCTTTCTATCCATGGTTATCCATGGGCTCTTAGATACTTGCTCATTTGTGTTTTCAAAAATGGTTTGTTTGCTTTTCAATTGTGGGTTTTAAAAAAAGTTTCTTTGAAAATTTCAGTTTGACTCTTGTATCGGTCCTCAAGAGTGTTTGAAAAATTGCTTTCGAAAGCTTTTTGAAAAGGTGTCGGTGTGAAAAGTATTTTTTGAATTTGTTTTGAAATTAGAGCAAGTATCTAGAGTCGTCTACCTACCCTAAGGAATTCGTCTGTGTAGATGTCCTTTAAAGTAGTGCCATCCCACCATTGAGAGGTAGGTAGCACCACCATTGGAGGTATTCGGGTCAATTCGAGGTTCGGGACATGGTGATCACCAGAGCAACGGGAAGACACCTTAGAAGCTACCCTCATGCCAGGTTCCTGGATCATGAGGACTTACTAAGACATCCTCTACTCGACGATCACCTTTCGAGGCAAGGCAACAGTGAGGCGTACCCTAGGGGTGGTGTGTGATTCGTGTGTCGTTTTCATTTGCATTTATCTTGTCATGGTATAGGTGATCTAGCGTTTGTTTTTATTTTTTGTCCATACATTCTTTCATGCCATTGGTTTAACAGTTAAAATATTGCGAGAAATAAAAATTCTAAGCTATTACAAAAGGCGCGGGTCCACATCGCCAAAATTAAACCAGGACCCGATTTGACAGGAAAATAAAGAAAGTAAAAGAAAATAAGGAATTAAAAATGCGAGAAGTTAATTACAAGGCTTCGGGAGAGATACATAAATATTTAAACGAAATAAAATAAATATGCGAATTAATAAGAAATTAAGAACGAGGGCGTTGGACCCTTTTGCAAAAATTAAATTAATGATGGAGTTAATTAATTAAAAAAAGAAAGAACTTGTTTTTTGGTATTTTTTAGTATTTTAGGATTTAATAGAAAAAGGAATTAATTGAAATTAAATGCTAACCCTAATTCTATTTTATTTTTAATTTATTAAGAAAACATTGAATTTTAACCTAAATTAACCCTAATGTTTATATACAAATTTAATTATAAAAATAAATATTTAACTATTTAATTATTTATGAAAGAAAAATAAAAAGGATGAAAAATTATTAATTAAACCCTAATTCTATGTTTTTTTAGATTTTTATTAAAAGTATTAAAATTAAACCTAATTTACACTAAATTTAATTATATGCATTTATTTATGAAAATACTAGAAATAAAAATATTTATTATTTCAATTCTTTTCTGATTTTTTAATTGTTTTGTGTTTTTGATATTTTGTGAAAATAATAAATTAATTAAACAAATAATAATTAAAAGCAAATAGAAAATAAAAAAAAAAAATATTATGGCAAACCTAGGGGGGTTGTAGTCCCCGACATGGAGGTGAGGCCCTTAGCAATCTGGCCCATTTAGATTCTTGGCCTTGGAGACTTTTCCACTCACGTGCAGAACGTTGACTAGAGCCTACCATACACCCCAAATCCTGGCCCTTGGATGGATGAAATTGGACGCGTGGATGGCTGGATAGAGGGACGTATGATGATCCACAACGCTTGTTCTGCATATGAATATTAGAGGAAAAATATATGGAAAGAATGAAGACCTGGGGCTCGAACCCAGGTCATGTACGTTGCCAACACTATGCCTTGCCACTGAACCAATTCACGCGTTTTGATTATTAAACAACTAACAAATATTATAAAAGAAAATAAAAGCGTTAGTGGACTTCGCGCGCGAACTTTCAAACCAGCCACCCATCGCTTGCCACAAGTTCATCTTCTTCGTTGGTTTTTTATTTTCCTGAAATACAAACATCATGAGCAACGGTTTTCACATGTTCTCTTAGGCTAGCTTCTGAAAAATAGCGACTAGCCCTGTGACGCTCATAAATTGAGCGCGAGAGTCCCATTGTCTTCGTCCAAGTCCCCTGAATCCATTCCTGGCATCGTGGTTTGCTAATTTTACGCTATTTGAAAACGCCCAATTCACAACTCTGAAAACCCTAGAATTTGGTAATGGTGAAATCGTCTATAGCTTGCAAAAATTCAATCAAGATAGATGGTTAGCTTCAGAATCACACAAGGAATATGAATCAACAATTAAAATGCCATGAAAATGCATAGATGTTAAAACACGATTATGAAAAAAAAGTGGAAAAGTGTGACTTCTGTAAAATGATTCAAAGGGTTATATTTGATGTTTTTGATCCAGGAAGATTGCTTGAGATCCTAGGAGTGCAATGGGATGAAAAAATCGCCTTGAATCGTCCTGCAAAGATGTTTTCAGAATTGAGTTTTTTGGCAAAATTTTCAAGTTTGGCAATTGGTTTCTAGCGCAGCTTTGTGGTTCTTAGCATTAGGGTTATGTTTCTTGTATATGTAGGAATGAATTAGGTTAAAGAAATCAAACAAAAAGCTTGGCATTCATGACTTTGAAAGATTTGATTTTCAATATCTTTTTTCAAATATTTTCCATGTGTTTTTGTACAAATCATGATCCAATCAATCCAAATCTTTCCCTATTTGAATATGCACGAATTATTGAATAGATTTCATGCAAAAAAGATTGTAAAACTTAGGTTAAATATTTTCCATGTATTTAATTTGATTTAAATGAATTATTATAAATAAAAATTCAAATAAATAAATAAAAAATGAAGAAATACTTCCCTTTGGGCCAAGTGGTCGTGCACATGCCTTGGATAGTGAATTGTGGAAGAAAAATGGGCCCATTAGCAATTTTAGGTCATTTGAACCAATGTTGACTTTTCAAAATATCCAAAAATTTCCCAACTTCCACAAGGCATATCTTGCTCAATTTTTAAGCTTTGCTCATGTTCTTGGACATTTTAGAAAGGTATTTGAGTCCTCTAACCAATGCCTTTGGTCCCATGTCATTTTGATTTACCAATATCAAGTTATGGCCTTTGACTTAAAGTCCCTTTTTGTTGACTTTTGAAAATGACCTATAATGTTGAAATTGATAACTTTTTGTGAGAGAATTTCTTGGACTTGAAGTATGAAGATGAATTGTAGGAAATGTCTTTCTCTTCAAAATGAGATTTGGATGGGATTTTTCTGATAATCCATGTGAAAGTTATGCCCTGGTCAATTTACAGTTGACTTTTTCAGCTATCCAAATAAGGAAACTTTTGCATCTTGATGATTTTTGAGCCGAGCTTTGAGAATCATGATCAAGCATTGATCAGATGATGTTTGTGACTTCAAAATGAGATGTTGACCAAAAATTTGAACTTTTGACTGCCAAATGACCATTTTGCCCCTACAGTTGACTGTAGTGCAATTAGGGTTTTTGACTGTGCAATTTTGGGCTGAATGTCTTGAAACTTGATATGAGGATGCTTGACCATATTTGTAGGCATGTGAGACTTGATTGGACCCTTGGAAACTTCATTTTCTTGATCAGAACAAAAACCCTAATTTTGACTGTTCATGAGGCCCTTGCACTGTGTAACTCTTGGGGAGATTTTGAAGCTTGACTTGGCAATTTCTTGAAGAATATGGGAGGGCAAATTTTGGGGTACAACACCATCCAAAAGTGATCGTTGAATCTGCAAAAGAAACTGAATGAGTATCATAATGGAATTCGTGTTTGAAGTGTATCTGAACTATATCTGAAAGTTGACTCTGAATGAGTATCAGAATAGCATCCATGTCTGGAGCGTATATGAACTGTATCTGAAAGATTGAATGAGTGTCATAATGGCGTCCGTGTCTGGAGCGTATCTGAAATGTATCTGAAAGAGAATCTGAATGAGTATCAGAATGGCATTCGTGTATCGAGCGTATCTGAGCTGTATCTGAAAGCTGAATCTGAATGAGTATCAGAATGGCATCTGTGTCTGGAGCGTATCTGAACTGTATCTGAAATCTGAATCTGAATGAGCATCAGAATGGCATCCGTGTCTGGAGCGTATCTGAGCTGTATCTGAAAGCTGAATCTGAATGAGTATCAGAATGACATCCATGTTTAGAGTGTATCTGAACTGTATCTGCAAACTTTGAACATTGTTAAGGGTAGCTGTTAACCTTATCCTGAAAAGGGTAAAATGTTAGATAAGATGCAAAGTCATGTTGTATGAAAAGCATGGTATAATGTATTCGCGTTATCAATGTTTATGATATATGGATGCAATGTATGCGTATGTGAGCTAATTTGTTGCACTGCTTGTTGGATTTGGGGAAAATAAATCCCTGAATGTTGCTGAGGATATGTAAGTCTTCATGCTGTGAAGTTGAAGTGTTGATGAATTTCCGTTTAGAGAAATGAACTCTGTTGTAAGGGAAATGCCATGTACCGCCCATTAAATCCTGTTGGGGAATCCTGAGAAATTTGGTGACTTCTACTGGGGATTGATAATTGGAAGCTTTGTTTCGCTAGGGATTAAACTGCATACTGCGGGGGACTTTATGGAAATATCTTAGAGAGATCTCCCTATCTCTTAAAGCCATCAGTGATCATCTCTCTATTTTGTTTATTTGTAAACATTAATTATGTTCAAATGCATATGATCAAAAATAAATCATTGGACGTTTTTGTAAACAAAACACAAGAGTAAAAAATAGATAGTTTTGCACTTTCAAAGGGATATCTTTGCATTGACTTTGAGTAAGTATTTTTGTACAATGAGACAAACATTCTAGTAAGAGAATGCTGTCGTAAAATGAAAGTTTTGATACAAAGAAAAGATAGCTATGTGTTATAGTCCCATGGGGTCCCCATTCTGCTATAACCTTCGTATCTCCGAGCATCTTGTCTATTTGTTGCCTCGTCCAAAGATGATTGGATTTGATCATAACCTCTAAGTTTGTCAGTGGAAGCCAAAGGTTATCCGTAAAGTGATCCAACGGGACATAGTCATACACTTTAATTCTCTAACTTTTGCCTGGACCTCCCTTTCGGGTTTTCAGTCCACCGGGAAACCCCTTTTTGTCCAAGTCGCCCTTTCGGGTTTTCAGCTTGTCGAGTGTACAAATTTTTTTGTTTTATCCCTAATTTTTACCGAAACCTTTTTGGTTCGTCGGGATGCCCTTATTTTGCCTAGGTGTGTCAACCTAACGGGTCTCTTATGCGTAGTATCTTTTGACTATATCTGTGTTCACAGGGTGTGGCAGATCATCGCCATCCATGGTGGTTAGAGTCATTGCTCCACTAGAGAATATGTTTTTGATTACAAATGGTACTTCGTATGTAGGAGTCCATTTGCCCCTGGGATCACCTTGCGGTAGTATGATGAGTTTGATCACAAGATCCCCAACTTGATACACTTGGCATCTGTCCTTTTTGTTGAAAGCCTTGATCATCCGTTTTTGATACATTTGATCGTGGCGGACAGCAATAAGCCTTTTCTCATCAATCAAGTTTAGTTAATCAAGTCGAGTCTGGATCCAATCGTCTTCGTTCAACCCCGCGTCCTTCATAATTCTCAGAGAGGGGATCTGGACCTCAATAGGCAAGACAGCCTCCATGCCATATACCAAAGAGTAGGGTGTTTCCCCGATTGACGTGCGTGCTGTGGTACGATACCTGTGGAGAGTGAATGGTAACATATCATGCCAGTCTTTGTATGTGACTGTCATTTTCTGTATGATCTTTTTAATGTTCTTATTTGCAGCTTCGACAACACCATTCATCTTCGGCCGGTAAGGGGAAGAATTGTGATGCTGGATCTTGAATTGCTCTCACAGGGTGGTGATCATATTATTGTTCAGGTTCGTACCATTCTTTGTAATGATCCTCTCTGGGATACGTAACGACAGATGAGATTCTGCTTGATGAACCAGGCGACAACATTCTTTGTAACGGAAGCGAATGAGGCTGCCTCAACCCATTTTGTAAAATAGTCAATGGCCACCAAGATAAAGCAGTGTCCATTAGAGGCCGTTGGCTTAATTTCCCCGATCATATCAATCCCCCACATAGCAAAGGGCCAAGGAGCCGTCAAGACATTTAGAGGAACCAGAGGTACATGCACTTTGTCAACATAAATCTGACACTTATGGCAGGTTCGAGAGTGTTGATAGAAATTTGCTTCAATGGTAGACCAGTAATAGCCTTCCCATAGGATTTTCTTCTCCATCATATGCCCACTGAAATGGGTGCCAAAAGTGCCTTCATGTAACTCAGCCATGATCCTTTCACCTTCAACCTTGTCTACGCACCGAAGTAACACAGAGTCATGGCTGCGTTTGTAGAAAATGCCATTACTAAGGAAGAACTTAGCAGAGAATCTCCTTAAGAACTTCTTATCATTGACTAAAGCTCCTTCTGGATATTCTTGAGCCTCAAGATACCTCTTGACTTCGTGAAACCAAGGCTGGTCCACTACTTCTTCAGCATTAATCTTGTGACAGTATGCTGGTTTATCCATTCGTTCAATGGTGATCTGGGGAGCCTTGTTATCCCATTTAAGTTTAAACATAGATGACATTGTGGCTAGTGCGTCTGCTAGCTGATTTTCTTCTCGCGGGAAATGCTCGAAGGTAATCTTATCAAAATGTGGGAGCAATGTCAAAACATGTTCTTTGTAAGGGATAAGGTTAGGGTGTTTGGTGTCCCATTCCCCTTTGATCTAGCTGATGACCAAAGCTGAATCTCCGAATACATTTAAGGATTTGATCCCCAAATCTATGGCAGCTTTGAGACCAAAGATGCATGCTTCGTATTCCGCCATGTTATTTGTATAATTGAAGCAGAGTCTTCCCGTAAAAGGAGTATGACACACTTCAGGAGATATGAGTACAACACCGATACTGTTGCCGAGTGTGTTAGATGCCCTATCAAAAACCAGGGTCCATCAGGATCCTTGTTCAGGTCCGTTATATGGCCTGAATTCTTCACAGTTGTTTACCATCATGATGTCCTCATCTGGGAATTTGAACTTCATGGACTGGTAGTCTTCCACAGCTTGGTGAGCAAGGTGATCAACTAGTACATTGCCCTTTATTGCTTTTTGGGTAGTATACTATATGTCATATTCTGTCAGGATCATCTGCCATCTCGCTATTCTCCCAGAGAGAGCAGGCTTCTCAAATATGTATTTTATCAGATCCATTTTAGATATCAACAAGGTAGTATGGGTCAGCATATATTGTCTTAGCCGGCAAGCATCCCATGGAAGAGCGCAGCAAGTTTTCTCGAGCAGTGAATATCTTGTTTCACAATCGGTAAACTTTTTTCTCAGGTAATAAATAGCATGCTCTTTTCGGACAGACTCGTCATGCTGCCCCATCACATACCCCATTGAATTTTCCAAAACAGTCAGATACATGATCAATGGTCTTCCCTCGACTGGTGGCATCAAAACAGGAGGCTCTTGCAGATAATCTTTGATCTTGTTGAAAGCAGTTTGGCTCTTGTCATTCCATTTGACTACTTGACCTTTCTTCAGTAGTTTGAAGACTGGTTCACAAGTAGCTGTCAGGTGAGAAATGAATTTAATGTAGTTTAACCGTCCCAAGAATCCTCTGACTTCCTTCTTAGTACGAGGAGCAGGCATTTCTTGTATCGCTTTCACCTTGTAAGGATCTACTTCAATATCCTTATTGCTGATGAAAAAGCCTAGGAGCTTACCAGACCTTACTCCAAACGTGCATTTATTTGGGTTCAACCTCAGCTTGTACTTATTTAGCCTCTCAAACAGTTTCTGTAAATGATCAAGATGCTCTTCTTCTGTTTGAGATCTAGCTATCATGTCTTCCATATAGACCTCTATTTCGTGATGTATCATGTCGTGAAATAGATCTACCATGGCACGCTGATAGGTTTCCCCAGCATTCTTCAGTCTGAATGGCATAACCTTGTAGCAGAATATGCCCCATTGTGTGACAAAGGTTGTTTTCTCCATGTCCTCAGGCGCCATTTTGATTTGGTTGTAACCTGAGAAACCGTCCATGAAGGAAAACACTTTGTGTTGTGCCATATTATCAACTAGAATATCAATGCGAGGGAGTGGGAAATCATCCTTAGGGCTTTCCCTATTCAAATCTCTATAGTCCACACGCATTCGCACTTTGCCGTCTTTTTTGGGCACGGGAACAACATTGGCAACCCGTTGCGGATAAGAGGCGGCGGCCAAGAATCCAGTGTTGGATTGTTTCATGACTTCTGCTTTAATTTTCTCTGACATGTCTGGTCGCATGCGACAAACCTTTTATTTTACTGGTGGGCAATCCTCTTTTGTAGGCAGACGATGTACCACAATATCTGCATCAAGTCCTGGCATGTCTTCATACGACCAGGCAAAGATCTCAACATACTCGTGTAGCAACTGAATCAGACGCTCTTTGACACTGGGTTCCAGATTGGCACCCACCTTGACCTCTCTTTTGTCTTCTTCAGTACCTAGGTTGATCGTGTCCACCGGTTCCTCGTGGGTATGAATGGTCCTCTCTTCTTGTTGTAGTAATCTGGCAAGCTCCCCTGGTACTTCACAATCTTCTTTGCCTTCATCTTCGGCTCGGTAGATTAGATTTTCAAAGTCACAGAAGGCCATAGAAGAACGTTATCCATGGGATCCCGAATGGATGTAGACCTGCATTGTGAGTGTGAGTGTGTGTAAGAGTATAACTATCTTCGAAAGAAATGAAAATGTAAAAAATAAAAATAATGAGCACAAAGTTTGTATGCAAAAACGTCCATGATTCATTGATGTCATATGGAAATGAGATAATAACCCTTACAAACGGACCATTGTGCCTCGAGTAAGACACAAGGTTTTAAGAGTCTAAATTGCTTTAATATTACAGACCCAACAAAATGTAAAGACAAATTACTGTGGAATAAATGTGATCGGGACAAAATCTCTAGCCTCCCAATTGCTGAGCCCTCCACTGACAATTGGGAAGATCCAATCCTCCAAGTTGTAGCCATCTTCATCATCCTCTACCGCGTTGACTTCACGGTTGCCGATCTTCAAGGGTGGTCCTCCATCACGAGCGCGACGTACAGCCTTCTAGGCACCTGAAGTGAAACCCAGGCCAAACTTGTCATATTTGTATGGGATATTTGGGAGTTGTCCCCAAATAGTGCATCCACCTTATTCTATCACTGCCTTGGTGTCCTTCAAAGATGACATCCTGAGTGGAGGCCTTGTAATCTTGGGAACTTGAGACACATCCTTAGTTACTTCCACATCTTGCAGGACTTCTTTAAAATGTTGGAATGGAGTTTCAATAAATTCACCATCTAATTCCACATATCTGAAGGAATTGAGATGACTGATCATATACTCTTCTTCTCCATGAACGGTGATAATCTTTCCTTGAATCAAATACTTCAGAATTTGAGGCAACATGGAGGTAACGGCGCCAACATTGTGAATCCATGGTCGGCCTAGCAAGCAGGAATATGAAGGGCGAATATCCATTACATAAAAGGTTGAATCAGATTTTTGGGTTCCAACCTTTATGGGAATGTCTACTTCCCCATGCACCATCCTTTTTGAGCCGTCAAAGGCCCTCACTACTATGTTGCTTGGCTTCAATGTCAATCCTTCACAGTCAAGCCTATCAAGAGCCTTTTTAGGCAACACATTCAGAGAGGAAACGGTGTCCACCAAAACATGAGCCAAGGTCGTGCCCCTACATTCAACTGAGACATGCAATGCTTCATTATGCTTCCTTCCTCTTGGTGTTAAATCAGCATCCAAAAAACCTAAACCATTATCTGCAGTCAAGCTGGCTACGCTATCTTGGAACTGATCGGCAGATGTTTCTTGGGGTAAATGGGCAGTTTTCAGGAATTTTACCAAGGCCTTTGCATGCGCTTCGGAACATAGTAATAAAGCAATCATGGAAGTTTTAGATGGAGTTTTCCCCAGTTGCTCAACTACATTGTAGTCACTTCTTTTTATGATCTTTAGAATTTCCTCCATCTCTTTCCGGGAGGTCTCAGGGATAGTCAATGAATGTGCCTTAGTTCGGACAAGCTCAATTAGAATACCTTTACCTCGAGTCTCGGTTGACTCGGAAGCAAGAATGTCAGTAGGGGTGATAGCAGGGATTGTAACAGCTTTATTCGTTGGAGTATTAGTAGATATGATTGTAGGACTGGGAATATCCTTTGGAGGAGCAATAACAACAGGAATGATTACGGGTCCATAAACTGCTTTTGGGAGAGCAATTTCTGGAGAGAATATCCTTCTACTTCGAGTAATCTTTCTAGTCCCTGCAATATTACTGATATTGGAGTCAACCTTCTCAGAACTTGAATCTTCAGTAGCTGAACAATCTTGCTTGATACCATGGTAGTAAACATCCCCTCCATAATTCCATGGTACGGTTTTGTCTGACGAATACGGGATTGGTCCAGGCATCGTAATTATTAAAGGAGCCACTTTTGGAACTGATGTAATTCTAACGGGTCATTTGGTGGAGACCCTGGAAGAATTGGAGGAAATGGTAATGATGGAAACATCATTATAAGAAACAGTTGGAATTGAAGTCTTTTCGAACAAAATTTCCTTGTTGTCTATTAGGCACTTAACGTCTGCTTTCAACAAAGGACAACTGGTTGGTGAGGAAAAACAGAAATGACAGCTTTCATCACAGCCCGGGAAGACACCAGCATTCAATAGGTTCTTTTTGATAGTCAAGAGTAGGGTCATAAGTTCATCAACTGAAGTAACAAGCGTATCTTCCTCAATGGCGTTGGTATTATGGCCATGTTTGGGCATAGGGGCAGAAATGACATTGGGCTTTTCTGGCGCGTCAAATTCAATCTCTTTGGCTTTAAGGAGGTCTTGTACTTTGTTCTTTAGAGCCCAACAGTTATTAGTGTCATGACCGGGACTCTCATAATGGTATGCACATCGGGCATTAGGATGATAGTGAGGAGAGGTTGTGTTAGGGTTCTTTGGAGCTTCTTTTAAGGTCACTAGATTGGATCTTAACAAATGCGACAATAATTGAGATAATGTCATGTTAATTCTGGTTAACTGTCTGACTGGTCTTTCCATTCTTGGCTGATTACTTCTTTGTTGATCAGGCACATGTTTAGGAATCATAACAGTCCCCACCATTGGACGACGTTCGGTGCTATCTTGATTTCTCTGAGGATATACAACAACTACTTCTTTCTTTCTGATGAATGGTTTTCTTACAACAACAGAGGATGTATCTTTTTGAATCTTTCCATTCTTTATCTCGACTTCTACCCTTTCTCTTTTCAATATCAGTTCGGTAAAACCTGCCGATGAACTCCCAATTAAGTGATTGAAGAAGGGACCAGACAAGGTACCCAAAAACATGTCTACCAACACTCTTTCAGATAGAGGAGGTTGAACTCTTTCGGCTAAATCCCTCCACTTTTGCGCGTAGTCCTTGAAGCCTTCACTCGAAACCATGGCCATACTCTGGAGTTGAGTACGGGTAGGCGCAAGATCAGCATTGTATTTGTATTGTTTGTAAAAGGCTGCAGCAAGATCTTCCTAGTTATGAACATTTGCTCTTTCTAACTGATAAAACCAATCAAGTTGAGTTCCAGATAGACTGTCTTAGAAGAAGTGTACCTAAAAATCTATATCGGTGGTATGAGGCTGAATTTTCCTCACATAGGACCGGAGATGCATTTTGGGGCATGAGACTCTGTCATATTTGGCGAACACATGTGCTTTGAATTTTGGAGGGATGATAACTCCAGATACTAAGCCCAACTCCTCAAAGTCCAATCTATGCACTTTTTGGATTTCCATTGCACTCAACTGTTCTTCTAGATGCCTATACTTGTCGTCGGCTGGAGGCTATTGTTCTTCAGAATAGTCTTCTTCTTCCTCTTCCTCTTCTGACTCTGACTGGACAATTGTTTCCTTGCCCTTTCCATCTTGATTGTCTTTCTCACCGGATGTTGTTGCAAAGTCTAAGGCCCTTCTTGTCTGCCCTTGGAATCTTCTTCCCATGTTTAGAACTCCGGTTATTTTCTTTGTCTTCTTTTTCTTCTCTTCAACCTGCAAAGTCTTCAAATCTTCTTGTCCTTTGGCTATAGTTAAGAACATCTGCTGAAACTGTGCATTTTGAGCTTGTAGCTCCTTCACCGTTTGCTCGAGATCCGTCTTACTAAAATAAATAGTAGAGAGATGAGGAGACTTGTTGCAAGAAACCTGCTTATGTTATGATGAATGGTAAATGCATATGCAATGATTTCAAGGATTTTAAGATTCAAATTTGTTTTAGACAAAAAGGAAACACACATTATATTAATAAATTAAAGCTTGAGTACATCAGTGTCTCCTTGGGAAAAACAAATACAAGAAACTCTAAGACAGAAAGGTAGTATGCATCCTCTTTGGTGCAATGTAGGCATTCAGCGTCTGCTCCTCATGAAGTAGCCTAGTGAGTTCCAAAACCTTCTTCTCGCTTGCGTAGAATTGGGATTCGAAAGTATCTCTATCCCCCTTGAGTTGTATCCAATCTATTTGTAAGTCTTCAAGAGAGGTGGGCATGTCAGGATGCAGGATAGTGTATGGAACATCTCCTTCCATGATAGGCTCAATGATTACCGGGAGAATGGAGGGATAAGGCATCATAAGACTCTGAGCACGAGTTCATACCCATTTGAGGTAAGGCTCAAAAGGGATGGAATTCTTGTGCCCCAAAGTCTTGCTATCTACCTTGTTCAGCATCCTCCAAGATCGGATAAATCTCTGGCAAAGACCTTGATCATTGTTCTCATAGTCAAATACTAAACCTTAAATCAGCATCTCATGCGGGCCATCCCTTCGGGCGTAACCAAACTGTCTTAAAGCTAAACAAGGGTTGTAGGTGATACCTCCCATAATTCCAAGTAAGGGAACATTATGGAACTCTCAACAACGGTTGATAATAGTAACATTCTCTATGGACCGGGAACACCAATGAATGTCTGAATGTTTGAGCGTCATTAACCTTTGTAACCACCTTGAATCTTGCTCGTTCTTCAATACAGATTGGGGAAGATGAGAAATAAACCATCTTGCCAAGAGAGGAGTACAACACATAAGGACACCTCTTTTCCTCAAAGTGCGAGTGTGAAAAGAATGTAGGATGTCTCCTAGCAATGTAGGCACCAGAATATGGGATATGAAGATTTTGACGGTGTTCACCTCTATGAGTTGGTCAGGATTTGGGAAAAAAACCATCCCATAGATGAGGAGAGCCACAATTTCCTCAAAGACTTGCAGATCCAAGGAGTTTTAACAGTTTTGGGATTTCTCGAACAAGAACTTTGCTAGGAAACCTTTGACACCACTCCTTGTTTCCCAATGAGTTGTGACATCAGATGAGTACAAGTGCAGAGCTTGAGCAATCTCTTCTGGCTTTGGGTCTCTTTCCATACCGTTGAAAGGTAGTTGATTAAGAATGGGAATCCTTAAGAGTCAGGAGAATTTTTCCAAAGTAGGCACAAGTTGGTAATCGGGAAATGTGAAGCAATGGTGTAAAGGATCTGTTGTACCCCAAAATTTGCCCTCCCATATTTCTCAAAATATTTCAAGAAAAATTCACAAGTCCAACCCGGCGCGTCATATTCAGGTATTCTTTTGCCAAGATATCTCTGATAACATATTCTCAAATTCAGGTTCGGCTCAAGAGTCAATTCTTTAAAGAAGGTATCCGAATGTGTGAGTTTTCTCGAAGAAATATGGTGAAAAAAGTGTGCTGAAAGTGCAGTTTTTATGCGCTAAAAAATTCATAACTTGAAGATCGTGGCTCGTTTTGAACCCGTTCCGGTGGCCAAAATTCCGTCTTGACATTATCTACGTTTTCATCTCTCACGGCTAGAAGCCAATTTCGATCAGAAGGTCTTCAAAAATGTGGATTTATCAAGTATTTTCGTACAGAAAATTTGTGACAGAAGTTTATTTGCGTCATGTTCAAAAAATCATAACTTGGTCAAATTTCATCGTATCGAGCTGGTTCTGGCACCAAAATTTCACAAATTGAGTTGACTACATTTTCACAGAAGGTATTTGGTTCAAAAGGTATTCAAAAGGCCTTCGTTTTTTGCTCAGAATGCGTGACACGCTGAAAATCCTGAATGCTGAATATTATTTCATCTTGGCCGAAACTTCAAAAATTCATAACTCGGTCAATTTTTATCGGATTGGACTTATATTACTACACAAGGTCACTGACTCATAGATCTACAACTTTGCTTCAAAAGTCGAGACCAAATTATGCACCGATCAATACCAGTTTTTTATTGAAGAACGTGTCAGAGTCGACACTGGAGCCCAAAATAAGTTTGTCTGAGCTGAAACTGCAAAAATTCATAACTAATTCACCGTTTATCCGATTGAGCCGATTTTCGGACAAGAGTTAGTTATCGATGTCGGCTACATTTTGTTTTCACATTTCAACTTCAAAAATTACACTTAAGTCCCTGCGATTTAGCCTGGAAAGTGACGAACTCAAGTGAACATTGGAGGCCCAATTGCACATTCAAAGCCCATTTTCTTTACCCTAATTTCCATTATATAATCACCTTCTTTTCACACAAACCAGAGAGGAGAAAAAGAGAGAAAAAACCTTACCACAACACTGTTAGAATATCAAATTCTTTCAAGAACCCTAAAACCTTGAAATCCTTATTACAAATCCCTCTCTCACTACAAACAAGCCATCACAGTTACAAACCAACACCTCACTACTTCTTCAGTAAGGGTAAGGATGACTTGATCTCCATGATCAAAAGGGCATAAAAGCATTCATGTCACTACTTTTCCAGTAAGGGTAAGATTGATTTGATCTCCATGATCAAAAGGGTATAATCATTCATACATGCCATATTGTGCCTAAACATTAAATTTCTTCATATATTGGCTTTATTTGCATTTTATGATTTTATTTAATGTGTTCATGAGATTCAACACTGCAGATTTAGACAGGATCCGATGCAGGTTCATTAAGGAACGTTGAGGCCAAAAGCCAAATGGCCAAAAGCCAAAAGCCAAATGGCCAAAATCCAAAAGCCAAAAGCCAAAAGCCGAATGGCCAAAAGAACAACTTATGCATGACATCAATACATGGCAAGACAGACATCCTGAGAAGATTAAGGAACGTTGAGGCCAGAACACAAATGGCCAACAACCATAACACAAATGGACATGAAACCCAATCCAATGGCCAAAGAATGTAGACCACGGTACTCAGGAGTCAATGAACACGCACGTGATGCCAGAAAGTCAAACAAGGCTTTTTTGTCTAATGGGCCAGAATACTTCAAAAAAACCTCCCCTTGGGCCTGAAACCCCCCTTGGTTTGCATCCTTTTTAATTTTATTTTCTTTTCTTTTCCAATTCTTTTTTTATTTGTTTTAATTGTTTTTTTCACCATAAAATAATTTTTTATAATAAAAACAAAAAAATCAAAAATACAAATATCTTTAATTATTATTAATTTCATCACTAACCTATTTTTTTGTAAATAAACTTTAAACAATTAATTAGATTAATTTAGGTTTCAAAACTTTAATATTTTTCTTAACAAATTAAAATATGTAGAAATTAGGGTTTTTAACTTTTTATCACTTTTCTTAATAAATAACTTTTTCTTATTATTATTATTATTAATTACTAATTTATTTTGTAAATAAACATATACATAAATATTTTAGTAAATTAGGTTGAACTTGAATATTTTTTCATTAATAATTAAAAATAACTTAGAATTAGGGTTTCTTTTAATTTTAATTTTAATTTTCTTATTCCATTAAATACCAAAAACATAAAAAACATTTCTTTTCTTTTAATTAAATAATTTATTAACCTTTCATTCAATTTAATTTCAAAAGGGTCCAACGCCCTCGAACGCTCAATTTTTATTTCGTTTCGCATGTTATTTTATTTTCCTTTGTGAATATTATGTAATTGCTCAAGCCTTGTAATAGTAATTAGGAATTTATTTACTTTCCGCATTTTTTATTCAAAACGGGTCTTTGTTAATTTGGCGATGTATAGACCCGCGCCTTGTAATAGCGTAGAATTTTACTTTCCGCACTTTAATTTCCGCACTTTTAAACTGCTAACTTGCATGAAAGAATGTATGGCCTAAATTAAAAACAAGCGTAGATCACCATGATACATGTACAAGATAAAACATAACATGAAAATAAAACACAAATTCACACACCACTCTTAGGGTACGCCTCATTGTTGCCTTGCCCTCGAAACGTGGTCGTCGAGTATAGGACGTTTTAGTAAGTCCTTATGTCCATGACATGATCCAGTTGCCTCGGAAATTAAAAAGGATCAATGGCATAAGGGTAGCTTCTAAGGTTTCCTACTGTTACTCTGGTGACCACACTGTCCCTACAAACGAATCGACCCGAACACCTCCAACGGTGGTGCTACCTACCTCTCAATGGTGGGATGGCGCTACCTTAAGGACATTTACACAGCCTAATTCCTTAGGTTAGGTAGATAACTCATAGATACTTGCTCTATTCAAAAAAATCAAAACATCTTTTCACTCCGACACTTTTCGAAAAGCTTTCAAAACAATTTTTTCAAACACTCTTGAGGACTGATACAAGAGTCGATCTGAAACTTTTAAACGAAACTTTTTCAAACCCACTCACATCTTAAAAAGCAAACATTTTGAAAACATAAAGAGCAAGTATCTAAGAGCCCATGGATAACCATGGATAGAAAGGGTGCTAATACCTTCCCTTTCTATAAATCTACCTCCCGAACCGAGAAACGTTCTCATAAGGAATTTTGCTGTGCTTTTGTCCTTTCCATGTTGGAGAAAATAAAAGACGGTGGCGACTCTTGCTTCCGCGACATTTCGCGAACCAGCGTTAAAACAGTCAGTTCCAGATCCACCGATCACAGAACTGGCGACTCTGCTGGGGATATTTATAAAGTGAGGTGTACCTTAGGACTAAGATCACTTGTGTTTTCCATTGTCTGAACTGTTTGCTTTATTATTGTGGGTATTGTCTCGGGAGTTCTATAGATCCTAACCCGGATCTGGGGAATACCTTCTTAGAAAGTAGCAACAAGGCTGTGAGGGAACTGTGTGGGGTATACCGACATGGTTGAAGCAGTCTGCTATATTGATGTGGCACTTTGGTGTGTACCGGTAACCCTTGAGTCCAGTCAAGGAGAGTACGGGGCCGCCGCGTGGTGTCGTGAAGCATCAACTGACCTTAGGAACCTTAATTGAACCATCTTGGCCTCTTTAGGGTAGTGAGATAACTGACTTTGGTGCAGTCCGAGGTTGGTTGATACTCGATACTACACTCAATTGAGGGTTGTTTTCTTGGAATATTTCGGTCGCCAGTTTAGTGGCTAAATCGAAACGATGAACAATGAAAGCAATCCAATGATATTGGGACCCTTAGAACCCAGTTACTTCTGATAGGACAGGTTTTGAGCCCACCAACTTCAAGAGGGTAGTACCCCAAACCTCATGCTGGCCTAAACTCTAAGGGCTCTCTTGTGTGACTTGTGTGCCTTCCAGCTTGACTATTTGCATGCTTGTTATCTGACACTTGAGTTTCTTGCAGGTTTTGTTTACAGTCCTTAATTGGGACTCATAATAGGATCTGCCTACATTACCCCATGCATAGCATAACATCATACCATTGCATACATCCCGCATAAGGACTAATCCATTTCAAGGATCTCAAGGGCTTGTGATGCAGGTCATGATGAATCAGAATGTCTAGCAAGGGGCAAAGGGGATTTATTTTCCTCTAGCCAGGTTGATGATCTGAGTCAGAGGCGATGACCCACTTGACATGGTGAGCCTTGACTCTTGAAGAAGGTTCCCCTAACCAAGGTTGTTTGGAAATCAAAACCAGACATGATGACTAAAGTCAGGGGCTATGACCCACTGGATATGGTGAGCCTTTGACCCTTGAAGAAGGGTTCTCAACAACATGAAGTTCCTTCAATCAAGCTACCAGATTCAAATTCTAACAATTTCTTGTTTACCCCGCGAGATCCTTGAAAACATCGCATGCATACATACATATCATTGCATAACAGGTACCCTTTTTCTACAGGTTGCTTACCTTCTTTGCTGTTTATTTCAGCAGTCTCATCATGAATCCGGAAACATCTACTGAGCAATCCATCCAGGCCCTCCAGGCCCAGAATGCCCAATTCCAAGAGTTGATCATGAGTTTGGCCCAGGGGCAACAAGATCTGAAGACCCTGCTTTTGAAAAAGAAGAAGAAGAGGACGGTGTTGTTCAACCCGAGACGCAAATCTGGGAATGGGTCACAAAATGAAGTTGAGCTGACTACCCCATCTGTTGGGAAAGACAGTCCCCAAGAAAGGGAGGTTCCTAGTCCAGTGGTCTCCGACAACGAGACCGATTACAATGATGAGCAGTACCCTCCAGCTGAGGACATGTATAAACAGTTGGAAGACCGGCTAAGTGCCATGGAGATACAAAAAGTGCCCGGCCTGGACTTCGAAGATCTAGGTCTGTCTTCTGGGGTAGTGATCCCGCAAAAATTCAAGGCACCTGCCTTTGCAAAGTACGACGGGGCATCCTGTCCAAAGCTGCATCTCAGGTCATACATGAGGAGGATCCAGCCCTACACGGCTGACAAGAACTTATAGATCCATTTCTTCCAGGAGAGTCTTTCAGGGACTCAACTCGAGTGGTTCTATCAACTGAATGGAGCCAACATCCATACCTGGGAAGACTTAGCCACTGCATTTTACAAGCAATACCAGTATAATGCCGACCTTGCTCCCACGCGCACTCAGCTCCAGGGAATGTCTATGGGTACAGGCGAGGGCTTTAAAGAGTATGCTCAAAAATGGAGGGACCTTGCTGGAAGGGTACAACCACCTCTAACTGACCGCGAGCTCGTTGACATGTTCTTGGGGACCCTGTCTGGTCCATTCTTCAACCACCTGATTGGGAATTCTGCTGCTGGGTTTACAGATTTGGTCTTGACCGGGGAAAGAATAGAAGCTGGCATCAAGTTAGGGAAAATACATAATGGTGACTCCTCGAACATTGAGAAGAAACCATCCAAGAGAGAATCTAGTGCTGTCAACGCAGTAGCTATTGCAAAGCCGGCCGGTTCTCCTCAGCGTCACAATCAGCAAAGGGAAGAGAGACCCAAAAGGCAATTCACTCCCCTCGGCATGACCTTGTCACAGATATTGCCACAGTTGCTGGAAACCAAGTTGGTAACTCTCATGGACCCTCAAAAGAATCCCAACAGGACGCCGTCAAGGTATAACCCCAACGTTCGCTGCGCTTACCATTCTGACAGCCCGGGGCATGCTACAGATGACTGTTGGACTTTGAGAAACAAGGTTCAGGATCTGATCAACGCGAAGGAAGTCCAGTTCGACTCTCCAGAGACTCCAAATGTGACCACTGCTCCCTTGTCAAAATATGGCTAGGATTGAATATCTTTTGTTCATTCGAATGTTCAAGTTGTATTTTTCTTTGATCGTTCAAACATTTTATTCATGTCAAACTTTGTTATTTCATTAATGCATTACATGTGTCTGTTTTGAAGTAATTATGTTTACTATGCTTAAAACTGTTTTCATATTTTTGTGATGTTCAACGCTCGGTTAACAATTCTAAGCCTCTTGAGGGAGGATGACGAAAACGATACCACAATCTCTACAGTATGCTTTTGAACAGACCCCGCTGATGAGGTACATGCATTATTTCAATTCCTAAACACTGGAGTTATAAGGAAGATAATCCCTCGTCAACCCCTCTGAGCCAAAGAAGTAGGAGTTTTTCTTTTCGAAATTTAAAACCCTTAATCATAACCTGGGGCAGGGTAGTTCTCTCAGTTGATCCAAGTGCATAACAAATGGCACCAAAGAGGTCCTTACAAAACAAAAGACAGTGATGGTTCCGAATAATCATAAAGACAGACAGTCATTATCAAAAAAAAAAAAAAAAAAACTAAAGCCCAATAAGTCAAAACCTATGAAGGTGACTTACAAAACTGGGGCATCCCGCTGACTGTAAATACAAAAAGAAACAGTTCAGGCAAAAAACAGGGATACCAAAATAAAAAAAGAAAGAGGTCTTACAAACCCTCAACAAAAAATGACTGCCTATTCAAAATAAATTGTCAACATCCGAACCATCACTTAAATATCAAAGCAAAGACTCAACAAGGTCTAACGCACGATTAGCTGAGTTTAGGATTGAAGAGCATCACGAAGAACGGGCGGGTACAAATAAAGTTTGAGCCTTTATCCTTTGTTTCTTAAACCTTGAACCAGGCCACGCTACAACCCTCAAAAGTCCTAGCCGAAGCATGGGTTAGTTCGAAAGCATACTGTTACGAAAAGGTATCCTGACTCCTTAAGGCTTGCGGTAAAATAACGAGTTGACATCACAGTTTACACAAAAAATTCACTTGTTTTTATGAAAAAATGCATTTTCAAAAACGTCAAGACAGACATAAGCTTTGCATTTTTGATATAACATTGTTTGCATATGACTATTTGTTTGAACAGCAGGGAAATTCGCACGATGAATACCTAGTGAACAAAAGCACTTCCAATCAAGGGGCAAACCTCCATCTGGATCACTTGAGGCATTGGATGATCAAACGAGGATCTTCTGGTATGGCGACACAACACAACAACAGGGGCACCTCCCTACATTCTGAGAACGTGGACATAGTCGAAAAAATACTATGCAAAATCAAAGACCCGCCAGGTTGACACACCTAGGCAAAAATAAGGGCTTCCCGGTGAACTAAAAGGGTTCGGGCAAAAATAAGGGATGAAATGAAAAAAATCTGTACACCCGGCAAGTCGAAAACCTGAAAAGGCGGCTTGGGCAAAAATGGGTATCCCGGTGGACTGAAAACCCGAAAGGGCGGTCCAGGCAAAAATTAGGGATCAAAGCGTACGACTATGTCCCGGTATCTCGTCACTTGCCTACCAGAAGAAGATTTGTCAATTGGCAGTCATCAAACACCTTCACAGGTACCTTCATCTCCAACAGAAACTGGGGCAATAATGAGTTGTCTAAATGATCCGGTTGCTCTGTCCACCGAAGTGCCAAGGTAAGTTCAGCTGAAGAATGCGACCAAGATACCTTCACTCCCTGCAGAGCGAACGCGTCTCCCCAGGTTTTATTCAAAGGTTATTTCCCCACCAGGATATAACTAGGTTATCCTCAGCCAATTGCCACGGAAAGATCGTCCCCGACGAAGTCTTCCTATCCTCCAGCGGAGTTCATCAAATCCTCAACAAATTTATCAACAGGAATCCCCAGTGGAGTTATCATCAAAACCTCAGCGAAGTATCTCTTTCCCCACAGAGTTACCTCCCCGCAGAGTAATCTATTCGCCAAGTTTACTCCCCAACGGAGTCATCTTCTCCTACCGGTATTCTTGCAATCATCATCCCCAACGGAAACGAAGAATCTCACTCTTCAACATCAGCCCAGGAGTTAACTTCCCGGCATTCGTCAAGGATTTATTTTCCTAGACGAAAATACATTCACAAACATCACATGTTCATACATCATGATACATGCATATACGCATCATATCATACAACCTCAGTTGTGTTGAAAAATATTATTGCTTGATCCATATCATGCATTGCATATGAGTGACCTTTACCTTTCAGGAAGGATACAGTTAAGAGATCAGCTATGTAGACGAATACAGTCAAAAGAGACCAACCCAGTCAAAGAATACAAATCCAGTTAAATCAATGCCTAAAGATTTCTCTGATCCAACTCGTCGTTATAGACACTTGTCGCTATAGACACTCGTCGCTATAGACACTCGTCGTTATAGACACGCGTCGTTATAGACACTCGTCGTTATAGACACTCGTCGTTATAGACACTCGTCGTTATAGACACTCGTCGTTATAGACACCCGTCATTATAGACACCCGTCGTCATAGACACTCGTCGTCATAGACACTCGTCGTCATAGACACTCGTCGTTATAGACACTCGTCGTTATAGACACTCGTCGTTATAGACACTCGTCGTTATAGACACTCGTCGTTATAGACACTCGTTGTTATAGACACTCGTCGTTATAGACACTCGTCGTTATAGACACCCGTCGTTATAGACACTCGTTGTTATAGACACTCGTCGTTATAGACACTCGTTGTTATAGACACTCGTCGTTATAGACACTCGTCGTTATAGACACTCGTCGTCATAGACACTCGTCGTTATAGACACTCGTCGTTATAGACACTCGTCGTCATAGACACTCGTCGTTATAGACACTCGTCGTTATAGACACTCGTCGTTATAGACACTCGTCGTTATAGACACTCGTCGTTATAGACACTCGTCGTTATAGACACCCGTCGATAAAGACCACCCGTCCATGGAAATAACCTGTCAGTAGAGACAACTCACCAACCTTTCTGAATTCCAGACTCGATTCCTGTATCCGGCCAGGGCACGTCTGAAGAGTTCGAAGATCCGATTCCTGTATCTCGCCAGGGTGTATCTGTTGACGACTAACATTACCAGACTCGATTCTTGTATCTTGCCAGGGCACGTCTGAAGAGTTCGAAGATCCGATTCTTGTATCTTGCCAGGGTGTATCTGTTGACGACTAATATTCTCCTGACTTGATTCCTGTATCCTACCAGGGCACGTCTGAAGAGTTTAAAGATTCGATTCCTGTATCCAGCCAGGGCACATCTAGTTAAAGAGTTTGAAGATCAACTCCTGTAACAGGCCAGGTAATTATTTTTCTTTCTCAGGTACGCAAGTTCTAGCTAAGGAATCTCTTACGCGATCGACACCTAGGTGGCCTCTATAAGCCCATTTCTGACAAGGTACTATCATACTTCCAGATGGCATCTATAAGCCCATCCTCCTATCCGTCATCTCTCCAAATGACATCTGTAAGCCCATTCCCTGCATCACACTGCTGACATTCTACTATGTGAGTGCAAATTTTTGGGCACTCTAGTGTTCAATCATCTTCCACCTTCAGATTACGAAAGGCACGCCAGCCAATCTACATCCTCAAGTCTAAGAAGATTGAACAGGGGCAACTGTTGTACCCCAAAATTTGCCCTCCCATATTTCTCAAAATATTTCAAGAAAAATTCACAAGTCCAACCCGGCGCGTCATATTCAGGTATTCTTTTGCCAAGATATCTCTGATAACGTATTCTCAAATTCAGGTTCGGCTCAAGAGTCAATTCTTTAAAGAAGGTATCCGAATGTGTGAGTTTTCTCGAAGAAATATGGTGAAAAAAGTGTGCTGAAAGTGCAGTTTTTACGCGCTAAAAAATTCATAACTTGAAGATCGTGGCTCGTTTTGAACCCGTTCCGGTGGCCAAAATTCCGTCTTGACATTATCTACGTTTTCATCTCTCACGGCTAGAAGCCAATTTCGATCAGAAGGTCTTCAAAAATGTGGATTTATCAAGTATTTTCGTACAGAAAATTTGTGACAGAAGTTTATTTGCGTCATGTTCAGAAAATCATAACTTGGTCAAATTTCATCGTATCGAGCTGGTTCTGGCGCCAAAATTTCACAAATTGAGTTGACTACATTTTCACAGAAGGTATTTGGTTCAAAAGGTATTCAAAAGGCCTTTGTTTTTTGCTCAGAATGCGTGACACGCTGAAAATCCTGAATGCTGAATATTATTTCATCTTGGCCGAAACTTCGAAAATTCATAACTCGGTCAATTTTTATCGGATTGGACTTATATTTTTACACAAGGTCACTGACTCATAGATCTACAACTTTGCTTCAAAAGTCGAGACCAAATTATGCACCGATCAATACCAGTTTTTTATTGAAGAACGTGTCAGAGTCGACACTGGAGCCCAAAATAAGTTTGTCTGAGCTGAAACTTCAAAAATTCATAACTAATTCACCGTTTATCCGATTGAGCCGATTTTCAGACAAGAGTTAGTTATCGATATCGGCTACATTTTGTTTTCACATTTCAACTTCAAAAATTGCACTTAAGTCCCTGCGATTTAGCCTGGAAAGTGACGAACTCAAGTGAACATTGGAGGCCCAATTGCACATTCAAAGCCCATTTTCTTTACCCTAATTTCCATTATATAATCACCTTCTTTTCACACAAATCAGAGAGGAGAAAAAGAGAGAAAAAACCTTGCCACAACACTGTTAGAATATCAAATTCTTTCAAGAACCCTAAAACCTTGAAATCCTTATTACAAATCCCTCTCTCATTACAAACAAGCCATCACAGTTACAAACCAACACCTCACTACTTCTTCAGTAAGGGTAAGGATGACTTGATCTCCATGATCAAAAGGGTATAAAAGCATTCATGTCACTACTTTTCCAGTAAGGGTAAGATTGATTTGATTTCCATGATCAAAAGGGTATAATCATTCATACATGCCATATTGTGCCTAAACATTAAATTTCTTCATATATTGGCTTTATTTGCATTTTATGATTTTATTTAATGTGCTCATGAGATTCAACACTGCAGATTTAGACAGGATCCCATGTAGGTTCATTAAGGAACGTTGAGGCCAAAAGCCAAATGGCCAAAAGCCAAAAGCCAAATGGCCAAAATCCAAAAGCCAAAAGCCAAAAGCCAAATGGCCAAAAGAACAACTTATGCATGACATCAATACATGGCAAGACAGACATCCTGAGAAGATTAAGGAACGTTGAGGTCAGAACACAAATGACCAACAACCATAACACAAATGGACATGAAACCCAATCCAATGGCCAAAGAATGTAGACCACGGTACTCAGGAGTCAATGAACACGCACGTGATGCCAGAAAGTCAAACAAGACTTTTTTGTCTAATGGGCCAGAATACTTCAAAAAAACCTCCCCTTGGGCCTGAAACCCCCCTTGGTTTGCATCCTTTTTAATTTTATTTTATTTTCTTTTCCAATTCTTTTTTTATTTGTTTTAATTGTTTTTTTCACTATAAAATAATTTTCTATAATAAAAACAAAAAAATCAAAAATACAAATATCTTTAATTATTATTAATTTCATCACTAACCTATTTTTTTGTAAATAAACTTTAAACAATTAATTAGATTAATTTAGGTTTCAAAACTTTAATATTTTTCTTAACAAATTAAAATATGTAGAAATTAGGGTTTTTAACTTTTTATCACTTTTCTTAATAAATAACTTTTTCTTATTATTATTATTATTATTAATTACTAATTTATTTTGTAAATAAACATATACATAAATATTTTAGTAAATTAGGTTGAACTTGAATATTTTTTCATTAATAATTAAAAATAACTTAGAATTAGGGTTTCTTTTAATTTTAATTTTAATTTTCTTATTCCATTAAATACCAAAAACATAAAAAACATTTCTTTTCTTTTAATTAAATAATTCATTAACCTTTCATTCAATTTAATTTCAAAAGGGTCCAACGCCCTCGAACGTTCAATTTTTATTTCGTTTCGCATGTTATTTTATTTTCCTTTGTGAATATTATGTAATTGCTCAAGCCTTGTAATAGTAATTAGGAATTTATTTATTTTCCGCATTTTTTATTCAAAACGGGTCTTTGTTAATTTGGCGATGTATAGACCCGCGCCTTGTAATAGCGTAGAATTTTACTTTTCGCACTTTAATTTCCGCACTTTTAAACTGCTAACTTGCATGAAAGAATGTATGGCCTAAATTAAAAACAAGCGTAGATCACCATGATACATGTACAAGATAAAACATAACATGAAAATAAAACACAAATTCACACACCACTCTTAGGGTACGCCTCACTGTTGCCTTGCCCTCGAAACGTGGTCGTCGAGTATAGGACGTTTTAGTAAGTCCTTATGTCCATGACATGATCCAGTTGCCTCGGAAATTAAAAAGGATCAATGGCATAAGGGTAGCTTCTAAGGTTTCCTACTGTTACTCTGGTGACCACACTGTCCCTACAAACGAATCGACCCGAACACCTCCAACGGTGGTGCTACCTACCTCTCAATGGTGGGATGGCGCTACCTTAAGGACATTTACACAGCCTAATTCCTTAGGGTAGGTAGATAACTCATAGATACTTGCTCTATTCAAAAACAAATCAAAACATCTTTTCACTCCGACACTTTTTGAAAAGCTTTCAAAACAATTTTTTCAAACACTCTTGAGGACTGATACAAGAGTCGATCTGAAACTTTTAAACGAAACTTTTTCAAACCCACTCACATCTTAAAAAGCAAACATTTTGAAAACATAAAGAGCAAGTATCTAAGAGACCATGGATAACCATGGATAGAAAGGATGCTAATACCTTCCCTTTCTATAAATCTACCTCCCGAACCGAGAAACGTTCTCATAAGGAATTTTGCTGTGCTTTTGTCCTTTCCATGTTGGAGAAAATAAAAGACGGTGGCGACTCTTGCTTCCGCGACATTTCGCGAACCAGCATTAAAATAGTCAGTTCCAGATCCACCGATCACAGGATCAAAGAACTGAAAGAGCACCTTCATCATGTCCTCATCTGTGTTGGAGGTTACCAAGTTGAGTAGGCGACCGTGTCTCTCGGTGAATGGAGAGTTTCCAGGAATTCTTGAAGCTAGCTCCTTAAGTTGTGGAGGGATCCTTACAAGATTGACTTAAATAGTTTTCCTGCGAATAGAATCCATGTCCTACGAAACAAGAACATAGATGAAAACCAAAAATCCTTGAAATGGTTAGTGAATGTGTATGACGTTATGATGTCCATGATGTTATGTACAGGCATGTATATACAAACAAAGCAAACAAGTCCTTAGGTTTAGGCTTACATGGAGTCTCATAGGTAAGTACCCTCTTGAAGTTTAGTTGGCTCAAACCTGTCCTAATAATAGTAACCGGGTTCTAAAGAGCTCAATATCACTGGTTTGTTTCCTTGGTCATTGTTTCAGCACAAGCCTCTTTAATGGCGACCGAAATATCCCAAGAAACCAAACCTCAATGAGTGTAGTATCGAGTATCTACCAACTTCGGACTGCACCAAAGCCGGTCATCTCACTACATCCTAAAGGCCAAGTTGGTCAAGTAAAGGTTCTAGAAGTTTATTAGTGCTTCATGACATCACTCAACAGCCTCGTATTCTCTTTGATTAACTCAAAGGCTACCGGTACCCACAAATATGTTGCACTAACATAGCTATTGCTTAGACCATGTCCGTATACCCCACATAGTTTCCACAACGTATTGCTACTTACCTATAATGTATCCCAAATCCGGGTAGAGGATTCAAACCCAAATAAAGAACCATAATGTAAAGCAAACAAGTCAAACAATGTAAGCAAGTAAATGTGATCTAACCCTAAGGTAACTCCACTTTTAGAATTTTCCCCAGCAGAGTCGCCATTTTTGTGGTGCGGTGGGAGAACTGACTTGAAGGTTTTGCGTTTGATCGTAAATGTTGCGTTTAGCAAGAGTTGCCACCTACTTTTCCTTTATCCAAAAGGAAAGGTGAAAAAGCACATGAAAGACCTTTGAGATTATTTCTTGAGTTCGGGGGGTAGATTATGAAAAGGGAAGGTATTAGAACCCTTTTCATCCATGGTTTTCCATGGGCTCTTATTTACTTGCTAGATCACTTGCTTTTGTTTGAAATTGTGCTTTGTGTGGTTTTGAAAGTATTTTTGAAAAGATGCCATTGTTTAGGCAAACTTTGTAATGATTCTCGTTCGTAAGAATGTATACAAAGTGTTTGATCTTTTGAAAATGTTTTCAAGTTTTGAAAGATATTTTGAGAGTGTTGGTGTTGGTTTTGAAAATCGCAAGGATGTTTTGCTTTTGAAATTGAGCAAGTAACTAGGAACATTCTACTTACTCAAAAGTCTTTCATGTTCATTTCCTTTTCCTTTGACATTGTTATCTTACCATTGATTTGGTAAGCAACCCTATCTTTGGATGTAAATGGGACGGGCGTGGGTCATCGTATAACCATGATTAGCAATGTTGTAAAGTATCTTAGCATTCTCTTTAGGGACTAAGATCATTTGAAAGGCAACTTAAATAGCGTCATCGAGGGACTATGATCTTGTATTTGCTAAGATATCTTACATGTGTAATATGGCCATTTTGTATAAGACAAACAAGTGGAATAACCCTAGGTGGTGCTTGTGTACAAGTGTATTGTTTTCATGCTTGTTTTTGTCTTGAATTAGGGTTTTCTAAGTATTGATTTTAGTCTTTCCATACAAACCCTAATTACTAGCATGTTATATAGAAAAGCGATAAATTGCGAAATTTAAAGTTACTACGCTATTACAACATTTGCGGGGAATCATAAGACAAGGAATTAAACCTAGTTAGTAAATCTAGTTAGTCTATTACAACCATATTGAATGGGTATCAATGTACAAGGAATTAAATGGATACAATGTACAAAAGTTAATAAATGTACAAAAATGTAAAATGTGAAGTAAATGGATATTTGTTTGGATTTTTTAGAGAAAATGATTTTGTCTTAATATAATTAATTAAAGAAAATAATTAATAAAAATAAGTAAACCCTAAATTTGTTAAGAAAAGATTTTTAAACAAAACCCTAAATCTATTTGTTAAAATAAAAGAAAATAAGTTTATGAGAAAAATATTTTTTTGGTATTTTTGTCTTGAAAATATTTATAGCATTATAAAATATTTTTGGCCTTTTTTATATATAAATAAATATATTTTAATAGGTGTAAAAGAAAAATAAATACTAACGTAGTTTTAATTAAATTTACAAGATGATTTATAAAAAATAAATAAAGTATAGTTAATAAAAATATTTTTGTGAGAAAAAATAAAAATAAAAATCTATCATTTTTGTATTTTTATGATTTTTTTAGTATTTAGAAAATATATTAAGAAAATAAATAAAATAAAAATAAGAAGAATGAAATAAATTAGGCCAGGGGTGCAAACATCCTGCAAGGGGGTTAGCAAGCAAAAATAAAAAAACAAAACAAAACAAGCCCAATAAGGCCCAGGCGCTTGCAAAAAAGTCAAGAATGCAAAACATATAAAAAATGCAAAAGGGTACCACTGGGGCTCGAACCCAGGTCCCAAAGGTTACAGGCGCGCGCTTCTACCACTGGGGTGGCTATACATCTGTTAACATAGGCAAATCAATAAATATATAAGGCAAAACGCGCCCTGATAACTTCATCTTCAACCTCCAGCCAGACCAACTGTAACTTGCTCATTTCTCATCAAAAATGAAAACTGTAAACATGAAACTTGTAGCAAATTTCCTCATGGTTCCAGAAATGTAAAGCATTAAAACTATAGATCAAAGATAAACATGGATTTTAATGGCCCTAATCTGAACCCTAAAAATGTCAGAAATTTCAATCTCAAAATTCTCTAAGCTCAAGCAAAATTAATGGAAACTATGGACATGGTTAGCTTTAGGGAAATGATATCTACATGTTTTGTTCATAAATAAATCATTAAGCATGCCTGTATGAAGAGTTCAAAGTTGAGAAAACATACCTCAAAACTGGAAATCGTGTTTTGAGTTTGAGCTTGTTTCAAGTGATGGTGATGATCAGGTTAGCTTCCTTGAGGTCCCAGGGAGCTAATGTAATGATTAACTTAAACAATGGATGGCTGAAATGGTCTGGAGAAGTCAATGTGCAGAGCTGAGTTTTTGAAAATGGAGGATGGTGTTAATGGTGTTACAGTTCTGTAGCAGGGTGTGAGATCACTTCTATATGATGTTTATAAGTTTTAGAAACCAAAAGGCCAAGAAACACACGAGTAGATTATGAGTTTCAAGTTTTTGGTCAGTTTGTGTGAAAATGGAAGTATGAAGAGTGATTCTGAGTTCTAGGTTCTTTTAAGGCTTGACAATTTTCTCTGTTTGTGTCAAATGGTTTGTGTATGTATAAACAAAAGTGTTTGAGAGCTTTGGACAATCAGAAGTACAAGTTTCTAGCTTTTGGCTAGGTTACTTGATTTTGAAGAAAAGAGGGAAACAAGTTTCAAGAAGAGGTACAAGCATGGGATGGGTGATTGTAAGTGTTTGAAACATTTCTCATGAGTTATAGGACTTGTTTTATCAGAAGAGAACAAGTGCATGGCTCAAGAACAAGTTTTGTACAAAAAGTCACTTTATCAAAATGTCAATGTAACCTTTCTTCCAAAAATGGATATAAAGCATGTCCATGCATTGAATGCTTGAAGTGAAGCCTCTAACAGTTGTGTAAACCATTAATTATGGAGTGCCTAACAAGTTTGAGGCCTGCAAAGTAGTGTTTATGCCGCATAGTTTGAATTTGAATTTTGATTATCACTAAAATGGCTTTTAATTAAAGTGATAAGACCCTAACTTCATCTCTTCGATTCTCCCTACTCAAGAATAATCTCAAGGAGTTCTTGGAAATTTTGGAAAGCTTTAAATGATCACTACAAACAATCTTTGAATTGATTTTGAATATTCCCCTTGGAACTATATGAAAAAGTTTCATGAAGTTAGGTCAAAATCCTGGCCAAATTAGGGCAAACATTTCACTAAGTGTTTAGTTTCATGACCACATGTTCATAAAATTATAACTTGATATACAAGACCTTTTGGAAGGAGTTGTGTAAAGAAAGGTTTTATATTTCATGGAGATATACAACTTTCATGTTGGAAGTTTCTCTTGAATCATCTTGCATCATGGTGAAAAATTTGTTCAAAGTTGTGAAAAAACATGAAATTTCCAACACTTAGAAAAATTTCTAAGATTAGAAATTTTGACCTTTCAAAATGAAATCTTGACTTTTTGATTTATTGATGAATAAGTTTCATATTTTGACATGTTTTTATGAATTGTGATATTTGGCACTTGAATTTGACCAAAAAGTCAAAGTTTGACTTTTCAGTATACATTTGACTTTTGATCAGTTGACTGGAAAATTCATCTGTCAATCCAATGGACTTGCAATGTTTTGAACCATGCAATTAGGTAAAAATTATGAAATTGGACTCTTGAGATCATGTCTTAATCCAATTTACCATTTGCTAGGTCAAAAATCAGAAATTGCCCTTTCTCAGTCAAAACCCTAATTTTGACCATTTTGCCCTTTTGGAGATTTGATCAAATTTCTTGAGGAATTATGGTCCAAACATGATCAAATGATACATATGAGTTTGGAATGTTGATGTGGATAAAAAAGTATGAAGTTTGACTGTAAATTGGTCATGGTTGACGTTTTCCCCAATATAGTTGATTTTTAGGTCAATTGCTCAATTGATTGAGCAAAAGTGTGATCCAAGGCTTGAAAATTGACATGAGTAATATTGGGGGTCCATAATGATCCATGAAAGTCATGTTGGGAATTGGAAATTAAAAAATCCTTGTGCAAACTCAAACCCAAATTTTGGTCATCAGTGCTTAAGGAGGTTCTTGAGCTGATCAAACCCTAATGTAGTCTTGAGACAAAGGAGATCTTGTGAGAAAATTCTTGATAAGTGAGAGGGAAAATTTTGGGGTACAACAGCTAGCAAGGAGGAAAATATAAGTTTGAGGAAACATAGCCCTTGGAAAAATGTATGGTAGAAGTGGACTCGCTCCAGCTTTGCGGGGCGAAGTAGAGGCGAGCGAAGTCTCGTCGGGCGAACGAGATGCATTGTCGGGCAAAGGAAGCAGAGAAAAACAATGCTTCTGGAATTTGTATGGGGGAAGGTATTTCGCCTCGTTCTCTCCGAGATAGCCTCACGCGAGAAACCAGCTTTGTTGGGCGAGCATCAAGCGAGAGACTGTAGGCAGAATTTTGGAAGTGTCGCAACTTGAGTTTCAGAACTTCGTTTGATGCGCCGTTTGAAGCGTTGGATAGCTAACGCGATGAACTATAATTTGGTAGAATAAAATTAGAAAAGTATGTATATTTACAATACCTATGCTATGATGAAATTATACTTATCTGTGATGGATTACAGTGACTCGTGTTGTGTGATGAGTTATTGATAATATGATGATACTATGTAGTTGTTATTGATGATATGATGATGTTGTGATGATGCCATGTATATATATATATATATATATATATATATATATATATATATATATATATATATATATATATATATATATATATATGATTTATGTGATGACTTTTTTATGATTACATGAATGAATGTTGTGTTTTGACTAGTTGTGTCATGTTTTATTATGTTGTTGTGCATCATGCATTTATGGCGTATGTTTGGACTTCGGTCCAATGATGTTGTTAGGACGACTGGTCCAGTGATGATGATAGGAACTTAGTACATTGATGGCTTCAATCCCATAGTGTGGATTGACTGAAATATTATGATGTGCTTTATGTAGCACCCTAACTTTTAGAAGTTATTTATTTAATGAATTACTATGAGTGTTTACAAATAATTGATGTTTTATAGGATTATATGTGGGATGTGTTGGCATATGATTTCTTATGATGTGGAACATGTGATATGAATGGAGGGATTAGATGCACTAGAATAATTAGATGGTTACTTGGTAACTATTTGGGTTATTATCTAGAATAGAATAATAGGAATAATTATTTAAATAGAGTTATTTTAGTTACAATGGTATGTTGGTAATTAGTAGGAAGAGTGAGGACGTGATGGTAAATAGAGGGTGACTAAGTGAGGGCAATTGAGTAAGAAGTTATGGGTCCTTGTGATACCAGAGAAATATAGAGAGTGATACGGTTCATTCTGTACGATCAAAATATTGGGAGAAGAGCGAGAGAAGAGGCTAGAGCACAGAGGGTTGGAGAATCACTGTAAGAAGCACGAAGAACAAAATCAATCACTCGAAACAATAAGGTAAGGTGTTTTTATCTGATTATTATGTTTGATCTAAGTGGTAGATAGTTGTAGGATTTTTCCCTTAGTATTGACAATGGTGATTTGATGTTGTTGGGTCAAGATTTGATGGAATTGTGATGATGGATGACCCGTAATGGTTGTATAATTGAGGTATTTTATCAAATTATTGTTAGATCATGGTTACCCATGATTGGATAGTGTTTTAGGGCCTATATCATACTGAAATCGCAGGAAAAAGTGGTCTGAAATAGTGCAAAATCACAAAATAGGAAAACCTTGTTCGCAGAGGATCACCGGGAGACGGGTTCCGTGTCGCCGGGTGACGGTGTTTCGCTAGGAAAAGGTGGGGCGAGCCAAGGAAGGAAAATGGGGGTGCTAGTTTCTGTGATGTTTCACCGGGCGAATGATGGGTTTCACCGGGCGATAAGAGGCAGATCTGGATTGTTGGGCTGAAATGTAGAAACAAGCATAACTTTAGTTCTAGAGCTCAGAATGAAGTGTCGTTCGAAGCTGTGTGTAGTTAACATAGTATACTACAATTAGGTGAAATAAAAACGAAGACTTAGGAGTATTTTTATGATAACTAAGTTAGAGTAAAAATAGACTCCCCACTTTGAATTGTAATGATGATTTGTTTAACTATGGTGATATGTTGTTATTCTGATTATGTTATGATGTTCTGACGATGTCTTAATTTCATGAGTATACACGATGATTATATGAGTATACATGATTATGTTTATGTATGATGTTGATTAATACATGAATTATGATGCGTATGACTGGTTGTGGTCGTTTATATTTGTTGTTGCGCATCATGCATTCATGGGATAACTTTGGTCCATTTGATGATTTAGGTTGTTGGTCCACTGATTTGGTCTCAATCCCATTATATGGATTTGTGATGTCTATGATTTTCTCTGGTTCCAAGTGGGGATCGATCCTATGATTGGGGTCTTTGGAGGATGATGGCCCAGTGTCCATCAGGAAGAATTGGTACCACATGCATGAGTCTATGTCCTTGCACTATATCTTATGTGGCATTGCATGGTTCTTGAATTGACGATATTGTATTGCATTGTTGAATTTGTATGATTGTTGATGTACTTGGAATATAATAATGTTGAGGTCATGTTGCGATACTTTAGGCTTATTTTGCTATGTCTATTACTTACATCTTACATAATGATTGTGATAAACTCACCCTTTCTGCTTGAATGTTACCTCCACGTGGGTAACGTACAGGTAGTCCAGAGTAGTCCCTAAAGGCTTGGAAGAATAACTTTGGAGTGTGATTTATTTCCGTTGAGTCTTGAAGGTGTTGCTCTGATATGTAACATTGGGGAGGGAAACACTTTGTTTTGAAAACTATTCTGATCATGTTTTGTTATGACATTTGAATTATTTCCATGGAGTTTAAATTGTATGGAATTATGAACCATGAATCATGGGGAACTATGAAGTGTTTTTAATGAAACATGTCTGAACTATAATTCCGCAGCAAGTATATGAAAAATTGATAATGCATATATCATGAATAATTTTGAAAACCCGCGTTACGGAGTGAGCCTAGCACGTATGATTATTTCACGAATAAAATGTGACACTCTTTTGTTGTATTACTCTGATATTATTTTAAATAATTATGAATATTCCGTTGGGTTTAGAAGGGTGTTACATTAGTGGTATCAGAGCAGGTCGGTTCATCCAGCTAGGATTTATATAATGTTTATTCCCTGTTAATTTATTAGTACACGAATATTGTTGATGTGTTGATGTTTTTAATGTTGGTTGTCTATGCGCAGAGTTATGGCTGGAGGAAGAAATGATAACGGGATTTCTAATTCTTTGGAAGCCATGGCTCAGGAAATGCAGAACCAGCATGGACAACAAAACTAGAATGGGGGGAATGATGATGAGGCTCATTCTTGGGGAAGATTCTAGAGGAACAACCCACCGATCTACAAGGGCAGGCACGGTGCTGATGGTGCACAGGCATGGCTGAAGAGTATTGAAAATATTTTTCGAGTGGTGATCTGTACAGAAGACCAAAAGGTGCAGTTCGGTACTCACACGCTGGAGGGAGAAGCTGAAGACTGGTGGAATAATGTGCGCAAGAGGATGGAGATTCAGGGCACAGAGATTACTTGGGATGTGTTCAGAGCTACTTTTTTGGATTAGTAATTTCCGGAGGATGTGCATGGTAAGAAGGAAATTGAATTCCTTGAGCTGAGGCAAGGAAATTCGACAGTGGCTGAGTATGCGGCTAGATTTGAGGAGCTAGTGAAATTTTGTTCGCACTATAACATTCCAACAGCTGAGGTGTCGAAGTGCATTAAGTTTGAGAATTGACTGCGTTCAGAGATCAAGCAAGGTATTAGGTATCTGCAGATTTGTCAGTTTCCTGAGCTGGTGAATAAGTGTAGGATCTTTGATCAAGATAGTAGAGAAATAGCTTCTTATTATAAGAATTATAATGAGAAGAAAGGGAAGAATCAAGATCGTGGTAAGCCATATGCTACTCCAGTTGATAAAGGGAAGCAGAGAGCTTATGAGGAGAATAAGCCAAGTGGGGGAGGAGATTCCATTTCTATGAAGTGCTATCGGTGTGGCGAAGCAGGCCACCATGCTAATGCTTGTACCAATAAAGTGCTAAGATGTTACAAGTGTGGCAAGGTTTATCATCACAATACTGAATGCAAGAATGATGGTACGACTTGTTTCAATTATGGTGAGCAAGGTCAGATCAGTACCCAGTGTCAGAAACCCAAGAAAGATGCAGCTGCTCCGACTAGTGGCATAGTGTTTGCTTTGAATGGTGCTGAGATTGATAAGAAAGACAATCTAATCAGAGGTATTTGTTTTATTAACAATACTGAGTTAATTGCTATTATAGATACTGGTGCTAATCATTCGTTTATTTCGCTTGACTGTGCTACTATGTTGGAATTAAAATTGTCTGATATGAATGGAGGAATGGTAGTGGGGCTTCCATCTAAGGGTTCCGTTACTACTACTCTTGTTTGTTTGGAGGGTCCTTGTTCTGGACTGGCCCGAAAGATTGAGTGGGACCAGTCTAAGGCATCTCATGGGCACCACCTACCGGCCGCGACCAGTCTGTCGGGAAATACCTCCCTCTTGCCCTTCTGATCCAGCTCCAATATGAGATGCCCATCGAGCATCTTCTCGGTCTTCCCGACTTCAGCGTTGTACAGACCACCAGGGATCGACCAGAGAGATGCCCGTAATCAGCCTCCTCCCTGGAACCAACGGCTAGTTGCGGGAACATATTCTCGGTTTGACCAAGTCCTGGCAGTTACCTGATTTTCCGGACCCGCATATCTAGGTGGGAAATCAAGAACCAATGGCCACGCTCCAGGGGCAGTATATAAACCCTCACACCTGTGAGGGCCAGGTATCACATATTCACTACTCACTACCTGATATTTTGCTAGTACCTCCTTGCTCCCACTCTTACTTGATCGTTGGAGTACCTTGTAGGTACAACCCCCTCTCTCCTCTTCCCAACTGAAGATCATCCTCCAGCCACTTTCCAGGTTTTGATCAACCACAAGATTAGTGGCACCGTTTGTGGGAAACTGCTATCCTCATCTTTCTTCCCTCGGAACCTAAGATCAAAGCAACTCTTCTTTCAAGATCCATCTCTCATATCATGGCCGACTATAATGATCTCTACCTGTCCAAAAAGATCATCCTTTCCCCTGCTCGCAATAATGATGGAGGCCAGGAACACCCTCGCCTCGAGGACAACCTGGGCCCCCGTGATGGACAAACTGCGTCACCTGATTCTGCTGATGCCCAACATGGTGACGATAAACTCTTGGACGAAGGGTGTTCCAAGAATCCTGCTGAGGAACTCCCATAAATCTTGCAACCGGTCCCTATCCCTGTCAACGCCGATCCGACCATGGCAACACTTCTCGCTGCCCTAAATCAGACCAACACCCTCATCCTTCAACAAAATCAGAGGATAAGGGTCTTGGAAAACAGGCGTTTAAGATCTCCTCCCCGGAGAGCCTAAAGACGAAGTTCCCCCAATGAATCACCACCCAAAAAGGAAAGGCGCAATGTTTCTTTCTTCAAGAAACGCAATCGCACACCTCCTGCCCGAGATCAAGACTCCCCTTCATTCAAGAGGAGAAAGGACAATAGGAAGATCGATCGCGCTCGATTGCCCTCTCCCTATCCAAAGCAAAAGCAAAGGAACCCCTCCCCTTGGTGGGACCGCGGAGACCAACGAGGGAGAAAATACCACTCTCCTTCTCCATATCCCGTCAATAGTGAAGATGACGAGCCCCACAGACCATTATCAAGGGAGATCACTGAAGCTCCACTTCCTTCCGACCTAGAGAGGCCGCCCACTCTAGGGACCTACGACGCCACTACAGACCCTGACGAGCACATCGAGAACATCGATGCCCTCCTTGACTACAGAGGGGTCAGGGGCGCCATAAAGTGCAGACTCTTCCCAACCACTCTCAGGAAGGGGGCGATGGCGTGGTACAAAAGTCTACCCGACGAATCCATCACCTCATGGGAACAGCTCGGGAAGATGTTTTCAAGGCATTTCACTGCCTCCTGCCGACATCCTAAATTAGAAGCTTTGCTTGAGGCAATCATACAAGGCAGATACAAATCTCTGCGAGCGTACATTGAGTGCTTCAACAAAGAAGCGATCCAGGTCTCGACAACAGACAACATGAAGAAATACCTGCTCGAGTGCGGGCTCCGTCCCTGCAGTGACTTTGCAAAGGCTGTGGGAATAGAAACACCAGCCACTCTCGATTCCCTTCTCCTGAAGGCCCAGGCGTACATACAGTACAAGAAGAAGGAGACGACCAACAACGCTCGGGAATCCAGGCACAGGGAGAGTGCCAGACCCTCAAAGAATGATGAGCCCTCGACATCCCTTCGAGGGGAGAAGAAACGGGAGGACAGGTCCGGTGATCCTAAAGACTACAAGGAAACAGTCGGTTGTTTCCACAACTACACCCCCTGATAACCTCAAGAGAGCGTATTCTTTATGAATACGCTAATTCAGAGTTCAAGCAAGTCGGGGTGCACTTCCCCCGACAAACACCGTCGAATCCAGGAACCGACCAAAGCAAGTACTGCATGCTCCACAAGAGTCACGGTAACAACACAGAGGATTGCATCCATCTCAAGGGTGAAATCAAAATATTAATCAGAGACGGGTACTTCAAGAAGTATAATAACAAAAAGGTCGCCCGTGACGAAGCACCAAAGACAAAGAATGTCGAAGAAGGGAAGAAATCCCTCGACCTCGACACCATTCCGGTCTCCTTGAGCATCTCACGGCCGAAAGACTTCTAATTTCCGGACATGGAGGACGTCCCCCCTGTACTTCTCCACCCACAGTCCGTGGGAATCCTTCCCCACAACCATGGTCATTTCCGATGGAGGGTTCAACATGCATACAGTCGGATCGGTGAAGAGAAGGTTAGACCAACTCATCTAGGCCAACCCTGAGATGGACGTCACGCTCGACAAGTTTCAAGTAGGATCTCACCCCCTTGTATTCTACAGGGAAGAGTTACCGGGAGGAGCCCCGAATTCGAGCATCCCACTACTCGTGAGAGCTTGGATGGATAACTTCGACGTGCATCGCATTTTGGTCGACCAGGGCAGTTCAGTTGATATTATGTACGCCCAAATGTTCAACACTCTGCAGCTGAACGAGAGCCACCTAACTCCCTATGTGGGATCTGATCTTCAAGGTTTCAACAGGGCCATCACGAAGCCATGGGGGTACGTGGAGCTGATTGTCACCTTTGAGAGGGGGATAACGGCCAGAGCCATCAAGACCCAATTATTGGTGGTGGACTGCCCATCCCTCTATCAATGCATCTTTAGGAGACCCATTCTCACCGAGCTCATCGCGGTCC
Source organism: Vicia faba (assembly GCA_948472305.1). Lineage (NCBI taxonomy): Eukaryota > Viridiplantae > Streptophyta > Magnoliopsida > Fabales > Fabaceae > Vicia > Vicia faba. Next base: position 1,634,677,307 of record OX451739.1, on the reverse strand, counting down.
CCTCTATCGTTCATCTCAAGATAAAATACTACACGACCGAAGGTTTGGTTGCCACTCTTCACGGGGACATCCAAGCAGCCAGGAGATGTTTCGAAGCTTCTGCGAAGGGCCTCAACTCCATTAACACCCAACCTCAAACAACCACTCGATCTACACTGCCCTCCAGCTCCGAGGAATCCAGGCCACTGCCAAGGGTCGACACCATCGACCTCGACAGTCCCTTCTCCATGGAGGACAAGGTCGAGCAAAGGAAGAAGGGGAAAGAGCCTATGGTCGAAGACGAAGGGTCAACCTCCTCTGTTGTCCATAATGAGATCTCAAGTCACACACGGCCTATCTCGGATGGTGACTTCGAGTTGGTTCCCCTCAGAGAAGACCCCACCAAGGGAGTAAAGATCGGAGCGGACCTCCCCGACATGGCTAAAAGGCAACTCAAAGCTTGTCTGCGGAAGAATGCTGATCTCTTTGCCTGGAGTGCGACTGAGATGCCCGGTTTAGACCCTGAGGTCACTTTCCATCACCTGACCATTGATCCCACCATCAAGGAGGTCGCACAGCACAAAATAAAGTAGTCGACCGAGAAGTCACACGCTGCTGAATTAGCTGTAAAAGACCTCCTAGAGGCACATTTTGTTTCTGAAGCCCAATACACAACCTTGCTCTCTAATGTAGTCCTCATTAAAAATTATAATGGAAAATGGAGAATGTGCATTGACTATACTAATCTCAACCGGGCTTTCCCGAAAGATGCTTATCCCCTCCCCAATATTGACAAACTGGTCGACAATTCGGCCGATTTCAAACTGTTATCTTTCATGGACGCATATTCTGGTTACAACCAGATTCCCATGGCGAAAACGGACAAAAAATATACCACCTTCATGACCGAGTAGGGAAATTATTACTACAATGCAATTCCCTTCGGCCTAAAGAATACGGGAGCTACCTACCAGTGCATGATGAACAAAGTCTTTTGCAATGAAATAGGCAACATGCTCGAAGTCTATATGGACGACATGATGTTCAAGTCTGCCGAAGAGCTCGACCATGCCGCCCATTTGAAAAAGGTGTTCGAGCAAGCCCGAAAGTGCCGAATGCGATTCAATCTGGAAAAATGCACCTTCGACATATGAGAAAGAAAGTTCCTCGGGTTCTATCTGACAGAACGAGGCATCAAGGCGAACCCCGACAAATGTCGGGCCTTCTCCAAGTTTCTGACACCCACATTGAAAAAATCCATCCATATCTTAAATGGCATGCTCACTTCTCTTTCTCGATTCATGGAAAAATCCGCCTAGCACGCGCTCCCCTTATTTAAACTCCTGCGCAAGGAAGCCACTTTCGAGTGGACGCCCGAATGAGAGAAAGCCCTCACCCACTTGAAAAGAGTGCTCTCACAGCCTCCCATCTTATCCAGGCCCGGGAAAGACGAAGTCTGTTAGAACAATGTTTGAATCTAGTACCCTATATTTAAGTTTTGATGATAACAAAGTGAAAAGATATAGTATTTATATGTTTCATGTTTGAACTATATGCTACCTAAAATTACTATGCTCTGACTTGCAGATACGCTGATTAAAATAAGCAAGATCACTTCTTCAGCATCAGAATTTGATTTGATACACCAGCATCAGAAGTTGCTGAATCAGAACGTCAAGATCAGATGATCAACGCACGTACATGCTGAAGCTTGATGAACAGAACTGCGCGTAAAACACTCTGATACAAGAACACATTAGTTCATCAGCAGCATAGCAGAATCAGAATGAGCCAAGCCAGAACGTGCATTGAAGAAGCAACGGTACTGTGCATTGAACGCTAATTAATTCCAACGGCATCATTCTAGACAAGATCTGCTCAAAAAGGAAAGCTTGTTATTAGCATTGAATCAAGAATATTGCATTCAACGTTCATCTTCTCAAGTGCTATATAAACAAGGCTTCGAAGATTATAATGGCTAATGCTCTCCAATTCTCTACACGCACAAAGCTGAACAATAATCTTCATCTACCAGTTTTGCTAAACCACAAACTCTGATACTCCATTAGTGTTTAGCAACCTAGTATTCTAAGCTTCAATTTGTGTATACATCACAGTTGTGATAAATTTTTGTAGAAAACATTCACACACATTGTTTTATACCTTTGTAAGAAAGTGTTGCCTTGACAAACCGGATTGTGGTTTGAATCAAGAAGGCTTTAGCAGTTGTTAAAGCAGATTTGTATTCAGTTGAATATAGTGAATTAAGACCTCGTTGGAGAGAGGCGAAATCACCTTGACGGGTGGACTGGAGTAGTTTGAGATCAAACGAACCAGGATAAAAATATCTTGTCAATTGCCTTAAGATTTCAGTTTTACAATTCAACCCCCCCTTCTTGTGTTTTTCACCCCTTCAAAGTCCTCTATCTTTATTTAGCTGTCGCCTCTGAGGCAATAAGCGTGGCACAAATAAGGGAAACCCCAGAGGGACAAAGGCCAATTTACTTCATGAGCAAAGCCCTGCAAGGCCCGGAAGAAAGGTATCGGCAAATCGGAAAAGTAGCCCTGGCCCTCATTAACACCGCGAGGAGGTTAAGACACTACTTCCTAGCCCATACCATAGTGGTCTGGACGGATCAGCCAATAAAACAGCTGCTCGGATGACCAGACATGGTCAGAAGAATACTGAAATGATCTCTGGAACTCTCTGAATTTGGCATCCCATACGAAAGCAGGAAAGCCCTTAAGGATCAAGCCTTGGCCGACTTTGTAGCAGAAATGACCTCACCCGGGGATCCGGAAGGCTCACGCCGTTGGACGATCTTCGTCGACGACGCCTCCAGTATGACCGGAAGCGGCGCGAGCATCATATTAGAGAACGAGGAAGGGACCCTAGTCGAAGTTTCCCTTTCCCTGTCTTTCTCGACCTCCAACAATCAAGCCGAATACAAAGGATTCATCATAGGATTACGGCTAGCCGAAGATCTGGGAGCCGAGGAAGTAAAAATCTTCACCGATTCTCAGTTGGTCGCCTCGCAAGTCCAAGGAGAATATCAGGTCAAAAACGACCAAATCGCCAAATATTGGTCCCTGGTCCAGGAGGCGAAGAAGAAATTTAGGTTTGTGGACGTTCAACATGTTCCTCACGAGTACAACACCCGCGCAAACCTTTTATCCAAACTGGAAAGCACAAAGAAGAAGGGAGGAAATAAATCTGTAATACAAGAGGTACTCCCTCGACCGAGCACCCAAAAAACATCTTCCACCCTAGGAATATTCGCCATCAGGGACAACGATTGCTGGATGACCCTCGTACACGATTACCTCACTAAAGGAAAACTCCCCGACGATCCGAAAGAGTCGATCGTCTTCAGACGAAGGGCCTACTCGTACGTATTGATCAAGGGCAAACTCTACAAAAGAGGATTTTCCATCCCACTCCTCAAGTGTGTTGACCGAAGCGCATCAGAATGCATACTACACAAAATCCATGAGGGTATCGGCAGTCAGCATCTGGGCGGAAGATCCCTCACAAGGAAAGCCTTGATGGCATGATACTATTGGCCCACCATGCAACACAATGCAAGAGAACACATGAAGAAATGCGATAATTGCCAAAGACACGGGGACATGCATTTAGCTCCTCCTAGAGAGCTCAAATCCCTCTCCTCTCCCTGGCCCGTTGCCTGGTGGGGACTAGACCTCCTCAGCCCATTCTTGGTCGGAACCAATCAAAACAAATATCTGATTGTAGTGGTCGACTACTTCACTACATGGATAGAGGCTGAAGCCCTGGCCAAAATCACTTCCCAGGACACCTTCGCTTCTACAAGAGAAATATTATGGCTCGTTTCGGCATCCCACAAGCGATAGTCACCGATAACGAGACCCAGTTCACAGATCATACCTTCCACAAATTTGTCACAAAGCTTGGTACGACCCAACATTTTGCATCCGTCGAGAAACCCCAGACCAATGGCTAGGCCGAGGCCACCAACAAGGTGATACTCAGAGGCCTCAAGCAAAGGTTGGACGAAACCAAGAAGTGATGGGTCAAGGAGCTGCACAACGTGCTCTGGGCGTATCGAACGACCAATCACTCATCTACTGGGGAATCTCCATTTCGTCTAGCATACGATACGGAGGCCGTTATCCCTGTGGAGACCGGGGAACCTTCCAGACGAACCGAGGCACCTCTCGACGAGGAGATGAACTACTTTGCCCTCAGAGAAGAGCTCGACCTGGTTGAAGAAATCAGAACGGGATCGGCCCTACGAGATGCCTCACTCAAACAAAAAATAGCCATGCGCTACGACGCCAGGGTGATATGTTGAGTGTTCGAAGTCAACAACCTTGTCTTGAAGAGAAATCACAAAGAATCTCGCGAGGGAAAGCTCGCGGAAAACTGGGAAGGTCCTTATCGTGTCTACACTAAAATGGGAACCAGAGCGTATTACCTAGAAAATTTACAAGGGGAACAACTTGTTCGATCATGGAACACCGAAAAGCTAAACCAATACTACAGTTAAAAACACTGAACAGTCGGTAGGTTCGGTCGACAAGAGAGACTCGCCTGAGCCCAAACACAGGCGTGCACCTAGGCACAAGCGTAGCACCCAAAGTATTTAGAAGGGGCGACGTTCCGCTCTGTTGACGAGCGTACCCTCAGCCCGACGTGGATAACTCGACTGAGCTCCACAGTCTTTGTGCCACGACGGTAGAACACCTGACTCGTGACGGGAAGTTCATGCCGCCGAACCCGGGTCCCTCGAAAACAAGGCCTAGATTCTGACTCTCGCCCGTCATTCGCCCCGACAGTTTGATCGGTTTCCCCATACCGATGAACATACAAAAACGAGCACATCCCCGATATAAAATATGCAGAACGAAAGTCCTAATTGGACTAACTTGTCAACAATCATGCAAATAACACATTAAATATTCAAAGCAAAACGATCAATGTCCGAAAAATAAATAAAGCGACCACTTGGGCCAAAATTGTGCGAATATTACATAAAAGGGCAATAGCCCAAGAAACAACAAATATTATAAAAAATGACACACAGGCCGAAAAAATGGACTGTAACCCCTCCGCTTCTCCTTCGATGATAGGCGACAGTCGGGCAGGATCCTCAGCCGGTTGGTCAATGACATCCCTCATGTAGTCAGGAACCATGATCTGTCTGTCAGCTACATAGTAGTTTCCCCCATACCCGAAGTGTTGAGCTCAAGCCAGGATTCAACACACGTATCAGATTCACCGCATTGTCGAAGCTCCCCTCGGAAGTAGCCTGAGCATCATCCACTACAAGGTGAAAACGGGTTACTAGCTCGGCCCGAGTCTTCAGATCCTTGGTTTCCTCTGGATCATCCTAAGCGGGCGCTAGCTCGATAGTCAAGGACGCCACCTTCCCTTTAAGACTCTCACTCTTGAGCATGAAGGCGCTACGCTCCTCGGCCAACTTCCCCGACTCCGCCTCAACCAACTTTAGGGATTTGTCTTTATAGACCAAGGCCTTCTCGGCTTTCGCCAACTTGGCTCAGAGGTTCTTGATTTCCATCTCCTGGGATGAACTCCCCTCGGTATACGCCACAACCATCTCTAAGATCCGCATCAAGCCACCCGCATCTTGAGCCAGTGTCGCCCTCTTTTTCGGACGACTCGTCCCCTCGAGAAGGAGAGATTTGGCCCCGGGAAGACAAAGTTCCGCACTCTCAAAAAAGGACCTCTCCAGCCAACAGGGAGGAAGTAAGGTCAACGCTCCCCTTAGGTCGAGGCCTCTTCTCCTTCGAGGAAACAACATACGAAGATAAAGCAGTTGTGGACGGGGTCGAGGACGACCCGCTAGATCCAGGAGCAGGAGCTGGCCCCACGCTAGTATGAGCATCCTTCTTGGCCTTTATTTCCCGAGAAATGAGTGTCTTGGCCAGACGTTCTTGAGCAGGATTCATATTTTCTGTAAAACAAAGAAGAAACAAGACTCAGTAAAATAACGGGTCAAATAAACGACAATCACATACTGGAAAAAGAAAATCTATACCCATATATCTAATGGGATCCTTTCTCCCAAGGAGCTTCCGGACATTTATGAGACCCAACTCGAACACAGGCTCCCCATTTTTGCCCAACACTGGCCTACCCCCTCGACCGACTCGCTGGACCAGAGGGATTCGAGCAACAAACAAGGTCAAAGTAGCGAAGCTCGACATGTCCTCACCCCTAAGCTCCCCCTCTCTCCAGAAATAAGAGCCCAACTCCTTCTCGAAATGTCTGCTAGTCCATTGGAACGGGAAATTGGTGACCAACGTCGTGGTAGGCTCCCCCAGCTCGTTAATTCGAGGAGTCCCGTCCTCGTGGAGAGACGACCGACTCCTAAAACATTCAATAGTGCCTTTGTTGATGTGGGCTGCACCAATATGTACTTGTCTTTGAAATGGCACACAGACTCCGGGTAGGCCATGAACAACTTCCCGTTGCCCTGTTTGAGGGAGACCCATCCCTACCGCTCGTCAGTCCGACTCCTCTGAATATGAAAGCAGTAGAAGAACAACGGGATCATGGTCCCGATCTTCGGATAGTCGCACACTATTTGGAATGCCCGTACAAATGCAATCCCGTTCGGGTGCAACTGAGAGGGGGCCACATGCATATGCCAGAAAACGGCCACTTCAAAATCAGAAAAAGGAAGGCGGAGTCCCATCTCCCAGAAAACTATGTCGTACATAGGAATCCTCCTCTTTTCGTATCTTTAGAAAATCTTGCATCTTTCCCGGGGATATACAAAGACCACTCCTCCCGGACTCCCTCCTCGTGTATGTAAACATCAGTGAAAACGTCTTCCCCGTGCTCGTAAAAGTATGACTGCCACTCCCAAGGGTCCTTAGCTACCCAATCTCAAGGATCCTCGTCATCTCGAGGAGGAAATAGGCCTTCCCGTGCCAAAGAGGTCGCCCCTACTTCGGGCTCCCCCATATGTTGATCCACCAAGTTTTGCTGCTCCTCAAAGATTTCCAATATGCTCGACGAGCTGCCACTGGTCTCGGTCGAAGAGCTCCTGGAAGATTCTGTGGATTCGCTCGAAATAATAACATGCGTGTCGTCATCCATAGCACCTGAAAAGCAGAGGAAACGGGTGAGCTCGACATCAATTCCAGAACCACCCTTCCACCGCTAAACATGTGAAAGGGCGTTGGGAGATGAGGATCCTATCCCAGACCAGAAGCCTCACTGAGGCGCGCTGCCAGGCAAAAAACACAAGAAATGTCCGGAACTCCACTAATGTACTCTAACGGGCACAGGTTGCAGAAAATAATCAAACCTTAAACAAATCACCTATAGCACGCTATCAGAGCTCCACGACGGCTCTAGCAGCCATGCGCCGCAAGAACGACGTTCGCCACCTAAGGTCTCTAACGATCTCCTCCCTAACGGAACCCTAAATCCTAACCGCATGAATATCTAAGAAGCAAAAAATGAAAGTGTTAAAACATGTAACAATGAAGAAATGGGAACTCACCGAGAGAAGAAGAAGAGACAAAGTTGGATGACCACCAATGAAGAAACTGAGAAAATGTTGGTGGTCGAACGTCGAGCTAATACGAGCAGTTAAAGGAGAAAGCGAAAAATACTAATCGCCCTGTTCCTTTCGTATTTATAGCTGAAACAGTCCACGCGTATGAAACACGTGCCTTGGGAACCCTAGGGTCGTCATCATGACACCCTAGCCCTAGGCCATCATTTGGGCCGCTTGACCGACACGTTTCCCCAAACACGCAACCTCTCCAAATTCAAAAGTTCCAACGGCAAACGTTTCGCCTCCTCGACAAAGAAGTACTACGGGAAAATGCTCATTTCCCCATCCTCCGAGCAGACATCAAATTCTTCGCTCCTGTGCCCAGAAGAAACGACTTGGGGGGATACTGTTCTGGACTAGCCTGAAATCTTGAGTGGGCCCAGTCTAAGGCGTCTCATGGGCACTACCTACCGGCCGTGACCAGTCTGTCGGGAAATATCTCCCCCTTGCCCTTCTGATCCAGCTCCGATCCAAGATGCCCGTCGAGCATCTTCTCGGTCTGCCCGACTTCAGTATCGTGTAAACCACCAGGGACTGACCAAAGAGATGCCCGCAATCAGCCTCCTCCTCAGAATCAACGGCTAGTTGCGGGCACATCTACCCGATTTGACCAAGTCCTAGCCGTTACCTGATTTTCTGGACCCGTATATCTAGGCGAGAAGTTAGGAACCAATGGCCATGCTCCGGAGGCAATATATAAACCCTCACACCTGTGAGGGCCAGGTATCACATATTCACTACTCACTACCTGATATTTTGCTAGTACCTCCTTGCTCCCACTCTTACTTGATCGTTGGAGTACCTTCAGGTACAACCCCCTCTCTCCTTTGTCCGCCTGAAGATCATCCTCCAGCCACTCTTTAGGTTCTGATCAACCGCAAGATCAGTCCTTTATCTATCTATGGAAAGAATTTTATGATGGATTTGGTGTGTCTGCCTTTACACCAAATTGATATTATTATGGGAATGAACTGGATGGAATTCAATTATGTTCATACTAACTGTTATAATAAGATGGTAAGATTCCCCAAGTTTGGTAATAGTTGAGAGCTGATGTTTTTGTCTGCTAAATTAGTAGATGAGCTTTTGGCGTATGAAGCTTTGATGTTTGCGTTGTTTGCATCGTTAGAAGTTGATCGTGAAACTGCAAGTGTGGAGTTACCTGTTGTTTGTGAATTTCCAGAAGTATTTCTGAACAACGTTAGTGAACTGCCTCCAGAGTGAGAAGTTGAATTTGCTGTGGACTTAATACCACGTACAAATCCAGTGTCGATGGCTCCTTATAGGATGTCAGCTTCATATTTGAATGAATTGAAGAAACAATTAGAAGAATTGTTAGTGAAGAAGTTTGTTCGTCCGAGCGTCTCTCCATGGGGTGCTCCGATATTGTTGGTTAAAAAGAAAGACGGTAGTATGAGGTTATGCATGGACTACAGACATTTGAATAAAGTAACTATTAAGAATAAGTATCCACTTTCGAGGATTGATGATTTGATGGATCAATTGGCGGGCGTGAGTGTCTTTAGCAAGATCGATTTGAGGTCAGGTTATCATCAGATTCGAGTCCAGCCATATGATATCTCAAAGACAGCTTTTAGAATAAGGTATGGCCACTATGAATATATTTTGATTTCGTTTGGTGTGTCAAATGCGCCAAGTGTTTTCATGGAATACATGAACTGTATCTTTCAGAAGTACTTGGACAAGTTTGTAGTGGTCTTCATCGACGATATTTTGATTTATTCAAAGTCATAAGAAGAACATGCTGAGCATTTGTGATCTGTGTTGCAAATATTGAAAGAGAAGGAATTATATACGAAACTGTCAAAGTGTGAATTTTGGTTGAAGGAAGTGAGTTTCCTTGGCCATGTGATTTCTAGTGGTGGAATTACGGTAGATCCTTCTAAAGTTGATGCAGTGTTACAGTGGGAAACTTCAAAGTCTGCAACTAAGAGTCGAAGTTTTCTTGGATTAGCGGGTTACTACCAAATATTAATAGAGGGATTTTATAAGTTGGCATTACCATTGACTCAGTTGACTCTAAAGGGGCAAGCTTATGTGTAGGATGTTGCATGTGAAGAAAGTTTTGTGGAGCTGAAAAAGAGATTGACGACTGCTCTGGTATTGATTTTGCCAAATCCGAATGAATCCTTTATAGTTTATTGTGATGCTTCTAACATGGGTCTTGGTGGTGTGTGTTGTACCCCAAAATTTGCCCTCCCATTTCCTCAACATTTTCTCATCACAAGACCTTTGAAGATCAAGATACAGTTAGGGTTTCCTCTGCTCAAGACTTCTCCTTGCTCTGTGGACTCAAAATTAGGGTTTGTGTTTGCCTAAAGATGTTTTGACCTAAAATGCCTAAGATGACTTTCATGCTTCATGTTGGACTCCCAAGTTTACCTATACCAAGTTTCAAGTCTTGATTCCAAGTTTTACCCAGTCAATTGGACAGTTGACCTAGAAATCAGCTGTATTGGGAAAAAAGTCAACTGTGGCCAATTGACAGTCAAATCTCATGAAATTTGATCCACATCAACATATTGAACTCATATGAACTATTTGATCAAGTTTGGATCACAATTCCACAAGAAATTTGATCAGATCACCAAAAGGGCAAAATGGTCATTTTTAGGGTTTTGACTGCACAAAGGCAATTTTTGACTGTTTGACCCAGCCAATGGCAAACCAAGCTCACATATGGACTCAAGGACCCCATGGAATTATCTTGACATGTTCATCAAGCTCAAAAGATCCCAAGTACACAAGATTGACAGTTGAATTTCCCAGTCAATTGATCAATTTTGACTGTATACTGAAAAGTCAAACTTTGACTTTTTGGTCAAAATCAAGAGTCAAGATTCATTTTTCATCAAAACATGCCAAATCATGAAACTTGTTCATCAAGAAATCACAAAATGCAAATTAGGGTTTGAAAATAGAATTTTTCATAACTTAGAATTTTTCTAAGTTATGAAAAACCCTAATTTTTTCCCAACTTTGCCCCATCTTTTCACCATGATCCATTTGGATTCAAACAAAAGTCAAAACATGAAAGTTGTAGCTTGTTGCATAATCTACAACTTTGATTCACAAAGTTTTCTCATTTGAAGCTTGTATCTCAAGTTATAATTTTTTGAATAAGGGCACTAAACCATTTTTAACTTAGTGAAATTTAACCTATTTTGACAAGGTTTTCTACCCCACTTCAAGGCCACTTTTCATACCCTTCCACTTGGAATTTTGATTTGCATTTCAAATATGGATTGTAGTACACATTCCAAGCTTTCCAAAATGTCCAAGAACTCATCAAACAACCTCATAACTTGAGAGATTCGAATTTCACAAGTTGGCAAAAATTCACTTTTGTTCTTCATCAAGACATGTTCATAATCTTGCCAATTTGAAATCAGTTTGCTTTATGCTTGATTACAGGTCCTTAAACCATTTCATACTCAATAATTTAATGCATATTCAATGTGTTAAGGTCATGTTCTTTGTGTTCTAACATTGCATAATGGTTTAATCCTAAACTAGATAAAGTGAAATTTCCATTTTTGAAAAGTTTAGCTTTATGTCAAGTTTGTAATCCAACAAGTACATGAAAGATCTGCTTTGCACAAGATTATGTGCATAACACACTGATCAAGAGAGGCTTATGCAGCACATTAGGAGGCCCCCTACTAACCTAAAACAACCAACTTGCTTTTGTTGCTTAAGATAGAAGAAAAGTCCATAACTTATGCTATCTCTCATCTCAGCTTAGACACACAACACAAAAGCTATCAAACACATTCCATAGACCAAATCCAAGCTAACACACGAGCCCTTGCCATCTGAAACACTCCCATTGCTCTAATCACCTCAAAACTGCACAAACAGGGGAGCCCCTGCAGTTTGAGTGCAAACTCCCAATCCCTTCGAGCATTTTGATCCAAACCTTTTCCTCTACCTTCCCTACAACATATGCAAGCTAACCATGTCCTAAAATCAGACCTGTAACACCTCCAAGCCACTTCACCATTTTTAATTTTTTGTTTTGCAGTTGGAGTTCACTAGCTCGATTCAGGGAGTTTCAAGACAAAGTAGGAATTGGAAAAGCATCCTTACACTTCAAGGAAGCTGTACAAGTCATCATTTCACTCTGAAACACCCTCCATTGCAAAGCTCGACTCCAACTGAACAGGTATATTCATGGAGTTCTATATCCCTTGTTAGGCATTGTTAGCTTTAGATTTTTGAAGAAAACATGTCACAATCATAGCCCTGAACATGCTCATATGTTTAGATTTCATTTATATTTCGTGTGCTTAGAGAATTTCATGTCTGAACATTGATGAAAAGTTAGGTCAAAAATGGGGGGGAGAGAAATTCTCCCTCATCTTAGAGAGATAGGTCATGTTCTTTATATGGTTGAAACCGTCTCTTAATGCTCTACACTTTTCATGTTATGAGTTTTGCTTGAAAGTCCAGGAATCCAGAGATAAAAAACGCGTGTTTTTGCTTGAAGAAGGTTGTACAGAGGTTGAAGAAGAAGTGGTCTGGGCTGGGCCTGGATTTATTTTCTTTTCACACCCCATTTCCATGTTTACACCCCCCTGAGCCCATTTGTTCATTTCTTAACATTTTTGACTTTTTTCTTTTTGGTTGACTTTGTTTATTTTTTCTCATGACATTAGAAAATTAAAAATATTTTTTTCATCATTTTTTGCATTTTTTGCATATTTATTTGTTTATTTTCTTTGTTTGTATATAATATATATATGTACTATTATTAGAATAAATAGAAAATAGTGTAAATACAATTTTTATTTTTATTTACTTTCTGAAAATATTTCACACAAAAAAATACTCTTTTTATATTTTATTAAAATATTAAATAAATATTTATTTTTGTGTATAATACATATTTAGGGTTTAATATATATATATATATATATATATATATATATATATGTGATTATTAATATATTTAAGACAAAATATAAAAATACTTGATTTTTTTTTCATTCTTATTAATATTTGATATAAAAATACCTTTTTCCATAATACACTTCATTTTATTTTATTTTTTATAAATAATGAATAAATAGTTGTATTAAATTAGAAAATAATACCTTTTTTTCTTTAAAAATTAGGGTTTTTACCCTAAGTTCAAAATCCCCCAAAAATAATACATTTTTTTATTTTTCTTTTCTCTTTTACATAAATAATATTTTTTTCATACATATACAAAACATTTTTGTGCATCTTGCATTTTTATTTAATTTTTGTACATTATTTAAATTGCGAATACTCAATTGATGTAATAATTTAGATTTAAATTCTTGTCAATATCCCCCATTTGAACATTTGTACCCCCCTTCCCATATTTGGTTTTGTAATAGCTTAGTAATTTTAATTTCGCACTTTATTGCTTTCTAATGATAACATGTTAGAATTAGGGTTTGTATGCGAAAAAACGATAAAAAATAGTTTGACCTAATACAAGATAAACAAGCATGAAAATGGACACACAAATCACACTTGCACCCCCTAGGGTATTCCACTTGTTGCCTTCAAATAAATGGGCCATATTGTATGTTGAACTTCTTTGGGCAAAGCAAACAATTTGAATGATCATAGTCCCTCGACAAAACTTTTCAAAAACAAACAAAAACAAATGATCAAGTCCCTTAGAGAAATTGCTCAAAGACATTTAACGTCGTTGCAATTATGGTCCATACGATGACCCGCGCCTGTCCCTTTCACATCCTAACGCAAGGTTGCCCACCAAATACAATGGTGGAGCAAACTTGTTAAAAGGGTTAAAGTATAGCAATGATCTTTTGAGAAATTTAGGAGTAGATAACCTCTTAGTTACTTGAATCAACTTGCAAAACAAAACACTTGCCTAATTTCAAAATCACACATCACTACACTTTCAAAACAACTTTCAAAAACAAATGAAAACTTTTTCAAAAGACATACATCTTTGTATACATCCCCACATGGATTATTACAAAGGTTGCCACCACATTGGCCTCTTTTCAAAAACATTTTCAAACCCACACACTCAAGCACCATTTAAAACAATTGAAAACAAAAGGCAAGTGATCTAAGCAAGTAACTAAGAGCCCATGGATAACCGTGGATAAAAAGGGTGCTAATACCTTCCCTTTCTATAATCTACTCCCCGAACCCAAGAAAACATCTCAAAAGGTTTTTGCTGTGCTTTTTAACCTTTCCTTAGGATAAAATAAAAAGTCGGTGGCGACTCTTGCTAACCGCAACATTTGCGAATACAAACGCAAAACCTCAAGTCAGTTCTCCCACCGTATCACAGAACTGGCGACTCTGCTGGGGAACTACTTAAAAGTGGAGTAACCTTAGGGTTTAGATCACCTTTGTTTTCAATTGATTGTCTTGTTTGCTTTTACATTTGTGGGCTTTGTATCGGAGTTTTATAGATCCTAACCCGGATCTGGGGATACCTTCTTAGAAAGTAGCAACAAGGCTGTGAGGGAACTGTGCGGGGTATACCGACATGGTTGAAGCAGTCTGCTACGTTGATGTGGCACTTTGGTGTGTACCGGTAACCCTTGAGTTCAGTCAAGGAGAGTACGGGGCCGCCGCGTGGTGTCGTGAAGCATCAACTGACCTTAGGAACCTTAATTGAACCATCTTGGCCTTTTTTAGGGTAGTGAGGTAACTGACTTTGGTGCAGTCCGAGGTTGGTTGATACTCGATACTACACTCAGTTGAGGGTTGCTTTCCTGGAATATTTCGGTCGCCAGTTCAGTGGCTAAATCGAAACGATGAACAATGAAAGCAATCCCGTGATATTGGGACCTTTAGAACCCGGTTACTTTTGATAGGACAGGTTGAGCCCACCAAACTTCAAGAGGGTAATACCCAGACTCCATGCAGGCCTAAACTCTAAGGGTTTGTGTGACTTGTGTGCCTTACCATGTTTGCCTTTGTTAATACTTATAGTGTATTTAATCATCACATCATTACATCATACAAACATCATGAGCATTGACTAACCATTTCAAGGGTTTCGAATCTTCATCTTTGTTCTTGTTTTATAGGACATGGAAACTGCTCGCAGAAAGACAATTCAGATTAGCCTTGTAAAGATCCCCCCTCAGCTTAAGGAACTTCTGTCCAGGATTCCCGAGGGTTCTTCATTCAGTGAGAGACATGGAAGACTCATCAGCTTGGTTAACACCAACATCGAGGAGGACTTGATAAAGGTCCTGTTCCAATTCTTTGACCCTCTGCATCACTGCTTCACCTTCCCGGATTATCAGTTGGTGCCTACATTGGAAGAGTTCTCCCGACTTCTGAAGGTCCCTATCCTTGATCAACTACCCTACAACGGTACGGAAGAGGAACCCAAGCTTGAAGAGATTGCTAAAGCTTTGCACCTACAGACATCTGACCTCAAAGGACATTGGGAAGTTAGAAGTGGTATCAAAGGGTTCTTAGCCAGGTTTCTGTTTGAAAAGGCCCAAGAATGTTGGAACTCTCTTGACCTACGAGCTTTTGAAGAAGTTATGGCCCTCCTTGTCTATGGTTTGGTGTTGTTCCCTAACCCCGATCAGCTCATTGATATCAGTGCTGTCCAGATCTTCATGACCAAGAATCCTATACCTACGTTGCTGGGGGACATCCTTCACTCATGTTACACTCGAACCATGAGAAGAAGGGGTGTCCTTATGTGTTGCACTCCTCTCTTGGGAAGGTGGTTTATTTCGCACCTTCCACAAGCAATTTTAAAGAACGAGCGGGGTTTGAGATGGTCACAACGGTTAATGACTCTCACGCATGCAGATATACATTGGTGTCCTAGGTCCAGGGAAGACGTCACTATCATTGATCGTTGTGGGGAGTACCCTAATGCTCCTTTATTTGGAATCAAAGGAGGTATTACCTACAACCCATGCCTGGCTTGGAGACAGTTTGGTTATGCTCGGAAGGATGGCCCTCATGACATGTTAATTCCTGACATAGTTTTCGACTTCGACAATGATACTCAAGGACTTCGTCAGAAATTTATCAGAGCTTGGAGGATGCCAAGTAGGATAGACAGCAAGACATTGGGACACCGGAACTCCATCCCGTTGGAACCTTACCTCAAGTGGGTACGAGCCCGCTCCCAGAAATTAGTGATGCCTTATCCTCATATGCTTCCTGTGATCAAAGAACCAGTCTTGGAAGGAGAAGCATCCTACACCATTCAACATCCCGACATGCCCACCTCCTGGGAAGAGATGCAGAAGAGTTGGGTCCAGCTTAAGGAAGAACGGAATTCTCTTGAGACCAGTCTACATGCTAGTGAAAAGAAAGTCCTGGAACTCACCCGCCTGCTGCACGAGGAAAGGAATCTCAACACCTACATCGCGCCAAAGAGGATGCGCAATGTTTTTTTACCTTAAGGAGTTATTTTGTAATATTTGGCCCATGGGGCATTTATGTACTAACGAATTTCTCCTTATTAATATGATGTGCGTTCCTTTTTGTCTACAACAAATTTTGAATATTCTAAATCCTTGAATGCATTGCATACATACGCATTCCATTGCACCATATGCATAGCAGGTACCCTATTTCACAGGTTGCTTAATTTTCTTCGCTGTTTGTGTGAACAGTCATCATGAATCCAGACTCCTCCAGTGAGCAAGCAATCAAGGCCCTTCAGGCCCAAAGTGCACAGTTTCAAGAGATGGTCCTAAGCCTAGCCCAAGGTCAGCAAGAGTTGAAGACTCTACTCCTGAAGAAGAAGAAGAAAAAGAGGACTGCATTGTTCAACACCGGACGCCGATTTAGGAACACACTCCACAATGAAGCTGATCCAACCACTTCTTCTGCTGAGAAAAATAGTCCCCAAGGGGGAGGAGCTCCTAGTCCCGCAGTCTCCGACAACGAGACGGACTATAACGATGAACAATACCCACCTGCTGCTGACCGATACAAGCAATTGGAGGACCGCTTGAGCGCCATGGAAATTCAGAATGTGCCGGGACTGGATTTCGGAGATTTAGGGTTATCTTCTGGGGTAGTCATTCCACATAAGTTTAAGGCGCCTGCCTTCGCCAAGTATGATGGGGTCTCCTGCCCAAAGCTGCATCTAAGGTCGTACGTAAGGAAAATCCAACCTTACACGGCGAATAAGAACCTCTGGATTCACTTCTTCCAAGACAGCCTCTCGGGGTCACAGCTTGAATGGTTCTACCAATTGGATGGAGCTAGCATCCGACACTGGGAAGATTTGGCAACCGCATTCTACAGACAATACCAATACAATTCTGATCTCGCTCCTACGCGTACCCAACTTCAGGGTATGTCTCTAGGAACGGGTGAAGGGTTCAAAGAGTACGCTCAAAAATGGAGAGATTTGGCTGGCAGGGTGCAGCCTCCATTAACTGATCGAGAGCTGGTTGATATGTTCCTTGGGACTTTGTCTGGTCCGTTTTTCAATCATTTGGTTGGTAACTCCTCCGCTGGATTCACAGATTTGATATTGACGGGAGAAAGAATTGAAGCTGGCATCAGGTCAGGCAAGATACAGAAGGCTGCCTCTACAAGTGCTGAGAAGAGGCCGTTTAAGAAAGAAGCAAGTGCCGTCTATGGTCCTAGAAGACAAGTCAAGCCCGAAAGTCGCCAAGCCGTCAACGCTTTGGTCATCTCCAAACCTGTGGCTGCTCCTCAGCAGTACAATCAACAAAGAAGCGAAAGGCCCAAGATGCAGTATACCCGACTAAGTATGACATTATCTCAAATTTTACCCCAACTGTTATCCACCAACCTGGTAACCCTCAAAGAAGCTCCTAAGGTCGTCAACACTGCGTCTCCTAAGTATAACCCAAATGCCCGGTGTGCTTATCATTCTGATAGTCCCGGGCACACTACTGATGATTGTTGGGCCTTGAGAAACAAAGTGCAAGATCTGATCGACGCAAAGGAAATTCAGTTTGAAGCGCCGGAAAGACCAAATGTTGTAACGGCTCCTATGCCCCAGCATAGGGTAAATGCCATTGAGGAAGAAACGTACGCTGTTTCGGTAGATGAAGTTGTTACCCCTCTGAAGACTGTTAAGAAGAACCTACTGCGGGCCGGTTTATTTCCGGGTTGCGGTGAAGGTTGCCTGTTCTGTGCTATTTCCCTATCTGATTGTCCCTTGCTGAGGTTAGGCATCCAAGGCCTAATGGATAGCAAGGAGATTCTATTCAAAAAGACTGCTGTTCAATTGGTTCCGATGAAAGAAGTTTCTGTGATTACCATCTTCAAAAATCCAATCAAGGCTCCCCCAAAGAAGCCTGTTCAAATTATGACTGTTGCACCTGTGATTATTACCATCCCGGGGCCTCTCCCCTACATATCTGATAAAGCTGTCCCCTGGCATTATGGGGCAGACGTGTACGTAAATGGAATCAAACAAGAATTCGACGCTAGTGCCAGTATCTGCGATATCACTGGTCCAGCCAAAGTTACCCGCAGTGGCAGGCTCTTCTCACCTGACATTGCGCCGCCCGCTATTCGAAAACCCCTCCTCATAAAACCTACAAGTTTACCTGGTCCTGTTGCTGATCAAATTGTGTCCCCTGCTGCCGAGTCATCAAATGCTCGGGGCAAAGGGATTGAAGAAGAGCCTGCCCGGATGGAGGCACCAATACCCATAAATGCTGAGGCCTCCCAACAAGAAATGGAGGAGATTCTGAAAATAATAAAGAAAAGTGATTTTAATGTTGTCGAGCAGTTGGGGCATACACCCTCCAAGATCTCCCTGCTTTCCTTATTGCTATGCTCCGAGGCCCATGCTAAGGCCTTGATCTCATTTCTCAAGACGGCCCATGTGCCGCAGGAGACGTCTGCAGTCCAGTTCACCGATTGCATAGCTAATCTGACAGCGGACAACGGCTTGGGTTTTTCAGATGCTGACCTGACCGCGAAAGGGAGAGACCACAACGATGCCCTGCATGTCTCCATCGAATGCAGGGGCACTACTCTGGCACATGTATTAGTGGATACTGGTTCTTCCTTGAATGTTCTACCGAAAAAGGCTTTGGATCGTCTGGATTATGAAGGCCTGGAGTTGAAACCCAGCAATATCATCGTCAGGGCCTTCGACGGTTCCAAAAGGATGGTTCATGGAGAGGTTAACATCCCTATTCGTGTGGGCTCTCAAGTGTTTGACTCTACTTTTTATGTAATGGATATACGTCCATCGTACTCTTGTCTACTGGGTCGACCTTGGATCCATAAAGCTGGGGCAGTGACCTCCACCTTGCACCAGAAGCTGAAATATCCCGTCAGGGGGAAGATCGTCACTGTGCAAGGAGAAGAGGAGTATATGGTGAGCCATTTGAATTCCTTCAGGTACATTGAGATGGACGGGGAGTTTATTGAAACCCCCTTCTAGCATTTCGAGGAGGTGCATCCAATTTCAGCAGCTGCAGAGACAATAGCCGAAGAGAATGATTCCTTGAAAATGGCTTCCCTAAGGGATGCCCGGGCTGTGGTTCAGAAAGGCAATTGTGCACACTGGGGTCAGCTTCCTGACTTCACTCAGAAGAACGACAAGTTTGGGCTAGGCTTTACCGCAGAGGCTCAGAAGGCGGTGCGCAAAGAGAAGATCAGAAAGGCTCCGGTGTTTATTACCAGCTCAAGGGTGAATGCTATCGAGGAGGATGTGGAGGAAGCTGAGTTTGACAGTTGGATCTACCCGACTACCAGCAACGGACCAAGCAACTGGACGACAAAGGATTTTACCCCTATCACATTTGTCACGCAGTAATTGATTTCTTTTGATTTCCAAATTAGTAATAAACAATATGTTAAAACTTTGTTGGCTCGGTGTCCTACCCGGGGCATCGTAGCTCCATTTGTGAGGGCTTTTTGTATGACATTTTCATATATCATCAATCAAAACATTGGACGTTTGTTGCATTTCAAATCTTGTGCTCTTTTTTCTTTCTATGTTATACATATTGCAAAACAGCTGTATTTACACACACTCACTTATACAGGTTTCAATCCACTCTGGATCTCACTGGTAACAGCTCTGCTACCGCCAGTTATGACTTCGAAAATCCGATCAACTTGGCCGAAGACGAAGGTGAAGATGATTGCGAAGTGCCTGGTGAACTTGCGAGACTGCTACTTCAGGAAGAGAGGGCTATTCAACCACATGAAGAGCCTGTGGAGACAATTAACCTGGGTACTGAGACAGATAGGAAAGAGGTCAAGATTGGTGCCAATCTAGAGCTCAGCGTGAAGCAACGATTGATCCAAATGCTACGAGACTACATGGAGATTTTTGCTTGGTCCTATGAAGATATGCCTGGTTTGGATGCCGACATTGTAGTTCACCATCTGCCAACCAAGGAAGATTGCCCTCCGGTAAAGCAAAAAGTCCGACGGATGCGTCCAGAGATGTCTGAAAAGATCAAGGCCGAGGTTATGAAACAGTTTGATGCCGGGTTCCTTGCAGTGACTTCTTACCCTCAGTGGGTTGCCAATGTTGTGCCAGTGCCGAAGAAGGACGGTAAAGTCAGAATGTGTGTCGACTACAGGGATCTGAACAGGGCCAGCCCCAAGGATGACTTCCCCCTACCTCACATCGATGTCCTTGTTGACAATACAGCTCAACACAAGGTGTTCTCCTTCATGGATGGTTTTTCAGGGTATAATCAGATCAAGATGGCTCCAGAAGATATGGAGAAGACTACCTTTGTGACTCAGTGGGGCACCTTCTGTTATAAGATCATGCCATTCGGATTGAAAAATGCTGGGGCAACCTATCAACGTGCCATGGTTGCTTTATTTCATGATATGATCCATCATGAGATTGAGGTATACGTTGATGACATGATTGCGAGGTCTCAAACTGAGGAGGAGCACCTTGACCATCTGAGGAAGTTGTTTGACCGACTCAAGTTATACAAGCTGAGGTTGAATCCCAACAAATGCACCTTTGGGGTAAGATCCGGAAAATTGCTAGGTTTCATTGTAAGTGATAAAGGTATTCAGGTGGACCCTGCCAAGGTAAAAGCCATACAAGAGATGCCGACTCCAAAAACAGAGAAAGAAGTCAGAGGTTTCCTAGGACGACTGAATTACATTGCCCGATTCATCTCACATCTGACCGCTACTTGTGAGCCAATCTTCAAATTGTTGAAGAAAGATCAAGTAGTACGCTGGAATGATGAGTGTCAGGCCGCATTTGAAAGAATAAAGGAATATCTCCAAGAGCCACCCATTCTTATGCCACCGGTGGAAGGAAGACCTCTGATACTTTACTTGACAGTACTTGACAATTCAATGGGGTGTGTGCTGGGGCAGCATGACGAGTCTGGCCGAAAAGAGCACGCTATTTATTACTTGAGCAAAAAGTTTACCGACTGTGAGTCTCGTTACTCACTGCTTGAGAAAACTTGCTGCGCTCTTGTATGGGCTGCTCGCCGGCTGAGACAGTATATGCTGACTCACACTACTTTATTGATTTCAAAGATGGATCCCATCAAGTACATATTTGAAAAGCCCGCTCTGTCTGGAAGAATAGCGAGATGGCAAATGATCTTAACAGAATATGACATCCAGTATACAACTCAGAAAGCAATTAAGGGAAGTGTACTGGCCGATCATTTGGCACACCAACCTGTGGACGATTACCAATCATTGAACTTTGATTTTCCGGACGAAGACATCATGGTGGTAACTGACTGTGAAGTACCTGGACCGGATGAAGGACCTGAGGAAGGATCCCGATGGTCTATGCATTTTGATGGAGCCTCCAATGCTTTGGGTAACGGCGTCGGCGCTGTAATCATATCTCCCAAAGGAACTCATACTCCCCTCACCGCCCGATTATGTTTCAGCTGCACCAACAATATGGCAGAATATGAGGCATGTATCATGGGTTTACAAGCTGCAATCGACTTAAGGATAAAATTTCTAAGTGTCTTCGGAGATTCCGCTCTCGTGATCAATCAGATCAAAGGCGAGTGGGATACGAAACACCCGAATCTTATTCCTTACAAGGAGTATGTGTCGACCTTGCTCCCTCACTTTGAAGAGATAACTTTTGAGCATTTCCCCAGAGAGGAGAATCAGCTAGCGGACGCACTAGCCACGATGTCTTCAATGTTCAAAGTCAAATGGGACAATGAGGCTCCCCGAATCATAATCTGGAAGTTGGATGAACCGGCATACTGCTGTGAGCTCGAGGCTGAGAAGGTGGCTGAAAAACCCTGGTATCACGAGGTAAAGAGGTACTTGGAAGCTCAGGAATACCCTGAAGGTGCATCCGTCAATGATAAGAAGTTCATGAGAAGGTTTGCTGCAAAATTCTTCCTCAGCAACGGCATTCTCTACAAACGGAATCATGATTCGACTCTGCTGCGTTGTGTGGATAAGGTTGAAGCGGAGAAAATCATGATGGAACTGCATGAAGGTACATTTGGAACACATTCTAGTGGACACACCATGGCTAAGAAAATCCTTCGGGCAGGATATTTCTGGTCCACAATGGAAGCCGATTGTTACCAGCACTCCCGAACTTGTCATAAATGCCAGATCTATGCTGACAAGGTGCATATCCCTCCGGTTCCTTTGAATGTCCTGACGGCACCTTGGCCTTTCGCAATGTGGGGCATCGATATGATCGGTGAGATCCGACCAACGGCATCCAATGGGCATCGCTTCATCTTGGTGGCGATCGATTACTTCACGAAATGGGTTGAGGCAGCTTCCTATGCCACAGTAACCAAGAGCGTCGTGGCGCGTTTCATCCGGCATAATCTGATCTGTCGGTACGGCGTCCCAGAAAGAATCATTACGGACAATGGTACCAATCTCAATAACAAAATGATCACTGAACTCTGTGAACAATTTAAGATACAGCACCACAATTCTTCTCCCTACCGATCGAAGATGAATGGGGCTGTAGAGGCAGCCAATAAAAATATCAAGAAAATTGTGCAGAAGATGACAGTGACCTATAAAGATTGGCACGAGATGTTACCGTTCGCTCTTCATGGGTACCGCACCTCAGCAAGGACATCAACCGGGGCAACTCCCTTCTCCTTAGTCTATGGCATGGAGGCAGTCTTGCCAATCGAGATCCAGATACCCTATCTCCGGATAATGAAGGATGCAGACTTGAATGAAGATGATTGGATCCAGACTCGACTTGATCAATTAAATCTGATTGACGAAAAGAGGCTCACTGCTATCTGTCATGGTCAAACGTATCAGAAACGGATGATCAGGGCATTTAACAAGAAAGTCAGACCGCAAGAGTATCAAGTTGGGGACCTGGTGATCAAACGCATCATCCTTCCTCAAAGTGATCCCCGGGGCAAATGGACCCCTACTTACGAAGGGCCATTTGTGGTTAAACGTGTGTTCTCAGGAGGAGCCATGATCCTAACCACCATGGATGGTGACGACCTTCCCCACCCCGCCAATGCAGACATAGTGAAAAAATACTACGCATAAATAAGAGACCCGCTAGGTTGACATACCTAGGCAAAATAAGGGCTTCCCGGCGAACCAAAAGGGTTCGGGCAAAAGTAAGGGATGAAATTAATAAAAAAATCTGTACACCCGGCAAGTCGAAAACCTGAAAGGGCGGCTTGGGCAAAAAATGGGTATCCCGGTGGACTGAAAACCCGAAAGGGCGGTCCAGGCAAAAGTTAGGGATAGAAGCGTAACACTATGTCTCATTGGATCACTTCGCATCCAGAATTCGGTATCAACTATCTGGCTCAGGTTTCGGCATCGAGCAATCAGTTTCATCTTCAACTAGGTAGCAAAGCGATGAGACGTTCGAAGACATAAAGGCAATAGCAGAGTTGGAACCCAGTGGGATTGTTCACATAGCTGTTTTGTTTCCTTTTTCAAAATTGTAAACTCTATACTTTTTGGCGATGTCCTCTTACTAGGATGTCAGCCTCTTGTACAAAAAACGCCTATTCACAGGCAAAGTTTAAATCAATACAGATTCACTTGTCCATACAAATTACCATTGTTTTCTTTTTCTGTTTTGCGAAGAACGTCCAATGTTCATTGTTGATATATGCATTTGACATTAAATTGCTGATTCATAAATATTTGCATATAAAACAAGAGATTAATTACAAGTGACATCAAAGACATGGGCAATGTGGAGTTGTCTAATGCAGTCTGGTTGTTTTGTCCGCCAAGGCACCAAGGTAGGTTCAACTGAAGAATGTGGCCAAATCATCTCAATTCCCCGCAGAGTAAAACAAGATGCGACAAATACTTTCCCCAAGCGGAGTTGATTCCCCGTCGATCCTGAAAAGGCACAACATTCCCCGGCAGGTCTTAAAGCTCATCCCCAGTAGATTCTGGAAGCTTATCCCCTGCAGAGTACGGACGTCTCTCCCGAGTTTTATTTAGAGTTATTTCCTCACAAGGACTTATAACTGGGTTATCCTCAGCTAAAAGCCACGGAAGACCGCTCTCGGCAAAGTTCCTTCAATCCCCAGCGAAGTCTATCTTTGGTATTCCCAAGCAGAGTTTATCTTTGGAGTTCCCCAGCGGAGTTTATCATCATTATCCTCAGCGGAATCCGTCGTTAAAGTCCTCAGCAGGCCTCTCATCAAAACTTCGGCCAAATATCTCTTCCATAGAACAATTCTCCGGCCGTTCGTCAAGGATTTATTTTCCTAGACAAAAATACATTCATGAACATTTTACATTTTCATACATCTTGCTTACATACATGATGAAACGCATACAACATCTCATGTTGAACATCATGATATTATGCATATCATACATCATGACATTGCATACAACTTACGTTTTTGCCTTTTCAGGAAAAAGACAATCTCAAAAACGACTACCTTCAACTGTCACAATTCCGAATCCGATACCTGTATCTAGCCAGGGCACATCTGAGAGTGATCAGTTTCCAGACTCGACTCCTGTATCTAGCCAGGGCACGTCTGCAGAGTTCAAAGATTCGATTCCTGTATCCAGCCAGGGCACATCTATCAACTATAACAGCTCCAGATTCGATTCCTGTATCCAGCCAGGGCATATCTGCTGACTACATTTCCAGACTCGATTCCTGTATCTAGCCAGGGCACGTCTGAAGAGTTTGAAGATTCGATTCCTGTATCCAGCCAGGGCACATCTATTGACAACTATTTCTGGATTCGACTCCTGTATCCAGCCAGGGCACATCTGTGAGCAACCGATTGTAGATTCGATACCTGTATCTAGCCAGGGCATATCTGCACAAGGAGACTGAAGATCAAACTCCTGTAACAAGCCAGGAAAACATCCTCCTTCCTCAAATACACAAGTTTCTCGCTAAGGAATCTCTTACGCGATCGACACTTCCAAATGGCATCTATAAGCCCATTCCCGACAAAGTTCTGTCACATCTCCAGATGGCATCTGTAAGCCCATCCCCCCATCTACCGCCTCTCCAAATGGCATCTGTAAGCCCATTCCCGCCATCACATTGCTGATACTTCAACATGCGAGTGCAAATTTCCGGGCACTCTAGTGTCCAATCTCCTTTTACCCTCGAGTCACGAAAGGCAAACTTGCCAATCTAACTCTTCAGGTCCAAGAAGATTGAACAGGGGCAACTGTTGTACCCCAAAATTTTCCCTCCCATTTCCTCAACATTTTCTCATCACAAGACCTTTGAAGATCAAGATACAGTTAGGGTTTCCTCTGCTCAAGACTTCTCCTTGCTCTGTGGACTCAAAATTAGGGTTTGTGTTTGCCTAAAGATGTTTTGACCTAAAATGCCTAAGATGACTTTCATGCTTCATGTTGGACTCCCAAGTTTACCTATACCAAGTTTCAAGTCTTGATTCCAAGTTTTACCCAGTCAATTGGACAGTTGACCTAGAAATCAGCTGTATTGGGAAAAAAGTCAACTGTGGCCAATTGACAGTCAAATCTCATGAAATTTGATCCACATCAACATATTGAACTCATATGAACTATTTGATCAAGTTTGGATCACAATTCCACAAGAAATTTGATCAGATCACCAAAAGGGCAAAATGGTCATTTTTAGGGTTTTGACTGCACAAAGGCAATTTTTGACTGTTTGACCCAGCCAATGGCAAACCAAGCTCACATATGGACTCAAGGAC
Source organism: Vicia faba (assembly GCA_948472305.1). Classification (NCBI taxonomy): domain Eukaryota; kingdom Viridiplantae; phylum Streptophyta; class Magnoliopsida; order Fabales; family Fabaceae; genus Vicia; species Vicia faba. The sequence continues at coordinate 1,634,651,620 of OX451739.1, read as the reverse complement.
CCCATGGAATTATCTTGACATGTTCATCAAGCTCAAAAGATCCCAAGTACACAAGATTGACAGTTGAATTTCCCAGTCAATTGATCAATTTTGACTGTATACTGAAAAGTCAAACTTTGACTTTTTGGTCAAAATCAAGAGTCAAGATTCATTTTTCATCAAAACATGCCAAATCATGAAACTTGTTCATCAAGAAATCACAAAATGCAAATTAGGGTTTGAAAATAGAATTTTTCATAACTTAGAATTTTTCTAAGTTATGAAAAACCCTAATTTTTTCCCAACTTTGCCCCATCTTTTCACCATGATCCATTTGGATTCAAACAAAAGTCAAAACATGAAAGTTGTAGCTTGTTGCATAATCTACAACTTTGATTCACAAAGTTTTCTCATTTGAAGCTTGTATCTCAAGTTATAATTTTTTGAATAAGGGCACTAAACCATTTTTAACTTAGTGAAATTTAACCTATTTTGACAAGGTTTTCTACCCCACTTCAAGGCCACTTTTCATACCCTTCCACTTGGAATTTTGATTTGCATTTCAAATATGGATTGTAGTACACATTCCAAGCTTTCCAAAATGTCCAAGAACTCATCAAACAACCTCATAACTTGAGAGATTCGAATTTCACAAGTTGGCAAAAATTCACTTTTGTTCTTCATCAAGACATGTTCATAATCTTGCCAATTTGAAATCAGTTTGCTTTATGCTTGATTACAGGTCCTTAAACCATTTCATACTCAATAATTTAATGCATATTCAATGTGTTAAGGTCATGTTCTTTGTGTTCTAACATTGCATAATGGTTTAATCCTAAACTAGATAAAGTGAAATTTCCATTTTTGAAAAGTTTAGCTTTATGTCAAGTTTGTAATCCAACAAGTACATGAAAGATCTGCTTTGCACAAGATTATGTGCATAACACACTGATCAAGAGAGGCTTATGCAGCACATTAGGAGGCCCCCTACTAACCTAAAACAACCAACTTGCTTTTGTTGCTTAAGATAGAAGAAAAGTCCATAACTTATGCTATCTCTCATCTCAGCTTAGACACACAACACAAAAGCTATCAAACACATTCCATAGACCAAATCCAAGCTAACACACGAGCCCTTGCCATCTGAAACACTCCCATTGCTCTAATCACCTCAAAACTGCACAAACAGGGGAGCCCCTGCAGTTTGAGTGCAAACTCCCAATCCCTTCGAGCATTTTGATCCAAACCTTTTCCTCTACCTTCCCTACAACATATGCAAGCTAACCATGTCCTAAAATCAGACCTGTAACACCTCCAAGCCACTTCACCATTTTTAATTTTTTGTTTTGCAGTTGGAGTTCACTAGCTCGATTCAGGGAGTTTCAAGACAAAGTAGGAATTGGAAAAGCATCCTTACACTTCAAGGAAGCTGTACAAGTCATCATTTCACTCTGAAACACCCTCCATTGCAAAGCTCGACTCCAACTGAACAGGTATATTCATGGAGTTCTATCTCCCTTGTTAGGCATTGTTAGCTTTAGATTTTTGAAGAAAACATGTCACAATCATAGCCCTGAACATGCTCATATGTTTAGATTTCATTTATATTTCGTGTGCTTAGAGAATTTCATGTCTGAACATTGATGAAAAGTTAGGTCAGAAATGGGGGGGAGAGAAATTCTCCCTCATCTTAGAGAGATAGGTCATGTTCTTTATATGGTTGAAACCGTCTCTTAATGCTCTACACTTTTCATGTTATGAGTTTTGCTTGAAAGTCCAGGAATCCAGAGATAAAAAACGCGTGTTTTTGCTTGAAGAAGGTTGTACAGAGGTTGAAGAAGAAGTGGTCTGGGCTGGGCCTGGATTTATTTTCTTTTCACACCCCATTTCCATGTTTACACCCCCCTGAGCCCATTTGTTCATTTCTTAACATTTTTGACTTTTTTCTTTTTGGTTGACTTTGTTTATTTTTTCTCATGACATTAGAAAATTAAAAATATTTTTTTCATCATTTTTTGCATTTATTGCATATTTATTTGTTTATTTTCTTTGTTTGTATATAATATATATATATGTACTATTATTAGAATAAATAGAAAATAGTGTAAATACAATTTTTATTTTTATTTACTTTCTGAAAATATTTCACACAAAAAAATACTCTTTTTATATTTTATTAAAATATTAAATAAATATTTATTTTTGTGTATAATACATATTTAGGGTTTAATATATATATATATATATATATATATATATATATATATATATATATATATATATATATATATATATATATATATATATATATATATATATATATATATATATATATATATATATATATATATATATATATATATATATATATATATATATATATATATATATATATATATATATATATATATATATATATATATATATATATATATATATATATATATATATATATATGTGATTATTAATATATTTAAGACAAAATATAAAAATACTTGATTTTTTTTTCATTCTTATTAATATTTGATATAAAAATACCTTTTTCCATAATACACTTCATTTTATTTTATTTTTTATAAATAATGAATAAATAGTTGTATTAAATTAGAAAATAATACCTTTTTTTCTTTAAAAATTAGGGTTTTTACCCTAAGTTCAAAATCCCCCAAAAATAATACATTTTTTTATTTTTCTTTTCTCTTTTACATAAATAATATTTTTTTCATACATATACAAAACATTTTTGTGCATCTTGCATTTTTATTTAATTTTTGTACATTATTTAAATTGCGAATACTCAATTGATGTAATAATTTAGATTTAAATTCTTGTCAATATCCCCCATTTGAACATTTGTACCCCCCTTCCCATATTTGGTTTTGTAATAGCTTAGTAATTTTAATTTCGCACTTTATTGCTTTCTAATGATAACATGTTAGAATTAGGGTTTGTATGCGAAAAAACGATAAAAAATAGTTTGACCTAATACAAGATAAACAAGCATGAAAATGGACACACAAATCACACTTGCACCCCCTAGGGTATTCCACTTGTTGCCTTCAAATAAATGGGCCATATTGTATGTTGAACTTCTTTGGGCAAAGCAAACAATTTGAATGATCATAGTCCCTCGACAAAACTTTTCAAAAACAAACAAAAACAAATGATCAAGTCCCTTAGAGAAATTGCTCAAAGACATTTAACGCCGTTGCAATTATGGTCCATACGATGACCCGCGCCTGTCCCTTTCACATCCTAACGCAAGGTTGCCCACCAAATACAATGGTGGAGCAAACTTGTTAAAAGGGTTAAAGTATAGCAATGATCTTTTGAGAAATTTAGGAGTAGATAACCTCTTAGTTACTTGAATCAACTTGCAAAATAAAACACTTGCCTAATTTCAAAATCACACATCACTACACTTTCAAAACAACTTTCAAAAACAAATGAAAACTTTTTCAAAAGACATACATCTTTGTATACATCCCCACATGGATTATTACAAAGGTTGCCACCACATTGGCCTCTTTTCAAAAACATTTTCAAACCCACACACTCAAGCACCATTTAAAACAATTGAAAACAAAAGGCAAGTGATCTAAGCAAGTAACTAAGAGCCCATGGATAACCATGGATAGAAAGGGTGCTAATACCTTCCCTTTCTATAATCTACTCCCCGAACCCAAGAAAACATCTCAAAAGGTTTTTGCTGTGCTTTTTAACCTTTCCTTAGGATAAAATAAAAAGTCGGTGGCGACTCTTGCTAACCGCAACATTTGCGAATACAAACACAAAACCTCAAGTCAGTTCTCCCACCGTATCACAGTGTGCTAATGCAAAACTGACAAGTTATTGCTTATGCTTCTAGACAATTAAAAGTTCATGAGAGGAATTATCCTACGCACGGCTTAGAATTGGCGGTTGTGGTGTTTGTGTTGAAAATTTGGAGACATTATCGTTTTGGCTCTAAATTTGAAGTGTTCAATGATCATAAGAGTTTAAACTACTTGTTTGATCAGAAGGAGTTGAACATGAGGCAGATAATATGGCTTGAGTTGCTAAAGGATTACGATTTTGATTTGAGTTACCATCTTGGAAAAGAAAATGTAGTAGCTGATGCTTTGAGTAGGAAATATTTGCAAATTTCAATGCTTATGGTTCGAGAGTTAGAGATGATCGAACAATTTAGAGACATGAGCTTGGTATGCGAAGAGACATCCAACAGTGTGAAGATAGGAATGTTGAGATTGACGAGTGGGATTCTTGAAGAAATCCGAGAAGGTCAGAAGTCTGATTTGAGTTTGGTGGATCAAATAATGTTGATTAACCAAGGCAAAGGAGGTGAATTCTGAGTGGACAAAAGTGGTGTGATGAGACTTGGTAATAGGGTATGTGTTCTTAATATTCTAGAACTTAAGAAGAGCATTCTTGAAGAATGGAATCAAAGCGATTTGAGTATTCATCCAGGTGCTACGAAAATGTATCAGGATTTGAAGAAAAATGTTTTGGTGGCTAGGTATGAAGGAAGAAATTTCTAAGTTTGTGTATGCTTGCTTGACTTGTAAGAAGGCGAATATTTAACATCAAAAGCCTACAGGTCTTATGCAACCTTTGAGTATTCCCGAGTGAAAATAGGACAATGTTTCTATGGATTTCATGTCGGGGTTACCAAGGAATGCCAAAGGTGATGATTTAATTTCAGTAATAGTGGATAGGTTGACTAAGTCGGCTCATTTCTTTCTGATGAAGATCAATCTTCCTATAAAATCTGGCTAAGATGTATGTTGAAGAGATTGTAAAGTTGCATGGGATACCTTCGAGTATCGTTTCGGATAGAGACCTAAGGTTTACATCAAAATTCTGGACATGTTTGCAGAATGCTTTCGGTACCAAGTTGAAGTTGAGTTCCGCGTATCATCCGCAGACGGATGGTCAAACAGAGAGGACTATCCAGTCTTTGGAGGATTTGTTGAGGGCTTATATGCTAGAACAAGGAGGATCTTGGGATAATCACTTGCCATTGATTGAATTTACATACAATAATAGTTTCCATTCAAGTATTGGGATGGCACCATACAAAGTGTTATATAGTAGGAGGTGTAGAACTCCATTGTGTTGGTATGAGTCAGGCGAGAGTGTTATACTCGGACCTGAGGTTGTGCGAGAGACAACTGATAAGATTAAGATGATCCAAGAGAGGATCAAAGCTTCTCAGAGTCGGCAGAAAAGCTATTATGATAATAGAAGGAAGGAATTGTAATTTCAGAAAGATGATCATGTGTTCTTGAGAGTTACTCCGATAACTAGTGTTGGTAGAGCCCTGAAACCGAGGAAGCTTACGTTGCATTTTATTGGTCTATATCAAATATCTGAGAAGATAGGTGAGGTAGCCTACCGGATTACTTTACCACCGTCACTTGCGAATCTTCATGATGTGTTTCATGTATCTCAACTAAGGAGGTATATTCCAGATCATTCACATGTGATTCTGATGGATGATGTACATGTAAGAGATAACCTGATTGTTGAAGCATTACCATTGAGAATAGAAGGTCGTGAAGTGAAGCAATTGTGAGGTAAGGATATTAACTTAGTGAAGATGTTATGGGGTGGACCAACCGGTGAAAGTTTGACTTGGGAGCGTGAGGATCAGATAAGGGAGTCGTATCCAACCCTGTTTTCCTCAGGTAATTTTCGAGGGCGAAAATTCTTTAAGTGAGGGAGAGTTGTAACACCCCAACTTTTAGAAGTTATTTATTTAATGAATTATTAGAAGTGTTTAAAAATAATTGATGTTTTATAGGATTATCTGTGTGATGTGTTGGCATATGATTACTTATGATGTGGAACATGTGATATAAATGAAGGGATTAGATGCATTGGAATAATTAGATGGTAATTTGGTAACTATTTGGGTTATTATCTAGAATAGAATAATAGGAATAATTATTTAAATAGAGTTATTTTAGTTAGAGTGGTATGTTGGTAATTAGTAGGAAGAGTGAGGATATGATGGTAAATAGAGGGTGACTAAGTGAGGACAATTGAGGAAGAAGTTAGGGGTCCTTATGATACCAGAGAAATATAGAGAGTGACATGGTTCATTCTGTGCGATCGAAATATTGGGAGAAGAGCAAGAGAAGAGGCTAGAGCGCAGAGGGTTAGAGAATAACTGTAAGAGGAACGAAGAACATAATCAATCACTCAAAACAATAAGGTAAGGGGTGTTTATCTGATTATTATGTTTGATATAAGTGGTAGATAGCTGTAGGATTTTGCCCTTAGTATTGACAATGGTGATTTGATGTTATTGGGTCAAGATTTGATGGGATTGTGATGATGGATGACCCGTAATGGTTTCATAATTGAGGTATTTTATCAAATTGTTGTTAGATGATGGTTCCCCGTGATTGGATAGTGTTTTAGGGCCTATAGCATACTGAAATCGTAGGAAAAAGTGGTCTGAAACAATGCAGAATCGCAAAACAGGAAAAACCTGTTCGTAGAGGATCACCGGGCGACGGGTTCCGTGTTGCTGGGTGACGGTGTTTCTCCAAGCGAAGGTGGGGCAAGCCAAGGAAGGAAAATGGGGTGTTTGTTTCTGTGATGTGTCGCCGGGCGATGGATGGGTTTCGTCGGGCAATGGGAGGCAGATCTTGAATGTTGGATTGAAATCTAGAAACAAGTATAACTTTTGTTCTAGAGCTCATAATGAAGTGTCGTTCAAAGCTATGTGTAGCTAACGTAGTGTATTATAATTAGGTGAAATATAAAGAAGACTTAGGAGTATTTTTATGATAACTAAGTTAGAGTAAGAATAGACTCCCTGCATTGAATTGTAATGACGATTTATTTAACTAAGGTGATATGTTGTTATTATGATTATGTGATGATGTTTTGACGATGTCTTAATTTCATGGGTATACACGATGATTATATGAGTATACATGATTATGTTTATAGATGATGTTGATTAATACATGAATGATTATGCGTATGACTGGTTGTATGTTTATATTTATTGTTGCGCATTATGCATTCATGGGACAACTTTGGTTTGTTTGATGATTTAGGATGTTGGTCGAATGATTTGGTCTCAATCCCATTGTGTGGATTTGGGATGTCTATGATTTTATCCGGTTCTAAAGTGGGGATTGATCCTATGATTGATGTCTTTGGAGGGTGATGGCGCAGTGTCCATCAAGAAGAATTAGTACCACATGCATGAGTCTATGTCCTTGCACTACATCTTATATGGCATTACATGGTTCTTGAATCGATGATATTGTATTACATTGTTGATGTACTTGGAATATAATAAGACTAAGTTCATGTTGTGATACTTTAAGTTTATTCTGCTATGTCTATTACTTACATCTTACATAATGATTGTGATAAACTCACCCTTTCTGCTTGAATGTTACCTCCATTTGGGTATCGTGCAGGTAATCCAGAGTAGTGCCTAAAGGCTTGGAAGGACAACTTTGGAGTGTGATTTATTTATGTTGAGTCTAGAAGGTATTTGTGATATGGTGGGAGAATTGACTTGGGTGTTTTGCGTTTTATCGCAAGTGTTGCGATTAGCAAGAGTCGCCACCGACTTTTCTTTTATCCAAAAGGAAAGGCTGAAAAGAATAGGAAAGACCTTTGAGATTATTTCTTGAGTTCGGGGGGTAGATTATGAAAAGGGAAGGTGTTAGCACCCTTTTCTCCATAGTTATCTATGGGCTCTTAGTTTCTTGCTAAATCACTTGTTTTTGTTTAAAAATATGCTTTGTGTGGTTTTTGAAAGTATTTTGAAAAGGCGCCTTCGTTTAGGAAAACTTTGTAATAGTTCTCGTTCGTAAGAACGTATACAAAGTGTTGATCTTTTGAAAATATTTCATGTTTGGAAAATGTCTTGAAAGTGTTTTTTGAAAGTGTTGGTGTCTGTTTCAAAAATAAGCAAGGGGTGTTTGATTTGAAAATGAGCAAGCATCTAGGAACAATCTACCTACTCAAAAGTCTTTGTTCATTTCTTCTTTTCCTTTAATATTGCTATCTTACCATTGATTTGGTAAGAATCATTATCTTTGGATGTAAAGGGACGGGCATGGGTCATCGTATAGCCATGATAGCAATGTTGTAGGATATCTTAGCATTTCTCTTTGAGGGACTAAGATCATTTTGAAAGCCAACTTTGATAGCGTCATCGAGGGACTATGATCTTGTATTTTTGATTGCTTTTTGCTAAGATATCCCACATGCATAACATGGCCATTTTATAAGGCAACAAAGTGGAATTACCCTAAGGATGCAAGTGTGCAAGTGTATTGGATTTACATGCATTGTTTATCTTGAATTAGAGTTTGCTACTTGTTGGTTTTAGTCTTTCGATACATACCCTAGTTACTAGCATTTATATAAAGCGATAAATTGCGGAAAGTAAAATTACTAAGCTATTACATTATTAGGGAAGGGGGTATACAAATTTACAAATGGGCATTTTGCAAGAAAATTAAACCTAATTATCTATTACAACCATATTGAATATTATACAAGAATTGAAAATATAATGCAAGCATATAAATGGAAAAATAAATGATTTCTGTTTGGTTTTCATGAAAGGGTTTGGTCTTGACCTAATTAGGAAAATGATTATTAAAATAAACAAAATTAAATTTAAACTAAATAAATAAAGAAATAAATTTAAAAAGTATTTTTAGGGTTTTTATGAAAAGGTTTTAAATTAATAATGTGAAAATTAATTTATTAAAAGAAACCTAAATTCTAAGTTAATTTAAATTTAAAAGAAAATAAAATAATAATTAAACCTAATTATCTAAATATTTATTAATTAAAAAAGAAATTAATTTGTTTAAGAAAATGTTTTTAGTCTTTTTGTTTTATAAAGAAAAATAAAATGTATAAGTGTAAATAATAAATAAAAATATTTTTATATTTTTTAATAATAACAAATAATAATAATAGTAATAAAAAGTAATAAAATAAAACTGAAATAAAATAAAATAAGAAAATAAATAAATGAAAATGAAATAAATAAAAAGTTGGGCCAAGGGTGCAAAAGTAGGCAGGGGGTCAGAAGCCAGCAAAAACGATAAAGCCCATTGTGGGAGGCCCAGGCGCCTGTGTTTGTAAACAAAAAATAATGAAAATGTGAAAAATAGAACCAAAAGGTAGCACTGGATGTTGAACCTCTGACCTTTAACACAAACGCGTGTTACCTTTGCCACAGGGGTGGCTGTACATCCGGTAACATTGGTGAAATAATAAACATATAACACAAATCAAGTCCTTAGTATAACTTCATCTTCAACCCCAGCCATGGATCCTGTAACTTCACCATTTCTCAACAAAAATGAAATATGCAAACATGAAAGTTGCTCCATTTTTTCTCACGAATCCAACCATGTAAATAACTAAAGCTATAAATCAAAGATGAATGAGAATTTTTGAAAGTACCAAATTCTGATCTAATTATTTTCAGAGGTTCAAACCTAAAATTCTCTAAGCTCAATCAATATAAATAAAATCTATGGACATGTACAGTTTTAGGGTAATGTTGTCTACATTTTATCTTCACAAATGCAAGCCTAACAATGCCTAAATGAGAAGATAGAAGTTCAAAAAATATACCTCAAAATTGGAAATCGTGAAATGAGTTTGAGCTGCTTTCAAGGAGTTGTGATGATCAGGTTAGCTTCCTCAAGTTCCCAGGAAGCTAATGCGATGATTAGCTTGAGCAATGGATGGCTGGAATGGCTTGGAGAAGTCAATATGCAATGCTCTGTTTTTGGTTATAGAGTTATATGCAAATGGTGTTACAGTCGTGTAACAGGGATATGGATAGTTTATATTTGATGTATAGGAGCTTTAGGAACTAAAAGGCTAAAGAACGCACGAGGGAAATAGAAGATACAAGTTCAAGGTCAGAACTTGCACAAAAATGGAGTTTGTGTGCAATTTCTGGCTAGAGGGAGTTTGAGAGAGTTTCAGGCTTACAAAAACCGTGTCCTAAGTTGCATAATAGTGTCTCAATGTATATGAAAAGGATTTGAGAGTTTAGGGTGATCAAAAGTACAAGTTCACATGTTATGGCTTTTTGGCTTGTTTTTGAAGCAAGCTTGACAAGCATTGTTCCAAGGCAAGGTACAAGCCTATTTAAAGTGGTTAGGCACTTTAAACATGCTTATCTGATTGTGTAGAGGATGCTTGTGCAGAAAGAAAAAATGCAAAGCTCAAGACAAGTTGACTTTGTGATTAAAGCCACTTTACTAGAATGTCAATGTTACTTTCTGCCATTAATGGAAATGCAACTTGGATAATGGCTCAAATGCTTGGACAATGGCCCTATCAGTTGTGAAAAAAATTAATTATGGAGTGAAATACAAGTTTGAGGCCTGCAAAGCAAATAATATGCAGCCTAGAATGGATTTGGTTCACGTGTTCATCAAGAATTGGCTTGTAATTCAAGTTTGAAAATCCTAACTTCTTACCTTCAATTCTCCTTGCTCAAATATGATCTCAATGATTTCTTGGACATTTTGGAAATATTGTAATATCATCTACAACCTCTATGTTGGACATTTTTGAATATTAATCTTGGAACTATGTGAAATATTGCCATGAAGTTAGGTCAAAATCCTACCTAAACTAAGGCAAAATTTCACTAAGTTTCCAAGTTTCATGAACATGTCTTCTCAAAATCATAACTTGAAATCCATGCATTTCTAGAAAAATTGTGTTCTATAATGTTTTAGATCTCATTGATATCTAAAACTTTCATGTTGGAAGTTTCCTTTGAATCATCTTGCATCATGGTGAAAATTTGGCTCAAAGTTGTGAAAAAATATGAATTTTCCAACACTTAGAAAAATTTCTAAGTTTAGGAATTTTGAATTTTCAAAATGAAATCTTGACTTTTTGATTTCTTGATGAAAATTTTTCATATTTTGACATGTCTTGATGAATTGTGATTTTTGACACTTGATTTTGACCCAAAAGTCAAAGTTTGACTTTTCAGTGCACAATTGACTTTTCATGAGTTGACTGGAATTCAACTGTCAATCAATCAATCTTGAGAGATGTTTTGAGCCATGTCATTAGGTAAAAATTAAGTATTTGAAACCTTGATATCATAACTTAAACCCAGCAAACATTTTCTAGGTCAAAAATCAGAAATTGTACCTTCTCAGTCAAAACCCTAATTTTGACCATTTTGCCCTTTTGATGATATGATCAAATTTCTTGAGGATTTGTGATCCAAACTTGATCAAATGACATATATGAGTTGATGATGTTGATATGGATAAAAAATTATGAAGTTTGACTGTGAATTAACCACAATTGACTTTTTCCCTAATACAGTTGATTTTAGGTCAATTGATCAATTAACTGAGCAAAAATGTGATCCAAGACTTGAAACTTGACATGAGAAATCTTGAGAGTCCAAAATGATCCATGAAAGTCATATGGGGAATTAAAAGTCCATTTGTCCTTGTGCAATCTCAAACCCTAATTTTCAGTCATTAGTGCTTAAGGAGGTGTCTTGAGCTGATCAACCCTTGTGCAGTCTTGAACCAAAGGAGATCTTATGAGAGATTACTTGAGAAATGAGAGGGAAATATTTTGGGTACAACAGCTGCCCCTGTTCAATCTTCTTAAACCTGAATATTTAGATTGGCGGATCCGCCATTCGTGACTCGAAGATGGATTGGGAATGGGCTTATAGATGCCATTTGGAGGAATGATGGTAAATACTGGAAGAAGTATCAGCATAAATCTTTCGTTGATTTATACTAAAACTTGATGTTTCACCTGTGGGAAAAATGGTTAGTAAAATGCGTATGTATGCATGATATTCACAAGATGAATGAGATCATGCTAAATGCATTTTGTATGTATATGCTATGATGAATGAATGTGGGATGCATATTTTCCCGGGAAAATAAATACCTGACTGTTGTTGAGGAGTTATGAATCCCAGATTGCTCTTGGAGATTAAGAATATGCACATCTTCAAATTTGTTAAGAGAATGCCTCCGCTGAGGATTGTCTTTGGAATGTTAGTTGTTATCTGGTCGGATCCAGGTTTCACAGCTTGCCGAGGATGAGGAAGTAAACTGCTATCTGGTCGGATTCCAGGCTTCACGGTAACTTACTGGGGGAGAAATAAATTGACTGTTATCTGGTCGGATTCTAGGTTTCACAACAACTTGCTGGGGATAAGGAAGTTAACTGTTATCTGGTCGGATTCCAGGATGTGCAGTAACTTCCTAAAAAGGATGAAGTTGAACTAATATTTGGTCGAACCTAGGATTCGTAGTAACTTGAAGTGGTAACTACTATCTGGTTGGGTCCATGCTTCATAGTTTTTGGAAAGTTGTACTATTATCTGGCCGGGCCCAGCCTTCATAGCGTCTCACTGATGATTGTAGCTAGTTGTTATCTGGTCGAACTCCAGGCTTCATAATAAATTGCTTGAATATACGACATTAAACTGATATCTGGTATGATCCAGGCTTTACAGTAACTTAAATACATTAAACAGCCATCTGTTCGGATTCCAGGCTTTGCAGATCTTTGAGGTGGATAAAGTTAATTGTTATCTGGTCGGATTCCAGGCTTCACAATAAACTTGTCTGAAGAGACAGGGTTGAACTGATTTCTAGTCGGGTCCAGGTTTTACAGTAACTTTCTTGGAAATTAGTTGTTATCTGGTCGGATTCCAGGTTTCACAACAAAGTTCTGAAAGGAATTGCTATCTGGTTGGATCCATGCTTCACGATAACTTACTTGAAAAGATGAAGTTGAAAACTGATATCTGGTCGGTTCCAGGCTTCACAGTAATTTGTTAGGGGTAGAGGCAAACTCTATTGGGGAAAATAGGTTAAACCCTGGTCTGGTTGATTCCAGGTTCCTCTATCTTTGAAGAGTTAAACCATTATCTGGTCGGGTCCAGGTTTCATAGTATTTGAAAGGTTTTCACTATTATTTGGTCGGGTCCAGGCTCTATAGTGACTTGAGAAGTTGACTATTATCTGGTCGGGTCCAGGATTCATAGCGGCTTGAAAGTTGTACTATCATCTGGTCGGGTCCAGGTTTCATAGTATCTTTTGGAGATAGTAAAGGTTTTGTTGACGGCTTTACTGGGGATTAGGGGTTGTGACCCTTTGATTTGTAATAGTATGAAAGGCAAACTCGAGCTGGGAAGTGTGGACTCAGTCGGGGAAGACAGACTCAGCTTGGGGAGGATACACTCAGCTGGGAAGGATATACTCAGTTGTGGAAGATAGACTATGCCGGGGGAATACAGACTCGGCTGGGGAGTTATACTACTCGTTGTTTGTTGGGGAAATAAACCCTGTTGGGGAAATAAACCCTGTTGATGAATACTTGATGAACTGCTGACGAGGCGAGTTCTTTGAGGAAGAGATCTACAAGGCTTCTACTTGTAGGATTAACTTAGTTGGGGAGAGAGCTGCCAAGAGATTGAAACTCTGGCTGGAGATCAACCTATGCAAAGAAACTTCGTGGGTAACTTTGTTGAAGATTGGTTTATCATAGCCGTTCTTGTGGGGATAATGCTAATGAAATAACTTTGTGGGGGTATTCCATATACATTACTGTTGCTTAGCAGGACACATGTGCCAAATAGTTTTAATTATGTTCATATGCATATGTTTGTTCAATTTTAGTCATTGGACAATTTTTGCATTCAAAACAAAAACAGAAAGTTTGCACTTCAAAGTATATTTGTATTGATATTTTACCCATGAATAGGCGTTTTTGCACAAAGAGACGGAGATCCTAGTAAGAGGAAATCGTCGAAAGGAAAACAAAATTGAAAACAAAGATAATAGCCATGTGGAAGTGATCTCATTGCATTCCAACTCTACTATTTCCCCAATGTCTTCGAATGCCCCTTGCCGTTGACAGAAGTTGATTGGATTGATCTTAGACCATTTGAACTCGGACCTTGGTGATAAAGTTGACTATGGTGATTCCACGGGACATAGTCATACGCTTTCAATCCTTAACTTTTGCCTGGACTGCCCTTTCGGGTTTTCAGCCCACCAGGATACCCATTTTTTTCCAAGTCTCCCTTTTGGGTTTTCAACTTGCTAGGTGTACAATCTTTTGCATATATCCCTAATTTTGCCCAAACCTTTCAGTTTTTCGGGATGCCCTTATTTTTGCCTAGGTGTGTCAACTTAGCGGGTCCTTTATGCGTAGTATTTTTTAACTATGTCCGCGTTTATAGGATGTGGGAAGTCTTCACCATCCATGGTAGTTAGCATCACGGCATCGCCAGAGAACACTCTCTTGACAACAAATAGCCCTTCATAGGTGGGGGTCCATTTGCCTCTGGGGTCGCCTTGTGGAAAAATGATGCACTTTATCACCAAGTCACCAACTTGATATACTCGAGGCTTGATCTTTTTGTTGAAAGCCTTGATCATACGCTTTTGGTATGTCTGACCATGACAAACAGTAGCCAGTTGTTTTTCGTTGATCAAGTTCAACTGATCCAATCTTGTCTGAATCCACTCGTCTTCCCCTAGGCCTTCCTCATTCATAATCCTTTGTGAGGAAATCTAAAATTCCACTGGCAATACAGCTTCCATTCCATAGACTAAGGAAAAGGGAGTTACCCCAGTTGATGCCCTAGATAAAGTACGATATCCATGTAGATCAAACGGTAACATCTCATGCCAGTCCTTATATGTTACTACCATCTTCTGCACAATCTTCTTAATGTTTTTGTTGGCCGCTTCAACTGCGCCATTCATTTTAGGTCTATATGGAGAAGAATTGTGATGCTTGATCTTAAACTGAGTGCAAAGCTCAATAATCATAGCATTGTTGAGGTTAGTCCCATTGTCGGTGATGATCCTTTCAGGGATACCATAGCGGCAGATGAGGTTATGTTTGATGAATCTGGCTACCACATTCTTGGTGACTGAGGCAAATGAGGCGGCTTCGACCCACTTGGTGAAATAGTCGATAGCGACAAGAATGAAGTGATGTCTATTGGAAGTGATGGTCTTGATTTCTCCAATCATGTTAATGCCCCACATTGCAAATGGCCACGGAGCGGTCATGACGTTCAGAGGGATAGGAGGCACATGGACCTTGTTAGCATAGATTTGGCATTTGTGACAAGTCCTTAAGTGTTGATGGGAATCAGTCTCCATTGTTGACCAATAGTAGCCGACTCTCAGGATTTTCTTGGCCATCGTATGTCCGCTTGTGTGGGTCACAAAGAGACCATCATGCATGTCTTCCATAATTTCCTCTGCCTCCTTCTTGTCCACACATCAGAGTGAATAGAATCATGGTTGCGCTTGTACAATATTCCGTTACTTAGGAAGAATTTGGTTGAAAATCTTTGTAAGAACTTTCTGTCATTGATGGATGCTCCCTTGGGATACTCTTGTGCTTCAAGATATCTCATCACCTCATGGTACCATGGCTTTTCCGTGCCAGTGTCAAGCTCACAGAAGTGTGCAGGTTCGTCGAATCTTTCAATCATAATCATAGGGGCTTCGTTGTCCCATCTGACCTTGAACATTAAAGACATGGTTGCCAAGGCGTCAGCCAATAGATTTTCTTCCCTAGGGAAGTGCTCAAAGGTGATCTCTTCGAAGTAGGGAATAAAAGATAGCACAAGTTCCTTGTAAGGGATCAGATTAGGGTGCTTAGTGTCCCAATCTCCTTTTACTTAGCTGATCACTAGGGAAGAATCCCCAAACACATTTAAATGCTTGATCCTCAAATCGATGGCGGCTTTCAGACCCAAAATACACGCTTCGTATTCAGCCATATTGTTCGTGCAATCGAAGCATAGCCTGGCAGTGAAAGGAGTGTGGCAACCTTCAGGGGATATGATCACAACACCAATTCCGCTACCCTAGGAGTTGGAAGCCCCATCAAAGACCATAGTCCATCAGGATCCTTGTTCAGGTCCGTCATACGGTCCAGGTTTCACACAGTCGGTCACCAGCATGATGTTCTCATCTGGGAAGTCAAAGTTCATGGACTGATAATTATCAACAACTTGATGGGCTAAATGATATTCTAGTACGCTTCCTTTGATGGCCTTTTGTGTTGTGTATTAAATGTCGTACTCAGTCAAGATCATTTGCCATCTTGCTATCCGTCCGGAAAGAGCAGGTTTCTCGAAGATGTACTTGATTGGGTCCATCTTAGAAATCAACAAAGTGGTATGATTCAACATATACTGTCTTATCCGGCGAGCAGCCCATGCCAGAGCGCAACAAGTTTTCTCGAGCAGTGAATATCTGGTTTCACAGTCGGGAAATTTTTTGCTCAGGTAATAAATAGCATGCTCTTTTCGGCCAGACTCGTCATGTTGGCCCAAAACACACCCCATAGAGTTCTCTAGTACTGTCAAGTACATGATCAAGGGTCTTCCTTCAACTCGAGGCATGATAATAGGAGGCTCTTGCAGATATTCTTTGATTTTATCAAAGGCAGCTTGGCATTCATCATTCCATCTGACTACTTGATCTTTCTTCAAGAGTTTGAAGACTGGCTCACAAGTAGCAATCAAGTGAGATATGAAGCGGGCAATGTAACTGAGATGACCCAAGAATCCTATAACTTCCTTTTCAGAATGGGGGACGGGCATTTCTTAGATGGCCTTTACCTTGGCAGGATCAACTTCAATGCCTTTATTACTGACAACAAAACCTAGAAGCTTTCCAGATCGTACTCCAAATGTGCACTTGTTAGGGTTTAACCTCAACTTGTAATTTTTCAACCTTTCGAATAGCTTGTAAAGGTGATCAAGGTGTTCCTCTTCATTTTGTGATCTGGAAATCATATCATCCGCATATACCTATATTTCATGATGGATCATATCATGAAACAAAGCTACCATAGCCCTTTGATATGTTGCCACTGCATTCTTCAATCCAAACGGCATGACCTTGTAACAGAAGGTGCCCCATTGCATAATGAAAGTTGTCTTCTCCATGTCTTCGGGGGCCATCCTTATTGGATTATAGCCGGAGAAACCGTCCATGAAAGAGAAGACTTTATGTTGAGCAGTATTATCGACCAATACATCAATATGAGGTAGAGGGAAGTCATCTTTGGGGCTTGCCCTATTCAGACCCCTATAGTCTACGCACATGCAAACTTTTCCGTCCTTCTTTGGAACTGGCACCACATTGGCAACCCATTGGGGATAGGATGTCACATCTAGAAACCCTGCATCAAATTGTTTCATCACTTTGGCTTTTATCTTTTCAGACATGTTAGGCCTCATGCGACGAACCTTTTGTTTGTCAAGAGGACAATCTTCTTTAGTTGGCAGATGATGAACTACGATGTCAGTATCTAACCCTGGAATATCTTCATAAGACCAAGCAAACACTTACACATAATCATGAAACATCTGAACCAATCTGCTCTTGACACTGCTTTCCAGGTTAGCGCCGATCTTGACTTCTTTCTTTTCTACCTCGATACCCAGATTGATGACTTCAACTGACTCTTTATGCGGCTGAATAGCTTTTTCCTCTTGTAATAGAAGTCTGGATAGTTCTCCCAGTATTTAACAATCTTCCTTACCTTCGTCTCTGGCTTGGTTGATTGGACATTCAAAGTCATAGTTGGCAATCGTAGAGTCATTAACAATAAGATCCAGAGTGGATGAGGACTTGCAAGATTGTGTGTGTGTGTGCTTGTAAGATACATGGCTATTTTGAAAAATGTATTTGGAGGAAAGACAATGAACACAAAGATTTGAATGCAAAAGAGTCCAATGGTTTGTATTGAATGATCATATGATTAGATGAACATAAATAAAACCCTTGACAAATGGACCAAAGTGCCCTGGGCCAGGCACATGGCTTAAAAGTCATTGTTTAAATATTACAGACAAAATGTTCTTGAATTAATAAGAAAGCAAAAAACAAGTGATTACTCCTCAATTAAGGAGATGGGCACAAAGTCCTTTTCATGCCAATTCTTCAGCTCCGTTGTAGTAGGATACACCCAATCTTCAAATGCAGCTTCATCATCTGAATCACCCACAACGTTAACTTCATGGCTTCCAATGCAGAGAGGTGGCTTTCCTGCATGAGTGCACCTCACTTCCTTCTGGGCTTTGACGATGAAACCCAAACCAAACTTGCCCGCTTTTAATGGTATATTAAGTAGTTTCCCCCAAGTATCATAACTGCCTTCTTCAATTTCCACACGAGCATCTTTGACTGAAACCATCTTCGGCACGACCTTAACAACTTTGGATTCATCAGAGGAACATTCGGTAGCAGCAACCATTGGTGGCATAACTTCAAAGGCTTGACACAGGGTCTCAGTGAATTCTCCATCCATCTGCACGTACTTGAAATATTTGAGGTGGCTTACCATAAACTCTTCCTCTACACAGATGGTGACAATTCTTCCCTTGACTGGATATTTGAGTTTTTGATGGAGAGTTGACGTTACTTCCCCAGCTTTATGGATCCAAGGGCGACCCAACAAACAAGAATAGGTAGGACGAGTATCCATGATGTAGAAGGTGGAATTGAAAATTTGTGAGCCCACCGTGATTGGAAGATCTACCTCTCCATGCACTGTCATTTTTTATCCATCGAAGGCCCTCACAATGATATCACTTGGCTTCAAGACTATCACAATCTAGACGATCTAACACCCCCTTGGGTAGTATGTTTAGAGAAGAACCAGTGTCGACTAGAACATATGCTAGGGTGGTCCCCTTTCACTCGACATAAACATGTAGAGCTTTATTGTGGTTCTTCCCAAGCGTTGTTAGGTCAGCATCTGAAAATCCCAAGCCATTATCAGCCGTCAAGCTCGCCATGCAATTCTCAAACTAATCTGTCGTGGTCTCATGAGAGACATGAGCCTTTTTCAAGAATTTTATTAATGTCTGAGAATGGGCATCAGAACTGAGTAGCAAGGACATCATAGAAATCTTAGAAGGGGTTTGCCCCAACTGCTCCACAATCTTGAAGTCGCTTCTTTTTATTATTTTCAAGATTTCGTCCATCTCACAGGCGAAAGATTCTCCATCAGCAACATCCTTTGCAGGTATTTATGTCACGGCCGACTCAACAACCTTCTCTTTCCCTCTCGTATCAGTACTTGGCCTAGCAGTAGTGATGCGAACGGGTGCCTTTGTAACAACTGGTGGTGAGATATTGGGTGAAAAGATTCTCCCCATTCGAGTTACTTTGCTTGAGCCAGTTATGTTACCAACATTATCAGCATTGTCTTCTTCGATCCAAGCGTCTTGTTTAATCCCATGGTAAAACACCTCAGCACCATAGTTCCATGGCACTGCCTTGTTTGAAGAGTAGGGAATTGGTCCGGGATTGGTAATTATTAAGGGAGCAACAGTTGATTCATTTGAAATCCTGATAGGACCTTTGGAGGAGATCCTAAAAGGTTTGTTTGAGATAGTTATTATGGAGAGATCTTCACATTTTTTAGTTAAACTTTTGGCAAGCGGGGTCTTCTTAAATAGAATTTCGTGGATATTTATCAGGTGTTGAATGCCTTTCTTCAGCCCTTCGCAACCATTGAGTTGTTTGGCACAAAAAACACAGTCTTTCACACAGCCAGGAAACTCCCATCTTTCAACAGATTCTTTTTTATGATGTCCAATGGAGTATTAAAGTCTTCAACAAAGGCAACAAAAATTGTATCTTCAACAACAATAACACCCTCGTCATGCTTTGGCATATGCATGGTGATTACATTTGGAGTTGGAGGAGGATCAAATTCAATAGTCTTGTTATCAATCAAATCCTGGATTTTATTCTTCAAGGCCCAACATTGGTCAGTCTCATGTCCGGGGTTACTTGAGTGGTAAGCACATTTGGCGTTCGGATTATACTTTGGTGAAGAGGTTTCTGGGTTGGCAGGAGGATCGCGTAATGTCACCAAATTAGCCTTTATCAAGTGTTGTAAGGCTTGGGATAATGACATTCCTATCCTCGTAAATTGTCTTCTCGGAGTTTCAAAACATTGATGATTAGAAGATGGTCTTTAAGTAGGAGTTAGATTGGAGATTTGGACAACATTAACAGATGGATGGTCACTCTTCTTGGTATGGGCCCTTGCCCCGTACACAACATTGATTTCCTTCCTTTCAACAAAAGGTTTCTTTATAAGATTTGAAGTGGAGGTAGATTCCATGGAGATCTTCCCACTTTTGATGTCGTTTTCAACTCTTTCACCAGTTAAGATTAGTTCGGTGAAACCAGAAGAAGAGAAGCCAACCAATAGATTAAAGAATGGACCAGATAGAGTGCCCATAAACATGTCGATGTCCTCCCTATCAGTTAAAGGCAGTTGAACCCTACTGGAGAGGTCTCTCCATTTTTGTGCATATTCTTTAAATCCTTCATTCTTCCCCATTGTCATATCTTGTAACTGAACCCTTGTCGGTGCCAAGTCGGTGTTATACTGGTATTGATGGTAGAAGGCGATAGCTAAGTATTCACAAGTGTTGATACGGGAACCATCTAACTGGTAGAACCATTCTAGTTACGTTCCGACCAAGCTCTCTTGAAAAAAGTGAACCCAGAGTTTCTTTTCAGCAGTGTGCGGCTGTATCTTGTGCACATAGGATTTCATGTGAAGTTTTGAATAGGAAACTCCATCGTACTTTGCAAAGACTGGTATTTTGAATTTGTGGGGAATGACAACCCCAGAGATCAAACCCAAATCATCAAAATATAAACTGGGGACGGCTTGGATCTCGACAGCCTCTAATCTGTCTTCTAACTACTTATACTTGACATCAGCGGGGGGATACTTCTCTTCAAAATAATCATCATCAGATGCTTGATCATTAATAAAGTCAGCCTAAGAACTCTTAACCTCACCAATCTGATTCTCGTCTTCTTCATATGAGTCTTCCACTACTGGGATCTGACGAACCGACTCTTTGAACCTTCTGCCCATGTTGACCAGAGCTCTCTTCTTGAGTTTCTTCTTAACTGCCAATAATTCCATCATATCTTGCTTCCCATTGGCTAGGGCCAGTAGAGTCCCTTAGAATTGAGAGTTTTGTGCCTGAAGATCCTTCACAGTTTTCTCTAGATCCATCTTGCTGAAATAAACAACAGAAAGATAAGGAAACCTGTTGTGTGAAAGCTTGTCATGTTATGATGCATGGAAGATGTATATGCAAATGATATCAAGGATTTATTGAAATTTAAATTTGCATAGACAAAAGAATGAACAAACGTTAATTTTCATTAATTAGTTTGAAAATATTACAACATGCCTCTTAGGCTTACAAAATAACTCTCTAAGATAAAAAAGACTTAACGTATCCTCTTTGGTGCAAGGTAGGCGTTCACACTTTGCTCTTCTTGTAGCTGCTTTGTAAGCTCAAATACCCTCTTCTCATTGGAATAGAATTGAGCTTCGAAGGTATCTCATTCTTCCTTTAGCTGAATCCAACCCTTTTGCAAGTCTTCAAGAGAGGTAGGCATGTCGGGATGGAGGACAGTGTACGGGACATCTCCTTCAACCACATGTTCCATGATAACTGGTAAGATGGAGGGATAAGGCATCACAAGTTTCTAAGCACGAGCTCGTACCCACTTAAGGTAAGGCTCGAGGGGAATGGAATTCTTGTGTCCTAGCCTCTTGCTATCCACTTTGCTTACCATCCTCTAGGCTCATATAAACCTCTGACAGTAACTTTGATCTTTGATCTCGTAGTCGAATACCACTCCTTGGATGAGCATCTCATGTGGATCATCCCTCCGGGAATAACCAAATTGTCGTAAGGCTAAGCAAGGGTTGTAAGTGATACATCCTCTAATGCCAAGAAAAGGGACATTATGGAATTCTCCACAATGTTCGATGATAATAACATTCTCCAAGGATAGAGAACACCAATGAACATCTAAATGTTTGAGCATCATCAACCTATGGGACCACCTCAAACCTTGATCGTTCTTCAACACATATCGGGGAAGATGAGAAATAAACCATCTTGCCAAGAGAGGAGTGTAACACATGAGGATACCTCTCTTCCTCATGCAAGAGTAAAAATAATGTAGGATATCTCCCAACAAAGTAGGCACCGGATCGCGAGACATGAAGATTTTGACAGCATTTACATCTATGAGTTGGTCGGGGTTTGGAAACAAAACCATCCCATAGACGAGAAGGGCCAATATTTCTTCAAAATCTTGTAAGTCTAAAGAGTTCCAACAATCTTGAGATTTCTTAAACAAGAACTTGGATAAGAAACCCTTGACACCACTCCTTGTTTCCCAATTAGTTGTGATATCAGATTGTTGCAAGTGTAGTGCTTGGGAAATCTCTTCAAGTTTTAGATCTCTTTCCGTACCATTGAAGGGTAGTTGACTGAGAATGGGAATCCTCAAGATTTATGAGAATTCTTCTAGAGTAGGCACAAGTTGATAACCGAGAAAAGTGAATCAATGGTGTAGAGGATCAAAGAATTGGAAGAGAACCTTCATCATATCTTCATCAGTGTTAGAGGTAACCAAATTTAGGAGGCGACCATGTCTTTCGGTGAATGAAGAACTTTCAGGGACCCTTGATGCTAACTCTTTGAGTTGAGGAGGAATTCTTACGAGATTGACTTGGATAGTATTCCTGTGGATATAAGCCATGTCCTACAAAACAGAACAAAGATAAATTCCAAAAATCCTTGAAATGGTTAGTAAGAATGAGTATGATGTCATGATGTTTATGATGTTATGTACAACTAAGCATATACAAACAAGGAAAACAAGTCCTTAGGTTTAGGCTTGCATGGAGTCTTATAGGTAAGTACCCTCTTGAAGTTTAGTTAGCTCAAACTTGTCCTAGAAATAGTAACCGGGATCTAAGGGATCTCAATATCACTGATATGTCTTCTCGGGCATTGTTTCAGCGCAAGCCTCTTTCACGGCGACCGAAATATCCCGAGAAGTCAAACCTCAATTAGTGTAGTATCGATTATCAACCAACTTCGGACTACACCAAAGCTGGTTACCTCACTACGTCCTAATGGACAAGTTGGTTAAGTAAAGGTTCTAAAAGTCAGTTAGTGCTTCATGACACCAAACATCGGCCATGTATTCTCCTTGACTACTCAAGGGCTACCGGTACCCACAAATGAGTCACACTGACATAGCTATTGCTTAGACCATGTCGGTATACCCCGCACAGTTTCCACAATGTATTGCTACTTACCTATAAGGTATCCCAAATCCGGGTAGAGCATTAAAACAAGCCCAAACAAGGAACCAAAATGTAAAGCAAACAAATCAAACAATGAAAGCAAGTAAAGGTGATCTAGCCCTAAGGTAACCCCACTTTTAAGTATTTCCCCAGCAGAGTCGCCAGTTCTGTGATATGGTGGGAGAACTGAATTGGGTGTTTTGTGTTTTATCATAAATGTTGCAGTTAGCAAGAGTCGCCACCGATTTTCTTTTATCCAAAAGGAAAGGAGAAAAGAACAGGAAAGACCTTTGAGATTATTTCTTGAGTTCGGGGGGTAGATTATGAAAAGGGAAGGTGTTAGCACCCTTTTCATCCATAGTTATCTATGGGCTCTTAGTTGCTTTCTAGATCACTTGCTTTTGTTTGAAAATATGCTTTGTGTGGTTTTTGAAAGTATTTTGAAAAGGCGCCTTCGTTTAGGAAAACTTTGTAATAGTTCTCATTCGTAAGAACGTATACAAAGTGTTGATCTTTTGAAAATGTTTCATGTTTGGAAAATGTCTTGAAAATGTTTTTGAAAATGTTGGTATTTGTTTTGAAAATAAGCAAGGGTTGTTTGATTTGAAAATGAGCAAGCAACTAGGAACAATCTACCTACTAAAAAGTCTTTGTTCATTTCTCCCTTTCCTTTTATATTGCTATCTTACCATTTATTTGCTAAGAAGCCTTATCTTTGGATGTAAAGGGACGAGCATGGGTCATTGTATAGCCATGATAGCAATGTTGTAGGATATCTTAGCATTTCTCTTTGAGGGACTAAGATCATTTTGAAAGATAACTTTGATAGCGTCATTGAGGGACTATAATCTTGTATTTTTTATTGCTTTTTACTAAGATATCCCACATGCATAACATGGTCATTTTATAAGGCAACAAAATGGAATTACCCTAAGGGTGCAAGTGTATTGGATTTACATGCATTGTTTATCTTGAATTAGGGTTTACTACTTGTGGGTTTTAGTCTTTCCATACAAACCCTAATTACTAGCATTTATATAAAGAGATAAATTGCAGAAAGTAAAATTACTAAGCTATTACATCATTAGGGGAGGGGGTGTACAAATTTACAAATGGGGATTTTGTAAGAAAATTAAACCTAATTAGCTATTACAACCATATTGAATATTATACAAGAATTGAAAATATAATGCAAGCATATAAATGGAAAAAGAAATGATTTTTCTTTGGTTTTCATGAAAGGGTTTGGTCTTGACCTAGTTAAGAAAATGATTAGTTAAAATAAACAAAATTAAATTTAAACTAAATAAAAAAAGAAATTAAGTTAAAAAGTATTTTTAGGGTTTTTATGAAAAGGTTTTAAATTAATAATGTGAAAATTAATTAATTAAAAGAAACCTAAATTCTAACTTAATTTTAATTTAAAAGAAAATAAAGTAATAATTAAACCTAATTATCTAAATATTTATTAATTAAAAAGAAATTAATTTGTTTAAGAAAATGTTTTTAGTCTTTTTGTTTTATAAAGAAAAATAAAATGTATAAGTGTAAATAATAAGTAAAAATATTTTTATATTTTTTAATAATAATAATAATAATAATAATAATAATAATAATAATAATAATAATAATAATAATAATAATAATAATAATAATAATAATAATAATAATAATAATAATAATAATAATAATAAGTAATAAAATAAAACTGAAATAAAACAAAATAAGAAAAGAAATAAATGAAAATGAAATAAATAAAAAGTTGGGCAAAGGGTGCAAAAGTAGGCAGGGGGTCAGAAACCAGCAAAAACGATAAAGCCCACTGTGGGAGGCCCAGGCGCCTGTGTTTGCAAACAAAAAAGAATGAAAATTTGAAAAATAGAACAAAAAGGTAGCGCTGGATGTTGAACCCCTGACCTCTAACACAAACGCGCACTACCTTTGCCACTGAGGTGGCTGTACATCCGGTAACATTGGTGAAATAATAAACATATAACACAAATCAAGTCTTGAATATAACTTCATCTTCAACCTCCAGTCATGGATCCTGTAACTTCACCATTTCTCAACAAAAATGGAATATGCAAACATGAAAGTTGCTCCATTTTTTCTCACGAATCCAACCATGTAAATAACTAAAGCTATAAATCAAAGATGAATGAGAATTTTTAAAAGTACCAAATTCTGACCTAATTATTTTCAGAGGTTCAAACCTAAAATTCTCTAAGCTCAATCAATATAAATTAAATCTATGGACATGTACAGTTTCAGGGCAATGATGTCTACATTTTATCTTCACAAATGCAAGCCTAACAATGCCTAAATGAGAAAATAGAAGTTCAAAAATTATACCTCAAAACTGGAAATCGTGAAATGAGTTTGAGCTGATTTCAAGAATTTGTGATAACCAGGTTAGCTTCCTCAAGTTCCCAGAAATCTAATGCAATGATTAGCTTGAGCAATGGATGGCTGGAATGGCTTGGAGAAGTCAATGTGCAATGCTCTATTTTTGGTTATAGAGTTTGATGCAAATGGTGTTACAGTCGTGTAACAGGGACAAGGATAGGTTATATTTGATGTATAGGAGCTTTAGGAACTAAAAGGCCAAAGAACGCATGAGGGAAATAGAAGATAAAAGTTTAAGGTCAGAACCTGCACAAAAATGGAGTTTGTGTGCAAATTCTGGCTAGAGGGAGTTTGAGAGAGTTCCAGGCTTGAAAAAATCGTATCCTAAGTTGCATAATAGTGTCTCAATGTATAGGTAAAGGTTTTGAGAGATTGGGTGATCAGAAGTACAAGTTCACATGTTATGGCTTTTTGGCTTATTTTTTAAGCAAGCTTGACAAGCATTGTTCCAAAGCAAGGTACAAGGATATCTAAAGTGGTTAGGTACTTTAAACATGCCTATTTGATTGTGTAGAGGATGCTTGTGCATAAATAAAAAATGCAAAGCTCAAGACAAGTTGACTTTGTGATTAAATCCACTTTACTAGAATGGCAATGTTGCTTTGTGCCATTAATGGAAATGCAACTTGGATAATGGCTCAAATTCTTGGATAATGACCCTATCAGTTGTGCAAAACATTAATTATGGAGTAAAAAACAAGTTTGAGGCCTGAAAACAAATATTATGCAGCCTAGCATGGATTTGGTTCATGTGTTCATCAAGAAATGACTTGTAATTCTAGTTTGAAAACCCTAACTTCTCGCCTTCGATTCTGCTTGCTCAAATATGATATCAATGATTTCTTGGACATTTTAGAAATCTTGTAACATCCTCTACAACCTCTATGTTGGACATTTTTGAAGATTCATCTTAGAACTATGTGAAAAAGTTCCATGAAGTTAGGTCAAAATCCTGCCTAAACTAAGGCAATATTTCACTAAGTTTCCAAGTTTCATGAACATGTCTTCTTAAAATGATAACTTGAAATACATGAATTTCTAGAAAAGTTGTGTTATAAAATGTTTTATATCTCATTGAGATCTAAAACTTTCATGTTGGAAGTTTCCTTTTAATCATCTTGCATCATGGTGAAAATTTGGCTCAAAGTTGTGAAAAAATATGAATTTTCCAATACTTAGAAAAATTTCTAAGTTTAGGAATTTTGACTTTTCAAAATGAAATCTTGACTTTTTGATTTCTTGATTAACAAGTTTCGTATTTTGACATGTCTTGATGAATTGTGATTTTTGACACTTGATTTTGACCAAAAAGTCAAAGTTTGACTTTTCAGTGCAAAGTTGACTTTTCATCAGTTGACTGGAATTCAACTGTCAATCAATCAATCTCGAGATATGTTTTGAGACATGCCATTAGGTCAAAGTTAAGTATTTTAAACCTTGAGATCATAACTTAAACCCATCAAACATTTTCTAGGTCAAAAATAAGAAATTGTACCTTCTCAGTCAAAACTTAAATTTTGACCATTTTGCCATTTTGCTGATCTGATCATATTTCTCGAGGATTTATGATCCAAACTAGATCAAATGACATATATGATTTCATTATGTTGATATGGATAAAAAAT
The DNA here is from genome assembly GCA_948472305.1 of Vicia faba. NCBI lineage: Eukaryota > Viridiplantae > Streptophyta > Magnoliopsida > Fabales > Fabaceae > Vicia > Vicia faba. Next base: position 1,634,624,393 of record OX451739.1, on the reverse strand, counting down.
TATGAAGTTTGATTGTGAATTAACCACAGTTGACTTTTTCCCTAATACAACTGATTTTAGGTCAACTAATCAATTGACTGAGCAAAAATGTGATCTAAGACTTGAAACTTGACATGAGCAATCTTGAGAGTCCAAAATGATCCATGAAAGTCATATGGGGCATTAAAAGTCCATCTGTCCTTGTGCAATATCAAACCCTAATATTCAGTCATCAGTGCTTGAGGAGGTGTCTTAAGCTGATCAACCCTTGCGCAGTCTTGAACCAAAGGAGATCTTGTGAGAGATTACTTGAGAAATGAGAGGGCAAATTTTGGGGTACAACAATCTTGCTCTGATATGTGACATTCGGGAGGGAAACTCTTTGTTTTGAAAACTATTTTGTTCTTGGTTTGTTATGACATTTAAATTATTTCCACAGAGTTTAAATTGTGTGGAATTCTAAACCATGAATCATGGGGCACTATGAAGTGTTTTAATGAAACATGTATAAACTATGATTCTGCTGCAAGTAAATTAAACATTGATAATGCATATGTCATGAATAATTTTGAAAACCCGTGTTACGGGGTGAGACTAGCACATATGATTATTTCACGAATAAAATGTGACGCCTTTTTGTTGTATTAATCTGATATTATATTAAATAATTATGAATATTCCGTTAGGTTTAGAAGGGTGTTACACTTTGGTTCCAAGCGGGAATCAATCCTATTGGTGGAGATCTTTGGAGAAACGATGATTGAGTCATCAGTGAAGTTTTGGTACAACATGCATGAGTCTAATGAAGTTGCATTACATTTTTTGTGGAATTTCATAATATTTGATTACATGATGCTTTGTGAATGTGTGAATTAATGATATTATAGTGATGATTGTTGGATGATGATATAATGATGCTATAAATGAATAATGAAGTTAAGGTGTGAGTATAACATGAAGTTTTGATGATATGTGATTTCTGACTGATGTGTTATAACTACTATATTTATTCCTTATATATTTTATAATGATTATGATTACTCACCCTTTCTTCTTGGAAATGTTTCCTCTATACGTGGGTAACTTGAAGTTAATGAGTAATTGTTCGTTGAAGCTAAGAGGATAGCTTCGGAGTGCATTTTTTTATTTTCGTTGGTTTTAGAAGGTCTTGCTCTGATATGTAACATCGGGGTTGGGAATGTATAATTTGAAACTATCATGTTCCTTTGCTTATTTTGAAAACCGGTGTTACGAAGAAGGATGTTTTATATGGTGCTTTTATGAAGATGTGACACCCTTGTTGGTGATTTTATTTGATTTTATTTCTCATAATATATGTGAAATGTATGTGGGTTTAGAAGGGTGTTACATTTGTGGTATCTGAGCAGGTCGGTCTGTCCGACCAGGTTTTTCCTATGATGTGCATGTCATGTCGATCGGTTAGTGTGAGTACACTGTCGATATGTTATTTTCTGATGTTACTTTCATGTGTGTAGAATGGATGGAAGAAACAATGTTGCGATTGTTGCTGCTTTGCAGGATGTTGCTCAATTTGTGCAACATCAACCTAATGATGATGGAAATAATGGGTATCGTGTTTTAGAGACGTTCTAGAGGAACCATATGCCTATTTTCAAAGGTAAGTACGACACTGTTGGAGCGCAGACTTGGCTCAAAGAGATTGAAAGGAACTTTTGGGTCATGGATTCCTCAGAAGCACGGAAAAGGGGCAGTTTGGTACGTATATGCTGGCAGAGGAAGCCGATCACTCGTGGTTCGGCACCCGTCAGAGATTGACAACGGAAGGTGAAGCCATTACTTGGGCTATGTTCATCGGGGAGTTTTTTAGGAAATACTTTCCAGACCATGTGCGCGGGAAGAAAGAGATTGAGTTTCTTGTAGGGAGTTTCTGAGGAAATACTTTCCAGAGCATGTGTGCGAGAAGAAAGAGATTGACTTTCCAAAGTTGAAATAAGGGAATTTGACTGTGACTCAGTATGCTTCAAGGTTTGTGGAACTAGTAAATTATTATCCATATTACAGTGAAGCGACTATTGAGTTCTCGAAGTGTATCAAGTTTGAGAGTGGTTTGCGCCCGGAGATCAAGCGGGCAATTGGATATCAACAAATCTGTAGGTTTTTAGAATTGGTGAATAGCTATAGGATCAAAGAAGAAGATAACAAAGATCATTCGGCTCACTACAAGAGTCTGAATGAGAAAAGAGGAAACTTGTATCAAGACCGTAGAAAGCCTTATGAAGCTCCAGCTGATAAAGGGAAACAGAAGGTTTCTGATGGGAAGAAGACAAGTGGGGGAGGAGCTTCCGCTCCTGTCAAGTGTTATAGGTGTGGCGAACCAGGTCACCGTTCCAATGAATGTGAGAATAAGGTTCTGAGATGTTACAAATGTGGTAAGACGAGTCATTGTGCTCCTGAGTGCAAGAACAATGGTCCAACGTGTTTCAATTGTGGAGAGTAGGGTCATATTAGTACCCAGTGTTAGAATCCAAATAAATATGCTCCTGCCCAGACTAATGGTAGAGTGTCCGCTTTGAGCGAATCAGAGGATTCCAAGAAGGACAACTTAATTCGAGGTACTTGTTTTATTGACGATGTTAAATTGGTTGCTATTATTGATACTGGTGCTACTCATTCGTTTTTTTCGCATGAATATGCTAACATGTTGGGAATGAAGTTGTCTGATACGAATGGTAGTATGATAATAGATACTCTTGGTAGTGGTTCTTTTACTACTACATATGTTTGTTTGAGATGTCCTTTGACCATTTATGGAAAGAGTTTTATGATGGATTTGGTGTGTCTACCCATACACCAAATTAACGTTATTCTTGGAATAAATTGGTTGAAGTTAAACTATGTTCACATCAACCATTATAATAAGACTTTGAGGTTTCCTAAGTTTAGTGATAATGGAGAACTGATTTTGTTGACTGCGAAGCAAGTGAATGAAATCCTTGAAGACGAAGCTTTAATGTTTGCAATGTTTGCATGGTTGCAAGTTGATCGTGAAGCTGCGAGTTTTGAACCACCTGTTGTATGTGAATTTCCAGAGGTATTTCTATACGATATAAGTGATTTTCCTCCAGAACATAAAGTGGAGTTTTCTATAGAGTTGGTGCCAGGTACGAGTCCAGTGTCAATGGCTCCTTACAGAATGTAAGCTTCAGAGCTGAATGAGTTGAAGAAACAACTGGAAGAAATGTTTGAGAAAAAGTTTGTTCGACCGAGTGTTTCCCCGTGGGGTGACCCTATTTTGTTAGTTAAGAATAAAGATGGAAGTATGAGACTGTGTGTAGACTACAGACACTTGAATAAAGTGATTATTAAGAATAAGTATCCACTCTAGAGGATTAATGATTTGATGGGTCAATTAGTGGGTGCTTGTGTGTTCAGTAAGATTGATTTGAGGTCGGGTTATCATCAGATTCATGTTAAACAAGATGATATTTCAAAGACGGCTTTTCAAACAAAGTATGGTCATTACGAGTACACTGTGATGCCATTTGGTGTATCTAATGCACTAGATGTTTTCATGGAGTATATGAATCGAACATTCCATTATTATTTGGATAAGTCTATCGTGGTCTTCATTGATGATATACTGATTTATTCGAAACCAGAAGAAGAATATGTTGAGCATTTGTGAATTGTATTACAAGTGTTAAACGAGAAGAATTTGTATGCAAATCTGTCGAAGTGTGAGTTTTTTTGAAGGAAGCGAGTTTCCTTGGCCATGTGATTTCTAGTGGGGGAATTGTTGTGGATCCGTCAATTAGTGGGTGCTTGTGTGTTCAGCAAGATTGGTTTGAGGTCGGTGTAGCGGTAGAAATGTTTAAGACTAAGCCATTGGGTTGACTAGAATTTATACAAATCAAAATAAAAATCGCCATCGCGCTTTATTGTTTCCAAAGGAATGGGAAAAGAGCGAATAACCCAAAAAGAGCGGGAAATATTCAAGGTAAGGGGGTTGGTTATGCAAAGGGAAGATATTAGCACCCTAAACATCTACGGTACTCCGCAGAAGCCTCTTTGAAAATTTTGTATATTTTGGCTATGAAAAATGTTGTATAAAAATGGATGGTGGAGGTGAGAAAAGAAATATATTTATTTTATAATTTTTTCACCTGCCACAGTTGCGAACCTTTAGTGCCTACGTACCACCTTTTTGTGAAATAGGGGATCGGGGTACACGTAGTTCCTCTTTTAAAAATTTAAAACACAAATGTGTTGGTTAATTTTATGAGATAAAACATCATCGTCACTATCCGTGTGGAAAACATACCTACTACCCACAATTATGAGAAAGGAGAATTTGCATCATCTCAAAGTGGAGGATATGGCCTGGATCTTAAAATCAACAATGCCTCACTCAACACCCAAGTGGAAAATATCTCTCTTCACTACATATTGTAAAAGTATAGTTGTTTGCATCATGTTGTACCACAAAATTTTCCCTCTCATTTTATCAAGATATCCCCTCACAAGGCTCCTTGAACTCCAGACAGGATTAGGGTTTTGCACTGCTCAAGACATCTCCTTGCACTGTTGACCTAAATTAGGGTTTGAGTTTTCATAAGGATTTTTGGACTTCTAATGCTTAAAGTGACTTTCATACTTCATTTTGGACTCATAAGTTTGTCCATACCAAGTTTCAAGCCTTGAATCAAATTTTTGCCTAGTCAATTGGACAGTTGACCTAGAAATCAGCTGTATTGGGGAAAAAGTCAACTATGGCCAATTTGCAGCCAAACCTCATGATTTTTGACCCACATCAACCTTATGAACTCATGTGAACCATTTTATCAAGTTTGGACCACAACTCCTCAAGAAATTTGATCAGATCATCAAAAGGGCAAAATGGTCATTTTTAGGGTTTTGACTGCACAAGGGCAATATCTTACTTTTAACCAAGCCAATGGAAAATTAAGCTCAAATATGGATTCAAGGACTCAATGGAATCATCTTGACCTATTCACAAGGTTCAAAAGATCTCAAATGCATTGGATTGACAGATGAATTTTTCAGTCAACTGATCAAAATTTGACTGTACACTAAAAAGTCAAACTTTGACTTTTTGGTCAAAATCAAGTGCCAAGGGTCATTTTTCATCAAGATGTATCAAAACATGAAACTTGTTCATCAAGAAACCCATTTTCTCAAATTAGGGTTTAAAGTTGAAAATTTTCATAACTTAGAATTTTTCTAAGTTATGAAATTTTCTTAATTTTTCCTAAATTTGCCCAACATTTTCACCATGATGCAATTGGATTAAAACAAAACTTCCAACATGAAAGTTTTAGTCCACCACAAATTCTACAACTTTGATTCACAAAGTTTTCTCAAAAGAAGCTTGGATCTCAAGTTATGATTTTTGGAACAAGGGTCCATGAAACTTGTAACTTAGTGAAATTTTGCCCTAGTTTAGGCAGGATTTTGACCTATCTTCATGGCCATTTTTCACATAGTTCCACTTGGAATCTCAAATTTAATTTCAAAGATGGAATGTAGAGCATGTTTCAAGCTTTCCAAAATGTCTAAGAACTCTCCAAACTCATTTGTGGTTAGGGAGAATCGAAGGCTTGAAGTTGGCAAAAACTCACTTTTCATCCATGGCATGTTCATGTTGATACAAATTACCAATTCAAATCAGCTTGCTTTGCACTAGATTACAGGCCTCAAAACCATTCCACACTCAATAATTAAATTCAAATCCATTGGTATGAGGAATTATTTTGGTCATTAGGGCATTGCATACAAGATTAATCCCTAAATGGTAAAAGGTACATTACCATTTTTGCCAAAGTTTGCTTCATGTCAAAACCACAATCCTTGAGCATAGAGCCAAATCTTGTGCAGCAAAGCATATCCATCAACTTTAGGGGCCAAGATTAGAAGAAGCGGGTTGGTAGATAGCCTGTACAGGCTTGTATTACATCATTGTGAATTTTGGCTTAAAATACAAGAAACATGTCCAAAACACTAGAACTTGAACATCAGCCAAAACCAACTTGTGCAAGCTTTTGAGACAACTTTCTCACATCCCCTTGAGCCAGAAACACGACCCTTTGAGCCCTCAAACCTCCCATAGCACAAAATCATCTTCACTTGGCAAAATAGGGCACTCCCTGCAGTTTGAGTTCCACAACATAATTTGCTCGTGCGTTTTGTCCCAAACCTGTTCAAACATCTTCCACATAATCCATCCAAACTATCCCAACCCTTAAACACTAACTGTAACTCCATTAACAGGGTTTTCCATTTTTAATTTGAGCTTGTGCAGGTTGATTTCTGTAGGCTTGTTCAAGTACATTCAAGGCAAGCTAGACATTGGAGAAGGTCAAGTGAAGTTCAAGCAAGCTCCTAGACATCTCAGGCCTTGCTGAAAAGCTCCATATTGCCATACACGAAGTCAGCTGAAATAGGTTTTTATAAACTTCCTATCTCTCTATTTAGGAACATTTAGACTTAGGTTTGTGAATAAGAAATGTAGTATTCATAGCCATGAAGCTGTACATATGCTCAGTTTTCATTTTAATTAAGCACGCTAAGAGAATTTGGTCCATGAACATCCTGAAAAAAATAGGTTAAGATTTAGGGCCAGAGAAATTATCTCTGGTCTTTGAGAGTTAGGACAAGTTTTTTATATGGTTGAATTCGTCTTGAAAAGCTCTACAACTTTGATGTTATGTGTTTTTGCAATAGAGCATGTATGCAGGATCTAGCATTTACACAGGGCGCGCACGAAATTTGAAGCCAGAGGTTGAAGATGAAGTCTGGCTTGGGCTGGGCTTTTCTTCTTTTGTTTTTAACACCCCCTTTTTTGCTGAATACACCCCCCTGGCCCATTTCTTCATATTTTTATATTTTGTTATTTTATTTTCATTTCTGATTTTATTTTATTATTTCCAAACATTAAAAATACCCAAAAAAATATTTTATAATTTTTTACATTTATTTTGCATTTTATTTCTATTTTTTCTAACATAAGAAAACAATTTAATTAGTATATATTTCTATTTATTGAAAACTTGAAAATAATATAATTATACCTTTTATTTTTATTCTTTTATTTACACTCAAAAATATTATTCTAAATATATTTTTATCTTGTATATATTTTATTTTATTTTTTTTGTACATGATTAATATAATTAATAAATATATACATACTTTTATTTTATAAATACTTGAGAATAAAAACATGAAAAATATACTTTTATTTATTATTATTATTTATACCTTTTTCTAAATATATTTTATTTTTGTATATACATTATTTTATTTTATTTTATTGTATATAAATAATATAATTAATACATTTATTTTCTTAAAGAAAATTAGGGTTTTACCCTTAACCAAAAACAATCTTTTCATTTATTTCTTTCTTTTTTGCATTAAATATTTTTTACATACATAAAAAATAAACATAAACATTTTTTGCATAATTCATAATATTTTGTATATTTATTTAATTTGTTTATTTAAATATTGTCCATTTATTATTTATACCTTTGATTCAATTTGGATGTAATAGTAAAATTAGGGTTTTAATTTCTTGTCAAATAATCCCCATTCAAAAATTGTATCCCCGTCCCCATAATCATGTTGTAATAGTGGTATATTTATGTTACGCATTTACGCTTTCAATTATGCCATGATTAGAGATTAGGGTTTGTATGCAAAAATCCAAAATCAACAAGTAGCTTGACCTAATACAAAGACAAAAATGCATGAAAATCAATACACAATGCACACTTGCACCCCTAGGGTTACATCCACTTGTTGCCTTAAAAATGGGCCATGTTATGCATGTTGGGAACTTTGGCAAAACAAAAACAAAACAAAAGATCATAGTCCCTCGATGACGCTATTTTGGTTGCCTAAACAAAATGATCAAGTCCCTCAAAAATTTGCTAAGGATACTTAACATAATTGCTAGCATGGTCTATGCGATGACCCGCGCCTGTCCCGTTTAACATCCTAATACAAGGTTGTTTACCAAATGCAATGGTAAAATAACACTATCAAAAGGGTTAAAAATGTGTAGGAAATATCTTTGAGTAAAATAGGGTAGATAACTCTTAGTTACTTGATCAAAACTTGCAAAACATCCTTGCTATTTTTAAAACACACTTCACAACAAAATTTCAAAACATTTATCAAAATAAATTTTCAAACATTGAAATCTTTTCAAAAGACAAATACACCTTTGTATACATTCAAACAAGAATCATTACAAAGGTTGCCACAACGATGGCCTCTTTTCAAAACATCTTTCAAAAGCACACACAAAGCATCATTTCAAACAATTGAAAAGCAAAAGCAAGTGATCTAAACAAGTAACTAAGATCCCATGGATAAACATGGATGAAAAGGGTGCTTGCACCTTCCCTTTTCATAATCTACTCCCCGAACCCAAGAAAACATCTCAAAGGTCTTTCCTGTGCTTTTTGACCTTTCCTTAGGATAAAATAAAAAGTCAGTGGCGACTCTTGCTAAACCGAAACATTTGCGAATACAAATGCGAAACCTCAAGTCAGTTCTCCCACCGCATCACACATCACTACAAGGATTGACAAGAGTTCAATCTTTTGAGAAAAGTTTAAAGATAAAAGCCAAAGTGGCAAAATGGTTTAAAATGAGATTGATCGACTTTTAGTCTTCTCACAAAAAAATGTCAAGGTATTATTAAGTTGATTGGAGTTTATTTATGAAAATGTTTTGAAAATGCTTGGACATAAGTCCAAGTTTATTATGAAAGTGGTTCAAGTTTAAAAACAAGAATAGTTTTCAAAAGGAGGGAGAAGATTTTTGAAATTAAAGAAGATGGGAGGAGAAGAAGGGACTATCCTAAAGCATAAGGTAAAAGCTAGGGATAAGAACCATCTAACCAACAAGACGCCAATACTTGACATTATGAGCCAAGATAGAATTCCCATTCCTTGGATTGAAACCAATCAAGCAAAAAAATACTAGACCTCTTGAGAGAAACAAACTTCAAGTGTATTGAGTCTTCATAAAAATTGGGCAGAGTAACGACTGTATACGGGTGAATTCCAAATTACAAACAAAGGGTGTAATCACAAAAAACCTGCACACAAAAACAAACAAGCAACCCAATATCTTGAGGTGAACCTCAAGAACTCCAGACAAAATAATCAGATAAGATCACAAAGTCTCCAAGATAGGCCAAGTTTTCTAATCCTAAGTCCAAGAAAAAAGTCCCATGCTCCATAATGCCAAGGATAGTAACCAAATAGTCCAAGTACCATTAAATATTTTTATGGTTTATGTTGATTATTAAGTATCTTAAAAAAAAGAAAAAAAGTGAGCAAAGTAAAAATGACAAGAAAGTAAATGCTCAAATGAGCAAAGATGAAAATGGCATGAAATGTAAATGCTAAAAGTAAATAGTACATAAAGCATAAAAAAATAAAAGCATAAAGTAAACAAGTAAATAATTAGTGGTTAGTTGGATGACCATCTTGAAGCTTGAATTTGGAACTCATTAGAGGATTGGTAGAACCAAAGCCTCCACACAACAAGTTGCATTTTCTTTTTGTCAAGTATATCATCCATTTGGAATTCTCACAAACGTCATTTAATGATCAACGATGTTTAAGTGATCCGCGTTGACCAAAGGTGTTGTAGATCCATTAGAGGATTGGTAGAACCAAAGCCTCCACACAATGAATCTCAAGGTTATTGGATCAAAGAGATCAGATTAACATACTTGGGCTTGCAAACATAAGTTTGGGCCACGAATAATCATTTATTCGAATCGGGACAAAATTTAGCACTATTTTAAGCAATCGTAAGTGGATTTATATAGAAGTCGCACCTATTTTGAGGCCGATCAATAGAAATTTATGCACCATTTGTTCTGAGACATGATATAGAGATCATGTTCCAACAACATTTAGTGCAATAAGAAGGGGATGAGATGAAGAGGGATAGGAGAGAATATACAAACCACTTTTGAATTAAATTTAATCAAACTATTATTAAAATTATTCATCCATTTTTGTGAAGTTAAACTCAACACCATGGTTCCAATGATATTAATAAAGTTCATGATCCAAAATTTAACCCAATATCAGCCAGAAAATAGTCACAAAATAATATTACATTTTAATATATACAAAAGGGCTTAAAATAATGTTTAAAAATAGAAAATAAAGAGAAAAATATCAACTATGATCAAATTAATCAAGAAATAAAAAGTAAGACCATAGAAAAATTAGAAAAAGGATCAAATAACTTTACAAAATTTTTGGTAATTTTTTAAAGTCAGAAACTATTTTTTTAAATTAAAAGAAATGGGTAAAATAAACCAAAAATGATAAAAAATAGTAAAGTCAGAAACAAAAATACAATAAGGTCACCAATATTTGTCACAATATCATTTGATCACTCCATAAATTTTTCAGAATTTAAAAATGTATAAAAGTAGTTTTAAACATTTAAAACAATTCAAATAAAGTGTAAATTTATAAAAAATACCAAAACACAAAATTAAATTGTGAAAAAATAAAAATCAGAAAGAGAATAATCAAAATATTTTTTCATAATTTTTTCAAATTTTTTGGACTTAAAATGAATTTTCTATGATTTTTTGAAATTTAAAACAATTAAAATCAGAAAATCAGAAAAGAAATAAAAGTAAAAATATGTGGACCATTGGATGAGAGTCAAAATGTGTTAGTAATCAAATCCAAGGGATCTGGCGCGCTGTGCATATCATGATCATTAGTGAATAAAGTACAGAATCAAATATAAATCAGATTTTCAAAAATAACAAGTGGCGTGCCATCATTAGTTGGAAGATGACACGTAGGTCATCTTCAACCTCCAGACAATGTGATTTGCAGGTCTCTCAAACTGTAAAATCAGAAGCTCAGACATATGCCATTCGCTTCGTCTCTTCAAGACGAAGAGAACCACACCCTCGCGCCAAATTTATATAAACTGTAACTCCAACAATTTGGAAGGAAAGTTTTGAAAAGAGATTTGAAATTTCATGGTCAAAATGTGTTTCCAGTAAAAGGTAAGTGTTGCGACTAGAACCAGGGCAATGAGAGCAATACAATGATATCAGATTTTTGAAGAATTGATGATTGAATCTACCTATTGAAGTTGAGTTGCAGAGTTCTGAAACTAGACTTATATGGAGCAGTATAGGGCACGATTCTTGAATGTAATTATGTGGTTAGCTTCAGGTAAGATCAAGGAAGGTGAATTGATGGAAAAATTGGATTGAAAAAGGCTTGAGAATGGATTTTGGATTTACTGAATTCTGAGTTGTAGAACAAGTTTGGCAGGGTGATTCTGGCTATCCAAGCTTGAGAAAACGAATGGGATAGTTCATGTATTTATAAGAGAAGAAAATGGGATCAAAAGGAAGAGTGAATGATGCATTTTGGATGGAATTTGTGCAAACCTGATGCACGAGTGAAGTGTGATCTAATTTTTACCAAAACTCATCCAATCCTTGCGTTTTGAGGTGCTAAACAAATCTGGAACTTCACTAAACATGTTTAGAGGAAAAAACGCGTGGAAAACTTGTGATTAGAGGCCACATTATGGATTTCAAAATTCTGACTTGGTGAGAAATTCAATTTCAAAATGCCAATTTCTGACCAATGGCATTTCCAACTCAAGGGGTCTTAGGGTATTATTCTTGATGCTTTAGAAAGATGAGGTTACAAGATTTCCAATGGAAAAAGAATGGAATCAAGTGGATACTTGAGCTGAAAGTTGTGTTGAGTCAAAGTTGGAGAAAAGGGGTTGACTTTCCATACTTGGAAATATTTCAAGTTCTTCTTCAAAAATGACCTATAATGTCTTACATCCAAACATGGCCTTCCACTTGGAATTTGCTCTTGACCAAAAAATATGGCATGAAGTATATCTCTTGAATGACATTTTGAAACTTGAACCATTCAAAATATCCAAAAATTGAGAGAGTTATGAATTTTTGAAGTTGAAAAAAAAATCATGAAATGACCTATAATCTTTTGCATCCATAAGGAAACTTTCATCCATTTTCTAACTTTACACAAAAAAGAAGGCATAAATTTCACACCTTCAAGATCATTATGGAAAAAGAATGGGCTCAAGGTGATAAAAATTGACAAAGTTATGATCATTTGAAGTCACACACAGAAAATTGGGGATTCATTTGGAGGACTTGTAATCTTTCTTCCTCGTTAACTGACGATGAACTACCAACGTTAACCGAGGGTAGTAAAAAGATAATAAACGTCGATGTTCACTGCCGATGTCCTACCAACTTTCACTGAAGGTAGAAAGAGAATATACCATAGCACCGCCGTTCACTGGTGATGAACTACTAACGTTCACTAAGGGTAGCAAAAGATAATAAGTTTCTCCAAGATTCTGGCGTTTCACCTAGAACGGGTCTCAACTTCTTCTTTAACCAAGGTACTCCGCCTAGAAAGGATAATATATAAGCTGTCTCAAATAAAGAGACTTCCACCTGCAAAGATTTCACAACGAGCTATTTCTGTGATATTGAAAGTCTTGCCATCCGTTGGCGTAATCTGACGAAAAACTGCGAACTATTCACTCATAGAGGAGATAGCAAAAAATGTTACAAAGACTTTTACAGGGAAGCACAAGTTACTCAAATAAAGAGACCTGATACTTGTTGTCATGGAAGATTGTAAAAAGAAATGACTTTCTGGGGAGAGAAATATGACTTCCTGTTGAAAGAAATATGACTTCCTGGGGGAAGAAATATGACTTCCTAGAGAGATGCCATGATATTCCTGCTGAGGAGATAAAGTCTTCTCCTGCAAAATAAATGCACCAACCAAAACTTGAAGTTTTCATAAATCTAAAGTAAATAATATTGTTGTGGAACCACAGATTCAAACCAGAAATAAACTAGAACGAAAGGGTCAACCAAAATAAATCCTTTGAGAAACAAACTCAAGAGGGAAAATCAAATCCATCCAAACAGGAGCTGTATAGGAAGGCTAAAGCAAAAATCTTCCACTAGGGACAATTCAGTGAGGAAATTGAAAGAATATACGCTTTCTACTTAAGGCCAACACTCTATTAAAGAGAGGACAACGTAACTCTGGAAAATAGGATGATATATCAACAAAAAATATTAACAAATGTCAATGAACAATTATTTGCCAATTTTAGCTATACATGATGTATGTATGAATGTATGAGTGTTATCGTGCGTATGTTGGCAAAATAGATATACAACATTGGGAATAACCAGGCAAAACCACCTCGGGCACTAACAACACTCGGCTAAACTTCATCCAAGATGATCATTCCAAGAAAAAGTAAATTCCAACTGAGGAAACAAAACCTACTGGCTGCTTTAGCTTTATTGGGGAGCGACATAATCTGGAAGTAAGCAAAACAAAGTGACATAATAGTGCAGATACAGGGATAGAACATTCTTCTTTAGGCTTCACTTGGGAAACAAGTGTTTTTTTAAAAGTAACATTCCTACTGGAAATTGTAAAACTAATCTCAAGTAAAGCAGACTGACACCAAAACATAAAAACATTCACTGGGGAATTCAGGCCTACTTCATCGGGGAGGTTAACACCACATCCACAAAGGGAAAACCACAATACGTCCTTCACTTAGAGAAACCAGGGACCGGTGTTCTTCAAGAGTGGTTATGATATCAACTTCTCTGTAAAAGAACTTCTATTATTCCAAACAAAAACTTCACTGGAGAAAATGCGGATTGAAACTTCACATCATGAAAACTCAGAAAAGAGGAGAAATGAATCTAGACTTGACCGAGGATACCGCAATCATAAACCCAATACGGGGAAAACATCCTGAGTAAACCTTCTCGAGGGGAACAAAAACTTCTCAAAACAACTGGAGTTTGTCCATTCCTAGGATCACCATTTTTATTGTCGTTGTTTCATCATAAATCTCAAAGTAAAAGCAGATTGTAAAATCTCTTCTTTTTTTGAAAAATCAATTTTGTTATTTAATCTTTTTTGCTTTGAAAGTTATTATCAATAATAAATGGAGTCTTTGCAAGCTAAATAAAATAAGAAATACAAAGAATTGGGTAAAAGCTCAAATTTCATTAATAGAATGGTAGTCTGCGAATGGCGAGACTCCATAGATGATTACAAAGTTTGAAAAATGGTAATATATAATGGAAAAGATACATTAAGATACAATGACCACTATCCCCTCTAACAACTTTTGAAATCCTGAGCAATAACTTCTATTGAAGTATGGTGAGGATCCGAGAAGATTGTTGCTTCAACGATCAAGTCTTATTTGACGTAGTTACTTGCCAAGAAAGTCCCTAACTTTTTCCTAAGCTGCCCTTGCGGGTTTTCAACTTAGCGGGAAATTTATTCTGTTTAGGTCTCTAATTTTTGCCTAGACCGCCCTTTCATGTTTCCGGCCTACCGAGACGCTCCTTTTTTGCCTAATCCGCCCTTTCGGGTTTTCAACTTAGCGAGTTGTTCTTTTATTTCGTTAGTCGAAGTATTTTTTGACTACGTCATCATTCATGGGACGTGGGAACTCCTCGCCATCCATAGTTTCAAGATTTAATGCACCGCCAGAGAAGGCTTTCTTGACAACATATGGGCCTTCAAAATTGGGAGTCCATTTTCCCCTAGAATCAGCGTTGAAATACATGATCTTCCTGAGCACGAGGTCGCCTTCTCTAAATTCACGAGGTTTGACCTTTTTATTAAAAGCTTTCTTCATTATTTTCTGATAAAACTGTCAATGACATAAAGTTGTCATCCTCTTCTCCTCAATCAAATTCAATTGGTCAAACCTGTTCTGGACCCATTCAACCTCTGTCAATTTGGTTTCCATTATCACACGCAAAGAGAGAATCTCAACCTCAACAGGGAGTACAACTTCCATTCCATACACCAGGAAGAACGGGGTTGCTCCTGTTGAAGTGCGGATAGATGTTCGATATCCATGTAGAGCAAAATGGAGCATTTCATACCAATCCTTATAAGTAACAACCATTTTCTGGATAATTCTCTTGATATTCTTATTAGCAGCTTCGACAACCCCCTTCATCTTTGTCTTGTATGGAGATGAATTGTGATGGACAATCTTGAATTCTTTGCACAGTTCTGTCATCATCTTGTTATTCATGTCGTACCCCACATTTGCCCTATCTTTTTTTACTTTTGTCTAGCTTTGAACTTTGCATCCCGTTGGCACCATTTTCACTTATTCATTTGCATATCCCGCATCTCAATGAACCAGGAGCTTTGGTTTGAGGTATTAGGGTTGCGCCCTCTTTATGTTTAATTTTGTTTTGAAGTTCTCTTATCAGGTAAAAGGGAAATGCATCTGGTTCTCGATTAGTGGATCATGGAATGAATGTTGTCATCACGTTACAAGGTTGATTCTCGCTCGAATTTTTCAAAGCCTGGATTAGGGTTTGTTTCCCTATTTGTTGGCCAAGATTCTAGGGTTTTTGGACCCCTAGTTCCTGTGAATATGTTTCTTTCGCCTGCCTCAAAGATGGCTCAAAGTTCAGGGAGTTCCTCTCCTCTCATTTCAAGCTTTCTTCTTAAAAGTATCCAAGTCATTGATTTGAGGGTTTGAAGTTTAAGTTGATGACTGTGGAGTTTGGGCACAAGAAATAAGCTTGGGGGTTCATGACCGTCAAGATATGTTTTGGTTGCTTAAGTTACAAGTTACTTGCAATGTGAGTCTCAAAGTTAAAGTTCTGTTTAAGAGTGCAAGTTTGGTTCAGGCGTGATATGAAGATTAAGGTTTGAGTGACCGTCGTTTTGGGTTTGAATTAACCAAGGGGAATTAAATTCTTAAGCATTTATTTTGTGCAAGAGTTTGATTGGAGTCTGGAAGATAAGGCGCATGATTGTTTGAAATACAAGTTACAACAATTGTTTGCGATTTCTTGAAGTTTAAGTTACAAAGTCAAAGTGTGCATTCAAATTATTCAAGAGAGAATTTCAAAATTCAAACAAGATTCAAGAGTTATTCAATTTTTATACAACAAAGTTCATCATTAATAAAATTCATTCAAGTTTGTGCATTACATTTTGGGACAAGTTACAAAGCATGTTATGAGCGAGAAATCACAAGTTATAATCGTTGTTTACAAAGCAAAAAGGAATTAAATGTTTCTTCTTCAATTTTTGTTGCTTCCTCTTTAAGAGAATCTCCCACGTTCTTTGCTAGCCTCGGCCTTTTCATCTTACGACCCCGCTTGCCATCCAATACTGGTTCTCATGAAACAAGGAAAAGAGAAAATTAGCCAGCAATTAACATATGAAAAATTCCAAGCAAGAATTAATGGTTAAAAGAAATCTTCATTTCATCATGAGGGTTTTTATTTGGAATCAGATTAAAAGGGATTTATTTTTAATCATGGGCCATTTTCTCCCAATTTCAAATCACAAAAAGTTTCCCTTTTGGTTCACAAAGAAAAAAGAAAATTGCCAACATTGTCTAACAAGCAAAACTGCAGCTGCAAACAAAATAAGAAAACTGGAAAGACTGCAGAGCTGCAAACAATAGCAAACAACACCTACACAAAAAGAAATAGCGGCAGCTAGAAATAGAAAACAGTCGTAGCAGGCCATAAACAACAAGCAGCAGAACTGCTAAGCCAACAGCCTAAAACAGACATACAAAAGCAACGGCCAACAGCACCAACATAGTAGCCAAATGAAGTAGCAAAATCAGCAAATATATAATAGTAGTTCATAGACACACAACATGTTAACAAATAGGCCCAATGCCCTGTGCATCATCATGTCCCAAATATACAAACCCTTTAGTATTTTTCAAAAAAAAAGCAAAATGGCTTTCATCATTGAAAGATAAAAGAAGAAGAGAGATAGGGTTTAGAAAGATGTCACCCAGCAACAACAGTCCCAAACCAGAAATAAATAGCCCTGCAACAAGAAAAAACATGTCTCAAACAGGCTGCTAATACAGTCCAAAACCATGTTGTTGTAGCTGTCTAAAAGCCTGCACACAAACACCAAACAAGACAGGCCAAAATTTGCACCAAATGGACATAACCAGAACCTGTACTCAAAAGACAACAAAAATAGCATACCAACAATGTTCAAATTTCCCTAATTTCCCCCCTAATTTCCACCCATGTTTTCACTATAAAAGAGGGCCACTGTTTCATTGGAGGGGCAGATACGGTTGTGAAGAAAGAAAGATAGCCAGTAAAAAACACGCAAGATCAACTAGCCAAAAAATCAGAATGAGAGACACAACAAGCAAAACCGAGAATACAGAAAAACCATCAACACAAAAGAAAAAACTAAAAAACCAACAGAACCCAACAACATACAACCAACAGCATACCAACAACATACAACCATGATACTCAACCTTCAACAACCAAGCAACACGAACCAACAAAGCAGATTATACCAGCACCTAACCCTCAACAATATTGCAAACTCGCTGTCCTCTCCTCCATCATCAGGCCATAACCCTCTGGTCCCCAATCAAAACCGCACCCCTGCTTACATATAAACCACAACGTTTCAGCGTGTTTGTCAGTTCGAACAGACTCAATGACACCATAGCTTCAACAACATATTTTGGGAACATAAAGAAAATAAAGAAGAAGTAAAAGCAGAAGTACCTGATCCTTGAGCTCAACCTCCGCCGAAGATCACTGTTGCCTTCGTCGTCGAGGTAGGTTGGGTGTTACCTTCAACTCATTCTCCTGGATACTCTAATATAAGTCACGATTGCTTTCATTGTCCCATACTGATTCGAGTCCGTTCGCCGCCGAGTGTATAACTTTGGATTTAGGGTTTAGTATCTTTTACTACGAGATATAGATCTATATTTTTCGTTTAATCAAGAGTAGGTAGGACGTGTTCGGAGGGATAAAGATTGTGAGAAAGATCGAGAGAAAAATGAAAAGGGCAGAGAGCGAGAGTTTTGGTACAAGGAGCTCAAATCAGAAGAAGGGTAGGGTACAGCCATTTGAGGGAGAGAATAAGATTAGCGGAAGGTGATACTGAGAGGCATCGTGAGATTAGATGAGAGGAGGGAGAGCGGGGTTCAGAAGAAGAAGACATGGAGTATCAATCCAACCCTAATTTCATGCTAGTTTTCCCTTTCAAACTCCTTAATGTTTTTTATTATTATTAATCTAGCAACTAATACCAAATAATGTGACGATAGACTGTGCATATATTCTGGGCCAAACCTCATCCATCCATGTCTTGTATTTTATTTGGACATTTGATTTAAAATGAACAAAGAAATTGTCATGTACCTCTTGGGCTTGGGCTCTACGCCTCACCTTTTCTTTGCACTCCCTGATTCCGTTTCACCCCTCATAAGCATTCCCTTTGTTTTTCTTGTGATTAATTGTTCTTCTAATTCTTGTGTTATTTTTGTTAATTGTTTTGAGATATTCATACATGATTTTTTTGCTTAATAGTTTACTTGATAAAAATAAAAAAAAAATATTTAGAATTAGATTTTGATTTCCTTTCAATATTTTCTTTACTAAAAAATCACGAATAAATATTAGATTATTTTAGAAGTAGGTTTTCATTTACTTCTTGAATTCATTATTTATTTAACAAGATAAAAACCATAAAAACATTTAGAATTTCAGTTTCTTTATTTGTTTGCTCAAAACCTTGATACTCTACTCCCTTAGGTAGCTCCGTGAGGTGATTAAATCTTGTTTCAATCGCCATGTGTCGAGTAGGCTTTTAACTCACCACTTGTACATAACAATTAGGTTTTTAGTCCCCCCCTTAACCCTTCTTCTTTTGTAATTAGAACTTAACATTCACAAATCAAAAATCCAAAAACACTTTCTAATCATTACTTGTATTTATTCTAAAACTCGCAAAACACTCAACCAATCAAAACTCCCCCCGAAGGGCATGTTATCTCCATTCTACCGTGATACCGGCCATGCCTATTGCTAGAATGCATGCGTTAATGTCGCCCATTAAAAAATACAAACAAACCCACCCACTTTCTAGAGGAACTACCGTGTTCTGATTCCTTCATTGGATACGTAGGCAAAGGGTCGCGAAACCCTCACGAACGCAATAATAAAAACCATTCATTTCCCCTTAAGCAAGCATAGTTGTAGATAAACACGCCCTTTAAGACAAACAAACAAAATGGATCCCGTTGAGTACAAAGGATGTGAGGGGTGCTAATACCTTCCCCTCGCATAACCGACTCCCTTACCCTTTCTCTTGGTTTCAAGACTATCTTATCCATTCCCTTGTGGTTTTATCGATATTTCCCCTTCCTTCGGGATAAATAAAGTTCGGTGGCAGCTCTGTGTTTTTTGCCGGTAGCTTCAGCTGGCGACTCTGCTGGGGACTTTTTTTGCGAGTCTCTCCTAGTTTTGTTTATTTGTCTTTTTGGGTGTTTATTTATTTGCTTTATTTTTCTTTACTGTTTTATTATTGCTTTATTTGTATATATTGCATATATTGTTGCTACTCACATATTCGATATACATTGTGATGTTGGGTTTGGTGATTACCTTTGATAAGTCCAATACCCGGACTTGGGTTACACATAGGATTAGGACGGGCGGTATAGTCTTGTTAACTTTGAGGGAGTAATCCCGAAGAAGGACGCATGAAAATCCCCCACTCAGTGGAGGTCCCCTTGAAAGTAGTGATGTTTACCGAGTAATCGGGAAGACATCATTGCTTTCGACCTGGGAACTCGAGAAGCTGAGAGTCGTAGAACCATTAACCCATCCTAGCCTTTTAGGTGCAGTGCAGAGACTATAACGGGGTAATCCGAAATTATTTGTCACACGATATTGCACTCGGACGAGTTTTTCCTGCGAATATTACTGATTACCAAGTAATTGGAACGTCGGTAATATCTAAAGGAAGAGCGAAGACTTCGAGAACTCTGTAGAACCTTGTTCGGCAGGTGATAAACCCCTAGTACATACCTCATGGGTGGTTACTTTGAATCCATGCCTGTGACGTCGGACTTTTGATCTTGTTACTTTCAGCCTGTGCAACAGACTACACAATGATTATCCAGAATATGTGGAGCTGAGACTTCATGCCATAGCATACCATGACATCATATCATCATATATATCTCATATCTAGGGAAATCCAAAGACAAGTCTCGTTGACATAGCTTTTCAAAAAGGGGAAATTTTAAAAGATAGACGAGTCTTTGGGTCTCCTCATAAATGAGGATAAAGCATTCATCCATACTACCATGCATTCATTTTTCACAACAAAAACTCATTGGGGTCCCTTTTCGACAGAATTCAGTAAACAGCAAAGACGACTTCTCCACATCCTTACCATACCAGAGGCAACCAGCAAAGGCTAATGGATCTTTTTGAAGAAAACTAGAATGCACTCTGCCAAGATATGGACACCATGGGTACTCGCATGGATCAGGTTATGGAAACCCTTCATGCCGTGATCAAGGGTCAAGAAGAACTACATCAAAGTGTTGTCAAGCTTACTACGGCTGCTCCCTCCACTTCTACTAATGGGAGGAATGACAATGCAAATGTTGAGACTCCTACCGGCTCCCCTAGGAATGATGTCGATGATCATCATGATGTTATTGATCTTAATGAACCCCAAGTGAACCTTGCTTCCGGAGTTGCCGAAACTGCAAAAATGTATCATGCTCTCAAAGAGCGTCTTAGAGCCATGGAGGGTATCAAGGCTTCTGGATTCAATATTGCTGCAATGTGCCTCGTGCCTGGGGTAGTTATTCCTTCCAAGTTCAAAGTCCCGAATTTTGACAAATACAAAGGCACTTCTTTCCCAGAGACTCATCTCTGTTCCTACTGTCGCAAAATGGCTGCCTATGCTGAAAATGAATCGTTACTCATGCACTTCTTTCAAGATAGCTTGACCGGGGCACCATTGGACTCGTATATGAAATTGGAAAGATCTCATGTCAGTACTTGGGGAGAACTTGTTGACGCCTTTTTGAAACATTACCATTACAATACTGCCATGGCTCCTAGCCGTACTCAGCTCCAAGGGATGGTACAAAAATCTGAAGAGTCATTCAAAGAGTATGCTCAGAGGTGGTGTGAACTGGCTACAAGGGTCCAACCTCCTCTCTTGGATCGTGAATTGATTGATCTGTTTATGGGGACTCTACGAGGCCCTTATCTCCAACATATGCTCAGTAGTACTTCTACTTCTTTCTCTGATATGGTCATTATTGGTGAACACGTTGAGACTTGCATTAAAGCTGGAACGATCCAAGGTGTTCCTAACCATACTAACAACAATGTGGGCATTAGTAGAAAGCCGTTTTCTAGTTTTGTCAAGAAGAAAGAAGGCGAGACTAGTGCCATCACCATCAACCAAGGAAGAGCTCTCGCATTTCCTCAAGTCCGATTCCCTTATTTTCCTACACCTGCTGCTGTTCCCAACCAATTTGTTCCTCAAGTATATGCTGCTACAACTCCAGCACCCTGGATGGCCCAACAACGGCCTTTCGCTCTGCAACCACATTATGTTCCACAACAACAATTTGCACCTCCTCCAACTTACCAACAATAGAATCAACAACCTCAAGGTCTGAAAGCTTCTCAAAGACAAAGAGCCCCTGAAAGAAGATTTGATCTTATTCCTATGTCCTACGCTCATCTTCTCGCACAGTTACTTGCTAGTCAATTGGTTCAATTGCGCGAACTCGATCCACCGCCGAATCCTCTCCCTAGGGGTATGACATTAATGCTCATTGCCAATTTCATTTTGGTGCCCCAGGCCATACAATTGAAAATTGTAGAGCATTAAAATGCAAAGTTCAAGACCTCATCGATGCAAAGGCCATCAATTTCAACCCTGTTGGTCCGAATGTTCAGAATAATCACATGCCTCCTCATCAAGGGGGAACGGTCAATGCTATTGAAGAAGCTAATGAACGGGTTTTGGTATCCAAGGTTGATGAAATTAAGATATCTTTGGAAACTGTCAGAGAACATTTGTTGAAGCACGAGGTGCTACAAGAACTCCATGACTTCTGCTTAACATGTTCCTTCAAACCTGAAGAGTGTACTGATTTGAAGACGGCTACCCAACAGTTGATCGATGAATTTTTCCTACAGATAGAGAAAATATTCCGAGAAGAAGAGATTGATGTCCTGGAAATCCCCTACTATCTGAAAAGCTTTTTAGCAACCCCTAGTATTCCGTTAACAATTCAGGTTCCTACTACCCCGTTAATGATTCAAGCTCCCACTACCCCCACAGTGATTCAAGCTCCTATTCCTCCTACAAGAAACGACTAGAAGGAAGTTCCATGGGAGTATAATATGGTCTATATTCATGGAAATAAGTATGAGTGTCCTCCATTTGTTGACAAGAATGTTACCAACATTGCAGAAACCAGTAACATGACTCGCAGTGGTCGGATATTTTCTCCTCCACCACCACCTCCTAAGGAAACTAATAGTGAAGCTCAAGCTAAGGCCATGGGAAAGCAAGTGATGGATAATCAACCCGAACCTTCTGTAGGACAAGAAGCGGAGCAACTTTTGAGAATTCTCAAGCGGAGCGCTTACAAAGTAGTGGATCAACTCAACCAGACACCATCCAAGAATTCCATCTTGTCTCTCCTTTTGTGTTCAGAGACCCACCGCAATGCCTTATTGAAGACTTTATGTTCCGCTCATGTTACCCAAGACATCTCTATGGCCCAGTTTGAAGGAATCGTTACCAATATTTCTGTGGGAAATTGCTTGGGTTTCTGTGATGATGAACTCCCAGTTGAAGGTTGAGCCCACAACAAAGCGCTACATGTTTCTATGAAGTGTTTGGACACTGTTTTATCTCAAGTTTTGGTGGATACGGGTTCTTCACTCAATGTGATGCCTAAGGCCACTTTGTTTAAGCTAAATATGGATGGAGTAATGATGAGGCCTTCCACTCTAAATGTTCGAGCGTTTGATGGTTCGAGAAGATATGTGGATGGAGAAGTGGACTTACCTGTCAAGATTGGTCCCCACACATTCTATTTTTCATTCTATGTTATGGACATCCGTCCATCCTATACCTTCCTTTTGGCTCGTCCATGGATCCATGTAGCAGGAGTTGTGACATCTACTCTTCATCAACGCTTGAAGTTCATTGTGAATGACAAAGTTTTCTTCGTTTGCGGGGAAGAAGACATAGTGATTAATAATCTGACTACCTAATGTTATGTGGAAGTGGAAGGAGAGGTGTAGGAGTTTCCCTTTCAAGCTCTGGAGATTATTACTGTTGACAAATTCCCCTACGTGGAATGTAAGAAGTCTGAGACACCCCTGGCCTCTTTGAAGGAGGCCAAAGCCCTCATAGAAGCTAGACCTCCCCATGACAGTTGGGGCAAATTGATTGAAGTTCCAGAGAAGAAAGATCGTTTTGGTCTTGGGTATCAGCCATCATCCTCCTTGCAAGTTGGTTGGGTTCCTCTCAAAGGAAAGCAGGTTCCCCCAATTTCTGAAGTGTTCGTCAGTGCTGTGTAGGCAAAGAAGGACAAGTGCTCTCCACAGATGTTGAAGGTGACGATGAAGATGTTTCAAGATTTATCTATCAAGTTGCGCCGGACCAGGAGCTCAGCAATTTGACTGTCATGGACATCCCTGAAGTTGTTTTCCTTGATGTGTAATTTTATGTTTCCATTTAAGTCGTATGTCCTGCCCAAGGCATACTGACAGCTTGTAGAAGGGGCCCCTTATGTTTCAATCTCCGTTTAACATTGAATGAAAAAATCTCACTTTCGCATACAATTTTGTTCCCTGTCTTTTCTTTTACTTTTACTTTTTAAAAATGGCAATACTTTTCTTTTCATGTTCTAAATATTCTTTTTCACTTTCTAAAAATAAAACATAAAATCATCGATCATGCAGATCCGTCTCGAACTCCGTTGGAAAGGTTAGTGCTATGGCTCCTTATATCCTTGAGAATTCAGTGGATCATGCTAACAAAGATAGTGAGGAAGATTGTGAAGTCCCTGAAGAACTAGCCAGGCTCTTGAGACGAGAAGAGAAGGTTGTCCAGCCATATCAAGAAGAAACAGAATTCGTCAATCTCGGTACTGAAGAGGTAAAGAGAGAAGTCAAAATAGGGGCCGCCTTGCAAAGCAAAGAAAATAAGGGTTTGATTGAATTACTTCGAGGGTATGCTGACATCTTCGCCTGGTCATATGAAGACATGCCCGGCTTAGACACTGATATAGTAATGCATAGATTGCCACTCAAGCCAGAATGTCCTCCTGTAAAGCAGAAGCCAAGAAGGACCAGATCTAACATGGCTTTGAAGATCAAAGAAGAGGTTCAGAAACAGCTCGAAGCAGGTTTCCTATCTGTGATAAATTATCCGCCTTGGATTTCTAACATTGTGCCCATACCTAAGAAGGATGGTAAGGTACACATGTATGTTGACTACTGAGACTTGAATAGAGCAAGCCCGAAGGATGACTTCCTGTTGCCTCATATTGATGTATTGGTTGATAATACTGCTCAGTCTTCGGTGTTCTCCTTTATAGATGGGTTCTCTGGCTACAATCAGATAAAGATGGCTCCGGAAGACATGGATAAAATAGATTTCACAACTCCTTGGGGTACCTTTTGCTATAGAGTCATGCCTTTTGGTCTTAAAAATGCTGGTGCGACGTATCAGCAAGCTATGGTGACTCTCTTTCACGACATGATTCATAAAGAGCTCGAGGTGTATGTGGACGACATGATTGCGAAATCACAGACTAAGGAAGAACATTTGGTTCATTTGCAGAAGTTGTTTGATCGTTTACGAAAGTTCAGGTTAAGGCTTAATCCTAACAAATGCACCTTTGGGGTTCGATCGGGAAAGTTACTTGGTTTTATCGTAAGTCAACGAGGAATTGAAGTAGATCCAGAAAAAGTAAAAGTAATACAGGATATGCCGGCATCAAAAAATGAAAAGGAAGTACGAGGTTTCCTTGGAAGGTTGAATTACATAGCCAGGTTCATTTCTCATCTTACCGCTACCTGTGAACCCATATTTAAATTGTTACGCAAGAATCAGGATGTCCATTGGGATGAAAGTTATCAAGAAGCTTTCGAGAAGAATAAGCAGTATCTTCAAGAACCACCAATACTCATACCACCAGTTCCAGGGAGACCTCTCATTATGTATTTGATTGTGCTTAAAGGATTTATGGGTTGTGTGCTCGGACAACATGATGATACTAGACGAAAAGAACACGTCATTTATTACCTGAGCAAGAAGTTCATTGATTGTGAATCAAGGTATTCCTTACTTGAGAAGACTTGTTGTACTCTTACGTGGGCAGCTCGACATTTGAGGCAGTATATGTTGGCACATTCTACACTTCTGATATCTAAGATGGATCTGATAAAGTACATCTTCGAGAAACCAGCACTTACAGGCATATTGGTTGGTGGCAAATGCTTTTGTCCGAGTATGACATCCAGTACGTCACACAAAAGGCTATCAAAGGTAGCATTCTTGTTGATCATCTTGCTCACCAGCCATTGGAAGAATATCAGCCCATGAAGTTCGATTTTCTAGACGAGGATGTAATGAAACTTGATAATAATGAAGGACCCGAACCAGGGGAGCGATGGACTCTCACGTTTGATGGTGCGTCAAATGCTATAGGTCACAACATTGGGGCAGTTCGGACCTCTCCGCGCAACACTCACATACCTTTCACTTCCAGATTATGTTTTGATTGCACGAATAATGTTGCTGAATACGAAGCTTGTGTGATGGGCCTTGAAGCAGCCATTGATTTGAAGATCAAGATTCTTGAAGTTTGTGGGGACTCTGCCTTAGTGATACATCAAGTACGGGGTGATTGGGATACACGACACCCTAATTTAGTTCCATACCGGGATTACATATTAGAGTTGTTGACCGCTTTCGATGAGGTCACCTTTGAGCACATTCCTAGAGAAGCAAATCAACTGGCAGACGCTCTGGCCACTTTAGCAGCAATGTTCAAAGTCAGTTACCCAAATCATGCACCCAATATAAGGATCTGTTGTTACAAGGAGCCAGCACACATTTTCCCTGCTCATTGTCTCACAACTGAAGATGAATCAAGCGAAAGGCCGTGGTACTTCGACATCAAAAGATATCTTGAGAAGCAAGAGTACCCCGAAGGTGCTACAATTTGTGATAAGCGGACTCTTAGAAAGTTGGCGTCTAAGTTTTTACTGTCAGGAGACGTTCTGTACAAGAGAAACTATGATTCGGTTATGCTCATATGCGTGGATAGACATGAAGCGGAATCCATTATACGAGAAATACATGAGGGCTCTTTTGGGACTCATTCCAGTGGGCATTCCATGGCCAAGAAAATCCTATGAGCAGGTTATTTCTGGATGACGATGGAAAGCGATTGTTGTGTATATGCCAAAATGTGCCACAAATGTCAGGTTTACGCAGACAGGATAAATGTTCCTCCCACTCCTTTGAATATGATGACTTCACCATGGCCCTTTGCAATATGGGCATCGATATGATTGGACGCATCGAGTCGAGCGCTTCAAATGGACATAGGTTTATCCTTGTTGCTATTGATTACTTCACAAAGTGGGTGGAAGCGGCTTCGTACAAAAATGTGACCAAGCAAGTTGTCACTCGTTTCATCAAAAGAGAGATCATTTGTCGTTATGGAACTCCTAACAAGATCATCACTGATAACGGGTCAAATCTCAACAACAAGATGATGAAGGAAATGTGTGAAGAGTTCAAGATCGAGCACCATAACTCATCACCTTATCGGTTGAAGATGAATGGGGCAGTCGAAGCCGCTAACAAAAACATAAAGAAGATCGTTCAGAAAATGGTGAGAACGTACAAAGATTGGCATGAGATGTTTCCTTTTGCCCTGCATGGATATCGAACTTCAGTGTGTACTTCCACTGGGGCAACTCCGTTTTCACTAGTCTATGGTATGGATGCGGTACTCCCGATCAAAGTGGAGATTCCTTCCTTAAGGGTTCTGATGGATACTAAGCTTGATGAAGCTGAATGGATTCAAACGAAACTCGACCAACTCAATCTCATCGAAGAAAAGCGCCTGGAAGCCATTTGTCACGGTCAGTTATATCAACATTGTCTCAAGAGAGCATTTGACAAAAAGATTCGGCCTCGAGAGTTCCACACAGGTGACCTGGTATTAAGGAAGATTCTACCAATCCATACTGATCCAAGAGGCATGTGGACTCCCAACTATGAGGGACCGTACATCGTGAAGAAAGCTTTCTCAAGAGGTGCTCTAATCCTGACAAACATGGATGGGGAAGACGTTCCGCTTCCATCAATTCAGACTCAGTCAAAAAATACTATGCATAAAAGGACCCGCTAAGTCGAAAACCCGAAAGGGCAGCTTAGGCAAAAGTTAGGGCTAAAAAGAAGAAAAAAATAATAATAACCCGCTAAGTTGAAAACCCGAAAGGGCGGCTTAGGCAAAAATGGGTGTCCCGGTGGATTAAAAACCCGAAAGGGAGATCCAGGCAAAAATTAGGGACAAAAAGCGAGAAACCGCAGTCTGAAGACTCTTCACGTACACCCTCCTAATACGGGGCGGATCAATTCAGTTATTATCCTTTGGAAGCACGGCACTAGGACGACCAAAGATATGGGAA
Organism: Vicia faba; assembly: GCA_948472305.1. Taxonomy (NCBI): domain Eukaryota; kingdom Viridiplantae; phylum Streptophyta; class Magnoliopsida; order Fabales; family Fabaceae; genus Vicia; species Vicia faba. Next base: position 1,634,596,759 of record OX451739.1, on the reverse strand, counting down.
CTATAGCAATATCAGTTTTAACGGAAGTTCGAGATTTTCTTATTTCCATTTTACTCGTTGTATTTCTTTTCCTCTTCGCAACTTCCTCATTTAGGAGTTGTTTCTATGTATGAACGCCCATTCACGGGCCAAACTCATTAATAAAAAATTTCCCTTCCATTAAAAAAATATTTGTTATGTTCTTTTACTTTATTTTTCGTATGCAAATTGTGATTTAAATTCTTTGTTAAGCATTGCATTGAAAACAATAAGTCAATAATAATTACAAGCTAAGATGTGAAACACTACATTACATGGATATGAAGGCATCCCAAGGGAATTCCATGGTGTTCAAACGGTCATTCTTCCTGTGCAGGTAGCAAGTCATAACGGTCGCCTTGACCAAGCTTTCATCCTCGTCGCCTCTTTACAGTCGACTGAGTGCCCGATTCTCCCACACACAGAGACTTGGGGAATTGGTTGAGATCCACGTCTCTTTTCGGTTATTCACAAAAAGTCCAACACATGAAGGAAGTCAGATCAAGTCATTTCTCCTCAGCAAGATTTAATCCCCAGTGAACTCGATAAGGCTAACCCTTTTATCTCAAATTTCAAGCACCAATTTGTATTAGTACCTCAAGATGACGAGCAACAAATCCCAATGAGCTGTTGGAACTTTGCATACAATAATCATCACGACATATTGCATTGCATCCTCAAACGCATAGCATATCCATGGATCATCATGTCACACTTCAAATGCATATGAAGCATGAGCCAGATCAATCCCAAATCAATTCAAAATCAACAAAACATCCTCACAAAGAATATCATCCTCATAATTCCCAGTTAACATTTGTTATTACACTACCAACTAAAATAAACCAGAGTGTTAGTACGTCATGCTCCCCAACTCTCAACACTCACGTTATCTTCTCCTAAGGTCTTAGATCTTACCTTCGCTTTATCTCTCTTAGGGTCGTAGGTCGTCCGTAGACTTTACCCTCTCCTCATCTTGTTTAGGGTCGTATATCATCCGTAGATCTTACCGTCGCATTATCATTTTAAGGTCATAGGTCGTCCATAGATCTTACCTTCGCTTTATCTCCCTTAGGGTTGTAGGTCGTCCGTAGACTTTACCCTCTCGTCATCTTGTTTTTTTAAGGTTGTAGGTCACTCGTATATCTTACCTTCACTTCATCTCATTTAAGGTCGTAGGTTGCTCGTAGATTTTACCTTCACATTATCTTGTTTTAGGGTCGTAGATCGTCAGTAGATCTTACCATCGCGCTATCATTTCCTAAGGTTGTAGATCGTTCATAGATCTTACCTTCGCTTTATCATTTTAAGGTCGTAGGTCGTCCGTAGATCTTACCTTTGCTTTATCTCTCTTAGGGTCATAGGTCGTCTGTAGACTTTACCCTCTCCTCATCTTGTTTTTAGGGTCGTAGATCGTCTGTAGATCTTACAGTCGCGTTATCTTTCCTAAGGTCGTAGGTCATCCGTAGATCTTACCTTTGCTATATCTCTCTTAGGGTCGTAGGTCGTTCGTAGGTCTTATCCTCATGTTATCTTTTTAGGGTCGTAAGTCCTCCACAGACTTTACCCTCGTGTTATCTTTAAGTTTCTTATGAACCCTACCTTCAGTTACCGCGACATTGTCAACCATACCCTTTCAGTCACTTTACCGCCCACTCCCTCAAGAACCTTGTATTGGCACTGTTACCCCAGTACGAGCTACCATTATTCAACCATGTTTATCCATCATGACCAGTCCACCAGAAGACCAGTTTGTCTTTCCCCAGCAGACATTCACACTAATAAATGACACTCACACCATCTCTCCAGGGCAAATTTCGGGTCCTGGTATTTAATCATCTTCCACCTTGAACTTTCGAAAGGCTGACGCCAATCTCATATTCAGGTTTAAGATGATTAAATAGGGGCAGCTGTCGTACCCCAAATTTGCCCTATCTTTTTTTTACTTTTGTCTGGCTTTGAAATTTGCATCCTGTTGGCACCATTTTCACTCAGTCATTTGCATATCCTGCATCTCATTGAACCAGGCGCTTTGGTTTGAGGTATTAGGGTTGTGCACTCTTTATGTTTAATTTTGTTTTGAAGTTCTCTTATCAGGTAAAAGGGAAATGCATCTGGTTCTCGATTAGTGGATCATGGAATGAATGTTGTCATCACGTTACAAGGTTGATTCTCATTCGAATTTATCAAAGCCTGGATTAGGGTTTGTTTCCCTATTTTTGGCCAAGATGCTAGGGTTTTTGGATCCCTAGTTCCTATGAAGATGTTTCTTTCGCCTGGCTCAAAGATGGCTCAAAGTTCAGGGAGTTCCTCTCCTCTCATTTCAAGCTTTCTTCTTAAAAGTCTCCAAGTCACTAATTCGAGGGTTTAAAGTTTAAGTTGACGACTGTGGAGTTTGGGCACAAGAAATAAGCTTGGGGGTTCATGATCGTCAAGATATGTTTTGGTTGCTTAAGTTACAAGTTACTTGTGATGTGAGTCTCAAAGTTAAAGTTCTGTTTAAGAGTGCAAGTTTGGTTCAGGCGTGATATGAAGATTAAGGTTTGAGTGACCGTTGTTTTGGGTTCTAGTTAACCAAGGGGAATTAAATTCTTAAGCATTTAATTTGTGCAAGAGTTTGATTGGAGTCTGGAAGATAAGGCGCATGATTGTTTGAAATACAAGTTACAATAATTGTTCGCGATTTCTTGAAGTTTAAGTTACAAAGTCAAAGTGTGCATTCAAATTATTCAAGAGAGGATTTCAAAATTCAAACAAGATTCAAGAGTTATTCAATTTCTATACAACAAAGTTCATCATTAATAAAATTCATTCAAGCTTGTGCATTACATTTTGGGACAAGTTACAAAGCATGTTATGAGTGAGAAATCACAAGTTATAATCGTTGTTTACAAAGAAAAAAGCAATTAAATGTTTCTTCTTCAATTTTTGTTGCTTCCTCTTCAAGAGAATCGCCCACGTTCTTTGCTAGCCTCGGCCTTTTCATCTTACAACCCTGCTTGCCATCCAATACTCGTGCTCATGAAACAAGGAAAAGAGAAAATTAGCCAGCAATTAACATATGAAAAATTCCAAGCAAGAATTAATGGTTAAAAGAAATCTTCATTTCATCATGAGGGTTTGTATTTGGAATCAGATTAAAAGGGATTTATTTTTAATCATGGGCCATTTTCTACCAACTGCAAATCATAAAAAGTTGCCCTTTTGGTTCACAAAAAAAAAAGGAAAATCGCCAACATTGTCTAACAAGCAAAACTGCAGCTGCAAACAAAATAAGCAAACTGGCAAGACTGCAGGGCTGCAAACAACACCTACACAAACAGAAACAACAGCAGCTAGAAATATCAAGAAGTCGTAGCAGGCCATAAACAGCAAGCAGCAAAACTGCTAAGCCAGCAGCCCAAAACAGACATACAAAAGTAACGGCCAACAGCAGCAACATAGTAGCCAAATGAAGTAGCAAAATCAGCAAATGTATAATAGCAGTTCATAGAAACACAGCAGGTTAACAAACAAGCCCAATGCCCTGTGCATCATCATGTCCCAAAGATACAAACCCTTCATTATTTTTCAAAAAAAAAAGCAAAATGGCTTTCATCATTGAAAGACAAAAGAAGAAGAGAGATATGGTTTAGAAAGATGTCACCCAGCAACAACAGTCCCAAACCAACAATAAACAGCCCTGCAATAAGCCAAAACCTGTCTCAAATAGACTGTTAATACAATCCAAAACCATGTTGTTGTAGCTGTCTAAAAGCCTGCACACAAACACCAAACAAGACAGGCCAAAATTTGCACCAAATGGACATAACCAGAACCTGTACTCAAAAGATAACAAAAATAGCATACCAACAATGTTCAAATTTCCCTAATTTCCACCCCTGTTTTCACTATAAAAGAGGGCCATTGTTTCATTGGATAGCCAACAAAAAACACGCAAGATCAACTAGCCAAAAAACCAGAGCGAGAGACACAGCAAGCAAAACCGAGAATACATAAAAACCATCAACACAAAAGAAAAAACTAAAAAACCCACAGAACCTAACAGCATACCAACAACATACAACCATGATACTCAACCTTCAACAACCAAGCAACAGGAACCAACAAAACAGATAATACTAGCACCTAACCCTCAACAATCTTGCAAACTCGTCGTCCTCTCCTCCATCATCAGGCCGTAATCCTCTGGTCCCCAATCAAAACCGCACCCCTGCGTACATACAAACCACAATGTTTCAGTGTGTTTGTCAGTTCGAACAGACTCAATGACACCATAGCTTCAACAAAAAATTTTGGGAACGTAAAGAAAATAAAGAAGAAGTAAAAGCAGAAGTACCTGATCCTTGAGCTCAGCCTCCGCCGAAGATCATTGTCGCCTTCTTCGTCGAGGTAGGTTGGGTGTTACCTTTAACTCATTCTCCTGGATACTCTAATATAAGTCACGATTTCTTTCATTGTCCCATACTGATTCGAGTTTGTTCGCCGCCGAGTGTATAACTTTGGATTTAGGGTTTAGTATCCTTTAATACTAGATATAGATCTATATTTTTCGTTTGATCAAGAGTAGGTAGGACGTGTTCGGATAACGATTGTGAGAAAGATCGAGAGAAAAATGAAAAGGGCAGAGAGAGCGAGAGTTTTGGTACAGGGAGCTCGAATCAGAAGAAGGGTAGAGTACGACCATTTAAGGGAGAGAATAAGATTAGCGGAAGGTGATGCTGAGAGGCACCGTGAGATTAGATGAGATGAGGGAGAGTGGGGTTCAAAAGAAGAAGCCATGGAGTATCAATCCAACCCTAATTTCACGCTACTTTTCCCTTTCAAACTCCTTACTGTTTATTTATTATTATTAATCCTGCAACTAATACCAAATAATGTGACGATGGATTGTGCATATATTCTGGGCCAAACCGCATCCATCCATGTCTTGCATTTTATTTGGACATTTTATTTGGCCATTTGATTTAAAATGAACAAAGATATTGTCATGTACCTCTTGGGCTTGGGCTCTACGCCTCGCCTTTTCTTTGCACTCCCTGATTCCGTTTCACCCCTCATAAGCATTCCCTTTGTTTTTCTTGTGATTAATTGTTCTTCTAATTCTTGTGTTATTTTTGTTAATTGTTTTGAGATATTTATACATGATTTTTTTGCTTAATAGTTTACTTGATAAAAATAACAAAAATATTTAGAATTAGATTTTGATTTCCTTTCAATATTTTCTTTACTAAAAAATCACGAATAAATATTAGATTATTTTAGAAGTAGGTTTTAATTTACTTCTTGAATTCATTATTTACGTAACAAGATAAAAACCATAAAAACGTTTAGAATTTCAGTTTCTTTATTTGTTTGCTCAAAACCTTGATACTCTACTCCCTTAGGTAGCTCCATGAGGTGATTAAATCCCGTTTCAATCGCCATGTGTCGAGTAGGCTTTTAACTCACCACTTGTACATAACAATTAGGTTTTTAGTCCCCCCCTTAACCCTTCTTATTTTGTAATTAAAACTTAGCATTAACAAATCAAAAATCCAAAAACACTTTCTAATCATTACTTGTATTTATTCTAAAACTCGCAAAACACTCAACCAATCAAAACTCCCCCCGAAGGGCATGTTATCTTCATTCTACCGCGATACCGGCCGTGCCTATTGCTAGAATGTGTGCGTTAATGTCGCCCACTAAAAAATACAAACAAACCCAGCCACTTTCTAGAGGAACTACGGTGTTCTGATTCCTTCATTGGATACGTAGGAAAAGGGTCGCGAAACCCTCACGAATGCAATAATAAAAACCATTCATTTCCCCTTAAGCAAGCATAGTTGTAGATAAACATGCCCTTTAAGAAAAACAAACAAAATGGATCCCGTTGAGTACAATGGATGTGAGGGGTGCTAATACCTTCCCCTCACATAACCGACTCCCTTACCCTTTCTCTTGGTTGCAAGACCATCTTATCCATTCCCTTGTGGTTTTATCGATATTTCCCCTTCCTTCGGGATATATAAAGTTCTGTGGTGGCTCTGTGTTTTCTGTCGGTAACTTCAGTTCAAATTCGAGCCATTATCAGTGATGATTCTACTCGGTACACCATACCGACATATAAGGTTATTCTTAATGAAGCGCACAACAACCTGCTTAGTAACATTGGCATATGAAGCAGCCTCCACCCACTTGGTGAAGTAATCAATTGCTACCAAGATAAATCGGTGTTCGTTCGAAGCTTTGGGTTCTATCATCCCAATCATGTCAATACCCCACATAGAGAAAGGCCACGGGGAGGAAATCACATTGAGAAGTGTCGGAGGCACATGGACCTTGTCTGTATAAATCTGGCATTTATGGCACTTCTTTGCAAATTTATAACAGTCGGACTCTATTGTCAGCCAATAGTAACCTGCCCTTAGCATCTTTTTAGCCGTCGAATGTCCATTGGCATGAGTGCCAAATGAACCTTCATAAATCTCATGCATCAACATGTCTGCTTCATGTCTATACACACATCTGAGCAAGACCATGTCATAATTTCTCTTGTACAACACATTTCCACTGAGGAAGAAATTACCTTCCAATCTTCTCAATGTCTTTCTATCTTTCTTCGATGCACCAATCGGGTATTCCTGAGTCTGAAGAAAATGCTTGATATCATAATACCAAGGTTTTTCATCTGCTACCTCCTCTGCTGTAAACACATGAGCGGGCCTATCCAGTCGTCGAACCATAATTCAGGGTATATCATTCCAAGTATTCACTTGGTACATAGAAGCTAGAGTTGCCAAAGCATCTGCCATTTGATTTTCATCTCTAGGAATGTGACGGAATTCAACTTTATTGAAGAAGGGTAATAATCTTCTAGCATAATCTTTGTAAGGGATCAAGCCGGGGTGACGAGTATCCCATTCTCCTTTAATCTGATTTATTACCAAAGCTGAATCACCATACACATCTAGAATTTTAATTCTGAGATCAATAGCTTCTTCGAGACCCATGATGCAAGCCTCGTATTTGGCCATATTATTAGTACAGTCAAATGTTAACCTTGCAGTAAAAGGAATGTGCGATCCATGAGGAGTGACAATCACAACACCAATTCCTTTATCATAAGCATTCACAGCTCCATCAAATATCATACTCCAACGAAATTCAGGGTCAGGACCTTCCTCGAGCAATGGTTCATCATAATCTTTCACTTTTAGGAACATCACATCCTCATCGGGGAATTCATATTCCACAGACTGGTGATCCCCCACAGGTTGGTGAGCAAGATAATCTGCCAACACACTGCTTTTAATAGCTTTTTGAGTGTCGTATTCGATATCATATTCAGATAACAACATCTGCCAGCGGGAAATTCTCCCAGTAAGAGCAGGCTTTTCAAAAATGTACTTGATTGGATCCATTTTGGAGATCAACCAAGTAGTGTGATTCAACATATACTGCCGCAAACGCTTTGCCGCCCAGGCCAAAGCACAACATGTTTTTTCCAGCATGGAATACCGTGACTCACAATCAGTGAATTTTTTACTGAGATAATAAATGCCGAACTCCTTCTTCCCTGTTTCATCTTGCTTCCCCAGAATACATCCCATTGATTTATCTAACACTGTCAGATACATAATCAACGGTCCTCCTTCTACAAGAGGGAGCAATATAGGAGGTTCAATTAGATATTCCTTAATACTTTCAAATTCCCTTTGGCAATCATCCGTCCACACACAACCTTGATCTTTCTTTAACAACTTAAAGATTGGTTCACATGTTGCAGTCATGTGGGAGATGAATCTAGAAATATAATTCAAACGCCCGAGGAAACCTCTGACTTGTTTTCAGTTCTTGGTGCTGGCATCTCTTGAATCGCCTTGACTTTATCAGGGTCAACTTCAATTCCTTTCTGGCTAACAATAAAACCCAACAATTTCCCTGATCGGACACCGAAGGTACACTTATTTGGATTCAAGTGGAGACGATACTTCCTCAAACGCTGAAACAACTTCAACAAATATTCTACATGCCCTTCTTCAGTCTGGGATTTGGAAATCATATCATCAACATATACTTCGATTTCCTTGTGCATCAGATCATGGAATAGGGTTGTCATAGCCCTCTGGTACATTGCACCAGCATTCTTCAACCCGAAGGGCATCACTCTGTAACAGAATGTTCCCCAGTGTGTGATAAACATTGTTTTTTCCATGTCCTTCGAATCCATTCTTAATTGATTATACCTGGAAAATCTGTCCATGAACGAGAATACCTTAAATTTTGTTGTGCTATCCACTAACATATCAATGTGTGGCAATGGAAAATCATCTTTTTGACTAGCTTTATTTAGATCTCTGTAATCTATGCACATGCGGACCTTTTCGTCTTTTTTCGGTACTGGGACAATATTGGCAATTCATTGAGGATACAATGACATCACAAGAAAACCAGCATTAATCTGCTTTAGAACCTCCTCTTTGATTTTTACTGCCATATCTGGGTGAGTTCTTCTCAACTTTTGTTTAATTGGCGGACACTCTGGCTTCAACGGTAAATGGTGCTCTACAATATCTGTATCTAGACCAGGCATATCTTGATAAGACCAAGCAAAAATATCCATATACTCTTTTAACAGCTCAATCAACCTGCTCTTCACATCATGATGCAACAATGCTCCACTCTTGACTTCCTTCGGATCTTCTTCTGAACCCAAATTGATCACTTCCAATGGATTTTTATATGGTTGAATGGTATTTTCCTCGTGCTCAAGAAACCGTGAGACCTCTTCTGGAATCTCATCATAATCTTCTTCTTCAACCCCATACACATGACATTCAAAGTTGGGAGAGGGTGCAGGGTCATTGTATTCAACGGGTTTTATAATTAATCTGCACATATGATTTGTAATTGCATTTAGAAACTGACACATATAACAAGTGATCATGCAGATTGAATTTCAGTTATTATTTGTTTTGAAAGGTTTTTTTTATTACCATTATCCAAGAATAGAAGAAAATAAAAAAACACAATATAGGAAGCAAAGACAACTTTTATTATTGATTTTAAAAGTCGCAGCAAACAGATAAGCCCTACAACATTAATACTTCCACCTTGGGCAGAGTGAAAGATTTTTCAAAAAGACTAACAAATCAAATTACTTTGAAACATGTATGCAAGAGGGAACATCAATGGTGATCCAGTTCTGAACCCTAACTCTGTGCATCACATAATTCGGCATTTCCTGCTCTGCTCTGCTTCATCTTCCACAATGGCGTTAATCCTGGAAACAATCGGATGAAGATAACCCCCGCTACGAAAAATGTCTTGATACCTGCCTGCAGCAGACTTTGACTTCATGCCCTTACCTTTGTCATTATTAGAAGAGAACCCCAAGCCAATTTTGTTCTTGTTCACAGGTGGATCCACAATTCGTCCCCAAACTTCATTATGACCATTACGCACAACCTGCTGCGCGTCCTTCAGCAAAACCATGGAATTCTCATTTCCTCTTATGTTGTCAATGGATAAGGCTTGGAACTGGGTTCCAACAGCAGCTTCATCCGCCTCTACAATGCTAAAAGAGGACAAATGAGATATCAATAACGCATGTTCCCCATTTATGATCACTACTTTCCCTTCACATATAAACTTCAGCTTCTGGTGTAAAGTTGAAGTGACATCCTCTGCCTCATGTATCCACGGCCGTCCTAGCAAACAACTATAAGTGGGAACAATGTCCATGACCTGGAAAGTTATCTGAAACAAATGTGGTCCTATATGAATAGGCAAGTCCACTTCACCAATAACAGATTTCCTTGACCCATCAAACGCTTTCACAATGATGCCACTCGGGCGCATAGGCGTTCCTTGATATTTCAACTTTATAAGTGTACTCCTCGGTATAACATTCAACGCGGATCCATTATCAATCAGCACATTGGATAGTGAATCATTCTTGCAGTTCATAGAGATGTGGAGGGCCAAGTTGTGATTCCTTCCTTTATCTGGTAATTCATCATCGTAAAAACTCAAGTTATTACATGAAGTAATGTTTCCTATTATGCTACTGAATTGGTCTATTGGCATATCACTCTCCATAGAAGCTTGGTCCAGTACCCTCATAAAGGATTCTCTATGAGCATAGGAGTTCATCAATAAAGCTAAGATAGATATTTTTGAAGGAGTCTGTAGTAGTTGATCTACATTTCTATAGTCGCTCATCTTAATTATCTTCAAAATATCATCCACTTATTTCTCTAACGTAGCTCTACTAGTCTCACCCATAGCCTTCTTAGGTTCATCATTTTCAGCAATTTTCTTTCCAACACCAATATCTCTTCAAACAACTAGTGCAAACACATGACCGTTGCGGGTCACCCTACTATTTTCAGCTATATTTCCAACATCAAGCATTGGCTGGATGGGAACTTCCACACCATCCTTTAAGATTGTAGCGTTGTATTTGTAAGGCACGGCCTTATCTGACTTGTAGGGGATAGGACCCAGCAAAATAATCACCAATGGGGTAACAGCTGGCTTGCTATGGTACTCAACTTCAAAATAGGTGGGTGCACCAAAACAAGGCACAATGACGTTTACCCCTTCTTCAACATAATCAGTCATTAATAAGTCATTTCTGGAAAACAAATCTTCGTCTGAAGAGAAATACTCATCTGCGGAGGCATACTCTTCATCTGACACTTCTTCAGTCAAACAAACCTCAACCATATCAACTTCATGGTAATCATCCCTCTGACTTGTGACCTTGATAGTTCCATTGTCTAACAACAACTGAACACCCTTCCTCGCGATTGAACATCCTCAGGGGTCTCGACAGCAAACTTGGCAAGATCCATATTGGTGTTCCACCTTACCAACCGTATGGCATAAGGTAGCATGCAACTCCACGAGGTCCTCATTCATATACTCTACATCAAAAATTCTGAATTCTCCAGGACATCCAGAAACTATATTCACTTCCTCTTCATACTCTGCCCTAGGCCTGATTATATGGATTAGGCCCTCATCCATCATCTCCTGCAAATCAACCTTTATCTTATCGCAACCCTGTATGTTTGTACTGCAAATAGCACAATCGGCATGGTCATGCATATAGTAGCTAAATTCACAGAGGTCTGCATGCATTTTCACCAAATCTCCTCTAACTAGATGAATATCAAAAATCCGGAAGTCGCCTGGACAATTGGCCACCATATTCACAGCATTTGCTCCTCCATGCTTGGGTAGAGAATCATCTTTCACATTAGGACCCACATCCTTGAAAGATAGAATACCAGACTTCACTAATTTCTGTACCTCAGTCTTCAAAGGATAACAATTCTCAACATTATTCCCTGGTGCTCCCTGATTAAAAGCACATGTTTGGTCCGCCTTGTAATACCAAGGCAATGGTGATAGTACGACGGGAGGTGGTCAGGTTTGAACCAACTTATTCTGAATCAATGCCGGTAGTAACTCTGTATAACTCATGGGAATAAGGTCATAACTCTCCCTTCTTTGATTATACCCTTGATTCCCCTGCTGGGACGGTCTATGATATGCAACGATAGTTGGAGCGGAATTCATAACGGGAGTAACTGAGGCGACTTGCTGATAACGTTGATAATTCCTTCTAGGAGTGTTTACCCTCCTCTCTTGTATAATAGCATTTGCATCTCCTTCTTTCTTCTTGGTAAACCCATAAGATGGCTTCTTCGCACCTCCAGATCCTCCACTCTTTGTTAAACGGCCTTCTCTTACAGCCTCTTCTAAACGGATACCCATTCCTACCATTTCAGTAAAGTCACTTGGCACACTTGCTACCATCCTCTCGTAGTAGAAAGCACCCAGTATCTTCAAGAAAATCTTGGTCATCTCCTTCTCTTCCAAGGGAGGAATCACCTGGGCGGCTACCTCACGCCATCTCTATGCATATTCTTTGAATGATTCCCTGTCTTTCTGAACCATGGCCCTGAATTGATCACAGTCAGGCACTATGTCCATGTTGTACTTATATTGTTTGATGAATGCTTCTCTGAAATCATTAAAAGTATGGATATTGGCATTGTCCAAACTCATATACCACTTCAGCGCAACACCGGTTAAACTATCCTGAAAAGGTGAATCAGTAGACGCTGATCATTAGTATGGGTAGACATTCTCCTTACGTACATCACCAGATGAGCGTGAGGGCAAGTGTTGCCCTTATACTTCTCAAACTCTAAGACTTTAAACTTAGCAGGTATCTTAACATTTGGGACCAAGCATAACTCATTCACATTCTGCCCAAATAGCTCTTTTCCCATGAGGGCCTTCATCTCTCTTTGCATCTTGTCAAACTGCTCTTGAAAATCATCCATTCTGTCATAAAGACCCAAGTCTTCACTCGGTGGAGGGAAAGTACGACACACATCATCATTAACAAACGGAACCATATTCACTGAAGGAGATGCAGCAGGAACATGCACCACAGGAGGTGCAGGAGTAACAACAGTCTGAACCACTGGAGTATCTTGAGGACCAAGATTGAAACCTTCAGGTGTAAAATTCTCTGGCATTCCCCATGGATAATCTTGGGGCATGCGATTCTGAACAACAGCTGGAGTAGAAGATACGGGAACAGTCGGAGCTTCAGTAGTTGCCCTTGTTGGTTGATGTTGAACACTCGGTGGCTGATTCTGAGCAGCCACCAGAGCTTCCATCAGAGTAGTCAGATTGGCCATGCTGGATTTCAAAGCAGAAACTTCCTCGCGCATCTCGCAATTCTCTTGTTCTAAGTTATCCATCTTTTTTATGAAATTAGCCCGAGTGTTGTAGTGATGAGTCAGCTTGTTGAACGAAGTAAAGAAGCTTGGTAAGACACCTGGATATGCATAACAATTGCAAGAAAAATGTGCAATAAGATGCATGATATGTAATGCACATGATTATTTTTACTTTGTTATTTAATATTTCAAGGGATTTATAGATTTATAGACACATTGCAAATATCAGAGTAACAACACGTTTGAAATACTGAAAATTTTATTATAATATCTTCAAAATGGATTACAAGTTTCAATGATCCCAAGTACAAGATGCAAATAAAATCTAAAACCCTGAGAAATAGAACTGATGGAGACCACTCTACGCTGGCGCTTCCCCGTGAGCCTGGAAATCTGATCTTCCACCTCTGGTTTTATTCCGCATGTCTGATGGCAACCTCCTTCCAATCATCTGAATTAGGAAGTGAGTAATCAGCACCTGATTGAGGCTTAGGAGAAAATAAATCCCCTTGCCTCTCCATAGACTCTATCGCTTGACTCTCAAGGATCTCAATCAAGTCGTCTTTCTCCTTCAAGTCTGCTTTATAAGAACTCTCTAAATTTTGGAACTTGTTCTTCCAAGCATCTTTTTCCTGTTGCATCCTAACCAAAGCAAGTTGCATCTCTTCTAGATCATCTAATAAGGGAGGAGTGGTATTCATAAATAGATCAGGCATGGGTGTCTCCCGGTATACGACATCTTTAACTGAATAGCTCTCGATCGGACCTACTGAAGATATGGCTCCAAAGAAACAACACCCCTAGGTCCCAAATCCTTCCTACTCTTCTTATGAATGTGACACCAGGCCTTTGCAATCTGCTCCCTAGCTTCCCTATGGTCTTCTCCTTCCTTCAGAAAGAAACTACTCAAATGAATACTATTTGGTTTATCCTTCATCGAATAACCAAGTTGTCGCCATGCAAGAACAGGGTTATAGTTAATTCCTCCCTTTGTACCAAGAAGAGGTACATTGGGGAAACTACCACAACTGTCAATAATCTCTATATCCTGGTGAGCTCGATGATACCAATCAATATCCGAGTGATTAAGTTCCATGATCTTAGGAGCCCAACGGGGTTCCTTCTTGTCATCCCAAAAAGCATCAGACTGAGGCATAAGAGAGATAAACCACCGGTACAACAGAGGCGTGCAACAGATGATCATCCCCCCATGATAAGAATTCCAAAGATGAATAGAGTAATAATCATCACCCAACAATGTAGGAACTGGGTTTCCAATCATGAAGATCCGGATAGCATTAATGTCAACAAACTTGTCCACTTTAGGAAATAAAAACAACCCGTAAGCAAGTAGAGCAAAGATGGCCTCAAAAGCAATTGTACTCTTCATTCTGGAAAAGTAACGAGCTTTCTCCAATAAGAACTGAGCTGGTAATCCTCTAATTCCTCCTTTAGTAGTCATATGAGCTTCCACCTCAGATTTCCCTAGATGAATCAAAGCAGCAATCTCATGTGGTTTTGGCTCACCCTCCAAACCAGTAAAAGGAACATGATCGTTAACAGATAAATCCAGTAGATAAGAATACTCCTCTAGTGTGGGCATCAACTGATAGTCGAGAAAAGTAAAGCAATGATACATCGGATCATAAAACTGGACCAAGGTCGAGAGAATACCCTCTTTTATTTTCAGCTTCATGAGAGGAATAATGGATCAATACTTCTTCCGAAAGTCTGCAAATCACTCGATCTCGGGAATTAGACTGATCAACTCATCTATCTTTGGATCCTTGAAATTGTATTTCCCGGTCTTTCTCTTTCCAGAATCCATGGTTAGAAAGTACCTGAGATATTCACAAATGGTAATCCTTTAAATCCCTTGAAATATGGTTTCTTCAAAAGATGCTTATGAGTGCATGGATGCATGATGCAACAATCACACACAAGATCACACATATAGGGTTCATAGGTTCAACGTCACGAGCATGAGGTCGAAGGTACTACCCATAAGGTATTGGTCTAAAATTTATCACCTGCCGAACAAGGTTCTAGAGGTTCCCAGAGTCTACATCCTTCCTTCGGATATTACTAACTTCCTGATTAACTCGGTAATTAGTAATATTCTCAAGAAAGACTCGTTTGGGCGTAGTATCGTGTGACAACTATTTTCGGATTACTCCGTCATAGCTTCCGCACTACACCTAAAAGGCCAAGATCGGTTTGGTATTCTACGGTCCTCAGTTTCAGTAGGCTCCCAGGTCGAAAGTAGTACATCTTCCCGATTACTCGATAAACGACATTACAGTCAAAGGGGCCTCCACTAAGTGGGGGATCTCATGCCTCCTTTTTTGGGATTACTCCCTCAAAGTTAACATGACTATACCACCCGTCCTATCTTAAAGTTTTCCTAAGTCCGGGTATAGGACTTACGAGTAATCACCAAGCACCCTGAAAACAAGGAAAATCCAGACAAACATATATATAACATATAACACAAAAAACAATAATAACACATATAAAGATATAAACAAAGATAGGCTTAACCCACATAGGGATGGACCAGCAAGAGGTCAACCTGTCCTCAGTGAAGTCGCCATTTTTCTTTAGCGGTAGAAATGTTTAAGAATAAGTCATTGGGTTGACTAGACTTTATACAAATCAAAATAAAAATTTCCACCGCGCTTTATTGTTTCTAAAGGAATGGGAAAAGAGAGAATAACCCAAAAAGAGGGGGAAAGATTCAAGGTAAGGGGGTTGGTTATGCAAAGGGAAGGTATTAGCACCCTAAACATCTACGATACTCCGCAAGAGCCTCTTTGTAAAATCTGTATATTTTGGCTATGAAAATGTTGTATAAAAATGGATAATGGAGGTGAGAAAAGAAATATATTTATTTTATAATTTTTGCACCCGCCGCGGTTGCGAACCTTTAGTGCCTACGTACCACCTTTTCATGCAATAGGGGATCAGGGTACACATAGTTCCTCTTTTAAAAATATAAAACACAAATGTGTTGGTTAATTTTATGAGATAAAACATCATCATCATTGTCCGTGTGGAAAACATACCTACTACCCATAATTATGAGAAAGGAGAATTTGCATCATCTCAAAGTGGAGGATATGGCCTGGATCTTAAAATCAACAATGCCTCACTCAACACCCAAGTGGAGAATATATCTCTTCACTACATATTTTAGAAGTATAGTTGTTTGCATCACTACAAGGATTGACAAGAGTTCAATCTTTTGAGAAAAGTTTAAAGATAAAAGCCAAAGTGGCAAAATGGTTTGAAATGAGATTGATCGACTTTTAGTCTTCTCACAAAAAAATGTCAAGATATTATTAAGTTGATTGGAGTTTATTTATGAAAATGTTTTGGAAATGCTTGGACATAAGTCCAAGTTTATTATGAAAGTGGTTCAAGTTTAAAAACAATAAGAGTTTTCAAAAGGAGGGAGAAGATTTTTGAAATTAAAGAAGATGGGAGGAGAAGAAGGGACTATCCTGAAGCATAAGGTAAAAGCTAGGGATAAGAACCATCTAACCAACAAGAAGCCAATACTTGACATTATGAGCCAAGATAGAATTTCCATTCCTTGGATTGAAACCAATCAAGCAAAAAAATATTAGACCTCTTGAGAGAACCAAACTTCAAGTGTATTGAGTCTTCACAAAAATTGGGCAGAGTAACGGTTCTATACGGGTGAATTTCAAATTACAAATAAAGGGTATAATCACAAAAAACCTACACACAAAAACAAACAAGCAACCCAATGTCTTGAGGTGAACCTCAAGAACTCCAGACAAAATAATCAGATAAGATCACAAGGTCTCCAAGATAGGCCAAGGTTTCTAATCCTAAGTCCAAGAAAAAAGTCCCATGCTCCATAATGCCAAGGATAGTAACCAAATAGTCCAATTACCATTAAATATTTTTATAGTTTATGTTGATTATTAAGTATCTTAAACAAAGAAAAGAAAAACTCAAGTGAGCTAAGTAAAAATGACAATAAAGTAAATGCTCAAATGAGCAATGATGAAAATGGCATGAAATGTAAATGCTAAAAGTAAATAGTACATAAAGCATAAAAAATAAAAGTATAAAGTAAACAAGTAAATAACTAGTGGTTAGTTGGATGACCATCTTGAAGCTTGCATTTGGAACTCATTAGAGGATTGGTAGAACCAAAGCCTCCACACAACAAGTTGCATTTACTTTTTGTTAAGTATATCATCTATTTGGAATTCTCACAAATGCCATTTAATGATCAACGATGTTTAAGTGATCCGCGTTGACCAAAGGTGTTGTAGATTCATTAGAGGATTGGTAGAACCAAAGCCTCCACACAATGAATCTCAAAGTTATTGGATCAAAGAGATCAAATTAACATACTTGGGCTTGAAAACATAAGTTTGGGCCAGAATGATCATTTATTCGAATTGGGGCAAAATTTAGCACTATGTTAAGCAATCGTAAGTGGACTTATATAGAAGTCGCACCTATTTTGAGGCCGGTCAATAGCAATTTATGCACCATTTGTTCTGAGACATGATATAGAGATCATGCTCCAACAACATTTAGTGCAATAAGAAGGGGATGAGATGAAGAGGGATGGGAGAGAATATACAAACCACTTTTGAATTAAATTTAATCAAACTATAATTAAAATCATTCATCCATTTTTGTGGAGTTAAACTCAACACCATGGATCCAATGATGTTAATAAAGTTCATGATCCAAAATTTAACCCAAGATCAGCCAGAAAATAGTCACAAATAATATTACATTTTAATATATACAAAAGGGCTTTAAAATAATGTTTAAAAATAGAAAATAAAGAGAAAAATATCAACTATATTCAACTTAATCAAGAAATAAAAAGTAAGACCATAGAAAAATCAGAAAAGGGCTCAAATAATTTTACAAAATTTTTGGTAATTTTTTAAAGTCAGAAACTATTTTTAAAATTAAAAGAAATGAGTAAAATAAACCAAAAATGATAAAAAATAGTAAAGTCAGAAACAAAAATAAAATAAGGTCACCAATATTTGTCACAATATCATTGGATCACTCTATAAATTTTCCAGAATTTAAAAATGTATAAAAGTATTTTTAAACATTTAAAACAATTCAAATAAAGTCTAAATTTATAAAAAATACCAAAACACAAAATTAAATTTTGGAAAAATAAAAATCAGAAATAGAATAATCAAAATATTTTTTCATAATTTTTTCAGATTTCTTGGACTTAAAATGAATTTTTTATGATTTTTTGAAATTTAAAACAATTAAAATATGAAAATCAGAAAAGAAAATAAAAGTAAAAATATGTGGACCATTGGATTAGATTCAAAATGCATTGGTAATCAAATCCAAGAGATCTGGCGCGATGTGCATATCATGGTCATTAGTGAATAAAGTACATAATCAAATATAAATCAGATTTTCAAAAATAACAAGTGGCGTGCCATCATTGATTGGAAGATGACACGTAGGTCTTCTTCAACCTCCAGCCAACGTGATTTGCAGGTCTCTCAAACTGTAAAATCAGAAGCTCAGACTTATGTCATTCGCTTTGTCTCTTCAAGACGAAGACAACTACACCCTCGCGCCAAATTTATATAAATTGTAGCTCCAGCAATTTGGAAGGAAAGTTTTGAAAAGGGATTTGAAATTTCATGGTCAAAATGTGTTTCCAGTAAAAGGTAAGTGTTACGACTAGAACCAGGGCAATGAGAGCAACACAATGATATCAGAGTTTTGAAGAACTGATGAAGAAATCTACCTATTAAAGTTAAGTTGCAGAGCTCTAAAACTGGACTTCTATGAAGCAGTATAGGGCACGATTCTTGAAT
This sequence comes from Vicia faba, assembly GCA_948472305.1. NCBI lineage: Eukaryota > Viridiplantae > Streptophyta > Magnoliopsida > Fabales > Fabaceae > Vicia > Vicia faba. Next base: position 1,634,578,134 of record OX451739.1, on the reverse strand, counting down.
GTAATTATGTGGTTAGCTTCAGGGAAGACCAAGGAAGGTGAATTGATGGAAAAATTGGATTGAAAAAGGCTTGAGAATGGATTTTGGAGTTACTGAATTCTGAGTTGTAGAATAAGTTTGGCAGGGTGATTCTGGCTATCCAAGCTTGAGAAAACGAATGGGATAGTTCATATATTTATATGAGAAGAAAATGGGATCAAAAGGAAGAGTGAATGATGCATTTTGGAGGGAATTCGTGCAAACCTGATGCACGAGTGAAGTGTGATCTAATTTTCACCAAAACTCATCCAATCCTTGCGTTTTGAGGTGCTAAACAAATCTGGAACTTCACTAAACATGTTTAGAGGGAAATATGTGTGGAAAACTTGTGATTAGAGGCCACATTATGGATTTCAAAATTCTGACTTGGTGAGAAATTCAATTTCAAAGTGCCAACTTCTGACCAATGGCATTTTCAACTCAAGGGGTCTTAAGGCATGATTCTTGATGCTTTAGAAAGATGAGGTTACAAGCTTTGCAATGGAAAAATAATGGAATCAAGTGGATAGAAATATGCACTTGTGACAAAATGGAATAAAATCTTGTCTAACCATGACAACTTCTCCAATCAATCCCTTGTGCTTTTCAACCAAATTTGATAACCTTGAAATCTGATGAACCAAAAACACCTTGCCATGCCAATTCTTCCAAAACCAATCCAATGGTTAGGTTTGAACTTCTCAAGCTTTATTTACTAGGGCATGGAAATAAACTCATGAACCCATGGGGTAACTTATTAAATCCCATTGCCTTTACCTACATGGATATCAAGCAAGACAAACCAACATTGCATTTTATTTAGTTAAAAGAAGAAATCAAGACAAAAAAAATATTCATGATCACAAAAGAACATAAGTCAAGGTGCTTGGTGATTCCTCAAAAGGGGAAAGCTAAATATAGGGAAGGGAACCAAGAATCCTAATGTGATCTTGTTGTGAATGAATCAACATGGTATGATGAAGGGGTTTTAGGGGGGAAAATTGGGGTACAACAGTCGGGTTATCATCATATTCGTGTTAAACAAGATGATATTTCGAAGACGGATTTTCAAAGAAAGTATGGTCATTACGAGTACACTGTGATGTCGTTTGGTGTATCTAATGCGCTAGGTGTTTTCATGGAGTATATGAATCGAACATTCCATTCGTATTTGGATAAGTCTGTCATGGTCTTCATTGATGATATACTGATTTATTCGAAACCAGAAGAAGAATATGCTGATCATTTGTGAATTGTATTACAAGTGTTAAACGAGAAGAATTTGTATGCAAAGCTATCGAAGTGTGAGTTTTTTTTAAGGAAGTGAGTTTCCTTGGCCATGTGATTTCTAGTGGGGGAATTGTTGTGGATCCGTCTAAAGTCAATGGGAGACTCCGAAGTCTGCAACTGAGATTCGAAGTTTTCTTGGTTTAGCAGATTATTATCAAAGGTTTATTGAAGGATTTTCTAAGTTGGTGTTACCGTTAACTCAGTTGACTCGAAAGGGGTCAAGCTTATGTTTTAGATGTTGCATGTGAAGAAATTTTTGTAGAATTGAATAAGAAATTGACGACCGCTCCTGTATTGATTTTTCCCAATCTGAGTGAGTCCTTTGTGGTGTATTGTGATGCGTCGAAGATGGTTCTTGGCGGTGTGTTATTGCAAAATGTACAGGTTGTTGCTTATGCTTCTAGGAAATTGAAGGTGTCATACCCCAAATTTGTCCTATTGGTTCCTAATCTTTTATTCCTAAAAAGTATCATTTTTGCTTTATATGTTCATGGGGTTTAGTTTTTGAAAGGGCGTTTAATGGGATTTTCTATACCAGAAAATCTCATGTAAATTTTAAGCCCATTACATTTCAATTAAGACTCGTTGGTATTCACTTTCATTTAATTTGAAAAGGGTTTTATATTGTTAAAGACTCTTAGGCATTTCTAAATCAGAAAAGACCCATGTAATTTTTTTAAAGCCCATTCGGGTTCTTTTGTAGGGGGTGTATTTGTTAAAATATATTGGCCCATTTATGAATAAATAGAAGGGGAGGGTTTACATTATTTTGGAATTCTTGGGCCTTTCTAAATCAGAAACGCCCATGTAGAGTTATTGGCCCATAGAGGGAGAGGTACGCTGATTGCATGAGGGGTTTGTTGATTAAATGGACGGGCCCGCTAAAGTAGTGAGGCTTGTTTTAAATAGAAGGGGTGTTGTATGTTTTTAAGAAGGCCCAAACGATTAAGCAATATGGTCCATTTCAGTTTTTCTTTTTTGTTTTGAGAAAATTGTTTTGATTTATAACGTTATCATAATTATATTTATTACTAACATTATCAGTAACATTATTAAAGGCATTATATTATAACTTAAAATGGTGTTTTGTTTTATTAATTGAAAAAAAAAATGATTAAAGAAAGGCCAAAACTGAAGCTTACAACCCGGTCTAACTCATTTCAAAGCCCAAACGCACAGCCCAAAATTAGAAAAAACGCATGTTTCAAACACTTACTGTACAAATTGAAGAAAAATAATGCACATTTTATTACTAAGAATTGTTACTGTTTAAATCAACATAATTAAAACAGAATCATATCAAACTTATACAGATCATATCAAAAATTTATTACAACAAATCAGGGTCTCAATACATAATCAAATCCCTAATCTCTAAAAATTACAAATCAAATAAAAACAAACCCCTAAATCTGCTAAGTAACGACAATTCATAAAAAGCTTCCTAATATATCTAAAATCTAATACTATAAAATATAAGAACTCTAAGACAGAGGGGGAGAAAAATTTCTATGAAAAAGAATTGACAGAGGGAGAAATCCTGAAGAACAAAGAAGAAAGCCTTGAAATAAGAAGGTTTGAGCGCTGCCGCAGTCAACTCTCGTATCTGCCGCTCCTTGCGAACCTAGGGTTTCAACATCTGAATCCCTATCTTGTCTTGTCGCGTCGCCGCTACATCTTCATCACCAATGTACCTGAGAAAAACAAAGAAGGAGGATTAGCGATCAACGGAATCAAAGGAGAACAAGCAGATTCACGCATAAAGGAGGTAATAGAAACTTAGCTCTAGTTTTTTTTTTGTGTTTTGTTTCACAATTGGGTTCATTTAGGCTTTAACCGGGGGTTTAGGTTCAATCGCCTCTGATTAGGGTTCGAGAGGAGCAGCGTCGATCCAGGGTTCTTTTTTTTGTGTTGTTGTATGGAGAGAGAAGAGAGAACAAGTGAGGAATCAAAGAAAAAGATAAAAGGGAAATGAGAAAATGTTTGGTAAAAAACAACAATATAATTGGCCTTATAATCCCATGCTTCGCGCCTCACCATGCACCCTCCATCATGACCATGTGATCTCCATCATGCATTACAGACGCGTGCGCCCATGATATTACCATACGCCCTCCCACACCTTGGATAAACAAATATGACCCCAAACCCCATTGGGCCAGGCCCAGTTTCCACTCGCACCTCCCTCCGTATTCATTTTACTAACATGCGCAGAATCCTCGTCTCCCTTAGCCTAATGGGTCAAGTCCAATATCTGGACTTGGACCCTTACTGCCTGCACCCCCATATTTTACTACCTAGTTATAATTCAAACCCTGTTACGTTGAGCCTGAATTCAATATCTGAATTTAGGGTCCTGCTACACACACCTTCCTATTTTACTAGCTTAACATAATCCTCACCACCCTACATTTTATTTAATTTCCTTTATTATTTTTGTTATAATTATTTTTGTTTTAATATTTATAAATTTTAATATTATTTACTATTATTATAATGAATCAAATATTATTTTTCTAAGACCCATTCAAATATTTATTTTCTTGCATTAAAAATCTTTATTTTAAAATCATGCATTAATAAGATATTTTTATAATTAATACATTAAAAGATATTTAACCAACAATAAACTCCTTTTTATTAAATCAAATTAAACAATAATCAATTTTCAAAAAGGGTTACATATATATTTTAATTAACTCCGCACTTCGTCTAACAAACTCTGCTTTTCACAGACCTAGGCTAAGTACAAGGGGAATTCAAATATCTTCGTAATCCATAAAAAACATCAACCAACTGCGAACTACGAATTGGGACTTTGATTCCTCCTAAGAGGATACGTAGGCATACAACTAAAATCGTGGCGAGTTCCCCTAATAAAAAAACTAAAACCCTATTTCTTAAAGATTGCGCTTCTAAACCCTAGTATCCTTGTGAACAAGGTAGATGAAAGGTTCCCAACACCTTCCCTTCGTCTAAAAACGAGTCCAACAACTTAGAATCTCTAACCAAATTAAGGTTATCCTTTATATCCCCTTCCTTAGTGTGATACAGTGGGAGAACTGGCTTGGGTGTTTTTGTGTTTTATCGCAATTGTTGCGGATAGCAAGAATCGCCACTGACTTTTCTTTTATCCAATAAAGGAAAGGGTGAAAAGAACAGGAAAGACCTTTTGATAATTTTCTTGAGTTCGGGGGGTAGGTTATGAAAAGGGAAGGTGTTAGCACCCTTTTCATCTGTAGTTATCTATGGGCTCTTAATTGCTTGATCACTTTGAAATGCTTTGTGTTTGTTTAAGTTTGAAAATATTTTGAAAACGCCTAAGTTTGACAAAATTTGCAATGATTCTCGCATCGTTGAGAATGTATACAAAGTGTTGGTTTTGAAAATATTTGTTGAAAGGAAGTGTTTGGAAATATGTTTGAAAATGCCATTGTAAGGTCATTTTGTAATGATTCTCGTATCATTGAGAATGTATACAAAATGTTTGTTTGAATAGTATTTTTTAAAGTGTGAGGTGTAAATGGTTTTGTTTATGAGCAAGCAATTACGAGAAATCTACCTACTCAAAAAGTCTTTGTTCTTTTCCTCCTCCTTTAGATAGTTCTATTTTACCATTTTTTGGTAGAAAGCCATATCATTGGATGTGAGGGACGGGCATGGGTCACCGTACAGTCGTAGAAGGAAACTTGTAATATGTTTTAGCAATTTTCATATGGGACTACGGTCATTTATCGAAGGAAGCATTGAAGGGTCATTGAGGGACTATGATCTTTTAATCGAGGGTCTTTTGCTAAAACATCTCACGTTCGAGGGACATGACTATTTTCATCTGAAGCAACAAGTGTGGGTTATCCTAGAGGTACAAGTGTGTAAGGTGTTTAATTTTAAGTATTTATCTTGATTTAGGGTTTTGCTAAGTTTGATTTTAAATCTTATCATGCAAACCCTAATTACTAGCAATAATAAGGAAAGCGATAAATTGTGGAATTTAAATGTCCTACGCTATTACAACGCTTTGGGAATGGGGGGTACAATTTTGTAAATGAAGGGAGGAAAGAAATAAGGCCCTAATTACTCTTACAAATCATTGAATATGAATTACAATAATAGTACAAAATTGAAAAGATGAAGAAGCAAAAAGAAATTGTTTTTTAGGGTTTTTTGATGGAGAAAAAGTTTAATGCTTTAACCTAATTAGACTAATTAATTATTTACAAAAGAAGTTAATTAATTATTTAATCAAAACCTAAAATATTATTTAATTAAAATAATACCTAAATCTAATTTAATTTGTTTATAAAAGTAATTAATATTAATGACAAAAAGTATTTTATAGTGTAGAAAAATGATAAAATTTAGTTCTAAATATTAACAAAAAATAAAACAATATTTTTAATTAAATTAATTAAGAAAATATGTTTTTGTATTTTAGTTTTTTAATAAAAATAAATAAGTAAGTAAAGTGTAGAAAATATAAAAGATATGAGAAAATATTGGGCTAGGGGGTTTAAAAAGAAATATGGGAATTAAAAGTAGTAAAAAGGGCGCTAGGCCCAAATGTGTGTTTTTGTTGAATTCAGAAAATAAAATAAAAATAAAATATGGGCTTGCATGTTATAAAGCAAAAAAGGGGGTGAGAACAAGAAATTCATATTAGGCCCAAGTTCTGAATCCAACGCCTGTTTTGATTCCATATGGCTGGCTTATGATGGTCCATGGTGGGAAAGCACATTTGAGGCCTTGGATTAAATGGCTGGTAGATCTGATGGTCCAATCACAAGGTTGCATAACATGCGCGCGCTGCTTGATGTTTTGAATCTGCAAGGAAATATTAAGAAAAAACCAAAAGGGTACCACTGGGGCTCAAACCCAGGTCCCTAGTAACAAATGCCTTACGCGCGCTTCCTCTGTCACTGGGGTGGTTGTTTCATCCAGTATTAAGACAAGTTGCATTGAATATAAAATGAACCCTTTCCTAAACACACTTCATCTTCTTCCTCGCGCTAGCATTTCCATTGTTACATATTCAAATTTATGATCTTGCTCATTTCTCAACCATTTGCAAAAGTATAAACATGAAAATTGCTCCATTTTTCAATATGAATTCAACCATGTAAACAACTTAAACTATAAATCAAAGATGAACAATAATTTATGTTAGTACCAAATAAAACCTAATTTTTTCAGAAATTTCAAACTCAAAATTCGCATCACTCAAGCAACATAAATGAAAACTAAAGACATGGTTAGCTTCAGGGATATGATGTCTACATTTTTTATTTACAAAGTAACCATTAATGATGCTTGTAGAGAGAGTTCAAAATTCAGAAACCTTACCTCAAAACTGGAAATTGTGTATGGAGTTTGAGCCCTTCTGGAAGTGTGGTGATGATCTGAATAGCTTCACTGGACTCCAAGGAAGTTAATGCAACTCTTACATTATGCTGAAAGTGGCTGAATCATGCTTGAGAAGTCAATGTGCAGAGCTTTATTTTTGAGTTTGGAAGATGAGGAAGATGATGTTACAATTGTGAAATAGGGATGGGGATGAGTTATATCTGATGTATGAAATCTTTGAGAATGATTTAGATGGAAAACGCACGAGTGGATTGTGAGATTGAAGTTTTTGGCCAGAAATGACAAGTTATGGAGGTTTGGATGCAGTTCTGTATTTTAGGGAGTTTCAGGGTGTTTCAAGGCTTGTGAATTCGTGTGTTAGGCTGCGAATAACCTCTATTTATAGGAAATAGGTTTGGAAGCTTTAAGGGATCAGCAACAAAAGATCACATGTTATGGTATTGAAACTTGATTTTGAAGCAAGCTTGACAAACATGGTTTCAGTGCATAGTACAAGGGCTTGTAGGGTGGCTATAGGATTTAAACATGTTTCTTATGAGAATACATGTTGAGTATGATCATAAAAAATAAGTTAGAGGCTCAAGACAAGTTGACTTTGTGATTAAAGTCACTTCCAAAATGGAAGTGTGAACTTTCTTCCCTAAATGGCATGATCACTTGGACAATGGCTCAAGCTATTGGATCATAGCTCAATTAGTTGTGTAAACATCTGATTATGGATAGATTTGCAAGTCAAGAGGCCTGCAAAGCAAGATTATGTAGCATAGTTGTAAGATTGGATCACGTGTTCATCAAGAACATGACTTGTAATTCAAGAATGGATGCCTGACTTCTTCTATTGGATTCTCTTAGCTCAAGAATGATCTCTTCAAGTTATTGGACATTTTGGAAAGCTTGAAACATTGTCTACAACGTTCATGTTGACCACTTTGGCTAACCAATATTGGAACTAGATAAAAATTGGTCAAGAAGTTAGGCCAAAAATCTGCCTAAACTTGCTAAAATTTTCACTAAGTGTTTTATGAAAAATGTCATGACTTTATGAGCTTATATCTTCAAATCTAAGCATTTTTTGGACATGAACCATAAGGGACAAATTTGTAGAATTCATCAAGATATACAACTTTCATGTTGAAAGTTTTCCTTGAATCATCTTGCATCTTGGTGAAAAATTGTCATGAAGTAGTGAAATTATCAAGGTTAAAAACACTTAGAATTTTTCTAAGTATTAGAAATCTTAACTTTTTTTGTTGATTTTTTTAATTTATTGATTCTTGATGATCAAGTTTGAAATTTTTAAATGCCTTAACGAATCTTGATCTTTTAAATTTAATGTTGACCAAAAAGTCAAAGTTTGACTTCTTGTGTATCAGTTGACTTTTCATCAGTTGATCAGACTTCAACTATGAATCCGTTGATCTTGAGAAATAATTTGAGCCATGAAATTAGGTTAATATATTGTGTTTTAATCCTTGAGATCATGCTTCAAATCATTAGTTCATGTACTAGGTCAAAAATAACTGATCAGTCAATCTCGGTCAAAATCCTAATTTTGACAATTTTGCCCCTTTGATGATTTGAGTGCTTTTCTTGAGGCATTGTGATAAACCCTTGGTCAATTGATAAATATCACTTCAAAATGTTGATGTTGGCCAAAAATCATGAAGTTTGACTGTATATTGACCACAGTTGACTTTTTACCCAATATAGATAATTTTCAATCGTCTCAGCTATTGACTGAGCAAATTTGTGATACAAGGCTTGAAACTTGGTAGGAGAAATCTTGAAGACATATAATGAACCATGAAAGTCACTTGAGGCATCAAAAGTCTAATTGTCCTTGAGAAAACCAAAACCCTAATTTGGAGGCTCAATGCTTAGGAGGTGAGCTTGTCTGATCAAACCCTTGAGAACCCTTGAGCATTTGAAATCTTTGGTGAGAAATGTCTTGAGAAAAGAGAGGGAAAATTTTGGGGTACAATAATTAGGATAAAAATTAAGGGTGGCGACTCTATATTTAAAACCGGTTACAACAGCTGGCGACTCTGCTGGGGAGTCAACCCTAGGTTTAGAAGCCTTGTCTTTTGGTTTTAGGGTTTTTAGGGTTTTTCTATTTTTTTTTATATTTGCTTATTTATTTATTTATTTATGATTTTTATTTTTATTCATCTGTGGTGCGATTTTATTTTTTCAAAAAAAATATTTTCAAAAACCCTTAGAAAGAAGGTTCGTCTATTAGCCAAGGGGATACGTCAGCCCTATGAGTTTATGTGACGACTTCGCCTAGAGTCGGTAGAATTCCACAAAAGGAATACGTCTAAAGAGACATCCTCTTGGGAAGTAGGACTTTGGAATGAAACTTATGACTCTTTGTACAACCCTTAAACCAAACTCTCATGATGATACCTTTCATGACCTAGAGACGAAAGTTTCAGTCTGCAAATAGGCTCCACTTAAGGGAGGCCCTTGTACCTTTCTCTCTAGTGTTATTCATGATACCCTTAAGGAAACCACTTTATGGGGAGGGTAGAATATCCGTAGGCCAAAACTAGGAGCCTACCTTCTAAGGGTACCTTTCATAAAATCTCGTCACTAAGCCCCATATTCATGCATTCATACACTTCTGCATTTCATATATTCATTACACTCTATTTATTTTTGTTTGTCTTATTCACAGGGTTAAAAAAATAATAACTAAAGGTTTTTTTGGTGAAGTATCCTGAAAATGAATACCAAAGGGAAACAACTTGTCTGTATCAATGCCATCAAGCCAGATATGTCAAAAATCAAGGCTATAAAAGGGAAACTGTCTAAAAGAGATTTGAATATGTTCACTCATTGTTATGGGGATACCATTGACCTAACCAAATAGAGGTACAATTGGATGTTATTTATGCCATAATTCAGTTCTATGACCCTCCATTGAAGTGCTTCACTTTCCAAGACTTTCAGCTAGCACCGACTCTGGAAGAATTTGATAGAATTTTGAACTTTTCTAAAGAAAAAACTTATGTGGGGATCGGGCATACTATTGATGTCAAAATCTTGGCAGAAGGTTTAGGGATCCCTTATCCCGAATTGTCACTTAATTACAAAAAAGAAGGTGACATGCAAGGGGTTAAGAGATGCTACTTGGAGACTAAGGATTTTGATTTTGCTAATAACAAAGAATTGGAGTATTGTATTAATTGTTTAGGACTACTTGTGTTCGGTGTAATCTTATTTCCATGGACTTTGGACTATATTGACCCTGCAACTATTAGCGTATTTTGGGGCGTAAAAGTTTTCAATAAAAATTCAACTCTCGCTTTACTTGCTGACATTTATTATGCACTTCATACGTGGTACGAAAAAGGGAAGGGGTACTCTAAACGGTTGCATCCCACTATTGTATTCTTGGTTTATGATGCATCTCTACAAGGAATATTACATGATTCTGAATCTTACAAGGTATGAGTGGCCTAAAAAATTAAGGTCTCTTACTGCTAATTATGTGTTGTGGTATGCAAGGAAGCTGGACTTTGGGGATATCATCTATAGGTGCAGAGTCTTTCCCAATGTTCCATTGATCATATTACGAGGTTACATCAATTATAACCCTACCTTGGCCCTACGACAACTAGGGTATCCTTTGGAAGATAAACCCTCAGATGAACAACTCCAACAATTGATCATTCATGATATGGGCAAAAACGACCAAGAATTGCTCAATAAGATTATCCGGGCTTGGAATAGGGTTAATGAAAGAAAGGCTAAAAGGAAGAACACTGGAAAAAGAGCCTTACTCTCGATGGGTCCTGGATCGAGTACGAGTTGTTGAGTTGCGATTTGATATAGATCCTGAGTACAAGCCATAGGTCCCAGAGGCTCCACCGGTGTCCTTAGAAGAAATAGACAATTTTAATAATGCTTTGAAATAAGCTCATAAGGAGAAAGAAGAATTGGAACTCAACCTCCATAACTTAACTAAAGAAAAAAGACAAATGCAACACATACTTGAATCCAAAGACCAACAAATTCAGAGAGATCGTGAAGCATTTGAAAATGAGAGTCTTAAGCGGAAACGTTCGATTGAAGAGTTGTTAAGTGCTAATTTTAACTTGGACTCCCACAACCAAAGGTTAGAGGATGCTGCTAGTGAAATCAGGAGATTAAATAGATGGTATGAAAAGGCGATGCAAGACAAGAAGGTGATGGAAGAAGATCTAAGGGCTCAAATATAAAGTTTGCCACAACCTTCTTTAGATTAAGAGGAACAAATGAAGTATCTCACCACCAGACTCCGGGATAGCCAAGAATCATAGGTGGGGGAATGCCTCAAAAGGATGATGGCAGAAAAGCTGCTCATCCAGAAGAATAAAGAATACGAGCAAGCATGTCTTGAGCTAGAAGGCCTCCGAAAAGATTTCCTAATACAACAAAGACTCTATACGGAGATGAGGGCTAAAAGATTGTATTGGGAAGCGCAGTATGTGAAGATCGTCAAAGTGGGAGAGGATAATCATAAGATAATTCATGATCTTTATCGTGAATATCGATACTACAAAGACAAGCACGCCATACTCGCTTTCTTAGCTAACAATCTCATTGAAGACATCCCTAGGAGTTTGAGAGACGCAGAAAATGTGATGGTCCCTCTTCCTAAAGATGTCGAAGACTTCCTCAAGATTTGCAGGCCAATGGTCGATGGTTTCAGGGCAGACATCCGCAGGTGCACTTAGAAGACATTTGTTTCCCTTTTGTTTATTTCTTCCAGCAAGTTTAATATTTTAAAGTTGGAATATTTTTCAATATCTAAATTGTATTCTTTTTCAAGACAATTACTATTTTTAATAAAAAAAAGGCATTTTGTTTCCGTATTTCGCTTACGTATTTATTTTTTAGATACTCACCAATGAAAAAGCAAAACCTGAAAAATAAAAAGTGTATATCCAAGTGAATAATACATTCAAAAACGAAACTCTTAGCATATTCATACGTATTCATGCATTCATAAACATTTGCATCTCATAAATTCATAACACAAAAAAACTAATATTTTTTTAAAACCTTCTCCAGTTATACCATTGGCAGAAGAAAAGCACCACCTCTCCGACCACCATATCAGACAAGAGCCCATCAACAAAAAGTGATGGAACAAATTAAGGATAACCAAGTTGCATTCAAAGAAGATCTTGAGAAAGTCAAAGGTAATGTCAACTCGATGAGATGAGACATGAGTCAAGTTATTCTAGCCTTGAAGAACATCATTGAAAGATAGGAGCCAATTCCTAGGGTAGCCTTTAAAGAAGTAGCCCAGACCATTGGTGCATCGAGCAGTCACCAATCAAGGAAAGAACCGGAGTTAGGACCCCAAAAGTCCATCATGGCTCAACAAGAAGCAAGATAAGTTGATACCGAAGTGTTTGTATCACCTCCACCAAAGGTAGGGGCATCTCATACCTTGTAGATTCCGATTAACAATGCAGACAACTACTTAGACTTACAGTATGGAGACCACGACTTAGAGGATTTCAATCAAGCGCCTGAAAGAACAACCTATACTCATGCTACTGAGAATACCTTGGTGCTCAACTAGTATAAAGCTCTAGAGGAAATATTAAAAGCTATGGAGGGTTATAATGCTTTCAATGTAGATGCTCTCGAAATGGGTCTAGTTCTGATGTGGTGATCCTATCGAAATTAAAAGTACTTGACTTTGGAAAATACAAGGAGCTCATCTGTCCAAGGAACCATCTGCGCATGTATTGCAAGAAGATATATGCATATGCTCAATACCAGAAGCTTATGATTCATTATTTTCAAGACAGTTTAAGTAGGGCATCCCTAGATTAGTACATGCAGTTGGAACGGGTTCATGTCCATACATGGGCAGATCTTGCTAATGCCTTCTTGAAACAATACAAATATAACTTGGACATGGCTCCTACCCGCATGCAACTACAGAATTTGTCTCAGAAGAAAGAGGAGTATTTCAAGGAGTATGCCTAAATATGGAGGGAAATGGCAGCCCGTGTACAACCGCCACTTCTTAAGAAATAACTAGTAGATATGTTCATGGGAACCTTGCAAGGGTTATACTTTGAAAAGATGGTAGGAAGAGTCTCTTCCAGATTTTTGGATTTAGTAACTATTGGAGAAAGGATTGAAGTTGGAATAAAAAGCAGAAAGATACAAGGGGGATCATCAGGTGCCCCTTACAATGCAAAAAGGCATGTTCCTAACTTCACAAAAAGGAAGGAGGGGGAAATTAATGTTGCAGCCTCACAACTAAGGGCACAACAACCATTAATAATTCTGCGAGAGCAGCAACATAACAAATTTGAAAGGCCTCCAAGAAAGTTTGACCCACTCCCTATGTCACCCAGTCAATTATTACAACACTTGGTCAAGGCATCTTTGGTAGAGCTAAGACTTCTAGCTTCTCCAGTCCGAGCACCCCCGCCAAGATACAATGCCAATGCCAAATGCGAGTATCATGCCAATTCTCCCGGGCATACCATAGAACAATGTTGGGTCTTCAAGCATAAAGTTCAAGATATGTTGAATTCTCAAGATATCACCTTTGATAAGTCAAATATCAAGTCAAACCCCATGCCCCCGCATGGTGGACCAACAATAAATGCAATTGAAGTAGTCATAGACTTTGGGGCAGCCAGACGAGTAAAGGCCCCAATGAATTTGTTGAAGGAGTATTTATTGGAGTGTGGGTTTCTTTTGGAACATAATGAAGCTTTTGAGAAAACATTACAAAGATTGGTGGACCAGGGGATAGTCCAATTCGGATCATACCCTGAAGGAGAATATGTAACTGTGATTGAAAGAAGTACAAAGAAGCCATTGGTAATTCCTTGTCAAGGGCCAAACCTTAATAAGAAGACTCTTGTGATTTCATGGGGAGAATCAACAGAAACACCCGCAATTGCACCAAGATAAACTCCGAGGATACTTGTAGTTCCAAAAACTACGATGGTAATTATGGGGCTATCTCCTACCCCTTACGAAAGGGATAAAGCAGTACCGTGGAGTTATAATTTGACTGTATACGTCAATGGCTTGAAATAAGAATGTGAGCCATCATTAAGTCAAGGACCTGCAATCTCAAATATAGCAGGGACATGGGGAATAACCCGCAGTGGTCGAATCTTTGGCTCCGAACCACAAAAGAAGGATGATAATATGGTGAAAAATAAAAATGATACGTTGGTAAAAGACAAAGGAAAAGCAATGGTGGAAACAAGTCAAGAACTAGAGCCTCTGAGCAAGAACTTTACTGATCAAGAGTCTGAAGAATTTCTGAAGATAATCAAAAGGAGTGATTATAGGGTGGTGGATCAGCTTCACCATAATCCAGCCAAAATTTCTATACTCTTGTTGCTCATTAATTCAGAAGCACATCGAGACTCTCTAATGAAGGTTCTAAGTTTTGCCCACGTCGCAGAGGAAATTACTGTAAACCAATTTGACAATGTTGTAGCAAATGTGATGTCTGGATATATCTGGGTTTTAAAGACAGTGAGTTACCTCAACAAGGTCGAGCTCGCAACAAGGAATTTCATATCTCCATTCAGATAAGTATTACAAGCCTGTCCAGGGTACTCACCGATACTGGTTCTGTCCTCAATGTACTACCAAAATCCAGCTTGATGAAGTTAACACTAGATGGTGTTGTGATAAGACCAAGTTCAATGATAGTTAAAGCTTTCAACGGTTCTCAAAGTTCAGTATTTGGAGAAATGGGCCTTCCTGTCAAGATCGGCCCACACATGTTCTATATCACTTTTCAAGTCATGGATATAGAACCAGCATATACATATTTACTCGGGCGACCCTGGATTCACGCAGCATGGGAAGTCACTTCAACTTTACATCAAAAAATGAAGTTCTTCATTGAAGGAAGATTGGTCATAATCGATGATTAAGAGGGCATCTTTGTAAATCATATAGAATCCTACATGTATATCAGTGTTGATGAAGACTGTATAGCCACACCATTTAAAGTCTTAGCGGTTACCTCAATGGTAACCTTACCGGTGGAAAAAATTAGGAAACCTATTATGACTTAGGGGAGATATTTGCAAATAGTGGTGGAAAGTGGTGCTTCAAAGGGTTGGGGAAAGCTCCTGGAAATACCCTAGAAGAAGAATCACTTTGGTTTGGGTTACGAGTTATCAAAGGCTACTCTGAAAGGCAAAGCATGGTTTCCACCAATCCAAGAGACCTTCGTCAATAAAGGAGTAGAGAATGGCGGATTGGTGGCAATTATATCTAACAAGGACAACATCAAAAAGGCATCTGATTTCATTCATCAATGTGCCCTAGGCGAAGAACTAAAGAATTGGATAGCTGTGGAGATTCCTGAGATATTTTTCTTTCCAAAGTAATTTTTCTTGCTTTTGAAAGAACCTTTGTCAAGCCCAAGACATAGGGGTTGCTTGTAAATCCCCCATTTTGTTTCAAACAGTATTCACAATTAATAAAAGTTATATTTCGAATTCAATTAAGATCTCTGTCTTTCTATTGCATTTATCTCTCATATTTAAAAATGGCACTACTTTTCTTCATATGCATTTTCCAAAATTCACATACTAAAAACTGCACCAAAACATGATAAATATGCAGATCCATGCCCAAATTCAACGATAATGTTACTACTGCTATCAAATGTAATTTTGATTCGCCCATCAACCAAGCTAAAGAGGACAAAGATGAAGATCTTGAACTTTCTAAATAATTGGCAAGGGAGATAGAGCAAAAAGCTGACAATAAACAACAATACCAGGAATCCATTGAGACCATTAACATTGGCACGAAGGAAGATCCGAAAGAGATCAAGCTAGGGGCTTTATCATGGTTCATAAAATTCTTGGGTTCCCCAACAGGGCTTCATAAAAATCCCCAAGAAGTTTACAGAGTTTCCCTTCCCCAACAGAGTTTATTTCTATAACAACGGAAATTCATCCCCCGGCATTTCAACTTCAACAAAATTTGAAGACCTACATTCTTCATCCCCAACAACAATCAGGGATTTATTTTCCCTAGTTCAACAACACTACAATAGAATAACTGATACATTCATACATTGCGTTCATACATCATTTTACAAGCATCATAGCATATGCAGTACAAATGCATATATTGTAGTCTCATTTATTTGGAGGATATCATTATCCAATGCATTTCATGCATCATGACATTGCATACAACTAATCCTTTACCTTTTCAGGAAAGTTCACAAGCAGACAAATATCATCATCAATTTTCAACAGTTCCAGATTAATACCCGAAACAAGACATGTCAACTATCTGAGAACAACTAACTGTATATTAATTCCTGAAACAAGACGAGGCGACTATCTACAAGACCAGGTTAGAGATTAATTCCTGAAACCAGAAAAGACAACTATCTCAACAACCAACAAAAAAACGTGTTCCAGATTAATACCTGAAACAAGACAGGACAATTATTTGTGGATAACGGATTATAGATTAATACGTGAACCAAAACAGGACAATTATCCACATGAGCAGATTAAAGATTAACACCCAAAACAGGACGGGGAAACTATCTTTGTTTCTCAAATTGGTCATAGATTAATTCCTAAACAAGCCAGGGCAACTATCTCTACGACCACCAAAAACATGTTCTAGATTAATACCTGAAATAAGACAGGACAACTATCTGTGAACAAATGATTGTAGATTAATACCTGAAATAAGACAGGACAACTATCTACATGATCAAATTGAAGATTAACACTCGAAACAAGACGGGGAAACTATCTTTCTTTCTCAAATAGGTCAGAGATTAATTCTTGAAACAAGCCAGGGCAACTATCTCTACGACCAACAAAAACAAGTTCCAGATTAATACCTAAAACAAGATAGAATAACTATCTGTGAACAACCGATTATAGATTAATACCTGAAATAAGACAAGACAACTATCTACATAAGAAGATTAAAGATTAACACCCGAAACAAGACGGGGAAACTATCTTTGTTTCTCTTAGGTCAGAGATTAATTCATGAAAAAGGCCAGGGAAACTATCTCAATGACCAACAAAAGCAAGTTCTAGATTAATTCCTGAAACCAGACATGGCAACTATCTGTGAACGGCTGATTATGGATCAATTCCCTAAACAAGACAGAGTGACTATCTGCATGACCATCCTGAAGAAATCTTATACGGGTTCCTTCTCATGATCTCCAGATGCAGCTTTACACGGGCTCATCCTAAAGCAATCTTACACGGGTTCCTTCTCATGATCTCCAGATGCATATTTACACGGGCTCATTCTGAAGAAATCTCACATGGGTTCCTTCTCATGATCTCCAAATATAAATCTCTACTTTGGATGGCATCTTTAAGCCCATTTCAGACAACTCTCAGTCATCTTCTCCAAATAGCATTTCTAAGCACATTCTTAATATCATCAACCAACAGCGTTACTTCATGCGAGTGCAAATTTCTAGGCAATCTAGTGTTCAATCCTCTTCCACCTTCAGATCATGAAAGGCATACAAGCCAATCTAAATCTTCAGGTTTAAGAAGATTGAACAGGGGAAGCTGTTGTACCCCAAAATTTACCCTCCCATTTTTAATCAAGACATGCTCATTGAGGTCCTCAATTGCTCAAGAATCTTCAAATGATTTCCATGGCACCCTATATGCCTCATCATAATGGCACAGCTGAAAGAAAGAAAGGAAGTGTACATGACAAGGTGTAGGTCGAAAGCTGAAAATAGGCCTAAGAGATTTTGGGTCAAATCAGCTTCAACAACAGTATGCAGTCTCTTCTGATGCCCAACAAAGCGCTAGGGTCGAAGAACGAATGGTTTGAAAGAAAATATGAGGAGGATCTTATGAAGCCTTCGATTGATGAAGAGATAGTAAAGAGCGTCATCGAAGGGTTTGTTTTCGAACTATGAAAATATAATCTATTCGAAGCATTACAAGGAAGACACACATCGACTGACATGATGTTTGAATGGACGCTTCGAATAGAAGAATATTTTGAATTCAAAAGCTTTTATCTTATCCAAATAAGCACGTGGAAGTATAATGGTTCGAAGGACATGCAATCTTCAAACATGGCATGATCGAAGGATAGTTAGGGACGAATAAGCCAAATATAAGTCACCTTAGAGATTTTAGCATGTACCTCAACAGGTGTTGGATGATTGAAGTGGAATCTTGATGTTCATAGGTTACGTTTTGATTGGTGCATACAAGCTGTATTCACCAATCGAAGATGAACTAGTGAGAAGGAAAGATATTCTTGTAGACAAAAGTAAAGGGTGGGAGTTGGAATCGAAGAACCACCTACACAACTTTGTTTGAAAGAAAGAACAAAATGAAGCTTCGACAGGCCAAGATAAAGAGGTGATGCTTTGACTAGTCTGATTGAAGGAAAGGAGATCGAAAGGAACAAGTTGAGTTCGATTAGGCTGATTGGATAGTTTTCAGATCAAACAATTAAGGCTGATAGTGACTAAATTGAAGAAGCCAAGATGATGAGGCCTTGAACCATTCGAATTGGAACTCAGAGCCATTGAAGAACAAAGCTTGGGAGCATTCGAAAGAGTTAAGATGTGAAAAGTTGAAACGAACACCTAATGGGATGAAACCTGTCCAGGTTCACTCAAAGCCCAAAATGGTAGAAAATCATCAAAAATGGCAACTTTTTAAATCATTCGATTTTGCTTTCAAAGTCATGGTTAATGGCTGATTCATGCCATTTTCGTCCTCCACCGCACCCCTATAAATACAAAATAGACATTTCCCATTAAGGGGGACATTACCAATAAACACATGGAAAAAACCACCTCAAGAGGCCACACCAAATTCTCAAAATCTTCACAAAGTTGTCAAAATCAAAACAATCTTTGCAGGCCTCATCAATCCAAAACAAGCATTTCAGTCACTCCCTGAAGGTTCTAGGAGACGTTTCCAAGCATTAGGCAGGTCCAACACTCGCAGGAGTATCACTCACACAATTCCTCTGTTGGTAACTTGTCTTGGATCTCAAACTCGTTTAACCTTTAATATAAGTCTCTTTCGATTGCATATTCATGTTATTATCATTATTTATGAATGTTTTAACGTAATTCATGTGAGTTTCAGTGCCCAAAACACAAAATGCCATTGCTAGGGAATTTGAATTTGGTTCCTTCGAATCTCAAGATTCATGGTGTTTCAGGATAAAATAGCTTCAGATTTGGACTCAGGGGTTCGAATTAGGTAGGGGTTCAAATTAAGGGGAAGGACTTGGGTTCGACACCCAAGTCATGCATTTTGTTTTTTTCTAACAATTGTATTCCAGATCCCATGCTTGCAGGTCTAACGTGCACACCATGCACCACGTGGTCAACACCAGTAGATCCCATCAATCCAGATCCAGTACCCTCAACGTGCAGTACATCATACACTTTCGACAGCCTCCCCCATTCGATCGAAAGACAGCCTCCCTCGTTGGATCGAAAGACATCCTCCCTCGTTGGATCAAAAGATAGTCTCCCTCATGGGATCAAAAGACAACCTCCTCTCACTTTGGGCCCGCGTTTTTAAACTTACACCACCCATTGTTTACTTTTGCTGCCTGGCCCATTTTACATGTTTGTTGTTTGTTCTTTTAGTGTCTTTTTATTTAATTATAAAATTAGATAAAAATCACAAAAATTAGGTTTTAGTTTTTTTTTATTAAAGCTAATTTTGTTAATTAATTATTAATTACCTAAAAATTTTCTTAAAATTAAAATTAAGTAGACTTAGATTTTATTCTCTTTTATTAAACAAAAACCAACAAAAAGATTTTATTTTCTTTAGGATTTAGATTTCCTTTCTAATTCGCGTGAGATTTTATTTTAGCATTATTATTTTTCATACTATTGTACCTGCTTCCTGGTTGTAATAGTTTAAAGTAGGACTTTTACTTTTTCTGCTTTATTCCCCACTTTGGACTTGTAATAATCCCCATCCCCGAAGCCATGTAATAGTTAGGATTTTACATTTCCGCACTTTTAATTTTTGCAAATTATTAACTGCTTAGATGTATGCTAACTAGGATTGTATGTCAAGAATAAAACAAAATGCTAGCAAACCTAATGCAAAGACTAAAGTAACTTAAAACAATACAATTACACATGCTCACCTCTATGGTACCCCCACTTTGGTTGCCTTCGGAAAACAGTCACAACTCTCGAAACGTGAGAGATTTTAGTGGCTACCCTCTGGTTTAAAGATCATAAGTCCCTCGATGTTGCCTCGGTAAAAATGATCTTAAAACCCTAGGGTAGTTACTAAGGTTTCTTGCCCAGTTGCCTTTGTGACTATAAATGTCCCTTCTAATGTCCCTCAAAACATCCAACGACTAGGGCTACCTACTCACTAATAGTAGTATAACACTGTCTAAAGGAAAAGAGGAAAAGAACAATCTTTACCGAGTAAAGTAGATAGATGTTATATTCTTACTCAAACAAATTTTTATAGTTACACAAAACAATTTTCAAAATGCTATATCAACACTCTTGAGGACTGATACAAGAGTTATCATAAAGCAAGTTGCCTTACTATTGGCATTTCAAAAATACTTATAAAAAACACACAAAGCACAAGGTATTTTTCAAATGAGCTAAGAATCTAAGAGCCCATAGAAAACTACGGATGGAAAGGGTTCTAGCACCTTCCCTTTCCATAATCTACCCCCTCACTCATAAAACTCTAGAAAGGTCTTTTATGTTCTTTTCACCCTTTCCTTTGTTGGATAAAAGAAAAATTGGTGGCAACTCTTGCTTACCGCAATATTTGCGAACACAAATGTAAAACCATTATAAACAGTCGGTTCTGCCACCGTATCACATTGCGGATAGCAAGAGTCACCACTGACTTTTCTTTTATCCAATAAAGGAAAGGGTAGAAATAACAGGAAAGACCTTTAGAGATGTTTTCTTGAGTTCGGGGGGTAGGTTATGAAAAGGGCAGGTGTTAGCACCCTTTTCATCCGTAGTTATCTACGGGCTCTTAGTTGCTTGCTAGATCAAAAAATGCTTTGTTTGAAGATGTGTATTATGATGGGTGCAAGTTCGAAAATGTTTTACAAAATGCCTTTGTTGCGACTAACTTTGTAATTATTCTCGTCTCTATAAGAATGCATACAAAGTGTTTATTTTGAAAATAGTTCAAAGAGATGTTTGTTTTTGAAGATATTTTAAAAGTGTAAGTGTCAAAATAGTTTTTTGTTTGCGAGCTAGCAACTACGAGCACCCTACTTACGCAAAAGGTCAGTATTCTTTTCCTCCTCCTTTAGATGTTTCTATCTTACCATTGATTGATAAGAAGCCCCGTCGTTGGATGTGAATGGACGGGTGTGGGTCAATTGTATAGTCATATAAGGCAACCTATGAGACATTTTAGCAATTTTCGTAAGGGACTAGATCGTTTACCGAAGGCAACATCGAGGGACATCAAGGGACTACGATCTTTTTTATCGAGGGTCTTTTCTAAAATGCCCATATTCGAGGGACATGATTATTTTCCGAAACAACAAGTGAGATTACCCTAGAGGTGCACGTGTGTATTATGTGTTTGATTGCATGTTTGGATTATTCTTGAATTAGGGTTGTCTTCTTGTTGATTTTAAATTTTTCCATACACACCCTAATTACTAGCATTTTGCATAAACGTGGTAAATAGCGGAAAAATAAATGTCCTACGCTATTACATATTTTGGGGATGGGGTATACAAATTTACAAATGGGGGGTGGAAAGCAATAAAAGTCCTAATTATTACAACCATATTGAATAGAAATGAAAGAAAATATATAGAAAATATAAATACAAAAAAATAGCACAAAAGAGAGAAAGAACAAATCCTTTTATTCATGCAACGCATTCGAAGCGTGTGTCCTTAGATTCAAACACCCCTTTTGTTTTCTTTCATTTGGGGCCTACAAGTCAGTGTGTATCGAAGCATACACCCTTAGATTCACACCTTTTTATTTTCTTTCATTTGGGATTGTGAAGCAGTGTGTTCGAAGCCTAAGACTTTGTGTCGAACCATGCTGTTATTTTTTACTCCAACATTGTTTTAAAGTCAGGAAGACTTACCTTGAATCAGGAGTTGGTGTTTTAAACTTTGAGTTAATGTCCTGGATATTCTTCAATTCGAAAGCAAAGAACATGGGTATTGTGTTTCTTTGGTTCTGGATTCGAAAGTAAAGAAAATAAGTGTTGTGTTTCTTTGGTTCTAGATTTGAAAGAAAAGAAAAGAAGTGTTGTGTTTCTTTGGTTCTGGATTCGAAAGAAAAGAAACAAAGGTGTGGGTTTTTGGTTCTGGGTTTAAGAGTGTTTTAAATGTTCTCTTCTCTCACTGTCTTGCCAACAAACCTCTCTCCAACCACTAAAAAGCCACCCTTAGATGTGTTGTGAAACATCTTATTTTTAGATGAAGTTTGGCTGAGATTTGGGGGGCGGGGAATGAAATTTGAACAGTTTGGGTATGTTGTTTTCATAGCTTTTGAGGTGCAGCTCTTATATGCTAGTTTGGTGCAAATTAGGAGCAGCATAACAGGACTGCTTTGTAGCAGTTTTGGAGTCTTGTGGCAGCTTGGTGCAGGACTGTTTCATAGAAGTACAACAAACTTGGGCTTGGAAGCATATAGGACTTTGTTCAGCAGGCTTCGACCAGACTCATCAAAAGATAAAACACTAATTGTGTGTTCTTCGAATGGACCCATTGTATGTCCTTTGAATGGACCAATTGTATTTCCTTCGAATGGACCACTAAATGTAGGTTCTTCAAATCCACCAAATTCATGTTCTTAGAATGGGCCACCAAATATGTGTTCTTTGAATCCACCAAATTCATGTTCTTCGAATGGGCCTTTTGTATGTTCTTCGAATCCACCAATTGTGTGTCATAGAGTAGAAACTATGTGTGTTGAAGGGTTTAAAGGTGGAATCAAAGAAAGCATGAAGGAAGCCATGGCCTTGTGGATGCTAGCATGAGCGAAGCCCTTGCCTTGTAGATGCTAGCATGAAGGAAGCCCTTGCCTTGTGGACCGAAACAAGCATGAAGCAAGCATGAAGGAAGCCATTGCCTTATGGATGCTAGCATGAGGGAAGCCATTGCCTTGTGGATGCTAGCATGAAGGAAGCCCTTGCCTTGTGGATCGAAACAAGCATGAAGGAAGCCATTGCCTTGTGGATGCTAGCATAAGGGAATCCATTACCTTGTAGATGCTAGCATGAGGGAATCCCTTGCCTTGTGAATCGAAGCAAGCATGAAGATAGCCAATACCCAGTCGAAGCTTTGTGAAATCAAAGCAAGCTTGAACGAAGCCAAAGTCCAGTCGAAGCTTGGGAAATTGAAGCAAGCTTGAAGGAGGCCAAAGTCCAATTGAAGAAAGCATTAGGCAGGTCCAACGCACGTAGGAGAATCACTCACACAATTCCTCTGTTGGCAACTTGTCTTGGATCTCAAACTCGTTTAACCTTTGATCTAAGTCTCTTTCGATTGCATATTCATGTTATTATCATTATTTATGAATGTTTTAACGTAATTCATGTGAGTTTCAGTTCCTAAAACACAAAATGCCATTGCTAGGGCATTTGAATTTGGTTCCTTCAAATCTAAGGATTCATGGTGTTTCAGGACAAAATAGCTTCAGATTTGGACTCAGGGGTTCGAATTAGTTGGGGGTTTGAATTAAGGGGAAGGACCTGGGTTCAACACCCAGGTCATGCATTTTGTTTTTTTCTAATAATTTTATTCTAGATCCCATGCTTGTAGGTCTAACATGCACACCATGCACTACGTGGTCAACACCAGTAGATCCCATCAATCTAGATCCAGTACCCTCAACGTGCAGTCCATCATGCACTTTCGACAGCCTCCCTCGTTGGATCGAAAGACAACCTCCCTCGTTGGATTGAAAGACAGCCTCCCTCGTTGGATCGAAAGATAGCCTCCCTCATGGGATCAAAATACAACCTCCTCTCACTTTGGGCCCACATTTTTAAACTTACTCTACCCCTTGTTTACTTTTGCTACCTGGCCCATTTTACATGTTTGTTGTTTGTGCTTTTAGTTACTTTTTATTTAATTATAAAATCATATAAAAATCACAAAAGTTAGGTTTTAGTTTTTTTTATTAAAGCTAATTTTGTTAATTAATTATTAATTACCTAAACATTTTATTAAAATTAAAATCAAGTAGACTTAGATTTTATTCTCTTTTATTAAACAAAAAACAACAAAAAGATTTCATTTTCTTTAGGATTTAGACGTCCTTTCGAATTCGCGCGCGATTTTATTTTAGCATTATTATTTTTCATATTATTGTACCTGCTTCCTGGTTGTAATAGTTTAAAGCAGGACTTTTACTTTTTCTGCTTTATTCCCCACTTTGGACTTGTAATGATTCCCCTCCCCGAAGCCATGTAATATTTAGGATTTTATATTTGTGCACTTTTAATTTCTACAAATTATTAACTGCTTAGATGTATGCTAACTAGGATTTTATGGCAAGAATAAAACAAAATGCTAGCAAACCTAATGCAAAGACTAAAATAACTTAAAACAATACAATTGCACATGCACACCTCTAGGGTACCCCCACTTTGGTTGCCTTCGGAAAACAGTCACAACTCTTGAAACGTGAGAGATTTTAGTGGCTACCCTCCGGTTTAAAGATCATAAGTCTCTCAATGACCCTCTCGATTTAGCCTCGGTAAAAATGATCTTAAAACCCTAGGGTAGTTACTAAGGTTTCTCGCCCAGTTGCCTTTGTGATTATAAACGTCCCTTTGAATGTCCCTCAAAACATCTAACGACTAGGGCTACCTACTCACTAATAGTAGGATAGCATTGTCTAAAGGAAAAGATTATAAGAACAATCCTTTCGAGTAAAGTAGATAGTTGTTAGATGCTTGCTCAAACAAATTTTTACACTTACGCAAAACAATTTTCAAAACGCTTTATCAACACTCTTGAGGAATGATACAAGAATTATCATAAAGTAAGTTGCCTTAGTTTTGACATTTCAAAAATACTTTTAAAAAAAACACACAAAGCACAAGGTATTTGTCAAATGAGCTAAGCATCTAAGAGCCCGTAGAAAACTACGGATGGAAAGGGTGCTAACACCTTCCCTTTCCATAATCTACCCCCTTACTCAGAAAACTATCTAAAGGTATTTTTTTCTATTCTTTTCACCCTTTCCTTTGTTGGATAAAAGAAAAGTCGGTGGCGACTCCTGCTTACCGCAACATTTGCAAACACAAACGCAAAACTAGTATAAACAGTCGGTTCTGCCACCGTATCACAAACCTGGGTACTCTGCTGGGGAATTTGTAAAAAGTGGGGTTACCTTAGAGCTTAGTTCATTTTAAAATTTCTTTACATTGTGTGTTTGTGTGCTTTAATTTTAAGGGTTTGTTTGGGTTGTTACTAAAGATCCTACACCCATGTCTGGGGCACCTTATTAGGTAAGTAGCAATAAATCATGGAGGATGTATGGCGTAGACCGATACAGATGAAGTGGTGGCTACGTTAGCGCGATACTCTGGATTGTACTAATGTTCCTTGAGTAAGTCAGGGATAACATTAGGCTTTCTCATAGTGTCACTAAGTGCTAACTGAGCTTTATAACCTTTAATTGACTCATCCTAGCCATTAGGAAGTAATGAGATAGTCGGATTTGGTTCCGACCGAAGACTGGTTGATACTCGATCTTACACTCATTGAGACTGGACTTTCAGGATATTTTGGCCGC
Organism: Vicia faba; assembly: GCA_948472305.1. Lineage (NCBI taxonomy): Eukaryota > Viridiplantae > Streptophyta > Magnoliopsida > Fabales > Fabaceae > Vicia > Vicia faba. Next base: position 1,634,552,687 of record OX451739.1, on the reverse strand, counting down.
AATACTTTAGTGCTTGAGCTGAAACAATGCCTGACAGAAAGGTCAATGATATTGAGACTCCTTAGAACCCGATTACTAATAATAGGACAGGTTGAGCCAACTGAACATTCAAGAGGGTACTTACCTTAAACCTCATGCGAGCCTTTAAACCTAAGGTCTATTGTGTGACTTGTTTGCTTTCATTATCTAACAACTTGAACTCCTTGCAAGGCTTGTTTGTTTTCATTACCTAACAATTTGAGTTCCTTGCAGGACTTGTTTGTAGTCATTATCCAATAACCTGGATTTCTTGCAAGACTTACTTGTTTTCATCACCCTACACTTTTTCTTGGTGCATAGCATACACATTATAACATCATACCATAACATTTCCTTAACCATTTCAAGGATCTCAAGGGCCTGTGATGCAGGTTGTGATGAACCAGACATCTAGTAAGGGGCAAGGGGATTTATTTTCCTCTAGCCAATGCTGTCAAAATACCAACAACTTGAGTCAGAGGCTATGACTCACTAGACATAGTGAGCTTGATTCTTGCAGAAGGAACTTCAATGATACGAAGTTCTTTAATCAAATTTGCAGTCGGATTCTAACAGCTTCTTGTGTTTACCCCATGAGATCCTTGAAAACATTGCATGCATGTCATTACATAACAGGTCTTCTAATATAGGTTTCTCACGTTCTCGCTGTTTATTTTAGCAAGGAAAACGGCTCTCAAAGAGAAAAATAGAGATCTCCAAACTCAAGATGCTCAGTTCAAGGAAATGTTCCTGAATCTATCCAAGGGGCAAGAAGAATTGAAAGCACTCCTCAATGGGAACTTGACCAAGAAAAATCCTGACAACAACAAGGATGACCATTTAGAACAACTGTAGGCTGAGATGGGAAGGATGAGAATCCAAATGAGTAGTCAGATGGCCCTTATCCAAAGTTTAGCTCGGGAACAAGAAGAGTTGAGGATTCTCATCAGCAAGCTTCATCAAGACAGATACGACCGTATCGGGCAAACTACTATAACTTGTGGCCTAATCAATAATCAATCTCTCTTGGCAGATATGGAATTGGGTGACATGTTCAGGTGGGGGCCTGTTGAAAATAAACTCAGGAGCATTGAAATTCAGGGGACAAATCTTCAAGTACTCAGAAGAGACCATACTATGGAAAAAATGAGTCAAGTACTATGTACGACCAGAAGGGTCGCAATAAGAGTAATCTCAACTAATCTGTGGGGGTAGTGCGAATCTCTAATCCATCACCAATGCAGTAACAACGTCAAGGCAATCAGCGTGAGTAGGACACGCCCAAAAGGAAATTCACCAAAATCAACATGTCCTTGGCTTAATTATTGCAACACATGTTAAAGACGGAGTTGATTATGTTGAGGTATCCTCCTCGGAATCCCAATACCTCCGCTCCTAGCTATCATCCTGATGCAATGAGTGCATACCATTCCAATAGTCCTGGATATGATATGAATGACTATTGCGCATTGAAAAATAAGATTCAGGACTTGATCGACAAAGGGGTGCTGGAGTTCACACAAGATGGTCAGACTGAATTCTTCTGCCATCCCTCAAAGGCACACCATCTGAAGTGACAAGTTCACACAAAGAGGCTTTTGTTCATTAGAATTTTGAAGTTGTAATTTTCTTTTAATTGTTTGAACACTTATTTATGTCAAACTTTTTTATTTAATCAATGCATTTCATATGTTTGTCTTGAATTAATTCATTCGTTATCACTATACTAAAACTGTGCTTTTACTTCCTTTTGTGATATTCAACTCTAGATTAAAATTTATAAGCCTTTAGAGGGAGGATGACGAAAAAGATACCATAATCTCTACAATATGCTTGGGAACAGACCTTGCTGACGATGTACATGAGTTTTTTCAAATCCTAAACAGTGGAGTAATAAGGAAGATAATCCCTAGTCAACCCCTTTGAGCCTAATAAGTAAGAGTTATTCTTTTCACACAAATTAAAACCCTTAGTCATAATCTGGGGCATGGTAGTTTCTCAGTTAATTCAATGGCGCATTCAATCACAAGCTTTTTCTGCGTACATGATGAATAGTGTCGAAGATGCTCTTCCAAATCAAAGATGGTGATGGTTCCGCATAATCATTAAAACAGGAAGTCATTATCTCTCAATAGAAAAGCCCTCTAAGTCAAACCCTATGAAGGAGACTTAAGAAAAGAACTGGGGCATCCCACTGACTGTAATCACAAAAGAAAAAGTTCAGGCAAAAGGTAGGGATAATAAAATCAAAAAAAGAGGTCACTACAAATCCTCAAAAGAAATATTACAAAAATGATTGTCTCCTCAAAATAAACGTTCAATTTATGAACCATCACCAAGTATCAGAGCAATGATTCCAGACTCAATTGGAATTTAAACATAATCAGTAGAGTGTAGGGATGAAGAACATCACGAAGAACGGATTGGGTACAAATAAATTTTGAGCCTTTATCCTTTGTTTCTTAAACCGTGAACCAGGCTACGTTACAACCCCTAAAATTCCTAGTTAAACATGGGTTAGTTCGGAAGCATATTGTTACAAAAGGTATCCTGACTCCTGTAGGACTTGCTATAAATCCTGAGTTGATATCACATTCTTGCAAAAAAAAAATTTACTGAAAAATGAATTTTCAAAAACTTCAAGACAGACATAAGCTTTGCATTTTTAATAGCATTGTTCGCATATGACTAATTGTTCAGCAGCAGAGAAATTCGCACGACGGATATCCAATGAACAAGAATCCTCTCAATAAACAGAATTACCTCAGATGGAAAGACATTTCCAGTAACAGGCCTTCCGTAATCAAGGGGCATGACATGGTATCTAATTGATCTGGGGGCAATCGAGTCAAGATTAAAGGAATCTCTCAAAAAGTGTTGAATAGCCAGGGGAAGATCTCCATCTTAATCACTCGGGGCATTAAATGTGCATTCCAGCAAAGGGTCACGTGCGATCAAGAAAACATTTTCTGGCAGTGCTGCAACATTTAATACTATGGACAGTAACAATTTTTTGCACCCTGTGAACGCGGACATAGTCAGAAAATACTACGCATAAAAGACCCGCTAGGTTGACTGGCCTAGGAAAAAATAAGTTCATCTCAGAAAACCAAAAGAGTTCTGGAAAAATTTAGGGATGTATAAATAAAATTGTACACCCGGAAATTCGAAAACCTGAAAATGCAGCTTGGGCACAAAAGGGTATCTCGGTGGACTAAAAATTTGAAAGGACAGTCCAGGAAAAAGTTAGGGATTAAAGCGTACGACTATGTCCCGTCATCTCATCACTTGTCTATCATTAGAAGATTTATCGCCCAGATCAGCATTCACCACGGCCTCTAGAAGTTGAGGTATGTTCAAGTCTCCACGGACCCCCACAGAGCCAATTCCATGAGATTATCTCCACAAGGTAATCCTTACAAAGTCATACATTCCCCGTAGATACTTTCTCCATCAAGTACAGAGGGAGATATATCCTATTACAAAGTCACTATCATATCCTCAGTTTACAACCTAATGACGTCAAAGTTTCTGATAGCCCCTGCAGAGCAAGGATCTCCAATCATCCCCACAGCATCTGAAAGAATTCTTCAACATGGTTCATAAACTTCTTGGGTTCCCCAACAGGGCTTCATAAAAATCCCCCAGCAGTTTACAGAGTTTCCCTTCCCCAACTGAGTTTATTTCTCTAAAAACGGAAATCCGTCTCCCAGCATTTCAACTTCAACAAAATTTAAAGACCTACATTCTTCACCCCCAGCAACAATCAGGGATTTATTTTCCCTAGTTCAACAACACTACAATAGAACAACTGATACATTCATGCATTGCATTTATACATCATTTTACAAGCATCATAGCACATGCAGTACAAATGCATAGATTGAAGTCTCATTTATTTGGAGGATATCATTACCTAATGCATTTCATGCATCATGACATTGCATACAGCTAATCCTTTACCTTTTCAGGAAAGTTCGCAAGCAGACAAATATCATCATCAATTTTCAACAGTTCCAGATTAATACCTGAAACAAGACAGGACAACTATCTGAGAGCAACTAATTGTAGATCAATTCCAGAAATAAGACAAGGCGACTATCTATAAGACAAGGTTAGAGATTAATTCATGAAACCAGACAGGGAAACTATCTCAACAACCAATAAAAGAACACGGTCCAAATTAATACCTGAAACAAGACAGGATAACTATCTATGGACAACAGATTATAGATTAATACCTGAAACAAGATAGGAAAACTATCTACATGAGCTGATTGAAGATTAACACCTGAAACAAGACAGGGAAACTATCTTTCTTTCTCAAATAGGTCAGAAATTAATTCCTGAAACAAGCCAGGTAAACTATCTCTACGACCAACAAAAATAAGTTCCAGATTAATACCTGAAACTAGACAGGACAACTATCTGTGAACAACCAATTGTAGATTAATACCTGAAACAAGATAGGACAACCATCTACATGAGCAGATTGAAGATTAACACCCGAAACAAGACAGTGAAACTATCTTTCTTTCTCAAATAGGTCAGAGATTAATTCCTGAAACAAGCTAGGGAAACTATCTCTACGACCAACAAAAATAAGTTCTAGATTAATACCTGAAACAAGATAGAACAACTATCTATGAACAACTGATTATAGATTAATACCTGAAACAAGACAGGACAACTATGTACATGAGCAGATTGAAGATTAACACCCGAAACAAGACGAGGAAACTATCTTTCTTTCTCTAAGGTCAGAGATTAATTCCTGAAACAAGCCAGGGCAACTATCTCAACAACCAACAAAAGCAAGTTCCAGATTAATTCCTAAAACCAGACATGGCAACTATTTGTGAACGGCTGATTGTGGATCAATTCCCGAAACAATACGGGGTAACTATCTGCACAACCATCCTGAAGCAATCTTACGCGGGTTCCTTCTTATGATCTCCAGACGCAGCTTTACAAGGGATCATCCTGAAGCAATCTTACATGAGTTCCTTCTCATGATCTACAGATGCAGCTTTACACGGGCTCATCCTAAAGCAATCTTACACAGGTTCCTTCTCATGATCTCTAGATGCAACTTTACACGGGCTCATCCTGAAGCAATCTTACATGGGTTCCTTCTCATGATCTCCAGACGCAGCTTTACACGGGCTCATCCTAAAGCAATCTTACACAGGTTCCTTCTCATGATCTCCAGATGCAGCTTTACACGGGCTCATCCTGAAGCAATATTACGCGGGTTCCTTCTCATGATCTCCAGATGCAGCTTTACACGGGCTCATCTAAAAGCAATCTTACACGGGTTTCGTCTCAAGATCTCCAGATGCAGCTTTACACGGGCTCATCCTGAAGCAATCTTACACGGATTCCTTCTCGCAATTTTCAGATGCAGTTTCACACTGACTCATCCTGAAGCATCCCTACACGGGCTCCTTTTAATATGTTTCCAGATAACAGTTAATTGCATTTTCCCCAATAGGTTACTGTGAAGCCTAGATTTCAACCAGAAAACAGCTTACTTTCATCTCTTCAGTCCAGAGATAACTCCTCAGTAGAGCCATAGAAAACCAAAGCTCCTAGACTCTATTAACCATAGAGTTTTCTTCAAACAAGAGAAAAACAGAAATCAATGTTCTCCAGTGGAGTCCTCCTCAGACAACAGGAACAGGAATCCCCATAAAGAGACCTCTTATGAAGTCAGTATCTACTTTGGATGGCATCTTTAAGCCCATTTCCGACAACTCTCAGTCATCTTCTCCAAATGGAATCTGTAAGCCCGTTCCTAATATCATCAGTCAATGGCATTACTTCATGCGAGTGAAAATTTCTAGGCACTCTAGTGTTCAATCATCTTCCACCTTCGGATCACGAAAGGCATACAAGCCAATCTAAATCTTCAGGTTTAAGAAGATTGAACAGGGGAAGTTATTGTACCCCAAAATTTAACCTCCCATTTTTACTCAAGACATGCTCATTGAGGTCCTCAATTGCTCAAGAATCTTCAAATGATTTCCATGGCACCCTATATGCCTCATCATAATGGCACAGCTGAAAGAAAGAAAGGAAGTGTACATGACAAGGTGTAGGTCGAAAGCTGAAAATAGGCCTAAGAGATTTTGGGTCGAATCAACTTTGACAGTAGTATGCAGTCTATTCTGATGCCCAACGAAGCGCTAGGGTTGAAGAACGAATGGTTTGAAAGAAAATATAAGGAGGATTTTATGAAGCCTTCGATTGATGAAGAGATAGTAAAGAGCGTCATCGAAGGGTTCGTTTTCGAACTATGGAAATATAAGTTATTTGAAGCATTAAAAGGAAGACACACATCGACTGACATGATGTTTTAATGGGCGCTTCGAAAAGAAGAATATTTTGAATTCAAAAACTTTTATCTTATCCAAAGAAGCATGTGGAAGTCTAATGGTTCGAAGGACATGCAATCTTCAAACATGGCATGATCGAAGGATAGTTAGGGACGAATACGCCAAATATAAGTCACCTTAGAGCTTTTGGCATGTACCTAAACAGGTGTTGGATGATTGAAGTGAAATCTTGATGCTCATAGGTTACCTTTTGATTGGTGCATACAAGCTGTATTCACCAATCGAAGATGAACTAGTGAGCAAGAAAGATATTCTTGTAGACAAAATCAAAGGGTGGGAGTTGGAATCAAAGAACCACCTACACAACTATGTTTGAAAGAAAGAACAAAATGAAGCTTCAACGGGCCAGGATGAAGAGGTGATGCTTCGATTGGTCTGATTGAAGGAAAGGAGATCGAAAGGAACAAGAGCTGAGTTCGATTGGGCTGATTGGATAGTTTTTAGATCAAGCAACTAAGGTAGATAATGACTCAATCAAAGAAGCCATGATGATGAGGTCTTGAACCATTCGAATTGGAACTTAGAACCATCGAAGAATAAAGCTTGGGAGCACTCGAAAGAGTCAAGATGTGAAAAGTTGAAACGAACACCTAATGGGATGAAACCTGTCCAGGTTCACTCAAAGCCCAAAATGGTAGAAAATCATCAAAAATGGCAACTTTTTAGATCTTTCGATTTGGCTTTCAAAGCCATGGTTAATGGATGATTCATGCCATTTTCATCCATCACCACACCCCTATAAATACAAGACATACATTTCCCATCAAGGGGGTCATTACCTATAAACACAGGGAAAAAACCACCTCAAGAGGCCACACCAAATTCTCAAAATCTTCACAAAGTTGTCAAAATTGAAACATGATTTCCAGGCCTCCTCAATCCAAAACAAGAATTTCACTCACTCCCTGAAGGTTCTAGGAGACGTTTCTAAGAATTAGGCAGGTCCAACGCATGCATGAGCATCACTCACATAATTCCTCCGTTGGTAACTTGTCTTGGATCTCAAACTCGTTTAACCTTTAATCTAAGTCTCTTTATTTTGCACATTCATGTTATTATCATTATTTATGAATTTTTTAACGTAATTCATGTGAGTATCAGTGCCCAAAACACAAAATGCCATTGCTAGGGCATTTGAATTTGGTTCCTTCGAATCTCAAGATTCATGATGTTTCAGAGTAAAATAGCTTCAGATTTGGACTCAGGGGTTCGAATTAGGTGGGGGTTTGAATTAAGGGGAAGGACCTGGGTTCGACACCCAGGTCATGCATTTTGTTTTTTTCTAACAATTGTATTCTAGATCCCATGCTTGCATGCCTAACATGCACACCATACACCACGTGGTCAACACCAGTAGATCCCATCAATCCAGGTCCAGTTCCCTCAACGTGAAGTCCATCATGCACTTTCGACAGCTTCCCTCGTGGGATCGAAAGACAGCCTCCCTCGTTGGATCGAAAGACAGCCTCCCACGTTAGATCGGAAGATAGCCTCCCTCATGGGATCGAAAGACAACCTCCTCTCACTTTGGGCCCACGTTTTTAAACTGACACCACCCCCTTGTTTACTTTTGATGCCTGGCCCATTTTACACATTTGTTGTTTGTTCTTTTAGTTACTTTTTATTTAATTATAAAGTCAGATAAAAATCACAAAAATTAGGTTTTAGTTTTTTTTATTAAAGCTAATTTTGTTAACTAATTATTAATTACCTAAACATTTTCTAAAAATTAAAATTAAGTAGACTTAGATTTTATTCTCTTTTATTAAACAAAAACCAACAAAAAGATTTCATTTTCTTTAGGATTTAGACGTCCTTTCTAATTTGCGCGCGATTTTATTTTAGCATTCTTATTTTTCATACTATTGTACCTGCATCCTGGTTGTAATAGTTTAAAGCAAGACTTTTATTTTTTCTGCTTTATTCCCCACTTTGGAATTGTAATAATCCCCCTCCCCGAAGCCATGTAATAGTTAGGATTTTACATTTCCACACTTTTAATTTCTGCAAATTATTAACTGCTTAGATGTATGCTAACTAGGATTGTATGGAAAGAATAAAACAAAATGCTAGCAAACCTAATGCAATGTCTAAAATAACTGAAAATAATACAATTTCACATGCGCACCTCTAGGGTAGTCCCACTTTGGTTGCCTTCGGAAAACAGTCACAACTATTGAAACATGAGAGATTTTAGTGGCTACCCTCCAGTTTAAAGATCATAAGTCCCTCGATGACCCTCTCGATGTTGCCTCATTAAAAATGATCTTAAAACCCTAGGGTAGTTACTAAGGTTTCTTGCCCAGTTGCCTTTGTGATTATAAACATCCCTTCGAATGTCCCTCAAAACATACAACGACTAGGGCTACCTACTCACTAATAGTAGGATAGCACTATCTAAAGGAAAATAGGAAAAGAACAATCCTTTCGAGTAAAGTAGATAGATGTTAGATGCTTGCTCAAACAAATTTTTACACTTACACAAAACAATATTCAAAAACATTTCCAAAACGCTATATTAACACTCTTGAGGATTGATACAAGAGTTATCATAAAGCAAGTTGCCTTACTATCGGCATTTCAAAAATACTTTTCAAAAACACACACAAAGCACAAGGTATTTTTCAAATGAGCTAAGCATCTAAGAGCCCGTAGAAAACTACCGATGGAAAGGGTGCTAACACCTTCTCTTTCCATAATCTACCCCTCTTACTCAGAAAACTCTCGAAAGGTCTTTTTCTGTTCTTTTCACCCTTTCCTTTGTTGGATAAAAGAAAAGTCGGTGGCGACTCTTGCTTACCACAACATTTGCAAACACAAACACAAAAACAGTATAAACAGTCGGTTCTGCCACCATATCATATTGCGGATAGCAAGAGTCACCACCAACTTTTATTTTATCCAATAATGGAAAAGGTGAAAAGAACAGGAAAGACCTTTAGAGATTTTTTCTTGAGTTCGGGAGGTAGGTTATGAAAAGGGAGGGTGTTAACACCCTTTTCAACCGTAGTTATCTACGGGCTCTTAATTGCTTGCTAGATTAAAAAAATTCTTTATTTAAAGATGTGTTTTATGATGGGTGCAAGTTTGAAAATGTTTTTCAAAATTCCTTTGTTACGGATAACTTTTTAATGATTCTCGTCTCTATAAGAATGCATACAAAGTGTTGATTTTGAAAATAGTTCAAAGAGGTGTTTATTTTTGAAGATGTTTTGAAAGTGTAAGTGTGAAATAGTTTTCGTTTGAGAGCAAGCAACTACGATCGTCCTACCTACTCAAAAGGTCTATGTTCTTTTCCTCCTCCTTTAGATGTTTCTATCTTACCATTGATTGATAAGAAGTCCCATCGTTGAATGTGAAGCGAAGAGCGTGAGTAAATTGTATAGTCATAGAAGGCAACCTATGAGACATATTAGCAATTTTCGTAAGGGACTAGATCGTTTACTGAAGGCAACATCGAGGGACATTAAGGGACAACAATCTTTTTTATCGAGGGTCTTTGCTAAAATGCCCATATTCGAGGGACATGACTATTTTCTGAGGCAACAAGTGAGATTACCCTAGAGGTGCACAAGTGAATTTTGTGTTTGATTGCATGCTTGGTTTAGTCTTGAATTAGGATTGTCTACTTGTTGATTTTAAATCTTGTCATACACACCCTAATTACTAGCATTTTGTATAAAAGCGGTAAATTGCGGAAAAATAAATGTCCTACGCTATTACATATTTTAGGGATGGGGTATACAAATTTACAAATGGGGGGTGGAAAGCAAAAAAAGTCCTAATTATTACAACCATATTGAATAGAAATGAAAGAAAATATATGGAAAATATAAAGACAAAAAAATAGCACAAAAGAGAGAAAGAACAAATCCTTCGATTCATGCGGCGCATTCGAAGCGTGTGTCCTTCAACTCACATACCCCTTTTGTTTTCTTTCGTTAGGGGCCTGCAAGTCAGTGTGTATCGAAGCATACACCCTTCGATTCACACTTTTTTTGTTTTCTTTCGTTTGGAACTATGAAGCAGTGTTTTCAATGCCTAAGGCTTTGTGTCGAACCATGCTGTTATTTTTTACTCCAACATTGTTTTATGGTCTCTACAGGTTAGTTCTTGACAATAAAGGAAAACAAACAAAAGGGTAGAAACGAAAACAAATAAAAGTTATCAATGATGCTTGAAATGAAAGGTTTAAAGTCAGGAAGACTTACCTTGAATATGGAGTTGGTGTTTTGAACTTTGAGTTGTTGTCCTGGATATTCTTGAATTTGAAAGCAAAGAACAGGGGTATTATGTTTATTTGGTTCTGGATTCGAAAGAAAAGAAAATAAGTGTTGTGTTTCTTTGGTTCTGGATTCGAAAGAAAAGAAAATAAGTATTGTGTTTCTTTGGTTCTGGATTCTAAAGAAAAGAAACAAAGGTGTGGGTTTTTGGTTATGGGTTTAAGAGTGTCTTAAATGTTCTCTTCTCTTTTTGCCTTGCCAACAAACCTCTCCCCATCCACTAAAAAGCTACCCTTAGATGTGTTGTGAAACATCTTATTTATAGATGAAGTTTGGCTGATATTTGGGGGGGGGGGGGGGGGGAACAAATGAAATTTGAACAGTTTGGGTATGTTGTTTTCATAGCTTTTGAGGTGCAGCTCTTATAGGCTAGTTTGGTGCAAATTAGGAGCAGCATAGAAGGACTGCTTTGCAGCAGTTTTGGAGTGTTGTGCCAGCTTGGTGCGGGACTGTTTCATAGCAGTATAATAGACTTAGGCTTGGCAGCATATAGGACTTTGTTCAGCAGCCTTCGACCAGACTCATCAAAAGACAAAACACCAATTGTATGTTCTTCGAATGGACCCATTGTATGTCCTTCGAATGGACCAATATGTCCTTCGAATGGACCAATATGTCCTTCGAATGGACCACCAAATGTAGGTTCTTCAAATCCACAAAATTCATGTTCTTTGAATAGGCCACCAAATATGTGTTCTTCGAATCCACCAAATTCATGTTCTTCAAATGGTCCTTTTCTATGTTCTTTGAATCCACCAATTGTGTGTCATAGTGTAGAAACTATATGTGTTGAAGGGTTTAAAGGTAGAATCGAAGCAAGCATGAAGGAAGCCATTGCCTTGTGGATGCTAGCATGAGGGAAGCCCTTTCCTTGTGGATGCTAGCATGAAGGAAGCCCTTGCCTTGTGGATCGAAACAAGCATGAAGGAAGCCATTTCCTTGTGGATGCTAGCATGAGGGAAGCTATTGCTTGCTAGCATGAAGGAAGCCATTTCCTTGTGGATCGAAACAAGTATGAAGCAAGCATGAAGGAAGCCATTGCCTTATGGATGCTAGCATGAGGGAAGCCATTTCCTTGTGGATGCTAGCATGATGGAATCCCTTTTATTGTGAATCGAAGCAAGCATGAAGATAGCTAATGCCCAGTCGAAGCTTTGTGAAATCGAAGCAAGCTTGAAAGAAACTAAAGTCCAGTCAAAGCTTGGGAAATTGAAGCAAGCTTGAAGGAGGCCAAAGTCCAGTCGAAGCTTGGGAAATCGAAGCAAGCTTGCTCTTCTTCTATTTGATTCTTGAAAGCTCAATATGATCCATGGAAACTATATGGGGCGTCAAAAATCCAATTGTACTTGTGAAAACTTGAACTTTTGAAAATACTTGTGAGAAAATGTCTTGAGAAAAGAGAAGGCAAATTTTGGGGTACGACAACTGCCCCTGTTCAATCTTCTTAAACCTGAAGAGTTAGATTGGGGAGTCCGCCATTCGTGACTTGAAGGTGGAATATGATTGAACACTAGAGTGCCCAGAAATTTGCACTCGACCATGTGTTAGTTAATTGTGTATGGAATGGGCTTAAAGATGCCATTTGGAGAGATGATGGAGAGTTGTCAGAGATGGGCTTATAGATGCCACCAATGGTGATTGTTGATAGAAATTAGACTAAGTCTAAGCTTGACTGTAACTGGGAGAAGTATCAGAATAAATCTTTGGTCAATTTAATTCTGAATGACATGTTGAAATGGACCTATGTAGGGTTGCTTCATCTGGAAATGTATGAGAAGGAACCTGGGTAGGGCTGCGTTATGATGAGTCCGTGTGAAACTGAATCTGGAAATTATGAGAAGGAACCTGGGTAGGGCTGCTTCATGACGAGTCCGAGTAAAATTTCATCTTGAAATATATGAGAAGGAACCTGGGTAGGGTTGCTTCAGGATGAGTCCGTGTGAAATTGCATCTAGAAATTAAGAGAAAGAACCTGGGTAGGGTTGCTTCAGGATGAGTCTGTGTGAAATTGCATCTGGAAATTATGAGAAGGAACCTGGGTAGGGTTGCTTCAGGATGAGTCCGTGTGAAACTGTATTTGGAAATTATGAGAAGGAACTTGGGTAGGGTTGCTTCGGGATGAGTCCGTGTGAAACTGCATCTGGAAATTATGAGAAGGAACTAGGGTAGGGTTGCTTCAGGATGAGTCTGTGTGAAAATGCATCTGGAAATCATGAGAAGGAACCTGGGTAGGGCTGCTTTAGGATGAGTTCGTATGAAACTGCATGTCGAAATTATAAGGTGAAACTGCATCTGGAAATTATGAGAAGGAACCTGGGTAAGGTTGTTTCATGATTAGTCCGTGTGAAACTGCATCTGGAAATTATGAGAAGGAACCTGGGTAAAGTTGCTTCAGCTGGTCGAGCAGATAGTTTCCTTGGCTTGTTTCAGGAATTAATCTCTAACCTATTTGAGAAAGAAAGATAGTTTCCCCGGCTTGTTTCGGGAGTTAGTCTTCAATCTTCTTATGTAGATAGTTGCCCTGTCTTGTTCCATGTATTAATCTACAATGAGTTGTTCACAGATAGTTGTCTTGTCTTGTTTCAAGTATTAATCTGGAACTTGTTTTTTTGTTGGTCAAAGAGATAGTTGCCCTAGATTGTTTCAAGAATTAATCTCTGACCTATTTGAGAAACAAAGATAGTTTCCCCGGCATGTTTCGGGAGTTAATCTTCAATCGGCTCATATAGATAGTTTCCCTGTCTTGTTCCAGGTATTAGTCTACAATCAATTATTCACATATAGTTTTCCTATCTTGTTTTAGGTATTAATCTGGAACTTTTTTTTGGTCGTAGAGATAGTTGCCCTGGCTTATTTCAGGAATTAATCTCTGACCTATTTGAAACAAAGATAGTTTCCTCGACTTGTTTCAAGAGTTAATCTTCAATCTGCTCATGTAGATAGTTGTCCTGTCTTGCTTCAGGTATTAATCTACAATCAGTCACTTGTAGATAGTTGTCTTGTCTTGTTTCAGGTATTAATCTGGAACTTTTTTTTGTTGGTCATAGAGATAGTTGCCCTGGCTTGTTTCAAGAATTAATCTCTGACCTTAGAGAAATGGTCGTGCTATTTTCCTAAAGAGGATTTTTGTTGATTGCCTTTTCTTGCAAAGAAGAGGGTTAGTTGCATGCATTTGTATGCATGGCTTGATGATGCTCTCAAAATAAATGAGATTATGTTGTATGCATTTATCATGTATGTAATATGATGTATGAATGTGAAATATTTGTTGAAATTTATCTTTGCTTCGGAAAATAAATCCTTGACAATTGTTGGGGAGCTTTGGGAAGTTAAATCCCGGAACGCTTTTGGGGATGAAGAATATGCACATATTCAAACTTTGTTTAGAATGTTTCCACTGGGATTCCCGTTTTGTTGTTTGAGGAGAAATCCATTGGGGGACGTTGATTTTGGCTTGAGAAATCATTGTGGAGAGTGTTGATTTCTTCTTGGGGAAGGGAGTTCAGGAGTTGTAGTTGTACGTTTCTCTACTGGGGAGTTATCTCTTGATTGGAGAGAATGAAAGTTAACAACATGTTAGGGATAAAGAAGTTAACTGTTATTTGGTCAGCTCCCAGGCTTTGCAGCAACTCACTGGGGATAGTGTCAAACTTTACTAGGGAAGAGGAGTTTTGTTAGTGATTTGAAGAAGTTAAACTAATATCTGGTTGGGTCCAGGTTTCATAGTAACTTTTGGGGATAGCAACAACTCCGTTGGGGATATCAATGACCCTATCGGGGATTAAAGGGTTTTGTCTATTGATTTATATTAGTCCAGTGGATTTATAGTTTGTTGGGGAAATAAACATATTTGACAATCTATCGGGGAGGTGTTTTCTTCTGGCAAAAATCCTTAAGGCTTCCTCTTAAGACCAATTCAGTTGGGGAGAAGTTTTCCGCAGGTTGAGACTCTGGTTGAGGATTGTATGGATCCAACTTTTTAGGGATAATTATGTGGGGATATCCATGAATTTGGCCTTGTGGGTTTTTTACCCTTTATTCGTGAAGATTATTCTGTGGTAATAACCTTATAGAGGTGGCTCTGGCGACTTCACTAGGGATCATCTTATGAAAGGGAATTTGTGGGGATTTGTCATTGTCCACATTAGTGAGTATTGTAGTTACTGCCAGAAAATGTTTGCTTGGTCGTACGTGACCCTTTGTTGGAATTCATGTTTGATGCCTCAAGTGATTCAGATGGAGACCTGCCCCTGGTTATTCATCACTCCTTGAGAGATTTCTTAGAATCTTGACTTGACTTCCCCTGATGAATTGGACAATAACATGTCATGCCCCCTTGGTTATGGAGAGTTTGTCATTTGGAAGTGTTTTTCCATTTGAAGTGATTCTGTTCATTGAGAGAATTTCCATTTATTGGATATTCGCCGTGCGAATTTCTCTGTTGTCAAACAAATAACTCTATGCAAACATAGGTATTCAAACCATGCAAAGTTTATGTTTGTCTTGAAGTTTTGAAAATGCATTTTTAACAGATAAAATAAATTTGTAAGAATATGAATTCGACTCAAGATTTACAGTGAGACTTACAGGAGTCAGGATACCTTTTGTAACAGTATGCTTTCGAACTAACTCATGATTCAGTTAGGACTTTTAAGGGGTTGTAATGTGGCCTGGTTCATGGCTTAAGAAACAAAGGATAAGGCTCAAAGTTTGTTTGTACATGCTCGTTCTTCATGATGTTCTCCAGTCCTAAACTCGGTTAATTGTGCATTTTGAATTCCAATTAAGTCTAGAATGACGCTTTGGTGATGGTTCGGATACTGAAAGTTTATTCGTGAAGGCAGTCATTGTTGCAACATTTTTCATGTTTGTCGCGGATTTGTAGTGACCTCTTTTTTTGATTTATTGTCCCTACTTTTACCTGACCGTTTTTTTTGTTTTGAGATTACAGCTAGCGAGATTCCCCTGTTTCTCTTAAGTATCCTTCATAGGTTTTGACTTAGTGGGATTTTATCTTGAGAGATAATCACTGCCTATTTCATGGGGAACCATCACTGTCTTTTTATTCTGAAGTATGTTTGTGTATAAAGTGAAAGCTTATGACTGATCACACTTTTGAATTAACTAAGAAACTAACCCTGCCCTAGGTTTTGATTAAAGGTTTCAATTTGTGTCAAAAAGAAAATTCCTACTTCTTAGGCTCAAAGGGGTTGACTAGGGATTATCTTCCTTATAACTCCAGTGTTTAGGAATTTGAAACAATGCATGTACATCGTCAGCAAGGTCTGTCCAAAAGCATACTGTATGTGATTATGGTATTATTTTTGTCATCCTTGTAACATCCCAATTCTACCCCAAGCAAATTATGCAAAATAAATCAGAGTTATAAAATTTCTATCATACAAATGAATCGGGACGTCACAATTTCTTCTAACAAATTCATTGCATTCATCGTTGATATATAACACTTTTTAAAACATCGGATGAACCATGAACATAGAATCTTTAATAAAATAAATCAACATCTACGCAGCGGAATTCTTCAATAACATCTTAAATAAAACAGCAACTATGAAACATCACATATTCAATAATAAGCAATTCAAGGTTCAACAACTGAAAATCAACAATCAAAAATCAGCAAGCGTTCATCCCCCCCGAGTGTTACATATCAGAGCAATGACACCGACTTGGACTACTGAAGGTATACAGCCTTCACTCTCGATTACCTGCACGTTACCAACATAAGGGCAACATTCAAACAGAAGGGGTGAGATATCTAACAATATAATAAAGCGCATGATAATTAATATATTAAATTAGATCAACAGCATCACCACTTCTTATCTCATAATCAACAACAATCTCAACAATAATATACATTCATCAACATCAAAATACACTTCTTTATGAAATCATATAATGCGACTCAATACTATGCAAATGCATGTGGTACCATTGGAGCAGAACTCTCATCTCAAAAATTTGCCAATTAATAGAGGCATTAACAAGGCATAGCCTTCATCTCAAAATTTGCCAATCAAGGCCATCTCAACGAGCATAAGCTCCATCTCAAAAATTCAATGTATGCGACACAACCATGAATGTAATGATAACACCCAAGTTAACAACATCTCAAATCATCTCAAAACATCTCAAATAATCATCTCAATAATCATCTCAAGAACATCTCAAATAATCATCTCAAAAACATCAAAATAATTCATCAAACATCATTTATTTATTAATAACTTCTCATTTATAACACAACAGCATTTTAATATCCACAGTAAAACCACATTGTCATTCTGCAACTCTAAAGTCAAGACCGTCACTTTCCTACTGTTATAGCTCAACAGCAGCTTCTACCATCTAACGTCCATCGTTCAGCACAAAACAACGCAAGGGTCATCCAACTTCTGACCATGCAACCTCTAACCAACGCTATTTCTAAGTGCACAACTTCTAATGACGCAACCTCTGGGCGACACAATCTTCTGACTACTATAACTTCTGACTAATGCAACCTCTGATCAGATGCAGCCTCTGATCATCTCATCTTCTGACTAATGACATCTTCTGACTAGTGCAACCTCTAACTAGATACAACTTCTGACCACTCAGCCTCTGACTAGTCCCCGTCTTCTGACCACTCATCTTCTGACCACTCATCTTCTGACCACTCATCTTCTGACTACTCATCTTCTGACTAGTGCGACTTCTGACCAGATACAAGTTCTGATCATCACCGTCCTCTGACTGACCATATCTTCTGACCCATACAACTTCTAACGTCAGAACTTTTGTTTCCTAGTAATTCAACGCAACTTCTAACCACCTAAGTCTAGCATCAGAACTGTTATTTTCTATTCGTCCTGTTGTTCGAAATTCTTTGCCTGCTATCAATCTAACTAAGAACAACACTAACAAATTCTATTCTCCAATTGATCCATCATTCTAATGCAGCAGCGCCTATTTCCAATTGCTAAATTCTTCGTTTCCTTACTGCAATATTCCACGTTTTCTATTACTGCAGTATTCTATGTTTTCTTCCCTGCATCTCACTATGGGATTCACGATTAAAGCCCTAAAACTTAATATAATCACATCAATTCATCACCCATAATCATCTTATAATTCTACATCATTTTAACAACATCAAGACATCAATGTTCAACAAAATTCATCAATCTTCATCATACATCATCATATACATCTAATTCAAGAACAAGACAAAAATCATCACTAATCCCACATACCAATCATCATAAACCCAATTATAGAGTTAGAACCCCACCCTTACCATGGATTGAAGGTCGCTCTACAATTTTCAGATTGAATCTTCGTTCTTGTCGTTTTCCACCTTCTCTAGCAGCTTGCATGTTCTTCTCAATCCTTATTTCTTTCTACTGCTTCTTACTTCTATTCCAACAACAAATAACAAAATAACCCTATTTTTCTATTATTTCTTATTGGGCTTAAAACCAACACACCCCCTTATTACTTCTATTCTCTCAAAATAAGCCCACATTAAATAATATTACACTTTTAATATTATTTCACCACATAATATTATATCTCTAATATTATTTCTCCACTTAATAAAATAAATCCAATTAATTATAACACGTCTTCATAAATATTCCAAAAATAATTTAATTAAATAATTAATTAAATTACGGGCGTTACAACTCTCCCCCACTTAGAATATTTTCGTCCTCGAAAATTTACCTCAATCGAATAATTCAGGATAGGAGTCTCGCATCTTGCTCTCCAACTCCCAAGTCATGCTTTCACCAGCAGCTCCTAGCCAAACCACTTTAACCAAGGCAATCTCTTTGCCCCTCAGAGTCTTCATTTCACGATCTGCGATCCGTACAGGCATCGTCTCCACCGTAAAATTATCCCGTACTTGCACATCATCCATGTGAATCACATGAGATGGATCTGAAATATACTTCCGAAGTTGCGACACATGAAACACATCATGCAAATTCGAAAGATTAGGAGGTAAAGCCACTCTATAAGCAACATTCCCCACTCTCTCCGAAATCTGATACGGTCCAATAAAACGAGAAGTGAGCTTCTTAGACTTCAATGCTCGCCCAACACCAGTCACAAGTGTAACTCTCAAAAACACATGATCACCAGCTTGAAATTCTAAATCTTTCCTTCGCTTGTCATGATAACTCTTATGTCTAATTTGTGAAGCTTTCATCTTTTCTCGAATTAACTTCAGCTTCTCGGTAGTCTCACGAACAAGCTCAGATCCAAGTACTACACTTTCGCCAGATTCATGCCAACATAACGGAGTTCTACATGTTCGACCATACAATGCTTCAAAAGGTGCCATTCTAATACTAGAATGGTAACTGTTATTATACATGAACTCTATCAACGGAAGATAAGTATCCCACGAACCTCCCTGCTCAAGAACACATGCCCTCAACAAGTCTTCCAACGATTGAATAGTTCGTTCAGTCTGACCATCTATCTGAGGATGATATGTTGAACTCAATCTTAACTTAGAACCCAACTCTTCTTGTAAACTCTTCCAAAAATCAGAAGTAAATATTGGATCTCTATCTGAAACAAAGCACAAAGGAACACCATGCAGTTTCACAATCACACTAGTATAAATCTCGGCCAACTTCGACACTGGAAAACTGATGTTAATAGGAATAAAATGAGCTGACTTCGTAAGCCTGTTAACAATCACCCAAATCGAATCATGTCCTCTTAAAGTATTAGGAAACCCTGTCACAAAGTCCATTGAAATGCTATCCCATTTCCATTCTGGAACTTCCAACGGTTGCATCAATCCTGCAGGCTTCTGATGTTCAACTTTCAACTTCTGACAAGTCAAACATGCATACACAAAACGAGCCACATCACTCTTCATCCCAGGCCACCAAAACAAACCTTTCAAATCTTGATACATCTTAGTAGCTCCTGGATGAATACTCAACTTACTTCTATGACTCTCTTCAAGTATCACCTTCTTCATCTCAGCATCATCAGGAATACAAATCTGACTATGAAAGCTCAACACACCTTGCTCATCTAGCTTAAAATCACTATTCTCAGATTGATCAGTCCCAACCAACAAATCTACCAGTTTCACATCTAACTTCTGAGCTTCTCTGATACTGTCTAGAAATTCATTATTAATCTTC
Organism: Vicia faba; assembly: GCA_948472305.1. Taxonomy (NCBI): domain Eukaryota; kingdom Viridiplantae; phylum Streptophyta; class Magnoliopsida; order Fabales; family Fabaceae; genus Vicia; species Vicia faba. Next base: position 1,634,532,812 of record OX451739.1, on the reverse strand, counting down.
AACATACCTAATATAATACTCTACGGAGTAACCTCGCAAACTAAGCTCATATCTCTGAACTGCTCAATCAATTCCAACTCTTTAATCATCATTGCTGACATATGTAAAGTCTTTCGACTCAACGCATCAGCTACCACATTCGCCTTTCCTGGATGATAATTCAAACCGAAATCATAATCCTTTAACAATTCCAAGCATCTTCGTTGCCTCATATTCAGCTCTTTCTGATCGAACAAATAATTCAAACTCTTATGGTCACTAAAGACTTCAAATCTAGAACCATAAAGATAATGCCTCCAAATCTTCAACACAAAAACAACTGCATCAAGCTCTAAATCATGCGTAGGATAGTTCTTCTCGTGAGTCCTTAACTGCCTCGACACATAAGCAACTACCTTACCATTCTGCATAAGCACACCTCCTAAACCTATCTTAGAAGCATCACAATAAACTACAAAAGGCTCTCCTGGATTAGGCAACGTCAAAATCGGAGCCGACGTCAACCTCTTCTTCAATTCTATAAAACTTTCTTCGCACTGAACATCCCAAACAAAAGCTCTACTTTTACAAGTCAACTTAGTCAATGGAAGTGACAACTTAGAAAACCCTTCGATAAACCTTCTATAATAACCATCTAATCCCAAGAAGCTTCTAATATCAGTAGCTGACTTTGGAGTTTCCCATTGCAACATAGCATCAACCTTCGATGGATCTACAACAATGCCACTACCTGAAATCACGTGACCAAGAAAACTAACCTCTTTCAACCAGAATTCACACTTGGACAGCTTTGCATACAACTTCTTCTCTTTCAAAATTTGCAATACTATTCTTAAATGTTCAGCATGCTCTTCTTCTGACTTAGAGTAAATCAGAATATCATCGATGAACACCATTACGAATCGATCCAAATAAGTATGAAAAATACGATTCATATATTCCATGAATACTCTTGGCGCATTAGTAACACCAAAAGGCATCACCGAATACTCGTAATATCCATAACGCGTTCTGAAAGTCATCTTCTGAATATCTTCATCCTTCACTTTAATCTGATGGTAACCCGACCTCAGATCAATCTTACTAAACACACGGGCATCCACCAATTGGTCCATCATGTCATCTATTCTTGGAAGCGGATACTTGTTCTTAATCGTCACCTTATTCAACTGTCTATAATCAACACAAAGCCTCATACTTCCATCATTCTTCTTTACTAACAACACTGGAGCTCCCCACGGCGATACATTTGTCCTTACAAACCTCTTCTCAAGTAACTCTTCCAATTGCTTCTTCAACTCAGACAACTCAGACACTGACATCCTGTATGGTGCCATAGGCACAGGTCTGGTACCAGGTACAAGGTCAATTGCAAATTCAACTTCTCTCTCTGGCGGTACATCAGGGATTTCATCAGGAAAAACTTCAGGAAATTCACACACCACCTGCAATTCCTCAATTATAGCTTGAGTCTCTACAGATATCAATGCCATCAACAAAAACATATGTGCTTCTTCTTGCATCAACTTCCTCAACTGTCTAGCAGACAACAAACCATCTTCCTTTTCTTCAGGAGTAGAAAACTTCAGCGACTTGTCATAACAGTTAATATGAACACAGTTATGCTCTAACCAGTTCATACCCAGAATTATATCCAAACCTCTTAACGGTAAATAAACCAAATCAACAACAAAGTCTCTGTCGAAGATCGACAAGGGACACTCAGCACACATAAAAGAAGTAGTCACCGACCCCTTGGCTGGAGTATCGACAACCATTTCTCCACTCAAAGAAGACAACATAAGACCCAATCTTTCAACATAATCAGCAGCAATAAAACAATGAGTAGCACCAGTATCAATAATAGTGATTAAAGGAGTACTATTAATGAAACATGTACCTCTGATAAGCCTGTCCTCAGCAGTTGTTTGATCCTCAACCAAAGCAAACACTTTACCACTTGACCGAGCCCTCTTCGGTTTCGGACACTGGCTACCAATGTGCCCTTCTTCTTTACAGTTGAAACAGACCACACTCTTGTGCTCACACTCAGATACAACATATCCATTCTTGCCACAATGGAAACACCTCTTCACTTCAGCATTGCACACATTACTCTTGTGTTCAGGTTTCCCACACTTAAAGCAAATCACACCAGCAGGAGCATCTCCCCCACTAGTCCTATGTCCATAAACAACTCTCTGCTTACCCTTATCAGCTAGGGCATCATAAGGCTTACCACGATTCTGTGGATGCTTACCCCTCTTCTCACTAATAATCTTGTAATGAGCATTACTATCTTCCTCGTAAATCCTGTAGCTATCAACCAAATCAGCAAAGACACGGATTTTCTGATATCCAACTGCTTTCTTAATCTCCGGGCGTAAATTGTTCTCAAACTTAATACACTTTGAAAACTCATCATTTTCCTCAGTGTAATGCGGATAAAACTTGGACAATTCAGCAAACTTGGCAGCATACTCAACAACTGACAGATTTCCTTGCTTCAGCTCAAGGAACTCAATTTCCTTCTTACCACAGACATCTTCAAGAAAATACTTTCTCAAAAACTCCCTATGGAACACAGCCCAAGTGACATTCTCTCCTACAGCTTCCAATTTTTGGCAAGTCTCTAGCCACCAGTCATTAGCCTCGACTGCTAGCATATGAGTCCCATAACGAACCTTCTGCGCTGGAGTGCAATCCATCACGCGAAAGATTCTCTCAATCTCTTCCAACCATTCCAATGCTCCGTCAGGGTCATACTTTCCCTTGAACGTAGGTGGATTCTCTCTCTGGAAAGTCGCCAAGCTACGAGATCCAGCATTCCCGTCAGCATTCGGCTGATTTTCCACCGCATGAGCCATTGCTTTTAGAGCAGCAGCAAGAGCAGCATCGTTCCTTCAAGCCATCTCAACTTCTCACTACAACATAAACAACGATTAGAACATCAAAATAACAATACTCGATTGTTAGACAACTACGACTCGACGACAAGGTCGGACCAACCTTTTGCTCTGATACAAACTTTGTAACACCCCAATTCTACCCCAAGCAAATTATGCAAAATAAATCAGAGTTATAAAAATTTTATCATACAAATAAATCGGGACGTCACAAATTCTTCTAACAAATTCAATGCATTCATCGTGGATATATAACACTTTTTCAAACATCGGATGAACAATCAACATAGCATTTTAATAAAATAAATCAACATCTACGCAGCGGAATTCCTCAATAACATCTTTAAATAAAACAGCAACTACGAAACATCACATATTCAATAATAAGCAATTCAAGGTTCAACAACTGAAAATCAACAATCAAAAATCAGCAAGCGTTCATTCCCCCCCCCCCCCCCCCCTCCGAGTGTTACATATCAGAGCAATGACACCGACTCGGACTACTGAAGGTATACAGCCTTCACTCTCGATTACCTGCACGTTACCAACATAAGGGAAACATTCAAACAGAAGGGGTGAGATATATAACAATATAATAAAGCGCGTGATAATTAATATATTAAATTAGATCAACAGCATCACCACTTCTTATCTCATAATCAACAATAATCTCAACAATAATATACATTCATCAACATCAAAATACACTTCTTTATGAAATCATATAATGCGACTCAATACTATGCAAATGCATGTGGTACCATTGGAGTAGAACTCCCATCTCAAAAATTTGCCAATTAATAGAGGCATTAACAAGGCATAGCCTTCATCTCAAAATTTGCCAATCCAGGCCATCTCAATGAGCATAAGCTCCATCTCAAAAATTCAATGTATGCGACACAACCATGAATGTAATGATAACACCCAAGTTAACAACATCTCAAATCATCTCAAAACATCTCAAATAATCATCTCAAAACATCTCAATAATCATCTCAAGAACATCTCAAATAATCATCTCAAAAACATCAAAATAATTCATCAAACATCATTTATTTATTAATAACTTCTCATTTATGACACAGCAGCATTTTAATATCCATAGTAAAACCACACTGTCATTCTGCAACTCTAAAGTCAAGACCGTCACTTTCCTACTGTTATAGCTCAACAGCAGCTTCTACCATCTAACATCCATCGTTCAGCACAAAACAACGCAAGGGTCATCCAACTTCTGACCACGCAACCTCTAACCAACGCTATTTCTAAGTGCACAACTTCTAATGACGCAACCTCTGGGTGACACAATCTTCTGACTACTATAACTTCTGACTAATGCAACCTCTGATCAGATGCAGCCTCTGATCATCTTATATTCTGACTAATGACATCTTCTGACTACTGCGACCTCTAACCAGATACAACTTCTGACCACTCAGCCTCTGACTAGTCCCCGTCTTCTGACCACTCATCTTTTGACCACTCATCTTCTGACCACTCATCTTCTGACTATTCATCTTCTGACTACTCATCTTCTGACTAGTGTGACTTCTGACCAGATACAAGTTCTGATCATCACCGTCCTCTGACTGACCACATCTTCTGACCCATACAACTTCTAACGTCAGAACTTTTGTTTCCTAGTAATTCAACGCAGCTTCTAACCACCTAAGTCTAGCATCAGAACTGTTATTTTCTATTCGTCCTGTTGTTCGGAATTCTTTGCCTGCTATCAATCTAACTAAGAACAACACTAACAAATTCTATTCTCCAATTGATCCATCATTCTAATGCAGCAGCGCCTATTTCCAATTGCTAAATTCTGCGTTTCCTTACTGCAATATTCCACGTTTTCTATTACTGCAGTATTCTACATTTTCTTCCCTGCATCTCACTATGGGATTCACGATTAAAGCCCTAAAACTTAATATAATCACATCAATTCATCACCCATAATCATCTTATAATTCTACATCATTTTAACAACATCAAGACATCAATGTTCAACAAAATTCATCAATCCTCATCATACATCATCATATACATCCAATTCAAGAACAAGACAACAATCATCACTAATCCCACATACCAATCATCATAAACCCAATTATAGAGTTAGAACCCCACCCTTACCTTAGATTGAAGGTCGCTCTACAATTTCTGGGTTGAATCTTCGTTCTTGCCGTTTTCCACCTTCTCTAGAAGCTTGCATGTTCTTCTCAATCCTTATTTCTTTCTACTGCTTCTTACTTCTATTCCAACAACAAATAACAAAATAACCCTATTATTCTATTATTTTTTATTGGGCTTAAAACCAACACATCCCCTTATTACTTCTATTCTCTCAAAATAAGCCCACATTAAATAATATTACACTTTTAATATTATTTTACCACATAATATTATATCTCTAATATTATTTCCCCACTTAATAAAATAAATCCAATTAATTATAACATGTCTTCATAAATATTCCAAAAATAATTTAATTAAATAATTAATTAAATTACGGGTGCTACAATCCTCCCTCTAAAGGCTTGCAACTTTTAACGAGAGTTGAATATCACAAAAAAGGGAATAAAAGCACTGTTTAAATATAGTGAAAACAAATGGATTAAATCAAGAAAAACATATGCAATGCATTAATGAAAGTAACCAAAGTCTGACATAAAGGCAAGTGTTTAAACAAAACAAACAAATTACAACTGAAAATTCTAATGAACAAAAATTTCTCTGCCTAAACTTCGTCACTTCAGATGATGTGCCTTGGAGGGATGACAGAAAAATTCCAGTTGACCATCTTGTGCGAATTCCAACGCTCCTTCATCGATCAGGTCTTAAATCTTATATTTTAACGTCCAACAACTATCAGTATCATGTCCCGGACTATTGGAGTGATATGCACACCTTTCATTGGGATGGTAACTAGGAGCGGAAGTATTAGGATTCTGATAAGGATCCTTCAATGTTACCAAATTCAACTTCAACATGTGTTGCAAGGCATGCGACATCGGTATGTTGAATTTGGTATATTTCCTATTGGATGTATCCCGGTTACGCTGATTACCATGTCGTTGTTAGCGAGGTTGTTATTGGGCTCGTGACGTAGCAGCAATTTGGAAAGGTCTACTCTCCACCAAGCCAACTTCTTGTCTCATCAGGGGCTGATTAACGACTTGATCCCCAGCCTCGACTATTTCTTTCATATGGTTTCATTCGTCTTGATGAAGCTTGCTAACGAGAGTTCTCAACCCTTCTTGTCCCTGGGCCAAGTTTTGGATAAGAGCCATCTGGCCCACCATTTGTCCCATCATCTGGATTTTCATTATGGCTATCTCAGTTTGTAACTGTTCCAACTGGTCATCCTTGTTGTCCTCAGAATTCTTCTTGGTCATGCTCCTAGTGAGGAGTGCTTTCACCTCTTCTTGCCCCTTGGATAGGTTCATGAACATTTCTTGAAGTTGGGCATTTTGGGTTTGAAAATCCTTGATAGTCTGTTCTAGAGCCATCTCTATTGAAATAAACAGTAAGCAGATGAGAAACCTGTGTGGGGAAAACCTATCATGATATGATGCATAATATGTGGATGCAATGTTTTCAATGATTTAGAAGATTTAAATTTGTTTAGACAAAAGGGAACAAACATTAATTGTATTAATAAGTTTAAATTGATTACAACATGCCCCTTGGGCTTACATTGAAACAAAAGAAACAAAATGAACTAAAATACAATAACAATGGCTCAAATATCTTATGGGTGCTTCCTATTTGGAGCGATATAGGCATTCAGGAGCTTCTCCTCATGAAGTTGTCTTGTGAGCTCCAATGTCCTCTTCTCGCTTGCGTAGAACTGGGTTTCAAAGGTGTCTCGCTCCCCCTTTAGCTGAATCCGAGCTCTTTGAAAATCTTCAAGAGAAGTAGGCATATCAGGATAAAGGACAGTATATGGAACATCTCATTTGGCCACAGGCTCCATGATGATTGGTAAGATGGAGGGGTAAGGCATCGTGAGACTTTGAGCACGAGTTCGTACCCACTTAAGGAAAGGCTCAAGGAGAATGGAATACTTATGTCCCAACATCTTACTATCCACTTTGTTTATCATTCTCCAAGATCGTATGAACCTTTGACGATAGCCTTGGTCGTCGCCCTCGTAATTGAATACCAAGCCTTGGATGAGTGCATCGTGAGGACCATCTCTTCGTGCATACCTAAACTGTCTTAAAGCCAAACAAGGGTTGTAGGTAATACCTCCCCTAATTCTAAGCAGAGGGACATTAGGGAATTCCCCATAACGATCGATGATAGTAATATCCTCTAAGGATCGCGAACACCAATGAATATTAGAATGTGTGAGTGACATCATCCTTTGAGACCATGTCAAACCTTGCTCATTCTTCAATGTTGATCGAGGTAGGTGCAAAATAAACCACCTAGGGAGTAAGGGAATCCAACACAAAAGAGTACCTCTTTTCTTCATGGTGCGAGTGTGGAAACAATGTAGAATGTCTCTAAGCAGGGTAGGTACAGGATTGCGAGAGAGAAAGACCTTGATGGCATTCACATCTATGAGTTGGTCCGGATTGAGAAATAGAACCAAACCATAGATTAGAAGGGCCAAGACATCTTCAAAAGATTGAAAATCCATATCCTCCCAGAATGAGCGAGCCTTCTCCAACAGAAACTTAGCTAAGAAACCCTTAACTCCACTTTTTTTCTCCCAATTTGCCACAATGTCGGATCTCTTCAAATGCAAGGCTTTGGTAACGACTTTAGGCTTTGGAGTCTCCTCTAAACCGGTGAACGGTATTTGATCAAGCACAGGCACTCCTAACAGTTGAGAGAATTATTCTAATGTAGGCACTAATTAGTAGTCAGGAAAGGTGAAGCAATGATGTATGGGATCAAAGAATTGGAAAAGCACACACATCATTTCTTCTTGGAAGTTTGAGGTAGCCAAGTTGAGAAATCGACCATATTTCTTAGTGAAGTAAGAATCTCCAGGCACACTTGATGCTAATTCTTGAAGTTGAGGATGCACTTTCACGAAGTTGACTCGGATGGTATTCCTAAGAATGGGAATCATGGCCTACAAAATAGAACAAAGATGAATCCCTAAGTCCTTGAAATGGTTAGTGAGAATGCTTATGATGTTATAATGTTTATGATGTTATGTACAAGTGAACAAAGCAAACAAGTCTTTATGTACAAATATCATATACAAACAAAGCACACAATTCCTTAGGTTTAGGCTTGCATGGAGTCATAGGTAAGTACCCTCTTGAAGTTTAGTTAGCTCAACCTGTCCTAGAAAGTAATCGGGTTCTAGGGGATCTCAATATCACTGACCTTTCTTTTAGGCATTGTCTCAGCATAATCAATCTTTTCTTGCGGCTGTAATATCCCAAAAGTCTGATATCAATGAGTGTAGTATCGAGTATTAACAAATCTTCAGCTTTACACCAAAGTCGACTATCTCACTACTTCCTAATGGCCAAGTTGTTCAATTAAGTTTCTACGGTAAGTTAGTGCTTCATGACACCGCTCAGCAGCCTCGTATTCTCCTCGATTCAACACAAGGGATACCGGTACCAACAAATGTGTCACACTAACGTAGCCATTGTTTCAACCATATCGGTCTACACCATACAGTTTCCACAATCTATTGCTACTTACCTAAAGAGGTGCCCCAGATCCGGGTGTAGGATAAAAACAAAACCCAAACAAGGACCCAAAATGTAAAGCAAGCAATTCAAACAACGAAAGAATTTTAAAGGAGATCTAGCTCTAACGTAACCCCCATTTTTAAGTCTTCAATCCCCAGCAGAGTCGCCAGTTATATAATATGGTGGGAGAACTGACTTGGGTGTTTTGCGTTTGATCGCAACTGTTGCGGATAGCAAGAGTTGCCACCGAATTTTATTTTATCCAATAAAGGATAGGGTGAAAAGAACAGGAAAGACCTTTAGAGATGTTTTCTTGAGTTCAGGGGGTAGGTTATGAAAAGGGAAGGTGTTAGCACCCTTTTCATCCGTAGTTATCTACGGGCTCTTAGTTTCTTGCTAGATCAAAAAATGCTTTGTTTGAAGATGTGTTTTGTGATGGGTGCAAGTTTAAAAATGTTTTGCAAAATTCCTTTGTTGCGGATAACTTTGTAATGATTCTCGTCTCTATAAGAATGCATATAAAGTGTTAATTTTGAAAATAGTTCAAAGAGATGTTTGTTTTTGTAGATGTTTTGAAAGTGTAAGTGTGAAAATATTTTTCATTTGCGAGCAAGCAACTACGAGCGTCATACCTACTAAAAAGGTCTATGTTCTTTTCCTCCTCCTTTAGATGTTGCTATCTTACCATTGATTGATAAGGAGCCCCATATTTGGATGTGAAGGGACGGGCGTGGGTCAATTGTATAGTCATAGAAGGCAACCTATGAGACATTTTAGCAATTTTTGTAAGGGACTAGATCGTTTATCAAAGGCAACATCGAGGGACATCAAGGGACTATGATCTTTTTTATTGAGGGTCTTTACTAAAACGCCCATATTCAAGGGACATGACTATTTTCCAAGGGAACAAGTGAGATTACCCTAGAGGTGCACGTGTGAATGGTGTGTTTGATTACATGCTTAGTTTAGTCTTGAATTAGGATTGTCTACTTGTTGATTTTAAATCTTGTCATACACACCCTAATTACTAGTATTTTGTATAAAAGAGGTAAATTGATGAAAGATAAATATCCTACATTATTACATATTTTGGGGATGGGGTATAAAAATTTACAAATGGGGGGTGGAAAGAAATAAAAGTCCTAATTATTACAACCATATTGAATATCAATAAAAGAAAGTATATATAAAATATAAAGACAAAAAAAAATAGCACAAAAGAGAGAAAGAACAAATCCTTTGATTCACGCAGCGCATTTGAAGTGTGTGTCCTTCGATTCACACACCCCTTTTGTTTTCTTTCATTTGGGGCCTGCAAGTCAGTGTGTATCAAAGCATACACCCTTCCATTCACACCTTTTTTGTTTTCTTTCGGTTGGGACTATGAAGCAGTGTGTTCGAAGCCTAAGGCTTTGTGTCGAACCATGCTGTTATTTTTTACACCAACATTGCTTTATGGTCTGTACAGGTTAGTTCTTGACAATAAAGGAAAACAAACAAAAGGGTAGAAACGAAAACAAACAAAAAGTTATCAATGATGCTTGAAACGAAAGGTTTAAAGTCAGAAATACTTACCTTGAATCTAGAGTTGATGTTTTGAACTTTGATTTGTTGTCCTAGATATTATTGAATTCGAAAGCAAAGAACAATGGTATTGTGTTTCTTTGGTTCTGGATTTGAAAGAAAAGAAAAGAAGTGTTGTGTTTCTTTGGTTCTGGATTCGAAAGAAAAGAAAAGAAGTGTTGTGTTTCTTTTGTTCTGGATTTGAAAGGAAAGAAATAAAGGTGTGGGTTTTTGGTTCTGGGTTTAAGAGTGTTTTAAATGTTCTCTTCTCTATTTGCCTTGCCAATAAACCTCTCTCCAGCCACTAAAAATCCACCCTTAGATGTGTTGTAAAACATCTTATTTATAGATGAAGTTTGGCTGAGATTTGGGGGGGGGGGGGGAACAAATGAAATTTGAACAGTTTGGGTATGCTGTTTTCATAGCTTTCGAGGTGCAACTCTTATATGCTAGTTTGGTGCAAATTAGGAGCAGCATAGCAGGACTGCTTTGCATCAGTTTTGGAGTGTTGTGGCAGCTTGGTGCAGGACTGTTTCATAGCAGTACAGCAGACTTAGGCTTGGCAGCATATAGGACTTTGTTCAGCAGCCTTCAACCAGACTCATTAAAAGACAAAACACCAATTGTCTGTTCTTCAAATGGACCCATTATATGTCCTTTAAATGGACCAATTGTATGTCCTTCAAATAGACCACCAAATGAAGGTTCTTCAAATCCACCAAATTCATGTTCTTTGAATGGGCCACCAAATATGTGTTCTTCGAATCCACCAAATTCATGTTCTTCAAATGGGCCTTTTGTATGTTCTTCGAATCCACCAATTGTGTGTCATAGTGTAGAAACTATGTATGTTGAAGGCTTTAAAGGTGGAATCGAAACAAGCATGAAGGAAGTCATTGACTTGTGGATGCTAGCATGAGGGAAGCCCTTTCCTTGTGGATGCTAGAATGAAGGAAGCCCTTGCCTTTTGGATTGAAACAAGCATGAAGCAAGCATGAAGGAAGGCATTTCCTTGTGGATGCTAGCATAAGGGAAGCCATTGCCTTGTGGATGCTAGCATGAAGGAATCCCTTGACTTGTTGATTGAAACAAGCATGAAGCAAGCATGAAGGATGCCATTGAATTGTGGATGCTAGCATGAGGGAATCCCTTGCCTTGTGAATCGAAGCAAGCATGAAGATAGCCAATGCCCAGTCGAAGCTTTGTGAAATTGAAGCAAGCTTGAAGGAAGCCAAAGTCCAATCGTAGCTTGGGAAATCGAAGAAAGCTTGAAAGAGGCCAAAGTCCAATCGAAGCTTGGGAAATCGAAGCAAGCTTGCTCTTCTTTGATTTGATGCTTGAAAGCCCAATATGATCCATGGAAACTATATGGGGCATCAAAAATCCAATTGTACTTGTGCAAAGTTGAAGTTTTGAAAATCCTTGTGAGAAAATGTCTTGAGAAAGAGAGGGAAAATTTTGGGGTACAACATAAGGTTAAATCCAAACAAGTGTACATTTGGTGTCAAATCAGGCAAGTTACTGGGTTTCATTGTAAGTCGGCATGGTATTGAGGTGGACCCCGAAAAAGTAAAAGCCATATAAGAAATGATAGTTCCAAGGACAGAGAAAGAGGTTTGTGGTTTCTTAGGATGATTGAACTACATTTCAAGGTTCATATATATCGCACCTAACTACTACGTGCAAGCCCATATTCAAATTATTGCGAAAAGGTCAGACGATGGTATGGAATAATGATTGTCAAATAGCCTTCGAGTCAATAAAGCAATATTTATAAGAGCCACCGATCTTAGTGCCACCAGTTCCTGGAAGGCCACTCATCATGTATCTGACATTGCTTGAAGGATCAATGGGATATGTATTGGGACAACATGACGAAACAGGTAGAAAAGAGCACGCAATCTACTACCTCAGCAAGAAATTTACTAACTGTGCAACCATGTACTCACTTCTCAAGAAGACTTGTTATGCATTATCTTGGGCTACTAAAAGATTGAGGAAATATATGTTAACTCACACCACATGGTTAATAGCAAGAATGGATCCTTTAATGTATGTGTTCGAAAAAATAGCTCTTAGAGGAAAGATTTCCCGATGGCATATGTTACTATCAGAATACGACATCCAATATGTTACTCAAAAGGCCATCAAGGGTAGTGTACTAGTTGATCATCTGGCTCATCAACCATTATCAGAGTATCAACCAATGAAGTTCGACTTTCCAGACAAGGATATCATGGTTATAGGTGACTATGAAATACCAGGGCTCGACGAAGGACCCGAACTAGGATCACGTTGGACACTCATGTTCAACGGAGCTTCAAATGCATTAGGGCATGATATTGGGGCAGTTTTGACTTCTCCGAAAAATTATCACAAGCCTTACACTGCGAGGTTATGTTTTGACTGTACCAACAATATCGCCGAATACGAAGCTTGTATTATGGGTTTAGAAGCTTCCATTGATCTAAGAATCAAACATCTCTAAGTATTTGGAGACTTTGCGCTACTCATATACCAAGTCAATAGCGAATGGGACACTAAACATCCCAAATTGATTCCATATCAGGATCATGTTTTAAAACTAGCTACGAAATTCACTGAGATCACCTTCAGTCATATCCCACAAGAAGAAAATCAGATGGATGACGCCTTGGCAACTCTATCAGCCATGTTTAAAGTAACTTGGCCAAACCATGAACCACACATTACAATCAGACACTTAGAAGAGCCTACACACTGCCTTGCTCTTAAAGAGGGACCAGATAACAAGCCTTGGTTCTATGACATCAAAAGGTACCTTTAAAAACAATAATATTCAAAAAATTCCTCTATCATTGACAATCGAACCCTACAAAAGCTAGCCTCAAAATACTTTTTGAGTGGTGATGTGTTATACAAAAGAAACTACAATATGGTGCTACTCAGGTGTGTGGAGAAACAGGAAGCTGATATGCTTATGAGAGAAATCCATTAAGGTACTTTTGGAACTCATACAAATGGGCATACCATGGCTAGAAAAATCTTGCGAGCAGGATATTACTGGTTGACGATGGAAGCCGGTTGCTACCATTATACAAAGACATGTCACAAGTTCCAAGTCTATGCCGATAAAATGAATGTACACCAACTCCTATAAATGTTGTGAGCTCTCCTTGGCCATTTTTGATGTGGGAAATATATGATAGGCATGATCGAATCAAAAGCATCTAACGGACACCGGTTCATACTAGTTGCCACTGATTACTTCACCAAATGGGTAGAAGCGGCATCCTACGCGAATGTGGAAAGTCAAATGGTTACTCGATTCATCAAACAAAATCTCATATGCAGATATGGGGTTCCAAGCAGAATCATTACGGACAACGGGTCTAATCTAAACAACAAAATGATGAAGGAGTTATGCGATAATTTCAAGATCGAGCATCATAATTCCTCACCATGTAGACCCAAAATGAACGGGGTCGTTGAAGCTGCCAATAAGAATATCAAGAAAATCATTCAGAAAATGGTGAAGACATACAAAGATTGGCATGAAATGCTTCCCTTTTCTCTACATAGCTATCTTACTTCCGTACGCACATCAACAGGTGCAACTCCTTTCTCTCTAGTATATGGCATGCAGGCAGTACTCCCGGTTGAAATAGAGATTCCATCACTTCGAGTTCTGATGGAAATAAAACTTGAAAAAGCATAGTGGGTTCAAACGTGACTTGATCAGCTCAACCTCATTGAAGAGAAACGCTTGATAACTTTGTGCCACAGCCAGTTATATCAGAAGTGGATGAAGAAAGCATTCGAAAAGAAAGTCTGCCCTCGAGTGTTCAAAGAAGGGGATTTGGTACTCAAAAAGATTATGCTACCTTGCCTTGATTCATGCGGTAAATGGACACCCAACTACAATGGTCCATATGTGGTAAAAACATCATTCTCCGGTGGTAGTCTCATCCTCACAACAATGGATGGGGAAGAACTACCACATCCAGAAAATTCAGACACAGTAAAAAAATACTATATAAAAAGCTCGCTAAGCTCGAACCTTAAACAGGAGAATTAGGCAAAAAGGAGCATCCTTGTGGATTGAAAACCCTAAAGGACGATCCAGGAAAAAATTAGGGACATGCACAAAAATTATCCCGGTGGATTGAAAACCCGAGAGGGGGATCCAGGAAAAAATTAGGGATCTTACTCAAAAAATTAAGAAAAAGAGACTATGATCTAAGAACCACGACTGCGACCATGAAAGAAGGGATTGATCTAAATCATTTGACTGAAAAACAAAGGATATTGGAGTTGTCAAAAAGATATTGGGGAAACAACAGTAGCAATTATCATTTTCATTGCCATTTTCTAATTTAAAAACTTCTATAATTACCTCTTTCAAGGAATTGCATCTTGTACTCTCGCCTATTCATAGGCATATTTAATCAATAAAACATTAACTTTTTCAAATCTTTCAATTGCATTTTTTTTCTTTTCGGACTTGTTTGCAAAATACTATGATTATTTCTTTTGAATACTGCGTTGAAATCATTTTGGGGATTTGACAAATAAAAGCATTTTATGAAACATCAAAAAAGCATTTTGGTTAGAAAAACATCGAAAGAACACCCACGCATATGTCCACGTCCACGCCTGCTACCATGTCTATGTCTACGCCTGCATCCACAGCTATGCCCATGCCTACGCCTATGCCTACGATACAAATATCAAGATCCTGTGGACACTTTTCACCATGTTCAAATCAATTCAAAGATACCACAATAACATAACATTGGGGAGTTGGTAACACAAAATCAATGGTTTAAAAGGAGAGAATACCAAAAACAATGTTCATTACATTTTGGGGCATATACACACATTTGGTACATATGTAAATATTTGGGGCATACAAAAAATACATAGGGCATATACACCATAGGTTCCATATCAATCTAAGACATTATGCATATACATTATACATGACATTTTTTCAAACATACTTTGGGCGAAACCAATATCTTGGGGCCCTTTGTCAATTTAACAAAACAAGCATTTACCTTGGTTAGACACAACCGATAAAAATCCGATCTCATCTTTGATCTAGTTATCTAAGATTTGATCATCAAAAACAGCTTTTTATCTGCGGTACAACGCATTGCGTCAGCCTCCATGCAGTAATGTGTTATCAAGATTTTTCAATCATCTAACCCCTAGGTTGTTGTAGGTATGCGAATTACTGGATTCATATTATTCATTCCCTAAGTTGCAATGAATATGTGAATTTATCTTTATGCCGTTTTCCCCCTAGGTTATGGTAAATGCACGAGCTTTTTCAATCATCTATCCCCTAGGTTGCGATAGATATGCGAATTTTCAGGGTTATATTATTCACCCCCTAGGTTGTGATGAATAACGTAAGCTTATCCATGTTGTCTTTTATCCCCCTAAGTTTTGATAAATGCACATGTATATCCTTGTACTATTTACTCCCTAGGTTGTAGTAAACATGATGAAATCTGTGATATAACTCATTGCGTCAGTCTCCATGCATCAATGTGTTATCAAGCATTTTCAATCATTTACCCCCTAGGTTGCGGTAGGTGACAGAATTACTTTTTCAAATATCTATCCCCTAGGTTGCGATAAATATGAAAATTTTTAGGGTTATATTATTCATCCCCTAGGTTGTGATGAATAACATAAACCCGCCTTTGTTATCTTTTATCCCCTAGGTTTTGATAAAGGCACAAGTTCATCCTCGTACTGTTTACTCCCTAGGTTGTAGTAAACATAACGAAATATGCATAATCCATTGCATCAGTCTCCATCCAGCAATGTGTTATAAAACTTTGTTTTATTCATCCCCTAGGTTACAATGAATAGACAAAATCAAAACTTATTATATTAGTCTCCAAGCATTAGTAATTTAACTTGTCAAAACTTATATCATTTTACCTCCTAGGTTATGGTAAATATGCAAGAGAATCTATAAACTCTCTTTTAGATACTGACGAGTTATCCATGTCGTCGTGTCTAAGTTTAAAAAAACTTTGGTTCAAACGCTGGTAAGATGATACATCATCATATATGCCTACTTTTCATACCCATGGGAATGTTGCATAACATATCCTCATAATCCTTCGAACAAATTTTGTGGTCTTCCATTATTTAATAAACTTCCGATTAGAGCATGTGAGACTTGTGTATTCTCTCACTATTCAACCGAAAGGTAATTAAATAGGGGCAGTTGTGATACCCCAAATTTTCCCTACTGGTTCCTAATCTTTTATTCCTAAAAAGTATCATTTTTGCTTTATATGTTCATGGGGTTTAGTTTTTGAAAGGGGGTTTAATGGGCTTTTCTAAATAAGAAAATCCCATGTAAATGTTTAATCCCCTTAAGTTTCAATTAACACTTGTTGATATTCACTTTCATTTAATTTGAAAAGGGTTTTACATTATTAAAGACTCTTAGGCCTTTCTAAATCAGAAAAGACCCATGTAATTTTTTTAAAGCCCATTCATGTTCTCTTGTAGGGGGTATATTTGTTAAAATATATTGGCCCATTTATTAATATATAGAAGGGGAGGGTTTACATTATTTGAGAACTCTTGGGCCTTTCTAAATCAAAAAATCTCATGTAGAGTTATTGGCCCATAGAGGGAGAGGTACGCTGATTGCATGAGGGGTTTGTTGATTAAATGGATTGGTCCACTAAAGTAGTGAGGCCTCTTTTAAATAGAAGGGGGTGTTGTATGTTTTTAGGAAGGCCCAAACAATTAAGCAAAGTGTCCCATTTAAGTTTTTTTTTGTTTTGAGAAATTTTTTTAGATTTATAACGTTATCATAATTATATTTATTACTAACATTATCAGTAACATTATTAAAGGCATTATAATCTAACTTAAAATGGTGTTTTGTTTTATTAATTTAAAAACAATGATTAAAGAAAGGCCAAAACTGAAGCTTACTACCCGGTCCAACTTATTTCAAATCCCAAACGCACAATCCAAAATTAGAAAAAATTGCATGTTTCAAACACTTACTGTATAAATTGAAGAAAAATAATGCATGTTTTGTTACTAAGAACTGTTACTGTTTAAACCAACATAATCAAAACAGAATCATATCAAACTTATGCAGATCATATCCAAAACTTATTACAACAAATATGGGTCTCAATACAGAATCAAATTCCTAAACTCTAAAAATTACAAATCAAATCAAAACAAACCCCTAATTCTGCTAAGTAACGGCAATTCATAAAAAGCTTCCTAATATATCTAAAATCTAACACTATAAAACCTAATAACTCTAAGACAGGGGGGGAGAACAAATTCTACGAAAAATAATTGACAGAGGGAGAGAGTCTGAAGAGAAGAGAAGAAACCCTTTAAAGAAGAAGGTTTAAGTGTTGACGCCGTTAACTCTCGTATCCTCCGCTCCTTGCGAACCTAGATTTTCAACATCTGAAACCCTAGCTTATCTTGTCGCGTCGTTGCTATGTCTTCATCACAATTGTACCTGAGAAAAACAAATAAGGGGGATTAGCGATCAACAGAATCGGAGGAGAACAAGCAGATTCACGCATAAAGGAGGTAACAAAAACTTAGTTCTATTTTTTTTATTCTGTTTTGTTTCATGATTGGGTTTGTTTAGGGATTAATCAGGGGGTTTAGGTTTGAACGCCACCGATTAGGGTTCGAGAGGAGCGGCAGTGATCTAGGATTCTTTTTTCTGCATTGTTGTATGGAGAGAGAGAATAGAGAAATGAGGAATCAAAGAAAAAGATAAAACGGAAATGAGAAAATGAGAAAATGTTTTGTAAAAAAAACAATATAATAATCCTTATAATCATATGCTTCACGCCTCACCATGCACCCTCCATCATGACCATGTGATCACCATCGTGTGTTACAGACGCGTGCACCCATGATATTACCATACGACCTACCACACCTTGGCTAAATGAATCCGTCCCCAAACCCCTTTGGGCCAGGCCCAGTTATTACGAATGGTTTTTAAATCAAAATCCGCCACTATTAGTTTTTATCCTAGGGAAAGGAATCTAACAGGAAACCCTAATTCGCAAACAGAGATCCTAGGTTTCGGACTTCTTTAGAAGAAAGAAAGGCGTTAGGCACCTTTCATCTACCTTATTCACAAGGATACTAGGTTTTAGGTTTGAGTTGGGAAACAAGATTTAAATTTTATTAGGGAAAATGTTTTAATTTTTTATAAGGGAACTCGCTACGATTTTTGATCGTATGCCCACGTATCCTCTTATGAGGAATCAGAGTCTCAATTCATAGTTCGTATGGGGTTGGTGTTTTTTAGGGGTTGCAAACATATTTTGAATCACCTCGCACTCGGATGGGAATAGTGATTGGGGAGATTTTGACTAAATGCGCAGTAAGTCAAAATTTGTTTGAAACCCTTTTGCAAAAACAGTTAATTAGATTAGTTGATTGCGAAAAGATAATTTGTTATTTCTTGCGTGTTTTTTAATCGTGTTAACTGCAAAAACTCTTGTTAATGCATGATTAAAAAATATATTTAATGCAAATAATGTAAGAAAATAATATATTCAATTTTGATATAAAAATGATTTGGATGATAATAGAGTAATATTTAAATAGTAAATAAAATATATTAGTATTAATAATTAATAATGAGAATAATAATATAAATAAATAATTATAATAATAATATATACAAATATAAGAAATAAATAATATTTGCATATAATATAAAAATAAGAAAATAAAATTAATATAATAAAAATTTAAGGAAAGAATTAATTTAGGCAAGGGTGCGTTTTCTAGTTATGCAGCAAAAAATGGGGGTGCCAATACGAATCTGGGCTAGGCCCAAAAACAGTTCAGACAGGGGGGCGTAAATTGCATTAGTGTTTAGTAAATATTCCAAATAGGGGCGTGAAAAGCAGCTGGGCTTAGGCCCAACGAACTTGAAGTGGGATTCATTTGATTACGTGTGGGAGGGAGCATGGGTTTACGATGGACTTGGCCTTACGGATATCCATTTATGATCACACAGACACGATTGCAAGGGAGCATGATAATTATTGTAGGCGCACGGATACGGGATAGCAACAGATTAATACATTTTTCTTTATGCATTTTTATCTATTTTTGTCACAGTTACAACATTACCTCTCTTCCTCTCGTTACAAACACCAAACCTCTTTCTCTTTCTTCTTCCTCGCTAACCCTAACCTTTTCCTCTCACGGCGACGTGAAACCGGAACCACAACCCCAATGTTTATTGCCCCAACCAATCCCCAAATCAATAACCAAGAAGACTAAAAATTTAAGTTACCCCTTCGCGCAATTTTGTTTCCTCTGACTTTGGCTTTCGATTTGGTGCGATGCTGATCTTCTTCCTTGATTATTACAGATTTTGGTGAAGCTTTGAAAATGGTGGTCAACAAGTTAAAACGGCGGTGGAGCGAGGAGCTGTTAGCGGCGGTAACGGCAAGTCCGATTAGGGTTTCGGAGATCGAAACCCCAATCGGTACTCCTTTCTTCTTCAATAACGAATCAGATTCTTTCTCGCGCTCTATTCGTCCCTCTACTGCATTCTGATTTCTCCCCCTGTATCAAGTTTTTTTCTCTGTATTTTTTTTTATTCGTCCTCCTCCCCCCATGTGTTCTTCAATTTCTTTTCTATTTATAGGTTTCAGTATTTAGGTTTTTCTCTTTGTAAGATTTTCTGTTAGGGCATGGATTAGGGGATTAGAAATTAAGGATTGGACTTAGGGATCTCAATTGATATGGTATATTGTATTTTACAGATTTGGATTGTAACAGAGATGATATTATTTTTACTGATTTTCTGGATATTAATATTTGATTGGATTTGATTATAATTTTTACATATTTGGATTAGTTTCAATCACACTGTAAAAGATACAGTTTATTGTAAATCTCAACAGTACTAGTTTGTGCGTGATTTTGGGCTTGGGTTTTTAGAAGATTTGGTTTATTCCCAAAATAATTTCTACAGTGAGTGTTAATGCCATAAATCATGAGTTAATTAGTACAATACAAGTTAGAAGAGATTTGGCTAATCAGTACAGTTGTTGTTTTTTTTCAATCAATTGGGCCAGCGTTTATCTCTTTTTTCTATTCAGCCCAGCCTATCATTGTTTTTGTTACAGCATACACAACTAAGGAAATGGGTCTGCACGTTTTTAGTTATTCTCAGTCCAGCAAAAAACATCTTTCCTTTTAAATTCCAATGACTTTGTGTTAATGCTTTAAATCTGGCCCAACACATATTTGCAGCAAAACTTTATAATATCTTTAAAACAACCAGGCCCAATTGGCCAAAACTTAAACAATATCTAACAAAAAGATCCATAAAAAATCTGTTATGTTTTCATCAAAAATAATATTATTTATTTTCTCAAAATAATGATAAATACTTTTTATAATAAATTTTTTTTCAAAAACATTATATGGGCCAACAGCAATTCAAGTGGGCTGGTCAATTGCAACCCCATTCCTCTTTTACTAATGACAAACATTCAAAAAGGGCTAACTTAACATATTAAACTTAAGTCGCCTTAACAATTTAATAACTCGGTAATTATTAGAATAATTTTTATTTTTGAATCGCATGGGCCATTGGCCAACATGCCTCACGAACGTTCACGGATACACGAGTCTTCCTGATTTAGAAA
This sequence comes from Vicia faba, assembly GCA_948472305.1. NCBI lineage: Eukaryota > Viridiplantae > Streptophyta > Magnoliopsida > Fabales > Fabaceae > Vicia > Vicia faba. The sequence continues at coordinate 1,634,511,989 of OX451739.1, read as the reverse complement.
GCCCCGCTCTCCTGGATTAAAATACACCCCCTGATCGACTTAAATTAAAGAATGGGCCACCAGATACTGTTGTACCATCTTTAATTAAATATTTCTTCTCGAAAAATAAAATCATCGAGGTAGGACAAATTTAGGGTACGACACCAGTTACCACTCGCACCTCCCTCCGTATTCATTTTACTAGTGTGCGCAGAATCCTCGCCCCCCTTAGCATAATAGGCCAAGTCCAATATCTGGACTTGGAACCTTACTGCCTACACCCCCATTTTTACTACCTAGTTCTAATTCAAACCTTCATGCGTTGGGTCTGAATTCAATATCTGAATTTAATGCCCTACTACATACACCCTCCTATTTGACTAGCCTAACATAATCCTCACCCCCTGTGTTTTATTTAATTTCCTTTATTATTTTTGTTATAATTATTTTTATATTTTAATATTTGTAAATTTTAATATTACTTACTATTATAATAATAAATCAAATATTATTTTTCTAAGACTCGTTCAAATATTTATTTTATTGCATTAAAAATCTTCATTTTTAAATCATGCGTTAATAAGATTTTTTTTATAATTAATACATTAAAAGATATTTAACCAAAAATAAACTTCTTTTTATTAAATCAAATTAAACAAAAATCAATTTTCAAAAAGGGTTACAAATATATTTTGATTAACTGCACACTTCGTCTAACAAACTTCGTTATTCACACACCTAGACTAAGTACAAAGGGAATTTAAATATCTTCGTAATCCATAAAAAACACCAACCAACCGCGAACTACAAATTGGGACTTTAATTCCTCCTAAGAGGATATGTAGACATACGACTAAAATCGTGGTGAGTTCCCCTAATAAAAAACTAAAGCCCTATTTCTTAAAGGTTGTGCTTCTAGACCCTAGTATCCTTGTGAACAAGGTAGATGAGGGGTGCCTAACACCTTCCCTTCGTCTAAAAACGAGTCCAACAACTTAGAATATCTGACCAAATTAGGGTTATGCTTTATATACCCTTTCATAGGACAAAAATTAATGGTGGTGACACTCTATTTAAAATCGGTTACAACAGAAGGTTCATGAAAGGAACTATCCTACGCATGATTTAGAGCTAGCAGTTATGGTGTTTGTGTTAAATATTTGGAGACATTATCTTTTTGGCTCTAAATTTGAAGTATTCAGCGATCATAAGATTTTAAATTACTTGTTTGATCAGAGGGAATTAAATATGAGATAGAGAAGGTGGCTTAAATTGTTAAAGGATTATTACTTTGATTTGAATTTCCATCCTGGTAAAGCAAATGTAGTTGCTGACGCATTGAGTAGAAAGTCACTACATATGTCGATGCTTATGGTTCAAGAGTTAGAAATGATCGAACAATTCAGAGATATGAGCTCGGTCTGTGAAGAGACTCTTGATAGTGTGAAGTTAGGAATGTTGAAACTGACTAATGGTATTATAGAAGAAATCCGAGAAGGTCAGAAGTTTAATTTGAAGTTTGTTGATCAATTAACCTTGATTAACCAAGGTAAGGGAGGTGAGTTTTGGGTCTATGAAAATGGTGTGGTGAGGTTCGAAAATAGAGTATGCGTTCTGGATGTTCTGGAACTTAAGAAGAGTATTCTTGAAGAAGGACATAGAAGCGGGTTAAGTATTCACCCCGGTGCTACAAAGATGTATCAATACATGAAGAAGTTATTTTAGCGGCCGAGTATGAAGAAGGAAGTTGCCAAATTTGTGCATGCTTATTTGACTTGTCAGAAGTCAAAGATTGAGCATCATAAGCCTTTGGGTCTTATGTAACCCTTGATTATTCCAGAGTGGAAATGGGACAGTGTCTCTATGGATTTTGTGTCGGGATTGCCAAAGACTGCTAAGAGCAATAATTCATCCTATAGAGAAACCAGATGAGATGTATATTGAAGAGATTATGAAATTGCATGGGCTACATTCGAGTATCATATTAGATAGATATATGAGGTTTACGTCTAAATTTTGGGATGGTTTGCAAAATGCTTTCGGTACTAAGTTGAGGTTGAGTTCTGCATATCATCCACTGACGGACAGTTAGACAAAGATGACTATTATGTTTTGGGGGGACTTGTTGAGGGCTTGTGTGTTGGAACAAGGAGGTGATTTGGACAACCACTTTCCATTGATTGAGTTTACATACAAAAATAGTTTTCATGTGAGTATTGAGATGGAACTGTATGAGGTGTTGTATGGTAGGAGGTGTAGAACTCCATTGTATTGGTATGAGTTGGGTGAGAGTGATATGCTCGGACCTGAGATTGTGTAGGAGACGACTCAAAAGATTAAGATAATACAAGAGAGGATGAAAGCTTCTCAATCGTTAGAAGAGTTATCATGACAAGAGGAGAAAGGCACTTGAATTCTAAAAAGATGATCATGTGTTTTTGAGAGTTACTCCAGTGATTGGAGTTGGTAGAACTTTGAAGTCGAGAAAACTTGCGCCATATTTTTTTGGTCCATATCAGATATCAAAGAATATAGGTGAAATAGCCTATCGGATTACTTTACCGTCGTCGCTTGTGAATCTTCATGATGTGTTTCATGTGTCTCAATTAAAGATGTATATTTTGGATCCTTTGCACATGATCCAAATGGATGATGTATAAGTGAGAGATAACATGATTGTTAAAGCATCACTTGTGTGGATAGAAGAACGAGAAGTGAAGAAATTATGGGGTAAAGACATCACCTTAGTGAAGGTATTTTTGGGTGGACTAGTTGGTGAAAGTTGGACTTGCGAACGTGAGGACCAAATGAGAGAGTCTTATCTGATTTTGTTTCTGCCGGGTAATTTTTTAGGGCGAATATTCTTTAAAGTGGGGGAGAGTTATAACACCCAAAAATAATTAGATTATTTGTTTAATTACTTTATTAATTTATTAGAAGTATGTTTGATGTATTTACGAGTATATGTGATGTTTTGATGCGATGTTATGTGTAGTTTAGTAGAATTAAGAGATATTGGGTGTTTTAGTAATTTTAGATAATTAGTTTTGATTACTTAGAATTATTATTAATTAAATAAATAAAATAATAAGAGGTAGAGACTATGAGGACATGGTAGTAATATATGAAGTAAGTGGGGGTAAGATGGGAAGAGCATATAAAGGGTCCAAGGGTTAAACTAGGAAAAAAAGATTATAAGTGTTCATTTTGTGCAATTGTGAAAAGAGAAGAACGTTGTGGAGAACTACGACACGAAGAGGAAAAGAGATATAGAATCATCAGTAGATCTTGGGACAAGAATCTATTTCTAGGAGAATATAGGGTAAGTGTAGTTATCATTATTATTATTATCGATAGAAGGTTTAGATAATTGTAGGTTGTTTGTATTGCAGTTTTAATTGATGATGAAAATATGATGGCTTTGTTGATAAATGATGAAATTATGGTATTATTTTGCAATGAATTGATGCATATGATGTATAATAGGGTGTATAGGTGTTTTATTATGAAAATATGAGTATATGTGATGATTTGGAACCTGTTATGTGTTGGATTCGCAAGAAATTGGGACTAGTGCAGTGTAGAAAACGCACATGGACTTTTTTTCTTAGCGTTGCCTCGTCGGGCGAGTAGTATGCTTTGTCGGGTGAATGCCCTTCGCTTAAGCCGCACTAGGAGAGCAAGGAGTCAAAGGGAAAGGGGGGGGGAACAGAGCCCCTGGAAAAATGTATAGTAGAAGTGCACTCGCTTCAGCTTCGTCGGGCAAAGCAAAGGCGATGAAAGTCTTGTCGAGCGAACATGATTCGTCGTTGGGTGAAGGAAGCCGAGAAAAACAGTGCACCTTGTTGTACCCCAATTTTTCCCCTAAGATCCCTTCATCATACCATGTTGATTCAATCACAACAAGATCACATAAGGGCTTTTGGTTCTCCCCCTATCTTTAGTTTTTCTCTTTGAGGAATCACCAAGCACCTTGACTTGTTTTCTTTTTTGATCATGAATATTTTGTCTTGATTTTTCTTTTTAATTAATAAAATGCAATGTTGTTTTGTCTTACTTGTTAATAATGTAGGTAAAGACAATGAGGCTTAGAAAGTTGCTCCATGGGTTCATGAGTTTATTTCCATTCCCTGGTCAATAAAGCTTGGGAAGTCCAAACCTCACTATTAAAGTTGTTTTTGAAGGGATGGCATGGCAATGTTATTTTGGTTCACTACATTTCCAAGATATCAAGATTGATTAAAAAGTATAAAGGGTTGATTGAAGAAGTTGCCGTGGTTGGACAAGGCTTTGTTCCCGTTGGTCATAAGTGCATATTTCTCTAAATTATCAAGATATGGAAGTGGTTTGTGTGGCTATGAATTCTCATTTTCATCCTCAATAACTTCTAATTACCAAGTAAGAGTGTTGGTACAAGAAGGTGGTTCAAATTTATCAAAATTTCTCAAAGCATTTTCTTGATCTAGGAGCTAGGGTTTTGAACTTCAAAGAAGTATATCTTTCTCATCTTTTAGTATTTTTGAGTTATTCCAAATACATCCTTCTCTTCAAAGGGTTATTAACAAATCACTTCAAAAGTTTCAAGGAGTTTTCATGTGGAAGAAACTTGATGATGAAGAAAGATTACAAGTCCTCCAGATGAACCCCCAACTTCCCATGTGTGACTTCAAATGATCATAACTTGGTCAATCTTTATCACCTTGAGCCCATTACTTTTTCATAATGATCTTTAGGGTGTGAACTTTATCCCTTATTTTATATGCAAAGTAAGAAAATGGATGGAAGATGCCCTAAGGATACAAAAGATTATAGGTCATTTCATGATTTTTTGCCAACTTCAAAAATTCATAACTCTCTCAATTTTTGGAGATTTTGGATGGTTTGAGTCTCAAAGTGTCATTTAAGAGATCTATTTCATGCCATCTTCTTTGGTCAAGAGCAAATTCCAAGTGGAAGACCATGTTTGGATGCAAAACATTATAGGTCACTTTTGAAGAAAAACTTGATATATTTGTAAGTATGGAAAGTCAACCCTTTTTCTCCAACTTTGACTCAATGCAACTCTTTTTCCATTGCAAAGCTTGTAACCCCTTGACTTGAAAATGCCATTGTTTTGAAATTGGTAAAACTGAAGTTTCATCACAAGTCAGATTTTGAAATCTTTGTTTTGGCTTCTAATCATAAGTTTCTCACGCGTTTTTGCTTCTAATCATGTTTATAAACTTTCCAAAGGCATTTAGCATCACAAAACGCACGATTTGGCTGAGTTTTAATGCTAAACAAGTCACACTTTGTATGTTTGGATGCAAAACATTATAGGTCACTTTTGAAGAAAAACTTGATATATTTGTAAGTATGGAAAGTCAACCCTTTTTCTCCAACTTTGACTCAATGCAACTCTTTTTCCATTGCAAAGCTTGTAACCCCTTGACTTGAAAATGCCATTGTTTTGAAATTGGTAAAACTGAAGTTTCATCACAAGTCAGATTTTGAAATCTTTGTTTTGGCTTCTAATCATAAGTTTCTCACGCGTTTTTGCTTCTAATCATGTTTATAAACTTTCCAAAGGCATTTAGCATCACAAAACGCACGATTTGGCTGAGTTTTAATGCTAAACAAGTCACACTTTGTTCATGTTGCAGACCTCCCACGATTTCCCTCCAAACCTCATCATTTCACACGCTTGAGGATCCCATTAATTCTCCTATAAATAGAGGGTCATTCCTCATTAATTTCCTCAAGCTTCGATAGCCAGAATCACCCTGCCAAACTTGTTCCATAACTTCAGCGTTCCTGGCACTATTACCTCACGATCTTCTCTACCCCCTCTCTAGTAGAGTTTTTGCCTTTTGTGGGAATCGAACCTTGTACCCTGGGGTTCAAGTACATGCTCAATGCATTCCCACTACCAACTGAGCTACGTAGCTCAATTGATTATTTTGAATAAAATAATAATTATTTAGTCGGTAGTTCGGTCCGGTATGTGATTAATTAAGTTTTTTTGTTTTACCGAAAAATAACTATTTTTGTACGATAATATTATATTTAGTGTGTAAATATTTTATTATATGTATTATTTGATTTATTTGTGAGGATGGATTTATATTAGTATTAATTGATTTATTATAAACTAATAAATTAATGTTATTTAATTATATTAAATTAATTTAATAAAATATTAGTTTTATTATATATAAGTTATGTTAACTTAGAGTAGTAAAGTATATAAGTTTATATGTTATGTAGGTTAGTTTTATATAATATAATAAGTAAGTAATATAATAAAATAAGTTAGTTTTTTTATATATTATATAATAAGTAGTTAGATAGAAAGGAAAATATATCAGAAAGTGAAAAAGTGAGAAAGAGGGAAGTAGAGAAGAAGAAGTGAAGAAAAAGAGGAAAACTATGGTTGAAGAGGAGAGGAAGAAATTTCTGGAAAATCAACTGAAAAAGCTCGTTCTGGGAACTAATCGGTAAGGGTTAGACTTCCTCTAAACATCTAATATATTTTTATTGCATTTGATTCCGATTTTTTGATTTAAGAAAGTAAATTATTGTAGACTGTTAGAAGAAAAAAAATATAGTAGACTGTTAGAAAATGAAAATGAAATATTGTTATGAATAAGAAGAGGGGAGGGGAGGCACTTGGGGGGGGCACGTGGCACAGGGGGGAGGGGGGGTGGGGGGCTTCCTTTTCCTCTGTGTTACTGTAACTTTGTTACTTTGTTAATATATATATATATATATATATATATATATATATATATATATATATATATATATATATATATATATATATATATATATATATATATATATATATATATATATATATATATATATATATATATATATATAATAATAATTAATAGTATGATTAATTATATAATCGGTTATGGTTTATCGATGAAATTTGATATTTTAGTTTTGACCGGAGATTAATTAAATCGTAGATATGTGATAGATTTGAAATGTATTGTGAAATGCCGATTCCGGAAATAACATTGTTCAATTTACAAATATTATGTTATATGAATAATTTAATTAATACATTAATATATATTATAATTAATAGTGTGATTAATTAATATAACCGGTTATGATCAATTGGTAAAACTTAATATTTTAAGTACGACCGGAGAGGAATTAAATTGTAGAGCTGTTGAATATTCGAGATATTTGGTTGATTGCCGATTCCAGAAATAATGTGTTTGATTTATGAATATTTTGGTGTTGTGTTATAATTGTTGAAAATGAAATAAATGATGTTTGTTGTGCAATGTTGTGAGATTAATTCATAGGGTGGAATTATGGTGATATATGCTTGTAATTGGGATTGAGGGATGTCTTGATTTGCATATTGTTGTTAATTAAATTGCACACCGCATCATAAGTCGTGTTAAGAGGCGATGTCTGTTAGTCTCGTGGAGGCAAATGGCTCGTCCCAAACTCAGAGTGGGGGTTTGAAAGCTTAGGGAATGGGCTTTTGTGATTATCCGTCTGAGGGATAGACATCGGCAAGTCCAAAGGATAATAGATGATTGGTACCACATGCATGAGTCGTGTTGTTGTGTCGAGTCACATGTACACGTTTTATTGAGTTTATGTGTGGTTGAATATTATGCATTATGTGCTAATTGGTAAATGAAATTGATTGTGTTTGTTTTCTTTGAGTTGTTGGATATAAGAATTTGATTAAATGAATATCTTATGTAGTTTATGTAAGAGTTGTAAAAAGAGTGAGATTCCCTTATTTAATGTCTTTCATTTTCTTTAAATTACATACTTTATGTTTGTTGGAATTCTTACCCTTCTGTTGGAAAATGCTTGCTTCGGTATTGTTCAGGTACCAAAGACGGTAGTGCGAGGCACTAGCTTAGCGGATGCAATTTAGATTGTAATCCGTTTTATTTTGGTTTATCGAGTCGATGCTCTGGTTGTAACACTTGAGGGTTAGGTGTCCACATTCGAACTCGTATATTTTGTAGATGGATTATACTCGTATATAATCCATTGTTTTGATTATATATTGATGTATGTGTATTATGACTTGATAACATATTTGGTGTATGAACCGTATGGCTTAATGCCTTGAATTTTATATTTTGATTCCTCCTTTGGAGATGAAGTTATTATGATTATGTTGCATTTGCACGAAAAAGAAAGTATATGCCATGAATGTATTATGTGATTAAATGATTAAAGTGACGAATATGTCATGTCCGTTTTTCTTGAATATGTGAATTGATGTTGTGACACTCCTTCTGTGCAAATTTTATTTTCTCTGATTTTAATTATATCGTTTAATTCAGGGTTTATTAGAAGGGGTGTTACAATAGTGGTATCAGAGCATTGTCGGTCAGTTGTCAGGTCTTAATGTTACTAATTCCATTGTATTTGATTGTGTATTTGACGCGATCAATACTTTTGTGTTGTTCAGAAGAAGATGGTAGCTGGGAGGAATGATAATGCACTTGCTGAGGCATTACGATTGCTCGCTGGATCCTTGAATTAGAGGCCGCAAGCTAATCTGGTGCCACATGATGGAGCTGATGATGCTTTTCGTGCTCTTGGAAAGTTTCAGAAGAACAACGCTCCTACTTTCAAAGGAGAGCATGTGCCCGAAGAAGCTCAAGAGTGGTTGAAGGTCATTGAAAATATTTTCCGAGTGATGAATTGCACTGATGCTCAGAAAGTGAAATTCGGAACTCACATGCTTGTGAAGGAAGCGAAAGATTGGTGGATTAACACAAGTCATAGGTTCGATGAAGAGAACACCGTGGTTACGTGGGAAATGTTCCGAGATACTTTCTTGGAGAATTACTTCCCCGAGGATGTCCGTGGTAAGAAAGAGGTGGAGTTCTTGGAGTTGAAACAAGGGAGTGGTAGCGTTGCGGAGTATGCCTCCAAATTCCAAGAATTGATCAAGTATTGTCCCCACTATAATACGGTGAATGCCGAGAGATCTAAATGCTTGAAGTTTGTGAACGGATTAAGGCCGGATGTGAAGAAAGCAATCGGGTACCAACAAATTACCCGCTTTTCTGAATTGGTGAACAAAAGTCGTATCTATGACGAGGATAGTCGTGATAGTAGTGCTTACTACAAGAGTTTAAGTGACAAGAGAGGCAAGGGGAAAATGCGTCTAAGCCTTATGATGGAAAAGGGAAGCAACCGATGAATGTGGGCAAGAGTCCAAGTGGGGGAGTTATTACTCTGGTGAAGTGCTATAGATATGGGAAAGAGGGACACCGTGCTATGGAGTTTCGCCAAGTTGAGCCGACATGTTTCAAGTGTGGGAAGATTGGTCACCGATCTAACGAGTGCAGGTTGGGTGCTAGTGTGACTTGCTACAACTGTGGCGAGCAAGGGCACATTAGTACAAAGTGCACGAAGCCAAAGAAGGAGCGAGGAAAAGTGTTTGCATTGTCTGGTGCCGAGACTTCGGCGGATGAGAGGTTGATCAGAGGTACTTGCTTTATCCTTAATGTACCTTTGATTGCTATTGTTGATACGGGTGCTACGCATTCATTCATTTCATTGGATTTTGCTACTAGTTTAGGTCTTGTGTTATCTAATTTGGGTAGAAGTATGGAGATAGATATGCCTGCGATGGGTTCGGTTTCTACTTCAGTCATTTGTTTGAAGTGTCCTTTGCGTATGTGTGGTAGAGATTTCGAAGTTGATCTCGTATGTCTTCCTTTGAGTCAGATTGATGTCATTTTGGGTATGGACTGGTTGAGAGCCAACCACGTCTATATCAATTGTTTTGCTAAAGCGGTTCTTTTTCTCGAGTCCGAGAAAGAAGGTGTTGTGTTCCTGTCTACTCAACAGATGAAGAGGTGTGTTAGAGATGGGGCTGAATTGTTTGTGTTGATGGCGAGCATGAGTCTTGGTGATAGTGGAGTTAGAAAGGATGTTCTTGTTGTTTGTAATTTTCCAGAGGTGTTTCCGAAAGAGATTATGGATTTACCTCCAGAACGTGAAGTGGAGTTTTCTATTGATTTAGTTCCTGGTGCTAGTCATGTTTCGATGGCTCCGTATCGGATGTCACCATCAGAATTGGTTGAACTAAAGATCTAACTTGAAGAGTTACTTAATAAGAAGTTCATTCATCCGAGTGTTTCTCCGTGGGATGCACCGGTGTTGTTAGTAAAGAAGAAAGAAGGAACGATGAGACTTTGTATGGATTATCGGCAGTTGAACAAAGTTATTATCAAGAACGAGTATCCTTTACCTAGAATTGATGATTTGATGGACCAGTTGGTAGGAGCTTGTGTTTTCAGTAAGATTGACTTGAGATCTGGTTATCACCAAATTCGTGTGAAAGCTAGTGACATTCAAAAGACGGCATTTAGGATAAGGTATGGACACTATGAGTATTCGGTAATGCCTTTTGGTGTTACGAACGCACCTGGTGTGTTTATGGAGTACATGAACAGAATCTTTCATGAGTTCCTTGATAAATTTGTGGTGGTCTTTATTGATGACATTCTTATCTATTCATAGAATGAGAAAGAGCATGCCGAGCACTTAGGAATTGTGTTGTCAATTTTGAAAGAGAATCAGTTGTTTGCTAAACTTTCTAAGTGTGAGTTCTGGTTGAAGCAAGTGAGTTTTCTTGGACATGTGATATCTCGTGGAGGTATTGTCGTCGATCTGACCAAGATAGAAGCTGTGTCTGAATGGGAATCTCCTAAATCTGTGTTTGAGATACGAAGTTTCCTTGGTTTAGCCGGATACTATCGTAAGTTCATTGAGGGTTTTTCGAAGTTGGCTTTACCATTGACACAATTGACGAGAAAGGGGCAATTGTTTGTGTGGACTACTCAGTGTGAGGATAGCTTTCAAAAGCTTAAGAGAAGGTTGACTACTGCTCCTGTGTTGGTTTTACCTAATCCATCCGAACCGTTTACAGTGTATTGTGATGCTTCATTGATGGGGTTAGGTGGTGTGTTGATGCAAAGTGGACAAGTGGTGGCCTATGCTTCGAGGCAACTTAAGGTACACGAGAGGAATTATCCGACTCATGACTTGGAGTTGGCACCTGTTGTTTTTGTGTTGAAAATTTGGAGACATTACTTGTTTGGATCGAGATTCAACGTTTTCAGTGATCATAAGAGTTTGAAATATTTGTTTGATCAGAAAGAGTTGAATATGAGGCAGAGGAGATGGTTAGAGTTCTTGAAATATTATGATTTTAGTTTGAATTACCATCCTGGAAAGGCGAACGTGGTTGCCGATGCGTTGAGTAGAAAATCATTGCATATGTCTATGTTAATGGTTAAAGAGTGGGAATTACTTGAACAGTTTCGCGACTTGAGTTTAGTTTGTGAATAAACTTACTTTGGTGTGAAACTTGGTATGTTGAAGATTACAAGTGGAATATTGGATGAGATAAGAGAAGGACAAAAAGAGGGCTTGGTTTTGGTTGACAAATTGACTTTAGTTAACCAAGGTCAAGGAGGAGAGTTTAGAATTGATGAGAACGGCGTGTTGAGATGTCGTGATAGAGTTTGTGTTCCCGATGTGAGAGATGTGAAAAAGAGAATCCTTGAGGAAGGACACCGAAGTGGGTTGAGCATTCATCCCGGTGCCATAAAGATGTATCAAGATTTGGGGAAATTGTTTTGGTGGCCGAGTATAAAAAAGGAAATTGCGGAATTTGTGTATTCGTGTTTGGTATGTCAAAAGTCCAAGATAGAGCATCAAAAGCCTTCCGATTCGTTACAACCTTTGTTTATACCGGAATGGAAATGGGACAATATCTCTATGGATTTTGTTTCGGGATTGCCGAGGACTCCGAGTAACTATGAGGCTATTTGGGTTATAGTGGATAGATTGACTAAATCTGCTCACTTTATTCCAATTAGAATGGATTACTCGATGGAGAAGCTTGCGACGTTGTATGTGGAGCGAATTGTATGTTTGCATGGTATTCCGACGTGCATTGTTTCGGATAGAGACCCGCGGTTCACATCTAGATTTTGGGAAGGTTTGCAATGAGCTTTGGGTACTAAGTTACGTTTGAGTTTCGCTTATCATCCACAGACGGATGGTCAAACGGAGAGAACCATTCAATCACTCGAAGATCTTTTGCGTGCTTGTGTGTTAGAACAAGGAGGTTCTTGGGAAAGTTACTTGCCTTTGATTGAGTTTACCTATAACAACAGTTTCCATTCTAGCATAGGTATGGCTCCTTTTGAAGCGTTGTATGGAAGGGGTCGAACACCTTTATGTTGCTACGAGTCGGGAGAAAGTGCGGTGGTTGGACCGGAAATTGTGCAACAAACTACAGATAAGATTAAGTTGATTAGAGAGAAGATGCAAATTTCAAAAAGTCGCCAAAAGAGCTACCATGATAAGAGGAGGAAGCCTCTTGAGTTCAAGAAGGATGACCATGTGTTTTTGAGAGTGAATCCTACGACGGTGTTGGTTGGGCTCTTAAATCGCGAAAGTTGACACCTCGGTTTATTGGTCCGTATCAAATTTCGGAAAGGATTGGTAATGTGGGGTATAGGATTTCATTACCACCATCACTTTCCAATTTACATGATGTGTTTCATGTGTCGCAATTGCGAAAGTATATTGCGGATCCGTCACATGTGGTGCAAGTGGACGATGTGGAAGTTAGAGAAGACTTAACCGTTGAGACTTTGCCGACAAGAATTGAAGATCGAAAAGTGAAGCAACTTAGAGGAAAAGATATTTCTTTGGTTAAGGTGGTGTGGGGTGGTGCGGCTAATGGAAACATAACTTGGGAGCTTGAAAGCCGGATGCGGGATTCATATCCCGAGTTGTTCGTTTAGAGGTAATTTTCGAGGCCGAAAATCTTTTAAGTGGGGGAGAGTTGTAACACCCCGTTTTAATTAATATTATTTATATTATTATTTTCTAAAAATGACCGGTTGATGTTTATTTTAAATAAAATAATAATTATTTAGTCGGTAGTTCGGTCCGGTATGTGGTTAATTGGGTTTATTTGTTTTACCGAAAAATAACTATTTTTGTATGATAATATTATATTTAATGTGTAAATATTTATTATATGTATTATTTGATTTATTTGTGAGGATAGATTTATATTAGTATTAATTGATTTATTATAAACTAATACATTAATGTTATTTAATTATATTAAATTAATTTAATAAAATATTTGTTTTATTATATATAAGTTATGTTAACTTAGAGTAGTAAAGTATATAAGTTTATATGTTATGGAGGTTAGTTTTATATAAATATAATAAGTAAGTAATATAATAAAATAAGTTATTTTTTTTATATATATTATATAATAAGTAGTTAGATAGAAAGAAAAATATATCAGAAAGTGAAAAAGTGAGAAAGAGAGAAGTAGAGAAGAAGAAGTGAAGAAAAAGAGGAAAACTAGGGTTGAAGAGGAGAGGAAGAAATTTCTGGAAAATCAACAGAAAAAGCTCGTTCCAAGAACTAATCGGTAAGGGTTATACTTCCTCTAAACATCTAATGTATTTTTATTGCATTTGATTCCAATTTTTCGGTTTAAGAAAGTAGATTATTGTAGACTGTTAGAAGAAGAAAAAAATATAATAGACTGTTAGAAAATGAAAATGAAATATTGTTATGAAGAAGAAGAGGGGGAGGGGGGGCACTTGGGGGGGTGGGGGACGTGGTACGGGGGGGTGGGGGCTTCCTTTTCCTCTGTGTTACTGTAACTTTGTTACTTTGTTTATATATATATATATATATATATATATATATATATATATATATATATATATATATATATATATATATATATATATATATATATATATATATATATATATATATATATATATATAAAATTAATAGTGTGATTAATTATATAATCGGTTACGGTTTATCGATGAAATTTGATATTTTAGTTTCGACCGGAGATTAATTAAATCGTAGATATGTGATAGATTTGAAATGTGTTGTGAAATGCCGATTCCGGAAATAATATTGTTCAATTTATAAATATTATGTTATATTAATAATTTAATTAATACATTAATATATATTATAATTAATAGTATGATTAATTAATATAACCGGTTACGATCAATTGGTAAAACTTGATATTTTGAGTACGACCGGAGAGGAATTAAATTGTAGAGCTGTTGAATATTCGAGATATTTGGTTGATTGCCGATTCCAGAAATAATGTGTTTGATTTATGAATATTTTGGTGTTGTGTGATAATTGTTGAAAATGAAATAAATGATGTTTGTTGTGCAATGTTGTGAGATTAATTCATAGGGTGGAATTATGGTGATGTATGCTTGTAATTGGGATTGAGGGATGTCTTGATTTGCATATTGTTGTTAATTGAATTTCACACCGCATCATAAGCCGTGTCAAGAGGCGATGTCTATTAGTCTCGTGGAGGCTAGTGGCTCGTCTCAAACTCAGAGTGGGGATTTGAAAGCTTAGGTAATGGGCTTTTGGGATTATCCGTCTGAGGGATAGACATCGACAAGTCCGAAGGATAATAGATGATTGGTACCACATGCATGAGTCATGTCGTTGTGTCGAGTCGCACGTACACGTTTTATTGAGTTTATGTGTGGTTGAATATTATGCATTATGTGCTAATTGATAAATGAAATTGATTGTGTTTGTTTTCTTTGAGTTGTTGGATATGAGAATTTGATTAAATGAATATCTTATGTAGTTTATGTAAGAGTTGGAAAAAGAGTGAGATTCATTTATTTAATGTCTTTCATTTGCTTTAAATTACATACTTTATGTTTGTTGGAATTCTTATCCTTCTGTTGGGAAATGCTTGCTTCGGTATTGTTCAGGTACCAAAGACGGTAGTGCGAGGCACTAGCTTAGCGGATGCAATTTGGATTGTAATCCGTTTTATTTTGGTTTATCGAGTCGATGCTCTGGTTGTAACACTTGAGGGTTAGGTGTCCGCATTCGAACTCGTATATTTTGTAGATGGATTATACTTGTATATAATCTATTGTTTTGATTATATATTGATGTATGTGTATTATGACTTGATAACATATTTGGTGTATGAACCGTATGGCTTAATGTCTTGAATTTTATATTTTGATTCCTCCTTTGGAGATGAAGTTATTATGATTCTGTTGCATTTGCACGAAAAATAAAGTATATGCCATGAATGTATTATGTGATTAAATGATTAAAGTGACGAATATGTCATGTCCGTTTTTCTTGAATATGTGAATTGATGTTGTGACACTCCTTCCGTGCAAATTTTATTTTCTCTTATTTTAATTATATCGTTTAATTCGGGGTTTATTAGAAGGGGTGTTACAATAGTGGTATCAGAGCATTGTCGGTCAGTTGTCAGGTCTTAATGTTACTAATTCCATTGTATTTGATTGTGTATCTGACGCGGTCAATACTTTTGTGTTGTTCAGAAGAAGATGGTAGCTGGGAGGAATGATAATGCACTTGCTGAGGCATTACGATTGCTCGTTGGATCCTTGAATCAAAGGCCGCAAGCTAATCTGGTGCCACATGGTGGAGCTGATGATGCTTTTCGTGCTCTTGGAAATTTTCAGAAGAACAACCCGCCTACTTTTAAAGGAGAGCATGCGCCCGAAGAAGCTCAAGAGTGGTTGAAGGCCATTGAAAAGATTTTCCGAGTGATGAATTGCACCGATGCTCAGAAAGTGAAATTCGGAACTCACATGCTTGTGAAGGAAGCGGAAGATTGGTGGATTAACACAAGTCATAGGTTTGATGAAGAGAACACCGTGGTTACGTGGCCAATGTTCCAAGATACTTTATTGGAGAATTACTTCCCCGAGGATGTCCGTGGTAAGAAAGAGGTGGAGTTCTTGGAGTTGAAACAAGGGAGTGGTAGCGTTGCGGAGTATGCCGCCAAATTCCAAGAATTGATCAAGTATTATCCCCACTATAATACGGTGAATGCCGAGAGATCTAAATGCTTGAAGTTTGTGAACGGCTTAAGGCCGGATGTGAAGAAAGCAATCGGGTACCAACAAATTACCCGCTTTTCTGAATTGGTGAACAAAAGTCGTATCTATGACAAGGATAGTCCTTATAGTAGTGCTTACTACAAGAGTTTAAGTGACAAGAGAGGCAAGGGGAAAATGCGTCATAAGCCTTATGATGGAAAAGGGAAGCAACCGATGAATATGGGCAAGAGTCCAAGTGAGGGAGTTATTACTCCGGTGAAGTGCTATAGATGTGGGAAAGAGGGACACCGTGCTATGGAGTGTCGTCAAGTTGAGCCGACATGTTTCAAGTGTGGTAAGATTGGTCACCGATCTAACGAGTGCAGGTTGGGTGCTAGTGTGACTTGCTACAACTGTGGCGAGCAAGAGCACATTAGTACAAAGTGCAGGAAGCCAAAGAAGGAGCGAGGAAAAGTGTTTGCATTGTCTGGTGCCGAGACTTCGGCGGATGAGAGGTTGATCAGAGGTACTTGATTTATCCTTAATGTACCTTTGATTGCTATTGTTGATACGGGTGCTACGCATTCATTCATTTCATTGGATTGTGCTACTAGTTTAGGTCTTGTGTTATCTAATTTTGGTAGAAGTATGGAGATAGATACGCCTGCGATGGGTTCAGTTTCTACTTCAGTCATTTGTTTGAAGTGTCCTTTGCATATGTGTGGTAGAGATTTCGAAGTTGATCTCGTATGTCTTCCTTTGAGTCAGATTGATGTCATTTTGGGTATGGACTGGTTGAGAGCCAACCACGTCTATATCAATTGTTTTGCTAAAGCGGTTCTTTTTCTCGAGTCCGAGAAAGAAGGCGTTGCGTTCCTGTCTACTCAACAGATGAAGAGGTGTGTTAGAGATGGGGCTGAATTGTTTGTGTTGATGGCGAGCATGAGTCTTGGTGATAGTGGAGTGAGAAAGGATGTTCCTGTTGTTTGTAATTTTCCATAGGTGTTTCCGAAAGAGATTACGGATTTACCTCCAGAATGTGAAGTGGAGTTTTCTATTGATTTAGTTCCTGGTGCTAGTCCTGTTTCGATGGCTCCGTATCAGATGTCACCATCAGAATTGGTTGAACTAAAGAGCCAACTTGAAGAGTTAATTGATAAGAAGTTCATTCGTCCGAGTGTTTCTTCGTGGGGTGCACCGGTGTTGTTAGTAAAGAAGAAAGAAGGAACGATGAGACTTTGTATGGATTATCGGCAGTTGAACAAAGTTACTATCAAGAACAAGTATCCTTTACCTAGAATTGATGATTTGATGGACCAATTGGTAGGAGCTTGTATGTTCAGTAAGATTGACTTGAGATTTGGTTATCATCAAATTCGTGTGAAAGCTAGTGACATTCAAAAGACGACGTTTAGGACGAGGTATGGACACTATGAATATTCGGTGATTCCTTTTGGTGTTACGAACGCACCTGGTGTGTTTATGGAGTACATGAACAGAATCTTTCATAAGTTTCTTGATAAGTTTGTGGTGGTCTTTATTGATGACATTCTTATCTATTCTAAGAATGAGAAAGAGCATGCCGAGCACTTAGGAATTGTGTTGTCGATTTTGAAAGAGAATCAGTTGTTTGCTAAACTTTCTAAGTGTCAGTTCTGGTTGAAGCAAGTGAGTTTTCTTGGACATGTGATATCTCGTGGAGGTATTGTCGTCGATCCGACCAAGATAGAAGTTGTGTCTGAATGGGAATCTCCTAAATCTGTGTTTGAGATACGAAGTTTCCTTGGTTTAGCCGGATACTATTGTAAGTTCATTGAGGGTTTTTTGAAGTTGGTTTTACCATTGACACAATTGACGAGAAGGGGGCAATTGTTTGTGTGGACTACTCAGTGTGAGTATAGCTTTCAAGAGCTTAAGAGAAGGTTGACTACTGCTCCTGTGTTGGTTTTACCTAATCCATCCGAACCGTTTACAGTTTATTGTGATCCTTCATTGATGGGGTTAGGTGGTGTGTTGATGCAAAGTGGACAAGTGGTGGCCTATGCTTCGAGGCAACTTAAGGTACACGAGAGGAATTATCCGACTCATGACTTGGAGTTGGCAGCTGTTGTTTTTGTGTTAAAAATTTAGAGACATTACTTGTTTGGATCGAGATTCAACGTTTTCAGTAATCATAAGAGTTTGAAATATTTGTTTGATCAGAAAGAGTTGAATATGAGGCAGAGGATATGGTTAGAGTTCTTGAAAGATTATGATTTTAGTTTGAATTATCATCCTGGAAAGGCGAACTTGGTTGCCGATGCGTTGAGTAGAAAATCATTGCATATGTCTATGCTAATGGTTAAAGAGTGGGAATTACTTGAACAGTTTCGCGACTTGAGTTTAGTTTGTGAAGAAACTTACTTTGGTGTGAAACTTGGTATGTTGAAGATTACCAGTGGAATATTGGATGAGATAAGAGAAGGACAAAAAGAGGGCTTGGTTTTGGTTGACAAATTGACTTTAGTTAACCAAGGTCAAGGAGGAGAGTTTAGAATTGATGAGAACGGCGTGTTGAGATGTCGTGATAGAGTTTGTGTTCCCGATGTGAGAGATGTTAAAAAGAGGATCCTTGAGGAAGGACACCGAAGTGGGTTGAGCATTCATCCCGGTGCCACAAAGATGTATCAAGATTTGGGAAAAAAATTTTGGTGGCCGAGTATGAAAAAGGAAATTGCGGAATTTGTGTATTCGTGTTTGGTATGTCAAAAGTCCAAGATAGAGCATCAAAAGCCTTCTGGTTCGTTACAACCTTTGTCTATACCGGAATGGAAATGGGACAATATCTCTATGGATTTTGTTTCGGGTTTGCCGAGGACTCCGAGTAACTATGAGGCTATTTGGGTTATAGTGGATAGATTGACTAAATCTGCTCACTTTATTCCAATTAGAATGGATTACTCGATGGAGAAGCTTGAGAAGTTGTATGTGGAGCGAATTGTATGTTTGCATGGTATTCCGACGTGCATTGTTTCGGATAGAGACCTGCGGTTCACATCTAGATTTTGGGAAGGTTTGCAATGAGCTTTGGATACTAAGTTACGTTTGAGTTCCGCTTATCATGCACAGACGGATGGTCAAACGGAGAGAACCATTCAATCACTCGGAGATCTTTCGCGTGCTTGTGTGTTAGAACAAGGAGGTTCTTGGGAAAGTTACTTGCCTTTGATTGAGTTTACCTATAACAACAGTTTTCATTCTAGCATAGTTATGGCTCCTTTTGAAGCGTTGTATGGAAGGCATTGTCGAACACCTTTATGTTGGTACGAGTCGGGAGAAAGTGCGGTGGTTGGACCGGAAATTATGTAACAAACTACGGATAAGATTAAGTTGATTAGAGAGAAGATGAAAATTTCACAAAGTCGCCAAAAGAGCTACCATGATAAGAGGAGGAAGCCTCTTGAGTTCAAGAAGGATGACCATGTGTTTTTGAGAGTGAATCCTACGATGGGTGTTGGTCGGGCTCTTAAATCGCGGAAGTTGACACCTCGGTTTATTGGTCCGTATCAAATTTCGGAAAGGATTGGTAATGTGGGGTATAGGATTTCATTACCACCATCACTTTCCAATTTACATGATGTGTTTCATGTGTCTCAATTGCGAAAGTATATTGCGGATCCGTCACATGTGGTGCAAGTGGACGATGTGGAAGTTAGAGAAGACTTAACCGTTGAGACCTTGCCGACAAGAATTGAAGATCGAAAAGTGAAGCAACTTAGAGGAAAAGATATTTCTTTGGTTAAGGTGGTGTGGGGTGGTGCGGCTAATGGAAACATAACTTGGGAGCTTGAAAGCCGGATGCGGGATTCATATCCCGAGTTGTTCGTTTAGAGGTAATTTTCGAGGCCGGAAATCTTTTAAGTGGGGGAGAGTTGTAACACCCCGTTTTAATTAATATTATTTATATTATTATTTTCTAAAAATGACCGGCTGATGTTTATTTTGAATAAAATAATTATTATTTAGTCGGTAGTTCGGTCCGGTATGTGATTAATTGGGTTTATTTGTTTTACCGAAAAATAACTATTTTTATACGATAATATTATATTTAGTGTGTAAATATTTTATTATATGTATTATTTGATTTATTTGTGAGGATGAATTTATATTAATATTAATTGATTTATTATAAACTAATAAATTAATGTTATTTAATTATATTAAATTAATTTAATAAAATATTAGTTTTATTATATATAAGTTATGTTAACTTAGAGTAGTAAAGTATATAAGTTTATATGTTATGTAGGTTAGTTTTATATAAATATAATAAGTAAGTAATATAATAAAATAAGTTAGTTTTTTTATATATTATATAATAAGTAGTTAGATAGAAAGGAAAATATATCAGAAAGTAAAAAAGTGAGAAAGAGAGAAGTAGAGAAGAAGAAGTGAAGAAAAAGAGGAAAACTAGGGTTGAAGAGGAGAGGAAGAAATTTCTGGAAAATCAACCAAAAAAGCTCGTTCTGGGAACTAATCGGTAAGGGTTAGACTTCCTCTAAACATCTAATGTATTTTTATTGCATTTGATTCTGATTTTTCGATTTAAGAAAGTAGATTATTGTAGACTGTTAGAAAATGAAAAGGGGGACCTTCCTTTTCCTTTGTGTTACTGTAACTTTGTTACTTTGTTATAATCGGTTACGGTTTATCGATGAAATTTGATATTTTAGTTTCGACCGGAGATTAATTAAATCGTAGATATGTGATAGATTTGAAATGTGTTGTGAAATGCCGATTCCGGAAATAACATTGTACAATTTATAAATATTATGT
The DNA here is from genome assembly GCA_948472305.1 of Vicia faba. Lineage (NCBI taxonomy): Eukaryota > Viridiplantae > Streptophyta > Magnoliopsida > Fabales > Fabaceae > Vicia > Vicia faba. Next base: position 1,634,491,284 of record OX451739.1, on the reverse strand, counting down.
TATATTAATAATTTAATTAATACATTAATATATATTATAATTAATAGTGTGATTAATTAATATAACCGGTTACGATCAATTGGTAAAATTTAATATTTTGAGTACAACCGGAGAGGAATTAAATTGTAGAGCTGTTGAATATTCGAGATATTTGGTTGATTGCCGATTCCGGAAATAATGTGTTTGATTTATGAATATTTTGGTGTTGTGTGATAATTGTTGAAAATGAAATAAATGATGTTTGTTGTGCAATGTTGTGAGATTAATTCATATGGTGGAATTATGGTGATGTATGCTTGTAATTGGGATTGAGGGATGTCTTGATTTGCATATTGTTGTTAATTGAATTGCACACCGCATCATAAGTCGTGTCAAGAGGCGATGTCTGTTAGTCTCGTGGAGGCTAGTGGCTCGTCCCAAACTCGGAGTGGGGGTTTGAAAGCTTAGGGAATGGGCTTTTGTGATTATCCGTCTGAGAGATAGACATCGACAAGTCCGAAGGATAATAGATGATTGGTACCACATGCATGAGTCATGTCGTTGTGTCGAGTCGCACGTACACGTTTTATTGAGTTTATGTGTGGTTGAATATTATGCATTATGTGCTAATTGGTAAATGAAATTGATTGTGTTTGTTTTCTTTGAGTTGTTGGATATGAGAATTTGATTAAATGAATATCTTATGTAGTTTATGTAAGAGTTGGAAAAAGAGTGAGATTCCTTTATTTAATGTCTTTCATTTGCTTTAAATTACATACTTTATGTTTGTTGGAATTCTTACCCTTCTGTTGGAAAATGCTTGCTTCGGTATTGTTCAGGTACCAAAGACGGTAGTGCAAGGCACTAGCTTAGCGGATGCAATTTGGATTGTAATCCGTTTTATTTTGGTTTATCGAGTCGATGCTCTGGTTGTAACACTTGAGGGTTAGGTGTCTGCATTCGAACTCGTATATTTTGTAGATGGATTATACTTGTATATAATCCATTATTTTGATTATATATTGATGTATGTGTATTATGACTTGATAACATATTTGGTGTATGAACCGTATGGCTTAATGCCTTGAATTTTATATTTTGATTCCTTCTTTGGAGATGAAGTTATTATGATTCCGTTGCATTTGCACGAAAAAGAAAGTATATGCCATGAATGTATTATGTGATTAAATGATTAAAGTGACGAATATGTCATGTCCGTTTTTCTTGAATATGTGAATTGATATTGTGACACTCCTTCCGTGCAAATTTTATTTTCTCTGATTTTAATTATATCGTTTAATTCGGGGTTTATTAGAAGGGGTGTTACACCCTATATTGCTCCATAGAAGTCCAGTTTCAGAGCTCTGCAACTCAACTCCAATAGGTAGATTTCTCCATCAATTCTTCAAAACTTTGATATCATTGTGATGCTCTCATTGCCCTGGTTCTAGTTGTAACACTTGCTTTTAACTGGAAACACGTTTTGACCATGAAATTTCAAATCTCTTTTCAAAACTTTCCTTCCAAATTGTTTGAGTTACAGTTTATATAAATTTATCGTGAAGGTGTGGTTGTCTTCGTCTTGAAGAGACGAAGCGAATGGCATAGGTCTCGTGCTCTAATTTTACAAATTGAGCAACCTAGTTTTGGAACTGACTGGAGGTTGAAGATGACCAACGTGTCATCCTTCAACCAATGAAAGAGCGTCATTTGTATTTTTTGAATTTCTGATTTACATTTGATTCATTGCTTTATTCACTAATGGCCATGATATGCACAGTGTGCCAGATCCCTTCGATTTGATTACTAACGCGTTTTGACTCTCATCCAATGGTCCACATATTTTTGACTTTATTTTTCTTTTCTGATTTTTATATTTAATTGTTTTAAATTTCAAAAAAATCATAGAAAATTCATTTTTGGTCCAAAAAATCTGAAAAAATTATGAAAACTATTTTTGATTTTCCTCTTTCTGATTTTTATTTTTTCACAATTTTATTTTGTGTTTTGATATTTTTTTATAAATTTTCACTTTATTTGATTTATTTTAAATGTTTAAAAATACTTTTATGCATTTTTAATTCTAAAAAAATTATGGAATGATCCAATGATATTGTGACAAATATTTGTGACCTCATCCATTTTTTATTTCTGACTTTGGTATTTTTTTTAATCATTTTTAGTTCTTTTTACTCATTTCTTTTAATTTTAAAAATAGTTTCTGACTTTAAAAAATTACCAAAAATTTATAAAATTATTTTAGTTCATTTCTGATTTTTCTATGGTCTTACTTTTTATTTATTGATTAATTTGAACATAGTTGATATTTTTCTCTTTTATTTCTATTTTTAAACTTTTTTAATATATATATAATAAAATGCAATATTATTTTGTGATTATTTTCTGGCTGATTTTGGGTTGAATTTTTTATTATGAACTTTGTTAACATCATTGGATCCATGGTGTTGAGTTTAACTCCATAAAAATAGATGAATAATTTTAATAATAATTTAATTGAAATTTAATTCAAATGTGGTTTGTATGTTTTTTCCCACCTCTCTCCATCTTATCCCTTTCTTATTTCACTAAGTGTTATTGGAGCATGATCTCTATATCATGTCTCAAAACAAATGGTGCATAGATTGCTATTGACCGACTTCAAAATATGTGCGACTTCTACATAAGTCCACTTACGATTGCTTAACATAGCGCTAAGTTTTGTCCCGCTTCGAATAAATGATCATTCATGGCCCAAACCTATGTTTACAAGCCCAGGTATGTTAATTTGATCTCTTTGATCCAATAACCTTGAGATTCATTGTGTGAAGGCTTTGGTTCTACCAATCCTCTAATGGATCTACAACACTTTTGGTCAACGTGGATCACTTAAACATCGTTGGTCATTAAATGGTACTTTTGAGGATCCCAAATGGATGATATACTTGACAAAAAGCAAATGCAACTTGTTGTGTGGAGGTTTTGATTCTACCAATCCTCTAATGAGTTCCAAATGCAAGTTTCAAGATGGTCATCCCACTAACCACTAATTATTAAATTATTTTTACTTTGTGCCCTTTTATTTTTTTATGCTTTATGTACCATTTACTTTAAACATTACATTTCATGTCATTTTTATTTTGCTCATTTAAGCTTTTCTTTTCTCTTATAAAACACCTAATAATCAACATGAACCATAAAATGCTTTAATGATACTCAGACTATTTGGTTACTATCCTCGGCATTATGGAGTATTGGACTTCTTGGACTTAGGAATAGAAACCTTGGCCTATGTTGGAGACCTTGTGACCTTAATGGATATTTTGTATGGAGTTCTTTAGGTTTACCTCAAGACATTGGGTTATTTTTTTGTTTTGTGTGCAGGTTATTGTGATTACATACTTTGTTTGTAATCTGGAATTCACCCGTATACAGTCGTTACTCTGTCCAATTTTTGTGAAGACTTAATACACTTGAAGTTTGGTTCTCTCAAGAGGTCTAGTATCTTTGCTTGCTTGGTTTCAATCCAAAAAATGGGAATTCTATCTTGGCTCATAATATCAAGTATTGGCTTCTTGTTGGTTAGATGGTTTCTATCCCTAGCTTTTACCTTATGCTCTAGGATAGTCTATTCTTCTCCCATCTTCTTTAATTTCAAAAAATCTTCTCTCTCCTTTTAAAAACTCTTCTTGTTTTATAAACTTGAACCATTTTCATAATAAACTTGGACTTAGGTCCATGAATTTTCAAAACCTTTTCATAAATAAACTTCAATCAACTTAATAATACCTTGACATTTTTTTGTGAGAAGACTAAAAGTCAATCAATCTCATTTCAAACATTTTGCCACTTTGGCTTTTTATTTTAAAACCTTTCTCAAAAGATTAGACTCTTGTCAATCCTTGTAGTGATGCAAACAACTATACTTCTACAATATATAGTGAAGAGAGATATTTTCCACTTGGGTGTTAAATGAGGCATTGTTAATTTTAAAGTCCAAGCCATATCCTCCACTTTGAGATGATGCAAATTTTCCTTTCCCATGATTGTGGATAGTAAGTATGTTTTTCCACACGGACAATGACGATGATGTCTTACCTTATAAAAATCAATTAACACACTTGTGTTTTAAATTTTTTAAAGGTGAACTACGTGTACCCTGATCCCCTATTGCACGAAAGGTGGTACGTAAGCACTAAAGGTTCGCAACCGCGGCGGGTGCAAAAATCATAAAAAATATATTTCTTTTCTCACCTCCACCATCCATTTTCATACAACATTTTATAGCCAAAGTATACAGATTTTACAAAGAGGTTCCTACGGAGTACCGTAGATGTTTAGGGTGCTAATATCTTCCCTTTGCATAACCAACCCCCTCACCTTGAATCTTTCCCCCTCTTTTTGGGTTACTCGCTCTTTTCTCATTCCTTTGGAAATAATAAAGTACGGTGGTGATTTTTATTTTGATATGTATAAGTCCAGTCAATCCAATGGCTTAGTCTTAAACATTTCTACCACTACAGAAAAAAATGGCGACTTCACTGGGGAAAAATTGACCTCTTGTTGGTCCATCCCTAATTGGGTTGAGCCTATCTTTGTTTATATCTGTATATGTGCTATTGTTGTTTATGTGTTATATGTTGTATATATGTTTATCTGGATTTTCCTGGTTTTCAGGGTGCTTTGTGATTACTTATAAGTCATATACCCGGACTTGGACAAAATTTAAGATTGGACTGGCGGTATAGTCATGTTAACTTTGAGAGAGTAATCCCAAAAAAGGAGGCATGAGATCCCCCACTCAGTGGAGGCCCCTTTGACTGTAGTGTCGTTTACCGAGTAATCGGGAAGACGTGCTGCTTTCGACCTGGGAGCCTGCTGAAGCTGAGGACCGTAGAATACCTAACCCATCTTGGCCTTTTAGGTGTAGTGCGGAAGCTATGACGGAGTAATCCGGAAATAGTTGTCACGCGATACTATGCTCAGACGAGTTTTTCTTGAGAATATTACTAATTACCGAGTTAATCGGGAAGTTGGTAATATCCGAAGGAAGGATGTAGACTCTGGGAACCTGTATAACCTTGTTCGGAAGGTGATAACTTATAGACCATACCTTATGGATAGTACCTTCGACCTCATGCTCGTGATGTTGAACCTATGAACCCTATATTTGCGATCTTGTGTGTGATTGTTGCATCATGCATCCATGCACTCATAAGCATCTTTTGAAGATATTTTATTTCAAAGGACTTGGAAGTTGACCATTTGTGAATATCTCAGGTACCTTTTGACCATGGGTTCTGGAAAAAGAAATACCGGAAAATACAGTTTTAAAGATCCCAAGATAGATGAGTTGATCAGTCTAATTCCCGAGATTGAGTGTTTTGCAGACTTTCAGAAGAAGTATGTATCCATCATTCCTCTTATGAAGCTTAGAATGAAGGAGGGTATTCTCTCGGCCTTGGTCCAGTTTTATGATCCGATGTATCATTTCTTTACTTTTCCCGACTATCAGTTGATGCCTACACTAAAGGATTATTCTTATTTGTTAGATTTATCTGTTACCAATCGTATTCCTTTTACTGGTTTGGAGGGCGAGCCAAAACCACATGAGATTGCTGCTTTGATCCATCTGGGAAAGTCTGAGGTGGAAGCCCATATGACTACTAAAGGAGGGATTAGAGGATTACCAGCCCAGTTCTTATTAGAGAAAGCTAGTTACTTTTCCAGGATGAAGAGTACAGTCGCTTTTGAGGCCATCTTTGCTCTACTTGCTTACGGGTTGTTTTTATTTCCTAATGTGGATAAGTTTTTTGACGTTAATGCTATCAGGATCTTCATGATTGGAAACCCAGTTTCTACATTGTTGGGTGATGCTTATTACACTTCATCTTTGGAATTCTTATCATGGGGGGATGATTATCTGTTGCACCTCTTTGTTGTACCGGTGGTTCATCTCTCATATGCCTCAGTCTGATGCTTTTTGGAATGTCAGGAAGAAACCCCGATGGGCTCCTAAGATCATGGCACTTACTCACTCAGATATAGATTGGTATCATCGAGCTTACCAGGATGTAGAGATTGTTGACAGCTATGGTAGTTTCCCCAACGTACCTCTTCTTGGTACAAAGGGAGGAATTAACTATAACTCTATTCTTGCACGACGATAGCTTGGTTATCCAATGAGGGATAAACCAAATAGTATTCATTTGAGTAGTTTCTTTCTGAAGGAGAGAGAAGACCATAAGGAAGCTAGGGAGTAGATTGCGAAGGCCTGGCGTCACATCCATAAGAAGAGTAGGAAAGAATTAGGACCTAGGGGTCCTGTTTCTTTAGAGCCATATCTTCAGTGGATCCAAGCGAGATCTATTCAGTTGAAGATGTCGTATTCCTGGGAAACACCTATTCCTAATTTGTTTGTGAAGACCACTCTTCCCTTATTGAATGATATAGAAGAGCTACAGCTTGCTTTGGTCAGGATGCAGCAGGAAAATGATGCTTGGAAGAATAAGTGTCAAACTTTAGAGATTTCCTATAGAGCAGACTTGAAGGAGAGGGACGACTTGATTGAGATTCTTGAGAGTCGGGCTATAAAGATGATGGAGAGGCGAGGGGGTTTATTTTCTCCTAAGCCTCTGTCAGATTCTAGTTGCTCACTTCCTGATTCAGGTGATTGGAAGGAGGTTGCCACCAAATATGCAGAAGAAAACTAGAGGTTGAAGGCTCAGGTTGCCAGGCTTACAGGGAAGCGCCAGCGTATAGAGTGATCTCCATCAGCTTTGCTTCTTAGGGTTTTAGACTTTATTTTCATCTTGTACTTGGGATTATTGAAACTTGTAATCCATTTTGAAGTTATTATAATAAAAAATTTCAGTATTTCAAATATGTTATTACTTTGATATTTGCAATGTGTCTATAAATCTTTAAGTCCCTTGAAATATTAAAAATAAATCACGTGCACCACATATCATGCATCATATTACACATATTTCTTGTATTTATTATGCATATCCAGGTGTCTTACCAAGCTTCTTTACTTCGTTTAGCAAGCTGACTCACCACTACAATACTCGGGCTAATTTCAGAAAAAAGATGGACAACTTAGAACAAGAGAATCGCAAGCTGCGCGAACAGGTTTCTGCTTTGAAGGTCGACATGGTCAATCTTACTGCTCTGATGGAATCTATGATGACTTTATTTTTACTCTTTTTAAAAATAATTTTTATCTGTTACATATCTTTGTTGAAAAATTATTTATAATTTTTTTAAATAAAAATTTATTTGAATAGTTATTTTAAAAATATTATTTTATAGTTTTACTATAATTTTTTATATTAAAATCTTAAAAAAAATCACTTAAATTTAAAACTATTTTAAATATTTTTTGATAAAATTTATTTTTAAAATATGATTTAAAAAAATTGTAATTTTGGCTATAGTTTGAACTTCAATTATTTATTAGTTTAATTATAATTTTGATTCTCTTATTTTTTTAATTCACGAAATTGGTCCTTCTATTTTAAATTTAAACAGTTTTGATCCTTTATTTTAAATTTAAAAGTTTTGATCTCCCTTTCATACTTTACACTTAAATTTAACAATATTTTTACTTTTTAAATGATAAATTATTTATAAAACATGACAAATTATCATATATAAATTTATTATTGAACTTTGTAGATAAAAATATAAGTTAAAAAAAATCTCATTAATTTTTTATGAAAAACGTGAAAGAGACTAAAAGTGTTTAAATTTAAAATAAGAGATCAAAAATGTTTGAATTTAAAATAGAGAGATTAATTTCATAAATCAGACAAAATAAAGAGACTAAAACTGTAATTTAACCTAATTTATGTTTATGTTAGTTTAAAATTTATTTTAAAATTTATTAAAAAAAGAATTTTAAAATTTTTTTTAAAAAAAATTATTTTAAAAAAAATTATAAAAATTATTTTAAAAAATTATTTTAAAAGCATTTAAAAAAATTAAAATAAAACAAACAAACCATATATGAAATATGCGACATTATGATGTTAGTTATAAAAAGTCCATAACTCAAAAATAAAGAGAAAAATTGACAATACATTAAAGATAAGAATAAAAAAATAAAGAGAAGAGGCAAAGTGAGGTGGCACATTGAAGGAGATGAAATGGCCCCAATGGCACGTGTAGAAGACGTGGAAAGTATGGACGGTGTGGATTTTTCCATCTTTATATGGGAGGGACGGTGACGAAATGGAATTGGCTAAAGATTCAGTTTAGGTAACTTTTTCATTGCCAACTCTGATCTCTTTATTGTGCCACCATTGGGTGTGGGGTTTACTTGGATGCTTCTCATCACCACTTGCTCAATTGGGTCCCATTCCTATTTTTAATATTTAATATATTTGAATAAATTCAAATCTTAATGGTGAAGTCTAATTTTCCAATATTAACTTCTCTAAATTGATTAATAATAATTTTAATTTCTTCATTAGCATAAACCTACTCCCATTCCTATCTTAGATAAAATCCATAACTTTAATAGCTATATATATTCAAACCAAAAGGCAGTAAAAACCAAGCCTTTTCACATGTTCAATTTTTATCCATTTTTTTCTTACCTGCCTAGCTTAACTTCAATGAAAGTGTTTAATTAGTGCATGTTCAAAAAAGTTGAATTTCTTTCTACTAGAGACGGACTTAAATATTAAAATATAGTTTTTTAATATTAAATAATTATTAAAACCACAACTTTTAAAAAATTAATTAATTAAAAGTAAAATTCCTATTATATATTTACTTTATTCTAAAATTAAAATAAATAGTAAAAAATTAAATATACAATAAAAACACCAAATTTTTAATTTTTATAAAACAAACCAACAATTAACACTTATTACTTAAACCAAATACACTATTCTTCAGTCTTATATTAAGTGTTTAATTTTTAATATTTTATTTTTCTCAAATTATTTATTCATCTAAAATATCAATATAATTTTTCGTTAATATATTTTTTTATGTAAATTGATTTTGTAAAATATAAAGTGGTTGATGTTTGAAAAAATTGCTAAAATATTTGAATGTAAAAATTAAGTTTAGATTCGAAAATTATAAATTTTAATCTTAAATAAAATCAATTCTAAAAACATAATGAGTTCTAAAAAAAAATACTTCTAATTTGAAATGAAAGATAGTCATGAATCATCATACTACTACTTTCTCTTATTTGTTAAAGGAAAAAAAGTATAAACCAAAGTAATCAAAAAAATGATTTACAACCTGTTATTATAGGTACATTGATCTCTTTAATTTCTGTCAACAACATGAGTTGTCTGCTGAATAAGATTCTTCCAAATGCCCATACACATACACGCACTCATTTTCTCTCTTGCACAGTTTATTTCTACTCTATATAAACCTCTCACTCTCCTCATTTCACTCACAACTATCATTCTTTCCCTCATCTTTCCTTCTTGTGCAACAGCAGCTAGTCCAAATGGCCACTGTTGAGGTAATAATTCAAAGATACACTCTTTTCTACATTGAGTAACTCTAATTTATTCTAAGTCTATATTTATAGTTAATATGCATTGCATTAAGTATCATACAAATACAATATTGTATGATAAGTTATAAGTGTTTCATAGTGATCTTGATCTTGCAAATGCACTTACCATTTTCCATTGGATTGATCAAAAGTATCGATCCAATGGATCTCTCTCTTTGTGTGTTTAATTTTCATGATCCAAAGTAACATAAAACATAACACTTGTTGAACATTAATGGTTAATGAAAATGGATCTTTCAGGTTGAAGCACAGCAAGTAGTACCAACAATTGTGACAGAAAATGAAACAGTTGAAGTAACCAAGGTGGACGAAACAACACCCGCCTCCGAGGTTTTAGTCTCAGAACCAGTCACTACGGAACAACCAAAAGAAGAAGCTGCCGTAGAAGCAGCAGTAGAGAAAGAAGCAGAAACTGAAGTACCAGTTGAAGTGGAGACTACAGAAGTAGCAGAAGAAGCCAAGCCAGAGGTAGAGAACCCGACAACCGAAAAAGTTGAAGAAGTGAAAGAGGAAGCAACAACTGAGGAGGCTAAAGAAACTACTGAAACAGAACCAGCAGCAGCACCAGTTGAAGAGAACAAAGCAGCTGAAACTGCAGTGGAAGAAGTCGCTGCAGAAGTCACCACAGAAGCATAGACAATTGTTGTCGACCTTTTTCGCATTGATGAGAACTTTTCTATTTTATTTGTTTGGTTTCTTTTTCCTTTTTTCCATTGATCTTGTTGTGAAGGTAAAGTCTTTGGATATGGCTTTTTAAGGTTTATCATATTATATCTGAAGTTTGGGAATGATGATGGTTCCAACAAGGTTCAACTAGCTTGGTTATTATGTATTTCTCCTGGATTGAATAAATTATATTTATTTTATCTACTTATTTTCCTGAAAGTCTGTCATAATTTTGACACAGGATTTCAGAAACAGGGGAAGAGTGCATCACAAGTTAATCAAAAAACAAGTTTATAGGAGGATATGAAATACAATCACATAATCAAAAAGCAAAATGACACCAAAATAATATAGTTTTAAATAAAGTTGGTGCCATTTTAATGAGAATTTCTAAAATACAACCTCTAAAACACTACTTAATGGTTGAAATTTGAAAATTCACATGGATCCTACAGAAAAAATACTATGGCCTATTTTGCATTCACGGTGGAGCCACGCACCTGGTTGCGTTGTGCCTTAATACGCGAGAAAACTTATGCGCCGTCTGACCAAACACACATAGATGTTCGAAAAAGAGTGTTCAAGAGTGTGTTGCTAAGACTTCACAAACTTGACTGTTGTGGAACACTTGTTGACGAACCAGCAGTTATTAAACAAAATATAACATAGATATCAAAATTTCTTTCCTTCAAATCCTGTATTATTGATAATTTTTATCCATATAAACATTTTGGCTAAGATAAATAAAATTACATCCCTTGACTAACTTCCAAAACAGAACTTTGACAACTTTCTCAAAGTATCCAATTAGAGGAGGACAACAGACGGGATGCTCCTATAGTCTGTACAAAGCTGCATATCAATAATTCTATGTGCAGACAAGTCAAAACGAGTTTCTATCGAGATTGCAGATATTTTCACCAAGTACCAAAACTACTGCCAATATGTTCTTGAGTAATGACTTTGAGACGAGCTTGCATGGCCGGCATTGATGAATAAGCTGGGAAACAGAGCCGGTAAAAGCATGTATGAGATGAAGGAAGGTGATCGCCGGACTCGTGGGACTTGTAAATGTAGAGATGGGTGCCTAAACCACAGAAGCCTTCGACTGGTAAATATTTCACAGATGTCCAAAAGAAAAGGAGAATTTTCCTTTCTTCAGCTGTCATTTTCCCCACTATCTGCCAATTTTTTTTCAAATAGATTGTTAAAATATGTAATGTGAAAAGTGAGCAGCATCTCTTTTCAAATCTTGATATACCAAATTATTTCAATAACATTGCAGAACTACGTATCCGAGGATGCAATAAGAACCCAGCTTAAGAGATAGCATAAAGACTGGGGAAGTTAATATTCACACTTCTCAACAAAAGGTGTAATAATAACCTAGCATTTCCGATAAGTTCTCAAAATATATATATTTAATATATATTTTGTAAGATGCGACAATTCTTCATAAAAATGCTAGATACGTGATGTTTAAATGCGGTGTGGTATCAGAATAAAGGCTCCTAGTGCAAATATTACACCAACAGACTTTTGTAATCCAAGAAAGTATGGCTGCATCACTGAAAACTCTCTTTCAAAAAACCATTATAAATTTATAACCATGAATCAAGATTGAGGCTTTGGTAACAAAAACATGTATATTTTGAATTTATAAATGAACTTAATAGAGATATTTGTAAATGATATGAAGCACATCAAAGATGAACCTATCAGGGCCAGGGGAGGGCAATAATATAAAATAACATAGAAAAGGACTCTTGCATGACTGCTAACCAGGTAATTAAGACGACATTCCAAGAGCGGTGTTCAAAAAAACAATTAATTTGTGGAGATGGGAAACTTTAGATAAGGCAGCGATGCTTCCCAATAAGCAATAAAACTCAAAAGCTTCACAGTTAAAATAGAAACAAAGATGATAGGTCTATGAAGTTAGAGTTCAATAGTAGTTTTTCTTTTGTAATCGAGAAAGCTGGGATAATGAGAGAAATCAGTTGCCTATAAATAAGAAAGGTTCAGAGGTAATATATGCTCATTTGTATGTGAATTGGTTACAGTCCCTTAAAGTTCAAGCGGATCTAGCCTTAATTTGATCCAGATATTTCAGTCAAGAGGTCAAGGCAATACTCAAGATGAGAACTAAGAAGTTGAAAAGTTGAAAAGAAAAGGAAAAAGAACGGGAGGAACTAGGGATATTGGAACTGGATCAAGAACCAGAGATCAGGATGAGACAAAGTCGGAATTTGAAAAGAACGACAACTCAAAAATGGAAGAAAAAAATTATGTCTTGTGATACCCAACATTACCGGAAAATAAAATAGAAAACGGCGGTTGATATTTTATAGGTTTAACTGAGGAAGTTGGAATGAAGCAAAGATTGAAGGAATGTACCAGCAACATCCATAGATAAGAGGATATCGTACCAGCAACATCAATGAATAAGAGGATATCGTACCAGCAATATAGTACAAGCTGATCAACACTGAAAAATAGGAATAAGAAGTTTTCTGAATGTGCTTGAGTGAGTAAAGCACTCAGCAACCTTGATATTTATACACACTATATAATTAATTACATAATATGTTTACAAGGAGAAATGAATAATAATCCAACTCTCTAAATGCATGAATCTAAATATACATGAACCTAAGACTTAAATGCTCACTTTAGTGGAAAACATACAATTTATTTTTCTATTTCCAACACTCCCCCTCAAGCTTGTGAATAAGTATTCTCCATTCCCAGCTTGGATACAATTCGTTCAAAATTAGTGCTACTCAATCCTTTAGTGAGAATATCTGCAAGTTGCCCTTGTGAGGACACATGGGGTGCAAATCAGCACTTTATCAAGCTTCTCCTTAATGAAGTGTCTATCAACTTCAATATACTTAGTTTGATCATGTTGAACTGGATTATGTGCTATACTGATAGTTGACTTATTATCACATTAGAGCTTCATGGGTCCTTCCCATTTGATTTTCAATTCTTCTAAAATAATTTTGAGCCAAAGTAATTCACAAATGCCTTGTGCCATGGCCTCGAAATTCAGCTTCTACACTAGAACGGGCTACTACGTTTTGCTTCTTACTCCTCCAAGTCACAAGATTTCCTCCAAGAAAGGTGCAGTACCCTGTAGTGGATCTTCTATCAACAATTGAACCTGCATAATCTACATCAGCGTAGGCCTCTCCATTTCTTTTGAACAAAATTCCTCTTCCTGGAATTCCCTTAAGATACGGTAGGATTCTATGAAGTGCTTGTAAATGATTTTCTTTAGGACATTGCATGACCTGACTAACCATACTTACAGCATATGCAATATCGGGTCTAGTGTGAGACAAGTAAATTAGTCTCCCAACTAGACGTTGATACATTTCTTTATCTACTGCAACATCTTCTGTATTACTCAGTTTAAGATTTGGATCCATAGGAACGCTTGCAGGTTTACGCGCTGTTTTTCCTGTATCTTTGAGTAAATCTGTAATGTATTTTTGTTGATATAAAAATTATTTTTTGGGAATGTGCCACCTCGATTCCCAAGAAGTACTTCAGCTTTCCAAGAGTTTTTATTTCAAACTCCTTAGCCAAACACTGACTCGAGATTTGTTGCTCCTTCCAATCATCTCCTATCATTATAATGTCATCCACATATACTAACAGAACTGTTACTCCCCCTTGTAGCGAGTGTTTGATGAACAAGGTGTGATCCCCTTGACTTTGCTTGTACCCCAAAGATGTCATAACCTTAGTGAATCTTGCAAACCATGCTCGAGGTGATTGTTTTAGACCATATAACGCCTTTTTCAACCTGTAAACTGGATTGTCAGACACATTTTTTTCATACCCTAGTGGTACCTGCATATAAATCTCCTCTTCGAGTTCCCCGTGTAAGAAGGCATTCTTCACATCAAATTGTTGTAAATCCCAACCCTAATTGGCAGCAAGTGACAAAATTACTCTCATTGTATTCATCTTCGCAACCGGAGCAAATGTCTCTGAATAGTCAATTCCATAGGTTTGTGTAAACCCTTTGGCAACCAACCTGACTTTATATCTTTCGATTGATACATCAGCCCTATATTTTAATGTGTCCACCCATTTGCATCCAACCGGCCTCTTTCCTTCCGGTAAAGTCACTAACTCCCAAGTTCCATTCTTCTTCAATGGGTCCATTTCGATATTCATGGCTTGCTTCCATTTTTCATCAGACATTGCCTCATAAACATTAATAGGTATGGAAGTAGCATTTAGGTTTATAAGAAAGGCTCTATGGGTAGGTGAGAATTTTTGAAAAGAAAGATAGTTTGAAAGGGATATAAAAGTTGTTTGGTGCATTTTCTGGTACCTTTTCTAATATCAATCGGAAGGTATAGGTCATCATCTATTATTCAGGCCATCATTTTATCTTGTAATTCAGAAGAATTAATTACCTCATTCGAAGGAGTCGAGTCAGACTCTTGAAATTGTGTCGATTCAGGAATGGCCTTTGACTTTCACATGTAAACCAGATTCTTTCCATATCTTACATCCACTTCAAGTCCAAGTTCAGCAAGTGGTGTATTTGATTGATTTGACTCAACTCCTAGTTCTTCAGTCTCATATGGGTCTGGTACAAGTGTGTTTAACTCAGGACCAGAAAGATTGGGTCTATTTGACTCTAAACTGGAAGAATTAGGTCGGTTTGACTCGAGACCAAAGAGATTGAGTGTATTTTAACTCATGACTAGAATGACCAGGTGTATTTTACTTAATACTAGACAGATTGAGTGTATTTGACTCAAGACCAGAAAGGTCGAGATTTTCAAGCTTATCTTCCTAAAAAATTCTCCCCCCGAAGATAGGTTGAGTGAAGTACGGTTCCTCCTCGTGAAAGGTAACATCCCGCGACACGAAAAACTTTTAGATGAAGGATGGAAACACTTATATCCCTTTTTTGAGTAGAGGAATAGCTGACAAAAACACATCTTAGGGCTCTAGGGTCGAGTTTTTTCTGTCTTGACTATGCACATGGACAAATGAGACACACTCAAAGATTCTAGGTTTAAGATTACTACTTACTGACAAATTTGGATAGAAGAAAGAAAGAACATCCATAGGATTCTTGAACCCTAATACTCTAGAGGGAAATCGATTAATAAGATATGTACTAGTGAGAACAGCCTCCCCCCATAAATATTTTGGAACATTTTGATGAAACAATAGTGCTCGAGTTTGGTCTAATAGATGCTAGGGGTGGAAAACGGACATGTCCGTCCCATTTAGGTCCGCCCCGCAAAAACTCGCAAAAAAACGGGACAGGGCGGAGCGGACATAGTTGAAGATGTGGGCCTAAAACCTAGGCCCGTCCCGCAAAAAAGTGAGTGCGGGGCGGGGAAAGCTCGCGGGCACTGCACCTTTTAGGCCTACAAAAGCAAAATTTTATGCTAATAATCATTTCCGCAAAAGCCCGCGAAGAATACGGGACGGAGTGGGGCGGTCACATTAGAGGGTGAGGGCCTAAATTTTTGGCCCGCCCCGCAATAAAGTGTGGGTAAAACGGGCATGCCCAACGAGCTAGACCCGTTTTGCCACCCGTAATAGATGTCCATTTTTCTTTCTGCAATTCCATTTTGTTGTGGTGTTTTAACACAAGAAGACTCATGGACAATTCCCTCTTTTTGACAAAAAGAAGTAAGAACATGATTGAAGTACTCTTTTCCATTATCAGACCTAAGCCTTTTGATGTTTACTCCAAATTGATTTTTAATCATGTAGAAAAACTTTGGGAAAACAGTACTGACATCAGACTTGTTTTGGAGTAAAAACACCCAAGGAACCAGGGTACAATCGTCTAGAAAAAAGTAACAAACCACCTAGCACCCGTTACATTTGGATTGGTTGAGGGACCCCAAACATCTGAATGAATAAGATAGAATGGGGAAAGGCTTCTTTAGTTGTTTAATGGAAAAGGTGAACGTTTGTGTTTAGCAAACTCGCACACATCACAATGAAGATTTTCAATATGTACCTTATTGAATAAAGATGGAAACAAAACTTTAATGACTACAAAAGAAGGATGTCCTAATCGACAATGAAAAAGAAATATTTTTTTCATTTTTAGAGTACTAACTCTGACATAAATTAGTGGGACAAGTGACCTTTTGTACACTGATCTGATTCATCAAGATAGTAAAGGCCATTCTTTTCTCTAGCACGTCCAATCGTCTTTCCCGACTCCTTATCCTAAAATATACAACAATCATTATGAAAAGTAACACTACAGGATAAATCATTTGTAAGTTTTTGTATGGAGACAAGGTTCATGGATAATTTTGGAACATGGAGGACCCTTCTTAGGGTTATAGAATGATTTATTTGGATATCTCCGATGCCCACTACAGTTACAAGAGTACCATCTGCAGTAGAAATCTTTTTATTACTGGGACAAGGGGAATATGTGGAGAATTGTTTCGAAGAGGGTGTCATGTGGTCTATGGCTTCTGAATCTAATATCCAAAATAAACAAGGTGTTTCTAAGACATGAAATCCAAATGAGTGGAAACTTACCAGAATACGCTACAGTGCAATTACCTGATAACTTTTCCATACTATTGATCATGAAGGAGCAACAACCAAATATTTATGAATAAGATACCAAAGAAAACAAGATTCGATGAAGAAATCAACCCAGAAAATATAGGGACAATGGCTGGAACTGTGCAGGCAGCGGCTGAAAAATATGCAGAGCGATACCGGCGGCTGCAGAAAACTGTACGGGCAACTACTAAAAAGCATAAATAGCGTTTAATTGGAAAAACTTGACAGCAAGTGTTGCCCAGTCAAGATTGAAGTGTTCTAACAGCATAAAAATGTCCAGTCAGATTTCAAAAGAATGATTAGCAGAAGTAGAGTCCCCTAGATTAGGAGCTCTGATGCCATGTGAAAAATAGGAATAAGAAATTTTCTGAATGTGCTTGAGTGAGTAAAGCACTCAGCAACCTTGATATTTATACACACTATATAATTAATTACATATTATGTTTACAAGGAGAAATAAATAATAGTCTAACTCCCTAAATGCATGAATTTAAATATACATGAACCTAAGACTTAAATGCTCATTTTAGTGGGAAACATACAATTTATTTTTCTATTTCCAACAAACACACATCCATTTGCTAAACTACCATATTCTTATTCAGTCCCGGGAGATGATTGATTTAGCAACAACTGCAACGTTTAGGGTCTTAGTCCCACGGGTTCGCTTCCCCTGCAGGACCATAGTACTAGTCAGATGAAGGAGGGGAGAGGGTCATCACACAAAGGGAGCGTGCAGCAAAGATGAGTTATTTATGAGGGTGCAGCAGATGCATTGATGGCTGTTGTGTGGGTGATGGCACCGATACCGCGATAAGGGCGTGAATGGCATTGAAGCATTTTGGCCAATACTTTTACTCAACGGACCACCAAGCCCAAGATAATGAAAAAAGGAGTGAGCTACGGCGAAAAGAGGTGTGTCTGATTTATTGGCTAATATGAAGCATCTTCCAACAGGCCACTGCATATAGTGATACAGTAACTTCATAGGACAGTGTAAAAGGTCATTCAAGGACTGTGGCCGGGGACAGGTCTGTAGGGACCTGAAAGCGGTAATCCAGCTAAGCCTTCAACACACAGGAGCCTCTAGACTCAAGCCTAGAAAAAAATGACTCTTGGAGGCAGGAGTTTCAGTTGTAAGTGAAATTGGATTTTTGAGAGAAACAAGTGACAAGTCATTTGGTTGTCCTTGATTTGTCAATTTTCTTCATCTTTAAGGACGGGGTTAAACTTTAAAGTTTGTTAAGGGATTTGAATTTGGTTATTTTGTTGGAGTTAAATATAGTTTGTTTGTAACGGATGGGGGTCGGAATAACTGGAGAAACGAGTTGCTTGTAAATAAGAGTGGTTAAGGCTCGGAGGGAGGCATATCGTTATTTGAGGGAATTGAGGCCTAAGGGCAAGGAGGTTACAGACTCTTAAAATTCTGCAGAGTTGTAATCAAGGAGATTTTCCCTATTTTCTTGTGGTAAAATACCAGTTTGTATCAAAAGCTTGTCTTAGAGGCTCGACACAATGGGTACTTATTGCTCACTAGTCACTACAGACAAAAAAGCATAGAAGATACAAGATAACTGGAATAAACATCACATTATATTTTTTTTAAATAGCACCAGTACATACCTCCCAAAACCAAGAGATCTGAATATCTGTCTCTTTATAGCCGTTATATTCAGTGTGTTTTTTCCAATCTTCGACGGAAATGGCATCTTTGCATCCACGGAGCATCCAATCAAGATCTTCAGGATCTAAAGCTTGAAAAAAGGACGTCTGGAGGTTTGTACTTGAAAGAATATCAGCAAAACCTTTGGCAAAGTGTGACACCTGCTTAGATATGGATGTTACAAAGCGATTCTGTATAAGAAGATAAATATACTTTGCCCTGTTCTTACTAGTAACTACAACATCCTTTCCACCGGGACAGAGCTCGATCGCTTTCCTGTGTCCTAATTCATCCACTTCTCTTACAAACGTCAGTCCTAACGCATCTGAATCAACTAGATCAGAATCCATGTCTAATATCTGCTTGCAGCTTCTATAAAGCTCAGGATCTGCATCCTTTATATCTTCAACAGAAATAGACTTTCCAGCCAATTGCAAGAAAAACACCCGATCAAAAACAATACCTACTTGCACCCCATGCATCAAAGCTAATGCAATAACTCGACCACAGAAGCTGAAGTACTCAAGATGCAGAGGATGCACCTTGGAAGCTTTAAACAAGTAGACAAAGGATGAGTTAAACTTGGTTATCTGGAAATAGTTTAAGAACTGTAACAGAAACAAGATATACAACAATGTAGAAGAAAATTATCAACTCAGGCCTCAAGCAACAAGCAATCCTATCCCCTAAAAACAACAACTTGGAAATCGTGTTTAGTGGAAAAAAGCGCATGTGGTCGGACATGTTACATAATATGAAGTGGAATAGGTCAGTTTGAATACGTGAATGTCAAATACATGAGTGTTGAGTAATAGACACATAAGAAGCTAATGCATCATTCTTCAAAAAGTAACTAAAGGAATCGTAGTAAGATGCATTAGATCCTCAAGCATGACATAGAACAGTCCCAAAATGGTTGAATCAGATAACCTTTAGTAAATTTAAAATGAATACAGAAAAATATAAATATTCATGCATGTAAAGAGGTTTTATATTGTGGAAGCATCCGTGATGGATGCCTACTTTGCCTAATTTGAAGTTGGCCTTAAACTGATATAGTCTTCAACACTGCCAAAAAATTGAAGCATTGTGGAACTACTCTATAAGCCAGTGTATATCCATCCTCCAAGGATTTCATCCAATTGGAGCGCATTTCATGTGAGAAAAAACTATTGAGTAATGATAGGCAAACAAATAATCTGATTTCTACTAATGCATGGCAAGTAGCAGAGGTGGAAAAGTACATTCAGAATTGTTGATGAACTTACCAGAATTAGGGAGAAATCTCGTTTTATCATTTGGGCAGGAAACAAAAAGAGCATTTTCCTGATTGAATATTGCTTGACAAACCAAAAGGAACCACTCCCTCAGCACACCGGGGCCAGTGGCTTCCTCGTTTTTGAATTCCATAAAGAGGCCAGCACGCAGTGACTCGGGCTCAGCTCGTGCGACATATTCAAAAGATTCAGTTAACAACTGAGACCTGTCAATGAGCATCTCATGTAGCTCTTCATAGTCTTCCTTAACCTCCGGGAACATCATCATGGCCAAATGCCTTCTAGCCTCGAAATTGGTGACATTCTTGTGCTCGAGAATCCACTGATGCTCATCAGTCCTCTTTGCATATTTAACAAGCAGCTGACACAGCACAGTCTTTTGACGTGTCAAAACGCCCTGGAGCTTTTCTGAAGCACCATCATAAAGCTTAGAAATCTTATGCAACTCCTTCAAAACGGAAAGATAGAGAGAGCATGCAGGATGAAAATAATTCTCCTCATGCGACATTTCCTTGTTAACGAATCTCTTATCCATTTTTTGAAGGCAAATTTCAATTTTGCACAACAACTGATCGTACAACAGTAAAAGGTATTCAATCTCTTTAAGGACCAAGCTGTTCCTTCCGAGCTTCTGGTAAGGTACAAAACCACCACGCTGAGTCTTTTGCTGCTTGATTCCATTCCTCACAGGGACTAAAAAGGCAGCAAAATCACTGACATTGCTCGTCACAGGACAAGCAAAGGAAGGTGTATCAATGCTCATATCCAAATCCATCAACAAGCTATCAGCAAGTTCGCGAACAAACGGGAATAAATCTTGAACTAACACCAAACCTTTGTCATTCTGATCCTCAGAAGCAGCAAGTGAAATTTCAGAACGTTCCAAGAAAAACCCCAAACAATTCCGACAATAGAGATACAAAGGATCATGAGTCCCAACTCTCCTAAGCAATTTACAAAACTCCAACGCCACACGCGCAGCCTGAGTGTGAAATGTCTCAGACAATGTAGTCCTACAACAATTCAAAAAATGCCTAATACAAGTATCAGAGCACGACTTATTACCTGTAAAAGGCGAAACATAGAGAGTAACCAGAATCGAAATAGCCGAACAATTCATGAAAATCTGGAAATACTTAGTAGCAGAATCAGCATCAAGTTTAGGTTTTGGTTCCAAAGCCAAATTAATATAAGTAGTGAGTAAATTCTTCACAGTTTTAACAGGATCCTGAACATTCCCACCAACACAAAGATCATAAACAATAGTAACCATATCATTCACAACTTGCCACGCTTGAGGATGTTCAGTACTCCGCATTCGACCAACTAGTTCAAGAATCACATCCTTCTGTATCCCACACTCCGCCAGAGTTTGTTCCCACTGAAGCTGTTTACCTTTGAAAATCAACCTCTGCTCAAAAACAGGAATTCTCTTCATTTCATATATCCGTTCATGAATCGATTGCACAGTGTTTTCCGGAAAAGCGTTCATCACAACACTATAACCTTCTGAAACCATGCGAATGAAAAAACAAACAGGTCCTCTATTCTTCAATAAATTGTTGTTTCCGTCGCCACCGCCAGCACGGCAACCTCCACCGCTCCATGGCTTAACTGTTGTTTCTGTGGTCTCCGCTTTTCTCATTCTCACATACACTAAGTCATCATCTAACACGCTTTCGTCGTCATCGTCTAATTTCCGCTTCGTCGATGAACGTTGCTGTTGTTGTGGTTGAATAGGGGTTTCGATCGGAGTCATTTGGTTTAAGTTAAGAAAAACATTATCATATCACCGTCGTTGTTGGTGGTGTCGCCGCCGCTCCCTCCTCCTTCCACCACCACCGTTGATTGATTTTTTTTTTACAATCTTGTAATAATAATAATAATAATAAAAATAAAAATAAATTATAACTGTTATCAGAGCTAGCTGAGAGTGAAAGTGAAAGAAGAAGAATCGGAATTGGGAGCGACGCGATCTTAGAATTGAAATGATGAACTCACATAGTGTGTGTTTTTTTGTGTGAAGCGTTTTTTTTTGTGGGTTTTGGTTTTGATTTTGCTTTTGATTTTGGTTTTTATTACCGTCCTCTCTTCCTTTTCTGATTCTCTGATTCTTTCTTGCAACGTTATTTATTTTATTGTAATAATTTAATTTAATTGACCTTCGAAACGGTGTCGTCTCCTATTGAGCAAACTCGCCGTGTTTATCTATTTTGTATTTTCTTACAATTTACGTGTGAAGTGAGTGGGTCCCGTGTGCCTTTTCTGAACACCTATTTTAGTTTTTACAAATTTCCAAGAAAAGGTTCTTTTTGTTGACTAAAGATAAAAAAAAAACAGATTTAAATGGTGCCGTGGGTGTGTGCCATGATAAGTCTAAATTTTTTTTTTTTTAAATTTTAACTTTTTGAAAAAGTCATTTTAGGAAAGGAGTTACTTACCATTTTCCTTTCTTTTTCGTTTGAAGGTTCCTATTGATTAAAATAAATTATTTTAATTATAATGTTTTTTAAAAATAAAATATATTAATTTTTTACCAGATAATATTAATTTATGTAATTGATAGTAATATCTATATCTATATGAATGAATATTTTTGTTCTTTTTAATGTATTTTAAATTAATGGTTATGTAAAATTAGTGTAAATTTTATTTAAAAATTTTTTTTTGAAAAAAGAAAACTTATATTAAACAAAAAAAAACAAGAAAGATATAAGGCAGTCGTTCGGATCCAGTTAACTAAACAAACAAAACAAAAAAGTGATCAATAAAGCATCAATTTAGTTATATGGGCTTTGAGATCCTTACAAAACTAACCCCTATAGACAATATTGCTAATGATATATATCACAACCTGATTTTTATCTATGTTTTTACCAAAATAAGTTCTATTACGGTACATCCAACATTCATAGAGAGTTTATGATGCAGCAAGCTTGAGTAATTTCGCTTTCCACCATTTGCCTTTATTAATACTGAGGATTCACTTCAACTCATCTTCTCACATTGTAGGAGTATGCAAAAATTGAATCCAAGTAAGCACGTCTTGCCAAATATCTTTTAACTACACACAATCAAAAAATAAGTGATTGATAGTCTCAACTTTTTTACAGAAAACACAGTCACTATTATCAACCATGATGTAATACGGTGGGAGAACTGACTTGGATTTTGTATTTTATTGTAAATATTACGGATAGCAAGAGCCGCCACCGACTTTTCTTTTATCCTATAAAAGAAAGGGTGAAAAGAACAGGAAAGACCTTTGAGAATTTTCTTGAGTTCAGGGGATAGGTTATGAAAAGGGAAGGTGTTAGCACCATTTTCATCTATAGTTATCTACGGGCTCTTAATTACTAGCTCACTTTGAAAATACTCTGTGTGTAGGTTTACAAATATTTTGAAAATGCCTAAGTACGACAATTTTATAATAATTCTCGTATCGTTGAGAATGTATATAAAATGTTTGTTTTTGAAAATATTTTTTGAAAGAGAGTGTTGTTTGTGAAAAGTGTTTTAAAGATGCCAATGTAAGGCAGTTTTGCTTTATAATAACCCTTGTATCAGTCCTCAAGAGTGTTTATAAAGCGTTTAAAAGTAATTATTTTGAAAGTGTAAAGTGTGGAAATTGTTTTAGTTTGTGAGCAAGCGATCTATCTACCCAATGGTCTTTGTTATTTCCCTCCTCCTTTAGATAGTGCTATCCTACTATTAGTTAATAGAAATCCATATCATTGGATGTGAGGGACAGGCGTGAGTCATCATACAGGCATATAAGGCAACTTGTAAGACGTTTTAGCAATTGTTGTAAGGGACTAAGATCGTTCACCGAAGGCAACATTGAAGGGTCATCGAGGGGCTACGATCTTTTAATTGAGGGTCTTTACTAAAGCATCTTACGTTCGAGGGACATGACTGTTTAAATCTGAGACAACAAATGAGATTATCCTAGAGGTGCGTGTGTGCGAAGTGTTTTGATTTCAAGTATTTATCTTTGAGATTAGGTTATCTAACAGTTGATTTTAATCTTGTCATACAAACCCTAATTACTAACAGTAATAAGAAAAGTAGTAAATTATGGAAATTAAATTCCCTACGCTATTACAATGCTTCAGGGATGGGGGTACAAGTTTATGAATGGGGGAAGAAAGCAATAAATCCTAATTATCTATTAAAAACTTTTGATAGTTACATAATTGTTTTAATGCGAAAAATAAACAAATATGCGATGATGGAAAGGGGAAAGATGTAAAAAAGTTGTAAGTATTTTAAGAAAATATTTTGTTGTTTCTTTGTTTAGAAAATATTTTGTTGTTTCTTTGTTTAGAATATATTTGCAATGTGAGATAAAAAATTAGACCTAATTCTAATTTAATTTACAAATTAATTAAATAAAATAAGGTGTGATTAAATTAATTTATCAACAAATTAAATTAATTAATTAAAATCTAAAGAATTCTAAGTATTTAGAAAATGTTTTTGTGTTTTTTGTTTAGAAAATTAAATGAAGTATAAACCTAGTTTTTTTAATAAAATCAAGATGATTAAAATAAATTAATTTTTATTTGTAA
This sequence comes from Vicia faba, assembly GCA_948472305.1. Taxonomy (NCBI): domain Eukaryota; kingdom Viridiplantae; phylum Streptophyta; class Magnoliopsida; order Fabales; family Fabaceae; genus Vicia; species Vicia faba. The sequence continues at coordinate 1,634,466,996 of OX451739.1, read as the reverse complement.
AAAGTTAAATTAACTAATTGAGAACCTAAATCTAATTTTTTTAATCATTTTTATGATTTTTTATGATTTTAAATAAAATTATTTTAGAAAAGAAAGTTAATTAAAAATAAAAAGAAATAAAATGAGCCTACAGTATAAGAAATTAAGGGGATGAGAAGTAGAAAAAATAACTCAGGTCCAACTCAAAGAGTTTTTGTTTGAAACAGAAAATAAAATAATAATAAAAAATATTAGAATGGGCCTGGCGCTGTAAAAGAAAAATGGGGGGTGAGAAACCAAAAATTTTCAGGCCCAACAACAAGGAAGTCTAGCGCCTGTTTGTAATCCAGTGAGGATGGTTCTTTGGGATGTACCATAGGCTTGTGTTTGGGTGCATTGAATCTGATTGCATGATGATCTGATGGTGTTGATGTGAGGCTCGTGATAAGCGCGCTAGGCTTGTTTGTATTGAATCTGCAAGAAACAAATGTGAAAAAGAAAAAATGTCTTACGCCCGGCTCGAACCCGTGACTAGGCATAGGTATGACTTAAATATGCGCGCACTGCCACTAGGGTGGCTGTTACATCCGGTTGTAAAACAACAATCATTAAATATAAAATAAATAAGTTTTCAAAAATGAACTTCATCTTCTTCCTCGCGCGCGTTTACAACAACAACAACAATATTTTTAATTTTTCAAACTCTTCCACTTCTCAACCTTTTTGAAAAGTTCCAAAATCAAACTTGTTCTAAATTTCACCACGAATTCAACCATGTAAATTATAAAAGCTATAGGTTAAAGATGAGCATGAATTTTGCTTGGTACCAAACTGAAGCCTAATATTTCAGAAATTTTAATTCCAAAATTCTCATCACACAGTCAACATAAATGAGAACTAAGGGCATGGTTAGCTTCAGGGCATTGATATCTACATTTTTACTTTAGAAAATAAATGCAAATGATGCTTGTACAGCGATTTCAAAGTTTAGAAAACTTACCTCTGAAGTGAGAATCGAGTTTGAAGTTAGAGCACTTTTGGAGGTGTTAGGATGATCTGGATAGCTTCACTGAACTCCCAGGAAGCTTTTGCAATGCCTACCTTGGATTGAGAGTGTCTCAATTCTTCTAAACAAGTCAAGTTGCAGAGGTGTAAAGTGAGGTTTGGACAATGATGATGGAGGTGTTACAGTGATGAAACAGGGGTATGAAGGCTTTTATATGATGTATAGATGATGTTTGAATGATAAAAAAAGGAAAATGCACAAGTGGATTTGAAGTTGGGTGTTGGAAACTTCAAATGCGAAACAATGAAGTTTTCTTGGTGATTCTGAGTTTGAGAGTGTTTGAGGGCTTGTGAACTCGTGTGTTAGCTTGCAAATGATCTCTCTATTTATAGAGAAAAGGTTTAAGGGCTTGAAGTAACCAGAATTTCAAGACAGCGTGTTATGGTTTTGAAGTAACTTGCAAAGTCATGGTTCCAAGATAATGTAGGGTGGTTGATAGGTTGTAGATGGTTGCTTTTAAGTGCTGAGATGTTTTAAAGTCAGAAGCAACAATGTATGGGCTCAAGGAGAGTTTACATTGTGTATAAAGTCACTTTATCAAAATGGCAATGTGACTTTTCTCCCTTAAATGGCAAGTAAGCTTGGACAAAGCTTTAATCACTTGAATCATAGCTTAAAAGCTTGTGTAATCTTCTGATTATATCAAGATTTGGAGGTTAAAGGACTGCAAAGATGAGATTACAAGGCATGGCTATGAGATTTGGTCATTAGGTTTTCACAAGGATGACTTATATTTCAAGAATGGATGCCCAACTTCATGTCTTCGAAACTTCTAGCTCAAGCATGATATCTTTGTGTTCTTTGACATTTTAGACAGCTTGAAACATTATCTTCAACTTTCATGTTGACCATTTTGGCTAAATCAATTGGGATCTTGGTGAAAAATGGCCATGAAGTTGGGACAAAAAACTGATCAAAACTTCTAAAAAAATTTCTAAGTGTTGGATAAAAAACATCTTAACTTCATGGGCTTATATCTCTTAAATTAAGAACTTTTTTAGGATCATCCCACATTAACAAAGTTGTAGGATTCATCAACCCCTGCAACTTTCATGTTGAAAGTTTTCCTTGAATCAACTTGCATCTTTAGGAAACTTGCTTATGAAGTTAGGGTTTTTGTTAAGAACAAAAACACTTAGAATTTTTCTAAGTGTTAGAAAAAATTTCCAAATTTGACTTTTGTTGAATTTTTGATTTCTTGATGATCAAGTTTGATAGTTTTGAATATCTTAATGATTCTTGACTTTTGAATTCCAATGTTGACCAAAAAGTCAAAGTTTTGACTTTTGAGTGATTGTTGACTTTTCATCAGTTGATTCAAATCTTCAACTATCAATCACTTGCATCTTTGGAAATGTTTTGAGCCATTTAATTAGGTCAAGACGTTGTATTTGAGTCCTTGAGATCATGCTTCAATCCATTAGTTCATGCACTAGGCCAAAAGTCAATGATCAGTCATCTTCAGTAAAAACCCTAATTTTGGAAATTTTTGCCCTTTGATGATTTAAGGGTTTTCCTTGAGGAATCATGATCAAACCTTTATCAAATGATCAATATCACTTAAAAATGTTTTTGTTGACCAAAAATCTTAAAGTTTGATTGTATGTTTGACCACAGTTGACTTTTTACCCAATGTAGTTGATTTTTAGTCATTTGAGCAATTGACTGGGCAAATTTGTGATGCAAGACTTGAAACTTGACATAAGCATTACCGAGGACCTATGATTGACCATGAAATTCATTTGAGACTCTTGAAACCCAAACATCCTTGAGAAAAACCAAACCCTAGTTGAAGACACATTGCTTATGAGGTGATTTTGTCTGATCAACTCTTGAAAATCCTTGAGTATTTGAGAATCTTAGAAGAATGTCTTGAATAAAATGGGAGGGAAAATTTTGGGGTACAATAGCTGCCCTTGTTCAATCCTCTTAAACCTGAAAAGTTAGATTGGTGTGTCTGCCATTCGTGACTTGAACGTGGAAGATGATTGAACACATAAGTGCCCAGAAATTTGCACTCGCTTGTGCATGAAGTAACACTGTTGGTTGATTATACTAGGAACAGGCTTAAAGATGCCATTTGGAGAGGTGATGGAGAGTTTTCGGAGATGGTCTTATAAATACCATCCAAAGTAACTATTGGTAGAAATTAGACTAAGTTTACATTCAACTTCAACTGGAAGAAGTATCAGAATAAATCTACGCTCGATTTAATCTGAGCCAGAAAATGTCTTTTAAGGAAGTCTTTGTCATGTAGATAGTCGCCCCGTCTTGTTTCGGGAATTTATCTACAGTCTGTTTTTGTTGGTAAAGCTGTCATGTTTCGGGAGTTTATACCACCCGGTGATAAAGATAGTCGCCCCGTCTTGTTTCGGGAATTGATCTTCATCTGACCATAAAGAAAGAAAGATAGTTTTTGCATCCTGTTTTGGGAGTTAATCTTTGCCTGATATTTGTTGGCTATAGAGATAGTTTCACCGTCTTGTTTCAGGAATTAATCTCTGACCTGGTCACATAGATAGTTGCCATGTCTTGTTCCAGGAATTAATCTTGGACCCATTTGAGAATTATTGATGATATTCGTCTGTTTGTGAACTTTACCTAAAAAGATAAAGAGTCAGTTGTATGCAATGCTATGATGTATGAAATGAATTACGTAATGACGTTCTCAAAATAAATGGGACCGTGTTATATGTGTTTCGTATGCATATACTATATTGTTTGTAAATGATGTATGAATGTGAAATGTGTTGGAAGTGTATCAACAGTTTCGTATGACATCTGGATGGGGAAAATGGATCCCTGACTGGTGTTGGGGATGAAGAACATGTGTAATCTTCAACCTTATCTAGAATGCCTCCGATGAGGATTCCTGCTTACTATTTGAGGAAACTCCGTTGGGGAATGTAGACTTCTATTTGGGGAGACGAGTTTAGTAACATTAGTCGTTCATCGCTCTATTGGTGAGTTTAATTCTTACATACCCTAACTGGGGATAAAAGAGATGGATAACTTTCTGACTTGTCTTGGGAGTTTAATTCTTATATACCCTAATTGGGGATAAAAGAGATGGATAACCTTCTGACTCATTTGGGGAATTAAATTCTTATATACCCTGACTGGGGATAAAAGAGGTGGATAACCTTCCGACTCGTCTGGAGAGGATAAAGTTGACTGATATTTGGTCTGATTCCAGGTTTCATAGAAACTTTATGGGGATAGTGGCGACTTCACTGAGGAGAGGAATTTTGTCGGTGATTCGTAGCAATCTGAGGAATAAACTTAAGATGAGGAGATTGTAATCTGTTTGGGAAATAAACCCTGTTGGGGAAATAAACTCTGTTGACGAAGGAATACTCTGCCGAGGAAACACCCTTGCTGAGGAAATGAGCTCTATGGGAGAGAAGAAATCTGCAATTTTTTTTAGGAATAAATGTTATACGGTGGCAGAACCGACTATTATACCGGTTTTGCATTTTTGTTCGCAAATGTTGCAGTAAGCAAGAGTCACCACCGACTTTTCTTTTATCCAATAAAGGAAAGGGTGAAAAGAACAGAAAAATACCTTTTTTGAGATTTTTTTAGTAAGGGGGTAGATTATGGAAAGGGAAGGTGATAGCAGAGTTTTGAAAGTGGTGTTGTGATACGGTGGGAGAACTGACTTGAGGTTTTGCGTTTGTGTTCGCAATTGTGCGGTTTAGCAAGAGTCGCCATCAACTTTTTATTTTATCCAAAGTAAAGGTCAAAAAGCACAGGAAAGACCTTTGAGATGTTTTCTTGGGTTCAGGGGGTAGATTGTGAAAAGGGAAGGTGCAAGCACCCTTTTCATCCATGGTTTTCCATGGGCTCTTAGTTACTTGTTTAGATCACTTGCTTTTGCTTTTCAATTGTTTGAAATGGTGCTTTGTGTGTGGTTTTTGAAAATGCTTTGAAAAAGAGGCCATAATTGCGGCAACCTTTGTAATGATTCTTGTTTGAATATATACAAAGGTGTTTGTCTTTTGAAAAGATATTTCAATGTTTGAAAGTTTGTTTTTGGGAAATGTTTTGAAATTGTGTTGTGAGGTGTGTTTGAAAATAGCAAGGATGTTTTGCAAGTTTTGATCAAGTAACTAAGAGTTGTCTACCCTATTTTACTCAAAGATCTTTCCTACACATTTTTAACCCTTTTGACAGTGTTGTTTTACCATTGCATTTGGTAAACAACCTTGTATTAGGATGTTAAACGGGACAGGCGCGAGTCATCGCATACAATCATTGAAAGCAACTTGTGAGACGCTCTAGCAATTTTGTAAGGGACGAGATCGTTTTATCGAAGGCAACATCGAGGGTCATCAATGGACTACGATCTTTATTTATCGAAGGGTCATTTGCTAGAGTGTCTCATATTTGAGGGACATGATTGTATTTCCGAGGCAACAAGTGAGGTTACCCTAGAGGTGCTCGTGTGAGAAATGTATTGATTTCAAGTTATTTATTCTTGGATTAGGTCATCTAGCGATTGATTTGTGAATCTTGCCATACACGCCTAATTACTACACAGTATATTGAAAGCAATAAATTGCGGGAATTAAATGTCTAAGCTATTATAAAAGTATTCGGGGATGGGGGTATAATTATTACAAATGGAGATGAGTCTCACAAGAATAACAATGTCCAAATATTACAACCAAATCGAATTGTCGCAATTCAATACAAAGTTATAACAAATTATGAAATAAAGAAAATCAATAAAGTATGAAATGTATGTATTTACTTGAAAATAAATAAATAAAAATCTATTCTAAAAAAGAAAGATTAAATATTATATTATTATTATTCTTTGTATGTGTTTTTTTATTAAATAATAAAAAAAGCTTAAAGGAAATAAACTAATTAAATAAAATCTTTATTATTTTTGGTGTTTTCTTGTTAAATGTAAGAAAAATAATAAAAAGAAAAATGATTAAAACTAATTAAGAAAAATCAAATTTATTTTACAAAAATGAAACTTTAATATCTTACTAGTATATTTTTAACAAAAGAAATAAAAAGATAAATTAAAAAGAAAATTAACTAAAATGTTAATTTATGTAAAAAGAAAAGTATTGAGTTTTTAATGAATTTTATTAAAAAAAAGGGTGAATTAAAACAAAATGAAAATGGGCCTAAGGTTTGAAACGGGATGGCCCAAATAAAAATGAAAAAACCAAGAAATTGGGGGGGGGGGGGAGGGGTGATGAGCCAGAAAGCGTGTATGGGCTTTGATTTGGGGGCCAGATAGGCCCAGACCTCAAATTTGTACATTTGGTTAGGGTCTTCAGAAATTAGGGTTTGTGGCTTCTGTTTTACAGCGGCACCGTACTCTTCGTTTTCTCCTCTTCATCTCCCTCAGCCTCAAAACGCTATGATCTCCCCCTCCCCTAAGCCGCCGGAGCACCCTCACTTCTCACATCCTCTTAATGATCAGTGATGTTGTCTTAAAACGGTATGGTTCGTCTTTGTTTGATTTAACAGTTCGTTGTTTATGTTTTGCTCATATTTTTTTGTTATTAACCTATTGTATCATGTGCCTAAGACGCAGTAAAGGGATTTGAAGAGAAGTATACCTGTGAGATTTTCTGAAAAATGGAGAGGAAAGAGGTTGGACTGAGTGTTCCTTGGTGGCTAGACGCGAGGGGAAGAGATGATGACGGCGAGGCACGAGGTTCTGGTGACTTCTTTCCTTTGATGATAATTTCTGAAACTTTGTTATGATTTGTTGTTTTTGTTGATGATGACTGTTATGAAACTTTTGATGTTGGTATTATTTTCTTCTTCTGAAACCCTTGATGTTTTTTTTCCTCTCTCTTGAACTATGATGATGCTTTATTCTGAAACTTTGATATCCGTAAGTTTGGATTTGTTGATGATGATTGTAGTTCTGAAACCCTGTTATTGTTGGTAAATTTTGTTGGATATTGATGAGGCTTTTGCAGGTTTTTTGCAATGGTTATGTTTAACAGTTTGGCAAACTTGTTTTGTTGGGAACTGCAGGTTTTTGGAAGTTTTGTTGCAGTTTGGTAGGCTTGCAGGTTTTTTGCAATGGTTATGTTTAACAGTTTGGCAAACTTGTTTTGTTGGGAACTACAGGTTTTTGGAAGTTCTGTTGCAGTTTGGTAAGCTTGCAGGTTTTTTGCAATGGTTATGTTTAACAGTTTGGCAAACTTGTTTTGTTGGGAACTTCAGGTTTTTGGAAGTTTTGTTGCAGTTTGGTAGGCTTGCAGGTTTTTTGCAATGGAACTGTTTAACTGTTTGGCAAACTTGTTTTATTGGGAACTGCGGGTTTTTGGAAGTTTTGTTGCAGTTTGGTAGGCTTGCAGGTTTTTTACAATGGAACTGTTTAACAATTTTTTGTGTGGCTTGTGACAGTTTTGGAACTGCGGGTTTGGGATTGTTGTGAAACTGTTTGCACAGGTTTTTGTGGTTTTGCTGTTACACAGCTTTGGATTTGGCAGTTTCAGGCTGTTGGCTTGGAATTTGTGGTTTGTTTGCAGTTTCAGGCTGTTGGCTTGGAGTTTGTGGTTTGAAACTGTTACAGGTTGTAGGTTTGGAAATATGCAGATTTTGGTTCTGCAAGTTTTTGTTGTGTTGTTTGCAGTTTTGTTTGATATGTTTGGGAAATGATGATAGGCTATGACAAGCCTTTTGCTTGTGATTTGGTTCACTATATGCACTTCTTGCTTGCTGTATTGTACTTTCTAGCTGCATTGTACTTTGTTTGCATTTAGTTTGCCTTTGTATGCAATGTTTAGACAACATGCTTTAGTTGCTTTGTAACTTGCTGCAATGTTTTAGTTGCTTGTCTTGGTTGCTTGCATCCAGTTTGCCTTTGTAACTTGCTGCAATGTTTTTTGCCTTAGTTGCTATGCTTATTAGAGTTTGGCGCCTGTTTTCCTTAGCTGCGTGACAGTTTGGCCTATGTTTGCATTTGAACAAATTTGCTTTTGCACTCTTCTTTTGCATTTTTTATTTTTCTCTTTGTGAACCAAGAAGAGCAATCTTCTTGTGATTTACAAAGAGGAAAAAAAAAACGTGATGAAAAATAGCACTTTGATTCCAAACGGCAAACTTTAATGATGAAAATTTTCCTTTCTTTTTTTTTTTGAAAATTCCATTTAATTAACTGTACTAATCCTATTTTCTTTGTTTTTTCTTTCATGTGAGCACAACTTGGGTGATGACAAAGCAGAGGAAGCAGAAGACTTTGTGGCGAGTACGGGAGCAATGGAAGCTTAGGCTTAGACTTTTCTTTGTAACTTAGGGATAAATATTCAAACAAATGTACCAATTTAATTTTCAAATACAATAAGTTGCACAACTTAAAGCATTTAAATAATAAACTGTATTGTAACATTTTTTGAAATAAATGAAAAAGTCTTTGTGAGATAATCTGATGTCCAATAAAACTCTTCTACTATCCAATATCTTGTAATTCTTTCTTTGCATCTTCACTTAATCCTTTAAGATTCTCATATCAAAATAATTGAAATTGCATTCCAACAATTCTAATACAGATAACTTAAACTTTAAGTAATCCAATAACTTTGTAGTCTCGTAACCTTGCAAACATTCCAATCAAAATACGCACTGGGTATTCCAATAAATAAGCAAACATTTCATTCCATTAACAAGCAAACGTCTTAACAGACGCACATCATCTGGTAAACCTGGATTAGACAAAACCTGAATATTCCAAATGACCATCTCAGCTCCTATCTCTTATCCCAGATAAACAAGCCTTGAGAACAACCAGTAACCTTTCAGCAAACTCGAAAAAGTGTGAAAACATGTGACAGTTAATTTAAATTTCTGAGAATTCAGTTTCTTCTGAGAAATGCGAGAGAAACCTTAATTCTTGATTTACTGCCATAGAAAAGTCTGTTTGATCGATTCCTGAGCCAATCTTTAAAATCTGAGAAAATCCTAGGGTTGGGATTTCTTGTGAAAAAAGGAGGGCAAATTTTGGGGTACAACAGCTGCCCCTGTTCAATCTTTTTGAACCTGAAGAGTTAGATCTACGAGTTTGTCGTTCGTGACTCGAAGGTAAAAGATGATTGGACACTAGAGTGCCCAAAAGTTTGCACTCGTCAAAGTATGGTTGAGGGAATGGGCTTAAAGATGCCATTTGGAGATGTGACAGAATCTTGTCGGAGATGGGCTTTAAGATGCCATCCAAGAATGTTTGTTGAACTGTAAGTTGTAGGTGAAAGAATGAGTATCAGAAAGGTATCCATGTCTGGAACGTCTCTGAGCTAGGGGTCTGAATAAGTAATAGATTAACATTCGTGTTTGGAGCATCCGTAAATTGTTTTCATGAGCTGAATCTGAACAAGCGATAGATTAGCATTCGTGTTTGGAAGTATTCGTAAACTGTTTTCATGATCCTTGAAGTTGAATAAGCAATAGATTAGCATCCGTGTCTGGAAGCATCCGTAAACTGTTTTCATGAGCTGAATCTGAACAAGCGATAGATTAACATCCGTTTCTGGAAGCATCCGTAAACTGTTTTCAGATTGTATACTGGTAGCTTGTTAATCTTATCCTGAAAAGGGTAAAATATTAGTTGGAACACAAAGTTATGTTGCATGAAATGTATGATGCAATATATGTTTTTTTATCAATTTTCATGATATATGAATGTAATGTATGTGCATGTAAGCTGATGAGCTGTCTTGCTGAGGAAAATAAATCCTTGACTGCTTGGAGATAATAAAATCTTTGACTGCTGTCGGGGAAAATGAATCCTGGACCACTGTTGGAGATTCAAAAATTTTGACAACCTCTGTGGGGAGAAGCTATACTGCTGGGGAAATCAGGAGTTTGGGTTGTATGCCAATCTACTAGGGATTTCTGTTTTGTTGTTTGAAGAGAACTCCGTTGGGGAATATTTGAAAACTCTATGGGGAATTGAGAATGAGAATTTTCATTCTGCTAGGGGAATTTGTGCTGAGGAGTCAAGAACGAGAATCTTCGATCTGCAGGGGATTAAAAACTCTGACAAATTTATGCTGAGAGTAAAGAAAGCTCTGACAACTTCGCTGGAGAATCAAAGATGAGAATCTTGATTTTGTTGGGGAGTAAAAACTCTGTGGGGAATAGCTATACTGTTGAGGAGTAGCTATCCTGCTGGAGAGTAAGCTCAGGACTCTGGGGAAAAGCTTATTCCTGTTTGGAAAAAGTTCAGGAGTTTAGGTTGTATGCCACTTTGAGAATGAGAATCTTCATTCTGTCAGGAATATCAGGAACTCGGGTTATATGCCACTTTGAGAATGAGAATCTTCCTTCTTTCGGGAATATCAGGAACTCGGGTTATATGCCACTTTGAGAATGAGAATCTTCATTCTGTCGGGAATATCAAGAGGTTGGGTGTATGCCAATCTACTGGGGAAGCAAGAATGAGAATCTTCATTTAGGCGTTTTGGGGTCAGGAGGTTGGGTGTATGCCAATCTTCCGAGGTTTCAAGAATGAGAATCTTCATTATGTTAACGGTATCAGGAGCTTGGGAGTATTCCAATCTTCTGAGGTTTCAAGAATGAGAATCTTTATTCTGTTAACGGTATCAGGAGGTTGGGAGTATGCCAATCTTCTGAGGTTTCAAGAATGAGAATCTTTATTCTGTTAAGGGTTAACTGTTATCTGGTTGATCTTTAAGCTTCACAGTGTCTTGTATTGCTATCTAGTCAACGTCAAGGCTTCAGGATACTTTACTTCCTATCTGGTCAACGTCCAGTCTTCAGAAGGAAATCGAATGGTTATCCGGTCAACATCCGGGTTTCCCTTTTGATTTTGGGGCCTACTAATATCTGGTCGAACCCGGGCTTCAAAGTAATTGGCCGAGTAAACTGTTATTTGGTCAACATCCAAGTTTCACAGTATACCTTACTGTTATCTGGTCAATGTCTAGGCTTCACAGTGCCTTACTTCCTATCTAGTCAACGTCTAGTCTTCATAAGGAAATCAAATGGTTATTCGGTCGCCTCTGGTTTTCCCTTTGATTTTGGGGCTTACTAATATCCGGTTGAATCCAGGATTCGAAGTAATTGGCCGAGTAAAGTGTTATTTGGTCAACATCCAAGTTTCACAGTATACTTTACTGTTATCTGCTCAACGTCCAGGTTTCACAGTCTTGTATCGTTATCTGGTCAACATCCAGGCTGCATGATACGAACTTTGTGAGAAATTGATTGCATCTTTCCTGAAAGGTAAAGGTTAGTGACATGACATATATCAAACAATGACATTCTCAAAATAAATGAGATTGCGTTGCATGATGTCCTGATGTACGGATGTGTAATGTTTTTTCAAGACAACCTCTCGCTGGGGAAAATAAATCTCTAACTGGTGATGGAGAAAAGAGTTGGATTCTCTGTTTCCGATAGTGGAAAATCTGGCGACTTCAATGGGAAAAAAATTTCAGGAATTTCTTGAGGTAGACTTAGCTGGGAATAGGTTATCAAAGATCGAAACTCTGGCTGGGAACCAACTTATGAGAAGGACTTTGGAGATATTTGTCCCTGCCCCAAGTAGCAAGCGTTTATGGCTTCGCCAGGAAATGTTTGACTGTATGTAACCCTTGGTTGGGATCGACGTTCAATGCCCCAAGTGACAGTGATGGAGACTTGCCCCTGGCTACTCTGCACTTGAGAGATTTCTTGAAATCTTGACTGGATTGCCCCAGGTTTATTGGACAATGCCATGTTATATCCCCTTTTGTTGATAGGAGAGAGATTTTTTTTGTTTTTGTTTTTTTGCAACGGAAGTGTCATCCCACTTGAAGTGATTTTGTTCACTGAGAGAGCTTTCGTTCATCGGAACATTCACTATGTGAATTTCTTTGTTGTCAAACAAATAGCCATATGCAAACAATGATACTCAAATAATGCAAAGTTTATGCTTGTCTTGAAATTTTGAAAAATGCGTTTTTTAGCAGAAAACTTTTTATAAGAGAAATTCAACTCAAGATTTAGAGAAAAGCCTTACAGGAGTCAGGATACCTTTTGTAACAGTATGCTTTCGAACTAACCCATGTTTCAATTAGGACTCTTGAAGGGTTGTAACGTGGCTTGGTTCACGGTTTAAGAAACAAAGGATAAAGGCTCAAAGTATATTTGTACCCACCCGCTCTTCGTGATGTTCTTCAATCCTAAACTCAGTTAATTGTGCGTTTGAACTCTAAATGAGTCTGGAACGACGTTTTTGGTGATGGTTCACACAAGTTGAATTTGTTGGAAGGAAGTCATTTTTGCAACATTTTTCATGTTGTTGAGGATTTGTAGTGACCTCTTTCTTTTGATTCATTATCCCTAATTTTTGCCTGACTGTTCCTATTTTTGAGATTACAGTCAGCGGGATGCCCCGGTTTTTTCTTTAAGTCTCCTTTGTAGGTTTTGACTCAGTGGGCTTTTCTTTTTGAGAGATAATGACTGCCTATGAGATAAGGAACCATCACCGTCTTTTGATTCAAAAGGAATGTTTTTTGATATCATTCGCTGTATTACGAAATGAGAGTTTGCGGCTAAACACACATTTTGAATTAACTGAGAGACTACCCTGCCCCAGGTTTGATTAAAGGTTTCAATTTGTGTTAAAATGGAAAACTTTTACTTCTTTGGCTCGAAGGGGTTGACTAGGGATTATCTTCCTTATAACTCCAGTGTTTAGGATTTGAAAGAATCGCCTGTACATCGTCAGCAAGGTCTGTCCAAAAGCATATTGTATGAGATTATGGCATTGTTTTCGTCATCCTCCCTCTAAAGGCTTGTAACTTTTTGCAAGAGTTAAATGTCATAAAGAAAGTAGAAAGCATAGTTCAAGTATAGTGAAAACGAATGGATGAATTCAAGACAAACATATGCAATGCATTAATGAAACAGATTTTGACATCAACAGATAATTGTTTGAATAACAAAAGAAATTACAACTTGAAAATTCAAATGAAACAAAAGCCTCTTAGTTCGAACTTGTCATTTCAGGTGGAGAACCCTCAGTGGAAGATCTTCATCTGGCCATCCTGCGTGAATTCCAACACTCCTCTGTCAATCAGGTCTTGGGTCTTGTTTTTCAAAGCTCAACAGTCATTTGTATCATGCCCAGGACTATTGGAGTGGTATGCACATAATGCATTGGGATGATAGCTAGGAGCAGAGGTATTGAGATTCTGAAGAGGATCCCTTAATACAATCAGCTTGACCTCCAACAAGCGTTACAGTACTTGTGATAATGGCATGTTAATCTCAGTGAAGCGCCTTCCAGATGTATTTTTCTTACGTCGATTACCCTGTTGATGCTGGTGAGGTTGTTGTTGGGCTTGTGACCCTGAACCAAACTGGGGAGACTTTCCCTTGACTTCTTGTCTCAAGGGAGGCTGAATGATGACTTGATCCTCAACCCTAGTTGTTTGCCCCAATTGGTTACATCTATCTTGATGCAGTTTGTTGATGAGGACCTTTAGCTCCTCTTGTCCTTGAGCTAGGTTTTGAATAAGAGCCATCTGGCCCACCAATTGTCCCATCATCTGAATTTTCATTGTTGCCAACTCAATCTGTAACCCTTCCAACTGATCATTCCTGACGCCCTCTAGATTCCCTAGGACCACGCCTCTTGTGAGGAGAGCTTTCACTTCTTCCTGCCCCTTGGACAAGTTTAAGAACATTTCTTGAAGTTGAGCATTTTGAGCCTAGATATCTTTGACAGTCCTCTCTAGAGCCATCTCTACTGAAATAAACAGTAGGAAAATAAGGAGACCTGAAAAGGGGAAACCTGTCATGACACGATGCATGATATGTGGATGCATGTTTTCAAGGATCTCGCAGGGTAAACACAAGAAAATGTTAGAGGTTGAACTTTGATCAACATCTTTGATTGGAGAACTTTGTATCGGTGGATGTCTTTCCACGAGAATCAAGCTTACCATGTCAAGTGGGTCATAGCCCTCGATTCAAGTTGTTGTACTTGATCTTTAACGGCATTTGTTTAGAGGAAAATGAATCCTCTTGCCCTTTGGTAGACGTCTGGTTCAACGTGACCCTGCATCAAAGGCCCTCGAGATCCTTGAAATGGTTATTGAAAATGCTATGGTATGATGTTATGATGTTATGTACAAGTATGCAAAAGTAAGCAAGTGTATATACAGACAGTCATATTCACACAAAGCAGACAAGTACTTAGGTTTAGGCTTGTATGGAGTTTGTAGGTAAGTACCCTCTTGAAGTTTAGTTGGCTCAAATTGTCCTTTAAATAGTAACCGGGTTCTAAGGAGCTCAATATCACCGGATTATTTTTTGTGTTCATTGTTTCAGTTTAGCCACTTTACTGGAGACCGAAATATTCCAAGAAAACAATCCTCAATGAGTGTAGTTTCGAGTATCTACCAACTTCGGAATGCACCAAAGCCGGTCATCTCACTACCCCTAATAAGGCCAAGATGGTCAAGTAAGGTTCTAAAGTCAGTTGATGCTTCACGACACCACGCGGCGACCCCGTACTCTCCTTGATTCAACTCAACGGTTACCGGTACCAACCAAAGTTCCACATCAACGTAGCTACTGTTTCAACCATGTCGGTATACCGCGTACAGTTCCCTCACAGTTTATTGCTACTTACATAAAAGGTGCCCCCAAATCCGGGTGTAGGATTTAAAACAAACCCAAACAAGGAACCGAAAAGAAAACATACAAGTCAAACAATGTAAACAAATAAATGTGATCTAAACCCTAAGGTAACCCCAGTTTTAGAATATTCCCCAGCAGAGTCTCCAGTTCTGTGATACGGTGGGAGAACTGACTTGAGGTTTTGCGTTTGTGTTCGTAATTGTGCGGTTTAGCAAGAGTCGCCACCGACTTTATATTTTATCCAAAGGAAAGGTCAAAAAGCACAGGAAAGACCTTTGAGATGTTTTCTTGGGTTCAGGGGGTAGATTATGAAAAGGGAAGGTGCAAGCACCCTTTTCATCCATGGTTTTCCATGGGCTCTTAGTTACTTGTTTAAATCACTTGCTTTTGCTTTCCAATTGTTTGAAATGGTGCTTTGTGTGTGGTTTTTGAAAATGCTTTGAAAAAGAGGTCATCATTGCGGCAACCTTTGTAATGATTCTTGTTTGAATATATACAAAGGTGTTTGTCTTTTGAAAAAATATTTCAATGTTTGAAAGTTTGTTTTTGGGAAATGTTTTGAAATTGTGTTGTGAGGTGTGTTTGAAAATAGCAAGGATGTTTTGCAAGTTTTGATCAAGTAACTAAGAGTTGTCTACCCTATTTTACTCAAAGATCTTTCCTACACATTTTAAACCCTTTTGACAGTGTTGTTTTACCATTGCATTTGGTAAACAACCTTGTATTAGGATGTTAAACGGGACAGGCGCGAGTCATCGCATACAATCATTGAAAGCAACTTGTGAGACGCTCTAGCAATTTTGTAAGGGACGAGATCGTTTTATCGAAGGCAACATCGAGGGTCATCGAGGGACTACAATATTTGTTTATTGAAGGGTCATTTGCTAGAGTGTCTCATATTCGAGGGACATGATTGTATTTTCGAGGCAACAAGCAAGGTTACCCTAGAGGTGCTCGTGTGAGAAATGTATTGATTTCAAGTTATTTATTCTTGGATTAGGTCATCTAGCAATTGATTTGTGAATCTTGCCATACACACCTAATTACTACACAGTATATTGAAAGCAATAAATTGCGGGAATTAAAAGTCTAAGCTATTACAAAAGTATTCGGGGATGGGGGTACAATTATTACAAATGGGGATGAGTCTCACAAGAATAACAATGTCCAAATATTACAAGCAAATCGAATTGTCGCAATTCGATACAAAATTATAACAAATTAAGAAATAAAGAAAATCAATAAAGTATGAAATGCATGTATTTACTTGAAAATAAATAAATAAAAATCTATTCTAAAAAAGAAAGATTAAATATTATATTATTATTATTCTTTGTATGTGTTTTTTTATTAAATAATAAAAAAAGCTTAAAGGAAATAAACTAATTAAATAAAATCTTTATTATTTTTGGTGTTTTCTTGTTAAATGTAAGAAAAATAATAAAAAGAAAAATGATTAAAACTAATTAAGAAAAATCAAATTTATTTTACAAAAATGAAACTTTAATATCTTACTAGTATATTTTTAACAAAAGAAATAAAAATATAAATTAAAAAGAAAATTAACTAAAATGTTAATTTATATAAAAAGAAAAGTATTAAGTTTTTTATGAATTTTATTTTAAAAAAAAGGGTGAATTAAAACAAAATGAAAATGGGCCTAAGGTTTGAAACGGGATGGCCCAAATAAAAATGACAAAACCAAGAAATTGGGGGGGGGGGGGTAATGAGCCAAAAAGCGTGTATGGGCTTTGATTTGGGGGCCAGATAGGCCCAGACCTCAAATTTGTACATTTGGTTAGGGTCTTTAGAAATTAGGGTTTGTGGCTTCTGTTTTACAGCGGCGCCGTACTCTTTGTTTTCTCCTCTTCATCTCCCTCTGCCTCAAAACGCTCTGAACTCCCCCTCCCCTAAGCCGCCGGAGCACCCTCACTTCTCACATCCTCTCAATGATCAGTGATGTTGTCTTAAAATGGTATGGTTCGTCTTTGTTTGATTTAACAGTTCGTTGTTTATGTTTTGCTCATGTTTTTTTGTTATTAACCTACTGTATCATGTGCCTAAGACGCAGTAAAGGGATTTGAAGAGAAGTATACCTGTGAGATTTTCTAGAAAATGGAGAGGAAAGAGGTTGGACTGAGTGCTCCTTGGTGGCTAGACGCGAGGGGAAGAGATGATGACGGTGAGGCACGAGGTTCTGGTGACTTCTTTCCTTTGATGATAATTTATGAAACTTTGTTATGATTTGTTGTTTTTGTTGATGATGACTGTTCTGAAACTTTTGATGTTGGTATTATTTTCTTCTTTTGAAACCCTTGATATTTCTTTTCCTCTCTCTTGAACTATGATGATGCTTTATTCTGAAACTTTGATATCCGTAAGTTTGGATTTGTTGATGATGATTGTAGTTCTGAAACCTTGTTATTGTTGGTAACTTTTGTTGGATATTGATGAGGCTTTTGCAGGTTTTTTGCAATGGTTATGTTTAACAGTTTGGAAAACTTGTTTTGTTGGGAACTGCAGGTTTTTGGAAGTTTTGTTGCAGTTTGGTAGGCTTGCAGGTTTTTTGCAATGGTTATGTTTAACAGTTTGGCAAACTTGTTTTGTTGGGAACTGTAGGTTTTTGGAAGTTTTGTTGCAGTTTGGTAGGCTTGCAGGTTTTTTTGCAATGGTTATGTTTAACAGTTTGGCAAACTTGTTTTGTTGGGAACTGCAGGTTTTTGGAAGTTTTGTTGTAGTTTGGTAGGCTTGCAGGTTTTTTTAAATGGAATTGTTTGATAGTTTGGCAAACTTGTTTTGTTGGGAACTGCAGGTTTTTGGAAGTTTTGTTGCAGTTTGGTAGGCTTGCAGGTTTTTTGCAATGGAACTGTTTAACAGTTTTTTTGTGATTTTTGTGTGGCTTGTGACAGTTTTGGAACTGCAAATTTAGGATTGTTGTGAAACTATTTGCACAGGTTTTTATGGTTTTGCTGTTACACAGCTTTGGATTTGGCAGTTTCAGGCTGTTGGCTTGGAATTTGTGGTTTGTTTACAGTTTCAGGCTGTTGGCTTGGAGTTTGTGGTTTGAAACTGTTACATGTTGTAGGTTTGGAAATATGCAGATTTTGGTTTTGCAAGTTTTTGTTGTGTTGTTTGCAGTTTTGTTTGATATGTTTGGGAAATGATGATAGGCTATGACAAGCCTTTTGCTTGTGATTTGGTTCACCATCTGCACTTCTTGTTTGCTGTATTGTACTTTCTAGCTGCATTGTACTTTATTTGCATTTAGTTTGCCTTTGTATGCAATGTTTAGACAACATGCTTTAGTTGCTTTGTAACTTGCTGCAATGTTTTAGTTGCTTGTCTTGGTTGCTTGCATCCAGTTTGCCTTTGTAACTTGCTGTAATGTTTTTTGCCTTAGTTGCTATGCTTAGTACAGTTTGGCGCCTGTTTGCCTTAGTTGCTTGATAGTTTGGCCTATATTTGCATTTGAACAAATTTGCTTTTGCACTCTTCTTTTGCATTTTTTATTTTTCTCTTTGTGAACCAAGAAGAGCAATCTTCTTGTGATTTGCAAAGAGTAAAATAAAAATGTGATGAAAAATAGCACTCTGATTCCAAACGGCAAACTTTAATGATGAAAATTTTCCTTTCTTTTTTTGTTTGAAAATTCTATTTAATTAACTGTACTAATCCTCTTTTCTTTGTTTTTTCTTTCATGTGAGCACAACTTGGGTGATGACAAAGCAGAGGAAGCAGAAGACTTTGTGGCGAGTACGGGAGCAATGGAAGCTTAGACTTAGACTTTTTCTTTGTAACTTAGGGATAAATTTTCAAACAAATGTACCAATTTAATTTTCAAATACAATAAGTTGCACAACTTAAAGCATTTAAATAATAAACGGTATTGTAACATTTTTTGAAATAAATGAAAAAGTATTTGTGAGATAATCTGATGTCCAATAAAACTCTTCTACTGTCCAATATCTTGTAATTCTTTCTTTGCATCTTCACTTAATCCTTTAAGATTCTCATATCAAAATAATTGAAATTGCATTCCAACAATTCTAATACAGATAACTTAAACTTTAAGTAATCCAATAACTTTGTAGTCTCGTAACCTTACAACATCATTCCAATCAAAATACGCACCGGGTATTCCAATAAACAAGCAAACATTTCATTCCATTAACAAGCAAACGTCTTAACAGACGCACATCATCTGGTTAACCTGGATCAGACAAAACCTGAATATTCCAAATGACCATCTCAGCTCCTATCTCTTATCCCAGATAAACAAGCCTTGAGAACAACCAGTAACCTTTCAGTAAACTCGAAAATGTGTGAAAACATGTGACAATTAATTTGAATTTCTGAGAATTCAGTTTCTTCTGAGAAATGCGAGAGAAACCATAATTCTTGATTTACTGCCATAGAAAAATCTGTTTGATCGATTCCTGAGCCAATCTTAAAAATCTGAGAAAACCCTAGGGTTGGGATTTCTTGTGAAAAAGGGAGGTCAAATTTTGGGGTACAACAGGTGTGAAAATTTGTTCTTTGAGCAAGTACTTAACAACTATCTACCTACTCGAAAAGGGATATTCTTTTCCTTCTACCCTTTAGATGGTGCTATCCTACTATTAGTGAGTAGGTAGCCCTATCGTTGGATGTTGAGGGACAATCGAAGGGAAATTTTATGGTCACTAAGGCAATTGGGTAAGAACTCTTAGTAATTGTCCTAAAGTTCTAAGATCACTTATTTAACCGGGGCAACAGTCGAAAGGGTCATCGAGGGACTTGTGATCTCCTGAACTAAAGGAAAGTCACTAAAAATTCTCACGTTTCGAGAATCGTGACCATTTCGAAGGCAACCAAAGTGGGAGATACCCTAGGGTTGAGCATGTGTAAGTGTGCTTTTTTTAGGTATTTTTATCTTGATGTTAGTAATCTAAGATTAATTGATTAGTTCTTGCCATACACGCCTAATTTACTAACAATTTATATACAGGCATATAATATAGTGCGAAAAGTAAAACCTACGGCTATTACAAAGTTTCGGGGCAATTACAACTATATTTGGTTGAAAATGTAAAATGCGGAAATTAAAACCCTAATTAGACTATTACAAATCGGGTGCAGTTATAATATTTGAAAAGAAAATGTGAAAAGTGGTAAATCGCGCGAATTGAAAACACGTCTAAAACCCGAAGGTATAAAAATATTTTTTTGTTTGTTTTTATTCTATTTAAGAAAATGTTTAAATAATAATTATATTAATTAACCTAAATCTAGATTTAAAGAAATAATTAAAGAAAAATTCAAACTAAGTAAAAAGAGTTAATTCTAAATTTTTTTTAGTTTTTATTATGAAAAAAACATAAATTAAACATGAATTAAATCCTAGGTCTAATTAGTTTTAATTAAGAAAAGATGTTAAAATAATTAATAATTAATTTACAAAATTAAAATAATAATAAAAAACCTAAACTATATTTTGTGATCTTATTTATTTTATGATAAAAAATGATTTAAAACAAAAAATAATTAAAATAATTAAACAAAATAAGATAGTGAAATTAAAAAAAAAAGGGAAAGTAATGGTCCTGATAGTGAAAGCAAATTGGGGGGGATGCTGCTGAAGTTTTGCTAGGCCCAAAAACTCAGCAACCCAATGCAAGCGTGAGATCCGGTGTTGCTGTGTTAGGAAGGTCCACCATGGGGAAGCATCCCAGGAGCACTGGATCTGACCTTGTTGTGATCTAATGGTATAGATATTATGACCTATGGTGCGTGCCTGGGACGTGACGTACTGGATCCTGCAATAAAGCTTTAGAAAATAGCAAAATGTTGGACCTGGGATCAAACCCAGGTTCCTCTCCTCATATGCTTATTGTCATTGCCAATTGCGCTGCTTGTTAATTCATATGTATAAATAAATAAAAATAAGATGATATGAAACTAGGGCACATTCCAGGTCATCAAAAAATACGTGCGTCAGCAATTGAAGGACCCAATCAGATTATGGGAAATTGCCACGCCTGCAGTCAACACCACCTATATCCTTGACTCACCGGAGAGGCACCAGAGCCCTAGCTCCGGTCACCTTCTCCGGTAACCTCCTCTACTGGAACTTGCTTAAACCTGCGAGTTTAAATGTTAGCTGAACCCTACCCCCATAATTCAAGGGTTGCAGATCCAATGGTAGGGTCCTCTTGGCCTAAAACATCCTGCAAATGGTGCTATGAGAAAAAAATGCACAGTTACGGTCAACAATGGAAAATGGTGATCCGCACGTCCCAGTTCACATGTAAGGGTATCGACCTATTCTAAGTGATCATACTAGAAGATTCAAGTCATTAGAATTCCTCAACAATGCATGCGATTCAAAATACGATTAATAAAAAAGAAAGCAAATCGGCCATGATGCATGCGATGATTTCAAGTACAAACAAGCATGGGAATTCAACCCATCTTACCCTGAAGATGTCTTGGAGATGATTTATGGTGATTATTTGCTTGGAAAGAGGCAGAATATGGTAAAACAATTTTGCACCTTTTGTGGAAATTTTTGAACTTTTTCTCTTGGTTTGGAGGCAGCCTTCATGTCTGCCTTTGGTCTAGGGTTGATGTGCTTATATAGTAAATCACTTTAGGTCAACAAATGTGGAGAAAATCCAATTGATCAATGCTCTTTTAAAGAGTGAAGATTTTGATCCAAATCCTTCCAAAAGAAAAGACCCACCTCCCTTTCCACTCCACACGATTTTGATAGCTGGCTATGATCTTTTTGGTTTAAAAAAAGATTTGCATATTCTATATCTTACATATTCTTGCATTTATTTAATTTATTTTGAATTTATTTGAATAAAATAAAAATAAATAAATAAATAAAATAATGCATGGACATGTTTAGATATCCTTGGATACACCATGAACACGTTTGGACTCTAAAAATTGGGCCCAATAGCTCAAAAATACAAATTTGCCCAATTGAGATTTCATGCATTCCTTGAAAATTGTCCAACTTGTGAAATCCTTATCTATCTCAATTTTGACCCTAAGAGGGTGTTCTTGGACTTTTATAGATCTTAGGATGTCCTCTAAACAACCCTTTTGGTTTCATCTCAATTGGATCTTCCATGTTCATGTAAGGAGCTTTGACCCAAAAGGTGTTTTTGTTGACTTTTTGAAAGGACCTATAATGTCTGAGCTTGTATGTTTTAACTGGGGCATTTCTTGATCTTTAGGGATGAATATAAGTTATATGGAATTGAATTGTCTTCAAAATGAGACTTGGTGGAAAAATTTATGATAAAGTATGAGAAAGTTATGCCCGGTCAAAGTTTGGTTGACTTTTCCTATAGAAACCCTAATTTGCCATTTTTGACTTTTGATGAATTAGGAGCATTTCTTGAGGAATCATGATCAAAACTTGGTCAAATGATTGATATTACTTCAAAATGTTGATGTTGACCAAAAATCTTGAAGTTTGACTGTATATAGGCCACCGTTTACTTTTGACCTAGTACAATTGATTTTCAGGCATTTGAGCAGTTAACTGAGAAAACTTGTTGACAAGGCATGAAATTTGTCATGGATGATCTTGTGGACATATTAGGACCATGTGCAGCATTTGAGACCATTGGAGTTCACACATCCTGATGATAACTGAAAACCCTAGTTAGAGGTTCATTTCCTTAGGAGGATAATTTGTCTGGTCATTTCTTAGTCATCATAGGGAAAGTTGGGGATCTCACTGGGCATGTGTGAAGTAAAATGAGAGGGCAAATTTTGGGGTACAAAAACGGCCCCTGTTCAATCTTCTTAGGCCTGAGGATGTAGATTGGCTTGTCTACCTTTCGTGATTTGAAGGTGGAAGATGATTGAACACTAGAGTGCCCAGAAATTTGCACTAGTCTGAAGTAATGTTGATAGTTGATGATGTTGGGAATGGGCTCACAGATGCCATTTGGAAAAGATGATGGAAGATCGTCAGAGATGAACTTAAAGATGCCATCTGGAACAATGTTGATTTCATGAGATATTCCCTTGTGGGAATCCCTAATCCTGTTGTTGAGGAGGACTCCGTTGAGGAATGTTGGTCTTTGTTCAGGAAATAGAGTTTAGGAGCTTCAATTGTCCATCACTCTACTGGGGAGTCATCTCTTGATTGAAGAGACGAAAGTAAATTGCTATCTGGTCAGGATCCAGGCTTCACAGTGACTTGTTAAGGATAATAAGGCTGATTGTTATCTGGTCGTATTCCCGACTTCACAGTGATTTACTGGGGAAACGTGAAATTAACTGCTATATGGTCGGACTCTAGGCTTTGCAGTCTCTTTAACTGGAATAGAAATCAGAAAAATCTTAGTGTCGATTTAACTGAACCAGATAAAGGTCTTGAGTTGTCTTCAACTGGAATAGAAATCAAGAAAATCTTAGTATTGATTTAGTTGAACTAGAGGAAGGTATTGAATTAACTTTGACTGGAATAGAAATCAGAAAAATCTTAGTATCGATTTAACTGAACCAGAAAAAGATCTTGGGTTGTCTCCAACTTCATCTGGAATAGAAATCAGAAAAATCTTAGTGTCGATTTAACTGAACCAGAGGAAAATCTTGGATCATCTTCGACTGGAATAAAAATCAGAAAAATCTTAGTATCGATTTAACTGAACCAGAGAGGGTCTTGAACCAACTTTGACTGGAATAGAAATTAGGGAAATCTTAGTATCGATCTAACTGAAGCAGATAAGGTCTTGAACCAACTTTGACTGGAATAGAAATTAGAAAAATCTTAGTATCGATTTAACTGAACCAGACAAAAGTCCTGGATTATCTTCAACTGGAATAGAAATCAAAGAGATCTTAGTATCGATCTAACTGAACCAGAGAAGGTATTTTGAGGACATCTTTTTGAGGAAAATGCTGAAATATCCCTTCATCAGACGTAGCTTTTGAGAAGACTACCAAGTCACGTAAGTAGTCAACGATGTTTGTTGATTTGGTATTTCCTGAAAATGGTAAAGAGTTAGTCGTATGCAATGTCATGATGTATGAAATGCATTGTGATGATGGTCTCAAAATAAATGAGATTATGCTATATGCGATGTGTATGCGCATGCCATGATGTATGAATATGGGATGTTATTGCAATATTTCTTAGTTCTGGGAAAGTAAATCCCTGACTGCTGCTGAAGAATATTGGGAAGCTGGATCCTTCATTTCCGCTGGGGATGATGAATGGAGATGATTTTCTAGGGATTTCCTCGTTCTGTTTGAGGATATTCTGCCGGGGATTTTTAACTGCTGCTTGAGAATAACTTTGTGAGGGGAGGATGCCCTGTTGAAAGATTTTACCAATGTGGGGAAATAAAATCTGTTGGGGAATAAACTTCTGCAGTTTGAGAAATAAAATCTACCCGGGGGGAGGTTTTATAAACTATTTGAAATTATAAAACTCGGCTGGGGAAAACAGATTTCAGCTCTCTGAAGGAACTTTGCTGGAAGAGGTAATTCTTGCTTGGGGAAGAAGAGATCAAAACTTTGGTTATTTCTACTATGTGGAGACATAAGCATCACAAAGACGTATGCTAAGGATGTGACAAGAGGATGCCCCTGTTCCTGCTGGAAAGCGTAACTGTCGAGACTACAAATGGCTTTTTTAGACTTTGCCTCGTTTCTTAAAGTCATTAGCAACTATCTTTCTGTTTCTTATGCAAGTATTTATAACAGTAATCATATTCAAATGCATATGTAAAAAATAATCATTAGACGTTTTTGCAAAACAAATAGTTTTGTACTTTTAAAGAAATGATTTGTATGGATTTTTGAAATTCGCCTATAACAGACATTTTTGTACAAAGAGACTGACGTTCTAGTAGGAGAATGCCGCCGTGAAAATGAAAACTATACAAAATAGTGTACAAAGAGAAAACAACTATGTGTAATAATCCCATTGAGTTTCAATTATGCTATTTCCCCTATGTCCTTGAGCATCTCATCACTTTGCTACTTATCTGAAGCTGACTGGATTGATTGGTACCGTTTGAGCTTGATAGTTGATACTGAAGTTTGGTCGCAAGGTGATCCAATGGGATATAGTTATATGCTTTAAATCCCTAACTTTTGCCTGGACCTCCCTTTCGGGTTTTCAGTCCACCGGGATACCCTTTTTTGCCCAAGCCATCCTCTTAGGTTTTCGACTTGCCGGGTGTACATATTTTTTGTATTTCTCCCTAATTTTTTCCTGAACCCTTTTGGTTCGTCGGGATGCCTTTATTTTTTCCTAGGCTAGTCAACCTAACAGGTCCTTATTTATGCGTAGTATCTTTTCACAATGTCCGCATTCACAGGATGAAGAAGGTCGTCACCATCCATGGTGGTTAGAATCATGGCTCCACCGAAAAATATGCTTTTGATTACAAATGGCCCTTCGTACGTGGGAGTCCATTTTCCCCTGGGATCACCTTGTGGAAGTATGATGCACTTGATTACTAGATCACCCACTTGATATACCTGGCGTCTGACCTTTTTGTTGAAAGCCTTGATCATTTGTTTTTAGTATATCTGACCATGACAGACAACAACAAGTTTTTTCTCATCAATCATATGCAGTTGATCAAGTCAAGTTTGGACCCAATCATCTTCGTTGAAACCTGCATCCTTCATGATTCTCAAAGAAGGGATCTGAACCTCAATAGGTAGGAAAACCTTCATACCATACATCAGAGAATAAGGTGTTACCCGTGTTGACGTACGTGCTGAGGTGCGGTAACCCTGAAGAGCAAATGGTAACATCTCATGCCAGTCTTTGTATGTCATTGTCATCTTCTGTATGATTTTCTTAATATTCTTGTTAGTAGCTTCAACAACGCCATTAATCTTCGGCCGGTATATGGAAGAATTATGACGTTGGATCTTGAATTGTTTACAGAGTTTGGTGATCATCGTATTATTGAGATTTGTACCATTATCTATGATGATTCTTTCTGGAACACCATACCAACAAATAAGGTTATGATTGATAAACCGCGCCACAACATTCTCGGTAACATTAGCAAAAGAGGCAGCCTCAACCCACTTCATGAAGTAATCAATGGCCACTAGGATGAAGCGATGCCCATTGGAAGCGATAGGTCTAATCTCTCCGATCATGTTAATGCCCTACATTTCAAAGGGCCAGGGAGCCGTCAAGACATTTAAGGGAACCAGAGGTACATGTACTTTATCAGCATAGATCCGGCATTTGTGACAAGTTCGGGAATGTTGATAACAATCTGCTTCCATAGTGGACCAATAGTATCCTGCCCGTAGGATCTTTTTAGCCATGGTGTGTCCACTAGAGTGGGTGCCAAAGGTACCTTCGTGTAAATCTGCCATAATCCTCTCTGCTTCGCTCTTGTCTATGCACCAAAGTAAAGTAGAATCATGGTTGCAGTGATACGGTGGGAAGAACTGACTATTTTTTGGAATGCTGGTTTGCGTTTTGCGTTTGTTTTGGCAAAATGTCGCGGTAAGTAAGAGTCGCCACCGACTTTTATTTTATCCAACAAGGAAAGGAAAAAATCACAGAAAAATTCCTTTTTCGAGATGTTTCTCGGGTTCGGGGGGTAGATTATAGAAAGAGAAGGTGTTAGCACCCTTTCTATCTGTGGTTATCCATGGGCTCTTAGGTACTTGTTCAATTGTTTTCAAAATATTGCTTTCTGTGTGCTTGTGGGTTTGAAAAAGTTTTTGTTTGAAAACTTCAATTTAACTTTTGCTTCTGTCCTCAAGAGTGTAATGAAGTGTTTTTGAAAACTTTGTTCGAAAAAGTGTAAGTGTGAAAAGATTTTGTTTTCTGAAAGAGCAAGTACTTAAGAACCATCTACCTACTCAAAAAAGGAATCGTTTTATGCTATCTTCCTTTAGACAATGCTATCCCACTATGGATGAGTAAGTAGCACCGCCGTTGGAACTTAAGGGTCAATTCGAATTTAGGGACTTACGGTCACCAAAGTTATGTTAGGTCGACTTAGCGGTAACCCTAATGTCTTAGATCATTTGTTTTGAGGCAACAATATCCGAGGCAACCGTTTCGAGGAAACTTATGATCTTTGGACAAGAGGGCGACCTCTAAAGTGACCTATACTCAATGACCGCGTTACAAAGGCAACCAAGTGGGGTGTACCCTAAGAGTGCGCATGTGCGAGTGTGTTGTTTTCAGTTAATTTTATCTTTGTACATGTTAATGGTGATCTAGGTTGATTTTAGGTTTAAACGTTCAATCTTGTCATGCATCCCTATTATCAAACATCTAGCAGTTATATTTTGCGGAAAATAAATTGCGGAAATTAAATTACAAGGCATCGGGTATTTACATCACCAAAAGCAACCCTTTGAAATTTAAATGAGGAAAAATAAATAAAGCGATAAATAAATGGTCCTAATTATCTATTACAAACCGGGAACAAATACAATATTAAAAAAAAGATCGCGTGCGAAAAATTAAATCGAGTGCAAGTTCTAGGGTTTTGACCCTTTGTTATTACAGAAAAGATTTTTTTTTAATTTTAAGAAATAAACTATCCTAAATTAATTATTAAATTAAATTAATTAAACTGATTAATAAAAATAAATATTTTTGGGTTTTTTTGTTATTTAAAGAAAGAAATAAAAATTAATTAATGTTGGTAAAAATTAATATTTGTTTTTGGGTTTAAACTAAATTAATTAAATTAATATTTGTTAATAAAAATTAAAATACTGAAATTTAATTTAATAAAGAAAATATTTTTGGTTTTAATTTTATAAAGAAAAAGATTTGATTGGTTAATTAATTAAAAAAATATATAAAGCAATTAAAACAAAAAATAAATTAAAGAGGGTTAGAGATGTATGGGCCTGAAAAAAGGGGTTTGAGAAGCAATCTGAGGCCCATCACAAGCTGGCCTCGTTTAACCTTTTGAGATCCCCTATGCGCATGTTGACTGGACTCCATGGTGGACCATCAACCTGGATCACCAGATCTGGCCTTTGGCCATCTGGCGCTTTGACTTGTGAAGGCATATGGTGAGCTGCAAGCGTTGGTTTGTACCTGATTATCTTAAGAAAAAAAATATAATAAAGCACATGGGGGACCTGGGATTCGAATCCAGGTCCTGATGGTATTTGTAATGCTTGCTTCGCCACTAGGCCAATGTGTCTCAATTGTTAGTATATTAACCAATAATAATAATAATAAGAGATAATGCGCCATATGCCAGAAAAAAATAAAAACGCGCGAATTATTTGAACCAGCCACTAGGGAGATGACACACCATCGTCCCCTACCTCCAGCCCCTGTAACTTTACCTACGGATTTAGATCCGCAGCTAAATGCGCAGGTCGATCCCAAAATTAATTCCAGGCCATAAAAATGACCTCCAAAGGCATGGTTAGGTTCGTCTCCCTCTCCTGAGTGCAACCATGTCTATCACGAGACTCAATTTCACCTGAAACGCAAATCCCTAAAATCCAACACGAAACCCTAGCCATGCTGTTATGAGATTACAGTCCATATAAATGAAATTAAATATTGCCACAAGCTTAGAAATCTCACGAGAGTCACAAATATATCAATGATTTGCCAGAAAGATGCAAGAATTGAGAGCTACAATTTCGAATACAGGGCTGAGAGACGTGATACTTACAGCGCATTTTGGTGTGTATGAGAGCTTGCTTTGGGTTGCAGAAGGTTGAGTAGACACCCAGCAATCGATTGGTATCAAGCTTTGCTTCTGAAAACGCCTCGAAGTATGATTTTGGTTTCACACTTTTTCACCACTTTTTCAAGTTTTGTTCTTTCTGTTCTTGCAGCCTCTAACCTTCAATTTCGTGTGCCTCTCTTCCTTATGTAATATGGAATGCATTAGGTTAACAATTGTAGATTGAATCCTTCCACATCAATGCCATGAGATTTGATTTTATTCACCATTACTAAACCTTCCAAAATTGTCAAAACTCAATCTTTTTGCACATGGTTTGCTTGATACGAATTTGATACCCTTGATGATAATGATTCAGTCCTAAAATAGCCAAAAAGATATCAAGTAATCAATATTTGGATTTAATTTGATTTAATTTGATTTAAAATGAAATAATTCAATAAAAAATCAAATAAAATAATAAAAAAGAAATTTGATCTCAAGGCTGAAGCTAGGACACGTTTGCAATGTGGCAAGTTCAAATCAAGTGGAAAAGAATAGGCCCATTTGACAAAATTTGAAGTTTTGGGGATAGTTGACCTTTGGCAATTTTGCAAAAATGCCCAACTTCAACAATGCATAACTTCTTCAATTTTGAACTTTTGGAGGTGTTCTTGGACTTTATAGAAAGCTTGAGATGTTCTATAACCAACCCTTTTGGTCTCATCTCATTTTGATATTCCATTCTCAAGTTATAAGCTTTGGCAAAAAAGGTGTTTTTGTTGACTTTCAAAAATGACCTATAATGTCCAAATTTATAACTTCTTGTGAGTGCATTTTTCGATCTTGGGGTATGAAGATGGATTGTAGGAAATTGCGTCCTCTTAAAAATGAGCTTTGGATGGGTCATTTATCATAAAGTATGAGAAATATATGCTTGGTCAAAGTTGAGTTGACTTTTCCTACAAAACCCTAATTTAGCAACTTTTAAGTCTTGATGAATTTTGAGCAATCCTTGATGAATCATGATCAACCCTTGATCAAATGATGAAATATCCTTCAAAATGAGAATTTTGACAAAAAATATTGAAGTTTGACTATTTGTAGGTCACAGTTGACTTTTGCCCTAGCACAGTCGATTTTGGGACCCTTTGAGCAATTGACTGAGCAAACTTCCTCTTCAAGGCTTGAAATTTGACATGGATGATCTTGAGAACATATTAGGACATTAGGGATCACTTGAGGTCATTTGGATTCAAAAATCTTGATGCAACACAAAACCCTAATTTAGGGTTGACTGCCTTAGGAGATAGCTTGACTGTCCAACTCTTGAGCAATCTTGAGCCACTTGGAGATTTTTCTTGCAATGTTTGGAGAAATATGAGAGGGCAAATTTTGGGGTACAACAACTGCCCCTGTTCAATCTTCTTAAACCTGAGGATGTAGATTGGCTTTCGTGCCTTTCGTGATCCAAATGTGGAAGATGATTGAACACTAGAGTGCCCAGAAATTTGCACTCGCATGAAGTGGTATCAGCCTGGTGATGTCGGAAATGGGCTTACAGATGCCATTTGGAGATTGTTGGTAGGAGGATGGGCTTACAGATTCCATCTGCAGGAGCGTCGATCACATAAGATATTCCTTAGCGAGAACTTACATACCTGTTGTTGTAGAAGATTCCGCTGGGGAAGTCTAACTTTCATTGAGATTTAGGAACTTGCCTGTACTTCAAGTGAGAGAATGCCTCGGCTGAGTCTTAATAATCTGTCCATAATTCAACTGGGGGAAGCATATTCATCAAGATCTAGGAATTGTCTGGTCTTCAACGTAGTATACCGTTGAGATTATAGAACTCGTCCACACTATGACGGAGGAAAACATAAAGATCTAGGAACTGTCTAATCTTCAATGTAGTATACTGTTGAGATTGTAGAACTCATCCACACTATGACGGGGGAAACATCTTCATCAAGATCTAGGAACTGTCTGGTCTTCAACGTAGTATATCGTTGAGATTGTAGAACTCGTCCACACTATGATGGAGGAAAACATCTTCATCAAGATCTAGGAACTGTCTAGTCTTCAACGTAGTATATCGTTGAGATTATAGAACTCGTCCACACTATGAAGGAGGAAAACATCAAGATCTAGGAACTGTATGGTCTTCAACATAGTATACCGTTGAGATTGTAAAACTCGTCCACACTATGACGTATGGAAACATCTTCATCAAGATCTAGGAACTGTCTAGTCTTCAACATAGTATACCGTTGAGATTATAGAACTCGTCCACACTATGACGGAGGAAAACATCAATATCTAAGAACTGTCTGGTCTTCAACGTAGTATACCATTGAGATTGTAGAACTCGTCCACACTATGACATAGGGAAACATCTTCATCAAGATCTAGGAACTATCTAGTCTTCAACGTAGTATACCGTTGAGATTATAGAACTCGTCCACACTATGACAGAGGAAAACATCAAGATCTAGGAACTGTCTGGTCTTCAACGTAGTATACCGTTGAGATTGTAGAACTCGTCCACACTATGACATAGGGAAACATCTTCATCAAGATCTAGGAACTGTCTGGTCTTCAACGTAGTATACCGTTGAGATTGTAGAACTCGTCCATACCATGACAGAGGAAAACATCAAGATCTAGGAACTGTCTGGTCTTCAACGTAGTATACCATTGAGATTGTAGAACTTGTCCATACTATGACGGAGGAAAATTGTCGAGATTGAGAACCTTATCTGAAATTCAACCGAGGATAATTTAGTTGAGATTTTAAGAACCGGTCAGGTCTTCGACATGGCTGAGAACTTTAACTGTATCTTTCCTGAAAAGTAAAGGTCAGTCGTATGCAATGCATCATATGGATCAAGCAATGATGTTCTCAAAATAAATGAAATCGTGTTGTATGATGCGTATATGCATGTATCATGATGTATGGAAATGTAATGTTTTAGCTGGGGAAAGTAAATCCCAGATAGCTGCTGGAGAATAGAGTTGGATTCTTCGTTTCCGCTGGGGATGGTGAACGAAGGTGATGGCGAGAATAAACCTGCAGGAGAAGATAACTTCATTCGGGAATAAACTGATGAGGGGATTACTCTGTGGGGAGGAGATGCTCTGCTGAGGATTCAACCGA
Organism: Vicia faba; assembly: GCA_948472305.1. Taxonomy (NCBI): domain Eukaryota; kingdom Viridiplantae; phylum Streptophyta; class Magnoliopsida; order Fabales; family Fabaceae; genus Vicia; species Vicia faba. The sequence goes on along the minus strand of OX451739.1, from coordinate 1,634,435,516 downwards.
TAAGTTCCGTTGGGGACGAATTACCGTTGCTGGTGATATTGAATCCTGTTGGGGATTGAATTCCTGTTTGTGAAAGGAAAGAACTCTGTTGGGGATGATCCTTCAGTTGCGGCTTCACTGGGGATAACCTGTTAGACTCTAATGGGGGATAATCCTTTGAGCTTTGCTGGGGATATTTGTTTTTATACTCTACCGGGAACAAACTTCCAGAGTCTACTGGGGATGATTCTTCAACTCCATTGGGGAAGCTTTTTCAGACTGCGTTGGAAATTTTTTAACTCCACTGGGGATATCTTGTATTCTACCGGGGAATATTCTTATACTCCGTTGGGGAATATTAAGACTGTCGGGGATATTAAGCCTCTTCAACACTGATGGTAGATAAACTCTGCTGGGGGGAGAATATTACTGATTCATTCACAGTTGCAAGTCTCAGCTAGGGAGAGCTATCATTACTGTCTTACTCTGCGGGGAGTGAAAGTACCTTAGCCATGTTCTTCAGCTGAATTTACCTTTGCACCTTGGTGGATAGAACAACTATACAACTCAGACAATTCTCATGTGCCCCTGTTTCTGATATTACCAGTAATCATCTTTTTGTTTCGCATGCAAATATTTATGAGCAGCAATTAATGTCAAGTGCATATATCAAAAATGAACATTGGACGCTCTTTGCAAAAACAAAACAGATAAAGGAAAAAAGAGTTTGAAATTTCTTTGAAAATGAATTGTATTGATTTGAAGTTGGGTCTGTAAATAGGCGTTTTTGTACAAGAGGCTGACACCCTAGTAAGAGGACGCCACCGAATAAGAGAGTTTACACAATTTGTGAAAAACTAAACAAAACAGCTATGTGAATAATCCTAATGGGTTCCAACTCTGATATTGCCCTTATGTCCTCGAGCATCTCATCACTTTGCTACTGGTTTAAGATGAATCAGATTGATTAGTTCCTTCCGAGTTTGATAGTCGACACCGAAGTCTGGATGCAAGGTGATCCAATGAGACATAGTGTTACACTTTGATCCCTAATTTTTTCCTGGACCGCCCTTTCGGGTTTTCAGTCCACCGGGATACCCTTTTTTGCCCAAGCCGCCTTTTCAGGTTTTCGACTTGCCGGGTGTACATATTTTTTCATTTTCATCCCTTATTTTTGCCCGAACCCTTTTGGTTCGCCGGGAAGCCCTTATTTTTGCCTAGGCCAGTCAACCTAGCGGGTCTTTGATTATGCGTAGTATCTTTTCACTATGTCTGCATTGACGGGGTGAGGAAGGTCGTCACCATCCATGGTGGTTAGAATCATGGCTCCTCCTGAGAAAATGTTCTTAACCACAAATGGCCCTTCGTAAGTAGGGGTCCATTTTCCCCTGGGATCACCCTGAGGTAGAATAATGCGCTTGATGACCAGGTCCCCAACTTGATACTCTTGTCGTCTAACTTTCTTGTTAAATGCCTTGATCATCCGCTTTTGATACGTCTGACCATGACAAATAGCAGTAAGTCTCTTTTCATCGATTAGGTTTAGCTGATCAAGCCGGGTCTGAATCCAGTCATCTTCGCTCAAACCTGCATCCTTCATGATCCGAAGAGAGGGTATCTGAACTTCAATGGGCAAGACTGCCTCTATGCCGTATACCAAGGAATAGGGGGTTGCCCCTGTTGACGTCCACGCTGAGGTACGGTACCCATGAAGAGCAAATGGTAACATCTCGTGCCAGTCTTTGTATGTCACAGTCATTTTCTACACAATCTTCTTAATGTTTTTATTAGCCGCTTCTATAGCCCCATTCATCTTCGGTCGGTAAGGAGAAGAGTTGTGATGTTGTATCTTGAACTGTTGGCAGAGCTCAGTGATCGTCTTGTTGTTGAGATTGTACCATTGTCCGTAATTATCCTCTCTGGTACACCGTATCGACATATCAGATTATGCCAAATGAACCGTGCCACGACGTTCTTGGTTACAGTAGCAAAGGAAGCTGTTTCAACCCACTTCGTAAAGTAATCAATTGCTACCAGGATGAAACGATGCCCGTTGGACGCTGTAGGTCTGATCTCGCTAATCATATCAATGCCCCACATTGCAAAAGGCCAAGGTGTTGTCAAGATGTTCAGAGGAATTGGAGGTATGTGCAACTTATCAGCATAGACTTGGCACTTGTGACATGTCCGAGAATGCTGATAACAGTCGGCTTCCATTGTGAACCAAAAGTATCCTGCCCGAAGGATTTTCTTTGCCATGGTATGCCCACTGGAATGAGTTCCAAAAGTACCTTCATGTAACTCTGTCATGATTCTTTCTGCTTTATTCTTATCCACACAACGCAGTAAGGTCGAATCATGGTTACGCTTGTAAAGAATGCCATTGCTGATGAAGAACTTTGCTGCGAACCTTCTCAAAAACTTCTTGTCATTAACCGATGTACCCTGGGGGTACTCCTGAGCTTCAAGATACCTCTTCACCTCATGAAACCAGGGTTTATCTGCTACCTCTCCAGTCTCAATATCACAACAATGTGCAGGTTTGTCCAATCTTTCAATGATAATCCGGGGAGCTTCATTGTCCCAATTGACTTTGAACATAGAAGACATCATAGCCAGCGCGTCCGCCAACTGATTCTCCTCTCTAGGGAAGTGTTTAAAGGTTATCTCTTCAAAATGTGGAAGCAACTTCAATACATACTCCTTGTAAGGAATAAGATTAGGGTGTTTTGTATCCCACTCGCCTTTGATCTGACTGATCACGAGAGCGGAATCTCTGAAAACACTTAGAAACTTAATCCTTAGGTCAATTGCTGCTCGAAGACCCATGATGCACGCTTCATACTCTGCCATATTGTTGGTGCAGTTGAAACATAGTCGGGCGGTGAACGGAGTATGAGAGCCTTTAGGATATATGATTACGGCGCCAACACCATTACCCAAAGCGTTCGAAGCTCCATTAAAGTACATCGACCATTAGGATCCTTCCTCGGGTCCTTCATCAGGTCCAGGTTCTTCGCAGTCGGTCACTATCATGATATTCTCGTCCGGAAATTCAAAGTTCATAGACTGGTAATCATCCATTGCCTGATGTGCCAAGTGGTCTGCCACCACACTTCCCTTAATTGCCTTTTGGGTTGTATATTGGATGTCATACTCAATCAAGATCATCTGCCATCTTGCTATTCTTCCGGACAAGGCAGGCTTTTCGAAGATATACTTGATTGGATCCATCTTTGATATCAATATAGTGTGAGTCAGCATATACTGTCTCAACCGGCGAGCAGCCCATGCCAAAGCGCAGCAAGTTTTCTCGAGCAATGAGTATCGAGTCTCGCAGTCGGTAAACTTTTTGCTAAGGTAATAAATAGCATGCTCTTTTCGGCCAGACTCGTCATGCTGCCCCAGCACGCACCCCATTGAGTTGTCGAGTACTGTCAAGTATAAGATCAAAGGCCTCCCTTCAACTGGAGGCATCAGAATGGGTGGCTCTTGGATATATTCTTTGATCCTTTCGAAAGCGGCCTGACATTCATCATTTCATCGTACTACTTGATCTTTCTTCAGTAGCTTGAAGATTGGCTCACAAGTAGCAGTCAGGTGTGAGATGAATCGGGCAATATAGTTCAGACGTCCCAGAAAGCCTCTGACTTCTTTTTCTGTTCGGGGAGCTGGCATTTCCTGTATAGCCTTCACCTTTGCAGGGTCCACTTGAATACCCTTATCGCTTATGACGAAACCCAGTAGCTTACCAGACCTCACCCCGAAGGTGCACTTGTTCGGGTTTAACCTTAGCTTGTACAATTTCAACCTGTCAAATAACTTCTACAGATGGTCAAGGTGTTCTTCCTCAGTCTGGGACCTTGCAATCATATCTTCGACGTATACTTCAATCTCATGATGGATCATGTCATGAAACAAAGCGACCATGGCACGCTGATACGTTGCCCCAATGTTCTTCAATCCAAAAGGCATGACCTTGTAGCAAAAGGTACCCCACTGAGTAACAAAAGTTGTCTTCTCCATATCTTCGGGAGCCATTTTAATCTGATTATAACCAGAGAAACCATCCATAAAGGAGAATACCTTATGTTGAGCGGTGTTGTCAACCAGAACATCGATATGAGGCAAAGAGAAATCATCCTTGGGACTTGCCCTGTTCAAATCCCTGTAGTCAACACACATTCGAACCTTACCATCCTTCTTCGGCACTGGAACCACGCTGGCCACCCACTGTGGGTAAGAAGTAACTGCTAGAAAACCGGCGTCAAACTGTTTCATAACCTCAGCTTTGATTCTCTCAGACATATCTGGGCGCATTTGGCGGACCTTCTGTTTCACTGGAGGACAGTCTTCCTTGGTAGGCAATCGGTGAACCACAATATCGGTATCCAACCCAGGCATATCATTATAAGACCAGGCAAATATCTGAACGTAGTCACGCAACATATGAATCAACCATTGCTTCACACTAAGCTCCAGCATTTACACCGATCTTTACCTCCTTCTTGTCTACCTCTGGACCTATATTTATTGATTCTACCGGCTCTTCGTGCGGCTGAATAACCCTCTCTTCCTGGAGTAGTAGTCTAGCAAGTTCGCCAGGCACTTCGCAATCATCTTCACCTTCGTCTTCGGCTAAGTTGATCGGACTTTCGAAGTCATAACTGGCAGTAGCAGAGTCGTTACCAGTGAGATCCAGAGTGGATGTAGACCTGTATATGTGAGTGTGTGTAAAATAGCTGTTTTGCAATGTATAATAAAAGAAAAATAAGGAGCGCAAAATTTGAAATGCAAGAAATGTCCAATGCTTTTATTAATGATATATGTAGATAACACACATAAAGCCCTCACAAATGAAGCCACGGTTCCCCGAGTAAGACACCAGGTCGTAGAGTTTAAAACATTGTCTGTTACAAATTCAAAACAAAAGGTCTCATTACTGGGTAACAAAAGAAATTGGGATGAAGTCCTTTGCTGTCCAGTTGCTTATTCCTCCATCGGTAGTAGGATAGATCCAACTGTCGAACTCAGCCTCTTCAACGTCGTCTTCAATGGCATTCACTCCTGAATTGCTGATGAACAAGGGAGGTCTTCCGATCCGTGCATTCCGAACAACCTTTTGAGCTTCTATAGTGAAACCCAAACCAAACTTGTTAGTCTTCTGTGCAAAATCAGGGAGTTGTCCCCAATTTGCACACCCACCTTTCTCGACAACAGCCCGAGCATCCTTGAAGGAAGCCATCTTCATTGGAGGATCTTCAACAATAGTCTCAGTCGATGCCAGCGTCTGGGGAACCTCTTCAAAATGTTGGAACGAGGTCTCAATGAACTCCCCATCCATCTCTACATATCGAAAAGAGTTGAGGTGGCTCACCATGTACTCCTCTTCTCCTTCTACTGTCATAATTTTCCCTTTCACTAGGTACTTTAGCTTCTGGTGGAGCGTAAATGTCACTGCCCCAGCTTTGTGGATCCATGGACGACCTAGCAAACATGAATAAGATGGTCGAATGTCCATCACATAGAATGTAGAGGCAAAAACCTGAGAACCAACCTTGATCGGAATATCCACTTCATTGTGTACCATTGTTTTGGACCCATCAAAGGCCCTGACAACAATGTTGCTTGGTTTCAGCTCCAACCCTTCACAATCCAATCGGTCTAGAGCTTTCTTAGGCAAAACGTTCAATGAGGAACCAATATCCACCAACACATGAGCAAGAGTAGTGCCCCTGCATTCAATGGAGACGTGCAGGGTATTATTGTGATTCTTCTCTTTAACAGTCAAATTGGCGTAAGAGAAACCCAACCCATTATCAGTAGTCAGACTAGCCACGCAATCTTTAAACTGGTCAGCTGATGTTTCTTGTGGTACGTGTGCAGTCTTCAGGAATGCAATCAGAGCCTTGGCATGGGCTTCTGAACATAGCAACAGTGACAACATAAAGATTTTGGATGGGGTTTGCCCTAGCTGCTCGACTACATTGTAGTCGCTCTTTTTGATAATTTTCAAAATTTCCTCCATCTCTTGTCTAGAGGCTTCAATAGTAATTTTCTTTGGTGCCTCCGTCTGGGCAGGCTCATCAGTGGTCCCTTTGCCCCGAGTATAGGATGACTCGGCAACAGGGGTAAGAATGGGAACTTGAACAGGAATAGTGACAGGTACGCTGGCAGGTGTGATAACAACAGGTTTCCAGGCAGTTGGTGGAGAGATATCAGGGGAGAAAAGTCTTTTGTTGCTGGTGACTTTAGCAGGTCCAACAATATTGGTGACGTTAGTATCAGCATCCAAATCTTGTTTAATTCCGTGGCAATAAACATCAGCCCCGTAGTGCCAAGGGACAACTTTATCAGATGTATAGGGGATAGGCCCTGGAACAGTGATGATCAACGGCGCGATTCTTGGGACAAATGTAATTCTAACAGGCTTTCTCGAGGAAACCTTGGAAGAATTGTCGAAAATGGTGATAATAGCAACTTCTTCAGTAGGGATCAAGGGAACAAGAGTCTTCTCAAACAGAATTTCCTTATTATCCATCAGGCGTTGGACACCTGACTTTAAAAGATGGCAACCGGTAGGTAGGACAAAACACATATGGCAACCTTCATCACAGCCCAGAAATAAACCGACTAACAAAATGTTCTTCTTTACAGTCATTAAGGGAGTAGCAATATCCTTCACAGAAACCATAAACGAGTCTTCATCTATAGCATTCACTCCATGCTTAGGCATAGGAGTATTTACAACATTAGGTCTTTCACGTGCTTCAAACTCAATCTCCTTCGCATCAATTAAGTCTTGTACTTTGTTCTTCAAAACTCAACAATCATCTGTGTCATGCCCTGGGCTATCAGAGTGAAAAGCACAACGGGCATTAGGGTTGTACTTTGGTGATGTAGTGTTGGGATTCTTCGGGGCCTCCCTTGGAATCACTAGATTGGTTTTCAATAACTGCGGCAAAATCTGAGATAAAGTCATGTTGAGCTGGGTGAATTACCTTCGAGGTCTCTCAACCTTTGACTGATTGTTGCGCTGAGGAGCACCAGCAGGTCTTGAAATAACAACCGCATTAACAACTTGGTGGTGTTCGGGTCTATTCTGGCTTTTCGAACAGTAAACAACACTGGACTCCTTCTTAAAAGGCTTCTTCTCGGTGCTTAATGAAGCACCCTCTTGTATTTTACCAGACTTAATACCAGCCTCAATCCTTTCATCGGTCATAATTAGCTCTGTAAACCCAGATGAAGAACTTCCAATCAGATGGTTGAAATACGGACCAGACAAGGTCCTCAGAAACATATCCACTAGCTCCCGATCAGCCAATGGTGGTTGCACTCTTCCAGCGAGGTCCCTCCATTTCTGAGCATAATCTTTGAAACCTTCACCCGCAGCCATTGACATACCCTGGAGTTGGGTACGCGTGGGAGAGAGGTCGGCATTGTATTGGTACTTCCTATAGAAAGCAACAACCAAGTCTTCCCAACTGCGAATACTGGCTCCTTCTAACTGGTAAAACAATTCAAGCTGAGTCCCTGAGAGACTGTCTTGAAAGAAGTGGATCCATAGGTTCTTATCAGCGGTGTATGGCTGGATCTTCCTTACATACAACCGGAGGTGCAGTTTCGGGCAAGAAACCCCGTCGTATTTAGCAAAGGCTGGTGCTTTGAATTTGTGGGGAATCACCACCCCAGATGACAGACCCAGATCACCAAAGTCCAGACCAGGCACTTTCTGAACTTCCATCGCACTCAAACGATCTTCTAGTTGTTTGTATCTATCCTCGGCCGGAGGATACTGGTCTTTGTCGAAGTCCGTCTCGTTGTCTAAAACCACAGGGCTAGGAGCCCTCCTTTCTTCCTGACTATCTTTCCCTCCAGATGAGGTGGTCAAATCAACTTCATCTCGTAGCCTGTTTCCAAACCCGTGACCTGTGTTAAACAGGACTGTCCTCTTCTTCTTCTTCTTCTTCTTCTTCTTCTTCTCTTTCAGAATAAGGGTCTTCAGATCTTGCTGACCCTTAGCTAGATTCATGAACAATTCTTGGAACTAGGCGTTTTGGGCCTGTAGAGCCTTGATTGCTTGTTCAGTTGATGGTTCGGAAGACATAATGCTGAAATAAACAGCGAATAAGATGAGAAAAACCTGTAAGGGTACCTGTTATGAGGTGCATGGAATGAAATGTGTATGATATGATTTCAAAGACATCAAGAGATTCAAATTCGTAAACCAAACATGAAACACACTTTTATTAGATAAAATCGAAATTCAAATTGTTCAACAGATGCCCTTAAGGCGTTACAAGAAAGGAAATACTGAAAAGTGAATAAAAACTGGAAATAGTCAAAAGACAATCAGTGCTCCCATGGCCGCTTCTTGTTGGTGCGGACATAGTCATTGAGGGTCCGCTCGTTCTCCAGCTCCCTAGTCAACTTCTGAATCTTCTGCTCTTTCTCGTGATACTTTTCTCGGTAAGTATCCCGCTCTTCTCTCAGCTACATCCAAGACCTTTTCAGTGCCCCAATGTCAGTGGGCATATGAGGATGGAGGATGGTAGGAAGAACCCCCTCTTCATTAGCAACTTCAACAATGATAGGCAAGACGATTTCATACGGCATTCACAACTTTTGGGCACGGATACGAACCCATCGGAGGTATGGCTCCATTGGAAGAGAAGTCTTCGCACCCAGCTCGTGTGGATCAGATCTGTGAACCCTATCCCAAGCTCTTATGAATCTGTGACGTTGCTCGTCACTATCCCCTTAGAAATCAAAGATTATACTAGGCATTAAAAGCTCATGAGGTCCTTCCCTTCTGGCTCGCCCAAACTGACGTAAGGCCAAGCATGGATTGTAAGTAATTCCTACATTGGTTCCTATCAGTGGAACATTGGGGTATTCCCCACAGTGATCAATAATGGCCACCTTGTCCATACCCTTAAAAGTACAAATGATGTCATTGTGAGAGAGAGACATAACCCTATAGGCCCAGCCCATGCCTTCTTTGTTCTTCAAAACTAACTTGGGAAGGTGCGAAATAAACCACCTTGCCAACAATGGAGCACAACACATCAAGGTTCCTCGCTTCCGAGCAGTACGGGCATAAAGCTGATGAAGAATATCACCCAAGAGAGTGGGTACAGGATTACCAGAGATGAAGATTTTTACCGCATTCACATCAACAAAGGAGTCAGAGTTAGGAAACAATACCAAGCCATATATCAGAAGAGCCAGAATATCTTCGAATGCCTGAAAGTCTAGACTATCCCAGAAATGATTAGCCTTACCAACCAAGAACTTAGTCAAAAATCCCTTTGCTCCACTTCTAGTTTCCCAATTAGACATAACCTCAGCCTTTGTCAGATGGAGGGCTGAAGCAATTTCTTCCGGCCTAAGGATCTTCTCCCAACCTGTGAACGGGGTCTGCTCCAGGATAGGGATACCAAGCAGATCAAAGAACTCTTTTAAGGTGGGGACCAACTGGTAGTCCTGAAAAGTAAAGCAATGGTACAGTGGATCATAGAATTAGACCAAGACACTCATCATCTGCTCGTCCAATTTGGAAGTGACCAAACTCAAGAGGTGACCATGTCTCCTGATAAAAGAGGTAGTATCTGACATCTTTGCAACCAATTCTTTAAGCATAGTGGGAACCTGGACAAAGTTGATCCGGATGGTGTTCCTACGCATGGGTATCATGACCTACAAAATAGAACAAAGATGAATCCCTCATGTCTTTGAAATAGGTTAGTCCAATGCAAGATGCATGCAATGTTATGATGTCATGATGTCATGATAGAAAGCACACCACAAGTATCCACAAACAGCAAACATGGTAAAGGCACACAAGTCACACAAGGAGCCCTTAGATTTCAGGCTGGCAAGGAGCTTAGGTACTACCCTCTTTCAGTTCAGTTAGTTTCAAACCTGTCCTAAAAATAGTAACCGGGTTCTAGAGGATCTCAATATCACTGACTACCCTCGATCGGTCATAATTCCAGTTTAACAACCTTTTCTTGCGGCCAAAATCATCGCGAGAGTTTAGTCTCAATGAGTGTAGCATACTGCTACTGTTCTATGGCCAAGTTGGTTAATTTAAAGGTTCTAAGGTCAGTTGGTGCTTAATGACCCCTTAGCAGACCCATGTTCTCCTCGTCCCAACACAAGGGATATCGGTACATACTAAAGTGCCACACCAACGTACCTACTGCTTCAATCGTATCGGTCTATGCCATACAGTTCCCTCACAGTTTATTGCTACTTACCTAAAAGGGTATCCCCCAAATCCGGGTTAGGATCTATAGTAACTCCAATTCAAGCCCACAAATATAAAGCATACAAGTCAAACAATTGAAAACATTATGAACTATTCCTAAGATACACCCCACTTATAAGCGTCCCCAGCAGAGTCGCCAGTTCTGTTATACGGTGGGAAGAACTGACTGTTTTTTGGAATGCTGGTTTGCATTTTGCGTTTGTTTTCGCAAAATGTCGCGGTAAGCAAGAGTTGCCACCGACTTTTATTTTATCCAACAAGGAAAGGAAAAAAGCACAGAAAAATTCCTTTTTCGAGATGTTTCTCGGGTTCGGGGGGTAGATTATAGAAAGGGAAGGTGTTAGCATGCTTTCTATCCGTGGTTATCCATGGGCTCTTAGGTACTTATTCAATTGTTTTCAAAATATTTCTTTTTGTGTGCTTGTGGGTTTGAAAAAGTTTTTGTTTGAAAATTTCGATTTAACTCTTGCTTCTATCCTCAAGAGTGTAATGAAGTGTTTTTGAAAACTTTGTTCGAAAAAGTGTAAGTGTGAAAAGATTTTGTTTTTTGAAAGAGCAAGTACTTAAGAACCATCTACCTACTCGAAAAAGGAATCGTTCTATGCTATCTTCCTTTAGACAATTTTATCCCACTATGGATGAGTAAGTAGCACCGTCGTTGGAATTTAAGGGTCAATTCGAATTTAGGGACTTACGGTCACCAAAGCAATGTTAGGTCGCCTTAGCGGTAACCCTAATGTCTTAGATCATTTGTTTTGAGGCAACAATATCCGAGGCAACCATTTCGAGGCAACTTATGATCTTTGGACAAGAGGGCGACCTCTAAAGTGACCTATACTCAATGACTGCGTTACAAAGGCAACCAAGTGGGGTGTACCCTAAGAGTGCGCATGTGCGAGTGTGTTGTTTTCAGTTAATTTTATCTTTGTACATGTTAATCGTGATCTAGGTTGATTTTAGGTTTAAACGTTCAATCTTGTCATGCATCCCTATTATCAAACATCTAGCAGTTATATTTTGCGGAAAATAAATTGCGGAAATTAAATTACAAGGCGTCGGGTATTTACATCGCCAAAAGCAACCCTTTGAAATTTAAATGCGGAAAAATAAATAAAGCGATAAATAAATGGTCCTAATCATCTATTACAAACCGGGAACAAATATAATATTAAAAAAAAGATCGCGTGTGAAAAATTAAATCGAGTGCAAGTTCTAGGGTTTTGACCCTTTGTTATTAAAGAAAATATTTTTGTTGTTTTTTTTTGAATTTTAAGAAATAAACTATCCTAAATTAATTATTAAATTAAATTAATTAAACTAATTAATAAAAATAAATATTTTTGGGTTTTTTTGTTATTTAAAGAAAGAAATAAAAATTAGTTAATGTTGGTAAAAATCTAATTAAGTCTAATTGATTTTAATTATTTACAAATATATTAAAGTTATTCCTATTTAATGGCCTAAATTAATTAAATTAATATTTGTTAATAAAAATTAAAATACTAAAATTTAATTTAATAAAGAAAATATTTTTGGTTTTAATTTTATAAAGAAAAAGATTTGATTGGTTAATTAATTAAAAAAATATTATAAAGCAATTAAAACAAAAAATAAATTAAAGAGGGTTAGAGATGTATGAGCCTGAAAAAGGGGGTTTGAGAAGCAATCTGAGGCCCATCACAAGCTGGCCTCGTTTAACCTGTTGAGATCCCCTATGCGCATGTTGACTGGACTCCATGGTGGACCATCAACCTGGATCACCAGATCTGGCCTTTGGCCATCTAGCGCTTTGACTTGTGAAGGCATATGGTGAGCTGCAAGCGTTGGTTTGTACCTGATTATCTTAAGAAAAAAATATAACAAAGCATATGGGGGACTTGGGATTCGAACCCGGGTCCTGATGGTATTTGTAATGCTTGCTTCGCCACTAGGCCAATGTGTCTCAATTGTTAGTATATTAAACAATAATAATAATAATAATAAGAGATAATGCGCCATATGCCAGAAAAAAATAAAAACGCGCGAATTATGTGAACCAACCACTGGGGAGATGACACGCCATCGTCCCCTACCTCCAGCCCCTGTAACTTTACCTGCGGATTTAGATCCGCAGCTAAATGCGCAGGTCGATCCCAAAATTAATTCCAGGCCATAAAAATGACCTCCAAAGGCATGGTTAGGTTGGTCTCCCTCTCTTGAGTGCAACCATGTCTATCACGAGACTCAATTTCACCTGAAACGCAAATCCCTAAAATCCAAAACGAAACACTAGCCATGCTGTTATGAGATTACAGTCCATATAAATGAAATTAAATATTGCCACAAGCTTAGAAATCTCATGAGAGTCACAAATATATCAATGATTTGCCAGAAAGATGCAAGAATTGAGAGCTACGATTTCGAATACAGGGTTGAGAGACGTGATACTTACAGCGTGTTTTGGTATGTATGAGAGCTTGCTTTGGATTGCAGAAGGTTAATTAGACACCCAACAATCGATTGGTATCAAGCTTTGCTTCTGAAAACGCCTCGAAGTATGATTTTGGTTTCACACTTTTTCAAGTTTTGTTCTTTCTGTTCTTGCAGCCTCTAACCTTCAATTTCGTGTGCCTCTCTTCCTTATGTAATGTGGAATGCATTAGGTTAACAATTGTAGATTGAATCCTTCCACATCAATGCCATGAGATTTGATTTGATTCACCATTACTAAACCTTCCAAAATTGTCAAAACTCAATCTTTTTGGACATGGATTGCTTGATACGAATTTGATACCCTTGATGATAATGATTCAGTCCTAAAATAGCCGAAAAGATATCAAGTAATCAATATTTGGATTTAATTTGATTTAATTTGATTTAAAATGAAATAATTCAATAAAAAATAAAATAAAATAATAAAAAAGCAATATGATCTCAAGGCTGAAGCTAGGACACGTGTGCAATGTGGCAAGTTCAAATCAAGTGGAAAAGAATGGGCCCATTTGACAAAATTTGAAGTTTTGGGGATAGTTGACTTTTGGCAATTTTGCAAAAATGCCCAACTTCAACAATGCATAACTTCTTCAATTTTGAACTTTTGGAGGTGTTCTTGGACTTTCTAGAAAGCTTGAACTGTCCTCTAACCAACCCTTTTGGTCTCATCTCATTTTGATATTCCATGCTCAAGTTATAAGCTTTGGCAAAAAAGGTGTTTTTGTTGACTTTCAAAAATAACCTATAATGTCCAAATTTGTAACTTCTTGTGAGTGCATTTTCCGATCTTTGGGTATGAAGATGGATTTTAGGAAATTTCATCCTCTTCAAAATGAGCTTTGTATGGGTCATTTCTCATAAAGTATGAGAAAGTTATGCTTGGTCAAAGTTGAGTTGACTTTTCCTATAAAACCCTAATTTAGCAACTTTTGAGTCTTGATGAATTTTGAGAAATCCTTGATGAATCATGATCAACCATTGATCAAATGATGAAATATACTTCAAAATGAGAATGTTTACAAAGAATCTTAAAGTTTGACTATTTGTAGGTCACAGTTGACTTTTGCCCTAGCACAGTCGATTTTGGGACCCTTTGAGCAATTGACTGAGCAAACTTCCTCTTCAAGGCTTGAAATTTGACATGGATGATCTTGATAACGTATTATGACATTAGGGATCACTTGAGGTCATTTGGTTTCAAAAATCTTGATGCAACACAAAACCCTAATTTAGGGTTGGCTGCCTTAGGAGATAGCTTGACTGTCCAACTCTTGAGCAATCTTGAGCCACTTGGAGATTTTTCTTGCAATGTTTGGAGAAATATGAGAGGGAAAATTTTGGGGTACAACAGTTGCGCTTGTATAGGATTCCATTACCGAGGAAGAATTTTAAAGAGAACCTTCACAGAAACTTCTTATCATTGACAGACGCCTCCTCAGGATATTCTTGAGTCCCGAGATGCCTTTTCACTTCATGAAACGAAGGTTTGTCTTCTACTTCTTCAATGTAGATCTCATAGCAGTATGCTGGTTCATACAACCTCTCAACATTGATTCGAGGAGCTTCGTTGTCCCATCTGACCTTGAACATGGATGACATAGTAGCTAGCGTGTCCGCTAATTGGTTCTCTTCTCATGGAAAATGTTCAAAGGTAACCTCTTCAAAGTGTGGAAGCAATGTCAACACATGTTCTTTGTAAGGGATGAGATTAGGGTGCTTCGTGTCCCACTCCCCTTTGATTTGACTTATTACCAAGGCTGAATCCCCAAATACACTCAAGAACTTGATCCTCAAGTCAATAGCAGCTTTGAGACCCATGATGCATGCTTCATACTCCGCCATATTGTTGGTACAGTTGAAACATAATCTGGCAGTGAAAGGAGTATGACAGCCCTCAGGAGATATGATTACAACACTGATGCCATTGTCGAGTGCGTTGGAAGCTCCATCAAAAATCATAGTCCATCGATATTGTGATGCGGTGGGAGAACTGACTTAAGGTTTTGCGTTTGTGTTTGCAAATGTCGCGGTTTAGCAAGAGTCGCCACCGACTTTTATTTTATCCAAAAGGAAAGGTAAAAAAGCACAGGAAAGACCTTTGAGATATTTTCTTGAGTTCGGGGGGTAGATTATGAAAAGGGAAGGTGCTAGCACCCTTTTCATCCATGGTTTTCCATGGGCTCTTAGTTACTTGTTTAGATCACTTGCTTTGCTTTTGAAATTGTTTAAAATGGTGCTTTGTGTGGTTTTGAAAGTATTTTGAAAAGAGGCCCTCGTTTGGGCAATCTTTGTAATGATTCTCATTCGTAAGAATGTATTTAAAGATGTTTGTCTTTTGAAAAATGTTTCAATGTTTTGAAAGTTGTTTGGAAATTGTTTTGAAATGTGTGTGTGTGTTTGAAAAATAGCAAGGATTTGTTTGGAAGGGAGCAAGTAACTAGGAGCTATCTACCCTACTCAAATGTCTTTCTTGTACATTTTTATTCCTTTGACATTGTTGACTTACCATTGATTTAGTAAGCAACCCTATCTTTGAATGTTAAACAGGACAGGCGTAGGTCATCGTATGACCATGATAGCAATGTTGCCAAGTATCTTTAGCATTTTGAGGGACCAAGATCATTTGTTTTTAGGCAACCTTTTGATAGCGTCATCGAGGGACTATGATCTCATTTGTTTGTTTTGCTTTACCAAGATGCTTTACATGCATACCATGGCCATTTTTAGGCAACAAAGTGGGTGAAACCCTAGGGGTGCTTGTGTGCAATGCGTTGTCATTTTACATGCTTTTGTTTGTCTTGTATTAGGTCATTCTATTTGTTTGATTTTTGTCTTATCATGCAAAACCCTAGTTTTACTAAACATGGTATAATGCGATAAATTGCGTAAAATAAAACTAAGCTATTACAACAATTATTATGGGAGGGGGGATACAAGTTTTTGAATGGGGATATTTGCACAAAAATAAAACCCTAAAATACTATTACAACCCAATTGAATTATTCTACAAGATAAATAAATATACAAATATTTAAATATAAAAATAAAATGTATTCATGCAAAAATGTCTTGTATTAATTTTATGTATGAAAAAAATAAAATTATTTAAGTCCTAAAAAAATAAGAAAAATAATATTATTATTTTTGAAAGGGGAAACCCTAATTTTTTGATTTAAAAGAAAATTATGCTTTCTATTATTGTTTTGTCTATTTTTTGTATAAGAAAAATATAAGTAATATTATATACAATATTAAAAATTAAAATGTGTATAAAAATAATATTTTATGTGTGGAATAATAAAATAAAAAAATTTATGGTATTTATTAAATGTATTTACAAATAAATAAGAAAATAAGGTATATTAACCTAATAAACTATTATTTTATGCAAAAAAATAAAATAAAATAAAATAAAAAAAGCAACAAATAAAGAAAATATTTTTCATGATTTTTTTATGGTTCAGAAAAATAAATAAAATAAATAAAAATAAAAATGAAAAGAAAATATAAAAAATATACAAAATAAGCAAAGGGGTGCAAATAGTGGATCAGGGGGTGTGGAAAGTAGAAATGACAAGGCCCAAGCGCGCCAGGCCCAGGACAGTCGTCCCTGTCCTCCAGCTTCTCCCATTTGCGCGGGTATTTGCTTCAACCTGTAACTCTCTATTCTTTGCACAAAAACAAAAATTTATAACACAAAAAATGTAGCTTGTGATCTCACGATTCCAGTGATATAAAGTCTGTAATCTAACTCTAAAAGATCAGAGAGAATTTTATAACTCCTAATTTCTGACCTAATTTTTTCAGCATGTTCAACAATCAAATTCTCTTAGCTCAGTTAATATAAATGATAACTATGCATATGTACAGCTTCAGCAAGTTAAGGACTACATTTTTGCTTCACAAATCGTGGTTTGAGGATGCCTAAATAGAGAGATAAAGTTTTGAAAAATACCTCCTTCAGCTGGATTTGGATATGGCAATGTGGGGACTTTGAGTGAGGCCTGAGGATCGTGTGAGCTTCCTTGAAGTTCCCTCAAGCTTTTCCAATGCTCAGCTAGCCTTGTGGATGCTTGAAACTCCCTGTAGAAGTCAACCTGCAACCTTCAAGTTTGGAAATGGTGATGTCTGAAATAGAGGTTACAGCAACAGGACAAGGGCTTGGATATTTTGGATATGATGTGGATGAAGTGTTTCAAGTGGCAAGAGGCAAAACGCACGAGCAAATATTGAATTGGCAAGAGTTTTGCAGAAGTTGCCCTGTTTAGGCAAAAATTTGTGTTTTTGAGTTTTGGGATGTTTCAGAGTATAAGCCTTCGTGTTCTAGCTTGAGATAAGTTTGTGAAGTTGTTTTGAATGATGCTAAGCCCTCCCTTTATCAGATGTACAAGTTCCCTTGACTTTTGCAACTTTTCTTACTTTTGAAGAAAGTTGAAGTGACTTAAGCCAAAATGATGTACTTGCTAGTTCTAGGGCTGCCAAGAGTTGGTAAACATTGCCTGATATCTGTGGACATTGCTTGTAACAAAGAAACAGATCCATGGCTCAAGAATTGCAAAGTTGCAAAAAGCTTGCTTTATGAAAATGGCAATGTGCCCTTTATGCCATTTATGGATTTATTCTTTGTACAATGCTCCAACAGCCAAAATAAAGCCATTATCCCATGAGTTTGCATTTAATTATGGAGTGTAGAAGGGATTTAGGACCTGTAATGCAAGGTACAAGCATGCTTGATCAGATTTGCAACTTGGTGCATTGTGAAAATGGCTTGAATAAAAGTGACAAAATGTCATTTTCTCTTCTTCGATTCTCCCTAACCACAAATGATCTTGGAGAGTTCTTGGACATTTTAGAAATCTTGTAACATGATCTACAATCCATATTTGAAATTAATTTTTAGATACCTCTTGGAACTAGGTGAAAAATGCCCACGAAGATAGGTCAAAAACCTGCCTAAATTAGGGCAAATTTTCACTAAGTTAAAAAGTTTATGGACCCTTATTCACAAATTCATATCTTGAGATCCAAGCCTCTTTTGGGAAAACTTTGTGATTAAAAGTTGTAGATTTAATGGAGGACTACAACTTTCATGTTGGAAGTTTTCTTTGAATCCAATTGCATCATGGTGAAAAAGTTGTGGAAAGTTGGGAAAAAATAAGAAATTTTCCATACTTAGAAAAATTCTAAGTTATGAAAAATTTCAAATTAAAACCCTAATTTGTAATTTTAGGTTTCTTGGTCAACAATTTTCACATTTTGACATATCTTGATGAATTATGACCCTTGGCACTTGATTTTGACTAAAAAGTCAAAGTTTAACTTTTCAGTGCACAATTGACTTTTGATTAGTTGACTGCAAAATTCATCTGTCAATCCTATGCATTTGAGATCTTTTGAACTATGTGATTAGGTAAAGATGATGCTATTGAGTCCTTGAAATCATTCTTGAACCCAATTGGTCATTGGCTAGGTTAAAAATCAGAAATTGCCCTTTCTCAGTCAAAACCCTAATTTTGACCATTTTGCCCTTTTGATGATTTGATCAAATTTATTGAGGAGTTGTGATCCAAACTTGATCAAATGGTACATATGAGTCTAAAATGTTGTTGTGGATAAAAAATTATGAAGTTTGACTTTAAATTGGCCATGGTTGACTTTTCCCCCAATACAACTGATTTTTAGGTCAATTGTCGAATTGACTGGGCAAAAGTGTGATTCAAGGCTTGAAACTTAACATGGGCAATCTTAGGGGTCCAAGATGGTGTATGAAAGCCATATTAAGCATTAATGGTCCAAAAATCCTTGTGAAAACTCAAACCCTAATTTCAGGTTATCAGTGCAAGGTGAGTTGAGCTGAGCAAACCCTAATCTTGTCTTGAGTTCAAGAAGTCTTGTGAAGAAAATATTGATAAATGAGAGGGCAAATTTTGGGGTAAAATAGCTGCCCCTGTTCAATCTTCTTGAACCTGAAGAGTTAGATTGGCGAGCTTTGCCGTTCTTGACTCGAAGGTAAAAGATGATTGGACACTAGAGTGCCCGTAAATTTGCACTCGTCAAAGTGTAGTTGAGGAAATGGGCTTAAAGATGCCATTTGGAGATGTGATAGAATCTTGTTGGAGATGGGCTTAAAGACTCCATCCAAGAATTTTTGTTGAACTGTAAGTTGTAAGCCAAAAGAATAAGTATCAGAATGGTGTCCATATCTGGGACGTATCTGAACTGTATCTGGAGACTGAATCTGAATGAGCAATGGAATGATATCACTGTCTGGAGTGTATCCAAGTTGTATATGAATAAGTGATAGAATGGCAACCGTGTCTGGAGCGTATCTAAGCTGGGGAAAATCAGAATAAGTGATAGAACGACAACCGTGTCTGGAGCGTATATGGACTGTGTCTGAATTTGAATCTGAATGAGTAACAGAATGAATTCCGTGTCTGGAGTGTATCCGTACTGTATCTGAATTGGAAAACTGAATAAGGGTCAGAATGGCATCCGTGTCTGGAGCGTATCTGAACTGGAATCTGGATAAGTGACAGAATGACTTCCGTGTCTGGAGTGTATATGAATTGGATCTGATAGTTGAAATCTGAATAAGTGACAGAATGACTTCCGTGTTTGGAGTGTATCTGAACTGTATCTGATAGTTGAAATCTGAATAAGTAATAGAATGACAACCGTGTCTGGAGCGTATCTAAGCTGGGGAAAATCAGAATAAGTGACAGAATGGCAACCGCTTCTGGAGCGTATCTGGACTGTGTCTGAATTTGAATCTGAATGAGTAACAGAATGACTTCCGTGTCTGGAGTGTATCCGTACTGTATCTGAATCGGAAAATTGAATAAGGGTCAGAATGTCAGCCATAATTGGAGCGTATCTGAACTATCTCTAGAAGGAATCTGGAATAAGTATCAGAATGTCAGCCATAATTGGAGCGTATATGAACTATCTCTAGAAGGAATCTGGAATAAGTATCAGAATGTCAGCCATAATTGGTGCGTATCTGAACTATCTCTAGGAGGAAATATAGAATAAGTATCATAATGTCATCCGTATCTGAACTATCTCTAGAAGGAAATCTGGAATAAGTATTAGAATGTCAGCCATAATTGGAGCGTATCTGAACTATCTCTAGAAGGAAATCTGGAATAAGTATCAGAATGTCAACCATAATTGGAGCGTATCTGAACCATCTCTAGAAGGAATCTGGAATAAGTATCCGAATGTCAGCCATAATTGGAGCGTATCTGAACTATCTCTAGAAGGAAATCTGGAATAAGTATCAGAATGTCAGCCATAATTGGTGTGTATCTGAACTATCTCTAGAAGGAAATCTGGAATAAGTATCAAAATGTCATCCGTATCTGGTGCGTATCTGAACTATCTCTAGAAGGAAATCTGGAATAAGTATCAGAATGTCAGACATAATTGGAGCGTATCTGAACTATCTCTAGAAGGAAATCTGGAATAAGTATCAGAATGTCAGCCATAATTGGAGCGTATCTGAACTATCTCTAGAAGGAATCTAGAATAAGTATCAGAATGTCAGCCATAATTGGAGCGTATCTGAACTATCTCTAGAAGGAAATCTGGAATAAGTATCAGAATGTCAGCCATAATTGGTGTGTATCTGAACTATCTCTAGAAGGAATCTGGAATAAGTATCAGAATGTCGGCCATAATTGGTGCGTATCTGAACTATCTCTAGAAGGAAATCTGGAATAAGTATCAGAATGTCATCCGTATCTGGTGCGTATTTGTACTGTATCATGATTGCATATTGTTAATGGTAGCTCTTTAATCTTATCCTGAAAAGGGTAAAATGTTAGCTGAAACACAAAGTTATGTTGCATGAAATGTATGATGCAATATATGTATTTATCAGTGTTTATGATATATGGATGTAAGGTATGCGCATGTAAGCTGATGTGCTGAGGAAAATAAATCCTTGACTGCTGCCGGGAAAAATAAATCCTTGACTACTGAGGATAAGAATCCTTGGCGACTGTCTGGGGATATAGGGATCCTTCATGTCTTAAAGTTGGAGTATTGACAAAAATTCTACTGCGAGCAATGCCATACTGCTTGAGTAGTCCGCCTGGGGAATCCAGAGAATTTGATGTCTTCTACTGGGGATTACACTATGGGAACCCTTATTCTGTTGGGGAATAAAGAAAACTCTGATGACTTCTGCGGGGAATTAAGGATGAGAATCTTCATTCTGTTGAGCAGCAAAGAAAACTTTGGCGACTTCACTGGGGAATTAAGAATGAGAATCTTCATTCTGTTGAAAAATAAAAACTCTGCGGGGAAGAAGGCTTACTGCTGGGAAGTAGGTTCAGGAGTTTGGGTTGTTTGCCACTCTACTGGGGAATTATCAGAAGTTGTTGTCTGGTTGGTTTTCAGGCTTCAAGATAACTCGCTGGGGAATTTGGAGAAACTGGATGGTCTCCACAGGGGATTAGTGACGGGAGTCTTTTGTTCTGTCTGGGAGCAATAGAAATTCTGTGAAAAAGTATTATTCTGGGGATTATAGAGCAGTCCACAGGAGAAGTGGAGTTGTAGTCCTTTGATTTGTAGTAGTCAGAGAGACAAACTCAAGCTAGGGAGAGGTTTTCAGAGGTTAAACTCTTGCTGGGAAATCATCCTATGAGAAGGACTTTGGAGAGATTTGTCATTGCCCCTAGTAGCGAGTGTTTGCGGCTTTTCCAGGAAATGTTTGACTGTACGTAACCCTTTGATGAGATTGACGTTCAATGCCCCAAGTGACGGAGATGGAGACTTGCCCCTGGTTACTCTGCACTTCTTGAGAGATTTTCTTGGAATCTTGACTGGACTGCCCCAGGTGTGCTGGATAGTGACATGTCATGCCCCCTTGTTGATAGGAGATTCATCAATGGAAGTGTCATCCCACTTGAATTGATTTTGTTTACTGAGAGAGCTTTCGTTCCCTGGACATTCATTGTGTGAATTTCTCCGCTGTCAAACAATTAGCCATATGCAAACAGTGATATTCAAGTAATGCAAAGTTTATGCTTGTGTTGAAGTTTTGAAAATGCGTTTTAGTGAGTAAAGAAATTTTGTAAGAAAAAAAATTCAAACTCAAGATTTAGAGTAAAGCCTTACAGGAGTCAGGATACCTTTTGTAACAGTATGCTTTCGAACTAACCCATGCTTCAATTAGGACTTTTGAAGGGTTGTAACGTGGCTCGGTTCACGGTTTAAGAAACAAAGGATAAAGGCTCAAAGTGTATTTGTACCCACCCGTTCTTCATGATGTTCTTCAGTCCTAAACTCAGTTAATTGTGCGTTTGAACTCCAATTGAGTCTGGGATGACGTTTTGGTGATGGTTCAAACAAGTTAAGTTTGTTGGAAGGCAGTCATTTTTTGCAACATTTTTTTTCATGTTGTTGAGGATTTTTAGTGACCTCTTTTTATTTGATTTGTTATCCCTAATTTTTTCCTGACTGTTCCTGTTTTGAGATTACAGTCAGCGGGATGCCCCAGTTTTCTTAAGTCTCCTTCGTAGGTTTTGACTTAGTGGGATTTTCCCCCGAGAGATAATGACTGCTTATGTGGTATGGAACCATCATTGTCTTTTGATCCAGAGGAATGTTTCTTGACGTCATTTGTTGTATTACGAAATGAGAGTTTGCGGCTTAATACACGTTTGAAATAACTGAGAGACTATCCTGCCCCGAGTTTTGATTAAAGGTTTCGATTTGTGTTAAAACAGAAAACTTCTACTTCTTTGGCTCGAAGGAGTTGACTAGGGATTATCTTCCTTATAACTCCAGTGTTTAGGATTTGAAAGAACGCCTGTACATCGTCAGCAAGGTGTGTCCAAAAGCATACTGTATGAGATTTATGGCATTATTTTCGTCATCCTCCTTCGAAAGGCTTGTAACTTTTAGCAAGAGTTGAATGTTATAAAGTGAATAAAAAGCATAGTTTAAATGAACTGAAAACAAATGAAATAATTAAAGACAAACATATGCAATGCATTAATGAAACAAAGTTTGACCTTAACAGATAATTGTTTGAACAATAAAAGATAGATTACAACTTAAAAATTCAAATGAAAAGAAGCCTATTTGTCTGAACTTATCACTTTGGGCGGTGAGCCTCTGAAAGATGACAGAAAAATTTAGTCTGGCCATCCAGTGTGAACTCTAGCATTCCCTCGTCGACCAGGTTTTGAATCTTGTATTTCAACGCCCAACAATTGTTTGTATCATGTCCAGGACTATCAGAATGATAGGCACACTTGGCATCTGGATTGTAGCTGGGTGGAGAAGTTTTGGGTTTTGGAGTAGGTCTTATTGGTGTAATCAAATTCATCCTCAACAGGTGTTGCAAAGCTTGGGACAGCGGTATGTTGATGTTGGCAAACTGTCTTTTGGGCTCGCTTTGCCTTTGCTGATTTTTCGGTTGATGTTGACGAAGTCGTTGTTGGACTCGTGACTTGGAAGCAAGTTGGGAAGGTCTTCTCTCCCTTAAACCGGCTTCTTGTCTTATGGGAGGCTGAATGATGACCTGATCCCCAATTCTAGATGTTTGCCCCATTTGGTTACATTCGTCTTGACGAAGCTTGTTGATGAGGACTCTTAGCTCTTCTTGTCCTTGAGCCAGGTTTTGAATAAGAGCCATCTGGCCCACCAGTTGTCCCATCATCTAGACTTTCATTGTTTCCATTTCAATATGTAGTCTTTCCAACTGATCATCCTTGGTGACCTCCGGATTCCCCATGACCATGCCCCTTGTGAGGAGAGCCTTCACCTCTTCTTGCCCCTTGGATAGGTTCAAGAACATCTCTCAAAGTTGAGCGTTTTGAACCTAGATGTCCTTGATAGTCTATTCTAGAGCCATCTCTACTGAAATAAATAGTAGGGAGATAAGGAGACTTGTAGCAAAGACCTATTCATGCTTATGATGAATGATATGTATTCATGCAATGTTTTCAAGGATTTAAAAATTCAAATTTGTTTTAAACAAAAAAGAAACACACATCATATTAATAAGATAGAATTGTTAGTACATCAATGCCCCTTGGGCAAAATAATACAAAATTCTAAGGTAAAAAGACGTTGCGCATCCTCTTTGGTGTAATGTAGGTGTTGAGAGTCTGCTCTTCATGAAGTAACCTAGTGAGTTCCAAAACCTTCTTCTCGCTTGCGTAG
Source organism: Vicia faba (assembly GCA_948472305.1). Classification (NCBI taxonomy): domain Eukaryota; kingdom Viridiplantae; phylum Streptophyta; class Magnoliopsida; order Fabales; family Fabaceae; genus Vicia; species Vicia faba. The sequence goes on along the minus strand of OX451739.1, from coordinate 1,634,411,608 downwards.
AATTGGGCTTTGAAAGTATCGCGTTCTCCCTTGAGTTGTATCCAACTCCTTTATAGATCTTCGAGTGATGTTGGCATGTCAGGATGTATGGGGGTGTATGGAACCTATCCTTCCATAACAGGCTCTATAATCACTGGGAGAATGGAGGGGTAAGGCACCATAAGACTTTGGGCGCGGGTTTGTACCCACTTGAGGTAAGGCTCAAGAGGGATGGAATTCTTGTGTCCCAGAGTCTTACTGTCTACCTTGTTTGGCATCCTCCAAGCTCGGATGAACCTTTGATGAAGTCCTTGGTTGTCGTTGTCGAAGTCGAAGACCAATCCTTGAATCAGCATATCATGCGGGCCATCCCTTCGGGCATAACCAAACTGTCTTAGAGCCAAGCAGGGGTTCTAGGTGATGCCTCCCCTAATGCCAAGTAGAGGGACATTAGAGAATTCCCTACAACGGTCGACGATGATAACATTCTCTTTGGTTCGAGAACACCAATGAATATCTGAATGTGTAAGAGTCATCAATCGTTGTGACCACCTCAAACCTTGCTCATTCTTCAAGACTGATTGGGCAAGATGAGAAATAAACCATCTTGCCAGGAGAGGAGTGCAACACATGAGAACACCTCTTTTTCTCATTGTACGAGTGTGAAAAATTGTGAAGGATATCCCCAAGCAATGTAGGCACCGAGTTGTGAGACATGAAGATTTTGACAGCACTCACATCTATGAGTTGGTCAGGGTTAGGGAACAAGACCATCCCATAGATGAGAAGAGCTACAATCTCCTCAAAAGCTTGTAAGTCTAGGGAATTCCAACAACTTTGGGCCTTCTCAAACAAGAACTTTGATAAGAAGCCTTTGACACCACTTCTAGTTTCCCAATGTGTTATGACATCAAATAAGTGCAAGTGTAAGGCTTGAGCAATCTCTTCTGGCTTTGGATCTCTTTCCATACCGTTGAAGGGTAGTTGGTTGAGAATAGGAATCCTCAAGAGTTGAGAAAATTCCTCCAAAGTGCGCACAAGTTGGTAGTCAGTAAACGTGAAGCAGTGATGCAATAGGTCAAAGAACTGGAAGAGAACCTTCATCATGTCTTCCTCTATGTTGGAAGTGACTAGGTTGAGTAGACGACCATGCCTCTCGGTGAATGGAGAATTCTTAGGAATCCTTGAAGCTAGCTCCTTGAGTTGTGGAGGAATTCTTACAAGGTTGACTTGGATAGTTTTCCTGCGAAATGAATCTATAACCTACAAAACAGGAACAAAGATGAATTTCCAAAATCCTTGAAATGGTTAGTGGATGCAAATGATGCTTCATGATTTCCATGATGTTATGCACAAGTATATATGTACAACAAATCACACAAGTTCCTAGTTTAGGCTTGCATGGGGTTTCATAGGTAAATACCCTCTTGAAGTTTAGTTGGCTCAACCTGTCCTAGAAATAGTAACCGGGTTCTAAGGAGCTCAATAACACTGTATTTTTTCCTTGTTCATTGTTTCAATTCAGCCTCTTTACTGGCGACCGAAATATTCCAAGGAACCAACCCTCAATGAGTGTAGTATCGAGTATATACCAAATTCGGACTGCACCAAAGCCGGTCATCTCACTACATCCTAAAAGGCCAAGTTGGTCAAGTAAAGGTTCTAGAAGTCCATTAGTGCTTCATGACATCACTCAGCGGCCCCGTATTCTCTTTGATTGACTCAAAGGCTATTTGTACCCACAAATATGTTGCACTAATATAGCTATTGCTTAGACCATGTCGGTATACCCCGCACAGTTTCCACAACGTATTGCTATTTACCTATGAATGTTTCCCAAATCCGGGTAGAGGATTAAAACCCAAACAATAGAACCAAGATGTAAAGCAAACAAGTCAAGCAATTGTAAGCAAATAAAGGTGATCTAAACCCTAAGGTAACCCCACTTTTGTATTATTCCTCAGCAGAGTCGCCAGTTCTGTGATGCGGTGGGAGAACTGACTTGAGGTTTTGCGTTTGTGTTTGCAAATGTCGCGGTTTAGCAAGAGTCGCCACCAACTTTTATTTTATCCAAAAGGAAAGGTAAAAAATCACAGGAAAGACCTTTGAGATGTTTTCTTGAGTTCGGGGGGTAGATTATGAAAAGGGAAGGTGCTAGCACCCTTTTCATCCATGGTTTTCCATGGGCTCTTAGTTACTTGTTTAGATCACTTGCTTTGCTTTTGAAATTGTTTAAAATGGTGCTTTGTGTGGTTTTGAAAGTATTTTGAAAAGAGGCCCTCGTTTGGGTAATCTTTGTAATGATTCTCGTTTGTAAGAATGTATACAAAGATGTTTGTCTTTTGAAAAATGTTTCAATGTTTTGAAAGTTGTTTGGAAATTGTTTTAAAATTTGTGTGTGTGTTTGAAAAATAGCAAGGATTTGTTTGGAAGGGAGAAAGTAACTAGGTGCTATCTACCCTACTCAAATGTCTTTCTTGTACATTTTTATTCCTTTGACATTGTTGACTTACCATTGATTTAGTAAGCAACCCTATCTTTGGATGTTAAACGGGACAGGCGTGGGTCATCGTATGACCATGATAGAAATGTTGCCAAGTATCTTTAGCATTTTGAGGGACCAAGATCATTTGTTTTTAGGCAACCTTTTGATAGCGTCATCGAGGGGCTATGATCTCATTTGTTTGTTTTACTTTGCCAAGATACTTTGCATGCATACTGTGATCGGTGGAAATAGAACTGACTGTTTTGAAATGCTGGTTCGCAAAATGTCACAGTAAGCAAGAGTCGCCACCGTCTTTTATTTTCTCCAACAAGGAAAAGACAAAAGTACAACAAAATTCCTTTTCGAGATGTTTCTTGGTTCGGGAGGTAGATTATAGAAAGGGAAGGTGTTAGCACCCTTTCTATCTGTGGTTATCCACGAGCTCTTAGGTACTTGCTCACTATGTTTTCAAAAGTGTTTGCTTTTCTTGTGTATGTGGGTTTTGAAAAAGTTTAGTTTGAAAAAAACTTCTAGGTAATTCTTGTATCAGTCCTCAAGAGTGTATGAAGTATTTGTTTGAAAACTTTTTGAAAGTGTAAGTGCGAAAAGTTGTTTTTGTTTTTTGAAAGAGCAAGTACCCAGGAGAAATCTACCTACTCTAAGGAATTGAGCTGTGTAAATGTCCTTTAGACAGTACTATCCCACTATTGAGAAGTAGGTAGCACCGTCGTTGGAGTTATTCGGGTCAATTCGATTATAGGGACATGTGTGGTCACCAAAGCAATAGTAGGACGCCTTAGCGGTAACCCTAATGTCCTAGATCCTTTTTTATCCGAGGCAACAGTTTCGAGGCAACTGGATCTTTAGACAGGAGGGCGACCTCTAAAACACCCTATACTTAATGACCACGTCGAGGCAACCAAGTGAGGCGTACCCTAGGAGTGGCATGTGCACGTGTGTCAGGACTCAATTCATATTATCTTTGCACATGTATTATGGTGAGCTACGAGTTGGTTTTATTTTTCAGGCAAGTCTTGTCATGCATAGTTAACAGTTAATAATTGTGCGGAAAATAAATTGCGGAAAGTGAATCTACGCTATTACAAGGCGTCGGGTATTTACATCGCCAAAAACATAACCCTTAAAAATAAAAATGCGAGAAAGTAAAGAAAGCGATAAAAGGGGTCCTAATTATCTATTACATCCTCGGAACAGATACATAAATATAAGAAATATTATGCGCGAAAAGAAATTGAATCAGGACGTCCTTAGGGTTTTGACCCTTTTTGAGAAAAGAATGAATTTTGGTCCTTTTTGCATTTAATTAAACCTAATTCTAATTAATTAATTAATTACAAGAAAAAAGTATTTTTTAAGTTTTTTATGTTTTTAATGAAATAAAAAGAAAAGGATTAAAATTGTCAAAAGAAAAACCCTAATTCTAGGTGAATTTTATTTATTGTAAAAAAGATTAAAGTTAACCTAATTAACTAAATTAATTATATTTAGAATTTATTTACAAAAATAATTAATAGTGAAATTAATACATAATAATAACAATAAAAATATTTACATTTTAATTTTCTGAATTTATTGTGAAAATATAATTTGTGAGGTAATTAAATAATAATAATAATAATTATAATTAATAAAATAATTAAATAGAAATTCAAAATAGAAAAGAAAATAAAAAGAAAAATAATAAACCAGGGGGGGTATGCTGACCCATTAGGGGGTTAGAAAGCAATTCTGGCCCATGAAGCTATTCAGCCTGTTTGACTTTGGGGAATTGTCCACGCATGCTTTGACTAGGGAATATGGTGTTCTTCATCTCCTGGCCATTGGATTGATGCATAAGGCCACTTGGCATGCTAAGGCGTGAGGGACATGATGTTCATCCTTTAGAAGCCTGCATAGGATCTTGTTAAGAAAAATAAGAAACAATTATTTGGGTGGACTTGGGAATCGAACCCAGGTCCCAATGATACACAGCTAGCACACCATCCACTGAGCCATCTGCACGCCTTTGTTAATATGCTACTAAACCAATATAATATATCACAATTAATACATATGCTATAAGACAAAAAAAATACACGCGTTTTTCAAACCAACCAACCACGTATCAGCACGCAATCGTCTTCCTCGTTTGCCTGTAAAAACAACAAATAGATAGCGGGGGTCTTTAACCCCCACAACCTACATCAACGAAAAATAATGATTAACTCCATGCTTAACATTAATATTTCGCGAGTATATCATTGTGTTCGTCTGGCCTTGACGATTCCAACCATAGGCATTAGAAGTGCTAATTTTTCCTGGACAGTAAAGCCCTAATTTGAGAACTCAAGAACCCTAGAATTCTCCAATGGCAACATATGATTCTGCGTGTTATAATGCAATTAACCTATGCCAAAAGCTTTATATGAATTCAAGCAACACCAAACTATGATTAAATCATGCATAAAATGTGAGTTACGATTATGGACATGAAAAGCAAACCGTGGTTCTAAAATTAGCAATTCTTGGAGCTATGAAACTGGAAATCGATTGCAAATCGTCCTGGGGACCTCCTGCAATGGATTGAAATCAACAAAGGTCCTTAATTCACCCTAGAACACAGAAAACAGTTTTGAGTTTTCTTGGATTTTTCTTGAATGTGATTATGGTTTTTCTGCAGCTAATTCACGTCCATGGCATTAGGGTTGGGTTCTGTACTTATAGAGGACTGAATTTAGGTTAAATCTTTGCCAAGAGATCCATGGAATTGATGTTTCAATATTTGATTGAAAATCAAATATTTTTCAATCTTTTTGATTGGAAAAACTTGCTGAATTGGGAGATTCTTGTCCCCTTGATGTGCACACGAGTTTGCCAGCTCCTTTAGGTCATATTTGCTTCATGAAAAGATTGAAAAACCATATCTTGATATTTCCTACAATTTCAATTAATTAAATGAATTAAAATTGATTAAAAATCCAATTAATTAATAAAAATAAGAAAATAAATTAATTTAAGCTTGATGGGTCGTGCATAGGCCTTGGATAAAGTTTCAAGAAGGGATTTGAGGCCCATTAGCAAAAACAAGGTGTTTTGAGCAAAGTTGACTTTTGCAAATTCACAAAAATTTCCCAACTTCTCCAATACATATCTTGCTCAATTTTGATCATATGAACATGTTCTTGGACATTTTGGAAAGGTCTTGAAATCCTCTAACCAATGCCTTTGGTCCCATGTCATTTGGATTTACCAATCTCAAGTTATGGTCTTTGACTTAAAGTGCATTTTTGTTGACTTTTGAAATTGACCTATAATGTAGAAATTGATCACTTTTTGTGAGAGCATTTCTTGGACTTGAAGTGTGAAGATGAGTTGTAGGAAATGTCATCCCCTTCAAAATGAGCATTGGATGGGATTTTTCTGATGAACCATGAAAAAGTTATGCCTTGGTCAAGATACAGTTGACTTTTCTACTGTCCAAAAATAGTAACTTTTGCATCCTTGATGATTTTTGAGGCATGCTTGTGGAATCATGATCAAGACTTGATCAAATGATGATTGTGGACTCAAAATAAGATGTTGACCAAAAATTATGACTTTTGACTGCAAAATGACCATTTTACCCCTGCAGTTGATTGTGGATCAAATGGAGCTTTTGACTGTGCAAATTGACACTGTGAGTCTTGAGACTTGACATGTAGATGATTGAGAATGTATAGGGGCCTATGGGACTCGATTGAGCCATTGAAAACCTCAAATTCCTTGAAAGAAACAAAACCCTAATTTCAGCTGGCTTAGGAGGTATTTGGACTGTGCAATCCTTGAGAAATCTTGAGCAATTTGAAGATGACCCTTGACATATCTTGAAGAATATGGGAGGGCAAATTTTGGGGTACAACAGTTGCCCCTGTTCAATCTTCTTAAACCTGAGGATGTAGATTGGCTTACGTGCCTTTCGCGATCCGAAGGTGGAAGATGATTGAACACTAGAGTGCCCAGAAATTTGCGCTCACATAGTGTAGTATCAGCATTGTGATGTCGGGAATGGGCTTATAGATGCCATTTGGAGATATGATGGATAGGAGGATGGGCTTATAGATGCCATCTGGAAATGTAATGGATAGTGGTGAAGATGGGCTTAAAGATGCCATCTGGAGATGTCGATCGCGTAAGAGATTCCTTAGCGAGAACTTGCGTACTTGAGAAAGAAAGATAATTTCCTGGCCTGTTACAGGTGTTGATCTTCAATCTATTCATGCAGATACTTTCCTGGCTAGATACAGGTATAGATCTACAATCAATCGCTCACAGATATGCCCTGGCTAGATACAAGTATCGAATCTGGAACTTCAAAAGGTTGGTCGAGATAGCTTTCTTGGCTGGATACAGGTGTAGACCTCTGACCTGAGAATGAAAGATAATTTCCTGGCCTGTTGCAGGTGTTAATCTTCAAACTCTTCATGCAGATACTTTCCGGGCTAGATACAGGTGTAGATCTACAATCGATTGCTCACAGATATGCCCTGGCTAGATACAAGTATCGAATCTGGAACTCAAAAAGGTTGGTAGAGATAGCTTTCCTGGCTGGATACAGGTGTAGACCTCTGACCTGAGAAAGAAAGATGACTTCCTGGATAGATACAGGTATTGATCTTCAATCTCTTCATGCAGATACTTTCCTGGCTAGATACAGGTATAGATCCACAATCACTCACTCACAGATATGCCCTGGCTAGATACAGGTATCAAATATGGAACATCAAAAGGTTGGTCGAGATAGCTTTCCTGGCTGGATACAGGTATAGATCTCTTCATGCAGATACTTTCCTGGCTAGATACAGGTGTAGACCTACAATCAATCGCTCACAGATATGCCCTGGCTAGATACATGTATCGAATCTGGAACTTAAAAAGTTGATGGTAATATCTTTTGATTTGACTTTTTCCTGAAAAGGCAAAACATTAGCTGTATGCAATGTCATGATGTATGAAATGCATGATGTCATGATGTTCTCAAAACGAGATCGTTTCGTATGCACTTTATCATGTATGTAAATAGGAGATGCGAAATGTTTATGAATGTATTTTCGTCCGGGAAAATAAATCCTTGACGAATGCCGGGAAGTTAAATCCTGGGCTGATGTTGAAGAGTAGAGTTCTTCGCTTCCGCTGGGGATGATGATTGCAAGAATAAACCGGTAGGAGAAGATGACTCCGTTGGGGAATAAACTTGTTGAAGAGATTACTCTGCGGGGAATTACTCTGTGGGGAGAGATGCTTCACTGAGATTTTAACGATAACTCCGCTGGGGATTCCAATGATGAGCTCCGTTGGGGAATTTGATGAACTCCGCTGGGGATAGGAAGAACTTCGCCGAGGACGATCTTTCCGTTGTAATTTGCTGAGGATAACCCAGTTATAGGCTCTGGTGGGGAATAACCTTTGAATATGGCCGGGGAGAGATCTTTGTACTCTGCGGGAGACAAACTTCCAGGATCTACTGGGGAGATTGGTTCAACTCTCCTGGGGAAACTTTTTGGACTGTACTGGGGAATGGCTCCACTGAGGTGTCTGGTATTCCGCCAGGGAACAATCTTATATTAAGACTGCCGGGGATGCTTGCTGAGGAATATCTGTATACTCTGCTGGAGAATATTGAGATCTTCTGGGGATACCCAACTTCCTTAGGGCTGACAGTAGACTAACTCTGCTTGGGGAGAGTATCGCTGACTTGCTGGGGAATACTGCGCCTTTTTAGGGCCGATGGGAGACCAACTCTGCTTGAGGAGAGAGCATGGCTGACTCTTGTCTTACTCTGCGGTGAGTGAAGGTATCCTAGTTACGTTCTTCAGCCGAACCTACCTTGGTACCTTGGTGGACAGAGCAACTAGATCGCTTAGACAATTCTTATTGCCCCTGTTTCTAATGTCACCTGTAATTAGTCCTTTGTTTAGCATGTAAATATTTATGATTAGCAATTAATGTTAAATGCATATATCAAAAATGAACATTGGACGTTCTTTGTAAAACAAAACAGATAAAGGAGAAACAGTTGGCAATTTGTTTGGAAAAGTGAGCTTTTATTGATTTTTGGAATTTGCCTGTAAATAGGCGTTTGTGTACAAGAGGCTGACGTTCTAGTAAGAGAACGCCACCGAACCAAATAGAGTTAATACAAGAAAGCAAAACAACTATGTGAAAAATCCCACTGGGTTCCAACTCTGCTATCGCCTTTATGTCTTTAAGCGTCTCATCACTTGGCTGCTTAGTTGGAGATGAAGCTGATTGATCGATGCCGTCTGAACCTGATAGTCGATACCGAAGTCTGGATACATGGTGATCCAATGAGACATAGTATTACGCTTATCCCTAATTTTGACTGGACCGCCCTTTCGGGTTTTCAGTCCATCGGGATACCCATTTTTGCCCAAGCCGCCTTTTCAGGTTTTCGACTTGCCGGGTGAACAGATTTTTTTCATTTCATCCCTTATTTTTGCCCGAACCCTTTTGGTTCGCTAGGAAGCCCTTATTTTTGCCTAGGTGTGTCAACCTAGTGGGTCTTTAATCATGCGTAGTATCTTTTTATTATGTCTGCATTGGCGGGGTGAGGAAGGTCGTCACCATCCATGGTGGTTAGAATCATCGCTCCTCCTGAGAAGATATTCTTAACCACAAATGGCCCTTCGTACATAGGGGTCCATTTGCCCCTGGGATCGCTTTGTGGTAGAATGATGCACTTGATTACCAGGTCCCCAACTTGATACTCTTGTTGTCTGACTTTCTTGTTAAATGCCTTGATCATCCGTTTTTGGTACATTTGACCATGATAAATAGCAGTGAGTCTCTTTTCGTCGATTAGGTTTAGTTGATCAAGTCGAGTCTGGATCCAGTCATCTTCGCTCAAACCTGCATCCTTCATTATCCGGAGAGAGGGTATCTGAACTTCGATGGGCAGGACTGCCTCCATGCCATAGACCAAGGAATAGGGTGTTGCCCCTGTTGACGTCCGTGCTGAGGTACGGTACCCATGAAGAGCAAACGGTAACATTTCGTGCCAATCTTTGTAGGTCACTGTCATCTTCTGCACAATCTTCTTAATATTCTTATTTGCTGCTTCTACAGCCCCATTCATCTTCGGCCGGTAAGGAGAAGAGTTGTAATGCTGTATCTTGAATTGCTCGCAGAGCTCAGTGATCATCTTGTTGTTAAGATTGGTACCATTATCCGTAATGATCCTCTCTGGTACACCGTATCGACAGATCAGGTTATGCCGAATGAACCGTACCACGACAATCTTGGTTATGGTGGCAAAGGAAGCTGCTTCAACCCACTTCGTAAAGTAATCAATTGCTACCAGGATGAAGCGATGCCCGTTGGATGCCGTAGGTCTGATCTCGCCAATCATATCAATGCCCCACATTGCAAAAGGCCAAGGTGCTGTCAAGACGTTCAGAGGAACTGGAGGAATGTGCACCTTATCAGCATAGATCTGGCATTTGTGACAAGTCCGAGAATGTTGGTAACAGTCGGCTTCCATTGTGGACCAGAAATATCCTGCCCAAAGGATTTTCTTTGCCATGGTATGCCCACTAGGACGAGTTCCGAAGGTACCTTCATGCAGCTCTGCCATGATCCTTTCTGCTTCAGTCTTATCCACACAACGCAGTAAGGTTGAATCATGGTTTTGTTTGTAGAGAATGTCATTGCTGAGGAAGAACTTTGCCGCGAACCTTCTCAGAAACTTTTTGTCATTGAGAGATGCGCCTTCGGGGTATTCTTGAGCTTCAAGGTACCTCTTCACTTCATGATACTAAGGTTTTTCAGTTACCTCTTCAGCCTCAAGATCACAGCAATGTGCAGGTTCATCCAATTTCCAGATAATGATCCGGGGAGCCTCGTTGTCCCATTTGACTTTGAACATAGAAGACATCGTAGCTAGCGCGTCCGCCAACTGATTCTCCTCTCTTGGGAAGTGTTCAAAAGTTATCTCCTCGAAATGGGGAATCAACGTCAATACATACTCCTTGTAAGGAATAAGATTTGGGTGTTTCGTATCCCACTCGCCTTTGATCTGGCTGATCACGAGAGCGGAATCTCCGAAGACACTCAGAAATTTGATCCTTAGGTCAATTGCATCTCGAAGACCCATGATGCATGCTTCATACTCCGCCATGTTGTTGGTGCAGTTGAAACATAGTTGGGCGGTAAGTGGAGTATGAGTGCCTTTAGGGGAGATGATCACAGCGCCGATGCCGTTACCCAAAGCGTTTGAGGCTCCATCAAAGGCATAGACCATTGGGATCCTTCCTCAGGTCCTTCATCCGGTCCAGGTACTTCACAATCGGTCACTACCATGATATTCTCGTCTGGAAATTCAAAGTTCATAGATTGGTAGTTATCCACTGCCTGGTGTGCCAAATGGTCTGCCAACACACTTCCCTTGATCGCTTTCTGAGTCGTGTACTGGATGTCGTATTCGGTCAAGATCATCTGCCATCTTACTATTCTTCCGGACAAGGCAGGATTTTCGAAGATGTACTTGATTGGATCCGTTTTTGAATTCAACAGAGTAGTGTGAGTCAACATATACTGTCTCAGCCGGCGAGCAGCCCATACCAAAGCGCAGCAAGTTTTCTCGAGCAGTGAGTATCGGGTTTCACAGTCGGTAAACTTTTTGCTAAGGTAATAAATAGCGTGCTCTTTTCGGCCAGACTCGTTATGCTGCCCCAGCACACACCCCATTGAGCTGTCAAGTACTGTTAAGTATAAGATTAGAGGTCTCCCTTCAACCGGTGGCATAAGGATGGGTGGCTCTTGGAGATACTCTTTGATTCTTTCGAAAGCGGCCTGACATTCATCGTTCCAACATACCACTTGATCTTTCTTCAGTAGCTTGAAGATTGGCTCACAAGTAGCAGTTAGATGTGAGATGAATCGGGCAATGTAGTTCAGCCGTCCTAGAAAGCCTCTGACTTCTTTCTCTGTCCTGGGAACTGGCATCTCTTGTATGGCTTTCACTTTGGCAGGGTCCACTTGAATACCTTTATCGCTCACGACGAAGCCTAGCAATTTTCCAGATCTCACCCCAAAGGTGCACTTGTTTGGGTTCAACCTCAGCTTGTATAACTTCAGGCGGTCAAACAGCTTCTGTAGATGGTCAAGGTGTTCCTCCTCAGTTTGGGACCTTGCAATCATATCGTCGACATACACCTCGATCTTGTGATGGATCATATCATGGAACAAGGCAACCATGGCACGTTGGTAAGTTGCCCCATCATTTTTCAACCCAAAAGGCATGACCTTGTAACAGAAGGTGCCCCACTGAGTAACAAAAGTGGTCTTCTCCATGTCTTCAGGAGCCATCTTGATCTGATTATAACCTGAGAACCCATCCATGAAGGAGAATACCTTATGCTGAGCAGTGTTGTCCACTAGAACGTCGATGTGAGGTACAGGAAAATCATCCTTGGGGCTCGCCCTGTTCAAATCCCTGTAATCAACACACATTCTGACCTTACCATCTTTCTTCGGCACTGGAACCACGTTGGCAACCCACTGAGGGTAAGAAGTCACTGCTATAAACCCGGTATCAAATTGTTTCATAACCTCAGCCTTGATTTTCTCGGACATCTCTGGACGCATACGACGGACCTTCTGTTTTACCGGAGGACATTCTTCCTTGGTAGGCAGGTGATACACCACAATATCGGTATCCAACCCAGGCATGTCTTCGTAGGACCAGGCAAAGATTTCCACGTAGTCATGCAGCATCTGAATCAGCCGTTGTTTCACACTAGACTCTAGATTGGCACCAATCTTGACTTCCTTTTTGTCTGTCTCAGTACCCAGATTTACCGTTTCCACTGGCTCTTCATGTGGCTGAATGACCCTCTCTTCCTGGAGTAACAGTCTTGCAAGCTCACCAGGCACTTCACAATCATCTTCACCTTCGTCTTCGGCTAAGTTGATCGGATTTTCGAAGTCATAACTGGCAGTAGCAGAGTCGTTACTAGTGAGATCCATAGTGGATTGGAACCTGTATAGGTGAGTGTGTGTAAATATAGCTGTTTTGCAATATATAATAAAGAAAGACAAGGAGCGCAAGATTTGAAATGCAACAAACGTCCAATGCTTTTATTAATGATATATGAAAATGACACACAAAAGCCCTCACAAATGAAGCCACGGTGCCCCGGGTAAGACACCGGGCCATAAAGTTTCAAATTATTGTTTGTTACAAATTCAAAACAAAGGAGTTCATTACTAAGTGACAAAAGTAATAGGTACGAAGTCTTTCGCAGTCCAGTTGTTCGGTCCACCGTCAGTCGTTGGGTAGCTCCAGCTGTCGAATTCAGATTCCTCCACGTCGTCTTCAATGGAATTTACTCCCGGGTTGCTGATGAACACATGAGGTCTTCCAATCCTTGCCTTACGAACAACCCTCTGAGCTTCTGCAGTGAAACCCAAACCAAACTTGTCAGTCTTTGGAGTAAAATCAGGAAGTCGGCCCCAATTTGCGCACTCACCCTTCTCAATCACAGCCCGGGCATCCTTTAAGGAAGCCATCTTCAAAGGAGAATCTTCTTCAGTCTCAGTTTCTGCTGACGCCAGTGTCTGAGGCACCTCTTCAAAATGTTGGAATGGGGTCTCAATGAATTCCCCATTGTTGTACCCCAAAATTTTCCCTCCCATTTCATCAATATTTTCTCATCACAAGACCCTTGGAGCTCAAGATCAAGTTAGGGTTTGCTCTGCTCAAGACTCCTCCTTGCACTGTTGACCCAAATTAGTGTTTGAGTTTGCACAAAGATGTTTTGACCTAAAATGACCAAGATAACTTTCATGCTTCATGTTGGGCTCACAAGTTTATCCATACCAAGTTTCAAGCCTTGATTCCATTCTTTGCCCAGTCAATTGGACAGTTGACCTAAAAATCAACTGTATTGGGGAAAAAGTCAACTGTGGCCAATTGACAGTAAAACCTCATGATTTTTGACCCACATCAACATTATGAACTCATATGGACCATTTGATCAAGTTTGGATCACAATTCCACAAGAAATTTGATCAGATCACCAAAAGGGCAAAATGGTCATTTTTAGGGTTTTGACTTCACAAAGGCAATTTTTGACTGTTTGACCTGGCCAATGGCAAACCAAGCTCACATATGGACTTAAGGACTCAATGACATGGTCTTGACACATTCAACAAGTTCAAAAGATCCCAAATGCACAAGATTGACAGATGAGTTTTCCAATCAACTGATCAAATTTGACTGTATACTGAAAAGTCAAACTTTGACTTTTTGGTCAAAATCAAGTGCCAAGATTCATTTTTCATCAAGACATGTCAAATTATGAAACTTACTCATCAAGAAACAAAAAATTACAAATTAGGGTTTGAAATGAAGAAATTTCATAACTTAGAAATTTTCTAAGTTATGAAATTTCCTAATTTTTTCCTAACTTTGTCCCATTTTTTCATCAAGAAACATTTGCGAAAACAAACGCAAAACCTCAAGTCAGTTCTCCCACCATATCACAGAACTGGCGACTCTGCTAGGGAAATGACTTAAAAGTGGGGTTACCTTAGGATTAGACCACTCTTGTTTTCAATTGCTTGCTTTGTTTGTTTTTATATTTATGGGCTTTGCATCAGAGTTTCATAGATCCTAACCCGGATCTGGGGAATACCCTTTAGGTAGCATAAGCTGTGAGGGACCTTTCTGGCGTAGACCGACATGGGTGAAGCAGTGGCTACATTGGTGTGACACCTTGGTCTGTACCGATATCCCTTGTGTTGCAACGAGGAGAATATGGGTCTTCTAAGGAGTCATTAAACACCAACTGACCTTAGAACCCTAAATTGACCCAACTTGGCCATAGAACGGTAGCAGTATGCTACACTCATTGAGGCTAAACTCTCGTGATGGTTCTGGCCGCAAGAAAAGATTGTGATGCTGGAGTTATGACCGATTGAGGGTAGTCAATGATATTGAGATCCTCTAGAACCCGATTACTTTTGATAGGACAGGTTTTAACCAACAAAACTGAAAGAGGGTAGTACCTAAACTTCATGCTGGCCTAAACCTTAAGGGTTGTCTTGTGTGACTTGTGTGCCTTATCATGCTTGCCTTTGTGAATACTTGTGGTGTGCTTTATCATAACATCATACCATCATACCATTGCATGCATCCTGCATAAGGACTGACCCATTTCAAAGACAAGAGGGTTTCATCTTTGCTCTGTTTTGTAGGACATCATGATGCCCGTGCGTAGGAATACTATCCGGCTCAACTTTGTTCAACCCCCTACTTTGCTCAAGGAATTGGTTGATAGGATTCCAAACACTACTTCCTTCATCAAGAGGCATGGTTCTCTTCTCGGTTTAGTCACTTCAAAGTGGGACCAACAACTGATGAGTGTCCTGGTCCAGTTTTATGATCCCCTATACCATTGCTTCACTTTTCAAGACTTCCAGCTGGTCCCTATCCTGGAATAATTCTCTGAGTTACTTGGTATCCCTGTTTTGGAGCAGACTCCGTTCACTGGTTGGGAGAAGACTCTTAGGCCTGAAGAGATTGCTGCAGCCCTTCCCTTGACCAAAGAAGAGGTAATGGCTAACTGGGAAACTAGAAGTGGAGTTAAGGGCTTTTTGGCTAAGTTTCTGGTTGGCAAAGCTAATAGTTTCTGGAATGACTTAGACTTCAAGGCATACGAAGACATTCTGGCTCTCTTAATCTATGGTCTAGTATTGTTTCCAAATCCTGATAACTTTGTCAATATCAATGCCATAAGGATCTTCATGTCTCGGAACCCTGTACCCACTCTCTTGGGTGATATCTTGCAACAGCTCTATGCTCGTACTGCCCGAAGACGGGGAACTCCATGGTGTTGTGCTCCTTTGTTAGTGAGGTGGTTTATTTCGCACCTCCCTAAGTTCGTGCTGAAGAACGAAGAAGGAAGGGGCTGGGCTCATAGGTTAATGTCTCTCACTGATAATGACATCATTTGGACTCTCAGAGGTTTGGATGAGGTAGCCATTATTGATCGTTGCAGAGAATATCCTAATGTTCCATTGATCGGTACCCAGGGAGGAATCTCTTATAATCCATGTTTAGCTCTCCGTCAATTTGGAAGAGCCAGAAGAGCAGGGCCTCATGAGATGTTGGTGCCTCACATCAGTTTTGAGTTGCAGGTAGACAGTGACGAGCTGCGCCGTATATTCATCAAGGCTTGGGACAGAATTCACAAAGCTGACCCACATGAGTTGGGACCGAAGACTTCTCTACCAATGGAACCCTACTGCAGGTGGGTCCGCATCCGCGCTCAGAAGTTAGGTATGCCTTACGAAACTGTCAGGCCTATCATTCTTGAATTTCCTGATGAAGACGGGGTTTCTCCAACTGTCCTCCCTCCTCAGATACCCACTGATGTTGATACACTAAAGAGATCTTGGGCGCAGCTACAGGAAGAACGGGATTCTTATCGGGAAAAGTTCAACGAACATGAACAAAAGATCCAGAAGCTGACTAAGCAATTGGAGAATGAGCAGATCCTGAATGACTATATCCGTACTGAGAAGAGGAGGCCATGGGAGCACTGATGGGCTTTGGATGTTTCTTTTACATATTTTATTTCCTTTTCAGTTATTTTCATTCTTGTAACACCTAAGGGCAAATTGTTGAACAATTTAAAGTTTGAATCTAATGAAGTGTGTTTCCTTTTTTTCTACAAAGTTGAATCCCGATTGTCTTTGAAAACATAAATCATATGCATCTCATTGCATCATATGCATAACAGGTACCCTTCTTCTACAGGTTGCTTAATCTTCTTCGCTGTTTATTTCAGCACTCAATCATCATGTCTTCCGAGCCTACTACCGAACAAGCTATCAAGGCCCTCCAGGCCCAGAACGCCCAGTTTCAGGAGCTGGTCATAAGCTTAGCCCAGAGTCAACAGGAGTTGAAGACTCTGCTCTTGAAGAAGAAGAAGAAGAGGACTGCGCTATTTAACACTGGATGGAGGTTTGGGAATACACTGCAAAATGAGGCTGATCAGGCTACTTCCTCTGCAGGGAAAGACAATCCCCAAGGGGGAAGGGCTCCTAGTCCTGTGGTCTCCGACAACGAGACGAATTACAATGATGAACAGTACCCTCCTGCTGAAGACAGGTACAAGCAACTAGAGGACCGTTTAAGTGCCATGGAGATTCAACATGTGCCGGGGCTGGATTTTGGAGATCTAGGTTTATCTTCTGGGGTGGTGATCCCACACAAGTTCAAGGCACCTGCCTTTGCGAAGTACGACGGGGCTTCCTGCCCTAAGCTGCATCTCAGATCATATGTAAGGAAGATCCAACCTTACACTGCAGACAAGAACCTATGGATCCATTTCTTCCAGGATAGCCTTTCAGGGGCTCAACTCGAATGGTTTTATCAGCTGGATGGAGCCAGTATCCGAAACTGGGAGGACTTGGCTACTGCATTTTATAGGCAGTATCAGTACAATTCCGACCTCGCTCCCACGCGTACCCAACTCCAGGGTATGTCACTGGGGACGGGCGAAGGTTTTAAGGAGTATGCACAAAAGTGGAGGGACCTGGCTGGAAGGGTGCAACCACCTTTGACTGACCGTGAACTTGTTGACATGTTCCTGGGGACCCTGTCTGGTCCGTTCTTCAACCATCTGATTGGGGATTCTTCTGCTGGGTTTACAAATTTGATCTTGACTGGTGAGAGAATAGAAGTTGGTATCAAGTCGGGGAAGATACAGAAAGGTGCCTCCTCGAGTACTGAAAAGAAGCCCTTCAAGAAGGAAGCCAGTGCTGTTTTTGGTCCCAGAAGACAAAATAAGCCGGAACGCCGCCAAGCTGTCAATGCGTTGGTAATTTCAAAGCCTGCTGCTGCTCCTCAGCAGTATAACCAACCAAGGGGTGAGAGGCCTAAAAGACAGTACACTCGACTCAGCATGACCCTGTCTCAGATTTTGCCGCAACTACTGTCAACCAATCTGGTAACTGTCAAAGAAGCTCCGAAGGTAGTGAACACAGCTTCTCCAAAGTACAACCCTAACGCCCGTTGCGCTTATCACTCTGATAGCCCGGGGCATACTACGGATGATTGCTGGGCTCTGAGGAATAAGGTTCAGGACCTTATTGATGCTAAAGAAATACAGTTCGAGGCGCCCGAATGGCCCAATGTTGTGACTTCTCCCATGCCCCAGCATGGAGTGAATGCTGTGGAGGAAGACTTGTATGTGGCCTCTGTGGAAGATATCGTTACTCCGTTGTTGACTGTCAAAAGGAACCTGTTGCTAGCCGGTTTATTTCCGAGATGTAGTAATAGTTGCCTTCTATGTGTTGTTTCACTTGCTGGTTGTCCTTTGCTGAAGTCAGGCGTCCAAAACCTGATGGATAGCAAAGAGATCTTGTTCGAGAAGATTGTTGTTCCTGCTGAAGAAGTGTCAATTGTTACTATTTTCAACAACCCTACCAAGGCTCCCTCAAAGAAGCCTTTCAAAATCATGTCTACTCAGAAGATTGCTCCTATCATCATTACTGTTCCGGGGCCCCTCCCTTATACGTCCGACAAAGCTGTCCCTTGGCACTATGGGGCAGATGTTTATGTGCTCGGAGTAAAACAAGAGTTTGATACTAGTACCGGTGTCAGCAACATCACCGGGCCTGCCAAAGTTACTTGCAGTGGTAGGCTGTTCTCACCAGATATTACGCCACCAGCTATTCAGAGACCTCTTATCATCACACCTGCAAGTGTGCCTGCTTCCCTTCCTGATCAAGTTCCTGTTTCTACCCCTGCTGCCGAGTCATCTGACGCTCGGGGCAAAGGGATTGCTACTGATGTGCCTGCCCAGACGGAGGCACCGAAGACCAATGTTGAAGCTTCTAAGCAAGAGATGGAAGAGATTCTCAAGATCATTAAGAAGAGTGATTTCAATGTAGTTGAGCAGCTGGGGCACACCCCCTCTAAAATTTCTATGCTATCACTGTTGTTGTGTTCAGAGGCCCATGCCAAGGCCCTGATCTCCTTCCTGAAGACGGCCTATGTGCCACAAGAAACATCTGCTGATCAATTTACCGATTGTATGGCCAACTTGACTGCCGATAATGGTTTGGGCTTCTCTGACGCCGATCTGACTGCCAAAGGAAAGAACCATAACGACGCCCTGCATGTCTCCATTGAATGCAGGGGCACTACTCTTGCCCATGTGTTGGTAGACACCGGTTCTTCATTGAACGTATCACCCAAGAAGGCCCTAGACAGGTTGGATTGCGAGGGTTTGGAGCTCAAGCCTAGTAACATTGTTGTCCGGGCCTTTGACGGTTCGAAAAGGATGGTACATGGGGAAGTTGACATTCCAATCAGGGTTGGTTCTCAAGTTTTTGATTCTACTTTCTATGTGATGGATATCCGACCATCCTATTCTTGTTTGCTGGGTCGTCCATGGATCCACAAGGCTGGAGCTGTGACCTCCACACTACATCAAAAGCTTAAGTACCCAATCAGAGGGAAGATTGTGACAGTTTAAGGGGAGGAAGAGTACTTGGTCAGCCACCTCAACTCGTCCCGGTACGTAGAGATGGATGGGGAGTTCATTGAAACCCCCTTTCAACACTTTGAAGAGGTGCCTCAGACGCTGGCGTCAGCAGAGACTGTAATTGAAGAAGATTCTCCTTTGAAGATGGCTTCCTTAAAGGATGCCCGGGCTGTTATTGAGAAGGGTGAGTGCGCAAACTGGAGCCGACTTCCTGATTTCACTCCAAAAACCGACAAGTTTGGTTTGGGTTTCACTGCAAAGGCTCAGAGGGCTGTTCGTAAGGCAAGGATTGGAAGACCTCATGTGTTCATCACCAACCCGGGAGTGAATGCTATTGAAGACGACGTGGAGGAATCTGAATTCGACAGCTGGATCTACCCAACAACTGACAGTGGACCAAGCAACTGGACTGCCAAAGACTTCACACCTATTACTTTTGTCACTCAGTAATGAACTCTTTTGTTTTGAATTTGTAACAGACAATATTTTGAAACTTTTATGGCTCGGTGTCTTACCCGGGGCACCGTGGCTTCATTTGTGAGGGCTTTTGTGTGTCATTTTCATATATCATTAATAAAAACATTGGACGTTTGTTGCATTTCAAAATCTTGCGCTCCTTTTCTTTCTTTATTATATATTGCAAAACAGCTATATTTACACACACTCACCTATACAGGTTCCAATCCATTCTGGATCTCACTGGTAACGACTCTGCTACTGCCAGTTATGACTTCGAAAATCCGATCAACTTAGCCGAAGACGAAGGTGAAAATGATTGCGAAGTGCCTGGTGAACTTGCAAGACTACTACTCCAGGAAGAGAGGGCCATTCAACCACATGAAGAGCCAGTGGAAACGGTAAATCTGGGTACTGAGACAGACAGAAAGGAAGTCAAGATTGGTGCCAATCTAGAGCTCAGTGTGAAACAATGGCTGATTCAGATGCTGCATGACTATGTGGAAATCTTTGCCTGGTCTTACGAAGACATGCCTGGGTTGGATACCGACATTGTGGTTCATCACCTGCCTACCAAGGAAGAATGCCCTCCGGTAAAACAGAAGGTCCGCCGTATGCGTCCAGAAATGTCCGAGAAAATCAAAGATGAGGTTATGAAACAATTTGATGCCGGGTTTCTAGCAGTGACTTCTTACCCTCAGTGGATTGCCAACGTGGTTCCAGTGCCGAAGAAGGATGGTAAGGTCCGAATGTGTGTTGATTACAGGGATTTGAACAGGGCGAGCCCTAAAGATGATTTCCCTCTGCCTCATATCGACGTTCTGGTTGACAACACTACTCAGCATAAAGTATTCTCCTTCATGGACGGCTTCTCCTGTTATAATCAGATCAAGATGGCTCCTGAAGACATGGAGAAGACCACCTTTGTTACTCAGTGGGGCACCTTTTGCTACAAGGTCATGCCATTTGGGTTGAAAAATGCTGGGGCAACCTACCAACGTGCCATGGTTGCCTTGTTTCATGACATGATCCATCACGAGATAGAAGTATACGTCGACGATATGATTGCAAGGTCCCAAACTGAGGAGGAACACCTTGACCACCTACAGAAGCTGTTTGACCGTCTGAAGTTGTACAAGCTGAGGTTGAACCCAAACAAGTGCACCCTTGGGGTGAGATGTGGAAAATTTCTAAGCTTCGTCGTAAGCGACAAAGGCATTCAAGTGGACCCTGCCAAAGTGAAAGCCATACAAGAGATGCCAACTCCCAAGACAGAGAAAGAAGTCAGAGGCTTTCTAGGACGGTTGAACTATATTGCCCGATTCATCTCGCATCTAACTGCTACCTGTGAACCAATCTTCAAGCTGCTGAAGAAAGATCAAGTAGTACGTTGGAACGATGAATGTCAGGCCACTTTCGAA
The DNA here is from genome assembly GCA_948472305.1 of Vicia faba. Lineage (NCBI taxonomy): Eukaryota > Viridiplantae > Streptophyta > Magnoliopsida > Fabales > Fabaceae > Vicia > Vicia faba. Next base: position 1,634,390,711 of record OX451739.1, on the reverse strand, counting down.
AGGATCAAAGAGTATCTCCAAGAACCACCCTTTCTTATGCCGCCGGTTGAAGGGAGACCTCTAATCTTATACTTGACAGTACTGAACAACTCAATGGGGTGTGTGTTGGGGCAGCATGACGAGTCTGGCCGAAAAGAACACGCCATTTATTACCTTAGCAAAAAGTTTATCGACTGTGAGACCCGATACTCACTGCTCGAGAAAACTTGCTGCGCTTTGGTATGGGCTGCTCGCCGACTGAGACAGTATATGTTGACTCACACTACTCTGTTGATTTCAAAAATGGATCCAATAAAGTACATCTTCGAAAAGCCTGCCTTGTCCGGAAGAATAGCAAGATGGCAGATGATCTTGACAGAATACGACATCCAGTACACGAATCAGAAAGCAATCAAGGGAAGTGTATTGGCAGACCATTTGGCACATCAGGCAATGGACGATTACCAGTCGATGAACTTTGAATTTCCAGACGAGGATATCATGGTAGTGACTGATTATGAAGTACCTGGACCAGATGAAGGACCCGAGGAAGGATCCCGATGGTCTATGCACTTTGACGGAGCCTCGAACGCTTTGGGTAATGGTATCGGCGATGTGATCATATCCCCTAAAGGCACTCATACTCCACTCACCGCCCGACTATGTTTCAACTGCACCAACAACATGGCAGAGTATGAAGCATGTATCATGGGTCTTCAAGCTGCAATTGACCTAAGGATCAAGTTTCTAAGTGTCTTCGGAGATTCCGCTCTCGTGATCAATCAGATCAAAGGCGAGTGGGATACGAAACACCCAAATCTTATTCCTTACAAGGAGTATGTGCTGACGTTGATTCCCCACTTTGAGGAGATAACCTTTGAACACTTCCCAAGAGAGGAGAATCAGTTAGCGGACGCGTTGGCTACGATGTCTTCTATGTTCAAAGTTAAATGGGACAACGAGGCGCCCCGAATCATTATTTGGAAGTTGGATGAACCTGCACATTGCTGCGATCTCGAGACCGAAGAGGTAACAGAAAAACCCTAGTACCATGAAGTGAAGAGGTACCTTGAAGCTCAAGAATACCCCGAAGGCGCATCTGTTAATGACAAGAAGTTCCTGAGGAGGTTTGCGGCAAAGTTCTTCCTCAGCAATGACATTCTCTACAAGCAAAACCATGATTCAACCTTACTGCGTTGTGTGGATAAGACTGAAGCAGAAAGGATCATGGCGGAGCTACATGAAGGTACCCTCGGAACACATTCCAGTGGACATACCATGGCAAAGAAAATCCTTCGGGCAGGATATTTCTGGTCCACAATGGAAGCCGACTGTTATCAGCATTCTCGAACTTGTCATAAATGCCAGATCTATGCTGACAAGGTGCACATTCCTCCGGTTCCTCTGAACGTCTTGACAACACCTTGGCCTTTTGCAATGTGGGGCATTGATATGATCGGCGAAATCAGACCTACGGCATCCAACGGGAATCACTTCATCTTGGTAGCGATTGATTACTTCACAAAATGGGTTGAAGCAGCTTCCTACGCTACCGTAACCAAGAACGTTGTGGCACGATTCATTCGGCACAACCTGATCTGTCGATAAGGTGTACCTGAGAGGATCATTACGGATAATGGTACCAATCTTAACAACAAGATGATCACTGAGCAATGCGAGCAGTTCAAGATACAGCACCACAACTCTTCTCCCTACCGGACAAAGATGAATGGGGCTGTCGAAGCGGCAAATAAGAACATCAAGAAGATTGTGCAGAAGATACAGTGACCTACAAAGATTGGCACGAAATGTTACCGTTTGCTCTTCATGGGTACCGTACCTCAGCACAGACGTCAACAGGGGTAACTCCCTTTTCCTTGGTCTATGGCATGGAGGCAGTCTTGCCTATTGAAGTCCAGATACCCTCTCTTCGGATAATGAAGGATGCAGGTTTGAGCGAAGATGACTGGATCCAGACTCGGCTTGATCAATTAAACCTAATTGACAAAAAGAGACTCACTGCTATTTGTCATGGTCAGACGTACCAAAAACGGATGATCAGGGCATTTAACAAGAAGGTCAGACGACAAGAGTATCAAGTCAGAGACCTGGTAATCAAGCGCATCATTCTTCCTCAAAGTGATCCCAGGGGCAAATGGACCCCTACGTACGAAGGGCCATTTATGGTTAAGCATATCTTCTCAGGAGGAGCTATGATTCTAACCACCATGGACGGTGACGACCTTCCTCACCCCGCCAATGCAGACATAGTAAAAAGATACTACGCATGAACTAAAGACCCGTTAGGTTGACACACCTAGGCAAAAATAAGGGCTTCCCGGCGAACCAAAAGGGTTCGGGCAAAAATAAGGGATGAAATGAAAAAAATCTGTACACCCGGCAAGTCGAAAACCTGAAAAGGCGACTTGGGCAAAAATGGGTATCCCGGTGGACTGAAAACCCGAAAGGGCAGTCCAGGAAAAAGTTAGGGATAAAGCCTAATACTATGTCTCATTGGATCACCTTGCATCCAAAATTCAGCATCAACTATCGGGCTCAGACGACACAAATTAATCCGCTTCATCTTCAACTAAGCAGCAAAGTGATGAGACGCTTGAAGACATAAAGGCGATAGCAGAGTTGGAACCCAGTGGGATTATTTTTCACATAGCTGTTTTGTTTCCTTTTCACAAAATTGTATAAACTCTATTTTGCTCAGCGGCGTTATCTTACTAGGACGTCAGCCTCTTGTACAAAAACGCCTATTTACAGGCAAATTTCGAAATCAATACAAGTTCAATTTTTCAGAAAAATTACCCATCGTTTTTTCTTTCTTCTGTTTTTGTTTTGCAAAGAACGTCCAATGTTCATTTTTGATATATGCATTTAACATTAATTGCTAATCATGAATATTTGCATACGAAACAAAGGACTAATTACAGATGACATCAGAACCAGGGGCAATAAAGAATTGTCTAAGCGATCTAGTTGCTCTGTCCACCAAGGTACCAAGGTAGGTTCGGCTGAAGAACGTAACTAGGATACCTTCACTCCCCGTCGAGTAAGACAAGATTCAGCATTACTCTTCCCAGGCAGAGTTGGTCTCCCATCAGCCCTAAAAAGGCACAGTATCTCCAGCAAGTCAGTGATACTCTCCCCAAGCAGAGTTAGTCTACTGTCAGCCTTAAGGAAGTTGGGTATCCCCAGAAGATCTCAATATTCCCCAACGGAGTATAGACATTCCTTAGCAAGCATCCCCGACAGTCTTAATATAAGATTGTTCCCCGGTGAAACACCAGACACCCCAGTGGAATCAATCTCCCCAGTACAGTTCAAAAGTTTCCCCAGGAAAGTTGAATCATCCTCCCCAGTAGATTTGGAAGCTTATCCCCAGTAGATTCTGGAAGCTTATCCCCAGTAGATTTGGAAGCTTATCCCCAGTAGATTCTGGGAGCTTATCCCCAGTAGATTCTGGAAGCTTATCCCCTGCAGAGTAAGAACGCATCTCCCCGGCTTCATCCAGCCAGGGCATATTTGTAGACGACAAATTCCAGATTCGACACCTGTATCCAGCCAGGGCATATATGTAGATGACTAATTCCAGATTCGATACCTGTATCCAGCCAGGGCATATCTGTAGACGACAAATTCCAGATTCGACACCTGCATCCAGCCAGGGCATATCTGTAGACGACTAATTCCAGATTCGATTCTTGTATCTAGCCAGGGCATATCTGTGAGCGATTGATTGTAGATTCGATACCTGTATCCAGCCAGGGCACGTCTATAAGCAACCTTTTGAAGTTCCGGATTTGATTCCTGTATCTAGCCAGGGCACATCTGTGAGCAACTAATTGTAGATTCGATACCTGTACCTAGCCAGGGCATATCTGCATGAAGAGTTTGAAGATCAACACCTGTAGCAAGCCAGGAAACCATCTTTCTTTCTCAGGTACGCAAGTTCTCGCTAAAGAATCTCTTACGCGATCGACACCTCCAAATGGCATCTATAAGCCCATTCCCGACAAGGTTCTGTCACACCTCTAGATGGCATATATAAGCCCATCCTCCTATCCATCCTATCTCCAAATGGCATCTATAAGCCCATTCCCACCATCACATTGCTGATACTCCACTATGCGAGTGCAAATTTCTGGGCACTTTAGTGTTCAATCATCTTCCACCTTCGGATCACGAAAGGCACGCAAGCCAATCTACATCCTCAGGTCTAAGAAGATTGAACAGGGGAAACTGTTGTACCCCAAAATTTTCCCTCCCATTTCATCAATATTTTCTCATCACAAGACCCTTGGAGCTCAAGATCAAGTTAGGGTTTGCTCTGCTCAAGACTCCTCCTTGCACTGTTGACCCAAATTAGGGTTTGAGTTTGCACAAAGATGTTTTGACCTAAAATGCCCAAGATAACTTTCATGCTTCATGTTGGGCTCACAAGTTTATCCATACCAAGTTTCAAGCCTTGATTCCATTCTTTACCCAGTCAATTGGACAGTTGACCTAAAAATCAGCTGTATTAGGGAAAAAGTCAACTGTGGCCAATTGATAGTCAAACCTCATGATTTTTGACCCACATCAACATTATGAACTCATATGGACCATTTGATCAAGTTTGGATCACAATTCCACAAGAAATTTGATCAGATCACCAAAAGGGCAAAATGGTCATTTTTAGGGTTTTGACTGCACAAAGGCAATTTTTGACTGTTTGACCTGGACAATGGCAAACCAAGCTCACATATGGACTCAAGGACTCAATGACATGGTCTTGACACATTCAACAAGTTCAAAAGATCCCAAATGCACAAGATTGACAGATGAATTTTCCAATCAACTGATCAAATTTGACTGTATACTGAAAAGTCAAACTTTGACTTTTTGGTCAAAATCAAGTGCCAAGATTCATTTTTCATCAAGACATGTCAAATTATGAAACTTACTCATCAAGAAACAAAAAATTACAAATTAGGGTTTGAAATGAAGAAATTTCATAACTTAGAAATTTTCTAAGTTATGAAATTTCCTAATTTTTTCCTAACTTTGTCCCATTTTTTCATCAAGAAACATTTGCGAAAACAAACGCAAAACCTCAAGTCAGTTCTCCCACCGTATCACACCCATCCATCTCTACGTACCGGAATGAGTCGAAGTGGCTGACCATATATTCTTCCTCCCCCTGCACTGTCACAATCTTCCCTCTGACCGGGTATTTCAGCTTCTGATGTAGTGTGGAGGTCATAGCTCCAGCCTTGTGGATCCATGGGCGACCCAGCAAACAGGAATATGATGGTCGGATGTCCATCACATAGAATGTTGAATCAAAAACCTGAGAACTAACCCTGATTGGAACGTCAACTTCACCATACACCATCCTTTTGGACCCGTCAAAGGCCCGAACAACAATGTTACTTGGCTTGAGCTCTAAACTCTCACAATCCAGCCTGTCTAGAGCCTTCTTGGGTAATACGTTCAATGAAGAACCAGTGTCAACCAGCACATGGGCAAGAGTAGTGCCCCTGCATTCAATGGAGACATGCAAGGCATCGTTATGGTTCTTCCCTTTAGCAGTCAGATCAGCGTCAGAGAAACCCAGACCATTATCAACAGTTAAGTTGGATACACACTCGGTAAATTGATCAGCTGACGTCTCTTGTGGCACGTGGGCCGTCTTTAGAAAGGTGATCAGAGCCTTGGCATGGGCCTCTGAACACAACAACAATGATAGAATGGAAATTTTAGAGGGGGTGTTCCCCAGCTGCTCAACTACGTTAAAATCACTATTCTTGATAATCTTAAGGATCTCTTCTGTCTCCTGCTTGGAAGCTTCAACAGTGGTTGTCTTTGGTACCTCCGTCTGGGCAGGCAAATCAGTAGCAATCCCTTTGCCCCGAGCGTCAGATGACTCGACAGTAGTGGTAGAAATAGGAACTTGGTCAGGAAGGGAAGTAGGCACACTTGCAGGTGTGATGACAAGAGGTCTCTGAATAGTTGGTGGCGCAATATCGGGTGAGAAGAGCCTACCACTGCGGGTGACTTTGGCATGCCCGGTGATATTGCTGATGCCGGTTCTAGTATCAAACTCTTGCTTTACTCCTAGAACATAAACATCTGCCCCATAGTGCCAAGGGAAAGCTTTGTTAGATGTATAAGGAGGGCCCCCGGAACAGTGATGATGATAGGTGCAACCTTCTGAGTAGACCTGATTTTGACAGGCTTCTTTGAGGGAGCCTTAGGAGAGTTGTTGAAAATAGTAACAAAGGACACTTCTTCAGTAGGGATAGCAGGAACAACAATCTTCTCGAACAAGATCTCTTTGTTATCCATCAGGTTTTGGACGCCTGACTTCAACAAAGGACAACCAGCAGGTGAAACAGAACATAGATGGCAACCTTTACTACATCCCGGAAATAAACCGGCTAGAAACAGGTTCCTTTTGACAATCAACAACGGAGTAACAATATCATCCACGGAGGCTGCATACAGGTCTTCTTCCACAACATTCACTCCATGCTTGGGCATGGGGGCAGTCACAACATTGGGCCTTTCGGGCACCTCGAACTCTATCTCTTTACCATCAATAAGGTCCTGAACCTTATTCCTCAGTTCCCAACAATCATCCGTAGTATTCCCCGGGCTGTCAGAGTGATAAGCGTAGCGGATGTTAGGATTGTACTTTGGAGATGTTGTATTCACAACCTTCGGAGCTTCTTTGACAGTTACCAGATTGGTTGACAGTAGTTGCAGCAATATCTGGGACAAGGTCATACTGAGTCGAGTGAACTCCCTTCTGGGTCTCTCACCCCTTGGTTGGTTATATTGCCGAGGAGCAGCAGCAGGCTTTGAAATTACCACCGTGTTGACGGCTTGGCGGCGTTCCGGTTTATTTTGTCTCCTGGAACCATAAACAACACTAGATTCTTTCTTGAAGGGCTTTTTTTCAGTACTCGAGGAGGCACCTTTCTGTATCTTCCCAGACTTGATACCAGCTTCTATCCTCTCACCAGTCAAGATCAGCTCTGTAAACCCAGCAGAAGAATTCCCGATCAGATGGTTAAAGAACGGACCCGACAGGGTCCCCAAGAACATATCAACGAGCTCACGGTCAGTCAAAGGTGGCTGTACCCTTCCTGCCAGGTCTCTCCACTTTTGGGCATATTCCTTAAATCCTTCACCCGTTCCTAGTGACATACCCTGTAGTTGGGTACGCGTAGGAGCGAGGTCAGAATTATACTGATACTGCTTGTAGAACGCAGTAGCCAAGTCCTCCCAGTTACGAATGCTGGCTCCATCCAGCTGATAGAACCATTCGAGTTGAGTCCCTGAAAGACTATCCTGGAAGAAATGGATCCATAAATTCTTGTCAGCAGTGTAAGGTTGGATCTTCCTTACATATGATCTGAGATGCAGCTTAGGACAGGAAGCCTCGTCGTACTTTCCAAGACCTTCTTCTCACTGGCATGTAGACTGGTTTCAAGAGAATTCCGCTCTTCCTTGAGTTGGATCCAGCTCTTCTGCATTTCTTCCCAAGATGTTGGCATGTCAGGATGTAGAATGGTGTAGGGCACCTCTCCTTTCATAACTGGCTCTTTGATCACGGGGAGAACATGAGGGTATGGTATCACAAGCTTCTGGGAGCAGGCTCGTACCCACTTGAGATAAGGCTCAAGGGGGATGGAATTCTTGTGCCCCAGGGTCTTACTATCCACCTTGTTAGGCATCCTCCAAGCTCTGGTGAATCTCTGGCGAAGTCCTTGCGTATCATTGTCGAAGTCAAAAACTATGTCAGGAATCAACATGTCATGAGGGCCATCCCTCTGAGCATATCCAAACTGCCTCAAAGCCAGACATGGGTTGTAAGTAATGCCTCCACTAATTCCAAGTAAAGGAACATTAGGAAATTCTCCACAACGATCAATGATAGTGACACTTTCTCTGGACCGAGAACACCAATGTATATCAGCATGTGTAAGAGTCATTAATCATTGTGACCATCTCAAACCCCGCTCGTTCTTCAAAACTGATTGTGGAAGGTGCGAAATAAACCACCTTGCCAGGAGAGGAGTGCAGTACATGAGAACACCTCTTTTTCTCATGGTTCGAGTGTAACATGAGTGCAGGATGTCCCCAAGCAACGTAGGTATGGGATTCCTAGACATGAAAATCTTGACAACATTGATATCTATAAGCTGATCCAGATTCGGGAATAACACCAACCCATAGACAAGGAGTGCCACAATTTCTTCAAAGGCTTGTAGGTCAAGAGAATTCCAGCATTCTTGTGCTTTCTCCAGTAGGAACTTTGCCAAGAATCCTTTGATACCACTTCTGATTTCCCAATGCCCCTTGATGTCAGATGGTTGCAGACGTAATGTTTTAGCAACCTCTTCAAGTTTTGGTTCCTTTTCCGTACCGTTGTAGGGTAGTTGACTAAGGATAGGAATTTTCAGAAGTTGAGAAAACTCTTCCAAAGTAGGCACCAATTGATAATCCAGGAAAGTAAAACAGTGGTGCAAGGGGTCAAAGAACTGGAACAACACTTTCACCATATCTTCTTCAATGTTGGTGTTGACCAAGCTGATGAGTCTACCATGCCTTTCACTGAAGGAAGAGTTCTCGGGAATCCTGGATGTAAGCTCCTTAAGCTGAGGAGGGATCCTTACAAGGTTGACCTGAATTGTCTTTCTGCGGAGAGATTCCATGTCCTACAAAACAAGAACAAAGATGAAGATTCGAACCCTTGAAGTGGTTAGTAAATGCATATGATGCTTTATGATGTCATGATGTTATGATAAAAGCACACCACAAGTATTCACAAAAGGCAAACATGATAAGGCACACAAGTCACACCAGACAACCCTTAGAGTTTAGGCCAGCATGAAGTTTAGGTACTACCCTCTTGAAGTTGGTTGGCTCAACACCTGTCCTATCAAAAGTAACCGGGTTCTAAGGAGCTCAATATCATTGGGTTGTTTTCTATGTTCATTGTTTTGATTTAGCCACTGAGCGTCGCACTCTGTTTTGAGTTCGGAACGACTTTTGGGCGATGGTTCACCAGTTTGAATTTGGGAGACAGTCATTATCTCCTTTTTCTTTTACAACACTTTTCATGTTGTTGAGGGTTTTGTAATGACCTCACTATTTTGATTTTGATTTGTTATCCCTAACTTTTGCCTGACTGTTACCGTTTTCCGGGATTACTGTCAGCGGGATGCCCTAGCTTTCTTAAGCCTCCTTTGGCTCAGTGGGCTTTTCTCTTTTGAGAGATTGACTGTCTATGTGATAGGGAACCACCCTTGTCTTTTGATTCCAAAGGAACGCTTTCTTTTTCGACGTCGTTCGTTGTATTACGAACTGAGAGTTTGCGACTTCAATGCGCATTTTCTCTTGAATTAACTGAGATTCTACCCTGCCCCAGGTTTATATCAAAGGTTTTGATTGTTTAGAACAGAAAACTCCTACTTCTTTGGCTCGAAGGGGTTGACTAGGGATTAACTTCCTTATAACTCCAGTGTTTGGGAATTGAAAGAAATGCCTGTACACCATCAGCAAGGTCTGTTCAAAAGCATACTGTATAAGATCACGATATTGTTTCGTCATCCTCCCTCTAAAGGCTTACAGCCTTTTATCAAGAGTCAAATATCATAAAGAAAATCATAAGAGTAGTGAAACGAATGGATGAATTCAAGACAAACATATGCAATGCATTAATGAAAACAGAGTTTAACATCAACAGATAATTGTTTGACAACAAAAGAAATTACAACTTTGAAAATTCAGAATGAAGCAAACACAATCTCAATGATTTGGCATAGGAGGAGTGATCATGCTGGAGTCTCTGGGGGACCAAACTCAATCTCCTTGGCATCGATCATGTCCTGGATCTTGTTCTTCAGAGGCCAACAGTTGTTGGTATCATGCCCCGGGCTATCAGAGTGGTATTCACATCTTTCATTGGGGTGATAGGTAGGAGCAGAAGTATTCGGGTTCCGGAGAGGAGCCCTCAAAGTAATCATACCCCTCTTCAACAAGTGTTGCAGTGCCTGAGACAGCGACATGTTGATCCTGGTGAACTGCCTCCTAGGTGCGACCTCCTTATGCTGATGCCCCTGTCTTTGTTGAGCAGGTATAGGATTAGGGATCAGGATTGCCCCTATATGTTGGTCATGACGACCCTTTTGACTGTTCGCAGCAATGGACTCTTTCTTCCCGTTGTAGGGAGTTATCTGAGTATCGGAGGTTGTGGATCCCTGGATCTTTCCACTCTTGATGCCAGCCTCGACCCTCTCGCCAGTCAATATTAGCTCGGCGAATCCGGCTGAAGAGCTTCCAATTAAGTGATTAAAGAAAGGCCCTGTCAAAGTTCCCATGAAAATGTCGATCAACTCTCTGTCAGTTAAGGGAGGTTGCACCCTACCAGCCAAATCTCTCCACTTTTGGGCATATCCCTTGAAATTCTCGTCGGAACCCATGGTCATGTTTTGCAACTACGCACGAGTTGGTGCAAGATCAGCATTGTACTGGTACTGTTCGTAAAAAGCCCTGGCTAGATCTTCCCAGGTGTGGATGCGAGAACTCTCCAATTGATAGAACCACTCGAGATGAGCCCCTACTAGACTTTCTTGGAAGAAATGGATCCAAAGCCTCTTATCAACTGTGTATGGTTGAATCTTGCGGGCATAAGCCTTCAGATGCATCTTAGGGCAAGAGACACCATCGTACAGAGCAAAGGTAGGGATTTTGAATTTTGGAGGGATGGCCAATCCAGGAACCAAACCCATGTCTCCTAAATCCAAGCCAGGTATTTGTTGGATCTCCATAGCATTGAGGCGATCCTCCAACTCTTTGTACTTGTCATCAGTAAGAGGATATTGTTCTTCGGAGTAATCAGCTTCCTCTTCAACAATCTCCACATTGTGATTTTCCTCAAGACTAACCACTGTGTTGGATGGGGTTGCAAGGTCTTGGGTCTTAGGCCTTCTCCTCAAGTTCAGGATGCGGGCTGTCTTCTTGGATTTCTTCTTGTCTTTGAGAAGAAGAGCTGTCAGATCCTCTTGCCCTTTACCCATAGCCAGCAGCATTTGTTGGAATTGAGCATTTTGAGCTTGGAGATCTTTCACCGTTTGCTCCATATCCATCTTACTGAAATAAACAGTAGGAAGAATAAGGAGACCTGTAGGGGAGAAACCTGTTATGCAACGATATGTGTGATATATATGCAATGTTTTCAAGGATCTCTTGGGGTAAACACAAGAAAGTGTTAGAGGTTGAACTCTGCTCTTGGATTGGAGAACTTTGTATCGGTGGATGTCTTTCCACGAGAATCAAGCTCACCATGTCGAGTGGGTCATAGCCCCTGATTCAAGTTGTTGCACTTGAACTTTGACCGGATTGGTTAGAGGAGAAACCCCCTTGCCCCTTGATAGATGTGTGGTTCAATGTAACCCTGCATCAACAAAACCCTCGAGACCCTTGAAATGGTTATTGAAAATGCTAAAATGCTATGGTATGATGTCATGATGTTATGTACATGTATGCGAAAAGCAAGTAAGTGTATATACAGGCAAACAATATTCACACAAAGCACACAAGGCCTTAGGTTTAGGCTTGCATGAGGTTCAGGTACTACCCTCTTTCAGTTTGTTGGTTAAAACCTGTCCTACCAAAAGTAACCGGGTTCTAAGGGTCCCAATATCACTGGATTGCTCTCATTGTTCATCGTTTCGATTTAGCCACTGAACTGGCGACCGAAATATTCCAGGAAAGCAACCCTCAATTGAGTGTAGTATCGAGTATCAACCAACCTCGGACTGCACCAAAGTCAGTTATCTCACTACCCTAAAAAGGCTAAGATGGTCAATTAAGGTTCTAAGGTCAGTTGATGCTTCGCGACACCACGCGGCGGCCCCGTACTCTCCTTGACTGAACTCAAGGGTTACCGGTACACACCAAAGTGCCACATCAACGTAGCAGACTGCTTCAACCATGTCGGTATACCCCGCACAGTTCCCTCACAGCCTTGTTGCTACCTAAAAGGGTTTCCCCAGATCCGGGTTAGGATCTATAAAACTCCGATACAAGGCCCATAAATGTAAAGCAAACAAAGCAATCAATTTGAAAGTAAAGGTGATCTAAACCCTAAGGTAACCCCACTTTTAAGAATTTCCCCAGCAGAGTCGCCAGTTCTGTGATATGGTGGGAGAACTGACTAGTGTTTCGCGTTCGTATTCGCACTTGTGCGGTTGAGCAAGAGTCGCCACCGACTTTTTATTTTATCCTAAAGGAAAGGTTAAAAAAGCACAGCAAAAACCTTTTGAGATATTTCGTGGGTTCGGGGGGTAGATTATAGAAGGGGAAGGTATTAGCACCCCTTCTATCCATGGTTATCCATGGGCTCTTAGGTACTTGCTTAGATCAATCTTGCCTTGGTTTTCAATTGTTTGAAATGGTGCTTTGTGTGTTGTTTTGAAAATGTTTTGAAAAGATGCCTTGTGCTAGGCTAACCTTGTAACAATTCTTTACTCGAATGTTTTACAAAAGGTGTTTTATCTTTTAAAAAGATGTTTCAAGGGTTTGAAAAGTTGATTTTTGAAAGTGTTTGTGGAGTGGGTTTTGAAATTAGGCAAGTGTTTTTGCAAATTGATCTCAAGTAACTAAGAGTTTTGTCTACCCTATTGTACTCAAAGGTTTTTGTTATGTTTTAAGCCCTTTTAACAATTTTGTTCTACCATTGAAATTGGTAGGCAATCTTGCATTTAGGAAGTTTTATTCGGGACGGGCGCGGGTCATCGTATGGACCATGAATGCAATGGTGCCAAATGTCTTTGGCAATTTATTTTGAAGGGACTATGATCATTCCGTTTAGGCAACACTTTGAGACTTATGATCATTTGATTTTTGCCAAAGATACTCGACGTGCAAGCATGGCCTATTTTGGAAGGCAACATGTGGGATTACCCTAGGGGGTGCAAGTGTGATTTGTGTATTGGTTACATGCATTTGTCTGGTATTAGTTTATCTAGCGTTTGATTTTATGTACATACAAACCCTAGGTCTAACCATGGTATAATTGAAAGCTGTAAATTGCGGAAATATAAAATCTACGCTATTACAAAATAGTGTCTGGGAGTGGGGGTATAAATGTACAAAGGGGATGAGACTTATAGTACCCAGATAAATTACAACCAAATCGAAGTCGCAACCAAATGTAAATATCGAATATACAAATATAAGATAAAAATGTGTATAGGGCAATGTATGGTGTAAGTGTGAATGTGAGATGTATATGAATTGTGTAATTATGTACAAAAGGAAAAATGTTTTAATTAAATGGTAGGTTCAAATTTTAATTAAATTGTATTATGTATATAAAAAAAGAAAGTATTTTAATCACATATTTATTAATTTTAATATTAGAGAAAGGTATATATTGTTATGTACAAATATGTATATTAATTAAAAAAAGGTTTTCAATTTTAATTATATGATAAAAATGATATGTATTATTTTATATACAAATATATTTTAATGTGTATTAAGAAATATTTTCAAGTTAATTATGTATAAAAAGTATCTTATTATTTTATATACAAATATACATAAAAGAAAAAAAAGATGTTTAACTATATGATAAAAAATGTATTTTAATTAAGTTAGTATTTTACAAAGAAATAAAAAAGTAAACATTGTTTATAAAATAAAAGAGGGTTAGTGTTTTACAAAGAAAAAAAAGAAATAAATATTGTTTATGAAATAAAAAGGGTTAGTGTTTAATGGGCTTTGGGGAAGGCAGGAACGGGTCAAGCCCAGATTTAGACATTGAACGAAATTAGGGTTAGTGTGGAAACGGCGCCATTCACTGATCTCTGCTCATCTTCGTCTTCTACGCGAGCTTCTGAGCTATGCCTCTCTGCCTGAGCCACCCCGCTACCGCCTCTTCTCCTCTCATACGGACTAGACAGTCTTCAAATGACGGTTAGTGCATCGTTTCGAATTGGTTTAGGCGTTTTGTTTTAGATTCTTGCATGTCATGATTTATGTGCTCTATTCTTCGTATTTGCTGTGTTTGTTTTAACAAGATGATGAGAAGAAAGATGAGGAAGGAAATATACTACCTTTGATGTGGAGGAGAGGACGAGGAAGCGCTTGAGGAGGCTCAGTGGCGATTCGGTGACGAAGCTAGATGCTTGCTTGGTATTTTCGTTCTTACCTCTTGCTTAGGTTTTATGATGCTTTACACTGAAAACCTTTTCCCTTCTTTCTTCTTCTTCTATGTCACTGATTATTTGCTTATGTTGCCCTGAACATGCTTCCTTCTTCTTCTTCTCTCGTGTTGCCTTTGCTTCTGTTTGTCTTTTGAATTGTTGCCTTTGACTATGATGCTTTTTGAGATTTATTGCCCAGTGATGACCTCAGAGGTCTGAGGGCCTAGGTTGCCTTGAGTTGTTGTTCTGAATGACTTGGATATGCTGGATGCTAGCTCTTCCTCTCTCGTGTTGCCTTGATTTGACGTGTTTCCTCCTCGCCCTATGATGAATCCAGGATTCTGAGGGTTTTTGTTGCCCTGGATATTGAGTTGCTTGGATTGAAAAGAGTTTTGGTGATGACAGTAGTGGTGTTTTTGATGGCCTTGAGGGTGAGGTTTTGAATGGTTTTTGGTTATGACAGGGTGTTGGTAATGTGTTTGCTTCAGGGCATTTAGCAGGCTTTGTACTTTGTTTATCAGGTTTCTTTTGAATGTTTGAAATTTGAGGTTGTGTTTGATGATTATGGTTTGCTTCAGTTTGGATGGTAGGCAGGTTGTTGGTAGCTCTGGTTAGGCTTGGCTTAACAGAGTTTTGGTTTGCAATGGTTTAGTTCACATGTTTTTGGGTTTGTGAGGATAATGGTAAGGCAGGGTGTTGGTTGCCCTGTGTATCTTTTTTTTTCTTTTGTTCATTTGCTTGTGGTTTTTTTTTAACCTTGTTCTGGTTCACAGTATGCAGGTTATGTGAGGTTTGGGACAGGTTCAATATGTTTTTTGTTAGGTGTCTTAGCTTGCTTCAGTTGCTCTTGTAGGTTTGATGCAGGCTTTCCTGCCTTGACAGTAATGAGGCTTTTGCTTCCTCAGTTTGTATATTTCTCTTCTCTCCTTTTGCTTATCAGTTTTGGAGTTTTGTATATTTTTCTTCTTATCTCTGAACTGCCTGCTGAACTGTGTTTTTGGATTATATCTTTGTTGTCTTCTGCCCTGAGCCTCAGACCTGAACCCTGCCTACTGCTGCTTTATCTCCCTTCTTTTTCTCTGCATAGTACAATTTTTTGAATTTAATATGATTTATTGTTGTACTATGCTCTGAAGGGGCCTATGGGAAATGATGACTAATATATTTAGCTTGCATAACACATTTTCTGCATCTTCTTTATCCATCTTTTGTGCTGTCCTACACTTTTTGCACTTCTTTGATATCTTGGGATTTTGATTTTGTAGCAATTGTACTTCCTTGATTTTCTTTGATATCTTTGGCATTTAAGTGGGAATTGGATTTGAACTAATACAGTTTGAACTTTGGATTTGAAATTGAGATTCTATGCAGTCTTGAATTTTGGAACTTATACTTTTGACATTTGCATTTCATGAATAAAAAAAAATCTTCCCTCTCTGTGAACCGGGATAAATCCCGCGATTTACAGAGAGGGTCAACTGATCCCAGTCAGTGGCCCCTAATGATGAGCAATTTTAACTGTCTTTAATTAAACTGCTTTCTGACTTTTTTCTTCTTTTCACAGATAAAAATGGAGCACCGGCGCGGAGTGAAGAATGAAGAATATTAGAAAATAGGATAGCTTTTTATTTTATGTAATATTTAAATTAATGTAAATTATTGTCTGTAATTTAAATTATAAACAACAATTTGTACAAATAATTCAAATATCAATAAAATCCAAATTATCCAATTAATTCTAATTTTCTTTATTGTTTATTTATTTATTTAAAATTCTTAGAATTAAAACAATTGAAAAATAAGTTTCAATCATTCAATTTCAGAATAATAAATAACTTAAATAAAAACAACACTGATCAATTAAACCTGTCTTATTCGACATCCAAAGCAAAGCAGCAGTTAACCCAAATGGACTGATCAAACGCATAAACACTGTGAATCCAATACTGCATCCTGTATCTGACTGGCCCAATCAAAACGTACTGAATTCAAACCACTGTCTCTTTTACTGATTAAACCAAGATAACGCGAATTTTAACCCGAATCTCGGAATAAACTGCGAAGTGCTGTGGAATTTAAATTCTTCTGAGAATATGCCCATAAAACCTTAATTCCCGATTAAATGCCAAATAACGCTCGCCTGATCAAAATTGGACCAAAAATCATCCAAAACCCTGAGCCAAATGTGAAACAATCCAAAGCTCTGAAAATCAGTAAAAACCCTAATTTTGCTTGACTGTCAAGAAAAGTCCGTTTGTCCGATTCTTGAGCCAGTTTGAAAAGTCAGGAAATGCCTGAAGCTGAGATTTCTTGTGGAAAAACGCGAGGGCAAATTTTGGGGTACAACAGTGATCTTGTTATGATCGAGTTGATATGATATGATAGAGGAATCTTAGGGGAAAAAATTGGGGTACAACAACTGCCCTTATTTAAGTGTCTTCTATCCGGAGATACGAAGGTTACAAATCTTCGTGTCGACGCGATTGAAGATACTTAAATATAAAACAAGCCCTATTTTTGTCTCTAAGATGCCATGCAATGCTTATGATTATGGATGCATATGAACAAAACAAAAGAGACGCAAAGTAACACTGGGGATGCCACAAAAATGAAGAAACAAAGGAGCAACCCCACCAGGAAAATAAATCACTGGTGGACCAAAAGAAATAGAACCAGAGAGGAGGATAACAAGCATCGACGTTCACTGCCGATGTCTACCAACGTTCACTGAAGGTAGAGAGAAGAAGATATACCTACTCACAGATGACGGTAAACTACCAACTCAATAGTTGAAGGTAGAAGAGAAAATATATCATGCCATCGCCGTTCACTGACGAGGAACTATCACCGTTCACTGATGATAGCAAAAAGATAAGAAACACCGACGTTCACTGCCGATGCACTACCGACGTTGACTGAAGGTAGATCTTGAAAATATCATACCATCGCTGTTCACTGACGAGGAACCACGATCGTTCACTGATGATAGCAAAAAGATAAGAAACACTAACGTTCACTGCCGATGTACTACCAACGTTCACTGAAGGTAGATTTTGAAAATATCATACCATCTCCGTTCACTGACGAGGAACCACCACCGTTCACTGATGATAGCAAAAAGATAAGAAACACCGACGTTCACTGCCGATGCACTACCAACGTTCACTGAAGGTAGATTTTGAAAATATCATATGTTCCCCAAACTTCTGGTGTTTCACCTAGAACGGGTCTCAACTTCTTCCTTAACCAAGGAATTCCGCCTGGAAAGGGTAATATGTAATCTGTCTCAAATAAAGAGACTTCCACTTGCAAATATTTCACAACGAGCAATTTTTGTGAATTTGAAAGTCCTGCCATCCACTGGCGTAAACTGACGACGGACTGCAAGCTAACCACTCATAGAGGAAATAACAAAAAAAAGTTACGTCGACTTGTACAGGGAAGCACGAGTTGCTCAAACAAAGATACCTGTTGCTTGTTATCATGGAGGATTACAAAAAGAAACGACTTTCTGGGGATAGAAATGTGGCTTCCCGGGGAAAGAGATATGAATTCCTGGGGAAATGAGATATGACTTCCTGGGGAAATGCCACATTATTCCTGTTGAAGAGATAAAGTCTTCTCGTGCAAAATAAATGCACAAATCAAAGCTCAAAGTCCTCAGAAATCCAGAGTAAATAATATTGTCATGCAACCACGAATCCAATTAGAAACAAACTGGAGCAAGACAGCTAAAGAAGATACATCCTTTGAGAAATAAACTCAAGAGGGAAAACCAAATCCAACTAAGCAAGGAGCGCTGCAGGAAGGTTTGAACACAATGTCAATAAAAAATGATTTGTAACAATGCATGATGCATGTATGAATGTATGAGTGATATCGTGCATATGCTGGTAAAAGGATACATAATCGAACAAAAATGCCTCAGGTACTAACAACATTGGTCTAAACTTCAACCAGAAAGATCAATCCAAGAAAGGTAAAAGCAACCGCAGAAACCAAACTTATTGTCTGTCCTAACTTCACTGATGAGAAACATAATCCGGATGTAGCTAAATCAAATAGATACCGGGATAGAACATCTTTCTTCCGTTTTCATCGGAGAAACCAGTTTTCCAAAAACAACGTGCCTACTGGAGATTGCAAGATCAGCCTCAAATAAAGCAGACTGACGCCGAGACAACCAAACCTCACTGGGGGATTCAAGTCTACCTCCCTGGAGAAAAAACAAACTGAGGATTGAAAAATTTTCATCATGAATACTCATTCCAACAAGAGATGCCCTGGGATAACCTTCCCAGGGAATAACACACAAACTTCCATGGGGAAAATAAATGTTTCACAGTCCGTACTCCTACTGGGGATTTCGATACTGATTGTGAATAAGGCAAATGGAAACCAAATTGTCAAAACATTCAGTGGGGAAATAAGGCCCACTTTGAAGGAAGAAAAACATACGGACTTCACTAAGGGAGACAATACTTCATCATCGAGACCTCTACCGGGGACTTCATGCTGACTTCAATGGGGAGGCCAAAACCACATCATCGAGGGGAAACCAAGATACGTTCTTCACTGGGGAAACCGGAGATACGTTCTTCACTGGGGAAACCGGTGATACGTTCTTCGAGAGTAATTATTGCACCAACTTCTTTGGGGAGAAAGGACTTCTGTCACATAAACAAGGCCTTCACTGGAGAATATTGGATTGAGTCTTCATATTATACAAACTTATTCCAACAAAAGATGCCCTGGTGTAGTCTTCCTGGGAAATCAAGAAGTCAACACTAATGCCAATACTGCAAAAAGAGTATCTTAGCACACCGAGGGAATAAAATCTTTCATCATATGAGGGAAAACTTTGCTGGGGAATCTGGGACAGAGGCTTATGACCATGAAAACCCAAAATTAAAAGGGAACCGAGACTTGGCCGGGGATAATAGGATCACAAACCAAATACTGTACCTTGCACCCACTGGTATCGTCTTTAACTATCTGAGAGACACACAAAGATCATGCACATACCAGCAAAAACGACCTGAGAGAACCTTCACGGGGAACCAAGAAGTTCACATTATAGCAAGAGGTCAAAATTATGGGTATTTTAAATCAAACTCAACACTTGGTGAGAGAAAACCCAAAAACTTGACAGTTGTCTCAACACCTCTTAGAAAATATACTGCCCTGGTCTAGCTACTTGGGAAGCACATAACAACAATAGTGTTGTAACAGGAGTAAGTAATGCTCTACAAGAGATTCCATATCAAAAAAGGGAGAAAGAACTCCATCACATGAGCAAAGGCTTCATAGATCTTTTTAATCTCCGTTTGATCACCACCTGGATGGGTAAAGAATCACACTCAGTTGGAGAAGTCTGCAGCAAGACTGAAAAAAATGGGATTATGAACCCAACATCATAACATAACTTGAGAAAGGTTCTCAGCTTGGGTTAGACATAGTAACTATCTTGAAGAAATCTGGATATGCCCTTGGAAACCAATCTGGTGTCTCAAGCTTACTGGGCTGATCAAGGTAACTTTCATAACTTGCCCTTGGCTGCATGCTTTTAGGATAACCTTTCTGATCAAATGGCTTTCATAGATTTGTCGAATATTGACGTAGCTGCCCTAGATTGGCTGAATGTTGCATCCTTTTTGCTCCACAACTCTTCCCAGCAACATGCCTTTTGCTGATACTCAAATGTAATCTTTCATGATATCAATCAGTTGTTTTACAAGTAGAAAATGTTTATTCTAAGAATGAAAATTCTAATGCAACAACTATGTAAGTCTTGAAGATTTTATTTGAAAAGATGTCGCAAAACCCTGTGAACAAATCACTAGCCAGGATGCGACATGGATTTTTGTACGAAAGATAACAAAAGCAATATGATACCAATCACAATAATTTAGCAAAATTAATGGGAGTCAGGAAACACTATCTCATTGGAGTATGCTTTCGAAATAAACCCTGTTTCAATTAGGACTTTTGAGGGTTGTAATGTGGCCTGGTTCACGATTTTAGAAAAAAGATTTAAGGCTCAAAAATATTTGGTGCCCACCCCCTTCATGATTTTCTTCAGTCCTAAGTTCAGTTAACTCGACACGAACATTCATCTCTCGAAAGAAGTTTCGAGATGGTTGAGGAATCAAACAAGGTTTTCTTTGGAAATGCAAGTCACGCATTCCTACTTCTTTTTGGTTTCTTGTCACGCGAATCTGTTCTTTGCTGATGATTTCACATTGTAATCCTTTATCGCATTTTAGGCTTTCCATTTCTTCCTTGCCTTCGGGACAAATTCCTTTTGACTTTGACTCTGAAGTGCAGCGGGATGCCCTGACTTTTGCCTAAGCGACTTGTTTTTTCAAGTTCCGACTTAGCAGGGCTTTTTGTCTCTTTCTTTTTCATCATCATTTTTTTTAATTCATATTTTCTTTTTTCTTTTGAACATGTCGCCTGACTTCGAGTTATTTGTGACTTGCCGAAAGAATTATGACTGCCCTATTTCTGGGTAGATGAAAGATAACCATTGTTGTATCGTCATCTGCTGATCCCCTGATATGTGAGAGATACCCATTGGGATAACATCTTATTTTGATGCACACTACTGATATGTGGAGGTTAAACATTGTTGTTTTGAATTCCCTCAACCTCTTGAAGGATAACCATTATTGTATCCTTAGATGCGCACTCTTGATGAGATTTGAATACTCAATCAGATTAACTGAACACTACCCTGCCCCGGGTTTTAAAAAAATGAGGGGTTTTTCTGAATAGAAAAAGAAACTCCTACTTCAAGGCTCAAAGGGGTTAACAAAGGTTTCACTCCCTTATATCTCCGGTGTTTGAGGATTTGAAACAATGCCTGTACATCGTTAACAAGGTTTTATCCAAAAGCATACAACCAGAAAATTTGTGTTTTAACATCATCATCCTCCTCCCAATCTCTGCCTAGGCAAGAGAATGGGTAACAAGTTGGTATCATAAAGCAATTTAAAATTGAAAACAAATACGAGTGAAACGAATGAATTTCTTCAAGACTAACATACTAATTGCATTAAGATTAAACATTCAAAGGCAAACAAGTTCTTACATGCAAACGGTGCAATGATAAACAAGAAAAATTACAAATGAGAAAGCAGTAAAATGATAATAAACTAAGATGACTCTCTTATCTGGACTTG
Source organism: Vicia faba (assembly GCA_948472305.1). Classification (NCBI taxonomy): domain Eukaryota; kingdom Viridiplantae; phylum Streptophyta; class Magnoliopsida; order Fabales; family Fabaceae; genus Vicia; species Vicia faba. The sequence continues at coordinate 1,634,369,332 of OX451739.1, read as the reverse complement.
CGCTGAAGGTAACATTTCCCAAGCTTTGGAACTATCAACGACAGAGATTCATTCATGCTCTGCTAACGAATTGTTTTGAACATTAGGGCCAATGTCCTTAAACGACAAGATACCGCTTCGGACCAACCTCTGAACTTCGACCTTCAAAGCAAAGCAATCTTCTAAATCGTGCTCAGGAGCATCCTGATGAAAGGCACATGAAGCGTCAGCCTTATATCCTCTTGGCAGTTTTTCAGGAACAGCTGGTCGAGCTCGAGTTTGAACCAGATTCTTCTTCAACAAAGAAGGATACAACTCTGTGTATGTCATTGGAATTGGATCAAAGCTCATTTTCCTCTGATGACATTTCCCTTGATTTCCTTGTTGAGGTGCCCCCTGATATGCAACAGCAGTCGGAGTCTTATTGACGAATGGAGTCACAGAAGCAACTTGTTGATTCCTATTATGAGATCTCCCTTGCCTACCACGAAGTATAGCGTATGAGTCTTGCTCTTTCTTTTTGGAAGAACTATCATCATTCTTCTTAGCACCATTTGACGAGTCCCCGTCTTTAGATAAACGACCTTCACGGACAGCTTCCTCTAAACGGACACCCATTCCCACCATCTCTGTGAAATCACTTGGGGCACTTGCTACCATTCTTTCGTAGTAGAAAGCGCCTAGCGTCTTCAGAAAAATTTTAGTCATTTCCTTCTCTTCCATGGGAGGAATCACTTGTGCAGCCACTTCGCGCCATCTTTGTGCATACTCTTTGAATGATTCTCTATCCTTCTGAACCATGGCCCTAAGCTGGTCACGGTCAGGCGCCATGTCCATATTATAATTGTATTGTTTAATGAATGCTTCTCCCAAATCATTAAAAGTATGGATGCTGACGCTGTCTAAACTCATGTACCATTTCAACGCAGCACCGGTCAGACTATCCTGGAAAAAGTGAATCAGCAGACACTGATCATCAGTATGAGTAGACATCCTTCTCACATACATCACCAAATGAGCACGAGGGCAAGTGTTGCCCTTGTACTTCTCAAATTCTGGGACTTTGAACTTAGCAGACACTTTAACATTCGGGACCAAACACAACTCATTCACATTTCGCCCGAACAACTCTTTTCCCCTAAGAGCCTTCATCTCTCTTTGCATTCTATCAAAATGCTCTTGGAAATCATCCATTCTGTCATAAAGACCCAAGTCTTCACTCGGCAGAGGGAAAGGACAACACACATCTTCATTAACAAACGAAACCAAATTCACTGAAGGAGGTGCAGTAGGAACAGTATGCACCACATGAGGTGCAGGAGTAACAATATTTTTAACCACTGGAGCATCTTGAGGACCAAGATTGAAACCTTTAGGTTCAAAATTCTCTGGAATTCCCGACGGATAACCCTGAGGCATACGGTTTTGAACAACAGCCGGAGTAGCGAATACGGGAACAGTCAGAACTTCAGTACTTGCCCTTGTTGGTTGAGGTTGAACACTCGGTGGCTGATTCTGAGCAACCACCAGAGCTTCCATCAGAGTAGTCAAGTTGGCTAAGCCAGCCTTCAAAGCAGAAACTTCTTCGCGCAACTTACAATTCTCCTGTTCTAAGTTGTCCATCTTCTTTTTGAAATTAGCCCGAGTGTTGTAGTGATGAGTCAGCTTGCTGGGTGAAGTAAAGAAGCTGGGTAAGATACCTAGATATGCATAACAAATGCAAGAAATATGTGCAATATGATGCATGATATGCAATGCACATGATTTTATTTTATTTAATATTTCAAGGGATTTATGGTTTATAGACACGTTGCCAACATCCAAGTAATAAGGCTTTTGTTTCTCTTTCCAGAATCCATGGTTTAAAAGTACGTGAGATATTCACAAATAGTCAACCTTTAAATCCCTTGAAATATTGTTTTTTTCAAAAGATGCTTATGAGTGCATGGATGCATGATGCAACAATCACACACAAGATCACACATATAGGGTTCATAGGTTCAACGTCACGAGCATGAGGTCGAAGGTACTACCCATAAGGTATTGGTCCAAAAAGTTATCACCTACTGAACAAGGTTCTAGAGGTTCCCAGAGTCTACATCCTTCCTTCGAATATTACCAACTTCCTGATTAACTCGGTAATTAGTAATATTCTCAAGAAAAACTCGTCCGAGTGTAGTATCGCGTGATAACTACTTCCGGATTACTCCGTCATAGCTTCTGCACTACACCTAAAAGGCCAAGAGGGGTTAGGTAATCTATGGTCCTCAGCTTCAGCAGGCTCCCAGGTCGAAAGCAGTACGTCTTCCCGATTACTCGGTAAACGATACTACAGTCAAAGGGGCCTCCATTGAGTGGGGGATCTCATGCCTCCTTTTTTGGGATTACTCCCTCAAAGTTAACATGACTATACCGCCCGTCCGATCTTAAAGTTTGCCCAAGTCTGGGTATAGGAATTATGAGTAATCACCAAGCACCCTGTAAACTAGGAAAATCCAGACAAACATATATACAAAATATAACACATAAACAAAAATAGCACATATACAAATATAAACAAAGATAGGTTTAACCCACTTAGGGATGGACCAACAAGAGGTCAATCTTTCCCCAGTGAAGTCGCCATTTTTTTCTGTAGCGGTAGAAATGTGCAAGACTAAGTCATTGGATTGACTAGACTTTATACAAATCAAAATAAAAATCGCCACCGCGCTTTATTGTTTCTAAAGGAATGAGAAAAGAGCGAATAACCCAAAAAGAGGGGGAAAGATTCAAGGTAAGGGGGTTGGTTATGCAAAGGGAAGGTATTAGCACCCTAAACATCTATGGTACTCCGCAGGAACCTCTTTGAAAAATCTGTATATTTTTGCTATAAAAATGTGTTGTATATAAAATGGATGGTGGAGGTGAGAAAAGAAATATTTTTATGATTTTTGCACCCGCCGCGGTTGCGAACCTTTAGTGCCTACGTACCACCTTTCGTGCAATAGGGGATCAGGGTACACGTAGTTCCTCTTTTAAAAATTTGAAACATAAGTGTGTTGGTTGATTTTATGAGATAAGACATCATCGCAATTGTCCGTGTGAAAAACATACTTACTACCCACAATCATGAGAAAGGAGAATTTGCATCATCTCAAAGTGGAGGATATGGCTTGGATTTTAAAATCAACAATGCCTCACTCAACACCCAAGTGGAAAATATCTCACTTCACTACATATTGTAGAAGTATAGTTGTTTGCATCACTACAAGGATTGACAAGAGTCTAATCTTTTGAGAAAAGTTTAAAGATAAAAGCCAAAGTGGAAAAATGGTTTGAAATGAGATTGATTGACTTTTAGTCTTCTCACAAAAAAAGGTCAAGGTATTATTAAATTGATTGAAATTTATTTATGAAAATGTTTCGAAGATGCATGGACCTAAGTCCAAGTTTATTATGAAAATGCTTCAAGTTTCAAAACAAGAAGAGTTTTTTTTTTAAAGGAGGGAGAAGATTTTTGAAATTAAAGAAGATGGGAGGAGAAGAAGAGGTTATCCTAAAGCATAAGGTAAAAGCTAGGGATAAGAACCATCTAACCAACAAGAAGCCAATACTTGACATTATGAGTCAATGTAGAATTCTCATTCTTTGGATTGAAACCAAGCAAGCAAAGATACTAGACCTCTTGAGAGAACCAAACTTCAAGTGTTTTAAGTCTTTGCAAAAATTGGGCAGAGTAACGGCTGTATACGGGTGAATTCCAGATTACAAAGAAAGATCGTAATCTCAATAACCTACACACAAAACAAACAAACAACCCAATGTCTTGAGGTAAACCTCAAGAACTCCAGGCAAAATATCAAATAAAGTCACAAAGTCTCCAAGATAGGCCAAGGTCTCTAATCCTAAGTCCAAGAAGTCCATCACTCCGTAATTCAAAGGATAGTAACCATGTAGTCCAAGTATCATTAATGATTTTTATGGTTCATGTTGATTATTAGGTGTCTTTAAAAAAAGAAAGAAAAACTCAAGTGAGCAAAAATAAAAATGACATAAAAGTAAATGCTCAAGTGAGCAAAGATGAAAATAGCATGAAATGTAAAATGCTAAAAGTAAATGGTACATAAAGCATGAAAATAAAAGCGTAAAGTAAAGTTAATTGTTAGTAATTAGTGGTTAGTTGGATGACCATCTTGAAACTTGCATTTGGAACTCATTAGGGGATTGGTAGAACCAAAGCCTCTACACAAAAAGTTGCATTTGCTTTTTGTCAAGTATATCATCCATTTTGGAATTCTCACAAGGCAACATGTAATGATCAATGATGTTTAAGTGATCCGCGTTGACTAAAGGTGTTGTAGATCCATTAGAGGATTGGTAGAACCAAAGCCTCCACACAATGAATCTCAAGGTTATTGGATCAAAGAGATCAAATTAACATACTTGGGCTTGCAATCATAAGTTTGGGCCACGAATGATCATTTATTCAAATCGGGACAAAATTAAGCGCTATGTTAAGCAATCGTAAGTGGACTTATGTAGACGTCACACCTATTTTGAGGCCGGTCAATAAAAATCTATGTACTTCATGTTTGGATAAATGATATAGAGATCACCATCCCTTAACATGTAGCACAATTAAAAAAAGAAAGGGATAAGATGAAGAGGGAGGGAAATGATAAGCTAATTTGGATCACCATTTCAAAATTCTTTCATCTTTAAATTCAACCACTCCTCTAGATGGATTAAAGCACTAAACATATCATTAATCCAAAGCACCAAAAATGAATTAAATAATTCACTCTTAGGTAGATTTGAATTGATGAACATTTATCCAACTTCATCTACATCACAAAGTCCATTGAGTTTAAAGACAAATTAGACATTTAAAATTGCAATCCAAACCAACAATCAAAAGGAGTGAGTAGAAAAAGCATTTTAGATCAAAGCTGCCCCAAAACAAGGCAAAAAATGCATTCTGTCCTGGTGTCAATCGATTTACACTACTATGTAAATCGATTTACACAATACAGTTTTCAAAAAATCGCGTGAAATTGCTTTTGTGCAATCGATTTACACTTAGTGCAAATCGATTGCACACAGTAACAATAGCAAAAACAACATTTTAAAAGGGCAATTTCTTGTTCAAACTTTCCATCAAACACCATATGATCATGGATCCACTTGAGCACGAAAATTCCATCAAATTATGAGAAAATAACACCATTGAAATCACAAAATAATGCTCAAAGAATCAATCCCAAAGATCACCAAGAGATCACATTGTGAAAGATGAATTATCCAACTTACCAAAGGTAGATCTAGAGAATTATCAAAACAACTTCAAGAATTTGCTTCAATTCAACCACAAGAATCAATTGACCATGCTTGGATGTAGAGAATTGATGGAGAAAAAGTGTTTGGATGAAGGTTTAGCTCAAAGATTAGTAAGCTTCAATGCAAAGCTTACTAACTTTTGAAAATGGAGCTTTGAGTGAATTTGGTAGATGGAGAGAATTGAGATATTTTTTAGCAAGGTGGATTTGGCTATCAAAAGCTTGAAATTTTAATGAAATGAGAGCTCTATTTATAGAGTTTTAGGATTTGGATTAGTGGTAATTTGGTAATTGATTCTTGGAGCCAAAATTTGAATTAATGATGATTCTTTAAAAAATTAGAGCCAAAATTTGAATTAATGATGATTCTTTCAAATATTCGAGCCAAAATTTGAATTAATGATAATTCTTTTTAAAAATGAAAGATTGACACTAAAATTTGAATTAATGATACATCTTTCAAAAGTGAAGGAAAATTGGAGCCAAAATTTGACAAGTTTAAAATGCTGATTTTTTTTTTTAATTTTCACGTTGTGCAATCGATTGCACAGTGTATTTTTTTCTCAAAAATGGCGCAAAATACACTATGTGCAATCGATTGCACTTTAAGAGCAATCGATTGCATCAGTGAAAAAAATGAAAATTTTTAATTCTTTTTCTTTGCAAATAGAGATTTTAGGAAAATAATACCAGAAATCCTTATTTGTTAGATGCTTCGACTTGGTACCTACAAAACAAAAATATACAAAGACAAAGACAAATATTTTTTTGTATTTTGATTAGAAGTTAGTCAACAACACATATACAAAATACACAACCAAGGTGTTTGGAGATTTCTCAAGAGAAAACTTAAAGATAGGAAAAAAGAGGAAGAACCAACCCTAATGTGATCTTGTTATGATCGAGTTGATATGATATGATAGAGAAATCTTAGGAGCAAAAATTGGGGTACAACAGCTAGCGTGATCCTAAACATGTATATGCATGCAAATTGGATTAAACATGCATAAAACTAGAGGAACACGTTTGAGTTTAGAGGGTGCAAACCGTTATGTATAGCTGGTGATTCTGGTGGTTTGATGACTTGGGAATGATTGGAATAGCTTATATGCATGCCCAGGAAGAGATTGCTAGCTTCAAATTACCTTGAATTGCCCTATAGATTGAAAACTGAATCCCACTTTTTGCAAGAAATCTACGTTTTGTTTTGTGCTTTTCACGACTGCAAAACCTTGTTTTTTGCTTTGTTCTTGTTCATTATATATCCCTTAATGAATTAGGGTTGCAAAACAGATTGGATCTTGAAGTTTTGATGAGATTTGATTTGATTATTTAGCCACATATAAACTTGCTATTTTGAGCCAAATCTTCCCTTTCTTGTACCAATTGTGCTTGATTCGTTTTGGCCTTGATAATTCAGCATATTTTTGATTGCCAATCTGTCCAAAAACCAAATCAAATCATATATTTGCTATTATTCATCAATTATTTGATTTAATTCAATTTTTAATTAATAAATAATAAAAATAAATTGAAAAATGAAGAAAATAATGGGTGGAAGAATATTTGAGTCGTGGACCACACTATAAGTGAGGTGCAAGCATAAAAAGTTAGGCCACTTTAGCAAAAAATGCATTTTTTAGCACATTTGACTTTTGGCAATTTTGCAAAAAATGTCAACTTTGTCAAGGCATATCTCCTCCAATTTTAACCCTAGAGATGTGTTCTTGGACTTTTTAGAAATCTTAGGATGTCCCTTAAGCAACCCATTTTTCTCTCATCTCAATTGAGTCTTCCATATTCATGTAAGAAGCTTTGACCCAAAAGGTGTTTTTGTTGACTTTTCAAAAGGACCCATAATGTAGAAATTCGTATCTTTTTATGAGTGCATATTTTGAACTTGTGGGCTGAAGATGAATTGTAGGAAATCGTATCCTCTTTCTAATGAGCTTTGGATGGAAAATTTATGATAAAGCATGTGGAAGTTATGCTTGGTCAAAGTTTGGTTGACTTTTACTAAGAAACCCTAATTTAGCAACTTTTGGGTTTTGATGAATTTGGAGCATTCCTTGGGGAATCATGATCAACCCTTGATCAAATGATGAAAGTCACTTCAAAATGTTAATGTTGAACAAAAATCTTGAAATTTGACTGTATGTGGGTCACAATTGACTTTTGACCTAATACAGTCGATTCTCAAGCATTTGAGCAGTTGATTGAGCAAACTTCTTGTGAAAGGCATGAAACTTGACATGTAGGATCTTGGAAACATATTAAGACCATGGAGAGTATATGAGTCCTTTGTGGTTTACCTATCTTGATGAAAATGGAAACTCTAATTTGAGGTATACCGCCTTAGGAGAGAGTTTGTCTAGTCCACTCTTGGGCAACCTTAAGCAAATTGAGGATCTCTAGGGGTATGTATTGAGTAAAACAATGAAGAACATCCCTTTGAGCCCCTAAAGAGAAAACCAAACCAAACTTATCAGATTTGTATGGAATTTCAGGGAGTTGGCCCCAGATGGTACACCCATCTTCTTCAATAACTGATTTGGCGTCTTTAAGAGAAGCCATTTTCAAGGGAGGTCTGGTGATCATCAGCATATTGGTGACAGTCTCAGTTACAACCATGGTTTGAGGCACCTCTTCGAAGTTCTGACACAGAGTTTCGATGAACTCGCCATCCATTTCCACATACCCGAAGGAGTTCAGGTGACTTACCATGTATTCTGCTTCACCATGTACCGTGACAATCTTTCCTTTCACCGGGTATTTCATCATCTGATGCAGAGTGGACGTGATAGCTCCCACCCCATGGATCTAAGGGTGACCCAACCAACAAGAATAAGATGGTCTGATATCCATCACGTAGAAGGTGGAGTCAAAGGTCTGAGAACCAACTTTGACACCTCCCCGTGCACCATTCTTTTTTGAACCATCAAAAGCCCTCACTACAATTTTGTTGGGTTTCAGGGTCAAACCTTCACAGTCTAATATGTCCAGAGCCTTCTTGGGCAGCACGTTCAATGATGAACCAATATCCACAAGAACATGGGCCAAAGTAGTGCCCCTACATTCGATGGAGACATGTAGCACATCATTGTGTTTTCTTCCTCGAGGTGTCAGATCAGCATCAGAAAACCCAAACCGTTATCAGCCGTCAAACTGGACACACAATCTTCAAATTGGTCAGCGGAGGTTTCTTGTGGCACATGGGCAGTTTTAAGGAATTTTACCAAAGCCTTTGCATGAGCTTTGGAGCATAATAGTAGGGATAACATTGAAATCTTAGAAGGGGTCTGCCCCAGCTGTTCGACCACATTGTAGTCGCTCCTCTTTATAATCTTCAAGATTTATTCCATTTCCTTCTTGGAAGCCTCTGGGATAGATTCTGAATGCGCTTTCGTCTGGACAGGCTCAATCAATATGTCTTTGCCCCGAGTCTCGACCGACTTGGTGATAGGGGTGGCAACTGGGGTAATCTTAGGAGTTGCAGTGGTAGTATTAGCAGGAACAACAGTAGGAATAATCACATGAATAGTAACGAATTTTGGAGGAGAAATCTCAGGGGAGAACACTCTTCCACTTCTTGTTATTTTGCTGGTTCCAACGATGTTGCCAATGTCGGGATCCGTATTTTCAGAAACTTGGTCTTCAACAGCCAACAAGTCTTGCTTGATGACGTGGTAATAGACGTCAGCCCCATAGTTCCAGGGAACAACCTTGTCCGAGGAGTTTGGGATTGGCTCTGGTATAATGATGATCGGAGGAGCCAACTTCAGAGCAGATATAATCCTGATGGGTCTTTTGGTGGATACCCTGGAAGGATTGGCGGAAATGGTTATGATTGAAACATCCTTACAAGAAACGGTAGGGACGAGAGTCTTCTCAAATAAGATCTATTTATCATCCATCAGGCGCTGAACACCTGCTTTCAACAAATAACAACTAGTCAGTAGACATAAACATAAATGGAAATCTTCTCCACAACCCGGAAATAAATGGCTTTCAAAAAGTTCCACTTAACGGTCATGAGAGGAGTGACAAGTTCCTCAACAGAAGTAACAAACGCATCATTGTCAACAACATTAAAACCACAACCGTGCTTGGGCATGGGAGCAGTTATAACATTGGGAATCTCAGGAGCGTCAAATTCAATTTCCTTCGCCTCGATAAGGTCTTGCACCTTGTTTTTCAAAGCCCGACAGTCGTTTTTATCATGGTCTGGACTTTCTGAGTGGTAAGCACAACGAGCATTTGGGTTGTAGTAAGGAGACGGGGTGTTAGGATTCTTGGGAGCTTCCCTCAAGGTAACCAAATTGGAATTTAGTAGATGAGGAAAAAGTTGAGGCAAAGTCATATTTATCCGGGTGAATTGCCTTACAGGTCTTTCTGCTCTAGGATGATTATTTCGTTATTGAGTAGCTGCAGGCTTGGATATCATAACAGTCCATACCGTTGGACGACACTCGATTCTTCTTTGATTTTGTTGATTATAAATAACACTGACCTCTTTTTTCCCTACGAAAGGTCTCTTTCCCGCACTTGAAGAGGCATCCTTCTGAATCTTGCCACTTCTAATACCAGCTTCCACTCTTTCTCATGTTAAAATCAACTCACTAAAGCCAACTGAGGAGCTTCCAATCAGATGGTTGAAAAACGGCCCAAATAGAGTACCCAAAAACATGTCCACCAACTCCTTATCAGACAGAGGGGGCTGGATTCTTCCTGCTAGGTCTCTCCATTTCCGAGTGTAGTCTTTAAAGCCCTCGTTGGAACCCATAAACATGATTTGGAGTTGTATCCGGGTTAGAGCAAGGTCCACATTATACTGATACTGCTTATAGAAGGCTGCACCCAAGTCTTCCCAAATGCGAATATTGGTTCCCTCCAGCTGATATAACCACTCTAGTTGAGTCCTGGATAGACCGTCTTAAAATAATTGGACCCACAAGTCCCTGTCAGCAGTGTGAGGCTGAATCTTCCTTACATAAGGCCAGAGATGCATCTTGGGACACGAGACCCCATCATACTTAGCGAACACCATAACCTTGAACTTTTGTGGGATGACAACCCCAAAAACCAAACCCAGCTCTTCAAAATCCAGCCCCGATACCCTCTGGATTTCCATTGCGTTCAGACGATCCTCCAGTTGTTTGTATTTTTCATTGGCCAGAAGATACTGCTCCTCATTATAGTCAGTATCATTATCAGATTCCCTTGGACTGAGGTCTTCCTCTCTTGTTTCCCCTTCTTGATTGTCTCCTTCTTTTGACGAAGATGTCAGTGCTACAACCTGCCTTAACGGTCCTCTAAACCTCCTTCCCAAATTCACCACACCAGCTGGCTTCTTTGGCTTCTTAGCGGGTCATCTTCATGCGTAGTATCTTTTGACTATGTCCATGTTCATAGTGTGTGGGAAATCTTCACAGTCCATGATGGTCAGTATCATAGCATTGCCAGAAAAAAATCTTCTTGACAACAAATGGCCCTTCATAGGTGGGAGTCCATTTGCCCCTAGGATCACCTTGTGGTAGAATGATGCGCTTTATTACCAAGTCATCGGCCTAATATGCCTGATGCTTGATTTTCTTGTTGAATTCCTTGATCATGCATTTTTATACATCTGATCGTGACAGACATCTGTAAGCCTTTCTTTGTTAGTCAGATTCAACTAGTCTAGCATGGTATGAATCCACTCTTCTTCGTCTAAGTCTGCATCTTTCATAATCCTCAGAGAGGGAATCTGAACTTTGACAGGTAAGACAACTTCCATACCGTAGACTAGAGAGAATGGGGTTGCCCCAGTTGATGTTCGCGCAGAAGTGCGATAGCCATGAAGAGAAAATGGTAACATCTCGTGCCAGTCTTTGTAAGTCACAACCATATTCTGTATGATATTCTTAATATTCTTAATATTCTTGTTGGCGGATTCCACTGCTCCATTCATATTTTATCGATACGGAGAAGAGTTGTAGTGCTTTATCTTGAACTGCATGCGGAGTTCAATGACCATAGTATTGTTGAGGTTGGTACCATTGTCTGTGATGATTCTCTCGGGGATACCATACCGATATATGAGATTATGCTTAATGAACCGGGTGACTACATTCTTGGTAACAGAGGCGAATGAGGCTGCTTCAACCCATTTTGTGAAGTAGTCAATGGCAACGAGAATGAAGCGATGTTCGTTAGAAGCGGTAGGCTTGATTTCTCCAATCATATCAATGCCCCATATTGCAAACGGACAAGGAGCAGTCATGACGTTCAAAGGTACTGAAGGCACATGAACTTTATCAACATAAATCTGACACTTATGACAAGTTCTCGAGTGATGGTGACAGTCGGTTTCCATAGTCGACCAATAGTAACTTACTCTCAAAATCTTCTTGGCCATAGTATGCTTACTAGAGTGAGTACCAAATATGCCTTTGTGCATATCCACCATAATCTTCTCTGCCTACTTCTTGTCTACACAATGAAGCAGAATTGAATCATGATTACACTTGTACGAAATTCCATTGCTCAAGAAGAACTTAGTCGATAACCTCCATAGGAATTTTTTGTCATTGATCAATGCCCCTTCAGCGTATTATTGAGCTTCAAGGTATCTTTTCACTTCAAGAAACCAAGGTTTTTCTTCTACTCCATCAATATCAATTTCACAGCAGAGTGTCGGTTCATCGAATCTTTCAATGGTAATTATGGGAGCCTCATTGTCCCATCTGAGCTTGAACATGTATGACATGGTAGATAATGTGTCTGCCAACTGATTCTCTTCTCTTGGGATATGTTCAAAAGTAATCTCTTCGAAGTACGGAATCAAGGTTAGCACATGTCCTTGGTAAGAGATAAGATTCATATGCTTCGTATCCCATTCTCCCTTGACTTGACTGATTACCAAGGCTGAATCCCCATATATGCTCAGAAATTTGATTCTTAGGACGATAGCAACTTTAATACCCAGGTGTAATACAGTGGGATAACTGACTTGGGTGTTTTGCATTTTATCGCAATTTTTGCGGATAGCAAGAGTCGCCATCGACTTTTATTTTATCCAATAAAGGAAAGGGTGAAAAGAACAGGAAAGACCTTTTGAGAATTTTCTTGAGTTCAGGGGGTAGGTTATGAAAAGGGAAGGTGTTAGCACCATTTTCATCTGTAGTTATCTACGGGCTCTTAGTTGCTTGCTAGATCACTTTTGAAATTGTTTTGATTGAAATGTGTTTGTGGTGGGTTTTGAAAGTATTTTTGAAAAATGCCTTCGTTTAGGAGAACTTTGTAATGATTCCCGTCTCTATAAGAATGCATACAAAGTGTTGGACTTTTTGAAAATATTTCATGTTTTAATAGTGTTTGGTGTATTTTGAAAGATATTTTTGAAGATGGATTGTGAGCAAGCAACTAAGAGCGTTCTACCTACTCAAAAAGTCTTTTATTCATTTCTCTCCTCCTTTGACATTTCTATCTTACCATTGATTGGTAAGAAGCCCTATCATTGGATGTGAAGGGAAGGGCGTGGGTCATTGTATAGTCATAGAAGGAAATAATGTGAGATACCTTAGCATTTTTCTTAAGGGTCTAAGATCATTTTGAAAGCAACATTCGTAGCATCATCGAGGGAATATGATCTTGTATTTTTGATTATTTTTTCTAAAGTGTCTCACATGCATATCATGACCATTTATTTAAGGCAACAAAGTGGAGTTAACCCTATAGGTGCAAGTGTGCAAGTGCTTTATATTTCATGCTTGATTTATCTTGGATTAGGGTTTTCTAGTATTGATTTTATCTTTCCATACAAACCCTAATTTACTAGCATTTATATGAAAACGATAAATTGCGGAAAATAAATGTCCTATGCTATTACATCATTTAGGGGATGGGGGTACAAGTTATAAATGGGGATGAAAGAAATTAAAACCTAATTACTATTACAACAAAATTGAACAAAAATAATAGCAAAGAAGTCTAAAAAAATCAGAATTTTTGGTGTTGAAGCTAACACGGGCCGTATCCTGTAACACAGGCACCCGTGTCAGAACCTTGTAATAATTATGCATGTATTTTTTTGTCCCAAATGTGCTAACACAGGCAGTGTCATGTGACACAGGCACCCGTGTCGGGCCTCTGTCCTGCCATTTTGTCAAGTTTTCTCCAGTAAGAGGGACACGAGCCGTTTCCTATGACACGGGCACCCGTGTCAGAACCCTGTGTTTTCACTTTGTCTTATTTTCTCCCTAACACGGCCCATCTCAGGCGACACAACCGACCATGTTAGGCTTCCAGAAGCATTTTTGTGGTTTTGAGTGTTTGCAACTCTTCTACTTTGATTTGTCCTGTTTTATTCTTTTGAAAACGAAAGTAAAATGATGTATGAACAAGGAAATTATAGTTTGAGAAAACTTACCTCTTGAAGTGAAAACCCAAAATGTGTTTGGATGTTTTCAAGCACAACGTGATGATTAATTGAGCCCCCTTAGACCTTTTTAAAGTTGTTCCAATCCTCACTTTATGCTGAAAGTTGCTGAACCAATCCAACTAAGTCAAATTGCAAAGTACGGTTTTTTAGTTTATAAGGTGGTGACAATGATGTTACATAAGTTATTCTTATGTTTGAACAACTTCTATATGGTGTATGTGAAGTGTTTGGATGGTTTGTTTGGAGAAAACTTGCAAGGTATGAGATTCAAATATTTGGACTTCAAAGCTCAAAAATTGAGGATTTGTGGACAATTCTGGTTTTTGACAGCAAAAATGATTTTGAGTGTTAGTTTATCCTTCTTTTTCTGGCCTCTTTCTCTTGCAATTTCCCTCTCTATTTATAGAGAAGGCTTGAGACTTGAAACAACTCAGATTTTGAATCACATGTTATGGCTATCTTGAATCTTTTTGAAGCAAGCATGAAGAGCATGTTTCCAATGCTTATACCAAGCTATCTAAAATGGTTGATCACTTTAAACATGTTTGTTCTGACTTGTAGAAGTTGAGTGGGATTATAGCAACAAGTTATAGGCTCAAGATATTGACTTTGTGATTAAAGTGAACTTTGCAAGAATGACAATGGTGCCTTTGTGCCAAAAATGGAAAGACGCAATGGACAATACTTGGATCACTTGGATAATGATTCAATCAATTGTGTAAACATCTGATTATGGATAGATTTGCAAGTCAAGAGGCCTGCAAAGTAAGATTATGCAGCATGTCATAAGTATTTTGTTATATGTTCTTCAACAAAATAATTTGCAATTCAAGAATGGATGCCCAACTTCATGCCCTTGAATATCCTAGCTCAAGTATGATAAATTCATGCTCTTGGATGTTTTGGAAAGCTTGAAACATCCTCTACAACTTTCATGTTTTCCATTTTTGAAGAATCCAATTGGAACTTGATGAAAATTAGCCAAGAATTTGGGATAAAAACCTGACCAAACCTGCTGAAAATTTCTCCAAGTGTTTAATCAAAAATGCCATGACTTCATGAATTTATAACTTAAAATCCAAGAATTTCTAGAAAAAGTCCTGCTACAATGTTTTAGATCTCATTGAGATCTACAACTTTCATGTTGGAAGTTTTCTTTGAATCATCTTGCATCTTGGTGAAAGAATGGCATGAAGTAATGAAATTATCATATACAAAAACACTTAGAAAAATTTCTAAGTCTTGAAAAGTTTGACTTTTCACATTGAATTTTGAATTTCTTGATTTCTTGATGATCAAGCTTTGTATTTTTGAATATCTTGATGAATTATGATCTTTGAAACTTAATGTTGACCAAAAAAGTCAAAGTTTGACTTTTGGTGATATAGTTGACTTTTTCATCAATGCAACTGATTTTAGGTCATTTGGTCGATTGAGTGAGCAAAATTTATGATATAAGACTTGAAACTTGACATGAGAATTCTTGAAGATCCATAATGATCCATGAAAGTAATTTGAAGTATTAGAGGTCCAGTTGTCCTTGTGCAAACTCAAACCATAATTTTGAGTCATTAGTGCTTGAGGAGGTGTCTTGGCCTAGTCAATCCTCGTGCAAGCTTGAGCTATTGAAGATATTGTGGGAAATGTCTTGAGAAATGAGAGGGAAAATTTCGGGGTACAACAACTGCCCCTGTTCAATCTTCTAAAACCTGAAAAGTTAGATTGGCGAGTCAGTTATTCGTGACTTGAAGGTGAAAGATGATTGAACACTAGAGTGCCCAGAAATTTGCACTTGATGATGTGTTTATTACATCAGGAATAGGCTTAGAGATGCCATTTGGAGAAATGATGAAGAGTTGCCAGAGATGGGCTTACAGATGCCATTCATAGTGATTGTTGGTAGAAATTGGAAGAAGTATCAGAATAAATCTTTGGTCGATTTAATCTGAAACGACAGGTGTTAGAGAAATATCAGAATAAATCTTTGGTCGATTGAATCTGAATGATATGCTGGAATGGACTCGTGTTGAGCCTCTGCGAAACTGCATTTGGAAATACATTAGAAGGAGCCTGGGTAGGGCTACTTCATGATGAGTCTGTGTGAAATTACATTTGAAATTTATGAGAATGAGCCTGGGTAGGGCTGCTTCGAGATGAGTCCGTGTGAAACTTAATCTGAAATTTATGAGAAGGAGCCTGGGTAGGGATGCTTCGGGATGGGTCCGTGTGAAACTTCATCTGGAAATTCATGAGAATGAGCCTGGGTAGGGCTGCTTCGGGATGAGTCCGTGTGAAACTGCATCTGGAAATTTATGAGAAGGAACCTGGGTAGGGCTGCTTCGGAATGAGTCCGTGTGAAACTGCATCTAGAAATTCATGAGAAGGAACTTGGGTAGGGCTGCTTTGGGATGAGTCCGTGTGAAACTGCATTTGGAAATTCATGAGAAGGAACCTGGGTAGGGCTGCTTCAAGATGAGTCTGTGTGAAACTTCATCTGAAATTCATGAGAAGGATCCTGGGTAGGGATGCTTCAGGATGAGTCTGTGTGAAACTGCCTCTAGAAATATATGAGAAGGAATCCGTGTAAGATTTCTTCATCTGGTCGTGTATGAGAAGGAACCCGTGTAAGATTGCTTCAACTGGTCGCGTAGATAGTTGCTCCGTCTTGTTTCAGGAACTATTCTTGGACCTTTTGAAAATTGTTGATGATAATTATCTGTTGATTAATCTTTCCTGAAAAGGTAAAGAGTTAGTTGTATGAAATGTCATGATGTATGAAATACATTTTGTAATGATATTCTAAAAAATGAGGTTGTGTTATATGCGCTTCGTATGTATATGCTACGAATGTTGTTGAAATGTATCTTTGTCTTGGAAAATAAATCCTTGACAAATGCTGGGGAGCCTTGGGAAGTTAAATCCCAGACTGCTGTTGGGGATGAAGAGCATGCGCATCTTCAGACCTTGTTTTAGAATGTTTCCGCTGGGGATTCATGTTTTGTTGTTTGAGGAGAACTTTGTTGGGAGACATTGACTTTGGATCTTTGCTCGAGGAAACTTTGTGGGTAATGTTTACTTCTGTTTGAGGAATAAAGTTCAGGGATTTTAGTTGTCCATTGCTCTACTGGGGAATTATCTCTTGATTGGAGAGGAAGAGAGTTTAGCTGTTATCTGGTCGAATTCCAGGCTTTACAACGACTTGCTGGGGATAAAGAAGTTAACTGTTATCTGGTAGGATTCTAGGCTTTGCAGCAACTCACTGGGGATAGTGGCAAACTCTATTGGGGAAGAGGAAATTAACTGTTATCTGGTCGGATTCCAGGTTTCGCAGAAAATTAAAGAAGTTAACCTGTTATCTGGTCGGGTCTAGGGTTCAGCAACTTGAACTTGAGGTTAACTGTTATCTGGTCGGGTCCAGGGTTCAGCAACTTGAACTGTTATCTGGTTAGGTCCAAGTATCAGCAATTTGAACTTGAGGTTAACTGTTATCTGGTCGGGTCCAGGTTTCAGCAACTCGAACTGTTATCTGGTAGAGTCCAGGTTTCAGCAATTTGATCTTGAGGTTAACTAGTATCTGGTCGGGTCCAGGTTTCAGCAACTCAAACTGTTATCTGGTCGAGTCCAGGTTTCAGCAATTGAAGAAGTTAAACTATTATCCGATCGGGTCTAGGCTTTAGTAACTTAAAATTGAGATTTACTATTAACTGGTCGGGTCCAAGTTTCAGCAATTGAAGAAGTTAAACTATTATCTGGTCGGGTCCAGGCTTTAGTAACTTAAAATTGAGATTGACTGTTATCTGGTTGGGTCCAGGTTTTAGCAACTCAAACTGTTATCTGGTCGGGTCCAGGTTTCAGCAATTGAAGAAGTTAAACTATTATCTGGTTGGGTCCAGTCTTTAGTAACTTAAAATTAAGATTTACTGTTATCTGGTCGGGTCCAGGTTTCAGCAACTCAAACTTTTATCTGGTCAGGTCCAGGTTTCAGCAATTGAAGAAATTAAACTATCATCTGGTCGGGTCCAGGATTTAGTAACTTCAAATTAAGATTTACTATTATCTGGTCGGGTCCAGGTTTCAGCAACTCAAACTGTTATCTGGTCGGGTCCAAGTTTCATAGTAATTTGTTTGGATGAGATGAAGTTGAACTAGTATCTGGTCGGGTCCAGGCTTCGTAGTAACTTGCTTGAAAGGATGAAGTTGAACTGTTAACTGGTCGGATTCCAGGCTTCACAATAACTTGTGGTGATAGTAACGACTCCATTAAGGATTGTAATGATTTTTCCGAGGATTAGGGGTTTTGGTCCCTTGATATTAGTCTGAGAGGTAAACTCGAGCTGGGGAATTTGTAGTTTGTTGGGGAAATAAACCCGGTTAAAGAGAATATTTTGACGACCTTCTAGGGAATTGACTTCTTATGGTAGAACTCCATAAGGCTACTTTCTAAGACCAACTCAGCTGGGGAGAGGGTTTTTGAGAGATTGAAACTCTGGCTGGGGACTGCATGAATCCGTCTCTTTGGGGATAATCTTATTGAAGTGATTATGTGGGGATATCCATGAATTTGGCCTTGTGGGGATTAGTAGACAGTTTGAACTCTGTCTTCTCCCAGAGTCCTTAGTAAACGTTGATCAGAGTGACAAATCTTTTACTGATAGACAAAATAATGAGATAAAGGGACATATACATACGCTTTAATCTCTAACTTTTGCTTGGACCTCCCTTTTGGGTTTTCAGTCCGACATGATACCCTTTTTTGCCCAAGCCGCCTTTTCATGTTTTCAACTTGCCAGGTGTACAATCTTTTGCATATATATCTGAAACAACCGAACAAACCGTCATCTAATATAAAAATCAATGAAGTCGCCACCGAACGTCTTTTATCCTGCCGAAAGGGACAGGTAAACATCGAGAAAACCTGAGAAGGGTGAAATCACGATCAAAAAATCGAGAGATCGAGTAAGGGAGTCTGTTACACGAGGGGAAGGTATTAGCACTCCACACGGCCATAGTACTCTACGGTATCCACTCTTTTTGTTCTAATCAAAGGGTGTATAAAATCTATATCTAAGGCTTAAAGCTATACAAGGAATGCATGCAAAGAAAAAAAGAAAATAAAGTGTGGGGAAAAGAAAGGAATATTTACAAAGATATGCTCGATTAGGCCCCATAAAAGCCTCCGTCTACGTATCCCTTTTAAGGAATCAGAGCACCCGTAGTTTGGCTCATATATTTTGATTAGTTTGTGTTTTTAGTTAAGAAGACAAAAGCAACAGTCAAGATGGCAAAACATCAGATAAAACGACAAAATATCAACAACGATGGTAAACCAACAAAAAGGATGACAAGATATCATATGGAAACACAACTTCAGATAAGATGATAAAATATCAACATAATAACAAAAGATCAGACAAGACGATGAAACATTACACCTAACAATGATATCGAAAATCAAAGTAGGATGACAAACATACACAATAGTGAAACATCAGCAACAAACATATGCGATGGCGAAACATCGTCTAAAAGATAACAAGATAACATAGCAAAGATGGCGAGACATCAACAATTCATATGATAAAGCATCACACCTAACAATGATATTGCGAATCAAAGTAAGATAACAAACATATACGACGAAGAAACATCGGCAAAAACATATACGATAGTGAAACGGCTAAAAGATGGTAAGATAACATGGCAAAGATGGCAAGACATAAACAATCCAAATGATAAAACATCACACCTAACAATGATATTGAGAATCAAGGTAGGATAACAAACATACGCGATGGCGAAGCATCGGCAACAAACATATATGATGGCGAAGCATCGACTAAAATATGTCAAAATAACTTGGCAAAGATGGCGAGACATCAACCAATCAAATGATAAAACATCACACCTAACAATGATATTGAGAATCAAAGTAGGATAACAAACATGTGCGATGGCGAAACATCAACGAAAAGATAACAAAATATCATGGCAAGGATGGCAAAACATCAATTTGAAAAGGTTTAAAACAAAGCCAAAAGGTGCACAAACAATTATGATTGATTTGCATTTTTTACCTTAAAGAAGGATTTAAGTTCATTAGAGACATTTTTATGATTTTCCAAGAAGAAGTTTTAGTTTTAAGACGCAATATGCAAAGAAAGGAAAAATAACTAAGGGAGACTAGCCTATCACTACTCCTAATGTTATCATACAATGATTGACCCTAAGGTTGAGGATGAAAGGGGAGCTTCATCCCTATGTTAACATGCATGGATATCTATCCTAATGTCTAGCTCGAAAGCTACTCTAATCGAGCGATCCTAAGGGAAGCAGCAAAAATGTCACAGATCATGTGACAAAAAACAAGCAAACAGATGGCAAAACATTTGGACAAACAAAAACTCGAACATCACTCGAATATCAAACACCTACAAGGCACATGCCTAGTAGTAGAAAGGGAGGTCCCTCCATAGACAAGCAACCAAGCACCAGACCAAGGGTTAAGCAATAGCCAAGGGGAGCGTATCACCCGAGTCAATAAGCTATAATATTATATGAATATAAAAGGGTCCTTAACTGTGATATCAATTACCAGGGTAAGAATGATCTGGGGGGAAAGACATAGTGCATGCGTACACTAAGCATCAGTGTTGGTCAACACAAGCTAAAGAAAGTGTGGGGATCCAATTGCGGGAACCCTTTTCACTTACCTTTAAAGGACTTAAATTCATTCGGATCTTGGACACATGTTCAGAGCATCTACTAGTAGAAAGTGATCATAGGAACGACATGGACTGGAATGTGCGGGGTTCGATTACGAACCCTTTTTGCTCACCTCTTTTTGAGGACTTTTCACCTGTAATGTAATGCGGGTACAAATATAAACACACGTGTATAATACCTACTCCTAAGGTAGGATTTTAAACAATCACAATTAGCACACCGACAAAATTGCCTTAAACAGGTCTTCATATAAACCAGAGGGACTCCTGACATATATCAGCAATGAAGGTCCCATCATGAAATAGAAAGTAATAAAGAGCGGAAACAGTAAAAAGGAAATAGTGCAATACCAAATGGATAAATATCCATAGCAACTGAGAAATAAAAAGAAATCCAGAGAACTTCAAGCAAGCCAACATTAGTAAATAAATCAAGTCAGAAATCACGCCATCAAATATAAGCACTGAGGCTTCAAATATGAACATATCCCACATGTGATGTATAGCAGTTACGATCACATATGTATATCCTGCAAAAGAATAACAAATATACAAAATACAAGAATGGTGCAAGCACAACCAATTGTGTTCCACAAATAAAGTTGAACACTACAACATCAAGTCAAAATGGAAAACTTTCCTCTGAGTACCTCGCACATTTAACAGACAAATTAGTGATTTCAAAGAGAAATGAAGAACCAATAAGGGAAGGATGATTATATGACAAGGAAATGAAAGAAATTGATGGCAAAACATCCAAGAAGTAGATGTAAGAAGCATCAAGTAGGCACAGGAAACAATTAGATCAAAGCTAAAGAATTGTTGCTCCTCTTGTCACCATATTGAATTAACAATGGAATGTTAACCAAGGATCAAAGGAGATTTATGTGACATCAAATAATCTATAACAAGTCAGAATCACAAGCAATTCAATCTTTTTAAAAAAATGAACTCCAAATGAATTCAAAAGATAAAGCACAAACATATTTTTCTAAACATATTCACAAATGATAAACCAAATTGACAAAGATAGGCAAGTAATGAGAACTTGAATGGTTCAATGATGAACTCAAGTCTCCAAAACAGGGGAGAGGATGATAAAAAGAAAAGAGATTGATCTCTCAGGAGTTGCACAAGTGCATTCCCTTTACCTCTAATACAAAAGAAAAAGGAAGGATTGGTCATTAAATTCAAAATAGAATGAAATTGTTCAAACATTAGAGGTCAAATGATCTGAAGTCTTTATGAGACTATCCTTGATGTATCATTCCCCAACATGTTATCATTGGTCATTTGATTACCTCAAACTCAAGACAAAAATTCAAAACTCAAAGCAAAATTCACAAAAGAACATCACTTAGGAGGTATGGATCAAAAAGTGCTCATCAACCAATTATGAGAAGTCAAGAGGATTGACTTTTTGATGTGAGAAATCAGAAGCAATATGATCATTAAGTGCTAAATTACAGGCCTCACACAAGTTCATTTTCCATCAAACAAATTGTAACAAAGAATGCAACATCAATTGGTCACTTTCACTTCAAAAATACATCAAAAATAGAAATGGATTTCAATAATTCAAACCAAAATTTCCATAACATCTTTGAGATGTGTTGATGTAAGAAAATAAGTTTGAAGTTCATGGATAGTAGAGGAGAGGATCAAGTGAGGCTCAAGGATCAAAACTAGTTGACAAAACTACCAAACTAGACAAGCTTTCAAAACAATTTATGGAAAAATATCCAATCAAGTCAAATAATTCAAGAAAAATGGTTTTTAGATCCTAAATACATCCATGAATTTTAAACAAGATCCAAATTCCAATGGAAACCCAAGACAAATTGGTTTTGAAATTGAAACTTGCAATGTAAGCCACAAAACCCTAATTGTTTGAATTTTAATCTTAAATATTAATTAGATAAGATCAAAATTCAAACAATTCAAACCAAGATCATAAAAATCACAAGGAAACCCTAAGGATCATAAGACATATTTTTCCACATTTTTAGAATAAAAAAAAGTCAAAAATAAATCAAAATTCAAACCATTAATCAATTAAACAAATATTCACATCTCAAAATAAAATTCTAATCAAAAGTTAGAAAAATATCCAACCAAAATTATATTCAAATATTAGAAGTAAAAAAAAGCATCCATGATTTTTTGTGGAATTTTAGGATCAAAGAAAATATCAAAATAAAATCAAATATCAAATAAACAATTAATTAATCACACGAATTTTTAAACCAATCAAAGCGTTTCTGAAAATTCTGAAAAAAACACGCAAGGTCAGAAATATTATTTTGGATTTGCCTGATTTTTTTAAATAATTTTTCATCAAAGAAACAATTATTCAAAAATTAAATCAAATTAAAAAATTAGTTAAACTCAAGAATTTTCAAACCAATCAAACAATTTCCAAAAATTATAAAAAATACACAATGTCAGAAATATTATTTCTGACCTCCACAAATTTTTCAGAATTTTTCAACCATTTTCGAGCAAGAAATAAAATCAGGAAAATCAAGTTATAAAACAAAATTCAAATAAATGCAAAATTCAAATGGACCAATCAGGAGGTGACACACTTCGTCTTCAACCTCTGGCCCTAACCAGAAATGCGTGCGAAACAGATCCACCACCCCATGTTCAAATCCTTTGTTCAATCTCAATTATTAACTGAAAAGTGTGAAATCAAGTGCAAAATAAAGATAGGATAACAAACTTCAACATGATACTCATATATTTTCAAATAGATTAAAGATCAATGAGAACGAAGCAAGAGAAAACTCATGAAACTCTGTTTTGCACAAAAATTCAGAAATCACAAACACAAGGTTTAAGCTCAATTCAAGCATCAAGTATACATCAGGCCTATTTGTCTGGCTAACTAACACACAAAGCACATGATCTACATCATCAATTCAAGCTGAATCTTGCAAATCAAAATTCAAGAGAACTCACCTTAAGCAAAAATCTAGAAACTCGATTCCCTCACTCCAGAAGCAAACCAATGGTTCAAGCATGATCTCCTTACTTCACTGAAGCTGAATCACCAAGAATTTTGAAGAATGATCCAAGGAGAAGAGAGATTTGAAGCAATTTGCAGAAACACTTAAAAAATTTCAGATCTGAAATGTGGTGACTATGAACACGTCCCCTTCAAACTGAGCCTTGGTTCTTGTTATATAGCATGAGAGGAAGAGGATATAAGTGGTATTTGACACTCAAAGCCGTTGGAGGGCAAGTTTGGTAGTTTAGCCAAAAATGGAATGTGCACATGGCTGCTGCGTTTCACTCGTGCATTCCTTGGCTTGCTTTGCGTTTTGTGAGCCAAATCCATTCAGAAATAAATCCACCAAATGCCAGGTCATAATTCCTTGTGATGCGAGAATGTGAGTGCTTTTGAAAAATCAAGCAAGTTTGACATTCTTGAAACCATGTGAGTACAACTTGCACATGGGCACGAGATAGAGAGTGAGATGGGCCTCAGCAGGTTCTAATGTGGCCTTGGGCTTGATTTGGAGTCACGAGGACAATTGAAATTGAAGTTATCAAGAATTGGCAAAATGTATGGTGTGCATGAAATCACAAAAAATGCCTCAACTTCACTTCTTTGAAACTCACTCATCCTTTGGAATTTTGAGGCATATGAATACAATTTGGAAATATCTTGAAAAGCTCTTCAATGTGTCATACCCCAATTTTTGACCTAAGATCCCTGCTTCATCTGCATTATTTTACATACACATCAAGGTCACAGAATATGGTAGGTTCTGAACGTGTCTCTTTCGAGCTTAGACCATGTAGAGATTATAAAGTGTTGTGAGCATTTTATCTTATGAATGACTAACCACTAATCAAGCACGAAGTGTATGTTTTGTTGTTTTGTTTTCATGTGCATGAAATAGGTCTGAAAGAAGATCATCAGACGTCGTACATCGATGAGGGTTTCGAGTCTCGGGACAGAAATGCAGTCGGTCGATAATTTCCAAAAGTTGATTCATCAAAAGAATTTCAGATAATTGTGCGTTTATTTCCACACTCTGTCCAACAGATGGTCTCCAGTTTCTCTGAATATTTTTTCAGAAAGAACGGTCGAAGTTCTATTGTCTTTGATTCATGTGTGTTTCACATTATTCTAAATACAAGAAAAACCAAGTTATGCCGTCATTTTTGATTTCTTTGACCAAAAGTCATCTGCAAATTTTCTCATAACGCAGGGTGAATTTCGCCAAAACGGGATGATTAAATTCAAAATCGTTCTAGAAGAATTTATTTGGAATATTTGGAGTTTTCTTTATTTGAATTCAAGTGATAATTAAAGAGGAGCTATCAAGAGATCTCATCCAAGAATAATCATTTATCGCATGAAATATTTATTCAAGATTATTTTTGTGATTATTTTGGTGGACTTACATGAGGCATTTATTCAAGAAGTTAGTGGGAAAAGGAATTCAATCCAATTAATCGGTCATCACAAGACTAATTACATGAGGAATTCTATTTGATTACAAAATCAATTCATGTGATTTATTTGGATCTCTATTACAAAAATGCAAGATTAAAGTCTAAGACTTGCATTATTATTTATTCATCATTCAACAATTTATTCAAGTATTGTTCAACTCTTTCCCAATTCAAACGGAAGACCTTGAATTTTTATCAAGACATATCAAGATTCATGATCATATGAAAATTCAAGTTTATTTATAATCATAAAAGGAATTGAGAATATATTGAAGAATACATGTTTATTCATGTTATAATTTATTGGGACTTATTGTTACAAAGTTACAAAATAAAATACAAGTTTTGTACATGAAAATTAAACTATTATTCTTGCTACAAAACAATCCCAATGCTGCCTATTTTTCCAGCACTACATTAATCCATAACAGTCCATTTTTTTGAGTGTAGTGCTGTCCATTTTCTTCAACCTTGTGTCAAAAAAGACCATGCCAAGCTGCTGTCCCAATCTGCCCTGCAAAACAGCCCAGAATGCAGCCCATAAGACAAAAATCTGCACATTTTGTTGTTACAAAAACAGTTTGCAAAGCTCCAAATTTTGCACTAAAATGGATACTTCAAAAAGCTATCCCATAAAACATCAAAACGGGGCCTGAATTTGTTCAAAAATCTGCACATTTTACTGTTACAAAAACAGTTTGCAAAGCTCCAAATTTTGCACTAAAATGGATACTTCAAAAAGCTATCCCATAAAACATCAAAACAGGGCCTGAATTTGTTCAAATTTCTACTGTTCCCCCCCCCCCCCCCAAAACCCCACACATTTCACTATAAATAGAGGCTTTTGTCAACACAAAAGAGAGGAGAGAAGTCAAAAATTCAGCAGAAAAGGAGATATCCAAAAAATTCAGCAAGAGTGAAAATATAGAAAGAGAGCTTTTGTTCCAAAAATTCAGTAAGAGTGAAAATATAGAAATAGAGTTTTGTTCAACAATCCAACAAGAGTGAGAAACACAGAAGAAAAAATTAGTTTTGTTCTAAAATTCAGAAGAAAATATAGCAAACTCAAGAAAACTTACGGTTTTAGAAGCCCCATCGGAGAGGCTCCGATAGGTATTATTTTCTTCCTCTTCCCTATATACTGCTGCATATATTCATGTTTGAACCATCTATTATGCCATTTTTCTGCCATACGATGCTTGCTTCATCATTACTTTCCTTGCTGTATTTTTTTTAGTTGCTGCAATTTGTTAACGTTTAGAAATGTTAGTACTAATAAACACCGAGAAAAACAGTTTTAAAAAAATATCAGAAAATAAAAATTGTGGATTATGCCTTATGTGATTCAACTCACCCTAAAACTCATCTCCAAAGCATATCCATGTAAAAACCTGTACAAAACTCAAAACACCAGCATATCCAAAACCAGTTAACCATATACCCTGAAAACCATAAAACCAATCGAGAACCTGTTAATCACAACAGTAAACCCGCCGCCAAACCAATACAATATCTAGCACTTTTGTACACAGTTTTCGTTGTTTTCTGCATAAAGAGGTGGAAAAAAACAAGTACAAATCAAGAATCAAAAGAAGGTTAAAACAGAAACGGGAAAGAAAGAGATAAACCATCGCGAGATCCGACTGAAAATCGCAAACCCAACACCGGCCCGACATTCCCGGTTCAAACCCAAACTCAAATCTGCAAACTCGACTTATCCAACGAACTCTTCGGCGGAATCAAAGACGCATGCAGAAAAGACCAAGACCGAAGTCGATGCTGCCCCGTCCTCGCAGTTTAGCTATTCACCACACACGCTCGCTCCGCCCTCGAAGAAACCACTGACGCTCCAGCTCCCTCAAGCGGAGAACAACCGGTGATGTCCAGAAGAGAGAGAATCGCATCTTTTGTTTTGTGACTTGTTTATTTTTTTATTTGACACAACGGTAAAGCTTTTGTTTTATTTCTTCTTCTTTCCAAGGTAGTAACTAGCCGTGCCCCAACAAGTACATTAGGGTTTTCTTTGTTTCTCCTTATCCATAAACCCGGTTGGCCCATTGGGTCTGTTTGGTCTAGTTTACTTTTAAGTTCTTTTCCTTTTAAATATAATTGAGTTGTAGATATAACAGAAAACGTTAATGGTTTAATGGCTAGGCATTAGTTACAACAACTTTATAGACCCAAGTTCAACTCTTGCTGGGGTATTTTTTTCCAGTTCTTTAAAGCTTTTTCCTCTCAATTTGATTATATTAGTTTACTTTATTATATATTAGTTATTTAATTACAATACATAAAAATAAAAATGTTATTATAGATTCATCTTTTATTTAATTTTGTCAACATGCTGTTAATTTTATTTAATTTTTGTTGTTGTTTATTTAATTATTCAAAAAATACATGTTTCATGATTTAGTTTTTGTTATTTATTTAATTATTAAAAACTCATGATTTTGTAATATAATCTTTATGTAATTTTGTTTATTTACTTAATCGTTCAAAATGCATGCTAGTATAATTTAATTTTCATTAGTTAATTATTCAATTGTCATTTTAATTAATCGACCGTTAATCTTTATATCTTTCGTCCGTCTCAATCCAAGGGAATTGTTTTAATTTTGTTGACTTCATGTCATCAAACACGTCTCATCTAATCGTGTGAATACCCTTATTCATCTTTCGTTTATTACTTTGCTAAAAACTTAGGATAATTTTTCCCAAAGATTCAATTTTCAAACTCACACCATTTTAAGTCAAAACTTCGACGTTAGGTCGTCGTATCTTCAAAATCTCGTCCAATACCCATTTTTGGCCAAACAAGCTATTTTTAATCAAACAAACAATTTTTTAAACAAATATTTCAAAAGGTTCCTATAGGATACTATAGATACATTGGGTGCTAATACCTTCCCATTGTATAACCAACCCCCGAACTCTAGATCTCTTTTCAAAACGCCTTGTATTTTCATTACTTTTCAGTATTATTTTACATTGCATATTTTAGGGTTTTATTTCACTCTTTTCCCTTTTCCCTTGGAAATAATAAAGCGCGATGGAGACTTTTGCTTTTGTGAGATGAGTTAATTAATAGCTCGATCTCCGATTTACCCTGCTACATTTTTTATCCCTACTCAATGTTGTAGTTTTGTTTTTCTTCAATTGAATCTCACAAAGTTCTCAAAATTGAGCTTGAAAAACTTGCCTTTTTGAAAATGACCTATAATTTCACCTTGAGACATGAACTTCCCAAGACCATAAATCTTTATTCCTTGACAATTTGAACATGAGAACAAAATGATATGAAATAATATCCTCTTAGCTTTCCAAGCATACCTCATTTGCATTTTTTTGGATCAAGGATGAACAAATGGCGAATTTTTGAAGTTAAGTCCTCATTTTCCAAATTTAGAAACTTTTTAGGGTTTCTTCATGAACAAGTTTCAAACCAAACTTCAATCTTCTTGATCCAATGACCAAAATGTACTTGAAATATGAAAAGTACATCTTTGACTTGATGGTTGACCAAAAGTTAACTTGGTCAACTTTGACTGATTTCGGCCAAAATGACCATTTTGCCCCCTTGAATCAATTGAACCACTTCTCTTTAAAATTGGTGAACAAATCTTTAAAAAAATGATATTCCAAACACATAGAAGCTATGGAAAGAGTCTCCAATCAAAATTCCAAAGAATCACTGATTATAATTCAAACCCTAATTTTGCACTTTGCATTAGGAGATAGTTGATCAAGCTTCAAACCCCTAATTCCACTGGGCATTAAGAGAGGCTTCTTGAACAAATTTGATTTCAATGATGATAAGAGAATGATGCTTTAATACTCGGCTCATCCAGACCCCAATAACTCCAATTTGGACAAAACCCTAATTTTGACTGATGAAACAAAGGGATGTGATTCTCCTTATAAACAACACAATACTCAATCTTCTGGAGATCCAATGAGGTGGATAAGATATCTTGAGAGATGTGATACATTTAGGCTTGAAAGATCCAGAGATTTAGATAATAAGGCTCTCCTTGAGCAACGTGTCAATACAATCAATCTTCCAAAGCTTGAGGAAGACTTTGATAACTAAAATACTTTGATCCCATCACAATGTATGAATGCAATGCAATATGATGTTTATGATGAAACACAAGCCTAAATCAAGAGGGTAAATTTTGGGGTACAACAGCTGCCCCTATTCAATTATCTTTAACTGGATAAGTGAGAAAAGTGATAACTTTTGAGCGTTCAGAGTTAAAGATGATTGAATACAAGAGAACCCGAAAATTTACACTCTTGAAAAAGAAGTAGAACCCTCCCCCAAAGACAAAGAAGGCCAGCAGACGCGGGATTTAGAAGATGCCAAATGAAATTGGATTTTGCAAACACAGGGTTTAACGAACATTGGACCTCCCATGACATGCGTCAAAATGAAGTTGTAACGCAGATTTTAACAAAATTGAAACAAAACTAAAACTTAGAAGAATAGATGAAACTAAACTTCAGACTAAATGTGTCAGGATAAAACTGGACCACAAAAGGGGTGAGATAAGACTCAAACCAAAGAGTAGGCGAAACTAGACTCTGGAAAAGTACGCGGGGCAGAGTGGCTAGAGCGCGTGATTCTAGGAGCACCTGCTAATCTCTACCCAAGATAGACAGTATGAAGGAACTGAAGAAATCCCAGGAGTGAGGAACAAAAAGAGACGAAACTCGACCCATAAAAACTAGTTAGACAAAACTAAACTAGATGAGCACCAGGACGAAACTGGATTTCACGCATGGGTAACGAGGCAAAACTCGACCCATAGCAAAAGTGATGAGAGAGCATGTTTCTCAGAGCACTTGCTGGTCTCAGATCAATGGATAAACAATAACGAAAACCGATAGAAGAATCCAAGGAACAAAAGAGACTGATTTCAACCAGGGATGCAACTACAAACACTACAAAGAGACTCGGTAAACGAAAACCGATAAAGGGTTCAGTAAACAAACATTGATGAATGTCCAAAGTATGAAAGCAAAATGAGACGAAACTCGACTCATTATAACTAGTTAGACAAAACTAAACTAGATGAGTACCAGGACAAAACTGAATTTCATGCACAGGCGACGGGATCAAAACTCGACCCAAAGTAAAGTGATGAGAGAGCATGTTTCTTATAGCACTTGTTGGTCTCAGATCAATGGATAAACAGTAACGAAAACTGATAGAGGAATCTAAAGAATAGAGGAGACTGATTTCAACCAGGGATGCAGTTATGAACACTACAAAGAGACTCGGTAAACGAAAATTGATAGAGGGTTCAGTAAACAAGCACTGATGGAAGTCCAAGGTATGAAAACAAAACAAGACGAAACTTGAATCATTATGACTAGTTAGACAAAACTAAACTAGATGAGTACCAGGACGAAATTGGATTTCATGCGCGGGTGAGGAGACGAAACTCAAAACTCGATCCAAAGCAAGGTGATTAGGGCGTACTACTAAAAACCTGCTGAAAATGAATATCAGGACGAAACTGGTATTCGAAAGGTAAATCAATAGCCATTAGAACAAACCAACGAGGGTAGTAAAGACTAAACCCGAGAAAATTGTGTCAGGATAAAACTGACCTACAAACAATAGCAGACACAGGAAAATTCTAATGATTAACATTAAAAGGATATTTGTATGGGGTAAAATTGAGATATTGAGGATGAAGATTGTTGTACCCCAAAATTTTCCCTCCCATATTTCTCAAGATCTTTCAAGAATAATCTCCAAGTGGCTCAAGATTGCTCAAGAGCTAGACAATTAAATCATCTCCTAAGGCAGTCAACCTCAAATTAGGGTCTTGTGTTGCATCAGGGTCCTTACATCCAAATGGCCTCAAATGCTCCCCAATTTCCTAATATTTTCTCAAGTTCATCCATGTCAAATTTGAAGCCTTGCTGAGGAAGTTTGGTCAGTCAATTTCTCAAGAGGCCCAAAAATCGACTATGCTAGGGCAAAAGTCAACTGTGACCTACAAATAGTCAAACCTCAAGATTTTTTGTCAACATTCTCATTTTGAAGGATAATTCATCATTTGATCAAGGGTTGATCATGATTCATCAAGGATTGCTCAAGATTCATCCAGATTCAAAAGTTGCTAAATTAGGGTTTTACAGGAAAAGTCAACTCAACTTTGACCAAGCATAACTTTCTCATACATTATGATAAATGACCCATCCAAATCTCATTTTGAAGAGGACGCAATTTCCTACAATCCACCTTCACACCCCAGGATCAAGAAATGCACTCACAAAAAGAAAGTTACAAATTTGGACATTATAGGTCATTTTTGAAAGTCAACAAAAACACCTTTTTTTCCAAAGATTATAACTTGAGCATGGAATATCAAAATGAGATGAGACCAAAAGGGTTGGTTAAAGGACATCTCAAGGTTTCTAAAAAGTCCAAGAACACCTCCAAAAGTCAAAATTGAAGAAGTTGTGCATTGTTGAAGTTGGGCATTTTTCCAAAATTGCCAAAAGTCAACTATCCCCAAAACTTCAAATTTTGTCAAATGGGCCCACTTTTTTCCACTTGATTTGATCTTGTCACACCACACACGTGTCCTATCTTCAGTTTCATGGCCAATTATTGAATTTTCTATTTTATTTTATTTTTATTGCCTTAATTCATTTTTAATCAATTTAAATCCAAATAAAATCCAAATCTTAATAACTTGATATCTTTTTTATCATTACAGGTCTTAATGGACATCATGATCACAATCAAATTCGTGCCAAGCCATATCATGCATAAAATCTTGGATTTGGAAAGAAATTCGAAGCCTTTAATGGAGGAATCATATCTAATCTTCAAACATCAATGCTAATGGATTCAAGGCCCAAGACTTAACCTAATTCATTCCTTATTACTCATACAAGGCAAAGACACACAATACACGACCTAAAAGCTGCCAAAATCAAAAAACCAAACTTGAAAAAAAGCTTGAAAAGTGAGAAACTAAAATCTTGGTTAGGGACGTTTTCAAGACCAAAACTCAACGTGGTGTTCTTGTTTGCCATCCACTGAAGCGATAGGCATCAAAACCAAGCCTTCTCGTCACCTAAAACACACTGTAAGTCTACCTAAAAGTCACTATAAACATGAAATTGTGACTCCATATTTTGGCATCTTTTGGACAAATCATTTGTACAATCATGTTTATCATTCAATTTCCAATCATTCTGCAATATTCAATTGGATTTTTGTAGCCTGTAAAGCCCTACCTGAAACTAGGGTGTGGGTTTCTTGTTTTTAGGCGTTTTAATTTCAGGGAAAATTGGAACGAATCATGGACATGGATGAGTTTAGGAGGAAGAAACGAGCATAATGATGGTCTTGGTTTGCGTTTTTGTAGCCTAGAGCTCGTTCTAGGACGAAGCCACGGATCTTGCTGCGGATAAAATCCGTAGGTAAGAAGATCAGTGTTTCAACGAAGAAGACGACTACGCGTCCTCTTCCCATTGGCCCGTTCAAATCTCGCGCTTTTATTTTTTTTGTTTGCTGGCATTTATTTATTTTTCCATATTATATTTGATTTCTAATATACTAACAGTTAAACATGATGGTTGAGATGGTAAGCGCGCTAGTGGATTGTCCAATGGGACCTGGGTTCGAATCCCAGGTCCCCCAATATTTGTTGCATTTTATTTACAGGTGATTCCATGCAGCATCAAAAGCGTGACCTATCATATGTCTCCATCCAGATGATTGCCAAATGACTTCAGATCAAATCCAATGGCCAAAATTGAACATCCACCATGGTCTCTAGTCAACAGGCACACGTGGGATGGCAAAATTCAAACATAGGCTGGCTTGAATTGGGCCAAACAAATGCTATTCTCACCACAATCTGGGCCCAACACCCCCATGAGTATCTCTTTTTATTTTTTATTTTACTTTCTTTATTTATTTTAATATTCTTAATTAATTACTAACCAAATAATTTCTTTTTCCTCATAAAATCAGAAAACACCAAAAATATTATTTTTATTTATTAAAATTAAATTCACTTTTATTTTTGTAAATAAATTAATTTAATTGATTTAGCTTTAATTAGATTTAAATTTTAATATCTTTCGCAAAATAATTAAAATTAATGTAGAATTAGGTTTTTATTAATTTTGACCAGATTTATTTTATTTCTTTAAATATAAAAAATCCAAAAAATATTATTTTTATTAATCAATTAATTAGCTCATTTAATTTAATTATTAACTTAGGTTTAATTCCATTTAATTCAAAAAGTAACAAAAATCTTTTCTTTAATAAAAAGGGGTCAAAACCCTAAAAAATTCGCCCGATTTAATCTCTCGCACGCGTATCGTTTTATCCAATATTTTAATTGCTTCCGGTATGTAATATCTTTTAATTAGGACTTTAATTATTTATCGCTTTATTTTACTTTCCACAATTTAAATTAAAGGGTTTGTTTTTGGCGATGTAAATACCCGACGCCTTGTAATAGTTTAGATTTAATTTCCGCAACTATAAACTGTTATTTGTTTGATAATAGGGAATGCATGACAAGATCAAATCTTTAACCTAAAATCAACATAGCTCAACCATGACATGTACAAAGATAAATGACTGAAAAACAACACACTCGCACATGCGCACTCTTAGGATACACCTCACTTGGTTGCCTTCGAACGTGGTCATTGAGTATAGGAAGTTTTAGAGGTCGCCCTCTTGTCCAAAGATCATAGTTGCCTCGAAACGGTTGCCTCAGATAAAATGATCTAAGACATTAGGGTTACCGCTAAGGAGTCCTAACATTGCTTTAGTGACCACACGTCCCTTAATCGAATTGACCCTTAAACTCCAACGACGATGCTAACTACTCATCAATAGTGGGATAGAATTGTATAAAGGACATTAGCACAAATTGATTCCTTTTTCGAGTAGGTAGATGGTTCTTAAGTACTTGCTCTTTCTAAAATAAAACAAAACTTTTCGCACTTACACTCCTCTCAAACAAAAACTTCTTTCAAACCCCCAAACACAAAGAAAAACAAATTTTGAAAACACTTTGAGCAAATACCTAAGAGCCCATGGATAACCACTGATAGAAAGGGTGCTAACACCTTCCCTTTCTATAATCTACCCCCCGGACCCGAGAAACATCTCGAAAAAGGAATTTTTCTGTGTTTTTTTCCTTTCCTTGTTGGATAAAATAAAAGACGGTGGCGACTCTTGCTTACCGCTACATTTTGCAAAAACAAACGCAAAACGCGAACCAGCATTTCCAAAACAGTCAGTTCTCTTTCCCACCGATCACAAAACTGGCGACTCTGCTGGGGATATTAATAAGTGAGGTGTACCTTAGGATTAGATCATTGTGTTTTCAATTGTATGCTTTGTATGATTTATATTTGTAGGTTTGTATCGGAGTTCTATAGATCCTAACCCGGATCTGGGGGTACCCTTTAGGTAAGTAGCAATAAACTGTGAGGGAACTGTCCGGCGTAGACCGACACAGTTGAAGCAATAGCTACGTTGGTGTGGCACTTTAGTCTGTACTGATATCCCTTGTGTTGGAACGAGGAGAATATGGGTCTTCTAAGGGGTCATTAAGCACCAACTGACCTTAGAACTTTAAATTAACCAACCTGGCCATAGAACAGTACCAGTATGCTACACTCATTGAGACTAAACTCTCGCGATGATTCCGGTCGCAAGAAAAGGTTGCTAAACTGGAATTATGACCGGTTGAGGGTAGTTAGTGATATTGAGATCCTCTAGAACCCGGTTACTATTTTTAGGACAGGTTTAAACCAACTGAACTGAAAGAGGGTAGTACCTAAGCTCCTTGCCAGCCTGAAATCTAAGGGCTCTTTTGTGTGACTTGTGTGCCTTTACCATGTTTTCTATTTGTGGATACTTGTGGTGTGCTTACTATCATGACATCATGACATCATAACATTGCATACATCTTGCATTGGACTAACCTATTTCAAAGACAGGAGGGATTCATCTTTGCTCTGTTTTGTAGGTCATCATGATGCCCATGCGTAAGAATACCATTCGGATCAACTTTGTCCAAGATGCCAAGATGCCTGACACTACTTCCTTCATCAGGAGGCATGGTTATCTTCTCAGTTTGGTCACCTCTAAATTGGACGAACAGATGATGAGTGTCCTAGTCCAGTTCTATGATTCGTTGTACCAATGTTTTACTTTTCAAGACTATCAGCTGGTTCCCACCCTAGAAGAATTCTCTGAGTTGCTCGGTATCTCTGTTCTGGAGCAGACCCCGTTTACTGGTTGGGAAAAGATGCTTAGGCCCGAAGAGATTGCTGCAGCCCTTCATTTGACCAAAGAGGAGGTAATGGCTAATTGGGAGACTAGAAGTGGAGCAAAGGGCTTTCTGACTAAGTTTTTGGTTGGTAAGGCTAACTATTTCTGGGATGGTCTAGACTTCAAGGCCTTCGAGGATATTCTGGCTCTTCTGATTTATGGCTTGGTATTATTTCCGAATCCTGACACTTTTGTTGATGTAAATGCGATAAAGATCTTCATCTCTCAGAATCCTGTACGCACTCTCTTGGGTGACATTCTTCATCAGCTTTATGCTCGTACTGCCCGAAAGTGGGGAACCTTAATGTGCTGTGCTCCATTATTGTCGAGGTGGTTTATTTCGCACCTCCCCAAGTCAGTGCTGAAGAACAAAGAAGGAATGGACTGGGCTTATAGGGTTATGTCTCTCTCGCATAATGACATTATCTGGACTCTCAAGGGTATGGATGAGGTGACTATCATTGATCGCTGTAGAGAGTATCCTAATGTTCCATTGATAGGAACCCATGGAGGAATTTCTTACAACCCATGCTTAGCTCTCCGTCAGTTTGGAAGAGCCAGAAGATAAGGACCTCATGAGATGCTAATGCCTCATATCATCTTTAACTTTCAAGGGGATAGCAACGAGAAACGTTGTAGATTCATAAGGGCTTGGGATAAAGTTCACCAATCTGATCCACATGAGCTGGGCCCAAAGACTTCTCTGCCAATGGAGCCATATCTCAGATGGGTCCGTATCCGCACCCAAAAGCTGGGTATGCCATATGAAGCCGTTTGGCCTGTCGCTCTTGAAGTTGCCAATGAAGAGGGGGTTCTTCACACCATCCTCCATCCTTATACGCCCACTGATATTGGGGCACTGAAGAGATATTGGATTCAACTGAGGGAAGAACGGGATTCTTACCGAGAGAAGTTCAACGAGCAAGAGCAAAAGATCCAGAAGTTGACTAGGCAGTTAGAGAACGAGCGGATTCTCAACGACTATGTCCGCACTGATAAGAAGAGACCATGGGAGCGTTGATTGACCTTTGATGTGTTCCCTTTCCAGTTTTATTTACTTTTCAGTATTTCCATTCTTGTAACGCCTTAAGGGCAGTTTGTTGAAAAATTTGAATTCCAAAGTTTATCTAATAAAGTGTGTTTCCTTTCTTGTTTACAAATTTGAATCTCTCGATTGTCTTTGAAATCATAATCATACGCATTTCATGCACTTCATAAACAGGTACCCATTACAGATCTCTTATCTTCTTCGCTGTTTACTTCATCATTCATCATGTCTGTTGAAACTTCAACTGAGCAAGCCATCAAGGCCCTCCAGGCCCAGAATGCCCAATTTCAAGAGCTGTTCATGAATCTGGCTAAGGGTCAGCAAGACTTGAAGACCCTGATTCTGAAAGAGAAGAAGAAGAAGAAGAGGACAGTTGTGGTACCCCAAAATTTGCCCTCTCAATTATCAAGGCCTCTCTCACAATAATTCTCAAAGTTCAAGCTTGAACAAGTGCATTGGGATTTTCCAGTACCAAAATTAAAAGGAAACTGTCAAAAAAGGAGAAAGCAGATAAAAATATTATTTTGACAAAAATTGGAGAAATACAAGTGCTCTTTGTTTCAGCTCTTTCGATTGGCCTTTTGGCCTCTTTCGACACAAGCTTGGCTTGCATCCTTCGATTGGCCTTTTGACCTCTTTCAACACAAGCTTGGCTTGCATCCTTCGACTGGGCATGGGCCTCTGACACAGTTTGGTTTGGATTCACAAAGAAAAGAGCCTCTTGTAATCTATTACAAGGCAAAAACCCTCTTGATGATGTCCTTCGATCCAGGAGGAAAAAGCCTCTCTTTTGCCCTCTTTCGATCACACATCCTGCCCTTGCACGCCTTTTTCGTTTGGGGGAGTGACTTCTCCAACGTTGCAAGCTTCGATTGAGCCTTCCATCCCAAGAGCATTAATTTGGCCCATTCGAAGGATTGTCCAGGGAAGTCATTCGAATGTCACTTCGATTGAAAAAAGGAGATGGTTACTGAAAGTCTGGTCGAAAGGTGAGTCTAGGGAATCAAGACAAAAGGACGAGAGGCAAACCGGACCAAGTCACATGCGCTGCCAGGCTCGGGCCTGATTCGCTGGCCATAAAACTCCAAAACTGCTGCACAACAGTCCTGCACTGCTGCTCAATTCCTTGCACCAAAATGGCAATAAAGCACTGTCCCTCAAAGGCTACAAAGAGCAGTTTACTCAAATTGTTCAAACTATTTTGTTTTCCCTCCAAAAGCTTCAGCCCACTTGTACTTTCACGCCACATTATTATTCTTTACAAGGCTGGCTATGGACGAACATGTCCATTCTTTCTCTATAAATACAGGAACTTTTGCAAAGCTGAGGAGGATTTTTGGACCACAGGAACGAATCCCCAAAATTTTCTCAAACACAACAAAATTTCTCAAGTTCATCAACACTTGAGAAATCAAAACCCAGAATCCCAAACACATACTTACCTCCTTCGATTCTGAAGAACAAATACTCTTCAGTATCCTTCGAATCCAGTTTGGAAAGAAACATAAGACTTGTTTCTTTCCTTCCTTCGAATCCAGCATTCTAAGCACAGCTGTTGGCCCCCTCTTTCGAATCCAGCATCTTGGGCCCCCACTCAAGGTCCCACATCCATTCAAGGCCTGAAGCAAGGTAAGTCACTCTTACCCTTGAACCTTTCGTTTCATGGCATAGTATGTGAATAATCTTCCCTTTCATTTCAAAACATGTACATAACACTTTGTTTCTTTTTGTTTCCACCTACTTAATACGTTTTTAGAGCTAAACCCTTTCGTTTTTGCTTTCTGTTTACTTGAACTTGCTTTAACTGTCAAACTGTTTACCAAACAAATACCAGCATGGCCTCAGGCCATGTTGCCATTTAATGCTTTAAATGAAAGAAACAGGAAACAGGAAATAGGAAATGAAGCTTCTGGCTTCTATCCTCTTTCTCCAGGTTGAACGAAAGAGACAACCAGGAGGAAAACCATACACTGACTTCCAGGCTCAGTCGAAAGGCACTCCCATGCTGGTGCCAGCCTCCAATCGAAGTACACGACTTGACTGGTTCCAATGCCCAATCGAAGGACAGGACCTCACTGGTGCTGTCCCCAATCGAAGGAGGCCAACAGAATGCAAATCGAAGGACAGGACCTCGCCCCTGCCAAGGACCAATCGAAAGATGTGACTTTGCTGTTGCCAGCCCCAATCGAAGGAGGCCAACAGAATGAAAATCGAAGGCTGCTTCCCCCCAATCGAAAGACACTCATTTTTCTTACTTTTATCTTCATACTTTCTATGCACTTCAATATGGTTGTAATAGTGTAGGATTTATTTTTTCTGCATTTTATTTACTTTGTACAAATCCTAGTAACTAGGTGTGTATGGTAAGATAAAACCAACAAGTAGACAACCTAAAAATCAAATACAAATGCATGCAATAAAACACACTTTGCACACATGCACCCTTAGGGTAATCTCACTTGTTGCCTCGGAAAATAGTCATGTCCCTCGAGCATGGGCGTTTTAGCAAAGACCATCAATAAAAGATTGTAGTCCCTCGATGACCCTCGATGACCCTCGATGTTGCCTTCGGTAAACGATCTAGTCCCTAAAACGACATTGCTAAAACGTCCCATATGTTGCCTTCTATGACTATACAAACGTATCATGCCCGTCCCGTTCAACATCCTAACGCAAGGTTGTTCATCAAACACAATGGTGAAACAACACTGTTAAAAGGGTTAAAACAAAAGAAAAATCTTTGAGTAAAATTAGGGTAGATAGCTCTTAGTCACTTGATCAAACTTGCAAAACATCCTTGCCATTTTTCAAACACACATCACAACACAACTTCAAAAACAATTCCAAAACAACTTTCAAAACATTGAAACATCTTTTCAAAAAGAAAAACACCTTTGTAAAACATTCAAACGAATTGTTACAAAGGTTGCCTAGACAAGGCATCTTTTTCAAAACATTTTCAAACCCACACACACAAAACACCATTTTAAGCAATTGAAAAACAAAGGCAAGTGATCTAAAACAAGTAACTAAGAGCCCATGGATAACCATGGATGAAAAGGGTGCTAGCACCTTCCCTTTTCATAATCTACCCCCCGAACCCACGAAAACATATTAAAGGTCTTTCCTGTGCTTTTTGACCTTTCCTTAGGATAAATAAAAAGTCGGTGGCGACTCTTCCTAAACTGAAACATTTGCGAACACAAACGCAAAACCCCAAGTCAGTTCTCCCACCGTATCACAGAACTGGCGATTCTGCTGGGGAAATTTCTAAAAGTGAGGTTACCTTAGGGTTTTAGATCTCCTTTACATGCTTTCTTTGATTGGTTTGATTGCTTTACTTTTTGGTTTCCTTGTTTTGGTTTGTTGTAAATCCTACACCCGGATTTGGGGGCACCTTTTTAGGTAAATAGCAATAAACTGTGAGGGAACTGTGCGGGGTATACCGACATGGTTGAAGCAGTAGCTATGTTAGTGTGACATATTTGTGGGTACCGATAGCCCTTGAGTAGTCAAGGAGAATACGGGGCCGCTGAGTGATGTCATAAAGCACTAACGAACTCTTAGAATTTTACTTGACCATCTTGGCCTTTTTAGGGGTAGTGAGATGACCGACTTTGGTGCAGTCCGAAGTTGGTAGATAATCGATACTACACTCATTGAGGATTGTTTTCTTGAAATATTTTGGTCGCCAGTTAAGTGGCTAAACCAAAACAATGAACATAGAAAATAATCCAGTGATATTGAGCTCCTTAGAACCTGATTTCTATTTTAGGACAGGTTGAGCCAACTAAGTTCAAGAGGGTACTTACCTATGAAACCCCATGCAAGCCTAAACCTAAGGACTTGTTTGCTCTGTGTGAATATGATTACCTGTATATACACTTACTTGCTTTTTCATACATGTACATAACATCATAACATCATACCATGGCATTCTCAATAACCATTTCAAGGATCTCGAGGGTCTTTTGATGCAGGGTCACGTTGAACCAGATATCTACCAAAGGGCAAGAGGGTTCCCCTCTAAACAAACACCGTCAAAGATCAAGTGCAACAACTTGAATCAGGGGCTATGACCCACTTGACATGGTGAGCTTGATTCTCGTGGAAAGACATCCACCGATACAAAGTCCTCCAATCAAAGTTGTTGATCGAAGTTCAACTTCTAACATTTTCTTGTGTTTACCCCACGAGATCCTTGAAAACATTGCATACATATATCATACATATCATTGCATAATAGGTCTCCCAATACAGGTCTCTCATGTTCTTGCTGTTTATTTCAGCAATGGCTTTCCAACCAGACAGCCGAGATCTCCGGGCTCAAAACGCCCAACTTCAAGAAATGTTCTTGAACCTATCCCAGGGACAAGAAGAAATAAAAGCTCTCCTCACAAGGGGCTTGGTCCTAGGTAATCCAGGAGGCATCAGGAATGATCAGTCGGAAGGGATACAAATCGAGTTGGCAACAATGAGGATCCAGATGATGGGAC
Source organism: Vicia faba (assembly GCA_948472305.1). Lineage (NCBI taxonomy): Eukaryota > Viridiplantae > Streptophyta > Magnoliopsida > Fabales > Fabaceae > Vicia > Vicia faba. The sequence continues at coordinate 1,634,328,541 of OX451739.1, read as the reverse complement.
AGCTGGTGGGCCAGATGGCTCTCATTCAAGACTTAGCTCAAAGACAAGAAGAGCTCAGGGTCCTCGTCAACAAGCTGCTTCAAAATAACCAAGTGGGGTAAACAACTAGGGTTGAAGATCAAATCATCGTTCAACCTCCTTTGAGACAAGAAGACAAAGGAAAAGCTCCCCAGCTTGCTTCAGGGTCACAAGCCCAACAACAACCTCGCCAGCATTAACGGGGTAACCGGCGCAAGCGAAATGCATCTGGAAGACATTTCTCTGAGACTGATATACCATCATCTCTTATACTGAAACGCTTGTTGGAGGTCAATATGATTACTTTAAAGGATCCTCCCCAGAATCCCAACACCTCTGCTCCTGGCTTTCGTCCCGATGCATTTTGTGTATACCACTCCCATAGTCCTGGACATGACACCGACGGCTGTTGGACTCTGAAGAACAAGATCCAAGACTTGATCGACGAAGGAGTGTTGGAATTCATGCCGGATGGCGAGATGAAAATCTTCCGTTAAGGGTTCTCCACTTGAAATGACAAAGTTCGAACTGGGAGACTTCTGTTCATTTGAATTTTCAAGTTGTAATTTCTTTTGTTATTCAAACAATTAGCTGTTGATGTCAAACTTTGTTTCATTAATGCATTGCATATGTTTGTCTTGAATTCATCCTTTCATTTCCACTATAATTATGCTTTCTTTATGACATTCAACTCTTGCTAAAAGTTACAAGCCTTTAGAGAGAGGATGACGAAAACAATGCCATAATCTCATACAGTATGCTTTTGAACAGACCTTGCTGATGATGTACAAACATTTCTTTCAAATCCTAAACACCGGAGTTATAAGGAAGATAACCCCTAGTCAACCCCTTCGAGCCAAAGAAGTAGGAGTTTTCTATTTTAACACAAATTGAAACCTTTAATCAAAACCTGGGGCAGGGTAGTCTCTCAGTTAATTCAAATGCGCTTTAAGTCGCAAACTCTCAGTTCATAATACAACGAACGACATCAAAAGAATTCCTATGGAATCAAAAGACAATGGTGGTTCCTTATCTCATAGGCAGTCAATCTCTCAAAAGAGAAAAGCCCACTGAGCCAAAACCTATAAAGGAGGCTTAAGAAAGCTGGGGCATCCCGCTGACTGTAATCTCGAAAACAGGAACAGTCAGGCAAAAGTTAGGGATAACAAATCAAAAAGAACGAGGTCGCTACAAATCCTCAACAACATGAAAAATGTTGCAAAAATGACTGCCTTCCAACAAATTCAACTTGTGTGAACCATCACCAAAAACGTCGTTCCAGACTCATTTGGAGTTCAAATGCACAATTAACTGAATTTAGGATTGAAGAACATCACGAAGAGCGGGTGGGTACGAATATACTTTGAGCCTTTATCCTTTGTTTCTTAAACCGTGAACCAAGCCACGTTACAACCCTTCAAAAGTCCTAATTGAAGCATGGGTTAGTTCGAAAGCATACTGTTACAAAAGGTATCCTGACTCCTGTAAGGCTTTGCCTTAAATCTTGTGTTATAAAAAGTTTTCTGCTAAAAAACGCATTTTTCAAAACTTCGAGACAAGCATAAACTTTGCATTATTTGAATATCGTTGTTTGCATATGGCTATTTGTTTGACAGCGGAGAAATTCACACAATGAATATTCGATGAACGAAAGCTCTCTCAGTGAACAAAATCACTTCAAAAAGGATGACACTTCCATTGACAAATCTCCTATCAACAAGGGGGCATGACATGTCACTATCCAGCACACCTGGGGAAGTCCAGTCAAGATTCCAGGAAATCTCTCAAAGAAGTGCAGAGTAACCAGGGGCAGGTCTCCATCTCCGTCACTTGAGGCATTGAACATCAATCTCAGCAAAGGGTTACATACAATCAAACTTTTTGGCAGTGCCACAAACACTCGCTGCTAGGGGCAGTGACAAGTCTCCCCAAAGTCCTTCTCATAGGATGATTCCCCAGCAAGAGTATAATCTCTGACCCCTTTCCCCAGTTGAATCAACCTCAAGAATCCTCGAGGACTTCCCCCAACGAAGATGTCACCTCTCTAGCGGACTGACGACAGGGTTTATTTCCCCAACAACACCAGGATTCCCCAGCTTGAGTTTACCTCTCCGACTACTACAAATCAAAGGACCATAACTCCTCTTCCCCAGTAGACTACTCTACAATCCCCAGAAAGTTACTGCGAAACCTGGACCCAACCATATATCAGTTCAACTTCGAATCCCCAGTAGAGCAACAGACGACTAAGACTCCTAAACTCTTTTCCCAAGCAGAAATAAACATACTCCCCACAGAGTTTTCAACTTCCCCCAGCAGAGTTCTCCTCAAACAACAAAACAGGAATCCATTGGAAATATTCTAAGCAAAGTTTGGAGACACACATACTCTTCAACAACAGTCCAGGATTTAATGACTCCCCAGCTTTTGTCAAGGATTTATTTTCCCAGACAAAAATACATTCATTAACATTTCATACATCCTATTTACATACATGATAAGTGCATACAACACAATCTCATTTACTTTTGAGAACATCATGACATTAGGCATTTGATACATCATGACATTGCATACAACTAACATTTTACCTTTTCAGGAAAAGGTCAATCAACAGATGGCTACCATCAACCTTTTCAAGTTCCGGATTAATACCTGTAGCAAGCCAGGAAAACTATTTGTGGACGACTGAGTGTAGATTAATACCTGTAACAAGCCAGGAAAACTATCTACATGAAGAGATTGAAGATTAACACCTGTAATAAGCCAGGAAACTATCTTTCTTTCTCAGGTCAGAGATTAATACCTGAAACCAGACAGGACAACTATCTCATCGACCAACCTTTTCAAGTTCCAGATTAATACCTGTAGCAAGCCAGGAAAACTATCTGTGGACGACTGATTGTAGATTAATACCTGTAACAAGCCAGGAAAACTATCTACATGAAGAGATTGAAGATTAACACCTGTAACAAGCCAGGAAACTATCTTTCTTTCTCAGGTTAGAGATTAATACTTGGAACCAGACAGGATAACTATCTCATCGGCCAACCTTTTCAAGTTCCAGATTAATGCCTGTAGTAAGCCAGGAAAACTATATGTGGATGACTGATTGAAGATTAATACCTGTAACAAGCCAGGAAAACTATCTACATGAAGAGATTGAAGATTAACACCTGTAACAAGCCAGGAAACTATCTTTCTTTCTCAGGTCAGAGATTAATACCTGAAACTAGACAGGACAACTATCTCATCGGCCAACCTTTTCAAGTTCCGGATTAATACTTGTAGCAAGCCAGGAAAACTATATGTGGATGACTGATTGTAGATTAATACCTGTAACAATCCAGGAAAACTATCTACATGAAGAGATTGAAGATTAACACCTGTAACAAGCCAGGAAAACTATCTACATGAAGAGATTGAAGATTAACACCTGTAACAAGCCAGGAAACTATCTTTCTTTCTCAGGTCAGAGATTAATACCTGAAACCAGACAGGACAACTATCTACTCGACCAGCTCAAACAACCCAACTTTCAGATACAGTCCAGATACGCTCCAGATGCGGTTGCCATTCTATCACTTATTCAGATCCCAGTTATAGTTTCAGATACACTCTAGACATGGAAGTCATTCTGCTACTCATACAGATCTCAACTTCAGATACAGTCCAGATACGCTCCAGATACGGTTGCCATTCTGTCACTCATTCAGATCCCAATTACAGTTTCAGATACACTCTAGACACGGAAGCCATTCTGCTACTCATACATATCTCAAATTTCAGATACAGTCCAGATACGCTCCAGATGCGGTTGCCATTCTGTCACTTATTCAGATCCCAGTTACAGTTTCAGATACACTCCAGACACGGAAGTCATTCTGCTACTCATACAGATCTCAACTTCAGATACAGTCCAGATATGCTCCAGATACGGTTGCCATTTTGTCACTCATTCAGATCCCAATTACAGTTTCAGATACACTCCAGACACGGAAGTCATTCTGCTACTCATACAGATCTCAAACTCTAGATACAGTCCAGATAAGCTCCAGATAAGGTTGCCACTCTGTCACTCATTCAGATCCCAGTTACAGTTTTAGATACACTCCAGACACGAAAGTCATTCTGCTACTCATACAGATCTCAACTTCAAATACAATCCAGATACGATCTAGATTCGGATGTCATTCTGTCACTCATTCAAAATACAGTCTAGATACGATCCAGATTCGGATGTCATTCTGTCACTCATTCAAAATATAGTCCAGATACGATCCAGATTCGGATGTCATTCTGTCACTCATTCAAAATACAGTCCAGATACGATCCAAATTCGGATGACATTCTGTCACTCATTCAAAATACAGTCCAGATACGATCCAGATTTGGATGTCATTCTGTCACTCATTCAAATACATTTCAGATACGCTCCAAACACATACGCCATTCTTTGGCTCATATAGACTCAGTCTCCAGATACAGTTCAAGTGCATTCCAGACATGGATATCATTTTGATGCTCATTCTTCTGACCTACAACATTGCACTTACAACAAACATTCTTGGATGGCATCTTTAAGCCCATCTCCAACAACTATCCATTACCTCTCCTCCGTCATAGTGTGGACAAGTTCTATAACCTCAACGGTATATTCCATTGAGCACGAGACAATTCCTAGATCTTGATGAAGATGTTTCCCTACGTCATAGTGTGGATGAGTACTATAACCTCAATGGTATACTCCATTGAGCACGAGTCAGTTCCTAGATCTTGATGTTCTCCTCCGTCATAGTGTGGACAAGTTCTATAACCTCAACGGTATACTCCATTGAGCACGAGACAGTTCCTAGATCTTGATGAAGATGTTTCTCTACGTCATAGTTTGGACGGGTTCTATAACCTCAGCGGTATACTCCCGGTGGGAACGAGACAGTTCCTAAATCTCAACAAAGTTAGACTTCCTCAGCGGAATCTTCTACAAACAACAAGTGTTGTACCCCAAAATTTGCCCTCCTCTTTTTCACAAGAAATCACAGCTTCGGGCTTTTCCTGATTTTTCAGATTGGCTCAAGAATCGGTCAAACAGACTTTTTCTTATCAGTCAAACAAAATTGGGGTTTCCATTAACTTTTGAATCAGTCCAAGCAGATTATTAGGGTTTCTATTGATTTGTTTGAGTTTGGCTCAGGGTTTGATCAAGCAGACGCTTCTTTGACAATAAATCAAGAATTAGGGTTTGCACGCGCATTTTCAGAAGAATTTGAATCCACAGTGTCTTAATTGGCTATCACATGGTTTTGACGCTTGTTCAAGATTCATGTTTGTTTCTCAAAGTCTAAACATCTGGGATAAAAGCTGAGGCATTTGAATTGAGAGTTTGAAGTGTTGGTTTAATCAGTGAAGTGAAAGCCGTATGGACGTTTGTTTGTTTAACTGTGCAATGCTTTTGGTTATTTGGAACGCCGAACGTTTGTTGATTATTTATAATTTCTAAGTTAAAATTATTGGGATAACTTCCAATTATTATAATTCAAGAAATTTAAGTAATTAAATAAACAAGTGCAGAAGAATTAAAAGAGATATCTGACAAAAAAGATTTTTATTCATTTTCAATTGTTGTTACAAATGTTTATTTGATACAGTAAATTTATTTACAGTGTTACAATGACATTTATTACAATGATTAAAAATAAATTAAATCTATATCCTAAGTTGCTTGAAGTCTTCATCTTCTACTGCTGCTTCCCTTGCCCCAATTAATATTCACCTGCAAAGCCAGAAAAAGAGAAGTCAAACACAAATGAATTTGGAAAAGTATTTTTCAGACAGTTAATCAAAAAACTCATCATTAAAGGTGTTGGCCGGAATCAGTTTGTTCGTCCTCTCTGCAAATCGCAAGATGATGTCTCTTCTTGGTTCACAAAGAGGGAAGTAAAATGTTTGCAAGCATATGAATCAATTAAGAAAAATGCACAAAGATGCATAAATTCAAACAAGGCAAACTGAACAGCCAAGTTACAAATTTAAACAAGATGCACATGTGCAAACTGAAAAATGCCAAACCAAGTCACAAGTGTAAACAATGGAAAACTAAGTTACAAGAAGCTGTCAACAAAACTGTCCAAGGAAGCTGTCAAAGCTGTCAAAGAAGATACCAAAAGATATCAAAAGCTATCAAACTGTCATCAAAGAAAAGAAGAAAGTACACAAAAAGCAAAGGCAGAAAATCTGGAAGATATGTAGAGGAAAGCCAAAGATGCAAGCAATATTTCAAAACTTTTTCATCATTTTCCAGCCAACACCTTTTCAGAAAAGCACTTCTAAAGAAATATAATATGCTTTCTGAAGAGAGAGAAAGAGAAAAGAAAAAGCAGGTTTGCAGTGGGCAGGCTTAAGACAAATAAATATAACAAAGAGTTTCAGTTCAAAGGGGAGGGCAGAACACATAGAAAATATAACACAAAGCTGTAACCATAACACAAGCCCTCAAAACCTGTTACATAAGCAAGCAAACCAAAGCTTGCCTCAAGCCTTGCAGCCTGCCTCAAACCTATTACAGAAATTGCTTCAAGCCAAAGCCTAAAAGCCTTACTAAGCAAGCAAACTTCCAGTCCTGTAACCAAAAAGCAAGCCTTGAGGCCTGTTTTCCTCCAAGCCTGCATAAGCTCCAGCCTGCCTAAAACCTGAACAAACTCAGTATCCAGAAACCTGCTTGCCTCAAGCCTATTTCAAACTGCCTCAAACCAGAAACAAACCTAAAAGCAAGCAAACTTGCAAGCCTGCCTTTAGCCCTGTCAAAAACTACACAAAACATACAGCCTGCACAACAAACTAACAAGTTCAAAAACTGCACCCATCTGCAACCAGAAGTAAGCCTGCCTGTTCAAAAAGCTTGCCTATAACATCAAACCAGTTCAAATAGCAAAAACCTGCCTGCATAATAAACTCCAAAGTTTGTTCAAATCCAAACTCCAACAAGCCTGTCCAAATCAGTAACGATAACAAAGATTCTCAGAACTAGGTTCATCACAGAATCATCAAAAGCCCGAAAGAGAGGAAGAAAGTCAGAAGCTAACTAACAAAGCATTCAGATTTAAAGTTCATCAACATAGCCTAATCAAAACAAAGACAAGAAGCTCATCACATAATCATCAAAAGCATCAAGAAGCAAGTAATCAGAAGAAGAAAAGAAGATTCAGAAATGGAGGCCCTAGGGTTTTCAGAAGCATAATATTCATCATAAAACATTCGAAGTTGTAGATACAAGTACCAGAAAGCCAGCAAGAACAAAGCCAACGTCACGAGCTCCCTTCCTTGGCCACCGGAGAACGCCTCCTGTCCAAACTCTCCGTCTCCTCTCCAAAAGCAGAACAAAGGTATCATTTCCTCTTTCCTTTTTCTAACACTTCACGCAAACACAAACAACACATAAAGATCAGAATATATAAAAGTTCAAGAACATGCATGAGTCCAAAACCCTAAAACAAAAATCGTTACCTCTTTTATCGCCACCTAATACAATCGTGGAGAGAGGAGAGTGGAGGTGGCGCCTAGTGGCCTGAGGCGAAGAGAGGCATCAGAAGCTCACGTTCGAGAGCGAGGAAGAGATGAAGAAGATAGGGAGCGGCGCCGTTTATAAAACTGAAACCCTATTCTGAGCCAAGCACAAACAAACCCTAAACAAAAATTGTCAAACGTTTGGGCCTGCCCCTTTGAACAAACCCCTTAGGCCCAACAAAACTGGCGCCTGCACCCCCCTTTGTGAATCTGTTTCATTTTGTTCTTTGGGCCAAACATCTCCTAAGGCCCATTTAACTCTTTTTTTTAATTATATTTACAAATCAATCTTTTTTATCACATTATTTCCTTTTATAACTTATTTCGTTAAGAAAAATAATATATTGACTTTTGTATAAATTTTTTTAAATGTTTATTACATTATAAAAAATATGTAAACAATAGATTTTTTGTTTTAAAGACTTTTTTTTTAATTAAATCTTGTATATAAAACATTAACAAAAATACCTAGAAAATAGAATTTTTTAAGATTAAATATTTCTTTCTTTAAGAACTTTTTGTTTATATATAATTAACAAAAAAACACAAAAATAAATAATAATACTTAATTTGCATCATTGGTAAATAATCATGTACATTTCACAATATTTCTTATTCTCTTTTATCCTTATACGTTGCTATATTTTACATTGAGAATGTGATGATTCGATTTGGTTGTAAATAATATTTGGACACTACTATCCTGATAAGACTCATCCCCATTTGTAAACATTTGTACCCCCATCCCCGGATACTTATTTGTAATAACTTAGACTTTAAATTCCCGCAATTTATCGCTTTCCATATACTGTATAGTAATTAGGGTTTGTATGCGAAGATTCAAAATCAACCGCTAGATAACCTAATACAAGACAAAATGCATGAAAATCAATACACAATTCACACTTGCACCTCTAGGGTAACCTCACTTGTTGCCTCGGAAAAATGCAATCATGTCCCTCGAGTATGAGACACTCTAGCAAATGTCCCTTCAATAAACAAAGATTGTTAGTCCCTCGATGACCCTCGATGTTGCCTTCGATAAAACAATCTCGCCCCTTACAAAAATTGCTAGAGCGTATCACAAGTTGCCTTCAATGATTTTATACGATGACCCGCGCCCGTCCCGTTAAACATCCTAACACAAGGTTGTTCACCAAATACAATGGTGAAACAACACTGTTAAAAAGGTTAAAACATGAGAAAGATCTTTGAGAAATTTAGGGTAGATAGCTCTTGGTTACTTGATCAATCTTGCAAAACATCCTTGCCTATTTTCAAACTCACATCACAACACAACTTCAAAACAAACTTTCAAAAACACATTGAAACATCTTTTCAAAAAGACAAACACCTTTGCAAAACATTCGAGTAAAGAATTGTTACAATGGTTGCCTAGACAAGGCATCTTTTTCAAAACATTTTCAAAACCACACACACAAAACACCATTTCAAGCAATTGAAAAACAAAGGCAAGTGATCTAAAACAAGTAACTAAGATCCCATGGATAACCATGGATGAAAAGGGTGCTAGCACCTTCCCTTTTCATAATCTACCCCCCGAACCCACGAAAACATCTCAAAGGTCTTTCCTGTGCTTTTTGACCTTTCCTTAGGATAAAATAAAAAGTCGGTGGCGACTCTTGCTAAACCGAACAAGTGCGAATACAAACGCAAAACCTCAAGTCAGTTCTCCCACCGTATCACAACAAGTATGCAAGTTCTCGCTAAGGAATCTCTTATGTGATCGACACTCCTGCAGATGGCATTTATAAGCCCATCCTCCTACCAACAATCTCCAAATGGCACCTGTAAGCCCATTCCCGACATCACAATGCTGATACTACACCATACGAGTGCAAATTTTTGGGCACTCTAGTGTTCAATTATCTTCCACCTTCGGATCACAAAAGGCTCGAAAGCCAATCTACATCCTCAGGTTTAAGAAAATTGAACAGGGGCAACTGTTGTACCCCGAAATTTGCCCTCTCAATTAGCAAGGCCTCTCTCACAATAATTCTCAAAGTTCAAGCTTGAACAAGTGCATTCGGATTTTCCAGTACCAAAATTAAAAGGAAACTGTCAAAAAAGGAGAAAGCAGATAAAAATATTATTTTGACAAAAATTGGAGAAATACAAGTGCTCTTCGTTTCAGCTCTTTCGATTGGCCTTTTGGCCTCTTTCGACACAAGCTTGGCTTGCATCCTTCGATTGGCCTTTTGACCTCTTTCAACACAAGCTTGGCTTGCATCCTTCGACTGGGCATGGGCCTCTGACACAGTTTGGTTTGGATTCACAAAGAAAAGAGCCTCTTGTAATCTATTACAAGGCAAAAACCCTCTTGATGATGTCCTTCAATCCAGGAGGAAAAAGCCTCTCTTTTGCCCTCTTTCGATCACACATCCTGCCCTTGCACGCCTTTTTCGTTTGGGGGAGTGACTTCTCCAATGTTGCAAGCTTCGATTGAGCCTTCCATCCCAAGAGCATTAATTTGGCCAATTCGAAGGATTGTCTAGGGAAGTCATTCGAATGTCACTTCGATTGAAAAAAGGAGATGGTTACTGAAAGTCTGGTCGAAAGATGAGTCTAGGGAATTAAGACAAAAGGACGAGAGGCCAAAGGACCAAGTCACATGCGCTGCCAGGCTCGGGCCTGATTCACTGGCCATAAAACTCCAAAACTGCTGCACAGCAGTCCTGCACTACTGCTCAATTCCTTGCACCAAAATGGCAATAAAGCACTGTCCCTCAAAGGCTACAAAGAGCAGTTTACTCAAATTGTTCAAACTATTTTGTTTTCCCTCCAAAAGCTTCAGCCCACTTGTAATTTCACGCCACATTATTATTCTTTGCAAGGATGGCTATGGACGAACATGTCCATTCTTTCTCTATAAATACAAGAACTTTTGCAAAGCTGAGGAGGATTTTTGGACCACAGGAACGAATCCCCCAAATTTTCTCAAACACAACAAAATTTCTCAAGTTCATCAACACTTGAGAAATCAAAACCCAGAATCCCAAACACATACTTACCTCCTTCGATTCTGAAGAACAAATACTCTTCAGTATCCTTCGAATCCAGTTTGGAAAGAAACATAAGACTTGTTTCTTTCCTTCCTTCGAATCCAGCATTCCCAGCACAACTGTTGGCCCCCTCTTTCGAATCCAGCATCTTGGGCCCCCACTCAAGGTCCCACATCCATTCAAGGCCTGAAGCAAGGCAAGTCACTCTTACCCTTGAACCTTTCATTTCATGGCATAGTATGTGAATAATCTTCCCTTTCATTTCAAAACATGTACATAACACTTTGTTTCTTTTCGTTTCCACCTACTTAATATGTTTTCAGAGCTAAACCCTTTCGTTTTTGCTTTCTGTTTACCTGAACTTGCTTTAACTGTTAAACTGTTTACCAAACAAATACCAGCATGGCCTCAGGCCATGTTGCCATTTAATGCTTTAAATGAAAGAAACATGAAACAGGAAATAGGAAACGAAGCTTCTGGCTTCTATCCTCTTTCTCCAGGTTGAACGAAAGAGACAACCAGGAGGAAAACCATACACTGACTTCCAGGCTCAGTCGAAAGGCACTCCTATGCTGGTGCTAGCCTCCAATCGAAGTACACGACTTGACTGGTGCCAAAGCCCAATCGAAGGACAGGACCTCACTGGTGCTGGCCCCAATCGAAGGAGGCCAACAAAATGCAATTCGAAGGACATGACCTCGCCCCTGCCAAGGCCCAATCGAAAGACGTGACTTTGCTATTGCCAGCCCCAATCGAAGGAGGCCAACAGAATGCAAATCGAAGGCTGCTTCCCCCCAATCGAAAGACACTCATTTTTCTTACTTTTATCTTCATACTTTCTATGCACTTAAATATGGTTGTAATAGTGTAGGATTTATTTTTTCTTCATTTTATTTACTTTGTACAAATGCTAGTAACTAGGTGTGTATGGCAAGATAAAACCAACAAGTAGACAACCTAAAAATCAAAGACAAATGCATGCAATAAAACACACTTTGCACACATGCACCCTTAGGGTAATCTTACTTGTTGCCTCGGAAAATAGTCATGTCCCTCGAGCATGGGCGTTTTAGCAAAGACCCTCGATAAAAGATCGTAATCCCTCGATGACCCTCGATGTTGCCTTCAGTAAACGATCTAGTCCCTAAAACGACATTGCTAAAACGTCCCATATGTTGCCTTCTATGACTATACAAACGTCCCATGCCCGTCCCGTTCAACATCCTAACGCAAGGTTGTTCATCAAACACAATGGTGAAACAACACTGTTAAAAGGGTTAAAACACAAGAAAAATATTTGAGTAAAATTAGGGTAGATAGATCTTAGTCACTTGATCAAACTTGCAAAACATCCTTGCCATTTTTCAAACACACATCACAACACAACTTCAAAAACAATTCCAAAACAACTTTCAAAACATTGAAACATATTTTCAAAAAGACAAACACCTTTGTAAAACATTCAAACGAATTGTTACAAAGGTTGCCTAGACAAGGCATCTTTTTTAAAACATTTTCAAACCCACACACATAAAACACCATTTCAAGCAATTGAAAAACAAAGGCAAGTGATCTAAAACAAGTAACTAAGAGCCCATGGATAACCATGGATGAAAAGGGTGCTAGCACCTTCCCTTTTCATAATCTACCCCCCGAACCCACGAAAACATCTCAAAGGTCTTTCCTTTGCTTTTTGACCTTTCCTTAGGATAAATAAAAAGTCGGTGGCGACTCTTGCTAAACCGAAACATTTGCGAACACAAACGCAAAACCCCAAGTCAGTTCTCCCACCGTATCACAACAGTCCTGTTCAACACTTGTCCTAGGTTTAGAAACAGGCTTCGGGATGAAGTTGATTTGACCACCTCATATGGAAGGAAAGATAGTCAAGAAGAAAGGAGGTCTCCTAGCCATGTGGTGTCCGACAACGAGACAGACTACGATGAAGAACAGTATCCTCCTACTGAGGACAAATACAAGCAACTGGAAGACCGGTTGAGTGTTATGGAAGTTCAAAAAGTGCTTGTCCTGGACTTTGGTGATCTAGGTCTATCATCTGGGGTAGTGATTCCCCACAAATTCAAGGCACCAGCCTTTGCTAAGTATGACAGAGTTTCTTGTCCGAAGCTGCATCTCCGGTCATATGTGAGGAAGATTCAACCTTACAACGCTGATAAGAACCTATGGATCCATTTCTTTCAAGATAGTCTCTCAGGGACTCAGCTTGAGTGGTTCCATCAGTTAGACGGAGCCAGTATCCACAGTTGGGAAGATTTGGCTACCGCATTCTACAGGCAGTATCAGTACAACTCCGACCTCGCTCCTACGTGTACCCAACTCTAGGGTATGTAAATGGGAACGGGTGAAGGATTCAAGGATTATGCTCAAAAGTGGAGAGACCTCGCCGGAAGGGTGCAACCACCTTTGGCTGATCAGGAGCTTGTGGACATGTTTCTGGGGACCCTGTCTGGTCCATTTTTCAACCATCTGATTGGAAGCTCTTCGTCTGGGTTTACAGAGCTTATTTTGACCGATGAAAGGATAGATGCTGGTATTAAGGCTGGTAAGATACAAAAGGGTGCCTCGTCAAGCACCGAGAAGAAGCCATTCAAGAAAGAGTCCAGTGCTGTCTACAGTTGAAGAAACCAAAGTAGACCTGAACACCGCCAAACTGTCAATGCGGTTGTTATTTCAAAACCTACTGGTGCTCCGCAGCACAATAATCAACAAAAGGACGAGAGACCTTGAAGGCAATTTACTCGTCTCAGCATGACCTTATCTCAGATTCTGCCACAGTTGCTGAAGACCAATCTGGTGATTCCAAAGGAAGCTCCGAAGAATCCAAATACAACGTCACCAAAGTATAACCCTAATGCCCGCTGTGCTTATCACTCTGATAGCCCGGGGCATAATACAGATGATTGTTGGGTTTTGAAGAACAAGGTACAAGACTTGATTGACGCAAAAGAGATCGAGTTCGGAGCACCAGAGAAGCCTACACAAGATGTAGGGGTGAATGCTATCAGGGATGACGATGATGAAGAGTTTGATATCGACAGTTGGATCTACCCGACTGCCAACAGTGGACTAAGCAACTGGACAGCGAAGGATTCTATGCCCGTTTCAGTTATTACCCAGTAATGAAACTTTTGTTTTGAATTTGTAACAGACAATGTTTTTAAACTTTATGGCCCGGTGTCTTACCCGGGGCACTGTGGCTTCATTTATGAGGGCTTTTGTGTGTCATTTTCATATATCATTAATAAAAACATTGGACGTTCTTGCATTTCAAATTTTGCGCTCCTTGTTTTTCTTTATTATATATTGCAAACAGCTATTTTACACACACTCATATATACAGGTCCACATCCACTTTGGATCTCACTGGTAACGACACTGCTACTGCCAGTTATGACTTCGAAAATCTGATCAACTTAGCCAAAGACGAAGGTGAAGATGATTGCGGAGTGCCTGGTGAACTTGCAAGACTGTTACTCCAAGAAGAGAGGGCTATTCAGCCACATGAAGAGCCGGTAGAATCAGTGAATCTGGGTATTGAGATAGACAGGAAAGAAGTTAAGGTTGGTGCCAATCTGGAAGCTAGTGTGAAGCAACGGTTGATTCAGATGCTGCGTGATTACATTGAGATCTTTTCCTGGTCTTACAAAGATATGCCTGGTTTGGATACTGACATTGTGGTTCACCGCCTACCTACTAAGGAAGACTGTCCTCCAGTAAAACAGAAGGTCCGCCGAATGTGTCCAGAGATGTCTGAGAAAATCAAGGCTGAGGTTATGAAACAGTTCGACACATGTTTTCTAGCAGTTACTTCTTACCCTCAGTGGGTGGCCAATGTGGTTCCTGTGCCGAAGAAGGATGGTAAGGTCCGAATGTGTGTTGACTACAGGGATTTGAACAGGGCGAACCCCAAGGATGATTTCCCTCTACCTCATATCGACGTTCTGGGTGACAACACTGCCCAACACAAAGTCTTCTCCTTTATGGATGGTTTCTCAGGTTATAATCAGATTAAAATGGCTCCCGAAGACATGGAGAAGACAACCTTTGTTACTCATTGGGGTACATTTTGCTACAAGGTTATTCCTTTTGGACTGAAGAATGTCGGGGCAACATATCAGCGTGCCATGGTCGCTTTATTTCATGACATGATCCATCATGAGATTGAAGTATACGTCGACGATATGATTGCAAGGTCCCAGACTGAGGAGGAACACCTTGACCACCTTCAGAAGTTGTTTGACAGGTTGAAGTTGTACAAACTGAGGTTAAACCCGAACAAGTGCACCTTCGGGGTGAGATCTGGTAAGCTAATGGGTTTCGTCGTGAGCGACAAAGGTATTCAAGTAGATCCTGCCAAAGTGAAAGCTATACAGGAGATGCTAGCTCCCAGAACAGAGAAAGAAGTCAGAAGCTTTCTGGGACGTCTGAATTACATTGCCCGATTCATTTCACATCTAACTGCTACTTGTGAGCCAATCTTCAAGCTGCTGAAGAAAGATCAAGTAGTACATTGGAATGATGAATGTCAGGCCGCTTTCGAAAGGATTAAAGAGTATCTCCAAGAGCCACCCATCCTGATGCCACCAGTTGAAGGGAGACCTTTGATCTTATACTTGACAGTGCTCGATAATTCAATGGGGTGTGTGCTGGGGAAGCATGACGAGTCTGGCTGAAAAGAGCATGCTATTTATTACCTTAGCAAAAAGTTTACCGACTGCGAGACCCGATACTCGTTGCTCGAGAAAACTTGCTGCGCTTTGGCATGGGCTGCTTACCGGCTGAGACAATATATGCTGACTCACACTACTCTATTAATTTCAAAGATGGATCCAATCAAGTATATCTTCGAAAAGCCTGCCATGTCCGGAAGAATAGCGAGATGGCAGATGATCTTGACTGAGTATGACATCCAGTACACGACTCAAAAGGCAATCAAGGGAAGTGTATTGGTAGACCATTTGGCACATCAGGCAGTGGATGATTACCAGTCTATGAATTTTGAATTTCCGGATGAGAATATCATGTTGATAACTGATTATGAGACACCTGGACCGGATGAAGGACCTAAGGAAGGATCCCGATGGTCTATGTACTTTGATGGAGCTTCAAACGCTTTAGGCAATGGCATTGGCGCCGTGATCATATCTCCTAAAGGCTCTCATACTCCGTTTACCGCCTGACTATGTTTCAACTACACCAACAACATGGCAGAGTATGAAGCGTGCATCATGGGTCTTCGAGCTGCAATTGACCTAAGGATTAAGTTTCTGAGTGTCTTCGGAGATTCTGCTCTCGTGATCAGTCAGATCAAAGGCGAGTGGGATACGAAACACCCGAATCTGATTCCTTACAAGGAGTATGTATTGACGTTGCTTCCCCATTTCGAGGAGATAACCTTTGAACACTTTCCTAGAGAGGAGAATCAGTTGGCGGACGCGTTGGCTATGATGTGTTCTATGTTCAAAGTCAACTGGGACAATGAAGCTCCCCGGATTATCATTGAAAAATTGGACGAACCTGCGCATTGCTATGATATTGAGACTGAAGAGGTGGCGGATAAACCTTGGTTTCGTGAGGTGAAGAGATACCTTGAAGCTCAGGAATACCACGAGGGTGCATCTGTTAATGACAAAAAGTTTCTGAGGAGGTTCACGGCGAAGTGCTTCATCAGCAATGGCATACTTTACAAACGTAACCATGATTCAACCCTACTGAGATGTGTGGATAAGAATGAAGCAGAAAGGATCATGGTAGAGCTGCATGAAGGTACTTTCGGGACTCATTCCAGTGGACATACCATGGCAAAGAAGATCCTGCGGGCAGGATATTATTGGTCCACAATGGAGGCCGACTGTTATCAGCATTCTCGGACATGTCACAAGTGTCAAGTCTATGCTGATAAGGCGCACATACCTCCAGTACCTCTGAACGTCTTGACGGCACCTTGGCCTTTTGCAATGTGGGGCATTGATATGATCAGTGAGATCATACCTACGGCATCCAACGGGAATCGTTTCATCTTGGTAGCGATTGATTACTTTACAAAGTGGGTTGAAGCAGCTTCCTTTGCTACTATAACCAAGAACGTCGTGGCACGGTTCATTCTGCATAATCTGATCTGTCGATACGGTGTACCAGAGAGGATCATTACAGACAATGGTACCAATCTCAACAACAAGATGATCACTGAGCTCTGCGAGCAATTCAAAATACATCATCATAATTCTTCTCCCTACCGGCCGAAGATGAATGGGGCTGTTGAAGCGGCTAATAAAAACATTAAGAAGATCGTGCAGAAGATGACAGTGACATACAAAGACTGGCACGAGATGTTACCATTTGCTCTTCATGGGTACCTACCTCAGCTCGGACGTCAACAGGGGCAACACCCTATTCCTTGGTTTATGGCATGGAGGAAGTCTTACCCATTGAAGTTCAGATACCCTCTCTTCGGATCATGAAGGATGCAGGTTTGAGTGAAGATAACTGGATCCAGACCCGGCTTGATCAGCTAAACCTAATCGACGAAAAGAGACTTACTTCTATTTGTCATGGTCAGACGTACCAAAAACGGATGATCAAGGCATTTAACAAGAAATTTAGACGACAAGAGTATCAAGTTGGGGACCTGGTAATCAAGCGCATTATCTTACCTCAAGGTGATCCCAAGGGAAAATGAACCCCTACTTATTAAGGGCCATTCGTGGTTAAGAACATTTTCTCAGGAGGAGCAATGATTCTAACCACCATGGATGGTGACGACCTTCCTCACCCCGTCAATGCAAACATAGTGAAAAGATACTACGTATAATCAAAGACCCACTAGGTTGACTGGCCTAGGCAAAAATAAGGGCTTCCTGGCGAACCAAAAGGGTTCGGGCAAAAATAAGGGATGAAAATGAAAAAAAATCTGTACACCCGGCAAGTCGAAAACCTGAAAAGGCGGCTTGGGCAAAAAAGGGTATCCCGGTGGACTGAAAACCCGAAAGGGCGGTCCAGGCAAAAATTAGGGATTAAAGCGTAACACTATGTCTCATTGGATCACCTTGCATCTGGAATCCGGTATCAACTATGAAGCTCGGACGACACTAATCAATCTGATTCATCTTTAACTAGTAGCAAAGTGATGAGATGCTCGAAGACATAAAGATAATAATAGAGTTGGAACCCAGTTGGATTATTCACATAGCTGTTTTGTTTTCTTTTTTTACAAATTGTATAAACTCTATTTGTTCGGCGACGTTCTCTTACTAGGACGTCAGCCTCTTGTACAAAAACACCTATTTACAGGCCAAACTTTAAAATCAATACAAATCATTTTCAAACAAATTTCAAACTTTTTTTCCTTTATCTGTTTTGTTTTACAAAGAACGTCCAATGTTCATTTTTGATATATGCATTTGACATTAATTGCTGATCATAAATATTTACATGCAAAATGAAAGATGAGTTACTGGTAATATCAGAAGCAAGGATATGGCTTCTGATATTAGGTAAGGTAAGTTCCGCTGAAGAATATGGCTAAGATACTTTCACTCCCCGCAGAATAAGATAGTAATGATAGCTCTCTCAGCTGAGACTTGCAACTATGGACAAATCAGCAATACTCTCCCCAAGCAGAGTTAATCTACCATCAACCCTAAAAAGGCTTGGTATCCCTAGAAGGTCTTAATATTCCCCAGCGGAGTATAAAAATATTCCCCAGCAAGTATCAGAGTATCCCCGACAGTCTTAATATTCCTCAACAGAGTATAAGAATGTTCCCCGGTAGAATACAAGATACCCCCAGTGGAATCAATATTCTCCAGCACGGTCTAAAAAGATTCCCTAACGAAGTTGAGTCATCATCCCTAGTAGACTCTGGAAGTTTACCCCCAGTGGAGTACAATAAATCTCCCCAACCAAATTCAGAGGATTATCCCCGCAAAAGTTTAACAAGGTTATCCCTAGCAAGTTACAACCGAAAGATCATCCCCAACGAAGTTCTTTCCTTTTACAAGAAGGACTTCAACCCTCAATATATTCAATATCACCAACAACGATAATCTATCCCCAGCGGAGTTTATCATTGAAATCCCCAGCGGAGCTTATCAGCGGAATCCCTAGCGGAGTTTATCGTTAAAATCTTCACCATAATATCTCACCCCACAGAGCAATTCCCCACAGAGTAATCTCTTCATCAGTTTATTCCCCAACGGAGTTATCCTCTCCTGCAAGTTTATCATCTTCGTTCATCATCCCCAGCGGAAACGAAGAATTCAACTCTATTCTCCAGCAGCTCCATAACTTATTTTCTCCAGCTAAAACATTACATTTCCATACATCATGATACATGCATGTATGCATCATACAATACAATCTCATTTATATTGAGAACATCATGGCTTGATCCATATCATGCATTGCATATGACTGAACTTTACCTTTCAGGAAAGATGCAGTTAAGTTCTCAGCTTAGTCGAAGACCTGACCGACTCTTAAATCTGAACTGAATTATCCTCGGTTGAATTTCAGATAAGGTTCTCAATCTCGACAATTTTCCTCCGTCATAGTGTGGACGAGTTCTCTAATTTCAACGGTATACTCCGTTGAAGACCAGACAATTCCTAGATCTTGATGAAGATGCTTCCCTACGTCATAGTGTGGACGAGTGCTATAACCTCAACGGTATACTACATTGAATACTAGTCAGTTCCTAGATCTTGATGTTTTCCTCCGTCATAGTGTGGATGAGTTCTCTAATTTCAACGGTATACTCCGTTGAAGACCAGACAGTTCCTAGATCTTGATGAAGATGTTTCGCTACGTCATAGTGTGGAAGAGTTCTCTAATTTCAATGGTATACTCCGTTGAAGACCAGACAGTTCCTAGATCTTGATGTTTTCCTCCGTCAAAGTGTGGACGAGTTCTATAATCTCAACGGTATACTACGTTGAATACTAGACAGTTCCTAGATCTTGATGAAGATGTTTCCCTACGTCATAGTGTGGACGAGTGATATAACCTCAACGGTATACTACGTTGAACACTAGTCAGTTCCTAGATCTTGATGTTTTCCTCCGTCAAAGTGTGGACGAGTTCTATAATCTCAACGGTATACTACGTTGAATACTAGACAGTTCCTAGATCTTGATGAAGATGTTTCCCTACGTCATAGTGTGGATGAGTGCTATAACCTCAACGGTATACTACCTTAAACACTAGTCAGTTCCTATATCTTGATGTTTTCCTCCGTCAAAGTGTGGACGAGTTCTATAATCTCAACGGTATACTACGTTGAATACTAGACAGTTCCTAGATCTTGATGAAGATGTTTCCCTACGTCATAGTGTGGACGAGTGTTATAACCTCAACGGTATACTACCTTGAACACTAGTCAGTTCCTATATCTTGATGTTTTCCTCCGTCAAAGTGTGGACGAGTTCTATAATCTCAACGGTATACTATGTTGAATACTAGACAGTTCCTAGATCTTGATGAAGATGTTTCCTTACGTCATAGTGTGGACGAGTGCTATAACCTCAACGGTATACTACGTTGAACACTAGTCAGTTCCTAGATCTTGATGTTTTCCTCCGTCAAAGTGTGGACGAGTTCTATAATCTCAATGGTATACTACGTTGAATACTAGACAGTTCCTAGATCTTGATGAAGATGTTTCCCTACGTCATAGTGTGGACGAGTGTTATAACCTCAACGATATACTATGTTGAACACTAGTCAGTTCCTAGATCTTGATGTTTTCTTCTGTCAAAGTATGGACGAGTTCTATAATCTCAACGGTATACTACGTTGAAGACCAGATAGTTCCTAGATCTTGATGAAAATGTTTCCCTATGTCATAGTGTGGACGAGTTCTCTAATTTCAACGGTATACTCCGTTGAAGACCAGACAGTTCCTAGATCTTGATGTTTCCCTATGTTATAGTATGAACGAGTGCTATAACCTCAACGGTATACTATGTTGAATACTAGTCAGTTCCTAGATCTTGATGAAGATATTTCCCTACGTCATAGTGTGGACGAGTTCTCTAATTTCAACGGTATACTCCGTTGAAGACCAGACAGTTCCTAGATCTTGATGTTTTCCTCCGTCATAGTGTGGACGAGTTCTCTAATTTAAACGGTATACTACGATGAAGATCAGACAGTTCCTAGATCTTGATGAAGATGCTTTCCTCCGTCATAGTGTGGACGAGTTCTGTAATTTCAACGGTATACTACGTTGAAGACCAGACAGTTACTAAATCTTAACAAAAACCAGGCTTCCCCAGCAGAATCTTCTACAACAACAGGTATGTAAGTTATCGCTAAGGAATATCTTATGCGACCGAAGCTCCTATAGATGGCATCTGTAAGCCCATCCTCCTATCGACAATCTCCAAATGGCATCTGTAAGCCCATTCCCAACATCATAATGCTGATACCACTTCATGCGAGTGCAAATTTCTGGGCACTCTAGTGTTCAATCATCTTCCACCTTCGGATCATGAAAGGCCCGAAAGCCAATCTATATCCTCAGGTTTAAGAAGATTGAACATGGGCAACTGTTGTAACCCAAAATTTGACCTCCCATATTTCTCAAGACCTTTCAAGAATAATCTCCAAGTGGCTCAAGATTGCTCAAGAGCTGGACAATCAAATCATCTCCTAAGGCAATCAACCTCAAATTAGGGTTTTGTGTTGCATCAGGGTCCTTACATCCAAATGGCCTCAAATGCTCCCCAATGTCCTAATATGTTATCAAGGTCATCCATGTCAAATTTCAAGCCTTGTAGAGGAAGTTTGGTCAGTCAATTGCTCACGAGGCCCAAAAATCGACTGTGCTAGGGCAAAAGTCAACTGTGACCTACAAATAGTCAAACCTCAAGATTTTTTGTCAACATTCTCATTTTGAAGTATAATTCATCATTTTATCAAGGTTTGATCATGATTCATCAAGGATTGCTCAAGATTCATCAAGATTCAAAAGTTGCTAAATTAGGGTTTTGCAGGAAAAGTAAACTCAACTTTGACCAAGCATAACTTTCTCATACTTTATGAGAAATGACCCATCCAAATCTCATTTTGAAGAGGATGCAATTTCCTATAATCCACCTTCACACCCTAAGATCAATAAATGCACTCACAAAAAGTTACAAATTTGGACATTATAGGTCATTTTTGAAAGTCAACAAAAACACCTTTTTTCCCAAAGCTTATAACTTGAGCATGGAATATAAAAATGCGGTGCGACCAAAAGTTTTGGTTAAAGGACATCTCAAGGTTTCTAAAAAGTCCAAGAACACCTCCAAAAGTTCAAAATTGAAGAAGTTATGCATTGTTGAAGTTGGGCATTTTTCCAAAATTGCCAAAAGTCAACTATCCCCAAAACTTCAAATTTTGTCAAATAGGCCCACTTTTTTCCACTTGATTTGATCTTGTCACACCACACACGTGTCCTATCTTCAGTTTCATGGCCAATTATTAATTTTTCTATTTTATTTGATTTTTATTGATTTAATTCATTTTTAATCAATTTAAATCCAAATAAAATCCAAATCTTAATAACTTGATATCTTTTTTATCATTACAGGTCTTAATGGACATCATGAACACAATCAAATTCGTGCCAAGCCATATCATGCACAAAATCTTGGATTTGGAAAGAAATAGGAAGCCTTTAATGGAGGAATCATATCTAATCTTCAAACATCAACGCTAATGGATTCAAGGCCCAAGACTTAACCTAATTCATTCCTTATTACTCATACAAGGCAAAGACATACAATACACGTCCTAAAAGCTGCCAAAATCACAAAACCAAACTTGAAAAAAAGCTTGAAAAGTAAGAAACTGAAATCTTGGTTAGGGACGTTTTCAAGACCAAAACTCAACGTGGTGTTCTTGTTTGCCATCCACTGAAGCGATAGGCATCAAAACCAAGCCTTATCGTCACCTAAAACGCACTGTAAGTCTCCCTAAAAGTCACTCTGAACATGAAATCGTGACTCCATATTTTGGCATCTTTTGGACAAATCGTTTGTACAATCATGTTTATCATTCAATTTCCAATCATTCTGCAATATTCAATTGGATTTTTGTAGCCTGTAAAGCCCTACCCGAAACTAGGGTTTGGGTTTATTGTTTTTAGGCATTTTAATTTCATGGAAAATTGGAACGAATCATGGACATGGATGAGTTTAGGAGGAAGAAACGAGCATAATGATGGTCTTGGTTTGCATTTTTGTGGCCTAGAGCTCATTCTAGGACGAAGCCACGGATCTTGCTGCGGATAAAATCCGCAGGTAAGAAGATCAGTGTTTCAACGAAGAAGACGACTACGCGTCCTCTTTCCATTGGCCCGTTCAAATCTCGCGCTTTTATTTTTTTGTTTGCTGGCATTTATTTGTTTTTCCATATTATATTTGATTTCTAATATACTAACAGTTAAACATGATGGTTGAGATGGTAAGCGCGCTAGTGGATTGTCCAATGGGACTTGGGTTCGAATCCCAGGTCCCCCAATATTTGTTGCATTTTATTTACAGGTGATTCCATGCAGCATCAAAAGCATGACCTATCATATGTCTTCATCCAGATGGTTGCCAAATGGCTTCAGATCAAATCCAATGGCCAAAATTGAACATCCACCATGGTCTCTAGTCAATAGGCACACGTGGGATGGCAAAAGTCAAATGCAGACTGGCTTGAATTGGGCCAAACAAATGCTATTCTCACCACAATTTGGGCCCAACACCCCCCTGAGTATCTCTTTTTATTTTTTATTTTACTTTCTTTCTTTATTTTAATATTCTTAATTAATTACTAACCAAATAATTTCTTTTTCTTCATAAAATCAGAAAACACCAAAAATATTATTTTTATTTATTAAAATTAAATTCACTTCTATTTTTGTAAATAAATTAATTTAATTGATTTATCTTTAATTAGATTTAAATTTTAATATCTTTCGCAAAATAATTAAAATTAATGTAGAATTAGGTTTTTATTAATTTTGACCAGATTTACTTTATTTCTTTAAATATAAAAAATCCAAAAAATATTATTTTTATTAATTAATTAATTAGCTCATTTAATTTAATTATTAACTTAGATTTAATTCCATTTAGTTCAAAAATAACAAAAATCTTTTCTTTAATAAAAAGGGGTCAAAACCCTAAAAAACTCGCCCGATTTAATCTCTCGCACGCGTATCGTTTTATCCAATATTGTAATTGCTTCTGGTATGTAATAGCTTTTAATTAGGACTTTAATTATTTATCGCTTTATTTTACTTTCCGCAATTTAAATTAAAGGGTTTGTTTTTGGCGATGTAAATACCCGACGCCTTGTAATAGTTTAGATTTAATTTCCGCAACTATAAACTGTTATTTGTTTGATAATAGGGAATGCATGACAAGATCAAATCTTTAGCCTAAAATCAACATAGCTCACCCATGACATGTACAAAGATAAATGACTGAAAAACAACACACTCGCACATGCGCACTCTTAGGGTACACCTCACTTGGTTGCCTTCGAACGTGGTCATTGAGTATAGGAAGTTTTAGAGGTCGCCCTCTTGTCCAAAGATCATAGTTGCCTCGAAACGGTTGCCTCGGATAAAATGATCTAAGCCATTAGGGTTACCGCTAAGGAGTCCTAACATTGCTCTAGTGACCACACGTCCCTTAATCGAATTGACCCTTAAACTCCAACGACGATGCTACCTACTCATCAATAGTGGGATAGAATTGTCTAAAGGACATTAGCACATATTGATTCCTTTTTCGAGTAGGTAGATGGTTCTTAAGTACTTGCTCTTTCTAAAATAAAACAAAACTTTTCGCACTTACACTCCTCTCAAACAAAAACTTCTTTCAAACCCCCAAACATAAAGAAAATAAAATTTTGAAAACACTTTGAGCAAATACCTAAGAGCCCGTGGATAACCACAGATAGAAAGGGTGCTAACACCTTCCCTTTCTATAATCTACCCCCCGGACCCGAGAAACATCTCGAAAAAGGAATTTTTCTGTGCTTTTTTCCTTTCCTTGTTGGATAAAATAAAAGACGGTGGCGACTCTTGCTTACCGCGACATTTTGCGAAAATAAACATAAAACGCGAACCAGCATTCCAAAAACAGTCAGTTCTCTTCCCACCGATCACAAAGACCTTGCGGGGGATATAATCCGAAGTTTTGGAAAATTCACTGGGGAAAATAGAAACAGCAATGGCTTATGTTCCGATGCATGTTTGAAATTTTTTATATAGCGTAATGCTCCATATAATGGAAATGCTACATGTTTTGGTAGATGCAATGTAATGATGCATGTTTAAAATGCTTCACCAGGGAATGGCCAATCGAGAAGCCAACAACCAATAAGTCAGAACCTGACAGGACTTGCAAAAATAAAATGCAAAATCCAAAATCCAAAAGAGAAGAGAAGATATAAGGAATCGCTAGAGAGAAGCTCTTGTAGAGCTGAAACTCTGTCGGGGGTAAAAACTGAGCAATCGATAGAAACAAGCTACAAATATTGAGAGGAGCTGCAAAAATAAATTGCGAACTCTGCTGGAGAAGACTGGGTCGAAACTGATCAACTTCAAGAAGGAATGCCAAATGAAGATTGGCATTGTGGGAGAAGATTAGAGAGATACTATAGCTTCTGAAGGAGAATGCCAAATAGAAATTGGCTGTTACTCGAGAAGATCAGGGCAAGACTGTAATCTCTGGAAAAGACGGCGTCAAACCATGTTGAGGATGATACCAAGATAATGAACCAGACGTGGGAAATGAAAACTTTGTTGGGGAAACAAAACTCTGTTGAGGAAACAGAACTTCACTGAGGAAACAAAACCCTGTTGAAGAGTGCTTTGCTAGGGATTCCTGAACCTTTGGTACGCAACCATAGAATAGACCACGATAATAGTCAAGTAGTAACAACTTTACTGGGGGAAAAGCGGAAATTTTGACACTAACACTCTTTCATGACATGAATGGCCTTTGTCAAACGGAGTAGTCAAAACTTCCTCTTCTGACAACATTAAGCTCTTCCCTGATGTTCATTGTGTAAGCTCTTTTGATATCAAACTATTGTGTTGTATGTAAAAGGATGTTTATCATGGGAATGACAACCCTGCTGCGACAATTATGTAAACTTTGAAGTTGAAAACCTTGAAAAAAAAGATCTCGTAACTCTGTTGTGAATGAATCACTAACTAGAGTGCAAAGTTTTCAAAACTTTTTCTTCTCTTTTTTTAAAACGAACATGATGCAGGCGATAAGATACCAATATGGATATGTAACACATATTTGGAAGTTTAGGAAACGCTATCCTATTCTAGTATGCTTTCGAATTAAACCCACATTTCAGTTAGGACTTTTAAAGGTTGTAACGTGGTCTGGTTCATGTTTTTTTAGAAAAGGGTTTTTTAAGGCTCAAGTTATTTGGTGCCCACCCCCTTCGTGATGTTCTCCAGTCCTAAATTGAATTAACTTGACACGGATATTCATCTCTCAAGAGGAGCTTACAATGGCTGAGGAACTCCAACAATTTCTTAGACACGACGGTCACTTAACCTTGTTTTTTTTAATTATTATTATTCGATCACACGAATTTTCTTTTGATGAGGACCTTTATTGGATACTCCTTTTCTGCCTTTTGGGCTTTTCAAATTCTTTTCCACCTTCCCTAATTTTTACCTGGACCAATTCTCTCTTTTTTTTTTAATTTCAATTTGGAAGTCCAGCGGGATGCCCTAACTTTTGCCTAAGCGAATTGTTTTCAAGTTTCGACTTAGCGGGGATTTTTTGTTTCCTTTTCGTTCATACTTTCCTTTTGAACAAATCGTATGACCCTAAGTCTTTGAACTTTTAGCAGAAAAGTAATTGCCTCATTCCTTGGTCGGCGAGGGATAACCATTATTGTATCAATTTGATCTCGACCTTAGGGTTTTTGCGAGGAAATAACCATTGTAGTTTTGATCTTTTCCCATCCTCATAGCGCGAGGGATGAAATATGGCGATCCTCAGATGGGACACTCCTTCTGAAATTTGAATGCTTGATCAAACTAATTGAACATCTACCCTGCCTCGGGTTAAGAATAAGGTTTTTTTTTAACAAAAAGGAAACTCCTACTTCGAAGGCTCAAAGGGGTAAACGAGGGTCTATCTCCCTTATATCTCTGGTGTTTGGGGATTGAAACAAGGCCTGTACATTGTCAACATGGTTTTACTCAAAAGCATACCATCAAAGATATCGACTTTAACTATCGTCATTGTGATCGGTGGAAATAGAACTGACTGTTTTGAAATGCTGGTTCGAGAAATGTCGCGGTAAGCAAGAGTCGCCACCGTCTTTTATTTTCTCTAACAAGGAAAGGACAAAAGCACAGCAAAATTTCTTTTCGAGATGTTTCTCGGGTTCAGGAGGTAGATTATAGAAAGGGAAGGTGTTAGCATCCTTTCTATCCGTGGTTATCCACGGGCTCTTAGGTACTTGCTCACTATGTTTTCAAAAATGTTTGCTTTTCTTGTGTTTGTGGGTTTTGAAAAAAAAGTTTGTTTGAAAGCTTCATTTTAACTCTTGTATCAGTCCTCAAGAGTGTCATGAAGTGTTTGTTTGAAAACTTTTGTCAGAAAAGTGTAAGTGCGAAAAGTTGTTTTTGTTTTGAAAGAGAAAGTACCTTAGAACCTCTACCTACTCAAAGGAATTAAGCTGTGTAAATGTCCTTTAGACAGTACCATCCCACTATTGAGAAGTAGGTAGCACCGTCGTTGGAGTTTCGGGTCAATTCGATTATAGGGACATGTGTGGTCACCAAAGCAATAGTAGGACGCCTTAGCGGTAACCCTAATGTCCTAGATCCTTTTTATCTGAGGCAACCGTTTCGAGGCAACTTGGATCTTTAGACAGGAGGACGACCTCTAAAACACCCTATACTTAATGACCACGTCGAGGCAACCAAGTGAGGCGTACCCTAGGAGTGGCATGTGCATGTGTGTCAGGATTCAGTTAATATTATCTTTGCACATGTTATGGTGAGCTACGTTTTGATTTTATTTTCAGATAAGTCTTGTCATGCATAGCCTAATTAACATACATCTAACAGTTAAATATTGCGGAAAGTAAATCTACGCTATTACAAGGCGTCAGATATTTACATCGCCAAAAACAAACCCTTGAAAAATAAATGCGAGAAAATAAAGAAAGTGATAAAAAGTCCTAATTACGCTATTACATCCTCGGAGCAATTACATAAATATGATCAAAAATAATATGCGCGAAAAGAAATTGAATCGGGAAAAGTCTTTAGGGTTTTGACCCTTTTTGAGAAAAGAATGAATTTTGGTCCTTTTTTTTGCATTTTATTAAACCTAATTCTAATTAATTAAATAAAAGAAATGTTTTTTAAGTTTTTTATGTTTTAATGAAATAAAAGAAAATAAATTAAAATTGTCAAGAAAACCCTAATTCTAATTTATTTTATTTGTTATGAAAATAATTAAAGTTAACCTAATTAAAATAACTAAATTAATTAATTACATTTATTTACAAAAATAATAATATAAAAGGTGAAATTAATAATAATAATAATAAAAATATTAGTTTTCAGAATTTATTATAAAAATTAATTTGTTAGTTAATTAAATAATGATAATAATAATTATAATTAATAAAATAATTAAATAGAAATTAAAATAGAAAAGAAAAAGAATAAAGAAACCAGGGGGTGATGGCCCATTAAGGAGGTGTTATTGGCAATTCCTGGCCCATTAATCTCAAGCCTGTTTTGACTTTGGAGATTAGCTGCACGTGCATTGACCAGGAGTATGATGGTCACTCATCTTTGGCGACATGATTTGTGCTTAAGGCCACTTGGCATGCTGAGGCGTGAGGTACATGATGGAACACGTTGGGAAGCCTGCATGTAATCATGTTAAACAAAATAATATAAGCGTATGGGGTGAACCTGGGACTCGAACCCAGGTCCCAATGATTACCAGCCAACTCACCAACCACTACACCATTTGCCTGCGTTTGTTAACATAATGGACAATGAATATAATATATAAAAACAACAATTATGCTGGAAAACAAATAAAAACGCGCGTTATTTTAAACCACCCAACCATACGCTTACACCTCATCATCGTCCTCCTTTGTACCTGTAAAAAACAAATAGATAGCAGGGGTTTTTAACCCCCACAACCTGTAACGACCAATAATAGCGATTAGCTCTACAGTTTACATAAATATTTCGCGATGGTGCCACTGTGTTCATCTGGTCTCAACGATTTCAACCATAGGTCTCTCGAGGCTTGATTTTTCCTGTACTGTAAAGCCCCAATTTGGAAACTCAAGAACCCTAGATTTTGTCAATGGCAACTTATGATTCTGCACACTATAAGTCAATTAATTTATACCATTAGTTTCACAAGGATTCAAGCAATGCAAAACGAACCATAAATCATGTTAAATGCTTATGAATCATGAGTTTCGATTATGAGAAAAAATGTCAAACCGTGAGACCGTTCTTGGTGATTTCTTGGGCTTTAGCACTTGGTTTTGATTCCTACACGTCCCTGACACTTCCAGCAATGTGTTAGAATCCACAAATTGCTTTGAATCGTGCTAGAATGCAGAAAACAATTTTGAGTTTTCTTTGAATTTTCTTGAATGGCTATGGCTTTTTTCTGCAGAGATTTCACGTATGCATGAGTAGGGTTCACTTGTGTATTTATAGAGGAAGAGAATTAGGTCAAAATCTTGCAAAGAAATCCATGGAATGATGGTTTGAATATTTGATTGAAAATCAAATATTTTTGAATCTTTTTGATTGGAAAAACTTGCTAAATTTGGAGATTCTTGTCCCTTTGATTTGCACACGAAATTGCCAGCATATCTTGACCACTTTTGCTTCACAAAAAGATTGAAAAATCAAATCTTTGTATTTCCTACAATTTAAATTAATTAAATGAATTAAAATTGATTAAAAATCCAAATAATTAATAAAAATATGAAAAATAAGTTCAAATAAGCTTGATGGGTCGTGCATAGGCCTTGGATAAAGTTTCAAGAAGAAATTTGAGGCCCATTAGCAAAAACAAAGTGTTTTGAGCAAAGTTGACTTTTGCAAATTCATGAAAATTTCCCAACTTCTCCAATGCATATCTTGCTCAATTTTGATCATATGAACATGTTCTTGGACATTTTGGAAAGGTATTGAAGTCCTCTAACCAATGACTTTGGTCCCATGTCATTTGGATTTACGAATATCAAGTTATGGCCTTTGACTTAAAGTGCACTTTTGTTGACTTTTGAAATTGACCTATAATGTATAAATTGATAACTTTTTGTGAGAGCATTTATTGGACTTGGAATGTGAAGATGAATTGTAGGAAATGTCATCCCCTTCAAAATGAGCATTGGATGGGATTTTTCTGATGAACCATGAAAAAGTTATGCCCTGGTCAAGATACAATTGACTTTTCTGCTGTCCAAAAATAGTAACTTCTTGCATCTTGATGATTTTTGAGCCATGCTTGTGGAATCATGATCAAGACTTGATCAAATGATGACTGTGGCATCAAAATAAGATGTTGACCAAAAAATTTGACTTTTGACTTCAAAATGACCATTTTGCCCCTGCAGTTGACTGTAGATCAAATGGAGCTTTTGACTGTGCAATTTGGCATTGTGAGCCTTGAGGCTTGGCATGTAGATGCTTGAGAATGTATATAGACCTATGAGACTTGATTGACCCATTGAAAACCTCAAATTCCTTGAAAGAACTAAAACCCTAATTTTGACTGGCTTAGGAGGCATTTGGACTGTGCAACCTTTGAATAATCTTGAACCATTTGAAGATGATTCTTGTCAAACCTTGAAGAATATGGGAGGGCAAATTTTGGGGTACAACAGTTGCCCCTATTCAATATTCTTAGACCTGAGGATATAGATTGGCTTGCGTGCCTTTCGTGATCCGAAGGTGGAAGATGATTGAACACTAGAGTGCCCAGAAATTTGCACTCGCATAGTGTGGTATCAGCAATGTGATGTCGGGAATGGGTTTACAGATGCCATTTGGAGAGATGGTGGATAGGAGGATGGGCTTATAGATGCCATCTAGAGATGTAAGGGAGAGTTGTGGAGATGGGCTTAAAGATGCCATATGGAGATATTGATCGCGTAAGAGATTCCTTAGCGAGAACTTGCATACCTGAGAAAGAAAGATAATTTCCTGGCCTGTTACAGGTGTTGATCTTCAAACTCTTCATGTAGATAACTTTCCTGGCTAGATACAGGTATAGAGCTATAATCAATCGCTCACAGATATGCCCTGGCTAGATGCAGGTATCGAATCTGGAACTTCCAAAGGTTGGTCGAGATAGCTTTCCTGGCTGGATACAGGTGTAGATCTCTTCATGCAGATACTTTCCTGGCTAGTTACAGGTATAGATCTACAATCAATCGCTCACAGATATGCCCTGGCCAGATACAGGTATCGAATCTGGAACTTCAAAAGGTTGGTCGAGATAGCTTTCCTGGATGGATACAGGTATAGACCTCTGACCTGAGAATGAAAGATGACTTCCTGGATAGATACAGGTATTGATCTTCAATCTCCTCATGCAAATACTTTCCTGGATAGATACAGGTATAGATCTACAATCAGTCGCTCACAGATATGCCCTGGCTAGATACAGGTATCGAATCTGGAACTTCAAAAGGTTGGTCGAGATAGCTTTCCTGGCTGGATACAGGTGTAGACCTCTGACCTGAGAATGAAAGATGACCTCCTGGCTAGATACAGGTATTGATCTTCAATCTCCTCATGCAGATACTTTCCTGGCTAGATACAGGTATAGATCTACAATCAGTCGCTCACAAATATGCCCTGGCTAGATACAAGTATCGAATCTGAAACTTCAAAAGGTTGGTCGAGATAGCTTTCCTGGCTGGATACAGGTGTAGACCTCTGACCTGAGAATGAAAGATAATTTCCTGGCCTGTTACAGGTGTTGATCTTCAATCTCTTCATGTAGATACTTTCCTGGCTAGATATAGGTGTAGATCCACAATCAATCGCTCACAGATATGCCCTGGCTAGATACAGGTATCGAATCTGGAACTTCAAAAGGTTATGGTAATCGTTTTTGGATTGACCTTTTCCTGAAAAGGAAAAACATTAGTTGTATGCAATGTCATGATGTATGAAATGCATGATGTCATGATGCTCTCAAAATAAATGAGATTGTGTGATATGATGCGTATATGCATGTATCATGATGTATGACAATGTGATGTTTATGAATGTATCTTCGTCTGGGAAAATAAATCCTTGATGAATGCCGGGAAGTTCTTTGAATCCTGGGCTGATGTTGAAGAGTAGAGTTCTTCGTCTCCGCTGGGGATGATGAACAAAGATGATTGCAAGAATAAACCGGTAGGAGAAGATGACTCTGTTGGGGAATAAACCTGGCGAAGAGATTATTCTGCGGGGAACTACTCTGTGGGGAAGAGATACTTCGCTGAGAATTTAACGATAACTCCGCTGGGGATTCCGTTGATAAGCTTTGTTGGAGATTTTGATGAACTCCGCTGAGGGATAGAAAGAACTTCGCTGAGGATGACCTTTCCGTTGTAATGCTGAGGATAACCCAATTAGACTCTGGTGGGGGATAACCTTCTGAATACGGCTGGGGAGATACCTTTGTACTCTACAGGGGACCAGCTTCCAGAATCTACTGGGGATAAGCTTCCAGAACCTACTGGGGATAAGCTTCTAGAATCTACTGGGGATAAGCTTCCAGAATCTACTGGGGGGATGGTTCAAATCTCCTGGGGGAACTTTTGGACCATGCTGGGAAATGGTTCCACTGGGGGTATCTTGTATTCCACCGGGGAACAATATTATATTTCTGTCGAGAAATATTAAGACTGCCGGGGATGCTTGCTGAGAAATATTTGTATACTCTGCTGGAGAATATTGAGATTTTCCGGGGATACCCAACTTCCTTAGGGCTGACAGTAGCCTAACTCTGCTTGGGGAGAGTGTTGCTGACTTGCTAGGGATATTGTGCCTTTTTGGGGCTGATGGGAGACCAACTCTGCTTGGGGAGAGTATTGCTGATTCTCGCCTTACTTTGCGGGGAGTGAAGGTATCTTGGTCATATTCTTCAGCTGAACTTACCTTGGTACCTTGGTGGACAGAGCAACTAGCTCGCTTAGACAATTCTTATTGCCCCTATTTCTGATGTCACCTGTAATTAGTCCTTTGTTTCGCATGCAAATATTTATGATCAGCAATTAATGTCAAATGCATATATCAAAAATGAACATTGGACGTTCTTTGCAAAACAAAACAGGTAAAGGAAAAACAATTGGCAATTTATATGAAAAGTGAGTTTGTATTTATTTTGAAATTTGCCTGTAAATAGGCGTTTTGTATACAAGAGGATGACGTCCTGGTAAGAGAACGCCGCGGAACAAAATAGAGTTTATACAATTTGTGAAAAGGAAACAAAACAGCAATGTGAAAAATCCCACTGGGTGCCAACTCTGCTATCGCCTTTATGTCTTCAAGCGTCTCATCACTTTGCTGCTTAGTTGAAGATGAAGCTGATTGATTGGTGCCGAATTCTGGATGCAAGGTGATCCAATGAGACATAGTATTACGCTTTAATCCCTAACTTTTTCCTGGACCGCCCTTTTGGGTTTTCAGTCCACCGGGATACCCATTTTTGCCCAAGCCGCCTTTTCAGGTTTTCGACTTGCCGGGTGTACATATTTTTTCATTTCATCCTTTATTTTTGCCCGAACCCTTTTGGTTCGCCGGGAAGCCCTTATTTTTGCCTAGGCCAGTCGACCTAGCGGGTCTTTAATCATGCGTAGTATCTTTTTACTATGTCTACATTGGCGGGGTGAGGAAGGTCGTCACCATCCATGGTGGTTAGAATCATCGCTCCTCCTGAGAAGATATTCTTAACCACAAATGGCCCTTCGTAAGTAGGGGTCCATTTGCCCCTGGGATCACCTTGAGGTAGAATGATGCGCTTGATTACCAGGTCCCCAACTTGATACTCTTGTCGTCTGACTTTCTTGTTAAATGCCTTGATCATCTGTTTTTGGTACGTCTGACCATGACAAATAGCAGTGAGTCTCTTTTCGTCGATTAGGTTTAATTGATCAAGCCGAGTCTGGATCCAGTCATCTTTGCTCAAACCTGCATCCTTCATGATTCGAAGAGAGGGTATCTGAACTTCAATGGGCAAGACTGCCTCCATGCCGTATACCAAGGAATAAGGTGTTGCCCCTGTTGACATCCGTGCTGAGGTACGGTATCCATGAAGAGCAAACGGTAACATCTCGTGCCAATCTTTGTAGGTCACTGTCATCTTCTGCACAATCTTCTTAATATTTTTATTAGCTGCTTCTACAGCCCCATTCATCTTCGGCCGGTAAGGAGAAGAGTTGTGGTGTTGTATCTTAAATTGCTCGCAGAGCTCAGTGATCATCTTATTATTAAGATTGGTACCATTGTCCGTAATAATCCTCTCAGGCACACCGTATCGACAGATCAGGTTATGTCGAATAAATCGTGCCACGACGTTCTTGGTTACGGTGGCAAAGGAAGCTGCTTCAACCCATTTTGTAAAGTAATCGATTGCTACCAGGATGAAGCGATGCCCGTTGGATGCTGTAGGTCTGATCTCGCCGATCATATCAATGCCCCACATTGCGAAAGGCCAAGGTGCTATCAAGACGTTCAGAGGAACTGGAGGAATGTGCACCTTATCAGCATAGATCTGGCATTTATGACATGTCCGAGAATGTTGGTAACAGTCGGCTTCAATTGTGGACCAGTAATATCCTGCCCGAAGGATTTTCTTTGCCATGCTATGTCCACTGGAGTGAGTTTCGAAGGTACCTTCATGCAGCTCTGCCATGATCCTTTCTGCTTCAGTCTTATCCACACAACGCAGTAAGGTTTAATCATGGTTTCGTTTGTAAAGAATGTCATTGTCAGGAAGAATTTTACCGCGAACCTTCTCAGAAACTTCTTGTTATTAACAGATGCGCCCTCGGGGTATTCTCGAGCTTCAAGGTACCTCTTCACTTCATGATACCAAGGCTTTTCTGTTACCTCTTCGGTCTCAAGATCGCAGCAATGTGCAGGTTCATCCAACTTCCAGATAATGATCTGGGGAGCCTCGTTGTCCCATTTGAATTTGAACATAGAAGACATCGTAGCTAGCGCGTCCGCCAACTGATTCTCCTCTCTTGGGAAGTTTTCAAAAGTTATCTCCTCGAAATGGGGAATCAATGTCAACACATACTCCTTGTAGGGAATAAGATTCGGGTGTTTCGTATCCTACTCGCCTTTGATCTGACTGATCACGAGAGCGGAATCTCCGAAGACACTCAGAAACTTGATCCTTAGGTCAATTACAGCTCGGAGACCCATGATGCAGGCTTCATACTCCGCCATATTGTTGGTGCAGTTGAAACGTAGTCGGGCAGTAAGTGGAGTATGAGTGCCTTTTGGAGATATGATCACAGCGCCAATGCCGTTACCCAAAGCGTTTGAGGCTCCGTCAAAGTGCATAGACCATCGGGATCCTTCCTCAGGTCCTTCATCCGGTCCAGGTACTTCACAATCAGTCACTACCATGATATTCTCGTCTAGAAATTCAAATTTCATAGATTGGTAGTCATCCACTGCCTGGTGTGCCAAATGGTCTGCCAATACACTTCCCTTGATTGCTTTTTGGGTCGTGTACTGGATGTCATATTCGGTCAAGATCATCTGCCATCTTGCTATTCTTCCGGACAAAGAAGGCTTTTCGAAGATGTATTTGATTGGATCCATTTTGGAAATCAAAAGAGTAGTGTGAGTCAACATATACTGCCTTAGCCGACGAGCAGCCCATACCGAAGCGCAGCAAGTTTTCTCGAGCAGTGAGTATCGGGTCTCACATTCGGTAAACTTTTTGCTAAGGTAATAAATAGCATGC
Source organism: Vicia faba (assembly GCA_948472305.1). Taxonomy (NCBI): domain Eukaryota; kingdom Viridiplantae; phylum Streptophyta; class Magnoliopsida; order Fabales; family Fabaceae; genus Vicia; species Vicia faba. The sequence goes on along the minus strand of OX451739.1, from coordinate 1,634,292,909 downwards.
TCTTTTTGGCCAAAATCGTCATGCTGACCCAACACACATCCCATTGAGCTGTCAAGTACTGTCAGGTATAAGATTAAAGGTCTCCCTTCAACCGGTGGCATAAGAATGGGTGGCTCTTGGAGATACTCTTTGATTATTTCGAAAGCGGCCTGACATTCATCATTCCAACATACTACTTGATCCTTCTTCAGTAGCTTGAAGATTGGCTCACATGTAGCAGTTAGGTGCGAGATGAATCGGGCAATGTAGTTCAGCCGTCCTAGAAAGCCTATGACCTCTTTTTCTGTCTTGGGAACTGGCATCTCTTGTATGGCTTTCACTTTGGCAGGGTCCACTTGAATACCTTTGTCGCTTACGACGAAGCCTAGTAGTTTTCCAGATCTTACCCCGAAGGTGCACTTGTTCGGGTTTAATCTCAGCTTGTACAACTTCAACCGGTCAAACAGCTTCTGTAGATGGTCAAGGTGTTCCTCCTTAGTTTGGGACCTTGCAATCATATCATCAACGTATACTTCGATCTCGTGATGGATCATGTCATGAAACAGAGCAACCATGGCACGCTGGTAGGTTGCCCCAACATTTTTCAACCCAAAAGGCATGGCCTTGTAGCAAAAGGTGCCCCACTGAGTAACAAAAGTGGTCTTCTCCATGTCTTCAGGAGCCATCTTGATCTGATTATAACCGGAGAAACCGTCCATGAAGGAGAATACCTTATGCTGAGCAGTGTTGTCAACCAGAACGTCGATGTGAGGTAGAGGGAAGTCATCCTTAGGGCTCGCCCTGTTCAAATCCCTGTAGTCAACACACATTCGGACCTTACCATCTTTCTTCGGCACTGGAACCACATTGGCAACCCACTGCGGGTAAGGAGTTACTGCTAGAAAACCGGCGTCGAATTGTTTCATAACCTCAGCTTTGATTTTCTCGGACATCTCTGGACGCATACGGCGGACCTTCTGTTTTACCGGAGGGCATTCTTCCTTGGTAGGCAAGTGATGAACCACAATGTCGGTATCCAACCCAGGCATATCTTCGTAGGACCAGGAAAAGATTTCCACGTAGTCATGCAGCATATGAATCAACCGTTGTTTCACACTAAGCTCCAGATTGGCACCAATCTTGACTTCCTTTCTGTCTGTCTCAGTACCCAGGTTTACCGTTTCCACTGGCTCTTCATGTGGCTGAATGGCCCTCTCTTCCTAGAGTAGCAGTCTTGCGAGCTCACCAGGCACTTTGCAATCATCTTCACCTTCGTCTTCGGCTAAGTTGATTGGATTTTCGAAGTCATAAGTGGCAGTAACAGAGTTGTTACCAGTGAGATTCAGAGTGGATTGGGACCTGTATATGTGAGTGTGTGTAAATATAGCTGTTTTGCAATATATATAATAAAGAAAGACAAGGAGCGCAAGATTTGAAATGCAAAAAACGTCCAATGCTTTTATTAATGATATATGAAAATGACACACAAAAGCCCTCACAAATGAAGCCACGGTGCCCAGGGTAAGACATCGGGCCATAAAGTTTCAAATTATTGTTTGTTACAAATTCAAAACAAAGGAGTTCATTACTGAGTGACAAAAGTAATAGGTATGAAGTCTTTCGCCGTCCAGTTGCTTGGTCCACCGTTGGTCGTAGGGTAGATCCAACTGTCGAATTCAGATTCCTCCACGTCGTCTTCAATAGCATTTACTCCCGAGTTGCTGATGAACACAAGAGGTCTTCCAATCCTTGCCTTACGAACAACCCTCTGAGCTTCTGCAGTGAAACCCAAACCAAACTTGTCAGTCTTTAGAGTGAAATCAAGAAGTCGGCCCCAGTTTGCACACTCACCCTTCTCAATTACAGCCCGGGCATCCTTTAAGGAAGCCATCTTCAAAGGAGAATCTTCTTCAGTCACAGTCTCTGCTGATGCCAGTGTCTGAGGAACCTCTTCAAAGTGTTGAAAGGGGGTCTCAATGAACTCCCCATCCATCTCTATGTACCAGAACGAGTTGAGGTGGCTGACCATGTATTCTTCCCCCCCTGCACGGTCACAATCTTCCCTATGACCGGGTATTTCAGCTTCTGATGGAGCGTGGAGGTCACAACTCCAGCCTTATGGATCCAAGGACGACCCATCAAACAAGAGTAGGACGGTCGGATGTCCATCACATAGAATGTTGAATCAAAGACCTGAGAACCAACTCTGATTGGAATGTCAACTTCACCATGTACCATCCTTTTAGACCCGTCAAAGGCCCGAACAACAATGTTACTTGGCTTGAGCTCTAAACCCTCACAATCCAGCCTGTCTAGAGCTTTCTTGGGTAATACGTTCAGCGAGGAACCAGTGTCAACCAGCACATGGGCAAAAGTAGTGCCCCTGCATTCAATGGAGACATGCAGGGCATCGTTATGGTTCTTCCCTTTAGCAGTCAGATCAGCGTCGGAGAAACCCAAACCATTATCAGCAGTTAAGTTGGCCACACAGTCGGTAAATTGATCAGCTGACGTCTCTTGTGGCACGTGGGCCGTCTTTAGGAAGGTAATCAGAGCCTTGGCATGAGCCTCTGAACACATCAACAATGATAGCATAGAAATTTTAGATGGGGTGTGCCCCAGCTGCTCAACTACGTTGAAATCACTCTTCTTGATAATCTTAAGGATCTCTTCCATCTCCTGCTTAGAAGCTTCAACAGTGGTTGTCTTTGGTGCCACCGTCTGGGCAGGCATATCAGTAGCAATCCCTTTTCCCCGAGCGTCAGATGACTCGGCCGCAGGGGTAGAAAGAGGAACTTGGTCAAGAAGGGAAGCAGGCACACTTGCAGGTGTGATGACAATAGGTCTCTGGATAGCTGGTGGCGCAATATCTGGTGAGAACAGTCTACCACTACGAGTGACTTTGGCAGGCCCGGTGATGTTGCTGACGCCGGTACCAGTATCAAACTCTTGTTTAACTCCAAGCACATAAACATCTGCCCCATAGTGCCAAGGGACAGCTTTGTCAGATGTATAGGGGATGGGCCCCGGAACAGTGATGATTATAGGCGCAACCTTCTGAGTAGACATGATTTTGACAAGCTTCTTTGAGGGAGCCTTAGGAGAGTTGTTGAAAATAGTAACAATGGACACTTCTTCAGCAGGGGTAGTAGGAACAACAACCTTCTCAAACAGGATCTCTTTGTTATCCATCAGGTTTTGGACGCCTGACTTCAACAAAGGACAACCAGCAGGTGAAACAGAACATAGATGGAAACCTTTACTACATCCCGGAAATAAACCGGCTAGCAACAGGTTCCTCTTGACAGTCAACAACGGAGTAACAATATCATCCACAGATGCTACGTACAGGTCTTCCTCTACAGCATTCGCTCCATGTTTGGGCATGGGAGCAGTCACAACATTGGGTCTTTCGGGTGCCTCGAACTCTATCTCTTTAGTATCAATTAGGTCATGAACCTTATTCCTCAGAGCCCAACAATCATCCGTAGTATGCCCCGGGCTGTCAGAGTGATAAGCGCAACGGGCGTTGGGATTGTACTTCGGGGATGTGGTGTTCACTACCTTCGGAGCTTCTTTTATAGTTACCAGATTGGTTGTCAGTAGCTGCGGCAATATCTGGGACAAGGTCATACTGAGCCGAGTGAACTGCCTTTTAGGTCTCTCACCTCTTGGTTGGTTATATTGCTGAGGAGCAGCAGCAGGCTTTGAAATTACCACCGCGTTGACAGCTTGGCGGCGTTCCGGTTTATTCTGTCTCCTTGAACCATAAATAACACTAGATTCTTTCTTGAAGGGTTTCTTTTCAGTACTCGAGGATGCACCTTTTTGTATCTTTCCAGACTTGATACCAGCTTCTATTCTCTCACCAGTCAAGATAAGGTCTGTAAACCCGGCAGAAGAATTCCCAATCAGATGGTTGAAGAACGGACCAGACAGGGTCCCCAAGAACATATCCACAAGTTCGCGGTCAGTTAGAGGTGGCTACACCCTTCCAACCAGGTCTCTCCACTTTTGAGCATACTCCTTAAATCCTTCACCCGTCCCTAGTGACATACTCTGGAGTTGGGTACGCGTAGGAGAGAGGTCGGAATTATACTGATACTGCTTATAAAACGCAGTAGCCAAATCCTCCCAGTTACGAATACTGGCTCCATCCAGCTGATAGAACCATTCGAGTTGAGTCCCTGAAAGACTATCCTGGAAGAAATGGATCCACAAATTCTTGTCAGCTGTATACGGTTGGATCTTCCTTACATACGATCGGAGGTGCAGCTTAGGACAGGAAGCTCCGTCGTACTTTGCAAAAGCAGGTGCCTTGAACTTGTGGGGAATCACCACCCCAGAGGATAAGCCTAGGTCTCCAAAGTCCAACCTGGGCACATGTTGAATCTCCATAGCACTTAAGCGGTCTTCCATCTATTTGTACCTGTCCTCAGCAGGAGGATATTGTTTATCATTGTAATCTGTCTCGTTGTCGGAGACCACGAGACTAGGAACCCTTCTCTCTTGGGGACTGTCCTTCCCTACAGAGGAAGTAGTCAGATCAACCTCATTTTGTAGTCCATTCCCAAATCTACGTCCAGTGTTGAACAATACAGTCCTCTTCTTCTTCTTTTTCAGAATCAGAGTCTTCAACTCCTGTTGACCCTGGGCTAAGCTCATGACCAACTCTTGAAACTGGGCGTTCTGGGCCTGGAGGGCCTTGATAGCTTGTTCAGTAGTAGGTTCAGAAGACATGATGATTGCTGAAATAAACAGCGAAGAAGATAAGTGACCTGTAAAAAGGGTACCTGTTATGCATATGATGAATGGAATGCGTATGATTTATGTTTTCAAAGACAATCGGGATTCAACTTTGTAGACAAAAAGGAAACACACTTCATTAGATTTAACTTTGGAATTTAAATTGTTCATTAAATTTCCCTTAGGTGTTACAAGAATGAAAATACTGAAAAGGAAATAAAAAGTTGTAAAAGAAACATCCAAAGCCCATCAATGCTCCCATGGCCTCTTCTTCTCAGTACAAATATAGTCATTCAGGATCCGTTCGTTCTCCAATTGCTTGGTCAGCTTCTGGATCTTCTGTTCCTGTTCATTGAACCTTTCCCGATAAGAATCCCGTTCTTCCTGTAGTTGCGCCCAAGACCTCTTTAGTGTATCAACATCAGTGGGTATCTGAGGATGGAGAACAGTTGGAGGAACCCCGTCTCTATCAGGAACTTCAAGAGTAATAGGTCTGACGGCTTCGTATGGCATACCTAACTTCTGAGCACGGATGCAGACCCATCTGTAGTAGGATTCCATAGGTAGAGAAGTCTTCGGTCCCAACTCATGTGGGTCAGCTTTGTGAATTCTGTCCCAAGCTCGGATGAATCTATGATGCAGCTCGTCACTATCTACCTGAAACTCAAAACTGATGTGAGGTATCAACATCTCATGAGGCCCTGCTCTTCTGGCTCTTCCAAACTGACGGAGAGCTAAACATGGATTATAAGAGATTCCTCCCTGGGTACCGATCAATGGAACATTAGGATACTCTCCGCAACGATCAATAACAGCTACCTCATCCAAACCTCTGAGAGTCCAAACGATGTCACTATCAGTGAGAGACATTAACCTATGAGCCCAGCCCCTTCCTTCTTTGTTCTTCAGCACGAACTTAGGGAGGTGCGAAATAAACCACCTCACTAATAAAGGAATACAACACCATAAAGTTCCCCGTCTTCGGGCAGTACGAGCATAGAGTTGTTGCAGGATATCACCCAAGAGAGTGGGCACAGGGTTCCGAGAGATGAAGATCCTTATGGCATTGACATTAACAAAGGTATCAGGATTTGGAAACAAAACCTAACCATAGATTAAGAGAGCCAGAATGTCTTCGTACGCTCTGAAGTCTAAGTCATTCCAGAAACTATTAGCCTTACCAATTAGAAACTTAGCCAAAAAGCCCTTAACTCCACTTCTAGTCTCCCAGTTATCCATTACCTCTTTGTTGGTCAAAGGAAGGGCTGCAGCAATCTCCTCAAGCCTGAGAGTCTTTTCCCAACCAGTGAATGGAGTCTGCTCCAAAACAGGGATACCAAGCAAATTAGAGAATTCTTCCAGGGTAGGGACCAGCTGGAAGTCTTGAAAAGTGAAGCAATGGTATAGGGGATCATAAAACTGGGTCAGGACACTCATCAGTTGTTGGTCCCACTTTGAAGTGACTAAACCAAGAAGAGAACCATGCCTCTTGATGAAGGAAGTAGTGTTTGGAATCCTATCAACCAATTCTTTAAGCAAATCAGGTGGGTGAACAAAGTTGAGCCGGATAGTATTCCTACGCATGGGCATCATAATGTCCTACAAAACAGAGAAAAGATGAAACCCTCTTGTCTTTGAAATGGGTTAGTCCTTATGCAGGATGCATGCAATGTTATGATGGTATGATGTCATGGTAAAGCACACCACAAGTATTCACAAAAGGCAAACATGGTAAGGCACACAAGTCACACAAGACAGCCCTTAGAGTTCAGGCCAGCATGAAGTTTAGGTACTCCCCTCTTTCAGTTCAGTTGGTTAAGACCTGTCCTAGAAAATAGTAACCGGGTTCTAGAGGATCTCAATATCACTGACTACCCTCAATCGGTCATAACTCCAGCTTCGCAATCTTTTCTTGCGGCCGGAACCATCACGAGAGTTTAGCCTCAATGAGTGTAGCATACTGCTACTGTTCTATGGCCAAGTTGGGTCAATTTAAGGTTCTAAGGTCGGTTGGTGCTTAATGACTCCTCAGAAGACCTATATTCTCCTCGTTCAAACACAAGGGATATCGATACAGACCAAGGTGTTACACCAACGTAGCTACTGCTTCACCCGTTTCGGTCTACGCCGGACAGGTCCCTCACAGTTTATTGCTACCTAAAGGGTATTCCCCAGATCCAGGTTAGGATCTATAAAACTCCAATACAAGCCCACAAAATTAAAGCAAACAAGGCATACAATTGAAAACAAGAGTGGTCTAATCCTAAGGTACACCTCACAAATATCTATTCCCCAGCAGAGTCACCAGTTCTGTGATCGGTGGAAATAGAACTGACTGTTTTGAAATGCTGGTTCGCGAAATGTCGCGGTAAGCAAGAGTCACCATCGTATTTTATTTTCTCCAACAAGGAAAGGACAAAAGCACATCAAAATTCCTTTTCGAGATGTTTCTCGGGTTCGGGAGGTAGATTATAGAAAGGGAAGGTGTTAGCACCCTTTCTATCTGTGGTTATCCACTGGCTCTTAGGTACTTGCTCACTATGTTTTAAAAAATGTTTGCTTTTCTTGTGTTTGTGGGTTTTGAAAAAAAAGTTTGTTTGAAAGCTTCATTTTAACTCTTGTATCAGTCCTCAAGAGTGTCATGAAGTGTTTGTTTGAAAACTTTTGTCAGAAAAGTGTAAGTGCGAAAAGTTGTTTTTGTTTTGAAAGAGCAAGTACCTTAGAACCTCTACCTACTCAAAGGAATTAAGCTGTGTAAATGTCCTTTAGACAGTACCATCCCACTATTGAGAAGTAGGTAGCACCGTCGTTGGAGTGTCGGGTCAATTCGATTATAGGGACATGTGTGGTCACCAAAGCAATAGTAGGACGCCTTAGCGGTAACCCTAATGTCCTAGATCCTTTTTATCCGAGGCAACCGTTTCGAGGCAACTTGGATCTTTAGACAGGAGGGCAACCTCTAAAACACCCTATACTTAATGACCACGTCGAGGCAACCAAGTGAGGCGTACCCTAGGAGTGGCATGTGCACGTGTGTCAGGATTCAGTTAATATTATCTTTGCACATGTTATGGTGAGCTACATTTTGATTTTATTTTCAGATAAGTCTTGTCATGCATAGCCTAATTAACATACATCTAACAGTTAAATATTGCGGAAAGTAAATCTACACTATTACAAGGCGTCGGGTATTTACATGCAAAAAACAAACCCTTGAAAAATAAATGCGAGAAAATAAAGAAAGCGATAAAAAGTCCTAATTATGCTATTACATCCTCGGAGCAATTACATAAATATGATCAAAAATAATATGCGCGAAAAGAAATTGAATCGGGAAAAGTCTTTAGGGTTTTGACCCTTTTTGAGAAAAGAATGAATTTTGGTCCTTTTTTTGCATTTTATTAAACCTAATTCTAATTAATTAAATAAAAGAAATGTTTTTTAAGTTTTTTATGTTTTAATGAAATAAAAGAAAAGAAATTAAAATTGTCAAGAAAACCCTAATTCTAATTTATTTTATTTGTTATGAAAATAATTAAAGTTAACCTAATTAAAATAACTAAATTAATTAATTACATTTATTTACAAAAATAATAATATAAAAGGTGAAATTAATAATAATAATAATAATATTAGTTTTCAGAATTTATTATAAAAATTAATTTGTTAGTTAATTAAATAATGATAATAATAATTATAATTAATAAAATAATTAAATAGAAATTAAAATAGAAAAGAAAAAGAATAAAGAAACCAGAGGGTGATGGCCCATTAAGGAGGTGTTATTGGCAATTCCTGGCCCATTAATCTCAAGCCTGTTTTGACTTTGGAGATTAGCTGCACGTGCATTGACCAGGAGTATGATGGTCACTCATCTTTGGCCACAGGATTTGTGCTTAAGGCCACTTGGCATGCTGAGGCGTGAGGTACATGATGGAACACGTTAGGAAGCCTGCATGTAATCATGTTAAACAAAATAATATAAGCGTTTGGGGTGGACCTGGGACTCGAACCCATGTCCCAATGATTACCAGCCAACTCACTAACCACTACACCATTTGCCTGCGTTTGTTAACATAATGGACAATGAATATAATATATAAAAACAACAATTATGCTGGAAAACAAATAAAAACGTGCACTATTTTAAACCACCCAACCATACGCTTACACCTCATCATCGTCCTCCTTTGTATCTGTAAAAAACAAATAGATAACAAGGGTTTTTAACCCCCACAACCTGTAACGACCAATAATAGCGATTAGCTCTACAGTTTACATAAATATTTCGCGATGGTGCCACTGTGTTCGCCTGGTCTCAACGATTTCAACCATAGGTCTCTCGAGGCTTGATTTTTCTTGTACTGTAAAGCCCCAATTTAGAAACTCAAGAACCCTAGATTTTGTCAATGGCAACTTATGATTCTGCACACTATAAGTCAATTAATTTATACCATTAGTTTCACAAGGATTCAAGCAATGCAAAATGAACCATAAATCATGTTAAATGCTTATGAATCATGAGTTTCGATTATGAGATAAAATGTCAAACCGTGAGACTGTTCTTGGTGATTTCTTGGGCTTTAGCACTTGGTTTTGATTCCTACACGTCCCTGACACTTCCAGCAATGTGTTAGAATCCACAAATTGCTTTGAATCGTGCTAGAATGCAGAAAATAGTTTTGAGTTTTCTTTGAATTTTCTTGAATGGCTATGGCTTTTTTCTGCAGAGATTTCACGTATGCATGAGTAGGGTTCACTTGTGTATTTATAGAGGAAGAGAATTAGGTCAAAATCTTGCAAAGAAATCCATGGAATGATGGTTTGAATATTTGATTGAAAATCAAATATTTTTGAATCTTTTTGATTGGAAAAACTTGCTAAATTTGGAGATTCTTGTCCCTTTGATTTGCACACGAAATTGCCAGCATATCTTGACCACTTTTGCTTCACAAAAAATTGAAAAATCAAATCTTTGTATTTCCTACAATTTAAATTAATTAAATGAATTAAAATTGATTAAAAATCCAAATAATTAATAAAAATAAGAAAAATAAGTTCAAATAAGCTTGATGGGTCGTGCATAGGCCTTGGATAAAGTTTCAAGAAGAAATTTGAGGCCCATTAGCAAAAACAAAGTGTTTTGAGCAAAGTTGACTTTTGCAAATTCATGAAAATTTCCCAACTTCTCCAATGCATATCTTGCTCAATTTTGATCATATGAACATGTTCTTGGACATTTTGGAAAGGTATTGAAGTCCTCTAACCAATGCCTTTGGTACCATGTCATTTGGATTTACCAATATAAAGTTATGGCCTTTGACTTAAAGTGCACTTTTGTTGACTTTTGAAATTGACCTATAATGTATAAATTGATAACTTTTTGTGAGAGCATTTCTTGGACTTGGAATGTGAAGATGAATTGTAGGAAATGTCATCCCCTTCAAAATGAGCATTGGATTGGATTTTTCTGATGAACCATGAAAAGGTTATGCCCTGGTTAAGATACAGTTGACTTTTCTACTGTCCAAAAATAGTAACTTCTTACATCTTGATGATTTTCGAGCCATGCTTGTGGAATCATGATCAAGACTTGATCAAATGATGATTGTGGCCTCAAAATAAGATGTTGATCAAAAAATTTGACTTTTGACTTCAAAATGACCATTTTGCCCCTGCAGTTGACTGTAGATCAAATGGAGCTTTTGACTGTGCAATTTGGCATTGTGAGCCTTGAGGCTTGGCATGTAGATGCTTGAGAATGTATATAGACCTATGAGACTTGATTGACCCATTGAAAACCTCAAATTCCTTGAAAGAACCAAAACCCTAATTTTGACTGGCTTAGGAGGCATTTGGACTGTGCAACCTTTGAATAGTCTTGAACCATTTGAAGATGATTCTTGTCAAACCTTGAAGAATATGGGAGGGAAAATTTTGGGGTACAACAATCATCCTTCCTCCAATATTTTGATTAGGCAAAAGAGTTGGCACAATTGGTATCAAAATGCCAGAAAATCATTTAAATAGTGATAATGAATGGTTTAAGTAAAAACAAAAGAATTACTTCAAGGCAAACATATTCAGTGCATCAGAGTTGACACTTAAAAACAAACAAGTTCCTACATCCAGACAATGTTAAAACAGACAATCAAGATACACATGAAAATGCAGCAGAGACAAATGCCACCATGGAAGAGAATTGACTCCATCCGGACTTGTCAATCTTGATGATGCACTGCAATCCTGACAGTATCCTGACCTATGACCTCTATATTATGAAGAGAAATTGCAAATGGTTTTTCTTTTGTTTATGATTCCAGAAAAATGAGCATTCAATGGGGAGAGTTAAACCTTTGCCATCAGTACGGAGCCATGAAACAACTTAGCAAAATATCCACAAGTAAGTAGCTGAGTATTACGTCAAGAAGAAAAGTAAACATGCCCCTCGTATAGTATGACAATTGTATTTATTGTCCGTATTTCAAGAAAAACTTAAAACCAACTAACTATAACTTAGATTTTCAAGTTCTTGTAAGGCCATTAAAATTTATATGCACATGTTTATCAAAATATTGGATGTTTTTGCAAACAAAATAGTAAAAGGAGGTTATGTGTACGTATATAAAAGAGGATCTTTTATTTACTTGAGAAATCAGCCAGTGAAAAAGGAATTTACATTTGGAAGCAGATCCTAGAAAGAGATGGTTGCAAAATTAAAACAAGCAAGTGTTTACAAATGGCAATGTGAATACGGATATCCATCAAGTTCTGACTCTGCTATAACTCTCATGACTTTAACGCTTCCGTCTTCCTACTTTCTGACAAAAAATTCTTGGACTAGCTCCAAACTTCTTCCAGGTGTCCGAAAAAAAAAGAAGAAACAAGGGATCTCATGCTGAGCGTAGTCATTTGCTTTAAGTCCCTAACTTTTGCCCGAATCTCCCTTTCGGGTTTTTGATTCACCGGGACACCCTTTTTTTGCCTAAGCTGCCCTTTCGGGTTTTCAACTTAGCGAGTTCTTTTTTTTATTCAAAGTATTTTTTAACTACGTCAGCATTCAATGGGAGAGGGAAGTATTCTCCATCCATGGTTGCGAGCATCATCGCTCCACCAGAGAAAACCTTTCTGACCACGAATGGTTCTTCATAAGTCGGAGCCCACTTGCCTCTGGGATCCCCTTGGGGAAGAATTATCCTCTTTAGCACAAGGTACACTGGCTTGTAACACTAAGGTCATACCTTCTTGTCAAAAGCTTTCCTCATCCTTTGCTGGTATACCTAACCATGACATACAGCCGTCAACCTCTTCTCATCGATAAGTTCTAACTGATCCAGTCAATTCTGTATGCACTCACATTCTTCGAGCTCAACATCCCTCATGATCCTAAGAGAAGGAATTTCGACTTCCATAGGCAACATCGCTTCCATGCCATAGACCAGAGAAAATGGGGTTGCCCCAGTCGAAGTACGCGCAGTGGTACGGTAACCATGCAAAGCGAAAGGCAACATCTCATGCCAATATTTATAAGTTACTACTATCTTCTGTACAATCTTCTTAATATTCTTTTTGACCGCTTCGACAACGCCATTCATCTTTGGTCTATACGGAGAAGAGTTGTGATGCTTTATTTTGAAGTACTCACAAAACTCCTTCATCATCTTGTTGTTCAAATTAGACCCATTGTCGGTGATGATCTTTTCAGGCACTCTGTAACGACAGATAATATTGTGTTTAATAAACCGAGTTACCACTTGTCTAGTGACATTGGCATAAGATGCAGCTTAGACCCATTTAGTGAAATAATCGATGGCAATCAGAATGAAGTGATGTCCATTGGATGTAGTCGGTTCGATCTTGCCAATCATATCAATTCCCCATATTGCAAATGACCAAAGGGAAGTCAAGACATTCATCGGTACGGGCAACGCATGTACTTTATCAGCATAGACTTGACGTTTGTGGCAAATTTGCGCATGATTATAACAGTCAGTTTCCATGGTGGACCAATAATAACCAACTCATAAAATCGTTTTGGCCATGGTATACCCACTGGAGTGAGTCCCGAAGTCACACCCATGTATCTCTTTAATGATTCTAGCTGTTTCTCTCTTGTCAACACATCTGAGCTGTAAAACATCTTGATGCCTCTTATACAACACACCACCACTGAGAAAGAACTTGGCCGAAATTTTTCTCAAGAACTTCTTGTCTATGATGAACGCCTCTTCAGGGTACTCTTGCGTTTCAAGATATCTTTTGATATTATAAAACTAAGGTTTATCGTCTGATTCCAAATTAGCTTCAAAGTAAAAAGCTGGCTCATCCAACCTTTTGATGGTAATGGAAGGTGCTTCGTTAGCCCACTTAACTTTGAACATGGAGGACAAAGTTGCCAGTGCATCAACTAGATTATTTTCTTCTCTAGAAATGTGTTCAAACGTGATCTCTTCTAAGTAAAGAATCAACTTCATAACATGCTCATGATAGGGAATCTGGTTCTGATGATGAGTCTCCCAATCTTGATTAATCTGGATAATAACAAGATTGGAATCCCCGTAAACTTTCAAATATTTGATTCGCAGGTCGATCGCCACTTCAATACCATAAATGCAAGCTTCATACTTGGCCATATTGTTAGTACAATCAAAACAAATACGAGTTGTGAAAGGAATGTGGAATCCCTCAGGGGAGGTGATAATAGCTCTGACGTTGTTGCCCATGGCATTGGAGGCACCGTCAAAAACAAGCGTCCAACGTGATCCTGGCTCGGGTCCTTCATCTGGGCTCGGTATATTACAATCCTGAATATACACTATTTCCCTTATCTGGAAATTCAAACTTCATCGGCTCATAATCGTCCATCGGCTGATGAGCAAGATGATCGACTAATATACTACCTTTGATTTCCTTTTACATAGCATACTAGATATCATATTCAGTGAGTATCATCTGCCAACGAGCTACCCTGCTTGTGAGAGCTGACTTCTCAAAAATGTACTTGATTGGATCCATTTTGGATATCAAGTAGGTGGTGTGGGTCAACATGTATTATCTTAAGCGTCTGGCAGCCCAAGCAAGTGCACAGCAAGTCTTTTCCAGCAATAAGTACCTCGACCCGCACTCCGTAAACTTCTTACTCAAGTAATAAATAGCTTGTTCTTTCTTTCCTGTCTCGTCATGCTGACCGAGGACACAACCCATAGAGTTCTCCAACACATTTAAATACATGATTAGTGTCTTTCCTTCCACCGGCGGCATGAGTATTGGAGGTTCCTGTAAATACTCCTTTATTTTGTCAAATGCCTTATGACAATCTTCATTCCACCTTATTGTCTGATTTTTCTTTAACAATCTGAACAAAGGTTCATATGTGGCCGTGAGATGAGAAATAAATCTGGAAATGTAGTTTAACCTCCCCAACAAAACCACAGACTTCCTTCTCTATTTTTGGTTCGGGAATTTCTTCTATCACCTTCACTTTAGCGGTCAACCTTGATGCCTTTTTCACTCACAATAAATCCCAACAACTTGTCGCATATCACCCCGAAGGTGAATTTATTTGGATTCAACCTTAACAAGAATTGCCTCAGTCTCTCGAACAACTTCTCTAGATGAATAAGATGCTCCTCTTCCATGTCAAACTTAACAATCATATCATCCACATAGACCATCAATCTCTTTGTGAATCATATCATGAAAGAGAGTAACCATGGCACGCTGATACATTGCCCTGACATTTTTTAAACCAAACGACATCACCTTATATCAAAAGGTTCTCCAAGGCGTGATAAACGTTGTCTTCTCCATATCCTCCGGAGCCATCTTAATTTGATTGTAACCCGAAAAACCATCCATGAAGGAAAACACTTTTGAGTGAGCAGTGTTATCGACCAACACATCAATATGGGGAAGAGGAAAATCATCCTTAGGGATGGCTCTGTTCAAATCCCTATAATCAACACACATCCTAACTTTACCATCTTTCTTAGCCACAAGCACAATATTTGTGATAAATGGAGGATAATTTATGACTTTTAAGAAATTCGCATCCAACTGTTTCTGAACTTCTTCTTTAATCTTTTTGGACATATCAGGATGAGTTCTTCGGAACTTTTGCTTGACAGGGGAGAAACCTTCCTTGAGATATAGTCGATGCACCATAATATTTGTATCCAACCCTGGCATATCCTCATAAGACCAAGCGAAGATATCAGAATATTCACGGAGTAGCTCAATTAATCTGACTTTCATACTTACTTTGAGATCTGCCCCTATCTTGACCTCTCTTCTTACCTCTTTTGTTGATGGGGCTTTTATTGTATAGTCTAAATTATAACTGAAAGTGCACAACCTATTGAAGTAATATATAAGATTACCGAACCACATAGACCAATTTTCAATCTATCGACTCTATTGTTAAGGTGTTTATCTAAGGAAGATCAGCAAGGGATTGAGTTCAATACAGGGAAATAAAAGCAAATAAAATTAAAGAGATAAAACAAACGGGATCGAATGTAAATCACGAGATCAGACAGTGTCCTAGCATGCATGTATAGTATTTACTTTTGGGCAATATTTTCCATTTATAGCAAAGAACTGTTTAACAGGAACTTGTAGCTTTCACATACTAAGAACCGGGTTTACTCTTTAAATTAAATTCCTTTATTGTCACTTATAAAGGGTGCCTAACGCGTTAAAGAAGTAAACCTATTTTTAAGAAACAAGTTATTTTGACTTAGTGAAAAAGTGTTTTAATTTGGAAAACTTAACTTAAAGAGATCCTTGGCTTTTGACCAAGAATTAGATTTTAATCCCACAAACGCGTCCGTAAATAGTTTCAAAACCGTTTTCTAAAATTGTATCAAGTAATCCTACTTAACCAAACGAACTGCTTTTGCTCTTTTCGTTTGGTCAAGAACTAATCTGGCTTAATCTCAAGTATGGACGGCTTTCGATCTTACCCATAAACTTTTAAACACATTTAAACCAGTATTAAAAACTAAAACATACCAAAGGTATTTCTATTAGCATGGCATGCAGAACATAGTTATGATTCGATCCTTACATTCTAACCCTAATAAATTTAGCTAGACATGGTAAGCATTTAAAGTCTATAAAACATATAGACTATGATAAGAGCGTTTAAAGTCTATAAAACGTGTAGACTATGGTAAGAGCATTTAGAGTCTATAAAACATGTAGAGTATGGTAAGAGCATTCAGAGTCTATAAAACGTGTAGACTATGGTAAGAGCATTTAGAGTCTATAAAACATGTAGACTATGGTAAGATAATTTAGAGTCTATAAAACATGTAGACTATGGTAAGAGCATTTAGAGTCTATAAAACATGTAGACTATGGTAAGAGCATAAAATAAATGAAAGCAATTAAATTAGAACCTTGCTCCAATCGGAGGCTTGAATCTGATACAAGTCGTGGAAATGTAAAAGATAGTATGATAAACTTCAACCAAAGTGCTCCAAACTTGAATACAAACTCGCACACTCAAGTGTGATAACTCCCCGATGTGAGAAGATTATCACTTTACAAAGTAGTAATATATGCCTAAGCAGTAACTTGAATGGATCTAAGTTGCATCTAAGTTTGGATGAAAACGAAAATGAAATGAACTTGCTATTTATAGAAGATCCTGAAACTCTGTAAAGACGAGCATGCCCCTCAACTCCTTTTGAGCGGGAAATGGTTTGTGAAGGCCGCGGGCGCGGCCACCCTCCCCGCGGGCGCGGTGAGTGAAAATGGAGAGATCGTGGGAACGTGGCAGTTGGCCCCTGGGTGAAAGTGCGCCATGTCACCGCGTTCCCTGTAGCCGGCGCGGAGCTGGACGCCATGTGTGTATTTTCTTAGAAAAACCCAATTTTTCTGGCATTTTTGCTCGTTTCTTCTTTGAAGGCTCTGAAAGGACATGTGACCTGAAAACAAAGGAAATAAGGGAATAATACTAGAAAAACAATAATAAAACTAAGGAAAACATGTGATATTCGAGTCAGAAACATAGTGCGATTCGGTGTTATCAAATTCTCCCACACTTAAACCTTTGCTTGTCCTCAAGCAAAACTCTCAGAAGTAGTCAAAGGGATACAAGTGTTTTTTCTAGTTATCGATCTAAAGCAGTAAAGTTCAAGTGGGAGTGTGTTCGACAGGTACCAACCATTTGAACTAAGAACATCGAAGTGACACTTTACCGCAGAATGCGGATATAAACCTTATTCCTACACAAGTCAACTCCTATTACTCCCACTATGCTAAGACTTCTCTTCTAGGTAAGGTCCTTTTCATTCAGGTGTAATCACATTAAGCCCGTTATCCGTACATAATCATAGTGTAGTGACCGGTTAGTGATTCTGATCTTTGCAATGGGATTCTGGTACAAGAATTGGTGTAATCCCGTTATTACCCAATTATAGCTGTGGGGGATCAAATCATAATATGCCCTACTGAGTTCAGCACTAGATACCTCTGAACCAGCCATAATGGGTAATGCCTTTTATTATTATTTTTCACTTTTTATTTTTTTGTGGATGTTCGCGACCAGTGGAATTAAATGATCGTGTGAGGATCACCCAATTCATGGTCGTAACCATACATTTTTGCTTATATATATATATATATATATATATATATATATATATATATATATATATATATATATATATATATATATATATATATATATATATATATATATATATATATATTTTCAAGGCAAAAAGATCATTCACTTATTTTCATCGATCCTACACGTAGCGCATGCTTAGGCCGGAGCCGACTACGAGAATAAACTACTTAGGACCCGTTTTGTAAAATTAAAATCATAGCATGGGGAGAAGAAAGAATTAACTCTAATATTTACAAGGTCTATGGTGTAAAAGACAATGTTGATTTTTCAAAAAGGGTACCTAAGACTAATCACATTCTATCCTAAACCTAAAAACTTTACTTATGGCTCAAAAAACTAAAAACATGTTGTATTCAGTTTTAGCAAAAAAATTTCTCAAGGCTAGGAAGTGGTGGAGAACTTAAGGATACACTGCGCAAAATGACACGTCAATCACATGTATTTTATTTAACGGCTAAACTACTAAAAGGGAAATAACTAAAAGATACTGAAAAATAAAGTACTGAAAAGTGAAATAACGGAAAAAGAAATAACGGAAAGGAAATAAAAGCGATAAAATGCTCCTCCCACACTTGAATTGTACATTGTCCCCAATGTTCCAAAACAAGTCTAGGTAGGAGATACCTGGTAAACCTAGTGAGGTCCACTAGTACCCTCGCCATCCTGAGATGAACGTCCAGAACGGAGGCTACGACTACGGCGACGACGATCTCTATCGAGGCTAAACTGTGCCATGCGCTTAGTGAGAGCAGCATTTGCAGCTTGTAGCTCCCTAGTCCGACCAATCAATGTGCCTTGTGTGGCCTCCATTAATTGGAAGTGAGTCGTGAAGCTAGTCTACTGACGGTGCTGCTGGTTCTGGAAAGCCAATTGACTTTCCATGATGGTAGTCAGAGAGGGGCATTTTGAATTTGAGACGCCTGCATGAAAGCCATGTTGTCGGCAACCTGTTGCTGGATCGTAGAAAGGAGGGCGTCACGCCTCCCCTCTCTAGCCACATGCTCTCTCCACAAGTCCCTAGTGACATGGAAGCTCGGGACGGTACCTGCAGGAGGGTTAGAAGAAGATGGTGCAGTGTGTGATGGTGTAAATCGAGGAGGTGACTATGTTTGAAAGTCATACTCGTCATCAATGTTGTTCCCCTCCTCTAAAGAAACATTCAGAGGTAACAGACCAGTGAAAGCGGGAGCTCTTAAATCATAGGTCTAGTTATGCTCCAATCTAACGTCAGTGCGACGAGTACATGGGAGGACAACACTTGGTACAGCAGCATTACCAATCATAAGGTAATAGCCACCTTCCCTTCTCGCTTTGTAGAGGCGCATATCTTTCAAAAATTTCAGGCCTGCAATACAAGGAGGAAGTGGCTCTAAAGTAGCAAGCTCGGTGGCCAAGCCAAGGGCACGAGCAATAGTAGTAACTAGGCCACCAAAAGAAATCGGTGCCCCCTTTTTTCGGACATAGCTCATGTGAGCAATCATAAAGGGCACCAGGTTAATTTTGGTGTCGGTGAGGCATGCTTGCATAATAATTAACTCTTTAGCATTCACCTTGTTCGGGTTTTCCCGAGCAAAGATGGTGGATGCTAAAAGGTATCGGAAGACACGGATGGCCGGATTATGGACACTCGAGGCTAGCAGGCCATCAAAAGAATTTTCTTCTTGGTTTGTAAGTTTTTGCCAGAAAGCATAGCCAGCGACTGTCCATTCCGTATCTAAGGGTGCTTCACAAATAGCACCTTCCCCAAAAGGCATCCCTAACAACTCAGCTAAACCGTCGGTGGAGTAACTATATTTACGGTTAAACATTCTAAATTGTACCCCACCTACGGTACTAGCAGTGTTAGGTGTGACATTATAAATAAGTGAACTTAAAAACTCATATGTCAACCTTGGGTAGGTAGGTTCTTTTGCAGAGAAAATATTATGCATGCCTATTTTATCTAATAAATGAAAAACACTATGATAAATACCTAAAGTGTAGAGACAGTCTTCGTTAATATACCTGGTTGAGTAAATTGCCGTAGACTGTAGCTTTTCGAGCAGCTTCCTTTGTATGGATCCCGGTTTGCCGCTTCAAAGAACATACCCATTGAAGTCCATTTTGATTGTTTTGAACGATTTGGAGAAAGAAAAATAGTATGATGGAGGAAGAAAATAGTGATTTTTATAGATTTGGAAGGTTTGTAGTGGGAAAAGAAATATAATAGAGAATTAGTTGAAGTGGAGAAATTATGGAAGGTAAGGTATGAAAATGTGGGTAAAATGAGGAAGAAAATGGGGTTTAAATAGGAAAAAAATGAAGTAAATGGTGAGTTTTCCAAAAAGTAGCCGTTTATTACCGTTGGAGGTCCGTGGGCGCGGTCCCTCCCTCCGCGGGCGCGGCCTGTTGAATTTCTAGCTGCGCCAGATTTTGTTCTTTGGGCAATTGGGCTTCAAAAATGGTGGCTTGCTCTTGTCACTTGGGGTGTACCTAGCGTTTTAAGGTGAAAATATTTTTTTTTTGTAAAATATATGTGTATATCATACACATACATTTTATTTTCTAATTTTTGCAAAATAAAATAAAACAAGTTAACAGAAAATAAAATAAACACACAATATATATGTAAATGTAAGTGAGTACGAAGTGCAACTGATCTGAAAAACAGAAAAAGTAAGTCTGAGAAATAAAATAAAAATAGTATAATAATAATAGCAATGGTGTACGTCTCATGATCAGATATCAGAAAAGTCACGTCCTTGCAGCTCAGCCACCTGGCGTCTGAGCTCGGCAATCTCGTGTGTCAAATCGTCGATCTCGCCAGCATATGTGGCACCATCTAGCTCTACCTGTAGGGTGAGATCAGCCACCTCCTGGCGAAGTGTAGCCATCTCAGCTCTCATGGCTGCCATCTGCGCTCTCATGTCGGGCTCCTGTAAGGTCAAGTTATTAGTATAAACAACGGTATGCTCAACCTCAGGTGCAAACGTGTACTCTGGAGTAGGATTCTCTGTAACCGGATCCTCAGTGATCGGGTCGTCTGACTCTGGCTCTGACTCTGGTGAATACTCTGGCTCTGGCAGGTCAGTGATGTCTATAATTGTCTCGCCCCAACCCTCTAAAGTGTAGTTCCAGTTTGCCTGGTTGGAGACGCAGGTCATCTGAGGATCAGGCAGGGTGAAATAGTAGACAGTCTGATCGTCAATAAGGAGCATGTAATGATATAGATGAAAAGAAGCTCGGCGCATAAGGCCATGGTCTAAGCAGAAGTCAATGTCGATGCGTGTACTACCATAATATGGTGTCAGGTGGAGTAACTGGCTATCCAAGCCCAGAGTAGATGCAATCAGCGTCACATTCCCACCAGCGTGCAAGTATCCCTCAGAGGAAGATGCAGCCATATCTAGACTTTCTATCAAGAAAGCTCCACTCGCAATGGGACGCGACTGACTAGCGCAGTATAAAAATAGTATCTCCTATGCAGTCACTAAATGATCGCAATAGCTCCTCCCGAAGAAGGTATGACAAAGAATCATCTCAAAGTACCTGAAAGCTGGGTTATGAATCCTCTTAGATAGTTGCTCAGATGGGTCGAGGCTTCCCCCATTGGTAATAGCTCTCCAGAATCTGTCTATATCACTGCTCATGAAATACCCTAGAGGAAGCTCAGGGATGGCAGTAAGTGCAGTCTCGAATCCAATCAGATCTCCAAACTGTCTCAAAGTAAAAGCATACTCTGCTCTGAACATGCTAAAACTAATCCGCCCACGATCCTCTATGGTGCCAACATAGGGCTCATACTCCAGTGAGCTGAGGAACTCCAAGGTGAGGTTCCTGTAGATCACGTGGATCTCGTCAGCATATGCATCCCAACTGACCTGATGGCATAAATAACGGATACTGGCCTCAATGCCTAGTGCATCCATGCAAGCAGAATCAGGGTATCTAGTCGGAAGCATCGGTCGAGCAGACAGTGTAGCAAATCTCTCCCTCTGAGCGTCGTCTCTGAAGATGGCATCGAGTCCATCAATGAAATCCATCTGAAAAAGGTGATATAAGAGCACTTGGTCCTAAAAAAGATAGATGAGTCCGTCCAAAATTACAAATTTAATTACATAAAAGAAAAATTAAAATTTAAAAAGAAAAAAGATCGTGGGTTGCCTCCCACGCAGCGCTTTGTTTAACGTTGTTAGCTTGACGATAAGATCTCACTTTTCACGTTGGGATTGGTGGGTCTATCAGAGTCTGACTAGAGTAGTCAATAGATAGGTCACCTCCTCTAAACAACTTCAGTCGTTGTCCATTTACCACGAAAGGAGCGCTTGAGTTACTCTTGATTTCTACAGCTCCTGATACTAACACTTTTGATACCTCGAATGGACCTGTCCATCTTGAACGTAGCTTGCCAGGAAAAAGTCATAATCTGGAATTAAACAGAAGAATAGGATTGCCTACATTGAATTCTTTCTTAGTAATTTTCTTGTCGTGCCATATCTTTGTTCTTTATTTATAGATGATGACATTCTCATAAGCATTTAGGCAGAGTTCTTCCAACTTATGTATGTCCAGAATTCGTTTCTCTCCAGCTCTTAGGTAGTCTAAATTCAAGGATTTTATAGCCCAATAGGCTTTGTGTTCTAACTCGAAAGGTAAGTGGCAGGATTTTCCATAGACCAATTGATATGGGGTAGTTCCAATAGGAGTTTTGTAAGCTGTTGTATAGGCCCAAAGTGCATCTTTCAGCTTTCCGGACCAATCCTTTCTGGATATTGACACTGTTTTTTCTAGGATTTGCTTGATTTCCCTATTCGATACCTCCACTTGGCCACTGGTTTGAGGGTTATATGGTGTTGCTACTCTATGTTTGACTCCGTATTTGTTTAAAAGTTTATTGAATATCTTGGATATAAAGTGCGATCGTCCATCACTTATGACTAGACGGGGTGTTCCAAATCTAGGGAATATGATGTCCTTGAACAATTTGATCACTAATCTCGTGTCGTTTGTTGGGGCCGCTATTGCTTCTATCCACTTGGACACATAGTCAACTGCCACAAGAATATATTTATTTCCCATTGATGATGGAAAAGGCCCCATGAAATCTATACCCCATACGTCAAAGAGTTCTACCTCTTGAATATTTCTTAATGGCATTTCATCACGCCTTGAAATGTTCCCAGTGCGTTGACACCGGTCACACTTGGTGATGTAAGTGTTGACATCTCGCCATAAAGTTGGCCAGTAAAGGCCTGCTTGAAAGATTTTGGCACATGTCTTTGATGTGCTTGCGTGTCCACCATAAGGCGCGGCATGTCAATGTTTGATGACGCTTTCCACTTCCTCCTCTGGAACACATCGTCTAAAGATGTTGTTTATTCCTCTTTTGAACAAGAGTGGTTCGTCCCAATAAAAGCTTTTGATGTCATTGAAGAACTTTTTATTTTGTTGAAAACTTAAGTCTGGGGGTATGATGTCAGCAGCTAGATAGTTCACAATGTCTGCGTACCAAGGTACGTTTCTTATCATTGAGACTTTTTCCGGTTTCAATTCTTTATAGGTTTCAGAGTCATCCTCGCTCATTATGTTTATCCTAGCTATCAGTCCGTCGTAAGTGAAGTGATCGTCTATTGGTATTAGATCTGGTTTCAAATGTTCTAGCCTAGATAGATGATCGACTACTAAATTCTCAGTGCCTCTCTTATCCTTAATGTCTAAGTCAAATTCTTGGAGTAAGAGAATCCACCTGAGCAATCTCAGCTTAGCGTCTTTTTTATTTAACAGATATCGGATTGTTGCGTGATCAGTATAAATTACAATCTTAGCTCCTACTTAATAAGATCGGAACTTATCGATTGTGAATACTACAGCTAGCAATTCCTTCTCTGTAGTTGTGTAGTTAAGTTGGGCGTTATCTAGGGTTCTACTGGAATAGTAAATGACATGTAATTTCTTGTCTTTTCTTTGCCCCAAGACAGCCCCAACTGCATAGTCACTAGCATCGCACATGATTTCAAATGGTTGCTCCCAGTCAGGGGGTTGAATGACAGAAGCTGAAATCAGCGCTTGTTTTAGAATGTTGAAGGCTTCAAGACACTTCTCATTAAAGTCAAATTCAACATCTTTCATAAGAAGGTTAGTTAAGGGTTTTGTTATTTTGGAGAAGTCTTTTATAAAGCGTCGGTAGAATCCAGCATGTCCTAGAAAACTTCGTACTTCCCTAACAGTTTTAGGTGGGTTGAGGTTCTCTATAAATTCTATTTTGGCTTTGTCAACTTCTATCCCTCTCCCATAGATGATATGCCCTAAAACTATTCCTTCATTGGCCATAAAGTGACACTTCTCCCAATTCAACACAAGGTTCACTTTCACACATCTTTCTAAGATTTTCTCAAGGTTCAAGAGACAATTTTTGAAATTGAATCCACCTACAGAAAAATCATCCATGAATACTTCCATAATTCCGTCGAGATAGTCCGCGAAAATGGACATCATACAACGTTGGAAGGTGGCAGGTGCATTACTGAGTCCAAAGGGCATCCTCCTATAGGCAAACATTCCATAAGGACAGGTGAATGTAGTTTTTTCTTGGTCCTCTGGGTGAATAGGGATTTGGAAAAATCTGGAATATCCATCTAGATAACAGAAATACGAATGCCTAGCTAGATATTAGAGCATCTGATCTATAAATGGAAGTGGGAAATGATCTTTCCTAGTTGCCTTATTTAGCTTTCTGTAATCGATGCACATACGCCATCCTCCTTCTGTTCGTTTTTCTACTTTGTCTCCCTTATCATTTTCAACAACCGTGATGCCTCCTTTCTTCGGCACCACATGTACAGGACTTACCCACTCACTATCTGATATTTGATATATTATACCAGCTTCCAGTAACTTAAGAACTTCTTTCTTAACTACATCACTCATAATAGGATTTATTCTTCTCTGATGCTCTCTAGAGGGTTTCGAATTTTCTTCTAGCATGATCCGATGCATGCATATGGACGGGCTTATCCCTTTCAAGTCAGAGATTTTATATCCTAATGCTGAAGGGTATCTTCACAAGGTATCTAAGATTTGATTTGTTTCGTTTTGGCCTAGAGTGGTGTTAATTATAACTGGGCGATTCATCTCTTCGTCCAAAAACTCATATCTTAGATTCTTGGGTAGTTCTTTGAGTTCTAGAGATGGCTTTTTAAGACACGACATAGGATCAGGTGTAAGAGCTAAACATTCAAAGAGGTTGTCATCTATGTAAGGTTCTTTATATCCATCATCCTCTAGAATGGGTGTTTGTGGTAGTTTAATTAAGGATTCATCTTACTCAAGTTCGTTTACGCATTCATCAATGATGTCGATTGCATAAAATGCATCTCCTATCACAGGTGCCATAAGGAATTTAGAGAGGATAAATTCTATCTTTTCATCTCCTACTTCGAAGGCAAGTTTTCCTTTCTTAACGTCGATTATAGCTCCGGCGGTTAACAAGAATGGTCTTCCTAAGAGAATCGGGATTTCGTCATCTTCTTTAATATCCATTACCACGAAATCGGTTGGGATATACAACTGACCTATTCTAACTGGTATATCCTCTAATATCCCCGTGGGGTACTTGACAGATCTATCAGCTAGTTGTAAAGATATTTGGTTGGTTGTAGTTCTCCTAAGTTTAACCTCTTGCAAACTGCCAAAGGCATTAAGCTTACGCTTGCTCCTAGGTCTAAGAAGGCTTTGTCGATCATATGATTTCCTAGGATGCAAGGAATAGAAAAACTTACAGGATCTTTGTCCTTTTTTGCAAGTTTATTTTCAGAGATGGAATGACATTCTAGGGGTTTAGGATCGTCGAGTCTGCGTTTTTTTGACAGGATGTCTTTTAAGAATTTAGCATATGATGGTATTTGGGTAATCTCTTCGGTAAAGGGAATCTCTACATGGAGTTTCTCTATTACTTTGATGAATTTTTGGTATTGGATTTCTATCTTGGTTTGTTTAAGTCTTTGTGGGGATGGTATTGGAGGTTTATAGGGTGAAGGTGGTGTATAAGTTTTATTTTTCGATTCTTCCACCTGGTTCTGTTGGGTTCTTGGTTCCTCTGGTTTCTCTACTTGGTCCTTAGGTATGCTATCTTTTTTTGGATTTTCGGGTACACACATCGTTGGAAGTTTCGGTCCATCGTAAGCGGTTCCACTTCTTAGAGTGATAACATTCGCTTGTCCTTTAGGATTAGGTTGAGTTTGTCCAGGGAATTATCCTCCAGGTGTGGTTTGCGTGGCTTGTGTTTGAGCTACTTGCGAGATCTGAGTCTCGAGCATCTTATGATGGGTCAGCATTTGGTCAAACTTAGTTGCTAGTTGTGTTACTAGTTCGTTTGTATGGGCGTTTTGGTTCATAAATTCTTTGTTTTGCTGAGTCTGGGTTGTGATAAAAGTATCTAGCGTTTCCCTAAGATTTGGTCTTAGTGGCACAGCTTGCATAGGTTGGTTTGATTTTTGAGGTTGAAAACCTTGCGGTCTGGGTGTTCCAGGATGTTGGATTGGATTGTTGTTTTTATAGGAAAAATTCGGGTGATTCCTCCATCCAGGGTTATAGGTGTTCGAGAACGGGTTTCCTTGGGTGTAATTGACTTGTTATGATCTAGACTCATTCAACAGGTAACAATCTGAAGTTGGATGTCCTTGGGTTCCACAGAGTTCGCATTCCGAGTGGAGTGCAGCTACTGTTGCAGGATTTTGGGATATGTTATCTACTCTTAAGGCTAAGGCGTCCATTTTAGCTTGCATCATGTTCATTCTACTTATCTCATGCACCCCTCCTTGGGTCTCCTTCTTCTCCACTGTCGCTCGTTCTGCCCCCATTGGTAATGGTTTTGGGCCATATCTTCGATCAGGGCACAAGCTTCAGGGTAAGGTTTGTTCATCAGCGCACCACTTGCGGCGGCATCGATAGACATTTTGGTATTATAATGGATTCCATTATAGAAGGTGTGAATGATCAACCATTGCTCTAGGCCATGGTGTGGACAAGCTCTTAAAAGGTCTTTATATCTTTCCCAAGCTTCAAATAGAGATTCTCCCTGGTTTTGGGTGAATCTAGTGATCAGGTTTCTAAGAATAGCGGTTTTGCTAGGGGGAAAATACCTGTCAAGGAATACTCTTCTAAGGTCCTTCCAAGTTGTTATCGAATTGGCAGGGAGGGAATCTAACCAATCGTGAGCTTTCCCTCTTAGAGAGAATGGAAACAATCTTAGGCGTATTGCTTTAGATGTGGCACCATTTGCTTTGAGGGTGTCGGCTAATTGGATAAATGCCTTCAAGTGTTGATTCGGGTTCTCGGTAGCGAGACCAGCGAATTGGTTTTGTTGAACTAATTGTAATAGCGAGGGTTTTAGTTCAAAGTTGTTAGTTGTTATAGCTGGATTTACTATACTAGAACTAGGTTCCTCGTTAGATGGTTGGGAAAATTACTTAAGCGGTCTTTGGTTACGGTCCTCGGCTATAGCTTTCTTCAACTTTCGTATAAAGAGACGGGCTCGAGCGAAACATTCAGGTTCTACTAAAGGATCTATTAGGGTACAGGTGCTACGATTTCTATGCATCTACCGGCTAAATAAGTAGCCTTAGTCTAAACGGGATAATAAAAAGGGTACGAAATTTGGCAAAGTTGGTCCCCGGCAACGGTGCCAAAAACTTGATAGGGATTTTACTGTATAGTCTAAATTATAACTGCAAGTGCACAGCCTATTGAAGTAATATATAAGATTATCGAACCACAGAGACCAATTGTCAATCTATCGACTCTATTGTTAAGGTGTTTATCTAAGGCAGATCAGCAAGGGATTGAGTTCAGTACAGGGAAATAAAAGCGAATAAAATTAAAGAGATAAAACAAACGGGATCAAATGTAAATCACGAGATCAGACAGTGTCCTAGCATGCATGTATAGTATTTACTTTTGGGCAATATTTTCCATTTATAGCAAAGAACTGTTTAACAGGAACTTGTAGCTTTCGCATACTAAGAACCGAGTTTACTCTTTAAATTAAATTCCTTTATTGTCACTTATAAAGGGTGCCTAACGCGTTAAAGAAGTAAACCTATTTTTAAGAAACAAGTTATTTTGACTTAGTGAAAAAGTGTTTTAATTTGGAAAACTTAACTTAAAGAGATCCTTGGCTTTTGACTAAGAATCAGATTTTAATCCCACAAACGCGTCCGCAAATAGTTTCAAAATCGTTTTCTAAAATTATATCAAGTAATCCTACTTAACCAAACGAACTGCTTTCGCTCTTTTCGTTTGGTCAAGAACTAATCTGGCTTAATCTCAAGTATGGACGGCTTTCGATCTTACCCATAAACTTTTAAACACATTTAAACCAGTATTAAAAACTAAAACATCCCAAAGGTATTTCTGTTAGCATGGCATGCAGAACATAGTTATGATTCGATCCGTACATTCTAACCCTAATAAATTTAGCTAGACATGGTAAGCATTTAAAGTCTATAAAACATGTAGACTATGATAAGAGCGTTTAAAGTCTATAAAACGTGTAGACTATGGTAAGAGCATTTAGAGTCTATAAAACATGTAGAGTATGGTAAGAGAATTTAGAGTCTATAAAACGTGTAGACTATGGTAAGAGCATTTAGAGTCTATAAAACATGTAGACTATGGTAAGAGCATTTAGAGTCTATAAAACATGTAGACTATGGTAAGAGCATTTAGAGTCTATAAAACATGTAGAATATGGTAAGAGCATAAAATAAATGAAAGCAATTAAATTAGAACCTTGCTCCAATTGGAGGCTTGAATCTGATACAAGTCGTGGAAATGTAAAAGATAGTATGATAAACTTCAACCAAAGTGCTCCAAACTTGAATACAAACTCGCACACTCAAGTGTGATAACTTCCCGATGTGAGAAGATTATCACTTTAAAAAGTAGTAATATATGCCTAAGCAGTAACTTGACTGGATCTAAGTTGCATATAAGTTTGGATGAAAACGAAAATGAAATGAACTTGCTATTTATAGAAGATCCTTAAACTCTGTAAAGATGAGCATGCCCCTCAACTCCTTCTGAGCGGGAAATGGTTTGTGAAGGCCACAGGCGCGGCCACCCTCCCCGCGGGCACGGTGAGTGAAAATGTAGAGATCGTGGGAACATGGCAGTTGGCCCCTGGGTGAAAGTGCGCCATGTCAGCGTGTTCCCTGTAGCCGGCGCGGAGCTGGACGCCATGTGTGTATTTTCTTGGAAAAACCCTATTTTTCTGGCGTTTTCGCTTGTTTCTTCTCTGAAGGCTCTGAAAGGACATGTGACCTGAAAACAAAGGAAATAAGGGCATAATACTAGAAAAACAATAATAAAACTAAGGAAAACATGTGATATTCGAGTCAGAAACATAATGCGATTCGGTGTTATCATTTGTGCCAATATTCACCACCTCCATCGACTCTTGATTTGGCTGGATAACCTTCTCTTCTTGTTTTAACAACCTTGCTAATTCCCCGGGAAGATCACAGTCCTCATATGCCTCCTCTTCAGCTTGATAGATCAAATTATCAAAATCATAGTGAGCGATAACAAAGTTGTTATCAATATAATCCGTGGTGGAAGTGCATCTGCATATATGATATTTTGGTGTTTTAGTGATGGTGTGTGAAAAGGGAAATATTGCCATTTAAAGAAAAGTAAAAAGAAAGAAATGGAACAAAATTTTTGAATGCAAAAACGTCCTTTATTCATGACAAACTTTTGAAAATAAACATGGTGGCCCTACACAAATGGTTCACCATGCCTTGGGCAGAGTGCAAGAATTATGACATGATAATAAAAGAAAACAAGAAAATTACTCCTCAGCGCTTGAAACTCGAATAACATCCATAGAAGTCCAATTGTCGAGTGCCTGGCCTAGAATACTTGGAAGAATCCAATATTCAAGATTGTAGCCATCAACCCTATCGTCACCAATTACATTGGTGTATCCTTCTTGAGCAGCACTAGGACGGGAAAACTTCACAAGAGTAGATAAACCAGAAGCTTTAGGAGCTGCACTCTGCTGACCTGGACTGAAACAAAGATCGATTTGTTGAATTTAGGGATAGCGTCCAGCACCTGACCCCAACCTTTAGGTTTGCCATTCTCCACCACGGCTCTAGCATCTCTGAGAGAAGACATAACAGTTTCCGGCTTTCTTTTCTGTTCTAAGGGAGGAAAATTGACCGCATGAACTATCTCAAACGCTTGGAAAGGAGTCTCATGTATCTCACCTTCAACCTCAACATAGCAGAATGATGTAAGATGACTCACAATATACTCTTCTTCACCGCACACAGTTATCACCTTTCCCTCCATATGATATTTGAGTTTCTGGTGAAGAGTAGAAGTGATTGCCCCTACTTTATGAATCCATGGCCGCCCAACAAACAACAATAGGCTGGCTGTATATCCATCACAAAAAAAGTAGCAGTGAAAGTGCGAGGGCCAACCTTAATTGGTAACTCCACCTTACCAAATACCTATCTCCGGGACCCATCAAATGCTTTCACCATCAAATCATTAGGACGCAGTTCAAGTCCGGAATAATCAATCTTCATCAATGCTAACTTAGGCAGTATGTTTAGAGACGACCTTATGTCCACCAATACCAGGATAAAGTAGTGCCTCTGCACTCTATAGAAATATGTAACGCCTTGCTATGGTCTCGCCCTTTCAGAGGAAGATCAAAATCTGTGAAGCCCAGACTGTTCCCAGCAGATATATTAGCACAAACATTCTTGAACTGATTGATTGTTATCTCATGTGGCACAAATGTGTTCTTCAACAACTTCATCAAAGCATTTTTGTAAGGTTATGAATAGATCAACAAAGACAAGATAGACATCTTAGAAGGGGTATGACTTAACTGGTCAATTATGCTATAATCGCTCTTCCTGATAATTCACATCAACTCTTCAACTTCATCAGGAACTGAATAAGTTTCTGGCAATGGACTTGGCTGAGTCATATTGGATAGTATAACCCTCATATTACCAATCATCACCTATTGTTTGCCTTTTTCTCTTGTAGAGGCATCCTCCACATCTTGTACATTGGAAGGACCAAACACCCTCCTGCTTCTAGTCATTTGACCCATGTTAGAGAAATTATGAACATCCCCTTCATTGTCTTCAGTAAAT
Organism: Vicia faba; assembly: GCA_948472305.1. Taxonomy (NCBI): domain Eukaryota; kingdom Viridiplantae; phylum Streptophyta; class Magnoliopsida; order Fabales; family Fabaceae; genus Vicia; species Vicia faba. The sequence goes on along the minus strand of OX451739.1, from coordinate 1,634,262,387 downwards.
TCTTCCTCAGAAGAACGAGGATTTACCTCCTGCTTCACCCCATGGTAATAAACATCAGTACCATAATGCCATGGGATGTCCTTCTCACTAGTATACGGCATGGGACCAGGTACCGTAATCATCAAAGGAGGCACCCTAGATGGAGTAGGAATACGTGCATGGGTGTAAGGAATGGATATCACAACAACATCTTCCTCGGTAACCTTTCGGCATCTTGGTCTTATATCAAACTGTAGGGAACCCTCATCTATCATGAAATGGATGCCCACTTTAAAATCATCACAACCCTTCAATTGCTCTCTACACTTAGCACAGTCTGAAGCACAGCCTGGGAAAGTAGAATTGTCAAGTAAATACCTCTTAACATACCATAACGGAGTAGTTACCTGTTCCACATTCATAACTAAATTCATCATCTCTCCATTATCATCAATCATATTAACAACAACCCCTTCATGACTAGGCATTGGGGTTTGGGTAACATTCAGACCAATCACTGGAGTAAAATCAATTTCCTTGGCGTCCAACAAATCTTGTACCTTGCACTTTAACGCAAAACAATTGTCAGTAGAATGACCAACTCTGCCAGAATGGAATTCACATCTTGTGTTAGCATCATAATTAGGAGGAATTATTTCGGTGGATGGTGGCATATTTCTCAAACTTATCAACTTAAAATTGAGCAAATGATGGAGTGCTTTAGTAAGGGATATTGGCAAGGGATCAAATTTTCTTGGTTTTCTTTGTTGCTGATTATTATATTGATTGGGAGCATCTTGTTGTCTTTATTGTTGGGGTGCCAGAATATGTCTCTGTTGTGGAGGAGAATTAACAGGAATAGAGACAACATTGATTTGTTGGTGTTGGAGATCCTCTTCTCTTCCTCTATGGAAGTAAACCGCACTTGCGTTGCCTTCCCTTTTCTTAGGGTAAGCATTGAATGGTTTCTTACCACCCCCTGATGAGACACTGGAACCACTGATTTGAATCTTTCATAACTTCAAACCCACCTCAATTCATTCACCAGCCATAACCAAATCCGCAAATCCTATTGAATCACTTCCTATCATGTGATCATAAAATGGACCTTGAAAGGTACTCATAAACATATCAACAAGTTCTCGCTCCATGAGTAGAGGTTGAACCCTCGCAGCCAGCTCACGCCACTTCTGGGCGTATTCTTTGAAAGATTCTTTTGGCCCTTGTGACAAGTTCTGTAATTGAGTGCGATTAGGCGCCATATCCATATTGTACTGATAGTTTTTGACAAAAGCTCAAGCAAGATCATTCCAGCATCGAATATGGGTTTTTTTCCAGCTTCATGTACCACTCCAGGGATGCCCCACATAGGATATCCTGGAAGAAATGAATCAAAAGCCCTTGATCCTCAATATGTACCGACATCTTTCGTAAATAAGCAGTTGCATGAGTAACGAGACATGATGAACCATTGTACTTATCAAAGATCGGTGGTTTGAACTTTGGAGGAACCTTCACCCCATATACTAGCCCAAAATCATTAGCATACATGTCGAGGACCCCTTTCCCTTCCACAGCTTTCAACCGTTCTTCCAATAACCGATACCTTTTATCTTCAATCTGAACATCTGGCTCAAAATGTTGCACAGAAAGCTGATCTTCATCCTGATCAAAATCAAAGTCTAGATCGTGATAGTTCCTTGCACCTCCTTGATTATCCCTTCGATTCCCCACAAGACGAGGTCCCGGAGACGGGGGAAACTTCCCCATGTTAATATTGCGCAGAAAAGGGTTGCCAGGTGGCCCGTGAAAATTCCTGATGGGCTGGTCCTGCACATCCCCCAGTCTAGAGAAATGTCCTGATAAAGCCCTTGATTCCCACCATCCACTGGATAGCGGCGTTGATTGTTGACCATGGCCGCCAATTCCTCATGTCGACGATTCACATTGGTGATGACCTCCATGAACTGGGTCATTTGAGTAGCCATCTGGGCTCTTATTTCAGCGAGTTCAGCTTGGATATGTTCCATTTATCTTGGAAAATTGTTTCTGGTGGAATACCGGTGAGTAGTCGTCTTGAATTCTGAATAAGAAAAGAAGAATTAAGATAAGAAAATTATCCCGAGATGACATGCAATGTATGAGATGCATGATATGCATGATATGTTTTGTTATTTACAGGCATTTACAAGCTTTGTCAACCATAAGGAATAACAACCGAGCACGATAAAAGACAAATAACAAAATAAAGATACTAGTGAAATAACAAACTTCTTTATTTACAAAAACAACAAAACATCAATTTTCAGAATCCACATAATTTGTATAAGATGAAAAAAATCCCATCCAACAAGACTGGTGGTGATCATTTAAAAAAATAGAAAACGATAAAAATCAAAGGGGTGGGTCCCCCATCCCAACATGAAATAAAGGTCCCTCCTCCTGGAAATGCTCTTCACTTTACTCATTGGTCTTCTAGAATAGCTGTCTTGTCCTTGGGAAGTCACATTCTTCAACAAGGCCTTGAATCACTACATCCTTTCAGAGTAGTTGTTCTTCTAAGTACAGACATTGCTCCAGAAAGTGATCATATTTTTTGCATTCTAGAAAAGAAATAGGTATAGGTGCATTCTCCAATTCTTCTATCTGATTTATGAGCTTAGCATTTTCTTCCATCACACGGGTCATCTTCTCTCTGCGCTTCTGATCTCACAATCTGACTTCATTGAGTTGCCTTTCCAGTTCTTTAACCTTCTCGCTATGACATGCTTTTGAATTCGCTTTTGATAATCGGAGAATCTTAACCCTTTGTTGAATTTTCAAAAGTGCATTATCCTGAAGATTAGTTAAGCTGGAATTATCAATCCTTGACCTCTTTGACTGTTCACATGATCCGCGACCCACTAGTAGACGATCTTTCTCCCGGTTCTCTTTCCAGAGTCTTTTCTTTTCTTGTAAAGCAAAGGAAAGTTCAATATTTTTATCTTCCATATCAGCTTGTAGCTTAATATTCTTAGCTTTGGCGTTTTTAAGGCATGCCATTGGTACAACTTCGGATTCTCCTGGCGCAGATTGCTTAGAAGATGTCCTGCCATGAGAAAGATGATCAAAATCCTTTCCATAAAATGGGAAATTATCTATCAATAGATCATACGCAGGCTGTGGGTACAATGGTTCTTCCCTCTTATAAGGAAACAACAACACCTTCACCTGACTTTGAATCCATTTTGAATAGGCGTCAAGAGCCACACCTCCATTTCTATCAAAAGACAGCTTTCCCTTTCGATGAATGTGTTTCCATGCGACTTTTACTCTTTTAAACAAAGCAACATTTCCTCTGCCTAAATAAACGGTTTCCTTCACCTCCCGCTCAGTAGGTCCATTTGTCATTACGAATCCAAATTGACGTCGTGCCAAGATGGGATTATAATTGATGCAACCTTTGGTTCCCATGAGTGAAACATTAGGAAACTCACCACAACTAGTAATGAACTCCTTCAAAATTCCCATGATGTGCCAGACAATGTCGTAGGAAGTGAGTGTCATGATCCGTGGGGCCCAAAGAGCTGTCTCAGCAGTGTCGAAAAATGGTCCTCTAGTAGGCATGTGCATTATGAACCATTTGTAAAGTAAAGTTGTACCGCATACCACACCCCCCCTCTTACCATGCCGAGAATGAATAGTATAGTAAGTATCAGCTAACAATGTCGGTACCGAATTGTCATTCATAAAGACACAAATTTCTTCCGAATCCACCAACCTTTCCGCCACAGGTAAGAGGACTAAACCATAAATTAACACGGCCAGTAATGCATTAAAATCCATACACATTCCTTCTTCTGCAAATCCCTTATCTTTGTTTATCAAATAATCCCGAGAAATACCCTGCATGTCACATTTCTTAATCCAATTGCCTTCCACTTTGCTAACGGTCAAATAAAGAGCTTTAGTGATAGCCATGTAGTTGGGAGTTTCAGGCACTTGAGCAAAAGGAATACTGTCTGTAACCTTTATGTCAAGAATATATGCATACTCTTCAAGGGTTGGTGCTAGCTGGTAATCTTGAAAAGTAAAACAACATAGATGTGGATCGTAGAACTGAAGAAGCACTCTTAATGCCCATTCCTCATAAAAATCGTTCACTAGTGGCAACAAGTTCCCATACCGTTTCCTGGAAATGTTTTCATTTGGACCATTCACAAGGGCTCCCAACTCTCGCAGTCGACCCCCATAAAACACAAACTGATAGACAACCTTCTTCCTAAGAGTTTTTGCATTTGTGCTCATGTTGTTATTCATCCTGATGCCAATGACAACTTCTAAGTACCCTAGAAATAACATGCATATGTGAATTAGACATAGATACATTTTCTTCTTCTTTCTTTTAAAGAAAATAAATATGCCATGATTTGATGCAAACACATGGGAATTAAGGTATCTGCTGTGTTGTTCTGAATATGCTGGGGAACCAAGATTCAGAACTCTATAAAATAACCAGTCATTCCCTTTTTAGAAATTTAATTACCAACAGAAAAGAATCACCAATGGTACCTGTAAGGATCAAAATTCCCTCCCCACTCACAGGTGTAGACTAGGTCATGGTAAGGCAAGGGTAACTCAGAATAATGGGTACACATGAAGCCACTATCGTCAAAACACCTATGTGAAACGATAACACCCCATTTGTAATCTCATTTGAGCATGGACGACATGACCGCACTAGCTAACCAGAGTCGAATAGACATTAATGTTCCACTCTATTCCTAAGGTTCCTATGGTTGTCACTTGGCCTGGGTATTGGGCCTTTTACCTCTTGTAACACCCACCCAATCATGAAAACAAAGCCAACACAACAGATAACCAAATATATGGAAGGCGATAAAATGCATGCACAAATGTATGCAAGCAGTGTATATAAAGTTGTAAATAACTGGCAGTAAATGAACACCGAAACTAGTAAACAAACAAGAGCTAGGATCGACTCCGAGATGGACCAACAATAGGTAAACACCTTATTCCCCAGTGAAGTCTCCAACTAAAACAACCGGCCGAACCGTCATCTGATATAAAAATCAATTAAGTCGCCACCGAACATCTTTTATCCCACCGAAAGGGAAAGGTAAACATCGAGAAAACCTGAGAAGGATGAAATCACAATCAAACAACCGAGAGATCGGGTAAGGGAGTCTACTATGCGAGAGGAAGGTATTAGCACCCCACACACCCGTAGTACTCTACGGTATTCACTCTTGTTGTTCTAATCAAAGGGTGTATAAAATCTATATCTAAGGCTTAAAGCTATACAGTGAATGCATGCCAAGAAAAAAGAAAATAAAGTGTGGGGAAAAGAAAGGAATATTTACAAATATATGCTCTATTAGGCCCCACAAAAGCCTCTGCCTACGTATCCCTTTAAGGAATTAGAGCAACCGTAGTTCGACTCATATATTTTGGTTGGTTTGTGTTTTTTAGTTAAGAAGACAAAAGCAACAATCAAGATGGAAAAACATCAGATAAAATGACAAAACATCAACAACAATGATAAAACAACAAAAAGGATAACAAGATATCATATGGAAACACAAACTCAGATAAGATGATAAAACGTCAGCATGATAACAAAATATCAGACAAGATGATGAAACATTACACCTAACAATGATATCGAAAATCAAAGTAGGATGACAAACATACGCGATAGCGAAACATAGGCAACAAACATATGCGATGGCAAAACATCAACTAAAAGATAACAAGATAACATGGCAAAGATGGCGAGACATCAACAACTCAGATGATAAAACATCACACATAACAATGATATTGTGAATCGAAGTAGGATAACAAACATATACGATGACGAAACATCGGCAAAAATATGTGCGATGGTGAAACATCGGCTAAAAGATGGAAAGATAACATGGCAAAAATGGTGAGTCATCAACAATCCAGATGATAAAACATCACACCTAACAATGATATTGAGAATCAAGGTAGGATAACAAACATAAGCGATGGCGAAACATCGGAAACAGACATATGCGATGGCAAAACTTCGGCTAAAAGATATCAAGATAACATGGCAAAGATGGAGAGACATCAACCAATCAGATGATAAAACATCACACCTAACAATTATATTGAGAATCAAAGTAGGATAACAAACATGTGCGATGGCGAAACATCGGTGAAAAGATGACAAAATATCATGGCAAGGATGGAAAAACATCAATTTGACAAGGTTTAAAACAAATCCAAAAGACGCACAAACAATTAAGATTGGTTTGTATTTTTTACCTTGAAGAAGTATTTAAGTTCATTGATACATTTTTATGATTTGCCAAGAAGAAGTTTTAGTTTTAAGATGCAATATGCAAAGAAAGGAAAAATAACTAAGGGAGACTAGCCTAGCACTACTCCTAATGTTATCATACAATGATTGAACCTAAGATTGAGGATGAAAGGGGATATTCTACCCTATGTTAACATGCATGAATATCTATCCTAATGTCTAGCTCTAAAGCTACTCTAATCGAGTGATCCTAAGGGGAGCAGCAAAAATGTCACAGATTTTGTGACAAAAAACAAGCGAACAGATGGCAAAACATTTGGACAAATAAAAACTCGAGCAACACTCGAATATAAAACACCTACAAGGCGCAGGCCTAGTAGTAGAAAGGGAGGTCCTGCCATAGACAAGCAACCAAGCATCAGGCCAAGTGTCAATCCATAGCCAAGGGGAGCGTATCACCCGAGTCAACAAGCTATAGTATTATAGGAATATAAAAGGGTCCTTAGCCGTGATATCAATTACCAGGGCAAGAAAGATCTGGGGGAAAAGACATAGTGCATGCGTATACTAAGCATCCGTGTTGGTCAACACGAGTTAAAGAAAGCGTGGGGATCCGATTGTGGGAACCCTTTTCACTTTCCTTTAAAGGACTTAAATTCATTCGGATCTTGGGCACATGTTCAGAGCATCTATTTGTAGAAAGTGAGCATAGGAACAACATGGACTGGAATGTGCAGGGGTCGATTACAAACCCTTTCCGCTCGCCTCTTTTTGAGGACTTTTCACCTATAATGTAATGCGGGCACAAATATTAACACATGTGCATAATACCTACTCTGAAGGTAGGATTTTAAACAATCAAAATTAGCACACCGACATAATTGCCTTAAACATGTCTTTAAATAAACCAGAGGGACTCCTGACATATGTCAACAACGAAGGTCCCATCATGCAATAACAAGCAATAAAGAGCGTAAACAGTAAAAAGGAAATAGTGCAATACCAAACGGATAAATATCCATAGCAACTGAGCAAGAAAAAGAAACCCATAGAACTTCAAGCAAGCTAACATCAGTAAATAAGTCAAGTAAGAAATCACGCCATCAAATATAAGCACTGAGGCTTCAAATATGAACATATCCCACATGTGATGCATAGCAGTTAAAATCACATATATATCCTACAAAAGAATAAAAAATATACAAAACACAAGAATGGTGCAAGCACAACCAATTTTGTTCCATAAATAAAGTGGAACACTAAAACATCAAGTCAAAATGGAAAACTTTCCTCTGAGTACCTCGCACATTAAACAAACAAATTAGTGATTTCAAAGAGAAATGATGAACCAGTAAGGGAATGATGATTATATGACAAGGAAATGGAAGAACGTGATGGCAAAACATCCAAGCAGTAGATGTAAGAAGCATCAAGTAGGCACAAGCAACAATTAGGTCAAAGCTAAAGAATTATTGCTCCTTTATTGTCACCATATTGAATTAACAATCAAATGTTAACCAAGGATCAAAGAAGCTTTGCATGACATTAAATAATCTCTAACAAGTCAGAATCACAAGAAATTAAATCTTTTTAAAAAATGAACTACAAATGAATTCAAAAGATAAAGCACAAACGCATTTTTCTAAACATATTCACAAATGATAAACCAAATTAACAAAGTTAGGCAAGTAATGAGAACTTGAATGGTTCAATGATGAACTCAAGTCCCCAAAACAGGGGAGAGGATGATAAAAATAAAAGAGATTGATCTCTCATGGGTTGCACAAGTGCATTCCCTTTACCTCTAATACAAAAGAAAAGGAAGGACTGATCATCAAATTCAAAATATAATGAAATGGTTCAAACATTAGAGGTCAAATGATCTTAAGTATTTATGAGACTATCCTTGATGTATCATTCCTCAACATGTTATCATTGGTAATTTGATGACCTCAAACTCAAGACAAAAATTCAAAACTCAAAGCAAAATTCACAAAAGAACATCACTTAGGAGGTATGGATCAAAATATTCTCATCGACCAATTATGAGAAATCAAGAGGATTGACTTGAATTTATGTGAGAAAGCATAAGCAATATGATCATTAAGTGCTAAATTACAGGCCTTACACAAGTTCATTGGCCGTCAAACAAATTGTAACAAAGAATGCAACATCAATTGGTAACTTTCACTTTAAAAATACATCAAAAATAGAAATGGATATCAATAATTCAAACAAAAATTTCCATAACATCTTTGAGATGTGTTAAGGTCATAAAACAAGTTTGAAGTCCATGGATAGTAGAGGAGAGGATAGTGAGGCTCAAGTGTGATACAGTGGGAGAACTGACTTGAAGGTTTGTGTTTGTGTTCACAAATGTTGCGGATAGCAAGAGTCGCAACCGACTTTTTTTTATCCAATAAGGAAAGGTGAAAAAGCACAGGAAAGACCTTTGAGATTGTTTCTTGAGTTCAGGGGTAGATTATGAAAAGGGAAGGTATTAGCACCCTTTTCATCCATGGTTTTCCATGGGCTCTTAGTTACTTGCTAGATCACTATCTTTTGTTTGAATGTGCTTGTGGTGTGGGTTTTGAAAGTATTTTGTAAAGACGCCATCGTTTAGGAAAACTTTGTAATGATTCTCGTTCGTAAGAATGTATACAAGGTGTTGATCTTTTGAAAATGTTTTTCAAGTTTGAAAGATGTATTTTTTGAAAGTGATTTTGAAAAGGTGTTTTTGTAATGATTCCTGTCTCTATAAGAATACATACAAAGTGTTGTCGTTTGAAAAATGTTTCAAGGTGAGAGTGTAGGTGTATAAAATGTTTTTTGTTGTGAGAAAGCAAGCAACTAAGAGCGAATCTACCTACTCAAAAGGTATTAGGTGTTCTTTTCCTCCTCCTTTAGATATTGCTATCTTTACCATTGTTTTGGTAATAAGCCCCATCGTTGGATGTGAAGGGACGAGTGTGAGACGTTTTTGTATAGTCGTAGAAGGAAACCTATGGGACGTTTTAGCAATGTCATTTTGGGGACTAGATCATTTACCGAAGGCAACATTAAGGGTCATCGAGGGACTACGATCTTTTATCGAGGGTCTTTGCTAAAACACCCATGTTCGAGGGACATGACTATTTTTTTGATAGGCCACAAAGTGAGATTACCCTAAGGGTGTTAGTGTGAAAATATGTTTGATTGCATGCATTTTTAGTCTTGATTAGGATTATCTACTTGTCAATTTCATGTCCTTGCCATACACACCCTAATTAATAACATTTACATTCAAAAGCGATAAATTGCATAAATATAAATCCTACACTATTACAATATTTTAGGGATGGGGGTACATATTTGAGAATGGGGGTTGAAAATTGTGATCGGTGGATTTAGAACTGACTGTTTTTTTAAGCTGGTTCGCGAAATGTCGTGGTAAGCAAGAGTCGCCACCGTCTTTTATGTTCTCCAACATGGAAAGGACAAAAGCACAGCAAAATTCCTTATGAGAATGTTTCTCGGTTCGGGAGGTAGATTTATAGAAAGGGAAGGTGTTAGCACCCTTTCTATCCGTGGTTATCCATGGGCTCTTAGGTACTTGCTCTTATGTTTTCAAAATTTGTTTGCTTTTCAAGTGTGAGTGGGTTTTGAAAAAGTTTCGTTTGAAACATTTCTAAGTAACTCTTGTATCTGTCCTCAAGAGTGTATGAAATTTTTTTTTGAAAACTTTTGAAAGTGTGAGGTGTGAAAAGTTGTTTTGTTTTTGAAAAGAGCAAATATCTATGAGTCATCTACCTACCCTAAGGAATTAAGCTGTGTAAGTGTCCTTTAGGTAGTGCCATCCCACCATTGAGAGGTAGGTAGCACCACCGTTGGAGGTGTTCGGGTCAATTCGAGTTTAGGGACAGCGTGGTCACCGAAGCAACAACAGGACACCTTAGAAGCTACCCTTATGTCCTTGATCCTTTTTTAATCTGAGGCAACCGTTTCGAGGCAACTGTTCCGAGGCAACTGTTCCGAGGCAACTGTTTCGAGGCAACTGTTTCGAGGCAACTGTTTCGAGGCAACTGGATCATGGACATAAGGACCTCTAAGACGTCCTATACTTGACGACCACGTTTCGAAGGAAACAAGTGAGGCGTACCCTAGAAGTGGTGTGTGTATTTGTGTGTTGTATTCAGTTAATGTTTGTCTGGTTAATTAGTGAGCTACGGGTTGTTTTTATTTACATACATTCTTGCATACAAGTTAACAGTTAAGGGGGTGCGTAAAGTAAATTGCGGAAACATAAATCCTACGCTATTACAAGGCGCGGGTCTATACATCGCCAAAAATTACAAAGACCCGTTTTTGGTAAATAAGTACGGAAAGTAAATAAAAACAGTAAAGTCCTAATTACTATTACATGTCCGGAGCAATTACATAATAATAAACTGTGTGCGAAGTAAAAAAATTGAATCAGAATGTTCTAAGGGTGTTGACCCTTTTAAGAAAAGAAATTAATTTTTTTTGGTCTTTTTGTAATTAAAGTGAAATTAAAGCTAATTAATGACTAATTAATTAATTTAATTAAAAGAAAATATTTTTTTGTTTTTTATGTTTTTATGAAATAAAAGAAATGAAATAAAATTAAAAGTGAACTTTACCTAATTCTAGATCTATTTTAATTATTTAAGAAAAGGAATTAAAATGGCCTAATTAAACTATTTTTGTTAATGTTTATTTACAAAATAAAATAATAATAATAATGATGTAATTCTATTTTTTTGATTTTTATGAAAATATGTTAATTAAGTTAATTGTTAATAATAAAAATAATTAAAAGGTTAGCAATTAAAAATAAGAAAAAGATGACAGAAACAAAATAAAAAAGAAGTAAAAACCAAGGGGGGTGTGTGCTGAAATGGAGGGTGTATTGAAGCAATTTAGGCCCACTGAAATCTAAGCCACGTTTGACTTTCATGATTGCCTGCAGCACGCTTGACTCCAGAGCATGGTGTGCTAGCCTTTTGGACCTTTGGATCTGTGCTGGTGAACACTTGGAGCGCTGGGATATGAGGTTTATGGTGTTCCTCCTTTGAGAATCTGCACATGAAAGCAATGGAAAAAAAATGATATGGAAATTATAGGGGACCTGGGAAGAACTTACAGCGCGGTATGAGCCTCAGGACTTGGCAAAGGTTGCTTTAGCTTCAGGGTGTGGCAAGGAATAGAACCACGTGCTTGTTTTGATCTGAAGATGCTCGCAACTATGTTTTAGAACTCTCACTTTTTGAATAATTTTTGGTTTTTCTCTTGGCCGTTTCTGCACACACTCTTTTTTTGAATGAGGTTGGGAATGCTTGTATATATAGTAATATAAAGTGTATCAATAAGAATAATGGTCATTAAGTTTATGCAATCATGTTCTTGATTTCCTCCATAACCAACATTGAACCATTTGCCATATTTTTGAAAATTTGAATTTTCTTGCTTGGAATAGGCCTTGCACAAATTTGGAAGGTATTTCAAGGTGTATCAAAGCTAATCAACACAAAATATATCCCTCCATTAATTTCTTTGATTTTTATTTGAATTTTAAAGATTTAAAATGAATTAAATCAAATAAAATTAAATAAAAATGGAAAAATTAATTTTAAATCTTGAAATAAATTGTGGGACACGTGGGAGGCATGGCCAAGCTGAATCAAGTGGAAAAAGTGGGCCCCTTTTGTCAAAAATGAAATTTCAAGGATAATTGACTTTGGCCATTTCACAAAAATTTCCCAACTTCTCCAATGCATATCTTGCTCAATTTTGAAGCTATGAACATGTTCTTGGACATTTTGGAAAGGTCTTGAAGTCCTCTAACCAATGCCTTTGGTCCCATGTCATTTTGATTTACCAATCTCAAGTTATGGTCTTTGACTTAAAGTGCCTTTTTGTTGACTTTTGAAAATGACCTATAATGTTGAAATTGATAACTTTTTGTGAGAGCATTTCTTGGACTTGGAATGTGAAGATGAGTTGTAGGAAATATCATCCCCTTCAAAATGAGCATTGGATGGGATTTTTATGATGAACCATGAAAAAGTTATGCCTTGGTCAAGTTACAGTTGACTTTTCAGCTGTCCAAAAATAGAAACTTTTGACACCTTGATGATTTTTGAGCCATTCTTGTGAAATCATGATCAAGACTTGATCAAATGATGATTGTGGCTTCAAAATAAGATGTTGACCAAAAATTTTGACTTTTGACTGCCAAATGACCATTTTGCCCCTACAGTTGACTGTGGAGCAATTAGGATTTTTTACTGTGCAATTTGATGCTGTGAGTCTTGAACCTTGACATATGGATGCTTGACACTGTATATGAGCATGTGGGACTTGATTGAGCCCTTGAAAACTTCACTTCCTTGCAAGAACCAAAACCCTAGTTTGACTGGCTTAGGAGGATGGTTTGACTGTGTAGCCCTTGAGTAGACTTTGAACCCTTTGAGGCAAAACTTTTAAGATTATGGGAGGGCAAATTTTGGGGTACAACAATTGCCCCTGTTCAATCTTCTTAGACCTGAGGATGTAGATTGGCTTGTGTGCCTTTCGTGATCCGAGGGTGGAAGATGATTGAACACTAGAGTGCCCAGAAATTTGCACTCACATAGTAGAGTATCAGCAGTGTGATGTCGGGAATGGGCTTACAAATGCCATTTGGAGAGATGATGGATGGGAGGATGGGCTTAAAGATGCCATCTGAAAGTGTGACAGAACCTTGTCGGGAATGGGCTTATAGATGCCATTTGGAAAGATGGTGGATAGGTGAATCTGAATAAGAAACAGAATAGCTTCAGTGTCTGGAGCGTATCTAGTCTGTGTCTAATTGCTGACGTCTGAATAAATGGTAGAATGACCGCCGTGTCTGGGGTATATGAGTAACAGAATGTCATCCGAATCTGGATCGTATCTGGACTGAACAATAGAGGAGCATCCGGGATGGAGCATCTCTAAGTTGTCTTTTAGAAGTTTGAATCTGAATAATCAATAGAACAGCGTCCGGATCTGGAGCATCTCTAGGCTATATCTGAAAGGGAATCTGAATAAGTATTAGAACGTCACCATGCCTGGGTCACATCTGAACTATATCTAGAAGGAGTCTTGAATAAGCAAAGGAACAACATCCATATCTGGAGCATGTCTAAGCTATCTCTGAAAGGAAATCTGGAATAAGTATCAGAACGTCGCCATGCCTGGGTCACATCTGAACTATATCTAGAAGGAGTCTTGAATAAGCAAAAGAACAACATCCATATATGGAGCATTTCCAAGCTATCTCTGAAAGGAAATCTGGAATAAGTATCAGAACGTCGCCATGCCTGGGTCACATCTGAACTATATCTAGAAGGAGTTTTGAATAAGCAAAAGAACATCATCCATATCTGGAGCATTTCCAAGCTATCTCTGAAAGGAAATCTGGAATAAGTATCAGAACGTCGCCATGCCTGGGTCACATCTGAACTATATCTAGAAGGAGTCTTGAATAAGCAAAAGAACAACATCCATATCTGGAGCATTTCTAAGCTATCTTTGAAAGGAAATCTGGAATAAGTATCAGAACGTCGCCATGCCTAGGTCACATCTGAACTATATCTAGAAGGAGTCTTGAATAAGCAAAAGAACAACATCCATATCTGGAGCATTTCCAAGCTATCTCTGAAAGGAAATCTGGAATAAGTATCAGAACGTCGCCATGCCTGGGTCACATCTGAACTATATCTAGAAGGAGTCTTGAATAAGCAAAAGAACAACATCCATATCTGGAGCATTTCCAAGCTATCTCTGAAAGGAAATCTGGAATAAGTATCAGAACGTCGCCATGCCTGGGTCACATCTGAACTATATCTAGAAGGAGTCTTGAATAAGCAAAAGAACAACATCCATATCTGGAGCATTTCTAAGCTATCTCTGAAAGGAGATCTGGAATAAGTATCAGAACGTCGCCATGCCTGGGTCACATCTGAACTATATCTAGAAGGAGTCTTGAATAAGCAAAGGAACATCATCCATATCTGGAGCATGTCTAAGCTATCTCTGAAAGGAAATCTGGAATAAGTATCAGAACGTCGCCATGCCTGGGTCACATCTGAACTATATCTAGAAGGAGTCTTGAATAAGCAAAAGAACAGCATCCATATCTGGAGCATTTCCAAGCTATCTCTGAAAGGAAATATGGAATAAGTATCAGAATGTCGCCATGCCTGGGTCACATCTGAACCATATCTAGAAAGAATCTCTGAATAAACAATAGAATAGCATCCGTGGTTGGAGCATCTCTAAGTTATCTCTGAAAAGAAACCCTGAATAAGCAACAGAATAGCGTCCATCTGGAGCATATCTGAACTATTTCTGAACAAGTAACTCTGAACAAGCAACAGAATAGCGTCTATCTCTGGAGCATTTCTAGCTATCTCTTTAATCTCTTTAATGTAGATATGCCCTGGCTAGATACAGGTATCGAATCCATAATCAATCGCTCACTGATATGCCCTGGCTAGATGCAGGTATCGAATCTGGAATTGCAACAGTTGATAGTAATCGTCTTTGGATTGACCTTTTTCCTGAAAAAGGCAAAACATCAGTTGTGCAATGCATGATGTCATGATGTTCTCAGGGAGAAATGAGATTGTGTGATATGATGCGTATGTGCATGCATTGTGTATGTAAGCAAGATGTATGAAAAGTGATATGTTTATGAATGTATTTTCGTCTAGGAAAATAAATCCTTGACGAATGCCGGGAAATTGAATCCTGGGCTGATGTTGGGGAGTGAAGTTCTTGGTTTCCACTGGGGGTGATGGTTGCAAGAATAAACCGATAGGAGAAGATGACTCTGTTGGGGAATAAACTTGGCGAAGAGATTACTCTGCAGGGAATACTCTGTGGGGAAGGGATACTTCGCTGAGAATTTGATGATAACTCCGCTGAGGGATACCGTTGATAAGCTTTGTTGAGGGAATTGATGAACTCCGCTGGGGGGTAGGAAGAAACTTCGCCGAGGACGATCTTTCCGTGGTCATTAGCTGAGGATAACCCAGTTATAAGCCCTGGTGGGGAATAACCTTTGGATAAAGCCGGGGAGACGCGTTCATGCTCTGTAGGGGATAAGCATCCAGAATCTACTGGGGATAATCTTCCTACTGGGGTGTCTGGTATTCCGCCGGGGAACAATCTTATCTTAAGACTACCGGGGATGCTTGCTTAGGAACATCTGTATACTCCGCTGGGGAATATTGAGATTTTCTGGGGATACTCAACTTCCTTAAGGCTGACAGTAGACTAACTCTGCTTGGGGGAGAGTGTTGCTGACTTGCTTGGGATACTGTGCCTTGTTAGGGTTGATTGGAGACCAACTTCTTGGGGGAGAATTGTTGAATCTTATCTTACTCTGGGAGTGAAGGTATCTTGCGCCTGGAGGACAGAGCAGTTTGTACAGTTAGACGATTCTTATTGCCCCAGTTTCTGCGGGAGAAGAAGTCCTATGAGGTGCTTGATGACTGCCGATTTGACAGATCTTCTTCTGGTAGGCAAGTGACGAGAAGACAGGACATAGTCGTACGCTTTGATCCCTAACTTTTTCCTGGACCGCCCTTTCGGGTTTTCAGTCCAACGGGATACCCATTTTTGCCCAAGCTGCCTTTTCAGGTTTTCGACTTGCCGGGTGTACAGATTTTTCATTTTCGTCCCTTATTTTTGCCCGAACCCTTTTGGTTCGCCGGGAAGCCCTTATTTTTGCCTAGGTGTGTCAACCTAGCGGGTCTTTGCTTATGCGTAGTGTTTTTTTCCGACTATGTCCGTGCTCTCAGGATGCAGGGAGTTGCCACTGTCAGTAGTGCAGTGTTGCCATACTACCAGAAGATGTTTGATCGGACCAGATTCGTCGCTGGAATTCATGTCCAATGCCCCAAGTGATTCAGATGGAGATCTGCCCCTGGCAATTTGGAATTTTGAGAGATTCTCCAAATCTTGACCTAACTGCCCCAGATGTTGGACAATGACCATGCCATGCCCCTTGCTTGGAGGTGCTTTTGTTCATTAGACATTCGTCGTGCGAACTTCTATGTTGTTCAAACAAATAGTCATATGCAAGCAATGTTATATTAAAATGCAAAGCTCATGTCTGTCTTGAAGTTTTTTTTTGAAAATGTGTTTTTCAGTAAAACAAGCAAATTTTGTAAAATGTGATGTCAACTCAGGATTTTACAGCAAGCCTTAAGGAGTCAGGATACCTTTGTAACAGTATGCTTTCGAACTAACCCATGCTTCAACTAGGACTTTTAAGGGTTATAACGTGGCCTGGTTCAAGGTTTAAGAAACAAAGGATAAAGGCTCAAAGTATTTGTACCCACCCGTTCTTCGTGATGTCCTTCAATCCTAAACTCAGCTGATCATGCGTTAGACCTTGTTTGAGTCTTTGCTCTGATATTCTAGTGATGGTTTGGATATTGACAGATTATTTTGAATAGGCAGTCATTTCTTTTTTTGTTGAGAGTCTGTAGGACCTCTTTGTTTTTGATTTTTATTATCCCTGTTTTTTGCCTGAACTGTTTCTTTTACAGTCAGCGGGATGCCCCAGTTTTGTAAGTCTCCTTTATAGGTTTTGACTTATTGGGCTTTTATTTTGGGAGATAATGACTGCCTGTCTTTATGATTATTTGGAACCATCATTGTCTTTTGTTTTAGAAGGACCTCTTTGATGCCATTCGTTGTGCACTTGGATCAACTGAGAGAACTACCCTGCCCCAGGTTATGATTAAGGGTTTTAATTTTTTGTGAAAAGAAAAACTCCTACTTCTTTGGCTCAAAGGGGTTGACGAGGGATTATCATCCTTATAACTCCAGTGTTTAGGAATTGAAACAATGCCTGTACGTCATCAGCGGGGTCTGTTCAAAAGCATACTGTAGATTGTGGTATCGTTTTCGTCATCCCCCCTCAAGAGGCTTAGAATTATTAACCGAGAGTTGGACATCACAAAAAATATGAAAGCAATTTGAATATAATGAAAATAATTGGATTAATTCAAAAACAGACATATGCAGTGCATTAGTGAAATAAAAGAGTTTGCTATGACATTAATTGTTTGTATAAGTAAAAAATTACAACTCAGAAATTCAAATAAACAAAAGCCTTCAATGATTGGGCAAAGGAGCATTGATTATGTTTGGAGTCTCTGACGCTTCAAACTGAATCTCTCCGGAGTCGATCATGTCTTGAATCTTGTTCTTCAAAGGCCAGCAGTTGTCCGTAGTATGACCCGGGCTATCGGAGTGGTATGCGCACTTCTCATTAGGATGGTAGTTAGGAGCAGAGGTGTTTGGATTCTTGAGAGAAGCCCTCAAGGTAATCAGCCCTGCCTTCAACATTTGTTGTAGCGCTTGATCCAGTGGCATGTTGATTTTAGTGAATTGTCTCTTGGGTGCGACCTCCTTACATTGATGCCCTTGTCCTTGTTGAGCAGGCCTAGGATTAGAGATCTGGACTGCCCCTACATGTTGATCATGGCGACTCTTTTGGTTGTACGCAGCATTGGCCTCTTTCTTCCCAGTGTAAGGCTTTTTGTGAGTATCAAAAGGTGCAGCTTCTTGAATCTTTCCAGCCTTGATACCAGCTTCAATCCTCTCCCCGGTCAAGATCAAATCTGTAAACCCAACAGAAGAATTCCCAATCAGATGGTTGAAGAAGGGACCAGACAGAGTCCCCAAGAACATGTCAACAAGCTCACGGTCAGTCAAGGGCGGCTTCACCCTTCCAGCCAGATCTCTCCATCTTTACGCATACTCCTTAAAACCTTCACCCGTCCCTAGTGACATACCCTGGAGTTGGGTACGCGTAGGAGGGAGGTCGGCATTATACTGATACTGCTTATAAAAAGCAGTAGCCAAGTCCTCCCAGTTACTAATAGTGGTTCCATCCAGCTGATAGAACCAATCGAGCTGAGTCCCTGAAAGACTCTCCTGGAAGAAATGGATCCATAGATTCTTGTCTGCCGTGTAGGGCTGGATCTTCCTTGCGTATGAACGGAGGTGCAGCTTAGGACAGGAAACCCCGTCATACTTTATAAAGGCAGGTGCCTTGAACTTGTGAGGGATCACCACCCCAGAAGATAAACCTAGGTCCCCAAAGTCCAACCCAGGCACACGTTGGATATTCATAGCATTTAACCGGTCCTCCAGCTGTTTGTACCTGTCTTCAGCAGGGGGGTATTGTTCATCATTGAAGTCTGTCTCGGTGTCAGAGACCACAGGGCTAGGAACCTCTCTCCCTTGGTGACTGCCTTCCCCCACAGATGGAGTAGTCCTCTCAGCTTCATTCTGCAGTGTGTTCCCAGATCCGCGTCTAGGGTTGAACAGAACAGTCCTCTTGTTCTTCTTCTTCTGAATCAGAGTCTTCAATTCCTTTTGACCCTGGGCTAGGCTCATAATCAACTCCTGGAACTGGGCATTCTGGTCCTGGAGGGCCTTGATAGCTTGTCCATTGGATGATTCAGGACTCATGATGACTGCTGAAATAAACAGCGAAGAAGGTAAGTGACCTGCAACAAGTGTACCTGTAATGCAATGATACGTATGATATGCATGCAATGTTTTCAAGGACCTCGCGAGATAAAAAAAGAAGTTTGTTAGAATTTGAATCCGGTGGCTTGATTGAAGGAACTGCATATTGTTGAGAGTCCTTCTTCAAGAGTCAAGGCTCACCATATCGAGTGGGTCATAGCCCCTGACTCAAGTCATTAACCTTGGCTAGAGGAAAATAAATCCCCTTTGCCCCTTGCTAGACATTTAATTCATCATGACCTGCATCACAAGCCCTTGAGATCCTTGAAATGGATTAGTCCTTATGTAGGATGTATACAATGGTATGATGATATGATGTTATGCTGTAGAGCAATGTAGGTAAACCCTGTTATGAGTCCAGATTAAGGACTGTAAACAAAACCTGCAAGAAACTCAAGTGTCAGATAACAAGTATGCAAGTAGTCAAGTTTTGAAGGCACACAAGTCACACAATGAGCCCTTAGAGTTTAGGCCAGCATGACGTTTGGGGTACTACCCTCTTGAAGTTGGTGGGCTCAAACCTGTCTATCAAAGTAACAGGGTCCTAAGGAGCTCAATATCATTGGATTGTTTTCTGTGTTCATCGTTTCGATTTATCCACTGAACTGGCGATCAAAATATACCAAGAAAACAACCCTCAACTGACTGTAGCATCGAGTATCAACCAACTTCGGACTGCACCAAAGTAGTTATCTCACTACCCTAAAGAGGCCAAGATGGTTCAATTAAGGTTCCTAAGGTCAGTTGATGCTTCACGACACCATGCGGCCGCCCCGTACTCTCCTTGACTGGACTCAAGGGTTACCGGTACTCACCAAAGTGCCACATCAACGTAGCAGGCTGCTTCAACCGTGTCGGTATACCCCGCACAGTTCCCTCACAACCTTGTTGCTACTTTCTAAGAAGGTATCCCCCAGATCCGGGTTAGGATCTATAAAACTCCCAAGACAGGCCCAATAATTTAAAGCACACAAATCAGGCAATTGAAAACATAAGTCTAAGCTATCCTAAGGTACACCTCACTTTAAAGTGTCCCCAGCAGAGTCGCCAGTTCTGTGATCGGTGGATTTAGAACTGACTGTTTTTTTAAGCTGGTTCGCGAAATGTCGCGGTAAGCAAGAGTCGCCACCGTCTTTTATGTTCTCCAACATGGAAAGGACAAAAGCACAGCAAAATTCCTTATGAGAATGTTTCTCGGTTCGGGAGGTAGATTTATAGAAAGGGAAGGTGTTAGCACCCTTTCTATCCGTGGTTATCCACGGGCTCTTAGGTACTTGCTCTAATGTTTTCAAAATTTGTTTGCTTTTCAAGTGTGAGTGGGTTTTGAAAAAGTTTCGTTTGAAAAATTTCTAAGTAACTCTTGTATCTGTCCTCAAGAGTGTATGAAAAATTTGTTTTAAAACTTTTGAAAGTGTGAGGTGTGAAAAGTTGTTTTGTTTTTGAAAAGAGCAAGTATTTATGAGTCATCTACCTACCCTAAGGAATTAAGCTGTGTAAGTGTCCTTTAGGTAGTTCCATCCCACCATTGAGAGGTAGGTAGAACCACCGTTGGAGGTGTTCGGGTCAATTCGAGTTTAGGGACAGTGTGGTCACCGAAGCAACAGCAGGACACCTTAGAAGCTACCCTTATGTCCTTGATCCTTTTTTAATCCGAGGCAACTGTTTCGAGGCAACCGTTTCGAGGCAACTGGATCATGGACATAAGGACCGCTAAGACGTCCTATACTTGACGACCACGTTTCGAAGGCAACAAGTGAGGCATACCCTAGAAGTGGTGTGTGTATTTGTGTGTTGTATTCAGTTAATGTTTGTCTGGTTAATTAGTGAGCTACGGGTTGTTTTTATTTACATACATTCTTGCATACAAGTTAACAGTTAAGGGGGTGCGGAAAGTAAATTGCGGAAACATAAATCCTACGCTATTACAAGGCGCGGGTCTATACATCGCCAAAAATTACAAAGACCCGTTTTTGGTAAATAAGTACGGAAAGTAAATAAAAACAGTAAAGTCCTAATTACTATTACATGTCCGGAGCAATTACATAATAATAAACTTTGCGCGAAATAAAAAAATTGAATCGGAATGTTCTAAGGGTGTTGACCCTTTTAAGAAAAGAAATTATTTTTTTTGGTCTTTTTGTAATTAAAGTGAAATTAAAGCTAATTAATGACTAATTAATTAATTTAATTAAAAGAAAATATTTTTTTGTTTTTTATGTTTTTATGAAATAAAAGAAATGAAATAAAATTAAAAGTGAACTTTACCTAATTCTAGATCTATTTTAATTATTTAAGAAAAGGAATTAAAATGGCCTAATTAAACTATTTTTGTTAATGTTTATTTACAAAATAAAATAATAATAATAATAATAATAATAATGATGTAATTCTATTTTTTTGATTTTTATGAAAATATGTTAATTAAGTTAATTGTTAATAATAAAAATAATTAAAAGGTTAGCAATTAAAAATAAGAAAAAAATGACAAAAACAAAATAAAAAAGAAGTAAAAACCAAGGGGGGTGTGTGCTGAAATGGAGGGTGTATTGAAGCAATTTAGGCCCACTGAAATCTAAGCCACGTTTGACTTTCATGATTGCCTGCAGCACGCTTGACTCCAGAGCATGGTGTGCTAGCCTTTTGGACCTTTGGATCTGTGCTGGTGAACACTTGGAGCGCTGGGATATGAGGTTTATGGTGTTCCTCCTTTGAGAATCTGCACATGAAAGCAATGGAAAAAAAATGATATGGAAATTATAGGGGACCTGGGAAGAACTTACAGCGCGGTATGAGCCTCAGGACTTGGCAAAGGTTTCTTTAGCTTCAGGGTGTGGCAAGGAATAGAACCACGTGCTTGTTTTGATCTGAAGATGCTCGCAACTATGTTTTAGAACTCTCACTTTTTGAATAATTTTTGGTTTTTCTCTTGGCCGTTTCTGCACACACTCTTTTTTTGAATGAGGTTGGGAATGCTTGTATATATAGTAATATAAAGTGTATCAATAAGAATAATGGTCATTAAGCTTATGCAATTATGTTCTTGATTTCCTCCATAACCAACATTGAACCATTTGCCATATTTGTGAAAATTTGAATTTTCTTGCTTGGAATAGGCCTTGCACAAATTTGGAAGGTATTTCAAGGTGTATCAAAGCTAATCAACACAAAATATATCCCTCCATTAATTTCTTTGATTTTTATTTGAATTTTAAAGATTTAAAATGAATTAAATCAAATAAAATTAAATAAAAATGGAAAAATTAATTTTAAATCTTGAAATAAATTGTGGGACACGTGGGAGGCATGGCCAAGCTGAATCAAGTGGAAAAAGTGGGCCCCTTTTGTCAAAAATGAAATTTCAAGGATAATTGACTTTGGCCATTTCACAAAAATTTCCCAACTTCTCCAATGCATATCTTGCTCAATTTTGAAGCTATGAACATGTTCTTGGACATTTTGGAAAGGTCTTGAAGTCCTCTAACCAATGCCTTTGGTCCCATGTCATTTTGATTTACCAATCTCAAGTTATGGTCTTTGACTTAAAGTGCCTTTTTGTTGACTTTTGAAAATGACCTATAATGTTGAAATTGATAACTTTTTGTGAGAGCATTTCTTGGACTTGGAATGTGAAGATGAGTTGTAGGAAATATCATCCCCTTCAAAATGAGCATTGGATGGGATTTTTATGATGAACCATGAAAAAGTTATGCCTTGGTCAAGTTACAGTTGACTTTTCAGCTGTCCAAAAATAGAAACTTTTGACACCTTGATGATTTTTGAGCCATTCTTGTGAAATCATGATCAAGACTTGATCAAATGATGATTGTGGCTTCAAAATAAGATGTTGACCAAAAATTTTGACTTTTGACTGCCAAATGACCATTTTGCCCCTACAATTGACTGTGGAGCAATTAGGATTTTTTACTGTGCAATTTGATGCTGTGAGTCTTGAACCTTGACATATGGATGCTTGACACTGTATATGAGCATGTGGGACTTGATTGAGCCCTTGAAAACTTCAACTTCCTTGCAAGAACCAAAACCCTAGTTTGACTGGCTTAGGAGGACGGTTTGACTGTGTAGCCCTTGAGTAGACTTTGAACCCTTTGAGGCAAAACTTTGAAGATTATGGGAGGGCAAATTTTGGGGTACAACAAAAATAAAATTAAATCCTAAGTTACTATTACAACCATATTGAATGGATAAGAATGTACAGGAAATGTAAAATGGACTTGTTTTGTAAAAAAGAAATAAGTTTGGTTTGAGAAAACATTTTGATCTTTTTGTTTTAAGGAATAAAGTAAAACATGTAAGAATGAAAAATGTCTTTGGTTTTTTTTATTAATGAAAAAAGAAGTGATAGCAAAAATAGTGAGGAAAAATAAAGTATAATCAGCGTATTGCTGACTAAAAGAGGTCAGAAGTTCTGACTCTGGCGTGCTGCAAAACAAGAGATCATATTAGTAAAAGTTGGTAAAGTCAGAAGTTCTGGGTCCGCATCTTCAGAAGTTCTGATACCACTGACAGAACTTGGTCTCCCTCTCCATGCTAGTCATAACATCTACAACTTAGTCATTTCTTAACAGAACAGAAAATGTTCATATAACAGTTATGGCTGGTTTCAGTGTTTCAGAAACAAGAAGTATCAGAACTATAAATCAGAGGTAAGCATGAATCTGCTAGTTCTAATTTCCTTAAGAAGTTTTGAACTAATTTAATCCCTACTTAGGTATACAAATACGTGAAACCTCGGAATATGTACAACATCAGAAACATGATGTCTACATTGTATTTTTGAATATGCAAATCTGATAATAACTAAGTAATATGATGAGATTCAGCAGAAGCTTACCTTGCAGCTGGAAAATACTTTGTGAGCTAGAGTTTGGTCCTGTACTCTGTTGATGTTCTGAGCAGCTTCTTCATGTGCTCAGTAGGCTGGAAGTTTTCAACTTCTGGAACAGCCAAGGGGTAATGTTCTGACTTCTTTGAGATGGAGGTGGATGGAGAGTGTATTACAGTATGAACACAAAAGTTAGGATAGCTTCTAATATGTGAATCAGAAACTGTGTGAATGGTTTTAGTCAAAAAACACTTGAGAACAGATGGAGTTTGAATGCAAGAAATCAAAAGTTAACAAGTTTTGTATTTTGTGTTGCAGCTTTGGGCTCTTGGAATTTTAGCAGGGATTCAAGGCTTTTTCTTTTTTAATTTTTTTGACCCTTTTACCGTTGCCAATAGCTTTCAATTTATAGGCAAAGATCTTGTAGCTTGGAGAGTGAAACCATCACATGCTAGGGTGCTGCCTTGCTGTTGAAACAAGTATGGTGGTTAGTAGCTGTGATACGGTGGGAGAACTAACTTGAGGTTTTGCGTTTGTTTTCGCAAATGTTTCGGTTGAGCAAGAGTCGCCACCGAATTTTTATTTTATCCTAAGGAAAGGTTAAAAAGCACAGCAAAAACCTTTGAGATGTTTTCTTGGGTTCGGGGAGTAGATTATAGAAAGGGTAGGTATTAGCACCCTTTCTATCC
The DNA here is from genome assembly GCA_948472305.1 of Vicia faba. Classification (NCBI taxonomy): domain Eukaryota; kingdom Viridiplantae; phylum Streptophyta; class Magnoliopsida; order Fabales; family Fabaceae; genus Vicia; species Vicia faba. The sequence goes on along the minus strand of OX451739.1, from coordinate 1,634,238,005 downwards.
ATGGTTATCCATGGGCTCTTAGTTACTTGCTTAGATCAACTGGCCTTGATTTTCAATTGTTTGAAATGGTGCTTTGTGTGTGGATTTTGAAAATGTTTTGAAAAGAGGCCAATATGGTGGCAACCTTTGTAATGATCCATGTTGGGATGTATACAAAGGTGTATGTCTTTTGAAAAGTTTTTAATTATTTTTGAAAGTTTGTTTTTTGAAAGTGTGTTGTGATGTGTGGTTTTGAAAAATAGGCAAGTGTTTTTGTTTTTCAAGTTGGCAAGTAACCAAGAGCTATCTACCCTAAATTTCTCAAAGATTATTGCTATGTTTTAACCCTTTTAACAATTTTGTTCCACCATTGTATTTGGTGGACAATCTCGTGTTAGGATGTGAACGAGACGGGCGCGGGTCATCGTTTTAGACCATGATTGCAATGGTGCCAAGTGTCTTTGGGCAATTTTCCTTTAAGGGACTTGATCATTTTTAGGCAACTTTCGAAAGCGTCATTGAGGGACTATGATCATTTGAATTATTTTGTTTTGCCAAAGACACCTAACATGCAATATGGCCCATTATTGAAGGCAACAAGTGGAGTAACCCTAGGGGTGCAAGTGTGATTAGTGTTGTCCATTTTCATGCTTGTTTATCTTGAATTTAGGTCAAACTATTTGTTGTTTTTTATTTGCATACAAAACCCTAATTCTATCATGGCATATTTAGAAAGCTTTTAAAATGCGGAATTTAAAGGTCCTAAATTATTACAACACAAATTATGGGATGGGGGGGTACAAATGTTCAAATGGGGATATTTTAGCAAGAAATTAAACCTAAACTATTACATCCAAATTGAATTTTTACAAGGTATTTAATTGCACAATAACTAAATAAATATGCAAGATGCAAAAAATGATTTTTTATATGTATGTAAAAAGGTATTTTTATGTGACAAATAAACAAAAATAAAAAGGTTTATTTTTTTGGATTTTTTTAGGTTTAGGGTAAAACCCTAATTTTTGCTAAATAAAATGTATTAATTATTTAATGTATGCAATGTTTATTAATTATGTGCAAAAATAAATAAAAAGAAAGTATATTGTCAAAAAGTGATTTTTTAAGTTAAATATTAATAATAAAAAAAATAAAAATGTATTATTTTTATGTTTTTAACCTAAATAGACTAATAAATATATAAGTATTTATATTATTTATCAAATATATTAAATATGTACAAAAATAAAATATTTAATATTTACAAAAAAAGTATATTTTTTATGAAATGTTTTCAAAGGTAAAATAAAATAAAAATCAGAAAATAAAAGTGTTTGTATTATTTTTTGTATTTTTAAATAAAAGGTATTATGTATTTATTTACATATAAAACTAAATGAAACCAAATAAATATCAAATAAAATGTAAAAAAATGTGAGAAAAATATTTTTAATATTTTTAATATTTTAATAAAAAATAACAAATCAGAATCAAAAAGAAAAAGTTAAAAATGCCAAATAAAACTCAAAATGGGCCAGGGGGGGTGCATGTGAAATGCAGTGGTGCAAAAAGGAAAAACAACATAGGCCCAGCCCAAAGAGGTTGTCTTCAACCTCCAGCAACAAAAATGTCAAAACACGCGCCTTTCCCACCTGGTTCAAACATCCTGATTCCTGGACTTTTAGCACAAACTTATAACATGAAAAATGTCAAGCATCAAGCCACGATTCCATACATACCAAGAACTTGATCTAACTCTCAGAAATGAGAGAGAATTTCTCCATCCCTAATTCTTAACCTAAGTTTTTTCTAATGTTCAGGTTCCAAATTCTCTCAGCACATGCAATATAAATGGAAAGTAAATATATGTGTAGCTTCAGGGCCATGAGTAGAGCATTTTTCATTCATAAACCTAAAGCTAACTCTTCCTAGATTGAGAGATAGAAGTCCATGAACTTACCTGTTTAGCTTGGATCGTGTCTGACAATGGAGGCACTTTCAAGGCAATGTGAGGACTTGTACAGCTTGCTTGAAGTTCAGGGATGCTTCTCCCACCTTTAGCTTGCTTTGAAACCAAATGAATCAAGCTATGGAAGTCAACCTGCAAAATAGAAAAAGTGAAAATGGTGAAGTTGGTTAGAGGTGTTACAGGTCATGTCCAATGCTTGGGATAGTTTGTATAGGTGGTATGGAATGTGTATGAACTGGTTTTGGCCAAGGCGCACGAATGGATTGAGTTATGGAAGTCCAACTGCAGAGGTGACTCTGTTTTTTGCAGTAGGAGGGTGTTTTGATGAATGGTGAGGTTTGGAAGGTGGTTAGCTCGTGCCTTAGCTTAGGTTTGATATTTGGAATGTGTTTAACAAGTTTACTTTGGCTTGTGGTTGCAGCAATGTGTGTCTACTTTCAAAATGCAAGGTTTCTTCTCACTTAAGCAAAAATTGTCAAGTGCTGTTACAGGCTCCTCTAGGCCCCTCAAATGTGCTACAAAGCTTTGTCTTGATCAGTGGGATATGTCCAATAGCTTGTGCCTAGAATATATGCATTGTACCTCTTGATTTGCAAACTTGACATAAAGTTGCTCTTTACAAAAATGGATAATTTGCTTTTTTCTAATTAAGGACTAATCCTTCATGTAATGACCAAACTCATAGAATAACATCTTGGCACAATGGATTAGCATTTAATTTTTGAGTGTAAATGAGATTAGAGGCCTGTAATGTAGCTTGCATATGCTGAGTTTGAAAATGCACAAGTTATGAACATGCCTTTGGCCATGAATCAAAGTGACTTTTGCTCATATTTCCAAATTCGATTCTCCCTAACCACAAGGTTGTTTGATGAGTTCTTGGACATTTTGGAAAGTTTGGAATGTGTAATACAATCCATCTTTGTAATGCAAATTGAAATTCCAAGTGGAAGCATGTGAAAAGTGGCCATGAAGTTAGGCAAAAATCCTGCCTAGAATAGGTCAAAATTTTTCTAAGTTAAGAATGTTTTGCACCCTTGTTCCAAAAATCATAACTTGAGCTACAAGCTTCTTTTGAGGAAACTTTGTGAATCAAAGTTGTAGATTTTGCAATGGACCACAACTTTTATGTTTTGAGTTTTGTTTGAATCCAAATGCATCTTGGTGAAAAAATGGGACAAAGTTAGGAAAGAACTAGGGATTTTCATAACTTAGAAAAATTCTAAGTTATGAAAATTCTTCATTTCAAACCCTAATTTGCAATTTTTGATTTCTTGATGAACAAGTTTCATAATTTGACATGTTTTGATGAAAAATGAATCTTGACACTTGATTTTGACCAAAAAGTCAAAGTTTGACTTTTCAGTATACAGTCAATTTTGGCTCAGTTGATTGGAAAATTCATCTGTCAATCTTGTGCATTTGGGATCTTTTGAACTTTTTGAACATGTCAAAACAATTCCATGGGGTCCTTGAGTCCATATGTGAGCTTGGTTTTCCCTTGGCTAGGTCAAACAGTCAAAAATTGCCTTTGTGCAGTCAAAACCCTAAAAATGACCATTTTGCCCTTTTGGTGATCTGATCAAATTTCTTGTGGAATTGTGATCCAAACTTGATCAAATGGTCCATATGAGTTCATAATGTTGATGTGGGTCAAAAATCATGAGGTTTGACTGACAATTGACCACAGTTGACTTTTTCCCCAATATAGCTGATTTCTTGGTCAACTGTCCAATTGACTGGGCAACGATTGGAATCAAGGCTTGAAACTTGGTATGGATAAACTTGGGAGTCCAATATGAAGCCTGAAAGTCATCTTAGGCATTTTAGGTCAAAACATCTTTGTGCAAACACAAACCCTAATTTGGGTCAACAGTGCAAGGAGGAGTCTTGAGCAGAGTAAACCCTAACTTGATCTTGAGCTCCAAGGGTCTTGTGATGAGAAAATGTTGAGGAAATGGGAGGGAAAATTTTGGGGTACAACAGTTGCCCCTGTTCAATCTTCTTGAACCTGAAGAGTTAGATTGGCAAGTTTGCCTTTTGCGACTCGAGGGTAAAAGGAGATTGGACACTAGAGTGCCCTGAAATTTGCACTCGCATGCTGGAGTATCAGCAATGTGATGTCGGGAATGGGCTTATAGATGCCATTTGGAGGAGATGGTGGATAGGAGGATGGGCTTATAGATGCCATCTGGAGGTGTGACCGAAATTTGTCGGGAATGGGCTTATAGATGCCATTTGGAAGTGTTGATCGCGTAAGGGATTCCTTAGCGAGAACTTGCGTACTTTGAGAAAGGAACATTTTTCCTGGCTTGTTACAGGTGTTGATCTTCAGTCTCTTCATGCAGATATGCCCTGGCTGGATACAGGTATCGAATCTACAATTGGTTGCTCACAGATGTGCCCTGGCTAGATACAGGAATCGAATCCGGAACCGTTGTCTACAGATGTGCCCTGGCAGGATACAGGTATCGAATCTGGAAATGTCATCTACAGATATGCCCTGGCTGGATACAGGTATCGAATCTGGAATTGTCGTCTACAGATATGCCCTGGCTGGATACAGGTATCGAATCTGGAATTGTCGTCTACAGATATGCCCTGGCTGGATACAGGTATCAAATCTGGAAATTTTTCGAAAGGTTGGTAGAGATAGCTTTCCTGGCTGGATACAGGTGTAAACCTCTGACCTGAGAATGAAAGATAATTTCCTGGCCTGTTACAGGGGTTGATCTTCAAACTCTTCATGCAGATATGCCCTGGCTAGATGCAGGTATCGAATCTACAATCAATCACTCACAGATATGCCCTGGCTAGATACAGGTATCGAATCTGGAATTGCGATAGTTGATAGTAATCAACTTTTGGATTGATCTTTTCCTGAAAAGGCAAAACATCAGTTGTATGCGAAGTCATGATGTATGAGATGCATGATGTCATGATGCTCAAAATGAGATAGTGTTGTATGCACTTTGTCATGTGAAATGTCTATGAATGTATTTTCGTCTAGGAAAATAAATCCTTGACGACTGGCCGGGGAATCAAATCCTGGGCTGATGTTGAAGAGTAGAGTTCTTCGTTTCCGCTGGGGATGATGGTTGCAAGAATAAAACGGTAGGAGAAGATGACTCCGTTGGGGAATGAACTTGTTGGAGAGATTACTCTGAGAGGAATAAAATAAGTGAAGAGATTACTCTGCGGGGTATTACTCTGTGGGAAGAGATACTTCGGCGAGGTTTTGATGAGAGCTCCGATGGGGATTCCACTGATGAGTTATGTTGGGGAATTTGATGAACTCCGCTGGGGGTAGGAAGAACCTCGCCGAGGACGGACTTTCCGTGGTAATTAGCTGAGGATAACCCAGTTATACCCTGGTGGGGAAATAACCTTTGAATAAAGTCGGGGAGAGACGTATGTACTCTGCAGGCGACAAACTTCCAGAATCTACTGGGGATAAGCTTCAAGACCTACTGGGGATATGGATTCCACTCTCCTGGGGAAACTTTTCAGACTGTACTGGGGTGTTGGTATTCCGCCGGGGAACAATTTTATATTAAGACTGCCGGGGATGCTTGTTGAGGAATGTCTATACTCCGCTGGGAAATGCTGAGATTTTCTGGGGATACCCAACTTCCTTAAGGCTGACAGTAGACTGACCCTGCTTGGAGAGAGTATTGCTGAATTGCTAGGGGAATATTGTGATTTTTCAGGGCTGAGGGGAGACCAACTCTTCCTGGGGAGAGTATTGCGGAATCTTGGTCTTACTCTGTGGGGAGTCGAGGTAACTTGGTTACATTCTTCAGCGGAACTTACCTTGGTACCTTGGTGGACAAAACAACTAGATCGCTTAGACAAATCTAAATTGCCCCTGTTTCTGATGTCCTCTGTAATTAATCCTTTGTTTCGCATGCAAGTATCTATGATTAGCAATTAATGTCAAATGCATATATCAAAAATGAACATTGGACGTTCTTCGCAAAACAAAACAGAAAAAGGAAAAACAATGGATAATTTATCTGAGAAAATTGAACTTGTATTGATTTTGAAATTTGCCTGAAAATAGGCGTTTTTGTACAAGAGGCTGACGTCCTAGTAAGAGAACGCCGCTGAACAATATAGAGTTTATACAATCTTGTGAAAGGAAACAAAACAGCTATGTGAAAAATAATCCCACTGGGTTCCAACTCTGCTATCGCCTTTATGTCTTCAAGCGTCTCATCACTTTGCTGCTTAGTTGAAGATGAAGTTGATTGATTGATGCCGTCTGAGCCCGATAGTTGATGTCGAATTCCGGATGCGAGGTGACCCGATGAGACATAATATTACGCTTTATCCCTAACTTTTGCATGGACCGCCCTTTCGGGTTTTCAGTCCACCGGGATACCCATTTTTGCCCAAGCCGCCTTTTCAGGTTTTCGACTTGCCAGGTGTACAGATTTTTCATTTTCATCCCTTATTTTTGCCCGAACCCTTTTGGTTCGCCGGGAAGCCCTTATTTTTGCCTAGGTGTTTCAACCTAGCGGGTCTTTTATTCATGCGTAGTATCTTTTTACTATGTCTGCATTGGCGGGGTGAGGAAGGTCGTCACCATCCATGGTGGTTAGGATCATAGCTCCTCCTGAGAAGATATGTTTAGCCACAAATGGCCCTTCGTACGTAGGGGTCCATTTGCCCCGGGGATCACTTTGAGGAAGAATGATGCGTTTGATTACCAGATCTCTGACTTGATACTCTTGTCGTCTGACCTTCTTGTTAAATGCCCTGATCATCCGTTTTTGGTATGTTTGACCATGACAAATAGCAGTGAGTCTCTTTTCGTTAATTAGGTTTAATTGATCAAGCCGAGTCTGGATCCAGTCTTCTTCGCTCAAACCCGCATCCTTCATTATCTGGAGAGAGGGTATCTGGACTTCAATAGGCAAGACTGCCTCCATGCCATAGACCAAGGAAAATGGAGTTGCCCCTGTTGACGTCCGTGCCGAGGTGCGGTACCCATGAACAGCAAACGGTAACATTTCGTGCCAATCTTTGTAGGTCACTGTCATCTTCTGCACAATCTTCTTGATGTTCTTATTTGCTGCTTCGACAACCCCATTCATCTTCGGCCGGTAGGGAGAAGAGTTGTGGTGCTGTATCTTGAATTGCTCGCAGAGCTCAGTGATCATCTTGTTGTTAAGATTGGTACCGTTATCCGTAATGATCCTTTCAGGTATACCGTATCGACATATCAGGTTGTGCCGAATGAACCGTGCCACGACGCTCTTGGTAACGATGGCGTAGGAAGCTGCTTCAACCCACTTCGTGAAGTAATCAATTGCTACTAGGATGAAGCGATTCCCGTTGGATGCCGTAGGTCGGATCTCGCCGATCATATCAATGCCCCACATTGCAAAAGGACAAGGTGCCGTCAGGACGTTCAGAGGAACCAGAGGAATGTGCACCTTATCAGCATAGATCTGACATTTGTGACACGTCCGAGAATGTTGGTAACAGTCAGCTTCCATTGTGGACCAGAAATATCCTGCCCGAAGGATTTTCTTTTCCATGGTGTGTCCACTGGAATGTGTTCCGAAAGTACCTTCATGCAGCTCTGCCATGATCCTTTCCGCTTCAGTCTTATCCACACAACGCAGTAAAGTTGAATCATGGTTTCGCTTGTAGAGAATGCCATTGCTGAGGAAGAACTTTGCTGCAAACCTTCTCAGGAATTTCTTGTCATTAACAGATGCACCCTTGGGGTATTCTTGAGCTTCCAAGTACCTCTTCACTTCATGATACCAGGGTTTTTCTGTTACCTCTTCAGTCTCAAGATCGCAGCAATATGCAGGTTCGTCCAATTTCCAAATAATGATCCGGGGAGCCTCGTTGTCCCATTTGACTTTGAACATAGAAGACATTGTAGCCAACGCGTCCGCTAACTGATTCTCCTCTCTTGGGAAGTGTTCAAAAGTTATTTCCTCGAAGTGGGGAAGCAGTGTCAGCACATACTCCTTGTAAGGAATAAGATTTGGATGTTTCGTATCCCACTCGCCTTTGACCTGATTGATCACGAGAGCGGAATCTCCGAAGACACTCAGAAACTTGATCCTTAAGTCAATTGCAACTTGAAGACCCATGATACATGCCTCATACTCTGCCATGTTGTTGGTGCAGTTGAAACATAGTCGGGCGGTGAGTGGAGTATGAGTGCCTTTAGGGGATATGATCACAGCGCCGATACCATTACCCAAAGCGTTCGAGGCTCCGTCAAAGTGCATAGACCATCGGGATCCTTCCTCAGGTCCTTCATCCAGTCCAGGTACTTCACAATCAGTCACTACCATGATATCCTCGTCTGGAAATTCAAAGTTCATCGACTGGTAATCATCCACTGCCTGGTGTGCCAAATGGTCTGCCAATACACTTCCCTTGATTTCTTTCTGAGTCGTGTACTGGATGTCATATTCCGTCAAGATCAGTTGCCATCTTGCTATTCTTCCGGACAGAGCAGGCTTTTCGAATATGTACTTGATTGGATCCATTTTTGAAATCAAAAGAGTAGTGTGAGTCAACATATACTGTCTCAGCCGGCGAACAGCCCATACCAGAGCGCAGCAAGTTTTCTCGAGCAGTGAGTACCGAGTCTCACAGTCGGTAAACTTTTTGCTCAGGTAATAAATAACGTGCTCTTTTCGGCCAGACTCGTCATGCTGCCCCAGCACATACCCCATCGAGTTGTCAAGTACTGTCAAGTATAGAATTAGAGGTCTCCCTTCAACCGGTGGCATAAGAATGGGTGGTTCTTGGAGATACTCTTTGATCTTTTCGAAAGCGGCCTGACATTCATCATTCCAACGTACTACTTGATCTTTCTTCAGCAGTTTGAAGATTGGTTCACAGGTAGCAGTTAGATGTGAGATGAATCGGGCAATGTAATTCAGCCGTCCTAGAAAGCCTCTGACTTCTTTCTCTGTCTTGGGAGTTGGCATCTCTTGTATGGCTTTCACCTTGGCAAGGTCCACTTGAATACCTTTGTCGCTTACGATGAAGCCTAGCAATTTTCCAGATCTCACCCCAAAGGTGCACTTGTTCGGGTTCAACCTTAGCTTGTACAACTTCAGACGGTCAAACAGCTTCCGTAGATGGTCAAGGTGTTCCTCCTCAGTTTGGGACCTTGCAATCATATCGTCGACATACACTTCGATCTCATGGTGGATCATATCATGAAATAAAGCAACCATGGCATGTTGGTAGGTTGCCCCAGCATTTTTCAACCCAAAAGGAATGACCTTGTAGAAAAAGGTGTCCCATTGAGTAACGAAAGTGGTCTTCTCCATGTCTTCAGGAGCCATCTTGATCTGATTATAACCGGAGAAGCCGTCCATGAAGGAGAAAACTTTATGCTGAGCAGTATTGTCAACCAGAACATCGATATGAGGCAGAGGGAAATCATCCTTGGGGCTGGCCCTGTTCAAATCCCTGTAATCAACACACATCCGGACCTTACCATCCTTTTTCGGCACTGGAACCACGTTGGCAATCCACTGAGGGTAAGAAGTTACAGCTAGAAACCCGGCATCAAATTGTTTCATAACCTCTACTTTGATTTTCTGGGACATCTCTGGACGCATACGGTGGACCTTCTGTTTAACCGGAGGGCAATCTTCCTTGGTAGGCAGGTGATGAACCACAATGTCAGTATCCAACCCAGGCATGTCTTCGTAAGACCAAGCAAAGATTTCCACATAGTCATGCAGCATCTGAATCAACCGTTGTTTCACACTGAGCTCTAGATTGGCACCAATCTTGACTTCCTTTCTGTCTGTCTCAGTACCCAGATTTACCGTTTCCACTGGCTCTTCATGTGGCTGAATGGCCCTCTCTTCCTGGAGTAACAGTCTTGCGAGTTCACCAGGCACTTCGCAATCATCTTCACCTTCGTCTTCGGCTAAGTTGATCGGATTTTCGAAGTCATAACTGGCAGTAGCAGAGTCGTTACCAGTGAGATCCAGAGTGGATTGGAACCTGTATGAGTGAGTGTGTGTAAATATAGCTGTTTTGCAATATATAATAAAGAAAGAAAAGGAGTGCAAGATTTTGAGATGCAACAAACGTCCAATGTTTTGATTAATGATATATGAAGATGACATACAAAAGCCCTCACAAATGAAGCCACGGTGCCCCGGGTAGGACACCGAGCCATAAAAGTTTCAACATATTGTTTGTTACAAATTGAAAACAAAAGAGTTCATTACTGAGTGACAAAAGTAATAGGTGTAAAGTCTTTGGCAGTCCAGTTGCTTGGTCCACTGTTGGTTGTTGGGTAGATCCAGCTGTCAAATTCAGATTCCTCCATGTCGTCTTCGATAGCATTCACTCCTGGGTTGGTGATGAACACAGGAGGTCTTCCAATCCTTTCCTTCCGAACAGCCTTTTGAGCCTCTGCAGTGAAACCCAAGCCAAATTTGTCGGTCTTTGGAGTGAAATCAGGAAGTCGGCCCCAGTTTGCATATTCACCCTTCTCAATCATAGCCCGGGCATCCTTCAAGAAAGCCATCTTCAAAGGAGGGTCTTCAATCACAGTTTCAGCCGACGCTAGTGTCTGAGGCACCTCTTCAAAGTGTTGAAAGGGGGTCTCAATGAATTCCCCATCCATTTCTATGTATCGGAATGAGTTTAAGTGGCTAACCATATATTCTTCCTCCCCCTGAATGGTCACAATTTTCCCTCTGACTGGGTACTTAAGCTTTTGATGTAGTGTGGAGGTCACAGCTCCAGCCTTGTGGATCCATGGACGACCCAGCAAACAAGAGTAGGATGGACGGATGTCCATCACATAGAAAGTTGAATCAAAAACTTGAGAACCAACCCTGATTGGAATGTCAACTTCACCATGGACCATCCTTTTCGAACTGTCAAAGGCTCGGACAACAATATTACTGGGCTTGAGCTCCAGACCCTCACAATCCAATTTGTCTAGGGCCTTCTTGGGCAATACGTTCAATGAAGAACCAGTGTCTACCAACACATGGGCAAGAGTAGTGCCCCTGCATTCAATAGAGACATGCAGGGCATCATTATGGTTCTTTCCTTTGGCGGTCAGATCGGCGTCAGAGAAGCCCAAACCATTATCGGCAGTCAAGTTGGCCATGCAATCGGTAAATTTATCGGCAGACGTTTCTTGCGGCACATGGGCCGTCTCCAGGAAGGAAATTAGGGCCTTGGCATGGGCCTCTGAACACAATAACAGTGATAGCATAGAAATCTTTGATGGGGTGTGCCCCAACTGCTCAACTACGTTGAAATCACTTTTCTTGATAATCTTGAGGATCTCCTCCATCTCTTGCTGGGAGGCTTCAACAGTGGTTGTCTTCGGTGCCTCCGTCAAGGCAGGCAAATCAGTAGCAATCCCTTTGCCCCGAGCGTTAGATGACTCGGCAGCAGGGGTAGAAACAGGAACTTGATTAGGAAGGGAAACATGCACACTTGCAGGTGTGATGATAAGAGGTTTCTGAATAGCTGGTGGTGCGATATCTGGCGAAAACAACCTACCACTGCGAGTAATTTTGGCAGGCCCGATGATGTTACTGACACCGGTACTTGTATCAAACTCTTGTTTTACTCCAAGCACATAAACATCTGCCCCATAGTGCCATGGGACAGCTTTGTCGGATGTATAAGGGAGAGGCCCCGGAACAGTGACGATGATAGGAGCAATCTTCTGAGTGGACATGATTTTGACAGGCTTCTTTGAAGGAGCCTTGGGAGGTTTGTTGAAAATAGTGACAATAGAAACTTCTTCGGCGGGGACAGCAGGAACAGCAATCTTCTCGAACAAGATTTCTTTGCTATCCATCAGGCTTTGGATACCTGATTTCAGCAACGGACAACCAACAGGCGAAACAGCACATAGAAGGAAATCTTCACCACATCCCGGAAATAAACCGGCTAGCAACAGATTCCTTTTAACAGTCGATAACGAAGTAACAATCTCTTCCACGGAGGCTACATATTGGTCTTCTTCCACAACATTCACTTCATGCTGGGGCATGGGAGCAGTCACAACATTGGGCCTTTCGGGCGCCTCAAACTGTATTTCCTTAGCATCAATAAGGTCTTGAACCTTATTCCTCAGAGCCCAGCAATCGTCCGTAGTATGCCCGGGGCTATCAGAGTGATAAGCGCAACGGGCGTTGAGGTTGTACTTCGGAGAAGTTGTGTTCACCACCTTCGGAGCTTCTTTGACAGTTACTAAATTGGTTGATAGTAGTTGCGGCAAAATCTGAGACAGGGTCATGCTGAGCCGAGTGTACTGCCTTTTGGGCCTCTCACCCCTTTGTTGATTATATTGCTGAGGAGCAACAACAGGCTTTGAAATTACTAATGCATTGACAGCTTGGCGGCGTTCCGGCTTAATTTGTCTTCTGGGACCATAAACAGCACTGGCTTCTTTCTTGAAAGGCTTCTTCTCAGTACTCGCGAAGGCACCTTTCTGTATCTTCCCCGACTTGATACCAGCTTCTATCCTCTCACCAGTCAAGATCAAATCTGTAAACCCAGTAGAAGAATTACCAATCAGATGATTGAAGAATGGACCAGACAGGGTCCCTAGGAACATGTCAACAAGTTCACGGTCAGTCAAAGGAGGCTGCACCCTGCCAGCCAGGTCTCTCCACTTTTGCGCATACTCCTTAAGTCCTTCGCCCGTTCCCAGTGACATACCCTGAAGCTGGGTACGCGTAGGAGCGAGGTCAGAATTGTACTGATACTGTTTATAAAATGTGGTAGCCAAATCTTCCCAGTTTCGAATACTGGCTCCATCTAGCTGATAGAACCATTCAAGTTGAGACCCCGAAAGGCTATCCTGAAAGAAATGGATCCATAGGTTCTTGTCTGCAGTGTAAGGTTGGATCTTCCTTACATATGATCTGAGATGCAGCTTAGGACAGGAAGCCCCGTCGTACTTCGCAAAGGCAGGCGCCTTGAACTTGTGTGGGATCACCACCCCAGAAGATAAACCTAGATCTCCGAAATCCAACCCCGGCACATTTTGAATCTCCATGGCACTTAAACGGTCCTCTAGTTGCTTGTATCTGTCTGCAGCAGGAGGGTACTGTTCATCATTGTAATCCGTCTCATTGTCGAAGATTGCAGGACTAGGAGCCCTTCCCCCTTGGGGACTGTCTTTCTCTGCATAGGAAGTAGCCTGATCAACCTCATTATGTAGTGTATTCCCAAACCTCCGTCCAGTGTTAAACAGCGCAGTCCTCTTCTTCTTCTTCTTCAAGAGCAGAGTCTTCAACTCTTGTTGACCTTGGGCTAAGCTCATGACCAGCTCTTGAAACTGGGCGTTCTGGGCCTGGAGGGCCTTGATAGCTTGCTCATTGGATGATTCAGGATTCATGATGACTGTTTAAATAAACAGCGAAGAAGATTAAGCAACCTGTGGAAAAAAAGGTATCTGTTATGCATATGATGCGATGAGATGCGTATGATTTATGTTTTCAAAGACAAACGGGATTCAACTTTGTAGACCAAAAGGAAACACACTTCATTAGATTCAAACTTTAAATTGTTCAACAACTTGCCCTTAGGCATTACAAAAAATGAAAATACTGAAAAGGAAATAAAAGCTGTGAAAGAAACATCCTAAGCTCATCAGTTCTCCCATGGCCTCCTCTTCTCAGTACGGATATAGTCATTCAGGATCCGCTCTTCCTCCAATTGCTTAGTCAGCTTCTGGATCTTCTGTTCTTGTTTGTTGAACTTTTCCCGATAAAAATCCCGTTCTTCCTGTAGCTGTGCTCAAGATCTCTTTAGTGTATCAACATCAGTGGGTATCTGAGGAGGGAGGACAGTTGGAGGAATCCCGTCTTTATCAGGAGATTCAAGAATGATAGGCATGACAGCTTCGTATGGCATACCTAACTTCTGAGCACGGATGCAGACCCATCTGCAATAGGGTTCCAATGATAGAGAAGTCTTCGGTCCCAACTCATGTGGGTCAGCTTTGTGAATTATGTCCCAAGCCTTAATGAATCCATGGCGTAGTTTGTCACTGCCTACCTGAAATTCAAAACTGAAGTGAGGAACCAACATCTCATGAGGCCCTACTCTTCTGGCTCTTCCAAACTGACGGAGAGCTAAACATGGATTATAAGAGATTCCTCCTTGGGTACCGATCAATGGAACATTAGGATATTCTCCGCAATGATCAATAATGGCTACCTCATCCAAACCTCTGAGAGTCTAAGTGATGTCATTATCAGTGAGAGACATTAACCTATGAGCCCAACCCTTTCCTTCTTCATTCTTCAGCACGAACTTAGGAAGGTGCGAAATAAACCACCTCACTAACAAAGGAGCACAACACCATGGATTTCCCCGTCTTCGGACAGTACGAGCATAGAGTTGTTGCAGGATATCACCCAAAAGAGTGGGTATAGGGTTCCGAGACATGAAGATCCTTATGGCATAGATATTGATAAAGGTATCAGGATTGGGAAACAATACCAGACCATAGATTAAGAGAGCCAGAATGTCTTCGTACGCCTTGAAGTCTAAGTCATCCCAGAAACTATTAGCTTTGCCAACCAGAAATTTGACTAAGAAGCCCTTAACTCCACTTCTAGTTTCCCAGTTAGCCATTACCTCTTCTTTGGTCAAAGGAAGGACTGCATCAATCTCTTCAGGCCTAAGAGTCTTCTCCCAACCAGTGAACGGAGTCTGCTCCAAAACAGGGATACCAAGCAAATCAGAGAATTCTTCCAGGGTAGGGACCAGCTGGAAGTCTTGAAAGGTGAAGCAATGATACAGGGGTTCATAAAACTGGGTCAAGACACTTATCAGTTGTTGGTCCCACTTTGAAGTGACTAACCCAAGGAGAGAACCATGCCTCTTGATAAAGGAAGTAGTGTTTGGAATCCTATCAACCAATTCCTTGAGCAAAGTAGGTGGTTGAACAAAGTTGAGCCGGATAGTATTCCTACGCACGGGCATCATGATGTCCTACAAAACAGAGCAAAGATGAAACCCTCTTGTCTTTGAAATGGGTCAGTCCTTATGCAGGATGCATGCAATGGTATGATGGTATGATGTTATGATGAAGCACACCACAAGTATTCACAAAGGCAAGCATGATAAGGCACACAAGACAACCCTTAGGGTTTAGGGCAGCATGAAGTTTAGGTATTACCCTCTCTTAGTTTCATTGGTTAAAACCTGTCCTATCAAAAGTAACCGGGTTCTAGAGGATCTCAATATCATTGACTACCCTCAATCGGTCATAACTCCAGCATCGCAATCTTTTCTTGCGGCCAGAACCATCGTGAGAGTTTAGCCTCAATGAGTGTAGCATACTGCTACTGTTCTATGGCCAAGTTGGGTCAAATTAGGGTTCTAAGGTCGGTTGGTGCTTAATGACTCCTTGGAAGACCCATATTCTCCTCGTTGCAACACAAGGGATATCGGTACAGACCAAGGTGTCACACCAACGTAGCCACTGCTTCACCCATGTCGGTCTACGCCGGAAAGGTCTCTCACAGATTATGCTACCTAAAAGGGTATTCCCTAGATCCGGGTTAGGATCTATGAAACTCCGATGCAAAGCCCACAAATATAAAAGCAAACAAAGCAAACAATTTGAAAACAAGAGTGATCTAAGCCCTAAGGTTACTCCACTTTTAAGCTATCCCCAGCAGAGTCGCCAGTTCTGTGATACGGTGGGAGAACTGACTTGAGGTTTTGCGTTTGTTTTCGCAAATGTTTCGGTTGAGCAAGAGTCGCCACCGACTTTTTATTTTATCCCAAGGAAAGGTTAAAAAGCACAACAAAAACCTTTGAGATGTTTTCTTGGGTTCGGGGAGTAGATTATAGAAAGGGAAGGTATTAGCACCCTTTCTATCCATGGTTATCCATGGGCTCTTAGTTACTTGCTTAGATCAACTTGCCTTGATTTTCAATTGTTTGAAATGGTGCTTTGTGTGTGGATTTTGAAAATGTTTTGAAAAGAGGCCAATGTGGTGGCAACCTTTGTAATGATCCATGTTGGGATGTATACAAAGGTGTATGTCTTTTGAAAAGTTTTTAATTGTTTTTGAAAGTTTGTTTTTTGAAAGTGTGTTGTGATGTGTGGTTTTGAAAAATAGGCAAGTGTTTTTGTTTTGCAAGTTGGCAAGTAACCAAAAGCTATCTACCCTAAATTTCTCAAAGATTATTGCTATGTTTTAACCCTTTTAACAATTTTGTTCCACCATTGTATTTGGTGGACAATCTCGTGTTAGGATGTGAACGGGACGGGCGCGGGTCATCGTTTTAGACCATGATTGCAATGGTGCCAAGTGTCTTTGGGCAATTTTCCTTTAAGGGACTTGATCATTTTTAGGCAACTTTCGAAAGCGTCATCGAGGGACTATGATCATTTGAATTGTTTTGTTTTGCCAAAGACACCTAACATGCAATATGGCCCATTATTGAAGGCAACAAATGGAGTAACCCTAGGGGTGCAAGTGTGATTAGTGTTGTCCATTTTCATGCTTGTTTATCTTGAATTTAGGTCAAACTATTTGTTGTTTTTGATTTGCATACAAAACCCTAATTCTATCATGGCATATTTAGAAAGCTTTTAAAGTGCGGAATTTAAAGGTCCTAAATTATTACAACACAAATTATGGGATGGGGGGTACAAATGTTCAAATGGGGATATTTTAGCAAGAAATTAAACCTAAACTATTACATCCAAATTGAATTTTTACAAGGTATTTAATTGCACAATAACTAAATAAATATGCAAGATGCAAAAAATGATTTTTTATATGTATGTAAAAAGGTATTTTTATGTGACAAATAAACAAAAATAAAAAGGTTTAATTTTTTGGATTTTTTTTAGGTTTAGGGTAAAACCCTAATTTTTGCTAAATAAAATGTATTAATTATTTAATGTATGCAATATTTATTAATTATGTGCAAAAATAAATAAAAAGAAAGTATATTGTCAAAAGGTGATTTTTTAAGTTAAATATTAATAATAAAAAAAATAAAAATGTATTATTTTTATGTTTTTAACCTAAATAGACTAATAAATATATAAGTATTTATATTATTTATCAAATATATTAAATATGTACAAAAATAAAATATTTAATATTTACAAAAAAAAGTATATTTTTTATGAAATGTTTTCAAAGGTAAAATAAAATAAAAATCAGAAAATAAAAGTGTTTGTATTATTTTTTGTATTTTTAAATAAAAGGTATTATGTATTTATTTACATATAAAACTAAATGAAACCAAATAAATATCAAATAAAATGTAAAAAAATGTGAGAAAAATATTTTTAATATTTTTAATATTTTAATAAAAAATAACAAATCAGAATCAAAAAGAAAAAGTTAAAAATGTCAAATAAAACTCAAAATGGGCCAGGGGGGTGCATGTGAAATGCAGTGGTGCAAAAAGGAAAAACAACATAGGCCCAGCCCAAAGAGGTTGTCTTCAACCTCCAGCAACAAAAATGTCAAAAATGCGCGCCTTTCTCACCTGGTTCAAACATCCTGATTCCTGGACTTTTAGCACAAACTTATAACATGAAAAATATCAAGCATCAAGCCACGATTCCATACATACCAAGAACTTGATCTAACTCTCAGAAATGAGAGAGAATTTCTCCATCCCTAATTCTTAACCTAAGTTTTTTCTAATGTTCAGGTTCCAAATTCTCTCAGCACATGCAATATAAATGGAAAGTAAATATATGTGTAGCTTCAGGGCCATGAGTAGAGCATTTTTCATTCATAAACCTAAAGCTAACTCTTCCTAGATTGAGAGATAGAAGTCCATGAACTTACCTGTTTAGCTTGGACCGTGTCTGACAATGGAGGCACTTTCAAGGCAATGTGAGGACTTGTACAACTTGCTTGAAGTTCAGGGATGCTTCTCCCACCTTTAGCTTGCTTTGAAACCAAATGAATCAAGCTATAGAAGTTGTTATACCCCAAAATTTTCCCTCCCATATTCTTCAAGATTTGGGCAAGATCATGGTTCAAAATCTCTCAAGGATTGCACAGTCCAATTGCCTCCTAACACAGTCAAAATTAGGGTTTTGGTTCTTGCAAAGAAATTGAGGTTTCCAAGGGTCCAATCAAGTCCCATAAGCCTACATACATTGTCAAGCATCCATATGTCAAGTTTCATGACTCATAGCATCAACTTGCACAGTCAAAAACCCTAATTGCTCCACAGTTAACTGCAGGGGCAAAATGGTCATTTGACATTCAAAAGTCAAAAATTTTGGTCAACATCTTATTTTGAAGCCACAATCATCATTTGATCAATTCTTGATCATGATTCCATAAGCATGGCTCAAAAAGTCTCAAGATGCAAAAGTTTCTATTTTTGGACAGCTAAAAAGTCAACTGCAAATTGACCAAGGCATAACTTCTTCATGGTTTATCAGAAAAATTACATCCAATGCTCATTTTGAAGAGAATGACATTTCCTACAACTCATCTTCACATTCCAAGTCCAAGAAATTCTCTCACAAAAAGTTATCAATTTCAACATTATAGGTCATTTTCAAAAGTCAACAAAAAGGCACTTTAAGTCAAAGACCATAACTTGAGATTGGTAAATCAAAATGACATGGGACCAAAGGCATTGGTTAGAGGACTTCAAGACCTTTCCAAAATGTCCAAGAACATGTTCATAGATTCAAAATTGAGCAAGATATGCATTGGAGAAGTTGGGAAATTTTTGGGAACTTTCGGAAGTCAACTTTGCCTAAAACACTTCAAATTTGCTAATGGGCCTCAAATTCTTCCTTGAATCATTACCCAAAGCCTATGCACGACCCATTGAGCTCAAAATAATTTATTTTCTTATTTTTAATTAATTAATTGAATTTATATTTATATTAATTCATTTAATTGATTTTAATTATAGGAAAATTAAAAAAGATATGTTTTTGGATCTTTTGTGAAGCAAATCATATCAGGGCAAGATGGCCAAGTCGTTTCTCATTCAAAAAAGGAAGATCTTCCATAATTGGCAAGGGTTTCAATGAAAAAAGATTGAAATTTCATGATTAGCAATCAAATATTCCAAACATTAATTCATGGACTTATGGGCTTGTTTTTGACCTAGAATCATTCACATACATATGCACAAGGGAACCCTACTCATACATACACGAAAAAGCTGCTGCAACAACATATTCACTTTGCAAAAATTTCAAGAAAGTGGTGAAACTGATTTCATAGTTGCAGGACAATTCAAAGCCAAAAAAGGATTCCAATATGTTGCCTGAGTCTCCAGGAAGCGTTTGCCATCAAGAATCAATCCTAACACGTGAAGAATCCAAGAACATAGGCCACACGGTTTGCTTTATTTTCTAGATTTGCACATCACGATTCATGCATTGTTAATACATTTGGTTGATTGTTTTGTGTTCACAGCATTCAGGCAAAGCTTTTGGTATGATTTAATTCCATTAATATGCCTTGAAACGAAATTCACCATGGATGAAACCTAGGGTTTCTGAAGCTCCAAATTAGGGTTTTCTTGTTGGGGAAAAATTGAACCTTGAGATCTATATAGTTGAATTCAGGAGCTCCATACGAATTGAATGGCAACCTCGCACTCAATTTATATTAACGCCTCTTCTATTCGCTATTTTTCGTGGCTATGGTTAGTGGGGGTTTAAAACCCCCGCTACTTGTTTCATATTGCAGGTACAAACGAAGAAGAAAGCTGAGGTGTCCAAGCGCTACTGGAAGATTTGAACTTTAGCGCGTTTTTTAACGTTTGCAGCATAATTGACTTTTTTCATATATTACATTTATTGTTTATTATGTATACAAACGCGTTTGGCAGCTCAGTTGGTGGATGACACGCTTGGCAAGCATAGGGACCTGGGTTCGATTCCCAGGTCCCCCCACATAATTCATAATTTTTATCCTAACGTGTTTCCATGCAGCGTTCACTCAAAGGCCCATCATGCATCCTCACGTGTTAGCCTGCCAAGTGGCTTCAAGGTCCAATCCAATGGCCTCAGAATGAAATCCAGGGTGCACCCTAGTCAACCAGCATATACACGATCTGGAAAGTCAAACGAGCTCTCTGCTTCAATGGGCCAAAATTACTTCAGTTTACCTCCACATGGGCCAGACACCCCCCTTTGTTTGTATTTTAAATTTAATTTTCTTTTCTTTTTAATTCTTTTATTTGCTTTAATTGTTTTTACTTAATTCACCTAAAATAATTTTCTTTTCATAATAAAAACAGAGAAACCAAAAAATAAAATATATTTAATTATTATTAATTTCACCACTAACATATTTTTGTAAATAAATGACTAACAATTAATTTAGTTAATTTAGGTTTTAATTTTAATCTTTTTTCTTAATAAATAAAAAATATATAGAATTAGGTTTTTTTGACATTTTCATCTTTTTCTTAATTAATTATTTTCCTCATTATTTATTGTTATTATTAACTATTATTTTTATAAATAAACATGTAAATTAATTAATTATTAAATTAGGTTAACATTAATATTTTCTTTAATAATTAAAATAAACTTAGAATTAGGGTTTCCTTTTAATTTTAATTTTCTTTATTTCATTAAATACAAAAAAAAAACATAAAACAACACTTTCTTTTCTTCAATTAAATAATTAAATAGACTTTAATTTCATTTAATTTCAAGCAAAGGGTCAAAACCCTCGGACGTCCAATTTATTCTTTTCGCGCATTATTTTCTTTTGAATATTATGTAACTGCTCAAGGATGTAATAGTAATTAGGTTTACCGCATTTATTTACTTTCCGCATCTTTTATCAAAAATGGGTCTTTGTATTTTGGCGATGTATAGACCCGCGCCTTGTAATAGCGTAGCTTTATATTTCCGTCTTTTAACTTTTCTGCACTCTTAAATTCTAACTTTGTATGAAAGAATGTATGCCAATTAAAAACAAGCGTAGCTCACAATGCCATGATCAAAGATAACAGTTAAACTGAAAATAACACACAAATACACACACCACTTCTAGGGTACGCCTCACTCATTGCCTTCGAAACGTGGTCGTCAAGTATAGGACGTTTTAGCGGTCCTTATGTCCATGATCCAGTTGCCTCGAAACAGTTGCCCCGAAACAGTTTCCTCGAAACAGTTGCCTCGAAACGGTTGCCTCGGATTAAGAAAGGATCAAGGACATAAGGGTAGCTTCTAAGGTGTCCTACTATTGCTTCGGTGACCACACTGTCCCTACAATCGAATTAACCCGAACACCTCCAACGGTGGTGCTACCTACCTCTCAATGGTGGGATGGCACTACCTTAAGGACATTTACACAGCCTAATTCCTTAGGGTAGGTAGATGACTCATGGATACTTGCTCTCTTCAAAAACGAACAAAAATCTTTTCACACTGACACTTTCAAAAGCTTTCAAAACAATTTTTTCAAACACTCTTGAGGACAGATACAAGAGTTATTCAGAAATCTTTCAATGAAACTTTTTCAAACCCACTCACATCTTGAAAAGCAAACATTTTGAAAACATAAAGAGCAAGTATCTAAGAGCCCGTGGATAACCATGGATAGAAAGGGTGCTAACAACTTCCCTTTCTATAAATCTACCTCCCGAACCGAGAAACTATCTCATAAGGAATTTTGCTGTGCTTTTGTCCTGTCCATGTTGGAGAAAATAAAAGACGGTGGCGACTCTTGCTTCCGCGACATTTCGTGAAACCAGCTTAAAAAACAGTCAGTTCTATTTCCACCGATCACAGAACTGGCGAATCTGCTGGGGATACTTTTTAAAAGTGAGGTGTACCTTAGGATTAGACCACTCTTGTTTTCAATTGCTTGCTTTGTTTGCTTTTATATTTGTGGGCTTTGCATCGGAGTTTCATAGATCCTAACCCGGATCTGGGGAATACCCTTTAGGTAGCATAAGCTGTGAGGGACCTGTCCGGCGTAGACCGACACGGGTGAAGCAGTGGCTACGTTGGTGTGACACCTTGGTCTGTACCGATATCCCTTGTGTTGCAACGAGGAGAATATGGGTCTTCTGAGGAGTCATTAAGCACCAACCGACCTTAGAACCCTAAATTGACCCAACTTGGCCATAGAACAGTAGCAGTATGCTACACTCATTGAGGCTAAACTCTCGCGATGGTTCTGGCCGCAAGAAAAGATTGCGATGCTGGAGTTATGACCGATTGAGGGTAGTCGATGATATTGAGATCCTCTAGAACCCGGTTACTATTTTCTAGGACAAGTCTTAACCAATGAAACTGAAAGAGGGTAGTACCTAAACTTCGTGCTGGCCTAAACTCTAAGGGCTTTGTGTGACTTGTGTGCTTTCAAACTTGACTACTTGCATACTTGTTATCTGACACTTGAGTTTCTAGCAGGTTTTGTTTATAGTCCTTAATCTGGACTCATAACAGGGTTTACCTACATTACTCCATGCATAGCATAACATCATACCATTGCATGCATCCTGCATAAAGACTAATCCATTTCAAGGATCTCAAGGGCTTAGGATGCAGGTCATGATGAATCAAAGTGTCTAGCAAGGGGCAAAGGGGATTTATTTTCCTCTAGCCAAGGTTGTCAGGGGCTATGACCCTTTAGATATGGTGAGCCTTGACTCTTGAAGAAGGACTCTCAACAATATGAAGTGCCTTCAATCAAGCCACCAGTTACCAGAGTCTAATAATTTTTCTTGTTTACCCCGCGAGGTCCTTGAAAACATTGCATACATATCATACATATCATTGCATTACAGGTACCCTTGTTGCAGGTCACTTACCTTTTTCGCTGTTTATTTCAGCAATTGCTTCCCAACAAGATAACCAGGGTCTTCATGCTCAAGAGACTCAGTTCAGGGAGATCTTCCTAAGCCTATCCAAGGGGCAGGAAGAGTTAAGGACACTCCTCATGAGGAATTTGGCCAAGAAAAGTCCAGAAGATGACAAGGACGAACGACTGAAACGTCTGCAAGCTGAGGTAGATACAATGAGAACCCAGATGCTGGGGCAAATGGCTCTCATCCAGGGCTTAGCTCGGGAGCAAGAGGAGCTGAGGACCATGGTCGGTCAACTTCATCAAAACATACACAACATGAAGCAACCAATCCAAGTTAGAGACCAGGTCATTGATCAGCTTCCAAGAGGACAAGAGGCTGGCATGGTGAAGAACAGACCTCTCTAAATTGCTACCACGTCACAGGTCCAACCACAACCCTGCCCGGAGCAACAGGTTGATCAGAGCAAGCCAAGCAGGTCCAGGAGGCAATTCACCCAGCTCAACGTATCGTTGTTTCAAGCTTTATAACACCTGTTGAGGTTGAATGTGATTACACTAAGAGCTCATCCCCGGAATCCCAACATCTCTGCTCCTAACTATCATCCCAACAAAAGATGTGCATACCAATCCGATAGTCCTGGACATGACACTGCTGACTGCTGGGCTTTGAAGAACAAGGTCCAGGACCTGATTAATGAAGGAACAGTGGATTTCACCCAAGTGGGTCAGGCTGAGTGCTTCTACCATCCCTACAGGACTCACCATTTGAAGTAATAAGTCCTGAGATGAGAAGACTTTTTGTCCATTAGAATTTTCATGTTGTAATTTTCTTTTGATTGTTCAAACAATTATCATGTCAAACGCTGTTATTTCATTAATGCACCGCATATGTCTGTTTTGAAGCAATATATTCGCATTCGCTATATTCAAACTGCTTTCATTTTTTGATGTCAACTCTCAATTAATAATTCTAAGCCTCTTGAGGGAGGATGACGAAAACGATACCACGGCATTTACAGTATGCTTTTGAACAGACCCCGCTGATGAAGTACAGGCATTGTTTCAATTCCTAAACACTGGAGTTATAAGGAAGATAATCCCTCGTCCACCCCTTCGAGCCAAAGAAGTAGGAGTTTTGCTTTTCACAAAAAATTAAAACCCTTAATCATAACCTGGGGCAGGGTAGTTCTCTCAGTTGATCCAAGTGCACAACGAATGGCACCAAAGGAGTCCTTACAAAACAAAAGACAGTGATGGTTCCGAATAGTCATAAAGACGGGCAATCATTATCTCTCCAAAACAAAAACCCAATAAGTCAAAACCTATGAAGGAGACTTACAAAACTGGGGCATCCCGTTGACTGTAATCACAAGAGAAACAGTTCAGGCAAAAAAAAATAGGGATAATGAAATCAAAAATAAAGAGGTCCTACAAACCCTCGACCAAAAGGAAATGACTGCCTATTTAAAATAAACTCTCAATATCCGAACCATCACCATAATATCAGGACAAAGACTCAAACAGGGTCTAATGTATGATCAACTGAGTTTAGGTTTGAAGAACATCACGAAGAGTGGGTGGGTACAAATACTTTGAGCCTTTATCCTTTCTTTCTTAAACCGTGAACCAGGCCACGTTATAACCCTCAAAAGTCCTAGCTGAAGCATGGGTTAGTTCGAAAGCATACTGTTACGAAAGGTATCCTGACTCCTGTAGGGTTTGCTGTAAAATCTTGAGTTGACATCACATTTTACAAAAATTCGCTTGTTTTACTGAAAATGCATTTTCAAGAACTTCAAGACAGGCGTAAGCTTTGCATTCTTAGAATAACATTGTTTGCATATGGCTATTTGTTCGAACAGCAGAGAAATTTGCACGATGAATATCCAGTGAACAAGAATCTCCTCAACAAAAGGATCACCTCAAGTGGAAAAAACACTTCCAACCAAGGGGCACGGCATGATCATGGTCTATCATCTGGAGCAGTTAAGTCAAGATTCGGAGAATCTCTCAAATGCCAAATAAACAGGGGCAATCTCCATTTGGATCACTTGGGGCATTGGACGATCAAAACGAAGATCTTCTGGTCACATGGCAACATCACAACAGGGGCACCTCCCTACATTCTGAGAACATGGACATAGTCGAAAAAATACTACGCATAATCAAAGACCCGCTAGGTTGACACACCTAGGCAAAAATAAGGGCTTCCCGGCGAACCAAAAGGGTTCGGGCAAAAATAAGGGATGAAAATGAAAAAAATCTGTACACCCGGCAAGTCGAAAACCTGAAAAGGCGGCTTGGGCAAAAATGGGTATCCCGGTGGACTGAAAACCCGAAAGGGCGGTCCAGGCAAAAGTTAGGGATCACAGCGTACGACTATGTCCCGGCATCTCGTCACTTGCCTACCAGAAGAAGATTTGTCAACCGACAGTCATCAAGTGCCTCCACAGGTACCTTTCTCCCGCAAGAACTGGGGAAATAAAATTGTCCAAACTGTACAGCTGCTTTGCTCACCAGGATACCTTCACTCCCCCGAGCAGAGTAGAGCTCCCAGCAGCCCAAAAAGGCACAATATCCCTAGCAAGTCAGCGATACTCTCCCCAAGCAGAGTTAGTTTACTGTCAGCCTTAAGAAAGTGGATTATCCCCAGCAGATCTCAACATTCCCCAGCGGAGTATACAGACATTCCAAGCAAGCATCCCCGGCAGTCTTTATCTAAGATTGTTCCCCGGCGGTATACCGGACATCCAGTGGAGCCATTCCTCAGTCCAATCTGAAAAGTCTCCCCAGGAGATTTCAATCAATCTCCCCAGTAGATTTGGGAAGCTTATCCCCATTAGATTCTGGAAGCTTATCCCCTGCAGAGTGCATACGCGCCTCCCCGGTTTTATTCAAAGGTTATTTCCCCACCAGGATATAACTGGGTTATCCTCAGCCAATTGCCACAGAAAGATCGTCCCCGACGAAGTCTTCCTGTCCCCCAGCGGAGTTCATCAAATTCCTCAACAAAGCTCAACAATGGTATCCCCAGCGGAGTTATCATCAACCTCAGCAAAGTACCTCTCTTTCCCCACAGAGTTCACTCCCTACAAAGTAATCTATCCACCGAGCTTATTCCCCAACGGAGTCATCGTCTCCTACCGGTATTCTTGCAACCATCACCCCCAACGGAAACAAGAAGCTCTACTCTTCAACGTCAACCCAGGATTCAACAAACTCCCGGCATTCGTCAAGGATTTATTTTCCCAGACGAGAATACATTCATAAACATCACATCTTCATACATTATGGCATGCACACGCATCATACAACACAAGTCTCATTTATTTTTGAGAATATCTTAAAATCATGCAGTTCATGCATCATGACATTGCATATGACTAATACTTTGCCTTTTCAGAAAAAAGGTCAATCAAAAGATGACTACCATCTACCTTTACAGTTCCAGATCAACACCGATAACAAGCCAGGAAAATTCCGTGGACGACTGATCGTGGGTTAATATCCAAAACCAAACAGGACAATCATCTACTTGATCATCCTCAAGCAACCCTACACCGGTTCCTTTTCTTTAAGAAGAAGTCTTACACGGGCTCATCAACAGGTAACCCTACACCGGTTCCTTCTCAACCTCAGATGTAGTTTTACACGAACTCATCGTCAGGCAAACCCTACACCGGTTTCCTTCTCAGCTCTAGACGAAGTCTTACACGAACCCATCACAAAGTAACCCTACATCGGTTCCTTTTCTTTCTGAAGAAGTCTTACACGGACTTATCATCAGAGTAACCCTACATCGGTTCCTTTTCTTTCAGAAGAAGTCTTACACGGACTTATCATCAGAGTAACCCTACACCGGTTCCTTTTCTTCCTCCATAAGTCTTACATGGACTTATCTCAAGATGACCTTACCCCGGTTCATCCAGAAGTTTTACACGGACTTACCCCGAAGTAACCTTACCCCGGTTCCTCCAGAAGTTTTACACGAACTTATTCCGAAGAAACCCTACCCAGGTTTTACTTCTCTCAGGATGCAGTTTTACACGGGCTCGTCATCAGTAAACCCTACACAGGTTTCCTTCTCAGCTCCAGACGTAGTTTTACACGGGCTCGTCGTCAAAGAAACCCTACACAGGTTCTCTCTTCCCAAAGATGCAGTTTTACACGGACTCGTCATCAGTAAACCCTACACAGGTTTCCTTCTCATCTTTAGATGCGGTTTTACACGGACTCGTCATCAAAGTAACCCTACACAGGTTCCTTCTCCATTTCAGATGCAGTCTTATACAGACTCATTATCAGTAAACCCTATATAGGTTTCCTTCCTCCAAAGGTGCAGTTTTACACGAGCTCATCATCAGGAAACCCTACACAGGTTCCCTCTTTCAACTTACAAAAATTACAGTTCAACAGACCACCTCCAGATGGCATCTATAAGCCCATCCACTTACCAACAGTCTCCAAATGGCATCCCTAAGCCCATTCCCGACAAAGCTCCGTCACAGCTCCAGATGGCATATATAAGCCCATCCCCCCATCCATCACTTCCAAATGGCATCTATAAGCCCATTCCCCCTACATCACACTACTGATACTCTACTATGTGAGTGCAAATTTCTGGGCACTCTAGTGTTCAATCATCTTCCACCTTCGGATTACGAAAGGCACGCCAACCAATCTACATCCTCAGGTCTAAGAAGATTGAACAGGGGCAACTGTTGTACCCCAAAATTTTCCCTCCCATATTCTTCAAGATTTGGGCAAGATCATGGTTCAAAATCTCTCAAGGATTGCACAGTCCAATTGCCTCCTAACACAGTCAAAATTAGGGTTTTGGTTCTTGCAAAGAAATTGAGGTTTCCAAGGGTCCAATCAAGTCCCATAAGCCTACATACATTGTCAAGCATCCATATGTCAAGTTTCAGGACTCACAGCATCAACTTTTACAGTCAAAAACCCTAATTGCTCCACAGTCAACTGCAGGGGCAAAATGGTCATTTGACAGTCAAAAGTCAAAAATTTTGGTCAACATCTTATTTTGAAGCCACAATCATCATTTGATCAATTCTTGATCATGATTCCATAAGCATGGCTCAAAAAGTCTCAAGATGCAAAAGTTTCTATTTTTGGACAGCTGAAAAGTCAACTGCAAATTGACCAAGGCATAAATTCTTCATGGTTTATCAGAAAAATTCCATCCAATGCTCATTTTGAAGAGAATGACATTTCCTACAACTCATCTTCACATTCCAAGTCCAAGAAATGCTCTCACAAAAAGTTATCAATTTCAACATTATAGGTCATTTTCAAAAGTCAACAAAAAGGCACTTTAAGTCAAAGACCATAACTTGAGATTGGTAAATCAAAATGACATGGGACCAAAGGCATTGGTTAGATGACTTCAAGACCTTTCCAAAATGTCCAAGAACATGTTCATATCTTCAAAATTGAGCAAGATATGCATTGGAGAAGTTGGGAAATTTTTGGGAACTTTCAGAAGTCAACTTTGCCTAAAACACTTCAAATTTGCTAATGGGCCTCAAATTCTTCCTTGAATCATTACCCAAAGCCTATGCACGACCCATTGAGCTCAAAATAATTTATTTTCTTATTTTTAATTAATTAATTGAATTTATATTTATATTAATTCATTTAATTGATTTTAATTATAGGAAAATTAAAAAAGATATGTTTTTGGATCTTTTGGGAAGCAAATCATATCAGGGCAAGCTAGCCAAGTTGTTTCTCATTCAAAAAAGGAAGATCTTCCATAATTGGCAAGGGTTTCAATGAAAAAAGATTGAAATTTCATGATTAGCAATCAAATATTCCAAACATTAATTCATGGACTTATGGGCTTGTTTTTGACCTAGAATCATTCACATACATATGCACAAGGGAACCCTACTCATACATACACGAAAAAGCTGCTGCAACAACATATTCACTTTGCAAAAATTTCAAGAAAGTGGTGAAACTGATTTCATAGTTGCAGGACAATTCAAAGCCAAAAAAGGATTCCAATATGTTGCCTGAGTCTCCAGGAAGCGTTTGCCATCAAGAATCAATCCTAACACGTGAAGAATCCAAGAACATAGGCCACACAGTTTGCTTTATTTTCTAGATTTGCGCATCATGATTCATGCATTGTTAATACATTTGGTTGATTGTTTTGTGTTCACAGCATTCAGGCAAAGCTTTTGGTATGATTTAATTCCATTAATATGCCTTGAAACGAAATTTACCATGGATGAAACCTAGGGTTTCTGAAGCTCCAAATTAGGGTTTTCTTGTTGGGGAAAAATTGAACCTTGAGATCTATATAGTTGAATTTAGGAGCTCCATACGAATTGAATGGCAACCTCGCGCTCAATTTATATTAACGCCTCTTCTATTCGCTATTTTTCGTGGCTATGGTTAGTAGGGGTTTAAAACCCCCGCTACTTGTTTCATATTGCAGGTACAAACGAAGAAGAAAGCTGAGGTGTCCAAGCGCTACTGGAAGATTTGAACTTTAGCGCGTTTTTTAACGTTTGCAGCATAATTGACTTTTTTCATATATTACATTTATTGTTCATTATGTATACAAACGCGTTTGGCAGCTCAGTTGGTGGATGACACGCTTGGCAAGCATAGGGACCTGGGTTCGATTCCCAGGTCCCCCCACATAATTCATAATTTTTATCCTAACGTGTTTCCATGCAGCGTTCACTCAAAGGCCCATCATGCATCCTCACGTGTTAGCCTGCCAAGTGGCTTCAAGGTCCAATCCAATGGCCTCAGAATGAAATCCAGGGTGCACCCTAGTCAACCAGCGTATACACGATCTGGAAAGTCAAACGAGCTCTCTGCTTCAATGGGCCAAAATTACTTCAGTTTACCTCCACATGGGCCAGACACCCCCCTTTGTTTGTATTTTAAATTTAATTTTCTTTTCTTTTTAATTCTTTTATTTGCTTTAATTATTTTTACTTAATTCACCTAAAATAATTTTCTTTTCATAATAAAAACAGAGAAACCAAAAAATAAAATATATTTAATTATTATTAATTTCACCACTAACATATTTTTGTAAATAAATGACTAACAATTAATTTAGTTAATTTAGGTTTTAATTTTAATCTTTTTTCTTAATAAATAAAAAATATATAGAATTAGGTTTTTTTGACATTTTCATCTTTTTCTTAATTAATTATTTTCCTCATTATTTATTGTTATTATTAACTATTATTTTTGTAAATAAACATGTAAATTAATTAATTATTAAATTAGGTTAACATTAATATTTTCTTTAATAATTAAAATAAACTTAGAATTAGGGTTTCCTTTTAATTTTAATTTTCTTTATTTCATTAAATACAAAAAAAAAACATAAAACAACACTTTCTTTTCTGCAATTAAATAATTAAATAGACTTTAATTTCATTTAATTTCAAGCAAAGGGTCAAAACCCTCAGACGTCCAATTTATTCTTTTCGCGCATTATTTTCTTTTGAATATTATGTAACTGCTCAAGGATGTAATAGTAATTAGGTTTACCGCATTTATTTACTTTTCGCATCTTTTATCAAAAACGGGTCTTTGTATTTTGGCGATGTATAGACCCGCGCTTTGTAATAGCGTAGCTTTATATTTCCGTCTTTTAACTTTTATGCACTCTTAAATTCTAACTTTGTATGAAAGAATGTATGCCAATTAAAAACAAGCGTAGCTCACAATGCCATGATCAAAGATAACTATTAAACTGAAAATAACACACAAATACACACACCACTTCTAGGGTACGCCTCACTCGTTGCCTTCGAAACGTGGTCGTCAAGTATAGGACGTTTTAGTGGTCCTTATGTCCATGATCCAATTGCCCCGAAACAGTTGCCTCAAAACAGTTGCCTCGAAACGGTTGCCTCGGATTAAGAAACGATCAAGGACATAAGGGTAGCTTCTAAGGTGTCCTACTATTGCTTCGGTGACCACACTGTCCCTACAATCGAATTGACCCGAACACCTCCAACGGTGGTGCTACCTACCTCTCAATGGTGGGATGACACTACCTTAAGGACATTTACACAGCCTAATTCCTTAGGGTAGGTAGATGACTCATGGATACTTGCTCTCTTCAAAAACGAACAAAAATCTTTTCACACTAACACTTTCAAAAGCTTTCAAAACAATTTTTTCAAACACTCTTGAGGACAGATACAAGAGTTATTCAGAAATCTTTCAATGAAACTTTTTCAAACCCACTCACATCTTGAAAAGCAAACATTTTGAAAACATAAAGAGCAAGTATCTAAGAGCCCATGGATAACCATGGATAGAAAGGGTGCTAACACCTTCCCTTTCTATAAATCTACCTCCCGAACCGAGAAACTATCTCATAAGGAATTTTGCTGTGCTTTTGTCCTGTCCATGTTGGAGAAAATAAAATACGGTGGCGACTCTTGCTTCCGCGACATTTCGCGAAACCAGCTTAAAAAACAGTCAGTTATATTTCCACCGATCACAGAAGTCAACCTGCAAAACAGAAAAAGTGAAAATGGTGAAGTTGGTTAGAGGTGTTACAGGTCGTGTCCAATGCTTGGGATAGTTTGTATAGGTGGTATGGAATGTGTATGAACTGGTTTTGGCCAAGGCGCACAAATGGATTGAGTTATGGAAGTCCAACTGCAGAGGTGACTCTGTTTTTTGCAGTAGGAGGGTGTTTTGATGAATGATGAGGTTTGGAAGGTGGTTAGCTCGTGCCTTAGCTTAGGTTTGATATTTGGAATGTGTTTAACAAGTTTACTTTGGCTTGTGGTTGCAGCAATGTGTGTCTACTTTCAAAATGCAAGGTTTCTTCTCACTTAAGCAAAAATTGTCAAGTGCTGTTACAGGCTCCTCTAGGCCCCTCAAATGTGCTGAAAAGCTTTGTCTTGATCAGTGGGATATGTCCAATAGCTTGTGCCTAGAAGATATGCATTGTACCTCTTGATTTGCAAACTTGACATAAAGTTGCTCTTTACAAAAATGGATAATTTGCTTTTTTTCTAATTAAGGACTAGTCCTTCATGTAATGACCAAACTCATAGAATAACATCTTGGCACAATGTATTAGCATTTAATTTTTGAGTGTAAATGAGATTAGAGGCCTGTAATGTAGCTTGCATATGCTGAGTTTGAAAATGCACAAGTTATGAACATGCCTTTGGCCATGAATCAAAGTGACTTTTGCTCATATTGCCAAATTCGATTCTCCCTAACCACAAGGTTGTTTGATGAGTTCTTGGACATTTTGGAAAGCTTGGAATGTGTACTGCAATCCATCTTTGTAATGCAAATTGAAATTCCAAGTGGAAGCATGTGAAAAGTGGCCATGAAGTTAGGCTAAAATCCTGCCTAGAATAGGTCAAAATTTTTCTAAGTTAAGAATGTTTTGCACCCTTGTTCCAAAAATCATAACTTGAGCTACAAACTTCTTTTGAGGAAACTTTGCGAGTCAAAGTTGTAGATTTTGCAATGGACCACAACTTTTATGTTTTGAGTTTTGTTTGAATCCAAATGCATCTTGGTGAAAAAATGGGACAAAGTTAGGAAAGAACTAGGGATTTTCATAACTTAGAAAAATTCTAAGTTATGAAAATTCTTCATTTCAAACCCTAATTTGCAATTTTTGATTTCTTGATGAACAAGTTTCATAATTTGACATGTTTTGATGAAAAATGAATCTTGACACTTGATTTTGACCAAAAAGTCAAAGTTTGACTTTTCAGTATACAGTCAATTTTGGCTCAGTTGACTGGAAAATTCATCTGTCAATCTTGTGCATTTGGGATCTTTTGAACTTGTTGAACATGTCAAAACAATTCCATGGTGTCCTTGAGTCCATATGTGAGCTTGGTTTGCCCTTGGCTAGGTCAAACACTCAAAAATTGCCTTTGTGCAGTCAAAACCCTAAAAATGACCATTTTGCCCTTTTGGTGATCTGATCAAATTTCTTGTGGAATTGTGATCCAAACTTGATCAAATGGTCCATATGAGTTCATAATGTTGCCGTGGTTCAAAAATCATGAGGTTTGACTGTCAATTGACCACAGTTGACTTTTTCCCCAATATAGTTGATTTCTTGGTCAACTGTCCAATTGACTGGGCAACGATTGGAATCAAGGCTTAAAACTTGGTATGGATAAACTTGGGAGTCCAATATGAAGCCTGAAAGTCATCTTAGGCATTTTAGTTCAAAACATCTTTGTGCAAACACAAACCCTAATTTGGGTCAACAATGCAAGGAGGAGACTTGAGTAGAGTAAACCTTAATTTGATCTTGAGCTCCAAGGGTCTTGTGATGAGAAAATGTTGAGGAAATGGGAGGGAAAATTTTAGGGTACAACAGTAGCCTTAGCAGAACCTAAGTTGGAATTATAAGCAGGAATTAAGGAAAGGTAACTTCCAAAGAAAAAGTAACGCATGGGCCCAACACACTTTTGTACAAGAGTTTTCTTTTCCAAGACAGTAAAGGTACTTCTATGCCACACGTGGAGAAATCCTTTGAACAAAGACTCATAAGTGGTTGTGAGCATTAAATGATGATGAGATTGATCAAACCAAAAATCCTACAACGTGATATTTTGCATCATTGCTTAGTTCTGGATCAAAAGTTCAGCTTCAGCGTGACTTAGAATAGACATCCAACTTTTGATCCTTGAATCCCTTTACTTCAGCATGTTCTGAAGGAGCTCTCAAACTTTCCAGGACGCTCGCAACACGCTTTGTAACCTTCTTTGAATTGCCCCCGTAAACTCTGACCAAATCTTTATGAGAACTGGACCAGAAGTTCTGACCCAACTCTGCCTTGAAAATGTTCAGAATTTGTTGAGTGCTTTAGTTTCATGGACGTGTCTTTGAACATTTATAACTTTAAATTCCAGCATTTCCAGGAGAAGTTCTGTTCTGTAATGTTTTAGATTTTATTGAAATCTATAACTTTTGTTCCAGAAGTTCTTCCAGAATCAACTTGTATCATGGTGATAATCTGATCAGAAGTTCTGAGCTTGTCATATTTCTTAAACACTTAGAAAAAATTCTAAGTATTTAGAATTTTGACTTTTGAATTTCTTAATGAAACGAACTTCATATTTTAACGTGTCTTGACGAAATATGATTCTGGAAACTTAATTTCGATCCAAAAGTCAAAGTTTGACTTTTCAGTGGGCAAATGACCATTTTGCCCTTGTGAATGACTTTCTTGGAAACTTTGCAATTCAAGGCTTGAAATTGGATGGGAACAAACCTGAGGGTCCAGGGGTGATCCTTTGATAAATGAGAGGGAAAATTTTGGGGTACAACAACTACCCCTGTTCAATCTTCTTAAGCCTGAGGATGTAGATTGGATGGTCTACCTTTCATGATCTGAAGGCGGAAGATGATTGAACACTAGAGTGCCCAGAAATTTGCACTCGTATGAAGTAATGCTGATTGGTGATGTCGGGCATGGGCTCACAAATTCTATTTGGAAGGCGACGGGGAATCATCAGAGATGGGCTTAAAGATGTCATCCAGAAAAGATCGGTTGCATAAGAGATTCCTTGGCGAGAATTCCTGTACCTGTTGTTGAGGGGGACTTTGCTGAGGAATGTTAATTCATGCCCTTGGGAAGTAAGATCTAGGAGCTTCGGTTGTCCATTACTCTACTGGGGAATTAACTCTTAATTGAGGGAGTGAAAGTAGAATGTGTACCTAGTTAGGGTCTAGGCTGTACAGCGACTTATTGGGGAAAAATGACACTGACTGTATCTGGTCGGGTCTGGGCCCTTCAGTGTTGTAAACTGTTGTCTGGAGATAAGGGAAAAGGAACCTGGATAGTAGGGTTACTTCGAGATGAAAGCATGGATAGTTAGATTGGCGGATCTGCCATTCGTGACTTGAAGGATAGTTGTTAGAGATGAGCTTAAAAGATGCCATCTTAAAGTGATTATTGGTTTTGTAATTTATGAGCTGTAAGAATGAATATCAGAATGGCATCCGTGTCTGGAGCGTATCTGAATTGTATCTGAAAGCTGAGTCTAAATGAGTATCAGAATGGCATCCGTGTCTGGAGCATATATGTACTGTATCTGAAAGTTGAATCTGAATGAGTATCAGAATGGCATCCGTGTCTAGTGTGTATCTAAACTGTATATGAAAGCTGAATCTGAATGAGTATCAGAATGGCATCCGTGTGTGGTGCATATTTGAACTGTATCTGAAAGCTGAATCTGAATGAGTATCAGAATGGTATCCGTGTCTGGTGCGTATCTGAACTATATCTGAAAGCTGAATCTAAATGAGTATCAGAATGGCATCAGTGTCTGGTGCGTATATGAACTGTATCTGAAAGCTGAATCTGAATGAGTATCAGAATGGCATCCGTGTCTGGTGCACATCTGAACTGTATCTAAAAGCTGAATCTGAATGAGTATCAGAATGGCATCCGTGCCTGGTGCGTATCTGAACTGTATCTGAAAACTGAATTTAAATGAGTATCAAAATGGCATTTGTGTCTGGTGTGTATCTGAACTTTATCTGAAAGCTGAATCTGAATGAGTATCAGAATGGTATCCATGTCTGGTGCGCATCTGAACTGTATCAAAAGTTTTTGGAATTTGGTCAATGGTAGTTGTTAACCTTATCCTGAAAAAGGTAAAATGTTAGCTAAAATGCAATGTTTATGTTGTATGAAATGCATGGTATAATGCATTCGTGTTATCAATGTTTATGATATATGGAGTAAATGTATGCGTGTATGAGCTAGTTTGTTGCACTGCTGTTGGGCTGGGGAAAATAAATCCCTGACTGCCGCTAAGGATTTGGAAATCTTCATGTCTTGAAGTCGAAGTATTGATGAATTTTTGTTGAGAGAAATAAACTCTGTTGTAAGGGCAATACCATGAACTGTTTTTAGAATCTGTTGGGGGAGTCTTGAGAAATTTGACAACTTCTACTGGGGATTAATAATTTGAAATTTTGTTTCGCTGGGGATTTAAACGACATACTGCAGGGGATTACTTATGGGATAGCTTAGAGGTATTTCCCTATTCTTTCAACCTATTAGTAATTTCCTTTTTGATTTTGTCTATTTGTAAACAGTAATTATGTTCAAATGCATATGCTCAACAATGAATCATTGGACGTTTTCGTAAACAAAACAAACGTAAAGAAAAGAAAAATAGTTTTTTTTCCACTTTTAAAGGAATATTTTGTATTGACTTTGCATAAGTATTTTTTGTACAAGGAGACAAACATTCTAGTAAAAGAATGCTGTCGTAAAAAATGAAAATTTTGACACAAAGAAAAGATAGCTATGTGTAAAAATCCCATGGGGTTTCCATTCTGATATGGCCTTCGTATCTCTGAGCGTATCGTCTATTTGTTGCCATGTCCGAAGATGATTGAATTGATCAGAACCTCTGAGTTTGTCAGTGGAAGCCAAAGGTTGTCCGTAACGTGATCCAACGGGACATAGTTGTAGTGGTAGAAATGTTCAAGACTAAGCCATTGGATTGACTAGACTTTATACAAATCAAAATAAAAATCGCCACCGCGCTTTATTATTTCCAAAGGAATGGGAAAAGAGCGAATAACCCAAAAAGAGGGGGAAAGATTCAAGGTAAGGGGGTTGGTTATGCAAAGGGAAGGTATTAGTACCCTAAACATCTACGGTACTCCGCAGGAACCTCTTTGAAAAATCTGTATATTTTGGCTATAAAAATGTGTTATATATAAAATGGATGGTAGAGGTGAGAAAAGAAATATTATTTTATGATTTTTTCACCCGCCGCGGTTGCGAACCTTTAGTGCCTACGTACCACCTTTCATGCAATAGGGGATCAGGGTACACGTAGTTCCTCTTTTAAAAATTTGAAACACAAGTGTGTTGGTTAATTTTATGAGATAAGACATCATCGTCATTATCTGTATGGAAAATATACTTGCTACCCACAATCATGAGAAAGGAGAATTTGCATCATCTCAAAGTGGAGGATATGGCTTGGATTTTAAAATCTACAATGCTTCACTCAACACCCAAGTGGAAAATATATCTCTTTACTACATATTATAGAAGTATAGTTGTTTGCATCACTACAAGGATTGACAAGAGTCTAATCTTTTAAGAAAATTTTTAAAATAAAAGGCCAAAGTGGCAAAAAATGGTTTGAAATGAGATTTATTGACTTTTAGTCTTCTCACAAAAATGTCAAGGTATTATTAAATTAATTGAAATTTATTTATGAAAATGTTTCGAAAATGCATGGACCTAAGTCCAAGTTTATTATGAAAGTGTTCCAAGTTTAGAAATAGGAAGAGTTTTTAAAAAGGAGGGAGAAGATTTTTGAAATTAAAGAAGATGGGAGGAGATGAAGAGACTATCCTAAATCATAAGGTAAGAGCTAGGGATAAGAACCATCTAACCAACAAGAAGCCAAAAATTGACATTATGAGTCAATATAGAATTCCCATTCCTCGGATTGAAACCAAGCAAGCAAAGATACTAGACCTCTTGAGAGAACCAAACTTCAAGTGTATTTAGTCTTTGCAAAAATTGGGCAGAGTAACGGCTGTATACGAGTGAACTCCATATTACAAACAAAGTATGTAATCACAATAACCTGCACACAAAACAAACAAACAACCCAATGTATTGAAGTAAACCTCAAGAACTCCAGACAAAATATCAAATAACGTCACAAAGTCTCCAAGATAGGCCAAGGTCTCTAATCATAATTCCAAGAAGTCTAATACTCCATAATGCCAAGGATAGTAACCAAATAGTCCAAGTATCATTAAATATTTTTATGGTTCATGTTGATTATTAGGTGTCTTTGAAAGGAAAAGAAAAGCTCAAGTGAGCAAAATAAAAATGACAAGAACATTAATGCTCAAATGAGCAAAAATGAAAATGACATGAAATGTAAATGCTTAAAGTAAATAGTACATAAAGCATAAAAAATAATAAAGCATAAGATAAAGTCAATTGTTAGAAATTAGTGGTTAATTGGATGACCATCTTGAAACTTGCATTTGGAACTTATTAGAGGATTGGTAGAACCAAAGCCTCCACACAACAAGTTGCATTTGCTTTTTGTTAAGTATATCATCCATTTTGGAATCCTCACAAGTAATATTTAATGATCAACGATGTTTAAGTGATCCGCGTTGACCAAAGGTGTTGTAGATCCATTAGAGGATTGGTAGAACCAAAGCCTCCACATAATGAATCTCAAGGTTATTTGATCAAAGTGATCAAATTAGCATACTTGGGCTTGCAATCATAAGTTTGGGCCATGAATGATCATTTATTTGAATCGGGACAAAAATTTAGCGCTATGTTAAGCAATCGTAAGTGGACTTATGTAGAAGTCGCACCTATTTTGAGGCCGGTCAATAGCAATCTATGTACTTCATGTTTGGATGCATACCTTTATGGGTCGATGCATTTTGTCTTTCGCCATAATACATAATCAAATTAACTTGCATGAGTTCGACACAAGCCTCTGTGGATTGATACAAGCTGCCTTTCAACACAATATAGAATCCATCAATTTGCATGAGTTCGACATAAGCCTCTATGGATCAATACAAGCTGCCTTTCGACACAATACAGAATCCATCAATTTGCATGAGTTCGACACAAGCCTTTATGGATCAATACAAGCTGCCTTCGACACAATACAGAATCCATCAACTTGCATGAGTCGAAACAAGCCTTTATGGATCAATACAAACTTCCTTCGATACAATACATAATCCATCAACTTGCATGAGTCGAAACAAGCCTCTATGTGTCGATGTAAGCCGCTTCTTCAACACAGTACCTACAAAACACAAATATGCAAAGGCAAAGACAAATATTTTTTTGTATTTTGGTTAGAGGTTAATTATCAACGCATATACAAAATACACAACTAAAGTGCTTGGAGATTCCTCAAGAGCAAACTTAAAGATAGGAGATAAAAAAAGAAAAAGAGGAAGAACCAACCCTAATGTGATTTTGTTATGATCAAGTTGACATGATATGATAGGGGAATCTTAGGGGCAAAAATTGGGGTACAACAGCTGCCCTTATTTAAGTGTCTTCTATCCGGAGATACGAAGGTTAAAAATCTTCGTGTCGACGCGATTGAAGATACTTAAATATAAAACAAGCCCTATTTTTGTCTCTAAGATGTCATGCAATGCTTATGATTATGAATGCATATGAACAGAACAAAAGAGACGCAAAGTATCACTGGGGATGCCATAAAAATGAAGAAACAAAGGAGCAACCCCACCAGGAAAATAAATCACTGGTGAACCAAAAGAATTGAATCAGAGAGGAGGATAACAAGCATCGACGTATAACTGTGAACTACCAACTCAATGGATGGAGGTAGAAAAGTAATAAGATACCGGCTCACAGATGACGGTAAACTACCAACTCAATAACTGAA
The DNA here is from genome assembly GCA_948472305.1 of Vicia faba. Taxonomy (NCBI): domain Eukaryota; kingdom Viridiplantae; phylum Streptophyta; class Magnoliopsida; order Fabales; family Fabaceae; genus Vicia; species Vicia faba. The sequence continues at coordinate 1,634,198,823 of OX451739.1, read as the reverse complement.
GTTAGAAGATAAAGATATACCGAATCACAATTGACGGTAAACTACCAACTCAATAGTTGAAGGTAGAGAGAAAATATATCATGCCATCTCCGTTCACTGACGATGAACTATCAACGTTCACTGATGATAGAAAAAAGATAACAAACACCGACGTTCACTGTCGATGTACTACCAACGTTCACTGAAGGTAGATTTGAATATCATACCACCGCCGTTCACTGACGATGAACTATCAATGTTCACTGAAGATAGCAAAAAGATAACAAACACCAACGTTCACTGCCGATGTACTACCAACATTCACTGAAGGTAGATTTGAATATCATACCACCGCCGTTCACTGACGATGAACTACCATCGTTCACTGATGATAGCAAAAAGATAAGAAACACTGACGTTCACTGCCGATGTACTACCAACGTTCACTGAAGGTAGATTTGAATATCAAGTTTTCCCCAAAATTCTGGTGTTTTACCTAGAACGGGTCTCAACTTCTTCTTTAACCAAGGAAATCTGCCTGGAAAGGGTAATACGTAATCTGTCTCAAATAAAGAGACTTCCACTTATTGTCAAGGGGAATTGCAAAGAGAAATGACTTTCTGGGGATAGAAATATGGCTTCTTGGGGAAAGAGATATGACTTCCCGGGGAAAGAGATGTGACTTCCTGGGGATAAAAATATGACTTCCTGGGGAAAGAGATATGGCTTCCTGGGGAAAGAGATATGACTTCCTGGGGAAAGAGATATGACTTCATGGGGAAAGAGATATGACTTCCTGGGGAAAGATATATGACCTCCTAGGGAAATGCCACGTTATTACTGCTGAGGAGATAAAGTCTTCTCGTGCAAAATAAATGCACAAACCAAAACTCAAAGTTCTCAGAAATCCAAAGTAAATAATATCGTCGGGGAATCACAAATTCAAATCAGAAATAAACTGGAGCAAGACGGCCAATGCAGATACCTCCTTTTAGAAATAAACTCAAGGGGGAAAACCAAATCCACCTAAACAAGGAGCGCTGCAGGAAGGTTAGAACACAATGTCAATGAAAAATGATTTGTAGTAATGCATGATGCATGTATGAGTAATATTGTGCATATGCTGGTAAAAGGATACATAATCAGTACAAACAAACAAAACCACCTCAGGTACCAACAACATTGGGCTAAACTTCAACCAGAAATATCAATCTAAGAAAGGTAAAAGTAACTGCGAAAACCAAACTTATTGCATGTCCTGACTTCACTAAGGAGAAATATAATCCGGATGTAGCTAAATCAAACATATACCGGGATAGAACATCTTTCTTCCGGTTTCATCGGAGAAACCAGTTTTTCAAAAGCATCATATCTATTGGAGATTGCAAGACCAGCCTCAAATAAAGAAGACTGACACCGAGACAATCAAACCTCACTGGGGAATTCAGACCCACTTTGAAGGAGGAAAAACATACAGACTTCACTAAGGGAGACAATGCTTCATCATCGAGACATCTACTGGGGACTTCATGCTGACTTTGATGGGGAGGTCAAAACTACATCATCAAGGGGAAACCAAGATACGTTCTTCACTGGGGAAATCGGAGATACGTGTTCTTCGAGAGTAATTATCGCACCAACTTCTTTAGGGAGAAAAGACTTCTATCAAATAAACGAGGCCTTCACTGGAGAATATTAGATTGAGTCTTCATATCATACAAACATATTCCAACAAAAGATGCCCTGGTATAGTCTTCCCGGGAAATCAAGAAGTCAACACTAATGCCAATACTGCAAAAAGAGTGATATCTCAGCACACCAAGGGAATAAAACCTTTCATCATATGAGGGAAAACTTCGCTGGGGAATCTGGGACAGAGACTTCTGACCATGCAAACCCAAAAATCAAAAGCGAACCAAGACTTGGCCGGGGATAATGGGATCACAAACCTAATGTTGTACCTTGCACCCACGGGTATCGTCTTTAACCATCTGAGAAAAACACAAAGATTGCGCATATACCAACAAGATGACCTGAGAAAAACCTTCATGAAGGAAGTAAATCTTCTTAAAACAACTGGAGTTTGTTCATTCCTGGGATCGCCATTTTTGTTGTCATTGTTTCATCACAAATCTCAAAGTAAATTGAATTGTAAAGATCTCTCTTTTTTTGAAAAGTCAATTTTTCTTTTTAATCTTTTTGTTTTAAAAATTATTATCAGTAATAAATGGAGTCTTTGCAAGATAAATAAAAATAAGAACACAAAGAATTGGGCAAAAGCTCGAATTTCATTAATAGAATGGTAGTCTGCGAATGGCGAGACTCCATGGATGATTACAAAGTTTGGGAAATGGTAATATATAACGGAAAAGATACATTGAGATACAATGACCACCATTCTCCCTAACAACTTTTGAAATCCTGAGCAGCAACTTTTGTTGAAGTATGGTGAGGATCCGAGAAGATTGTTACTTCAACGATCAAGTCTTGTCTAACGTAGTTACTTGCCAAGAAAAATCCCTAAATTTTGCCTAAGCTGCCCTTGAGGGTTTTCAACTTAGCGGGAAATTTATTCTGTTTATGTCTCTAATTTTTGCCTAGACCGCCCTTTCGGGTTTTCAGCCTACCGAGACGCTCTTTTTTGCCTAATCCGCCCTTTCGGGTTTTCAACTTAGAGAGCTATTCTTTTATTTCTTTAGGCGAAGTATTTCTTGACTGCGTCAGCATTCATGGGACGTGGGAACTCCTCGCCATCCATAGTTTCAAGAATTAATGCACCACCAGAGAAGGCTTTCTTGACAACATACGGGCCTTCAAAATTGGGAGTCCACTTGCCCCAAGAATCAGTATTGAAAGACATGATCTTCCTGAGCACGAGGCCACCTTCTCTGAATTCACGAGGTTTGACCTTTTTATCAAATGCTTTCTTCATTCTTTTCTGATATAACTGCCCATGACACAAAGCGGTCATTCTCTTTTCTTCAATCAAATTCAATTGGTCAAACCTATTCTGGACCCATTCAGCCTATGTCAACTTGGCTTCCATTATCACACGCAATGATGGAATCTCTACCTCAACAGGGAGTACATCTTCCATTCCATATACCAGGGAGAACGGGGTTGCTCTTGTTGAAATGCGGACCGATGTTCGATATCCATGCAGAGCAAAAGGGAGCATTTCATACCAATCCTTATAAGTAAAAACCATTTTCTAGATAATTCTCTTGATATTCTTATTAGCAGCCTTAACAACCCCATTCATCTTTGGCCTGTATGGAGATGAATTGTGATGGACAATCTTGAATTCTTTACACAGTTCTGTCATCATCTTGTTGTTCAAATTTGAGCCATTGTCAGTGATGATTCTACTCGACACACCATACCGGCATATAAGATTGTTTTTGATGAAACACATAACCACCTATTTGGTAACATTGGCGTAAGAAGCAGCCTCTACCCATTTGGTGAAGTAGTCAATTGCTACCAAGATGAAACGGTGTCCATTCGAAGCTTTGGGTTCTATCATTTCGATCATGTCAATACCCCACATAGAGAAAGGCCATGGGGAGGAAATCACATTAAGAAGTGTCGGAGGCACAAGGACCTTGTCTGCGTAAATCTGGCATTTATGGCACTTCTTTGCAAACTTGTAATAATCAGATTCCATTGTCAACCAATAATAACCTGCCCTTAGCATCTTTTTAGCCATCGAATTCCCATCAGCATGAGTGCCAAATAAACCTTCATGAATCTCATGCATCAACATGTCTGCTTCGTGTCTATCCACGCATCTGAGCAAGACCATGTCATAATTTCTCTTGTATAACACATTTTCACTGAGGAAGAAACTGCTTGCCGATCTTCTCAGTGTCTTTCTATCTTTCCTCGACACACTAATCGGGTATTCTTGAGTCTGAAGAAAATGTTGGATGTCATAATACCAAGGTTTTTCATCTGCTACCTCCTCTGTTGCAAACACATGAGCGGGCCTATCCAGCCGTCGAACTGAAATACGGGGTATATCATTCCAAGTATTCACTTGGTATATGGAAGCCAGAGTTTCCAGAGCATCTGCCATTTGATTTTCATCTATAGGAATGTGATGGAATTCAACTTTATTGAAGAAGGGTAATAATATTCTAGCATAATCTTTGTAAGGGATCAAGCCAGTGTGACGAGTATCCCATTCTCCTTTAATCTGATTTATTACCAAAGCTGAATCACCATACACATCTAGAATTTTGATTTTGAGATCAATAGCTTCCTCAAGACCTATGATGCAAGCCTCATATTCCGCCATATTATTAGTGCAATCAAATGTTAACCTTGCAGTAAAAGGAATGTGCGATCCACGAGGAGTGACAATCATAACACCAATTCCTTTACCATAAGCATTCACCGCTCCATCAAATATCATACTCCAACGAGATTCAGGGTCGGGGCCTTCCTCAGGCAATGGTTCATCACAATCTTTCACTTTCAGGAACATCACATCCTCATCGTGGAATTCATATTCTGCAAACTGATGATCTTCCACCGGTTGGTGAGCAAGGTAATCTGCCAACACACTACTTTTGATAGCTTTTTGAGTGCGGTACTCAATATCATATTCAGATAACAACATCTGCCAGTGGGCAATTCTCCCAGTAAGAGCAGGCTTGTCAAAAATATACTTGATTGGATCCATTTTGGAGATTAACCAAGTGGTATGATTCAACATATACTGCCGCAAATGCTTTGCCTCCCAGGACAAAGCACAACATGTTTTTTCTAGCATGGAATACCGTGACTCATAATCAGTGAACTTTTTGCTGAGATAATAAATGGAGAACTCTGTCTTCCCTATTTCATCCTGTTGTCCCAGAATACAACCCATGGATTTATCTAACACAGTTAAATACATAATCAACGGTCTTCCTTCTACGGGAGGGAGCAAGATAGGAGGTTCAAGCAGATACTCTTTAATACTCTCAAATTCCCTTTGGAAGTCATCCTTCGACACACAACCTTGATCTTTCTTTAACAACTTAAAGATCGGGTCACACTTTGCAGTCATGTGGGAAATAAATATGGAGATATAATTCAAACGCCCAAGGAAACCCCTGACTTGCTTTTCAGTTCTTGGTGCTTGCATTTCTTGAATTGCTTTGACTTTATCAGGGTCAACTTCAATTCCTTTCTGGCTAACAATAAAACCCAACAATTTCCCTGATCTAACTCCGAAGGTGCATTTATTTGGATTCAAGCGGAGACGATACTTCCTCAAACGCTGAAACAACTTCAACAAATCTTTTATATGCCCTTCTTCAGTTTGGAATTTTGCAATCATATCATTAACATATACTTCAATTTCCTTGTGCATCAGATCATGGAATAGGGTTGTCATAGCTCTCTGGTACGTTGCACCCGCGTTCTTTAACCCGAAGGGCATCACTCTGTAACAGAATGTTCCCCAGGGTGTGATAAACGTTGTTTTTCCCATGTCCTCTGGAGCCATTCTTATTTGATTATACCCGGAAAATCCGTCCATGAACGAGAATACCTTGAATTTTGTTGTGATGTCTACTAACATGTTAATGTGAGGCAATGGAAAATCATCTTTCAGACTAGCTTTATTTAGATCTCTGTAATCTACGCACATGCAGACTTTTTTGTCTTTTTTCGATACTGGGACAATATTGGAAATCCATTGAGGATACACTGACGTCACAAGAAAACCAACATTGATCTGCTTTAGAACCTCTTCTTTGATCTTTACTGCCATATCTGGGTGGGTTCTTCTCAACTTTTGTTTAACTGGCGGATACTCTGGCTTCAACGGCCAACGATGCTCGACAATGTTTGTATCTAGACCAGGCATATATTGATAAGACCATGCAAAAATATCCACATACTCTTTCAACAGCTCAATCAACCTGCTCTTCACATCAGGATGCAATGATGCTCCAATCTTAACTTCCTTCGGATCTTCTTCTGAACCCAAATTAATCACTTCCCAAGGCTCCTTATATGGCTGAATGGTATTTTCCTCGTGCTCAAGCAACTGTGAGACCCCTTCTGGAATCTCATCATAATCTTCTTCTTCGGCTCCAAACACAGGACATTCAAAGTTGGGAGAGGGTGCAGGGTCATTGTATTCAACGGGTTTTTTAATTAATCTGCACATGTGATTTATGATTGCTTTTAGAGACTGACACATATAACAAGTGATCATGCAGATTAATTTTCAGTTATTATTTATTTTGAAAGGGTTTTTTATTTTTGATTACCATTTCCCAAGAAAAATCAGAAAATAAAGACATATTTTTGGAAGCAAAGACAACTTTTATTAATGATCTTAATAGTCAAAGCAAACAGATAAGCCCATATAATACTTTCACCTTGGGCAGAGTGAAGCTTTTCAAAAGAAAGAAACAAATTAACAAAACAAATTACTTTGAAATATGTATGCAAGAAGGAACATCAATGGTGACCCAGTTCTGAACTTGGACTCCATACGTCACATGATTCGGTACTTCCTACTCTGCTTCATCCTCTTCAACAACATTAATTCCAGAACCAATTGGATGGAGGTAGCCTCCGCTGCGGAAAACATCATGATAACTGTTCACAGAAGAATTTGACTTCAAACTTTCGCCTTTTCCATTCTTTGGAGAGAAACCCAAACCAGCTTTGTTCTTGTTCACGGGTGGATCCACCTGACCAACAGTACAACAGAAGGTAGCATGCAACTGCACGAGATCCTCATTCAAATGATCCACAATGAAAATTCTGAATTCACCCGGACATACAAAAACCATATTCACTTCCTCTTCATATTCCGCCCTAGGCCTGATTATATAGATTAAATCTTCATCCATAATCTCCTTCAAATCAGCCTTTATCTTCTCGCAACCCTGTATATCTGTACTGCAAATAGCACAACCGGCGTGGTCATGCGTATAATAACAGAATTCACAGAGGTCTACGTGCATCTTCACCAAATCTCCTCTAACCAGATTAATGTCGAAAATTCGAAAGTCACCTGGACAACCGGCCACCATATTTACAACATTCACCCCCCGTGCTTGGGTAGAGGATTGTCTTTCACATTAGGTCCCACGTCTTTGAAAGATAAAATTCCAGACTTCACCAACCTTTGCACTTCAGTCCTCAAAAGATAACAATTCTCAACACTATGCCCTGGTGATCCCTGATGAAAGGCACACGTCTGGTCTTCTTTGTAATACCAAGGCAATGGTGATAGTATGGCGGGAGGTGGTCGTGTCTGGACCAACTTCTTCTGAATCAATTCTGGTAGTAGCTTTGCATAGCTCATGGGAATATGATCATAGTTCTCCCTTCTCTGATTATACCCTTGATTCCCCTGCTGGGACAGTCTCTGATAAGCAACGGTAGTCGGAGCGACATTCATAACAGGAGTAACTGAGGCGACTTGCTGATGACGCTGATGATTCTTTCTAGGAGCATTTACCCTTCTGTCTTGCATAACAACATTTGTATTCCCCTCTTTCTTCTTTGTAAACCCATAAGCTGGCTTTTTCACCCCTCCGGATCCTTCACCCTTTGTCAAACGGCCTTCTCTTACTGCCTCTTCTAGGCGGACACCCATTCCTACCATCTCTGTAAAGTCACTTGGGGAACTTGCTACCATTCTTTCGTAGTAGAAAGCGCCTAGCGTCTTCAGAAAAATCTTAGTCATTTCTTTCTCTTCCATGGGAGGAACCACTTGTGCAGCCACTTCGCGCCATCTCTACACGTACTCTTTGAATGATTCTCTGTCTTTCTGAACCATGGCCTTAAGCTGGTCACAGTCAAGCGCCATGTCCACATTGTACTTGTATTTTTTAATGAATGCTTCTCCCAAATCATTAAAAGTATGGTTGTTGGCGCTGTCTAAACTCATGTACCATTTCAACGCTACGCCGGTCAAACTATCCTGAAAAAAGTGAATCATCAGACGCTGATCATCAGTGTGGGTAGACATTCTACTGACGTACATCACCAAGTGAGCACGAGGGCAAGTATTTCCCTTGTACTTCTCAAATTCTGGGACCTTGAACTTAGCAGGAACTTTAACATTCGGGACCAAACACAGCTCATTCACATTCTGCCCAAATAGCTCTTTTCCCCTAAGAGCCTTCATCTCTCTTTGCTTTCTATCAAACTGTTCTTGGAAATCATCCATTCTGTCATAAAGACCCAAGTCTTCACTCGGCGGAGGGAAAGGACGACACATATCTTCATTAACAAACGAAACCAAATTCACCGAAGGAGGTGCAGTAGGAACAGTATGCACCACAGGAGGTGCAGGAGTACCAACATTTTGAACCCCTGGAGCATCTTGAGGTCCAAGATTGAAACCTTCAGGTGCAAACTTATCTGGCATTCCCCATGGATAACCCTGAGGCATATGGTTTTGAATAACAGCTAGAGTAGCGGATACAGGAACAGTAGGAACTTCAGCATTTGCCCTTGTTGGTTGAGGTTGAACACTCGGTGGCTGATTCTAAGCAACCACCAGAGCTTCCATCAGAGTAGTCAAGTTAGCCAAGCCAGCCTTCAAAGCGGAAACTTCTTCGCGCAGCTCGCGATTCTCCTGTTCTAAGTTGTGCATCTTCTTTTTGAAGTTAGCCCGAGTGTTGTAGTGATGAGTCAGCTTGCTGAGCGAAGTAAAGAAGTTGGGTAAGGCACCTGGATATGCATAACAAATGCAAGAAATATGTGCAATATGATGCATTATATGCAATGCACATGATTATTTTTACTTCATTATTTAATATTTTAAGGGATTCAAGATTTATAGACATATTGCAAACATCCAAGTAATAAAGCTTTTGAAATACTGGAAATTTTTATTATAATAACTTCAAAATGGATTACAAGTTCCAATGATCCCAAGTACAAGATGAAAATACAATCTAAAATCCTGAGAAGAGGAACTAATGGATATCAATCTGTACGTTGGCGCTTTCCTGTGAGCTTAACAATCTGAGCCCTCAACCTCTGGTTTTCTTCCACATGTCTGATGGAAATCTCCTTCCAATCATCTGAATCAGGAAGTAAGTAATCAAAACCTGTTTGAGGCTTAGGAGAAAATAAATCCCCTTGCCTCTCCATAGACTCCACCGCTCAACTCTCAAGGATCTCGATCAAATCATCTTTCTCCTTAAGGTCTACTCTATAGGAACTCTCTAAAGTCTGGAACTTATTCTTCCAAGCATCTCTTTCCTGTTGCATCCTAACCAAAGCAAGTTGCAACTCTTTTAGATCGTCTAATAAGGGAGGAGTGGTCTTCACAAACAGATTAGGCATGGGTGTCTCCCAAGTATACATCATCTTCAACTGAATGGCTCTCGATCGGACCCACTGAAGATATGGCTTCAAAGAAACAACACCTCTAGGTCCCAAATCCTTCCTACTCTTCTTATGAATGTGATTCCAGGCCTTCGCAATCTGCTCCCTGTTTACCTTGGGATTTGGTAAACAACCGCTGATCCTCCAAATGGTTACTTATTTGGTTACTCGCAGGATCGATCAGATTGATCCTAGGACATAGGTTGATTTTGAAGTTTTGATTAAATTGGATAAGGCTTTAAATAAAAAGGCTTTAAATGAAATAAAGAGGTTTCAAGTAAATTACATGAAGAAAGGACTTGGTAAAATAAACAAGGCTTAAAGTAAAAGGCTTCGACAGGAATGTAAAGAGGAAAGCAAGTAAATTTCTGGAAAAGTAAATGACTTTGATTAATAAAATTGGTGTTTCACACATACATTTCTCAACAATTCTTTCTCACACGCTGGGTACTCGAATCTATATGAGTGACTTTGTATAGAATTGTGAACACACGCGAGAACTTACATGACTACTACTATTTATACTAAAACATTCCAAGTAACCGTCGGGCAGTTACACTGCTTCGAGATGATTCCACTTGGCACGTTCTCAACGTTCGACGCTCCAGATCTTTGCACGCTACACGTGGTAACTGCTAGAAACCGTTCTCCCTCCAAAAGCTTGAATTTCAAACTGCTCCACTCTGAACCATCGAACACTTTCGTCGAGAGACATCTTCGACGAGAAACTCCTTCGACGTCGAAGGCAACCAACTTCTCCCTTGGAAGAAATCTTCTAAGTACTTTGCCATCTTTCGACGGGCATTTCGACAGACCTAGCCAGTCGAAAACATCCTTCAGCTTTAATGGCTGACATCAATAAGACAAAGGTGTCGAATTTAGGAGCCAACAAATTGCCCCCCAAGAATGCCTTATTTCGACTCTGAAAGAAAAAGGCATTCTTTGAAACGCCATTCGACACCTGTCTTTTCACGCTTAGTCACAAATTAACTTGTGCACTTTTTGTTGTTTTCTACCAACTATTGGCAATCCCAAGAAAACCATCATTTATCCGTACCTAGGACGTCACTTTCAGTACGGCGTGCAGTACCAAACGTCATTTCAGAATTTGTCATTATGACAATTCCCAAAAACGAGGACGCACGCTGCGTCCCTCTATTTCTGCAGAACGGCTAAAACAACAGGGGGCTACCACGCGTCCCACTAACTCCTGCAATAATTAAATGGCATTTAATGTCCTCGGTTTTGGGGATTTTCCCCCACTACTATAAATAGCAGTAAGTACCCCATTGTGGGACTTTTTACGCCATCTAACTCTCAAACTTCTCTGTTTTCATACAACTTGTCATCTTTGCAAAAACATTTCCTCCTTCACTTCGTCTTCAACCTCAACACTAACAATGGCATCCGCTTCCAATGCTCCTGGCGCTACTGTACCATCTGAAAACGCTAAACCTAAGGTTTTCGTCACTGCTCCAGTAGTAACTTCTACAGGCAAACGAAGGGTTCCTGAACCCTTGGACATCGCCGTTCGCGATGCCTACTCACGCCATCTTATGATCCCGGTTGGATACTCCAACCAGATCTTTTCTATGTCTGGCCCCATGTATCCAAGTATCTCTGAGGCTATGAAGATCAAGAGCTATTTCCCGGTAGTTGAGAAACTCAAACCGGTTGCATGCGCCAAGAAAGACGCAGAAGACAATGAAGACCCTGCACATGAAAAAATCGACCTCCGCTTCTTCAACAGAGGTGTTAGGGCCTTTAGGTCTGGCCCTAGCCTTACCCCTGATTATGTTGCTTGGCTAGAAAAGATGGAGAAGCACCAAACTTCGATCTGGAAGGATATGGGGATTTTCGACCTGGTGATGCTGTCGAAGACAGGTCTGAACTATTCTCCGGAGATGCTGATAGCTTCTCTGCTGTTCTGGGACTACTCCCACTTTACTTTCCATCTTCCCTGTGGGATGCTAACCCCCACACTCTTCGATGTGGCTGCTATTACTGGCCTTCGACCCACCGGAGACTACTTCGATCCGGAGGAGATGTCGGAAGATCAAATTGGCTTCTCTGACACCAAACCAACATACACCACTTTCATCAACCACTATCACGACAGGTCGACAGATGCTGTGTCGGATGTCGAACACATAGCGTTTCTAGCCTTATGGCTGACTCGCTTTGTATTTTGCTCGAAGTCTTTACAGGTGACCAAAAAGATGGTCACTCTCGCTACTCAACTGCATCATCGCCAAAATATCTGTTTGGCAGAACTGATTCTGGCTAGCCTCTATGATTCGATCAGCAATGGGGCAACTCTTCTAAAAATTATCGAGAACAGGGCCAGTTTGCTACTTGCTGGGCCTTTTTGGCTGCTCCAACTGTGGCTCAATGCCACTTTCGAATCTTTCTTGCCTAAGAAGGTTCAGATAAATGAGCAGGCTCCAGAGATAGTGAACAGACGCGTCGAAGGAACCAGGCTGGCTCTGTTGACACCTATGGAAGATGGACTGGAGTTTCAGCAAACCTTCACCAACTTCGTCCTGATGTTTGCTCGAAGGAAAGAGTTTGTTTCAACTATGGCTCCATTTGCTCGACGGAAGGTAGGCCCAGCATGGTTCACAAGGCCACATCCAAGGACGTCGAGTGGTCTTAATGTTGACGAACATACAATACTGTGGGAGGCGTTCCTCACACCGAGGATCATGCCTCTTCGATTCAGGAGCTCTAAGACTCACTTGAGTCTGATTGCATACCAACCAAACCTGGTATCTCGCTAGTTTGGTATTATCCAAACCCTACCTTCTCCGATTTTCCCACGAGAGAAGTCAATGTTGTACTTCTGCAATGATTACACCGAAGAAGCTGCCATCAAGCATATCGGAAGATATGCTGGTCGAACAGTTCTCTCGTTGTTTGACTACCAGCTCAATTTTCTTTGCTCACCATCCTTCGAGGAGTGGTGGAAAAGCTATTATGCTGAGGAGTTCTTCGACGAGAAGGACTTCATGGATGAGCTTCAGAAATCTTTTGTCCTTGTGTTGGACAAAATAAAGAAATGTAAGTTCATCCTTTTACATTACTTTGTTTTTTTTTTTTTTTTTTCGACTGCTAGCCTGTTAACTTCTATTTGCTTTCAGTTGTTCGAAAGCCTGTAGCCAAGAAGGCTACAGAAGGCCAACAGGGAGGAGGCCCTTCAACAAAACCTCCACCGCCGGCGAAGACTACAGCACCGGCGAAGACCACAAGCAACCAACAGGGGGAAGGCTCTTCGAAGAAGCCTTCTATATCGGTAACCAGACTTTTCATTATTTCCTCCTGGCTTTCGATTTTTGACTTTCGATGCAATTATTAAATCGAATTCCCATTGGTTTTCTAGGCACCTTCGCCCAAGAAACGGCCAGCACTGGTGGTCGAATCTGGGAGCGATGAAGAAAGTGATTCTCCTCCTGCCCCTCTAAAAAGGCGAAAGTTGACGAAGGATGCTTCTGTTCCTGCTCCTGCTCCTGAAGGTCGAACCATCAGAATAAAGGTTGCTGGGAGAAAGCCTAGGCCGCCTCCAGTGATCATTGAGGAGCCAACGGAGGAGGAACTAAACGTTCTTCTTAACAAGCCTGTCGAAAGCGACAATTCCAGCCCTGGGGCTGAAACTAATTTACAGGTAATCTCTTAGACCCTTTTATAACTTAGGTATAGATACCCATATTCGATCGTGTCTCTTTCGATCTCTGAAGATTTGTCTTCTTTCCTTTTTCAGGACACCACTGAAAGTTCTCCGCCAAGGACCTCTGAAACGCTGGAGTCTGCTGAACTCAGCAGGCCACAAGAAAAAGGATTGGGAAATGATGAAGCCCATACTGAAAATGAGGCCAATGCTGAAACGGTAGAAAAACCAGCGGAGGAACCTCAGACGGAGGAACAACAGCCAGAAGCGGTTCAGGTGGTGAATCTGTCAGAAGAGAATCATGAAGAAAGGGACCAAGGCAATGCTGGCGAAGAAAATCAAGGTGCTGCTGGCGAAGAGAACCAAGGTGACGCTAGCGAAGAGCACCAAGGTGACGCTAGCGAAGAGCACCAAGGTGACGCTAGCGAAGAGCACGCTAACGAAGAGCACCAAGGTGACGCTGGTACTGCCCCAGTCCGAGTCGAAGAGCAACAAGTCGAGGTACCTACCACTCAACAGCCTCAAACCCAAGACAATGCTATTGCAAGGGTTACCTCAACGAAGCACAGGTCAAAAGAGGACTTAGAACTCTTGAAACAAACTGACCCTGTTAGCTATCTCAACGCAATCATCGAGAGCAAAAGTTCGTCTGATGCTAGTCAGAAGATTCCTACCCTGTCGGGGAAGTCTACTGAAACCTCTCCTCTCGATGAAGCTTTGGCGAAGGTTAAGGCCCAGTTCTTCAAGAAGGACTTGATGAAGGCTTTAGAGGGGGACCCCACTGCTCCATCATACTTGAAGGATGTCTTGAATGCTGTCGACTTGTTAGCTGTAGCCCCAGAAGTCTCAGGCTTGATCATGGAGTTACACTCTATGATTGATCAAGTCTCAGCAGATTACAGGCGCCAAAGGGGGTTTAACAGTCAGCTTGAGGTGTTGTATGGCAAAAGCTCCTCTGCGTGGACTGCTGTCTCGGATACGACTTCTCGAATTGCGGAGTTGTCGAAACAAAAAGCATCTACGCAGGAAGAAGTCGATGCCATTGATCGAGAGAACGCTTCCTTCCGGGCACAAATCGCAGAGATAGAAGCGAAGATAAATGCCAACACTATACGCAAGGAGGAACTTCTTTCGACCATCTCAGACACCGAGAGCCAAACTGAAATCAAACAAGGCCTGGAATTCGCTGAGAGGGCCCAAGGCTTCGACGCTCAGATTGCCAAACTAGTGCAGGAGAACGCCTGGTGCAAGAAAAGGTTGGAGCTGCAGCAAGCCAAGTACCTTCGACTCAAGGACTCTATTCCCTTTTGATTGATTCTCTTTTGTAACCATATTTTGTAATCTATATTCGACAACATTGCCATCTTGGCTGAGATTTATAAAATTTCCATTTTGGCATTTTTTATGGTTAATTTAGTCTTGTTCTTTTATTATTTTATTTTTATCTCTTGAAGTGTAGGTTTGTATTTTTTCAAATATTTACCATTTACTCTCAAGAGCCTTTTATCTCCACCTAACTCTTCGACTTCATAGGCTCCACCAGAAAAAGTTTGGATAACTCTGAAGGGTCCTTCCCATTTGGGTGACCATTTCCCCATGCTTCGATCCCTTCGATCCATGGGAAGAATTACCTTCCAAACTAGTTCTTCAGGCAAAAATACCTTAGGTTTTACCTTTTTATTATAAGAGTCTTCTACTCTTTTCTTCTGAAGCCTGAGTAGGTCGAGAGCGCGTAATCTCTCTTCGTCTAAATCCACCAGTTCGTCTAACATCATGTTCCAATAGACTTCAGAAGGAATATCATAATGCCTCCGAACCCTTGCAGATTGAAGACAAATTTCTGCTGGCAACACTGCATCATGGCCAAAAGTTAGCCTATACGGTGTTGTACCAGTGGCTTCTTTTGGGGACGTTCGACAAGCCCACAGAATCTGGTCTAACGTCTTATGCCAATTCTTTGGTTTCTTCCCCACATGTTTCTTTATCAAGCCAATCACCACTTTGTTGGCTGCTTCGACTTGACCATTCGCCTGTGCATAATAAGGCGTGGATGTTAGGAGTTTGAAACCTGTTTCCTGAGCAAATTCTTGCATATTTCGACCAGTAAAAACTGATCCTTGATCAGTTGTTATTGTCTCAGGAATTCCATATCTAAAGATAATGTTCTTTTGAATAAATTCAATGACATTTTCCTGGTCTACATTGACTAAAGGGATAGCTTCGATCCACTTAGTAAAGTAATCAATGCCTACCAGTATGTATTTCTGACTCTTTGATGATGCTGGTCGAATCTCTCCAATGAGGTCCAACGCCCATCCTCTAAAAGGCCAAGGCTTCACTATCGAGTGAAGTTCGCTTGCTGGTACATGTTGGATGCCTGTATGGACTTGACACTCTTGACAACCCTTGGCGAACTCAATGCAATCTTTCAGCATAGTGGGCCAATATAGTCCTTGTCGAAACAACAACCATTTCATCTTATGGCCTGCTTGGTGAGCCCCACATGCCCCAGCATGCGTAGTCGAAAGGGCTACGTATGCCTCAGTTTCACTTAAGCATTTTAGCAATACCCCTTCAGGCGTTTTCTTGAATAACTCATTACCCATGAGTACATAACTCAACGCCCTGTACTTTGTTTTTCGTTCTGTCGAAGCTCCTGGATTTTGAAGATAGTCCACAATGGGTTTCCTCCAATCTTGCTCTGACAAATTATCAATGAACGAAATCTCGAAGTTACTGTGATCAGCATATCCTAGTCTCGTCGATTCCAAGTCTGATGGTGATAGACAAGTTGCTTTTATCTTTTCTCGAACTTCGATTGCTCTTTGTAATCTCGTTTTTGAAATCTTATACCCAGATGCAATTTGTGCCAATTCATTGGCTATTTGATTTTCGACTCTGGGTATGTGTCGTATATTGATCGTTTCAAATTTTTTCAATAAACGATTTGCTATCACAAAGTACATAATGAGATTCTCCCTTATGCATTTATATTCCTTTGTGACCTGCTTAATGACTAACTCTGAGTCTCCCATGATCTCGACTCGAGTTGCCCCCAATTCCAACAATATCTCAAGGCCAGTAATTAGAGCTTCATACTCAGCCTCATTGTTCGAACAAGAACCTGATATTTTGTACTTGAATGTTGTTGGAATTTTATCTGGAGAAATAATCAAGACTCCTACCCCTGATCCATCTTTATGGCTGGAACCATCGAAGTAGAATTTCCAAGGCTCTATCTCCACATAATTAATATCCTCGACTTGAATGGAGTGGTCGACTATGAAGTCTGCAACCACTTGTCCTTTTACTGCCTTAAGAGGCATAAAGGTCAAGGAATATTCAGTTAATGCTAATGCCCACTTGCCAATTCGACTGTGCAAGATAGGTTTCGACAACATATACTTGAAAACATCAAAATGAGACGAAACATACACATCAACTGGTTTTATATACTGCTTGAGTTTTGTACAAGAGAAATACAGACATAGACACAATTTTTCAACTTCACTATATCTAGTTTCTGCATCGTTCAAAACTCTACTGAGATAATAAATGGGTCTTTCGACTCCATTCTCATCCTCTTGGGCTAACATGCTTCCCAGAGTTTTGTCGGATGCAGCTATGTACAATCTCATACTCCTATTGCTACAAGGAGGCACCAGAATAGGTGGCTTAGTGAGGTACCCTTTGATTTTGTCGAAGGCTTCTTGTTGCTCTTGCCCCCATTCGAACCCCTCTTTATTCAGTCGAAGTAAGGGTGAAAAGGCCTGAGCTTTCCCACTTAGATTAGATATAAACCTCCTTAAGAAATTTATCTTGCCTAAGAGAGATTGCAATTCCTTCTTATTCGATGGCGCTTTCGCTTCCAGAATTGCCTTCGTCTTGTTCTGGTTGATTTCGATTCCTTTCTTGTGGACAACGAAGCCCAAGAAATCTCCAGCTTTCACGCAGAACGCACACTTCAAAGGGTTCATCTTCAGACCATGTTCTCTCATTCTTTCGAATGATTGTCGAAGGTGGTCAATATGATTCTTCCTGGAAACAGATTTTATAACAATATCATCAATATATACTTGCATAAAAGTGTTAATAAAATCATGGAAGATAGTATTCATTGCTCGCTGGTACGTTGCCCCAGCGTTTTTTAGGCCAAAAGGCATCACTACCCATTCGTAAGTGCCTAAGGCCCCAGGGCATCGAAAAGCTGTTTTCGACACATCCTCCTCAGCAATGAATATTTGATTATATCCTGAATAACCATCGAGCATACTTAGGTATTCATAGCCAGCGGCAGAATCGACTAGCATTTCCGCCACAGGCATAGGATATTCATCTTTGGGTGTAGCAGCATTCAAATCTCTGAAATCTATGCATACCCTTAACGTACCATTTTTCTTGATTACTGGCACAATGTTTGCAATCCATTCGACATACCTTGTAACACGGATGAATTTGCATTTCAGAAGTCTTTCGACCTCTGTTTTGATATTCGACAGTATTTCTGGAGCGAAGCGCCTTGGATTTTGCTTGATTGGCTTCTTCCCAGGTTTGATTGGCAACTGAAGTTCTACCAATCCTCTGTCGAGACCAGACATTTCTTCATAATCCCATGCAAAACAGTCTTTAAACTCTTTCAGCAATTGGATTACTTCCAACCTAAGTTCTGGATCGATTTTGGCGCTGATGTAAGTTGGCCTTTTCTCTGATCCTTCGCCTAAGTTAATTTCTTCTAAAGGATCTTGCGCTAACATTTTAATGTTGTTCGCCAAGGAGTCCTTTTCGAAGCCCAAAGGCTCATCGTCATAGATGGCGTCGAGCCTCTGTTCCTGCATTTCTTCTGGCATGATATCAGGAGGTTTTGGATCGAAATCCTTTCCTGGACCTACAACAGATAACTGTTGATCATTGGCCTGTGTGGCCATGTACTTTACTTTGGCTTCGAGAGCCGTTATCATCTTGGTTTCGGCTACATAAGCCGAAATTCGCTTCAAAGATTGCGACTCAGTCATTATCACTGAATTCGCTTCCCCAACCAGTTGGTTGGATATCAGTTAACCCACTGAAGTCTATGTGGGACAAGTCTTCTCTGTCCCATTGGAAACCATGCTCAGGATGCAGGTATAGGGAACAAAAAGTGTTTGGCGCTGACGCCATGTCGAAGTCAGGTGTTGGACATGGCCCTATGTGAGCCAAGTTCTTGTCGAAATCTGCCAAACCCAGGTGATTCACTTCGCCAAGGTAATAGTTTTGATCTGCCTCTATGTTTTCGCCCATCCCATCTGGATGCCATAGCAGCAGCCTTTGGTGCATTGATGAAGGCACAGCGCCAACACCATGAATCCATTCACGGCCCAACAAAAGATTGTAGTTAGGTTTGGCCGATATGACCATAAACATCGTTGGTCGAAGGATCGACCCTACTTTGATATCTAGCTGGATCACTCCCATAGTGGTCCCTATGCCGCCCTCATAGTTCGACAGGACCATGTTGTGAGGCTTAATGTCCTCATCCCTTTTGCCAATTTTCCTTAGCATAGAATGAGGAATAATGTTGATGGTTTCCCCACAATCCACCAATATTTTATTCACAGTAGTTTCTTCGAGTTTAGCCCTTATGAATAAAGGCTTGAGGTGATTTTTCATCGCCTCTGTAGGTGGCTCGAAGAAGCCATTTTGTTCCTCAGTAGTGCCATTGTCCATGACAAAATAGCACACTGGCCTATGTTTGGCCATTTCTTGCTCCACTTCCCAGTCACTTGCTTCGACTTCTACCTGTCGATTGAATTCTCTGGGCAGCACTGAAACTATATTCACCATTATGTCCAAAGTATCATCAGACTCAGCATCGTCTTCGTCTTCGACTTCACTTTGGTTAGGCCAAACTAGCCTGTTGGTTACTGGCTCCCTTTCTAGAGGTTTCCTTTGCTTCCTTTGAGGAACGTTCGAACTGGTTTCTGCCTTTGGTTCGTTGGCAGCCTCCCTTTCAGCTTTTCGTCTCCTTTGATATCTCCTCCATTGAGATCGAGACATGGGATTTTTACCTTTGTAATTGCTGGACACTTGTGCTACCTTAGGTGCAGCAACTTGAGGCTCTTTCTTTTGAGTCAAAGAGGAACCTCTTGGCACATCGAAAGAATGCCATTTCTCCTCACTTGGCCTTTTCCGACCAGAGGTTCTGTACCAAGTATCTACTGGCACATTGGTTGGAGGCCTAAAAGTCAATGGCCTCTTTTCTTGGTTAGAACCTCTTTGGGAGGCTCTTCTGGGATCATGTCGAAGGTCAACATTCTCCCTTCTCTTATTCGCTGCTCTTACGCCTTGAATGTGCTCAGCAGCTTTTTTATCAAAGATCGAACTGCATCTTGGACACAACATCACCTCTGATTTCTTTTTCTGGCATCTCTGTAGAAAATCTGCCAAGTTTTCATTTTCCCGAGGGAAAGCAGTCTTATTAGCTTGTTCTTGCCTCATGGCCTCTTCTGATGCTTTTGGGTCAGAAAGTTCGACCATGTTGATATTCATTGTATCTTCTTTAGCAAGAGTTAACTGCTTCATTTGTATCTCCAGATTCTCCGTCTGGCCTCGAACAGTGGCCAAGTGGGAACTGGGTTTTGATCCAGTTTTTTGTGCTTCAGCGGTCTCCGACTTCGGGTTTTCGACCGCTTTCTGGACAGCTTCAATTGTCTTCCTGGATAAATTTCCAAAAAAACTGCCAAAGATTGGCATGTTGATGTGGTCCTTTGAGACTTCGACCATGTTAATTCCTGGCTTCTTCGACTGGATCCCGGTTGCCTCTATCACATTCACCTCAGAGGGTTCAGCATAGTGGGCTTCAGCCTGCAATGGATTTGAGTCGACAGCCATGGGGGATTTATCAGCAAACTTCAATCTCCCTTCTTCGATAGCGTCTTGCACAAGATTCCTGAAAAGAAAACATTGAGAAGTCTTATGGCCCAAAAAATTATGATATTTGCAAAAACCTCTCTTCTTTCTTTGATCAAGAGGAGGCACTTTTACCCCTGGGGGTACTATCATTTGGCCATCTTTAACCAGCAAGTCGAATATTTCATCACATTTTGTGATGTCAAAACTATAAGTCTTTTTTGGGAACCTATCGTTGGTCCTTTCTGGACCAATGGGATTTTTCCCATTTGAGGGGACTAACAGTTTACAAGAGTATGGTGGCCCTTGTTTCAGTTCTGCTAAATCGACTTCTCCTTCTTCGACAGTTAAAGTATCGTCGAAGGATTCTAGATCTTCGTCATCCATCTCAACGTACGCTATCCTCTCTCTCTTGTGAGTTTTCGTTGCCTTAGCTTTTTCAGCTTTGAGGCGTTCTACCTGTCGAACTCTATCGGCCAGTTGGGCCATGTCTCTTAGGTATTGGGTGTCTAGCTTCTTCCTAATGGAATAATCTAAACCGCCTGCGGCTATTTCGACCAACTCATGTTCTGGCACTTGTGTAAAACATCTCGCCTTGAGCAACCTAAACCTATTTAGATATTCGTCTATAGGTTCAGTGAAACGTCTCTTCACACTGGCCAGTTCTTTCAGGCTTATCTTGGTTTGCCCCATGTAGAATTGTTCATGGAACAATCTTTCCAACTGGGTCCAATGATGGATCGAATTGGGGGGGAGAGTTGTAAACCAAGTAAAAGCGTTCTTTGTTAAAGAACTTGGGAAGTACTTGATCCTTAGGTTTTCGTTATTCGAAATGTCACCCGCTTCGATCAAATATCTCGCCACATGCTCGACAGTAGATTCTGTCGTGTCCCCAGAGAACTTAGTAAATTTGGGGACTTTGCATCTAGGAGGTAAGTCCGTTTGTAACACGTATTCTGACAATGGAGATGTAAAGTTGGGCCTTCGAAAGCCCATGTTCATCCCATTCTGAGTCATGATCCTTTCAATCATGGTTGCCAGATTGTTTTCCAAACCCATGTTTTGGTATTGGATATGCTGAACCACTTCGTCAGCATTTTGGTTTCTGTTAACTAACCTTACCTCTGGGGTTATTACCCTAGGTTCCTCGACAGGTTGTTCCAATCGTGCCCTAAGGTTTTCTTCGACAGGCTGTTGAGCCTGGTTAATGGTGGTTTCTTCCTCTAAAAATATCCCCTGGTTTCCCCTGATTTGCGCCCTTTGGGGCTGTCGAATCGGTTGGGGTACTCCAAAGAAATCAGCCAAGCGCGTCATTTGCGCTGTCATTTGCTGATTCGATTGAGTAGTGTTTTGTATTAGAGGGTTTAGCACTGTACTCAAAGTTTGTGCCAACATTTGCACCATATCATGGTTGCTTTCGTCCATTTGTTGCCTCAAGACCGCTGTCGAGGCATTTGTAAGGCCATGGGCTACTTGGGACGTTCCTCCTAAGAGTTGGGTCCTATTTCTATTCGCCATGCCTACTCCAGAGCCTTGGAGTGGCGAAGAGGCACTCACTAAAGGGTCTGAAAAAGTGGACGCAACATTCGTCAGGCTTGCCACTTCAGAAGTTGGCATATCATAGAATGGAATAAATCCTGGGGGAACCAAAGGCCTTGTGCCTAAATTTCCCCTTGGTGGGGGAGTTCCCAAAGGCATCCTGGGGCCTGTTAACGAAGGTATTGGCCCCGTGGTTGTGACCGATACTGCTGGTGTCGAACCAACATTTGTCGCTTCACTTACGGTCGTACTAACCGTTGCTCCCACATTCGTTTGTGGGATTTCGTTATTGTTTCGCGGATTCGCCATCTCTTCCCTTCTTCTGGCAGTATTGTTATCGTTAGTGTATATTCTACCACTTCTCAATAACATATAACTCGAAAAGATGAGATTATTTTCAACAATCAACACACTGTCCCACTGGGCGTGCCAATTTGTTTACCTTGGGATTTGGTAAACAACCGCTGATCCTCCAAATGGTTACTTATTTGGTTACTCGCAGGATCGATCAGATTGATCCTAAGACATAGGTTGATTTTGAAGTTTTGATTAAATTGGATAAGGCTTTAAATAAAAAGGCTTTAAATGAAATAAAGAGGTTTCAAGTAAATTACATGAAGAAAGGACTTGGTAAAATAAACAAGGCTTAAAGTAAAAGGCTTCGACAGGAATGTAAAGAGGAAAGCAAGTAAATTTCTGGAAAAGTAAATGACTTTGATTAATAAAATTGGTGTTTCACACATACATTTCTCAACAATTCTTTCTCACACGCTGGGTACTCGAATCTATATGAGTGACTTTGTATAGAATTGTGAACACACGCGAGAACTTACATGACTACTACTATTTATACTAAAACATTCCAAGTAACCGTCGGGCAGTTACACTGCTTCGAGATGATTCCACTTGGCACGTTCTCAATGTTCGACGCTCCAGATCTTTGCACGCTACACGTGGTAACTGCTAGAAACCGTTCTCCCTCCAAAAGCTTGAATTTCAAACTGCTCCACTCTGAACCATCGAACACTTTCGTCGAGAGACATCTTCGACGAGAAACTCCTTCGACGTCGAAGGAAACCAACTTCTCCCTTGGAAGAAATCTTCTAAGTACTTTGCCATCTTTCGACGGGCATTTCGACAGACCTAGCCAGTCGAAAACATCCTTCAGCTTTAATGGCTGACATCAATAAGACAAAGGTGTCGAATTTAGGAGCCAACACTCCCTAGCTTCCCCGTGGTCTTCTCCTTCCTTCAGAAAGAAACTACTCAAATGAATACTATTCGGTTTATCCCTCATCGGGTAACCAAGCTGTCGCCATGCAAGAATAGGGTTATAGTTAATTCCTCCCTTTGTACCTAGAAGAGGTACATTGGGGAAACTACCACAACTTTCAATAATCTCCACATCCTGGTAAGCTCGATGATACCAATCAATATCCGAGTGAGTAAGTGCCATGATCTTAGGAGCCTAACGGGGTTCCTTCTTGACATCCCAAAAAGCATCAGACTGAGGCATATGAGAGATAAACCACCGGTACAACAAAGGCGTGCAACAGATAATTATTCCCCCATGATAGGAACTCCGAAGATGAACAGAGTAATAAGTATCACCCAACAGTGTAGGAACCGGGTTTCCAATCATGAAAATCCTGATAGCGTTAATGTCGACAAACTTATCTACATTAGGAAATAAGAATAATCCATAGGCGAGTAAAGCAAAGATGGCCTCAAAAGAAACCGTACTCTTCATCCTGGCAAAGTAACGAGCTTTCTCCAATAAGAACTGAGCTGGTAATCCTATAATCCCTCCTTTGGTAGTCATATGGGCTTCCACCTCAGACTTCCCCAGATGAATCAAAGCAGCAATCTCATGTGGTTTTGGATCACCCTCCAAACCAGTAAAAGGAATATGATCGGTAACAGGTAAATCCGATAGATAGGAATACTCTTCCAGTGTCGGCATCAACTGATAATCGGGAAAAGTAAAGCAGTTATACACCAGATCATAGAACTGGACCAAAGTTGAGAGAATACCCTCCTTCATCTTCAGCTTCATGAGAGGAATAATGGATCCATAATTCTTCCGAAAGTCTGCAGAACACTCGATCTCGGGAATTAGACTGATCAACTCATCTATCTTAGGATCCTTGAAACTGTATTTCCCGGTCCTTCTCTTTCCAGAATCCATGGTTAACAGTACCTGAGATATTCACAAATAGTCAACCTTTAAATCCCTTGAAATATTGTTTTCTTCAAAAGATGCTTATGAGTGCATGGATGCATGATGCAACAATCACACACAAGATCACACATATAGGGTTCATAGGTTCAATGTCACGAGCATGAGGTCGAAGGTACTACCCATAACGTATTGGTCTAAAAAATTATCACCTGCCGAACAAGGTTCTAGAGGTTCCCAGAGTCTAGATCCTTCCTTCAGATATTACCAACTTCTCAATTAACTCAGTAATTAGTAATATTCTCAAGAAAGACTCGTCCGAGCGTAGTATCGTGTGACAACTATTTCCAGATTACTCCGTCATAGCTTCCGCACTACACCTAAAAGGCCAAGATGGGTTAGGTAATCTACGGTCCTTAGCTTCAGCAGGCTCCCAGGTCGAAAGCAGTACGTCTTCCCGATTACTCGGTAAACGACACTACAGTCAAAGGGGCCCCCACTGAGTGGGGCATCTCATGCCTCCTTTTTTGGGATTACTCCCTCAAAGTTAACATGACTATACCGCCCATCTTATCTTAAAGTTTTCCCAAGTCCGGGTAGAGGACTTATGAGTAATCACCAAGCACCCTGTAAACCAGGAAAATCCAGACAGACATATATACAAAATATAACACATAAACACAATAACACATATACAGATATAAACAAAGATAGGCTCAAACCACTTAGGGATGGACCAGCAAGAGGTCAATCTTTCCCTAGTGAAGTCGCCATTTTTCTGTAGCGATAGAAATGTTCAAGACTAAGTCATTGGATTGACTAGACTTTATACAAATCAAAATAAAAATCGGAACTGCGCTTTATTGTTTCCAAAGGAATGGGAAAAGAGCGAATAACCCAAAAAGAGGGGGAAATATTCAAGGTAAGGGGGTTGGTTATGCAAAGGGAAGATATTAGCATCCTAAACATCTACGGTACTCCGCAGGAACCTCTTTGAAAAATCTGTATATTTTGGCTATAAAAATGTGTTATATATAAAATGGAAGGTGGAGGTGAGAAAAGAAATATTTTTTTATGATTTTTGCACCCGCCGCGGTTGCGAACCTTTAGTGCCTACGTACCACCTTTCATGCAATAGGGGATCAGGGTACACGTAGTTCCTCTTTTAAAAATTTGAAACACAAGTGTGTTGGTTAATTTTATGAGATAAGACATCATCGTCATTGTCCGTGTGGAAAACATACTTACTACCCACAATCATGAGAAAGGAGAATTTGCATCATCTCAAAGGGGAGGATATGGCTTGGATTTTAAAATCAACAATGCCTTACTTAACACCCAAGTGGAAAATATATCTCTTCACTACATATTGTAGAAGTATAGTTGTTTGCATCACTACAAGGATTGACAAGAGTCTAATCTTTTAAGAAAAGTTTTAAAATAAAAAGCCAAAGTTGCAAAAAATGGTTTGAAATGAGATTGATTAACTTTTAATCTTCTCACAAAAATGTCAAGGTATTATTAAATTAATTGAAATTTATTTATGAAATTTTTTTGAAAATGCATGGACCTAAGTCCAAGTTTATTATGAAAGTGTTCCAAGTTTAGAAATAAGAAGAGTTTTTAAAAAGGAGGGAGAAGATTTTTGAAATTAAAAAAGATGGGAGAAGATGAAGAAACTATCCTAAATCATAAGGTAAGAGATAGGGATAAGAACCATCTAACCAACAAGAAGCCAAAAATTGACATTATGAGTCAATATAGAATTCCCATTCTTCGGATTGAAACCAAGCAAGCAAAGATACTAGACCTCTTGAGAGAACCAAACTTCAAGTGTATTTAGTCTTTGCAAAAATTGGGCAGAGTAACGGCTGTATACGGGTGAATTCCAGATTACAAACAAAGTATGTAATCACAATAACCTGCACACAAAACAAACAAGCAACGCAATGTCTTGAGGTAAACCTCAAGAACTCCAGACAAAATATCAAATAACGTCACAAAGTCTCCAAGATAGGCCAAGGTCTCTAATCCTAAGTCCAAGAAGTCCAATACTCCATAATGCCAAGGATAGTAACCAAATAGTCCAAGTATCATTAAAGATTTTTATGGTTCATGTTGATTATTAGGTGTCTTTGAAAGGAAAAGAAAAGCTCAAGTGAGCAAAATAAAAATGACAAGAACATAAATGCTCAAATGAGCAAAAATGAAAATGACATGAAATGTAAATGCTTAAAGTAAATAGTACATAAAGCATAAAAAATAATAAAGCATAAGATAAAGTCAATTGTTAGAAATTAGTGGTTAATTGGATGACCATCTTGAAACATGCATTTGGAACTCATTAGAGGATTGGTAGAACCAAAGCCTCCACACAACAAGTTGAATTTGCTTTTTGTCAAGTATATCATCCATTTTGGAATCCTCACAAGTAACATTTAATGATCAACGATGTTTAAGTGATCCACGTTGACCAAAGGTGTTGTAGATCCATTAGAGGATTGGTAGAACCAAAGCCTCCACACAATGAATCTCAAGGTTATTGGATCAAAGAGATCAAATTAGCATACTTGGGCTTGCAATCATAAGTTTGGGCCACGAATGATCATTTATTCGAATCGGGACAAAAATTTAGCGCTATGTTAAGCAATCGTAAGTGGACTTATGTAGAAGTCGCACCTATTTTGAGGCCGGTCAATAGCAATCTATGTACTTCATGTTTGGATAAATAATATAGAGATCATCATCCTTTAACATGTAGCACAATTAAAAAAGAAAGGGATAAGATGAAGAGGAAGGGGAATGATAAGCTAATTTGGATCACCATTTCAAAATTCTTTCATCTTTAAATTCAACAACTCCTCTAGATGGATTAAAGTACTAAACATATCATTAATCCAAAGCACCAAAAATGAATTAAATAATTCATTCTTAGGTAGATTTGAATTGATGAACATTTATCCAACTTCATCTATATCACAAAGTCTATTGAGTTTAAAAATAAATTGGATATTTAAAATTGCAATCCAAATTATCCATCAAAGAAGGGAGTAGAAAAAATATTTGAGTCGAAACAGTCCCAAAATAAGGCAGAAAAAGTATTTTTGACACTGTTGCAATCGATTATGCTTCGACAGAAACCTATTGCATCAGTGCAGTTTTTTTTTTCAAATCAACTTTCTGTGACAAACAATTGCAATGTTACAACAATTGATTGCAACCTGTTAAAATCGGTCGAAAACAACATCTCAAGGATCAAATTTTTGTTCCAACTTTTCATCAAACACCTTATGATCATGGATCCAATTGAGCATGAAAATTCCATCAAATTATGAGAAAATAGTACTAATGGAATCATAAAACAGTGCTTAATGAATCAAAACCAGAAATCCACAAGAGATCACATTGTGAAAGATGATGATCCAACTTACCAAAGGTAGATCAAGAGAATTATCAAACAACCTCTAGAATTTGCTTCAATTCAACAACAAGAATCAATTACCAAAGCTTGGATGTAAAGAATTGATGAAGAAAAAGTGTTTGGATGAAGGTTTAGCTCAAAGATTAGTAAGCTTCAATGCAAAGCTTACTATCCTTTTTTTGAAAATGGAACTTTGAGTGAATTTGGTAGATGGAGAGAATTGAGAGATTTTTTAGCAATATGAGTTTGGCTATCAAAAGCTTATGATTTGAATGAAATGAGGTCTCTATTTATAGAGTTTAGGATTGGGATTAGTGGTAATTTGGTAATTGATTCTTGGAGCCAAAATTGAATTAATGATATAATTTTCAAATTATGCAGAAAAATTGGAGCCAAAAAGATGACAGATTTGAAATTGCTGGCTTTTTTCAAAAAACACGTGTATTTTGCTGCTATAAGTCGACACATGAGTTGTATGCATCGACACATGCTAGTTGTATAACACAACATGAGTCAACGCAAGCTTTTATATATCAACACATTATGCTATTTCAACATAATACATAATCAAACAAACTACATGAGTCGACACATAACACGTATGTGTAGACACATGCTAGTTATACAAACAGGATGAGTCGATACATAACATGCATGTGTCGACACATGCTAGTTATACACAACAGGATGAGTCGATGCATACCTTTATGGGTCGATTCATGCTGTCTTTCGCCACAATACAGAATCAAATTAACTTGCATGAGTTTGACACAAGCCTCTGTGGATTGATACAAGCTGCCTTTCAACACAATACAGAATCCATCAATTTGCATGAGTTCGACATAAGCCTCTATGGATCAATACAAGCTGCCTTTCGACACAATACAAAATCCATCAATTTGCATGAGTTCGACACAAGCCTTTATGGATCAATACAAGTTGCCTTCGACACAATACATAATCCATCAACTTGCATGAGTCGAAACAAGCCTTTATAGATCAATACAAACTGCCTTCGACACAATACATAATCCATCAACTTGCATGAGTCGAAACAAGCCTCTATGTGTCGATGCAAGCCGCTTATTCGACACAGTAACTACAAAACACAAATATGCAAAGGCAAAGACAAATATTTTTTTATATTTTGGTTAGAGTTTAATTATCAACGCATATACAAAATACACAACTAAAGTGCTTGGAGATTCCTCAAGAGTAAACTTAAAGATATGAGATAAAAAAAGAAAAAGAGGAAGAACCAACCCTAATGTGATTTTGTTATGATTAGGTTGACATGATATGATAGGGGAATCTTAGGGGCAAAAATTGGGGTACAACAATAGTTATACGCTTTAATTCCCTAACTTTTGCCTGGACTGCCCTTTCGGGTTTTCATTCCACCGGGAAACCCCTTTTTGCCCAAGTCGCCCTTTTGGGTTTTCAACTTGTCGGGTGTACAGATTTTTTTTTGTTTTATCCCTAATTTTTGCCCGAACCTTTTTGGTTCGTCGGGATACCCTTATTTTTCCTAGGTGTGTCAACCTAGCGGGTCTCTTTATGCATAGTATCTTTTGATTATGTCTGCATTCGCAGGATGTGGCAGGTCGTCGCCATCCATGGTAGTCAAGATCATTGCCCCACCAGAGAATGTGTTTTTGATTACAAATGGTCCTTCATAGGTAGGAGTCTATTTTCCCCTGGGATCACCTTGTGGCAAGATGATGCGTTTGATCACTAGATCCCCAACTTGATACACTTGGTGTCTGACTTTCTTGTTGAAAGCCTTGATCATCTGTTTTTGATACATTTGACCATGGAAAACAGCAGTAAGTCTCTTCTTATCAATCAAATTCAGTTGATCAAGTCGAGTCTGAATCTAATCATCTTCGTTCAACCCTGCATCCTTCATAATCCTCAGAGAGGGGATCTGGACCTCGATAGGCAAGACAACTTCCATGTCGTAAACCAGATAATAGGGTGTTGCCCCGGTTGATGTGCGAGCCATTGTACGATATCCGTGGAGAGCGAATAGTAGCATCTCGTGCCAGTATTTGTATGTGACTGTCATTTTCTGTATGATCTTTTTAATGTTTTTATTTACAGCTTCGACAACACCATTCATCTTTGGCCGATAGGGAGAAGAATTGTGATGCTGAATCTTAAATTGCTCGCACAATGCGGTAATCATAATGTTGTTGAGATTTGTACCTTTGTCAGTGATGATCCTTTCCAGGATTCCATACCGGCAAATGAGATTTTGCTTGATGAGACGGGAAACAACATTCTTGGTAACGGAGGCGAAGGAGGCTGCTTCAACCCACTTTGTAAAATAATCAATGGTCACTAGGATGAATCGGTGTCCAGTGGGAGCTGTCGACTTGATTTCCCCGATCATATCAATCCCCCACATAGCAAAGGGCCAAGGAGCTGTCAAGACATTCAAAGGAACTGGAGGTACATGCACCTTGTCAGCATAAATTTGACATTTATGGCAGGTTCGAGAGTGTTGATAGAAATCTGCTTCCATGGTAGACCAATAATATCCTGCCCGTAGGATTTTCTCCGCCATCGTATTCCCACTGGAATGGGTACCAAAAGTACCTTCATGTAATTCAGCCATGATCCTTTCTGCTTCAACCTTATCCATGCACCGAAGTAACACAGAGTCATGATTGCGCTTGTACAGGATGGCGTTACTAAGGAAGAATTTAGCAGAGAATCTCCTTAAGAACTTCTTATCATTAATTGAAGCCCCTTCTGGGTATTCTTGAGCCTCGAGATACCTCTTGACTTCGTGAAACCAAGGCTGGTCCACTACTTCTTCAGTATTAATCTCGTGACAGTGTGTTGGTTCATCCATTCGTTCGATGGTGATTTGGGGAGCCTCGTTATCCCATTTAAGTTTAAACATAGATGACATTGTGGCTAGTGCGTCTGCTAGCTGATTTTCTTCTCGTGGGAAATGCTCAAATGTAATCTTCTCAAAATGTGGTAGCAATGTCAAAACATGTTCTTTGTAAGGGATGAGGTTTGGGTGTTTGGTGTCCCATTCCCCTTTGATCTGACTGATGACCAAAGTTGAATCTCCAAATACATCCAAGGATTTGATCCTCAAGTGTATGGAAGCTTTGAGACTGAAGATGCATGCTTCGTATTCCGCCATGTTGTTTGTACAATTGAAGCAGAGTCTTACGGTAAAGGGAGTATGACACACTTCCGGAGATATGAGTACAACACCGATACCATTACCAAGTGAATTGGATGCTCCATCAAGGAACAGGGTCCATTGGGATCCTTGTTCAGGTCCGTCATATGGCCTGATTTCTTCACAGTTGTCTAATGTCATGATGTCTTCATTTGGGAATTCAAACCTCATGGACTGGTAGTCTTCCACAGCTTGGTAAGCAAGGTGATCAGCTAATATACTACCCTTTATAGCTTTATGGGTAGTATACTATATGTCATATTCTGTCAGGATCATCTTCCATCTCGCTATTCTCCCAGAAAGAGCAGGCTTCTCGAAGATGTATTTTATCGGATCCATTTTAGATATTAACAAGGTAGTATGAGTCAGCATATACTGTCTTAGCTGGCGAGCAGCCCATGCCAGAGTGCATCAAGTTTTCTCGAGCAGTGAATATCGGGTTTCACAGTCGATAAATATTTTGCTCAGGTAGTAAATAGCGTGCTCTTTTCGGCCAGACTCGTCATGTTGCCCCAATACACATCCCATTGAGTTTTCTAAAATAGTCAGATACATGATCAACGGTCTTCCCTTGACTGGTGGCATTAATACAAGAGGTTCTTGTAAGTATTCTTTGATTTTGTCAAAAGCAAATTGGCGTTCATCATTCCATTTGACTACTTGATCTTTCTTCAATAGTTTGAAGATTGGCTCACAAGTAGCTGTCAGGTGAGAAATGAATATGGAAATATAATTCAAACGTCCCAAGACTTCTCTGACTTCCTTCTCAGTACGAGGAGCAGGCATCTCTTGTATTGCTTTAACTTTAGCAGGATCGACCTCAATACCTTTGTTACTGACGACAAAGCCTAGGAGCTTACCGGACCGTACCCCAAATGTGCACTTGTTTGGATTCAACCTCAGCTTGTACTTCTTTAGTCTCTCAAACAGTTTTTGTAAGTGATCAAGGTGCTCTTCTTCTGTTTGAGATCTGGCTATCATATCGTCCACATAGACTTCTATTTCATGATGTATCATGTCGTGAAATAACTCTACCATGGCACGCTGATAGGTTTCCCCAACGTTCTTCAGTCCGAATGGCATTACCTTGTAGCAAAATGTGCCCCACTGTGTAACAAAGGTTGTTTTCTCCATGTCCTCAGGCGCCATTTTGATTTGTTTGTAACCTGAGAATCCATCCATGAAGGAAAACACTTTGTGTTGTGCCGTAATGTCAACTAGGATATCAATGTGGGGGAGTGAAAAGTCGTCCTTGGGGCTTGCCCTATTCAAATCTTGGTAGTCCGCACACACTCGCACTTTGCCATCTTTTTTGGGCACGGGAACAACATTGGCAACCCATTGGGGGTAAGAGGTGACATCCAAGAATCCAGGGTTAAATTGCTTCATGACCTCTACTTTAATCTTTTTTGACATATCAGGCCTCATTCGACGCACCTTTTGCTTTACTGGAGGACAATATTCTCTTATAGGCAGACGATGTACCATAATATCTTCGTCAAGTCCTGACATGTCTTCATATGACCAGACAAAGAATTTGACATAATCATGCAATAGCTGAATCAGATGCTTCTTGATATTGGGTTCCAGATTGGCACCCACTTTGACCTCTTTTTTATCTTCTTCGGTACCTAGGTTGATTGTATCCACGGGTTCCTCGTGAGGCTGAATGGTTCTCTCCTTTTGTTGTAGCAGTCTGGCCAGTTCCCCTGGTACTTCACAATCTTCCCCACCTTCGTCTTCGGCTTGGTAGATTATATTCTCAGAGTCACGAAAGGCCATAGCAGTATCGTTACCCATGGAATCCAAAATGGATGTATACTTGCATTGTGAGTGTGGGTGTGTGTAAGGGTATAGATATCTTTGAAAGAAAGTAAAAATGTAAAAGAAAAACAATGAGCACAAAAGTTTGAATGCGAAAACGTCCATGATTCATTGATGTCATATGAAAAATGAGATAAAAAACCCTTACAAATGGACCATTGTGCCTCGGGTAAGACACAAGGTTTTAAGAGTGCGAATTGTTTTGAATATTACAGATCCAACGAAATGTAAGATAAATTACTGAGGGATGAAAGTAATTGAGATGAAGTCTCTAGCCTCCCAATTGTTGAGCCCTCCATTGACGGTCGGAAAGATCCATTCCTCCAGGTTGCAACCATTTTCACCATCTTCTACCGCGTTGACCTCATGGTTGCTGATCTTCAAGGGTGGCCCTCCAGCACGGGCACAACGTACAACCTTTTGAGCACTTGAAGTGAAACCTAGGCCAAACTTGTCATACTTATACGGGATATCTGGAGGTTTCCCCCAGATGGTGCATCCACCTTCCTCTACCACTATTTTGGTGTCCTTTAGTGATGACATCCGGAGTGGAGGTCTTGTAATCTTGGGAATCTGGGACACAATCTTGGTCACTGCCACCTCTTGGGGGACCTCTTCGAAGTGTTAAAAAGGAGTTTCATTGAATTTTCCGTCCAATTCCACATATCTGAAGGAATTGAGATGGATGATCATGTATTCTTCCTCTCCATGTACGATGATAATCTTCCCTTGAACCGGATACTTCAGCATCTGGTGCAGTGTAGAGGTGACTTCACCAACATTGTGGATCCATGGCCGGCTTAGCAAGCATGAATACAAAGGGCGGATGTCCATTACATAAAAGGTGGAATTGGAATTTTGGGTTCCGACCTTTATGGGGATATCCACTTCCTCGTGCACCATCCTCTTCGAGCCATCAAATGCCCTTACTTTTATGTTTCTTAGCTTTAACGTCAGTCCCTTGTAGTCAAGTCTGTCAAGAGCTTTTTTCGGTAATACATTCAAAGATGAGCCAGTGTCCACCAAGACATGGGCTAGAGTTGTGCCCCTACACTCCACTGAGACGTGCAACGCCTCATGTTCTTTCTTCCCCTTGGTGTTAGATCAGCATCCGAGAAACTAGGCCATTATTCGCTGTCAAGCTGGCTACGCAGTCTTGGAATTGATCAGCAGACGTCTCTTGAGGCACATGGGCTGTTTTTAGGAATTTCACCAAGGCTTTCGCATGTGCCTCGGAACACAGTAGTAATGCCAACATGGAGATTTTGGAGGGAGTTTTCCCCAATTGTTCAACTACGTCGTAGTCGCTCCTCTTTATAATTTTTAGGATCTCCTCCATTTCTTTCTTGGATGTCTTAGGGATAGTCAGTGATTGAGCCTTCGTTCGGACAGGCTCTACTAGAATACTCTTTTCTCGAGTTTCAGCAGCAGGAGTGTTGGTAGGAATGATAACAGGGGTTGTAACGTCTTTTTCAATAGGAGCACTTGCTTATATGATTATGGGTACGGAGGTAATCTTTGGAACAACCATAGGGATGATCACGGGTCCAGAAACTGCTTTTGGGGGAGCAATTTCTGGAGAAAAGATCCTATCGCTTCGGGTAATTTTACTAGTTCCGGTAATATTGCTGATGTCAGATTCTTCTTCGGAGTTTATTTCTTCAGCGGCCGGCCAGTCTTGTTTGATGCCATGGTAGTAAATGTCCCCTCCGTAATTCAACGGCACGATTTTGTTTGATACATATGGGACTGGCTCATGCATTGTGATTATTAAAGGAGCTGCTTTCGGAACTGATGTAATTCTAACGGGTCTTTTGGTGGAGACCCTGGAAGAATTGGCGGAAATGGTAATGATAGAAACATCTTTAATAGGAATAGGTGAAACTGGAGTCTTTTCAAACAAAATCTCTTTGTTATCTATCAGACACTGAATGCCTGTCTTCAACAAAGGACAACCAGTTGGTGAGGATAAGCAAAGATGGCAAACTTCATTACAGCCTGGGAACACACCGGCTTTCAACAAGTTTATCTTAATAGTCGAAAGTGGAGTCATGAGTTCATCAACTGTGGTAACAAACAAATCTTCTTCAATAGCATTGGTATTGTGACCATGTCTGGGCATAGGAGCAGAAATGACATTTGGCTTCTCGGGCGCATCAAACTCAATTTCTTTTGCTTCAATGAGGTCTTGTATTTTGTTCTTCAAGGCCCAAGAGTTATTAGTATCGTGACCAGGACTTTCAGAGTGATATGTGCAACGGGCATTGGGGTGATAATGAGGGGATGTTGTATTGGGGTTTTTCGGAGCTTCTTTCAAGGTTTCCAAGTTGGATCTCAGAAGATGCGGTAATACTTGAGACATAGTCATGTTAATTCTGGTGAATTGCCTGACTGGCCTTTCCACCCTTGGTTGATTACTCCTTTGTTGATCAGACGTAGGCTTTAGAATCATAACAGCCCCCACCATTGGTCGGCGTTCGGCTCTATCTTGGTTTCTTTGCGGATATACGGTAGCCACCTCTTTCTTCCTGATGAAAGGCTTCCTTACAGCTGTAGAAGAAGATGAATCTTTTTGAATCTTTCGACTTTTTATGCCACCTTCCACCCTCTCTCCGTTCAATATTAGTTTAGTAAAGCCTGCAGATGAACTTCCGATTAAATGGTTGAAAAAGGGACCAGATAAGGTTCCTAAGAACATGTCCACCAATTCCCTTTCAGATAGAGAGGGTTGAACTCTTCTAGCCAAATCTCTCCATTTTTGTGCGTAATCTTTGAAATCTTCATTGGAAGCCATGGCCATACTCTGGAGTTGAGTACGGGTAGGCGCTAAATCAACATTGTATTGATATTGCTTGTAGAAAGTCGCGGAAAGATCTTCCCAATTATGGACATTGGCTCTTTCTAGTTGGTAAAACCAGTCGAGTTGTGTTCCAGACAAACTGTCTTGGAAAAAGTGAACCCATAAGTCCTTATCAGCGGTGTGGGGTTGAATTTTTCTCACATATGACCAGAGATGCATTTTAGGGCATGACACTCTATCATATTTTACAAATATAGGCCCTTTGAATTTCTGAGGAATCACAATCCCCGACACTAGTCCCAATTTCTCAAAGTCTAAGCCTGGCACCTTTTGTATTTTCATCGTGCTCAATCGTTCTTCAAGATGTCTGTATTTGTCATCAGCTGGGGGATACTGTTCCTCAGAGTAGTCTTCCTCTTCTTATGATTCTGATAGGACAATTGTTTCCTTGCCTTTCCCCTCTCCTTCACCAGATGTTGTTGCAAAGTCCAAACTCCTTCTTGTCTGCCAATGAAATCTTCTTCCCATGTTTAAGACTCTGGTTACCTTCTTTGTTTTCTTTTTCCTCTCTTCAGCCAGCAGAGTCTTTAACTCTTCTTGCCCATTGGCTAGGGTCATGAGCAACTGTTGAAACTGCATATTCTGAGCTTGAAGATCTTTCACTGTTTGCTCGATATCCATCTTGCTGAAATAAACAGTAGAGAGATGAGGAGACTTGTTGCGAAAAACCTGTTTATGTTATGATGAATGATACATGCATATGAAATGTTTTCAAGGATTTCAAAGATTCAAGTTTGTTTTAGACAAAAAAGAAACACACGTTATATTAATAAGATAAAGTTTGAGTACATCAATGCCCCTTGGGCAAAATAATACAAAACTATGATATAAAAGTAGTGCGCATCCTCTTCGGTGCAATGTAGGCAATCGGAGTCTGCTCCTCATGAAGTAGCCTAGTGAGTTCCAAAACCTTCTTCTCGCTCTCGTAGAATTGGGCTTCAAAATTATCTCGCTCTCCTTTGAGTTGTATCCAATCACTTTGGAGGTCTTCAAGAGATGTGGGCATGTCAAGATGTAGGATAGTGTATGGAACGTCTCCCTCCATGACAGGCTCAATGATTACCGGGAGAATGGAGGGATAAGGCATCATAAGACTCTGAGCGCAAGTTCGTACTCATTTGAGGTAAGGCTCAAGAGGGATGGAATTCTTGTGCCCCAAAGTCTTGCTATCCACCTTGTTTAGCATCCTCCAAGCTCGGATAAATCTCTGGCGAAGACCTTGATTGTTGTTGTCGTAGTCGAATACCAAACCTTGAATCAGCATCTCATGTGGGCCATCCCTTCGGGCGTAACCAAACTGCCTTAAGGATAAGCATGGGTTGTAGGTGATTCCTCCCCTAATGCCAAGTAAAGGGACATTAGGAAATTCTCCACAACGGTCGACAACGATAACATTCTCTTTGGATCGGGAGCACTAATGAATGTCTGAATGTTTGAGCGTCATCAACCTTTGTGACCACCTTGAACCTTGCTCATTCCTTATGACTGATTGGGGAAGATGAGAAATAAACCATCTTGCCAAGAGATGAGTGCAACACATAAGGACACCTCTTTTCCTCATTGTGTGAGTGTGAAAAGAGTGTAGGATATCCCCTAGCAATGTAGGCACCGGGTTATGTGACATGAAGATTTTGACGGTGTTCACATCTATGAGTTGGTCAGGATTTGGAAACAAAACCATCCCATAGATGAGGAGAGCCACAATTTCCTCAAAGGCTTTCAAGTCTAGGGAATTCCAACAGCTTTGGGCTTTCTCAAACAGAAACTTTGCTAAGAAGCCTTTGACACCACTCCTAGTTTCCCAATGAGTTGTGACATCAGATGAGTGCAAGTGTAGAGCTTGAGCAATCTCTTTTGGCTTTGGATCTCTCTCCGTACCGTTGAAAGGTAGTCGATTGAGAATGGGAATCCTCAAGAGTTGGGAGAATTCCTCAAAAGTAGGCACAAGTTGATAGTCGGGAAATGTAAAGCAATGGTGCAAAGGATCAAAGAACTGAAAGAGAACCTTCATCATATCCTCATCTGTGTTAGAGGTGACCAAGTTGAGTAGACGTCCATGTATTTCAATGAATGGTGAGTTTTCAGGAATTCTTGAAGCTAGCTCCTTTAGTTGTAGAGGAATTCTCACAAGGTTGATTTGAATAGTTTTCCTGCGAAGTGAATCCATTTCCTACAAAACAAGAACAAAGATGAATCCTAAAATCCTTGAAATGGTTAGTGGATGTATATGATGTTCATGATGTCCATGATGTTATGTACAAGTATGCATATACAAGCAAAGTAGACAAATCATAGGTTAAGGCTTGCATGGAATTTTATAGGTAAGTACCCTCTTGAAGTTTAGTTGGCTTAAACCTGTCCTAGTAATAGTAACCGGGTTCTAAGGAGCTCAATATCACTAGATTTTTTCCTTGGTCATTGTTTCAGCTCAAGCCTCTTTAATGGAGACCGAAATATCCCAAGAAACCAAACCTCAATGAGTGTAGTATCGAGTATCTACCAACTTCGGACTGTACCAAAGCCGGTCATCTCACTACATCCTAAAGGCCAATTTGGTCAAGTAAAGGTTCTAGAAGTTCATTAGTGCTTCATGACATCACTCAGCGGCCCCGTATTCTCTTTGATTAACTCAAAGGCTACCAGTACCCACAAATATGTCGCACTAACATAGCTATTGCTTAGACCATGTCGGTATACCCCGCACAGTTTCCACAATGTATTTCTACTTACCTATAATGTATCCCAAATACGGGTAGAGGATTCAAACCCAAACAAAGAACCATAATGTAAAGCATACAAGTCAAACAATGTAAGCAAGTAAATGTGATCTAAACCCTGGTAATGCCATGCTGAACATCCCCAGCAGAGTCGTCAGTTCTGTGATACGGTGGGAGAACTGACTTGAAGGTTTGCGTTTGTGTTCTCAAATGTTGCGGATAATAAGAGTCTCCACCAACTTTTCTTTTATCCAATAAGGAAAGGTGAAAAAGTACAGGAAAGACCTTTGAGATTGTTTTTTGAGTTCGGGGGGTAGATTATGAAAAGGGAAGGTATTAGCACCCTTTTCATCCATGGTTTTCCATGGGATCTTAGTTACTTGCTAGATCACTTGCTTTTGTTTGAATGTGCTTGTGGTGTGGGTTTTGAAAGTATTTTGTAAAGACGCCATCGTTTAGGCAAACTTTGTAATGAATCTCGTTCGTAAGAATGTATACAACGTGTTGATCTTTTGAAAATGTTTTTCAAGTTTGAAAGATGTGTTTTTTGAAAGTGATTTTGAAAAGGTGTTTTTGTAATGATTCTCGTCTCTATAAGAATGCATACAAAGTGTTGTGGTTTGAAAAATGTTTCAAGGTGAGAACGTCGGTGTATAAAAAATTTTTTGTTGTGAGCAAGCAAGTAACTATGAGCGAATCTACCTACTCAAAAGGTCTTAGGTGTTCTTTTCCTCCTCCTTTAGATATTTCTATCTTTACCATTGTTTTGGTAAGAAGCCCCATCGTTCGATGTGAAGGGACGAGTGGGGGACGTTTTTGTATAGTCGTAGAAGGAAACCTATGGGACGTTTTAGCAATGTTATTTTAGGGACTAGATCGTTTACCGAAGGCAACATCGAGGGTCATCGAGGGACTACGATCTTTTATCGAGGGTCTTTGCTAAAACACCCATGTTCGAGGGACATGACTATTTTTTTGATAGGCCACAAAGTGAGATTACCCTAAGGGTGTTAGTGTGCAAATGTGTTTGATTGAATGCATTTTTAGTCTTGATTAGGATTATCTATTTGTCAATTTCATGTCCTTGCTATACACACCCTAATTACTAACATTTACATTCAAAAGCGATAAATTGCAGAAATGTAAAGTCCTACACTATTACAATATTTTAGGGATGGGGGTACATATTTACGAATGTGGGATGCAAATAAAATTAAATCCTAAGTTACTATTACAACCATATTAAATGGATAAGAATGTACAGGAAATGTAAAATGGACTTTTTTTGTTAAAAAGAAATAAGTTTGGTTTGAGAAAACATTTTGATCTTTTTGTTTTAAGGAATAAAGTAAAACATGTAAGAATGAAAAATGTCTTTGGTGTTTTTGATTAATGAAATAAGAAGTGATAGCAAAAATAGTAAGGAAAAAGAAAGTAGAATCAGTGTATTGCTGACTAAAGGAGGTCAAAAGTTATGACTCTGGCATGTTGCAAAACAAGAGATCATATTAGTAAAAGTTGGTAAAGTCAGAAGTTCTTGGTTCGCATCTTCAGTAGTTCTGATACCAGATACAGAACCTAGTCTCCCTCTCCATGCTAGTCAGAACATCTGCAACTTAGTCATTTCTTAACAGAACAGAAGATGTGTATATAACAGTTATGGCTGGTTTCACAGTGTTTTAGAATCAAGAAGTATCAGAACTATAAATCAGAGGCAAGCATGAATCTGCTAGTTCTAATTTCCTTAAGAAGTTCTGAACTAATTCACTCCCTACTTAAGCAGACAAATACGCGAAACCTCAGAATATGTACAACATCGGAAACATGATGTCTACATTGTATTTTTGAACATGCAAATCTGATAATAACTAAGTAATATGATGAGAGTCAGCAGAAGCTTACCTTGCAGCTGGAAAAGACTCTGTGAACTGGAGTTTGGTCCTGAACTCTGTTGATGTTTTGAGCAGCTTCTTCACGTGCTCAGCAGGCTGGAAGTTTTTAACTTTTGGAATAACCAAGGGGTAATGTTCAGACTTCTTTGAGATGGAGGTGGATGGATAGTGTATTGTAGTATGAACACAGAAGTTAGGATAGCTTCTAATATGTGAATCAGAAACTGTGTGAATGATTTTAGTCAAGAAACACTTGAGAACAGATGGAGTTTGAATGCAAGAAATCAAAAGTTAACAAGTTTTGTATTTTATGTTGCAGCCTTGGGCTCTTGGAATTTTAGCAGGGATTCAAGGCTTTTTCTTTCTTAATTTTTTGACCCTTTTACCGTTTCCAATTGTGACCGGTGGATCTGGAACTGACTGTTTTAACGCTGGTTCGCGAAATGTCGCGGAAGCAAGAGTCGCCACCGTCTTTTATTTTCTCCAAATGGAAAGGACAAAAGCACAGAAAAATTCCTTAAAGAGATTGCTCTCGGTTCGGGAGGTAGGTTATAGAAAGGGAAGGTGTTAGCACCCTTTCTATCCATGGTTATCCATGGGCTCTTAGATACTTGCTCATTGTGTTTTCAAAAATGTTTGTTTGCTTTTCAATGTGGGTTTAAAAAAAGTTTCTTTGAAAAATTTCAGTTCGACTCGTACGTCAGAGTGTTTGAAAAATTTGCTTTGAAAGCTTTTGAAAAGTGTTGGTGTGAAAAGATTTCAGTTTGTTTTGAAGAGAGCAAGTATCTACGAGAACCTACCTACCCTAAGGAATTCGTCTGTGTAAATGTCCTTTAAAGTAGTGCCATCCCACCATTGAGAGGTAGGTAGCACCACCGTTGGAGGTGTTCGGGTCAATTCGAGGTTCGGGACATGGTGATCACCAGAGCAATGGGAAGACACCTTAGAAGCTACCCTCATGCCAGGTTCCCGGATCATGAGGACTTACTAAGACATCCTCTACTCGACGATCACCTTTCGAGGCAAGGCAACAGTGAGGCGTACCCTAGGGGTGGTGTGTGCGAATTGTGTGTCATTTTCATTAATATTTGTCTTGTCATGTTCATTGTGATCTACGCTTGATTTTATTTAAGTCCATTCATTCTTTCATGCTTTTTTTGTTAACAGTTAAAAAATATTTGCGGGAAAGTAAATCTAAGGCTATTACAAATGGCGCGGGTCCACATCGCCAAAATTAAACCGGACCCGATTTGACAGAAAATAAATAAAGCAAATAAAAGTGCGAAAGGTTAAATTGTCCGAGTTACATGGCTTTGGGAGAGATACATGATTATTTAAGCAATAAAATAAATACGCAAATTAAACAATTAAAAATATGGGCGTTGGACCCTTTTGCAAAAAACTAAAGTTAATGAGGAATTAAAATTAGAATTAAATGTTTTTGTTTTTTTGGTATTTTTATGTTTTATAAGATTTAAAAGAAAAAGGAATTAATTGAAATTAACTAACCCTAATTCTAATGGTTTTTAAGTTTGTTATGAAAATATTAAAATATAACCTAAATTAAACCTAAGTTAGTTTATGTACAATTTAATTATGAAAATAAAATAAGTAATATTATTATTATGAAAAAAAGAAAAAAAATTGAAAAGAATAAAAATTTATTAAACCTAAATTCTATGTTTTGTGTTTTATTATTAAAAGAAATTAAAATTATATCCTAATTAAAACTAAATATTTACATGTGAAAATACTTATAAAAATAATTAAAATAAACATTATATTTTGCTCTTTTTCTGATTTTTATGATGTTTTTCATATTTTGTAAAAATAATAATTAATTAAATTAAGATAATAAAGTAAATAAAATAATAAAGATAAAATATAAAAATATGGAGAAGGCAAACCAGGGGGGGTGGAAGTCCCCAAATAGGAGGTTAAATGTGAAATTCTGGCCCAGCAAGCTTTTTGATCCGTTTGACTTTTTCAGGCGCCATGTGGCTCTTTTGACCAGGGTTCAGGGTGTTCATCAATTCTATGCCTTTGGATTGATCTCCAGGGGGACGTGTCATGCTTGATTAGGAGGCACATAGCATATCCAAACATTAAGCGCTGCATGGGATTAGTTAATGAAAAATAATATTGAAATTGCACAGACCTGGGGTTCGAACCCAGGTCTTGGACGTTGAAGCCACAAGCATTTGCCAGCTGAGCCATTGAGCGCGTGTTACATATGTTAGACAAACAAATAATAAAAAAGAAGTAACGCGTTAATGGATTGAAAACGCGCGAAATTCAAAACAGCGAATCAACGCTTTCCACGTGATCGTCTTCTTCACGTTCCCTGTAACATAAACATTCAGCAACGGTTTTAGACGCGTTGCTTTAGGGACGCTTTAA
Source organism: Vicia faba (assembly GCA_948472305.1). Classification (NCBI taxonomy): domain Eukaryota; kingdom Viridiplantae; phylum Streptophyta; class Magnoliopsida; order Fabales; family Fabaceae; genus Vicia; species Vicia faba. The sequence continues at coordinate 1,634,156,901 of OX451739.1, read as the reverse complement.
GAAAATAGCGATTAGCCCCTCAACGCTCATAAATTGAGCGCGAGGGTTGGGATCTCTTCGTCCAGATGCGCTTGTTCTAATGGTGTTGGTCTGGAGTCCTGATTTTACTTCGTTTTGAAAGCCCCAAATCCAACCTCTGAAAACCCTAGATTTCAAGCATGGTACAATCGCGTATACGGCATAAAAATCAAATTGAATGCAATGGTTAGCTTCACAATCAAATGAGGAATAAGAATCAACAATTAAATTTCATAAAAAATGCCTAGAACATGATATGCGTTTATGAGTTTTTTGCTGTACAGTCGAAGGTCTCGTTACCAATTCCTTGCGTTTGAGTTGATGTTAGGGATTGGAATCGCTTCTGGGAACCTTGAGGAAGCTATTGGAAAAGGAATTAGGCTTTGAATCGTCCTTTAGAGTGGTTTTCAGAATTGCTTTTTTGACAAAAAATTCCAAGTTTGTAAATGTATTTCCTGCGCAGCTTAGAGTGTGTTGTGATTAGGGTTTGATTCCTGTCTTTGTAGTGAAGCTATTAGGTCAAGAAAATTGAATAAAATCCATGGCATTGATGATTTTGCATATTTGATTTTCCAAGATCTTTTCATATCTTTTCCACATGGTTTTTGTATCAATTATGATCAATTAGCTCCAAATCTTTCCTAGTTTGCATTTACACGAAATATTGACCTTAAAACATGTATAAAAAGATTGGTTTAGTTAATTTAAACATTTTTCATATATTTAATTGATTTAATTGAATTAATATAAATAAAAATCCAAATAAATAAATAAAAAATGAGAAAATACTTCCCTTTGGGCCAAATGGTCGTGCATATGCTTGGAATGATGAATCATGGAAGAAAAATGGGCCCATTAGCATTTTTAGGTCATTTGGATCAAAGTTGACTTTTCAAAATATCCAAAAATTTCCCAACTTCTACAAGGCATAACTTGCTCAATTTTTAAGCTTTTCTCATGTTCTTGGACATTTTGGAAAGGTCTTTGAGTCCTCTAACCAATGCCTTTGGTCCCATGTCATTTTGATTCTCCAATCTCAAGTTATGGCCTTTGACTTAAAGTCCCTTTTTGTTGACTTTTGAAAATGACCTATAATGTTGAAATTGATAACTTTTTGTGAGAGCATTTCTTGGACTTGAAGTATGAAGATGAGTTGTAGGAAATGTCTTTCTCTTCACAATGAGCTTTGGATGGTATTTTTCTGATAATCCATGTGAAAGTTATGCCCTGGTCAATTTCAGTTGACTTTTTCAACTGTCCAAATATAGTAACTTTTGCATCTTGATGATTTTCTGAGCCAAATTTTGAGAATCATGATCAAGCATTGATCAAATGATGTTTGTGGCTTCAAAATGATATGTTGACCAAAAATTTGAACTTTTGACTGTCAAATGACCATTTTGCCCCTACAGTTGACTGTAGTGCAATTTAGGGTTTTGACTGTGCAATTTTGAGCTGAATACCTTGAAACTTGATATGAGGATACTTGACCATATTTGTAGGCATGTGAGACTTGATTGGTCCCTTGAAAACTTCCTTTTCTTGATCAGAACACAAACCCTAGTTTTGACTGTGTAGGGGGCCTTTGCACTGTGTAACCCTTGGGGGAGATTTGAAGCTTGGCTTGACAATTTCTTGAAGAATATGGGAGGGCAAATTTTGGGGTGCAACAGTTGCCCCTGTTCAATCTTCTTAGACCTGAGGATGCAGATTGGCTGATGTGCCTTTCGTAATCCGAGGGTGGAAGATGATTGAACACTAGAGTGCCCAGAAATTTGTGCTCACATATTAGCAGTGTGATGGGGGAATGGGCTTATAGATGCCATTGGGAGGTTGCTGGATAGGATGATGGGCTTATAGATGCCATCTGGACGTTGATCGCGTAGGAGATTCCTTAGCTAGAACCTGCATACCTGCAAAAAGAAACATGAGTACCTGACACGTTGCAGGAGTTGATTTCAGATGCTTGGTATAGATGTGTCCTGACTGGTTACAGGAGCTGAGTCTGGAGCTTCAATCAGCGATGAATGAACCAGGGATGGTTACTGCCTTAGTATGAATGGTAAGAGACCCTTGGGTGATTTTAACTTCAACAACGCTCGTTGAGAAAATCTTAGCGGGAAATACCATCTTCGCAGGATCGGAATGAGAACCATAGGCCATTATAATTTGAAAGGGAATCACCTCACTCGCCGTTGGAGAGGGAATCATAGGAAAAGGAATTGTCACCTCACACTCATCGTCGGAGAGGGAAACATCTGAAGAAGGAATTACCACCTCACGCACTTGTCGGAGAGGGGACCATAGGAGACTATCACCTCACACTCATCGTCGGAGAGGGAAACATCTGAAGAAGGAATTACCACCTCACGCACTTGTCGGAGAGGGGACCATAGGAGACTATCACCTCACACTCATCGTCGGAGAGGGGAACATCTGAAGAAGGAATTACCACCTCACGCACTTGCCGGAGAGGGGACCATAAGAGACTATCACCTCACACTCATCGTCGGAGAGGGGAACATCTTGAAAAAGGGATTACCACCTCACGCACCTGTCGGAGAGGGGACCATAAGAGACTATCACCTCACACTCATCGTCGGAGAGGGGAACATCTTGAAAAAGGGATTACCACCTCACGCACCTGTCGGAGAGGGGACCATAAGAGACTATCACCTCACACTCATCGTCGGAGAGGGGAACATCTGAAGAAGGAATTACCACCTCACGCACTTGTCGGAGAGGGGACCATAGGAGACTATCACCTCACACTCATCGTCGGAGAGGGAAACATCTGAAAAAGGAATTATCACCTCACACACCGTCGGAGAGGGGACCATCACTTCTGCTGAGTCTTTATCAGAAAAATCTGTTGGGGGTCGATTTAGCTGAACTAGAGAAGGCCTTGAAATATGTTTTGAGAATTTAACTGCATCTTTCCTGAAAGGTAAAGGTCAGTCATATGCAATGCATGATATGGATCGAGCAATGATGTTCTCAACATAAATGAGATTTGTATGATATGATGCGTCTATGCATGTTATAATGATGTATGTGATGTTTTATGTATGTTTTCGTCTAGGAAAGTAGATCCTTGACGGGTGCCGGGAAGTCATATCCTGGGCTGATGTTGAAGAATAAGCTTTTACTTCCGCTGGGGATGATAACTGCAAGAATACCGGTAGGAGAAGATGACCCCGTTGCGGAATAAACTTGGCAAATGGAAGATTCTGCGGGGAGAAAAGACGCTCTAGCGACCATGCTGGGAAGCAATACTCTGTGGGAAGAGGGATGACTTGCTGAGTGTAGATAATAATTTGCTGAGGATGTCTTTGTTGTATTGGAAGTGTTGATAGGCTTCGCTGGGGTAGGAAAGAACTACGTTGACGACGACCTTTCCGTGGCTTTTGGCTGAGGATAACCCAGTTATATCCTATTGAGGAAATAACTCTTTAAATCAAGCCGGACGACGCGTTCGTGTTCTGCGAGGGGGTAAGCTTCCAGAATCTTACTGGGGATAAGCTTACTGCTTGGGGGAGATAGATTCCAACCTTCCTGGGGAACCAGATTGGACTCTTCTGGGGGAGTTTTGATATGCTGGGGAAGTGATTCCTTTGAACGTTGATATGCCGCCGGGGAACAATCTTTAGACCAAGACTGCCGGGGATGCTTGTTAAGAATATATGTGCTGCTGCTGGAGGAGTATTGAGATCTACTGGAGGATACTCAGTTTCCTTGAGATTTGATAGCTTTGCTTGGAGAAGAATGTACTGTTTAATCACTCTCTGGGGAATTAAGACGTACTGGTCATGTTCTTTAGCTGAACCTACCTTGGTACCTTTGGAGGATAGAACAATTAGACTGCTCAGACAACTCTTTTATTGCCCCTGTTTCTAGTGTCACCTGCAATTAATTCCTTTGTTTCGTATGCAAATATTTATGAATTAGCAAATTATTGTCAATGCATATATCACAAATTGAACCTTGGACGTTCTTCGCAAAACAAAACAAAAAAAGAAAAACACTTGGCACGTTTAACTGAAAATATATTTGTATTGATTTTGAATGGCCTGTGAATAGGCGTTTTGTGTACAAGAGGCTGACGTCCTAGTAAGAGGTACGTCGCCGAACAAGAGAGTTTATACAAATTTTGTACAAAAGAAAATAAAACAACTGTGTGAAGTGAATGATCCCACTGGGTTTCAACTCTGCTATTGCCTTTATAACTCCGAGCGTCTCATCACTTGATGACCTTGGTTGAAGGTGAAGCTGACTGATCGATGCCGTCTGGACTTGATGTAGATACCGGATTCTGGATGCAAAGTGGTCCAATGAGACATAGTATTACACTTTTATCCCTAATTTTTGCCTGGACCGCCCTTTCGGGTTTTCAGTCCACCGGGATACCCATTTTTTCCCAAGCCGCCTTTTCAGGTTTTCGACTTGCCGGGTGTACAGATTTTTTTCATTTTCATCCCTTCATTTTACCCGAACCCTTTTGGTTCGACGGGAAGCCCTAATTTTTGCCTAGGCATGTCAGCCTAGCGGGTCTTTTTTATGCGTAGTATTTTTTAACTATGTCTGCATTGGCGGGGTGAGGAAGGTCGTCACCATCCATATTGGTCAATATCATGGCTCCTCCTGAGAACACATGCTTAACCACAAATGGCCCTTCATACGTAGGGGTCCATTTGCCCCTTGGATCACTCTGAGGAAGGATGATTCTCTTGATTACCAGATCCCCAACTTGGTACTCCTGTGGTCTGACCTTTTTGTTAAATGCCCTGATCATCCGTTTCTGATACGTCTGACCATGACAGATAGCAGCAAGTCTTTTTTCATCAATGAGGTTGAGTTGATCAAGTCGTGTCTGGATCCAATCATCTTCGTTCAGATTTGCATCCTTCATTATCCGGAGAGAGGGTATTTGTACTTCGATCGGTAAGACTGCCTCCATACCATAAACCAGAGAGAAAGGAGTTGCCCCGGTTGACGTCCTAGCTGAGGTACGGTACCCATGCAGAGCGAACGGTAACATCTCATGCCAATCTTTGTACGTCACTGTCATCTTCTGCACGATTTTCTTGATGTTCTTATTTGCTGCTTCTACAGCCCCATTCATCTTCGGTCTGTAAGGAGAAGAATTGTGGTGCTGTATCTTGAACTGTTCGCAGAGCTCAGCAATCATCTTGTTGTTCAAATTGGTACCGTTGTCTGTAATAATCCGCTCAGGGACGCCGTATCGACAGATCAGGTTGTGTCGAATAAACCGTGCCACAACAGTCTTGGTTACCGTAGCATAGGAGGCTGCCTCGACCCACTTTGTGAAATAATCGATCGCCACTAGGATGAAGCGATGTCCATTAGATGCCGTAGGTTTTATCTCGCCGATCATGTCTATGCCCCACATTGCAAACGGCCAAGGCGCGGTCAGAACATTCAGGGGAACTGGAGGAACGTGCACCTTGTCTGCATAAATCTGGCACTTGTGGCATGTCCTGGAATGTTGGTAGCAGTCAGCTTCCATTGTGGACCAGTAGTATCCTGCCCGTAGGATCTTCTTAGCCATAGTGTGTCCACTGGAATGCGTACCAAAGGTCCCTTCATGTAGCTCTTCCATGATTCTTTCTGCTTCAGTCTTATCCACACAACGCAGTAAGGTCGAATCATGGTTTCGTTTGTACAAGATGCCGTTGCTTAGGAAGAACTTGGCTGCGAACCTCCTCAGGAATTTCTTATCGTTGACAGAGGCACCTTCAGGGTATTCCTGAGTTTCCAGATATCTCTTCACTTCGTGGTACCAAGGCTTCTCAGTCACCAATTCAGTTTCGAGATCACAACAGTATGCCGGTTCGTCCAGTTTCCAGATGATGATTCGGGGAGCCTCATTATCCCATTTAACCTTGAACATTGAAGACATTGTAGCTAACGCGTCCGCTAACTGATTCTCTTCTCTTGGAAAGTGCTCAAAGGTTATCTCTGTAAAGTGGGGGATCAGGGTCCATACACATTCTTTGTAAGGAATCAGGTTTGGATGTTTCGTATCCCACTCTCCTTTGATCTGATTGATCACAAGAGCGGAATCTCCGAAGACACTCAGAAACTTGATCCTTAGGTCTATCGCAGCTTGAAGACCCATGATACACGCCTCATACTCCACCATGTTATTGGTACAGTTGAAACATAGCCGGGCAGTGAGTGGAGTATGAGTACCTTGAGGGGATATGATGATGGCGCCGATACCGTTTCCCAAAGCATTGGAGGCTCCGTCAAAGTGCATAGACCATCGGGATCCTGGTTCAGGTCCTTCATCCGGTCCAGGTACTTCACAGTCTGTCACAATCATGATGCTTTCATCCGGAAACTCGAAGTTCATTGATTGGTAGTCATCTACAGCTTGATGATCTAAGTGGTCTGCCAATACACTTCCCTTGATGGCTTTCTGGGTCGTATACTGAATGTCGTATTCCGTCAAGATCATTTGCCATCTTGCAATTCTCCCAGACAGAGCAGGCTTTTCGAATATGTACTTTATAGGATCCATCTTTGAGATCAACAAGGTAGTGTGAGTCAGCATATACTGTCTCAGCCGGCGAGCAGCCCATACCAAAGCGCAGCAAGTTTTCTCAAGCAGTGAGTATCGGGTCTCACAGTCGGTAAACTTTTTGCTAAGGTAATAAATGGCATGCTCTTTTCGGCCAGACTCGTCATGCTGCCCCAGCACACACCCCATTGAATTGTCAAGCACTGTCAGGTATAGTATCAGAGGTCTCCCTTCAACCGGTGGCATAAGGATAGGTGGTTCTTGGAGATACTCTTTGATTTTGTCGAAAGCAGCCTGACATTCATCGTTCCAACGTACTACCTGATCTTTCTTCAGCAGCTTGAAGATTGGCTCACAGGTAGCAGTCAGGTGTGAGATGAACCGAGCAATGTAATTCAGGCGTCCTAAAAAGCCTCTGACTTCCTTCTCTGTCTTAGGAACTGGCATCTCTTGAATGGCTTTGACCTTAGCAGGGTCCACTTGAATACCTTTATCACTGACCACGAAGCCTAGCAACTTCCCAGATCTTACCCCGAAGGTGCACTTGTTAGGGTTCAATCTTAGTTTGTACAGTTTCAACCGGTCAAACAACTTCTGCAGATGATATAGGTGCTCTTCCTCAGTCTGGGACCTAGCAATCATGTCGTCAACATACACTTCTATCTCGTGATGGATCATGTCATGAAATAAGGCAACCATGGCACGTTGGTAGGTTGCCCCAGCATTCTTTAACCCGAATGGCATGACCTTGTAACAGAAGGTGCCCCACTGTGTAACAAATGTAGTCTTTTCCATGTCTTCAGGTGCCATCTTAATCTGATTGTAACCTGAAAAGCCATCCATGAAAGAGAATACCTTGTGCTGAGCTGTATTATCAACGAGGACGTCAATGTGAGGTAGAGGGAAGTCATCTTTGGGGCTGGCCCTGTTCAGATCCCTGTAGTCGACACACATTCTGACCTTACCGTCCTTCTTGGGTACCGGCACCACATTAGCAACCCACTGAGGGTAAGAAGTCACTGCAAGAAACCCGGCATCAAACTGTTTCATAACCTCGGCCTTAATCTTCTCAGACATCTATGGACGCATCCGACGGACCTTTTGTTTAACTGGAGGGCAGTCTTCCTTAGTCGGCAAGTGATGGACGACAATATCGGTATCCAACCCGGGCATGTCTTCGTAGGACCAGGCAAAGATCTCCATATAGTCATGTAACATCTTGGTTAACCGTTGCTTCACGCTGAGCTCTAGGTTGGCACCAATCTTTACCTCTTTTCTGTCTGCCTCAGTACCCAAGTTTATGGTTTCCACTGGCTCTTCATGGGGTTGAATTGCCCTCTCTTCCTGAAGCAACAGTCTTGCAAGCTCGCCAGGCACTTCGCAATCATCTTCACCTTCGTCTTCGGCTAAGTTGATCGGATTTTCGAAGTCATAATTGGCAGTAGCAGAGTTGTTATCAGTGAGATCCAGAGTGGATTGGAACCTGTATGAGTGAGTGTGTGTGTAAATACAGCTGTTTTGAAAATTATGTAAAGGAAAAGGAAGACAGAAAAGGAACACAATATTTGCAATGCGAAAAATACGTCCAAGATTTTCATTCATGATATATGAAATGACAGTTCGTATGCCCTCACAAATAGAACCACGGTGCCTCGGGTAAGACACCGGGCCATAGAGTTTATCATTGTTTATTACAAAATAACAAAACATAGGAATTCATTACTTAGTAACAAAAGAAACAGGGAGATTGTCCTTTGCGCTCCAATTGTTAAGTCCACCGTCAGTTGCCGGGTAGATCCAGCTATCAAACTCAGCTTCATCAACTTCCTCTTCATCCCCAATAGCATTAACTCCATGAGCAGGCAGGGGAGCTGTCACCACATTAGGCTTGTCAGATGCCTCAAACTGTACCTCCTTAGCGTCAATGAGGTCCTGTAGCTTGTTCTTTAACGCCCAACAGTCGTCGGTCGAGTGCCCCGGGCTATCTGAATGGTAAGCACAACGAGCATTCGGGTTGTACTTGGGAGATGTTGTATTAGGGAACTTTGGAGCCTCCCTGACAGTCACGAAATTGGTTGCGAGCAACTGTGGCAGGATCTGCGATAGGGTCATGTTTAACCGGGTAAACTCCCTCCGAGGTCTTTCAGCCCTTTGAGAATTGTTTGGCCGAGGAGCGGCAGCAGGCTTAGCAATCATCACCGCACTGACAGATTGGCGGTGCTCAGGTCTCTCTGATTTCCTGGAACCATACACGGCACTAGACTCCTTCTTGAATGGTTTCTTTTCCGAACTAGATGATGCACCCTTTGTAATCTTCCCAGATTTCAGCCCAGCCTCAATTCTCTCTCCAGTCAAGATCAAATCAGTGAACCCAGCAGAAGAATTCCCAATGAGATGGTTGAAAAACGGCCCAGATAGGGTCCCCAAGAACATGTCTACCAGCTCCCGATCAGTCAATGGTGGCTGCACCCTGCCAGCCAGGTCTCTCCACTTCTGAGCGTACTCCTTAAAACCTTCGCTTGCACCTAACGCCATACCCTGGAGTTGGGTACGTGTGGGGGCAAGGTCGGCATTATATTGATACTGCTTATAGAAAGCAGTAGCCAACTCCTCCCAGTTACGAACCTTGGTCCCATCCAGCTGATAGAACCATTCGAGATGAGTCCCTGAAAGACTCTCCTGGAAGAAGTGGATCCATAAATTCTTATCCGCAGAGTACGGCTGAATTTTCCGAACATAGGACCTTAAATGCAGCTTGGGACAAGACGCCCCGTCATATTTAGAGAAGGATGGTGCTTTGAACTTATGGGGGATAATCACACCAGTTGGCAAACCCAAATCTCCGAAATCCAGCCCAGGTGTCTGTTGAATCTCCATAGCCTTCAACCTGTCCTCCAATTGCTTATATCTGTTGTCTGCAGGAGGGTACTGCTCTTCATCAAAATCTGTCTCGTTGTCGGAGACTACTGGAGTAGGGACCTTTACTTTTGCCTGAGAGGGACTCTTGCCAACAGAAGAACCAGCCTCTTCATGCTGCAGAGTATTGCCAAACCTTCGGCCCGAGTTGAACAGAACAGTTCTTCTCTTCTTCTTCTTCTCCTTCTTCAGGAGCATAGCCTTTAGTTCTTCTTGGCCTTTAGCCAGACCTTTGATTAGTTCTTGAAACTGCGCATTCTGCACCTGGAGAGCCTTGATTGATGTCTCAGTTGATGCAGATTCGGGATTCATGATGCTGAAATAAACAGCGAAGAACTGTAAGCAACCTGAAAAGGGGAAGAACCTGCTATGCACATGATATATGAAATGCGTATGCAATGCATTCAAGGGTTCGAAAGTTCAAATTTGTTGCAGACAAAAAGGAACACACGTTATCATTAAAGAAATCATTGTTTAATACATCAAAGCCTCATGGGCAAAAGTACAAAAAGTCAAATCAATCCCAAAATACACTGCGCATCCTCTTCGGAGCTATGTAGGTGTTGAGATTCCTCTCCTCATGCAACAGGCGGGTGAGTTCCAAGACCTTCTTTTCACTGGCATGCAGACTAGTCTCAAGAGAATTCCGCTCTTCCTTAAGCTGGATCCAGCTCTTCTGCATCTCTTCCCAGGATGTGGGCATATCAGGGTGCTGAATAATGTGGGGCCCTTCCCCTTCCAAGACAGGTTCTTTGATTACCGGGATCATGTGAGGATAAGGCATCACTAACTTCTGAGAGCGGGCGCGTACCCACTTGAGATAGGGTTCCAATGGGATGGAGTTCCTGTGCCCCAGAGTTTTGCTGTCTATCCTACTGGGCATCCTCCAAGCTCTGATAAATTTCTGGCGAAGTCCTTGAGTATCGTTGTCGAAGTAAAAAACTATGTCAGGAATCAACATGTCATGAGGACCATCCCTCCGAGCATAACCAAACTGTCTCCAAGCCAGGCATGGGCTATAAGTAATACCTCCTCTGATTCCAAGTAAAGGAACATTAGGGTACTCCCCGCAACGATCAATGATAGTGACATCTCCTCTGGACCTAGGACACCAATGTATATCTGCATGCGTAAGAGTCATCAACCGTTGTGACCATCTCAAACCCCTCTCATTCTTCAAGACTGATTGTGGAAGGTGCGAAATAAACCACCTTCCCAGGAGAGGAGTGCAACACATAAGGACACCTCTTTTTCTCATGGTTCGAGTGTAACATGAGTGAAGGATGTCCCCCAGCAATGTAGGTATAGGGTTCCTGGACGTAAAGATCTGGACAGCGCTGATATCAATGAGCTGATCTGGGTTAGGGAACAACACCAAACCATAAACAAGGAGGGCCACAACCTCTTCAAAAGCTTGCAAGTCAAGGGAATTCCAACATTCAAGGGCCTTTTCAAACAGGAACCTGGCTAAGAACCCTTTGATACCACTTCTAACTTCCCAATGTCCCTTGAGGTCAGATGACGGTAGGTGCAAGGCTTTAGCAATCTCTTCAAGCTTAGGTTCCTTTTATGTACCGTTGAAAGGTAGCTGATCAAGGATAGGGATCTTCAGGAGTCGGGAGAACTCCTCCAATGTAGGTACCAACTGATAATCCAAGAAGGTAAAACAGTGATGCAGAGGGTCAAAGAACTGGAACAAGACCTTTATCATATCTTCCTCAATGTTGGTGTTGACCAAACTGATGAGGCTTCCATGTCTTTCACTGAATGAAGAGTTCTCGGGAATCCTTGATATAAGCTCCTTAAGCTGAGGAGGGATCCTTACAAGACTGACTTGAATTGTCTTTCTACGAACAGTTTCCATGTCCTACAAAACAAGAACAAAGATGAAAATCCGAACCCCTGAAATGGTTAGTCAATGCATATGATGCTGGATGATGTCATGATGCTATGATTAAACACACCACAGATATTTACAACGACAAACATGTAAGGCACACAAGGCACACAAGACAAGCCCTTAAGGTTTAAGGCCAGCATGGGGTCTGGGTAGTACCCTCTTGAAGTTGGTGGGTTCAACCTGTCCTAATCAAAGTAACCGGGTTCTAAGGTTCCCAATATCACGGGATTGCTTTCATTGTTCATCGTTTCGATTTAGCCACTGAACTGGCGACCGAAATATTCCAGGAAAGCAACCCTCAATTGAGCGTAGTATCGAGTATCAACCAACCTCGGACTGCACCAAAGTCAGTTATCTCACTACCCTAAAGAGGCCAAGATAGTTCAATTAAGGTTCCTAAGGTCTGTTGATGCTTCACGACACCACGCGGAGGCCCCGTACTCTCCTTGACTGAACTCAAGGGTTACCGGTACACACCAAAGTGCCACATCAACGTAGCAGACTGTTTCAACCATGTTGGTATACCTCGCACAGTTCCCTCACAGCCTTGTTGCTACTTTCTAAGAAAGGTATCCCCCAGATCCGGGTTAGGATCTATAGAACTCCCAAGCAACCCACAATTTAAAGCACACAAAGCAATACAATTGAAAACATAGTTATTAGCTAGCCCTAAGGTACACCCCACTTTAAGTTTAGTCCCCAGCAGAGTCGCCAGTTCTGTGATCGGTGGATCTGGAACTGACTGTTTTAACGCTGGTTCGCGAAATGTCGCGGAAGCAAGAGTCGCCACCGTCTTTTATTTTCTCCAAATGGAAAGGACAAAAGCACAGAAAAATTCCTTAAAGAGATTGCTCTCGGTTCGGGAGGTAGGTTATAGAAAGGGAAGGTGTTAGCACCCTTTCTATCCATGGTTATCCATGGGCTCTTAGATACTTGCTCATTGTGTTTTCAAAAATGTTTGTTTGCTTTTCAATGTGGGTTTAAAAAAAGTTTCTTTGAAAAATTTCAGTTCGACTCGTACGTCAGAGTGTTTGAAAAATTTGCTTTGAAAGCTTTTGAAAAGTGTTGGTGTGAAAAGATTTCAGTTTGTTTTGAAGAGAGCAAGTATCTACGAGAACCTACCTACCCTAAGGAATTCGTCTGTGTAAATGTCCTTTAAAGTAGTGCCATCCCATCATTGAGAGGTAGGTAGCACCACCGTTGGAGGTGTTCGGGTCAATTCGAGGTTCGGGACATGGTGATCACCAGAGCAATGGGAAGACACCTTAGAAGCTACCCTCATGCCAGGTTCCCGGATCATGAGGACTTACTAAGACATCCTCTACTCGACGATCACCTTTCGAGGCAAGGCAACAGTGAGGCGTACCCTAGGGATGGTGTGTGCGAATTGTGTGTCATTTTCATTAATATTTGTCTTGTCATGTTCATTGTGATCTACGCTTGATTTTATTTAAGTCCATTCATTCTTTCATGCTTTTTTTGTTAACAGTTAAAAAATATTTGCGGGAAAGTAAATCTAAGGCTATTACAAATGGCGCGGGTCCACATCGCCAAAATTAAACCGGACCCGATTTGACAGAAAATAAATAAAGCAAATAAAAGTGCGAAAGGTTAAATTGTCCGAGTTACATGGCTTTGGGAGAGATACATGATTATTTAAGCAATAAAATAAATACGCAAATTAAACAATTAAAAATATGGGCGTTGGACCCTTTTGCAAAAAACTAAAGTTAATGAGGAATTAAAATTAGAATTAAATGTTTTTGTTTTTTTGGTATTTTTATGTTTTTTAAGATTTAAAAGAAAAAGGAATTAATTGAAATTAACTAACCCTAATTCTAATGGTTTTTAAGTTTGTTATGAAAATATTAAAATATAACCTAAATTAAACCTAAGTTAGTTTATGTACAATTTAATTATGAAAATAAAATAAGTAATATTATTATTATGAAAAAAAGAAAAAAAATTGAAAAGAATAAAAATTTATTAAACCTAAATTCTATGTTTTGTGTTTTATTATTAAAAGAAATTAAAATTATATCCTAATTAAAACTAAATATTTACATGTGAAAATACTTATAAAAATAATTAAAATAAACATTATATTTTGTTCTTTTTCTGATTTTTATGATGTTTTTCATATTTTGTAAAAATAATAATTAATTAAATTAAGATAATAAAGTAAATAAAATAATAAAGATAAAATATAAAAATATGGAGAAGGCAAACCAGGGGGGGTGGAAGTCCCCAAATAGGAGGTTAAATGTGAAATTCTGGCCCAGCAAGCTTTTTGATCCGTTTGACTTTTTCAGGCGCCATGTGGCTCTTTTGACCAGGGTTCAGGGTGTTCATCAATTCTATGCCTTTGGATTGATCTCCAGGGGGACGTGTCATGCTTGATTAGGAGGCACATAGCATATCCAAACATTAAGCGCTGCATGGGATTAGTTAATGAAAAATAATATTGAAATTGCACAGACCTGGGGTTCGAACCCAGGTCTTGGACGTTGAAGCCACAAGCATTTGCCAGCTGAGCCATTGAGCGCGTGTTACATATGTTAGACAAACAAATAATAAAAAAGAAGTAACGCGTTAATGGATTGAAAACGCGCGAAATTCAAAACAGCGAATCAACGCTTTCCACGTGATCGTCTTCTTCACGTTCCCTGTAACATAAACATTCAGCAACGGTTTTAGACGCGTTGCTTTAGGGACGCTTTAAGAAAATAGCGATTAGCCCCTCAACGCTCATAAATTGAGCGCGAGGGTTGGGATCTCTTCGTCCAGATGCGCTTGTTCTAATGGTGTTGGTCTGGAGTCCTGATTTTACTTTGTTTTGAAAGCCCCAAATCCAACCTCTGAAAACCCTAGATTTCAAGCATGGTACAATCGCGTATACGGCATAAAAATCAAATTGAATGCAATGGTTAGCTTCACAATCAAATGAGGAATAAGAATCAACAATTAAATTTCATAAAAAATGCCTAGAACATGATATGCGTTTATGAGTTTTTTGCTGTACAGTCGAAGGTCTCGTTACCAATTCCTTGCGTTTGAGTTGATGTTAGGGATTGGAATCGCTTCTGGGAACCTTGAGGAAGCTATTGGAAAAGGAATTAGGCTTTGAATCGTCCTTTAGAGTGGTTTTCAGAATTGCTTTTTTGACAAAAAATTCCAAGTTTGTAAATGTATTTCCTGCGCAGCTTAGAGTGTGTTGTGATTAGGGTTTGATTCCTGTCTTTGTAGTGAAGCTATTAGGTCAAGAAAATTGAATAAAATCCATGGCATTGATGATTTTGCATATTTGATTTTCCAAGATCTTTTCATATCTTTTCCACATGGTTTTTGTATCAATTATGATCAATTAGCTCCAAATCTTTCCTAGTTTGCATTTACACGAAATATTGACCTTAAAACATGTATAAAAAGATTGGTTTAGTTAATTTAAACATTTTTCATATATTTAATTGATTTAATTGAATTAATATAAATAAAAATCCAAATAAATAAATAAAAAATGAGAAAATACTTCCCTTTGGGCCAAATGGTCGTGCATATGCTTGGAATGATGAATCATGGCAGAAACATGGGCCCATTAGCATTTTTAGGTCATTTGGATCAAAGTTGACTTTTCAAAATATCCAAAAATTTCCCAACTTCTACAAGGCATAACTTGCTCAATTTTTAAGCTTTTCTCATGTTCTTGGACATTTTGGAAAGGTCTTTGAGTCCTCTAACCAATGCCTTTAGTCCCATGTCATTTTGATTCTCCAATCTCAAGTTATGGCCTTTGACTTAAAGTCCCTTTTTGTTGACTTTTGAAAATGACCTATAATGTTGAAATTGATAACTTTTTGTGAGAGCATTTCTTGGACTTGAAGTATGAAGATGAGTTGTAGGAAATGTCTTTCTCTTCACAATGAGCTTTGGATGGGATTTTTCTGATAATCCATGTGAAAGTTATGCCCTGGTCAATTTCAGTTGACTTTTTCAACTGTCCAAATATAGTAACTTTTGCATCTTGATGATTTTCTGAGCCAAATTTTGAGAATCATGATCAAGCATTGATCAAATGATGTTTGTGGCTTCAAAATGATATGTTGACCAAAAATTTGAACTTTTGACTGTCAAATGACCATTTTGCCCCTACAGTTGACTGTAGTGCAATTTAGGGTTTTGACTGTGCAATTTTGAGCTGAATACCTTGAAACTTGATATGAGGATACTTGACCATATTTGTAGGAATGTGAGACTTGATTGGTCCCTTGAAAACTTCCTTTTCTTGATCAGAACACAAACCCTAGTTTTGACTGTGTAGGGGGCCTTTGCACTGTGTAACCCTTGGGGGAGATTTGAAGCTTGGCTTGACAATTTCTTGAAGAATATGGGAGGGCAAATTTTGGGGTGCAACAGTTGCCCCTGTTCAATCTTCTTAGACCTGAGGATGCAGATTGGCTGATGTGCCTTTCGTAATCCGAGGGTGGAAGATGATTGAACACTAGAGTGCCCAGAAATTTGTGCTCACATATTAGCAGTGTGATGGGGGAATGGGCTTATAGATGCCATTGGGAGGTTTGATGGATAGGATGATGGGCTTATAGATGCCATCTGGACGTTGATCGCGTAGGAGATTCCTTAGCTAGAACCTGCATACCTGCAAAAAGAAACATGAGTACCTGACACGTTGCAGGAGTTGATTTCAGATGCTTGGTATAGATGTGTCCTGACTGGTTACAGGAGCTGAGTCTGGAGCTTCAATCAGCGATGAATGAACCAGGGATGGTTACTGCCTTAGTATGAATGGTAAGAGACCCTTGGGTGATTTTAACTTCAACAACGCTCGTTGAGAAAATCTTAGCGGGAAATACCATCTTCGCAGGATCGGAATGAGAACCATAGGCCATTATAATTTGAAAGGGAATCACCTCACTCGCCGTTGGAGAGGGAATCATAGGAAAAGGAATTGTCACCTCACACTCATCGTCGGAGAGGGAAACATCTGAAGAAGGAATTACCACCTCACGCACTTGTCGGAGAGGGGACCATAGGAGACTATCACCTCACACTCATCGTCGGAGAGGGAAACATCTGAAGAAGGAATTACCACCTCACGCACTTGTCGGAGAGGGGACCATAGGAGACTATCACCTCACACTCATCGTCGGAGAGGGGAACATCTGAAGAAGGAATTACCACCTCACGCACTTGCCGGAGAGGGGACCATAAGAGACTATCACCTCACACTCATCGTCGGAGAGGGGAACATCTTGAAAAAGGGATTACCACCTCACGCACCTGTCGGAGAGGGGACCATAAGAGACTATCACCTCACACTCATCGTCGGAGAGGGGAACATCTTGAAAAAGGGATTACCACCTCACGCACCTGTCGGAGAGGGGACCATAAGAGACTATCACCTCACACTCATCGTCGGAGAGGGGAACATCTGAAGAAGGAATTACCACCTCACGCACTTGTCGGAGAGGGGACCATAGGAGACTATCACCTCACACTCATCGTCGGAGAGGGAAACATCTGAAAAAGGAATTATCACCTCACACACCGTCGGAGAGGGGACCATCACTTCTGCTGAGTCTTTATCAGAAAAATCTGTTGGGGGTCGATTTAGCTGAACTAGAGAAGGCCTTGAAATATGTTTTGAGAATTTAACTGCATCTTTCCTGAAAGGTAAAGGTCAGTCATATGCAATGCATGATATGGATCGAGCAATGATGTTCTCAACATAAATGAGATTTGTATGATATGATGCGTCTATGCATGTTATAATGATGTATGTGATGTTTTATGTATGTTTTCGTCTAGGAAAGTAGATCCTTGACGGGTGCCGGGAAGTCATATCCTGGGCTGATGTTGAAGAACAAGCTTTTACTTCCGCTGGGGATGATAACTACAAGAATACCGGTAGGAGAAGATGACCCCGTTGCGGAATAAACTTGGCAAATGGAAGATTCTGCGGGGAGAAAAGACGCTCTAGCGACCATGCTGGGAAGCAATACTCTGTGGGAAGAGGGATGACTTGCTGAGTGTAGATAATAATTTGCTGAGGATGTCTTTGTTGTATTGGAAGTGTTGATAGGCTTCGCTGGGGTAGGAAAGAACTACGTTGACGACGACCTTTCCGTGGCTTTTGGCTGAGGATAACCCAGTTATATCCTATTGAGGAAATAACTCTTTAAATCAAGCCGGACGACGCGTTCGTGTTCTGCGAGGGGGTAAGCTTCCAGAATCTTACTGGGGATAAGCTTACTGCTTGGGGGAGATAGATTCCAACCTTCCTGGGGAACCAGATTGGACTCTTCTGGGGGAGTTTTGATATGCTGGGGAAGTGATTCCTTTGAACGTTGATATGCCGCCGGGGAACAATCTTTAGACCAAGACTGCCGGGGATGCTTGTTAAGAATATATGTGCTGCTGCTGGAGGAGTATTGAGATCTACTGGAGGATACTCAGTTTCCTTGAGATTTGATAGCTTTGCTTGGAGAAGAATGTACTGTTTAATCACTCTCTGGGGAATTAAGACGTACTGGTCATGTTCTTTAGCTGAACCTACCTTGGCACCTTTGGAGGATAGAACAATTAGACTGCTCAGACAACTCTTTTATTGCCCCTGTTTCTAGTGTCACCTGCAATTAATTCCTTTGTTTCGTATGCAAATATTTATGAATTAGCAAATTATTGTCAATGCATATATCACAAATTGAACCTTGGACGTTCTTCGCAAAACAAAACAAAAAAAGAAAAACACTTGGCACGTTTAACTGAAAATATATTTGTATTGATTTTGAATGGCCTGTGAATAGGCGTTTTGTGTACAAGAGGCTGACGTCCTAGTAAGAGGTACGTCGCCGAACAAGAGAGTTTATACAAATTTTGTACAAAAGAAAATAAAACAACTGTGTGAAGTGAATGATCCCACTGGGTTTCAACTCTGCTATTGCCTTAATAACTCCGAGCGTCTCATCACTTGATGACCTTGGTTGAAGGTGAAGCTGATTGATCGATGCCGTCTGGACTTGATGTAGATACCGGATTCTGGATGCAAAGTGGTCCAATGAGACATAGTATTACACTTTTATCCCTAATTTTTGCCTGGACCGCCCTTTCGGGTTTTCAGTCCACCGGGATACCCATTTTTGCCCAAGCCGCCTTTTCAGGTTTTCGACTTGCCGGGTGTACAGATTTTTTTCATTTTCATCCCTTCATTTTGCCCGAACCCTTTTGGTTCGACGGGAAGCCCTAATTTTTGCCTAGGCATGTCAGCCTAGCGGGTCTTTTTTATGCGTAGTATTTTTTAACTATGTCTGCATTGGCGGGGTGAGGAAGGTCGTCACCATCCATATTGGTCAATATCATGGCTCCTCCTGAGAACACATGCTTAACCACAAATGGCCCTTCATACGTAGGGGTCCATTTGCCCCTTGGATCACTCTGAGGAAGGATGATTCTCTTGATTACCAGATCCCCAACTTGGTACTCCTGTGGTCTGACCTTTTTGTTAAATGCCCTGATCATCCGTTTCTGATACGTCTGACCATGACAGATAGCAGCAAGTCTTTTTTCATCAATGAGGTTGAGTTGATCAAGTCGTGTCTGGATCCAATCATCTTCGTTCAGATTTGCATCCTTCATTATCCGGAGAGAGGGTATTTGTACTTCGATCGGTAAGACTGCCTCCATACCATAAACCAGAGAGAAAGGAGTTGCCCCGGTTGACGTCCTAGCTGAGGTACGGTACCCATGCAGAGCGAACGGTAACATCTCGTGCCAATCTTTGTACGTCACTGTCATCTTCTGCACGATTTTCTTGATGTTCTTATTTGCTGCTTCTACAGCCCCATTCATCTTCGGTCTGTAAGGAGAAGAATTGTGGTGCTGTATCTTGAACTGTTCGCAGAGCTCAGCAATCATCTTGTTGTTCAAATTGGTACCGTTGTCTGTAATAATCCGCCCAGGGACGCCGTACCGACAGATCAGGTTGTGTCGAATAAACCGTGCCACAACAGTCTTGGTTACCGTAGCATAGGAGGCTGCCTCGACCCACTTTGTGAAATAATCGATCACCACTAGGATGAAGCGATGTCCATTGGATGCCGTAGGTTTTATCTCGTCGATCATGTCTATGCCCCACATTGCAAACGGCCAAGGCGCGGTCAGAACATTCAGGGGAACCGGAGGAACGTGCACCTTGTCTGCATAAATCTGGCACTTGTGGCATGTCCTGGAATGTTGGTAGCAGTCAGCTTCCATTGTGGACCAGTAGTATCCTGCCCGTAGGATCTTCTTAGCCATAGTGTGTCCACTGGAATGCGTACCAAAGGTCCCTTCATGTAGCTCTTCCATGATTCTTTCTGCTTCAGTCTTATCCACACAACGCAGTAAGGTCGAATCATGGTTTTGTTTGTACAAGATGCCGTTGCTTAGGAAGAACTTGGCTGCGAACCTCCTCAGGAATTTCTTATCGTTGACAGAGGCACCTTCAGGGTATTCCTGAGTTTCCAGATATCTCTTCACTTCGTGGTACCAAGGCTTCTCAGTCACCAATTCAGTTTCGAGATCACAACAGTATGCCGGTTCGTCCAGTTTCCAGATGATGATTCGGGGAGCCTCATTATCCCATTTAACCTTGAACATTGAAGACATTGTAGCTAATGCGTCCGCTAACTGATTCTCTTCTCTTGGAAAGTGCTCAAAGGTTATCTCTGTAAAGTGGGGGATCAGGGTCCATACACATTCTTTGTAAGGAATCAGGTTTGGATGTTTCGTATCCCACTCTCCTTTGATCTGATTGATCACAAGAGCGGAATCTCCGAAGACACTCAGAAACTTGATCCTTAGGTCTATCGCAGCTTGAAGACCCATGATACACGCCTCATACTCCACCATGTTATTGGTACAGTTGAAACATAGCCGGGAAGTGAGTGGAGTATGAGTACCTTGAGGTGATATGATGATGGCGCCGATACCGTTTCCCAAAGCATTGGAGGCTCCGTCAAAGTGCATAGACCATCGGGATCCTGGTTCAGGTCCTTCATCCGGTCCAGGTACTTCACAGTCTGTCACAATCATGATGCTTTCATCCGGAAACTCGAAGTTCATTGATTGGTAGTCATCTACAGCTTGATGATCTAAGTGGTCTGCCAATACACTTCCCTTGATGGCTTTCTGGGTCGTATACTGAATTTCGTATTCCGTCAAGATCATTTGCCATCTTGCAATTCTCCCAGACAGAGCAGGCTTTTCGAATATGTACTTTATAGGATCCATCTTTGAGATCAACAAGGTAGTGTGAGTCAGCATATACTGTCTCAGCCGGCGAGCAGCCCATACCAAAGCGCAGCAAGTTTTCTCAAGCAGTGAGTATCGGGTCTCACAGTCGGTAAACTTTTTGCTAAGGTAATAAATGGCATGCTCTTTTCGGCCAGACTCGTCATGCTGCCCCAGCACACACCCCATTGAATTGTCAAGCACTGTCAGATATAGTATCAGAGGTCTCCCTTCAACCGGTGGCATAAGGATAGGTGGTTCTTGGAGATACTCTTTGATTTTGTCGAAAGCAGCCTGACATTCATCGTTCCAACGTACTACCTGATCTTTCTTCAGCAGCTTGAAGATTGGCTCACAGGTAGCAGTCAGGTGTGAGATGAACCGAGCAATGTAATTCAGGCGTCCTAAAAAGTCTCTGACTTCCTTCTCTGTCTTAGGAACTGGCATCTCTTGAATGGCTTTGACCTTAGCAGGGTCCACTTGAATACCTTTATCACTGACCACGAAGCCTAGCAACTTCCCAGATCTTACCCCGAAGGTGCACTTGTTAGGGTTCAATCTTAGTTTGTACAGTTTCAACCGGTCAAACAACTTCTGCAGATGATATAGGTGCTCTTCCTCAGTCTGGGACCTAGCAATCATGTCGTCAACATACACTTCTATCTCGTGATGGATCATGTCATGAAATAAGGCAACCATGGCACGTTGGTAGGTTGCCCCAGCATTCTTTAACCCGAATGGCATGACCTTGTAACAGAAGGTGCCCCACTGTGTAACAAATGTAGTCTTTTCCATGTCTTCAGGTGCCATCTTAATCTGATTGTAACCTGAAAAGCCATCCATGAAAGAGAATACCTTGTGCTGAGCTGTATTATCAACGAGGACGTCAATGTGAGGTAGAGGGAAGTCATCTTTGGGGCTGGCCCTGTTCAGATCCCTGTAGTCGACACACATTCTGACCTTACCGTCCTTCTTGGGTACCGGCACCACATTAGCAACCCACTGAGGGTAAGAAGTCACTGCAAGAAACCCGACATCAAACTGTTTCATAACCTCGGCCTTAATCTTCTCAGACATCTATGGACGCATCCGACGGACCTTTTGTTTAACTGGAGGGCAGTCTTCCTTAGTCGGCAAGTGATGGACGACAATATCGGTATCCAACCCGGGCATGTCTTCGTAGGACCAGGCAAAGATCTCCATATAGTCATGTAACATCTTGGTTAACCGTTGCTTCACGCTGAGCTCTAGGTTGGCACCAATCTTTACCTCTTTTCTGTCTGCCTCAGTACCCAAGTTTATGGTTTCCACTGGCTCTTCATGGGGTTGAATTGCCCTCTCTTCCTGAAGCAACAGTCTTGCAAGCTCGCCAGGCACTTCGCAATCATCTTCACCTTCGTCTTCGGCTAAGTTGATCGGATTTTCGAAGTCATAATTGGCAGTAGCAGAGTTGTTATCAGTGAGATCCAGAGTGGATTGGAACCTGTATGAGTGAGTGTGTGTGTAAATACAGCTGTTTTGAAAATTATGTAAAGGAAAAGGAAGACAGAAAAGGAACACAATATTTGCAATGCGAAAAATACGTCCAAGATTTTCATTCATGATATATGAAATGACAGTTCGTATGCCCTCACAAATAGAACCACGGTGCCTCGGGTAAGACACCGGGCCATAGAGTTTATCATTGTTTATTACAAAATAACAAAACATAGGAATTCATTACTTAGTAACAAAAGAAACAGGGAGATTGTCCTTTGCGCTCCAATTGTTAAGTCCACCGTCAGTTGCCGGGTAGATCCAGCTATCAAACTCAGCTTCATCAACTTCCTCTTCATCCCCAATAGCATTAACTCCATGAGCAGGCAGGGGAGCTGTCACCACATTAGGCTTGTCAGATGCCTCAAACTGTACCTCCTTAGCGTCAATGAGGTCCTGTAGCTTGTTCTTTAACGCCCAACAGTCGTCGGTCGAGTGCCCCGGGCTATCTGAATGGTAAGCACAACGAGCATTCGGGTTGTACTTGGGAGATGTTGTATTAGGGAACTTTGGAGCCTCCCTGACAGTCACGAAATTGGTTGCGAGCAACTGTGGCAGGATCTGCGATAGGGTCATGTTTAACCGGGTAAACTCCCTCCGGGGTCTTTCAGCTCTTTGAGAATTGTTTGGCCGAGGAGCGGCAGCAGGCTTAGCAATCATCACCGCACTGACAGATTGGCGGTGCTCAGGTCTCTCTGATTTCCTGGAACCATACACGGCACTAGACTCCTTCTTGAATGGTTTCTTTTCCGAACTAGATGATGCACCCTTTGTAATCTTCCCAGATTTCAGCCCAGCCTCAATTCTCTCTCCAGTCAAGATCAAATCAGTGAACCCAGTAGAAGAATTCCCAATGAGATGGTTGAAAAACGGCCCAGATAGGGTCCCCAAGAACATGTCTACCAGCTCCCGATCAGTCAATGGTGGCTGCACCCTGCCAGCCAGGTCTCTCCACTTCTGAGCGTACTCCTTAAAACCTTCGCTTGCACCTAACGCCATACCCTGGAGTTGGGTACGTGTGGGGGCAAGGTCGGCATTATATTGATACTGCTTATAGAAAGCAGTAGCCAACTCCTCCCAGTTACGAACCTTGGTCCCATCCAGCTGATAGAACCATTCGAGATGAGTCCCTGAAAGACTCTCCTGGAAGAAGTGGATCCATAAATTCTTATCCGCAGAGTACGGCTGAATTTTCCGAACATAGGACCTTAAATGCAGCTTGGGACAAGATGCCCCGTCATATTTGGAGAAGATGGTGCTTTGAACTTATGGGGGATAATCACACCAGTTGGCAAACCCAAATCTCCGAAATCCAGCCCAGGTGTCTGTTGAATCTCCATAGCCTTCAACCTGTCCTCCAATTGCTTATATCTGTTGTCTGCAGGAGGGTACTGCTCTTCATCAAAATCTGTCTCGTTGTCGGAGACTACTGGAGTAGGGACCTTTACTTCTGCCTGAGAGGGACTCTTGCCAACAGAAGAACCAGCCTCTTCATGCTGCAGAGTATTGCCAAACCTTCGGCCCGAGTTGAACAGAACAGTTCTTCTCTTCTTCTTCTTCTCCTTCTTCAGGAGCATAGCCTTTAGTTCTTCT
Organism: Vicia faba; assembly: GCA_948472305.1. NCBI lineage: Eukaryota > Viridiplantae > Streptophyta > Magnoliopsida > Fabales > Fabaceae > Vicia > Vicia faba. Next base: position 1,634,133,109 of record OX451739.1, on the reverse strand, counting down.
TGGCCTTTAGCCAGACCTTTGATTAGTTCTTGAAACTGCGCATTCTGCACCTGGAGAGCCTTGATTGATGTCTCAGTTGATGCAGATTCGGGATTCATGATGCTGAAATAAACAGCGAAGAACTGTAAGCAACCTGAAAAGGGGAAGAACCTGCTATGCACATGATATATGAAATGCGTATGCAATGCATTCAAGGGTTCGAAAGTTCAAATTTGTTGCAGACAAAAAGGAACACACGTTATCATTAAAGAAATCATTGTTTAATACATCAAAGCCTCATGGGCAAAAGTACAAAAAGTCAAATCAATCCCAAAATACACTGCGCATCCTCTTCGGAGCTATGTAGGTGTTGAGATTCCTCTCCTCATGCAACAGGCGGGTGAGTTCCAAGACCTTCTTTTCACTGGCATGCAGACTAGTCTCAAGAGAATTCCGCTCTTCCTTAAGCTGGATCCAGCTCTTCTGCATCTCTTCCCAGGATGTGGGCATATCAGGGTGCTGAATAATGTGGGGCCCTTCCCCTTCCAAGACAGGTTCTTTGATTACCGGGATCATGTGAGGATAAGGCATCACTAACTTCTGAGAGCGGGCGCGTACCCACTTGAGATAGGGTTCCAATGGGATGGAGTTCCTGTGCCCCAGAGTTTTGCTGTCTATCCTACTGGGCATCCTCCAAGCTCTGATAAATTTTTGGCGAAGTCCTTGAGTATCGTTGTCGAAGTCAAAAACTATGTCAGGAATCAACATGTCATGAGGACCATCCCTCCGAGCATAACCAAACTGTCTCCAAGCCAGGCATGGGCTATAAGTAATACCTCCTCTGATTCCAAGTAAAGGAACATTAGGGTACTCCCCGCAACGATCAATGATAGTGACATCTCCTCTGGACCTAGGACACCAATATATATCTGCATGCGTAAGAGTCATCAACCGTTGTGACCATCTCAAACCCCTCTCATTCTTCAAGAATGATTGTGGAAGGTGCGAAATAAACCACCTTCCCAGGAGAGGAGTGCAACACATAAGGACACCTCTTTTTCTCATGGTTCGAGTGTAACATGAGTGAAGGATGTCCCCCAGCAATGTAGGTATAGGGTTCCTGGACATAAAGATCTGGACAGCGCTGATATCAATGAGCTGATCTGGGTTAGGGAACAACACCAAACCATAAACAAGGAGGGCCACAACCTCTTCAAAAGCTTGCAAGTCAAGGGAATTCCAACATTCAAGGGCCTTTTCAAACAGGAACCTGGCTAAGAACCCTTTGATACCACTTCTAACTTCCCAATGTCCCTTGAGGTCAGATGACGGTAGGTGCAAGGCTTTAGCAATCTCTTCAAGCTTAGGTTCCTTTTCTGTACCGTTGAAAGGTAGCTGATCAAGGATAGGGATCTTCAGGAGTCGGGAGAACTCCTCCAATGTAGGTACCAACTGATAATCCAAGAAGGTAAAACAGTGATGCAGAGGGTCAAAGAACTGGAACAAGACCTTTATCATATCTTCCTCAATGTTGGTGTTGACCAAACTGATGAGGCTTTCATGTCTTTCACTGAATGAAGAGTTCTCGGAAATCCTGGATATAAGCTCCTTAAGCTGAGGAGGGATCCTTACAAGACTGACTTGAATTGTCTTTCTACGAACAGTTTCCATGTCCTACAAAACAAGAACAAAGATGAAAATCCGAACCCCTGAAATGGTTAGTCAATGCATATGATGCTGGATGATGTCATGATGCTATGATTAAACACACCAAAGATATTTACAACGACAAACATGTAAGGCACACAAGGCACACAAGACAAGCCCTTAAGGTTTAAGGCCAGCATGGGGTCTGGGTAGTACCCTCTTGAAGTTGGTGGGTTCAACCTGTCCTAATCAAAGTAACCGGGTTCTAAGGTTCCCAATATCACGGGATTGCTTTCATTGTTCATCGTTTCGATTTAGCCACTGAACTGGCGATCGAAATATTCCAGGAAAGCAACCCTCAATTGAGCGTAGTATCGAGTATCAACCAACCTCGGACTGCACCAAAGTCAGTTATCTCACTACCCTAAAGAGGCCAAGATAGTTCAATTAAGGTTCCTAAGGTCTGTTGATGCTTCACGACACCACGCGGAGGCCCCGTACTCTCCTTGACTGAACTCAAGGGTTACCGGTACACACCAAAGTGCCACATCAACGTAGCAGACTGTTTCAACCATGTCGGTATACCCCGCACAGTTCCCTCACAGCCTTGTTGCTACTTTCTAAGAAAGGTATCCCCCAGATCCGGGTTAGGATCTATAGAACTCCCAAGCAACCCACAATTTAAAGCACACAAAGCAATACAATTGAAAACATAGTTATTAGCTAGCCCTAAGGTACACCCCACTTTAAGTTTAGTCCCCAGCAGAGTCGCCAGTTCTGTGATCGGTGGATCTGGAACTGACTGTTTTAACGCTGGTTCGCGAAATGTCGCGGAAGCAAGAGTCGCCATCGTCTTTTATTTTCTCCAAATGGAAAGGACAAAAGCACAGAAAAATTCCTTAAAGAGATTGCTCTCGGTTCGGGAGGTAGGTTATAGAAAGGGAAGGTGTTAGCACCCTTTCTATCCATGGTTATCCATGGGCTCTTAGATACTTGCTCATTGTGTTTTCAAAAATGTTTGTTTGCTTTTCAATGTGGGTTTAAAAAAAGTTTCTTTGAAAAATTTCAGTTCGACTCGTACGTCAGAGTGTTTGAAAAATTTGCTTTGAAAGCTTTTGAAAAGTGTTGGTGTGAAAAGATTTCAGTTTGTTTTGAAGAGAGCAAGTATCTACGAGAACCTACCTACCCTAAGGAATTCGTCTGTGTAAATGTCCTTTAAAGTAGTGTCATCCCACCATTGAGAGGTAGGTAGCACCACCGTTGGAGGTGTTCGGGTCAATTCGAGGTTCGGGACATGGTGATCACCAGAGCAATGGGAAGACACCTTAGAAGCTACCCTCATGCCAGGTTCCCGGATCATGAGGACTTACTAAGACATCCTCTACTCGACGATCACCTTTCGAGGCAAGGCAACAGTGAGGCGTACCCTAGGGGTGGTGTGTGCGAATTGTGTGTCATTTTCATTAATATTTGTCTTGTCATGTTCATTGTGATCTACGCTTGATTTTATTTAAGTCCATTCATTCTTTCATGCTTTTTTTGTTAACAGTTAAAAAATATTTGCGGGAAAGTAAATCTAAGGCTATTACAAATGGCGCGGGTCCACATCGCCAAAATTAAACCGGACCCGATTTGACAGAAAATAAATAAAGCAAATAAAAGTGCGAAAGGTTAAATTGTCCGAGTTACACGGCTTTGGGAGAGATACATGATTATTTAAGCAATAAAATAAATACGCAAATTAAACAATTAAAAATATGGGCGTTGGACCCTTTTGCAAAAAACTAAAGTTAATGAGGAATTAAAATTAGAATTAAATGTTTTTGTTTTTTTGGTATTTTTATGTTTTTTAAGATTTAAAAGAAAAAGGAATTAATTGAAATTAACTAACCCTAATTCTAATGGTTTTTAAGTTTGTTATGAAAATATTAAAATATAACCTAAATTAAACCTAAGTTAGTTTATGTACAATTTAATTATGAAAATAAAATAAGTAATATTATTATTATGAAAAAAAGAAAAAAAATTGAAAAGAATAAAAATTTATTAAACCTAAATTCTATGTTGTGTTTTATTATTAAAAGAAATTAAAATTATATCCTAATTAAAACTAAATATTTACATGTGAAAATACTTATAAAAATAATTAAAATAAACATTATATTTTGCTCTTTTTCTGATTTTTATGATGTTTTTCATATTTTGTAAAAATAATAATTAATTAAATTAAGATAATAAAGTAAATAAAATAATAAAGATAAAATATAAAAATATGGAGAAGGCAAACCAGGGGGGGTGGAAGTCCCCAAATAGGAGGTTAAATGTGAAATTCTGGCCCAGCAAGCTTTTTGATCCGTTTGACTTTTTCAGGCGCCATGTGGCTCTTTTGACCAGGGTTCAGGGTGTTCATCAATTCTATGCCTTTGGATTGATCTCCAGGGGGACGTGTCATGCTTGATTAGGAGGCACATAGCATATCCAAACATTAAGCGCTGCATGGGATTAGTTAATGAAAAATAATATTGAAATTGCACAGACCTGGGGTTCGAACCCAGGTCTTGGACGTTGAAGCCACAAGCATTTGCCAGCTGAGCCATTGAGCGCGTGTTACATATGTTAGACAAACAAATAATAAAAAAGAAGTAACGCGTTAATGGATTGAAAATGCGCGAAATTCAAAACAGCGAATCAACGCTTTCCACGTGATCGTCTTCTTCACGTTCCCTGTAACATAAACATTCAGCAACGGTTTTAGACGCGTTGCTTTAGGGACGCTTTAAGAAAATAGCGATTAGCCCCTCAACGCTCATAAATTGAGCGCGAGGGTTGGGATCTCTTCGTCCAGATGCGCTTGTTCTAATGGTGTTGGTCTGGAGTCCTGATTTTACTTCGTTTTGAAAGCCCCAAATCCAACCTCTGAAAACCCTAGATTTCAAGCATGGTACAATCGCGTATACGGCATAAAAATCAAATTGAATGCAATGGTTAGCTTCACAATCAAATGAGGAATAAGAATCAACAATTAAATTTCATAAAAAATGCCTAGAACATGATATGCATTTATGAGTTTTTTGCTGTACAGTCGAAGGTCTCGTTACCAATTCCTTGCGTTTGAGTTGATGTTAGGGATTGGAATCGCTTCTGGGAACCTTGAGGAAGCTATTGGAAAAGGAATTAGGCTTTGAATCGTCCTTTAGAGTGGTTTTCAGAATTGCTTTTTTGACAAAAAATTCCAAGTTTGTAAATGTATTTCCTGCGCAGCTTAGAGTGTGTTGTGATTAGGGTTTGATTCCTGTCTTTGTAGTGAAGCTATTAGGTCAAGAAAATTGAATAAAATCCATGGCATTGATGATTTTGCATATTTGATTTTCCAAGATCTTTTCATATCTTTTCCACATGGTTTTTGTATCAATTATGATCAATTAGCTCCAAATCTTTCCTAGTTTGCATTTACACGAAATATTGACCTTAAAACATGTATAAAAAGATTGGTTTAGTTAATTTAAACATTTTTCATATATTTAATTGATTTAATTGAATTAATATAAATAAAAATCCAAATAAATAAATACAAAATGAGAAAATACTTCCCTTTGGGCCAAATGGTCGTGCATATGCTTGGAATGATGAATCATGGAAGAAAAATGGGCCCATTAGCATTTTTAGGTCATTTGGATCAAAGTTGACTTTTCAAAATATCCAAAAATTGCCCAACTTCTACAAGGCATAACTTGCTCAATTTTTAAGCTTTTCTCATGTTCTTGGACATTTTGGAAAGGTCTTTGAGTCCTCTAACCAATGCCTTTGGTCCCATGTCATTTTGATTCTCCAATCTCAAGTTATGGCCTTTGACTTAAAGTCCCTTTTTGTTGACTTTTGAAAATGACCTATAATGTTCAAATTGATAACTTTTTGTGAGAGCATATCTTGGACTTGAAGTATGAAGATGAGTTGTAGGAAATGTCTTTCTCTTCACAATGAGCTTTGGATGGGATTTTTATGATAATCCATGTGAAAGTTATGCCCTGGTCAATTTCAGTTGACTTTTTCAGCTGTCCAAATATAGTAACTTTTGCATCTTGATGATTTTCTGAGCCAAATTTTGAGAATCATGATCAAGCATTGATCAAATGATGTTTGTGGCTTCAAAATGATATGTTGACCAAAAATTTGAACTTTTGACTGTCAAATGACCATTTTGCCCCTACAGTTGACTGTAGTGCAATTTAGGGTTTTGACTGTGCAATTTTGAGCTGAATACCTTGAAACTTGATATGAGGATACTTGACCATATTTGTAGGCATGTGAGACTTGATTGGGCCCTTGAAAACTTCCTTTTCTTGATCAGAACACAAACCCTAGTTTTGACTGTGTAGGGGGCCTTTGCACTGTGTAACCCTTGGGGGAGATTTGAAGCTTGGCTTGACAATTTCTTGAAGAATATGGGAGGGCAAATTTTGGGGTGCAACACCAATAACTTTCAATTTATAGGCAAAGATCTTGTAGCTTGGAGAGTGCAACCATCACATGCTAGGGTGATGCCTTGCTGTTGAAACAAGTATGGTGGTTAGTAGCCTTAGTAGCGCCTAAGCTAGAATTGTAAGCAGGAATTAAGGAAAGGTAACTTCCAAAGCAAAAGTAACGCATGGGCCCAACACACTTTTGTACAAGTTTTCTTTTCCAAGACAATAAAGGTACTTATATGCCACACGTGGAGAAATCCTTTGAACAAAGACCCATAAGTGGTTGTGAGCATCAAATGATGATGAGATTGATCAAACCAGAGATTCTACAACATGATATTTTGCATCATTGCTTAGTTCTGGATTAGAAGTTCAGCTTCAGCGTGACTTAGAATAGACATGCAACTTCTGATCCTTGAATCCCTTTACTTCAGCATGTTCTGAAGGGGCTCTCAGACTTTCCAGGATGCTCACAACACACTTTGTAACCTTCTTTGAATTGCCCCTGTAAACTCTGACCGAACCTTTATGAGAATTGGACCAGAAGTTCTGATCCAACTCTGCCTTGAAAATGTTCAGAATTTGTTGAGTGCTTTAGTTTCATGGACGTGTCTTTGAACATTTATAACTTGAAATTCCAGCATTTCCAGGACAAGTTCTGTTCTGCAATGTTTTAGATTTTATTGAAATCTATAACTTTTGTTCCATAAGTTCTTCCAGAATCAGCTTGCATCATGGTGATAATCTGATCAGAAGTTCTGAACTTATCATATTTCTTAAACACTTAGAAAGAATTCAGTATTTAGAATTTTGACTTTTGAATTTCTTGATGAAACAAACTTCATATTTCAATGTGTCTTGACGAAATATGATTCTGGAAACTTAATTTTGATCCAAAAGTCAAAGTTTGACTTTTCAGTGTGTAAATGACCATTTTGCCCTTGTGAATGACTTTATTGGAAACTTTGAAATTCAAGGCTTGAAATTGGATGGGAACAAGCCTGAGGGTCCAGGGTGATCCTTTGAGAAATGAGAGGGAAAATTTTGGGGTACAACAATTGCCCCTGTTCAATCTTCTTAAGCCTGAGGATGTAGATTGGCTGGTCTTCCTTTCATGATCTGAAGGCGGAAGATGATTGAACACTAGAGTACCCAGAAATTTCACTCGTATGAAGTAATGTTGATTGGTGATGTTGGGCATGGGCTTACAGATGCCACTTGGAAGGCGACGGGGAATCGTCAGAGATGGGCTTAAAGATGTCATCCAGAAAATATCGGTTGCATAAGAGATTCCTTGGCGAGAATTCCTGTACCTTTTGTTGAGGGGGACTTTGTTGAGGAATGTTGATTCATGCCCTTGAGAAGTAAGATCTAGGAGCTTCGGTTGTCCATTACTCTACTGGGGAATTAACTCTTGATTGAGGGAGTGAAAGTAGAATGTATACCTAGTTAGGGTCTAGGCTGTACAACGACTTACTAGGGAAAAATGACACTTACCATATTTGGTCGGGTCTAGGCCCTTCAGTGTTGTAAACTGTTGTTTGGAGATAAGGGAGAAGGAACCTGGATAGTAGGGTTACTTCGAGATGAAAGCCTGGATAGTTAGATTGGCGGATCTTCCATTCATGACTTGAAGGATAGTTGTTGGAGATGGGCTTAAAAGATGCCATCCAAAAGTGATTATTGGTTTTGTAATTTGTGAGCTGTAAGAATGAATATAAGAATGGAGTCCGTGTTTGGAGCGTATCTGAACTATATCTGAAAGCTGAGTCTGAATGAGTATCGAAATGTCATCCATGTTTGGAGCATATCTGTACTGTATCTAAAAGTTGAATCTGAATGAGTATCAGAATGGAATCCGTGTCTGGTGCGTATCTAAACTATATCTGAAAGCTGAATTTGAATGAGTATTAGAATGGCATCCGTGTCTGGTGCGTATCTGAACTGTATCTGAAAGCTGAATCTAAATGAGTATCAGAATGGCATTTATGTCTGGTGCGTATCTGAACTATATTAGAAAGTTAAATCTGAATGAGTATCAGAATGGCATCCGTGTCTGGTACATACCTGAACTGTATCTGAAAGCTGAATCTGAATGAGTATCCGAATAGAATCCATGTCTGGTGCGCATCTGAACCGAATCTGAAAGCTGAATCTGAATGAGTATCAGAATGGCATATGTGTCTGGTGCATATCTGAATTGTATCTGAAAGCTGAATCTGAATGAGTATCAGAATGGCATCCGTGCCTGGTGCATATCTGAATTATATCTAAAAGCTGAATCTGAATGAGTATCAGAATGACATCCGTTTCTGGTGCGCATCTGAAGTGTATCAAAAGTTTTTGGAGTTTGGTCAATGGTAGTTGTTAACCTTATCCTGAAAAAGGTAAAATGTTAGCTAAAATGCAACGTTTATGTTGTATGAAATGCATGGTATAATGCATTTGTGTTATCAATGTTTATGATATATGGAGGAAATGTATGTGTGTATGAGCTAGTTTACTGCACTACTGTTGGGCTGGGGAAAATAAATCCCTGACTTCCGCTGAGGATATGGAAATCTTCATGTCTAGAAGTCGAAGTATTGATGAATTTCTGTCGAGAGAAATAAACTCTGTTGTAAGGGCAATACCATGTACTGTTTTTAGAATCTGTTGGGGGAGTCTTGAGAAATTTGACAACTTCTACTGGGGATTAATAATTTGAAATTTTGTTCCGCTGGGGATTTAAACGACATACTGCAGGGGATTACTTATGGGATAACTTAGAGGTATTTCCCTATCATTTCAACCTATCAGTAATTTCCTTTTTTTATTTTGTTTATTTGTAAACAGTAATTATGTTCAAATGCATATGCTCAACAATGAATCATTGGACGTTTTCGTAAACAAAACAAACGTAAAGAAAAGACAAATAGTTTTTTTTTGCACTTTTAAAGGAATATTTTGTATTGACTTTGCATAAGTATTTTTTGTACAAGGAGACAAACATTCTAGTAAGAAAATGTTGTCGTAAAAATGAAAATTTTGATACAAAGAAAAGATAGCTATGTGTAAAAAGCCCATGGGGTTTCCATTCTGCTATAGCCTTCGTATCTCTGAGCGTCTTGTCTATTTATTGCCTTGTCCGAAGATGATTGAATTGATCAGAACCTCTGAGTTTGTCAGTGGAAGCCAAAGGTTGTCCATAAAGTGATCCAACGGGACATAGTCATACACTTTAATTCCCTAACTTTTTGTTGGACCGCCCTTTCGGGTTTTCAGTCACCGGGAAACCCCTTTTTGCCCAAGTCGCCCTTTCGGGTTTTCAACTTGCCGGGTGTACAGATTTTTTTTGTTTTATCCTTGATTTTTTGCCCGAACCTTTTTTGTTCACCGGGATGCCCTTGTTTTGCCTAGGTGTGTCAACCTAGCGGGTGTCTTTATGCGTAGTATCTTTTGACTATGTCTGCATTCGCAGGGTGTGGCAGGTCGTCACCATCCATGGTAGTCAAGATCATTGCCCCACCAGAGAATATGTTTTTGATTACAAATGGTCCTTCATAGGTAGGAGTCCATTTGCCCCTGGGATCACCTTGTGGCAAGATGATGCGTTTGATCACTAGATCCCCAACTTGATACACTTGGCGTCTGACTTTCTTGTTGAAAGCCTTGATCATCCGTTTTTGATACATTTGACCATGGCAAACAGCAGTCAGTCTCTTCTCATCAATCAAATTCAGTTGATCAAGTCGAGTCTGAATCCAATCGTCTTCGTTCAACCCTGCATCCTTCATAATCCTCAGAGAGGGGATCTGAACCTCGATAGGCAAGACACCTTCCATGCCATAAACCATAGAATAGGGTGTTGCCCCGGTTGATGTGCGAGTCGTGGTACGATATTCGTGGAGAGCGAATGGTAGCATCTTGTGCCAGTCTTTGTATGTGACTGTCATTTTCTGTATGATCTTTTTAATGTTTTTATTTGCAGCTTCGATAGCACCATTCACCTTTGGCCGATAGGGAGAATAATCCTCTTTCATTGGCAGACGGTGAATAAAAATATCAGTATCGAGATCTGGCATGTCTTCGTATGACCAAGAAAATACCTCAACATAGTCATGCAACATATGAATCAACATGTTCTTGACACTGTCCTCTAAGTTGGCGCCTAACTTGACCTCTTTTCCGTCTGTCTCAGAACCCAAGTTTACCACTTCGACCGACTCTTCATGCGGTTGGATAGCCTTTTCTTCTTATATTAAGAGTCTGGTAAGTTCTCCAGGTATCTCATAATCTCCTTCACCTTCGTCCTTGGCTTGGTAGATCAGATTTCCAAAGTCATAAGCGACAATAGTAGAATCGTTATCAACGAGATCCAGAGTGGATGGGGATCTGGAATGTAGTGTGTGGGTGTGTGTAAGAACACATAGCTATTTGAAAGTGCAATAAAGTAAAAGAAAGACAGAGAGTGCAAAATTTGAATGCAAAACGTCCAATGTTTTCATTAAATGAAAATATGACATATGAAATGACAACCCTTAACAAATGAACCAATTGTGCCCCAGGAAAGACACAAGATTTAAAGTCATTGTTTTAAAAGAAATTACATAACCAAACTTCTTAAAGCAATAAAAACAGAAATAGTTATTACTCTTGGCTGAAGGAGATAGGGAAAATGTCTTATGCTTTCCAATTGTCGAATCCATTGTCAATGGTAGGAAAGATCCAACTGTCAAAGTCACCATGACTGTTATCATCTTCTATAGCATTGACTCCATTATTACTGATACAGAACAAAGGTCTTCCAGCTCGAGCATGATGAGCAACCCTTTGACCCTCTGTAGTAAAGCCCAAACTAAACTTGTCATATTTGTAGGGGATATCAGGAAGCTCACCCCAAATTGTGCAACCACCTTCTTCTATAGTAGCTTTGACATCTTTCAAGGAAGCCATCTTGCACAGAACCCTGGTAGTCTTTGGAATGGCAGAAACATCTTCATCAGCAGCACGGGAAATCACTTCAAAAACTTGACAGGGAGTCTCGATGAATTCTTCATCCATCTTCACGTATTGGAATGGATTCATATGGCTGACCATGTACTCCTCTTCTCCGCAGACAATAAAAATCTTCCCTTTTACAAGAAACTTTAATTTCTGCTGCAAGGCGGAGGTAACAGCGCTTGGCCCATGGATTCAGGGGTGTCCTAGTAGACAATAATAAGCTGGTCGGATGTCCATTACATAGAATGTGGATTTAAATATTTGTGAACCCACTTTGATCGGGAGGTCCACTTATCCATGCACCATTCTTTTTGATCTGTCAAAGGCTCGAACTATGATGTCGCTAGGTTTCAGCATGACTCTTTCACAATCAAGTCTGTCAAGAGCGCCATTTGAAAGAACATTCAGAGAAGAGCCAATATCAACTAATACATGAGCCAATGTAGTGCCCCTGCATTCAATGGAGACATACATGGCCCTATTGTGATTTCTCCCCTCCGGAGTCAGGTCAGCATCGGAGAAACCTAATCCATTATCATCCGTTAACCTAGCAACATAACTTCCAAATTCATTAGCAGAAATCTCTTGTGGTACATGAGCAATCTTCAAAAAATTTATTAAATCTTGTGCATGAGCTTTGGAATACAGTAGCAGGGATAACATAGAGATCTTGGATGGGGTCTGCCCCAGCTGTTCAACAATTTTGTAATCGCTTCTACGAATGATTTTCAAAACCTCTTCCAACTCTCGTTCAGAGGTATCTTTGACTGTAGCTTCTTTTGGTGCCTTCGTACGAGCAGGATCTGTCATTGGCTCTTTACCCTGAGCCTCAGTAGTTGTCTTGGTAATTGTAACTTGAACAGGTGGAGAAATTTCCGGAGAAAAAATCCTCCCACTTCTAGTAATTTTACTGGTCCCCGCAATATTGTTAATATTGAGATCAACCTCTTCATTATCTTCTTCAGACAACTCTTGTTTAATGCCATGGTAATAGACATCAGACCCATAATTCCATGGAATAGCCTTCTTTGAGGAATATGAGATGGGCCCAGGTTTTGTAATGATTAAGGGAGCAACTTTTGGATTGGCAGTAATCCTTACAGGACCCTTGGAAGTGATCTTGAAAGGAGTACCAGATATGATAGACAAATCTCGGCACAAATTTTCAGAATACAGAATTTTCTCAATCAAAATTACATGTTCATCCATCAGGCGTTGAATGCATTCCTTCAGTAACCTACAACCATTGGGTTGAACTGCTGATTCGTTGTCGCACACAGATCAAAAGCGAGTATTTTGTAAAATGCAGTATAGCGACAATGGCTCGAGTCGTATCGCAAGGATTCTTGATTTTATTATTAACTAATAGAAATCAAATTGGGAGTTGGTTTTAGGATCGATTCATAACACGAAATACGTGATTAAAATAAGTGATTATGAAAATAAGCTAATCTGCTAATTCAGTTCCTACCTATCATTGATTATTATAACATCGCTTCCCTAAGCGGTTACTATTCCTGTTCGATCATAATAACATTCAACAAACGAGAATGATATTATAAGAATTATGTTTCCTATTTACCGAATTAAGCAAACGGTTAAAAATAAGCGAATTAACGAATTAAGCAAACGATAACACGCAATGAAAATTAGAGAACATAAATCAATCGAACCAAACAAAACTATTTTATGACAATCGGATTAAGCAAACGATGAACATATAACATAGTTGAAAGGAATAGGAATTAAATTGCAAAATTATATTAACCTCAAGTATCAGAACATGAATGTAGCAGATCAACTCAGAGGAAATTTAGCTCTCCATAAGATTCCTACAAAGCAAAAGTTCTATCGTGAAAATCAAAAGGTTCCCCTACTGTAGCACGGCTGAAAACCTTATAAACAAAATAGGGTTTTTCACTACTAAGTCAAATTGGGTCAGAAACATAAACCAGACCCATAAAACAACCAGAAACAGATTGTTTTCTAACGTCTGAAACTTCAACGAATCACTGGAACTTATGCAGGCCGAATCAGCTTTTGACTCCAACATGAAACTTGTATATTTTTCTGTTATCTTTCCGACGAATATTAGAACGCGTCAATCCGATTCCCGAAGCTCCAGTTATGATTTTTTTATTGAAAACTGCTAATGCTAAAAATAAAATATGAAAATCAATTAAAGGTAAAAATAAACTAAATTATAAAAACATTATAAAATAGAAAAATAAACAAAACAAACCATGGAAATGCCTAAGTACAAACATAAGAAAATGTGCATCAATATGCACTGATCAACTGCACAACAATAACACTCTTTAACACAACCCGAAAATAAACCGGCTTGTAGAAAATTCTTCTTGATTGTTGAGAGAGGAGTAATCACATCACTTACGGAGGTAACATATAAAACATATTCAATATCACTTATGCCTTTGTCATGCTTTGGCATAGGAGCAGTAATCACGTTCGGAGTCTCAGGAGGGTCGAACTCAATTTATTTGTTATAAATCATGTCTTGAACTTTGTTTTTCAGGGCCCAATAATTGTTGGTGTCGTGCCCAGGACTGTTCGTATGATATGCACATCTTACATTTGGATTGTACTTCAGAGAGGATGTGTTGGGATTAGGAGAAGGATCTCAGAGTGTTATAAGGTCAGCGTTTAACAAATGTTGTAATGCTTGAGCCAATGGCATATTAATTCTTGTGAATTTCCTTCTCAGAGCGTCTGACTTTTGTTGGTTGCCCTGTTGTGATTGTTGAATAGGTGCCGAATTAGAGATCAACATTGCTTCTAGAGACTGATGACGGTCAATTTTGCTACATCTTTTCTGGCCATAGACAACATTGGTTTCCTTTTTACCAATGAAAGGCTTGTTCACAATATTAGAAGATATAGCCATCAGAATCTTCCCGCTCTTGATAGCACTTTCAACTTGTTCGCCAGTCAGAATCAGCTTAGTAAACCCTGATGAAGAACTTCCAATCAGAAAATTAAAGAATGGACCCGTCAGAGTGCCCATGAACATATCCACTAATTCTCGGTCAGTCAAAGGAGGTTTAACCCTTCCAGCTAGGTCCTTCCATTTTTGGGCATACTCCTTGAACCCTTCATTCGAGCCCATGGTCATGTTTTACAGCTGCACACAAGTCGGTTCCAGGTCAACATTATATTGATACTGCTTGTAAAAAGAAGCAGCCAAGTCTTCCCATGTGTGAATGTTGGTTCCCTCCGGCTGGTAGAACCATTCATGTTGAGTACCAGGCTAACTTTCTTGAAAGAAATGGACCTACAATTTCAAGTCAGCAATATGAGGCTGGATTTTTTGAACATACTACCTCAGATGAAGTTTTAGACAAAATACCCCATCATATTTAGCAAAAATAGGGACCTTGAATTTGTGAGGGATGACCACCCCCGGGATCAGACCTATCTCTCCAAAATCTAATCCAGGCACTCTCTGGATTTCCACAGCTTTGAGTCAGTCTTCCAACTACTTGTATTTTTCATCTACGGGAGGATATTGTTCGTCGGAGTAGTCTTCATCTTTAGAACCCTGATTGTTTTTACCGTCACCCCTGACACTTCTATCATCATCCTCTTGGTTATCGCCTTCTTCAGAGGAAACATCTTGAACTGGTTAAGCAGGACCTTTAAATCTTCTCCCCATGTTAAGGATAACAACCCGCTTCTTAGTCTTCTTTTTCATGGTGAGGAGCCCATTATATCTTGTTGCCCTTTGGCCAGATTCAAGAGAGTATCTTGAAATTGTGCATGCTGAGCTTGGAGATCCTTGACAGTTTGTTCAAGAGTAATCTTATACTTAAATAAACAGTAAATAGATGAGGAAACATGTATTGGAAAACCTGCTTATGAAATGATGCATGATATGTGGATGCAATGTTTTTAAGGATCTTAGGAGATTTAAATTTGCTAAACAAGAGGAAACAAAAACAAAGATTTCATTAGTAAGTTCGAAATTACAATTGCCTTCTAGGCTTACAATGAAAAGCAAAAGGGTCTCAAGGAGACAACAATATAAACTCATAAAACCTAATACTCAAGTCTCCCACGGACGCTTCCTCTTTGTGTCGATGTATGCATTGAGGCTTTGCTCCTTGTGAATTTGCTTTGTAAGCTCCAACACTTTATTCTCACTTGCATAGAATTGAGTCTCGAAGGTGTCCCTTTCTTTTTTGAGTTGAATCCAGGACTTCTGCAATTCTTCGAGGTCAGTGGGCATGTCTAGATGGAGGATGGTGCGGGCAATGTCTCCTTCGATAACAAGCTCTAAGATCACCAATAGAACAACTAGATATGGCATCATGAGGTTTTGAGCGCGAGCTCGTACCCATTTGAGATAGGGCTCCAAAGGGATAGAATTATTTTGTCCTAAAGTTTTGCTATCAACCTTGTTTACCATGCCCCAAGCATGTATACACCTTTGACGATAACCTTGAGAATCATTTTTGTAGTAGAACATGATACCTTGGATAATTATGTCACAGGGACCATCTCTTCGAGCATAACCAAATTTTCGTAGAGCTAGAGAAGGGTTATAAGTAATACGTCCCCTAATGCCAAGGAGTGGAACATTAGGGAATTCTCCTCAGCGGTCAATGATAGTAACACCTTCAAGAGATCGAAAACACCAATAGATATCTAAATGAGAGAGCGAAATTATCCTTTGAGACCACCTCAAACCTTGTTCATTTTTCATTACCGATCGGGGAAGGTGCGAAATAAACCACCTAGATAGCAAAGGTATGCAACATATAAGAGTCCCTCGCTTACTCATAGTATGAGTGTGAATAGAATGCAGAATGTCACCGAGCAAGGTAGGCACAGGGTTACGAGAAAGAAATATTTTGATGGTATTCACATCTATGAGTTAGTATGGATTAGGGAATAACACCAAACAATAGATCAACAAAGCCAAGATTTCTTCGAAATCTTGAAAACCCATAGCATCCAAAAATAGTCGTGCCTTCTCTAATAGAAATTTAGCTAGAAAACCCTTGACTCCACTCCTTGTTTCCTAATTTGATACAATGTTGGACCGCTTCAGATGTAAGGCTGTTGCAATTTCTTCAAGTTGTGGATTTTTATCTAAACCGGTGAAAGGTATTTGATTGAGAACAAGTACTCCCAGTAATTGAGAAAACTCCTCCTTTGTGGGTACCAAATGGTAATCAGTAAAGGTGAAGCAGTGATGTGCTAGGTCAAAAAACTGGAACAAAACACTCATCATATCTTCTTCAAAACCCGAGGTAACCAAACTGAGTAGTCAACCATGCCTTTTGATGAATGGAGAACTTTCGGGAACCCTTGAGACTAACTTCTTAAGTTGAGAAGGTATCCTCACGAAACTGATCCAGATAGTATTTCTGTGAGCGAAGGCCATAACCTACAAAATAGAACAAAAATAAATCCCCAGGTCCTTGAAATGGTTAGTAAAAATGACATATGGTATGATGTCATGATGTCATGTTCGAACAATTAATCAAACACAAAAAAAATACATAAGGCCTTAGGTTTAAGCTTGCATGGAGTTTGTAAGTAAGTACCCTCTTGAAATTTTAGTTGGCTCATCCTGTCCTAAAAGAAGTAACTAGGTTCTAGGAGCCTTAATATCACTGATCTTTCTTTCAAGCATTGTTTCAGCATAGGCATCTGATTTGCAACCGAAATATCCCGAAAGTCCAATATCAATAAGTGTAGTATTGAGTATCAACCAACTTCAGTCTGCACCAAAGCCGACTATCTCACTACTTTCTAATGGCTAAGTTGTGTCAACTAAGGTTCTAAGGTCAGTTAGTGTTTATGACACCACACAGAAGCCTAACATTCTCCTTGATTAACTCAAGGGACACCAGCACAAACCAATGTATCGCACTAATATATCCATCATTTTAACCATATTAGTCTACGCCATACAATTTTCACTATCTATTGCTACTTACCTAAATAATGCCCCCAGATCCGAGTATAGGATCTATACAAGAAATAAACCCAAGCATATATCAAAATATAAAGCATACAAGGTAAACAAGTAAAGAAATAAAGGTGATCTAGCTCTTAAGGTAACCCCAATTTTAGTTTAATCTCCCCAGCAGAGTCACCAGTTCTGTAGTACGGTGGGAGAACTAACTTTTGGTTTTGCATTTTATCGCAAATGTTGTAAATAGCAAGAGTCGTCACCAACTTTTCTTTTATCCAATAAAGGAAAGGGTGGAAAGAACGGGAAAGACCTTTCAGAATTTTCTTGAGTTCAGGGGGTAGGTTATGAAAAGGGAATGTGTTAGCACCCTTTTCATCCGTAGTTATCTACGGGCTCTTAATTGCTAGCTCACTTTGAAAATACTTTGTGTGTAGGTTTGCAAACATTTTGAAAATACCTAAGCACGACAATTTTGTAATGATTCTTGTATAGTTGAGAATGTATACAAAATGTTTGTTTTGAAAATATTTTTTGAAAGAGAGTGTTGTTTGTGAAAAGTATTTTGAAGATGCCAATGTAAGGCAGCTTTGCTTTACAATAACCCTTGTATCAGTCCTTAAAAGTGTTTATAAAGCGTTTGAAAGTAGTTATTTTGAAAATGTGAAGTGTGGAAATTATTTTAGTTTATGAGTAAGCGATTACGAGCGATCTACCTACTCAATGGTCTTTGTTCTTTTCCTCCTCCTTTAGATAGTGCTATCCTACTATTAGTTAATAGGAAGCTACATCATTGGATATGGGGGGCAGGCGTGGGTCATCGTACAGTCATAGAAGGCAACTTGTAAGACGTTTTAGCAATTGTCGTAAGGGACTAAGATCGTTTAACGAAGGAAGCATCGAAGGATCATCGAGGGTCATGATCTTTTAATCGAGGGTCTTGATAAAGAATCTTATGTTTGAGGGACATGACTGTTTAAATCTGAGGTAACAAGTGAGGTTACCCTAGAGGTGCGTGTGTGCGAAGTGTTTTGATTTCAAGTATTTATCTTTGAGATTAGGTTATCTAACAGTTGATTTTAATCTTGCCATACAAACCCTAATTACTAATAGTAATAAGAAAAGCACTAAATTACGGAAATTAAATGCCCTACGCTATTACAATGCTTCGAGGATAGGGGTACAAGTTTATGAATGGAGGAGGAAAGTAATAAACCCTAATTATCTATTACACACTTTTGATAGTTACATAATTGTTTTAATGCGAAAAATAAACAAATGCGAGAAGATGGAAAGGGGAAAGATGTAAAAAAGTTATAAGTATTTTAAGAAAATATTTTGTTGTTTCTTTGTTTAGAAAATATTTGCAATGTGAGATGAAAAATTAGACCTAATCCTAATTTAATTTACAAATTAATCATTTAAAATAAAATAAGGTGTAATTAAATTAATTTACCAACAAATTAAATTAATTAATTAAAATATAAAGAATTAAAAGTATTTAGAAAATGTTTTTGTCTTTTTGTTTAGAAAAATAAATGAATTATAAAACCTAGTTTTTTTAAATAAAATCAAGGTGATTAAAATTAATTAATTTTTATTTGTAAAAAATTAAATTAACTAATTAAGAACCTAAATCTAATTTTTTTAAAATCATTTTTATGATTTTAAATAAAATTATTTTAGAAAAGAAAGTTAATTAAAAATAAAAAGAAATAAAATGGGCCTGCAGTATAAGGAATTAAAGGGGTGAGAATTAGCAAAAATAACTCAAGCCTAACTCAAGGAGTTTTTGTTTGAAAAAGAAAATAAAATAATTAAAAAAATGTTAAAATGGGCCTGGTGCTGTAAAAGAAAAATGGGGGGTGAGAAACCAAAATTTCCCAGGCCCAACAACAAGGAAGTCCAACACTTGTTTATAATCCAGTGAGGATGGTTCTTTGGGATGTACCATAGGCTTGCGTTTGTGTGCATTGGATCTGATTGTATGGTCATCTGATGGTGTTGATGTGAGGCTCATGATAGCCGCGCTAGGCCTATTTGTATTGAATCCGCAAGAAACAAATGTGAAAAAGAAAAATGTCCCACGCTTGGCTAGAACCCATGACCAGGCATACGTATGACTTAAACATGTGCGCGCTGCCACTGAGGTGGCTATTACATCTGGTTGTAAAACAACAATCATTAAATATAAAATAAACAAGTTTTCAAAAATGAACTTCATCTTCTTCCTCGCGCGCGTTTACAACAACAACAACAATACTTTTGATTTTTCAAACTCTTCCATTTCTCAACCTTTTTAAAAACTTCCAAAACCAAACTTGTTCTAAATTTCACCAGGAATTCAACCATGTAAATTATAAAAGCTATAGGTTAAAGATGAGCATGAGTTTTGCTTGGTACCAAACTGAAACCTAATATTTCAAAAAATTTAATTCCAAAATTCTCATCACACAATCAACATAAATGAAAACTAAGGGCATGGTTAGCTTCAGGGCATTGATATCTACAATTTTGCTTTAGAAAATAAATGCAAATGATGCTTGTACATATATTTCAAAGTTTAGAAAACTTACCTCTAAAGTGAGAATCGAGTTTGAAGTTAGAGAACTTCTGGAGGTGTTAGGATGATTTGGATAACTTCACTGAACTCCTAGTGAGCTTTTGCAATGCCTACCTTGGATTGAGAGTGCCTCAATTCTTTTGGACAAGTCAAGTTGCAGAGGTGTCAAGTGAGGTTTGGACAATGATGGTGGAGGTGTTACAGTGATGAAACAGGGGTATGAATGACTTCTATATGATGTATAAATGATGTTTGGATGATAAAAAAGGAAAATGCACGAGTGGATTTGAAGTTGGGTGTTAGAAACTTCAAATGTGCAACAATGGAGTTTCCTTGGTGATTCTGAGTTTGAGAGTGTTTGAGGGCTTGGGAACTCGTGTGTTAGCTTGCAAATGATCTCTCTATTTATAGAGAAAAGATTTGAGTGCTTGAAGTAACCAGAATTTCAAGATAGCATGTTATGGTTTTGAAGCTTGGTTTTGAAGTAACTTGCAAAGTCATGGTTCCAAGGCAATGTAGGGTGGTTGATGGGCTATAGATGGTTGCTTCTTGGTGCTCAGATGTTTTGAAATCATAATCAACAACACATGGGCTCAAGGAGAGTTGACATTGTGTATAAAGTCACTTTATCAAAATGGCAATGTGACCTTTCTCCCTTAAATGGCAAGTAAGCTTGGACAAAACTTTAATCACTTGGATCATAGCTCAAAAGCTTGTGTAATATTCTTATTATAGAAATATTTGGAGGTTAAAGGCCTGAAAATATGAGATTACAAGGAATGGCTATGAGATTTGGTCATTAGGGTTCCACAAGGATGACTTATATTTCAAGAATGGATGCCAAACTTCATGTCTTCGAAACCTCTAGCTCAAGCATGATATCTTTGTGTTCTTGGACATTTTAGAAAGCTTGAAACATGATATTCAACTTTCATGTTGACCATTTTGGCTAAATCAATTGGGATCTTAGTGAAAAATGGCCATGAAGTTGGGATAAAAAACTGATCAAAACTTGTAAAAAATTTCTAAGTGTTGGATAAAAATCATCTTAACTTCATGGGCTCATATCTCTTAAATTAAGAACTTTTTAAGGATCATCCCACATTAGCAAAGTTGTAGGATTCATCAACCCTACAACTTTCATGTTGAATGTTTTCCTTGAATCAACTTGCATCTTGAGGAAACTTGCTTGTGAAGTTAGGGTTTTTGTTAAGAATAAAAATACTTAGAATTTTTCTAAGTGTTAGAAAACTTTCCAAATTTGACTTTTGTTGACTTTTTTATTTCTTGATGATCAAGTTTTATAGTTTTGAATATCTTGATGATTCTTGACTTTTGAATTCTAATGTTGACCAAAAAGTCAAAGTTTTGACTTTTGAGTGACTGTTGACTTTTCATCAGTTGATTCAAATCTTCAACTATTAATCACTTGCATCTTTGGAAATGTTTTGAGCCATGTAATTAGGTTAAGATTATTTATTTGAGTCCTTAAGATCATGATTCAAGCCATTAGGTCATACACTAGGCCAAAATTCAATGATCAGTTATCTTCAATCAAAACCCTAATTTTGGCAATTTTTTCCCTTTGATGATTTGAGGGTTTTCCTTGAGAAATCATGATCAAACACTGATAAAATGATGAATATAACTTCAAAGTGTTTATGTTGACCAAAAATCTTGAAGTTTGACTGTATGTTTGACCATAATTGACTTTTTACCCAATGAAGTTGATTTTCAATCATCTGAGCAATTGACTTGGCAAATTTGTTATGCAAGGCTTGAAACTTGACATAAGCATTATTGAGGTCCTATGATGAACCATTAAATTCATTTGAGACCCTTGAAACCCAAAAATCCTTGATAAAAACCAAACCCTAGTTGAAGACACATTGCTTAGGAGGTGAGTTTGTCAGATCAACTCTTGAAAATCCTTGAGTATTTGAGAATCTTAGAAGAATGTCTTGAAGAAAAAGGGAGGGAAAATTTTAGGGTACAACACATGCCAAATCTCAACAATATACTTTTGGTTGCAAGCTTGCAATGGAAAGCAAGCCAAAAAATCAAGCGAGCAAGAGGTCTGGCCAGATTGTTAAGCAGAAGATTTCTCCAAGGAATAGCAGGGCCATTAACCATATTCAAATATACAGATTTAGAACTAAAATGGTTCTTTTGAATCATATTATTCCACAAAGTAGACTTCTCAAGAATGAAAATCCGATGCTCCAATATTTTACGCATAATCCAAGTGTCGTAACTTTTAATCTTGGCCTCCATAATAGCTTTGTGCTTAAGATAATAGCATGAACCCACTTCACCCACAAGTTGTCAGCTTTGTTACAAATATCCCATAACAGTTTTAACATGGTACAAGTGTTCCAATGAACCAGGTTAACAAGCCCTAGACCACCCTTCTTAATAGGCTTACACACCACATCCCAAGCAACTAAACTCTTCCTACTAGGAGTATCCTTACCTCTCCAAAGGAAATAGCAACAAATAGAATCAATTTTCCTGATGACTGCTTTAGGAAGGGGGAAACATAACATCCAAGAATTAGTCATCTCAAAGGAGATACTCTTTATGAGCTAGAGCCTCCCAACATAACTAAGGAGCTTATAGGACCAATGATGTATACAAGACACAATTTCATCAACCAACCCCATGTAGTGATTAATGGAAAGCTTATTACAAGTGAGGGGAACCCCTAAGTATCTGAAGGGGAGAAAGCCTTCATGAAAATCAGAAAGCTGAAGAATCCTATCCTTGGTCATAACATCAACAACACCAAAGTAAGCTTTACTTTTACAAGTGTTCAACTTCATACCTGTAGATCTCAAGAAAACATTAAAACATTTGAGAATTAAATCCATATAATGAAAATCACCTCTAGAGAAAAGGAGCACGTCATCAGCAAACATAAGATTCACCATTTGCAATTTCTCACATTTGGAATGATGGTTGAAATTAGGATCAAGTTGCATTTGGACAAGACACCTATGCAAATATTCCATGACAATAGAAAAAAGGTAAGGGGAAATAGGGTCCCCTTGACTAATGCCTCTCTTTCCCTACACAATTTGCGACAAAGACCTATTCACATCGAACCTGTAAGAAATAGATGAGAGGCCAAACATAATCCAACTAATAAATTTAGAGGGAATACCAATCTCCTACATTATCATCTCTAAAGCTTGTCAGTTGATCATATCATATGCTTTTTGCATATCTATTTGAAACATACATCTAGGAGGGCGCCCCAGATGTGTTATAACCCTTAATTAATTCATAGGCCAAAAGAATATGGCTTTGAATTTTCTGTCCAGGCATGAAATCATCCTGAGAAGGGTTAATGATAGGACCAATAAATTTACTTAACCTGACTGTCAAAATCCTAGAGATCACTTCATAAACTGTGGTACAAACAGATATATGTCTGAAATCCTTTATATGCTTAGCTGAGGCATGCTTGGCAATAAGAGAGACCAAGGTACAATTAAAAGCTTTATAGAGATTCCCTTTATCAAAAATTTCCTGAACAGTAGCAATCAAGTCAGCCTTTATGGTATCCCAATTGTGTTTGAAAATTTTGGCATTAAACCCATCTAGGCTAGGAGTAGATAAGTCATCAATCCCTTTCAAAGCAGCAAAAATCTCATCATCACTAATGGGAAGAAGCAGATTATCCCTCTGCAACCTCTAAAGTTGGGGCCCTCCCCTCATACCTCAATATCAATGCAGTTTAAATCATTCACCTTTTTACCCATTAGACTTCTGTAGTAATCAAGGATTTCTTCTTCAATCTTATCCTGAGAAGTCAGAAGAGTACCATTATCTTTTTCCAGCATAGTTAGAGAATTCTTATTAAGTTTAGCTTTAACTGAAGCATGAAAATACTGATTATTACCATCACCAGCCTTTAACCAGTTTATTTTGGACCTTTGTCTCAGATTAGCCTCATCCACCTCATTCCATTTAATGAGCTCATCAGTGCAATCTTTAACTATTTGAATCTTGAAAGAGTTCATCTAATCAGTTGCCAACTCAGTTTGAGCATGAATCAAGTTATCTCTAGCCTTCAAGATATTCTGCTGAGCAAGGATCAAAGGCTTATTGATCTTGAAAAGAACCAGCTGTAACTTTTTTAACTTGTGCCAAAGAACATAACTAGGCATGTTATCTATAGGTTCATTCCAACTATTATTGATAGCTTCAGTGTACCCATTAGAATCCACAACAGAGTTAATAAACTAAAATCTTCTATGAAACCTAGCAGGGGATTGTTGATCAGAAAGATACAAAAGAGAGTGGTCAGAAACATGGAGGGGGGGTAAGTTCTTAAAAGTTACATTTAAATAAGTTTGAAACCAATCAGAATTAGCTAGGACTCTGTCAATTCTAGAATATATAGTTCCATTACTTTGCTTGTTAGACCAAGTGTAATAATCACCATTGTTATCCATCTCAGCAAATCCTTTGTTACCCATTAGGTCTTGCAGATCTCTAACCTCAACATCTGTAACAATATTGCCACCTATTCTATCCTGATGATGCATCTTACAAATGTCTTTCCAAAGCACTTTCCTTTGATCAAGCTTATTAAGGCCATAGATTGCCGTAAGCCAATAGCAAAAAACACCATGTCTATTAAAAACCCCACAGTGAATCATTTGGATGGAAGTGGATATAACTTTAATATCTATGTAATTAGGATTCCAATGCAACCAAATTCGACCATTATCATGAAACATATAAATATCAACATAGTGACCACCAAGATTCAACTTATTTCTAATGTTACTAGCTTGACCAGACTTTACTCTAGTCACAATCAATATATTGATATCATCACTAAGTTCTAGGAGACGGGAGCTAATTTCCCTGAGCTTAGTAGCTCTATTCAGCCCCCTAATATTCAAACAAACAATCATTGGCCTGTGTTTTGTAGCTCCAGCAGATCATTCAAAATCTGAAGGGCATCAAAGCGATTAACACAAGCTACAGAGCTAGAATACGCATCAATAATTTTCTTACCTATGTCTTTGCCACTCTTGTTGACTTCAGTCCAAACATCTTATCTATCAGCTGGGTCTTCAACAATTTCCTTTCCTCTAATGTATCCATTTTTCTCAGCAGGAGAAGATGTTGATATATTTTTTGGAATCTCTTTGTTTGGGATAGTCCTCTCATTAGTATTGTTAGTAGCTTCTACACGAGCCTTGGTCTCATTTGGTTTCTTTGCAATAATAGGAGGAAGTTTAAGCTTCCATTGCATACTTTCACTTTAGGTTTCTCACAATTATGCCCTAATTTTTTACATTTACCATAAAAAAATAGGACGTCATTCATATTCAATTACCTGTTGAATCTTATCACCATCCTTATCACCAATGGTAATTTCCTTTGGCAGCTCTTTTGTTATGTCCATTTCAACAAGAATCCTAGCATACGAAATCCGAAGTCTATAAGCTATGCACTCGTCTGTCATTGTCGGGTTACCTAAGGCACTCCCTATTTTGTTAAGGCTCGTTTCCCCCCAAAGATATAATGGCAGATGGGACAGTTTGACCCAGATTGGAAGTGTTCCCAGGAGATCCTTCTTCAAGTTGAAATTCAGACGCCATTCACGAAGAAGCAATGGCATATTCCTAATTAAGAAAGGGCCCCTCATCAGAACTTCATCATGTTCCCTGAATGACTTAAATCGAAGGATGAAATATCCTTCCGCATGATAATACATGTCTGGAAGATGAATAAAGTTCCAGTTCTTCGTCATGAAACTTTTCACAACATTCATACTTAGTTCCCCTCCCAAAACATGAAAAAAAGTGACGATTGCCAGAACTTAATTTCTCCAATTACACCCTCCTCATCAATCAGGACCTAAATGTTTTCACTAACAATCTTAGGAGCAATATATTCCATGCTTCTACCTTTAGCAGGATTCCTATTGTCATTCAACACATCTACCCATAATTTTCGACCTTCGGTTGGTTTCAAATTTAGGGTTTCCTCACATGGGGGTTCTTCACTGATTTCCTTAATAACTTCATCTTCCACCACCCGACTAGGACTAACTTGATGATGTAGGAAAGCAGTATCAGACGGACTCTTTGAACCATCAGACGGACTCTTTAAACCATCAGACGGAGTATATTAGTTAACAGATGATGGCAGTGGTGACACTTGTTTTTTCGTAGTACATTGTAAAAATTATTAATACAATATAATTATTCAAATGTATTATTTTAACGAATATTAAAATAAAAATTAATTATTTTAACAATTATGTAAAATATCTTTATATGGTTAGTGCATATCAATTAAATTCTTAAAATAATATATTTATAATTTTTTTATTAATTAAATAATTTGTTTTATTATAATTCCAAATTTGAATAAATATAAATTTGGTATAACCACAGTTTAGTTTAAAACTAATTATTAGAAAATGTTTAAATTCATTCGTTTTTTTTATAGAATTTTTAAATCATTCTTAACAAAAAAGAATTAAAGTAATTTGAATTTTAATTAAAAATATAATAATTACAATAAAAATTAAGATATTAAATTTTCCCTTCCATTCTTAATTTCAATTTCAATTTTTTCCATGAAAAAGGTCGAATATTGTTTCTTTCTGTTAGAAATAATTTATATTTTAGGAATATGTTAATGACTAAGTTTGTTAGAGGGTATTTTAGTATTTTATTATACCTTAATTTTGTATATAAATAACTTAGTAGTAGTGTGATACGGTGGGAGAACTGACTTAGATTTTGCGTTTGTTTTCGCAAATGTTTCGGTTGAGCAAGAGTCGCCACCGACTTTTTATTTTATCCTAAGGAAAGGTTTAAAAAGCACAGCAAAAACCTTTGAGATGTTTTCTTGGGTTCGGGGAGTAGATTATAGAAAGGGAAGGTATTAGCACCCTTTCTATCCATGGTTATCCATGGGCTCTTAGTTACTTGCTTATATCAACTTGCCTTGATTTTCAATTGTTTGAAATGGTGCTTTGTGTGTGGGTTTTGAAAATGTTTTGAAAAAGAGGCCAATGTGGTGGCCACCTTTGTAATGATCCATGTTTGAATGTATACAAAGGTGTGTTTGTCTTTTGAAAAGTTTTCAATGTTTTTGAAAGTTATTTTGAAAATGTGTTGTGATGTGTGTTTTGAAAAATAGGCAAGGGTTTTTGCTTTGCAAGTTGGCAAGTAACCAAGAGCTATCTACCCTAAATTTCTCAAAGATCTTTGTTATGTTTTAACCCTTTTAACAATTTTGTTCCACCATTGTATTTGGTGGACAATCTTGTGTTAGGATGTTAACGGGACGGGCGCGGGTCATCGTTTAGACCATGATTGCAATGGTGCCAAGTATCTTTGGGCAATTTTTTCTTTAAGGGACTTGATCATTTTTAGGCAACTTTCGAAAGCGTCATCGAGGGACTATGATCATTTGATTGTTTTGTTTTTGCCAAAGATACCTAACATGCAATATGGCCCATTATTGAAGGCAACAAGTGGAGTAACCCTAGGTGTGTAAGTGTGATTAGTGTTGTCCATTTTCATGCTTGTTTATCTTGAATTTAGGTCAAACTATTTGTTGTTAATTTTTGCATACAAACCCTAGTTCTAACATGGCATAATTAGAAAGCTTTTAAATGCGAAAAATAAAAGGTCCTAAGTTATTACAACAAAATATATGGGATGGGGGATACAAATGTTCAAATGGGGATATTTTGACAAGAAAATAAATTCTAACTATTACATCCAAATTGAAATTCTACAAGGGATTTAATTGCACAAGTATTCAATAAAATAAAGATAAATATGCAAAATACAAAAATGGTTTTCATATGTATGTAAAAGAGTATTTATCATGTGCCAAATAAACAAAAATAAAAATGAATTAATTTTGGTATTTTTGGTATTTTAGGGGCAAAACCCTAATTTTATGAATAAAAGGTATTTATTATATAATATATGTAATATTTATTAATTATGTACAAAAAATAAATAAAAGAAGGTATATTGTAAAAAAAGGTATTTTTGAGGTCATAATATTAATAAAAATAAAATGTATTAATTCTTTGTATTTTCCCTAAATATACTAATAAATATACAAGTATTTTACATTATTTATTAAATATATATTATATGTACAAAAATAAAATATGTAATATTTACAAAAAAGTGTATTTTTATTATAAAATGTTTTCAAGAGATAACATAAAATAAAAATCAGAAATAAAATATGTTTGTATTATTTTTTTGTATTTTAAAATAAAAGTATCTATATTTATTTATTTACAAAAACTTAAATAAAGCCAAATAAATATCAAAATAAATGCAAAAAATATGGGAAAAATAAATTTAATATTTTTGCATGCTTAAATAAAAATATGGAAACAAAATCAAAAGGAAAAAATGGAAAATGACAAGCAAAATTCAAAATGGGCCAGGGGGTGCATGTGGAATGCAGTGGTGTGAAAAGGAAAAACAAATCTCAGGCCCAGCCCAAGACTCTGTCTTCTTCAACCTCCAGCATCTTTGTACAAAACACGTGCTTCTGTTATCTCCAGATTCTTGGACTTTTAGCACAAACTCACAACATGAAAAATGTTAAGCATCAAGCCACGATTCCATACATATAAAAAACTCAACCTAACTCTCAGAAATGAGAGAGAATTTCTCCATCCCTAATTATTAACCTAAGTTTTTGTCAATGTTCAGGTTCAAAATACTCTCAGCATATGCAATATAAATGGAAAGTAAAGATACGTATGGCTTCAGGGACATGAGTAGAACATTTTTCATTCACAAACTTAGAGCTAACTCTTCCTATATTAAGAGATAGAAGTCCATGAACTTACCTGTTCAGCTTGGATCGTGTCTGACAATGGAGGCACTTTCAAGGCAAAGTGAGTATTGGTACAGCTTGCTTGAAGGTCAGGGATGCTTCTCCAACCTTTAGTTTGCTTTGAAACCAAGTGAATCAAGCTATAGCAATCCACCTGCAAAACAGAAAATGTGAAAATGGTGAAGTTGGTTAGAGGTGTTACAGTCTGCTTCCAAGGCTTGGGACAGTTTGTATGGATGGTAGGGAATGTGTTTGAACTGGTTTGGATGAAAATGCACGAGTGGATCGAGCTATGGGATTCAAACTGCAGCTTATGCCCTATTTTTGCAGTTTTATGGTGTTTCTGTGAATGGGGAGGTATTGAAGGTGATAGACTCGTGTTTCAGCTCAGTTATGTTGTTTAGAATGTGTCTAGCAAGTTTGTCTAAGCTTAGGTTTGCAGCAATGAGAGTTGGTGTGTGTTATGCAAGTTTCTTCACACTTAAGCAAGAAAATGTCAACTTGGTTTCTAGGCCAGTACAATGCCTCTATCTATGCTGCACATTTGAGTCTTGATTAGTGGGATATGTCTATGCCTTTGTGCCTCAAAGATCTGCATTGTACCTCATAGATTGCAAAGTTGACATAAAGTAACACTTTACAAAAATGGATAATATGCTTTTTCTTATTAAGGCTTAATCTTGTATGCAATGCTTAAACACACAAGATAAGACTTAAACATGAAGGATTGGCATTAAATTTATGAGTGTGGATGGGATAAAAGACCTGTAATCTAGCTTAGAGCATGCTGAGTTAAAAAATGCAAAGTTATGGACATGTGAATTGGCATGAACAAAATGAGTTTTTCCCATATTGCCAAATTCGATTCTCCCTAACCATAAGGTTGTTTGATGAGTTCTTGGACATTTTGGAAAGCTTGGAATGTGAACTACAATCCATCTTTGTAATGCAAATTGAAATTCCAAGTGAAAGCATGTGAAAAGTGGCCATGAAGTTAGGCAAAAATCCTGCCTAAAATAGGTCAAAATTTCTCTAAGTTAAGAAATGTTTTGCACCCTTGTTCCAAAAATCATAACTTGAGCTACAAGCTTCTTTTGAGGAAACTTTGTGAATAAAAGTTGTAGATTTTGCAATGAACTACAACTTTCATGTTTTGACTTTTGTTTTAATCCAAATGTATCTTGATGAAAAAATGGAACAAAGTTAGGAAAAAATTAGGGATTTTCATAACTTAGAAAAATTCTAAGTTATGAAAATTCTTCATTTTAAACCCTAATTTGCAATTTTTGATTTCTTGATGAACAAGTTTCATAATTTGGCATGTTTTGATGAAAAATGAATCTTGACACTTGATTTTGACCAAAAAGTCAAAGTTTGACTTTTCAGTATACAGTCAAAAACTGATCAATTGACTGGAAAATTCATCTGTCAATCTTGTGCATTTGGGATCTTTTGAATTTGTTGAACATGTCAATACAATTCCATTGGGTCCTTGAGTCCATATATGAGCTTGGTTTGCCATTGGTTAGGTCAAAAAGTCAAAAATTGCCTTTGTGCAGTCAAAACCCTAAAAATGACCATTTTGCCCTTTTGGTGATCTGATCAAATTTCTTGTGGAATTGTGATCCAAACTTGACCAAATGGTTTATATGAGTTCATAATGTTGATGCGTGTCCAAAATCATGAGGTTTGACTGTCAATTGACCACAGTTGACTTTTTCCCCAATATAGCTGATTTCTAGGTCAACTGTCCAATTGACTGGGCAAAGTTTGGAATCAAGACTTGAAACTTGGTATGGATAAAATTGGGAGTCCAACATGAAGCATGAAAGTCATTTTAGGCATTTTAGGTCAAAACATCTTTGTGCAAACACAAACCCTAATTTGGGTCAACAGTGCAAGGAAGAGTCTTGAGCAGAGCAAACCCTAACTTGATCTTGAGCTCCAAGGGTCTTGTGGTGAGAAAATGTTGAGGAAACGGGAGGGCAAATTTTGGGGTAAAACAAGTAATTTAATATAATTATTTATTTTACTCCTTATTTTTTGTAGTTGTCACTCAATATATTCCTCTTGTCTTTCATCTCTCCTTGTGCACCAACAATTGGTATCTAGAGCTCCGATTCGAAATCCACGGGGAAACACGAATGAAAAGTGAGGTGTTGTGTGACTGAGAATCATATTTTTATGACTCTGAGATTTGGGAAACACTTTTTTAGTGAGTTTTCTGAGTGAATTGCACAAGGTTGATGATGAACGGAAATGATGATATCAATTCCAAGCTTCCAGTATTTGATGGCAAAAACTAGAATCGTTGGAAGATCTAGATGCATGTGTTGTTTGGTTCTCAAGATGTGTTAGATCTTGTCACCGATGGCTATGCTCCGATAACAGCAGACGCGATAGAGGCACATAAGATAATGTAGAAGACGATAAGGAAGAAAGATCAGAAGGTGTTGTTCTACATCCATCAATGCATGGATGCAAACATGTTTGAGAAGATTGCTAACTCTGAAACAACAAAGGTTGTGTGGGACATACTGGTCAGATGTTACAGTGGTGACACATCAGTGAAGAAGGTGAAGCTTCAGTCTCTCAGAAAGCAATATGAGAATCTCAACATGAAGGACAACGAGAAGGTTTTTGAGTACATCTTTAGAGTGATTCTAATCACTAATGAGATGAAAGCTTGTGGAGAAACTCTTTCTGAACAAGTAATCATAGAGAAGATATTCAGATCTTTAACTTCTCAGTTTTATCACATTGTGGTAGAAATTGAATATTCCAAAGATCTGAGCACCATGAGAGTTGAAGAGCTGCAAAGTAGTCTAGAGGCGCATGAGTTGCATATGACTGAGAGAACTTCTGAGAGGAAAGTAGAGCAGCAAGCTCTGAAAGCAACGTCTGGTAAGAAGTATCAAAAGCAGACTTGGTCAAAAGCTAGTAAGAAAACTAACGATGGTCAAAGGTCAGAAGCTTCAAACTCTGATAGGCAGAAGAATATCCAGAAGGGAAAGGAGAAGTCTGCAAGAAAAATGTTCAGTGTTACTGTTGCAAGAACTTTGGTCACTATGCCAAAGATTACTAATCAAACAAAGAAGAAGCAAAAATAGCCAGAGGAGATTCAGATGATGAACATGTGCTATTTAAGGCTTATGAATCTAATGAGGAACTGGTGAAATTTTCATTTTCTGATTCTGAAGGGGAAGAAGATGACTCTGAATATTCTAACTCTGAAGAAGTGTTTGAATATGAGTCTGATCCAAAGATGACACAGAAGATTTTGAAGATGAGTCAGAATCTAACGTTTCTGCATATGATTTAGAGTTAGAAGATGACTCTGAAACTTAAGACAAGTCAGAATCTAAAGGTGATTCTGAGTCTAAAGAAGAATCAGAGGCTGAAGAATCTTTTGGAGACTCTAAAGATGAGTCAGATGGTGAATCTGATTCTGATCCTGATTTTAAATCTGGTGGTGGTCATGCCTCTAGAAGGGAAAACTCTGAAGACATAGGTTCTGGAGGACAAGCTTCTGAAGATGACCAAGTTTCTGATGGAAATCATGATTCTGAAAGTGGAACTTCTGAAGGTAGAGCTTCTGAAGGTGATCCAACTTTTTAAAATGGTATTTCTGAAGGTAGTGGTTCTGAACGAGGTCCAAAAGCTAACAAAGGTGGAGCTTCTGGTGACATTCAAGGTTTTAGAGAAAGTCTATTTTCTGAAGCCAGAGCTTCTGAAGGTGAAAGTTCTGGTGTCCGAGGTTCTGAAGTTCAAGTTCAGAAGCAACAAAGAGTTAGAAGCATTCCAAGAAGATTTGCAGAGTTTGACATATTGCAAGACACTGAAGTGGACTCTGAAGGAGAAGTTATTCAGTGTGCAATGTTAGTAGACTCTGAACCTGTGAGTACGAAAGATGCTCTTAAGCAGAAAGTGTGGTTTCTTGACATGAAAGAAGAACTTGATGCTATAGAGAGAAACAAGACTTGGAAGCTGACAGAACTTCCAAAAATCAAGAAAGCCATCAACGTCAGATGAGTTTTTAAGAAGAAGATAACGATAGATGGTTTAATTGGAAAACACAAAGAAAGATTAGTAGCAAGAGGTTTTCTACAGAAGCCCGAGCTGGATTATTCTGGAGTGTTTGCACCTGTAGTGAGACATGAAACAATCAGACTAGTGATTGCAATAACTGCTAATAGGAACTGGCCTCTGATGCATTTAGATGTAAAATCTGCATTTTGAATGGTCCATTACAAGAAGAGGTATACATGTCACAACCTCTTAGATTTGAGAAAAAGAATCAGGAATGGATGGTGTTCAAACTACACAAAACCTTGTATGGATTGAAGCAAGCGCCCAGAGCCTGGAATCTGAAGATTGATTCATTTTTCAAGGAACAAAGGTTTCAGAAGTGTGAGATAAAGTATGGTGTTTATGTTCAACATACTTCAGAAGGTAATATGATTCTGGTATGTTTATATGTTGATGACATATTGCTAACAGGAAGTTATGAACAAGAGATAACTAAGTTAATGAAGGTTCTGATGAATGAGTTTGAGATGACAAATCTTGGGAAAATGAGTTACTTTCTAGGGATGGAGTTTATGTACTCTGAGGAAGGAATTATTTTGCATCAGATGAAGTATGAACTTGAGCTTCTAAAAAGATTTAAGCTGAAGAATTACAAAACTGCTATCACACCTACTAATACGAATCAGAAGTTGGACTCTGATTCTGATGGAGAGGATGTGGATGCTACAACCTTCAAACAGTTGGTTGGTTCTCTGAGGTATTTGTGTAATACCAGACCTGATATTTTTTATGCAGTTGGAATGGTTAACAGATTTATGAGTAAACCAAAATGGTCCCATTAACAAGCTACTACCAGGATTCTAAGGTATGTGAAGGGAACTCTAAAGTATGGAGTGTTATTTCCTTCTGAAAGAAAGACCGAATCAGAACTTCCGAGTTATTCAGACTCTGATTAGTATGGAGACAGAGTTGGCAAAAGAAGTACTTCTGGGTACTTATTCAAATTTCTGGGAGGTCCTATTTCTTGGTGTTCCAAGAAGCAACCTGTTGTTGCATTGTCAACTTGTGAAGGTGAATATATTGCAGGCGCTCTGACTGCATGCCAAGCTGTGTGGATTTTAAACTTGCTGCAAGATCTAAAGATTGAGGTAAACAAACCTCTGAAACTGATGATTGATAACAAGTCTGCAATCAATATTGCCAAGAACTCAGTGCTGCATGGGAGAAGCAAGCATATTGAGACCAAGTATCACTTTCTGAGGAATCAGGTTCAGAGTGGAATATTAGAAGTTGTGCACTATAGCACCCAGAAGCAGCTGACGGATGTTCTAACAAATACTATCAAGACTGATCAATTTCTTTATTTGAGGGATGAAATTGGTGTTGTCAGTTGTGTGTAAATATAAATTAAGGGATGGTGTTGGAAATAATTTATATTTTAGGATGTCTTAATGACTAAGTTTGTTAGATGGTATTTTAGTATTTTATTATACCCTAATTTTGTGTATAAATAACCTAGTAGTAGGTTAATGTAATTATTCATTTTACTCCTTATTTTTTGTAGCCGTCATTCAATATATTCCTCTTGTCTTTCACAAAGGTGCATAGTCATACACTATGTATCGATGCTCCTAGTAACTCCCCAACAAGATATCATGAGCCTTTGGTTCGAGAAAGGGAACAGAAGGAACTTATATCAAAATACGCCCAAGAGTGGTGTCCCGTTGCAAGATGTGAACGACGATACAAGTGGGGAGCATTGTGGACTCACACTAGAGGGAGAGTGTTGGAATAATATGGCAAACATGAGTAAGTGGGGAAATAGTCTCACGTTGAATAGGAATGTGGAGACTTAAGCATATATAAGTGGGAGAATCCACTCACCTACCACCTTAAGATTTCAGGTGGATAAGTTGTGTGTCTCTCACAAAGGTGCCTATTCCTACATTATGTATTGATGCTCCTAATAACTCCCCCAACACTTTCAATCGATAAATAAAAGGATAATGATTATTTGAAACTTACACACAATCTTAGAATTTAAGACTGAAACTCAATATTGACGTTCAAGTTTAAAAATCGGAACGGAGATCAAATCAGTGAAATTTTTAATTTAAGGTTTAATTGACTAAACCGATTTAAATTCACAGTAGAAATGTTTATTAAATATAATATCAAATTGAATTGTATAAATATGTCACATGTAATCATAAGTTCACATCTTAATAAAATAAATATTTTAAAGTTCATTATAAAATTAATACAACAATATCAATAGTATATATAATAACACAACATAACTATACATTTCATTTCAACATTCCTTTAAAAATAATTTGAACAAATTAAAGCATTTCAATAAAATAAATTATAAACTAATTCAAATCAAAATTAAAATAATAGAACATAATATCTAAAATAAATGTCAAATAATTAAAAATACTTGAATTCAATAAAATAAAATACCAAAAATAAATTACACAATATACTTAATTAAACAATAAAAAGTAAATTTAAGTTGAACTACGACAAACAAGTCATAATTAACAACAACACATAATATTGACTTAAACGATAATTAATATTAAAATGAACAGTATAACTATGTTTAAAAGAGACAATGTGATGATGATAGAGTGTAGTTGAAAGAAAAACTATAGCATAGTAACAATATTTAGAAGTTTGTATGATTGTTAAAAAAGTAGAAAATTCTCTTTTGTTATTGGGGAATGTATATTTGACTTTTAAAATTTTGATGTATTTTTTTAAATCAGACGATTTTATAAATTTGTTTCCGATTATTTAATTCAAATGATTTTAGATGGTTTAATTCAATTTTTTAATTTTACTTTAATTTTAACCTGTTAGTGATTTTAAAAGGTTAACTCAATCGAATTTATTTCTAATCTTTGATCAGATCAATTAAACCAGCTAATTCGATTTAATTTTTAAAACATTGCATTCAACTTAATAATATTAAGTCTTTTTAATTGAATTAAAATTTGTTGACGGTTAAATATTATATTATTTAGAAAAATAGAGACAAACATGTAAAGAAAAGTTATCCTTACAATATTATTTATTTTTATTTTTTTGGTTCCTTCGTAACTGTGTAAATATTAATGTACCAAAAATATGTGACTACATATTTTGGATAAGAATGAGTATATTATATAAGTAATGCATGATTGATTTGGATCGGTCTTAAT
Organism: Vicia faba; assembly: GCA_948472305.1. NCBI lineage: Eukaryota > Viridiplantae > Streptophyta > Magnoliopsida > Fabales > Fabaceae > Vicia > Vicia faba. The sequence continues at coordinate 1,634,097,442 of OX451739.1, read as the reverse complement.
AATAAATTTTGTATAATGTTTTTTGGATATCCATTTGCATCATAACCCTAGGAGTGCCTCTCTTCCTCGAGTATCCTTTGAGCAACTCATATGAAGTATGGAGGTATAGAAATGATAAGAGTTTTGGAAAGGATATACAAAACAAAAACATAGATGAAAGGATAATAGACATGATAGTGTATAGAGGATGGAACTGTAGAAAACTTCAGAACCATTTGACAAGGTTAATGCTTAACTAGCATAGTTGTAGTTTGTTTTTGTCTGTTTTGAGTTTTTGGGTTACATCCTGATGATTGCCTTGTATAGTTATGTTTTTTTAATTAATCAAAGTATTTTTTATTCAAAAAAAATTCATTCTCTTTTATAGATTTTAATTTGAATTAAAAATGTAATAATAAAAATAAATATTTGGATATTAAATTTTTTTTCTTTGATTCACAACTTTAATTTTAATTTTCCGTGAAAGAGGTCGAATAATTTTTTTTATTCTTACATAATTGTGTGAATATTGATGTGTCAAAAATATGTGACTATATTTTTTTATTACAAACGAGTATATTAAGTAACTAATGTATGATTAATTTGATTAATATATATATATATATATATATATATATATATATATATATATATATATATATATATATATATATATATATATATATATATATATATATATATATATATATATATATATATATATATATATATATATATATATATATATATATATATATATATATATATATATATATATATATATATATATATATATATATATATATATATATATATATATATATATATATATATATATATATATATATATATATATATATATATATATATATATTAGTCTTAGAGTCCATTTGCTTTGTTTTACAAAAAATAATTTTTATAGTATTATATAATTTTGAATAAATTTCTTTTTACAAAGTATTGACAAGCAAACTTCCGACTTAAACATTAGGCTACGTGTTAGATAATATCCTTCTTCAACGAAGAGCATCAACAAAGAGTTATGGGTATGTCTACCTAATTTTAGGGATTACGTCCAAAAAAGCGGTCGACGAGATAATATCAATAGCGAAGCAAAGTCAGTGACGACCAGGCAAGTCGAGAGCAAAAGCAGATGGTGGTAAAAGCGGTTATCAACAATGAGTATTGAGCGATACGTTGAAATTTCAAAAATAGTGTCACACGAACTATTGACATGAGTGGCTTAAGTAACTGTCGACAGTTACATTTTTAGCATCTATTTAAGCAAAATAATATATTCATTTTACATGTCGCATTTTGTAATATTGTAAGAGAGCACTCAAAGTACCAGCGCATAGAGAAACGAGTCAGTTTTAAAAATATACGATTGCGTCCACCTTTAAATTCAAAGCACTTTTATCTTTACAAAGTCTTATTTATTTTCTCCAACCTTGCGATTTATCTACCATTTACTTGTCTTTGTTTTCTTATTTGTGCCCTTCGCGCCTTGATCTTTTCAAGCACCCAGATACTGTCAAACTTAACACGATAGTCTAGGAATCTTGTAGTCGGTCCTACAAGTAACCTTTAATTAAGAGGCTAGAGACTGCTTGCGATAAACTCCCGCGAACGAATTGGCAGGCCCAGTAGAACACGTTTGTGTTAAGTTAGTCTCAATCCGTGTATGAGATTGAGAAGTGGAAGAAAAATAGTAGATCCTAGAACTCTTAAAAGGGATCAAACCCTGGGAGGAAATACCAGTGCGGCGGCGACGAGTGCGGGTTCAAGTTCTGTGGTTGTCTTCAACTACACCGAACATAGTCACCACGACTCAACCAGTAACTGCAAAACCAACCATGGTCACAACTATTGGGCAATATGTGCCTAGTTTTGCAAGAGATACGCACAATGTTGAACACGATTATGGAATGCCAACGACGATGATGGAAGACCTGCATAATAGTAGTTTGACATTTGGTTAAAACTTAGCATCGACGTTTTCCCAGTATCATGCCTCAGGGCCATTCGAAAATCAATTTGGTCGTTCGACTGGATTGAGATTTTCCCACCAAATCACGCATACTTTCACCATAATTACTGTTGCAATCATGAGGCAGCAAATGGATGAAAGTAATCACAAGATGGTCAATATGCTTACTCAATAGATGAGTGTCATATTAAAACCGTTGATCGAGAATTTGGTACAGAGTTATCAAACTTTGGTAACTCAAATGACTCGCATCAGTGACTTTCTTGGCGCCCCAAGAGTGCCAGTTCGACAAGCTACACCACCCTCACGTGAGGAATCCGTGCAGTATGAGGAGGTGGTCAACGAGACAGCCGATCAAGAACCACCAATTCCCCAGTGTGTCGATCCTATACCTAGGGTATTCCAACAACCCCCAGTAGTGATAGTGGATCGAAATCAGAATGCCGACCAAATTGTTAGGCATGTTCGACGAGAGGCAGTGGCTGGGAAGCATAACCTAGAGGCTATTGTCGAGCGAATTATGATCCGAAATGAGATGATTGTTGGTTCTCATAGACCAATATATTATTTTCCCTTACCAAATTTTGTTCTAGAAACAAAATTACCTAGGTGTTGGAAAGTCCCTAAACTTACTAAGTTTACAGGGGATACAGAAGAATCCATTGTTGAACATGTTGCCAGATATCAAACTGAAGCTGGTGATATAGACAACAATGAGAATTTGAAATTAAAATATTTCCCAAGCTCCTTGTCGAAAAATGCGCTTACTTAGTTCACAATGCTACCTCCCCAATCGTTTCACACGTGAAATTAGTTAGGGAAATTGTTCCATGAACACTTTTACATGGGACCGTCGAAAATTAGCCTAAAGGAACTTGATGGGGTTAAACGAAAGACGGCTGAGTCAATCGACCAACACCTTAATATGTTTAGACTTTTGAAAGCCAGATGCTTTACTCAGGTCTCTGAACACGAATTTGTCTAGATGGCTGCAAATGGCCTAGACTATTCGATCAGGAAAAAGTGGGATGTTCGATACTTGAGATATGTGGCGCAATTAGCTGTTAGGGTTTGACATATTGAACGCTTGAAAGCTGAGAAAGCCAAAGCTAGAAAATATCAAAAGAAATCCAAAGCTAGCAAGTATTAAAAGAAAGGGAAGGTTGCATATGTAACAATCGAAGATTATTCTTCAGAAGACAGCGAGTCAGTCGAAGAGACTGGGGTTAATGTGGCTGAACTCCAGCCTAGACCTCTGTATGCCTGCAAACCATTAAGGTCGTCGAACAGGAAGAATCCCGTCTAGACCAAGAGAAATGGCAAGGTCATTACAAAAAATTACTTTTTTGATATAACTAAGTGTGATGATATATTTGATTTGTTAGTGTCTGACGACCAAATTATTGTCCCTCAGGGTCTAAAGAATCCCCCTTTAGAACAAAAGAAGAAAAGGTAACTTTGCAAATTTCATAATTTTTTTGGTCATAAAACATCCCAATATCTTCTTTTTAGGGATTTGGTGCAAAAATCTCTAAAGGAAGGCATACTTCAATTCAGCGAAAAGCCAAAAATATAGGTGGACACTGATCTGCTGAAAGTCGATAATGCTCTATTTGTGGAACCTTATGAGTGCACGATGGTCGAAGCTACCGAGGGTTTTGACATTAAAGCCAAGATGGTTGAGGCTACTGAAAGCCTTGACGAGACAAAGAAAAATGAATTGCTAGCGGTTTATCCTTAGCCTGGGGAAAGTTTGGATGATTTTCAAGAGAAATGAAAATTGAATGGGTCATAAGCTAGATTATTACCCAAGGTGTAATGTTGTGTATGATGTGAAAGCGGCTGAAAATATGAGGCTGCGAAAGAGGCTTTCGAAGAAAAGAAACCTCCCGTGGCAAGGTTTGTGTTTGACAAAGAAGAGGTCCCTCGATGCAACAAAGAATACCAGAGGCAATTCCAGCATCCTCGACATAAGACTTTTCGTCCTTCGTCAAACACTCCACAGGAAAAATGGGTGGAGCCGGTGAATCAGAAAGGAGGGAAGAGATCAAAATTGAGAGTAGTCGTTCAAGAGGTTGAATCTCAGGAGAAGAAGCCAGAGACTAAAGGATATAAGGTTTCCCTAAATTATAAAGGGAAAAACCCAATGACCAGAACACAGTGGAGGTGCTACCAGAGGAACAAGAAAGCTGCAAAGGAAACCTCGACATCAAAGGTGAAGCGTTTTGAAATTATGAAAGATAGGTAAATGATGAGGCTAGTCGAAAGTCTGAAGCAAGCGGGAGCCAACAAAGCTGTTGAAGTGCTAACTCAAGAAAAACAGATATCCAAGACAGAGGTTGAATGAAAAAGAAAAAGTTGTCGCGAATCAGAGGTTGCCAATGAAAATAGCACCTATAGGGAGTAAAGAGGTAGTGGCAACACAGAGTGCACAATACACTCCCATGGCTGAAGATGGAAACAACGAGGAAGAAGAGTATAAACCCCTCCCAGAGGAGGAATGGGACGATTATGACCCCTATGAAGACGATATGGTCAACGATGATTATGGCGAGGACTTTATCATCAATTGTGGCATTGTGTCTGTTTTATCTCCTGAATTCGACAGGGTATCTGAAGTGTCAAAAAGTTATGATGTTTAAATGCTAGATGACACTGATGAAAAACCATTATGCTACTATGTTATAAATAATGGTGTGGTGGAAGAACATAATTAAGAAACCAAGTCCATGCATGTTGTGTTACCTCAAACCCTTGTTTATAAGGGAAAAAGTAGACGAAATTCCAATCAACAAAGTGTTTGTCGATGGGGGGCAGCTGTGAATTTGATGCCTTACGCTTTCTTCAAGAATATGAGAAAGTGAGAAGCTGATCTTCGACCATATAACATGAATTTATCTAACTATGAAGGAAAACCCAGCAGCATCCTGGGAGTGCTTCAAGTCGAATTGGCGATCGACACAACTACTATGTCGACTCTTTTTATGATAATTAATTCCAAAGCAAATTTTAATTTATTGTTGGGTCGCGAGTGGATCCACGAGATAGGGGCAGTGCCATCAACCCTACATCAAAGGATATCTATTTGGAGGAAAGATGGCATCGTCGAAAGCATTGAAGCTGATCAGAGTTACTACAAAATCGATAAGAGTAGAGTTGGAAAGAAATCATTCGACCAACATCTGGTGCATGTGGCACCTTGTGATACTGAAATTGACATTCCTAAAAAGAACACAAATCATTTTCTAGCTTGGATCCATATCATGGATTCATGTGGGACATTGAAGAAGAAATGATGCCTAGGGAACAAAATCCACCTACGGGGTGGAATGTGGTTGAAGGAGATGACCAGTGAGTCAGAAGTGCTAGCTCGGATTTTGGCCTATATGGCTAAAAACAATTGGCTCTGGAATCCGAAATATTGCAAAGTTTAGCTTTGGGAGCCAATTCGAAGAGTCGAGAAGGCCAAGTTAGCCAAACATCGGCTTTAGAAAGTCGCAAGTTAGATTGTGTCTATGACGATGAGCCTTTAGGGTTCGAGAAAGATCCAATGAATTCAATGTAGAAAATGCAAGCCTGAGATCCTTTAGAAGAAGTGGAGCTGGGTGATAGCGTAACGAAGAGACCCACTTATATCAGTAAAAAAGTTGGGTCGAAGATGAAGGTTTAATTGGTTAACTTATTAAAGGAATATAAAGATTTCTTTGCATGGGATTATGGTGAAATGTCTGACTTGAGTCGAAAAGTAGTAGAGCATCTTCTACCTATCCGGCAAGGGAAGAAACTGGTAAACCAACGTCCTCGAAGATTCGCCCCGGAGATCACATTAAAGATCAAACAGGAGATCGAGAGATTGCTAAAGAGCAAGTTCATCATAATTTCCAGGAAACTTGTTAGGTTTCGTGGTACACAAAAAAGGCATCGAGATCAACCAAAACAAAACAAAAGCAATTTTGGATCTCAAGCCTCCGTCAACAAAGAAACAATTACAATATTTGTTGGGAAATATCAATTTCTTGAGAAGATTAATATTGAACCTAAGTGGCAAAACAAATGTGTTCTCGCCACTAGTCAAGATAAAAAAAGAAGGAGAATTCCTATGGGATAAAAAGAAGCAAGAGGCTTTTGACGCAATCAAGGAATATCTGGCGAAGCCTCCAGTTTTATTACTACCAAGTAAAAAAAACATGAGATTGTATATAGCTACATCTGACTTAACAATATGAAGCATGTTAGCTTAAGAGGATGATAATGGCGTCGAGAGGCCCATTTATTACCTTAGTCGAGTATTGATAGATGCAGAAACTAAGTATAGTTCAATTGAAAAATTGTGCCCATGTGTGTATTTCTCATGTAGGAAATTAAAGCAATATATTAAACTAGTTGATGTTTATGTTTCATCTCATTTTAATGTTATTAAGCATATGCTATCAAAACCCATATTGCATAGTCGAATCGGGAAATGGGCATTACCATTAACTAAGTTTTCTTTGTCCTATTTGCCTTTAAGGGCCATGAAAGGCCAAATTTTGGCAGACTTTATTGTAGATCATGCAATAGTCGAGCCATGCATAAATACGATCGACACAGACTCTTAGAAATTATATTTTGATGGGTCGAGCCATAAAAATGGAATCGGTGTCAGAATCCTGGTAATCTCCCCAGAAGGAACACCAACAAGATTCAAATGCTGAGTCGATGAAAAATGTTCCAATAATGAGGCAGAACATGAAGCCTTAATTACTAGACTTAAGATCTTGCGAGCTTTGGGATCCACTAAAATCGAGGTGAAAGGTGATTCAGAGTTGGTGATCAAACAAATAACATGAGAATGCAAGTGTATTAAGGAGCATATAATGATATACTTTGCACTTGTAAACCGTTTTTTGGAGGATTTCAAAGTGGTAAGTATCACACACGTGCCTAGGGTGGAAAATCAAGAGATAAATGATTTAGCCCAAATTGCATCTGGGTATAAAGTGTCAAAGGTAAAACTGAGGGATTTTCGTCGAAGTAAGGGAGAAAGTCATCTCGACATCATCGCAACATTGTCAACACCAAAAGCTTGGGGGCAGATCATATGGACGAAATTTTTGAAATGTTTTCCATTGACAATTTATTAGATACAGACTAGCGAAAGCCAATTATAAGGTATCTAGAGAATCTAGTTGGGGATACCGATAGGAAGATAAAATACCAGGCATTAAGCTAAGTTCGTATGGGCAATGAACTATTCAACAAAACCCCTAAAGGTGTGTTGCTTAAATTCCTTGGGGAAATTGAAGCATATGTGGTAGTGTCAGAAGTGCACAGTGGAACTTGTGGCACTCACCGAGCTGGCCATAAAATGAAATGGATTTTATTTCGATAAGGTGTATATTGGCCAAGCATGTTGAAAGATTGCGTAGATTTCGCCAAAGGCTGTCAAGAGTGTCAAAAGCATGCAGGCATTCAACATGTGCTAGCAAGTGAATTACAAACCATCATTAGAGCATGGCCTTTTAGAGGACGGGCTTTGGACATTATAGGCAAAATTCAACTTGCATCATCGAAACATCAAAGGTTCATCTTGGTGGGGATAGATTATTTCACCAAATGGATAGAAGTTATACCTTTAGTTAATGTGGATCAAGACACAGTGATTAAATTCATCCAGAAACACATAATCTATAGGTTTGGAATTCCTGAGGCTATAACTATAGACCAGGAGTTGGTGTTTATTGGTCGAAAGATGCAAGAATTTGCGTCTAAAATAAGATTTAAATTGTTAACCTCAACATATTATTATGCTCAGACCAATGGCCAAGTCGAGGCTACTAATAAAGTGATAATCAGGTTGATTAAGAAACATGGTTCTAAGGAACCTAAGAATTGACATAAAACGTTAGATCAATACTATGGGCTTGTCGAACATCCCCTAAGGAGGCGACAAATTCAATGCCTTTTCGTCTAGTGTTTGTACATAATGTTGTTTTGCCAGTTGATATATATCTACAGTCCATAAGAACACAACGTCAGAATAAACTGTCGTCAAACCAATATTGGAGTCTGATGTGTGACAAAACAGTAGATTTGGACGAAGAAAGGTTAGCTACGTTGGATGTGCTCATTCGAGAAAAGGAGCGAATCGCCAGAGCATATAATAAAAAGGTGAAAAATAAGATGTTCTTAATAGGTGAATATGTCTGGAAATTAATCTTACCTATGGATCAACGAGATTGAATGTTAGGAAAATTGTCGCCAAATTGAGAAGGACCATTCTAAATTACGAAAATATTTACAAATAATGCTTACGAAATTGAGGAAATAGGTTTCGACCAACGAGTCCTTAAAGTGAATGGGAAATATTTGAAAAAATATAAACTTATGCTTCAAGAGATTCAAATTGCAGTAGAATAAAACATATTATACAAATATGGTTTCCCAAAAATTACACGATTTTGATAGAAGCTAAATAAGAAATCGAGATTTCAAGTCTTCAAAGCGGGTCTTTTCAAAATAAATCTTGTCATTAAGATACGTTTATTTTTCCATTAGTTGACCAATGCTTTCTTTAAGGCTGAGAGCCTTTTCACCATGGGTGATGCCGTCAAGAGTGCTTTGTTAGATTTCATCTTGCATCGGGAAGCCGTTAGTCAAATTAAATGAGGATTTTTGACGTTCCAGTTCAACAATTTTCTACTTAAGGTCGTCAATTTAGGTTTGATAGGCGATGAATTGTTGGTTAAGAGAAGAGAATTGATTAAGATGTTATTGTCTTTGAGTCTTAAACTCGTCTACTTTCTTATCATAAGATTCATTTAACTTTCATTCGACTCTCATCTGGTTAGCTTTAGTTTTTAGTTGGAGGTCAACATGCCTGCATAATGCAAGATCTTTTGCAAGTTGGCTGAAGAAAGCTTCAAAATCAACCCGTTATTGGGCCAGAGGCTCAAGAATGGTATGCTGAGATATGGCATCAAGCAATTTGAAGACCTCTACCGCCATCAAAGCTTCATCTTTCACTATATCCAAGAAATCACCCTCAAACATGTACAATTTGAGTTGTTGAAGTGGGAGGTTTACCTCAACGCTGAGTTCGGAAGCAGGAAAAGGTGGTGTTGGAAAGCGGTCGATGCATATCGATAATTTTGAAGTTTCTTGAGTGCTTTTGTTTCTTTAGAGTTTGAATCTCCGCCAAGATTGTAGAATTATCGGAGAGTGCATCTTGGCTGAAAAAAGGAATGTTGGCAAAAGTCGGGTGTCTCGATCTAGATTTACCTATGACTTAAAGAGTAGCCTTGTCGGGGGAACTAGTTCAAGAATTCTTGTTACCTTCATAATCGGTATGGTGTTAAGGAGTTTATTTAAAATCAGAACCAACTGAATCTTTTGCAGCATTCGCAAGATTGATGTTGTTCTTAGAGGAGGTTATTAGAACGGAAGAAACTGGTGTGTTGATACTCCTTGAAAGGTCTCCCTAAAAAATGCCCTAGGATCAGTAACAACATAAAGTATGGAAAACATGTAAAGAAAACCTAGATACCATGAATGAAGAAAATACTATGGGGGTAGAAATTAGATGAAATGGAACATACCTTGGATGATTTAGTTTTGATAATCGTGGGAATGAGTGATGGTGACGTTGTGGTTTGTCTAACCGACGAAGCGTTAAAAGTGTCAATGAGCCTTTGAAGAAAATTCGGTGCTGAGAAGTACTTTTCTTGAAATTGGGACCACCATTGGTTGAATAGATCAATAGTAAAAAAGGATTGGTAGAACTGAAAAATAGGAAGCTCAAGGGATTGAGTAGCCTCATGGAACTTGAGGCATGCCACATGATCATCATAAGTCCTAACCAACGTGCCACTAGGTTTGGTTGATATGCCATAAAACCATAACCATACCGCCCATTATCGACACAGAAGGAAATCAAGGTCGGTGTTAAAAATGCTCTCCAAATAGCATTCATCTGTACAATGTTTGGTGAAGAGAGGCCAAGGAAGGATCTTTAAACCAATTTGGTCCAAACTGACGTTCTACAAAAGGATTCATGGCTGAAACAAAAGTGTGTAGCATCGACAAACATGTTAACATATTTCATGAAAATATGTCTATCGAGGTTTTATTGAGAATTTACTAGTGATAACCCGAGACTTTTGATAGCTCTACGTTTGTTGAGACGCAAGATAACCTAAAAATGGGATAACCCAGTTGATAATCAAAGGTAACGTCTAACCATTGTTGTAACAGCTAGAAAAGATCTGAGAGAACCAAATCTTTATCGTTGTTAGGAAAGGATTTTAACTGAGAAGAGACTTCACCTAAAGCATGGTATAAAAACGCCAGCAAAAGCTTACCCAAAGAAATGTTGTGTCCTTCATGTAGTTGGATGGATAGCGGCGTAAGACTCGAGGATGGCACTCCTGGACATTTTCGCATTATAGCGAAAATGTAGCGGTAAAAATTTGAGACTAAGTCATTAATTGACTTAACTCACACAATGAAGTCGCCACCGCACGTTATTGTTTCCAAAGGGAAAATGGGAAAAGAACGACTAAAACAAAAAATAAAATAAAATTGATATCAAGGTATGGGGGTCAGTTATGCAGAGGGAAGGTATTAGCTCCCTATGCATCTATGGTACTCAGCAGGATCCACTTTATTTGTTTTAATCAGAGAGTGTATTATCTAAAGGCTTACTTGCTAAAGGGGATGAGTCAAAGAGTATTTACAAACAAAAGAAATATTTTTTATTATTGCGCTCGTCGCGGTTGTGAACCTTTGTGCCTACGTACCCCTTCTTGAAATAAGGGATCAGGGCACCCATAGTTCTTCTTAAAAAGAACAAAACTGTGTGTTGGTTGTTTTTAAATTAAGAGACAATTCGTCATTTTTAGGAGATAAATCTCAACTAATCGCCCACAACATGTGAGAAAGATAGATCGTGCGTCAACACGAGAAGGGTTTGGAAATGCCTCTAGCACTCAAGTGGAAAAGTAGACACCTTTATAACCATGGAATAGGAGGATGATATCTCGACTAAAAATGAATCATGTCTAATATTGGAAAAAAATTTAAAGTGAAAAGGTGCACGAGGGAAAAATTATTTTTGAATGAGTTGAGTGTTTTTGTTGGGATAATGGTAAATGGATCCCACTGGAGGGGCACTCACTTTTTTTCCGCTTATTCGCAAAAGAGTTTGAGATTTGAAACACATTAAAGACTATGCTTGAAAGGAAACACAAGATTCAGTCTATACCTCCTCATACTTCTCCCAATACTTAAGGCTCGTGACATATGGTTCGCGTCTTTATTTGTTAAGTGTTTTGAGTTTTAATTAAAAAAAGAAGTTTGAGAAAAACTTCGCTTGACAAAATCAAGGTTTATTATGAAATAGGTTAAAGTTTGAAAAGAAATAAGTTTTGAAAAAAAAAGATGTTTTTGAAAATGAAGAATGTGGTAGGAGATGAAGAGACTATCCTAAAACAAAAGGTAGAAATTAAAGGCTAAAGAAGAGTTAAAGGTAAGGAATTGTCTAACCAAACAGGAGCTGACCCTTGATATAAATAAGTCAATACAGTGTTCCCATCCCTTCGGATTAAATCTACATGCAAAGAATAAACCAAGAGTGTACCAGACATCAGATGAAAATAAATCACAAGTACAAAGCGCATTAGGTGAAAATAAATCACAAACATGGAAAGTTCACCAGATAAGCTTAAGATGTCAGATAAAGCTCAAAGTATCATTAAGATATCGGATAAGAATTCCTGCATCAGATAAAACACACAGACATAACCAACAACCTAGAGAAACCACCCAAAGTCTCAGATGAAATAAGAATCAAGTTCGAAGGAGTTAGAACATGTAGCATGAAAATATGAAGTGAATGTTTAATCAATTAATTAGGAGTTGATTAATTTAATTAATTGAATTAAGAAAAATAGATTAGTAAACTACTCCATTTTACTTAACAAAATCAAGTAACTAAATCAACATCTAATTAATTGATCAAAATGAAAAGATAAAGAAAAACGGAGGACGAAATAAAGAGAGAATAAATTAGTTAAACATTGATTAAATCAATTAATGAAGCTAATAAAAATAGATTAGTAAACTAATCCATTTTAATTAACAAGCACCAATTAATTAAAATAATATAGAACTAATAAATTAATATGAAAATAGAAATCGAAAGTAGAATGGAATTGTAAGGAGGAAGGAAGTTGAGAACTCTTGTAAGCTTGCACAAACCATAAACAAGTTAGTAATCATAAGTGAATTGAAAACCAAATGAAACTTGAATTAAACTGTATGATCAAATGAATATTTCACGATCAAGAACCAAGAAAACAAGTTATTATTCAATGCAACCATAAAAATCAGCATTTAGCACATGGTTTCAAGTGTATTCAATCAAGTAACCCCAAGAGTAAATATGATTTTCAAACCATTGATGAAACAAGAATTAAAAAATCATGTTATTACTCAAAATACATGTTCAGTTTAAACGCAGTCATGAAACATGTTCAGCAAATAACACAAAGGAAGAGACATCGAAAATTACCGACAACAGCAGAGAGAAGCTGGCTGAGAACGATGTGCTTGAAGAAGGTGGAGGAGATGGTCTAGAAAATAGAGATGAGAGTGTTGGAGATTGGAAGTTAAACGAAATTGAAAATGAGGAGAAACAAAGTGGGTTGAAGAGTTGATGGTTATTGTTAGAAGGAGGTTGGTTGAATACGAGAAACAGAGGGTGTACGAAGGAGAAGGTGTGGTCTAAAGTAGCTTACGAAAGTGATGAAGTGGTGAAGACGGACAATCAGATCGTGATGATGGTGAAGGCAGATGATGGTTTTAAGATGAGAAGAAAGTGAGCACACTGGTTTATGCTATTGTTTCGGAGTCAAAGAAGTTGATTTGTGCATGTATCACGAAGGAAGTTTCGGCAGTGAGAAATGGAGGGACTAACATGATGGTGTTGGGTGAGTTTGTGTGTGGCTGGAAGTTGGTGGGTTGAGTGGATGTTACGTGGATGTATGGTGATTGTTATACTCTATTTTTTCCATAAGATCCCTCATCATCCCGATATTATCACAATGTATCAAGATCACAAATGTGGATTGGTTATCTCTTTTACTCTCTCCTATTTTTAAAATTTTCCCTGTGGGATCATCAAGCACCTAATTTGTGTATCTTGTACTTATATGTTTTATATTTTACTGATCTCTAACCAAAATCCAAAAATATGTCCTGTTTATTTTTTTACTTTTAGAAGACAGGGCTACCGATCAAGAAATTCAAATTTGTGATCTATAATCTTAGGTCACACTATCCTCAAGTTTCAGTTAACATGGTTAAGGCGAGTTTGGTTGCTTAATTCTAGAGAATCTTCAAGATAGGTTCATATGTTTATTTCCATGCCTTCTTTGAAGAGTAATCTCAGGTTTTGATAAGTGTGAACATGGTTTAATCAAGATTTCAACATCTTAGGTTCGTATGTGCTTAAGAGTTCCTTGGGTTGTGGAGAACGATCAAGTTTGCGAGTTGATTCAAAGTTGGTTTGACCAAAAGTAAACATTTTCAAGGTTGAGTTCAAATGATCACAACTTCTTCATTATTCAGTATTTTTTATCAATTCTCCGAGCATATAAATATCCTTGACATCATCTCCAATTTATCTTTACAAGTCGAGAGTTAATTATGTGTAGAAGGCCATCAAAAGCTTGAGTACATTAGAGGTTGTTTTGAAGACTTTGACCTATTTATATTTGACTTTCGTCCAAATTTCGAGGCTCATAATTCTTTTAATTCTCAAAATTTTGGGATGATTATTTTTGCACAATACTCTTCATGATATCATCTGCAAGCTTACTTCAAAGAGCGAAAGTGAATCATGTTTAAAAAGCCATGAAATTTTTGAAACATTACGAGTCACTTTTTTGGGACTTAGTAATAATTTTGACCTATAATTTTCATTTATGACATGATTGCTCTTTCAAGAGGTTGATTTCTTGCATTGAGGTTTTTAGGCACCAAGTTCTTGAACATCTATTTTGTTTCAAACATTTGATTCAAATTAAGGTGGGAAGATAATGTAAGAGAATTACATGGAATTAAAAATACAAGTTCAATTTTATTCATGTAACTTATTTTGAATTCAAAGGTTCATCCAAAATTTGCAAGGCTTATTCCATGATGTTCGAGAGATTTCAAGGATTCAAGAGGCATTATTTTCGATTTATCAATTCAAATTCCTAATATCATGACTTTATCAAGAGAAATTGGTTCAAGTTCTTTATTAATTACTCAACTTTCATGGCTAAAATATCAAATAATTTCATTAAATCTTCAAGAATTTCAAATGGTCAATAATTTAAGCATACAAGTAAAGAAAGTTCATTTAGGTGATCTACTTGGATTTCAAGTTATAATATACACCATTCCAAGTTTAAAAGCCAAATTCTTAAAATTTCCAAAGAATTGCAAGATCTAACACATAACTTTTAATTACATCAACAAAAATAACATCTCATGTCTTTTGCAATACTCTTGAATCAACCAACATCTTCTCCATTGCTAGCCACGACTTCTTCTTCTCCAACACTTCCTCTCCATGCCAATAACACCATCATCACATGAAAACAAGAAGAAATATAAAGGGTGAGTTTAGCGATTTCACAAAAGTTTCGTCCAACAATTTCCAACAACCAAAACAACAAATATCACAATTTCAACAAGTACAATAAGATGTTGAAGTCAGACCCAAGATTAATTGGAATTAACATCACAAAATTGCAAAGCAAACATGATTATTGGACCAAGACTCAAGTATTTTCATGGGGGGGGGGGGGGGGGGGGGGCTGTTTAGCATGAAATTAATAAACCAAATGATGCACACAAGAGTGTAAAATTAGAACCTAAACAAAGCAATTTTGTGGGCTGTAGGAGGCAGAAAACAAGCAGTTTCATGAGAACCAAAATCTCAACCCAACACAAATTCATTCCAATAAAAGTTTTGCATTAGTTTTAATACAAATTCTAACCATTTTACATCTATATAAATGACTCATTTCACACTGATTTGGAGGAGAATTTTCAGATTCATACACTGACAAATATACAAACTCAGAGTGTTGTGCTCCAAAATTTCCCCCCTCATGTTTCCCAAGGTTTTTTCTCTTATATGGGTGGTTACAAGCTCTTGCCTAAAGAAAATGAATTTTTTTAATATTAAGCAAAGTGTCTTTCGATTGGCAATTGAACAATGTCCTTCGATTGGCATCTGAACAAGGTCTTTCGATTGGCATGCCAACAATGCCTTTCGATTGGCATCTGAATAAGTGTTCTTCGACTGGAACATCAGAGCAGTGTCCTTCGATTGGTACATCAGAGCAGTATCCTTCGAATGGCACATCAGAGAGGTGTGTTTCGATTGACATTTGAATAGTGTCCTTCGATTGACACATTAGAGCAGTGTCCTTCGATTGGCACATCAGAGCAGTATCCTTTGACTGGCACATCAGAGCAGTGTCCTTCGATTGGCATAATGGCAAGATTTGACTGGGTTCCTAAAAACCCCTCGACCAAGGCATTGGCTGCCTTTGTGCCTGGTTCGACTGGGAAAGGGTCCCCTTTGAAACAATTTTTCATACTTTGACTCACAAAACAATGGGTTCCTGCATGCCAACTTCATTTAAGGCAAAGGCCCCTTTCGAATTGCCTTCAATTCACAAGGCCAAAAGGTTCCATCTTCATGCCAGCTTTCGTTTCACAAGCACAAGATTGCCATATTATAAACACACAAATGGCGCCTCTGAAGGGCATACATTTGGTCTACTCGAAAGACACACATTTGTTGGAAACAAACTTGTTTTACCTTTTGATGAGTCTGGCCAAAGTCCTGCATGCTGCCAGACCCAAGCCTCATGAACCATTACATTCATGAAAAAGGAGGCTTCGATTGTCCAGAATGAAGTCTTTGTTTGGGTTATTCGAATCAAGCAACTAAGACAAATATATGGGTCCAACAAAGGAACAATTCAAAATACACTCAAGAAGCCCCTTCGAAGGAGGCAACCAAAGGCCCATTCGAAGGTTATACAAGAGGACCCTTTGAAGGAGGCAACCAAAGGCCCATTCGAAAGTTATACAAGAGGACCAGTCGAAGGAGGCAATAGGCCAATCGAAGAGCAACACAAGAGAGCATTCGGAAGCCAAAATGTCCACATACATTCAAATTTCAAAAAAGGACAAGATCCCATGTTTTTGGCCACAGTTACAAAACATCATTCAAGGCTTTTAAAAAAATTGTTTATGGCTGTTTAAACCATTGTTCTCTTGTCCCCTCAATCCCCTCAATATAAAAAACCACATACATATGCACAAAGGAGGCTAAACATAACTAGAGAGAGTCACACGAAATAGGAAGTACATTCTTAGAGTTTTCCTGAAGTTGTTCCAATCACCACCAGCCCCTAATCAAGCACGTGTCCAGAAGTGTCCAATTGAAGATACCCAGGTCCAGAAGCCAAATCGAAGCAATCCTCAAACAAGGATACCGACACCCATCACCACAGATTTATCTATCAATCATTGGTAAGAATTGGTAAAAAGATCAAACTCTACATTTGCATGACACATCTATAATTTCATTCAATTTTCTATCCAAGACTAAAGACCTGGGTTCGACCCCAGGTCTGCTTTTGTTTTGTTGCTAACATTTGTTGTAGATATAGTCTGAATAGATCCAACGCGTGCAGAATCGAAAGACCTGGGTTTGCCTCCCAGGTCATGCTTTTCATTTTTCCTACATGTTAGCAGATGTAGTGTCCTCACAAGTGATCCATCAGGCAATTCCAGTAGCGCCCTCTGGATCGAAAGCCACATCCTATCACTAGATCAAAGGATAATTGAAAGACAGCTTTTCCTTCATAGAATCGAAAGACACCATCTCCCTGTAATCGAAGGATGCTTCCTTTTCTATTTTTATTTTTGTTTTCATTTCTTTATTGACCCCCTTGACATTTAAATTGATCTTAAATCAAAAATCATAAAAAAAAACATTAGGATAGTTACTTTTTCTAATTAAATTAATTTTGTAAATTAATTAATTAATTAATTATTCTAATTTTTTCCCTTAAATTAAAATTAAATAGACTTAGGCTTTATTTTCATTTATACATAAAAAACAAAACAAAAAGATGTTTACTTCTTAGGATATTTTAGACGTTATTTTCAATTTCACACGCGTTTATTTAATTTTGCATTTTTATTATTAATGTACCTGCTCACTGGATGTAATAGATTAAAACAAGGATATTTACTTCTTAACCCCCCTCATTTTTAGACATGTAAATATATCCCTCCCCAAAGCATTGTAATAGCGTAGATTTAAATTCCTGCATTTTAAATTTCTGCAAGATATCAACAGCTAGACTAATAGGATTGTATGATAAGACTAATAATCCAATGCTAGCAAACCTAACAAAAAAGACTAAAAATAACTGAATTGAACACAATTGCACATATACACCTCTAGGGTACCCCACTTTGATTTCCTTCAGAAATAAAACAGTCATGAGGCAGGAACACTTTAGAAAATACCCATAAATCAAAGATTATAGTCTCTCGATGACCCTACAGTTGCCTTTCGGTAAATGATCTAGTCCCTAAACAAAATTGCTAAAGCGTCTCCACAAGTTGCCTTCGTGACTGTAACGTCCCTTCGATTGTTCCTCAACATCCAACGATAGGGCTACCTACTCACTAATAGTAGGATAGCATTGTCTAAAGGATAGGAGGAAAAGAAAAATCCTTTTCAAGTATAAAAGTAGATAACTGTTAGAAGTTTGCTCAAAAACATTTTTGCACTTACACAAAATACTACTTTTCAAAAGCAACTTTCAAAAACATTTGCTTTTTTAATACTCTTGAGGACTGATACAAGAGTTAAACACAAAGAAAATTGACGCACTAAGGTATTTTCCAAACATTTTCAAACAGACAAAGTACAAAGGTATTTTAAAAATGAGCAAACCTCTAAGAGCCTGTAGATAACTACAGATGGAAAGGGTGCCAAAACCTTCTCTTTCCATAATCTACCCCCTTACTCAGAAAATATCGAAAGGTATTTTTCTTTTCTTTTCACCCTTTCCTTAATTTGGATAAAAGAAAAGTCGGTGGAGACTCTTTCTTACCACAACATTTGCGAACATAAATGCAAAACCCGTATTAAACAGTCGGTTCTGCCACCGTATCATAGAACTGGCGACTCTGCTGGGAATTTAAATAAAAAAGTGGGGTTTACCTTAGAGTTAGTTCATTATTAAACTGCTTTTTGTGCTTTGTATGCTTTATCCTTGGTGGGTTGTTTGGGTTGTTACTATAGATCCTACACCCGGATCTGAGGGAATCTTTTTAGGTAAACATCAATAGATCGTGGAGACTGTACGATATAGACCGATATGGTTGAAGCAATAGCTGTGTTGGTGTGACACTTTGGTTGGTACCAGTATCCCTTGTGTTGAATCGAGGAGAATACGGGGCCGCTGCGTGGTGTCGTGAAGCACTAACGGACCTTAGAACCTTGGTTAAACAAAACTTGGCCATTAGAAAGTAGTGAGATAGCCGACCTCAGTGTAAAGCTGGGGATTGGTTGATACTCAATGCTACACTCATTGATATTGGACTTTCGATATGTTTCGGCCGCAAGAAAAGATTGCTAAGCTGAAATAGTGCTCGATAAAGAAATACCAGTGATATTGAGACTCCTTAGTACCCAGTTACTATTTCTAGGACAGGTTCAACCAACTAAATTTCAAGAGGGTACTTACTTATGAACTCCATGCAAGCCTAAACCTAAGGTCTTGTGTGTTTTGTTTGTGTCTGATTAATTTGCTTAAACATGACAGCATGCATCATAACATCCATTTTTCATTACACTGACCATTTCAAGGACCAAGGGAATTTATCTTTGTTTTGTTTTGCAGATCATGGCTTCCGCTCGTATAAATACTATCTGGATCTGTTTCTTGAGATTACCTCTCCAACTCAAAGAGCTAGTATCAAGGGTTCCCGAGACTTCCTCATTTACCAAGAACTATGGTCGACTTCTCAATCTGGTTACCACGGGTTTTGATGAGAATATGACGAGTGACTCTTTCAATTCTTTGATCCTAAGCACCATTGCTTCACCTTTCCAGATTATTAGTTGGTTCCCACCTTGGAAGAATTCTCTCAAATATTGGGTATACCTATTATTGATCAGATGGCTTTCACCGGTTTAGAAAAAGCTCCCAAGCCAGAAGTCATTGCAACAGCTTTGCATCTGAAACGGTCTGACATTGTATCTGTAGCGGTAAAAATGTTTAAGACTAAGCCATGGGATTGACTATACTTGTACAAATCAAAATAAAATCTCCACCACAATTTATTATTTCCAAAGTAATGGGAAACGAGCGAATAACCCAAAAGAGGCGGGAAAGATTCAAGGTAAGGGGGTTGGTTATGAAAAGGGAAGGTATTAGCACCCTAAATATCTACGGTACTCCACATGAACCTCTTTGTAAAATCTGTATATTTTGGCTTTGAAATGTTGTGTAAAAAAATGGATGGTGGAGGTGAGAAAAGAAATATATTTTTATGGTTTTTTTACCCGCCGCGGTTGCGAACCTTTAGTGCCTACGTACCACCTTCCGTGAAATAGGGGATCAGGGTACACGTAGTTTCTCTTTTAAAATTTTTTAAACACAAGTGTGTTGGTTAATTTTATGAGATAAGACATCATTGTCATTGTCCGTGTGGAAAACATACTTACTACCCACAATCATGAGAAAGGAGAATTTGCATCATCGCAAAGTGGAGGATATGGCTTGGATTTTAAAATCAACAATGTCTCACTCAACACCCAAGTGGAAAATATCTCACTTTACTACATATTGTAGAAGTATAATTGTTTGCATCACTACAAGGATTGACAAGAGTCCAATCTTTTGAGAAAGGTTTTAAAGTAAAAAGCCAAAGTGGCAAAATGGTTTGTAATGAGATTGATTGATTTTTAGTCTTCTCACAAAAATGTTAAGGTATTATTAATGTTGATTGAAGTTTATTCATGAAAAAGTTTTGAAAATGCATGGACCTAAGTCCAAGTTTATTATGAAAGTGGTTCAAGTTTAAAAGCAAGAAGAGTTTTCAAAAGGAGGGAGAATATTTTTTAAATTAAAGAAGATGGGAGGAGAAGAAGAGACTATCCTAAAAGCATAAGGTAAAATCTAGGGATAGAAACCATCTAACAAACAAGAAGCCAATACTAGACACTATAAGCCAAGTTAGAACTCCCATTCTTTGGATTGAACCCAAACAAGCAATGATACTGGACCTCTTGAAAGAACTAAACTTCAAGTGTATTAAGTCTTTCACAAAAATTGGGCAGAGTAACGGTTGTATACGTGTGAATTCCGGATTACAAACAAAGAGTGTAATCATAATAACCTGCACAGAAAACAAATAAACAAGCCAATGCCTTGAGGTAAACCTTAAGAGCTCCAAAATAACGAGATAAGATCACAAGGTCTCCAATCATAGGCCAAAGTTCCTAATCCTAAGTCCAAAAAGTCCAATGCTCCATAATGACAAGGATAGTGACCAAATAGTCCAAGTATCATTAAAGATTTTTAGGGTTTATGTTGATTATTAGGTGTTTTGAAAAAGACAAGTAAAGCTGAAGTGAGAAAAAATAAAAATGACAAGAAAGTAAATACTCAAATGAGCAAAGATGAAAATGACATGAAATGTAAATGCTAAAAGTAAATAGTTCATAAAAATAAAAGGGGCATATAATAAAAATAAAGGATAAAGTCAATTATTAGTGATTAGTGGTTAGTTGGATGATCATCTTGAAACTTGCATTTGGAACTCATTAGAGGATTGGTATAACCAAAGCCTACACACAACAAGTTGCATTTGCTTTTTGTCAAGTATAGCATCCATTTGGAATCCTCATGAGTATAATTTAATGATCAATGATGTTTAAGTGATCGGCGTTGACCAAAGGTGTTGTAGATCCATTAGAGGATTGGTAGAACCAAAGCCTCCACACAAGTTATTGGATCAAAGAGATCAAATTAACCTACTTGGGCTTGCAAACATAAGTTTGGGCCATGAATGATCATTTATTCGAATCGGGACAAACTTTAGCGCTATGTTAAGCAATCGTAAGTGGACTTATATAGAAGTCGCACCTATTTTGAGGTCGGTCAATAGCAATCTATGCACCATTTATTTTGAGACATGATATAGAGATCATGCTCGAATAACATTTAGTGCAATAAGAAAAGGGATGAGATGAAGAGGGGTAGGAAAGAATATACAATCCACTTTTGAATTAAATTTAATCAAATTATTATTAAAATTGTTCATCTATTTTTGTGGAGTTAGACTCAACACCATGGATCCAATGATGTTAATAAAGTTCATGATCAAAAATTTAACCCAAGATCAACCAGAAAATAGTTACAAAATAATATTACATCTAATATATACAAAAAAGGTTTAAAAAAAAGTTTAAAAATAGAAATAAAAGAGATAAATATCAATTATATTCAAATTAATCAAAAAAATAAAAAGTAAGACCATAAAAAAATCAGAAAAGGACTCAAATGATTTTATAAATTTTTTGGTAATTTTTTAAAGTCAGAACTATGTTTAAAATTAAAAGAAATAAGTAAAATAAACCAAAAATGATAAAAAATACCAAAGTCAAATAAAAAATAAGTGAGGTCATCAATATTTGTCACAATATCATTGAATCATTCCATAATATTTTTAAAATTTAAAAATGCATAAAAGTATTTTTAGACATTTAAAACAATTCAAATAAAGTGAAAATTTATAAGAAATACCAAAACACAAAATTAAATTGTAAAAAAATAAAAACCAGAAAGAGAATAATCAAAAAAAAATTTCATAATTTTTTCAGATTTTTTGGACTAAAAATGAATTTTCTATGATTTTTTTGAAGTTTAAAACAATTAAATATAAACTTCAGAAAAGAAAATAAAAACCAAAAAAAATATGGGTCATCTGATCAATGTCAAAATGCGTTAGTAAACATATCAAGTGGACCTGGCGCGCTGTGCATGTTATGGACTTTAGTGAATAATGCATAAGATAATTAATTAAATCAGATTTTTGAAAAACACATATGGCACGCCTTAATTGGTTGGAAGATGACACGTTGGTCATCTTCAACCTCCAGCCAATCCTAAAACCAGGTTGCTCAATCTGTAAAATTAGAGCACGAGACCTATGACATTCTCTTCGTCTCTTCAAGACGAAGACAACCACACCTTCGCGACAAATTTATATAAACTGTAGCTCAAGCAATTTGGAAGTAAATTTTTGAAAAGGGATTTGAAATTTCATGGTCAAAACGTGTTTCAAATAAAAAGCAAGTGTTGTAACTAGAACCAGGGCAATGAGAGCATCACAATGATATCAACATTTTGAAGAATTGATGAAGGAATCTACCTATTGAAGTTGAGTTGCAGAGCTCTGAAACTGGACTTCTTTGGAGCAGTATAAGGCGCGATTCTTGAATGTAATTATATGGTTAGATTCAGGGAAGATTAAGGAAGGTGAATTAATGGAAAAATTGGATTGAAAAAGGCTTGAGAATGGATTTCGAAGTTGCTGAATTTTGAGTTATGAAACAAGTTTGGTAGGGTGATTCTGGCTATCCAAGCTTGAGGAAATGAATGAGGGGTGACCCTCTATTTATAGGGATCAAATGGAATGTCCAAGCGTGTGAAATGATGAAGTTTGGAGGGAAATCGTGTGAAGTTGCAAACAAGAAAAGTGTGACTTCTAAATTGATCAAAACTCATCCAAAATGCACGTTTTGTTGTGTTAATCAATTCTGGAACTTCATTAAACATGTTTAGAGGCAAAACGCGTGGAAAACTTGTGATTAGAAGCCAAAATAAAGATTTCAAAATCTGACTTGAGATGAAACTTCAATTCCAAGTTACCAACTTCAAAATCATGGCATTCTTAGCTCAAGGGGTCTTAGGGCATGATTCTTGATGCTTTAGAAATATTATGTTACAAGCTTTGCAATGGAAGAAGAATGGGATCAAATGGATGCTTGAGCTGAAAGTTGCGTTGAGTCAAAGTTGGAGAAAAAGGGTTGACTTTCCATACTTAGAAATATTTCAAATTTTTCTTTAAAAGGGACCTATAATGTTTTGCATCCAAACATGGCCTTCCTCTTGGATTTTGCTCTTGACCAAAATATATGGCATGAAATGGATCTCTTGAATGACATTTTGGAATTTGAACCATTCAAAATCTCCAAAAATTGAGAGATTTATGAATTGTTGAAGTTGGCAAAAAATCATGAAATGACCTATAATCTTTTGTATCCTTAAAGCAACTTCCATCCATTTTCTCACTTTTCACATAAAAGAAGGCATAAATTTAACATCCTAAAGATAATTATGGAAAAATAATGGGATCAAGGTGATAAAAATTGACCAAGTTGTGATCATTTGAAGTCACACATGGAAAATTGGGGATTCATCTAGAGGACTTGTAATCTTTCTTCTTCATCAAGTTTCTTCCACATGAAAACTACTTGGAACTTTTGAAGTGATTTGTTAATAAACCTTTGTATAGAATTATGTTTTTGTAATCACTCAAAAATACCAAAAGATGAGCAAGGTATACTTCTTTGAACTTCAAAACACTAGCTCCTAGATCAAGAAAATGCTTTGAGGAACTTTGACAAATTTGAACAACCTTCTTATACCAACACTTTTGCTTTGTAAATAGAAGTTGTTGAGGATGATAATGAGAACTCATAGCAACCAAAAATACCTCCATATCTTGAGAATTGAGAGAAATATTCACTTGTGACCAATGGGAACATAGCCTTGTCCAAACACGACAACTTCTTCAATCAACCCCTTGTACTTTTGAATCAATCTTGATAACTTTGAAATGTAGTGACCAAAAATAACCTTGCCATGCCATTTCCTCCAAAACAAATCCAATGGTGAGGTTTGAAATTCTCAAGCTTTGTTGACTAGGGAATGGAAATAAACTCATGAACCCATGGAGAAACTTGCTGAATCTTATTGCCTTTACCTACATGAGTAACAAGCAAGACAAACCAACATTGAATTTTATTAAGTAAGAGAAGAAATCAAGACAAAAATATTCATGATCACAAAAGAACACAAGTCAAGGTGCTTGGTGATTCCTCAAAGAGAAAATCTAAATATAGGGAGGGGAACCAATAATTCTATTGTGATCTTATTGTGATTGAATCAACATGGTATGATGAAGGGATCTTAGGGGAAAAAATTGGGGTACAACAACTTCCCTTATTTAAGTTTCTTCTATCCAGAGATACGAAGGTTAAAAATCTTTATGTCGACGCTATCTAAGATATTTAAATATAAAACAAACCCTGTTTTTGGCCCTAAGATGCCATGCAAAGCTTATGAGCATGAATGCATATGAACATGACCAAAGAGACGTAAAACACCATTAGGGATGTAACAAAAAATAAAGAAACAAGAGTGTAACCCAACCAGGAAAATAAATCACTGGTGGATCAAAAAGACTTGAATCAAAGAGGATGGTAAAATTCTCAAAGGATACACCAACTTCCACTGAAGGAGAAGCTACCAACGTTTACTGAAGATAGAGAGAAAGAATCATCAACGTTCACTGTTAATGACCTACCAACTTTCACTAAAGGTAGAGAGAAAATATATCAGAGCACCACCATTCACTGAAGATGAACTACCAACATTCACTGAAGGTAGAAAAAAGATAACAATCACCAACTTTCACTGATGGTGATCTACCAAATTTCACTGCAGGTAGAGAGAGAATATATCATAGCATCGCCATTCATTGACGATGCACTACCAACATTCACCGAGGGTAGCAAAAAGATAACAAACACCAACTTTCACTGATGGTGATCTACCAACTTCCACTGAAGGTAGAGAGAAAATATATCATGGCATCGCCGTTCACTGATGATGAACTACCAACGTTCACTGAAGGTAGCAAAAATATAATAATCACCAACTTTCACTGATGGTGATCTACCAAATTTCACTAAAGGTAGAGAGAGAGAGTATATCATAGCATTGCCGTTCACTGACAATGAACTACCAACGTTCACTGAGGATAGAAAATAGATAACAAACACCAACTTTCAGTGATGGTGATCTACCAACTTTCACTGAAGGTAGAGAGAGAATATATCATAGCATCGCCGTTCACTGACGATGAACTACCAACGTTCACCGAGGGTAGCAAAAAGATAACAAACACCAACTTTCACTGATGGTGATCTACCAAATTTCACTGAAGGTAGAGAGAGAATATATCATAGAATTGTCGTTCACTGATGATGAAATACCAACATTCACTGAGGGTAGCAAAAAGATAACAAACACCAACTTTCACTGATGGTGATCTACCAACTTTCACTGAAGGTAGGGAGAAAGTATATCATAGCACCGCTGTTCACTGATGATGAACTACCAACATTCACTGAAGGTAGCAAAAAGTTAACAAGTTTCCCTAAAATTCTGGCATTTTGCCTAGAACGGGTGTCAACTTCTTCTTTAACCGAGGCACTTTGACTGGAAAGGGTAAGCTGTCTCAAATAAAGAGATTTCCACTTGCAAATTGTCTCTGCCAATTTGAAAAGTCTTGCTATCCACTGACGTAAACTGACGACGGCCTGCAAACTATCCACTCATTGAGGAGATAGCAAAAAATGTTATGTCGACTTTTACAGGGAAGCACAAGTTGCTCAAATAAAGATACCTGCTACTTGTTGTCATGGAGGATTGTAAGAAGAAATGACTTTCTCAGGAGAATAATATGGCTTCCTGGGGAATGAAATATGAATTCCTGGGGAAATGCCACGATATTCCTACTGAGGAGATAAAGTATTCTTGTGCAAAATAAATGCACAAACCAAAACTCGAAGCTTTTAGAAATCTAGAGTAAATAATATTGCTGGGAAACCAAAGATTCAAATCAGAAATAAACTGGAATGAAACAGTCAACCAAAAATACACCCTTTGAGAAATAAACTCAAGAGGGAAAACTAAATCCATCTAAACAAGGAGCTGTACAGGAAGGCTAAAGCAAAAATATTCCACGAGGGATAACTCAGTGGGGAAATTGAAAGAATATACGCTTTCTTCTTAAGGCCAACACTCTATTGAAGAGAGGACAATGTAACTCTACAAAACAGGGTGATATGTCAACAAAAATATTAAAAAATGTTAATGAGCAATGATTTGCCAATTTTAGCTATGCATGATGTATGTATGAATGTATGAGCGTTATCGTGCGTATGCTAACAAAACAGATATACAACACTGGGAGTAACCAGGAAAAACCATCTCGGGCACAAACAACACTAGGCTAAATCACATCCAAGATGATCATTCCAAGAAAAAGTAAGCGTCGGCTGAGGAAACATAACCTACTGTCTGCTTCAGCTTTACTAGGTAGAAACATAATCTGGAAGTAAACAAAACAAAGTGACAGAATAGTACAGATACAAGGATATAACATCCTTATCCAGGCTTCACCGGGGAAACAAATGTTTTCAAGAGTAACACTTCTACTGGGGATTGCAAAACCAATCTCAAGTAAAGTATATAGACACCAAATCATTAAAACATTCACTGGGGAATTCAGGCCCACTTCATTGGAGAGGTTAATCACCACATCCTTAAAGGGAAAACCACAATACGTTCTTCACTAGAGAAACCGAGGACCTGAATTCTTCAAGAGTGATTATGGTACCGACTTCTCTGGAAAAAGAACTTCCATTAGACCGAATGAAAACTTCACTGGAGAAATATCGGATTGAAACTTTACATCATGAAAACTCATAAAAGAGGAGAAATGAATCCAAACTTGACCGAGGATATCGGAGTCATGAACCCAATACAGCGAATCATCTTGAGTAAACTTTTCCGAGGGGAACAAAAACTTCTTAAAACAACTGGAGTTTGTCCATTCCCGGGGTCACCATTTTTGTTGTTTTTTTTTCTTTTTTTTTTCATATCACAAATTCTAAAGTAAAAGCAAATTGTAAATTCTTTTTGAAAAATTGATTTTGTTATTTAATCTTTTTGCTTTGAAAGTTATTATCAATAATAAATGGAGTCCTTGCAAGCTAAACAAAAGAAGAAACACAAAGAATTGGATAACAACTCAAACTTTATTAATAGAATGGTAGTCTATGAACAGAGAGACTCCATAGATGATTACAAAGTTTGGAAAATGATAATATATAATGGAAAAGATACATTAAGATACAATGACCACTATCCCCTCTAACAAATTTTGAAATCTTGAGCAGCAGCTTCTGTTGAAGTATGATGAAGATTCGAGAAGATTGTTACTTCAATGATCAGATCTTGCATGATGCAGTTACTTGCCAAGATAGTCCCTAAATTTTGCCTAAGCTGCCCTTGCGGGTTTTCAACTTAGCGGGAAATTTATTCTGTTTATGTCTCTAACTTTTGCCTAGACCGCCCTTTCGGATTTTTGGCCTACTGAGTCGCTCTTTTTTTCCTAAGCCGCCCTTTTGGGTTTTCAACTTAGCGAGTTGTTCTTTTACTTCTTTAGGAGAAGTATTTCTTGACTGCATCAGAATTCATGGGACGTGGGAACTCCTCGCCATCCATAGTTTCAAGAATTAATGCACCGCCAGAGAAGGCTTTCTTGACAACATATGGGCCTTCAAAATTGGGAGTCCACTTGCCCCTAGAATCGGTGTTGAAAGACATGATCTTCCTGAGCACGAGGTCACCTTCTCTGAATTCACGAGGTTTGACCTTTTTACCGAAAGTTTTCTTCATTATTTTCTGACATAACTGTCCATGACACAAAGTTGTCATTCTCTTCTCTTCGATCAAATTCAATTGGTCAAACCAGTTTTGGACCCATTCAGCCTCAGTCAACTTGGTTTCCAATATCACACGCAAAGAGGGAATGTCAACCTTGAATGGGAGTACCACTTCCATTCCATACACCAGGGAGAACGGGGTTGCTCCTGTTAAAGTGCGGACAAATGTTCAATATCCATGAAAGGTAAAGGGAGCATTTCATGCCAATCCTTATAAGTAACGACCATTTTCTGGATAATCTTCTTGATATTCTTATTAGTAGCTTCAACAGCCCCATTCATCTTTGGCCTATACGGAGAGGAATTATGATGGACAATCTTGAATTCTTCGCACAATTCTGTCATCATTTGATTGTTCAAATTCGAGACATTGTCGGTGAAAATTCTGCTCGGCACACCATACCGACATATAAGATTATTCTTGATGAAGCGCACAACCACCTGCTTAGTAACATTGGCATATGAAGCAGCCTCCACCCATTTGGTGAAGTAATCAATTGCTACCAAGATAAAACGGTTTCCATTAGAAGCTTTGGGTTCTATCATCCCAATAATGTCAATACCCCACATGGAGAAAGGCCACGGGGAGGAAATCACATTAAGAAGTGTCGGAGGCACATGGACTTTATCTGCATAAATCTGGAATTTATGGCACTTCTTTGCAAATTTATAACAATCAGATTCCATTGTCAGCCAATAGTAACCTGCCCTTAGCATCCTTTTAGCCATCGAATGTCCATTGGCATATGTGTCATGAACCTTCATGAACCTCGTGCATCAACATGCATGCTTCGTGTCTATCCACGCATCTGAGCAAGACCATGTCATAATTTCTTTTATACAACACATTTTCACTGAGGAAGAAACTGCCTGCCAATCTTCTCATTGTCTTTCTACCTTTATTCGATGCACCAATCGGGTATTCCTGAGTCTGGAGAAAATGCTTGATATCATAATACCAAGGCTTCTCATCTACTACCTCCTCTATTGTAAACACATGAGCAGGCCTATCCAGTCGCCGAACCATAATTTGAGGTATATCATTCCAAGTATTTACTTGATACATAGAAGCCAGAGTTGCCAGAGCATGCGCCATTTGATTTTCATCTCTTCGAATATGATGGCATTCAACTTTATTAAAAAAGGGTAACAACCGTCTAGCATAATCTTTGTAAGGGATCAAGCCTGGGTGACGAGTATCCTATTCTCCTTTAATCTGGTTTATTACCAGAGCTGAATCTCCATACACATCTAAAATTTTAATTCTGAGATCAATAACTTCTTCGAGACCCATGATACAAGCCTCATATTCTGCCATATTATTAGTACAATTGTGATACGGTGGGAGAACTGACTGTGGTTTTGCGTTTTGTTTTCGCAAATGTTTCGGTTGAGCAAGAGTCGCCACCGACTTTTTATTTCATCCTAAGGAAAGGTTAAAAAAGCACAGCAAAAACCTTTGAGATGTTTTCTTGGGTTCGGGGAGTAGATTATAGAAAGGGAAGGTATTAGCACCCTTTCTATCCATGGTTATCCATGGGCTCTTAGGTACTTGCTTAGATCAACTTGCCTTAATTTTCAATTGTTTTGAAATGGTGCTTTGTGTGTGTGGATTTTGAAAATGTTTTTGAAGAGATGCCTTGTCTTAGGCGACCAATGTATTTGACTCATGTTTGAGTGTTTTACAAAAGTGTGTATCTTTTCGAAAAGATGTTTCAAATGTGTTTGAGAGTTTGTTTGAAAGTGTTGTGGATTGTGATTTTTTTGAAAAGAAGGCAAGTTTTTTTGCAAGTTGATCTCAAGTAACTAAGAGTTTTGTCTACCTCTATTGTACTCAAAGGTTTTCTCTATGTTTTCAACCCTTTTTAACAATTTTGTTCCACCATTGAATTTGGTGGACAATCTTGCGTTTAGGATGTTTTTCGGGACGGGCGCGGGTCATTGTATGGACCATGAATGCAATGGTGCCAAGTATCTTTGGGCATTTTCTTTAAGGGACTTTGATCATTTTAGGCAAAAAAGCGTCATCGAGGGACTATGATCATTTGAGTTATTTGTTTTGCCCAAAGAGACCTAACATGCAATATGGCCCAATTTTTGAAAGGCAACAAGTGGATGTAACCCTAGGGGTGTTAGTGTGCAAGTGTGTTTTATTGCATACAAGAGTTTTTTCTTTGAATTAGGTTTTTCTATTTCATTGATTTTAGCTTGCCATACACGTCCTAATTACTAGCAATAAGAAGCGGAAATATAAAATCCTACGCTATTACAACAATTAGGGGAGGGGGATACACATTTGTACATGGGGGGTTCAACGAGAAAAATAGACAAAAAAGAAAATAGCAAAAAACAAGATATAGAGAGAGAGAGGGAGCCCGCGCGCTGCTGGGAGGTCATCAGAAGTTCTGACTCAGATCCGCTGCCAGATGATCAACCTGTTAGTGAAACTGGATGAGTCAGAATTTCTGACTATGGCACCTGCAAAACAGAACCTTGTTAGTGGGGAAACCAGAAGTTCTGATTTCCCTGCGCTGCAAGACAGAAGTTTGTTAGTGGAGAAACCAGAAGTTCTGATTCTGCTGAAAAGGCAATAACTCTCAGAGGTTCTGATATCATTGACAGCAAAACAGGCTTCAGATGTGCTAACGTCAAATTCAGCACTTGGCTTTTTCCTGTACTAACCAGAACATCTGCAATCCTGTTGTTACTCCACAAAACAGGAAACATATTTGGAACAGATCCAGCAAATAGCAAAAAATGTTTCAGAGGTCAGAGTTAACAAGGTCACAGGCAAATCCTATACTGGCTCAGAATGTTCTGAGGTATGACAATCCTCAGAACATAAACAACAAAAACATGATATTTACATTATGTTATTTGAATATGCACAGCTGATGATGCTTAACAGTGTGATGAGGGTCAGCAGGTGCTTACCTGACTGTTGGGGAAAGTTGTGGGTGAAAGTTTAGCTTTTGGTTCTGGTGGTGTTCTGGACAGATTTGAGAAGGGGAAGTAAAGGTGTATACGTATGTAGGGTCAGAAGTTTGGAAAGGGTGTCTTTGGTTTACAGAAAAACTGGATATTTGATGAAGTTGAAGGTGAGAAACTCAAAGTTATGAAACA
The DNA here is from genome assembly GCA_948472305.1 of Vicia faba. Taxonomy (NCBI): domain Eukaryota; kingdom Viridiplantae; phylum Streptophyta; class Magnoliopsida; order Fabales; family Fabaceae; genus Vicia; species Vicia faba. The sequence goes on along the minus strand of OX451739.1, from coordinate 1,634,066,408 downwards.
AAACTGGAGATTTTGGCAGAGTTTCAGAATGCTGTGTTGCTAGGAGTTCTGTTTCTCTCTTAGCAATTTTTCTGTTTCTTTTTCTGAACGTCTTTGGCAGTGGTGAAGACTCTCTATTTATAGGCAAAATCCTTGTGGATGCCTTGAACATTTAAAGCGCCAACAGAGTTTGAATTTGTTCTTTGACAGAAATTCCTGGGAAGTTGTGATAACAGCTAGCTTTCAGCCTAGGTTGCAGCAGTAGGCGTAGATTGGGGAGAAGTGACCTCTGAAGTGGGCGGTGGCGTGAAGACCCATGCCAGAATCTGTGCAAAAGCGTTTTCCAAGCCACACGTGAATTCTCAGGAGTGGTTGGAAGCATTAATGGGCATTAAATGGTGACAAGACCTATCAACATTAACATTATGGTAATGGAAACCAGCGTTGAATCAGCAGCGTAAACCATGCTCTGGCCTTGGCTACCTGTTGTCTTAGTAAGCTCTGGAAATTCTCCTGGCTTTCTGGTACGTTCCTTGGATTTACTTCTGGACAATCTGGACTTAGAGATTCTGTATCAGTGTAACACCCACTCTTCTAATCTTTCATCTTCTGATTTCAACCTGTTCTGAAGGAGCCTTCAGATTTCCCTTCTTCTCTTGCATTCCTTTAGCAAATTCTGACTGGGCTTGTGTAACTGCTGAAGGGGCATGTTCTGTTTGAGGCTTACATTCTGAACCACGTTTACAACTTCTGATTGAACTGATGTAGCTGCTGAAGAGCCAACTTCTGACCACACTGAGCCAAGCTTGCAACTTCTGACCGTTTTCATCTGGAATGGGTCCAGAAGTTCTGAAGCGTTGATTTTTCTAAAAACACTTATTTTAGAGAAGCATTCTAAGTACTTAGAATTTGATTTTTCTCAAGATAAAAGCGTTGCTTCTGGAGTTCGTGAGATCATCTTGCTCTTGTAAGTGGCTTGCTTGGGCAAAGGGATAACTCAGGACTTGGATTTGTTTCAGAGGGACCTTGAAAATTCAAGATGGTTTCCTGAAGAAAGGGAGGGAAAATTTTGGGGTACAACAGTTTCCCCTGTTCAATCTTCTTGAACCTGAAGAGTTAGATTGGCAAGTTTGCCTTTCGCGACTCGAAGGTAAAAGGAGATTGGACACTAGAGTGCCCGGAAATTTGCACTCGCATAGTAGAGTATCAACAATGTGATGGCGAGAATGGGCTTATAGATGCCATTTAGAGAGGTGGTGGATAGGGAGATGGGCTTATAGATGCCATCTGGAGATGTGACAGAACTTTGTCGGGAATGGGCTTACAGATGCCATTTGGAAGTGTTGATCGCACAAGAGATTCCTTAGCGAGAACTTTATGTATCTGAGAAAGGCAGATGTTTTCCTGGCTTGTTACAGGTGTTTGGTCTTCAATCTCCTTATGCAGATATGCCCTGGCTGGATACAGGTATCGAATCTACAATCGGTGGCTCACAGATGTGCCCTGGCTGGATACAGGAGTCGAATCTGGAAATGGTCGTCAATAGATATGCCCTGGCTGGATACAGGAATCGAATCTTCGAACTCTTCAGACGTGCCCTGGCTAGATACAGGAATCGAGTCTGGAAATGTTGTAGTTGATAGATGTGCCCTGGCTGGATACAGGAATCGAATCTTCGAACTCTTCAGACGTGCCCTGGCTAGATACAGGAATCGAGTCTGGAAATGGTCGTCAATAGATATGCCCTGGCTGGATACAGGAATCGAATCTTCGAACTCTTCAGACGTGCCCTGGCTAGATACAGGAATCGAGTCTGGAAATGTGGTCAACAGATATGCCCTGGCTGGATACAGGAGTCGAATCTGGAAATGTTGTAGTTGATAGATGTGCCCTGGCTAGATACAGGAATCGAATCTTCGAACTCTTTAGACGTGCCCTGGCTAGATACAGGAATCGAGTCTGGAAATGTTGTCAACAGATATGCCCTGGCTGGATACAGGAATCGAATCTGGAAATGTGACAGTTGAAGGTAGTTGTCTTTGGGATTGTCTTTTTCCCTGAAAGGCAAAACATAAGTTGTATGCAATGTTATGATGTATGATATGCATGATGTTTTAACATGAGACAGCGTTGTATGCACTTTATCATGTATATAAGTGATGTATGAAAACGTGAAATGTTTATGAATGTATTTTCGTCTTTAGGAAAATAAATCCTTGACGATCGACCGGGGAATTGTCTTGTGGAAGAGATATTCTGCTGAAGTTTTTGATGAGAGGCCTGCTAAGGACGACTTCAATGATGAATTCCGCTGGGGATAATGATGATAAACTCCGTCGGGGATACCAAAGATAAACTCCGCTGGGGATTGAAAAATAAACTCCGCTGGGGATTGAAAGAACTTTGTTGAGGGCGATCTTCCGTGGAGATTAGTTGAGGATAACCGAGTTATAAGCCCTTGTGAGGAATAACTCTGAATAAAGCTCGGGAGAGACGTCCGTATTCTGTAGGGAACAAGCTTCCAGAATCTACTGGGGATAAGCTTTAAGGCCTGCCAGGGAAAGTTGTGCCTTCTCAGGTTTGACGGGGAGTCAACTCCGCTTGGGGAAAGCATTGCGGAATCTTGTCTTAATCTGCGGGGAGGGAAGGTACCCTGGTTACATTCTTCAGCCGAACTTACCTTGGTACCTTGGCGGACCAAGCAAACAGACTGCATCAGACAACCTTATATTGCCCCTGTTTCTGATGTCACCTGTAATTAATCTTTTGCAAATATTTATGAATCAGCAATTTAATGTCAAATGCATATATCAAAAATGAACATTGGACGTTCTTCGCAAGAAAAAACAGAAAAAGGAAAAACAATGGCGATTTGTATGACAAGTGACCTTGTATTGATTTGAATCTTGCCTGTGAAAAGGCGTTTTTGTACAAGAGGCTGACATCCTAGTAAGAGGACGCCGCCGAATAACACAGAATTTACAATTTTGAAAACAAAACAGCTATGTGAACAATCCCACTGGGTTCCAACTCTGCTATCGCCTTTATGTCCCCAAGCGTCTCATCGCTTTGCTGCCTAGTTGAAAATGAAGCTGATTGGTCGATGCCGAAATCTGAGCCAGATAGTTGATGCTGAATTCCGGATGCGAAGCGATCCTATGAGACATGGTGTTACGCTTTATCCCTAATTTTTGCCTGGACCGCCCTTTCGGGTTTTCAGTCCACCGGGATACCCATTTTTGCCCAAGCCGCCTTTTCAGGTTTTCGACTTGCCGGGTGTATAGATTTTTTCATTTCATCCCTTATTTTTGCCCGAACCCTTTTGGTTCGCCGGGAAGCCCTTATTTTTGCCTAGGTATATTAACCTAGCGGGTCTTTTATTCATGCGTAGTATCTTTTCACTATGTCTGCATTGGCGGGGTGAGGAAGGTCGTCACCATCCATGGTGGTTAGGATCATGGCTCCTCCTGAGAACACATGTTTAACCACAAATGGCCCTTCGTAAGTAGGGGTCCATTTGCCCCGGGGATCACTTTGAGGAAGGATGATGCGCTTGATTACCAGGTCCCCAACCTGATACTCTTGTGGTCTGACCTTCTTGTTAAATGCCCTGATCATTCGTTTTTGATACGTCTGACCATGACAGATAGCGGTGAGCCTCTTTTCGTCAATCAGGTTTAATTGGTCAAGTCGAGTCTGGATCCAGTCATCTTCATTTAAGTCTGCATCTTTTATTATCCGGAGAGAGGGTATCTGGACTTCAATGGGCAAGACGGCCTCCATGCCATAGGCCAAGGAGAAAGGAGTAGCCCCGGTTGACGTCCTCGCTGAGGTACGGTACCCATGAAGAGCAAATGGTAACATTTCGTGCCAATCTTTGTATGTCACCGTCATCTTCTGCACAATTTTCTTAATATTCTTATTCGCCGCTTCTACAGCCCCATTCATCTTCGGCCGGCAGGGAGAAGAATTGTGGTGCTGTATCTTGAATTGTTCGCAGAGTTCAGTGATCATTTTGTTATTGAGATTGGTACCATTGTCCGTAATGATCCTTTCCGGGACACCGTACCGACAGATCAGATTATGCCGGATAAAACGTGCCACGACGCTCTTGGTTACCGTCGCGTAGGAAGCTGCCTCAACCCACTTCGTGAAGTAATCGATCGCTACCAAGATGAAGCGATGCCCGTTAGATGTCGTCGGTCGGATCTCACCGATCATATCAATGCCCCACATTGCAAAAGTCCAAGGTGCCGTCAGGACGTTCAGAGGGACTGGGGGAATATGCACCTTGTCAGCATAGATCTGGAATTTGTGACAAGTTCGAGAGTGTTGGTAACAATCGGCTTCCATTGTGGACCAGAAATATCCTGCCCGTAGGATTTTCTTTGCCATGGTATGTCCACTGGAATGTGTTCCGAATGTACCTTCATGCAGTTCTATCATGATTTTCTCTGCCTCAGCCTTATCCACACAACGTAGTAGAGTTGAATCATGATTCCGTTTGTAGAGGATGCCGTTGCTGAGGAAGAATTTTGCCGCAAACCTCCTCATGAACTTCTTGTCATTGACAGATGCACCTTCAGGGTATTCTTGAGCTTCTAAGTACCTTTTTACCTCATGATACCAGGGTTTTTCAGTTACCTTCTCGGCCTCGAGGTCGCAGCAGTATGCCGGTTCGTCTAACTTCCAGATAATGATCCGGGGAGCCTCATTGTCCCATTTGACCTTGAACATTGAAGACATCGTAGCCAGTGCGTCCGCTAGCTGATTCTCCTCTCTTGGGAAGTGCTCAAAAGTTATCTCTTCAAAGTGGGGAAGCAAGGTCAACACATACTCCTTGTAAGGAATAAGATTTGGGTGTTTTGTATCCCACTCGCCTTTGATCTGATTGATCACGAGAGCGGAATCTCCGAAGACACTCAGAAATTTGATCCTTAAGTCGATTGCAGCCTGTAGACCCATGATACATGCCTCATATTCTGCCATGTTGTTGGTGCAGTTGAAACACAATCGGGTGGTGAGTGGAGTATGAGTTCCTTTGGGAGATATGATTACAGCGCCGACGCTGTTACCCAAAGCATTGGAGGCTCCGTCAAAATGCATAGACCATCGAGATCCTTCCTCAGGTCCTTCATCCGGTCCAGGTACTTCACAGTCAGTTACCACCATGATGTCTTCGTCCGGAAAATCAAAGTTCAATGATTGGTAATCGTCCACAGGTTGGTGTGCCAAATGATCTACCAGTACACTTCCTTTAATTGCTTTCTGAGTTGTATACTGGATATCATATTCTGTCAAGATCATTTGCCATCTCGCTATTCTTCCAGACAGAGCGGGCTTTTCGAATATGTACTTGATGGGACCCATCTTTGAAATCAATAGAGTAGTGTGAGTTAGCATATACTGTCTCAGCCGGCGAGCAGCCCATACTAGAGCGCAACAAGTTTTCTCAAGCAGTGAGTAACGAGACTCACAGTCGGTAAACTTTTTGCTCAAGTAATAAATAGCGTGCTCTTTTCGGCCAGACTCGTCATGCTGTCCCAGCACACACCCCATTGAGTTGTCAAGTACTGTCAAGTATAGTATCAGAGGTCTTCCTTCTACTGGCGGCATAAGAATGGGTGGCTCTTGAAGATATTCCTTTATCTTTTCAAAGGCAGCCTGACATTCATCGTTCCAACGTACTACTTGATCTTTCTTCAGTAATTTGAAGATTGGCTCACAGGTAGCGGTTAGATGTGAGATGAATCGGGCAATGTAATTCAGTCGTCCTAGAAAGCCTCTGACTTCTTTCTCTGTCCTTGGAGTTGGCATTTCTTGTATAGCTTTTACCTTGGCAGGGTCCACCTGAATACCTTTATCACTTACGATGAAACCTAGCAATTTTCCGGACCTCACCCCAAAGGTGCATTTGTTGGGATTCAACCTCAGCTTGTATAACTTTAGTAGGTCAAATAGCTTCCTCAGATGATCAAGGTGCTCCTTCTCAGTTTGAGACCTTGCAATCATGTCATCAACGTATACCTCAATCTCATGATGGATCATATCATGAAATAAAGCAACCATGGCACGTTGATAGGTTGCCCCAGCATTTTTCAATCCGAATGGCATGACCTTGTAACAGAAGGTGCCCCACTGAGTCACAAAGGTAGTCTTTTCCATATCTTCCGGGGCCATCTTGATCTGATTATACCCTGAAAAACCATCCATGAAGGAGAACACCTTGTGTTGAGCAGTATTGTCAACAAGAACGTCGATGTGAGGTAAGGGAAAGTCATCTTTGGGGCTTGCCCTGTTTAAATCCCTATAGTCAACACACATTCTGACTTTACCGTCTTTCTTCGGTACTGGCACCACATTGGCAACCCACTGAGGGTAAGAAGTTACGGCTAGAAATCCGGCATCGAATTGCTTCATAACCTCAGTCTTGATCTTTTCAGACATCTCTGGGCGCATGCGGCAAACCTTTTGCTTTACCGGAGGGCAGTCTTCCTTGGTTGGCAGGTGATGAACTACAATGTCGGCATCCAAACCAGGCATGTCTTCGTAGGACCAAGCAAATATCTCCATGTAATCCTGTAGCATCTGGATCAATCGTTGCTTCACTATGAGCTCTAGATTGGCACCAATCTTGACCTCTTTCCTATCTGTCTCAGTACCCAGGTTAACTGTTTCCACAGGCTCTTCATGTGGTTGAATAACCCTCTCTTCCTGGAGTAGCAGTCTCACGAGTTCACCAGGCACTTCGCAATCATCTTCACCTTCGTCCTCGGCCAAGTTGATCGGATTCTCGAAGTCATAACTGGCGGTAGCAGAGCTGTTACCAGTGAGATCCAGAGTGGATTGAAACCTGTATAAGTGAGTGTGTGTAAATATAGCTGTTTTGCAATATATAACACATAAAGAAAAAGAGCACAAGATTTGAAATGCAACAAACGTCCAATGTTTTGATTGATGATATATGAAAATGTCATACAAAAAGCCCTCACAAATGGAGCTACGATGCCCCGAGTAGGACACCGAGCCAATAAAAGTTTTAACACATTGTTTGTTACAAATTGAAGATCAAAAGAGTTAATTACTGCGTGACAAATGTGATAGGTGTAAAATCCTTTGTCGTCCAGTTGCTTGGTCCGTTGCTGGTAGTCGGGTAGATCCAACTGTCAAACTTTGCTTCCTCTACATCCTCCTCAATAGCATTCACCCTTGGACTGGTGATAAACACTGGAGTCTTTCTGATCTTTTCCTTGCGCACAGCCCTCTGAGCCTCTGTAGTAAAGCCCAGCCCAAACTTGTCGTTCTTTTGAGTGAAGTCAGGAAGCTGACCCCAGTTCGCACAATTGCCTTTCTCGATTACAGCTCGGGCATCCTTCAAGGATGCCATCTTCAACGGAAAGTCTTCTTCACTCACTGCCTCAGCCGATGCCAATGTTGGAGGTACCTCCTCAAAATGCTGAAAGGGGGTTTCAATAAACTCCCCGTCCATCTCGATATACCGGAATGAATTCAAGTGACTAACCATGTATTCCTCCTCACCCTGCACGGTAACAATCTTCCCTTTGACAGGGTATTTGAGTTTTTGGTGTAGAGTGGAGGTTACTGCCCCAACCTTGTGAATCCAGGGCCGACCTAACAAGCAGGAGTAAGATGGACGAATATCCATTACATAGAACGTTGAGTCGAAGACTTGGGAACCCACACGAATAGGAATGTTTACTTCACCGTGCACCATCCTCTTAGAACCGTCGAAGGCTCTAACAATGATGTTACTAGGTTTCAATTCCAAACCTTCACAATCCAAGCGATCCAATGCCTTCTTAGGCAAAACATTCAGGGAAGAGCCGGTATCCACTAATACGTGTGCGAGAGTAGTGCCCCTGCATTCTATGGAAACATGCAGGGCATCATTGTGACTTTTCCCTTTGGTGGTAAGGTCGGCATCTGAGAATCCCAAGCCATTGTCAGCTGTCAAATTAGCCACACAGTCGGTGAATTGATCTGCAGAGGTCTCTTGCGGTACATGAGCCGTTTTCAGAAATGAAATCAGGGCTTTTGCATGGGCCTCTGAGCATAGCAGCAATGATAGCATAGAGATTTTGGAGGGAGTATGCCCCAACTGTTCAACAACGTTAAAGTCACTCTTTTTGATGATTTTAAGAATTTCCTCCATTTCTTGTTGGGAGGCTTCTACAACAGTCTTTTTTGGTGCCTCCGTCCTGGCAGGAAAATCGGTAGCAACTTCTTTGCCTCGAGTATCAGAGGACTCAGCGGCAGTAGTAGACATAGGAACTTGAATTGGAACATGCACACTTGCGGGTGTGATGGTGAGAGGTTTTTGGATAACTGGCGGTGCAATGTCAGGCGAGAAGAGCCTGCCACTGCGGGTAATCTTGGCGGGACCAATGATGTTACTGATACTGGTATTGGTGTTGAACTCCTGCTTCACCCCAAGCACATACACGTCGGCCCCATAATTCCATGGGACCGCTTTATCAGACTCATAGGGGAGAGGCCCCGGAACAGTAATAGTAATGGGTGCAACAGACATAATTCGGACTGGTTTCTTCACGGGTGCTTTGGCAGGATTGTAAATTGTGACAACAGATATTTCTTCAATGGAGACAAACGGAACAGTAGTTTTCTTGAACAAAATTTCCTTGTTGTCCATCAGGCTTTGGATGCCTGATTTCAGTAGCGGACAACCGGTAGGGATAACAGCACACAGGAGGCAACCCTTACCACAACCCGGAAATAAACCGGCTAGTAATAAGTTCCTCTTAACAGTCAAAAGAGGGGTAGCAACATCATTCACTAAAACAGCATACAACTCCTCTTCAATGGCATTTACTCTATGCTGGGGCATAGGAGCAGTTACAACATTCGGTCTTTCAGGCGCTTCAAACTGAATTTCCTTCGCGTCGATAAGATCTTGCACTTTGTTTCTTAAGGCCCGACAATCGTCAGTAGTATGCCCGGGGCTATCATAATGATAAGCACAACGGGCATTTGGGTTATACTTAGGAGATGCAGTATTCACGACTTTAGGATCTTCTTTGATGGTCACCAAGTTGGTTGATAACAGTTGGGGTAAAATTTGTGACAAGGTCATACTCAACCGAGTATACTGTCTCTTGGGTCTTTCACCTCTTTGTTGATTGTACTGCTGAGGAGCAGCAACAGGTTTTGAAATGACCAGAGCATTGACGGCTTGGCGACTTTCTGGCTTGACTTGTCTTCTAGGACCATAGACGGCACTTGCCTCCTTCTTAAAAGGCCTCCTCTCAGTACTTGCAGCAATACCCTTCTGAATCTTTCCTGACTTGATGCTAGCTTCTATTCTTTCGCCCGTTAAGATCAAATCGGTAAACCCCGCGGAAGAGTTACCAATCAGATGATTGAAAAATGGTCCAGATAGGGTCCCTAGAAACATATCGACAAGTTCACGATCGATTAAAGGAGGCTGCACCCTGCCAGCCAAATCCCTCCATTTTTGTGCGTACTCTTTGAATCCTTCGCCTGTTCCTAACGACATACCCTGAAGTTGGGTACGAGTAGGGGCAAGGTCAGAGTTGTATTGGTATTGTTTGTAGAAAGCGGTGGCCAAATTTTCCCAATTTCGAACACTGGTTCCTTCTAGCTGATAAAACCACTCCAACTGAGCTCCAGAAAGACTGTCTTGAAAGAAATGAATCCAAAGGTTTTTATCTGCCGTATAGGGTTGAATTTTTCTCACATAGGACCTGAGATGCATTTTGGGACAGGACAGCCCATCATACCTCACAAACACTGGCACTTTGAATTTTGGGGGAATCACAATCCCAGCAACCAAACCCAAGTCTTCAAAATCCAAACCCGGTACCCTTTGTAGCTCCATGGCGGCCAACCTGTCTTCTAGCCCTTTGTATTTATCATCAGCTGGAGGGTATTGCTGATCGGTATAATCTTCATCCTCTTCGACCTCCTCCTCTTCCGCATCAGACTCGGAAGGTACCGCGGCTCCACCTCCTTTGCTGGTTCCTTCATCAGAGATAGGAGGAAATTCAAGCACTCTTCGAGCTTCTCCGTCAAATCTTCTTCCCAAAGTAGCCATCCCGAGTCTCTTTTTCTTCTTTTTCACTGGGTCTTTGTTCCCCAATTGAGTCTTGATATCCTCCTGACCCTTAGCCAAGGTCATCAAGAGTTGCTGGAATTGTGCATTCTGAGCTTGTAGGTCTTTGACTGTTTGCTCGAGATCCATCCTGCTGACATAAACAGCAGACAGATAAGGGAACCTGGAGTGAGACCTGCTTATGCACATGATGAATGGTATGCTTATGTATGCAATGCATTCAAGAATTTAGAACATTCAAAATTGTTTCAGACAAAGAAGAACGCACGTCATATTAATAAGAAGAAATTTGTTAGTACATAAATGCCCCATGGGCCAAATATTACAAAATAACTTCTCAAGGCAAAAAGACATTGCGCATCCTCTTTGGTGCGATGTAGGTGTTGAGGGACTCTTGCTCATGGAGTCGGCGGGTAAGCTCTAGAACCTTCTTCTCACTGGCGTAGAAGCTAGCTTCAAAAGTATTCCGTTCCTCCTTGAGCTGAATCCAACTTTTCTGCATTTCCTCCCACGATGTAGGCATGTCTGGATGTAGGATGGTGTAGGGAACCTCTCCTTCCTTGACGGGCTCTTTAATCACAGGGAGAACATGAGGATAAGGCATCATCAGACTTTGGGCTCGGGCTCGTACCCACTTGAGATAAGGCTCAAGAGGGATGGAGTTCTTGTGTCCCAGAGTCTTGCTATCAACCTTGTTGAGCTTTCCCCAAGCTCTGATGAATCTTTGGCGAAGTCCTTGCGCATCGTTGTCGAAGTCAAAAACTAGGTCAGGAATCAACATGTCATGAGGACCATCCCTCCGTGCATATCCAAATTGTCTCAAAGCTAGGCAAGGGTTGTAGGTGATACCTCCTCTAATTCCAAGTAAAGGAACATTAGGAAATTCTCCGCAACGATCGACGATGATGACATTTTCTCTGGACCGAGAACACCAATGTACATCAGAGTGAGTAAGAGTCATCAACCGTTGGGACCACCTTGAGCCTTGGTCGTTCTTCAAGACAGATTGTGGAAGGTGCGAAATAAACCACCTTGCAAGGAGAGGAGTACAGCACATGAGAACACCCCTCTTTCTCATTGTTCGTGTGTAAAATGAGTGAAGGATGTCCCCAAGCAATGTTGGTATTGGATTTCTGGACAAGAAGATTTTGACGGCATTGACATCTACCAATTGGTCAGGGTTTGGGAACAAGACCAACCCATAGATAAGGAGTGCCACAATTTCTTCAAAGGCTTGTAGGTCCAATGAATTCCAACATTCTTGTGCCTTCTCAAACAAGAATTTTGCTAAGAATCCCTTGACGCCGCTTTTGGTTTCCCAATGCCCCTTGATGTCTGATGGTTGTAGATGTAATGCTCGAGCAACATCTTCCGGCTTTGGTTCCTTTTCCGTACCGTTGAAGGGTAGTTGATTAAGGATAGGAATTCTCAGGAGTTGAGAAAACTCCTCCAAAGTGGGCACCAACTGGTAATCGGGGAAAGTGAAACAGTGGTGAAGAGGGTCAAAGAACTGGAATAGCACTTTCATCATGTCTTCTTCAATGTTGGTGTTAACTAGGCTGAGCAGTCTACCATGTCTTTCACTGAAGGATGAGCTTTCCGGAATTCTTGAGGTGAGCTCCTTGAGTTGAGGAGAGATTCTCACAAGGTTGACTTGAATGGTTTTTCTGCGAGGGACTTCCATGACCTACAAAACAGGAACAAAGATGAAGATCCAAAACCCTTGAAATGGTTAGTGAATGCATATGATGTTTTATGATGTCCATGATGTATGCATAAAACATATGTACAAGCAAATCACACCAAACCCTAGTTTCAGGCTTGCATGAGGTTTCATAGGTAAGTACCCTCTTGAGTGTAGTTGGCTTAAAAACCTGTCCTATAAATAGTAACCGGGTTCTAAGGAGCTCAATATCATTGGATTGTTTTCAATGTTCATTGTTTTGGTTTAGCCACTTAACTAGCGACCAAAATATTCCAAGAAAACAACCCTCAATAAGTGTAGTATCGAGTATCTACCAACTTCGGACTGCACCAAAGCCGGTCATCTCACTACCCCTAATAAAAGGCCAAGATGGTCAAGTAAGGTTCTAGGTCATTAGTGCTTAGTGACATCACTCAGCGGCCCCGTACTCTCCTTGATTGAACTCAAGGGTTACCGGTACTCACAAATATGTCGCACTAATATAGCTATTGCTTCGACCGTGTCGGTATACCCCACACAGTTTCCACAACATATTGCTATCTATGAATGTTTCCCAAAATACGGGTGTAGGATTGCAAACCCAAACAATAGAGCCAAGATATAAAGCAAACAATTCAAACAATTAGTCATGCAAGAGGGTGATCTAAGCCTTAAGGTTACTCCACTTTTAAAACCTCCCCAGCAGAGTCGCCAGTTCTGTGATACGGTGGGAGAACTGACTGTGGTTTTGCGTTTCGTTTTCGCAAATGTTTCGGTTGAGCAAGAGTCGCCACCGACTTTTTATTTCATCCTAAGGAAAGGTTAAAAAAGCACAGCAAAAACCTTTGAGATGTTTTCTTGGGTTCGGGGAGTAGATTATAGAAAGGGAAGGTATTAGCACCCTTTATATCCATGGTTATCCATGGGCTCTTAGGTACTTGCTTAGATCAACTTGCCTTAATTTTCAATTGTTTTGAAATGGTGCTTTGTGTGTGTGGATTTTGAAAATGTTTTTGAAGAGATGCCTTGTCTTAGGCGACCAATGTATTTGACTCATGTTTGAGTGTTTTACAAAAGTGTGTATCTTTTCGAAAAGATGTTTCAAATGTGTTTGAGAGTTTGTTTGAAAGTGTTGTGGATTGTGATTTTTTTGAAAACAAGGCAAGTGTTTTTGCAAGTTGATCTCAAGTAACTAAGAGTTTTGTCTACCTCTATTGTACTCAAAGGTTTTCTCTATGTTTTCAACCCTTTTTAACAATTTTGTTCCACCATTGAATTTGGTGGACAATCTTGCGTTTAGGATGTTTTTCGGGACGGGAGCGGGTCATCGTATGGACCATGAATGCAATGGTGCCAAGTATCTTTGGGCATTTTCTTTAAGGGACTTTGATCATTTTAGGCAAAAAAGCGTCATCGAGGGACTATGATCATTTGAGTTATTTGTTTTTCCCAAAGAGACCTAACATGCAATATGGCCCAATTTTTGAAAGGCAACAAGTGGATGTAACCCTAGGGGTGTTAGTGTGCAAGTGTGTTTTATTGCATACATGAGTTTTTTCTTTGAATTAGGTTTTTCTATTTCATTGATTTTAGCTTGCCATACACGTCCTAATTACTAGCAATAAGAAGCGGAAATATAAAATCCTACGCTATTACAACAATTAGGGGAGGGGGATACACATTTGTACATGGAGGGTTCAACGAGAAAAATAGACAAAAAAGAAAATAGCAAAAAACAAGATATAGAGAGAGAGAGGGAGCCCGCGCGCTGCTGGGAGGTCATCAGAAGTTCTGACTCAGATCCGCTGCCAGATGATCAACCTGTTAGTGAAACTGGATGAGTCAGAACTTCTGACTCTGGCACCTGCAAAACAGAACCTTGTTAGTGGGGAAACCAGAAGTTCTGATTTCCCCGCGCTGCAAGACAGAAGTTTGTTAGTGGAGAAACCAGAAGTTCTGATTCTGCTGAAAAGGCAATAACTCTCAGAGGTTCTGATATCATTGACAGCAAAACAGGCTTCAGATGTGCTAACGTCAAAGTCAGCACTTGGCTTTTCCCTGTACTAACCAGAACATCTGCAATCCTGTTGTTACTCCACAAAACAGGAAACATATTTGGAACAGATCCAGCAAATAGCAAAAAATGTTTCAGAGGTCAGAGTTAACAAGGTCACAGGCAAATCCTATACTGGCTCAGAACGTTCTGAGGTATGACAATCCTCAGAACATAAACAACAACAACATGATATTTACATTATGTTATTTGAATATGCACAGCTGATGATGCTTAACAGTGTGATGAGGGTCAACAGGTGCTTACCTGACTGTTGGGGAAAGTTGTGGGTGAAAGTTTAGCTTTTGATTCTGGTGGTGTTCTGGACAGATTTGAGAAGGGGAAGTAAAGGTGTATACGTATGTAGGGTCAGAAGTTTGGAAAGGGTGTCTTTGGTTTACAGAAAAACTGGATATTTGATGAAGTTGAAGGTGAGAAACTCAAAGTTATGAAACAAAACTGGAGATTTTGGCAGAGTTTCAAAATGTTGTGTTGCTAGGAGTTCTGTTTCTCTCTTAGCAATTTTTCTGTTTCTTTTTCTGAACGTCTTTGGCAGTGGTGAAGACTCTCTATTTATAGGAAAAATCCTTGTGGATGCCTTGAACATTTAAAGCGCCAACAGAGTTTGAATTTGTTCTTTGACAGAAATTCTTGGGAAGTTGTGATAACAGCTAGCTTTCAGCCTAGGTTGCAGCAGCATGCGTAGATTGGGGAGAAGTGACCTCTGAAGTGGGCGGTGGCGTGAAGACCCATGCCAGAATCTGTGCAAAAGCGTTTTCCAAGCCACACGTGAATGCTCAGGAGTGGTTGGAAGCATTAATGAGCATTAAATGGTGACAAGACCTATCAACATTAACATTCTGGTAATGGAAACCAGCGTTGAATCAGCAGCGTAAACCATGCTCTGTCCTTGGCTACCTGTTGTCTTAGTAAGCTCTGGAAATTCCCCTGGCTTTCTGGTACGTTCCTTGGATTTACTTCTGGACAATCTGGACTTAGAGATTCTGTATCAGTGTAACACCCACTCTTCTGATCTTTCATCTTCTGATTTCAACCTGTTCTGAAGGAGCCTTCAGATTTCCCTTCTTCTCTTGCATTCCTTTAGCAAATTCTGACTGGGCTTGTGTAACTGCTGAAAGGGCATGTTCTGTTTGAGGCTTACATTCTGAACCACGTTTATAACTTCTGATTGAACTGATGTAGCTGCTGAAGAGCCAACTTCTGACCACGCTGAGCCAAGCTTGCAACTTCTGACCGTTTTCATCTGGAATGGGTCCAGAAGTTCTGAAGCGCTGATTTTTCTAAAAACACTTATTTTAGAGAAGCATTCTAAGTACTTAGAATTTGATTTTTCTCAAGATAAAAGCGTTGCTTCTGGAGTTCGTGAGATCATCTTGCTCTTGTAAGTGGCTTGCTTGGGCAAAGGGATAACTCAGGACTTGGATTTGTTTCAGAGGGACCTTGAAAATTCAAGATGGTTTCCTGAAGAAAGGGAGGGCAAATTTTGGGGTACAACAACAATCAAATGTCAACCTTGTAGTAAAAGGAATGTACGATCCATGTGAAGTTACAATCACATCACAAATTCCTTTACCATAAGCATTCACAACTCCATCAAATATCATACTCCAACGAGATTCAGGGTCAGGACCTTCCTTAGCAATGGTTCATCATAATCTTTCACTTTCAGGAACATCACATCCTCATCGGGGAATTCATATTCTACAGACTGATGATCCTCCACTGGTTGGTGAGCAAGATAATCTGCTAACACACTGCTTTTAATAGCTTTTTGAGTGCGGTATTCGATATCATATTCAAATAACAACATCTACCAGTGGACAATTCTCCCAGTAAGAGCAGGATTTTCAAAAATGTACTTGATTGGATCCATTTTGGAGATCAACCAAGTGGTGTGATTCAACATATACTACCGTAAACGCTTTGCCGCCCAGACCAAAGCACAACATCTCTTTTCCAGCATGGAATACCATGACTCACAATCAATGAACTTTTTACTGAGGTAATAAATGGCAAACTCTTTCTTCCTTGTTTCATCCTGTTGTCCCAGAATACAACCCATGGAATTATATAAAACTGTCAGATACATAATCAACGGTCTTCCTTCGGCAGGAGGGAGCAAGATAGGAGGTTCAAGAAGATATTCTTTAATACTTTCAAATGCCCTTTGGCAGTCATCCGTCCATACACAACCTTGATATTTCTTTAATAACTTAAAGATCGGTTCACATGTTGCAGTCATATGGGAAATGAATCTGGAAATATAATTCAAACGCCCGAGGAACCCTCTGACTTGCTTTTCAGTTCTTGGCTCTGGCATCTCTTTAATTTCTTTGACTTTATCAGGGTCAACTTCAATTCCTTCATGGCTAACAATAAAACCCAACAATTTTCCTGATCTAACATCGAAGGTGCATTTATTTGGATTCAAGCGGAGACGATACTTCCTCAAACGCTGAAACAACTTCAATAAATCTTCTACATGCCCTTCTTCAGTCTGGGATTTAGCAATCATATTATCGACATATACCTCGATTTCCTTGTGCATCAGATCATGGAATATGGTTGTCATAGCCCTCTGGTACGTTGCACTAGAGTTCTTCAACTCGAAGGGCATCACTATGTAACAGAATGTTCCCCAGGGTGTGATAAATTTTGTTTTTTCCATGTCCTCCAGAGTCATTCTTATTTGATTATACCCGGAAAATCCGTCCATGAACGAGAATACTTTAAATTTTGCTGTTCTATCCACTAACATATCAATGTGTGGCAATGGAAAATCATCTTTTGGACTAGCTTTATTTAGATCTCTGTAATCTACGCACATGAAAACTTTTCCGTCTTTTTTCGGTACTGGGACAATATTGGCAATCCGTTTAGGATACACTGACAACACAAGAAAACCAACATTATCTATATCTGGGTGAGTTCTTCTCAACTTCTATTTGATTGGCGGACACTCTGGCTTCAACGGCAAACGGTTCTCTATAATATCTATATCTAGACCAGACATATCTTGATAAGACCAAGCAAAAATATCCACATACTCTTTCAACAGCTCAATCAACCTTCTATTTACATCAGGATGCAACAATGCTCCAATCTTGACGTCCTTCGGATCTTCTTCTGAACCCAAATTGATCACTTCCAATGGCTCTTTATATGGATGAATGGTATTTTCCCCATGCTCAAGCAACCGTGAGACCTCTTCTGGAATCTCATCACAATCTTCTTCTTCGGCCCCATACACAGGACATTCAAAGTTGGGAGAGGGTGCAGGTCCATTGTATTCAACGGGTTTTTTTTAATTAATCTGTACATATGATTTATGATTTCTTTTAGAAACTAACACATATAACAAGTGATCATGCAGATTGAATTTCAATTATTATTTATTTTAACTGGGTTTTTTTATTACCATTTTCCAGGAAAAAGTAGGAAATAAAGACACAATTTAGGAAACAAAGACAACTTTTATTATTGATTTTAAAAGTCACAGCAAACAGATAAGCCCTACAACATTAATACTTCCACCTTGGGCAGAGTGAAAGCTTTTCAAAATGATTAAAAAACAAATTACTTTGAAACATGTATGCAAAAGGGAACATCAATGGTGATCCAGTTCTGAACCCTAACTCTGTGCGTCACATAATTCGGAATTTCCTGCTCTGCTCCATCTTCCACAATGGCATTAATCCTGGAAACAATTGGATGAAGATAACCCCCACTACGAAAGATGTCTTGGTACTTGCTCGCAATAGACTTCGGCTTCATGCTCTTACCTTTGTCATTCTTCAAAGAGAACCCCAAGCCGACTCTGGTCTTGTTTACATGTTGATCCACAATCTATCCCCATACCTCGATATGACCCTTTCGCATAACTTGCTGCGCATCGTTAAGCGAAACCACGGAACTCTCATTTCCTCTTATGTTGTCAATAGATAAGGCTTGGAACTGGGTTCCAACAGCCGCTTCATCCGCCTCCACAATGCTGAAATAGGACAAATGAGATATCAATAATGATTGTTCCCCATTTATGATTACCATTTTCCCTTCACGTACAAACTTCAGTTTCTGGTGTAAAGTTGAAGTGACAGCCCCTGCCACATGTATCCACGGCCTTCCTAGCAAACAGCTATAAGCGGGTACAATATCTATGACCTGGAAAGTTATCTGAAACAAATATGGTCCTATATGAATAGGAAAGTCCACTTCACCAATAACAGATTTCCTTGATCCATCAAACGCTTTCACAATGATGCCACTCAGGCACATCAGCGTTCCTTGATATTTCAACTTCATAAGAGTGCTCCTCAGTATAACGTTCAAAGCGGACCCATTATCAATCAGCACATTGGATAATGAATCATTCTTGCAATTCATAGAGATGTGGAGGGCCAGGTTGTGATTCCTTCCTTCATCTGGAAATTCATCATCGCTGAAACTCAAGTTATTACATGATGTAATGTTCCCTATTACGTTGTTGAATTGGTCTATAGTCATATCACTCTCCACAAAATATTGGTCCAATACCCTCATCAAGGATTCTCTGTGAGCAGAGGAGTTCATCAATAACGCCAAGATAGATACTTTTGAAAGAGTATGCAGTAGCTGATCTACGATTTTGTAGTCGCTCATCTTGATTATCTTCAAAATACCATGCACTTCTTTATCTAACGTAGCCCCACTAGTCTCACTCGTAGCCTTCTTGGGTTCAACATTCTTAACAATTTTCTTTCCAACACTAATATCTCCTCGCACAACTGGTGCAAACACACGACCACTGCGGGTCATCCTTCTATTTTCAGCAATATTTCCAACATCAGGCATTGGATGGATGGGAACTTGCACTCCAACCTCTAAGATTGTAGCGTTGTATTTGTAGGGTACAACCTTATCTGACTTGTAGGGGATAGGACCCGGCAAACTAATCACCAATGGGGTAACAACTGGCTTGCTATGATATTCAACTTCAAGATGGGCGGGTGCCCCAAAACAAGGTACAATGACATTTACCCCTTCTTCAATATAATCAGTCATTATTGAGTCATTTCTAGAAAACAAATCCTCATCTGAGGAGAAATACTCATCTGAAGAGGCATACTCTTCATCCAACTCTTCTTCAGTCAAGCAAACCTCAATCAAATCAACTTCATGGTAATCATCCCTTTGTCCTATAACCTTTATAATTCCATTATCTAATAACAATTGAACACCCTTCTTCACGATTGAACATCCTCGGGAGTCCTGGCAGCAAATTCGGCAAGATCCATATTGGTGTTCTACCTGACCAGCCATATGGCAGAAAGTAGCATGCAATTACAGAAGGTCCTCATTCATATATTCTACATCAAAAATTCTGAATTCTCCAGGACATCTAGAAACCATATTCACCTCCTTTTCATACTCTGCCCTAGGCCTGATTATGCGGATGAGGCCCTCATCCATCATCTCCTACAAATCAGCCTTTATCTTGTCGCAACCTTGTATGTATGTACTGCAAATAGCACAAACGGAATGTTCATGCGTGTAGTAGCTAAATTCAGAGGTCTGCATGCATTTTCACCAACTCTTCTCCAACCAGATTAATATCAAAAATCCAGAAGTCGCCTGGACAGCCGGCCACCATATTCACAGCATTTTCTCCTCCATGCTTGGGTAGAGGATTGTCTTTCACATTAGGACCCATATCCTTGAAAGATAAAATACCAGACTTTATCAATTTCTGCACCTCAGTCTTCAGAGGATAACAATTTTCAACATTATGCCCTGGTGCTCCCTGATGAAAAGCACATGTTTGGCGTGCCTTATAATACCAAGGCAATGGTGATAGCACAACGGGAGATGGTCGGGTCTAAACCAACTTCTTCTAAATCAATACCAGTAGTAACTCTATATATCTCATATGAATAGGGTCATAACTCCCCCTTCTCTGATTATACCCTTGATTCCTCTGCTGGGACGGTCTCTGATAAGCAACAGTAGTTGGAGCTGCACCCACAACTGGAGTAACTGAGGTGACTTGCTGATGATGCTGATAATTCCTTCTACGAGTATTAACCCTCCTCTCTTGCATAACAACATTTGCATCCCCTTCCTTCTTCTTGGTAAACCCATAAGATGGCTTCTTCGCACTTCCTAAAATTTCACTCTTCGTTAAACGGACCTCTCTTACAGCCTCTTCTAAGCGGATACCATTCCTACCATTTCAGTAAAGTCACTTGGCGCACTTGCTACCATCCTCTCGTAGTAGAAATCACCCAGTGTTTTCAATAAAATCTTAGTTATCTCCTTCTCTTCCATGGGAGGAATCACTTAGGCGGCTACCTCACGCCATCTCTGTGCATATTCTTTGAATGATTTCGTATCTTTCTGAACCATGGCCCTGAGTTGATCATGGTCAGGAGCCATGTCCATGTTGTACTTTTATTGTCTGATAAATGCTTCTCCCAAGTCATTGAAAGTATGGATATTGGCGCTGTCCAAACTCATATACCACTTCAGCGCAGCATCAGTCAAACTATCCTGAAAAAAGTGAATCAGCAGACGCTGATCATCAGTATGGGCAGACATTCTCCTTACATACATCACCAGATGAGCACGAGGGCAAGTGTTTCCCTTGTACTTCTCAAACTCTAGGACCTTAAACTTAGCAGGTATCTTAACATTCGGGACCAAGCATAACTCATTCATATTCTGCCCAAATAGCTCTTTTCCCCTGAGGGCCTTCATCTCTCTTTGCATCTTGTCAAACTTCTCTTGAAAATCATCCATTCTGTCATTAAGACCCAAGTCTTCACTCGGTGGAGGGAAAGGACGACACACATCATCGTTAACAAACAGAACCATATTCAACGAAGAAGGTGCAACAGGAGTAGCATGCATCACAGGAGGTTCCGGAGTAATAATACTCTGAACAATTGGAGTATCTTAAGGACCAAGATTTAAACCTTCAGGTGCAAAATTCTCTGGCATTCCCCATGGATAAACTTGAGACATGCGGTTTTTAACAATAGTTGGAGTAGCAGATACGGGAATAATCGGAGCTTCAGTAGTTGTCCTTGTTGGCTGAGGTTGGACACTCGGTGGCTGATTCTGAGCAGCCACCAGAGATTCCATCAGAGCAATAAGATTGGCCATGCCGGCCTTCAAAGCAGAAACCTCCTCGCGCAACTCGCAATTCTCTTGTTCTAAGTTGTCCATCTTCTTTTTGAAATTAGTCTGAGTGTTGTAGTGGTGAGTCGGCTTGCTGAACGAAGTAAAGAAGCTTGGTAAGACACCTGGATATGCATAACAAATGCAAGAAATATGTGCAATATGATGCAATGCACATGATTTTATTTTATTATTTAATATTTCAAGGGATTTAAAATTTATGGACATATTGCAAATATCAAAGTAATAACGCATTTGAAATACTGAAATTTTTTATTATAACAACTCCAAAATGGATTACAAGTTTCAACGATCCCAAGTACAAGATGAAAATAAAATCTAAAACCCTGAGAAGTAAAACTGATGGAGATCACTCTATACGCTGGCGCTTCCCTGTGAGCCTGGAAATCTGAGCCTTCAACCTCTGGTTTTCTTCCGCATATCTGATGGCAACTTCCTTCCAATCACCTGAATCAGGGAGTGAGCAAATAGAATTTGACCGAGGTTTAGGAGAAAATAAATCCCCCTGCCTCTCCATGGTCTCTACAGCCCGTCTCCCAAGAATCTCAATCAAGTCATCTTTCTCCTTCAAGTCTGCTCTATAGGAAATCTCTAAAGTTTGGCACTTATTCTTCCAAGCATGCTTTTCCTGTTGTATCCTAACCAAAGTAAGCTACAGCTCTTCTAGATCATCTAATAGGGGAGGAGTGGTCTTCACAAATAGATCAGGTATAGGTGTTTCCCGGGAATACGGCATCTTCAACTAAATAGCTCTCGTTTGGACCCACTGAAGATATGGCTCCAAAGAAACAACACCCCTAGGTCCCAAATCCTTCCTACTCTTCTTATGAACGTGACACCAGGCCTTCACAATCTACTCCCTAGCATCCCTATGGTCTTCTCCTTCCTTCAGAAAGAAACTACTCAAATGAATACTATTTGGTTTATCCCTCATCGGATAACCGAGCTGTCATCGTGCAAGAACAAGGTTATATTTAATTCGTCCCTTTGTACCAAGAAGAGGTACATTGGGGAAACTACCACAACTGTCAATAATCTCTATATCCTGGTAAGCTCGATGATACCAATCAATATCCGAGTGAGTAAGTGCCATGATCTTAGGAGCCCAATGGGGTTCCTTCTTGACATCCCAAAAAGCACCAGACTAGGGCATATGAGAGATAAACCACCGGTACAACAGGGGCGTGAAACAGATAATCATCCCCCTATGATAAGAATTCCGAAGATGAATAGAGCAATAAGCATCACCCAACAAGGTAGGAACTGGGTTTCCAATCATGAAGATCCTGATAGCATTAATGTCAACAAACTTGTCCACATTAGGAAATAAGAACAACCCGTAAGAAAGTAGAGCAAAGATGGCCTCAAAAGCGATTGTACTCTTCATCATGGCAAAGTAGCAAACTTTCTCCAATAAGAACTGAGCTGGTAATTATTAATCCCTCCTTTGGTAGTCATATGGGCTTCCACCTCAGACTTCCCCAGATGAATCAAAGCAACAATCTGATGTGGTTTTGGCTCACCCTCCAAACCAGTAAAAGGAACACGATCGGTAACAGGTAAATCTAATAGATAAGAATACTCCTCCAGTGTAGGCATCAACTAATAGTCGGGAAAAGTAAAGAAATGATACATCGGATCATAGAACTGGACCAAGCTCGAGATAATACCCTCCTTCATCTTCAGCCTCATGAGAGGAATGATGGATCCATATTGTTAGAACAATGTTTGAATCTACTACCCTATGTTTAAGTTTTGATGATAACAAAGTGAAAAGATATATTATTTATGTGATTCATGTATGAACTATTTGCTGCCTAAATTATTACGTTCTGATTTGCAGAAATTCTGATAGGTATAAGCAAGAGCACACTTAATCAGCATCAGAATATTGGTTCTTGACACCAGCATCAGAAGTTTCCATATCAGAATACCAGATTCAGAAGATCAACTCACATGTATGCTGAAGCTTGATGAACAGAACTGCGCTCAACACTCTGATAAATAAAACAACAGTTCATCAGCAGCTAAGCAGAGTCAGAATGAGCCAAGCCAGAACATGCATTAAGTAAGCAACGGTACTGTGCATTGAAAGCGTATTATTACCAACGGCCTCATTCCAGACAAGATATGCTCAATAAGGAAAGTTTGTTATTAGCATTGAATCAAGAATATTGCTCCAACGTTCAACAATCTCAGTGCTATATAAACAAGACTATGAAGATTGAATTGGCTAATGCTCTCCAACTCTTTACACGCCTAAAAGCTGATCATAATCTTCGTTCTCTCAGTTTGCTAAACACCTCATATCTCCTTACTCAATTATTGTTTAGCAATCTAGTTTCTAAGCTTAAAGTTGTGTATACATCACAGTTGTGATACAGTTTTGTAGAAAACATTCACACACTTAAATTTATCTTCTTTGTAAGAAAGTGTTCCCTTGACAAACCGGGTTGTGGTTTGCATCAAGAAGGCTTTAGCAGTTGTTAAAGCAGTTTGTAATATTCAGTTGAATATAGTGGATTAAGACCTCGTTGGAGAGAGGCGAAATCACCTTGACGGGTGGACTGGAGTAGTTTGAGATCAAACGAACCAGGATAAAAATATCTTGTTCATTGCATTGATTTTCAGTTTTACAATTCAACCCCCCCTTCTTGTGTTTTTCACTACTTCAATTGGCATCAGAGCACCTGGTTCTGAGCTAAAACACTTAACCGTGTCAATACAAGATCCAGCGTCAGAAAAACACAATGGCAGGAAACTATTCTCACACCAGCAATGACAACAATGAGGACAGAGACAGATTCAGCGGCAAACCTCCAGTCTTTGATGGAGAAAACTTTGATTACTGGAAAGACAGAATTGAAAGCTTCTTTTTGGCACATGATGCTGATCTGTGGGATATGGTGACAGATGGATACACGCACCCTGTGAATGCAAGCGGTCAGAAGATTGATAGAAAAACAATGTATGACCAACAAAAGCGTGACTTCAAGAATCATCACAAGGCCAGAACCATCCTCCTCAGCGCCATCTCCTATACTGAATATGAAAAGATCTCCAACAGAGACACAGCAAAGAACATTTTTGACTCACTCAGAATGACGCATGAGGGCAACGTTCAGGTCAAAGAAACTAAAGCTCTGGCGCTCATTCAGAAGTATGAGGCGTTCAAAATGGAAGAATCTAAATCCATTGAAACAATGTTCTCAAGATTCCAGATTCTGGTAGCTGGTCTCAAGGTTCTGGATAAAGGTTACTCTACTGCTGACCATGTCAAGAAAATCATCAAAAGTTTACCCAAGCAGTGGAGACCAATGGTTACAGCTCTGAAGCTAGCTAAAGATCTCAACAAAATCACTCTGGAGGAACTTATCAGCTCCCTCAGAAGTCATGAGATAGAGCTAGAAGCTGACGAGCCTCAGAAGCAAGGTAATCCTTTAGCGTTAAAATCTAACAAAAAATCTGAGTCTAAAGTTTTGCAGGCAGTTCAAGAAACATCTGATGGATCCTCATCAGAAGAAGACGAACTCTCCCTCCTCTCCAGAAGAGTAAATCAACTGTGGAAGCAAAGACAAAGGAAGTTCAGGAATCCCAGAAGATCTGATCAGAACGAGTATTCTTCCAGATACAGAAGGACAGACTCTTCCTCTGGATACAGAAGATCTGAAGGTTCCTCAAGTAGCAAAAAGCCAAACACCAAGGACATCATCTGCTATGAGTGTAATGAGCAAGGACACTACAAGAGTGACTGCCCAAAGCTTCAGAGGGAAAAGCCCAAAAAGAAGTTTGGAAGAGAGAAGAAGAAAAGTCTCATGGCTACATGGGATGACTCTGACTCGTCTGAAGCTGACTCAGAATCAGATGATGAGAGGGCAAACATAGCTCTCATGGCTAACATCTCAGAAGATAGTGAAGCTTCTGAATCAGACTCAGAATCAAACATTGAAGAGGTATTTCCTAACTTTGCTGTTAATTTTACCAAGGCTGAACTTGCTGAAAGCCTTAATGAAATCCTGGAAAGGTATCAGCAAATTAGAGTTAAATTCAGAGACCTGAAAAGGAATCTTGAATCTGACTCTAATAAGACTGAGAGTCTCAAATTGGAGAATTCTGAGCTGAGAAATAAGATTTCAAAATTAGAAAATACTTTACAAATCTCTCAGAAGGAACCAATTTCTGAAACTCCCAGCAACGCTGATGAGATCATCAAGGAGTATGATCACAATTTCCAGAAGTTCCTTGCTAAAAGCATAGATAGAAGCAAAATGGCTTCAATGATCTATGGAGTTAGCAGAAACGGCAGGAAAGGAATAGGATACCAAGGTAAGGTTCCTACACCAAAGAATGTTATGGACTTAACCATTAAACACACTCCTCTGAATTCACATTTTGTGTATGGTCACACACATGATATTAAATACACTAGCAGTAAGCACTCTGTGAAACCAAAATTCAACCAGAGTTTTGGTAAAACTAACAAATCAGGACCCAAGAAAATCTGGGTACCTAAGGATAAAATAATACATGTTGCAGATATCTTTAGCAGCAAGTCAGAAACACCAGTCATGGTACCTGGACTCTGGCTGCTCGCGACACATGACGGGAAGAAAGCATATGTTCCAAAGCCTGGAACTTAAGCCTGGAGGCCACGTTGGCTTTGGAGGCAATCAGAGGGGAAAGATAATTGGCTCTGGAACTGTAGGTAATGGAAATCTTCCCTCTATTAATAATGTTCTGCTAGTAGATGGATTAATGCATAATCTGTTATCCATAAGTCAATTAAGTGATAACGGTTATGATATAATCTTTAATCAAAAATCATGTAAAGCTGTTAGTCAGAAAGATGGGACTATCCTGTTTAATGGTAAGAGGAAAAACAACATTTACAAAATCAAAATTTCTGAACTAAAGAGTCAGAATGTAAAGTGCCTTCTGTCTGTTAACAACGAGCAGTGGATCTGGCACAGAAGATTGGGGCATGTTAGTATGAGAAGAATATCTCAGATTAACAAACTCAATCTGGTCAGAGGACTTCCTAATTTGAAGTTCAATTCAGATGCTCTGTGTGAAGCATGTCAGAAAGGCAAGTTTGCAAAACCTTCTTTTAAATCTAAAAATGTTGTTTCTACCTCTAAGCCATTAGAACTTCTGCACATTGACTTATTTGGACCAGTTAAAACTGCCTCAGTCAGTGGTAAGAAGTATGGGTTAGTAATCGTAGATGACTATAGCAGATGGACATGGGTAAAGTTCTTAAGACACAAGGACGAGTCACACTCTATGTTTGTTACCTTCTGTAACCAAGTTCAGAATGAAAAGGATCTTAGAATCGTTAAAGTCAGAAGTGATCATGGTGGAGAATTTGAAAACAAAGATTTTGAGTCATTCTTTAATGACAGAGGCATTCTGCATGATTTCTCTTGTCCTAGAACTCCCCAACAAAATGGAGTTGTAGAACGAAAGAACAGAACATTGCAAGAAATGGCCAGAACCATGATCAATGAGACAAACGTTGCTAAGATCTTCTGGGCAGAGGCAATAAACACAGCGTGCTACATTCAGAATAGAATCTCAATAAGACCTATTCTGGAAAAGACTCCATATGAACTGTGGAAGAACAGAAAGCCCAACATTTCATATTTTCATCCATTTGGATGTACTTGCTTTATGTTAAATACAAAGAATTATTTGAACAAGTTTGACTCTAAAGCACAGAAGTGTATTATGTTAGGATACTCTGAACGCTCAAGAGGGTACAGAGTATACAATACAGAAACACAGATTGTGGAAGAATCAATCAGTGTTCGTTTTGATGATAAGCTTGACTCTGAAAAGTCAAAGTAGAATGAAGTTTTTGCAGGCATGGAAATTGAATTTACAGGTTCTGAAGACAAGTCATCATAAGCTCTCAACACAGACACTCCTTCAACGTCTGAAAGGAGCACTGCTATCAATCCTACAACAGCTGCTGGTCAACCTCAGAAGAGATTACCCAGAAGCAGCTTGGATCACCCAAAAGAGACTATCTTAGGAAGAAAGGAAGATCCAATCAGAACAAGAGCAAGCTTCAGAAACTCTGAAGAAACACTCATGGGACTTGTGTCTCTGATTGAACCTTCTTCAATTGATGAAACACTTCTGGATAATGACTGGATTCTGGCAATGCAAGAAGAGCTGAATCAATTCACCAGAAATGACGTATGGGATCTCGTTCCCAGATCAAAAGGATTCAATGTTATTGGAACAAGATGGGTGTTCAGAAACAAGCTAAATGAACAAGGTGAAGTCATCAGAAACAAGGCACGACTGGTTGCACAAGGTTATAGTCAGCAAGAGGGGATAGACTATACCGAAACCTTTGCTCCAGTCGCCAGGTTAGAATCTATCAGACTTTTAATTTCATTTGTTGTTAATAGAGGCATCACTCTGCATCAGATGGATGTCAAAAGTGCATTCTTAAATGGTTATATAGAAGAAGAGGTTTATGTACACCAACCCCCTGGTTTTGAAAATACAAAACATCCAGAACATGTTTTCAAACTAAAGAAGTCACTATATGGTCTGAAACAAGCTCCCAGAGCTTGGTATGAAAGGCTAAGTAACATTCTGTTAGAAAATGAATTCACCAGAGGGAAAGTGGACACTACCTTATTCTGTAAATCAGTTAAGAATGACATCTTAGTCTGTCAAATTTATGTTGATGATATTATTTTTGGTTCTACTAATCCTTCTCTTGGAAGAAAATTTGCTAAGTGTATGCAGGCAGAATTTGAGATGAGCCTCATGGGGGAACTAAAATTCTTTCTAGGAATTCAGACCAATCAAACTCCAGAGGGAACTTACATTCATCAGAGCAAATACACCAGAGATCTTCTGAAGAAATTTGACCTCTCAGAATGTAAGCCATCAAAGATTCCAATGCATCCCACGTGCATTCTGGAAAGAGAAGAGGTAAGCAAAAATGTAGAACAGAAAGTCTACAGAGGTATGATTGGTTCTCTCCTCTATCTGACTGCTTCAAGACCTGATATATTATTCAGTGTTTGTATTTGTTCTAGATTCCAATCAGATCCTAGAGAATGTCACTTAACAGCTGTTAAGCGAATTTTCAAGTATCTGAAAGGTACTACTAATCTGGGTTTGTTCTATAGAAAATCTAGTGATTACAGTTTAGTAGGCTACTGCGATGCTGATTTTGCTGGAGACAGAGTGGAGCGTAAAAGTACTTCTGGAAGCTGTCAGTTTCTGGGAGAAAATCTGATCTCTTGGTCCAGCAAAAGGCAATCAACAATTGCGCTATCAATAGCAGAAGCTGAGTACATAGCAGCAGCAGGATGTAGCACACAAATGCTCTGGATGAAAAGTCAGCTTGAAGACTTCTAGATTTTTGAGAGTAACATTCCTATACTCTGTGATAATACTTCTGCTATTTGCTTAAGTAAGAATCCCATTTTACATTCTAGAGCTAAGCATATAGAAATAAAACATCATTTCATTAGGGACTATATTCAGAAAGGAATTTTGAATTTGAAATTTATAGATACAGACCATCAATGGGCTGATATCTTCACTAAACCCCTTTCTAAAGATAGGTTTAATTTCATTCTGAAACATCTCAGCATGAAAATATTCCCAGAGTGAAAATGTTTCAATTCCATATATTTATCTTCAGAATGTATTTGTTTTCTGTGAACTTCTGATCAATCTCTTTTCAGAAAGATAGAACATGCAGATTGTATCAGATGCAAGTCTAAAGATCTGAAAGTCTAAGCTCAAAGACAGACGTGCTGAGCACTACATCAAACAAGTGTCATCCAATCATCAGCAAATCTCTGAAGCAGAACGCGTGCATGCTTCTGAGAAGGCAAAACGCTGATTGGGTGCATTGAGACACATGTCTGGTAACCGTTTTTAAGTATCTTTCTCAAATCCCCCAAAATCAGCAAGCATTAAATGAAAAGTAATCATGCTCTTAAAACATAATCATGATTTTATTTCTCTCTCTTAAAAACGTTTACAATTTCAAAATATTCTGAACTCTATTTAAACTCGTTAACCTCTCATTCTAATCCTTTACAGTTTCTCACTTTTTCTCAAGCATTCTCTGCATTTTTCTGTGCTCATCTCTTACAAACTCTTTTTCTCAGTTTTTTCTCAAAATCTTTTAGTGTGAACATGGCAACCTCCAGCAGTGCTTCTCCAGGTCCTCAGAAGAAAGCATCATCTGAACAATATCAAGTGCCATTCAGAACACTCCTCACTCCTGTGAAGAATCTTGAAGTGTTATCTGAATTGATCATCGATTTTGGAAGCTTGAAGGAAAACGGTTTTGACCTAACTGAAGAAGTTAGGGCACAGAAATGGGAAAGGTATTTTGACAGGTTGGTTGGACCAACATTCCCTATGTTAGTGAAGGAGTTCTGGATTCATGCGATAGCTTCAACGCATCAAGTCACCTCCTACATTATGGGGAAGAAGATTGTGATCACTGAGGATCACATAACAAAGTTAATAGGTTACAGTGGCGGTGGCGTCCGCTGTATTGATATGGCTGAGAGATGTGCTGACGTGGGCGTCATAGCTGAAAAGATTTTCACCCATGGGGTGCCCAGCAGCAAGATCAAAGATCTGAAGGATCATCACAGAGTTTGGGCAAAGATAATTCTGGGGTGCTTCAACCATAGGAAGCCAACTAGTTCCCCTGATTACATAAATGTGGATCAACAGTTTCTGATCTACTTTATCAATCAGAAGGTAAAAATCAACTTGGCTCATCTTCTGTTCAACCACCTCAGAACAAGCGTGAAGGAAACCAGGGAAGAAGAAAGAACAAAGAGGGATTGGATTCCCTTTGGAAGGTCGATATCAGATATTCTGACAGAAAATAGGCTGATAGAGCATCTGATAGAAGCTCAAGAGTTAAGCACCATTGAACCAACAGTTGGAAAGCCTCTGAACGCGAAGAACTTGAAGAAAATGAAGTTGATAGAGAATATCAAAAAGGAACCCAGCGCTACTCCTATTGCTGATATCACCAGCAGAAGAGTTCCACTGAGTGACTTTCCTTTATTCTCTCAGATAGAATCCAAGCCAGTGGTAGTTCTCAGATATCTGGACGCGTGCAAAGCTGATGGTACAGATCCAAATCTGAACATCAAAGATCTACATCAACCTCAACCAGAAGTGACTCTGAAGAAGACGAAGAAGAGGAAGGAACCATCAGAAGGATCATCCCAACAGACACCCAAGAAAAGAGGTAATTTATCTGCTGCTTTTGTTTTAAATTCTTCTACTATTCCAGCATCTGTTCCACCTCCAACCTCTCATAGAATCTCAATCCCCATCCCAACAATAGATGAAACTGAACCAGAAGATGACCCTTCTGAGGCATTACAACTCAGAAGACCCAGAACCAAACACCCAAAACCAACAATATCAACAACATCAGCAATTGACAAAGTGTTGTCTGACATTGATCAACACACTTCTGATCACTCCTCCAATCCAAACTCTGAACCACAAATTGTCCCTCCTCCACAACCAGAACAACAGAAATCTGCTGAAGAACCAGAACAACAACAACCACTCTCATCCATTCCAGAAGAACCTCTCATCCCTGAACAACCAGAAATTCCAACAATTTCTCCTCAACCAGCAATTCCGTCTCCCTCTCCTCAACCAGAAATTCATCCACCATCACCTCAACCTGAGTTTCATCACTCTGAAACTCCTTCTCCACCTTCTGAACCTCATTCATCTCAACCATCACCTCTGGCAATCCAGCTGCCATGTGGAACAACAGTCACAATGGCCCAGTTGCCATCCTCACCAGAATCTACACCACCCAATACTCCCAAAACACCACACAGTCCAATCATAATCTCTGATTCTCCCACTCCATCTCCAAAACAAACAGCTGCCAAGCAAACCACCGAAAACCCCAGCAGGATCTTCATAGACTTAACCAGTCTTGACCGTCTTGCTGATCTGAAAAATAAAATAGCCATCCCAAAACCAAAACAACCAGATGTTGGCTCTGGTATTATGAATTTTGAAACAGGTGTGCAGCAGTGGATTGCTTCTTTGAAGCAAGTCTGTCCTGGATTAATTGACCCAGCTGCTTCTGACCAGCTCTGGTCACAATTCAGAATTTGGGTACGTGCTGAAGCCCTCAAGTTGCAGGATATCAACTATGAGCAGGCACAACAGAACTTCAGCAAGCTGCTGAAGAAAGTTGAAAGTCAGCTGCCTCAGGAAGCTGTGCTCCCTCTGGATAGTGAACCTTGGTCTGAGAAACAGCTAGCTCCAAAGGTGCAACCAGAAGAAGACAAGACCATTCAAGCTGAAGCAAGTCAAGAAGAAGATGTTGCAGAAAGCTCTCAGAAGCTTCCTGCTTCTGATGTTTCTCAAGCTGCCTTGGACAGGCAGACTATGGAAGAGCTGAAGCTGAATGACATGCGTCTGCAGCAGAGGATGGATGAAAGCGACCAGAAAATGAAAGAAAGGATGGATGTGCAGGATAGCAAGATTGACACTGTTGTCAGCATGGTGCACAAGCAGAATGAGACTGCTGATAAGATCAAAGCCATGCTGGAGAACCTGTTCACACGCTTTCCTCCCCAACCTTAGTTTTTTTTATGTCATTTTCATGTTTTCCTTAAGTATCTGATGTACTGTTTTAATATGTTTTGCTTGATTCTGAACCTTTTAATATGACTAGTTTTTATGATCTTAACTGTTTTAGCACATCACTTACACTTTTTGATTGCTGACAAAAAGGGGGAGAACAAGAATGATATTTTAAAATAATAACGGATTACTAAGACAGAAATTCTCGAACATTCTAACTCTATTATACTTGAAAATGTTTTCTGTTTTGCTTAAGTCTACAGGTACAAGAAAGCACCATGATACTCTGAAGACTAAAGCTCTGATACTCTGATCCGCTCTGATACTCTGACCCAAAGCAAAGCTCTGACAAGAAAAGCTCTGATATGCTGATCTAAAGCTCTGCTCTGATATGCTGACCCAAAGCTTCTGATAGTCAAAGACTCTGATACTCTGATGTTCAAAGAAAGGCAAAAAGTTCTGATCCTGAAGAACTCTTGAAATCAAAAAGGGAAGCAATAAACTCAGGGGGAGTATCTCTCATCTCTTATCCCCTATCTTTAATAACCTCGTACTCTGATACATATCTCTGATACCTTTTCACGTTATTTTCAATTAAAAATATCCAGTTTTTGTCATCATAAAAAAGGGGGAGATTGTTAGAACAATGTTTGAATCTACTACCCTATGTTTAAGTTTTGATGATAACAAAGTGAAAAGATATATTATTTATGTGATTCATGTATGAACTATTTGCTGCCTAAATTATTACATTCTGATTTGCAGAAATTCTGATAGGTATAAGCAAGAGCACACTTAATCAGCATCAAAATATTGGTTCTTGACACCAGCATCAGAAGTTGCCATATCAGAATACCAGATTCAGAAGATCAACTCACGTGTATGCTGAAGCTTGATGAACAGAATTGCGCTCAACACTCTGATAAATAAAACAACAGTTCATCAGCAGCTAAGCAGAGTCAGAATGAGCCAAGCCAGAACATGCATTAAGTAAGCAACGGTACTGTGCATTGAAAGCGTATTATTACCAACGGCCTCATTCCAGACAAGATCTGCTCAATAAGGAAAGTTTGTTATTAGCATTGAATCAAGAATATTGCTCCAACGTTCAACAATCTCAGTGCTATATAAACAAGACTATGAAGATTGAATTGGCTAATGCTCTCCAACTCTTTACACGCCTAAAAGCTGATCATAATCTTCGTTCTCTCAGATTTCTAAACACCTCATATCTCCTTACTCAATTATTGTTTAGCAATCTAGTTTCTAAGCTTAAAGTTGTGTATACATCACAGTTGTGATACAGTTTTGTAGAAAACATTCACACACTTAGATTTATCTTCTTTGTAAGAAAGTGTTCCCTTGACAAACCGGGTTGTGGTTTGCATCAAGAAGGCTTTAGCAGTTGTTAAAGCAGTTTGTAATATTCAGTTGAATATAGTGGATTAAGACCTCGTTGGAGAGAGGCGAAATCACCTTGACGGGTGGACTGGAGTAGTTTGAGATCAAACGAACCATGATAAAAATATCTTGTTCATTGCATTGATTTTCAGTTTTACAATTCAACCCCCCCTTCTTGTGTTTTTCACTACTTCACATACTTCTTCCGAAAGTCTACAGAACACTCGATCTCGGGGAATAGACTGATCAACTCATTTATCTTGGGATCCTTGAAATTGTACTTCCCGGTCTTTCTCTTTCTAGAATCCATGGTTAAAAAGTACCTGAGATATTCACAAATGGTCAATTTTTAAATCCCTTGAAATAAGATCTCTTCAAAAGATGCTTAAGAGTGCATGGATGCATGATGCAACAATCACACATAAGATTACACATATAGGGTTCATAGGTTTAACGTCACGAGCATGAGTTCGAAGGTACTACCCACAAGGTATGGTCTAAAAGTTATCATCTTCGGAACAAGGTTCTAGATGTTCCTAGAGTCTACATCCTTCCTTCGGATATTACCAACTTCCCCATTAACTCGGTAATTAGTAATATTCTCAAGAAAAACTCGTTCGAGTGTAGTATTGCGTGACAACTATTTCCGAATTACTCCATCATAGCTTCCACACTACACCTAAAAGGCCAAGATGAGTTGGTATTCTACGGTCCTTAGTTTCAGGAGGCTCCCAGGTCGAAAGCAGTACATCTTCCTGATTACTCGGTAAATGACACTACAGTCAAAGGGGCCTCAACTGAGTGGGGGATCTCATGCCTCCTTTTTTGGGATTACTCCCTCAAAGTTAACATGAATATATCACGCGTCCTATCTTAAAGTTTTCCCAAGTCCGGGTATAGGACTTATAAGTAATCATCAAGCATCCTGAAAACCAGGAAAATTCAGACAAACATATATACAACATGTAACACATAAACAATAATAGCACATATACAAATATAAACAAAGATAGGCTCGATCCACTTAGGGATGGACCAGCAAGAGGTCAATATTTCCCCAGTGAAGTCGCCATTTTTCTGTAGCGGTAGAAATGTTTAAGACTATGCCATGGGATTGACTAGACTTGTACAAATCAAAATAAAATTGCCACCGCACTTTATTGTTTCCAAAGGAATGGGAAAAGAGAGAATAACCCAAAAGAGGGGGGAACGATTCAAGGTAAGGGGGTTTGTTATGAAAAGGGAAGGTATTAGCACCCTAAACATCTACGGTACTCCGTAGGAACCTCTTTGTAAAATCTGTATATTTTGGATATGAAATGTTGTGTAAAAAAATGGATGGTGGAGGTGAGAAAAGAAATATATTTTTATGGTTTTTGCACCCTCCGCGGTTGCGAAACTTTAGTGCCTACGTACCACCTTCCATGCAATAGAGGATCAGGATACACGTAGTTCCTCTTTTAAAAATTTTTAAACACAAGTGTGTTGGTTAATTTTATGAGATAAGACACCATCGTCATTGTCCGTGTGGAAAACATACTTACTACCCACAATCATGAGAAAGGAGAATTTGCATCATCGCAAAGTGGAGGATATGGCTTGGATTTTAAAATCAACAATGCCTCACTCAACACCCAAGTGGAAAATATCTCACTTTACTACATATTGTAGAAGTATAATTGTTTGCATCACTACAAGGATTGACAAGAGTCCAATCTTTTGAGAAAGGTTTTAAAGTATAAAGTAAAAAGTCAAAGTGGCAAAATGGTTTGTAATGAGATTGATTGATTTTTAGTCTTCTCACAAAAGTGTTAAGGTATTATTAATGTTGATTGAAGTTTATTCATGAAAAAGTTTTGAAAATGCATGGACCTAGGTCCAACTTTATTCTGAAAGTGGTTCAAGTTTAAAAGCAAGAAGAGTTTTCAAAAGGATGGAGAATATTTTTGAAATTAAAGAAGATGGGAGGAGAAGAATAGACTATCCTAAAAGCATAAGATAAAAGCCAGGGATAGAAACCATCTAACCAACAAGAAGCCAATACTGGACACTATGAGCCAAGATAAAATTCTAATTCTTTGGATTGAAACCAAACAAGCAATGATACTGGACCTCTTGAAAGAACCAAACTTCAAGTGTATTAAGTCTTCACAAAAATTGGGCAGAGTAACGGTTGTATACGGGTGAATTCCAGATTAAAAACAAAGAGTGTAATCACAATAACCTGCACAAAAAAACAACAACCCAATGCCTTGAGGTAAACCTCAAGAGCTCCAAACAAAATAATCAGATAAGGTCACAAGGTCTCCAATCATAGGCCAAGGTTCCTAATCCTAAGTCCAAAAAGTCCAATGCTCCATAATGCCAAGGATAGTGACCAAATAGTCCAAGTATCATTAAAGATTTTTAGGGTTTATATTGATTATTAGGTGTTTTGAAAAAGTAAAGTAAAGCTCAAGTGAGAAAAAATAAAAATGACAAGAAAGTAAATACTCAAATGAGCAAAGATGAAAATGACATGAAATGTAAATACTAAAAGTAAATTATGCATAAAAATAAAAGGGGCATATAATAAAAATAAAGGATAAAGTCAATTATTAGTGATTAGTGGTTAGTTGGATGATCATCTTGAAACTTGCATTTGGAACTCGTTAGAGATTGGTAGAACCAAAGCCTCCACACAACAAGTTTCATTTGCTTTTTGTCAAGTATATCATCCATTTGGAGTCCTCATGAGTACCATTTAATGATCAACGATGTTTAAGTGATCCGCGTTGACCAAAGGTGTTGTAGATCCATTAGAGGATTGGTAGAACCAAATCCTCCACACAAAGAATCTCAAGGTTATTGGATCAAAGAGATCGACTTAACATACTTGGGCTTGCAAACATAAGTTTGGGCTATGAATGATCATTTATTTGAATCGGGACAAAATTTGGCGCTATGTTAAGCAATCGTAAGTGGACTTATATAGAAGTCGCACCTATTTTGAGGTCGATCAATAGCAATCTATGCACCATTTGTTTTGAGACATGATATAGAGATCATGCTCGAATAACACTTGGTGCAATAAGAAAAAGGATGAGATGAAGATGGGTAGGAGAGAATATACAAACCACTTTTAGATTAAATTTAATCAAACTATTATTAAAATCATTCATCCATTTTTGTGGAGTTAGACTCAACACCATGGATCCAATGATGCTAATAAAGTTCATGATCAAATATTTAACCCAAGATCAGCCAGAAAATAGTCGCAAAATGATATTATATTTAATATATACAAAAAAGGTTAAAAAAAGTTTTAAAATAGAAATAAAAGAGAAAAATATCAACTATGTTCAAATTAATAAAAAAAATAAAAAATTAAGACCATAGAAAAACCAGAAAAGGACTCAAATGATTTTATAAATTTTTTGGTAATTTTTTAAAGTCAGAAACTATTTTTAAAATTAAAAGAAATGAGTAAAATAAATCAAAAATGATAAAAAATACCAAAGTCAGAAATAAAAAATAAGTGATGTCACCAATATTTGTCACAATATCATTGGATCATTCCATAATTTTTTTAGTATTTAAAAATGCATAAAAGTATTTTTAAACATTTAAAACAATTCAAATAAAGTAAAAATTTATAAAAAATACCAAAACACAAAATTAAAATGTGAAAACATAAAATTAGAAAGAGAATAATCAAAAATATTTTTCATAATTTTGAAAGATTCTTTGGACTAAAAATGAATTTTTTATGATTTTTTGAAGTTTAAAACAATTAAATATAAAAATCAGAAAAGAAAATAAAAACCAAAAAAATATGGGCCATCTGATCAATGTCAAAACGCGTTAGTAAACTGATCAAGTGGAGCTGGGGCGCTGTGCATGTTATGGACTTTAGTGAATAATACATAGGATCATTAATTAAATCAGATTTTTGAAAAACACAGATGACACGCCTTCATTGTTTGGAAGATGACACGTTGGTCATCTTCAACCTCCAGCCAGTCCCAAAACTATGTTTCTCAATCTGTAAAATTAGAGCACAAGACCTATGCCATTCGCTTTGTCTCTTCAAGACGAAGACAACCACACCTTTGCGATAAATTTATATAAACTATAGCTCAAGCAATTTGGAAGGAAAGTTTTGAAAAGGGATTTGAAATTTCATGGTCAAAACGTGTTTCCAGTAAAAAGCAAGTGTTGTGACTAGAACCAGGGAAATGAGAGCATCACAATGATATCAAAGTTTTGAAGAATTGATGAAGGAATCTACCTATTGAAGTTGAGTTGCAGAGCTCTGAAACTGGACTTCTATGGAGCAATATAGGGCACGATTATTGAATGTAATTATATGGTTAGCTTCAGGGAAGATCAAGGAAGATGAATTGATGGAAAAATTGGATTGAAAAAGGCTTGAGAATAGATTTCGAAGTTGCTGAATTTTGAGTTATGGAACAAGTTTGGCAGGGTGGTTCTGGCTATCCAAGCTTGAGGAAATGAATGGGGGATGACCCTCTATTTATAGGGAATCAAATGGAATGTTCAAGCGTGTAAAATGATGAAGTTTGGAGGGAAATCGTGTGAAGTTGCAAACAAGAAAAGTGTGACTTCTAAATTGATCAAAACTCATCCAAAACACGTGTTTTGTTGTGCTAATCAATTCCAGAACTTCATTAAACATGTTTGAGGCAAAAACGCGTAGAAAACTTGTGATTAGAAGCCAAAACAAAGATTTCAAAATCTGACTTGAGATGAAACTTCAGTTCCAAGTTACCAACTTCAAAGTCATGGAACTCTTAGCTCAAGGGGTCTTAGGGCATGATTCTTGATGCTTTAGAAAGATGAGGTTACAAGATTTGCAATGGAAGAAGAATGGGAACAAATGGATGCTTGAGCTGAAAGTTGCATTGAGTCAAAGTTGGAGAAAAAGGGTTGACTTTCCATACTTGGAAATATTTCAAATTTTTCTTCAAAAGTGACCTATAATATTTTTTATCCAAACATGGCCTTCCTGTTATAATTTGCTCTTGACCAAAAAAGATGGAATTAAATAGATATCTTGAATGACATTTTTGGATTTGAACCATTCAAAATCTCCAAAAATTGAGAGAGTTATGAATTGTTGAAGTTGGCAAAAAATTATGAAATGACCTATAATCTTTTGTATCCTTAAAGAAACTTCCATCCATTTTATCACTTTTCACATAAAATAAGTCATAAAGTTCACATCCTCAAGATTATTATGGAAAAAGAATAGGCTCAAGGTGATACAAATTGACCAAGTTATGATCATTTGAAGTCACACATGGAAAATTTGGGATTCATCTGGAGGACTTGTAATCTTTCTTCTTCATCAAGTTTCTTCCACATGAAAACTCCTTAGAACTTTTGAAGTGATTTGTTAATAACCCTTTTAAGAGAATGATGTCTTTGGAATCACTCAAAAATACCAAAAGATGAGCAAGGTATACTTCTTTGAAGTTCAAAACCCTAGCTCCTAGATCAAGAAAATGATTTGAAGAACTTTGACAAATTTGAACAACCTTCTTGTACCAACACTTTTTATTTGTAAATAGAAGTTGTTGAGGATGATAATGAGAACTCATAGCCACCAAAAATACTTCCATATCTTGAGAATTGATAGAATTATGCACTTGTGACCAATGGGAACAAAGCCTTATTCAAACATGACAACTTCTTCAATCAACCCCTTGTACTTTTGAATAAATCTTGATAACTTTGAAATGTAGTGACCCAAAATAACCTTGCCATGCCATTTCCTCCAAAACAAATCCAATGGTGAGGTTTGAAGTTCTCAAGCTTTGTTGACTGGAGCATGGAAATAAACTCATGAACCCATGGAGCAACTTGCTGAGTCTTATTGCCTTTACCTACATGAGTAACAAGCAAGACAAACCAACATTCAATTTTATTAATTAAGAGAAGAAATCA
The DNA here is from genome assembly GCA_948472305.1 of Vicia faba. Lineage (NCBI taxonomy): Eukaryota > Viridiplantae > Streptophyta > Magnoliopsida > Fabales > Fabaceae > Vicia > Vicia faba. The sequence continues at coordinate 1,634,027,402 of OX451739.1, read as the reverse complement.
AGACAAAAATATTCATGATTACAAAAGAACACAAGTCAAGGTGCTTGGAGATTCCTCAAAGAGCAAAACTAAATATAGGGAGGGGAACCAAGAATTATAATGTGATCTTATTGTGATTGAATCAACATGGTATGATGAAGGGATCTTAGGGGCAAAAATTGTGGTACAATAGTATCCAACTGGGAAACAAGAAGTGGTGTTAAGGGTTTTCTAGCCAAGTTTCTGTACGAGAAGGCTCACCAATTTTAGGATGATTTGGATTTCCAAGCTTTTGAGGAGGTTCTGGCCCTATTAATCTATGGTTTAGTGTTGTTCCCTAATCCAGACTTTCTCATAGATGTGAATGCTGTCAAGGTTTTTCTCTCTCGTAACCTTGTGCCTACTATACTCGAAGACATCTTGCATACCCTCCACACTCGCACCATGAAGAGAAAAGGCATTCTTATGTGTTGCGTGCCATTGCTGTCAAGGTGGTTTATTTCTCACCTCCCTAAATCAGTATTGAAGAATGAAGAAGGTTTGGGTTGGTCACAAAGGATAATGTCACTTTCTCACTCGGATATCCTCTAGTATTCCCGATCTATGGGAGATATTTCTGTTATTGGCCGCTGTGGGGAATTCCCTAATGTCCCACTACTTGGCATTAAGGGAGGTATAACTTATAATACTTCTTTAGCTTTACGACAGTTTGGTTATGCTCCAAGGGATGGTCCTCACGATATGCTTATCCAGGGTATTATGTTTAACCATGAGAATGATTCTCAAGGGTATCGTCAGAGGTTTATACAAGCTTAGGGCACGGTAAACAAATTTGATACCAAGACCTTGGGGCCTAAGACTTCCATCCCTATGGAACCTTATCTCAAATGGGTACGAGCTCGCGCTCAGAATCTCATAATGCCGTATATAGCCATCTTACCAGTGGTCATGGAGCCTATCACTGAAGGAGACATTCCTTGTACAGTTCTCCATCTTGACATGCCCACTGATCTTGAAGAGATGCAGATATCCTGGATTCAGTTGAAGAAAGAACGAGATAACTTTAGAGATCATTTATATGTCAACGAGAAGAAAGTCTTGGTGCTTACGAAGAAACTTCACGAAGAAAAAAGTCTTCACGTCTATCTCGGCACAAAGAGGAAGCGCCCATGGGAAACCCGATGTCTTAGATTTTAGAATTTTTAAATTGTAAGCCTAAAAAAGGAAATTGTATTTTGAATTCTACTAATAAAATAATTGGTTCATTTTGGCAGACAAATTTAAATTCCACGAAGTCCTTGAAAACATTGCATACATATATCATACATATCATTGCATAAATAGGTTTCAGGACAAGCTTCTTATCTTCTTCGCTATTTATTTCAGCAATGGCTCTTGAACAAACAGTTAGGGGGCTTCAGGAACATAACACAAAATTCCAAGAAGTGTTCCAAAATATGGCCAAGGGACAAGAAGATTTGAAAGCTCTGATTCTCAAGGACAAGAAGAAGAAAAAGAAACCTGCTGGTTTAGTGAATTTGGGAAGAAGGATCAAAGGACCGGTTAAGAGAGTTCTAGATTTCGTGACCACGTCGGAAGAAGGGGACAATCAAGATGGATAACCCAAGGAAGGAGACAACAACCCTGGGTCTGAAGAGGATGAAGCTGATTACAACAATGAACAATACCCTCCGACTATGATAAATACAAACAGCTGGTAGACCAGATCAATGCCATGGAAGTTCAGAGGGTACCTGGCCTAAATTTCGAAGAGCTAGGGTTGGTTTCTAGAGTGGTTATCCCGCAAAAGTTCGAAGTACCCGCATTTGCTAAGTTTAATGGGGTCTCATGTCCTAAACTACATCTCAGATCTTATGTCAGGTACCCTCTGACTCGTACGCAAATGCGGGTATAATCATTCATACATGTCATATTGTGCTTAAACATTAAATTTCTTCATATATTGGCTTTATTTGCATTTTATGATTTTTATTTAATGTGTTCGTGAGATTCAACACTGCAGATTTAGACAGGATCCCATGCATGTTCATTAAGGAACGTTGAGGCCAAAAGCCAAATGGCCAAAAGCCAAAAGCCAAATGGCCAAAGTAGAAAAGCTTATGCATGACACTAATACATGGCGAGACAAACATCCTGAGAAGATTAAGGAACGTTGAGGCCAAAACACAAATGGCCAAAAGCCAAAAGCCAAATGGCCAAAGTAGAACAACTTATGCATGACACCAATACATGGCCAAACTGCTACCATTATACCTCTCAATTGGGGACAGAACCCCCCAAGGTATTGTATTTCTTTTCCTTTCTTTATTTTAGTTATTTCAATTATTTCTTTTTAGTTAATTCCTTTAATTTAATTATTTTCATAAAAAATATAAAAATAACAAAAATCAGAAAAAAGACAAAAAATAAGTATTTTTATTTAATGTTATTTTTTGTAAATAAATATCATTAATTGATTTTAGTTTTTTAATTTAGGTTTAAATCTTAATATTTTTCTAATAAACTTAAAATTTGTAGAATTGGGGTTTTAGTCAATTTTTATCCTTTTTCTTTTCTTTTCATTAATAATTAATTATTTATTTTCATAAATCAAATTGCCATTAATTAATTAATTTAATTTTAGGTTTAATTTTAACATGTTTTTCTTAACAAATAAAAGTTGTAGAATTAGGGTTAATTAGTTTCCTAATTTCATTTAATTCCCATAAAAAACCATAAATACAAAAAAAACTCAAAATAATTTCTTTTTCATTTTAATTTCATTAATTTGTTAATATAATTTAATCTCATTAAAAAGGGTCCAACGCCCTCGCTTTCAATTTTAATTCAATTCGCGTATTTTATTTTATTTCTTATAATATTAATGTAATTCTCCCAAAGCCGTGTAAATTTATATTTCTCGCACTTTCCTTTATTTTCTGTCAAATCGGGTCCTGGATTAAATTTGGCGATGTGGACCCGCGCCTTTGTAATAGTTTAGAACTTTTAATTCCCGCACCTTTTTAACTGTTAATTAAATCGCATGCAAGAATGAATGACGAAAATAAAAACAAACGCATAGATCACTTTGACATGAACAAGATAAATGCAAATGAACATGAAACACAAATCACACACCACCCCTAGGGTACGCCTCACTGTTGCCTTGCCTCGAAAGGTGATCGTCGAGTAGAGGATGTCTTAGTAAGTCCTCATGATCCGGGAACCTGGCATGAGGGTAGCTTCTAAGGTGTCTTCCCATTGCTCTGGTGATCACCATGTCCCGAACCTCGAATTGACCCGAACACCTCCAACGGTGGTGCTACCTACCTCTCAATGGTGGGATGGCACTACTTTAAAGGACATTTACACAGACGAATTCCTTAGGGTAGGTAGGTTCTCGTAGATACTTGCTCTAAATCTCAAAACAAATCAAAATACTTTTCACACCGACACTTTTTCAAAAAAGCTTTCGAAAGCATTTTTCAAACACTCTTGAGGACCGATACAAGAGTCGAACTGGAATTTTCAAAGAAACTTTTTAAAACCCACCGTTGAAAAGCAAGCAAACCATTTTTGAAAACACAAATGAGCAAGTATCTAAGAGCCCATGGATAACCATGGATAGAAAGGGTGCTAACACCTTCCCTTTCTATAACCTACCTCCCGAACCGAGAGCAATCTCTTTAAGGAATTTTTCTGTGCTTTTGTCCTTTCCATTTGGAGAAAATAAAAGACAGTGGCGACTCTTGCTTCCGCGACATTTCGCGAACCAGCGTTAAACAGTCAGTTTCAGATCCACCGATCACAGAACTGGCGACTCTACTGGGGATTTAAACTTAAAGTGAGGTGTACCTTAGGATAGTTCATAACTGTGTTTTCAATTGTATTGACTTGCTTGCTTTAAATTGTGGGACTGTCTTGGGAGTTCTATAGATCCTAACCCGGATCTGGGGATACCTTCTTAGAAAGTAGCAACAAGGCTGTGAGGGAACTGTGCGGGGTATACCGACATGGTTGAAACAGTCTGCTACGTTGATGTGGCACTTTGGTGTGTACCGGTAACCCTTGAGTTCAGTCAAGGAGAGTACGGGGCCTCCGCGTGGTGTCGTGAAGCATCAACAGACCTTAGGAACCTTAATTGAACTATCTTGGCCTCTTTAGGGTAGTGAGATAACTGACTTTGGTGCAGTCCGAGGTTGGTTGATACTCGATACTACACTCAATTGAGGGTTAATTTCCTGGAATATTTCGATCGCCAGTCCAGTGGCTAAATCGAAACGATGAACAATGAAAGCAATCCAGTGATATTGGGACCCTTAGAACCCGGTTACTTCTGATAGGACAGGTTGAGCCCACCAACTTCAAGAGGGTATTACCCAGCCCCTATGCTGGCCTAAACTCTAAGGGTTTCCTCTTGTGTGACTTGTGTGCCTTCGTACTTGACTACTTGCATGCTTGTTATCTATCTGACACATGAACTACTTGCAGGTTTTGTTTATCACCTCACGCAAATGCGGGAATTATCACCTCACACTAGAGTGCCCAGAAATTTGCGCTCACATAGTAGCAGTGGGGTGATGGAATGGGCTTATAGATGCCATCTGGATGTTGATCGCGTAAGAGATTCCTTAGCGAGAACCTGCATACCTGCAAAATAAAAAAAAAGAGTACCTGACACGTTGCAGGAGCTGGTTTTCAGATGCTTGGTATAGATGTGTCTTGACTGGTTACAGGAGCTGGATCTGGAGCTTCAAACGGTGATGAATGAACCAAGGATAGTTACTACCTCAGCAGGAATGGTGAGAGAACCTTGGGTGACCTTAACCTCAACAACGCTCGTTGAGAAAATCTTGGTGGGAATTACCATCTTCGCAGTATCGGGAAGAGAACCAATAGGCAATTATAATCTCAAAAGCGGACGTCTGAGAAGAACCTGGAATGGAATTATCACCTCACGCACCGTCGGGGAGGGAACCATGGGAAATTATAACCTGAAATGGAATTATCACCTCACGCACCGTCGGGGAGGGAACCATAGGAAATTATAATCTGAAATGGAATTATCACCTCACGCACCGTCGGGGAGGGAACCATAGGAAATTATAACCTGAAATGGAATTATCACCTCACGCACCGTCGGGGAGGGAACCATAGGAAATTATAATCTCAAAAGGAATTATCACCTCACGCACCGTCGGGGAGGGAACCATAGGAAATTATAATCTAAAATGGAATTATCATCTCACGCACCGTCGGGGAGGGAACCATAGGAAATTATAACCTGAAATGGAATTATCACCTCACGCACCGTCGGGGAGGGAACCATAGGAAATTATAATCTCAAAAGGAATTATCACCTCACGCACCGTCGGGGAGGGAACCATAGGAAATTATAATCTCAAAAGGAATTATCACCTCACGCACCGTCGGGGAGGGAACCATAGGAAATTATAATTTCAAAAGGAATTATCACCTCACGCACCGTCGGGGAGGGAACCATAGGAAATTATAATCTCAAAAGGAATTATCACCTCACGCACCGTCGGGGAGGGAACCATAGGAAATTATAATTTCAAAAGGAATTATCACCTCATGTATGAATTATTGGGACTCATAACAGGGTTACTTACATTACCCCCATGCATAGCATGACATTATACCATTACATACATCCTAACCCATTTCAAGGATCTCAAGGGCTTGTGATGCAGGTCATGGTGAATCAACTATCCCAGCAAGGGGCAAAGAGGATTTATTTTCCTCTAGACAAAGTTGTCAGAGGCTATGACCCACTTGATATGGTGAGCTATGACTCTTGAAGAAGGTTCCCTTAACCAAGGTTGTTTGGAAATCAAAACCAGACATGATGACTAAAGTCAGGGGCTATGACCCACTTGATATGGTGAGCCTTTGACCCTTTGAAGAAGGACTCTCAACAACATGCAGTTCCTTCAATCAAACTACCGGACCCAAGTTCTAACAAATTTTCTTGTTTATCCTGCGAGGTCCTTGAAAACATTGCATGCATATCATACATATCATTGCATTGCAGGTATCCTTGTTGCAGGTCACTTACCTTTGTCGCTGTTTATTTCAGCAATGGCTTCCCAACAAGATAACCAGGACCTCCTTGCTCAAGAGACTCAGTTCGGGGAAATCCTCCTGAATCTATCCAAGGGGCAGGAGGAGCTAAGGACACTTCTCATGGGAACCTTTGTCAGGAACAGTGCTGAGGATGAAAGGCTGAAACACCTACAAGCTGAGGTGGATGCATTGAAGGACCAGATGCTGGGGCAGGTGACTGCCATTCAAGGGTTAGCTCAAAGACAAGAAGAGCTCGAAATTCTCGTCAACCAACTGCTTCGGGGTAACCAACTGGGGCAAACGTCTAAGGGAAAAGAGCCAGTCATCGTTCAACCACCTTTGAGACAAGGAGGTAAGGGGAGAGCTCCTCAAAAAGCTCCAAGGTCACAAACTCAGCAGCAGCTTCACCAGCTTCAGCCAGACAAGCCCATGAGGCAATTCACCCAGCTTAACATGTCGCTGTTCCAAGCTTTACAACGCCTGTTGAGGTTGAACCTGATCACATTAAGGGCTCATCCCCAGAATCCCAACACAGCACATCCTACCTATGATCCCAATATAAGGTGTGCCTACCACTCTGCCTATCCAGGACATGATACAAATGAGTGTTGGGCTCTGAAGAACAAGATCCAGGACCTGATTGATGAAGGGGCATTGGAGTTCACACAAGATGGTCAGGCTGAGTTTTTCTACCATCCCTCCAAGGCTCACCATTTGAAGTGACAAACCCTGAGACGAAAAGACTTTTGTTCATTCGAATGTTCAAGTTGCAATTTTCTTTTGTTCAAACATTTACTCATGTTAAACATTGTTATTTCATTAATGCATCGCATATGTTTGTTCTGAAACAATATATTCGTATTCACTAAATGCAAATTATTTTCATGTTTTTTTCTGATGCTCAACTCTCAATTAATAATTCTAAGCCTCTTCAGGGAGGATGACGAAAACGATACCACGATCTTCACAGTATGCTTTTGAACAGACCCCGCTGATGAGGTACAAGCATTGTTTCAAATCCTAAACACTGGAGTTATAAGGAAGATAATCCCTCGTCAACCCCTCTGAGCCAAAGAAGTAGGAGTTTTTTCTTTTCGAAATTCAAAACCATTCATCATAACCTGGGGTAGGGTAGTTCTCTCAGTTGATCCAGGTGCACAACGAATGGCACCAAAGAGGTCCTTACAAAACAAAGAAGACAGTGATGATTCCGAATAATCAATAAGGATAGGCAGTCATTATCTCAAAAAATAAAAAACCATTAAGTCAAAACCCATGAAGGAGACTTACAAAACTGGGGCATCCCGCTGATTGTGATTCCAAAAAAGGAAACAGTTCAGGCAAAAAAAGAAAGGGATAACAAAAATCAAAAAAAGAAAGAGGTCCTACAAACCCTCAGCAAAAAAGGAGATGACTGCCTAGTCAAATAAACGTTCAATATCTGAACCATCATTGGAACATCAGGACAAAAACTCAAATAAGGTCAAACGTACGATCAACTGAGTTTAGGTTTGGAGAACATCATGAAGAGCGGGTGGGTACAAATAATTTGAGCCTTTATCCTTTGTTTCTTAAACCGTGAACCAAGTCACGTTACAACCCTTAAAAGTCCTAGCTGAAGCATGGGTTAGTTCGAAAGCATACTGTTACGAAAGGTATCCTGACTCCTTAAGGCTATGGTAAATACGGAGTTGACATCACGTTTTACAAACATTCACTTGTTTTATGAAAAGAATGCATTTTCAAAAATCTTCAAGACAGACGTAAGCTTTGCATTTTTGACATAACTTTGTTTGTATATGACCTTTTGTTTGAACAGCAGGAAAATTCGCATAATGAATACCTAGTGAACAAGAGTACTTCCAATCAAGGGGCAGACCTGATCATGGTCTATCATCTGGGGCAATCCAATTAAGATTCGGAGAATCTCTCAAAAGGCCAAACAGCCTGGGGCAAATCTCCGCCTGGGTCACTTGGGGCACTCTAGTAACGAATCTTGCACGATCAAACACCTTCTGGTGGCATGACAAAACACTTCTAACAGGGGCAGCACCCTACATTCCGAAAGCGTGGACATAGTCGAAAAAATACTACGCACAATCAAAGACCCGCTAGGTTGACACACCTAGGCAAAAATAAGGGCTTCCCGACGAACCAAAAGGGTTCGGGTAAAAACAAGGGATGAAATAAAAAAAATCTGTACACCCGGCAAGTCGAAAACCTGAAAAGGCGGCTTGGGCAAAAATGGGTATCCCGGCGGACTGAAAACCCGAAAGGGCGGTCCAGGCAAAAGTTAGGGATTAACGCGTACGACTATGTCCTGGCATCTTGTCACTTGCCTACCAGAGGAGGGTTTGCCCATCAACAATTATCAGCACCTCACAGGTCTTCATCTCCCACATTAGAAACAGGGGCAATAAAGAGTTGTTCAAGCGATCTAATTGTTCGGTCCTCCAAGGTATCAAGATAGGTTCAGCTGAAGAACACAACCAAATATCTTAATTCCCCAGAGAGTGAGCCAGCAAGTCAGGGCATTCTCCCTGAGCAAAGCTACCATCAAACTTAAGGAAGTTGGGTATCCTCTCGCAGATCTCAACATTCCCCAGCAATATACGTGCGTTCTTAACAAGCACCCCCGGCAATCTTGACCTAAAGACTGTTCCCCGGCGGTATATCAAACATTCAAAGGAATCAATTCCCCGATACAGTTCAAAAAAAAAATACTCCCCCAAGAGAGTCCAATCCAGTTTCCCCAAGAAAGTTGGAATCCATCTCTCCAAGCAGTAAGCTTATCTCCAGTAGATTCTAGAAGCTTATCCTCGCAGAGCATGAACGCGTCTCCCGGCTTTATTCAAAGAGTTATTTCCTTACTAGGATATAACTGGGTTATCCTCAGTCAAAGCCACAGAAAGAGCGTCCTCGACGGAGTCTTCTTATCCCCAGCGAAGTCTATCAGCACTTCCAACACAACAAGGGTATCCCCAGCAAGTTATTATCAACACTCAGCAAAGTATCTCTCTCCCCACAGAGTATTGCTTCCCAGCAAGATCGCTAGAGTACTTTCCTCCCCGCAGAATATTTCATTCGCCAAGTTTATTCCCCAACGGAGTTATCTTCTCCTACCGGTATACTTGCAACTATCATCCAGCGGAAGCAAAATCTGTTCTCCAACATCAGCCCAGGATATGACTTCCCGGCACCCGTCAAGGATTTATTTTCCTAGACGAAAAACATACATTCATAAACATCACACTTCCATACATTATAGCATGCATATACGCATCGTATCTTACAAGTCTCATTTATGTTAAGAACATCATTGCTTGATCCATATCATGCATTGCATATGACTGACCTATACCTTTCAGGAAAAGATTCAGTTAAGTTCTCAGCTATTTCAAGACCTTGTTTGGTTCAGTTAAATCGACTCCAAAGATTTTCCTGGTTATTACCCAGTCAAAGGCGTTCTCTGGTCTAGTTAAACCGACTCCTAAAGGTTTTTCTTTTGAAGATTCAGTTGAAGACTCCAAAGACCTTGTCTGGTTCAGTTAAATCGACTCCCAAAGATTTTCCTGGTTATTATCCAGTCAAAGGCGTTCTCTGGTCTAGTTAAACCGACTCCTAAAGGTTTTTCTTTTGAAGACTCAGTTGAAGACTCCAAAGACCTTGTCTGGTTCAGTTAAATCGACTCCCAAAGATTTTCCTGGTTATTATCCAGTCAAAGGCGTTCTCTGGTCTAGTTAAACCGACTCCTAAAGGTTTTTCTTTTGAAGACTCAGTTGAAGACTCCAAAGACCTTGTCTGGTTCAGTTAAATCGACTCCCAAAGATTTTCCTGGTTATTATCCAGTCAAAGGCGTTCTCTGGTCTAGTTAAACCGACTCCTAAAGGTTTTTCTTTTGAAGACTCAGTTGAAGACTCCAAAGACCTTGTCTGGTTTAGTTAAATCGACTCCCAAAGATTTTCCTGGTTATTATCCAGTCAAAGGCGTTCTCTGGTCTAGTTAAACCGACTCCTAAAGGTTTTTCTTTTGAAGACTCAGTTGAAGACTCCAAAGACCTTGTCTGGTTCAGTTAAATCGACTCCCAAAGATTTTCCTGGTTATTATCCAGTCAAAGGCGTTCTCTGGTCTAGTTAAACCGACTCCTAAAGGTTTTTCTTTTGAAGACTCAGTTGAAGACTCCAAAGACCTTGTCTGGTTCAGTTAAATCGACTCCCAAAGATTTTCCTGGTTATTATCCAGTCAAAGGCGTTCTCTGGTCTAGTTAAACCGACTCCTAAAGGTTTTTCTTTTGAAGACTCAGTTGAAGACTCCAAAGACCTTGTCTGGTTCAGTTAAATCGACTCCCAAAGATTTTCCTGGTTATTATCCAGTCAAAGGCGTTCTCTGGTCTAGATAAACCGACTCCTAAAGGTTTTTCTTTTGAAGACCCAATTGAAGACTCCAAAGACCTTGTCTGGTTCAGTTAAATCGACTCCAAAGATTTTCCTGGTTATTATCCAGTCAAAGGCGTTCTCTGGTCTAGTTAAACCGACTCCTAAAGGTTTTTCTTTTGAAGACTCAGTTGAAGACTCCAAAGACCTTGTCTGGTTCAGTTAAATCGACTCCAAAGATTTTCCTGGTTATTATCCAGTCAAAGGAGTTCTCTGGTCTAGTTAAACCGACTCCTAAAGGTTTTTTCTTTTGAAGACTCAGTTGAAGACTCCAAAGACCTTGTTTGGTTCAGTTAAATCGACTCCAAAAATTTTCCTGGTTATTGTCCAGTCAAAGGCGTTCTCTGGTCTAGTTAAACCGACTCCTAAAGGTTTTTCTTTTGAAGACTCAGTTGAAGACTCCAAAGACCTTGTCTGGTTCAGTTAAATCGACTCCCAAAGATTTTCCTGGTTATTATCCAGTCAAAGGCGTTCTCTGGTCTAGTTAAACCGACTCCTAAAGGTTTTTCTTTTGAAGACTCAGTTGAAGACTCCAAAGACCTTGTCTGGTTTAGTTAAATCGACTCCCAAAGATTTTCCTGGTTATTATCCAGTCAAAGGCGTTCTCTGGTCTAGTTAAACCGACTCCTAAAGGTTTTTCTTTTGAAGACTCAGTTGAAGACTCCAAAGACCTTGTCTGGTTCAGTTAAATCGACTCCAAAGATTTTCCTGGTTATTATCCAGTCAAAGGCGTTCTCTGGTCTAGTTAAACCGACTCCTAAAGGTTTTTCTGTTGAAGACTCCAAAGACCTTGTCTGGTTCAGTTAAATCGACTCCAAAGATTTTCCTGGTTATTGTCCAGTCAAAGGCATTCTCTGGTCTAGTTAAACCGACTCCTAAAGGTTTTTCTTTTGAAGACTCAGTTGAAGACTCCAAAGACCTTGTCTGGTTCAGTTAAATCGACTCCAAAGATTTTCCTGGTTATTATCCAGTCAAAGGCGTTCTCTGGTCTAGTTAAACCGACTCCTAAAGGTTTTTCTTTTGAAGACTCAGTTGAAGACTCCAAAGACCTTGTCTGGTTCAGTTAAATCGACTCCAAAGATTTTCCTGGTTATTATCCAGTCAAAGGCGTTCTCTGGTCTAGTTAAACCGACTCCTAAAGGTTTTTCTTTTGAAGACTCAGTTGAAGACTCCAAAGACCTTGTCTGGTTCAGTTAAATCGACTCCAAAGATTTTCCTGGTTATTATCCAGTAAAAGGCGTTCTCTGGTCTAGTTAAACCGACTCCTAAAGGTTTTTCTTTTGAAGACTCAGTTGAAGACTCCAAAGACCTTGTCTGGTTCAGTCAGATCGACTCCAAAGATCTCCCTGTTTCTTATCCAGTTGAAGACATTCAAGACCTAGACCGGTTCAGTTAAATCGACTGCAAAGATTTCTTATCCCTACAAAGGCCTTCTCTGGTCCAGTTAAATCGACCCCAAACAGATTTTTCTGATGAAGACTCAGTAGAAGTTATCCAAGGTTTTCTCAATGATTGCTATTGAGGTTGTAATCGCCTATGGTTCTCTCCCCGATACTGCGGAGATGATAATTCCCACCAAGATTCTCTCAATGTTTGCTGTTGAGGTTGTAGTCGCTATTGGTTCTCTCCCCGATCCTGCGGAGGTAGTAATCATCCCAAGATTTTCTCAACGATTGCTGTTGAAGTTAAAGTCATCCAAGGTTCTCTCACCGTTCCTACTGAGGTAGTAACCATCCCTGTTTCATTCATCGCCGTTTGAAGCTCCAGATCCAGTTCCTGTAACCAGTCAGGACACATCTATGCAAAGAACCTGAAGACTAGCTCCTGCAACAGGTCAGGTAATCATTTTTCTTTTGCAGGTACGTAAGTTCTCGCTAAGGAATCTCTTATGCGATCAACATCCATATGGCATCTGTAAGCCCATCCATCTTCCATCATCTCTTAGCATGGCATCTATAAGCCCATCATCTTATCCATCACTTCTTAGCATGGCATCTATAAGCCCGTCATCCTATTCATCAATCTCCAAATGACATCTATAAGCCCATTCCCACCATCACTGCTACTATGTGAGCGCAAATTTCTGGGCACTCTAGTGTTCAATCATCTTCCACCTTCAGATTACGAAAGGCACGTCAGCCAATCTGCATCCTCAGGTCTAAGAAGATTGAACAGGGGCAACTGTTGTACCCCAAAATTTGCCCTCCCATATTTCTCAAAACATTTCAAGAAAATTCACAAGTCCAACCCGGCGCGTTATATTCAGGTATTCTTTCGCCAAGATATCTCTGATAACATATTCTCAAATTCAGGTTCGGCTCAAGAGTCAATTCTTTAAAGAAGGTATCCGAATGTGTGAGTTTTCTTGAAGAAATATAGTGAAAAAGTGTGCTGAAAGTGCAGTTTTTACGCGCTAAAAAATTCATAACTTGAAGATCGTGACTCGTTTTGAACCCGTTCCAGTGGCCAAAATTCCGTCTTGACATTATCTACGTTTTCATTTCTCACGGATGGAAGCCAATTTCGATCAGAAGGTCTTCAAAAATGTGGATTTATCAAGTATTTTCGTGCAGAAAATTTGTGACAGAAGTTTATTTGCGTCATGTTCAGAAAATCATAACTTGGTCAATTTTCACCGTATCTAGCTGGTTCCGGCGCCAAAATTTCACAAATTGAGTTGGCTACATTTTCACAGAAGGTATTGAGTTCAAACGGTATTCAAAAGGCCTTCGTTTTTTGCTCAGAGTGCGTGACACGCTGAAAATCTTGAATGCTGAATATTATTTCATCTGGGCCGAAACTTCGAAAATTCATAACTCGGTCAATTTTTATCGGATTGGGCTCATATTTTTACACAAGGTCCCTGACTCATAGATCTACAACTTTGCTTCAAAAGTCGAGACCAAATTATGCACCGATCAATACCAGTTTTTTATTGAAGAACGTGTCAGAGTCGACACTGAAGCCCAAAATAAGTTTGTCTGAGCTGAAACTTCAAAAATTCATAACTAATTCACCGTTTATCCGATTGAGTCGATTTTCGGACAGGAGTTAGTTCTCGATGTCGGATATATTTTGTTTTCACATTTCAACTTCAAAAATTGCACTTAAGTCCCTTCGATTTAGCCTTGAAAGTGACGAACTCAAGTGAACATTGGAGGCCCAATTGCACATTCAAAGCCCATTTTCTTTACCCTAATTTTCATTATATAATCACATTCTTTTCACACAAAAAAAAAGAAGAGGAGAAAAGAAGAGAGAAAAAAAAACCTTGCCACAACACTGTTAGAATATCAAACTCTTTCAAGAACCCTAAAACCTTGAAATCCTTATTACAAATCCCTCTCTCACTACAAACAAGCCATCTCAGTTACAAACCAACATCTTATTACTTCTTCAGTAAGGGTAAGGCTGGCTTGATCTCCATGATCCAAAGGGCATAAAAGCATTCATGTCACTACTTTTCCAGTAAGGGTAAGGTTGATTTGATCTCCATGATCAAAAGGGTATAATCATTCATACATGTCATATTGTGCTTAAACATTAAATTTCTTCATATATTGGCTTTATTTGCATTTTATGATTTTTATTTAATGTGTTCGTGAGATTCAACACTGCAGATTTAGACAGGATCCCATGCAGGTTCATTAAGGAACGTTGAGGCCAAAAGCCAAATGGCCAAAAGTCAAAAGCCAAATGGCCAAAGTAGAAAAACTTATGCATGACACTAATACATGGCGAGACAAACATCCTGAGAAGATTAAGGAACGTTGAGGCCAAAACACAAATGGCCAAAAGCCAAAAGCCAAATGGCCAAAGTAGAACAACTTATGCATGACACCAATACATGGCCAAACTACTACCATTATACCTCTCAATTGGGGACAGAACCCCCCAAGGTATTGTATTTCTTTTCCTTTCTTTATTTTAGTTATTTCAATTATTTCTTTTTAGTTAATTCCTTTAATTTAATTATTTTCATAAAAAATATAAAAATAACAAAAATCAGAAAAAAGACAAAAAATAAGTATTTTTATTTAATGTTATTTTTTGTAAATAAATATCATTAATTGATTTTAGTTTTTTAATTTAGGTTTAAATCTTAATATTTTTCTAATAAACTTAAAATTTGTAGAATTGGGGTTTTAGTCAATTTTTATCCTTTTTCTTTTCTTTTCAATAACAATTAATTATTTATTTTCATAAATCAAATTGCCATTAATTAATTAATTTAATTTTAGGTTTAATTTTAACATGTTTTTCTTAACAAATAAAAGTTGTAGAATTAGGGTTAATTAGTTTCCTAATTTCATTTAATTCCCATAAAAAACCATAAATACAAAAAAAACTCAAAATAATTTCTTTTTCATTTTAATTTCATTAATTTATTAATATAATTTAATCTCATTAAAAAGGGTCCAACGCCCTCGCTTTCAATTTTAATTCAATTCGCGCATTTTATTTTATTTCTTATAATATTAATGTAATTCTCCCAAAGCCGTGTAAATTTATATTTCTCGCACTTTCCTTTATTTTCTGTCAAATCGGGTCCTGGATTAAATTTGGCGATGTGGACCCGCGCCTTTGTAATAGTTTAGAACTTTTAATTCCCGCACCTTTTTAACTGTTAATTAAATCGCATGCAAGAATGAATGACGAAAATAAAAACAAACGCATAGATCACTTTGACATGAACAAGATAAATGCAAATGAACATGACACACAAATCACACACTACCCCTAGGGTACGCCTCACTGTTGCCTTGCCTCGAAAGGTGATCGTCGAGTAGAGGATGTCTTAGTAAGTCCTCATGATCCGGGAACCTGGCATGAGGGTAGCTTCTAAGGTGTCTTCCCATTGCTCTGGTGATCACCATGTCCCGAACCTCGAATTGACCCGAACACCTCCAACGGTGGTGCTACCTACCTCTCAATGGTGGGATGGCACTACTTTAAAGGACATTTACACAGACGAATTCCTTAGAGTAGGTAGGTTCTCGTAGATACTTGCTCTAAATCTCAAAACAAATCAAAATACTTTTCACACCGACACTTTTTCAAAAAAGCTTTCGAAAGCATTTTTCAAACACTCTTGAGGACCGATACAAGAGTCGAACTGGAATTTTCAAAGAAACTTTTTAAAACCCACCGTTGAAAAGTAAGCAAACCATTTTTGAAAACACAAATGAGCAAGTATCTAAGAGCCCATGGATAACCATGGATAGAAAGGGTGCTAACACCTTCCCTTTCTATAACCTACCTCCCGAACCGAGAGCAATCTCTTTAAGGAATTTTTCCGTGCTTTTGTCCTTTCCATTTGGAGAAAATAAAAGACGGTGGCGACTCTTGCTTCCGTGACATTTCGCGAACCAGCGTTAAACAGTCAGTTCCAAATCCACCGATCACAGAGGGTTTTAAAGACTATGCCCAAAAATGGAGAGACCTTGCGGGAAGAGTCCAGGCTCCATTGTCTGATAGGGAGCTGGTGGACATGTTCTTGGGCACATTATTTGGGCCATTCTTTAACCACCTGATTGGGAGTCCTTCAGCTGGGTTTACTGAATTGATCTTGACAGGTGAACGAGTAGAAGCTGGCATCAAAAGTTGCAAGATACAGTGAGATGCATCCTCCAGTACTGCAAAGAAACCATTCACAAGGAAGAAGGAGATCAGCTCCGCTATGGCCAAAGAAATCTTAACAAAACTGAGCATCATCCGACGGTAGAGGCTATTATGATTTCAAATCCGGCATCAAACTGGAAACAGAACAATCAGTCCAGAATAAATAACCAAGGAGACACTTTACCCAGATCAACATGACCCTATCCCAGGTTTTACCACACCTGCTAAAGTCCAATTTAGTTACCCTGAAAGAGGCTCCCAAAAACCCGAACACTACATCTCCTCACTACAATGCAAATGCTCGGTGTGCTTACCATTCTGAAAGTCCAGGTCATGATACAAACGACTGTTGGGCTTTGAAGAACAAGGTGCATGATTTGATTGAAGGAAAAGAGATTGAATTCAACGCCCCTGAGACCCCCAACATCATAACTGCACCTATGCCCAAGCATGGCCCGGGAATCAGTGCTATTAATGTTGTCTCCGCTATAGAAGATGCTGATAATGATTATGACCTAGATAAGTAGATCTTCCCAACCATCAATGGTGGACTCAACAATTGGGAGGCCAAAGATTTTGTTCCAATCTCTTTTATTCAAGAGTAATTTGTTTTTTTTGTTTTTGGATATGTAATAAATGAATAATACAAACTCTAAAACCTTGTGTCTTACCCGAGGCGCAAGGGTTTATTTGTGAGGGATATCATGTTTCTTTTTATATTTCATTAATAAAGCATTGGACGTTTTTACATACAAATTTTGCGCTCTTTGCCTTTCTTTTTTGCTTTATTAAAACAACTATGCTCTTACACACACTCACATATCAAAATATAGACCCATATCCACTCTGGATCCCATTGATAATGATTCTGCTGTTGCTCATTATGGTTTTGAAAATCCGATCAACCAAGCCAAGGGCGAAGGTGAGGAAGATTGTGAGGTACCAGGAGAGCTTACCAGACTGTTACAACAGGAAAAAATGGAAATACAGCCTCACAAGGAACCAGTTGAGACAATAAACTTGGGTACTGAAGAGGACAGAAAAGAAGTCAAGGTAGGTGCTAACTTGGAGCCAAATGTCAAACAACAGTTAATAAAGATGCTACATGATTATTTTGAGGTTTTCGACTAGTCATACAAAGACATGCCGGGACTTGACACCGATATTATGGTTCATCTCCTACATACAAAAGAGGACTGCCCTCCAGTGAAACAGAAGGTTCGTCGTATGTGGCCGAATATGTTAGAAAAGATCAAGGCTGAAGTCATGAAATATTTCAATGCTGGTTTCTTAGCTATCACGTCTTATACACAATGGGTCGCTAATGTTATTCCAGTTCCTAAGAAGGACGGTAAGGTACGTATGTGTGTGGATTATAGAGACCTGAACAGGGAAAGCCCCAAGGATGACTTTTTGCTTCCCCATATTGATGTTCTGGTTGACAACACCGCACAACATAAAGTATTCTCCTTCATGGATGGTTTCTCTGGATACAATAAGATCAAAATGGCACCTGAGGACATGGAGAAGACGACCTTTGTCACACAGTGAGGCACTTTCTGTTACAAGGTTATGCCATTTGGGTTGAAGAATGCTGGGGCAACCTATCAACGTGCTATGGTTGCTTTGTTCCATGATATGATTCACCATGAGATAGAGGTCTATGTTGACGACATGATTTCCAGGTTCTCAAACTGAGGAGGAGCACCTTGATCACCTACAGAAACTATTTGACAGGCTGAAGACATACAAACTGAGGTTGAATTCGAATAAGTGCACTTTTGGAGTAAGATCTAGTAAGCTATTGGGTTTCGTTGTCAGCAACAAAGGCATTGAAGTGGATCATGCAAAGGTCAAAGCTATACAAGAAATTCCAACTCCTCGCACTGAGAAGGAAGTTAGAGGATTCTTGGGACGCCTTAACTGAAGGGGTGAAAAACACAAGAAGGGGGGGTTGAATTGTAAAACTGAAATCTTAAAGCAATTGACAAGGTATTTTTATCCTGGTTCGTTTGATCTCAAACTACTCCAGTCCACCCGTCAAGGTGATTTCGCCTCTCTCCAACGAGGTCTTAATTCACTATATTCAACTGAATACAAATCTGCTTTAACAACTGCTAAAGCCTTCTTGATTCAAACCACAATCCGGTTTGTCAAGGCAACACTTTCTTACAAAGGTATAAAACAAATGTGTGAATGTTTTCTACAAAACTTTATCACAACTGTGATGTATACACAAATGAAGCTTAGAAACTTAGATTGCTAAACACTAATGGAGTATCAGAGTTTGTTGGTTTAGCAAAACTGGTAGATGAAGATTATAGGTTCAGCTTTGTGCGTGTAGAGAATTGGAGAGCATTAGCCATTATAATCTTCGAAGCCTTGTTTATATAGCACTTGAGAAGATGAACGTTGAATGCAATATTCTTGATTCAATGCTAATAACAAGCTTTCCTTTTTGAGCAGATCTTGTCTAGAATGATGCCGTTGGAATTAATTAGCGTTCAATGCACAGTACCGTTGCTTCTTCAATGCACGTTCTGGCTTGGCTCATTCTGATTCTGCTTCGCTGCTGATGAACTATTGTTTTTGTATCAGAGTGTTTACGCGCAGTTCTGTTCATCAAGCTTCAGCATGTACGTGAGTTGATCATCTGATCTTCACGTTCTGATTCAGCAACTTCTGATGCTGGTGTATCAAATCAAGTTCTGATGCTGAAGAAGTGATCTTGCTTATTTTAATCAGCGTATCTGCAAGTCAGAGCATAGTAATTTTAGGCAGCATATAGTTCAAACATGAAACATATAAATACTATATCTTTTCACTTTGTTATCATCAAAACTTAAATATAGGGTACTAGATTCAAACATTGTTCTAACAATCTCCCCCTTTTTGATGATGACAAAAACTAGATATTTTAAATAAAAAATAACGTGAAAAGGTATCTAGGAAATGTATCAGAATAAGAAGTACGGAAAAATCAGAGTTAAGAGATACTCCCCCTGAGTTTGTTACTTCCCTTTGATATACGTGTTCTTCAGGATCAGATCTTTTTCTTTCTTTGAACATCAGATTATAGATCTTTGACTTATCAGAGAGCAGAGCTTCAGAGCTTTTCCTGTCAGAGCTTTGCTTCGGATCAGAGTGTTAGGTCGATCAGAACTTCATATTTGATCAGAGCAACATGAGCTTCTACATTTTGATCAGAGCTTCTAGCTTCTAGTCTTCATAGTGTTCAGGAGCTTCCTTGTGCCTGTAGACTTAAAAACAAAACAGAAAAACATTTCAAGTAATAGAGTTAGAATGTTTGAGAATTTCTGTCTAGTTAGCCGTTATTGAATTTAAATATCATTCTTGTTCTCCCCCTTTTTGTCAGCAATCTAAAAGTGTTGGTGATGTGCTAAAACAATTTAGATCAGAAAAACAAATTATATTAAGATAGTTCATGATCAGAGCAAAATAGCATTACAAAACATAGTCAAAACAGTACAACAGAAAATGAAGAAAACATAGAGAATGTCATGCATGAAAAAAAATTTCAAGGTTGTGGGGGCATGCGTGAGAACAGGCTTTCCAGCATTGCTTGAATCTTTTCAGAAGTTTCATTCTGCTTCTGAACCATGTTGACAACAGTGTCAATCTTGCTGTCTTGTACATCCATTCTTGCTTTCATCTTCTGATCATTCTCTTCCATCCGCTGCTGTAGACGCAAGTCATTCAGCCTTAATTCTTCCAGAGCCTGCCTGTCCAAGGCAGCTTGAGAAGTGTCAGAAGGAGGAAGCTTCTCAGAACTTTCAGCTACATCTTCTGCTGGATTTTCTTCCTGAAGGGTCTTGTCTTCTTCTGATGGTTGCACCTGTGCAGCTTGCTCTTTCTCAGACCAAGATTCACTGTCCAGAGGGAGCACAACTTCTTGAGGCAGCTGACTCTCAACTTCCTTCAGCAGCTTGCTAAAGTTCTGTTGAGCCTGCTCGTAGTTGACGTCCTGCAGCTTGAGGGCTTCAGCACGTACCCATAGTCTGAACTGTGACCAGAGCTGATCAGAAGCAGCTGGGTCGATCATCCCCGGACAGACTTGCTTCAAAGAAGCAATCCATTGCAGCATACCTGTTTCAAAATTCAAAATACCAGAGCCAACATCTGGTTGCTTTGGTTTGGGTATGGCAATTTTGTGTCTTAGATCAGCAAGACGTTCAAGGCTTGTAAAGTCAATGAAAGTTCTGCTGGGGTTTTCAACGGTTTTCTGAGAGGTTGTTTGTTTTGGAGGAGGGTTATCAGAATCAGAGTCAGATATTTCTATTGGAGTGGTTGGAGTTTTTGGAGGTGTTGATTCCTCTGAAGATGGCAACTGGGGTCTGACAATAGTGGTTCCACATGGCAACTGGATTGCCAGCGGAGAAGGTTGAGGTGAGTGAGGGTCAGAATGATGAGGAGAAGGGGTTTCATAGCGGTGAAACTCTGTTTGTGGTGAAGGTGGATTATTTTCTGGTTGAGGAGGTGGAATCTCTGATTGCTTAGGGATCAGAGGTTCTTCTGTGAGTGGTTGTTGTGATTGTGGTTCTGGTTCTGGTTGTTGTTGTATTTCTGGTTCAGGTTGTGGTTCTGGTTGTGGAGGAGGAATATTTGGTGGTTCAGAATTTGGTTGAGCAGAAGCATGTTCACGCTCAATATCAGCTAGCACTCTATCAAGTGCTGGTGTTGTTGAAACAGTTGGTTGTTTGGGAATCTTAGTTCTGGGTCTTCTGAGTAGTAAGGCCTCAGAAGGGTCTTCTGGTATGGTTTCATCAATGGTAGGGATTGGGATTGATATTCTGTGAGAGGTTTTAGGAGGGGCAGCAGATGTTGGAATAGTAGATGAAATTGAAATAGGGGCAGCAGATGAATTACCTCTTTTCTTTGGAGTCTGATGAGATGATCCTTCTGCTTTCCTCTTCTTTGTCTTCTTCTGAGTCACTTCAGGTTGGGGTTGACTCAGATCTTTGATCTTCAGCTTTGAACCTGTATCTTCTTCCATGTATGAATCTGGATACTTGAGAAACATATCAGGTTGGGATTCCATTTCAGAAAATTTTGGGAAATCATTCAGAGGCACTCTTCTGCTTGAGATGTCAGCAGTTGAAGTAGCTCTGGGTTCCTTCCTAATATTTTCTATCAGCTTCATCTTTTTCAGGTTCTTAGCGTTCAGCGGTTTTCCAACAGTTGGTTCAAGTGTGCTCAGCACTTGAGCTTCGCTCAGATAATCTATCAGCTTATTCTCTGTCAGAATATCTGATATGAGCCTTCCAAACGGTATCCAGTCCCTTTTGGTCCTTTCTTCTTCTCTTGTCTCTTTGACACTGGTCTTGAGATGGTTGAACAGAAAGTGTGCCAGATTGATCTTCACCCTCTGATCA
Source organism: Vicia faba (assembly GCA_948472305.1). Lineage (NCBI taxonomy): Eukaryota > Viridiplantae > Streptophyta > Magnoliopsida > Fabales > Fabaceae > Vicia > Vicia faba. The sequence continues at coordinate 1,634,005,888 of OX451739.1, read as the reverse complement.
ATAAAGTAGATCAGAAACTGCTGATCCACGTTTATATAATCAGGAGAGCTTGTTGGTTTCCTGTGATTGAAGCATCCAAGAACAATCTTGGCCCATACTCTGCAGTGATCCTTCAGATCCTTAATTTTGCTGCTGGGAAATCCAAGAGTGAAAATGCAGTTGGCTACCACACCTATATCAGGGCATCTGTCAGCCATGTCCACACAACGGACTCCACCACCACTTTGACCGATTAACCTAGCAATGAGGTCTTCAGAAATTACTATCTTCTTTCCCATGACAGAAGAGATGACTAGATGTTTATGAATCTTGGCGTGAATCCAAAATTCCTTGACAAGCTCTGGGAATGTTGGTCCAACCAACCTATCGAAATACCTCTCCCACTTTTGAGCCCTAATCTCTTCAGTTAGGTCAAATCCATTTTCCTTCAAACTTTCAAAGTCGATGATTAACTCAGAGAGAACTTCAAGATTCTTTACCGGTGTGAGAAGAGTTCTGATAGGCACCTGATATTGTTCAGAGGTTTCTTTCTTCTGATTTCCTGCAGAAATGCTGGAGGATGCCATTGTTCTCACTAAAAAAGCTTGAGAATGATTTGAGAGAAAAAGGTTTGAAGGAGATAAACTCAGAAATATGCAGAGAATACTTGAATGATTATGAGAAAGCGTAAAGAATAAGAATGAGGAATTAGTGTGCTTAAATAGAGTTTTCAAAAATTATTTTGAAAAATTAAACGTTTTTAAGAGAGAGAAAAAAAATAATGATTGCCATTAACAAGCGTGATTACTTTTCATTAAATGCTTGCTGATTTTGGGGGATTTGAGAAAGATACTTAAAAACGGTTACCAGACATGTGTCTCAATGCACCCAATCAGCGCTTTGCCTTCTCAGAAGCGTGCACGCGTTCTGCTTCAGAGATTTGCTGATGATTGGATGACACTTGTTTGATGTAGTGATCAGCACGTCTGTCTTTGAGATTAGACTCTCAGATATTTAGACTTGCATCTGATACAATCTGCATGTTCTATCTTTCTGAAAGAAGATTGATCAGAAGTTCACAGTAATATAATTACATTCTGAAGATAAATACATGGAATTAAAACATTTTCATTCTGGGCATACTTTCATGCTGAGATGTTTCAGAATGAAATTGAACCTATCTTCTGAAAGGGGTTTAGTAAAGATATCAGCCCATTGATGGTCTGTATCTATAAATTTCAAGTTTAAAATACCTTTCTGAATATAGTCCCTAATGAAATGATGTTTTATTTCTATATGCTTAGCTCTAGAATGTAAAATAGGATTCTTACTTAAGCAAATAGCAAAAGTATTATCACAAAGAATAGGAATGTTACTCTCAAAAATCTGGAAGTCTTCAAGCTGACTTTTCATCCAGAGCATTTGTGTGCTACATCCTGCTGCTGCTATGTACTCAGCTTCTGCTGTTGACAAAGCAATTGTTGATTGCCTTTTGCTGGACCACGAGATCAGATTTTCTCCCAGAAACTGGCAGCTTCCAGAAGTACTTTTACGTTCCACTCTGTCTCCAGCAAAATCAGCATCACAGTAGCCTACTAAGCTGTAATCACTAGATTTTCTATAAAACAAACCCAGATTAGTAGTGCCTTTCAGATACTTGAAAATTCGCTTAACAGCTGTTAAGTGAGATTCTCTAGGATCTGATTGGAATCTAGCACAAATACATACGCTGAATAAGATATCAGGTCTTGAAGCTGTCAGATAAAGGAGAGAACCAATCATACCTCTGTAGACCTTCTGTTCTACACTTTTGCTTACCTCTTCTCTCTCCAGAATGCACGTGGGATGCATTGGAATCTTTGATGGCTTACATTCTGAGAGGTCAAATTTCTTCAGAAGATCTCTGATGTATTTGCTCTGATGAATGTAAGTTCCCTCTGGAGTTTGATTGATCTGAATTCCTAGAAAGAATTTCAGTTCCCCCATGAGGCTCATCTCAAATTCTGCCTGCATACACTTAGCAAATTTTCTTCCAAGAGAAGGATTAGTAGAACCAAAAATAATATCATCAACATAAATTTGACAGACTAAAATGTCACTCTTAACTGTTTTACAGAATAGAGTAGTGTCCACTTTCCCTCTGGTGAATTCATTTTCAAGCAGAAAGTTACTTAGCCTTTCATACCAAGCTCTGGGAGCTTGTTTCAGACCATACAGTGATTTTTTCAGTTTGAAAACATGTTCTGGATGTTTTGTATTTTCAAAACCTGGGGGTTGGTGAACATAAACTTCTTCTTCTATATAACCATTTAAGAATGCACTTTTGATATCCATCTGATACAGAGTGATGCCTCTATTAACAGCAAATGAAATTAAAAGTCTGATAGATTCTAACCTGGCGACTGGGGCAAAGGTTTCTGTATAGTCTATCCCCTCTTGCTGACTATAACCTTGTGCAACCAGTCGTGCCTTGTTTCTGACGACTTCACCTTGTTCATTAAGCTTGTTTCTGAACACCCATCTTGTTCCAATGACGTTGAATCCTTTTGGTCTGGGAACGAGATCCCATACGTCGTTTCTGGTGAATTGATTCAGCTCTTCTTGCATTGCCAGAATCCAGTCATTATCCAGAAGTGCTTCATCAATAGAAGAAGGTTCAATCAGAGACACAAGTCCCATAAGAGTTTCTTCAGAGTTTCTGAAGCTTGCTCTTGTTCTGATTGGATCTTCCTTTCTTCCTAGGATAGTTTCTTCTGGGTGATCCAAACTGCTTCTGGGTAATCTCTTCTGAGGTTGATCAGCAGCAGTTGTAGGATTTCTAGCATTGCTCCTTTCAGACGTTGAAGGAATGTCTGTGTTGAGAGCTTCTGATGACTTGTCTTCAGAACCTGCAAATTCAATTTCTATACCTGCAAGATTTTCATTCTGCTTTGACTTTTCAGAGTCAAGCTTGTCATCAAAACGAACACTGATTGATTCTTCCACAATCTGTGTTTCTGTATTGTATACTCTGTACCCTCTTGAGCGTTCAGAGTATCCTAACATAATACACTTCTGTGCCTTAGAATCAAACTTGTTCAAATAATTCTTTGTATTCAATATATAGCAAGTACATCCAAATGGATGAAAATACGAAATGTTGGGCTTTCTGTTCTTCCACAATTCATATGGAGTCTTTTCCAGAATAGGTCTTATTGAGATTCTATTCTGAATGTAGCACGCTGTGTTTATTGCCTCTGCCCAGAAAGTCTTAGCAACGTTTGTCTCATTGATCATGGTTCTGGCCATTTCTTGCAATGTTCTGTTCTTTCGTTCTACAACTCCATTTTGTTGGGGAGTTCTAGGACAAGAGAAATCATGCAGAATGCCTTTGTCATTAAAGAATGACTCAAAATCTTTATTTTCAAATTCTCCACCATGATCACTTCTGACTTTAACGATTCTAAGATCTTTTTCATTCTGAACTTGGTTACAGAAGGTAACAAACACAGAGTGTGACTCGTCCTTGTGTCTTAAGAACTTTACCCATGTCCATCTGCTATAGTCATCTACGATTACTAACCCATACTTCTTGCCACTGACTGAAGCAGTTTTAACTGGTCCAAATAAGTCAATGTGCAGAAGTTCTAATGGCTTAGAGGTAGAAACAACATTTTTGGATTTAAAAGAAGGTTTTGCAAATTTGCCTTTCTGACATGCTTCACACAGAGCATCTGAATTGAACTTCAAATTTGGAAGTCCTCTGACCAGATTGAGTTTGTTAATCTGAGATATTCTTCTCATACTAACATGCCCCAATCTTCTGTGCCAGATCCACTGCTCGTTGTTAACAGACAGAAGACATTTTACGTTCTGACTCTTTAGTTCAGAAAGTTTGATTTTGTAAATGTTGTTTTTCCTCTTACCATTAAACAGGATAGTCCCATCTTTCTGACTAACAGCTTTACATGATTTTTGATTAAAGATTATATCATAACCGTTATCACTTAATTGACTTATGGATAACAGATTATGCATCAATCCATCAACTAGCAGAACATTATTAATAGAGGGAAGATTTCCATTACCTACAGTTCCAGAGCCAATTATCTTTCCCCTCTGATTGCCTCCAAAGCCAACATGGCCTCCAGGCTTAAGTTCCATGCTTTGGAACATATGCCTTCTTCCCGTCATGTGTCGTGAGCAGCCAGAGTCCAGGTACCATGACTGGTGTTTCTGACTTGCTGCTAAAGATATCTGCAACATGTATTATTTTATCCTTAGGTACCCAGATCTTCTTGGGTCCTGATTTGTTAGTTTTACCAAAACTCTGGTTGAATTTTGGTTTCACAGAGTGCTTACTACTAGTATATTTGATGTCATGTGTGTGACCATACACAAAGTGTGAATTTAGAGGAGTGTGTTTAATGGTTAAATCCATGACATTTTTAGGTGTAGGAACCTTACCTAGGTATCCTATTCCTTTCCTGCCGTTTCTGCTAACTCCATAGATCATTGAAGCCATTCTGCTTCTATCTATGCTTTTAGCAAGGAACTTCTGGAAACTATGATCATACTCCTTGATGATCTCATCAGCGTTGCTGGGAGTTTCAGGAATTGGTTCCTTCTGAGAGTTTTGTAAAGAGTTTTCTAATTTTAAAATTTTATCTCTCAGCTCAGAGTTTTCCAATTTGAGACTCTCAGACTTATTAGAGTCAGATTCAAGATTCCTTTTCAGGTCTCTGAATTTAGCTCTAATCTGCTGATAACGTTCCAGAATTTCATTGAGGCTTTCAGCAAGTTCAGCCTTTGTAAAATTAACAGCGAAGTTAGGGAATACCTCTTCTGTGTCTGATTCTGAGTCTGATTCAGAAGCTTCACTGTCATCTGGAATGTTAGCCATGAGCGCTATGTTTGCCCTTTCATCATCTGATTCTGAGTCAGCTTCAGACGAGTCAGAGTCATCCCATGTGGCCATGAGACTTTTCTTCTTCTCTCTTCCAAACTTCTTTTTGGGCTTTTCCCTCTGAAGCTTTGGGCAGTCACTCTTATAGTGTCCTTGCTCATTGCACTCGTAGCAGATGATGTCTTTTGTGTTTGGCTTCTTGCTACCGGAGGAGCCTTCAGATCTTCTGTATCCAGAGGAAGAATCTGTCCTTCTGTATCTGGAAGAAGACTCGTTCTGATCAGATCTTCTGGGTTTCCTGAACTTCCTTTGTCTTTGCTTCCACAGTTGATTTACTCTTCTGGAGAGAAGGGAAAGTTCGTCTTCTTCTGATGAGGATCCATCAGATGTTTCTTCAACTGCCTGCAAAACTTTAGATTCAGATTTTCTGTTAGATTTTAAAGCTATAGGCTTACCTTGCTTCTGAGGCTCGTCAGCTTCTAGCTCTATCTCATGACTTCTGAGGGAGCTTATAAGTTCCTCCAGAGTGATTTTGTTGAGATCCTTCGCTAGCTTCAGAGCAGTAACCATAGGCCTCCACTGCTTGGGTAAACTTCTGATTATCTTCTTGACATGGTCAGCAGTAGAGTATCCTTTGTCCAGAACTTTGAGACCAGCTACCAGAATCTGGAATCTAGAGAACATAGTTTCAATGGATTCAGATTCTTCCATTTTGAACGCCTCATACTTCTGAATGAGCGCCAGAGCTTTTGTTTCTTTGACTTGAACGTTGCCCTCATGCGTCATTCTGAGAGAATCAAAGATGTTCTTAGCTATGTCTCTGTTGGAGATCTTCTCATACCCAGTATAGGAGATGGCACTGAGGAGGATGGTTCTGGCCTTATGGTGATTCTTGAAATCACGCTTTTGTTGATCAGTCATTGATTTTCTATCAATCTTCTGACCAGTTGCATTCACAGGGTGCGTGTATCCATCTGTCACCATATCCCACAGATCAGCATCATGTGCTAGAAAGAAGCTTTCAATTCTGTCTTTCCAGTAATCAAAGTTTTCTCCATCAAAAACTGGAGGTTTGCCGCTGAATCTGTCTCTATCCTCATTGTTGTCATTGCTGAAATGAGAGTTGTTTCCTGCCATTGTGTTTTTCTGACGCTGGATCTTGTACTGACACGATTAAGTGTTTTAGCTCAGAACCATGCGCTCTGATGCCAATTGAAGGGGTGAAAAACACAAGAAGGGGGGGTTGAATTGTAAAACTGAAATCTTAAAGCAATTGACAAGGTATTTTTATCCTGGTTCGTTTGATCTCAAACTACTCCAGTCCACCCGTCAAGGTGATTTCGCCTCTCTCCAACGAGGTCTTAATTCACTATATTCAACTGAATACAAATCTGCTTTAACAACTGCTAAAGCCTTCTTGATTCAAACCACAATCCGGTTTGTCAAGGCAACACTTTCTTACAAAGGTATAAAACAAATGTGTGAATGTTTTCTACAAAACTTTATCACAACTGTGATGTATACACAAATGAAGATTAGAAACTTAGATTGCTAAACACTAATGGAGTATCAGAGTTTGTTGGTTTAGCAAAACTGGTAGATGAAGATTATAGGTTCAGCTTTGTGCGTGTAGAGAATTGGAGAGCATTAGCCATTATAATCTTCGAAGCCTTGTTTATATAGCACTTGAGAAGATGAACGTTGAATGCAATATTCTTGATTCAATGCTAATAACAAGCTTTCCTTTTTGAGCAGATCTTGTCTAGAATGATGCCGTTGGAATTAATTAGCGTTCAATGCACAGTACCGTTGCTTCTTCAATGCACGTTCTGGCTTGGCTCATTCTGATTCTGCTTCGCTGCTGATGAACTATTGTTTTTGTATCAGAGTGTTTACGCGCAGTTCTGTTCATCAAGCTTCAGCATGTACGTGAGTTGACCATCTGATCTTCACGTTCTGATTCAGCAACTTCTGATGCTGGTGTATCAAATCAAGTTCTGATGCTGAAGAAGTGATCTTGCTTATTTTAATCAGCGTATCTGCAAGTCAGAGCATAGTAATTTTAGGCAGCATATAGTTCAAACATGAAACATATAAATATTATATCTTTTCACTTTGTTATCATCAAAACTTAAATATAGGGTACTAGATTCAAACATTGTTCTAACATAAACTACATTTCCAGGTTCATTTCACCTCTGACCGCTACTTGTGAGCCAATCTTTAAATTACTGAAGAAAGATCAAGAAGTGAAGTGGAATGACGACTTCTAGTATGCCTTGGACAAAATCAAAGAATATCTCCATGAGCCTCCAATTCTGATGCCTCCAGTTGAAGGAAGACCTCTAATCATGTACTTAACAGTATTGGATAATTCAATGGGGTGTGTGTTGGGGCAGCATGACGAGTCTGGTCAAAAAGAGCATGCAATATACTACCTTAGAAAAAAGTTTACCGACTGTAAAACAAGATATTCACTGCTCGAGAAAACTTGTTGTGCTTTGGCATGGGCTGCTCGCCGACTAAGACAGTATATGTTGACTCACACTACCTTGTTGATATCTAAAATGGATCCTATCAAGTACATCTTTGAGAAGCCTGCTCTCTCCGGAAGAATAACAAGGTGGCAAATGATCCTGAACGAATATGACATTCAATACACAACCAAGAAAGTAATTAAGGGAAGTGTACTAGTTGATCATTTGGCTCATCAGGTTGTGGATGACTACCAATCCATGAATTTTGAGTTCCCGGATTAGAACATCATGTTAGTAACTGATTATGAAGAACCTGGACCAGACGAATAACCTGAAAAAGGATACTGGTTGACCATGGTTTTTGATGGAGCTTCCAATGCTCTTGGAAATGGCATCGGTGTTGTGATCATATCTCCTGAAGGCTGTCATACTCCTTTCACTGCCAGGCTATATTTCAACTATACCAATAATATAGCTGAGTATGAAGCATGTATCATGGGTCTCAAAGCTGCAATCGATTTAAGGATCAAGTTCTTAAGTGTGTTTGGAGACTCGACGTTGGTGATAAGCCAGATAAAATGAGAATGGGACACGAAGCATCCTAATCTCATCCTATACAAAGAGCATGTGTTGACATTAATCCCATACTTTGAAAAAAATTACTTTTGAGCATTTTCCACGAGAGAAAAATCAACTAATGGACGTGCTAGCTACTATGTCATCCATGTTCAAGGTTAAGTGGGATAATGAAGCTCCTCAGATCACAATTGAGAGGGTGGACGAACCAGCATACTGTCACGGGATTGGTACTGAAGAAGTAGTGGACAAGCCTTGGTTCCATGAAGTCAAAAAGTATCTCGAAGCCCAAGAGTATCCTGAGGGAGCTTCAGTCAATGATAAGAAGTTCCTAAGGAGGTTCTCTGCTAAGTTCTTTCTCAGTAACAGGATCCTCTACAAGCGCAATTATGACTCTACCTTGCTTCGGTGTGTAGACAAGAGTGAGGAAGAAAGGATTATGGATGACTTGCATGAAGGTACCTTTTGCACTCATTCCAGTGGGCACTAAATGGCTAAAAAGATCCTACGAGTAGGATACTATTGGTCCACTATGGAAGCAGACTGTTATCAGCATTTGCAGACTTGTCACAAATGCCAGATCTATGCTGACAAGGTGCATGTGCCTCTGGTTCCTCTAAACATCCTGACCGCTCCTTGGCCGTTTGCAATGTGGGGCATTGACATGGTTGGAGAAATCAGACCTACAACTTCTAATTGGCACCGCTTCATCCTGGTTGCCATTGATTACTTCACGAAGTGGGTCGAGGCAACTTCATTTGCTTTTGTTACCAAGAACGTTGTGGCCCGTTTCATCAAACATAACCTTATCTACCGGTATGGTATCCCAGAAAGAATCATTACAGATAATGGAACCAATATCAACAACACTATGATCACTGAGCTTTGCATGCAATTCAAGATTCAACATTATAACTCTTCTCCCTACCGGCCGAAGATGAATGGCGCTGTAGAAGCTGCTAACAAAAATATCATGAGAATCATCCAGAAGATGACGGTGACATATAAAGACTGGCATGAGATGTTACCATTTTCTCTTCATGGTTACCGTACAACAACACGCACATCAACAGGGGCAACTCCGTTCTCTCTGGTATACGGTATGGAAGCTGTCTTGCCCATTGAAGTCTAGATCCCTTCTTTGAGAATCATGAAGGATGCAGGTCTGAATAAAGACGAATGGGTCCAGACTCGACTTGACCAGTTAAACTTGATTGATGAGAAGAGGCTCGCGACTGTCTGCCATGGTCATATTATCAAAAACGTATGATCAAAGCTTTTAACAAGAAGGTCAGATGTCAGGTATATCAAGCCGGTGATCTGGTAATCAAGCGCATCATACTTCCACAAGGTGATTCCAGGGGCAAATGGATTCCCACATATGAAGGGCCATTTGTAATCAAGAACATATTTTCTGGTGGAGCCACAATCTTAACCACTATGGACGGTGACGACCTTCCGCACCCTGTAAACGCGAACATAGTTAAAAGATACTATGCATAAACAAGGACCCGCTAGGTCGACTAGCCTAGGAAAAAATATGGGCATCCCGGCGAACCAAAAGGGTCCGGGGAAAAATTAGGGATATACATCAAAAAATCTGTACACCCGGCAAGTCGAAAAACTGAAAAGGCGGCTTGGGCAAAAAATGATATCCCGGTGGACTGAAAACCCGAAAGGGCGGTTTAGGCAAAAGTTATGGATTTAAAGCGTATAACTATGTCCCGTTGGATCACCTTACAACCAATCTTCAGTATCAACTATCAAGCTCAAGCGGTACTAATCAATCCAGTCAGCTTTGGACAAGCAGCGAAAGTGATGAGACGCTCAAAGACATAAAGGTAATAGCAGAATGGGAACCCGATGGGATTATTTCACATAGTTGTCTTTATTTGTATAATTTCCATTCTTACGACGGAATTCTCTTACTAGGATGTTCGTCTCCTTGTACAAAAAACGCTTACTCAAGTTAATACAAAACTATCTCGTTGAAAGTGTAAAACTTTTATTATTTTTTTCTTTCTGTTTTGTGTACAAAAACGTCCAATGATTATTTTTGAAAATATGCATTTGAATATGATTACTGCTTACAAATATACACATCTAAAAACAGAAAGACAATTGCTAATGACTTTAGGAAATGGGACAATATCTAAGGGCCATCCACAAGGTCCCCGCATATGTCTTCCCCGATATATACCTTCTCCAGCAGATACAGAGGCAGAGATGTCCTACCACAAGGTCTATGCCACATTATTAATATGCGGCCTAAAAGTTCCAGGTTCTCATATCCCCGGCCGAGCAACAATCTCCAAACTACTGCTTTAACATCTGAGGAAAATTCCACAGTGAAGTCGCCAAGCTTCTCAAGATTCTCCAACTGGATTTCAACAAAGTCCCCAAACAGTTTATGAAGTTCACCTTCCGCAACAAAGTTTTATAAATCTCAAGTAGTTTATAAAGCCTTACCCCCAGTAGAGTTTATTTCTATAGCTATGAAAATTCATCCCTCAACGGAGTTTATTTCTCCAAATTGGTGAAATCTTTCAACTGAGCTCTTCCCCTTGGCAAAATCCTTCTCAAACAGAAGTCGAAGATCCTAGGCAGAAAAAGGGAATCGCCAACAAAACTATCTCCATTCACTATCCCCAGCAGAAATTGAAGAATCACTTTCTTCACTCACCAACAGCAGTCCGGGATTTATCTTCCCATTGCTCTTCAGCAACATTCATGGATTTATTTTCCCAGACAAAGATACTGCACAACAGCATTACATGTTCATACATCATGACATGTGCATACAAATACATATATCATAATATCATTTATTTTGAGAGCATCATGCAATTCATACATCATGACATCGCATGAAACTGATTTTACCTTTTCAGGTTAAATTAGCAGACAGACAAACACTATCAACTTTTACAGCAGGTCAAAGATTAATGCCTGAAACCAGATGGGGAAACTATATGTACGACCAAGTGGTATGACATTCTGAAACGAGACGAGTTTACCAACAAATACAACAGGTCAAAGATTAATGCTCGAAACCATACAGGGAAACTATCTATGCAACCAAACAAAAACATAGTTCCAGATTAATACCTGTAACAAGCCAGGACAACTATCCGTGGACGACTGAAAATTTTTCAAATTCCAGATTAATACCTGAAACCAGACAGGGTAACTATCTGTGAACAAACTGATTGAAGATTAACACCTGAAACCAGAAAGGAAATCTATCTTCCTTTCTCCAAAGTCAGAGATTAATACCTGAAACTAGACAGGACAACTATCTCAACGATCGACAATTTTAAAATTCCAGATTAATACCTAAAACCAGACAGGACAACTATCTGTGAACAAGCTGATTGTAGATTAACACCTGAAACCAGAGATCAAAGTTATCTACATGATTAGACGAAGCAATCTTACACGGGTTTCTTCTCATACAGTCTAACACGGGCTCATCTTAAAGCAACCCTACACAGGAACTTTCGGATACATTTCCAGATAATAGTTAATTCCATTACCCCCAACAAATCACTGGAAACCTGGACTTCAACCAGAATACAACAAATTGTCATCTCCAGAGATAAATCTTCAGCAGAGCCTTGGACAACCAAAGTTCTTAGACTCTATTCCCCCCAGAGTTTTCCTCAAGCAGGAGAACAACAGAAACCCACATTCCCCAACGGATTCCTCCTCATATAGAAGGAATAAGAACCCCCAAAGGGACCATATGTGAAATCAACATCTACTATGGATGGCATCTTTAAGCCCATCTCTGACGAATCTCTGTCATCTCCTTCAAATGGCATCTGTAAGCCCATTCTCTACATCTTCAACCATCAGTGTTATATCATGCGAGTGTAAATTTCTGGGCACTCTAGTGTTCAATCATCTTCCACCTTCAGATCACGAAAGACGGACAAGCCAATCTAAATCCTCAGGTTTAAGAAGATTGAACAGGGGCAGTTGCTGTACCCCAAAATTTACCCTCTCATGTTTCCCAAGGTTTTTTCTCTTTTATTGGTGGTTACAAGCACTTACTTAAAGAAAATGATTTTTTTTAATATTAAGCAAAGTGTCTTTCGATTGGCAATTCAATAATGTCCTTAGACTGGCATCTGAAAAAGGTCTTTCGATTGGCATGCCAACAATTCCTTTCGATTGGCATCTGAATAAGTGTCCTTCGACTGGAACATCAGAGCAGTGTCTTCCGACTAGCACATCAGAGCAGTATCCTTCGACTGGCACATCAGAGCGGTGTCTTTCGATTGGCATCTAAATAATGTCCTTCGATTGGAACATCAGAGCAGTGTCCTTCGACTGGCACATCAGAGCAGTATCCTTCAAATGACACATTAGAGCAATGTCCTTCGATTGGCATAATGGCAAGATTCAACTGGGCTCCTAAAAACTCCTCGACCAAGGCATTGGCTGCCTTTGTGCCTGTGATACAGTGGCAGAGAACTGACTGTTTTTGGAATGCGGGTTCGCGTTTTGCGTTTGTTTTCGCAAAATGTCGCGGTAAGCAAGAGTCGCCACCGAATTTTATTTTATCCAACAAGGAAAGGAAAAAAGAACAGAAAAATTCCTTTTTTGAGATGTTTCTCGGGTCCGGGGGGTATATTATAGAAAGGGAATGTGTTAACACCCTTTCTATCCGTGGTTATCCACAGGCTCTTAGGTACTTGCTCAAAGTGTTTTCAAAATTTGCTTTTCTTTGTGTTTGTGGGTTTGAAAGGAGTTTTTGTTTTGAAAAGAGTGTAAGTGCGAAAAGTTTTGTTTTGTTTTGAAGAGAGCAAGTACTTAAGAACCATCTACCTACTCGAAAAAGGAATCAATCTGTACTAATATCCTTTAGACAATGCTATCCCACTATTGATGAGTAGGTAGCATCTTCGTTGGAGTTTTAAGGGTCAATTCGATTAAGGGACATGTGGTCACTAAAGCAATATTAGGACGCCTTAGCGGTAACCCTAATGTCTTAGATCATTTTTCTGAGGCAACCGTTTCGAGGCAACTATGATCTTGGGACAAGAGGGAGACCTCTAAAACTTCCTATACTCCATGACCACGTTCGAAAGCAACCAAGTGAGGTGTACCCTAAGAGTGCGCATGTGCGAGTGTGTTATTTCGGTTAATTTTATCTTTGTACATGTCAATGGTTATCTATGTTAATTTTAAGTTCATACATTCGATCTTGTCATGAATTCCCTATTACCAAACATCTAACAGTTTATAAGTTGTGGAAATTAATTTGCGGAAATTTAAATCTAACTATTACAAGGCGTCGGGTATTTACATCGCTAAAAGCAATCCTTGAATTTAAAGTGCAGAAAATAAATAAAGCGATAAATAAATTAAATAGTCCTAATTAAAGCTATTACATTCCGGGAAACAATTACATTCCGGGAAACAATTACATCAATATGGTAAAATGGATCGCTCGTGAAAAATTAAATCGAATGCGAGTTTTTTAGGGTTTTGACCCCTTTATGAAAGAAAGCATTTTTTGGTTATGTTTTGAATTAAAAGAAATTAAATCTAAGTTTATAATTAAATTAATAAACTAATTAATTAATTAAAATATTTTTTTTGGATTTTTGGATATTTAAAGAAATAAATTAAATTTGATCAAAGTTAGTAAAAACCTAATTATCTACATTAATTTTAATTATTGCAAAAATATTAAAAGTTATACCTAATTAAAGCTAAATTAATTGAATTAATATTTATTTACAAAAATAAAGTGCTGAATTTAATTTTAATAAATAAAATATATTTTTTGGTTTTTGATTTTATGAGGAAAAAGTTTAATTGGTTAGTGATTAAATATAAATAATAAAAATTAAATAATAAAATGAATAAAGAAAGAAAATAGAAGAAACAAACTCAGGGGGGTCTGGGCCCATTTGGAGGTTTGGATAGCAACTCAGAGGGTCCAATAGTGCAAGCTTGAGCTGACTTTTGCAATTCCACGTGTGCATATTGACTTTGGCGTATGGTGCACGTTCAATCTTGGCCACCAGATCTGGTCTGGGGCCATCTGGAAAGCATCTGGATGAGGACACATGATATGCTACGCTTTTGACATTGCATGGAATCACTTGGCTGAAAAATGCAACAAATAATATGGGGACCTGGGATTCGAACCCACGTCCTGTTAGTCACCAAGCATACGTCCTTGTGTTGTACCCCAAATTTTGACCTAAGATACCATCTCCCATCTGCATCATTATATTGCAAGTTGTTTTTGACCTATTTTATCAATTTTCAAAGCAAATTCTAAATTCATAACTTTTTCAAATCAAGAGCTGGTTATTTTTGAAACGCTAAATTCATTAACTGATCAATGCTAAAACAATATTTATTTAATTATTTATTATTCTGAATTTAAATAATTGGAATTTATTTTCAGTTATTATATAATTTAAAGAATTATAAATAATGAAGTAAATATTTGAAAAGAAGTTTATTAATTGATCAATGATGTTTATTTAATTATTTATTATTCTGAATTTAAATAATTGGAATTTATTTTCAGTTATTATATAATTTAAAGAATTATAAATAATGAAGTAAATATTTGAAAAGAAGTTTATTAATTGATCAATGATGTTTATTTAATTATTTATTATTCTGAATTTAAATAATTAGAATTTATTTTCAGTTATTATATAATTTAAAGAATTATAAATGATAAAGTAAATAATTGGAAAGAAGAAAAGAATTAATTGGTAAAAATAATAGAGTTTTATTCATTTTATTCCAATTGTTACAATTATTGTTTAAATACCGTATTTATTTACAAAGTATTTACAATGATAATTTTTACAATGTTTAAAGTGAAATAAAAACTATCCTAATTTTTCTAAGTTCTAAATCTTCATCTTCTACCCAATGTTTCTTTGCTGCTCATTTGATTTTACCTGCAAAGAATTAAAAGAAAAGTCAGAAATAGATATATAATTAAAAGCAGATAATTAATTTAGCGTTCATCATTAAAAGCAAACGGCTGGAATCAGTTTTTACCCTCTTTGCAAATCACGGGATTTCTCCCGGTTCACAAAAAGGGATGAATTTTATTGATAAATATGAATGCACAAGTTAAAAATTGCACAAATCCAATTTTTTGTCAAAACTGCATATTTCAAAATCAACAGCATATGCAAATAACCAAGTCAAAGTTACTCATTTTTCAAACCAAAGTCCAACGTAAACTGTTCAAAAATATGGAAGTATGGAAATACAAAGGCTCCATACTGTAACAATGCAGATGGCAAAGAGAAATGTGCAGATCAAAACCTTATATGCAAGCAAATATTTTCCTAAATTCATCATTTTCCAGCTTTACTTTTTCAGAACACAAAGTACATATAACATTTTAATGTTTCAACTGTACTAAGGAGAGAGAAGAGAGAAAAGAGTGTGGGTTTACAGGTTTTGGCCTTAGGCAGAAAAGGGATATAAAACAAAACTGCAGTGGCACAGTAAAAAAGGGAAGTATAGAAAAGGATACAAAACAAACTTGATAAAACAATATAGAGGGCAGAGGTATCAAGAAAATTGAAAATATACAAAACCTGAACTGTCAAAAGAGAGGCCAGCAACTGATATAAAACAACACAACTTCTCAAGCAAGGCCTAAGTTCAAAAACCTGTTTTGAAGCCTTAAACCACAAAAAATCTGTCAAGCCTTGTCAAAAAACAACTAACAATCAAACTTAAGCCAGTAAACCCGACCTCAGAGATGCCTGAAACCTCACCATTCAAAGCTGGAAGCTAACAACCAAACCTTTCAATCAAAAACCAGTTAACCTGCATAAGCCTCACAAAAACCAGTAAAGCCATAAACCAACAAACAATACCCTGTAAAACATACTCTCAAGCCAAATACCATAAAACCATAGCCTGAAGTAAACCTCCATCCCAAACCTGTAATGACCAAACAAAAACAGCAAAGCCAAGTTTCAAACTCACCCTGCCTGAAGCCCCTTAACCCACAGAAAACCAGTTCAAACAACCAGTCTAACCAATCAAGGCCAAAAATCTGTCAAGTTTAAACTAGCCCAAATACATTAATCTGCTAGGCCAAACCTGAAGCAATCCGCCCAAAGCCAAAAACCAGAATACCACAACAACACCACTTATCAAACCAATTTCCAAATCCATCAGGCCTCAGAAAAACTTCATCATAGGCCAATGTATAAAAAAAAGCATACAGAAGCACAGCAAAGAAGAAGAAGAAAAGAAGTGTCTTAACCAAGCACAGAAGGGGAAAGTATTCGAAGGCAACAGTCAAGCATACAACGAGGCAATAGGAGAAGAGGAGATAAAGAAGCAAAGAAGCGTGCATAGGCAACGGCAGGGTCAACCGAAGAAGAAAAAAAATATCACATAAGGTTCTCGGGCCAAATCATCATCAAACCACGAATCAAAGGGACAAAGAAACACAAACCAGGGTCTCCAACCAGAGCAAGCCCAACATCAAGCACCGTCCCTCACCGCTTTGGCCGCCACAGCTCTCCTCAACCCCTTTCTTCCTCCGTCTCCAAAGGTAATGTTTCTCCCTCACTTTCTTGCATTGTACCTCAAGTAACCATAACAATAGGAAGTCAGAATCAAAAATGGATGTAAAAATCATAAACATGCAAAATCATAATAAAACCCTAATGAGATTTAAAACGAAGATTACCTTGAATCTATCGCCCTAGTGTTTCGTTGGAGGGAAGAGGAGGTTTGAAGATGCCGGTGGCCATGGGCAAGGGAAAACTCAGAGTCAAGGACATGAGAGCAACGAAGAAGACGAATCAAGAACGAAGAAGAGCGCCGCGCTGTACCCTTTGCTAACCCTAACTCAACTAAAACAAATATGTTTAACCCTAAACATTGTGAAATAATTGGGCTTTACCCGTTTCCTGCCTAAAAGCCCAAACGAATTCTATTAGAACCCCCATCCCTTTTGCTGTTTATTCTTGATTTGGCTCCTTAAAACTCTTTGGCCCATACAATTGCTTATCTACCCCCCTTTATTTTTTGGACACCTCTCTTTCTATTTACTTTCTATTAGCTCTTTTTAGAATGTTATTAATTTAGTTAATTAGTGAATTTAATCAAATAGAGGTGTAATTTAATTAGACAAAACTTTAATAATTTGACCAATTTCATTAGTTTAAGTTTAGGATTAATTTAGTAATTTTTAGTATTATTTTTAATTAGATTTAAGTTAATAGCTTTTAGAGTTTTAATTTAGTTTAGAATTATTTAATAATTCTTAAAATAATACTCTATATTAATACAAAATATATATAAAAAATAGAAATTTAAGAAGAAAACATTTTATTTTCTTTAATTAATTCTCTTGTTTTGTACATATTAAATAAAAATATAAAAATGCATGTTCACACCATTTAGTCTGTTATTTAATCGTTGTTATGGTTATATATCACTTAGCTACTTAATCTTTACCTATCTAGTTTTTTTGTTTGATTATTTCATCTTTATTTGGTTATTCTGTTTACGTCTAAATCCAAGAGAAAAAATGATTAAATTTGTTGACTTCATGTCCTCAAATCCAATCACGCGAATATCTTCATTTCATTAAAACTTAAGATAATTTTTTCCCAAATATTCGATTCTTTCAAAACTCGTACCTTTTAAGTCAAAACTTCGACATTAGGTCGTCGTATCTTCAAAAACCCGTCTGTACCCCTTTTCGGCCAAAACAATTTATTTTTAATCAAACGAACAAATTTTAATAAACAGATATTTCAAAAGGTTCCTATAGAATACTATAGATACATTGGGTGCTAATACCTTCCCACTGTATAACCAACCCCCGAACCATAAACCTCTTTTCAAAAACGCCTTGTATTTTTATTACTTTTAGGAAGTATTATTTTACATTGCATATTTTAGGGTTTTATTTCGCTCTTTCCCCTTTTCCCTTGGAAATAATAAAGCGCGGTGGCGACTCTTGCTTTTGTGAGACGAATTAATTAATAATTCGATATCCGATTTACTCCGCTACATTTTTTATCGCTACAGAATTGGCGACTCTGCTGGGGAAAGATTGACCTCATGCTGGTCCATCCCTAAGTGGGTTAAGCCTAATTTGTTTTATCTGTTTTGTTATTATTTGATGTGTTTGATTATGTGTTTAAATTGGGGTTGTTTGGGTTTTTTGCAAAGGACGAATCCTATACCCGGATTAAGTTACACTTAAGAATAGGACGGGCGGTATAGTCATGTTAACTTTGAGGGAGTAATCCCGAAGAAGGAGGCATGAGATCCCCCACTCAATGGAAGGCCCTTTTGAACATAATATTTGTTTACCGAGTAATCGGGAAGACATTATTATCTTCGACCTGGGAGCCAGAGAAATTGAGAACCGTAGAACCCTGACCCATCTTGGCCTTTTTAGGTGTAGCGCGGAGACTATAACGGAGTAATTCGGAAGTAGTTGTTACGCGATGCTACGCTCGGATGAGTTTCTCTTGAGAATATTGCTAATTATTGAGTAATCAAGACGTTGGTAATATCCGAAGGAGGAATGTAGACTCTGGGAACTCTTAGAACCTTGTCTTACAGGTGTGATGAAACCATAGTACATACCTTGGGGTGGTCTTTACCTTTGACTCCATGCTGAAACGTTGAACCTTCGAACCCCATGTTTGTGAACTTGTGTGTAACTGTTGCATTATCATTCATTCATGCATTCATCAACATTTTTTTTTGTAAAAAAAACCTGTTTTTCAAGGAACTTAAGAATGATTCTTGCAAACATCTCAGGTACTATTATTATGGAATTTGGAAGGAGAAACACTCGAGGTTTTAGTTTTAAGGAGCCCGAGATTGAAGAACTGAAGAGTTTAATTCCTAAGATCAAGAACCCGACGGATTTTCAGAAAACGTATGGGTCCATTATACCTCTCATGAAGCGAAAGATGAAGGAAGGCATCCTTGGTACGTTAGTCCAATTTTACGATCCTTTGTACCAATGCTTCACCTTTCCGGATTACCAGTTAATGCCCACCTTAGAAGAGTACTCCTACATACTCGGTTTGCCGATCACCGACTGTGTTCCTTTTTCTGGTTTGGAAGAGGAACCCAAATCTCACGAGATAGCGACCATCACCCACTTGAAGAAGTCAGAGATAGAGGAGAACATGACTACAAAAGGGGGAATCTGAGGCTTGTCTGCGCAGTTTTTGTTGAGGAAAGCTCGTCATTTCGCTGAGATAAAAGATACTTTTGCCTTTGAAGACGTCTTTGCTTTACTCGCTTATGGTCTATTCCTGTTCCCTAACGTTGATAAGTTTGTGGATATCAACGCCATCAGAATTTTCTTGATTGGAAATCCGGTCCCTACGCTGCTAGGAGATACCTACTACTCCATCCATCTTCGAAACTCTTATCAAGGAGGGATGATTATTTGTTGTGCACCGTTGTTGTATCAGTGGTATGTTTCTCATCTACCTAGGTCTGATGTTTTCTGGGATCTCGAGAAGGAGCCGCGATGGGCGCCAAAAATTATGGCTCTCACTCATTTCGACATTGATTGGTATAATCGAGCTTACTATGACGTGAAGATCATCGATAGCTGTGGTGCTTTTCCTAACGTGCCTCTTCTTGGTACGAAAGGTGGAATTAACTATAATCCTGTTCTCGCGCGCCGTCAGTTTGGATACCCGATGAGAGATAAGCCAAACAACATCCATGTGAGTGGTTTCTTTTTACAAGAAGGACAAGATCATCAGGCAGCTAAGAGGGAGATTGAAGGAGCTTGGCGCCACATCCATAGGAAAGGGAGAGATATGTTAGGACATATGGGTGCCGTTTCTTTGGAGCCTTACCTACAATGGGTCCGTGCTAGGGCTTGTGCTCTAAAAATGCCCTATAAACCTGAGAAACCTTTATTCCCTACCGTTGCATCATCATCTGTTGATATCCCTATCGAGAATATGGGAGAATACCAAGGAAATCTGGCTAGGATGAAGTCCAAGAGAGATGCTTGGAAAGAAAAGTATAACATGTCTGAATATGAGAATCGGGTCCTGGCTCGACAACTAAAGGAAAAGGAGGATTTGCTATTTATTCAAGACGGGTGGTTCATTGATCATGATGAGAAGCTTCGTCAAAAGGATGCTTTACTGAAGAAGTATGCTAGTGAAAGGAAGAGAAAGAAGGAAGGTTCGGTAAGCATTGCTCTTGTTCCTAATCCACAAAAGGAAATCATTGATCGATTGGTAGCTGAAAAGAAAGAGATGGAAGACTTTTATGAAGAGAAGATCAGGAAGCTCCAGTTACAGTTGGAATTTGGTCCTTCATCTGATGATTCTGAGTGATCTTTAGCTTTTAGTTTTATTTTACTGACGTCATTTTGTAAAACTCTGTAAAAGGGCTTCATGTTCCAAAGTTGTAATTTACTGCTTTATTATGGGCTTCATGTTCCAAAGTTGTAGTTTACTGCTTTTATTATTGGGTTGTTATCCCAAAGTTGTAATTTATTATTTTGTTGTTCCAAAGTTGTAAGTTGTAATTTACCGCTTTTGATTAATGAAATGAGTTTTTGTTGTTCCAAATTCCTTTACCATTGATGTATGCTAAATTATTGAAGTTCCTTGAAAAATTATCAAAACGAATTATCATTTGCATCACATATCATGCATCATCCAACATTCCACTTCACATGTTTTCTAGAGTCTTATCCTTGTTTCTTTTTCCACTCCGATAGATTGTCAAGCTGTCTCATCGATACGATACTCGAGCCAATCGTCAGAGGAAGATGGAAGATCTGGAACAGGAAAACCACGAGCTTCGTGAGGAGGTCGCTACCCTTGTGTCGGTATGGAAAAGTTAACTGCGCTAGTGCAAAGTTTGATGGCTGCTCAGAATCATCCATCGACTAAAGCTGCTGAGATTCAGACTTCAAATACTGTGGTTTCCGAGATTGTCACCGTTCCAACATCTGTGACTCAAATCAACTCTCCGCTTCAACATCAGATGCCAAAAGGTTTTCCGTGGGGAATTCCTTAAAACTTTGTGCCAGAGGGGTATCAGCCTGTCGTACAGCCTTTGTTTCAACCTACTTTGTCTCTTCCTCAACCAGAGATAACTGCCATGCCGCCTGTAATCCCGTCTGTAACACCTTTCCCGCAACCGGTGATGACAACTGTCGCTCCTGTGGTTCACTCTATGCCATACTTGAATGAACCTACTTATCCTGCCGAGCCTGCTGAAAGTCTGGGTCTTTTTGATAGAATGGAAGAATTTCAAGACCAATTCCAAGAAACGCAGAGGGAGCTCAGAGCGTTAAAGGGGAAAGATTTGTTTGGAAAGAACACGCATGACCTTTGTTTAGTTCCGAATGTCAAGATTCCAGCAAAATTCAAAGTGCCAGACTTTGAAAGATATAAGGGTGATTCGTGTCCTCGGAGTCACTTGACTATGTACGTGAGAAAGATGTCTACATATTCTGATGATCATGACTTGTTGATTCACTATTTTCAAGACAGTTTTACGGGTGCCGCTCTAAAGTGGTATATGGGTTTAGACAGCATTCGGATCCGCAACTTCAACGATCTTAGTGAAGCTTTTGTTCACCAGTATACGTACAACGTTGACATGGCGCCGGACAGGGATCAACTCCGGGCGATGTCCCAGAGAGACAGAGAGTCTTTTAAGGAATACGCCCAGAGGTGGCGCGAAATTTCCGCTCAAATCTATCCTCCTCTTGAGGAGAAAGAGATGATGAAGATATTCTTGAATACTTTAGGTTCCTTTTACTATGAAAGAATGATTTCCAGCACACCCAGTGACTTCACCGAAATGGTAAGTATGGGCATGCGATTGGAGGAAGGGATTTGTGAAGGGCGTTTGGTTAAAGAAGGAAGTCCGTCTAGCAGTACCAAGAAGTTTGGAAGTGTTTTCCCAAAAAGAAAAGAGCAGGATGTCAGCGTGATCTTCCCTGGGAGACCAAGGAGAGGTTACTCACACGTTGCGGCAGTCACCCCGACTGTCCGCCCAACATTGATGACCCCAGCTCATCAAACCCTACTAACTCAACAACGGCCATTTCAGCAGCAGCCTCGACAACAGGCTTATCCATTCAACAACCAGAACCGTTCACCAATAAAACGGCAATTCGATGCCATTCCTATGAATTATACTGAATTGTTCCCTGCTCTTATCAGAAAGAACCTCATAACGACGAAGCCTCCTCCTGTCGCACCAAATAGTACTTCTCCGTGGTACAAGGAGGATCAGTTTTGTGAATATCATCAAGGGTCGCCGGGGCACAACCTTGAGATTTGTTTTGCTCTAAAGGCGGACGTGCAGAGGTTGATTAAGAATGGTATCTTGTCTTTCAAGGATGTTAACCCAAATGTTAGAGAGAATCCTTTGCCTCGACATGGAGCAGCATCAGTGAATATGGTGGAAGATTGTCCGGGAAAGTTTCGAGTTTTTCAAGTTGAACACATAAGAGAGTCGCTGATCAGGTTACATCAGAGCTTAAGAAGACTTGCCTTTGTTAGGCATCAACATGATTATGATGTTTGTGAATTTTGTTCAAGAGAGGTTGATTGCCCTATTGTGAAGGAGGATATTCAAAAATTGTTAGACCAGAGGGTTATCACTATTACATATGACAGAGATCCGGAGGATGAAGTGAATGTTATAATACCACAATTCAATTTGCCTGAATCAGTAGAGATCGTTTACGACAGTCAGACTGCACGTGTTGCTCCTTTGATCATTTATCCACCTGGTCCCGTGCCTTACAACTCCGACCAAGCTATACCGTATAAGTATAATGCCACAATGATTGAGAATGGAGTAGAAGTCCCTATACCAACAAGGCCATCTTTTGTTAACATCGCTGATGTGAGTAGAGTTACGAGAAGCGGACGTGTCTTTGCAGCAGTACCTTTGAAGAGACCAGAAGTTCAAGTCAGGAGGCCCATACCGGCAGAAATTCCAGCGAGAAATGTTGAACCAAGGGTTGAGATAGGCCGATCCAATGAACCTATCCCTCATCCCGATGATGATGAGATTCTGAAGCTTATCAAGAGAAGTGAATATAAGATTGTGGACCAACTATTGCAAACTCCTTCCAAGATTTCTTTGCTTGCTTTACTGAGAGATTCTGGTGCCCATAGAGAAGCTTTGATGAAGGTCTTGGACCAGGCATTCGTGGATCATGATGTGACGGTTGACCAATTTGATGGAATCGTGGGAAATTTTACTTCGTGTAACAATCTTGGTTTCAGTGATGAAGAGCTTTTGGAGGAGGGAAGGAACCATAATATGGCTTTGCATATCTCAATACGTTGTGGAAATGATACTTTATCAAGTGTGTTGGTAGATACAGGTTCGTCGTTAAATGTAATGCCCAAAACTACATTATCTCGACTCTCATATCAAGGTGCTCCCATGAGACCTAGTGGAGTAATTGTCAAAGCGTTTGATGGTTCCAGGAAGACTGTCATTGGTGAAGTGGATCTTCCTATAGTAATTGGTCCTCATACTTTTCAGATCACTTTTCAAGTAATGGATATTCGTGCCGCCTACAGTTTCCTATTGGGTCGTCCATGGATCCATGATGCAGGGGCAGTCACTTCTACGCTCCATCAAAGATTGAAGTTTGTAAGACATGGAAAGTTGGTAATGATTGGTGGAGAGCAGGCTATGGTGGTAAGCCATTTGTCATCTTTCTCTTTTATCGATGTTGATGAGGATGTTGGAACCCAATTCCAAGCTCTATCTGTTGCTAATAATGAAGTGAAGAAGCAAGGGACATCTATTTCTTCTTTTGAGGATGCGCGACGAGTGGTTGCAAGTGGTTCGGCTGAAGGTTGGGGCCAGGTGTTGACTTTGCCCGAGAACAAGTCTGGAGAAGGTCTTGGTTTTCATCCCGTGTCTACAAGAGTCAAGAAGGAAGTAGTTACTCGTCCGATACAAGAGGTTTTCCAAAGCGCAGGTTTTATCCATCCGACTCCTCCTGAAGTTGATGCTATAATAGGAGACGATTCTTAAGAGGATTTACCCGATTTTGTAACGCATGGAGTGGTTTGCCAGAACTGGATTGCTGTTGATGTTCCTGTTGTGATGCACATTTCTAAGTAATGTTTTGTTTTATTTTTGAAAAAATTCGCTCTGCCCAAGGCGAAAAGTATTTGTGTCGGGCTATGTTGAAAATAAATCCTTTTGCTCTGCCCAAGGCAAAAGAGAAAATGTCTGGGCTCTTTGTTTCAAGTATTTCCCTTCATGAATAAAAATGTTATTTTGTCCACTACTGTTTTATTTTTTCACTTTTTCTGGGAAATAGTAATGAAAATTAATTGGTAGTAATAGGAAAATATAATAACTTTTTGTTTTATTTGTACAAATCGATTTCTAAAATAAAGCATAATCATATGTGCAGATTAATCCATGACTTAACCATTGAAAACAATGATCCTATTCCCTCTCCCAACTTTGAATTCCCTGTGTTCAGAGCCGAAGAAGAGGATAACGAAGGAGTTCCTGATGAAATTTCCCGTTTGCTTGAGCATGATGAAAAGATTATTCAGCCGTTTGAGGAACCTATAGAGTTGATCAATTTAGGTGATGAAGAAGATAAAAAGGAAGTTAAGGTCGGAGCATTGCTTATCCCAGAGGTCAAAGAGAAAATGTTGGAGCTTCTCAGAGAGTATGTTGACGTGTTTGCTTGGTCCTACCAAGATATGCCAAGTTTGGACAACAATATTGTGGAGCATCGTTTACCGTTGAGACCTGAATGTCCGCCGATTAAGCAGAAGTTGAGAAGGACTCGTCCCGATATGGCTGACAAGATCAAAGAAGAAGTTCAAAAATAGATTAATGCAGGTTTCCTTGTTACATCGGTCTATCCTCAACGGTTAGCCAATATAGTTCCTGTTGCTAAGAAGGACGGCAAGGTTCGAATGTGTGTAGACTATAGAGATCTGAATAGAGCTAGCCCAAAGAATGACTTCCCATTACCGCACATTGACGTATTGGTCGACAGTACCGCAAAGTTCAAAGTCTTTTCTTTCATGGATGGTTTCTCTTGTTACAATCAAATCAAGATGGCACCAGAAGACATGGAGAAGACAGCTTTCATTACACCTTGGGGAACATTTTGTTATCGGGTTATGCCGTTTGGTTTGAGGAATGCTGGTGCAACATACCAAAGGGCCATGACTTCTTTGTTCCATGACATGATGCATAAATAGATAGAAGTGTATGTAGATGACATGATTGCCAAATCACAAACTGAAGAAGATCATTTGGAACATTTATTGAAGTTATTCCAGCGTTTGCGAAAGTATAAACTTCGTCTGAATCCCAACAAGTGCACTTTTGGTGTTCGTTCTGGAAGACTTCTGGGTTTCATTGTCAGTCAGAAAGGTATTGAGGTAGATCCTGATAAAGTCAAAGCTATTCGAGAAATGCCTGCACCCAAGACGGAAAAACAAGTAAGAGGATTCCTTGGGAGACTGAATTATATTTCTAGATTTATATCTCATATGACTGCTACCTGTGGGCCGATTTTCAAGCTTCTCCGAAAGAACCAAGGATGTGTGTGGACAGAAGATTGTCAGAGAGCTTTTGATAGCATCAAAGAATATTTGCTTGAACCTCCCATTTTGATTCCCCCGGTGGAAGGAAGACCTTTGATTATGTACCTGACTATATTGGAAGATTCCATGGGATGTGTGCTTGGTCAACAAGATGAGACTGGAAGAAAGGAGCATGCCATATATTATCTGAGTAAGAAATTCACAGACTGTGAGTCTCGATACTCAATACTTGAGAAAACCTGTTGTGCTTTAGCTTGGGCTGCTCGCCGTCTGCGCCAGTATATGATGAACCACACCACTTGGTTGATCTCCAAAATGGATCCGATCAAGTATATCTTTGAGAAGCCCGCCTTAACTGGAAGAATAGCCCGTTGGCAGATGTTGTTATCCGAATATGACATTGAGTATCACACTCAGAAAGCAATCAAAGGGAGTATTTTAGCCGACCATTTGGCTCATCAACCAATTGACGATTATCAATCCATCAAGTTTGATTTCCCATATGAAGATGTTATGTACTTGAAAGCTAAAGATTGTGAAGAGCCGTTACCTGAGGAAGGACCTGATCCCGAATCGCATTGGGGTTTAATATTTGATGGAGCTGTGAACTCTTATGGAAATGGAATTGGGGCAATCATTGTCACTCCCCGAGGTACTCATATCCCGTTCACGGCGAGATTGAAGTTTGACTGCACGAACAACATGGCTGAATATGAGGCATGTATTATGGGTCTCGAAGAGGCAGTGGATTTAAGGATTAAGATTCTTGATATTTATGGAGATTCGACATTGGTAATTAATCAAATAAAAGGAGAATGGGAGACTCGTCATCCTGGTTTGATCCCTTACAGAGACTATGCTAGAAGATTGTTAACTTTCTTCAACAAAGTGGAATTACATCAGATCCCTAGAGATGAAAACCAAATGGCTGATGCTTTAGCTACTTGGTCTTCAATGTTTCAAGTGAATGGTTGGAACGACATGCCTACAATCCGGGTTATGTGCCTTGATAGACCTGCTCATGTGTTCTCAGTAGAAGAGGTCATCGACGACAAACCGTGGTTCTATGACATTAAACGTGTTCTTCAAACTCAAGAGTATCCGCCTGGGGCATCCAGTAAAGATAGGAAGACATTGAGAAGATTAGCAAGCAGTTTCTTCCTCAATGAAGAAGTATTGTATAAGAGGAATTACGACATGGTCCTACTCAGATGTGTAGACAGACGTGAAGCAGACATGCTGATGCAAGAAGTACATGAAGGATCTTTTGGCACTCACGCCAATGGACATGCAATGGCTAAAAAGATGTTGAGAGCTGGTTACTATTGGATGACAATGGAATCTGATTGCTGCAAATATGTGAAGAAATGTCATAAATGCCAGATTTATGCGGACAAGATACATGTGCCACCGACCCTCCTCAACGTTATCTCTTCACCTTGGCCTTTCTCTATGTGGGGCATTGATATGATTGGAATGATTGAACCCAAAGCTTCAAATGGTCATCGTTTCATCTTGGTAGCGATCGATTATTTTACTAAATGGGTGGAAGCAGCATCTTATGCTAATGTAACCAGACAGGTGGTAGTCAGATTTATCAAAAATCAGATTATTTATCGATACGGCATCCCGAGCAAGATCATCACGGATAATGGTTCGAATTTGAATAACAAGATGATGAAAGAGCTTTGTGAAGAGTTCAAGATCGAACATCATAATTCTTCTCCTTACAGGCCGAAGATGAATGGGGCAGTTGAAGCTGCGAACAAGAACATCAAAAAGATTGTCCAGAAGATGGTGGTAACTTATAAAGATTGGCATGAAATGCTTCCGTTTGCTTTACACGGATACCGTACTTCAGTTTGAACTTCAACAGGCGCAACCCCATTTTCCCTGGTTTATGGTATGGAAGCAGTACTTCCCGTGGAGGTTGAGATCCCGTCTATGAGAGTGTTGATGGAAGCTAAACTTTCTGAGGCTGAATGGTGTCAAAGTAGATATGATCAGTTGAATTTAATTGAGGAAAAGAGATTGACAGCCTTGTGTCACGGTCAATTATATCAGCAGAGAATGAAGAAGGCTTTTGATAAGAAGGTTCGACCACGCGAGTTCAGAGAAGGTGACCTTGTGCTCAAGAAGATATTATCTTTCCAACCTGATTCTAGGGGCAAGTGGGATCCGAATTATGAAGGACCGTATGTCGTTAAGAAGGTTTTCTCTGGAGGTGCTTTGATTCTCACCAATATGGACGGTGAAGAGCTCCCGCGCTCCATGAACGCCGATGCAGTCAAGAGATATTTCGCTTAGGTTTGAGTTGACAGTTTGCTAAGTTGGAAACCCGAAGGGGCGGCTTAGGCAAGCTTTTGGTCAGACCAGTCTTGGCATTTGAGCATATTTTGGAATTTGAAGTTGTTAGGAAGAATAGTGATCATTGTTTTTATGTAACCCTTTCTTTCATGTACTATTTCCCAAAATTTTGTAAACCGTTGGAGTCGCGTTGTTAGTGAACTACCATCTTATTAATGAAATTTGAGCATTTACCTTTTATGGGCAAAATTTTGATTTTACAGAAATATTTGAAACAAAGTTATTTAAAGTATTCTTATTTTAAAAATGTGTCGTGAATAATGAAAGGAATATTAACAGTTGTTCCGAGGATGGTCAAGCCATGAAATGCAAAACAATATAGTAATTTATCCTTGCATGATGAACATGTTTCGTTTCAAAATCATCATGAGGTGTTGGTTGTGTTAAACTTGAGTTTTTCGTGGTACTAAGTTTGGTGACTCCCCAGCCTTTCCAGTTAAGCGTTGTTTTGGTTACCCTTATTTGGGCGATTTCTAAAGTGTGGTACGCTTCGTCTCATGCCAGTAGTCTATTGGTATTAGATGATTGGATTTGATTACTTTTCTCCTCAGAAGATTTGAGCCTTGTACCGTGATACGCTCTGACGTTGCTTTGTGGTTCCAGTTCCAGTTATTTTCCGCCTTTTTTAAGATTGGCCGAGTATCTATTATGTCGTGACATCTTTTTGTCTTCAAGTTATTCCATCTGTTTGTTTTGTCAGCATAACATTCATTTACTCATTTACACTTATATCACGCATGCATATTCACATTTGTCATTGATTTTGGGTTGTATACTTTGTTTATTAAGACAATGCACATGTTCTTTCCAAGCAGAAGGTTAGCTTAGGCAGAAAATGTGCTTCCTTTCTAAATTCCCCAACTGAGCTAATCCTCGTGGATGATTTTTTTTGATTTAGCTTTCCTTGTCCATTTCTGGATAGGATGAATTCCCCAATCGAGTTACTTTCTCATTGGTTGGAGTCTTGTTTGACTGTTTTCTCTCTGGTTTATTCCTGGAGGAAGTTGTGGTCTCTTGCATAGGCTATCTCATGATTTTCCCCAGTGAAGTCGCGACCTAGACGAATGGTGCATTTATTTTTCACATTTGAGTATGTGATCTCCTCGGGAAGGATTGATTCATGGTTCTCTTTGACGAAGATTTTATTCTCTGCCAGTGTCATCGCAATTTCCTTCTGAGTTATTATTTTTGGAAAACGACAAGCGGCGGTCTCTTCATGAGCAACTTGTGCGTTATTATTATTTTGGAAAACGGCAAGCGGCGGTCTCTTCATGAGCAACTTGTACGTTATAGACATCGTTGGAAAACGAAAAGCGGCAGTCTCTTCATGAGCAACTTGTACGTTATAGACATCGTTGGAAAACGACAAGCGGCGTTCTCTTCATGAGCAACTTGTACGTTATAGACATCGTTGGAAAACGACAAGCGGCGGTCTCTTCATGAGCAACTTGTACGTTATTATTATTTTGGAAAACGGCAAGCGGCGGTCTCTTCATGAGCAACTTGTACGTTATTATTTTTCTGGAATACAGCAAGTTGCAGCTTCTTTATTTGAGCAGCTTGTATGTTATAGTATTTTTGGAAAACGGCAAGCGGCGGTCTCTTCATGAGCAACTTGTACGTTATTATCTTTCTGGAAGACAGCAAGTGGCAGCTTCTTTATTTGAGCAGCTTGTATGTCATGGTATTTTTGGAAGACAGCAAGTGGCGGCTTCTTTATTTGAGCAGCTTGTATGTTATTGGCATCCCTGGACGACAGCAAGTGGCAGCTTCTTTATTTGAGCAGCTTGTGTATCTACAACCTTATTATTATTTCATCATTAATTAGTATATCTCCGGAAATCTCGCCGAGAAGTCTGTTATGAATCTTTACCTTCAGAAGTCGGTAATCCATTATCAGTAAAATTGATACTTTCTGTCTATCTTTGACCTTGAGTTGTGAGCTCACTGATATTTTGGGTCAATAATTTGTTGTATGGCCTATGCAAGATACCTTCTTTGTTAGGGTCAGAGTCCGTATTCTCTCAAATTTTTATTCGCCGTCAAGAGTCTATTACTTGAAGTCGATGGTTTATTTCCCTAATAGTGTATAATCTATGTTCCTGTGTTTTGTTGGTGTTTGGTTTCTCCAGCATTATCTTATTTCATACAAATCTTTCTCTGTGAATTCAATCATTACATTCATATCAAACATAATGGCGGTATCTTAGGGCAAAAATTTGCGTATTATGTATTTAAGTACCTTCAATCTCGTCGAGACGAAGATTTTAATCTTCATATCTCCGGATAGAAGAAACTTAAATAGGGGCAGCTGTTGTACCCCAAATTTTGACCTAAGATACCATCTCCCATCTGCATCATTACATTGCAAGTTGTTTTTGACCTATTTTATCAATTTTCAAAGCAAATTATAAATTCATAACTTTTTCAAGTCAAGAGCTGGTTATTTTTGAAACGCTAAATTCATTAACTGATCAATGCAAAAATAATGTTTATTTAATTATTTATTATTCTGAATTTAAATAATTGGAATTTATTTTCAGTTATTATATAATTTAAAGAATTATAAATAATGAAGTAAATATTTGAAAAGAAGTTTATTAATTGATCAATGATGTTTATTTAATTATTTATTATTCTGAATTTAAAGAATTGGAATTTATTTTCAGTTATTATATAATTTAAAGAATTATAAATAATCAAGTAAATATTTGAAAAGAAGTTTATTAATTGATCAATGATGTTTATTTAATTATTTATTATTCTGAATTTAAATAATTGGAATTTATTTTCAGTTATTATATAATTTAAAGAATTATAAATGATAAAGTAAATAATTGGAAAGAAGAAAAGAATTAATTGGTAAAAATAATAGAGTTTTATTCATTTTATTCCAATTGTTACAATTATTGTTTAAATACCGTATTTATTTACAAAGTATTTACAATGATAATTTTTACAATGTTTAAAGTGAAATAAAAACTATCCTAATTTTTCTAAGTTCTAAATCTTCATCTTCTACCCAATGTTTCTTTGATGCTCATTTGATTTTACCTGCAAAGAATTAAAAGAAAAGTCAGAAATAGATATATAATTAAAAGCAGATAATTAATTTAGCGTTCATCATTAAAAGAAAACGGCTGGAATCAGTTTTTATCCTCTTTGCAAATCACGGGATTTCTCCCGGTTCACAAAAAGGGATGAATTTTATTGATAAATATGAATGCACAAGTTAAAAATTGCACAAATCCAATTTTTTGTAAAAACTGCATATTTCAAAATCAACAGCATATGCAAATAACCAAGTCAAAGTTACTCATTTTTCAAACCAAAGTCCAACGTAAACTGTCCAAAAATATGGAAGTATGGAAATACAAAGGCTCCATACTGTAACAATGCAGATGACAAAGAGAAATGTGCAGATCAAAACCATATATGCAAGCAAATATTTTCCTAAATTCATCATTTTCCAGCTTTGCTTTTTCAGAACACAAAGTACATATAACATTTTAATGTTTCAACTGTACTAAGGAGAGAGAAGAGAGAAAAGAGTGTGGGTTTACAGGTTTTGGCCTTAGGCAGAAAAGGGATATAAAACAAAACTGCAGTGGCACGGTAAAAAAGGGAAGTATAGAAAAGGATACAAAACAAACTGGATAAAACAATATAGAGGGCAGAGGTATCAAGAAAATTGAAAATATACAAAACCTGAACTGTCAAAAGAGAGGCCAGCAACTGATATAAAACAACACAACTTCTCAAGCAAGGCCTAAGTTCAAAAACCTGTTTTGAAGCCTTAAACCACAAAAAATATGTCAAGCCTTGTCAAAAAACAACTAACTATCAAACTTAAGCCAGTAAACCCGACCTCAGAGATGCCTGAAACCTCACCATTCAAAGCTGGAAGCTAACAACCAAACCTTTCAATCAAAAACCAGTTAACCTGCATAAGCCTCACAAAAACCAGTAAATCCATAAACCAACAAACAATACCCTGTAAAACATACTCTCAAGCCAAATACCATAAAACCATAGCCTGAAGTAAACCTCCATCCCAAACCTGTAATGACCAAACAAAAACAGCAAAGCCAAGTTTCAAACTCACCCTGCCTGAAGCCCCTTAACCCACAGAAAACCAGTTCAAACAACCAGTCTAACCAATCAAGGCCAAAAACCTGTCAAGTTTAAACTAGCCCAAATACATTAACCTGCTAGGCCAAACCTGAAGCAATCCGCCCAAAGCCAAAAACCAGAATACCACAACAACACCACTTATCAAACCAATTTCCAAATCCATCAGGCCTCAGAAAAACTTCATCATAGGCCAATGTATAAAAAAAAGCATACAGAAGCACAACAAAGAAGAAGAAGAAAAGAAGTGTCTTAACCAAGCACAGAAGGGGCAAGTATTCGAAGGCAACAGTCAAGAATACAATGAGGCAATAGGAGAAGAGGAGATAAAGAAGCAAAGAAGCGTGCATAGGCAAAGGCAGGGTCAACCGAAGAAGAAAAAAAATATCACATAAGGTTCTCAGGCCAAATCATCATCAAACCACGAATCAAAGGGACAAAGAAACACAAACCAGGGTCTCCAACCGGAGCAAGCCCAGCATCAAGCGCCGTCCCTCACCGCTTTGGCCGCCACATCTCTCCTCAACCCCTTTCTTCCTCCGTCTCCAAAGGTAATGTTTCTCCCTCTCTTTCTTGCATTGTACCTCAAGTAACCATAACAATAGGAAGTCAGAATCAAAAATGGATATAAAAATCATAAACATGCAAAATCATAATAAAACCCTAATGAGATTTAAAACGAAGATTACCTTGAATCTGTCGCCCTAGTGTTTCGTTGGAGGGAAGAGGAGGTTTGAAGATGCCGGTGGCCATGGGCAAGGGAAAACTCAGAGGCGAGGACATGAGAGCAACGAAGAAGACGAATCAAGAACGAAGAAGAGCACCGCGTTGTACCCTTTGCTAACCCTAACTCAACTAAAACAAATATGTTTAACCCTAAACATTGTGAAATAATTGGGCTTTACCCGTTTCCTGCCTAAAAGCCCAAAAGAATTCTATTAGAACCCCCCATCCCTTTTGTTGTTTATTCTTGATTTGGCTCCTTAAAACTCTTTGGCCCATACAATTGCTTATCTACCCCCCTTTATTTTTTGGACACCTCTCTTTCTATTTACTTTCTATTAGCTCTTTTTAGAATGTTATTAATTTAGTTAATTAGTGAATTTAATCAAATAGAGGTGTAATTTAATTAGACAAAACTTTAATAATTTGACCAATTTCATTAGTTTAAGTTTAGGATTAATTTAGTAATTTTTAGTATTATTTTTAATTAGATTTAAGTTAATAGCTTTTAGAGTTTTAATTTAGTTTAGAATTATTTAATAATTCTTAAAATAATACTCTATATTAATACAAAATATATATAAAAAATAGAAATTTAAGAAGAAAACATTTTATTTTCTTTTATTAATTCTCTTGTTTTGTACATATTAAATAAAAATATAAAAATGCATGTTCACACCATTTAGTCTGTTATTTAATCGTTGTTGTGGTTATATATCACTTAGCTACTTAATATTTACCTATCTAGTTTTTTTGTTTGATTATTTCATCTTTATTTGGTTATTCTGTTTACGTCTAAATCCAAGAGAAAAAATGATTAAATTTTTTGACTTCATGTCCTCAAATCCAATCACGCGAATATCTTCATTTCATTAAAACTTAAGATAATTTTTTCCCAAATATTCGATTCTTTCAAAACTCGTACCTTTTAAGTCAAAACTTCGACATTAGGTCGTCGTATCTTCAAAAACCCGTCTGTACCCCTTTTCGGCCAAAACAATTTATTTTTAATCAAACGAACAAATTTTAATAAACAGATATTTCAAAAGGTTTCTATAGAATACTATAGATACATTGGGTGCTAATACCTTCCCACTGTATAACCAACCCCCGAACCATAGACCTCTTTTCAAAAACGCCTTGTATTTTTATTACTTTTAAGAAGTATTATTTTACATTGCATATTTTAGGGTTTTATTTCGCTCTTTCCCCTTTTCCCTTGGAAATAATAAAGCGCGGTGGCGACTCTTGCTTTTGTGAGACGAATTAATTAATAATTTGATCTCTGTTGTACCCCAAAATTTGCCCTCCCATTTCTCAATGATTTCTCATCACAAAGCCCTTGAAGCTCAAGATCCAGTTAGGGTTTCACCTGCTCAAGACTTCTCCTTGCACTGTTGACCCAAATTAGGGTTTGTGTTTGCACAAAGATGTTTTGACCTAAAATGCCTAAGATGACTTTCATGCTTCATGTTGGACTCCCAAGTTTATCCATACCAAGTTTCAAGTCTTGATTCCAAATTTTGCCCAGTCAATTGGACAGTTGACCTAGAAATCAACTGTATTGGGGGAAAAGTCAACTGTGGCCAATGGACAGTCAAATCTCATGAAAACTGACCCACATCAACATTATGAACTCACATGGACCATTTGATCAAGTTTGGATCACAATTCCACAAGAAATTTGATCAGATCACCAAAAGGGCAAAATGGTCATTTTTAGGGTTTTGACTGCACAAAGGCAATTTTTGACTGTTTGACCTAGCCAATGGCAAACCAAGCTCACATATGGACTCAAGGACCCCATGGAATTGTCTTGACATGCTCAACAAGTTCAAAAGATCCCAAATGCACAAGATTGACAGTTGAATTTCCCAGTCAATTGATCAATTTTGACTGTATACTGAAAAGTCAAACTTTGACTTTTTGGTCAAAATCAAGTGTCAAGATTCATTTTTCATTAAAACATGACAAATCATGAAACTTGTTCATCAAGAAATCAAGAATTGCAAATTAGGGTTTGAAATGAAGATTTTTCATAACTTAGAATTTTTCTAAGTTATGAAAAACCCTAATTTTTTTCCAAACTTTGCCCCACTTTCTCACCAAGATTCATTTGGATTCAAGCAAAAGTCAAAACATGAAAGTTGTAGCCTATTGCAAAATCTACAACTTTGATTCACAAAGTTTTCCCAAAAGAGGCTTGTATCTCAAGTTACAATTTTTGGAACAGGGGTACCAAACCATTCTTAACTTAGAGAAAATTTGACCTATTTTAGGCAGGATTTTTACCTAACTTCAAGACCATTTTTCACATACTTCGACTTGGAATTTCAATTTGCATTTCAAAGATGGATTGTATTACACATTCCAAGCTTTCCAAAATGTCCAAGAACTCATCAAACAACCTCATGGTTAGGGAGAATCGAATTTGGCAATATGGGAAAAACTCACTTTTGTTATGGCCAATTTCCATGTTCATACACTTAGGCAATTTTCAAATCAGCATGCATTTCTTGATTACAGGCCCTAAAACCCTTTAACACTCAATAATTTAATGCTAACTCATTGTGCCAAGGCCTTTTTTTATGAGTTTAAGCATTACATGTTGAACTAAGCCATTTATAGAAAAAGCAAATTAGCCATTCTTGAAAAGTTGCACTTTATGTCAATTGATAAATCAAGAAGGTACAAAGAAAATCTCTGAGGCACAAGTTTATGAACAAAACACACTGATCAAGGGGAAGGTTAGCAGCATAGCTTGGGGGCCTGCATCAGTCTAGAACACCAAGTTGCCTTTTGTTGCTTAAAGTGTAAGAAACATAGCATATCATCCAACAACTTTCATCTCAACACAAACAAGCTTAAGCAAAAACTTTGTACACTTTCTAAACACCCTAACTGAGCTAGAACACGAGCCAACCCTCTCCAACACCCTTTCATTCACAGAATCACCCTCAAACTGCCAAAACAAGGCATATTCTGCAACTTGAATCCCACAACTCATTTCCATCGTGCATCTTGGCCAAAAACACTTCAAACACATTCCATAATATCCATATAAACTATTCCAAACCTTGAACTGAGATTGTAACAGCCATAGCACCATTTTCCATTTCCATTTTTTTATCTTGTAGGTGGACTTCTGCAGCTTGATTTGGCACGATTCAAAACACACCAAGCATTGGAATAACATCACTACACTTCAGGCAAGCTGTACAAATCTTCATCTTGCCCTGAAAACTCCTCCATTGCCAGACACGACTCCAACTGAACAGGTATATTCTTGAACTTCTAACTCTTAATGTAGGCATCATTAGCTCTAAGTTTGTGAATAAGAAGTGTTCTACTCATGCCCCTGAAACTGTACATACCTTTACTTTCCATTTATTTTGCCTATGCTATGAGAATTTGAGGTCTGAACATTGATAAAAAGTTAGGTTAAGATTTGGGAATGATGAAATTCTCTCTCATTTTTTAGAGTTAGGATGAGTTCTTTACATATTCAGAATCGTGGCTTGATGATTAACATTTCTTATGTTGTAAGTTTGTGCTAAAAGTCCAAGAATCCAGGTGTTTGAATCATTGTACAAGCGCGCGTTTTTTGTCAAAGTTCTGGCCAGAGGTTGAAGAAGGTCCTATTGGGTTGGGCTTGTTCTGTTTTTCTTATTTGCACCTTGCTTTTGCTTTTGAACCTCCTTGACCCATTTTGATTTTTACTTATCATTTTCCATTTTTTCCTTTTGATTTTATTTCTATATTTTTATTTAAGTATGAAAAAATATAAAAATCTTTTTTTTCACATTTTTTGCATTTATTTTGATATTTATTAGTCTTTAGTTAGTTTGTACATAAATAATATATAAATACTATTATTTAGAATAACTAGAAAAAATAATGCAAACACACTTATTTTCTAATTTTTATTTTATTTTATCTTCTGAAAATATTTTACATAAAACATACTTTTTTTTGTAAATATTAAATATTATTATTTTTGCACATATTTAATATATTTGATAAATTATATAAATACATACATATTAATTAGCATATTTAGTAAATAATACAAAAATATATACATTTTTATTTTTATTAATATTTGATAGTAAAAATACCTTTTTGACAAATATACTTCATTTTTATTTTATTTTGTATATAATTGATAAATATTTGTACATATTAAATAATTAATGCATTTACTTAATAAAATTAGGGTTTTGCCCTAAACATAAAAAACTCCAAAAAATAATACTTTTTATTTTGTTTACTTGATATATAAAAATCCTTTTTTTCATACATATAAAAAACCTTTTTGCATCTTGCATATTTATTTTATTTCCATTTAAATTTGTGCAATCAATTATCTTGTAAATAATTCCAAATTGATGTAATAGCTAGGTTTAAATTCCTTGTCAAATACCCCCCCATTTGAACATTTGTACCCCCCTTCCCATATATTGTGTTGTAATAGTTTAGGACTTTCAATTCCGCACTTTAATGCTTTCTAAATATACCATGTTAGAATTAGGGTTTGTATGCAAATAAAAACAACAAAATAGTTTGACCTAATTTCAAGATAATAAAGCATGAAAATGGACAACACTAATCACACTTGCACCCCTAGGGTATTCCACTTGTTGCCTTCAATAATGGGCCATATTGCATGTTAGGTCTCTTTGGGAAAAACAAACAATTCAAATGATCATAGTCCCTCGACGACGCTTTCGAAAAGTTGCCTAAAAATGATCAAGTCCCTTAAAGGAAAATTGCCCAAAGATACTTGGCACCATTGCAATTATGGTCTAAACGATGACCCGCGCCCGTCCCTTTCACATCCTAACACAAGATTGTCCATCAAATGCAATGGTGGAACAAAATTGTTAAAAGGGTTAAAACATAGCAAAAATCTTTGAGAACTTTAGGGTAGATAGCTCTTAAGTACTTGTCAACTTGCAAAACAAAAACACTTGCCTATTTTTCAAACCACACTTCACAAACACTTTCAAAACAAACTTTCAAAAAAACCTTGAAACATCTTTTCAAAAAGACAAACACCTTTTGTAAAACATTCGAGTAAAGAATTGTTACAAGGGTAGCCTAGACAAGGCATCTTTTTCAAAACATTTTCAAAACCATACACAAAGCACCATTTCAAACAATTGAAAACCAAGGCAAGTTGATCTAAGCAAGTACCTAAGATCCCATGGATAACCATGGATAGAAAGGGTGCTAATACCTTCCCTTTCTATAATCTACTCCCTGAACCCAAGAAAAATATCTCAAAGGTTTTTGCTGTGCTTTTTAAACCTTTCCTTAGGATAAAATAAAAAGTCGGTGGCGACTCTTGCTCAACCGAAACATTTGCGAAAACAAACGCAAAACCATAGTCAGTTCTCCCACCGTATCACAGAACTGGCGACTCTGCTGGGGATACATTTAAAAGTGGAGTAACCTTAGGGCTTAGATCACCCTCTTGCATGATTAAATTGTTTGTTTTGATTGCTTTACATCTTGGCTCTATTGTTTGGGTTTGCAATCCTACACCCGGATTTTTGGAAACATTCATAGATAGCAATACGTTGTGGAAACTGTGCGGGGTATACCGACACGGTCGAAGCAATAGCTATATTAATGCGACATATTTGTGAGTACCGGTAACCCTTGAGTTCAATCAAGGAGAGTACGGGGCCGCTGAGTGATGTCACTAAGCACTAATGACCTATAACCTTACTTGACCATCTTGGCCTTACATTAGGGGTAGTGAGATGACCGGCTTTGGTGCAGTCCGAAGTTGGTAGATACTCGATACTACACTCATTGAGGGTTGTTTTCTTGGAATATTTTGGTCGCTAGTTAAATGGCTAAACCAAAACAATGAACAATGAAAACAATCCAGTGATATTGAGCTCCTTAGAACCCGGTTACTATTTATAGGACAGGTTTTTAAGCCAACTACACTCAAGAGGGTACTTACCTATGAAACCCCATGCAAGCCTGAAACTAGGGTTTGGTGTGAATTGCTTGTACATACGTTTTGTGCATACATCATAAACATCATAAAGTATCATATGTATTCACTAACCATTTCAAGGGTTTGGATCTTCATCTTTGTTCTTGTTTTGTAGGTCATGGAAATTCCTCGCAGAAAAACCATCCAAGTCAACCTTGTGAGAATCTCTCCTTAACTCAAGGAGCTCACCTCAAGAATTCTGGAAAGCTCATCCTTCAATGAAAGACATGGTAGACTGCTCAGCTTAGTCAACACCAACATTGAAGAAGACATGATGAAAGTGCTATTCTAGTTCTTTGACCCTCTTCACCACTGTTTCACTTTCCCCGATTACCAGTTGGTGCCCACTTTGGAGGAGTTTTCTCAACTCCTAAGAATCCCTATCCTTAATCAACTACCCTTCAACGGTATGGAAAAGGAACCAAAGCCGGAAGATGTTGCTCGAGCATTACATCTACAACCATCCGACATCAAGGGGCATTGGGAAACCAGAAGCGGCGTCAAAGGATTCTTAGCAAAATTCTTGTTTGAGAAGGCACAAGAATGTTGGAATTCATTGGACCTACAAGCCTTTGAAGAAATTGTGGCACTCCTTATCTATGGGTTGGTCTTGTTCCCAAATTCTGACCAATTGGTAGATGTCAACGCCGTCAAAATCTTCTTGTCCAGAAATCCAATACCAACATTTCTTGGGGACATTCTTCACTCATTTTACACACGAACAATGAGAAAGAGGGGTGTTCTCATGTGCTGTACTCCTCTCCTTGCAAGGTGGTTTATTTCGCACCTTCCACAATCTGTCTTGAAGAATGACCAAGGCTCAAGGTGGTCCCAACGGTTGATGACTCTTACTCACTCTGATGTACATTGGTGTTCTCGGTCCAGAGAAAATGTCATCATCATCGATCGTTATGGAGAGTTTCCTAATGTTCCTTTACTTGGAATCAGAGGAGGTATCACCTACAACCCTTGCCTAGCTTTGAGGCAATTTGTATATGCACGGAGGGATGGCCCTCACGACATGTTAATTCCTGACCTAGTTTTTGACTTCGACAACGATGCGCAAGGACTTCGCCAAAGATTCATCAGAGCTTGGGGGAGGCCCAACAAGGTTGATAGCAAGACTCTGGGACACAAGAACTCCATCCCTCTTGAGCCTTATCTCAAGTGGGTACGAGCCCGAGCCCAAAGTCTAATGATGCCTTATCCTCATGTTCTCCCTGTGATTAAAGAGCCCGTCAAGGAAGGCGAGGTTCCCTACACCATCCTACATCCTGACATGCCTACCTCGTGGGAGGAAATGCAGAAAAGTTGGATTCAGCTCAAGGAGGAACATAACACTTTTGAAACCAGCTTCTACGCAAGCGAGAAGAAGGTTCTAGAGCTTACCCGCCGACTCCATGAGCAAGAGGCCCTCAACACCTACATCGCACCAAAGAGGATGCGCAATGTCTTTTTACCTTGAGAAGTTGTTTTTATAATATTTGGCCCATGGGGCACTTATGTACTAACAAATTTCTTCTTATTAATATGACGTGCGTTTCTTTTTGTCTGCAACAATTTTGAATATTCTAAATCCTTGAATGCATTGCATACATAAGCATACCATTCATCATGTGCATAAGCAGGTCTCACGCCAGGTTTCCTTATCTGTCTGCTATTTATTTCAGTAGGATGGATCTCGAGCAAACAGTCAAAGACCTGCAGACTCAAAATGCACAGTTCCAGCAACTCCGGATGACCTTGACTAAGGGTCAGGAGGATCTAAAGACCTTGCTGGGGAATAAAGACCCAGTGAAAAATAAGAAAAAGAGACTCGGGGTGGCTACTTTGGGGAGAAGATTTGACGGAGAGGCCAGGAGAGTGCTTGAATTTCCTCCTACTTCTGATGAAGGGACCAGTAAAGGAGGTGGGGCTGCGGTACCTTCCGAGTCCGATGTGGAAGAAGAGGAGGTCGAAGAGGATGAAGACTACTCTGATCAACAATACCCTCCGGCTGATGATAAATACAAAGGTTTAGAAGACAGGTTGGCCGCCATGGAGCTACAGAGAGTACCGGGTTTGGATTTCGAAGACTTGGGTTTAGTTGTCGGGATTGTGATTCCCCCAAATTTCAAAGTACCAGTGTTTGTGAGGTATGACGGGTTGTCCTGTCCAAAAATGCATCTCAGGTCCTACGTAAGAAAGATCCAACCTTATACGGCAGATAAGAACCTTTGGATCCATTTCTTTCAAGACAGCCTTTCTGGGGCTCAATTGGAGTGGTTTTATCAGCTAGAGGGAACCAGCGTCCGAAACTGGGAAGATTTGGCCACCGCCTTTTACAAACAATATCAGTATAATTCTGACCTTGCTCCCACGCGTACCCAACTTCAGGGTATGTCAGTGGGAACAGGCGAAGGATTCAAAGAATATGCATAAAAATGGAGGGATTTGGCTGGCAGGGTGCAACCTCCTTTAACCGACCGTGAACTTGTTGATATGTTTCTAGGGACCCTATCTGGGCCATTTTTCAATCATCTGATCGGTAACTCTTCCGCGGGGTTTACCGATTTGATCTTAACAGGCGAAAGAATATAAGCTGGCATCAAGTCAGGGAAGATTCAGAAGGGTGTTGCTGCAAGTGTTGAGAAGAAACCTTTCAAGAAGGAAACAACTATGATATATTCTCAAAGAAGAGCAGGGAAGACTGAACGCCGGCCAACTGTGGGGGCCGTAATGATTCAAAACCCTTCAAGTGAGCAGCCTCGCTATAACCAGTCCAGACCAAATCAACAACGGGTGGAACGGCCACAACGGCAGTTCACCCGCATTAATATGACTCCAGCTCAAGTACTTCCCCATCTGTTAAAGTTGAATCTCGCCACTATCAAAGAGGCACCAAAAAATGTGAATACGTCCTCTCCGCATTACCATCCTAATGCTAAATGCGCCTACCATTCTGACAGTGTTGGGCACGACACCAATGATTGTTGGGCACTCAAGCATAAAATCCAAGACCTGATAGAGGCGAAGGAGGTGGAGTTCGACGCTCCGGAGAAGCCTAATGTGATATCTGCTCCCATGCCGAAGCACGGCCGAAATGTCAATGCCATTGAAGAAGATTTGTATGTTGCTGATGTCAATGATCTGATAACTCCATTGTTAACCATCAAGTTGAATCTGTTAAAGGCCGGGATCTTCCCGGGATGTAAAGAAGACTGCTATTGTTGTTACTCTCTGCCGTTTGATTGTCCGTTACTGAAGAAAGGCATCCAAGGCCTAATGGACAGTCGACAAATTTTGTTTGAAAAAGTTTCTGCTATTCCAACCGATACTGAAGATGTCTCAATCATAACCATTCACGCTAATCTTTCCAAGGCCATCAAAAAGCCTGTTAAGATTACACCAGCTACGAAATCTGTTCCTTTGAAGATAACAATGCCAGGGCCTGTTCCCTATGTTTCTGAGAAGTCAATACCATGGAACTATGGCGGTGACGTCTACTACCATGGTATTAAACAAATCGAAATAACTGAAGAAAGTTCAGATGATGAGGAAGCCAGCATTGGAAACATTGCAGGCACGAGCAAAATCACCCGGAGCGGGAGAATATTTTCTCTAGAGATTGCCCCTCCAAGAGAAATCTTTGGACCCTCATCTGCTGACAAGGTCATCCCTGCACCAATAAAACTCTCCGCTAGAACCCCATTGATTGAAGATGTTGTTGTTCCTAGTTTTGTCCCTCCTATCGCTGTTGATAAAGGTAAGGGAATCCAAGATGAGCTCGTCAGGGCGAGGGCTCAACCCTTGGTCATCCCGGAAACCTCCAAGAAGGAAATGGATGAGATCTTGAAGATAATCAGAAGGAGTGATTACGATGTGGTAGAACAGCTGGGGCAAACCCCCTCAAAGATCTCCATGCTGGCACTACTACTTTGCTTGGAAGCGCACGCTAAAGCTCTGATAAAATTCCTGAAGGCAGCCCATGTGCCCCAGGAAACCTCTGCAGATCAATTTCAAAATTGCGTGGCCAGCCTTACTGCGGACAATGGATTAGGTTTCTCTGATGCCGACCTAACTCCTAAAGGTAGAAACCACAATGATGCGTTGCATATTTCAGTCGAGTGCCGAGGAACTACTCTCGCACATGTCTTGGTCGACACTGGTTCGTCGCTGAATGTACTGCCTAAGAAGGCCTTAGACCGACTAGATTGTGAAGGGTTGGAGTTGAAACCGAGTGATATTGTTGTCAGAGCTTTCGATGGTTCGAAGAGAATGGTCCATGGGGAGGTTGATATTCCCATCAAGGTGGGCACTGAGGTGTTTAAATCTACTTTCTATGTGATGGACATCCGTCCGTCTTACTCTTGCTTGTTGGGTAGGCCTTGGATACACCATGCAGGGGCAGTCACCTCCTCCTTACATCAGATGTTGAAATACCCTGTCAAAGGGAAGATCATAACCGTCCATGGCGAAGAAGAGTACATGATTAGCCACTTGAACTCCTTCCGGTACGTGGAGGTAGAAGGTGAGTTCATTGAGACGCCTTTTCAGCATTTCGAAGAACTCCTTCCTGAAATAACAGTAGCAAAGTTGGCAGCTGAGACCCCGAAGCAGATGGCCAGGATGGCATCTCTGGAGGACGCAAAGGCCGCAATAAAGGAGGGGAAGAATTCAGCATGGGGGCAGTTGCCTGATATTCCATATAAGACAGACAAATTTGGATTAGGGTTCACTACCGCGGGCCAGAAAGCTATGCGCCGTTCGAAGATTGAAAGAGCGCCAGTCAAAATTTCTCCCTACGGAATCAACGCTTTGGAGGACGAAGACAAAGAGAGCAACATCGAAGAGTGGATTTACCCAACTGTCAAAGGAGGATTGTGCAACTGGGAGGCAAAAGACTTTGTCCCCATCACTTTTATTCATCAGTAATTTATCTGTCAAATATTTCCTATTGGTCTGTAATATTTATTTTCGAACAATCCGCACACTATCTTTTTACCTCATGCCTTGCCCGGGGCATGTAGGTCCATTTGTAAGGGTTTTGATTATTTTTCATATCCATATGCCATGTTTAATGATTCATTGGACGTTTTTCATTTGATAAACTGCTGTGTTCATTTTCTTTCCTTTTGCATTTTTGTTTAAGGATGGCTATCCCTTACACACACCCACACTCACAAATGCAGGTACCCATCCACTCCGGATTCCATGGGTGACTATTCTGCTATATCCTTCAACAACTCTGAAGATCTGGTCAATCAAGCCGAGTATGAAGATGAAGAAGGTTGTGAAGTACCAGGGGAACTAGCCAGACTCCTACAGCAAGAGGAAAGGGCCATCTTACCTCACAAAGAGTCATTGGAAACTGTCAACTTAGGGACCGAGGAAGACCGGAAGGAGGTGCAAATGGGTGCCAATCTGGAACCAAGTGTCAAGGAGCGCCTGATACAGTTGTTGAATGAGTATGTTGACATCTTCTCTTGGTCTTATGAAGACATGTCGGGTTTAGACACAGACATCGTGGTTCACCGTCTCCCCACAAGAGAGGATTGTCCACCGATCAAGCAAAAAGCCCGTCGAATGAGGCCTGACATGTCTGAAAAGATCAAAGCAGAAGTGATGAAGCAATTCGACGATGGCTTTCTGGCTGTTACATCCTATCCTCAATGGGTCGCTAACATCGTGCCAGTACCTAAGAAAGACGGCAAAGTCAGGATGTGTGTGGACTACCGGGATTTGAATAGAGCCAGCCCCAAAGATGATTTTCCACTTCCACACATTGACATTTTGATCGACAATACAGCTCAGCACAAAGTGTTTTCCTTCATGGATGGATTCTCGGGCTACAATCAAATCAAAATGGCCCCCGAGGATATGGAGAAAACAACTTTT
Source organism: Vicia faba (assembly GCA_948472305.1). Taxonomy (NCBI): domain Eukaryota; kingdom Viridiplantae; phylum Streptophyta; class Magnoliopsida; order Fabales; family Fabaceae; genus Vicia; species Vicia faba. The sequence goes on along the minus strand of OX451739.1, from coordinate 1,633,961,263 downwards.
GTCACACAATGGGGCACTTTCTGTTACAAGGTGATGTCGTTCGGACTGAAGAACGCTGGGGCAACTTATCAACGCGCCATGGTAGCTTTGTTTCATGATATGATACATCATGAGATTGAAGTTTATGTAGACGATATGATAGCTCAGTCACAAACAGAGGAGGAGCACCTTGAACATCTAGAAAAGCTGTTTGCCAGGTTGAAAGAATACAAACTCAGGCTGAATCCAAGTAAGTGCACTTTTGGAGTTAGGTCTGGTAAACTTCTAGGATTCATTGTAAGCAACAAAGGCATTGAAGTCGATCCAGCAAAAGTAAAAGCAATACAAGAGATGCCTGCTCCCCGTACTGAAAAGGAGGTTAGAGGGTTCTTGGAGCGCTTGAACTATATTGCCAGATTCATCTCTCATCTGACTTCTACCTGTGAGCCAATTTTCAAACTCTTGAAGAAAGATCAGGTAGTCGAATGGAACGACGATTGCTAAGCTGCTTTTGATAAAATCAAGGAGTATTTGCTAGAACCTCCTATTCTGATGCCACCCGTCGAAGGAAGACCATTGATCATGTATCTGACCGTCTTGGATAACTCAATGGGGTGTGTTTTGGGCCAGCATAACGAGTCTGGTCGAAAAGAGCATGATATTTATTACCTTAGCAAAAAGTTTACCGACTGTGAGACTCGCTACTCACTGCTCGAGAAAACTTGTTGTGCTTTGGTATGGGCTGCTCGCCGACTAAGGCAGTATATGTTGACTCATACTACCTTGTTGATTTCCAAAATGGATCCTATCAATTATATCTTCGAAAAGCCCGCTTTATCTGGAAGAATAGCCAGATGGCAGATGATCCTAACTGAGTATGACATCCAGTACACCACCCAAAAAGCTATAAAAGGGAGTGTACTAGTTGACCATCTGGCTCATCAAGCTATCAAAGATTACCAACCCATGAGATTTGACTTCCCAGATGAGGGCATCATAAACTTGGACCACATTGAAAGTAACGGACCGTATGACGGACCCGAAAAGGGATCCCGATGGACCCTGTACTTTGATGGTGCTTCAAATGCACTTAGAAACGGTATCGGTGCGGTACTCATTTCTCCGGAAGGTTGTCACACCCCTTTCACGGCCCGACTTTGCTTCAGCTGCACAAACAACATGGCTGAATATGAAGCTTGCATCTTTGGTCTCAAGGCTGCTATAGACTTGGGGATCAAATCTTTGATCGTATTTGGGGACTCGGCTTTGATTATCAGTCAAATCAAAGGAGAGTGGGATACCAAGCATCCTAATCTTATCCCATACAAAGAACATGTCTTGACATTGTTGCCTCATTTCGAGCAAATTACCTTCGAGCATTTCCCGCGAGAAGAGAATCAGCTAGCGGATGCTCTAGCTACAATGTCTTCCATGTTTAAACTCAACTGGGATAACGAGGCTCCCCAAATCACCATTGAGCGAATGGATGAACCCGCACATTGTCACGAGATTAATACCGAGGAAGTAGTGGAACAACCCTGGTTCCATGAGATCAAAAGGAATCTCCAGACTAGAGATTATCCCGAAGGAGCTTCCGTAAATGACAAGAAGTTCTTAAGGAAATTCGCTGCTAAATTCTTCCTGAGCAACATCATCCTTTACAAACGAAGCCATGATTGTGTATTACTCCGATGCGTAGACAAAGCTGAAGCGGAGTTGATCATGACCGAGATACACAGCGGCACATTTGGCACTCACTTGAGCGGGCATACGATGGCTAAGAAGATCCTAAGGGCGGGCTATTATTGGTCTACCATGGAAGCTGACTGCCATCAACATTCCCGTACTTGCCACAAATGTCAAGTCTACGCAGACAAAGTTCATATCCCTCCGGTTCCTCTCAACATTCTGACTGCTCCTTGGCCATTTGCAATGTGGGGCATTGACATGATTGGAGAGATCAAGCCCACGGCTTCCAACGGACATCGTTTCGTCCTGGTTGCCATTGACTATTCCAGACAGGATCATCACAGACAACGGTACAAATCTGAATAACACAATGATCACCGCATTGTGCGAACAGTTCAAGATTTATCATCACAATTCATCTCCCTATCGGCCGAAGATGAACGGTGCTGTTGAAGCTGCGAACAAAAACATTAAGAAGATCATTCAGAAAATGACAGTCACTTACAAAGACTGGCATGAGATGTTACCGTTTTCCCTACATGGATACCGTACGACGGCGCGTACTTCAACCGGGGCAACCCCATTTTCTTTTGTGTATGGCATGGAAGCTTTCCTGCCTATGGAGGTTCAGATTCCTTCTCTAAGGATTATGAAGGACACAGGTTTGAATGAAGATGATTGGATTCAGACCCGACTTGATCAACTCAATCTGATCGACGAGAAGCGACTCGCTGCTATATGCCATGGTCAGGCGTATCAAAAGTGGATGATCAAGGCCTTCAATAAGAAAGTCAGACGTCAAGTGTATCAAGTCGGAGATCTCGTAATCAAGCGGATTATCTTGCCGCAAAGTGATCCCAGGGGCAAATGGACTCCTACATATGAAGGACCATTTGTGATCAAGAGCATATTTTCTGGTGGTGCGATGATTCTAACCACCATGGACGGCGACGATTTGCCGCACCCTGCGAACGCAGACATAGTCAAAAGATACTACGCATAAAATAACCCGACAAGTCGAAAACCCGAAAGGGCGGCTTGGGCAAAAATGGGCATCCCGGTGAACCGAAAACCCGAAAGGGCGGTTCAGGCAAAAATTAGGGATAAAAACAAAAAAAAATCTGTACACCCGGCAAGCTGAAAACCCGAAAAGGCGGCTTGGGCAAAAAGGGGTTTCCCGGTGGATCGAAAACCCGAAAGGGCGATTCAAGCAAAAGTTAGGGAATTAAAGCGTATGACTATGTCTCGTCGGATCACTTCAAAGACAATCTCTTCATCAACCAGTTCCAGGCTTCTGATCAATCCAGTCATCGGCAAACGAAGCATTGGATGGACAGATATTCAGAGTTGTGAAGGCTATAGCGGAATGGAATCCCATGGAATTATTTCACATAGCCATCTTTATTTTGTATAAATCTTTCAATATTTACGATAAAATCCTCTTACTAGGATGATTGTCTCCTTTGTACAAATATACTCAGAGAAAGTTAATACAAATACTCTTCCCAGAAATTTGTGTCATTTCCTTTTTCTTTTTCTCTTGCACTAATTGTTTTATTTTGAGAAACGTCCAATGTTTTGTTAAATAGACATATGCATTTGAACATAATCATTTCCTTATGAATCAAGAAAGAGGATTACTGATAGGTTGGAGGTGTAGTTGGATATCTTGATACCCTTTTCAAAGGAAACCCCCAGGAGATTTGGAATCCATATCCCCAGCAAGTCTTGAAGCTTATCCCCAGTAGATTCTGGAAGCTTATCCCCTGCAGAGTACGGACGTCTCTCCCGAGCTTTATTCAAAGTTATTCCTCACAAGGGCTTATAACTGGTTTATCCTCAGCTAATTTCCACGGAAGATCGCACTCGGCAAAATTCTTCCTATCCCCAGCGGAGTTCATCAAAGTTCCCCAGCATAACTTATCAATACAATTCCCCAGAGGAGTTTATCTTTGTTATCCCCAGCCAGAGAATTCTCCAAAACTCAATTCCCCTCAGAACTAAGTTTCAGTATCCCCAGCAGAGCTAAAGCTTCAGACTATCGATCCCCAGCAGAGCCATACTAGTGAACCTTCTCCCCACAGAAATGCTTCTCACTAGGCTAGAGATTCTCAGTCTTACCTCACCAGCTTAAGTCTACCAGGTTCTAAAATCCCCAGTAGACATCATCAGAATTTCTCTTACCCTGCAAGTCACCAAGGAAATTCCAAGTCCCCGCGAGTGGTTCTAAGGCCCCTCAACGGTTGAAGGTCTGGTATTCCCCAAGCAAATTTGAAGACTTTCAGTTTTCAGTTCCTCATTCTATATTCGAAGATTCTCCGGTGAAGGTCTCCTCAAGATAGGAATTCCCCAGAAGATTGGTATACAACCCAAGCTCCTTATTCCCCAGCAACAACCAGGAATTATTCTTCCCGGCAGCAGTCAAGATGCTTTTATCTTCAGCCATCTCGGATTCATCTATCCTTTGCAAGACAGCTCTCCAGCTTACATGCACATTCATTTACATTCATATCATATAACATACATTGTATCATGCATCATGACATTGCATATAACTAACTCTTTACCTTTTCAGGTAAGATCAGTCGACAAACTAAAATCATTATCTCCCGAGATTCTTTCCAGGAATAGTTCAGATGTGACCCAGACATGGCAACATTCTAATGCTTATTCCAGATTCATCCAGATGCAGTTTTTACACGAGCTCATCATCAGGAAACCCTACACCGGTTCCTCCTCAACTCCAAGATTTCTGAAAACAGTTCACGAGTTCTCCAGTAACAGATGTTAACCTATCGCTTGTTCAGTTTCTTCTCAAGACTTCTGAAAACAGTTATGAATTCGTCCCAACAATGGATGTTAATCTATCGACTTGTTCAGATGCAACTTTTGAAAACAGTTTACGGACGCTTCCCAACAACGGATGCTGCTCTATTGCTTATTCAACTTCAAGATTTCTGAAAACAGTTCACGGGTTCTCCAAGTAACGGATGTTAACCTATCGCTTGTTCAGATTCTTCTCCAGACTTCTAAAAATAGTTTACGGATTCTTCCCAACAACGGATGTTAATCTATCGCTTGTTCAGACTCTTCTCAACCTCTGAAAACAGTTTACGGATTCTTCCCAAACAACGGATGTTAATCTATCGCTTGTTCAGACTCTTCTCAACCTCTGAAAACAGTTTACGGATGCCTCCAGATACGGATGTCAATCTATTGCTTGTTCAGACCCCCAGTTCAGAGATGGTCCAAAACACGGACACCTTCCCGATACTCATTCCAGATGGCATCTTTAAGCCCATCCCCGACAAGATTCCGTCACCCTTCCAGATGGCATCTTTAAGCCCATCACCAAATGGCATCTCTAAGCCCATTCCCGCATCCTTTGCTTTGACGAGTGCAAATTTAAGGGCACTCTAGTGTCCAATCTCCTTTTACCCTCGAGTCACGAAAGGCAAACCTGCCAATCTAACTCTTCGGATTCAAGAAGATTGAATAGGGGCAACTGTTGTACCCCAAAATTTGCCCTCCCAATTCTCAATGATTTCTCATCACAAAGCCCTTGAAGCTCAAGATCCAGTTAGGGTTTCACCTGCTCAAGACTTCTCCTTGCACTGTTGACCCAAATTAGGGTTTGTGTTTGCACAAAGATGTTTTGACCTAAAATTCCTAAGATGACTTTCATGCTTCATGTTGGACTCCCAAGTTTATCCATACCAAGTTTCAAGTCTTGATTCCAAATTTTGCCCAGTCAATTGGACAGTTGACCTAGAAATCAACTATATTGGGGAAAAAGTCAACTGTGGCCAATTAACATTCAAATCTCATGAAAACTGACCCACATCAACATTATGAACTCACATGGACCATTTGATCAAGTTTGGATCACAATTCCACAAGAAATTTGATCAGATCACCAAAAGGGCAAAATGGTCATTTTTAGGGTTTTGACTGCACAAAGGCAATTTTTGACTGTTTGACCTAGCCAATGGCAAACCAAGCTCACATATGGACTCAAGGACCCCATGGAATTGTCTTGAAATGCTCAACAAGTTCAAAAGATCCCAAATGCACAAGATTGACAGTTGAATTTCCCAGTCAATTGATCAATTTTGACTGTATACTGAAAAGTCAAACTTTGACTTTTTGGTCAAAATCAAGTGTCAAGATTCATTTTTCATTAAAACATGACAAATCATGAAACTTGTTCATCAAGAAATCAAGAATAGCAAATTAGGGTTTGAAGAAGATTTTTCATAACTTAGAATTTTTCTAAGTTATGAAAAACCCTAATTTTTTCCTAACTTTGCCCCACTTTCTCACCAAGATTCATTTGGATTCAAGCAAAAGTCAAAACATGAAAGTTGTAGCCTATTGCAAAATCTACAACTTTGATTCACAAAGTTTCCCCAAAAGAGGCTTGTATCTCAAGTTACAATTTTTGGAACAAGGGTACCAAACCATTCTTAACTTAGAGAAAATTTGACCTATTTTAGGCAGGATTTTTACCTAACTTCAAGACCATTTTTCACATACTTCCACTTGGAATTTCAATTTTCATTTCAAAGATGGATTGTAGTACACATTCCAAGCTTTCCAAAATGTCCAAGAACTCATCAAACAACCTCATGGTTAGGGAGAATCGAATTTGGCAATATGGGAAAAACTCACTTTTGTTATGGCCAATTTCCATGTTCATACACTTAGGCAATTTTCAAATCAACATGCATTTCTTGATTACAGGCCCTAAAACCCTTTAACACTCAATAATTTAATGCTAACTCATTGTGCCAAGGCCTTGTTTTATGAGTTTAAGCATTACATGTTGAACTAAGCCATTTATAGAAAAAGAAAATTAGCCATTCGTGAAAAGTTACACTTTATGTCAATTGGTAAATCAAGAAGGTACAAAGAAAATCTCTGAGGCACAAGTTTATGAACAAAACACACTGATCAAGGGGAAGGTTAGCAGCATAGCTTGGGGGCCTGCATCAGTCTAGAACACCAAGTTGCCTTTTGTTGCTTAAAGTGTAAGAAACATAGCATATCATCCAACAACTTTCATCTCAGCACAAACAAGCTTAAGCAAAAACCTTGTACACTTTCTAAACACCCTAACTGAGCTAGAACACGAGCCAACCCTCTCCAACACCCTTTCATTCACAGAATCACCCTCAAACTGCCAAAACAGGGCATATTCTGCAACTTGAATCCCATAACTCATTTCCATCGTGCATCTTGGCCAAAAACACTTCAAACACATTCCATAATATCCATATAAACTATTCCAAACCTTGAACTGAGACTGTAACAGCCATAACACCATTTTCCATTTCCATTTTTTTATCTTGCAGGTGGACTTCTGCAGCTTGATTTGGCACGATTCAAAACACACCAAGCATTGGAATAGCATCACTACACTTCAGGCAAGCTGTACAAATCTTCATCTTGCCCTGAAAACTCCTCCATTGCCAGACACGACTCCAACTGAACAGGTATATTCTTGAACTTCTAACTCTTAATGTAGGCATCATTAGCTCTAAGTTTGTGAATAAGAAGTGTTCTACTCATGCCCCTGAAACTGTACATACCTTTACTTTCCATTTATTTTGCCTATGCTATGAGAATTTGAGGTCTGAACATTGATAAAAAGTTAGGTTAAGATTTGGGAATGATGAAATTCTCTCTCATTTTTGAGAGTTGGGATGAGCTCTTTACATATTCAGAATCGTGGCTTGATGATTAACATTTCTTATGTTGTAAGTTTGTGCTAAAAGTCCAAGAATCCAGGTGTTTGAATCATTGTACAAGCGCACGTTTTTTGTCAAAGTTATGGCCAGAGGTTGAAGAAGGTCCTATTGGGCTGGGCTTGTTCTGTTTTTCTTATTTGCACCTTGCTTTTGCTTTTGAACCTCCCTGACCCATTTTGATTTTTACTTATCATTTTCCATTTTTTCCTTTTGATTTTATTTCTATATTTTTATTTAAGTATGAAAAAATATAAAAATCTTTTTTTTCACATTTTTTGCATTTATTTTGATATTTATTAGTCTTTAGTTAGTTTGTACATAAATAATATATAAATACTATTATTTAGAATAACTAGAAAAAATAATGCAAACACACTTATTTTCTAATTTTTATTTTATTTTATCTTCTGAAAATATTTTACATAAAACATACTTTTTTTTGTAAATATTAAATATTATTATTTTTGCACATATTTAATATATTTGATAAATTATATAAATACATACATATTAATTAGCATATTTAGTAAATAATACAAAAATATATACATTTTTATTTTTATTAATATTTGATAGTAAAAATACCTTTTTGACAAATATACTTCATTTTTATTTTATTTTGTATATAATTGATAAATATTTGTACATATTAAATAATTAATGCATTTACTTAATAAAATTAGGGTTTTGCCCTAAACATAAAAAACTCCAAAAAATAATACTTTTTATTTTGTTTACTTGACATATAAAAATCCTTTTTTTCATACATATAAAAAACCATTTTGCATCTTGCATATTTATTTTATTTCCATTTAAATTTGTGCAATCAATTATCTTGTAAATAATTCCAAATTGATGTAATAGCTAGGTTTAAATTCCTTGTCAAATACCCCCATTTGAACATTTGTACCCCCCTTCCCATATATTGTGTTGTAATAGTTTAGGACTTTCAATTCCGCACTTTAATGCTTTCTAAATATACCATGTTAGAATTAGGGTTTGTATGCAAATAAAAATAACAAAATAGTTTGACCTAATTTCAAGATAATCAAGCATGAAAATGGACAACACTAATCACACTTGCACCCCTAGGGTATTCCACTTGTTGCCTTCAATAATGGGCCATATTGCATGTTAGGTCTCTTTGGGCAAAACAAATAATTCAAATGATCATAGTCCCTCGACGACGCTTTCGAAAAGTTGCCTAAAAATGATCAAGTCCCTTAAAGGAAAATTGCCCAAAGATACTTGGCACCATTGCAATTATGGTCTAAACGATGACCCGCGCCCGTCCCTTTCACATCCTAACACAAGATTGTCCATCAAATGCAATGGTGGAACAAAATTGTTAAAAGGGTTAAAACATAGCAAAAATCTTTGAGAACTTTAGGGTAGATAGCTCTTAAGTACTTGTCAACTTGCAAACCAAAAACACTTGCCTATTTTTCAAACCACACTTCACAAACACTTTCAAAACAAACTTTCAAAAAAACCTTGAAACATCTTTTCAAAAAGACAAACACCTTTTGTAAAACATTCGAGTAAAGAATTGTTACAAGGGTAGCCTAGACAAGGCATCTTTTTCAAAACATTTTCAAAACCATACACAAAGCACCATTTCAAACAATTGAAAACTAAGGCAAGTTGATCTAAGCAAGTACCTAAGAGCCCATGGATAACCATGGATAGAAAGGGTGCTAATACCTTCCCTTTCTATAATCTACTCCCCGAACCCAAGAAAAATATCTCAAAGGTTTTTGCTGTGCTTTTTAAACCTTTCCTTAGGATAAAATAAAAAGTCGGTGGCGACTCTTGCTCAACCGAAACATTTGCGAAAACAAACGCAAAACCATAGTCAGTTCTCCCACCGTATCACAATCTCCGATTTACCCCGCTACATTTTTTATCGCTACACCTTGCCACTCAACCAACGCCTGTTAATTGTTAGTGTAATAAACAAAGAATATTATATGTGAAAAACAACAATATGCCAGCAATATAAAAAACACACGCGAAGTTTTTGAATGGGCCAGTTGGAAAAGGACACGTCTTCGTCTTCTCCACTGAACCCTGGATATTTACCTGCGGATTTGTATCCGCAGCTAAATCCATAGGTCCATCCTAAAACGAGTTCTAGGCCATGAAAACGAATTCTGAGACCACAGTCATGCTCTTCTCTCCCTCCTGAACATGCATATGTCCATTATTTGCATTGACTTTTCCTGAAACTAAAACGCCCAAAAACAAGAAACAAGAACCCTAAATTCGGGTATGGCATTACAGGTCATATAAACACAATTAAATAATGCAAAAAGCTTCTAAATGGAACAATAAGCATGATGGTGTAAAGATTTTGCCAAGAAAGTGCAGGAATAATGATATGCGATTTCAAATGCCAAGCAGTTTTCAGAGGGACTTACAGCGCGATTGGAGGGAGGAGAGACCTTGCTTTTGATTGCTTCTCACTCAGTGGATGTCCAGCAAGAGGATAGCGTTGAGATTTTGTGTTGAAAGCACCTCTAAGACGGATTTCAATTTCAACCTTTTTTTGCAATTTTTCCAAGTTTGGTTCTTGTGATTCAGCAGCCTCTAACCTCTAATTCTCGTGCCTTTGTGTTGTATATGTAACATGGAATGAATTAGGTCAAGTTTTGGACTTTGAATCTTTATGCATTGATGTTTGAAGATGTGATTTGATTCACCATTAAAAAGCTTCCAAAATTGTCCAAATTCCATCTTTTGTTCATGATATGGCTTGATTCAGATTTGATCATGTTCATGATGACAATTAAGACCTATATCAATCAAAAAGATCCTAAGTTATCAATATTCAGATTTTATTTGGATTTAAATTGATTTAAAATGAATTAATTCAATAAAAATAAAATAAAATAGAAAAATTAATAAATGGACACAAGGCTGAAGCTAGGACACGTGTGTAGTGTGACAAGATCAAATCAAGTGAAAAAAAGTGGGCCCATTTGACAAAATTTGATGTTTTGGGGATAGTTGACTTTTGGCAATTTTGGAAAAATGGTCAACTTCAACAATGCACAACTTCTTCAATTTTGAACTTTTGGAGGTGTTCCTTGACTTTTTAGAAATGCTGAGATGTCCTTTAACAAACCATTTTTGTCTCATCTCATTTTGATATTCCATTCTCAAGTTATAAGCTTTGGAAACAAAGGTGTTTTTGTTGACTTCCAAAAATGAGCTATAATGTCCAAATTTGTAACTTTTTGTGAGTGCATTTATTGATCTTGGGGTGTGAATATGGATTGTAGGAAATTTCATCCTCTTCAAAATGAGCTTGGGATGGGTCATTTCTCATAAAGTATGAGAAATTTATGCTTGGTCAAAGTTGAGTTGACTTTTCCTACAAAACCCTAATTTAGCAACTTTTGAGTCTTGATGAATTTTGAGCAATCCTTGATGAATCATGATCAACCCTTGATAAAATGATGAAATATACTTCAAAATGAGAATGTTTACAAAAAATCTTGAAGTTTGACTGTATTTGGGTCACAGTTGACTTTTGCCCTAGCACAGTCGATTTTTGGACCTCTTGAGCAATTGGCTGACCAAACTTCCTCTGCAAGGCTTGAAATTTGACATGGATGAACTTGAGAACATATTAGGACATTGGGGAGAACTTGAGGTCATTTGGATGCAAGGACCTTGATGCAACACAAAACCCTAATTTGGAATTGACTGTCTTAGGAGATGACTTGACTGTCCAACTCTTAAGCAATCTTGAGCCACTTGGGGATTTTTCTTGCAATGTCTTGAGAAATATGGGAGGGAAAATTTTGGGGTACAACAGCTGCCCCTTTTCAATTTTCTTAAACCTGAGGATATAGATTGGCCTTCGGGCCTTTCGTGATCCGAAGGTGGAAGATGATTGAACACTAGAGTGCCCAAAAATTTGCACTCGCATGAAGTGGTATCAACATTGTGATGTCGGGAATGGGCTTACATGTGCCATTTGGAGACTGTTGGTAGGTGGTCTGAACTTCAACTGGCATACAAATCAGGGAGATCTTATCGACGATCTAACTGAACCAGAGGAGGTCTTGGATTAACTTTGACCGGATCGGTATCAGAAAAATCTTTAGGAATCTATTTAACTAGACCAGGCAAGGTCTTGGGATAACTTCAACTGGATCGGCATCAGAAAAATCTTTAGGAATTGATTCAACTGGACCAGAGAAGGTCTTGGAATAACTTCAACTGGATCGGCATCAGAAAAATCTTTAGGAATTGATTTAACTGGACCAGAGAAGGCCTTGGAATAACTTCAACTGGATCGACATCAGAAAAATCTTTAGGAATCGATTTAACTGGACCAAAGAAGGACTTTGACTGGATCGAGATTAGAAAAATATTTAGGAATCAATTTAACTGGACCAGAGAAGGTCTTGGGTTAACTTTGACTGGATCGGCATTAGAAAAATCTTTAGGAATCGATTTAACTGGACCAGGCAAGGTCTTCCACATAGTTGAGAATTTGACTGCATCTTTCTTGAAAGGTAAAGGTCAGTTATATGCAATGCATGATATGGATCAAGCAATGATGTTCTCAAAATAAATGAGACTCGATTTAACTGGACCAGAGAAGGTCTTGGATTAACTTTGACTGGATCGGCATTAGAAAAATCTTTAGGAATCGATTTAACTGGACCAGGCAAGGTCTTCCACATAGTTGAGAATTTGACTGCATCTTTCTTGAAAGGTAAAGGTCAGTTATATGCAATGCATGATATGGATCAAGCAATGATGTTCTCAAAATAAATGAGACTGTATGGTATGATGCGTATATGCATGTATCATGATATATGGAAATGTAATGTTTTAGCTGGGGAAAATAAATCCTGGATAGCTGCTGGAGAGTAGAGTTGAATTCTTCGCTTCTGCTGGGGATGGTGAACGAAGGTGACTACGAGAATAAACATGTAGGAGAAGATAACTTCGTTGGGGAATAAACTAATGAGGAGATTACTCTGTGGGGAAGAGATGCTCTGCTGAGGATTCCACTAATAAGCTCCGCTAGGGATGGACTACCGTTGCTGGTGATACTGAATCTGTTGAGGATTGAACTCCAGTTTGTGAAAGGAAAGAACTTCGCTGGGGGATGATCTTTCAGTTGCAACTTGCTGGGGATAAACCTTGTTAGACTCTTGTGGGGATAATCCTCTGAATTCTACTGGGAATGATCCTTTGAACTTGACTGGGGAGATTTATTTTGTACTCTGCTGGGGATAGACTTCCAAAGTCTACTGGGGGTGATGATTCAACTCTATTGGGGATAAACTTCCAGAGTCTACTGGGGATGATGATCCAACTCCACGGGGAAGCTTTTTCAGACTATGCTAGGGAAATATTGACTCCACTGGGGGGAATCTTGTATTCTGCCAGGGAATATTCTTATACTCCGTTGGGGAATATTAAGACTGTCGGGATATCAAGCCCTTTTTAGTGCTGATGGTAGATCAACTCTTCTTGGGGAGAGTATTGCTGATTCATTCAATAGTTGCAGGTCTCGGTTGGGAGAGTTATCATTACTGTCTTACTCTGCGGGGAGTGAAAGTATCTTAGCCATATTCTTCAGCTGAATCTATCTTTATGCCTGATGGACAGAGCAACTATACAGTTAGGACAATTCTTATTTGCCCATGTTCTGCTATTACCAGTAATTCATCTTTTGTTTCGCATGTAAATATTCATGAGCATCAATTAATGTCAAATGCATATATCAAAAATGAACATTGGACATTTTTTGCAAAACAAAACAGATAAAGAAAAAAAAAACAGTTTGAAATTTCTTTGAAAATGAATTGTATTGATTTTGAAGTTTGGCCTGTAAATAGGCGTTTTTGTACAAGAGGCTGACGTCCTAGTAAGAGAACGCCGCCGAATAATAGAATTTACACAATTTGTGAAAAGAAAACAAAACAGCTATGTGAATGATCCCACTGGGTTCCAACTCTGCTATTGCCTTTATGTCCTCAAGCATCTCATCACTTTGCTACTAGTTGAAGGTAGATCAGATTAATTAGTGTCGTCCGAGCTTGATAGTTGATACCGAAGTCTGGATGCGAGGTGATCCAATGAGATATAGTGTTACGCTTTGATCCCTAATTTTTTCTTGGACCTCCCTTTCGGGTTTTCAGTCCACCGGGATACCCTTTTTTGCCTAAGCCGCCTTTTCAGGTTTTCGACTTGCCGGGTGTACAAACTTTTTCCATTTTCATCCCTTATTTTTGCCCGAACCCTTTTGGTTCGCCAGGAAGCCCTTATTTTTTCCTAGGCCAGTCAACCTAGCGGGTCTTTGATTATGCGTAGTATCTTTTCACTATGTCTGCATTGACGGGGTGAGGGAGGTCGTCACCATCCATAGTGGTTAGAATCATAGCTCCTCCTGAGAAAATGTTCTTAACCACAAATGGCCCTTCGTAAGTAGGGGTCCATTTTCCCCTGGGATCATCTTGAGGTAAAATGATGCGCTTGATCACCAGATCCCCAACTTGATACTCTTGTCGTCTGACTTTCTTGTTAAATGCCTTGATCATCCGTTTTTGGTACATCTGACCATGACAAATAGCAGTAAGTCTCTTTTCGTCGATTAGGTTCAGTTGATCAAGTTGGGTATGAATCCAGTCATCTTCACTCAAACCTGCATCCTTCGTGATCCGAAGAGAGGGTATCTGAACTTCGATGGGCAAGACAGCCTCCATACCATATACCAAGGAATATGGTGTTTCCCCTGTCGACGTTCGTGCTGAGGTACAGTACCCATGAAGAGAAAATGGTAACATCTCGTGCCAGTCTTTGTATGTCACCGTCATCTTCTGCACAATCTTCTTAATGTTCTTATTAGCCGCTTCTACAGCCTCATTCATCTTCGGCCGGTAGGGAGAAGAGTTGTGATGTTGTATCTTGAATTGCTCGCAGAGTTCAGTGATCATCTTGTTGTTGAGATTGGTACCATTGTCCGTAATGATCCTTTCTGGTACACCGTATCGACAGATCAGATTGTGCCGAATGAACCGTGCCACGACGTTCTTGGTTACAGTAGCAAAGGAAGCTGCTTCAACCCACTTCGTAAAGTAATCAATAGCTACCAGGATGAAGCGATGCCCGTTGGATGCCGTAGGTCTGATCTCGCCGATCATATCAATGCCCCACATTGCAAAAGGCCAAGGTGCCGTCAAGATGTTTAGAGGTACTGGAGGTATGTGCACCTTATCAGCATAGACTTGGAACTTGTGACAGGTCCGAGAATGCTGATAACAGTCGGCTTCCATTGTAGACCAGTAATATCCTGCCCGAAGGATTTTCTTTGCCATGGTGTGTCCACTGAAATGAGTTCCGAAATCACCTTCATGTAACTTTGCCATGATCCTTTCTGCTTCATTCTTATCCACACAACGCAATAAGGTTGAATCATGGTTACACTTGTAAAGGATGTCGTTGCTGATGAAGAACTTCGCCGCGAACCTCCTCAGAAACTTCTTGTCATTAACAGATGCACCCTCGGGGTATTCTTGAGCTTCAAGATACCTTTTCACCTTATGATACCAGGGCTTTTCTATTACCTCTTCAGTCTCAATGTCACAACAATGGGGAGGTTTGTCCAATCTTTCAATGATGATCCGGGGAGCTTCGTTTGTCCCAATTGACTTTGAACATAGAACACATCATAGCTAGCGCGTTCGCCAACTGATTCTCCTCTCTAGGGAAGTGTTCAAAGGTTATCTCCTCGAAATGCCGAAGCAACGTCAATACATACTCCTTGTAAGGAATAAGATTAGGGTGTTTCGTATCGCACTCGCCTTTGATCTGAATGATCACGAGAACGGAATCTCCGAAGACACTCAAGAACTTAATCCTTAGGTCAATTGCTGCTCGAAGACCCATGATGCACGCTTCATACTCCGCCATGTTGTTGGTGCAGTTGAAACATAGTCGGGCGGTGAATGGAGTATGAGAGCCTTTAGGAGATATGATCACGGAGCCAATTCCATTACCCAAAGCGTTCGAAGCTCCATCAAAGTACATAGACCATCGGGATCCTTCCTCGGGTCCTTCATTCAGTCCAGGTGTCTCACAATCAGTTACCAACATGATATTCTCGTTCGGAAATTCAAATTTCATAGACTAGTAATCATCCACTATTTGATGTGCCAAATGGTCTGCCAACAAACTTCCTTTAATTGCCTTTTGGGTCGTATATTGGATGTCATACTCAGTCAAGATCATCTGCCATCTTGCTATTCTTCCGGACAAAGCAGGCTTTTCGAAGATATACTTGATGGGATCCATCTTTGATATCAACTGAGTAGTGTGAGTCAGCATATACTGTCTCAGCCGGCGAGCATCCCATGCCAAAGCGCAACAAGTTTTCTCAAGCAACGAGTATCGAGTCTCGCAGTCGGTAAAACTTTTGCTAAGGTAATAAATAGCATGCTCTTTTCAGCCAGACTCGTCATGCTGACCCAGTACACACCCCATTGAGTTGTCGAGTACTGTCAAGTATAAAATCAGAGGTCTCCCTTCAACTGGAGGCATCAGAATAGGTGGCTCTTGGAGATACTCTTTGATTCTTTCGAAAGCGGCCTGGCATTCATCGTTCCAATGTACTACTTGATCTTTCTTCAATAACTTGAAGATTGGTTCATAAGTAGCGTTCAGGTGCGAGATAAATCGGGCAATGTAGTTCAGACGTCCCAGAAAACCTCTGACTTCTTTCTCTGTTCTGGGAGTGGGCATTTCCTGTATGGCCTTCACTTTTGCAGGATCCACTTGAATACCTTTGTCGCTTACGACGAAACCCAGTAGCTTACCAGATCTCACCCCGAAGGTGCACTTGTTCGGGTTTAACCTTAGCTTGTACAACTTCAGCCTGTCAAACAGCTTCTGCAGATGGTCAAGGTGTTCTTCCTCAGTCTGGGACCTTGCAATCATATCGTCGACATATACTTCAATCTCATGATGGATCATGTCATGAAATAAAGCAACCATGGCACGCTGATACATTGCCCCAACATTCTTTAGTCCAAAAGGCATGACCTTGTAGCAAAAGGTACCCCACTGAGTAACAAAAGTTGTCTTCTCCATGTCTTCGGGAGCCATTTTAATCTGATTATAACCGGAGAAACCATCCATAAAGGAGAATACCTTGTGCTGAGAAGTATTGTCAACCAGAACGTCGATGTGAGACAGAGGGAAGTCATCCTTGGGGCTTGCCCTATTCAGATCCCTATAATAAACACACATTCGAACCTTACCATCCTTCTTCGCCACAGGAACCACATTGGCCACCCACTGTGGGTAAGAAGTAACTGCTAGAAAACCGGTGTCAAACTGTTTCATAACTTCAGCCTTGATCTTCTCAAACATCTCTGGGCGCATTTGGTCGACCTTCTGTTTCACTGGAGGACATTCTTCCTTGGTAGGCAAGCGGTGAACCACAATATCGGTATCCAACCCAGGCATATCTTTGTAAGACCAGGCAAAGATTTCAACATAGTCACGCAACATCTGAATTAACCGTTGCTTCACACTAAGCTCCATATTTGCACCGATCTTAACCTCTTTCTTGTCTATCTTAGTACCCAGATTCACTGATTCCACCGGCTCTTCGTGCGGCTGTATGGCCCTTTCTTCTTGAAGTAACAGTCTTGCAAGTTCACCAGGCACTTCGCAATCATCTTCACCTTTGTCTTCGGCTAAGTTAATCAGATTTTCGAAGTTATAACTGGCAGTAGCAGAGTCGTTACCAGTGAGATCCAGAGTGGATGTGGACTTGTATATGTGAGTGTGTGTAAAATAGTTGTTATGCAATATATAATAAAGAAGAACAAGGAGCGCAAAATTTGAAATGCAAGAACGTCCAATGATTTTATTAATGATATATGAAAATGACACACATAAAGCCCTCACAAATGAAGCCACGGTGCCCCGGGTAAGACACCGGACCATAAAGTTTTAAAACATTGTCTGTTACAGATTCAAAACAAAAATTTCATTACTGGCTAACAAAAGTAATAGGGATGAAGTCCTTTGCTGTCCAGTTGCATTGTCCACCATCGGTCGTAGGATAGATCCAGCTGTCGAATTCAGACTCTTCCACATCGTCTTCAATGGCATTCACTCTCGAGTTGTTGATGAACACGGGAGGTCTTCCAATCCGTGCATTCTGAACAGCCCTTTGAGCCTCTGCAATGAAACCCAAACCAAACTTGTTAGTCTTCTGTGTAAAATCAGGGAGTCGGCCCCAATTTGCACACCCACCTTTCTCAACAACAGCCCGGGAATCCTTAAGAGAAGCCATCTTCATAGGAGAATCTTCGACAATAGTATCAGCTGACGCCAGTGTCTGGGGAACCTCTTCAAAATGCTGGAATGAGGTCTCAACGAACTCCCCATCCATCTCTATGTATCGGAAAGAGTTGAGATGGCTAACCATGTACTCTTCCTCTCCTTGCATTGTCACAATCTTCCCTTTGACCGGATACTTCAGCTTCTGGTGGAGTGTTGAAGTTACGGCCCTAGCTTTATGGATCCATGGACGACCCAGCAGACAGGAATAAGATGGCCGAATGTCCATCACATAGAATGTAGAATTGAAAACCTGAGAACCAACCTTAATCGGAATATCAACTTCTCCATGCACCATTCTCTTAGACCCATCAAAGGCCCTGACAACGATGTTGCTTGGTTTTAGCTCCAACCCTTCACAATCCAACCGGTCTAGAGATTTCTTCGGTAAAACGTTCAATGAGGAACCAATATCTACCAATACATGTGCAAGAGTAGTGCCCCTGCATTCAATGGAGACATGCAGGGAATTATTGTGATTCTTCCCCTTAGCAGTCAAGTCGGCGTCCGAGAAACTAACCCATTATCAGCAGTCAAATTGGCCATGCAATCTGTAAGCTGATCGGCTGATGTCTCTTGTGGTATGTGAGCAGTCTTCAAGAAGGTAATCAGAGCCTTGGCATAGGCCTCTGAGCATAACAACAGTGACAACAAAGAAATCTTGGATGGGGTTTTCCCCAGCTGTTCAACTACATTGTAGTCACTCTTTTTGATAATTTTCAGAATCTCTTCCATCTCTTGTTTAGAAGCTTCAACAGTAATCATCTTCGGTGCCTCCGTCTAGGAAGGCTCACTGGTGATCCCTTTGCCCCGAGCATCAGATGACTCGACGACAGGGGTAAGAATAGGAACTTGAATAGGAATAGTAGCAGGTACACTGGCAGGTGTAATAACAACAGGTCTTCGGACAATTGGTGGATAGATATCAGGTGAGAAAAGTCTTCCGCTGCAGGTGACTTTAGTAGGCCCAACAATATTGCTGACGTCAGTATCAGCATCCAACTCTTGCTTAACTCCATGGAAATAAACATCAGCCCCATAGTTCCAAGGGACAGCTTTATCAGAGGTGTAGGGGATGGGCCCCAGAACAGTGATGATCACAGGTGCGATTCTTGGAACATATGTAATTCTAACAGGCTTCCTCGAGGGAGCCTTGGAAGAATTGTCGAAAATGGTGATAATGGCAACTTCTTCAGTATGAACTAGAGGAACAATAGTCTTCTCAAACATAATCTCTTTACTATCCATCATGCGTTGGACACCTGACTTCAAGAGATGGCAACCAATAGGTAGAACAGAACACATACGACAACCTTCATCACAACCCGGAAATAAACCGGCTAGCAAAAGGTTCTTCTTCACAGTCATCAAAGGGGTAACAATGTCGTTCACAGAAACCACAAATGAGTCTTCATCTATAGCATTCACTCCATGCTTGGGCATAGGAGCAGTTACAACATTAGGCCTTTCGGGCACCTCAAACTCAATCTCCTTAGCATCAATTAGGTCCTGTATATTATTCTTCAAAGTGCAACAATCATCTATATTATGCCCCGGGCTATCAGAGTGATAAGCACAGCGGGCATTAGGGTTATACTTCGGTGATGTTGTATTTGGATTCTTCGGGGCTTCCCTTGGAATCACCAGATTGGTCTTCAGCAATTGTGGCAGAATCTGAGATAAGGTCATATTGAGACGGGTGAATTGCCTTCGAGGTCTCTCGTCCTTTTGTTGATTGTTGTATTGAGGAGCACCAGCAGGTTTTGAAATAACAACCGCATTAACAGCTTGGCGGTGTTCAGATCTATTCTGTCTTTTCGAACTGTAGACAACACTTGACTCTTTCTTAAAGGGATTCTTCTCGGTGCTTGATGAGGCACCCTTCTGTATCTTACCGGCTTTAATACCAGCCTCAATCCTCTCACCGGTCATAATTAACTCTGTAAATCCAGACGAAGAACTTCCAATCAGGTGGTTGAAAAATGGACCAGACAGGGTCCCTAAAAACATATCAACAAGCTCCCGATCAGCCAAGGGTGGTTGTACTCTTCCGGCGAGGTCCCTCCACTTCTGAGCATAATCTTTGAATCCTTCACCCGTTCCCATTGACATACCCTAGAGTTGGGTACGCGTGGGAGCGAGGTCGGAGTTGTATTAGTACTGCCTATAGAAAGCAGTTGCCAAATCTTCCCAACTGCGGATACTGGCTCCGTCCAACTGATAAAACCATTCAAGTTGAGTCCCTGAGAGACTATCTTGAAAGAAATGGATCCATAGGTTTTTATCAGTGGTGTACGGCTGAATCTTCCTCACATATGACCGGAGGTGCAGCTTCGGACAAGAAACTTCGTCATACTTAGCAAAAGCTGGTGCCTTGAACTTGTGGGGAATCACTACCCCAGATGATAGACCCAGATCACCAAAGTCCAGACCAGGCACTTTCTGAACTTCCATAGCACTCAACCGGTCTTCCAGTTGTTTGTATCTATCCTCGGCCGGAGGATACTGGTCTTCGTCGAAGTCCATCTCGTTGTCGGAGACCACAGGGCTAGGAGCCCTCATTTCTTCCTGACTATCCTTCCCTCCAGATGAGGTGGTCAAATCAACTTCATTCTGAAGCCTGTTTCCAAACTTGTGTCCTGTGTTAAACAAGATTGTCCTCTTCTTCTTCTTCTTCTCTTTTAGAATCAGGGTCTTCAGATCTTGCTGACCCTTAGCTAGATTCATGAACAACTCTTGGAATTGGGCATTTTGGGCCTGTAGGGCCTTGATTGCTTGCTCAGTTGAAGGTTCAGCAGACATGATGAGTGCTGAAATAAACAGCGAAGAAGATAAGAGCCCTGTAATGGGTACCTGTTTATGAAGTGCATGGGATGAAATGCGTATGATTATGATTTCAAAGACAATCGAGAGATTCAAATTTGTAAACAAGAAAGGAAACACACTTTATTAGATAAACTTTGTAATTCAAATTGTTCAACAAATTTCCCTTAAGGCGTTACAAGAATGGAAATACTGAAAAGTAAATGAAAACTGGAAAGGAAATAACCAAAGGACAATCAGTGCTCCCATGGTCTCTTCTTATCAGTGCGGACATAGTCATTGAGAATCCGCTCGTTCTCCAACTTCCTGGTCAACCTCTGGATCTTCTGTTCTTGCTCGTTGAACTTCTCTCGGTAAGCATCTCGTTCCTCTCTCAGCTGCATCCAAGATCTCTTCAGTGCCCCAATGTCAGTGGGCATGTAAGGGTGGAGGATGGTTGGAAGAACCCCTTCTTCATTAGCAATTTCAACAATGATAGGCCGAACGACTTCATATGGCATACCCATCTTTTGGGCACGAATACAAACCCATTTGAGATATGGCTCCATTGGGAGAGAAGTCTTTGGGCCTAGCTCGTGTGGATCAGGTCTATGAACTCTATCCCAAGCCCTTATGAACCTGTGACGTTGCTCATCGCTATCCCCTTGAAAATCAAAGATGATACTAGGCATTAGTAGCTCATGAGGTCCTTCTATTCTGGCTCTCCCAAACTGACGTAAGGCTAAGCACGGATTGTAAGAAATTCCTCCCTGGGTTCCTATCAGTGGGACATTGGGGTACTCCCCACATCGATCAATAATAGCCACTTCGTCCATACCCTTAAGAGTCCAAATGATATCATTGTGAGAAAGAGACATAACCCTATAGGCCCAACCCATGCCTTCTTTGTTCTTCAGCACTGACTTGGGGAGGTGCGAAATAAACCACCTCGCCAATAAAGGAGCACAAGACATCAAGGTTCCCCGCTTTCGGGCAGTACGAGCATAAGGCTGGTGAAGAATGTCACCCAAAAGAGTGGGTACAGGATTACGAGAGATGAAGATTTTCACTGCATTCACATCAACAAAAGAGTCAGAGTTCGGAAACAAAACCAAGCCATATATCAGAAGAGCCAGAATATCCTTGAATGCCTTAAAGTCTAGACTATCCCAGAAATAATTAGCCTTACCAACCAAGAATTTAGTCAGAAAGCCCTTTGCTCCACTTCTAGTCTCCTAATTAGTCATTACCTCATCCTTGGTCAAATGAAAGGCTGAAGCAATCTCTTCGGGCCTAAGGATCTTCTCCTAACCAGTAAACGGGGTCTGCTCCAGAATAGAGATACCGAGCAGCTCAGAGAACTCTTCTAAGGTGGGAACCAGCTGGTATTCCTGGAAAGTAAAGCAATGGTACAACGGATCATAGAATTGGACCAAAACACTCATCATCTGCTCGTCCAATTTAGAGGTGACCAAACTGAGAAGATACCCATGTCTCCTGATGAAGGAAGTAGTATCAGGCATCTTTGCAATCAGTTCCTTAAGCAAGGTGGGAACCTGGAAAAAGTTTATCCGGATGGTATTCCTACGCATGGGCATCATGATGACCTACAAAACAGACCAAAGATGAATCCCTCGTGTCTTTGAAATAGGTTAGTCTTATGCAAGATGCATGTAATGTTATGATGTCATGATAGAAAGCACATCACAAGTATCCACAAATAGCAAACATGGTAAAGGCACACAAGTCACACGGAGATCCCTTAGATTTCAGGCTGGCAAGGAGCTTAGGTACTACCCTCTTTCAGTTCAGTTGGTTTAAACATGTCCTAAAAATAGTAACCGGGTTCTAGAGGATCTCAATATCACTGACTACCCTCAATCGGTCATAATTCCAATTTAGCAACCTTTTCTTGCGGCCGGAATCATCACGAGAGTTTAGTCTCAATGAGTGTAGCATACTGCTACTGTTCTATGGCCAAGTTGGTTAATTTAAAGGTTCTAAGGTAAGTTGGTGCTTAATGACCCCTTAGATGACCCATATTCTCCTTGTTCCAACAAAAGGGATATCGGTACAATCTAAAGTGCCACACCAATGTAGCTACTGCTTCAACTGTATCGGTCTACGCTGTACAGTTCCCTCACAGTCTATTGCTACTTACCTAAAGGGTATCCCCAGATCCAGGTTAGGATCTATAGTAACTCCAATAGAAGCCCACAAATATAAATCATACAAAGCATGCAATTGAAAACACAATGATCTAATCCTAAGGTACACCCCACTTATTAAATTTCCCCAGCAGATTCGCTAGTTATGTGATACGGTGGGAGAGAATTGACTGCTTTTGGAATGTTGGTTCACGTTTTGCATTTGTTTTCGCAAAATGTCGCAGTAAGCAAGAGTCGCCACCGACTTTTATTTTATCCAACAAGGAAAGGAAAAAAGCACAGAAAAAATCCTTTTTTGAGATGTTTCTCGGGTCCGGGGGATAGATTATAGAAAGGGAAGGTGTTAGCACCCTTTCTATTTGTGGTTATCCACAGGCTCTTAGGTACTTGCTCAAAGTGTTTTCAAAATTTGCTTTTCTTTGTGTTTGTGGGTTTGAAAGGAGTTTTTGTTTTGAAAAGAGTGTAAGTGCGAAAAGTTTTGTTTTGTTTTGAAGAGAGTAAGTACTTAAGAACCATCTACCTACTCGAAAAAGGAATCAATATGTACTAATGTCCTTTAGACAATGCTATCCCACTATTGATGAGAAGGTAGCATCGTCGTTGGAGTTTTAAGGGTCAATTCGATTAAGGGACATGTGGTCACTAAAGCAATGTTAGGATGCCTTAGCGGTAACCCTAATGTCTTAGATCATTTTTCCGAGGCAACTGTTTCGAGGCAACTATGATCTATGTTGATTTTAAGTTCATACATTCGATCTTGTCATGCATTCCCTATTACCAAACATCTAACAGTTTATAAGTTGCAGAAATTTAAATCTAACTATTACAAGGCGTCGAGTATTTACATCGGCAAAAGCAACCCTTGAATTTATAGTGCGGAAAATAAATAAAGCGATAAATAAATTAAATAGTCCTAATTAAAGCTATTACATTCCGGGAAACAATTACATCAATATAGTAAAATGGATCGCGCGCGAAAAATTAAATCGAATGCGAGTTTTTTAGGGTTTTGACCCCTTTTTGAAAGAAAGCATTTTTTTGGTTATTTTTTGAATTAAAAGAAATTAAATCTAAGTTAAAAATTAAATTAATAAACTAATTAATTAATTAAAATATTTTTTTTTGGATTTTTGGATATTTAAAGAAATAAATTAAATTTGATCAAAGTTAGTAAAAACCTAATTATCTACATTAATTTTAATTATTGCAAAAATATTAAAAGTTATACCTAATTAAAGCTAAATTAATTGAATTAATATTTATTTACAAAAATAAAGTGTTGAATTTAATTTTAATAAATAAAATATATTTTTTGGTTTTTGATTTTATGAGGAAAAAGTTTAATTGGTTAGTGATTAAATAATAAATAATAAAAATTAAATAATAAAATGAATAAAGAAAGAAAATAGAAGAAACAAACTCAGGGGGTCTGGGCTCATTTGGAGGTTTGGATAGCAACTCAGAGGGCCCAATAGTGCAAGCTTGAGCTGACTTTTTCAATTCCACGCATGCACATTGACTTTGGCGGATGGTGCACGTTCAATCTTGGCCACCAGATCTGGTTTGGGGCCATCTGGAAAGCATCTGGATGAGGACACATGATATGCTACGCTTTTGACATTGCATGGAATCACTTGGCTGAAAAATGCAACAAATAATATGGGGACCTGGGATTCGAACCCAGGTCCTGTTAGTCACCAAGCATACGTCCTTGCCACTCAACCAACGCCTGTTAATTGTTAGTGTAATAAACAAAGAATATTATATGTGAAAAACAACAATATGCCAGCAATACAAAAAACACGCGCGAAGTTTTTTAATGGGCCAGTTGGAAAAGGACACATCTTCGTCTTCTCCATTGAACCCTGGATATTTACCTGCGGATTTGTATCCGCAGCTAAATCCATAGGTCCATCCTAAAATGAGTTCTAGGCCATGAAAACGAATTCTGAGACCACAGTCATGCTCGTCTCTCCCTCCTGAACATGCATATGTCCATTATTTGCATTGATTTTTCCTGAAACTAAAACGCCCAAAAACAAGAAACAAGAACCCTAGATTCGGGTATGGCATTACAGTTCATATAAACACAATTAAATAATGCAAAAAGCTTCTAAATGGAACGTTAAGCATGATGGTGTAAATATTTTGCCAAGAAAGTGCAGGAATAATGATATGCGATTTCAAATGCCAAGCGGTTTTCAGAGGGACTTACAACGCGATTGGAGGGAGGAGAGAGCTTGCTTTTGATTGCTTCTCACTCAGTGGATGTCCAGCAAGAGGATAGCGTTGAGATTTTGTGTTGAAAGCACCTCTAAGACGGATTTCAGTTTCAACCTTTTTTTGCAATTTTTCCAAGTTTGGTTCTTGTGATTCAGCAGCCTCTAAACTCTAATTCTCGTGCCTTTGTGTTGTATATGTAACATGGAATGAATTAGGTCAAGTTTTGGACTTTGAATCTTTATGCATTGATGTTTGAAGATGTGATTTGATTCACCATTAAAAAGCTTCCAAAATTGTCCAAATTCCATCTTTTGTTCATGATATGGCTTGATTCGGATTTGATCATGTCCATGATGACAATTAAGACCTATATCAATCAAAAAGATCCTAAGTTATCAATATTTAGATTTTATTTGGATTTAAATTGATTTAAAATGAATTAATTCAATAAAAATCAAATAAAATAGAAAAATTAATAAATGGACACAAGGCTGAAGCTAGGACACGTGTGTAGTGTGACAAGATCAAATCAAGTGGAAAAAAGTGGGCCCATTTGACAAAATTTGATGTTTTGGGGATAGTTGACTTTTGGCAATTTTGGATAAATGCCTAACTTCAACAATGCATAACTTCTTCAATTTTGAACTTTTGGAGGTGTTCTTTGACTTTTTAGAAACCTTTAGATGTTCTATAACTGACCCTTTTGGTCTCGTCTCATTTTGATATTCCATGCTCAAGTTATAAGCTTTGGCAAAAAAGGTGTTTTTGTTGACTTCCAAAAATGACCTATAATGTCCAAATATGTAACTTTTTGTGAGTGCATTTCTTGATCTTGGGGTGTGAAGATGGATTGTAGGAAATTTCATCCTCTTCAAAATGAGCTGTGTATGGGTCATTTCTCATAAAGTATTAGAAAGTTATGCTTGGTAAAAGTTGAGTTGACTTTTCCTACAAAACCCTAATTTAGCAACTTTGGAGTCTTGATGAATTTTGAGCAATCCTTGATGAATCATGATCAACCCTTGATCAAATGATGAAATATACTTCAAAATTAGAATTTTGACAAAAAATCTTGAAGTTTGACTGTATTTGGGTCACAATTGACTTTTTCCCTAGCACAGTCGATTTTTGGACCTCTTGAGCAATTGGCTGACCAAACTTCCTCTGCAAGGCTTAAAATTTGACATGGATGAACTTGAGAACATATTAGGACCTTGTGGAGCACTTGAGGTCATTTGGATGCAAGAACCTTGATGCAACACAAAACCCTAATTTGGAATTGACTGCCTTAGGAGATGACTTGACTGTCCAACTCTTAAGCAATATTGAGCCACTTGGGGATTTTTCTTGCAATGTCTTGAGAAATATGGGAGGGAAAATTTTGGGGTACAACAGCGTCAACTTCAATTGGGAAAGGGTCCCCTTTGAAATAGTTTTTCATACTTTGACTCATAAAACAGTGGGTTCCTGCATGCCAACTTTGTTTAAGGAAAATGCCCCTTTTCGAATTGCCTTCAATTCATAAGGCCAAAAGGTTCCCTCTTCATGCCTGCTTTCGTTTCACAAGCACAAGATTGCCACATTATGAACAAACAAATGGTGCCTTCAAAGGGCATACATTTGGTCTGCTCGAAAGACACACATTTGTTGGAAACAAACTTGTTTTACCTTTTGATGAGTCTGGCCAAAGTCCTGCATACTGCCAGACCCAAGTCTCATGCACCATTACATTCATGAAAAAGGAGGCTTCGATTGGCCAGAATGAAGTCTTCATTTGGGTTATTCGAATCAAGCAGCTAAGATAAATATATGGGTCCAACAAAGGAACCATTCGAAAGACACTCAAGAAGCCCCTTCGAAGGAGGCAACCAAAGGCCCATTCAAAGGTTATACAAGAGGCCCCTTTGAAGGAGGCAACCAAAGGCCCATTCCAAAGTTATACAAGAGGACCCGTTGAAGGAGGCAATAGGCCAATCGAATAGCAACACAAGAGAGCATTTGAAACCCAAAATGTCCACATACATTCAAATTTCAAAAAAGGACAAGATCCCATGTTTTTGGCCACAGTTACAAAACATCATTCATGGCTTTGAAAACATTTGTTTATGGATGTTTAATCCTTTGTTCTCTTGTCCCCTCAATCCCCTCTATATAAAGAATCACATACATACACACAAAGGAGGCTGAACATAACTAGAGAGAGTCACACGAAATAGCAAGTACATTCTTAGAGTTTTCCTGAAGTCGTTCCAATCACCACCAGCCCCTAAGTAAGCACACATCCATAAGTGTCCAATCAAAGATACCCAGGTCCAGAAGCCAAATCGAAGTAATCCTTAAACAAGGATACCCACACCCATCACCATAGATTTATCCATCAATCATTGGTAAGAATTGGTAAAAAGATCAAACTCTACATTTGCATGACACATCTGTAATTTCATTTAATTTGTTATCCAAGACTAAAGTCCAGGGTTCAACCACATGTCTACTTTTGTTTTATTGCTAACATTTGCTGCAGATATAGCCTGAATAGACCCAACGCATGCAGAATCAAAAGACCTGGGTTTGGCACCCAGGTCATGCTTTTCGTTTTGCTAACATGTTTGTAGATGTAGTGCCCTCACAAGTGATCCATCAGGAAATTCCAGCAGCGCCCCCTGGATCGAAAGCCACATCCTATCACTGGATCAAAGGATAATCAAAAGACAACTTCCCCTTCATAGAATCGAAAGGCACCATCTCCCTGCAATCGAAGGATGCTTCCTTTTCTATTTTTATTTTTGTTTTCATTTCTTTATTGACCCCCTTTTATTTAAATTGACCTTAAATAAAAAATCACAAAAAAAACATTAGGCTAGTTATTTTTTCTAATTAAATTAATTTTGTAAATAAATTAATCAATTATTCTAATCTTTTTCCTTAAATTAAAATTAAATATACTGAGGCTTTATTTTCATTTATACATAAAAAAACAAAACAAAAAGATGTTTACTTCTTAGGGTATTTTAGACGTTATTTTTAATTTCACACGCGTTTATTTAATTTTGCATTTTTATTATTAATGCACCTGCTCACTCGATGTAATAGATTAAAACTAGGATATTTACTGCTTTATCCCCCTCATTTTTAGACATGTAAATATCCCTCTCCCCAAAGCTTTGTAATAGCGTAGATTTAAATTCCTGCATTTTAAATTTCTGCAAAATATCAAGTGCTAGACTAATAGGATTGTATGATAAGACTAATAATCCAATGCTAGCAAACCTAAAAAAAACTAAAA
Source organism: Vicia faba (assembly GCA_948472305.1). Taxonomy (NCBI): domain Eukaryota; kingdom Viridiplantae; phylum Streptophyta; class Magnoliopsida; order Fabales; family Fabaceae; genus Vicia; species Vicia faba. Next base: position 1,633,932,989 of record OX451739.1, on the reverse strand, counting down.
ATAGCTGAATTGAACATAATTGCACGTATGCACCTCTAGGGTACCCCACTTTGGTTGCCTTTAGAAATAAAACAATCATGAGGCAGGAACGCTTTAGCAAAGACCTATAAATCAAAATATCATAGTCCCTCGATAACCCCACAGCTGCCTTTCGGTAAATGATCTAGTCCCTAAACAAAATTGCTAAAGCGTCTCCACAAGTTGCCTTCGTGACTGTAACGTCCCTTCGGTTGTACCTCAACATCCAACGATAGGGCTACCTACTCACTAATAGTAGGATATCACTGTCTAAAGGATAGGAGGAAAAGAATGACCCTTTTCGAGTATAAAAGTAGATAACGGTTAGAAGTTTACTTAAAAACATTTTTGCACTTACACAAAATACTAATTTTCAAAAGCAACTTTCAAAAACATTTGCTTTGTTAACACCCTTGAGGACTGATACAAGAGTTAAACACAGAAAATTTCCGCACTAAGGCGTTTTCCAAACATTTTCAAACACAGAAAGCATAAAGGTATTTTAAAAATAAGCAAACCTCTAAGAGCCCGTAGATAACTACGGATGGAAAGGGTGTTAACACCTTCCCTTTCCATAATCTATCCCCATTACTCAGAAAATCTCAAAAAGGTCTTTTTTGTTTCTTTTCACCCTTTCCTTAATTTGGATAAAATAAAAGTCGGTGGCGACTCTTTCTTACCGAAAAATTTTCGAACTTAAACGCAAAACCAATATTAAACAGTCAGTTATGCCACCGTATCACACAGAGCAAATAGACAAAAATAAAAAGCTCACCTCATATTCTTGACCAGAAATCTCCCTCTCCTTGTCGGACCCTCCATCCCGTCACTGAAACTTCTGCCTACACCTCTCCTCCACCGTGTTTTACCCTTTCCACATTAAAAGGTTGATCCTCCTTCCTCTTAACCCGAATCTTCCTCTTAACCGTAACCCAACTATCGCCTCCGGGTTGGGTTAGGGTTTGGGTTTTGTGTTGGTGTTGTTTGAATGAAGAGAGAGGGTTGAGAGAAGAACGCAGAAGAAGAGAGAGAGGGGGATGGAATGAAAGTGAATGAAAAGAAATGAAAACAGAAAAAATATAATACGATCAGATCTATATGTCGCCTCATATCGTGCATTGTTAATCATTTCCATTTGATCATCATCCAACGTTCCATAATTGTGCGCCCATCATAAGCGTATGCGCGCACCCACATGAGGTCCAAACAGATCTCCCAGTGTTCAAGGGTTTTGGCCCTAGCCCATTGCTAAACCAACCACCCTTTCTCCTTGACAACAGCCAACAATATACCTCCCTACGCTATTGGGCCGAGTCCAACATCTGGACTTGAGCCCTTATTTCCTGCACCTTCTAGTTTTTGCTATTGCGTTCAATTTTACAGCCCCTTTGTTTTGAGCCTAAATCCAATATCTGGATTTAGGCCCATGTTATTTACACCCCCAGCCTTTTACTAAGGAACTGTTTTCGCACCCCCTGCATAAATTAATTAAAATTAACTTATTTTTTAAAACTTTATTTATTATTCATTTATTTATTTATTATTTTGCATAATTAATATTTAGATATTTAATATTTATAATAAATTCTAAATTTTTTTTATTAATTCAAATTCCTTTTTATTACTAACTCATTCAAATATTTTAATTGTATTAAAATTATTTTTTCTCATGCATTAAAAAGTTTTTTTTCCATATATTAATATATTTGAAAATATCTAACCAATCAAATTACTAACAATTTTCCACTACGATTATGGAGATATTTCTCATTAACTATGAACTCCGTCTAACAACTCCGCTATTTTCAACCTAGACTTGGTTCAAGGATTAATTCGAGATATTTTCGTAATCCATAAAAAAACACCAACCAAACAACTACAAAGTACGAATTAGAACTCTGATTCCTCATAAGAGGATATGTAGGCATACGACTAAAATTATGGCGAGTTCCCCTAATTAAAATAAAAACCCTATTTCCTAAACCGTAAATCTAAACCCTAGTATCTTTGTGAACAAGGTAGATGAAGGGTTCCTAACACCTTCCCTTCGCCTAAAATGATTCAATATCTTAGAATCTCTGATCCAAATTAGGGTTATCCATTATATTCCCTTTCCTAGGATAAAATTAACGGTGACGACTATATAATTTTCAACTGGTTATTACAGCTGGCGACTCTGCTGGGAACTCAACCCTAGGGTTTAGAAGACTATCTTTTGGATTTAGGGTTTTTTAGGGTTATTTATTTTTATTATATTTATCTCTTTTGGTTTATCTATTTGCCATTTTACTTATTTTATTTATTTATTTTCTATTATTTATTGTGTTATTATATTTGTGGGGGGATTTTTTTAATTCAAAAATTATTTTCAGAAAAAACCTTAGAAAGAAGGTTCGTTTATTGGCCAAGGGGATATATCATCCCTGTGAGTTTTTTTGACGACTTCACCTAGAGTCGGTGGAATTCCAAAAAAGAAATATTCCTCAAGGGGTATCCTCTTGGGGGGTAGGACTTTGGAATGAAACCTATGACTTTTTGTATAACTCTTAAACCAAAAACTCATGGTGAGACCTTTCACGACCTTAGAGACGAAAGTTTCGGTCTACAAAGAGGCTCCACTTAAGGGAGACCCTTGTGCTTTTCCTTCTAGTGTTATCCATGATACCCTTAGAGAAACCACCTTATGGGGAAGGTAGAATATCCATAGGCCAAAACTAGGAGCCTACCAACTAAGGGTACTTTTCCTGAAATCCCGTTACTATACCACACAATCATGTATTCATACATTTTTCATTTCACATATTCATTATTCTTCATTCTTTTTGTCTGTCTTATTCACAGGATTAAAAAAAAGATAATCAAAGGCTTTTGGTGAAGTGTCTTAAAAATGAATTCCAGAGGGAAACAACTTGTTCGTGTTAGTGTCGTCAAGCAAAATAAGACAAAGATCAAGACCATCAAAGAAAAATTGTCTGAAAAAGCTTTAAAGATGTTTACTCTCCGTTATGGGGATACCCTTTAGTTAACAAAATTGGATGTACATTTGGATTCCATCTATGCCTTGGTTCAGTTCTACAATCCTCCATTGAGGTGTTTTACCTTCCAAGACTTTCAAATAGCGCCGACTTTGGAAGAATTTGATAGGCTCTTGAATTTTTCTAAGGAAAAAGCCTATGTGGTAATTGGATAGACCATTGACATTAAGGACTTAGAAAATGGTTTAGAGATCCCTTATCCTAAATGTTCACTTAATTACAAAAAAGAATGTGATGTACAAGGGGTTAAAAGACACTATTTGGAAGTTAAAGCCCTTTTTTTGCCAATAACAAAGAATGGGAGTCTTGTGTTGATTGTTTAGGGCTACTTGTCTTTGGTGTAATTATGTTTCTGAGGACTTTGGACTATATTGACCCTACAACTATTAGTGTATTTTGGGGTGCAAAAGCTTTGAATGCGGATCCAACTCCTGCCTTACTTACTGATATTTACTATTCTCTTCACACTCATTACAAAACGGGGGAGGGGTACGCTAAACTGTTGTATCCCGCTCTTACATTCTTGGTTTATGACTTATCTTTATAAGAAAGACTACATGGTACCAAATCTGACAAGATACGAGTGACCTTAAAAATTAAGATCTCTTAATGCTAATTCTATGTTGTGGTATGCGAGGAAGCTAAACATTAGAGATATCATTTACAGTTGTGGAGATTTTTCGAATGCTTCGTTGATTTGGTCGCATGGTTGCATCAATTATAAGCCTACTTTTGCTTTGCGACAACTTGGATACCCTTTGGAGGATAAAACCTCTGGTGAACAACTTCAATAATTAATCATTCACAATAAGGGCAAAAACTACCAAGTGTTGCTCAACAATATCATCCGAGCTTGGAATAGAGTTAACAAGAGAAAAGTTGAAAGGAAGAATGATGTGGTGAAAAAACCTTACGCTCGACGGGTTTTGGATAGGGTGCAAGTTGTTAAGTTACCATTTGACATTGATCCTGAGTACAAGCCAGATGTCCCAGATCCTCTGCCTATGTCCTTAGAAGAAATAGATAACATGAAGAAAGCTTTGGATCAAGCTCAAAAGGAGAAATAAGAATTGGAGTTCCACCTTCATAACTTAGCTAAGGAGAAAAGAAAAATGCAACACGAACTTGAGTCCAAAGATCAACAGATTTAGAAAGACCGTGAAGCATTTGAAAAAGAGAGTCTTAAGCAGAAACGTTCAACTGAAGGGTTGTTGAGTGCTACCTTTAACCCTGATTCTCACAATCAACGTTTGGAGGATGCTACTAGTGAAATCGGGAGGCTAAGTAGGTGGTACGAAAAGGCAATGCAAGACAAAAAGGAGATGGAAGAAAATTTGAGGGTTCAAATTCAAAGTTTGGAACAAGCTTCTTTGGATCAAGAAGAGAAAATGAAGTATCTTACTATGAGACTCCAAGATAGCCAAGAATCTGATGTAGGGGGACAACTCAAGAGGATAATGGCAAAAAGACTTCTCACCTAAAAGACTGATGAATACGAGCAAGTGTGTCATGAGTTAGAAGACCTCCGAGAGAATTTCCTCATATAAAGGAAACTCTATACGAAGATGAGGGATGGAAAATTATATTGGGAGGAGAATTATGCAAAGACCACCAAAGCAGAAAAGGATAATCATAAGATAATTTTGGACCTCTACCAAGAATATCGGTTCTACAAAGACAAACATGCGAAACTCGCTTTCTTAGCCAACAATCTCATTAAGGACATCCCTAGAAGTTTGAGAGATACAGAAAGTGTAATGGTCCCTCTTTTGAAAGATGTCGAAGACTTCCTCAAGCTTTGTAGGACTATGGTTGATGGTTTCAGGGCAGATATCCGCAGGTGCACTTAGAAGATTTTTGTTTCCCTTTGTTATTTCTTTCAGCAAGTTAATTTTTATGTTTTTTGGTTTGAATATTTTTCAATATCTGAATTGTATTCCCGTTTTAAGGTCAATTTCAATAAAAGTTTTGTTTCCGCATGTCATTTGTGTATTTATTTTTAAGACACTCACCAATAAAAAAGCAAAACCTAAAGAATATATATATATATATATATATATATATATATATATATATATATATATATATATATATATATATATATATATATATATATATATATATATATATATATATATATATATATATATATATATATATATATATATATATATATATATATATATATATATATATATATATATATATATATATATATATATATATATATATATATATATATATATATATATATATATATGGAAGATCCAAGTGAATAAGAGATTCAAAAACGAAACTCTTAGCATATTCATAATCATTCATGCATTCGCAAACATCGCATTTCATAACTTCATACAAAAAAATTATCATTTTTCAAAAAAATATTCTCCAGTTAAATCATTGGTAAGAAAGCACCACCTCTCCAGCTGCCATATCAAACAAGAGCCCATCAAAAGAAAGCGATGGAACAATCAAAGAGAACCAAGCCGCATTCAAGGAAGATTTGGAGTAGGTGAAAAGCAACATCAATTTGATGAAAGGAGATATGATCCAAGTTCTTATAGCCTTGAAGAACATTATCAAAAGACAAGAACAAATTCCTAGGGAAAGCTTTGAAGAAGTATCCTAAACTATTGGTTCATCAAGCAGCCACCAACCAAGAAGAGAACTAGAATCAGGACCTCAAAACTCATCTGTAGCAAAACAAGAGGTCAGACAAGCTGATACTAAAGGGTTTGTAAAACCTCTACCAAAGGTACAATGCAGACAACTACAAAGACTTGCAGTATGGATACTATGACTTAGAAGATGTCAATCAAGCACCTCAAAGGACAACCCATACCCATGTCAATGAAAATCCCTTGGCACTCAATCAATACAAATCTCTTGAAGAAAGGTTGAAGGCTGTGGAGGGTTATGATGCTTTCGATGCTGACGCTCTTGAAATGGGTCTAGTACCAGATGTGGTGATCCCTCCAAAATTCAAAGTACCTGACTTTGGAAAATATAAGGGACTTACATCCCGAGGAACCATCTACGCATGTATTGCAGAAAGATGCTTGCCTATGCTCAAGATCAGAAGTTGATGATCCATTGTTTCTAAGACAGTTTAAGTGGGGCATCACCAGATTGGTACATACACTTGGAACGAATCCATATCCAGACATGGGCAGATCTTGCCAATGCTTTCTTGAGACAGTACAAGTACAACTTGGACATAGAGCCTAACCGTATTCAACTCTAAAACTTATCTCAGAAAAAGGAGGAGTATTTCAAGCATTATTCTCAAAGATGGAGAGAAATGGCAGCCCGTGTACAACCACCACTCTTGGAGAAAGAATTAGTCGATATGTTCATGGGCACTTTACAAGTATTGTACTATGATGAAATGGTAGGGAGCGTCTCTTCCAGATTTCCTGATTTGGTGACTATTGGTGAAAGATTTGAAGCAGGTATAAAGAGTGGGAAGATACAAGGGGCATCATCTAGTACCCCTTATAATCCAAAAAGACATGTTCCTAACTTCTCAAAAAATAAGGAAAGAGAAATTAATGTTGTCGCATCACACCCAAGGGCATAACAACCATTGTTAATTCCATGAGGACAACAACTGAACTAGTTTAAAAGGCCTCATAGAAGATTTGATCCTCTCCCCATGCCATACAGTCAATTATTGTAACATTTACTTAAAGCAACTTTGGTAGAGCAGAAGCCTCTAGCTCCTCCGATTGGGGCACTCCCACCAAAGTACGATGCAAATGCCAAGTGCAATTATCATGCCAATTCTCTAGGGCATACTATATAAAAATGTTGGTCCTTTAGACACAAGGTTTAGGGTTTCTTGGACTCTCAGGATATCACTTTTGATAAGCCAAATATCAAGACAAACCTCATGCCTCCACATGGTGGATCGGAGGTGAATGAAATTGTGGTGGTCACTGATTTTGGGGCATCCAAGCAACTAAAGGCCCCGATAAACCTTTTCAAATAAGATATGTTGGAGTGTGGGTTCCTCTTAGAACATAATGAAGCTTTTGATAAGACGTTACAGAAATTGGTGGATTAGGGGATAGTCCAATTCGAGAAATACCCTAAAGAAGAATACGTAGTTGCGATCGATGGAATTATAAAGAAGCCATTGGTAATTCCATGCTAAATTCCAAACCCTAATAATAAGACTCTTGTGATTCCATGGGGAGAGTCAACAGAAGTGCGAATAATGATACCATGTCAGACTCTAAGAATTTCAGTAGTTCCAAAGACTACAATGGTGATTAGGGGGCCATCTCTTACCCTTTACGAAAGTAACAAAGCGGTACCTTGGAGTTATGTTTCTATTGTATACATCAATGGCTTAAAGAGGGAATGTGAACCATCAACGAGTTAAGGACCTGCGATCATAAATATAGATGGAACATGGGGCATAACTCGCAGTGGTCAAATCTATAGTCTTGAACCACAAAAAAGGAATGATGTTGTCGGTAAGGATAAGGGGAAAGTTGTGATAGAGGCAAGCCAAGAACAAGAGCCTCCAAGCAAGAATTTTTTTAACCAAGAGGTTGATGAATTTCCTTAAGAAGTTCTGAACTGATATTCTCCCTACTTAGGCAGAAAAACGTGAAACCTAATGAATATGTACAACATCAGAATCAGGATGTCCATATTGTATTTTGAACATGCAAGTCTAACAATGCTTAAGTGATATGATGAGAGTCAACAGAAACTTACCTTGCAGCTGGAGAAGATCTTGTGAACTGGATCCTGGTTCTGACTGCTTGTAATGTTCTGATCAGCTTCCTCACGTGCTGAGCAGACTGAAACAACCTTTAACTTGGGTTATGAATGGCTGGAAAATTTTAGAACAGCCAAGAAGAAAAGTTCTGACTTTTTGAGGTGGAGATTGATGGAGAACGTGTTACAGTCTGAAAACAGAAGTTAGGATGGCTTCTGAATGTATTCCAGAAGCTGCATGGATGATTTAGTCAAGAAACACTTGAGGGAAATTGGAGTTTGAATGTAAGAATAAAAAACTAGCAGGTTTTATATTTGTGTTTGCAATTTCATATTCCTGGAATTCTAGCAAGATTTCAAAGCTTTTCTTTTCAGTTTTTCCCGACCCCCTTCACAGTTGCAAATGAAGTTTAATTTATAGGCAAGAACTTTGTAGCTTGGAGAAGTCAAAAGTACCAACATCATGCTAGCGTGTTGGCTTGTTCTTGAAGCAAGATAAACAAGTATGGTGGTTAGCATATTTTAGCTGTGTGTTGTACCCCAAAATTTTCCCTCCCATATTTCTCAAAACATTTCAAGAAAGATCTCCAAGTTGCTCAAAGTTGCTCAAGGATTGGCCAGACAAGCTCTCTCCTAAGGCAGTCTATCTCAAATTAGGGTTTTGTGTTGCATCAAGATCCTTGAGTCCAAGTGACCCCAAGTTATCACTAATGTCCTAATATGTTCTCAAGATCATCCATGTCAAGTTTCATGCCTTGCAGAGGAATTTTGCTCAGTCAATTGCTCAAAGGTCCAAAAAATCGACTGTGTTAGGGCAAAAGTCAACTGTGACTTACATACAATCAAACTTTAATATTTTTGGTCAACATCCTCATTTTTAAGTATATTTCATCATTTGATCAAGGTTTGATCATGATTCATCAAGGATTTCTCATAATTCATCAAGATTCAAAAGTTGATAAATTAGGGTTTTGTAGGAAAAGTCAACTCAACTTTGACCAAGCATAACTTTCTCATACTTTATGAGAAATGACCCATCTAAAGCTCATTTTGAATAGTATGCAATTTCCTACAATCCATCTTCAGCTACCAAGATAAAAATATGCACTCACAAGAAGTTATGAATTTGGACATTATAGGTCATTTTGAAAAGTCAACAAAAACACTTTTTTTTGTAAAAGCTTCATACTTGAGCATGGAATATCAAATTCATATGATACCAAAAGGGTTGGTTAGAGGACATCTCAAGCTTTCTAAAAAGTCCAAGAACACCTCCAAAGGTTCAAAATTGAGGAAGTTATGCATTGTTGAAGTTGACCTTTTTTGCAAAATTGCCAAAAGTCAACTATCCCCAAAACTTCAAATTTTGCCAAATGGGTCCATTCATTTTCACTTGTTTTGAGTTGGCATTATATCCCACGTGATCTAGGCTTGGCCATGTGTCCATATCATATTTTTATTAATTATTTTTATTTTTATTTGAATTAATTTGATTTAAATCAAATAAAATCAAATAAAATCCAAAATCGTTGATAATAAGGATTTTGTGATTGTTTCAGGCTCTAATTACAGCTAGCAAGCCAATCAAAATCATATCAAGGAAATTGTGTACAAGAAGATTGAATTTGGACCAAATTTAGAAGGTTGTTAAAGAAGAATCAAATCAAATCCAAAGCATTGAAAGAGAGAGATTTGGACTGATTTTGCAACCCTAGTGTATTATACAATACATAAGGAGGCGAGGCAGGCAAAAATCAGGGTTGGAGATCAAGCATAGAGGTAGAACAAAATTTGCAAAAAAAGAGGCAAAAGTGTGAGATCGAAACAGAGGTTAGAGGTGTCCTCAAGGCTTGATACTTGTCTCAATCTCTTCCTGGAAATCTCAGGAACCTAAAGCAAGTAAAACCACACGTTTTTAGACCCTCCCACGCGCTGTAAGTCACTCGCGAACTCGTCCTGTTCTTGATTTCGTATTTTGAAATTCAGGCATTGTTAACATGAATTGATGGCATTCTTAATCTACAAATCATTTGCAAGCTTTTGGTATTACTCAATTGCATTTATATGACCTGTAACGAAATCCACCATTGTTAGGGTTTCTGTTTTGTTTTTAGGGTTTTTCTTTTCAGGAATAATTGGCCCTAATAATGGCTATGGTTGTGATCAGAAGAAGATGGCGAGTTCAACCATGGTCTTAGAAATCATTTCCATGGCCTGTAGGAGATTTTGGATGAAGCCCTGTTTGTAGTGACAGACATTTGTCTGTAGGTATAAGTGTTGCTGTTTTTAGCCACGGTTCAAGGAAGGGGACGATGAGGTGTCATCCCACCATTCTTCCATTCAAACAGCGCGCGCTTTTTTTATTTTCTGTCCATTAGCTTTTGTTTTATATATTATTACTGATTTGCGTTATATTAACAAAATAAGTCAAGCAACGTAGTGGTAAGCATATCATTGGAATTTGCCTTAGGGCCTGGGTTCGGATCCCAGGTCCCCCTATTTTCTTCATAATATTTGTTTTCAGGTGATTCAGTGTGCACTCAAGCCAAGCATCCATCATGGACATTCACCATCCAGCATGCCAGATGGCCAGATGGCCAGATCTGGTGGCCATCATTGAAGGCACACAATAAGCCAAGTCAATGCACGCGCACATGATCCAAAAAGTCAAATGGATCAGCACAAATGGGCCAGAAAATTTCTATGCACACCCTCCAATCATGCCTAATCTCTTCTTTTTTTATTTTCTTTTCTATATTTCATTTAATTATTTTATTTAACTTAATTACTAACCATTAAACAATTTTCTTTTTTATCAAAAAATCACAAAAATATTTTTACCCAATTAAATTTAAGAAATTTTTATTAATAAATATTAACTAATTTAATTAGGATATTAATTTTAGATAACTTTCATTTATTTTGTAAATATTTAAAAATCAATTAGAATTAATAGTTTTTAACCCTAATTTAATTATTTTATTTTCTTTCGTAAAATAACAAAAATTCCAAAAACAGTCAGTTCTTCCCACCGTATCACACCGTGTGTTGTACCCCAAAATTTGTCCTCCCATATTCTTCAAAGTTTTGACAAGCATCATCTCAATTTGCTCAAGTCTACTCAAGGATTGCACAGTTCAAACACCCTCCTAAGCCAGTCAAATTAGGGTTTTGGTTCTTGCAAGGAAGTTGAGGTTTTCAAGGGCTCAATCAAGTCCCACATGCCTATAAACATTGTCAAGCATCCATATGCCAAGTTTCAAGGCTCACAAGGTCAAGTTGCACAGTCAAAAGTCCTATTTGGTTCACAATCAACTATAGGAGTAAAATGGTCATTTGGCAGTCAAAAGTCAAAATTTTTGGTCAACATCTTATTTTGAGCTCACAATCATCATTTGATCAAGTCTTGATCATGATTCCGCAAGAATGGCTCAAAAATCATCAAGATGCAAAAGTTTCTATTTTTGGACAGTTGAAAAGTCAACTGTAACTTGACCAAGGCATAACTTTTTCATGGTTCATTAGAAAAATCCCATCCAATGCTCATCTTCAAGGGGAGGACATTTCCTACAACTCATCTTCACATCCCAAGTCCAAGAAATGCTCTCACAAAAAGTTATCAATTTCAACATTATAGGTCATTTTCAAAAGTCAACAAAAAGGCACTTTAAGTCAAAGACCATAACTTGAGATTGGTAAATGAAAATGACATGGGACCAAAGGCATTAGTTAGAGGACTTCAAGACCTTTCCAAAATGTCTAAGAACATGTTCATATGATCAAAATTGAGCAAGATATGCATTGGAGAAGTTGGGAAATTTTTGTGAAAATGGCAAAAGTCAACTATCCTTGAAACTTCAATTTTTGACCAAAGGGCCCACCTTTTTTCACTTGATTCAGCCTTGTCATGCCACCCACGTGTCCCATGATCAATTTCAAGATTAAACATTAATTTTTCTATTTTTTATTTAATTTTATTTAATTTAATTCATTTTAAATCCATAAAATTCAAATAAAATCAAAAAAATTAATTAAATAACATCTTTTGATTTGAATGACTTTTATGTGTCATGAACAACCTACCCATTTCGTGCTAGGGCTATTTTAAGCATGAAAATTCAAATTTGAACAAAATTGGAAAATGCTTTAATGGTGGTTATGAAGAAATCCAAAAACATCATTGCAATGGATCATTGGCTCTTAATGTGACTTATTCTCATTCATACATACATATGCAAGTGTTCCATACCTCATTCACGACCTAGAGCTCATTGAAACGGCCAAACCAATTCCAAAAAATTCCAAAGAAATTTGAAAACTGAAATCCACTTTTCAGCACGATTCAAAGTGTTTTCTTGATCCAAACACATTCCTAACACTCCCAGGAATCTTTTGCAATCAAAAACAAGCTTTAAAGCTCCAGGAAACGCCATTCACAGTCATACGGTTCATCACTTTTTTTCAAAATCATAATCATCGATTCATGCATTTTTAACATTTTTTATTGATTGTATTGTGTTCACATGACCCATACGAAGCTATTAGTGTAATTGAATTGCATTATGGCGCCCAGAATTGCAAAACACCATTGTTAAGTTCTAGGGTTTCAGAGCTCCCAGATTGGGGCTTTACAGCATAGGTAAAATTAGCCTTCATGACGCCCATGGTTGAACTCAGAATGACAAGACGAACAAATCCCAATCCTCGCGCCCAATTTATATAGAGCATAGCTCTATTCGCTATTTTCTGTCATTTCATTTTGTGGGGGTTTAAAACCCCCGCTAATTGCTTTGTTTTTATAGGAAAAAAGGAGGAAGACGAAGGGCGTGTCAGCTTGCTATTGGCTGGATTCAAATTGAAGCGTGCATTTTTCTTTTACAGCATATGCGTTGGATTATTGAATATATTGTTTGTTTTGTGTTTAATATCATTTACAGGCAACTGGCCTAGTGGAGCATGCGCTGTCCAATGACCATTGGGACCTGGGTTCGATTCCCAGGTCCCCCAAAACTCAATATTGTTTTGTCTAACAAATTCCTATGCAGGCTAGTCAATGTGCTCCCCCATACGCCTCACCAATCCACATGCCATATGTCCACAATCAGCCATCCAAAGGTCATGAGAGGAGGAGTACCATGTCCTCCAGTCAAAGCACATACAGGCAATTGTAAAAGTCAAATGTGGCTGAGCTTAGTGGGCCAAAAAAAAACTGCAATCAACACCTCCAAAAAAGGCCCAAACCCCCCATGGTTTTGTTACTTTTATTTTATTTTATTTTCTTTCCCTTATAATTTCTTTTTTAATTATTATCTTTATTGTTAATTAACCTAACAAACTAATTTTTCCCATAAAAAAAAACAAAAAAAAAACATTTTATTATTTATCAACTTATTTTGTAAATAAATGTAAATTAAATTAAATTAGCTTACTTAATTAACTTTAATGCTTTTTTACAATAAATAAAAACAATTTAGAATTAGGTTTTTGCTAACTTTTAATTTCTATTTATTTTCTCTTTATTTCCATTAAAAACACAAAAACACAAAAAACATTTTCTTAATTAATTAATTAATTAGTTATTAGTTTTAATTTCGTTAATTACAAAAAAGGAAAAAATTCAATTCTTATTCAAAAAAGGGTCAAAACCCTTAGGACGTTTCTGATTTAATTCTTTCGCGCATTATTCTTATTTTGATTATTTATGTAACTGTTTCCGAATATGTAATAGTAATTAGGTTTATCTCTTTATTTACTATTTCTCGCACTTTATTTCCAAACGGGTTTTGTTTCTTGGCAGTGTATAGACCCGCGCGCCTTGTAATAGTTAGATTTACATTTCCGCAATTTATTTTCCGCACCCCTAACTGTTAACAATGCATGAAAGAATGTATGAATAATAAAACCAATCCGTAGCTCACAAATAACATGTATAAAGACAATTAACTGAAAAACAACACACAAGCACATGCCACCCCTAGGGTACGCCTCACTGGTTGCCTCGAACGTGGTCATCAAGTATAGGACGTCTTAGAGTTTGCCCTTCTGTCCAAAAGATCCAGTTGCCTCGAAACGGTTGCCTCGGATAAAAGGATCTAGGACATTGGGGTTACTTCTAAGGTGTCCTACCATTGCTTCGGTGACCACACATGTCCCTTAATCGAATTGACCCGAACACCTCCAACGATGGTGCTACCTATCTCTCAATGGTGGGATAACACTATCTAAAGGACTCTTATACAGCTTAATTCCTTAGAGTAGGTAGATTCTCATGGGTACTTGCTCTTTTCAAAACAAACAAAAACATCTTTTCGCACCCCACACTTTCAAAAAGTTTTCAAACAAAACACTTCATATACTCTTGAGGAATGATACAAGAGTTACTTAGAAGTTTTCCAAACGAACTTTTTTCAAAACCCACACACACTTGAAAAGCAAACAAATTTTGAAAACATAAGAGCAAGTACCTAAGAGCCCGTGGATAACCACGGATAGAAAGGGTGCTAACACCTTCCCTTTCTATAATCTACCTCCCGAACCGAGAAACATTCTCAAAGAAGGAATTTTGCTGTGCTTTTGTCCTTTCCATATTGGAGAACATAAAAGACGGTGGCGACTCTTGCTTACCGCGACATTTCGCGAAACCAGCTAAAAAACAGTCAGTTCTATTTCCACCGATCATAGAACTGGCGACTCTGCTGGGGACATTTTTAAAGTGAGGTGTACCTTAGGATTAGACCACTCTTATGTTTTTAATTGAATGTTTTGTTTGCTTTATTGTTGTGGGCTGCATCGGAGTTTTATAGATCCTAACCCGGATCTGGGGAATACCCTTTTAGGTAGCATAAGCTGTGAGGGACCTGTCCGACGTAGATCGACACGGGTGAAGCAGTGGCTAGGTTGGTGTGACACCTTGGTCTGTGCCGATATCCCTTGTGTTACAACGAGGAGAATATGGGTCTTCTGAGGAGTCATTAAGTACCAACCGACCTTAGAACCCTAAATTGACCCAACTTGGCCATAGAACAGTAGCAATATGCTACACCCATTGAGGCTAAACTCTTGCGATGGTTCTGGACGTAAGAAAAGATTGCGACGCTGGAGTTATGACCGATTGAGGGTAGTCAGTGATATTGGGATCCTCTAGAACCCGGTTACTTTTGATAGGACAGGTCTTAACCAACGAAACTGAAAGAGGGTAGTACCTGAACTTCATGCTGGCCTAAACCCCAAGGGTTGTCTTGTGTGACTTGTGTGCCTTATCATGTTTGCCTTTGTGAATATTTGTGGTGTGCTTTATCATAACATCATACCATCATACGATTGCATACATCCTTCATAAGGACTAATCCATTTCAAGGATCTCAAGGGTCTGTGATGCAGGCCATGATGAACCAACATGTCTAGCAAAGGGCAAAGGGGATTTATTTTCCTCTAGCCAAGGTTGATAGCTTGAGTCAGGGGCTATGACCCACTCGATATGGTGAGCCTTGACTCTTGAAGAAGGACTCTCAACAAAATGAAGTTCCTTCAATCAAGCTACAAAATTCAAGTTCTAATAATCTTTCTTGTTTATCCCGCGAGATCCTTGAAAACATTGCATGCATATCATACATATCATTGCATTACAGGTACCCTTGTTACAGGTCACTTACCTTCTTCGCTGTTTATTTCAGCAATGGCTTCCCAACAAGATAACCAGGGTCTTCATGCTCAAGAGACTCAGTTCAGGGAGATCTTCCTAAGCCTATCCAAGGGGTGGGAAGAGTTGAGGACACTCCTCATGAGGAATTTGGCCAAGAAAAGTCCCGAAGATGATAAGGACGAACGACTGAAACATCTGCAAGCTGAGGTAGATACAATGAGAACCCAGATGCTGGGGCAAATGGCTCTCATCCAAGGCTTAGCTCGGGAGCAAGAAGAGTTGAGGACCATGATCAGTCAGCTTCATCAAGACAGATACAACGTGAAGCAACCAGTCCAAGTCAGGGACCAGGTCATTGATCAACTTCCAAGAGGACAAGAGTCTGGTATGGTGAAGAATAAACCTCTCCAAATTTCTACCACTTCACAGGTCCAACCATAACCTCGCCCAGAGCAACAGGTTGATCAGAGTAAGCCAAACAAGCCCAGGAGGCAATTCACCCAGCTCAACGTGTCGCTGTTTCAAGCTTTACAACACCTGTTGAGATTGAATCTGATTACACTAAGGGCTCCTCCTCGGAATCCCAATATCTCTGCTCCTAACTATCATCCCAACAAAAGATGTGCATACCACTCTAATAGTCCTGGACATGACACCGCCGACTGCTGGGCTCTGAAGAACAAGGTCCAGGACCTGATTAATGAAGGAGCAGTGGATTTCACCCAAAGAGGGTCAGGCTGAGTTCTTCTACCATCCCTGCAGGATTCACCATTTGAAGTGACAAGTCCTGAGACGAGAATACTTTTTGTCCATTAGAATTTTCAAGTTGTAATTTTCTTTTGACTGTTCAAACAATTATTGTCAGGGCAAACTTTATTACTTTATCAATGCATCGCATATGTCTGTTTTGAATCAATATATTCGCATTCGCTATATTCAAACTGCTTTCATTTTTGTGATGTTCAACGCTCGATTAATAATTCTAAGCCTCTTGAGGGAGGATGACGAAAACGATACCACAATCTACAGTATGCCTTTGAACAGACCCCGCTGATGAGGTACAGGCATTGTTTCAATTCCTAAACACTGGAGTTATAAGGATGATAATCCCTCGTCAACCCCTTTTGAGCCAAAGAAGTAGGAGTTTTCTTTTCGAAAATTAAAACCCTTAATCATAACCTGGGGCAGGGTAGTTCTCTCAGCTGATCCAAGTGCACAACGAATGGCACCAAAGGAGTCCTTACAAAACAAAAGACAGGGACGGCTCCGAATAATCATAAAGACAGGCAGTCATTATCCCTCGGAAATAAAAACCCAATAACTCAACCTATGAAGGAGACTTACAAAACTGGGGCATCCCGCTGATTGTAATCCCAAAAAAGGAAACAGTTCAGGCAAAAAACAGGGATAACAAAAATAAAAAAGAAAGAGGTCCCACAAACCCTCAACCAAAAAAAAAGGGAATGACTGCCTATTCAAAATAAATTGTCAATATCCGAACCATCACTGGTATATCAGAGCAAAAGACTCAAACAAGGTCTAACGCACGATCAGCTGAGTTTAGGTTTGAAGAACATCACGAAGAGCGGGTGGGTACAAATAAAATTCGAGTCTTTATCCTTTGTTTCTTAAACCGTGAACCAGGCCACGCTACAACCCTTAAAAGTCCTAGCTGAAGCATGGGTTAGTTCGAAAGCATACTGTTACGAAAGGTATCCTGACTCCTTAAGGCTTGCGGTAAAATAACGAGTTGACATCACGTTTTACAAAAATTCATTTGTTTTACAAAACTACATTTTCAAAAAAAAATTCAAGACAGACATACGCTTTGCATTCTTAAAATAATATTGTTTGCATATGACTATTTGTTCAACAGCAGAGAAATTCGCACGAAGAATATCTAGTGAACAAAAGCACTTCCAATCAAGGGGCAGACGTGATCATGGTCTATCATCTGGGGCAGTTAAGTCAAGATTCGGAGAATCTCTCAAATGCCAAATAGCCTGGGGCAAACCTCCCTCTGAGTTCACTTGGGGCATTGGACATGAATTCCAGCTGCGAATCTTGCACGATCAAACATCTTCTGGTGGTATGGAAACACAATGCTACTAACAGTGACACCTCCCTACGTCCTGAGAGCATGGACATAGTCGAAAAAAGACTACGCATAATCAAAGACCCGCTAGGTTGACACACCTAGGCAAAAATAAGGGCTTCCCGGCAAACCAAAAGGGTTCGGGCAAAAATAAGGGATGAAATAGAAAAATTTGTACACCCGGCAAGTCGAAAACCTGAAAAGGCGGCTTGGGCAAAAATGGGTATCCCGATGGACTGAAAACCCGAAAGGGCGGTCCAGGAAAAAGTTAGGGATCAAAAGCGTACGACTATGTCCCGTCATCTCGTCACTTGCCTACCAGAAGAAGATTTGTCAATCGGCAGTTATCAAGCACCTCCACAAGGTATCTTCTTCTCCCACATCAGAAACAGGGGCAATAATGAGTTGTCCAAGCGATCTAGTTGCTCTGTCAACCAAGGTACCGGGGTAGGTTCGGCTGAAGAACATAACCAAGAGGCCTCCATTCCCCGGGAGTAAGACAAGGTTCAACAATACTCTCCCCCGAGAAAAGCTGGTCTCCCAATCAGTCCTGAAAAGGCACAGTATCTCCAGCAAGTCAGCAACGCTCTCCCCAAGCAGAGTTAGTCTACTGCCAGCCTCCAGGAAGTTGGGCATCCCACAGAAGATCTCAACATTCCCCAGCGGAGTATATACAGCTATTCCTCAACAAGCATCCCCGGCAGTCTTAACATAAGATTGTTCCCCGGCAGAATACAGACACCCCAGTGGAGCCACTTCCCCAGTACAATCCAAAAGTTTCCCCAAGAGAGTTGTATCAATTTCCCCAGTAGATTTTTGGAAGCTTATCCCCAGTAGATTCTGGAAGCTTATCCACCGGCAGAGTACGTACGTCTCTCCCCGACTTTATTCAAAGGTTATTTCCCCACCAGGGTATAACTGGGTTATCCTCAGCTAATTACCACGGAAAGATTGTCCTCGACGAAGTTCTTCCTACCCCCAGCGGAAACGAAGAACTCTATTCTTCAACATCAGCCCAGGATCTAACTTCCCGGCATTCGTCAAGGATTTATTTTCCCAAGACGAAAATACATTCATAGACATTTCACATTTCGTACATCCTGCTTACATACATGATAAAGTGCATACGACACGATCTCATTTTGAGAACATCATGACATCATGCATCTCATACATCATGACATTGCATGTAACTGATGTTTTGCCTTTTCAGGAAAAAGGTCAATCCAAAGATGATTACTATCAACTGTCCCGGTTCCAGATTCGATTCCTGTATCTAGCCAGGGCACGTCTGTGAATGATTGTTTGTAGATTCGATACTTGTATCTAGCCAGGGCACGTTTGTAAGCAACCTTTTGAAGTTCCAGATTCGATTCCTGTATCTAGCCAGGGCACGTCTTAAGAGTTTGAAGATTCGATACCTGTATCCAGCCAGGGAAAATCTGTAGACGACTAATTCCAGATTCGATTCCTGTATCTAGCCAGGGCACGTCTGAAGAGTTTGAAGATTCGATACCTGTATCCAGCCAGGGCAAATCTGTAGACGACTAATTCCAGATTCGATTCCTGTATCTAGCCAGGGCACGTCTGAAGAGTTTGAAGATTCGATACCTGTATCCAGCCAGGGCAAATCTGTAGACGACTAATTCCAGATTCGATTCTTGTATCTAGCCAGGGCACGTCTGAAGAGTTTGAAGATTCGATACCTGTATCCAGCCAGGGCAAATCTGTAGACGACTAATTCCAGATTCGATTCCTGTATCTAGCCAGGGCATGTCTGAAGAGTTTGAAGATTCGATACTTGTATCCAGCCAGGGCAAATCTGTAGACGACTAATTCCAGATTCGATTCCTGTATCTAGTCAGGGCACGTCTGAAGAGTTTAAAGATTCGATACCTGTATCCAGCCAGGGCAAATCTGTAGACGACTAATTCCAGATTCGATTCCTGTATCTAGCCAGGGCACGTCTGAAGAGTTTGAAGATTCGATACCTGTATCCAGCCAGGGCAAATCTGTAGACGACTAATTCCAGATTCGATTCCTGTATCTAGCCAGGGCACGTCTGAAGAGTTTGAAGATTCGATACCTGTATCCAGCCAGGGAAAATCTGTAGACGACTAATTCCATATTCGATTCCTGTATCTAGCCAGGGCACGTCTGAAGAGTTTGAAGATTCGATACCTGTATCCAGCCAGGGCACGTCTGTAAGCAACCTTTTGAAGTTCCAAATTCGATACCTATATCTAGCCAGGGCATGTCTGTGAGCGACTGAGTGAAGATCAACACCTGTAACAGGCCAGGAAATTATCTTTCTCAGGTACGCAAGTTCTCGCTAAGGAATCTCTTACGCGATCGACACCTAGATGGCATCTTTAAGCCCACCTCCACAACTATCCATTACAGTTCCAAATGGCATCTATAAGCCCATTCCCGACAAGGTTCTGTCACGTTTCCAGATGGCATCTATAAGCCCATCCACTTACCAACAGTCTCCAAATGGCATCTGTAAGCCCATTCCCGACAAGATTCTGTCACGTCTCCAAATTGCATCTATAAGCCCATTCCCGACAAGATTCTGTCACATCTCCAAATGGCATCTATAAGCCCATTCCCGACAAGGTTATGTCACGTCTCCAGATGGCATCTATAAGCCCATCCTCTTATCCACCATCTCTCCAAATGGCATCTGTAAGCCCATTCCCGACATCACACTGCTGATACTCTACTATGTGAGTGCAAATTTCTGGGCACTCTAGTGTTCAATCATCTTCCACCCTCGGATCACGAAAGGCACACAAGCCAATCTACATCCTCAGGTCTAAGAAGATTGAACAGGGGCAACTGTTGTACCTCAAAATTTTCCCTCCCATATTCTTCAAAGTTTTGACAAGCATCATCTCAATTTGCTCAAGTCTACTCAAGGGTTGCACAGTTCAAACACCCTCCTAAGCCAGTCAAATTAGGGTTTTGGTTCTTGCAAGGAAGTTGAGGTTTTCAAGGGCTCAATCAAGTCCCATATGCCTATAAACATTGTCAAGCATCCATATTCCAAGTTTCAAGGCTCACAAGGTCAAGTTGCACAGTCAAAAGTCCTATTTGGTTCACAATCAATTGTAGGGGTAAAATGGTCATTTGGCAGTCAAAAGTCAAAAATTTTGGTCAACATCTTTTTTTGAGCTCACAATCATCATTTGATCAAGTCTTGATCATGATTCCACAAGAATGGCTCAAAAATCATCAAGATGCAAAAGTTTCTATTTTTGGACAGCTGAAAAGTCAACTGTAACTTGACCAAGGCATAACTTTTTCATGGTTCATCAGAAAATCCCATCCAATGCTCATCTTGAAGGGGAGGACATTTCCTACAACTCATCTTCACATCCCAAGTCCAAGAAATGCTCTCACAAAAAGTTATCAATTTCAACATTATAGGTCATTTTCAAAAGTCAACAAAAAGGCACTTTAAGTCAAAGACCATAACTTGAGAGTGGTAAATAAAAATGACATGGGACCAAAGGCATTGGTTAGAGGACTTCAAGACCTTTCCAAAATGTCCAAGAACATGTTCATATGATAAAAATTGAGCAAGATATGCATTGGAGAAGTTGGGAAATTTTTGTGAAAATGGAAAAAGTCAACTATCCTTGAAACTTCAATTTTTGACAAAAGGGCCCACCTTTTTTCACTTGATTCAGCCTTGTCATGCCACCCACGTGTCCCATGATAAATTTCAAGATTAAACATTAATTTTTCTATTTTTTATTTAATTTTATTTGATTTAATTCATTTTAAATCCATAAAATTCAAATAAAATCAAAAAAATTAATTAAATAACATCTTTTGATTTGAATGACTTTTATGTGTCATGAACAACCTACCCATTTCGTTCTAGGGCCATTTTAAGCATGAAAATTCAAATTTGAACAAAATTGGAAAATGCTTTAATGGTGGTTATGAAGAAATCCAAAAACATCATTGCAATGGATCATTGGCTCTTAATGTGACTTATTCTCATTCATACATACATATGCAAGTGTTCCATACCTCATTCACGACTTAGAGCTCATTGAAACGGCCAAACCAATTCAAAAAAATTCCAAAGAAATTTGAAAACTGAAATCCACTTTTCAGCACGATTCAAAGTGTTTTCTTGATCCAAACACATTCCTAACACTCCCAGAAATCTTTTGCAATCAGAAACAAGCTTTAAAGCTCCAGGAAACACCATTCACAGTCATAGGGTTCATCACTTTTTTTCAAAATCATAATCATCGATTCATGCATTTTTAACATTTTTTATTGATTGTATTGTGTTCACAGGACCCATACGAAGCTATTAGTGTAATTGAATTGCATTATGGCGCCCAGAATTGCAAAACACCATTGTTAAGTTCTAGGGTTTCAGAGCTCCCAGATTGGGGCTTTACAGCATAGGTAAAATTAGCCTTCATGACGCCCATGGTTGAACTCAGAATGACAAGACGAACAAATCCCAATCCTCGCGCCCAATTTATATAGAGCATAGCTCTATTCGCTATTTTCTGTCATTTCATTTTATGGGGGTTTAAAACCCCCGCTAATTGCTTTGTTTTTACAAGAAAAAAGGAGGAAGACGAAGGGCGTGTCATCTTGCTATTGGCTGGATTCAAATTGAAGCGTGCATTTTTCTTTTACAGCATATGCGTTGGATTATTGAATATATTGTTTGTTTTGTGTTTAATATCAATTACAGGCAACTGGTCTAGTGGAGCATGCGCTGTCCAATGACCATTGGGACCTGGGTTCGATTCCCAGGTCCCCCAAAACTCAATATTGTTTTGTCTAACAAATTCCTATGCAGGCTAGTCAATGTGCTCCATCATACGCCTCACCAATCCACATGCCATATGTCCACAATCAGCCATCCAAAGATCATGAGAGGAGGAGTACCATGTCCTCCAGTCAAAGCACATGCAGGCTATTGCAAAAGTCAAACGTGGCTGAGCTTAGTGGGCCAAAAAAAAAACTGCAATCAACACCTCCAAAAAAGGCCCAAACCCCCCATGGTTTTGTTACTTTTTTTTAATTTTATTTTATTTCCCTTATAATTTCTTTTTAAATTATTATATTTATTGTTAATTAACCTAACAAACTAATTTTTCCCATAAAAAAAAAACAAAAAAAAACATTTTATTATTTATCAACTTATTTTGTAAATAAATGTAAATTAAATTAAATTAGCTTAATTAATTAACTTTAATGCTTTTTTACAATAAATAAAAACAATTTAGAATTAGGGTTTTGCTAACTTTTAATTTCTATTTATTTTCTCTTTATTTCCATTAAAAACACAAAAACACAAAAAACATTTTCTTAATTAATTAATTAATTAGTTATTAGTTTTAATTTCGTTAATTACAAAAAAGGACAAAAATTCAATTCTTATTCAAAAAAGGGTCAAAACCCTTAGGACGTTCCCGATTTAATTCTTTCGCGCATTATTCTTATTTTGATTATTTATGTAACTGTTTCCGGATATGTATTAGTAATTAGGTTTATCTCTTTATTTACTATTTCTCGCACTTTATTTTCAAACGGGTTTTGTTTCTTTGCGGTGTATAGACCCGCGCCTTGTAATAGTTAGATTTATATTTCCGCAATTTATTTTCCGCACCCCTAACTGTTAACAATGCATGAAAGAATGTATGAATAATAAAACCAATCCGTAGCTCACAAATAACATGTACAAAGACAATTAACTGAAAAACAACACACAAGCACATGCCACCCCTAGGGTACGCCTCACTGGTTGCCTCGAACGTGGTCATCAAGTATAGGACGTCTTAGAGTTCGCCCTTCTGTCCAAAAGATCAAGTTGCCTCGAAACGGTTGCCTCGGCTAAAAGGATCTTGGACATTAGGGTTACTTCTAAGGTGTCCTACCATTGCTTCGGTGACCACACATGTCCCTTAATCGAATTGACCCGAACACCTCCAACGATGGTGCTACCTATCTCTCAATGGTGGGATAACACTATCTAAAGGACTCTTACACAGCTTAATTCCTTAGAGTAGGTAGATTCTCATGGGTACTTGCTCTTTTCAAAACAAACAAAAACATCTTTTCGCAACCCACACTTTCAAAAGTTTTCAAACAAAACACTTCATATACTCTTGAGGACTGATACAAGAGTTACTTAGAAGTTTTCCAAACGAACTTTTTTCAAAACCCACACACACTTGAAAAGCAAACAAATTTTGAAAACATAAGAGCAAGTACCTAAGAGTCCGTGGATAACCACGGATAGAAAGGGTGCTAACACCTTCCCTTTCTATAATCTACCTCCCGAACCGAGAAACATTCTCAAAGAAGGAATTTTGCTGTGCTTTTGTCCTTTTCATATTGGAGAACATAAAAGACGGTGGCGACTCTTGCTTACCGCGACATTTCGCGAAACCAGCTAAAAAACAGTCAGTTCTATTTCCACCGATCACACCGTGCCTAAGCTAGATTTGTAAGCATGAATTAAGGAAAAGTACCCTCAAAAGCAAAAGCAAAGCATGGGCTCAACATACTCTTGTACAAAAGTTTGCTTTTTCAAGGACAACAATGTACTTCTATGTCACGCATGGGGAAATCCTTTGGATAAAAACTCAAAAGTGGTTGTGAGCATTAAATGATGACGAGATTTATCAAACCAGAAATCCTGCAATGTGAGATTATGCATCATAGCTTAATTCTGGGCCAGAAGTTCAACATCAGTGTAACTTAGAACCGACATCCAACTTCTGATCCTTTAATCTCTTTGCTCCAGCATGTTCTGAGCGAGTTCTAAGACTTTCCAAAAAGCTTATGACATGCTTTGTATGATACGGTGGCAGAACTGACTATTAATACTGGTTTGCGTTTTTTATTCGCAAATGTCGCGATAAGCAAGAGTCTCCACCGACTTTTATTTCATCCAACAAAGGAAAATAAAAAAGAACAAAAAAAACCTTCTTCGAGATGTTTCTGAGTACGGGGGGTAGATTATAGAAAGGGAAGGTGTTAGCACTCTTTCTATCCATGGTTTTCCATGGGCTCTTAGGTACTTGCTCATTTTTCAAATTGCTTGTGTGTGCTTGTTTTGAAAAGTTTTACTTCGTGATAACCCTTGTATCGGTCCTCAAGAGTGTGACAAAGTTATTTTGAAAACTGTTTTTGAAAGGTGTTTGTGTGAAAAAATTTGTTTGAGTAAGTACCCAGGAAATAATCTACCTACTCGAAAAAAGTCTGTTTGTTTTCCTTTAGACAACGCTATCCTAATATTAAGGAATAGGTAGCACCGTCGTTGGAGTTTTAAGGGACGTTCGAAGGGACAAGTACGATCACAAAAGCAATGTTAGGAAATTTTAGTAATCATCCTAAAGCCTTAAAGATCTTTTTCCGAGGCAACATCCAAATGGGTCATTTTAGATCTTTTGGGACTAGAGGACGACCACTAACATTCCCTATACTTCATGACCATTTACCGAAGGAAACCGGAGTGGGGTAAACCCTAGGAGTGAGCATGTGCAAGTGTGATTTTTTTCCAGTTTATTTATCTTTTCACATTTAGGGTTTTCCACTGTATTACTTGCAATTTGTCTTTCCATACAATCCTATTAACATACATCTAACAGCTTAAATAGTTAGTGGAATTTAAAATGCGAGAAATTAAAGTCCTAGCTATTACAAGGCTTTCGTAGATACATAATTATTTTGACTGTAAATAAAGATGCGGAAATTTAAAACCCTAATTACTATTACAAACTCGGAGAAGTTACATTAATAGAAAAAGGAAAATTAAAGGCGCGCGCAGCGAATTAAATGCGAGAAATAAAGTCTAAATCCTAAAAAATCTAATCAATTAAAAGGAAAATATTTTTTGTATTTTATTATTAAGAATAATATTTTAAATCTTAACTTAAATCTAACTAATTAAAAATACATTTTTTTGATATTTTATTGAGAAAGTTAAATATTTATGAATTAAACCTAATTTGTTTAATTAATTTTAATAATGAAAACAAGCAAATCAAAATTAATTAATTTTCCAAAATAAAACTAATTTTAATAAAAACCTAATTCTACATTTTCTTATGATTTTTTCTAATTTTATGATTAAATAAAAAAATGATTTTTGTAAAACAAATAAACAATAAACAAATAATATTAAAGAAAAGAAATAAAAAAATAAGAATGGGCCTGTTTGAAGAGCAATTAGGGGGGTGCATTTCTGAATTTGATGGGCCCAAATTCTTTGGCCCAAAGGTCCTGCACCTGATCCAGTGAGATCATCTTCTGAGGGTCTACCATGAGCTTATGCATGCTGAGCGTTGGATCTGGACGGAGATGGATCCAATGATGAGGCACTGAGGTGTACGGTGGACATGCTTGGTAGTGAGACATCAAATCTGCAATTAAATGTTGAGAAAAATGCAAAAGTAGTGCGCCTGGGATCGAACCCAGGACGCTTGCTTCAAATCCTTCACCCTTAACCCTTTGCACTGCATTACTCAATTGTTAATATAATAAGATAAATATAATATAAGGCAAGCCACGTAGTTTCCTCTAAAAAACGCGCAAATTTCAAATGGACCAGTGGGACGCTGCCACGCCTTCATCTTCTTCCCAGAAGTGTCGTTTTTGGTTTCAGCCTTTTACCTACGGACATAACTCCATAGCCATAGCCATGCAAGCTTCAAAAATCCACAAAACGCATGATAAATTAAAGGTGAGTACATGGATCAATTCGTCTTGATCCCACGAGCATCACAATATCCTTTTCTTGGCCTAATTTTACTTGTACAGAGAAGCCCTAAAATGGCTTCTTAAACCCAAGCCATGGCAATCATCAATATATGCATCAAAACGCCAATTAAATCATTCAAGCATGTTGCAAATATGTCAATAATCACAAATACATCATTAGAATATGTTTATGATGCAAGAATTGTTGTAATCAATTTTGAAACAAAGAGCAAACTGTGTGAAGGCTGTGGGACGATTATGAACTTGGGAATGCTTGCAATTGATCGTGTTAGCTTCAGGAGATGTCCAGGAAGCGATTAGAAGCTTTGAATGGCCTTGAATCGTCCCCTAGGTTAGAAATCAGATCCACACTTTTTGTCATATTTTTTAGTTTTCTTGGCTAGCTTGCACGACTTAAACCCTTATTCTTTTGCCTTGTTTGTGTTCAGTATATGTAGTATGGCGAATTAGGGCAACAAAAACATATTGAATCTTTTTGAATCATGGAAATTGAATGTGATTTGCTCCTTATATGATACATTTCCAAAACGATCCTAATCATGCTATTTTTTCCTCAATTTTCCTTGATCTGATTAGGCCAGCTTGATTAGATTTGATCCTAACAAAAATCAGATCAAAAATCAATCTTTTTCTATTTTTTTGCTATTTATTTGATTTAATTTGACTTTTAAATAATAAAAATCAAAATAAAATAAATAAATAGAGCAAATAATACGTGGATGCTAATTTTCATCGTGGACCATGTCTTCAACAAGATACAATCATGAAAAGCTAGGCCCATTTGACAAAAAAATGCACTTTTGAGCACATTTGACTTTTGGCAATTTTCCAAAAATGGCCAACTTTGACAATACATATGTCTTCCAATTTTAAACCTAGACAGGTGTTCTTGGACTTTTTAGAAATCTTAGGATGTCCCCCAAACAACCCTTTTGGTTTCATCTCAATTGGGTCTTCCATGTTCATGTAAGAAGCTTTGACTCAAAAGGTGTTTTTGTTGACTTTTCAAAAGGACCTATAATGTAGAAATTCATATCTTTTTATGAGTGCATTTTTTGAACTTGATAATTGAAGATGAGTTGTAGGAAATTGTATTATATTCAAAATGAGCCTTGGATGAGAAATGTTTGATAAAGTATGAGAAAGTTATGCTTGGTCAAAGTTTGGTTGACTTTTCTTGAGAAACCCTCATTTAGCAACTTTTGAGTTTTGATGAATTAGGAGAATTCCTTGAGGAATCATGATCAACCCTTTATCAAATTATGGATATCACTTCAAAATATTGATGTTGACCAAAAATCTTGATGTTTGACTGTATGTGGGTCACAAATGACTTTTGACCTAATACAGTTGATTTTCAAGCATCTGAGCAGTTGATTGAGCAAACTTCTTGTGTAAAGCATGAAAATTCAAATGGATGATCTTGAGAACATATTAGGACCATGGAAAATATTTGAGGCCTTTGGAGCTTACCCATCTTGATGAAAATGGAAACCCTAGTTGAGGTTCATTGCTTTAGGAGACAGTTTGTCTGGTTAACTCTTGGGTATCCTTGAGCTCGTTGAGGGTCTTAATGAGCATATGTTGAGTAAAATGGGAGGGAAAATTTTAGGGTACAACAGCTGCCCCTGTTCAATCTTCTTACACCTGAGGATGTAGATTGGCTTGTCTGACTTTCGTGATCTGAGGGTGGAAGATGATTGGACACTAGAGTGCCCAGAAATTTGCACTCGCATGAAGTGCATGGTGATGGATCGATCATATCGGGAATGGGCTTACAGATTCCATTTGGAAGGTGACGGAGAATCGTCGGAGATGGGCTTAAAGATGACATATAGAGAAGATATTGGTTGCATAAGATATTCCTTTACGAGAATTCCTGTACCTGCTGCTGAGGAGGACTTGAAATAGAAAAGTTGATTTATGTCTTGTGAAATAGAGTCTAGGAGCTTCGGTTGTCCATTACTCTACTGAGGAATTAACTCTTGATTGAGGAGGAGGAAGTGAACTGCATATCTGGTCAGGGTCCAGGCTGCACAGTGACTTACTGGGGAAAGGTGAACTCAACCGGAACTGGTCGGGTCCAGGTCTTACAGTGTTGTAAACTGTTATCTGGAGATAAGAGAGAAGGAACCTGGAGAGTAGGGTTGCTTCGAGGTGAAATCCTGGATAGTAGGGTTACTTCGGTATGAAAGCCTGGATAGTAGGGCTATGAGAAGGAACCTGGATAGTAGGGTTACTTCGGGATGAAAGCCTGCATAGTATGGCTATGAGAAGGAAACTGGATAATAGGGTTACTTCGGGATGAAAGCCTGAATAGTAGGGCTATGAGAAGGAACCTGGATAGTAGGGTTACTTCGGGATGAAAGCGTGGATAGTAGGGCTATGAGAAGGAACCTGGATAGTAGGGTTACTTTGGGATGATAGTCTGGATAATAGAGCTATGAGAAGGAACCTGGATAGTAAGGTTACTTCGAGATGAAAGCCTGGATAGTAGGGCTATAAGAAGGAACCTGGATAGTAGGGTTACTTCGGGATGAAAGCCTGGATAGTAGGGCTTTGAGAAGGAACCTGGATAGTAGGGTTACTTCAGGATGAAAGCCTGGATAGTAGGGCTATGAGAAGGAACCTAGATAGTAGGGTTACTTCGGGATGAAATCCTGGATAGTAGGGCTATGAGAAGGAACCTGGATAGTAGGGTTACTTCGAAGTGATAGTGTAAATTAGTTGACCCGTTTGGTTTCAGGAACTGAGTTTCCATTAGTCGTATGCAGACGTGACCTGTATAACTGCTGGATTTGTTGAACATAATTGTCTTTCGTGAAAAGATACCAGGGTTACTTATATGCAATGCATTAAATTCCTTATGAGATGATGTTCTCAAAATAAATGAGATCCTGTTGTATATGATATGTATGTGCATGTCCTGATGTATGTACATGAAATGCTATTGTGACATATCCGAGTCCGAGAAAATAAATCCCTGACTGCCGCTGGAGAGTATTGGAAATTGAATTCCTGGCCGTTGTAGAAAAAAATATTTTTCTACTTACACTGGGGATGGTAAACGGAGATGACTATGCCGTGGATTTACTCCTTTCTATTTGTGAATATTCTGCCGGGGAGAGACTCTGCTTGACAAAAACTCTACGGGGGAATAACTCTGTTTGAGAGAGGAGATACTGTGCGAGAAGACTTTGCCGATTCGGGGAAATAAACTCCGTTGGAGGATGAACTTCCGTAGCTGGAGGAATAAACTCTGTTGGGGATTGAGCTTCTGTGTTTAGAGAAATAAACTCTGCTCGGGAGAAAACTTTATGAACCGCTTGCGATTATAAAATTTGGCTGGGGAATATAGGCGTCATCTCTCTGAAGGAACTTTGCTGGTGAAAGTAACTCCTGTTTGGGGAAGCTAGTATTAAAGCTTTGGTTGCCTCTACTCTGTGGGAAGTGTAGATGTCACGGGCTCGTATGTAATGGTGACCTTGTTTCAAAACTGTCTCTGCCCCTGTACCTGCTGGAGAAAGTACCTGCAGAGGTTTTGTGGATGGATAAGTGTCAGAATGACATCCATCTCTGGATCGTACCTGAACTGTTTGCTAGAAGATAGTCTGGACTAAGTATTAGGATGACATCTGTTTTGGATCGTACCTGAACCGTTTCTAGATGAGAATCTGAAATGAGTGTCAGGAGGACAACCGTCTATGGATCGTACCTGAACCATTTCCAAATGAGAATCTGGTTTATTCATAATGTTTCTATTGAGGAAGGGAAACTCTGTAATCCGCTTGGGGAATCTTGAGAAGCTTGGTGACTTCACCGGGGAGTTTTCATTAGAGCAATAATTTGGAGATTTTGCACTGGAGAGGGTATGAGAACACCTAACATCAATAGGTTGTAAGCTGAGGATATAGCGGTGACCTTGTAGTAGAATTCCCCTTTCTCGATACCTGTTGTAGAAAATATCAACCGGGGATTTTGTAGATGGTTTGACTGTTATCCCAACTCTTGGAGTCCTTGGGGAATGCAGATCGGGGTAATGAACCTTCTATTGATTAGACAAGTGACAAGATGACGGGACGTAGTCGTACGCTTTAATCCCTAACTTTTTCCTGAACTGTCTTTTCATATTTTCAGTCCACCGGGATACCCTTTTTTTCCCAAGTCGCCTTTTCAGGTTTTCGACTTACCGGGTGTACAAATTTTTTCGTTTTTATCCCTAATTTTTGCCCGAGCACTTTTGGTTCGCTGGAATGCCCTTATTTTTTCCTAGGCCAATCAACCTAGCGGGTCTTTTCATGCATAGTCTTTTCGGACTATGTCCATGTTCACTGGGTGCGGAGAATGGTCGTTGTCCTTAGTAGTAAGTGTTATCACACTTCCAGAAGGTGTTTGTTTGATCGTACAAGATTCGTTGCTGGAATTCATGTCCAATGCTCCAAGTGATTCAGATGGAGGTCTTCCCCTGGCTATTTGGCATCTTTGAGAGATTCCTTGAATCTTGACTTGACTGCCCCAGATGATGGATGATTATCACGTTGTTCCCTTTGATTATGAATGAACTATCACTAGAATGTCTTTCCATCTGAGGTGATTCTGTCCACTGAGAAGATTTTTGTTCATCGAATTCCGTCGTGTGAATTTCTCTGCTGTTGAACAAATAGTCATATGCAAACAATGGTATTTTAAGAATGCAAAGCTTATGTCTGTCTTGAAGTTTGAAAAATCATTTTTTAGTAAAACAAAAAATTTTTATAAGAGTGAGATGTCAACTCAGGATTTATAGCAAACCTTACAGGAGTCAGGATACCTTTTGAACAGTATGCTTTCGAACTAACCCATGCTTCAACTAAGACTTTTAAGGGTTATAACATGGATTGGTTCACGGTTCAAGAAACAAAGAATAAAGGCTCAAATTTTATTTGTACCCACCCGTTCTTCGTGATGTCCTTCAGTCATATGCTCAGTTAATTGCGCGTTTAGAATCCAAGTTGAGTCTGACATCTTGTCCTTGATATTTCGGTGATGGTTTTGATACTGAAAATTTATTTGAAGAGGCAGTCATTTTTGTAATTTTTTTTTTGTGGATTTGTAGTAACCTCTTTTTTTTGGTTTTCGTCATCCCTTCTTTTTCCTGAACTGTTTCTTTTGTGATTACAGTCAGCGGGATGCCCTAGTTTTTTCTTAAATCTCCTTCATAAGTTTTGACTTAATGGGATTTTATTTTGAGAGATAATGTCTGACTGCTTTAATGATTATGCAGAACCATCACCATCTTCTGATTTGGATGGACGTCTTCGAGGCCATTCATTGTGTGCGAAGCGGAAGATTGCGACTGAATGCGCCTTTAAATTAATTGAGAAAACTACCCTGCCCTAGGTTATGATGAAGGGTTTTAATTTGTATAAAAAGATAAAATCCTACTTCTTTGGCTCGAAGGGGTTGACTAGGGATTATCTTCCTTATAACTCCACTTTTTAGAATTTGAAACAACGCTTGTACATCGTCAGCGGGGTCTGTTCAAAAGCATATTGTGGAGATTGTGGTATAATTTTTGTCATCCTCCCTCTAAAGGCTTAGAGCTTTTTATCGAGAGTTGAACATCACAAAAAGGGAAGCAGTTTAAATATAGTGAATACGAATGAATTGATTCAAAAAAGACATATGCAATGCTATATTAAAGTAACAGAGCTTGACATGAATAGATGTTCGAACAATCAAAATAAAATTACAAAATGAAAATTCTAATGAACAAAAGCCTCTTAGCCTGAACTTGTCACTTCAGATGGTGTGTCTTTGAGGGGTG
Source organism: Vicia faba (assembly GCA_948472305.1). Lineage (NCBI taxonomy): Eukaryota > Viridiplantae > Streptophyta > Magnoliopsida > Fabales > Fabaceae > Vicia > Vicia faba. The sequence goes on along the minus strand of OX451739.1, from coordinate 1,633,900,890 downwards.
GCATAAGAACTCAGCCTGACCATCTTGTGTAAACTCCAACACCCTTTCATCAATCAAGTTTTTAACTTTATATTTCAACCTCCAACAGTCGTCAGTATCATGCCCCAGGCTGTTGGAGTGTGTTGTACCCCAAAATTTGCCCTCGCATTTTTTCTCAAGAAATCACAGCTTCAGGCGTTTCCTGATTTTTCAGATTGGCTCAAGAATCGGCCAAACAGACTTTTCTCGTCAGTCAGACACAATTAGGGTTTTTATTGATTTTCAGGGCTCTAGAATGTTTCAAACAGTTGGCTTAGGGTTTTGATTGGTTTTGGCTCAGCTTTGATCAGGCGAACGTTCTTTGGCATTTAATCAGGAATTAGGGTTGTTCATACGCGGTTCTTCAGAAAGTCAAAGGATGCATTCAGTTTGGATTTGCAGTGTTTGGTAAAAAATCAGTAAAAATGGGAATGCGTCTGATCAGTGGTTATGATTAACTGTTGTTTTGCTTTGGATGTTGGAAATACCAGGTTTAACCGATCAAATGCTAAAGCATTGTTTATTTAAATTATTTATTATTCTAAGATTAAATGATTGGACTTTATTTTCAATTATTTTAATTAAAGAATTGTAAATAATAAATAAACAATAGGAGGAAAAATAATTAATTGGATAATAAAAACTTTTATTTATTTTTAAACTATTCGTACAATTATTGTTTACAATTTATTTACAACAATGATTTTACAAGTAATTTAAACCTAAATAAAACTATCCTAAACATTTTTTTCTAATCTTCATTTCTTCATCTGCTATCCCTTGCTCCAGTGCTCCATTTTAATTTTTTTATCTGCAAATGAAAAAAAAGGAAAATCAATAGCAGATAAATAAAATAAAGGAGACAGATAAAATTACAGTTCATCATTAAGGGCCACTGATTGGGATCAGTTAGCCCTCTCTGCAAATCACGGAATTTCTCCCGGTTCACAAAGAGGGACGAATATTTATTTGCTAAAAATGAATGCACAAAAGTCAAAATTGCACAATTCAAAAATTGTCAAACTGCATAGTTCAAAAGCAAGTGCAAATCAAACTACAAAGTCCAAACTGAAAAATTCAAACTTGCTGTCAAACTGTACAAGGCTGCCCAAGCTATCAAAAAGAAGATTTGGCAAGATATCAAAAGATCCAAAAGTACAAGAAGCTGTCAAAAGAAGGGACAAATATGCAGAGGAAAATTGTTATGCAAGCAAACTATCTCATTTTCATCATTTCCCAACAAAGTGGCCCTTTCAGAACAAAAGTACAAAGCATAAACAATATTTTAATGCAAACTGTACTGAGAGAGAAGAAAAAGAGAGCAAAGAAAGCAGGTTTAAGCTTTAGGCAGGAAGAAAAAGAAATATAAAAGAACTGAACACAGTACAAAAAAGGGGGAGGGCAAAACCAACAAAAGGATCCAATACCAAAACCTGCATTAACTGAAACCAAAAGGCCAAGTTTGCAAGCCTGAGCCTCAAAGCCTCACAACCTGTAAAACACAAATCTACAAGACCTGCATAAGCCTTATCCCTTTCCACAAACACATAACCATCAGTAATGTCATAACCTGCCTGAAGCCTCACTAAAACCAAAACCTGTGAAATCTCCAAGCCTAAAACCTGTTCCAGCCTTACCAAAGCCTAAAGATACAAAACCTGCAATGGCCTAAAAACCCAAAACCAGTAAAACCTGTTCAAGTTCATAACCAAAGCCTTCCAGCCTTAAACCAAAAACAAGCAAATAACCTGTGAAACCTCATAAACCTGAGCCTGTCAAGTGCAAACCTGCAAAAAGCCATTAACCTACTGAAGCATTGAACCTGTAATACCAGCCTGTGCCTACCATTCAAGAAAAACATCAAACCGACCAACCCAAACGATATACCAGTAAAAAAGGGCCTTACCATTCAACATAACCTTCCAACATCATCCCAGCATCATCAACACTAAAAAGATCCAACATCACAAGCCTCAGAGAAACCCTCATCATAGGCAAATAAACCAAGCATTATCAAACATATTCAGATTGCCCACAGAAAGACGAGGAAAAGAAGCATTTCATACGCACGCTCAGGCAACCAAACCCTCAAGGCCCTCAGAGCACTCATCATAGGGCATTTTCAAACAAGCACAAAGGCATGAATCTCAGCAAGCCAAAGAAGAGAAGAAGAAAACATTCCAAAAGGCAACAAGGAGATAAAGAAGCGTTTCGAGGCATCAAGGTAATCACACAAAAGAAGCATACCTAATAGGCATTCAAAGGCAACACAGGCAACACAAGCATCATACAATACTCAAGCACACTCAAACATTCAAGGCAACCAAACAGAAGCAACGAGGCAACAGGGAGAAGAAGAAAAGAAATGACATCAAGTTAAGTTCTCAGAATACATCATTGAACCCTAAAATATAAAGAGTACCAGGAAGCTCATAAGTCCAGCATCAAGCGTCTTCACCCCCTTCACCGCTAAGCCTCCAAGAACCTCCGCGCTCGCCTCCTTCCTCAAACAAAAGGTAGTAAATTCTCTTCTCTTCCCTTTTCAACCTCGTTAAAACAAACAAAATCAAAACGCCTTAATCAAAAGAAGCAGTAAATCTTAGCATGTAAAATGGATTCAAACCCTAAACGCGCTAGACAAAAGACAAAGCAAGAGGATTACCTTTAAATTGCACTTCACTGAACCAAGGAAGAAGGAAGGGCGAAGGAGGCGGAGGCGCTGATGGCTTAAGCAAAGGGAAGGATGTTCAAACAGCCATGGCCAAAGGACGAAGGCAAACGGAGAAGATGAAGTGGAACAAGCAAACGACGCTTCTGTCGCTCACAAACCCTAAGCCAATGTCCCAACTGAACAAAAAACAGTGAACCCTAAACTATCCGTTTCAAACTCTGGGCCTAACCCGTTTCAACCACGCATAAGCCCCAAAGCATATTCCAACTCGCACCCCCCATTTCTCTTCTGCTTGGGCCATAACCCCACCCTTGAGCCCATTTCTGATTTTTGTTTCCAACCCTTTTTAAACATCATATTCCTTTTCATATATATAAATTAACATAACTTTTCTTTTATTTATTTACATCAAATATTGATTTTCTCTAAAATTACATTTTTTTAATTGCAATATTTTTCCTCTAAAATATTTTTTACTTTGTATATTATTACATTAATATAAAAATGCACAATTAAAATGTAAAACCTTTTTCTTTTAAGTAAAATACCATTCTTTGTACATAATATAATTTAAAGCATTTAATGAAAATTTTCTATTTGTACATAAATATATAATTTTTCTTAAGATTAATACTTAATTTGTACATTAATACTTTAACACTTTTAAAATATATTTTTCAATATACATAAACTTTAAAACATTTAATTAAAATATTCTCTTTGTACATAACAAATAAAAAATACATTTTTTAATATACATAATTAGAACTTAAAACATTTAATCAAAACATTCTTTTTTGTACATATCAAAGAATATACAAGATTACAAAAGATTAACTAAATAAATATCTAATTCTTTTCTTTAAGTTAAAACAATGCTTAATACACATTTAAATTCACATTTTCCTAACCTGTAAATAATTACATACACATATGCACGTACACTTGCACAATATACTTGCATTTGATATATTATACATTTGCTTATATTTGTATATTCGTTACATTTACATTTGATCGATTCTATTTGGTTGTAATCTATTGGACACTATATTCCTAAGTCTCATCCTCATTCGTAAATTTGTACCCCCACTCCTGGATACTTATTTTGTAATAGCGTAGACTTTAAAGTCTTGCAATTTACCGCTTTCCAATTATACCATGGTTAGACCTAGGGTTTGCATGTACATAAAACCAAACGCTAGATAACCTAATACAAGACAAATACATGAAATCAATACACAATCACACTTGCACCCCCTAGGGTAATCCCACATGTTGCCTTCCAAAATAAGCCATGCTTGCACGTCGAGTATCTTTGGCAAAACGAATTCAAATGATCATAAGTCCCTCGATGACGCTTTCGAATGTTGCCTAAATGGAATGATCATAGTCCCTTCAAAGCAAATTGCCAAAGACACTTGGCACCATTGCATTCATGGTCCATACGATGACCCGCGCCCGTCCCGTTAAACATCCTAAACGCAAGATTGTCCACCAAATGCAATGGTGGAACAAAATTGTTAAAAAGGGTTGAAAACATAGAGAAAACCTTTGAGTACAATAGGGTAGACAAAACTCTTAGTTACTTGAGATCAAAACAAAAAAACTTGCCTATTTTTCAAACCACCCTTCACAAACACTTTCAAAACAAACTTTCAAAAACCTTGAAACATCTTTTCAAAAAGACAAACACCTTTTGTAAAACATTCGAGTAAAGAATTGTTACAAGGGTAGCCTAAACAAGGCATCTTTTTCAAAACCTTTTCAAAAACACACACAAAGCACCATTTCAAACAATTGAAAACCAAGGCAAGTTGATCTAAGCAAGTACCTAAGAGCCCATGGATAACCATGGATAGAAAGGGTGCTAATACCTTCCCTTTCTATAATCTACTCCCCGAACCCAAGAAAATATCTCAAAGGTTTTTGCTGTGCTTTTTAAACCTTTCCTTAGGATAAAATAAAAAGTCGGTGGCGACTCTTGCTCAACCGAAACATTTGCGAAAACAAACGCAAAACCATAGTCAGTTCTCCCACCGTATCACAGAGTGGTATGCACACCTTGCATCAGGATTATAGTTAGGGGAAGAAGTCTTGGGATTCAGATGGGGTCCTATCAACGTAATCCGATTCATCCTCAACAGGTGTTGCAAAGCTTGAGACTACAACATGTTGAGTTTGGTAAACTGCCTTTTGGGTATATCTGGCTTACTCTGATTAACCCATTGTTTTTGGCGAGGTTATTGTTAGACCTATGATGTGGTAGCAATTTGGAAAAGTCCACTCTTCACCAAACCAGTTGATCATTGACTTGGTCCCCAACCTCGACTGTTTGCTTCATACAGTTGCATCCGTCTTGATGAAGATTCTTGATAATGGCTCTAAGCTCTTCTTGTCCCTAGGCTAGGCCTTGGATAAGAGCCATCTTCCCCAGCATCTGGGTTCTCATTGTTTCAACTTCAGCTTGCAGTTATCCCAACCGTTCGTCCTTATTGTCTTCAGGATTTTTCTTGGCCAGGTTCACAGCGAGGAGTGCTTTCAACTCTTCCTTCCCCTTGGATAGGTTTAGGAACATTTCCATGAACTGAGCTTCTTGAGTTTGGATATCTCTACTGTCTTGTTTGAGAGCCATTTTCTTGGCTGAAATAAACAGCGAGAAAATGAGAGACCTGTACTGGAAGACTTGTTATGATATGACATGCATGCAATGTTTTAAAGGATCTCGCGGAGTAAACAAGAAAATGATGAAAGTTGAACTTTGCAGCTTTGATTGAAGAACTTCGTATCGTTGAAGGTCCTTCTACGAGAGTCATGCTCACCATATCAAGTGGGTCATAGCCCCTGACTCAAGTTATCGTGTTTTGGTCTTTTGACGACATGGGCTAGAGGAAAATAAATCCCCTTGCCCCTTTCTTGACGTCTGGTTCATCATAACATGCATCACAGGCCTTCGAGATCCTTGAAATGGTTAGTATAATATGTCATGTTATGATGCTATGATGTGTATGCATCAAGCAAAAATGCAGGGTAAGAAACCAATTTATTGGATTTATACAAACAAGGTCCTGCAAGGAATACAAATAAAGCCCTGCAATGAGTTCAAATTGTTACGAAAAGAAAGCAAACAAGTCACACAAGTAGCCTTAGGTTTAGGCTTGCAGGGATTCCATAGGTAAGTACCCTCTTGAAGTTTAGTTGGTTTCTATATGTCTTAGAAAATTAATCGGGTTCTAAGGATTCTCAATATCATTGATCATCCTTTATCGGGCATTGTTTCAGCTCAGGCAATCTTTTCTTACGGCCGAAATATCCCGAAAGTCTGATCTCAATGAGTGTAGCATCGAGTATCAACCAATCCTCATCTTTATACCGAGGCCGGCTATCTCACTACTTTCTAATGGCCAAGTTTGTTCAACTAAGGTTCTAAGGTCCTTTAGTGTTTCACGACACCATGCGACGACCTCGTATTCTCCTCGTTTCAACATGAAGGATACCGGTACCAACCAAAGTGTCACACCAACATAGCTATCACTTAAACCATATCGGTCTATGTCGTACAATCTCCACGATCTATTGTTGTTTACCTAAAAAGTGTCCCCAGATCCGGGTGTAGGATCTTCAACAATACCCAAGCAAAAACCCTTAAAGATAAATTAGGCAAAACAAACAAGAAAGCAATTTAAAAATGACCTAGATCCTAAGGTAAACCCCACTTTATTTATTCCCCAGCAGAGTCTCCAGTACTGTGATACGGTGGCAGAACTGACTGTTAATATTGGTTTGAATTTTGTATTCGCAAATGTCGCGGTAAGCAAGAGTCGCCATCGACTTTTATTTCATCCAATAAAGGAAAAGGAAAAAGAACAGAAAAAACCTTCTTCGAGATGTTTCTGAGTACGGGGGATAGATTATAGAAAGGGAAGGTGTTGCCACCCTTTTTATCCATGGTTTTCCATGGGCTCTTAGGTACTTGCTCATTTTTCAAATTGCTTGTGTGTTCTTGTTTTGAAAAGTTTTACTTCGTGATAACCCTTGTATCGGTCCTCAAGAGTGTGACAAAGTTATTTTGAAAACTGTTTTTGAAAAGTGTTTGTGTGAAAAAATTTGTTTGAGCAAGTACCTAGGAACTAATCTACCTACTCGAAAAAAGTCTGTTCGTTTTCCTTTAGACAGCGCTATCCTATTATTAAGGAATATGTAGCACCGTCGTTGGAGTTTTAAGGGACGTTCGAAGGGACAAGTACGATCACAAAAGCAATGTTAGGAAATTTTAGTAATCATCCTAAAGTCTTAAAGATCTTTTTCTGAGGCAAAATCCGAATGGGTCATTTTAGATCTTTTGAGACTAGAGGACGACCACTAACATTCCATATACTTCATGATTGTTTATCAAAGGCAACCGGAGTGGGGTAAAGCCTAGGAGTGAGCATGTGCAAGTATGCTTTTTTTCAGTTTATTTATCTTTGCACATTTAGGGTTTTCTATTGTATTACTTGCGATTTGTCTTTCCATACAATCCTATTAACATACATCTAACAGCTTAAATAGTTAGTGGAAATTAAAATGCGAGAAATTAAAGTCCTAGCTATTACAAGGCTTTCGTAATTATTTTGACTGTAAATAAAGATGCGGAAATTTAAAATCCTAATTACTATTACAAACTCGAAGCATTTACATTAATAGAAAAAGGAAAACTAAAGGCGCGCGCGGCGAATTAAATGCGAGAAATAAAGTCTAAATCCTAAAAAATCTAATCAATTAAAAGAAAAATATCTTTTGTATTTTATTATTGAGAATAATATTTTAAATCTTAACTTAAATCTAATTAATTAAAAAAACATTTTTTTGATATTTTATTGAGAAAGTTAAATATTTATGAATTAAACCTGATTTGTCTAATTAATTTTAATAATGAAAACAGACAAATCAAAATTAATTAATTTGCCAAAATAAAACTAATTTTAATAAAAACCTAATTCTACATTTCTTTATGATTTTTTCTAATTTTATGATTAAATAAAAAAATGATTTTTGTAAAACAAATAAACAATAAACAAATAATATTAAAGAAAAGAAATAAAAAAATAAGAATGGGTCTGTTTGATGAGCAATAGGGGGTGCGTTTCTGAATTTGATGGGCCCAAATTCTTTGGCCCAAAGGTCTTGCGCCTGATCCATTGGGATAATCTTCTGAGGGTCTACCATGAGCTTATGCATGCTGAGCGTTGGATCTGGATGGAGATGGATCCAATGATGAGGCACTGAGGTGTACGATGGACATGCTTGGTAGTGAGACATCAAATCTGCAATTAAATGTTGAGAAAAATGCAAAATCAGTGCGCCTGGGATCGAACCCAGGACGCTTGCTTCAAATCCTTTGCCCTTAACCATCTGCGCTGCATTACTCAATTGTTAATATAATAAGATAAATACAATATAAGGCAAGCCACGTAGTTTCCTCCAAAAAACGCATGAATTTCAAATGTACCAGTGGGACGTTACCACACCTTCATCTTCTTCCCAGAAGTATCGTTTTTGGTTTCAGGCTTTTACCTACAGACAGAACTCCATAGCTATAGCCCTACAAGCTTCAAAAATCCATAAAACGCATGATAAATTAAAGGTGAGTACATGGATCAATTCGTCTTGATCCCACGAGCATCACAATATCCTTTTCTTATCCTAATTTTACTTGTACATAGAAGCCCTAAAATGGTTTCTTAAACCCAAGCCATGGTAATCATCAATATATGCATCAAAACTCCAATTAAATCATTCAAGCATGTTACAAATATGCCAATAATCACAAATACATAATTAGAATATGTTTATGATGCAATAATTGTTGTAATCAATTTTGAAACAAAGAGCAAACTGTGTGAAGGCTGTGGGACGATTCTGTACTTGGGAATGCTTGCAATTGATCATGTTAGCTTCAGGAGATGTCCAGGAAGCGATTAGAAGCTTTGAATGGCCTTGAATCGTCCCCTAGGTTAGAAATCAGATCCACAATTTTTGTCTAATTTTTGAGTTTTCTTGGCTAGCTTGCACGACTTCAACCTTTATTCTTTTGCCTTGTTTGTGTTCAGTATATGTAGTAGGGCGAATTAGGGCAACAAAAACATATTGAATCTTTTTTAATCATGGAAATTGAATGTGATTTGCTCCTTATATGATATATTTACAAAACCATCCAAATCATGCTATTTTTGCCTCATTTTGCCTTGATCTGATTAGGCCAGCTTGATTAGATTTGATCCTAACAAAAATCAGATCAAAAATTAATCTTTTTATATTTTTTTTGCCATTTATTTGATTTAATTTGACTTTTAAATAATAAAAATCAAAATAAAATAAATAAATAGAGCAAATAATACGTGGATGCTGATTTGCGTCATGGACCATGTCTTCAACAAGATACAATCATGAAAATTTAGGCCCATTTGACAAAAAATGCACTTTTGAGCACATTTGACTTTTGGCAATTTTCCAAAAATGAACTTTGACAATGCATATCTCTTCCAATTTTAACCCTAGAGAGGTGTTCTTGGACTTTTTAGAAATCTTAGGATGTCCCCCAAACAACCCTTTTGGTTTCATCTCAATTGGGTCTTCCATGTTCATGTAAGAAGCTTTGACCCAAAAGGTGTTTTTGTTGACTTTTCAAAAGGACCTATAATGTAGAAATTCATATCTTTTTATGAGTGCATTTTTTGAACTTGAGAATTGAAGATGAGTTGTAGGAAAATAGACTATATTCAAAATGAGCCTTGGATGAGAAATGTTTGATAAAGTATGAGAAAGTTATGCTTGGTCAAAGTTTGGTTGACGTTTCTTGAGAAACCCTTATTTAGCAACTTTTGAGTTTTGATGAATTAGGAGCATTCCTTGAGGAATAATGATCAACCCTTGATCAAATTATGGATATCACTTCAAAATGTTGATTTTGACCAAAAATATTGAAGTTTGACTATATGTGGGTCACAGTTGACTTTTGACCTAATAAAGTTGATTTTCTAGCATCTGAGCAGTTGACTGAGCAAACTTCTTGTGTAAGGCATGCAACTTGAAATGGATGATCTTGAGAACATATTAGGACCATGGAAAATAATTGAGGCCTTTGGAGCTTACCCATCTTGATGAAAATGGAAACCCTAGTTGGAGGTTCATTGCTTTAGGAGACAGTTTGTCTAGTCAACTCTTGGGTATCCTTGAGCAAGTTAAGGGTCTTAATGAGCATATGTTGAGTAAAATGGGAGGGAAAATTTTGGGGTACAATAGCTTCCCCTGTTCAATCTTCTTACACCTGAGGATGTAGATTGGCTTGTCTGTGTTTTGTGATCTAAGGATGGAAGATGATTGGACACTAGAGTGCCCAGAAATTTGCACTCGCATGAAGTGCATGGTGATCGATCGATCATATCGGGAATGGACTTACAAATTCCATTTGGAAGGTGACGGAGAATCGTTGAAGATGGGCTTGAAGATGCCATCTAGAGAAGATATTTGTTGCATAAGAGATTCCTTTGTGAGAATTCCTGTACCTGCCGCTGAGGAGGACTTCAAAGAGGAAAGTTGACTTATGTCTTGTGAAATAGAGTCCAGGAGCTTCGGTTGTCCATTACTCTACTGGGGAATTAATTCTTGATTGAGGAGGTGGAAGTGAACTGCATATCTGGTCAGGGCCCAGGCTGCATAGTGACTTACTGGGGAAAGGTGAACTCGACCAGAACTGGTCGGGTCCAGGTCTTACAGTGTTGTAAATTGTTATCTAGAGATAAGAAAGAAGGAACCTGGATAATAGGGTTGCTTCGAGGTGAAAGCCTGGATAGTAGGACTATGAGAAGGAATCTGGATAGTAGGGTTACTTCGGGATGAAATCCTGGATAGAATGGCTATGATAAGGAACCTGGATAGTAGGGTTACTTCAAGATGAAAGCCTGGATAGTAGGGCTATGAGAAGGAACATGGATAATAGGGTTACTTCGGGATGAAAGCCTGGATAGTAGGGCTATGAGAAGGAACCTGGATAGTAGGGTTACTTCGGGATGAAAGCCTAGATAGTAGGGCTATGAGAAGGAACCTGGATAGTGGGGTTACTTCGAGATGAAAGCCTGGATAGTAGAGCTATGAGAAGGAACCTGGATAGTAGGGTTATTTCGAGAAGAAAGCCTGGATAGTAGGGCTATAAGAAGGAACCTGGATAGTAGGGTTACTTCGGGATGAAAGCCTGAATAGTAGGGCTATGAGAAGGAACCTGGATAGTAGGGTTACTTCAGGATGAAATCCTAGATAGTAGGGCTATGAGAAGGAACCTGGATAGTAGGGTTACTTCGGGATGAAATCCTGGATAGTAGGGCTATGAGAAGGAACCTGGATAGTAGGGTTACTTCGAAGTGATAGTGTAAATTAGTTGACCCGTTTGGTTTCAGGAACTGAGTTTCCATTGGTCGTCTGCAGACGTGACCTGTATAACTGCTGGATTTATTGAAGATAATTGTCTTTCATGAAAAGATACTAGGGTTAGTTATATGCAATGCATTAAATTCCTTGTGAGATGATGTTCTCAAAATAAATTAGATCCTACTGTATATGATATGTATGCGCATGTCATGATGTATGTACATGAAATGCTATTGTGACATATCCGAGTCCGGGAAAATAAATCCCTGACTGCCGCTAGAGAGTACTGGAAATTGAATTCCTGGATGTTGTAGAAAAAATGGTTTTTCTACTTACACTGGGGATGGTAAACAGAGATGACTATGTCGTGGATTTACTCCTTTCTGTTTGTGAATATTCTGCCGGGGAGAGACTCTGTAGGGGAATAACTCTGTTTGAGAGAGGAGATACTGTGCGGGAAGACTTTACCGATTCAGGGAAATAAACTCCGTTGGGGGATGAACTTCTGTAGCTGGAGGAATAAACTCTGTTGAGGATTGAGCTTCTGTGTTCATAGATATAAACTCTGCTCGGGAGAGAACTTTATGAATCGCTTGAGATTATAAAATTCGGTTGGGGAATATAAACGTCGGCTCTCTGAAGGAACTTTGCTGTTGAAAGTAACTCCTGTTTGGAGAAACCGATGTTAAAGCTTTGGTTTCCTCTACTCTGTGGGAAGTGTAGATGTCACGGGCTCGTATGTAATGGTGACCTTGTTTCAAAACTGTCTCTACCCCTGTACCTGCTGGAGAAAGTACCTGCAGAGGTTTTGTGGATGGATAAGTGTCAGAATGACATCCAACTCTGGATCGTACCTGAACTGTTTGCTAGAAGATAGTCTGGACTAAGTATCCGGATGACATCTGTTTTCGATCGTACCTGAATCGTTTCTAGATGAGAATATGAAATGAGTGTCAGGAGGACAACCATCTATGGATCGTACCTGACCATTTCCAAACGAGAATCTGGTTTATTCAGAATGTTTCTGTTGGGGAAGGGAAACTCCGTAATCCGCTTGGGGAATTCTGAGAAGCTTGGTGACTTCACTGGGGAGTTTTCGTTGGAGCAATAGTTTGGAGATTTTGCTCTGCCGAGGGTATGAGAACACCTGACATCAATAGGTTGTAAGCTGAGGATATGGCGGTGACCTTGTAGTAGAATGCCCCTGTCTCGATACCTGTTGTAGAAAATATCAACCGGGGATTTTGTATATGGTTTGACTGTTATCCCAACTCTTGGAGTCCTTGGTGAATGCAGATCGGGGTAATGACCTTTCTACTGATTAGACAAGTGACAAGATGACGGGACGTAGTCGTACGCTTTAATCCCTAACTTTTTCCTGGACTGTCTTTTCGGATTTTCAGTACACCGGGATACCCTTTTTTCCCAAGCCGCCTTTTCAAGTTTTCGACTTGCCGGGTGTACAAATTTTTTTCGTTTTTATCCCTAATTTTTTCCCGAGCACTTTTGGTTCGCCAGAATGCCCTTATTTTTGTCTAGGCCAGTCAACCTAGCGGGTCTTTTCATGCATAGTCTTTTCGGACTATGTCCATGTTCACCGAGTGTGGAGAATGGTCATTGTCCTTAGTAGTAAGTGTTGTCACACTTCCAGAAGGTGTTTATTTGATCGTACAGAATTCGTTTATGGAATTCATGTTCATTGCTCCAAGTGATTCAGATGGAGGTCTGCCCCTGGCTATTTGGCATCTTTGAGAGATTCCTTGAATCTTGACTTGACTGCCCCAGGTGATGGACGATGATCACGCTGTACCCCTTGATTATGAATGGCCTATCACTAGAATGTCTTTCCATCTGAGGTGATTCTGTCCATTGAGAAGATTTTTGTTCATCGAATTCCATCGTGTGAATTTTTCTGCTGTTGAACAAATAGTCATATGCAAACAATGGTATTTTAAGAATGCAAAGCTTATGTCTGTCTTGAAGTTTGAAAAATCAGTTTTTAGTAAAACAAACAAATTTTGTAAGAGTGAGATGTCAACTCAGGATTTATAGCAAACCTTACAGGAGTCAGGATACCATTTGAACAGTATGCTTTTGAACTAACCCATTCTTCAACTAGGACTTTTAAGGGTTATAACGTGGCCTGGTTCACGGTTCAAGAAACAAAGGATAAAGGCTCAAATTTTATTTGTACCCACCTGTTCTTCGTGATGTCCTTCAGTCCTATGCTCAGTGAATTGCACGTTTAGAATCCCAGTTGAGTCTGACATCTTGTCCTTGTTGTTCCGGTGATGGTTCGGATACTGAAAATTTATTTGAAGAGGCAGTCATTTTTGTAATTTTTATTTTATGGATTTGTAGTAACCTCTTTTTTTTGGTTTTCGTCATCCCTTCTTTTTCCTGAACTATTTTTTTTGTGATTACAGTCAGTGGGATTATGCGGAACCATCCCTTCTTTTATTTTGAGAGATAATGTCTGCCTGCTTTAATGATTATGCGGAACCATCACCATCTTCTGATTTGGAAGGACGTCTTCGAGGCTATTCATTGTGTGTGAAGCGGAAGATTACGACTGAATGTGCCTTTAAATTAACTAAGAAAACAACCCTGCCCCAGGTTGTGATGAAGGGTTTTAATTTGTGTAAAATGACAAAATCCTACTTCTTTGGCTCGAAGGGGTTGACTAGGGATTATATTCCTTATAACTCCACTGTTTAGGATTTGAAACAACGCATGTACATCGTCAGCGGGGTCTGTACAAAAGCATATTGTGGAGATTGTGGTATAATTTTTGTCATCCTCCCTCTAAAGGCTTAGAGCTTTTGATCGAGAGTTGAACATCACAAAAAGGGAAGCAGGTTAAATATAGTGAATACGGATGAATTAATTTAAAACAGACATATGCAATGCATTATTAAAGTAACAAATTTTGACATGAATAGATGTTCGAACAATCAAAAGAAAATTACAAATTGAAAATTCTAATGAACAAAAGCCTCTTAGCCTGAACTTGTCACTTCAGATGGTGTGTCTTTGAGGGATGGCCTAAGAACTCAGCCTGACCATCTTGTGTAAACTCCAGCACCCTTTCATCAATCAAATTTTGAACTTTATATTTCAACCTCCAACAGTTATCAGTATCATGCCCTAGGCTGTTGGAGTGGTATGCACACCTTGCATCAGCATTGTAGTTAGGGGAAGAATTCTTGGGATTCGGATGGGGTCCTATCAACATAATCTGATTCATCCTCAACAGGTGTTGCAAAGCTTGAGACAACGACATGTTGAGTTTGGTAAACTGCCTCTTGGGTATATCCGACTTACTCTTATGAACCCGTTGTTTTTGGCGAGGTTGTTGTTAGACCTGTGATGTGGTAGCAATTTGGAAAAGTCCACTCTTCACCAAACCAGTTGATCAATGACTTGGTCCCTAACATCGAATGTTTGCTTCATACGGTTGCAGCCGTCTTGATGAAGTTTCTTGATAATGGCTCTAAGCTCTTCTTGTCCCTGGGCTAGGCCATGGATAAGAGCCCTCTTCCCCAGCATCTGGGTTCTCATTGTTTCAACTTCAGCTTGCAGTTGTCCCAACCGTTCGTCCTTATTATCTTCATGATTTTTCTTGGCCAGGTTCACATCGAGGAGTACTTTCAACTCTTCCTGCCCCTTGGATAGGTTTAGGAACATTTCCATGAACTGAGCTTCTTGATTTTGGAGATCTCTATTGTCTTGTTTGAGATACATTTTCTTTGCTGAAATGAACAACGAGAAAATGAGAGACATATACTGGAAGACCTGTTATGATATGACATGCATGCAATGTTTTCAAGGATCTCGCGGGGTAAACAAGAAAATGTCGAAAGTTGAATTTTGCAGCTTTGATTGAAGAACTTCGTATCGTTGAAGGTCCTTCTACGAGAGTCAAGCTCACCATATCAAGTGGGTCATAGCCCCTGACTCAAGTTATCATGCTTTAGTCTTTTGACGACATTGGCTAGAGGAAAATAAATCCCCTTGCCCCTTGCTAGACGTCTGGTTCATCATAACCTGCATCATAGGCCTTCGAGATCCTTGAAATGGTTAGTATAATATGTCATGTTATGATGCTATGATGTGTACGCATCAAGCAAAAATGCAGGGTAAGAAACCAATCTATTGGATTTATACAAACAAGGTCCTGCAAGGAATGCAAACAAAGCCCTGCAATGAGTTCAAATTGTTAGGCAAAGAAAGTAAACAAGTCACACAAGTAGCCTGAGGTTTAGGCTTGCATGGATTCCATAGGTAAGTACCCTCTTGAAGTTTAGTTGGTTTTCTATATGTCTTAGAAAAGTAACTCGGTTCTAAGGATTCTCAATATCATTGATCATCCTTTATCGGGTATTGTTTCAGCTCAGGCAATCTTTTCTTGTGTCCTAAATATCCCGAAAGTCTGATCTCAATGAGTGTAGCATCGAGTATCAACCAATCCTCAGTTTATACCGAGGCCGGCTATCTCACTACTTTCTAATGGCCAAGTTTGTTCAACTAAGGTTCTAAGGTCCGTTAGTGTTTCACGACACCACGCGGCGGCCCCATATTCTCCTCGTTTCAACACGAAGGATACTGGTACCAACCAAAGTGTCACACCAACACAGCCATCGCTTAAACCATATCAGTCTACGTCGTATAATCTCCACGATCTATTGTTGTTTACCTAAAAAGTGTCCCCAGATCTGGGTGTAGGTTCTTCAACAATACCCAAGCAAAAACCCTTAAAGATAAATCAGGCAAAACAACCAAGAAAGCAATTTAAAAATGACCTAGATCCTAAGGTAAACCCCCTTTATTTATTCCCCAGCAGAGTCTCCAATACTATGATAAGGTGGCAGAACCGACTGTTAATATTGGTTTGCATTTTGTATTCGCAAATATTGCGGTAAGAAAGAGTCGCCACCGACTTTTATTTCATCCAATAAAGGAAAAGGAAAAAGAACAGAAAAACACCTTCTTCGAGATGTTTCTGAGTACGGGGGGTAGATTATAGAAAGGGAAGTTGTTACCACCCTTTTTATCCATGGTTTTCCATGGGCTCTTAGGTACTTGCTCATTTTTCAAATTGCTTGTGTGTGCTTGTTTTGAAAATTTTTATTTCGTGATAACCCTTGTATCGGTCCTCAAGAGTGTGACGAAGTTGTTTTGAAAACTGTTTTTGAAAAGTGTTTGTGTGAAAATTTTGTTTGAGCAAGTACCTAGGAACTAATCTACCTACTCGAAAAAAGTCTATTCGTTTTCCTTTAGATAACGCTATCCTATTATTAAGGAATAGGTAGCACCTTCGTTTGAGTTTTAAGGGACGTTCGAAGGGACAAGTACGATCACAAAAGCAATGTTAGGAAATTTTAGTAATCATCCTAAAGCCTTAAAGATATTTTTTCGAGGCAACATCCGAATGGGTCATTTTAGATCTTTTGGGACTAGAGGACGACCACTAATATTCCCTATACTTCATGATCGTTTACCAAGGGCAACCGGAGTGGGGTAAACCCTAGGAGTGAGCATGTGCAAGTGTGCTTTTTTCCAATTTATTTATCTTTGCACATTTAGGGTTTTCTACTGTATTACTTGCAATTTGTCTTTCCATACAATCCTATTAACATACATCTAACAGCTTAAATAGTTAGTGGAAATTAAAATGCGAGAAATTAAATCCCTAGCTATTACAAGGCTTTCGCAAATACATAATTATTTTGAATTTAAATAAAGATGCGGAAATTTAAAACCCTAATTACTATGACAAACTTGGAGCAGTTACAATAATAGAAAAAGGAAAATTAAAGGCGCGCGCGGCAAATTAAATGCGAGAAATAAAGTCTAAATCCTAAAAAATCTAATCAATTAAAAGGAAAATATTTTTTGTATTTTATTATTGAGAAGAATATTTTAAATCTTAACTTAAATCTAATTAATTAAAAAAACATTTTTTTGATATTTTATTGAGAAAGTTAAATATTTATGAATTAAACCTATTTTGTCTAATTAATTTTAATAATGAAAACAAACAAATCAAAATTAATTAATTTGCCAAAATAAAAATAATTTTAATAAAAACCTAATTCTACATTTTTTTATGATTTTTTCCGATTTTATTATTAAATCAAAAAATGATTTTTGTAAAACAAATAAACAATAAACAAATAATATTAAAGAAAAGAAATTTAAAAAAAATAAGAATGGGCCTGTTTGATGAGCAATTAGGGGGTGCATTTCTGAATTTGATGGGCCCAACTTCTTTGGCCCAAAGGTCCTGCACCTGATCCAGGGGGATCATCTTCTGAGGGTCTACCATGAGCTTACGCATGCTGAGCGTTGGATCTGGATGGAGATGGATCAAATGATGAGGCAGTGGACATGCTTGGTAGTGAGACATCAAATCTGCAATTAAATGTTGAGAAAATGAAAAAGTAG
Source organism: Vicia faba (assembly GCA_948472305.1). Classification (NCBI taxonomy): domain Eukaryota; kingdom Viridiplantae; phylum Streptophyta; class Magnoliopsida; order Fabales; family Fabaceae; genus Vicia; species Vicia faba. Next base: position 1,633,883,348 of record OX451739.1, on the reverse strand, counting down.
TGCGCCTAGGATTGAACCCAAGACGCTTGCTTCAAATTCTCCTCCCTTAACCATCTGCGCTGCATTACTCAATTGTTAATATAATAAGATAAATACAATATAAGGCAAGCCACGTAGTTTCCTCCAAAAAGATGTGCGAATTTCAAATGGACCAGTGGGACGCTGCCCCACTTTCATCTTCTTCCCAAAAGAGTCATTTTTGGTTTCAGGATTTTACCTACGGAAAAAACTCCATAGCCATAGCCCTGCAAGCTTCAAAAATCCACAAAACGCATGATAAATTAAAGGTGAGTACATGGATCAATTCGTCTTAATCCCACGAGCATCATGGTATCCTTTTCTTGGCCGAAATTTACTTGTACAGAGAAGTCCTAAAATGGCTTCTTAAACCCTAGCCATGGAAATCATCAATATATGCATCAATACGCCAATTAAATCATTCAAGCATGTTGCAAATATGTAAATTATCACAAATACATCATTAGAATATGTTTATGATGCAAGAATTGTTGTAATCAATTTTGAAACAAAGAGTAAACCGTGTGAAGGTTGTGGGATGATTCTGGACTTGGAAATGCTTGCAATAGATCATGTTAGCTTCGGGAGATGTCCATGAAGCGATTAGAAGCTTTGAATGGCCTTAAATCGTCCCCTAGGTTAGAAATCAGATCCACACTTTTTGTCCAATTTTTGAGTTTTCTTGGCTAGCTTGCACGACTTTAACCCTTATTCTTTTGCCTTCTTTGTGTTCAGTATATGTAGTTAGGCGAATTAGGGCAACAAAAACATACTGAATCTTTTTGAATCTTGGAAATTGAATGTGATTTGCTCCTTATATGATATATTTCCAAAACCATCCTAATCATGCTATTTTTGCCTCAATTTGCCATGATCTGATTTGATCTAATTAGGCCAGCTTGATTAGATTTGATTCTAACAAAAATCAGATCAAAAATCAATCTTTTTATATTTTTTTGCCATTTATTTGATTTAATTTGACTTTTAAATAATAAAAATCAAAATAAAATAAATAAATAGAGCAAATAATATGTGGATGCTGATTTGGGTCGTGGACCATGTCTTCAACAATATACAATCATGAAAAGCTAGGCCCATTTGACAAAAAATGCACTTTTGAGCACATTTGACTTTTGGCAATTTTCCAAAAATGGCCAAATTTGACAATGCATATCTCTTCCAATTTTAACCCTAGAGAGGTGTTCTTAGACTTTTTCGAAATCTTAGGATGTCCCCCAAACAACCCTTTTGGTTTCATCTCAATTGGGTCTTCCATGTTCATGTAAGAAGCTTTGACCCAAAAGGTGTTTTTGTTGACTTTTCAGAAGGACCTATAATGTAGAAATTCATATCTTTTTATGAGTGCATTTTTTGAACTTGAGGGCTGAAGATGAGTTGTAGGAAATTGGATTCTCTTAAAAATGAGCCTTGGATGTGAAATTTCTGATAAATTATGAGAAAGTTATGTTTGGTCAAATTTGGTTGACTTTTCCTAAGAAACCCTCATTTAGCAACTTTTGAGTTTTGATGAACTAGGAGCATTCCTTGAGGAATCATGATCAACCCTTGATAAAATTATCGATATCACTTCAAAATGTTGATGTTGACCAAAAATCTTGAAGTTTGACTGCATGTGGGTCACAATTGACTTTTGACCTAATACAGTTGATTTTCAAGCATCTGAGCAATTGACTGAGCAAACTTCTTGTGTAAGGAATGCAACTTGACATGGATGATCTTGAGAAAATATTAGGACCATGGAAAATATTTGAGGCCTTTGGAGCTCACCCATCTTGATGAAAATGGAAACCCTTGTTGGAGGTTCATTGCTTTAGGAGAGAGTTTGTCTGGTCAACTCTTGGGTATCCTTGAGCAAGTTAAGGGTCTTAATGAACATATGTTGAGTAAAATGGGGGGGAAAATTTTGGGGTACAACATTTTGTAAGCCCTCTTTGAATTACTCTTGCAACTTCTGACTGAACCTACGTGAAAACTGGCCCATAAGTTGTAGACAACTTCTGACTTGAAAATGCTCAGAATTTACTAAGTGCCTAAGTTTCAGAGACATGTCTTTGAAGATGTACAACTTGAAATCCCAACACTTCTAGAAGAAGTTCTGTTCTGCAATGTTTTGGGTCTCATTGAGATCTAAAACTCTTTTGTTAGAAGTTCTTTCAGAATCAGCTTGCATCATGGTGGAAATCTGGCCAGAAGTTCTGAATTTGTCATATTTCTTAAACACTTAGAAAAATTCTAAGTATTTAGAATTTTGACTTTTCCAAAGTAATTTTAACTTTTCAATTTCTTGATGAAACAAACTTCATATTTCAACCTGTCTTGATGAAATGTGACTCTTGAAACTTTACTTTGATCCAAAAGTCAAAGTTTGACTTTTTAGTACGCAAATGACCATTTTCCCTTGTGAATGACTTTCTTGGAAAATTTGTAATTCAAGGCTTGGAATTGGATGGAAGCAAACCTAGGGGTCCAGGGTGATCCTTTGAGAAATGAGAGAGCAAAATTTGGGGTACAACAGCTGCCCCTGTTCAATCTTCTTACGCTTGAAGAGTTAGATTGGAAAATCCGTCATTCGTGACTCGAAGGTGGAAGATGATTGAACACTAGAGTGCCTATAAATTTTCACTTGATGATGTCATGGTTAATTGTGTAGGGAATGGGCTTAAAAGATGCCATCCGAAGGTGATTATTGATGGAAATTTGACTAAGTCTAAACTTGACTTCAACTGGAAAATAATCAGAATAAATCTTGGAGTGATTTATCTGAACCAGAAGAAATGTCTATCGAAAAGAATCAAGATAAATCATTGAGAGATTTAAACTGAACCATCATTGGTCTGGAGGAGAATCAGAATAAATCTTGGAGCAACTTATCTGAACCAGAGAAGATATCTGCGAGAAAGAATCAGGATAAACCATTGAGAGATTTAAACTGAACCAATTAAGATCTTAGATATTCTTCAATTTATGATGGGCCTATGTAGGGCTGCTTCATGATGACTCCTTGTAAAACTGCATCTGGGAAAGAGAAGGAACCTGTGTAGGGTTGCTTCATGATGAGTCAGTGTAAAAATTCATCTGGAAATGTATGAGAAGGAACCTGGGTAGGATTTCTTTATGATGAGTCCGTGTAAAACTTCATCTTGGAAAGAGAAGGAACCTGTGTAGGGTTGCTTGATGATGAGTCAGTGTTAAACTTCATCTGAAATTTCCTGAGAAGGAACCTGGGTAGGATTACTTCATGATGAGTCAGTGTTAAACTTCATCTGGAAATGAGAAGGAACCTGGGTAGGGTTGCTTGATGATGAGTCCGTGTAAAACTGGGTAGGGTTGCTTGATGATGAGTCCGTGTAAAACTTCATCTTGGAAATAGGAGAAACATGTGTAGGGTTGCTTCATGACGAGTCAGTGTAAAACTTATTCTTGAAAAATAAGAAGGAACCTGTGTAGGGTTGCTTCATGACGAGTCCGTGTAAAACTTCATCTTGGAAATAGGAGAAACCTGTGTATGGTTGCTTCATGACGAGTCTGTGTAAAACTTCATCTTGGAAATGAGAAGGAACCTGGGTAGGGTTGCTTCATGATGAGCCCGTGCAAAACTGCATCTGAAAATGAGAAGGAACTTGGGTAGGGTTGCTTCATGATGAGTCCGTGTTAAACTGCATTTGGAAATGAGAAGGAACCTGGGTAGGGTTGCTTCATGATGAGTCTGTGTTAAACTTCATCTGGAATATGAGAAGGAACCTGGGTAGGGTTGTCTCAGCTGGTCGTGTAGACTTGTTACAGGTATTAATCTCTGACCTTTTGAAATTTGTTGACGATAGCCATCTGTTGATTAACCTTTTCCTGAAAAAGGTAAAACGTTAACTATATGCAATGTCATGATGTATGAAATTCACGGTGCAATGACGTTCTCAAAATAAATGGGATTGTGTCGTATGAACTTGTCATGTATGTAACTAGGATGTATGAAGTGTGAAATTTTATTGAAGTGTATCTTTTTCTGGGAAAATAAATCCTTGACAAATGCTGGGGAATCATTAAATCCCGGACTGCTGTCGAATAGTAAGTGCGTCTTCAAATTTTGCTTAGAATGTTTCCACCGGGGATTCATGTTTTGTTGTTTGAGGAGAATTCCGCTGGGGAATGTTGAAAATTCTGTGGAGAATGTTGATTCCTGTTTGTGGAAAAGAGTTCAGGAGTCTTGGTTGTCCGTTACTCTACTGGGGAGTCATCTCTTGATGGAAGAAGTTGAACTGATATCTGGTCGGGTGCAGGCTTCACAGTAACTTGTTGGGGATTGTAGAGTAGTCTACTGGGGAAGAGGAGTTGTGGTTCTTTGATTTATAATAGTCGAAGAGGTAAACTCAAAATGGGGAATCATGCCGTTTGGTTAGGGAAATAAACTCTGTTGCTGATCTATTGGAGAGGCGGCGACTTCACTGGCAAAAATCCTCTAGGATTCTTGAGGTCGACTCAGTTGGGGAGAAGTTTTCAGAGATTGAAACCCTGGATAGTGGTAACCTTATGAAAAGGAGATTGTGTGGGATTCGTCACTGCCCCCAGTAGCAAGTGTTTGTGGCACTGCCAGGAAATGTTTGATTGTACGTAACCCTTTGTCGGGATTTGCGTTTAATGCCCCAAGTGATTTAGATGGAGACTTGCCCCTGGTTATTCAGCATTTCTTTTGGAATTTTTGACTTGACTACCTTAGGTGTGCTGGATAGTGACATGTCATGCCACCTTGTTGATAGGAGATTTTTCATTGGAAGTGTCATCCCACTTGAAGTGATTTTATTCACTGAGGGAGATTTCGTTCATCAGATATTCGTTGTGTGAATTTCTCCGATGTTAAACAAATAGCCATATGCAAACAACGATATTCAAATAATGCAAAGTTTATGCTTGTCTTGAAGTTTTTAAAATGTGTTTTTAGCAAGAAATTTTGTAAGAAAATTCAACTTAGGATTTAGAGTAAAGCCTTACAGGAGTTAGGATACCTTTTGTAACAGTATGCTTTCGAACTAACCCATGCTTCAATTAGGACTTTTGAAGGGTTGTAACGTGGCTTTGTTCACGGTTTAAGAAACAAAGGATAAGGCTCAAAGTATATTTGTACCCGCTCGTTCTTCATGATGTTTATTCAGTCCTAAACTCAGTTAATTGTGCGTTCGAACTCCAATTGAGTCTGGAATGACGTTTTGGTGATGGTTCAGACAAGTTTAGTTTGTCGGAAGGCAGTCATTTCTTACAACATTTTTCATGTTGTTGAGGATTTGTAGTGACCTATTTTTTTTATTATCCCTTAATTTTTGCCTGGCTGTTCTTGTTTTGAGATTACAGTCAGCAGGATGCCCCAGTTTTTCTTAAGTCTCCTTTGTAGGTTTTGACTTAGTGGGTTTTTTTTAGGGATAATGACTGCCTATTTGGTAGGGAACCATCAATGTCTTTTGATTTCAGAGGAAGGTTTTTAATGTCATTTGTTGTATTTGTGATTTGAACGCGCATTTGAATTAACTGAGAGACTACCCTGCCCCTGGTTTTGATTAAAGGTTTCAATTTGTGTAAAAAATAAAACTTCTACTTCTTTGGCTCGAAGGGGGTTGACTAGGGATTATCTTCCTTATAAATCCAGTGTTTAGGATTTGAAATAACGGTTGTACATCATCAGTGAGGTCTGTTCAAAAGCATACTCCTTCAAAAATATCTATCTTGGCTTTATTGATGAACTCCTCTGCTCACAAAGAATCCTTGATGAGGGTATTAGACCGAGCTTTTGTGGAGAGTGATATGCCAATAGTCAAATTCATCAGCATAGTGGGGAACATTACATCATGTAATAACCTGAGTTTCTGCGACGATGAATTGCCAGATGAAGGAAGGAATCACAATCTGGCCCTCCACATCTCTATAAACTGCAAGAATGATTCACTATCCAATGTGCTAATTGATAATGGATATGTATTGAATGTTATACTGAGTAGCACGTTTATGAAGTTGAAATATCAAGGAACGCCTATGCACATGAGTGGCATCATTGTGAAAGCGTTTGATGGATCAAGGAAATATATTATTGGTAAAGTGGACTTGCCTATTCATATAGGACCACATTTGTTTCAGATTACTTTCCAGGTCATTGACATTGTACCCGCTTATAGTTGTTTGTTGGAACGACTGTGGATTCATGAGGCAGGGGCTGTCACTTTAACTTTACACCAAAAACTGAAGTTTGTACGTGAAGGGAAAGCAATGATCGTAAATGGGGAACATGCATTAGTGATATCTCATTTATCCTCTTTCAGCATTATGGAGGCAGATGAAGCTGCTGTTGGAACCCAGTTCCAAGCTTTATCTATTGACAACATAAGAGGAAATGAGAATTCCATGGTTTCGCTCAAGGATGCGTAGCAGGTTATGCGTAAGGGTCTTAGTGAAGTATGGGGACAGATTGTGGATCCACCTGTAAACAAGAACAGAGACGGCTTGGGGTTCTCTTTGAGGAATGATAAAGATAAGAGCATGAAGCCGAAGTCTGCTGCAGGCAAGTATCAATACATTTTCCGTAGCGGGGGTTATCTTCATCCAACTGTTTCAAGGATTAATGCCATTGTGGAAGATGAAGCAGAGCAGGAAATTCCAAATTACGTGACACACGGAGTTAGGGTTCAGAACTGGATCACCATTGATGTTCCCTCTTGCATACATGTTTCAAAGTAATTTCATTTGTTAATCTTTTTGAAAAGCTTTCACTCTACCCAAGGTGGAAGTATTAATGTTGTAGGGCTTATCTGTTTGCTGTGACTTTTAAAATCAATAATAAAAGTTGTCTTTGTTTCCCAAAATTGTGTCTTTATTTTCTGCTTTTTCTTGGAAAATGGTAATCAGAAAAAAAAACCTTTCAAAATAAATAATAACTGAAAAACAATATGCACAATCACTTGTTATATGTGTCAGTTTCTAAATGCAATAATAAATCATATGTGCAGATTAATTAAAAAACTCGTTGAACACAATGACCCTGCACCCTGTCCCAATTTTGAATGTCCTGTGTATGGGGCCGAGGAAGAAGACTATGATGAGATTCCAGAAGAGGTATCACGGTTGCTTGAGCGCGAGGAAACGCCATTCAGCCATATAAAGAGCCACTGGAAGTAATCAATTTGGGTTCAGAAGAAGATCCGAAAGAGGTCAAGATCGGAGCATTGTTGCATCCTGATGTGAAGAGCAGGTTGATTGAGTTGTTGAAAGAGTATGTGGATATTTTTGCTTGGTCTTATCAAGATATGCCTGGTCTAGATACATATATTGTAGACCACCGTTTTCCGTTGAAGCCAAAGTGTCCGCCAATCAAACAGAAGTTGAGAAGAACTCACCCAGATATGGCATTGAAGATCAAAGAAGAGGTCCTAAAGCAGATTAATGTCAGTTTTCTTGTGACGTTAGTGTATCCTCAATGGATCGCCAATATTGTCCCAATACCAAAAAAAGACGTAAAAGTCCGCATGTGCGTAGATTACAGAGATCTAAAAAAAGCTAGTCCAAAAGATGATTTTCCATTGCCACACATTAATATGTTAGTGGATAGCACAACAAAATTCAAAGTTTTCTCGTTCATGGATGGATTTTCCGGTTATAATCAAATAAGAATGGCTCTATAGGACATGGAAAAAACAACGTTCATCACACCCTGGGGAACATTCTGTTACATAGTGATGCCCTTCGGGTTAAAGAACGTTGGTGCAACGTAACAAAGGGCTATGACAACCTTATTCCATGATCTGATGCACAAGGAAATCTAAGTATATGTTGATGATATGATTTCTAAATCCTAGACTGAAGAAGGGCATGTAGAAGATTTACTGAAGTTGTTTCAGCGTTTGAGGTAGTATCGTCTCCGCTTGAATCCAAATAAATGCACCTTCGGTGTTCGATCAGGAAAATTGTTGGGTTTCATTGTTAGCCAGAAAGAAATTGAAGTTGACCCTGATAAAGTCAAAGCAATTCAAGAGATTCCAGTGCCAAGAACTGAAAAGCAAGTTAGAGGGTTCCTCGGGCGTTTGAATTATATTTCGAGATTCATTTCCCACATGACTGCAACATGTGAACCGGTCTTTAAGTTATTAAAGAAAGATCAAGGTTGTGTGTGGACGGATGACTGCCAAAGGGCATTTGAAAGTATTAAACAATATCTTCTTAAACCTCCTATCTTGCTCCCTCCTATCGAAGGAAGACCGTTAATTATGTATCTGACAATGTTAGATAATTCCATGGGTTGTATTCCAAGACAACAAGATGAAACAGGGAAGAAAGATTATGCCATTTATTATCTCAGTAAAAAGTTTATTGATTGTGAATCATAGTATTTCATGATAGAAAAGACATGTTGTGCTCTGGCCTGGGCAGAAAAATGTTTGCGACAGTATATGTTGAATCACACCACTTGGTTGATCTCCAAAATGGATCCAATCAAGTACATTTTTGAAAAGCCTGCTCTTACTGGGAGAATTTCCCACTGGAATATGTTGTTATCTGAATATGACATCAAATACCGCACTCAAAAAGCTATTAAAAGCAGCATGTTGGCAGATTATCTTGCTCACCAACCAGTTGAGGATCATCAGTCTGGAGTATGAATTCCCCGATGAGGATATGATGTTCCTGAAAGTGAAAGATTGTGATATACCATTGCCTGAGGAAGGTCCTGACCCTGAATCTTGCTGGAGTATGATATTTGATGGAGTTGTGAATGCTTACTATAAAGGAATGGGTGTTGTGATCGTCACTCCACATGGATCACACATTCCTTTTACTGCAAGGTTAACATTTGGTTGCACTAATAATATGGCAGAATATGAGGCTTGCATCATGGGTCTCAAGGAAGCTATTGATCTCAAAATTAAAACTCTCGATGTGTACGGTGATTCAGCTTTGGTAATAAATCAGATTAAAGGAGAATGAGATACTCGTCACCCCAGCTTGATCCCTTACAAAGATTATGCTAGAAGATTGTTACCCTTCTTTAACAAAGTTGTATTCCATCATATTCCAAGAGATGAAAATCATATGGCAGATGCTTTGGCAACTCTGGCTTCTATGTATCAAGTGAATACTTGGAATGATATACCTCTAATTATAGTTCGACTACTTGATAGGCCCGCTCATGTGTTTACAACAGAAGAAGTAGTAGAGGAGAAACCTTGCTATTATGATATCAAGCATTTTCTCCATAATCAGGAATACCTGATTGGTGCTTTGAAGAAAGATAGAAAGACATTGAGAATATTGGTTGGCAGTTTCTTCTCAGTGAAAATGTGTTGTATAAGAGAAATTATGACATGGTCTTGCTCAAATGCGTGGATAGACACGAAGCAGACATGTTGATGCATGAGATTTATGAAGGTTCATTTGGAACTCGTGCCAATGGACATTCGATGGCTAAAAAGATGCTAAGGGCAGGTTACTATTGGCTGACAACGGAATCTGATTATTACAAATTTGCAAAGAAGTGTCATAAATTCCAGATTTATGCAGACAAGGTTCATGTGCCTCCGACACTTCTCAATGTGATTTCCTCCCCGTGGCCTTTCTCTATGTGGGGTATTGATATGATTGGGATGATAGAACCCAAAGCTTCGAATGGACACCGTTTTATCTTGGTAGCAATTGATTACTTCACTAAGTGGGTGAAGGCTGCTTTGTATGATAATGTCACTAAGCAGGTGGTTATGCGCTTCATTAAGAATAATCTTATATGTCGGTATGGTGTGCCGAGCAGAATTATCACTGATAATGGCTCGAATCTGAACAATAAAATGATGACAGAACTGTGTGAAGAATTCAAGATTGTCCATCACAACTCATCTCCGTATAGGCCAAAGATGAATGGGGCTGTTGAAGCTGCTAATAAGAATATCAAGAAGATTATCTAGAAAATGGTTGTTACTTATAAGGATTGGCATGAAATTCTCCCTTTTGCTTTGCATGGATATCGAACATCTGTCTTCACTTCAACAGGAGAAACCCGATTCTCCCTTGTGTATGGAATGGAAGTTGTACTCCCAGTCGAGGTTGAGATTCCCTCTTTGCGTGTGATAATGGAAACCAAGTTGACAGAGGCTGAATGGGTCCAGAACCGGTTTGACCAATTGAATTTGATCGAAGAGAAGAGAATGACGGCTTTGTGTCATGGACAATTATATCATAAGAGAATGAAGAAATATTTTGATAAAAAGGTTAAACCTCATGAATTCAGATAAGGCGACCTCGTGCTCAGGAAGATCATGTCTTTTAATGTTGATTCTAGGGGCAAGTGGACTCCCAATTTTGAAGGCCCATATGTTGTCAAGAAAGCCTTCTCTGGAGTTGCATTAATTCTTGAAACTATGTATGGCGAGGAGTTCCCACGTCCCATGAATGTCGATGCAGTTAAGAAATACTTCACCTAAAGAAATAAAAGAACAGCTCGCTAAGTTGAAAGCCTAAAAGGGCGACTTAGGTAAAAAAGAGCGTCTCGGTAGGCCGAAAACCCGAAAGGGCGGTCTAGGCAAAAATTAGAGACATAAATAGAATAAAGTTCCCGCTAAGTTGAAAACCCGCAAGGGCAGCTTAGGAAAAATTTAGGGAATTTCTTGGCAAGTAACTACATCGGACAAGACTTGATCATTGAAGCAACAATCTTCTCGGATCCTCATCATACTTCAAACAGAAGTTGCTGCTCAGGATTTCAAAAGTTGTTAGACGGGATAGTGGTTATTGTATCTCAATGTATCTTTTCCATTATATATTACCATTTTCCAAACTTTGTAATCATCCATGGAGTCTCGCCATTCGCAGACTACCATTCTATTAATGAAGTTTGAGCTTTTACCCAATTCTTTGTATTTCTTTATTTTATTTAGCTTACGAAGACTTCATTTATTATTGATAAAACTGTCAAAGCAAAAAGATTAAAATAAAAAAAATGATTTTTAAAAAGAATTTACAATTTGCTTTTATTTTAAAACTTGTGACGCAAGAGAAAACAACAAAAATGGTGATCCCAGGGATGGACGAACTCAGTTGTTTTGAGAAGTTTGTTTGTTTTCCACGGGAAGGTTTACTTAGGATGTTTTCGCTGTATTGGGTTTGTGACTCCAGTGTCCCCGGTCTAGTTTTGATTCATTTCTCCTATTTTCTGAGTTTGCATGATATGAAGATTCAATCCGAGATTTATCCATTGAAGTTTTCGTTTGTTTGATAGAGGTTATTTCTCCCCATAGAAGTTAGTACAATAATCACTCTTGAAGAACACATGTCTCTGGTTTCTCTAGTGAAGAACGTATATTGGTTTTCCCTTTGAGCATGTGGTGTTAACCTCCCCCAATGAAGTCAGCACAAAATCCCTAGTTAATGTCTTGATGATGGGGACATTATACGCCTTAACGAAGTTTATGTGTTTCCTCTTTGAAATGGGCCTGAATTCCCCAGTGAATGTTTTGATGATTTGGTGTCCATCTGCTTTACCTGAAATTGATTTTGCAATCCCCAGTAGAAGTGTTACTTTTGAAAACATTTGTTTCCCCATTGAAGTCTGAGTGCTATTCCCTGGTGAAGCCTGGAGAAGGATGTTATATCCCTATATCTGTACTATTTTTGTTGCTTGGATTTGTTTACTTTCGAGTTACGTTTCTCCCAGTAAAGTTAAACCAGGCACTAGGTTTTGTTTCCTCAGTTTGCGCTTACTTTTTCTTGGATTGATCGTCTTGGATGTGATTTAGTCGAGTGTTGATTGTACCTGAGTTAGTTTTGCCTGATTACTCCCAATGTTATATGTCTGTTTTGTCAGCATATATATGATAACACTCATACATTCATACATACATCATGCATAGTTAATTTTAGCAAATCATTTCTCATTCACATTCATTAATATTTTTGTTGACATACTACCCTATTTTGCAGAGTTATGTTGTCCTCTCTCTAATAAAGTGTTGGCCTTAAGCAGAAAGTGTATATTCTTTCAATTTCCCCACTGAGTTACCCCTCGTGGAAGATTTTTGCTTTAGCCTTCCGGTGCAGCTCTTTGGCTGGATAGATTGGGTTTCCCTCTTGAGTTTATTTCTCAAAAGATGTATTTTGGTTTACTGTTTCACTCCAGTTTATTTCTGGTTTGAATCTTTGTTTCCCAGCATCATTATCACCTTGGATTTCTGCGAGCTTCGAGCATTGGTTTAGGAAATATGCATTTATTTTGGCACGAGAAAACTCCTCAGCAAGAATATGTTGGCATTTCCCCATGAAGCCATATTTCATTCCCCAGGAAGCCGTATTGCTTTCCCCAGGAAGTAATTTCTACAAATCTTCCTATAACAACAAGTAGCAGGTCTCTTTATTTGAGCAGCTCATGCTTCTCCGTAAAAGTCGACGTTACTTTTTTGTTATCTTCTCTATGAGTGGATAGTTTGCAGTTTGTTGTCAAATTACTCCAGTGGATGGCAAGTATTTCAATACCGCAGAGACAGTTTGTTGTGAAATCTTTGCAAGTGGAAGTCTCTTTATTTGAGACAGCTTATATATTACCCTTTCCAGGCGGAGTGCCTCGGTTAAATAAGAAATTTAGACCCATTCTAGGTGAAATGCCAGAATTTTGGGGAAAACTTGTTATCTTTTTGCTACCTTCAGTGAACGTTGGTAGTTAATCATCAGTGAACGGCAATGCTATGATATATTTTCTCTCTACCTTCAGTGAACGTTGGTAGTTCATCGTCAGTTAACGACATGCTATGATATATTTTCTCTCTAACTTCAGTGAAAGTTGGTAGGTCACCATCAGTGAAAGTTGGTGATTGTTATCTTTTTGCTACCCCCAGTGGACGTTGGTAGTTCATCATCAGTGAACAGCGATGCTATGATATATTTTCACTCTACCTTCAGTGAAAGTTGGTAGGTCACCATTAGTGAAAGTTGGTGATTGTTATCTTTTTGCTACCCTCGGTGAATGTTGGTAGTTCATCGTCAGTGAACGGTTATGATATTTTTTCTCTCTACCTTTAGTAAAAGTTGGTAGGTCACCATCAGTGAAAGTTGGTGATTGTTATCTTTTTGCTACCCTCAGTGAACGTTGGTAGTTCATCGTCAGTGAATGGCGATGCTATGATATATTTTCTCTCTACCTTCAGTTAAAGTTGGTAGGTCACCATCAGTGAAAGTTGGTGATTTTTATCTTTTTCCTACCCTCAGTGAATGTTGGTAAGTCATCATCAGCGGACGGTGATGCTATGATATATTTTCTCTGTACCTTCAGTGAAAGTTGGTGATTGTTATCTTTTTGCTACCCTCAGTGAACGTTGGTAGTTCATCGTCAGTGAACGGAGATGCTATGATATATTTTCTCTCTACCTTCAGTGAAAGTTGGTAGGTCACCATCAGTGAAAGTTGGTGATTGTTATATTTTTTCTACCCTCAGTGAACGTTGGTAGTTCATCGTCAGTGAACGGCGATGCTATGATATATTTTCTCTTTACCTTCAATGAAAATTGGTAGGTCACCATCAGTGAAAGTTGGTGATTGTTATCTTTTTGCTACCCTCGGTGAACGTTGGTAGTTCATCGTCAGTTAACGACGATGCTATGGTATTTTCTCTTCCTTCTACCTTTAATAAACATTGGTAGCTCACCTTCAGTGAATGTCGGTGTTGTCATTTATTTTCTCTTTCTGCCTACAGTGAACGCTGGTAGCTTCACCTTCAGTAGAAGTTGGTGTATCCTTGGACCATTTTACCATCCTCTCTGATTCAGGTCTTTTTGATCCACCAGTGATTTATTTTCCTGGTTGGGTTACTTTATGGTTTCTTTATTTTTTTACATCCCCAATGGTGTTTCGTGTCCCTTTGAAGTTGTGCATATGCACTCATATTCATAAGAATTGCATGGCATCTTAGGACCAAAAATAGGGTTTGTTTTATATTTAAGCATCTTCGATTGCGTCGACACGAAGATTTCTAACCTTCGTATCTCTGGATAAAAGAAACTTAAATAAGGGCAGCTGTTTTACCCTAATTTTTTCCCCTAAGATCCCTTCATCATACCATGTTGATTCAATCACCACAAGATCACTTTAGGGCTTTTGGTTCTCCTCCCTATATTTAGATTTTCTCTTTGGGGAATCACCAAGCACCTTGGTTTGTTTTTCTTTTGAGATCATGAATATATTTTCTTGATTTTTTCCCTTTAATTAATAAAATACAATTTTGGTTTGTCTTACTTGTTAGTAATGTAGATAAAGGCAATTTGCTTGGTAGGTTGACCCATGGGTTCATGAGTTTATTTACATGCCCTAGGAAATAAGGCTGGAGAAGTTCAAACCTCACCATTTAAGTTGTTTTGGAAGAAATGGCATGGCAAGTTTATTTTGGTTCACCATATTTCAAGATTTATCAAATTTGGTTCAAAAGTACAAGGGGTTGATTGGAGAAGTTGTCATGCTTGGACAAGGCTTTGTTCCCATTGGTCACAAGTTCATATTTCTCTCAATTCTTAAGATATGGAAGTGGTTTTGGTGAATATGAGTTCTAATTTTCATTCTCAACAACTTCTATTTACAAAGCATTTGTGTTGGTACAAGAAGTTTGTTTAAAATTGTCAAAGTTCCTCAAGGAATTTTCTTGACCTAGGAGCTAGGGTTTTGAACTTTAAAGAAGTATATCTTGCTCATCTTTTGGTATTTTTGAGTGATTCCAAATACATACTTCTCTTAAAAGGGTTATCAACAAATCACTTCAAAAGTTTCAAGGAGTTTTCATGTGGAAGAAGCTTGATGATGAAGAAAGATTACAAGTCCTCCAGATGAACCCCCATTTTCTCACGTGTGACTTCAAATGATCATAACTTGGTCAATTTTTATCACCTTGAGCCCACTATTTTTCCATAATGATCTTGAAGATGTGAGCTTTATGCCTTCTTTTATGTGCAAAGTGAGAAAATGGATGGAAGTTCCCTAAGGATACAAAATATTATAGGTCATATCATGATTTTTTGCCAACTTCAACAAATCATAACTCTCGCAATTTTTGGATATTTTTAATGGTTCAAGTTTCAAAATTTCATTCAAAGGGTCTGTTTCATGCCATATTTTTTGGTAAATATCAAATTCCAAGTGGAAGGCCATGTTTGGATGCAAAATATTATAGGTCACTTTTGAAGAAAAATTTGAAATATTTCTAAGTATGGAAAGTCAACCCTTTTTCTCTAACTTTGACTCAATGCAACTTCTTGCTCAAACATCCATTTGATCCCATTCCTTGCACATTGAAAAGCTTGTGACTTCATCTTTGAAATGCTTCAAAAATCACATCATAAGGTTCCCTACATTATTGGCACCATGGTTATGAAAGTGGCATCATGAAATTGAAATTCCAAGTTCAGTCAGATTTGAAAATTAGTTTAAATCCAATTACAAGCTTGTTTAAAGATCAAATTCGTGTCTAATCATGTTTAGGAACTTGTCATAACAAGAAACGACTCTTAAACCATCCAATTTGTTGCATTTTGAGCCATGTGAAGTCATACTTTTCACATTTAGCAGGTCCACGCGATATCACTCATTTTACCTCCAATTCACATGCTTGAGCCTTGCATCATAATCAGCTATAAATAATGATCTTCCCTCACTCTTTTTTTCAAGCTTTTGATAGCCAATTGACCCCTGTTCAAATACCACACGAACTCTGAATTTGAAATTCTGATTTCTTACATTCTCACCTTAAAACACCAAAAGCTTCATTCAGTTAGCTTCATTAAACTTCTCTGAAGCTAACCATACAGTTACTTTCAAGAATTGTGACCAATATTGATCTGTGGAAGTCCAGTTTCAGAGCATTTTCTCACTACTTCGTTCAGGAAGATTTCTTGGCCAAATTAATTCAAATAAAAGACTAACCCACTCCTTGTGTTCTTCTGATCCTCGTGCTCTTTATAGTTTGCAATTTCATTGAGAATTGAGCAAGATATCCCAGATTTTCGTGCTCGCTATTTTTTCTATTTTTTTTCAAACACAGCCTTGCACAATTTATATAAACTTGGCCCGATGGCACCATTAGAATCGTCTTGAAGAGACGAATCTAATGGTACTGGTCTAGTTTGCTAATTTTACAGTTTGGAAGATACAATTTGGGGATGGCTGGAGGTTGAAGACAATGACATGTCCGTCTTCAACCAATAACATGAAGCCACATTATTTTTTTGAAATGGATACAATATGCTTGCCTTACAATACGTGTGCCTCAGGAACCCTTGGATCTAATTACTTTTGTGAGTCAGACTCCATCCAACGCGCCCTATTGTAAGTTGTTTAATTTTAAAAATGTTGGATCTGGTGTGATATTTAGTGATGACCATGATATGCACAGCGCATCAGATCCCTTGGATCTGATTACTAACGTGTTTTGACTCTCATCCATTGGTCCACATCTTTTTGGTTTTTATTTTCTTTTCTGATTTTTATATTTAATTGTTTTAAATTTCAAAAAATCATAGAAAATTTATTTTTAGTCCAAAAAATCTGAAAAAAATTATGAAAAATATTTTTGATTATTCTCTTTCTGATTTTTATATTTTTCACAATTTAATTTTGTGTTTTGGTATTTTTTTTATAAATTTTCATTTTATTTGAATTATTTTAAATGTTTAAAAATAATTTTATACATTTTTAATTCTGAAAAAATTATGGAATGATCCAATGGCATTGTGACAAATATTGGAGACCTCATTTTATTTTTGTTTCTGACCTTATTGTTTTTTATCATTTTTGGTTTATTTTACTCATTTATTTTAATTTTAAAAATAGTTTCTGACTTTAAAAAATTATCAAAATTTTTATAAAATTATTTGAGCCCTTTTCTGATTTTTCTATGGTCTCACTTTTTATTTCTTGATTAATTTGAACATAGTTGGTATTTTTCTATTTTATTTCTATTTAAAAAAAACAATTTAAACCCCTTTAAATGTATATATTAAACTTTAAATGTATATATTAAATACAATATTATTTTGTGATTATTTTCTAGTTGATCTTGGATTAAATTTTTGATCATGGACTTTATTAACCTCATTGGATCCATGGTGTTGAGTCTAACTCCACAAAAATGGATGAATGATTTTAATAATAGTTTGATTAAAATTCAATTCAAATGTGGTTTGTATATTCTTCCTCACCCCTCTCCATCTCATCCTTTTTCTTATTGCACTAAGTGTTATTGGAGCATGATCTCTATATCATGTCTCAAAACAAATGGTGCATAGATTGCTATTTACCAACCTCAAAATAGGTGCGACTTCTATATAAGTCCACTTACGATTGTTTAACATAGCGCTAAATTTTGTCTCGGTTCGAATAAATGATCATTTGTGGCCCAAACCTATATTTGCAAGCCCAAGTATATTAATTTGATCTCTTTGATCCAATAACCTTGAGATTCATTGTGTGGAGGCTTTGGTTCTACCAATCCTCTAATGGATCTATAACACTTTTGGTCAACGCATATCACTTAAACATCATTGATCATTAAATGGCACTTGTGAGGATTCCAAATGAGTGATATACTTGACAAAAAGCAAATGCAACTTGTTGTGTGGAGGCTTTGGTTCTACCAATCCTCTAATGAGTTCCAAATGCAAGTTTCAATATGATCATCCAACTAACCACTAATCACTAATAATTGACTTTATCTTTTTTTTTTACTTTATGCCCTTTTATTTTTTATGCTTTATGCACCCTTTACTTTTAGCATTTACATTTCATGCTATTTTCATCTTTGCTCATTTGAGCATTTACTTTTCTGTCATTTTTTGTTTTGCTCATTTGAGCTCTTCTTTCCTTTTTTGAAGACACTTAATAATCAACATAAACCATAAAAAACTTTAATGGTACTTGGACTATTTGGTTACTATCCTTGGCATTATGGAGTATTGGACTTCTTGGACTTAGGATTAGAAACCTTGGCCTATGTTGGAGACCTTGTGACCTTAATTGATATTTTTTCTGGAGTTCTTGAGGTTTACCTCAAGACATTGGGTTGTTTGTTTGTTTTGTGTGCAGGTTATTGTGATTATATATTCTTTGTTTGTAATATGGAATTCACCCGTATGCAGCCGTTACTTTGCCCAAATTTTTTTGTGAAGACTTAATATACTTGAAGTTTGGTTATCTCAAGAGGTCTAGTATCTTTGCTTGCTTTGTTTCAATCCAAAGAATATGAATTCTATCTTGGCTCATAATGTCAAGTATTGGCTTCTTGTTGGTTAGATAGTTCTTATACCTAGCTTTTATCTTATGCTTTAGGATAGTCTCTTCTCCTCTCATCTTCTTTAATTTCAAAAATCTTCTCCTTCCTTTTTGAAAAACCATTCTTGTTTTAAAACTTGAACTTTCATAATAAACTTGGACTTAGGTCCATGCATTTTCAAAAACATTTCATAAATAAACTTCAATCAACTTAATAATACCTTGACATTTTTTGTGAGAAGACTAAAAGTCAATCAACCTCATTTCAAATCATTTTGCCACTTTGGCTTTTTATTTTAAACCCTTTATCAAAAGATTAGACTCTTGTCAATCCTTGTAGTGATGCAAACAACTATACTTCTATAATATGTAGTGAAGAGAGATATTTTCCACTTGGGTGTTGAGTGAGGCATTGTTGATTTTAAAATCCAAGCCATATCCTCCACCTTGAGATGATGTAAGTTCTCATTTCTCATGATTGTGGGTAGTAAGTATGTTTTCTACACGGACAATGACAATGATGTCTTATCTCATAAAATTAACCAACACACTTGTGTTTTAAAATTTTAAAAGAGGAACTACGTGTACCCTGATCCCCTATTGCACGAAAGGTGGTACGTAGGAACTAAAGGTTCACAACCGCAGCGGGTGCAAAAATCATAAAAAATGTATTTCTTTTGTCACCTCCACCATCTATTTATATACAACATTTTTATAGCCAAATATACAAATTTTACAAAGAGGTTCCTGCAGAGTAACGTAGATGTTTAGGGTGATAATACCTTCCCTTTGCATAACCAATCCCCTTACCTTGAATCTTTCCCCCTCCTTTTTGGGTTATTCTCTCTTTTCCCATTCCTTTGGAAACAATAAAGTGCGGTGGCGATTTTTATTTTGATCTATATAAGTCTAGTCAATCTAATGGCTTAGTCTTAAACATTTCTACCACTACAGGATGATATAGATTTGTATTACTGTCTTAATGGTGTGTAAAGTGATTGATGTTATATCAAGAGGATAGTCGCTCACCAGTTTGTGTGAATTAATATAGGAGTGGCTAGGAAAGAGTTGAGACAAATTGAATAATTCGGAGTAGCGGGTTTATATGCGAGCTAACATCACAAAGTGAAAGATTGAGAATATCAAGTGAACAACGATTTTATGGTGGATGTTAAAGAAAGTCCAAAACTGGGTTAAAACTGGTAAACCATATATTTGACGTAAATTTTAATGAGGACAATGATGTAAGATGGACGATCAGAGTTGCGCAGCTGAAGCGTGATGTGGCGCAGTTGTTATACTTGTACAACTCGTTAGAAGTGAGGGACTAAATATCAGAAGCATATGGGAATGATATGTCTTGATCTACATGTTTGATTTGGTGGATTATTGATATAGGGATGATGTGCTAGGGTATTTTGTTTGATGGTGAGTTGTGTGTATAATTGTTGAGTTATACTATTAAGTTAATGTTATAATGATTTTGTTCCCGTTTCCATGATGTTGTTGTTAGTTACCATAAAGGATGAATAATACTCCATAATATGACGAAGTTGATTATGTTGGATATGTTAATGTAACTATAAGGATGATACGACGTTATGAATAGAGTTGTTGATAATTGATATACATATATGTGATGCGGTGGGAGAACTGACTTGAGGTTTTGCGTTTGTGTTCACAAATGTTGCGGTTTAGCAAGAGTCTCCACCGACTTTTCTTTTATCCAAAAGGAAAGGTAAAAAAGCACAGGAAAGACCTTTGAGATTGTTTTTGGGTTCGGGGGGTAGATTATGAAAAGGGAAGGTGCTAGCATCCTTTTCATCCATGGTTTTCCATGGGCTCTTAGTTACTTGTTTTATATCACTTGCTTTGCTTTTTCAATTGTTTTAAATGGTGCTTTGTGTGGTTTTGAAAGTATTTTGAAAAGAGGCCTTTGTTTAGGAAATCTTTGTAATGATTCTTGTTTGTAAGAATGTATACAAAGATGTTTGTCTTTTGAAAAATGTTTCAATGTTTGAAAGTTGTTTGGAAATTGTTTTGGAAATGTGTGTGTGTTTGAAAATCGCAAGTATTGTTTGCAAATTGATCAAGTAACTAGAAGCATCTACCTACTCAAAAGTCTTTCCTACACATTTTTATTCCTTTGATATTATTGACCTACCATTTTTTTGGTAGATAACCCTATCTTTGAATGTTAAACGGGGCGGGCGTGGGTCATCGTATGGCCATGATAAAAATATTGCCAAGTATCTTTAGCAAGTTTTGAGGGACTAAGATCATCTTTGTTTAGGTAACCAAGATAGCATCATCGAGGGACTATGATCTTTTGTTTTGTTTTGCTTTGCCAAGATACCTAGCATGCATACCATGGCCATTTTGTTTAGGCAACCAAGTGGGTGAAACCCTAGAGGTGCTTGTGTGTATTGTGTTGTCATTTTTCATGCATTTTGTTTATCTTGAATTAGGTCATGCTATTTGTTTGATTTTTGTCTTATCATACAAACCCTAATTTACTAAACATGTATATAATGCGATAAATTGTGTAAAGTAAATCTAAACTATTACAACAATATTATGGTGGGGGGATACAAGTTTTTAATGGGGGATATTTGTAAAAAATAAAACCCTAATTTACTATTACAACCCAATTGAATTTATTGTACAATAAATAAATAAACAATTATTTAAATATGCAATAAAAATGTAAATATGCAAAAATATTTTGTAATTGTTTTATATATGATAAGATAAAATTATCTAAGTCCTAAAAATAAGAAGAAAAAAATTATTATTTTTAAAAGGGGAAACCCTAATTTTGATTTAATAGAAAATATTATTTTCTAATATTTATTTGTCCATTTTTTTGTTTAAGAAAAATAATAATAATATTATGGACAAATGTTTAAAAAGTAAAATATGTATGAAAATAATTATTTTTATGTGAAAAAAATAATAAAATAAAATGTATAATATTTTCAAATTATTTACAAGTTTTATTTAAGAAAATAAAGTATAAAATTTCAATAAACCATTTATTATGCAAAAAAAATATATAATAAAATGCAAAAAATAAAGAAAATATTTTTGGGTATTTTTTATCATTTGGAAAAAATGAATGCAAGCACAAAAAATAAAAATATGCAAGAAAACACAAAAATATAAAATAATAAGTCACGGGGGTGCAGAAGTAAAATGGGGGTGCAAAAAGAAGCAAGCCCAAGGCGCCAAGCCCAGCCAGCTTCATCCCTGACCTCTAGACAACACCAAACGCGCGCGTTCTGCCTTCAAATCCTGTTCTTGCTATTTTTTTGCATAAAATCAAAAACTTATAACATGAAAAATGTAGCTCATGATCTCACGATTCCAGTGATATAAAGTTTGTGACCTAACACTCAAAGATCAAGGAGAATTTTATCACCCCTAATTTCTGACCTAAAATTTTCATGAGCTTCAAGCTTCAAATTCTCACTACTCAGTTAATATAAATATAAACTATGCATATGTACAACTTAAGAAAGTTAAGGACTATATTTTTGCTTCACAAATCGTGACCTAAAGATGCCTAAATAGAGAGATAGAAACTTGACAAATACCTTGTTCAGTTGAGTTTGAATATGGCAATGTGGGAATTTTGAGTGAGGCCTGAAGATCGTGTGAGCTTCCTTGAAGTTCCCTCAAGCTATCCCAATGCTCAGCTTGCCTTGAAGTTGCCTGAATATCCTTGTAGAAGTTAACCTACAAACCTTCAAAGTAAAAATGGTGATCCTTGAAATAGGGGTTACAGTTGCAAGATAAAGGCCTGGAGAGTTTTGGTAGGATGTATGGAATGTGTTTGAAATGTTTCAAAGCAAAACGCACGAGCCAATATTGATTTGGCTTGAGATTTGCAGAAATTGCCCTGTTTTGGGCAGAAATAGTGTTTTTTGTGTTTTGGATTATTTTAGAGGTTGGCAATTCGTTCTTAGGCTTGTTACAATGTTCTGAGCTTGTTTTAAATGATACAAAGTCTTGCCTTTATTAGATACAGAAGCTTACTTGACTTTTGCAAGTTTGCTTGCTTTTGAAGAAAAGGTGAAGTGACAATGCCCAAAAGCTTATACTTGCTAGTTTATTATCTGATAAGAGTTGGTAAACATGCCTGATAACTGTGGACATTTCTTATGACAAAGAAACAGGTTCAATGCTCAAGGAATGCAAAGTTGCAAAAAGGCTAGCTTTATGAAAATGGTATTGAGAACTTTATACCATAAATGGATTAATTCTTTGTGCAAAGCTCCATAGGTCAGAATAAATCCAATATCTAATGTGTTAGCATTCAATTATGGAGTGTAGAAGGGATTAGGACCTGTAAAACTAAGTACAAGCATGTTTGAAACTGATTTGCAACTTGTAACATTATGAAAATGCCTTGCACAAAAGTGATAAATTGTCACTTTCATTTCTTCGATTATCCCTAACCATAAATGATCTTGGAGAGTTCATGGACATTTTGGAAAGCTTATAACATTATCTACAATCCATCTTTGAAATGAAACTTGATATATCTCTTGGAACTAGGTGAAAAGTTTCCATGAAGTTAGGTCAAAAATCTGCCTAAACTAGGGCAAAATTTCACTAAGTTAAAAGTTTTATGGACCCCTATTCATAAAATCATAACTTGAGATCCAAGCATCTTTTGGGAAAACTATGTGAATCAAAGTTGTAGATTTCATGGAGGACTACAACTTTCATGTTGGAAGTTTTGTTTGAATCCAATTGAATCATGGTGAAAAGGTTGTGGAAAGTTGGGAAAAAATAAGAAATTTCCATAACTTAGAAATTTTCTAAGTTATGAAAAATTTTCAAATTAAACCATAATTTTAAAAATTGGTTTTCTTGGTGAACAAGTTTCATATTTTTACATATCTTGATGAATTATGACCCTTGGCACTTAATTTTGACCAAAAAGTTAAAGTTTGAATTTTCAGTGCACAGTTGATTTTTGATCAGTTGACTACAAAATTCATCTGTCAAGCTGATGCATTTGAGATCTTTTGAACTATGTGATTAGGTCAAGATGATGCTATTGAGTCCTTGGAATAATGCTTGAACCCAATTGGTCATTGTCTAGGTTAAAAATCATAAATTGCCCTTTCTCAGTCAAAACCCTAATTTTGACCATTTTGCCCTTTTGATGATCTGGTCAAATTTCTTGAGGAGTTGTGATACAAACTTGATCAAATGGTACATAGGAGCCTATAATGTTGATGTGAATCAAAAATTATGAATTTTGACTGTGAATTGGCCTTGGTTGACTTTTTCTCCAATACAGCTGATTTTTAGGTCAACTGTCCAATTGACTGGGCTAAAATGTGATTCAAGGTTTGTAACTTGGTATGAGCAATCTTAGGGGTCCATGATGGTGTATGAAAGTAACATGAAGCATTGATGGTCCAAAATTCCTCGTGCAAACTCAAACCCTAATTTCAGGTCATCAGTGCAAGATGAGGTCTTGAGCTGAGCAAACCCTAATCCTGTCTGGAGTCTTAGAAGTCTTGTGAGGAAAATATTGATAAAATGAGAGGGCAAATTTTGGGGTACAAAAGCTGCCCCTGTTCAATATTCTTGAACCTGAAGAGTTAGACTAGCGAATTTTTCCGTTCGTGACTCGAAGGTAAAAGATGATTGGACACTAGAGTTCCCGTAAATTTGCACTCGTCAAAGTGTAGTTGAGGAAATGGGCTTAAAGATGCCATTTGGAGATGTGATAGAATCTTGTTGGAGATGGTCTTAAAGATGCCATCCAAGAATGTTTGTTGAGTTGTAAGTTGTAAGTCAGGAGAATAAGTATCAGAATGGTATCCGCGTCTGGAACGTATCTGCATTGTATTTGGGGACTGAATCTGAATGAGCGAAGGATTAGCATCCGTGTCTAGAGCGTATCCAAGTTGTATCTGAATGTTGAATCTGAATAAGCAATAGAATAGCATCCGTGTCTAGAGCATCTCTGAGCTGGGGAAAATCAGAATAGGTGACAGAATGGCAACCGTGTATGGAGCGTATCTGGACTGTTGTTGACGTTTGACTCTGAATGAGTAATAGAATAGCATCTGTGTCTGGAGCATCTCTAAACTTAATCTGAATAAGTGACAGAATGACTTCCGTGTTTGGAGTGTATCTGAACTTGAAGTTGATAGTTGAATCTGAATGAGAAATGGAATGGCTTCCGTGTCTGGAGCGTATCTGATCTGTATCTGATAGTTGAAATCTAAATAAGTACCAGAATGGCATCCGTGTTTGGAGCGTATTTGAACTGTATCTGAAATCTGAATCTGAATGAGCAACAGAACTACTTCCGCGTCTGGAGTGTATCTGTATTGTATCATGATTGTATACTGTTAATGGTAGCTTGTTAATCTTATCCTGAAAAGGGTAAAATGTTAGCTGAAACACAAAGTTATGTCGCATGAAATGTATGATGCAATAAATGTTTTATCAATGTTTATGATATATGTATGTGCATGTAAGCTTATTTATTGTATTGCTGAGGAAAATAAATCCTTGATAGCTGGGGATTATAAAACCCTTGACTGCTTCCAGGGAAAATAAATCCTTGACCGCTGCTGGAGATTCAAAATCTTTGATTACTAAGGATGAAAAATCCTTGGTGTCTGTTGGGGATTGACAACTTCTGTGGGGATATAAGGATCCTTCATGTCTTGAAGTTGGAGTGTTGACAAAAATTCTGATGTGAACAATGTCATACTGCTTGAGCAATCTGCTTGGAGAATCCAGAGAATTTTGATGACTTCTACTAGGGGTTACACAAGGGAATCCTTACTCAGTTGGGGAATAGGGAAGACTCTGATGACTTCTGCGGGGAATTAAGAATGAGAATCTTCATTTTGTTGAAAGGCAATGAAAACTTCGGCGACTTCACTGGGGAAATAAGAATAAGAATCTTCATTATGTTGGGGAGCCATGAAAACTTTTGCGACTTCATGCTGGGGAGTTAAGAATGACAATCTTCATTCTGTTGGGGAGTAAAAACTCTATGGGGATGAAGGCTTAATGCTGGAGAGTAAGTTCAGGAGTTTCAGTCATCTGCAACTCTACTGGGAAGTTATCCTAGGTCGGGGAGAGACAAAAGTTAATTGTTATCTGGTTGACTTCCAGGCTTCAAGATAACTTGTTGGGGGAATTGGATGGTTTCCGCTGGGGATTAGAAGTCTTGACTCGACTGGGGAAGAAGGTTTCATCTCCGCTGGGGATTAGAAGTCTTGACTCGACTGGGGAAGAAGGTTTCATCTTTTTTGGGGATCTGTAACTCAAAGCTTTGGCTCCGCTGGGGTTTGGGAGTTTGAAGTTTTAACTCTGATGAGGATTAAGGTTTTGAAATTATAGCTCTGCTGGGGATATGTATTTCAAGGTTTTAGCTCCGTTGGGGATCTAGACAATGTACTGTAGGGATTGCTCCTGGAATAGTCTAAAGACGTTTTCCTATCCTTTCAGTCTGTCAGTAATTGTTCTTTTCCATCCTATTTATTTGTAAATGGTAATTATTTTCAAATGCATATGTTCATCAATGAATCATTGGACGCTTTTGCAAATAAAAACACAAGTGTAAAAGAAAAAGACAAATTGTTTTTGCACTTTGAAAG
Source organism: Vicia faba (assembly GCA_948472305.1). Classification (NCBI taxonomy): domain Eukaryota; kingdom Viridiplantae; phylum Streptophyta; class Magnoliopsida; order Fabales; family Fabaceae; genus Vicia; species Vicia faba. Next base: position 1,633,857,411 of record OX451739.1, on the reverse strand, counting down.
AGACATCTTTGTATTTACTTTGAGTAAGTGTTTTGTACAAAGGAGACAGACATCCTAGTAAGAGGATGGTGTCATAAAAGTAAGAAAATTTTATACAAAGAAAGATAGCTATGTGTGTAAACATCCCATGGGGTTCCCATTCTGCTATAGCCTTTGTAACTCCGAATATCTGGTCCATCCGTTGCTTCATCCGAAGATGATTGGATTGATCAGAAGCTTCAGGTTTGTTTGTGAAGAGATTGTCCTTAAATTGATCCGACGAGACATAGTCATACGCTTTAACTTCCTAACTTTTGCCTGGACCGCCCTTTCCGGTTTTCAGTCCACCGGGAAACCCTTTTTTTGCCCAAGTCGCCCTTTCAGGTTTTCAACTTGTCGGGTGTTCAGATTTTTTGTTTATCCCTAATTTTTTCTTGAACCGCCCTTTCGGGTTTTCGATTCACCGGGATGCCCTTTTTTTTCCTAGGTGTGTCAACCTAGCGGGTCATTTATGCGTAGTATCTTTTGACTATGTCTGCGTTCGCAGGGTGCGGAAGATCGTCGTCGTCCATGGTGGTTAAGATCATTTCCCCACCAGAAAAGATGTTCTTGATTACAAATGGTCCTTCATAGGTAGGAGTCCATTTTCCCCTGGGATCACTTTGCGGCAAGATAATGCGCTTGATTACCAGATCCCCGACTTGATATATCTGGCGTCTGACTTTCTTGTTGAAAGCCTTGATCATCCGTTTTTGATACGTCTGACCATGACAAACAACAGTAAGTCTCTTTTCGTCAATTAAGTTCAATTGATCAAGTCGGGTATGGACCCAATCGTCTTCACTCAAACCAGCATCCTTCATGATTCTCAAAGAGGGAATTTGAACCTCGATGGGCAAAACAGCCTCCATGCCATATACCAAGGAATAGGGTGTTACCCCAGTTAATGTGCGAGTCGTGGTTCGGTACCCGTGAAGAGAAAACGGTAGCATCTCATGACAGTCCTTGTAGGTGATTGTCATCTTTTGTATGATCTTCTTGATATTTTTGTTCGCAGCTTCGACAACACCGTTCATCTTTGGCCGATAGGGAGATGAATTATGATGTTGAATATTGAACTGCTCGCACAAAGCAGTGATCATAGTATTGTTAAGGTTTGTACCGTTGTCAGTGATGATCCTTTCGGGGACACCGTACCGGTAAATAAGGTTCTGCTTGATGAAGTGGGCAACCACATTCTTAGTAACGGATGTGAAGGAAGTTGCTTCGACCCACTTGGTGAAGTAATCAATGGCCACTAGAATGAAGCGGTGTCCATTGGATGTTGTAGGCTTGATCTCTCCAATCATGTCGATTCCCCACATAGCGAATGGCCAAGGAGTTGTTAAGACATTTAGAGGAACAGGAGGCACGTGCACCTTGTCTGCATAGATTTGACATTTATGGCATGTTCGGGAATGTTGATAGCAGTCAGCTTCCATGGTAGACCAGTAGTAGCCTGCCCTTAGAATCTTCTTAGCCATCGTATGCCCGCTAGAGTGAGTACCGAAGGTACCTTCATGCAATTCATCCATGATCTTTTCAGCTTCAGCTTTGTCCACACAACGGAGCAGAATAGAATCATGATTGCGCTTGTATAGGATGCCATTACTTAAGAAGAACTTTTCTGAGAATCTCCTTAAGAACTTTTTGTCGTTGACCAAAGCTCCTTCACGGTATTCTTGAGCCTCGAGATACCTTTTGACTTCATGAAACCATGGCTGGTCCACTACTTCTTTGGTGTTAATCTTGTGACAATGTACAGGTTTGTCCATCCGTTCAACGGTAATTTGGGGAGCCTCATTATCCCAGTTAAGTTTAAACATGGATGACATTGTAGCTAGAGCATCCTCTAGTTGATTTTCTTCTCGCGGGAAGTGCTCGAAGGTAATCTGCTCAAAATGTGGTAACAATGTCAAGACATGTTCTTTGTAAGGGATGAGGTTTGGATGTTTAGTATCTCACCCTCCTTTGATTTGACTGATGACCAAAGCTGAGTCCCCAAACACATCTAAGGATTTGATTCTCAAGTTTATGGTTGCCTTGAGTCCAAAGATGCAAGCTTCATCTCTGCCATGTTGTTCGTAGAGTTGAAGCAAAGTCTGGCGGTGAAAGGAGTATGGCAACCTTCTAAGGAGATGAGTACTGCGCCGATACTGTTGCCAAGTGCATTGGAAGCCCCATCAAAGTACAGGGTCCATCGGGATCCTTGTTCAGGTCCGTCATATGGTCTGTAACCTTCAACATTGTCCAGTGTCATAATGACTTCGTCAGGGAAGTCGAACCTCATGGATTGGTAATCTTTGACATCTTGATGAGCCAGATGGTCAGCTAGCACACTCCCCTTTATAGCTTTTTGGGTCGTGTATTGTATGTCGTATTCCGTTAGGATCATCTGCCATCTAGATATTCTTCCAGATAGAGCAAGCTTCTCAAAGATGTACTTGATCGGATCCATCTTAGATATCAGCAAAGTGGTATGAGTCAACATATACTGCCTTAGCCAATGAGCAGCCCATACCAAAGCGCAACAAGTTTTCTCGAGCAGTGAGTATCGGGTCTCACAATCGGTAAACTTTTTGCTAAGGTAATAAATGGCATGCTCTTTTCGGCCAGACTCGTCATGTTGGCCCAGTACGCACCCTATTGAATTCTCTAGGATGGTCAGATACATGATTAGCGGTCTTCCCTCGACGGGTGGCATCAAGATAGGAGGTTCTAGTAAATACTCCTTGATTTTATCGAAAGCAATTTGACAGTCATCATTCCATTTAACTACCTGATCTTTCTTCAACAGCTTGAAGATTGGTTCACAGGTAGATGTTAGGTGAGAAATGAACCTTGCAATGTAGTTTAGGCGTCCCAAGAAACCTCTGACCTCCTTCTTAGTGCGAGGAGTGGGCATTTCTCGTATAGCTTTAACTTTTACAGGATCAACCTCGATGCCTTTGTTGCTGACAATGAAACCTAAGAGTTTACCGGACCGGACTCCGAATGTACACTTGTTTGGATTCAGTCTGATCTTGTACTCCTTCAACCTGACAAACATATTTTGCAAGTGATCAAGGTGTTCTTCTTCAGTTTGTGATCGGGCTATCATGTCATCTACGTAAAACTCTATCTCATGATGTATCATGTCATGAAACAAATCTACCATGGCGCGTTGATAGGTTGCCCCGGAATTCTTCAGTCCGAATGGCATCACTTTGTAGCAGAACGTACCCCACTGTGTAACAAAAGTAGTTTTCTCCATGTCCTCGGGTGCCATTTTGATCTGGTTATAGCTCGAGAATCCGTCCATGAAAGAAAATACTTTGTGCTGAGTTGTGTTGTCAACCAAGATGTCAATGTGCGGAAGTCGAAAGTCATCTTTAGGGCTGGCCCTGTTTAAGTCTCTGTAATCCATGCACATTATGACTTTGCCGTCCTTCTTAGGCACAGGCACAATGTTAGCAACCCATTGTTGATAGGAAGTAACAGCCAGAAATCCAGCATTGAACTGTTTCATAACTTCTGCTTTGATCTTCTCTGACATGTCAGGTCTCATGCGGCGGACCTTTTGTTTAACTGGTGGACAATCTTCTCTTGTGGGGAGACGGTGAACCACAATGTCTGTATCAAGTCCCGGCATGTCTTCGTATGACCAGGCGAAGATCTCAACATAATCATGTAGTAGTTGAATTAGGCGCTCCTTGATACTTGGCTCTAGATTGGCACCTATCTTGATTTCCTTTATGTCTTCCTCATTTCCCAAGTTGATTGTATCCAACTGTTTCTCATGAGGCTGAATTTCTCTTTCCTCTTGTTGTAGTAGTCTGGCCAATTCCCCTGGCACCTCACAATCTTCCTCACCTTCGTATTCGGCTTGGTTGATCAGATCTTCAGAGTCACTGAAGGCTATAGCAGTATCGTTATCCATGGGATCAGGAATGGAAGGGTACCTACATTTGTGAGTGTGGGTGTGTGTAAGGGATAGCCATCTTAAAACAACAAAATGTAAAAGAAAGACAATGAGCATAAAAGGTTTAAATATGAAAAGCGTCCATGATTCATTAAAATGACATATGACATGAAATAAGAACCCTTACAAATGGACCTATGTGCCTCGGGTAAGACACATGGTTGAAAAAGTACGAATTATTTGTGAATTATTACAGTCCAACAGAAACAGAAAAGATAAATTACTGATTTATGAAAGTAATCGGAACAAAGTCTTTTGCTTCCCAGTTGCACAGTCCTCCGCCAACGATAGGGAAAATCTAGTCTTCCAAGTTGCCCTCTTCTTCACTGTCCTCTAGTGAATTAACCCCTCAGTGGCTGATCTTCACAAGTGGCCCTCCGGCACGGGAGCGGCGCACAGCCTTCTGACTAGTCGAAGTAAATCCCAAGCCGAATTTGTCTGATTTGAAAGGAAAGTCGGGAAGCTGCCCCTAGATAGTGGATCCACCTTCTTCCACTACTGCCCTAGCATCCTTGAGAGATGACATCCGAGGAGGAGGTCTTGTGATCACAGGAGTTGAGTACATTGTCTTGGTCGCCGCTATCTCTTCAGAGACTTCTTCGAAATGTTGGAAAGGGGTCTCTATGAATTCGCCATCCAATTCTACATAACGGAAAGAATTAAGATGATTGATCATGTATTCCTCTTCGCCATGAACAATTATGATTTTTCCCTTGGACGGGGTACTTGAGCATCTGGTGCAAGGTGGAAGTGACGGCTCCAGCATGGTGGATCCAAGGTCTTCCCAACAGGCAAGAATAGGAAGGACAAATGTCCATCACGTAGAATGTTGAATTGAACATCTGGGTACCCACCTTGATCGGGATGTCCACCTCTCCATGTACCATCCTCTTAGAACCATCAAAGGCTCTGACAATTATATTGCTGGGTTTCAGGGTTAAGCCTTCACAATCCAGTCTATCCAAGGCCTTCTTCGGAAAGACATTTAGAGACGACCCAGTATCAACCAAAACATGAGCTAGGGTGGTTCCCATACACTTCACTGAGACATGTAGCGCGTCATTATGTTTTCTCCCTTTGGAGGTCAAGTCTGCATCGGAGAATCCCAGGCCATTGTCAGCTGTTAATCTGGCCACACATTCCTGGAATTGATCAGCGGAGGTTTCTTGTGGCACGTGGGCCGTCTTCAAAAACTTGACCAAAGCCTTAGCATGTGCCTCAGAGCACAGCAACAGGGCTAACATAGATATTTTGGAGGGGGTCTGCCCCAGTTGTTCAATAACATTGTAATCACTTTCCTTAATAATCCTCAGAATCTCTTCCATCTCTTTCTGGGATGTTTCAGGAATGACTAATGACTGAGCCTTCGTTAAGACAGCCTCCTCTCGAACATTCTTTCCTTTTTTCTCAGCATCGGAAACAGGGATGGGATTGTATTGTCATTGTTGGTGGGTACACTTGTAGGTACAATCACAGGGGTAATCTTCGGGATGGCCGCGAGTCTAAAGACTACTGTTAGAGGAGCAATCTCTGGAGAAAATATTCTCCCACTACGAGTAATTTTTTTTGTTCCGACAATGTTACTGATGTTGGGGTTATCTTCCTCAGATATTTCTTCTTCAATGGTCTGTTCAATCTGTTTGACACCATGATAGTAGATTTCTCCACCATAGTTCCATGGTACCATTTTATCGGTTTTGTACGGGGTTGGCCCGGGCATGGTTATCTTCAACGGAGTAGTCATAGGAGCAGATGTAATTCTAATGGGTTTTTTAGGAACCCTGGAAGAATTGGCGTATATGGTTATTATTGAAATTTCTGGAACTGGAATGGGTGAGACGGGAGCTTTCTCAAACAAAATTTCCTTGTTATCAATCAATTGTTGGATTCCTTTCTTCAAAAGAGGACAGTCAAATGGGGAGGACAGGCAAGCATGGCAATCTTGGTCACAACCTGGGAACACCCCAGCCTTCAACAAATTCAACTTGATGATTAGGAGAGGAGTTGACATTTCATCCACAGCAGAAACAAACAGATCTTCTTCCACAGCATTGGCATTGTGCCCATGCCTCGACATCAGTGCGGAGATTACATTCGGCTTTTCAGGAGCTTCAAATTTTACTTCCTTTGCGTCAATTAGATCTTGAATCTTATTCTTCAGGGTCCAACAGTTGTTGGTGTCGTGCCCTGGACTTTCTGAGTGGTACGCGCATGTGGCGTTGGGATGGTAGTGTGGAGAGGTAGTATTAGGATTTTTAGGGGCCTCCTTTAGCATGGTCAGGTTCAACTTCAAGAGATGGGGTAAGACTTGAGCAGGAGTCATGTTTATCTTGGTGAATTGCCTTACAGGCCTATCCATCCTTTGCTGGTTATTCCTCGGCTGATCATTTCTCGATTGATTATTTCTTGGCTGACTGTTTCTCGGTTGGTCTGACGCAGACTTTTGAATCATAACGGCCCCCACAGTTGGTCGTCTTTGAATTCTTCCCTGATTCCTCTGGGCATAGACAGCAGAAACTTCCTTCTTTGCAGTGAAGGGTTTCTTTACAGCAGCAGAGGTAGATGCATCTTTCTGAATTTTCCCGCTTCTAATATCGGCTTCCACCCTTTCGCCATTCAGAATCAACTCAGTGAAACCTGCAGAGGAGCTTCCAATCAGGTGATTAAAGAAAGGATCGGACAGAGTCCCCAAGAACATGTCCACTAGTTCTCTTTCAGATAAAGGTGGTTGCACCCTTCCGGCCAAATCCCTCCATTTTTGGGCGTAGTCTTTGAAACCCTTATTGGTAGCCATAGCCATATCCTGTAGCTGAGTACGGGTTGGCGCCAAGTCAGCGTTATATTGATACTATTTATAGAATGCGGCCTCCAAATCTTCCTAATTATGCACATCAGACCTCTCCAACTGGTAGAACCAATCCAGCTATGTCCCCGATAGACTGTCCTGGAAAAAGTGGACCTACAGGTCTTTGTCAGAAGAATGTGGTTGAATTTTTCTGACATAAGATTGTAGGTGCATCTTTGGGCAAGACACCCCATCATACTTAGCAAACAGTGACACTTTGAGTTTAGGAGGGATTACAATTCCAGAAACCAAACCTAAATCCTCAAAATCCAACCCCAGAACTCTCTGTATCTCCATAGCAGCTAGACGTTCTTCCAAGTTTTTTTATTTGTCATCGGCCGGAGGGTACTGCTGTTCAGAATAGTCCTCATCTTCTTCTTCTTCTTCTTCAGAGTCAGATGGTACTGCCGTTTCTTTTCCCTTTCTTACCCCTTCAACAGATGTTAAGGGGAATTCCAAAGTCCATATGGCTTGTCCTTCAAACCTTCTACCCATGAGAACCACCCCAGCTCTCTTCTTTTTCTTTTTCTCTTTTTCCTTCTCTAGTAGAGTCTTGAGCTACTCCTTCCCCTTAGCCAAGGTCAGAAGTAATTGTTGAAATTTTTAATTCTGAGCTTGCAAATCTTTGACCGTTTGTTCAATATCCATCTTGCTGAAATAAACAGCAGAGAGATGAGAAAACTTGGTGTGAAGACCTGTTTATGCATATGATGAATGATATGTATTCATGTAATGCTTTCAAGGATTCAGAAATTCAAATTTGTTTTAAACAAAAAAGAAACACACGTCATATTAATAAGATAGAATTTGTTAGTACATCAATGCCCCATGGGAAAAATAATACAAAATTCTAAGGTAAAAAGACGTTTCGCATCCTCTTTGGTGCAATGTAGGTGTTGAGAGTCTGCTCTTCGTGAAGTTGACGAGTGAGTTCCAAAACCTTCTTCTCTCTTGCATAGAATTGGGCTTCGAAAGTATCGCGCTCTCCCTTGAGCTGTATCCAACTCCTTTGTAAATCTTCGAGTGATGTTGGCATGTCAGGATGTAGGAGGGTGTATGGAACCTTTCCTTCCATAACATGCTCTATAATCACCGGGAGAATGAAGGGGTAAGGCATCATAAGACTTTGGGCGCGGGTTCGTACCCACTTGAGGTAAGGCTCAAGGGGGATGGAATTCTTGTGTCCCAAGGTCTTACTGTCCACCTTGTTGGGCATCCTCCAAGCTCGGATGAACCTTTGTCGGAGTCCTTGGTTGTCGTTGTCGAAGTCGAAAACTAAACCTTGAATCAGCATATCATGTGGGCCATCCCTTCGGGCATACCCAAACTGTCTCAGAGCCAAGCAAGGGTTGTAGGTGATGCCTCCACTAATTCCAAGTAGAGGGACATTATGGAATTCCCCACAATGGTCAATGATGATGACATTCTCTTTGGATCGAGAACACCAATGAATATCTGAATGTGTAAGGTTCATTAACCGTTGTGACCACCTCAGACCTTTCTCATTCTTCAAAACTGATTGGGGAAGATGAGAAATAAACCATCTTTCCAGTAGAGGAGTGCAACACATGAGAACACCTATTTTCCTTATTGTTCGAGTGTGAAAAGAGTGGAGGATATCCCCAAGCAAAGTAGGCACCGGGTTGCGAGCCATGAAGATTTTGACAGTAATCACATCTATAAGTTGATCAGGGTTAGGGAACAAGACCATCCCATAGATGAGAAGAGCCACAATCTCCTCAAAAGCTTGTAAGTTCAAAGAATTCCAGCAGCTTTGTGACTTCTCAAATAAGAACTTTGACAAGAAGCCTTTGACACCACTTCTAGTTTCCCAATGTGTTGTGACATCAGATGAGTGCAAGTGTAAGGCTTGAGCAATCTCTTCTGGCTTTGGATCTCTTTCCGTACCGTTGAAGGGTAGTTGATTGAGAACAGGAATCCTCAAGAGTTGATAAAATTCCTCCAAAGTAGGCACAAGTTGGTAGTCAGGAAATGTGAAGCAATGATGCAAAGGGTCAAAGAACTGGAAGAGAACTTTCAGCATATCCTCCTCAGTATTGGCAGTGACTAAGTTGAGAAGACGACCATGCCTCTTGGTGAATGGAGAATTCTCAGGAATCCTTAAAGCTAGCTCCTTGAGTTGTGGAGGAATTCTTACAAGGTTGACTTGGATAGTTTTCCTGCAAAGTGAATCCATAACCTACAAAACAGGAACAAAGATGAAGATCTAAAATCCTTGAAATGGTTAGTGGATGCATATGATGCTTCGTGATGTCCATGATGTTATGCACAAGTATATATGTACAAGCAAATCACACAAGCTCCTAGTTTGGGCTTGCATGGGATTTCATAGGTAAGTACCCTTTTGAAGTTTAGTTGGCTCAACCTGTCCTAGAAATAGTAACCGAGTTCTAAGGAGCTCAATATCACTGGATTGTTTCCTTGTTCATTGTTTCAATTCAGCCTCTTTACTGGCGACCGAAATATTCCAAGGAACCAACCCTCAATGAGTGTAGTATCGAGTATCTACCAACTTCGGACTGCACCAAAGCCGGTCATCTCACTACATCCTAAAAGGCCAAGTTGGTCAAGTAAAGGTTCTAAAAGTCCATTAGTGCTTAATGACATCACTCAGTGGCCCCGTATTCTCTTTGATTGACTCAAAGGCTACCGGTACCCACAAATATGTCGCACTAATATAGCTATTGCTTAGACCATGTCGGTATACCCCACACAGTTTCCACATCGTATTGCTATTTACCTATGAATGTTTCCCAAATCCGGGTAGAGGACTCAAACCCAAACAATAGAACCAAAGTGTAAAGAATACAAGTAAAGCAAGATAAGAATGTAAAGGTGATCTAAAACCCTAAGGTAACCCCACTTTTAAACTTGTCCCCAGCAGAGTCGCAAGTTTTGTGATGCGGTAGGAGAATTGACTTGAGATTTTGTGTTTGTGTTTGCAAATGTTGCGGTTTAGCAAGAGTCTCCACCGACTTTTCTTTTATCCAAAAGGAAAGGTAAAAAAGCACAGGAAAGACCTTTGAGATTGTTTTTGGGTTCGGGGGGTAGATTATGAAAAGGGAAGGTGCTAGCACCCTTTTCATCCATGGTTTTCCATGGGTTTTTAGTTACTTATTTTAGATCACTTGCTTTGCTTTTTCAATTGTTTGAAATGGTGCTTTGTGTGGTTTTGAAAACATTTTGAAAAGAGGCCTTTGTTTAGGCAATCTTTGTAATGATTCTTGTTTGTAAGAATGTATACAAAGATGTTTGTCTTTTGAAAAATGTTTCAATGTTTGAAATTTGTTTGGAAATTGTTTTGGAAATGTGTGTGTGTTTAAAAATAGCAAGGATTGTTTTCAAATTGATCAAGTAACTAGAAGCATCTACCTACTCAAAAGTCTTTCCTATTCATTTTTATTCCTTTGATATTATTGACCTACCATTGTTTTGGTAGATAACCCTATCTTTGGATATTAAACGGGACGGGCGTGGGTCATCGTATGATCATGATAACAATATTGCCAAGTATCTTTAGCAAGTTTTGAGGGACTAAGATCATCTTTGTTTAGGCAACCAAGATAGCATCATCGAGGGACTATGATCTTTTGTTTTATTTTTCTTTGCCAAGATATCTAGCATGCATACCATGGCCATTTTTTTAGGCAACCAAGTGGGTGAAACCCTAGAGGTGCTTGTGTGCAATGTGTTGTCATTTTTCATGCATTTTGTTTGTCTTGAATTAGGTCATGCTATTTGTTTGATTTTTGTCTTATCATACAAACCCTAATTTACTAAACATGTATATAATGCGATAAATTGCGTAAAGTAAATCTAAACTATTGCAACAATATTATGGGAGGGGGGATACAAGTTTTGAATGGGGGATATTTGCACAAAATAAAACCCTAATTTACTATTACAACTCAATTGAATTTATTGTACAATAAATAAATAAATAAACAATTATTTAAATATGCAATAAAAATGTAAATATGCAAAAATGTTTTGTAATTGTTGTATGTATGATAAGATAAAATTATCTAAGTCCTAAAAATAAGAAAAAATAAAATTATTATTTTTAAAAGGGGAAACCCTAATTTTGATTTAATAGAAAATATTGTTTTCTAATATTTATTTGTCCATTTTTTTTGTTTAAGAAAAATAATAATAATAATAATAATAATATGTACAAATGTTTAAAAAGTAAAATATGTATGAAAATAATTATTTACAAGTTTTATTTAAGAAAATAAAGTATAAAATCTTAATAAACCATTTATTATGCAATATATATATATATATATATATATATATATATATATATATATATATATATATATATATATATATATATATATATATATATATATATATATATATATATATATATATATATATATATATATATATATATATATATATATATATATATATATATATATATATATATATATATATATATATATATATATATATATATATATATATATATATATATATATATATATAATAAAATGCAAAAAATAAAGAAAATATTTTTGGGTATTTTTTATCATTTGGAAAAAATGAATGCAAGCACAAAAAATAAAAATATGCAAGAAAACACAAAAATATAAAATAATAAGTCAGGGGGGGCAGAAGTAAAATGGGGGGTGCAAAAAGAAGCAAGCCCAAGGCGCCAGGCCCAACCAGCTTCATCCCTGACCTCCAGACAACACCAAACGCGCGCGTTCTGCCTTCAAATCCTGTTCTTTCTATTCTTTGCATAAAATCAAAAACTTATAACATGAAAAATGTAGCTCATGATCTCACGGTTCCAATGATATAAAGTTTGTGACCTAACACTCAAAGATCAAGGAGAATTTTATCACCCCTAATTTCTGACCTAAAATTTTCATGAACTTCACGCTTCAAATTCTCACTACTCAGTTAATATAAATAAAAACTATGCATGTACAACTTAAGCAAGTTAAGGACTACATTTTTGCTTCACAAATTGTGACCTAAAGATGCCTAAATAGAGAGATATAAACTTGACAAATACCTTGTTCAGGTAAGTTTGAATATGGAAATATGAGAACTTTGAGTGAGGCCTGAAGATCGTGTGAGATTCCTTGAAGTTCCCTCAAGCTATCCCAATGCTCAGCTTGCCTTGAAGTTGCCTGAAATTCCTTGTAGAAGTCAACCTGCAAACCTTCAAAGTGAAATTGGTGTTCCTTGAAATAGGGGTTACAGTTGCAAGATAAAGGCCTGGAGAGTTTAGGTAGGATGTATGGAATGTGTTTGAAATGTTTCAAAGCAAAACGCACGAGCCAATATTGATTTGGCTTTAGATTTGCAGAAATTGCCCTGTTTTGGGCAGAAATAGTGTTTTTTGTGTTTGGAGTGTTTGAGAGGTTGGCAATTCGTGTTTAGGCTTGTTACAATGTTCTGAACTTGTTTGAAATGATACAAAGTCTTGCCTTTATCAGATACACAAGCTTACTTGACTTTTGCAAGTTTGCTTGCTTTTGAAGAAAAGGTGAAGTGACAATGCCCAAAAGCTTGTACTTGCTAGTTTCTTAGCTGATAAGAGTTGGTAAACATGCCTGATAACTGTGGAACTTTCTTGTGACAAAGAAACAGGTTCAATGCTCAAGGAATGCAAAGTTTCAAAAAGGCTAGCTTTATGAAAATGGTATTGAGAACTTTATGCCATAAATGGATTAATTCTTTGTGCAAAGCTCCATAGGTCAGAATAAAGCCAATATCTAATGTGTTAGCATTCAACTATGGAGTGTAGAAGGTATTAGGACCTGTAAAACCAAGTGCAAGCCTGTTTGAAACTGATTTGCAACTTGTAACATTGTGAAAATGCGTTGCACAAAAGTGATAAATTGTCATTTTCATTTCTTTGATTCTCCCTAACCATAAATGATCTTGGAGAGTTCTTGGACATTTTGGAAAGCTTGTAACATGATATACAATCCATCTTTGAAATGAAACTTGAGATATCTCTTGGAACTAGGTGAAAAGTTGCCATGAAGTTAGGTCAAAAATCTGCCTAAACTAGGGCAAAATTTCACTAGGTTAAAAGTTTTATGGACCCCTATTCACAAAATCATAACTTGAGATCCAAGCATATTTTTGGAAAACTTTGTGAATAAAAGTTGTATATTTTATGGAGGACTACAACTTTCATGTTGAAAGTTTTGTTTGAATCCAATTTCATCATGGTGAAAAAGTTGTGGAAAGTTGCGAAAAAATAAGAAATTTCCATAACTTATAAATTTTCTAAGTTATGAAAAAATTTCAAATTAAACCCTAATTTTCAAAATTGGTTTTCTTGGTGAAAAAGTTTCATATTTTCACATATCTTGATGAATTATGACCCTTGGCACTTGATTTTGACCAAAAAGTCAAAGTTTGACTTTTCAGTGCACAGTTGATTTTTGATCAGTTGACTGCAAAATTCATCTGTCAATCCTATGCATTTGAGATCTTTTGAACTGTGTGATTAGGTAAAAATGATGCTATTGAGTCCTTGGAATATTTCTTGAACCCAATTGGTCATTGGCTAGGTTAAAAATCAGAAATTGCCCTTTCTCAATCAAAACCCTAATTTTGACCATTTTGCCCTTTTGATGATCTGATCAAATTTCTTGAGGAGTTATGATCCAAACTTGATCAAATGGTACATAGGAGCCTATAATGTTGATGTGAATCAAAAATTATGAAGTTTGACTGTGAATTGGCCCTGGTTGACTTTTTCCCTAATACATCTGATTTTTAGGTCAACTGTCCAATTGATTGGGCAAAAATGTGATTCAAGGTTTGAAACTTGGTATGAGAAATATTAGGGGTAAATGATGGTGTATGAAAGTCACATGAAGCATTGATGGTCCAAAATTCCTCGTGCAAACTCAAACCCTAATTTCAGGTCATCAGTGCAAGATGAGGTCTTGAGCTGAGCAAACCCTAATCCTGTCTGGAGTCTTAGAAGTCTTGTAAGAAAAATCTTGATAAAATGAGAGGGAAAATTTTGGGGTACAACAATATACATATGGGAATGAAATTGTGTATTTGTTTTGGTGTTGAATATGTTGTTAAGATGATAATGTGATGTTGTATATCTAAGTATAAGTGTGTTACTACTTTAAAATGTTGATATGTCAAGATATTGTTAAAGTGGTTGATAAGTTGTTAACGATTATGTTACGGAGGTGTTAAATGATTAGCATGTGTTTATTTGATTTAAATCGTTTTGAGTTATTGTTGTGTCGAGAAGTAGTGGTCGAAGTGTTGCCAGACGCGACTTGGGGATCAGAGAGTATGATGCGAAATTCGCGTTAAGAGTGGTAGTATCAAGTAGATTTTCGAGGACAAAAATATTCTAAGTGGGGGAGAGTTGTAACGCCCGTTAATTTAATTAATTATTTAATTAAATTATTTTTGGATTATTTGTTGAAGTTGTGAGATGTTGAGAATTGTTGGTATAAGTTGTTAGATTATTATTAATTAATTAATTAGTTGATTAATAATAATAATGTTGGAATTAAAGGAATAACATAAGATTAAGTTGTTGGGCTTAGTTATATGGTGGTTTGAGATAAGATGGGGGTGTGTAAGTAAGACCAAATGTGAGTAATAAAATAAGGTTAAGTTGATATGAGAAATTAGGTTAATTAGAAAAATAAGGAAGTCTTGGAGCAGTAACGTGAAAAGAGGCAGAGAAGAGGAACAAGGGAAGAGAGGAAAAGCTAGGTTCGATTGAAGAATTGTAGAGCGGTCTCCAATCCAAGGTAAGGGTGGGGTACTGACTCTATAATTGGGTATATGATTAGTGTTATGTGGGAGTTTTTCTGTAAAATTGTGTAATAGCTTTTATTAATATCATTAATGGAGGTTATATGATTAATATATATGGTTAATTGGGAAAGATTATCGTCCCTATAAAGTTGTTGTTTCGGTGAAAAATTGATGTTGCTGCAAATATATATTGTTTTGGTATAAGACCTGTAATTAAAGGTAAAACTGAAGGATTCTGTGTTGGTATCAGTAAGAGGCTGAAGTTTGTGAAAGGCTGCACGAATACATGTTGTGTCGAGGGGCACGGTTATTGTGACGAGGGGCACGGGCATATTCAGCTATAACGGACGTCACAAAGGGTGTGTCGGGCGGAACAATTTGGTGGTGTAAGTGCCGAGTGGCACAACCTATGTACCGAGGGGTACATCGTGCGTCTGCTACTTTGTTTTAATGGTTCATGTGTCTTTTCTGTATATTTGTTGAGTTAGTACTTAATTACAGAAAAAGGTGTAGCAGAGTTAGGAAGGAATGAATAATAGCATAGGCTATTTATTAGTAACAGAAGTGAACAATTCATGGATTAGCATAAAAATAGCAGAGATAATTATTGAGTTACAGAGTTAGTAATTGATATAGTTTTAGTTGTAGACTAGTACTAAATAACAGAAACATTAATAACTAAAATATATTAGCAGTAGAGATAACTTAAGTAGCAGGAAAATAATAGTTTCATTAATTTAGCCGAAAACTATTAATAAGACTTATCAGCAGAATAATTTAGTAGAAGTATTTTAGTAGGATCGTGTTAATAATATTATTGGCATGTATAAATTGTTGTGTTGTTATTATTAATTATTAAAGTTGCAGGTGATGAATTTTGTTGTGTTTCCTCTATTGATTGATAATTATTAAGTTGTAGGCTTATGCCAATGTTGTTATGTTGTTGTTGTTGATGTTGCATTTAATCAGGTTGTCGCATACATCGCATATCAAGTTGGAGCTGATGCTCGTTAAGTTGGCCTAAATTGGAAAAATATTAAGTTGAAGGCTTATGCCTTGTTGATGCCTCTATTAATTGACAAGATTTCTAAGTTAGGAGTTATGCTCTATTGGTACCACATGCATGTGCATAGTAACAAGTTGCATTTCACGTTGCATATTGAGTTATTGTGTTGGTAAATTATTTATTATATTTCGTTGATGTTTTCGTTGTGATTGACATTGTTTAAAGTTGTTAAGTGGTGATTTGGCATAGATTGATTCTAAAGCAATATTATCATACATCTGATTATATTGTTCGATATCTCACCCTTTCTGTTTGAATGTTACCCAGATGTTGGTAACGTGCAGGTAATCTAGAGTGAAGGCGGTTTACCTTCAGTAGTTCGAGTCAGTGTCACTGCTCTGATACGTAACACTCTAAGCAACCTTCTAAGTTAGGTCCCCTTCACCCGGTCATTTAGCCTAATGGCTGTTACGCATATAAAGATTAATAAGCACCCATTGTTGGTTGGTCCAGAGCTCAATGGTACTGGACTTGGTAGGGAGGGCTACGGTCCGATCCCCCGCAGCCACAGTTGGGGAAATATGGTTGCACCGCTTAAATACAAGAACCCCGTGCTAAAGAAAAGAAAAGGATCATAGTCGCTAACTGATTTCCCTATTATCTGCGTGTACGGATAGCGAGCTTAATGTGATTGTGCTTGAATGAAAAGAGTGAAAGAAAAAGGAGAGATATAGGTTGAGCTATAACGTCATGATTTAAATTGGTTTGCATAAAGAAAGAGTCTTTGAGCATCATGTCGTTATGGTGTCCTTGTTATTAAACGTTTAGTACCAATCAATCTAACATTAGCCTAGAAGTCACATATGATTGGGAGTCGTGTCGTGCCCCTGTTTCAAAACGCGCTTAATCATTTCTTTCATCGTGTTGGGTGATTACTAAGGACAAGCAATGGTTTAAGTGTGGTGGAATTTGATAACACGAAATTATATCGTATATTCAACTTGACTCACATGCATTTTAGTTTTGTTTTCGTTCATTTTTATCTTGTTATACCGATATTTCTATTTCATTTCAAGTACATGCTAAAACAGAGCTTCCATGCGAAAAAGAATGAGAATGGCTAAGAAACTGAGAAGAATAGAAGAAATAGCAAAAGAGTAGAAAAAAACCAGTTTTGGACCTGTGGCCCTCTCCATAGAAGTTGTGGCCCTCGCCACAGAAGTTGTGGCCCTTGCTACAAAAGTTGTGGCCCTCGCCACAACTCAATTTTATGCAGCCATATATTTAACTCTTGTGGCCTTCTCCACGTCAATACTCACAAAAACCACTCACCCCTGATATTTCTCTGTAAGCTGAGTCTCTCGGTTATTTCTCCATGAAGCTAGTTCCTGATTTGTCTCCATACATGAAGGGGGTTCGATCATTTTTCCAATTAGAGTATCGTTCTTAGAATTTAAGCAGTGAATTTACATGTAAAAGTGATAGCTCTTCCCATGTGGAAGAGCTATCACAACTCTAGTTTTAGGAATTGTTTTTAATTTCATTCATGTATGTGATTGTCAAGCGTGCAGACATATTCAAAATTCAAGTTTCTGTTATTATGCGGAAAGATGATTTTAGCAGTAATTCCAGTTTCCATTTTGTTTCCAGGTTCCATTTTAATTGCTTATTCTAACTGTTTATGATTTCATCTTAGTTTAAATTAATTTTTGTTTTAAATCATGTTTTATCTTATGTTTAATTATCGTAATAGCATGCTTATGTTTAAAGCTATGTCCGACTAAAAGTTTTGAGTCCGGTATGTGAGTGTCGTTGTTTCCGATGGGACTCGGTGATAAGTTGACTTAATTATTTATTTCAAAAATTCAATTTTGGTTTTCAATTTTTATATTTAATTTAATTATCTTTGTCACGAGAGCAAGAATGCTACTTAACATGATTTTGTAACGAGAGTGAGAAATTAAACAAGGTTCGAATCGGCACTGCAAGAGCGTGGGGATCAGACCGGGTAGTAAAAACAAGACATTGATTCCTAAAGAGCGCGAGAGCTCTTTAGGGATCTATTAGAATTTTTTTAATTTTCAAATCGCGTTCCTTGATTCAAGTAGGAGAGCGAGAGCAAAATCCTACGCTTAAGGAGTGTGACTTTATTCAAGACCATGAGAGTGTGAGGTATTGTCTTTAAATTAACATTTTCTACAAAATACATATTTAGTATAATTAAAAGCCAACGAGTTACGGAGTCCCTATGGCATGCAAAATTTACATTCCAACCTCTCTTTTATTATATATTTCTTTAATATTATGTGAGTATTAGTTTACCCTTAATCAATCATTCATTAGCCTTAACTTTACAAAGCGACAATAGATTACAGTAGGTTGACATTTGTCTCTGTGGGTTCAATAATCTTTTATATTACTTAGATATTTCCATGCACTTGCGAACGTATCAAGTTCTTGGCGGCGTTGCTGGGGGCCAACAACCAATATTATTATTTCTGTTGTTGCATCGTATAGAATAAGGCACTCTAAAATTAATTTCTATGTATCACCCAAAAATTTTCTACAACTCTCATTCTTAGTATTTCAAGGAATCACAAGAATCCCATATCAGAAAGCATTGTTCTACATCCATCAATGTGTGGATGCGAATATGTTTGAGAAAATTGTTGATTTAACGACGATGAAGGCTGCGTGGGATATACTGAAATGATGATCAGAAAAGTGTTATTCTAAATCCATCAGGGAAGAAGTTGATGCTTTAGTCTCTATGCAAGTAGTATGAGAATCTCTAGAGTGATTTTGATCATAAAAGTTATGAAATCTTGTGGAGAAACTCTTTCTGAACAAGTAATCATTGAGAAGGTATTGAGATCCCTTACTCCTCAATTTGATTACATTGTTATAGAAATTGAACATTCTAAGAATATTAGCACCATGAGAATGAAGAGCTGCAAAGTAGTCTAGAGGCACAAAAGTTGCATATGACTGAGAAAACCTTTGAAAGAGAGGTAGAGCAGGCTCTGAAAGCTTCTTTTGTCAAGAAGGACCAAAAGTAGTCTTTGTCAGAGGCCAAGAAAATAAATGGAGGTTCTCGTGAGTCTGAAGCCTCCTACTCTAATGAGAAGAAGCATCAGAAGGTAAAGGAGAAGCTTGATTATATTATGGTTCAGTGCTACTATTGTAATAGGTTTGTCCACTTTGCTAAGGAATGTTGGTCAAACAAGGAAAGGAAATCAGAATAAACAAACATAGCCGAGGAGATTCTGATGATGAACTTGTGCTATTGCAACTTATGAATATGATGATAAACCTATTTCATTGATGATTCTGATTCTTAAAGAGACTTTGAATATGAGTTAGAATCAGAAGATGACTTTGAATCTAAAGTCGAGTTTAATTATGAATATAAGTTAGAATCAGAAGATGACTATGAAGTTGAAATCAGAAGAGATGTCATTGTGAATGAGTCAGAAGCATGAGATTGGAGCAAGTCCCAATCCAAATCTAGTGTAGTGTCAACACCTGAGTTAAATTCTAAAGATTCTTCTGAATATGAAGGGGATTTGGATTCTGAAGTTAAGTCACAGTCTGAAGATGGCTCAGAAACCGAAGGAGACTCTAAAGATGAGTCAGAGTCAGAATATGACTATGAAACTGAAGGTGAATCTAATTCTGATCCAGATTCTGCTGATGATTTTGAATCTTATGGTCAAGACTCTAGTGATCATGCTTCTGAAGGTGAACCTTCTGAAGGTGAAGTTTCTGGAGGTTATCCAACTTATGAAGATAGTGCAATATCTGATATTGTTCTAGAATCTGAAGATTCTGAATAAGTTTAGAGGCCACAAAGAATCATACAAATACCAAGGATATTTGCAAAGTTTGACATGTTTTAAGGTACTGAAGTAGACTCTGAAAGGGAAGTTATTTAGTGTACCATGTTAGTAGACTCTGAACAAGTTAGTGTTGAAGAAGCTCTCAAGAAGAAAGTGTGATTGAAGGCCATGGAAGAAGAAGTTAAGGCTATAGAATGAAACAAGACTTGGGAGTTCACCGAGATTTCAAAGGAGAAGAAAGCCATCAACGTCAGATGGGTTATCAAGGTGAAATTAAAGCCATATGGATCAATTGGTAAATACAAAGAAAGGTTAGTAGTTAGAGGATTTCTACAGAGATCTGGATTAGATTACTTTGAAGTGTTTGTGCCTATATCTAGGTGTTACACCCCAAAATTTACCCTCTTAATTTAGGCTTATGTTTCATCATAATCGTCATATTGCATTGCATTCATGCATTGTGATGGGATCAAGGATTTTTGGTTCTCAAAATTATGGAAATGGTTGTATTGTCGATCAGTGTGACGAGGGTTTTATATCCTCATTATTTTGATCATTCAGGCTACCAAGGTTTCCCATGCATTCAAAGCATTTCAAGTTGGTTCTTTGTCTCATTAGAGGATTAAAGATTTGCAAGGGTTTCAAACTGAATTACATCTTCTCCTATCCACTGGCTCTTGAGCATGGGTTTTAATCACTGAAATGTGTGATTATCTTTCTTGATCGAATTTTTTGAAGCGTTATCTCTATTATGAGTATCATCTCAGGAAGTGGTCGATTGATTTTCATTAGAGGTTTTCTTCTTTAATTCCATTCTCATCTTTTTCAAAGATTCTTCAAAGACAAGATACCATTGTTGGGCTCATTGATAAAAGAAATATTAATTGAGGGTTTTATGAAGAAAATTCCATTGGGTCTCTAATGATCAAGAAAGTTTTTTTGGGCTACTTGTTGGGCCATTCATATTGAGGAAATATATTGAAGTATGATATGCAAGAACTATTGAAAATGTTTTGGATTTTAGAGTGCATCGTGTTGGGCTTATAGTTAGAAGTTATCCTTGGTTAAAGAAAATCATAAAGAGGTTAAATTTCAAATAAAGGATATTGGAGGAAAATTAGCTTGTCTATTTGTTTCCTGCTTAGAATGTTTTGACATTTTGTCAAGTTTAGAGGTGGGGAGAAATTTGAAGAATTCGTGCTAAGATCTATATTACTATCCATTTCAAGTGCAAACTCTACAAGTTTCACAAAGTTTTCTACAATACATTCAAGTGCCACATTCATTCAATTTTACATGTTTCCACACAAGGCTTACAAAGAAAATTACATTGTTTCTAAGTTTGTTTCGTTACAAGACTTAAAACAAAAGAGTTTGCGAATTACAAAGTTCAAGTGGTAAAAGATGTTTTCATTCATCTTTCTTCAAGATTAAAACTCCTAAAGTTCTTAACAATCATAATCCTTTATTTTTCGCAAGACCAAACCAAAGGAATTTCTAAACTCTAAGATCCTATGAGATTCTATGTGATTTCAAAATCTTCATACTTCATGCTTTCCTTCCAAGGACTTTTCCATAGCAGCCACGACTTCCTTCAAGTCCTTTTCCCCTTTGCTCCACCCTCACCCTTATTGCCGTTCATGAAACAAAAGAAAAGGAATTGGTTAGCAAAAAGAATGAAGCATTGAAACTTAAACAAAAAGCTTTCACACAACGAAGTTTTCAAAATCATCATGAGGGTTTGTGAAGGAATCAGAATATGGGATTGGTTTTCAATCATGTTCACAACAACAGTAGCCTCATATTTGTTTGTTTCAAGTCAGAATTTCAGCACATAATCATGGGCCAAAATTCTTTACTACAAATCACAAAAAGCCAAGTTTTTGGTTCACATAAAAGACAAAAAAAAGAAACAATTTATTGCAGTAACAAAATGCAGGGATATCATAATTCCAGCCCAAAGCAACATAACAGAAAGAACGTATCAGCATCATTATAAGCCCAATACAACATTCACATAAGCCTGTTTATCACATATCAGAAGAATCACAACATATCAGAAAAATAACAAGCAGAAATCACAAGTTTCAGCCCTAACAAACAATAACAGAAGCAAACCGCAGGTCCAACATAGCATAGAAAAAGAAATTCAACATACAACCAAAAATAAGAATTGCAAGTTTTAAGCCAAAAACATTTGCAAGCGGGCATGTTACTAAAAAATCAGAGGCAAAAATTCAATTACATCTCAGTAAAACTTCTCAAGCAAGCTTCATTTTCTAATCGATCCTCACCCTCCAATCCTTGTAACAAACTTTCAGGATCTAAGGCCAGGATTGACTTAAAAGCTCTAAACCATTTTTCAAAAATGACATAACTATATAACCGAAATTTCACACTGATTCGATTCATTCTCCAACTTCTGGAAGAATCACAGAAAAATCTCCACAAAATGTATCTCCAAAAAAGCCAAAAAACTGTTTACAAAAATCAAGTTTCACTTACGTATATCACAAAACCGCATCAAGTTAATGATGAAACCCTAATAACTATCATCATTTTCCATACACAAACCATTCAAAATACATATAAAGAAGAATAGGAAAAGCAATCGCAAGAAACGGAAGGCCACGAAGGAGAAGAGAGAGTGAAAAATCAGAAAGATCTCACCGAAGTAGATTTAGAAACGGCATTCTCTTTGTTTCATCATCAACAATCTCTTATCATCATCTTCATAACTCATCACCGTCGAATCTTCATTCACAAGAACTTAGGGTTTCATTTATCCCTTTCAAGATCTACGCGCCACCGTTCAACGTCTGCAAAATAAAGTCACAGTTTAGTATAGAGAAGGGAAAGACAAAGAGATTTGATGTAAGAAAAGTAGAGATCGGAGTACAATCGCGCATCGCCACTGTTTCCTCCACCGCAGGAGATTTATGGCGAGCAAAGGAGAAAATAGAATGAGAGAGTGAGAGCAAAGGAGAAAATAGATTAAAGATTAATCCTCTTTCTTTTGTTACAAATTTTTGTTAATTTTACTTTTTTTAATTAACTCATTTGTAATTAGAATGCTAATCAGGTGGTGACATTTGTCACCGTCGTTGTGGTTGTTTTCCAATTCTATGCAGGTACCTCACGGTAGTATCCATGGTCTTTATCATCATTATCCTCTGATCTCTCCAGATCTAGATCCTATGGCCAGAAGTGGGTCTTCACGATGCTCTTGTCATGGAGCAACACGCCAGATCACACAGACCTCATCAAAGCCCATGTGATGCCCTCCATCAACTTTCCCATCCACCCTCGCCTCTTCCAATGTTAGATCTTCCTCAAACAATCCAGGAGAGAGCTCCTCACCATAGACCTCTTAAAGTTGCTCGCGCTGGATTACATAGTCCATGTCAACGCATGGACCTTCATGTTGGGCCTGGGCGCCCAATTGCTTGTCGCGCCCTCCTTGTTTTCTCATTCCAGGCTCATAACAAATCATTTTTGGCACACTTGGTAGCTTTGTAAAAGTAGCCCCCGGACTCATAAGTTGGGCCTAGCGTCCAGATTGCTATAATACCACTTATTTCAGGCTGACACCCCCATGTGTAAATTTTTCTAGTTTTTTTCTTTAGCTTTTTATTTTCATAATTGCTAGACGACAATTTTATTAGTAAAAATATTGATGTAAAAAAACATCAATAAAAAATATGTAGAATTTAGGACTTTCTTTTAATTTTTTTCTAATTTTATTTATTTCATGATAAAATCAATAAAAAGTTGTTAGGTTTTTTATTTGATTTTTAGGAGTTGATTCATGATTATCCGATTACTCGAGATTTGTGATTCACCTTTGCTTATTGAGATTTGAGTGTTATACATGTTTGTTGTGTGATATTCAGATATGCTTGGTGCACCTTCCGCTTGTGATTTATTTTCACATCGATGATGCTTCGACGTTTATTCCGAGCATTTAACCACTGACTCTTTTCCGTTGCTTGATGAAGCTTACTCAAAGTTTTTCGGGTTTCACTGTTTTTCTCGCGGCTTAACGAACTTTCATTCATTTGGTATTTTATCGGGTTTATCATTCTGTATTTTACCACTTTTCTAGATATCATGAGAAGTATGAACTTTACTGCTTTCTAGATACCATGAGAAGTAGGAAATAAAGAGCGTGCGGTCGAATTTGTTGTTTAAAGTCCTGTAGAAATCACCGCTTTCTGCATTCTATTTGTGTTTGTTTAAAATCCTACCTTTGAATTAGGTATTCTGCATGTGTGTTTACATTTGTGCCCGCATATATTACAAATGATAAGTCCTCAAAATTAGGTGAGCAGAGAGGGTCCGTAATCGACCCCTGCACATTCTAGTCTGTGTCATCCTTAGCTCACGTTGTATGTCGATGCTTTGGAGTCGTGCGAATCTTATGTATCGAGTCGGTCATGTGGAGAAGGGTTCCCAACCAACCCCCACACTTTGCCAGGAGTTCACAATGGCCATTTCTGATACTTCGCTACCCGCTTGTTTGCTTCAGGTGATACGTTCCCCTTAGCTAAAGCATTTATGTTCTTTTTTATTTCATCTATCTCCCGCTTATCTGCTTCAGATGATATGCTCCCCTTAGCTAAAGCATTTCTCTTTTTTCCCCCATCCCTTTGAGTCAGTATATGTTACTCATATTTGCGTGCTTTTTCCAAAGCACTTATTTGCTTATTTGTTTGCTATACAATGCTCCCTTAGGATCGCTCGATTAGAGTAGCTTTCGAGCTAGACATTAGGGTAGATATCCATACATGCTAACATAGGTTAGAGATTTCCCTTTCATCCTTAACCTTAGGCTTAATCATTGTATGATAACATTAGGGCCAGATATTAGGATAGTCTCCCTTAGTTGTTTTTCTTTTTTTTGCATCATTGCATCTTAAAACGAAAACGTTCTTTTTCTTGGAAAATCATAAAACATCTCTAATGAACTTAAATCCTTTTTCAAGGTAAAAAAAATACAAATCAATCTTAATTGTTGGTGTGCCTTTTGGATTTGTTTTAAAACTTGTTAAGTTGACATCTTGCCGCCTTTCCATGATATTTTACTATCTTTATTTCGATTATCGCCATCGCGTATATTCATTATCCTACTTTGATTTTCAATATCATTGTTAGGTGTGATGTTTTATCAACTAAATTGTAATGTTTTGCCATCCTTTCCATGACATTTTTCTATCTTTGTGTCGATGTTTCGCCGTCACGTATGTTTGTTATCCTACTTTGATTTTCAATGTCATTGTTAGGTGTGATATTTTATCATCTAAATTGTAATGTTTTGTCATCCTTGCCATGATATTTTGCTATCTTTGTGTCGATGTTTCATTGTCGTGTATCTTTGTTATCCTACTTTGATCTTCAATATCATTGTTGGGTGTGATATTTTATCATCTAAATTGTGATGTTGTGTCACCATTGTTGATGTTTTTCCATCGTTGTTGATGTCATGTCTTTGTTGTTGATGTTTTGCCATCATTGTTGATGTTTTGCCATCATTGTCGTTGTCTTTCCATTGTTGTTGATGTTTTGTCATTATATCTGATGTTTTGCCATCTTGTTCATTGCCTTTGTCTTTTTAACTAAAAAACACAAACAAACCAAAACATTTGAGCCGAACTACGACTGCTCTGATTCCTTCCAAGGGATACGTAGGCGGAGGTTTTTGTGGGGCCTAATCAAGCATATTTTTGTAAATATTATATTTCTTTTCCCCATATTTTCTTTTCTTTTTCCTCTGCATGCATTTAGTTCTTAAACTTTAAACTTTACACCCTTAGATTAGAACAATAAGAGTGGATACCATAGAGTACCACGGGCGTGTGGGGTGCTAATACCTTCCCCTCGTGTAACCGACTTCCTTACTCAATCTCTATGGGTCGCAAGACCGTGATTTCACCCCTTCAGGTTTACTTGATGTTCACATTTCCCTTCCCGTGGGATAAAAAACGGTTGATGATGACTTTATTAATTTCATATTCGATGATTATTCGACCGGTTGTTTCATTAGGCATGAAACAATCAGATTGGTGATTGTTATAACTGCAAATAGGAATTGACCTCTGATGTATCTGGATGTGAAATTTGTATTAAAGAAGAGGTATATGTGTCATAACCTCCTATATTTTTGAAGAAGAACAAGAAAGGGATGGTGTACAGGTTACATAAAGCATTGTATGGACTGAAACAAGCTTCTAGAGCTTGGAATCTAAAGGTTGATAAATTTTTCAAGCTGTAAGGATTCAGAAAGTGTGAGATGACGTATGGAGTTTATGTTCGATGTACTTATGAAAGAAATATGATTCTGGTGTATCTTTATGTTGATGACATATTACTAACAATGAGTTGTTCTGATGAGATAGTCAAGTTCAAAAAGGCGTTGATGAATGAGTTTGATATGACTGATATGGAAATATGGTATATTTTATAGGGATGGAGATTGTGTACTCTGAGAAGGGTATCATTTGCATCAGCTGAAGTATGAAATTGAACTTCTGAAGAGATTTGAGCTAACAGATTTCAAGACTGCAATCACACCTGTTGAGACGAATCACAAGCTGGATTCTGATGCCGAGGGTGATGATGTAGATGCTACAACTTTTAAACAGTTGGTTGGTGACTCATTGAGATATCTCTGTAACACCAGACCTAACATTTATTATGCAGTTGGAATGGTGAATATGTTTATGAATAAACCAAATTGTTGACATTACCAAGCTGCTATCAAAATACTAAGGTACATTAAAGGGACTCTGAGGTATGAAGTGTTGTTCCCTTCTGATGTTAATTCGGACTCAGGGTTGATACGTTATTTAAAATCTAACTGGTGTCGATACACAGTTGACAGGAGAAGTACTTCTGGATATTTTTCAAGTATTTAGGAAGTCTCATTTCTTGGTGCGCTAAGAAGCAACCTGATGTTGCCTTATCAACTTATGAAGTTGAATATATGTAGGTGCTTTGTATGCATGTCAAGTTGTTTGGATGATAAATTTGTTGCAGAATCTGAAGATCAAGGTAAGCAAGCCTGTGAAGTTAATGATTGACAACAAATTAGCCACAAGCCTTGCCAAGAACTCAATGATGCATCAGAGAAGCAAGCACATTGACACATAGTTTCATTTTCTCAGGAATCAAATCCAGAATGGGGTGTTAGAAGTTGTACACTGTAGCACTCAGAAGCAATTTGCAGATGTTCTGAAGAAAACTGTCAAGACTGAACACTTTGTCGGAATTGGTGTTGTAGAGTTTAGTTAGCTGAATATGAATTAAGGGATTATGTTAGAAGTAATTCATATTCAAAAAGAGATTGTTGCTCCAGAAGTGTGTTTACCTTCTGTGATCTGCTTTGTTTTATTGTGCATACGTGGCAATTTAGTTTGTGTATTTAAACAAGTTTGTAACTAATTTTTCATAACGTGAATTTACAAGAGTTTTCATAATAGAGTTTCTTTCTCCAAAAGTTTGTTACAACTGTTTTCTCTCTTTTCTTTCTCTCATCTTTCATCTTCATTTTCATCTTCAACCTTGTGTTCCAATAAAAAACATATTCTATTAGATGTTTTTATTTTTTTATTGACAAACTCTCGATAATTTATGTTAATGCATTGTGAGTTTGAGATAAAATGTTAAATAATATATTATATTAAAAATAGTTTAGTCTTTCGAGATAGTTTGTGATACTTTTGTGATTCCTAATGAAACCCGATCCACTTTGTCTTTTATCTTTCTATATGAATCCCTGGTGTTAATAGAGGGAAGATGTTGCTATAGTGTGTCAAAAAATGTGTATTATGAAATAAGACAAATCTTCTAATGCATGTTGAATTATGTTTTAGAATCATGTGTAGTAAACTACTAATTAATAATGTGTATATATTGTATACCGTGACTTGAGAAACATCATTAAAAACAGTATTATATACTCTAACTTGAGAAATATCATTAAGTTGTAACCCTAATCTTAGTGATTAGTAACAGATTCTCTCATGACCGTCAACAAAAAATTGACATATAATCCAACGCTACAACAACTACTTCGTCAACAGATGCCAATGCATCTAGAGGGGGGTCCATAAACAAAAGTAATGATGGATATAGCGAACATAATTACTGATTTGCAAGAACCACCGTGTTTTTCATCGTAAATTAATGATGGGTATAAAAAATGGAGTAATAGAGAAAATAGAAGATGCACTAATTTTACATCGTCATCCAATGAATGATTTACATTTTAATTTTAAAAAAAAATTAAATGATTTGACATATTCAAAATTTTGTATTGAACAACCGTGTAAAATTTTTTTAGGCTTAATATATTTTTTGGTCCTTTAACTTTAGTGTTAGTTTTGCTTTGGTCCTTCAAGAAAAAAGACATTACAGAAGGTCCTGTAAATTTTACTTCGTTACATAGTATATATAGTCATTTCTGTTAGTTTTTGTTGTAAAAACCTTAAAATTTGTCATGCTGGACTTTTAATGGATGAGGTGGATTATTTTATTATTTTATAAATATTACAATGTTAATTATCAAATAAAAGGATATGAACGGACTATTAATGTTGTTAGGGCACACACTACAAGAAAAAAACTCTTTAGCTAGGGGGTTAACTCCTCATTAAACCAAAAAATACTTCACAAAATCAACATTTGTGAGGGGTTATGTCCCCTAGCTAAATCATTGATCGCAGACAAGGGGTAAAGAACTAAGCACCTAGCCAATTAGCTTGGGGTTAAACCCCTCGTTAAAGGTAAAATTTGATTGTCGATTGGTTAGGGGCTTTACCCCTAACTAAATACCATGCTGCTTTTGGCGCAGGTGCTCAGAAAATGCGGGAAGTATGCAGGAAGCGTGCAGGAAGTGTGCATAGTACATGCGACATTAGCTAGGGGGTTTACCCGAAGCTAAAAACAAAAATTTATTTTTTAAATTATAAACGAAAATATTTAATTTTCTTATTATTATTATTATATTTATAATCAATGAATTTCATGATTATAATTTAATAAAATAAAAAATTCAATATTGATAATATTAGTAATATATTTTTAAATATAATAAATAATATAATTTATAATTGATATTATATTAATAAAATACTGAATTAAAATTAAAATATTACAAGAACATTGTTTATAATTATAAATAAAAAGTGTTATTGATAAAGATTAATTTTCTTCATCGGTGTTATTGTCTTTATTGTCATTTTGTCCTTGATTATCAAGCCCTCCAAATTGTTACATAAACTGTTGAAAAATACGCATAGATTCCTCATATTCTCTAGTTTTTCTTCTCATTTCTTCCTCCATTTCTCTTTGTCTCTTCTTCAATTCTTCTATTTCAACATTTCTCGCTTCCACTTCACGGGCAGCTTCAGAGTGCGCTAATGATCTCACAGTTTTCATCATGTCTGGCGTAAGTGAAGGTTGAGTCGATGATCCTTCACCATCAGCAATTTGCATTCTGAAACTCCTAGCATGCTGCCAGATTGTTTTAGCGAGACCTCCAACATCATACACTCTCCCATTTTTTCTCTTCCCACGAGATACATCATACCAAGTCTGAAAACTCAGACTAGGATCAGTGGGAAATTTTGGCAGAGGTGGTGTATATTCAGGATACCGTGATAATCTTAGGACAAGTTGTTTTTCATACTCCTCCTATTAAAAAGAGTAGGTGTTATTGCAATTTAAATTATGCTAGACACAAAAGAAATAAATAAAATGACTAAGTTTAAGGAAAATTTACTTGAGTTTTTCTTGAGCGCTCATCAACAAACTCCCCATTTTTCTTGAGATGAGTCTCCTTATGGAGCTCATTAAGAAGCAGAGTTATGTCCAACTCATCACGCTAAATAGATGACATAAAAAAATAGTTATAACATAATCTAAAAATGTTGAGTTGATTACAAAATAATTAAATTTACCATTCTCCGTGCAACATCAGCAATACTAATACTACCATAGGCGTAGTTGCAGCCGCCAACTTCAGAGGCTCTATTTTTCTTGGCCTTTTCAAATGTACTCTTAAAGGAATCAGAATTCCAATAGGCAATAAGCTGCTCAAATACATCTGGACTTATCCAACGGGGATGCAAGCGTTTATTTTCCCAAGTAATTCTAACACGTCTCATCGTGTCAGAAAACCGTTGAGCACATTTAATGTTAAAATTATCTCTTATTTGGATATTATCTCTAGGGTCCCAACAACATTTCTCCTTCAAAAAATATGAAATAAGGTTATAATCGTGATTGAGTGAATTACTTTAATAAAGGTAAAAAAGATCAAAAAGATTAAAGTTGATTATACCTGAAATAACCTAAACCAAGCCTCCCTCTCATCACCATCAACTACACTATACGTAGGCCAAAATTTGTTATACTTTCTTTATTGATCTCAATGATACAAGTTGATGCCTGATGTGATGGGTAAAATCTAAGCAACCAAAATATGAGTTAGTATTAATTATAAACAAACAACTAAAATTTATAATTTAAACATAAACACTTACGATGATCCATCTGGCTGAATGAAAAATCGTATATTCCTCTTCCTAATTACTTGTGGCACATTTCTCAAAATGTGTGCATTCCAATGCTCTTTGTAACACCCGTAATTTAATTAATTATTTAATTAAATTATTTTTGGAATATTTGTGAAGATGTGTTATAAATAAATTGGATTTATTTGATTAAGAGGAAAAATAATATATTAGAGGTATTATGTTATTATGTGGTGAAATAATATTAGAAGTGTAATATTATTTAATGTGGGCTTATTTTGAGAGAGTAGAAGTAATAAGGGGGGGTGTAGGTTTTGAGCCCGATAAGGAATAAGGAATAATAGAATAATAGGGTTATTTTATTATTTGTGAGAAGGAATAGAAGAAGGAAGCAGTAGAAAGAAATAAGGATTTGAGAAGAACGTGAAGCTGCTGGAAGAAGTGGAAAACGACAAGAACGAAGATTCAACCCGGATATTGTAAAGCGACCTTCAATCCAAGGTAAGGGTGGGGTTTTGACTTTATAACTGGGTTCATGATGTTTTATATGTGGGGTTAGAGGTGATTGTTGTTTTGTTCTTAAATTGGATATGTATGATGATGTATGATGAAGATTTGATGAATTTTAGATGAATAATGATGTCATGATGTTGTTTAATCGATGTAGTATTATAGGTTAATGTTAGGTGATGAATTACCATGATTATAATGAGGCTTGTAGGGCTGTAATATGAATTCCCATAGTGAAAATACAGAGGAAATCGCAGAATTATGCAGGAGGAACCAGGATGTGTCGACCTCAAGCTTGATGCGTCGATACATGGGTGATGTTAGACTCAGGATGAGTCGACACGAAGAGAGGATGCGTCGATACATGATAGTTGCAAGACTCGGGATGAGTCGATCGATGAGAAGCATGTGTCGATACATGATGTGTTCGAGACCAGGATGAGTCGATCCATAAGGAGGATGTGTCGACTCATGATGTGCAGATGAAGCAGTACGCGTCGATCCATAGGGTTTTGCGTCGACCCTTAATGACTGATTTTTGACAGATTTAGTTTCAATTGTTGTAACTTGAGTTTTAGGATGCTGTTTGAGATGTCGTTCGAAGCGTTGATTAACTAACACGATGAACTTTATTCTAGATGATTAAATTAAGAATGAGAAGTGCAATCCTAGCAAATAATGCAGGATTTATAATTAATTCTCGTAGACGACCGTTGTGCTGATTTTTGGACAGAACGATGAATAGTAGATGTTTAGAGGATGCTGTTAGAATTATGACAGTAGGATTAGTGACAATAATGATATAAATTAGCTGAATAACAGGATGGATTAATGTACTATTAATATACAGTTGAGTATTAGTGAGATGTTATTGATGAAGTTGTGTTTGATGATTTTGTGATAATAAATGATGTTTAATAAATTATTTTGATGTTATGAGATGTTGTTAATTGAGATGTTTTGAGATGATCGAGATGTTGTTGTTTTAAGATGATTGAGATGTTGTTGTTTTGAGAGGATTTAGATGTTATGTTAATTGAGATGTTAATTGAGATATTTTGAGATGATTTAAGATGTTGGTAATTTAGGTGTTGTTATTACATTCATGATGAGTCGCATACATTGCATTTTTTAGATGGAGCTTATGCTCGTTGAGATGGCCTGGATTGGCAAATTTTGAGATGAAGGCTATGCCTTGTTGATGCCTCTATTAATTGGCAAATTCTTTGAGATGGGAGTTCTGCTCCAATGGTACCACATGCATTTGCATTGTATTGAGTCGCATTATAAGAGTGAATGATAAAGTGTATTTTGATGTTGATGAATGTGTATATATGTTGTGATTGCTGTTGATTATGAGAAGAGAAGTGGTGATGTATTGATCTAATTTAATATATTAATTACCATGCGCTTTATTATATTTTTAGATATCTCACCCCTTTTGTTTGAATGTTGCCCTTATGTTGGTAACGTGCAGGTAATCGAGAGTGAAGGTTGTATACCTTCAATTGTTTGAGTCAGTGTCATTGCTCTGATATGTAACACTCGGGGGGTGAACGCTTGTTGCTTTTGATCGTTGATTATTCAGTTGTTGAACCTTAAGTTGATTATTATTAAGTATTTGTTGGTTTGAAGTTGTTGTAATGATGATAAAGATGTTATTGAATAATTTTGCTGCGTAGATGTTGAATTATTTTATTAAAGATGTTATGACGATGGTTCATCCGATGTTTTGAAAGTGTTATATATCCACGATGAATGCAATGAATCTTGTTAGAAGAATTTGTGACGTCCCGATTCATTTGTATGATTGAAATTTTATAACTCTGATTTATTTTGCATAATTACTTGGGGTAGAATTGGGGTGTTACAAAGTTGGTATCAGAGCAAAAGGTTGGTCCGACCTTGTCGTCGAGTCGTAGTTGTATAACAATCAAGTATTGTTATTTTGAGTTCTAACAGTTGTTCATGTTGTAGTGATAAGTTGAGATGGCTGGAAGGAATGATGTTGCCCTTGCTGCTGCTTTAGAAGCTATGGCTCATGCGATGGAAAATTAGCCGAATGCTGACAGGAATGTTGGATCTCGTAGCTTGGCGACTTTCCAGAGAGAGAATCTACCTACGTTCAAGGGAAAGTATGATCCTGACGGAGCGTTAGAATGGTTGAAAGAGATTGAGAGAATCTTTCGCGTGATGGACTACACTCCAGCGCAGAAGGTTCGTTATGGGACTCATATGCTAGCAGTCGAGGTTGATGACTGGTGGCTAGAGACTTGTCAGAAATTGGAAGCTGCAGGTGAGAATGTCACTTGGGCTGTGTTCCGTAGAGAATTTTTGAGAAAGTATTTTCCTGAATATGTCTGTGGTAAGAAGGAAATTGAGTTCCTTGAGCTGAAACAAGGAAGTATGTCTATTGTTGAGTATGCTGACAAGTTTGCTGAGTTGGATAAGTTTTATCCGCATTACGCTGAGGAAAATGTTAAGTTTTCGAAGTGTATTAAGTTTGAGAACGGGTGCACCCGGATATTAAGAAAGCAGTTGGATATCATAAAATTTGTGTCTTTGTTGATTTGGTTGATAGCTGCAGGATTTATGAGGAAGACAATAATGCACATTACAAGATCATTAATGAGAAGAGGGGTAGGCACCAACAAAATTGTGGTAAGCCTTATGATGCCCCAGTTGGTAAGGGTAAGCAGAGAGTTGCTCATGGTCAGAGGACTAGTGGGGGAGATGCTCTTCCTGGTGTGGTTTGTTTTAAGTATGGGAAACCTGGACACAAGAGTAATGTGTGAACTACTGAAGTGAAAAGGTGTTTCCGTTGTGGCAAGAACGGACATGTTGTGTCTGAGTGTGAGCACAAGAGTGTGGTTTATTTCAACTGTAAAGAAGAATGGCACATTGGTAGTCAGTGTCTGAAACCGAAGAGGGCTCAGTCGAGCGGAAAAGTGTTTGCTTTGGTTAAGGATCAGACAGCTACTAAGGACGGACTTATTAGAGGTACACGTTTCATTAATAGTACTCCTTTAATCACTATTATTGATACTGGTGCTACGCATTGTTTTATTGCTGCTGATTATGTTGAAAGATTGGGTCTTATGTTGTCTTCTTTGAATGGAGAAATGGTCGTCGATACTCCAGCCAAGGGGTCGGTGGCTACTTCTTTTGTGTGTGCTAAGTGTTCCTTGTCGATCTTCGACAGAGACTTTGTTGTTGATTTGGTTTGTTTGCCGTTAAGAGGTTTGGATGTGATTCTTGGTATGAACTGGTTAGAGCATAATTGTGTTCATATTAACTGTTATGACAAGTCGGTGAAGTTTTCTACTCCTGAAGGAGAGGAAGATGGTCTATTGTCTGCTAGACAGTTGAGGAAGTTGATGCAAGAGGAAGCACAAATGTTTTCGTTGATGGCATCGCTATTTATAGAGACTCAATCTATAATTGAGGAATTGCAGGTAGTGTGTGAATTTCCTGAAGTTTTCCTTGATGAGATTCCTGATGTATCGCCAGAGAGGGAAGTTGAATTTGCTATTGATCTTATACCTGGTACCAGACCTGTGTCTATGGCACCATACGGGATGTCTGCGTCTGAGTTGTCAGAGTTAAAGAAGTAATTGGAAGAGTTACTTGAGAAGAGGTTTGTAAGACCAAGTGTATCGTCGTGGGGTGCTCCAATGTTGTTAGTAAAGAAGAAAGATGGAAGTATGAGGCTTTGTGTTGACTATAGACAGTTGAATAAAGTGACGATTAAGAACAAGTATCCGCTTCCAAGAATAGATGACTTGATGGACCAATTGGTAGATGCCCGTGTGTTTAGTAAGATTGATCTGAGGTCGGGTTACCATCAGATTAAAGTGAAGGATGAAAATATTCAGAAGACGGCTTTCAGAACGCGTTATGGACATTACGAGTATTCAGTGATGCCTTTCGATGTTACTAATGCGCCGGGAGTATTCATGGAATATATGAATCGTACCTTTTAAACTTATTTGGATCGGTTTGTAGTGGTGTTCATTGATGATATTTTGATTTACTCTAAGTCAGAAGAAGAGCATGCTGAACATTTAAGAGTAGTATTACAAGTTTTGAAAGAGAAGAAGTTGTATGCAAATCTGTCCAAGTGTGAATTTTGGTTAAAAGAGGTTAGTTTTCTTGGTCATGTGATTTCAAGTTGTGGCATTGCGGTAGATCCATCGAAGGTTGATGTTGTGTTGCAATGGGAAACTCCAAAGTCAGCTACTGAGATTAGAAGCTTCTTAGGATTAGCTGGTTATTATAGAAGGTTTATTGAAGGGTTTTCAAATTTGTCACTTTCGTTGACTAAGTTGACTTGTAAAGGTAGAGCGTTTGTGTGGGATGTTCAGTGCCAAGAAAGTTTTACGGAATTGAAGAAGAGGTTGACATCGGCTCTGATTTTGACGTTGCCTAATCCAGGAGAGCCTTTTGTGGTTTATTGTGATGCTTCTAAGATGGGTTTAGGAGGTGTGCTTATGCAGAATAGTAAGGTAGTTTCTTATGCGTCAAGGCAGTTAAGGACTCGTGAGAAGAACTATCCTATGCGTGATTTAGAGCTTGTTGCAGTTGTTTTTGTGTCGAAGATTTGGAGGCATTATCTTTATGGTTCTAGATTTGAAGTGTTTAGTGACCATAAGAGCTTAAAGTATTTGTTTGATTAGAAGGAGTTGAATATGAGGCAACGAAGATGGTTAGAATTGTTAAAGGATTATGATTTCTGTTTGAATTATCATCCAGGAAAGGCGAATATGGTAGCTGATGCGTTGAGTCGAAAGACTTTACATATGTCAGCAATGATGATTAAAGAGTTGGAATTGATTGAGCAGTTCGGAGATATAAGCTTAGTTTGCGAGGTTACGCCGCAGAGTGTTATGTTGGGTATGTTGAAGATTAATAATGAATTTTTAGTCAGTATCAAAGAAGCTCAGAAGTTGGATGTGAAACTGGTAGATTTGATGGTGGGGATTGATCAATATGAGAATAGTGATTTTAAGCTAGATGAGCAAGGTGTGTTGAGGTTTCATAACCGGATTTATATTCCTGATGATGTTGAGATGAAGAAAGTGATACTTGAAGAGAGTCATAGGAGTAAGTTGAGTATTCATCCAGGAGCTACAAAGATGTATCAAGATTTGAAATATTTTTTTGGTGGCCTGGGATGAAGAGTGACGTGGCTCAGTTTGTGTATGCATGTTTGACTTGTCAGAAGTCGAAAGTTGAACATCAGAAGCCTGCAGGATTGATGCAACCGTTGGAAGTTCCAGAATGGAAATGGGATAGTGTTGTACCCCAAAATTTGCCCTCCCATTTTTCATAGAAGACACAACCCTAGGGTTTCTCGGATATTCAAGTTGGCTCAGAAATCGACCAGACAGATTCTCTTCTGTGGCAGTAAACCAGCAATTAGGGTTTCTTGCAATTCTCAAAAGAAAATGAGTTTTCAAAGATCCAATTGGCTTTCACAGGTCTTCATGTTTCCTCAAGGTTGTATTTATGATTTCTTCAAGCTACAAGATTTTGAGACGATTCTGTCTGTTCATGGTCAGATGTGATATCGGTCACGGGTTTATCTTCAAAGAATCCGAAGAAATTTGAGTTTGGAAAACTTTAAAATTATTAAATCATCGCAAGGCATTTGATTGATTTTGAATTTTCTTTAAACGCAGTTTACTGAAAAGATAATGTTTGTTCTCAGAGCATGATTTGTTTGGGACAAGAGATGGAGGTTAAGACTGTCATTTAGGAGAATCATGATTGTGGGATCCAGGTTGACCAGATGATTTACGTCCTTAAAAAATTTGTTTGGTTAGGAAATGGAATATACAGTGCGTGTTTGTTTGAAATGCAGTTACAAAGTGTTGTACCCCAAAATTTGCCCTCTCATGTTTTCAAAAGTCTCCCCTTACATGGTTGGTCACAAACATTTTCCTAACGAAAATAAAGTTTTTTGAAGATGAACAAAGTGTCTTTCGATTGGCATCTGGGAAAAGTCTTCGATTGGGTATCCAAAATACTTCGATACAGGCTTGACTCACCAGTCTTCGATTGGGCATTTGGCACTCTTCGATCACGCTTTGATAAGTAAGCTTCGATTAGGTGTTTGGAACCCTTTGATCAAGCTTTGGTGTGCAAGTCTTCGATTGAGCGTTGGACCCCTTCGATCAAGTTAATTTCACAATGCTTCGACTAGTACTTCAGAGGGTCCTTCGACTGGAACTTCATACGTTACCTCAATCAGAATATCAGAACGAAATGACCTTCAAATGGCATTTCAGTGCAGAGTTTCTCTTAATCTAAGATGCTCTGATGAAGGAAGTTATGGACACTTCGAATCAGAACTTAGACTCATCACAAGGCCAAGGGCTGGTCGAAGTTGTCTAATAGGGAATGTTCTAAATAGATTCGAATTGGACTTTGAAGCTGGCAAAGAAGGCAGATTCGAAGGAATGAAGTAAGCTGGCATGACTAAGCAAAAACACATATCTTAACCTGTCCAGGTTCACCCAAAGTTCACAATGGCATGTGTCCCTTGCAAATATAGAAATAATTAAATGCTGATTGTGGACTCAATTATTTGAATTAAAGGCCATATTCTTGCCTTGTTTGCTCCCAACCCTACAAGAGTTGATTCGACCAGGGTGATCCTTTTAGAATCAAGCAATCAAAGCAGAGGGAGGCTCAATCGAAGGGGCTATGCAATTGAAGTTGGAGTAATTCGATTTGGGACTTTGAAGCTATCAAAGAGAAGCATTCAAAGGGTCATTCGAAGAACATTCAAAAGGTCCATTTGAAGAAGCATTCAGAAGGCCCATTCGAAGGGCACATAAGAAGTCCATTCGAAGGAGGCAACTCAAGACCAATCGAAGAGCATGGCCTGGAGGCATTCGAAAATCAAAGGTGTCCAGGTTCATTCAAGATTCCAAAGAGACATGAATATTTCAAAAAAGGAAATCTTTTAATATGTCTGATTCTTGTCTCATGGCTTTAAAGGCCTGTTTAATTGGTTGTCTCTTGCCGTTACTAGACCATTATACTCCTATAAATACAAGGGCAAGCATACAGAACACAGGACGGGAAAAGACACACAAAACTCTGCAGAAACGGAAAAACCCACGAAGACGGCCACACATACCTTGCCTCGCAAAAGCACCAGCCTGCCCCACGAAAGTCTAGACTCCATTGCAGGCACCTTCCGTCCAAATCCAGGCACCTCCAGTGGTATAATGTTCAATCTCACTTAATCTTAAAATTACTCATAATTGCATATTCATAGTTTTTTGCTATTACTTATGAGCGATTTAACAAAGCATGTATAAGCTGCAGTGTTCATACGTTTGAACCCCCCATGGATAAAGTTTCTTTCAAAGCAGGTTCCATTTGAAATCCATGATCTTGGCTGTGACAAATCGAAACCAACCCAGATCTGGGTTCAGGAATTGATTTCGAATGAGACGTTTCTCTATGTTGTTTAGTTCCGAATTGACTAATTTGCAAGGCCAAAAGCAGGAGTCATGCCTTTTGAATGAGCAAGCGGCTCAGGGGTGAAATGGAATTCGCTCAATCGAAGGGACTAGGATCCAATATCACAGGCCTTGTATTTTCAATTTCTAACAAACTTCCTTGCAGGTCCAACATCCCAGGTCCCCCAAAACTTTATGCAATTTTATTTCAGGTACTCAGGTGCAGCGCCCCAAAGTGTGGATCATCATACTTCCCATCTCATCAAATGCCAGGTGGCCCACTAGGCAGATTCAAGGATCCAGATTGCACGCCTACCATACACTCTGGTCAACAAGCGCATAGTCAATCTGAAAGGTCAAACAAGGCTGAAACGTTGATGGGCCTCAAAATTGCTGATCTTACCACCAAATCAGGCCCACACCCCCCTTTGGTTTATTCTTTTTTCTATATTTCTTTTACTTAATTTGTTTTATTATCTTTAACTAATTAATTAACAAACTAACTTTTTTTCATAAAAAATCAGAAAATAACATTTATTAATTTCACTATTTTATTTTTGTAAATAAACCATTAATTAATTAATTTAGTTTAAATAGGTTTAATGATAATATATTTTGCAATAAATTAAAATTGATTTAGAATTAGGTTTTAATATTTTTACTTTTCTAATTTTATTTCCTTAATTAAAATAAAACTCAAAAAATATTTTCTTTTAATTAATTAATTAATTATTAGTTAGACTTAATTCTTAAATCAAAAATAACAAAAATATGCTTTATTCAATAAAAGGGTCAAAACCCTAAAGGATATTCCGGTTCAATTTTCTCGCGCGTATTGTTTTGATCCATATATTGCAATTGCTCCGAGAATGTAATAGTTTTAACTTAGGATTTTATTTACCGCTTTTATTTACTTTTTCGCATTTAATTTTAAGGGTTTGTTTTTGGCGATGTAAATACCCGACACCTTGTAATAGTTTAGCTTTATTTTCCGCAATTTATTTTCTGCAATCATTAACTGCTAGATGTTTGAGTAATAGGCTATGCATGACAAGATTAACCTTTAATTTAAAATCAACCGTAGCTCACCATAACATGTACAAAGATAATATAAACTGAAAAACAATACACTCGCACATGTCACTCTTAGGGTACGCCTTACTTGGTTGCCTCGAACGTGGTCATTGAGTATAGGATGTTTTAGAGGTCGCCCTCTTGTCCAAAGATCATAAGTTGCCTCGAAACGGTTGCCTCGGAAAAATGACCTAAGACATTAGGGTTACCGCTAAGGCGTCCTAACATTGCTTTAGTGGCCACACGTCCCTTAAATCAAATTGACCCGAAAACTCCAACGACGGTGCTACCTACTCCTCAATAGTGGGATAGCATTGTCTAAAGGACATTTGCACAGTTTAGTTCCTTTTTGAGTAGGTAGATGTTCTCAAGTACTTGCTCTTTTAAAAACAAAACAAAACTTTTCACACTTACACTCTCTTCAAAATAAAAACTCTTTTCAAACCCACCAACACAAAGAAAAGCAAACTTTTGAAAACATAGTGAGCAAGTACCTAAGAGCCCGTGGATAACCACGGATAGAAAGGGTGCTAACACCTTCCCTTTCTATAATCTACCTCCCGAACCCGAGAAACATCTCAAAAAGGAATTTTTCTGTGCTTTTGTCCTTTCCTTGTTGGATAAAATAAAAGACGGTGGAGACTCTTGCTTACCGTGACATTTTGAGAAAACAAACGCAAACGCAAACCAGCATTCTAAAACAATCAGTTCTCATTCCCACCGATCATAGAGCTGGCAACTCTGCTGGGGAATATTATAAGTGAGGTGTACCTTAGGATTAGATCATTATGTTTTCAATTGTATGCTTTGTATGCTTTAACTTTGTGGGCTTGTATCGGAGTTCTATAGATCCTAACCCGGATCTGGGGATACCCTTTAGGTAAGTAGCAATAAACTGTGAGGGATCTGTCCGGCGTAGACTGACACGGATGAAGCAGTAGCTACGTTGGTGTGACACCTTGGTCTGTACCGATAACCCTTGTGTTGGAACTAGGAGAATATGGGTCTTCTGAGGAGTCATTAAGCACCAACTGACCTTAGAACCTTAAATTGACCAACTTGGCCATAGAACAGTAACAGTATGCTACACTCATTGAGACTAAACTCTCGCGATGATTCCGGCCGCAAGAAAAGGTTCCTAAACTGGAATTATGACCGATTGAGGGTAGTCAGTGATATTGAGATCCTCTAGAACCCGGTTACTATTTTTTAGGACATGTCTCAACCAACTGAAACTGAAAGAGGGTAATACCTAAACTCCATGCCAGCCTAAACTTAAGGCTGTTTGTGTGACTTGTGTGCCTTCAAACTTGAACTACTTGCACATTCTTGTTATCTGACAACATGAGTTCCTTACAGGTTTTGTTTACAGTCCTTATCCGATAATTTGGATTTATTGCAGGGTTTACTTACATCACCTCACACTTTTGCTTAAACGCATGGCATACACATCATAACATCATGCCTTAACATTTCCTTAACCATTTCAAGGATCTCAAGGGTTTGTGATGCAGGTTATGGTAAATCAAAAGTCTAGCAAGGGGCAAAGGGGATTTATTTTCCTCTAGCCAATGCCGTCTAGAGATCAAAACATGATAACTTGAGTCAGGGGCTATGACCCACTCGATATGGTGAGCTTGACTCTTGAAGAAGGACTCTTAACGACACGAAGTTTCTTCTATCAAATTCTAACAAGTTTTTTGTTTACCCCGCGAGATCCTTGAAAACATTGCATACATATATCATACATATCATTGCATAACAGGTCTTCTAGTACAGGTCTCTCATGTTCTCGCTGTTTATTTCAGCAATGGCTCTCCAACAAGACAACCAAGATCTTCATACTCAAGAGACTCAGTTCAGGGAAATCTTCCTAAACCTATCCAAGGGGCAAGAAGAGTTGAGAACACTCCTCATGGGGAATTTGGTCAAGAAAAGTCTTGAAGACAATAAGGACGAACGGCTGGAACAACTGCAAGCTGAGTTCAGTGCCATGAAAACCCAAATGCTGGGGCAGATGGCTCTTATCCAAGGCTTAGCTCAGGAACAAGAAGAGCTGAGAACCATTATCAACCAGCTTCATTAAGACAGATACAACAACATGAAGCAAACATTCAAGGCCAGGGACCAAGTCATTAATCAACTTCCGAGAAGTCAAAGGTTTGGTTTGATAAAGAATAGACCTCTCCAAGTTGCTACTACCTCAAGGGTCCAACAACAACCTTGTCATAAACAACGGGTTAATCAGAGGTCGTTTACCAAGCTCAACATGCCGCTGTTCCAAGCTTTGCAACACCTGTTGAGATTGAATCTGGTGACGTTGGTAGGACCTCATCCGAATCCTAAGACTTCTTCACCCAACTACAATCCTGATGCAAGGTATGCATATCACTCCAATAGCCCGGGGCACGATACTGACGACTGTTGGAAGTTGAAGTACAAAATTCAAAACTTGATTGATGAAGGAGCATTGGAATTCACACAAGATGGTCAGGGTGAGTTCTTCTACCATCCCTCCAAGGTTCACCATTTGAAGTGACAAGTACTGAGACGAGAAGACTTTTTGCTCATTAGAATTTTCAAGTTGTAATTTTCTTTTGATTGTTCGAACATTTATTCATGTCAAACTTTGTTATTTTATCAATGCATTGCATATGTCTGTTTTGAATCAATCCATGCGTATTCACTATATTCAAATTGCTTTCATTTTTTGTGATGATCAACTCTCGATTAAAAAATTCTAAGCCTTTTGAGGGAGGATGATGAAAATGATATCAAAATCTCTACAGTATGCTTTTGAACAGACCCGGCTGACGATGTACAGGCATTGTTTCAAATCCTAAACAGTGGAGTTATAAGGAAGATAATCCCTCGTCAACCCCTTTGAGCCAAAGAAGTTAGAGTTTTTCTTTTCAAAAATTAAAACCCATAATCACAACCTGGGGCAGGGTAGTTTGCTCAGTTGATCCAGGTGCACAATGAATGGCATCAAAGAAGTCCTTCCGGAAAAAAAGACGGTGATCGTTCCGTATAATCGTAAGGACAGGCAGTCATTATTTCTCAAAATAAAAGCCCAATAAGTCAAAACCTATAAAGGAGACTTACAAAACTGGGGCATCCTGCTGACTGTAATCACAAAAGAAACAGTTCAGGCAAAAAGACAGGGATAATAAAATCAGAAAGGAAGAGATCCTGCAAACTCTCAACAAAATGATTGCCTGTTCAAAATAAATTTCCAGTATCTGAACCATCACTGGTATATCAGAGCAAAGACTCAAACAAGATCTAATGCACGATTAGTTGAGTTTAGGATCTAAGAACATCACGAAGAACGGGTGGGTACAAATAAAATTTGAGCCTTTATCCTTTGTTTCTTAAACCGTGAACCAGGCCACGTTATAACCCTTAAAAAGTCCTAGCTGAAGCATGGGTTAGTCCGAAAGCATATTGTTACAAAAGGTATCCTGACTCCTGTAGGGCTTGCTGTAAATCCTGAGTTGACGTCACATTTTACAAAATTTTCCTATCTTACTGAAAAATGCATTTTCAAAAACTTCAAGATAGACATAAGCTTTGCATTCTTAAAATAACATTGTTTGCATATGACTATTTGTTCAACAGCAGAGAAATTCGCACGACGAATATCTAGTGAACAAAAACCTTTTCAATAAAAAGGGTCACCTCAAGTGGAAAAAACACTTCCAACCAAGGGGCACGACATGAGCATTGTCTATCATCTGGGGCAGTCAAGTCAAGATTCAAGGAGTCTCTCAAAGTGCTAAATAGCCAGGGACAAATCTCCATCTGAATCAATTGGGGCATTGGACATGAATTCCAGCAACGAATCTTGCATGATCAAACGAAGATCTTCTGGTAGTATGGCAACACAACACTACCGACAGTGACACCTCTCTACATCCTGAGGGAATGGACATAGTCAAAAAATACCGCGCGTGAATCAAAGACCCGCTAAGTTGACTGGCCTAGGCAAAAATAAGGGCTTCCCGGCGAACCAAAAGGGTTCGGGAAAAAATAAGGGCTTCCCGGCGAACCAAAAGGGTTCGGGAAAAAATAAGGGATGAAAATGAAAAAGTTTGTACACCCGGCAAGTCGAAAACCTGAAAAGGCGGCTTGGGCAAAAAAGGGTATCCCGGTGAACTGAAAACCCAAAAGGGCGGTCCAGGCAAAAATTAGGGATCAAAGCGTACGAATATGTCTCGTCATCTCGTCACTGGCCTACCAGAAGAAGACTTGTCATTTCAATCGAAAGAGACCAAGCACCTCATAGGTTGGGATAATACTCGATCCACAAGGCCTCCGCAGGCACCTTCTCCCACAAAAACAGGGGCAAATAAGAATTGTCTGAACTGTACAAGTTGCTCTGTCCACCAGATACCAAGGTATATATTCAGCTGAAGAATATGGCTAAGATACTTTCACTCCCCGCAGAGTAAGACAGTAATGATAGCTCTCTCAGTTGAGACTTGCAACTATGAACGAATCAGCAATACTCTCCCCAAGCAGAGTTGGTCTACCATCAGCCCTAAAAAGGTTGGGTATCCCCAGAAGGTCTTAATATTCCCCAGCGGAGTATAAGGATATTCCCCAGCAAGCATAAGAGTATCCCTGGCAGTCTCAATATTCCTCAACGGAATATAAGAATGTTCCCCGGAAGAATGCAAGATACCCCTAGTGGAGCCATTTCCCCAGTGCAGTCTAAAAAAGTTTCCCCAATGGAGTTGAATCATCTTCCCCAGTAGATTCTGGAAGCTTATCCCCTGCGAAGCACAAATAAGTCTCCCCAGCCAAATTCATAGGTTATCCTCACAAGAGTCTAACTGGGTTATCCTCAGCAAGTTGCAAATGAAAGATCATCCCCAGCGAAGTTCTTTCTATCCCCAGCGGAGTTCATCATCAAAATCCCCAACAGAGCTTATCAACAGAATCCCCAGCAGAGTTTATCAGTAAAATCTCAGCAAAGTATCTCTTCCCCACAGAGTAATTCCCTGCAGAGTGATCTCTTCACCATGTTTATTCCCCAACGGAGTTATTTTCTCCTACAGGTTTATTCTCACAACCATCTTCGTTCGTCATCCCCATC
Source organism: Vicia faba (assembly GCA_948472305.1). Classification (NCBI taxonomy): domain Eukaryota; kingdom Viridiplantae; phylum Streptophyta; class Magnoliopsida; order Fabales; family Fabaceae; genus Vicia; species Vicia faba. The sequence continues at coordinate 1,633,813,253 of OX451739.1, read as the reverse complement.
AGAAACATTCTAAGCAAAGTTAGAAGACACACATACTCTTCAACAGTAGTCCAGGATTTAACAAACTCCCTGACATTTGTCAAGGATTTATTTTCCCAGACGAAAATACATTCATAAACATTTCACATTTCATACCTCCTATTTACATACATGATAAAGTGCATACGACACGATCTCATTTATTTTTGAGAACATCATGACATCATGCATTTCATACATCATGACATTGCATACAGCTAACGTTTTACCTTTTTCAGGAAAAGGTCAATCAAAAGATGGCTACCATCAACCTTTTCAAGTCCCAGTTTAATACCTGTAGCAAGCCAGGAAAAATATCTGTGGAAAACTGATTGTAGATTAATACCTGTAACAAGCCAGGAAAATTATCTACATGAAGAGATTGAAGATTAACACCTGTAACAAGTCAGGAAGACTATCTTTCTTTCTCAGGTCAGAGATTAATACCTGAAACCAGCCAGGACAACTATCTCATCGGCCAACCTTTTTAAGTTACAGATTAATACCTGTAACAAGCCAGGAAAAATATCTGTGGACGACTGATTGTAGATTAATACCTGTAACAAGCCAGGAAAATTATCTACATGAAGAGATTGAAGATTAACACCTGTAACAAGCCAGGAAGACTATCTTTCTTTCTCAGGTCAGAGATTAATACCTGAAACCAGCCAGGACAACTATCTCATCGGCTAACCTTTTTAAGTTCCAGTTGAATATCTGTAGCAAACCAGGAAAACTATCTGTGGACGACTGATTGTAGATTAATACCTGTAACAAGCCAGGAAAATTATCTACACGAAGAGATTGAAGATTAATACCTGTAACAAGCCAGGAAGACCATCTTTCTTTCTCAGGTCAGAGATTAATACCTGAAACCAGCCAGGACAGCTATCTCCTCGACCAACCTTTTTAAGTCCTAGCTGAATACCTGTAGCAAGCCAGGAAAACTATCTGTGGACGACTGATTGTAGATTAATACTTGTAACAAGCCAGGAAAATTATCTACACGAAGAGATTGAAGATTAATACTTGTAACAAGCCAGGAAGACCATCTTTCTTTCTCAGGTCAGAGATTAATACCTGAAACCAGCCAGGACAACTATCTCCTCGACCAACCTTTTTAAGTCCCAGTTGAATACCTGTAGCAAGCCAGGAAAACTATCTGTGGACGACTGATTATAGATTAATACCTGTAACAAGCCAGGAAAATTATCTACATGAAGATATTGAAGATTAATACCTGTAACAAGCCAGGAAGACCATCTTTCTTTCTCGGGTCAGAGATTAATACCTGAAACCAGCCAGGACAGCTATCTCCTCGACCAACCTTTTTAAGTCCCAGTTGAATACCTGTAGCAAGCCAGGAAAACTATCTGTGAACGACTGATTGTAGACCAATACTTGTAACAAGCCAGGAAAACCATCTACATGAAGAGATTGAAGATTAATACTTGGAACAAGACAGGACAAGTTCTATAACCTCAACGGTATACTCCCGGTGAGCACGAGTCAGTTCCTAAATCTCAACAAAAGTTAGACTTCCCCAGCGGAATCCTCTACAAACAACAGGTATGCAAGTTCTCGCTAAGGAATCTCTTATGCGATCGACACTTCTGCAGATGGCATCTATAAGCCCATCCTCCTACCAACAATCTCCAAATGGCATCCGTAAGCCCATTCTCGACGTCACAATGCTGATACTACACCATGTGAGTGCAAATTTCTGGGCACTCTAGTGTTCAATCATCTTCCACCTTCGGATCACGAAAGGCACGCAAGCCAATCTACATCCTCAGGTTTAAGAAGATTGAACAGGGGCAACTGTTGTACCCCAAAATTTTCCCTCTCATGTTTTCAAAAGTCTTCCCTTACATGGTTGGTCACAAACATTTGCCTAACAAAAATAAAGTTTTTTGAATATGAATAAAGTGTCTTTCAATTGGCATCTGGGAAAAGTCTTCGATTGGGTATCCAAAATACTTCGATACAGGCTTGACTCACCAGTCTTCGATTGGGCATTTGGCACTCTTCGATCAGGCTTTGATTAGTAAGCTTTGATTAGGTGTTTGGAACCCTTCGATCAAGCTTTGGTGTGCAAGTCTTCGATTGAGCGTTGGACCCCTTCGATCAAGTCAATTTCACAATGCTTCGACTAGTACTTCAGAGGGTCCTTCGACTGGAACTTCATACGTTACCTCAATCAGAACATCAGAACGAAATGACCTTCGAATGGAATTTCAGTGCAGAGTTTCTCTTAATCTAAGATGCTCTGATGAAGGAAGTTCTGGACACTTCGAATCAGAACTTAGACTCATCACAAGGCCAAGGGATGGTCGAAGTTGTCTAATAGGGAATGTTCTAAATAGATTCGAATTGGACTTTGAAGCAGGCAAAGAAGGCAGATTCGAAGGAATGAAGTAGGATAGCATGACTAAGCAAAAACACATATCCTAACCTGTCCAGGTTCACCCAAAGTTCACAATGGCATGTGTCCCTTGCAAATATAGAAATAATTAAATGCTGATTGTGGACTCAATTATTTGAATTAAAGGCCAGATTCTTGCCTTGTTTGCTCCCAACCCTACAAGAGCTGATTCGACCAGGGTGATCCTTTTCGAATCAAGCAATCGAAGTAGAGGGAGGCTCAATCGAAGGGGCTATGCAATTGAAGCTGGAGTAATTCTATTTGGGACTTTGAAGCTATCAAAGAGAAGCATTCAAAGGGTCATTCGAAGAACATTCAAAAGGTCCATTTGAAGAAGCATTCAGAAGGCCCATTCGAAGGGCACATAAGAAGTCCATTCGAAGGAGGCAACTCAAGACCAATCGAAGAGCATGGCCTGGAGGCATTCGAAAATCAAAGGTGTCCAGGTTCATTCAAGATTCCAAAGAGACATGAATATTTCAAAAAAGGAAATCTTTTAATATGTCTGATTCTTGTCTCATGGCTTTAAAGGCCTGTTTAATTGGTTGTCTCTTGTCGTTACTAGACCATCATACTCCTATAAATACAAGGGCAAGCATACAGAACACAGGACGGGAAAAGACACACAAAACTCTGCAGAAACGGAAAAACCCACGAAGACGGCCACACATACCTTGCCTCGCAAAAGCACCAGCCTGCCCCACGAAAGTCTAGACTCCATTGCAGGCACCTTCCGTCCAAATCCAGGCACCTCCAGTGGTATAATGTTCAATCTCACTTAATCTTAAAATTACTCATAATTGCATATTCATAGTTTTTTGTTATTACTTGTGAGCAATTTAACAAAGCATGTATAAGCTGCAGTGTTCATACGTTTGAACCCCCCATGGATAAAGTTTCTTTCAAAGCAGGTTCCATTTGAAATCCATGATTTTGGCTGTGACAAATCGAAACCAACCCAGATCTGGGTTCAGGAATTGATTTCGAATGAGACGTTTCTCTATGTTGTTTACTTCCAAATTGACTAATTTGCAGGGCCAAAAGCAGGAGTCATGCCTTTTGAATGAGCAAGCAGCTCAGGGGTGAAATGGAATTCGCTCAATCGAAGGGACTAGGATCCAATATCACAGGCCTTGTATTTTCAATTTCTAACAAACTTCCTTGCAGGTCCAACATCCCAGGTCCCCCAAAACTTTATGCAATTTTATTTCAGGTACTCAGGTGCAGCGCCCCAAAGTGTGGATCATCATACTTCCCATCTCATCAAATGCCAGGTGGCCCACTAGGCAGATTCAAGGATCCAGATTGCACGCTTACCATACACTCTGGTCAACAAGCACATAGGCAATCTGAAAGGTCAAACAAGGCTGAAACGTTGATGGGCCTCAAAATTGTTGATCATACCACCAAATCAGGCCCACACCCCCCCTTTGGTTTATTCTTTTTTCTATATTTCTTTTACTTAATTTGTTTTATTATCTTTAACTAATTAATTAACAAACTAACTTTTTTTCATAAAAAATCAGAAAATAACAAAAAAATAATATTTATTAATTTCACTATTTTATTTTTGTAAATAAACCATTAATTAATTTATTTAGTTTAAATAGGTTTTATGATAATATATTTTGCAATAAATTAAAATTGATTTAGAATTAGGTTTTAATATTTTTAGTTTTCTAATTTTATTTCCTTAATTAAAATAAAACTCAAAAAATATTTTCTTTTAATTAATTAATTAATTATTAGTTAGACTTAATTCTTAAATCAAAAATAACAAAAATATGCTTTATTCAATAAAAGGGTCAAAACCCTAAAGGACATTCCGGTTCAATTTTCTCGCGCGTATTGTTTTGATCCATATATTGTAATTGCTCTGAGGATGTAATAGTTTTAACTTAGGATTTTATTTACCGCTTTTATTTACTTTTTCGCATTTAATTTTAAGGGTTTGTTTTTGGCGATGTAAATACCCGACGCCTTGTAATAATTTAGCTTTATTTTTCGCAATTTATTTTCTGCAATCATTAACTGCTAGATGTTTGAGTAATAGGCTATGCATGACAAGATTAACCTTTAATTTAAAATCAACCGTAGCTCACCATAACATGTACAAAGATAATATAAACTGAAAAACAATACACTCGCACATGTCACTCTTAGGGTACGCCTCACTTGGTTGCCTCGAACGTGGTCATTGAGTATAGGATGTTTTAGAGGTCGCCCTCTTGTCCAAAGATCATAAGTTGCCTCGAAACGGTTGCCTCGGAAAAATGATCTAAGACATTAGGGTTACCGCTAAGGCGTCCTAACATTGCTTTAGTGGCCACACGTCCCTTAAATCGAATTGACCCGAAAACTCCAACGACGGTGCTACCTACTCCTCAATAGTGGGATAGCATTGTCTAAAGGACATTTGCACAGTTTAGTTCCTTTTTGAGTAGGTAGATGTTCTTAAGTACTTGCTATTTTAAAAACAAAACAAAACTTTTCGCACTTACACTCTCTTCAAAACAAAAACTCTTTTCAAACCCACCAACACAAAGAAAAGCAAACTTTTGAAAACATAGTGAGCAAGTACCTAAGAGCCTGTAGATAACCATGGATAGAAAGGGTGCTAACACCTTCCCTTTCTATAATCTACCTCCCGAACCCGAGAGACATCTCAAAAAGGAATTTTTCTGTGCTTGTGTCCTTTCCTTGTTGGATAAAATAAAAGACGGTGGCGACTCTTGCTTACCGCGACATTTTGCGAAAATAAACGCAAACGCGAACCAGCATTCCAAAACAGTCAGTTCTCATTCCCACCGATCACACAAAGTTATTGGGATTACTTGGAATTTAAGTTACCAGACTGGAGCATTTTATTTTCAAATATCTTGATTGAGAATTTCAAAAAAATCAATTAGGATGCGAAGAGAAATTACAAGTTGTTGTTGATAAAAGATTTCAAGTTATAAAATGACACCAGAATACTTCATGTTATAGCTCAAGATTTTCTCCAATTTCAAACATTTATTACAAAACAATATATTCTTTCAATACTTTATGTTTTACAACTTATTGTATTTAAAGATGAATTGGTACTATTGGATACAATACATCAAAATACCAGAGTTATCTTTCTAAGTTACAAAGAAAATCCAAATGAATGTTTGGTCTAGGAGAATTAATCTATGTCTAAGTTGTTTGAAGATTGAAGTCGTATCATATTGCTTTGCTTATCTCCAAGACTTCCAAACCAGTGAAGCCACATTCACGTCCTCATAAAACCTCTGCCACCGCTGGAATACAGTCTGCCTCGCCTTCCCTTTCCTATTTCACAGAAAATCACAAGAAATTATAAAGCTCCAACAGGTATGAGCCCTTCCTCTTTCTCACACTTCCATAAACGTAATTTCTGCATTTTTTAAAGAACAAAGCTTTAGTTAACAGGAAACACAATAAAGATGGAATGATCAACAAAATCGTTAAGCTTTAAAAATAACAGAGAAACCTTACCTTTTCAAAAATCGATAAAGCTTGATTGGGGAGACGAGAGGGTTGCGTTCCGGTAACAGAGAGTTTTAGGAAGGTCAAGGATGAGGCAGTCTCGGGTCTTTTGGGGTTTGAATCCGAATTCAAAAATTAGGGTTTCAAAATTGTGAATCGCTGTGAGGCAAAGATGCGGCATGTTACTGGAAAGAGCGATTTGTTCGTGAAATGAGACAGGGATGGGTTAGTCAGTAAGGATAGAAGGTTCCAGCAAAAGGGAGGAGATGAACAAAGATGAACAAAGATGAACTAGTGGCGCCGTGTGAGTTACAAATATTCCAAACCCTAATTTTGTGTTATCCCTTAAAACTGTGGTTAAGTTGGGTTTAGAAAATTGATTTTGTTTTGCTAACATGAGTTGGATCACCCACCGCTTATGCCCCTTAAGCCCAATATGTTTGCTGGCCTCACCCCCCTTTGCTTTTTGTTACAGCAAGATAAGCAATCTTTTCCTTTGGGCCTCATCCCCAAATCTTCCATAAGCCCATGCTGTTTATTAGTTTATTTTCTTCTTATTCTTTTTTTTGTTATACAAAATACTATTAAAACTTAAAATATACCTTTTTTTATAGTCAATTTGATTTAGGCTTTGTGAATAATTTTTATCATTTTCTTTCTTTAAATAAACCTTTGTTTTAGATTTAATTTTAATTAATAAAACACCAAAAAATAAAGAATATAATCAATTGTTTTATTTTATTTTTTAGAATAGGTTTTACTTTCTTCCCTTCAAGTAAATACTTAAAATCTCATTTCCATATTTTGTTGATTTTATTTTCATGGATTATCATAGCTTTGATTAATCGCGCAAAATTCGATTTGGTTGTATTGCTTGTTATTTGGACCATTCTATCACATTTGATTCATCCTCATTTGTAAAAATTGTACCCCCATTCCCGAACACTTTGTAATAGCGTAGAATTTCAATTCCCGCAATTTACTGTTTTCCTTATACTGTATAGTAATTAGGCGTGTATGGCAAGATTCAAAAATCAATCGCTAGATTACCTAATCAAAGAATAAAATAAGTTGAAACCAACATACTTTTTTCACACGCGCACCTCTAGGGTAACCCCGCTCGTTGCTTCGGAAATACAATCATGTCCCTCGAATATGGGACGCTTTAGCAATGACCCTTCGATAAAAAAGATTGTAGTCCCTCGATGTTGCCTTCCATAAAACGATCTCGTCCCTTACAAAAATTGCTAAAGCGTCTCATAAGTTGCTTTCGATGATTGTAAAATTGACCCGCGCCTGTCCCTTCACATCCAACGATGGAGCTTCTTACCAAATCAATGGTAAGATAGCACCATTAAAAGGAGGAAGAAAAGAACAATTTAAGACCTTTCGTGTAGATAGATTCGCTCTTAGTTACTCGCTTGCTCACGATAAAAACTTTTTACACCTACACTTTCATTTCAAAACATTTTCAAAAAGACAAAACGTTTTGTATTCATTCTTATAGAGACGAGAACCATTGCAAAACATCTTTTCAAAACACTTTCTGAAACACGATTCACAAACACATCTTTGAACTACTTTTCAAAACAAAACTTTGTACGCGTTCTTATAGAGACGAGAACCATTACAAAGATATTTTTCAAAATACTTTCAAAGCCCACACCACAAGTACACTGTAAAATGAAAGCAAGTGATCTAAATGAGTAACTAAGAGCCCATGGAAAACCATGGATGAAAATGGTGCTAATACCTTCCCTTTTCATAACCTACCCCCCGAACCCGAGAAATAATCTCGAAAGGTCTTTCCTGTGCTTTTTTACCTTACCATTTGGATAAAAGAAAAGTCGGTGGCGACTCTTGCTATCCGCACAAATGCGATCGAAACGCAAAACATCAAGTCAGTTCTCCCAACGTATCACAGATAGCATTTCAATGGACTTTATGACAGGATTGCCTAATACCTTAAGAGGACATGATTCGATTTGGGTGATTGTTGATAGGCTTACGAAGTCAGCTCAATTTATTCCTATTAACATCAGTTTTCCAGTGTCGATGTTGGCTGAGATTTGTATTAGTATGATTGTGAAGCTGCATGGTGTTCCTTTGTGCATTGTGTCAGATAGAGATCCAAGATTTACTTTTGATTTTTGGAAGAGTTTGCAAGAAGCGTTGGGTTCTAAGTTGAGGTTGAGTTCGGCGTATCATCCTCAGACAGATGGTCAGACTGAACGGTCTATTCAATCGTTGGAAGACTTGTTAAGGGCGTGTGTTCTTGAGCAGGGAGGTTCGTGGGATACTTATCTTCTGTTGATAGAGTTCACTTATAATAACAGTTACCATTCTAGTATTGGGATGGCACCTTTTGAAGCGTTGTATGGTAGGAGATGTAGAACTCCGTTATGTTGGCATGAATCTAGTGAAAGTGTAGTGCTTGGACCTGAACTTGTTCGTAAGACTACTGACAAGGTGAAGTTGATTCGAGAAAAGATGAAAGCTTCTCAAAGTAGACAGAAGAGTTATCATGACAAGCGAGGGAAGGATTTAGAATTTCAAGCTGGTGATCATGTGTTTTTGAGAGTTACACCTGTGACTGGTGTTGGGAGAGCATTGAAGTCTAAGAAGCTCACTTCTCGTTTTATTGGACCGTATCAGATTTCAGAGAGAGTGGGGAATGTTGCTTATAGAGTGGCTTTACCGCCTAATCTTTCTAATTTGCATGATGTGTTTCATGTGTCGCAACTTCGGAAGTATATTTCAGATCCATCTTATGTGATTCATATGGATGATGTGCAAGTACGGGATAATCTTACGGTGGAGACGATGCCTGTACGGATCGCAGATAGTGAAATGAAGACTCTGAGGGGCAAAGAGATTGCATTGGTTAAACTGGTTTGGTTAGGAGCTGTAGGAGAAAGCATGACTTGGGAGTTGGAGAGCAAGATGCGAGACTCCTATCCTGAATTGTTTGATTGAGGTAAATTTTCGAGGGCGAAAATATTCTAAGTGGGGGAGAGTTGTAACGCCGTAATTTAATTAATTATTTAATTAAATTATTTTTGGAATATTTGTGAAGATGTGTTATAAATAAATTGGATTTGTTTGATTAAGAGGAAAAATAATATATTAGAGGTATTATGTTATTATGTGGTGAAATAATATTAGAAGTGTAATATTATTTAATATGGGCTTATTTTGAGAGAGTAGAAGTAATAAGGGGGGTGTAGGTTTTGAGCCCAATAAAGAATAAGGAATAATATAATAATAGGGTTATTTTATTATTTGTGAGAAGGAATAGAAGAAGGAAGCAGTAGAAAGAAATAAGGATTTGAGAAGAACGTGAAGCTGCTGGAAGAAGTGGAAAACGGCAAGAACGAAGATTCAACCCGGAAATTGTAGAGCGACCTTCAATCCAAGGTAAGGGTGTGGTTTGGACTTTATAATTGGGTTCATGATGTTTGATATGTGAGGTTAGAGGTGATTGTTGTTTTGTTCTTGAATTGGATATGTATGATGATGTATGATGAAGATTTTATGAATTTTAGATGAATAATGATGTCATGATGTTGTTTAATCGATGTAGTATTATAGGTTAATGTTAGGTGATGAATTACCATGATCATAATGAGGCTTGTAGGGCTGTAATATGAATTCCCGTAGTGAAAATACAGAGGAAATCACAGAATTATGCAGGAGGAACCAGGATGTGTTGACCTCAAGCTTGATGCGCCGATACATGGGCGATATTAGACTCAGGATGAGTCGACACGAAGAGAGGATGCGTCGATACATGATAGTTTCAAGACTCAGGATGAGTCGATCGGTGAGAAGTATGTGTCGTGTTCGAGACCAGGATGAGTCGATCCATAAGGAGGATGTGTCGACTCATGATGTGCAGATGAAGCAGTACGCGTTGATCCATAGGGTTTTGCGTCGACCCTTAATGACTGATTTTTGACAGATTCAGTTTCAATTGTTGTAACTTGAGTTTTAGGATGTTGTTTGAGATGTCGTTCGAAGCGTTGATTAACTAATGTGATGAAATTTATTCTAGATGATTAAATGAAGAATGAGAAGTGTAATCCTAGCAGATAATGCAGGATTTAGAATTAATTCCCATAGACGATCGTTGTGCTGATTTTTAGACAGAACGATGAATAGTAGATGTTTAGAGGATGCTGTTAGAATTATGACAGTAGGATTAGTGACAGTAACGATATAAATTAGCAGAATAACAGGATAGATTACTGTACTATTAATATACAGTTGAGTATTAGTGAGATGTTATTGATGAAGTTGTGTTCGATGGTTTTGTGATAATAAATGATGTTTAATAAATTATTTTGATGTTATGAGATGTTGTTAATTGAGATGTTTTGAGATGATTGAGATGTTGTTGTTTTGAGATGATTGAGATGTTGTTGTTTTGAGAGGATTGAGATGTTGTTGTGTTAATTGAGATGCTAATTGAGATGTTTTGAGATGATTTGAGATGTTGGTAAATTGGGTGTTGTTATTACATTCATGATGAGTCGTATACATTGCATTTTTGAGATGGAGCTTATGCTCGTTGAGATAGATAGTTAACAGTTTTTCACAAAAACTAATGGTGGGGACCAAATGGTTTAACGAAAGTAAAATTACGGGATCGTTACATAATATTTTTTTGTTTGGGGACTATACATCTCGGAAAATATTTGTATCAAAGTCGAGGTATGAACTCAGATAGATAATAAGGTACAAAGTCGTCCCTAAGAGACCGGAGTCAACTACTTAGTTAGGCCCAGTCGAGTATAAGCTCGACACAACACCACCGATTTATAGGAAGTCGGTCCCGAGGAGGACAAGAGGTATAACCGTGACTTAATAGTAAGATAAATGTTATGGAGTCATTAAAAGACTGTTACAAATGTTACAAAATCATTAAACAGGCGGTTATAGACGTTACAGGACGACTTAATGACCATTAGACCAATGACTTTCCTATATAAAGGACCCTTAGTAAATGGAAAAAGGGGATCTCTCTCCCTCTTTGTCTCTCTCATTACCTCTTTCTACAATGCAAGAGAGACACCAACATACTGCATGAGAGATAAATTAGACACCATTCATCTTGGAATGCGCGTATCATAAGTTAGCTCCCAAATTCTCCTATAATCTCATAAACTCGAAGGAAGTGGTCTCCATCGCTATCGGATAATTTTTTTTTTGGAATAACCATGTATTAAAAAAATTCACAAATAACCATGTTTCAGAAAACTCCCCAAGGGAGGAGCCATCTCACTTGACGCCTCCACTCACATTCTTTCCCTAGGCGCCATCCCACTTGGCGCCTCCTCTCTCTTTTAGCCAAGTGAGATGGCGCATGCACTTTAAAAGTTATAGGAGGCGCCATCTCACTTGGCTCCTAGGGCAAAATGTTGTTTTCATAAATAATTCGTCCGTTTCTCTGTCATTCCTCACACTTTCTCGCACTGTTCTCTTATTTTTTACTCTGTTATTTGCGTCATGACATCGCCCATGATTTTTTCCAGAGATGGTTATGTTATTTTCTCTGCCACAAAACCTCCGATGAAAATGAAATTCTGGTACATTCACTCCATGGAGCGTCTGAAGAGGGAGTTGATGCGATGGCTAGAGGGAGACATCGTGGAGGGGGAACAAATTAGAAGGATCTAGCAAAGACGAACAACAACCTCACTTGCGACAGGAAGACCTAATTTTTGGTTGGAGGAAGTCAAAACAGACAGCGACGTAATGTTGATGATGCATGGGTCAGATGAAATTGTTTTAACGGTTGTAATTTTGTAGACGGTTTATCGTGTTTTATTTCTTGTTCGCACAATGTTTATTGTAACAAATATTGTTAACTAAAAACCCTAATGTTTACAACATAATAAAGGAAAGATTTTTTGTAATACAATTTTTATGTGGTTGAGGCAGTAGCCCGATTCAGACAATTTTTGTGATTGTGTCCGACTTGACGGCATAAACCACACTTTCTTTCCAGCTTGTCAAGGGAGTCCATTTCGGTTGTGATGCGCTTACTTTTGGGACGACCCTTTTTATTCCTTTGCATTTGGTCATTGTTCCATACTATTTCACCGTCGTATGTAGGCCAATAATCTGGTTTTGCTACCAAAGAGAAGCTGTTGTTGTAAACATTGAGCAACGTTTCAGATTTGTAAATGGGAGACATAAGTTGTAGCGCGTCATGATGAGTATAGGCACACGTGGCAATAACATGAGAGTAAGGTATACGAAAGACTTGAAACTTGCCACAATCTCACCAACGAGAAGGTAGTACAACCCTATATTCTTGTCTCCCAGAGGTGGGACAAATGTATGTCTCACTGTTGAAATATACACTGATCACATATTGGGGTGCAGAGGCCATTGTGTATGACTGTTTGAAGGTTTGAAGGTTTGAAGGTTTGAAGTTTAAGAGTTAATTGCTGGAATTTTTGAATGTTCTAGTGTTTGAGAGATTAAGTGTATGAGTGTTTTGATAAATGTAAGATTAAATAGGTTGTATTGAATTTGAATAAACCAACATGCATTCAGAGATGCCTTCTCCAAGGCTGTCACCAAGCCTGCGCCTACACTTCGCCTACACTGCAACCTCTAAGGCGCCTCCCATCACGTCCAATAGTGTTACATGCATTCAGAGATGCCTTCTCCAAGGATGTCACCTAGCATGCGCCTACACTGCAACCCATGCCACCTCTTATTCACCAACAGGGATGGCGACACCTTTCATTTTTGTACTCTTTCGCCAAGTCCAATAGCGCCTGCCTCCCTTCACGTCCAATCGTGTCACATGCATGCAGAGATGCCTTCTCCAAGGCTGTCACCTAGCCTGCGCCTACACTGCAACCCATGCCACCTCTTATTCGCCAACAAGGATGGCGACACGTTTCATTTTTTGTACTCTTTCGCCAAGTCCAATGGCGCCTCCCTTCACGTCCAATCGTGTTACATGCATGCAGAGATGCCTTCTCCAAGGCTGCCATGTAGCCTGCACCTACATTGCAAGATTGACATTTATCATGCATGCATCTACCTACCACCTCACTTACTCTATAAAACTTTGTTGCCTATAAATACAGAGCATTACATACTTCTCTCGCATCCACAATCGTCTCACTCTCTACTACAAACTCTTTCATAATCTCTTATAATTTCAACTCTTTCATAATCTTAGACATTTTCAACAATGGCTCTTCTCACAATGGACGATTCTCACAGAGGCACAAGGGACAATATTGCAGTATTTGTAAGTTTCTTTTATACTTATACATTTTTCATACTTCTAGTAATGCTTTATTCATCTTACTTACCTACTCTTACACATTTTAAATTATTAACTTAGGATACTAAAAGATTCAGAATCCGGTCACACAACTACCTTGCTCCCGACCCGTTGATCGTACCATATCTCAATTACGCAGGTTTCAGAAACGTTATAAAGATCTCCAACTGCACAATTGATTCAAAGTTCATACTTACAATGTTGGAAAGGTGGAGACTAGAGACCCATACATTTCATCTATCAATAGGTTAATGTACCATCACATTAGAGGACGTGTACATGTTATTGGGTCTCCCTGTCGACGGTAAGGCGGTTAGCGGGTCGGTTTAACAACCCAATTCTCTGTGTGAAGAATTGTTGGGCAGGGATATGATTGAAGATGGTGGTGCGAGAGGTCAGGGTATACTACTTACTGAGCTAAAAAATCATTATGCGACTCTGGAATTGAACGAAAATTCCTCCGAGCTAGCTAAGGTAATAAAAGCTAGAACTTATATAATGATACTATTTGGAACTTTTTTATTTCCCGAAAGTACGGGAAATAATGTAAATTTTATGTATTTAAATTTACTTAGAGACTTTGAAAAAACTAGAAAGTATAGTTGGGGTTCTGCTGTTTTAGCCCATCTATACAGTTCCTTGTGTAAAAATGCAATCAAGGAAAAATGTACATTTTATGGTTGTGCTTTTTTACTTCAAGCCTGGGGTTGGTGGAGGATGGAGTCCCTAAACGCCGTCAACAACAACACATTCATTTTCCCATACGCAACAAAGTAAGTCATCAAGTTATATCATTTATTACTATTCATCTCTTCACCAAATATATGATAAAAATAAAATATTTTTCATTTCCTTTAGGTATTGCGTGAGGGGTATGGATTACGGCAAGAATCCAAGATTCAATGTCGCACTATACCGCAATCTATTGGATCACCTTGGCTTAGATGATGTACGTCGTACCTTTCAACTTTTCTACTTTTAAATTATTTATATATTACATTTTCATTAACCTGATTTAATTTTATTTGCAGTTTATCTAGAGACCATATTTGGGTTTGGACCATGAACCAAACCCCGAGGATACAACAATTTGGAGCGCAAAGACTGCAATCATGCAGTTCAATATTGTGGAGATGTACCACAGCGACCGTGTAAAGATGCAGTTTGGAATGCATCAAGAGATACCCAGCGATCCGACTTGTTTGTCCCCGTGGCATCTCAAAAGGGTCGACGCCCAATGGGGTCTTACCAACTGGAAAGAATTTGCTCCAGAATGGTGTAAGATGTGGCAGAGGCGTCACCGACATGTCTTGCAATTCCCAGTTTTCCTCAACCATGGTAATATACGACACACGGATCAGTATTTATCTTGGTACAAATCGGTTAGTACCCCTGAAATGCACGTGTTTCATCCAAGGTATTTGGTTGACCCACGAACACAATGGACACAACCCTCATTTCCCCAACAACAAACCCAACACACATCAACCTCTCACCAATCCCCGACGAAACAAAATCACAAACACCCAATCACAGTCACCACCACAATACAATTACACCCACATGCCCCACAACCAACCACAATCACCACCTCAGTATCAATACCCCCATATGCCTCACACCCAGCCATAATTTTAATCACAATATCAACACACTCGCATACCCCACACACAATTTCAGTCTTCTGCATATCCCAATATGGGCCTCTTAACATCCAACCTTAGCCCTGATCTAGGATTGTCCGAAGATTATGAACCAACCGACCCAACTTACCATCAACCACAACATCACCAAAGCACCCAACATCCTCAATACCAAGCACCCCAAGATCCATTTCCTTTTTACCCCCCGTACTCAGACGACCAGTGCTACAGATCAACCATGGAACCCCACCCACCACCAACACGACCAAACTTTGAGGGTATGAGTAACCGACTGTACCAAAACGGATCTTCTAGATATGTAGATCTGACTGATTTCATAGATCCGGAACGCATTGACTTTGTTGGACCATCTATCCTGCCACAACAAAAAATACGACGAAACCCAATACGGGAAAGGCGAGGACGGGAATGCGGAACCGGGGGTCATTACCGGGTTCTGGGGGACCACTGATTAATTTGTTTTTTTATGTAATAGTTATGTATGTAATCATATTTTATAAATAAAAAATCAATTTTGTTTATCCTATATCGAATACATAACGCATCGCATTTAAAAAAAAACGCGAAAATTTGTCTTCCAATTGCACTAAGGCGCCATCTCACTTGGCTTAGGGCAAGCCTTTAACACCTAGGTGCCAAGTGAGATGACGCATCTCCTTAAAAATTAGGTGTAGGCGGCAATTGAGATGACTCTTCTCTTGGTGAGTTTTCTGAAACATAGTTATTTGCGTAATTCTTTTTCGAAACATGATTATTTATAGAAAAAAAATTTAATAAATTGTTATTCAAAAAAAAAAATCGCTATCAGAGTGATGCATGTTTGGAGAAATCTCGTTTAAAGTTCTGCTTCAGATTGTCGATAGGGCACCACCTGGTTCAAAACCCCAAATCAAATCGACAGCTGAATCTGTGACCTAGGGAAGGCTACCCGCTGCAAAGAATGGATCTCGTCAATTCAAAAGAAGACGCAAATCACCGCGTCGATATCGCTAATATCACCATCAAAAGATAAGTATTCCTCTCATATTGCATATCCTATCATTGCTCTGTCCCAAAGCGGGTTTCAGAATTATACGGTTTCCGAGACTGATTAGGAATGACATTGTTCTGGAGAGATGAATTCTGATTCCGATAATTGTCGGGTAGGTATTGTTAAATTGTAATTCATAGGTGTCAAAAGAAGATTTGATTTGTTTAGATTTAAATAGATTTGAATTTAAATCTAGATTAGATTTGATTTAGTAAAGAGATATTTTGGGCTTGGGTTTAGCTTAGGGAGCAAGCTAACCTAAATCTATAAATAAGAGGGAGTAACCCTTATTTTTGTATCTAAGTCATTGAACTCATTCACAGTATTTTGCAGTTGCAAAGTGAATTAATAAAGTTTCCACAGTTTGTGGGCAGAGAGAAACTCTGCAGAAATAATTCTATTGTCTTTTCTTAGTTTGTTTCATAACTAATCATCAGTGGTGGTCGAAATTCATCATAGAGTATTGGTGGATTTCCAACATCTGGTATCAGAGCTTGTGTTACGATTCAATGGAAGTATCAATCAAGAACGATTGAAGAATTCACGATGACAAGTTATGGGAATGCAAACTATCCAGCAACGCTGCCAATTCTGAAAGTTGACAACTATGAGAATTGGTGCAAGCAGATGAAAGTCCTATTAAGGTGTCAAGGCCTTTGGGACCTTGTAAAAGATGGAGTCGAAGCTCTTGGCGAAAACGCTTCCGAAGAAGAAAAGAAGAAATATACAGAATCTGAGAAGCAGAGTTATAAAGCATTGTTTATAATTCATCAATGTGTCAGCCCAGACAACTTCGAAAAGATTAGTGATTCAGAATCTGCAAAAGAAGCTTGGGAGATCCTGGAGAAATCTTTTGGAGGCGCTGAGAAGGTGAAAGAAGTGAGGTTACAAACTCACAAAAGGACCTATGAACTGCTTCAGATGGAAGACAGTGAAAACATATCTGATTTCTTCATTAGAGTTACAAAACTAGTGAATCAAATCAAGACATGTGGAGAAACATTAACAACAAGAGCTGTTGTTTCGAAGATCCTGAGATCCTTAGCCCCTAAGTTCGACCATATAGTGGTGGCGATAGAAGAAGGGAAAGACTTGTCGAAATTGACAAAGGAAGAGCTTCAAGGGACGCTCGAATCTCATGAACAAAGAATGAACGAAAGAGCTGCAGGAAAATCGAAGAGTGATGTGGCCTTGCAGGCACATTCAGCAAAAGAGACCAAAGGAAAAGGAAAGTATTTCGACAGAAGTAGAGGTGGCTACAACAAATCGAATGGCAGAGGAAACCAAATCGAAGGAGACGTGTCGAATCAAAGAATACCACACCAAGGCAACCAAAGAGGTGGTGCTGCAAACAGAGGAAGAGGTGGTGGTCGAAAACCTGATAAGAGTCACATTCAATGTTATAATTGTCAGAAGTATGGTCACTATTCAAGTGATTGTCCAGAAAAACGAAAGAATCAAGAAAGTGATGCAAAGCTGGCAAAACATGAAGAAGAAGAAGAGATGATGCTGATGGTCACAACAAGAGATGAAGATAGATTCAAGGACCAATGGTACTTGGATTCAGGATGTTCATCACATATGTCTGGAAGGAAAGACTGGTTCGTCAACATAAAACCCTCAACGAAAAATTTGGTAAAATTTGCGAATGACAACACCCTAGCAGCTGAAGGTATTGGTGATGTTATGATAATGAGGAAAGATGGCAAGAAGTCAGTAATTTTGAATGTATTGTACATACCAGGCATGAAGAGCAATTTGCTCAGTATAGGGCAGTTGGTCGAAAAGAATTATAAAGTGTCAATCGAAGATAAGTTGATGAGAGTCGTTGATGCAAATGGGAGATTAATCTTGAAGGCTCCTATGTCTCAAAATCGAACCTTCAAGATTGAACTAAATGTGATGGAGCACAAGTGCCTTTCGACTGCAGCTAGCAGAGATGAATGGATATGGCATTATAGACTAGGTCATCTCAACTTCAGAGACATCAGAGATTTGAAGAGAAGAAATATGGTTTCAGGATTGCCTGAAATTTACATTCCAAATGAAGTATGTGAAGAATGTGTGCAAGCGAAGCAACACAAGAACAGCTTCAGCAAGGATGCAGGAAGCAGATCGAAGGCTAATCTCGAAGTCATATACTCTGATGTATGTGGACCAATCCAGGTGGATTCGATGGGAGGTAACAAATACTTTGTTACATTCATAGATGATTTCAGTCGAAAGCTATGGACTTACCTGATCAAGAAGAAAAGTGAAGTGTTCGAAGTATTTATCAAGTTCAAGTCCATGGTCGAAAGACAAAGTGGTCGAAAGCTCAAAGTTTTGAGAACTGATGGTGGAGGAGAATATGTGTCGAAAGATTTCGACAGATTATGTGAAAAAGAAGGGATTGTGCATGAGGTGGTGCCACCCTATACTCCACAGCAAAATGGAATTGCAGAAAGGAAAAATCGAACCATCATGAACATGGTGAGAAGTATGTTGAAAGGCAAGAATTTACCCAAAGAGTTCTGGGGTGAAGCTGTTTCGACTGCAACATACATTTTGAACAGAAGTCCTACAAAGAAGCTAGAAGGAATTACTCCAGAAGAATGTTGGTCTGGTGTGAAGCCTAGCTTAAGTCATCTGAAAGTATTTGGATCTATTGCACATAGACATGTGCCAGATCAGTTGAGAAAGAAACTTGATGACAAGTCAAGTCAAATGATCCTAGTTGGATATCATTCGACAGGAGGCTACAAGTTGTTCGATCCAGAGAACAAGAAGATTGTGATCAGCAGGGACGTGATTATAGATGAGTTCAAAGAATGGGATTGGACTGCAAATGTCAAGAAAGATTCAGTGGGAATCTTATTCGAAGAGCCAGAAACTCAAGTCGAAAGAGAAGTTCGACAAGAGGAGCCAGCAGATATACCCAGTACAAGCAGACCTCAAAGAACAAGACGCATGCCTGCAAGATTGCAAGATTGTGTGATTACATCAGATGATGTAATAGATGATGAAGGTGAGCTGGTACATTATGCTTTCTATGCAGATGTCGAACCTGTTAATGCAGCTGAAGCATTAAAGGATTCGAAGTGGGTGAAAGCAATGAACGAAGAAGTAAAGTCTATCGAAGACAACAACACTTGGTCACTTGTTGAATTGCCTCAAGGCAAGAAGGCAATTGATGTCAAGTGGGTATACAAAGTGAAGACTAATTCGAAAGGTGAAGTAACTCGACACAAAGCAAGACTTGTGGCGAAAGGATTTCTACAGAAAGAAGGAATAGACTTCGACGAAGTTTTTGCACCTGTTGCTAGGATCGAAACAATCAGGTTGGTTGTTGGTCTAGCAAAAATCAACAGTTGGCACATATGTCAGATGGACGTGAAGTGTGCATTCCTAAATGGACCCTTAGATGAAGAAGTCTATGTTAAACAACCAGTTGGGTTTGTGAAACATGACGAAGAAAGAAAGGTGTATAGGCTACATAAAGCCCTGTATGGTTTGAAACAAGCTCCAAGGGCTTGGAATAAAAAAATTGATAGTTTTCTAAGGGAGAAGGAATTTGAGAAGTGCATAACTGAACATGGAGTATATGTAAGAAGAAGCAAGAGTAAATTGCTTATACTATGTCTCTATGTAGATGATTTGTTGATAACAGGTAGCTGCAAGAGTGAGATCGAAGACTTCAAAGTTAACCTTAGCAAGGAATTCGAAATGTCTGATTTGGGTGAGATTTCATATTTCCTTGGTATCGAATTCTACAAGAGCAGTAGAGGTTTGATGATGCATCAAAGAAGATATGCAGGAGAAATTCTCAAGAGGTTTGAGATGGAAGAATGCAATGCAACTTCGACACCTGCAGAACCAAGACTGCAAATGTCGAAAGATGCAGATGAAGATGATGTTGATCCAACTCAATACAGAAGACTTATTGGATCATTGAGATACCTTTGTCATACAAGGCCTGACTTAGCATACAGTGTAGGTATGGTAAGTAGATTCATGCAGAAGCCAAAGGTATCACATCTAGCAGCAGTGAAGAGGATACTAAGGTATCTCAAAGGAACTTTCGATTATGGCATTTTGTTTCCTGCAGTTGATAAAGGAAAAGAATGCAAGTTAGTGGGATACACTGATTCGAGTTGGTGTAGTGATGCTGAAGATCGAAAGTCAACAGCAGGATATGTATTTATGCTAGGTGGTGCAACAATTGCTTGGAGTTCGAGAAAAGAACCAGTAGTAGCATTATCATCATGCGAAGCAGAATACATAGCTGCTTCTCTTTGTGCATGTCAAGCAACCTGGATGGTGAACTTGGTCGAAGAAATAACAGGGTAAAATCATGGAGCAATTACCATGAAGATAGACAACATGTCAGCTATCAACCTGGCGAAGAACCCAATAGCACATGGTCGAAGTAAGCACATCGAAATGAGGTTCCATTATCTTCGAGAGCAGGTAGCAGATGGGAAGATGAATTTGGAACACTGCAGAACTGAGAATCAGATTGCAGACATCATGACGAAGGGAGTGCAAGTCGAAGTATTCAGAAAGCTAAGGGCCATGATGAACATAGACAGTTTAGACACAATGAATTAGGTGGTGTGTTAAATTGTAATTCATAGGTGTCAAAAGAAGATTTGATTTGTTTAGATTTAAATAGATTTGAATTTAAATCTAGATTTGATTTGATTTAGTAAAGAGATATTTTGGGCTTGGGTTTAGCTTAGGGAGCAAGCTAACCTAAATCTATAAATAAGAGGGAGTAACCCTTATTTTTGTATCTAAGTCATTGAACTCATTCACAGTATTTTGCAGTTGCAAAGTGAATTAATAAAGTTTTCACAGTTTGTGGGCAGAGAGAAACTCTGCAGAAATAATTCTATTGTCTTTTCTTAGTTTGTTTCATAACTAATCATCAGTGGTGGTCGAAATTCATCATAGAGTATTGGTGGATTTCCAACATCCTCATCCGACGGACTTGTTATCTCACCTCAGTAACAGCCGTTGCTATGATCTTTACTATGATGTGGAATTAGGATACGATGCTTGTTACTATTGATATTCATAGTATTGTTGGTATGAAATCCATGAACCAACATAAGATGTAGAGAAAGTGAGAGTGACTTCATTTGATTGCATCAATACCCACTGTGGCATATTATTTATTGTGATTTATATACACCGTTATATTGTATACCGTTGGATTGTGGGAATAAATCAATCTGCATGCTACGGATAATTATAAAATCTATAAAACATTTACTAGAAAGGTGGATATACCTTAAAGTTCACTCTTTGTTAGTAAGTTATAGTAAATAAAGTAATTGATTGAGTAGAAATCAGATTGAAAGAAATTTGGTGTTGTATTCAGATTCAAATTCACAGCCGCATGCTACTAGTCTATTGTATTACCATTAAGATTTCACGAAGATATGTTTAACTAATTTCATCTTGTGATTATGACTCATGGAGCTAACCCACGAGCAGGTTTTGTCAGTTAATTCTGAAGACAATGAGTTTCGAACCAATGATCTCTCCAATACATACAATGAGATCGGCAGACAAGACAAATGTATTCAAACGAAGCTAACAACGCTTATCATACGATCGTCCACAAAGAGGCAAAATATGTAAACTTTCCACAAGATAATATCTCGACAGTTTGTAACTAGGCCATTTAGAATTTACTTTGAATGTCGCTTATTTCTCCTGCGCGGGCAAATTATTTTATCAAATGATAGAAGCTAGTTAGAATGTTAGTAGGATATCGTAAGGGCATATGCCTTATTATTGAAGAAACTAAACTATCAAACAAAGATAAACAGAGTCCTCATTAGCTGGGATAGCCTTGAGTTAAAGTGTTTCATCTTGTTCTCACAAAGCCTCACGCTTGAGGGGATTATATAAACATCCCGGTTACGCGTGGGAAGTCTGGTTATAAGATAGTAAAACCTAGCAAAACACAGATTTACACTTTATGCTAATTAGTATTGTTATATAAAGGCGAGTTATTGTCTCTGCCGTTTGTAAATTAGCTCATTTAGATTTGTTAAAAGAAGTAAAGAGTGTATTCGTTTTCCCTTGTGTGGGTGAGAGACACCCTACTCTCATTAAAGTCTCAAAGATAGGAGATATTCGAAGTCGATTCGAACAAAATGTAAGCAATCTGTAATCGGACGTGGTCACCCTCTTTAAGGCTCTGGGCCTATTCGACCAACCTTATAATGGGGCACTGACACAACAAAAAGTCGAAGCACACTTTATGCCTCTCGACTCGGTCACCCTCGTTAAGGCTCTGTGCCTACTCGTCCAACTTTATAATGGGGCTCTGACCCAACAAAAAAGTCGAAGCACACTTTACGCCCCTCGACTCGGTCACCCTTGCTAAGACTTCGCGCCTACTCGACCAACCTTACAATGGGGCTCTGACCCAACAAAAATTTTAAGCACACTTTACGCCTCTTGACTCGGTCGCCCTCGCTAAGACTATGTGCTTACTCTGCCAACCTTACAATGGGGCTCAGAGCCAACAAAAAGTCAAAGCACACTTTATAAGGCTTTGTGCCTACTCGGTCAATCTTACAATGGGGCTCTGACCCAACAAAAAGTCGAAGCCGCTTCCCGCCTCTTAACTCGGCCACCCTCGTTAAGGCTCAGCGCCTACTCGACCAACCTTACAACAGGGCTCTGACCCAGCAAAAAAAGTCAAAGTGCACTTCACACCTCTCGACTCGGTCACCCTCGCTAAGGCTCTGCGCCTACTCAGCCAACCTTACAACGAGGCTCTGACCCAACAAAAAAGTCGAAGCGCATTTTACGCCTCTCACCAACTTCGTTCAACAACTCCCCTCATATAGGTCGAGTTCTTCAAACAAGTCCCCTCATTAGGGTTATAAACAACTCCCCTCATCAGGGTCGAGTTCAACTCCCTTCATCTGGGTTGAGTTCTTCAAAACAACTTTTCTCATATGGGTCAACTTCTTCAAACAACTCCCCTCATCTGGGTCGAGTTCTGTTACTTACTCCCCTCATTTGGGTCGAGTTCTATTACTTACTCCCCTTATTTGGGTCAAGTTGTATTACATAATCCCAATCTGGGTCGAGTTCTACACCCCCGCCATAAGGGTCGAGTTCCATAGTATAACACTCTCCGCCATAAGGGTCGAGTTCCATAGTATAACACTCTCCGCCATAAGGGTCGAGTTCTATTATTAAAAGCTCCTTGTACGTGAGACGAGCAGATCTTAGAATAGACCTGATGGACTTATTATAAGAAATGCAAAAAGGCACGAAAGAAGTTGGGGCTTTTTATAAAACCCAACGCTACATGATCAGACATATACAGTTCGATGGACTTTATGTCCGAGGGACTTATATATATGCGCCAAATTATCTTATAAGCTAAAAAATGGTTGTAGAAAGCTAAAGATGAAAACAAAAGCAAAATGAAAAATACGATTATAAAAGCCACAAAGAGCAGTTCGAAATATAAAACCTACAAGAAAAAATCATACAAGGCCTCTATATATCAGTTCGAAGTGGATTCTCATCAATTTGAGAGCATCTATTATAACCATGAGAATGTTTAGTGATGTACATGTTCATAAGGTGTGCAAAGTTCAAAAGCCTCGATGAGCCGATTCATATTTTCAGCTAACACGAATACCTTTACACCAAAATTCTCCATAAAACTTCAAAAAAATAACTTTTTGTTATGGAATCAACAAGTGGAGGGAGTTACTCTTTCACATAAGTTGCACAAAGTTGTTGTGAATCCATTAACACCTCCAATGTTCAAGACTGAACATGATCAAGTTACCAACATTATCTCTGAAAACTATGAGGTATGGATTGTGCAAGATCTGACCCTATTCACATGGTTGCGCTCGACAATCTCTAAAGTTGTTCTACCACGCCTTCTATCTTGCAAACATGCATATGAGATTTGTACCAAAGTGCATAAACACTTCAACTCTTAAATAAAGGCTCGAGTGCACCAACTTTGCTCAGAACTGAAAACTAGCAAGAAAGGTAACAAAACTATCTCTGGATATATTCTGAGAATTCGTGCTATTGCAGATTCCTTACTTGCCATTGGAGATCTAATATCAAAAAGAGACCAAAATCGATGTAATTCTTCAAGGGCTACCAGAGAAGTATAGTCCCTTTATTATGATTATATATAGAAAAGGGGATCCTACCAACATTTATGATCTTGAAGCCATTCTCTATGTCCAAGAAGCTCAGGTGGACAAGTATAGGCAAGAATTGGCCTCCCTCAATGTCACTACTAATGTAACTCAAAGCCTGGTTAGCTCTGAAGGATCCAAGCATGTTGCAGCTAGTGGTCATAGTATTCACTACTATTGTGGCAGAGGATGGAACACACATGACAGAGGTCGTGGAAGTCATAATTACACTGTTGATAACATGCCTACATGTCAATTTTTGCATCAAGTATGGTCACTCTGTCCTTGATTGTTGGCACATATTTGATGAGAACTTTGACCCTACTCACAACAAGCCTCAGGTTCAAAGCTCATTTGACAATAACTCAACTGGGTCTCATAGCACACGAAACACTTGCTCCATAAGCAACATCCTACTTGGCTCATCATAATTTATTGACTATCCTTCAAGAGTTTGAGTCACAGACCTAGTTTGCAGACTCAGATGTCTATCATCATATAACATCTAGCAGTAGAAATTTGCAGCATGTTAATTCTTGTGCAAAGCAAAATAATGTAGTAATTGGTAATCGACATAGTTTAGAGGTCAAAACAGTTGGTCACTCTCAAATTTATTCCAACATTGTTTCAAATAATAAGCTCAATCTAACTGATATACTACATTTACCAACCATTACTAGGAACCTGGTTTTTATTTCAAAACTTGTTAGTGATAAAAAAGTCTATTTTAAGTTTTATTTGACTGTTTATTAAATCTCAGGTATTGATCAGTGCATTTTGATGCACATTTTTCCATGTTTTTATTTAAGTATTTCTATGTTTTACTTTGTTTATTTTTATATTTTATAATGTTTTTCTATTTTAGTTTATTTTTGGTTTAATTTGATTTTCGTATTTTATTTTCAACATTAGCAGTTTTTAAAGAAAAATTCACAATCTGAGCTACATGAATCGGATCGGGGCATTCTAATATGCGTTGGAAAGATAAGAGAAAGAGCTACGACTTTTATGTTGGAGCCAAAAGATAATTCGGACTGTAGAAGGCTTGAATAATTCGTTGAAGTTGCAGCATTAGAATAATTTGTTTTTGGATCTTTTTAATGGGTCTGAGTTATGTTTTTGACCCGGTTCATTTTGTAAGTGGAAACCCTTATTTTATTTTATAAGGCTTGCAGCCGCTAGTGAGGTTATTAGACATTATTCACGAAAAAATATTTTGCTTTGTACGCTTGCTATGGAGAACTAATTCCTGAAGGCAAATCTTGTTGCTTATGGATTTCATTACTTTGAGGTTATTCTAATACCAATTTAAATTCGATTTCTGTTCAATCCTTTTCTATGAAATCATTTGTTTAATTTGATTGCAATTGTTTGATTAATTCAATTGTTTTTCATAGGATAGAATGGATTAAATTTGATTGTATACATGTTCCTAAATTTAATTGCGTGTTATCGTTTGCTTAATTTGCTAACTCGTCATATTCTTAACTGTTTGCTTAATCCGATAAACAGGAACATAATTTGTATGACTTTAATAAGCGTTTGTCTGATTGATCTCATAATCGAATAGGATCAAAACCGTTTAGAGATTGGTGTTATCATAATCGATGATAAGTCAGAACCTTAATCAGTAGAATTATCCGTTTTAGCTTATTGAATAATCACTTATTTTAATCTGTTTTTATAATTCGACTCTAAAACCATTGTCGTTTGTCGTTAATAATAATAATACAAGAATCCTTACGATACGACTCGAGCCATTGTCGTTATCTATAATTTTAAAAACACTCGTCTTGATACGCGCGCGACAGAGGATCAAAATTGACGTCGTTGCCAGGGATTCTTGTTGTTATTAACCGATATTAGAATCATAAGTTTAATATTCTTGCTAGTTTTTTTTTGTTTTTTTTGTTGTGTTTGTTGGTTTTCGGGGTTGTAATACAGGTTGCAGTATAGTGGTAAGTATTCCAGTCTACCAGGTAAGTTTGAAAACTACTGTTTCGATTTGCTCCAAATTTCTTCCAGAAGTTTAAAAAAAAATCAACAAACAGTACACTATTAGAATAAAATTCTAAAAAAATTTGGCATCCAAAATCACAAATTCCTATTTTTTTCTATTTTTAATTAATTTTTTATTGTTTTCACAGTGTTGAAAAATTCAAAATAAATCTAAAAATTATTATTTTACTTCATTGGATTAATTTTGGTGTTTTTATATTTTTCTGAATTTATTTTAATCATTTTCCCTATTTCTATTTATTTTTGCCTGTTTGAGACATAATTGATATTTATGTGTTTGTTGATAACATGGCTGAATAAAGAACTTTGAGGCAGTTGGTTGCCCCCGATGTGAACTATAATGGTGTATGTATTGACTATCCTACAGTTGATGCACCTACTGAATTGAAATCTGATTTAATACACGTGTTGTTAAAGTTTAATGGTCTTGCAGGTGAGGATCTGCATAAAAATCTGAAGGAATTTCAGGTTGTGCGCTCTGCACCTTCCGGGCCTTCACTAGAGGATATTGTCAAATAAATTGCTGCAAATAATCTCCAGTTTCAACAACATATAGATTCTACTCTCCAGACTTTGCAAACACAGATTGAACAACTTGCCTTTTTTATGAATGTCATGCAACAAGCTCAAGAATCTAACCAACAACCCTTGGAAGAGAATTTTGTTTTTTCAATAGAGTTGCTTTCTGAGACTGCTGGTGATACTTGTACTGATTTATTTGTAGTTGATTTTCCATCATTGTCTGATTTTGATGATGTTTACTCTTGTGATATTTATATTGACACTAAAATTTGATCTGTTTGTGCTGAAATTGAGACTGCCTTTCAAGTTGATATTCTTACTGCACATGAGGTTACAAATGAATTTGTTCATGTATATGAAGCTCTCGACACCCCAGTTGCCCGAAACAAACCATCCATCAAACAACCACATTCCCGAGAGTTGAAACCAATTCCTGAAAATCTTAACTAAGCTTATTTAGAGATGAATGAAAAACTCCTGATTATAATTTCTTCTAAACTTTATTTTGATCAAGAAAGTAAATATTTGCAGGTTTTGAAGAAGCATGAGAAAGGAATTGGATGGATATTGGATTATATTTATGATATTAGTCTGTCAATGTGTATGCATAGGAACTCACTTGAACATATAACAAAAGCAGTGAGGCAGCCCCATAACCTTTTGATCTTTGATATTGTGAAAGATGAGATTACGTTCACATATCCACTCAACACTTTTACTTATCAAAGATTCTTCTTTGATCCTGGAATAAAAGGCGAATCCACTAATAAAAATTTCAAGTTTAATGGACATTGCCCAAAGCTACTCTATGAGAGCCCCACTTTGGAAGAAGAGAATGTAGAAGATCTCTCTTTAGAAAAGGCTGCTTATGTGATCACTTGTCCTCCTTGACTATTCAAGTGTGCTATTTCCTTTCTCTCACTCTTATTTAATAGTTATGTTCTTTTATTGAGGACAATGCATGTTTTAAGTGTGGGGGAGGGAATCATTTATTTTCTTTGTTTTCTTTGCTTTTGTTCGTTGTTTTGTTTTATTTTTAGTTATTATTAAAAAAAATGCATCTTTTTGAAAGTTTTGGTTATAGATTAATCTGAGGTTAGTTGTGGAGACGTGGGAAAAGTTCACAAGATCGGTATCATCTTAACACCGTAAGTCTCCTGTATATGGAAATTAATTTGAATAATTATTATGACATAACCTTGAATTCTCATTCTCTAACATATCTTGAGTAGTTTATCTTAGCAGTCGGCACCATCTCACACATGCTCTACGTAGGGAAGTCGATGAATATAGGTGAGTGGTCCAGGTTTTTATTTGAAAAAAAATTAGGGAATACACCTTCTAAGTTTGGTAACCCTCACCCGGTCACTTAACCCAACGGTTGTGGAACCTACAAAATTTGATTATCAGACTGTTTACTGTGGAAAATGGTAAACAATCACTGGTCCTCCCAAAGTCCTAAAACTAAGGGTAACTCGCAAGATCGACCAGTTGATCTTAAGACATGTGCTAATAGTTTTATTATTATACTTATTCTATCGAAATCCTTATCAAGGGAAATGGTTTTCTGTGACTAAGGGAACAAGTATAACGAATTTCCACACTATGAATCGATCGACTGACTGGTGACTCGTGACCGACAGAAGGTATTCATATGAAAATAAGATTCAATAAACTAACTGACTAGTGACTCGTGACCGACAGAGAGCATTGAATTGTTTACGCGAAGTAGAAAATAATGTAAAGACTTTGTTCGACAGTACATAGAAAGCAAATAAAGTATTCAAAAGAGATAATTGAAAAATAAAAGATTTGTATTGAAATAAAAGTGGTGATTCAGGTACGTCAAGCACTTTTTCACTCTTTGTTTTCTAATGCTAGGAATGACAGAATTTTGACAAGTGATTTGAGCATACAAGTGAACACACCAAAAACTACACTAAATTTGTTTATTTATAATATTTACAATGTAACTGCCTAGATGAAATCTACGGACAATATTAAAATCTTGAGACAACCGATTCACTAGATGTCGCCACCTATTTGGAGCTTAAACAAATTGTAAACCGCTGGCAAATGCTGATGACTTTGAAATTTAAATATTCCCGCTCCTAGCTTCTGAAAGTAAACCACTTTTGACTCGCTTTGACACTTTCCCTTTGGCAAGATTTAAAAAAAACAACAATAATTCCTCTAAGTCCAGAAACCCTTTTGGTTGACAAAAACCAATTTCGACCATTTTCCTTGTCTTTCACCCTTTGGCCGACTAAACCAATTCGACCATTTCTTAACATATATTCATTTATTTCCTTTTGGTCGACCTGGCTCAGTTTCAACAGTTTGGCATGACATTCCCTTTAAACATTAAATCTAGTTTAACAAAACCAAATTTTAAAACACTTTGGCTCCAATTTCCCAAAAACCCTTACTTTAGAGGATGATCCTTAGCTTATGAGAATATCCTCATTTAATACACGTGCTTGAATATCTTAAGATTTTTCAAGGTAACACAATGCCCCCCAGAGATTCCATTTTCGAATTTCGACTCATATGAGATAATGGCATCTTTGAAGCGTCAGTTTTACCATTTGACCAAACCGTTTCCATCCATCCAAAAGTGAACTTTATTGTTCCTCCTTTTTCGTGATGTCATGTAATCATGGTAACATATCACGTTTTTCAGCTTCGAGACGTGTGACATTTAATTTTTGCCATCATTGCACTTTTAGTGGGAGATGTAGCCCATTAACTCACGTTGATTTTGTAGCACATGTCCCTCAAATGGCACGATTTAAACTTAGGAAATAACAAATATTTTCCCCATTATTTCTTCCTTCCTTTCAGAGTCTATAAATACCCTTATTTCTCTTCTTCTTTTTTTTCTACGTTTCTTCGCTTCTTCACACCCTTGCTTCAGAAAAATGCAGAACCTGCAAATTTCATCAATGTTCCCATCTTCATCCTCCTTCAAACTTCTTACAATGGAGAATATTTATAATCAAACTTCTTCTCCAGCAACCGCTCTTCAACTACGCCTCGTCGACGATAAAGCTTATGTGTCGGAACCTCCATTTACTGAGGAGAAAGCCAAATATGGCAATCTCAGGTACTTATCCCTTTTTCTCTTGAAGAAAAAACCCTAGCTTTTTTAGGGCCACTTTCTGCAGATGCACCCTCTGAAATCTATGTAGACGATAAAGAAGCATTTTTTCCTACTAGCATTATTACCAAACCCATAATTTCTTCTCCAAACCCCAATTCGATCAAGTACATTGACAGGAACTTTAGAACAGTCCCACCTCTGCATTACCCTAAGTTTTGTGCTTGGATGGCACGTTTAGAAACCGACAAAGGAGATCAATTGAAAAGAATGTGCATTTACACATTGTTATAACTTTCTCGATATGGCCAGCCTTACTCTAGTGGCATGCTCCTAGCTGCCATACATTTTTGGGAAGGGTCGACTAACACTTTTCATACTAAGTGTGGTATGATTACTCCTACCATGTCCGACGTTGTTGCCATCACAAGGTTAAAACCATATGGAACAGTTTTTAACTACAGAGATGTTGAACCTGTGCCACTAAAGTTCGACGTTGGTGAAGCTGGTAAACCAACATACAACAACTTCATCGACCATCATGCTCAAACTTCTAGCCTCATAACTGACGAAGAGCATGTAACATTTTTAACCTTATGGTTGTCTCGCTTTATTTTTTGCTCCAGGTTTTCGGGATTCAAGTGCACTCCACATAGTTTTCTGAACTTCCCAATTAGGGATCAATCAAGTCATTATCGTTCCAAGCTCTCATGTGTTCTAACACACTCTGAATTGTGAAAAAAGTCAAGTGTTTCAATTAATATAAGACAGTGTAGACAAAATTTAAGTATTGTGTGTTTCAAGCTCAGAAATTCATAACTTGAGGTCATAAATTGGTTTGGGAATGATTCTTCAGGCAATAGAACCGTCTTGAGGTCTTCTTCATTCCATCAGTTCACATCGAAGGCAAATTATTGAGGAAGATTTTCTAAAACTCCAAATACTTGAAATGCGTTATATAACGATTTTCGAATGCTTACAAATTCATAACTGCTAACTGGAAAGTCATCTTTGAGTGCCTCTCAGAGAATTTGAATCATCTTGTTATTTTCTTCAACTTTCGTGTCCAACCCGAAAGCCAGTTCATTGAGGAAGATCTTAGAATGTGCGAGTATTCAGAAGTTATACGGTGCAAAACAGTGAAAATAATGTGTTGAACCGTTATTTTTCAGAAGTTCAAAATTTCATAACTTTCACCTGGTTCATTGTTTTTAGGTGGTTCTTTAGGCTAAAAATTTGTCTTGATTTTATCTTCGATCCTTATGTTCGGTCAGGAGCTAATTCTTTGCAGAAGGTTTCCAAAAGTGCAAATTACCAGAGAAAATTGCATGCTAAAATGGATTTTTACCGGACTATTTTTTCGATATTGTAAAAATCGTAACTCTCTCGATTTTTGTCGTATTGGGACTATTCTTAAAGCGTGAGATCACAAATTTTTCTAAGCTTCAACTTTTCTGCAGGGCCCGAGTTTAGATTATGCTCGAAAGACTTCGGTTTATGGCTCGCATCCGAAAGTGCGCACGGAAATAAGCTAAAATTTTCAATACGGTGGAATAAGTCCACTATTTCTTGCCATTCGAAAAATCATAACATGTTCGATTTTTATCATATCAGGGTGATTCTTTTGGCACAACGTCACAATTTTTATCTCCGACATTTTCGTTCCGAGTTTGCATCGAGATTATGCACGAACAACATGAGCTTGTGGTTTGTTCGCGTGCCGTACATAAAATAAGCTGTAAAATTTTACACTGTGAATTTTTACACTGCATTTCCCGTCGTTCAGGACGACATGACTTGCTTAATTTTTATCGTATCGAGACGATTATGTCGGCGCCGTGTCACAAATTTCATCATCAACATCTTTGTTTAAAGTTGCGCGTCAAGGTTTCACACCGATTATTATGAGCTTGTGGTTTGATCTCGCGTTGTGCACAAAATAAGTTGAAACTTCAAGTTTGGAGCCAAAACTATATATTTCAAATTTCAAATCTCAAACATAATTACAATCACAATCTCAAATCTCACAAGATCAAAAAATATTCTCTTTCACTTTGCTCTCATCTTCTCTCATCTTTTTCAAGAAGCTACAACAAAAACTCAAAGAACTCATCAAATCTTCATCACTATCCTTCAATAACTATGTAAGTTATTCCCTCTAGTCACTCGCCTCTGACTCCGGCGAACACTCCGCCGTCCCCTCCAACTCCAACCGCCATGACTTCTGAAGCACCCTCCGTCCGTCACACTTTCCAGTAGACATGACCGCCTCCACCGTGTGAGTCCTCCGCGAGTTCTCTTCCTCTGATCGCTTGAATTTTCTAGCAGCGTCTTCCTCTCGGATCGCTACTCTGGCCAGCAGCTCCTCCTTCTTCTCCTATTCACCTTTGATTATGGTAAATTCTTGAATCTATCACAATTTAATTTCTTTTGGATGATTAATTCTTGTGAAATAGCATGTGAATTGGATTCATGAGTTGAAATTGAATTGAATTCTTGAAGTTTATTTGAGATACTTGATTCACGAGTTGTTGTTAAATTGAATTGTGCATTTGAACTTGATTCTTGAATTTTTGATTATGAATAGAGTTGGAGTTGGTTGGACATTTGTTGAATTATTGTGAGATTTTTGAAATTCAATGGGATAATTGTTGATGAGATTTCGAATTCTTGAATTATGGAAGCTTGATTGAGTGTTATGTTAAGGCTTTATTCTTGAACGGAATTAATTTTTGGTTGAGCTTTATGTGAATTCATGAGATTATTTTGATTCTTGAATTGATTAAAAGTATGAATTGAATTCGATATAATTTCATGAGTTGAATATTTTTGAGACAATTGTTCATGAACCGGTAAATTGATGTTGATTTTTGATTATGATTTTCGATGTCAAATTATGTTGAATTAGTTTATTGGAGATTGAATCCGGATATACTTTGTTGATGACTTTTGAATGTCAAATTATTCTAGAATTTTAGATTCTTGAATTGTTGTTGAGAATTACCGCTAAATTCATGAGTTAATGCAGTTTTGGATTGATTTAAATAACTAATTTATTTTTCTCAACATTTAAAATGTTTCGATCCGATAAGTTGAATTAACAATTGAATCATTTTGTTTGAGGCTTGAAGCACTTATTTCCGATGTGTATAAACGTTTATGATTGGTTTACAACTTCATAGTGACAACACTTGAATTGATAATCTCTTTAACGCATCCGTTTAGGATTTTGAAATTCAATTCTTATCAATTTAGTTCAAGTGTAAGTTTCTGCCCAAAGAATGTAAATAGATTGCAAATTTCTTTTTAAATACTGTTTGAGGTTCACGTGAATTCACTTACGCAGTTAATGATGATTGATGTTGAGAATTACTGATTGCAGAACTTTTTTTTCACGCACAATTTCAATGTGGTATGTTGCTGCCCGGGAACGGTAAGTGGCACTTGCATGTGGATTTAATTCGCGGTGGATACTTTTTTGAGCTTGTTGGTACGTTTGGTGGCTATCGGTAGTGTTTTTGGTCAATTTCATTCTGAATTTTCGTGCACTTTAAAATTGAGTACAATGTTGTTCGGTTTTTTTTAACATGTACATTGAGTTTTAGTATTCATATGATGCATGTTTGTGCTTCATCGGTTGATTATTGGACATTGTTGTTGAGTTAGCTCGATTTTGACGTGTTTTCCAAATTAATTCATGATAGGTACATAATGCTGCCCTGTTTTGTAATTTGCACACATAATGCATTTTAATTGTTGGTTTATGAATTGTTGTACTTGTATTGGTCTTTGTTAGACATTTGTATCGAGTTGTGTTGATTTCGGACCGGCATTTTGCGTGTTTCATTATGTGATGTACATGCTACCCGGTATTCTATTTTGTGCGTCTGTTACTTGTTTGATTTTGCTTTATGCATGATAATATGCCATTTTGAGTTGTGGTGTCGATTTTTGAGTTACATTTGATATTCGTTGTTATTTTCTAACTCTTATTGTGACATTATGCAAGCTTTGGAAGGTGATTCATCGCGATGCATTTGTTCGGATTTTACTCTTTTGCTTGTGTAGCATTGTTTGGTGTAGGACATTAGCTGGATGCACGCATAGCTTGCGGTTTATTTTTGAATTGTAATATCGGATTATTATATTAGATATTATATCTTATTTGATTTGTTGTTGATGATAGCTTGCTCGAAGTTTTCCGGAGTTATTCTGCTTTTACTTTCTTGCTACGAACTCTTGTTCATTTGGTACTGTACTGATTCTGGTTTATATTTCCGCATCATTTACCGCTTTCCTTACATTTAGAAGTAGGAATAGAGATGCATGACTGGGAGCCCCTATTTTAGGTGGGAATCTGTTTAAAGTCCTCAAGTGAGGCGATGCTTGTTCTGTTAAAGTCCTCGAAAAATGAGGCAATGTTTTTGTTTGCAAAAGACTCCAAAAGGAGCAATTTCATGTTGTTTGTTTAAAGACCTTAAAAGAGACATTTTTGCTAAAAGTCCTCGAAGTATGTAATTTCCCTTCCCTTTTACATTTTGTTTGTTATCGAGTCAATAAAGTGGAGGAGGGCTCACAATCGACCCCATGCATTCTAGTTTGTGTTGTTCCTAGCTCGCGCTATGCGTTGATGCTTTGAACCGTGCCGATTCTTGTCCATTGAGTCAAATAAAGTGGAGAAGAGTTCGTAATCAACCCCCACATTTTGTCATTCGTTTTGACGATGTTATCTTGCACCGCTCGACGTTGATGCTCTGAGTTGATACTCGATGCTGGTGCTCGAGCAAATCAAGTGAAAAGATTTCCTTACTCCCACTTTGAGATCCATTGGACTCTTTTGTTTTCTATTAGCTCGCACTCGATGTTTGTTTTGGCTTCATCTTATGCTTTCTTGTTTGCGCCTTATGCTTGTGCTTTTCTTTACACCTTTGTCATGATCCCTTAGAATTTGCTTGTTTCGTTTCAGATGCAAGTTAGACATTAGGGTTGTAATCCATGCATGTTAATTTAGGTAGATATCTCCCTTTGTTATCCAAACTTTAAGACCACCATGGTATGATAACATTAAGGATAGAAATAGGTTAGTCCCCTTTAGACTTTTTCTTCTCCCCTTTTGCATAACTAAAACTAAAAGTCTTTTTCTTTGGCAAATTCATAAAAATGCTCTAACCATACTTAAATCTTTTCTCAATATAAAAAATACCAGTCAATCCAAACATTTTTTCCTTAGGGCCTCTTTTCTTTGAAAACCTTTTTCATATAAGGACATGTTAATTCCTGATTGTGATACGGTGGGAAGAACTGACTGTTTTTGGAATGCTGGTTGCCGTTTTGCGTTTGTTTTTGCAAAATGTCGCGGTAAGCAAGAGTCGCCACCGACTTTTATTTTATCCAACAAGGAAAGGAAAAAAGCACAGAAACATTCCATTTTTTGATATATTTCTGAGTACGAGGGGTAGATTATAGAAAGGGAAGGTATTAGCACCCTTTCTATCCGTAGTTATCTACGGGCTCTTAGGTACTTGCTCATCATTTTCAAAATGTTTTCTTTGTGCTTGTGGGTTTTGAAAAGTTTTTGTTTTTAACTTCGATTTAACTCTTGCTTCTGTCCTCAAGAGTGTAATGAAGTGTTTTGAAAACTTTGTTTGAAAAGGAGTGTAAGTGTGAAAAATTTGTTTTGTTTTGGATGAGCAAGGATCTAAGAACTATCTACCTACTCGAAAAAGGAATCGTTATATGCTAGTGTCCTTTAAACAATGCTATCCCACTATTAATGAGTGGGTAGCACCATCGTTGGAGTTTGAGGGTCAATTCGAATGAGGGACATACGGTCACCAAAGCAATGTTAGGATGCCTTAGCGGTAACCCTAATGTCTTAGATCATTTGTTTGAGGCAAAAATATCCGAGACAACCGTTTCGAGGCAACTATGATCTTTTAGACAAGAGGACGACCTCTAAAACGACCTATACTCAATGACCGTGTATGAAGGCAACCAAGTGGGGTGTACCCTAGGAGTGCGCATGTGCGAGTGTGTCGTTTTCAGTGATTTTTATCTTTGCACATGTTAAGGATGATCTAATTTGATTTTAAGATTTAACATTCAGTCTTGTCATGCAAACCCTATTATCAAACATCTAACAGTTATATAATCTACGGAATTTAAAGTGCGGAAATTAAAACTAATTATTACAAGGCGTCGGGTATTTACATCGCCAAAAGCAACCCTTTGAAAATAAAAATAAAATAAAGCGGTAAATAAATAAAATGTCCTAATTATATATTACAAACCGGAAGCAGATACATCAATATGGATAAATAAAAGTAAATCGCGACGCGAAATTAAATCGGATACACAATTAGGGTTTTGACCCTTTTTTAAAAGAAAATGTTTTTTGGTTGTTTTTATTTAATAAAGGAAATTAAATTCTAAATTAAAATCTAAATTAATTAATTAAATAAATTAATGAAAAATAATTTATGACATATTTTTGAGTTTTTTTTTATTATTTTAAGAAAGAAAATAAAAATAATTAAATGAATTAAAACCTAATGATTTCTAACTAATTTTAAATATTTACAAAATAAATTAAAGTTTCCTAATTAATATCATAATTAATTAATAAGTTTATTAATAAAAATAAAAGTTTTAAAGTTTGATTGGATAAAAAAGTATTTTTGTGATTTTATTTGATAAAAAGGAATTTTTTTATTGGTTAGAAAATTAGTTAAATAAAATAAAACAATTAAATTAAATAAACAAAATTAAATAAAAAAGTAGAAGAATTGGGCCTGATTGGAGGGTGTAGGTAGCAACTTTCTTGGCCCAATAATGCTGACCTGTTGTACCCCAAAATTTTCCCTCCCAAATTTCTCAAGACATTGCAAGAAAAATCTCCAAGTTGCTCAAGGTTGCTCAAGAATTGGTCAGACAAGCTATCTCCTTAGGCAGTCTATCTCAAATTAGGGTTTTGTGTTGCATCAAGACCCTTGAGTCCAAATGACCTCAAGTGCTAACCAATGTCCTAATATGCTCTCAAGATCATCCATGTCAAGTTTCAAGCCTCGCAGAGGAAGTTTGCTCAGTCAATTGCCCAAAGGTCCAAAAATCGACTGTGCTAGGGCAAAAGTCAACTGTGACCTACAAATAGTCAAACCTCAAAATTTTTTGTCAACGTTCTCATTTTGAAGTATATTTCATCAATTGATCAAGGTTTGATCATGATTCATCAAGGATTACTCAAAATTCATCCAGATTCAAAAGTTGCTAAATTAGGGTTTTGTAGGAAAAGTCAACTCAACTTTGACCAAGCATAACTTTCTCATACTTTATGATAATTGACCCATAAAAATATCATTCTGAATAGGATAAAATTCCATACAATCCATATTCATACCCCAAGTTCAAGAAATTCACTCACAAGAAGTTATGAATTTGGACATTATAGGTCATTTTGAAAAGTCAACAAAAACACCTTTTTTTCCAAAGCTTATAACTTGATCATGGAATATCAAAATTATATGAGACCAAAAGGGTTGATTAGAGGACATCTCAATCTTTCTATAAAGTCCAAGAACATATCCAAAAGTTCAAAATTGAAGAAGTTATGCATTGTTGAAGTTGGACTTTTTGCAAAATTGCCAAAAGTTAACTATCCCCAAAACTTCAAATTTTGCCAAATAGGCCCATTCTTTTTCACTTGTTTTGAGTTTGCATTGTAGCCCACGTGCCCTAGCTCCAGCCATGTGTCCATATCTCATTTTTATTATTTAATTTGATTTTTATTTGAATTAATTTATTTTAAATCAAATAAAATCATATAAAATCTAAAGCTTTGATAACACATGATTTTTTTGGCTATTTCAGGCTCCAAATATAGCTATTATTATCATCAAATTAGTATCAAATCAAATGTGTGCAAAAAAGATTGAAATCAAGCAAATTTGGCAAGTTTGTAAATGGAGATCAAATCAAATATCCAAACATTAATGTGGAGAGATTTGGACCAAGTTTGTTAACCTAATGCAAGGTACAATACATAAGAAAGCCAAGCACACGAAAATCAGGGTTGGCAATCACTTGTAGAGGCAGAACCACTTTGCAAAAATTCACAAAAAAGTTGGAAATCAAAATCCAGGTTAGAGGCAGTTTCAGGACGCGAGAGTTGTCTCAATCAATTGCTGGCCATCTCCAGAAGCTATTACGATCCAAACCACGCATCCTCAGGCCTCAATACGCGCTGTAAGTCTCACACAACTTACCCCTGTTCTTGAAATCAATTTGAATTATTCTAGCATCATTTGAGAAAACTAATGGCATATTTGTGATCACAAGAACATTTGCAAGCTTTTCATAATATTCAATTGCATTTATCTGGCTTATATGGAGAACCACCATAGTTAGGGTTCTTGGAGTTTTTTTTTTTGGTTTTATATTTCAGGTACAATTGGCCCATAAGAAGAACATGGTTGTGATCAGGAGGTCATGACGAATTGGACCCTGTCCTTGAAAATCATTTTTATTGCCTGAGGACGATTTTGGGATGAAGTTGCGTCCTTTGCTGCGGATAAAAATCCGCATGTAATGTTACAGCGTTGGGAGGGCAGGGATGAAAACGTGTCATCCATCCATTAGCCAATTCAAATATTACGCGCGTTTTTCTTCTTTTCTGGCAATTGTTTTGTTTTTATATAATATATTTTATTTGCATTGTTATAACAAAGACAACAACACGCCCCAGTGGTCAACACGTCAGCATCTAAGGCATTAGTGGCTGGAGGTCATGGGTTCGATCCCTGCCTCCAGCAAATTGTATTTTCCTCATATTTTTCAGGTAATTGCATGCATACGCCCATCTGCAATCCACCATATGCCCTCACCCATCCAAGCGTCAGATGGCCAAAGGCCAGATCTGGTGGTCAATGATTGGAGGTCCACCAAGAACCAGGTCAATACGCGCCTACTGGATCAGGAAAAGTCAAAAGGGCCAGCTTCTAATGGGCCTACAAATTTCTCCTTGCACCTCCTAATCAGGCCCAACTCCTCTCTCTTTTATTTATTTTGTTTTATTTAATTTAATTGTTTTATTTTATTTAACTAATTTTTTTAACCAATCATAAAATTCTTTTTTTATCAAATAAAATCAAAAAAAATACATTTTTATCCAATCAAATTTTAAAAACTTTTATTTTATTAGTAATTACTAACTAATTAATTTAGGTTTTTAATTCTAGAAAACTTTAACCTATTTTGCAAATAAATAATTAATTAGATTTAATTAGGTATTAACCACTAATTTAATTATTTTTAATTTCTTTCTTAAATAATCAAAAACTCCAAAAATAATTTTTTTTATTTAATTAATTTATTAATTTAATTTAGTTATTTAATTTAGGATTAATTTCTTTTCTTAAATAAAAAAAACATTTTCTTTAACCAAAAGGGTTAAAACCCTAAATTTCGCACTCGATTTAATTTCCCGCGCGCTTTATTTATTTTTGTCCAATTATGTATCTGCTTACGGATTGTAATAGTTAAATAGGACATTTAATTATTTTTACCGCTTTATTTTATTTTTTTCAAAGGGTTTGTCTTTGGCGATGTAAATACCCGTCGTCTTGTAATTTAAATTCCGCATTTTAATTCCGCAAATTATAACTGCTAGATGTTTGATAATAGGGTTTGCATGACAAGAATGAATGCTTAATCTTAAAATCAAATTATATCACCCTTAACATGTGCAAAGATAAAAATAATTGAAAACGACACACTCGCACATGCGCACTCTTAGGGTACACCCCACTTGGTTGCCTTTGTAAACGGTCATTGAGTATAAGTCGTTTTAGAGGTCGTCCTCTTGTCTAAAAGATCATAGTTGCCTCGAAACGGTTTCCTCGGATATTGTTTCCTCGAACAAATGATCTAAGACATTAGGGTTACCGCTAAGGCGTCCTAACATTGCTTTAGTGACCGTATGTCCCTCTTTCGAATTGACCCTTAAACTCCAACGACGATGCTACCTACTCATCAATA
This sequence comes from Vicia faba, assembly GCA_948472305.1. Lineage (NCBI taxonomy): Eukaryota > Viridiplantae > Streptophyta > Magnoliopsida > Fabales > Fabaceae > Vicia > Vicia faba. The sequence continues at coordinate 1,633,773,456 of OX451739.1, read as the reverse complement.
GTGGGATAACATTGCCTAAAGGAAATTAGCATAGAACGATTCCTTTTTCGAGTAGGTAGATGGTTCTTAGATACTTGCTCTTTCAAAAAACAAAACTCTCTTCACACTTACACTTTTCGAACAAAGTTCTCAAAACACTTCATTACACTCTTGAGGATAGAAGCAAGAGTTAAATCGAAGTTTCAAACAAAAACTTTTTCAAACCCACAAGCACAAAGAAAACAATTTTGAAAACAATTGAGCAAGTACCTAAGAGCCCGTGGATAACCACGGATAGAAAGGGTGCTAACACCTTCCCTTTCTATAATCTACCCCCCGAACCCGAGAAATATCTCGAAAAAGGAATTTTTCAGTGCTTTTTTCCTTTCCTTGTTGGATAAAATAAAAGTTGGTGGCGACTCTTGCTTACCGCGGAATTTTGCGAAAACAAACACAAAACGCAAACCAACATTCCAAAAAACAGTCAGTTCTTCCCACCGTATCACAGAACTGGCGACTCTGTTAGGGACAGCTTATAAGTGGGGTGTACCTTAAGAATAGTTCATAATGTTTTCAATTGCTTGATTTGTATGATTTATCTTTGTGAGCTTGTATCAGAGTTACTATAGATCCTAACCCGGATCTGGGGAATACCCTTTATGTAAGTAGCAATAAATTGTGAGGGAACTGTACGACGTAGACCGATACGGTTGAAGCAGTAGCTACGTTGGTGTGGCACTTTAGTTTGTACCGATATCCCTTGTGGCGCAACGAGGAGAATATGGGTCTTCTAAGGGGTCATTAAGCACCAACTGACCTTAGAACCTATAATTGACCAACTTGGCCATAGAACAGTAGCAGTATGCTACACTCATTGAGACCAAACTCTCGCGATGATTCCGGCTGCAAGAAAAGGTTGCCAAACTGGAATTATGACCGATCGAGGGTGGTCAGTGATATTGAGATCCTCTAGAACCCGATTACTATTTTAGGACAGGTTTGAACCAACTAAACTGAAAGAGGGTAATACCTAAACTCCTTGCCAGCCTGAAATCTAAGGGCTTTCTGTGTGACTTGTGTGCCCTTACCATGTTTGCTATTTGTGGGTACTTGTGGTGTGTTTTCTATCATGACATCATGCATCATAACATTGCATGCCTCTTGCATTGGACTAACCCATTTCAAATACAGAGGGGATTCATCTTTGTTCTGTTTTGTAGGCCATGGCACCCATGCGTAGAAATACTATTCAGATCAACTTTGTCCAGATTCCCACTCAGCTTAAGGAATTGGTTGCAAAGATTCCATATACTTCCTCCTTTATCAAAAGACATGGTCACCTCCTTGGTTTGGTCACCTCCAAGATGGATGAACAGATGATGAGTGTCTTAGTCCAGTTCTTTGATCCACTGTACCATTGCTTTACTTTTCCGGACTACCAGTTGGTCCCTACCTTGGAAGAGTTCTCTAATCTACTTGGTATCTCTGTTCTGGAGCAGACCCCATTCACAGGTTGGGAGAAAGTCCTTAGGCCGAAAGAGATTGCTTCAGCCCTCCATTTGACAAAGGCTGAGGTAATGTCTAATTGGTAAACTCGAAGTGGGACAAAAGGCTTCTTAACTAAGTTTTTGGTTGGCAAGGCTAATCAGTTCTGGGACAGTTTAGACTTTCAGGTGTTCGAGGATATTCTGGCTCTTCTCATATATGGTTTGGTGTTGTTTCCTAACTCAGATTCTTTCGTCGACGTGAATGCAGTGAAGATTTTCATGTCCGGTAATCCTGTGCCCACTCTCTTGGGTGACATTCTGCACTCTCTTTATGCTCGTACTGCTCGGAAACGGGGAACCTTATGTGTTGTGCACCATTGCTGGCGAGGTGGTTTATTTCTCACCTCCCCAAATCAGTTTTGAAGAACAAGGAAGGCATGGGTTGGGCCTACAGGATTATGTCTCTCTCTCATAATGACATCATTTGGACTATCAAAGGCATGGATGACGTGGCTATTATTGATCGTTGTGGGGAATACCCCAATGTTCCACTGCTAGGAATCAATGGAGGGATCACTTATAATCTGTGTTTGGCCTTACGTCAGTTTGGGCGAGCTAGGAGGGAAGGACCTCATGAGTTGCTGATGCCAAGCATTGTCTTTGACTTCCAAGGGGATAGTGACGAGTAACGCCGCAGGTTCATACGAGCCTGGGATAGGATGCACAGGTCTGATCCGCACGAGTTAGGTGTGAAGACTTCTCTTCCAATGGAACCATATCTCCGATGGGTTCGAATCCGTGCCCAAAAGCTGGGAATGTCGTACGAAGTCGTCTTGCCTATAATTGTTGAGGTTGCTGATGAAGAAGGGGTTCCTCCTACCATCCTCCATCCATACATGCCTACTGACATTGGGGCATTAAAGAGATCTTGGATGCAACTGAGAGAAGAGCGGGATACTTACAGAGAAAAGTATCACGAGCAAGAGCAGAAGATTCAAAAGTTGACAAGGCAAGGAGAATGAGAAGATCCTCAACGACTATGTCCGCACCGACGGGAAACGACCATGGGAGCGCTGATTGTCTTTTGTTATTTCTAGTTTTGATTTACTTTTCAGTTTATTTTCTTGTAACGCCTTAAAGGCATCTGTTGAACAATTGAATTTCAAGTTTATCTAATAAAAGTGTGTCTCATTTTGGTTTACGAATTTGAATCTATAAAGTCTTTGAAACCATATCATGCACATTTCATTCCCATGCACCTCATAACAGGTACCCTTACAGGTTTTTCTCATCTTCTTCACTGTTTATTTCAGCATCATGTCTTCAAAAACATCAACTGAATAAGCCATCAAGGCTCTACAAGCTCAAAACGCCCAGTTCCAGGAATTGTTCATGAGTTTGGCTAAGGGTCAGCAAGATCTGAAGACCCTTATCCTGAAAGATAAGAAGAAGAAGAAGAAGAAGAAGAAGAAGACGGTCCTACTGAATATGAGTCGCAGATTTGGAAACAATTTGTGAGAAGCGGTTGATTTGACTCACTCATCTGGAGGGGGAGATAATCAGGAAGAAAGGAGGGCTCCTAGCCCTGTGGTTTCAGATAACGAGACTGACTTTGACGAAGACCAGTATCCTCTAGCTAAGGATAGGTATAAGCAATTAGAAGACCGGTTGAGCGCAATGGAAGTTCAGAAAGTGCCTGGTATGGACTTTGGAGATTTGGGTCTGTCATCTGGGGTGGTGATTCCCCACAAGTTTAAAGCACCAGTTTTCGCTAAATACGACGGGGTCTCCTGCCCAAAACTGCACCTCTGTTCGTATGTTAGAAAGATTCAGCCATACACCACTGACAAGAAACTCTGGATACACTTCTTTCAAGACAGTCTCTCAGGGACTCAGCTTGAATGGTTTTACTAGCTGGAAGGAGCTAGTATCCGTAATTGGGAGGACTTGGCTGCTGCTTTCTATAAGCAGTACCAATACAATGCTGACCTCGCTCCCACGCGTACCCAACTTCAGGGTATGTCTATGGGTGCGGGCGAAGGTTTCAAAGACTATGCTCAGAAGTGGAGGGACCTTGCTGGAAGAGTGCAACCTCCCTTGGCTGATAGGGAGCTAGTGTATATGTTTTGGGGGACCTTGTCTGGTCCGTATTTCAACCATCTGATCGGAAGTTCTTCGTCCGGGTTTATAGATTTGATTATGACCGGGGAAAGAATTGAGGTCGGTATCAAATCTGGCAAGATACAGAAGGGTGCTTTATCAGGCACCGAGAAGAAGCCTTTTAAGAAGGAGTCGAGTGTTGTTTACAGCTCAAAAGGCCATAATAGACCTGAACACCGCCAAGTTGTTAATGCGGTTGTTATATCAAGACCTGTTGTTTCTCCTCAGCGCAACAATCAGCCAAGGGCCGAGAGACCGCGAAGATAATTCACTCAGCTCAACATGACTTTATCTCAGATTCTATCATAGTTATTGAAAACCAACTTGGTGATTTCGAAGGAGGCCCCAAAGAATCCCAATACAACATCACCCATGTACAATCCAAACGCCCGCTGTGCTTTTCACTCTGATAGCCCGGGGCATGATACGAATGATTGTTGGGTTTTGAAGAATAAGGTATAGGACTTGATTGATGCTAAGGAGATTGAGTTCGAAGCACCTGAAAGAAATAATGTTGTGACTTCTCCTATGCCTAAGCATGGAGTAAATGTTGTAGATGAAGACTCGTTTGTGGTTTCTGTGAAAGACATTGCTACTCCATTAATGACTGTGAAGAAGAACCTTCTGTTAGCCAGTTTATTTCCGGGTTGTGGCGAAGGTTGCCATCTGTGTGCTATCTTACCTACTGGTTGCCATCTTTTGAAGTCAGGTGTCCAACGCCTGATGGATAATAAAGAAATTCTATTTGAGAAGACTATTGTTCCTTTGGTTCCTACTGAAGAAGTTGCTATAATCACCATTTTTGACAATTCTTCCAAGGCTTCCTCGAGAAAGCCTGTTAGAATTACATCTGTCCCAAGAATCGCTCCCTTGATCATACATGTTCTTGGGCATATCCCCTATACATCCGATAAAGCTGTCCCGTGGCATTATGGGGCTGACGTGTATTATCACGGGGTTAAACAAGACTTGAGTGCTGAAGAGGCTGATACTGACGTCAGCAATATTGTTGGACCTGCCAAAGTCACCCGCAGCGGAAGACTTTTCTCCTCTGAGATCTCTCCACCAGTTGTTCGGAAGCCTGTTGTTATTACACCTGCCAGTGTACCTACTACTATTCCTGTTCATGTTCCAATTCTTACCCCTGTTGCCGAGTCAGCTGATACTCGGGGTAAAGGGACCACCAGTGAGCCTGCCCGGACGGAGGCACCGATTATAATTACTATTGAAGCCTCTAGACAAGAGATGGAGGAAACTTTGAAGATCATCAAAAAGAGAGACTACAATATAGTCGAACAGATGGGGCAAACCCCGTCAAAAATATCTATGTTGTCTTTATTGCTATGTTCAGAGGCCCATGCTAAGGCTCTGATTGCTTTCCTGAAGACTGCGCACGTGCCGCAGGAGACATCAGCTGATCAGTTTAAAGATTGTGTGGCTAGTCTAACAGCAGATAATGGGTTGCGTTTCTCCGACGCAGATTTGACGGCTAAGGGGAAGAATCACAATGACGCCCTGCATGTCTCCATTGAATGCAGGGGCACTACTCTAGCTCATGTGTTAGTGGATACTGGGTCTTCGTTGAATGTGTTACCCAAGAAGGAACTAGACCGATTTGACTGTGAAGGGTTGGAGCTGAAGTCGAGTAACATTATAGTCAGGGCCTTTGACGGGTCCAAGAAGATGGTACATGGAGAAGTGGATATTCCGATTAAGGTTGGTTCTCAGATCTTCGCATCTACATTCTATGTGATGGACATTTGGCAATCTTATTCTTGTTTGCTGGATCGTCCGTGGATCCACAAAGCTGGGGCAGTAACCTCAACGCTCCACCAGAAGCTAAAGTACCCAGTGAAAGGGAAATTTGTGACAGTACAAGGAGAAGAGGAGTACATGGTGAGCCACCTCAACTCTTTCTGATATGTAGAGATGGATAGGGAGTTCATTGAGACCCCGTTTCAGCATTTTGAAGAGGTTCCCCTGACGCTGGCGTCAATTGAAACTGTTACTGAAGATCCTCCAATGAAGATGGATTCCTTAAAGGATGCCCGGGCTGTTGTTGAGAAAGGTAGGTGTGAAAATTGGGGACAACTCCCTGATTTTGCACATAAGACTAACAAGTTTGGTTTGGGTTTCACTGCAGAAGCTCAAAGGGCTGTTCGGAGTGCGTGGACTAGAAGACCTCCCCTGTTTATCAGCAATTCAGGAGTGAATGCCATTGAAGACGATGTTGAAGAATCTGAGTTCGACAGTTGGATCTACCCAACTACTGATGGTGGACTAAGCAATTGGAAGGCAAAGGACTTCGTCCCAATTTCTTTTATTACCCAGTAATGAGACTTTTTGTTTTGAATTTGTAATAGACAATGTTTTAAACTTTACAGCCCAGTGTCTTACCAGGGGCACTGTGGCTTTGATTGTGAGGGCTTTATGTTTGTCATCTCCATATATCATTAATAAAAGCATTAGACATTTCTTGCATTTCAAATTTTGCACTCCTTGTTTTTCTTTTATTATATATTGCAAAACAACTATTTTACACACACTCACATATACAGATTTACATCCACTCTGGATCCCACTGATAACGACTCTGCTACTGTCGGTTATGACTTCGAAAGTCCGATCAACTTAGCCAAAGACAAAGGTGGAGATGATTGCGAAGTGCCTATTGAACTTGCTAGACTGTTACTTCAGGAAGAGAGGACCATACAGCCGCATGAGGAGCCCGTGGAAACACTAAATCTGGGTACAGAGGTAGACAAGAAAGAGGTCAAGATCGGTGCAAATCTGGAAGCTAGTGTTAAGCAACGGTTGATTCAGATGCTGCATGACTATGTTGAGATTTTTTCCTGGTCTTATAAAGATATGCATGGGTTGGATACCGATATTGTGGTTCACCGATTGCCTACCAAGGAAGATTGTCCTCCAGGGAAACAGAAAGTCCGCCGAATGCGCCCAGAGATGTCCGAGAAAATCAAGGCTGAAGTTATGAAACAGTTTGATGCCGGTTTTCTAGCAGTTACTTCTTACCCGCAGTGGGTTGCCAATGTGGTTCCTGTGCCGAAAAAGGATGGTAAAGTTCAAATGTGTGTTGACTATAGGGATTTGAACAGGACAATCCCCAAGGATGATTTACCTCTACCTCATATCGATGTTCTGGTTGACAACACCGCACAGCATAAGGTCTTCTCCTTTATGGATGGTTTCTCCGGTTATAACCAGATTAAAATGGCTCCCGAAGACATGGAGAAGACAACTTTTGTTACTCAATGGGGTACCTTTTGCTACAAAGTCATGCCTTTTGGATTGAAAAATGTGGGGGCAACGTATCAGCGCGCCATGGTTGCTTTGTTTCATGACATGATCCATCATGAGATTGAGGTATACCTTGACGACATGATTGCAAGATCCCAAACTGAAGAGGAGCATCTTGACCATCTTTAGAAGTTATTTGACAGGTTGAAGTTGTACAAGCTGAGGTTAAACCCGAACAAGTGCACCTTCGGGGTGAGATCTGGTAAGCTGCTGGGTTTTGTCGTAAGTGATAAAGGTATTCAAGTGGATCCTGCAAAGGTGAAGGCTATACAGGAGATTCCAGCTCCCCGAACAGAAAAAGAAGTCAGAGGCTTTCTGGGACGTCTGAACTATATTGCCCGATTCATCTCGCACCTAACTGCTACTTGTGAGCCGATCTTCAAGCTGCTGAAGAAAGATCAAGTGGTAAGATGGAACGATGAATGTCAGACCGCTTTCGAAAGGATTAAAGAGTATCTCCAAGAGCCACGTATTCTGATGCCTCCAGTTGAAGGGAGACCTTTGATCTTATACTTGACAGTGCTCGACAACTCAATGGGGTGTGTGCTGGGGCAGCATGACGAGTCTGGCCGAAAAGAGCATGCTATTTATTACCTTAGTAAAAAGTTTATCGACTACGAGACCCGATACTCGTTGCTCGAGAAAACTTGTTGCGCTTTGGCATAGGCTGCTCGCCGGTTGAGACAGTATATGCTGACTCACGCTACTTTATTGATATCAAAGATGGATCCAATCAAGTATATCTTCGAAAAGCCTGCCTTGTCCGGAAGAATAGCGAGATGACAAATGATCTTGACTGAGTATGACATCCAGTATACGACCCAAAAGGCCATCAAGGGAAGTGTGCTGGCAGATCATCTGGAACATCAGGCTGTGGATGATTACCAGTCTATGAACTTTGAATTCCCGGATGAGAATATCATGTTGGTAACTGACTGTGAGACACCTGGACCGGATGAAGGACCTGAGGAGGGATCCTGATGGTCTATGTACTTTGATGGAGCTTCAAACTCTTTGGGTAATGGCATTGGCGCCGTGATCATATCTCCTGAAGGCTCTCATACTCCGTTCACCGCCCGACTATGTTTCAACTGCACCAGCAATATGGCGGAGTATGAAGCGTGCATCATGAGTCTTCGAGCAGCTATTGACCTAAGGATTAAGTTTTTAAGTGTTTTCGGAGATTTTTCTCTTGTGATCAGTCAGATCAAAGGTGAGTGGGATACGAAACACCCAAATCTTATTCCTTACAAGGAGTATGTGATGACTTTGCTGCCGCACTTCGAAGAAATAACCTTTGAAAACTTCCCTAGAGAGGAGAATCAGTTGGCAAATGCGCTGGCTACGATGTCTTCTATGTTCAAAGTCAATTGGGACAACGAAGCTCCCCAGATTATCATTGAAAGATTGGACGAACCTGCACATTGCTGTAACATTGAGACTGAAGAGGTAGCAGATAAACCCTGGTTTCATGAGGTGAAGAGGTACCTGGAGGCTCAGGAGTACCCCGAGGGTGCATCTGTTAATGACAAGAAGTTTCTAAGAAGGTTCTCGGTAAAGTTCTTCATCAGCAATGGCATTCTTTACAAGCATAACCATGATTTAACCTTACTGCGTTGTGTGGATAAGAACGAGGCAGAAAGGATCATGGAAGATTTACATGAAGGTACTTTCGGGACTCATTCTAGTGGACACACCATGGCAAAGAAAATCCTTCGGGCAGGATATTTTTGGTCCATAATGGAAGCCGACTGTTATCAGCATTCTCGGACCTGTCACAAGTGCCAAGTCTATGCTGATAAAGTGCACATACCTCCAGTTCCTATGAACGTCTTGACAACTCTGTGGCCTTTTGCAATGTGGGGCATTGATATGATCGGCGAGATCAGACCTATGACATCCAACGGGCATCGTTTCATCTTGGTAGCAATTGATTACTTTATGAAGTGGGTTAAGGCAACTTCCTTTGCTACTGTAACCAAGATTGTCGTGGCACGGTTCATTCGGCACAATCTGATTTGTCGATATGGTGTACCAGAGAGGATCATTACGGACAATGGTACAAATCTCAACAATAAGATGATCACCGAGCTCTGCAAGCAGTTCAAGATACATCATCACAACTCTTCTCCCTACTGGCCGAAGATAAATGGGGCTGTTGAAGCGGCTAATAAGAACATCAAGAAGATTGTGCAGAAGATGACAGTGACATATAAAGATTGGCACGAGATGTTACCTTTTTCTCTTCATGCGTACCGTACCTCAGCACGGACGTCAATAGGGGAGACACCCTATTCCTTGGTTTATGGCATGGAGGCCGTCTTGCCCATTGAAGTTCAGATACCCTCTCTTCGGATTATGAAGGATGCGGATTTGAGCGAAGATGACTGGATTCAGACCCGGCTTGATCAATTGAACTTAATCGACGAAAAGAGACTTACTGCTATTTATCATGGTCAGACGTATCAAAAGCGGATGATCAAGGCATTTAACAAGAAAGTTAGACTACAAGAGTATCAAGTTGGGGACCTGGTTATCAAGTGCATCATACTGCCACAAGGTGATCCCAGGGGCAAATGGACCCCTACTTACGAAGGGCCATTTGTGGTTAAGAACATCTTCTCAAGAGGATCTATGATTCTAACCACCATGGATGGTGACGACCTTCCTCACCCCGTCAATGCAGACATAGTGAAAAGATACTACGCATAATCAAAGACCCGCTAGGTCGACTTGCCTAGGCAAAAATAAGGGCTTCCCGGCGAACCAAAAGGGTTCGGGCAAAAATAAGGGATGAAAATTAAAAAAAACTGTACACCCGGCAAGTCGAAAACCTGGAAAGGCGACTTGGGCAAAAAAGGGTATCCCGGTGGACCAAAAACCCGAAAGGGCGGTCCAGGCAAAAATTAGGGATCAAAGCGTAACACTATGTCTCGTTGGATCACCTTGCAACCAGACTTCAGTATCAATTATCAAGCTCGGACGACACTAATAAATCTGATCTACCTTCAACCAAGTAGCAAAGTGATGAGATGCTCGAGGACATAAAGGCAATAGCAGAGTTGGAACCCAGTGGGATTATTCACATAGCTGTTTTTGTTTAGTTTTTCACAAATTGTATAAATTCTATTTGTTCGGCGGCATTCTCTTACTAGGACGCCAGCCTCTTGTACAAAAATGCCTATTTACAGGCCAAACTTCAAAATTAATACAAGTCATTTTCAGAGAAACTTCAAACTGTTTTTCCTTTTCTGTTTTGTTTTGCAAAGAACGTCCAATGTTCATTTTTGATATATGCATTTGACATTAATTACTGCTCATAAATATTTACATGCGAAACAAAAGACTATTACTTGAAATATCAGAAACAGGGGCATATAAGATTTGTCCAAGCTTTACAGTTGCTCTATCCACCAGGTACAAAGGTAGATTCAGCGGAAGAATATGACCAAGATACTTTCATTCCCCGCAGGGTAAGGAAAAGACAATAATGATAGTTCTCCCCAGCTGAGACTTGCAACTGTGAATCGGTAATATTCTCCCCAAGCAGAGTTTATCTACCATCACCATTGAAAGGTCTTAATATTCCCTAACGGAGTATAAGAATATTCCTCGCCAGAGTACAAGATATCCCCAGTGGAGTTTGAAATTTTTCCCAGCGCAGTCTGAAAAAGCTTCCCCAGTGGAGTTTGAAGAATCATCCCCAGTAGACTTCGGAAGATTGTCCCCAGCAGAACTCAAAGAGTTATTCCCATTAGAGTCTAAGAGGTTATTCCCAGTGAATTCGCAACTGAAAGATCATCCCCAGCGGAGTTCATGCATTCCACAAACAGGAATTCAATCCCCAACAGGATTCAGTATCACCAGCAACGATAATTCAGCCCCAGCGAAATTTATCAGTGGAATCCTCTACAGAACATCTCTTCCCCACAGAGTAATCTCCTCATCATTTTATTCCCCAGTGGAGTTGTCCTCTCTTGCAGGTTTATTCTCACAATCATCTTCGCTCGCCATCCCCAGCGGAAACGAAGAATTCAACTCTTTTCTCCTGCAGCTATCCGAGATTTATTTTCCCCAACTACAAACATTACATTTTCATACATCATGACACATGCATATACGCATCATGCAACACAATCTCATTTATTTTGAGAACATCATTTCCTGATACATATCATGCGTTACATACAACTAATCTTTACCTTTCAGGAAGGATGCGATTAAGTTCTCACAAAATTCAAAGCTATGAAGATTTTTCCTAGCGGGTCTTTCATTATGTGTAGTATCTTTTCACTATGTCTGCATTGACGGGGTGAGGAAGGTCGTCACCGTCCATGGTGGTTAGAATCATAGCTCCTCCTGAGAAAATGTTCTTAACCACAAATGGCCCTTCGTAAGTAGGGGTCTATTTGCCCCTAGGATCACCTTGAGGTAGTATGATGCGCTTGATAACCAGGTCCCCAACTCGATACTCTTGTCATCTAACTTTCTTGTTAAATGCCTTGATCATCCACTTTTGATATGTGTGACCATGACAAATAGCAGTAAGTCTCTTTTCATCAATTAAGTTCAGCTGATCAAGTCGGGTCTGAATCCAGTCATCCTCGCTCAAACCTGCATCCTTCATAATCCGAAGAGAGGGTATCTGAACTTCAATGGGCAAGACGACCTCCATGCCATATACCAAGGAATCGGGTGTTGCCCCTGTTGATGTCTGTGCGGAGGTACGGTACCCATGAAGAGCGAACAATAACATCTCATGCCAATCTTTGTATGTCACCGTCATTTTCTGCACAATCTTCTTAATGTTCTTGTTAGCCGCTTCTACAGCCCCATTCATCTTCGGTCGGTAAGGAGAAGAGTTGTGATGTTGTATCTTGAACTGCTTGCAGAGTTCGGTGATCATCTTATTGTTGAGATTTGTACCATTTTCCGTAATGATCCTCTCTGGTACACCATATCGACAAATCAGATTGTGCCGAATGAACCGCGCCACGACGTTCTTGGTCACTGTAGCAAAGGAAACTGCTTCAACCCACTTCGTAAAGTAATCAATAACTACCAGGATGAAGCGATACCCGTTGGAGGCCGTGGTTCTGATCTCGCCGATCATGTCAATGCCCCACATTGCGAAAGGCCAAGGAGCTGTCAAGATGTTCAGAGGAACTGGAGGTATGTGCACCTTATCAGCATAGACCTGGCACTTATGACAGGTCCGAGAATGCTGATAATAGTCGGCTTCCATTGTGGACCAAAAATATCCTTCCCGTAGGATTTTCTTTGCCATTTTGTGTCCACTGGAATGAGTTCCGAAAGTACCTTCATGTAAATCTACCATAATCCTTTCTGCTTTGTTCTTATCCTCACATCGCAGTAAGGTTGAATCATGGTTACGCTTGTAAAGTATGCCATTGTTGATGAAAACTTTGCCGCGAACCTTCTTAGAAACTTCTTGTCATTAACAGATGCACCTTCGGGGTATTCTTGAGCTTCAAGATACCTCTTCACCTCATGAAACCAGGGTTTATCCGTTGCCTCTTCAGTCTCAATGTCACAGCAATGTGCAGGTTCGTCCAACCTCTCAATGGTAATCCGGGGAGCCTCGTTGTCCCAATTGACTTTTGTTGTACCCCAAAATTTTCCCTCTCATTTTATCAATATTTCCCCTCACAAGGCTCATTGAACTCCAAACAGGATTAGGGTTTTGCTCTGCTTAAGACATCTCCTTGCACTGATGACCTAAATTAGGGTTTGAGTTTACATAAGTAATTTTTGGCTTCTAATGCTCAAAGTGACTTTCATACTTCATGTTGGACTCATAAGTTTGTCCATACCAAGTTTCAAGCCTTGAATCAAAATTTTGCCCAGTCAATTGGACAGTTGACCTAGAAATCAATTGTATTGGAGAAAAAGTCAATTGTAGCCAATTTACATTCAAACTTCATAAATTTTGACCCACATCAACATTATAAACTCATATGAACCATTTGATCAAGTTTGGACCACAACTCCACAAGAAATTTGATCAGATCACCAAAAGGGCAAAATGGTCATTTTTAGGGTTTTGACTGCACAAGGGCAATTTTTGACTTTTGACCTAGCCAATGGCGAAATAGGTTCAAGCATGGATTCAAGGACTCAATGGAATTATCTTGAACTATTCACAAGGTTCAGAAGATCTCAATTGCATTGGATTGACAGATGAATTTTTCAGTCAATTGATCAAAATTTGACTATACACTGAAAAGTCAAACTTTGACTTTTTGGTCAAAATCAAGTGCAAAGGGTCATCTTTCATCAATATGTGTCAAAAAATGAAACTTGTTCATCAAGAAACCCATTTTTGCAAATTAGGGTTTAAAGTTGAAAATTTCCATAACTTAGAATTTTTCTAAGTTATGAAATTTTCTCAATTTTTCCTAACTTTGCCCAACATTTTCACCATGATGCAATTGGATTCAAACAAAACTTCCAACATGAAAGTTGTATTCCTCCACAAAGTCTACAACTTTGATTTACAAATTTTTCTCAAAAGAAGCTTGGATCTCAAGTTATGATTTTTGGAACAAGGGTCCATGAAACTTTTAACTTAGTGAAATTTTGCCCTAATTTAGGCAGGATTTTGACCTATCTTCATGGCCATTTTTCACATAGTTCCACTTGGAATATCAAATTGAATTTCAAATATGGATTGTATAGCATGTTTCAAGCTTTCCAAAATGTCCAAGAACTCTCCAAACTCATTTGTGTTTAGGGAGAATCGAAGGCTTGAAGTTGGCAAAAACTCACTTTTCATCCATGGCATGTTCATAGTGATACAACTTACCAATTCTAATCAGCTTGCTTTGCACTAGATTACAGGCCTCAAAACCATTCCACACTCAATAATTAAATGCAAATCCAATGGTCTAAGGCATTGTTTGTGTCCTTAGAGCATTGCACACAAGATCAATCCCTAAGTAGAAAAAGCAACATTGCCATTTTTGCCAAAATATGCTTTATGTTAAAACCACATCTCTTGAGCCTGGAAAAATATCTTGTGCAGCAAAGCATATCCACCAACTTGAGGGGCCAAGATCAGAAGAAGCAGGCTGATAGATAGCATGTATAGGCTTGTATTACATCATTGTTCATTTTGGCTTAAAAGACAAGAAACATGTCCAAAACACTAGAACTTGAACATCAGCAAAAACCAACTTGTGCAAGCTTTTGAGACAACTTTATCACATCCCCTTGAACCAGAAACACGACCCTTTGAGCCCTCAAACCTCCCATAGCACAAAATCACCTTCCATTGACAAAACAGGGCACTCCCTGCAGTTTGATTTCCACAACTCAAATCCCTCGTGCGTTTTGTCTCAAATTGGTTCAAACACCTTCCATACAACCTATCCAAGCTATCCCAACCCTTAAACACTAACTGTAACTCCATTTACAAGGTTTGCCATTTTTGATTTCAGCTTGTGCAGGTTGAGTTCTGTAGGCTTGTTCAAGTACATTCAAGGCAAGCTAGGCATTGGAGAAGGTCAAGGTAAGTTCAAGCAAGCTCCCAAACATCTCAGGCCTCATTGAAAAGCTCCACATTGCCATACACGAAGTCAACTGAAACGGGTTTTTATCAACTTCCTATCTCTCTATTTAGGAACATTTAGACTTAGGTTTGTGAATGAAAAATGTAGTATTCATAGCCATGAAGTTGTACATATGTTGAGTTTTCATTTTAGTTAAGCATGCTAAGAGAATTTGGTCCATGAACATCGTGAAAAAAATAGGTTAAGATTTAGGGCCAGAGAAATTCTCTCTGGTCTTTGAGAGTTAGGACAAGTTTTTTATATGGTTGAATTCGTCTTGGAAAATGCTACAACTTTGATATTATGTGTTTTTGCATTAGAGCACATATGCAGGATCTGGCATTTTGTACAGGGCACGTGTTTTTGTTTGAACAAGAGGTTGAAGATGAAGTCAGTGGGTTGGGCTTGGTGCTGGCCTTGCTTTTGACACCCCCCTTTTGCTGAATGCACCCCCGCCCCAATTTCTTTATATTTTATATTTTTCTATTTATTTTTCATTTATGATTTTATCTTATATTTTCCAAATATAAAAAATACTCAAAAATATTTTCATAAATTTTCACATTTATTTTTGTATTTTATTTTATTTTTTTTAACATAAAATTAATTTAGTGATTATATACTTTTATTTTATTTGATGAAAACCTAAAAAAAAAAAATATAATAACATTATACTTTTATTTTTATTCTTCATTTTATTTTACACTCAAAAAATATTGTTCTAAATATATTTTTATCTTGTATATATTTTATTTTATTTTTTGTACATAACTAATATAAATTAATATATACATACATACTTTTATTTTATTTAATGAATACTTGAGAATAAAAACTTAAAAATATTATAATTTTATTTTTATTATTATTTATACTTAAAAGTACTTTTTCTAAGCATATTTTATTTTTTGTATATACATTATTTTATTTTATTGTGTATAAATAGTATATTTAATATATTCATATTCTTAAAAGAAAATTAGGGTTTACCCTTAGTGAGAATAATAATATTTCTTTTATTTATTACATTAAACATTTTTACATACATAAAAAAAATAAACATAAACATTTTTGCATAATTCATAATATTTTGTATATTTATTTAATTTGTTTATTTAAATATTGTCCATTTGTTATTTATGCCTTTGATTCAATTTGGATGTAATAGTAAAATTAGGGTTTTAATTTCTTGTCAAATAATCCCCATTCAAAATTGTATCCCCTCCCCATAATCATATTGTAATAGTGGTAGAGTTATTTTTACGCATTTACGCGTTCAATTATGCCATGATTAGAGATTAGGGTTTGTATGCCAACAATCCAAAAATCAAACAAATAGCTTGACTAATACAAAAACAAAAAGCATGAAAATCAATACACAATGCACACTTGCACCCCTAGGGTTACATCCACTTGTTGCCTTAAAAATGGGCCATGTTATGCATGTTGAGTACTTTGGCAAAACAAAAACAAAACAAAAGAACATAGTCCCTCGATGACGCTATCTTGGTTGCCTATATAAAATGATCTAGTCCCTCGAAAAATTGCTAAAGATACTTGACACAATTGCTATCATGGTCTATACGATGACCCGCGCCTATCTCGTTTAACATCCTAATACAAGGTTGTTTACCAAATGCAATGGTAAAACAACACTGTCAAAAGGGTTAAAAACATATAGGAAAGATCTTTGAGTAAAATAGGGTAGATATCTCTTAGTTACTTGATCAAAACTTGCAAAACATCCTTGCTATTTTCAAACACACTTCACAACACAATTTCAAAACAGTTCCCAAAAAACAAACTTTCAAACATTGAAATATCTTTTCAAAAAGACAAACACCTTTGTATATATTCAAACAAGAATCATTACAAAGGTTGCCACAACGATGGCCTCTTTTCAAAACATTTTCAAAACCACACACAAAGCACCATTTCAAACAGTTGAAAAGCAAAAGCAAGTGATCTAAACAAGTAACTAAGAGACCATGGATAACCATGGATGAAAAGGGTGCTTGCACCTTCCCTTTTCATAATCTACTCCCCGAACCCAAGAAAACATCTCAAAGGTCTTTCCTGTGCTTTTTGACCTTTCCTTTGGATAAAATAAAAAGTCGGTGGCGACTCTTGCTAAACCGAAACATTTTCAAACACAAAACGCAAAACCTCAAGTCAGTTCTCCCACCGTATCATAGAACTGGCGACTCTGGTGGGGAAAATTCCAAAAGTGGAGTAACCTTAGGGTTTAGATCACCTTTACATGCTTATCTTGCTTGCTTTGATTGCTTTACATTTGGTTCTCTTGTTTGGGTTTGAATCCTCCACCCGAATTTTTGGGAAACATTCTTAGGTAAATAGCAATACGTTGTGGAAACTGTGCAGGGTATACCGACCTGGTTGAAGCAATAGCTATATTAGTGTGACATATTTGTGGGTACCGGTAGCCTTTGAGTCAATCAAAGAGAATACAAGGCCGCTGAGTGATGTCATGAAGCACTAATAAACTCTTAGAACCTTTACTTTACCAATCTTAGCCTTTTTAGGGGTAGTGAGATTACCGGCTTTGGTGCAGTCTGAAGTTGGTAGATACTCGATACTACACTCATTGAGGGTTGTTTTCTTGGAATATTTCGGTCGCCAGCTAAGTGGCTAAACTGAAACAAGGAACACAAAAAATAATCCAGTGATATTGAGCTCCTTAGAACCCGGTTACTATTTATAGGACATGTTGAGCCAACTAACTTCAAGAGGGTACTTACCTATGAAACCCCATGCAAGCCTGAAACTAGGATCTTGTGTGATTTGCTTGTACATATGCTTGTGCATACATCATGAACATCATAAAGCATCATATGCATCCACTAACCATTTCAAGGGTTTGGATCTTCATCTTTGTTCCTATTTTGTAGGTTATGGAATCACTCCGCAGAAAAACTATTCAGGTCAACCTTGTGAGGATCCCTCCAAAAATCAAGGAGCTTACTTCCAAGATCCCAGAGAATTCTCCCTTCAGTGAAAGACATGGTAGACTTCTCAACTTGGTCAGCTCCAACATTAAAGAAGTCATGGTGAAAGTTCTCTTGCAGTTCTTTGACCCCCTACACCATTGTTTCACATTTCCTGATTACCAACTAGTACCTACTTTGGAGGAATTTTCTCAACTCCTGAGGATTCCTATTCTCCATAAACTACTCTACAACGGTACGGAAGGAGAACCAAAGCCTGAAGATGTTGCTCAAGCCTTGCACTTGCAACCGTCTGATATCAAAGGTCATTGGGAAACCAGAAGTGGTGTCAAGGGCTTCTTGGCAAAGTTTCTGTTTGAGAAGGCACAAGACTGCTGAAATTCTCTAGATCTGCAAGCTTTTGAGGAGATTGTAACACTTCTCGTCTATGGGTTGGTCTTGTTCCCAAACCCTGATCAGCTTATAGATGTGAATGTTGTTAAGATTTTCATATCTCGGAATCCTGTGCCTACATTGCTTGGGGACATCTTACACTCATTTCACACACGAACAATGAGGAAAAGAGGTGTTCTCATGTGTTGTACTCCTCTTCTAGCAAGGTGGTTTATTTCTCACCTTCCCCAATCAAGTTTGACGAATGAGCAGGGTTTAAGGTGGTCACAACAGTTGATGACCCTCACAAATTCTGATGTTCATTGGTGTTCTCCGTCCAGAGAAAATGTCATCATCATTGATCGTTGCGGAGAATTCCCTAATGTCCCACTACTTGGCATTAGGGGAAGCATTACCTATAACCCCTGTTTAGCTCTGAGGAAATTTAGGTATGCCCAAAGGGATGGCCCTCATGACATGCTGATTCCTGACTTGGTTTTTGACTTCGACAACGATGCTCAAGAACTTCGACAAAGGTTTATCCGAGCTTGGAGGATGCCCAACAAAGTGGACAGTAAGACACTGGGGCACAAGAATTCCATCCCCCTTGAGCCTTATCTCAAGTGGGTACGAACCCGCGCCCAGAGTCTTATGATGCCTTACCCCCACATTCTCCCCGTGATCGAAGAGCCTATTATGGAAAGAGAGGTTCCATACACCCTCCTACATCCAGACATGCCAACATCATTGGAAGAATTGCAAAAGAGTTGGATACAGCTTAAGGAAGAGCAGAACACTTTTGAAGCCAGCTTCTATGCCAGTGAGAAGAAGGTTTTGGAACTTACCCGCCGACTTCATGAAGAGGAGACTCTTAACACTTACATCGCGCCAAAAAGGATGCGCAACGTCTTTTTACATTAAGAAGCTTTGTAATATTTCACCCATAGGGCTTTTATGTACTAACAAATTTCTTCTTATTAATATGGCGTGTGTTCTTTTTGTTTGCAACAAATTTGAATTTCTGAATCCTTGAATGCATTACATGAATACACATCATTCATCATATGCATTAACAGGTCTTCACACCAGGTTTCCTTATCTTCCTGCTGTTTATTTCAGCAAGATGGATATAGAGCAGACGGTCAAAGATCTGCAAGCACATAATTCGCAATTCCAACAACTCCTCATGACTTTGGAAAAGGGTCAAGAGGACATTAAAACACTGTTAGAGAAAGAGAAGGAAAATAAGAAATAGAAAATAATTGGTGTGGCCACTATGGGAAGAAGGTTTGAGAACCAGGCAAGGAGAGTTCTGGATTTCCCCTCGACGTCTGACGAAGGGGTTGGTAAAGGAAAGGGAGTTGCAATGCCCTCCGAGTCTGAAGCTGAAGAAGAAGAAGAGGAAGAAGATGAAGATTACTCCGAACAGCAGTACCCTCCGGCGGATGATAAGTATAAGAATCTAGAGGACCGGCTGGAAGCCATGGAGGTGCAAAGGGTACCTGGGCTAGATTTCGAAGAACTAGGGTTGGTTGCTGGGATCGTCATTCCTCCCAAGTTTAAAGTGCCTACATTTGCTAAATACAAAGGTTTGTCCTGTCTGAAGATGCATCTACAGTCCTACGTCAGAAAGATCCAACCTCACTCTTCTGATAAGGATCTGTGGGTCCACTTTTTTCAAGATAGTTTGTCGGGTACGCAATTGCACTGGTTCTATCAACTTGAGAGATCTGATGTTCATAACTGGGAGGATTTAGCTGCTGCTTTCTACCGACAATACCAATATAACGCAGATTTAGCGTCTACTCATACTCAACTACAGAGTATGGGTATGGTCTCTAATGAGGGATTTAAGGAGTATGCCCAGAAGTGGCGGGATTTGGCTGGAAGGGTGCAGCCACCATTGTCGGATAGAGAGCTGGTTGATATGTTTTTGGGGACCCTGTCAGGTCCATTCTTTAATCACTTGATTGGGAGCACATCTGCAGGGTTCACTGAATTAATTCTGACAGGTGAAAGGGTCGAAGCTGGCATTAAGAGTGGTAAAATTCAGAAGGATACTTCTGCTTCCACTGCTATCAAGAAGACCTTCCCAGCCAAGAAGGAAGTTTCTTCTGTTCACAACCAGAGAAATCAAGGAAGAATGGAGCGCCGACCAGCGGTGGGGGCTGTGATGATCCAGAACTCCTCAGTCGATCAACCTCGAAGAAGTCAACCCAGAGCTAACCAAAATAGGGTGGAAAGGCCATAACGGCAATTCACTCAGATCAATATGACACCGGCTCAGGTCCTCCATCACCTGTTAAAGTTAAACCTTACCAAATTGAAAGAAGCGCCGAAAAACCTAAATACCTCTTCTCCCTATTATCATTCAAATGCAAAATGTGCATATCATTCGGACAGTGTGGGGCACGACACCAACAACTGTTGGGCCCTTAAAAAAAAGATCCAAGATTTAATAGATGCCAAGGAGGTGGACTTTGATGCCCCCGAAAAACCTAATGTGATATCCGCTCCTATGCCAAAACATGGTCATAATGTCCATGTTATTGTAGAAGATCTTCATGTTACCGCTGTTGATGACTTAATGACTCTGTTGCTAATGATCAAGATGAATCTGTTGAAAGCCTGGATTTTTCCAGGCTGTGAAAAAGATTGTTACCTTTGTTCGACCTTGTAATCCGACTGTCCGCTGTTGAAGTCAGGCATCCAACGCTTGATGGATACTCAAGAGATCCTCTTTCAGAAAACTCTTGTTGCTACTATCACTCATGTTACTCCTGTTACTCCAATCAATGATGTTGCTATAATCACCATTTCCGACAATCTTTCCAAGACCTGCAAAAGGCCTGTTAAGATTACACTCGATCCAAAGTTTGTACCGCTGAAGATTACCATGCCGGGGCCTATCCCATATGAGTCCAATAAGACAATACCGTGGAATTATGGAGGAGAGATCTTCTATCACGGTGTGAAACAGATCGAATCAGTTGAAGAAAGTTCCGATGAAGAAACCCCTGACATAGGGAATATTGCGGGGACAAGTAAGATCACTCGTAGCGGAAGAATCTTATCTCTGGAGATTTCTCCTCCACGGGAAGTCTTCGGACCCTCAAGTGCTCCTGAGCATGTCAAGATATATGTGCAAAGTCCAGTGATTGAAGAAATCGTTACTCCCGAAGTTGTACCCTCTGCTGTTACTACTGATAAAGGTAAGGGGATCCAAGAAGCGCCAGTCAGGACGAGGGCTCAGACTTTGGTTATCCCCGAGACCACCCAAAAGGAGATGGAGGATATTTTAAAGATAAGTAAGAAGAGCGACTATGATGTTGTAGAGCAGCTGGGGCAAACCCCTTCAAAAATCTCTATGTTGGCTCTATTGCTCTGCTCTGAGGCTCATGCCAAAGCCTTGATCAAATTCTTGAAGACGTCACACGTGCCTCAAGAAACTTCTGCGGATCAGTTTCAAGAGTGTGCAGCCATCCTTACAGCCGACAATGGTCTTGGCTTCTCTGATGCCAATCTGACGCCTAAGGGAAGAAAGCATAATGATGCGCTGCATGTCTCAGGTAGAGTGCAGAGGAACTACACTTGCTCATGTTCTGGTATGTGATCGGTGGATCTGGAACTGACTGTTTAACGTTGGTTCGCGAAATGTCGCGGAAGCAAGAGTCGCCACCGTCTTTTATTTTCTCCAATATGGAAAGGACAAAAGCACAGAAAAATTCCTTATTGAGATTGTTTCTCGGTTCGGGAGGTAAATTTATAGAAAGGGAAGGTGTTAGCACCCTTTCTATCCATGGTTATCCATGGGCTCTTAGATACTTGCTCATTTATGTTTTCAAAATGTTTGCTTTTCAAATGTGAGTGGGTTTGAAAAAGTTTTAAAATTTCAGTTCGACTCTTGTATCAGTCCTCAAGAGTGTTTGAAAAGTTGTTTTGAAAGCTTTTTGAAAGGTGTAGGTGTGAAAAGAAGTTTTTGATTTGTTTTGAATTAGAGCAAGTATCTACGAGCCCATGGATAACCATGGATAGAAAGGGTGCTAACACCTTCCCTTTCTATAAATCTACCTCCCGAACCGAGAAACAATCTCAATAAGGAATTTTTCTGTGCTTTTGTCCTTTCCATATTGGAGAAAATAAAAGACGGTGGCGACTCTTGCTTCCGCGACATTTCACGAACCAGCATTAAACAGTCAGTTCCAGATCCACCGATCACAGAACTGGCGACTCTGCTGGGGAATACTTAAAGTGAGGTGTACCTTAGGATAGTTCATAACTGTGTTTTCAATTGCTTTGACTTGTTTGCTTTAAATTGTGGGACTGTCTTGGGAGTTCTATAAATCCTAACCCGGATATGGGGATACCTTCTTAGAAAGTAGCAACAAGGCTGTGAGGGAACTGTGTGGGGTATACCGACATGGTTGAAACAGTCTGCTACGTTGATGTGGCACTTTGGTGTGTACCGGTAACCCTTGAGTTCAGTCAAGGAGAGTACGGGGCCTCCATGTGGTGTCATGAAGCATCAACTGACCTTAGGAACCTTAATTGAACTATCTTGGCCTCTTTAGGGTAGTGAGATAACTGACTTTGGTGCAGTCCGAGGTTGGTTGATACTCGATACTACACTCAATTGAGGGTTGCTTTCCTGGAATATTTCGGTCGCCAGTTCAGTGGCTAAATCGAAACGATGAACAATGAAAGCAATCCAGTGATATTGGGACCCTTAGAACTCGGTTACTTCTGATAGGACAGGTTGAGCCCACCAACTTCAAGAGGGTAATACCCAGACCCCATGTTGGCCTAAACTCTAAGGGTTGTGGTGTGACTTGTGTGCTTTCATACTTGACTACTTACATGCTTGTCATATGACACTTGAGTTTCTTGCAGGTTTTGTTTACAGTCCTTAATTGGGACTCATTACAGGGCCTACTTACATCACTCCATGCATAGTATAACATCATACCATTGCATACATCCTGCATAAGGACTAATCCATTTCAAGGATCTCAAGGGCTTGTGATGCAGGTCATGATGGACCAACTGTCTAGCAAGGGGCAAAGAGGATTTATTTTCCTCTAGCCAAGGTTGATAACTTGAGTCAGGGGCTATGACCCACTCGATATGGTGAGCCTTGACTCTTGAAGAAGGACTCTCAATAATATGCAGTTCCTCCAATCAAGCCACCGGATTCAAATTCTAACAAGCTTCTTTGTTTATCCCGCGAGGTCCTTGAAAACATTGCATGCATATCATACATATCATTTCATTACAGGTACACTTGTTGCAGGTCACTTACCTTCTTCGCTGTTTATTTCAGCAGTCATCATGAATCCTGAATCATCCAATGGACAAGCTATCAAGGCCCTCCAGGCCCAGAATGCCCAGTTCCAGGAGTTGATTGTGAGCCTAGCCCAGGGTCAAAAGGAATTGAAGACTCTGATTCAGAAGAAGAAGAAGAAGAGGACTATTTTGTTCAACCCTAGACGCAGATCTGGGAACACACTGCAGAATGAAGCTGAGAGGACTACTCCATCTGTGGGGGAAGGCAGTCACCAAGGGAGAGAGGTTCCTAGCCTTGTGGTCTCTGACACCGAGACAGACTTCAATGATGAACAGTACCCCCCTGCTGAGGACCAGTACAAGCAACTAGAGGATCGTCTGAATGCCATGGAAATTCAACAAGTGCCTGAGTTGGATTTCGGAGACCTGGGTCTATCTTCTGGTGTGGTGATCCCACACAAATTCAAGGTTCCTTCTTTTGCTAAGTATGATGGGGCATCCTGTCCCAGGCTGCATCTCAGGTCTTATATGCGGAAGATTCAACCATACACTATGGACAAGAACTTGTGGATCCATTTCTTCCAGGAGAGTCTTTCAGGGACTCATCTCGAATGGTTCTATCAGCTGGATGGAACCAAGGTTCGTAACTGGGAGGAGCTGGCTACTGCTTTTTACAAGCAGTATCAGTATAATTCCGACCTCGCTCCTACACGTACCCAACTCCAGGGTATGTCGTTAGGATCGGGAGAAGGTTTCAAAGAATATGCGCAGAGATGGAGAGACCTTGCTGGGAGGGTACAACCACCTTTGACCGACCGGGAACTCGTTGATATGTTCTTGGGGACCCTATCCGGGCCGTTCTTCAAACATCTCATTGGTAATTCATCTGCAGGGTTTACCGACCTCATTCTGACTGGGGAAAGAATTGAAGCTGGTATCAAGAGTGGGAAGATTCAGGAGGCCACACCTTCGGATACTCACCAAAAGCCTTACATGGGCAAGAAAGAGTCTAATGCTGCATATGGTCAAAAGAGTCGTCGTGACCAACAGGCAGAGGCAGTCATGATCTCTGGTTCTGCACCATGCCGCCAACCACAAAAGGGAAATCAGCGAAGGCCGGACGAGCCTAAAAGACAATTCACCAACATCAACATGCCATGGTCACAAGCATTGCAGCACATGTTGAAAATGAACCTGATTGTGGTGATCAACCCTCCTGCAAATCCCAAGACCTCCTCTCCAAACTACAATCCAGAGGCGAGGTATGCTTATCATTCTGATAGCCCGGGGCACGATACTGAGGACTGTTGGGCGCTGAAGTATAAGATCCAGAATATGATCGACACTAAGGAGATCGAATTCGAGCCTGCTGAGACTCCCATTGTGACCACTGCTCCTTTGCCAAAACATGGCTAGGATTGAGAGATTTTTGTTCATTTGAATTCAAGTTGTATTTTTCTTTTCTTGTTCAAACAAACAATTGTCATGATAAACTCTTTTATTTCATGAATGCATTACACACGTCTGTCTTGAATTAATTATGCGTACTATACTTAAAGCTGCTTTCATATTTTTTGTGATGATCAACTCTTGATTAATAATTCTAAGCCTCTTGAGGGAGGATGACGAAAACGATACCATGATCTTTACAGTATGCTTTTGAACAGACCCTGCTGATGAAGTACAGGCATTGTTTCAAATCCCTAAACACTGGAGTTATAAGGAAGATAATCCCTCGTCAACCCCTCTGAGCCAAAGAAGTAGGAGTTTTTCTTTTCGAAAATCAAAACCCTTAATCATAACCTGGGGCAGGGTAGTTCTCTCAGTTTGATCCAGGTGTACAACGAATGGCACCAAGGGAGTCTTTACAAAACAAAAGACAGTGATGGTCCTGAATAATCATAAAGACAGGCAGTCATTACCAAAAAAAAACTAAAGCCCAATAAGTCAAAACCTATGAAGGAGACTTACAAAACTGGGGCATCCCGCTGATTGTAATCACAAAAGAAACAGTTCAGGCAAAAAATAGGGATAACAAAATCAAAAAAGAAAGAGGTCCTACAAACCCTCAACACAAAAGGAAATGACTGCCTATTCAAAATAAATCGTCAGTATCCGAACCATCACTGGTATATCAAAGCAAAGACTCAAACAAGGTCTAACGCACGATCAGTTGAGCTTAGGTTTGAAGAACATCACGAAGAGCGGGTGGGTACAATTACTTTTTGAGCCTTCTCCTTTATTTCTTAAACCGTGAACCAGGCCATGCTACAACCCTTAAAAGTCCTAGCTGAAGCATGGTTTAATTCGAAAGCATACTGTTACGAAAGGTATCCTGACTCCTTAAGGCTTGCGGTAAAATAACGAGTTGACATCACAGTTTACAAAATTGCTTGTTTTACTAAAAATGCCTTTTCAAAAAACTTCAAGACAGACATAAGCTTTGCATCTTTAAATAACATTTTTTGCATATGACTTTTTGTTCGAATAGCAGAGAAATTCGCACAACGAATATCTAAGTGAACAAAAGTACTTCCAACCAAGGGGCAGACGTGATCAATGTCCATCATCTGGGGCAGTCCAGTCAAGATTCAGAGAATCTCTCAAATGCCAAATACCAGGGGAAAATCTCCGCCCGAGTCACTTGGGGCATTCCAGCAATGAATCTTGCCCAATCAGACATCTTCTGGTAGCAGGGCAACACAACACTATCAACAGGGGCACCTCCCTACATCCTGAGAGCATGGACATAGTCGGAAAAAAATACTACGCACGATAAAAGACCCGCTAGGTTGACATACCTAGGCAAAAATAAGGGCTTCCCGGCGAACCAAAAGGGTTCGGGAAAAAATAAGGGATGGAAAAGAAAAATTTGTACATCCGGCAAGTCGAAAACCTGAAAAGGCAGCTTGGGCAAAAATGGGTATCCCGGTGGACTGAAAACCCGAAAGGGCAGTCCAGGAAAAAGTTAGGGATCAAGAGCATACGAATATGTCTCGGCATCTCGTCACTTGCCTACCAAAGGGAAGATTTGTCAATCGGCAGTCATCCAGCACCTCCACAAGGTATCTTTTCCCCTCACCTCAGAAACAGGGGCAATAATGAGTTGTCCAGGCAATCCAGTTGCTCTGTCAACCAAAGTACCGAGGAAAGGTTAATACAAAGATGATTACCATCTACCTTTACAAATTCCAGATCAACATTGGTAACAAGCCAAGAAAAATCAGTGGACGACTGATCGTGGGTTAATATCCGAAACCAAACAGGACAATCATCCACTTGATCATCATCAGGCAACCCTACACCGGTTCCTTCTCAGCTTTCAGACAAAGTCTTACATGGACTCATCCACAGGCAACCCTATACCGGTTCCTTTTCTTTCAGAAAAAGTCTTACACGGACTTATCATCAAAGTAACCCTACACCGGTTCCTTCTCAATTTTCAGACGAAGTCTTACACGGACTCACCCTCCACAAGTAACCTTACCCCGGTTCCTCCAGAAGTCTTACACGGACTTACCTCAAAGATAACCTTACCCCGGTTTATCAAGAAGTCTTGCATGGACTTATCCCGAAATAACCTTACCCCGGTTCCTCCAGAAGTCTTACACGGACTTACCTCAAAGGTAACCTGACCCCGGTTCCTCCAGAAGTCTTACACGGACTTATCCCGAAGTAACCTTACCACGGTTCCTCCAGAAGTCTTACACGGACTTATCCCGAAGTAACCTTACCCCGGTTCCTCCAGAAGTTTTACACGAACTTATCCCGAAGTAACCCTACACAGGTTATCTCTTTCCAGGCGTAGTTTTACACGGACTCGTCATCAGTAAACCCTACACAGGTTTCCTTCTCAAAACTCCAGATGTAGTTTTACACGGACTCATCACCCAGAAACCCTACACAGGTTCTCTATTTTTAAGGATGCAGTTTTACACGGAATCGTCACCCAGAAACCCTACACAAGTTCTCTATTTTCAAGGATGCAGTTTTACACAGACTCGTCATCAGTAAACCCTACACAAGCTTCCTTCTCAGCTCTAGATACAGTCTTATACGGACTCATTGTCAGTAAACCCTACACCGGTTTCCTCCCTCCAAAGATGCAGTTTTACACGAGCTCATCATCAGGCAACCTTACACATACTCTCCCCAAGCAGAGTTAGCCTGCATTCAGCCCTATGGAAGTTGGATTATCCTCCAGCAGATCTCAACATTCCTAACAAGCATCCCCGGCAGTCTTGATCTAAGATTGTTCCCCGGCGGTATACCAGAAATTCAGTGGAGCCACTTCCCCAGTATATCTCAAAAAAATTTCCCCAGGAAAGTTCAATCCATCTCCCCAGCACGAAGCTTATCCCCAGTAGATTCTGGAAGCTTATCCCTCACAGAGCACGAGCGCGTCTCCCGGCTTTATTCAAAGGTTATTTCCCTACCAGGATATAACTGGTTTATCCTCAGCCAAAAGCCACGGAAGGATCATCCTCGACGAAGTCTTCCTATCCCCAGCGGAGTCTATCAAAGCTTCCAACATAACAACGGTATCCTCAGCAAAGTTACCATCAACATCCCAGCAAAGTACCTCTCTCCCCACAGAGTATTGTTCCCCAGCAAGATCGCTAGAATAATTTTCTCCCCGCAGAGTAATCCATTCGCCAAGACTATTCCCCAACGGAGTCATCTTCTCCTACCGGTTCATTCTTGCAATCTTTATCCCCAGCGGAAACAACAAAGCACTACTCTCCAACATCAGCCCAGGATTTAACTTCCCGGCACCCGTCAAGGATTTACTTTCCTGGAAAAAAACATACATTCATAAACATCGCACTTCCATACATTATAGCATGCATATACGCATCATGATCTTACGATCTCATTTATGTTGAGAATATCATTGCTTGATCCATATCATGCATTATATATGACTGACCTTTACCTTTCAGGAAAGATCCAGTTAAGTTCTCAGCTATATTCCAAGACTTTCGTCTGGTTCAGTTAAATCGACTCCTAAATATTTTTCTGATTCTTATCCAGTCAAAGTTAATCCAAGACCTTCTCTGGTTCAGTCAGATCGACCCTAAGATCTCCCTGATTCTTATCCAGTTGAAGATTCCAAGACCTTGCCTGGTTCAGTTAAATCGACTCCTAAAGATTTTTCTGATTCTTATCCAGTCAAAGGCCTTCTCTGGTTCAGTCAGATCGACCCTAAGATCTCCCTGATTCTTATTCCAGTTGAAGATTTCAAGACCTTGTCCAGTTCAGTTAAATCGATTCCTAAAGATTTTTCTGATTCTTATCCAGTCAAAGGCCTTCTCTGGTTCAGTCAGATCGACCTTAAGATCTCCCTGATTCTTATTCCAGTTGAAGATTCCAAGACCTTGCCTGGTTCAGTTAAATCAACTCCTAAAGATTTTTCTTATTCTTACCCAGTCAAAGGCCTTCTCAGGTCCAGTTAAATCGATTCCTAAAGATTTTCCTGATGAAGACTCAGTAGAAGACATCCAAGATTCTCTCATCGTTACTGTTGAGGTAGTAATCTCCACAGATTCTCTCATCGTTACTGTTGAGGTAGTAATCGCCCCAGGTTCTCTCATCGTTACTGTTGAGGTAGTAATCGCTCCAGATTCTCTCATCGTTACTGTTGAGGTAGTAATCATCCAAGGTTCTCTCACCGTCCCGTTGAGGTAGTAACCATCCCTGATTCATTCATCACCTTTTTGAAGCTCCAGACCCGATTCCTGTATCTCGCCAGGGCACGTCTGAAGAGGTTGAAGATTCGATTCCTGTAACCAGTCAGGGCACGTTTACACAAAGAGTCTGAAGACCAGCTCCTGTAACAGGCCAGGTACTCGTTTTCTATTTCAAGTACGCAAGTTCTCGCTAAGGAAACTCTTACGCGATCGACATCCATATGGCATCTATAAGCCCATCTTCCTATCCATCAACCTCCAAATGGCATCTGTAAGCCCATTCCCACCATCACACTGCTAACATGTGAATGCAAATTTCTGGGAACTCTAGTGTTCAATCATCTTCCACCTTCGGATCACGAAAGGCACACACGCCAATCTACATCCTCAGGTCTAAGAAGATTGAACAGGGGCAACTGTTGTACCCCAAAATTTTCCCTCCCATATTCTCCAAGATCTGCAAAGAGCATGCTTCAAAATCTCCCAAGGGTTGCACAATCCAATTGCCTCCTAACAGTCAAAAATTAGGGTTTTGGTTCTGGCAAAGAAATTGAAGTTTCCAAGGGTCCAAACAAGTCCCACATGCCCATAAACATTTTCAAGCATCCTTATGCCAAGTTTCAAGACTTACAGCACAAAATTGCACAGTCAAAAACCCTAATTGCTCAACAGTCAACTGCAGGGGCAAAATGGTCATTTGACAGTCAAAAGTCCAAATTTTTGGTCAACATCTTATTTTGAAGCCACAAACATCATTTGATCAATTCTTGATCATGATTCTCAAGGCATGGCTCAAAAAGTCTCAAGATGCAAAAGTTTCTATATTTGGACAGCTGAAAAAGTCAACTATAACTTGACCAAGGCATAACTTCCACATGGTTTATCAGAAAAATTCCATCCAAAGCTCATTTTGAAGAGAATTACATTTCCTACAACTCATCTTCACACTTCAAGTCCAAGAAATGCTCTCACAAAAAGTTATCAATCTCAACATTATAGGTCATTTTCAAAAGTCAACAAAAAGGCACTTTAAGTCAAAGACCATAACTTGAGATTGGTAAATCAAAATGACATGGGACCAAAGGCATTGGTTAGAGGACTTCAAGACCTTTCCAAAATGTCCAAGAACATGATCAAAGCTTAAAAATTGAGCAAGATATGCCTTGTGGAAGTTGGGAAATTTTTGGGAATTTTGAAAAGTCAACTTTGCTTCAAATGCCTCAAAATCGCTAATGGGTCTCAATTTCTTCCAAGAATCATCACCCAAAAGCTATGCACGACCCATTGACCCAAAGGGGAGTTATTTTCTTATTTTTAATTTATTAATTGAATTTTTAAATCTATTAATTCATTTAATTAAAATTAAATATGAGAAAAATACTAAACAAATGTTTTGGAATCTTTTTGTGCAGCATTTCCACTCCTTATTTACTCAAGATTTCGTGCACATCAAAAAAGGAAAGATTCTATGCAAATAGGCATGTTCTTCATGACAAAAAGATTGAAAAAGATTCATGAAAATCACAAATTCAAAAACATTGATTGAATGGATTTTGGGCTTGTTTTGTTAACCTAAATCGTTCACATACATAAGGAGAACATAACCCTAAAGCCAGGAAGGAGGAAGCTGCGCCCAAGAACACAAAACACTTTGCACTTTTCTCTCAAAATTTTGAAAACTGAAAACACACATAGAGCACGTTTCAAAGCAAAAGAACAATCCCAATACATTCCTGAGACAACCAGGAATCTTTTCCAATCGAAATCAAGCCTCCATACATCCAGAACTGGTAGAACCACGTTGCCCTGTTCTCAAATATTTTCATATTCGTGTTTTGATTTGCATACCTTTTCCATATGTTTTAAGCACTGATTTATACTAACATGAGCATTCTAAAGCTGTTGGCATTATTTGATTGAACTTTTAAGCCTTGTACATGAATCCACCATGGAAGCTGCCTAGGGTTTCACAGGTTTGAAATTGGGGTTTCTTTCCTGAGGAAAAATTAGGCAACGAGACCTATACCATTGGAATCAGGGCTTTCTGACGATTCAAAACCATACCTCGCGCTCAATTTATGAGGGACCATACTCTAATCGCTATTTTTTGCAGGATGGATTTAGTGGGGGTTTAAAACCCCCGCTATCTCTTTTCTGTTTGCAGGCACAACGGAGAAGAAGCAGGCGTGGCTTGTGTAGCGATAAAAAATGTAGCGGGGTAAATCGGAGATCGAATTATTGATTAATTCGTCTCACAAAAGCAAGAGTCGCCACCGCGCTTTATTGTTTCCAAAGGAAAAGGGAAAAGAGCGAAATAAAACCCTAAATATGCAATGTAAATAATAATAAAAAATACAAAGCGTTTTTGAAAAGAGATCTTATGGTTCGGGGGTTGGTTATACAATGGGAAGGTATTAGCACCCAATGCATCTATAATACTCTATAGGAACCTTTTGAAATATCTGTTTTATTTAAAATTGATTGCTTGATTGAAAATAAATCGTTTTGGCCGAAACAGGATACGGACGGGTTTTTGAAGTTACGACGACCTAATGTCGAAGTTTTTGCTTAAAGGGCATAAATTTTGAAAAGGTTGAATATTTGAGGAAAAATTATCCTAAGTTTTAATGAAATGCGAAAGCTCGCGCAGTTAGACTTGAGGACATGAAGTCAACAAATTTACTGTTTTTCCTTTGGATTCAAACATAGACAGAATAAACAAATAAATATGGAATAAATACACAGACAGAATATGCGAATAATGACTAAATAACGATAATTTAAATGATAGGTTAATTGATGCGAATAATGTATTTTTATGATTTTTGTTTAATATTAACGGGAAAAAAGTATTTTTAATTTTTACGCATTTTGATAGGGATAAAAAGCAAGAGAATTATTTAACGAAGACGAAATGTTTTTTTAGTTTTTAAGTTTTTATTTTATATATTTGATATTAATATTAATAAGGCAAGAAAATGAATTAATAAAATATTTTTTATGTTTTTTCTATTTTTATATGTTTTAGAATTTTGTTTAATAACGATGTAAGAGGAGAATTAATAAAAAAACTAAAGTGTCTATCTTCTTAAATTCTATATTTTTTATGCATATGAAAATAGAATACTTATTAAGAGATTTTAAATTAAATGGAAAGTTATTAATTTACCCTAATGAAATAAAATTAAAACTCTTAAATTAAATCCAAAGTTTAAACTAAGAGGTCAAACTAATTAATTAAAAAAACCTAGTTAGACATATCTTTTTGTTTTTACTAATTAATTATCATAATAATAATTCTAAAAAAAGATTAGAGAAAATAAAAAAAGTGAAAAAGTGTATCAAAATAAAAAAACAAGCAAGAAAGGTATATGGGCTAGATGGTTTGAAGGCCCACGCAGAATTCAAAATGGGGGGGTGCAGAAGCAAGTCGTGTGGGCTTAAGGAGGAGAAATGGGGTGAGGCCCATTGGTTTTACAAAATGCTTAGGGTTAATTTGTTTAACATAATTGGGGATTAGGGTTCTGCTAGGCAGAACGGCGCTCATCTCTCTTCTTCGTCATCTTCTTCGCGTCTTCTTCTCCATGCTTGCCTCTGAGTTTCGCTACCTAACTTCTTGCCATGGCCACCCACTCCAAACTCCTCTTCCCTCTAGCCAAACGAAAAAGGGAGGGCTACGGATTTACGGTAAAACGCTATTCGATTCGGTAACGCTTAGTTACATTTTTGCATGTGTGATTCTGATTACGTGATTCTTACTGTTTTGATTCTTATTGTTTGATTCTTATTGTTTGATGGAGGTACCACAGAAGTAAAAAAGGAGAGGGAATCGTTACCTAGGTGGAGACAGAGGAGGAGGTCGGGAGCGAAGGAGGCCAGGCGGCGAGGAGAGGATGGTCGCGAGCTCGCTTCGGTGACCGGTATTTTATATGGTTTCCTTCTTCTTATTTTGCCTTGGTACTGTGCTGTGATGTTTCTCTTCTTCTTCTGCCTTGATACTGTGCTTTGATGTTTCTCTTCTTCTTCTTGCTGGTACTGTGCTTCGATCTTTGGCCTATGATAATGTTTTTTTTTAGGCTTTGAGTTGTATGCTTTGAATGGCCAGTGATGGTAACACTGAGGCCTTGCTTGTGTTGCCTTCAAGGTTGGTTTTGGGCGGAACGTTTCAGGTTTGGCCTAGCTTGGCTTCAGTAGATTTGTGACTGATGATGTTTTTGGCTTGGGTAATAAGTTTGACAGGTTTGTGAGTATACTGGTTTTGTGTTGGTTGGACAGGTTGATGGAAACAGGGGAATAGGTCTTTTTCGTTGCTAGGCCATATTGATTGTGTGGTTTGAATTAGTTTTTTGTGTGAGATTGTTTTTTGATATCTATTTGACAGTAGTGGTGATGTTGGCTTAAGGGCTCAATCAGTTTTGTGAGGTTTAGGCCATATGGTGAAATGGTTTTTTGACAGTAATGGAATGGTTATGCAGGTCTGCTGGTTTTTGTGTGAGATTGTTGATAACTATTTTTTCTAAGTCTTGAGGGCTTGGATATTGATGGTCTGATATATGATTCTTGGATGGTTATGTTATAACAGTTTTCTCCTTCTCTTTGTTTACGTTACAGGCTGGAGGTTTTTGAAATACTTCACCCTCTTCCCTGGCATATCTGCACCATACTGCTACCTCTAAGTTGTCTCTATTCCTCTTTTATGTTTTTATTTCTACTGGCTATATTTTGCAGTTTGTCTTGTATCTCTTTCCTGCCTATGCCAAACCTGTAAAACCACACTTCTCCCTCTCTTTTTCTCTCTCAGTACAGTTTGACAATAAAATGATATGCTGTACTTTTCTGAAATTGCAAATGGCCAGAAAATGATGAAAATAAGGAATATTACATTGCTTGCATATTGGTTAAACTGCATATCTTTTGACTTCTAATGCAATAGTAGCTTGTTTTGTTTTTTTACTATGTGGGCATAGGTTTACGTTGGCATTTGCTTGCATATGTTGAGATCATGCAGGGACTTTGTATGCTGTATGTTTTTTTGAAATATGCATTTGGGTTTTGAAAAAATGCAATTAATTTAAAACATGCAATTTTTGACACAAAATGAACTTGTGCATTCATTTA
The DNA here is from genome assembly GCA_948472305.1 of Vicia faba. NCBI lineage: Eukaryota > Viridiplantae > Streptophyta > Magnoliopsida > Fabales > Fabaceae > Vicia > Vicia faba. The sequence goes on along the minus strand of OX451739.1, from coordinate 1,633,739,512 downwards.
AAAATTCCTCTCTTTTTTGTGAACCGGGAGAAATCCCGTGATTTGCAAAAAAGAGTAACTGATTCCGGCCATTGCTTTTAATGATGAACCTTAAATAATTTCGCTTTTTAACTATTTGTTCGAATTCTAATTTCTTTTAATTTTGCAGGTAACATCAAGTGAGCAGACAAAAACGCATTGGATCAGAAGATTTTGAATTAGGAATATTAGATTAGTTTTTTATTTCATTTTAGCTTTGTAAATTTATTATTGTAATTTTGTTGTAATAGATACAATATTTACATAATAATTGTACAATTAGAAAAAATGAATAAAAATCCAATATTCGCCAATTAATTTCTTCTTTCTCTCTAATTATTTATTTTATCGTTTACAATTCTTTAATCGTATAATAATTGAAAACGAATTTCAACTACCTACATTCAGAATAATAAACAGATAAATAAATAATTATCATTGATCAATTAATAGCCTCAATTATTTAATTCATCATCCATAACTTTCTAAATTATAATAATTAAAATAGAATTTCAATTATTTAACTTAGAATGACAAATGATTAAATAATCGTTATTGACCAATAAACTTTTCCGAATATTTATTATATTATTCATAAACCTTTAAATTATGTAATAACTGAGAATGAATTCCAGTTATTTAAATTTAAGATAGTGAGTAATAAATAAATACTGTCTGCACAATTAATGCGCCTCTTCTCTAATGTTTATTTTATTATCTATACATCTTTAAACTACATAATAATCGAAAACGAATTTCAATTATTTAAATTTAAGATAATAAATAATTAATAAACATTATTTTAGCACGAATCGATTAAATGATTTAGTGTTCAACATAAATAGCTCTCGGCCTGAAAAAAGTTATGAATTTTAAAATCGATGGATCAAAACACTTGTAATGTAATGATGCAGGTAGGAGACGATATCTTAGGTCAAAATTTGGGGTACAACAGCTGCCCCTATTTAAGTTTCTTCTATCCGGAGATATGAAGATTGAAATCTTCGTTTCGACGAGATTGAAGGTACTTAAATACATAACTACGCAAATTTTGTCCTAAGATGCCGTCGTCATGTTTTATATGAATGCAGCGATCGAACTCACAGAGAATGATATTGTGTGAAACAAGACAATGTTGGGGGAATCGAACACCAACAAAACACAGCGGCATGGATTATACATTACTGGGGAAACAAGCTATCGACTTTAAACGACAGACTCTTGACAGTGAACAAAAACCGATGGGATACAACCTCTAACCCTAACAAAGAGAGCGTCTTGCATAGGCCATAACAGATCATTGATCCAAAACAGTGAGTTCGCAACTCAAGGTCAATGATAGACAGAGAGTATCAAATTGCTGATAACTGATTACGGACTTCTGGAGGTACAGATTCGTAACAGACTTCTCTGCTAGATTTTCAGAGATATACTCATTAATGCTGAAGTAATAAGATTGTAGATACGCAGGTTGTTCGAATAAAAAAGTTGCCACTTGCTGTTGTCCAAAGAAAATACCAATAACATACAAGTTGCTCAAATAAAGAGGCTACCACTTGCTGTCGTCCAAAGAAAACCGATAACATACAAGCTGCTCAAATAAAGAGGCTACCACTTGCTGTCGTCCAAAGAAAACCGATAACATACAAGCTGCTCAAATAAAGAGGCTACCACTTGCTGTCGTCCAAAGAAAATACCGATAACATACAAGCTGCTCAAATAAAGAAGCTGTCGCTTGCTGTCGTCCAAAGAAAATACCGATAACATACAAGCTGCTCAAATAAAGAAGCTGCCGCTTGCTGTATTCCAGAAAAGTAATAACGTACCGGTAACTCATGAAGAGTTTGCTGCTTGTCGCTTTCAAAAAGTAAATGATGCACTAGTAGCTCGTGAAGAACTGCTGCTCGTCGCTTTCAAAAAGTAAATGACGCACTAGTAGCTCGTGAAGAACTGCTGCTCGGCGCTTTCAAAAAATAATAACGCACTAGCAGCTCGTGAAGAACTGCTGCTCGGCGCTTTCAAAAAGTAACGCACAAGTTGCTCATGAAGAGCTGCCGCTTGTCGTTTTCCAACGGTGTCTGTAACGTACAAGTTGCTCATGAAGAGTTTCCGCTTGTCGTTTTCCAAAACCAAACAGAAGGAAATTGCGATGATATTGGCAGAGAATAAAATCCTCGTCAAAGAGAACCATGAATCAATCCTTCCCGAGGAGATCACCTACTTAAAGGTGCGACATAAACGCACCAGCCGTCTAGGTCACGAACTTACTGGGGAGAATCAAAGAAATAGCCTATGCAAGAGGCAGCAACTTCATCCAGGGATAACCTAGAGAGAAAACAGTCAAACAAGACTCCACCCAATGAGAAAGTAACTCGATTGGGGAATTCATCCTATCCAGAAATGGACAAGGTAAGCTGAATCAAAAATCATCCACGAGGGTTAGCTCCGTTGGGGAATTTAGAAAGGAAGCACATTTTCTGCCTAAGCTAACCTTCTACTTGGAAATAAATATGTACGTTGTTCGAATAAACAAAGTACGACCCAAAATCAACGGCAAATATGGATATGCATGCTGATATAAGTGTAAATGAGTGAATGAATGTTATGCTGACAAAATAGACAGATGGAATATCTTGGAGATAATAAGATGTCACAGCAAAATAGATACTCGGCCAATCTTGAAAAGACGGAAGATAAACGGAACTGGAAACACAAAGCAACGTCGGAGAGTATCACGCTACAAGGCTCAAGTCTTCTGAGGAGAAAAGCATCCAAATCCAATCTTCTAACACCAATAGACCACGGTATGAGACAAAGCATACCAAACTTCAGAAATCGCCCAAATAGAGATAGCCAAAACAATGCTTAACTGGGACAGCTGGGGAGTCACCAAACTTAGTACCACGAGAAACGCAAGTTTACACAACCAACACCTCGTGACGATTTTGAAACGAAACATGCTCATCATGCAAGGATAAACTACTGTACTGCTTCGCATTTCATGACTTGACCATCCTTGGAACAAACTGTTAATATTCCTTTCGTTATTCACGACACATTTTTTTTAAAATAAGAACATTTTAAGTAAATTTGTTTCAAGTATTTCCATAAAAATTAAAATTTTGCCCACATAAGGTAAATGCTCAAATTCATTAATAAGATGGTAGTTCGCTAACAACGCGACTCCAACGATTTACAAAACGTGGGAAATAGTACATGAAAAAAAAGGCTATACAAAAACAATGATCACCATTCTCCCTAACAACTTCGAATTCCAAAGTGTGCTCAAGTGCCAAGACTGGTTTGACCAGAAGTTTGCCTAAGCGAAATACTTCTTGACTGCATCGGCGTTCAAGGGACGCGGGAGTTCTTCACCGTCCATATTGGTGAGAATCATGGCACCTCCAGAGAAGACTTTCTTAACAACATACGGTCCTTCATAATTCGGAGCCCACTTGCCCCTAGAATCGGGTTGGAAAGATAATATTTTCTTGAGCACAAGGTCACCTTCTCTGAACTCGCGTGGTCGAACCTTCTTATCAAAAGCTTTCTTCATCCTCTGCTGATACAATTGACCGTGACACAACGCTGTCAATCTCTTCTCTTCGATTAAATTCAACTGATCATACCTACTTTGACACCATTCAGCCTCAGAAAGTTTGGCTTCCATCAACACTCTCAGAGACGGAATCTCAACCTCCACGGGGAGTACTGCTTCCATACCATAAACTAGGGAAAAAGGGGTTGCGCCCGTTGAAGTTCGAACTGAAGTACGGTACCCGTGTAAAGCAAACGGAAGCATTTCATGCCAATCCTTATAAGTTACTACCATCTTCTGGACAATCTTCTTGATGTTCTTGTTCACAGCTTCAACAGCCCCATTCATCTTCGGTCTGTAAGGAGAAGAATTATGATGTTCGATCTTGAACTCTTCACAAAGCTCTCTCATCATCTTGTTATTCAAATTCGAACCATTATCAGTGATGATCTTGTTTGGGATACCGTATCGACAAATGATCTGATTCTTGATAAATCTGACTACCACCTGTCTGGTTACATTAGCATAAGATGCTGCTTCCACCCACTTGGTAAAATAATCGATCGCTACCAAGATGAAACGATGACCATTTGAAGCTTTGGGTTCAATCATCCCAATCATATCAATGCCCCACATAGAGAAAGGCCAAGGCGAAGATATAACATTGAGGAGGGTCGGTGGCACATGCATCTTGTCCGCATAAATCTGGCATTTATAACACTTCTTCACATACTTGCAGCAGTCGGATTCCATGGTCATCCAATAGTAACCAGCTCTCAACATATTTCTAGCCATTGCATGTCCGTTGGCATGAGTGCCAAAGGATCCTTCATGTACTTCTTGCATTAGCATGTCTGCTTCACGTCCGTCTACACATCTGAGCAAGACCATGTCATAATTCCTCTTATACAAAACTTCTTCATTGAGAAAGAAACTGCTTGCTAATCTTCTCAACGTCTTCCTATATTTATTGGATGCCCCAGGCGGGTACTCTTGAGTTTGAAGAACACGTTTAATGTCATAGAACCACGGTTTGTCGTCGGTGACCTCTTCCACTGAAAACACATGAGCAGGTCTGTCAAGGCGCATAACTCAGATTGTAGGCACGTCATTCCAATCATTCACTTGAAACATTGAAGACAAAGTAGCTAAAGCATCAACCATTTGATTCTCGTCTCTAGGGATATGATGTAATTCCACTTTGTTGAAGAAAGTTAACAACCTTCTAGCATAGTCTTTGTAAGGGATCAAACCAGGATGACGAGTCTCCCATTCTCCTTTGATTTGATTAATCACCAATGCTGAATCTCCATAAATATCAAGAATCTTAATCCTTAGATCCACTGCTTCTTCGAGACCCATAATACATGCCTCATATTCCGCCATGTTGTTCGTACAATCAAACTTCAGTCTTGCCGTGAACGGGATATGAGTACCTCGGGGAGTAACGATGATTGCCCCAATTCCATTTCCATAGGAATTCACAGCTCCGTCAAATATCAAACCCCAACGGGATTCAGGATCAGGTCCTTCTTCAGGTAACGGCTCTTCACAATCTTTAGCTTTCAAGTACATAACATCTTCATCTGGGAAATCAAACTTGATGGATTGATAATCTTCAATTGGTTGGTGAGCCAAATGATCGGCTAAAATACTCCCTTTGATTGCTTTCTGAGTGTGATACTCAATGTCATATTCAGATAACAACATCTGCCAACGGGCTATTCTTCCAGATAAGGCGGGCTTCTCAAAGATATACTTGATCGGATCCATTTTGGAGATCAACCAAGTGGTGTGGTTAATCATATACTGGCGCAGACGGCGAGCAGCCCAGGCTAAAGCACAACAGGTTTTCTCAAGCAATGAGTATCGAGACTCACAGTCTGTGAATTTCTTACTCAAATAATATACAGCATGTTCTTTTCTTCCAGTCTCGTCTTGTTGACCAAGCACACATCCCATGGAATCTTCTAATATGGTCAAGTACATAATCAAAGGTCTTCCTTCCACCGGAGGAATCAAAATGGGAGGTTCAAGCAAATATTCTTTGATGCTATCAAAAGCTCTCTGACAATCTTCTGTCCACACACATCCTTGGTTCTTCCGGAGAAGCTTGAAAATCGGCCCACAGGTGGCAGTCATATGAGATATAAACCTAGAAATGTAATTCAGTCTCCCAAGGAATCCTCTTACTTGTTTTTCCGTCTTGGGTGCGGGCATTTCCCGAATAGCTTTGACTTTATCAGGATCTACCTCAATACCTTTCTGACTGACAATGAAACCCAGAAGTCTTCCAGAACGAACGCCAAAAGTACACTTGTTGGGATTCAGACGGAGTTTATACTTCCTCAAACGCTGGAATAACTTCAACAAATGTTCCAAGTGATCCTCCTCAGTTTGTGATTTGGAAATCATATCATCCACATACACTTCTATCTCCTTATGCATCATGTCATGGAACAAAGCAGTCATGGCCCTTTGGTATGTTGCGCCAGCATTCCTCAAACCAAACGGCATAACCCGATAACAGAAAGTTCCCCAAGGTGTAATGAAAGCGGTCTTCTCCATATCTTCCGGCGCCATCTTGATTTGATTGTAACCAGAGAAACCATCCATGAAAGAAAAGACTTTGAACTTGGCAGTACTGTCGACCAATACGTCAATATGAGGTAATGGGAAGTCATCCTTTGGACTAGCTCTATTCAGATCTCTGTAGTCTACACACATCCGAACTTTGCCATCTTTCTTAGCAACAGGCACTATGTTGGCTAACCACTGAGGACAAACCGACGTTACAAGGAAACCTGCGTTGATCTGCTTCTGAACCTCCTCTTTCATCTTGTCAGCCATATCGGGACGAGTCCTTCTCAACTTCTGCTTGATCGGTGGACACTCAGGTCTCAACGGTAAACGATGTTCCACAATGTCATTGTCCAACCCTGGCATATCTTGGTAGGACCAAGCAAACACGTCAACATACTCTTTGAGAAGCTCCAACATCTTCTCCTTAATTTCCGGGATAAGCAATGCTCCAACTTTGACTTCCTTTCTATCTTCTTCATCACCCAAGTTGACCAACTCTACAGGTTCTTCAAATGGTTGAATGACCTTCTCATCATGCTCAAGCAAACGGGAAATCTCAACAGGAACCTCTTCATCATCCTCTTCTTCGGCTCTGAATACAGGGAATTCAAAGTTGGGAGAGGGCATAGGATCATTGTTTTCGATGGTTAAGTCATGGACTAATCTGCACATATGATTATGCTTTATTTTAGAAATCGATTTGTGCAAATAAAACAAAATGTTATTAATTAATTTTCATTGTTATTTCCCAGAAAAAGTGAAAAATAAAACAGCAGTGGACAAAATAACATTTTTATTCCTTAAAGGGAAATACTTGAAACAAAGAGCCCAGACATTTCTCTTTTGCCTTGGGCAGAGCAAAAGGAATTATTTTTCATAGCCCGGCACAAAATACGTTTCGCCTTGGGCAGAGCGAATTTTTCAAAGGAAAATAAACAAAACATTACTCGGAAATGTGCATAACCACAGGAACATCAACAGCTATCCAGTTTTGGCAAGCCAATCCAGGCGTCACAAACACGGGCAAATCCTCATCGGAATCATCATCTATGATAGCATCAACCTCAGGATGTACAAACCCTGCACTTCGGAAAACCTCTTGAATCGGATGAACAACCACCTCCTTCTTGACCCTTGCAGATATTGGATGAAAACCCATACCTTCCCCAGACTTGTTCTCGGGTAATGTCAACACCTGGCCCCATCCTTCGGCCGAACCACTTTCCACCACTTGCCGCGCATCCTCAAAAGAAGAGATGGATGCCCCTTGCTTCTTCACTGTATTCTTAGCAACAGATAGACCCTGGAACTGGGTCCCCACATCCTCGTCGGCATCAATAAAAGAAAATGATGATAAATGGCTTACCACCATAGCCTGCTCTCCCCCAATCATCACTAGCTTCCCATGTCTTACAAACTTTAGTCTCTGATGGAGCGTAGAGGTGACTGCCCCGGCATCATGGATCCAGGGACGACCCAATAAACAACTGTAATATGGCATTAGAATGCATTAATATGGCATGAAAATGTAAATACGAATATGTAAAATATCAAGAACAGGGCGGCTTCATTCTACCGATTCTTGAGGTTAGAGGCAGTGGTTTTGATTGGAATAGATCCCTGGTAACCTTGGCAAGCTTGTGGGATCGTTCTTTTGCCTTGAAACACCCTGCAATACAGTTTTCAGTTTTGAAATTTTTGGAAAAAATGCAAAGTTGGTTTTCAGGTTTGGGCGCAGCTAGCTTGTTTCTTAGGATTAGGGTTGTGATCTGCTTATGTATGCCAATGAATTAGGGTAACAAAACAAGTCCAAAATCCATGGAATCAATGCTTTTGAATTTTGTGATTTTGCATAATCTTTTTCAATCTTTTTTTTATGCCAAATATGCCAAATCATGAATAATTCTTGCCTTTTTAGTGATGCACGAAATCTTGAGTTTATGATAGACCTATTAGCTGCATAAAAAGATTTAAAATACATGCTTGAGTATTTTTTCATATTTAATTTTAATTAAATGAATTAATAACATTAAAAATTCAAATAATTAATAAAAAATAAGAAAATAACTCCCCTTTGGGTCAATGGGTCGTGCATAGCTTTTGGGTGATGATTCTTGGAAGAAATTGAGGCCCATTAGCAATTTTGAGGTATTTGAAGTAAAGTTGACTTTTCAAAATTCCCAAAAATTTCCCAACTTCCACAAGGCATATCTTGCTCAATTTTTAAGCTTTGATCATGTTCTTGGACATTTTGGAAAGGTCTTGAAGTCCTCTAACCAATGCCTTTGGTCCCATGTCATTTTGATTTACAAATCTCAAGTTATGGTCTTTGACTTAAAGTGCCTTTTTGTTGACTTTTGAAAATGACCTATAATGTTGAGATTAATAACTTTTTGTGAGAGCATTTCTTGGACTTGAAGTGTGAAGATGAGTTGTAGGAAATGTCATTCTCTTCAAAATGAGCTTTGGATGGAATTTTTCTGATAAACCATGTGGAAGTTATGCCTTGGTCAAGTTACAGTTGACTTTTTCAGCTGTCCAAATATAGAAACTTTTGCATCTTGAGACTTTTTGAGCCATGCCTTGAGAATCATGATCAAGAATTGATCAAATGATGTTTGTGGCTTCAAAATAAGATGTTGACCAAAAATTTGGACTTTTGACTGTCAAATGACCATTTTGCCCCTACAGTTGACTGTTGAGCAATTAGGGTTTTTGACTGTGCAATTTTGTGCTGTAAGTCTTGAAACTTGGCATAAGGATGCTTGACAATTTTTATGGGCATGTGGGACTTGTTTGGACCCTTGGAAACTTCAATTTCTTTGCCAGAACCAAAACCCTAATTTTTGACTGTTAGGAGGCAATTGGACTGTGCAACCCTTGGGAGATTTTGAAGCATGCTCTTTGCAGATCTTGGAGAATATGGGAGGGAAAATTTTGGGGTACAACATGGTCGATACCGGCTCATATTTAAATGTTCTACCAAAGAAAGCATTGGACAGGCTAGACTGTGAAGGCTTGACCCTAAAGCCCAGTAATATCATTGTTAGAGCCTTTGACGGTTCTAAGTGGATGGTTCACGGAGAAGTGGACATCCCAATTAAGGTGGGAATGAAAATTTTCAACTCTACATTTTATGTGATGGACATGAGTTCTTCATATTCATGCTTGTTGGGAAGGCCATGGATCCACAACGCTGAGGCAGTCACTTCTTCTCTACACCAGATGGTCAAATACCCAGTCTAGGGTAAAATCATAACAATTCATGGTGAGGAGGAGTATATGATAAGCCACCTTAACTCTTTCCGCTACGTGGAGTTAGATGGTGAATTCATAGAAACACCTTTCCAACACTTTGAAGAGGTTTCTCCTGAAGTTGCGGTAGACAAGACAATGACTGATGTGCCCATCATTGCCAAGCCTGTGTCCCGGATGTCATCCCTTAAAGATGCAGAGGCTGTAGTCAAGTAAGGAGGAAGCACATTATGGGGTCAACTTCCAGATTTTCCTTACAAGACAGATAAGTTCGGATTGGGTTTCACTGCTGCTAGCCAGAAAGTTGTGTGTCGCTCCCGGGCTGGAGGACCGCCACTGAAAATCACTCATCACAGAGTTCATGCTTTAGAGGATGATGAAGAAGGAAGCAATTTTGAAGACTGGATCTTTCCAACTATTGAAGGAGGACTGAACAACTGGGAGGCGAAAGACTTCGTTCCCATTACTTTCATCAATCAATAATTTATCTTTTGAACATTTCCTGTTTGGTCTGTAATAATTATTAAACAATTCGTACACTCTTTTTGCCTTATGCCTTACCCGGGGCATGTAGGTCCATTTGTAAGGGTTTTGATTCTTCATTTTCATATGCCATTTTTAATGAATCATGGACGTTTTCATATATAAACTTTTGTGTTCATTTTCTTTCTTTTTACATTTTATTTTGTTTAAAGGTGGCTATCCCTTACACACACACACACTCACAAAATACAGGTACCCATCCACTCTGGATTCCATGGGTAACAATTCTGCTATGGCCTTCAGTGACTCTGAAGATCTGGTCAATCATGTCGAATACGAAGGTGATGAAGACTGTGAAGTGCCTAGAGAGCTGGCTAGACTTTTGCAACAAGAAGAAAGGGCTATTCTGCCCCATGAAGAGTTGTTAGAGACTATCAATTTGGGTACTGCCGAAGACAGAAAAGAGGTTAAAGTGGGTGCCAACCTGGAGCCAAGTGTAAAGGGGCGCTTAGTTCAGCTGTTGAATGAATATGTTGAGATCTTCGCCTGGTCCTATGATGACATGCCGGGACTAGATACAGATATTGTGGTTCACCATCTCCCTACAAGAGAGGATTGTCCGCCAATCAAGCAGAAAGTCTGCCGAATGAGACCCGATATGTCTGAAAAGATCAAAGTTGAAGTGATGAAACAGTTCAATGCTGGCTTTCTTGCTGTTACTTCCTATCCACAATGGCTTACTAATATTGTGCCCGTGCCTAAGAGGACAGCAAAGTCAGAATGTGTGTGGACTACAGATATTTAAACAGGGCTAGCCCTAAAGATGATTTTCCACTACCACATATTGACATCTTGGTTGACAACACAGCTCAACATAAGGTATTCTCTTTCATGGACGGATTTTCAGGGTACAACTAGATCAAGATGGCCCCCGAAGACATGGAGAAGACTACTTTTGTTACACAGTGGGGTACCTTCTGCTATAAAGTGATGCCATTCGGACTAAAGAATGTCGGGGCAACCTATCAGTGAGCCATGGTATCTTTGTTTCATGACATGATACATCATGAGATTGAAGTCTACGTAGACGACATGATAGCCCGTTCACAGACAGAAGAAGAACACCTCGACCATCTGCAAAAGCTGTTTGTCAAGTTAAAAGAATATAAGCTCAGACTGAACCCTAGCAAGTGCACTTTCGGAGTCAGGTCCGGTAAACTTTTAGGATTCATCGTCAGCAACAAAGGCATCGAGGTCGATCCAGCCATAGTCAAAGCCATACAAGAAATGCCTTCCCCTCACACTGAGAAGGAGGTTAGAGGTTTCTTGGGACGCTTAAACTACATTGCAAGATTCATTTCTCACCTAACATCTACCTGTGAGCCAATCTTCAAGTTGTTGAAGAAAGATCAGGTGGTTGAATGGAATGATGACTGTCAAGTTGCTTCCGATAAAATCAAGGAGTATTTGTTGGAACCTCCTATCTTGATGCCACCCGTCGAAGGAAGGCCATTAATCATGTATCTGATTGTGTTGGATAACTCAATGGGGTGCGTACTGGGCCAACATGACGAGTCTGGCCGAAAAGAGCATGTCATTTATTACCTTAGCAAAAAGTTTACCGACTGTGAGACTCGCTACTCACTGCTCGAGAAAACTTGTTGCGCTTTGGTATGGGCTGCTCGCCGGCTAAGGCAGTATATGTTGACACATACCACTTTGCTGATTTCCAAAATGGATCCGATCAAGTACATCTTCGAGAAGCCTGCTTTATCCGGAAGAATCGCTAGATGGCAGATGATCCTGACTGAGTATGATATCCAGTACACAACCCAAAAAGCTATAAAGGGGAGTGTACTAGCTGACCATCTAGCTCATCAAGTCATCGAAGATTACCAGTTTATGAGGTTCGACTTCCCTGACGAGGATATCATGACTTTGAGCAACATTAAAGAAAACGGACCGTATGACGAACCTGAACAAGTATCCCGATGGACTCTGTACTTTGATGGTGCCTCCAACGCACTTGGGAACGGTATCGGCGTGGTACTTATCTCTCCGGAAGGTTGCCATACACCTTTCACTGCTAGACTCTGCTTCAGCTGCACCAACAACATGGCCGAATATGAAGCTTGTATCTTTGGTCTCAAGGCCGCTATTGACTTGGGAATCAAATCTTTGATTGTATTTGGGGACTCAGCTTTGGTTATCAGTAAAATCAAAGGAGAGTGGGATACTAAGCACCCTAACCTCATCCCTTACAAAGAACATGTCCTGACATTGTTACCACACTTCGAGCAGATTACCTTCGAGCACTTCCCGTGAGAGGAGAATCAGCTAGCAGATGCGCTAGCTACAATGTCATCCATGTTTAAACTTAACTGGGATAATGAGGCACCTCAAATCACCATTGAACGAATGGACAAACCTGCACATTGTCACGAGATTAATACCGAAGAAGTGGTGGACCGACCTTGGTTTCATGATGTCAAAAGGTATCTCGAAGCACAAGAATACCCTGAAGGAGCTTCAGTCAACGACAAAAAGTTCTTAAGGAGGTTCGCGGCCAAGTTCTTTATGAGCAATGGTATCCTATACAAGCACAATCTTGATTGTGTCCTACTCCGTTATGTGGACAAGATTGAAGCTGAGCAGATCATGGCTGAACTACATAATGGCACCTTTGGCACCCACTCGAGCGGTCATACGATGGCTAAGAAGATTCTACGGGCAGGCTACTACTGGTCTACCATGGAAGCTGATTCTCATCAACACTCCCGTACTTGTCACAAATGCCAAATCTATGCTGACAAGGTACATATTCCCCCAGTCCCTCTCAATGTCTTAACAGCTCCTTGGCCATTCGCGATGTGGGTAATCGACATGATTGGAGAGATCAAGCCTACAACATCCAATGGACACCGTTTCATCCTGGTGGCCATTGATTACTTTACCAAGTGGGTCAAAGCAGCTTCTTTCGCTTCTGTTACAAAGAATGTGGTTGCCCGCTTCATCAAGCAGAATCTCATATGCCAGTATGGTATCCCCGACAGGATCATTACGGACAATGGTACAAATTTGAACAATACTATGATCACCGCTCTGTGCGAGCAGTTCAAGATTCAACATCACAATTCATCTCCCTATCGGCCAAAGATGAATGGTGTTGTTGAAGCTGCGAACAAAAATATCAAGAAAATCATTCAAAAGATAGCAGTCACCTACAAGGACTGGCATGAGATGTTACCGTTTGCTCTGCACGGGTACCGTACCACGACACGCACTTCAACTGGGGCAACACCCTTTTCTTTGGTATACGGCATGGAGGCTGTTTTACCTATGGAAGTTCAGATTCCTTCCCTGAGAATCATGAAGGATGCTGGTTTAAGTGAAGACGATTAGATTCAGACTCGGCTTGATCAACTTAACTTGATTGACGAAAAGCGACTTACTACTGTTTGCCATGGTCAGTCGTATCAAAAACGTATGAACAAGGCCTTCAACAAGAAAGTCAAGAGATAAGTATATCAAGTCGGGGATCTTGTAATCAAGGGAATCATCTTTCCGCAAAGTGATCCCAGGGGCAAATGGACTCCTACTTACGAAGGACCATTTGTGATCAAAAACATCTTTTCTGGTGGGGCTATGATCCTAACCACCATGGACGGTGATGATCTGCCGCACCCTGCGAACACAGACATAGTCAAAAGATACTACGCATAAAACGACCCGACAAGTTGAAAACTCGAAAGGGCGACTTGGGCAAAAATGGGCATCCCGGTGAATCAAAAACCCGAAAGGGCGGTTCAGGCAAAAATTAGGGATAAATAAAAAATTTGTACACCCAACAAGTTGAAAACCCGAAAGGGCGACTTGGACAAAAAAGGGTTTCCCGGTGGATTGAAAACCCGAAAGGGCGATCCAGGCAAAAGTTAGGGAATTAAAGCGTATGACTATGTCTCGTCGGATCACTTTAAGAACAATCTCTTCACAGACAAGCTCCAAGCTTCTGATCAATCCAATCATCTGAGGACGAAGCAACGAATGGACAAGATACTCAGAGTTACGAAGGCTATAGCAAAATGGGAACCCCATGGAATTGTTATACATAGTCATCTTTCTTTGTATAAATTTTTCTCATTTTTTATGACAACATTCTCTTACTAGGATGTTTGTCTCCTTTGTACAAAATACTTACACAAAGTTAATACAAAGATATCTCAAAGTGCAGAAATTTGTTTGTTTTTCTTTCTTTTTTACACTTGTGTTTTATTTGAAAACGTCCAATGATTTATTAAATGAGCATATGCATTTGAATATAATCACTGCTTACAAATAAAACGGAATGAGAAAGGATAATTACTGATAGGTTGAAAGTATAGGAAGACGTCTTTATGCTATTCTGGAGGAAATCCCCTGCAGTATGTCATCCAGATTCTCAACAGAGCTAAAACCTTGAAATATACATCCCCGACGGAGTTAAGTTTCTAAACTCTCGATCCCCAGCGGAGCCAGAAGACTTTGAACTACAAATCTCCAGTGAAGATGAAACTTTCTTCCCCAACGTATTCCAAAACTTCAACCTTTAAACCACAATGGAAATCATCTGATTTCTCCAAATCCCCCAGCAAGTTATCTTAAAACCTGTAAATCAACCAGATAACAGTTAACTCTTATCCCCAACCAAGGATAAAACCCCAGAAGTTTGGCATACTCCCAACCTCCTGACACCCTTAACAGAATGAAGATTCTCGTTCTTAAAACCCCAGAAGATTGGCATACACCCAACCTCCTGACCCAAACGCCTGAATGAAGATTCTCATTCTTGCTTCCTCAATAGATTGGCATACAACCTAAGCTTTTGAAAACTCTCCAACAGGATAAACATTCTCCCCACAGAGTTATTTCCCAATAGAACAAAGATTTTTGTTCTCATTTCTCCAATTGAAGCCTCCCGGGTTTTAATTCCCCAGTAGAGATCGTCCTAGTTTCCCTTATCCGCCAGGAAAGTCATGAAGGATTCTCAATTCCCCGCAGAAGTTGTCAAAGCTCTTGTTAAATCCCCACAAGTCACCATGGATTTTCAATCCCCAGCAGTAGTCCAAAGGATTCCTCAGTCTCAACAATCAAAGGTTTTGAATCTCCAACAGCAGTCAAGGGTTTATGTTGCCCGGCAGCAGTCAAAGATTTCATTATCTCTAGCTATCAAGGATTTATTTTCCTCAGCAAGACGGCTACTCAACTTACATGCGCATACATTACATTCATATATCATAAACATTGATAAAACACATTTATTGCACCATACATTTCATGCAACATAACTTTGTGTTTTCAGCTAACATTTTACCCTTTTCAGGATAAGATCAAAAGTTATCTTTAACAAATGTTCAAAGATTTCAGATACAGTATGGATACACCCCAGACACGGCGGTCATTCTATTACTCATTCAGAATTTCAAGTCAAAATACGGTATAGATACACCCCAAACACGGCCGTCATTCTACTACTCATACAGACTTCAGCAATCAGATACAGACTAGATATGTTCCAAACATAGAAGCCATTATATTTCTCATTCAGATTCAACTATCAAATTCAAGCTCAGATACACTCCATACACGAAAGTCATTCTGTCACTTATTCAGATCCCAGTTACAGTTCAGATATACTCCAGACACGGAAGTCATTCTACTACTCATACAGATCTCAACTTCAGATACAGTCCAGATACGCTCCAGACGCGGTTGCCATTCTGTCACTCATTCAAACCTATTCCCCAGCCCAGAGATACTCTAGACACGGATGTCTTTCTGTCACCTATTCAAATTTCATATTTCGGATACGATACAGATACACTTCAAACACGATAGTCATTCTGATATTCATTCAAGAATCAAATACAGTTACAGCTTGGATAAGCTCCAGAAACGGACGCCATTCCTTTGCTCAAAACGAATCCAATCTCCAAATACAACTCAGATACGTTCCAAATACGGATACCAATCTGGTGCTCATTCTCCTAATTCTCAACAAACAAGTCTTGGATGGCATCTTTAAGCCCATCTCCAGCAAGATTCTACCATCTCCAAATGGCATCTTTAAGCCCATCTCCACCAAGATTCTACCATCTCTAAATGGCATCTTTAAGCCCATTCCCTCAGCTACATTTTGACGAGTGCAAATTTACGGGCACTCTAGTGTCCAATCCTCTTTTACCTTCGAGTCACGAAAGGAAAACTTGCCAATCTAACTCTTCAGGTTCAAGAAGATTGAACAGGGGAAGCTGTTGTACCCCAAAATTTTCCCTCTCATTTTATCAAGATTTCCCCTCACAAGGCTCCTTGAACTCCAGACAGGATTAGGGTTTTACTCTGCTCAAGACATCTCCTTGCACTGATGACCTAAATTAGGGTTTGAGTTTACATAAGGAATTTTGGGCTTCTAATGCTCAAAGTGACTTTCATACTTCATGTTGGACTCATAAGTTTATCCATACCAAGTTTCAAGCCTTGAATCAAATTTTTGCCCAGTCAATTGGACAGTTGACCTAGAAATCAATTGTATTGGGGAAAAAGTCAACTGTGGCCAATTTACAGTCAAACTTCATAAATTTTGACCCACATCAACATTATAAACTCATATGAACCATTTGATCAAGTTTGGACCACAACTCCACAAGAAATTTGATCAGATCACCAAAAGGGCAAAATGGTCATTTTTAGGGTTTTGACTGCACAAGGGCAATTTCAGACTTTTGACCTAGCCAATGGCAAAATGGGTTCAAGCATGGATTCAAGGACTCACTACGCCAAAAATGATTTTTTGTATCACCTAATTTAATAGCACTTTTAAAAAAAATGCTATTAAAATGGAAAAAACACATTTATAATAGCACTTTTTAATCGGGCGCTATTATATAATACAGACTATGTAATTATGATAGCACTTTGTACCAGAACGCTATTATTAAACTTCTTTAAGATAGCATTTTGTATAAAACTCTATTATTTGACTACCTATATAATAGCATTTATTAAAAAGCGCTATGTTATATATAATAATGAATTAATTAATTAATTGATAAAAAAAAAACAAAACACATTTTCAGAAAGTTATTTCAATTAGAAACCGAAAAAAAATAAAAAAAACACAGGAAGGAGAAAAGTCATTCCAAATCTATTACTTGACTGGCCTCCGACGACACGCCGGCGACCGCGAGCGACAACTCAACTGCTTCTGCAACAGCACAATATCGACGCACTCCGGCCCCCTGTAGCATCACCAGCAGCCACCACTGGGCGTTCGACTCCGACCTCCATCTCCAGCCACTCTCGGTTTTGCTTGCAGGTAAGCAATTTTTTTCCTCTATTTTCTCGATTTGTTGTCATTGTTGTTGGAGAACTTAAATGCTTGATTTGAATCTTGGATTTCTATTTTGTTGTTGTTCTTATTTTAAGAGAAAGATTGATTTTGTTTTGGGGTTGAAATGGATGAGAGATAGAAAAAACCATGGTTATTGTTCTACAAGTTGTGGTCTTTTGTGAGAGAGAGTAAGAAGAAGAAGTATCACTGTCTAGAAAGAAAAGAGAGAACTAACATTTCTCTCTCAAGATGTGTGCATTATAATTTGTTTTCTTATAATAATAGTTGCCATTTCTCAAAATCTCATTCTCCGTCAAACTCAACCCTTTGTCATCTCACCTACGTCGTCGTCATCCCTCTCTTCATTTGTATCCGGTAATATTTCTTTTTTCAGTTTCTGCTATCCGTTGATTCTCTGTGTTGTTTGTGTTGACGGATATTCGTGATTTTGAGTAGCTGTAATGAGGGTTTTAGCTTTTGTTAACAAAAGACCACCGATGGCCACAATAGCTAATGGTAGCCCTCCACATTTTTGAACAATTTCTCTGGACATCTCCTCAAGTTCTGTTGGACAGTGCCCTCTAAATGTCTTGTTGCCAAACAGCTCCCATGCTTTGTCTGGAGGAAAACGTTGTAGCTCATGGACATGAACAGGAAAAGATTTCCTAAAATAATCAGCTACATGCATTTTTCTAGTAGTCACAATGATTCTACTTCCTTTGTTATTACTAATTAAGGCATGTTCAATCCCATCAGAAAAATTATCTTTCCAGACATCATCAAATAAAACCAAGTACCTTTTTGACTCAAGGTATTGTCTCACTTGATTAATCAAAGTTTCATCATCCATATTCTGCAGACCCCTTGGAATAGGCTCGTTGCTGTCCTTGCAAAATTTCTTTATCATTTCTGTCAACAGCTCTCTGATGGTGTACGATTGCGAAACAGTGATGAAAGATCTACAATCAAAGTTCTTTTTCACTAGCTGGCTATCAAAAACATGCTTTGCGAGAGTAGTTTTCCCGAGTCCTCCCATGCCAACCACAGCAACCAACATGAGCTCATTATTTTCCTCCACCAAGCATCTGACCAAATCATCTCGCGCGGACTCAAATCCTACAACTTGAGTCTCTTCAATGAAATACGGAGCCATTCGAGGGTCACCAATTCTAGGAGCTTTAGTCCTTCCTGCTTCATTTTCAGACAGAAACTCGTACCTTGTACTTCTTTCTTTGATTCTACCAAGTGATAACTTGATGTCTTGAATCTCAGAAGCAATCTGGTGATGCGGATTCATGGTTTTGATCAAACCAGGAATCATTTGGAGTGCAGATCTGAATATAGAATGACTGGCCCTCTCTGCCAAAAACATGTTGTAGTAATCAATCACATCTTCTATGCGAAAAGACGCTTCTCTCACCTGCTTCACCCAAGTTTTGACTCCATTGGATCCATCATCATCATCAGCAGCCTTTGTGTCTGCATCCTTGAGGAAGGCTTGGATGCTCTCAAGTTCATCTTTGATATCATTGAAGTCTCTTTCAATCCCTACTACTGAATTTCTTTCTTCTACTGTATATTGGCTAGTTTCTTTTATTACAAATTGGCCTAGTTCTTGTAAAACAAATGATACTGCAGTTTCTGCCATATCATTTCAATGTTTTCATCAATCAGATTAGCTTTTGCAAGAATATTTTTTAGCAATCAATTAAGTTCATGTAAAGTGCATTGCTTTTGCAAGAATATTTTTTTAGCAATCCAATTAAGTTGACTAATGAATAGTTTAGTCTACATGGCAGTATTTTTCTAATGTAGTGTGGACAGATACAACTCTTTTCAATTATGTCGGCTATATTTTTGTTTTTTTATATACTGCTTGCAAAGAAAATGTAGGTATAGTAGTAGGTGGTTCTGAATGTTATTTCTTTAATCTTTGAAATTTTGGGGTAATCACCAACCAAGGACTGAATATTTCTGTTAAGAATTAAAATTTGTATATAGAATATTTCTTATCCTTATCTAGAATAGAAAGTACCGTATCATATTTATTATATAATTAAATTAATAAGTTGTAACTTTCACTATATAATACCATCTCTATAGTATCATATTTATTATATGTATTAGGCAATCTATACCACTCTCTTGATAATGAAATTCCAGCTGTTCGAGTTTTTACTCTGATAGATCATATTGATAAGCATGTTAGATACCATTATAATACAGTTCATAATATGTGAAATAATCAATTTAAAAGTAGAGTTTCAAATGTGAAATGATCCAAGATGGAACATAATTTGGTTGTTAGAACCGATTTTTAACTAGTTATATATGTTACTTGTTTGGAAATATGGATCGAAAATGGATGTTTGCCAATCGAGCGTCAAAAGAATATGAAGATGGAGTTCGTGAGTTCGTTAGGTTTGCTATTGCTCATGCTGAAGACACTAGTAAAATCATATGCCCTTGCTTAGAATGTTGTTATACGGATGTTAGTGCAAATGTTTTGGAAGATCACTTAATATGTAATGGAATTGATAAAAGCTACACATGCTGGATAATGCACGGGGAAAAAAAAACCAAGTCCACAAAAAGGAGCAATGGGAGAGATTCATCAAATGATTTTGAAAAAGATACGAATTATGCGTTTGATCGAGTTGAAGAATTTGTCAATGTAATTGAGGAAGATCTTCGTGATTGTCCTCAAATGTTTGAGCGGATAGTAAGTGATGCAGAGACTCCGTTGTATGATGGATGTACTAAATTCACAAGACTGTCAACGGTCTTAAAGTTGTATAACTTAAAAGCACGCCATGGATGGTCCGATAGGAGCTTCACAGACTTGTTGACTCTGTTAAAGGATATTTTGCCTGAGAACAACGTGCTCCCTAGTCGAACATATGAGTCTAAACAATTGTTATGTTCTATTGGCATGAGTTACGAGAAGATACATGCTTGTCCAAATGATTGCATTTTATTTCGCAAGGAGTATGCATCGTTGAATATGTGTCCTAAATGTAGTGCCCCACGCTATAAGAAGAAAGAAACAGCTCCAGCCAAAACGCTATGGTATTTTCCGATAATACCAAGATTTAGGCGCATGTATCATAATGCAGAAGACGCAAAGAACTTAACATGGCATGCAAATGAAAGGGTTGTTGATGGAATGCTCCGACATCCCGCAGATTCTCCTCAATGGGCAAAAATTGATCATGATTACCCAAATTTTGGGAAGGAAGAAAGAAACCTACGTCTTGCATTGTCTACTGACGGAATAAATCCTCATGGTATTCAAAGTAGTAAACTTACTTCTTGGCCAGTCATTTTGTTGATTTATAACCTTCCTCCATGGCTATGTATGAAGCGCAAATACACGATGTTGAGTATGTTAATTTCTGGGCCCAAGCAACCAGGAAATGATATAGATGTATACTTGGCTCCATTAATTGAAGATTTAAAGCATATGTGGGAGACAGGTGTGGAGGTATATGATGAGTATAAAAAAGAATCCTTCAACTTGAGGGCTATGTTATTTGGAACAATCAATGATTTTCCTGCCTATGGGAATCTATCAGGCTACAGTGTCAAAGGAAAATTTGCATGCCCCATATGTGAAGATGGTACACATTCAATACGATTGGAGTATTGTATGAAGAATGTATTTCTTGGACACCGTAGATTTTTAAATACCAACCATCATTTTCGAAAATGGAGAAAAGCTTTTAATGGTGAATCAGAAGAAAATAGAGCTCCTTTGGCTTTGACGGGTGATCAATTATACCAAAAGGTAAAGCTTTTGAGCACTAATTTTGGAAAGCCATTTTCAAGTGAACTTGTAAAGGGAGGATGGAAAAAAAAGTCAATTTTCTTTGAATTGCCGTATTGGAAGTCATTGTATGTTAGACATTTCCTTGATGTGATGCATATAGAAAAAAATGTGTTTGAAAGTGTCGTTGGTACATTACTCAATCTTCCAGGAAAGTCTAAGGATGGCATTAATGCAAGGTTAGACCTGCAAAGTATGGGATTAAGAAATGAGTTACAGCCGGTTAAGAGGGATGGGAAGCGTACATTTCTACCTCCAGCAGCTCATACTCTGTCAAGAAAAGAGAAAAAGATCTTGTGTAAGGTTCTTCACAATGTTAAAGTTCCAGAGGGCTACTCATCAAACATTAAGAGTTTGGTATCTATGAAAGATCTCAAATTGAAGGGTTTAAAGTCTCACGATTGTCATGTTTTAATGGAGAACTTTCTTCCAGTGGCTATACGTTCCATTTTACCTGAAAATGTGCGATGGACCATAACTAAACTTTGTTTTTTCTTCAAAGCTATTTGTAGCAAAGTTATTGACCCTGAGAAGTTACCGACGTTACAAAAGGAAATTGTTGTCACATTATGTGAGCTTGAGATGTATTTTCCACCCTCATTTTTTGACATAATGGTTCATCTTACAGTCCATCTTATAATGGAAACACAATATTGTGGATCAGCTTATATGAGGTGGATGTACCCGATTGAGCGTTACATGAAGATAATAAAAGGGTACGTGAAGAATCGAAGTCGACCAGATGGTTGTATTGTTGAACGATATTTAGTTGAAGAAGCCATTGAGTTTTGTACTGAATACCTCTTTAATATTGAGCCCATAGGGATTCCAATGTCACGACACTCTGGAAAAACAACAGGGGAAGGGATTGGTGCAAGTAAACTAGTAACCATGTCAGACATCGAATTGGAGCAATCACACTTGTATGTTCTACACAATGCTGATGAGGTTGAGCCATATGTTGAAAAGCACAAAGAAATACTTCAAAGTTTGAACCCTAATAAGAGTGAAAATTGGTTAACAAGAGAACACAATCGAAGTTTTATACCGTGGCTAAAAGAACACATTTTTTCAGAATTTGCTAAAAATCCTGATTCAATTTCAGAAAGATTGAGATGGCTAGCAAATGGTCCAAATTCAAATGTTCTATCGTACTCTGGTTATATAATTAACAAGTATACATTTTATACAGAAGAACATGATCATCAAAGCATTGTGCAAAATAGCGGTGTCACACTCGTAGCTGAATCTGTCCATATCTCAAGTTCCAAAAATAGAAATCCCGCATTTTCCAAATTGTCATATTTTGGGGTCATTGAACGTATTTGGGAATTGGATTACTCATGCTTTCAAGTGCCCGTGTTTGGTTGCAAGTGGGTTGACAATAACAATGGCCTTCAAGTTGACCCTGGGTTCATGAAGGTCGATCTTAATAAAGTAGGGTATAAAGACGAGCCTTTTATTTTAGAATCACAAGCTCACCAAGTGTTCTATGTCATTATCTTGACCTATTCACAAGGTTCAGAAGATCTCAATTGCATTGGATTGACAGATGAATTTTTCAGTCAACTGATCAAAATTTGACTGTACACTGAAAAGTCAAACTTTGACTTTTTGGTCAAAATTAAGTGCCAAGGGTCATCTTTCATCAAGATGTGTCAAAACATGAAACTTGTTCATCAAGAAACCCATTTTTGCAAATTAGGGTTTAAAGTTGAAAATTTTCATAACTTGGAATTTTTCTAAGTTATGAAATTTTCTTAATTTTTCCTAACTTTGCCCAACATTTTCACCATGATGAAATTGGATTCAAACAAAACTTCCAACATGAAAGTTGTATTCCTCCATAAAGTCTACAACTTTTATTCACAAAGTTTTTTCAAAAGAAGCTTGGATCTCAATTTATGATTTTTGGAACAAGGGTCCATGAAACTTTTAACTTAGTGAAATTTTGCCCTAATTTAGGCAGGATTTTGACCTATCTTCATGGCCATTTTTCACATAGTTCCACTTGGAATCTCAAATTTCATTTCAAAGATGTATTTTAGATCATGTTGCAAGATTTCCAAAATGTCCAAGAACTCTCCAAACTCATTTGTGGTTAGGGAGAATCGAAGGCTTGAAGTTGGCAAAAACTCACTTTTCATCCATGGCATGTTCATAGTGATACAAGTTACCAATTCTAATCAGCTTGCTTTGCACTAGATTACAGGCCTAAAAACCATTCCACACTCAATAATTAAATGCAAATCCATCGATCTAAGGCATTGTTTTGGTCATTTGAGCATTGCACACAAGATTAATCCCTAAGTAGAAAAAGCAACATTGCCATTTTTGCCAAAATATGCTTTATGTCAAAACCACATCTCTTGAGCCTGGAACAATATCTTGTGCAGCAAAGCATATCCACCAACTTGAGGGGCCAAGATCAGAAGAAGCGGGCTGATAGATAGCCTGTATAGGCTTGTATTACATCATTGTTCATTTTGGCTTAAAAGACAAGAAACATGTCCAAAACACTAGAACTTGAACATAAGCAAAAACCAACTTGTGCAAGCTTTTGAGACAACTTTCTCACATCCCCTTGAACTATAAACACGACCCTTTGAGCCCTCAAACCTCCCATAGCACAAAATCACCTTCCATTGGCAAAACAGGGCACTCCCTGCAGTTTGATTTCCACAACTCAAATCCCTCGTGCGTTTTATCTCAAATTGGTTCAAACACCTTCCATACAACCTATCCAAGCTATCCCAACCCTTAAACACTAACTGAAACTCCATTTACAAGGTTTGCCATTTTTGATTTCAGCTTGTGCAGGTTGAATTCTGTAGGCTTGTTCAAGCACATTCAAGGCAAGTTAGGCATTGTAAAAGGTCAAGGGAAGTTCAAGCAAGCTCCCAAACATCTCAGGCCTCATTGAAAAGCTCCACATTACCATACACGAAGTCAGCTGAAATAGGTTTTTATCAACTTCCTATCTCTCTATTTAGGAACATTTAGGCTTAGGTTTGTGAATGAAAAATGTAGTATTCATAGCCATGAAGTTGTACATATGCTCAGTTTTCATTTTAGTTAAGCATGCTAAGAGAATTTGGTCCATGAACATCCTGAAAAAAATAGGTTAAGATTTAGGGCCAGAGAAATTCTCTCTGGTCTTTGAGAGTTAGGACAAGTTTTTTATATGGTTGAATTCGTCTTGGAAATGCTACAACTTTGATGTTATGTGTTTTTGCATTAGAGCACGTATGCAGGATCTGACATTTTGTACAGGGCGCATGTTTTTGTTTGAACAAGAGGTTGAAGATGAAGTCAGTGGGCTGGGCTTGGTGTTGGCCTTGCTTTTGACACTCCCCTTTTGCTGAATGCACCCCCTGGCCCAATTTCTTTATATTTTATATTTTTCTATTTATTTTTCATTTCTCATTTTATCTTATATTTTCCAAACATAAAAAATACTCAAAAATATTTTCATAAATTTTCACTTTTATTTTTGTATTTTATTTTATTTTTTTTAACATAAAATTAATTTAGTGATTATATACTTTTATTTTATTTGATGAAAACCTAAAAAATAATAATAATATATAATAACATTATACTTTTATTTTTATTCCTCATTTTATTTTACACTCAAAAAATATTGTTCTAAATATATTTTTATCTTGTATATATTTTATTATATTTTTTGTACATAACTAATATAATTAATATATACATACATACTTTTATTTTATTTAATGAATACTTGAGAATAAAAACATAAAAATATTATACTTTTTTATTATTATTTATACTTAAAAGTACTTTTTCTAAGCATATTTTATTTTTTGTATATACATTATTTTATTTTATTGTGTATAAATAGTATATTTAATATATTCATATTCTTAAAAGAAAATTAGGGTTTACCCTTAGTGAAAATAATAATCTTTCTTTTATTTATTACATTAAACATTTTTACATACATAAAAAAAA
Source organism: Vicia faba (assembly GCA_948472305.1). Taxonomy (NCBI): domain Eukaryota; kingdom Viridiplantae; phylum Streptophyta; class Magnoliopsida; order Fabales; family Fabaceae; genus Vicia; species Vicia faba. The sequence continues at coordinate 1,633,714,465 of OX451739.1, read as the reverse complement.
TAAACATAAACATTTTTTCATAATTCATAATATTTTGTATATTTATTTAATTTGTTTATTTAAATATTGTCCATTTATTATTTATGCCTTTGATTCAATTTGGACGTAATAGTAAAATTAGGGTTTTAATTTCTTGTCAAATAATCTCCATTCAAAATTGTATCCCCCTCCCCATAATCATGTTGTAATAGTGGTAGAGTTATTTTTACGTATTTATGCTTTCAATTATGCCATGATTAGAGATTAGGGTTTGTATGCCAACAATCCAAAAATCAAACAAATAGCTTGACTAATACAAAAACAAAAAGCATGAAAATCAATACACAATGCACACTTGCACCCCTAGGGTTACATCCACTTGTTGCCTTAAAAATGGGCCATGTTATGCATGTTGAGTACTTTGGCAAAACAAAAACAAAATAAAAGATCATAGTCCCTCGATGACGCTATCTTGGTTGCCTATATAAAATGATCTAGTCCCTCGAAAAATTGCTAAAGATACTTGACACAATTTCTATCATGGTCTATACGATGATCCGCGCTTGTCCCATTTAACATCCTAATACAAGGTTGTTTACCAAATGCAATGGTAAAACAACACTGTCAAAAGGGTTAAAAACATATAGGAAAGATCTTTGAGTAAAATAGGGTAGATAGCTCTTAGTTACTTGATCAAAACTTGCAAAACATCCTTGCTATTTTCAAACACACTTCACAACACAATTTCAAAACATTTCCCAAAAAACAAACTTTCAAACATTGAAATATCTTTTCAAAAAGACAAACACCTTTGTATATATTCAAACAAGAATCATTACAAAGGTTGCCACAATGATGGCCTCTTTTCAAAACATTTTCAAAACCACACACAAAGCACCATTTCAAACAATTGAAAAGCAAAAGCAAGTGATCTAAACAAGTAACTAAGAGCCCATGGATAACCATGGATGAAAAGGGTGCTTGCACCTTCCCTTTTCATAATCTACTCCCCGAACCCAAGAAAACATCTCAAAGGTCTTTCCTGTGCTTTTTGACCTTTCCTTTGGATAAAATAAAAAGTCGGTGGCGACTCTTGCTAAACCGAAATATTTACGAACACAAAACGCAAAACCTCAAGTCAGTTCTCCCACCGTATCACAACTTTGAACATAGAAGACATCGTAGCTAGCGCGTCCGCCAACTGATTCTCCTCTCTAGGGAAGTGTTCAAAGGTTATCTTCTCGAAGTGCGGAAGCAACGTCAACATATACTCCTTATAAGGAATAAGATTTGGGTGTTTTGTATCCCACTCGCCTTTGATCTGGCTGATCACGAGAGCGGAATCTCCAAAAACACTCAAGAACTTAATCCTTAGGTCAATTGCTGCACGAAGACCCATAATGCATGCTTCATACTCCGCCATATTATTGGTGCAGTTGAAACATAGTCGGGTGGTAAACAGAGTATCAGAGCCTTTAGGATATATGATCACGGCGCCAATGCCATTACTCAAAGCGTTCAAAGATCCATCAAAGTACATAGACCATCGGGATCCTTCCTCAGGTTCTTCATCCGGTCCAGGTGTCTCACAGTCAGTCACTATCATGATGTTCTCATCCGGGAATTCGAAGTTCATAGACTGGTAATCATCCACTGCCTGATGTGCCAGATGATCTACCAACACACTTCCTTTAATTGCCTTTTAGGTAGTGTATTGGATGTCATACTCAGTCAAGATCATCTGCCATCTTTCTATTCTTCCGGACAAGGCAGGTTTCTCGAAGATATACTTGATTGGATCCATCTTTGATATCAATAGAATGGTGTGAGTCAGCATATACTGTCTCAGCCAGCGAGCAGCCCATGCCAAAGCGCAGCAAGTTTTCTCAAGCAACGAGTATCGGGTCTCGCAGTCTGTAAACTTTTTGCTAAGGTAATATATATCATGCTCTTTTCGGCCAGACTCGTCATGCTGCCCCAGCACACACCCCCATTGAATTGTCGAGTACTGTCAAGTATAAGATCATAGGTCTCCCTTCAACTGGAGGCATCAAAATAGGTGGCTCTTGGAGATATTCTTTAATCCTTTCAAAAGCGGCCTGACATTCATCGTTCCACCTTACCACTTGATCTTTCTTCAGTAACTTGAAGATTGGCTCACAAGTAGCAGTCAGGTGCAAGATGAATCGGGCGATATAGTTCAGACGTCCCAGAAAGCCTCTAACTTCTTTTTCTGTTCGGGGAGCTAGCATTTCCTGTATAGCCTTCACCTTTGCAGGATCCACTTGAATACCTTTATCACTTATGACAAAACCCAGCAGCTTACCAGATCTCACCCCGAAGGTGCACTTGTTCGGGTTTAACCTCAGCTTGTACAACTTCAACCTGTCAAATAACTTCTGAAGGTGGTCCAGATGTTCCTCTTTAGTCTGGGATCTTGCAATCATGTCGTCGACATATGCCTCAATCTCATGATGGATCATGTCGTGGAACAAAGCGACCATGGCGCGCTGATATGTTGCCCCAGCATTCTTCAATCCGAAGGGCATAACCTTGTAGCAAAAGGTACCCTATTGAGTAACAAAGGTTGTCTTCTCCATGTCTTCGGGAGCCATTTTAATTTGATTATAACTGGAGAAACCGTCCATAAAGGAGAAGACCTTATGTTGTACGGTGTTGTCAACCAGAATGTCGATATGAGGTAGAGGGAAATCATCCTTGGGGCTTGCTCTGTTAAGATCCCTATAGTCAACACACATTCGAACCTTACCATCCTTCTTTGGTACTGGAACCACATTGGCCACCCACTGTGGGTAAGAAGTAACTGCTAGAAAACCGGCGTCAAACTGTTTCATCACCTCAGCCTTGATTTTCTCAGACATCTCTAGGCGCATTCGGCGAACTTTCTGTTTCACTGGAGGTCAGTCTTCCTTGGTAGGCAATCAGTGAACCACAATATCAGTATCCAAACCAGGAATATCTACATAAGACTAGGCAAATATCTCGACGTAGTCACGCAGCATATGAATCAAACATTGCTTCACCCTAGGCTCTAGATTTGCACCGATCTTGACCTCTTTCTTGTCTACCTCTGTACCCAGATTCACCGTTTCCACTGGCTCTTCATGCGGCTGAATAACCCTCTCTTCCTGAAGCAACAACCTTGCAAGTTCACCAGGCACTTCGCAATCGTCCTCACCTTCGTCCTCGGCTTGGTTGATCGTACTTCCGAAGTCATAACTGGCAGTAGCAGAGTTGTTATCAGTGGGATCCAGAGTGGATGTAGACCTGTATATGTGAGTGTGTGTAAAATAGCTGTTTTGCAAGATAAAAAAGAAAAACAAGGAGCGCAAAATTTGAAATGCAAGAAAACGTCAAATGCTTTTATTAATGATATGGAAATGACACACATAAAGCCCTCACAAACAAAGCCACGGTGCCCCGAGTAAGACACCGGGCCGTAAAGTTTAAAACATTGTCTGTTACAAATTCAAAACAAAAGTCTCATTACTGGGTAATAAAAGAAATTGGGACGAAGTCCTTTGCTGTCCAATTGCTTAGTCCACCATCGGCAGTCGGGTAGATCCAACTATCAAACTCAGATTCTTCAACATCATCTTCAATGGCATTCACTCCTGAATTGCTGATAAACAAGGGAGGTCCTCCGATCCACGCATGCCGAACAACCCTTTGAGCTTCTGCAGTGAAACCCAAACCAAACTTGTTAGTCTTATGTGCAAAATCAGGGAGTTGGCCCCAATTTGCACACCCACCTTTCTCAACAACAGCTCGGGCATCCTTGAAGGAAGCCATCTTCATTGGAGGATCGTCAGTAACGGTTTCGGTTGACACCAACGTCTGGGGAACTTCTTCAAAATGCTGAAACAGGGTCTCAATGAACTCCCCATCCATCCTACATATCGGAAAGAGTTGAGGTGGCTCACCATGTACTCCTCTTCTCTTTGCACTGTAACAATTTTCCCCTTCACTGGGTATTTCAGCATCTGGTGGAGCATAGACGTTACTGCCCCAGCTTTGTGGATCCATGGGCGACCCAGCAAACAAGAATAATATGGTCGAATGCCCATCACATATAATGTAGATGCGAAGATCTGAGAACCAACCTTAATTGGAATATCCATTTCTCCATGCACCATCCTCTTGGACCCGTCAAAGGCCCTAACAACCATGTTACTCGGCTTCAACTCTAAACCTTCACAGTCCAACCGGTCTAGAGCTTTCTTGGGCAACACATTCAACGAAGACCCAGTATCCACTAACACATGAGCTAGAGTAGTGCCCCTGCATTCAATGGAGACATGCAGGGCGTCATTGTGATTCTTCCTCTTAGCAGTCAAGTCTGCGTCAGAGAAACCCAACCCATTATCTGCTGTCAGACTAGCCACGCAATCTTTAAACTGATCAGCTGATGTCTCCTGCGACACGTGTGCAGTTTTCAAGAAAGCAATCAGAGCCTTGGCATGGGCTTCTGAGCATAGCAACAGAGACAACATAGAGATTTTGGACGGGGTTTGCCCCAGCTGCTCGACTACGTTGTAGTCGCTCTTTTTGATGATCTTCAAAATTTCTTCTATCTCTTGTCTAGAAGCCTCAACAGTAATCGTCTTCGGTGCCTCCGTCCGAGCAGGCTCACCGGTGGTTCCTTTGCCCCGAGTGTCATATGACTCGACAACAGGGGTAAGGATTGGAACATGAACAGGAACAGTAGCAGGTGCACTGGCAGGTGTAATAACAACAGGCTTCCGAACAGTTGGTGGGGAGATCTCAGGGGAGAAAAGTCTTCCAATGCGGGTGACTTTACTAGATCCAGCAATATTGCTGATGTCAGTATCAGCCTCTCCAGTACTCAAGTCTTGTTTAACCCCGTGATAATACACGTCAGCCCCGTAATGCCACGGGACAACTTTATCTGATGTATAGGGGATAGGCCCAGGAACAGTAATAATCAAGGGAGAAATTCTCTGAACAGATGTAATTCTAACAGGCTTTCTCGAGGAAGCCTTGGAAGAATTGTCGAAAATGGTGATTATAGCAACTTCTGCAACAGGAACCAAAGGAACAATAGTCTTCTCAAATATAATTTCTTTATTATCCATCAGGCGTTGGACACCTGACTTCAAAAGATGGAAACCAACAGGTAGGATGGCACACAGATGGAAACCTTCATCGCAGCCCGAAAATAAACCGGCTAACAGAAGGTTCTTCTTCACAGTCATTAATGGAGTAACAATGTCTTTCACAGAAACCACAAATGAGTCTTCATCTATAGCATTCACTCCATGCTTGGGCATAGGAGCAGTCACAATATTAGGCCTTTCAGGTGCTTCGAACTCAATCTCCTTAGCATCAATCAAGTCATGTACCTTATTCTTCAGAACCCAACAATCATTCGTATCATGCCCCGGGCTATCGGAGTGAAAAGCACAGCGGGCGTTTGGATTGTACATTGGTGATATTGTATTGGGATTCTTCGGGGCTTCCTTCGAAATCACCAAGTTGGTCTTTAATAACTGCGGCAAAATTTGGGATAAAGTCATGTTGAGTTGAGTGAATTGTCTTTGCAGCCTCTCGGCCCTTGGCTGATTGTTGTGCTGAGGAGCAACAGCAGGACTTGATATAACAATCGCATTAACAGCTTGGCGGCGTTCAGGTCTATTCTGGCTTTTTAAACTGTAAACACCACTGGACTCCTTCTTAAAAGGCTTCTTCTCGGCACTAGATGAAGCACCCTTATGTATCTTACCGCTCTTGATACCGGCCTCAATTCTTTCCCCGGTCATGATCAGCTCAGTAAATCCGGACGATGAACTTCCAATCAGATGGTTGAAATACGGACCAGACAAGGTCCCCAAAAACATATCCACTAACTCCCTGTCAGCCAAAGGGGGTTGTAATCTTCCAGCAAGGTCCCTCCACTTCTGAGCATAGTCTTTGAAACCTTCGCTTGCACCCATAGACATACCCTGAAGTTGGGTACGCGTGGGAGCGAGGTCGACATTGTATTGGTACTGCTTGTAAAAAGAAGCAGCAAGATCCTCCCAATTATGGATACTTTCTCCTTCCAACTGGTAAAACCATTCAAGTTGAGTCCCTGAAAGACTATCTTGAAAGAAATGGATCCAGAGGTTCCTCTCAGCGGTATATGGCTGAATCTTTCTAACATACGAACGGAGGTGTAGCTTTGGGCAGGAAACCCCGTCGTATTTAGCAAAGATTGGTGCTTTAAACTTGTGGGGAATCACCATCCCAGATGACAAACCCAAATCTCCGAAGTCTAATCCAGGTACCTTCTGGATCTCGATCGCACTTAACCGGTCTTCGAGTTGCTTATACCTATCCTCAACAGGAGGATACTGGTCTTCGTCAAAGTCAATCTCGTTGTCAGAAACCACAGGGCTAGGAGCCATTCTTTCTTCCTGGTTCTCTCCCCCTCTAGATGAGTGAGTCAAATCAACCTCTTCTCACAAATTGTTTCCAAATCTGCGACCCATATTCAGTAGGACCGTCTTCTTCTTCTTCTTATCCTTCAAGATAAGAGTCTTCAAATCTTGCTGACCCTTGGCCAAGTTCATAAACATTTCCTGGAATTGAGCGTTTTAAGCTTGCAGAGCCTTGATAGCTTGATCAATTGATGTTTCAGCAGACATGATGTGCTAAAATAAACAGCGAAGAAGATAAGAGACTTGTAATGAGTACCTGTGATGAGGTGCATGTAATGAAATGCGTATGATATGATTTCAAACACGTCGAGAGATTCAAATTCGTAAATCAAAATGAAACACACTTTAATTAGATAAATTTGAAACAATGTTTGACAAATGCCCTTAAGGCGTTAGAAGAAAGAAAAACTGAAAAGTAAATCAAAACTAAAAATAATCAAAAGACATCAGCGCTCCCATGGTCTTTTCCCTTTGGTGCTGACATAGTCGTTAAAGCTCTGCTCATTCTCCAATTGCCTTGTCAACTTTAGGATCTTCCGCTCTTGTTCGTGATACTTTTCTCTGTAGGTATCCCGTTCCTCTCTTAGATGCATCCAAGACCTCTTTAATGCCCCAATGTCAGTAGGCATGTATGGGTGGAGGATGGCAGGTGGAACCCCTTCTTCATCAGCAACCTCAACAATCACAGGCAAGACGGCTTCGTACTGCATTCCCAGCTTTTGGGCACAGATTCAAACCCATCGGAGATACGGTTCCATCGAAAGAGAGGTCTCCATCCCTAACTCGTGCGGATCAGACATGTGTACCCTATCCCAAGCTCGTATGAACCTGCGGCGATGCTCTTCACTATCCCCTTGGAAGTCAAAGACAATGCTCGGCATTAGCAAATCATGAGGTCCGTCCCTCCTAGCTCGCCTGAACTGGCGTAAGGCCAGACAAGGATTATAGGTAATCCCTCCTCGAACTCCAAGTAGTGGAACATTGGGGTACTCCCCACAGCGATCAATGATAGCCACTTCTTCCATGTCTTTAGTACTCCAGATAATGTCATTGTGAGCGAGAGACATAATCCTGTAGGCCTAACCCATGCCTTCCTTGTTCTTCAAAACTGATTTGGGGAGGTGAGAAATAAACCACCTCGCCAACAATGGTTCACAACACATAAGGGTTCCCCATTTCCGAGCAGACGAGCATAAAGAGAGTGCATAATGTCACCCAAGAGAGTGGGCACAGGGTTACGGGATATGAAAATCTTCACCGCATTCACGTCGACGAAAGAATCTGAGTTAGGAAACAACACCAAACCATATATGAGAAGAGCCATAATGTCTTCCAATGCCTGGAAGTCTAGACTGTCCTAGAACTGATTAGCCCGGTCAACCAAGAATTTAGCCAAGAAGCCTTTTGTCCCACTTCGAGTCTCCCAGTTTGACATTACCTCAGCCTTTGTCAGATGGAGGGCTGAAGCAATCTCTTCCGGCCTAAGGACTTTCTCCCAACCTGTAAACGGGATCTGCTCTAGAATGGAAATACCAAGTAAATTAGAGAATTCCTCCAGAGTAGGGACCAACTGATAGTCTGGGAAAGTGAAGCAGTGGTATAATGGATCAAAGAACTGGCACAGAACACTCATATCTGCTCGTCTAATTTGGAAGTGACCAAACCAAGGAGGTGCCCATGTCTTCTGATAAAGGAGGTAGTATCTGGGACCTTTGAAACCAAATCTCTAAGCTGAGTAGGAATTGTACAAAGCTGATCCGAATAGTGTTTCTAGGCATAGGGGCCATGACCTACAAAACAGAACAAAGATGAATCCCCTCTGTCATTGAAATGAGTTAGTCTGATGCAAGATGCATGCAATGTCATGATGTCATGATGTCATGATAGAAACACATCATAAGTATTCACAAATAGAAAACATGGTAAGGGCACACAAGTCACACAAATAGCCATTAGATTTCAGGCTGGCAAGGAGTTAGGGTATTACCCTCTTTCATTTTAGTTGGTTCAAACCTGTCCTAAAAATAGTAATCGGGTTCTAGAGGATCTCAATATCACTGACCACCCTCGATCGGTCATAATTCTAGTTCAGCAACCTTTTCTTGCAGCCAGAATCATCGCGAGAGTTTGGTCTCAATGAGTGTAGCATACTGCTACTGTTCTATGGCCAAGTTGGTCAATTATAGGTAGAAGACCCATATTCTCCTCGTTGCGCCACAAGGGATATCGGTACAAACTAAAGTGTCACACCAACGTAGCTACTGCTTCAACCGTATCGGTCTACGCTGTACAGTTCCTCACAGTTTATTGCTACTTACCTAAAGGGTATCCCCCAGATCCGGGTTAGGATCTATAGTAACTCAGATTCAAACCCACAAATATAAAGCATACAAATCAAGCAATTGAAAATATTATGATGAACTATTCCTAAGGTACATCCCACTTATTATCCCCAGCAGAGTCGCCAGTTCTGTGATACGGCGGGAAGAGCTGACTGTTTTTGGAATGCTGGTTGGCGTTTTGCGTTTGTTTTTACAAAATGTCGCGGTAAGCAAGAGTCACCACCGACTTTTCTTTTATCCAACAAGGGAAGGAAAAAAGCACAGAAATATTCCTTTTTTCGAGATATTTCTGAGTACGACCCTTTCTATCCGTAGTTATCTACGGGCTCTTAGGTACTTGCTCATCATTTTCAAAATGTTTTCTTTGTGCTTGTGGGTTTTGAAAAGTTTTTGTTTTTAACTTCGATTTAACTCTTGCTTCTATCCTCAAGAGTGTAATGAAGTGTTTTGAAAACTTTGTTTGAAAAGGAGTGTAAGTGTGAAAATTTTGTTTTATTTTGGATGAGCAAGGATCTAAGAACTATCTACCTACTCGAAAAAGGAATCGTTCTATGCTAGTGTCCTTTAGACAATGCTATCCCACTATTAATGAGTGGGTAGCACCATCGTTGGAGTTTGAGGGTCAATTCGAATGAGGGACATACGGTCACCAAAGCAATGTTAGGATACCTTAGCGGTAACCCTAATGTCTTAGATCATTTGTTTGAGGCAACAATATCCGAGGCAACCGTTTCGAGGCAACCATGATCTTTTAGACAAGAGGACGACCTCTAAAACAACCTATACTCAATGACCGTGTACGAAGGCAACCAAGTGGGGTATACCCTAGGAGTGCGCATGTGCGAGTGTGTCGTTTTCAGTTATTTTTATCTTTGCACATGTTAAGGGTGATCTAATTTGATTTTAAGATTTAACATTCAGTCTTGTCATGCAAATCCTATTATCAAACATCTAACAGTTATATAATCTGCGGAATTTAAAGTGCAGAAATTAAAACTAATTATTACAAGGCGTCGGGTATTTACATCGCCAAAAGCAACCCTTTGAAAATAAAAATAAAATAAAGCGGTAAATAAATAAAATGTCCTAATTATCTATTACAAACCGGAAGCAGATACATTAATATGGATAAAGAAAAGTAAATCGCGACGCAAAATTAAATCGGATACACAAAATTAGGGTTTTGACCCTTTTTTAAAAGAAAATGTTTTTTGGTTGTTTTTATTTAAGAAAGGAAATTAAATCCTAAATTAAAAGCTAAATTAATTAATTAAATAAATTAATGAAAAATAATTTATGACATATTTTTGAGTTTTTTTTTATTATTTTAAGAAAGAAAATAAAAATAATTAAATGAATTAAAACCTAATGATTTCTAACTAATTTTAAATATTTACAAAATAAATTAAAGTTTCCTAATTAATATCCTAATTAATTAATAAGTTTATTAATAAAAATAAAAGTTTTAAAATTTGATTGGATAAAAAAGTATTTTTATGATTTTATTTGATAAAAAGGAATTTTGTTATTGGTTAGAAAATTAGTTAAATAAAATAAAACAATTAAATTAAATAAACAAAATTAAAAAAAAGTAGAAGAATTCGGCCTGATTGGAGGGTGTAGGCAGCAACTTTCTTGGCCCAATAATGCTGACCCAATTGACTTTTCCTGATCCAGTGTGCGTGCATTGACCTGGCTTGTGGTAGACTTCCAACATTGACCACCAGATCTGGCCCTTTGGCCATCTGGCGTTTGGATAGTGAGAGAGTATGGTGTGGATCTTGCCCCTGCGTGTACATGATCTCCTGAAAACAAGTGAGAAAACACAAATTGCTGGAGGCAGGGATCGAACCCCTGACCTCCAGCCTTTGGATGCCTTAATGCCAACATGGTGTCCGCTGGGCTGTGTTGCTTCATTTGTAATAATAATACAAACATAACATGATATATGAAAAACAAAATATATGGTCAGAAATAAAAAAGCGCGCAAAACATTTGAATGGCCCAATGAACGGATGACACGAGTTCATCCCTGTCCTCCCAACACTGTAACTTTACCTGCGGGTTTTTATCCGCAGCAAAGGACGCATCTTCCTCACAAAATCTCCCTCAGGCCATATAAATACATTCCAAGAACATGGTTGAACTCGTCATGACCTCCTGATCACAACCATGTCCTTCATATGGACCAATTGTACCTGAAACAGAAAACCCTAAAAAAAAACTCCAAGAACCCTAACTATGGTGATTCTTGTTACATATCATATAAATGAAATTCGTTAATACCAAAAGCTTGCAAATGTTCTTGTGATCACAAATATGCAATTATTTTGTTCAATGGATGCCAGAATAATGTGAATCAAAATCAAGAATGTGGCTATGTTACGAAGGACTTACAGTGCACTAGGGGGGCTGGAAACATGTTGTCTGGATCGATTTAGTCTGTGAGAATTTCCAGGAAGCGATTGGGATACGTCTCAGGCCTTGAAAATGCCTCCAACCTTGATTTCAATCTCAAGCTTTTTTGTGATTTTTTCAACTTCTCTTCTGCCTCTACCAGTGATTTCTAACCCTTATTTTCGTGTCTCTTGCTTGCTTATGTATTGTGCATTGTATTAGGGTCACAAGCTTTGTCCAAATCTCTCCATATTGATGATTGCATGTTTGATTTGATTTTCCATTCAAATCTTTCCAAATTTGATCCAAATCATATATTCTTGTGCATAAAGACCTTGATACGAATTCAATTATCATGATAGATGTATTTGGAGCCTGAAATAACAAAAAAATCATGTGTTATCAATGCTTTAGATTTTATGTGATTTTATTTGATTTAAAATGAATCAGTTCAAATAAAAATCAAATTAAATAATAAAAATGTGATATGGACACATGGCTGAAGCTAGGTCACGTGGGAAATAATGCAAACTCAAATCAAGTGAAAAAGAATGGGCCCATTTGGCAAAATTTGAAGTTTTGGGGATAGTTGACTTTTGGCAATTTTGCAAAAAGGTCCAACTTCAACAATTCATAACTTCTTCAATTTTGAACTTTTTGATGTGTTTTTGGACTTTTTAGAAAGCTTGAGATGTCCTATAACCAACCCTTTTGGTCTCATTTCATTTTGATATTCCATGCTCAAGTTAGAAGCTTTGACAAAAAAGGTGTTTTTGTTGACTTTTCAAAATGACCTATAATGTCCAAATTCATAACTTCTTGTGAGTGCATTTTTTTATCTTGGGGTATTAAGATGGATTGTAGGGAATTGCATCCTCTTCAAAATGAGATTTGGATGGGTCATTTCTCATAAATTATGAGAATGCTATGCTTGGTCAAAGTTGAGTTGACTTTTCCTACAAAACCCTAATTTAGCAAGTTTCGAATCTTGATGAATTTTGAGCAATCCTTGATGAATCATAATCAACCCTTGATCAAATGATGAAATATCCTTCAAAATTAGAATGTTGACAAAAAATCTTGAAGTTTGACTGTATGTAGGTCACAGTTGACTTTTGCCCTAGCACAGTCGACTTTTGGACCTTTTGAGCAATTGACTGAGCAAACTTCCTCTGCAAGGCTTGAAATTTGACATGGATGATCTTGAGAACATATTAGGACAATGTTGATCATTTGGGGTCACTTGGATTCAAGTATCTTGATGCAACATAAAACCCTAATTTGGGGTAGACTGCCTTAGGAGATAGCTTGTCTAGTCAATCCTTGAGCAACCTTGAGCCACTTGGAGATTTTTCTTGCAATGTCTTGAGAAATATGGGAGGGAAAATTTTGGGGTACAACACTGATGCATGAGTCTCCAAAGTTCGAGTTGTGGTAGAATGTGATATTAGCATTGTTCATAAAAAACATACAACACATCAAAAAAATTTAGATGAATTACGAGTGTCTTGATCTCCCATTACACGAAGAGGATACGTAGGCACGAAAGTTTGCAACCGAGGAAGACATGACTAATAAAACCTTTCTTTGTATATACACCTTGCATACACGCATTTCCCTTTAGCTTGATTAGCGTTTAGATAGAACACACTCTTTAGATTAGAACAACAAGAGTGAATCTCGTAGAGTATTACGGACGTGAGGAGTGCTAATATTTTCTCCTTGCGTAATTGACTCCCGTACCTGATCTCTCGATTGTAAGTTTGTGACTTCTCCATTCTAAGATTTTTCTTTGATGATTTTCCTTTCTCTTCCTATGAGATAAATAAATATTTGATGGTGACTTCATTGATTCACTCTTGATGATTTTCCGTTGATTCCTTCACTAACTTTGGAGGATACACTACAAGAAAAAAGCCCTTTAGCTAGGGGTTTAACTCCTCACTAAGGCAAAAAACACCTCACAAAGTCAACATTTGCGAGGGGACATAACCCCTAGCTAAATCACTGGTCGCAGATAAGGGGCGAGGGGCTAAGCACCTAGCCAATTAGCTTGGGGCTAAACCCCTCGCTAAAGGCAAAATTTGATTGCCCATTGGCTAGGGGCTTTACCCCTAGCTAAATACCATACTGCTTTTGCAGCAGGTGCTCAGTAAACGCAGAGAGTGTGCAGTGTGCAGGGGAAGCATGCATAGTATATGTAATATTAACTAGGGGGTTTACCCTAAGCTAAAAACCATAATTTATTTTTTAAATTATAAACGTAATTATTTTATTTATTTATTATTATTATTATGTTTATAATAAATTAATTTCATAAATATAATTTAATAAAATAAAAAATTCAATATTAATAATATTAGTAATATATTTTTAAATATAATACATAATATAATTTATAATTAATATTATATTAATAAAATACCGAATCAAAATTAAAATATTACAAGAACATTGTTTATAATAAATAAAAAGTGTTATCGATAAAAATTAATTTTCTTCATCGGTGTTACTGTCTTCATTGTCATTTTGCCATTGATTATCACGCCCGCCAAATTGTTGCATAAACTGTTGAAAATTACGCATAGATTCCTCATATTCTCTAGTTTTTTCTTCTCATTTCTTCCTCCATTTCTCTTTGTCTCTTCTTCAATTCTTCTATTTCAGCATTTCTCGCTTCCACTTCATGGGCAGCCTCAGAGTGCGCTAATGATCTCACAGTTTCCATCATGTCTGGGGTAAGTGAAGGTTGAGTCGATGATCCTTCACCATCAGCAATTTGCATTCTGAAACTCCTATCACGCTGCCGGATTGTTTTGGCGAGACCTCCAGCACCATAAACTCTCCCATTTTTTCTCTTCCCACGAGATACATCATACCAAGTCTGAAAACTCAGACTAGGATCAGTGGGAAATCCCGACGGAGGTGGTGTATATTCAGGATGCTGTGATAATCTTAGGGCAAGCTGTTTTTCATACTCCTCCTATTAAAAAGAGTAGGTGTTATTGCAATTTAAATTATGCTAGACACAAAAGAAATAAATAAAATGACTAAGTTTAAGGAAAACTTACTTGAGTTTTTCTTGAGCGCTCATCAACAAACTCCCCATTTTTCTTGAGATGAGTCTCCTTATGGAGCTCATTAAGAAGCGGAGTTCTGCCCAACTCATCACGCTAAGTAGATGACATAAAAAAATAGTTATAACATAATCTAAAATTGTTGAGTTAATTGCAAAATAATTAAATTTACCATTCTCTATGCAACATCAGCAATACTAATACTACCATAGGCGTAGTTGCAGCCGCCAACTTCAGAGGCTCTATTTTTCTTGGCCTTTTCAGATGTACTCTTAAAGGAATCAGAATTCCAATGGGCAATAAGCTGCTCAAATACATCTGGACTTATCCAATGGGGACGCAAGCGTTTATTTTCCCAAGTAATTCTAACACGCCTCATCGTGTCAGAAAATCGTTGAACACATTTAATGTTAAAATTATCTCTTATTTGGATATCCTCTTTAGGGTCCCAACAACATTTCTCCTTCAAAAAACATGAAATAAAGTTATAATCGTGATTTAGTGAATTACTTTAATAAATGTAAAAAAGATTTAAAAAAAAGATTAAACAAAGTTGATTATACCTGAAATAACCTAAACCAAGCCTCCCTTTCATCGCCATCAACTACACCATACGTAGACCAAAATTTGTTATACTTTTCTTTAATGATCTCAGTTATGCAAGTTGCTTCCTGATGTGATGGGTAAAATCTAAACAACCAAAATATGAGTTAGTATTAATTATAAACGAACAACTAAAATTTATAATTTAAACATAAACACTTACGATGATCCCTCTGGCTGAATGAAAAATCGTCCATTCATCTTCCTAATCACTTGTGGCACATTTCTCAAAATGCGTGCATTCCTATGCTCTTGGTCAGCCTCATCCTGAACAACCTACTCTGCATGGTCATCATTATCACCCTGCTCCTCATGCAGAGAATGCATGGGTGATGAATGTGATGTGCTAGATCCACCACCTGGATCCCTATATTGCGTAAATGTTGGATCTATAGTAGGTATGGAGGTGCTAGGTCCAGCCTGGGGCATATAAGATGTATGTCCAGAAGGACTAAGAAAAGCTGAGGGGGAAATGTCAGGAAATGTAGAATAAGGTGTGGATAGTAGGTCTGTGAATGTAGAAGGAGAAGGATGCATAGATGGTGGTGTGGGACGCATAGATGGTGGAGTGGGATGCATATGTGGTAGAGTGGGATGCATCGATGGTGGAGTGGGACGCATAGATGGTGGAGTGGGATGCATATGTTGTAGAGTAGGATGCATTAATGGTGGAGTGGGATTCATAAGAGGACGATGTGGATGTTGACTAGATTGTGGCATAGAAATAAGGTTAACCGTGTCAGGAACCTCTTCTATAATATACCTCGATCGACTGCGGCGAGACTTATCTACTGGAGTCTTACCCTTATCTTCATGTCGGAGTAGCATTTTTTTTCTGTTTTGAAAGATGAACATAAAATAATTGATACATCAAACTTACAAGAATAATATAGAATAATTCAGGCAAGAATAATATTATTATCCAAGAGTTGTTAGACATGAATAAAATAATATTACACAAATTATATTAAACAAATTAATATTACACAAATTAATCATCATTCATGCTCATCTTGACTATCTTCATCAGATATGTTATTATAGTCTTCAGACTCTCCTGACTCTTCATGCTCCTCTTCCACAAGCGTCAATAAAATAGTGGTATCAACTTGTTGACCCTCAACTGTAGTATCACACAAGGTTGCAATCTCCTCAATTTCAATGTCCCCATTGACAGGTGAAATATCATCATCTTGGAATGCAACATCCTCTATTACATCTCCAATTTCAATATGACCTATTGGGTTAGACTTGATTGCAACATACCATCCTCGTTTTCGTGGTTGAATGGAAGGATAAGGTACATAATAAACTTGCCTAACATTATGTGCCATTATGAAAGGGCCATACTCTTTGTACTTCCTGTCCATTTGAACCTCAACAATGTTGTATTTTTTGTTTATTTTTGTTCCTCTAGAAGATGGATCATACCAGTCACAATAAAACAAGACAACTCTATTTTCCGAGTCCATATAATTATATACCAACTCATAAATATGTGCCTTTTATATAAATTAAATATATTATGTTTTATTTAAATTAAATATATTTTTTTATATACTAAATAAGTAAGTATACTATTTTTTTAAATAAGTAAGTATACTATTTTTTATATAAATTAAATATATTATGTTTTATTTAAATTAAATATACTTTTTTTATATACTAAATAAGTAAGTATACTATTTTTTTAAATAAGTAAATATACTATTTTTTATATAAATTAAATATATTATGTTTTATTTAAATTAAATATATTTTTTTTATATACTAAATAAGTAAGTATACTATTTTTTTAAATAAGTAAGTATATTATTTTTTTATATAAATTAAATATATTATATTTTATTTAAATTAAATATACTTTTTTATATACTAAATAAGTAAGTATACTATTTTTTTAAATAAGTAAGTATACTATTTTTTTATATAAATTAAATATATTATGTTTTATTTATACTAAATATACTATTTTTATATATTAAATAAGTAAGTATACTATTTTTTTAAATAAGTAAGTATACTATTTTTTTATATAAATTAAATATATTATGTTTTATTTATACTAAATATTTAAATTACATATAAACTAAATATACTGTTTTTCTATAAACTAAATATACTAATATTATATAGATTAACTATATATTTGACATATTTTATATAAATTAAATATACCTTTTTTATATAAACTAAATATATACTGTTTTCCAAAATAACTAAGTAAACTATTTATAAACTAAATATACTGTTTTTTTATATAAATTAAATATATTATGTTTTATTTAAACTAAATATTTACTAAATATACTAAGTATTTAAGTTAGATGTAAATTAAATATATATTGTTTTTTCTATAAACTAAATGTACTATTATTTAGATTAATTAAATATTTATTATATTTTATATAAATTAAATATACTTTTTTTAATATAAACTAAATATATAATATTTTTCAAAATAACTAAATATACTATTTATAATCTAAATAAACTGTTTTTTATATAAATTAAATATATGTTTTTATATAAACTGTTTTTATGATATATAATATATAATATATAAATTATTTAATATAATTAAATATATAAACTATTTTAATATAATAAAATATATAAT
This sequence comes from Vicia faba, assembly GCA_948472305.1. Classification (NCBI taxonomy): domain Eukaryota; kingdom Viridiplantae; phylum Streptophyta; class Magnoliopsida; order Fabales; family Fabaceae; genus Vicia; species Vicia faba. Next base: position 1,633,696,986 of record OX451739.1, on the reverse strand, counting down.
ATATAATATATTTTGGAATAAAAACAGTTTTAATATACTATTTAATATAATAAGTATATTTTATATAATATATTTTCGAAATAAAAAAATATATAATATATAAACTGTTTTAATATATTTTTGGAATAAAAAAAAATATAAAATAATATTATATTTTCAGAATATTAACAATTAACTTAATATAATATATAAACTAAATCTAATGATATATATATATATATATATATATATATATATATATATATATATATATATATATATATATATATATATATATATATATATATATATATATATATATATATATATATATATATATATATATATATATATATATATATATATATATATATATATTATAATAAAAATAATCTTTACAATAATAAATGAAGGCGACGAAGCGCAACAAGGGGCGGCCGCCAAAAACTTCGGTACTGCCGGCGACGCTGAATCTTCCATCACCACCGATGCAGGAAGAGAGTCCACGAACAAAGAATGAGACAGATACATCATCATCCATGGAAGTAAGTGAAAAAGAAGATAGTTCTGCAGCAACCCTAGCCAAGACGAACCCAGAAGCTCAGAATCGGAAGTTATGGGTTGACGTTCTAACAGAGAATAGGAATAAAATGAAGGGATTGGAAATGAAGTATATCGCCCCCACAGTTATTGATGGTAGAGTGGAAATCGAAATAGATGAGGAGGATGCAAACCGCGAAGCCCAACACTGGAGAAATTCTCTTATCATGTACGTCCTGAGAGAAGATCTAAGTATGCATTCGGTAAAGAATTACATGACAAAAACCTGGAACTACGTTCAGCTACCCAACATTTTTTACCATGATGAAGGGTATTTCATACTAAGGTTCAATACTAATGAAGCGATGGAATCTGTTTTAATGAAGGGGCCATATACCTACAGAGGTATGCTTGTGATTCTAAAAGAGTGGAGGAAGGGATTTAATCTCAAGAAAGATATGATGAGAACTATTCCTATCTGGGTGAAATTTCCCCTGCTGCCCCTTCACCTCTGGGGTAAATCAAATTTGAGTATGCTAGCTAGTGCTATTGGTATCCCTTTAGTGACAGACGAGTGTACTGCTAGCAAACTGCGGGTATCCTATGCAAGAGTTCTAATCGAGGTTGATATCACTCAAAAACTGGTAGAGGAAATCAATATCAAGGATAAGGAGGGAAACTCTGTAATCCAAAGAATTGAATATGAATGGAGGCCCAAATTTTGTGATAAATGCCAAGCAGTGGGACATAACTGTGAAATTAGAGTAAGGAAAAATGAATGGAGACCAAAGAATCAACCAACAGCTGCAGTTATAAGTAATGCAACAGTAGTCACAACGGTCCTGAAAGCTCCTGAGATTGTGAAGACAACTGAATCTGTGATTACTCCAAAAAGGAATAGTACTGATAGCAAATCAACTGAGGAAGGGAATTGGATTGAACTGAATAAACAGGGCAGAAGCAGAAATCAACTTAAAGGCCGTGTTGAAGATACAACAGCAATCCACTGTGATAATGGTTATGGGGTACTAGGGGGTTTGAACGAGCCTCTAGTAGCTTTTGACAAAGGACCATGTTAGTCTCCTGGGATGTAAGGGGGCTCAACAAGGTTGGGAAGATAAAAGAGATTAGCTCCCTTCTCTTACATCTCCAACCAACCATTAGCATACTGATTGAAACTAGAGTAAAAGAGAACAAAGCCCAGAAAATCAAAAAAAAGCTCAATCTGAAAAGATCTTGTATTGACAACTACCTGGGCCATCCAAATGGTCTTATCTGGATACTCTGGGATGATACAAAGGTGGACCTGAAACTGAACAACATGTCAAGTCAACATCTACACTGTGGCATCTACACTGTCACAAGTGAGTTCCTCTTTTGGCTAACTGCTATTTATGCTCACAACCAATTGGACATGAGGAGAACTCTTTGCAGGAAGATGGAAAATATCCATAATAACCAAGTTGGCCCTTGGTGTGCAATAGGAGACTTCAACAATGTGGTTACTGCTCGGGACAGAATTGGAGGTAAAATGGTGAGTGACTATGAATATGTGGATCTTTCCAGTATGATGAGTAAGACAGAGCTTTATGAAATGGACAGTGTAGGGGACCACTTCACATGGTCTAATAAGCATGTCAATGGTACAACATACTCCAGGATTGACAGGGCAATCTGCAATGTTGACTGGTTCCTGCGTTATCCTGAGCATATGCTGAGTATCTTGCCTCCAAATGTTTCTGATCACTCTTTGCTCCACATCAGTGGTCCCACTGATACAAAGAGAAAGAACCACTTTAAATTTAACAACTATCTCATCAACATCAATGGTTTCAAAGAGATGGTAAAGGCTTCCTGGGATAAACCAGCTCATGGGGACCCAATGCAAGTCCTGTGGTACTAGCTCCAAAGGCTAAAGGAAGCTATCAAGAATTTCAGTAAACAAGTTGGTAACATTAAGCAGAGGTTACTAATAGCCAGGGAGAAGTTACACAAGGCACAAAATGAACTCAATAATAATAGGAAGGATAGTAGTTTGATCGAGCAGATCAAAACCTTCACTGATGATATCATAAAACTCCATGAGCATGAAGAGAGTAGGTTAATCCAAAGGGCAAAAATTGACTGGATAAAAAAAGGTGATGGCAATAACAAGTTCTACTTTTCTCATACGAAAGCTAGACACCAAAGGAACTATATCAAGTTCCTGCAGAAAGAGGATGGTGAAATTATAACAGGGCACAATAATATTGAAAAGGAGATCATGAACTTCTACCTCCATCTGATGGGAGAGAAACCTAGCCAAATCAAGCATATTGATGTGGGAGCTATGAGGGAGGGCAGGCAAATTCTGAACGACCAAAAAGGCTTCCTTGTAAGAAATGTTTCTGTACAAGAGATTGAAGAAGCATTGAAGAATATTGGCGATAACAAGTCCCCGGGCATTGATGTTTTTACTGCAAATTTCTTCAAGAGCTGCTGGGATATTCTGAAGCTGGACGTAATTACTGCAGTCAAGGATTTCTTCAGAACAAGCACTATTCTAAGTAAGTTTAATAGAACGCTGGTCACCCTGATTCCTAAAGGAGACAGTGCTACTGGAATTAAGGACTATCGACCTATTTCTGGATGCACGGTTTTCCTCAAGATCATCTCGAAAATACTTACTACGAGACTGAAGAACATATTGTCGTCCATTGTTAACAAGAACCAGGCTGCTTTTGTTTCTGGTCAAGATATCCACAACCATATCCACTTAGCTTATGAACTTGTTGAAGGGGTGAAAAACACAAGAAGGGGGGGTTGAATTGTAAAACTGGAATCTTAAAGCAAATGACAAGATATTTTTATCCTGGTTCGTTTGATCTCAAACTACTCCAGTCCACCCGTCAAGGTGATTTCGCCTCTCTCCAACGAGGTCTTAATTCACTATATTCAACTGAATACAAATCTGCTTTAACAACTGCTAAAGCCTTCTTGATTCAAACCACAATCCGGTTTGTCAAGGCAACACTTTCTTACAAAGGTATAAAATAATGTGTGTGAATGTTTTCTACAAAACTATATCACAACTGTGATGTATACACAAATTAAGCTTAGAAACTTAGAATGCTAAACACTAATGGAGTATCAGAGTTTGTTGGTTTAGCAAAACTGGTAGATGAAGATTATTGTTCAGCTTTGTGCGTGTAGAGAGTTTGGAAGCATTAGCCATTATAATCTTCGAAGCTTGGTTTATATAGCACTTGAGAAGATGAACGTTGAAGCAAATATTCTTGATTCAATGCTAATAACAAGCTTTCCTTTTTGAGCAGATCTTGTCTAGAATGATGCCGTTGGAATTAATTGGCGTTCAATGCACAGTACTGTTGCTTCTTCAATGCACGTTCTGGCTTGGCTCATTCTGATTCTGCTTCGCTGCTGATGAACTATTGATTCTGTATCAGAGTGTTTACGCGCAGTTCTGTTCATCAAGCTTCAGCATGTACGTGAGTTGATCATCTGATCTTCACGTTCTGATTCAGCAACTTCTGATGCTGGTGTATCAAATCAAGTTCTGATGCTGAATAAGTGATCTTGCTTATTTTAATCAGCATATCTGCAAGTCAGAGCATAGTATTTTTAGGCAGCATATAGTTCAAACATGAAACATATAAATACTGTATCTTTTCACTTTGTTATCATCAAAACTTAAATATAGGGTACTAGATTCAAACATTGTTCTAACAATCTCCCCCTTTTTGATGATGACAAAAACTAGATATTTTAAATAAATAATAATGTGAAAAGGTATCTAGGAAATGTTTCAGAGTTAAGAAGTAAGAGGAAATCAGAGTTAAGAGATACTCCCCCTGAGTTTGTTACTTCCCTTTTATATGCGTGTTCTTCAGGATCAGATCTTTTTCTATCTTTGAACATCAGATTAAGAGTCTTTGACTTATCAGAGAGCAGAGCTTCAGAGCTTTTCCTGTCAGAGCTTTGCTTCGGATCAGAGTGTTAGGACGATCAGAGCTTCATATATCAGAACTTCATATTTGATCAGAGCAACATGAGCTTCTACATTTTGATCAGAGCATCTAGCTTCTAGTCTTCATGAGCTTCCTTGTGCCTGTATACTTAAAAACAAAACAGAAAAACATTTCAAGTAATAGAGTTAGAATGTTTGAGAGTTTCTGTCTAGTTAGCCGTTTATTGATTTTAAATATCATTCTTGTTCTCCCCCTTTTTGTCAGCAATCAAAAAGTGCTGGTGATGTGCTAAAACGATTTAGATTAGAAAAACAAATTATATAAAAATAGTTCATGATCAGAGCAAAATAGCGTTACAAAACATAGTCAAAACAATACATCAGAAAATGAAGAAAACATAGAGAATGTCATGCATGAAAAAAATTTTAAGGTTGTGGGGGCATGCGTGAGAACAGGCTTTCCAGCATTGCTTGAATCTTTTCAGAAGTTTCATTCTTCTGATTCCCTGCAGAAATGCTGGAGGATGCCATTGTTCTCACACAACAAAGATTTTAGAATGATTTGAGAGAAAAAGGTTTTGAAGGAGATAAACTCAGAAATATGCAGAAAGTTCTTGAGGGATTATGAGAAAGCGTAAAGAGTAAGAATGAAGAATAATGTGCTTAAATAAAGTTTTCAAAAATTATTTTGAAAAATTAAACGTTTTTAAGAGAGAGAAAAAAAATAATGATTGCCATTAACAAGCGTGATTACTCTGCATTAAATGCTTGCTGATTTTGGGGGATTTGAGAAAGATACTTAAAAACGGTTACCAGACATGAGTCTCAATGCACCCAATCAGCGCTTTCCTTTCTCAGAAGCGTGCACGCGTTCTGCTTCAGGGATTTGCTGATGATTGGATGACACTTGTTTGATGTAGTGATCAGCACGTCTGTCTTTGAGATTAGACTCTCAGATCTTTAGACTTGCATCTGATACAATCTGCATGTTCTATCTTTCTGAAAGAAGATTGATCAGAAGTTCACAGTAATGTAATTACATTCTGAAGATAAATACATGGAATTAAAACATTTTCATTCTGGGCATACTTTCATGCTGAGATGTTTCAGAATGAAATTAAACCTATCTTCTGAAAGGGGTTTAGTAAAGATATCAGCCCATTGATGGTCTGTATCTATAAATTTCAAGTTTAAAATACCTTTCTGAATATAGTCCCTAATGAAATGATGTTTTATTTCTATATGCTTAGCTCTAGAATGTAAAATAGGATTCTTACTTAAGCAAATAGCAGAAGTATTATCACAAAGAATAGGAATGTTACTCTCAAAAATCTGGAAGTCTTCAAGCTGACTTTTCATCCAGAGCATTTGTGTGCTACATCCTGCTGCTGCTATGTACTCAGCTTCTGCTGTTGACAAAACAATTGTTGATTGCCTTTTGCTGGACCACGAGATCAGATTTTCTCCCAGAAACTGGCAGCTTCCAGAAGTACTTTTACGTTCCACTCTGTCTCCAGCAAAATCAGCATCACAGTAGCCTACTAAGCTGTAATCACTAGATTTTCTATAAAACAAACCCAGATTAGTAGTACCTTTCAGATACTTGAAAATTCGCTTAACAGCTGTTAAGTGAGATTCTCTAGGATCTGATTGGAATCTAGCACAAATACATACGCTGAATAAAATATCAGGTCTTGAAGCAGTCAGATAAAGGAGAGAACCAATCATACCTCTGTAGACTTTCTGTTCTACGCTTTTGCTTACCTCTTCTCTTTCCAGAATGCACGTGGGATGCATTGGAATCTTTGATGGCTTACATTCTGAGAGGTCAAATTTCTTCAGAAGATCTCTGATGTATTTGCTCTGATGAATGTAAGTTCCCTCTGGAGTTTGATTGATCTGAATTCCTAGAAAGAATTTCAGTTCCCCCATGAGGCTCATCTCAAATTCTGCCTGCATACACTTAGCAAATTTTCTTCCAAGAGAAGGATTAGTAGAACCAAAAATAATATCATCAACATAAATTTGACAGACTAAAATGTCACTCTTAACTGTTTTACAGAATAGAGTAGTGTCCACTTTCCCTCTGGTGAATTCATTTTCAAGCAGAAAGTTACTTAGCCTTTCATACCAAGCTCTGGGAGCTTGTTTCAGACCATACAGTGACTTTTTCAGTTTGAAAACATGTTCTGGATGTTTTGTATTTTCAAAACCTGGGGGTTGGTGAACATAAACTTCTTCTTCTATATAACCATTTAAGAATGCACTTTTGACATCCATCTGATACAGAGTGATGCCTCTATTAACAGCAAATGAGATTAAAAGTCTGATAGATTCTAACCTGGCGACTGGGGCAAAGGTTTCTGTATAGTCTATCCCCTCTTGCTGACTATAACCTTGTGCAACCAGTCGTGCCTTGTTTCTGACGACTTCACCTTGTTCATTAAGCTTGTTTCTGAACACCCATCTTGTTCCAATGACGTTGAATCCTTTTGGTCTGGGAACGAGATCCCATACGTCGTTTCTGGTGAATTGATTCAGCTCTTCTTGCATTGCCAGAATCCAGTCATTGTCCAGAAGTGCTTCATCAATAGAAGAAGGTTCAATCAGAGACACAAGTCCCATAAGAGTTTCTTCAGAGTTTCTGAAGCTTGCTCTTGTTCTGATTGGATCTTCCTTTCTTCCTAGGATAGTTTCTTCTGGGTGATCCAAACTGCTTCTGGGTAATCTCTTCTGAGGTTGAACAGCAGCAGTTGTAGGATTTCTAGCATTGCTTCTGTCAGACGTTGAAGGAATGTCTGTGTTGAGAGCTTCTGATGACTTGTCTTCAGAACCTGCAAATTCAATTTCTATACCTGCAAGATTTTCATTCTGCTTTGACTTTTCAGAGTCAAGCTTGTCATCAAAACGAACACTGATTGATTCTTCCACAATCTGTGTTTCTGTATTGTATACTCTGTACCCTCTTGAGCGTTCAGAGTATCCTAACATAATACACTTCTGTGCCTTAGAATCAAACTTGTTCAAATAATTCTTAGTATTTAACATAAAGCAAGTACATCCAAATGGATGAAAATACGAAATGTTGGGCTTTCTGTTCTTCCATAATTCATATGGAGTCTTTTCCAGAATAGGTCTTATTGAGATTCTATTCTGAATGTAGCACGCTGTGTTTATTGCCTCTGCCCAGAAAGTCTTAGCAACGTTTGTCTCATTGATCATGGTTCTGGCCATTTCTTGCAATGTTCTGTTCTTTCGTTCTACAACTCCATTTTGTTGGGGAGTTCTCGGACAAGAGAAATCATGCAGAATGCCTTTGTCATTAAAGAATGACTCAAAATCTTTATTTTCAAATTCTCCACCATGATCACTTCTGACTTTAACGATTCTAAGATCTTTTTCATTCTGAACTTGGTTACAGAAGGTAACAAACACAGAGTGTGACTCGTCCTTGTGTCTTAAGAACTTTACCCATGTCCATCTGCTATAGTCATCTACGATTACTAACCCATACTTCTTGCCACTGACTGAAGCAGTTTTAACTGGTCCAAATAAGTCAATGTGCAGAAGTTCTAATGGCTTAGAGGTAGAAACAACATTTTTGGATTTAAAAGATGGTTTTGCAAATTTGCCTTTCTGACATGCTTCACACAGAGCATCTGAATTGAACTTCAAATTTGGAAGTCCTCTGACCAGATTGAGTTTGTTAATCTGAGATATTATTCTCATACTAACATGCCCCAATCTTCTGTGCCAGATCCACTGCTCGTTGTTAACAGACAGAAGACATTTTACGTTCTGACTCTTTAGTTCAGAAAGTTTGATTTTGTAAATGTTGTTTTTCCTCTTACCATTAAATAGGATAGTCCCATCTTTCTGACTAACAGCTTTACATGATTTTTGGTTAAATATTATATCATAACCGTTATCACTTAATTGACTTATGGATAACAGGTTATGCATCAATCCATCTACAAGCAGAACATTATTAATAGAGGGAAGATTTCCGTTACCTACAGTTCCAGAGCCAATAATCTTTCCCCTCTGATTGCCTCCAAAACCAACGTGGCCTCCAGGCTTAAGTTCCAGGCTTTGGAACATATGCCTTCTTCCCGTCATGTGTCGTGAGCAGCCAGAGTCCAGGTACCATGACTGGTGTTTCTGACTTGCTGCTAAAGATATCTGCAACATGTATTATTTTATCCTTAGGTACCCAGATCTTCTTGGGTCCTGATTTGTTAGTTTTACCAAAACTCTGGTTGAATTTTGGTTTCACAGAGTGCTTACTACTAGTATATTTGATGTCATGTGTGTGACCATACACAAAGTGTGAATTTAGAGGAGTGGGTTTAATAATTAAATCCATGACATTCTTAGGTGTAGGAACCTTACCTAGGTATCCTATTCCTTTCCTGCCGTTTCTGCTAACTCCATAGATCATTGAAGCCATTCTGCTTCTATCTATGCTTTTAGCAAGGAACTTCTGGAAACTGTGATCATACTCCTTGATGATCTCATCAGCGTTGCTGGGAGTTTCAGAAATTGGTTCATTCTGAGAGTTTTGTAAAGAGTTTTCTAATTTTAAAATTTTATCTCTCAGCTCAGAGTTTTCCAATTTGAGACTCTCAGACTTATTAGAGTCAGATTCAAGAGTCCTTTTCAGGTCTCTGAATTTAGCTCTAATCTGCTGATAACGTTCCAGAATTTCATTGAGGCTTTCAGCAAGTTCAGCCTTTGTAAAATTAACAGCGAAGTTAGGGAATACCTCTTCTGTGTCTGATTCTGAGTCTGAGTCAGAAGCTTCACTGTCATCTGGAATGCTAGCCATGAGCGCTATGTTCGCCCTTTCATCATCTGATTCTGAGTCAGCTTCAGACGAGTCAGAGTCATCCCATGTGGCCATGAGACTTTTCTTCTTTTCTCTTCCAAACTTCTTTTTGGGCTTTTCCCTCTGAAGCTTTGGGCAGTCACTCTTGTAGTGTCCTTGCTCATTGCACTCGTAGCAGATGATGTCTTTTGTGTTTGGCTTCTTGCTACCGGAGGAGCCTTCAGATCTTCTGTATCCAGAGGAAGAATCTGTCCTTCTGTATCTGGAAGAAGACTCGTTCTGATCAGATCTTCTGGGATTCCTGAACTTCCTTTGTCTTTGCTTCCACAGTTGATTTACTCTTCTGGAGAGAAGGGAAAGTTCGTCTTCTTCTGATGAGGATCCATCAGATGTTTCTTCAACTGCCTGCAAAACTTTAGATTCAGATTTTCTGTTAGATTTTAAAGCTATAGGCTTACCTTGCTTCTGAGGCTCATCAGCTTCTAGCTCTATCTCATGACTTCTGAGGGAGCTTATAAGTTCCTCCAGAGTGATTTTGTTGAGATCCTTCGCTAGCTTCAGAGCAGTAACCATAGGCCTCCACTGCTTGGGTAAACTTCTGATTATCTTCTTGACATGGTCAGCAGTAGAGTATCCTTTGTCCAGAACTTTGAGACCAGCTACCAGAATCTGGAATCTAGAGAACATAGTTTCAATGGATTCAGATTCTTCCATTTTAAACGCCTCATACTTCTGAATGAGCGCCAGAGCTTTTGTTTCTTTGACTTGAACGTTGCCCTCATGCGTCATTCTGAGAGAATCAAAGATGTTCTTAGCTGTGTCTCTGTTGGAGATCTTCTCATACTCAGTATATGAGATGGCACTGAGGAGGATGGTTCTGGCCTTATGGTGATTCTTGAAATCACGCTTTTGTTGATCAGTCATTGATTTTCTATCAATCTTCTGACCAGTTGCATTCACAGGGTGCGTGTATCCATCTGTCACCATATCCCACAGATCAGCATCATGTGCTAGAAAGAAGCTTTCAATTCTGTCTTTCCAGTAATCAAAGTTTTCTCCATCAAAGACTGGAGGTTTGCCGCTGAATCTGTCTCTATCCTCATTGTTGTCATTGCTGAAATGAGAGTTGTTTCTTGCCATTGTGTTTTTCTGACGCTGGATCTTGTACTGACACGGTTAAGTGTTTTAGCTCAGAACCAGGCGCTCTGATGCCAATTGAAGGGGTGAAAAACACAAGAAGGGGGGGGTTGAATTGTAAAACTGGAATCTTAAAGCAAATGACAAGATATTTTTATCCTGGTTCGTTTGATCTCAAACTACTCCAGTCCACCCGTCAAGGTGATTTCGCCTCTCTCCAACGAGGTCTTAATTCACTATATTCAACTGAATACAAATCTGCTTTAACAACTGCTAAAGCCTTCTTGATTCAAACCACAATCCGGTTTGTCAAGGCAACACTTTCTTACAAAGGTATAAAATAATGTGTGTGAATGTTTTCTACAAAACTATATCACAACTGTGATGTATACACAAATTAAGCTTAGAAACTTAGAATGCTAAACACTAATGGAGTATCAGAGTTTGTTGGTTTAGCAAAACTGGTAGATGAAGATTATTGTTCAGCTTTGTGCGTGTAGAGAGTTTGGAAGCATTAGCCATTATAATCTTCGAAGCTTGGTTTATATAGCACTTGAGAAGATGAACGTTGAAGCAAATATTCTTGATTCAATGCTAATAACAAGCTTTCCTTTTTGAGCAGATCTTGTCTAGAATGATGCCGTTGGAATTAATTGGCGTTCAATGCACAGTACCGTTGCTTCTTCAATGCACGTTCTGGCTTGGCTCATTCTGATTCTGCTTTGCTGCTGATGAACTATTGATTCTGTATCAGAGTGTTTACGCGCAGTTCTGTTCATCAAGCTTCAGCATGTACGTGAGTTGATCATCTGATCTTCACGTTCTGATTCAGCAACTTCTGATGCTGGTGTATCAAATCAAGTTCTGATGCTGAATAAGTGATCTTGCTTATTTTAATCAGCATATCTGCAAGTCAGAGCATAGTATTTTTAGGCAGCATATAGTTCAAACATGAAACATATAAATACTGTATCTTTTCACTTTGTTATCATCAAAACTTAAATATAGGGTACTAGATTCAAACATTGTTCTAACACTTGTTAAAGGTTATGAAAGGAAGAATGGTACCCCAAAGTGCATGATTCAAATCGATCTTCAGAAAGCATATGACATGGTTGACTGGGGAGCATTAGAAAAAGTAACGAAGGAACTGGGCTTCCCTAACAGATTTGTCCTCTGGATTCTCAACCTGGTTTCCACGGTTTCTTATTCCTTTAACATTAATGGTAACATCTCTAATTTTCTGCAGGCAAAAAGAGGTATAAGACAGGGCGACCCTATATCCCCTCTCCTGTTTGTTATTATGATTGAATATCTTGATAGGTGCTTGGTGAAAATGCAAAAGAATTCTGACTTTAACCACCACGCTAAATGCGAAAAGATGGCTTTGACTAACCTTGCTTTTGTAGACGATATCCTCCTATTCTGCAGGGGAGATAAGGTATCTGTTGAAATTATAATGACAGTGTTTATGAACTTTTCCCTTTCCACTGGTCTCATCTTTAATCCCAGGAAGTGCAACATTTTCTTTGGCTGTGTGGAGTTGGAAGAGAGATCCAGAATTAGTGCTAGTACTGGTTTTGCAGAAGGCAGTTTCCCGGTTCGCTATCTGGGTGTTCCTCTTAGCAGCAAAAAGCTAAGCTTACAGCACTACCTCCCCTTGGTTGATAAAATAATTGGTCGTATCCTCCATTGGTCCACAAAATTGCTTAGCTATGCAGGCCGAACTCAGTTAGTGAATAGCATTATTTGTTCAATCGCTCAATACTGGATGTTTAACTTCCCTCTTCCTAAAGTTGTGCTTAAAAGGATTGATACTATTTGCAGGACCTTTATCTGGACCGGAAGGAATGATGCAAGTAAAAAGAGCTATGTCGCATGGAATAAAATGTGTAAGCATAGGAATCAAGGAGGCTTAGGGATAAAAAACCTAACTGTTTGGAACCAAGTTTCCTTGCTCAAATGCCTTTGGAATATCTGCAATAAGAGTGATAGCCTTTGGGTCAAATGGATACATAAGGTGTACCTGAAAAATTGTGAAGTCATGGATGTTGTTGTGGGGAAGAACTGGACGTGGACAATGAGGAAAATTATGAACCATAGAAGTCTGGTTACTTTAATCCAACAGCATTGAGAACAAATGCTTCTTCAACAGAAGTTTTCCATGAAAGCTGTGTATAACTTGCTGATTGATGACTTGAGTAGGATCACTTGGAGCAACTTACTTATGCCTAATTATGCAAGACCTAAGACCAAATTTACTCTATGGCTTTTGTGTCATGGAAATCTCCCAACTAAGGATAGGCTCTTGCGATTTGGAATTGTTCAGGAGAGTCTAAGCAGTTTGTGTGGCTTGGAGGAAGAAAATGCTAATCATATTTTCTTTGCCTGCTCGAAAACTCCTAGTGTTTGGGTGGCCATTTTAACATGGCTGGGGATTAACCATAATCCGCTGCACTGGTCGGAAGAATTAAATTGGATTTTGGCTAACACAAAAGGAAAAGGCTGGCGGGAGACTGTGCTTAAAATGGTGTTTACTGAAGCAATTCATGAGACTTAGTGTAAGTGTTTAGTTATTGGCATGTATTTTTGGTAAAATCAGGTGTGTGAATGTCATGACTGATGTCATAACATTCTGGATTATTAGGTACTTTATGCAGAAAAAGAATGGCATACAGAAGCTGCTATTTATGAGTGTGTATCTGAGCATTTTGCAATGATCACATTTATTACTTTCTACCAAAATCAGTAAACAGGATCTCTGTTGTCATAACAGATGTTAAGACATCCTGTACTGATCTAACAGTTATGCAGTTTGGTTAATTCTGAGATTTTTCAGGAATTTGGTTCATACATTCCAGAACAGAATCTCACGTGGACTTTAGGTTAACTGAGCTCAACCCTAATCTGGTTGATAAAGTCTTGTGACCAAATCTTGTGGTTAACCCTAATTAACCCTAGCTTTTCGTGGAAGCCCTAACTGAAGAAACAGCTGCATATATATTCAACAGGAAAGCTGATTGGAAATTAACTCTTTGACAGAAGATCAACTAGGGGCTGTATAGTTTTAACTACTGTAATCCAAGCAAGTATCATTGTGATAAGTGACTCGGAGTAGGTTTTGATTGTAAGGGTTGTGTATCACTCAAAGCTTTGAAGCAAGAGTGTTTGTGTCACTTGACTAAAGCTTTGAAGCAAGGTCAAGTTAGGTTTATGTATCACTCAAAGCTTTGAAGCACGAGTGGTTGTGTTACTTGATTAAAAGTTATGAAGCATAATCAAGTGTATGTTCTGAAGAGTGTCTTCATTATTTCATTAGTCAATTGTTTAGTATCATTGCTGTGATTGAGGGGGAGTGAGTAGGAACTCAGGTTTAAGTTGAACTTAGATTGAAGTTGCATTGGGTAGGTCTTAAGTGAAGGAGATAAACTGGTTGGTTTATTCCTGAATTAATATCTCTTATAGTGGATTTCCTCCCTGGCTTGGTAGCCCCCAGAGTAGGTGTTGTTTCACACTGAACTGGGTAAACAATTGACTGTGTTATTTACTGTTTTTCTATTTACTGTCTTATAGAAAGTCAGATACGGTGTCATAACATTCACTGTGACATTGAGTATCTGCTGCCAGAATTTCAATTGGCATCAGAGCAGGCACCCTGCTTGTCTTACTGGGTGAGATCTAGGGATATCACTTTCTGGCACTATGGACAAAGAAGGAGTTTTTGGAAACAGACCACCCATTCTGGATGGATCAAATTATGACTACTGGAAACCCCGTATGATTGCCTTCTTAAAACCACTGGACAAAAAGGCTTGGAGAGCTGCTGACAAAGGATGGAACCATCCCACCATAACTGAGAAAGATGGGACAATCAGTCTGAAGCCTGAGGAAGAATGGAGCAAAGAAGAAGATGAGTTAGCCATGGGTAATTCCAAAGCTTTAAATGCCTTGTTCAATGGAATTGATAGAAACATATTCAGACTAGTACATCAATGTGAACTGGCCAAGGAAGTGTGGGACACTCTCAAAACTACCCATGAGGGCACATCCAAAGTAAAAATGTCAAGGTTTCAGATGCTGACTACCAAGTTTGAGAACCTAAGGATGATGGAAGATGAAACCATTCATGAGTTTCACATGAACATCTTGGAGATTGCCAACACCTCAGGAGCATTGGGAGAAAAGATGTCAGAAGAAAAACTGGTGAGAAAGATTCTCAAATCCTTGCCTAAAAGATTTGCAATGAAGGTAACTGCTATAGAGGAAGCCCAGGATATCAGCAAGTTGAAGGTGGATGAACTCATTGGGTCTCTTCAGACTTTTGAGATGGGGATCAGTGACAATGTTGACAAGAAAAACAAGAGCATAGCACTTGTATCCAACACTGAAGATGAAAACAAGGAGGATGAAGAAGAAAATATTTCAGAAGCTATAGCCATGCTTGGAAGACAATTCAACAAACTCATCAAGAGAATGGATCTAAAGTCAAGGTGAAATGTTAAGAACATCCCTTCTGACATTAACAGATCTTATGACTCCAGCAGAAGACCAAAGTCTGAAGAGAATGGAAATCAAAGCAGAGGAATTTAATGCCATGGATGTGAAGGATATGGGCACATTCGAGCTGAATGTCCTACCTTTCTTAAGAAACAAAAGAAAGGAATGTATGTTACCTGGTCTGACTGTGATTCAGAAAGTAATTCTGAAGAAGAATCTGCCAAACTAGTTACTGCACTAACTGGTGTTTGTACCTCTGAAAGTGACACTAGTGATGAGGAAGTCACATTTGAAGAACTGGCTGATACCTACAAGAAATTATGTATCAGAAGTGTTGAAGTCTGTCTGCAAAATGAGAGACAAACAAAACTCATAATAAAGTTGGAGGCTGAAAAAAGGGCAGACATTGAAACTATAAGTCATCTAGAAGGGGAAGTTCAAATGCTGAACTCAAAACTGAACCAGATGACCAAATATGTCAAGATGCTGACAAATGGAACTGACAAATTGGAAGAAATCCTCCAGGTTGGACAAAATGTGGGAAACAAGTCTGGTCTAGGATTTATGGCAGCAAAGAAATCTGGTGCAGACAAGAAGATCAGGCCTGATAAACAAATGTCAAAGCAGATGTCACAACATAGCACTCAACATCGGGAACAGCGAAATATGAAGAAAAAGTACCAAAGATGGAGATGTCATCATTGTGGGAGGTTTGGTCACATAAAGCCATTCTGCTTCAAATTGTATGGATACCCTAATCAGAACCCAGGTGTCAAACCTAAGTCTAACAAGGTACCACATACTCCACAGTGGAAGAAAAAGGCTACTGCCCTGATAGCCCACACTTCCCTTAGAGTCTCTGCAAAGGAAGACTGGTACTTTGACAGTGGGTGTTCTAAGCACATGACTGGAATCAAGAACCTTCTCAATAATGTTAAACCTCACACCACTAGTTATGTGACCTTTGGAGATGGTGCTAGAGGAGAAATCAAAGGAGTTGGTAATTTGGACTGCCCTGGAGTTCCAAATCTAAATGAAGTACTATTGGTAAAAGGCCTGACTGCTAATCTCATTAGTATCAGTCAATTATGCGATCTAGGATTCAAGGTCAACTTATCAAAATCTGAATGTCTTGTAACTAATGAGAAACAAGAAGTTGTAATGAAAGGAGTCAGATCTAAAGACAACTGTTACTTGTGGGAGCCTGAGAACACTAATTACTCCACTGTGTGTTCTATTGCCAAAGAAGAAAAAGAGGTGAAACTGTGGCACCAAAAACTTGGCCATCTTCATCTAAGAGGAATGAAAAGGATTATATCCATGGAGGCAGTCAGAGGGATTCCAAGACTGCAAATTGATGAAGGGAGAGTTTGTGGTGAATGTCAGGTTGGTAAGCAGACTAGGATGTCACATCCAAAGTCAAGACATCTGACCACCTCTAAGGTTCTAGAACTTCTACATATGGATCTGATGGGACCAATGCAGGTGGAAAGTCTTGGTGGAAAAAGATATGCCTATGTTGTTGTGGATGATTTTTCCATATTCACCTGGATTAACTTCATTAGGGAAAAATCTGATGTATTTGAAGTTTTTAAAGAACTGTGCAAAAGAATTCAAAGAGAAAAAGAAGGATGTATTGTCAGAATCAGAAGTGATCATGGCAAGGAATTTGAAAACAGTAAGTTTAATGAGTTCTGTTCCTCAGAAGGAATTAGTCATGAATTTTCTTCTCCTATAACTCCTCAACAAAATGGAGTTGTAGAAAGGAAAAATAGGACCATACAGGAATCTGCCATAGCAATGATACATGCCAAAAGACTTCCTATTCATTTTTGGGCTGAAGCTATGAATACAGCCTGTTATGTCCATAATAGAGTCACTTTGAGAAAGGGAACCTCATCCACCATTTATGAACTCTGGAAAGGAAGAAAGCCAATTGTGAAGTACTTCCATGTATTTGATAGCAAATGCTATATTCTGGAAGATCGTGAACAAAGGAGAAAGGTGGACCCTAAAAGTGATGAAGGCATATTTCTAGGATACTCCTCCAACAGCAGAGCTTATAGGGTATTCAATTCCAGGACCAAAGTCATGATGGAATCAATAAATGTCATAGTTGATGATTATCATGAAGAAACAGATGTCCCTTGTAATGTTGAGATATTCTTTGAGACTCCAACTCAACAGAATGACCTACCTAACACCACTACAGCAGACTCTGAATCCAAGGAAGCTAGCAAAATCCCTTCCATCAGAATTCAGAAAGATCATCTTAAAGAACTCATCATATGGGATCCTAACAGTGGAGTCATTACAAGATCTAGAGAAATCATCTCAAACTCTTGCTTTGTGTCTAAAATTGAACCAAGAAATGTTAAGGAGGCTTTAACTGATGAATACTGGATTGGTGCAATGAAAGATGAATTGAACCAATTTAAGCAACATGAAGTTTGGCAGTTAGTTCCTAGACCAGAGGGAACAAACATCATTGGCACAAAATGGATATACAAGAACAAATCAGATGCTGAAGGAGTTGTCACCAGGAATAAGGCAAGACTTGTTGCCCAAGGATACACTCAAGTTTAAGGGGTTGATTTTGATGAGACCTTTGCCCCTGTAGCCAGACTGGAATCTATCAGACTCCTATTGGGAATTGCTTATCTCCTGAAGTTCAAGTTATTTCAAATGGATGTAAAAAGTGCCTTCCTAAATGGGTACTTAAATGAGGAAGTTTATGTGGAACAGCCTAAAGGTTTTGTGGATCCAAACCACCCTGATCATGTCTACAAATTGAGGAAAGCTTTATATGGCCTGAAACAAGCTCCTAGAGCATGGTATGACAGGTTAACAAAATTTCTCTCAGACAAAGGATACAGAAAAGGAGGCTTGGATAAAACCCTCTTTGTCAAAAATGAAGGAGGGAAATTAATGGTAGCCCAAATATATGTTGATGACATAGTGTTTGGGGGAATGTCAGATAGAATGGTTAAACATTTTGCTGACCAAATGCAGGCTGAATTCGAAATGAGCCTCATGGGAGAATTGACCTACTTTCTTGGACTGCAAGTCACACAGATGGAAGACTCAATTTTTCCATCTCAAAGCAAGTATGCAAAGAACATTGTCAAGAAGTTTGGTATGGAGAATGCAAGTCACAAAAGGACTCCTGCTCCTACTCATTTAAAGCTATCCAAAGATTCAAGTGGGGTTAAGGTGGATCAAAGCCTGTACAGAAGCATGATAGGAAGTCTGCTGTACTTAACAGCCAGCAGACCTGACCTTGCTTTTGCAGTTGGAGTTTGTGCAAGATACCAAGCTGATCCCAAAGTCAGTCATATCAACCAAGTGAAGAGAATCTTGAAGTATGTAAGTGGAACTTACAACTATGGCTTGCTATACTCTCATGGTTGTGAACCAACTTTGACTGGTTACTGTGATGCTGATTGGGCTGGAAGTGCTGATGATAGAAAAAGAACCTCTGGAGGATGTTTCTTCTTAGGAAACAATCTGGTCTCCTGGTTCAGCAAGAAACAGAACTGTGTGTCTCTCTCTACTGCTGAAGCTGAATACATTGCAGCTGGTAGTAGCTGTTCTCAAATGATCTGGATAAAACAGATGCTTACTGAGTATAATGTCACACAAGATGTTATGACATTGTACTGTGACAATCTGAGTGCAATCAAAATTTCCAAGAATCCTATTCAGCATAGCAGAACCAAGCATATTGACATTAGACGTCACTTTATCAGAAATCTTATAGAGGAGAAGACGATTAAACTGGAACATGTTGCCACTGAGCTACATCTGGCTGACATTTTTACCAAGGCACTTGATGCAAATCAATTTGAAAATTTGAGGGGCAAGTTGGGAATTTGCCAACATGAGGAATTGTAGCAATTAATTTTGCTTAAAACAAGGGTTGAAGGAGTTTTGTTTGTTAAGTCTATTTTGATTGGGTTAATCATATGTTTTCCCATTTCTTTAAAAATTATTAAGAAGTTGAATAGACACTCTTTTACCTCCTTCCTCTCTCGGTTCTGCAACAAATCCCATTCTCTCAATCAAAGATTTCTCTCTCGTTGCTATTGGTTTTCTAAGACTATCAAAATGTCTCAAACATCGTCCTCTTCCAAGACGACTGTTTCATCCTCATCCTCTGATCGAGATTCTAGGGCAATCACATCATGCATGGATTATGAAGTCCTGGAGACTACTCCTCTTAGAGTAATAGCAACTAACCCCTCTAAGGTTAAAAATATGAGAACAAGGCATGCAGGAAGGTCTCAAGCTACTTCATCCGGTAATCCCTCTCAACATTCATCTTCTGTTCCAAATAGGGAAGGCTCAGCTTATGTTCATCAAGCAATAGCTAGGCTTGTTACAAGAATTCTGAGTGAGAACCACTCTGTACCTGGGATTTCAGTTCCATTAAATCAAGAATCAGCAAGTCCAAATGTTGAAATAAATCCAGATGTCTCTGAGAATGTTGAGACACCAAATGACAACATTCAGAAATCATCTGAAAATCTTGATGATATCCAGAACCCTTTAGAGAAGAATGTTGAACCACCGGTTATTGATGTGGATGAAGACTACTCAGACAATGACCTAATTGCAAATATCAACCCTAGCATAGCTAGGAGAACGATGAACAGAAAAGGCAAGCAGGATGCTGCAAAATGTCTGACCAAAGAGAGGACTGCTGATGTTGCTCACAAGAAAACCAGGTCTGAAGGCAAGACTGGTGTAGAAACTGTGAAGACTGGACTGTCCAAAGGGAAGGTGAAAACCCGAGTACATGCTGGGAGTCTCTCAAAGCCTGTGAGACAACCAATAGCAAAGAAAAGGAAAGAGTCTGAACCTTCTGATTTTGATGAGGAATCAGAATTTGAAATTGATGCTGAAGACATTCCTCTCAGAAGGAAACTCCCTTCCAGCAAAATGGCTAAAGTTCCTGAAGTCCCCACTGACAACATTTCATTTCACCACCCTGAAAATGCCAACAGATGGAAGTATGTTTGCTTGAAAAGAATAGCCTTGGAAAGAGAACTGAACAATGGTGCCATGGATTGTAAGGAGATCATGGACCTAATCAAAGCTGCTAGACTAATGAATACTGTGGTAAATTTTACCAATTGCTATGAAAATCTTGTCAAAGAATTCATAGTGAATTTATTTGATGAATGTGCTGATGGAAGGTCAGCTGACTTTAAATGTGTCTATGTGAGAGGAAGAAAGGTTAATTTCTCTCCCTCTGAAATTAACAAATTCCTTGGAAGACCAGATGAGGCTTGCCCTGAACTAGAGGTTACTGACAATGAAGTATGCCAAACCATCACTGCAAGACAAGTCAAGTGCTGGCCCTTAAAAGGCAAGCTGAATGGTAGCAAGCTAAGCATGAAATTTTCCATCCTGCACAAGATTGGTGCAGCCAACTGGGTTCCTACCAACCATAAATCAACCATCTCCACAGGTTGGGGAGATTCATTTATGTTGTTGGAACCAGGACTGAATTTGACTATGGCAGGTATATCTTTGATCAAACTTTAAAATATGCTGGAAGCTATGCTGTTAAAGGCCCTATTGCCTTTCCCTCCCTCCTATGTGGTATTGTCCTTGCTCAGTATCCAGACATTCTGGTGGAAAGAGATACTGTATGCGAAAGATCCCCTGCTCTTGGGTTACACTATAAGCTATTCCAGGGATCTCATGTTCCTGACATTGTCATGACATCAGCTGAGACATCAACTGTAAAAACTCAGTCCAAGACATCTGATGTTATAGCTGTGCTGAAGGAAACCTGCAAAGAGCCAGAGACAAGGAAAAAGACTCTTAAGAACCTAATTGCCAGATTAGAACAGGAGGAGACTGAAGGACAAAGAAGGGAAGAGGATGCTGCTGAAGATCAGCTCAATGCTGAAGAAAGTGCCTCCTCTGAAGATGACAGTGCTTAAAGTTTGGTGGAGTTGTCAAGCTTGATGCTGGTTCCTGTTGCTGCAAGTGATTTCAGATTTTTTTGTTTTTATTACTCATTTTGGATGACTGTATAACATATAAGTACATGTATCTTTGGCCTATTTGTGGCTAAAGAGGGGGAGATATTTTGTGTTAATTACTTGGTAGACATTATTTTTTTCTGCAGACATATTCATTCTGCTGCTCTCTATTCTCTGATTGCTTAGGGGTTTTAGCCAAAAATTTGCCAAAGGGGGAGTTTGTAAGTGTTTAGTTATTGGCATGTATTTTTGGTAAAACCAGGTGTGTGAATGTCATGACTGGTGTTATAACATTCTAGATTATTAGGTACTTTATGCAGAAAAAGAATGGCATACAGAAGCTGCTATTTATGAGTGTGTATCTGAGCATTTTGCAATGATCACATTTATTACTTTCTACCAAAATCAGTAAACAGGATCTTTGTTGTCATAACAGATGTTAAGACATCCTGTACTGATCTAACAGTTATGCAGTTTGGTTAATTCTGAGATTTTTCAGGAATTTGGTTCATACATTCCAGAATAGAATCTCACGTGGACTTTAGGTTAACTGAGCTCAACCCTAATCTGGTTGATAAAGTCTTGTGACCAAGTCTTGTGGTTAACCCTAATTAACCCTAGCTTTTCGTGGAAGCCCTAACTGAAGAAACAACTGCATATATATTCAACAGGAAAGCTGATTGGAAATTAACTCTTTGACAGAAGATCAACTAGGGGTTGTATAGTTTTAACTACTGTAATCCAAGCAAGTATCATTGTGATAAGTGACTTGGAGTAGGTTTTGATTGTAAGGATTGTGTATCACTCAAAGCTTTGAAGCAAGAGTGTTTGTGTCACTTGACTAAAGCTTTGAAGCAAGGTCAAGTTAGGTTTATGTATCACTCAAAGCTTTGAAGCACGAGTGGTTGTGTTACTTGATTAAAAGCTGTGAAGCATAATCAAGTGTATGTTCTGAAGAGTGTCTTCATTATTTCATTAGTCAATTGTTTAGTATCACTGTTGTGATTGAGGGAGAGTGAGTAGGAACTCAGGTTTAAGTTGAACTTAGATTGAAGTTGCATTGGGTAGGTCTTAAGTGAAGGAGATAAACTGGTTGGTTTATTCCTGAATTAATATCTCTTATAGTGGATTTCCTCCCTGGCTTGGTAGCCCCCAGAGTAGGTGTTGTTTCACACTGAACTGGGTAAACAATTGACTGTGTTATTTACTGTTTTTCTATTTACTGTCTTATAGAAAGTCAGATACGGTGTCATAACATTCACTGTGACATTGAGTATCTGCTGCCAGAATTTCACTTAGATTTTTAGAAATTCTATTATTTTTTATAATGCTACGTATAGGAACAACTCAGTAGAGAATACCATTGATTGTATAGTGTATAGATGTTGGGGAAATAGGAAGGTTATGCCAAATATTGCTAGATTAATGATTTAGCCTTTTTGTAGAGTTTGCTGGCTGAATCTGTTTGAGATTGCCTTGGTTGTTTATTGTCTTTTGAATTAATATACATCATTTTGGTTCAAAAACTAAATCTAACATATATAATTATATCAACTAAATCTAATATATATCTAAACCAATTTAATTTACCTAAATATAACATATAATTCAGAAAAATTTCAATAAAAAAATTAAATAAATTACATACCTTGAAGCTTTATTAAACAAAGCTTGTTGATGGAGGAAAAAAAAAGAAGGAAAAGAGGAGGATGAGAGTTACAGAGAAGAGAGAATCTAAAATTTTGCTGGTAATTTTGCTGGTTTATGAAACAAATGGAAGAGAAAGACGAAGATGTAGAGTGCAAACGGTGTGAAATTTTGCTTGGGGTTAGCCCCTCGCTAAGTGTCAAACGGTACCATATTTAGCTTGGGGCTAACTCCTCGCTAGATGACACTAAATGTTGTTTCTCTGCCACACGCAAGCTGGTTCAGAGATGGCTCAGGCGTAGCAGTGATGTAAAAATGGACTTGGGAATAGCCCCTCGTAAAATAACTTATTTGTTGGCGAGGTGATGGCCCCTCGCAAATGGCCAACAACTATTTTTATTGGCGAGGTGCTAGCCCCTCGCTAAATGGTTTTTCTTTTACCCACGTGTCACCCCCTCGCAAATGACCAACGAATTTATTTTCAATCTCCCTCCTAAAATTTAGCTACGGGGAACTTCAAATTTTTAAAAAAAAATCTGTATATTATTTAGCCAGGGGATAACCCCAAACTAATGTTAAATTTAGCTAGGGGCTTAACCCCTAGCCATTTGCCCCAAGCTGAATCACATTATTCTTGTAGTGATAATTCAGGCCCTTCATCAAATTATTTCAGGAATAAGACATTTTGCATAGGTTAACACGCCCTCACACTTCTCATCAAAATGATACAATTAAGAGAAAGCATATTCAGATATTTGAAATGGAACTAACACTTCTTGACCATGCTACTCTACCTCTCAAATTTTGGAATCACAATTTCACCACAACAGTTTACTTGCTCAACAGGCTTCCTACAAATGGTTTATCTGACTATGTGTCTCATTTCTCTATTGTCCACAACAAATAAACCTGATTAGCACTCATTGAAAATCTTTGAGTGTGTATGCTTTCCACATTTGAGACATTACAACAAACACAAATTAGAGTTCATAAACACTAGGTGTGTATACTTAAGAGTGTCTCTAACACATAAGGGTCATAAATTTATGAATATGGAGGAAATGTGTGAATATGGACGAAAGAATTTTCATTTTCAAAGATGTGGTGTTCAATGAAAATAAATTCTCTACCAAAAATGGTTTCCAAAGTGAAAATCACTCGGCCACTACCTCACAAACTCACCAGACTCAGTTTCCTCAAAAGCTTATCCAAACCTCATATGTACCTACCACAGGACTTAATGCCTTGAATCCTCAAGTTTTATATCATGTCTTACATCATACACACATTTTATAAATCTTAAGATTTGTAATGTGATTTGAGTAAAGGTAAGATAAATTTAGACCGAGTGAATTAATTTTTGGAGTTAAACACTAAAGTCCTTCATTAGTCTATTTTGACTATTTGTTTCTTTTTCCACATTCAACCGTTTAAGTGATGAATACTCAACTATTTGAGACAATGTTTTTGGTACCCATTCATTTTATTTTAGTTTTAGTTTTTTTGAAACAATATTTTTGTCCTTTTTTCAAATAGGTTGGTGCCTATTTTCAACATTATCTTCTTTTATAGTCTTTTTTCACTACAATTGATCTTAAGACCACCACTCAAATTTAAATCGTTGTTATTATAAAGCAACATCAAAAGTATAAGTATGTTATACGTAATATTTTGCTTTCTTATAACTATCTAACTCCTAAAAAATCAAGTGATTACAAGCATATATTTTTTTAATCCATAGCATTATATGTGGTGTAAACAAAGAAAGGGTCTTATGCTTACATTTTTTATCTTTATCTTTAGTTGTTATGAATATGGAGCGAACTTTCATAGATCTTAAACATTCACATCAGACACCTAGACTGTTTCATAATTAACTTGTATTTTTCATTAAAATAATTAACTTGTATTTTTCATTAACAATGTAAACTAAAAAAAAAATAAAGAACACAATTAAATCGCAAATCTTAATATTTTTAAAGAATACAATTAAATCTAAAAACAAATATTTTTATTAGAAAAAGAATGGAAATCGTTCCAAATTTAGTATTATGAAAAAATATTTTCATAAAGATGATTTAGACTTAAATCGGTCTTTTTCTAAATCTATTAAAAATCTACAAAATAGATACATGCATTACTAATAAATAACTAATATTACTAATAAAAATTTGAGACATCTGTCGGACTTCAATTACTTAACATAGAGAATTTCTTTCTTTCTTTTTCACGATTCTTTCTTTCTTTTTCTTTTCCTTTTCACGATTGGTGTCCAATCTGTTTAGCAAATCGATAATTCGATTTTGACCTGGAAGTAATAATGGTATGATCAACATTATTTTCACTTAGAAATTAAATTTACTATTTCTCAAATATCGTCTTTAACGAAAACTTCATGAACCCGCTAGACCCCCACATAAAAAATTTCTTAAATTATATAAGTTTGAGACATCTATCCATCTGAAAATTAAAATTAGTATGGAGTTTCCAAACATGTTTAACCAATAAGGCATTATTAAAAGGTTTTCAAACTTCAGAATCACATGCCCTCCTCAGACATAGAATGTTGATGCTTCTTCTTGAGCAAGTGAATCTTATTATTTAAAATATTCTCACCTCACTATAATCTAGAAATGAGACTCACAATCCATGAACAAATATTATTAGGCAGGGAAAAAGCAACTATTTTTTTCCAATTTCATCCACTAAGTGATTAAAAATTTTAATTTTAGACCTTTTAGAACAGTACCGGAATCTGCTCTATCAATTCAAGATATTCCATTCATTTCAAAATGAATATCGTTTTAAAGAAAATAATTTATTTCAAAATAAATGTCATTCTTGTTTTTCAATGTAGTAATGATAGTTATTTTTTTAATTGTATCATATAATTATTACTCTGCACACTACTTCCAATAAATTAATAAGACTAAATTATAAAAGTGCAATGTCTCGTGACAATATAATTACATTCTTTAATCTGTGCGCAAAAATATTAAATGACATTCATTTTAAAATGAAGAGAGTATCACTTACCATATCACCATTCATTTCTGATTCTCAGATGAATATCAATTTGACGAAGGTTCTAATTGTGTACCAAATTGTCTACGGTGGAGTCAAAAGAAATATCTAGATATTGAATTTAGAAGGAGCTTGAACATTTAGGCTATATTTAAATACGATAAAACGAACGGAACTGAATAGAACGGAGCAGAACGGAATAGAATAAAAATGTCATTCTATTATTTGGATATTTCATAATGCGATAAAGTAATTTTATCATTCCGTCTAAATCGAATAATTCAAAAAGTTATGTAAAATAATGGAAGGAAATGAAATACATTCAATTACATTCCGCTCCATTACATTCATTTTTAACAAATCCAAACAAAAGAACATAAGTTTATATCATTCCATTCCATTAATCCAAACATACCATTAAGGCCATTAACATTGAAAGCCAAGGATCTACCATAAATAGTAGAACATAAATTTATATCATTCCATTCCATTAATCCAAATATACCATTAAAGCCATAAACATTGAAAGCCAATGATCTACCATAAGTCGTTCAACCAAGACCCTGAGAAGAAAAGAAGAAGAAAAGCTATTGCAGCAAACATGAAGAAGAGAGACCATAAAGACAGAAAATCAGAGAGCACACCGAGAGCATTGAACAGCCTGAGAAGAAAAGAAGAAAAAAAGCTATCGCAGCAAACATGAAGAAGAGAGATCATATAAACAGAAAATCAGAGAGAGCACGCCAAGAACATGGAACAAAACATTACCATGCAAGGAGATGAAGAACAATCCAAATGATCAAACTTAACTAATAAATACCAATATTATCAGACTCATTCAACCCGTTTACCTCAGTTTTTGTGTGTGAATTTCAGTTATATCTACAAACTAAAAAAAAAAACACACTTCTAATGTGAAAAGTTTTGAATTATTACTAAAATCATCTTTTTCTTTTCTTTCAAATTTAAGCTAGTGGAGTCCCAAAATCTCACCTGAGTCAGTCAGGTTTTAAATCTCAGAATATTGACAGATACTTCCAAACCATCAAAGTTTTAACAACTACAACTTACAAGAGGATTGTCTTACAATTATAATCTCACAAAAATTGTGTTGAACAGCTCGATGTTCATTTCATCATTTCGTATTCCAGTTCATTCTACTTCATACAATTCAACAATCCTAAACATAGTCAACATCATTAGTTTACTCATTATAAATAGTTTTCTTCCTGAAACTAATTAGAGTACCAACCAAAAACTATGTTTCTCCTTGATCAGAACTGACTTGCTTCTGACAAACAAACCATTCAAGTAACTGTATTTGAGTTTATCAAAGAAGAACGAAAAAAACTGTATTTAAGTTTACATATTACAACAACCTGTACAAGTGTGACTGCAATGCAGACAGCAAAATACATAGAGCGACCATCCCATGAGGTGGCTAAAAGTTTCAACATCAGGAGGAGTATTACAATTTATTACAACAAAAGAGATAGAAAGGGGAAGGAAGTGTATAGGCAGTCCTACTACAAACTGCTGGACTTACCCTTCATATGTTTCAGTCATTGTCATGATGAATGTTGTGCAAACTCGAGCACCTTGTTTCCTGTTCAATCCTGAGAAAACAAAAGGAGCAGAATCATGGCAATACAGGGGAGGGAAAGAGAGGTCATAAACAATTAAAAAATAAGAAAGGGCTTTCTTTACTGATTATTCCAACTCTTCCCCAAAAGCAAAGGCGAGTTTCAGTACCCGTCAACAAGATATAACTCATGAATTAGTTAGTTCACCAATTTCAGCTGTATACTATTCTCTATTTTTGTGCTTGCTTACAGCGTTAATTTGAATCCCTTGGACAGGAAGTCATCCCTGTAAAAAAAAACAAAGATGCATAACAATCAAGACAGATCATACATGAGGACCATTTATTTAAAAAACTGTAGTTTAAAAATATTAGCCAGCTGGTTCAGATGGGAATTTAGAATAAGAACCCATAGATCTCAGTAGATAATATGAGTATCTTTTTATAATAAAAAATATGCATGTTTTAAAACTCTGGACTGAGTCTGACCTTAATACAATACACATCTTTGTAGCACCAACACCTCTAAAAAGAACTGTTTCTGTGTCGGTGTTCAAAACCAACACCGACACGTGACATGTTACCGGTGTATGTGCTTCATAGATACACATTCCATTTTTGAAAAATTAATTCTGAAAATGAGAACTTAAATATTAATCCATCAAAATTTAAAAATGGGGCCCTTCTAGTATACTTTTCTTTCTCAATCATTGTCCTACAAAGGGAACTAGAAACAACTTGTTCAAGTCAAGGTCAACTCACAAAATGACAGAATCACACAAACATAACAAATTACGCTGTTTTTTAAATACAAAGTTAAGAGTTCAGACAAACACAACTTTCTTTCATATGACAAAAAAGGGAATTGTCAAATTCAGCACTGTTTTATTACCTTTTCTTATTATTTTCATCCACAGATTTCGGTTTTTTGCGTTCAACAATTCGCCTCTGCAAACTAGGCGGAACAAGACTTCCAATACAAACAGTTCCTTCAATGTTATTAGGCATTCCTGAAATTCTAACCCAACTCAAATCTTTACTAGCAAGGTTATACCAACATAGCTTCTTACTATCTTGTTCAAACAAAACCTTATCCCCATTTTTCGAATAACCCAAAGGCTTCAACAATTTTATCAACTTAACATCACGCGGTTGTTCCACCGTAAACACTTTACACCACGATTCACCTAATCCATACTCTCTCATAACCCAAACATCAAAACCTTCACTCGCTCTATTCTCAACCATACAAAGCATTCCTCTCAACACTGCCACATCCATATCCAATTTCCCATCCACACTCCCCGGAAGCTTCACTTCCCGAAAAACCTCAAACCTTAAATCAAACGCAACAATCAAATCAAGTGACTCCGGTTCAAGATCTCGAGTCACAACCCAGTGCAACGCACCGGAAAGATAAACCCCCATGGTTCTAGCACAGCACAGAGCATAAGGCATACTCGTTAGGGTTTTCCAAACATCAGTCCTCATAGTATAAATCTTAACATGCGAATCAAAACTACGGTTACGAAGATCGACAAAATACGAAATGCTAACCAATTTAAACTCGCCGGAGAACGAATCGTAACCGAATCCGTAAACACGAGCAGCCAATAAAGTAGTTATCGCGGTGTTTTCCTTCGTTTCTTTCCGGATGAGCGGTTCCGATGGAATAATCCGATGCTTACGGATTGACGGATTCCAGAAAGCGATATCGTCGGCGATGTTGCAGATGCAGAGAAGGCCGTTGCAGGAGCCTAAAACCTTGATGCTGTTACTGTAACACATGAGAGGATGGTCGAGTTCCTTGACTCTATCCATGGAGTTCAAATCGAGTTCGTAGAGACGAGAGTGTTGCCGGAGAATGACGATGGAGTGTCGAGATTTGGTTAGGTGGAAGAAAACGAAGTCGGTGCTGTCGATGAGGGAGCGCCACCACTTGCAGGTGGCGCGGATACGGAGGAGAGGTTTGGCCGGAACGCGAGAGAGGATTTCGGTGATTACTTCCGACGGAAGTTCCGCCATCGGAGGATCTTCCGATTGTTACTTTGAGATTCTCGTCCTCACGTTTTCGTCTTTGTTAGGGTTTTTTGGATGATGAAATCTAGAAAATACCAACCAGAGACTGTACCTGTGTTTTACCGAATTGTCCTTTATCTTCTTCTTTATTTTATGATACAAAATCAGAGTGGTTGGTATTTGCAAAAGGTAAACAGTCATTTTAGTTTTGTGCCAATCACTTTCACTAAAATCTTTTATGTACGGTTAAAATCGTAAACACATAGGAGTCTCCGTATTCAAATCTAATATTCTATATTTTGTATTAATTACTTTTATAATATTATGAATATTTATATATACTAGTACATCATAATTATATTTGCAATTTAAATAAGAGTTTGATTAACTTGCATATATATATTAAATAATGAACACTTCAATACTTTTGAATTTAATTGAATATCAATATCTTCAATCAATTAAAATTATAATTTAATGTTACGTCAACTTTCTATTTTATTTTATTTTTAAATAAATTAAAATTGTAACATAAATTGCACTAAAGATAGGTATTCAATTAAAATCATGGGTATCAAAGAATTTATCATATTAAATATATGTTTGTATATATAGTAAATAAATGTAATCTGGAGAATTATAAGATATGATAATATCTCTACTCAAACTTAAGTGGTGGAGATGTATAACTTATTTGAGTTTAGATACTGAAATGGAGAAACGGTGGAGGAATGAGATTTTGTATAAAACAATCAATAGGTTGGTTAAGAATGCTAATGGAGATGAGACGAAGTTCAATATGAAGAAGATGTTGACGAATAAAATGACAATCAATTTTAATATGTTTTGTTCGCTTGTGGAAAACATCATTATGGACAATTTGAGTGACACTACGATTGTCGTAATAAAGATAAGTGTGTGAAGATTGAGATTTTTCTAAACCAACAAGAAGCCAACATAGCCACGTTATCTCGGGAGTAGTATTAGCAAAAGTATGATATTCAGCTTCAATGTTATAGTGTGTTGTCAAAGTTTGTTTCTTTCTATGCCAAAAAAAGAGAATCTTCAAGAAAAATACATAAATAAGTGATGAAGCGACAATTACTTGGGTCGTTTTCCCAATCAGCATAAGAGTAAGTTATAAGAATCAACGGAGATGCAACTGAGTAATAAAGACCATAAAATAGAGTATCCTTGATATATCAAATAATCCAGAGGAAAACAACATAATGGATGGTGCATGGGGAAACCATGAATTCAGTAACCAGATGAACAAAATATAAGATATTTATTCGAGTAATTGTTAGGCAAATCAAATTGCCTATGAGTTTCCAATAAAGAGTGGTATCCTCGAGCAGAGTACCATCTTGAGAAGTAAATTGAACTATGGGTTCAAGATAAGTGTGTTCAATTTTACAATCGGTGAGATATGATTGAGAGACAAGATCAAAGGCATACTTATCTTGTGGAAGAAATAATCAATTGTTCAAAGATAAGACTCCAGACCTATAAAGTAACTTAAATTGTACAATATTCTTCATCTTAAAATGTTGACAAAGAAACTACTTGATCTCTTCATTTTCAATAGAGTCGTCACCAATGATAATCATGTCATTCACATAAAAAAAGCAAAACAATAATATAATTATTAGTTTTCGAGTAAAAAGAGTATAATCATGAGCACTAGAAGAAAAATCTATATAAGAGATAGTATTATAAAATTTAGCAAACCAATATCGAGGTGCTTATTTGTAAGGCATTACAAAAGACGATACACCTTATTTGTAGGACAAGTATGTATCTAAGAAGGACGCATACAAACCTCTTCTTTTAACTCTCAATTGAGGAAGACATTCTTAACATCCATTTGTTAGAGTATTCATTGGTAAATGACTAAAATGGAAAGAACTGTTCGAATAAAGGTGATGCATGTAACATAGAAAAATGTTTCTGAAGGAAAATCACGATTGAAAATGCAACAGAAAACAAAAAAATTCCTTTAGTAATCCTTATGAATGGGCATGATCAGTTATAGAAATGGTTACCTCTTGTGGCGATTAAAACCTTTAATGCAAAATCGAAGGAGTGATCATGAGCGTCGATGAAGAACAATGCCTCTACCCAGTCCACACGAACAGAATCCACTTCAATCTCAATGTTAGATGCTAACTTTGAGTGAGAGAGAATTTGCATAAAGTGAAAATGCTTCTGCACAAGGGCTATATTTATAGAACCACTTGTGTGGGCTGCAAGCTAAAAAGTCCACTTAAGTCCACGTGCACCATATCTTATGATGTATCGCATATCACTTAAGTGCATGGTACCTTACCATATTTTGCATTCTACTTAAGTGCATCATACCTTACAGTGTTCTACAATTCACTTAAGTGCATTGTACCTTACAGTGTTCTACAATTCACTTAAGTGCATTGTACATTACAGTGTTCCTTATTTAGTATATCTCTCATTAATTTGTCTTTGTGTGTGTGACCCTATAGATTCTCACGATATTGGCAATTATATTAAATCACATATTTAACACAATAAACAGTGAGCGATGTAACGCCCCATTTAAATATTTAATAATTTGATGATTGGATTTGTAGAACTATGTTGGCTTGACTAAGAGGGTATGAGAACTTAGTATGATTCGATAATTGGATTAAGCTTTGAATAATATTATAGTAATGATAATTCTGGTGAAGGATGAAATATCTCATTATTATTAATAAAAATATTATTGTTGGTTAAATAGTGTATTTGCCATTAAGGATATTATTATTATTATTATTATTATTATTATAACTATTATTACTATTATTATTATTATTATTGTGAAATAATAAGGAATAGTTGGGAGAGTGGTAGAAGGAATTGGGAGAAACTATTTTCACGTGAAAAGAAGAGAAGAGAAGAGAAGAGAAGAGAAGAGAAGAGAAGAGAAGTTAGGAGAAAAGGGAGACAAGGAGGATCCCACCATTGTTGAAAGATCAAAGCTCAAAACTAAGGTAACGAGGGAGAATGAGTTCTTTAAATGGTGATTACAACATGAAAGGGTAGTGAGGGTTCCTTTCCCTCTTAAGGTTTTGTGTAGATTTGGTGTATTGTGGTTTCTTTTATTGATTGATTATATGCCTATATGATTATATGTAGAGTTATGAATAATTTGATGTCCATGATATGATTGTTGTTGATAATCTGTGATGTTGTGGTGTTGTTCCATGAAATCTCTATATGGAAAGTGTAGATCTAGAGAGGGATGATGAAAAGTGAGGTTTTGATGCAGAAAGTTGTTATAGAATAATGGTTGAGTGAAATTGTATTAGGACTATGAGTTGTTATGTGTAAAAATATTTTTTTGGGTCAAATTGGTAGATTAGAAGTGTGTAAAAAGAGCAGAAATCATATTGATACGAAAGCATAATTTTTGGATGTAGCAGACTGGCCATACGCGTATAGAGGGCACACCCAGGGGCCTTACGTGTATGATACACGCCCCGTCCTCAAGTCTGTACGGCCATCTACCGTTACGCGTATGATGCGCGTATGGAGGGAAGGCCATACATGCATGGACTAGTTATTACATACATGTGGACTTTAGAGAAGTTTTTTTTTGAGGGGGGGGGGGGGGAATCGCCTCAGGTGGTACGAGTATGGTACGTGTATGTGTCCTGGAAATTGGGACCAACATGTATGATACGCGTATGTGATGGGTCAGGAAGAGGCCATACGCGTATGGGGTAGGGCCATACGCGTATGGGCAGGCTGATGTGCAGAAAATTATGTTTTCGCGATTTCTTTCTCGTTTTCGCATGCAATGTACTTTCTTTTGGTCTGTAATGACTAGTATGACTTAGACGGATATATGGAGGTTTGTAATAATGGGAATTGTGTTGATAACGTAGGACTTACTTAGAATTTTGTATGGTGTTGACATT
This sequence comes from Vicia faba, assembly GCA_948472305.1. Taxonomy (NCBI): domain Eukaryota; kingdom Viridiplantae; phylum Streptophyta; class Magnoliopsida; order Fabales; family Fabaceae; genus Vicia; species Vicia faba. Next base: position 1,633,663,832 of record OX451739.1, on the reverse strand, counting down.
GAGTGAGATGACCTAACTTTGCTTGTTGTCTGAATGATGTACGGATGAATTGCTTATGATGTTATGTTGTTGCTATCGAATATACATGATAAATTGATAACATATTTAGTTGTTGTGATGCCATGATGTTATATTATTGTAGTGTTGTTGTTATCGAATATACATGAGGAATTGCTAATATGCTTAGTTACTGTGATGTTATGATACTATGATATTATGTTGTGTAATATTATTGTTGTTGGATGTCCATGATGGATTGATATTATGCCTATTGGATTGTGATACTATGACACTGTGTTGTTAAAATGTTGTTGTAATGTTTGATAACGTGTGTTACGATGATGTTGCATTATTGGATGTATGCAAGTATGTTGTTACTATTTGCTATTGTTATTGTTACATGTATGGTGAGGGCTGATGCTCTGTTGGTGGCCTCTATTGGCAAGATATTATGGCTTTATGCCATGTGGTTGTATATTTACGTTGTTGCATGTTGGTGTTGTATGCATACGTCGGTGAGGGCTTATGCCTTGTGGTTGGCCTGTAATGACATTATGTTGAGGGCTTATGCCATGTTGCTGCCCTATTCAGTATGATGATGAGGGCTTATGCCCTGTTGGTACCACATGCCTTGAGTTGTTTTCGGTCGCATTGCATTGCATTATCTTTGATTTGATGTTGTGTTATGTGAATGATGAATGTATTGCGGAGTATTTGGGCGAAATGTGAGTTATTTGAATTGTGTGATATTACTACTCCTTAGCGTGTGATATCTCACCGTATATTTATTGAATGTAATTCTCACCCCTTTTAAATTGTTGTGTATGTGCTCCTCCGGGAGTACAGATAATCAGGTACCTTATTAGTGCTTGGAGTATGAGTTGCTTGATCGAGTCTTAGGAGTCGCTCTAATACGTAGCACTGGATATTATGAGAATTTGTTTATGTTATGTATTTTTCGTATTTGTTAGGTATCTTAACTTTAAGTTTATGTTAAACCACGAGTTTTGTGGAGAAATTTGTTATTAAAGTCGTAGTGCTATGAGAATGAATAATTAGATATTTCTGCCGTGTAAATAATTCTTTTATGAGAAATGAAGTAATAAAATGATTTAAAATTTTATGAGTTTTTGAAAGATGTGACATCCTACTTGTGTACTCTGATGTATTTTCCTATATTATGTTATAATTATTCTTGTGGGGAAAGTGGGGTGTTACAACTGGTATTATAGCAGGTCAGTTCGTTCAGTCAGGATGTTGAGTTTGTAGAGTGTGACAGTTGAATATTGTCAGCATGTTGTTCCTTAGTGCGCGGTGTGTGTTTGAAACACTGTCAGTGCCTTCTTGTTTTTCTAATCACTTGTTTGAAGGAGAGAGATTGAAACAAGTTGGGGAGAAGTTATTGCTTCTCAGAGACGTTTTTGTTGCAAGAGGTGTGAACAGTTGGTTCAGTGTGCCATAGATTGCAAAAGTGAAAACGTTGGTAGGACTGTGTGGCTTTCCGATTCCAAAGAGAATGCGGATTCGAGATTCGTGTATAAGGTTTACGTTGTAGTGTCCTTGGAAGGGAGTGATCAGGTGCTTGTGTTATTCGCATCTCTAGTAGTAGAGGGTGATGTTATGGCTAATGATGTGCCAGTTGTGTGTGGGTCCTGATGCTTTCCCGGGGATGATTGCAACTTGTTATCAGAGCAAGATATTGGATTGACTGAGGTGATCTTTGAGGGTGAATGATTTGGACTGGAACCGAGTGCTTTAGAATTATGTTGTTGAGTCAATGCAGACTCTTTCGTCTGAGGGATGTTGCGAATTCTAGGTTCTGGTCCGTTGGACGATTGAGGTGTCTCTGAAAGAATATGGTCAAGTATTATTGGTGGTTTATTCTTAGGGAATAGAGAACAATGTGATGGCTTGTGACATATCAATGGTGTGTACCTTCTGGATGTTTCGGAGATATCTGCTAAGCAAGTAAGATAATTTCTAGGAGATGAGGATATTTGGATAACAACTTTTAGAACTCTGTGTAGGCTTTATGAATTTTTGGATCAGTTATTATGGTGTTTATTGTGGACATTTTGATTTATTCTAAGCTGGAATAAGAGCATGTGTAACAATTGTGAATTGTATTGTGAGCGTTGAAGGAGAAGAAAATGTATACTAAGTGGTCAAGGTGTGAATGTTGATTTGAGGAGGTGAGTTCCTTAGGCGTATTGTTTTAGGTAAGGATGATTATGGATTTTTCCAAAGTAGATGCAGTTATACGTTGAGAGTTTCTGAATTTTGATATGGAGATTAGAATCTCTTTGGGCTTATTTGGTTACTATATCATTTTGTGAAACATAGTCAGGTGTTGGTTAGAGGCGAGGTCAAGTGAGATAGATTGGTAATGAATAAATGGAGAGAATGAAATGTTGGGTGTTAAGAAAAACATGTTAAGAAAGTGTTGTAGGAGAACAGAGAGGTGCAGTTTATGCCAATTGAGAATGGTTAGAATGGAGGGACCCTTGAAGAAAATATAAAGTTAAATGGTAAGATGGAATGTGAGTCATTGAAGACATGGTAGAGAATATATGTTAGTAAAAGTTGAGAAGTGTCGATCACTAACTAAGTGACGAGATAGTATTATTGAGATTGTGATTGGAATGAGGTTAAAAAATGGAAATATATAGATTCTTGATGTTGTGAGATTTGAAGGAAAACCAAGAATTTAGGAATGTTGTTAGAATCCTCTATATGGATAAAGACTTAGAATAAAACGAAATGATTTGTAATGTATTTGGTATATGCTAACAAGTCTTAAGTTAGAAAATTCTTAATCATCGTGGGATGATAAGTGGGTGAGAAGCGGATTATGTAATGTGTTGAGCGATGGTGTATCATCGACGATATCGAATGAGAAGGAAATTACGTAGGCACGTGTAAATATCAAAGGAGATTATTTGGATTGTGGTGCTTTAGGTTACTTTGAGTGCAAGTTCTAAGGAAATGCTATTATAGTTAGTAATGATGGTTTATGCCCCATCATGGTTGTCAGCTACTTATTGACAAATTGAGGAACTGATCTCCCTCAATCTATTGTTGATAGTAGATGGGGTCGTGTTGGATGGGATGGACTTGTCTTGCCAGCTTGATGGTATGTAAAGTGGCTGACGTTTTACCTAGAGGATAGTCGTTCACCATTTCGTGAGAGCCTAATAGAAAAGAGGATATGAAAAAGTTGGGATTTATTGAACAATTCAGAGACTTGAGTTGTATACGACCTAGCATCGTAGAGTGGAACGTTGAGGATATAAAAAGGTGAGTAGTGATTTTATGGTGAATATTAAAGAGAGTCAGGAACTGGATGTGAAATTGTAGGCCTGGTAGATGATAGAAATCAAAGTAAGGACAATGACTTTAAAGTAGACGATCAGAGTAGCGCAACTGAAGTGTGATATAATGTCGTTTGTTGCACGTGTGTGATTGTAAGAGTCAAGGGTTGAACATTAGAAGTCTGTGGAAATGATACAAAACCATTGGAAATTCCATAAGGAAGGTGATAGGTGAAGAGTTTATGTGTTATTCACATTATTGTCGTGCCAATAGATGTATTAATTTAAGTTTTCGACTGATGAATTGTAGCATTGGAGTAATAAGGTTACATGTCAATGTTGTCGGTATTATAGTTTGGATGATATCCTTATGACAGTGTTGTTGTTGGATCAAAATGGTTAACGATATAGAATTTTGATGAGTGGTATTCAATATATTTCTGGATATGACGTGGGAATTGGAAAGTTGGATGCGAGAGTTGTGTCCGGAGTATGTCGCATCGGGTAATTTTCGAGGATGAAAATATTCTAAGTGAGGGAGAGTTGTAACACCCCATTTAAATATTTAGTCATTTGATAATTGGATTTGTATAATTATGCTGGCTTGACTAAGGGTGTGTGAGAACTTAGTATGATTCGATAATTGAAGTAAGCTTTGAATAATATTATAATAATGATAATTCTGGTGAAGGATGAAATATCCCATTATTATTAATAAAAATATTATTGTTGGTTAAATGATGTATTTGCCACTAATGATATTATTATTATTAATATTATAACTATTATTAGTATTATTATTATTGTTATTAATATTATTTGGAAATAATAAGGAATAATTGGAAGAGTGGTAGAAGGAATTAGGAGAATTTGTTTTCACATGAAAAGAAGAGAAGAGTGGAGAAGAGAAGCTAGGGCAAAAGGGAAACAAGGAGAATCTCACCATTGTTGAAGGATCAAAGCTCTAGACTTAGGTAAGGGGGGGATAAAGGGTTATTTAAATGGTGATTATAACATGAGAGGGTAGTGAGGGTTCCTTTCTCTCTTAGGGTTTTGTGTAGATTTGGTGTATTATGGTTTTTTTTATATTGATGATATGCATATGCGATATGATAGGAAAAATATCAAGTGTACTATTTTTGCCTCTTGTAATAATATGAGATTCCCCGAATTTTGATCTCAAGGACTAAATGCAATTATCGATTAAATTTTTAGTTCAATTAAACAAAACTTGATAATGGTTTTGGATTTGGATTTGTCACTTAAAACACGTAGCAGAAATATAAAATGGCTTTTTCACAGATATGAGGAGCATGCTAGGGTAAGGTGTATAATTTTCTACATAACTATCTTGAATCCTGATCTCTTCAACAAGTTCATATCCTTCAATTACCATCCCTTTAGGTTATTTTCCCTTAAGTCTTTAGTGGGAAAATCTTTGAACATTCGTCCTAAATCCTAAGTCCTAAGAGATATCTGATGGATTCAAGCCTTTGTTTTATCAAGAGTTATTTTGCAACTATAGGGCATCCCTTGTCCTAGGTGATATCTATTATAGCCTAATCGTACAAAAACCTTAACAACCGCGGTCCAGCTGGTTGTTAACCGTAAATCAATCCTAATTGGTCCGATCAGGAAAGCATGAAAATGTTGCACAATTAAATTGAATAGAGAAAACTTTTATATCAAAGAAATTCAGGAATCAAAATCATTTACAGAGTCAAATCAGGGACACCCCCTAGCAATGGGGTGTTAAGCTACTCATATTGTTCAAAATAATCATAAGATAAAGATTAGACATTACAAGTAATTGGATAGCTTCGAATTTTCAATTGCTTCCGCTCATGAGAATCTTCCACTCTCCCAGAACCTTGATCTCCCAAATCTTCAGTCGTGTAACCTATTCTTCGCTCTGGAAAAAAGTCCCCCCATTCCTCTTTCAAACTTGTCTAAATAGTGAACAATCCATTTGTCTCGGTCGAAAATTCCCAAAAACCCCCTTTGGGTCCCAAATCATAAAAACACTTGAAATCAGCGTCCTAGGAAACACAAGCTGTGCCACCTGACACGGGCACCCGTGTTGGTGTGATACGGTGGGAGAACTGACTTGAGATTTTGCGTTTGTGTTTGCAAATGTTTTGGTTTAGCAAGAGTCGCCACCGACTTTTTATTTTATCCTAAGGAAAGGTCAAAAAGCACAGGAAAGACCTTTGAGATGTTTTCTTGGGTTCGGGGAGTAGATTATAGAAAGGGAAGGTATTAGCACACTTTCTATCCATGGTTATCCATGGGCTCTTAGTTACTTGCTTAGATCTCTTGCTTTGCTTTTCAATTGTTTGAAATGGTGCTTTGTGTGTGATTTGGGAAGATATTTTGAAAAGAGGCCATCGTTGTGGCAACCTTTGTAATGATTCTTGTTTGAATGTATACAAAGGTGTTTTTGTCTTTTGAAAAGTTTTCAATGTTTGAAAGTAGGGTTTTGAAATTGTGTTGTGAAGTGTGTTTTGAAGATAGCAAGGATGCTTTTTGCAAGTTTTGATCAAGTAACTAAGAGTCGTCTACCCTATTTTACCCAAAGATCTTTCTTATGTTTTTAACCCTTTTAACAGTGTTGCTTCACCATTGTATTTGGTGAACAACCTTGTGTTAGGATGTTAATGGGACAGGCGCGGGTCATCGTGTAGACCATGATAGCAATAGTGTCAAGTATCTTTGGCAATTTTCTTGAGGGACTTGATCATTTTGTTTAGGCAACTTAGATAGCGTCATCGAGGGACTATGATCTTTTTGATTGTTTTTGTTTTGCCAAAGTACTCAACATGCAACCATGGCCCATTTTTGAAGGCAACAAGGGGATTGTAACCCTAGGGGTGCAAGTGTGCATTGTGTTTATTTTTTCATGCATATTTATCTTGGATTAGGTCAAACTAATTGTTGGTTTTAATTGCATACAAACCCTAGGTCTAAGCATGACATAATTGAAAGCTTTTAAATGTGCGAGAATTTAAATGCTACACTATTACAACATGATATAGGGAGGGGGGTACAAATTTGAATTGGGAATATTTGACAAGAAATTAAACCCTAGATTACTATTACAACCAAATTGAATGTATAAGATACAATATTTAAATGTACAATAATTGAAATAAATACAATAAATAAATGTAAATAAAATGTATTATGCCAAAATGTTTTTAGTATGTAAAAAGTATTTTTTTCAATGTGAAATGTAAAAAAAGGGATCAATTTTAATTATTTTCCTATTTAGGACAAGAAACCCTAATTCTTAATAAATAATATTATTTATTAATTTTATACAATTATATATTAACAAAATAAAAATATATTGTAAAAAATGATGTTTTTAGTGTAAGATATCAATAAAAATGACAATGTGATATTCTTGTATTTTTTTGACCTAATTATTTGATAAAACAAAAATATATAAGTATATATATATATATATATATATATATATATATATATATATATATATATATATATATATATATATATATATATATATATATATATATATATATATATATATATATATATATATATATATATATATATATATATATATATATATATATATATATATATATATATATATATATATATATATATATATATATATATATATATATATATATATATATATATATATATATATATATATATATATATATATATATATATATATATATATATATATATATATATATATATATATATATATATATATATATATATTAAACATATTAAATATACAAAGATAAAATTTAATTATTTACAAAAAAAATGTGTATATTCAAGAAAATATTTTTAAATGTGAATAAAAATAATAAATGAAAATAAATATATTTTTACATTATTTTAGGTTTTAATAAAAAGGATATAAAACATTTAAATATTTTTTTATACTAGTAATAATTAGAATAAATTCCAAATAAATATAAAAATTTATGAAAATAATTTTTTAGGTATTTTTTATGTTAGAAAATAAAATATTAAAATCAAAAATGAAATAAAATGCAAAAAATGACAAATATGCAAGCAAATGGACCATGGGGGTGCAAACTGAATATGCATATGTGGAAAGCAAAAGCAACTCAGGCCCAGCCCAAGCAACTTCATCTTCTTCCTCAGTTTCGAACAACACACGCGTTCTGTACTTCCAATGCTATCTCCTGATTCTTTGATTTTTTGACAAAACTCATAACATGAACATTGTAGAGAATTAAACAATGAATTCAACCATATAAAAAACTTGGATTAACTCTCAAAGACCAGAGAGAATTTCTCTGGCCCTAATTTCTAACCTAGTTTTTTCAGAAAGTTCATGAGTGAAATTCTCTCAGCACGATTAATGTAAATGAAAACTAAGCATATGTATGGCTTCAGGGCTATGAGTATAACATATTTCATTCACAAACCTAAGCATAACCATTCCTAAATAGGGAGATAGAAGTCCATGAAATACCTGTTTCAGTTGACTTCGAGCTGGACAATGTAGCAACCTTCAATGGTGTTTGAGCTTTTGTTGAGCTTTCCTGAGGTCCAAGGAAGCTTCTCCAATGCTTGGCTTGCTTTGAAACAACTTGAATCGTGCTGTAGAACTCAACCTGCAGAGCTTTGAAATGAAAATGGAAAAGTGTGTTAGAGGTGTTACAGCTTGCAATGGGGGCCTGGGATAGTTCAGGTGAGTTGATTGGAAGGTGTTGGAATTATCTTGGGACAAAACGCAGGATGGAATTTTGTTGTGGCTTGCAAAATGCAGAACCTGCCCTGTTTTGCAGAAAAATAGTGGTTCTGAGTATGAGGAGGTTTGAATGATGAAAGGGCCGTGTTTTAGGCTTGTTGGGAGGTATGGAACTTGTCTACAATGTTTGTCTAAGCTTGTGTTAACAGATATGAGAGGTTGCTTATGTTTTGCAAATTTTCTCTACTTGAAGTTCAAATATGGAAGTGAAGTTACAGGCTTGTATAGGCTGTCAAATATGCTTGCATACATTGTTCTTGGCCCCTATGATTTGTGGATTTGTTTTGCTGCAAGAGATCTTGGACCAATGCTCAAGGATTGTTGGTTTGACATAAAGCATACTTAAGCAAAAATGGAAATTTGCCTTTTTCTACTTAAGGCTTAAACTTGTGTATATGTCCAAATGAACAAAACAAAGGCTTAGACTGATGGATTGGCATTAAATTATGGAGTGCAAATTGGTTTTGAGGCCTGTAATGTCAAACCAAGCTAGCTAGATCAGAATTGCAAGTTGTTACGAACATGTATTGGCCATGGACAAAGGTGAGTTTTTGCCAACTTCAAGCATTCGATTCTCTCTAACCACAAGGGTGTTTGAGGATTTCTTGGACAATTTGGAAAGCTTGGAACATGTACTATAATCCGTCTTTGCAATGCAACTTGAAATTCCAAGTGGAACTATGTGAAAAGTAGCCAAGAAGATGGGTCCAAATCCTGCCTAGATTAGGGCAAATTTTCTCTAAGTTAAAAGTTTTAGGTACCCTTGTTCCAAAAATCATAACTTGAGATACAAGCTTCTTTTAAGAAAACTTTGTGAATAAAAGTTGTATACTTTGTGATGGAATATAACTTTCATGTTGCAAGTTTTGTTTGAATCCATTTACATCTTGGTGAAAAAATGGTACAAAGTTAGGAAAAAATAAGAAAATTTCATAACTTAGAAAATTTCTAAGTTATGAAAATTTTCCATTTTAAACCCTAATTTGCATTTTTGGGTTTCTTGATGAACAAGTTTCATAATTTGGCATGTCTTGATGAAAAATGACCCTTGGCACTTGATTTTGACCAAAAAGTCAAAGTTTGACTTTTCAGTATACAGTTAAATTTTGATCAGTTGACTGAAAAATTCATCTGTCAATCCTATGCATTTGAGATCTTTTGAACTTTTTGAGTGGGTCAAGATGATGTTATTGAGTCCTTGAGTCCATGGTTGAGCTTGATTTGCCATTGGCTAGGTCAAACAGTCAAAAATTGCCTTTGCACAGTCAAAACCCTAAAATGACCATTTTGCCCTTTTGGTGATTTGATCAAATTTCTTGTGGAATTGTGATCCAAACATGATCAAATGGTTCACATGAGTTCATAATGTTGACGTGGGTCAAAATTCATGAGGTTTGACTGTCAATTGGCCACAGTTGACTTTTTCCCCAATACAGTTGATTTCTAGGTCAACTGTCCAATTGACTAGGCAAAAATTTGATTCAAGGCTTGAAACTTGGTACGGAAAAACTTGTGAGTCCAACATGAAGTATGAAAGTCACTTTGGGTATTATAGGTCAAAACATCCCTGTGCAAATTCAAACCCTAATTTAGGTCAACAGTGCAAGGAGGTGTCTTGAGCTGAGCAAACTCTAGCTTGATCTTGATTTCCAAGGGCCTTGTGATGAGAAATGTTGATAAAAAGGAGAGGGAAAATTTTGGGGTACAACAGTTGCCCCTGTTCAATCTTCTTGAACCTGAAGAGTTAGATTGGCAAGTTTTGCCTTTCGCGACTCGAAGGTAAAGGAAGATTGGACACTAGAGTGCCTGTAAATTTGCACTCGCCAAAATATTATTGAGGGAATAGGCTTAAAGATGCCATTTGGAGATGGTAGAATCTTGCTGGAGATGGGCTTAAAGATGAAGATGACATCCAAGAGTGTTTGTTGAACTGTAATGTTGTAGGTCAGGAGAATGAGCATCAAAATGGTATTCGCGTCTGGAATGCATTTGAACTGTATCTGGAGACTGGGTCTGTATGAGTAAAGGAATGGCATCCATGTCCGGAGCGTATCCGAGTTGTAACTGTATTTGAAATTTGAATGAACACCAGAATGACTGCCGTGTCTGGAGTGTATCTGTATTGTATCTGGGTAACAGGAAAACATCTGTGTATGGAGAAACTGTGTGCTGGGGTTAAATTCTGAATGAGTGACAGAATGGCAACCGTGTCTGGAGCGTATCTGGACTGTATCCGAAGTTAAGACCTGTATGAGTAGTAGAATGATCGCCGTATCTGGGGTGTATCCGTACTGTAACTGGGATCTGAATAAGTGACAGAATGATTTCCGTGGTGACTACATTGGGGAGAGTCAAACTGCTGATGTAAGAGCCAGAATGGCATCCGTGTCTGGAGCGTATCTGAACCTGTAGTTGATAGTTGATTCTGAATGAGAGATATAATGGCTTCCGTGTCTGGAGCGTATCTAGTCTGTATCTGATTACTGAAGTCTGAATGAGTAGTAGAATGACCGCCGCGTCTGGGATGTATCCATACTGTATTTTGACTTGAAGTTCTGAATGAGTAATAGAATGACCGCCGTGTCTGGGGTGTATCCATACTGTATCTGAATAATTGTTAACAATAGCCTCTTAATCTTATCCTGAAAAGGGGAAAATGTTAGCTAAAACACGAAGTTATATTGCATGATATGTATGATGCAATGAATTGTAATCCATGTTTATGATATATGGATGTAATGGTTATGCATGTAAGCTGAAAAGCTGTCTTGCTGAGGAAGATAAATCCTGGATAACTGGAGATAATGACATCTTTGACTGCTGCCGGGGAATATAAATCTTCGACCGAAGCTGGGGATTCCAAAAACTTTGATTGTTGAAGATGGGAAATCCTTGTTGACTTTCCTGGGATATTGGGGAAACTCTGAAAATCTCTTATGAGGAATTGAAGCCTTGGAGAAATGGGACCAAGAATCTTCGATCTTGCTGGGAGATAAATCTGTGGGGGAGATACTCTGTCTCCACTGGGGAATAAGGTTTAGATTAAACTGGCTTTACTGAGGATCTTGAAGTTTAACTCCGTTGGGGAAATACTCCAAAGTTTCAGCTTTGTTGAGGATCTGAATGATGTATCGTAGGGGATTCCTTCTGGAACGGCACAAAGATATCTTCCTACACCTTCAACCTATCAGTAATTACCCTTTTTCAATTTCGTTTTATTTGTAAGCAGTGATTATATTCGAATGCATATGCCTATTTAACGAAACATTGGACGTTTTCAAATAAAACATAAGTGTAAAAAGAAAAGAAAGGCAAGCAAATTTCTGCACTTTGAAGTATCTTTGTATTTAACTTTCGTGAGTATCTTTGTACAAAGGAGACAGACACCCTAGTAAGAGAATGTTGTCGTAAAAATTGAAATTTTTTTATACAAAAGAAAGATGGCTATGTGTAACAATTCCATGGGATTCCCATTCTGCTATAGCCTTCACAACTCTGAATATCTTGTCCATTCGCTGCTTCGTCCGTCGATGACTGGATTGATCAGAGGCTTGGAGCTTGTCTGGTGAAGAGATTGTCCTTAAAGTGATCCGACGAGACATAGTCATACGCTTTAATTCCCTAACTTTTGCCTGGACCACCCTTTCGGGTTTTCGATCCACCGGGAAACCCTTTTTTGCCCAAGTCGCCCTTTTGGGTTTTCAACTTGCCGGGTGTACATATTTTTTTTGTTTTATCCCTAATTTTTGCCTGAACCACCCTTTCGGGTTTTCGGTTCACTGGGATGCCCATTTTTGCCCAAGTCGCCCTTTCGGGTTTTCAACTTGCCGGGTCGTTTTATGCGTAGTATCTTTTGACTATGTCTGTGTTCGCAGGGTGTGGCAAGTTATCACCGTCCATGGTGGTCATAATCATTGCCCCACCAGAAAATATGCTCTTGATTACAAATGGTCCTTCGTAAGTAGGAGTCCACTTGCCCCTGGGATCACTTTGCGGTAGTATGATCCGCTTGATTACAAGATCTCCGACTTGATATACTTGATGCCTGACTTTCTTGTTGAAAGCCTTGATCATGCGTTTTTGATATGCCTGACCATGACAAACAGCAGTAAGTCGTTTTTCGTCGATCAAATTGAGTTGATCAAGCCGGGTCTGAATCCAATCGTCTTCTCTCAAATCGGCGTCCTTCATAATCCTTAAAGAAGGAATCTGAACTTCCATAGGCAGGACAACCTCCATATACTAAAGAAAATGGGGTTGCCCCTGTTGAAGTACGTGCCGTGGTACGATATCCATACAGAGCAAATGGTAACATCTCATGCCAGTCTTTGTAGGTGACTGTCATCTTTTGAATGATCTTCTTGATATTTTTGTTCGCGGCTTCAACAACACCGTTCATCTTCGGCCGATAGGGAGATGAATTGTGATGATAAATCTTGAATTGTTCGCATAGAGCGGTGATCATAGTATTGTTCAAATTTGTACCGTTGTCTGTGATGATCCTGTACCGGCATATGAGATTCTGCTTGATGAAGCGGGCAACCATATTCTTTATAACTGAGGCATAGGAAGTTGCTTCGACCCATTTGGTGAAGTAATCAATAGCCACCAGGATGAAGCGATGTCCATTGGATGTTGTGGGCTTGATCTCTCCAATCATGTTAATGCCCCACATTGCGAATGGCCAAGGAGCTGTCAGAACGTTGAGAGGAACAAGAGGAATATGTATCTTGTCGGCGTAGACTTGACATTTGTGGCAGGAACGGGAATGTTGATGACAATCAGCTTCCATGGTAGACCAGTAGTAGCCGGCCCTTAGAATCTTCTTTGCCATTGTATGTCCGCTCAAGTGGGTGCCAAATGTGCCACTGTGTATCTCAATCATGATCAACTCTGCTTCAGCTTTGTCCACGCATCGGAGTAAAACACAATCATGGCTGCGTTTATAAAGGATGCCATTGCTTAGGAAGAACTTGGCAGCAAATCTCCTTAAGAACTTTTTGTCATTGACGGAAGCTCCTTCGGGGTATTCTCTATTCTGGAGATACCTTTTGATTTCATGAAACCAGGGTTGTTCCACTATTTCTCCGGTATTAATCTCATGACAGTGCGCAGGTTCTTCCATTCGCTCGATGGTAATTTGGGGAGCCTCGTTATCCCAATTGAGTTTAAACATGGAAGACATTGTAGCCAGAGCATCTGCTAGCTGATTCTCTTCTCGCGGGAAATGTTTGAAAGTAATCTGCTCGAAATGAGGCAACAATGTCAGGACATGTTCTTTGTATGGGATAAGATTAGGATGTTTGGTGTCCCACTCTCCTTTGACTTGACTGATAACCAAAGTCGAGTCCCCAAATACGACCAAAGATTTGATCCCCAGGTCTATAGCAGCCTTGAGACCAAAGATGCAAGCTTCATATTCGGCCATGTTGTTGGTGCAACTGAAGCAGAGTCTAGCAGTGAAAGGTGTATGGCAACCTTCTGGAGAGATAAGTACCGCACCGATACCGTTGCCAAGTGCATTTGAAGCACCATCAAAGTACAGGGTCCATCGGGATCCTTGTTCAGGTCCGTCATATGGTCTGTTACCTTCGATGTTATCCAAAGTCATGATGTCCTCGTCAGGGAAGTCGAATCTCATAGATTGATAATCTTCGACGGCTTGGTGAGCTAGGTGGTCAGCTAGTACACTCCCCTTTATAGCCTTTTGGGTAGTATACTAGATATCATATTCAGTCAGGATCATTTGACATCTAGCAATTCTTCCAGATAAAGCCGGCTTCTCGAAGATATACTTGATCGAATCCATCTTGGAAATCAGCAAAGTGGTATGAGTCAACATATACTGCCTTAGCCGGCGAGCAGCCCATACCAAAGCGCATCAAGTTTTCTCGAGCAATGAGTAGCGAGTTTCACAGTCGGTAAACTTTTTGCTAAGGTAATAAATGGCATGCTCTTTTCGACCAGACTCGTCATGTTGGCCCAATACGCACCCCATTGAGTTGTCCAAAACAGTCAGATACATGATCAACGGCCTTCCTTCGATGGGTGGAATTAGAATAGGAGGTTCTAGTAACTACTCCTTGATCTTATCAAAATCAACTTGACAATCATCGTTCCATTCGACTACCTGATCTTTCTTCAACAGTTTGAAAATTGGCTCGCAGGTAGATGTCAGGTGAGAGATGAACCTCACAATATAGTTCAAGCGTCCCAAGAATCCTCTAACCTCCTTTTCAGTACGGGGGGAAGGCATTTCTTGTATAGCTTTTACTTTAGCTGGATCAACCTCAATGCCCTTGTTGCTGACAATAAATCCCAGAAGTTTACCAGATCTAACTCCAAAAGTGCAGTTGCTTGGATTCAGTCTGAGCTTATACTCCTTCAACCTGGCAAACAGCTTTTGCAAATGATTAAGGTGTTCTTCTTCTGTCTGTGATCGAGCTATCATGTCTTCCACGTAAACTTCGATCTCATGATGTATCATATCATGAAACAAAGCTACCATGGCGCTTTGGTAAGTTGCCCCTGCGTTCTTTAGTCTGAACGACATCACTTTGTAGCATAAGGTACCCCATTGCGTGATAAAGGTAGTTTTCTCCATGTCTTCGGGGGCCATTTTGATCTGGTTATATCCCGAGAATCCATCCATGAAGGAAAATACCTTGTGCTGAGCCGTGTTGTCAACCAAGATGTCGATACGTGGTAGTGGAAAATCATCTTTAGGGCTAGCCCTATTCAAATCCCGATAGTCTACACACATTCTGACTTTGCCGTCCTTTTTGGGTACGGGCACAATGTTAGCAACCCATTGTGGATAGGTTGTAACAGCCAGAAAGCCAGCGTTGAATTGCTTCATTACTTCAGCCTTGATTTTCTCAGACATGTCAGGCCTCATTCGGCGGACCTTTTGCTTGATCGACGGACAATCTTCTCTTGCAGGGAGACGGTGAACCACGATATCAGTGTCTAGCCCTGGAATGTCTTTATAAGACCAGGCGAAGATTTCAACGTATTCGTTCAATAACTGCACCAAGCGCTCCTTAACACTCGGTTCCAGGTTGGCACCCACTTTTACTTCTTTCCTGTCCTCCTCTGTCCCCAAGTTGATGGTTTCTAGCAACTCCTCATGAGGTAGAATGGCCCTCTCTTCTTGTTGGAGAAGTCTGGCTAACTCTCCCGGCACCTCACAATCTTCGTCAACTTCGTACTCAGCTTGATTGACCAAATCTTCAGAGTTATCGAAGGCCGATACAAAATAGTTGCCCATGGAATCTAGAATGGATGGGTACCTGCATTTGTGAGTGTGGGTGTGTAAGTAAGGGATAGCCATCCTTAAACAAACAAAATGCAAAAGGAAAGAAAATGAACACATCAGTTTATAGATGAAAAACGTCCAATGATTCATTAAAACATGGCATATGATTATGAAGAAAATCAAGCCCTTACAAGTGGACCTACATTCCATGGGCAAGGCAAGAGGTGAAAATAGTGTGCGAATTGTTTTAGTTATTACAGACCATAAAAATGGGAAATTGTTCAAAGATAAAATTACTGGTTGATAAAGGTGATGGGAACAAAATCCTTTGCTTCCCAGTTGCTCAAACCCCCTTCGGCAGTCGGAAATATCCAATCTTCAAAGTGTCTCTCTTCATCTTCATCTTCTACAGCATTGATTCCGTGATGAGTGATCCTTATGGGTGGGCCTCCATTCTTGGAACGACGCATAGCCTTCTGTCCTGCAGCTGTAAACCCTAGTCCAAATTTGTCTGTCTTATGGGGAAAATCAAGCAATTGCACCCATGTTGTACTCTTCCCCTCTTTGATCATCGCCTTTGCGTCCTTGAGAGATGCCATCCTAGATACATGCTTGGGAACAATAGGCACCTCAACCGTTGTCTTCGTAGCTGCTACCTCGGGAGAAAATTCCTCAAAATGTTGAAAAGGCGTTTCAATGAACTCGCCATCCACCTCCACATAACGGAAGGAATTGAGATGACTGATCATGTACTCTTCCTCGCCGTGCACAGTTATAATTTTACCCTTAACAGGATATTTCAGCATCTGATGCAAAGAGGAGGTAACTGCCCCGACATAATGGATCCACGGTCTTCCTAGCAAACATGAGTATGAAGGACGAATGTCCATTACGTAGAAGGTGGAGTTGAACACTTCGGTGCCTACCTTGATAGGAATATCAACCTCTCCATGAACCATTCTTTTGGAACCATCGAAAGCCCTAACGACGATATTACTAGGTTTGAGGGTCAAACCTTCGCAATCCAAACGTGCTAAGGCTTTCTTTGGCAGCACATTTAGGGAAGAACCAGTATCAACCAAGAAATGGGCGAGAGTAGTTCCTCGGCATTCAACTGAAACATGTAACGCATCATTGTGCTTCCTTCCTTTAGGAGTTAAGTCAGCGTCAGAAAAGCCCATGCCATTGTCAGCAGTAAGACTGGCCATACATTCCTGAAATTGGTCAGCCGAGGTCTCTTGGGGAACATGTGACGCCTTCAAGAATTTGATTAGGGCCTTGGCATGGGCCTCAGAACAAAGCAAAAGAGCCAACATTGAAATTTTAGAAGGGGTCTGCCCCAGTTGTTCTACAACGTCGTAGTCACTTTTTCTGATTATTTTTAGGATTTCATCCATTTCCTTCTGAGTGGTTTCGGGGATAACCACAGCATGAGCCTTCGTCCTGACAGGCCTTTCCAGTATCCCCTTACCCTTGTCGGTATTATCAATAGATGGTCTTCCTTCAGGAGTATTTAATTCTTCAATCACTGGGCCTTGCGCAGAGGGCCCAACAGGTGTAGAAGCTTTTAAGGGTCCGAAAACTGCTCGAGGGGGAGAAATCTCCGGAGAAAAGATTCGGCCACTGCGGGTTATTTTGCTTGTACCCGTGATGTTCCCTATATCATGGTCTTCTTCAGAAATCTCTTGGACTGTTTCGATTTGTTTGATGCCGTGGTAGAAGATTTCTCCCCCATAGTTCCACGGTATCATTTTGCTTGATTGGTACGGGACAGGTCCCGGCATGGTGATCTTTAAAGGTACACATTCAGAGTTGGGTGTAATCCTGACAGGCCTTTTGCAAGCCTTGGGAGGATTGTCGGAAATGGTTATGATAGCAATATAATTGGTTGAAGTATCACAAGTATCAGGAGTAATTGGATTGAAAGTGTTAACAAGGGTTTTCTGGAAAAGTATCTCTTGAGTATCCATCAGGCGTTGGACACCTGACTTCAACATTGGACAATCACCTTGAATATTCAAACAGAAATAACAGTCTTTACCACAACCAGGAAAGGTCCCGACTCTCAAAAAATTTTCTTTAATCACAATCAATGGAGTCAACAGATTGACAATATCAGTAACATGGAGGTTTTCCAAAATGGCGTGCACATGGTGGCCGTGCTTGGGCATCGGAGCAGATATAACATTGGGCTTCTTAGAAGCATCAAACTCAACCTCTTTGGCATCAATTAAGTCCTGAATTTTGTTCTTACGTGCCCAACAATTATTGGTATCGTGTCCAGCACTGTCGGAATGGTAAGCATACTTAGCATTAGAGTGGTAGTACGGAGAGGAGGTGTTAGGGTTTTTTGGCGCCTCCTTCAAACTGGTTAGATTCAGCTTCAACAAATGGGGAAGGACCTGAGCGGGCGTCATGTTGATGCGGGTGAACTACCGTTTTGGCCGTTCTACCCATTGTTGATTAGGTCTCGACTGATTGTTACGAGGTTGATCATTTGACGAATTTTGAATCATCACGGCCCCTACAGTCGGACGATGCTCAGTTCTTCCCAATCCCTTATGAGAATACACAGCAGATGCTTCTTTCTTGGCTGGGAAAGGTTTTTTAATAGCTATGGATGCGGAAGCATCCTTTTGAATCTTTCCGCTTTTAATACCGACCTCCACCCTTTCGCCGGTCAGAATCAGTTCAGTAAATCCCGCAGAAGAGCTCCCGATTAGATGGTTGAAGAAAGGGCCAGATAGGGTCCCCAAAAACATTCCAACTAATTCCCTATCTGATAGCGGTGGCTGTACCCTTCCAGCCAGATCACGCCACTTCTGGGCGTACTCCTTAAACCCTTCATTTGAAGCCATCCCCATACTTTGTAACTGAGCACGAGTGGGCGCTAAATCAGCATTGTACTGATACTGACGATAAAAAGAAGCTGCCAAGTCGTCCCAATTGTGAACCTCTGATCTCTCGAGCTGATAAAACCAGTCTAACTGAGTGCCAGACAAGCTGTCTTGGAAAAAGTGTACCCATAGGTCTTTATTGGATGAATGAGGTTGGATCTTTCTAACATACGACCTCAAGTGCATCTTAGGGCAAGACAAATCGTCGTACTTGGCAAATGTTGGCACCTTGAACTTGGGAGGGATAACGATCCCAGCTACCAACCCCAGTTCCTCAAAATCCAATCTGGGCACCCTCTGCAACTCCATAGCTTCCAATCTGTCTTCAAGGTTCTTATATTTGTCATCCGCTGGTGGATACTATTGTTCTGAATAGTCCTTGTCTTCTTCCTCTTCCTCCTCTTCTACCTCAGACTCAGAAGGTACAGTAACTCCTTTCCCCTTGCCATCTCCTTCGTCAGACGTCGAAGGGAACTCAAGAGTCCTTCTAGCATCACCCTCAAACCTTCTTCCGAAAGTGGCTACCCCCGATCTCTTTTTCTTTTTCTTCTCTTTATTCTTCTCTAGCAGAACTTTGAGATCCTCTTGACCCTTTGCCAAGGTCATGAGGAGTTGCTGAAATTGTGAATTTTATGCCTGTAGGTCCTTTATTGTTTGCTCCAAATCCATCTTGCTGAAATAAACAACAGAAAGATAAGGAAACCTGGCTTGAAGACTTGTTTATGCATATGATGAATGGTATGTTATTCATGTAATGCATTCAAGGGTTCAAAAATTCAAATTTGTTGCAAACAAAAAGAACGCACGTCATATTAAGAAGAAATTTGTTAGTACATGAATTCCCCATGGGAGAAATATTACAAAATTCTTAATGTAAAAAGACATTGCGCATCCTCTTTGGTGCGATGTAGGTGTTGAGAGTTTCCTCCTCGTGAAGTCGGCGGGTGAGCTCTAAAACCTTCTTCTCACTGGTATAGAAGCTGGCTTCAAAAGTATCCCGTTCTTCTTTGAGTTGGATCCAACTCTTTTGCATTTCCTTCCATGATGTTGGCATGTCAGGATGTAGGATGGTGTATGGAACCTCTCCTTCCATAACAGGCTCTTTGATCAAGGGGAGAATGTGAGGATATGGCATCATAAGATTCTGGGAGCGGGTACGTACCCACTTGAGGTAAGGCTCAAGGGGGATGGAATTCTTGTGCCCCAGTGTCTTACTATCCAATTTGTTAGGCATCCTCCAAGCTCTGATGAACCTTTGTCGAAGTCCTTGCGTATCGTTGTCGAACTCAAAAACTAGGTCCGGAATCAGCATGTCATGAGGGCCATCCCTCCGAGCATATCCAAATTGTCTTAAAGCTAGACAGGGGTTATAGGTAATGCCTCCCCTAATACCGAGTAGTGGGACATTAGGGAATTCCCCACAACGATCAATGATGATGACATTTTCTCTGGACCGAGAACACCAATGTACATCAGAATGTGTGAGGGTCATCAATCGTTGTGACCACCTCAAACCCTGCTCATTCTTCAAAACTGCTTGTGGAAGGTGAGAAATAAACCACCTTGCTAGGAGAGGAGTATAACACATGAGAACACCTCTTTTCCTCATTGTTCGTGTGTAAAATGAGTGTAGGATGTCCCCAAGCAATGTAGGTATGGGATTCCTGGATATGAAAATTTTGACAGCATTCACATCTATAAGTTGGTCAGGGTTTGGGAACAAGACCAACCCATAGATAAGGAGTGCCACAATCTCTTCAAAGGCTTGTAGATCAAGAGAATTCCAGAAGTCTTGTGCCTTCTCGAACAGAAACTTTGCCAAGAAGCCCTTGACACCACTTATGGTTTCCCAATGCCCCTTGATGTCAGATGGTTGCAAGTGTAATGCTTGAGCAACATCTTCAGGCTTTGGTTCTTTTTCTGTACAGTTGTAGGGTAGTTGATGAAGAATAGGAATTCTCAGGAGTTGAGAAAATTCCTCTAAAGTTGGTACCAGTTGGTAATCAGGGAATGTGAAACAGTGGTGTAGGGGGTCAAAGAACTAGAAGTGAACTTTCACCATGTCTTCTTCAATGTTGGTGTTGACCAAGTTGAGAAGTCTACCATGTCTTTCACTGAAGAGAGAATTCTCTGGAATCCTGGAAGTAAGCTCCTTGAGTTGAGGAGGGATTCTCACAAGGTTGGCTTGAATTGTTTTCCTGCGAAGAGATTCCATGACCTACAAAACAAGGACAAAGATGAAGATCCAAACTCTTGAAATGGTTAGTGGATGCATATGATGCTTTATGATGTTCATGATGTATGCACAAGCACATGTACATGCAAATCACATAAAACCCTAGTTTCAGGCTTGCATGAGGTTTCATAGGTAAGTACCCTCTTGAGTTTAGTTGGCTCAAAACCTGTCCTATAAATAGTAACCGGGTTCTAAGGAGCTCAATATCATTGGATTGTTTTCTATGTTCATTGTTTTGGTTTAGCCACTTAACTAGCGACCAAAATATTCTAAGAAAACAACCCTCAATGAGTGTAGTATCGAGTATCTACCAATTTCGGACTGCACCAAAGCCGGTCATCTCACTACCCCTAATGAAAAGGCCAAGATGGTCAAGTAAGGTTCTAGTTCATTAGTGCTTAATGACATCACTCAGTGGCCCCGTATTCTCTTTGATTGACTCAAAGGCTACCGGTACTCACAAATATGTTGCACTAATATAGCTATTGCTTCAACCGTGTCGGTATACCCTGCACAGTTTCCATAACGTATTGCTATCTATGAATGTTTCCCAAATCCGGGTGGAGGATTTCAAGCCCAAACAAGAGAACCAAAATGTAAAGCAATCAAAGCAAACAATAATCATGCAAAGGGTGATCTAAGCCCTAAGGTTACTCCACTTTCAATTTATTATCCCCAGTAGAGTCGCCAGTTCTGTGATACGGTGGGAGAACTGACTTGGATTTTGCGTTTGTGTTCGCAAATGTTTCGGTTTAGCAAGAGTCGCCACCGACTTTTTATTTTATCCTAAGGAAAGGTCAAAAAGCACAGGAAAGACCTTTGAGATGTTTTCTTGGGTTAGGGGAGTAGATTATAGAAAGGGAAGGTATTAGCATCCTTTCTATCCATGGTTATCCATGGGCTCTTAGTTACTTGCTTAGATCTCTTGCTTTGCTTTTCAATTGTTTGAAATGGTGCTTTGTGTGTGATTTGGGAAGATATTTTGAAAAGAGGCCATCGTTGTGGCAACCTTTGTAATGATTCTTGTTTGAATGTATACAAAGGTGTTTTTGTCTTTTGAAATGTTTTCAATGTTTGAAAGTAGGGTTTTGAAATTGTGTTGTGAAGTGTGTTTTGAAGATAGCAAGGATGCTTTTTGCAAGTTTTGATCAAGTAACTAAGAGTCGTCTACCCTATTTTACCCAAAGATCTTTCTTATGTTTTTAACCCTTTTAACAGTGTTGCTTCACCATTGTATTTGGTGAACATCCTTGTGTTAGGATGTTAACGGGACAGGCGCGGGTCATCGTGTAGACCATGATAGCAATAGTGTCAAGTATATTTGGCAATTTTCTTGAGGGACTTGATCATTTTGTTTAGGAAACTCAGATAGCGTCATCGAGGGACTATGATCTTTTTGATTGTTTTTGTTTTGCCAAAGTACTCAACATGCAACCATGGCCCATTTTTGAAGGCAACAAGGGGATTGTAACCCTAGGGGTGCAAGTGTGCATTGTGTTTGTTTTTTCATGCATATTTATCTTGGATTAGGTCAAACTAATTGTTGGTTTTAATTGCATACAAACCCTAGGTCTAAGCATGACATAATTGAAAGCTTTTAAATGTGCGAGAATTTAAATGCTACACTATTACAACATGATATAGGGAGGGGGGTACAAATTTGAATTGGGGATATTTGACAAGAAATTAAACCCTAGATTACTATTACAACCAAATTGAATGTATAAGATACAATATTTAAATGTACAATAATTGAAATAAATACAATAAATAAATATAAATAAAATGTATTATGCCAAAATGTTTTTAGTATGTAAAAAGTATTTTTTCAATGTGAAATGTAAAAAAAGGGATCAATTTTAATTATTTTCCTATTTAGGACAAGAAACCCTAATTCTTAATAAATAATATTATCTATTAATTTTATACAATTATATATTAACAAAATAAAAGTATATTGTAAAAAATGATGTTTTTAGTGTAAGATATCAATAAAAATGACAATGTGATATTCTTGTATTTTTTGACCTAATTATTTGATAAAATTTAAACATATTAAACATATTAAATATATTAAACATATTAAATATACAAAGATAAAATTTAATTATTTACAAAAAAAAATGTGTATATTCAAGAAAATGTTTTTAAATGTGAATAAAAATAATAAATGAAAATAAATATATTTTTACATTATTTTAGGTTTTAATAAAAAGGATATAAAACATTTAAATATTTTTTTATACTAGTAATAATTAGAATAAATTCCAAATAAATATAAAAATTTATGAAAATAATTTTTTAGGTATTTTTTATGTTAGAAAATAAAATATTAAAATAAAAAATGAAATAAAATGCAAAAAATGATAAATATGCAAGCAAATGGGCCAGGGGGTGCAAACTGAATATGCATGTGTGGAAAGCAAAAGCAACTCAGGCCCAGCCCAAGCAACTTCATCTTCTTCCTCAGTTTCAAACAACACACACGTTCTGTACTTCCAATGCTATCTCCTGATTCTTTGATTTTTTGACAAAACTCATAACATGAATATTGTAGAGAATTAAACAACGAATTCAACCATATAAAAAACTTGGATTAACTCTCAAAGACCAAAGAGAAATTCTATGGCCCTAATTTCTAACCTAGTTTTTTTCAGAAAGTTCATGAGTGAAATTCTCTCAGCACGATTAATGTAAATGAAAACTAAGCATATGTATGGCTTCAGGGCTATGAGTACAACATATTTCATTCACAAACCTAAGCCTAACCATTCCTAAATAGGGAGATAGAAGTCCATGAAATACCTGTTTCAGTTGACTTCGAGCTGGACAATGTAGCAACCTTCAATGGGGTTTGAGCTTCTGTTGAGCTTGCCTGAGGTCCAATGAAGCTTCTCCAATGCTTGGCTTGCTTTGAAACAACTTAAATCATGCTGTAGAACTCAATCTGCAGAGCTTTGAAATGAAAATGGCAAAGTGTGTTAGAGGTGTTACATCTTTCAATGGGGGCCTGGGATAGTTCAGGTGAGTTGATTGGAAGGTGTTGGAATTATCTTGGGACAAAACGCATGATGGAATTTTGTTATGGCTTGCAAAATGCAGAACCTGCCCTGTTTTGCAGAAAAATAGTGGTTCTGAGTATGAGGAGGTTTGAATGATGAAAGGGTCATGTTTTAGGCTTGTTGGGAGGTATGGAACTTGTCTACAATGTTTGTCTAAGCTTGTGTTAACAGATATGAGAGGTTGCTTATGTTTTGCAAATTTTCTCTACTTGAAGTTCAAATGTGGAAGTGAAGTTACAGGCTTGTATAGGTTGTCAATTATGCTTGCATACATTGTTCTTGGCCCCTCTGATTTGTAGATTTGTTTTGCTGTAAGAGATCTTGGACCAATGCTCAAGGATTGTTGGTTTGACATAAAGCATACTTAAGCAAAAATGGAAATTTGCCTTTTTCTACTTAAGGCTTAAACTTGTGTATAATGTCCAAATGAACAAAACAAAGGCTTAGACTGATGGATTGGCATTAAATTATGGATTGCAAATTGGTTTTGAGGCCTGTAATGTCAAACCAAGCTAGCTAGATCAGAATTGCAAGTTGTTATGAACATGTATTGGCCATGGACAAAGGTGAGTTTTTGCCAACTTCAAGCATTCAATTCTCTCTAACCACAAGGGTGTTTGAGGAGTTCTTGGACAATTTGGAAAGCTTGGAACATGTACTATAATCCATATTTGTAATGCAACTAGAAATTCCAAGTGGAACTATGTCAAAAGTGGCCAAGAAGATGGGTCCAAATCATGCCTAGATTAGGGCAAATTTTCTCTAAGTTAAAAGTTTTAGGTACCCTTGTTCCAAAAATCATAACTTGAGATACAAGATTCTTTTGAGAAAACTTTGTGAATAAAAGTTGTATACTTTGTGATGGACTATAAATTTCATGTTTCAAGTCTTTTTTGAATCCATTTGCATCTTGGTGAAAAAGTGGGACAAAGTTAGGAAAAAATAAGAAAATTTCATAACTTAGAAAATTTCTAAGTTATGAAATTTTTCCATTTTAAACCCTAATTTGTATTTTTGGGTTTCTTGATGAACAAGTTTCATAATTTGGCATGTCTTGATGAAAAATGACCCTTGGCACTTGATTTTGACCAAAAAGTCAAAGTTTGACTTTTCAGTATACAGTTAAATTTTGATCAGTTGATTGAAAAATTCATATGTCAATCCTATGCATTTGAGATCTTTTGAACTTGTTTAGTGGGTCAAGATGATGTTATTGAGTCCTTGAGTCCATGGTTGAGCTTGATTTGCCATTGGCTAGGTCAAACAGTCAAAAATTGCCTTTGCACGGTCAAAACCCTAAAAATGACCATTTTGCCCTTTTGGTGATCTGATCAAATTTCTTGTGGAATTATGATCCAACCTTGATCAAATGGTTCACATGAGTTCATAATGTTGATGTGGGTCAAAATTCATGAGGTTTGACTGTCAATTGGCCACAGTTGTCTTTTTCCCCAATACAGCTGATTTCTAGGTCAATTGTCCAATTGACTGGGCAAAAATTTGATTCAAGGCTTGAAACTTGGTATAGACAAACTTGTGAGTCCAACATGAAGTATGAAAGTCACTTTGGGTATTATAGGTCAAAACATCCCTGTGCAAATTCAAACCCTAATTTAGGTCAACAATGCAAGGAGGTGTCTTGAGCTGAGCAAACTCTAGCTTGATCTTGAGTTCCAAGGGCCTTGTGATGAGAAATGTTGATAAAAAGGAGAGGGAAAATTTTGGGGTACAACAGTCGGCCTCTGTCCATTGCTCCAACAAGAACTCTCGCTCTTACCTTCTGACACGGGCACCCGTGTCAGCTTCTGCCTGCTTCTCCCAAACTGCAATTGTGCATCCTCTCCTGACACGGCCGTGTCAAGTGACATGGGTGGCCGTGTCAGGCACCCTGTAGCTTGGTTTTTCAGACTTCCTCTGAAACTCTGAATTTTCACTTTTCGTACTGATTTTCTTGGGTTTATTCCTCTGAGCCTGAAAACAACAAAATACACAACCAACACATAAAACATAAAAGAATGAAATCAAACACTTGACTAAATAAAGAAACTATAACTAAAATCAACTGTAAATTAAGGTGGAAAAACCACTGATCAAACTCCCCCAAACTTAAACTGTTGCTTGACCTCAAGCGACCATTACAAGAACTCATGAAAATCACAATAGCCTGGTACTCATACGTGAGAAATATGTTATAATTGATCAAAAAGCAGTTCGTCCAATGTTCATATGACGCGAAGAGTTTGTGTAAGAACCTTTAAATCTCAAACATCCTCTTCAGATACCTCTCTAACTATGCTTTTTACTTAAGTCTTTTTCTGATTTTCATCCTTTTTCATTCGGAAAACCAAATTAAGGCAATGAGAATTTTTATGATCATCACACGCATAAGACTGATCAAGACAATTTTTTTGTTCAGGCACCAAATAAGAGCTTTTGCTCCTTTTTAATTTGAGATGAAATTTTCAAAACTATTCAATTTTTATATTGTCCTTTATGGATGATGTTGTACCCCAAAATTTTCCCTCTCATTTATCAAATATTTTCTCACAAGATCTCCTTGGGTTCAAGACTGCACAAGGATTGATCAGCTCAAGACACCTCCTTAAGCACTGATGAACTAAAATTAGGGTTTGAAATTGCACAAGGATAGTTGAACTTTCAATGCCTCATATGACTTTCATGGATCATTATGGACCCCCAAGATTACTCATGTCAAGTTTCAAGCCTTGGATCACATGTTTGCTCCGTCAATTGAGTCGTTGACCTAAAAATCAACCGTATTGGGAAAAAGTCAATTGTGGCCAATTTACAGTCAAACTTCATAATTTTTTATCAATATCAATATTATAAACTCATATGTAACATTTGATCAAGTTTGGACCACAATTCCTCAAGAAATTTGATCAGATCATCAAAAGGGCAAAATGGTCAAAATTAGGGTTTTGACTGAGAAAGGGAAATTTTTTATTTTTAACCTAGCAAATTGTTAATTAGTTTGAGGCATGATCTCAAGAGTTCAATTGCATAATTTTTACCTAATGGCATGACTCAAAACATTTCTCAAAGATCAATTGATTGATAGTTGATTTTCAGTCAATTGATCAAAAGTCAACTGTATACTGAAAAGTCAAACTTTGACTTTTTGGCCAAAATCAAGTGTCAAAGATCAAAATTCATCAAGACATTCAAAAATATGAAACTTGATCATCAAGAAATCAAGAAAGTCAAAAGTCAAAAGTCAATGTGAAAACTCAAACTCTTCAAGACTTAGAAATTTTTCTAAGTGTTTTTTATACATGATAATTTCATTTCTTCATGCCAACTTTTCACCATGATGCAAGGTGATTCAAGGAAATTTTCCAACATGAAAGTTGTAGATATCAATGTGATCTAAAACTTTGTAGGGAAGGGATTTTTATAGAAATGCTTGGATTTTGAGTTATACATTCATGAAGTCATGGCATTTTTGAATAAACACTTAGAGAAATTTTCAGCAGCTTTGGTCAGGTTTTTATCCCAACTTCTTAGCCAATTTTCATCAAGTTCCAATTTAATTTAGCAAAAGTGGTCAACATGAAAGTTTTAGAGGGTGTTTAAAGCTTTCCAAAACATCAAAGAACATGAATTTATCATATTTAAGCTAGGAGATTCAAGGATCTGAAGTTGGACATTCATTCTTGATTTACAAGACAGATTTGTGACGAACAAGGAACCAAAATCTTAGCCATGCTACATAATCTTCACTTTGCAGGCCTCTTGACTTGCAAATATATCTATAATCAGATGTTTACACAATTTACTAAACCATTATCTAAGTGGTTCAAGTATTGTCTATTGCATCTTTCCATTTTTGGCACAAAGGCACCATTGCCATTCTTGCAAAGTTCACTTTAATCATAAAGTCAATTTCTTGAGCCTCTAACTTGTTGTTCTAATCACACTCAACTTCTACAAGTAAGAAAAAACATGTTTAAAGTGATCAACCACTTTAGATAGCTTGGTACAAGCATTGGAAACATGTTCTTCATGCTTGCTTAAAAAATAAGCAAGATAGCCATAACATGTGATTCAAAATCTGAGTTGTTTGAAGTCTCAAACCTTCACTATAAATAGAGAGGCCAATCACAAGAGAAAGGGGCCAGAAAAAGTAGAAGGAGAAACAAACACTCAGACTCATTTTTGCTGTCATAAAAACCAGATTTGTCCATAAAACCTCCATTTTTGAGCTTTGAAGTTCAAATCTTTGAATCTCATACCTTGCAAGTTTTCTCCAAACAGACCATCCAAACACTTCACATACACCATATAAAAGTTGTTCAAACATAATAATAACTTATGTAACATCACTATCACCATCTTCAAAATTCAAAAACATACATTGCAACTTGACTTGGTTGGAGCGGTTCAACCATTTTCAATATAAAAGGAAGGTTGGAGTTACTTCAAGAAGGTTCAAAGGAGCTCGATCAATCACCACTTTACACTCGTAAACATCCGTACATGTTCTAAAGCTTACGCTTCGAGAGGTAAACTTTCTTAAACTGTGATATCATTGTTCATACATTATTTGCTTTTGCGCTCAAAAGATATAACAAGACAGATCAAAGAGAAAAAACTAACAAAAAGCCAGACCAAAGGCTGACATGGGTGCCCGTGTCACATGACACGGCCCGTGTCAGCTTAGTTGGGTTGAAAAACATAGTAAAATTCCAGAAAAAATAGAAGGAGAAACAAACACTCAAACTCATTTTTGCTGTAAAAAAACCAGATTTGTCCACAAAACCTCCATTTTTGAGCTTTGAAGTTCAAATCTTTGAATCTCATACCTTGCAAGTTTTATCCAAACAAACCATCCAAACACTTCACATACACCATATAAAAGTTGTTCAAACATAAGAATAACTTCTGTAACATCACTATCACCATCTTTCAAATTCAAAAACATACATTGCAACTTGACTTGGTTGGAGCGGTTCAACCATTTTCAGTATAAAAGGAAGGTTGGAGTTACTTCAAGAAGGCTCAAAGGAGCTTGATCAATCACCACTTTACACTCGGAAACATCCGTACATGTTCTAAAGCTTCTGCTTCGAGAGGTAAACTTTCTCAAACTGTGATATCATTGTTCATACATCATTTGATTTTGCGCTCAAATGATATAACAAGACATATCAAAGAGAAAAAACTAACAAAAAGCCAGACCAGAGGCTGACACGGGTGCCCGTGTCAGCTTAGTTGGGTTGAAAAACATAGTAAAATGCAGGGACATAGGCTGACACGGGTGCCCGTGTCACACGACACGACCCGTGTCAATGTTATTGGTGCGTACACGAGCAGCAAAAAGATGGACAGGGGATGACACGGGCACCCGTGTCACGTGACACGGCCATGTCAGATTGGCTGGAACCAAAAAAATGCAGAAAAGTCATGGACATCTCCTGACACGGGTGCCTGTGTCCATTGACATGGCCCGTGTCAGCTCAGGCACTAATTTTCTTGATTTTTGAGATTTTTTAGCTTATTTTGGACATATTGCATTGCTTGGAAATGACCTAACATTATAAAACCTTTGTTTTCAAATGAAACCTCAAAAATATTTTTCTAAACAATTAGTTTTTTTTGTTAACTTAGACTTAGGTTTTTCTTTAATGAAATTAATTACAAAACCTTTTCTATAAAAAACCCTAAAAAACAATTTCTCTCACGTTACATCCTGTTGTACCCCAAGATTTGCCCTCTCATTTTATTCAACACATGTTCATGGAGATACTCAACTTGCTCAGAGATGCCCAAGAGTTGACCAGACAAATTCCCTCCTAAAGTAATGAACCTCCAACTAGGGTTTCCATTTTCATCAATATGGATGAGCTCCAAAGGCCTCATATGCTCTCCATAGTCCTAATATGTTCTTAAGACCCCCCATGTCAAATTTTAAGCCTTGCACAAGAAGTTTGCTCAGTTAACTGCTCAAATGATTGAGAATCGACTGTATTAGGTCAAAAGTCAACTGTGGCCCACATACAGTCAAACTTCAAGATTTTTGGTCAACATCAACATTTTGAAGTGATATTCATCATTTGATCAAGGGTTGATCATGATTCCTCAAGGAATGCTCCTAATTCATCAAAACTCAAAAGTTGCTAAATTAGGGTTTCTCAGGAAAAGTCAACTAAACTTTGAACAAGCATAACTTTCTCATAATTTATCATAAATTTCTCATCCAAGTCTCATTTTGAAGGGAATTCAATCTACTACAACTCATCTTCAGCCCTCAAGTTCAAGAAATGCACTCATAAAAAGATATGAATTTCTACATTATAGGACCTTTTGAAAAGTGAACAAAAACACCTTTTGGGTCAAAGCTTCTTACATGAACTTGGAACACCCAATTGAGATGAAACCAAAAAGTTTGTTTCGAGGACATCCTAAGCTTTCTAAAAAGTCCAATAACACCTCTCTAGGGTTAAAATTGGAAGAGTTGTGCATTGTCAAAGTTGACCACTTTTGGAAAATTGCCAAAAGTCAAATGTGCTCACAAATGCATTTTTTGCCAAATGAGCCCAACTTTTTAAACTTGCACCTCACTTCCAACATGATCCACGACCTAAATCAACAGCCATGCCTTATTTCATCTATTTATTTATTTTATTTTGATTTTTATTTATTAAAAATCACATTAAATCAAACAAATAACAAAAATATCAAAGATTTGTTTTGATGATCTGATTTTGGTGAAGATCAAATCTATTTGAGCTGGCCTAATCAAGCCAAATCGAATCAAGGCAAAAATGGCATGATTTGGTCAAGTTTGGAATAAAAGAATATGTCTTAAAGATCAAATATTTTTTCATCAATTCTCAAGATTGGATCCAAATTTGTTACCCTAATTCATCATGTCACATATAGTGAACAAAAACAAGGCAAGAAAGAGGGTTTTGCAGTCGTGAAAACAGAGAGAGAAGCTTGAATTTTTTGGCAAAAAGTGTGAAACATATCTTCTTCCACAGGCCAGTTCAAGGTGTGCTGAAGCTTCCGATCGTTTCCTAGACCTCTCTTGGAGCTAACACAATCAATTGCAAGTGTCAAAACGCCCAGAATCACCCCACAATACTCATACGGTTTGCATTTTTTTTTGTTTGAAATTGATTACGTTAATTGTTGCATCTTAAGCATGTTTGAATGATACATTCATGATTGTTAACGTGTTTCCAATATGTTTGAATGGTTTAATTGATGTTTTGATGAATATACTGACGATTGCCATAGCTAGGGTTTGAGAATCCATTTTGGGGCTTCTCTGTACAAGTGAAATTATGCTAAGAAACTAATGTTATGATGATCGTGAGACCCAGACGAATTGATTGGCATAGTTAGAATTGATTTATTGTGCATCATATGAATTTTTGAAGCTTGCAGGTGTATTGCTATGGAGTTTTGTCCGTGGGTATAGATGGATACCTAAGATGACAAACAGGGAAGAAGACGGTGACTTGTCACCACCCCACTGGCCCATTTGAATTGCGCGCGTGTTTTCCAGCCCAGCCATTTTGTTTCATATATTACATTTTGTTTTCATTATTGTTACAATAAAACCACGTAGCGCAGATGGCCAGGGTAGGCGTGGAATGAGTAAAAGGACCTGGGTTCGATCCTTGGTTCCAACATAATTTTCTTTATTTTCTTAACACTCTACGTAGGATCCCATGCGCTCCAAAGCCTGATGTCCATCATGCACCTCATTGATCCAACCACTGAATCGTTGCTAGTACAGATCCACTGTTCCAATCAAAGAGAGACCATGGTACACCATCAAAAGACAAATACACTGGATCTGGCGCAGGCATGGGCTCAGTATAATGGGTCTGGACAAAAATTCCAAAACACACCCCTCTGGGTGCTTATATAGGCCCAATTTCTTACTTTTTTTTAATTCTTTTTTCTTTTATTTATTAATTATATCCTTTTTTAATAACACAAAAAAATCATTTTTTTCATTTACTCAAAAATCACCAAAAACATCCAAAATCTTTTTCATAAATTTTTTTAATTAATTAATTAGTTTAATTAAATTAGGATAATTTAATGTCTTTTTTTTATAATTCAAAATAATTAGATTTAGGGTTTAATTTTCATACTTAACCTAATTTTTTCCCTTAAAAATAACATAAATATTTTCTCAATTTAGATTTTTAGGTCGTCCAATTATTTCTCGCATTTAATTTGCCGCGCGCTTTTAATTTTCCTTTGTCATTATTTGTAACTGCTCCGAGTTTGTAATAGTTTTAACTAGGATTTTATTTACCGCATATTATTTACTGTTTCAATTCCCCAAGTTTGGTCATGTAACCCCCTCCCCAAAGCCTTGTAATAACGTAGATTTACTTTTCCGCTTTTAAATTTCTGCAACTATGAACTGTTTAGATGTTGGACAATAGGCTTACATGTGAAAGATAAATGATTAATACAGTAGAAAACCCTAATTGTGCAAAGATAGTTAACTAAAAAAATACACTTGTACATGTACACTCCTAGGGTTTACTCCACTTGGTTGCCCCGAAATAATGGTCATGTCCCTCGAATGTAGAGATACCTTAGCAATGACCCACGATTCAAAGTCGTCATAAAGATCATAGTTCGTACTTGTCCCTCGAGTTGCCTATGAATTGATCTTATGACGATAGTCCCTTCGAAATGCTAAGGTATCCTTACTTGTTGCCTTCAGAGACCATTTCGTCCCTTCGAACGTCCCTTTACAACTCCAACGACGGTGTTACCTATTCCTTAATAATAGGATAACACTGTCTAAAGGAAAATGAATAGACTTTTTTTGAGTAAGTAGATTAGCTCTTAAGTACTTGCTCAAAACAACAACTTTTCACACAAACACTTTTCAAAAAAATAGTTTTCAAAACAACTTCGTCACACTCTTGAGGACCGATACAAGGGTTATCACGAAGTAAACAAAACTTTTCAAAACAAGCACACACAAGCAATTTAAAAATGAGCAAGTACCTAAGAGCCCGTGGAAAACCACAAATAGAAAGGGTGCTAACACCTTCCCTTTCTATAATCTACCCCCCGTACTCAGAAATATTCTCGAAAAAGGTTTTTTCTGTTCTTTTTCCTTTTCCTTTGTTGGATGAAATAAAAGTCGACGGTGACTCTTGCTTACCGCGACATTTGCGAATACAAAATGCAAACCAGTATTAACATTCGGTTCTGCCACCGTATCACACATCCTCTTGCATATTTTACTAATTTTGCATTATAAATTATGTAATTGTCAAATCCTTGTAATAGTAATTAGGGTTTACATTACTTGTCATCCCCATTTGTAAATTTGTATACCCCCTCTCCTAATGATGTAATAGTGTAGTAATTTTACTTTCCCCAATTTATCGATTTTATATATATGTTAGTAATTAGAGTTTGTATGGCGAGACTAAAATCAACAATAGAAAACCCTAATTCAAGATGAACAAGCATGTAAATCAATACACTTGCTCACTTGCACCCTTAGGGTAATTCCACTTTGTTGTCTTATAAAAATGGCCATATTATGCATGTTAGGTATCTTTAGTAAAAATAAGCAAAAAATACAAGATCATAGTCCCTCGATGACGCTATCCATGCTGCCTTTCAAAATGATCTTAGTCCCTTAAAGAAAATTCTAAGATATCTTACAACATTGCTAATCATGGTTATACAATGACCCACGCCCGTCCCTTTTACATCCAAAGATAGGATTACTTACCAAATCAATGGTAAGATAACAATGGAAAGAGGAGATGAACATGAATGACTTTTGAGTAGGTAGAATGTTCCTAGTTACTTGCTCAATTTTCAAAACGAAAACATCCTTGCTATTTTCTAAATACCAACACTTTCAAAACATCTTTCAAACCTGAAAATATTTTCAAAAGATCAAACACTTTGTATACATTCTTACGAACGAGAATCATTACAAAGTTTGCCTAAACAATGGTATCTTTACAAAATACTTTCAAAAACCACACAAAGCACATTTTCAAACAAAAGCAAGTGATCTAACAAGTAACTAAGAGCCCATGGAAAACCATGGATAAAAAGAGTGTTAATACCTTCCCTTTTTATAATCTACCCCCTGAACTCAAGAAAATATCTCAAAGGTCTTTCCTGTTCTTTTCAGCCTTTCCTTTTGGGTAAAAGAAAAGTTGGTGGCGACTCTTCCTAACTGCAACATTTGCAACCAAATGCAAAACAACCAAGTCAGTTCTCCCACCGCGTTACAGAACTGGCGACTCTGCTGGGGAAAATTTTAAAAGTTGGGTTACCTTAGGGTTAGATCATATTTATTTGCTTTCATTGTTTGACTTGTATGCTTTACATTTTGGTTCTTTGTTTGGGTTTGAATCCTCTACCCGAATTTGGGATACCTTATAGGTAAGTAGCAATACGTTGTAGAAACTGTGTGGGTTATACCGACATGGTCTAAGAAATAACTACGTTAGTGTGACATATTTGTGGGTACCGGTAGCCCTTGAGTAGTCAAGGAGAATACGGGGCCACCGAGTGATGTCATGAAGCACTAAATAACTTCTAGAACCTTTACTTGACCAACTTGGCCATTAGGACGTAGTGAGATGACCGGATTTGGTGCAATCTGAAGTTGGTAGATACTCGATACTACACTCATTGAGGTTTGGTTTTTTGGGATATTTCGGTCGCCATAAAAGAGGCTTGCGCTGAAACAATGCCCGAGAAAACAAACCAGTGATATTGAGCTCCCTTAGAACCCGATTACTATTGCTAGCACAGGTTTGAGCCAACTAAACTTCAAGAGGGTACTTACCTATGAGACTCCATGAAAGCCTAAACCTAAGGACTTTTTTGTTTTGTTTGTATATATTTACTTGTACATAACATCATAAACATCATAACATCATACTCATATTCACTAACCATTTCAAGGATGTTGGGATTTATCTTTGTTATGTTTTGTAGGACATGGATTCTATTCGCAGGAAAACCATTCAAGTCAATCTTGTAAGGATCCCTCCTCAACTTAAATAGCTAGCATCAAGAATTCCTGAAAATTCTCCATTTACTGAAAGACATGGTCGCCTCTTAAACTTGGTCACCTCCAACACTGACGAGGACATGATGAAGGTGCTCTTCCAGTTCCTTGATTCTTTACACCATTGCTTCAAATTTCCCGATTATCAACTTGTGTCAACTTTGGAAGAATTATCCCAACTCTTGAGGATTCCCATTCTCAATCAAATACCTTTCAATGGTACAGAAAGAGATCCAAAGCCAGAAGAGATTACACAAGCTCTACACTTGCAACCATCTGATATCACAACTAATTGGGAAACAAGGAGTGGTGCCAAAGGTTTCTTAGCAAAGTTCTTGTTTGAGAAAGCCCAAAACTGTTGGAACTCTTTGGATTTGAAAGCTTTTGAGGAAATTGTGGCTCTCCTCATCTATGGGATGGTTTTGTTTCCAAATCCCGACCAACTCATAGATGTGAACACCGTCAAAATCTTCATGTCTCGTAACCCGGTGCCTACTTTGCTAGGGAACATCCTACATTCTTTTCACACTCGCACTATGAGAAAAAGAGGTATCCTTATGTGTTGTACTCCTCTCTTGGCAAGATGGTTTATTTTGCATCTTCCCCAATCTGTATTGAAGAACGAGCAAGGTTCAAGGTGGTCACATAGGTTGATGACGCTCAAGCATTCAGACATTCATTGGTATTCCCAATCTATAGAGAATGTTCCTATCGTCAACCATTATGGAGAATTCCCTAATGTCCCCTTACTTGGTATTAGAGGAGGTATCACCTGCAACCCCTGTTTAGCCTTAAGACAGTTTGGTTACGCCCGAAGGGATGGCCCACATGAGATGCTTATTCAAGGTTTGGTATTTGACTACGAGAACGACGATCAAGGTCACCGCCAAAGGTTTATCCGAGCTTGGAGGATGTTAAACAAGGTAGATAGCAAGACATTGGGGCACGAGAATTCCATCCCTCTTGAGCCTTACCTCAAATGGGTACAAACCCGTGCTCAAGGTCTTATAATGCCTTAGCCCTCCATTCTCCCGGTTATCATAGAGCCTGTTGTGAAAGGAGATGTTCCCTACACTATCCTACATCCTGACATGCCTACCTCTCTCAAAGACTTGCAAAGGGATTGGATACAGCTTAAGGGGGAGAGAGACACCTTTGAGGCCCAATTATACGCCAATGAGAAGAAGGTTTTGGAACTCACCAAGCAGCTTCATGAGAGTGGAGCCTGAACGCCTATGTAGCACCAAAGAGGATGCGCACAACTTTTTTATCTTAGAGTTTTTTGTATTTATTTGTAAGCCCAAAAGAGGCATGATGTACTCAAACTTTGATTTATTAATATAACGTGTATTTATTTTTGGTCTAAAGCAAATTTAAATCTCTAATATCCTTGAAATCATTGCATATTCATCTCCATTCATCGTAACATAAGCAGGTTTCTTACAACAAGTATCCTCATCTTTCTACTGTTTATTTCAGTAAGATGGATCTCGAGCAGACAGTAAAAGACCTCACGGCGCAAAATGCTCAGTTTCAACAGATGTTCTTGACTCTAGCCAAAGGACAAGAGGATTTGAAAACTTTGTTGGTTGAAGAAAAGAAGAAGAAAGTAAAGAAAACAACCGGAGTTCTGAATCTAGGAAGAAGGTTCCAAGGATAAGCCAGACGGACCCTTGACTTCGCGACATCATCTGGTGAAAAAGACAATCAAGAATGGAAAGGCAAGAAAGTGACTGCCCAGCCAGAATCTGAAGAGGAAGAAGAAGAGGATTACTCTGAAGAGCAGTATCCCCCGGCCGACGACAAATACAAACATCTGGAAGAATGTCTAAGTGCAATGGAGATTCAGAAAGTGCCCGGGCTGGACTTTGAAGAGCTGGGTTTGGTGTCTCGAATTGTTATTCCACCAAAGTTCAAGGCACCAGTATTTGCTAAGTACAAAGGGATTTCGTGTCCCAAGGTGCATCTCTAATCTTATGTGAGGAAGATACAACCTCATACTACTGGCAGAGATTTGTGGGTCCACTTCTTTCAAGATAGTCTATCCGAGACTCAACTAGATTGGTTCTATCAACTGGAAAGCGGAAATATCTATAACTGGGAAGACCTTGCCACTGCTTTTTATAAACAGTATCAATACAATGCAGACCTTTCTCCCGCCCGTATTCAACTCCAGAGTATGGCTATGGTTTCAAGTGAAGGTTTCAAAGACTACGCTCAGAAATGGAGGGACTTAGCAGGAAGAGTCCAACCTCCTCTGTCTGAAAGAGAGCTAGTAGACATGTTTCTGGGTACCCTATCCGGTCCTTTCTTTAATCATCTAATTGGAAGCTCCTCACCAGGCTTTGATGAATTAATCTTGACCGGGGAAAGAGTGGAAGCTGGGATTAAGAATGGAAAGATCCAAAAAGACACATCCTCCAGTGCTGTGAGAAAACCATTTATTGGGAAGAAAGAAGTTGGTGATGTGTATCCTCAAAGAAATCAAGATAGAACTGAACACCGTCCAATGGTAGGGGCTGTCATGATCCCTAAGCCTGCACCTACTCAACAAAGGAGAAATCAACCTAGAACAGAAAGACCGGTAAGATAATTTACCCGGATTAATATGACACTATCTCAAGTCCTGCCACATTTATTAAGGTCTAATTTGGTAACTTTGAAGGAAGCTCTAAAGAATCCCAACACCGCATCTCCTCGTTACCACCCTAATGCTCGTTGTGCTTACTGTGATCGGTGGGAATGAGAACTGACTGTTTTGGAATGCTGGTTCGCGTTTCGCGTTTGTTTTCGCAAAATGTCGCGGTAAGCAAGAGTCGCCACCGTCTTTTATTTTTATCCAACAAGGAAAGGACAAGAGCACATAAAAATTCCTTTTTGAAATGTTTCTCGGGTTCGGGAGGTAGATTATAGAAAGGGAAGGTGTTAGCACCCTTTCTATGCGTGGTTATCCACGGGCTCTTAGGTACTTGCTCATTGTGTTTTCAAAAGTTTGCTTTTCTTTGTGTTTGTGGGTTTGAAAAGAGTTTTGTTTTTGAAGAGAGTGTAAGTGCGAAAAGTTTTGTTTTGTTTTAAAAAGAGCAAGTACTTAAGAACCATCTACCTACTCAAAAAGGAATTAAACTGTACAAATATCCTTTAGACAATGCTATCCCACTATTGATGAGTAGGTAGCATCATCGTTGGAGTTTTCGGGTCAATTCGATTAAGGGACGTGTGGTCACTAAAGCAATGTTAGGACGCCTTAGCGGTAACCCTAATGTCTTAGATCATTTTATCCGAGGCAACCGTTTCGAGGCAAATTATGATCTTTGGACAAGAGGGCGACCTCTGAAACTTCCTATACTCAATGACCACGTTCGAGGCAACCAAGTGAGGTGTACCCTAAGAGTGGCATGTGCGAGTGTATTGTTTTTCAGTTATTTTTATCTATACATGTCAATGGTGAGCTACTGTTGATTTTAAATTAAAATTGATCTTGTCATGCATTGCCTATAATTCAAACATCTAACAGTTAACGGTTACAGAAATTAAATTACATAAAATAAATCTAAGCTATTACAAGGCGTCGGGTATTTACATCGCCAAAGACAAACCCTTTAAAATTAAATTGCGAAAAAGTAAATAAAAGCGATAAATAAATAAATAAAGTCCTAAGTTAAAAACTATTACATTCCCTAAGCAGTTACAATATTGAAATATGGATAAAAAATAATTCGCGCGCGAGAAAAATTAAATCGGAGTGTTTTAGGGTTTTGACCCTTTTTATTAAATAAAGCATATTTTTGTTATTTTTGAATTAAAAATTAATCTAAATTAATAATTGAGTTAATTAATTAAATGAAAATATTTTTGGGTTTTTATTTTAATTAAGGAAATAAAAGAAGAATAGTTAAAATATTAAAAACACCTAATTCTAAATTTATTTTAATTTATTGCGAAAGATATTAATGTTAAACCTATTTAAACTAAATAAAATTAATTAATTGTTATTTACAAAAATAAATAATAAAATTAATGGAATTAAAAATATTATTTTGTTGTTTTCTTATTTTATGAAATAAAAGTTAATTGGTTAATTTCAATTAAGATAATAATAATAAAATAGAAAAAGAAAAATGAAAAGAAAATAAAATGAAGAACAAACTCAGGGGGGTGCTAGGCTTGATCTGGGTGTGAATCCGCAATTAGTTGGCCCATATTCAATCAGCCTGTTTGACCTTTGGAATCCAGCGCATGCTTGTTGACTCTAGTCCATGGTGGTCCTCCAACTTTGGCCAATGGATCTTGGCCTGAAGCCACTTGGCATTTGATGAGATGGGAAGCATGATGATCCACGCTTTGGGGCGCTGCACATGAGTACCTGAAATAAAATTGCATAAAGTTTTGGGGGACCTGGGATTCGAACCAAGGTCCCAAGGGGTTTTGACATAGCGTGCTTACCAACCCAGCTGGCTTGTTCCTTTGTTATTGGTATATGCAACAAATATTATATGTGAAATAAAACATTATGCCTGAAAAAATAAAAAAAATTGTGCGAAATTTAAATGAACCAATGGGAGAGAGACGTCTGGTCGTCTTCTCCAACAGAACCCTGATTTTATTACCTGCGGATTTTTATCCGCAAGAAGATTCGTGGGATGCTTCAAAAATCCATCCTAGGTCACAAAAATGCAGGCTACGACCATCATTGGATTTGTCTCTCTCCCCAGAACACAAATATGGCCATGGTTTGCCTTGATTGTACCTGTATCCAGAACACCTAAAAGCAAGAACAAGAACCCTAGGTTCTGGATACAGGGTTAGAAGCCACGAAAATAAAATCAAACAATGCAGAATGCTTGGAAATTATGCAAGGATCACAAATATATCAATATTTTGGCAAGAAAATGCAAGAATCCGAGGTTACAAATTCGTGCGCAGGGCTATGTTCAGGATGACTTACAGCGTGTTTCAAGTGGTCTCAAAGCCTGGTTTTGATTGCTTTAGCTCCACTGGATGTCAGGCAAGGCAGTAGCGTTGAGATCTTGGGTTGAATCATGCTTTAACCAAGATTTTGATCTCACACTTTTGCAAGCTTTTTTCAATTCTTGTCTGGCTGTTTCAACAGAGCTTTGTGCCTCTTCTAGGTCTGCCTCCCTTGTGTGCATATAATGGAATGTGTTTAGGTCAAAATTTGGGCCATAATCCTTATGCATTGAAGATGGAATATTTGATATTATCACCATTGACAAGCTTTCCATAATTGCATCAAATCTGAGATTTTGTGCTTTTTTTGACTTGGCACGAATTTGATTGAGTGTTATATGGTATTTGCAAGCTGTAATGACCACAAGAATCTTATTACATCAAATTTTAGATTTTATTTGATTTAATATTGATTAATAATGAATTAAATCAATAAAAATGAAATAAAATAGAAAAATAGATGAATGTCCATGAAATTAAATATGGGACACGTGTGTGGCATGACAAGACTATATCAAGTGGAAAAAAGTGGTCCCTTTTGTCAAAAATTGGAGTTTTGAGGATAGTTGACTTTTGCCAAATTTGGAAAAATGCCCAACTTCAACAATGCATAACTTCCTCAATTTTGAACTTTTGGATGTGTTCTTGGACTTTTTAGAAACCTTGATATGTACTCTAATCAAACCTTTTGTTCTCATCTCATTTTGATCTTCCATGCTTAAGTTATAAGCTTTGGCAAAAAAGGTGTTTTTTGTTGACTTTCAAAAATGACCTATAATGTCCAAATTTGTAACTTTTTGTGAGTGAATTTATTGATGTTGGCGTGTGAAGATGGAT
The DNA here is from genome assembly GCA_948472305.1 of Vicia faba. NCBI lineage: Eukaryota > Viridiplantae > Streptophyta > Magnoliopsida > Fabales > Fabaceae > Vicia > Vicia faba. The sequence goes on along the minus strand of OX451739.1, from coordinate 1,633,623,439 downwards.
TATATGAAATTTCATCCTATTAAAAATGAGCTTTGGATGGGTCATTTCTCATAAAGTATGAGAAAGTTATGCTTGGTCAAAGTTGAGTTGACTTTTCCTATAAAACCCTAATTTAGCAACTTTTGAATCTTGATGAATCTTGAGCAATCCTTGATGAATCATGATCAACCCTTGATAAAATGATGAATTAACCTTCAAAATGAGAATGTTGACAAAATATCTTGAGGTTTGACTGTATTTGGGACACAATTGACTTTTGCCCTAACACAGTCGATTTTTGGGTCTCTTGAGCAATTGACTGACCAAACTTCCTCTACAAGGCTTGAAATTTGACATGGCTGAACTTAATAACGTATTAGGACATTGGGGAGCACTTGAGTTCATTTGTATGTGAGTACCTTGATGCAACACAAAACCCTAATTTTGACTTGACTGCCTTAGGAGGTGATTTCACTGTCCAAACCTTGAGCCAACTTGAGCAACTTGAAGATCATTTTTGACAAATCTTGAGGAATATGGGAGGGAAAATTTTGGGGTACAACAGTTGCCCCTGTTCAATTTTCTTAAACCTAAGGATATAGATTGGCTTTTAAGCCTTTCGTGATCCGAAGGTGGAAGATAATTGAACACTAGAGTGCCCAAAAATTTGCACTCACACGGTGTAGTATCAACATTGTGATGTCGGGAATGGGCTTACAGATGCCATTTATAGATTGTTGGTAGGAGGATGGGCTTACAGATGCCATCTGCAGGGGTGTCGATCACGTAAAAGATTCCTTAGCGAGAACTTGCATACCTGTTGTTGTAAAAGATTCCACTGGGGAAGTCTAACCTTTGTTGAGATTGAGGAACTTTCCTGTACTCCAACTGAGAGAATGCTTCAGCTGAGTTTTAAGAACCTGTCCATAATTCAACTGGGGGGAACATCTTCATCAAGATCTAAGAACTGTCTCGTGCTCAATGGAGTATATCGTTGAGGTTATAGAACTTGTCCACACTATGACAGAGGAAAACATCAAGATCTGGGAACTGACTCGTGCTCCACGGAGTATACCGTTGAGGTTATAGTACTCGTCCACACTATGACTGTGATACGGTGGGAGAACTGACTTGAGTTTTGCTTTTGTGTTTGTAAATGTTGCGGTATATCAAGAGTCGCCACCAACTTTTTATTTTATCCTAAGGAAAGGTCAAAAAGCACAGGAAAGACCTTTGAGATGTTTTCGTGGGTTCGGGGGGTAGATTATGAAAAGGGAAGGTGCTAGCACCCTTTTCATCCATGGTTATCCATGGGCTCTTAGTTACTTGTTTTAGATCACTTGCCCTTGCTTTTCATTTGTTTGAAATGGTGCTTTGTGTGTGTGGTTTTGAAAATGTTTTGAAAAAGATGCCTTGTCTAGGAAACCTTTGTAATGACTCTTGTTTGAGTATATACAAAGGTGTGAGTCTTTTTGAAAAGATATTTCAATGTTTTGAAAGTTGTTTTTGAAATTGTTTTTGAAGTTGTATGGAGATGTGTGTTTGAAAAATGGAAAGGATGTTTTGCAAGTTTGATCAAGTAACTAAGAGCTATCTACCCTAATTTACTCAAAGATCTTTCTTATGTTTTTAACCCTTTTAACAGTGTTGTTTCACCATTGTGTTTGATGAACAACCTTGCGTTAGGATGTAAACGAGACAGGCGCGTGTCATCATATGCAATCATTGAAGGCAACTTGTGAGACGCTCTAGCAATTTTTGTAAGGGACAAGATCGTTTTATCGAAGGCAACATCGAGGGTCATCGAGGGACTACGATCTTTGTTTATCGAAGGGGCATTTGCTAGAGTGTCTCATACTCGAGGGACATGATTGCATTTTTCCGAAGCAACAAGTGAGGTTACCCTAGAGGTGCAAGTGTGAATTGTGTATTGATTTTCATGCATTTATCTTTGTGTTAGGTTATCTAGCGGTTGATTTTGAATCTTCACATACAAACCCTAATTACTATACAGTATATGGAAAGCGATAAATTGCGGGAATTTAAAGTCTAAGCTATTACAAATAAGTATCCGGGGATGGGGGTACAAATGTTTACAAATGGGGATGAGTCTTATCAGAATAGTAATGTCCAAATATTATTTACAACCAAATCGAATCGTTGCATTCTCAATGTAAAAATATAGCAAGGTATAAGAATCAAAGAGAATCAAAAGTATTGTGACATGCATATGATTATTTACAAATGATCAAAATGTTAACCTAATGCAAAATAAGTATTTTTATTATTTTTGTGTTTTTGTTAGTGTTATATAGAAATTTATATAAAAAGATTTATTAAACAAAAGTCTTTAAAACAAAAAATCTATTATTTACATATTTTTTTAAAATGTAATAAACATTAAGAAAATTTTGTACAAAAATTTAATATGTTATTTTACTTAACAAAATAAGTTATGAAAAAAAGGAAATAAGGTGATAAAAAAAGGATTAATTTGTATAAAGAAATTAAATGGGCTGTGAGGAAAAGGATTGGCCCAAAACGAAATTGAAGGAGAACAAGAGGGGGGGTGTAGCGCCAGAAATACATTGGGCTTAGTAGTTGGATGGGGCGAAATCCAAAATGGTTTGTAACAAGGATTTTGTTAGGGTTCACATTGTTTTGTTTCAGAACCTAGTTTGTTTGGCTTAGAACGGAGCCGCTCTCCATCTTCTTCTTCGTCTTTATCTTTTCTTAAATACCCAGCTAACGATTCTCCTCTCCTCACCTCAGGCTACCAGGCGCCACCTCCACTCTCCTCTCTCCGTGGTTGTTCAAGCGGTGATAAAAAAAAGGTAACAATTTTTTCTTCTAATCATTTTTTAGGGTTTTCGGATTTGCATGATTAAACTTTTACATGTTCGTATCTTTGCGTTATTTGTGTTTGTGTGAGGTACGAAACAGAAAGAGGGGATAAATACCTTGGCGTTTTGTTTTTGGAGAGGAGACGGAGGTTTGGACGGCGGCGCTCTCAGGTGGCCAAGGCGGAGGGAACGTGATGATGCTTGCTGGCTTCCTGGTACTTCGTATCTCTTGCTTATGATTTAGATGTTTGGACTTGCTTGTTGGAGTCTTGGCTTTGACAGGCTTGTTGGAGTTTTATTGTTTTGGCAGGCTTGTTGGAGTTTTATTGTTTTGACAGGCTTGCTGGGCTTTGGCTTGACGCAGTTTTGAGGCTACAGGCTTGTTTTGGTTACCGGCTTGAGGCTTGCCTCTGTAACAGGTTTGAGGCAGGCTTGAAGCAGGCTGCAAGGCTTGCTCGTTTGGTTACAGGCTTGTTGTTGTTATGCGTTTACAGTTTGAACTCGTTTGAAGTTTTATGCAGGTCTTTGGCTTGAAGGCTTGCTTCTGCAAGTTTGGTGTTTGAACAGGTTTTTGGCTTGAAGGCTTGAATCAGGCCTCAAGGCTTGTGTTTCTGTTGTTTGCAAACTTGAAACAGGTTCTTATTGAGGCTAGAAGGTTTTTGTTGGTTTGCTTCTGGTATGGGCAGGCAGGCTTACTGGTACAGGCCTCAAGGCTTGTGTTATCTGTTTACAGTTTTGTGGTATATTTTTCTTTATGTGTTCTCTCCCCTTTTTTAACTCTTAGCTCTTGTTATATTTATTTGTCCTCTAAGCCTGCCCAAAAACTGTAAGCCTGCTTCACTTTTTCTCTTTCTCTCTCTCCAGAAAGCATATCTTATTGCTTAACTGTACTTTTATTCTGAAAAGGTGTTGGCCTAGGGAAAATGATGAAAAATGCTTGCTTGCAACTTGGTTTTCCTCTGCATATTTTCCTATCTTCCAGATTTTCTGCATTGCCTTTTGTGTACTTGTGTACAGCTTTGTTGACAACTCTTTGACAGTTTTGTTGACAGCTCTTTTTGACAATTTGGTTTGCCTCTTTGACAGTTTGGTTGGCTTTGTTTGAATTTGTAACTTAGCTTGTTCAGTTTAAACTTATGCAGCTTTGTGCAGTTTGTTTAATTGATTTGTATGTTTGCAAAATAATTTTACTTTCCCTCTTTGTGAACCAAGAAGAGAAATCTTCTCGCGGTTTGCAAAGAGGACGAGCAAAATACGATGAAAACCAAAACAAACTGATTCCGGCCAACAACCTTTAATGATGAGTTTTTGCTTATCTGTCTGAAAAATGCTTTTCCAATTTAACTGTATTGACTTCTCCTTTTCTGGCTTTGCAGGTAAATACCAATTGGGGCAAGGGAAGCAACAGTAGAAGATGAAGACTTCAAGAGACTTAGAATGTAGATTTAATTTCTATTCAATTATTTATAATTATCATCATTGTAAATATTGTAAATAAATTTACAATATCCCAATAAGATTTGTAACAATAATTAAAAATAAATAAAAATCTTTTGTCAGTACCTCTTTATTTCTTCTGCACGGTCGATTTAACTTATTTAAGTTTCTTGAATTAAAATAACTGGAAGTACACCCAAATAATTTTAACTCAGATAAAATAAATATCAACAAACTTTGCAGTCTTGCAACTTTGCATTAACCAACAACACGCCCGGCGTTCCAAATAACCAAATGCATTGCACAGTTAAACAAACAAACATCCATACGCCTTTCACTTCACTGATTAAACCAACGCTTCAAACTTTCAATCAGAGGCCTCAGCTTCTATCCCAGAGGTTTAGGATTTTGAGAAACAAACAACAATCTTGAACAAGCGTCAAAGCCGTGTGACAGTCAATTGAAATACTATGGATTCAAATTCTTCTGAGAATGCGTGTGCAAACCCTAATTTTGGATTTACTGTCAAAGAAACATCTGCTTGATCAAACCTTGAGCCAAACTCAACCAAATCAATAGAAACCCTAATAATCTGCTTGGACTGATTCAAAAGTTAATGGAAACCCTAATTTTGTTTGACTGATAAGAAAAGTCTGTTTGACCGATTCTTGAGCCAATCTGAAAAATCAGGAAAAGCTCGAAGCTGTAATTTCTTTGTGAAAATAGGGAGGGCAAATTTTGGGGTACAACAGTTGCCCCTGTTCAATCTTCTTGAACCTGAAGAGTTAGATTGGCAGGTTTGCCTTTCGCGAATCGAGGGTAAAAGGAGATTGGACACTAGAGTGCCCAAAAAATTTGCACTCGGTGATGTGATGGTAGAGGGAATGGGCTTAAAGATGCCATTTGGAGAGATGACATGATCTTGTCGGGGGATGGGCTTAAAGATGCCATCTGGAATGTATGTTGTAGGTGAAATAAATGAGTATCAGAAAGGTGTCCACATCTCTGAACTGGGGGTCTGAATAAGCAATAGATTGACATCCGCGTTTGGAGAATCCATAAACTGTTTTCAGAGGTCTTGAAGTTGAATAAGCATGAGTTGGTCGAGTAGATATTTGTCCTGTCTGGTTTCAGGTGTTAATCTCTGACCTGAGAAAGAAAGATAGTTTCCTGGCTTGTTACAGGTGTTGATCTTCAATCCCTCGTCCACAGATGGCTTTCCTGGCTTGTTACAGGAATTGATCTGGAACTTGAAAAGGTTGATGGTAATCATATGTTGATCAATCTTTCCTAAAAAAGGTAGAACGTTAGTTGTATGCAAAGTCATGATGTATGAAATTCATGATGCAATATATGTGTTTTGTCAATGCTCATGATTTATGAACGTGATGTATGCGCATGTAGACTGATGAGCTGTCTTGCTGAGGAAGATAAATCCTGGATAGCTGGAGATAATAAAATCTTTGACTGCTGTCGGGGAAAATAAATCCTTGACTATCGCTGGGGATTGCAAATCCTTTGATCATTAAAAATGAGAAGTCCTTGGACCACTGTTGGGGAAATCAGGAGTTTGGGTTGTATGCCAATCTACTGGGGTTTCAAGGATGAGAATCTTTATTCTTTAAGAGAAACAGATTTTTAGGAGCTTCAGTTGTCCGTTATTCTGTTGGTGGCTGTAACTTCCAGCAGGTGATGAAGGAAATTTTGATGATGACCGCAACTTCCAGCAGGTGATGAAGGAATCTTGGATGACTACAACCTCAACGGGATGATTAAGGAATCTTGGATGACTACAACCTCAGCAGGATGATGAAGGAATCTTGGATGACTACAACCTCAGCAGGATGATGAAGGAATCTTGGATGACTACAACCTCAGCAGGATGATGAAGGAATCTTGGATGACTAAACCTCAGCAGGATGATGAAGGAATCTTGGATGACTACAACCTCATCAGGATGATGAAGGAATCTTGGATGACTACAACCTCAGCAGGATGATGAAGGAATCTTGGATGACTACAACCTCAGCAGGATGATGAAGGAATCTTGGATGACTACAACCTCAGCAGGATGATGAAGGAATCTTGGATGACTACAACCTCAGCAGGATGATGAAGGAATCTTGGATGACTACAACCTCAGCAGGATGATGAAGGAATCTTGGATGACTACAACCTCAGCAGGATGATGAAGGAATCTTGGACGACTACAACCTCAGCAGGATGATGAAGGAATCTTGGATGACTACAACCTCAGTAGGATGATGAAGGAATCTTGGACGACTACAACCTCAGCAGGATGATGAAGGAATCTTAGACGACTACAACCTCAGCATGATGATGAAGGAATCTTGGACGACTACGACCTCAGCAGGATGATGAAGGAATCTTGGATGACTACAACCTCAGCAGGATGATGAAGGAATCTTGGACGACTACAACCTCAGCAGGATGATAAAAGAATCTTGGATGACTACAACCTCAGCAGGATGATGAAGGAATCTTGGAGGACTACAACCTCAGCAGGATGATAAAGGAATCTTGGATGACTACAACCTCAGCAGGATGATGAAGGAATCTTTGACGACTACAACCTCAGCAGGATGATGAAGGAATCTTGGACGACTACAACCTCAGCAGGATGATGAAGGAATCTTGGATGACTACAACCTCAGCAGGATGATGAAGGAATCTTGGATGACTACAACCTCAGCAGGATGATGAAGGAATCTTGGACGACTACAACCTCAGCAGGATGATAAAGGAATCTTGGATGACTACAACCTCAGCAAGATGATGAAGGATCTTGGACGACTACAACCTCAGCAGGATGATGAAGGAATCTTGGACGACTACAACCTCAGCAGGATGATGAAGGAATCTTAGACGACTACAACCTCAGCAGGATGATGAAGGAATCTTGGATGACTACAACCTCAGCAGGATGATGAAGGAATCTTGGACGACTACAACCTCAGCAGGATGATGAAGGAATCTTGGATGACTACAACCTCAGCAGGATGATGAAGGAATCTTGGACGACTACAACCTCAGCAGGATGATGAAGGAATCTTGGATGACTACAACCTCAGCAGGATGATGAAGGAATCTTTAATGACTGCTACTCCAAAAGGTGATGACTTTTATCTGTCGATCAATCTGCATATGTTAAGAATGTTGTTGAAATGTAATTTTGTTTTGGAGAATAAATCCTTGACAAATGTTGGGGAAATAAACCCATGACTGCAGGTATGCTTAGAGAGGTGATAAACTTCTCGAGGACACTTGAATTTCTTTTCAGAAAGATTTTGGAGAGGTTTCATCACTGCCCCTAGTATCAGATGCTTGTGATATTTCCAGGACACTTGGACTGCACGTAACCCTTTGATGAGATTGAAGTTTAAATGCCCCTAGTGATGGTGACAGAGACTTTCCCCAGGTTAATCTTCACTTCTTTGAGAGATTTCATGGAATCTTGACTGGACTGCCCCAGGTGTGCTGGATAGTGACATGTCATGCCCCCTTGTTGATAGGAGATTTGTCAATGGAAGTGTCATCCTTTTTGAAGTGATTTTGTTCATTGAGAGGGCTTTCGTTCATCGGATATTCGTTGTGTGAATTTCTCCACTGTCAAACAAATAGCCAAATGGAAACAGTGATATTCAAGTAATGCAAAGTTTATGTTTGTCTTGAAATTTTTAAAAATGCGTTTTTTAGCAGAAAACTTTTTATAAGACAAATTCAACACAAGATTTAGAGCAAAGCCTTATAGGAGTCAGGATACCTTTTGTAACAGTATGCTTTCGAGCTAACCCATGCTTCAGTTAGGACTTTTGAAGGGTTGTAACGTGGCTTGGTTCACGGTTTAAGAAACAAAGGATAAAGGCTCAAAGTATATTTGTACCCACCCGCTCTTCGTGATGTCCTTCAGTCCTAAACTCAGTTAATTGTACGTCGAACTCTATTCGAGTTTGGAATAACTTTTTTGGTGATGGTTCACATCAATTGAATTTTGGAAGGCAGTCATTATTTTTCTTTTTTTTTGCAACATTTTTCATGTTGTTGAGGATTTGTAATGACATCGTTCTTTTGATTTGTTATCCCTAACTTTTTCCTGACTGTTCCTGTTTTCAAGATTACAGTCAGCGGGATGCCCCAGCTTTCTTAAGCCTCCTTTATATGTTTTGGCTCAGTGGGCTTTTCTCTTTTGAGAGATTGACTGCTTATGAGATAAAGAACCATCATTGTCTTTTGGTTCCAAAGGAATGTTTTTGATGTCATTCGTTGTATTACGAACTGAGAGTTTGCGACTTCAATGCGCATCTCTTTTTTTTTTAACTGAGAGACTACCCTGCCCCAGGTTTAAATCAAAGGTTTCAATTTTGTGTTTAAAACAGAAAACTCCTACTTCTTTGGCTCGAAGGGGTTGACTAGGGATTATCTTCCTTATAACTTCGGTGTTTAGGATTTGAAAGAAATGCCTGTACATCATCAGCAAGGTCTGTTCAACAGCATACTGTATGAGATTATGGTATTGTTTCGTCATCCTCCCTCTAAAGGCTTGTAGATTTTTATCAAGAGTTAAATATCATAAAGAAAGCACAAGAATAGTGAAAATGAATGGATGAATTCAAGACAAACATATGCAATGCATTAATGAAACAAAGTTTGACATCAGCAGATAATTGTTCAAATAACAAAATAAATTACAACTTGAAAATTCAAATGGAACAAAAGTCTCTCAATTCGAGCTTTGTCATTTCAAATGGAGAAACCTTGGCGGAAGATTTTCATCTCACCATCCGGCATGGATTCCAGCACTCCTTCGTCAATCAAGTCTTGGATCTTGTTTTTCAAAGCCCAACAGTCATCGGTGTCATGTTCAGGACTATGAGAGTGGTATACACAAAACGCGTCGGGGTGATAGCTAGGAGAAGAAGTCTTAGGGTTCGGATGAGGAACCTTTAAAGCAAGCAGGTTGACTTCCAACAAGCGTTTCAGTATCAGAGATGATGGTATGTCAGTCTCAGAGAAATGTCTTCCAGGTACATTTCGCTTGCGCCGATTACCCTGTTGATGTTGGCGAGGTTGTTGCTGGGCTTGTGACCCTGAAGCAAGCTGGGGAGCTTTTCCTTTGTGTTCTTGTCTCAAAGGAGGTTGAACGATGACTTGATCTTCAACTTTAGGTGTTTGCCCCACTTGGTTGTCCCGAAGTAGCTTGTTGACGAGGACCCTGAGCTCTTCTTGTCTTTGAGCTAAGTCTTGAATGAGAGCCATCTGGCCCACCAGTTGTCCCATCATCTGGATCTTCATTGTTGCCAACTCAATTTGTAGCCCTTCCAACTGATCATTCCTGACACTGCCTGAATTCCCCAGGACCATGCCCCTTGTGAGGAGAGCTTTTATCTCTCCTTGCCCCTGGGACAGATTCAAGAACATTTCTCAGAGTTGGGGCATTTTGAGCCTGAACGTCCTTGATAGTCTTCTCTAGAGCCATTTCTACTGAAATAAATAGTAGGAGAAATAAGGAGACCTGAAAAGGAAAACCTGTTACGATGCAATGCATGATATGTGGATGCATGTTTTCAAGGATCTCGTGGGGTAAACACAAGAAAATGTTAGAGGTTGAACTTTGATCAACATCTTTGATTGGAGAACTTCGTGTCGGTGGATGTCTTTCCACGAGAATCAAGCTTACCATGTCAAGTGGGTCATAGCCCCTGATTCAAGTTGTTGCACTTGATCTTTGACGGCGTTTGTGTAGAGGAAAATGAAACCTCTTACCCTTTGGTAGACGTCTGGTTCAACGTGACCTGCATCAAAAGACCCTCGAGATCCTTGAAATGGTTATTGAAAATGCTATGGTATGATGTTATGATGTTATGTACATGTATGCAAAAGCAAGTAAGTGTATATACAGGTAATCATATTCACACTAAGCAAACAAGTCCTTGGGTTTAGGCTTGCATGGGGTTCGCAGGTAAGTACCCTCTTGAAGTTAGTTGGCTCATCCTGTCCTAAAATAGAAATCGGGTTCTAAGGAGCTCAATATCACTGGATTATTTTCTATGTTCATTATTTTGGTTTAGCCACTTAACTGGCGACCAAAATATTCCAAGAAAACAATCCTCAATGAGTGTAGTATCGAGTATCTACCAACTTCGGACTGCACCAAAGTCGGTCATCTCACTACCCCTAAAAAGGCCAAGATGGTCAAGTAAGGTTCTAGAGTTCGTTAATGCTTTATGACATCGCTCAGCGGCCCCGTATTCTCATTGACTACTCAAGGGCTACCGGTACTCACAAATATGTCACACTAACATAGCTACTGCTTTAACCATGTCGGTATACCCCGCACAGTTCCCTCACAGTTTATTGCTATTTACCTAAAAAGGTGCCCCCAAATCTGGGTGTAGGATTTACAGCAAACCCAAACAAGGAACCCAAAAAGTAAAGCAATCAAATCAAGCATGTAAAGGTGATCTAAAAACCCTAAGGTAACCCCGCTTTTAGATTAAGTCCCCAGCAGAGTCGCCAGTTCTGTGATACGGTGGGAGAACTGACTTGAGTTTTGCGTTTATGTTCGCAAATGTTGCGGTATAGTAAGAGTCGCCACCAACTTTTTATTTTATCCTAAGGAAAGGTCAAAAAGCACATGAAAGACCTTTGAGATGTTTTCATGGGTTTTGGGGGTAGATTATGAAAAGGGAAGGTGCTAGCACCCTTTTCATCCATGGTTATCCATGGGCTCTTAGTTACTTGTTTTAGATCACTTGCCTTTGCTTTTCATTTGTTTGAAATGGTGCTTTGTGTGTGTGGTTTTGAAAATGTTTTGAAAAAGATGCCTTGTCTAGGCAACCTTTGTAATGACTCTTGTTTGAGTATATACAAAGGTGTGAGTCTTTTTGAAAAGATATTTCAATGTTTTGAAAGTTGTTTTTGAAATTGTTTTTGAAGTTGTGTGGAGATGTGTGTTTGAAAAATGGCAAGGATGTTTTGCAAGTTTGATCAAGTAACTAAGAGCTATCTACCCTAATTTACTCAAAGATCTTTCTTATGTTTTTAACCCTTTTAACAGTGTTGTTTCACCATTGTGTTTGATGAATAACCTTGCGTTAGGATGTAAACGGGACAGGTGCGGGTCATTGTATGCAATCATTGAAGGCAACTTGTGAGACTCTCTAGCAATTTTTGTAAGGGACAAGATCGTTTTATCAAAGGCAACATCGAGGGTCATCGAGGGACTACGATCTTTGTTTATCGAAGGGGTATTTGCTAGAGTGTCTCATACTCGAGGGACATGATTGCATTTTTCCGAGGCAACAAGTGAGGTTACCCTAGAGGTGCAAGTGTGAATTGTGTATTTATTTTCATGCATTTATCTTTGTGTTAGGTTATCTAGCGGTTGATTTTGAATCTTCGCATACAAACCCTAATTACTATACAGTATATGGAAAGCGATAAATTGCGGGAATTTAAAGTCTAAGCTATTACAAATAAGTATCTGGGGATGGGGGTACAAATGTTTACAAATGGGGATGAGTCTTATCAGAATAGTAATGTCCAAATATTATTTACAACCAAATCGAATCGTTGCATTCTCAATGTAAAAATATAGCAAGATATAAGAATCAAAGAGAATCAAAAGTATTGTGACATGCATATGATTATTTACAAATGATCAAAATGTTAACCTAATGCAAAATAAGTATTTTTTATTATTTTTGTGTTTTTGTTAGTGTTATATAGGAATTTATATAAAAAGATTTATTAAACAAAAGTCTTTAAAACAAAAAATCTATTATTTACATATTTTTTTAAAATGTAATAAACATTAAGAAAATTTTGTACAAAAAGTTAATATATTATTTTACTTAACAAAATAAGTTATGAAAAAAAGGAAATAAGGTGATAAAAAAAGGATTGATTTGTATAAAGAAATTAAATGGGCTGTGAGGAAAAGGATTGGCCCAAAACGAAATTGAAGGAGAACAAGAGGGGGGGTGTAGCGCCAGAAATACGTTGGGCTTAGTAGTTGGATGGGGCGAAAGCCAAAATGGTTTGTAACAAGGATTTTGTTAGGGTTCACATTGTTTTGTTTCAGAACCTAGTTTGTTTGGCTTAGAACGGCGCCACTCTCCATCTTCTTCTTCGTCTTTATCTTTTCTCAAATACCCAGCCAACAATGCTCCTCTCCTCACCTCAGGCTACCAGGCGCCACCTCCACTCTCCTCTCTCCATGGTTGTTCAGGCGGTGATAAAAAAAAGGTAACGATTTTTTCTTCTAAGCATTTTTTAGGGTTTTCAGATTTACATGATTAAACTTTTACATGTTCTGATCTTTGCGTTATTTGTGTTTGTGTGAGGTACAAAACAGAAAGAGGGGATAGATACCTTGGCGTTTTGTTTTTGGAGAGGAGACGAAGGTTTGGACGGAGGCGCTCTCATGTGGCCAAGGCGGAAGGAACGTGATGATGCTTGCTGGCTTCCTGGTACTTCGTATCTCTTGCTTCTGATTTAGATGTTTGGACTTGCTTGTTGGAGTCTTGGCTTTGACAGGCTTGTTGGAGTTTTATTGTTTTGGCAGGCTTGTTGGAGTTTTATTGTTTTGACAGGCTTGCTGGGATTTGGCTTGACGCAGTTTTGAGGCTACAGGCTTGTTTTGGTTACCTGCTTGAGGCTTGCCTCTGTAACAGGTTTGAGACAGGCTTGAAGCAGGCTGCAAGGCTTGCTCGTTTGGTTATAGGCTTGCTGTTGTTATGCGTTTACAGTTTGAACTCGTTTGAAGTTTTATGCAGGTCTTTGGCTTGAAGGCTTGCTTTTGCAAGTTTGGTGTTTCAACAGGTTTTTGGCTTGAAGGCTTGAAGCAGGCCTCAAGGCTTGTGTTTCTGTTGTTTGCAAACTTGAAACAGGTTCTTATGCAGGCTAGAAGGTTTTTGTTGGTTTGCTTCTGGTATGGGCAGGCAGGCTTACTGGTACAGGCCTCAAGGCTTGTGTTATCGGTTTACAGTTTTGTGGTATACTTTTCTTTATGTGTTCTCCCCCCTTTTTTAACTCTTAGCTCTTGTTATATTTATTTGTCCTCTAAGCCTGCCCAAAAACTGTAAGCCTGCTTCACTTTTTCTCTTTCTCTCTCTCCAGAAAGCCTATCTTATTGCTTAACTGTACTTTTATTCTGAAAAGGTGTTGGCCTAGGGAAAATGATGAAAAATGCTTGCTTGCAACTTGGTTTTCCTCTGCATATTTTCTTATCTTCCAGATTTTCTGCATTGCCTTTTGTGTACTTGTGTGCAGCTTTGTTGACAGCTCTTTGACAGTTTTGTTGACAGCTCTTTTTGACAATTTGGTTTGCCTCTTTGACAGTTTGGTTGGCTTTGTTTGAATTTGTAACTTAGCTTGTTCAGTTTGAACTTATGGAGCTTTGTGCATTTTGTTTAATTAATTTGTATGTTTGAAAAATAATTTTACTTTCCCTCTTTGTGAACCAAGAAGATAAATCTTCTTGCGATTTGCAAAGAGGACGAGCAAAATACGATGAAAACCAAAACAAACTGATTCCGGCCAACAACCTTTAATGATGAGTTTTTGCTTATCTGTCTGAAAAATGCTTTTCCAATTTAACTGTATTGACTTCTCCTTTACTGGCTTTGCAGGTAAATACCAATTGGGGCAAGGGAAGCAGCAGTAGAAGATGAAGACTTCAAGAGACTTAGAATGTAGATTTAATTTCTGTTCAATTATTTGTAATAAACATCATTGTAAATATTGTAAATAAATTTACAATATCCCAATAACATTTGTAACAATAATTAAAAATAAATAAAAATCTTTTCCCAGATACCTCTTTATTTCTTCTGCACGGTCGATTTAACTTATTTAAGTTTCTTGAATTAAAATAACTGGAAGTACACCCCAATAATTTTAACTCAGATAAAATAAATATCAACAAACTTTGCAGTCTTGCAACTTTGCATTAACCAACAACACGCCCGGTGTTCCAAATAACCAAATGCATTGCACAGTTAAACAAACAAACGTCCATACGCCTTTCACTTCACTGATTAAACCAACGCTTCAAACTTTCAATCAGAGGCCTCAGCTTCTATCCCAGAGGTTTAGGCTTTTGAGAAACAAACAACAATCTTGAACAAGCGTCAAAGCCGTGTGACAGTCAATTGAAATACTGTGGATTCAAATTCTTCTGAGAATGCGTGTGCAAACCCTAATTTTGGATTTACTGTCAAAGAAACGTCTGCTTGATCAAATCTTGAGCCAAACTCAACCAAATCAATAGAAACCCTAATAATATGCTTGGACTGATTCAAAAGTTAATGGAAACCCTAATTTTGTTTGACTGATAAGAAAAGTCTGTTTGACCGATTCTTGAGCCAATCTGAAAAATCAGGAAAAGCCCGAAGCTGTGATTTCTTTGTGAAAAAGGGGAGGGAAAATTTTGGGGTACAACAATGACGTAGGGAAACATCTTCATCAAGATCTAGGAACTGACTCGTGCTCAATGGAGTATACCGTTGAGGTTATAGTACTCGTCCACACTATGACGGAGGAAAACATCAAGATCTAGGAACTGACTCGTGCTCAATGGAGTATACCGTTGAGGTTATAGTACTCGTCCATACTATGACATAGGGAAACATCTTTATCAAGATCTAGGAACTGTCTCGTGCTCAATGGAGTATACTGTTGAGGTTATAGAACTTGTCCACACTATGACAGAGGAAAACATCAAGATCTAGGAACTGACTCGTGCTCAATGGAGTATACCGTTGAGGTTATAGTACTCGTCCATACTATGATGTAGGGAAACATCTTCATCAAGATCTAGGAACTGTCTCATGCTCAATGGAGTATACCGTTGAGGTTATAGAACTCGTTCACACTATGACGGAGGAACACATCAAGATCTAGGAACTGACTCGTGCTCAATGGAGTATACCGTTGAGGTTATAGTACTCGTCCACACTATGACGTAGAGAAACTGTCGAGATTGAGAACCTTATCTGAAATTCAACCGAGGATAATTCAATTGAGATTTAAGAACTGGTTAGGTCTTCGACTAAGCTGGGGACTTAACTGTATCTTTCCTGAAAGGTAAAGGTCAGTCATATGAAATGCATGATATGGATCAGGCAATGATGTTCTCAAAATAATGAGATTGTATTTGTATGATGCGTATATGCATGTATCATGATGTATGGGAATATGATGCTTTAGCTGGGGAACAAACATCCCGGAGCTGCTAGAGAATAGAGTTGAGTTCTTCGTTTCCGCTGGGGATGATGAACGAAGATGATAAACCTGTAAGAGAAAAGAACTCCGTTGGGGAATAAACTGATAAAGAGGTTACTCCGAGGGGAATTACTCTGTGGGGAAAAGACGTTCTGCTGAATATTTTAATGATAACTCCGCTGGGGATTCTATTGATAAGCTCTGTTGGGGATTTTAATGATGAACTCCGCTGGGGATAGAAAGAACTTCGCTGGGGATGATCTTTCAATTGTAACTTGTTGAGGATAACCTAGTTAGACTATTGTAAGGATAACCTTCTGAATTTGGCTGAGGAGATTTATTTGCACTTCGTAGGGGATACGCTTCCAGAATCTACTGGGGAAAATGATTCAACTCTGACGGGGAAGCCTTTTTTAGACTACGCTGGGGAAATGGCTCCACCAGGGGTATCTTGTATTCCACCGGGGAACATTCTTATATTCTGTTGAGGAATATTAAGACTGCCGGGGAAGCTCTTATATTTGCTGGGGAATGTCTTTATACTCCGTTGGGGAAGACTAAGACCTTCTGGGGATACCAAACCCTTTTTAGGGCTGATGGTGGACTAACTCTGCTTGGGGAAAGCATTGCTGATTCGTTCATAGTTGCAAGTCTCAGTGGGGAGAGCTACCATTACTGTTTTACTCTGCGGGGAGTGATGGTATCTTGGTCATATTCTTCAGCTGAACCTACCTTGGTACCTTGGTGGACAAAGTAACTACACAGTTTGGACATTTCTTATGCCCCTGTTTCTGATATCACCCGTAATTCATCCTTTGTTTCACATGTAAATATTTATGAGCAGCAATTAATGTCAAATGCATATATCAAAAATGAACATTGGACGTTCTTTGCAAAACAAAACAGATAAAGGAAAAACAATTTGAAATTTGTCTGAAAAATGAATTTGTATTGATTTTGAAGTTTGCTTGTAAATAGGCGTTTTTGTATAAGAGGCTGACGTCCTAGTAAGAGAACACCGCCGAACAAATAGAATTTATACAATTTTGTGAAAAGAAAACAAAACAGCTATGTGAATAGTCCCACTGGGTTCCAACTTTGCTATTGCCTTTATATCTTCAAGCGTCTCATCACTTTGTTGCTTAGTTGAAGATGAATCTGATTGATTGGTGTCGTCCGAGCCTGATAGTTGATACCTAAGTCTGGATGCAAGGTGATCCGATGATACATAGTGTTACGCTTTAATCCCTAATTTTTTCCTGGACCGCCCTTTCGGGTTTTCAGTCCACCGGGATACCCATTTTTGCCCAAGCCGCCTTTTCAGGTTTTCGACTTGCCGGGTGTACAAATTTTTCATTTTCATCCCTTATTTTTGCCCGAACCCTTTTGGTTCGCCGGGAAGCCCTTATTTTTGCCTAGGCCAGTCAACCTAGAGGGTCTTTTATTATGCATAGTATCTTTTTACTATGTCTGCATTGACGGGGTGAGGAAGGTCGTCACCGTCCATGGTGGTTAGAATCATCGCTCCTCCTGAGAAAATGTTCTTAACCACAAATGGCCCTTCGTAAGTAGGGGTCCATTTGCCCCTGGGATCACCTTGAGGTAGAATAATGCGCTTGATTACCAGGTCCCCAACCTGATACTCTTTTCATCTGACTTCCTTATTAAATACCTTGATCATCTGTTTTTGGTACGTCTGACCATGACAAATAGCAGTAAGTCTCTTTTCGTCAATTAGATTCAATTGATCAAGTCGGGTCTGAATCCAGTCATCTTCGCTCAAACCTGCATCCTTCATGATCCAGAGAGAGGGTATCTGAACTTCAATCGGCAAGACTGCCTCCATGCCATATACCAAGGAATAGGGTGTTGCCCCTGTTGACGTCTGTGCTGAGGTACGGTACCCGTGAAGGGAAAATGGTAACATCTCATGCAAATCTTTGTATGTCACTGTCATCTTCTGCACAATCTTCTTAATGTTCTTATTTGCTGCTTCGACAGCTCCATTCATCTTCGGCCGGTAGGGAGAAGAGTTATGATTTTGTATCTTGAATTTCTTGCAGAGCTCAGTGATCATTTTGTTATTAAGATTGGTACCATTGTCCGTAATGATCCTCTCTGGTACCCCATATCGACAGATCAGATTATGCCGAATGAACCGTGCCAAGACATTCTTGGTTACTGTAGAAAAGGAAGCTGCTTCAACCCACTTCATAAAGTAATCAATAACTACAAGGATGAAACGATGCCCGTTGGATGCCGTAGGTCTGATCTCGCCGATCATATCAATGCCCCACATTGCAAAAGGCCAAGGTGCTGTCAAGATGTTCAGAGGGATCAGAGGTACATGTACTTTATCAGCATAGACCTGGCACTTGTGACATGTCCGAGAATGCTGATAACAGTCGGCTTCCATTGTGGACCAATAATATCCTGCCCGAAGGATTTTCTTTGCCATGGTATGTCCACTAGAATGAGTTCCGAAGGTACCTTCATGCAGCTCTGCCATGATCCTTTCTGCTTCAGTCTTATCCACACAACGTAGTAAGGTTGAATCATGGTTTCGCTTGTAAAGAATGCCATTGCTGATGAAGAACTTTGCTGTAAACCTCCTCAGAAACTTCTTATCATTAACAGATGCACCCTCGGGGTATTCTTGAGCTTCAAGGTATCTTTTTACTTCGTGAAACCAGGGTTTTTCTGTTACCTCTTCAGTCTCAAGATCACAATAATGCGCAGGTTCGTCCAATCCTTCAATAATGATCCGGGGAGCCTTGTTGTCCCAATTGACTTTGAACATAGAAGACATCATAGCCAACGCGTCCGCCAACTGATTCTCCTCTCTAGAAAAGTGTTCAAAGGTTATCTCCTCGAAATGGGGAAGCAACGTCAATACATATTCCTTGTAAGGAATAAGATTTGGGTGTTTCGTATCCCACTCGCCTTTGATCTGACTGATCACGAGAGCGGAATCTCCGAAGACACTCAGAAACTTAATCCTTAGGTCAATTGCTGCTCTAAGACCCATAATGCACGCTTCATACTCCGCCATATTGTTGGTGCAGTTGAAACATAGTCGGGCGGTGAACGGAGTATGAGAGCCTTTAGGAGATATGATCATGGCGCCAATGCCATTACCCAAAGCGTTCGAAGCTCCATAAAAATACATAGACCATCAGGATCCTTTCTCAGGTCCTTCATCCGGTCCAGGTATCTCACAATCAGTCACTACCATGATATCCTCATCCGGAAATTCAAAGTTCATAGACTGGTAATCATCCACTGCCTGATGTGCCAAATGGTCTACCAATACACTTCCCTTAATTGCTTTTTGAGTTGTGTACTGGATGTCATACTCAGTCAAGATCATCTGCCATCTTGCTATTCTTCCGGAAAAGGCGGGATTTTCGAAGATATACTTGATTGGATCCATCTTTGAAATCAATAGAGTAGTGTGAGTCAGCATATACTGTCTCAGCCGGCGAGTAGACCATGCCAAAGCGCAGCAAGTTTTCTCAAGCAGTGAGTATCGGGTCTCACAGTCGGTAAAATTTTTGCTAAGGTAATAAATAGCATGCTCTTTTCGGCCAGACTCGTCATGCTGCCCCAACACACACCCTATTGAGTTGTCAAGTACTATCAAGTATAAGATTAGAGGTCTCCCTTCAACCGGTGGCATCAGAATAGGTGGCTCCTGGAGATACTCTTTGATTCTTTCGAAAGCGGCCTGACATTCATCGTTCCAACGTACCACTTGATCTTTCTTCAGTAACTTGAAGATTGGATCACAAGTAGCAGTTAGGTGCAAGATGAACCGGGCAATATAGTTCAGTCGTCCCAGAAAGCCTCTGACCTCCTTCTCTATCTTGAGAGCTGGCATCTCTTGTATGGATTTCACTTTGGCAGGGTCCACTTGAATACCTTTGTCGCTTACGATGAAACCCAGTAGCTTACCAGACCTCACCCCGAAGGTGCACTTGTTCGGGTTCAACCTCAGCCTGTACAACTTCAACCTGTCAAACAGCTTCTGCAGATGGTCAAGGTGTTCTTCCTCAGTCTGGGATCTTGCAATCATATCGTCAACGTAAACTTCAATATCATGATGGAGCATGTCATGAAACAAAGCAATCATGGCACGCTGATACGTTGCCCCAACATTTTTCAATCCAAAAGGCATGGCCTTGTAACAAAAGGTGCCCCACTGAGTAACAAAAGTGGTCTTTTCCATGTCTTCGGGAGCCATCTTTATCTGATTATAACTGGAGAAACTGTCCATGAAGGAGAATACCTTGTGCTGAGCAGTATTGTCAACCAGAACGTCGATGTGAGGTAGAGGGAAGTCATCCTTAGGGATGGCCCTGTTCAAATCCCTGTAGTCAACACACATTCGAACCTTACCATCCTTCTTCGATACCGGAACCACATTGGCGACCCACTGAGGGTAAGAAGTAACTGCTAGAAAGCCGGCATCAAACTGTTTCATAACTTCAGCCTTGATTTTCTCAGACATCTCTGGGCGCATACATCGAACCTTCTGTTTTACCAGAGGACAATCTTCCTTCGTAGGCAGGCGATGAACCATAATGTCAGTATCCAACCCTGGCATATCTTCATAAGACCAGGCAAATATCTCAACATAGTCATGCAGCATCTGAATTAACCGCTGTTTCACACTAAGCTCCAAGTTTGCATCGATCTTGACTTCTTTCTTGTTTATTTCAGTACCCAGATTCACTGTTTCCACCGGCTCTTCATGTGGCTGAATGGCCCTCTCTTCCTGGAGTAGCAGTCTTGCAAGTTCACCAGGCACTTCGCAATCATCTTCACATTCGTCTTCGGCTAAGTTGATTGGATTTTCGAAGTCATAACTGGCAGTAGCAGGGTCGTTACCAGTGAGATCCAGAGCGGATGTGGACCTGTATATGTAATTGTATGTAAAATAGCTGTTTTGCAATATATAATAAAGGAAAACAAGGAGCGCAAAATTTGAAATGCAAGAAACGTCCAATGCTTTTATTAATGATATATGAAAATTGCACTCAAAAGCCCTCACAAATGAAGCCACGGTGTCCCGGGTAAGACACCGGGCCATAAAGTTTCACAACATTGTCTGTTACAAATTCGAAACAAAGAGTTCATTACTGGTTAACAAAAGTAATAGGGATGAAGTCCTTTGCTGTCCAGTTGTTTGGTCCACTGTTGGTCATAGGATAGATCCAGCTGTCGAATTCAGACTCTTCCACATCATCTTCAATGGCATTTACTCCCGAGTTGCTGATGAACACAGGAGGTCTTCCAATCCTTGCACTTCGAACAGCCCTTTGAGCTTCTGCAGTGAAACCCAAACCAAACTTGTTAGTCTTCTGAGTGAAATCAGGAAGTCAGCCCGAATTTGCACACTCACCCTTCTCAATAACAGCCCGGGCATCCTTTAAGGAAGCCATCTTCACAGGAGGATCTTCAACCACAATCTCAGCTGATGCCAGTGTCTGAGGAACCTCTTCAAAGTGCTGAAATGGGGTCTCAATGAACTCCCCATCCATCTCTACGTATCTAAACGAGTTGAGGTGGCTGACCATGTACTCCTCCTCCCCTTGAACTGTCCTAATCTTCCCTCTGACTGGGTACTTCAGCTTCTGATGGAGTGTTGAGGTTACAGCTCTAGCTTTGTGGATCCATGGACGACCCAACAAACAAGAATAGGATGGCCGAATTTCCATCACGTAGAATGTAGAATTGAAGACCTGAGAACCAACTTTAATTGGAATATCAACCTCACCATGCACCATCCTTTTAGACCCGTCAAAGGCCCTGACAATGATGTTACTTGGATTTAGCTCCAACCCTTCGCAATCCAACCGGTCTAGAGCCTTCTTGGGTAAGACGTTCAGTGAGGAACCAGTATCAACCAATACATGTGCAAGAGTAGTGCCCCTGCATTCAATGGAGACATGCAGGGCATCGTTATGGTTCTTCCCTTTAGCAGTCAAATCAGCGTCGGAGAAACCCAAACCATTACTAGCAGTTAAATTGGCCACACAATCGGTAAACTGATTAGCTGATGTCTCTTGTGGCACGTGGGCAGTTTTCAGGAAGGTAATCAGAGCCTTAGAGTGGGCCTCTGAACACAAAAGCAGCGACAACATAGAAATCTTGGATGGGGTTTGCCCAAGCCGCTCAACTACGTTATAATCACTCTTCTTAATAATCTTCAAAATCTCTTCCATCTCCTGTTTGGAAGCTTCAACAATAATGGTCTTCAGTGCCTCTGTCTAGGCAGGCACATCAGTGGTGATCCCTTTGCCCCGAGCGTTAGATGACTCAGCGACAGGGGTAGGACTAAGAACTTGATCAGGAATGGCATTAGGCACACTTGCAGGTGTAATGACGACAGGTCTTCGGACAGTTGGTGGAGCAATATCAGGTGAGAAAAGTCTACCGCTGTGGGTGACTTTAGCAAGTCCAGTAACGTTGTTGACGCCAGTATCAGCATCCAACTCTGGCTTAACTCCTAGAACATAAACATCTGCCCGATAGTGCCAAGGGACAGATTTGTCAGAGGTGTAGGGGATGGGCCCCGGAACAGTGATGATTACAGGTGCGATCTTCGGAGTAAATGTAATTCTAACAGGCTTCCTCGAGGGAACCTTGGAAGAATTGTCAAAAATGGTAATAATGGCAACTTCTTCAGTAGGAATGGATGGAACAACAGCTTTTTCAAACAGGATCTCCTTATTATCCATCAAGTTTTGGATACCTGACTTCAGGAATGGGCAACCAGTAGGTAAAACAAAACACATATGGAAACTTTCGACACAGCCCGGAAATAAACCGGCTAGCAACATGTTCTTTTTGACAGTCATCAGAGGGGTAACAATATCATCCACGGAAACTACAAACAAGTCTTCCTCTATAGAATTTACTCCATGTTTGGGCATGGGAGCAATCACAACATTAGGCCTCTCGGGCGCCTCAAACTCAATCTCCTTTGCATCAATTAGGTCTTGCACCCTGTTCCTTAAAACCCAACAATCATCTGTATTATGCCCCGGGCTATCAGAGTGAAAAGCGCAATGGGCATTAGGGTTGTACTTTGGTGACGTGGTACTTGGATTTTTCGGAGCTTCTTTTAGAGTCACCAGATTGGTCTTCAGCAACTGTGGCAGAATCAGAGACAAAGTCATGCTGAGACGAGTGAATTTCCTTCGAGGTCTCTCATCCTTTTGTTGATTGGGATGCTGAGGAGTACCAGCAGGTTTTGAAATAACAACCGCATTGACAACTTGGCGGTGTTCAGGTCTATTCTATCTTCTCGAACTGTAGACAACACTGGCCTCTTTCTTGAACGGTTTCTTCTTGGTGCTCGATGAGGCACCCTTCTGTATCTTCCCAACCTTAATACCAGCTTCAATCCTCTCACCAGTCAAAATAAGATTTGTAAACCCAGCTGAAGAGCTTCCAACTAGATGGTTAAAGAATGGACCAGATAGGGTCCCCAAAAACATGTCAACAAGTTCACAATCAGCCAAAGGTGGTTGCACCCTTCCAACAAGGTCTATCCATTTCTGAGCATACTCTTTAAATCCTTCACCCGTTCCTATTGACATACCCTAGAGTTGGGTACGCGTAGGAGCAAGGTCAGAGTTGTACTGATACTGCCTGTAAAATGCAGTAGCCAAATCTTCCCAACTGCGGATACTGGCTCCGTCCAACTGATAGAACCACTCAAGCTGAGTCCCTGAGAGACTGTCTTGAAAGAAATGGATCCATAAGTTCTTATCAGCAGTGTAAGGCTGGATCTTCCTCACATATGAACGGAGGTGCAACTTCGGACAGGAAACTCCATCATACTTGGCAAAGGCAGGTGTCTTGAATTTATGGGGAATCACCACCCCAGATGATAGACCTAGATCTACGAAATCCAGACCGGGCACCTTCTGTATTTCCATAGCACTCAAACGGTCTTCCAGCTGTTTGTACTTATCCTCAGCAGGAGGATACTGTTCTTCATCGTAGTCCGTCTCGTTGTCGGAGATCACAGGGCTAGGAGCCCTCCTTTCTTGTGGACTATCTTTCCCTCCAGATGAGGTGGTCAGATCAACTTCATTCTGCAGCCCATTTCCAAACCTACGTCCAGTATTGAACAGGATGGTCCTCTTCTTCTTCCTTTTTTTCTCCTTCAAAATCAAGGTCTTCAGGTCCTGCTGACCCTTAGCTAGATTCATGAACAGCTCTTGAAATTGGGCATTCTGGGCCTGGAGGGCCTTGATAGCTTGCTCAGTTGAAAGTTCAGCAGACATGATGATTACTGAAATAAACAGCGAAGAAGATAAGAGACTTGTAATGAGGTACCTATTTATTAAGTGCATGGGATGAAATGCGTATGATTTATGGTTTCAAAGACAATCGAGATTCAAATTTGTAAACAAGAAAGGGAACACACTTTATTAGATTTAAACTTCAACATTTAAATTGTTCAACAAATTTCCCTTAGGCGTTACAAGAATGGAAACACTAAAAAGTAAATAAAAACTGTAAAAGAAATCATCAAAGGTCCATCAATGCTCCCATGGTCTCTTCTTTTCAATGCGAACATAATCATTCAGAATCCGCTCATTCTCCAACTGTCGAGTCAGCTTCTGGATCTTCTACTCTTGTTCATTGAACCTCTCTCGGTAGGAATCCCGTTCTTCCCGCAGTTGCATCCAAGACCTCTTCAGTGTCCCAATATCAGTGGGCATATAAGGGTGGAGAATAGTTGGAAGAACCCCCTCCTCATTAGCAACTTCAAGAGTAACAGGCCTGACAGCTTCATATGGCATACCTAACTTCTGGGCACGGATGCAGACCCATCTGAGATATGGCTCCATTGGCAGAGAAGTCTTTGGTCCTAACTCATGTGGGTCAGATTGGTGAACTCTGTCCCAAGCCCTTATGAATCTACGACGTAGCTCGTCGCTACCTCCCTGAAAATCAAAGATGATATGGGGCATCAGCATCTCATGAGGCCCTTCTCTTCTGGCTCATCCAAACTGACGGAGAGCTAAGCATGGGTTGTAAGAGATCTCTCCATGGGTTCCGATCAATGGAACATTAGGATACTCTCCGCAGCGATCAATGACAGTCACCTCATCCATACCTTTGAGGGTCCAGATAATGTCATTATTAGAAAGAGACATCACCCTATAAGCCCAGCCCATTCCTTCTTTATTCTTCAGTACGGACTTAGGGAGGTGCGAAATAAACCACCTCGATAATAAAGGAGCACAACACATCAAAGTTCCCCGCTTTCGGGCAGTACGAGCATATAGCTAATGAAGGATATCACCCAAGAGAGTGGGTACCGGATTCTGAGAGATGAAGATCTTGATGGCATTAATATCAACAAAAGTGTCAGGATTTGAAAACAATACCAGACCATAAATCAAGAGAGCCAGACTGTCCTCGTATGCCTTGAAGTCTAAGCTGTCCTAGAAGTAATCAGCTTTGTCAACCAAAAACTTAGCCAGAAAACCATTAGCTCCACTTCTAGTCTCCTAGTTAGCCATTACCTCTTCTTTAGTCAAGTGAAGGGCTGCAACAATTTCTTCGGGCTTAAGAGTCTTTTCCCAACCAGTAAACAGAGTCTGTTCCAGGACGGAGATACCGAGCAGCTCAGAGAACTCTTCTAGGGCAGGCACCAGCTGGAAGTCCTGGAAAGTAAAACAATGGTACAACGAATCATAGAATTGGACCAGAACACTCATCATTTGTTCGTCCAATTTTGAAGTGACCAAACTGAGAAGAGAACCATGCCTTCTGATGAAGGAAGTAGTGTCCGGAATCCTGACAACCAAATCTTTAAGCAAGGTAGGGACTTGGACAAAGTTGATTCAGATAGTATTCCTACGCATGGGCATCATGATGACCTACAAAATAGAGCAAAGATGAAACCCTATTGTCTTTGAAATAGGTTAGTCCTTATGCAAGATGTATGCAATGTTATGATGTCATGATGTCATGATAAAGGCACACCACAAGTATCCACAAAAAGCAAACATGGTAAAGGCACACAAGTCACACGGAGAACCCTTAGATTTCAGGCTGGCATGGAGCTTAGGTACTACCCTCTTTCAGTTCAGTTGGTTTAAACCTATCCTAAAAATAGTAACCGGGTTCTAGAGGATCTCAATATCACTGACTACCCTCAATCGGTCATAATTCCAGTTTAGCAACCTTTTCTTGCGGCTGGAATCATCGCGAGAGTTTAGTCTCAATGAGTGTAGCATACTGCTACTGTTCTATGGCCAAGTTGGTCAATTTAAGGTTCTAAGGTCAGTTGGTGCTTAATGACTCCTCAGAAGACCCATATTCCCCTCTTTCCAACACAAGGGATATCGGTACAGACCAAGGTGCCACACCAACGTAGCTACTGCTTCATCCGTATTGGTCTACGCCGTACAGATCCCTCACAGTTTATTGCTACTTACCTAAAGGGTATCCCCAGATCCGGGTTAGGATCTATAGAACTCCGATACAAGCCCACAAAATTAAAGCATACAAAGCATACAATTAAAAACACAAGTGATCTAATCCTATGGTACACCTCACTTATAATATGTCCCCAGCAGAGTCGCCAGTTCTGTGATCGGTGGGAATGAGAACTGACTGTTTTGGAATGCTGGTTCGTGTTTTGCGTTTGTTTTCGCAAAATGTCGTGGTAAGCAAGAGTCGCCACCGTCTTTTATTTTTATCCAACAAGGAAAGGACAAAAGCACAGAAAAACTCCTTTTTGAGATATTTCTCGGGTTCGGGAGGTAGATTATAGAAAGGGAAGGTGTTAGCACCCTTTCTATCCGTGGTTATCCACGGGCTCTTCGGTACTTGCTCATTGTGTTTTCAAAAGTTTGCTTTTCTTTGTGTTTGTGGGTTTGAAAAGAGTTTTGTTTTTGAAGAGAGTGTAAGTGCGAAAAGTTTTGTTTTGTTTTAAAAAGAGCAAGTATTTAAGAACCATCTACCTACTCAAAAAGGAATTCAACTGTACAAATGTCCTTTAGACAATGCTATCCCACTATTGATGAGTAGGTAGCATCGTCGTTGGAGTTTTCGGGTCAATTCAATTAAGGGACATGTGGTCACTAAAGCAATGTTAGGACGCCTTAGCAGTAACCCTAATGCCTTAGATCATTTTATCCGAGGCAACCGTTTCGAGGCAACTTATGATCTTTGGACAAGAGGGCGACCTCTGAAACTTCCTATACTCAATGACCACGTTCGAGGCAACCAAGTGAGGTGTACCCTAAGAGTGGCATGTGCGAGTGTATTGTTTTTCAGTTATTTTTATCTATACATGTCAATGGTGAGCTACTGTTGATTTTAAATTAAAATTGATCTTGTCATGCATTGCCTATAATTCAAACATCTAACAGTTAACGGTTGTGGAAATTAAATTGCGAAAAATAAATCTAAGTTATAACAAGGCGTCGGGTATTTACATCGCCAAAGACAAACCCTTTAAAATTAAATTGCAAAAAAGTAAATAAAAGCGATAAATAAATAAATAAAGTCCTAAGTTAAAAACTATTACATTCCCGAAGCAGTTACAATATTGAAATATGGATAAAAAATAATTCGCGCGCGAGAAAAATTAAATGAGAGTGTTTTAGGGTTTTGACCCTTTTTATTAAATAAAGCATATTTTTGTTATTTTTGAATTAAAAATTAATCTAAATTAATAATTGAGTTAATTAATTAAATGAAAATATTTTTGTGTTTTTATTTTAATTAAGGAAATAAAAGAAGAATAGTTAAAATATTAAAAAAACCTAATTCTAAATTTATTTTAATTTATTGCGAAAGATATTAATGTTAAACCTATTTAAACTAAATAAAATTAATTAATTGTTATTTACAAAAATAAATAATAAAATTAATGGAATTAAAAATATTATTTTGTTGTTTTCTGATTTTATGAAATAAAAGTTAATTGGTTAATTTCAATTAAGATAATAATAATAAAATAGAAAAAGAAAAATGAAAATAAAATAAAATGAAGAACAAACTCAGGGGGGTGCTGGGCTTGATCTGGGTGTGAATCAGCAATTAGTTGGCCCATATTCAATCAGCCTGTTTGACCTTTGGAATCCAGCGCATGCTTGTTGACTCTAGTCCATGGTGGTCCTCCAACTTTGGCCAATGGATCTTGGCCTGAAGCCACTTGGCATTTGATGAGATGGGAAGCATGATGGTCCACGCTTTGGGGCGCTGCACATGAGTACCTGAAATAAAATTGCATAAAGTTTTAAGGGACCTGGGATTCGAACCCAGGTCCCAAGGGGTTTTGACATAGCGCGCTTACCAACCCAGCTGGCTTGTTCCTTTATTATTGGTATATGCAACAAATATTATATGTGAAATAAAACATTATGCCTGAAAAAATAAAAAAAATTGCACGAAATTTAAATGAACCAATGGGAGAGAGACGTCTGGTCGTCTTCTCCAACAGAACCCTGGTTTTATTACCTACGGATTTTTATCCGCAGGAAGATTCGTGGGATGCTTCAAAAATCCGTCCTAGGTCACAAAAATGCAGGCTACGACCATCATTGGATTCGTCTCTCTCCCCTGAACACAAATATGGCCATGGTTTTCCTTGATTGTACCTGTATCCAGAACGCCTAAAAGCAAGAACAAGAACCCTAGGTTCTGGATACGGGGTTAGAAGCCACGAAAATAAAATCAAACAATGCAGAATGCTTAGAAATTATGCAAGGATCACAAATATATCAATATTTTGGAAAGAAAACGCAAGAATCCGAGGTTACAAATTCGTGCACAGGGCTATGTTCAGGATGACTTACAGCGTGTTTCAAGTGGTCTCAAAGCCTGGTTTTGATTGCTTTAGCTCCACTGGATGTCAGGCAAGGGAGTAGCGTTGAGATCTTGGGTTGAATCGTGCTCTAACCAAGATTTTGATCTCACACTTTTGCAAGCTTTTTTCAATTCTTGTCTGGCCATTTCAACAGAGCTTTGTGCCTCTTCTAGGTCTGCCTCCCTTGTGTGCATATAATGGAATGTGTTTAGGTCAAAATTTGGGCCATAATCCTTATGCATTGAAGATGGAATATTTGATATGATCACCATTGATAAGCTTTCCATAATTGCATCAAATCTGAGATTTTGTACTTGTTTTGACTTGGCACGAATTTGATTGAGTGTTATATGGTATTTGCAAGCTGTAATGACCACAAGAATCTTATTACATCAAATTTTAGATTTTATTTGATTTAATATTGATTAATAATGAATTAAATCAATAAAAATGAAATAAAATAGAAAAATTGATGAATGTCCATGAAATTAAATATGGGACATGTGTGTGGCATGACAAGACTATATCAAGTGGAAAAAAGTGGGCCCTTTCGTCAAAAATTGCAGTTTTGAGGATAGTTGACTTTTGCCAAATTTGGAAAAATGCCCAACTTCAACAATGCATAACTTCCTCAATTTTGAACTTTTGGATGTGTTCTTGGACTTTTTAGAAATCTTGAGATGTCCTCTAATCAACCCTTTTTGTATCATCTCATTTTGATCTTCCATGCTCAGGTTATAAGCTTTGGAAAAAAAGGTGTTTTTTGTTGACTTTTAAAAATGACCTATAATGTCCAAATTTGGAAAAAAAGGTGTTTTTTGTTGAAGCATGTAATCGATTGCACTAATATGCAAATCGATTGCACTCAAGTAAAAAAAATGATTTTTAGCTTTAGAAAAACATGAGTAAAGGTTTGGACAATATAAAATATTTCTTTTTACCATTGAGCATCTATGTCTTAAGTTCAAAGTAAGTATTATCATTATACCTTGAAATTTTGCTAAGTGCTTGAACTGAAGACTTTATTCACATATGCTTTTAGTTGAGTCAAAAATCTTTGCCTTCTTTGTCCCTCATGGTTTATCTTCATAAAAAAATAAGTGCATTTGAGAAGCTTGATTTTACATTCTCCCCCTTTTTGATGATGACAAACGATTTTTCTTGATGCGTTGTAATTTCTGGAAAGAGCTTCTCCCCCTAAGATGCATAAATCCCCCTTTGTATGAGAAGGTTGGAATCCTTTGAATTTGTTCATCTTGGTTTAAGAGTACCTTAGAAATTTAAGACAAGGAAATACACAAGCATAAAGTACAACATTGTTCTCCCCCTTTGACATTATCAAAAAGAAGGGAAAGATGCAATAAAAAATGGACAAAATATATGTAGTAATATTAAAAACTTAACCATAGCCATATTGCTCCATGATTCTTTTTCTCATCCTTTGATAAATGCACATAGTAGTTATCTTCATCAAAACATAATGTTGAATATGCTTGACTCTTTTAGGCAGAATGATAAACTCTTATGTGAATGCTCCCCCTATCTTTGATAACTCCCTCTTGATCAAAATTCTCTCTTGAGTCATAGAGAATTTGCATCTTTCTTTGGGCTGCAATAGTTAGAGACAAGCATACACACATACACACACACACACACATACACACACACACACACACACACACACACACACACACACACACACACACACACACACACACACACACACACACACACACACACACACACACACACACACACACACACACACACACACACACACACACACACATATATATATATATATATATATATATATATATATATATATATATATATATATATATATATATATATATATATATATATATATATATATATATATATATATATATATATATATATATATATATATATATATATATATATATATATCAAGAGTGACTTCATAAATCATTCATCTTTTGAGAACATGATGTTAAAGCCTTTGTCACAAAGTTGACTTGTACTTAGAAGTTGTCTTTTGTTCTTCAACTTGGAGTACATCTTCAATGGATATGAAAGTTAGTGTATCAACTTTGCCAATGCCAATAATTATTTCTTTAAGGTATTTCTCATATGTGAAATAATCCTTGGACTTAAACTAGATTTGAAAGTTAGTGTATATCTTCCATCAAATGCTTAGAGCCACTACTTATCAAAACATCATAGATTTAAAGTGGTCCTTAAGCAAACCTACAAAACAAATTAAGTTTGATTTTGTACCCAATGTGCTTTGGGTCCATCATAGTTAGTTCCCTTCTTGACCAACACATAATGCCCACTTGCTACACTAAAGTTTCTAACATAGCAAGCATTAGTTGTATGGCCAACAATACCACAATAAAAGCAAGTAGGTTCAAAGTTACTTCTATATCTAGAAGAGTAAGATTTCTTCTTAACAAATCTTTTTCTTTTAGGATATTGATGAACTACTTTAGGTTTGTTCACTTTCTCTTTGGATGATTGATCACTAGCCTTAACAAACATAGTTTTATTAGAACTTGGTTTTGAAAGCTTTGAATATCCAAGTCCACTTTTATAATTGGAATATCTTTGTTGGATAAGAACACCTTCCAATCCAATTTGAACTTTTTCATATCTTTCAATAACTCTTTTTAATTGGACAATTTGGAAATAGAGTGATTCACAATTTTTGCATACAGAATTCTATTTTTTCTCACTAAATTTTTGTTTTTCATCTTTGAGATCTTTTTCCATAGACTCACATTTTTTTTCTAAAGATGAAATTTGTTTGTTTTGAGATAAAATAGTTTTGTATAGAATTTTGCATTCATTTAATAGTTCATCTATAGCACCTTGTGCATCACTACCAAAAAGAGGAAATTAATTACTAACCTCGTCATCTTCACTATCAGAATGGTGTGAGGCCATCAATGCGAGATTAACACGTTGATTGTTTTCGGAATCGGAAGATGAACTTTCCCATGCTATATATGCTTTCTTTGACTTCTTATCTTTATTTGTCTTGAAATATTTCTTCTTATTTTCAATAGGACATTCACTTTTAACATGTCCCTTTTCTCCACATTCAAAGCATATAACCTTCCTTGTTGGTGCTTCCCTTTTTCTTTCTTTTCGTAGAACCTTTTCAATCTTCTTGATAAAACCGTCATCTTCACTACTAGTGGATTCATCCTCTTGATTGCTATCATAATTTTTTATCCTTGTATTTAGAGCCATGTATTTTGAATCTTTTACTTGGATTTCATGTTTTTCAAGTCTTGCAAGTTCCGTCTCATATTCTTGAAGTTTTCCAAACAAAGTGGCGGAAGTCATTGTGGATAGATTCTTCTTCTCGGATATTGCTGTCACTTTTGGTTGCCATTCACTGGATAAAGATCTAAGCACTTTAAGATTAAGTTCATCATTAGTTAAAGTCTTACCGAATGCTTTCAAATGAGTTGTCAAGTGTACAAATCTTTTCTGTAAGTCGAGGATTGATTCTCGGGACGACATTCTGAATAGTTCGTATTCTTGAATCAATGTATTTAATCTCGATCTTTTAACTTCAGCGGTTCCTTAATGAGTTTCTACCAAGGTATCCCATATTTCTTTTGCCGTTTTGCATGCTGAGACACGGAAGAATTCATCCATGCTAAGTGCACCTTGAAGAAGATTTATTGCCTTTTTATCATAGAGAACCTTCTTCTTATCATCTTCGTCCCATGCAGCTTTAGGCTTTGATGAGCCAGCACCATTGATTACTGTTATAGGGATAAATGGACCATTCTCGACGGCATCCCATATTTCTTCTCCTTGTGCTTCTAGATATGCCTTCATGCGTATTTTCCAGAAGTCAAAATATTCACCACAAAATAGAGGAGGCTTGTTGTTACTACCACCATCTCTGAAAACGGGATTTTGATTTGCAGAAGCCATTATGGATCTTTTAGGAGAAGGTTACTTATAACCTTCTCTGATATCAATTGTAAGTATAAGAGTGCGCCTAAGAGGGGGGTGAATTAGGTACTTTAAAAGTTTTACCGTTTTAGTGATGATGGATATTATTTTTCTGGTTTAGTGTATGAGTTTACAAATGTGTTTCTTTCTTTTCTGGTTTATGACTAGTGATGAAAGCGGTAAATGCGAAAAAGTAAAGAACACAAAGATGTATCCTGGTTCCCCTCACAGTCCGAGAGTACTCCAGTCCCCTTTTAACACGAAAGAGATTTCCTTATTGTTAGATCTCTAGACAAGACACCCTAGTCCTTCTATACAAGACTCTAACCAATAAAGCCACCAAGAACAATCCTCTTGGACCAAGAACAATCCTCTTGGATTTTCACTATGTCAACAATGAGAACAATCCTCTCAAATTGACTTTACTTGTATCCAACAATCCTAGAAAAATAAGATTTATAAAACCACTTAAACTTATTTTCAACAATCCTGAAAAATAAGCAAGTATATAGCAATATTTGATTTGACTGAGTTTGTAGTGTGCTAATCACTATGAGTGATTGTATCAATGAATTGATCTTCTCTTCCAATGATAATAGTATACAATGAATCAAGATATATAATTCTCAAAGTTTTCTGTTTGACAATATGTGAAAGTGTGCAGAAAAACTTTGTGTATGAAAGTGAAGAAAAGCTTGAGTTTGATTTTTGAAAATTCAGAAAATATAATTGGAAGAGCTGTTTAAAATGATTTTGAAAATGATTATTTATATGTTCATAGCACCATTTTGAAATAGCATAAAGTTATATAAATGAATCATGAATAATTGCCAAGATTGAGTGAAAGGTTTCCATGAAATGGTGTTATGAACATGCATGTGTAAAGCTGTTGTTTTTCAAAATCGTGCAGCATGCAATTGATTGCACCCTTTGTGTAAATGATTGCACGGGGTTTCAACAGCTAGAATTTCAAATATTTTGGGTGTGCAATCGATTGCACAAGAGTTTAAATCGATTGCATGTGAAGTCAGTAGCAAAAATTGATTGAGTGCAATCAATTGCATAAACATGCAAATCGATTACACTTAGAAACAATAGCAAAAGATTTGAAAAATTGAAGCATGCAATCGATTGCACTAATATGCAAATCGATTGCACTCAAGTAAAAAAATGATTTTTAGCTTTAGAAAAACTTGAGTAAAGGTTTGGACAATATAAAATATTTCTTTTTACCATTGAGCATCTATGTCTTAAGTTCAAAGTAAGTATTATCATTATAGCTTGAAATTTTGCTAAGTGCTTGAACTGAAGACTTTATTCACAGATGCTTTTAGCTGAGTCAAAAATCTTTGCCTTCTTTGTCCCTCATGGTTTGTCTTCATCAAAACAAAAGTGCATTTGAGAAGCTTGATTTTACAATAAAGCGATTCGTTTAACGTCGCATGGTTCGACGGTTCTTACCTTATGGGGAATACTTCTTCTTCCACACCTTGTTGCTTGTCTCTTCCATAATCCAGAACTTATTCTAATCAAAAGTATCAACCCATTTGTGCTTCCAGCTACTTCCAACTTCCATCTTCCCAGGTCGAAGTTCCTTCTTCTTTCTCTTCTTTCCTTCTTGACTGAGCTTAGGAATTTTTATTGATGCCACCTGATAGATTATGCTGGAGACTTTTTCTGGGGGTGGTTTCAAACTTCTATTATCTCCTACTAATTTGATCATACCAGTTGAAGCTTGATTCTTTCACCTGCACCCTGCTTTTTGATCTTTAACACCTTCAAAGTTATATCCTCATCAAATGATTTCAATGTCAAATTACCTGTTTCAATATCAAAATTGCATCGACTAGTCAGTATAAATGGTCGACCAAGAATGATAGGAGTCTCTTCATCTTTAGGCATGTCCATGATCTGAAAATCAAATGGGAAAACACAATTGTCAATTTCTTCTAATACATCTTCAACTATCCCAAATAACTACTTGATGGTGTGATCAACAAATTTCAATTTTTTCCCACTCTCACTTATCTTCTCAATACCCAGCTATTTGAAACTGTTGCAATTGATACAACTTTGATGAATAGTAACACTTCAGAACATTAAGGAATCGGTTTGCTGCTTGCTTCAGAACTTGGAAAGTCAGAATCATAAGGTCGTGTTTGCAGCGTTAGACTTCCGTTCAGAGTTAAAAACGTATTTCCCTTAGCGCAACTTCTGATCTTCATTCATCAGAACATTCTGAGGTTAGTCTACGTTCACAGCAGGAACAACCTTGTAGCGTAACTTTTGATCTACTTCCGTTAGAACTTCCTTACAAAATAGAACATAATTTTAGAGTGCATATTTGTTCTTTGTGTTTGTTATCATCAAAACTCTTATGAGGGTTGTAAAATCAAACTATGTTCTAACATTCTACGTGTATGTATATGCGTATGTTCACAGAGGAAAAATATGGATTAGTCTTTGATGTATTCATAAGAGTTGTAGTCATTCGTGTTAGCTTTCATTTTCCTATAGTCCCACGTCAATCTGAGTTACGACGCTCTAGATATGATCAAAATACCACACTTACATCATGATGCAAATAATGCTGAAAAATAGAATTTGTGAACCCTTATGAATATTCGTCGCGTCCTTTTCCTGACCATTTCTAGAACTTCCTCCAACCTAAAAAACATGTTAATCCTTTACAAAAAGATCAAACGACACCATAAATACCCTTGACAATGGAAACTACTACATACATGTAAATGACATCTAAACCACTTAAAATTGCATACAAGTGCAAATAACTCATAAAATTTTATTGTTAAAGTAATGATAAAGATAGCGAAAAGGATGAATCATCACAACCCCAAACTTAGCTTATTGTTTGTCCTCAATCATATCTTAAGAGACAAAAACTTCGCATGCCAACTCTTATAAAGTTAAAAGTTAAAAGTATGATACCTTTGGGATCTTTTGTGATTTTCTCTTACTGTGACCTTAAGCTTTGCCTGTTTAACAGGGTTGAATGATCTTCAACATTTTTACTTGATCATATTTCTTCACCTGTCATCCATCGCACATTCTCAGTAAATCTCTCAAGTGTTTGTGTTTATTCACTAAAAATTCTTAGTATGTAAAATCATACCATAAGGTTGAATATATTCAGAACATATGAAAACACTAGTGCATAAAGACGATTTTCACCCATTTTTAGACATATTACACACATTATGATCGGGTGTAAACTCAACAGATGAGATATGTATGAAGATTTACACCTGTTTAAAAACAAGTGTAAAAAGAGGTTATATTACACCCTATTTTAAGATAGGTGTAATATATTACACCCTATTTTAAAACCTTCAAGAACTATTATTTTTAAGAAAATGTCCCCCTCAATCAATTATAAATCTCTCATTATCAAGATGTGAAATCAAACTAGAGGTTGAAGATGAAAGAAATTCGTTTGCAAGAGTTTTTGAAATTTAAACAATGAGAGGGTGTTGATTTCACAAAAATAACAATTAAGATTATAATTTTCCAAAGTTGTTAAAGTGGTAATTGGAAATGTGATGACAAAATGAATTTATATATGCTTAAGATTAATAACAAATATGGATGAAAATTTTAGTTAGATTCGAGTCAACATCATTTCATTATTTGATTCAAATGAGCAAGTGTATTGAAATAAGGAAGCATAAAGATTTTGACTCATTTCTTATCTGGTTTGAGTCAAGTATAAAGTCTGATTTGAATAAGAAGGCCCCTAATTCGAATCAAGTGCAAAGAATGATTCAAGTAAATTAAAATAGAGCCAAAATAGATATGTGAAAAAAACAAACTAATTCAAATAAGGTGTAAAGTTAGATTCAAATTAAATGAAGCAGAGGTGGCCCATATCAGTCTGATTCAAATCAAATGTAACACGTGATTCGAATCATAAAGCTGCCTGATTAGAAACAAGTTAAAAGCTTGATTCACGTCAGAGTGTTTGAAAAACTTTGGTTTACCTCTTTTTAGTTTGATTCGAGTTAGGATATGTACATGATTCAAATCATGCACATAAAATCTCAATTTTTTATGATTTTCAAAATATTCTAAAATTTTTCTTTCCACCTAACTTTAATCAATAACACCCATGGTTCTTATTCCACTAACTCATGTAATTGAATAAAAGCATCATGATCATGTCTCAAATATAACAATTGATTTATGCATCCTAAAAAAATGAATTGACTCAAACTTTATTCAGAGATGTGCAATTATGAAGGAGGCTCAATAAACAATAGTAACAAAACATGAAAGCGATAAGACAAACAACAAAACAATTGCATTAAGGTTACTCCTGAATGTATTGGGACATGCAACTTCAATGTGGCCTTCCACATATTATTGCAAATTTGATGTGGCATCCCACATATTATTGCAACGACCACTTGAATAATACAAGTTTGGGTCCGACAACCTATGCTCCTAGCAAGGTAGGCTTCATGTCGGGTGGCCCATAGACCACCTCCATATTGTAAACACCTATTTCATATAATAGCCCTTTTATGGACCGATAGTGTCCCAAAAACTTGAGATTTAACTTTCCACTCCCAAATTATACATGACACCTCCTATTTTGCTCAATCTCCAAATTGCCCATGACCAAATTTGGGGGATGGCAAGAACGAAATTTTCAGTATTATTTTTTTTTAATTTTATACTACTAGAAATTTCTGATAAATTTTGAAAAATGCTGTAATTTACCGGATATTTTGAAATTTTTGGTAGTGTAAATTTTTTTTCTAAAAATGAACTAGATTTTTCCAAAAAATCCAGTAATTTTTCCAATTTTTTTTGAAAAATCTGATATTTCCATGAAATTTCTGATTAACGCGATTTTTTTTAAAAGAAAACTTGTAGGAACATAAGAGTAATAACACCATCATTGAGGGGATGACCGATTAAATCTTCCAAAACTTTTATCATAGTCCAACTAATAATGTCTCAAATAAGTCTTGTATGGCCTAACAAATGATGTCAGTCATTTTCATTGTTTAAATTGCAATGTAAATCATAGACTGAACAAGTTGCCCCCTCGCAATTGCAAAAATAATTTAGGTCAGAAAGTAACCTTTTTCTCCCATCCTTAGAAAAGGTTTGAACTTTCTTGGGATCTCTGATCTCCATATATTCATTCTAATACCGGAGACTTAAAACTCTCCATATCAATAAGTGATTCTATGATGTGTAGAAGGTGTAATTCATGTTCTCTGAAAGAGTGTTGAATGTTTGTAAAACTAGTGGTGTCAAATGTATATAGAACCAGTTAGATGTGGATAAGATGCCAATTGTATTCGACAAGGTCGAATACAACATCTATGTAGTATTGTAGAATTGCGTTTTAGGTCTGGGCTTTGCGAGCCTATATAAAGGGATGAATTACTTGTAATAGCTATACAACTCAGTTTTACAATTATAGATTGATAACAAATTTCATATAGTATTCTCTATCTCTCTCTCTCTCTCTCTCTCTCTCTCTCTCTCTCTCTCTCTCTCTCTTCTTCCTTTATCAATCATCTATCTTGAAAACACCTTGTTCCGACAAATTGGTATCACAAAGCTCGGTTATGATTCAGATAGAAGCTAATGGCAAACAAAACTACAATGTCAATGCATATTCCAGTGAATCAAATGGTTTTCAAAGGTGAAAACTATCAACGATGGGTTGGGTAGATGAAGTTTATCTTAATACTTCAAGATGTTATTGAAATCTTGAATGATGGATTATCAGAACTAAAAGCAGATGCGATGGATGCTCAGAAAGCCTCACACAAAGATCAAAGGAAGAAATATGGTAAAACATTGTTCTTGATTCACCAGTGTCTGGATTCTGATGTGTTTGAGAAGATAATTGAAGAAGAAGTGAAAAAATGAGCTTAGGAAAAGTTAAACAACTCGTATGGTGGAGATGAGAAATTGAAGAAGGTAAAGTTGCAGACATTGAGGAAGCAATACAAGATGATTCAAATGAAAGAAGATGAATCAATGTCTAAATAATTCTCAAGAATGATGACGTTAGCAAACTAGATGAAGGCATGTGGTGAATCAATTATGGATCTGTAGAAGATAGAGAAAGTGTTGAGATCTCTGACTGAAGATTATGATTACATTGTAGTGACAGTTGAAGAGGCCAGGAATCTATCTAAGATGAAGTTAGAAGAACCTCAAGCTTCTTTAGAGGCTCATCAGATACGGTTGAAGCAGAGAAACTAAGATAAAGAGAAGGTGGTTGAACAGACATTGCAATCAAGATTAATCAAGAAAGCAAGAAAATAGAAGTCAAAGAAGCAAAATAATCTTGCTAGTGATGAGAAGTCAAGCAGGAATACTGATTCGAGCAAGAAAGGTGTGGGCAACAAGTATTATGGGAAGAAAGTTGACACAAAAGAGGTGTAGTGTTACAACTGTCAAGGCTTTGGTCACTATGCTCGAGACTGTTGAAGAAGGAAACTAGGAAGGGCGAAATATAATGATGAAGCTCAATATGCACGAACTCGAGATGATGATTCTGGTGATATGTTGTTGATGGTCAACACTCATTCAAACACTGAGAAAACCAACATGTGGTATCTGGATTCAGGATGCAGCAACCACATGACTGGATAAAAACCGGTGTACCAAGTTAGATGCGTCATTCGAAAAGGTGATAAAGTTTGCAGATGGCAGGCACATCAAATTAAGTGGTAACATATATATTTTGATTGTCAGAAAGGATGGTCGAAAGGCCACCATCACTGAAGTATTGTATGTACATTTTATGATAAGTAACTTGATAAGTGTATGTCAATTATTTGCAAAAGGGTTCAATATGAAGCTAGAAAAGAATCACATGAAGGTATATAAGGCTGATGGGAGGCTGAAAATGAAATCACCATTGGCAGAAAACAAAACCTTCAAAGTTGAACTCAACACATCATATCACAAGTGTCTTGATTTAACTACAGAAGAAGACAAGAACCGGATATGGAACCACATGTATGGAAATTTAAACTTTAGAAGTTTAGGTATGCTAAACCAAAAGAGGATGGTGTTTGGGTTACCTTATGTAAAGAAACCAAAACAGGTGTGCAAGGAATGCTGCAAAGCAAAGCAGCCTAAAAAAGCATTCAAACATGACTTGCCCGTGAAATCAAAGCAAAAACTTGAGCTGGTTCATTCTGATGTGTGTGGACCTTTTAAAGTAAATTCAAATAGAGGTAACATTTATTTCCTTACCTTCATTGATGAATTCACCAGATATATGTGGATTTACCATATTGAAAGGAAGAGTGAGGTATTCACACAGTTCAATAAGTTCAAGTTGCATGTACAGAAACAAAGTGGATGCATGTTGAAGAAGTTGAGAACTGATGGTGGTGGTGAATATACTTCTGCTAAATTTTTTAGATTTTGTAATGAGGAAGGTATAAAGAATGAGGTTATTACACCCTATACACCTTGGCATAATGGTATAATCGAGAGAAACAATAGAAGTGTACTGAACATGACGAGAAATATGTTGAAAACTAAAGATATGCCTAAGAGATTTTGGTATGAAGTAACTTCGATAACATAAACAGGTGAGGAATGAAGAACTTGGTCACAAAAACACCTTATTAGGATTGGAAAGGATCGAAGCCAAATGTCAGCTATATTATATTTTTTGGATCAGTGTGCTTCAAGCATGTACCTGAAAAATTGAGAAATAAACTGGATGATTAATGTGAAATCATGGTGCTCATAGGTTATCATTCAACTGGTACATACAAGTTGTATTTGCAAAACAATGATAAACTAGTGATGAGTCGATATGTTCTTATGAATGAAAGCAAAGGGTGGGACTGGAGTCAACGATCAGTTTGACGGGAATCAGATATAGTGACAATTGTGTTTGAATAAGATCAACATGTTAAGGCTTCAACCAATCGAAATGAATAGGATGATGCTTCAACCACTTAAAATAAAAAACCATCTGAGCAAAATTCTATAGGGTAGATAAGAGTAAGTACCAAGTCGACAAGGATAGATGGATGTGAAAGATTTCTAGATCAAGCAGTTGATGCATATGGTGAC
Source organism: Vicia faba (assembly GCA_948472305.1). Taxonomy (NCBI): domain Eukaryota; kingdom Viridiplantae; phylum Streptophyta; class Magnoliopsida; order Fabales; family Fabaceae; genus Vicia; species Vicia faba. The sequence goes on along the minus strand of OX451739.1, from coordinate 1,633,583,035 downwards.
TTAATCGAAGAATCCATGATGATGGATGAAGCAGAACCAATTGATTTGGATGAAGATATGAGTAATTTGAATTGGTGTGAAGCCATGAAAGAAGAACTCAGGGTCATTGAGAAGAATAAGACTTGGGAGCTTGTTGAAAGAACTCATAAGAAGCTGATATATGTAAAGTGGATCTACAAGGTGAAACAAAGACCAAATGGTGAGATTGCCAAGTATAAGGCAAGAATGGTGGTGAGAAGTTTTTTACAAAAACATGGTATCAAATTTGATAAGTATATGCACCTGTTGCAAAACTAGAAATAATCAGAATTGTTGTTTCAATAGCAGCATACAGAGGATGGAAGATGCATCAGTTGGATGTAAAGTCAGCATTTCTGAATGGACCATTGGAAGAAGAGGTCTATGTTACTCAACCACCAAAATTCGACATCAAAGGGCAGGAGTCAAAGGTATATATATTAAGGAAGGCTCTCTATGGTTGGAAACAAGTCCCTATAGCTTGGAATAAGAGAATATATGACATCCTAATCGAATTAGGCTTCACAAAGCGTGTCTCTTAACATGGAGTGTATGTAAATGATGTCAACAATAACATTCAAATAATTTTATGCCTCTATGTAGATTATTTACTAACTACAGGATCAAACAAAGCTGAGATAATGAAAGTCAAGTCAAAACTAATGCGGTAATTTGAGATGTTCGACTTAGGGAATATTTCATATTTCCTATGGATGGAATTCAAAGATGCTGAAGAAGGAGTATTCTTGCATCAAACAAAATATGCCCAAGATATACTTAAAAGGTTCAATATCAGCAACTGTAATGCAGTTGTCACTCTGTTAGAAACTGGAGCAAAGTTGAAAAAGGAAACAAATGATGAATTTGTAAGTTCGACACTATACAAACAAATAATTGGATCCTTAAGGTATCTTTGCAATACTATACCTGATATTTGTCAAAGTGTTAGATTGTTGAGTCAATTTATGGAGAAACCTCAAGAGTGTCATCTCATTGCAGTAAAGAGAGTGCCGAGATACGTAAAGGGAACAATTAATCAAGGTGTGTTATTTCCAAGGAAGTCGAAGAACAACAAAAATGCTGAAGTCCATTAATACATTGGCTCAGATTTCAATGGAGATCAAGATGAAAAGAAGAGTATTGCAGTCTACATATTCATGATCTAAGGTGCTCCAATCTCTTGGAGTTCGAGGACGCAAAGCATTATGGATTTTTAATCATGTGAAGTGGAATATGTGGCTGCATCATACAATGCATGTCAAGAAGCATGGATTAAAATGTAACTTGAAGAACTCAAGATAGTGGAACCTAAGAAGATGAAGTTGTTTGTCGATAACAAGTCAGCCATTGACCTGGCGAATCACCCATTGTGTCACGGTCAAAATAAGCACATAGAAATAAGGTATCATTTTTTGAGGGATCAAGTCAACAAAGGGAAGCTGGAGCTAGAGAATTGCAAGATAGAAGTACAACTAGCTGACATACTCACCAAACCTCTGAAGAAATTCAGATTCGACAAGTTAAAGAGAAGCATCGGGATAAGAAGTCTCGAGAACATGAATAGGGGTGCGTTAGAAGGTGTAATTCGTGTTCTATCCGAGAGTGTTGAATGTTTGTCAATCTAGTGGTGTCAAATGTATGTCAAACTAGCTAGTTGTGGATAGGATGTCAGCTGTATTTGACATAGTCAAATACAACAACTACGTAGTATTGTAGAATTGCGATTTGGGCTTGGGCTTTGCGAGCCTATATAAAGGGATGAATAGCTTATAATATATATACAATTCAGTTTTAGAATTACATATTGATAACAAATTTCATATAGTATTCTCTCTCTCTCTCTCCCTCTTCTTCCTTTATCAATCATCTTTCTTGAAAACACCTTGTTCCAACATGATGTAAATATATTCATGCTTGATTTGACTTACAAGATAATTATTAAATTTTCATGTTGGTATCCCCATGACTAATGAATTAAGGATAATTTAGCAAATAAAATATATATCAAGGACACATCATTTGAAAACATATGTAGTGTTTGATTCTTGTCACTACATCCTTTGACTTAATAAATCCTTTAAAAAAACTAAGTGGATTTTTTCCGCACTCTGGTTCCTAAGGAAATGAGGCCCTATTAATCAAGAACTTGTGAACTGAGGTATAAACACTGGACAAACATTAGCTGCAAGATGTTGAGTGTATTTTACATTAACTGCATTTAATATGCAGTGGGAAATGGGAATCATGTGACATATGTGAAGGTATGCAAAGTCTGGAAAAATCAACTTTTCCAACTCAACAAAAGGCTTTTCTGCTTGAATATACCTTATGGTTTTTTACTGGGCCGTAAAGGTCTCTACTTAAGCCAAGACATTGAGGTTTCCTCGTACCACCCTCAAAATTGTACTTGGCACCCCCACACTGCTTATGTTTTTAATGTATTAGTTCTAGACTATTTTATATTTTTTTTCACAAAATTTATTGAAGAATTTTGAATTTTTACAAAAGCTCTCTAATTTTTCGGATATTTCAGAGACGCTAGACATTTGTTGTTGATGACAAGTGAGTATGGTTTTTTATCGTATTTTATAAGTTTTTTTCGGGATGTTTTGAAAATCTTTAGTAAAAAATCATACGCTCAAATGGATGTTTCAAAATATTCAGTAAAAATGCATAACTTCTTTTAGATTGTGTGAAAAATGCGGTAAAAATGCATAAATATTTATGAAAAGGTATGCATTTTAACATGATATTTTGAAATATTCGAAAATATTTATGCATTTTTCCGCATTTTTCAAAAAATCTGAGATGGTATGCTTAGTTACCACATATTTAGAAAAATTCGAGCAGTTCATAAGTTTCAGTTTTTTTTAAATCTGGTTAGTTATACAAATTTGTTTCTTTTTCAATGAAGACAAGAGGCACAAATGATACGATTACTGGTCGAAAACATGCTATAGTTGTTGCGGGGGCTAGAGAGGAGGGAGTCAGATGTTCCCCATCCGATAGAGGTGCCTCATGCTTATAAGGAAGAGGAAACAACTACTATAAAGGTTACTTCAGATATAGTTATTGAGGCACATACCCTACATATGGCTACTGAGGCGCTACCTACTAATGATGTGGAGGTTACTCCACCTCTTAAGACATATGGCATTGCTCCTTCTTTGATAGACTCGTCTGTACACACTGATGGGAGGTTTTCTGGTGGGACCAATGATACTTCTGTTCTCATATGATATGCATATCACGTGGCTTTCAAATTATGACAAGAAGAGGTATGTATATGATTTGCCGATGATGTTTTGGTAATTACACCAAACCTAAGGAGAATTCCAATCAATCTTAATGAACAAGATTCAATCAAACTGATCGAAATACCTTGTTCTTCACTCCTCACTTGAGTGAATCAACTAACCTTGGTTGTAAGATGATTATGCGCAACAATTAACAATGGAGAAAACAAAAGATAATTGGGGAAGAAGAAGATTATGGTTTTAACAAAATAGGGAAGAATATAATTTTTTTTGAAGAGTTTAACTATGCTTATTCAAATTGAATATATTTCTCAAAATTGAAATTTCAAGAAGTGGTTACAATAATAGGGGTTACTCCTTCTATTTATAATTGACTTAGCTTTCCCCCTAATTTAAAGCCCGAAACTCAAAAGCCTAAAATATCTATTTTGGTCTATATCAAAATCCCATGTCAAACAACCTGCTTTGACAATTCGACGTCTAACACAACTCCATGCACACTACATGTTTCTACACATACTTGATCTATCGAGAAACATGCTACTTCGACACAAGAGATTAAAATCTCAATACACCACCTAATTTATTGTGTCTAAGTTATCTACATTCTTCATAGATCTTAACTTCTTGAATACTTCGACATGTACTCCTTTCATCATGACGTCTGCAATCTGATTCTCAGTTCTGAAATGTTCCAAGTTTAACTTACCTTTTGCTACTTGCTCTAGAAGATAATGAAACATCATATTGATGTACTTGCTTTGAACATATGTTATCGGATTTATCGCCAGATTGATAGCTGACATGCTTTCAATCTTCATGGTAATTACTCCATGATTTTTCCATGTTATCTCTTCGACCTGATTCACCATCCATGTTGCATGACATGAACAAAGAGAAGAAAATATGTACTCTACTTCAAATGATGATAGTGTCACTACTGGTTATTTTCTCGAACTCCAAGCACTTGGTTCACCACCTAACATAACCACATAACCAAATATGGATTTCCGGTCCTCAACATCACTACACAAACTTGAGTCGGTGTAACCCACTAACTTGCAATTTTTCCTTTATCAGCTGCAGGAAACAAAATGACATAGTCGAGAGTTCCTTTCAGATACCTTAGTATCCTCTTCATCGATTCTAGATATGATACCTTTGGCTTCTGCATGAATCTAATCACCATACCTACACTACATAATAAGCTAGGCCTTATGTGATAAAGGTACCTTAATGAACCAATTAGTATTCTATATTGGGTTGGGTAGACACCATCTTCCCCTTAATCTTTTTATAGTTTTAATCTTGGTTTAGCGGGCGTCGAAGTCGAGTTGCATTCTTCCATCTCAAATTTCTTGAGAATTTCACTTGCATATATTCTTTGATGCATCATCAATCCTCTGTTGCTCTTGTAGAATTCGACACCAAGGAAATATGAAATGTCTCCCAGATCAGAAAATTTGAATTCCTTGTTAAGATCACCTTTGGAGTCTTCGACCTCTTTCTTGCAGCTACATGTTATTAATAAGTCATTGACATAGAGACATAGTATAAACAATTCACTCTTGTTTCTTTTAACATATACTCTCTACTCACTTGTGCACTTCACAAATATTTTCTCCCTTAGAAACTATCAATCTTCTTATTCCAAGCTCTTAGAGCTTGTTTTAGTCCATACAAGGCTTTATGCTGCTTCTATACCTTTCTCTCTCTGCCTTGTTTCATAAACCTAACTGGTTGTGCAACATAAACTTCTTCGTCTAAGGGGCCATTTAGGAATGCAAATTTTACATCCATCTGGCATATGTGCCAACTGTTCATTTCTGCTAGACCAACAACTAACCTAATTGTTTCCATTCTAGAAATAGGTGAAAAAACTTCATCGAGGTCGATTCCTTATTTTTGAAGAAATCCTTTCGCCACAAGTCTAGCCTTGTATCGAGTTACTTCCCCTTTGGGATTCAACTTCACCTTGTATACCCACTTGACATCAATAGCCTTCTTTCATTGAGGAAGTTTGACAAGTGACCAAGTGTTGTTGACTTCGATGGAGTTCAATTTCTCATTCATAAATTTCATCCACTTAGAATCCTTCAATGCTTCAACAACATTATATGGTTCGACATATGCATAAAAATATTAGTGTACTAGCTCACCTTCATTATCGACCAGATCATCTGATATAATTACACAATCCTACTACCTAGCAGGCATGTGTCTTATTATTTGAGATCTTTTGGGGCCTACTTCATCTCTGACTTCTTCCTATCGAACTTCTTCTCTTTCAACTTCAGTGGTTATTTCTTTGCAAAATATTTTCACTAAATCCATGTTTAGATTTTCAGTCCAATCCCATTACTTAGGCTTATCTATGACCACGTCCCTGCTGATCACCACTTGCTTGTTCATTGGGTCGAACAACTTATAACCCCAGTTGAATGATATCCTATTAGAATCATTTGAATCGACTTGTCATCAAGGTTTCTTCTCAATTAATTTGGAACATGTCTATGTGATATAGATCCAAACACTTTTAGATGAATCAAGCTAGGTTTTACACCAGACCAACATTCTTATGGTGTGATTCCTTCTAGCTTCTTCGTAGGACATCTATTCAAAATGTATGTCGTCGTCGACATAAATTCACCCAAAACTCTTAAGGTAAATGCTTTCCTTTCAATATACTGCTCACCATATTCATGATGGTTTGGTTCTTCCTTTCTTCAGTTTTATTCATATTTAGAGTGTAGGGTGGCACCACCTCATGCATAACCCCTTCTTTCTCATATAACATGTCAAAGTCTTTTGACACATATTCTACGCCACCATCAGTCCATAAAATCTTGAGCTTTCGACCACTTTTTCTTTCAACCATAGATTTAAACTTGGCAAAAACCTCGATCCCTTCACTTTTCTTCTTGATCAGGTAAGTCCATAATTTTCGAGTAAAACCATCTATGAATGTGACCAAGTACTTGTTACCTCCAATCTAATCCACCTGGATAGGTCCACATACCACAAAGTATATGATTTCAAGAATTCCCTTGGACTTGCTTCATGCATCCTTGCTGAATTTATTCTTGTGCTGCTTTACCTGCACACATTCCTCACACACTTTGTTTGGAATGTCGATTTATGGAAATCCTGAAACTATATATCTTCTTTTTAAATCTCTGATGTCTTTGAAGTTGAGATGACCTACTTGATAAGGCCATATCCATTCATATCTGTTAGCTATAGTTGCAAGGCACTTGTGCTCCATCATATTAATTTAAATCTTGAAGGTTCTATTATGAGACATAGGAGCCTTTGATAAGTGCCAAAGTGTAGTTATTTTTGTATATAGTTTTGTGGCGCTTATCGGCTCTTTTACCTCAACTTTTTTGTGAATTAATACATATTGTGCATATTTGTACATATTGTATATAATTGTGTTTTTGTGTAATTAGTGTATCATTTGATAGATTTTATTCTGCTTTGTATCATTTGTGTAATTTTGGAATACATATTTTAATTTTACGAGCCCACTAAGCACACGAAGCCCGCTTAGTGCGGTTTAGACGGTTTAACGTGTAAAATAAGAGGCATCCAGTTTAACGCGCCTAGCTCGCTTAGTGTGGTCTTCTTTTTTTCATTTTTGTATAAATAGAATTTCATTCATTTTTAGGGTGATTTTTGAGTAGTTTTTGATCCCAATTCATCACCACCCATTCTTCTGTAGAGAGAGGCTAGAAAACAACAATGGAGCTTGCATATGGATGATCAAAAGTAGGATTTCTCATCAATAAGAGTTGATAACTTATGAGATGTTTGGTTCTTCTTCATTCTTCTCTATGTATTTCTCTATTTGTCAGGTTTTGTTTGTAAGATTACTCTAAACCTATGTATATTTGTTGATCACGCTGTTGTCTAAAATCTACTTTACAAATCAGTATTGATGTTTTCCTTGATCCTTGATGTTTTCCTTGATCACGGTGTTGTCTAAAATCTGCTTTACAAATCACGGTGTGTGTATAAATGTGTTATCCATCATGTGTTCAAGTGTTGTTGTAAAATTTATTATTTTCGTAACGTTTGTTCAAGTGTTTGGTTATGACACTTGTTTTCTGGTTGCTCATTAAAGAAAAGCATCAGGTGATAAGAGGAAGTTACTAGCTAAGAACAACATAGGTGTTAAGCTAATAACGTAAAACAAGCGCTTGTTGGGAGGCACCTCAACATTTGTAAATTCTGTACATTTTGTAGTTGAGTTAGTGTAGGTGTTAGTAGAGGTTTGGCATGACTTCAGATGCATTTCTAATTTTTCTACACTTTCCTGCTGCCTCTTTGATGCGTGTCTATGAAATTTTTGTTCACTTGGCCTATTTTCCCACTCTCACCAAGGCTTTTTTGAGAAGTAAATAATAGTAGTATTTTCTCATGTTTTTGTTTGTTTGGACTAAAATTTTGGTATGTTAATGTGAAGACACATGAGGTGACTTTTCAAGTTTGATTGTTTCAACTTGCGGATGTATGGTAATGATAGTAATCAAAGTTGGTACACACAAGGTACTTGTTTATCGCTTTCTATTTCATAACATGTTTAGGAAACTTTTAATTTGTACAATTACTATTTCATTCATTCTTTTACATTACTTGTTCATGAAATGACTCACTTTAGTTGCTACCCCAAATGCGATGAAGCTTTCCATTATTCATATATGCAGGAAACTAACAATTCTTGTATTAACTAGATTTTATTGTGTTTGATATTTTATTTGTATTTAGTGTATGAAAGTATGAAAAAGATCAAGGCATTTTATTTTATTTTAAGCATAACCACTTGGCCTAGTAGTAACTTACCTCGTGAGTGAACGAGAATTTGTTAATCCCCTTTGAGCTTTTTTGTTAATATCCATGTTGCATTTGAACTATGATGCTTGTCTATGAGTATTTAGTTCACTTATTTTTTAATGGATTTTAATTTTTGTTTCTTGAACCCTCAACCATGACTCGTGGTTTGAATTTTTACCTTGCCTTAGAAAGTAGGAAACATTCACACTATGATGTTGGGTTGAATTCAAGTTGGGGAGAAATGATTGCTTGCTTATGTGTTGGTTTCTTTGAGGTTGAGAAAGAAAAAAAAGTTGAAAAAGAAAAAGAAAAAAAATAAAAAAGAAAGAAAAAGAAAAGCCTTGAAAAAGGAAAGAAAAAAAAGTATCAAATAATTTTGCTAAATAAGTTGTGTGATTGGTGTGACAAATTGGGAAAAGAGAAGTGTGATAAAATTTTGGTGTTTGAGACTTTGTGGATTGATCACTCCCTTAGGAGGTAGGCAAGTTTTTGTTTCAATTACCTTTTGAAATTGACCCTTCTTTGTTAACCAAGCCACATTACAACCTTTAAAAGCCCTCGTGATTCTTGCTTTTATGTTTTCAATATAAGTTTTTGGATGAATGCATAATTTAGTCTTTCGTTTGCAAGATTGTTGGATGAGTGTCAAGTCCCACATGTTTGTGTGATTTTCATCCCTTGATGAATTTTTTCTAGGTGTGATTCATGATTTGAGTATCTATTGTTTTAGATTGTTTGGTATGATTTTTGTACTTAGGATTCATTTCGTTTTCATGTTGTCATCGTAGGATAGTGGTAAGCATTATTTTGCGTGTACATTATTGATTCTTGAACTATACATTTGTTCTCGTTTTTCTAAACATGTTGATTAATGATTCTTGGTAATTTCTTTTGTTTCTTTAGGTTTATTGATTATTGTTTGAGGACAAACAAGTTTAAGTTGGGGAGAGTTTGATAAGTGCCAAAGTGTAGTTATTTTTGTATATAGTTTTGTGGCGTTTATCGACTCTTTTACCCCAACCTTCTTGTTTGGGTAGTTTTTGATCCCAAATCATCACCACCCATTATTCAGTAGAGACAAGCTAGAAAACAACAATGTAACTTGCATATGGATGATCCGTAGTTGGATTTCTCATCAATCGAAGCTGACAACCCGTGAGATGTTTGGTTCTTCTTCATTCTTCTCTATGTATTTCTCTATTTGTTGGGTTTTGTTTGTAAGCTTACTTTGAACCTATGTATATTTTTTGATCATGGTGTTGTATAAAATATGCTTTACAAATCAACCTGGGTGTATTCCTTAATCTTTTTGCCTTATATTTGGATTTGTGTTATTATAGACATATGCCTCACAAATTTTGATTAGGGATGTATATCTATTAGTTTCTATATTCTAGAGATATATTTAGAGCTAATATTCATTGTGGATATCAAATCTTAATGCTTTTGTGTTGTTTGAGTTGCACGAAACATCACTGACACAAGTAATACGGTTGTTCTTACAACTGTGTGTTAGGCCTAACCTTTATTGTGGTACATCTCTCAGGTGTTTCAGAAATGGACAATGATGTGAGAGATACATAATGATTTTGATGATTATTTTAGGTTAAGTACAACTGATCAATAAGTTTAAGTTTGTGACGAGTAGTTTAAATACATGCCTGATAAGTTTCTCCTCTCTTAAGAATGACTTTATTTTCTTGTTCATATGTATTTACTTTCAAACCCATTTTAAAACAAGCTAAAAACATAGAGAATGTTGAACGACATTCTTTCCATCGCACTGATCCCTGTGGAGATAATAAATTTCCTAGAAAAATGCTTCCTTTCTTTTGCTCTTGCCACTATACTGTTGTTCAAATAGCCTTCAAGATTAACCTTCCTCTTGAGTTGATAACTCTCATCAACTTGTCTTTAATAGACACCTTTTAGTTCTTTTTGACCAACTGCCCCATACTCAATAGACTACATTTCATGACAGGTATATACAGTACATTGGAAATTATTGACCTTTTCCATATTTCCTAATAATCAGAACATCACCAATACCTTCAGCTTCTAGAGTATTGTCATTTTCAAATTCACCATGTTCTTCTTTGAGGGCTTTATGTTGACAGACCAATCATTCTTTCTAGACATGTGTGATGATCATACATATTCCAAGTACCATTGGTCCTTGAATCTCTCTTCATCTCTTGTTGTGACCATGAGTGTCATCTATTCTTTTCCATGTTTTGCAAACTTTGCATCACTTTCTTGATTCTTCTGTTTTTCTGGACAATCACTAGAATAATGACCATACTTCTGACAATTGAAACACTAAATGTGAATTTTGTCAGGCTTTCGACCACCACCTCTTCCTCTACATGCAACACCACGTCTTTGGTTACTTTGGTATGGTGGTATTCTTTGGTTTGTCATATTTCTTTCTTGCTGGTTTCCTCTACCAGTTGAATTGTTGTATCCCCCTCTACCTTTGTTGTCGAACCACTTTCCTTTACCTTTCTTTTCTCTTGTTGATTGAGCCTACAGAGCCACATCACTCTTCGACTTTCCTGCAGCTCTTTCAGTCATTCTTTGTTTATGAGATTCAAGCGTCCCTTGAAGCTCTTCTTTTGTCAATGTCGACAGATCTTTCAACTCTTCTATGGATACCCCCACATGATCAAACATTTGAGGCAAAGACCTCAAGATCTTTGCGACAACTAATCTTGTTGTTAACGTTTCTCCACATACTTTGATTTGATTCACTAGTTTCGTGAAGAAATCGGTTACGCTTTCACTTTCTTCCATTTGAATCAATTCATACGTTCTTTTATGGGTTTTTAACCTCACCTCTTTCACCTTTTTAGTGCCTCCAAATGATTTCTCCAAAATTACCCATGCTTCTTTTGTTGATTCTACATTACTCAACTTCTCATAATTATCTGAATTAACACATTGATGAATTATAAAAAGAATTCTATAATCTTTCTTTTTCAATTCTTTTTGTGCAACTTTTTCTTCATCTGTTGTTTCTTATGCAAGCGTTGATACAACTTCCTTCACAAGATAAAAAAGATCACTACTACGGTTAAGGCCTTTAGTAATGGTTGGAAATGATATATAATAATACGGGACCATGCGTTGTTGTGTAGAGTGTTATTGTAAATTTGTTACTAACAATCACGGTCCTGGGACTATTGTAGTATACTGGAAAGCGCGTGTGATATCACAACAATTATTCTTATCCACCATTCTGATATATACAATACTGGGTTCGAACCCATCAAGAAATAAATTAAATTAAATAACGATTAAAATATATAACTGTTGTGGAAGGTACCTTTAATTTATTATATAGAAATGTATATTTCTTGTTTTACCATACACCCCATTAAATAAATACAACCACTAAATTGGCAAAGAACTATATAATCTGCAAATCAAACTATTCTTGAAAACCAACTTAAAAACACCACTGTATTCTGAATTGCATGCTTCTCATTCAACATATTTTATGTTCCTTAACCCATAATATATATGATTTAATGGTCAGTTTCCTTCAATACATAGATATTTTTTATTTTTGTTTACCTCATCATCGTCGCTTATCATCGAGATTGTTATGATGACTTATCATCATAACAATCATGATCTTAACAATCACGATGATAAGCGACGACGACGAGGTAAAGTAAACTAATCAATATATATGTATTTAAAGGAAACCGACATGTTATACCCTAATTCCCCCCCCCCCCCCTAAGATCTCTCGTCATTTCATATTATCAATACATCAAGATCACACATTAGGGTTGGTTTTCCCTTTCTATTTCACCCTATCTTTAAAATTGCTCTTAAGGGATCACCAAGCACCTTGAATTGTTTTTCTTGAACATGTGTTCTTTTAACTAACATCAAGATATGTATATATGTTTCTTTGAATGTTCATATTATAGGTGGTGACACAATTGTATCCATCTCACCATCTAACCTAGGTTTTGAGGGATGATCCTCAGTCAAATGGTTCTTAAATGGATTATAAGAGCTTAAGCTTCAAGGCTATGTATATGATATCAAAGATTTTTTTTGGTTCAAAGAGCTCTCTCACCCTTATTTAGGTCAAGTTTTCCTCAAGGTTGGTGGTGGTATTAATCAAGAAGATTCATAGGTTCATATGTTTATTTCCATGCCTTCTTCAACAAGTTTCGTTGAAACTTAAGCTCCACCTTTAAGTGTGCTTCAATACAACATCATTTTAAGGTCTAATGCGATCCATCATGCTCTATTTTGAAAAGAAAGTTCCAAAGATTCAAGGATTGATTCAAAAAGTTTGACCTAATTGATCAAGTGCTTGATTCAATTATCACAAGTGTATAAATCTCTCAATTTTCAATATTTTTAGTTGATTATTTTTATATAGGTTCTTATCATCATATACAACAACTTTTCTTCACATGACAAGATCCAATTGTGCAAGGAAAATCATCAAAAGTTGAAAGGGGTTCCAAGTCATTTTGACACTCTCTGAGCTAGGGTTTGCTGACATCCAAGGACCATATCTTGCTCATTTTTTGATATTTTTTATTAAATTCAAAGCCATAATTCTCTTTAAAGGGTCCTTAACAAGTTTTCCTCAAGGGTTTAAGGCTGATTTTGAGTGGAAGATCACTAATGGTTGAAGAATATTACAAGTCCTTTGAAAAGGCTATCAAATTCTCTTGTGTGACTTCAAAGGATCATAACTTGATCATCTTTTATCTCCTTGAGCTTATTATTTTTCTACAATAATATTTCGGATGTCTACTATAACTTTGTTTCAATATGCAAGACTTGAAAATGCTTGGAAAGTTGTTTAAGAACTGAAAAGATTATAGGTCTTTTATGAATTTCCCCAAATTTGTTCATCATCTTCCAAAGAGTATGAATCTTTCAATTTTTATGATTTTGGAGTGATCACAATTCCACAATTCCATTCAATAGGTATAATTCCTTTCATCCTCAAGGATCAAAAGTTAATTTTGAATAGAAGGACATGATTTTGAAGAACATTATAGGTCATTTTGAATTTCAACACTTAGAAATATTTCTAAGTACAAAAATCTGTGTGTTTTTCTTGATTTCAAAGTTGAATAACTTTTCGCTCAAGCATCCAAATGCTACATTTCATGGCACATTGTTAAGTTTTTTGTGAGATATTTATATTGCAAAAAGAATAAAATCATAAATCCTCCTATATTATGTGCCTCATGCTCTTGAAGTTGCTTCCATGAAATTGAGTTTTTACTTGAATTAAGAATTTGATTTTCTTAATGTGAATTCTAATCACCAATTTTGTGCGCATTTTACACTTAAACATGTTTAAAAAACTTGCTCATACATGTTTAAACATCAAAACATAGGAATTGAATGAGTTTTGTAGATTACAAGTCACACTTTTCTCATGAGCAGTTGCTCACGAATTCTACTCATACTTGATCATTTCTCTCACTTTTTGTTTCCATCATGCTCAACTATAAATAAGGGACACATTCCACTCATTTAAAATAAGCTTGTACAACCAAAACCACCATGTCAAACTCTCTCCATAGCTCACATTTCTGAATTTTGTATTTCTCATTTCCTTCACTTCCAACTCTTATTTCTTTATTGATTATTCATCCTTGAATTTTACTGAAGCTAACAGAAGAAGAACCAAGCCTTGAAGTGCTCTAAATTGTGCTAGCCAAGTCAATTTTCAGAGCAAAATTCTCAAAATTCATTCACCTAGTTTAAGGAATCAAATCTTCTAACTCAAATTACTGGAATGGTCTATGAGGTTCATTGATACTTGGTGATGGTTTAATTTTGATTAATTGATGCGTTTGTTTTCGAATTCAAATTTCTCAAACTACTCTGGTTTTTTCCAAACTAACTAAGCTGTGATTTAAAGAAATATTTCTCGAGCATATGGTTATGATCGTCTTGAAGAGACACATTTAATGGTACCACTATGAACGTGTAAATTTTCCATTTGAAGGATTCCATACTCTCCCTAGTTGTAGGTGGCTGGAGGTTGATGACAACCTACGTGTCGTTCTTCAATCAATGACACATAGCCAATTGTTTTAATTTTATTAGCCTGACTTTTGTGTGTGATATGTGCGTGTATTAACTTGTATCCATTGTACTCCATCACCTAAGGGCCCTTGTATGTACCAGCGTGTATAAGTAAGTTTAGATACAACACGTCTCATTTTTGTTGTTTTAAATTTTTTCTTTTTTAAAAAAACATTGATCTAGTGTGAAATTCAAAAAGGACTATATCATGCACAGTGCATCAGATCCATCAGATCTGCTTACTAACGTGTTTTGACATTGATCCAGTGGTCTATATTTTTTAGGTTTATTTTTATTTTCTATTTTTTCTATTTATTTGTTTTAAACTTCAAAAATTCATAAAAAATTCATTTCAACTTCTAAAATTTTGAAAACATTATCAAAAATACTTTTCATTTTACTCTTTCTGATTTTTATTTTTTCACAATTTTATTTTGTGATTTGGTATTTTTTATGTTTTTTCACTTTATTTGACTTGTTTTAATTATTTAAAATAATTTTTGGTCATTTTAAATTCTGGAAAAATTATGGAAAGATTCAATGACCTATTGACAAATAATGGTGACCTCATTTTAATTTTATTTTTTATTTTAATATTTTTCAAAATTTTTGGCTTATTTATCTTTTTTCTTTATATTTTAAAAATAGTTTCTGACTTTAAAAAATTCTAAAAATTTGTGCCAACACTTGTTGACTCATGTTTGACATTTGTTATTTTTTTAGGATTTTTATTTGGTATTTTAATACATATTGAATATTTTACCAATTATTTCCTTTTTTAAATCATTTAAATTTTGTTTTATATTAAATATATTTTATTATTTTTTTCTTGGTCATGATTTGGAGACACTTGAGTGTTAGTTGTGACAAGTTCCTCAACCTCATTGGATCTTGGGTGTTGATAGGTTGAAAAACCAAATCCACCAAAATGGATGAATGGTGTTGATGATATTTGAAACCCTAATTTCATCTGATACATTGGTTATACTATCATTCCATTCCCTCTTCATCTTATCCCTTTCTTGTTTTTACTTGTGCCACATGTTTTTGGAGAATGATCTACATACCATTTCTCTAACATGTTTAGTACATAGATTTCTATTGACTGGCCTCAAAATAGGTGTGTCTTATACATAAGTCCACTTACGATTGCTTAACATAGCGCTAAATTTTCCCCGATTCTAAAAATGATTATTCATGGCCCAAACTTATGTTTACAAGCCCAAGTAAGTTTAATTTGAAACCTTGGATCCAATAACTTTGAAGTTCATTGTTAGGAGGCTTTGATTATATCAATCCTCTAATGAACTTCATGAATTTTTTGTCTAAGTGAATCATTTGAACATCGTTGATTATACGTGGTTGCTTTGAACACTTGAAATGAATGGTATACTTAAAAAAAAGCAAATGAAGCTTGTTGTTGAGATGCTTTGATTTTATCAATCTTCTAATGAGTTTTCAAAAGCAAGCTTCAAGATGGTCATTAAACTAACCTTTTGTACTTAACCTCTAAGTTCTAATTCACTAACAATTAACTTTACTTTATCCCTTTATTTTGTGCCTTTTTTTATGTACCATTTATTTTAGCATTTATATCTCATGCTATTTTCCTTTTTCCCACTTGAAATTTTGTGATCTTTAGTTGATATTTTTGTGAAGATCATCTGGAATCCTTGGGGCTTATTCCAAGGAATTGGCTTGAATTTTTTTATGTGTATGTTATTCTAATTTTCATGCTTTGTTTGTGATTAAGAATTCCTCTATATACAGTTGTTACTCTGGCCAATTTCTGTCAATGAAGACTTTGTTTGGTTCTTAATTAATTTGTAGCTTGGTATTTCTTAGAGGTTTAGTATTTTTTTCTTGCTTGTTTCAATCCAAAGAATGGGAATTCTACATTGACTTCTTATGTCAAGTGTTGGCTTCTTGTTGGTTTGATCGTTCTTTTCCTTAGTTTTTACCTTATGTTTTAGGATAGTCCCTTCATCTCCTCCTATCTTCTTTAATTTCAAAAATCTTCTCCCTCCTTTTTCAAAACTCTTCTTGTTTTCTAACTTGAACCGCTTTCATAATAAACTTGGACTTAGGTCCATGCATTTTCAAAAATCTGTTCTTAATCAAAACTTTAATCAATTTAACCATACTTTGACATCTTTTAAAAGACTAAAAGTCATGAAACTCATGCAAAACATTTTTCCACTTTGGTTTTTTACTTTAAAACTTTTTCTCAAAAGATTAGACTCTTGTCGAATCTTGTAGTGATGCGAGCTATTATACTTCTATGATATTTAGTGAAGTGATATATTTTCCACTTGGGTGTTAAGTGAGGCTTTGTTGATTTTAAAATCCAAGCTATATCATCCACTTTGAGATGATGCAAATTACCCTTTCTCATAGTCGTGGGTAGTAAGTATGTTTTTCACTCGAATATGACGATGACGTCTCTTCTCTTAACCAACACACATGTGTTTTAAAAATTTTGAGGTGAGCTACGAGTACCCTGATCCCATATTGCACAGAAGGTGGTAGGCAGACACTAAAGGTTCACAACCGCAATAGGTGCAGAATTGTAAAAAAAATACTTCTTTTCTCATCTCCACCATCTATTTTTGTATACACCTTTTATAGCCAAAATACATAGAATTTCAAAGAGGTTCATGTGGAGTACCGTAGATGTTAAGGGTTCTAATACCTTCCTTTTGCATAACCAAACCCCGTACCTAGATTATCTCCCCCTCTTTTTTTGGTTTATTCCCTCTTTTTCTATTTCCTTTGGAAACAATAAAGCGCGGTGGCGATTTTTAATTGATTTATACAAGTTAAGTCAATCCAATGGCTTAGTCTCAACATTTCTACTGCTACAAAAAATTGGGGACTTCAATGGGGAGAAACATATCTTAGTGGGTTGAGCCTATATTTGTTTATCTGTGTATGTGGTATTATTTGTTGTATATTATTTGTTGTATATATGTATGTCTAGATTTTTCTTATTTTCAGGGTGCTTGGTGATTTCTTATAATTCCTATACCCGGACTTGAGCAAACTTAAGATAGGACGGGCGGTATAGTCATATTAACTTTGTAGGAGTAATTCCAAAAAAGGAGAGATGAGATCCCCCACAGGGTGGAGGCCTATTTGACTGTAGTATTTGTTTATTGAGCAATCAGGAAGATGTGCTACTTTCGACCTAGGAGCCCGCGAAGCTGAGAAGCCGTAGAACCCTTAACCCATCTTGGCCTTTTAGGTGTAGTGCAGAGACTATAACGGAGCAATTAGAAAGTAGTTGCCACGCGATGCTGCACTCATACGAGTTTTTCCTGAGGATATTGCTAAATATCGAGCTAATCGGGATGTTGGTAATATATGAAGGAAGAATGTAGACTCTAGGATTTCCTTAGAACCTTGTTTGGTAGGTGATAAACCTTTAGACCTTACCTTGTGGGTAGTACCTTTGAGTTCATGCTTATGACGTCAAACCTATGAAGCCCCCATGTTTGTGATCTTGTGTGTGATTGTTGCATCATCATGCATTCATGCAACCATGAGCATTCTTTAAACATTTTTTCAAGGAACTTAAGGTTGAGTTTTGCAAATATCTGGTATTTTTTTAACCATGGATTTTGGAAGGAGAAAGAATCGAAAGTACAATTTCAAGGATCCTAAGATAGAGGAACTGATGAGTTTGATTCTTGAAATTGAGAGTCCTACAAATTTCCGGAAGAAGTTTGGAGCCATTGTGCCTCTTATGAAGCTCAATATAAAGGATGGTATTCTTTCTACATTGGTCCAGTTCTATGATCCGTTATATCGGTGTTTCACTTTTTATGATTATTAGTTGATGCCTACATTGAAGGAGTATTCTTACTTACTCAATTTACCTATTACTTATTGTGTTCCTTTCTCTGGCTTAGAATTAGAGCCTAAGTCTCATGAGATTTCTAGAATTTTTTTTATTAATAACCATGTATTAAAAAAATATTTCGCAAATAACCGGGTTTTGGAAAAAATTACGCAAATAACCATGTTTGAGATGGCTCCACAAAGGAGGAGCCATCTCAATTGGCGCATGCACCTCCTTTTTTAAGGGAGGCGCCATCTCACTTAGCGCCTAAGTGCTTAGGGCATGCCCTAAGCCAAGTGAGATGGCGCCTATGTATAAATTTAGGGCAAACATTTTTTTTATATTTTTTTTCCTATGCGTTGCCTATTGGACAGAGATCAACAAAATGGACTTTTTATTAAAAAAAAATAATTACATTCAACTGTATTACATTAAAAGAACAGTAAAAAAAATGGATACAAAAAATACTGGGAAAAAAAAAGATACATCAGTGATCCCCCGGAACCCGGTAATGACCCCCGGTTCCGCATCCCCGTCCTCGCCTTTCTCTTGCTGGGTGCCGTCGCGTTTCCTGCTGCGGCAAGGTCGATGGCCCAGCAAAGTCAATGCGATCCGAATCCATAAAATCAGTAAGATCTCCATATCTCGAAGATCCGCTCTGGTACAGTCGGTTACCCATACCCTCAAAGTTTGGTCGTGTTGGCGGTGGATGGGGTTCCATGGTTGTCCGGTAGCATTGGTCGTCTGAGTATAGGGGGTAGAAAGGAAATGGATCTTGGGGTGTTTGGTATTGTGGATGTTGGGTTGTTTGGTGATATGGTGGTTGATGGTAGGTTTGGTCGGCTTGGTCATAATCTTCTGACATTCCCATATCAGGGCTAAGGCTGGATGTTGAGTGCGCCATATTGGGATATGTGGAAGACTGAAATTGTGTTTGGGGTATGTGGGTGTGCTGGTATTGGGGTTGGTATTGTGGTTGGGTTTGAGGCATATCCGGGTATTGGTATTTTGGTGGTGATTGTGGTTGGTAGTACGACATTTGATTGTAGTTTTGTTGTGGTGGGGAATGTGGTTGGGTGTTTGTTGGTCTGTTTCTTCTTGGGGGTTGGTTGGAGGTTGATGGGTTTTGGGTTTGTTGATGGGGAATCGAGGGTTGTGCCCATTATGTGCGTGGGTCAACCAAGTACCTCGGATGAGACACGTGCATTTCTGGGTTACTAACCGACCTGTACCACGACATATATTGATCAGTGTGTCGCATGTTACCTTGAGTAAGGAAAACTGGGGATTGTAAGATGTAGCGGTGACTCCTTTGCCACATTTTACACCATTCCGGAGCAAAGTCTTTCTAGTTGGTAAGACCCCACTGGGCGTCGACCCTTTTAAGATGCCAGGGGGACAAATCTGTTGGATCACTTGGTATCTCTTGATGCATTCCGAACTGCATCTTCACACGGTCACTGTGGTGCATCTCCACAATGTTGAACCGAATGAGTGCAGTCTTTGCAGTCCAAGTTGCTGCATCCTCTGGGTTTGGAGCATGGCCCAAACCCAAATATGGTCTCCAGACGAACTGCGATAAAATTTAAATCAGGTTAGCGCAAAAGTAATGTATAAATAATTAAAATGAACAAAAGTTAAAAGCTACGACGTACGTCATCTGGGCCTAAGTGATCCAACAGATTCCGGTAGAGTGCGACATTGAATCTTGGATTCTTGCCGTAATCCATACCCCTCACGCAGTACCTAAAGGAAATGAGAAACATGTTATTTTTAGCATATATTTTGGAAAGAGCAGAATAGTTATAAATGCTATAACTTAATGACTTACTTTGTTGCGTACGGGAAACCAAAAGTGTTGTTGTTGATGGGGTTTAAGGACTCCATCCTCCACCAACCCCAGGCTTGTAGTAAAAATGCGCACCCATAAAATGTACATTTTTCCTTGACTGCGTTTTTGCACAAGGAACTGTACAGGTGGGCTAATACTGCAGAACCCCAACTATATTTTCTAGTTTTTTCAAAATTTGTTAGTAAATGTAAGTACATGAAATTTACACTATTTCCCGTACTTTCGGGAAATAAAAATGTACCAAAAAGTATCATAAGATACGTTCTGGCTTTTACTACTCGGTCATTCTCTGAGGAATTTTCATTTAATTCCATACTTGCATAATGACGTTTCAGGTCAGTGAGTAGTATTCCCTGCCCTCTTGCTCCACCACCTTCTACCATATCCCTACCCAACAGTTCTTCACACTGTGAGTTGGGTTGTTGAACCGCCCCGTTCACCGCCTTACCGTCGATAGGGAGGCCCATTAGCATGTACACATCCTCGAGCGTGATGGTACATTCACCTATTGGTAGGTGAAATGTATGGGTCTCCGGTCTCCACCTTTCCAACATTGCAAGAATGAACTTTGAGTCAATGGTGCAGTTGGAGATCTTTATCACATGTCCAAAACCTGCATATTCCAGATAAGGGACGTTAAATGGGTCGGGAGCCAGGTAGTTGTGCGAACGAATTCTGAATCTTTTTGTGTCCTGAGATCATAATTAAACAAGTGTAAGATTAATTAAGATGAACAACACGTTATTTGAAGTATGAAAAATGTATAACCAAAGAAGAGACTTACAAATGCAGCAATGTTTTCCCTTGTGCCTCTGTGAGTATCGCCCATTGTTAGAAGAGCCATTGTTCAGAATGCTTGAGAGTATGAAAGACTTAGGAAGAGATAGAGAGTATGATAGACTTAAGAAATATTTCGTAGCAGAGAGTGAGAGTTGTGTGGGTGTGAGAGATGTTTCATAAGGTATGTATTTATAGGCAAATAAGTTTGATGTAGTGGTTGCTTGTGCTTGCATGCCTGCGAAGTGTCACATTTGCATGCTTAGGGTGTTACACATATGCATGCATGCATTTACAAAAAATGTAAGGTGTCACTCTTGCAGGCTAGGTGGCAGCCCATGCATGTATCACGATTGGACAGTAAGGGAGGCGCCATTGGACTTGGCGAAAGAGTACAAAAATGTATGGTGTCGCCACCCCATTTGGCGAATAAGAGGTGTCATTTGTTACAGCATAGGCTCAGGCTACGTGACAGCCTTTGGGATTCCTTTCTTTATTGCATGCAAGGCCATTGGAGTTGATGGGTGGAGTCTTACACAAAACATGTATGTGTGCAGAATAGGGCCAGGATAGGTGGCAGCCTATGGGGTTTCATAAGCCCATGCATGTATCACAATTGGACAGTAAGGGAGGCGCCATTGAACTTGGCGAAAGAGTACAAAAATGAATGGTGTCGCCACCCCATTTGGCGAATAAGAGGTGTCATTTATTACAGCATAGGCTCAGGCTACGTGACAGCCTTTGGGATTCCTTTCTTTGTTGCATGCAAGGCCATTGGAGTTGATGGGTGGAGTCTTACACAAAACATGTATGTGTGCAAAATAGGGCCAGGATAGGTGGCAGCCTATGGGGTTTCATAAGCCCATGCATGTATCACGATTGGACAGTAAGGGAGGCGCCATTAGACTTGGCGAAAGAGTACAAAAATGAATGGTGTCGCCACCCCATTTGGTGAATAAGAGGTGTCATTTGTTACAGCATAGGCTCAGGCTACGTGACAGCCTTTGGGATTCCTTTCTTTGTTGCATGCAAGGCCATTGGAGTTGATGGGTGGAGTCTTACACAAAACATTTATGTGTGCAGAATAGGGCCAGGATAGGTGGCAGCCTATGGGGTTTCATAAGCCCATGCATGTATCACGATTGGACAGTAAGGGAGGCGCCATTGGACTTGGAGAAAGAGTACAAAAATGTATGGTGTCGCTACCCCATTTGGCGAATAAGAGGTGTCATTTGTTACAGCATATGCTCAGGCTACGTGACAGCCTTTGGGATTCCTTTCTTTATTGCATGCAAGGCCATTGGAGTTGATGGGTGGAGTCTTACACTAAACATGTATGTGTGCAGAATAGGGCCAGGATAGGTGGCAGCCTATGGGGTTTCATTATTGCATGTAATATTATTGGCAGCCTTGGGGGGTTGCATCCCTTACTTAATTGAAATTTTTAGCCTTACGTTTAACATAACATTGATTCACATAATCTGTAAAATCTTCCAACCTTCGAATCAGTCATCAAACCTTCAAACATTCCAGCATTCATACCTTCATACAATCAATAAACCTCAAACATTCCAACCTACAAACCTTAAAACAATTCTACGCAATGGCCTCTTCACCATAATTTGTTGTCAAAGCACATTTCAACGGTGAGACATACATTTGTCCCACAGTTGGGTTTTTGTTTAGAAACACCGACAATGTTCGATTTCTCTTAAACGGGAAAGCCAATTTCTCGTATTTCAAGAAAAGATTAGAGGCCAAACTTGAACGAGGCCCGGTATCCCATATATTTTATCAGAATCCAGTATTTTTGGAAACAACCAAGTAATTTTTTATAAGGTTGAAGTTCAAGATGACGAGGATTTCCAGAACATGATTTCCAGCCATGTCTATTCTGGATACGACTCTATTGAGTTGTATGTTTTGCTTCAAGAGCCTCCGGTGACACAGGAGGTAGAGCCTCCGGTGACACAGGAGGTTGATCCTTTGGAGAATGAACAAGATGAGGTAGATGCAGTTGATGATGAAGAAGAAGATAACGAGTTAGAGTTTGATGAAATGGTGAACGATGATTCTGACGATGATGGCATCCCAAGTATTCCTACAGACAAAATCTACACACCACCTCCGCACATGACAAACTTCAACATGGGCGGAGATGAACCTTCTACTGACTTGTTTTTCCAACCGTATATGCAGTCGGATGAAAATTTAAAAGAGAAGGACAAGTTTCGTAACAGAGAGGAATGCATCAGGGCCATTAAAAAATTTCACATGCTCAACTCTGTTGATTTTAAGGTGGATCGTGTCAACCCGGAAAGGTACAAGATCAAGTGTGTCCACCCTGACTGTATGTTCAAGCTGACTGCATCATACAGATTAAGGGGTGACTGCTGGGTCATAGGTTCCATGACTACCCACACTTGTGTAAGTTCCACGCAATCACAAGACCACCAAAAACTCAACCATGATCTAATATGTCAAGAAATCCTACCCCTGGTCAGCAACGACCCATCTTTGAAGGTGAAAACAATCATCTCCCACATCACCACGGTTTTTAACTACACTCCGTCTTACCGTAAGGCGTGGTTAGAAAAGACTAAGGCGATTGAAAGGGTGTACGGAAACTGGGAGGAGTCATACCGAGAACTTCCCCGCTACCTAAATGCACTCAAGACATATTCTCCAGGTAGTGTTTATGTTCTGGAAACATTGCCAGCGTACGCCCAAGATGGTAGTCTACTGCATGGCAACAGAATATTCAGTCGCGTGTTTTGGGCATTTCAACCATGCATCACAGGGTTTGCATCATGCAAACCAATTCTACAAATTGACGGGACTTGGTTGTATGGGAAGTACAAAGGCACGCTATTGATGGCAGTTGCACAAGATGGCAACAATAACATTTTCCCCGTTGCGTTTGCCCTTGTCGAGGGGGAGACCGGTGGTGCTTGGAGCTTTTTCCTAAAAAATATTCGTACACACGTGGCTCCTCAACCAGATCTCTGTTTGATCTCGGACAGACATGCCTCCATTGAAAGTGCCTATAATAATCCAGCAAATGGTTGGCATGACCCTCCTTCTACGCATGTCTATTGCGTCAGGCATATCGTCCAGAATTTCTCGAGGGAGGTCAAGGACAAAACATTGAGGAAAGCGGTGATGAATGCGGGATATGCATTGAAACAACCCACATTCAAATATTACCGCAACGAGATCCGTTTGTCTAATCCAGAAGCCGGTACGTGGATCGACAATATACCGGTCGAAAAGTGGACTAGGTCATACGACAATGGCCAAAGATGGGGGCATATGACAAAGAATCTTATTGAATCAATGAATGGGGTATTCAAGGGCATACGAAACCTCCCAATCACTGCCTTGGTAAAATCCACGTATTTTAGGATGGCTGCGTTATTTGCCAAAAGAGGTGAAATGTGGTATGCGGTGTTGCAATCAGGACAACTATGGAGTGAAAGCTGTATGAAATACATTAAGGCTGAAAGTGCTAAAGCCAACACTCACATGGTTACACGGTTTGACGGACACAGCCACAACTTCATTGTGAAAGAGACAATCGACCACAATGAAGGCATGGCAAGACAAGAATACAGGGTCATTTTACCTTCTCAATGGTGCGATTGTGGCAGGTTTCAAGCATTTCGTATGCCTTGCTCTCATGTCATTGCCGCTTGTGCTCATACCCATCAAGACGCGCTTCAACTGCTCTCAAACATTTATAAATCTGAGACGTTGCTCACTGTTTACAACAACAACTTTCCTTTGGTGGCAAAACTGGACTATTGGCCTGAATACAACGGCGATATAGTTTGGCACAATGACCAAATGCGAAGGAACAAGAAGGGTCGTCCCAAAAGTAGGCGCATCACAATAGAAATGGACGATCTTGACAAGTTGGAAAGAAAGTGTGGTTTATGCCGTCAGGTCGGACACAATCGCAAAAACTGTCTGAATCGAGCGTCTGGCTCGACCACATAAATATTGTAATACAATAAATCTTTTCAATATTTGTGTTGTAAACATTAGGGTTTTCCATTAATAAAACTGTTAACACAATTTAGGAAATTCTATATAGGAAATTACATTAGGGTTTTCGCGTACAACAATGATTAACGATATTCAACCTAGGAAATTACAACTGTTAACACAATTTCATCTGACCCATGCATCATCAGCATTACATCACTGTCTGTTTTGACTTCCTCCAACCACACATTAGGTCTTCCTGTCGCATGCGAGGTTGTTGTTCGTTTTCGCTGGATCCTTCGAATTTTTCCCCCCTCCGCGATGTCTCCATCTAGCCACCGCATCAACTCCCGCTTCAGACGCTCCATCGAGTGAATGTGCCATAATTTCATTTTCATCGCAGGTTTCATGGCGGAGAATATAACGTAACCATCTCTGCTAAAAATCATAGGCGACGTCATTATGCAAATAACGGAGTACAAAATAAAAATACAGTGCGAAAAAGTGTGACAAATTTCAAAGAAACAGACGAATTATTTATAAAACAGCATTTTGCCCTAGTTTTGCCCTAGGCGCCAAGTGAGATGGCGCCTCCTCTCATTTTTAAGGAGCATGCGCCATCTCACTTGGCTAAAAGCCAAGGGAGGCGCCAAGTGAGATGGCGCCTAGGGCAAAACCCTAGGTGCATGCGCCAATTGAGATGACTCCTCCTTTGTGGAGCCATCTGAAACATGGTTATTTGCGTAATTTTTTCCGAAACCCGGTTATTTGCGAAATATTTTTTTAATACATGGTTATTAATAAAAAAATTCAGATTTCTACCATAAATAACCCGAGGAAGTCTAAGAATTAGGCTAACAAGTCCCGATAAATCTAACATGTTTGTGTTCGTAAGAGAATATTTATTCCTCAGAACAAAGCATCTTTACCCTGACTGAAGATTTGGTCGAATATCTTCTTATTCCTTGGTGAAGTTACTTCATGAAGAAATCTATTTGAGATTAATCGCGGGTTTCTACTGAGATCTGAAGTTTCTACTTTTCCCCAGTAAATCTCCCAAAATGGGAAATTTTAAAGATTGACTAATTGGAATTTCAGATTAAGAGATTCTTATTCTCCAAGTGCTTGAATTTTTGTCTCCCCAACATCACCTAGCAAAAGAATGTATATTCCATGAGGTGGAGTGGTATCATCCCCAGCTGAAGTCTAGAGTTCCTCCAGAAATTTCTCATGTTCCCCAACGAAGTCACTTCATAAAAGATTTCTTGTTCAAGAATTCTCTAATCTCCATAGCAGAAGTATGGTTTGAAGTTCATTATGTTGAGAATCTTTTATCATCCCCAGTGAAGATTGTTCAAGTTTGTTTCGAAGTCATGTGAGCATCATCTCATTTCCTTAGAGGAGGCTGTTTATGAGGATCTATTGTCCAAGATTTCTCGTTCCTCAATGGAGCTGCCTTATTTGAGATCTCACTCTCAGGAGTTTTCATTCCCCCAGCTGATTTGTGCCGGGGTTTATTTCGTCTCTCCGTTAAAGACCATTGTCTGAGATCTCTTATGAAAAATTTCTCCTTTCCCCGGCGAAGCTGCCTTCGTAAATCTCTTATTCAGAAATCCCCATCTCCCTTGTGAAGTTGCCTTATTAAGAAATCTCCTATTCAGGAATTCTCATTTCTCCAATGGAGTCATTTCATCGAAAGTGTTTATTCAAAGGTTCTCTCTTTTTCCAGTAGATCTCAATCCTGGATGTTGATAAGTGTTACTTCCCCAAAAGAGTACGCTATTGTGGTTGCTAGCCCCAGGATAGAGCATCATAGAAGGATTTTGTTCTGGTTGAAGCACATCCTTATTCCCTAGTGGGGATGAAGATTCTCGTATTTCCAGCAGTAGTATATTTTGTTGAGTTTCTCATACAAAGAATATATTATTCCCGGCAAGGATTATGTTTGTAAGGTCTCTTAACCCCAACACGGATCTTCATATCCTTGGCAATATAGGTTTCATTATCCCTAGTGAGAAATTGACAAGTTATCAAACAAAAGTCAGGGGAATTTTGATTTCCCACAAACCCCATTTTATTAATTCTCTCTCCAACAATGTCAAGTACCCATTTGGCGTATCCTCGCAGATGTTATAGTTTTGATCTGATCTTCTCTAGCGGAATTTGAAATTTATTTTTGCAAGTTTTATCAGGGTTCGGCCTGTGGTTATTGGTTTTTTTTGTTTCTCCAATTTGGGGTAGTCAAGTTGATGATCAATCTCTCAAAGTTCCGCTACTCTGGGGCAGCATATCAATGATGGTACGAATCCCATGAAGTCCTCTCGAGGAATTGTCGTTCACTCTATAAGTTGCAGCTTGTCAGCACCCATGCAAGAGTCTTACCTCTAACTTTTGAACTCTGGAACAGGGAATTCCCTGTAGAGTTAGTTCTCTCAGCATTGTCATGTGAGGGATTCTCGATGCAGATAAGGTTTTTAGATACCTTCATTCCCCAACCAAGTCTGGATGAGGATTATCTCATTTCTTAATAAAGACTATTCTCAGCGGAGTTTACCTTCTTATTTGAATTATCATTGAAGTTTGCATTTAGAAGTTTTCATTTTTCCATCTGAGTTATGACTGCATTTAATATCAAAAGAATCTATTATCATCCTCATTAGGGTTGATGTTATGTGAGATTGTCGTATCCCTAGTAGAGTTGATATTGTTTGACTATCTTCATGGTATATTTTATGGTTGCTTACCGAACATTTTAGAATCCCCAGCAAAATACTCCCCGATAGAGTTTTGTATCCTCAATGGAGTTTTGTTTCCCCAGCAGAGTTTTGTTGCCCAAAAATCTTTTTCAAGAGAAAGGCTTCGTTCTGAGACTTCAAGTTTGAAGACTTCTCATGTCCCTAGTGGATTCGCTTAGATGAGAATTCAAATTCTAAGGAAGTTTCAATTCTCAAGCGGAGTTACCAATCCGAGATTCCTCATCTTGATCTCTCATTTCTAAGCTAATTTGTTGCTTGGAACATCCTTATTTAAGGATCTTTCCTTATCCCCGTTATAGTTGATGATTGTCAATTAATTGAGATTTTATTAATCTTCAGCAATCGGTAAAGGATTTCCCGACGGAAATTTCCCCGGTAGGTTTGGCCATCTTTGAAGAGTATCGTCAGTCTCCATCAGTGTGGTTCTGACTATATTTTCTGTTCAAGGATTTGTGTACTCCCAACAATATTATTTTGATAGAGTTTTTCTTATCAAATAACATCTCATCCTCGACAAGGTTGGCCTTGACAGAGTTTATCTGATTCCCCAACGAGGGTTTTGCTTCTCACATCTAGTTTATTATCTGGGTATCATCCTTAACACGGCTTCACGCCGTCTTTCCCAGAAATTAAAGTCTTGCCCTGATCTTCTCCAACAACAGCCAATTTCTATTTTGCATTCTCCTTCAGAAGTTATAGTCTTGCCCTGATCTTCTCTGGCAACGTCCAATCTTCATTGGCACCTCTTTTCATAGATTACTGTTTTGATCTGATCTTCTCCAGCAGAGTTTGCAATTTATTTTTGCAACTCCTCTCAGTGTTTGTAGCCTATTTCTATCAGTTGCTCAATTGTTACTCCTAACAAAGTTTCAACTCTTCAAGGCTTTCTTTCCAACGGTTCCTCGTATTTTCTCTTCTCCAACAGATTTTTGGCAATTTATTTTTGCGAGTCATGTTAGGTTTTGACCAATTAGTTGTTGGCTTCTTGATTGGCCATTCCACAGTGAAACATTTAAACATGAACCATTTCATTGCATCCTCAAAGTGTATTATTTCCATTCTCTTGGAACATTACTCCATAGAAAAATAATTCAAACATGCATCAGAACATAATCCATTATTGTTTCTGTTTTCCCCAATGAATTTTCTAAAACTTTGGATTATATCCCCAACGATGTCTTCAGCTTTAGTATCTCAGTTTCACACCATAAAAATATCTTGTTGATGTTAATCATTTGGATGGTTGAGTGTCTACTTTTGATTATAGTTCAGTTTTGCCCTGACACAATTTTCTTGGGTTTAACCTTTACTACCCTCGTTGGTTAGTTCCAATGTCTATTGGTGTACCTTTTGAATATCAGTTTCATCCTGATATTCATTTTCAGCAGGTTTTCAGTAGTACGCCCTAATCACCTTTCTTTGATTCGAGTTTTGAGTTTTTTCTCCTCACCCGCGCATGAAATCCAGTTTTTCTTCTGGTACTCATCTAGTTTAGTTTTGTCTAACTAGTTACAATGAGTCGAGTGCCATCTCGTTTTATTTTCATACATTGGACTTCTATCAGTGTTTGATTACTGACTCCTTTATCAGTTTTTACTTACCGAGTCTTTTTGTAGTGTTCGTTTAACTGTGTCCTTGGTTAAAATCAGTCTCCTTTGTTCCTTGGATTCTTCTATCAGTTTTCGTTTACTGTTTATCCATTGGTCTGAGACTAGAAAGTGCTCTGTGAAACGTGCGCTCTCATCACTTTTCTTTGGGTCGATTCTTGATCACGTCGCTTGTGCATGAAATCTAGTTTGTTTTACCCTGATACTCATCTAGTTTGTCTTGCCTAACTAGTTATTATGAGTCGAGTGTCATCTTATTTTGTTTCTTTCCATGGACTCTTCTATCGGTGTTCTCTTATCGTGTCGTTGGTCGAAACCCCTATCTCACTCTTTGGATATCTATTAGTTTTTGATTAATGAACCTTTGACAGTGTTTGTTTACTGTATTACGACTTTCGTTTGTTGTGTCCATCGACTTGATATGTCTCTTTTATACCTATTCGGGTCTTAGTCATTTTTCGTTTACTATTTACCTTTTAGATCGAGACCAGCATGTGCTCTGAGAAACATGCACTCTCATCACTTTTCTATGGGTCGAGTTTTGCATCGTTACCCATATGTGAAATCTAGTATTTGTCCTGGTACTCGTTTCTATAAAGTTTTGATCTTCTAGTATTATCGAGTCGAGTTTTATCTTGCTTGATGTCATTCCTTGGATAATTATCAGTTTTTGTTTACTAAGACTTTAACAGTGTTTGATTACTGTACTTCAGCTTTTGTTTGCTGTATCCTTGGTTGGCCGTTCTCTGTTGAGACCAGCAGGTGCTCCTAGAATCACGCGCTCTAGCCATTTTGCGCCGCGTACTTTTCCAGAGTTTAGCTTTGCTTATTCTCTATGGTTTGAGTCTTATCTCACCCCTTTTGTGATCCGGTTTTATCCTGGTACATTATTATGAAGTTTAGTTTTATCTACTCTTTTAAGTTTGAGTTTTGTCTCAACTTTGTTAAAGTCAGCGTTACAGCTTCGTTTTGACGCATGCCTTTGGAGGGCCAATTTTCATTAGACCCTCTGCTTGCTAAATCCAATTTCTTTTGGTACCTTTTAAGTCCAGTGTCTGCTGGTATTCTTTGTCTTTGGGTTTTTTTTTGTTTTTTTCAAGAGTATAAATTTTTGGGTTCTTTCGTATTCCATTATCTTCAACCATGAACGTTCGAAAGTTGTTGTTTTTCTCACTTATCAAGTTTAAGATGATTGAATAGGGGCAGTTGTTGCACCCCAAAATTTACCCTCTTGATTTCAGAATTTTTATGGCTTATGTTTCATCATGTACATTCATGCATTTGTGACGGGATCAAGGTATTCTTATCTTCTTCCAGGTTTTTCTTTACAGCTTTGGAATTTTGTTGTGTTATCTATTAATCCAAGGGGGTTATCTCATTGGCATCTTGAGTATCATCTTAGCACACAAGAGGTTTTTCCACTACATCAACCATGCTCACTCGCTCATCATCACTTGATCATCATCAGGCGCCTCTAATTTGCATCCCCATGATGCTCTCTTCTAGAACGTCGCCATCAGATCCCACGTGTATCTTCATATGGTGTATCCTAAGCCTTATAAATGTCAGATCATTATCAGATCACTCCTGTTCAGCATCCAAAGGCCCAGATTCTCATGACCATGATGAGCCTCTTGAACTGCTCACACCCGATCAAACGAATTGCTCGGTGGGCCTTGGACGAATCTTTATTCACACCACCCTGATTGCTACATTTTCGGGCCCATTCTCTTTTTTATTTCATATTTTGTTTATATTATTTTATTTAATTTAATTATTTTGATTTCTATAAATTAAATAAAATACAAAAAAATATATGTTTTGTTTTAAATGATTAATTATATTGGAAAATAATACTTAATATAATTAATTATTTTGTTAATTAATTTTTATTAAATAAAATGGTTCAATTTAATTAGTTATCTAATTAATTCGATTGGATTGTATTGTTTGTTTATTTAGACTTTTAATCGTATTGTCGATTCGATGCGTCCACATTCGTAAACTTGTACCCCCATTCCCATATGGTTTGTAATAGCTTAGAATTTTATTTCTTTGTTATTTCTTTATATATTTTAATTATTAATATTATGCATATTCCGTCCAATTAAAACATATGGCCTCCTCTTGGGTTCATCATCAATGAAAAGGTATCCACCTACAAATGCACACTTGCACACATTCATAGTTTGGTCCTGGACTTTTCTACAACGACAACTATTCAATCAATTGTTCCAATTGGTCGTTTGTAATACTAGTGCCACGCTAGTCCCACTTTCCAGGAGCATGCATATAGCCATCTTGTATGGGCTCTTGATTTTTATGTTATGCATTGAAGCAACTCTCTTCTCTCCTCTTGGTCCACATACCAAGCATTTTCTTAAAGGATCTCATAGTTGAGTTTGGGCATGGCCATTCTCACGAGATTGATCAAGTTTTTCCCTTGATTAATCATAACCCAAATCAACCACTTTGATCTATATACCAAGTGTTTCCATGCACAAAGGGTCTCATGGTTAAGGGTAGGAGTACCTACTCTAACGAGATTAATCAAGTACACACCTTGGTGCCATGATCTTGCGATCGATCGTTGATGCAATTCGAGTATGCCTAATTGATGATTGATTGAGGAGGTTCAAGGAGGCGCTCAGTAGAGTTTTCTTATATCATGTGCTCTGAAGAGGCAACAAACCTACTCCATTAGGTATAATCATGACTTCATTTCCGCATTTTAGTGCTTTCTATAGATCACGTCAAGTAGGATTTTACCGCTTTCCTTGCCATGTCAAGCAGGAATAGAGATGCGTGAAAGGGACCTCCATTGCTGATACGTGTCAGGAATCCCTTTGTTTTATTTAAAGACTTGTTTAAGGAAATTCCGCATATGTGCCTTGTTTGCTTACTTGTTTGTTATACCATGCTTCCCTTAGGATCGCTCGATTAGAGTAGCTCTCGAGCTAAGAATATTAGGATAGGTATCCATGTATGCTAACACCGGTTAGAGATTTCCCTTTCAAAAGTCAATCGTAGGGCCATCATTGTATGATTACACTAGGGCTAGAGAATAGGATAGTCTCCCTTAGTTGTTTCCTTTTCTTTGTATATTGCATATTAAAACAAAAACTTATTTTTCTTGGCAAATTATAAAACATCTCTAATGAACTTAAATCCTTCTTCAAAGTAAAAAATACAAACCAATCTTAATTGTTTGTACGCCTTTTAGCTTTGTTTTAAACCTTGTTAAGTTGACATCTTACCGCCTTTACCATGATATTTTGATATCTTTGTGTCGATGTTTTTCCATTGCGTATGTTTGTTATCCTACTTTGATTTTCAATATCATTGTTAGGTGTGATGTTTTATCATCTAAATTGTAATGTCTTGCCATTTCTTGCCATGATATTTTAATATCTTTGTGTCGATGTTTTGCCATCGCGTATGTTTGTTATCCTACTTTGATTTTCAATATCATTGTTAGGTGTGATGTTTTATCATCTAAATTTACATTTTGCCATCCTTGCCATGAAATTTTACTATCTTTTTACCGATGCTTCGCCATTGCATATGTTTGTTATCCTACTTTGATTTTCGATATCATTGTTAGGTGTGATATTTTATCATCTTATCTGATATCTCGCTATCATGTTAATGTGTTATCAACTTATCTGAGTGTGTTATTATGTGATGTCTTGTCGTCCTTGTTTTTATGTTTCATCATCGTTATCTGATGCTTTGTCGTCTTGTCTGATATTTTGCCATATTGCTTGTTATCTTTTGTCTTTTTAACAAAAAAAAACAAACCAACCAAAATATGTGAGCCGAACTACGGCACTCTGATTCCTTAAAAGGGATACGTCGGCGTCTGATCACGGGGCTCAGCCAAGTGAACTTTGTAATTATTTCCTTCTTTTCCCTGTGTTTTCTCTTTTGCATGCATTCCCTCTTTGCATATGTTTTTCTAGTTCTTAAGCTTTAGACATAGACTTTTTACACACTATTATTTTAGACAACATGAGTGGATACCATAGAGTACTACGGGCGTGTGGGGTGATAATACCTTCCCCTCGCGTAACAGACTCCCTTACCCAATCTCTCGGCCGAAAGATCGTGATTTCACCCCTTCAGGTTTTCTCGATTTTTACCTTTTCCTTCCTGTGGGATAAAAGGCGTTCAGTGGCGACTTTATTGATTTTATATCAGATGACGGTTCGGCCGGTTGTTTCAATAGCCAAACTGGATACCATTTGGTTAATTAAACTGTGAAAAGTTTTAATATAAATAACCTAAAAAATCAACACCCAAACCAAGATATCCACCAAACTTTAAAATAATAGATTCTTCTATTTACAAATGTTGTGTGTCTGAGAAAATAAAGATTTATTTGTAAAGTGTTAGTGTGTGGAAGTTTCGAATGAGAGCAAAGAATTGTTAGTATTGATAAAAGGCGTAGATTTTAAAGACAAAACCATCGGCATAAGATCATCATATGGTAGAAAAACCAACCAAATTAAAATTAAAGAAAGCAAATTTGTAAACAAAAACGGTGGCCTCATATTTAATTATTGGCCAAAATTGTTGATAGAAAAAAGCGTAGAAAGGGTTTGAAGAAATGTGTGTGAAGTGTCGATAATGTGTATGTGTTATGAATGAAATTGTGAGAAATTGTGGAATTGTTGATTTGTAAGATGAAAATGTGAATAAAAAATTAGGACAAAAATGAGTCCTATTTATAGAGTGAAATTGGCTATAAAATACTTGGAGACTAAGTTAGCCCAAAATGAATGAAAAGCCAAAAGCCTGATCTCCAAAAATAAAAGAAAGTTAGTGGAAAAAAAAGGAATATAAAAATGTTTAAAAGTGCACCACAAGAGATTCAAACCCATAACCTTATTCTTGCAAGATTCATTCTTTACCAATTATGCTATGTTATTCATTTATAATTAAACCCAATTGAAAGTATATGAAAGGTATGCAAATATTTGCTATTTTAAAATACAAATAATTTGAAATAAATTATTATATTTTTAACTGGACTTGAGAACGAATATTTATAAAACCCCAAAATATTAATGTAAATCAAAATAATTTTATAAAATTCCAAGTTTGAAATTAATTTTGATCGTAATGATAAAGGGCGTAAAAATTTGGAGTATGACAGCTGCCCCTATTTAATCACTCTTCGATTGAATGGTGCGAGAATGCGCAAGTCTTGCATATTCAAATCGGAGGGTTATTAAATAATGGAAGACCCCAAATTTTGGACCAAAGATTTATTAAACAAGGATACACTGATATAGCATACCCCAGAGCTCAAAGAAATAGGCAAGGATGATGATGTATCATCCTACCAGAGTTTGAATAATGAAATTGGCAAAAGTTGATGATGTACCATCCTACTAGAGTTTGAATAAAGAAATAAGAAAAGATGATGATGCATAATCCTACCAGAGTTTAAATAGAGAGATATGATTGAAGAGTAAGTTTGACCTAGATATGACGATGCAGATAACTCGCGAATACCTAGAAAAGAGATCATAGTTTTTTTGTGTGTATTTACCGTGATCCAGGAGCTAAACAACACAAGTTGAAAGATTATAAGGATACATTGCACAATGTTCCCATGGGTATGAATATTATGCATAGATGATGATGTATCAACTTACCATCATTTGAACCAAAGTTCTGATTTAACTTAGATACGATGACGCAGATAACTCGTCAGTATCTAAGAGATTGTAGATTCTTTTGCATATTTACAAAAATACAAATATTGAAAAGGTTGACTTACTAATTCTTGGAGACTAATATAGTAAGTATTGATTTTATTTTATCTTGTCTATTCATTGCAACCTATGGGATGAATAAAACAAAGTTTGATAACACATTGCTGCATGGAGACTGATGCAATAAATTACGCATATTTTGTTATGTTTACTACAACTTAGGGAGTAAACAGTTAGGAGGATGAACCTGTGCCTTTATCTCAACCTAGGGGATAAAAGACAATAGGGGTGGGCTTATGTTATTCATCACAACCTAGGGTATGAATAATATAACCCTGAAGATTAGCATATCTATCGCAACCTAGGGGATAGATAATTGAAAAAGCTTGATAACAACATCACTGCATGGAGACTGACCCAATGAGTTATATCGCAGATTTTGTCCTATTTACTATAACCTAGGGAGTAAGAAGTACAAAGATGAATTCACGTATTCATTCCAACCTAGGGAATGAATAATATGAATCCGGAAATTCTCACATCTACCACAACCTAGAGGATAGATAATACGAGCTTGAAACCAGATATTTGGAACTTAGAAAGACGACGTCGACTATGTCTGTTCTCAACCAAGACTCGATAACCAAATGAAATATGCTAGGTTTGAATAAATGAACCCCAAATTCAATGATGTTTTTGTTTGTGTCTGCTCTCAACCAAGACTATCAACATGAAGAAATAAACCCCAAATTCACTGATGATGTCAGTTGTGTCAGTTCTCAACCAAGACTATCAACATGAACAAATGAACCCCAAATTCACTGATGTCGGTTGTGTCAGTTCTCAACCAAGACTATCAACATGAAGAAATAAACTAAATCCACTGATGATGTCAGATGTGTCAATTCTCAACCAAGACTATCAACATGAAGAAATGAACCCCAAATTCACTGACGGTTTCGGTTGTGTCAGTTCTCAACCAAGACTATCAACATGAAGAAATAAACCCCAAATTTATTGATGGTGTCGATTGTGTCAGTTCTCAACCAAGACTATCAACATGAAGAAATGAACCCTAAATTCACCGATGATGTCGGATGTGTCAGTTCTCAACCAAGACTATCAACATGAAGAAATAAACCCCAAATTCACTAATGATGTCAGTTGTGTCAGTTCTCAACCAAGACTATCAAAATGAAGAAATGAACCCCAAATTCACTGATGATACTGGTTGTGTCGGTTCTTAACCAAGGTATCTCTTAAAGTTTGAACTATTCAGTTCGCATAGATAAGCTGGCTAATGATGGACCCCAAGAAAATTCGAAATTTAACCAAAGTAGATTTGAAAGATTCCATGAATGATATATATGCATAATGCCCTAAATTGATGTGCTACCCAAGTGTGATATATGCCCCAAATTTTCCTTATATGTACATGCACCAAATGTTTGTATATGCCCCAAAATGTTATGAAAAATGTTTTTGATATTCTCTCCTTTTAAACCATTGGTTTGTGTTACCACCACCCTGAAGTTGTATGTTGTGGTATCTTTAAAATGATTTGAATAAGATGAAAAGTGTCAAGGATTTTGATATTTGTATCATAGGCGTAGGCGTAGGTGTGAATGTAGTCTTGGACTTCTTTCAACGTTTTATAACCAGAATAAACTTTGATGTTTTATCAAATGCTCTTCGGTTTTTCCGTATGTTAGATGCACCAAATGTTATCAATGACCTTGAGACTTTGATATGGCTATGTGTATGACATGCTTGATGTGAGGCTCTTTAACGAGAAATCTACTGCCGAGATTTCCAAGGAATCTACTGTCGAGATTCAAATAAGCACTACCTTTTACCGAGGTCTTCTAGATAATCAATTAACACAATTAACCAGGGGAATCTACTACCGAGATTCTATTGAGAACTACCTTTTGCCGATTTCTTCTGGATAACCAACTACCACAATCAACCAGGGGAATCTACTGCCAAGATTCGATTGAGAACTACCTTCTTATGAGGTCTTCTAGAAAATAAACTGTCGAGATCAACTTGGGGAATCTATTGCCGAGATTCGTTTGAGAACTACCTTCTGCCGAGGTCTTCTGGATAATCAAATGCCGAGATCAACCAGGAGAATCTACTGCCGAGATTCGATTGATAACTACCTTCTGTTGCGACTGGTTTTTAAATCAAGAGTCGCCACTATTAGTTTTTATTCTACGAAAGGGAATCTAATAGGAAACCCTAAGTTGCAAAGATAGAGATTCTAAGTTCGGACTTCATTAGACGAAAGGAAGATGTTAGGCACCTTTCATCTTCCTTATTCAGAAGGATACTAGGTTTTAGGTTTAATCTTGGGGTAAATAGGGTTTTAAATTTTATTAGGGGAAAAGGGTTTTAATTTTTAATAGGGAAACTCGCCATGATTTTAGTCATATGCCTACATATCCTCTTATGAGGAATCAGAGTCCCAATTCATAGTTCGTATGGGTTGGTGTTTTTTAGGGGTTGCAAATGTATTTTGAATCACCTCGCATTTGACTGGGAATAGTGATTGCGGAAATTTTGGCTAAATGCGCGATTAGTCAAAATCTGTTTGAAACCCTTTTGCAAAAATATAGATGTTTAGATTAGTTTGTTGCGAAAAAATAGTTTGATGTTTGTTAGTATTTTTTACCGTGTTAAATACAAAAATTCTTGATTGGTGCATGATAAAAAATATTTAATGCAATATATCGAAAATAATGTATTCATCAATTTTGAATAAAAATAATTTGGATGATAGTATAATAATATTTATAATAATATCAAACAATAATTATATTAATAATAATTATTATTATTAAAAAAATAAATAATAAAAAAGGAAATAGAATTAAAAATAAGAATTATAGAAAAATTAGCAAGTAATTTAATCAAACTCAGGGGGGGGGGGGTGCATTCTAGTTACGACAGTAAAAATAGGGGGTGCTGATACGTATATTGGGCTAGGCCCAAATGTGAATTCAGAACAGGGGGTGTGAACTGTTTTGTGGTTTGGCAATCAAGGTAGGAAGGGGTGCAGAAAATACTGGGCTTAGGTCCAACACGTTATGGAGAAGGGTCTTGGTAATTCGTGTGTTGTGAGGGAGTATGGGAGTACCATGAGACTTGGCCTAACGGCCGTTTGATCGACATCACGCGGACGAGATTGTGGGGAGCACATTAGTTATAGTATGCGTGCGGATATGGGATTGGGACTGACACATATCATGTTTTTAATATTCATTTCCTTTGTTTTGTTTATAACTACAGTGCCTTGTTCTTCTCTCTCACTCGTTACAGTACAAACCCTTTCTTATTCCTTTTCAACACATCTTTTAACCCCCCTACGGCGCCGTAATGGCAAACAAACCTACCCCATATTCCCAATCAAAAATAAAAAAGAAACAAAAACAAGCTAGGTTACCCTTCACGATGCCGATTCTGATTTGAATCTTTCGATCTGATTCGTTGTCTGATCTTCCCTCTCTTTTTTTTCCTGCAAATTATGGTGAAGCTTTGAAGATAGTGGTGATGATCGATTGAGGGTGCGGAGGAGCTTAAGGGTGGCGCGGTGATGGCGGTACAATTAGGGTACCAGATATTAGAACCCCAATTCCTCTCCTCTGTAGTCAGCGGTGGCTTGGTGTTCTTCTTCACGGCTTCCAGCTTCTTTGTCTCGGTTCTTCTTCATGTTTTTTTCCATCGTAATCCCCTTGTATTCGTATCTTCTTCTTTTTCCTTTTACTTTCTTCGAAACCCCCCTCCCCCCTTCTTGTCTGTATATTCTTCAGTATTTATAGGCAGATTTTAGGGTTTTGTTAGAGATTACAGTTTTTTTAGCTTTGATTTAGGAGAATTACAAGAATTAGGGATTGAAATTGTTGTTGATTGATTTTGTGTTTAATGTAATTGATTTGATTATACTGTGATTAATGATTCTATTTAGCTGTAAATTCTGGATTTGGTTGGATATAAATTCTAGAGATTTGATTGAGTTTTAATTTTCTGGATTTAATTTAGTTGATTATGTTTGTAATTTGATTTGAACAGTATTTGTTTGTTGAGAAAAAACGCATTAAATTTGGCTTGATTGGTACAATAGGTGTTAGTGCAATATCTGATTGGGCTTTGCGCAAAAAACTGAATTGGGATTTGCATTAGTTACTTATTTTATCCAGCCCAACAACATTGTTTACTAATAGAGGAAAAAAAGGTTTTAACCACTAGGCCCAATCGGCCTTTTTCCCAAAATAGCAATTTCCTAATACAGCAAAATATGTTTTAACCACTAGGCCCAATCAGCCTTTTTCCCAAAACAACAATCTTTAATAAAAATAATAATTAACAAGAAATCAAGTTTAAAAACAAGTTTATCAAGAGTACAAAAAAAGTGTTACGTTTTCTTTAAAAAATATATTATTTATTTATTTTATTTATTAAAATAATAATAATAAATAATTCTTTCTTTTTAAATAATAATATTACTTTTTTTCAAAAAATAGTAGATTGCACATCACTCCCCCTTTTTACTAACAACAACAAACGCTTAAATGGGCTAAGTTAATATATTTAATTTTAACCTCTCCTATATTAATAACAACTGTTTAATAATTAAGAACTTAATAGTTACTCGAATAATTTTTATTTTTGAATCGCATGGGCCATTGACCAACATGCCTCGCAAACGGATTTATGAGTCTTTCTGATTTAGAAAGCCCCATTTTCTCTAATTAAAGTACACCCCTAGTCTTTGATAAAGATGGGCCATCAAATACCGTTGTACCATCCTTAATTAAACATTTCTTCTATTTTTATCTTAAAATGAAATCATCGAGGTAAGGTAAATTTGGGGTACGACAGCTGCCCCTATTCAATTAACTTCCAATCGAGTAGCGTGAGAATACATGAGTCTTACGCATTTTGATTGGGAGTTTATTGAATATTTGGAATACCCAAAATTTGTCCGGCCAATCATAAGGTTATGCTGATATAGCATACCCTTACGAATCTTGAGGAAATAGGCGAAGCTGATGATATATCACTCACCAGGGTTTGATAACGAGGCAGATGGTGTTAATCTTGAGAGCAATCTTGTGTCTTGGTTTTCAAACATTGTTGCATGTCGTCTTAGGCGATGGTATGTGTTGCTGAATAAAGAAACACATTGTTGCATGATGTCTTAGGCAATGGTCTTTATTACGGAACAAGGAATTGCACTGCTGCACGATGTCTTAGGTAGTGGGTTAGGTTGCACTGCTGCCCGAGGTCTTAGGAAATGAACCTGGTTTTGGTTTCGAGCATCGCTTCCTGTCTTCCTAGGCGATAGTCTAGGTTACGGAATAAAGAAGCACGTTGTTGCATGACGTCTTAGGCAATGGTCTATATCACCGAACAAGGAACCACATTGTTGCATGATGTCTTAGGCAATGGGTTAGGTTCGCGAATCGCTGCATGTCGTCTTAGGCGATAGCCTAAACTTTGGTTTTATAACATTGATGCATGTTGTCTTAGGCGATGGTCTGGGTTGCGGAATAAAGAAACACATTGCTGTACGACGTCTTAGGCAATGGTCTATATCACCGAACAAGGAACCATATTGCCGCACGATGTCTTAGGAAATGGGTTAGGTTCATGAATCACTGCATGTCGTCTTAGGCGATAGGTTTAACTTTGGTTTTAGAACATCGCTGCATGTCGTCTTAGGCGATGGTCTGGGTTGTAGAATAAAGAAGCACATTGTTGCACGACGTCTTAGGCAATGGTCTATATTACCAAACAAAGAATCGTAATGCTGCATGACGTCTTAGGCAGTAGGTTAGATTGGTAGAAGAAGTGTGTTTTGATGACTGACCCTTAGATGGCTAAATCAAGGTGAGACTGCTTATTCGCTGGTTGATATGGAACCCTGAGTGCGTGTGTATTGTATGTAAGAAAAAATGTGTAGTGTATGTATGTAGAATGCTTGTATGCCTTGAAATGTTATGAAGAATATTTATGGCATTCTCTCCTTTAAACCATTGGTTTCGAATTACCAACCCATGGCGTTGTATGTTATATTATCATGGCATCGTTGAATTTGATTTGAACGCGATGAATAATATTAGCAATTTTCTGATTATTCTTATGTCAGAGGTGCAAGCGTAGGCGTAAATGTTTATGTTGTACGTGCAAGCATATGCGTAGATGTAGGCGTGTACATGTGTATTTGGCATATGCGTAGACTTTTATGTTGTAAGTGCGGGCGTGGGTGTAGACGTATGTGCTAGATGCAGACTTTTGTGTTATGGGCGTAGACATGTGTATATACTTTTTGTGTTGCAGGCGCATGCGTATGCGTAGGCGTAGACATGTGTATGGACGTAGACATGGATTTTCTCGTTGATATTTTTCTAACCAAAATGTTTTTTCGATGTTTTGTCAAATGCTTTTATTTGTTAATTTCCCCGAAATGATTTCAAGATAATATCCATAAGCAATAATCGTTGTATTTTGTAAACAAGTCTGAAAAAGGAAAAATACAATTTGAAAGGTGAAAAGAAAAGTGAACGTTTTATTGATTATGCCTCTGAATAGGAAAATGTACAGGATGCAATTCCTAGAAAGAGGTAATTACATAAATTTTCAAAACTGTAAATGGCAATGAAAATGATAATTGTTACTGCTGTTTTCTCAATATCCTTTTAATAGCCCTTATCTCCTTTGCTTCTAAGTTGTATGATTCAGATCCATCTCTCCATTCGTGGTTTGTAGTCACAGTTCTTAGATTGCAGTCTTTTTGTTCTTTATCTCTTTTTGAGTGATCCCTAATTTTAGCCTGGATTACCCTTTCAGGTGTTCAATCCATCGGGATAATGTTTTTGTTTATATGCCCCTAATTTTTTCCTG
The DNA here is from genome assembly GCA_948472305.1 of Vicia faba. Taxonomy (NCBI): domain Eukaryota; kingdom Viridiplantae; phylum Streptophyta; class Magnoliopsida; order Fabales; family Fabaceae; genus Vicia; species Vicia faba. The sequence goes on along the minus strand of OX451739.1, from coordinate 1,633,541,391 downwards.
GGCTTCCCTTTAGGGTTTTCGATCCACCGGGACGCTCCTTTTTACCTTAGTCGCCCGTCTAAGGTTTGAACTTAGTGAGCTCTTTTATACATAGTATTTTTTTGACTGCATCTGAGTTTACCAGATGCGGTAGTTCTTCCCGATCCATTATTGTAAGGATGAGACCACCAACAGAGGATGCGGTTTTCACTACGTATGGACCTTCGTAGTTAGGTGTCCATTCACCACGCGAGTCGAGGAAAGGTAGCAGAATCTTCTTGAGCACTAAATCCCCTTCTTTGACTATTCGAGGAAGAACTTTCTTGTCAAAGGCTCTTTTCACTCGCCTCTGGTGCAATTGAATGTGATATAGACCTGTCAAGCGTTTCTCTTCAATGAAAATTTCGAGGCTAGCTTCCGTAGAGTTTGTTTGTCGATGCTAGAGGCATTTTCTGGATATTGTTGCTTTTCAAGGTACTTCTTGAAGTTGTAAAACCAAGGCTTGTCGTTCAGTCTTTCTTTGATAGCAAGATAATGTGCAGGCTCTTCGAAGTGTCTGATTGTGATGTGTGGTTCGTAGTTTGGCCAAGTTACTTTGAAAATAGATGTAGAGTTGCTAGGGCATCTGCCATTTGATTTTCTTCTCCTGGGATGTGACTGAAAATGATCTCTGTGAATTCTGTAGCCAACTTTTAAAACATGGTCCTGATATGGAATCAGTTTTGGATGTTTAGTATCCCATTCCTTGTTGACTTGTTATATGACTAATGTGGAGTCCCCAAATACTTCGAGGTACTTTATTCTTAGATCAATGACAACTTCCAGTCCCAGTATACAGGCTTTGATGTTGTTGGTGTAGTCGAAACACAATCTTGCAGTATAGGGCTTGTGATAATTCTTTGGAGAAGTCAAAATTTCCCCTATACCGTGCCCCAGTGCATTTGAAGCCCCGTCGAACATGAGTGTCCAACGTGCACCTGGCTTGATTTCTTTCGGGTCTTCCTCTGTGCCTAGATTAATGATATAAATAGCCTCTTGATATGGTTGTTTGTTGTCATCCTTTTTCTCTATTTCTCGTGCCATTTCCTTGAAGAGTTCAAGATCTTCATCATCTTCCTCTTCAGCTTGGTTGATGGGAGCATCAAAAATATATCGGGTCGCAGTAGTAATAATACCGGTGGTTTTGGGAATGAATTTGCACGCTTATCATGTTTTGGTGCATATTTAGTATATGAAATTTAAAAATGCATATGCAGAGAAAGTATTTCCATTTTTAAATTTAAGAGATAAATTCAAGAGAAAGACAGGGATCTTAATTGAAAATAAATAGAACTTTTATTAATTGCAAATATTGTCTGAAACAAAACGGGGAACCCTTACAAGAAACCCCTATGCCTCGGGCTTGACATAGGTTCTTTCAAAAACAAGAAAAATTACTTAGGAAAGAAAAAGATCTCGGGAATCTCCACGACAATCCATCTTTTGAGTTCTTCTCCTGGGGCGCATTCTCGGATGAAGTCAGTTTCCTTTTTGGTGATGACTTTGTTGGATATCACCACCACATATCTGCCATGCTCTATTCCCTTGTTGATAAAGGTCTCTTGGATTAGAGGAAATCGTGCTTTACCCTTCAGCGTAGCTACATATTTTTCTTCAGGGTATGGTCCGAATTGAACTATCCCCTGGTCCACTAGCTTTTGCGGAGTTTTCCTGGAGGCTTCGTTATCCTCCAATAGGAGCCCACATTCGAATAGATATTCCTTCATCGAGTTGATTGGGGTTTTTGCATGTCTGGTTTCCCTAAAGTCAGTGACTACTTCAATTGCATTTATTGTTGGCTCACCATGCAGAGGCATAGGGTTTGATTTGATGTTAGGTTTCTCAAAAGTGATGTCTTGAGATTCTAACAAGTCCTGCACTTTATGTTTGAATGCCCAACATTGTTCTATGGTGTGCCCCGGAGAGCTAGCATGGTATTCGCATCTGGTTTCGGCATTGTAACTTCGGGGGAGTGGCCCGACTAGAGGAGCTAGAGGCTTGACTTCCACTAAGGATACATTAACCAGCTGTTGTAATAACTGGCTAGGTGGCATGGGGAGTGGATCAAAATTTCTTTGTGGCCTTCTGCCTTGCTACCGTCCTTGCGGGATCATCAATGGTTGTTATGCCCTTGGTTGTGAGGCTACAACATTAATTTCTCCCTCTTTTCCTTTGGGGAAGCTTGAAGTAGACCTTTTTGAATTGTAGGGGGAATTTGATGGTCCCCCTGGTATTTTCCTGCTCTTTATTCCGGTCTCGATTCTTTCTCCGATAGTTACCAGGTCTGTGAACCCCGAAGAAATACTTCCAACCATATTCTCATAATACAACCCTTGCAAAGTTCCCATAAACATGTATACTAATTCTTTCTCTAACAGTGGTGGTTGCACACTGGATGTCATCTCCCTCCATCTCTAAGCATACTCTTTGAAGGACTCTTCTTTCTTCTGGGATAAATTTTGGAGTTGCATGTGGGTAAGCGCCATGTCCAAGTTATATTTGTAATGCTTTAAGAAAGCATTAGCAAGATCTTCCCAGGTTCAAATATGTGTTCGCTCCAATTGCATATACCAGTCTAAAGATGCCCCACTCAGGCTATCTTGAAAATAGTGAATCATCAGCTTCTAATCGTGGGCATGGGCATGCATCTTCTTGAAATACATGCGCAAATTATTTCATGGACATGTGAGTCCCTTGTACTTTCCAAAATCAGGTACTTTAAACTTCGGTGGTATTACTGTTGGTGTAAGCCCTAGAGGCCAATACTTTTGGTACTTGTATCGAATTATTTATTAATAATAAAAGGCATTTCTTTATTATGTTTGCTTTCCAAAATAATAAAGTCCCTAGAATGGTTTATTTGTTTAATGAAATGTTAAGTGTGACTTAATCATGAGATCCCATTAAACATAAGACACTATTCTTAAAGTATCCGTAGTCAAGCTTTAATGTGAAGTGGGATAACATTAAAGCATTAAGATTATTATGAAGATAGATTGATGATCACATCTCATGGATCATAGATAAGGAGTTATCAAGTCTTGACATAGTTATGAATATTAGGAGTAATATTTATACTGGATTGACCCGCTATGAGAATACTACATAGAATGTTATGCAAAGTGTCATAAGTTATTCTCATGAGGATAATGGTGTATACCACCCTTCGACCTGAAACCACTATGGACCCTAGATGTAGAGTCAAGTACTTTATTGCTGATCAAACGTCATCCGTAACTAGATGACTATAAAGATGGTTGATGGGTACTTCACAAAGCATGCTAAGGGACATGAGTGACCTAGATGGAATTTGCTCATCCTGCATAACAGGATAAATGTCTAAGGGCCCAATATTGAACTGGACAAGGGTGACACAGTGTATGCCTTGTGTTCAATATAGACATGAGGGCAAAAGGGTAATTGTACAACACAAATATTATCACGGAAAAGGTTTGGTCAGATCACATGACCTTTTCGTGACTTGGGTAACAGTGATGTGTTGCTAGATACCGCTCACTGTTTATTATATTAAATGTGTGATTTAATATAATTGCCAACGTCGCAAAAACCTACAGGGTCACACACATAAGGACAGGTTGATGAGAGATAGAATAAATAAGGAACACCGTAAGGTACGGTGCACTTAAGTGTAATACGGAAAGTGGTAAGGTACCACGTGGATAAGTGATATATGGTACATCATAAGGTATGATGTCCATAAGCTTAATTGGGCTTTTAGCTTATAGCCTTAATTGGGCTTTTAGCTTGTAGCCCGCACGAGTGATTCTATAAATAGATCCCTTGTGATGAAGCAATCTCACTTGATGCAATTTTATTTTTGATTCTCTCTCTCACTCAAGGTTTCCGTTCGTGATCAGCTAGCACTGTGACCGGAAGCGATCTGTTCGTGTGGACTGAGTAGAGGCGTTGTTCTTCATCAACGCTCGTGATCACAACATCAAAGGTCTGAATCGCCACAAGAGGTAAATATTTCTATCACTGACCATGCTCATTCGTAAGGATTGCTAAAGGAAAATTTTAAATTCCGCTGCGTTTTTGATCGCAATTTTCCTTCAATTACCACATCAGAAACTAGACCCATTTCGAGAGCGTCTACTTCGAAAGCATCAAAACCCTCCACAACTTTTAGTCTTTCCTCTGAAGCTTTATATTGATTCATTACCAGTGTATTATCAACAACATGAGTACTAGTCATCTTTAAGGGTGCCTGATTGGCCTCCTCTGGGTCGTGGTCTCCATATTGCAGGTCCAAGTAGTTGTCTGCATTGCTGATTGGAATTTGTAGGGTATGTGATGCCCCTGCTTTTGGTGGCAGTGGGACAAACACTTCAGTTTCAGCTTCTCTTGTCTCTTGTTGGGCCATGACGGACTTTTGGGGTCCTGCTTCTGGCTATTTTCTTAGTTGGTGACCGCTTGATGCACCAATAGTCTAGGCTACTTCTTCGAAAGCTACCCTGGGAATTTGATCTTGCATGTTGATGATGTTCTTTAAAGTTAGGAGAACTTGACTCAGATCTCCTTTCATCGAACTGACATCACCTTTGACTTGGTATAGATCTTCCTGGAATGCATCATGGTTTTCCTTGATCTCTTCCGTTGTTCTTTATTAGTAGGCCCTTGTTTGATATGAAGGCCAAGTAGGTGGTGATCTTATTCTACAAATGGTTCAACTGGAGATATTTTGAAGAAGATGATCTTTGATATGATATGCAAGTGTTTATGAATGCATGCATGCGTATGATTATGAGCATGTAACGGTTACTTGTTTTAAATGTCTTATTCATTTGGTACATGCTTATCTTTTGCTTCTTTTTATTCGGTGACCAGCTTAAAAAATAGATACAAATACGAGATGTGGAAACAAAATGTCTTTATTGAAGGTAACATAATCCAGATATTGAAGAATATTACAATCTTAAACCAAAACTTTATTTGCGTGAAATCAAGCCAAGGGAAATAAGTCTTCTAGGCGCGCTTGTGGAATGGAGCTTGAGAAACCATCCAATAATTGCTCGACAAATCTTGAGAAAGTCTTCAGCATATTATTTCCCTTTTGTGGATTTGATTTCAGACATGTTTGGCGCATTGACGTGGACAAGTTGTTTCCTTTGGTATCCATTTTTAAAGACAATCACTGAGATCCTGATTTCATTATTATTTTTTGTACCTTGTGAATAAGACAAATAAAAAGAAATGGGTGACGAATATATGAAATGTATGACAAATATATGAAATGTATGAATGCATAGATGTAGGGTTGAGTGACAGGGTTTTGTGATGGGTACCCTTAGAAGGTAGGCTCCTTAATTTTGATATACGGTTAGTCTACCCTCCCAAAAGGTGGTTTGCTTAAGGGTATCATGAATAACACCAGAGGGAAAAGGCACAAGGGCCTCCCTTAGGTGGAGCCTCTTTACGGACCGAAACTTTCGTCTCAAAGTCGTGAAAGGTCTCGTCATGAGATTTTAGGTTAAGGTCGTTACAAAGAGTCATGGGTGGCCTTCCGAAGTCATACTCGTCAAGAGAGTATCTCTTGATAAGTATTCCTTTTTCGGAAATCCACCGACTCTAGGCGAAGTCGTCACATAAACTCGCAGGGATGATGTATCCCCTAAGCTAATAGATGAACCTTCTTTCTAAGGGTTATATTAGAATATTTTTGAAAAATAACAAATTCCCGCCATGCAGTAAATATGATGATAAGAGAAATTGATAATAAATAAATAAATGCAGAAAAATACATAAGTGCAATAAATAAATAAAGAAAATTAAAACCCAAAATAAAACCTAAAACCTAAGGTTGAGAAGTTCCCATCAAAGTCGCCAGCTGTAGCAACTGGTTTTTAAATCAAGAGTCACCACAATTAGTTTTTATCCTAAGGAAAAGCATCTAATAGGAAACCCTAAGTTGTAAAGATAGAGATTCTAAGTTTGGACTTCATTAGATGAAAGGAAGGTGTTAGGCACCTTTCATCTACCTTGTTCACAAGGAGACTAGATTTTAGGTTTAAGCTTGGGGTAAACAGGGTTTTAAATTTTATTAGGGGAAAAGGGTTTTAATTTTTAATAGGGGAACTCGCCACGATTTTAGTCGTATGCCTACGTATCCTCTTATGAGGAATCAGAGTCCTAATTCGTAGTTCGTATGGGTTGGTGTTTTTTAGGGGTTGCAAATGTATTTTGAATCACCTCGCATTTGACTGGGAATAGTGATTGAGGAAATTTTGGCTAAATGCGAGATTAGTCAAAATCCGTTTGAAAACCTTTTGCAAAAAAACAGTTGTTTAGATTAGTTTGTTGCGAAAAAATAGTTTGATGCTTGTTAGTACTTTTTACCGTGTTAATTGCAAAAATTCTTGATTAGTGCATGATAAAAAATAATGCAATATATCGAAAATAATGTATTCATGAGTTTTGAATAAAAATAATTTGGATGATAGTATAATAATATTTACAATAATATCAAACAATAATTATATAATAATTATTAAATTAATAATAATAATAATTATTATTATTATAAACAATAAATAATAATAAAGGAAAATAGAATTAAAAATAAGTATTATAGAAAATAGCAAGTAATTTAATCAAACTCAGGGGGGGGGGGGGGGGTGCATTCTAGTTATGGCAGTAAAAATAGGGGGGGTGCTGATAAGTATACTGGGCTAGGCCTAAATGTGAATTTAGAATAGGGTGTGTGAACTATTTTGTGGTTTAGCAATCAAGGCAGGAGGGGTGTAGAAAATACTGGGCTTAGGCCCAACACGTTATGGAGAAGGGTCTTGGTGGATCGTGTGTTGTGAGGGAGTATTGGAGTACCATGAGACTTGGCCTAACAGCCTTTTAATCGACATCATGCAGACGAGATTGGGGAGAGCGCGTTAGTTATAGTATGCGTGCGAATATGGGATTGGGACGGGCACATATCATGTTTTTAATATTCATTTCTTTATTTTGTTTACAGCTACATTGCCATGTTCTTCTCTCTCACTCGTTACAGTATAAACCATTTCTTCTTCCTTTTCAACCCTTCTTCTAACCCCCCTGCGGCTCCATAATGGAAAACAAACCTACCCCATATTCCCAATCAACAATAAAAAAGCAACAAAAACAAGCTAGGTTACCCTTCACGATGTCGATTCCAATTTGAATCTTCCGGTCTGATTTGTTGTCTGATCTTCCCTCTCTCTTTTTTTCTTCTGCAAATTATAGTTAAGATTTGAAGATGCTGGTGATGATCGATTGAGGGTGCAGCGGAGCTTGAGGTTGGCGCGGCGGCGGCGGTACTATTAGGGTTCCAGATATTGGAACCCCGATTCCTTTCCTTTGTATTCAACGACGGCTTGGTGTTCTTCTTTGCGGCTTCCAGCTTCTTCGTCTCGGTTCTTCTTTGCGTTTTTCCACCATAATTCCCCTTGTATTCGTATCTACTTCTTTTTCCTTTTACTGTCTTCGACAATCCCCCCCTCCCCCTCTTCTCTGTATATTCTTCAGTATTTATAGGCTTTAGATTTTATGGTTTTGTTAGAGATTACAATTTTTTTAGCTTTGATTTAGGATAATTGCAAGAATTAGGGATTGAAACTGTTGTTGATTGATTTTTTGTTGAATGTAATTGATTTGATTGTACTTTGATTATTGATTCTATTTAGCTGTAAATTCCAGATTTGGTTTGATCTAAATTCTAGAGATTTGATTGAGTTTTAATTTTCTAGATTTGATTTAGTTGATTATTGTTGTAATTTGATTTGAACAGTATTTGTTCATTGAGAAAAAACACATTAAATTTGGCTTTATTGGTACAATAGGTGTTAGTGTAATATCTGATTGGGCTTTGCGCAAAAAACTGAACTGGGCTTTGCATTAGTTACTTATTCTATCCAGCCCAACAACATTGTTTCCTAATACAGTAAAAAAGATTTTAACCACTAGGCCCAATTGGCCTTTTTCCCAAAATAACAATTTCCTAATACAGCAAAAAAGGTTTTAACCACTAGGCCCAATCGACCTTTTTCCCAAAACAACAATCTTTAATAAAAAATTATAATTAACAAGAAATCAAGTTTAAAAACAAGTTTATCAGGAGTACAAAAAAAAAGTGTTACGTTTTCTTTAAAAAAAATTATTTTTTTCTTTATTAAAATAATAATAAACAATTCTTTCTTTTTAAATAATAATAATACTTTTTTTTAAAAAACAACAGATTGCACATCACTCCCCCTTTTTACTAACAACAATAAACACTTAAATGGGCTAAGTTAATATATTTAATTTCAACCTCTCCTTTACTAATAACGACTATTTAATAATTAAGAACTTAATAGTTACTCGAATAATTTTTATTTTCGAATCGCATGCGCCATTGTCCAACATGCCTCGCGAACGGGTTTATGAGTCTTTCTGATTTAGAAAACCCCGTTTTCCCGAATTAAAGTACACCCCTAGTCTTTGATAAATATGGGCCATTAGATACTGCTATACCATCCTTAATTAAATATTTCTTCTATTTTTATCTTAAAATGAAATCATCGAGGTAGGGAAAATTTGGGGTACAACACCTTTTGCCGAGGTCTTCTGGATAATCAACTGTCGAGATCAACCAGGTGAATCTACTTCCGAGATTCTGTTGAGAACTACCTTCTGCCGGGGTATTCTGGAAAATCATCTGCCGAGATTAACCAGGGGAATCTACTGTCGAGATTTGATTGAGAACTACCTTCTGTCGATGTCTTCTGGATAATCATCTTCCAAGATTAACCTGGAGAATCTACTTCCGAGATTCAACGTAGAATATATACCTTGATTGACAAAGATGATTGTCATCACATGAAACATGGTTTTATGCTATGCGTGTACATTTGATTGATGCATGAAATGTAATGATTGATTGATGCATGTAATGAGTGACTTGGATATTTATCAATGGATGTTGGATTTTGAAATGCGAATGCCTAATTGGGCTTTTTGAGATATGCTCGATCCATGCCGTCAGAGTTCGTCAGATGAATGAGATGATAAGTATAGCTTGATTTTGGATAGAAGAGCCCTAATGCATGATTTATGCAGCCTTATGCTTTATGATTATGACTCGAATGGTGCCCCTATTATGGAAAAAGAAATGATTAAGGCTCATAAAGGTTATTAATGCAATAAGAATGATTATTGAAAAAGTGGTAGGGTATTATGCTGACATGACTTCCTGATACTCTTTTTAAACTCGAAGATTGTGGATGTAAAAGAGAGGTCCCATGGGGATTGTGAAAGTATGAAGATGGATTGCCCATTGTTCCCTATCTTGCCCCAATATTTGAATTGTGAAACACCACACCCTTGATTAACCGAGCCTTGGAATTATTTTCCCTTGATGAACCATTTAGAGCCGACTTCTGAGTCTCGTAGTAGTCTACTCCAATATTTGAATTTTGAAAGGCATGCCCCTATATTTAGGATTTGGAGGAGTGTCCGAAGAAGGAACTTGGATCCTGCCATTCTATGATATAAGTTTTGATATAGGTAACCTCAAGTGTCTAAATCCTGAAAAGTAGGCCCTTTATCAACCGGTGTTTTAAGAAGTGATCCAAGTTGACCAAACCTTAGAATAAGTTCCCCTAGTCAACAAGATCCTCAGATAATATGCCCCTATGATCATTAGGATGTTCCTTGTTTATAGGGGTCCTCTTAGATTCTTTTCCCCTAGTTATAAGCTTTTTGGAAATGCTGCCTTTGATCAGACTATTTTGAAATCTCCTTGATGCTAAGTATTGACTCGTAAGTAAAATTGCCCCCTTTGAAAAGTAATCCTAATGTGATGCACATGCAAGTTCTTGAAATCGAAATTGATTTTTGAAAATAAATGGATTATTAGAGATGAAGAAGTGGCAACGTGGTTTAGTGATGATTTAACAAACATTAAGAGTCAGTTTAACACAAATTTTACTGAGTATGCCTTCATAGTAAACGTAGCTTCAATTAGGACTTTTGAAGGTTGTAACGTGGCCTGGTTCACGATTTCAAAAAATAAAGGATTTAAGGCTCAAAATTTTATTTATCACACCCATATTCTCCTTGATATTTTTCGTTCCTAAATTCAATTAACCCAATAAATGTGTTAAATGTGAAAGAGAATTTCCGTAGTCGCGTTGATGAGTAGAAGCATTTATAAGATTTAAGCACTTGATAAGAAGCATTGATTTTTATTGAGGTGACAGTCACAAGATTTTTTTCCAATTTATTTGTTTTTAATCCCTTATTTTGCATTGACCAGTTCTTTTGAATTTTCAGGTCTATCGGGATGCCCTAACTTTTCCCTAAGTCAAAATGTTTTTTCTTTGTTTTTGACTTAGCGGGCTCTCTTTTTTTTTTGAAAGTTTTCTTTTGAAATTTTTTGCCTCTTGATTCAGGAAGGTCGTTACTGCCATGTTTGATTTTTGCGAGCTTCATCGTTATTGTTCGCTTGATGTTGTCTGACGTACGTGAGAAAGAAGATGTTGTGAGCTTTATCTTCATTGTTTTGTCAATCTTGGATGATGTATGCAAGGAAGAGGATGTGTTTTAACCTTTTGGATAGATAGACTGATTCTCTTGAGATTAGAATGCATCCATGAATTAATTGAAATCTACCCTGCCCCTGGTTAACATTGTGGGTTTTCAGAAAATAGAAATAACTCTAACTTCTGGCTAGAGGGGATTAACTATGGATTATCTCCTTATTTCTCCACTGTTTAGGAAGTGAAAAAATGCCTTACATCGCCAGCTAAGCCTTACTATTAAAAAGCATACATCAACAAAATTTGATTATTTTGTATTTTCATCATTCTCCCTCGAAGTTTGTTGAAGAAAATTGAGAATGGAAGAGTGGAAAGTTAAATGGAAAGTGATGAAAGAGTGAATACGAATGAACTGATTTCTAAAACATGCATGATTATTTTATTAGAATCATTGATCCAAAGATACAAATTTACACCAAATGATTCTTAGCAACTAGGAAATTATAATTTGTAAATAATGAATCCTAATGATCCTATGGAAGAGATCCTTTGTTGATCCACTTGACTTCAGGAGATGCTTCATAGTTTTTGGACTTGTCAAAGCATGGGGATGACCCTTGACTTCTCTTCGGGCAAACCAAATATGTTGATAGGGCAATGGGGGAATCAATAATGAAAGTTGAAACTAAGGTGTTACATAGGCTTGTATAGTGAAGGGTTTCCTTCTCTCCATAATATGATTTGTAGGACCAAGCTCCTTTGAATCTTCAACGTTTCACCTTTCCTTCACAAATCTAAGATTTTCTTGAAATGCTTGGACTTTGTTCTTGAGCATCGGGAAATTTGTTAGCTGGATTGATAGCGACCAAGGGCGAAGGTGGAAATGCATGACATGAAAATGTATGAATGTACGAAAAGGTATGCAAAAATATTTTTTGGCTTTTGGGTATGCAAAATTTTTTAATGGATCTGCAATGCAACACAGACGTAGTATGGGGGTAGACGTAGGGGTACCCTATACAAGTTTAATGGTAAATATGAAAATGATGATGTCCTACACTGACTCAGAGACTGAAACATGTGTGAACTCCTACTGGATGGAGATAATGGTTGACATGGAAATGAGGATACCATATACTGACTCAGAGATTGAGTCATATAGGAACTCCTTAAGGATAAAGAAAGACGAAGAAGAATCCCTACAGGCTAGCAATTACAACAGAGGGACGGGAATTCCTACAGGCTAAGAATTGTGATAGACCAACGAACGATTAAGATGAAGGATGTACTTGAGGGAATAGCATTGAAGAGAGCACATGGTGACCAATCAACTGTCACCAAATCACATGGCCTGATATAGGCCACATGGAGTGCATTATCGAGGATATCTTTGGTGGGAAGATGAACAAGATCCTATAAGAGCTCTAAGGATAATGTCGGACGAAAGGGGGTCCCTACCAACTAGGGATTAAGATTTTCAAAAGAAAATCCCTACATGCTAGGGGTTATATCATAAAAATGCGGAAGCCCTATGGGCTAAATATAATAGTGGAAGAAAAGATAACCCTTGCGCGTTTAGGGATTATAGTGGGATTTGTGAAAAAGTATCCTTAGTTGGTAGGTTCCTAGTATGTGCCTACAGATATTATACCCTCCCCGTAAGGTGGTTCCCTCAAGGGTATCATTAATAACACAAGAGGGAAAGTCATAAGGCCTCCCTTAAATGGAGCCTCTTTGGAGACCTAAACTTTCGTCTCTAGGTCATGAAAGGCCTCATCATGAGATCTTGGTTTAAGGGTTATATAAAGAGTCATAGGTTTCATTACAAAGTCCTACCCCCCAAGAGGATGTCTCTTGAGATGTACTTGAAGGGTGAGAAAACACTTAGAGGGGGGGGGGGGAGAGGGTTGAATAAGTTTCTCCTTTTCTTTTTCTTAAAGGCTCAACAATAATGGAAAGACAAGGTTATTTTTATCCTGGTTCGTTTGAACTCAAACTATTCCAGTCCACCCGCCAAGGTGATTTCGCCTTTCTCAACAAGGACTTAATTCACTATAATCAATTGATTACAATCACACAACAACTGTTGTGACTAACAATGCACAAGTAATCTTACAAGTGACTCACACCACTAAGACTTAAACTAGTCCTAGTCTACTTGAGAAATCTGCCCAAACTTGGTCTCTCAAGGAACAATTACAAGAGTTAAATCTTTACAGATAGTGAAACAAAGTTTTCTTCTAAGAAAGCTATATCACAACTGTGATTTTTCACTAAGAATAGTATTGCATAAAGTGTATGAAAATTATTTGTGAGCCTAGAATATTTTCACGTAGCTTTTTCTTCTTTTTAAATTATTGAGTCTTTCAGTAGTTGGCTTGCAATTAATGTTCTTCTATATATAGTAAGAACAAAATGACCGTTGCTGCCTTCAAATGTGGAGAGTATTAAATGTTTGCGTGTTTCCTTGCACTATTCCATTTTCCAATGAACTAGCGTAGACACTTGAGTTCATGTAGTCGTCTTTGCATTAAATGAGCAAACGTCACTTGTAAGAACATGTTTCCTGAAGCTTGACAAGACTTGTTAGCTTTTGCATTCTTTCTGAACTTAGCTTTACGTCTTGATTCAGAACATGCTTGCATATCTTCTAAACAACTCTTGCTTGCTAAGTACTTCTGATCAGCGCTTGCTTTCAAAGAACTTCTGAAACATAGCTTACACAGAAACTTGCTAAGTGTTAGAAGATGTATTTAAATAATTATCTTACCAGAGTCAGCATCAGCACTTACGCTAAAACAAATAGTTCTTTCATCAAAGAACTTCTTCATTTATTTTCAGCTCAGCACATCAAAATGATTTTGTGAGAATATTATCTGAAACAATTAAATACGTTCATCAGAGTATCAATTATATAAAATATAATTTATTGTTATCATCAAAACTCTGAGATATGATCATAACCAATCTTGTTCTAACAATCTCCCCCTTTTTGATGATGACAAAAAAATATTCAGATAAGAAATAAAATTTAATAAGAGATAGGAATCTCCCCCTGAAATAAATATTTCTATAAGAAAAACTTCCTGAGAATTTTCATCAGAGCATTGAAATTTAAATGATACCTGTAAAGTTCTTTAAAGCATAGAAAGAAATCTTGTATTTTGTTAGAATGTTTGACTTAGTCCCATAACTGTTAATCAGAGATTAGATCAAAATACTCATTTTCTCCCCCTTTTTGGCATAATCAAAAAGTATATAAAAATAGTTGAAGAGCGTAAAAAAAATTTTATAATAAAAGATTCAGAGGTTCAACAAAACAACAAACAAAAACAAGAAATATAATGACACTAAGATTTCTTAGAAACAAGGGCCATAAGAAGATTCTTGATCTCAGATGCAAATTCCTCTTATTTCATCACCCAACTTCTGATTTCTTGGTTTTTCTGATCTTGCTTGTCCAAGCGCTCATGAATAGCTTCGTTATCCCTCTTAAGCTCATTCAGAGTATCCATTACAAGTGAAGTAGGATCAGAGGATGTAGAAGCTTCAGCAGAAACAAGCTTTGGAGTAGCAACCATTGAGTCAGAACGAACAAAAGTTGATAGAAGAGTGCCCAGATCCACCATAAGAGTTGGCACTGGTTCAGGTGCAGCTTTAGCAGAAGGTTGATTCAGCAGAACTATTGCCAGAGGATTTAAATCTTCAGAGGTATCTTCAGATTCATATTCTGAAATGTCCATTTGATCAGCTGGAGCATTAGCAATCATCAGAGAAGACTCCTTGTCCCAAATATCAGCAGCTTCTGACTGAAAAGCATGCAGATGCTTGGAGAAGTTCTCAATCACCTGAGAGTGACATAAGTCTTGCAGCTTCAGTGACTCAGCATCTAAAGTTCTTCTGAACGTTTCCCACAGAAGATCTGTTGTTGCTGGGTTCACATTTCTGGTGCAATCTGTCTTCAGCAGGTCCAACCAAGCTTGAACTTATGTTAAAAATTTCTGAAAGAATATATTTACATCTGGCTGAACAGGTTTTGGAACAAACTTTTTGAAGGTTTTATTTTCCAGAAATTGTAGAGATTTAAAATCAACTACAATTTTCAAAAAGTCAGTTAGTTCAGGATTTTCTGATTGTTCATGTGTTACTGATTGGTCAGGTTAGTCGGGTTGTTCAGAAGGTTCAGGTGTTTCTGATGGATTGAGAGTTTCAGAAGGTTCATGTGTTGCTGATGGTTCAGATGGTTCACGAGGTTCATGAGTTTGGTGTTCTGGAATGTGAGGAGGTGAAATCACTAGTGAGTTAGGAGTTGGAAGTTGTGGAGATGTGGGTGGTGTGATGTTAGGTGAAATGATTATGGTGTTGTCAGTAGTTGGGGTAGGATTTTGTGTTTGTGTTTTGTTCATGGCAAAGATGTTTTCAGAAGGTAGGTTGAATGGTGGCTTTAGAGTGGCCAGAGGTTCGTTGATTCCGTGTATTCTCCAAGAGTCAGCATCATACCATCCAGTAGGTCTAGGTGATAAAGTTCTGAGAGGAGGTCTAGAAAGGTTTTCAGCAGGAATGGATTGAGAGATAGGTGTTTGAGAGGGTTCTGAGTGAGAGGGTTCTGTTTGGGTTTCAGAGGAGTAATCATCAGAGTCAAAATCACTCAAGTCTGATAAAATTTGATTTCTTTGAGGATTTTCATCAAGAGGGTCAGAGGGTATAGTCAGGTCTATATCAACATATATGTCTCCTAAGGTCTGGGGTTCAGCAGATGTAGATATATTTTCAGAATCATAAACAGAAATAGTTTTAGCTGGTGTACCTGATTTCTTCTTCTTCTTCTGAGGTCTGGCAGATGGTCCTTCAACTGCTTTCCTCTTCAATGGTTGCTGAAAGACAACATTTGGAGCAGCTTCATGTCTTCCTTTAAGCCAAGATGGATAAATGGGTATTCCACTTTATTTACAAATTTGAATTTAATGCAGGATGATGCGAGGGTGATCACCTAAGTTGAACAGTGGAAAATCAGCAATTGGTATCCTCCTTCTCTTAATAGTTGCTGAAACAAAAGGAGTTGGTTCTATCAGAAGTTTGTCAATAATCTTCCTCTTCACCAAGTTCTTTCCAGTCAGAGCCTTTTTATAAGTAGGCTCTAACTCCCCTAGCAGATTTGCTTCATCTAAGTGAGCAATCAGACCATTCTCATTCAGAATGTCTGAAATCAGTCTCCCCATTGGAATCCAATTCCTTTTGGATTTATGGTTCTTCATTCTTTCTGCTTCTCTCGTTTCTTTGACATGAGCCCAGAGATGATCAAACAAGAGATATGGTAAATCAATTTTGACATTTGTTCCAAGACATAACAACAAGTATTGCTGGTCAGCATTTATATAGTCTGGAGAACTAGTTTCCTTCCTATGATGAATGCAACCATGGATTATTCTTGCCCATATCTTGTACTTATTTTTCAAGTCTCTGACCTTTAAAGACGCTTGCCCATTTGTAAAAATTTCTGCATAAACCTTTGACATTTCCATTCTTCCATTAGCAATTCCAGTTACTCCAGTTCCTTCAAAACCTATAAGTTTTCTGATTAGATTTTCAGTAATGGAGATTTCCTTACCCATCACGAAAGAGAGGATGACCTTTGGAGAAGTAATTGCGTGTATCCAAAATTCTTTAACAAGGTGTGGAAAGACTGGACCAACTAGACGGTCAAAGAAGTTTCCCCAACCTTGAAACTCCACAGAAGGAAGAAGATCAAATCCATTAGCTTTAAGATTCTCAAAATCCACCATTAATTCACTTATAACCTCTAAGCTATCCACTGGAATGAGAGTGGTTCTTTCAGGAACGATGTATTGCTCAGATTGAATGTTCTCAGAATGAGTAGAGGAGGAAGCCATAGGAGAACTTAGGTTTGAGAGAAGAAAAACGGGTTTCAGAGAAAAAATACAGAGACGTTTGAGTTTTGAAAGAGAAGGTAAAAAGTGAGAAGGGTTTTTACAAAGGTATTTATATGAAGACTTTTCAGAAATAGGTTAAAAAATAAAACTGTAAAAAGAGTATTTAATAAAAATTTAAATAAAAAGAATCTAATCATGACTTAGCATTTAATGAAATTGAAAAGTAAGGGGAAAGCGTGAGATTTTAATCAAATCATAACAGTTACCTAAAATGGCATATATAGCTTAGCACGCGTGACCTTTCAGAAACACACCAAGTGTTCATCTCCTGAAGGTTGCATGGGACAAATGTTTGATCTAATGAACTACTGAGCTATACTTGAAATGAAACGTTAGAACATTTCAGAACTTTACATATAGCTTCTGATGTAACTTCTCTTCTAACTTCTGAAGAGTTGTTAATCAGAACATTCATTTCAGAACATTTTGAAGTCAAACATAGAAGATAAATATTATTTTATTCAGGACATAATTCCATACAAATATTTTTCAAAATGAATTTAATTCTATCTTCTGAAAGGGGTTTGGTAAAAATATCAGCCCACTGATGGTCTGTTTTTACAAAGTTTAAATTTAAAATTCCCTTCTGAATATAGTCCCTTATAAAATGATATTTTAATTTCAATGTGTTTAGCTTTAGAATGTAAAATAGGATTTTTAGAAAGACAAATTGCAGAAGTATTCTCACAGAAGATAATAATCTTACTTTCATAAAGATTAAAATTTTCTAGCTGACTTTTCATCCAAATCATCTGAGAACTCATCTTTTCTGAGTAGGTTGTTCAGAGATTCTGAGATTATCCAGAGCATTGTCAAGAGGATGATCTTATGAGTCTTCCTTTGCTTCTGAGTCTTTCTTTGCTTCAGAGTCTTCCTTTGCTTCTGAAGTTTAAGAGTTTGAGGGATGATCTTCTGTACCTTTTAGACAATCTTCGTACAGAGCTTCTGATGTTGTATTTCCATTCCTGTTTCCAATAGTTTTAGAGCCAGTAATCTTCTGTTTCTGATTACCTCTGAAACCTGCGAATCTTTTAGATTCTAGGCTTTGGAACATATGCTTTCTTTCCTCCATGAGTAGAGAGCATCCAGAGTCCAGGTGTTAGTACTGGAGCATCAACCTTGCTGTTAAAAATATCTGCAACATAGATGATTTTGTCTTTTGGTACCCATATCTTTTTGGGTCCTCTTGGGTTAGAGTATTTAAAGTTCTGTTTGAACTTTGGATTAGCATAAGAGTTTCCAGAGTGAGATGTATATTTAATATTATGTGTGTGCCCAGTGGTGAAGTGAGAATAGAGAGGAGTACGTTTGATAACCATATCCTTAACTTTCTTAGGCGGGGATACTTTGCCTTTGTATCCTATACCTATTATGTCTTTCTTGCTAGCTCCATAAATCATTGAAGCCATTTTTCTTCTATCTATGTTTTTAGTCAGAAACTTCTGAAAGCTTTGATCATATTTATTTATGATCTTATCAGCATTACTAGAATCTTTTGAGATTATTTCCTTCTGAGAGTTTTGTAGATCATTTTCTAGTTTTGAAATCTTTTCTTTTAACTCAGAGTTTTCTGATCTCAGGCTCTCAGTTACTTCAGAGTCAAAAGCAAGATCCTTTTTCAGATTCCTGAATTTGACTCGAAGCTGCTGATATCTTTCCAGAATTTCACTCAGACTTTCTCCTAGTTCAGCTTTAGTGAAATTAACAGTGAAGTCAGGGAATACCTCTTCAGTGTTTGATTCTGATTCTGACCCTGATTCTGATTCAGAAGATTCAGAGACATATGATAAGTTATCAGTTTGAGCTATATTGGCTTGTTCATCTTCTGAATTTGTCCTGTCTTCAGAAGATTCAGAATTATCCCATGTTGCCATAAGACTTTTCTTATTTTCCTTAACTAACTTCCCTTTATGTTTCTCCTTCTGAATCCTTGGACACTCACTTTTGTAGTGACCTTGTTTATTGCATTCATAGCAGGTAATAATTCTGTTACTTGATATTCTATGTCCAGAGGATTGTTCAGAGTCATTTCCTGTTCTTTTGGAGTTTCTGAAATTCTTCTGCTTGTGCTTCCACAGCCAATTGATCCTTCTGGAGAGCGAGGATAGTTCATCTTCTTCTGAAGCAGATTCTTCAGAGTTTTCTTCTTCACCCTGAAGAGCTTTAGTTTCATATTTTATAATTGATTTAAGGGCAACAAACTTACCTTTCTCCTGAGGCTCGTGCTCATCAAGTTCTATCTCATGACTTCTGAGAGCACTGATGAGTTCTTCAAGATACACGTTGTTCAGATCTTTTGAAACTTTGAAAGCAGTGAACATAGGTGCCCATCTTTTGGGTAAACTTCTGATGATCTTCTTAACGTGATCTGCCTTAGAATATCCCTTGTTCAGAACTCTCAGGCCAGCAATCAGAGTTTGAAACCTTGAGAACATATCTTCTATAAATTCACTTTCTTTCATCTTGAAGGCTTCATACTTCTGAACGAGAGCCAAAGCTTTAGACTCCTTCACTTGAGCGTTTCCTTCATGATTCACTTTAAGAGACTCAAACATATCATGTGCTGTATCTCTATTTGTGATATTTTCATATTCCATTTTAGAGATAGCATTTAGAAAAATATTTCTAGCTCTACGATGATTTTTGAAATCAGCTTTTTGTTGTTTATCCATATTTTTCTATCAATCTTATTTCCTTGAGTCTGTAGGATGTGTGTAACCATCCAAGACTATATCCCATAAATCACTATCATGACCTAGAAAGAAACTTTCTAGTCTATATTTCTAATAATCAAAATCTTCTCCATCAAACACTGGAGGTCTGGTGTAGTTATTGTTGTTTTGTTCATTTGTCATTGTGTTTTCTTTCTGGATCTTTTCCTGACACGGTTAAGTGTTGCGCTCAGAGTCAAGCTCTGATACCAATTGAAGGGTGAATGGAAAGACAAGGTTATTTTTATCCTGGTTCGTTTGAACTCAAACTACTCCAGTCCACCCGCCAAGGTGATTTCGCCTTTCTCAACAAGGACTTAATTCACTATAATCAACTGATTACAATCATACAACAACTGTTGTGACTAACAATGCACAAGTAATCTTACAAGTGACTCACACCACTAGGACTTAAACTAGTCCTAGTATACTTGAGAAATCTGACCAAACTTGGTCTCTCAAGGAAAAATTATAAGAGTTAAATCTTTACAGATAGTGAAACAAAGTTTTCTTCTAAGAAAGCTATATCACAACTGTGATTTTTCACTAAGAATAGTATTGCACAAAGTGTATGAAAATTATTTGTGAGCCCAGAATATTTTCACGTAGCTTTTTCTTCTTTTTAAATTATTGAGTCTTTCAGTAGTTGGCTTGCAATTAATGTTCTTTTATATATAGTAAGAACAAAATGACCGTTGTTGCCTTCAAATGTGGAGAGAATTAAATGTTTACGTGTTTCCTTGCACTATTCCATTTTCCAATGAACTAGCGTAGACACTTGAGTGCATGTAGCCGTCTTTGCATTAAATGAGCAAATGACACTTGTAAGAACATGTTTCCTGAAGCTTGACAAGACTTGTTAGCTTTTGCATTCTTTCAGAACTTAACTTTACGTCTTGATTCAGAACATGCTTGCATATCTTCTAAACAACTCTTGCTTGCTAAGTACTTCTGATCAACGCTTGCTTTCAAAGAACTTATGAAAATAGCTTACAGAGAAACTTGCTAAGAGTTAGAAGATGTATTTAAATAATTATCTTACCAGAGTCAGCATCAACACTTGCGCTAAAACAAATAGTTCTTTCATCAAAGAACTTCTTCATTTATTTTCAGCTCAGCACATCAAAATGCTTTTGTCAAAACATTATCTGAAACAATTAAATACGTTCATCAGAGTATCAATTATATAAAATATAATTTATTGTTATCATCAAAACTCTGAGATATGATAAGAACCAATCTTGTTCTAACAGTATTCCTTTCTCGGATTTCCACTGACTCTAGGTGAAGTTGTCACATAAACTCATGTGACTGATTTATCCCCTTGACTAATAAACGAACCTTCTTTCTAGGGTTTTTTTGAAATAATAAAATTCCGCCACTAGATGAATAAATAAAATAAAGATAATAAAGATATAAAAAGTAAATAAGCCAAAATAATAATTAAATGTAAAAATATAACAAAAATAGAAAAACCCTTAAACCCTAAATCCAAAGAAAGGCTTCTAACCCTTGGGTTGAGTCCCCAGCAGAGTCGCCAGCTGTTGTAACCAATTTTAAATTGAGAGTCGCCACCCTTAATTTTTATCTTTGAGAAGGGGATATAAAGGATAACCCTAATGTGGTCAAATATTCTAAGTTGTTTGGATCGTTTCTAAATGAAGGGAAGGTGTTAGGCACCCCTTATATACCTTGTTCACAAGGATGCTAGGGTTTAGAATTACGTCTTTGGAAATAGGGTTTTAATTTTTATTAGGAGAATTCACCATGATTTTTAAGTCGTATGCCTACGTATCCTTTTATGAGGAATCAGAGTCCCAATTTGTAGTTCGTTGTGTTTATTGGTGTTTTTTTATAGGATTACGTAGAAATGCTTTCGAATTATTCTTGAACCTTATCTGGGTTTTAAAATTAAATGATCGTAGACGCAGTTCGCAGTTAATTTCGAAAGAAATTCTCCATAATCCTTTTTAGAAAATAATCTTGAGTTTTTGATTATGTTAGTTGAAAATGTTTTGGTGTTGGATAGCTATATTAATACGTAAAGTTGGGGAAGTCTGACATAGTCTCCTCGTCACGTGGCCAGATATTGGCCACGTGTCATTCAAGGATGGAGTATTTGATGAATTGTGCAGATTTTAATATGGTCAGAGATTCTAAGTTATTTGACTCATTTCTAGACGAAGGCAAGGTGTTAGGCACCCTCTTATCTACCTTGTTCACAAGGATACTAGGGTTTAGAATTACGGCTTAGGAAATAGGGTTTTAATTTTTATTAGGGGGACTCGCCACGAATTTTAAGTCGTATGCCTACGTATCCTTTTATGATGAATCAGAGTCCCAATTTGTAGTTCATAGTGTTTGTTGGTGTTTTTTATAGGATTACGTAGAATTGCTTTTGAATTATCCTTGAACCTTGTTTGGGTTTGAAAATTGAGAGATCGAAGATGCCGTTTGCAATTACTTTCAAAAGAAATTCTCCTCAATCCTTTTTCGAAAATAATTTTGAGTTTTTTGTTATGTTAGTTGAAAAATGTTTTGATGTTAGTTAGCTATATTAAGACGTAGAGCGGGGGAAGTATGATATAGTCTCCTCGTCACGTGGTCAGATATTGACCACGTGTCATTCACGGATAGAGTATTTGATGAATTGCGCGAATTTTAATTGTTTGATTTTGAATAATAAGCTGGTAGACGATGTGTCGACCAATTTAATTATTCGAAGATGGACATCATATTATTTATAGAATGTTTGAATTAATTTGGACTTAGAAGACATTTAAATATTACTTCTAATTAAATAACACAAATTTATTTTTTAACTTAATAACCTAAGTAGAAAATCTAATTAAAAATAAAAAACGAAATGAATATAGCATAACCTCTAATTAAGCTAAGCTAAATAACATCAATTTAATTAAGATGATAATTTAATATAAAAGATCCTAATTAACTTTGTAAATCTAAAATAATTAATTAGGTTAAACCAATTTAATCCTCTTCTTCCATTATTTTGATCCTTTATGTTGTAATTGCTTAGAAATAGCAGGGAGCACTCGTTGGGGCTGGTTGCAGTTGATCGAAATGCAGTAGCGGCGCGAAGTCCTTATATTCTACAATTTTTTTCTTTGTTAGCATAATAGGAGTATATATATATAATTACATTCACCTAAATGCGTCAAACACATGAATGTTGATTGATAAGGAAATCCCAAACTAATACCATTTGGTTAATTAAACTATGAAAAAGTTTTAATATAAACAACCTAACAAAACTCAACACCCAAACCAATACATCCGCCAAACTTTAATGGAATAGATTCTTTTATGTACAAAGGTTGTGTGTCTGAGAAAATAAATATTTATTTGTGATGTGTTAGTGCTTGGAAGTTTCGAATGAGAGCAAAGAATTGTTAGTATTGATCATCATATGGTAGAAAAATAAATCAAATTAAAATTAAAGAAAGTAAAATTGAAAACAAAAAGGGTGGCCTCATATTTAATCATTGGTAAAAATCATTGATAAAAAAAAGTGTAGGAAGGGTTTGAATAAATGTGTGTGAAGTGTCGATAATGTGTATGTTTTTATGAGTGAAATTGTGAGAAATTGTGAAATTGTTGATTTGTAAGATGATAAGATGAAAGTGTGGATAAAAAATTAGGACAACAATGAGTCCTATTTATAGAGTGAAATTAGGTTAAAAATACTTGGAGAATAAGTTAGCCCAAAATGAATGAAAAGTCTGATCTCCAAAAAAGAAAGAAAGTTAGTGAAAAAAAAGGAATATAAAAATATTTAAAAGTGCACCACAAGAGATTTGAACCTATGACCTTATGCTTGCAAACTTCATTCTTTACCAATTGTGTTATGTTACTCATTTGTAAATAAACCCAATTGAGAGTATATGAATGTGTGTAGATATTTGCTATTTTAAAAATACAAATAATTTGAAATAAATTATTATATTTTTAACTAGACTTGAGAACGAATATTTATAAAACCCCAAAATATTAATGTAAATCAAAAGAACTTTATAAAAATTCAAGTTTGAAATTAATTTCGATCGTAGTGATAAAGAGCAGGCAAATTTGGGGTATGACACATACCCAGACCATCCTTGATTTTCAATAAACCCATTGATGAAACCATCTTCGAACACATAGTTGGGTCTTTTTTATTTGATTACCTCGAGAAGATTTTCATCTCTTTGAAGGGTTCTAACAACCATAATATGCAGACAAGCTTGAAGAGAAGAGACAATAGAAGATGATACAAGGATTAGGACTTGATGAATGACTATAGATCAGAGGAGATATTAATAGCCAGTCAAGCAGTTCATGGAGTAAGACGATTGAAACACTCAAATGACGTCATAAACTTCTAAAAGAAGGAAATAAAAGTAGAAGTAGATCAAACGTTAAGATGAGAGAAAACAAAAACATTTAATTTAGAACACGACATGGAATATCAGGAAAAAGCATAGGGGTATGACATGAAACGACTGTTCCCAAAAAATAGTGAAAAAGGAGTAGTTAAATAAATGTAATCATGATTAATCAATTTCAAGAAAAATAACTGCTCGTGCACGACCTACGTAGAGTGTGATATTGTTGGCTGAAGATTTTGATAATATTATTAGAAGCCAAACAAATTGAATGTTTCGATCGAAATGAAACAAAGCGTCATGTTTCGAAATAGCAGAAGCAGTGTTTCGAATGAGCATATCAAAGCTTGGAGCTTCGAGTGGCAATTATGGGAATATATCTAAAGAAGTCTCGAAATGACAACAAGGTTGTATCTAAGGAATGCGTTCGAAGCAAGGAAGTGCCAAAACATTTGAAATTCAAATGCAAGCGGGATGTTCGAAATTTGAAATATATGCGCTGGAGCATTCGAAGACACGTGGAAGTAAGAGAGAGGCATTGCTCTGCATGTTCTGAACGTGGCAGAATTTTATAGCAAGACCGTTATGGTCGAAATAGTATAAATAGAAGTCTTAGCATTAGGATTTCGTGTGTCATATCTGTTTGTACAAAATACTCAGTAAACATTCAAATTACCGCATGGCTAGGGAAACGAATGCAAGAGCAATGTACGTATGATAGCACCACATGTTTATGATTTAATGAAAACCCTTTATCATTTCCAGTACTTTCCTTTAGCTTTCTGTCAAATACCATTTACAAGTTTTCTCATTTAAAGTCTTTTTATTCGAAATCTTTTCATTGATGCCTTACATTTAAATACTGTCTTTCCATTTCAAATACTTTACATTTCAGAAAACTGTCATACTTTTCATGCCCTTATCTTTAAGTTTTTGTCCTTCGAACACCTATTTTTACTTAAAGTCATTTTACAGATTTCTTGCATAAAACGCTTTCTTCGCATTTCGAATCTTTTACATTAACTGTTTTGTTTTACGTTTCGAAGCCATTTACTTATCTTTTATGCAGTTTTACATGTCTTTACAATTAACATTTATTCATGCAATTTAGTTTCTCGCACATATATTTTGATTACACCTTTAGATCTTTAAGAGAGAAATCGAAATAAGTCAAACACCTACACAACACTCTAAATACCAACCATGAATACCTGTTCGATCATGAGAGTTACCCTAATGACCAACAAGTCCTAGGATCAATCTAGTCGATCCTGCGAGTTACCAGAGAAATTGAATAACAGTCAGTAAGTTTATTCGATAGTTTGGAAGACTAGCGGTTGTTTACCAGAAATCACTGGAAACAAATTGGCACACCCGGTGGGACCAATCGTTAGACATTAGAAACAAATTGTTGAGACATAACCATTATAAAAACGTTGGAACCTAAGAAGTTTGCTGTTTTATGAACCTAAGAAGTGGTAAAATAACCAACAGCAACCAACCCTTATCCAGAAGAAAATGTTTGAACAAGATGTCTAATTCTGACAATCAACAAGGGGAACAAAATGCCCCACATACAACAGGCACTAATGTGTCCACTTCGATGGGAACATCTAATGTGATCCCTTCGAATGCACAGTCTGTTGCGTCTTCAACCAGTAATATAGCCACTAATGGAGTAAGTGGCATATCAACTAATAGTTCGATCTTAGGAAATACTGGAACCATTGGTTATCCTGGGGAATTTGTTCCACCATTAGGGACATAATCCCATTTCGCCACTCCACTAACTAGACCACCCGGTTTCGACGGTAATAGAACCAGAAACTCCTCTTATGGAATGCCAACATCCTTTATGGCAGGTTTACACAATTCCACATCGAACTCATCACCACAATTAGGGTCTGGGTCTGGGGCGAATCAGTTTATGACAAATAACCAAGGGTCAGTGGGTTATAGCACAATTCCTATTTTAACCACAGAAAACCAGTTGGCTTTTAGGCAATTGATGGATGACAGTAACCATAATATGATAGGGGGCAAGGGCACAAACTATGCAGAAAATATTTGCCCCAATAGTACAAAATGTGACTGTGACAAACAGGGAAAACGCTGATAACATGAGTCGAATAGCAGATTTCTTTGCTCCCCCAGAAAGGCGTAGGTAGAATCAGGCGGGAGTTCGAGCAAACATGCCTGTTGTGGAACAAGTTGCTAACGACCCAATTTATAGACCACCTAGAGAAGAAGTTAACTTGGGGGCAAGGGCACAAAGGCTAGAAGCCCCAATAATCCCAGGCCCACAAAGAGAAATTATGGAACCAGGGGCAAGGGTCGAAAGGCTGGAAGTCCCAGAGTTTCGAGAAGAACAACCTAGGGGGTTGTCATGGTGGGTCGAAATCAAGATGCTGATGCATTCGTTCATAGAATTCGAAACGATAACATCTTGGCAGAAAACAATTTAACCACCATGATAGAGAGAGTCATGGCCAAGAATGGCCTCAACACAGGAATGAGAAGGCCAAATTATGCTTCTCCTATATTAGATTGCATAATGCATACTGATTTGCCAAGGGGATATAAAGTCCCTAAGTTTACAAAGTTCGATGGGGATACCAATGAGTCAACAGTCGAACATATAGCCAGATATCTAACCGAAGCGGGAGATATAGCCAATAATGAAGATCTCAGGATCAAATATTTCCCAAGTTCCTTGACTAAAAACGCCTTCACATGGTTCACCACTTTGCCTCCTGGGTCCATTGATACTTGGGCTCTTTTGGAGAGATTATTCCATGAACAATTTTACATGGGACAGTCGAAAATAAGCTTGAAGGAATTAGCCAGTGTCAAGAGAAAGTTTACCGAACCCATAGATGATTATCTGAATAGATTTAGGCTTTTGAAATCCAGATGTTACACAGTAGTGCCTGAACATGAGTTAGTCGAAATGGCCGCTGGTGGCTTGGATTACTCTATTCGAAAGAAACTAGACACTCAATATTTGAGGGACATGGCTCAGTTAGCCGATAGGGTTCGACAGGTCGAAAGGCTAAAGGCCGAAAAGGCCAGAGTCTTCAAGAATAACAAGAAGGAAAGGATCTCCTATGTTGGAACTGAGGAAGCAGAAGATTATCCTGAATTCGAATTCGAAGAGGTCGAAATTGACCTTGCTGAATTAAAACAGGCACCACCTTACTCCTGCAAGTTATTAGTTCCCACAAAAGGGAAAGAGATTGTTGAAAATGAGAAAAGTGACAAATTCCCAAAGAAGGTTTATACCTTTGATGTCACTAAATGTGACGAGATTTTTGACTTACTTGTTAAAGATGGACAACTCATTGTGCCATCAAATGTCAAAATACCTCCTCTAGATCAAAGAAAGAAGAGAGGATTTTGCAAATATCATAGTTTCCTAGGCCACAAAACCTCACATTGTTTTCTTTTCAGGGACCTAATTCAGAATGCAATCAAAGATGGCAGACTGAAGTTTGCTGATAAAGCAAAGATGAAAGTGGACGAAGATCCCTTGGACGTCGCAGACACCAACTACTCCGAGCCTGCATGCATTAGAGAGATTAACATGGTGGAAGCTGACCAAATTGATGTCCCAATAGGAGAGAAAGGTACTAAAAACGAAAGCTGGGTGATGGTCGAAGTCGATAAGGAAGTCACTGAATACGTCCAGAAGCTACCAGAGACTTCGATTGAAGCAGCACCTTTAGTTGTTGCAAAAGAAATCCAGGCTACTGAAGGCCAAGAAAATCAAAACCAAGAATTGACACAGGTCACTGAAGGCCTGAGGCTGGAATTGGAGAAAGTCCAAATCACGAAGCCAACTTCCCCTCAGAAGGAAATATGGGATACTCTAGGGGAACCCAGTGGAAAATTTGATTATTTGGTCAAATATTCTGCCCCAGAGAGTTCGAAGGTTCACATTGAAGATATAAAGCCCACAGGATGGGGAGATGATGAAGCTAAGGGGGAAGATGTTGAGGTAAATATGGTGGATATGGAGAGGCCTCGCTCTGAGATGGAAGAGGTAGAAAGATACTTAGAAAAAGAGAAGTATAAAATGGAGGATAATCACGCTGGAGATGCTAGTCTCAAGGATTACCTCATGACATGCCACAAGGGAGATACAGGCATGATACTGTGCCCTAGGTGCAGCATCCTCTGCAATCAGAGAATCGCTGCGAATTTCGAGAGGGTACAGAGGGCTCGAACCGGCAACAATTGGCGCCAGGATAACCAGTTGTTCAGGTGTTATCCTAAGGCTGGAGAAAGTTTGCTGGAATTTGTGTTTCACTGCTACAAAGGGGCAACCAAGTGCTTGATTTTCCCAAGGTGTTCTGCCGTGTATGATCAAAGCATGGCCAGAGCCTTCGAAACGATTCCCTTCGCCCCTTGCTGGAACCATCAAGAAATTGTCCAGATGGGCCAGCGTTTCGACAACAGACACAAACAACGAAGGCCTGATAGCCCTCACCCCAAGGCTGCTCGAAGAGTGACTTTCAAACTCCCTGCTGAAGTGCCAACCGACAGATGGCTGCAAGTCAGAAATGACAAAGGCAAAGACAGATGGAGAAACACCGAACGAAATGCACGCCATGCTATGACATACAGAAGGCAATTCAACATAGCAAAAAGGGAAGAGGTAATATTAGAAAACTACAAAGGAAGGAACCCCATGTCGAGATCCCAGTGGCGCAGGCAACAAAGGATTCAAAAGGCTGAGAGGGAAGCTGTGGCAAACAAAGGGGTCACTTCAACAAAGAACCAAGGTGAATCTAGCACCAACAAACCAAAAAATCAAACTGAAGATAAACCTCCAGTGAATATGAGGCTTTTCTCTGAAGTGCAACTAGATGAACCAAAGGAATACACTCCAGGCCCAGAGGAAGACGAAGATATGATAACAAATAACTTCGAATCTGAGGGGGAGTCTTCTTTCAACCTAAACTGCAACGTGGTATCTGTGCTTCCCTGTGAATTTGGGCAGGAAACCGAAATTGATGAATATGAGGAGGAAAATACCACAGATTTGATGAAGCATAGGCCTGTGTGCTACTATGTGATGGACAATGGGGCTGTCGAGGAGCAAAATGCGTTCTTCGAACGTCCAGAACCTGCTATGAAGAACCATCTTAAGCCACTATTTATTCGGGAAAAAGTTGGTGCCCATGGTGTGAATAAGGTTCTAGTGGATGGGGGTGCTGCAGTCAATTTGATACCCCACTTCATGCTGAAAAGATTAGAGATCCGCGAAGGAGACATCAAGCCCCATAATATGGTTCTGTCCAATTATGAGGGGAAAGTGGGCAAAACACTGGGAGTGGTCCAGTTGGAATTGACAATAAGCTCAAGCTGTAGGCCCACCATGTTTATGGTGATCGAAGCCAAGGCCAACTACAACTTATTGCTGGGAAGGGAGTGGATCCATGGCGTAGGGGCAGTTCCTTCGTCAATGCACCAGCGATTAGTTCTATGGAGAGATGATGGGATCGTGGAAAACATTGAAGCAGACCAGAGTTACTTTATGTCAACAGTCAATTTAGTTAACAAGAGGGACTATGATAAACATCTGGCAAAGATTGCTCAGTGTGTTCCAAATGATGAGATCAACGAAACCAGAAACGCCCACTACTACATGACCCTTCGCCATGATGGCCTTTACTGGGATAGAACAAAAATCAGTGAATAAGAGGGAGTCGAAAGTACTATACAAAGACGGCCAACAGACTGGGACTTCGACAACCTTATCCATGACTGAGTCCACCTTTTTCGAAAGGATTTCGGCCTATATGGCTGAGAACGAATCAAAAGCGGCCCTAGAGGCTGAAATAAACAAATTAGCTGTAAAGATGAACGAAATAAGTGGGGTTGGTTCGAAATGCTCACCCTTCAAAGAACTTGAGATGGATCAAAGGTTGGACGCCATCTACGATAAAGAACCCTTAGGCTTCGAAAGGGACCCCATAGACTCAGGTGCCAAAATGTTGGCACAGGATCCACTCGAAGAAGTCAATTTAGGGGATGAAAAAACGAAAAGAATAACCTACATAAGTGCAAAGCTTAGCCCAGGCCTCAAGCAGGAAGTAATCGAAGTCCTCAAGAAAAACAAAGATTGCTTCGCATGGGATTATGACGAAATGCCTGGTTTAAAGAGGGAGTTAGTCGAACACAGACTGCCAATCAAAGATGGCAAGAAGCCCATCAAACAAACTCCCAGAAGATTCGCACCAGCGGTTCTCACGAAGATTAAAGCTGAGATCGAAAGGTTGCTGCGTTGCAAATTCATCAGAACTACAAGGTACGTCGAATGGTTAGCAAATATAGTACCTGTTATTAAGAAAAATGGTTCTTTAAGAATTTGCATAGATTTTAGGGATTTAAACACTGCAACCCCTAAAGATGAGTACTCCATGCCTGTGGCATAAATGCTAGTAGACTCTGCCGCAGGGTTCGAATACTTGAGTATGTTAGATGGATACTCTGGGTATAATCAGATTTTCATTGCTGAAGAAGATGTTGCCAAGACAGCATTTCGTTGCCCAGGAGCCTTAGGCACCTACGAATGGGTGGTGATGCCTTTTGGTTTAAAGAATGCTGGGGCAACTTATCAAAGGGCAATGAATTCGATTTTTCATGATTTCATTGAAACCTTCATGCAGGTGTATATTGATGATATATTCATCAAATTTATATCTGCAGAAACACATTTGCATCATTTGAGCCAATCATTCGAACGAATGAGAAAACATGGCTTAAAGATGAATCCCCTTAAATGTGCATTTTTTGTGCAGGCTAGAGATTTCCTTGGTTTTGTGGTTCACAAGAAAGGGATTGAAATCAACCAGAACAAAACCAAAGCCATAATAGAGACGAAAGCACCTACGTCAAAAATGGAGTTGCAATCTCTGCTAGGGAAAATTAACTTCCTCAGAAGATTCATTTCGAACCTGAGTGGAAGAACCCAAGCTTTCTCTCCGTTGCTTCGTCTAAAGCAAGGCCAAGCCTTCGAATGGAACGAAGCCCATCAGAAGGCATTTGACAGGATAAAAAGATACCTCTCTCAGCCTCCTATCTTGTCTCCACCTTCATGGGGGAAG
Organism: Vicia faba; assembly: GCA_948472305.1. Lineage (NCBI taxonomy): Eukaryota > Viridiplantae > Streptophyta > Magnoliopsida > Fabales > Fabaceae > Vicia > Vicia faba. The sequence goes on along the minus strand of OX451739.1, from coordinate 1,633,510,703 downwards.
CCCATGAGATTGTACATATCTGCCTCTGAAGTTAGTATAGGTAGTATGTTAGCGCAAGAAGATGACAATGGTATCGAAAGAGCCATATACTATTTAAGTAGAGTACTAAATGATGTAGAGACCAGATATAGCAATTTAGAAAAGCTATGTCTCTATTTGTATTTCTCTTATATGAAACTCAAGTATTATATAAAGCCTGTTGATGTTTATGTTTCATCTCATTTCGATGTCATTAAACACATGCTTTCAAAACCAATAATGCATAGCAGAGTTGGTAAATGGGCTTTAGCCTTAACAGAATATTCTTTGATTTTCATGCCTTTAAAAGCTGTGAAAGGCCAAGTGATTTCTGACTTCATTGTGGACCATTCATTGGTTGATCAGACTGTCATGAGTTACGTCGAAATGCAACCATGGAAATTATACTTTGATGGTTCAACCCACAGGAATGGAAGTGGTGTTGGAGTCCTTCTAATTTCTCCTGAAGGAATTCCAACAAAATTCAAATATAAATTAGATGGTCCTCGTTGCTCGAACAACGAAGCTGAGTATGAAGCGCTCATTGTTGGACTTGAAGCTTTGTTGGAATTGGGGGCAACTAGAGTCGAAATTAAAGGAGACTCAGAATTAGTGGTTAAACAAATTACAAAGGAGTATAAATGCATAAAGGAAAACTTGATGATATACTTCGTCATAGTCAACAGGCTACTAAGAAAATTTGAATACATGGATATTCAAAACATACCAAGAATAGAGAATAAAGAAGCAAATGACTTAGCACCGTTGGCTTCGGGTTATAAAGTTTCTGCCAGGAATTTTGAGGATTTAGTTGAATTAAGGGGTAGAGTTATGGCTACTAGATTCACACCATCAGATCTAGAAAGTATGAAATTGGGATATGCTGAGAAACAAGGATTCGAAATATTAGCCATAAACACTTTATCAGATGCAGATTGGCGAAGTCCACTGATGAGTTATTTAGCAAACCCAACTCTGAATGTGGATAGAAATACAAAATACAGAGCATTATCATATCTCCTCATGGGGAACGAATTGTTCAAAAAGACCCAAGAGGGCGTGCTATTGAAATGTCTAGGAGAAAGTGAGGCATACTTAGCATTATCAGAAGTCCACAATGGGGCATGTGGGGCACATCAAGCAGGCCATAAAATGAAATGGTTGTTGTTTCGATATGGCATGTATTGGCCTAACATGCTTAAAGATTGTATAGACTTTGCTAAAGGATGTGAGGAATGTCAGAAACATGCAGGGATTCAACATGCCCCTGCTAGTGAGTTGCATTCGATCATCAAACCATGGCCATTTAGAGGATGGGCATTGGATTTGATAGGAGAAATAAATCCTACTTCGTCTAAAGGACATAAATATATCTTGGTAGGAATAGATTATTTTACCAAGTGGATCGAAGCTGTACCATTAATAGTTGCTGATCAAGAGGCTATTATTGAGTTTATACAGAAGCACATTATCTATAGGTTCGGATTTCCAGAGAGCATAACCATAGATCAAGGCTCTGTGTTTACTGGTAGAAAGATGTAAGAGTTTGCCCAAGAAATGGGGTTTAGATTATTAACATCAATGCCATATTATGCTCAAGCAAATGGCCAAGTCGAAGCAGCCAATAAAGTGATAATAGGGTTAATCAAGAAACATATTGGTAAAAAGCCAAGAAACTGGCACAAAACTTTGGACCAAATACTATGGGCCTGTAGAACATCTCCTAAGGAAGCTACTAACACTACGCCTTTCCAACTCACATTTGGTCATGATGCAGTATTGCCAGTAGAAATTCATCTACAATCAGTTCGAATTCAAAGACAAAACGAAATCCCAGCTGCATTATATTGGGAGATGATGATGAATGAATTAGTTGAGTTGGACGAAGTTAGATTACATGCATTGGAAATCTTGATGAGGCAAAAAGAAAGAGTGGCCAGGACATATAACAAAAGGGTGAAGAAAAAAGCATTCATTATTAATGACTTAGTCTGGAAAGTCATATTGCCCATGGACAAGAAAAATAAAGCATTAGGTAAATGGTCACCTCATTGGGAAGGACCTTTTCGAATATTAAAAGTATTCTCAAACAATGCATATGAAATCGAAGAATTGACGGATGATAAGCGTATCCTAAGGGTTAATGGGAAATATTTAAAGAAATATAAGCCACGCCTGCAGGAGATTCGAATAGTAACAACATAGCCAAAATATTATAAAAATGCCAAAATGGCAAGTTGAGATGCCAAAATGGCGTTGTTCGAATATTACATATAAAAAACCAAATTGTAATCAAATAAACACTGAAATTTAGAAATAAGAATTATTCTTCAGTCTGTTGAAAGTGCTTCGAAAATATTCAAGTCTCTGTTGAGCGAAACGCCTGGCTCCTTCCAAGGTTTCCACTTCTCCCTTGAGTTGTTCCGCAGTTTCCATTTCTGCAAGCCCCTGCTTGAGAAGCTCTTCGAATTGGTTGCCAGCAGTATTGGTTTCGAAGGCTATTTGTTGTTCTTTAGCCTCTTTAACCTTCTGTTGAAGCTCCTGAATCTGCCTTTCCCAGAGAAGTATGGACTCAGCTCGAGCCTCATAATCAGTTTTCGCTTGCTTTAGATGCATAGCTTGATCCTCAGCTTCTTGAGAGAGTTTTGAAGCTTGTTCATAAGCAGCATCCATTGCAGTCCATTTTTCTTGAACCTTTCTAGCAGCAGATTCATCTTGGAGAAGGTAGCCAGTTATGTTGTCCAGCAAAGACTGAAGATCAAACAAGATAGTACTAACTGGCAAGGAGCACGTAGCAAGGTTGACTTTTGTAAGCAACTCCTTCATTGTGTAGCAAGCAGTGCTATCCTGTTTAAGCACTTCGAATATATCCACATTGAGAATTGTTTTCCTGATCTTATTAAGAAGTACAATTCTTTCATCTGTGGGAAGAGGATAGCTAGTCGAACTTGTGCCAGCCCTAGCAAGTGGAACGTCCCTTTGAGCCAGCTTCGCCTTCATGTACCCAATAGGGTCATTCCGTCTCAGGAGTGCAAGCTCTTCGTCAGTCATTCGAGACAAAGACGGTTGAGGGAGTTCCACATGTAGGGGAGTTACGTCCAATTCGACTTCCATGGGTTTGTTGGTTGTGTCACCATCCCCTTCATTCGTTTCGTGCTCATGATCTTCTTCATCGTCATCCAAGTCCACCACTTCGATGTCTTCTTTTTCGCTGCTATTTACATTGGACTCTGTCCCAGCAGTCGAACCATCATTTGCATCCTCCTCCTCAGACTCTTCTTCTGCAGATTCTTCGTCTCTTTGGCCAGAATCAGCTTTCTCTCCTTCAGTTTGAGTGTCCTTTGGGTCCTCTTGAAGGGTTTCAAGAGGGGACTTTTGGAGAGAAGCTCTTTGCAAATCCTCTGCAGATGTTTGAAGTGGTGTTTCATTTGTCTCTTTTAAAGGAGGAGAAGTACTCTGATCATCCTGCTGCTCAGAAGCACCAGCCAGAACCGCCATATTGGAGGAACCTTTGTTCTGTACAAGGTTGCTGGAATCTCCTTGAGGAGAGGAGTTAAGTGGGGCAGCAGCTTTGGATGGTGAGGTCGAAGTGGTAGAAGCTGGATTTAAGATATTCTGCAAGGAACGAAAGAACATCAAAAGCATGCACCAAGGTAATGAATAATAATTTTGTCAAAAGTTTAAAGTTCAATTTACCTGTGGACTCTCGGAAGAGAGGTTGCTAGCTATGCGTTCCAACATTACGTTGGAGGTCGAAGGTGGAATTTTGGATTTGGGTGAGGGAGCAGCATCCCTGGAATCAAGTCCAGAGACACTAGTTGGAACGGTATTTTTCGAAATATCCTTCTTCTGCTTCTTCTTCGAAGCAGTTGGTAAGTTTCCTCCAGCCTTGGGGTCTTCCCTAATGGTGTTTGACTTTCGCTTCTTTGGAGTGGTAGGCGGAAGTTTGTTGGTCTGAAAAGATTTAAACAAAGAGTTAGATGCAAATCATGAAACATTAGTGAATTCGAAACATCAAGGCTAAGTGATTACCGTTGGAGTTGGAACACTGGTTGTTGTTGGTATTGTTGTTGTGGTTGTTGCAGCAATGGTTGTTGTTTCGGATGGAGTCACATTGTCAGTGGTTTCGATAGAGGCTTGAGAGGCACTCCCTTCTTTCGACTTCGAAGAGGCTGTCTTTATCCTGATGGCTGAAAATCGAAACAATTAAAGCAAAGGTTAAATATATGGAAAATGAAAAACGTTTGGGATTTTCCCAAGCATTCACACTTGTGCCTTGATCAGATTTAATCGACATGGCAGAAAGGTCGTATCGAAGGTGTCCTGGGAAATCGTGGAGCAAGTGTCGAGCCCATGTCACAGTCTCAGATGGCTTTGGTTTCTTTTGAAGATGTTTGAACATCTCTTTGCAAGTGAATCACCAAGGGTATGGGGGAAACCAAGCCAGAGCCAGTTCTGAGGTAGGTAATCTAGGAAATTTAGGTGGATGCATTTCGAATGCCAACCTATACCTATCCTCAGGTGACAACCCTGAAGGAAGTTTTAACTTGGAAACTTTTTGTTTGAATTTTTCCTTCAAGGTCTCAGCCGCTTGATGCACAGTGGATTCCAAGTGTGTGGGATCATAAGTAGTTTCGAAATAATTTTGAAAAGCTTTAATCTCTTTGGCATGAGTAAACATACCTTTCTTGGCTGGTACCTGCACATCGAAGGCATCAATTAGTTTCTGCTGAATTGTAGGAGTATCGAACATATAAGTTTGATAAAACTTGGTCCACCATTCCAGAAACCCCTTAGCTGTAAGATGGGTAGGTTCGAAAGATATTAGCTCAAACTGGGCAAAGCCTTGGTATTGTTCTTGCTGTAATTTGGCTTCCCGTGCCTTGAAGGTTCGCCCAGAGGTAATGGCACTCTCAGTTTGAAATAAGGGTTCAGGAATTAGTTGGCATAAGCCAAACTCTCTCGAAACAAAATTTGGCTGGTAAGCGAAAAGGAAAATCTGATTCTTGGCAGGAGTTATTCTTGAAGAAATGACTCTAGGTAGCAAAAAGGCTCTCCATACATCTTGAATCTCCTTGCTCTTGACAGCTTCTAAAAGAGCCATGGTGAACCATGAAGGTCCATGAGCCCTTGAAGCAAAAGGCGCCATGGTCTCTTCGAACTTATGCCTCTTAGAGAATATCATGATGTACTTCGAGAATAGGACTTTGAAGTCATCCTTGTCGTCATTTGGAGTTAATCTTCGCAGCCTAGTGCCTTCGACTATTCTATCAGTTATTTCAGGGTCTTGTTCATCAATGGTGTTGGCAGTTGACAAGGAAGGTTCAAACATGGCATTTAGCCATAGCTGAAGTAACCAAAAAGGGCCAGCTAACAGGATATTCTTGGAGGAATGAGATTTTAGGCTCGAAACAGCTGACCTTAGGCTTTCATAAAGATCAACTAGCAGCAATTCGCTCAAACACACTCTTCGATTCTCATGCAAATCCCTAGCTAGAGGAATAAACCTACTGGCTACCTGTAGGGATCTACTGCAGAAAACATATCTTGACAGCCATAGGGTAAGGAAAGCAATGTGTTCTACATCAGACACACTGTCTCCTTCAGCATGGTAGTGACTGATAAACTTGGAAAAGCTTGCTAGTTTGACTTTGAAGTCGATTATACTCGAATGTTCTTCGTTGTCAGGGATATATGTTTCTCCTACTGGCGATAGCCCAGTGATGGCCGCTATGTCAAAGAAGGTAGGGGTAATCATTCCACCAGGGAGATGGAAAGTATTATAGGTACTGTCCCAGAAATATAGGGACGCAAATAACAAAGGGTGGCTGTAAGTGAAACCTGGTTTCGACAGCTTAATCAAGTTGTAGATACCTAATTCTTCCCATTGCTGGGATTTCTTAGCTTCTACCTTATTGAACCAATTTTGATAAGCAGTGTCGGAGGTGGGGCAAGATCGAAACGGTTTAAAATTACTCTTTACATAGTCTAATACAAAGGGGTCCTTAGGAGGAACGGTTGGATTTTCCATGGTGTTTGAGCCAGAATATTCTATTGCCTTAGGGGCGTCCATTTTGTTAAACAAGGGTTTGAAACTATAGAAAACTGGGAAAATTTTCCTAGTATCTTTTAAAATTTCAAAAACTGTAAGAGGGCCCATTAGAGCTAACCTCTTACCAGCAGCGGTGGTAGGAATAAGTACCTGGGATGCATAAAGCATTTCTTTTTCCTTTGAGATCATCTGGGGAACAAGAACAGATTGACCTTGGTGAGTAACAACCTTACTTTCCATGGTAGTTCCTGCGGTCTTTCTTTTCTTCTTGGAAACCTTTTTTAGTTGGGATGAAGTAGAAGAAGACATTTTTGGAAGAATGTTGAAAGCTTAGGGTTTTCGGTGAGAAAAGAAGGATAAAAGATTTAGAATGTGGAAAGAAAGGAAAAAGACTAAGTTGATGGTTTTTATAATGTGGAAGTTTAAGCATCCACTGAATAAGGTTGTGATACGTGGAAATCATGGGTTGGTTTGATGAAGAGGTGGCGTAAAGTGGTAGTAAGCGTGATTAAAGATAATCATTGTTTTGTAACTGCACCATACTGTGAAGTGGTTCCAGGCGGTTAAGGAATCTAAAAAGTGTTATGATTGACGTGACTGGAGTCAAATGCATTAAATGTTACGATGATTCGAAGGTCGCATCAAAATCTTGCGTATATGTTTAAAATAAGTATTTCTCAAGAGAGATCGAAATACATATTTTAAAGGGGCATTTTGTTGGCTGAAGATTTTGATAATATTATTAGAAGCCAAACAAATTGAACGTTTCGATCGAAATGAAACAAAGCATCATGTTTCGAAATAGCAGAAGCAGTGTTTCGAATGAGCATATCAAAGCTTGGAGCTTCGAGTGGCAATTATGGGAATATATCTAAAGAAGTCTCGAAATGACAACAAGGCTGTATCTAAGGAATGCGTTCGAAGCAAGGAAGTGCCAAAACATTTGAAATTCAAATGCAAGCGGGATGTTCGAAATTTGAAATATATGCGCTGGGGCATTCGAAGACACGTGGAAGTAAGAGAGAGGCATTGCTCTGCATGTTCTGAACGTGGCAGAATTTTATAGCAAGACCGTTATGGTCGAAATAGTATAAATAGAAGTCTTAGCATTAGGATTTCGTGTGTCATATCTGTTTGTACAAAATACTCAGTAAACATTCAAATTACCGCATGGCTAGGGAAACGAATGCAAGAGCAATGTACGTATGATAGCACCACATGTTTATGATTTAATGAAAACCCTTTATCATTTCCAGTACTTTCCTTTAGCTTTCTGTCAAATACCATTTACAAGTTTTCTCATTTAAAGTCTTTTTATTCGAAATCTTTTCATTGATGCCTTACATTTAAATGTTGTCTTTCCATTTCAAATACTTTACATTTCAGAAAACTGTCATACTTTTCATGCCCTTATCTTTAAGTTTTTGTCCTTCAAACACCTATTTTCACTTAAAGTCATTTTACAGATTTCTTGCATAAAACGATTTCTTCGCATTTCGAATCTTTTACATTAACTGTTTTGTTTTACGTTTCGAAGCCATTTACTTATCTTTTATGCAGTTTTACATGTCTTTACAATTAACATTTATTCATGCAATTTAGTTTCTCGCACATATATTTTGATTACACCTTTAGATCTTTAAGAGAGAAATCGAAATAAGTCAAACACCTACACAACACTCTAAATACCAACCATGAATACCTGTTCGATCATGAGAGTCACCCTAATGACCAACAAGTCTTAGGATCAATCTAGTCGATCCTGCGAGTTACCAGAGAAATTAAATAACAGTCAGTAAGTTTATTCGATAGTTTGGAAGACTAGCGGTTGTTTACCAGAAATCACTGGAAACAGATATACACTAAGTATATTTAGATAATGTGTTTGATATTCTCAACATCTGGAAAACCACGAAGATTTCCATCTGACGTGAAAAATTTCTGACTGAAACATCTTTTGAAGACTGAGATAAAACAAATTAGGAGTCTTTTATTTAAGTCAGATTTTTTATCCCTTCAGACTACGAATAAAACACATTTTATTCTAATGACATCTATCTATCTTCAAATTCCTTAGAATACACAGAAATCTATCTTCAGCTAAGGGTTTTATAAAAATATCAGCACGCTGAAGCGGTAGAAATGTTGAGACTAAGCCATTGGATTGATTTAACTCACACAGATAAAAATAAAAATAGCTACCGCGCTTTATTGTTTCCAGAGGAATGGGAAAATGGCGAATAACTCAAAAAGAGGGGGAGAGAATCTTTGTTCGGGGGGTTGGTTATGCAAAGGGAAGGGATTAGCACCCTAAACATCTACGGTACTCTGCAAGAACCTCTTTGAAAATCTATGTATTTTGGCTATAAATGTTATATAAAAATAGATTGTGGAGATGAGAAAAGAAGTATATTTTTGTAATTTTTGCATCCGCCGCGGTTGTGAACCTTTAGTGCCTACGTACGACCTTCATCTCCTCCCAAGTGTGTTCACCTTTTAAAAATTTAAAACACAAGTGTGTTGATTAATTTTAAGAGATAAGACGTCATTGTCATTGTCCGAGTGGAAAAATATACTTACTACCCACAATTATAAGAAAGGAGAATTTGCGTCATCTCAAAGTGGAGGATATAGCTTGGGTTTAAGAATCGACAAAGCCTCGCTCAACACCCGAGTGGAAAATATCTCACTTCACTACATATTGTAGAAGTATAGTTGTTTGCATCACTACAAGGATTTTCAAAAGTCTAATCTTTTGAGAAAAATTTAAACATAAAAGCCAAAATAGCAAAATAGTTTGAATGATAATGATTGACATTTAGTCTTCTCACAAAAAAGTCCAAGTAGTATTAAATTGATTAAAGTTTGATTAAGAAAATATTTTTGAAAATGTATGGACCTAAGTCCAAGTTTATTATAAAAGTGGTTCAAGTTTTAAAACAAGAAGTATTTTCAAAAGGAGGGAGAAGATTTTGAAATTAAAGAAGATGGGAGGAGATGAAGGGACTATCCTAAAGTGTAAGGTAAAAGCAAGGAAAAAGAACCATCTAACCAACAAGAAGCCAACATTTGACACAATGATTCAATGTAGAATCCCATCCTTTAGATTTGAAACCAAACAAATAATTACAAAAAAAACCTCTTAAGAAAACCAAGCTCCATTTGCATTAAGTCTTCACAAAAATTGGGCAGAGTAACAGTTGTATACAGATGAATTCCAGATTAGAGACTAAGCATGTAATCACAATAACCTGCACACAAAACAAAAAAAAAACCCAATGTCTTAGGGTAAACCCTAAAGACTCCAGACAAATTAACAGTTGAGGTCACAAGGTCTCAAAGATAGGTCAAGGTCTCTAATCCTAAGTCCAAGAAGTCCATGTCTCCAAAATGCAAAGGATAGTAACCAAGTAGTCCAAGTAACATTAAAGTTTTTATGGTTCAAGTTTTATTATTAAGTATCTTCAAAAAAGAAATGAAAAGCTCAAATGAGCAAAGTAAAAAAGACATAAAGGTAAAGGCTTAAGTGAGCAAAGATGAAATAGCATGAAATGTAATTGCTAAAATAAATGTGCTTAAAGTAAAGGAATAAAGTAAAAGCATGAAATAAAGTCAATTGTTAGAAATTCGTGGTTAGTTGAATGACCATTTTGAATCTTGCATTTGGAACTCATTAGAGGATTTCTAGGATCAAAGCCTCTCAACAACAAATTGCATTTGCTTTTTGTCAAGTATATCATCCAGTTAAAAATTCTCAAGGCATCATTAAATGATCAATGATGTTTAAGTAGTCCACTTTGACCAAAGTTGATGAAAATTCATTAAAGGATTGGTAGGACCAAAGCCTCCTAACAATGAATCTCAATGTTATTGGATCAAAGGGTTCAAATTAACATACTTGGGCTTTCAAACATAGGTTTGGGCCACGAATATTTATTTTCTCAAATCGGGACAAAATTTAGCGTTATGTTAAGCAATCGTAAGTTGACTTATATAGAAGCCGCACCTATTTTGGGGCCCGTCAATAGCAATCTATGTACCATATGTTTTGAGACATGATATGGAAATCATGCTCCAATAACATTTAGTACAATAAGAATGAGATAAGATGAAGAGGGATGAGGTGAGGAATAAACCACTTTTGAACTAAAAATTTAATCAAACTATTATTAAAATCATTCATCCATTTTTATGGAGTTAGACTCAACATCATAGATCCAATGATGTTAACAAAGTTCATGATCTAAATTTCATAGTCCAAGATCAGCCGGAATATGTAAAAAAAAGTAAAATTGCATTTAAAATAAGAAAAAAAAGATTTTTAAAAAGATTTTAAAATGAAATAAAGAGGAAAAATAGAAATTATATTCAAAATAATTAAGAAAAATTAAACAAGACCATAGAAAAATTAGAAATGAGCTCAAATATTTATATAATTTTTTTGCTAATTTTTTTAAGTCAGAAAATATTTTTAAGCTAATTTAAATTGCTCAAATAAAGAAATAAAAAGATCAAAAATAGTTAAAATTAAGATAAAGTTCCACAAAAAATTCAGAAGGTCAGAAGCAATGAAAATGATTTTTATAAAAAATTTCGGAATTTAAAAATGTCAGAAAGTATTTTTTTAAACAATTTAAATAAAGCAAACAAAGAAAAAATTATTAAAAATATCAGACATTAAAATAAAAAAATGAAAAAATATTCACTAAGTCAGAAATAAACCAAGGTATTTTTGTATATTTGTTTCATAATTTTTGGATAAAAAATAAAAGAGTTATGAATTTTTGAAATTTAAAACAATTAAAATATAAAATCAGAAAATAAAAATAAGACGCGATGTGCTTGATATGGACCTTATTTAAAACCACACTGGATCAAAAAATAGCCAACCAATAAAAATAAAATAATTGGCGTGCTATCATTGGTTGAGACGAGACATATCATCGTCTTCAACTTCCAGACACCCTGCAATTGGGATCTTGTGAGTTTCTTTAAATGAAAAAGTTAGAATCTCATACCGGCATCATTGGATTCATCTCTTCAAGATGATCCTACCCCCCCACCCCCACCACCCCGCGCGCGCCAAATTTATGTAAAGTGTGCAAAGAGTTATGGATCAAAAACACAGAAAATAACAAGCACAACTAGGTTGAGATTTCTCACTCAATTCTCAATTGATTTAAAAATTTTAAGAAGTATGAGGATCAGAAGGATGAGTAGAGTAAGTTAGTGCTTCATTTGGATCCAAATGGTTAAGAATTCTACCTAAACGATGTTCAACAATGGTGCTCTGAAACTGAACTTTTGTAGCTTGAAATGTGGCTTGACTTACTTGGTTCAAGTGCTGGAGAGCTTGTGTGATGACGGAGAATGATGAATGTGAACAGAAATTTGGAGAAGGAAGCTTGAAATTCAGAAACTGATTTCAAAAATTTGGATCTCGAATGAAGTTTTGGCAGGGTGTGTTTGGCTCTCAAAGCTTGTGTAAAAGTGTGGAATAAGGTCATTATAGGGGATTCAGTGGGATAAAGAATTAGAGGAAACAATGAAGTTTGGAGGGAAATTGGATGGAGGTCGAGCACGAGTGAAGTGTGACTTGATTTTCATCAAAACTCAGCTATTCTTTGCGTTTTGAGGTGCTAATCAATTTTGGAGGTTCACTAAACGTGATTAGAAGCAAAAATGCGCAGTAATTTTGTGTTTAGAAGCCAAAACAAGGATTTCAAATTCTAACTTTTGGAGAAACTTCAGTTTTAAGTTACCAAATTCAAATCAATGGCATTCTCAACTCAAGGGGTCTTAGGATATGATTCTTGAAACTTTAGAAAGACAAGATTACAAGCTTTACAATGTGCAAAGAATGGGATCAAATGGATGCTTGAGCTGAAAGTTGTGATGAGTCAAAGTTGAGAAAACAAGGTTGACTTTCTATACTTAGAAAATTTCTAAGTTTTACTTCAAAAATGACTTGTAATCTCATGCATCCATACATGGCCTTCCACTTGAAATTTGCTCTTGATCAAAAAAGATGGCATGAAGTAGAACTCTTGAATGGCATTTTGAGACTTGACCCATTCAAAATCTCCAAAAATTGAGGAAGTTATGACTTGTTGAAATTGGAAAAAATTCATAAATGACCTATAATCTTTTGCATCCTTAGGGCATCTTCCATCCATTTTCACATTTTGCACTTGAAATAAAGGTTGAATTTCACATCTCTAAGATCAATGTGGAAAAATAATGGGCTCAAGGTGATAAAAATTAACCAATTTATGATCTATTAAAATCACCTAATGGAATTTGAGGGTTCATCTGCAGGACTTGTAATCTTTCTTCATCATTAAGTTTATTCCATACAAAATTTCTTTGAATATTTTGAAGTGATTTGTTAATAAAACTTTAATGAGAAGCATTTCTTTGGAATCACTCAAAAATACCAAAAGATGAGCAAGATATACCCCTTTGAATTTCAAAACCCTAGCTCTTAGAGCAACAAAATGCTTTGGGAAGCCTTTGCAATTTTGATCAACTTTCTTGCATAAATACTTTTGTCATGTAAATAGAATTTGTTGAGAATGATAAGGAGAAACCATAACAACCAACACCACTTCCAAATCTTGAGATTGAAGGACATATGCACTTGTGATCAATGGAAACAAAGACTTGTCCAACTATGTAAAATTTCTTCTATCAACCCTTGCACCTTTGAACTATTTTTGACAACTTGAGGAATGATGAATCATAATAGAATTTGTCATGATGTTATTTCAAAATATATTCAATAGTGAATTTGAACCTCAATGAAACTTTGTTGAAGAAGGCACAAAAGTGAACTCATGAACCTATAGATCAACCTGATGGAATGTATTATGCTTTCACCTACAACATCTTCAATTAGGGAAAACATTCCTTGTATTTGTTATTTAAAAGTTAATCACTACAAAACATAGATGATCACAAAATACAAGTCAAGGTGCTTGGTGATTCCCCATGAGCAAAACTTAAAGATAAGGAGAAGAACCAACCCCTAGTGTGATCTTGTTGTGATTTAATTAATGTGATATGATAGAGGAATCTTAGGGGAAAAAGTTGGGGGTAAAATAGCTGCCCTTATTTAAGTGTCTTCTATTCGGAGATGCGAAGGTTAAAAATCTCCGTGTCGGTGCGATTAAAGATACTTAAATATAAAATAAGCCCTATTTTTGGCCATAAGATTCCATGAAATACTCATGATTATGGATGCGAATGAAAAAAAATACAAAAGGGATGCAAGACCCCACTGGGGATGTAGTAAATAAAAACAGGCTCAAAAGGAAAACTCGAAAAGAAAAATAAATCACTGGTGGGCAAAAGATCAGACTCTTATGGGGTACAACCCAAAGAGGAGATATAGCATCGTTAACTCAAAAATTGAGGAGAGAAAATGAAGGATAACAGCGACAGACATATGATTGCGAGCTATCCACTCATTGAGTAGATAGAAAAAAGGTAATGTCGACCCACCGGGAAAGAAGTGGTAAGATAATACCAATAAATTTCAATATTAAGGTAATCAGTCAGTAATCATTGACTGAAAATAGATGAACTTCTTTAGAGCAATAGAATCTCAACGACAAACTACCTTCCATAAAGACAAGGCTACCATACATCGTAAAAAGATCTCAACAACGAACTACCTTCCATAAAGACAAGGTTATCATTCATTGGAGTAACAAATCTCAGTAACAAACTACCTTCCATGATGACAAGGATACCATTCATTAGAGTAAAAAATCTCAGCAACAAACAACCTTCCATAATGACAAGGCTACCATTCATTGGAGTAAAAAATATCAGCAACTAACTACCTTCCATAATGACAAGGATACCATTCATTGGAGTAATAAATCTCAACAACGAACTATCTTCCATAATGACAAGGCTACCATTCATTGGAAAAAAAATATCAACAACGAACTACCTTCCATAATGACAAGGCTACTGTAACACGGTGGGAGAACTGACTTGGTTGTTTTTGCATTTGATTGCAATTTTTGCGGATAACAAGAGTCGCCATAACCTTTTCTCTTATCCAATAATGAAAGGGTGAAAAGAACAGGAAAGACCTTTGATATTATTTTCTTGAGTTCGAGGGGTAGATTATGAAAAGGGAAGGTGTTAGCACCCTTTTCATCCATAGTTATCTATGGGCTCTTATTTGCTTGCTAGATCACTTGCTTTATTTGAAAATATGCTTGTGGTGTGAAAATATCTCGTCTCTATAAGAATGTATACAAAGTTTTTGACTTTTGAAAATATTTCATGTTTTGAAAGTGTTGGTGAATTTGAAAAGGTGTTTACATTTTAAGATGAGCAAGCAACTAAGAACGTTTCTACCTACTCAAAAGTCTTTGTTCATTTCCTCCTTATTTAGATGTTGCTATCTTACCATTGATTGATAAATGGCTTTATCTTTGGATGTAAAAGGCGGGTGTGGGTCATCGTATAGACATGATAGCAATGTTGTCAAATATATTAGCATTTCTCTTGAGGGACTAAGATCATTTGTAAGGAAACATTCGAAGCGTCATCGAGGGACTATGATCTTGTATTTTGGTTATTTTTGCTAAGACGTCTCACGTGCATAACATGACCATTTTCATATGGCAACAAGTGGAGTTAACCCTAGGGGTGCATGTGCTAATAGTGTTTGTATTTCATGCTTGGTTTATCTTGGCTTAGTGTTCTCTAAGATTTATTTTTGTCTTCCCATACCAATCCTACTTTACTAACATTTATATGAAAGCGATAAATTGTGGAAAGTAAATATCCAACGCTATTACAATCATTAGGGGAATGGGGTGTACAAATTTACAAATGGGGATTGAAAAAAATTAAAGTCCTAATAATCTATTACAACCATATCAAAATAATATACAAGAGTGAAAATGTAAAAAAGATTTGTTTTGTTTTGGTTAAGAGATGAAATAAATTTACTTAAGAAAATATTTTTAGTCTTTTTGTTTTGAAAGAAATAAAGAAAAGTGCATGAATATAAATTATTTTTGGTGTTTTTGATTAATGAAAATAGAAGTGATGATAAAAATAATAAGAGTAAAAGAATCAGAGTCAGCGCTTTGCTGAAAGGATAGACATAAGGAGCAGAAGTTCTGACTCTGATGCGCTGCAAATCAGAAAGAAAATGTTAGCAGAAATGGAGAAGGCCAAAATTTCTGGGTCTAGGTGCACTGAAGTTCTGGGGTTGCTGGGAACAAAGGAAATCTTGGAAGTTCTGATGCAACTGGGAACCTAGAAGTTCTAGTGTTACTGGAAGGTCAGAAGTTCTAGTTGTTGAGGGAGCCTGGGAGTTCTAATGATATTGAAAGTTCAGAGGTTCTGGTTATTAAGAGAGTCTAGAAGATCTAATGCAGCTGAAAACCTAAAAGTTCTAGTGTTACTGGCAAGCTAGAAGTTATGATGATGGATCCGTGAGGTGTCAATGGTGTTGGATGTGAATATTTAGAAGTTCTGGTCCAGGATCACAGTTTTGACACTCAACTAAAAAGGGGTGGGGGAGGGTTTATCAAGAAGTTTTGGTCTAGGATCAATGTTTGACAAATAAATGGGGAAAATGTCAAGAAATGAATATAAAAAGGCATTTCTGGGGCTAGAACTCAGGACCCTTAACACTAATGCTTCATACGCGTGCGCTCTCTACCATTGGGGTGGCCATACATCTGGTATTAGAAGCAAGAACATAAAAATATATTACAAAGTAAATTCTGATGATGAACTTCATCTCCTTCTCCATGCCAGTCAGAGTATCTGCAACTTAGTCATTTCTCACAAAAAAATGGAAAATTCAAACATAGCAGTTATGGAAGAATTCATCATGGTTTCAGAAATACAACGTATAAAAACTGTAAACCAGAAGCAAGCATGAAATTTGCTAATCCTAATTCTGAAACCAAATTTCCTCAAGAAGTTCTGATCTGAAATTATCTTTACTTAGGCCATATAAATGAAATCTATAAATATGCACAGAATCAGAGCCATGATATCTACATTGTATCTTTGAAAATGCAGGCCTAACAATGCCTAAGTAATGAGACAAAAATCAGAAGAAACTTACCTTGTAGCTGGAAATTGTTTTGTGAATTAGAGCTTGGTTCAGATTGCTGTGATGTTCTGGTGAGCATCCTCACGTTCTCAGAAATCTGGAACAAATCTTAACTGGAGCTATGAATGGCTAGAATGTTCTAGAGCAGCCAAGAAGCAAAGTTCTGATTTTTGGAATGGAGATTGGTGAAGATTGTGTTACAGTTTGAAAATAGAAATTGGGAAGGCTTATATGTGTATATCAGAAAATGTGTGGATGATTTGGCCAAGAAACGCACTTAAGGAAAATTGGAGTTCGAATGCAAATATCAGAAATTAAACATGTTTCGTATTTATGTTTGCAGTTTCAGGTTCTTGGGAATTTTCAGCAAGGTTTCAAGGCTTTTTTCTAATCTTCCCCCTCGAACGTTTAACATTAGCAAATGGAGTTTAATTTATAGGAAAAGGATATATAAGCTTGGAGAGGTCAAGATTACAACCATCATGTGTTATAGATAGTTGACTTGTTTTTGAAGCAACTTTAGACAAGCAAGTTCAAGGAAAAGTAAAGTGGTTAGCAGCTTTAGCCACACCTAATCTGATTTTGTAGGCATGAATTATGGAGAAGTACATTCAGAAGAAAAAGTAAAGCATGGGCCCAACATAAACTTTGTATAAAAGTTTACTTTCCAAGGACAACAATGGTACTTCTATGTCACACGTGGGAAATACTTTTGGATAAAGATTCAAAAGTGGGTGTGAGCATTAAATGATGATGAGATTTAACAAACCAGAAAACCTGCAACATGAGATTATGCATCATAGCTTGAAACTGGATCAGAAGTTCGGCGTAACTTAAATCTCCTTGTTCCAGCATGATCTGAAGGAGCTCTCAGACTTTTCAGAAATCTTGTAACATGCTTTGAAGACCCTCTTTAAATTACTCTTGCAAACTCTGATTGAACCTACGTAGAAACTGGCTCAGAAGTTCTAACCAAATTATGTCTTGGAAATGCCCAGAATTTACTGAGTGCTTTAGTTTCATGGATGTGTCTTCAAAGATTTATAACTTGAAATCTCATAATTTCTAGGAGAAGTTCTGTTCTGCAATGTTTTAGATCTCATTGAGATCTACAATTCTTGTGTGGGAAGTTCTTCCTGAATCATCTTGCATCATGGTGAAAATCTGGCTAGAAGTTCTGAACTTATCATATTTTCTTAACACTTAGAAAAATTTCTAAGTGTTTAGAACTTTGACTTTTCAAAAATAATTTTGACTGTTGACTTTCTTGATGAAACAAACTTCATATTCTAACATGTCTTGATAAAATATGATTCTTGAAACTTGATTTTGATCCCAAAGTCAAAGTTTGACTTTTCAGTGTGCATTTTGACCATTTTTCCCTTGTGCTAATTCCAAACCTAAATTGATGTATTAATGTTGCAAACTTGATGTCATGGAAGATTTTAGGAGGAAATTCTTGAGAAATGAGAGGGAAAATTTTGGGGTACAACAACTGCCCCTGTTCAATTTTCTTAAACTAGAAAAGCTAGATTGGTAAGCCTGCCATTCGTGGCTTGAAGGTGGAAGATGATTGAACACTAGAGTGCCCATTAATTTGCACTCGATGATGTGTTAGTTGACTGTGTAGAGAATGGGGTTAAAGATGCCATCCAGAGCGACTGGGGAAGGTATCAGGATAAATCTTTTGGTTGATTTATATTGAAGTGGTAGATGTATTTTGCCTGTTGATTTTCCCGCAAGGAAGAGGATTAGTTGCATGCAGATGTATACACGGTGTAATGATGTTCTCAAAATAAATGAGATTATGTTGTACGCATTTGTCATGTATGCGTTATGGTTTATGAATGTGATGTATTTGTTTTAACATGTCTTTGTCTAGGAAAATAAATCCTTCACAACATGTTGGGGAATATTGGGAGGTTGAATCCATAACTGTTGTTGGAGAATAGATGTATCTTCAACTTTGTTTAGAATGTTTTTGCTGGGAATTCCTCTTCTGTTGTTTGAGGAGAAACTCCACTGGGGAATATTGACCTTGGCTCTTTGCATGAGGAAACTCTATGGGGAGCGTTGATTCCTTCTTGGGGAAAAGAGTTTAGGAGTCTTAGCTATTCGTTGCTCTACTGGGGAGTTACTCCTGATTGGAGAGAATCAAAATTTAGCTGTTATCTGGTTGAAATCCAGGCTTGGTAGTAAATTTTTGAGGATAATGAAGCTGACTGTTATCTGGTTGTATTCTAGGCTTTGCAGTTGTAGCGATAAAAATGTAGCGGGGTAAATCGGAGATCGAGCTATTAATTAACTCGACTCATAAAAGCAAGAGTCGCCGCCGCGCTTTATTATTTCCAAGGGAAAAGGGAAAAGAGTGAAATAAAACCCTAAAATATGCAATGTAAAATAATACTTAAAAGTAATGAAAATATAATGCATTTTGAAAAGAAGATCTAGAGTTCGGGGGTTGGTTATGCAATGGGAAGGTATTAGCACCTAATGCATCTATAGTATCCTATAGAAACCTTTTGAAATATCTGTTTATTAAAAAAATTTATTTGATTAAAATGGTTTGTTTGGCCAAAATGGGTGTGGACGAGATTTTGAAGATGCGACGACCTAATGTCGAATTTTTGACTTAAAAGGTGTGATTTTAAAAGTGGGGTCTTTTAGGAAAATTATCTTAGGTTTAGCAAAATAATAAACAAACAAAATATGAATGAGGGTCTTCGCACGATGTGTTTGATGACGTGAAGTCAACAAAGTTAAGACATTTCCCTTGGATTTGAGACGGACGAAAGATACAGATTAAACGAACAAGAATAAAGTTAATTATAGCGACAATGGATCAATTAAATAAACAACAAAAATTAAATAGAAAACTAATTTATACTAGCATGCAATTTTGAGTAATTAAATAAATACAAAAAATTAAATAAAAACATGTATTTAAAAATAAAAAACATTAAGTAGAAGATTTAATAGCACGTTAACAAAAATTAAATAAAAGATAAATTGATTTAAGCATGTTTTGTATTTTATAATGACATGATATAATTATATGTAAAAATTAAACTAATATTTGCTATCATATAATTAATAGAATTGGGAATAAGGCTAAGTTCTAATTATGGCTATGTTCTAATTAAAATATAAGGGGAATAATGATAATATGATTAGGCCAACATACCCCATAGGGCTGACCCGATTTGGAAGAGAATAAGGAAATGTTGGTAACTCTAAAAAGAAAGAGGCACCATTGTTGTCATTGGGAAGGGAAAGAAAATAAGGGTTGTTGTGCGAAGTAGGAGGGAGTGGAGATACAAAGGGAGCGTGGTTGTTATTTTGTTGAAGTGGGAGAGTGAAGTTGTTCACAGCGGTTGAGGTGTGGCTGGTGTAGCGTATACACGATGGAAGCTCACAGACAACAAAAGTGACTGATTGGTTGTTGGTTTGTAGGAGTTTTTGTTCTGATTTTAACAAGCTCTGAGCTTTTGGTTCTGAGTCTAACAAGCTATGAGTTTTTGGTTCTGGGTTTTTGTTTCTGGGTTTTTTGGTTCTGAGGTTTTTGTTTATGGGTTTTTTGGTTCTGAGGTTTTTGTTTCTGAGGTTTGACTCTGAGTTTTTTTGGTTTTGATTATGAGGTTTTCTGAGGTTTAATTATGAGTTTAACAAGCTCTGAGTTTTTGTTTCTGGCTTTTTGTTTCTGGTTTTTTTGGTTCTGAGGTTTTTGTTTCTGAGGTTTGACTCTGAGTTTTTTTCCTAAGTTTTGTTCAGAGTTTGGTTCAGAGTTTGGTTCTGAGTTTGGGTTCTGAGTTTGGTTCTGAGTTTAGTTCTGAGTTTGGTTCAGAGTTTGATTCAGAGTTTGGTTCTGAGTTTGGTTCAGAGTTTGGTTCAGAGTTTGGTTCAGAGTTTGGTTCAGAGTTTGGTTCAGAGTTTGGTTCAGAGTTTGGTTCAGAGTTTGGTTCAGAGTTTGGTTCTGAGTTTAACAGGTTCTGAATTTTTGTTTTTTGCAGCTAACAAGTTCGGATTTGACAGAGTTGAGCAATTTTTAGAGAACATTTGTTAGCAGGTTATGCGTCTTAGTTTTCTAGTTATGTTAATAGGTTGTAACATAATCCTAAGAATTAATATTCTGATTTTAACAGGTTAAACATCAACAGAACGTAGCAACTCCAGAATACCTCAAGGATTATGATAAATCAAACATTCATGGCATAAAGGAAAAGGTGCAAAGAGAAGATTCAAACATATGAATGAGGAAGTTATGCAAAAGTAAAAAGAAGGAGGAAGAGAAAAATACCTATCGGAGCCTCTCCGACGGGGCTTAAAAACGTTAAGTTTTTTCTCCTTGAATTTCTGTATTTTTGTTGAGTTTTGTGTTACTTGCTGACTTTTCTATATGTGGTTCCCTTTGAGTTTTTCTCTCTCACTTGATGTTCCTCTTCTGATTTTTTTCGTGATTCTTGAACAAAACTCCCCTTCTATTTTTTCTTCTTGCTGAATTTTATGGTGATTCTTGAAAAAAAAACCTCCTCTCTTCTGTTGATAGAGGCCTCTATTTATAGTGAAATACATGGGGTTTTAGGGGGGGGGGGGATAATAGAGATTTGAATTATTTTGGGCTCTGTTTTGATGTTTTATGAGACAGCTTTTTGAAGTATGCATTTTAGTGTAATATTTGGAGTTTTGTAGACTGGTTTTTGTAGCAGCAAAGGTGCAGATTTTTTGTCTTATGGGCTGCATTTTGGATCCTTTTGCAGGGCAGATTAGGATTGATATGCTGTATTTCTTTTGACAGCAAAAAATCACAAAAATGGACTGGTTTGTGTTGAACAAAGTTGGAGAAAAAGAACAACATTGGGACTGTTTTCTAATACTGTTTTTGGACAGCAAAACACCCAAGAATTGGACTGTTATTATATTTAAACAGTGATGGAAAAAGGGAAGCAATGGGGCTGCTATTGGAGCAAGAAGTAATAGCTTGATTTCATGTACAAACTTTAATTTCTTTTGTAAATTTGTAATGATAATCCAAATAAATTGTGACATGAATGGGTATTTATTCTTCAATATATTCTCAATTCCCTTGTAATTATAAACAACTTTGAATCTTCATATGAAATTGAATCTTCATATGTGTTGATAAAAATTCAGGATCTTCCATTTGAATTTGGGAAATAATACTTGAATAAATTATTGAATGATGAATAAATAATAATGCAAGTCTTAGACTTTAATCTTGCATTTTGCAATAGAGATCCAAATAAATCACATGAATTGATTTTGTAATCAAATAGCAACTATCATGTATTTAATCTTGTGATGAACAATTATTTGAATCAAATTTCTTTTCCCAATATCTTCTTGAATAAGTGCTTCATGTGTGTTCAAATAACCAAAATGTAAATCCACCAAAATAATCACACAAAATAATCTTGAATAAATATTTCATGCGATAAATAATTATTCTTGAATGAGATCTCTTGGTAGCTCCTCTTTAATTATCACTTGAATTCAAATAAAGAAAATTCCAAGTATCCCGAATAAATTCTTCTAGAACGGTTTTGAATTTAATCATTCCATTTTGACCAAATTCACTCCGCGTCATGAGAAAACTTGCAGATGACTATTGGTCTAAATAATCGAAAATGACTGGCATAACTTGGTTTCCTTGTATTTTAAAGTAATGTGAAACACACATGAACCAATGACAGTAAAACTTCAACTATTCTTTCTGAAAAATTTCAGAGACACTGGAGACCATTTGTTGGACAGAGTGTGGAAATAAACACACGATTCTCTGAAATTCTTTTGAAGAATCAGCCTTTGAGAATCAACGACCGATCGCATTTCTGTCCCGAGACTCAAAACCCTAATTGATGTGTGACGTACAATACTCTTCTTTCATACCTATTTCCTGCACATCGAATAAAAAAAACAAAACATACACTTCATGCTTGATTAGTGGTTAGTCATTCATAAGATAAAACGCTCACAACACTTGATAATCTCTATACAGTCAAAGCTCGAAGGCGAAACGTTCTAAACCTACCATATTCTGTGACCTTGATGTATATATAAAACAATGCCAATGAAGCAGGGATCTTAGGTCAAAAATTGGGGTATGACAGCAGTAACTTACTAGGGAAGATTGAATTAACTACTATCTGGTCGGATTCTAGGCTTCACAGAAAATTAATTGGGAGAGTAAAGTTAAGCAGTTATCTGGTCGAACTCCAGGCTTCACAGCAACTTACCAACTTTGAACTGTTATCTGGTCGGATCCAGGTTTCACAGTAGATTTCTGAGATGGATGAAGTTAATTGTCATCTGGTCAGATTTCAGGCTTCACAATAACTTTCTTGAAAAGATGAAATTGAAACTGATATTTGGTTGGGTCCAGGCTTTGCAGTAACTCGCTTGAATTTAATTGTTATCTGGTCAGATTCCAGGCTTCACAACAAATTTCTGAGGGAATAAAGTTAATTTCAATCTGGTCGAACTCCAGGCTTCGCAGTAACTTTCTTGAAAAGATGAAATTGAAACTGATATCTGGTCGGGTCCAGGCTTTGCAGTAACTCGCCTGAATGGGTGAAGGTGAACTGATATCTTGTCAAGTCCAGGATTTACAGTAACTTGCTCGAATTTAATTGTTATCTGGTCGGATTCCAGGCTTCACAACAAATTTCTGAGGGAATGAAGTCAATTGCTATCTGGTCGAACTCCAGACTTCGCAATAACTTTCTTAAAAAGATGAAATTGAAACTGATATCTGGTCGGGTCCAGGCTTTGCAGTAACTTGCTGGGGAGGAATAAAGTTGAACTGATATCTGGTCGGATTCCAGGATTCACAGTAACTTGTATGAATGGGTGAAGTTGAACTGATATCTGGTTAGGTCCAGGCTTTACAGTAACTTGCTTGAAAAGAAAAAGTTGAATTGATATATGATCGGGTCCATGTTTTACAGTAACTTGCTGGGGGTATAGGCAAACTCTACTGGGGAAAATAAATTAATCCCTTGTCTGGTTGAGTCCAGGTTTTTTTTAATATCTCAAGGAGTTAAACTATTATCCGGTCGGGTCCAAGCTTCATAGTATCTTGAGAAGTTACACTATTATCTGGTCAGGTCCAAGCTTCATAGTAACTGATAGTTTTTTAAGTAAGAAATGATTCCATTGAGGAGTGTATTGTTTTGTTAGGGAATGAACCTTGTTGAAGAGGTATATTTGTATTGATGTTTTGCCCATGAATAGACATTTTTGTACAAAGAGACGGAGATCCTAGTAATAGAAAATCGTCGAAAGGAAAACAAAATTGAAAACAAAGATAATAGCCATGTGGAAATGATCTCATTGTGTTTCAACTCTACTATTTCCCCAATGTCTTCGAACACCCCTTGCCGTTGACAGAAGTTGATTGGATTGATCTTGGACCGTTTAAACTCAGACCTTGGTAATAAAGTCGACTGTGGTAATTCCACGGGACATAGTCATACGCTTTTAATCCTTAATTTTTTCCTGGAGTGCCCTTTCGGGTTTTCAGCCCACCAGGATACCCATTTTTGCCCAAGCCACCCTTTCGGGTTTTCGACTTTCCGGGTGTACAATCTTTTGCATATATCCCTAATTTTTTCCCAAACCTTTTATTTATCGAGATGCCGTTATCTTGCCTAGGTGTGCCAACCTAGTAGGTCTCTTATGCGTAGTATTTTTAACTATGTCTGTATTCATAAGATGTGGGAAATCTTCACCGTCCATAGTAGTCAACATCATGGCACCACCAGAGAAAACTTTCTTAACGATAAATGGCCCTTCGTAGGTGGGAGTCCATTTTACCATGGGGTCGCTTTGCGGAAGAATGATGCGCTTTATTACCAAGTCACCAGCTTGATATACTCGAGGTATGATCTTTTTGTTGAAAGCCTTTATCATACATTTTTGGTACATCTGACCATGACAAACAGCAGCCAGTCTCTTTTCATCGATCAAGTTCAACTGATCCAATCTTGTATGAATCCATTCGTCTTCTCCTAAGCCTGCTTCATTCATAATCCTTAGTGAGGGAATCTAAACTTCCACAGGTAGGACAACTTCCATGACACAGACCAAAGAAAATGGAGTTGCCCCAGTTGATGTCCGAGCTGAAGTACGGTAGCCATGAAGAGCAAATGGTAACATCTCATGCCAATCGTTGTAGGTTACTACCATTTTCTACATAATCTTCTTAATGTTTTTGTTGGTTGCTTCCACTGTGCCGTTCATTTTAGGTCTATAAGGAGAAGAATTGTGATGCTTGATTTTGAACTGAGTACAAAGTTTGGTAATCATAGCATTGTTGAGATTGGTCCCATTGTCAGTGATGATCCTTTCAGGGATACCATACTGGAAGATGAGATTATGCTTGATGAGTCTGGCTACCACGTTCTTTCTGACTGAGGCAAAAGAGACGACTTCGACCCATTTGGTGAAATGATCGATAGCGACAAGAATGAAGCAATGTCCATTGGAAGTAGTAGGTTTAATCTCTCCAATCATGTCAATGCCCCACATTGCAAACGGCCATGGAGCGGTCATGAAATTTAGAGGAATATGAGGCACATGGACCTTGTCAACATATATTTGACACTTATGGCAAGTCCTTGAGTGGTGATGGCAATCAGTCTCCATTGTTGACCAATAGTAACTAGCTCTCAGGATTTTCTTAACCATAGTATATTCGCTAGAGTGAGTCCCAAAGAGACCATCATGCATGTCTTCCATAATTTTCTCTGCCTCCTTCTTGTCCACACATCAGAGTAGAGTAGAATCATGGTTGCATTTGTATAAGGTTCCATTGCTCAGGAAGAATTTGGCTAAGAATCTTCGTAAGAACTTTTTGTCATTGATGGAAGCTCCTTCGGGATACGCTTGTGCTTCAAGGTATCTCTTCACCTCATGGTACCATGGCTTCTTGGCGTCAGTGTTAAGCTCACAGTAGTGTGCAGGTTCGTCAAATCTCTCAATTGTAATCATAGGAGCTTCGTTGTCCCATTTGACCTTGAACACAGAAGACATTATGGCCAAAGCATCCACTCTCTGATTTTCCTCCCTAGGAAAGTGTTCAAAGGTGATTTCTTTGAAGTATGGAATTAGAGATAGCACGAGCTCTTTGTAAGGAATAAGATTAGGATGCTTAGTATCGCATTCTCCTTTTACTTGGCTGATCACCAGAGCGGAATCTTCGAACACATTCAAATGCTTGATCCTCAAATTGATGGCAGCCTTCAGGCCTAAAATGCATGCTTCGTACTCAGTCATGCTGTTCGTATAGTCGAAGCATAATCTAGCGGTGAAATGAGTGTGGAAACCTTCAAGGGAGATTATCACAACACCAATTCCGTTACCCAAAGCGTTGGAATCCCCATCAAAGACCATAGCCCATCAGGATCCTTGTTCAGGTCCGTCATACGGTCCAGGTTTTGCACAATTGGTCACTAACATGATATTCTCATCCGGGAAGTCAAAGTTCATAGATTGATAATCATGAACAGCTTGATGGTCCAGATGATCTGCCAATACAATTCCTTTGATGGCCTTTTATGTTGTGTATTGAATATCGTACTCAGTCAAAATCATTTTCCATCTAGCTATCCATCCAGAAAGAGCGGGTTTCTCGAAGATGTACTTTATAGGGTCCATCTTAGAAATCAACAGAGTGGTATGAGTCAAAATATATTGTCTTAGCTGGCGATCAGCCCATGCTAAAGTGCAACAAGTTTTCTCGAGCAGTAAATATCTGGTTTCACAATCGGTAAGCTTTTTGCTAAGGTAGTAAATAGCATGCTCTTTTCGGCCAAACTCGTCATGTTGCCCAACACGCACCCCATAAAATTCTCTAATACAGTCAAGTACATGATCAAGGGTTTTCCTTCAACTGGAGGCATGAGGATAGGAGGTTCTTGCAGATATTCCTTGATTTTTTCGAAGGCATCTTGGCTTTCATCATTCCATATGACTACTTGATATTTCTTCAAGAGTTTCAAGATTGGTTCATAAGTAGCAGTTAAGTGAGATATGAAGCGAGTGATGTAGTTAAGACGACCCAAGAATCCTCTAACCTCCTTTTCAGAATGGGGTACTGGAATTTCTTGGATGGCTTTTACCTTTGCAGGATCAACTTTGATGCATTTACCACTGACAATAAAACCTAGAATTTTTCCAGATCTTACTCTGAATGTTCACTTATTGGGGTTCAACCTCAACTTGTTCTTTTTCAGTCTCTCGAATAGCTTGTATAGGTGATTGAGACGCTCCTCTTCAGTTTGTGACCTTGCAATCATATCATCCACATATACCTCTATTTCATGATGGATCATATCATGAAACAAAGCTACCATAGCCCTTTGATATATTACCCCTGCATTCTTCAATCCGAATGGCATGACCTTATAGCAAAAGATGCCTCACTGCGTAATGAAGGTGGTATTTTCCATTTCTTTGGGAGCCATCTTAATTTGATTATAGCTAGAGAAACGGTCCATGAAAGAGAAGACTTTATGTTGAGCAGTGTTATCGACCAAGACGTCAATATGAGGTAGAGGGAAGTCATCCTTGGGGCTTGCCCTATTCAGATCCCTGTAATCTACGCACATACGAACTTTTCCGTCTTTCTTTGGCATTGGAACTACATTTGTAACCTATTGGGGATAAGTTGTCACAGCTAGGAATCTTGCATCAAATTGTTTCATCACTTCAGCTTTTATCTTTTCAGACATGTCAGGCCGCATGCGACTAACTTTTTTCTTGACAGGAGGACAATCTTCCTTTGTAGGCAGACGATGAACTACAATGTTGGTATCCAACCCTGGCATATCTTCGTACGACCAAGCGAACACTTCCACATAATCATGCAACATGTGAACCAATCTGCTTTTGACACTGCTTTCTAGGTTCGTGCCGATCTTGACCTCTTTCTTGTCTGTCTTGGTACCTAAGTTGATGACTTCAACTGACTCTTCATGCGGCTGAATAACTTTTTCCTCTTGCATTAGAAGTATGGCTAGTTCTCCCGATATTTCACAATCTTCCTCACCTTCGTCTTTGGCTTGGTTGATTGGATGTTTGAAATCATAGTTGGCAATAGTAGAGTTATTGGCAATGAGATCCTAAGTGGACAAGGACCTGCAAGTGTGTGTGTGTGTGTGTGTGTGTGTGTGTGTGTGTGTGTGTGTGTGTGTGTGTGTGTGTGTGTGTGTGTGTGTGTGTGTGTGTGCATGTAAGATACATGGCTATTTGAAAAGTGTATTAAAGATAAAGAAAGACAATGACCTCAAAAATTTGAATGCAAAAGTCCAATGATTTATATTGAATGATCATATGATAAAACGAACATAAATAAAACCCTTAACAAATGGACCAAAGTGTCCCGGTCCAGGCATATGGCTTAAAAGTCATTGTTTAATATTACGGATAAAAGGTTCTTGAATTTATAAAAAGCAGTAAACAAGTAATTACTCCTCAATGAAGGAGACAAGAACGAAGTCCTTTGCATGCCAATTGTTGAGCTCTGTTGTAGTAGGGTATACCCATTCTTCAAATGGACATTTATCATCAGAATCCTCCGCGGCATTTACTACATGATTTCTAATACGGATAGGGGGCTTTCCTGCACGAGTGCGCCTAACTTCTTTTTGATCCTTGATAGTAAAATCCAACCCACATTTGTCTTTTTTGAACAGGATCTCGGGGAGTTGCCCCCAGGTATCATAGCTTCCATCTTCGACTGCCGCACGAGCATCCTTAAATGAAACCATATTTGGCACGACCTTATCAGCTTTGGGCATGTTAGAGGAAATTTTGGCAGTTACAACCATAGGCGGAACAACATCAAAAGCCTGGCACAGGGTTTCTATAAATTCTCCATCCATCTCCACATATTTGAAAGAATTGAGATGGATTACCATGAATTCCTCCTCTCCACAAACAGTGACGATCCTTCCCTTGCCTGGGTATTTTAGATTTTGGTGAAGCGTAGATGTTACTACCCCTGCTCCATGGATCCAAGGGCGAGCCAATAAACATGAGTAAGCAGGACAGATGTCCATGATGTAGAAAGTATATTTGAAAGTTTGTGAGCCCACTTTGATCAGGAGATCCACCTCTCCATGAAATGTCCTTTTGGACCCATCAAAATCCCTCACAATAATGTCACTCGGCTTCAAAACTAGTCCTTCACAGTCTAAACGGTCCAAAGTGCCCTTGGGTAGAACGTTCAAAGAAGAACTATTGTTAACCAGAACATGTTCTAGAGTAGTCCCCTTACATTCAACAGAAACATGTAATGCTTTGTTATAGTTTCTTCCAAGTGGTGTCAGATCAGCATCTGAAAACCCCAAGTCATTGTCGGCCATCAAGCTAGCCACACAATTTTCAAACTGGTTATTTGTAGTCTCATGAGGGACATGAGCCTTCTTTAAGAATTTGATTAATGCTCGGGCATGAGCATCAGAACAAAGTAGCAAAGATAACATGGAGATCTTGGAAGTGGTTTTCCCAAGCTGTTCCACTATCTTGAAATCAATCCTCTTTATAATTTTCAAGATCTCATCCATTTCTTGAGCGGAAGGTTCCTCAGCAACAATGTGTTTTGCGGGTGTTTCTGTCTTAGTAGGCTCAACTACTTTCTCCTTTCCCCTTGTGTTAGCACTAGGTTTAGCAACGGTGATGCAAACAGGTGCCGTTGTAGCAGTTGGGGGTGAAATGTTAGGAGAAAAGATTCTCCCAGTTCTGGTCACCTTACTAGAGCCAGTAATGTTACCAATGTCATCAGCTTTGCTTACTTCAATCCAAGCATCTTGCTTTATTCCATGGTAAAACATCTCAGCACCGTAGTTCCACGACACTGCTTTGTTGGAAGAGTACGGAATTGGCCCAGTAGCGGTAATTATCAGAGGAGCAACATATGGTTCATTTGAAATCCTGATAGGACCCTTTGATGAGATCCTAAGAGGCTTATTTGAAATTGTTATAAAAGAGAGGTCTTCAATCTTATTGGTCAGACCTTTGACAGAGGGAGCTTTCTCAAATAGGATCTCATGACTATTCATCAGGCATTGAACGCCTTCTCTCAGCCATTTACATCCATTAGTTTGTTTGGCACAATAATCACAGTCCTTTAAACAGCCAGGGAAAACCCCGACTTTCAGAAAATTCTTTTTGGCAATGGTTAACAGAGTGGTTAAGTCTTCGACGAAGGAAACAAAAATGGTGTATTCAATTTCATTGACACCCTTGCCATGGTTTGGCATTTATGCCGTTATCATATTGGGAATTGTAGGCGGATCAAATTCGACTGTCTTGTTGTCTATAAGGTCTTGAATTTTGCTCTTCAGTGCCCATCATTGATCGGTCTCATGCCCGAGGCTATTCAAATGATATGCACACTTGGTATTTGGATTGTATTTAGGTGAGGAGGTGTTCGGATTGGCCGGAGGATCACACAGTGTCACCAAATTAGCCTTTAATAGGTGTTGTAAGGCTTGGGATAACGACATGCCTATACTTGTGAATTGTCTTCGTGGACCCTCAAATCCTTGATGATTGGAAGATTGTCTTTGAACAGGAGTTGGGTCGGAAACCCGAACAACATTAACGGACGGACGGTTATCCTTCTTGGTACAAGCCCTGGCTCCATAAACAACATTAGTTTATTTCTTCCCAGTGAAGGGTTTCTTTACGGGATTGGAGATAGAAGCAGATGCCATGGGGATTTTCCCGCTCTTGATATCGCTTTCGACCCTTTCACTGGTCAGGATCAACTCGGTGAAACCATATGAGGAACAACCAACCAATAAGTTAAAGAATGGACCAGATAACGTACCCATAAACATATCGATATGTTCCCTATCAATTAATGGTGGTTGGACCCTACTGGCAAGATCCCTCCATTTTTGGGCGTACTCTTTGAACCCATCGTTTTTACCCATCATCATGTCTTGCAGTTGAACTCTAGTCGGTGCCAGGTCGGCATTGTAATGGTATTGGTGATAGAAAGTAGTGGCCAAGTCTTCCCATATATGGATATGGGAACCCTCAAATTGGTAAAACCACTCTAGTTGAGTCCCAGCCACGCTTTCTTGAAAGAAGTGGACCCAGAGTTTCTTGTCGGCGGTGTGTGGTGGTATTTTGCGCACATAAGACTTCAGGTGAAGCTTTGGGTGGGAAACCCCATCATATTTAACAAAGACTGGTATCTTGAATTTGTGGGGAATGAAGACTCCAAATATTAAACCCAAATCGTCAAAATCCAAACTAGGGATGGCTTGAATCTCAACGACCTTCAATTTATCCTCTAGCTGATTGCACTTTTCATCGGCAGGAGGATACTGTTCGTCAAAATAGTCTTCATCATCGGAAACTCAACCATTGATACATCCATCCTGGGTACTCCTTGCCTCTCCAATTTGATTTTTGTCTTCCTTAGATGAATCTTCAACTATTGGTATCTGGCGGATCGACTCTCTAAATCTTCTACCCTTGTTGACTAGGGCTTTCCTCTTTGGTTTCTTTTTGGATGCCAGCAATGTCATCAACTCTTGTTGCCCCTTGGCCAGGGTTAGTAGAGTCTCTTGAAGCTGGGGTTTTTGTGCTTTTAGGTCCTTCACTATTTTCTCGATATCCATCTTACTGAAATAAACAGCAGAAAGATAAGGAAACCCGTCGTGGAAAACCTGTTATGTTATGATGCATGAGAAATGTGCATGCAAATCATTTCAAGGATTTATGAATTTTAAATTTGTCTAGACAAATAATAAACAAACGTCAAATTGCATTAATCAGTTCAAAATGGTTACAACGTGCCCCTTGGGCTTATAAAATAAATTTCTAAGACAAAAAGGTCGAACGCATCCTCTTCGGTGCAAGGTAGGCATTCAAGCTTTGTTCTTCATGAAGTTGCTTTGTAAGCTCCAAAACCCTTTTCTCGCTAGCGTAGAATTGAGCTTCGAAGGTGTCTTGCTCTTCCTTTAGTTGAATCCAACCCTTTTGTAAGTCTTGAAGAGAAGTAGGCATGTTGGGATGGAGGACAGTATACATGACTTCTCCTTCAGCAACAGGCTCCATGATAACTGGTAGGATGGAGGGGTAAGGCATCATGAGCTTCTGAGCACGAGCTCATACGCACCTAAGGTAAAGTTCAAAGGGAATAGAATGCTTGCGTCCCAGCGTCTCACTATCTGCTTTATTTACCATCATCCAAGCTCGCGCAAACTTCTGACGGTAGCCTTGGTCATCACTCTCGTAGCCGAACACCAACCCTTGGATGAGCATATCATGAGGACCATCTCTTCGGGCATATCCAAACTATCGTAAAGCTAAGAAATGGTTGTAAGTGATCCCTCCCCTAATACAAAGTAGAGGGACATTAGGGAATTCCCCACAATGGTCAATGATAGAAGCATCTTCCAAGGATCACGAACACCAATGAATATCAGAGTGGGTGAGGGACATCATCCTTTGGGACCATGTCCATCCTTGCCCGTTCTTCAATGTTGATCGAGGTAGGTGCGAAGTAAACCACTTGGAAAGTAGGGGAATGCAACACAAGAGAGTACCTCTTTTCTTCATAGTGCAGGTATGGAAACAATGTAATATATCTCCTAGCAAGGTAGGTATAGGATTATAAGAGAGACAGATTTTGATGGCATTCACATCTATGAATTGGTCCAAGTTGGGAAAAAGAACCAAGCCATAGATGAGAAGGGACGGGATATCTTCAAAGGCTTTAAAATCTATATCTTCCCAGAATGAACGAGCCTTCTCCAATAAGAACTTGGCTAGGAACCCTTTAACTCCGCTTCTTGTCTCCCAATTTTCTATAATGTCGGCTCTCTTCAGATGTAAGGCTTCGGCAATGAATTCAGGTTTTGGAATCCCTTTTAAACCGGTGAATAGTACTTAATCAAGCATGGGCCCTTCTAATAGTAGAGAGAATTCTTCTAGTGTTGCCACCAACTGATAGTCAGGGAAGATGAAGAAATGGTGCATGGGATCAAAGAATTGGAAGAGCACGCACATCATCTCTTCTTGGAAATTGGAGGTAGCCAAACGGAGGAGTCGATCATATTTCTTGGTGAAAGGAGAGTCTTCAGGCACCATTGATGCTAACTATTGGAGTTGAGGGTGTGCTTTCATGAAGTTGATTTTGATGGTATTTCTTTGGAGGAAATTCATGGCCTACAAAAATAAAGATAAATTCCTAAATCCTTGAAATGGTTAGTGAAAATTCTTATGATGTTTATGATGTTATGTAAGCAAGTTGTTATGTACACACAAAGCAGACAAGTCCTTAGGTTTAGGCTTGCATGAAGTTGATAGGTAAGTACCCTCTTGAAGTTTAGTTGGCTCAACCTATCCTAGAAAGTAACCGGGTTCTAGGGGATCTCAATATCACTGACCTTTCTTTTAGGCATTGTCTCAGAACAATCAATCTTTTCTTGCGTCCGAGATATCCCAAAAGTCCAATCTCAATGAGTGTAGTATCGAGTATCAACCAATTTTAAGCTTTCCACCGAAACCGGCTATCTCACTACTTCCTAATGGCCAAGTTGTTCAATTAAGGTTCTAAGGTCAGTTAGTGCTTCATGGTGCTGCTCAGTGGCACTGTATTCTCCTTGATTCAACACAAGGGATACCGGTACCAACAAGTGCGTCACACTAACGTAGCCATTGTCTCAACCATATCGGTATACGCTGTACAATTTCCATAATCTATTGCTACTTACCTAAAAATGTGTCCTAGATCCGGGTAGAGGATCAAAGAAAGCCCAAACAAGGAACCAAACTGTAAAGCAAACAAGCCAAATAAAGAAAAACAAGTAAATGTGATCTATCCCTAAGGTAACCCCACTTTTAAGTGAATTCCCTAGCAGAGTCGCCAGTTCAGTAACACGATGGGAGAACTGACTTGGTTGTTTTTGTGTTTGATCTCAATTGTTGCAGATAGTAAGATTCGCCACCGACTTTTCTTTTATCCAATAAGGAAAAGGTGAAAAGAACAGGAAATACCTTTGAGATTATTTTCTTGAGTTCGGGGGGTAGATTATGAAAATGGAAGGTGTTAGCACCCTTTTCATCCATAGTTATCTATGAGCTCTTAGTTTCTTGCTAGATCACTTGCTTGGTTTGAAAATATGCTTGTGGTGTGGGTCTTGAATTTTTTTTTGAAAAGCGTCTTTGTTTAGGCAAACTTTGTAGTGATTCTCGTCTCTATAAGAATGTATACAAAGTGTTTGACTTTTGAAAATATTTCATATTTTGAAAGTGTTGGTGCATTTGAAAAGGTGTTTTCATTTTAAGATGAGCAAGCGACTAAGAACATTTCTACCTACTCAAAAGTCTTTGTTCTTTTCCTCCTTCTTTAGATGTTGCTATTTTACCATTGATTGGTAATAAGCTTTATCTGTGGATGTAAAGGGACGAGTGTGGGTCATCGTATTGACATGATAGCAATGTTGTGATATATCTTAGCATTTCTCTTGAGGGACTAAGATCATTTATAAAGAAACATTCGAAGCGTCATCGTTGGACTATGATCTTGTATTTTGGTTATTTTTACTAAGACG
Organism: Vicia faba; assembly: GCA_948472305.1. Lineage (NCBI taxonomy): Eukaryota > Viridiplantae > Streptophyta > Magnoliopsida > Fabales > Fabaceae > Vicia > Vicia faba. Next base: position 1,633,476,937 of record OX451739.1, on the reverse strand, counting down.
TCTCACGTGCATAACATGACCATTTTCATAAAGCAACAAGTGGAGTTAACCCTACGGGTGCATGTGTAAATAGTGTTTGTATTTCATGCTTGGTTTATCTTGGCTTAGTGTTCTCTAAGATTGATTTTTGTCTTCCCATACAAATCCTACTTTACTAGCATTTATATGAAAGCGATAAATCACAAAAAGTAAATATCCTACACTATTACAATCATTAGGGGGATGGGGTGTACAAATTTACAAATGGGGATTGCAAAAAATTAAAGTCCTAATTATCTATTACAACCATATCGAAATAATATACATGAATGAAAATGTAAAAAAGATTTGTTTTGTTTTGGTTAAGAGAAGAAATAAATTTTCTTAAGAAAATACTTTTAGTCTTTTTGTTTTGAAAGAAATAAAGCAAAGTGTATGAATATAAAGTATTTTTCATATTTTTGATTAATGAAAATAGAATTGATGATAAAAATAATAAGAGGAAAAGAATCAGAGTCAGTGCTTCGCTGAAAGGATATATATAAGGAGCAGAAGTTCTGACTCTGGTGCGCTAAAAATTAGAAAGAAAATATTAGCAGAAATGGGGAAGGCCAAAAGTTTTGGGTCCGGGTGCACTGAAGTTTTGGGGTTGCTGGGAACAAAGGAAATATTGGAAGTTCTGATGCAACTAGGAACCTAGAAGTTCTAGTGTTACGGGAAGGTCAGAAGTTCTGGTTGTTGAGGGAGCCTGGGATTTCTAATGTTATTGGAAGGTCAGAAGTTCTGGTTATTGAGAGAGTATAGAAGTTCTAATTCAGCTGGAAACCTAAAAGTTCTAGTGTTACTGGAAAGCTAGAAGTTCTGATGATGGATCTGTGAGGTGTCATTACTGTTGGATGTGAATATTTAGAAGTTCTGGTCAAGGATCACTATTTTGACACTCAACTAAAAAGGGGGGAGGATTTATCTAGAAGTTCTGGTCCAGGATCAATGTTTGACAAATAACGAGGAAAAATGTCAAGAAATGAATATGAAAAGGCATTTCTGGGGCTAGAACTCAGGACCCTTAACTCTAATGCTTCATACGCGCACGCTCTCTACCACTGGGGTGGCCATACATCCGGTATTAGAAGCAAGAACATAAACATATATTACAAAGTAAATTCTGATGATGAACTTCATCTCCTTCTCCATGCCAGTTAGAGTATCTGCAACTTAGTCATTCCTCACAAAAAATGGAAAATGCAAACGTAGCAGTTATGGCAGAATTCATCATGGTTTCAGAAATACAACACATCAAAACTGTAAACCAGAAGCAAGCATGAACTTTTCTAATACTAATTCTGAAACCTAATTTCCTCAAGAAGTTCTGATCTGAAATTCTCTTTACTTAGGCCACATAAATGAAATCTATAAATATGTACAGAATCAGAGCCTTGATATCTACATTGTATCTTTGAAAATGCAGGCCTAATAATGGCTAAGTAATGAGACAAAAATCGGAAGAAACTTACCTTGTAGCTGGAAATTGTTTTGTGAATTAGAGCCTGGTTCAGATTGTTGTGATGTTCTGGTCAGCTTCCCCACGTTCTCAGAAAGCTGAAACAAACCTTAACTTGAGCTATGAATGGCTGGAATGTTCTAGAGCAACCAAGAAGTAAAGTTCTGATTTTTGAAATGGAGATTGGTAAAGATTGTGTTACAGTTTGAAAATAGAAATTGGGAAGGCTTCTATGTCTATATCAGAAACCATGTGGATGATTTGGCCAAGAAACACACTTAAGGAAAATTGGAGTTTGAATGCAAAAATCAGAAATTAAACAGATTTCGTATTTATGTTTGCAGTTCCAGGTTCTTGGGAATTTTCAGCAAGGTTTCAAGGCTTTTTTCTAATCTTCCCCCTCGAACGTTTAACATTAGCAAATGGAGTTTAATTTATAGGAAAAGTATATAGAAGCTTGGAGAGGTCAAGATTACAACCATCCTGTGTTATGGATAGTTGACTTGTTTTTGAAGCAACTTTAGACAAGCAAGTTCAAGGAAAAGTAGAGTGGTTAGCAGCTTTAGCCGCACCTAATCTGATTTTGTAGGCATGAATTATGGAGAAGTACATTCAGAAGAAAAAGTAAAGCATGGGCCCAACATAAACTTTGTATAAAAGTTTACTTTCCAAGGACAACAATGGTACTTCTATGTCACACGTGGGAAAATCCTTTGGATAAAGACTCAAAAGTGGGTGTGAGAATTAAATGATGATGAATTTAACAAACCAGAAAACCTGCAACATGAGATTAAGCATCATAGCTTGAAACTGGATCAGAAGTTCGGCCTAACTTAAATTAAGAACAAATGTCCAACTTCTGATCTTTAAATCTCCCTGTTCCAGCATGACCTGAAGGAGTTCTCAGACTTTTCAGAAAGCTTGTAACATGCTTTGTATACCCTCTTTAAATTACTCTTGCAAACTATGATTGAACCTACGTAAAAATTAGCCCAGAAGTTCTAACCAAATTATGTCTTGGAAATGCCCATAATTTACTGAGTGCTTTAGTTTCATGGACGTGTCTTTAAATATTTATAACTTGAAATCCTAGCATTTCTAGGAGAAGTTCTATTCTGCAATGTTTTATATCTCATTGAGATCTACAACTCTTGTGTCATAAGTTCTTCTTGAATCATGATGAAAATCTGGCTAGAAATTATGAACTTATCATATTTTCTTAACACTTTGAAAAATTTCTAAGTGTTTAGAACTTTGACTTTTCCAAAATAATTTTGACTTTTGACTTTCTTGATGAAACAAACTTCACATTCTAACATGTCTTGAGGAAATATGATTCTTGAAACTTGATTTTGATCCCAAAGTCAAAGTTTGACTTTTCAGTGTGCATTTTGACCATTTTGCCCTTGTGCCAATTCCAAACCTAAATTGATGTATTAGTGTTGCAAACTTGATGTCATGGGAGATTTTAGGAGGAAATTCTTGAGACATGAGATGGAAAATTTTGGGGTACAACAACAACCATTCATTGGAGTAACAAATCTCAGCAACAAACTACCTTCCGTAATGACAAGGCTACCATTCATTGGAGAAAGATCTCAACAACGAACTACCTTCCATAAATACAAGGATACCATTTATTGGAGTAATAAATCTCAACAACGAACTACCTTCCATAATGATAAGGCTACCATTCATTGGAGTAACAAATCTCAGCAACGAACTACCTTCCATAATGACAAGGCTACCATTCGTTGGAGTAACAAATCTCATCAATGAACTACCTTCCATAATGACAAGGCTACCATTCATCGGAAAAAGATCTCAATAACGAACCACCTTTCATAAAGACAAGGCTACCATTAATTGGAGTAACAAATATCAGCAACAAACTACCTTTTATAATGACAAGGCTACCATTCATTGGAGAAAGATATCAACAATGAAGTTTCTTCCATAAAGACAAGGCTACAATTAATTGGAGTAACAAATCTCAGCAAATAACTACCTTCCATAATGACAAGGATACCATTCATTGGAGTAACAAATCTCAGCAACGAACTACCTTCCAATAATAACAAGGCTACCATTCATTGGAAAAAGATCTCAACAACGAACTACCTTCCATAAAGACAAGGCTACCATTCATTGGAGTAACAAATCTCAGCAACAAACTACCTTCCATAATGACAAGGCTACCATTCATTGGAGAAAGATCTCAACAACGAACAACCTTCCATCAAGACAAAGCTATCATTCATTAGTGTAATAAATCTCAGCAATGAACTACCTTCCATAATGACAAGGCTACCATTCATTGGAGTAACAAATCTTAACAACGAACTACCTTCTGTAATGACAAGGCTACCATTCATTGGAGTAACAAATATGAATATTCTCGAGGAACTATCTGAGTTATTGGGGAAGTACAGGTTGCTCAAATAAAGAGACCCGTCACTTGCTGTTACAAGAGAGAATTGCAATAATGATTTCCTGGCGAAAGAAACATGGCTTCCTGGAGAAAGAGACAGGACTTCTAAAGAACACAAAGGAAGTAGCGTGAGAATAGAGAATAGAATTGAAGTCTTGTGTTGCAATAGGTGAAGTTGATGGTGCACGAAAGTTTTGTAGATAAAGTACGCAAAGGAGTAGCAAGATCCGAATAATCAATTGGTAGCAATTGTGTCTTGGTCTTGCTGAAGATCAAAAGAAGAGAACGGGTTGAGTTAACAACAAATGATTATGTTTGTAGGGATGCTCTTGTACACTTCTCTTGTAATCATACTTTCTTGTAAAGTAAGAAAGTATCCTAGTTCCAAATTGGAATTGGGCGCATACGTACCCATACACAAGAACAAAAGTGGGGAATTATGTAACCAATTCCTTGTGTCGCTCTCTATTATCTCTATACCCACTTTTATTTTCTTTACGTAATTTTTCGAATAACATTGTTTGATCAATTGACTCATAAAAAAAATTTTGAATTTTTTTTAAAGTGGTGTGTTTATTAGCTTATAATCACTTTGATTGTAAGTGGTTTTCATATTAACACAACTCAATGGAAAAATTCTGAAAAGTCAAACGCACACCAAGTATTTGACAAATTGAAATGTTCTATATTTTTGTTTAAACTTCATTAGAAGTAGGAAACCATTGTATTTGATATTAAACTATTAATTGAGATATTATTATGTTGATTGATTTTATCATTATCTTAATTCCATATGGCTTAGGCATATTCGAGTTTGCAATAACTAGGTTCGTTTAGACTATTATTTAAATCTATGCCAAAAACCTTCTGCTCAATATTGTTTTTCAAATATGTTTTTAAACACTTATGTTGAAAGGTTATTTTTATTTGGGGATATATTCACCCCTCTAGATTAGTCGATATAGTCTAACAAGTGGTATCAGATCTCCAGTTAATTTTGTGCTTCGAAACTCTTATTAGAAAATGGTGTACGAACATAAAAGGGATTACAAAACAAACCTAATTTTTTGGCAGAAAACTATAGTTATTGGAAAGCTTGTATGCACATTCATGTTAATTCATATGACAAGGATATGTGTGACGCCACTACTCAAACCAATGCTAATGTCATTGTCACATGTAAGTCAGAAGCATTATGGAACAATGGTGATAAGAAAAATACATTAAATCTCATTAATCATTTGAATGCACTTGGTAATCTTATTTTCAATGCAATTGCTATTAACAAAGTTGTGAGATGTCTTACTAGGAATTGGTAATCGAAGGCCACCACAATCAAGGAAGCCAATGATCTTACAACATTTAATCTCACTACTTTGTTTGGTAAGTTTGAAGATCGTGATCAAGAACTTACTTGCTTAACAAGCATGAGAAAATCTTGATAAGAAGAAGAAAAGGGAGAAAGTCACGAATAAGGAGAAAGGAACAAAGTCTCAAGATCTTTGGACTTTTTTTTCAAGGTTATCAAAATGTGAGCATATTGATAGTGATTCTAATGATGGTGAAGATAAAAATTGTCACTATGGTCGCAAGAAAGGAGACACTATTGAAAAATTCAAATTTAGGAGTTTTTGGTTCCTAAAGGTGGTTTTCAATGGTTTCCCAAATGAAACCGATTTTTCACTAACCCCCAAGGATCCAATAATTATTGGGTACCTATCTTTTCTTGTTGATTTTATAGGAAACTTGTCTTGACTCTATGAAGAGAACATGGATTCTCATTTATGGTGTCTCAAGGCCTATGAACATATTATAATCATATTGTATATGTGACAAGAAGATGGATTATATGATCTAGAAAGAAACAACAAGTATTATTTAATTGGTAAAAGATGCATAAATTACTTTTGATGTTGTGTCCTAGAATATTCGGAAAATGTATTTCATTTCATGATGTAGGTGTATCTTCAAGAGACTTACTAAATAACGCCGAAGAAGGAATTGATCAACCTGAATCGATGAAACATGAGGAGGAGAAATATAACTAACATGAAAAGGATAAAGATGAAAGTTCAATCAAAATGAATGATTATCAAATCAATGAACTTCTTAGGTTAATCACAAGTTATACTTTTGGGTACTTTGTCAAAGAGAAAAGTGGTAAGATTGTGGTTTTCTAAAGTCTTTGTGGCATAATTTGAATTTGGGTCAACTTTCTTTCGAGAGTTCCATGTGAAATGCAAGTGCATCCTCCATCATATTATATAGTGACGTAGTATTGATTAAATTGTCGCTTTGTTAGTAAGTTCTCTCTTTTACAAATTTATTTATCTATGTACATGACATACTTGGTGTATGATATATATATATATATATATATATATATATATATATATATATATATATATATATATATATATATATATATATATATATATATATATATATATATATATATATATATATATATATATATATATATATATATATATATATATATATATATATATATATATATTGAGTATTCATTTGCAAGATAGTTCTTAATTGATCATCATGGCGTGTTATCAACTGATATACTTTTAATGATTTCATCATGCTATATTTTCATATATTTTATTTTATAAACACTTATGTATACACAAGCATGTTTAGCTTCATTAAATATCAAGCATAACACATTTGACATTATATCATATTTGATTCTTCTAACATGCAACTTGTCAAAGAGTTCTATAAGCTTATGCAGGAAGTGTTTGAAATGAGTCTTATGGGGAGTTTTGAATTACTTTCTCAGACTCCAAATAAAGTAACTCAAGGAAGGAACACATATGTGTGAAATTAACTTCATTATCGTGTTGAAAAAAGGGATGTTGTGTTTGAGCGTTTTGATAGTGAAAATCAACTTGCCAACGTTTGCAACAAACCGTTTTTCAAAAAACATGAGGAATTGGGGATTATTAATTTCTCCAATGTTGCTTTCTTTATTATGATGCTTTCACTTTTATACTTTTCTCTAACACTTTATTTGAGTATTTTACATCATGTGAGTGCAACTTCAATTCCATCAAGAGTGAGGTAATATTCTTCCCAATTTCTCCATGAAAGTAAGATTTTTTTAGTACATGTTTTAGTTGATGAAAAATGCTTGCTATGTTTTCAAATGATGAAAACCATGAATGTTCATTTCCAAAAACCTTTGATTGATAACCATTGTGTGTTCTCAATGTATATTCTTATAATAACTTCATGTATTAATTCTTTCACATTTGTATTAGTTTACTCCTGTGTGTACAAGCATGCGTTTAGATTATTATTTCTTGCATTCGTGCATGAGTTGAATGTAAGCATGTCAATTGCATGTACAGTTCTTATTGTAGTTGAGTCACATGTTATGACAAGTTTTTCCATCAATGAAGACATGAAATGCATCTTCACAAGTTTTGACATCATCAAAAAGGGGGAGTATGTGACTGCAACTTCACCATTAGATGTTTTGTGTGATGTCAAAACTAGGAAAACTTAGCATTCTATATATTGGATGGTATCTTTGTTTCGTTTGGTGCACCCTTGCATTAGAGGTCTTAGGAAACATTCAAAAAATGTTTAAAATTGATCCAAATCATGAAAAGTCATTTTCTTCATAAATCTTTATTGTATGTGTCGACACATACGTATTTTAGGTCGACATATACTGAAGCTTTTAAGAAATTATAGAAATTCTTATTTTATGTGTCGACACATACGATTTTTAGGTTGACACATATACTACATTTTTTAAGGAAAAAAGTTATTGTCTTGCTTAGGCCGACACATCCATTTTTCAGGTGAACACAAGCAGTTAAAATTTGATATATGTGTCGACGCATACAATTTTCTGGTCGGCACATATGTTTTGATTGGGTCAATTTTTCAATTATTTTTTATTCCGAAAACCCTCTTTTTGCATATAAACTTTCACAATTATAAATACATTATTCTAACTTGATGATACCATAAATATATCCTGCAATTTCTCGTCACCTCCAACATCAAACCTATGCATACGCACTAATAAATGACACATAATAATCTTTTGTTAGGCTCTTGTGTAGCCGAGAATATTCGGTGGAGATTTGCAAGGTTCTTTATCCGGAAAAACCGTGGGTTTGTCCTCCAAGATCATTGATTGATTTTGGGGTTTTCGTGCAAGACATTCAAGAGAGGATTGCGGCCTAGTGAAAGCCTTTGAAGATAAAGAATGCAAGAGATCCTTTAGAAATATAGAACACAAAGGAAGTAGTGCGAGAACAGCGAGTTGAATTGAAGTCTTCAATTGCAAAGGAGTAGCAAGATCCAAATAATCAATGAGTAGCTATTTTGTCTTGGTTTTGTTGAAGATCAAAAGAAGAGAAGGGATTGGATCAACATCAAACAATTATGGTTTGTAGGGTTGCTCTTGAACACTTCTCTTGTAATCATACTTTTTGCAAAGTAAGAAAGTATCCTAATTCCAAATTGGAATGCGGTGCAGACGTACCCACACGCGAGGTCGAAAGTGGGGAACTATGTAAACAAATCCTTGTGTTTCTCTCCATTATCTCTTTACTCGCTTTTGTTTTCCTTACGTAATTTGTCGAATAGCATTGTTTGATAGATTGACTCGTAAGAATTTTTCTGCAATTATTTTGTTTAAAGTGGTCTGTTGATTAGCTTATAATCACTTTGATTATAAGTGGTTTTCATATCAACACAATTCAAAGGAAAATTTTTGAAAATTCGAATGCACACCAAGTGTTTGACAAATTGCAATGATTTATATATTTTTTTAAATTTCATTGGAAGTAGGAAATCATTGTGTTTGATATTAAACTATTAATTAAGATATTATTATGTTAATTTATTTTATCATTATCTTAATTACATAAGGCTTGTGCATATCCGAGTTTCCAGTAACTAGGTTTATTTAGACTACTATTTTAATTTAGGCCAAAAATCTTCCGTTCAATATTGTTTTTCAAATAAGTTTTTAAATACCTATGTTGAAAGGTTATTTTTATTGCGAATCTATTCACCTCTCCCCCCCTCTAGACAAGTCTCTGTAGTCTAACATGATGAACTTCTACTAAGTATATGTTGTAGTTATGGTAAATTTCAAAAGGGCCATGTTTTTATTTTAGAACTTTATTCCATTTTGCACGTCTATGATTTTTGTGAATGCAAGATCAACATAGATGCCATTGATGAATCGAAAGGTAATGAAGTGGTATCCGAAAGAAAATTGCTAAACAATGAGTTTGAGGCACCATTGACATGGCCATTTGATCTCAATTAAGAATCAATCAAGATAGAGGCACTGATGTGTGAAAGCATACACTCTTGATTTATTAGTCGTGCATATAAGAATGTTTAGTTTCACATGCTATTAACGTGGGTTACACACACTATTTTATACTTCTATAAAATCTTCCTAAAAGAACTTCTCATAATTCAAAACATATGCAAAAAGGTAGACGTGAAACTGGATGGACAAAACATAAATCCCATTCCCTTCTTTTGGTTATTTTTATTACCATCTTTTTTTAAATTTTTTGCTTAAAATAACAAACCCATATTTGGTTTCTTTAGATAAGCATTGTTAACTTAAATCTTGGTAATCATACATTTTTCAGTGAGATCGAATTTATTGTATTACTTGACACTAATTGTGTACTTGAAGTTCACACACATCAAGAAGGAATAATTAGATGTATGTCCCTGTGTTCCGAGTACTTGGACACCTATTGTATATCTCGTCGTTCAAGTGGTCGTCTTTATCGGTGGAATTTTATTTGATTATTATCAAACGAGTTTCCGAATAAAGGGATTAAAAAGGACTAGTTAGGCGTATGCTCCTCTTTTATGAGTATTTAGATATCTTCTATATAGATTGTATTTCAAATACTCGTCTCCTAGTTAAAAAAATCTCAACTCAACAAACTTATTTCGCCCTTGAGCGATGCTATCCATTCTATCGCAATACAAGCGAACACTTAAGCCTCTCATTTATGAGCATACAAGCAACATTTAATTTCTATAATATGATCCAAGCATATCCATTCTACGGTAATACAAACAATCACTTTAGTCTCTCATGTGCGATCAAACAAGAAACGTTTAACTGCTAGAATACCACTAAACATTGTTTATTAAAATCAACCAACACATGCATAGTTTTCTACCGAAAACTACGTAGCCTTAAGTCCCTATCGCACCTGGGGATATGTAGGAGTGAGGTTCAATGTATCGTAAAGAACTATTTTTATTTAAAAAAATCAGTTATTTCCTACCTATAACTACGTAGCCTTAAGTTCCCCATTGCACCTGGGGATACGTATGAGCGAGATTCAATGTCTCGCCAGGCACTATTTAAAAAATATATTTATTTCCTTCTAAGAACTACGTAGTCTTGATTTTATCATTGCACCATAGGATACGTAGGAGAGAGATCAAACGTCTCGTCAAACTCAATAATAAAAGACTTAAAAACACTTCCTTTATTTATTTTTCATAAGCGCACAATAATTAGAAGATACTAAATAATATCACGCTAACACTCTTTCACAAAACTAACTAAATGGGTTATGTTGATTACAATGTATGTGAGGGGTGCTAATACCTTCCCTTGCATTACTGACTTTGGAACTGCTTTTGGTTGCAACGACCATTTTCTTTTGGAATAAATAAAGTTCCATGGTGACTCCGTTATATTTCAAGCATGTGATATGCTTAGGTATTTTTTTTGCATTGCGATAGCTGGCTACTCTGCTAGGGAGATATCCTAAGCGAGTACACTCTAGATTAGCTACCTTTGTGTTTGATTATTAGCTTTTTATTTCTTCTTATGTTGTATATTTCCTTTATCTTGATTTATTTCACTTTATTTATTCAAGTATATATTCATATGTGGGAATTGGGAAATGTTACTTGAGTGAAGCTCTATACCATAGCTTTTGAAAGAAAAAAGAAAGAGAAATAACATAAGTTGGGATGGTGGTTGGGTAGTGTTGGCCCCCAAGGTGCGCTCCTTGAATGGACAACACAAATACCTCACTTAGAGTAGATCTTTTTCGCGAAGGTTTTCATAAAATGGCTAGCCTGTTGCATGGCAAAAATCGGATTATTGTCCATGAATCTAAGGGCCTTTTATAGAACCAGTTCTGATTATGGTGGTTGCGTAGTGTTAACCACCAAGGTACACACCTTGAATTATCAATACAAAGACCCCACCTAGAGTAGATATTTTTTCATGAGGATTGTCATAAAATAGCTAGCTCGTTGCATGCTAAAAATCCTATTAAGGTCTGTGACTTTAGGTACCCTATTATAAAAAATCCTAGAGCTAACCTTGTGAGTGGTTTTGGGTAGAAAAATTTAAACTATCTTGTCATAAGGAGCCTCCCTTTATAGGTTGTTCTGCTGTTACCTATGTTACCCCGAATCTTTACCACCGCAGACCCATTCATGACATTGCATTGCATATACACATGACATGAATTTGCATTTCCATAAAAATATTTTAGTATAACAACTCATGCATCCACATTCATTAGCATGCATGCATATTTTTCACAAAATAAAAAACTCATATTACCTTTATCTGTAACTAGCTAGATGATTCCCTAACATCTATAGCAAACTCGTGGTAACTACTGAAGGACAATGGAGCAGCTGGAATTGAATTAAGTTGTGTTCAGAGAGAACATGGATGTCATGAAAGGAAATATGGACCAGATGTTGGAAGCTTTTCTAGCTTTATCTAAGAATAATTTTCAGTATAGTATTACGGAGATTGTCGATCCCACATCAGGCTTTATAGTGGTGACTAACCCAATGTACAATTTTCCTATAGAAATGGACGATCCTCTTCAACACCGACCAATGAATATAACTATATCCAATGATATCCTTACGGTGTAAAGAAACTCCACTATTCGAGATGGGCATACTCCACCTCCTCATGCTACTAAAGAGCCTCAAATTCACACAGTACGTGCAAAACCCTCAAGAGGTAGATCTAGTGAACATCGTCTGAGCTCATCAGGATACTGAAGTTGTCTAAATGTGTTTTGTTTTGAAAGAAAGGTTGAAAGTCGTAGAAGGAAAATATTCCTATGGTTAGGCATGAAAAAAAAAACCCGCCCCTGCCGGGCCTCGACTTCCCCCGCTCCGAAATTAGCAGGGAAAACCCGATTTAACCAGGGGATGGTTCGGCTGTAGGAAAAACCCGATTTTTCTTTATGGGTACGGGTGCATGGGCGGGTAATTCAAGTACCTGCCTGTGATGCGGTGGGAGAACTGACTTGAGGTTTGGCATTTCGTTCGCACTTTTGCGGTTAGCAAGATTCGCCACCGACTTTTCTTTTATCCAAAAGGAAAGGCAAAAAAGCACAGGAAAGACCTTTCGAGAATTTTCTCGGGTTCGGGGGGTAGATTATGAAAAGGGAAGGTATTAGTACCCTTTTCATCCATGGTTTTCCATGGGCTCTTAGTTACTCGTTTAGATCACTTGCTTTTGTTTTATTGTGTGCTTGTGGTGTGGGTTTTGAAAGTATTTTGGAAATTTTCGTTGTAATGGTTCTCGTCTCTATAAGAACATATACAAAGTTTTGTCTCGAAAAATGGTTCAAAGATGTGTTTGTGAATCGTGTTATGAAAAGTGTTTTGAAAAGAGGTTTTGCAATGGTTCTCGTCTCTATAAGAACGTATACAAAATGTTTTATCTTTTGAAAATGTTTTGAAATGGAAGTGAAGGTGTGAAAGTTTTTGTCGTGACCAAGCGAGTAACTAAGAGCAAATCTATCTACTCGAAAGGTCTTAAGTTGTTCTTTTTTCTTCCTTTTAATGGTGCTATCTTACCATTGATTTGGTAAGAAACCCCATCCTTGGATGTGAAGGGACAGGCGCGAGTCAATTTTACAATCATTGAAGGAAACTTGTGAGACGCTCTAGAAATTTTTGTAAGGGACAAGATCGTTTTAATCGAAGGCAACATCGAGTGTCATCGAGGGACTACGATCTTTGTTTATCGAAGGGTCATTGCTAGAGTGTCTCATATTCGAGGGACATGATTGTATTTCCGAGGCAACGAGCGGGGTTACCCTAGAGGTGCGCGTGTGAAAAGTGTGTTGGTTTCAAGTTATTTATTCTTTAATTAGGTCATCTAGCGATTAATTTTTGAATCTTGCCATACATGCCTAATTACTATACAGTTTATGGAAAACATTAAATTGCGGGAATTGAAATTCTACGCTATTACAACAGTATCCGGGAATGGGGGTACAATTATTACAAATGGGGATGAATCAAATGAAAATAGCAATGTCCAAATATCAAACAATACAACCAAATCGAATTGTTGTGCGATTTAATACAAAGCTATGACAATTTATGAAATAAAGTCAACAAGATATGGAATGGAATGTATTTACTTGAAAAGAGAAAAAAAACCTATTCTAAAAAAATTGATTATAATCTTTATTAATATTTTTCTTTTGTATTTTTATTAATTATGAATAAAGAAAGAAACTAAACTAATTTATCGTTTTTTTTGTATTTTATTAAATGTAAAAAAAAAGATTTTTTATAAAAAAGAGAAAGTGGTAAAAAACTAATCACTAAAACTAAATTAATTTAATAAAATGTTTTAGGTTTTATTAGTATTGTTAACAAAAAGAAATAAATTAAATTAACAAAAAGGAAGTAACAATGGGCTTAGGGAGATTTGGGGTGTTAGGCCCAAAAGAGGAATGCTGAAGCCAAAACGCACATGGGCTTAAAGGGTTTGTAACTAAACGAGCCCAATGTTTCTAAATGGAAAAAATGTCTGATTAGGGAAACGAAAACCAAATAGGGTTTTTACCCCTTTGGTACAGCGACGCCGTCTCCTCACTTCTTCCGCTCATCTCTTCCAAATTGTTCATCTTTCTCGTTAAACATCCATATTCCTCTTCCTAATTTCGTAAATGAAACATCTCTTGGCCTCTTTGACTCAAACTAAATCACGTTTTTTTTCTAGAAACCCTAGGTTCTGAAATGGATTTGACTAAGGGGTTTGAAATTTGTTTTGATCTGATCTTCCCCTCACTTTCTGTTGCCGGAGCGTCTCTCAACCTCACCTCCCAACCAAGCGCTAACGATTTCTTTCGTGAAAGGTGATGTTCTGCTTTTAAACTTGAACGATTTTTTTGTTGTTGTTTTATCTTGTTCATACTTTTTCTATTAACCTATTGTACTATCCATTTGCGATGTAGGAAATGTTATTAGGAAGGAGAATGATCCATACCTGTTTGGAGATTTCTGTTAAATGAAAAGGAAAGGTGAGCTTGTGAGTAGCGATCCCTGGTGGCCGGAAACAAAGGGGGAAAAATGAATACGACTGAGGACGTGCTTCTGGTAACCTCTTTCTGTCCTTTGAGCTTTGAATGATGATGATGTTGTACTTCTGGTTTTTTGTGATTGGATATGTTTTTGGTATTTTTGGTATTTGAGATGTTTTATCAGTTTTGGTTTTGATGGTATTGAGATGTTTCTTGAGGATGACTGTTGTTTTTTAGTTGGGATTCATATTGGTTCTTGAGGTTTGAAAGTTGGACAGGTTTTGGTGGTTATGCTTTGTTAAAGTTTAGTTTGAATGTTTTTGACAGTTTGATTTAGGGTTTTTTCCTGAGTTTTGTTGTTTACAGTTTGGTTGTTTGGTGTTGAAATGTTTTAACAGGTTTGATCAGTTTGTGAAGGTTTTTGGCTTATGGTTTTGAATGTTTTCATTGTTTTGGATATGTTGATAGTTTAGAAAATGGTTTGATGGATGATGGTTTGAGGATTTTGTATGTTGTTGTTGGTTTGGATGAGTTTCTAGTCATGCAGGTTTGATGGTTATGCAGGTTTTTTGGTTATGCAGGTTTGGGAGCCATTTGGTTTTGAATTGTTTGACAGTTTTAGTTTGATGATTTTGGCTGTTTGAGGATGTTTGGGATTTGTTTGTGGTATTGAAATCAGGCTTGGGATATTAGTTAACAGGTTTTGATTGTGTTTGATGGAAGATGGCAGTTTGACAGTTTTTGATACTTGAGATTTTTGTTGTTGAAATTTCTGAGTTTGATAAAATGTTCTCTCTCCATCCCTTTTCTTTAGCCTTGTCTACTGTTATATTCACGTGGCTTTGGTTTGAGTTTCTATTCAAAATGGTGGGAAAACCACCAGATTTTGAATATTTGGCATATTGTTCTTATGCTCTTTTTCTTGCAGTTTTTGTTTTCTAGCAATTCTTGTGCAATTGTGACAACAGGGCAACATCCCTAGGTGACTTCTTTCCCCTCTCTCTCTCAATGACCCTAAGAGCCAATTTATCTTTCACTTTTTTTTGAAAAGTTTGCAAATAATTTGGAAAATGAGGATTATGGCTTATTGAACAAGCCTCTTGCTTGTTGACTTAGTTTATCATATGTTATATTTTCTTTTTGCTGATGCCTGCTTCCTACTACTATGTTGCTGCTTGTATTGCTATGCCGCTGCTTGTATTTTGTTTTGCCATGCTGCTCCATTCAGTTTGGACTGTTTGTTTTATCCAGCTTGCTTGCATTGTTTATTTGGTGACGCGTTGCTTGTTTGGCCCTGTTTTGTGCCTTCTGTTTGTTATATTGTTTGGCTGTTGTTTGCATTTGGCTTGTTTGGATAGTTTGCTTACATTTCCCGTGTTTGGATAGTTTGCTTACATTTCCCTTGTTTGGATAGTTTGCTTACATTTCCTATTTCTTCTTTTTGTGAACCAAGAGGAATAATTCTCTTGTGATTTGAAAATAGAGAAAAATAAAAATGTGATGAAATAAAAAATAGCTTTCTGATTCCAAATTGAAAACTTTAATGATGAACATTTTCTCTTTCTTTTGAAAAATCTTGCTTATGCCCAAATAGTTTTTATACTGACTATTTTTCTGTCTTTCATTTTCATGTGAGCACAACTGGATGGTGGCAAAGAAGAGGAAGCATGAGACTCTGGCAAGCGTGGAATTAATGGAAGCTCTGTCAACCTTAGGCATAGATTTAATTTCTTTGTAATTTAGAGAGAAACATTCAATCAATTGTACTAATTTATTTTTCAAATACGATAAGTTGTAAAACCTAAAGCATTTAAATAATAAATTGTTTTGTAACAACTTTTGGAATAAATGAAGAAAGTCTTATGAGATATTCCGATGTCCATTAAAATCCTTTACTGTCAATAACTCGCAATTTTATCTTCGCATCTTAACTAAATATTAAATATTCCCAATCAAGATAATTGAAACAAAATGTTCCCATCTGATAACTTAAACTCCAAGTAATCCAATAACTCTGCAATCTTGCAACTGCATTCCAATCAAAACACGCACTGTCTATTCCAATTCCTAAACAAGTAAATGTTTTAAAAGATGCAAATTATCTGGTTATCCTGGATCAAACAAAACATGAATGTCCCAAATGACAGTCTTAGATTCCATCTCTTGTCCCAAATAAACATGCCTTGAGAATAAACAGTAACCTTTCAGTAAACTTGAAAAAGCATGAAAACATGTGAAAGCCAATTGGATCTTTGTGAATTCATTTCTTTTGAGAATTGCAAGTAAAACCCTAATTGCTGGTTTACTGCCACAGGAGAAAATATGTCTGATCGATTCCTGAGCCAACTTGAATATCTGAGAAACCCTAGGGTTGTGTTCTCTATGAAAAATGAGAGAGAAAATTTTGGGGTACAACACTGCCCTGCACCCGCACCCTCCAACTAAATTTAGTTTATTTAATTTATTTTTAATAGTTTTATTACTTATTTACACTTTTTAATGTTATAATATCATGTTTATTAGAATTTTTTTAAATACAACTTA
Organism: Vicia faba; assembly: GCA_948472305.1. Classification (NCBI taxonomy): domain Eukaryota; kingdom Viridiplantae; phylum Streptophyta; class Magnoliopsida; order Fabales; family Fabaceae; genus Vicia; species Vicia faba. The sequence continues at coordinate 1,633,460,145 of OX451739.1, read as the reverse complement.
AATAAAAATATCAAACATAAAAAATGCTTTTCAAATAATCAATTATTTAGTTTAATTATTGATTTTTATTTTTATTGAAAAAAGTATAAATTTAAAAATAAAAATTTTATTCGGGCGGGTGTGGGGCGAGTGCGGGAAAACCCATTTTTGTTGGGGGCGGGGGCGGGGAAAATAATATTAACCCCGACCGGGCTTGGCGGCTGGGGTGGGTCTAGGTCTGAGTGGCGGGTGCGGGTCTGGGTGTGCTTAAACCCGCCCCCGACCTGCCCGGTTGTTATCCCTACCTATGGTCTAGATGTTTTTAACATATGTCTGGTTCTAGACATGGTAATACCTCTAAAGTTTAAGATGCCAAATCTCGAGAAGTAAAAAGGTGTTAGTTGTCCAAAAAATCATTTGAAAATGTATATTCAGAATATGGTTGCATACTATCGCAATGACAAGTTGTTCATCCACTGTTTTAAAGACAGTCTTAGTGGGGCGCCATTAGAATAGTATATGCAAATGGAGAGAAACTATGTCCACACCTGGAAAGACTTAGTTATGGAACTCCAAAAGAATTGCCAATACAACACTGATATGGTTCTAAATCATACTGAATTGAAAAATCTTACTCAAAAGAGAAACGAGTCATTCAAAGAGTACACCCAAAGATGGAGAGATTTGGTTGCTCGCATCCAACCACCAATGCTAGATAGGGAGTTGGTTGATATGTTTGTGGGTACCTCGCAGGGACCATACTTTGAAAATATGATGGGAAGTATGTCTTCATTTTTCTCTGACTATGTGATAGTGGGAGAACGCATCGAGAACAACCTCAAAAATAGAAAAATCCAAGGCGCCTAGAGTAGCCAAACTGTTGAGAAGGAATACTCTAGTGGTTCCCAAAAGGAAGAGGATGATGAAACTTATGCAATCTGAGGAACTCACTAAGCTTAATTTATGGTATCTTATTATCAATATCTGTATGCAGCATTATTCAATTCCAGTAACCACTACTTAATCTTCAATACCAGCAACCATGGACCGCTTTTCATTCAAATCATAAAACCTAGGTTCGTGAATATCAAAATCAACAGCAGAACCATCCTAGGCCTCAAAATAATCTAGAAAGAAAGAATTCTCATCTTGACCCAATTCCAATGATATATAACCAACTTCTACCACATCTGATTCAATGCTCGTTGGTGGTTCCCAAATCTCTCAAGTCATCGCCACAACTATTTCCACCTAGGATGGTCCCGATGTGAAATGTGAATATCACGCTCGACACTTGACCAAGGATTGCAGAGCTTTCAAAGCTAAAGTACAATAGTTGATCAAGAATAAGTATTTATCTCTTCAAGGAGGATATCTGGTGGTAAACGGTAACCCCACGCTTGATTGAGTGCCAAGACTTCAAGAAGCACCTCCTAAATTTGGTGAGTCAGATGGGAAAACTCATCCTCAAAAATGATAATCATTAGGCCATCTTTATCATTTTCATTTGCAATTTATTTGTTTATTGACGTACTTTTTGCTTTTAAGTTTGTTGCTTTTAAGTGGTAATGTTAATGAAATGAGCATGCATTTTTTGAATCCATTCATTCGTATTCACTCTGTACATATTCATTCTTTCCATTTTCATAAAGAAAAATAGAAACAATACATCAATGTTTCTTCATTACACTTTTTCTTTATCGACTTTTGTTTAAGCAAAGATTGGGGGGAGAATGATGAAAATTAAATACCCAAGTTATCAAGGTATGCTTTCTAATAAAACATTTTTGAAGATGTGAGGCATTGCTTCAATTCCCAAACACTAAGGAGTTAAAATGTTAATCCCTAATTAACCCCTTTAAGCGTAGAAGTTGGCGTTTCTTTCTACGTGAAAATGAAACCCTTAATCTTAACTAGAGACAGGGTAGTTTTTCAGTTAACTTGACTGTGCATTCAAATTCCAAGAGAAAGTATTTCATCTCGAGTTCAACTGTATCCTCTCTTTGCACACACTATCGAAGAAGTGATGAGAATCCAAAAAGCTTACAGTGGTTGTTTCTCTCAAAACATCAAAACATGGCAGTCACAAACCTTTCAACAAAAACAAATCAAACAAAAAAATTGTTCCAAAAGTCAAAAGAAAAAAATCATAAAACTCGCTAAGTCAAAAAGCTTGAAAATGAGATTTAGGCAAGAAATAGGGAATCCCGCTGGACTGAAAAACTCAAAAGAAATAACCAATACAAAAATTAGGGATAAAAAGCAACAAAAAAGAAAGAAAAAAAATCAAAAAAAGAAGGATTGCCAAAAATCCATAAGCGATTTCCATCTAAAAAAATATCAATGGAAATCCTCTTGGAAGTTGAATGAGTGTGTCTAATTAACTGAACTAGGGTTGAAGATCATAAAGGAGAATGGGGTGGGTTAAAATTAAATTTTGAGCCTTATATCATTTTGTTTCAAAATCCATAATCAAAAGACCTAATTGAAGCAGGGTTTATTTTGAAAGCATACTACCACAAGGTTGCATTAACTTAAATCCAAATATATTTGCTAATCATCTGTATTGGTATCAGGTTCTTGCATCATCTTTCGCACTTTGAATAAATTTGTGATCCATTCAATGTACATCCCCATATCATTTCAATAATGATTTAGATTTCCAAACCTGCATGAGTGTTGTATTAAAAATACCATTTAAGGGACAATTTTATCTACAGTTCAATGCTTAGCAACAAGGAAATTCCAACAATGATAAATAGGCAAGGAAATTGATTATTCATAAAGGATCCAATCATGGGAAAATCCTTCTAAAGACCGATAAGTCTTGTTTCAAGATTCAGTCAATCTGGGGCAATCATTTCGAGAGAGTAAATCCCTCAAAGAATTGGTTAATCAGGAGCATCATACTTTGAGATTAAAAACCCTAGGGAAAGCCATAATAAGATTATATTATGGTAAGTCTGATTCCAAACATGCACTCGAGGCGAATTTCTCCAGAGACCCAACAAACTGGAGCAAGGCATGCTACATGTAGACAAGTCCTCTCCATACATTTAATCTGCTCAAGAAAAACCCTGTGATACATAAGCAATCATTGAATTTGAAACGAGTGTCGAGGATAACTCTAGGACAATGTATACAGTACCAGAAGCTTTGTTATAAAAGATTCCTTCTTAGTCTTAACTGTTCCACTATCTACCACTTGGACATTGGTTGAAGCAATCAGATTATCCTAATGCATTATCATCAATCATGTTTGCATGCATTAACATTACCCTTGCATCAAACCCTGCATTGCATGTTGTGAATCATGTCATCACCCATATGTCAAAGGCCTAAAGCCTCATAATACAAAATCCAAGCATTTGCAACCAAAAGCCGAACCTTTGTGGCACTTCAAAGACCAGTTTTTGTCTGGTAGTTTAATACAGTACCCGTCTGGAATTAAAATCTTTTACATCTATAAAAACAAGTTATGGTCTATCATTTCAAAGTACAATACCCATATGGCAGCTTAATTTTAAAGTCAGTTCCCATCTGGAAGTTTATTTTAAACTTAGTTCTCGTATTGCAGTCATTTTTCAAATCCAGTTCCTATCTGGTAGTCTATTTCAAAGACCAGTTCTAGCCTAGAAGTTTAATCCAGTACTCGTTTGGAATTTGAACATTTTCCATATGTAACCAGTTCCCATATGGTAGTTAAAATTTTTCACCAATTTTCGTCTAGTAGCCTATTTCAAGCAGTTCTCATCTGGAAGTTTATTTTCAAGTCAACTCCCGCTTGGAAGTTGAATCAAAACCAGTTCCCATTTGGTAGATTAATTTTCAAGACAGTTCTCTCCTGACAGTCAAATCAATTCCAGTTCTCGTCTTCCAGATGGTTTTTGAAGTCAATTCCCGTATGATAATCAAATCATCACTAGTTCATGTCTGGCTTTTAATTCTTAAAAGTCGGTTCCCGTATGAAATTCAATTAATCAGCTCCAATTGTCGTTTGGAAGTTAATATATTTAACCAGTTCCAGCCTTGTAGCCTAATTTATATTCAGTTATCGTCTGATAATTGAATCAAAACTAGTTCCTGTCTGGTATCCTATTTAAAATTTAGTTCTCTTATAACAGGTAAATTAAATCAAATTCGCGTCTGGTAGTTTATTTTCAAGTCAGTTCCCATCTAACAAACAAATCATTTCTAGTTATCATCTGGAAACTTAACCTTTTTATCAGTTCTCGTCTGGTAGCCTATTTTTAAAATTCAGTTCCCATATGGTAGTTCAACCTCAAAATTCAAATTTCATTGGCACACAGATCCAATAACCCATTACAAGCATTGATGAATCACTGCATCTCATGCATCATTTCACGCATAGTGTATCCACAAATATGAGGCATTATGCTAGATAATCAAAACATACATGCATATCATAAGACGAGATTTTGTGACTTCTCATGGAAGTCCATATCAATACCCAACAAATCTTCTCCCTAGGGAGTCTTTGCTAGAATCTTTCCCCTGTTGAAGGTTGTCTCATGTGATACTATTTAATCCTCTACAGAGTCAGTAATCCTTGATGGTCTACCTTTAAGAACAACAATATTAGACACTTCAATATGGTGTTTGAAGGTAAGTACTGACCCTTGAATTGGTGTTAACCTTTCATATCCCCAATGAGTCTCTGTGAACTTTTCAGTGAGTATTCTATTTTGATTTAAGAATCAACCTTAGGGTTTAAAATAATCAGTTTTGTCTTGATCTAAGCATCATCTTATAGGTTGTAGACAATCTTTTCCTATTTGATCTAAGCATCAACTCTCGGGTTAAAGACGGTCTTTTCTTGTTCCATCTAAGCATCAACTCTCGGGTTGAAGACGACCTTTTCTTGTTCCATATAAGCATCAACTCTCGAGCTAAAGACAATATTGTCTTTATATTTTGATCTAAGCATCAACTCTCGAGTTGAAGACGATCTTTTTTTTATCTTTTAGTCTAAGTATTAACTCTCGAGTTGAAGACGATCTTGTCTTTATTATTTTGATCTAAGCATCAACTCTCAAGTTGAAGATGATTTTGTCTTTACTTTTTGATCTAAGAATCGAATCTCGAGTTGAAGCTGATTATGTCTTTACTTTTTATCTAAACATCGACTCTCGAGTTGAAAATGATCTTGTTCTCTTTGTTGCTAGGAATTTCCCATTTTACTTGTCGATCAGCCTACCAGGAAAAGCCGTGGAAGTAGTTGATCATTTCAATCCCTGTAGAGTATTCCCTATTAAGTCTTAGAGAATATTTCAGTTATTGTTGTTTCCAAAATTTGACATTGAAGGCAAAGCCTTAGCCTGTTGATGGGTGTTAACTCATTATATCCCCATCAAAGTTAATCCTTCATAAATTCATGATACCTCATACTTTTATTTCGAAGGAAAAAATTTGGGTCCTTTTGTATTTAATTATCTTTTTATCACGAATATGTGAAGACCATTGTCATTTATACTTTCATATTAAAGGTAATCAAATAGGGGAAACTGTCATACCCCAAATTTTTCTAAACTTTTTCAAAATTTCAGGTAACTAATTCTTTTTCACTTAAATAAAATTTTAGTTTTACAAAGAGACATGTTAAATCATTTTTGGATCGCGTAAAAAATCTGTTGTACCCCAATTTTTGCCCATAAGATTCCTCTATCATCTCATATCAACTCAATCATATCAAGATCACTATTGGGTTTGGTTCTTCCCCCTATCTCTAGGGTTTCTCATAAGGAACCACCAAGCACCTTGATTTATATATTATGATCATGTATGTTTTGTATTGATTAACTTTTAACTAATAAATACAATGAATGTTTGCTCTAATTGATGATGCTATAGGTGAAAGCATAGCACATTTCATCAAGTTGATCTATAGGTTCATGAGTTTACTTCTAGTCCTTCTTCAACAAAGTTTCATTGAGATTCAAGCTTCATCATTGAATATACTTTAAAGTGATATCATTACAAGGTCTACTATGATTCATCATGCCTTAATTTGTCAAAGAAAATCAAAAGATGCAAGAGTTGATTGAAGAAGTTTGACCTAATTGGACAAGTTCTTGACTTCTTGATCACAAGTGCATAACTCTCTCAATTCTCAATATTTGGAGGTTCTTTTATTGAAATTGGTTCTTATTATCATCCAAAACAATTTCTACTTACATGGAAAGAGTTATTGTGCAAGAAAGTTTGTCAAAATTGAAAGGGGTTTCTAAGTAATTTTGATGCTCTAAGAGCTAGGGTTTTGAACTTCTAAGGTTTATACCTTGCTCATCTTTTGAGATTTTTGAGTAATTCCAAAGACATGTTTCTCTTTAAAGGGGTTCCAACTAATCACTTTAAAAGTTTCAATAATATTTTATGTGGAAGATGCCTAATGATGAAGAAAGATTACACGTCCTCTAGATAGGCCATCAAATTCCCTTATGTGACTTCGAAAGATCATAACTTGGTCAATTTTTATCTCCTTGATCCTATTAATTTTCCAAAATGATCTTAAGGATGTGAACTTTAACTCTTATTTTATGTGGAAAGCTTGAAAATGGATGGAGGACTCCCTAAGAATGCAAGAGATTATATGTCATTTCATGGATATTCACCAACTTCACAAAGTCATAACATTCTCAATTCTTGGAATTTTTAAATGGTTCAAATCTCAAAATGTCATTTAATATATCTACTTCATGCCATCTTTTTTGGTCAAAAGCAAAATTTGATTGGAAGGCCATGTTTGGATGCAAAACATTATAGGACATTTTTTGAGAAAAACTTATAATTTTTCTAAGTACAAAAAGTCAACATCTTTTTCTCAACTTTGACTCATCACAACTTTTAACTCAAGCATCCATTTGATTCCATTCTTTTTACATTGTAAATATTGTAACCTTATATTTCAAATGCTTTAAGAGTCATGCCCTAAGGCCCCTTGAGCTATGAACACCATGGATTCAAAGTTGGTACCTCGAAACTGAAGTTTCCTCCAAAGTCAGAATTTGAAATCCATAATCCAACTTCTAATCACCAAATTTTTGCGTGTTTTTACTTCTAATCATATTTAACAATCTTTCAGAAGTGATTAGCACCTTGAAACGCAAGTTTTTGTTGAGTATTGAGCAAAATAGAAGTCACACTTTTCATGCTTGGAACTTCACACGATTTCCCTCCAAACTTCATCATTCCACATTCTTGAGCATCCCATTTTCTTCCCTATAAATAGAGTATTATATCTCACTCATTTTCTCAAGCTTACACATCCAGAATCACCCTTTCCAACTCTTTCCTTAACCCATATTTTTGCAACTTCGAATTTGGTTTTACAGCCTTGCTCAATCCATTTTCTTTGTCAATTCTTAATCCTTGAACTTCACTGAAGCTAACAGAAGAAGAACCAATCCCTAAAGCATCCTAAATCGTGCTAGCCAAGTCAAGTTTCAGAGATCTGAATTTGAACTTCAATAGGTAGATTCCTTCATCAATTCTCTCAAAATTTGTTACCACAATGAAGCTCTTATCATTCTGATACTATTCGCAACATTTGTTTTCAACTGGAATTGAGTTTTGATCATAAATTTTCAAATCCCTATTCAATTTTTTTTCTTATGGTTTTCTTTAAATCGACTGAGCTACAACTTATATAAATATTTCGCGAGGGTACAATTTTCTTCATATTGATGAGATGAAGAGAATGGCATTAGTCCAAACCTCTAATTTTACAGTTTGAGGAACCTTGTTTTGGGTGTGGCTGAAGGTTGAAGATAACCAATGTGTTATCTCTCAACCAATGACAAAGCGCCACTTGTTTTTTTCAAAATCTGATTTAATATTTGATCTAATGGTTTATTCACTAATGACCATGATATGCATAGCGCGCCAGATCCCTTGGATTTGATTACTAACGTGTTTTGACATTAATCCAATGGTCTACATATTTTTGGTTTTATTTTTATTTTCTGATTTTATATTTTAATTGATTTAAACTTAAAAAATTCATTAAAAAATTCAATTCTTACTCAAAAAATGGATGAATGATGTTGATGATATTTGAAACCCTAATTTCATACATTGCATCCCCTCCCTTTTCATCTTATCCCTTTCTCATGGTGTTACATGTTGTTAAAGGATGGTCTACATATCATCTTTCCAAACATATGGCACATAGATTGTTATTGATCAGGCTCAAAATAGGTGCAACTTCTATATATGTCCACTTATGATTGCTTAACATAGCGCTAACTTTTGTCCTGATTCAAGAAATGATCATTTATGGCCCAAACTTATGTTTACAAGCCCAAGTATGTTTAATTTGAAACCTTTGATCTAATAACCTTGAGGTTCATTGTTAGGAGGCTTTGGTCTTATCAATCATCTAATGACTCATCATAAATTTTGGACTAAGTGAATCATTTAAACATCATTGATCATTTATTGTTGCCTTGATATTTTGAAATGAATGATATACTTGACAAAAAGCAAACGAAACTTGTTGTTGAGAGGCTTTGATTTTATCAATATTCTAATGAGTTTTCAAATGCAAGCTTCATGATGGACATTCAACTAACCTCTAATTCCTAACAATTGACTTTATTTTATGCTTTTACTTTATGCTTATTAATTTAAGCACATTTATTTTAGCATTTTTATTTCATGCTACTTTCATCTTTGCTCATTTCAGCATTTATCTTTATGTCATTTTTATTTTGCTCACTTGAGCTTTTCATTTTCTTTTTGAAGATACCTAGTAATCAACTGGAACCATAAAAAACTTTAATGTTACTTGGACTATTTGGTTACTATCCTTGGCATTTTGGAGTTATGGACTTCTTGGACTTAGGATTAGAAACCTTGACCTACCTTGAGACCTTGTGACTTTTATTGCAACTTTGACTGGAGTTCTTGGGGTTTACCCCAAGACACTGGGTTGTTTGTTTTCTTGGTGTGCAGGTTATTCTGATTACGTGCTTTGTCTGTGATTGGGAATTCACCTGTATACAACCATTACTAAACATTTCTACCGCTATAGAAAAAATGGAGACTTCACTGGGGATAGATTGACCAATTGCTGGTCCATCCCTAAGTGGGTTGAGCCTATCTTTGTTTATATATGTATGTGCTATTATTTTTTATATGTTATATGTTTTAGATATATGTTTGTCTGGATTTTCCTGGTTTTCAGGGTGCCTAGTGATTTCTCAGAAGTCCTATACCCGGACTTGGGCAAACTTAAGATAGGATGAGCCATATATTCCTGTTAACTTTGAGGGAGTAATCCCAAAAAAATGAGACATGATATCCCTCACTCAGTGGAGGCCCCTTTGACTGTAGTGTTGTTTACCAAGTAATTGGGAAGACGTGTTGCTTTCAACCTGGGAGCCTGCTGAAACTGAGGACTGTAGAACCTTTAACCCATCTTGTCCTTTTAGGAGTAGTGTGAAAACTATGAAGGAGTAATCCAGAAATGGTTGTCATGCGATACTACAATCAAACGAGTTTTTCTTGAGAATATTACTAATTGCTGAGTCAATTGGGAGGTTGGTAATATCCGAAGGAAGGATGTAGACTCTGGGAAGATCTTAGAACCTTGTTCAGTAGGTGATAAACTATTAGACTGTACCTTATGGGTAGTACCTTTGACCTCATGCTCATGACGTCAAACCTATGAACCCCCCATGTTTGTGATCTTGTGTGTGATTGTTGCATCATGCATTCATGCACCCATGAGCATCCTTTAAAACATTTTGGTTAAAGGGACTTAAAGTTGAATTTTTATGAATATCTCAGATACTTTTGACCATGGATTCTGGAAAAAGAAAGACTCGGATGTATAGTTTCAAGAATCCCAAGATAGATGATTTGATGAGTCAAATTCCCGAGATTGAGAATTCTACAGATTTTCGGAAGAAGTATGGATCCATCATATCTCTCATGAAGCTCAAGATGAAGGAGGGTATTCTCTCAAATTTGGTCCAATTCTATGATCTGATGTATCAATGTTTCACTTTCCCTGATCATCAGCTAATTCCTACATTAGAGGAGTATTCTTATCTACTAGGTTTACCTGTTACCGATCGTGTTCCTTTCACCGGTTTGGAGGGGAGCCAAAGTCTCATGAGATTTTTGTTATGGTCCATTTGGGAAAGTATGAGATTGAGGTCCACATGACTACCAAAGGAGGAATTAGTGGATTACCCACTCAATTTTTATTAGAGAAAGTTGGCTACTTAGCTAGGATGAAGAGTACAATTACTTTTGAGGCTATTTTTGCTCTACTTGCTTATGGGTTATTCTTATTTCTGAACATCGATAACTTTGTGGATACCAACTCCATCAGGATCTTTTTGATAGGGAATCCAGATCCTACATTATCAGGATATGCTTATTAATACATTCATCTTCGGGATTCTTATCATGGAGGGATGATCATTTGCTGCACACCTTTGTTGTATCAGTGGTTTATTTCTCACTTACCCTGGTCTGATGCTTTCTGGCTTGTAAAGAAGGAACCGTATTGGGCTCCGAAGATTATGGCCCTCACTCATTCAGATGTTGTTTGGTATTATCAGGCTTACCATGATGCAGAGATTGTCAGTAGTTGTGGTAGTTTCCCCAATGTACCTCTTCTTAGTATAAAGGGAGGAATTAAATACAATCTTGTTCTTGCACGACGACAGCTTAGATATCCAATGAGAGATAAGCCAAATAGTATTAATCTGAGTGGTTTCTTTATTAAAGAGGGAGAGGATCATAAGAAATATAAGGAGGAAATTTCAAAGGCTTGGCACCATATTCACTGGAAGAGTAGAAAGAACTTGGGACCTAGAGGAGTTGTTTCTTTGGAGCCTTACCTCCGGTGGGTGAAAGCAAGGGCCATCCAGTTGAAAATGCCATATTCCCGTGAAGCACCTATGTCTGATATGTTTGTGAAGACCACTCCTCCCCTTTTAGATGATGTGGAAGAGATTCAGCTTTCCCTAGTCAGGATGTAGCAGGAGAAGGAGGCTTGGAAGAACAAGTGTCAAACTTTAGAGGCATCCTACCAGGCAGACTTGAAGGAGAAGGATGATTTGATTGAGATTATTGAGAGTCGTGATATAGAGATGATGGAGAAGCAAGAGGATTTATTTTCCTCTAGAGCTCAGTTAGGACTTAGTCATTCACTTCCCAACTCTGGTGATTAGAAAATGGTTACCAACAGGTATGCAGAAGAGAACAAATAGTTGAAGGCTCGGATTGCGAGACTAACAGGAAAGCGTTAGTGTGTGGACTGATCTTCATCATCTTTGCTTTCTTAGGATTTTAGATTCTATCTTCTGTTGTACTTGGAATTATTGAAATTTGTACTAAAAGTTGTAATCCATTTTGAAGTTATTATAATGAGATTTTTCAGTATTTCAAAATGTGTTAGTACTTTAGTATTTTCAAATTTCCTATAATTCTTTGAGTCCCTTGAAATATTAATAATAATAAATTAAATCATGTGCATTACATGTCATGCATCATCTTGTACATATTTCTTTCATTTCTGTTCATACCCAGTTGTCTTACTGAATTTCTCTACTTTGTTCAGCAAGTTGTCTCACTGGTACAACACTCGGGCTAATTCTAGGAAGAAAATGGAGAATCTTGAACAAGAGAATCGTGAGCTGCGCGAAGAAGTTACTACATTGAAGGCCAGTATGGCCAATCTGTCTGCTTTGATGGAATCATTGGTGGCTACTCAGAATCAGCCACCACTTGCTCAACCTCAACAAACAACAATTGCTTCTGAAGGTCCATCAGTTACCGTTTCTGTTACCCCAGTAATTGTTGCTCATAACTGTATGCCTCAGGGTTACCCATGGGGAATGCCAAAAAACTTTATGCCATAAGGTTTTGATGGATTAAAATATCCAGCTTCAACCTTAGGGATTCGAAGGGCTTAACATCCCACCCATGGGCGCTTAGTAAACTAGGTGCAGCCTCTGAAAATGCTCGTACTATATGGAAATAAAGTTGCACCTTGGCTATAAGCAATGGCTTTTAGCGCAGTTGTAAGCGCTTGATCCTACAAGTGGTATCAGAGCATGGTCATGGTTCGAATACCCCCAGCTGACACTGGGGGGGAGATTGTTGGATTAAAATATCCAGCTTCAACCTTAGGGAGTCGAAGGGCTTAACATCCCACCCATGGGTGCTTAGTAAACTAGTTGTAGCCCCTGAAAATGCTCGTACTATATTGAAATAAAGTTGCACCTTGGCTACAAGCAATTGATTTCAGCGCAGTGGTAAGCTCTTAATCCTACATGTTTTAATCTTGACACTTAAGCTACTCCAGTTGTGCAAGTTGTTGCTGCTCTCGCACCTTCTGTGGTGCATATTATTTCTGCTGCTAGAAATGAGATCCATTATACTGCACCTCCTTCGGTGAATTCTTTGTCATTTTCTGATGATGAAGTTTATCATACTGTTCCTCCACCGAGTGAAAGTGTGGGTTTCTATGACCGGTTGGATGACTTTCAAGACCAATTCAATGAGATGCGGAAGGAAATGAAGGCCTTCGAGGAAAAGAATTGTTTGGAAAAAACGATAGTGAGCTTTGCCTAGTTCCTAATGTAAAGGTTCCAGCCAAGTTTAAAGTTCCAGAATTTGAGAGGTACAAGGGAAACTCTTTCCCTCGTGACAACCTTGTGATGTATATTAGGAAAATGTCCACCCATATTGATGATTAGCGTTTTCTCATTCATTTCTTCAAGGATAGTTTGACTGGTGCCGCTCTGAAATGGTATATGAGTCTGGACAATAGCAGTATTCGTACCTTCAATGATCTGGGATAAGCCTTTATCAAATATTATAATTACAACATGTTCATGGCACCTGACAGTGACCAGTTGAGGGAAATGGCTTAGAGAGACAAGTAGTCGTTCAAAGAATATGCGCAGAGATGGCGCGAGATAGTTGCCCAGGTGGTTCCACCTATGAGAGAACAAGAGATGACCATGGTATTCCAGAAAACCCTTGGATCATTTTATTATGAAAGGATGGTCGCTAGTGCACCGAGTGATTTTACCAAAATGGTAAGCATATGTGTTCATTTGGAAGAGGCTGTTAGAGAAGGGCACTTGACAAAAGATGAAGGGACAAATAAGTTATTGTACAGTTTCTCTCGAAAGAAAGAAAGTGAAATGAATATTGTTATTGGAGAAAGGAAAACTAGACCAACTAGAAGACATCAACGGTACCGGCAACAAGTTGCTTCTGTGACTCCAGTCATCAATGTAGCTCCAACGATAGTTTCCTATCAGAGACCATCCCCTCATGGAAATCAAGGGCAGAGTCAGAAGAGAGAGGATTTTGACTCTATTCCAATAAGCTATGCAGAGTTACTTCTGGCTTTGATTCAGAAGAAGTTGGTTAAGACCAGGCCTCTCCCTGCTATACCATCACCATTTCCTTGGTATTATAAGGCAGACCAGACGTGTGCTTTTCATCAAGGAGCACCAGGGCACAATGTTAAGAACTGTTATTCTTTGAAATCTGAAGTACAAAAGATGGTGAGATTTGGCCTTTTATCCTTTAAAGATGTTGGCCCTAATGTGAAAGATAATCCTTTGCCAAAGCATGGAGGAAGAAATGTTGTAAACATGGTTGCTGGTTGTCCAAAGGACTTCCAGATTTTTGATATTAACCTAGTTAGAGGGGATTTGGTAAAGATGCATGCTGACCTCTGCGAGTTTAGTTACTATACACATGACCATGTTGGTTGTGGTATTTGCAGTACAAATATACAAGGGTGTGATAAGATAAAAAGATGATCTTTAGGAAATGATGGATGAGGGCCTCATTCATATCATCAGGCCAATGGCAGAGTACGAAAAAGATGTGAACATGGTCTTTGGATGTCCCACTGAATTCCAGATTTTTGACGTGAACCAAATGAATGATGATTTGGTGTAGTTGCACGCTACCTTTTATCACATGGATGGTCAAGAAGAACACCATTACGGGTCTTTCCGGATCTGGTGCATAGATTCCAGAGGTTTCTCCATTGTGATAAGGGGTATTCAGTTGTTATTGGATAATGATACTATAAAAGTTTCAGGAAATAGAGAGGATTACCGTGGGATTAACTTGAATGAAGATTGTTTGGATGAGACAGTGACAAATGATGAGTATGCTTCTGCAGATGAATTCTTTTCCTCAGATGAAAATATGTTCTCCAACAATGATTCTGTGATGTATAAGTATTCTGAAGAGGGGGTCAATGTTATTGTACCTTGTTATGGCGTTCTCTCCCCTATAGAGATTGAGTATCATGGCAAGCCAGTTGTTGCTCTAGTGGTGATTTGCTTGTTGGGTCTTGTTCCTTACGAATCAGACAAAGTCGTGCCATACAAATACAATGCGACAATCTTGGAGGATGGTGTGGAGGTTCCCATCCAACCTTTGTCTATTGTCAAGAATATTGCTGAAGCCAGCCGAGTGACCTGCAGTGGCCGTGTTTTCTCACCTATCATTCAGGGAATGTTAATGCTGATAAAAAGATTGTTGAAAATATTGAACCCGAGAAAGCAGTGGGAAAATCTAGCGGTACTACTCTGGAAAAAGATGTGGATGATATATTGAATATTATCAAGATGAGTGACTACAGGATCGTAGATTAATTTTTGCAGATTCCATCAAATATATCTATTCTAGCCTTGCTAATGAACTCTTCTTCCCACAGGGAATCTTTGATGAGAGTATTAGATCAAGCTTTCATGGAAAGTGACATGCCTTTGGACCAATTCAGCAGTGTGGCAGGGAATATAACATCTTGTAATCACCTAAGTTTCTAAGATGATGAATTTCCTGATGAAAGAAGGAATCATAACTTAGCGCTCCATATCTCCATTAACTGTAAAAACGATTTCATTTTCAAATGTGCTGATTGACAATGGGTCCGCTTTAAATGTCATACCGAGGAGCATGCTTATGAAGCTGAAGTACCAAGAAACTCCCATGTGCCCAAGTGGCATAATTGTGAAAGCTTTCAATGGATCAAGGAAGTCTGTCACAAGGGAAGTATATTTGCTAATTCATATAGGCCCGCACTTATTTCAGATTACTTTCTAGATTATGGATATTGTGTCCGCTTACAACTATTTACTGGTAGGATAATACCAACAAACAACAATATCAGAGTAAGCCATAAATAACCAACATCAGTGCTCATGACTAGAAATAAACAAACTTTTTCAGAGCAATTTGAATCTCAACGACGAACTATCTCCTATAATGACGATACTACCTTTCATCGGAGTAACAAATATCAACAACAAACTATCTCCCATAATGACGAGACTACCATCCATTTGAGTAACAAATCTCAACAACAAACTATCTCCCATAATAACGAGACTACCATCCATTGGAGTAACAAATCTCAACAACGAACTATCTCCGAAAATGACGAGACTACCATTCATTAGAGTAACAAATCTCAACAACAAACTATCTCCCATAATGACGAGACTGCCATTCATTGGAGTAACAACTCTCAACAACAAACTATCTCCCATGATGACGAGACTACGATTCATTGGAGTAAATAAATCTCAATAATGAACTATCTCCTATAATGATGATACTACCATTCATTGGAGTAACAAATCTCAACAACGAACTATCTCCCATAATGACGAGAGTGACATTCATTGGAGTAACAGATCTCAACAAAAAACTATCTCACATAATGACGAGACTATCATCCATTGGAGTAATAAATCTTAACAACGAACTATCTCCCATAATGAAGAGACTACCATTCAAAGGAGTAACAAATATCAACAATGAACTATCTCCCATAATGACGAGACTACCATCCATTGGAGTAACAAATCTCAATAACTAACTGTCTCCCATAATGAAGAGACTACCATTCATCGGAGTAACAAATCTCAACAACGAACTATCTCCCATAATGACAAGACTACCATCCTTTGGAGTAAAAATCTCAAAAACGAACTATCTCCCATAATGACGAGACTACCATCCATTGGAGTATCAAATCTCAACAATGAACTATCTCCCATATTGACGAGACTACCATCCATTGGAGTAACAAATCTCAACAACAAACTATCTCCCATGATGACGAGACTACCATCCATTGGAGTAACAATCTCAACAATGAATTATCTCCTATAATGACGAGACTACCATCCATTGGAGTAACAACTATCAACAACGAACTATCTCCCATAATGACGAGACTACCATTCATCAGAGTAATAAAAAAACAACGAACTATCTCCCATAATGACGAGACTACCATTCATTGGAGTAATAAATCTTGATCTTCTCTTGGAACTAACAAACTTACTGGGGAAGTACATGTTGCTCAAATTAAGAGACCTTCCATTTGCGGTTATGAGAGGGAATTGTAATAATGACTTCCTGGGGAAATGCCAATATATTCTTGCTGAGGATGTAAAGTCTTCTCGTGCAAAATAAATGCACATTCTCACACCAGGGCTCAAAGCCTGCAGAAATCAAAATAATAATGTTTCCAGTAACCACTGATTCAAACCAGAAATAAACCAGAATGAAACAATCAACCAAGATAGAACCCAATGAGAAATAAACTCAAAAGGGGATCACATTCCATCCAATGAATTTTAAATGAGCAGTGAATTAAAATGAAAAATGCATGATGTTTCCAGTAACCACTGATTCCATCCAATAATGTTTCCAGTAACCACTCGATATTACAACACTAACTTCATTAGGGCAGATGAAAAATGCATCATCGAGATATCAACTGGGGATATCGTGCTAAATTCATTGGGGAGGGCAACACCACATCATTGAGGGGAGCCCAAAATATATTCTCTACTACCAAGAGTGAAGATTACACAAACCTCCTTTGGGAGCAAATATGAAACCACACGGGGATAAAAAATTTCATAGAGAAACATTATCTCAGCTTTACTCGGGGATTTAAGAAGTAAAAAAATACCGCAAGAAATCAAAATTATGGGGATTTTAAATAAAAGCCAACACTTGGCAGGAGAAAACCCAAAAAGTTGACAACTAATTTAACACTTCTTAGAAAAGATACTGCCCTTATCTAGTTTCCTGGGAAATCAACAACAACAATGCCAACACTAAAAAAGGGCGACAGTTTGCAAATAATTCCACCTCATCACGCAAAGGGATAATGGACTTTCGTCATATGAGCGAAGACTTTACTGTGGAATATGAGATATAGGCTTTAGACCATGCAAACCCAAAATCAAAATGAACCAAGACTTGACTGAGGAAAATGGGATCACAAACCCAACACCACACCATACATAAATTGGTTTCATCTCCAACTATTTGAGAAACACACAAAGATCATACACATACCAGCAAAAATGACCTAAGATAACCTTCCTGGGGAAAAAAAACTTCCAAAGTTTCAGAAGTTGTCCATCCTTGGGATCACCGCTTTTGCTTTTCTTGAGTCACAAAATCTAAAGTAAAAAGTAATTTATAAATTCTTGTCAAAAAACAATTTTGTTATTTAATCTTTTTGTTTTGAAAACTACTATCAATAATAAATGGAGTCTTTGCAAGCAGAATAAAATAAGAATTGCAAATAATTAGATAAAATCTCAAACTTTATTAATAGAATGGTAGTCTGCGAATGGTGAGACTCCATAGATGATTACAAGGTTTTGAAAATGGCAATTCATTGGAAAGGATACATTGAAATACAATGTCAACTATTCTCCCTAACAACTTTGAATTCCTGAGAAGCGACTTCTGTTGAAGTATGGTGAGAGTCCAAGAAGATTGTTGCTTCAATGATTAAGTCTTGTCTGACACAATTACTTGCCAAGAAATCCCTAACTTTTACCTAGATTTCCCTTGTGGGTTTTCAACATACCGGGAAAATTTATTCTGTTTATGTCTCTAATTTTTGCCTAGACCGCCCTTTTGGTTTTCAGCCTACCGAGACGCTTCTTCTTGCCTAATCCGCCCTTTCGGGTTTTCAACTTAGCGGTATGTTATTTTATTTCTTTAGAAGAAGTATTTCTTGACTACATCAGCATTCATGGGACATGGGAAATCCTCGCCATCCATATTTTCAAGAATCAATGCACTTCCAGAGAAGGATTTCTTGACAACATATGGGCCTTCAAAATTGGGAGTCCACTTGCCTCTAGAATCAGCATTAAAAGACATGATCTTCCTAAGCACGAGGTCGCCTTCTATGAATTCACGAGGCTTGACCTTCTTGTCAAAAGCTTTCTTCATCCTCTTCTGGTATAACTGACTATGACACAAGGCCGTCATTCTCTTTTCTTCAATCAAATTCAATTGGTCAAACCTGTTCTGGACACATTCATCCTCTGACAACTTGGTTTCCATTATCACACGTAAAGAGGGAATCTCAACCTCAACGAGGAGCACTGATTCCATACCATACACAAGAGAGAATGGGGTTTCCCCTGTTGAAGTGCGAACAGATGTACAATACCCATGCAAAGCGAGAGGGAGCATCTCGTGCTAGTCTTTATAGGTAACAACCATCTTCTGGATAATCTTCTTGATATTTTTATTAGCAGCTTCAACAACCCCATTCATATTTAGCCTGTAAGGAGATGAATTGTGATGGAAAACCTTGAATTCTTCATAAAGTTCTGTCATCATCTTATTATTCATATTCGAGCCGTTGTCAGTGATAATCCTGCTAGGCACACCATACCGACAT
This sequence comes from Vicia faba, assembly GCA_948472305.1. Classification (NCBI taxonomy): domain Eukaryota; kingdom Viridiplantae; phylum Streptophyta; class Magnoliopsida; order Fabales; family Fabaceae; genus Vicia; species Vicia faba. The sequence continues at coordinate 1,633,441,418 of OX451739.1, read as the reverse complement.
ATAAGATTGTTCTTGATAAAGCGTACTACCACTTGCTTAGTAACATTAGCATATGAAGTTGCTTCCACCCATTTGGTGAAGTAGTCAATTGCCACTAAGATAAATAAATGTCCATTCGATGCATTGGGTTCAATCATTCCAATCATGTAAATACCCACATAGAGAAAGGCCACGCGGAAGAAATAACATTGAGAAGCATCTGAGGCACATGAATTTTGTCAGCATAAATCTGACACTTATGGCACTTCTTTGCAAATTTGTAACAGTCAGATTCCATTGTCAGCCAATAGTAACATGCCCTAAGCATCTTCTTTGCCATTGAATGTCCATTAGCATGAGTTCCAAAGGAGCCTTCATGGATCTCATGCATCAACATGTCTGCTTCGTGTTTATCCACGCATCTGAGCAAGACCATGTCATAATTTCTTTTGTATAGCACATCTTCATTGAGAAAGATGCTATCTACCAAACTTCTCAATGTCTTTCTATCTTTGTTTGACGCACCAATCGAGTATTCTTGAGTCTAGAGAAAATGCTTGATATCATAATACCAAGGTTTTATGTTTGACGTTTCCTCTGTTGCAAACACATGATCCAGCCTACCCAGATGTTGTACTGTAGTACAAGGCACATCGTTCCAAGTATTCACTTGATATATAATAGCCAGAGTGGCCAAAGCATCCGCCATCTAATTTTCATCTATGGGAATATGAGGGAATTTGACTTTATTAAACAAAGGTAATAATCTTCTAGCATAATCTTTGCGAGGAATCAAGACAGGGTGACAAGTATCCAATTCTCCTTTAATCTGATTTATTACCAAAGCTAAATCACCATACACATCTAGGATTTTAATTCTGAGATCAATAGCCTCCTCGAGACCCATGATACAAGCTTTATACTCTACCATGTTATTGGTTCAATCAAATGCCAACCTTGCAGTAAATGGGATATGTGATCCAAGGGGAGTGATAATAAAAGCACCAATTCCTTTCCCATAAGCATTCACAGCTCTATCAAACACCATTCCCCAATGAGATACAGGATCAGGACCTTTCTCAGTCAACCGTTCATCACAATCATTCACTTTCAGAAACATAACATCCTCATCATGGAAATCATATTTAACATATTGGTAATCATCAACCGGTTGGTGAGCAAGATAATCCGCCAACACACTACCTTTTATAGCCTTCTGAGTATAGTATTCAATATCATATTCAGACAATAGCATCTGCCAACGGGAAATTCTCCCAGTAAGAGCATGCTTTTCAAAAATATACTTAATTGGATCCATTTTGGAAATCAACTAAGTAGTGTGATTTAAAATATATTGCCGCAACCGCTTTGCTGCCCAGGCCAGAGCACCACATGTCTTTTCCAGCATAGAATATCGTGGCTCACAGTCAGTAAACTTTTTGCTGAGATAATAAATGGAATATTCCTTCTTCCATGTTTCATCTTGTTTTCCCAAACTACAACCCATAGAATTATCTAACACTGTCAGATACATAATCATAGGTCTTCCTTCCACAGGCAGGAGCAAGATAGAAGGCTCAAGCATATACTCTGTAGTACTTTCAAATTCCCTTTGGCAATAATCTATCCACACACAACATTGATATTTCTTTAACAACTTAAAGATCGGTTCACACGTTGCAGTCATATGGGAAATAAGTTTGGAAATTTAACTCAAACGCCCAAGGAAACATCTAACTTGCTTTTCAGTTCATGGTGCTGCCATTTCTTGAATTCCTTTGACTTTATCAGGGTAAACTTCAATCCTATTTTGGATGACAATGAAACCTAAATTTTTTTGTGATCGAACACCAAAGGTGCATTTGTTTGGATTCAAGCGTAGACGATACTTCCTCAAACACTGAAACAATTTTAATAAATCTTCTATATTCCCATATTCAGTATGGGACTTAGAAATCATATCATCAACGTATACCTCAATTTCTTTGTGCATCAGATCATGGAATAAGGTTGTCATAGCCCTCTGGTACATTGCACCAACGTTCTTCAACCCGAAGGGCATCACTATGTAACAAAATGTTCCCCAGGGTGTGATAAACGTTGTTTTTTCCATGTCCTCAGGAGCCATTCTAATTTGATTATATTCGGAAAATCCATCCATGAACGAGAATACTTTGAACTTGTTGTACTATCAACCAACATACCAATATGTGGTAAAGGAAAATCATCTTTTGGACTAGATTTGTTTAAATCTCTATAATCAACGCACATGCGAACTTTTCCGTATTTATTTGGTACTGGGACAATATTGGAAATCCACTGAGGGTACACTGATGTCACAAGAAAACCGGCATTAATCTGCTTTAAAACTTCTTCTTTAATTTTCACTGGCATATCAGAGTGAGTTCTTCACAACTTCTGCTTGATTGGCAGAAATTTTGGCTTTAGCAGCAAGTGATTTTCCATAATATCAGTATCCAAACCCGACATGTCTTAGTATGACCAAGCAAAGATATCCACGTACTCTTTCAACAATTCAATCAACTTTCTCTTCACGCTGGGATGAAGCAATGCTCCAATCTTGACTTCTTTCAGATCTTCCTCTGAACCCAAATTGATTGTCTCCAACGGCTCTTTATATGGTTGAATGAAACATTCCTCACGCTCAAGCAACCGTGCAACCTCTTCTGGAATTTCATCATATTCTTCTTCTTCGGCCATATACGCAGGATATTCAAAGTTGGGAGAGGGTGCAGGGTCATTGTATTCAACAAGTTTTTAATTAATCTTCACATATGATTTATGATTGCTTTTAGAAACTGACACATATAACAAGTGATTATGTAGATTCAATTACAATTATTATTTATTTTGAAAGGTTTTTTTTCTTTTGATTACCATTTTCCAAGAAAAAGCAGAAAATAAAGACATAATTTAGGAATTAAAGAAAACTTTTATTATTGATTTTAAACATCAAAGCAACAGATATGCCTATATAATATCAACTTTCACCTTGGGCCGAGTGAAAGATTTTTGAAAATATTAACAAAAAAACAAATTAATTTCATACATGAATGTAATAGGGAACACCAATAGTGATCCAATTTTGGACTCTAACTCCATGCATCACGTAGTTCGGCATCTCCTGCTCTGCTTCATCTTCCACAATAGCATTGATCGTAGGAACAATTGGTTGAAGATAACCTCCATTATGAAGAGGGGGTGAATGTTATTGTGCCTTGTTTTGGTGTTCTCGCCCCTATAGAGATTGAGTATCATGGCAAGCCAGTTGTTGCTCTAGTGGTGATTTACTTGCCGGGTCTTGTTCCTTACGAATTAGACAAAGTCGTGCCATACAAATACAATGCGATAATCTTGGAGGATGGTGTGAAGGTTCCCATCCAACCTTTGTCTAATGACAAGAATATTGCTGAAGCCAGCCGAGTGACCTGCCGTGGCCGTGATTTCGCACCTATCATTCGAGGGAATGTTAGTGCTGATAAAAAGATTGTTGAAAATATTAAACCCGAGAAAGCAGTGGGGGAATCTAGCAGTACTACTCTGGAAAAAGATGTTGATGATATATTAAATATATTATCAAGATGAGTGACTACAGGATCGTAGATCAATTTTTGCAGACTCCATTAAATATATCTATTCTAGCCTTGCTAATGAACTCTTCTGCCAACAGGGAATCTTTGATGAGAGTATTGGATCAAGCTTTCATGGAAAGTGACATGCCTTTGGACCAATCCAGCAGTATGGCAGGGAATATTACATCTTGTAATAAGCTAAGTTTCTACGATGATGAATTGGCTGATGAAAGAAGGAATCATAACTTAACTCTCCGTATCTCCATTAACTGTAAGAATGATTTCATTTTCAAATGTGTTGATTGACAATGGGTCGGCTTTAAATGTCATACCGAGGAGCACGCTTATGAAGCTGAAGTACCAAGAAACTCCCATGCGCCCAAGTGGCATAATTGTGAAATCTTTCACTGGATCAAGGAATTATGTCATCGGGGAAGTATATTTGCCTATTCATATAGGCCCACACTTATTTCAGATTACTTTCCAGATTATGGATATTGTGCCCGCTTACAGCTGTTTACTGGGACCCATTCTCATATTACTTCATAAGCGTGCTCATACCAATCTGAGCAAACATCCATTGTATTTATTAGTTAAAAGTTTATTAATATAAAACATATGTGATCACAAAATATAAATCAAGGTGCTTGGTGATTCCTTATGAGAAAACCTAGAGATAGGGGAAATAACCAAACCCAATTGTGATCTTGATATGACTGAGTTGATATGAGATGATAGAGGAATCTTAGGGGGGAAATTAGGGTACAACAACTACCCTTATTTAAGTTTCTTCTATCCGGAGATAAGAAGGTTAAAAAACTTCGTGTCGATGCGATTGAAGATCTTAAATACAAAACAATCCCTACTTTTGTCCCTAAGAGGCCATGCAATGCTTATGATTGTGCATGCAAATAAACATATCCAAAAGGTGACACGGGACACCACTGAGGAAAAAGAAAATACAAGATCAAAAGAAAATTAAACAAGGAAAAAAATCACTGGTGAGAAGAAGACTCGAATCTATTAGGGTAAAGCCTAAGGAGGAGACAAAGTAACATCAACTCAAACATTAAGGAGAGAAAATAAAGGATAAAAGTGATCGATAATTAACCGCAAAATATCCATTCACTAAGAAGATAGCAAAAAAGTTAACATCGACCCACAGGGGGGAAAGAAGTGGTAGGATAATACCAACGAACAACAATATCAGAGTAAGCCACAAATAACCAGCATCAGTGCTCATGAGTGGAAATAAACAAACTTTTTCAGAGCAATGTGAATCTCAACCGAGAACTATCTCCTATGATGACGAGACTACCATTCATCAGAGTAACAAATCTAAACAACGAACTATATCCCATAATGACGAGACTACCATCCATTTGAGTAACAAATCTCAATAACGAACTATCTCCCATAATAACGAGACTACCATCCATTGGAGTAACAAATATAAAGAACGAACTATCTCCCATTATGACGAGACTACCATTCATTGGAGTAACAAATATCATCAACGAACTATCTCCCATAATGACGAGACTACCATTCATTGGAGTAACAAATCTCAACAATGAACTATCTCCCATGATGACGAGACTACCATTCATTGGAGTAAACAAATCTCAACAATGAACTATCTCCTATAATAACAATACTACCATTCATTGGAGTAACAAATCTCAACAACGAAATATCTCCCATAATGACAAGACTACCATCCATTGGAGTAACAAATCTCAACAACAAACTATCTCACATAATGACGAGACTATCATCCATTGGAGTAATAAATCTCAACAACGAACTATATCCTATAATGACGAGACTACCATTAAATGGAGTAAAAAATATCAACACCAAACTATCTCCCATAATGATGAGACTACCATCCATTGGAGTAACAAATCTCAACAACGAACTATCTCCCATAATGAGGAGACTACTATTCATCGGAGTAACAAATCTCAACAACGAACTATCTCCCATAATGACGAGACTACCATCCTTTGGAGTAACATTCTCAAAAACGAACTATCTCCCATAATGACGAGACTACCATCCATTGGAGTAACAAATCTCAACAATGAACTATCTCCCATATGACGAGACCACCATCCATTGGAGTAACAAATCTCAATAACAAACTATCTCCCATGATGACGAGACTACCATCCATTAGAGTAACAATCTTAACAATGAATTATCTCCTATAATGATGAGACTACCATCCATTGGAGTAACAAATCTCAACAACGAACTATCTCCCATAATAACGAGACTACCATTCATAGGAGTAATAAAAAAACGAAGTATCTCCCATAATGACGAGACTACCATTCATTGGAATAAAAAATATTGATATTCTCTTGGAACTAACAGACTTACTAGGGAAGTACATGTTGCTCAAATAAAGAGACCTTCCATTTGCGGTTATGAGAGGGAATTGTAATAATGATTTCCTGGGAAAATGCCAATATATTCCTGCTGAGGAGGTAAAGTCTTCTCGTGCAAAATAAATGTGCATTCTCATACCTAGGCTCAAAGCCTGAAGAAATCAAATTAATAATGTTTCCAGTAACCACTGATTCAAACCAGAAATAAACCGGAATGAAACAATCAACCAAGATAGCACCCAATGATAAATAAACTCAAAAGGGGATGACATTCCATCCAAATAACGAGCTGAATAGGAAGGTTAAAACAAAATTCTTCCACGAGGGGTAACTCAGTGGGGAAATTGATAGGATATACATTTTCTGCTTGAGGTTGACAATCTATTGGAGAGAGGGTAACATAACTCTACAAATCGGGTAATATGCTAACAAAAATTAATAAATGCAAATGAGAAATGAATTTTAATTCAGCTATGCATGATGTATGTATGAATGTTATTATGCATATGCTGACAAAACAGACATATAACACTGGGAATAACCAGACAAAACCAGTTTGGATAAAGTCATCACTCGGCAAAATCACATCCAGAATGAAAATTTTTATAAGAAAATAAGCACCAATTGAGGAAATGAATTCCTATTTCACGGCTTAACTTCACTGGGGAGAGACATAATCTGAAAATAATCAAGTCACAATAGTAAAATTAGTGCAAATAGAGGGATCTAACATCCTTTTCCAGGCTTCACCGGGGACATCACACAGACTTCAATGGAAACAATGTCTAAACATATAGACTTCCACTCGATATTACAACACTAACTTCATTAGTGAAGATGAAAACTACATCATCGAGATATCAACTGGGGATATCGTGCTAAATTCATTGTGGAGGGCAACACCACATCATTGAGGGAAGCCCAAAATATATTCTCTACTACCAAGAGTGAAGATTACACAAACCTCCTTGGGGAGAAAATATGAAACCACATGGGGATAACAACTTTCAGAGAGAAACATTATCTCAGATTTACTTGTGGATTTATGAAGTCAAACAATACCGTAAGAAATCAAAATTATAGGGATTTTAAACAAACCCAACACTTGGCAGGAGAAAATCCCAAAAGTTGACAACTAATTCAACATTTCTTAGAAAATATACCCCCCTTATCTAGTTTCTTGGGAAATCAACAACAATAATGCCAACACTGAAAAAGGGCGACATTTTGCAAATAATTCCACCTCATCATGCAAAGGGAGAATGGACTTTCGTCATATGAGCGAAGACTTTACTGTGGAATATGGGATATAGGCTTTAGACCATGCAAACCCAAAATCAAAATGAACCAAGACTTGACTGAGGAAAATGGGATCACAAACCCAACACCACACCATACATAAATTGGTATCATTTCCAACTATTTGGCATCCTTCAAAGAGGCCAGGGGTATCTCAAACTTCTTACATTCCACGACAGGGAATTTATCAATAGTAACAATCTCCAGAGCTTGAAAGGGAAACTTTTGCACCTCGCCTTCCACTTCCACATAATGGTAGGTAGTCAGATTATTAATCACTATGTCTTCTTCCCCGTAAATAACGACAACTTGGGCATTCACAATGAACTTCAGGCGTTGATGAAGAGTAGATGTCACAGCTCCTGCTACATGAATCCATGGACGACCCAAAAGGCAAGTATAGGATGGACGGATGTCCATAACATAGAATGACAAATAGAAAGTGCGGGGACCAATCTTGACAGGCAAATCCACTTCTCCATCCATTGATCTTCTCAAACCATCAAACGCTCGAACATTTAGAGTGAAGGGCCTCATTATTACTCCGTCCATATTCAGCTTAAACAAAGTAGCTTTAGGAATCACATTGAGTGAAGAACCTGTGTCCACCAAAACTCGAGATAAAACAATGTCCAAACACTTCATAGAAATATGAAGCGCTTTATTGTAGGCCCTGCATTCAACATGGAGTTCATCATCACAGAAACCCAAACAATTTCCCACAATAATATTGGTGATGATTCCTTCAAACTAGGCCACAGAGATGTCTTGGGTAACATGAGCAGAACATAAGGTCTTTAATAATGCGTTGCGGTGGGCCTCTGAACACAAAAGGAGAGACAATATGGAAATCTTGGATGGTGTCTGGTTGAGTTGATCCACTACTTCGTAATCACTCCGCTTGAGAATTTCCAAAAGCTTCTCCGCTTCTTGTCCTACAAAAGGTTCGGGTTGATTATCCATCACTTGCTTTCCCCTGGCCTTAGCTAGAGCTTCACTGTTAGTTTCCTTAGGAGGCGGTGGTGGAGGAGAAAAGATCCGACCACTACGAATCATGTTACTGGTTCCTGCAAGGTTGGTAACATTTTTGTCAACAACTGGAGGACACTCATACTTCTTTCCATGAATATAGACCATATTATACTCCCATGGATCTGCCTTCGAGTCATTGCTTGTAGGAGGAATATGAGCTTGAATCACTATGGGGATAGTAGGAACCTGAATTTTTAACGGAATACCAGGGGTTGCCAAAAAGCTTCTCAGATAGTAGGGGATTTCCAGGACATCAATCTCTTCTTCTCAGAATATTTTCTCTATCTGTAGGACACCTTCATCGATCAATTGTTGGATCGCCATCTTCAAATTAGTACACTCTTCTGGTTTGGAGGAACACATTAAGCAGAAGTCATGGAGTTCTTGTAACACCTCATGCTTCAACAAATGTTCTCTGACAGTTTCTAAAGATATCTTAATTTCGTCAACCTTGGATACCAAAACCCGTTCATTAAATTCTTCAATAGCATTAACCGTTCCCCCTTGATGAGGAGGCATGAGATTATTTTGAATATTCAGACCAACATGGTTGAAGTTGATGGCTTTTGCATCGATGAGATCTTGAACTTTGCATTTGAATGCTCTATAATTTTCAATTGTATGGCCTGGGGCACCAGAATGAAATTTGCAATGAGTATTAATATCATACCCCCTAGGGAGAGGATTTGGCGGTGGATCGAGTTCGCGCAATTGAACCAATTGACTAGCAAGTAACTGTGGGAGAAGCTGAGCATAGGACATAGGAATGAGATTAAATCTTCTTTCAGGGGCTCTTTGTATTTGAGGAGCTCTCGGACCTTGAGGTTGTTGATTCAGTTGTTGATAAGTTGGAGGAGGTGCAAATTGTTGTTGTGGAACATAATGTGGTAGCAGAGCGAAAGGCCGTTGTTGGGCCATCCAGGGTGCTGGAGTTGTAGCAGCATATACTTGAGGAACAAATTGGTTGGGAACAGCAGCAGGTGTAGGAAAATAAGGGAATCAAACTTGAGGGAATGCGGGAGCTCTTTCTTGGTTGATGGTGATGGCACTAGTCTCTCCCTCTTTCTTCTTGACAAAACCAGAAAACGGTTTTCTACTAATGCCAACATTGTTGTTAACATTATTAGGAACACCTTGAATCGTTCCAGCCTTAATGCACGTCTCAACACGTTCACCAATAATGACCATATCAGAGAAAGAAGTAGAAGTTCTACAGAGCATATGCTGGAGATAAGGGCCGCGTAGAGTACCCATAAATAGATCAATCAATTCACGATCCAAGTGAGGAGGTTGGACCCTTACAGCCAAATCATGCCACCTTTGAGCATACTCTTTGAATGACTCTTCAAATTTTTGTACCATCCCTTGAAGCTGAGTACGACTAGGAGCCATGGCAGTATTGTAATGGTAATGTTTCAAAAAAGCGTCAGCAAGTTATCCCAAAGTACTGACATGAGATCTTTCCAATTGCATATACCAATCCAATGGTGCCCCGGTCAAGCTATCTTGATAGAAGTGCATGAGTAACGGTTCATTTTCAGCATAGGAAGCCATTTTGCGATAATAGGAACGGGGATGAGTCTCTGGGCAAGAAGTGCCTTTGTATTTGTCAAAATCTGGGACTTTGAACTTGGGAGGAATAACTAACCCATGCATGAGGCATAGTGCAGCAGTATTGAATATGGAAGCCTTGATACCCTCCATGGCTCTAAGTCTCTCTTCGAGAGCATGATACATTTTCGCAGTTTCGGCAACTCCGACAGCAAGATTCACTTGGGGTTCATCAAGATCAATAACATCATGATGATTGTCGACATCATTCCTAGGAACGCCGGTAGGAGTCTCAACATTTGAATTGTTATTCCTCCCATTAGTAGAAGTGGAGGGAGCAGTAGTAGTAAGCTTGGCAACACTTTGATGTAGTTCTTCTTTACCCTTGATCACGACATGAAGGGTTTCCATAAGCTGATCCATGCGAGTACCCAGGGTGTCCATATCTCGGCGGAGTGCATTCTGGTTCTCTTTAAAAAGATCCATTAGCCTTTGTTGGTTGCCTCTGGTACGGTAAGGATGTGTAGAAGTCGTCTTTTCTATTTACTGTAGTCTGTGAAAAGGGACCCCAATGAGTTTTTGTTGTGAAAAATGAATGCATGGTAGTATGGATGAATGCTTTATCTTCATTTCTGAGGAGACCCAAAGACTCGTCTATCTTTTAAAAATTTTCCTTTTTTGAAAAGCTATATCAACGAGTCTGGTCTTTGGATTTGCCTAGATATGAGATATATATACATGATGATATGATGTCATGGTATGTTATGGCATGAAGTCTCAGCTCCACATATTCTGGATAACCATTGCGTAGTCCGCCGCACAGGCTGAAAGTAACAAGATCAAATATCCGACGTCACAGGCATGGAGTCAAAGTAACCACCCATGAGGTATGTACTAAGGGTTTATCACCTGCTGAACAAGGTTCTAAAGAGTTCTCGAAGTCTTCGTTCTTCCTTTGGATATTACCGACGTCCCAATTACTTGGTAATCAGTAATATTCGCAGGAAAAACTCGTCCAAGTGTAATATCGCATGACAACTACTTCCGGATTACCCCGTTATAGTTTTCACACTACACCTAAAAGGCCAGGATGGGTTATGGTTCTACAGCCCTCAGCTTCTCGAGTTCCCAGGTCGAAAGCAACAACGTCTTCCTGATTACTCGATAAACATCACTACTTTCAAGGGGACCTCCACTGAGTGGGGGATTTTCATGCCTCCTTCTTCGGGATTACTCCCTCAAAATTAATATGGCTGTACCGCCCGTCCTAATCCTATGTGTAACCCAAGTCTGGGTATAGGACTTATCAAAAGCAATCACCAAACCCAACATCACAATGTATCCAAAATATGTGAGTAACAAAAAAATATGCAATATATACAAATAAAGCATTAATAAAACAATAAAGAAAAATAAAGAAAATAAATAAACACCCAAAAATACAAATAAACAAAACTAGGATAGACTCGCAAAATATCCCCAGTAGAGTCGCCAGGTGAAGCTACTGGCAGAAAACACAGAGCCGCCACCGAACTTTATTTATCCCGAAGGAAGGGGAAATATCGATAAAACCACAAGGAAATGGATAAGATGGTCTTGCAACCAAGAGAAACGGTAAGGGAGTCGGTTACGCGAGGGGAAGGTATTAGCATCCCTCGCATCCGTTGTACTCAACATGATCCGTTTTGTTTGTTTATCTTAAAGGGTGTGTTTATCTACAACTATGCTTACTTAAGGGGAAATGAATGGTTTTTATTATTGCGTTCGTGAGGGTTTCGCGACCCTTTGCCTACGTATCCAATGAAGGAATCAGAACACTGTAGTTCCTCTAGAAAATGCTTTTTTGTTTGTGTTTTTTAGTGGGCAACGTTAACGCACATGTTCTAGCAATAGGCACGGCCGATATCGCGGTAGAACGGAGATAACATGCCCCTTGGGGAGAGTTTTGATTTGTTGCGTGTTTTTCAAGTTTTAAAATAAATTTAAGTAATGATTAAAAGTGTTTTTTTTTTATTTTTGATTTGTGAATGAGAAGTTTTTGTTTTAATTACAACAGAAAAGTAAAAGGGGAAATTCTACCCTAATGTTATTATGTACTTGTTGGGATAAAACTCTAACTTGACATAAGATGATCGACACGGGATTTAATCGCCTCATGGCGTTACCTAAGGGAGTACGGTATCAAGATTTGAACATGCAAACGAATAAAGAAAACTTAAGTTCTAGATATTTTTTATGGTTTTTATCAAGTTAAATAAATAATGTATTCAAAAGTAAATTAAAACCTACTTCTAACATATTCTAATATTTTTGTGATTTTTTAAGTAAAGAAAATATTAAAAGAAAATTAAAATCTAATTCTAAATATATTCTAATGTTTTTGTGATTTTTGTGATTTCATATTATTAGTTGATTAAGAAGGTAAAACAATCATTTTTGTTTTTGTATTAAATAAATAAAAAAGTAAGATTAAGAAATAAAAATGCAAAATTGGGCTTGGGGGGAACTACTGGAGAAAGAGGGGTATGGCTAGCATGTTAGGAATGGGCTGAAGGATGAACAACTTTTGCAGGGCCCAAAAAAAACATATAAAAGGATTTATAAAAATAAATAAGAAAACCCAAAAAATAAATAAACAAAAGCGTGCTGGGCCGGACCGGGTCAGGGAGGTCCGGACCCAGCGGTCTATTGAGAAAATCAAAACAGGGTTTAAAACCCTAATTCCATTGTCAAACGCTTCCCCCGTTTCTCTGTTCTTCGCTACTCCTCTCAATCGTCATTCTCTTAAATCATCTTTCTCAACAGTCTCTGCCTCGCCCTTCAAACAACAACAACAACGATCCTTGTTATTTCCATCGTTTATCATGACTCAACTTTCACGTGTAAATAACATCAACAACAACTATTCTCAAATCTCATCTCTCATATTTCTATTGATCTCAACCTTTCTATGCTCTCATGTTCAACCGAACGTTTCTCAGCTTCTCAATCTCTCTCAAAACCAAACACCAACAAAAACAACGCCTCCCCTCAATATTCTGAATCTGTCACCCGATTTCTACCTCTTTCTATCAGCTCTTAATAAACTCAACTCTCTATTCCCTTAAACTCCTTCTTCATCTTTCTCTCGCGATGCCAACCAAACAACGACAACAATGACACTCAATCTCGGCTCAAAATGGTTACCATAGGTTTTTTGAAAAAAATTGAAAATAAACGGTGTTCAAACATTATTTAATACTATTGACACATGGAATCAAACCAACAAGTTTGCAACAATTGTACATGGCAAAAAGGGAAGAAATCGAGTGAAAGAAAGAAAAACCTGAACCAGAGGTGATGAATTCTTTGATAACTTTTTCGGTGATCGAAAAAGTCTAGGTAAGTTCTATTCCGACTCTCTCCTCTTCCTATGTGGTATGCCTTTTCTTCTTTCAACTAGCATATAAGATGCATTGGTGTTGAATGTATTTCCGTAGACTTGCGTTTGAAATTTGTATCAATGTGCAGGGTGATGGAGGCTTTGAGCTCAGGACGTTAGAGTTTCAATGTGAAAGCTCTAATGGTTATTGGTTTGGAGCTTTGTGGTAAATAAAAATTGGGGGAAGTTGATAGATAGCTTTGTAGTTGTTTTTTAAAGATTATTCTTTTGTCTGTTTCTAGTATCAGATTGCTGTTGAATTATTGTAAAGGCTGTATTGTTAGAATAAATTAGATGGGAGTTGAAAGAGGTAGTAGGCAGGAGGTTTAAGATTTGAAAAAAAGGTTGGGATTACTCAAATTTGTATAGGGAGGAGGTTATGGATTTTGGCTGTGGTTTTAAAGTATTTTTGGGGTATATTCATTGGTTCTTTGTGTTTTTTTTGTTGCTTGGTATATTGGATTCCTGCTTTTGCTTTGGCTATTTGTTTTATAACAGCTGAGAGGTGAGAATTGGAGGGAAAGTGTATGAGATTTGAACATTGTTGGAAAGCTGACTTGTGGCCTTAGAACGCGGGTTTTGCTTATGCCTACTTTGGTGCTAATTCGGCCTGTGTTATTTTGGTGTTTATATGCAGGCTGGGCAGAATTATGCAGACTATTTTGCAAGGTATGCAACAGGTTTTTGGTGTGTTGTGGACTGTTTTGGTTTTTGCTTGATGCAGGTTTTATCTTTTCCTCTTTCATCTTTCCATGATGTAAAGCACATGTTCTTTTTATTCCAATAAATCTGAAAGGTTTGCATTTTAGGGAATATGATGATGCAGGGTTTTGTAGGCTATTGCTAGTTTGAACCTTTTTTGTGAATTACTGTTGTTGTTTTTGGTTTTGGATGTACTGCTATTTTCCAGTTTTGCTACTGTTGGCAACTTTGTTGCTGCAGTTTTTTGCTTATTTTTATTGTTATGTTTGGCCTGTGTTTGTAGTTTACAGCTTGTTGTACTTTAGGCTGCTTGTTACTTTGCTTGCTACTTTATAGTTTCGTTTGGCAGCTTTGTTGCAAGTCTGCCTTCGTGTTGCATTTGTTCTGTTGTGGTTTTGTTACAGCTGCTGCTTACTAGCAATGCTATTTTTCTGTTTTTGTTTGCAGCAGTAGAAAAAGATACTTGTAAACTCCCTTTTTCCTTTTTGAGAACCAAAGGTGACAACTTTTGCGATTTGCAATTAGGATAAAAATAGCCCATGATTAAATATAAATCCCTTCTTAACTGATTCGGAATGCAAACCCTTATGATGAGATACCAATTCCTTTTATCAATTAATTCTTGCTTGGAATTTTTCATATGTTAATTGCTGGATAATTTTATCTTTTCCTTGTTTCATGAGCACGAGTATCGGATGGCAAGCAGGGTTGTAAGATGAAAAGGCCGAGGCTCGTCAAGAACGTGGGCGATTCTCTTGAATAGGAAGCAACAAAAATTGAAGAAGAAACACTTAATTCCTGTTTTTTTGTTTTGTAAATAGATATTGTAACTTGTGATTTCATATTTGTGACATGCCTTGTAACTTGTTTCAAAAGTGTAATGAGCACAAACTCGAATGAATTGATTAATTATGAACTTTGTTGTAGGAATCAAATATCTCTTGAATCTTGTTGAAAGTAGCAATTTCCACTTGAATTATTTGAATGCACACTTTGACCTTGTAACTTAAACTTCAAGAAATCGCGAACAATTGTTGTAACTTGTATTTCAAACAAATCATGCACCTTATCTTCCAGACTCCAATCAAAATCTTGCACAAAAAAATGCTTAAGAATTTAATTCCACTTGGTTAATTCGAACCCAAAACAATGGTCATTTAAACCTTAATCTTCATATCGCGCCTGAACCAAACTTGCACTTCTTAAACAGAACTTTAACTTTGACACTCACATCACAAGTAACTTGTAACTTAAGCAACCAAAACATGTCTTGACGGTCATGAACCCCCAAAATTATTTCTTGTGCCCAAACTTCACAGTCGTCAACTTAAACTTCAAACTCTCGAATCAGTGACTTAGAGTCTTTTAAGAAGAAAGCTTGAAATGAGAGGAGATGAACTCCTTGACCTAATGAACTGAAATTTGAGTTATCTTTGAGGCAGGCGAAGGAAACATCTTCACATAAACCAAGGACCCAAAACCCTAGCCTATTGACTAACAAATACGGAAATAAACCCTAATCCCTGCTCTGATAAATTCGAGCGAGAATCAATCTTGTAACGTGATGAAAAAATTCATTCCATGATCCACTAATCGAGAACCAGAAGAATTTCCCTTTCACCTGATAAGAGAACCTCAAAATAAAATTAGGCATAAAGACGGCGCAACCCTAATACCTCAAACCAAAGTGCCTGATTCCATGAGATGCGGGATATGCAAATGACTGAGTGAAAATGGTGCAAACGGGATGCAAAGTTCAAAGCAAGACAAAAGTAAAAAGGATAGGGAAAATTTGGGGTATGACAGCTGCCTCTATTTAATCGTCTTAAACCTGAATGTGAGATTGGCGTCATCCTTTCGTAAGTTCAAGGTGGAAGATGATTAAATACCAGGACCCGAAATTTTTTATGGAGAGATGGTGTGGGTGTCATTTATTGGTGTGAATGTCTGCTGGGGAAAGACAAACTGGTCCTCTGGCGAACTGGTCTTGATGGATAAACATGGTTTGAACAATGGTAGCTCATATTAGGGTAACGGTGCGAATACAAGGTTCTTGAGGGAGTGGGCGGTAGAGTGACTGAAAGGATATGATTGACAATGTCGCGGTGACTGAAGGTAAGATTCATAAGAAACTTAAAGATAACACGAGGGCAAAGCCTGCGGAAGACTTACGACCCTAAAATATAACGTGGGGGTAAGACCTACGAACGACCCACAACCCTAAAAGAGATCTAGCGAAGGTAGGATCTACGGATGATCTTCGACCTTAAAAACAAGACGAGGAGAGGGTAAAGCGAAGGTAAGATCTACAGAAGATCTACGACCCCGAAAATATAACGCGATGGTAAGATCTACGGACGATCTATGACCCTAAAAATATAACGCGATGGTAAGATCTACGGACGATCTACGACCCTAAAAACAAGATGAGGAGAGGGTAAAGTCTACGGACGACCTACGACCCTAAGAGAGATAAAGTGAAGGTAAGATCTATGGACGATCTACGACCCTAAAAATATAATGCGATGGTAAGATCTACGGATGATCTACGACCCTAAAAACAAGATGAGGAGAGGGTAAAGTCTACAGACGACCTACGACCCTAAGAGAGATAAAGTGAAGGTAAGATCTATGGACGATCTACGACCCTAAAAATATAACGTGATGGTAAGATCTACGGACGATCTACGACCTTAAAAACAAGATGAGGAGAGAGTAAAGTCTACGGACGACCTACGACCCTAAGAGAGATAAAGTGAAGGTAAGATCTACAGGCGACCTACAAGCTTAGGAAATGTAAAGTGAGGGTGTTGAGAGTTGGGGAGCATGACGTACTAACACCATGGTTTATTTTAGATGGTAGTGTAATGACAGATGTTAACTGGGAATTATAAGGATGCTATTTTTTGTGAGGATGTTTTGTTGACTTGGGATTGATTTGGGACTGATCTGGCTCATGCTTCATATGCATTTGAAGTGTGACATGATGATCCATGGATATGCTATACGTTTGGGGATGCAATGAAATATGTCGTGATGATTATTGTATGTAAAGTGCCAAAAGCTCATTGGGATCTGCTGCTCGTCATCTTGAGGTACTAATATGGACTGGTGCTTGAAATTTGAGAGAAAGGGGTTAGCCTTATCGAGTTCACTGGGGGATTAAATCTTGCTGAGGAGAAATGACTTGATCTGACTTCCTTCATGTGTTGGACTTTTTGCGAATAACTGAAAAAAGGGCTTGGATCTTATCAAATGCCCCAAGTCTCTCCGTGTGGGAGAATCGGGCGCTCGGTCGATTGTAAGGAGGCGACGAGGATGAAATCTTTGTCAAGGCGACCGTTATGACTTGCTACCTGCACAGAAGAGCAAACACTTGAATGCCACGGCTTTCCCTTGGGATGCCCTCCTATCCATGTAATATGGTGTTTCACATCTTAGCTTGTGATTATTATTGACTTATTATTTTCAATGCAATGCTTAACAATGAATTTAAATCACAATTCGCATACGAAAAAATAAAGTAAAAGAACATAACAAAGATTTTTTTAATGGAAGGGAAAATTTTATTAATGAGTTTGGCCCGTGAATGGGCATTCATACATAGAAACAACTCCTAAATGAGGAAGTTGCGGAGAAGAAAATAAATACAACGAGTAAAATGGCAATAAGAAAATCTTGAACTTCCATTAAAATTAATATTGCTATAGTTCCCGTATCCTGGGTCGTCATAGTGTCGTGCTTCCAAAGGATAATAGCTAGATTGATCCATCCAGCATTAGGAGGGTGTATGCGAAGAGTCTTCCGACTGCAGTCTCTCGCTTTCATTTTGTCCCTAACTTTTGTCTGGATCTCCCTTTGGGGTTTTCAATCCACCGAGATACCCATTTTTGCCTAAGCCGCCCTTTCGAGTTTTCAACTTAGCGGGTTATTCCTTTTTTTTCCTTTCTTTTTTAGCCCTAACTTTTTCCTAAGCCGCCCTTTCGGGTTTTCGACTTAGCGGGTCCTTTTATGCATAGTATTTTTTGACTGAGTCTGAATTGACTGGAAGCAGAACGTCTTCACCATCCATGCATGTCAAGATTAGAGCACCTCATGAGAAAGCTTTCTTCACGATGTACGGTCCCTCATAGTTGGGAGTCCACTTGACTCTTGGATCAGTTTGGATTGGGAGAATCTTTCTTAAGACCAGGTCACCTGTGTGGAACTCTCGAGGCTGAATCTTCTTGTCAAATGCTCTCTTGAGACGCTGTTGATATAACTGACCGTGACAAATGGCTGTCAGGCGTTTTTCTTCGATGAGATTGAGTTGGTCGAGTCTCGTTTGAATCCATTCAACTTCATCAAGCTTAGTATCCATCAAAACCTCTAAGGATGGAATCTCCACTTCGACCAGGAGTACCGCGTCCATACCATAGACTAGTGAAAATGGAGTTGCCCCAATGGAAGTGCACACCGAAGTTCGATAGCCATGCATGGCAAAAGGCAAGATCTCATGCCAATATTTGTATGTTCTCACCATTTTCTGCACAATCTTCTTTATGTTCTTGTTAGCGGCTTCAACTGCCCCATTCATATTTGACCGATAAGGTGATGAATTATGGTGCTCGATCTTGAATTCTTCGCACATTTCCTTCATCATCTTGTTGTTGAGATTTGACCCGTTATCAGTGATGATCTTGTTAGGAGTTCCATACTGGTATATGATTTCTATTTTAATGAAGCGGGTAACAACTTGCTTGGTCACATTCTTGTACGAAGCCGCTTCCACCCATTTGGTTAAGTAATCAATAGAAACAAGGATAAACCTATGTCCATTTGAAGCGCTCGGCTCGATGCGTCTAATCATATCGATGCCCCACATTGCAAAGGGACATGGTGAAGTCATCACATTCAAAGGAGTGGGAGGAACATGTATCCTGTCTGCGTAAACCTGACATTTGTGGCACATTTTGGCATATACACAACAGTCACTTTCCATTGTTATCCAGAAATAACCTGCTCGTAGGATTTTCTTGGCCATGGAATACCCACTGGCATGAGTCCCAAAAGAGCCCTCATGTACTTCTCATATAATGGATTCTTCTTCGTGTTTATCCATGCATCTGAGCAGAACCGAATCAAAGTTTCTCTTGTACATAACGTCTCCTGACAGTAAAAACTTAGACGCCAACCTTCTAAGAGTCCACTTATCACAAATTGCAGCACCTTTGGGGTACTCTTGCTTCTCAAGATATCTTTTTATGTCGAAGTACCATGGCCTTTCATTTGATACATCTTCAGTTGTGAGACAATGAGCAGGGAAAATGTGTACTGGCTCCTTGTAAGATCCTTATACTGGGTGCATGATTCGGGTAACTGACTTTGAACATTGCTGCTAAAGTGGCCAGAGAGTCTGCCAATTGATTTGCTTCTCTAGGGATGTGCTCAAAGGTGACCTCATTGAAAGCGGGCAACAATTCTAATATGTAATCCCAGTATGGAACTAAATTAGGGTGACGTGTATCCTAATCACCCCGTACTTGATGTATCACTAAGGCAGAGTCCCCATAAACTTCAAGAATCTTGATTTTCAAATCAATGGCTGCTTCAAGGCCCATCACACAAGCTTCATATTCAGCGACATTATTCGTGCAATCAAAACATAATCTGGCAGTGAAAGGTATGTGAGTGTTGCGTGGAGAGATCAAAACTGCCCCAATGCCGTAACCCATAGAATTTGACGCACCATCGAACGTGAGAGTCCATTGCTCCCCTAGTTCAGGTCCTTCATTATCATCAAGTTTCATAATATCCTCGTTTGGAAAATCAAACTTCATGGGCTGATATTCTTCCAATGGTTGGTGAGCGAGATGATCAGTAAGAATGCTACCTTTGATAGCCTTTTGTGTGACGTACTGGATGTCATACTCAGACAAAGGCATTTGCACCGAGCCAATCTGCCTGTAAGTGCTGGTTTCTCGAAGATGTACTTTATCGGATCCATCTTAGATATCAGAAGTGTAGAATGTGTCAACATATACTGCCTCAAACGTCGAGCTGTCCATGTAAGAGCACAACAAGTCTTCTCAAGTAAGGAATACCTTGATTCAAAATCAGTAAACTTCTTGCTCAGGTAATAGATGGCGTGTTCTTTTCGTCCAGTATCATCATGTTGTCCGAGCACACAACCCATAGATCCTTCAAGCATAGTCAAATACATAATGAGAGGTCTCCCAGGAACTGGTGGTATGAGTATTGGTGGTTCTTGAAGATACTGCTTAATCTTCTCAAAAGCTTCTTGACAACTCTCATCCCAACGGACATCCTGATTCTTACGTAACAACTTAAAGATGGGTTCACGGGTAGCAGTAAGATGGGAAATGAACCTGGCTATATAATTTAACCTTCCAAGGAAACCTCGTACTTCCTTTTCATTTTTCGGTGCCGTCATATCATGTATTGCTTTTACTTTATCTGGATCTACTTCAATTCCTCATTGACTCATGATAAAACCAAGTAAATTTCCCGATCGAACCCCAAAGGTGAATTTGTTGGGATTAAGCCTTAACCTGAACTTTCGTAAATGATCAAACAACTTCTGAAAATGGGCCAAATGTTCTTCCTCAGTCTGTGACTTCACAATCATGTCGTCCACATACACCTCGATCTCTTTATGAATCATGTTGTGAAAGAGAGTCACCATAGCTCGCTGATATGTCGCACCAGGGTTTTTAAGACCAAAAGGCATGACTCTATAGCAAAAGGTACCCCAAGGAGTTGTGAAAGCTGTTTTATCCATGTCTTCCGGAGCCATCTTTATCTGATTATAGCCAGAGAACCCATCCATAAAGGAGAACACCGAAGACTGAGCAGTGTTATCAACCAATACATCAATATGAGGCAACAGAAATCATCCTTCGGGCTTGCTCTATTCAAGTCTCGGTAGTCGACACACATGCGTACCTTACCATCCTTCTTAGGTATGGGCACAATGTTAGCAATCCAAGACGGGTAATTTATCACAGATAAGAAACCTGCTTCGAGCTGTTTCTGAACCTCTTCTTTGATCTTCAAAGCCATGTCAGGTCTGGTAATCCTTGGCTTCTGTTTTACAGGAGGACATTCTGGCTTGAGTAGTAATCTATGCATTACTATATCAATGTCTAAGTCGGGCATGTCTTCATATGACCAGGCAAAGATGTCAGCATACTCTCAAAGTAACTCAATCAACCCCTTCTTTTCTTCGCTTTGCAAGGCGGCTCCTATTTTGATTTCTCTCTTTACCTCTTCGGTACCGAGATTGACGACTTCTGTCTCTTCTTGATACGGCTGGATGACCTTCTCTTCCTGTCTCAAGAGCCTGGCTAGTTCTTCAGGGACTTCACAATCTTCCTCACTATCCTCGTTAGCATGATCAACTGAATTCTCAAGGATATAAGGAGCCATATCATTGTTATTTCCAACGGAGTCCGAGACGGATCTGCATGATCGATGATTTTATGTTTTATTTTTATAAAGTGCAAAAGAATATTTAGAATATGAAAAGAAAAGTATTGCCATTTTTATTTTGAAAAAGTAAAAGTAAAAGAAAAGACAGGGAACAAAATTGTATGCGAAGGTGCGATTTTTCATTCAATGTTAAATGAAGATTGGAATCATAAGGGGGCCCTTCTACAAGCAGTCAGTATGCCTTGGGCAAGACATACGACTTAAATGGAAACAGAAAATTATACATCAAGGAAAACAACTTCAGGGATGTCCACGACAGTCCAATTCCTGAGCTCCTGGTCCGGTGCAACTTGATAGATAAATCTTGAAACATCTTAATCATCACCTTCAACATCTGTGGAGAGCACTTGTCCTTCTTTGCCTACACCAACACTGACGAACACTTCAGAAATTGGGGGAACCTGTTGTCCTTTGAGAGGAATCCAACCATCTTGCACGGAGGATGATGGCTGATACCCAAGACCGAAACGATTTTTCTTCTCTGGAACTTCAATTAATTTTCCCCAACTGTCACAGAGAGGTCTAGCTTCTATGAGGGCTTTGGCATCCTTCAAAGAGGCCATGGGTATCTTAGGCATTTTACATTCCACGATGGGGAATTTATCAACAGTAACAATCTCCAGAGCTTGAAAGGGCAACTCTTGCACCTCGCCTTCCATTTCCACATAACGGTAGGTAGTCAGATTATTAATCACTATGTCTTCTTCCCCACAAACGATGATAACTTGGTCATTCACAATGAACTTCAGGCGTTGATGAAGAGTAGATGTCACAGCTCCTGCTACATGAATCCATGGACGACCCAAGAGGAAAGTATAGGATGGACGGATGTCCATAACATAGAATGACAAATAGAAAGTGTGGGGACCAATCTTGACAGGAAAATCTACTTCTCCATCCACAGATCTTCTCGTACCATCAAACGCTCGAACATTTAGAGTGGAGGGCCTCATCATTAATCTGTCCATATTCAGCTTAAACAAAGTAGCTTTAGGCATCACATTGAGTGAAGAACCTGTGTCCACCAAAACTCGAGATAAAGCAGTGTCCAAACACTTCATAGAAATATGCAGCGCTTTATTATGGGCCCTGCCTTCAACTGGGAGTTCATCATCACAAAAACCCAAACAATTTCCCACAACAATATTGGTGACGATTCCTTCAAACTGGGCTACAGAGATGTCTTGGGTAGCATGAGCAGAACATAAGGTCTTCAATAAGGCGTTGCGGTGGGCCTCTGAACAAAAAAGGAGAGACAAGATGGAAATCTTGGATGGTGTCTGGTTGAGTTGATCCACTACTTTGTAATCACTCCGCTTGAGAATTATCAAAAGCTACTCCTCTTCCTATCCTACAGAAGGTTCGGGTTGATTATCCATCACTTGCTTTCCACTGGCCTTAGCTATAACTTCACTGTTAGTTTCCTTAGGAGGCGGTGGTGGAGGAGAAAAGATCTGACCACTGCGAGTCATGTTACTGGTTCCTGCAATGTTGGTAACATTTTTGTCAACAACCGGAGGACACTCATACTTCTTTCCATGAATATAGACCATATTATACTCCCATGGAACTGCCTTCGAGTCGTTGCTTGTAGGAGGAATATGAGCTTGAATCACTGTGGGGATAGTAGGAACCTGAATTGTTAACGGAATACTAGGGGTTGCCGAAAAGCTTCTCGGATAGTAGGGGATTTCCAGGACATCAATCTCTTCTTCTCGTAATATTTTCTCTATCTGTAGGACACCTTCATCGATCAACTGTTGGATGGCCGTCTTCAAATTAGTACACTCTTCTGGTTTGGAGGAACACGTTAAGCAGAATTCATGGAGTTCTTGTAGCACCTCATGGTTCAACAAATGTTCTCTGACAGTTTCTAAAGATGTCTTAATTTCGTCAACCTTGGATACCAAAACCCGTTCATTAACTTCTTCAATAGCATTGACCGTTCCCCCTTGATGAGGAGGCATGGGATTATTTTGAATATTCGAACCAACAGGGTTGAAGTTGATGGCTTTTGCATCGATGAGATCTTGAACTTTGCATTTGAATGCTCCACAATATTCAATTGTATGGCCTGGGGCACCAGAATGAAATTCGCAATGAGCATTAATATCATACCCCCTAGGCAGAGGATTTAGCGGTGGACCGAGTTCGTGCAATTGAACCAATTGACTAGCAAGTAACTATGGGAGAAGCTAAGCATAGGACATAGGAATGATATCAAATCTTCTTTCAGGGGATCTTTGTCTTTGAGGAGCTCTCGGACCTTGAGGTTGTTGATTCGGTTGTTGATAAGTTGGATGAAGTGCAAATTATTGTTATGGAACATAATGTGGTTGCAGAGCGAAAGGCCGTTGTTGGGCCATCCAGGGTGCTGGAGTTGTAGCAACATACACTTGAGGAACAAATTGGTTGGGAACAACAGCAGGTGTAGGAAAAATAAGGGAATCGGACTTGAGGGAATGCAGGAGCTCTTCCTTGGATGATGGTGATGGCACTAGTCTCGCCCTCTTTCTTCTTGACAAAACCAAAAACGGTTTTCTACTAATGCCTGCGTTGTTTTTAACATTGTTAGGAACACCTTGAACCGTTCCAGCCTTAATGCAAGTCTCAACACGTTCACCAATAATGAACATTTCAGAGAAAGAAGTAGAAGTGCTACTGAGCATATACTGGAGATAAGGGCCTCGTAGAGTACCCATAAACAGATCAATCAATTCACGATCCAAGAGAGGAGGTTGGACCCTTGCATCCAGTTCACGCCACCTCTGAGCGTACTCTTTGAATGACTCTTCAGATTTTTGTACCATCCCTTGGAGCTGAGTACGGCTAGGAGCCATAGAAGTATTGTAATGGTAATGTTTCAAAAAAGCATCAGCAAGTTCTTCCCAAGTACTGACATGAGATCTTTCCAATTGCATATACCAATCAACGGTGCCACGGTCAAGCTATCTTGAAAGAAGTGCATTAGTAACGGTTCATTTTCAGCATAGGCAACCATTTTCCGACAATAGGAACGGAGATGAGTCTCTGGGCAAGAAGTGCCTTTGTATTTGTCAAAATCTGGGACTTTGAACTTGGGAGAAATAACTACCCCAGGAACGAGGCACATTGCAGCAGTATTGAATCTGGAAGCCTTGATACCCTCCATGGCTCTAAGTCGCTCTTCGAGAGCATGATACATTTTCGCAGTTTCGGAAACTCTGGCAGCAAGATTCACTTGGGGTTCATCAAGATCAATAACATCATGATGATCGTCGACATCATTCCTATGAACGCCGGTAGGAGTCTCAACATTTGCATTGTCATTCCTCCCATTAGCATAAGTGGAGGGAGCAATAGTAGTAAGCTTGGAAACACTTTGATGTAGTTCTTCTTGACCCTTGATCACGGCATGAAGGGTTTCCATAAGCTGATCCATGCGAGTACCCATGGTGTCCATATCTCGGCGGAGTGCATTCTGGTTCTCTTCAAAAAGATCCATTAGCCTTTGTTGGTTGCCTCCGGTACGGTAAGGATGTGTAGAAGTCGTCTTTGTTGTTTACTGTAGTCTGTGAAAAGGGACCCCAATGAGTTTTTGTTGTGAAAAATGAATGCATGGTAGTATGGATGAATGCTTTATCTTCATTTCTGAGGAGACCCAAAGACTCGTCTATATTTTAAAATTTCTCCTTTTTTGAAAAGCTATATCAATGAGATTGGTCTTTGGATTTCCCTAGATATGATATATATATACATGATGATATGATGTCATGGTATGCTATGGCATGAAGTCTCAGCTCCACATATTCTGGATAACCATTGCGTAGTCCGTCGCACATGCTTAAAGTAACAAGATCAAAAATCCGATGTCACATGCATGGAGTCAAAGTAACCACCCATGAGGTATGTACTAGGGGTTTATCACCTGCCGAACAAGGTTCTAAAGAGTTCTCGAAGTCTTCTTTCTTCCTTTGGATATTACCGACGTCCCAATTACTTGGTAATCAGTAATATTTGCAGAAAAAACTCGTCCGAGTGCAATATTGCGTGACAACTCCTTCCGGATTACCCTGTTATAGTCTCCGCACTGCACCTAAAAGGCCAGGATGGGTTAATAGTTCTATAGCCCTCATCTTCTCGAGTTCCCAGGTCGAAAGCAACAACGTCTTCCCAATTACTCGGTAAATATCACTACTTTCAAGGGGACCTCCACTGAGTGGGGGATTTTCATGCCTCCTTCTTCGAGATTACTCCCTCAAAGTTAACATGATTGTACCGCCCGTCCTAATCCTATGTGTAACCCAAGTCCGTGTATAGGACTTATCAAAAGCAATCACCAAACCCAACATCACAATGTATCCAAAATATGTGAGTAGCAACAAAATATGCAA
Organism: Vicia faba; assembly: GCA_948472305.1. NCBI lineage: Eukaryota > Viridiplantae > Streptophyta > Magnoliopsida > Fabales > Fabaceae > Vicia > Vicia faba. The sequence continues at coordinate 1,633,415,581 of OX451739.1, read as the reverse complement.
TATATACAAATAAAGAAATAATAAAACAGTTAAGAAAAACAAAGCAAATAAATAAACACCCAAAAAGACAAATAAACAAAACTAGGAGAGACTCACAAAAGATCCCCAACAGAGTCACCAGCTGAAGCTATCGGAAGAAAACACAGAGCCGCCACCGAACTTTATTTATCCCGAAGGAAGGGGAAATATCGATAAAACCACAAGGAAATGGATAAGATGATCTTGCGACCAAGAGAAAGGGTAAGGGAGCCGGTTACGTGAGGGGAAGGTATTAGCACCCCTCGCATTCGTTGTACTCAACGGGATCCGCTTTGTTTGTTTGTCTTAAAGGGTGTGTTTATCTACAACTATGCTAGCTTAAGGGGAAATGAATGGTTTTTATTATTGCGTTCGTGAGGGTTTCGCGACCCTTTGCCTACGTATCCAATGAAGGAATCAGAACACCGTAGTTCCTCTAGAAAATTCTTTTTTGTTTGTGTTTTTTAGTGGGCAACGTTAACGCACGCATTCTAGCAATAGGCACGGCCGGTATCGCGGTAGAATAGAGATAACATGCCCCTTGGGTAGAGTTTTGATTTGTTGCGTGTTTTGCAAGTTTTAAAATAAATTCAAGTAATGATTAGAAGTGTTTTTTTTTGGATTTTTGATTTGTGAATGAGAAGTTTTTGTTTTAATTACAATAGAAAAGTCAAAGGGGGAAATTCTACCCTAATGTTATTATGTACTTGTTGGGCTAAAATTCTACCTTGACATAAGACGATCGAAACAGGATTTAATCGCCTCATGGGGTTACCTAAGGGAGTATGGTATCAAGATTTGAACATGCAAACGAATAAAAAAAACTTATGTTCTAGATATTTTTTTATGGTTTTTATCAAGTTAAATAAATAATGTATTCAAAAGTAAATTAAAACCTACTTCTAACATATTCTAATATTTTTGTGATTTTTTAATTAAAGAAAATATTAAAAGAAAATTAAAATCTAATTCTAAATATATTCAAATGTTTTTGTGATTTTGTGATTTCATATTATTAGTTGATTAAGAAGGTAAAACAATCATTTTTGTTTTTGTATTAAATAAATAAAAAAAGTAAGATTAAGAAATAAAATGCAAAATTGGGCTTGGGGGGAACTACTGGAGAAAGAGGGGTATGACTAGCATGTTAGGAATGGGCTGAAGGATGAACAACTTTTGTAGGGTCCAAAAAAACATATAAAAGGATTTATAAAAAAAACCCCAAAAACTAAATAAACAAAAGCGTGCTGGGCCGGACCGGGTCAGGGAGGTCCGGACCCAACGGTCTATTGAGAAAATCAAAACAGGGTTGAAAACCCTAATTCCATTGTCAAACGCTTCCCCCGTTTCTCTGTTCTTCGCTACTCCTCTCAATCATCATTCTCTTAAATCATTTTTCTTAACAGTCTCTGCCTCGCCCTTCAAACAACAGCAACAACGATCCTTGTTATTTCCATCGTTTCTCATGACTCAACTTTCACGTGTAAATAACATCAACAACAACTATTCTTAAATCTCATCTCTCATATTTCTATTGATGTCAACCTTTCTATGCTCTCATGTTCAACCGAACGTTTCTATGCTTCTCAATCTCTCTCAAAACCAAACACCAACAAAAACAACGCCTCCCCTCAATATTCTGAATCTCTCACTCGATTTCTACCTCTTTCTATCAGCTCTCAATAAACTCAACTCTCTATTCTCTTAAACTCCTTCTTCATCTTTCTCTCATGATGCCAACCAAACAACAACAACAATGACACTCAATCTCGGCTCAAAATAGTTACCATAGGTTTTTTGAAAAAAAAATTGAAAATAAACGGTGTTCGAACATTATTTAATACTATTGACACATGGAATTAAACCAACAAGTTTGCAACAATCGTACATGGCAAAAAGGGAAGAAATCGAGTGAAAGAAAGAAAACCCTGAACCAGAGGTGATGAATTCTTTGATAACTTTTCCGGTGATCGAAAAAGTCTAGGTAAGTTTTATTCTTACTCTCTCCTCTTCCTATGTGTTATGCCTTTTATTCTTTCAACTAGCATCTAAGATGCGTTGGTGCTGAATGTATTTCCGTAGACTTGCGTTTGAAATTTGTATCGATGTGCAGGGTGATTGAGGCTTTGAGCTTAGGACGTTAGAGTTTCAATGTGAAAGCTCTAATGGTTATTGGTTTGGAGCTTTGTGGTGATGAAAAATTGGGGGAGGTTGATAGATAGCTTTTCAGTTTTTTTTTTAAAAGATTATTCTTTTGTCTGTTTCTAGTATCAGATTGCTGGTGAATTATTGTAAAGGCTGTATTGATAGAATAAATTAGATGGGAGTTGAAAGAGGTAGTAGGCAGGAGGTTTAAGATTTGAAAAAAAGGTTGGTATTACTCAGATTTGTGTAGGGAGGAGGTTATGGATTTTGGCTGTGGTTTTAAAGTATTTTTGGGGTATATTCATTGGTTCTTTGTGTTTTATTTGTTGCTTCGTATATTGGATCCCTGCTTTTGCTTTGGCTGTTTGTTTTATAACAGCTGAGAGGTGAGAATTGGAGGGAAAGTGTATGAGATTTGAACATTGTTGGAAAGATGACTTGTGGCCTTAGAACGTAGGTGTTGCTTATGCCTACTTTGGTGCTAATTGGCCTGTGTTATTTTGGTGTTTATATGCAGGCTGGACAAAATTATGCAGACTGTTTTGCAGGGTATGCAACAAGTTTTTGGTGTGTTGTGGACTGTTTTGGTTTTTGCATGATGCAGGTTTTATCTTTTCCTCTTTCATCTTTCCATGATGTAAAGCACATCTTCTTTTTATTCCAATAAATCTGAAGGGTTTGCATTTTAGGGAATATGATGATGCCGGGTTTTGTAGGCTATTTCTAGTTTGCACTTTTTTTGTGAATTACTGCTGTTGTTTTTGGTTTTGGATGTACTGCTATTTTCCAGTTTTGCTACTGTTGGCCACTTTGTTGCTGCAGTTTTTTGCTTATTTTTATTGTTATGTTTGGCCTGTGTTTGTAGTTTGCAGCTTGTTGTACTTTAGGCTGCTTGTTTCTTTGCTTGCTACTTTGTAGCTTGGTTTGGCAGCTTTGTTGCAAGTCTGCCTTCGTGTTGCATTTGTTCTGTTGTGGTTTTGTTACAACTGCTGCTTACTAGCAATGCTATTTTTCTATTTTTGTTTGCAGCAGTAGAAAAATATACTTGTAAACTCCCTTTTTCCTTTTTGAGAACCAAAGGTGACAACTTTTGCGATTTGCAATTGGGAGAAAAATAGCCCATGATTAAAAATAAATCCCTTCTTAACTGATTCGGAATGCAAACCCTTATGATGAGATACCAATTCCTTTTATCAATTAATTCTTGCTTGGAATTTTTCATATGTTAATTGCTGGCTAATTTTCTCTTTTCCTTGTTTCATGAGCACGAGTATCGGATGGCAAGCGGGGTTGTAAGATGAAAAGGCCGAGGCTAGTAAAGAACGTGGGCGATTCTCTTGAATAGGAAGCAACAAAAATTGAAGAAGAAACACTTAATTCCTTTTTTTTTTGTTTTGTAAATAGCAATTGTAACTTGTGATTTCATATTTGTGACATGCCTTGTAACTTGTTTCAAAAGTGTAATGAGCACAAACTCGAATGAATTTATTAATGATGAACTTTGTTGTAGGAATCAAATATCTCTTGAATCTTGTTGAAAGTAGCAATTTCCACTTGAATTATTTGAATGCACACTTTGACCTTGTAACTTAAACTTTAAGAAATCGCGAACAATTGTTGTAACTTGTATTTCAAACAAATCATGCACCTTATCTTCCAGACTCCAATCAAACTCTTGCATAAAATAAATTCTTAAGAATTTAATTCCACTTGGTTAATTCAAACCCAAAACAATGGTCATTTAAACCTTAATCTTCATATCGCGCCTGAACCAAACTTGCACTTCTTAAACAGAACTTTAACTTTGACACTCACATTATAAGTAACCTGTAACTTAAGCAACCAAAACATGTCTTGACGGTCATGAACCCCCAAACTTATTTCTTGTTCCCAAACTTCACAGTCGTCAACTTAAACTTCAAACTCTCGAATCAGTGACTTAGAGACTTTTAAGAAGAAAGCTTGAAATGAGAGGAGATGAACTCCTTGACTTAATGCACAAAACTTTGAGTTATCTTTGAGGCAGGCAAATGAAACATCTTCACAGAAACCAAGGACCCAAAACCCTAGCCTCTTGACCAACAAATAGGGAAATAAACCCTAATCCAGGCTCTGATAAATTCGAGCGAGAATTAACCTTGTAACGTGATGACAAAATTTATTCCACGATCCACTAATCGAGAACCAGAAGAATTTCCCTTTCACCTGATAAGAGAACCTCAAAACAAAATTAGGCATAAAGAGGGTGCATCCCTAATACCTCAAACCAAAGTTCCTGATTCCATGAGATGCGGGATATGCAAATGACTGAGTGAAAATGGTGCAAACGGGATGCAAAGTTCAAAGCCATACAAAAGTAAAAAAGATAGGGCAAATTTGGGGTACGGTATTTATTAGCAGCTTCAACAACCCCATTCATATTTAGCCTGTAAGGAGATGAATTGTGATGGACAATCTTGAATTCTTCATAAAGTTCTATCATCATCTTATTATTCAGATTCAAGCCGTTGTCAGTGATAATCCTGCTTGGCACACCATACCGACATATAAGATTGTTCTTGATAAAGCGTACTACCACCTGCTTAGTAACATTAGCATATGAAGTTGCTTCCACCCATTTGGTGAAGTAGTCAATTGCCACTAAGATAAATCAATGTCTATTCGATGCATTGGGTTGAATCATTCCAATCATGTCAATACCCACCCACATAGAGAAAGGCCACGCTGAAGAAATAACATTGAGAAGCATCTGAGGCACATGAATTTTGTCAGCATAAATCTGGCACTTATGGTACTTCTTTGCAAATTTGTAATAGTCAGATTCCATTGTCAGCCAATAGTAACATCTCCTAAGCATCTTCTTTGCCATTGAATGTCCATTAGCATGAGTTCCAAAGGAGCCTTCATGGATCTCATGCATCAACATGTATGCTTCGTATTTATCCATGCATCTGAGCAAGACCATGTCATAATTTCTTTTGTATAGCACATCTTCATTGAGGAAGATGCTATCTACCAACCTTCTCAATGTCTTTCTATCTTTGTTTGACGCACCAATAAGGTATTCTTGAGTATGGAGAAAATGCTTGATATCATAATACCAAGGTTTTTTGTTTGACGTTTCCTTTGTTGCAAACACATGATCCAGCCTACCCAGATGTTGTACTGTGGTACAAGGCACATTGTTCCAAGTATTCACTTGATATATAGAAGCCAGAGTGGCCAAAGCATCCTCCATCTAATTCTCATCTATGGGAATATGATGGAATTTGACTTTATTAAACAAAGGTAATAATATTCTATCATAATCTTTGCGAGGAATCAAGCCAGGGTGACAAGTATCCAATTCTCCTTTAATCTGATTTATTACCAAAGCTGAATCACCATACACATCTAGGATTTTAATTTTGAGATCAATAGCATCCTCGAGACCCATGATATAAGCTTTATACTCTGCCATGTTATTGGTTCAATCAAATTCGAACCTTGCAGTAAATGGGATATGCGATCCACGGGGAGTGATGATCAAAGCACCAATTCCTTTCCCATAAGAATTCAAAGCTCCATCAAACACCATGCCCCAATGAGATACAAGATCAGGACCTTTCTCAGGCAACAGTTCATCATAATCATTCACTTTCAGAAACATAACATCCTCATCATGGAAATCATATTTAACATATTGGTAATCATAAACCGGTTGGTGAGCAAGATAATCCGCCAACACACTGCCTTTTATAGCCTTTTGAGTATAGTATTCAATATCATATTCAGACAATAGCATCTGCCAACGGGCAATTCTCCTAGTAAGAGCATGCTTTTCAAAAATATACTTAATTGGATCCATTTTGGAAATCAACCAAGTAGTATGATTTAAAATATATTGCCGCAACCGCTTTGCTGCCCAGGCCAGAGCACCACATGTCTTTTCCAACATAGAATATCGTGGCTCACAGTCAGTAAACTTTTTGCTGAGATGATAAATGGAATATTCCTTCTTCCATGTTTCATCTTGTTTTCCCAAAATACAGCCCACAAAATTATCTAACACTGTCAGATACATAATCAATGGTCTTCCTTCCACAGGCAGGAGCAAGATATAAGGCTCAAGCATATACTCTTTATTACTTTCAAATTCCCTTTGGAAATCATCTATCCACACACAACCTTGATATTTCTTTAACAACTTAAAGATCGGTTCACACGTTGCAGTCATATGGGAAATAAATTTGGAAATGTAACTCAAATGCCCAAGGAAACCTCTAACTTGCTTTTCAGTTCACGGTGCTGCCATTTCTTGAATTCCTTTGACTTTATCAAGGTCAACTTCAATCCTATTTTGGATGACAATGAAACCTAACAATTTCCGTGATCGAACACCAAAGGTGCATTTGTTTGGATTCAAGTGGAGACGATACTTCCTCAAACACTGAAACAATTTGAATAAATCTTCTATATTCCCTTCTTCAGTCTAGGACTTAGCAATCATATCATCAACGTATACCTCAATTTCTTTGTGCATCAGATCATGGAATAGGGTTGTCATAGCCCTCTGGTACATTGCACCAATGTTCTTCAACCCGAAGGGCATCACTCTGTAACAAAATGTTCCCCAGGGTGTGATAAACGTTGTTTTTTCCATGTCCTCAGGAGCCATTCTAATTTGATTATATTCGAAAAATCTGTCCATGAACGAGAATACTTTGAACTTGCTGTACTATCAACCAACATACCAATATGTGGTAAAGGAAAATCATCTTTTGGACTAGCTTTGTTTAAATATCTATAATCAACGCACATGCAAACTTTTCCGTCTTTATTTGGTACTGGGACAATATTGGCAATCCACTGAGGGTACATTGATGTCACAAGAAAACCGACATTAATATTCTTTGAAACTTCTTCTTTAATTTTCACTGGCATATCAGAGTGAGTTCTTCACAACTTCTGCTTGATTGGCAGAAATTCTGGCTTTAGCGGCAAGTGATTTTCCACAATATCAGTATCCAAACCCGACATGTCTTGGTATGACCAAGCAAAGATATCCACGTACTCTTTCAACAATTCAATCAACCTGCTCTTCACGCCGGGATGAAGCAATGCTCCAATCTTGACTTCTTTCAGTTCTTCCTCTGAACCCAAATTGATTGTCTCCAACGTATCTTTATATGGTTGAATGGAACTTTCCTCACGCTCAAGCAACCGTGAAACCTCTTCTGGAATTTCATCATATTCTTCTTCTTCGGCCATATACGTAGGATATTTAAAGTTGGGAGAGGATGCAGGGTCATTGTATTCAACAAGTTTTTAATTAATCTGCACATATGATTTATGATTGCTTTTAGAAACTGACACATATAGCAAATGATTATGCAGATTCAATTACAATTATTATTTATTTTGAAAGGTTTTTTTTCTTCTGATTACCATTTTCCAAGAAAAAGTAGAAAATAAAGATATAATTTAGGAATTAAAGACAACTTTTATTATTGATTTAAAGATCAAAGCAACTGATATGCCTATACAATATCAACTTTCACCTTCGGCAGAGTGAAAGATTTTTGAAAAGATTAACAAAAAACAAATTACTTTGATACATGAATGCAAGAGGGAACATCAATAGTGATCCAATTTTGGACTCTAACTCCATGCGTCACGTAGTTCAGCATCTCCTGCTCTGCTTCATCTTCCACAATAGCATTGATCCTAGGAACAGTTGGTTGAAGATAACCTCCATTGTGAAAGATGTCATGATATTTGCCCAAAGTAGACTTCATCTTCATGTTCTTACCTTTATTATTCTTCATAGAGAATCCCAAACCAAATCTATTCTTATTCACCGGTGGGTCTACAATCTGTCCCCATACTTTACTAGGGCCATCATGCAGTACCTGCTGAGCATCCTTAAACAAAGCTATATAATTATTATTTTCCCATATATTATCAATGGATAAAGCTTGGAACTGAGTTCCAACAACAGCTTCATCCGCTTCCACAACACTGAAAGAGGATAAATGATATATTAACAATGTGTGTTCTCCATTTATGATGACCACCTATAAGCGGGCACAATATCCATAATCTGGAAAGTAATCTGAAATAAGTACAGGCCTATATGAATAGGAAAATATACTTCCCCGATGACAGACTTCCTTGATCCATCGAAAGCTTTCACAATTATGCCACTTGGGAGCATGGGAGTTTCTTGGTACTTCAGCTTCATAAGCGTGCTCCTCGGTATGACATTTAAAGCGGACCCATTGTCAATCAACACATTTGAAAATGAAATCGTTCTTGCAGTTAATGGAGATATGGAGAGCTAACTTATGATTCCTTCTTTCATCAGGAAATTCATCATCATAGAAACTTAGGTTATTACAAGATGTAATATTCCCTACCACACTGCTGAATTGGTCCAAAGGCATGTCACTTTCCATGAAAGCTTGATCCAATACTCTCATCAAAGATTCCTTGTGGGCAAAACAGTTCATTAGCAAGGCTAGAATAGATATATTTAATGGAGTCTACAAAAATTGATCTACCATTCTGTAGTCACTCATCTTGATAATATTCAATATATCGTCCACATCTTTTTCCAAAGTAGTACCGCTAGATTCCCCCACTGCTTTCTCGGGTTCAATATTTTCAACAATCTTTTTACCAGCATTAACATTCCCTCGAATGATAGGTGCGAAAACACGACCACTGCAGGTCACTCGGTTGGCTTCAGCAATATTCTTGACATTATACAAAGGTTGGATGGGAACCTCCACACCATCCTCCAAGATTGTCGCATCGTATTTGTATGGCACGACTTTGTCTGATTCGTAAGGAACAGGACCCAACAAGCATATCACCACTAGAGCAACAGCTGGCTTGCCATGATACCCAATCTCTATAGGGGCGAGAACACTAAAACAAGGCACGATAACATTCACCCCCTCTTCAGAATACTTAGACATCACAGAATCATTGCTGGAGAACATATTTTCATCTGAGGAAAAGAATTCATCTGCAGAAGCATACTCATCATCTATCACAGTCTCATCCAAACAATCTTCATTCACGTTACTCCCACAGTAATCATCTCTATTTCCTGAAACTTTTATAGTATAATTATCCAATAACAACCGAATACCCCTTATCACAATGGAGCAACCTTTTGAATCTATGCAGCAAATCCGGCAAGACCCGTAATGGTGTTCTTCTTGACCATCCATGTGACAAAATGTAGCGTGCAACTGCACCAAATCATCATTCATTTGGTTCACGTCAAAAATCCGGAATAAACCGGGACATCCAAAGACCATGTTCACATCTTCTTTGTACTCTTCCTTTGGCCTGATAATATGAATGAGGCCCTCGTCCATCATTTCTAGAAGATCATCTTTTTATCTTATCACACCCATGTATATTTGTACTGCAAATACCACAACCAGCATGGTCATGCGTATAGTAACTAAACTCACAAAGGTCAGCATGCATCTTTACCAAATCCCCTCTAACCAGGTTGATATAAAAAAACTGGAAGTCCCCTTGACAACCAGCAACCATGTTTACAACATTTGCTCCTCCATGCTTTGGCAAAGGATTATCTTTCACATTAGGGCCAGCATATTTAAAGGATAAAAGTCCAAATCTCACCATATTTTGTACTTCGGATTTAAAAGGATAACAGTTCTCAACATTGTGCTATGGTGCTCCTTGATGAAAAGCACACGTCTGGTCTGCCTTATAATACCAAGGCAATGGTGATGGTGTAGCAGGGTGCGGCCTGGTCTAAACCAACTTCTTCTAAATCAAAGCCGGAAGTAACTCTGCATATCTTATTGGAATAGAGTCAAAAACCTCTCTCTTCTGACTCTGTCCTTAATTTCCCTGAGGGGATGGTCTCTGATAGGCAACTGTGGTTGGAGCTACATTGACGATTGGAGTCATAGAAGTAACCTGTTGCTGTTACCGTTGATGTCTTCTAGTTGGTCTATCTATCCTTTCTCCAATAACAATATTCATTTCACTTTCTTTCTTTCGAGAGAAACTGTACAACAACTTCTTTGTTCCTTCATCATTTATCAAGTACCCTTCTCTAACAGCCTCTTCCAAATGAACACCCATGCTTACCATTTTGGTAAAATCACTCGGTGCACTAGAGACCATCCTTTAATAATAAAATGATCCAAGGGTTTTCAGGAATACCATGGTCATCTCTTGTTCTCTCATAGGTGGAACCACCTGGGAAGCTATCTCGCGCCATCTCTGCGCATATTCTTTGAATGACTACTTGTCTCTCTGAGCCATTTCCCTCAACTGGTCACAGTCAGGTGCCATGAACATGTTGTACTTATAATATTTGATAAATTCTTCTCCCAGATCATTAAAGGTACGAATATTGCTATTGTCCAGACTCATATACCATTTTAGAGTGGCACCAGTCAAACTATCTTGGAAGAAATGAATGAGAAAACGTTAATCATCAATATGGGTGGACATTTTCCTAATATACATCACAAGGTTGTCACGAGAGCAAGAGTTTCTCTTGTACCTCTCAAATTCTGAATCATTAAACTTGGCTGGCACCTTTACATTGGGAACTAGGCAGAGGTCACTAGCATTCTATCCAAACAATTCTTTTCCTCGAAGGCCTTCATTTCCTTCCGCATCTCATTGAACTGGTCTTAAAATTCATCTAACCGGTCATAGAAACCCACACTTTCACTCGGTGGAGGAACATGACGATAAACTTCCTCATTAGAAAATGACATAGCATTCACTGAAAGAGGTGCAATATAATGGATCTCATTTCTAGTAGCATAATTAATATGCACCACGGGAGGTGCGAGAGCAGCAGTAGCTTGCACAACTGAAGCAGCTGAAGTGTCAAGATTAAAACCTGTAGGATCAAGCGCTTACCAATGTGCTAAAACCAATTGCTTGTAGCCAAGGTGCAACTTTATTTCCATATAGTACGAGGATTTTCAGGGGCTGCACCTAGTTTACTAAGCGCCCATGGGTGGGATGTTAAGCCCTTCGAATCCCTAAGGTTGAAGCTGGATATTTTAATCCAAGAATCTCCCCCCCAGTGTCAGCCGGGGGGATTCGAACCCATCACCATGCTCTGATACCACTTGTAGGATCAAGCACTTGCCACTTTGCTAAAAGAAATTGCTTGTAGCCAAAGTGAAACTTTATTTCCATATAGTACGAGCATTTTCAGAGGTTGCACCTAGTTTACTAAGCACCCATGGGTGGGATGTTAAGCCCTTCGAATCCCTAAAGTTGAAGATGGATATTTTAATCTAACAAAACCTTATGGCATGAAGTTTTCTGGCATTCCCCATGGGTAACCCTAAGACATACGGTTATGAGAAACAGTTACTGGGGTAACAGAAACGGGAACTGATGGACCTTCAGAATCAATTGTTGTTTGTTGAGGCTGAGCAAGTGGTGGCTGATTCTAAGCAGCCACCAATGATTCCATCAAAGCAGACAAATTGGCCATACCGGCCTTCAAAGTAGTAACTTAAGTGCAGCTCGCGATTCTCTTGTTCAAGATTCTCCATTTTCTTCCTGGAATTAGCCTGAGTAATGTACTGGTGAGATAACTTGCAGAACGAAGTAGATAAATTCAGTAAGACACTTGGGTATGAACAAAAATGCAAGAAATATGTACAAGATGATGCATGACATGTAATGCACATGATTTAATTTATTATTATTAATATTTCAAGGGACTCAAAGAATTATAGGCAATTTGAAAATACTAAAGTACTAACACATTTTGAAATACTGAAAAATCTCATTATAATAACTTCAAAATGGACTACAACTTTTAGTATAAATTTCAACAATCCCAAGTACAAAAGAAGATAGAATCTAAAATCCTAAGAAAGCAAAGCTGATGAAGATCACTCCACACACTGACGTTTTCCTGTGAGTCTTGCAATCTGAGCCTTCAACTATTTGTTCTCTTCAACTATGTGCCTACTTACAGCTGTTGAGAGGCTTTGATTTTATCAATCTTCTAATGAGTTTTCAAATGAAAACTTCAAGATGGTCATTCAACTAACTTCTAATTCCTAACAATTGACTTTATTTCATGCTTTTACTTTATGCTTTTTGTAGCAGTAGAAATGTTGAGACTAAGCCATTGGATCAAATTAACTCGCACAGATCAAATAAAAATCACCACTGTGCTTTATTGTTTCCAGAGGAATGGGAAAAGAGAGAATAACCTAAAAAAGAAGGGGAGAGAATCTAAGTCCGGGGGTTGGTTATGGAAAGGGAAGGTATTAGCACCCTAAACATCTATGCTACTCCTCAGGAACCTCTTTAAAAATTTGTGTATTTTGGCTATAAATGTTGTATAAAAAATAGATTGTGGGGATGAGAAAAGAAGTATTTTTTACAATTTTTGCACCCTGCACGGTTGCGAACCTTTAGTGCCTACGTACCATCTTCCGTGTAATAGGGGATCAGGGTACTCGTGTCGCGACTAGTATTTTATCAGAGCCGCCACTATTAGTTTTTATCCTAGGGAAGGTAATCTAACAGAAAACCCTATTTCGCAGACAGAGATTCTAGGTTTTGGACTTCATTAGACGAAAGGAAGGTGTTAGGCACCTTTCATCTACCTTGTTCACAAGGATACTAAGTTCTAGGTTTAGGTTCGGGTAAAATAGGGTTTTAAATTTTAATTAGGGGAAATGGTTTAAATATTTTATTGGGGAGCTCGCTACGATTTTTAATCGTATGCCTACGTATCCTCTTATGAGGAATCAGAGTCCCGATTCATAATTCGTATGGGTTTGTGTTTTTTAGGGGTTGCAAACGTGCTTTGAATCACCTCGCATTTTGGCCGGGAGTAATGATTGCGGAGATTTTGGCTAAACGCGCAGTAAGTCAAAATCTGCTTGAAACCCTTTTGCAAAAATAGTTGTTTAGATTATTTGATTGCGAAAAAATGTTTGAGATTTGTTGAGTGTTTTTTATAGATATTAATTGCAAAAATTCTTATTAATGCATGATATAAGAAATATTTAATGCAAATAATATAAAAAATAATATGCAATTTTTTATGTAAAATAATTTAAGTGATATAATAAATAGTATTCACAATAACAATTATAAATAATAATAATAATTACAAAAAGAAAAATAAAGAAAAAGAAACAAAACAATTTATGAACATGGGGGTTACATCTTCTGGTTGTTAAGCCCTAGCGAAAATTTTGGAAAGGGATGTTCTGAAAGGGACATAAGTTCTGTAGGGGATGTAGGGAGATTGACTGGGTTTTGGCCCCAGTCGCAGAACTTCTGAAAATGCACGCTTTAAGCTAATTAGCAAAGTCAAAAAATAGGGACGTCAAATTCTGGGCTAAGCCCACTACTCAGAATTTCTGGAAAAGGGAAGCCATAAAGTATATAAGCTTAATGTTGATTCTGGACAAGGAAAAAATCTAAAACCTGGGTTAAGCCTAGTCAGAACTTCTAAAAAGGGAACTACATCTAAACGTAAGAAATTAGGGTAAACATGCAATCAGAATATAAGACTATCTACATATCTTTTCTATGGTTTTTACTATGTTCTTCTTACCCCACCCAGCATGAAAACAGTAAAGAAACAAAATAAAATTTGTTACCCCTTTGGCGCTTTTACTTCTGATTCTGGTGCGTGTTTTGCTGTCCTTTCCTTCTTCTTCTGCAAATTCTAGTGACAGCATCAACCGGAAGGTGGAGCGACGATGATTGAAACTAGGGTTCTAGATATTGGAACCTCAGTTATTCTTCTGTGTGTTCTTCTTCTGGGTTTTCCAAAAATTCTACTCTCCTTGATCTTTCTTCAAGAGTTACTGTATTTATTTTCTCTGAAAATTCGTCTCTCTCCTCCCTCTTCCACCTTTCGTTTGCTAATTTTCTCCTTTATTTATAATGTTCAGTTTTTGGGCTTCGACTACGGCTAGAGCAAAGATTGAGGATAAAATTAAAAAGATTTGATTGGAATTGATTCTCTATGGAAGATTTGATTGAAATTTATACAGTGCACGTCCAACAGATTTGGACTTGGGTTGCTTAGCCTCTGAAACTCTGAGCTTGGGTTGTGGAAGATAATTTAATTTTGCCCTTGCTTGACTCTACTAGAATATCTGATATTCTAGTTCTATATCAGCACTAGCTTGTGCGTGATTTTGGCTATGATCTGCACAAATTTTTGTGTTTATTTCTATAAAGAAGAACTCCTGGAATTTCTGTCTCAGAAGTTCTGATGGGTCAGCGCTTGATCTATACAGCCTAGCATTTCTTTGCTTGCAGTCAGAACTTCTTCTTTAATTTCAATTTGGCCTAGCGTTAATTCTTCATTTCTTTTGCATACTCCCGAATTTAATTTTCACCCCTCCTTTTTTTTAATAGCAACTAAATCTTATTGTTAAAATACACCCCCTTGATCTTGAATAAAGACAGTCCATCAGATATTGTTGTACCATCTTTAATTAAATAACTCTATGAAAAGGATCGCTGGGGTAGGACAAATTTGGGGTATGACAGCTGCCCCTATTCAATTATCTTCCAATCGAATAGCGCGAGAAAACGCAGGTCTAGTGCATTTTGATTGGGAGTTTATTGAATACTTGGAATATCCAAAACTTGTCCAATCCATTTATAAGGTTATGCTGATATAGCACACCCTCGTGAATCTTGAGAAAATAAGCGAAGCCGATGATATATCGCTCACCAGCATTTGAAGTAGTGGGTTGGATGAGGAAAGTACATTGAGGCTTAGAGGAAATGTACAAAGTGGTACGAATACATTAAGGCTTAGAGGCAACTGTTGTACCCCAAAATTTGCCCTCTCATTTCATCAACACTTTCTCATCACAAGACTCTTGAAACTCAAGATTAAGCTAGGATTTGTTCTGCTCAAGACCCCTCCTTGCACTGTTGACCTAAATTAGGGTTTGAGTTTGCACAGGGATGTTTGACCTAACCAATGGCAAACCAAGCTCACATATGGACTCAAGGATCCAATTACTTTGTCTTTACCCATTCAACAAGTTCAAAAGACCTCAAATGCATAGGATTGACAGATGAATTTTTCAGTCAACTCATCAAAATTTGACTGTATACTGAAGAGTCAAACTTTGACTTTTTAGTCAAAATCAAGTGCCAAGGGTCATTTTTCATCAAGACATGTCAAATTATGAAACTTGTTCATCAAGAAACCTAAAAATGAAAATTAGGGTTTAAAATGAAAAAATTTCATAACTTAGAATTTTTCTAAGTTATGAAATTTTCTTATTTTTTTCCCAACTTTGTCCCATTTTTTCACCAAGGTGCAAATGGATTCAAACAAAACTTGCAACATGAAAGTTGTGGTCCGTCACAAAGTCTACAGCTTTGATTCACAAAGTTTCCTCAGAAGAAGCTTGTATCTCAAGTTATGATTTTTGGAACAAGGGTACTTAAAACTTTTAACTTAGGCAAAATTTATCCTAATCTAGGCCGGATTTTGACCCATCTTCTTGGCCACTTTTCACATGGTTCCACTTGGAGTTTCAAGTTGCATTACAAAGATGGATTGTATTACATGTTCCAAGATTTCCAAATTGTCTAAGAACTCCTCAAACACCCTTGTGGTTAGAGAGAATCGAATTCTCCAAGTTGGCAAAAAACTCACTTTTGTTCATGACCAAGGCATGTTCATACAAACTTGCATTTTCAAATCAGCATGTTTGGTGATAGCTTGCAGGCCTCAAAACCAACTTACACTCCTTAATTTAATTCTTAACCATTGAACTAAGGTTTTATTTTAGCCATTGGGTCATTACATACAAGATTAATCCCTAAGTAGAAAAAGTGACATTTCCATTTTTGCCAAAATGTGCTTTATGTCAAAATTGAATCCCTTGAGCATTGGTCCATATCTCATGCAGAAAATAAAGTCCACAAATTGGGGGGGGGACTAGATGATTGTGTGCAGCATACAAGATGGCTGGTACATGCTTGTTCAGAATACTGACACATCTTGGCTTCATAAAAGAAAATTTGCAAAACAGAAGGAGGGAGATTTTTTCGGTGAACACGAGCAAAAAACAAACTTTGCAAACAAGTTCCAGACATCAAAACAAACTGTGTGAAGAAATTCCAAACCTTCCATATTCTAAAACCTCCCATATTCTAAAACTCTCCCTGATTCTGAAACTCTCCAATGTTCTCAAACCTGCAAAACTCTAAGTGACTGCCCAAACCAAACAGTAACAGAATTAGATTCAGGAAGATCCCGGCGAGGCTCCCTCCACCATCAAAAAAGGTCATCTACAGCTCTTTTGACTAAGCATTTCAAGAGGTAAGTTCTCTCTAAAACTTGGAACTCTTTCATTTAAATATCATGTGCACAGACCAATAAAGAAAATGTAGATATTCCTAGACCATGTTTTAGCATTAGATTCTGACTGCTCTTATGTTTAAAACTCAACTTTAATTAATTATACTTTGGACTTTGAGACCCATTATTTTGTTTTTGTGTTAACCCCTGGACTGTAGTTATGTTTGGATGTGGCATTTTTAAGAACTTGAGACAGGTTTGTTATATCCTTCGATTGGCTAGCTGCACAAGCCTTTCGAATCACAATTTGAGGGCCTAATATGCTTACAAGGAGTCAGCAAGGAGCCTGTGGAAAAGCCATAACCTTGTTGTTTCCAGACCTCAGACGAAATCCATAACCTTTCCGTTTCCATGCCTCAAACAAAAGATAGAACCACTGACTCCAACCCCCGGTCGAAGGAGACAAAGTAAAATCGAAGGGCCTGACTCCCTTGACTCCAACCCCCAGTCGAAGGAGACAAAGGAAAATAGAAAGCCACTCCCTCACTGCTTTCAACCCCCAGTCGAAAAAGGCAGAAAGGCATATTGCATCTTATACTGGTTCCAGGCCCAGTCGAAAGGCACAACATGCTGTCCCACTGGTCCCAATCGAAAGGCACTCCCATGCTGGTGCCAGCCTCCAATCGAAGTACATGACCTGACTGGTGCCAAAGCCTAATCGAAGTACATGACCTGATTGGTGCCAAAGCACAATCGAAGTACATGACCTGACTGGTGCCAAAGCCCAATCGAAGTACATGACCTGACTGGTGCCAAAGCCCAATCGAAGGCCAGGACCTCATGGTGCTAGTCCCAATCGAAGGAGGCCACAGAATGCAAATCGAAGGGTTTTCTGCCTGGGTCGAAATACACTCATTTTTCTTACTTTTATCTTATTTTTTTTCTTCATATTTTTTATACCTTTCGATATGGTTGTAATAGCGTAGGATTTTATCTTTCTGCATTTTATTTACTTCGTACAAATGCTAGTAATTAGGCGTGTATGGCAATATAAAATCAACAAATAGGCCACCCTAATCAAAGACTAAATGCATGCAATAAAACACACTTGCACACAAACACTCCTTAAATTATCTCCACTTGGTTGCCAAAACAAATGAGCCATGTTATGCATGTCAAGTACTTTGGTAAAACAAGAACAATCAAAATGATCATAGTCCCTCGATGACGCTATCGGAGTTGCCTAAACAAAATGATCAAGTCCCTCAAGAAAATTGCCAAAAATACTTGACACTATTGATGTCATGGTCTATACGATGACCCGCGCCTGTCCCGCTTAACATCCTAACACAAGGTTGTTCACCAAGTACAATGGTGAAACAACACTGTTAAAAGGGTTAAAAACATGAGAAAGATCTTTGAGTAAAAATTAGGGTAGATAGCTCTTAGTTACTTGATCAAACTTGCAAAACATCCTTGCCATTTTTCAAACACACTTCACAACACAACTTCAAAAAACAATTTCAAAACAACTTTCAAAAACATTGAAACATCTTTTCAAAAAGACAAACACCTTTGTAAAACATTCAAACAAGAATTGTTACAAAGGTTGCCTAGACAAGGCATCTTTTTCAAAACATTTTCAAAACCACACACACAAAGCACCATTTCAAACAATTGAAAAGCAAAGGCAAGTGATCTAAGCAAGTAACTAAGAGCCCATGGATAACCATGGATAGAAAGGGTGCTAATACCTTCCCTTTCTATAATCTACTCCCCGAACCCAAGAAAACATCTCAAAGGTCTTTCCTGTGCTTTTTGACATTTCCTTAGAATAAAATAAAAAGTCGGTGGCAACTCTTGCTAAACTGAACATTTGCGAACACAAACGCAAAACCCAAGTCAGTTCTCCAACCGTATCACAACAACATAGTGAGTTGTGAGAGTACATTGAGGCTTAGAGGCAATGTACTAAGTTTGCAAATACGTTGAGGCTTAGAGGCAACATAGTGAGCTGGGAGAGTATATTGAGGCTTAGAGGCAATGTACGAAGTTTGCGAATACATTGAGGCTTAGAGGCAACATAGTGAGTTGTGAGAGTATATTGAGGCTTAGAGGCAATGTATAGGATTTTGCGAATACGTTGAGGCTTAGAGGAAACATAGTGAGTTGTGAGAGTACATTGAGGCTTAGAGGCGATGCATGGAATTTTGCGAATACGTTGATGCTTAGAGGCAACGTAGTGAGCTGAGAGAGTACATTGAGGCTTAGAGGTAATGTACAGAGTTTGCGAGTACTTTGAGGGTTAGAGGAAATATAGTGAGTTGAGAGTACATTGAGGCTTAGAGGCAATGTACTGAGTTTTGCGGATACGTTGAGGCTTAGAGGCAACGTAGTAAGCTGAGAGAGTACATTGAGGCTTAGAGGCAATGTACGACGTTTCGTTCATTATTGCATGGAGACTTAGGTAATGGACTACTTTGTAAGGAACTCATCACTGCATGGAGACTTAGGTGATGGGCTGAATGTGTCACGGCATGGAGACTTAGTTGACAGGTTGAATCGTAGGAGGATTGTTTGGTTGACTGACCCTTAGATGATTGAATCGAGGGTAAGATGCTTTGTTTGATGTGTGATATAGGCATATGATGTTTGGTATTGAGATCGAACCCTAAGCATATGTGTATTGTATACAAAAATGTATAGTGTTGGCATGCTTTGGATATGCACAATGTATGTATGAAGACGTATGCAAAATGCGTGTATGTTTTGTATGTGTGCCTTGAAATGTTATGTAGATTATTTTTGGCATTCTCTCCTTTAAACCATTGGCTTAGAGTTACCAATCCCCTGGTGTTGTATATTGTGTCGTCTTAGCTTCGTTGAATTTGAACACAGTGAACAATGTCAGAAAAATTTTGAACATTGATTTTTTTGTATTGTAAGCGTCTGGGTAGACGTATGTATTAGGCACGGACCTTTTGAGTTATGAGCTTAGACACATGCGTGGACAGATGCATAGACTTTGTGTTGTAGGTTCCAGCATAGGCACAGACGTAGACATATACTCGGACATGTTCGTGGATTTTCTTTTGATGTTTTTCTACCCAAAATGCTTTTTCGATGTTTTGTCAAATGCTTTTAATTTCCTTGAAATGATTTCAGGACAATATTCACAAGTAATAATCGTAGTATTTTGTAAACAAGTCAGAAAAAAGAAAAATGCAATTTGAAAGATGCAAAGAAAACAACTATTTTATTGATATGCCTCTGAATAGGCGAGAATACAAGATGCAATTCCTAGAAAGAGGTAATTACAGAAAGTTTTAAAACTGTAAATAGCAATTAAAAATGATAATTGCTACTGTTGTTTCCCCATATCCTTTTAATATCCCTTATCTCCATTGCTTCTGAGTTGTATGATTCTGATCTATCTCTCCCTTTGTGGTTTGTAGTCGTAGTTCTTAGATCGCAGTCTTTTTGTTCTTTATTTCTTTTTGAATGAAATCCCTAACTTTTGCCTGGATTGCCCTTTCGGGTTTTCAATCCACCGGGATAAAAAATTTTTATATCTCCCTTTAGGGTTTTCGATCCACCGGGACACTCCTTTTTTCCTAAGTCACCCATTTAGGGTTCGAGCCTTTTATACATAGTATTTTTTTACTGCGTCTGAATTCGCCGGATGCGGTAGTTCTTTCCATCCATTGTTGTGAGGATAAGACCACCTCTGGAGAATGTTGTTTCGACTACGTATGGACCTTCTAGTTAGGTGTCTATTTACCACATGAATCGAGGCGAGGTAGCAGAATCTTCTTGAGCACTAGATCCCATTCTTTGAATATTAGAGGGAGAACTTTCTTATTGAAGGCTCTCTTCATCTGCTTTTGATGTAGTTGACTGTGGCAAAGTTATCAATCGTTTTTCTTCAATAAGGTTGAGTTGATTAAGTCGTGTCTGCACCCATTCTGCTTCTTCCATCTTTGTTTCCATTAGAACCCGAAGTGATGGTATCTCAATTTCAATTGGAAGTACTGCCTCCATACCATCTACCAGTGAGAAAAGAGTCGCACCTGTTGATGTACGTATCGAAGTGCGATAGCCATGTAGAGCAAAGGGAAGCATTTCGTGCCAATCTTTGTATGTCTTCACCCTCTTCTGGATGATTTTCTTGATATTTTTATTGGCTGCTTCGGTGGCCCCATTCATATTTGGTCTGTATGGTTAGGAATTATGATACTCGGTTTTGAAGTCATCACACAGTTCCTTCATCATTTTGTTGTTTAAATTGGCCCCATTGTCGGTAATTATCCGGCTCGGGACCTCGTATCTACATATGATATTCTACTTGATGAAGCGTGTAACCACTTAACTTATCAAGTTGGCGTAGGATGCCGCTTCTACCCATTTGGTAAAGTAATCCATGGCTACCATTATAAAACGGTGTCCGTTGGATGCTTTCGGCTCGATCATGCCAATCATATCAATTCCCCACATTGAGAATGTCCAAGGGGAGCTCATGACATTCAGAGGGGTTGGTGGCACATTTATCTTATCAGCATAGATCTGACATTTGTGACACATCTTCGTGTAGTGATAACAGTCGGCTTCCATCGTTAACCAATAATACCCTACTCACAGAATCTTTCTAGCCATGGCATGCCCATTTGTATGAGTCCCGAAAGTACCCTCGTGGATTTCCCTCATAGGTGTATCCGCTTCTTGCTTCTCCACACACCTGAGTAGTACCATGTCGTAGTTTTTTTTGTATAGCACCCCATTACTCAGAAAGAACTTTGAAGCTAACCTTCGCATGGTTCGTTAGTCAAAGATAGATGCATTTTCTGGATATTCCTATTTTCCAGGTATTTCTTGATGTCATAGAACCAAGGCTTGTTTTCCTGTCCTTCTTCAATAGCATGGTAGAGTGCGAGCTATTCGAAATGTTTGATTGTGACGCGTGGTTCATAATTCGGCCAGGTTACCTTGAACATAGCTGATAGAGTTGCCAAGGCATCTGCCATTTGATTTTCTTCTTGCGGGATGTAACTGAAATCGATCTTGGTGAACTTCACGGCCAACATTAAAACATGATCCCGATATGGAATGAGTATTGGGTTTTTTGCATCCCATTCGCCATTAACCTGATATATGACTAATGTAGAGTCTCCAAATACTTCAAGGTACTTTATTCTCAGATCAATGGCAACTTTCAGTCCTAGTATGCAAGCTTCATACTCGGCAATGTTGTTGGTGCAGTCGAAACACAATCTTGTGGTATATGGCTTGTGATAGTTCTTTGGAGAATTCAAAACTGCCCATATGTCGTGCCCTAGTGCATTTGAAGCCCCGTCGAACTTGAGTGTCCAACGTGCCTCGACTCTGGTACTTTGTCGGGTCCTGGTATTTCATAGTCGACTATAATTATGACATCTTCGTCTGGAAAGTCGAACTTCATAGGCTGATATTCTGGCAGCAGTTGGTGAGCTAGATGATCAGCTAGTATACTACCTTTGATGGCCTTCTGAGTGACGTATTGGATGGCGTATTCTGATAGTAACATTTGCCATCGTGTGATTCTCTCGGTAAGAGCTGGCTTTTCAAACACGTACTTTAGAGGATCCATTCTTGCTATTAACCATGTAGTGTGGGTTAACATATATTGCCTCAACCTCTTGGTAGCCCAAGCCAACGCGTAACAAGTTTTCTCGAGGAGTGAGTATCTGGTTTCGCAGTCAGTGAGTTTCTTGCTAAGGTAATAAATTGCATGCTCTTATCTTCCTGTTTCATCCTGCTATCCCAAAACACGACCCATTGATCCTTCGAGCACTGTCAGATATATGATGAATGGTGTTCTGGGGACTGGTGGCACTAAGATTGGTGGCTCTTG
Organism: Vicia faba; assembly: GCA_948472305.1. Lineage (NCBI taxonomy): Eukaryota > Viridiplantae > Streptophyta > Magnoliopsida > Fabales > Fabaceae > Vicia > Vicia faba. The sequence goes on along the minus strand of OX451739.1, from coordinate 1,633,393,211 downwards.
CAGATACTATTTTATCGTCTCGAAGGCTGTTTGACAATCATCATTCCATACTACTGTCTGATCCTTTAGAAATAACTTGATTATCGACTCACATATGGCTGTTAGATACGATATGAACCTTGAGATGTAATTCAATCTCCCTAAGAAACCACACTTCTCTTTTTGTCCTTGGTGTTGGCATCCCTTGTATAGCTTCTACTTTGTCGGGGTCCACTTCGATACCCCGCTGGCTTATAATAAAACCCAACAATTTTCCCGATCTGACGCCAAATGTACACTTGTTAGGATTTAAACTTAGTCTGAACTTGTGTAGTCGTTCTAATAGCTTTTGTAAATGTATGACATGTTCCTCCTCTGTATGGTATTTGGTGACCATATCATCTACGTACACTTCAACCTCTTTATGGATCATATCATGGAATAATGTGATCATTACCCTCTGATAGGTTGCCCCTGCATTCTTGAGACCGAATGGCATTACTTTGTAGGAAAAAGTTCCCCGAGGTGTCATGAAGGTAGTCTTGTCCATGTCTTCGGGCGCCATTTTGATTTGATTATAGCCCGAGAAGTCGTCCATGAATGAGAATATTGAGGCTTGAGCCGTGTTATCCACCAGAACATCTATGTGAGGTAGCAGGAAATCGTCCTTGGGGCTTGCTTTGTTCAGATATCGATAATCCACATTGTTGTACCCTAAAAGTTTCCCTCACATTTTCACTCAATACATACTACTAGAGGACCTCAATTGCTCAAGGTTGACCAAGAATTGATCAGACAAATTCTCCTCCTAAGGATTAGCCTTCTAACTAGGGTTTCATTTTTCACCAAGATATGTGAGCTCCAAAGGTCTCAAATGTCTTCCATGGTCCTAATATGTCTTCAAGATTGTCCATGACAAATTTCATGCCTTCCACTACAAGTTTGCTCAGTCAATTGCTCAAATGCCTGAAATTCAACTATATTAGGTCAAAAGTCAATTATGTTCAACATACAGTCAAACTTCAAGATTTTTGGTCAACATCAACATTATTAAATGATATTCATCAATTAATCAAGATTTTATCATGATTCCTCAAGAAGTGCTCATAATTCATCAAAAGGCAAGAATTGTTAATTAGGGTTTCTATAGGAAAAGTCAACCAAACTTTGACCAGACATAACTTTCACATACTTCATCCATTTTCCCCAAACCAAATCTCATTTTGAAGAGAATCCAATTCCCTAAAACTTCTATTTTAACCTCAAGTTCAATAAATGCATCATTTGGAAGATACAAGTTCATACATTACAGGTCATTTTTAAAAAGTCAACAAAAGTCATTTTTTTCCAAGACCATTTACATTAAAATGATTTCATCAAATGAAATAATGGTCAACATATAGATTGTAGAGGACAACTAGGGATTTCCAAAAAGTTCTAGATCATCATCATTGGATAAAAATTGAGCAAGTTATGGATTGCACAAGTTGGACAATTTTCAAAGGAAAGGCATGAAATCTCAATTGAGAAAATTTGTGATTTTAAGTTATTGGGCCTAACTTTTTGGAGTTCAAATATGTTCATGATGTGTCAAAGAACATCTAAATCTATACAAGCATTTTTTTATTTGAATTTTTATTCATTTAAATATGAATTAAATCAAATAAAAACTAAATAAAATTGCATAAAATAGTAAATATTGGTTATGGAAATATGGGCTGATGGTTTGAATTATTTTTGGCTCCAAAATTTCGTGCAAAGGAGGCTAGGTGCATTGCACCTCAAAATGGGCAAGAATTTGCATTTTTTTTTGGAACTTTTTTAATGTGTTTGATTTTGGTTTGAAAGAGGGCCATTATGGGTGGATTCTTACCATCTTTGCTAGCCCTCTTCTTCCTCTATAAATACAAGACCAGGCATGAGCAAAGGACACGCAAATCATTGCTAGGAAGCCATATCAAATTTCACAAAATTTCCACAAAGTTGTCAAAATCGAAACAACCTTTTGAAGCATCCTCGACCCAAAAAAATTGCCCAGTTGTGATCCTGAAGTTCCCATGAACTCATTACATCCATTCCTAAGGCTTACAACACCCTAAATCATCGTATCCACGCATCATCGATTGGTAAGATTTTCTGGAATTTTAAAACTGCATTTTCATGGCATGTTAATACTTTTAACCATTTGATTCATGATTAGCATGTCTATTAGAGCAGGTGTGGCGTTTAGCATAAAGGTTTTCGGGCCACAAGAAATTCAAATTACACCCCCTTTTCCACTTACTGCCTGGCCCGTTTCTATTTGTTTATTTTTTTTACTTATTCCTTTTAAATTGTTTTTTTAATCAATATAAAATCAGATAAAAATCATAAAAATATTAAATTAGCATTTTTTCAATTAATTTAATTTTGTAAATTAATTAATAATTATTTAAATCATTTTCTTTAATTAAAAACTAAATAGACTTAGGATTTTAATTCATTTTCTTTTCATATTAAAAAATACCAAAAAAAAGCTTAGAAGATTAATCTCTTTTCTTTAATTTCATTTTTCTTTAATAATTAACTTTTTCTTTAAATATAGATCTAGATTAATTAGTTTTAATTCAACTATTTTCTTAAATTAAAACAAAAAACAACAAAAAGATTTTTTATATCTTAGGACTTTTAGACGTCTTTTCAAATTCGCGCGTTATTATTTTTTCGCACTTTCTTTTATTATTGTAACTGTATATTGGGATATAATAAATGATTAGTAGGACCTTTACTGCTTTTATTTATTTTTTCCCCCAGTTTTAGATATGTACATAATCTCCCTCCCCGAAGCCTTGTAATAACTAGGTTTTATATTTCTGCACTTTTAATTACTGCAATTATTAACTGCTAGATGTATGACTAATAAGATTGTATAGAAAGAATAAAACAAAATGTTAGCAAACATAACATAAAGACAAAATAACTTAAACAAGCACACTTGCACACATACACCTCTAGTGTGCTCCCACTTTGGTTGCCTTTGGAAAATAAAACAGTCATGTCGCTCGAAACAGGGACGCTTTAGCAAAGACCCGTAAATCAAAGATCATAGTCCCTTGATGATCCTACAGTTGCCTTTCGGTAAATGATATAGTCCCTAGACAAAATTGCCAAAGCATCTCTACATGTTTCCTTTATGAGTGTACGTCCCTTCGATTGTCACTAAATATCCAACGATGGGTCTACCTACTTACTAATAGTAGGATAGTACTGTCTAAAGGAAAGGAGGAAGAGAACATCCTTTTTCGAGTAGGTAGATAGCTATTAAGTACTTGCTCAAAACAAATCATTTTTACACCACACTTTCAAACATTTTTCAAACAAAGTTTTCAAAACGCTTTATCACACTCTTGAGGACTAATACAAGAGTTACCATAAAGCAAACAAAAATCTTTCAAAACACACAAACACAAACAGTTTTAAAAATGAGCAATTACCTAAGAGCCCGTGGAAAACCACCGATGGAAAGGGTGCTAACACCTTCCCTTTCCATAATCTACCCTCCTTACTCAAAATCTCGAAAAAAGGTCTTTTTCTGTTCTTTTCACCCTTTCCTTTGTTGGATAAAATAAAAGTTGGTGGCGACTCTTGCTTACCGTGACATTTACGAACAAAAAACCCAAACCAGTATTAACAGTCGGTTCTGCCACCGTATCACAGAACTGGCGACTCTGCTGGGGACAAAATAATAAAGTGGGGTTTACCTTAGGGTCTAGATCATTTTTTCTTCTTTGACTATTTGTTGCTTTACTTTTAAGGGTACTGTTTGGGTGTTATTGATCCTACACCCGGATCTGGGGAAACCTTTTAGGTAAGTAGCAATAGATCGTAGAAATTGTGCGGGGTATACCAACACGGTTGAAGTGATGGCTACTTTGATGCGACACTTTGGTTGGTACTGGTAGCCCTTGAGTTAATCAAGGAGAATACGGGGCCGTTGCATGGTGTCATGAAGCATCAACTGACCTTAGAACCTTTAATTGAACATCTTGGCCATTAGGACATAGTGAGATGGCCATCTATGGTGTATTCCCAAAGTCGGCAGATACTGGATGCTACACTCATTGAGATTTGACTCCCGAGTTTTGTTTGGTTGCGAGTCAGTCTCCTATCGGAATGAAAATTATGGGAAATATCGGTGATATTGAGATACCTGAGAACCCGATTACTATTACTAAGACAAGTTGAACTAATCCAAACTTCAAGAGGGTATCACCTTAAAACCCATGCAAGCCTTAAACATAAGGTCTTGGTGTGATTTGCTTGTGCTTGTTATATATGTGATTTCTTAGCATAATCATCACATCACATCATGCCACAACATTTACTTAACCATTTCAAGGATCTCAAAGGTTTGTTATGCAGGTTTTGATAAATCAGACATCTAGCAAGGGGCAAGGGGATTTATTTTCTTCTAGCCAATGTTGTCAAAAGACCAAAACATGACAACTTGAGTCAAGGGCTATGACCCACTCGATATGGTGAGCTTGACTCTCATATAAGGATGCTCAACGACGTGAAGTTCTTCAATCAAGGCTGCAGTCAAATCCTAACATCTTTGTGTGGTTACCCCGTGAGATCCTTGAAAACATTGCATACAATCATACATATCATTCCATAAGCAAGTTTCATAGCAGGTTTCTCATCTTTTCGCTGTTTATTTCAGCAAAAGAAATGGCCCTTAAACAAACAGAAAAAGACCTTCAAGCTCAAAACACTCAGGTTCAACAAATGTTCATGGCTTTGGCCCAGGGGCAGGAAGAACTGAAAGCTCTCGTCATCAAAGAGTATAAGAAGAAGAAGGCAAAGAAACCGGATAGAATCCTTAATATGGGAAGAAGACTCAGAAGACCGGTTAAAGGAGCTCTAGATATTTCAACTCTATCAAATAAAGGGGATAATCATGAAGAAGATAACAACCCGAGAACTGATGAAGACGAAGCTGATTATTTTGAGGAGCAATATCCTCCTGCTGATGATAAATACAAACAACTGGAGGATCGTTTCAATGCTATGGAGATTCAGCAGATACCTGGCTTGGACTTTGAAGAATTAGGCCTGGTTTCTGGCTTGATCATCCCACCAAAATTCAAGGTCCCCACGTTCGCTAAGTATGACGGTGTCTCCTTCCCTAATTGCACTTAAGGTCATATGTCAGGAAGATCCAACCTCACACTGTTGACCGGAAATTATGGGTCCATTTCTTCCAAGAAAGTTTAGCTGGCACGCAACTGGAGTGGTTCTACCAACTAGAAAGAACAGATATTCATACCTGGGAAGACTTTGATGTTTCTTTCTACAAGCAGTACCAATACAATGCTTACCTCCCTCTAACTCGTACACAACTTCAAAGCATGTCTATGGGTTCTAGCGAAGGCTTCAAAGATTATGCCCAGAAATGAAGGGATCTAGCTGGCAGGGTACAACCTCCTCTGAATGATCAGGAAATGGTAGATATGTTCATGGGTACTCTGATAGGCCCGTTCTTTATTCTGTTGATTGGGAGTTCCTCGTCTGAATTCACAGAGATGGTTCTGACCGGAAAAAGGATCGAAAGTGGTATCAAGAGTGGGAAGATCCTGATGGCTGCATCTTCTAATGCTAAGAAGAAACCACTTTCTGATAAGAGGGAAGCCAATGTTTTGCATGGCCAGAGGGGTTGTAATAAGGCAGACAACCACAATCAATCTGTGGGGGCAATACTGGTCTCTAATCCTACGCCCATGCAACGACACCAACGGGGGAACCAGCATAAAGAGGTCATGCCTAAGAGATAATTCACCAGAATCAACATGTCACTAGCTCAAGCTTTACAACATATGTTGAAAGCAGGATTGATTACGTTAAAGGTTCCTCTACAGAATCCCAATACGTTTGCTCCCAATTACCACCCCAATGGAAGGTGTGCATACCATTTTGATAGCCCTGGACATGATACGAATGGTTGTTGAGCTCTGAAGAACAAAAATCAGGATATGATTGATTCCAAGGAGATCAAATTCAACCCTTTAGAGACTCACAAAGTGGTCACTGCTCCTAGGCCAAATCATTGAGAATGTCTAGTTCATTTTTTATTTTTCATTTGTAATTTCATTTATTGTTCAAACAATTACTGTTATGCCGAACTTTAGTTTTCCCATTAATGCATCGCATATGTTTGTCTTGAATGATTTCATTGTCATTTTATTTAAACTATTTTCTTGCTTCCTTTAGGTTATATTCGACTCTCGATTAAAAAAATATAAGCCTTTAGAGGGAGGATGACGAAAACGATACCACAATCTCTACAATATGCTTTTGAATAGACCTTGCTGACGATGTACATGCGTTGTTTCAAATCCCAAACAGTGGAGTTATAAGGAAGATAATCCCTATTCAACCCCTTTGAGCCAAAGACGTAGGAGTTTTTCTTTTCACACAAATTAAAACCCTTAATCATAACCTGGGGCAGGGTAGTTTTCTCAGTTAATTCAGATGTGCATTCAGTCGCAATATTCTACTTCATACATATTGAATGGCATCAAAGACGTCCTTCCAAATTACAAGATGATGATGGTTCCGCATAATCATTAAAATCGGAAGTCATTATCTCTCAAAATAAAAGCTCGTTAAGTCAAAACCTATGAAGGAGACTTAAGAAAAAAACTGGGACATCCCGCTGACTGTAATCACAAAAGAAAAAGTTCAGGCAAAAGAAGGGATAACGAAAACCAAAAAAAAGAGGTTACTACAAATCCTCAACAAAAAAAGATTACAAAATGACTGCCTCTTCCAAATAAACTTTCAGTATCTGAACCATCATCGGAATATCAAGGACAAGATGCCATGCTCAATTAGGATCTGAACGCACAATTAGCTGAGCATATGATTGAAGAACATCACGAAGAATGGGAGGGTACAAATAAAATTTGAGCCTTTATCCTTCGTTTCTTAAACCGTGAACCAGGCCACGCTACAACCCTTAAAAGTCCTAACTGAAGCATAGGTTAGTTCATAAGCATACTGTTACAAAAGGTATCCTGACTCCTGTAGGACTTTCTATAAATCCTAAGTTGATAACACTCTCTTGCAAAATTTGTTTTACTGAAAAATTGAATTTTCAAAATCTTCAAGACAAGCATAAACCTTACATTATTTGAATATCGTTGTTTGCATATGGTTATTTGTTCGAAAATAGAGAAATTCACATGACGAATATCGAGTGAATAAAAACTTTGTCAATGAAAAGGTTCACCTCAAGTGGAAAAACACTTAAGACCAAGGGGCACGGCATGATCGTTGTCCATCATCTGGGGCAGTCAAGTCAAGATTCAAGGAATCTCTCAAAAATTCCAAATAGCCAGGGGCGGATCTCCATCTGAATCACTTGGGGCATTAGACATGAATTCCAACAAAGAATCACGTACAATCAAGAAAAATCAATGTTCCCCAGCGGATTTCTTCTCAAAAACAATTAAATAGGAATTCACAATGGTAACATTCTAAATAAACCAAGTTCTCTTCAAGAAACGGTTCAAGTATGATCCAGAGACGGATGTTATCCTGGTACTTACTCCAGACTTCTCTTCTAGAAACAGTTCAGGTACGATCCAGAGACAAATGTTATCCTGATACTTATTCAGATTCTCTTCAAGTACAGTTCAGATACAATCCAAAGACGGATGTCATTCTGACACTCATCCAACACATGCCTCAAATACATTTCAGATACGATCCAGAGACAGATGTCATTCTGACACTCATTCAACACATGTTTCAAATATAGTTCAGATACGATCCAGGGAAGGATGTCATTTTGACACTCATTCAACACATGTTTCAAGTACAGTTCAGATACGATCCAGAGATGGATGTCATTCTGACACTCATTCAACATATGTTTCAAATACAGTTCAGATACGATCCAGAGACGGATGTCATTCTGACACTCATCCAACACAAGTTTCAAGTATAATTCAAATACGATCCAAAGACGGATTTCATTCTGACACTCATCCAACACATGTTTCAAATACAGTTTAGATAAGATCCAGAGACGAATGTCATTCTGACACTCATTCAACACATGTTTCAAGTACAGTTCATATACGATCTAGAGACGAATGTTATTCTGACACTCATTCAACACATGTTTCAAATACAGTTCAGATACGATCCATAGACGGATGGCATTCTGACACTCATTCAATACATGTTTCAAATATAGTTCAAATACAATCCAGAGACGGATGCCATTCTGACACGCATTTAATACATTTTTCAAATACAATTCAGATACGATCCAGAGACGGATGTCATTCTGAAACTCTTCCAACACATGTTTCAAGTACAGTTCATATACGATCCAAAGACGGATGTCATTGTAAAACTCATTTAATACATGTTCAGGTACAATCACGACATAGAATCATCCACAAAATATTCACAAGTACTTTCTCCAGTAGGTACAGGGGCAGAAATGTCCTGATGCAAAGTCATCGTTGTATCCTCAGCATACGTCCTAGTGACGTCTATATTCCCCACAGAGTAGAAGCAACCAATGTTTTAGTCTCTTCTTCCCCAAGCAGGAATTACTTTCTCCAGTAAAGTTCCTTCAGAGAGCTGAAATTTGTGTTCCCCAGTCGAGCTTTATAATCTTAAACAGTTTATAAAACCTTCTCCCAAGAAGAGTTTATTTCTCTAACTGCAAAAGCTTATTCCCCAACAGAGGTTATTTCTCCACATCGGTAACAAAATTTAAACCAAACATTATCTCTCTCCACAGAGTTATTCTCAAATAGGAGTTAAGAATCCCCAGCAGAATATTCTCAAACAGGAAGAGGAAATCCCCGGAAAATCACCTCCATTCATCATCCCTAATGGAAATGAAGGATTCGGCTTCCTAATACTCTTCAGCAGCAGTCCGGGATTTACTTTCCCAGACTAAATAAATACCGCAATAGCATTCCATATTCATACATCATGACATGCTCATACACATTGCATAATCTCATTTATTTTGAGAATATCATCATAATGCATTTCATATATCATGATAGTGCATACGACTAACTCTTTACCTTTTTCAGGGAAAAGATCAAATCAACAAACACCATTGACTACTTACGTGACCTGTTAGTCTTCTTAAAAGCTACGTTTGATGAAGGGTTATTTCAGTATTTTTCCTCAGAAAGATGTCCTCACAAGACCTTCTCTGGTTCTGCCAGATCGACACTAAGATCTCTCTGATTTCTATTCCAATTGAAGGCATTCCAAGACTTTTGTCTGGTTCAGTTGAATGGACCCTAAGATTCTTCTGATTTCCATTTCAGTCAAAGTTAATTAAAGACCTTCTCTGGTTCAGTCAGATCAACACTAAGATCTCTTTGATTCCTATTCCAGTTGAAGATATTCAAATACTTTTGTATGGTTCAATTGAATCGACCCTAAGATTCTCCTGATTTCCATTCCAATCAAATTTGATCCAAGACCTTCTTTGGTTCAGTCAGATCGACACTAAGATCTCTCTGATTCCTATTCTAGTTGAAGATATACCGATACTTTTGTCTGGTACAGTTGAATCGATCCTAAGATTCTTCTGATTTCCATTCTAGTCAAAGTTTATTAAAGACGTTTCTCTTGTTTAGTTAAATCGACACTAAGATTTTTTCTGATTTCTATTCCAGTTGAAGAAACTGCAAAAGCCTGGATTCCGACCAGATAATGGTTTAATCTCATTCCCCCACTAAGTCGATGTGAAGCCTGGAATACAACCAGATAGCTGTCAACCTTATTATCCTCAGCAAGTCACTGTGAAGCCTGGATACTATCCAGATAGCAGTTCACTTCCATCTCTTCAATCAAGAGATGATTCCCTAGTAGAGTAATGGACAACTAAAGCTCCCAAACTCTATTTACCAAAATAGAGACCAACATTCCTCAAAGGAGTCCTCCTCAATAATAGGAATAGGAATTCCCACAAAGGAATATCTCATGAAATCAACATTGTTCCATATGGCATCTCTAAGCCTATCTCCGACGACTCTCTGTCATATTCTACGGATGGCATCTTTAAGCCCATCTCCTACGATTTTCTTTCATCCTTTCCAAATGGAATATATAAGCCCATTCCCAATATTATCTACACATCCAAGTATCATTTTAGACGAGTGCAAATTTCTGCGCACTCTAGTGTTCAATCATCTTCCACCTTCAGATCACGAAAGGCAAACCAGTCAACTTACATCCTCAGGTTTAAGAATATTAAACAGGGGCAGTTGTTATACCCCAAAATTTTCCCTCCCATTTTCAATCAATACATACTCCTATAGGTCCTCAATAGCTCAAGGTTGACCAAGAATTGATCAGACAAATTCTCCTCCTAAGCATTGGCCTTCCAACTAGGGTTTCATTTTTCACTAAGATGTGTGAGCTCCATAGGTCTCACATGTCTTCCATGGTCCTAATATATCTTCAATATTTTCCATGACAAATTTCATGCCTTCCACTACAAGTTTGCTCAATCAATTGCTCAAATGCCTGAAAATCAAATATATTAGGTCAAAACTCAACTTTGGTCAACCAGTCAAACTTCAAGATATTTGGTTAACATCAAAATTTTTAAGTGATATTCATCATTTAATCAATGCTTGATCATGATTCCCCAAGAAATGCTCCTAATTCATCAAAAGTCAAGAATTGCTAATTAGGGTTTCTATAGGAAAAGTCAATCAAACTTTGACCAGCCATAACTTTCACATACTTCATCCATTTTCCCCCAACCAAAGCTCAGTTTGAAGAGAATTCAATTCCCTACGAATTATCTTTTATCCTTAAGTTTAATAAATGCATCATTTGGAAGATACAAGTTCATACATTACAAGTCATTTTCAAAAAGTCAACAAAAGTCATTTTTCCCAAGACCATTTACATTAAGATGATTTCTCCAAATGAAAAAATGGTCAGCATATAGATTGTAGAGGACATGTAGGGCTTTCCAAAAAGACCTAGATCATCATGATAGGATAAAAATTGAGAAAGTTATGGATTTCACAAGTTGGGCAATTTTCAAAGGGAAGGCATGAAATCTCAATTGAGCAAATTTGTGATTTTAATTATTGGGCCTAACTTTTTGGAGTTCAAATATGTTCATGATGTTTCCAAGAACCTCTAAATCTATCCATGCATGTTTTTTTTATTTGAATTTTTATTCATTTAAATATTAATTAAATCAAATAAAAACTAAATTAAATTGAATAAAATAGTAAATATTGGTTATGGCAATATGGGCTGATGGTTTGAATTATTTTTGGCTCCAAAATTTCGTGCAAAGGAGGCTAGGTGCATTGCACTTCAAAATGGGCAAGAATTTGAATTTTTGGAACTTTTTTAATGTGTTTTATTTTGGTTTGAAAGAGGGCCATTATGGGTGGATTCTTACCATCTTTGATAGCCCTCTTATTCCTCTATAAATACAAGACCAAGGCATGAGCAAAGGACACAAAAATCATTGCTAGGAAGCCATATCAAAATTCACAAAATTTCCACAAAGTTGTCAAAATCGAAACAACCTTTTGAAGCATCCTCGATCCAAAAAAATTGCCCAGTTGTGATCCTGGGGTTCCCATGAACTCATTACATCCATTCCTAAGGCTTAGAACACCCTAAATCATCGTATCCACGCATCACCGATTGGTAAGATTTTCTGGAATTTTAAAACTGCATTTTCATGGCATGTTAATACTTTTAACCGTTTGATTCATGATTAGCATGTCTATTAGAGCAGGTGTGGCGTTTAGCATAAAGGTTTTCGGGCCACAAGAAATTCAAATTACACCCCCTTTTCCACTTACTGCCTGGCCCATTTCTATTTGTTTATTTTTTTTACTTATTCCTTTTAAATTGTTTTTTTAATCAATATAAAATTAGATAAAAATCATAAAAATATTAAATTAGCATATTTTTCAATTAAATTAATTTTTAAATTAATTAATAATTATTTAAACCATTTTCTTTAATTAAAAACTAAATAGACTTAGGATTTTAAATCATTTTCTTTTCATATTAAAAAATACCAAAAAAAAACCCTAGAAGATTAATCTCTTTTCTTTAATTTCATTTTTCTTTAATAATTAACTTTTTCTTTAAATATATGTAAGTGTTTGGTTGTTGGCATATTTTTTGGTAAAACCAGTTGTGTGAATGTCATGATTGATGTCATAACATTCTGGGATACAAGGTACATTCTGCAGAAAAAGAATGTCATACAGGAGCTGCTCAATATGAGTGTTTAGCTGATCATTATGCAATGATCATATTTATTGCATTCTACCAAAATCAGTAAACATGATTCTTGTTGTCATAACCAATGTTAAGACATCCTGTACTGATCTAACATTTGTGCAGATTTATTATTTCTGAGATTTTTCAGGAATCTGGTTTATACAGTCCATATCAGATTCTCACGTGGACATTAGGTTAACTTTGCTTAACCCTAATCTGGTTGTTAAAGACCTATGACCAAGTCTTGAGGTTAACCCTAATTAACCCTAGCTATTTTCGTGGAAGCCCTAACTGAAGAATAGCTGCCTATATATTCCTCATGAAGACTGTTGGTGAATGATACTTTTTGACATAAGATCAATAAGGGACTGTATAGTTGTAACTACTGTGAGCCAATCAATTATCAATGTGATAAGTGATTTGGAGTAGGATTTGTTTGTAAGGGTTATGTATCACTCAAAGCTTTGAAGCACGAGTGTTTGGGTTACTTGATTAAAGCTTTGAAGCAAAGTCAAGTTAGGGTTGTGTATCACTCCAAGCTTTGAAGCACGAGTGATTGTCACTTGATTAAAGCTGTGAAGCAAAATCAAGTGTGTGTTATGAAGAGTGTCTTCATAATTTCATTAATCAATTGTTTAGTATCACTGCTGTGATTGAGGGGGAGTGAGTAGGAACTCAAGTTTAAGTTGAACTTAGATTGAAGTTGCATTGGGTAGGTCTTAAGTGAAGGAGATAAACTGGTTGGTTTATTCCTGAATTAATATCTCTTATAGTGAATTTCCTCCCTGGCTTGGTAGCCCTCAGAGTAGGTGTTGTTACACACTGAACTGGGTAAACAATTGACTGTGTTCTTTACTGCTTTTAATTTACTGTCTTGAAGAGTTTCAGATACGGTGTCATAACATTCACTGTGACATTGAGTATCTGCTGCCAGAATTTCAATTGGCATCAGAGCAGGCACCCTGCCTGTCTTACTGGGTGAGATCTAGGGATATTATTTTCTGGCGTTATGGATAAAGAAGGAGGATTTGGGAACAGACCATCCATTCTGGATGGATCAAATTATGACTACTGGAAACCTCGTATGATTTCCTTCTTAAAATCACTAGACAAAAAGGCTTGGAAAACAGCTGACAAAGGATGGAACCATCCCACCATAACTGGGAAAGATGGGACAACCAGTCTGAAACCTGAGGAAGAATGGAGCAAAGAAGAAGACGAGTTAGCCCTGGGTAACTCCAAAGCAGTAAATGCCTTGTTCAATGGAATTGATAGAAACATTTTCAGACTAGTACATCAATGTGAACTGGCCAAGGATGTTTGGGACACTCTCAAAACTACCCATGAGGGCACATCTAAAGTAAAGATGTCAAGGCTTCAGATGCTGACTACCAAATTTGAGAACCTAAGGATGATGGAAGATGAGACCATTCATGAGTTTCACATGAACATCTTGGAAATTGCCAACACCTCAGGAGCATTGGGAGAAAAGATGTCAAAAGAAAAACTTGTGAGAAAGATTCTCAGATCCTTGCCTAAAAGATTTGCAATGAAGGTGACTGTTATAGAGGAAGCTCAGGATATCTGCAACTTGAAGGTTGAGGAACTCATTGGGTCACTTCAGACCTTTGAGATGGGGATTAGTGACAATGTCGACAAGAAAAACAAGAGCATGGCACTTGTATCCAATACTGAAGATGAGAACAAGGAGGATGAAGAAGAAAATATTTCAGAAGCTATAGCCATGCTTGGAAGGCAGTTCAACAAACTCATCAAGAGGATGGACCCAAAGTCAAGGTCAAATGTCAAGAACATCCCCTCTGACATTAACAGATCTTATGACTCCAGCAGAAGACCAAAGTCTGAAGAGAAGGGAAATCAAAGCAAAGGAATCCAATGCCATGGATGTGAAGGATATGGGCACATTCGAGCCGAATGTCCTACCTTTCTTAAGAAACAAAAGAAAGGAATGTCTGTTACTTGGTCTGATTGTTACTCAGAAAGTAATTCTGAAGAAGAATCTGCCAAACTAGTTACTGCACTAACTGGTATTTGTAACTCTGATAGTGACTCTAGTGATGGAGAAGTAACATATGAAAAACTGGCTGACTCCTACAAGAAGTTATGTATCAGAAGTGCTGAAGTCTGTCAGCAAAATGAGAAACAAAAAAAACTCATAGTAAAGTTGGAGGCTGAGAAGAAGGCAGGCACTGATACTATAAGTCATCTCGAAAGTGAAGTTCAAATGCTAAACTCAAAACTTGACCAAATGACCAAATCTGTCAGGATGCTGACAAATGGAACTGACAAATTAGAAGAAATCCTTCAGGTTGGATAAAATGTGGGAAACAAGTCTGGTCTAGGATTTGTGGCAGCAAAGAAATCTATTGTAGACAAGAAGAAAATCAGGCCTGATAAACAAATGTGAAAGCAGATGTCATAACATAGCACTCAACATCGAGAACAGAGAAATATGAAGAAAAATTATAAAAGATGGAGATGTCATCATTGTGGGAGGTTTGGTCACATAAAGCCATTCTGCTTCAGATTATATGGATATCCTAATCAGACCCCAGTTGTCAAACCTAAGTCTAACAAGGCACCATATACTCAACAGTGGAAGAAAAAGGCTACATCCCTGATAGCTCACACCTCCCTTAGAGTCTCTGCAAAGGAATACTGGTACTTTGACAGTGGATGTTCTAAACACATGACTGGAATCAAGAATCTTCTCAATAATGTTAAACCTCACACTACTAGTTATGTGACTTTTGGAGATGGTGCTAGAGGAGAAATCAAAGGAGTTGGAAACTTGGAATGCCCTGGAGTTCCAAACCTAAATGAAGTATTGCTGGTAAAAGGCGTGACTGCTAATCTCATAAGTATCAGTCAATTATGTGATCTAGGATTCAAGGTCAACTTCACCAAGTCTGAATGTCTTGTAACTAATGAAAAACAAGAAGTTGTAATGAGAGGAGTCAGATCTAAAGACAACTGCTACTTATGGGAGTCTGAGAACACTAATTATTCTTCTGTGTGCTCTATTGCCAAAGAAGAAAAATAAGTGAAATTGTGGCATCAAAAACATGGTCATTTACATCTAAGAGGAATGAAAAGGATTATATCCATGGAGGAAGTAAGAGGGATTCCAAGGATGCAAATTGATGAAGGGAGAGTCTATGGTGAATGTCAGGTTGGAAAGCAGACTAGAATGTCACATCCAAAGTCAAGACATCTGACCACCTCTAAGGTGCTATAACTTCTACATATGGATCTGATGTGACCAATGCAGGTGGAAAGTCTTGGTGGAAAAAGATATGCCTATGTTGTTGTGGATGATTTTTCCAGATTCACCTGGATTAACTTCATTAGGGAAAAGTATGATGTATTTGAAGCATTTAAGGAACTGTGCAAAAGAATTCAAAGAGAAAAAGAAGGATGCATTGTCAGAATCAGAAGTGATCATGGCAAGGAATTTGAAAACAGTAAGTTTGATGAGTTCTGCTCCTCAGAAGGAATTAATCATGAATTCTCTTCACCCATAACTCCTCAACAAAATGGAGTTGTGGAAAGGAAAAACAGGACTATACAGGAATCTGCCAGAGCAATGATACATGCCAAAAGACTTCCTATTCATTTTTGGGCTGAAGCTATGAATACAGCCTGTTATGTCCATAACAGGGTCACCTTGAGAAAGGGAACATCATCCACCATTTATGAACTTTGGAAAGGAAGAAAGCCTACAGTGAAGTACTTCCATGTATTTGGAAGCAAATGCTATATTCTGACAGATCGTGAACAAAGGAGAAAGATGGACCCTAAAAGTGATGAAGGAATATTCCTAGGATACTCTACCAACAACAGAGCTTATAGGGTATTCAATTCCAGGACCAAAGTTATGATGGAATCTATAAATGTCATAGTTGATTATTACCATGAGGAAATAAATGTCCCATATAATGTTGAGACATTATTTGAGACCTCAACTCAAAAGGATGATATTCCTAAAACTACTTCATCAGAATCTGAATCAAAGGAAGCTAACAAAGATCCTTCCATCAGAATTCAGAAAGATCATCCTAAGGAACTCATCATAGGAGATCCTAACAGTAGAGTCATTACAAGATCTAGAGAAATCATCACAAACTATTGCTTTGTATCTAAGATTGAACCAAGAAATGTTAAGAAGGCTTTAACTGATGAATACTGGATTGGAGCAATGCAAGATGAATTGAACCAATTCAAGCAACATGAAGTATGGGAGTTAGTTCCTAGACCAGGAGGAACAAACATCATTGGCACAAAATGGATCTACAAGAACAAATCAGATGCTGAAGGAGTTGTCACCAGGAATAAGGCAAGACTTGTTGCTCAAGGATACACTCAAGTTGAAGGGGTTGATTTTGATGAGACTTTTGCTCCTGTAGCCAGACTGGAATCAATCAGACTCCTATTGGGAATTGCTTGTCTCCTTAAGTTCAAGTTATTTCAGATGGATGTAAAGAGTGTCTTTCTTAATGGGTACTTAAATGAGGAAGTTTATGTGGAACAGCCTAAAGGATTTGTGGATCCAAACTGCCCTGATCATGTCTACAAATTGAGGAAAGCTTTATATGGCCTGAAACAAGCTCCTAGAGCATGGTATGACAGGTTGACAAAATTCCTCTCTGACAAAGGATACAGGAAAGGAGGCTTGGATAAAACTCTTTTTGTCAAAAATGAAGGAGGAAAGATAATGGTACCTTAAATCTATGTTGATGACATAGTGTTTGGGGGAATGTCAGATAAAATGGTTAAACATTGTGCTGACCAGATGCAAGCTGAATTTGAAATGAGCCTCATGGGAGAATTGACCTACTTTCTTTGACTGTAAGTCACACAGATGGAAGACTCAATTTTTCTGTCTCAAAGCAAGTATGCAAAGAACATTGTCAAGAAGTTTGGGATGGAGAATACCAGTCACAAAAGGACTCCTGCACCTACTCATTTAAAGTTGTCCAAAGATTCAAGTGGGGCTAAGGTGGACCAAAGCTTGTACAGAAGCATGATAGGAAGTCTGCTATACTTAACAGCCAGTAGACCTGACATTGCTTTTGCAGTTGGAGTATGTGCAAGATACCAGGTTGAACCCAAAGTAAGTCATATCAACCAAGTGAAAAGAATTCTTAAGTATGTGAGTGGAACCTACAACTATGGCTTGATGTACTCTCATGGATGTGAACCAACTCTGACTGGTTACTGTGATGCTGATTGGGCTGGAAGTGCTGATGATAGAAAGAGCACCTCTGGAGGATGTTTCTTCTTAGGAAATAATCTTGTCTCTTGGTTCAGCAAGAAACAGAACTGTGTGTCTCTATCTACTGCTGAAGCTGAATACATAGCAGCTGGTAGTAGCTGTTCTCAAATGATCTGGATGAAACAGATGCTTATTGAGTATAATGTCACACAAGATGTTATGACATTGTACTGTGACAATCTGAGTACTATCAACATTTCCAAGAATCCTATTCAGCATAGCAGGACCAAGCATATTGACATTAGACATCACTTCATCAGAGATCTTGTGGAGGAGAAGACGATTAAACTGGAACATGTTGCCACTGAACTACAACTGGCTGAAATTTTTACCAAGGCACTTGATGCTAATCAATTTAAAAATTTGAGGGGCAAGCTGGGTATTTGCCAACATGAAGAAATGTAGCAATTAATTTTTCTTAAAACAAGGGATGAGAGAGATATTTTAGTTATGTCTACTCTGATTGGGCTAATCATCTGTTTCTCTATTTCCTTCCAAAATTTTAAGAAGTTGAATAGACATTCTTATATCTCCCTCCTCTCGCATTTCTGCAACAATCTCCAATCTCTCAACCGAAGATTTCACTATCACTGTTACCTGTTTTCTAAATCACTCAAAATGTCTCAACTATCCATGTCATCATCCTCTTCAAAGGAGACTGATTCTTCCGCATCCTCTGATCGAGAACCGAGGGCCATCACAAACTGCATGGATTCTGTTGTTCTAGAGATAACTCCTCTTCTTGAACTGGCAGCTGACCCCACTAAGGTCAAGAAGCTGTGAACCATACATGCAAGAAGATCACAAGCCTCTTCATCTGGTAAATCCTCTCAACCATCCTCTTCCGTTCCTCCAGAAATAGCAAATAGGGAAGGTTCTGTGTATGTTCATCAAGCTATCGTTAGACTAGTCACTAGGATTCTAAATGAAAATCACTCTGTACCTGGCATTTCTGTTCCTTTAAACCAAGAATCTACTAGTCCAAATGTTGAAATAAATCCAGATGTCACTCAGAATGTTGAGACACCTGATGACAACATTAGGAAATCTCCTGAAAATCATGATGATCACCAGAACCCAACTGAGAAGGATGTTGAACCCCTGGTTATTGATGTTGATGAAGAATACTCTGACAATGAATTAATTGCCAATATCAACCCTAGCATAGCTAGAAGGATGATGAACAGAAAAGGAAAGCAGGATGCTGTCAAAAGCCTCTCCAAAGAGAAGGCTACTGAAGCTGTTCATAAGAAAACCAGGTCTGAGAACAAGACTGGAGTAGAAGCTGTGAAGGCTGGATTGTCAAAATAGAAAGGGAAGGTGAAAACTAGAGTACCTGTTGGTAGTCTCTCTAAACCTTTGAGACAACCAATAGCAAAGAAAAGGAAGGAGCCTGAACCCTCTGAATCTGATGAGGAATCAGAATTTGAGTTTGATGTTGAAGACACTCCTTTTAGAAAAAAACTCTCTTCGAGCAAAATGCCTAAAGTCCCTGAAGTTGCCATTGACAACATCTCCTTTCACCATCCAGAGAATGCAAACAGGTGGAAGTATGTATTTTTGAAAAGGATAGCCTTGGAAAGAGAGATGAACAACAGTGCCATGGAATGTAAGGAGATCATGGATCTAATCAAGACTGCTGGTCTAATAAATAATGTGGTAAGTTTACCAACTGCTATGAAATTCTGGTCAAAGAATTCATAGTAAATTTATCTGATGGGTGTGCTGATGGAAAGTCAGCTGACTTTAAGTGTGTGTATGTGAGAGGAAGGAAGGTAAATTTCTCTCCCTCTAAAATAAACAAATTCCTAGGAAGACCTGATGTTGCTTTCCCTGAGCTTGAGGTTACTGACAACCAAGTGTGTCAAACCATCACTGCAAATCAAGTCAAGAGCTGGCCCTTAAAAGGGAAGCTGAATGCAAGCAAACTGAGCATGAAATTTGTCATTCTGCACAAAATTGGTGCAGCTAACTGGGTTCCCACCAACCATAAATCAACCATCTCCACAGGCTTGGGAAGATTTATTTGTGTTGTTGGAACCAGGACAAACTTTGACTATGGCAAGTATATCTTTGATCAAACATTGAAACATGCTGGAAGCTGTGCTATTAAAGGTCCTATTGCCTTTCCCTCTCTCCTGTGTGGTATAGTCATTTCTCAGTATCCTGACATTCTAGTTTAAAAAGTTACTGTATGCAAAAGAGCCCCTGCTCTTGGTTTGCACTATAAGCTATTTCAGGGAACACATGTTCCTGACATTGTCATGACATCGGCTGAGACATCAACGGTCAAATATCATTCCAAGAAAACTGATGTTATAGCTGTGCTGAAGGAAACCTACAAAGAGCTTGATACAAGGAAAAGGACTCTTGAGGAACTGATTGCTAGACTAGAACAAGAGGAGATTGAAGGATAAAGAAGGGAAGAGGATGCTGATGAAGACCGGCTTAATGCTGAAGATAGTGCCTCCTATGAAGATGACAGTGCTTGAAGATCAGTGTAGTTGACAAGTTGCTGCTGGTGCCTGTTGCTGCAAATGACTTTTGATTTTTTTCCTGTGTTTTTATTATTCCTTTTGGATGACTGTATATCTTAAAAGTACAAGTATTTTTGGCCTATTTGTGGCTAAAGAGGGGGAGAAGATTCTGTGATAATTTTGGTAGAATTAGACTTGGTAGATGTTATTAAAAATTCTGCTGCTTTCTAATCTCTTATTGTTTAGGGGTTTTAGCCAAAAATTTGCCAAAGGGGGAGTTTGTAAGTGTTTGGTTGTTGGCATGTTTTTTGGTAAAACCAGTTGTGTGAATGTCATGACTGATGTCATAACATTCTGGGATACAAGGTATATTCTGCAGAAAAAGAATGTCATACAAGAGCTGCTAAATATGAGTGTTTAGCTGATCATTATGCAATGATCATATTTATTGCATTCTACCAAAATCAGTAAAAAGGATTCTTGTTGTCATAACCAATGTTAAGACATCCTGTACTGATCTACCATTTGTGCAGATTTATTATTTCTGAGATTTTTCAGGAATCTGATTTATACAGTCCAGATCAGATTCTCACGTGGACATTAGGTTAACTTTGCTTAACCCTAATCTGGTTGTTAAAGACCTATGACCAAGTCTTGAGGTTAACCCTAATTAACCCTAGCTATTTTCGTGGAAGCCCTAACTGAAGAATAGCTGCCTATATATTCCTCATGAAGACTGTTGGTGAATGATACTTTTTGACAGAAGATCAATAAGGGACTGTATAGTTGTAACTACTGTGAGCCAATCAATTATCATTGTGATAAGTGATTTGGAGTAGGATTTATTTGTAAGGGTTGTGTATCACTCAAAGCTTTGAAGTACGAGTGTTTGTGTTACTTGATTAAAGATTTGAAGCAAAGTCAAGTTAGGGCTGTGTATCACTCCAAGCTTTGAAGCACGAGTGATTGTCACTTGATTAAAGCTGTGAAGCAAAATCAAGTGTGTGTTCTGAAGAGTGTCTTCATAATTTCATTAATCAATTGTTTAGTATCACTGCTGTGATTGAGGGGGAGTGAGTAGGAACTCAAGTTTAAGTTGAACTTAGATTGAAGTTGCATTGGGTAGGTCTTAAGTGAAGGAGATAAACTGCTTGGTTTATTCCTGAATTAATATCTCTTATAGTGAATTTCCTCCCTGGTTTGGTAGCCCCCAGAGTAGGTGTTGTTACACACTGAACTGGGTAAACAATTGACTGTGTTCTTTACTGCTTTTAATTTACTGTCTTGAAGAGTGTCAGATACAGTGTCATAACATTCACTGTGACATTGAGTATCTGCTGCCAGAATTTCAATATAGATCTAGATTAATTACTTTTAATTCAACTATT
This sequence comes from Vicia faba, assembly GCA_948472305.1. Classification (NCBI taxonomy): domain Eukaryota; kingdom Viridiplantae; phylum Streptophyta; class Magnoliopsida; order Fabales; family Fabaceae; genus Vicia; species Vicia faba. The sequence continues at coordinate 1,633,371,774 of OX451739.1, read as the reverse complement.
TTCTTAAATTAAAACAAAAAACAAAAAAAGATTTTTTATATCTTAGGATTTTTAGACGTCTTTTCAAATTTGCGCGTTATTATTCTTTCGCACTTCCTTTTATTATTGTAACTGTATATTGGGATGTAATTGATGATTTGTCGGACCTTTATTGCTTTTATTTATTTTTTTCCCCAGTTTTGGATATGTACATAATCCCCCTCCCGAAGCCTTGTAATAGCTAGGTTTTACATTTCTGCACTTTTAATTACTACAATTATTAACTGCTAGATATATGACTAATAAGATTGTATGGAAAGAATAAAACAAAATGTTAGCAAACATAACATCAAGATAAAATAACTAAAATAAGAACACTTGCACATATACACCTCTAGGGTAAATCCCACTTTGGTTGCCTTCGGAAAATAAAACAGTCATGTCCCTCGAAACGGGGACGCTTTAGCCAAGACCCATAAATCAAAGATCATAGTCCCTCGATGACCCTACAGTTGACTTTCGGTAAATGATCTAGTCCCTAGACAAAATTGCTAAAGTGTCTCCACGTGTTGCCTTTATGACTGTACGTCCCTTCGATTGTCCCTTAACATCCAACGATAGAGTTACCTACTCACTAATAGTAGGATAGAACTGTCTAAAGGAAAGGAGGAAGAGAACATCCTTTTTCGAGTAGGTAGATAGCTATTAAGTACTTGCTCAAAACAATTCATTTTTACAGCACACTTTCAAACATTTTTCAAACAAAGTTTTCAAAACGCTTTATCACACTCTAGAGGACTGATACAAGAGTTACCATAAAGAAAACAAAATCTTTCAAAACACATAAACATAAACAGTTTTCAAAATGGGCAAGTACCTAAGAGCCTGTGGAAAACCACAGATGGAAAGGGTGCTAACACCTTCCCTTTCCATAATCTACCCCCTTACTCAAAAAATCTGGAAAAAAAGGTCTTTTTCTGTTCTTTTCACCCTTTCCTTTGTTGGATAAAAGAAAAGTCGGCGGCGACTCTTGCTTACCACGACATTTGAGAACAAAAAACGCAAACCAGTATTAACAGTCGGTTCTTCCACCGTATCACACACACACATGTGTACCTTGTCGTCTTTCTTGGGTACTGGCACAATGTTAGCTATCCAGGGTGGATAATCTACCACTACTAAGAATCCTGCACAAATTTTTTAAGAACCTCTTCTCTGATTTTGTTGGACATATCTGGACGAGTTCTCTTGAGTTTTTGCCTAACTAGAGAACACCCTTCTTTGAGAGGTAATCTATGCACCACGATGTTTGTATCCAACCCTGGCATGTCCCTGTAAAACCGGGAGAATATACCCACATACTCATGTAATAACTTGATCAGATTGTCTTTGACGCTCTGCTCCAACATTTCCCCTAACTTGATTTCTTTCGGACCTTCCCATGTGCCCAGATTAATGGTCTTGATAGCCTCTTGATATGGTTGTATGATGTCAACCTTTCGTTCAATTTCTCACGCCATTTCCTCAGATAGTTCAAGGTCTTCATCATCTTCCTCTTCGGCTTGGTTGATAGGAGCATCAAAATTATATCGAGTCGCAGAAGTAACATTATCGGTGGTTTTGAGCATGGATCTACACATTTATCATGTTTTGGTGCAGATTTTATTATATGAGTTTTTGAAAATGCATATGCAGAGAAAGTATTGCCATTTTTAATTTTTAAAGAATAAATGCAAGAGAAAGACAAGGATCTTGATTGAAAACAAAATATAACTTTTATTGATTATAAATATTGTCTGAAACAAAATGGGGAACCCTTATAAGAAACCCCTATGCCTCGGGCTTGACATAGGTTCTTTCAAAAACAAGAAAAATTACTTAGGAAAGAAAAAGATCTCGGGAATCTCCACAGTAGTCCAGCTTTTGATTTCTTCTCCTGGAGCAAACTCCATGATAAAGTCAGTTGCCTTTCTGGTGTGAACTTTGTTGGATATCATTGCCACGTGCCCGCAATGCTATGTCCCATTGTTGACAAAGGTCTCTTGAATCAGAGGGAAGCGTGCTTTACCTTTTGGAGTAACTTTCGATGATTCATAGCCCAATCTAAAGCGATTCTTCTTCTCATGGATTTTGGGGAGGTTTCCCCAACCTTTTGAGGCATCACATCCCATGGTTGCTTGCAGATCTCTCCACGATGTCACCTTAGGGTTATTACCCTTCTCGACTGGTAAAGTCACCATTGAAGAAATTTCCAAGGCTTGGAACGGGGTATCTATACAGTCTTCGTCGGCACTGATATATGTGTATGATTTAATGTGGCTTACGAAGATATCTTTCTCGCCATCGATTATGATTAATTTCCCTTCCACTAGGAACTTCAATTTCTGATGCAAGGTCGAGGTGACCGCCCCTGTTGCATGGATCCAAGGTCTTCCCAGTAAGAAAGTCTATGCTGGTTCTATATCCATGACCTGTGTTGTACCCTAAAATTTGCCCTCCCATATTCCTCAAGGTTTGTCAAGAATCATCTTCAAATGGTTCAAGATCTCTCAAGGGGTTGCACAGTCCAAACACCTCCTAAGCCAGCTGAAATTAGGGTTTTGTTTCTTTCAAGGAATTTGGGGTTTTCAATGGCTCAATCAAGTCTCATAGGCCTATATACATTGTCAAGCATCTACATGACAAGTTTCAAGATTCACAGTGCCAAATTCCACAGTCAAAAGCCCTATTTGATCCACAGTCAACTGCAGGGGCAAAATGGTCATTTTGCAGTCAAAAGTCAAAAATTTTGGTCAACATCTTATTTTGAGTCCACAATCATCATTTGATCAAGTCTTGATCATGATTCCACAAGAATGGCTCAAAAATCATCAAGGTGCAAAAAGTTACTATTTTTGGACAGTAGAAAAGTCAACTGTATCTTGACCAGGGCATAACTTTTTCATGGTTCATTAGAAAAATCCCATACAATGCTCATTTTGAAGGGGATGACATTTCCTACAACTCATCTTCACACTCCAAGTCCAAGAAATGCTCTCATAAAAAGTTATCAATTTCTACATTATAGGTCAATTTCAAAAGTCAACAAAAATGCACTTTAAGTCAAAGACCATAACTTGAGATTGGTAAATCCAAATGACATGGGACCAAAGGCATTGGTTAGAGGACTACAAGACCTTTCCAAAATGTCCAAGAACATGTTCATATGATCAAAATTGAGTAAGATAAGCATTGGAGAAGTTGGGAAATTTTTGTGAATCTGCAAAAGTTAACTTTGCTCAAAACACCTTGTTTTTGCTAATGGGCCTCAAATTTCTTCTTGAAACTTTATCCATGGCCTATGCACGACCCATAAAGCTTCATTGAATTTATTTTCTTATTTTTTATTAATTAATTGGATTTTTAATCAATTTTAATTCATTTAATTAATTTAAATTGTAGGAAATACAAAGATTTGATTTTTCAATCTTTTTGTGAAGCAAAAGTGGTCAATATATGCTGGAAATTTCGTGTGCAAATCAAAGGGACAAGAATCTCAAAATTTATCAAGTTTTTCCAATCAAAAAGATTCAAAAATTTTTGATTTTCAATCAAATATTGAAACATCAATGCCATGGATTTCTTGGCAAAGATTTGACCTAGTTTCATTCTAATATATATACATAAGCCAACCCTACTCATGCATACGTGAAATTGCTGCAAACAAAGCCATAGCCATATTGACTTTTTTTCAAGAAAATTGCAAAATTGTTTTCTGCATTCTAGCACGATTCAAAGGCATTTGTTGATTTCAATACATTGCTGGAAGTGTGAGGAACGTGTAGCAATCAGAATCAAGTGTTAAAGCTTAAGAAATCACTCTAAACAGTCGCACAGTTTGCATACTTTTTTCATAATCGAAACTCATGATTCATGCATCATTAACGTGATTTCTTGTTTGTTTTGTGTTGTTAGAACTCACAGGAAACTAATGGCATAGTTTAATTGGATTATAGTGTACAGAATCCCAAGTTGCCATGTTTGAATTTTAGGGTTCATGAACTTTGGATTTGGGGCTTTACAGTACAGGAAAAATTAAGCTTCACAAGACCCATGGTTGAACTCGTTGAAACAAGACGAATCTAAATCCATCCTAGCGAAACATTTATGTAAAGCATAGAGCTAGTCGTTATTTTTCGTCATCCTATTTTGTGGGGGTTAAAAACCCCCGCTATTTAATATGTTTTTATGCAGGCGAAGGAAGAAGACGATGTGTTGTTGATATATCATTGGTTCATTCAAATAAAAAGGCGCGCGTGATTTTGTTTTACAGCATATGCGTTGATTTTTATATATTATATTCATTAGTCATTATACTAACAAATGCGTGCAGATGGCCTAGTGGATAGTGCGTTGTCCAAGAATCATTGGGACCTGGGTTCGAGTCCCAGGTCCACCAAAACTCCTATATTATTTTGTTTAACATGATCACATGCAGGGAAACAAAAGCGTTCTACCATGTATCTACAGGCATCCAAGCGCCAAGTGGCCTTAAGTATCAATCCAATGGTCATGATTGGAAGACCATGGTACTCCCAGTCAACCAGCACCCTGGGCAATTACCAAAGTCAAACAGGCTTGAGAGGATAATGGGCTTCAGATTACCAAACAAACCTCCTAATGGGCCCATCACCCCCCTGGTTTCTTTATTCCTTTTTTCTTTTATATTTTAATTTCTAATTAATTCTTTTAGTAATTATAATTATTATTATTATTTAATTAACATAATTATTATTTTCATAATAAAATCAGAAATATAATTATTATTATTATTATTAATTTCACCTTAATTTAATTATTTTTGTAAATAAATACTAATATAACTAATTTAGTTTAATTAGGTTAAATTTGACTTTTTTTTCACAATAAATAAAATAAATTAGAATTAGGGTTTTCTTGACAATTTTAATTTCTTTTATTTTATTTCATTAACACATTAAAAAACTAAAAAATACTTTTTTCTTTTAATTAATTAATTAATTAATTTTAGGTTTAATTAACTGCAAAAAAGGACCAAAATTCCATTCTTTTCTCAAAAAGGGTCAAAACCCTAAAGACTTCCCCGATTCAATTTCTCGCGCGCATATTAATTTTTGATTATATTTATCTAACTGTTCCGAGGATGTAATAGCGTAATTAGGACTCTTTTATCGCTTTCTTTATTTTCTCGCAATTTATTTTTCAAGGGTTATGTTTTTGGCGATGTAAATACCCGACGCCTTGTAATAGCGTAGATTTACTTTCCGCAATTTATTTTCCGCACAACTATTAACTGTTAACTATGCATGACAAGACTTGCCTGAAAATTAAAATCAATCGTAGCTCACAATAACATGTGCAAAGATAATATAAATTGAATCCTAACACACGTGCACATGCCACTCCTAGGGTATGCCTCACTTGGTTGCCTCGACGTGGTCATTGAGTATAGGGTGTTTTAGAGGTCGCCCTTCTGTCTAAAGATCCAGTTGCCTCGAAACGGTTGCCTCTGATAAAAAAGGATCTAGGACATTAGGGTTACCGCTAAGGCGTCCTACTATTGCTTTGGTGACCACACATGTCCCTATAATCGAATTGACCCGAATAACTCCAACGACGGTGCTACCTACTTCTCAATAGTGGGATAGTATTGTCTAAAGGACATTTACACAGCTTAATTTCTTTAGAGTGGGTAGATTTCTCCTGGGTACTTGCTCTTTCAAAACAACAAAAATACTTTTCGCACCTACACTTTCAAACAAAAGTTTTCAAACAAATACTTCATACACTCTTGAGGACAGATATAAGAGTTACCTAGAAGTTTTCAAACTAAACTTTTTCAAAACCCACAAACACAAGAAAAGCAAAAACATTTTGAAAACATAGTGAGCAAGTACCTAAGAGCCCGTGGATAACCACGGATAGAAAGGGTGCTAACACCTTCCCTTTCTATAATCTACCTCCCGAACCGAGAAACATCTCGAAAAGGAATTTTGTTGTGCTTTTGTCCTTTCCTTGTTGGAGAAAATAAAAGACGGTGGCGACTCTTTCTTACCGCGACATTTCGCGAACCAGCATTCCAAAACAGTTAGTTCTATTTCCACCGATCACAACCTGGAAAATGATATTGAATATATGTGACCCAATTTTAACTGGAAGATCCACCTATCCTAACACCGAGCTTCGAGAACCATCAAATGCTTTCACTATTGTAGAACTTGGCCTCATCATAACGTCATCTATTGTTAACTTTATCAGACTGGACTTTGGCAACACATTGATGGAAGAACATGTATCAGTGAGAACCTTGGATAAATGGGTAGTACTTATTTGCATAGTAATATGGAGTGCCTTGTTATGAGCTCGACCTTGTGGAGGCAATTTATTGTTTCTGAAACCCAGGTATGTTCCGGATGTTAGGTTTGCTATGACATTGTCAAATTGATTTACCAAAATTTCTTCCGCAACGTGAGTTGAACTTAGTACCTTCATCAAGGAGTCTCGGTGCGCTTCAGAGTTGATGAGTAGTGAGTGTATGGATATTTTCATTGGAGTTTGGTGAAGCTGATCCACCACTCTGTAATCACTTCTTTTGATTATTTTCAAAAACTCTTCTCGCTCTTGATCAGTAAAGTTTTTGCTTAGAGGTTCTGTTTCTTGAGTTGTATCCACTGCTGCTTTTCCCTTGTCCTTTTTTGGAGTCTCATCCTTTTTCTTTGATGGATCTGCTCCAAAAATTTGACCACTTCGGGTTATACCCCCTGTCCCTGCTATATTTGAAATTGCAGGTCCCTGACTTGGTGAGGGCTTATCTTCTTGCTTCACTCCATTAATGTACACTACTGAGTCAAAACCCCGTGGTACTTCCTTGTTATTTTCATAAGGGGTAGGTGACAATCCCTTAATTACCATTGTGGTCTTTGGAATCGCTAGTATTAGGAGAGTCTTCTTGGGTGCCATCCTTATGATCTCCGTTGATTCTTCCCACGATATCACTAGAGTTTTCTTGTTAAAATTTGGGCCTTAGCAAGGGATTACCAATGGCTTCTTTCCTTCAATCGCTGCTACATATTTTTCTTCAGGGTATGGTCTGAATTGGACTATCCCCTGGTCCATTAGCTTTTGAAAAGTTCTTTATAAGGCTTTATTATGTTCCAACAGGAACCCACATTCGAACAAATATTCTTTTAACAAGTTGATTGGGGTTTCTGCTTGTCTGACTACCCCAAAGACAGTGACTACTTCAATTTCATTTATTGTTGGCCCACCATGTGGAGGCATGGGATTTGTCTTGATGTTAGGTTTCTCAAAGGTGATATCTTGAGATTCTAACAAGTCATGAACTTTGTGTTTGAATGCCCAGCATTTCTCTATGGTGGGCCCCGGAGAATTAGCGTGGTATTCGCATTTGGCATTGGCATTATACCTTCGTGGGAGTGGCCCGATGGGAGGAGCTAGAGGTTTGATTTCCATCAATGACGCCTTAACCAAGTGTTGTAATAACTGGTTGGGTGGCATAGGGAGTGGATCAAAGCTTCTTTGTGTCCTTTTAAATCTATCTTGTGGTTGCCCTTGTGGGATCATTAGTGGTTGTGATGCCCTTGGTTATGAGGCTACAATGTTAATTTATCCCTCTTTTCTTTTCGGGTAGTTTGAAGCGGGTCTTTTTGGATTATAGGGAGAATTTGATGATCCTCCTAATATCTTCCAACTTTTTAATCCAGACTCGATCCTTTCTCTGATAGTCACTAGATCTGAGAATCCCGAAGAGAAACTCCTAACCATTTTCTCATAATACAACCCTTGCAAAGTTCCCATGAACATGTCTACTAATTCCTTTTCTAACAGTGGTGGTTGCACACGGGATGCCATCTCCCTCCATCTTTGAGCATATTCCTTGAAGGACTCTTCTTTCTTCTGGGGAAGATTTTGGAGTTGCATGCGGGTAGGCGCCATGTCCAGGTTATATTTGTAATTCTTTAAGAAGGCATTAGCAAGATCTTCCCACGTTTGAATGTGTGTTCGCTCCAATTGTATATACCAGTATAAAGATGCCCAACTTAGGCTATCCTGAAAATAGTGAATCATCAACTTCTAATTGTGGGCATGGGCATGCATCTTCCTACAATACATACGTAGATGATTTCTTGGAAAAGTGATCCCCTTGTACTTTCCATTAGGTTCTTTGAACTTTGGTGGAATTACCACATCAGGAACTAGGCCCATTTCAAGAGGGTTTACCTCGAAGGCCTCGAAACCTTCCACAACTTTTAATCTTTCCTCCAAAGCTTTGTAAATATCTGCCAATGGTGGATTGTCAACAACATGAATACCCGTCATCTTTAAGGGTTCCTGGTTGGCATCCTCTGGGTCGTGGTCTCCGTATTGTAGGTCCAAGTAGTTGTCTGTGTTGTTGACTGGGATTTGTAGGGTCCCTGCATTTGATGGTGGTGGGACAAATCCTCCAGTCTCAGCTTCTTGTTGGGTCATGACGGACTTTTGGAGTCTTTCCTCTGGTTCTTTCCTTAGTTGGTGACCGCTTGATGCACCAATGGTTTGGGCTACTTCTTCGAAAGCTACCCTGGGAATCTGGTCCTTCCTGTCAATGATGTTCTTCAGAGCTAGAAGAACCTGGCTCAAATCTCCCTTCATCGAATTCACATCACCCTTTACTTGGTCGATATCTTCTTTGAACGCAGCCTGAGTCTCCTCAATTTGTTCCATTGCTTTTTGCTGGTAGGCCCTTGTTTGATACGAAGGCCAAGGAGGTGGAGATCTTCTTCTACCAATGGTTAACTGGAGAGATTTTGTGAGAGATGACTTTTGATATGATATGCAGGTGTTTTATGAATGCGTGCATAGAGATGAATATGTATGAACATGAAATGTCTTATTCACCTAGGTACACAGTTATCTTTCGTTTATTATTATTTTAATTGGTGATTGTCTTTGAAATGGATACGCAAATGAGATACTTAAACAAAATGCCTTTATTGAAAGTAACATAATCCAGATATTGAAAAATATTACAACTTTGAATCAAAACTTGTTTACATAAACAAAAATGAAGGGAGATAAATCTTCTAAGTGCGCCTGTGGATGTGTGCTCTGAAACCATCAACCATTGCTCGACAAAGTTGGAGAAAGTATTCAACGTCCTTTGGAAGAGGAACCATCACACTTTCTGCGTCTCTCAAACTTCTAAGGGTATCCTGAATAAGATTGTTGGCTAAGAAGACAAGCTTTTCATGTCTTTTTTTGTAATACCGTTATTCTTGATAAAGATGTGGGATTATCATATGGTTGTCTCTCCCTGCTTGGGCGATCTTGACATACTTCTCTTCCCAATACATTTTTTCACCCCTCATTTTCGTATAAAGTCTCTGCTGAATAAGGAAGTCTTTTTCGAGACCCTACAATTCTAGGCATACTTGTTCGTATTCTTCAGTTTTCTAAACCAAGAGTCCTTGTGCCTCCATCCTCTCGAGGCGTTCCTTATCCTCTGCTTCTTGGTTGTCTTTCAATCCAATGGTGAAGTGCTTTATTTGCTCTTCTTGATCTAAGGAAACTTGTGTTAAACCTTGGATCTGGGCTTTTAGGTCTTCCTCTAGTATCGTCTTGTCTTGTGTAGCCTTTTCATACCATCTGGTTAACTTTCCAATTTCAATAGCAGTATCTTCTAACCTTTGGTTATGGGAATCCAGATTGAAGGTTTCACTTAGTAGCCCTTCAGTTGTACGCTTTCATTTAAGACTCTATTTCTCCAATGCTTTTTTATCTCTCTCAACTTGTAGGTCCTTGGACTCAAGTATGAGCTACATTTGCTTCTTCTCTTTGGTTAGATCACGAAGGTTGAGTTCTAACTCTTTCTTTTCCCTTTGAGCTTGTGTGATACGGTGGGAGAACTGACTTGAGTTTTGCGTTTGTTTTCGCAAATGTTTCGGTTGAGCAAGAGTCGCCACCGACTTTTTATTTTATCCTAAGGAAAGGTTAAAAAGCACAGCAAAAACCTTTTGAGATGTTTTCTTGGGTTCGGGGAGTAGATTATAGAAAGGGAAGGTATTAGCACCCTTTCTATCCATGGTTATCCATGGGCTCTTAGTTACTTGCTTAGATCACTTGCCTTTTGTTTTCAATTGTTTTAAATGGTGCTTGTGTGTGTGGGTTTGAAAATGTTTTTAAAAGAAGCCAATGTGGTGGCAACCTTTGTAATGATCCATGTGGGGATGTATACAAAGATGTATGTCTTTTGAAAAAGTTTTCATTTGTTTTTGAAAGTTGTTTTGAAAGTGTTGTGAGGTGTATTTTTTAGAAAATAGGCAAGTGTTTTTGTATTGCAAGTTTGATTCAAGTAACTAAGAGGTGATCTACTCCTAAATTTCTCAAAGTTTATTGCTATGTTTTAACCCTTTTAATGAGTTTGTTCCACCATTGTATTTGGTGGACAATCTCATGTTAGGATGTGAAAGGGACGGGCGCGGGTCATCGTTTGGACCATAATTGCAATGGTGTCAAGTATCTTTGGGCATTTTCTTTAAGGGACTTGATCATTTGTTTGGCAATATTTTGAAAAGTGTTATCGAGGGACCATGATCATTCAATTTGTTTGTTTTGCCCAAAGAGACCTAACGTGCAATATGGCCCATTTATTTGAAGGCAACAAAGTGGAATACCCTAGGGGGTGCAAGTGTGATTTGTGTGTCCATTTTCATGCTTGTTTGTCTTGAGATTAGGTCATAACTATTTTGTTCATTTTTATTCGCATATAAACCCTAATTCTAACATTGTATATTTAGAAAGCGATAAAGTGCGAAATTTAAACTCCTACGCTATTACAACACAATAATATAGGGAGGGGGGTACAAATGTTCAAATGGGGAGGTATTTAGACAAGAAATTGAATCTAAGCTATTACATCAATATTGAATATTTGCAAGGTAATTAATGTACAATAATTAAATAAAAATGGAATAGATATGCAAGATGCAAAAATGTTTTGTATATGTATGAAAAAAAAGTATTATTTATGTAAAATAAAAAGAAAATAAAAAGATATTATTTTTGGAGTATTTTTGAATTTAGGGCAAAACCCTAATTTTTATTAAATGAAATGCATTAATTATTTAATATGTGCAAGTATTTATTTATTATGTACAAAATAAAATAAAGTGAAGTATTTTGTCAAAAATGCATTTTTATATTAAATATTAATAATAAAAATAAAAGGGTATATATTTTGTATTTATCCTAAATATATTAATAAATATATGTATATATGTATTATTTTAAATATGTGTTATATATATAAATAATAATAATTTTTAATGTTTGCAAAAAAAGGTATTTTTTATGTAAAATATTTTCAGAGGGTATAATAAAATAAAAATGAAAATAAAAGTATTTTTACCTATTTCTCAATATTTTAATGAAATGTATATATTTATTTATCTAAGTATTAATCAAAAGAAAATCATATAAATACCTAATAAATTAAAAAATGGTGAGAAAAAATATTTTTATATTTTTTATGTCATGAGAAAAAATAAACAAAGTCAATCAAAAAAGAAAAAAGTCAAAAAGTCAAAGAAATAAGCAAAGGGGCCTTGGGGGTGTAAAAGCAATTATGTGGTGCAAATAAGAAAAATGTTCCAGGCCCAGCCCAGAAGACCTGTCTTCAACCTCCAGCAAACAATGTTTGAAAATACGTGCGCCCTGTTCCTCATCTTCCAACTCTTGATTCCTGGCTTTTCAATGCAAACTCATAACATAAAAGATGTTCAGCATGAAGAGACGATTCTAACCATATGCATAACTTGATCTAACTCTCTAAGATGAGGGAGAATTTCTCCTCCCCCAAATCCTAACCTAGATTTTCTGCCATTTTCAAACCTCAAATTCTCACAGCTCAAGGAAAAGAAGTGAAAAGTAAAAACATGTACATGTTCAGTGGCATGAGAAGAACCTTGTTTATTCATAAACTTAAAGCTAATGATGCATAATAAGAGAGATACGAGTTCACCAAGATACCTGTTCAGCTGAAGTTCTATCTGGAAATGTAGGAACTTTCAGTGCAAGGTGATGATTGGAAAAGCTTCCTTGAGGTCCAGGGATGCTATTCCGATGTTTACTTTGTCTTGAAAGCTTCTGAATCGAGCTAGAGAACTTCACCTGCAAGTCAGAAATGTGAAAATGGTGGAAGTGGTTAGAGTGATTACAGGTCGTGCTTTTGATTTTGGTTAGCTTGCATATATGGCATGGAAGGTGTGTGAACTGATTTGGGCAAGAGAGCTCGAGAGAAATGAGAGATAGCACTCAAACTGCAGGGCCTGCCCTGTTTTTGCAGTTTGAGAGTGATTCTGAGATGGAGGGTGTTTTGAAGGCTAAGGGCTCGTGTATTAGCTTGGTTGTGTTGTGTGAAATGTGCTTGATCACTTTGTTTTTGTGTTCTTTTGCTGATATGGAAGTTGGTATGAGTTATGCAATGTTTCTTCAACTTTAAGCAACAAATGCCAACTTGTGTTTCTAGGCATGTAGAGGGCCCCTAATGTGCTGCATAATCCCTCCTTGATCAGTGTGTTATGCTCATAATCTTGTGCCAATCAGATTTGCAATGTACTTGTTGGATTTTCAATTTGACATAAAGTGTGACTTTTCAAAAATGGCTATTTTGCTTTATCTAAAAATGGATTAAACCTTCATACAATGCTTTAGCTCAAAAAACATGGTCTTGGCACAAAGAATATGCATTAAATTATTGAGTGTAACTTGGTTTAAGGACCTGTAATCTAGCCTAAAGCATGCTGAGTTCAAATTGCAAGGTTATGGACATGTAACTTGGTCATGAACAAAGTGAGTTTTTGCCATATTGTGAAATTCGATTCTCCCTAACCATGAGGTTGTTTGAGAAGTTCTTGGACATTTTGGAAAGCTTGTAATGTGTACTACAATCCATCTTTGAAATGAAATTTGAAATTCCAAGTGGAAGTGAATGGAAAATGGCCTTGAAGTGGGGTAGAAAACCTTGTCAAAATAGGTCAAAAATTCACTAAGTTAAGAATGGTTTAGTGCCCTTATTCAAAAATTTGTAACTTGAGATACAAGCTTCAAATGAGAAAACTTTGTGAATCAAAGTTGTAGATTATGCAACAAGCTACAACTTTCATGTTTTGACTTTTGTTTGAATCCAAATGAATCATGGTGAAAAAGTGGGGCAAAGTTGGGAAAAAATTAGGGTTTTCCATAACTTAGAAAAATTCTAAGTTATGAAAAATTCCATTTTAAACCCTAATTTGCATTTCTTGGTTTCTTGGTGAACAAGTTTCATGATTTGGCATGTTTTGATGAAAAATGAATCTTGACTCTTGATTTTGACCAAAAAGTCAAAGTTTGACTTTTCAGTGTACAGTCAAAATTGATCAATTGACTGGGAAATTCAACTGTCAATCTTGTGTACTTGGGATCTTTTGAGTTTGTTGAGCATGTCAAGACAATTCCATGGGGTCCTTGAGTCCATATGTGATCTAGGTTTGCCATTGGCTAGGTCAAACAGTCAAAAATTGCCTTTGTGCAGTCAAAACCTTAAAAATGACCATTTTGCCCTTTTGGTGATCTGATCAAATTTCTTGTGGAATTGTGATCCAAACTTGATCAAATGGTCCATACGAGTTCATAATGTTGATGTGGGTCAATTTCCATGAGATTTGACTGTCAATTGGCCACAGTTGACTTTTTCCCCAATACAGCTGATTTCTAGGTCATCTGTCCAATTGACTGGGCAAAACTTGGAATCAAGACTTGAAACTTGGTATGGATAAACTTGGGAGTCCAATATGAAGCATGAAAGTCATCTTAGGCATTTTAGGTCAAAACATCTTTGTGCAAACACAAACCCTAATTTGGGTCCACCAGTGCAAGGAGAAATCTTAAGCAGAGGAAACCCTAATTGGATCTTGATCTTCAAAGGTCTGGTGATGAGAAAATGTTGAGGAAATGGGAGGACAAATTTTGGGGTACAACAGCTTGCTTTAGGGCATTTTTCAAATTATCAACTTCTTCCAAGGATATAGGTGTGACCTCTGGGACCTCTGTCTTGTACTCTGGATCTGTCTCAAAGGGAAGCTTGATAATTTGTACCCTATCTCTGACCCATATGGTGTAAGGCTCTCTTTCTATGGAATTCTTTCTTATTGACCTTATTCCAAGCCCGGATAACCTTGTTAAGCAACTCTTGGTCCTTTGTACCCATGTCGTGGATGATCAATGGTCATAGTTGTTCGTCTGTAGGCCTGTCTTCCAAGGGATACCCTAGCTGTCGCAGGGCCAGAGTAGGGTTGTAGTTAATACAACCTCATGATCCAATCAACGGGACATTAGGAAAGTCTCCACGACTAAAAGTTATGTCACCAATATCTAGCTTCCTTGTATACGATAGCACCATGTTTGCAATGAGAGACTTTAATTTATGGGGTCATTTGCATTTGGTCAGATTTGGAATCATATAGTCTTCTTTGAAAAGATGGGTTATGAACCACGTATACAGGAGTGGAATGCAACAATTCAAAGTGCCTTTTCTCTTTTCATACATCACATGCAAAGTGTAATAAATGTCATCAAGTAATGCAGGAGTTGGATCAATATTAAAGACTTTTGTGCCCCAAAATATGCTAATGGTTGTCGGGTCAATATAGTCTGTGGTCCGAGGAAATAAAATTACACCAAATACCAGTAGCCCCAAACAATCAACACAAGACTCCCATTATTTATAGTTAGCAAATTCAAGTGCCTTAGCTTCCCAATATACCCTTTTGATTCCTTGTATCGTACCTTCCCATCGGTAATTTTGCACTAACTCAGGGTAGGGGATCCCTAACCCTTTTGCCAAAACCTTGACTTCAATAGTTTGTCTGATACCTACATAGGCCTTCTCTTTGGAAAAGTTCAGAATTCTGTCAAATTCCTCCAGAGCCGGTGCTAGCTAGAAGTCTTGGAAATTAAAACATCTCAGCGGAGGGTCGTAGGACTGAATGAGGGAAGATACATCATCTATTTAAACATCTACTCTGGCCAAGTCAAGGGTACCTCCATAGTGGCGAGCGTACATCTTCAGAGCTCTCTCAGATAACTTCCCCTTTATAGTTTTGATTTCCGAAAGGTCGGGCTGGAAGGAATTGACGCGGACAAGTTGTTTCCCTTTGGTATCCATTTTTTTGTTTAGACAGTTCCTAAAAACTTGATTTTAATATCTTTTGTTTTGGTACCCTATGAATAAGACAGATAAAAGACGCAACTGATGAATATATGACAAATATGAATGCATGAATGTATGGATACATGGTTTAGTGGCGGGGTTTTGTGGTAGGTACCCTTAGATGGTAGGTTCCTTAATTTTTACCTACGATTAATTTAACCTTCCAAAAGGTGGATTCCTTAAGGGTGTCATGAATAACACCAGAGGGAAAAGGCGCAAGGGCCTCCCTTAGGTGGAGCCTCTTTACGGACCGAAACATTTGTCTCAAAGTCGTGAAAGGTCTCGTCATGAGATTTTAGGTTAAGGTCATTACAAAGAGTCATGGGTGACCTTCCAAAGTCCTACTCGTCAAGAGGATATCTCTTGATAAGTATTCCTTTTTCGGAAGTTCACCGACTCTAGGCGAAGTCGTCACATAAACTCGCAGGGATGACGTACCCCTTAAGCTAATAGACGAACCTTCTTTTTAAGGGTTATTAAAAAAAATTTCTTCGTTTTTTGAAATAAAATTCCCGCCACGCAGTAAATATATGATAAAAAGAATTGACAATAAATAAATGCAATAAATAAATGAAAGAAATGAATAAATAACGCAATAAATAAATAAATAAAACCCCAAAGTAAAAACCCTAAAACCTAGAGTTGAGGTCCCCAGCAGAGTCACCAGCTGTTGCGACTGGTTTTTTTATCAGAGCCGCCACTATTAGTTTTTATCCTAGGGAAGGGAATCTAACAGAAAACCCTAATTGGTAGACAGAGATTCTAGGTTTCGGACTTCATTAGACGAAAGGAAGGTGTTGGGCACCTTTCATCTATCTTGTTCACAAGGATACTAAGTTTTAGATTTAGGTTCGGGTAAAATAGGGTTTTAAATTTTAATTAGGGGAAAGGGTTTAAATATTTTATAGGGGAACCCGCTACGATTTTTGATCGTATGCCTACGTATTCTCTTATGAGGAATCAGAGTCTCAATTCGTAGTTCGTATGAGTTTGTGTTTTTTAGGGGTTGCAAACGTACTTTGAATCACCTTGCATTTTGGCCGGGAGTAATGATTGTGGAGATTTTGGCTAAACGCGCAGGAAGTCAAAATCTGCTTGAAACCCTTTTGCAAAAATAGTTGTTTAGATTATTTGATTGCGAAAAAAAAGTTTGAGATTTGTTGTGTTTTTTATAGATATTAATTGTAAAAATTCTTATTAATGCATGATATAAGAAATATATAATGCAAATAATATAAAAAATAATATGCAATTTTTGATGTAAAATAATTTAAATGATATAATAACTAGTATTCACAATAGTAATTATAAATAATAATAATAATAATAATTACAAAAAGAAAAATAAAGAAAAAAAATAAAACAATTTATGAACATGGGGGTTACATCTTCTGGTTGTTAAGCCCTAGCAAAATTTTTGGAAAAGGGATGTTCTGAAAGGGACAGAAGTTCTGCAGGGGATGCAGGGAAATTGAGTGGGTTTTGGCCCTAGTCGCAGAACTTCTGAAAAGGCACGCTGTAAGCTAGTTAGCAAAGTCAGAAAATAGGGACGACAAATTCTGGGCTAAGACCACTACTCATAATTTCTGGAAAAGGGCAGCCAAAAAGTATATAAGCCTAATGCTGATTTTGGACAAGGAAAAAATCGAAAACCTGGGTTAAGCCTAGTCAGAACTTCTAAATAGGGAACTATATCTAAACGTAAGAAATTAGCGTGAACATGCAATCAAAATATAAGACTATCTACAGATCTTTTCTATGGTTTCAACCCTGTCTATGTTCTTCTGACCCTACCCAGCATGAAAACAGTAAAGAAACAGATTAAAATTTGTTACCCCTTTGGCGCTTTTACTTCTGATTCTAGTGCATATTTTGTTGTCCTTTCCTTCTCTTTCTGCAGATTCTGGTGACAGCAATGATGGAAGGTGGAGCGACGATGATTAAAACTAGGCTTCTGGATATTGGACCTCAGTTATTCTTCTGCGTGTTCTTCTTCTGGGTTTTCCAAAAACTCTACTCTCCTTGCTCTTTCTTCAAGCGTTACTGTATTGCTTTTCTCTGCAAATTCGTGTCTCTCCTCCCTCTTCCACCTTTCGTTTGCTAATTTGATCCTCTATTTAAAATGTTCAGTTTTTGGGCTTGGACTATGGCTAGAGAAAAGATTGAGGATAAAATTAAAAATATTTGATTGGAATTTATTCTCTGTGGAAGATATGATTGAAATTGATACAATTCACGTTCAACAGATTTTGGCTTGGGTTGCTTAGCCTCTGAAACTCTGAGCTTGGGTTGTGGAAGATAATCTAATTCTTCCCTTGCTTAACTCTTCTAGAAGATCTGATATTCCAGTTCTATATCAGCACTAGCTTGTGTGTGATTCTGGCTCTGATCTGCACAACTTTTTGCGTTTATTTCTGTAAAGAAGAACTCTTGGGATTTCTGTCTCATAAGTTTTGATGGGTCAGTGTTTGATCCATACAGCCTAGCATTTCTTCGCTTGCAGTCAGAACTTCTTCTTTAATTTCAATTGAGCCTAGCGTTAATTCTTCCTTTCTTTTGCATACTCCCGTATTTAATTTTCACCCCTCCTTTTTTTTAATAGCAACTAAATCTTCTTGTTAAAATACACCCCCCTTAATCTTGAATAAAAACAATCCATCAGATATTTCTCTACCATCTTTAATTAAATAACTCTAAGAAAAGGATCGATGGGGTAGGACAAATTTGGGGTATGACAACTCGTAGTTCACCTTTTTAGAAAATCTAAAACATAAGTGTGTTGGTTAATTTTAAGTGATGATGTAGCGGTAGAAATATTCAAGACTAAGCCATTGGATTGACTAGACTTTATACAAATCGAAATAAAAATCGCCACCGTGCTTTATTGCTTCCAAAGGAATGGGAAAAGAGAGAATAACCCAAAAAGAGTGGGAAAGATTCAAGGTAAGGGGGTTGGTTATGCAAAGGGAAGGTATTAGCACCCTAAACATCTACGGTACTCCGCAGGAGCCTCTTTGTAAAATCTGTATATTTTGGCTATAAAAACTGTTGTATATAAAATGGTGGTGAAGGTGAGAAAAGAAACATATTTTTTATGATTTTTGCACCCATTGCGGTTGCAAATCTTTAGTGCCTACGTACCACCTTTCGTGCAATAGGGGATCATGGTACACGTAGTTCCTCTTTCAAAAATTTGAAACACAAATGTGTTGGTTAATTTTATAAGATAAAACATCATCGTCATTGTTTGTGTGGAAAACACACATACTACCGACAATCATGAGAAAGGAGAATTTGCATCATCTCAAAGTGGAGGATATGGCTTGGATTTCAAAATCAACAATGCCTCACTCAACACCCAAGTGGAAAAATATATCGCTTCACTACATATTGTAGAATTATAGTTGTTTGCATCACTACAAGGATTGACAAGCGTCTAATCTTTTAAGAAAAAGTTTCAAAGGTAAAAAGCCAAAGTAGCAAAATGGTCTGAAATGATATTGATTGACTTTTAGTCTTCTCACAGAAAATGTCAAGGTATTATTAAGTTGATTGGAGATTTATTTATGAAAATGTTTTGAAAATGCATGGACATAAGTCCAAGTTTATTGTGAAAATAGTTCAAGTTTCAAAACAAGAAGAGTTTTCAAAAGGAGGAAGGAGATTTTGAAATTAAAGAAGATGGGAGGAGAATAAGTGACTATCCTAAAGCATAGGGTAAAAGCTAGGGATAAGAACCATCTAACCAATAAGAAGCCAATACTTGACATTATGATCCAAGATAGAATTCCCATTCCTTGGATTGAAACCAAGAAAGCAAAAATACTAGACCTCTTGAGATAACCAAACTTCAAGTGTATTACGACTTCATAAAAATTGGGCAGAGTAACGGCTGTATACAGGTGAATTCCATATTACAAACAAAGGGTGTAATCACAAAAACCTGCACACAAAACAAACAAACAACCCAATGTCTTGAGATAAACCTCAAGAACTCCAGACAAAATAATCAGATAAGATCTCCAAAATAGGCCAAGGTTTCTAATCCTAAGTCCAAGAAAAGTCCCATGCTCCATAATGCCAAGGATAGTAACCAAATAGTCCAAGTACCATTAAAGATTTTGTAGGGTTTATGTTGATTATTAAGTATCTGAAGAAAGGAAAATAACAACTCAAGTGAGCAAAGTAAAAATGACAAGAAAATAAATGCTCAAATGAGCAAAGATGAAAATGGCATGGAATGTAAATGCTAAAAGTAAATAGTACATAAAGCATAAAAAAGAATAAAAGCATAAGGTAAAACAAGTCAATAATTATTGGTTAGTTGGATGACCATCTTGAAACTTGAATTTGGAACTCATTAGAGGATTGGTAGAACCAAAGCCTCCACACAACAAGTTGCATTTGCTTTTTGTCAAGTTTATCATCCATTTGGAATTCTCATAAGTACCATTTAATGATCAACGATGTTTAAGTGATCTGTGTTGACCAAAGGTGTTATAGATCCATTAGAGGATTGGTAGAACCAAAGCCTCCATACAATGAATCTCAAGGTTATTGGATAAAAGAGATCAAATTAACATACTTGGGCTAGCAATCATAAGTTTGGGCCACGAATGATCATTTATTCGAATCGGGACAAAATTTAGCGCTATGTTAAGTAATCGTAAGTGGACTTATATAGAAGTCGCACCTATTTTGAGGCCGGTCAATAGAAATTTATGCACCATTTGTTTTGAGACATGATATAGAGATCATGATCCAATAACACCTAGGGCAATAAGAAAGGATAAGATGAAGAGGGGATGGAAAAATGAATAAACCACTTTTGAATTAAATTTTAATCAAACTATTATTAAAATCATTCATTCATTTTTGTGGAGTTAAACTCAACACCATGGATCCAATGATGTTAATGAAGTTCATGATCCAAAATTTAACCCAAGATCAGCCAAAAAATAATCACAAAATAATATCACATTTAATATACACAAAAAAAAGGATTTTAAAATGTTTTAAAAAAAGAAAATAATGAGAAAAATATCAACTATGTCCAAATTAATCAAGAAATAAAAAGTAAGACCATAGAAAAATCAGAAATGGATCCAAATATTTTTATAAAATTTTTGGTAATTTTTAAAAGTCAGAAACTATTTTTAAACTATTTAAAAATTGCTCAAACAAACAAAAATAGGTCAAAAATAGCAAACCTCAATATAAAATTCCATAAAATTTTTAGAAAGTCAAAAATATACAAAATAATATTTATGAATTTTTTTCAGAGTTAAAAAATGTTAGAAAGTATTTTTTAAGTAATTAAAAGAAAGCAAATAATTCAAAAAAATACATAAACTATCAAATGTCAAAATAAAAATGTGAAAAAATAGTCATGAGATCAGAAATAATTCAAAGTATTTTTGTGAATTTTTTCATCATTTTTGGATAAAAAATAAAAGAGTTATGAATTTTGAAAATTTAATCAATAAAAATATAAAAATCAGAAAATAAAATAAAACCAAAAAGATGTGGACCATCAGATCATAGTCAAAACGCATTAGTGAGCTGATCCAGTGCACCAGACGCGCTGTGCTTGATATGGACCTTAGTGAGATACGCATAGAATCGGAAAAAGGGCAACCAATGAAATTAAAATATTTGGCACGCTATCATTGGCTGAGACGAGACATGTCATCATCTTCAACCTCCAGACACCCTGCAATGGGGATTTTGTGAGATCCTTCAAATAGAAAAATTAGAATTCCAGGCTAGTATCATTGAACTCGTCTCTTCAAGACGATTCTAACACCACCATCGCGCCAAATTTATATAAGGTATGGAGAGAGATATGAATCAAAAACCCAGAAAATCGCGAGCACCTTCAATTTCAAATTTCTCTCTCAATTCTCAATTGATTTAAAAATTGTAAGCAGCATTAGAATCAGGAGAAGGAGTAGAATAGATTAGTGCTTGATTTGGATCCAAATGGTGGAGAATTCTACCTTTTCGAAGTTCAAGGAAGAAGCTCTGAAACTGGACTTTTGTAGCTTGAATTATGGCTCGTTTTCATTGGTTTAAGTGCTGGAGAGTTTATATGATGCTTAAGGATGATGAATGCGCAAAGAATTTTGGAAAAGGGAGCTTAAGTCTCAGAAACTGAATTCAAAAAAGATGTGTTCGTATGAAGTTTTGGAAGGGTGTTTTTGGCTCTCAAAGCTTGAACAAATGAATGGGGGATGACCTTCTATTTATAGTGAAGTGAATGGGAATGAGAATTGGAAGAAACGAGGAAGTTTGGAGGGAAATTGAGTGAAGGTCGGGCACGAGTGAAGTGTGACTTCATTTCCATCAAAACTCAACCAAATCTTGTGTTTGGAGTGCTAATAATTTCTGGCAAGTTTGTTAATCATGTTTAAATCAAAAACACGCATAAATCTTGTTTTTAGAAGTCACATTATGGATTTCAAAATTCCGACTTTGTGGAAAATTCAATTTCAAGTTATCAAATTCAAATCCATGGCATTTTCAACTCAAGGGGTCTTACGGCATGATTCTTGATGCTTTACAAGCTATGCAATGGAAAAAGAATGGAATCAAATGGATGCTTGAGCTAAATGTTTCATTGAGTCAAAGTTGAAGAAAAAGGGTTGACTTTCCATATTTGGGAATATTTCAAATTCTTCTTCAAAAATGACCTATAATACTTTGCATCCAAACATGGCCTTCCACTTGGAATTTTATCTTGACCAAAAAATATGGAATGAAGTAGATCTCTTTAATTACATTTTGAAACTTGGACCACTCAAAATATCCAAAAATTGAGCAAGTTATGACTTGTTGAAGTTGGCCAAAAATCATGAAATGACCTATAATCTTTTGCATATTTAAGGCAACTTCCATTCATTTTCCCACTTTACACATAAAAGAAGTCATAAATTTCAAATCCTAAAGATCATATTGGAAAAATAATGGGCTCAAGGTGATAAAACTTGACCAAGTTATGATCATTTGAAGTCACACATGGAAAATTAGGGATTCATCTGGAATAATTGTAATCTTTCTTCTTCACCAAGTTTCTTCCACATGAAAACTCTTTGGAACTTTCGAAGTGATTTTTTGATACCCCTTTGATTATAATGATGTCTTTGGAATCACTCAAAAATACCAAAAGGTGAGCAAGATATGCTCCTTTGAAGTTCAAAACCCTAGCTCCTAGATCAAGAAAATGATTTGAGGAACTTTGACAAGTTTGAACAAACTTCTTGTACAAATATTCTTGCTTTGTGAATAGGAGTTGTTGAGGATGATAGTGAAGATTCATAGCTACCAAAACCACTTCCATATCGTGAATTTTAAGAGAAATATGCTCTTGTGACCAATAGGAACAACACCTTGTCTAAACATGACAACCTCTCCAATCAACCCCTTGTACTTTTGAGTCAAATCTAATAACCTTGAAATGTGATGAACCAAAGAAATCTTGCCATGACAATTCTTCCAAAACCAATCCAATGATGAGGTTTGAACTTCTTAAGCTATATTGACTAGGGAATGGAAATAAACTCATAAACCCATGGAGTAACTTGTTAAATTTTATTGCCCTTACCTACATGGATAACAAGCAAGACAAGCCAACATTGTATTCTATTAGTTAAGTGAATAAATCAAAATAATATTCATGATCACAAAAGGAACATAAGTCAAGGTGCTTGGTAATCCCTTAGAAGGAGCAAAACTCAAAGTAGGGAGGGGAACCAAGAATCCTAGTGTGATCTTGTTGTGAGTGAATCAACATGGTATAATGAAGGGATCTTAGGGGGGAAAATTGGGGTACAACAGATGAGACATTACCGTCTTATCCGAGTGGAAAACATACTTACTACCCACGATTATGAGAAAGCATAATTTGCATTATCTCAAAGTGGAGGATATGGCTTAGATTTTAAAATCAACAAAGCCTCGCTCAACACCCAAGTGGAAAATATCTCACTTCACTACATATCATAGAAGTATAATAGTTTGCATCACTACAAGGATTGACAAGAGTCTATATTTTGAGAAAATTTTAAAGCAAAAATCCAAAGTGGAAAAATGGTTTGAATGTGATTGGTTGACTTTTAGTCTTCTCACAAAAATGTCAGAGTATTATTAAGTTGTTTAAGGTTTGATTAAGAAAAGATTATTTAAAATGTATGGACCTAAGTCCAAGTTTATTGTGAAAGCGGTTCAAGTTTAAAAACAAGAAGAGTTTTCAAAAGATGGAGAAGATTTTTGAAATTAAAGAAGTTGGGAGGAGATGAAGGGACTATCTTAAAGTATAAGGTAAAAGCTAGGGAAAATAACCGTCTAACCAACAAGGAGCCAACACTTGACATAATGTGTCAATGTAGAATTCCCATCCTTTGGATTTGAAACCAAACAAGCCAGGATGATGAAACTTCTTAAGAAAAACAAGCTTCAAAGGCATTAAGTCTTTACAAAAATTGGGCTGAGTAATGACTGTATACAGATGAATTCCCAATCACTGACAAATCATATAATTAGAATAACATGCACACAAAGAAAAGAAACAACCCAATGTTTCGGGGTAAACCCCAAGAACTCTAGGAAAAATGATAATAGAAATCACAAGGTCTCAAGGTAGGTCAAGGTCTCTACTCCTAAGTCTAAGAAGTCCATAACTCCAAAATGCCAAGGATAGTAACCAAATATTCCAAGTAACATTAAAGTTTTTTATGGTTCAAGTTGATTATTAGGCATCTTCAAAAAGAAATGAAAATCTCAAGTGAGCAAAATAAAAATGACAAAGATAAATGCTTAAATAAGCAAAGATGAAAGTAGCATGAAATGAAAATGCTAAAATAAATGTGCTTAAAGTAAAAAGCATAAAGTAAAAGCATAAAATAAAGTCAATTGTTAGAAATTAGAGGTTAGTTGAATGGCCATCATGAAGCTTGAATTTGAAAACTCATTAGAAGATTGATAAAATCAAAACCTCTCAACAACAAGTATCATTTGATTTTTGTTAAGTATATCGTTCATTTCAAAATCTCAAGGCAACAACAAATGATCAATGATGTTTAAATGATTCACTCAGTTCCAAAATTTATGAAGATTCATTAAAGGATTTATAAGACCAAAGCCTCTTAACAATGGATCTCAAGGTTATTGGATCAAAAGTTTCAAATTAAACATGCTTGGTCTTGCAAACATTGGTTTAGGCCAGGAATGATCATTTCTTGAATCAGAACAAATTTTAGCACTATGTTAAGCAATCGTAAGTGGACTTATATAAAAGTCGCACCTATTTTGAGGCCGGTCAATAGCAATCTATGTACCATATATTTAGAGAGATGATGTGTAAATCATCCTCTAATAACATATAATACAAGTATGAAAGGGATGAGATGAATAGGGAAGGGATGCAAGTTATGAAATTAGGGTTTCAAATATCATCAACATCATTCATCTATTTTGGTGGATTTGGTTTTTTAATCTATCAACATCTAAGATCCAATGAGGTTGAAGAATTTGTCACCAAATAATGCCCAAGTCAGAATCAAATAAAATAATAAAAATAAAATTCAATAAGATAATATTTAAAAGGTTAATTAAAAGGAAAATAAATGGTAAAAATACACAAAGTATATTAAAACACTAAATAAAAAATCCTAAAAAAATTTAGAGATCAAATATGATTTAATGAAGGTTGACAAAAAATTTTAGAATTTTTTAAATTCATAAACTATATTTTTAAAATAAAATAAATAGGTAAAAAAACTAAAAATGGTGAAAAATATTAATATCAGAAATAAAAACAAAACAAGGTTATCAAAAATTGCCAAGAAGGCCAAAGGACCTTTCCATAATTTTTCAGAATTTTAAAATTAAGAAATATATTTTTTTAATCAATTAAAACAATTCAATTAAAGTGAAAAATTATAAAAAATATCAAATTATAAAATAAAATTGTGAAAAAATAAAAATCAGAAAGAGAAAAATCCAAAGTATTTTTAATAATTTTTTTCAGATTTTTTGAGTTGGAAATGATTCTTTTATGAATTTTTGAAGTTTAAATCAATTAAAATATAAAAATCAGAAAATAAAAATAAAACAAAAAAGATATAGACCGTTGGATGAATGTCAAAACGCGTTAGTAATCAGATCCAAGGGATCTGGCGCGCTGTGCATATCATGGTCCTTGGTGAATAAACCACTAGATCAATTATTAAATTAGATTTTTTAAAAAACAAGTGGCGCCTTCCCATTGGTTGAGAGATGACATGTTGGTCATCTTCAACCTCCAGCCACGTCCAAAACCAGGTTCCTCAAATTGTAAAATTAGAGGTTCAAACTAATGCCATTCTCTTCGTCTCAACAAGACGAAGAAAATTGTACCCTCGCAAAAAATTTATATAAGTTGTAGCTCAGTCGATTTGAAGAAAACCAGAAAAAAAAAGTTGAATAGGGATTTGAAAATTCATGATCAAAACTCAATTCCAGTTGAAAACAAATGTTGCGACTAGTATCAGAATGATGAAAGCATCATTGGGGTAACAAATTTTGAGAGAATTGATGAAGGAATCTACCTATTGAAGTTCAAATTCAGAGCTCTAAAATTTGACTTGGCTAGCATGATTTAGGATGCTTTAGGGCTTGGTTCTTCTTCTGTTAGATTCAGTGAAGTTCAAGGATGAAGAATTGACAAAGAAAATGGATTGAGGAAGATTGTAAAACCAAATTCGAAGTTGCAGAAATATAGGTTAAGGAAAGAGTTGGCAGGGTGATTCTGGTTATCTAAGATTGAGAAAATGAGTGTGATATAACCATCTATTTATGTGGAAGCAAATGGGATGCTCAAGCGTGTGGAATGATGAACTTTGGAGGGAAATTGTGTGAAGTTGCAAGCATGAAAAGTGTGACTTCTATTTTGCTCAAAACTCAACCAAAACTTGCGTTTCAAGGTGATAATCACTTCTGGAAGAATGTTGAACATGATTAGAAATAAAAACACGCAGAAATTTGGTGATTGGAAGCTGGATTATGGATTTCAAATTCTGACTTTGGAGGAAACTTCAGTTTCAAGGTACCAACTTTGAATCCATGGTGTTCATAGCTCAAGGGGTCTTAGGGCGGGATTCTTGAAGAATTTGAAAGATAAGGTTACAATCTTTACAATGTAAAAATAATGGAATCAAATGGATGCTTGAGCTAAAAGTTATGATGATTCAAAGTTGAGAAAAAGATGCTGACTTTTTGTACTTAGAAAATGTATACGTTTTTCTCAAAAAATGTCCTATAATGTTTTGCATCCAAACATGGCCTTCCACTCAAAATTTACTTTTGACCAAAAAATATGGCATGAAGTAGATCTCTTAAATGACATTTTAAGATTTTAACCATTTAAAAACTCCAAGAATTGAGAAAGTTATGACTTTGTAAAGTTGGTGAAAATCCATGAAATGACCTATAATCTCTTGCATTCTTAGGGCATCCTCCATCCATTTTCAAGCTTTGCACATAAAAGAAGAGTTAAAGTTCACATACTTAAGATCATTATGGAAAGATAATGGGATCAAGGAGATAAAAATTGACCAAGTTATGATCTTTTGAAGTCACATAAGGGAATTTGATGGCCTATCTAGAGGACTTGTAATCTTTCTTCATCATTAGGCATCTTCAACATAAAATCTTCTTGAAACTTTTAAAGTGATTAGTTGATAACCATTTAAAGATAAGCATGTCTTTGGAATTACTCAAAAATCTCACAATATGAGCAAGGTATAGCCCTTAGAAGTCCAAAACCCTAGCTCCCAGAGCATCAAAATGACTTGGAAATCCCTTTCAATTTTAACAAAATTTCTTTCACAATAACTCTTGGCATGTGAACAGAAGTTGTTGTGGGTGATAATAAGAACCCATAGCAACAAAAAGAACCTCCAAATATTGAGAATTGAGAGAGTTATGCACTTGTGATTAAGAAATCAAGAACTTGTCCAATTAGGTCATACTTCTTCAATCAACTCTTGCATATCTTGATTTTATTTGAGAAATTGAAAGATTAGACTCTTGTAAATCCTTGTGGTGATGCGAGCTACTATACTTCTACGATATGTAGTAAAGTGATACATTTTATACTTGGATGTTGAGTGAGGCTTTGTTCATTTTATAATCCAAGCTATATCATCCACTTTGAGAAGACACAAATTCTCCTTTCTTATAATTGTGGGTAGTAAGTATGTTTTCCACTCGGATAAGACGATGATGTCTCATCTCTTAAAATTATGTTTTAAAAATTTTAAAGGTGAACTACGAGTACCCTGATCCCCTATTGCACGGAAGGTGGTACGTAGGAACTAAAGGTTCACAATCATGGCGGGTGCCAAAATTGTAAAAAAATACTTCTTTTCTCATCCCCACAATCTATTTTTCGTATACAACTTTAATAGCCAACCCCCGAACTTATATATAACTTTTATTGGTTCCTGCGGAGTGCCATAGATGTTTAGAGTGCTAATACCTTCCCTTTGCATAACCAACCACCGAACTTAGATTCTCTCCCCCCTTTTTTTGGGTTATTCGCTATTTTCCCATTCCTTTGGAAACAATAAAGCGCGGTGGCAATTTTTATTTGATTTGTGCGAGTTAAGTCAATCCAATGGCTTAGTCTCAACATTTCTACCGCTACAAAATTTGTGAACAAATTTTTCAAGTTTGGACCCGCACCAAACTTTCTTACGGAACTACAGTACCCATAGGTCATTGTGGTGTGCTCATTTAACTTTTTCCGCTTTGCATGCATTTGTATTTTATTCGGTCTTAGCCTTTTTATTCGGGTGTTTTTAATTATAACTTTGATATGAATCAGACTATTTTGTAAAACTTTATTGTGTGTACTTTAAATCATTGAGTTTATTTTATTTTTCCCGCCTTGTGTGCCCCCGTATTTTATTCATTTCAATTTTGTTTTTACGTGCAAAAATTAAAATAAAATGTTTAATGTTTATTTTATTTTTACCCTTTTTTAATTTTTGTTTAAATTTACCAAAACAATACAATATCTAAGGACCAAATGGGTTTTTTTACCATCTAGTAAAACCCTATGAAGTAGGGTATTTAAGGACACTTTATAGAAAGTTAGAAGGGAAACCAATGAGAAACTAGAAAGTGGCGGAGTCTTTCACTCTCTATCCGCAACTCTCAAATTTAGAAGAAAAAAAGAATTTTATATTAAACAAAAAATATGTAAAAAAGAGGGTTGATAGTTATCTTCTTCATTTTCACGTGAGATCCAATTCCTTTTCTCTCTCTCTCTCTATTTATCTCTCTCTCTCTCTCTCTCTCTCTCTCTCTCTCTATATATATATATATATATATATATATATATATATATATATATATATATATATATATATATATATATATATATATATATATATATATATATATATATATATATATATATATATATATATATATATATATATCCCCCTCGCCTGAACCAACACCTTCAACGTTGATACCTTCTTCTTCTCTCAACAAACAAACATAAACTGACAATCCTCTCACTTATCTGACCATACTTTGCCCCACATTTTCAGCACAGACAACCAAGGGCCACATAATTCTTCCTCGCCCTTTGCTCTTCACAACACCACCCACATCTCATATTCTTCCCACTCAGATGTCAAATTCAGATATGCTTTGACAGAACCTCACACTTACCTTCTCTTCAGCCACTTAACTCTACTCACTTACACTTACAGTCAAGCACAACTTCCTACAACCCAACTCTAGTCAACTTTCACTTCTTTGTCGGTAATAATTGTGACACTCCACAATACTTCTGTTCTGCATTTTTCACCACCATCTCAACCTCACTTCAAGACCCCAAAACCTTCACTATAAAATGACTCAAGGCCAAAAAAACTCTAAACAACCACCATCCACTTCTCTTCTCGCCACCTTCACCTTCACCAACGAAAACAACTCA
Organism: Vicia faba; assembly: GCA_948472305.1. Lineage (NCBI taxonomy): Eukaryota > Viridiplantae > Streptophyta > Magnoliopsida > Fabales > Fabaceae > Vicia > Vicia faba. Next base: position 1,633,342,540 of record OX451739.1, on the reverse strand, counting down.
TGAAACTACCTACTTGCTTATTTTCTCCCTCTGTTCACAACACAACCACCATCAGCGTTAACAATCGCAACAACAACTACTATTGGTCACCCTTTGCACAACCTTTGCCCTTCGTTTTTCACTTTTCTGATCTATTCTCCTCTAACTCCCTCAACTCAGATATGAATTTATGCACTATACAACAACACCATAAGCTTTAACAACTTCACAACATTACAGTACCACCATATACAACATAGAAAAATGGTGTTACCGAAAGGAAGAACTGATTAATAATGAACATGACGAAAAGCATGTTAAATGGGAAGAACTTGTCGAAAGAATTATGGGGAGAAGCGATATCCACATATTCCTATCAGTTGAATATGTGTCCAATAAAGAAGCTTGAGAAGATAACACCGGAAGAAGCATGGTCTGGATTCAAACTGAATCTGAACAACTTGAGAGTTTTTGGTCCCGTAGCATATCGACATGTTCCGGGGAATCTTAGAAAGAACCTGGATGATAAGGGGGAGTTGATGATACTTATGTGGTATCACTATACTGGTGGTTACAAGTGTTGTACCCCAAAATTTTCCCTCTTATATTTCAACTTAATAGTTTTATGCTTCATCATGATACATACATATACATTTCATTGGATCTATTGTGTGGGATCAATGATTTTATGGTTGAGTGTGCATTACTCAAAGGAGAAGAGAATTGGTATTCAAAAGAGATAGAGGACTGATAACTCATCATCGTGAGCTTCCTCTAAAAGCATAATATCTTGTCTCTCTAAGTTTCTCAAGGATCATCAAAGGATTAGGGTTTTGAAGGATTGACCACAATCTCCTAACTTTTTGGCTCTGAGCTAGGGTTTTGGTCAAAGTCAATTTGTGATTTACTTTTTGAGCAAAACATGATTCTATGATTTTATACTTGCTTCAAGGTATCCATTTGTGTTCATTTGATCATCACAAGTTCATCATAGGATCCAAATTGGATAGAGGAAGAGGAATTGATTACACTGAGCAAAAGTCAACAGTCAGTCAAAATTGAAAGTCAACTCATGAGTTTTTGGTCAACCATATGATTCTTAAGTCAATAGTCATGAATGATTGAGATTTGATCAAGGGAATCAAGATAAATCACCAAAATTACAAAAGTCACTAAATTAGGGTTTATGAATTTTCATTATGGAAATGCCATGTTCATATAGTCATCTTGCAAGATTCATAACTTCCTCCACAAGGATCATAAATGTGAAAACCAATCCTCAAATTAAAGAGAAGATTATATACTTTAACTATTCCATAAGGAATAATCTCCAAAAAGTTCATGGATAAAAAGTTATGAGGCATTGAAGTAGTGTGTTCATTCAATTTTCGAAGTTTAACACTTAGTGAAAATTTGAAGAGTTTGGTCAGGTTCATGTACTTGTTTTCCAAGGAAGATTTCTCTATGATTTAAGCTCCATCTCAAACAACTTTCAACATCAAAGTTGTTTTCCTTTCTTCAAGATCTATCTCAATACCAAGAGCTCACCATTTGATTCATTATAGCTTAAGTTATGTTTCTTCAAAGGCAAGGCATTAAAATGGCCAATTTGTCAAACACTTAAGAAAAATTTAAGTGTTTAGGATCAACCTCATTTTAGCACTTTCGAGGGAAATTTTGAGGGAGATACAGGTCTTGTTTTGAGTTGTAATCAAAATAAAACTTGTTCCTCTCATTCCCTACTTTTCATTAAGCCCAATTTCTTATGTTTTGAACCAAAATTCTTCAAGTTATGATCAAGATAAGGAGGTTGCATGAACACGTGATATCAATTTTTCAATTATTGCATTTTTTAGCCTAAATGATGTTACATGTCATGTTTCTTTGTGTTAACATCACATTCACACGCACACACCATTATCTTTTTCCAATTTAAGCTAAACCATGTCTTATTCGTGCATGCATGCTGTTGCACCTCAATTTGCCCAAGGACGCCTAAGGATTGACCAGACAAATCCTCCTCCTAAGACAATGAGCCTCAAACTAGGGTTTCCATTTTAATCAAGATGTTTGAGTTCCAAGGGTCCCAAATGATTTCCATTGCCCTAATATGTTCTTAAGATCATCCATGTAAAGTATGATGCCTTGCACAAGAAGTTGCCAAGTCAATTGCTCAAATGCCTAAAAATCAACTATACAAGGTCAAAAGTCAACTGTGGTCCTCATGCAGTCAAACTTCAAGATTTTTGGTCAACATGAACATTTTGAAGTGATATCCATCATTTGATAAAGGGTTGATTATGATTCCTCAAGGAATGCTCCTAATTCATCAAAACTCAAAAGTTGCTAAATTTGGGTTCCTATAGGAAAAGTCAACCAAACTTTGAACAGGCATAACTTTCTCATACTTCATCAGAAATTTCTCATCCAAGGCTCATTTTTAAGAGAATCCAATTCCCTACAACTCATTTCATCCCTCAAGTTGAAGAAATGCACTCATGAAAAGATATAAATTCAGACATTATAGGTCCTTTTCAAAAGTCAACAAAAACACCTTTTGGGTCAAAGCTTCTTACATGAACATGGAAGATCCAATTGATATGAAACCAAAAAGGTGGCTTAGGGGACATCCTAAGTTTCTAAAAATTCCAAGAACACCCTCATACGGTTAAAATTGAGAGAGATGTGCATTGTCAAAGTTGGCCAATTTTTGAAATAATGCATGAAGCAAATATTGACCAAACTTGGATTTTTTTCCTAATGGGCCTATCTTTTCAAGTTTGAAACTCATTCCTAACATGGTCCACGACCTCTAAGCCCACCCATACATTTTCTACTATTTATGCTATTTATTTTGATATTTTAATCATCAAAATTTATAATTAAAAAAATAAATAATAGAAATAATGTAAATTTTGATGTGAATCCATTTTGGGCAAGTTTTATGCTGGTTTATGTCAATTTATTTCATCCAATAACCCTTCAAATATGTCCAGGTTCATCCACATGTGAAAATCGCATAAAATCATCAAATATGGCATTTTTTTCAAATTTTGATCATGGTCTTAAAGCGCAACATTATGAGGGAGATTCTTTCCATGCTTTCTTGTCTCCTCATTCTCCTCTATAAATATAAAGCCATATAAGCTTGAAATACACGAAATTCCTCTCCAAAAATCTCTCAAAAAGCTCTTCAAAAAGCTCTCCAAAAGCTCTTCAAAAAGCTCTCCAGAAATCAAATAATTAGTGCAAGTCATATCTCGAGGTTTCGGTCTCACTCGATTGACATCAAGCCTCAAACCATCCTCTTAAAGTCCTCAGGAGTCTTACAAGGCCCAAGAACAATCAATCACACGCCTAGCACGCCCCCATTTGACAACACCGATTTGGTAAAATTTTAAACTTCGAATCTCTAATTTTAATCACATTTCATGGCATGCTAACGTTTGTTTGAGTTTATATAGAACAGTTATGGATGGTTGAATCAGAGGTTCCATGCAAGAATCTGAAAACACCATGGTTAGGGCATGAAGCTTTCAAGATTCGGGCCTAGGGATTTCTGATGATTTCACCCCATGTTTACTTTTGCTACTAGGCTCATCTTTATTTTTTTGTTTTATTCATTTCATTTATTTCTTTTAATCCCTTTTTTATTTTAATCAATAAACAAATATAAAAATCACATAAAAATAGATTTAGGATTTTTCTTAATTAAATTTTAATTTTGGTAAATTAATTAACTAATCACTTTAACTTTTTTTTAATTAAAATTAATAGAACTTAGGTTTAATTTCATTTTAATTCATTTTTCTTTTCGTAACAAAAATACCAAAAAAACATAGAATTAATTTCTTTTATTTAAATTTCATGTTGTTAGAACATAGTTTGATTCTACAACCCTTGATTAGAGTTTTGATGATAACAAATACAAATAATAAATAAATAAAAAAAATATATACAAAGAACAAATATGCACCTTAAAAATATGTTTTATGTATGCAGAAGTTCTGATGGGATCAGCATCAGAAGATAAGCTAAAATATTACATGCTAAAGCAATCAGATTATACGCTGAAGATTGGTTACCAGAACCTGCGCTTAATTACAATAAACTCTGATTCTAAACAAAGATATATCAAACCAAGTCATCAATATTCTGAAGCGTCATCAGCAGTTAAGGAAAGAAGACTCTGAAGCGTTACTGAACATTCAAGACAAAATTAATGCCAACGGCTTTCTTCAGACAAGATCTTCTCCAAAAGGAAAGTGTGTTATTATCATTAAACTTGCTTTATGGACAACATCATTATATTGTCTATATAAACAAGTCTGCTTGCAAAAAGAAGCATGTACGTACGCACACAACAATTTGCAAAAGATTTCCAAACCACGCATATTCAAGATCTAGCAAATTCATTCTTCATTCTAATCTTAACCTGTGTAATTTATCACAGTTGTGATAAACTGTTTTGTTAGAAAACAACAACACATTTTGTTCAATTATATTGTAAAAGAAGTTCCTTGAGATTAACCGGATTGTGGTTGTACTCAAGAAGACTTTAACAGTTGTTAAAGTAGCTGTTGTAATCTTTTGAGATTAGTGGATTAAGAACTCGTTGGAGAGAGGCGAAATCACCTTGACGGGTGGACTGGAGTAGTTTGAGATCAAACGAACCAGGATAAAAATACTGTGTCATTATGCTGTTTTTTATCCAAGTTTTTCAATTCAACCCCCCCTTCTTGTGTTTTTCACATCTTCACATGTTTCTTTAATAATTAACTTTTTTTTAAATATAGATCTAGATCATTTTTTTAACTTAAACCATTTTCATAAATTAAAACAAAAAACAACAAAAAGATTTTTTATATCTTAGGATTTTTAGACGTCTTTTCATATTTGTGCGTTATTATTCTTTCGCACTTCCTTTTATTATTGTAACTGTATATTGGGATGTAATAGATGATTAGTAGGACCTTTACCGCTTTTATTTATTTTTTCTCCCAGTTTTGAATATGTACATAATCCCCCTCCCCGAAGCCTTGTAATAGCTAGGTTTTATATTTCTGCACTTTTAAATTACTGCAATTATTAACTGGTATATGTATGACTAATAGGATTGTATGGCAAGAATAATCAAACATTAGCAAACTTAACACAAGACTAAAATAATTGAACATAACACACCTTGCACATATGCACCCTTAGGGTATACCTCACTTGGTTTCCTCAGAAAATAATGGTCATGAGCCTGGAACATAGAGATGTCTTAGCAAAGACCCTTAATTCTAAAGTCATCATAAAGATCATGGTCTCTAACGTCCCTCGAGTTGCCTACGAGAAATGATCTTGTCCCTCGATGTTGCCTATATAATGACAGTCCCTTCGAATGCTAAGTTATCTTTACATGTTGCCTACGATGACCATAGCGTCTCTTTCGATAGTCCCTCAACATCCAACGATAGGGTTACCTACTCACTAATAGCAGGATAACGCTGTCTAAAGGAAACTTTAAAATGAACAATCTTTTTCGAGTAGGTAGAAACTCTTAAGTACTTGCTCAAAACAATAAAAACTCTTTTTCATAAACACTTTCAAAACAGTTTTCAAAAACAACTTTGTCACACTCTTGAGGACAGATACAAGGGTTATCACGAAGTTAAACAAAAACTTTTTAAAACACACACAAGCAATTTCAAAATGAGCAAGTACCTAAGAGCCCGTGGAAAACCCCGGATATAAAGGGTGCTAACACCTTCCCTTTCTATAATCTACCCCCTGTACTCAAAAAATCTCGAAAAAAGGTTTTTTTTTGTTCTTTTTCCTTTCCTTGGTTGGATGAAATAAAAGTCGGTGGCGACTCTTGCTTACCACAACATTTGTGAACAAAAAATGCAAACCAGTATAATAGTCGATTCTGCCACCGTATCAAAGAACTGGAGACTCTACTGGGGAGTTAAATAAGTGGGGTATACCTTAGGATCTAGGTCATTTCTAAAATTGCTTTCTTGTTTTTCTTTGCCTGCTTTATCTTTAAGGGTTTTGTTTGGGTATTATTGAAGATCCTACACCCGGATCGGGGAACACCTTTTAGGTAAGTAGCAATAAACTCTGAGGGAACTGTGTGGGGTATACCAACACGGTTGAAGCAGTAGCTACGTTGATGTGGCACTTTGGTTGGTACCGGTAACCCTTGAGTTAATCAGGGAGAGTACGGGGCCGTTGTGTGGTGTCATAAAGCATCAATTGACCTTAGAACCTTTAATTTCACAACTTGGCCAGTAGGACGTAGTGAGATGGCCAGCTTTAGTGTATTCCCAAGGTCGACAGATACTCGATGCTACACTCATTGAGGTTTGAATCCTGAGTTTTATTTGGTTGCGAGTCAATCGCCTATTGAACGAAGCTTGGGGGAAAGATCATTGATATTTAGATCCCTTAGAACCCGGTTACTATTTATAGGACAGGTTGAACCAATCCAACTTCAAGAGGGTGTGACCTTAAAACTCATACATGCTTTAAACCTAAGGCTACTTGTGTGACTTATTTGCTTTCTTTGCCTAATAATTTGAACTCCTTGCAAGGCTTTGTTTGTATTCCTTTTAGGACCTTGTTTGTATAAATATAATAAATTGGTTTCTTACCCTGCATTCTTGCGTGATGCATAGCATACACATCATAACATCATGCCTTAATATTTCCTTAAACATTTCAAGGATCTCAAGGGCATGTGATGCAGGTTATGATGAACCAGACGTCTAGCAAGGGGCAAGGGGATTTATTTTCCTCTAGCCAGTGTCGTCAAAAGATCAAAACACGACAACTTGAGTCAGGATCTATAACCCATTTGATATAGTGAGCTTGACTCTTGTAGAAGGACTTTCAACGATACGAAGTGCTTCAATCAAAGCGGCAAAATTTCAACTTATGACATTTTCTTGTTTACCCCGCGAGATCCTTGAAAATATTGCATACATATATAATACATATCATTGCATAACAGGTCTTCCAGTACAGGTCTCTCATGTTCTCGCTGTTTATTTCAGGAATGGCTTTCCGACAAGACAACAGAGATCTCCAAACTCAAGAAGCTCAGTTCAGGGAAATGTTCCTAAACTTATCCAAGGGGCAGGAAGAGTTGAAAACACTCCTCGCTGGGAAATTGGTCAAGAAAAGTCCTGAAGACAATAGGGACAAACGGCTGGAACAACTGCAAGCTGGGGTAGATGCAATGAGAACCCAGACGCTAGGGAAAACGGCTCTTATCCAAGGCCTAGCCCGGGGACAATAAGAGCTGAGATCCATCATCAACCAACTTCATCAAGACGGATACAACAGTATGAAGCAAACAGTCGAGGTCGGGGACCAAGTCATTGATCAACCTCCAAGAAGACAAAAGGTTGTTTTGGTGAAGAGTGGACCTTTCTAAATTGCTACCATGTCACGGGTCCGACAACAACCTCGCCAAAAACAACGGGTTAATCAGTGTAAGCTGGATATACCCAAAAGGCAGTTTACCAAACTCAACGTGTCATTGTCTCAAGCTTTGCAACACCTGTTGAGGATGAATCTGATTATGTTGATAGGACCTCATCCGAATCCTAAGACTTCCTCTCCTAACTACACTCTGAATGCAAGGTATGCTTATCATTCTGGCAGCCCAGGGCACGATACTAACAATTATTGGACGCTGAAATACAAGATTCAAAATATGATTGATCCAAAGGAGATTGAATTCGACCCACTTGAGACTCCCAACATGATTACTTCCCCCCTACCAAAACATGGCTAGGATCAAAAGCATTTTTGTTCATTTGAATTCTCAAGTTGTATTTTCTTTGTTTATTCGAACAATTATTGTCATGTCAAAACTTTGTTATTTCATTAATGCATTACACATGTCTGTCTTGAATTACTCTGTTTTCACTATGCTTAAACTTCTATATACTTCCTTTTCATGATATTCAACTCTCGATTAAAATCTCAAAGCCTTATAGGGAGGATGACGAAAATGATACCACAATCTCTACAATATTCTTTTGAGTAGACCTTGTTGACGATGTACATGCGTTGTTTCAAATCCTAAATAGTGGAGTTATAAGGAAGATAATCCTTGGTCAACCCCTTTGAGCCAAATAAGTAGGAGTTTTTCTTTCACACAAATTAAAACCCTTAATCACAACCTGGGGCGGGGTAGTTTTCTTAGTTAATTCAGGTGCACATTCAGTCGCAATCTACCACTTCGTATATAACGAATGGCATCGAAGACGTCCTTCCAAAACAAAAGACGATGATGGTTCCGCATAATCGTCAAGACAGGAAGTCATTATCTCTCGAAATAAAAGCCCATTAAGTCAAAACCTATGAAGGAGACTTAAGAAAAAAACTGGGGCATCCCGCTGACTGTAATCACAAAAAGAAATAGTTCAGGAAAAAGACAGGGATAAAAAATAAAAAAGAAAGAGGTCCTATAAATCCTCGACAAAAAAGATTACAAAAATGACTGCCTATGCAAAACAAACTTTCAGTATCCGAACCATTACCGGAACATCAAGGACAGTACTTCAGGACCCAATTAGGATTCTGAACGCGCAATTAGCTGAGCATAGGACTGAAGGACATCACGAAGAACGGGTGGGTACAAATAAATTTTGAGCCTTTATCCTTTGTTTCTTAAACCGTGAACCAGGCCACGTTATAACCCTTAAAAGTCCTACCTGAAGCATAGGTTAGTTTGAGAGCATAGTATTACAAAGGTATCTTGACTCCTGTAGGACTTGTTACGAATCCTGAGTTGATATCACATTCTTGTAAATTTTGTTTTACTATGCAAAACACATTTTCAAAAAGATTTCAAGACAGACATGAGTTTGCATTATTTAAATGACATTGTTTGCATATGACTAGTTGTTTGACAACAGAGAAATCTGCACAATGGATATTCAATGAATAGACATCCTCTCAATGGACAGAATCACCTCAACAAGAAAGACACTTCCAACAACAGGTCTTCCATAAGCAAAGGGCATGACATGATGTCTAACATAGTTGGGGCAGTCTCTCCAAAAGTGCCAAATAACCAGGGGCAGATCTCCATCTGAATCACTTGGGGAATTACGCATGTAATCCAGCAATGAATCATGTGCCATCAAGAAAACATCTTGACAGTACTACAACACAACACTGTGGACGGTGATAACTCCCTACATCCTGAGAACATGGACATAGTCGGAAAAGACCACGCATGAAAAAGACCCGCTAGGTCGACTGGCCTAGGCAAAAATAAGGGCATCTCGGCGAACCAAAAAAGTTCAGGCAAAAATTAGGGATAAAAACAAAAAAATCTGTATACCCGGCAAGTCGAAAACCTGAAAAGGCGGCTTGGGCAAAAAAGGGTATCCCGGTGGACTGGAAATCTGAAAAGACAGTCCAGGAAAAAGTTAGGGATTAAAGCGTACGACCATGTCCCGAAGACTTATCATTCTGATTCGCAGTTACCATGCACCTCATGAGTTGGGATAACACTCAAGCTATCCACAAAGCCTCTGCATGTACTTTCTCCAGCAAGTACAGGGGCAGAAAAGTCCTGAAGCAAAGTCATTGTCGTATCCTCGGTATACGTCCCGGTGTTATCTATACTCCCCACAGAGTAGAGACAATTAAATCTTTAACATCGGCTTCCCCAAACAGGAGTTACTCTCCCCAACTGGGTCCCTTCAGAAAACTGACATCTATATTCCCCAGCCGAATTTCATAATCGCAAGCGGGTCATAAAGTTTTCTCTCGAACAGAGTTTATTTCTCTGAATATATAAGCTCAATCCCCAACAGAGCTTATTACTTCAGCTACGGAAGTTCATCTTCCAACAGAGTTATTTCCCCGCAAAGTTAATCTCAAACAGAGTCTCTCCCAGGCATACTATTCACAAACAGGAGTAAATCCATGGCATAGTCATCTCCGTTCACCATCCCCAGCAGAAGTAGAAGAACCACTTTTTCTATGACGGTCAGGAATTCAATTTCCAGTACTCTCCGAGAGCAGTCAGGGATTTATTTTCCTGAACTCAAATATGACACAATAGCATCTCATGTTCATACATCATGACATACGCACACATATTGCATACAGCATAATCTCATTTATTTTGAGAACATCATCATACAATGCATTTCATGCATCACATATAATTAATCATGTACCTTTTCAGGAAAGATGGTTATCATCAACAATTTCCAACAGGTCCAAGATTAGCTCCTGAAATTAAACAGAGTAATTATATGTGCGACCAGATGCAGCTTTACACGGGTTTGTCACGAAGCAATCTTACACGGGTTTCTCCTAAATACAGCTTCACACGGGTTTATCCTGAAAAAATCTTACACGGGTCCCTTCTCATACATTTCCAAATAAAGTTTCACACGAACTCATCCCAAAGTAACCTTACCCAAGTTCCTCCTGAAGCCCTACACGGACTTATCTCGAAGCAACCTTACCTAGGTTCCTTCTCGGTTCAGATGAATTTTTACCCAAACTCCCCATGAAGCAACCTTACCTAGGTTCCTTCTCGGTTCAGATGCAGTTTTACCCAAACTCCCCACGAAGCAACCTTACCTAGGTTCCTTCTCGGTTCAGATGCAGTTTTACCCAAACTCCTCACGAAGCAACCTTACCTAGGTTCCTTCTCGGTTCAGATTTAGTTTTACCCAAACTCCCCACGAAGCAACCTTACCTAGGTTCCTTCTCGGTTCAGATGCAGTTTTACCTAAACTCCCCACGAAGCACCCTTACCTAGATTCCTTCTCGGTTCAGATGCAGTTTTATCCAAACTCCCCACGAAGCAACCTTACCTAGGTTCCTTCTCGGTTCAGATACCCAAACTCCTCATGAAGCAACCTTACCTAGGTTCCTTCTTGGCTCAGATGCAGTTTTACCCAAACTCCCCACGAATAAACCTTAGCTAGGTTCCTTCTCGGTTCAGATGCAGTTTTACCCAAACTCCCCAGAAAGCAACCTTACCTAGGTTCCTTCTTGGTTCAGATGCAGTTTTACCCAAACTCCCCACGAAGCAACCTTACCTAGGTTCCTTCTCGGTTCAGATGCAGTTTTACCCAAACTCCTTATGAAGCAACCTTACCTAGGTTCCTTCTCGGTTTAGATGCAGTTTTACCCAAACTCCCCACGAAGCAACCTTACCTAGGTTCCTTCTCGGTTCAGATGCAGTTTTACCCAAACTCCCCACGAAGCAACCTTACCTAGGTTCCTTATCAGTTCAGATGCAGTTTTACCCAAACTCCCCACGAAGCAACCTTACCTAGGTTCCTTCTCGGTTCAGATGCAGTTTTACCTAAACTCCTCACAAAGCAACCTTACCTAGGTTCCTTCTCGGTTCAGATGCAGTTTTACCCAAACTCCCCACGAAGTAACCCTACGACCCAGGTTCCTTCCCATAAGCCCTACTATCCAGGCTTTCATCTTGAAGTAACCCAACGACCCAGGTTCCTTCCCATAAGCCCTACTATCCAGGCTTTCATTTTGAAGTAACCCTACAATCCAGGTTCCTTCCCATAAGCCCTACTATCCAGGCTTTCATCTCGAAGTAACCCTACTATCCAGGTTCCTTCCCATAAGCCCTACTATCCAAGCTTTCAACTCGAAGTAACCCTACTATCCAGGTTCCTTCCCATAAGACCTACTATCCAGGTTTTCATTTTGAAGTAACCCTACGACTCAGGTTCCTTCTCATAGCCCTACTATCCAGGTTTTTATTTCGAAGTAACCCTACGATCCAGGTTCCTTCTCATAGCCCTACTATCTAGGCTTTCATTTCAAAGCAACCCTACTATCCAGGTTCCTTCTCTCTTATCTCGAGACAACAGTTTACAACACTATAAGACCTGGACCTGACCAGACACGGACGGTTTCACATTTCCCCAGTAAGTCATTGTGCAGCCTGGACCCTGACCAGATAGGCAGTTTACTTCCACCTCCTCAATCAGGAGTTAATTCCCTAGTAGAGTAATGGATAATCGAAGCTCTTGTACTCTATTTCCCAGGACATAAATCAACATTCCCCGGCGAAGTTCTCCCCAACAGAAGGTACAAAGTTTCTCGCAAAGGAATCTCTTATGCGATCGATATCTTTTTTGGATGGCATCTTTAAGCCCATCTCCAACGATTCTTTGTCAACTTCCAAATGATATCTGTAAGCCCATTCCTGATATCACCAGTCAGTATTACTCCATGCGAGTGCAAATTTCTAGGCCCTCTAGTGTCCAATCATCTTCCACCTTAAAATTACGAAAGGCAGACCAGGCAATCTTCATCCTCAGGTTTAAGAAGATTGAACAGGGGAAGCTATTGCACCCCAAAATTTGACCTCTCATTTTACTCAACACATGCTCATTGAGGTCCTTAATTTTCCCAAGGATGCCTAAGAATTGACCAGACAAATCCTCCTCTTAAGACAATGAGCCTCAAACTAGGCTTTCCATTTTTATCAAGATGTTTGAGTTCCAAGGGTAACAAATGATTTCCATTGCCCTAATATGTTCTCAAAATCATCCATGTCAAGTATCATGCCTTGCACAAGAAGTTGCCAAGTCAATTGCTCAAATGCCTAAAAATCAATTGTACTAGGTCAAAAGTCAATTGTGGTCCTCATGTAGTCAAACTTCAAGATTTTTGGTCAAAATCAACGTTTTGAAGTGATATACATCATTTGATCAAGGGTTCATCATGATTCCTCAAGGAATGCTCCTAATTCATCAAAACTCAAAAGTTGCTAAATTAGGGTTCCTATAGGAAAAGTCAACCAAACTTTGACCAGGCATAAAATTCTCATACTTTATCAAAAATTTCTAATCCAAGGCTCATTTTTAAGAGAATCCAATTCCCTGCAACTCGTCTACAGCCCTCAAGTTCAAGAAATGCACTCATGAAAAGATATAAACTCAGACATTATAGGTCCTTTTCAAAAGTCAACAAAAACACCTTTTGGGTCAAAGCTTCTTACATGAACATGGAAGATCCAATTGAGATGAAACAAAAGAGGTTGCTTAAGGGACATCCTAATATTTCTAAAAAGTCCAAGAACACCCTTATAGGATTAAAATTGAGAGAGATATGCATTGTCAAAGTTGGCCAATTTTTTAAAAAATGCACGAAGTAAATATTGACCAAACTTGGATTTTTTCCAAATGGGCCTATCTTTTCAAGTTTGAAACTTATTCCTAACATGGTCCACGACCTCTAAGCCCGCCCATACATTTTTCTACTATTTATGCTATTTATTTTGATATTTTATTCATTAAAATTAAGAAATAAATAAATAAATAATATAAATAATGTAAATTTTGATGTGAATCCATTTTGGGCAAGTTTTATGCTGGTTTATGTCAATTGATTTCATGCAATAACCCTTAAAATATGTCCAGGTTCATCCACGTCTGAAAATGACATAAAATCATCAAATACATCATTTTTCAAATTTTGATCATGGTCTTAAAACACAACATTATGAGGGAGATTCTTTCCATACTTTCTTGTCTCCTCATTCTCCTCTATAAATATATAGCCATACAAGCTTGAAAGACACGAAATTCCTCTCTAAAAAGCTCTCAAAAAGCTCTTCAAAAAGCTCTCCAAAAGCTCTTCAAAAAGCTCTCCAGAAATCAAATAATTGGTGCAAGTCATATCTCGAGGTTCCAGTCTCTCTCGATTGACATAAAGCCTCAAACCGCCCTCTTGAATTTCTCAGGAGTCTTACAAGGCCCAAGAGCAATCCATCAGACGCCTAGCATACCCCCATTTGACAACACCGGTTTGGTAAAATTTTAAACTTCGAATCTCTAATTTTAATCAGATTTCATGGCATGCTAACGTTTATTTGAGTTTATATAGAACAGTTATGGATGGTTGAATCAGAGGTTCCACGCAAGAATCTGAAAACACCATGGTTAGGAAATGAAGCTTTCGAAGATTCGGGCCTAGGGATTTCTGATGATTGCACCCCCTGTTCACTATTGCTACTAGGCTCATCTTTATTTTCTTGTTTTATTCATTTAATTTATTTCTTTTAATCCCTTTTTTTATTTTAATCAATAAAAAAATATAAAAATCACATAAAAATAGATTTAATATTTTTCCTAATGAAATTTTAATTTTGGTAAATTAATTAACTAATCACTTTAACTTTTTTTAAAAATTAAAATTAATAGAACTTAGGTTTAATTTCATCTTAATTCAATTTTCTTTTCGTAACAAAAATACCAAAAAAACATAGAATTAATTTATTTTATTTAAATTTCGTGTTTCTTTAATAATTAACTTTTTTTTAAATATAGATCTAGATCATTTTTTTAACTTAAACCATTTTCATAAATTAAAACAAAAAACAACAAAAAGATTTTTTATATCTTAGGATTTTTAGACGTCTTTTCAAATTTGTGCGTTATTATTCTTTCGCACTTCCTTTTATTAATGTAACTGTATATTGGGATATAATAGATGATTAGTAGGACCATTACCGCTTTTATTTATTTTTCCCCCAGTTTTAGATATGTACATAATCCTCCTCCCCGAAGCCTTGTAATAGCTAGGTTTTATATTTCTGCACTTTTAAATTACTGCAATTATTAACTATTAGATGTATGACTAATAGGATTGTATGGCAAGAATAATCAAACATTAGCAAACTTAACACAAGACTTAAATAACTGAAAATAACATACCTTGCACATATGCACCCTTAGGGTATACCTCACTTGGTTGCCTCAGAAAATAATGGTCATGTCCCTCGAATGTAGGGATGTTGTCAAATTTGTCCTACCTCGATAAATATGTTCTTCAAGATTAAAATAGAAGAAACATTTAATTAAGGATGGTACATCAGTATCTGATTGCCCATTGTTTATCTAAGAAAAAGGGTGTATTTTAACTAAGAATAATGGGGCGTTCTAAATCAGAAAGACTCATAAACTCATTCGCGTAGTATGTTTCCCAATGGCCCATACGATTCGAAAGGAAAATTATTCAAATACTTATTAAGCTAATAGTTGTTATTAGTTAAAAGGAAGGTTAAAATTCAAAAAATATATATAGTTAAGCCCATTTAAATGCTATGTGGTGTTAAATAGTGAATAGGGGGTGTATCAATAACTAAGGCTCGTGCGAGTACTACTATTTTAGCAAAAGAAAGGGGGGTGAAGTTGCAATCTAAAATCCATTAGAATACATGTTGGCCCATTAAGGTTTTTAAAATCGGCTCATTTGTCATTTTTGTTGATGATTTGTTTTAGAAGAATTATTATAAAACGTTGGCTACTATTAATCCTCTCTACAAATTATGAAATATAAATCTATTACATTTATTATTAAAAGGGGGTAAATTGTTTTGGTAAATAATGTTTATAAAAAATTTATTTTGTTTATTAAAAGTTTTGTTTGAATCTGCCACAAACTATAGGCCCATTAAGCAACTTCCAAAGTGGCTCATTTGGCATTTGCGAACAAGATTGCTACCTGTTTCTTATTACTACTATATTCCTAATTTATTGATTAATTTATTTCACAGAATTAATAGATTTAATGAAGTGATGCTTTGGGAAAGGGTTGTTGATTTGGTTTGCAAAGGCCAGTTGGGCCTAGTTCGAAAAGATTTTTGTTTTGCAAGTAATAAAAAAATAAAAACAATTATTGCTAGGCTGATGGTCTAAAGGCCCAAACTCAATTATTGGAAGTAAGTTGGGAAATGAATAAAGAAAACGCAAGGCCCAGATGAAGAAAAACGGGCACTATTTCAATCAAAGTTAAATTCACACATTGTTTGTAAAACTAACATTTACTGTTGAAATCAAGACTAAAGTTGTATCAAATTGCAGAAAATGCATATCGAATCTTGTAATTTCCAGAACACCTAATTAACTTAATCAAATCTCAGAAATAATCTAAATTACAAAAATCATATCTATTACAACTAGACAAAATCGAATCAAATCTCAGAAGATCAATTAGATTGAATCTCAAAACCCTAAAAATCTCTAACAAATCCTAAATCTAAGCTTATAACGGTAATTCCTAAATCTAACAAATGGAAACCCTGAAAATTCCTAATGCTATAAATACTGTAATACCAAAAGCAGAAAGGAGGAGGCTAAGACGAAAACTGGAAATTTTCTGAGACGAAGAAAAAGAGCAAGAAATTCTGAGACGGAAACCTTGAAACCAGGAAGAACGCAAGACAAGCCTTTGACGTTGAAGACCAAAAGAAGAGAAAATTACAGTTTTTGGATTGGAAACCCTAATCGTGCTTGAACCACCATCTTTCGCTTCAAACTCCGCCACTACATCACTGAACCTGCGAATCAAAGAGATCGAGAGAGATTAGCTTAAAGCAGAAACTCGAGGTTTCGAATACTGAGGCAAAAAAGGGTAAACTTAGCTTTCTATTTTTTTTCTCTGATTATTGACTTGGGGAATTGTCGGGTGGGTTTATGTTGAGAGGAGTGGTTATGGTAGCGCTACGGTGGTGGTGGTAGAATAGGGTTTGCAAAGGGAAAGGATAGAAAGAGAGGAGAGAGGACAAGGATATTGTGATTGGAAAGGAGACGAAAATGAAGGAAGTGTAACAAATACACTTCTTGTATTCTGAATGTGTCCAATATACGCGCGCGTAGGGTAATGATGGTGCACCCTCATTTTTTGTCCGTTTGATATGTATTGGACGGCCGTAAGGCCAAGTCCACTGTAACACTATACGTCCTCGCCATACTCGATTATGCTAGCCCCTTTGCCTGAACGCCCTGGGCCTAAGCATATTATTATTCACACCCTCCCCTTGCCAATGGTTACTAAACCCATCAACAACATACACCCCCTTTTAGCCAACGCATTGGGCTCAACCCATATCACTTTTAGCACCCCCATATTTTACTTAAAAACGAGATTTACACCCCCTGCCTAACTAATCCTTTTTACATTTTTTTTATATAATTAGTATTTTCTTATTAATATTATTATTATTATTATTATTATTATTATATTTATATTTTTATTATATTTATAATTATTAATTGTAATAATTATTATCATTGTCAGTAATTTTTTATTTATAGTATTATTATTTATTATATGTAAATATTACTATATCATTAAATAAATTTATTTTATATTAAAACTGCATATTTCACTTTATATATTATTTGCATTAAATTATTTTCTAATCATGCATTAATAAAGACGTTTTCGCAATTAATACAAATAAAAAACACAAACAAATATCAAACTATTTTCGCGAACAGATTAAGCTAATTAACAATTCCCTTTTGCAAATGGGTTTCGAACTAATTTTGGCTTACTGCGTACTCAATCAAAATTTCCGCAATCGCTACTCCCGACCGAGATCGAAGTGATTCAAAATATTTTCGTAAACCCTTAAAAAAACACCAACCCATACGAACTATGAATTGGGACTCTGATTCCTCATGAGAGGATACGTAGGCACGTGATCTAAAATTGTGGTGAGTCTTGCTAATTAAAACTTAAAACCCTGTTTATCCCAAGCCTAAACCTAGAGCTTAATATCCTTGTGAACAAGGTGGATCAAAGGTGCCTAACACCTTCCTTTCGTCTAATTGAGTCTGTAACCTAGAATCTCTGTCTGCAAATTAGGGTTTTCTATTAGGTTCCCTTCCCTAGGATTAAAACTAATAGTGACGACTCTGATTAAAAAACTAGTCGCAACAGTTGGCGGCTCTGCTGAGGACTCTCCTTAAACCCTAGGTTTTTAGGTCTCTTTTGGGTTTTCATTTTTGTTTATTTGCATTAATTTATTTATTGAATTTTATATTTTCTTATTTATTTTTATTTATTATTATATATTTGCTATGTGGCGGGTTTTATCTCAAAAAATATATATTTCCAATAAACCTAAAAAAGGAAGGTTCGTCTATTAGCTTAGGGGGTATATCATCCCTGCGATTTTATGTGACGACTTCGCCTAGAGTCGGTGAACTTCCGAAAAAGGAATACTTATCGAGAGATATCCTCTTGACGAGTAGGACTTTGGAAGGTCACCCATGACTTTTTGTAACGAATTTAACCCAAAATCTCATGACGAGACCTTTCACGACTTGGAGACGAAAGTTTTAGTCCGTAAAGAGGCTCTACCTAAGGGAGGCCCTTGTGCTTTGTAGCTTTGGTATTATTCATGATACCCTTAAGGAAATCGGATTCTGGGAGGGTAGACTAACTACATGTCAAAATTAAGGAATCTACCTTCTAAGGGTACTTATCACAAAATCCCGTTACTCACCTATACATTCATTACATTCATGCATATCTCATGTTCATCATTTATTCCTTTTATCTGTCTTATTCACATGGTGCAAAATAAAAGATAACAAAGTCAAGATTTTTTGGCGACTGTCTTAAAAATGGATGCCAAAGGGAAAAAACTTTTCCGCGTCAACACTTGCAAGCCCGACCTTTCTGAAATCAAAATGATAAAAGGTAAACTGTCCGAAAGAGCTTTGAAGATGTACACTCGCCGTTATGGGGATACCCTTGATTTGACTAAAGTAGAAGTACAAATGGACGCAGTCTCTGCCCTAATTCAGTTTTATGACCCTCCATTAAGATGTTTCACTTTCCAAGACTTCCAGCTAGCACCGGCTCTGGAAGAATTTGACAGAATCCTGAATTTCTCCAAAGAAAAGGCTTATGTGGATATTGGGCAAACTATTGAAGTCAAAGCTTTGGCAAAAGGCTTAGGGATCCCCTATGCTGAGGTGATGCAAAATTACCAAAGAGAAGGTCCGATACAAGGAATCTAAAGGATATAATTGGAAGCTAAGGCACTAGAGTTTGCTAATTATAAGGAGTGGGAGTCTTGTGTTGACTGTTTAGAGCTGTTGGTATTTGGTGTAATCTTATTTCCTCAGACTGTGGACTATATTGACCCCGCAACCATTAGTATATTTTGGGGAGCGAAAGTATTTAATACGGATCCTACTCCCACCTTGCTTGCCGATATTTATTACACTTTGCATATGATGTATGAAAAAAGAAGAGGTACGTTAAGTTGTTGTATCCCTCTTCTATATACTTGGTTCATGACTCACCTCTACAAGGAAGATTATATGATCCCAGAACTGAACAGATGTGAGTGGCCACAGAAATTAAGGTCTCTCACTGCAAATTCATCATTATGGTATGCAAGAAAGTTGGATATTGGTGACATCACTATTAGCTTTGGATATTTTCCTAACGTCCCCCTTATTGGATCGCGAGGCTATATTAACTACAACCCTACTCTAGCCCTACGACAGCTAGGGTATCCTTTGGAGGACAAACCTTCGGACGAACAACTCCGACCATTTATCATCCATAATATGGGTATAGAAGATCAAGGGTTGCTCAACAAGGTTATTTGGGCTTGGAATAAAGTTAACAAAAGAAAGGCTGAAAGAGAGAATTCCATAGCAAGAGAACCCTACACCAAATGGGTCCAGGATAGGGCATGAATTATCAAGCTTCCATTCGAGAAGGATCTAGAGTACAAGTCGGAGGTCCCAGAGATAACACCTATATCTTTGGAAGAATTCGACCATCTAAAAAATGCCTTAAAACAAGCTCAAATAGAGAAAGAAGCACTGGAAGTCGACCTCCTCAATCTGACCAAAGAAAAGAAACAGATGCAGCTTATACTTGAGTCAAAGGACAAGCAAATTAATAAAAGTCAAAAGGAACTGGAGAAAGAAAGTCTCATACGAAAGCGTACAACTGAAGGGTTGTTAAGTGCAACGTTCAACCTAGATTCCCACAACCAAAGGTTAGAAGAGGTCGTTGTTGAAATCGGGAGGTTGACTAGGTGGTATGAAAAGGCGACACATGACAAAAGGTGCTAGAGGGAAGTTTGAGAGCCCAAATTCAAAGTCTGGCACAAGTTTCCTTAGATCAAGAGGAGAAAATCAAATACCTCGCCGCCGAACTCCAAGATAGCCACGAATTAGAGGTCAAGGTACGCCTTGAGAGGATAGAAGCAGAGAAACTTTTGACTCAGGACTCGAGAATATGAACATGTATGTTTAGAGCTGCAAGGTCTTCAAAGGACTTTCTCATCCAACGGAGACTTTACACAGAAATGCAGGGTGAAAAGATGTATTGGGAAGAGCAGTACACTAAGATCACCCAAGCAGGGAGGGATAACCATAAAATAATCCCTCATCTTTACCAGGAATATAGGCACTACAAAGACAAATATGAAAATCTAGCCTTCTTAGCCAATAACCTCATAGAGGACATCCCTAGAAGTTTAAGGGATGCAGAAAATGTGATGGTTCCTCTTCCGAAGGACGTTGAAGACTTTCTACAGCTCTGTCGGGCAATGGTTTATGGCTTCAGAGCACACATATGCAGGCGCGCCTAGGAGATTTAGTTCTTTTTTATTATGTTTACGCAAACAGTTTTGATTTCAGTTTGTAATATTTTTCAATATCTAGATTATGTTACCCTTAATAAAGGCGTTTTGTTTCCCTATCTCGAAGGCATATCTGTTTTTAAGCTGGTCACCAAATAGAATAATAAGTGGATACAAATACATACCCCAATGATTAAGACAGTTAAAATAAAAATCATTTCATAATCATACATCCTCATCTGCACGCATGTATCTATAAAAAATTCACATGTCATTTTAAAGGAAAAAACTAATTCGCTTTGAAAATCTCTCCAGTTAAGCCATTGGTAAAAGAAGACCTTCACCTCCTTGGCCCCATATCAAACAAGGGCCCATCAACAGAAAACAATGGAACAGATCGAGGAGACTCAAGTTGTGTTCAAAGAGGATCTTGATCAGGTGAAGGGTGACGTAAGCTCAATGAAAGGAGATTTGAGCCAGGTTCTTCTAGCTTTGAAGAACATTATCGAAAGGCAGGATCAAATCCCAAAGGTAGCCTTTGAAGAGGTAGCCCGAACCATTGGTGCACCGAGCGGTCACCAAATGAGGAAAGATCCAGAAGCAGGACCCCAAAAATCCGCCATGGCCCAGCAAGAGGTCGATACTGAAGGATTCATCCCACCACCATCAAAAGTAGGGGCATCACACACCTTACAAATTCCAACTAATAACACAGATAATTACTTGGACTTACAATACAACGATCATGACCCAGAGGATGCTCCCCCAGGCACCCTTGAAGACAACCAGTGCTCAAGCTGCGGACAACCCACTGGTAATGAATCAGTACAAAGCCTTAGAAGAAAGACTGAAGGTTGTGGAGGGTGTGATATGGTGGGAAGAACTGACTGTTTTTGGAATGCTGGTTTACGTTTTGCATTTTGTGTTTGCAAAATGTCGCGATAAGCAAGAGTCGCCACTGTCTTTTATTTTATCCAACAACGAAAGGAAAAAAGCACAGAAAAATTCCTTTTTCGAGATGTTTCTCGGGTTCGGGGGATAGATTATAGAAGGGGAAGGTGTTAGCACCCTTTCTATCTGTGGTTATCCACGGGCTCTTAGGTACTTTCTCATATTGTTTTCAAAATAGTTTTGTTTGTGCTTGTGGGTTTGAAAAAAGTTTTTGTTTTGAAACTTCAATTTAACTATTGCTTCTGTACTCAAGAGCGTATGAAGTGTTTTTGAAATCTTTGCTCGAAAAGGTGTAAGTGTGAAAAAGATTTTGTTTTTTGAAAGAGCAAGTATCTAAGAACCATCTACCTACTCGAAAAAGGAATCGTTCTATGCTAATGTCCTTTAGGCAATGCTATCCCACTATTGATGAGTAGGTAGCGTCGTCGTTGGAGTTTTAGGGTCAATTCGAATGAGGGACATACGGTCACTAAAGCAATGTTAAGACGCCTTAGCGGTAACCCTAATGTCTTAGATCATTTGTTTGAGGCAACAATATCCGAGGCAACTGTTTCGAGGCGACTATGATCTTTTAGACAAGAGGGCGACCTCTAAAACAACCTATACTCAATGACCGCGTACGAAGGCAACCAAGTGGGGTGTACCCTAAGAGTGCGCATGTGCGAGTGCGTTGTTTTCAGTTATTTTTATCTTTATACATGTTAAGGGTGATCTAATTTGATTTTAAGATTAAGCAATCATTCTTATCATGCAAACCCTATTATCAAACATCTAACAGTTATAATTTGCGGAAATAAAATGCGGAATTTAAATTACAAGGCGTCGGGTATTTACATCGCCAAAGACAAACCCTTTGAAAATAAATAAAGCAATAAAAATAATTAAAAGTCCTATTAACTATTACATCCGTGAGCAAGTACATTATTGGATAAAAAAAAAGTAAATCGCATGCGGGAAATTAAATCGAGCGCAAGATTAGGGTTTTGACCCTTTTGGTTAAAGAAAATATATTTTGTTGTTTTTTTATTTTAAGAAAGAAATAACCTAAATTAATTACTAAATTAAATTAATAAATTAATTAAATGAAAAATTAATTATGACATATTTTTTGATTTTGTTATTTTAAGAAAGAAAAATGAAATTAATTAAATTAATGGTTAATACCTAATTAAATATAATTAATTATTTATTTACAAAATAGGTTAAAGTTATTCTAGAATTAAAAACCCAAATTAATTAATTAGTGTTTATTAAGAAAAAATAAAAGCTAAAATTTGATTGAATAAAAATATTTTTTGGTGATTTTATTTTATAAAAAGAAATTTGTGATTGGTTAGAAGTTAAATAAAATAATAAAACAATTAAAATAAGTAAACAAAATAAATAAGAAGAGCGGAGTATGGGCCTGAATTTGGGAGTATGAATAGCAATTGGAAGGCCCATTAGTGGCTGGCCTTTGTTGACTTTTTGGATCTGGTGTGCATGCCTGGACTTTGCCTATGGTGGACCTTCAGCTTTGGACTCTCATATTTGGCCTTTGGCCATCTGGCAATTGGATGAATGATGGCGCATGGTAGGTTGCACGCTTGAGAAAACACATGATTATCTGAAAAACAAAATTATTAAGGAAGTGGGGGACCTGGGATTCGAACCCAGGTCCTGAAGGAGATTTGCACGCTTGCCTTGCCAACACACCACCCTATTTTGTTTATCATAGTAATAAGCATTAACAATAATATATCAAAACAACACGAATGCCAGCAAAACAAAAAAATGCACGAAATAATTTGAACTGGCCAACAGGCGGATGACACGAGTTCATCCCTGTCCTCTAAAACCTGTAAAAATACCTGCGGATTTGAATCCGCAGCTAAATGCGCAAGCCTGTTCTAAAATTCATTCCAGGCCATGAAAACATATTCCACGAGCATGGTTGAACTCGTCTTGGATTCATAATCAACACCATGCCCTTCTTGAGTCATAATTTTTCCTGAAACAGAAAACCCTAAAAAACAAACGAAGAACCCTAGCTATGGTGGTTCTTCATTCAGGCCAGATAAACGCAATTGAATAATACTAATCACTTGCAAATGTTATGTAGATTCAAAATATGGTATTGATTCATGAAAATGATGCTTAAATTCAGAGTTGCGAAATCAAGAACAGGGGTGGTTATCGTGACACTTACAGCGCATTTGGACATCTGGACAAGCTTGCTTTGGATCCAGGTGGCTTGAGTGAATGCCCAGGAAGCGATTGAGATATGTCTCAGCTCTTGAAAACACCTCTAACTATGATTTCGATCCCAAGCTTTTTTGTGTATTTTTCAAATCTTGTTCTGCCTCTCTCTGCACTTTCCAACCCTGATTCTCGTATCCTCTGGCTTCCTTATGTAACATGCTTTGCATTAGGGTAGAAATCATGGACTGAATCCCTCCAAATCAATGCACATTAATATGATTTGATTCCCATTTACCAACTTGCCAAATTTGATTTGATTCAATATTTTTGCACATGATTTGCCTTGGTCCGAGTTTGGAAATACGCTAGCTGTCCATTGAAGCCCACAATCAATAAAAAATCTTTGGTTATCAATTTTTTTGATTTTATATGATTTAATTTGATTTAAAATGAATAAATTAAAATAAAAATCAAATTAAATAATACAAATGATATATGGACACATGGCTGAAGCTATGGCACGTGGACAATGATGCAAACTCAAATCAAGTGGAAAAGAATGGGCCCATTTGACAAAATTTGATGTTTTGGGGATAGTTGACTTTTGGCAATTTTGCAAAAAAGTCCAACTTCAACAATCCATAACTTCTTCAATTTTGAACTTTTGAATGTGTTCTTGGACGTTTTAGAAATCTTGATATGTCCTTTAACCAACCCTTTTTGTCTCATCTCATTTGGATATTCCATGTTCAAGTTATAAGCTTTTGCAAAAAAGGTGTTTTTGTTGACTTTCAAAAAATGACCTACAATGTCCAAATTTATAACTTCTTGTGAGTGCATTTATTTATCTTCGGTTATGAAGATGGATTGTAGGAAATTGCATCCTCTTAAAAATGAACTTTGGATGGGTCATTTCTCATAAAGTATGAGAAAGTTATGCTTGGTCAAAGTTGAGTTGACTTTTCCTACAAAACCCTAATTTAGCAACTTTTGAGTCTTGATGAATTTTGAGCAATCCTTGATAATCATGATCAACCCTTGATCAAATGATTAAATATCCTTCAAAATTAGAATGTTGACAAAAAAATTTGAAGTTTGACTGTTTATAGGTCACAGTTGACTTTTGCCCTAGCACAGTCGATTTTTGGACCCTTTGAGCAATTGATTGGGCAAACTTTCTCTGCAAGGCTTGAAATTTGGCATGGATGATCTTGAGAGCATATTAGGACATTGGGGAGCACTTGAGGTCATTTGGATTCAAGGATATTGATGCAACACAAAACCCTAATTTGTGGTTGACTGCTTTAGGAGATAGCTTGTCTGACCAACTCTTGAGCAAACTTGAGCAACTTGGAGATTTTTCTTGCAATGTCTTGAGGAATATGAGAGAGAAAATTTTTGGGTACAACAGAGGGCTTCGACGCCTTCAAAGTAGACGCTCTGGAAATGGGTTTAGTCCCTGATATGGTGATACCAGTTGTGGTACGGTGGCCAGAACCGGGACGTGGTTTCCCTATTTTTTAGGGAATTTGCTGGTTTGCGTTTTGCGTTTGTTTTTGCAAAATGTCACAGTAAGCAAGAGTCGCCACCGTCTTTTATTTTATCCAACAAGGAAAGGAAAAAAGCACAGAAAAATTCCCTTTTCGAGATATTTCTGAGTACGGGGAGTAGATTATAGAAAGGGAAGGTATTAGCAGCCTTTCTATCCGTAGTTATCTACAGGCTCTTAGGTACTTGCTCATCATTTTCAAAATTGTTTTCTTTGTGTTTGTGTGATTTGAAAAAGCTTTTGTTTTGACTTCGATTTAACTCTTGCTTCTGTCTTCAAGAGTGTAATGAAGTGTTTTTGAAAACTTTGTTTGTAAAGGAGTGTAAGTGTGAAAAATTTGTTTTGGTTGAGAAAGTACTTAAGAACCAATCTACCTACTCGAAAATAGAATTGTTCTATGTTCGTTTTCTTTAGACAATGCTATCCTACTATTAGTGAGTAGGTAGCATCGTCGTTGGAGTTTTGAGGGTCAATTCGAAAGGGACGTACGGTCACTAAAGAAATGTTAGGACGTCTTAGTAATAACCCTAATGTCTTAGATCAATTATTCTAGGTAATAATTCCGAGGCAACTTTTTCGATTCGGGACTTTGATCTTTGTTTAGACAAAAGGACGACCACTAAAGCATCCTATACTCAATGACCGTTTACCGAAGGCAATCAAGTGGGAGTGTATAGTAGGAGTGTGCATGTGCAAATGATTCAATTTCAGTGTATTTATCTTTGCACATTTAGGGTGATCTAACTGTTTTAAAATTAATCATACATTCTTGTCATGCATCATATTATCATACATCTAACAGTTAATAATTTGTGGAATTGAAAATGTGGAAATTAAACTAAGCTATTACAAGGCTTCGGGTATTTACATAGCCAAAAACAAACCCTTTGAAAAATAAAGCGGTAAATAGAAATTAACGTCCTAATTAACTATTACAAACTTTAGGTTGTTACATCAATATGATAAAAATAATAATAAAGTGCGCGAGGAAAATTAGATCGATGAGAAATTAGGGTTTTGACCCTTCTAACCTAATTAAAAGAAAACTTGTTTTTTTGTTGTTTTTAATAAAAGAAATAAGTTTTCTACATTAAATACGCAATTAATTAGTTAATCAAATTAATTAATAAAAAATAATTACATGGCCTATTTTTGGTTTTTTGGTTATTTTAGGAAAAAATAAAATATAATTAAGTTAGTAATAAAACCTATTTATTATAATTATTTTTAATTATGTACAAACTAAATTAAAGTTATCTAAATTAATCAAACCTAGTTAAATTAATTAATTTATTGATAAAAAATATACCTAAATCTAATTGGTGAAAAATAATATTTTTGGTGATTTTTTTATAAAAGAAAATAATTTAATTGTTTAGTAAATAAATAAATTAAAAGAAATAAAATAAAATAGAAAAGAAAATAGAAAGAGAAAAAATGAGCCTGAATATGGGGGTGTAAAAAGCAGAATCTGGGCCCAAGAAGAGGGAAGTCCAAGTTGACTTTGAGGATCCCATGCCACGCGTTGACGAAGCCCCATGGTGTTCTCCCATTGATAGCCTTTGGATTTGGCCATCTGGCCATCTGGCAGGCTGGAGGTTGAGGGTGTATGATAGCCCCTAGTGTTGTGAACACATTGAATCCTGAAAAGAAAAATAACATGTAATATTTGGGGGACCTGGGATTCGAACCCAGGTCCTGGAACAATTGCCAATGCTACGCTCACCACTGCACCACCTTGCATTTGTCGTACATAATATAAACAAAAATCATTATATATAAAACAAGCGAAATAATATAAATTTTGCGCGAAAATTCAAACTGATGAATCAGATGGAGCCACGCCGTCATCCCTGTCCTCTCTCCGTGGCTAAAAGTTTTGAAAACCTTTACCTACGGATAACGTCTGTCGCTACAGCCATGTCAGTTCTCAAATTCAAATACAAACATGATAAATAAAAACTGAGGCCATGGTTGAATTCGTCTGGTCCTGCTGGTTTCATTGGTGGCCCTTTTATGGCCCAATTTTTCCTGTACATGAAAAATCCCAAATCGAAGCAAGCAACCCTAGCAATGGTGAAATCTTGTATATGCCATATAAATGCAATTAAACCATACAGCAAGCTTGCATATGTCTCATACATCAAGAATATGTGATTAATTCAACCTAACAATGCCTAAATCATGGGATTCGATTTCAAGAAAGGTGAGGTATCGTGACTGACTTACAATGCAATATGGGGCTTAAAAATGCTTGCTCTTGATTGCTTTGGCTTGCTGAGAGTCCCAGGAATCAATTGAGATAGCCGGAAGGCCTTGAGGATGCCTAGAACACTGAATTCGATCTTGCACTTTTTCTTGATTTTTTCATATTTTGTTCTCCTTGTTGCGCCTGTTTCTAGCCTCTCTTTTAGGTCTACTCACCCTCTACATGTATCAAGGAAGGGATTAGGGTTGATAACTGATATCAATCTTCCTCCATCAATAAAATGGATTCTTGATTTGATTCCCTTTGAAAACCTTCCAAAATTGGCCTATTTCAATCTTTTTGTACACACCATGCCTTGATACGAATTTGAATACTTGCTAGTTGTAATTGAAACCTAAAACAAGCACAAAATCTTGTGTTTTCAATGTTTTGGATTTTATATGATTTGTTTTGATTAAAATTGATTTAAATCAAATAAAAATAAAAATAAATAATAAAAACATGATAAGGACAAGTGGCAAGGGCTAGAGCTCGTGGACTATGTTGCAAACTCAAAACAGGTGAAAAAGATTGGGCCCCTTTGGCAAAATTTGAAGTTTTGGGCATAGTTGACTTTTGGCAATTTTGCAAAAAAGGTCAACTTCACCAATGCATAACTTCCTCAATTTTAACTCTTTGGAGGTTTTATTTAACTTTTTATAAAGCTTGAGATGTCCTCTAATCAACCCTTTTGGTCTCATCTCAATTTGATATTCCATGCTCAAGTATGAATCTTTTACAAAAAAGGTATTTTTGTTGATTTTTCAAAATGACCTAGAATGTCCAAATTCATAACTTCTTGTGAGTGCATATTTTGAACTTGGGAGCTGAAGATGGATTATAGGGAACTTCATCCTCTTCAAAATGAGCTTTTTATGGGTCATTTCTCATAAAGTATGAGAAAGTTATGCTTGGCCAAAGTTGAGTTGACTTTCCTGCAAAACCCTAATTTAGCAACTTTTGAGTCTTGATGAATTATGAGAAATCCTTGATGAATCATAATCAACCCTTGATAAAATTATGAAATATGCTTCAAAATGAGGATGTTGACAAAAAATCTAGGAGTTTGACTATATGTGGGCCACAATTGACTTTTGCCCTAGCATAGTCAATTTTTGGGCCTTTGAGCAATTGATTGAGAAAACTTCCTCTGCAAGGCTTGAAACTTGACATGGATGATCTTGTGAACATATTAGGACAATGTTGAGAATTTGGGGTCCCTTGGACTCATGTATCTTGATTCAACATGAAACCCTAATGTGATACAGTGGGAGAACTAACTTGAGGTTTTGCGTTTGTTTTCGCAAATGTTTCGGTTCAGCAAGAGTCGCCACCGACTTTTTATTTTATCCTAAGGAAAGGTTAAAAAGCACAGCCAAAACCTTTGAGATGTTTTCTTGGGTTCGGGGAGTAGATTATAGAAAGGGAAGGTATTAGCACCCTTTTTATCCATGGTTATCCATGGGCTCTTAGTTACTTGCTTAGATCAACTTGCCTTGATTTTCAATTGTTTGAAATGGTGCTTTCAATTGTTTGAAATGGTGCTTTGTGTGTGTGTTTGAAAATGTTTTGAAAATAGGCCAATGTGGTGGCAACCTTTGTAATGGTCCATGTTGGGATGTATACAAAGGTGTATGTCTTTTGAAAGGTTTTCAATGTTTTTGAAAGTTGTTTTGAAAGTGTGTTGTGATGTGTGGTTTTGAAAAATAGGCAAGTGTTTTTGTTTTGCAAGTTGGCAAGTAACTAAGAGTTTTGTCTACCCCTAAATTTCTCAAAGATTTTTCCTATGTTTTAACCCTTTTAGAAATTTTGTTCCACCATTGTATTTGGTGGACAAACTTGTGTTAGGATGTGAACGGGACGGGCGCGGGTCATCGTTTAGACCATGATTGCAATGGTGCCAAGTATCTTTGGGCAATTTTTCCTTTAAGGGACTTGATCATTTTTTAGGCAACTTTCGAAAGCGTCATTGAGGGACTATGATCATTTGAATTTGTTTTGTTTTTGCCAAAGAAACTTAACATGCAACATGGCCCATTATTGAAGGCAACAAGTGGAGTAACCCTAGGGGTGCAAGTGTGATTGGTTTTTGTTCATTTTCATGCTTGTTTATCTTGGAATTAGGTCAAGCTATTTGTTTGGTTGATTTTTGCATACAAAACCCTAATTCTATCATGACATATTTAGAAAGCTTTTAAATGCGAAATTTAAAGTCCTAAACTATTACAACACAATTATGGAATGGGGGGTACAAATGTTCAAATGGGGATATTTAGCAAGAAAAATAAATCTAAACTATTACAATCCAAATGGAATTCACAAGGTATTTAATTGCACAATAATTAAATAAAATAAAATAAATATGCAAGATGCAAAAATGATTTTCATATGTATGTAAAAAGGTATTTTTCATGTGACAAATAAACAAAAATAAAAATGAATAAATTTGGATATTTTTACATTTTAGGGCAAAACCCTAATTTTCTAAGTAAGAAGTATTTATTATTTAATATATGCAATGTTTATTAATTATGTACAAACAATAAATAAAAAGGAAGTATATGGTAAAAAAAAGTGATTTTTTAAGTTAAATATTAATAAAAATAAAAATGTATTATTTTTATGTTTTTATCCTAAATATTCTAATAAGTATATAAGTATTTATAATATTTACCAAATATATTAAATATGTACAAAAATAAAATATTTAATATTTACAAAAAAAAGTATATTTTTTAGAAAATGTTTTCAAAAGATAAAATAAAAATAAAATCAGAAAATAAAATGTATTTTGTGTTTATTTTGGCATTTTAAATAAAAGTATATTTATGTTTATTTACATATAAAACTAAATGAAACAAAATAAATATCAAATAAAATGCAAAAAATGTGAGAAAAATATTTTTAATATTTTTTATGCTTTGACAAAAATAAACAAGTCAGAAACAAAAATCAAAAGTCAAAAATAATAAAAATAAAACACAATGGGCCAAGGGGGTGCATGTGGAAAATGAGGGTGTAAACAGAAAAGCAAAATTCAGGCCCAGCCCAAATCTATCTTCTTCAACCTCCATCCAGTTTTGTTTGAAAACGCGCGCCTCTTTGCTTCAACAACAAGATCCTGATTCTTTGATTTTTAATAAAAACTCACAACACAAAAAATGTAGAGCATCAAGAGATGAATCCAGACATATAAAGAACTTAACTTAACTCTAAGAAACGAAGGAGAATTTCTTCATCCCTAATTCCTGACCTAAGTTTTTTCTAATATTCAGGTTCCAAATTCTCTCAGCACACACAACATAAATGCAAAGTAATTATATGTGTAGCTTTAGGGCCATGAGTAAAGCATTTTTCATTCATAAACCTAAACCTAACTCTTCCTAGATTGAGAGATAGAAGTCCATGAACTTACCTGTTCAGCTTGGATCGTGTATGACAATGGAGGTACTTTCAATGGAACTTGAGGACTTGTACAGCTTGCTTGAAGTTCAGGGATGGTTCTCCAACCTTTAGTTTGCTTTGAAACCAAATGAATCGAGCTATAGAAGTCAACCTGCAAAACAGAAAAAGTGAAAATGGCAAGCTTGGTTAGGGGTGTTACAGTCTGCAGCTAGGGCTTGGGATAGCTTCAATGGATGGTAGGGAGTGTGTATGAACCAGCTTTGGCCAAAACGCACGAGCAAACTGAGTTGTGCAACTCAATCTGCAGGGATACCCTGTTTTGTGCAGCAAAATGGTGTTTTGATGTTTAGGGAGGTATTGAAGGTAGTTGGCTCGTGTTTTAGCTCAGGCTTGATGTTTAGAATGTGTTCAACAAGTTTGCTTAGGCTTGTGTTGACAGGAATGTGTGTTGTGTTTCAAAAAATGCAAGTTTCTTCTAATGTAAGCAAAAGTTGTCAACTTGGTTTACAAGCTTATGCAGGCCCCCTAAACATGCTGCCTCAATCCCTCTTGATCAGTGTGATTAGTTCCTGAACTTGTGCCTAGAAGATATGCTTTGGTACTTCTTTGATTCATGTTTTGACATAAAGCCATGCTTTACAAGAATAGATAAATCACTTTTTCCATTTATGGCTTAATTCTTCATGTAATGCCCAAATGCACAAAAAAATGCCTTGGCACAATGGATTGGCATTTAATTTTTGAGTGTAAATGATATTAGAGGCCTGTAATGTAGCTTGCACATGCTGAGTTTGAAAATGCACAAATTATGAACATGCCTTTGGCCATGAATCAAAGTGACTTTTGCCCATATTGACAAATTTGATTCTCCTTAACCACAAGGGTGTTTGAGAAGTTCTTGGACATTTTGGAAAGCTTGGAATGTGTACTACAATCCATCTTTGTAATGCAAGTTGAAATTCCAAGTGGAAGCATATGAAAATTGGCCATGAAGTTAGGCAAAAATCCTGCCTAGAATAGGTCAAAATTTTTCTAAGTTAAGAATGTTTTGCAACCTTGTTCCAAAAATCATAACTTGAGCTACAAGCTTCTTTTGAGGAAACTTTGTGAATCAAAGTTGTATATTTTGCAATGGAATATAACTTTCATGTTTTGAGTTTTGTTTGAATCCAAATGCATCTTGATGAAAAAATGGGACAAAGTTAGGAAAAAATTAGGAATTTTCATAACTTAGAAAAATTCTAAGTTATGAAAATTCTTCATTTCAAACCCTAATTTGTAATTTTTGATTTCTTGATGAACAAGTTTCATAATTTGACATGTCTTGATGTAAAATGAATCTTGACACTTGATTTTGACCAAAAAGTCAAAGTTTGACTTTTCAGTATACAGTCAAATTTGGCTTAGTTGACTGGAAAATTCATCTGTCAATCTTGTGCATTTGGGATCTTTTGAATTTGTTGAACATGTCAAGACAATGCCATTTGGTCCTTGAGTCCATATGTGAGCTTGGTTTTCCATTGTCTAGGTCAAACAGTCAAAAATTGCCTTTGTGCAGTCAAAACCCTAAAAATGACCATTTTGCCCTTTCGGTGATCTGATCAAATTTCTTGTGGAATTGTGATCCAAACTTGATCAAATGGTCCATATGAGTTCATAATGTTGATGTGGGTCAAAAATCATGAGTTTTGACTGTCAATTGACCCTAGTTGAGTTTTTTCCCCAATACAGCTGATTTCTAGGTCAACTGTCCAATTGACTGGGCAAAGATTGTAATCAAGGCTTGAAACTTGGTATGGATAAACTTGTGAGTCCAACATGAAGCAAGAAAGTCATCTTGGGCACTTTAGGTCAAAACATCTTTGTGCCAACTCAAACCCTAATTTGGGTCAACAGTGCAAGGAGGAGTCTTGAGCAGAGCAAAACCCTAACTTGATCTTGAGCTCCAAGGGTCTTGTGGTGAGAAAATGTTGGGGAAATGGGAGGGCAAATTTTGGGGTACAACAGTTGCCCCTGTTCAATCTTCTTGAACCTGAAGAGTTAGATTGGCAAGTTTTCCTTTCGCGACTCGAGGGTAAAAGGAGATTGGACACTAGAGTGCCCTGAAATTTGCACTCGCATGCTGGAGTATCAGCAATGTGATGTCGGGAATGGGCTTATAGATGCCATTTGGAGAGATGGTGGATAGGGGGATGGGATTATAGATGCCATCTGGAGGTGTGACAGAACCTTGTCGGGAATGGGCTTATAGATGCCATTTGGAAGTGTTGATCGCGTAAGAGATTCCTTAACGAGAACTTGCGTACTTTGAGAAAGGAAGATGTTTCCTGGCCTGTTATAGGTGTTGATCTTCAAACTCTTCATGCAGATATGCTCTGGCTAGATACAGGAGTCGAATCCACAATTAGTTGCTCACAGATGTGCCCTGGCTAGATACAGGAATCGAATCTGGAACTTCAAAAGGTTGTTTACAGACGTGCCCTGGCTGGATACATGTATCGAATCTCTAAACTGTTTATGCAGATATTCCCTGGATAGATACAGGTGTCGAATCCACAATCAAATACTCACAGATATGCCCTGGCTAGATACAAGAATCGAATCTGGAATTGGTCGTCTACAGATGTGGCCCTGGCTGGATACAGGAATCGGATCTGGAAATTGCAAAAGGTTGGCAGAGATAGCTTTCCTGGCTGGATACAGGTGTAAACTTCTGACCTGAGAATGAAAGATAATTTCATGGCCTGTTACAGGGGTTGATCTTCAAACTCTTCATGCAGATATGCCCTGGCTAGATATAGGTATCGAATCTACAATCAATCGCTCACATATATGCCCTGGCTAGATACGGGTATCGAATCTGGAATTGCGATAGTTGATAGTAATCATCTTTGGATTGACATTTTCCTGAAAAGGCAAGACATTAGTTGTATGAAATGTCATGATGACTGAAATGCATTATGTCATGATGCTCAAAATGAGATAGTGTTGTATTCACTTTATCATGTATGTAAGCAAGATGTATGAAATGTGGAATGTCTATGAATGTATTTTCGTCTAGGAAAATAAATCCTTGACGACTGCCGGGAATTTGTGGAATCCTGGGCTGATGTTGAAGAGTAGAGTTCTTCGTTTCTGCTGGGGATGATGGTTGCAAGAATAAACCGGTGGAGAAGATGACTCCGTTGGGGAATAAACTTGGTGAAGATATTACTCTGCGGGGAAATACTCTGTGGGAAGAGATACCTCGCTGAGGTTTTGATGAGAACTCCGCAGGGGATTCCACTGATAAGTTATGTGGGGGAACTTGATGAACTCCGCTGGGGATAGGAAGAACTTCGCCGAGGATGATTTTTTTTGTAGTAATTAGCTGAGGATAACCCAGTTATAAGCCCTGATGGGAAATAACCTTTGAATAAAGCCGGGGAGATGCGTTCGTACTCTGCAGGGGATAAGCTTCCAGAATCTACTGGGGATAAGCTTCCAGAATCTACTGGGGAGATTGATTCAACTCTCCTGGGGAAACTTTTGGACTGTACTGGGGAATGGCTCCACTGGATGTCTGTATTCCGCCGGGGAACAATCTTATATTAAGACTGCCGGGGATGCTTGCTTAGGAACATCTGTATACTCCGCTGGAGAATGTTGAGATCTTCTGGGGATGCCCAACTTCCTTTAGGCTGACAGTAGACTAACTCTGCTTGAGGAGAGTATCGCTGACTTGCTAGGGGAACAATGTGCCTTTTTAGGGATGATGGGAAACCAACTCTACTGGGGAGAGTATTGCTGAATCTTGTCTTACTCTATGGGGAGTTGAGGTGACTTGGTTACGTTCTTCAGCTGAACTTACCTTGGTACCTCGGTGGACAGAGCAACTAGATCGCTTAGACATTTCTAAATTGCCCCTGTTTCTGATGTCATCTGTAATTAATCCTTTGTTTCGCATGCAACTATTCATGATTAGCAATTAATGTCAAATGCATATATCAAAAATGAACATTGGACGCTCTTCGCAAAACAAAACAGAAAAAGGAAAAAACAAATGGATAATTTATCTGAAAAATTGAACTTGTATTGATTTTGAAATTTGCCTGTAAATAGGCGTTTTATGTACAGGAGGCTGACGTCCTAGTAAGGGAACGCCGCCGAGCAAAATAGAGTTTATACAATTTTGTGAAAAGGAAACAAAACAGCTATGTGAAAAATAATCCCACTGGGTTCCAACTCTGCTATCGCCTTTATGTCTTCAAGCGTCTCATCACTTTGCTGCTTAGTTGAAGATGAATTTGATTGATCGATGCCGTCTGAGCCCGATAATTGATGCCGAATTCTGGATGCAAGGTGATCCAATGAGACATAGTATTACGCTTTATCCCTAACTTTTGCCTGGACCGCCCTTTTGGGTTTTCAGTCCACCGGGATACCCATTTTTGCCCAAGCCGCCTTTTCAGGTTTTTGACTTGCCGAGTGTACAGATTTTTTTATTTTCATCCCTTATTTTTGCCCGAACCCTTTTGGTTCGCCGGGAAGCCCTTATTTTTGCCTAGGTGTGTCAACCTAGCGGGTCTTTAATCATGCGTAGTATCTTTTTACTATGTCTGCATTGGCAGGGTGAGGAAGGTCGTCACCATTCATGGTGGTTAGAACCATGGCCCCTCCTGAGAAGATATGTTTAACCACAAATGGCCCTTCGTACGTAGGGGTCCATTTGCCTCTGGGATCACTTTGAGGAAGAATGATGCGCTTGATTACCAGGTCTCCGACTTGATACTCTTGTCGTTTGACCTTCTTGTTAAATGCCCTGATCATCCGTTTTTGGTACGTCTGACCGTGACAAATAGCAGTGAGTCTCTTTTCGTCAATTAGGTTTAATTGATCAAGCCGAGTCTGGATCCAGTCATCTTCGCTCAAACCTGCATCCTTCATTATCCGGAGAGAGGGTATCTGGACTTCAATAGGCAAGACCGCCTCCATGCCATAGACCAAGGAAAAGGGAGTTGCCCCTGTTGACGTCCGTGCTGAGGTACGGTACCTATGGAGAGAAAATGGTAACATTTCGTGCCAATCTTTGTAGGTCACTGTCATCTTCTGCACAATCTTTTTAATATTTTTATTAGCTGCTTCTACAGCCCCATTCATCTTCGGCCGGTAGGGAGAAGAGTTGTGGTGCTGTATCTTGAATTGCTCGCAGAGCTCAGTGATCATCTTGTTGTTAAGATTGGTACCATTATCCGTAATGATCCTCTCAGGTACACCGTATCGACAGATCAAGTTATGCCGAATGAACCGTGCCACGACGTTCTTGGTTACGGTAGCATAAGAAGTTGCTTCAACCCACTTTGTGAAGTAATCAATCGCTACCAGGATGAAGCGATGCCCATTGGATGCCGTAGGTCTGATCTCGCCGATCATATCAATGCCCCACATTGCAAAAGGCCAAGGTGATGTCAAGACGTTTAGAGGAACTGGAGGAACGTGCACCTTATCAGCATAAATCTGGAACTTATGACATGTCCAAGAATGTCGATAACAGTCGGCTTCCATTGTGGACCAGAAATATCCTGCCCGAAGGATCTTCTTTGCCATGGTATGACCACTGGAATGCGTTCTGAAGGTACCTTCATGTAGCTCTGCCATGATCTTTTCTGCTTCAGTTTTATCCACACATCGCAGTAAAGTTGAATCATGGTTCCGCTTGTACAGAATGTCGTTGCTGAGGAAGAACTTTGCTGCGAACCTTCTCAGAAACTTTTTGTCATTGGTGGATGCACCCTTGGGGTATTCTTGAGCTTCCAAGTACCTCTTCACTTCATGATACCAAGGTTTTTCAGTTACCTCTTCAGCCTCAAGATCACAGCAATGTGCAGGTTCATCCAACTTCCAGATAATGATTCGGGGAGCCTCGTTATCCCATTTTACTTTGAACATAGAAGACATCGTAGCCAACGCGTCCGGCAACTGATTCTCCTCTCTTGGGAAGTGTTCAAAAGTTATCTCCTCGAAGTGGGGAAGCAAAGTCAGCATATACTCCTTGTAAGGAATAAGATTTGGATGTTTCGTATCCCACTCGCCTTTGACCTGATTGATCACGAGAGCAGAATCTCCGAAGACACTTAGAAACTTGATCCTTAAGTCAATTGTAACTTGCAGACCCATGATACATGCTTCATACTCTGCCATATTGTTGGTGCAGTTGAAACATAGTCGGGCAGTAAGTGGAGTATGAGTGCCTTTAGGGGATATGATCACAGCACCGATTCCATTACCCAGAGCGTTCGAGGCTCCGTCAAAGTGCATAGACCATTGGGATCCTTCCTCAGGTCCTTCATCCGGTCCAGGTACTTCACAATCAGTCACTACCATGATATCCTCGTCTGGAAATTCGAAGTTCATCGACTGGTAATCGTCCACTGCCTGGTGTGCCAAATGGTCTTCCAGTACACTTCCCTTGATTGCTTTTTGAGTCGTGTACTGGATGTCATATTCCGTCAAGATCATTTGCCATCTTGCTATTCTTCCAGACAGAGCAGGCTTTTCGAATATGTACTTGATTGGATCCATTTTTGAAATCAACAGAGTAGTGTGAGTCAACATATACTGTCTCAGCCGGCGAGCAGCCCATACCAGAGCGCGGCAAGTTTTCTCGGGCAGTGAGTACCGAGTCTCACAGTCGGTAAACTTTTTGCTAAGGTAATAAATAGCGTGCTCTTTTCGGCCAGACTCGTCATGCTGCCCCAGCACACACCCCATTGAGTTGTCAAGTACTGTCAAGTATAGTATTAGAGGTCTTCCTTCAACCGGTGGCATAAGAATGGGTGGTTCTTGGAGATACTCTTTGATCTTTTCGAAAGCGGCCTGACATTCATCGTTCCAACGTACTACTTGATCTTTCTTCAGCAGCTTGAAGATTGGTTCACAGGTAGCAGTTAGATGTGAGATGAATCAGGCAATGTAGTTCAATCGTCCTAGAAAGCCTCTGACTCCTTTCTCTGTCTTGGGAGTTGGCATCTCTTGTATGGCTTTCACTTTGGCAGGGTCCACTTGGATACCTTTGTCGCTTACGATGAAGCCTAGCAATTTTCCAGATCTCACCCCAAAGGTGCATTTGTTTGGGTTCAACCTCAGCTTGTACAACTTCAGACGTTCAAACAGCTTCTGTAGATGGTCAAGGTGTTCCTCCTCAGTTTGGGACCTTGCAATCATATCATCGACATACACTTCTATCTCGTGATGGATCATGTCATGAAATAAAGCAACCATGGCACGTTGGTAGGTTGCCCCAGCATTTTTCAACCCAAAAGGCATGACCTTGTAGCAAAAGGTGCCCCACTGAGTAACAAAAGTGGTCTTCTCCATGTCTTCAAGAGCCATCTTGATCTGATTATAACCGGAGAAGCCGTCCATGAAGGAGAAAACTTTATGCTGAGCAGTATTGTCAACCAGAACGTCGATATGAGGCAGAGGGAAATCATCCTTAGGGTTGGCCCTGTTCAAATCCCTGTAATCAACAAACATTCGGACCTTACCATCCTTCTTCGGCACTGGAACCACGTTGGCAATCCACTGAGGGTAAGAAGTTACTGCTAGAAATCCGGCATCAAATTGTTTCATAACCTCAGCTTTGATTTTCTCGGACATTTTTGGACGCATACGGCAGATCTTTTGTTTTACCGGAGGGCAATCTTCCTTGGTAGGAAAATGATGAACCACAATGTCGGTATCCAACCCAGGCATGTCTTCATAAGACCAGGCAAAGATTTCCACATAGTCATGTAGCATCTGAATCAACCGTTGTTTCACGCTGAGCTCTAAATTGGCACCAATCTTGACTTCCTTTTTGTATGTCTCAGTACCCAGATTTACCGTTTCCACTGGCTCTTCATGTGGCGGAATGACCCTCTCTTCCTGGAGTAGCAGTCTTGCAAGCTCACCAGGCACTTCGCAATCATCTTCACCTCGTCTTCGGCTAAGTTGATCGGATTTTCGAAGTCATAACTGGCAGTAGCAGAGTCGTTACCAGTGAGATCTAGAGTGGATTGGAACTTGTATAGGCGAGTGTGTGTAAATATAACTGTTTTGCAATATATAATAAGGAAAGAAAAGGAGCGCAAGATTTTGAAATGCAACAAACGTCCAATGTTTTGATTAATGATATATGAAAATTACA
The DNA here is from genome assembly GCA_948472305.1 of Vicia faba. Taxonomy (NCBI): domain Eukaryota; kingdom Viridiplantae; phylum Streptophyta; class Magnoliopsida; order Fabales; family Fabaceae; genus Vicia; species Vicia faba. Next base: position 1,633,303,647 of record OX451739.1, on the reverse strand, counting down.
TTAAAAAGCCCTCACAAATGAAGCCGCGGTTCCCCGGGTAGGACACCGAGCCATAAAAGTTTCAACATATTATTTGTTACAAATTGAAAACAAAAGAGTTCATTACTGAGTGACAAAAGTAATAGGTGTGAAGTCTTTGGCAGTCCAGTTGCTTGGTCCACTGTCGGTTGTTGGGTAGATCCAGCTGTCGAATTCAGATTCCTCCATGTCGTCCTCAATAGCATTCACTCCCGGGTTGGTGATGAACACAGGAGGTCTTCCAATCCTTGCTTTGCGAACAGCCCTCTGAGCCTCTACAGTGAAACCCTGACCAAACTTGTCAGTCTTTGGAGTGAAGTCAGGAAGTCGGCCCCAATTTGCGCACTCACCCTTCTTAATCACAGCCTGGGCATCCTTTAAGGAAGCCATCTTCAAAGGAGGGTCTTCAGTCACAGTTTCAGCTGATGCCAGTGTCTGAGGCACCTCTTCAAAGTGTTGGAATGGAGTCTCAATGAATTACCCATCCATCTCTATGTACCGGAATGAGTTTAGGTGGCTGACCATATATTCTTCCTCCCCCTGAACTGTCACGATCTTCCCCCTAACCGGGTACTTAAGCTTCTGATGTAGTGTGGAGGTCACAGCTCCAGCCTTATGGATCCATGGACGACCCAGAAAACAGGAATAGGATGGTCGGATATCCATCACATAGAAGGTAGAATCAAAGACTTGAGAGCCAACCCTGATTGGAATGTCAACTTTACCATGTACCATCCTTTTCGAACCGTCAAAGGCTCGGACAATAATATTACTAGGCCTGAGCTCCAGACCCTCACAATCCAACCTGTCTAGGGCCTTCTTGGGTAATACGTTCAACGAAGAACTGGTGTCTACCAACACATGGGCAAGAGTAGTGCCCCTGCATTCAATGGAGACATGCAGGGCGTCGTTATGGTTCTTTCCTTTAGCAGTCAAATCGGCGTCAGAGAAGCCCAACCCATTATCGGCAGTCAATTTGGCCACACAATCAGTAAATTGATCAGCAGACGTTTCTTATGGCACATGGGCCGTCTTCAGGAAGGAGATCAGGGCCTTGACATGGGCCTCTGAACACAACAACAGTGATAGAATAGAAATCTTCGATGGGGTGTGCCCCAACTGCTCAACTACATTGAAATCACTTTTCTTGATAATCTTGAGGATCTCTTCCATCTCCTGCTGGGAAGCTTCAACAGTGGTTGTCTTTGGTGCCTCCGTCAGGGCAGGCAAATCAGTAGCAATCCCTTTGCCCCGAGCGTCAGATGACTCGGCGGTAGGGGTAGAAACAGGAACTTGATTAGGAAGGGAAGCAGGCACACTTGCAGGTGTGATGATAAGAGGTTTTTGAATAGCTGGTGGCGTAATATCTGGTGAGAACAGCCTACCACTGCGAGTAATTTTGTCAGGTCCGGTGATGTTACTGACGCCGGTACTAGTATCAAACTCTTGTTTAACTCCAAGCACATAAACATTTGCCCCATAGTTCCATGGGACAGCTTTGTCGGATGTATAAGGGAGAGGCTCCGGAACAGTGATGATGATAGGAGCAATCTTCTGAGTGGACATGATTTTGACAGGCTTCTTTGAAGGAGACTTAGGAGGTTTGTTGAAAATAGTGACAATAGAAACTTCTTCAGTAGGGGTAGCAGGAACGGCGATCTTCTCGAACAAGATCTCTTTGCTATCCATCAGGCTTTGGATACCTGATTTCAGCAACGAACAACCAACAGGTGAAACAGCACATAGCAGGCAACCTTTACCACATCCCGGAAATAAACCGGCTAGCAACCGATTCCTTTTAACAGTCAACAACGGAGTAATAATCTCTTCCACGAAGGCTACATACCGGTCTTCTTCCACATCATTCACTCCATGCTGGGGCATGGGAGCAGTCACAACATTGGGCCTTTCGGGCGCCTCAAACTGTATTTCCTTAGCATCAATAAGGTCTTGAACCTTATTCCTCAGAGCCCAGTAATCGTCCGTAGTATGCCCTGGGCTATCAGAGTGATAAGCGCAACGGGCGTTGGGGTTGTACTTTGGAGAAGCTGTGTTCACTACCTTCGGAGCTTCTTTGACAGTTACCAGATTGGTTGACAGTAGTTGCGGCAAAATATGAGACAGGGTCATGCTAAGCCGAGTGTACTACCTTTTGGGCCTCTCACCCCTTGGTTGGTTGTATTGCTGAGGAGCAACAGCAGGCTTTGAAATTACCAATGCATTGACAGCTTGGCGGCGTTCCGGTTTAACCTGTTTTCTAGGACCATAAATGGCACTGGCTTCCTTCTTGAAGGGCTTCTTTTCAGTACTCGCGGAGGCACCTTTCTGTATCTTCCCTGACTTGATACCAGCTTTTATTCTCTCACCAGTCAAGATCAAATCTGTAAACCCAGCAGAAGAATTACCAATCAGATGGTTAAAGAACGGACCAGACAAGGTTCCTAAGAACATGTCAACAAGTTCACGGTCAGTCAAAGGTGGCTGCACCCTGCCAGCCAGGTCTCTCCACTTTTGCGCATACTCCTTGAATCCTTCGCCCGTCCCTAGTGACATACCCTGAAGTTGGGTAAGCGTGGGAGCGAGGTCAGAATTATACTGATACTGTTTATAAAATGCAGTTGCCAAGTCCTCCCAGTTTCGGATACTGGCTCCATCCAGCTGATAGAACCACTCGAGTTGAGCCCCAGAAAGGCTATCCTGAAAGAAATGGATCCAAAGGTTCTTGTCTGCAGTGTAAGGTTGGATCTTCCTTACATATGATCTGAGATGCATCTTCGGGCAGGACAGCCCGTCATATCTTGCAAAAACTGGCACTTTGAACTTCGGGGGAATCACAATTCCAGCAACTAATCCCAAATCTTCGAAATCTAAGCCGGGAACTCTCTGCAGCTCCATAGCTGCCAACCTGTCTTCCAAGCCTTTATACTTATCATCTGCGGGCGGGTATTGTTGATCAGAGTAGTCTTCGTCCTCTTCAGCCTCCTCTTCTTCAACTTCGGATTCGGAAGGTACCGCAGCCGCATTCCCTTTACTGGTTCCCTCTTCAGATGTAGGAGGAAATTCAAGGACTCTTCTGGCTTCACCCTCAAACCTTCTTCCTAGGGTAGCCACCCTGATTCTCTTCTTCTTCTTTTTCACTTGCTCTTTGTTCCCCAGCAGGGCCTTTAGATCCTCCTGACCCTTTGCCAAGGTCATCTGGAGTTGTTGAAACTGTGAGTTCTGAGACTGCAAGTCCTTGACCGTCTGTTCGAGATCCATCTTACTGAAATAAACAGCAGAAAGATAAGGAAACCTGGTGTGGAGACCTGCTTATACGTATGATGAATGATATTCTTATGTGTTGTACCCCAAAATTTGCCCTCCCATATTCTTCAAGAAATTGCCAAGCCAAGTCACAAAATTCCCCAAGGGTTGCACAGCTCAACAGTCTCCCATACAGTCAAAACTAGGGTTTGTGTTCTGATCAAAGAAATGAAGTTTTCAAAGGCCCAATCAAGTCTCATATGCTTACAAATATGGTCAAGTATCCTCATATCAAGTTTCAAGGCATTCAGCTCAAAATTGCACAGTCAAAACCCTAAATTGCACTACAGTCAACTGTAGGGGCAAAATGGTCATTTGACAGTCAAAAGTTCAAATTTTTGGTCAATATATAATTTTGAAGCCACAAACATCATTTGATCAATGCTTGATCATGATTCTCAAAATTTGGCTCAGAAAATCATCAAGATGCAAAAGTTACTATATTTGGACAGCTGAAAAAGTCAACTGAAATTGACCAGGGCATAACTTTCACATGGATTATCAGAAAAATTCCATCCAAAGCTCATTTTGAAGAGAAAGACATTTCCTACAACTCATCTTCATACTTCAAGTCCAAGAAATGCTCTCACAAAAAGTTATCAATTTCAACATTATAGGTCATTTTCAAAAGTCAACAAAAAGGGACTTTAAGTCAAAGGCCATAACTTGAGATTGGTAAATCAAAATAACATGGGACCAAAGGCATTGGTTAGAGGACTCAAAGACCTTTCCAAAATGTCCAAGAACATGTGAAAAGCTTAAAAATTGAGCAGGTTATGCCTTGTGGAAGTTGGGAAATTTTTGGATATTTTGAAAAGTCAACAATGCTTCAAATGACCTAAATTTGCTAATGGGCCCATTTTTCTTCCATGATTCATCATTCTAAGCATATGCACGACCACTTGGCCCAAAGGGAAGTATTTTCTCATTTTTATTTATTTATTTGGATTTTTATTTATATTAATTCAATTAAATCAATTAAATACATGAAAAATATAAAACTTGACCTAAAAAATCTTTTTATACATGTTTTAAGGTCAAGATCTCGTGTACATCCCAATATGGCAAGATTTGGTTGATTTGAGCATGATTGAACAAAAATGCACATGAAAAAGATTCAAAAAGATCTTAAGGAAATCAAATATGCAAAACAATGAATGCCTTGGATTTTATTGAGTTTTCTTAACCTAATTGCCTCAATACATAAACAGGAATACAAACCTAATCACAAGACACTCTAAGCTGCGCAGAAGAACAATAGACAAACTTGGAAAATTGTTGAAAAAACTCAATTCTGAAATCATTGCTAGAAGGCGATTCAAGGCATAAAACCTATTCCAAAAGCTTCCTTGGCAATCCCTGAACGTATTCCAATCAAAAACAACAACCAAAGCTCCAAGAATTGGTAGATTGAACGCAAACTGCATCAAGAAAGTTGCTTAATCGTGTTTTAATTTTGAAGCATAATCATTGCATTTTTTTTATAGATTATTACTCATGGATGATTTCTGATGCTAACTGTATAATTTAATTTTGTTTTTGTGCTCCCAACACGATTTCACCATGTTAGTTTTCTAGGTTTTTCAGAGCTTGAATTTAGGGATTCTTAATAGAGGAAAAATTGGGATCCCAAACCACCACCACTCGGATCAGAAAGCTTGGACGAAAAGGATGCAGTGCTCGCGCCAAATTTATGTTTAGAGATGGGCTATTCGCTATTTTTCAATAGCCTGCCTAAACCCACGCATCTAAAACCGTTGCTTAAGGTTTGTGTTTCAGGAAAAAGAAAGAAGACGATGCAGTGTCAGGCGTGGATTGGTCCATTCAAAGTTTCGCGCCAGAAATCCACTAATTGTCATGTTTGCATTATATTTATTATTTGTTTGTTAATATACAAAGTAATCAAACAGCTCAATTGGCAGGCAAACGCGTTGGCAACCCTTAGGACCTGGGTTCGATCCCAGGTCCCCACACTTTCCAAATATTTTTCTTCAAAAGATATTCATATGCAGGTATAACTTTGTAGACCATGATGCACCAGCATAATCAAGCGTGCCACGTCCATCCCAGCACTAGATCAACGGCCATGAACTGAAGCCTATGGTGGATCCAGGTCAACGCATCCACACGCTACGCAAAAAGTCAAAGATGGACCAAAGCTTAATGGGCCAGTATTCCAAGGCCTATACCTCACAATTGGGACTGAAACCCCCTGGTTTGCAAATTCATTACATTTTATTTTTTTTAATTTATTGTTTTATTTTTGCTTTATTGTTTTTATCAAATTAATTAATTTTCTTTTTTACAAAATATAAAAACATCATAAAAATCAGAAAAAGATAAAAAACATAATAAATTATTTTGTTCCAATACTTTCATAAATAAATTAATATGTAATTATTTAGTTTAATTAGGTTGCAAATTTTAAATTCTTTTAAACAAAAAATACGAAAAATATGTAGAAATAGGTTTAATTAATTTTGATTCCTTTTAATTTCCCCTTTTTTACAATAATAATATTTATTTATGTTCGTAATTAAAAATGCATGTAAATTAACTTAGGTTTAAATTAGTTAAAAATTCAATATTTTTCATAATAAATTTAAAAGCCATTAGAATTAGGGTTTGCATCCAATTTTCATTTTTAATTAATTCTTTTCTTTCTATTAAACCTTAAAAAGCATAAAAATACCCAAAAACAATTCCTTTTAATTTTTAATTTTAATTCCTCATTAATTTAATCTTCTAATTAATTAAATTCATTAACTTTAATTTTTTGCAAAAGGGTCCAACGCCCTCGTTCGTAATTTATTTAATTCGCACATTTATTTTATTCCGCTTAATTCATTATTTATCTCTCCCAAAGCGTTGTAACTTAAATTTCTCGCACTTTTATTTTTCTTTTGCTTTATTTACTTTCTGTCAAATCGGGTCCGGTTTAATTTTGGCGATGTGGACCCGCGCCATTTGTAATAGCGTTAGATTTACTTTTCCCGCAAATATTAACTGTTAAATAAGCATGCAAGAATGAATGGACTTAAATAAAATCAAGCGTAGAACACCCATAACATGACAAGATAAATGCAAATGAAAACGACACACGAATCGCACACACCACCCCTAGGGTACGCCTCACTGTTGCCTTTCGAAAGGTGATCGTCGAGTAGAGGATGTCTTAGTAAGTCCTCATGATCCGGGAACCTGGCATGAGGGTAGCTTCTAAGGTGTCTTCCCATTGCTCCGGTGATCACCATGTCCCTACAAACTCGAATTGACCCGAACACCTCCAACGGTGGTGCTACCTACCTCTCAATGGTGGGATGGCACTACTTTAAGGACATTTACACAGACGAATTCCTTAGGGTAGGTAGGTTCTCGTAGATACTTGCTCTCTTCAAAAACAAAACAAATCAAAATATTTTCATACCAACACATTTTCAAAAGCTTTCAAAGCAAATTTTTCAAACACTCTGACGTATGAGTCGAACTGAAATTTTTCAAAGAAACTTTTTAAAACCCACATTGAAAAGCAAACAAACCTTTTTGAAAACACATTGAGCAAGTACCTAAGAGCCCATGGATAACCATGGATAGAAAGGGTGCTAACACCTTCCCTTTCTATAACCTACCTCCCGAACCGAGAGCAATCTCTTTAAGGAATATTTCTGTGCTTTTGTCCTTTCCATTTGGAGAAAATAAAAGACGGTGGCGACTCTTGCTTCCGCGACATTTCGCGAACCAGCGTTAAACAGTCAGTTCCAGATCCACCGATCACATTATGTATGCAATGCATTCAAGGATTTAGCAAATTCAAAATTGTTGCAAACAAAAAGAACGCACGTCATATTAATAAGAAATTCATCAGTACATAAATGCCCCATGGGCCAAATATTACAAAAAACTTCTCAAGGTAAAAAGACGTTGTGCATCCTCTTTGGTGCGATGTAGGTGTTGAGGGTCTCTTCCTCATGGAGTCGGCGGGTAAGCTCCAAAACCTTCTTCTCACTGGCGTAGAAGCTGGATTCAAAAGTGTTTTGTTCCTCCTTGAGTTGGATCCAACTCTTCTGCATCTCCTCCTACGATGTAGGCATGTCAGAATATAGGACGGTGTAGGGAACCTCTCCTTCCTTAACGGGCTCTTTAATCACAGGGAGAACATGAGGGTAAGGCATCATTAGACTCTGGGCTCGGGTTCGTACCCACTTAAGATAAGGCTCAAGAGGGATGGAGTTCTTGTGCCCCAATGTCTTGCTGTCTACCTTGTTAGGCATCCTCCAAGCTCAGATGAATCTTTGGCGAAGTCCTTGCGCATTGTTGTCGAAGTCAAAAACTAGGTCAGGAATCAACATGTCGTGAGGGCCATCTCTTCGTGCATATCCAAATTGTCTCAAAGCTAGACAAGGGTTGTAGGTAATGCCTCCTCTAATGCCAAGTAATGGAACATTAGGGAACTCTCCACAATGATCGACGATGATGACATTTTCTCTGGACCGAGAACACCAATGTACATCAGAGTGAGTGAGGGTCATCAACCGTTGTGACCACCTTAAACCTTGGTCATTCTTCAAGACAGATTGTGGAAGGTGCGAAATAAACCACCTTGCAAGGAGAGGAGAACAGCACATGAGAACACCCCTCTTTCTCATTGTTCGTGTGTAAAATGAGTGAAGAATGTCCCCAAGCAATGTTGGTATTGGATTTATGGATAAGAAGATTTTGACGGCGTTGACATCTACAAGCTGGTCAGGATTTGGGAACAAGACTAACCCATAAATGAGGAGTGCTACAATTTCTTCAAAGGCTTGTAGGTCCAATGAATTCCAACACTCTTGTGCCTTCTCAAACAAGAATTTTGCCAAGAAGCCTTTGACACCGCTTCTAGTTTCCCAATGCCCCTTGATGTCAGATGGTTGCAACTGTAGTGCTTGAGCAACATCTTCAGGCTTTGGTTCCTTTTTCGTACCGTTGAAAGGTAGTTGATTAAGAATAGGAATTCTCAGGAGTTGAGAAAATTCCTCCAAAGTGGGCACCAATTGATAGTCGGGGAAAGTGAAACAGTGGTGAAGGGGGTCAAAGAACTGGAACAACACCTTTACCATGTCCTCTTCAATGTTGGTGTTGACTAGGCTGAGCAGTCTACCATGTCTTTCACTGAAGGGAGAGCTTTCCGGAATTCTGGATGTGAGCTCCTTGAGTTGAGGAGGGATTCTCACAAGGTTGACTTGGATAGTTTTCCTGCGAAGAATTTCCATGACCTACAAAACAAGAACAAAGATGAAGATCTAAACCCTTGAAATGGTTAGTGAATGCATATGATGCTTTATGATGTTTATGATGTATGCATAAAACATACGTACAAGCAATTCACACCAAACCCTAGTTTCAGGCTTGCATGGGGTTTCATAGGTAAGTACCCTCTTGAGTGTAGTTGGCTTAAAAACCTGTCCTATAAATAGTAATCGGGTTCTAAGGAGCTCAATATCACTGGATTGTTTTCTATGTTCATTGTTTTGGTTTAGCCACTTAACTAGCGACCAAAATATTCCAAGAAAACAACCCTCAATGAGTGTAGTATCGAGTATCTACCAACTTCGGACTGCACCAAAGCCGGTCATCTCACTACCCCTAATGAAAGGCCAAGATGGTCAAGTAAGGTTCTAGGTCATTAGTGCTTAGTGACATCGCTCAGCGGCCCCGTACTCTCCTTGATTGAACTCAAGGTTTACAGGTACTCACAAATATGTCGCACCAATATAGCTATTGCTTCAATCGTGTCGGTATACCCCGCACAGTTTCCATAACGTATTGCTATCTATGAATGTTTCCCCAAATCCGGGTGTAGGATTTCAAACCTAAACAAGAGAACCAAGATATAAAGCAATCAAAGCAAACAATTAGTCATGCAAGAGGGTGATCTAAGCCCTAAGGTTACTCCACTTTAAAATTTTCCCCAGCAGAGTCGCCAGTTCTGTGATACGGTGGGAGAACTGACTTGAGGTTTTGCGTTTGTTTTCGCAAATGTTTCGGTTGAGCAAGAGTCGACACCGACTTTTTATTTTATCCTAAGGAAAGGTTAAAAAGTACAGCAAAAACCTTTGAGATGTTTTCTTGGGTTCGGGGAGTAGATTATAGAAAGGGAAGGTATTAGCACCCTTTCTATCCATGTTTATCCATGGGCTCTTAGTTACTTGCTTAGATCAACTTGCATTGATTTTCAATTGTTTGAAATGGTGCTTTCAATTATTTGAAATGGTGCTTTATGTGTGTGTTTGAAAATATTTTGAAAAGAGGCCAATGTGGTGGCAACCTTTGTAATGATCCATGTTGGGATGTATACAAAGGTGTATGTCTTTTGAAAGGTTTTCAATGTTTTTGAAAGTGTGTTGTGATGTGTGGTTTTGAAAAATAGGCAAGTGTTTTTGTTTTGCAAGTTGGCAAGTAACTAAGAGTTTTGTCTATCCCTAAATTTCTCAAAGATTTTTCCTATAATTTAACCCTTTTAGCAATTTTGTTCCACCATTGTATTTGGTGGACAAACTTGTGTTAGGATGTGAACGGGACGGGCGCAGGTCATCGTTTAGACCATGATTGCAATGGTGCCAAGTATCTTTGGACAATTTTTCCTTTAAGGGACTTGATCATTTTTTAGGTAACTTTCGAAAGCGTCATTGAGGGACTATGATCATTTGAATTTGTTTTGTTTTTGCCAAAGAAACTTAACATGCAACATGGCCCATTATTGAAGGCAACAAGTGGAGTAACCCTAGGGGTGCAAGTGTGATTGGTGTTTGTTCATTTTCATGCTTGTTTATCTTGGAATTAGGTCAAGCTATTTGTTTGGTTGATTTTTGCATACAAAACCCTAATTCTATCATGGCATATTTAGAAAGCTTTTAAATGCGAAATTTAAAGTCCTAAACTATTACAACACAATTATGGAATGGGGGGTACAAATGTTCAAATGGGGATATTTAGCAAGAAAAATAAATCTAAACTATTACAATCCAAATGGAATTCACAAGGTATTTAATTGCACAATAATTAAATAAAATAAAATAAATATGCAAGATGCAAAAATGATTTTCATATGTATGTAAAAAGGTATTTTTCATGTGACAAATAAACAAAAATAAAAATTAATAAATTTGGATATTTTTACATTTTAGGGCAAAACCCTAATTTTCTAAGTAAGAAGTATTTATTATTTAATATATGCAATATTTATTAATTATGTACAAACAATAAATAAAAAGGAAGTATATGGTAAAAAAAAGTGATTTTTTAAGTTAAATATTAATAAAAATAAAAATGTATTATTTTTATGTTTTTATCCTAAATATTCTAATAAGTATATAAGTATTTATAATATTTACCAAATATATTAAATATGTACAAAAATAAAATATTTAATATTTACAAAAAAAGTATATTTTTTAGAAAATGTTTTCAAAAGATAAAATAAAAATAAAATCAGAAAATAAAATGTATTTTGTGTTTATTTTGGCATTTTAAATAAAAGTATATTTATGTTTATTTACATATAAAACTAAATGAAACAAAATAAATATCAAATAAAATGCAAAAAATGTGAGAAAAATATTTTTAATATTTTTTATGCTTTGACAAAAATAAACAAGTCAGAAACAAAAATCAAAAGTCAAAAATAATAAAAATAAAACACAATGGGCCAAGGGGGTGCATGTGGAAAATGAGGGTGTAAACAGAAAAGCAAAATTCAGGCCCAGCCCAAATCTATCTTCTTCAACCTCCATCCAGTTTTGTTTGAAAACGCGCGCCTCTTTGCTTCAACAACAAGATCCTGATTCTTTGATTTTTAATAAAAACTCACAACACAAAAAATGTAGAGCATCAAGAGACGAATCCAGACATATAAAGAACTTAACTTAACTCTAAGAAACGAAGCAGAATTTCTTCATCCCTAATTTCTTACCTAAGTTTTTTCTAATATTCAGGTTCCAAATTCTCTCAGCACACACAACATAAATGCAAAGTAATTATATGTGTAGCTTCAGGGCCATGAGTAGAGCATTTTTCATTCATAAACCTAAACCTAACTCTTCCTAGATTGAGAGATAGAAGTCCATGAACTTACCTGTTCAGCTTGTATCGTGTATGACAATGGAGGTACTTTCAATGGAACTTGAGGACTTGTACAGCTTGCTTGAAGTTCAGGGATGGTTCTCCAACCTTTAGTTTGCTTTGAAACCAAATGAATCGAGCTATAGAAGTCAACCTGCAAAACAGAAAAAGTGAAAATGGCAAGCTTGGTTAGGGGTGTTACAGTCTGCAGCTAGGGCTTGGGATAGCTTCAATGGATGGTAGGGAGTGTGTATGAACCAGCTTTGGCCAAAACGCACGAGCAAACTGAGTTGTGCAACTCAATCTGCAGGGATGCCCTGTTTTGTGCAGCAAAATGGTGTTTTGATGTTTAGGGAGGTATTGAAGGTAGTTGGCTCGTGTTTTAGCTCAGGCTTGATGTTTGGAATGTGTTCAACAAGTTTGCTTAGGCTTGTGTTGACAGGAATGTGTGTTGTGATTCAAAAAATGCAAGTTTCTTCTAATGTAAGCAAAAGTTGTCAACTTGGTTTACAAGCTTATGCAGGCCCCCTAAACATGTTGCCTCAATCCCTCTTGATCAGTGTGATTAGTTCCTGAACTTGTGCCTAGAAGATATGCTTTGGTACTTCTTTGATTCATGTTTTGACATAAAGCCATACTTTACAAGAATAGATAAATCACTTTTTCCATTTATGGCTTAATTCTTCATGTAATGCCCAAATGCACAAAATAATGCCTTGGAACAATGGATTGGCATTTAATTTTTGAGTGTAAATGAGATTAGAGGCCTGTAATGTAGCTTGCACATGCTGATTTTGAAAATGCACAAGTTATGAACATGCCTTTGGCCATGAATCAAAGTGACTTTTGCCCATATTGACAAATTCGATTCTCCTTAACCACAAGGGTGTTTGAGATGTTCTTTGACATTTTGGAAATCTTGGAATGTGTACTACAATCCATATTTGTAATGCAAGTTGAAATTCCAAGTGGAAGCATGTGAAAAGTGGCCATGAAGTTAGGCAAAAATCCTGCCTAGAATAGGTCAAAAATTTTCTAAGTTAAGAATGTTTTGCAACCTTGTTCCAAAAATCATAACTTGAGCTACAAGCTTCTTTTGAGGAAACTTTGTGAATCAAAGTTGTAGATTTTGCAATGGACTACAACTTTCATGTTTTGATTTTTGTTTGAATCCAAATTCATCTTAATGAAAAACTGGGACAAATTTAGGAAAAAATTAGGAATTTTCATAACTTAGAAAAATTCTAAGTTATGAAAATTCTTCATTTCAAACCCTAATTTGTAATTTTTGATTTCTTGATGAACAAGTTTCATAATTTGACATGTCTTGATGGAAAATGAATCTTGACACTTGATTTTGACCACAAAGTCAAAGTTTGACTTTTCAGTATACAGTCAAATTTGGCTCAGTTGATTGGAAAATTCATCTGTCAATCTTGTGCATTTGGGATCTTTTGAATTTGTTGAACATGTCAAGACAATGCCATTGGGTCCTTGAGTCCATATGTGAGCTTGGTTTGCCATTGGCTAGGTCAAACAGTCAAAAATTGCCTTTGTGCAGTCAAAACCCTAAAAATGACCATTTTGCCCTTTTGGTGATCTGATCAAATTTCTTGTGGAATTGTGATCCAAACTTGATCAAATGGTCCATATGAGTTCATAATGTTGATGTGGGTCAAAAATCATGAGTTTTGATTGTCAATTGACCCCAATTGACTTTTTTCCCCAATACAGCTGATTTCTAGGTCAACTGTCCAATTGACTGGGCAAAGATTGGAATCAAGGCTTGAAACTTGGTATGGATAAACTTGTGAGTACAAAATGAAGCAAGAAAGTCATCTTGGGCACTTTAGGTCAAAACATCTTTGTGCCAACTCAAACCCTAATTTGGGTCAATAGTGCAAGGAGGAGTCTTGAGCAGAGCAAAACCCTAACTTGATCTTGAGCTCCAAGGGTTTTGTGGTGAGAAAATGTTGGGGAAATGGGAGGGAAAATTTTGGGGTACAACACCTAATTTGAGGTAGACTGCCTTAGGAGATAGCTTGTCTGACCAACTCTTGAGCAAACATGAGCAACTTGGAGATTTTTCTTGCAATGTCTTGAGGAATATGAGAGGACAAATTTTAGGGTACAACAGCTGCCCCTGTTCAATCTTCTTAAACCTGAGGATGTAGATTGGCTTTCATGCCTTTCGAAATCCAAAGGTGGAAGATGATTGAACACTAGAGTGCCCAGAAATTTTCACTCGCATGAAGTGGTATCAGCATGGTGATGTCGGGAATAGGCTTACAGATGCCATTTGGAGATTGCTGGCGGGAGGATGGGCTTAAAGATGCCATATGCAGGAGTGTCGATCGTATAAGAGATTCCTTAACGAGAACTTGCATACAAGTTGTTGTGGAAGATTCGGCTGGGGAAGCATGATCTTTGTTGAGATTTAGGAACTTGCCTGTACTTCAACTGAGAGAGCATCTCTGATGAGTTTTAAGAACTTGTTCGTAGTTCAAGTGGGGGAAATCTGTTGAGATTTAGAACCTTATTTGTAATTCAACCGAGGATAATTCAGTTGAGATTTAAGAACCGGTCAGTACTTCGACTGAGGAGAATTACCGAGATTTAGAACCTTATCTGTAATTCAACCGAGACTAATTCAGTTGAGATTTAAGAACCGGTCAGTACTTCGACTGAGGGAATTCTGTTGAGATTTAAGAACCGGTCAATACTTCGACTGAGGTAAACATCTTCATCGAGATCTAGGAGTTGTCTGTACTTCAACGGAGGATAATTCTGTTGAGATTTAAGAACTCGTCCACACTACGACGGAGGAAAATTGTCGAGATTTAGAAACTTATCTGTAATTCAACCGAGACTAATTCAGTTGAGATTTAAGAACCGGTCAATACTTGGACTGAGGGAAACATCTTCATCAAGATCTAGGATTGTCTGTACTTCATCGGAGAATAATTTTGTTGAGATTTAAGAACTCGTCCACACTACGATGGAGGAAAATTGTCGAGATTTAGAACCTTATATGTAATTCAACCGAGACAAATTCAGTTGAGATTTAAGAACCGGTCAGTACTTCGACTGAGGGAAACATCTTCATCAAGATCTAGGACTGTCTGTACTTCAACAGAGAATAATTCTGTTGAGATTTAAGAACTCGTCCACACTGCGACGGAGGAAAATTGTCGAGATTTAGAACCTTATCTGTAATTCAACCGAGACTAATTCAGTTGAGATTTAAGAACCGGTCAGTACTTCGACTGAGGGAAACATATTCATCAAGATCTAGGACTGTCTGTACTTCAACGGAGAATAATTCTGTTGAGATTTAAGAACTCGTCCACACTGCGACGGAGGAAAATTGTGGAGATTTAGAACCTAATCTGTAATTCAACCGAGACTAATTTAGTTGAGATTTAAGAATCGGTCAGTACTTCGACTGAGGGAAACATCTTCATCGAGATCTAGGACTTGTCTGTACTTCAACGGAGAATAATTCTGTTAAGATTTAAGAACTCGTCCACACTTCGACGGAGGAAAATTGTCGAGATTTAGAACCTAATCTGTAATTCAATCGAGAATAATTCAGTTGAGATTTAAGAACCGGTCAGTACTTCGACTGAGAGAAACATCTTCATCAAGATTACGGAGAATAATTCTGTTGAGATTTAAGAACTCGTCCACACTTCGAAGGAGGAAAATTGTCGAGATTTAGAACCTTATCTGTAATTCAACCGGGACTAATTCAGTTGAGATTTAAGAACCGGTCAGTACTTCGATTGAGGGAAACATCTTCATCAAGATCTAGGACTGTCTGTACTTCAACAGAGAATAATGTTGTTGATATTTAAGAACTCATCCACACTGCGACGGAGGAAAATTGTCGAGATTTAGAACCTTATCTGTAATTCAACCGAGATTAATTCAGTTGAGATTTAAGAACCGGTCAGTAGTTCGACATAGCTGAGAACTTAACTTCATCTTTCCTGAAAGGTAAAGGTCAGTTGTATGCAATGCATGATACATATCAAGCAATGATGTTCTCAAAATAAATGAGATTGTGTTGTATGATGCGTATATGCATGTGTCATGATGTATGGAAATGTAATGCTTTTAGCTGGGAAAATAGATCCTGGATAGCTGCTGGAGAAAATAATTGAATTCTTTGTTTCCGCTTGGGATAGCGAATGAAGATGATTGCGAGAATAAACCTGCAGGAGAGGATAACTCTGTTGGGGAATAAACTGATGAGGAGATTACTATGTGGGGAAGAGATGTTCTGTAAAGGATTCCACCGATAAATTAAGCTGGGGATGAATTACCGTTGCCGGTGATACTGAATCGTGTTAGGGATTGACTTCTTGTTTGTGAAAGGAAAGAACTCTGCTGGAGATGATCTTTCAGTTACGACTTCACTGGGAATAACCTTTTTTACTCTAATGGGGATAATCCCTTGAGCTATGCTGGGGACAATCTTCCGAAGTCTAATGGGGATGATTCTCCAAACTCCACTGGGGAAGCTTTTTCAGACTGCGCTGGGAAAAATTTCAAACTCCACTGAGGATATCTTGTACTCTACCAGGGAATATTAAGATCTTTCAGTGCCGATGGTAGATAAACTCTGCTTGGGGAGAATATAATCGATTCATTCACAGTTGCAAGTCTCAGCTGGGGAGAGTTGACATTATTGTCTTTTTCTTACTTTGCGTGGAGTGAATGTTACTGGGACGCGTGTTAAGGATATGACGATGGCTTTCCATTGAAACTTTTTTTGCCCCTGTTTCTGCGGGAGAAGGTGCCTGCAGAGGCCTTGTGGGTCGAGTATTATCCCAACCTATGAGGTGCTTGGTAACTTTCGATTGAAATGACAAGCCTTCTTCTGGTAGGCTAGTGACAAGATGACGGGACATATTCGTATGCTTTGATCCCTAATTTTTGCCTGGACCGCCCTTTCGGATTTTTAGTCCACCGGGATACCCTTTTTTGCCCAAGCCGCCTTTTCAGGTTTTCGACTTGCCAGGTGTACATATTTTTTCATTTTCATCCCTTATTTTTGCCCGAACCCTTTTGATTCGCCGGGAAGCCCTTATTTTTGCCTAGGCCAGTCAACCTAGCAGGTCTTTGATTATGCGTAGTACTTTTTTGACTATGTCCACGCTCTCAGAGTGTAGGGAGTTGTCACTGTCAGTAGTGTCGTGTTGCCATACTTCCAGAAGATGTTTGATCATGCAAGATTCGTTGTTGGAATTCATGTACAATTCCCCAATTGATTCAGATGGAGATTTGCCCCTGGCTATTTGGCATTTTGAGATATTCCTTGAATCTTGACTTGACTGCCCCAGATTATGGACAATGATCATGTTGTGCCCCTTGATTGGAAGTGTTTTTCCACTTGAGGTGATCCTTTTTATTGAGAAGGTTTTTGTTCACTAGATATTCTTCGTGCGAACTTCTCTGCTGTTTGAACAAATAGTCATATGTAAACAATGTTATTTCAAGAATGCAAAGCTTATGTCTGTCTTGAAGTTTTTGAAAATGCATTTTTTAGTAAGATAGGAAAATTTTGTAAAATGTGACGTCAACTCAGGATTTACAGCAAACCCTACAGGATTCAGGATACCTTTTGTAACAGTATTCTTTCGAACTAACCCATGCCTCAGCTAGGACTTTTAAGGGTTATAACATGGTCCGATTCACGGTTCAAGAAACAAAGGATAAAGGCTCAAAATGTATTTGTACCCACCCGTTCTTCGTGATGTTCTTCGATCCTAAACTCAGCTAATCGTGCATTAGATCTCGTTTGAGTCTTTGCTCTGATATTCCAGTGATGGTTCGGATACTGAAAATTTATTTTGAACAGGCAGTCATTTTTGTTGAGAGTTTGTAGGATCTCTTTCTTTTTGATTTTATTATCCCTGTCTTTTGCCTGAATTGTTTCTTTTTGTGATTACAGTCAGCGGGATGCCCCAGTTTTTTTCTTAAGTCTCCTTCACAAGTTTTGACTTAATGGGCTTTTATTTTTTAGAGATGATGACTGTCTGTCCTTACGATTATACGGAACCATCACCGTCTTTTTTTTTTTGGGAGGACTTCTTTGATGCCATTCATTGTGCACCTAGATTAACTGAGAAAACTACCCTGCCCCAGGTTATAATTAAGGGTTTTAATCTGTGAAAATAAAAACTCCAACTTCTTTAGCTCAAAGGGGTTGACTAGGGATCATCTTCCTTATAACTCCACTGTTTAGGATTTGAAACAATGCCTGTACATCGTCAGTATGGTCTGTTCAAAAGCGTACTGTAGAGATTTTTGATATCATTTTCGTCATCCTCCTTCTAAAGGCTTAGATTTTTTTAATCGAGAGTTGAACATCACAAAAATGAAAGCAATTTGAATATAATGAATATGAATGGATTGATTCAAAACAGACATATGCAATGCATTGATGAAGTAACAAAGTTTGACATGAATAAACGTCTGAACAATCAAAATAAAATTACAAATTGAAAATTCTAATGAACAAAAAGTCTTCTCATCTCGGGACTTGTCACTTCAAATGGTGAGCCTTGGAGGGATGGTAGAAGAACTCAGTCTGACCATCTTGCGTGAATTCCAATGCTCCTTCATCAATTAGGTTTTGAATTTTGTACTTCAACTTCCAACAGTCGTCAGTGTCATGCCCCGGGCTGTTAGAATAGTATGCACACCTTGCATCAGGATTGTAGTTGGGTGAAGAAGTCTTAGGATTCGGATGAGGTCCTACCAACGTCACCAGATTCAATCTCAATAGGTGTTGCAAAGCTTGGGACAGCGGCATATTGAGCTTGGTAAACGACCTCTGATTAATCCGTTGTTTATGGCAAGGTTGTTGTTGGACCCGTGAGGTAGTAGCAACTTGGAGAGGTCTATTCTTCATCAAACCAAACCTTTGACTTCTCGGAAGTTGATTAATGATTTGGTCCCCAGCCTTGACTGTTTGCTTCATGCTGTTGTATTTGTCTTGATGAAGCTGGTTGATAATGGTTCTCAGCTCTTCTTGTTTCCGAGCTAAGCCTTGGATAAGAGCCATCTGCCCCAGCAACTGGGTTTTCATGGCACTGAACTTAGCTTGCAGTTGTTCCAACCGTTTGTCCTTATTATCTTCAGGACTTTTCTTGACCAAGTTCCCAACGAGGAGTGTTTTCAACTCTTCCTGCCCGTTGGATAGGTTTAGGAATACGTCCCTGAACTGAGCTTCTCGAGTTTTAAGATCTTGGTTGTCTGGTTGGAAAGCCATTGCTGAAATAAACAGCGAGAACATGAGAGACCTGTACTGGGAGACTTGTTATGCAATGATATGTATGATATATGTATGCAATGTTTTCAAGGATCTCGCGGGGTAAACAAGAAACTGTTAGAATTTGATTGCAACTTGATTGAAGAACTTCGTGTCTTTGAGAATCTTCCTTTAAGAGTCAAGCTCACCATATCGAGTGGGTCATAGCCACTGACTCAAATCATCATGTTTTGATCTCTAGACAACATTGGTTAGAGGAAAATAAATCCCCTTTTCCCCTTTCTAGACATTTGATTTGCCAAAACCTGCATCACAAACCCTTGAGATCCTTGAAATGGTTAAGGAAATCTTAAGGCATGATGTTATGATGTGTATGTTATGCGTTTAAGCAAAAGTGAGAGGTGATGTAAGTGAACCCTGCAATAAATTTAGATTATTGGATAAGGACTGTAAACAAAACCTGCAAGGAACTCATGTTGTCAGATAACAAGAATGTGCAAGTAATTCAAGTTTGAAAGCACACAAGTCACACAATAGCCCTTAAATTTCAGGCTGGCATGGAGTTTAGGTATTACCCTCTTTCAGTTTAGTTGGTTCAACCTATCCTAGTAATAGTAACCGGGTTTTATAGGATCTCAATATCACTGACCACCCTCGATCGGTCATAATTCCAGTTTAGCAACCTTTTCTTGTGACCAGAATCATCGCGAGAGTTTGGTCTCAATGAGTGTAGCATACTGCTACTATTCTATGGCCGAGTTGGTCAATTATAGGTTCTAAGGTCAGTTGGTGCTTAATGACCCCTTAGAAGACCCATATTCTCCTCGTTGCGCCACAAGGGATATTGGTACTAACTAAAGTGCCACACCAACGTAGCTACTGCTTCAACCGTATCGGTCTACGCCGTACAGTTCCCTCACAGTTTATTGCTACTTACCTAAAGGGTATCCCCCAGATTTGGGTTAGGATCTATAGTAACTCCGATTCAAACCCAAAAAGATAAAGCATACAAATCAAGAAATTGAAAACATTATGATGAACTATTCCTAAGGTACACCCCACTTATAAGCATCCTCAGCAGAGTCGCCAGTTCTGTGATACGGTGGGAAGAACTGACTGTTTTTTGGAATGCTGATTTGCGTTTTGCGTTTTGTGTTTGCAAAATGTCGCGGTAAGCAAGAGTCGCCACCGTCTTTTATTTTATCCAACAAGGAAAGGAAAAAAGCACAGAAAAATTCCTTTTTCGAGATGTTTCTCGGGTTCGGGGGGTAGATTATAGAAAGGGAAGGTGTTAGCACTCTTTCTATCCGTGGTTATCCACAGGCTCTTAGGTACTTTCTCATATTGTTTTCAAAATGGTTTTCTTTGTGCTTGTGGGTTTGAAAAAAGTTTTTGTTTTGAAACTTCGATTTAACTCTTGCTTCTGTCCTCAAGAGTGTATGAAGTGTTTTTGAAAACTTTGTTCGAAAAGGTGTAAGTGTGAAAAGATTTTGTTTTTTGAAAGAGCAAGTATCTAAGAACCATTTACCTACTCGAAAAAGGAATCATTCTATGCTAATGTCCTTTAGGCAATGCTATCCCACTATTGATGAGTAGGTAGCGTCGTCGTTGGAGTTTTAGGGTCAATTCAAATGAGGGACATACGGTCACTAAAGCAATATTAAGACGCCTTAGCGGTAACCCTAATGTCTTAGATCATTTGTTTGAGGCAACAATATCCGAGGCAACCGTTTCGAGACGACTATGATCTTTTAGACAAGAGGGTGACCTCTTAAACAACCTATACTCAATGACCGCGTACGAAGGCAACCAAGTGGGGTGTACCCTAAGAGTGCGCATGTGCGAGTGCGTTGTTTTCGGTTATTTTTATCTTTGTACATGTTAAGGGTGATCTAATTTGATTTTAAGATTAAGCAATCATTCTTGTCATGCAAACCTATTATCAAACATCTAACAGTTATAATTTGCAGAAATAAAATGCGGAATTTAAATTACAAGGCGTCGGGTATTTACATCGCCAAAGACAAACCCTTTGAAAATAAATAAAGCAATAAAAATAATTAAAAGTCCTATTGACTATTACATCTGGGAGCAAGTACATTATTGGATAAAAAATGTAAATCGCGTGCGGGAAATTAAATCGAGCGCAAGATTAGGGTTTTAACCCTTTTGGTTAAAGAAAATATCTTTTGTTGTTTTTTTTATTTTAAGAAAGAAATAACCTAAATTAATTACTAAATTAAATTAATAAATTAATTAAATGAAAAATTAATTATGACAAATTTTTTGATTTTGTTATTTTAAGAAAGAAAAATGAAATTAATTAAATTAATGGTTAATACCTAATTAAATCTAATTAATTATTTATTTACAAAATAGGTTAAAGTTATTCTAGAATTAAAAACCCAAATTAATTAATTAGTGTTTATTGATAAAAAATAAAAGCTAAAATTTGATTGAATAAAAATATTTTTTGGTGATTTTATTTTATAAAAAGAAATTTGTGATTGGTTAGAAGTTAAATAAAATATTAAAACAATTAAAATAAGTAAACAAAATAAATAAGAAGAGGGGAGTATGGGCCTGAATTTGGGAGTATGAATAGAAATTGGAAGGCCCATTAGTGGCTGGCCTTTGTTGACTTTTTGGATCTGGTGTGCATGCCTGGACTTTTCCTATAGTGGACCTTCAGCTTTGGACTCTCAGATTTGGCCTTTGGCCATCTGGCAATTGGATGAGTGATGGCGCATGGTAGGCTTCACGCTTGAGCAAACACATGATTATCTGAAAAACAAAATTATTAAGGAAATGGGGGACCTGGGATTCGAACCCAGGTCCTGAAGGAGATTTGCACGCTTGCCTTGCCAACACACCACGCTATTTTGTTTGTCATAGTAATAAGAATTTAAAATAATATATCAAAACAACACGAATGCAAGCAAAACAAAAAAAATGCACGAAATAATTTGAACTGGCCAACAGGCGGATGACACGAGTTCATCCATGTCTTCCAAAACCTATAAAAATACATGTGGATTTGAATCCGCAGCTAAATGCGTAAGCCTGTTCTAAAATTCATTCCAAGCCATGAACACATATTCCACGAGCATGGTTGAACTCGTCTTGGCTTCCTGATCAACACCATGCCCTTCTTGAGTCACAATTTTTCCTAAAACAGAAAACCCTAAAAAACAAACGAAGAACCCTAGCTATGGTGGTTCTTCATTCAGGCCAGATAAATGCAATTGAATAATACCAATCGCTTGCAAATGTTATGTAGATTCAAAATATGGTATTGATTCATGAAAATGATGCTTAAATTCAGAGTTGCGAAATCAAGAATAGGGGTGGTTATCGTGACACTTACAGCGCGTTTGGACGTCTGAACAAGCTTGCTTTGGATCCAGGTGGCTTGAGTGAATGCCCAGGAAGCGATTGAGATATGTCTCAGCTCTTGAAAACACCTCTAACTATGATTTTGATCTCAAGCTTTTTTATGTATTTTTCAAATCTTGTTCATCCTCTCTCTGCACTTGCCAACCCTGATTCTCGTATCCTTTGGCTTCCTTATGTAACATGCTTTGCATTAGGGTAGAAATCATGGACTGAATCCCTCCAAATCAATGCACATGAATATGATTTGATTCCCATTTACCAACTTGCCAAATTTGATTTGATTCAATCTTTTTGCACATGATGTGCCTTGGTACGAGTTTGGAGATAAGCTAGCTGTCCATTGAAGCCTACAATCAATAAAAAATCTTTGGTTATCAATTTTTTTGATTTTATATGATTTAATTTGATTTAAAATGAATAAATTCAAATAAAAATCAAATTAAATAATAAAAATGATATATGGACACATGGCTGAAGCTAGGGCACGTGAACAATGATGCAAACTAAAATCAAGTAGAAAAGAATGGGCCCATTTGACAAAATTTGATGTTTTGGGGATAGTTGACTTTTGGCAATTTTGTAAAAAAGTCCAATTTCAACAATGCATAACTTCTTCAATTTTGAACTTTTGGAGGTGTTCTTGGACTTTTTAGAAAGCTTGAGATGTCCTTTAACCAACCCGTTTGGTCTCATCTCATTTTGATATTCCATGTTCAAGTTATAAGCTTTTGAAAAAAGGTGTTTTTGTTGACTTTCAAAAAATGACCTATAATGTCCAAATTTATAACTTCTTGTGAGTGCATTTTTTTATCTTGGGGTATGAATATGGATTATATGAAATTGCATCCTCTTTAAAATGATCTATGGATGGTTCATTTCTCATAAAGTATGAGAAAGTTATGCTTGGTCAAAGTTGAGTTGACTTTTCCTACAAAACCCTAATTTAACAACTTTTGAGTTTTGATGAATTTTGATCAATCCTTGATGAATCATGATTAACCCTTGATAAAATGATGAAATATCCTTCAAAATGAGAATTTTGAAAAAAAAATCTTGAAGTTTGACTGTTTATAGGTCACAGTTGACTTTTGCCATAGCACAGTCGATTTTTGGACCCTTTGAGCAATTGACTGGGCAAACTTCCACTGCAAGGCTTGAAATTTGGCATGGATGATGTTGAGAGCATATTAGGACATTGGGGAGAACTTGAGTTCATTTTGATTCAAGGATCTTGATGCAACACAAAACCCTAATTTGTGGTTGACTGCTTTAGGAGATAGCTTGTCTGACCAACTCTTGAGCAAACTTGAGCAACTTGGAGATTTTTCTTGCAATGTCTTGAGGAATATGAGAGGGAAAATTTTGGGGTACAACATAGGGCTTTGACGCCTTCGAAGTATACGCTCTGGAAATGGGTTTAGTCCCTGATATGGTGATACCAGTTGTGGTACGGTGGCCAGAACCGGGACGTGGTTTCCCTATTTTTTAGGGAATTTGCTGGTTTGCGTTTTGCATTTGTTTTTGCAAAATGTCGCGGTAAGCAAGAGTCGCCACCGTATTTTATTTTCTCCAACAAGGAAAGGAAAAAAGCACATAAAAATTCCCTTTTCGAGATATTTTTGAGTACGGGGAGTAGATTATAGAAAGGGAAGTTATTAGCACCCTTTATATCCGTAGTTATCTATGGGCTCTTAGGTACTTGCTCATCATTTTCAAAATTGTTTTCTTTTTGTTTGTGTGATTTGAAAAAGCTTTTGTTTTGACTTCGATTTAACTCTTGCTTATGTATTCAAGAGTGTAATGAAGTGTTTTTGAAAACTTTGTTTGTAAAGGAGTGTAAGTGTGAAAAACTTGTTTTGGTTTAGCAAGTACTTAAGAACCAATCTACCTACTCGAAAAAAGAATCGTTCTATGTTCGTTTCCTTTAGACAATGTTATCCTACTATTAGTGAGTAGGTAGCATCGTCGTTGGAGTTTTGAGGGTCAATTCGAAAGGGACGTACGGTCACTAAAGCAATGTTAGGACGTCTTAGTAATAACCCTAATGTCTTAGATCAATTATTCGAGGCAACAATTCCGAGGCAACCATTCCGAGGCAACTTTTTCGATTCGAGACTTTGATCTTTGTTTAGACAAAAGGACTACCACTAAAGCATCCTATACTCAATGACTGTTTACCGAAGGCAATCAAGTGGGAGTGTACCCTAGGAGTGTGCATGTGCGAATGATTCAATTTCAGTTTATTTATCTTTGCACATTTAGGGTGATCTAACTGTTTTAAAATTAATCATACATTCTTGTCATGCATCCTATTATCATACATCTAACAGTTAATAATTTGCGGAATTTAAAATGCGGAAATTAAACTAAGCTATTACAAGGCTTCGGGTATTTACATAGCCAAAAACAAACCCTTTGAAAAATAAAGCGGTAAATAGAAATAAACGTCCTAATTAACTATTATAAATTGTAGGCAGTTACATCAATATGATAAAAATAATAATAAAGTGCGCGAGGAAAATTAAATCGATGAGAAATTAGGGTTTTGACCCTTCTAACCTAATTAAAAGAAAACTTGTTTTTTTGTTGTTTTTAATAAAAGAAATAAGTTTTCTACATTAAATACGCAATTAATTAGTTAATTAAATTAATTAATAAAAAATAATTACATGGACTATTTTTGGTTTTTTGGTTATTTTAGGAAAAAATAAAATATAATTAAGTTAGTAATAAAACCTATTTATTCCAATTATTTTTAATCATGTACAAAATAAATTAAAGTTATCTAAATTAATCAAACCTAGTTAAATTAATTAATTTATTGATAAAAAATATACCTAAATCTAATTGGTGAAAAATAATATTTTTGGTGATTTTTTTATAAAAGAAAATAATTTAATTGTTTAGTAAATAAATAAATAAATTAAAAGAAATAAAAAAAAAATAGAAAAGAAAATAGAAAGAGAAAAAATGGGCCTGAATATGGGGGTGTAAAAAGCAGAATCTGGGCCCAAGAAGAGGGAAGTCCAAGTTGACTTTGAGGATCCCATGCCACGCGTTGACGAAGCCCCATGGTGTTCTCCCATTGATAGCCTTTGGATTTGGCCATCTGGCCATCTTGTAGGCTGGAGGTTGAGGGTGTATGATAGCCCCTAGTGCTATGAATGCATTGGATCCTGAAAAGAAAAATAACATGTAATATTTGGGGGACCTGGGATTCGAACCCAGGTCCTGGAACAATTGCCAATGCTACGCTCACCACTGCACCACCTTGCATTTGTTGTACATAATATAAACAAAAATCATTATATATAAAACAAGCGAAATAATAGAATTTTTGCGCGAAAATTCAAACGGACGAATCAGATGGAGCCACGCCATCATCCCTGTCCTCTCTCCGTGGCTAAAAGTTTTGAAAACCTTTACCTACGGACAACGTCCGTCGCTACATCCCTGTTAGTTCTCAAAATCAAATACAAACATGATAAATAAAAACTGAGGCCATGGTTGAATTCGTCTGGTCCTGCTAGTTTCATTGGTGGCCCTTTTATGGCCCAATTTTTCCTGTACATGAAAATCCCAAATCGAAGCAAGCAACCCTAGCAATGGTGAAATCTTGTATATGCCATATAAATGCAATTAAACCATACAGCAAGCTTGAATATGTCTCATAGATCAAGAATATGTGATTAATTCAACATAACAATGCCTAAATCATGGGATTTGATTTCAAGAAAAGTGAGGTATCGTAACTGACTTACAGTGTAATATGGGGCTTGAAAATGCTTGCTCTGGATTGCTTTGGCTTGCTGAGAGTCCCAGAAATCGATTGAGATAGCCGGAAGGCCTTGAGGATGCCTGGAACACTGAATTCGATCTTGCACTTTTTCTTGATTTTTTCAGATTTTGTTCTCCTTGTTGCGCCTGTTTCTAAGCTCTCTTTTAGGTATGCTCACCCTCTATATGTATCAATGAAGGGATTAGGGTTGATAACTGATATCAATCTTCCTCCATCAATGAATTGGATTCTTGATTTGATTCCCTTTAAAAACCTTCCAAAATTGGCCTATTTCAATCTTTTTGTACACATCATGCCTTGATACGAATTTGAATACTTGCTAGCTGTAATTGAAACCTGAAACAAGCACAAAATCTTGTGTTTTCAATGTTTTGGATTTTATATGATTTGTTTTGATTAAAATTGATTTAAATCAAATAAAAATAAAAATAAATAATAAAAACATGATAAGGACAAGTGGCAAGGGCTAGAGCTCGTGGACTATGTTGCAAACTCAAAACAAGTGAAAAAGATTGGGCCCATTTGGCAAAATTTAATGTTTTGGGCATAGTTGACTTTTGGCAATTTTGCAAAAAAGGTCAACTTCACCAATGCATAACTTCCTCAATTTTAACTCTTTGGAGGTTTTATTGAACTTTTTATAAATCTTGAGATGTCTTATAATCAACCCTTTTGGTCTCATCTCAATTTGATATTCCATGCTCAAGTATGAAGCTTTGACAAAAAGGGTATTTTTGTTGATTTTTCAAAATGACCTAGAATGTCCAAATTCATAACTTCTTGTGAGTGCATATTTTGAACTTGGGAGCTGAAGATGGATTGTAGGGAATTGCATCCTCTTTAAAATGAGCTCTGTATGGGTCATTTATCATAAATTATGAGAAATTTATGCTTGGTCAAAGTTGAGTTGACTTTCCTGCAAAACCCTAATATAGCAACTTTTGAGTCTTGATGAATTATGAGAAATCCTTGATGAATCATGATCAACCCTTGATCAAATGATGAAATATACTTTAAAATGAGGATGTTGACCAAAAATCTGGGAGTTTGACTGTATGTGGGCCACAGTTGACTTTTGCCCTAGCACAGTCGATTTTTGGGCCTTTGAGCAATTAACTGAACAAACTTCCTCTGCAAGGCTTGAAACTTGACGTGGATGATCTTGTGAACATATTAGGACAATGTTGAGCATTTGGGGTCCCTTGGACTCAAGTATCTTGATGCAACATGAAATCCTAATTTGAGGTAGACTGCCTTAGGAGAGAGCTTGTCTGGCCAACCCTTGGACTTCCTTGAGTAACTTGAGGATCTTTCTTGAAATGTTTTGAGAAATATTTGGAGGGAAAATTTTGGGGTACAACAGCTTCCCCTGTTCAATCTTCTTAAACCTGAGGATGTAGATTGGCTTTCGTGCCTTTCGTGATCCGAAGGTGGAAGATGATTGAACACTAGAGTGCCCAGAAATTTACACTCGCATGAAGTGGTGCTCGTTTTGTGATGTCGGGAATGGGCTTACAAATGCAATTTGGAAATTGCTAACAGGGGATGGGCTTAAAGATGACATCTGAAGGAGTGTCGATCGCATAAGAGATTCCTTAGCGAGAGCTTGTATACCTGTCGTCGAGGAAGATTCCACTGGGGAATGTTGATCTCTGTCTTAAGAGAAATATAATTTTAGGAGCTTCGGTCGTCCGTTATTCTGCTGGTGAGTCGTCTCAGTTTGAATTTTAGGAACTTCGGTCATCCGTATTCTACTGAGGAATCATCTTTGTTGAATTTTAGGAACTTTGGTCGTCCGTATTCTACTGAGGAATCATCTCTGTTGAATTTTAGGAACTTCGGTCGTCCGTATTCTACTGAGGAAACATCTCTGATGAATTTTAGGAACTTCGGTCGTCCGTATTCTACTGAGGAAACATCTCTGTTGAATTTTAGGAACTTCGGTCGTCCGTATTATACTGAGGAATCATCTCTGGCGAATTTTAGGAACTTCGGTCGTTCGTATTCGACTGAGGAATCATCTTTGTTGAAGAGGAAAGTTGAATTTTAAGAGCTTCGGTCGTCCGTATTCAATTGAGGATTAGACTATTATCCAGTCGTACCCGGGCTTTACAACTTGAATTTTGTGAGAATTCGATTGTATCTTTCCTGAAAGGTAAAGGTTAGTTGTATGTAATGCATGATATGTATCAAGCAATGATGTTCTCAAAATAAATGAGATTGTATTTGTATGATGCGTATGTGCATGTGTCATGATGTATGGAAATGTGATGTTTTTAGCTGGGGAAAATAAATCTCGGGTTGTTGTTGGAGAAAAGAGTTGAATTCTTCATTTCCACTGGGGATAGTGAATGAAGATGATTGTGAGAATAAACCTGCAGGAGAGGATAACTTCAACGGGGAATAAACCGACGAGGAGATGACTCTGTGGGGAGGACAAATTCTGCTAGAGGACCTGTTGATTTGGAGAAATAACCTCGGCTAGGGATGAATCATCATTGCCGGCGATGATAAACTCTGTTTGGGATTGAGTTTCTGTCAGTAAAAAGGAATGAACTCCGCTGGGGATGATTTTCCAATTGCGACTTCACGTGGAATAATCTTTTAGACTCTACTGGGGACAATCTTCCAGAGTCCACTGGGGATAATTTTCCAAACTCCACTGGGGATAATTTTCAAGTGCTGATGGTAGATCAACTCTGCTTGGGGAGAATATTGTTGATTCATTCGCGGTTGCGAGTCTCAGCTGGGGATAATTAACGCCACTATCTTTCTCCTTACTCTGCGGGGAGTGAATGTACCTTCAATCATTTTCTCCAACTAGGTCTATCCTTATATCTGGTGGATAGAGCAACTGTATAGCTTGGACATTTCTTGTTTGCCCCTGTTTATGATATTACGAGTAATCATCTTTTGTTTCGCATGTAAATATTTATGAGCAGCAATTATTGCCAAATGCATATATAAAAAAAATGAACATTGGACGTTCTTGCAAAACAAAACAGAAAAAGAAAACAATTTGGAATTTCTTTGTGAAAATGAATTGTATTGATTTTGAAGTTAGCCTGTAAATAGGAGTTTTTGTACAAGAGGCTGACGCCCTAGTAAGAGAACGCCACCAAACAATAGAGTTTATACAATTTGTGAAAAAAGAAAGAAAAACAGCTATGTGAACAATCCCACTGGGTTCCAACTTTGCTATCGCCATTATGTCCTCGAGCATCTCATCACTTCACTACTTGGTTAAAGGTAGATCAGATTGTTTGACGCCGTTCGAGCCTGATAGTCGATACCGAAGTCTGGTTGCAAGGTGATCCAATGAGACATAGTGTTACGCTTTAATCCCTAATTTTTTACTGGACCACCCTCTCGGGTTTTCAGTCCACCGGGATACCCTTTTTTGCCCAAGCCTCCTTTTCAGGTTTTCGACTTGCCGGGTGTACAGATTTTTTCATTTTCATCCCTTATTTTTGCCCGAACCCTTTTGGTTCGCCGGGAAGCCCTTATTTTTGCCTAGGCCAGTCAACCTAACGGGTCTTTGGTTATGCATAGTATTTTTTTCACTATGTCTGCATTGACGGGGTGAGGAAGGTCGTCACCATCTATGGTGGTTAGAATCATGGCTCCTCCTGAGAAAATATTCTTAACCACAAATGGCCCTTCGTAAGTAGGGGTCCATTTTCCCCTGGGATCACCTTGAGGTAATATGATGCGTTTGATCACCAGATCCCCAACTTGATACTCTTGTCGTCTAACTTTCTTGTTAAATGCCTTGATCATTTGTTTTTGATACGTTTGACCATGACAAATAGAAGTAAGTCTCTTTTCATCAATTAAGTTCAGCTGATCAAGTCGGGTCTGGATCCAGTCATCTTCGCTCAAACCTGCATCCTTCATAATCCGAAGAGAGGGCATCTGAACTTCAATGGGAAAGATGGCCTTCATGCCATATACCAAGGAATAGGGTGTTTCCCCTGTTGACGTCCGCGCTGAGGTACGGTACCCATGAAGATCAAACGGTAACATCTCGTGCCAATCTTTATATGTCACCGTCATCTTCTGCACAATCTTCTTGATATTCTTATTAGCCGCTTCAACAACCCCATTCATCTTCGGCCGGTAAGGAGAAGAGTTGTGATGATGTATCATGAACTGCTTGCAGAGCTCGGTGATCATCGTATTGTTGAGATTTATACCATTGTCTGTAATGATCCTTTCTGGTACACCGTATCGACAGATCAAATTGTGTCGAATAAACCGTGCCACGATGTTCTTGGTCACTGTAGCAAATGAAGCTGCCTCAACCCACTTTGTAAAATAATCAATTGCTACCAAGATGAAACTATGCTCGTTGGAAGCAGTAGGTCTTATCTCGCCGATCATGCCGATACCCCACATTGCAAAAGGCCAAGAAGCTGTCAAGATGTTCAGAGGAACTGGAGGTATGTGCACCTTATCAGCATAGACTTGGCACTTATGACAGGTCCGAGAATGCTGATAACAGTCGGCTTCCATGGTGGACCAATAATATCCTGCCCGAAGGATTTTCTTTGCCATGTTATGTCCACTGGAATGAGTCCCGAAGGTACCTTCATGTAACTCCGCCATGATTCTTTCTGCCTCGTTCTTATCCACACAACACAGTATGGTCGAATCATGGTTACGCTTGTAGAGGATACCATTACTGATGAAGAACTTCGCCGCAAACCTCCTCAGAAACTTCTTATCATTAACAGATGCACCCTCAGAGTATTCCTGAACCTCAAGGTACCTCTTTACCTCATGAAACCATGGTTTTTTTGTTACCTCTTCAGTCTCAATGTCATAGCAATGTGCATGTTCGTCCAACCTCTCAATGGTAATATGGGGAGCTTCATTGTCCCATCTGACCTTTAACATAGAAGACATCGTAGCTAGATTCTCCTCTCTGGGGAAGTGTTCAAAGGTTATCTCCTCGAAGTGTGGAAGTAAAGTCAACACATACTCTTTGTAAGGAATACGATTTGGGTGTTTCAAATCCCACTCGCCTTTGATCTGACTGATCACGAGAGCGAAATCTCCGAATACACTTAAGAACTTAATCCTTAGGTCAATAGCTGCTCGAAGACCCATGATGCATGCTTCATACTCCGCCATGTTGTTGGTGCAGTTAAAACATAATCGGGAGGTGAATGGAGTATGACAGCCTTCAATAGATATGATCACGGCGCCAATGCCATTACCCAAAGCGTTTGAAGCTCCATCAAAATACATAGACCATCGGGATCCCTCCTCAGGTCCTTCATCCGGTCGAGGTGTTTCACAGTCAGTCACTAACATGATGTTCCAATTCGGTAATTCAAAGTTCATAGACTGGTAATCGTCCATTGCCTTATGTGCCAAATGATCCGCCAACACACTTCCCTTGATTGCTTTTTGGGTCGTGTATTGGATATCATACTCAGTCAAGATCATCTGCCATCTTGCTATTCTTCCAGATAAGGCAGGCTTCTCGAAGATATACTTGATAGGATCCATCTTTGATATCAATAGAGTAGTGTGAGTCAGCATATACTATCTCAGCCGGCGAGCAACTCATGCCAAAGCGCAGCAAGTTTTCTCAAGCAACGAGTATTGGGTCTCACAGTCGGTAAACTTTTTGCTAAGGTAGTAAATAGCATGCTCTTTTCGGCCAGACTCGTCATGCTGCCCCAGCACACACCCCATTGAATTGTTGAGTATTGTCAAGTATAAGATCAAAGGTCTTCCTTCAACTGGAGGCATCAGAATATGTGGCTCTTGGAGATATTCCTTGATCCTTTCGAAAGCGGCCTGACATTCATCATTCCATCTTACCACTTGATCTTTCTTCAGTAACTTGAAGATTGGCTCACAAGTAGTGGTTAGGTGTGAGATGAATCGGGAAATGTAGTTCAGACGTCCCAAAAAGCCTCTGACTTCTTTTTCAGTCCGGGGAGCTGGAATTTCCTGTATAGCCTTCACCTTTGCAGGATCCACTTGAATACCTTTATCACTAACGACGAAACCCAGCAGTTTACCAGACCTCACCCTGAAGGTGCACTTGTTCGGGTTTAACCTCAGCTAATACAACTTCAACCTGTCAAATAACTTCTGGAGATGGTCA
Source organism: Vicia faba (assembly GCA_948472305.1). Taxonomy (NCBI): domain Eukaryota; kingdom Viridiplantae; phylum Streptophyta; class Magnoliopsida; order Fabales; family Fabaceae; genus Vicia; species Vicia faba. The sequence continues at coordinate 1,633,271,625 of OX451739.1, read as the reverse complement.
AGATGTTCCTCTTCAGTCTGGGACCTTGCAATCATGTCGTCAATGTATACCTCAATCTCATGGTGAATCATGTCGTGGAACAAAGAGACCATGGCGTGCTGATATGTTGCCCCGGCATTCTTCAATCCGAACGACATGACCTTGTAGCAAAAGGTACCCTACTGTGTAACAAAGGTTGTCTTTTCCATATCCTCGGGAGCCATCTTAATCTGATTATAACCGGAGAAACCATCCATAAAGGAGAAGACCTTGTGTTGTGCGGTGTTGTCAACCAGAACATCGATATGAGGCAGAGGGAAATCATCCTTGGGGCTTGACCTATTCAGATCCCTATAGTCAACACACATTCTAACCTTACCATCTTTCTTCGGCACCGGGACCACGTTGGCAACCCACTACGGGTAAGAAGTAACTGCTAGAAAATCGGCATCAAATTTTTTCATAACCTCAGCCTTGATTTTCTCATACATCTCTGGGTGCATTCGGCAAACTTTCTGCTTCACTGGAGGACAATCTTCCTTAGTTGGCAAGTGGTGAACCATAATATCAGTATCCAACCCAGGCATATCTTCATAAGACCAGGCAAAGATCTCAACATAGTCGTGCAGCATCTGAATCAACCGTTGCTTGACTCTAGACTCCAAATTTGCACCGATCTTGACCTCTTTCTTGTCTACTTCTGTACCCAGATTTACTGTTTCCACTGGCTCTTCATGAGGTTGTATGGCCCTCTCTTCCTGAAGTAACAGTCTAGCAAGTCCCCCAGGCACTTCGCAATCATCCTCACCTTCGTCCTCGGCTTGGTTGATCGGACTTTCGAAGTCATAATTGGTAGTAGCAGAGTCGTTATCAGTGGGATCCAGAGTGGATGTAGACCTGTATATATGAGTGTGTGTAAGACAAATAGTTGTTTTACAAGATAGAAAAGAAAAACAAGGAGCACAAAATTCGTAATGCAAGAAAACATCCAATGCTTTTATTGATGATATATGGAGATGACACATAATAAGCCCTTAAACAAAGCCACGGTGTTTTGGGCAAGGCACCGGGCCGTAAAGTTTCAAATTGTCTGTTACAAATTCAAAACAAAAGTCTTATTACTGTGTAATAAAAGAAATCGGCACGAAGTCCTTTGCCGTCCAATTGCTTAATCCGTCGTCGGTGGTCGGGTAAATCCAGCTCTCAAACTCAGAGTCTTCATCATCATCTTCAATTGCATTCACTTCCGGATTACTGATACACAGGGGAGGTCTTCCAATCCGTGCACGCCGAACATCCCTTTGAGCTTCTGCAGTAAAACCCAAACCAAACTTGTCAGTCTTGTGCGCAAAGTCAGGGAGTTGGCCACAATTCACACACCCACCTTTTTCAATAACGGCTCGGGCATCCTTAAGGAAAGCCATCTTCATTGGAGGATCTTCAGCAACAGTTTCAGTCGACGCCAGCGTTTGGGGGACTTCTTCAAAGTTTTGACACGGGGTTTCAATAAACTCCCCATCCATCTCTATGTACCGAAAAGAGTTAAGGTGGCTCACCATGTACTCCTCTTATCCTTGTACTGTAACGATTTTCCCCTTCACTGGATATTTTAGCATCTGATGGAGCATAGAAGTTACTGCCCCAGCTTTATGGATCCACGGGCGACCCGGCAAACAAGAATAAGATGGTTGAATGTCCATCACATAGAATGTAGACGCGAAAGTCTGAGAACCAACCTTAATTGGAACATCCACCTCTCCATGTACCATACTTTGTGACCCTTCAAAGGCCCTAACCACAATATTACTTGACTTCAGAACCAACCCTTCACAGTCTAACCGGTCTAACGCTTTCTTGGGTAAAACATTCAATGAGGACCCAGTATCCACCAGCACGTGAGCTAGAGTAGTGCCCCTACACTCGATTGAAACATGCAGAGCGTCGTTGTGATTCTTTCCTTTGGCAGTCAAATCTGCGTCGGAGAAACCCAACCCATTGTCAGTGGTCAAACTAGCCACACAGTTTTGAATTGATCAGCAGATGTTTCCTACGGCACATGCGCAGTTTTTAGGAAAGCAATTAAAGCCTTTGCATGGGCTTCTGAGCACAACAATAAAGATAACATGGAGATCTTCGACGGGGTTTTCCCCAGTTGTTCAACTACGTTGTAGTCGCTTTTCTTGATGATCTTCAAAATCTCCTCTATCTCCTGCCTAGAGGTTTCAACAGTAATCTTCTTCGATGCCTCTGTCCGGGCAGGCTCACCGGTGATCCCTTTGCCCCGAGCGTCAGATGACTCGGCGACATGGGTAATGATTGGAACATGAACAGGGATAGTAGCAGATGTACTGGCAGGTGTAATAGCAACAGGCTTCTGAACAGTTGGTGGTGAGATCTCAGGAGAGAAAAGTCTTCCGCTGCGGGTGACCTTGCTAGACCCAACGATATTGCTGACATCAGTATCAGCCTCTTCAACCTTCAAGTCTTGTTTAATCCCATGATAATACACATCGGCCCCATAGTGCCATGGGACAGCCTTATCTGACGTGTAAGGGATAGGTCCAGGAATAGTAATGATCAATGGAGCAACTCTCGAAACAGATGTAATTCTAACAGGCTTTCTCGAGGAATCCTTGGAAGAATTGCCAGAAATGGTGATTATGGAAACATCTTCAACAGGAATCAATGGAACCAAAGTTTTCTCGAACAAGATCTCTTTGTTATCCATCAGGTGATGAATACCTGATTTCAACAAAAGACAACCAGCAGGTAGGATGGAACATAGGTGGCAACCTTCGCCACAGCCCAGAAATAAACCGGTCAACAATAAGTTCTTCTTAACGGTCAACAACGGAGTAGAAATGTCTTCCACAGAGGTTACAAATGAATCATCGTCCACAGCATTTACTCCATGCTTGGGCATAGGAGAAGTCATGACATTAGGCTTTTCTGGCGCTTCAAACTCGATCTTCTTAGCATCAATCAGATCCCGCACCTTATTCTTCAAAGCCCAGCAGTTATTGGTATCATGCCCCGGGCTATCAGAGTGATAAGCACAGCGGGCGTTCGGATTATACAGCGGTGATGTAGTACTGGGATTCTTTGGATCCTCCTTTAGAATCACCAAGTTGGTTTTTAACAGTTGCGGCAAAATTTTCAATAGAGTCATATTGAGCCAACTATACTGCCTTTGCGGTCTTTCTACTCTTTGTTGAGTGTTGCGTTGCGGGGCAACAGCAGGTCTTGATATTACTACCGCATTAACCGCTTGGCGGCGCTTAGGTCAGTTTTGGCTCCTCGAACTGTAAACTGCACTAGATTCCTTCTTGAAAGGCTTCTTCTCTGTACTTGACGAAGCACCTTTCTGTATCTTGCCACTTTTAATACCAGCTTCAACTCTCTCCCCAGTCATAATCAATTCAGTAAACCCGGACGATGAACTACCGATCAAATGATTGAAGTATGGACCAGACTAAGTCCCAAGAAACATATCCACCAACTTCCTGTCAGCTAGAGGAGGTTGTACTCTTCCAACAAGATCTCTCCACTTCTGAGCATAGTCCTTAAAACCTTCGCTTGCACCCATAGACATACCCTGAAGTTGGGTACGCGTGGGAGCAAGGTCGGCATTATACTGGTGTTTCTTATAAAAGGCGGCAGCAAGGTCCTCCCAGTTGCGGACATTAGCTCCTTCTAGTTGATAGAACCATTCAAGTTGAGTCCTTGACAGACTATCTTGAAATAAATGAACCCAGAGGTTCCTATCAGCAGTGTATGGTTGAATCTTTCTGACATACGAGCGGAGGTGTAACTTTGGGCAGGATACCCCATCGTACTTAGCAAAGACAGGCGCTTTAAACTTGTGTGGGATCACCACCCCATATGCCAAACCCAAATCTCCGAAGTCCAACCCAGGTATCTTCTAGATCTCCATTGCGCTCAATTGGTCTTCGAGTTGCTTATACCTATCCTCGGAAGGAGGATACTGGTCTTCATCAAAGTCAGTGTCATTGTCAGAAACCACAGGGCTAGGACCCTTCCTTTCCTCTTCATTCTCTCCCCCTCTAGATGAATGGGAAAAATCAGCTTCCTATCTCAACTTGTTCCCAAACCTGTGACCCATGTTCAGGAGGACCACCTTCTTCTTTTTCTTCTTCTTGTCTTTTAAGATAAGAGTCTTCAAATCTTGTTGACTCTTGGCCAGGTTCATGAACATCTCCTGGAACTGAGCATTCTGAGCTTGCAGAGCCTTGATGGCTTGATCAGTAGGTGTTTCAGAAGACATGTTGTGCTGAAATAAACAGCGAAGAAGATGAGAAACCTGTAAGGGCACCTGTAATGAGGTGCATGGGAATGGAATGCGTATGAAATGATTTCAAAGACTTAGGGAGATTCAAGTTTGTAAACCAAAATAAAACACACTTTATTAGATTAAAACTTGAAACAATGTTTAACAAATGCCTTTAAGGCGTTACAAAAGAAATACTGAAAAGCAAATATAAACTAGAAACAATAAAAAAATCAGAATTCCCATGGTCGTTTTCCTTTTGTGCTGACATAATCGTTGATTGTCCTCTCGTTCTCCATCTTCCTTGTAAGCTTCAAGATCTTTCGCTCCTGCTCATGATACTTCTCTCTGTAGGTATCCCTTTCTTCCCTCAACTGGATCCAAGATCTCTTTAATGCCCCAATATCAGTAGGCGTGTATGGATGGATAACCGTATAAGGAACCCCTTCTTCATCAGCACGCTCCACGATCACCGGCAAAACAGCTTCGTATGGCATCCCTTGCTTTTAAGCACGGGCTCGAACCCAATAAAGATACGGTTGCATCGGGAGAGAAGTCTTCATTCCTAGCTCATGTGGATCAGACATGTTCACCCTATCCCAAGCTCGTATGAACCGGCGGCGATGTCCCTCAACATCCCCCTTGAAGTCAAAGACAATGCCTGTAAGCAGCAGCTCATGAGGATCGTCCCTCCGAGCTCGTCCAAACTGTCATAAGGCCAAACAAGGATTATAGGTTATGCCTCCTCGAATTCCAAGCAATGGAACATTGGGGTATTCCCCACACCGATCAATGACAGCTACCTTTTCCATATCCTTAGTACTCCAAAGGATGTCCGTATGAGCAAGGGACATGATTCTGTAAGCCCAACCCATTCTTTCCTCATTCTTCAATACAGATTTAGGGAGGTAAGAAATAAACCACCTCGCCAGCAGCGGTGTACAACACAAGAGGGTTCCCCTTCTCCGAACAGTACGGGTATAAAGAGCATGCAGAATATCACCTAAGAGAGTAGGCACTGGGTTACGAGACATGAAAATCTTGATTGCGTTCACATCTATGAAGGCATCAGGATTTGGGAACAGGACCAAGCCGTAGATGAGAGAGCCAGGATGTCTTCAAAAGCTTGAAAGTCCAAGTTGTCCCATAACTTTTGAGCTTGATCGATCAAGAACTTAGCCAAGAAACCTTTAACCCCACTCTGAATCTCCCAGTTATACACTACATCATCCTTTGTTAGATGTAGGGCTGAAGCAATATCCTCTGGCCTAGGATCTATCTCCAAACCTGTAAAGGGTGTCTGCTCTAGAATATATATGCCAAGTAAATCAGAAAACTCCTCTAAAGTAGGGACCAACTGATAGTCCGGGAAGGTGAAACAGTGATGCAACGGGTCAAAGAACTGGAACAGGACACTCATCATTTGCTCATCCAACATTTAATGACCAAGCTAAGGAGGTGACCATGTCTTCTGACAAAGGAAGAAGTATTAGGAACCTTTGAAACCAACTCTCTAAGCTGAGCAGGGACTTGCACGAAGCTGATTCGAATGGTATTTCTGCGCATAGAGGCCATGATCTGCAAAACAGAACAAAGATGAATCCCCTCGGTCTTTGAAATGGTTAGTCTAATGAAATATGAATGCAATGTCATGATTCATGATGTCATGATAAAAACACACCACAGGTATCACAGATAGAAAACATGGTAAGGGCAAACAAGTCACACAATAGCCCTTAAATTTCAGGCTGGCATAGAATTTAGGTATTACCCTCTTTCAGTTTAGTTGGTTCAACTGGTCTTAGTAATAGTAACCGGGTTCTAGAGGCTCTCAATATCACTGACCGTCCTCCATCGGTCATAATTCCAGTTTAGCAATCTTTTCTTGTGGCCGGAATCATTGCGAGAGTATGGTCTCAATGAGTGTAGCATACCGCTACTTTCTATGGCCAAGTTGGTCAATTATAGGTTCTAAGGCAAGTTGATGCTTAATGACCCATTATCAGCCCCATACTCTCCTTGTTCCTCCACAAGGGATATCGGTACCAACTAATATGTCACACCAACATAGCTACTACTTCAACCGTATCGGTCTACACCGTACAGTTCCCTCACAGTCTATTGCTACTTACCTAAAAGGTGTCCTCAGATCCCGGTTAGGATCTATAGTAACTCTGATACAAAGCCCACAAAATAAAGCAATCAAATCAAGCAATTGAAAACAATATGATGAACTAATCCTAAGGTACACCCCACTTATTAAATATCCCCAGCAGAGTCGCCAGTTCTATGATACGGTGGCCAGAACCGGGACGTGTTTCCCTATTTTTTAAGGAATTTGCTGGTTTGCATTTTGCGTTTGTTTTTGCAAAATGTCGCAGTAAGCAAGAGTCGCCACTGTCTTTTATTTTATCCAACAAGGAAAGGAAAAAAGCACAGAAAAATTCCCTTTCGAGATATTTCTGAGTACGGGGGGTAGATTATAGAAAGGGAAGGTATTAGCACCCTTTCTATCCGTAGTTATCTACGGGCTCTTAGGTACTTGCTCATCATTTTCAAAATTGTTTTCTTTGTGTTTGTGTGATTTGAAAAATATTTTGTTTTGACTTCGATTTAATTCTTCCTTCTGTCTTCAAGAGTGTAATGAAGTGTTTTTGAAAACTTTGTTTGTAAAGGAGTGTAAGTGTGAAATTTTTGTTTTGATTGAGCAAGTACTTAAGAACCAATCTACCTACTCGAAAAAAGAATTGTTCCATGTCTGTTTCCTTTAGACAATGCTATCCTACTATTAGTGAGTAGGTAGCATCGTCATTGGAGTTTTAAGGGTCAATTCGAAAGGGACGTACGGTCACTAAAGCAATGTTAGGACGTCTTAGTAATAACCCTAATGTCTTAGATCAATTATTCGAGGAAACAATTCCGAGGTAACCATTCCGAGGCAACTTTTCCGATTCGGAACTTTGATCTTTATTTAGACAAAAGGACAACCACTAAAGCATCCCATACTCAATGACCGTTTACCGAAGGCAATCAAGTGGGAGTATACCCTAGGAGTGCGCATGTGCGAATGATTCAATTTCATATTATTTATCTTTGCACATTTAGGGTGATCTAACTGTTTTAAAATTAATCATACATTCTTGTCATGCATCCTATTATCATACATCTAACAGTTAATAATTTGTGGAATTTAAAATGCGGAAATTAAACTAAGCTATTACAAGGATTCGGGTATTTACATAGCCAAAAATAAACCCTTTGAAAAATAAAGCAGTAAATAGAAATAAACGTCCAAATTAACTATTACAAACTGTAGGCAGTTACATCAATATGATAAAAATAATAATAAAGCGCGCGAGGAAAATTAGATCGATGAGAAATTAGGGTTTTGACCCTTCTAACCTAATTATAAGAAAACTTGTTTTTTTTTGTTGTTTTTAATAAAAGAAATAAGTTTTCTATATTAAAAACGCAATTAATTAGTTAATTAAATTAATTAATAAAAAATAATTACATGGCCTATTTTTGGTTTTTTGGTTATTTTAGGAAAAAATAAAATATAATTAAGTTAGTAATAAAACCTATTTATTCTAATTATTTTTAATTAAGTACAAAATAAATTAAAGTTATCTAAATTAATCAAACCTAATTAAATAAATTAATTTATTGATAAAAAATATACCTAAATCTAATTGGTGAAAAATAATATTTTTGGTGATTTTTTGATAAAAGAAAATAATTTAATTGGTTAGTAAATAAATAAATAAATTAAAAGAAATAAAATAAAATAGAAAAGAAAATAGAAAGAGAAAAAATGGGCCTGAATATGGGGGTGTAAAAAGCAGAATCTGGGCCCAAGAAGAGGGAAGTCCAAGTTGACTTTGAGGATCCCATGCCACGCGTTGACGAAGCCCCATGGTGTTCTCCCATTGATAGCCTTTGGATTTGGCCATCTGACCATCTGGCAGGCTGGAGGTTGAGGGTGTATGATAGCCCCTAGTGCTGTGAACGCATTGGATCCTGAAAAGAAAAATAACATGTAATATTTGGGGGACCTGGGATTCGAACCCAGGTCCTGGAACAATTGCCAATGCTACGCTCACCACTGCACCACCTTGCATTTGTTTTACATAATATAAACAAAAATCATTATATATAAAACAAGCGAAATAATATAAATTTTGCGCGAAAATTCAAACGGATGAATCAGATGGAGCCACGCCGTCATCCCTGTCCTCTCTCCGTGGCTAAAAGTTTTGAAAACCTTTACCTACGGACAACGTCCGTCGCTACAGCCATGTCAGTTCTCAAATTCAAATACAAACATGATAAATAAAAACTGAGGCCATGGTTGAATTCGTCTGGTCCTGCTGGTTTCATTGGTGGCCCTTTTATGGCCCAATTTTTCCTGTACATGAAAAATCCCAAATCGAAGCAAGCAACCCTAGCAATGGTGAAATCTTGTATATGCCATATAAATGCAATTAAACCATACAGCAAGCTTGCATATGTCTCATACATCAAGAATATGTGATTAATTCAACCTAACAATGCCTAAATCATGGGATTCGATTTCAAGAAAGGTGAGGTATCGTGACTGACTTACAATGCAATATGGGGCTTAAAAATGCTTGCTCTTGATTGCTTTGGCTTGCTGAGAGTCCCAGGAATCAATTGAGATAGCCGGAAGGCCTTGAGGATGCCTGGAACACTGAATTCGATCTTGCACTTTTTCTTGATTTTTTCATATTTTGTTCTCCTTGTTGCGCCTGTTTCTAACCTCTCTTTTAGGTCTACTCACCCTCTACATGTATCAAGGAAGGGATTAGGGTTGATAACTGATATCAATCTTCCTCCATTAATAAAATGGATTCTTGATTTGATTCCCTTTGAAAACCTTCCAAAATTGGCCTATTTCAATCTTTTTGTACACACCATACCTTGATACGAATTTGAATACTTGCTAGTTGTAATTGAAACCTAAAACAAGCACAAAATCTTGTGTTTTCAATGTTTTGGATTTTATATGATTTGTTTTGATTAAAATTGATTTAAATCAAATAAAAATAAAAATAAATAATAAAAACATGATAAGGACAAGTGGCAAGGGCTAGAGCTCGTGGACTATGTTGCAAACTCAAAACAGGTGAAAAAGATTGGGCCCATTTGGCAAAATTTGAAGTTTTGGGCATAGTTGACTTTTAGCAATTTTGCAAAAAAGGTCAACTTCACCAATGCATAACTTCCTCAATTTTAACTCTTTGGAGGTTTTATTTAACTTTTTATAAAGCTTGAGATGTCCTCTAATCAACCCTTTTGGTCTCATCTCAATTTGATATTCCATGCTCAATGAAATTCTGGCTGCAGATACTCAATGTCACGTTCAATGTTATGACACTGTATCTGACTTACTATATGACAGTAAATACAAAAACAATAAAGAACACAGTCAATTGTTTACCCAGTTCAGTGTGCAACAACACCTACTCTGGGGGCTACCAAGCCAGGGAGGAAATCCACTATAAGAGATGTTAATTCAGGAATAAACCAACCAGTTTATCTCCTTCACTTAAGACATACCCAATGCAATTTCAATCTAAGTACAACTTAAACCTGAGTTCCTACTCACTCCCCCTCAATCACAGCAGTGATACATAAAACAATTTGACTAATGAATTGATGAAGACACTCTTCAAAAACAAACACTTGATTAAGCTTCACAGCTTTTTAATCAAGCAACACAATCACTCTTGCTTCACAGCTTTGAGTGATGCACACAACTAACTTGACTCTGCTTCACAGCTTTAGTCAAGGAACATTCAAACACTCTTGATTCAAAGCTTTGAGTGCTACACAACCCTTACAATTAAAAACCTATTCCAAGTCACTTATCACAATGATAATTGCTTGGAGTACAATAATTAAACCTATACAGATTACAAATGATCTTCTGATCAAAAAGGGATTACTTGCAAGACAGCAGCTCTGTTGAATATATAGCAGCTGCAACTTCAGTTAGGGTTTCCACAAAAACCTAGGGTTAATTCTGTTTGACCTTAAGACTAGGTCACAGGACTTTATTAACCAGGTTAGGGTTGAGCTAGGTTACCCCTCAGAAAACTCAGGATTCTGTTCTGGAAAGACTGAGTTATTTTCCTGAAAAAACTCAGAATTAACCAACCTGCAAACCTGTTAATTCAGAACAGGATGTCTTAACATCTATTATGACATCTGAGAAAACCTGTCTACTGATTTAGGAAAATGTGATCATTTTGCAAAATGCTCAGATACACACTTATAAACATCAGTACCTGAATGACAATATTTTTCTGCAAAGGTACCTAATGAATCAGTACAAACTAAACTAGAATGTTATGACATCAGTCATGACATTCACACATACACTTGGGTTTTACCAAAAATGCAAGCCAATACCTAAACAACTACAAACTCCCCCTTTGGCAGATTTTTGGCTAAAGACCCTAAGCAATCAGAGATAGATAGCAGCAGAAAGAAATGACTGCAGAAAAATAGAATGTCTAATTGAGCAAGTACATATTAAGTACCAAAATATTCTCCCCCTCTTTAGCCACAAATGGGCCAAAGATACATGTTCATAATGATTATACAGTTATCCAAAACAAATAATAAGAGCAGCAGCAGAAAAAAAACTGAACACACTTCCAAACTCCACCAGATATCAGCACCAACCAGCAACACCACCAAACAGCAACCAACCTTTAAGCACTGTCATCAGACTCAGAGGAGCTAGTTTCTTCAATGTTGAGATGACCTTCAGCTTCTACACCTTCTTCCCTTCTGTTTCCTTCAGCTTCCTCCTTTTCTAACCTGGCAATTAGGATTTCTAGGGTCTTTTTCCTAGCATCCAGCTCTTTGCAAGTATCTTTTAAAACACCTATGACCTCAGATGTCTTGGACTGGGTCTTCACAGACGATGTCTCAGCTGATGTTATGACAATATCTGGAGCATGAGATCCCTGAAACAGTTTGTAGTGCAAGCCAAGGGCAGGAGCTCTTTTGCAGGTTGTATCTCTTGCCACAAGGATATCAGGGTATTGTGCAAGGATAATTCCACAAAGGAGGGAGGGAAGGGCGATTGGTCCTTTGACAGCATAACTGCCAGCATGCTTTAAAGTTTGTTCAAAGATGTACCTGCCATAGTCAAAAGCAGTCTTGGTTCCCACAGCATAAATAAATCTCCCCAATCCTGTGGAGATAGTTGATTTATGATTTGTAGGCACCCAGTTGGCTGCACCTATTTTATGCAGGATGGCAAATTTCATGCTGAGTTTGCTGGCATTCAGCTTGCCTTTCAAGGGCCAGCACTTCACTTGCCTGGCTGTGATGGTTTGACAAACTTCATTGTCAGTGGCCTCCAGATCAGGACAATCCTCATTTGTTCTTCCAAGAAACTTGTTAATTTCTGATGGAGAGAACTTGACCCTTCTTCCTCTAACAAAAACACTTTCAAAGTCAGCTGACCTTCCATCAGCACAATCATTAGACAAGTTCACTACAAACTCCTTGACCAGATTTTCATAACATTTGTTAAATTTTATCACTGTCTTCATCAGTCCAGCATTCTTGATCAGGTCCATGATGTCTTTGCACTCCAAGGCATCATTGTTGAGTTCTCTCTCTAAAGCTATTCTCTTTAAGCAAACATACTTCCATCTGTTTGCATTGTCAGGATGATGAAAAGAGATGTTGTCTGTTGGGACTTCAGGTACTCTAGCAATTTTGCTGGAGGGGAGCTTCCTTCTGATAGGAGTTTCTTCAGCATCAATCTCAAATTCTGATTCCTCATCAGAATCAGAAGATTCAGGTTCTTTTCTCTTCTTAGAGATTGGTTGTCTAGCAGTATGCACCTGGGCCTTCTTCCCTTTTGTCTGAATACTTTTCTCAGCCATGCCTTCAGCCTTGGATTTCTTAGCAGCAGGTTTATCTTTGGACACACATTTTGCATCATTCTTTCTTTTCATCAATCTCCTAGCTATGCTAGGGTTCACATTAGCAATCAGATCATTATCTGAGTAATCCTCATCCACATTAATGATAGGTGGATCAGCTGCCTTTTCTGAAGGGTTCTGAATGTTGTCTTTTTGTGTCACAACATTCTCAGTGACATCTACATTCTCAGAGACTTCCACATTTGGGCTTTCTGATTGATTTAAAGGGACAGAAATCCCCGGTACAGGTTGGTTTCCGCTCAGTATACTAGTAACAAGCCTAGCAATAGCTTGATGAACTTGAACTGATCCTTCTCTATTTGGTACAGAAGAAGAAGGATGAGAAGAATTACCAGAGGTTGTAGCTTGAGCTCTTCCTGCATGTCTAGTTCTTAGCTTTTTGACTTTGGCTGGGTCAGTTGCCATCTCTCTGAGAGGAGTGACCTCAAGAACTTCAGATTCTATGCATGTGGTGATTGCTCTAGAGTCTTGGTCAGATGATGAAGATGATGAGGATGATGAAGTCGCCTTGGTTGAAGACGATGTCTGAGACATTTTGATTGACTTTGAGTAACGGTAGCAATTTGAGAAAAATCTTTGATTGAGAGGAGGAAACAGGTTGCAAGGACGAGAGAGGTAGGAGGCAAAAGGGAGTCTTTTCAACTTCTTAAGGATTTTGAAAGAATTGGGAAAGCATATGATTAACCCACTAAAGATAGACTTAATAAAATTAACTCCTTCAACCTTTGTTTTAAGCAAAATTAATTGCTATAATTTCTCATGTTGGTAAATACCCAACCTGCCCCTCAAATTTTCAAGTTTATTTCCAACAAGAGCCTTGGTAGAAGAATCAGTCAGCTGAAGCTTAAAGAAACTATGTTCTAGTTTAAATGACTTCTTCTCTATAAAGTCAATGTGCTTGTTCCTGTTATGCTGAATAGGGTTCAAGGAAATATTGATTGTATTCAGATTGTCACAACACAATGTCACAACATCTTGTGTGACATTATACTCAGTGAGCATCTGTTTTGACCAGATATTTTGAGAACAGTTTTTCCTAGCAGCAACTATTTCCGCACAGAGTTGGGAAGGCATTCTTTTGATATGAATCATAGTTCTGGTTGATTCTTGAATAATTTTCTTTTTTTCCAGTCCATTTTGATGGAGAGTTATAGGAGAGGAGACTTCAAGCCTCATTTCTTCAGGGAAACAGAATTTATTAGACTTGTTATTTCCAACATCCTTGTCAAGATAACTTATGGTTCTGACAACACATCCTTCTTCAAGTTTATTTGCCACATCACATACATTATCAACCTGTAGTTTTGGAGTTCTTCTGACTGCTTCCATAGAAATAGCTCTTTTCATTCTTCTTAGATGAAGAGGACCAAGCTTATGCTGCCACAGTTTCATCTCTTTTTCTTCTTTGGTAATTGGACACATAGTGGAGATATCATTGTTCTCAGGCTGCCACAAGTAGCAGTTATCTTTGGATCTGATTCCTCTCATTACAACTTCTAGTTTTTCATTAATTACTAGACATTCAGATTTTGAGAAGTTGACCTTGAATCCTAGATCACATAATTGACTGATACTAATGAGATTAGCAGTCAGCCCTTTTACCAGCAGTACTTTATTCAGACTTGGAACTCCAGGGCAGTCCAAATTACCAACTCCTTTGACTTCACCTTTAGCACCATCTCCAAAGGTCACAAAACTGGTGGTGTGAGGCTTAACATTATTGAGGATATTTTTGATTCCAGTCATGTGTCTGGAACATCCACTGTCAAAGTACCAGCCTTCCTTTGCAGACACTCTCAGGGAAGTATGGGCTATCAGGGCAGTAGCCTTTTTCTTCCAATGAGGAGTATGTGGTACCCTTTTTGGCTTAGGTTTAGCACATGAGTTTTGATTAGGGTATCCATGCAATTTGAAGCAGAAGGGCTTTATGTGTCCATACCTCCCACAATGATGACATCTCCATCTTTGGTATTTTTTCTTCATGTATTTCTGATGTTGAGAGTTGTGTTGAGACATCTGCTTTGACAATTGTTTAACATGCCTGATCTTCTTGTCTGCACCAGGTTTCTTAGCTTCCACAAATCCTAGACCAGATTTGTTTCCCACATTTTGTCCAACTTGAAGGATCTCTTCCAATTTATCTGATCCATTGGTCAACATCTTGACAGATTTTGTCATTTGGTTCAGTTGTGAGTTCAGTAATTGAACTTCCCCTTCTAGGTGACTTATAGTTTCAAGATCTGCCCTTTTTTCAGCCTCCAGCTTTATAATGAGTTTTGATTGTTTCTCATTCTGCACACAGACTTCAGCACTTCTGATACACAATTTCTTGTAGGTATCAGCCAGTTCTTCAAATGTCACTTCTTCATCACTAGTGTCACTTTCAGAAGTACAAACACTAGTTAGAGCAGTAACTAGTTTGGCAGATTCTTCTTCAGAATTACTTTCTGAATCATAGTCAGACCAAGTAATAGTCATTCCTTTCTTTTGTTTCTTAAGAAAGGTAGGACATTCAGCTCGAATATGTCCATATCCTTCACATCCATGGCATTGAATACCTCTGCCTTGGTTTACCTTTTCTTCTGACCTTGGTCTTCTGCTGGAACTGTCAATGTCAGAGGGAATGTTATGAACAATAGACCTTGACTTTGGATCCATTCTTTTGATGAGCTTGTTGAACTGTCTTCCAAGCATGGCAATAGCTTCTGAAATATTTTCTTCTTCATCCTCCTTGTTTTCAACATCAGTGTTGGATACAAGTGCTATGCTTTTGTTCTTCTTGTCACCATTATCAGTGATCCCCATCTCAAAAGTCTGAAGAGACCCAATAAGTTCATCTACTTTCAACTTGCTAATGTCCTGGGCTTCCTCTATGGCAGTTACCTTCATTGCAAATCTTTTAGGCAAGGATCTGAGAATCTTCCTCACCAGTTTTTCTTCTGACATCTTTTCTCCCAGTGCTCCTGAGGTGTTGGCAATCTCCAAGATGTTCATGTGAAACTCATGAATGGTTTCATCTTCCATCATTTTTAGATTCTCAAACTTGGTAGTCAACATCTGAAGCCTTGACATTTTTACTTTGGAAGTGCCCTCATTAGTAGTTTTGAGAGTGTCCCAAACTTCCTTGGCCAGTTCATATTGATGTACTAGTCTGAAAATGTTTCTATCAATTCCATTGAACAAGGCATTTAAAGCTTTTGAATTTCCCAGAGCTAACTCATCTTCTTCTTTACTCCAATCTTCCTCAGGCTTCAGACTGATTGTCCCATCTTTCTCAGTTATGGTGGGATGGATCCATCCTTTGTCAGCAGCTCTCCAAGCCTTTTTGTCCAGAGATTTTAAGAAGGCAATCATACGAGGTTTCCAGTAGTCATAATTAGTTCCATCCAGAATGGGTGGTCTATTTCCAAAAACTCCTTCTTTGTCCATAGTGCCAGAAAGTGATATCCCTAGATCTCACCCAGTAATACAGGAAGGGTGCCTGCTCTGATGCCAATTGAAATTATGGCTGCAGATACTCAATGTCACGTTCAATTTTATGACACCGTATCTGACTTACTATATGACAGTAAATACAAAAACAATAAAGAACACAGTCAATTGTTTACCCAGTTCAGTGTGCAACAACACCTACTCTGGGGGCTACCAAGCCAGGGAGGAAATCCACTATAAGAGATGTTAATTCAGGAATAAACCAACCAGTTTATCTCCTTCACTTAAGACCTACCCAATGCAATTTCAATCTAACTACAACTTAAACCTGAGTTCCTACTCACTCCCCCTCAATCACAGCAGTGATACATAAAATAATTTGACTAATGAATTGATGAAGACACTCTTCAAAAACAAACACTTGATTAAGCTTCACAGCTTTTTAATCAAGCAACACAATCACTCTTGCTTCACAGCTTTGAGTGATGCACACAACTAACTTGACTCTGCTTCACAGCTTTAGTCAAGGAACATTCAAATACTCTTGCTTCAAAGCTTTGAGTGCTACACAACCCTTACAATTAAAAACCTATTCCAAGTCACTTATCACAATGATAATTGCTTGGAGTACAATAATTAAACCTATACAGATTACAAATGATCTTCTGATCAAAAAGGGATTACTTGCAAGACAGCAGCTCTGTTGAATATATAGCAGCTGCAACTTCAGTTAGGGTTTCCACAAAAACCTAGGGTTAATTCCGTTTGACCTTAAGACTAGGTCACAGGACTTTATTAACCAGGTTAGGGTTGAGCTAGGTTACCCCTCAGAAAACGCAGGATTCTGTTCTGGAAAGACTGAGTTATTTTCCTGAAAAAACTCAGAATTAACCAACCTGCAAACCTGTTAGTTCAGAACAGGATGTCTTAACATCTGTTATGACATCTGAGAAAACCTGTCTACTGATTTAGGAAAATGTGATCATTTTGCAAAATGCTCAGATACACACTTATAAACATCAGTACCTGAATGACAATATTTTTCTGCAAAGGTACCTAATGAATCAGTACAAACTAAACTAGAATGTTATGACATCAGTCATGACATTCACACATACACTTGGGTTTTACCAAAAATGCAAGCCAATACCTAAACAACTACACTCAAGTATGAATCTTTTACAAAAAAGGTATTTTTGTTGATTTTTCAAAATGACCTAGAATGTCCAAATTCATAACTTCTTGTGAGTGCATATTTTGAACTTGGGAGCTGAAGATGGATTATAGGGAATTTCATCCTCTTCAAAATGAGCTTTTTATGGGTCATTTCTCATAAAGTATGAGAAAGTTATGCTTGGCCAAAGTTGAGTTGACTTTCCTGCAAAACCCTAATTTAGCAACTTTTGAGTCTTGATGAATTATGAGAAATCCTTGATGAATCATAATAAACCATTGATAAAATGATGAAATATACTTCAAAATGAGGATGTTGACCAAAATTCTTGGAGTTTGACTGTATGTAGGCCACATTTGACTTTTGCCCTAGCACAGTCGATTTTTGGGCCTTTGAGCAATTAACTGAGCAAACTTCCTCTGCAAGGCTTGAAACTTGACATGGATGATCTTGTTAACATATTAGGACAATGTTGAGCATTTGGGGTCCCTTGGACTCAAGTATCTTAATGCAACATGAAACCATAATTTGAGGTAGACTGCCTTAGGAGAGAGCTTGTCTGGCCAACCCTTGGACATCCTTGAGTAACTTGAGGATCTTTCTTGAAATGTTTTGAGAAATATGGGAGGGAAAATTTTAGGGTACAACACCAGCAAAATTCAAATTACCCGACTTTAGTAAATATAAAGGGCTCACTTGTCCGAGGAATCACCTTCGTATGTACTGCAGAAAGATGCATGCCCACGCACATGATCAGAAACTAATGATTCACTGTTTCTAAGACAGTCTAAGTGGGGCATCTTTGGACTGGTACATGCAGTTAGAACGAACACATACTCGAACTTGGGTGGATCTCGCTAATGCTTTCTTGAAGCATTACAAGTATAACTTGGACATGGACCCTACAGGCCTGCAACTCCAAAACCTGTCCCAAAAGAAGGAAGAGTCCTTCAAAGAGTATGCTCAAAGGTGGAGGGAAATGGCATCGCGTGTGCAACCTCCACTGCTGGAAAAGGAGCTTGTAGATATGTTCATGGGAACCCTAGAAGGGCTTTATTATGATAAAATGGTGGGAAGCGTCACGTCAGGGTTTTCAGACTTAGTGAGTATTGGCGAAAGATCGAAACTGGTTTGAAGAGCGGAAAGATATCAGGGGGATCATCAAGCACCCCTTACAATTCGAAAAGACCAGCTCCAAAATTTCCAAGAAAGAAAGAGGGAGAAGTCAATGTTGTGTCCTCACAACAAAGGACAACATAACCATTAGTGATCCCGCAAGGACAAAGGCAAGACAGGTTTAAAAGGCCGCCTAGAAATTTTGATCCACTGCCCATGCCACCAAGCCAATTATTACAGCACTTGGTTAAGGCATCCCTAGTGGAAACCAAGCCTTTAGCACCTCTGGTCGGACCACGCCCGCAAAGATACAATGCCGACGCTAGGTGTGAGTATCATGCAAATTCTCCCGAGAATACCATAGATCAATGTTGGGCCTTCAAGCATAAGGTTCAGGATTTGCTAGAGTCTCAGAACATCACCTTCAACAAGCCTAATATCAAGTCAAACCCCATGCCTCCGCATGGTGGACCGACAATAAATGCAATCAAGGTGGTCACAAACTTTGGGGAAACCGTAAAGATAAAAACCCCTATCAACTTGTTGAAGGAATATATGTTCAAATGTGGGTTCCTGTTAGAGCACAATAAAGCTTTTGAAACAACTTTGGAAAGTTTGGTGGATCAGGGGATAGTCCAATTCGGACTATACCCTGAAGAAAAATATGTAGCCACAATCGGAGGGAAAAAGCCACTGGTAATTCCCTACCAAACTCCAAGCACTACCAAGAAAACTCTAGTCATTCCATGGGGAGAATCAGCAGAGGTCACCAGAGGGGTACCTAAAATGACCCTCTTAATACCTACTACTCCAAAAGCTACGATGGTAATTAAGGGACCATCACCTATCCCTTACGAGAACGATAAAGTTGTACCTTGGAGTTATGATTCAACTGTATACATCAATGGAGTAAAGCAGGAAAACGGGCCATCCGCAAGTCAAGGACCTGAAATTTTAAACATAGCAGGAACAGGAGGTATGACCCGAAGTGGGCGAATCTACGGAGCCGAATCATCAAAAAGGACAGATTTGGTTCCGACAAAGGAAAAAGGAAAAATAGTGGTAGATACAAATCAGGAAACAGAGTCTCCAAACAAAGACTTCATTGATCAAGAGGCGGAGGAGTTTCTAAAAATAATCAAAAAGACTGACTATAGAGTGGTGGATCAGCTCCATCAGACTTCGGAAAAAATCTCCATACTCTTGTTTCTAATCAACTCTGAAGCACATCGGGATTCTTTGATGAAGGTGTTAAGTTCAGCTCATGTTGCAATAGAAATTTTGGTAAATCAATTTGATATTGTCGTGGCTAATCTCAAATCCAGATCCTACCTGGGTTTCAACAACAATGAACTACTACTGCAAGGCCGGGCCCATAACAAGGCACTCCACATTACTATGCAGATAAGTAGTACCCATTTGTCCAGGGTTCTTACTGACACTGGTTCCGCTCTTAATGTGTTGCCAAAGTCAAGTCTGGTAAAGTTAGTTATAGATGACGTGACAATAAGACCAAGTTCTACGATAGTAAAGGCATTTGACGGCTCTCGAAGTTGAGTACTAGGGGAGGTGGACCTTCCAGTCAAGATTGGGCCTCACATCTTCAATATCACTTTTCAGGTCATGGACATCGGACCAGTGTACACTTGTTTATTGGGGAGACCATGGATCCATGCGGCAGGGGCAGTGACCTCGACCCTGCACCAAAAGTTGAAGTTCCTAGTAGAAGGGAAGTTGATCATAATTGACAGCGAAGAAGACATTTTTGTAAGCCATATTGAATCATACAGATATATCAGTGCTGACGAAGATTGCATAGCTACCCCATTCCAGGCTTTGGAAATTGCTTCAATGGTAACATTACCGGTTAAGAAGTGTATCAAGACTAAAGTGACGTCATGGAGAGATATGCAAATGACTATGGGGAGTGATTCCTCGAAACGCTGGGGAAAACTCCCAGAAATTCCTGAGAAAAAGAATCGATTTGGTTTGGGTTACAAATTGTCAGAGGCTACTCCAAGAGGCAAAGCATGTTTTCCTCCGATCCGAGAGACGTTTATCAGTAAAGGAACAGAGCATGGCGGACATGTGGCAATGATATCAGGAAAGACCAACACTAAGAGGGAGATTGACTTCATCAGAGAGGGCTCCTCGGGAGAAGAGCTTAAAGATGGACTGCTATGGAGATTCCTGAGATATCTTTCTTTTCTAAGTAATTTTTTCTTGTTTTAAAAGAACCTATATCGAACCCGAGGCATTGGGGTTACTTGTAAGGGTTTCTTTGTTTCTTATTCCAGACAATATTTATAATTAATAAAGTTATATTTTGTTTTCAATTAAGATCCTTGTCTTTCTTTTGCATTTATCTATTAAATATAAGAATGGCAATATTTCCTTGCATATACATTTTTCAAATTCCAAGCGCTAAAATAGGCACCAAAATATGATAAATGTGCAGATCCATGCCCAAAATCACCGATAACACTACTGCTACGACCCGATATGACTTTGATGTTCCTATCAACCAAGCCGAAGAGGAAGATGATGAAGATCTTGAACTCTCTGAGAAAATGTCGAGGAAAATAGAGCGAAAGGATAATAACATACAACCATATCAAGATCCTATTGAGACCATTAACCTGGGCACGTAAGGAGATCCAAAAGAAATCAAGCTAGGGGAAATAATGGAGCAGAGCGTCAAAGACAGGCTAATCAAGTTGTTCCACGAGTGCATGGATATATTCTCTTGGTCCTACAGGGACATGCCAGGATTAGATACAAACATCGTGGTGCATATATTACCTCTCAAAGAAGGTTGTTCTCCAGTCAGGAAAAAGCTCAGAAGAACCCGTCCAGATATGTCCAGCAAAATCAGGGAAGAGGTTCTAAAACAATTTTACGTAGGGTTCCTAGCGGTGGTAGACTATCCACCTTGGATAGCCAACATTGTACCAGTACCCAAGAAGGATGGAAAAGTACGCATGTGCATAGATTACAGGGACCTAAACAAGGCAAGTCCCAAAGACGATTTCCCGTTGCCTCACATAAATGTCTTAGTGGACAATACAGCTCAAGCCTCTGTATTCTCATTTATGGATGGTTTCTCGGGCTATAACCAAATCAAAATGGCACCTGAGGACATGGAAAAGACTACCTTCATGACACCTTGGGGAACTTTCTGTTACAAAGTAATGCCATTCGGTCTCAAGAATGCAGGGGAAACTTATCAAAGGGCAATGGTCACATTATTCCATGATATGATCCACAAAGAGGTTGAAGTATACGTTAATGATATGATTGCCAAATCCCATACGGAGGAGGAACATATCACACATTTGCAAAAATTATTTGAGCGGCTACGTAAGTTCAGACTAAGGTTGAACCCAAATAAATGCACCTTCGTCGTCAGATCAAGCAAATTGCTAGGCTTTATCGTAAGCCAATGAGGCATCGAGGTAGATCTAGACAAGGTAAAAGCCATACAAGAAATACCCGCTCCCAGGATAGAAAAAGAAGTGTGTGTTTTCTTAGGGCGATTGAACTACATCTCAAGGTTCATATCACATCTAACAGCTACGTGTGAACCAATATTCAAGTTGTTGCGGAAGGATCAGACAGTAGTATGTAATGATGACTGTCAGAATGCCTTCGAAGCAATAAAACAGTATCTGCAAGTACCACCAGTCTTAATACCACCAGTCCCCGGAAGGCCACTCATCATGTACTTAACAGTGCTCGAAGGGTCGATGGGTTGTGTTTTAGGACAAAAGGATGAAACTAGTAGAAAAGATCACGCAATTTATTATCTCAGTAAGAAATTCACCGATTACGAGACCAGATACTCACTCCTGGAGAACATTTGTTGCGCATTGGCTTGGGCTACCAAGAGGTTGAGACATTATATGTTAACCCATACTACATGGTTGATAGCAAGAATGGATCCTCTAAAATACGTGTTTGAAAAGCCAGCCCTCACCAGAAGAATCGCACGATGGCAGATGTTGCTATCAGAATATGACATCCAATATGACACACAGAAAGACATCAAAGGTAGTGTACTGGCTGATCATCTAGCTCACCAACCGCTATCGGAATATCAGCCCATGAAGTTCGACTTTCCCGACGAAGATGTCATATTTATAGCTGACTACGAAATACCAGGACCAGATGAAGGGCCCGAGCCAGGGGCATGTTGGACACTCACGTTCGACGGGGCCTCAAATGCACTAGGTCATGATGTAGGGGCAGTGTTAACATCTCCCAAGAATCACCACCACCCTTATACGGGCAGGTTATGTTTTGATTGCACCAATAATATTGCTGAATATGAAGCATGTATACTAGGGCTAGAAGCTGCCATTGATTTAAGGATAAAACACCTAGAAGTGTTCGGGGATTCTATATTAGTCATTATTGTACCCCAAAATTTTCCCTCCTCTTTTTCACAAGAAATCACAGCTTCGGGCTTTTCCTGATTTTTCAGATTGGCTCAAGAATCGGTCAAACAGACTTTTCTTATCAGTCAAACAAAATTAGGGTTTCCATTAACTTTTGAATCAGTCCAAGCAGATTATTAGGGTTTGTAGTGATTTGGTTGAGTTTGGCTCAAGGTTTGATCAAGCAGACGCTTCTTTGACAATAAATCAAGAATTAGGGTTTCCACGCGCATTTTCAGAAGAATTTGAATCCACAGTGTCTTAATTGACTGTCACATGGTTTTGACGTTTGTTCAATATTTCTGTTTGTTTCTCAAAGTCTAAACATCTGGGATATGGGTTGAGGCTTCTGATTGAGAGTTTGAAATGTTGGTTTAATCAGTGAAATGAAAGACGCATGGACATTTGTTTTGTTTGATTGTGCAATACATATGGTTAATTGGAACGTCGGGTTTATTATTGGTTAATGCAAGACAGTGAGACTGCGACGTTTGTTGATTATTTATAATTTCTAAGTTAAGATTATTGGGATAATTTCCAATTATTATGACTCAAGAAATTTAAATAATTAAATAAGCAATTGCAGAAGAATTAAAAGAGATATCTGACAAGAAAGATTTTTATTCATTTTTAATTGTTTGTTACAAATATTATTTGAATACTGTAAATTTATTTACAGTGTTTACAATAATATTATTACAAATGATTAGAAATAAAATAAAACTATATCCTAAATCTCTTGAAGTCTTCATCTTCTACTGTTGCGTCCTTCGCTCAACCGATATTTATCTGCAAAAAGAGAGGAAAGAAGTCAGCACAGATGAATTAAAAAAAAGGCATTTTCAGACAGTTAATCAAAAAATTCATCATTAAAGGTTGTTGGCCGGAATCAGTTTGTTCATCCTCTCTGCAAATCGCAAGAAGATGTCTCTTCTTGGTTCACAAAGAGGGAAAGAAAAATTGTTTGCAAGCATGGAATTAATTAAATACAAGGCAGCATATTAAACAAATGCACAAATTGCAAAGTGCAAACTGAAATGCCAAACAAGCTGCACATGTGCAAACTGTCAAAGAGAGGCAAACAAGGCAAACCAAACTAAGTCAAAATGGCCAACTAAGTCACAAATTCAAGAAGCTGTCAAAAACTATCAAAGAGGCTAACAAACTAGCAATGCAGAAAATCTGGAAAAGAAGAAAGTACAAGAGGCAGAGCAAAGCTAACATTGCAAGCAATATTTCAAATTATCATCATTTCCCAGCCACAACCTTTTCAGAAAAGTACAGTTTAAGTAATTAAATATACTTTTTCTGTGGAGAGAGAAAGAGAGAGAGAAGTAGAGGCTTACAGTTTGCAGGCTTAGAGATAGATAAAGATAACAAATCAAAATTGTTAAGAGGGGGCAGAACACACATAGAGAAAAAAAACACAAAACTGTAAACACTCTCCAACAGGCCTAAAAACCTGTTACAGCCTTCCAAGCTTGGATCCTAAGCAAGCAAACAACAGAACCTGCCTCAAAATTTCAAAACAACCAAAACCTTGAAGCCTGTTCAAGAAGCCTGCATAAACTTCAACAAACTAACAAGCTCAGTGAACTGCAGGCCCTGAAGCCTACATAACAGAACCTGCCTTAAACTTATTCAAACACGAAGCCAAAGCTCTAAAAAACCTACAAAACTGTTACAGAAGCAACAAGCATGTAACCTTCAAGCCCGTCAAAACACATAACAGAAGCAAGCCTAAAAGCTTGTTCATCCTCAAGCCTGTCAAACTGCTAGTTTCAAACAAACAAGCTTGCCTCAAAGAAGCAAGCCCCCAAGCCTAAAAAACCTGTCAAACTGCATAGCATTCAAGCCAAAACGCCTCAGAACTAAGGTTCATCATAGGTCAAAACAGAAACCCAATCCACAATAGCCAAAGGGACATTCTCAGAATAAGGCAGCATTATCAACATCATCAAGTTATCAGAATAATAATAAGCAAGCATCTCAGAAATTCAACATTAAAAATCATCAAAAAATCCAAGCCTCTCTGAACCAAGGTTCATCATTGAGAAACAAATCCCAAGAGAAGCAAAAACAACTGAAACACCAAAATCAAGGTTCATCTCAGAAAAAAGACAACAAAGCCAAGATATCAAAAGCAACTGAGAAGCAAATAAGCAACTCAGAAGAAAGCAACACTGAGGAAAGCAATCAGAAGAAGAAAAGAAGATGCAGAAGTAAAGCGCCCTAGGGTTTTCAGAAGCATAATACTCATCACAAAACCATTCAAAAGAAAGATACGAGGTTACCAGAAAAGCCCTCGTCATCATACTCCCTCGCCTTGGCCGCCTAAGACGCCTCATGTCCAAGCTCTCCTCCTCCTTTCCAAAAAAAGGCAAAACCAATGTATAAATTCCTCTTCCCTTTTCTTTTTTACACCTCACACAAACGTAAACAACACAGAAGATCAAAACATATAAAGGATAAACATGCAAGACTAAAATCTGAAAATCCTAAAAAGCGCATGAAGACAGAAATCGTTACCTTTTCTTTATCACTGCCTGAACGACCATGGAGAGAGGGAATTGGAGGTGGCGCTTAGTGGCCTGAGGCGAGGAGAGAGCATCAGAAGCCACGGTGGAGAAGGATGAAGAGGCGAAGAAGAGAAGCAGCGCCGTTCGTTCAAAATTGTAACCCTAAGTTTTGAAACAAAACAAAACAAACCCTAAAAAAAATTGTCAAATGCGTTCTGGGCCCGTCCCTTGCACAAACCCTTAAGCCCAACAGTTTAGGCGTATACACCCCCCCTTTTTTGTTTTAATCCATTTTTATTTTACACTTTGGGCCATACATTCCCCTAGAGCCCATTTAACCTTTTTCTTTTTATAAACTAATACTTTTTTTATTTATTTTATTTTTATATAACATAACTTATTTTGTTAAATAAAATAATATTGACTTTTTTTTACAAAATTTTCTTAATGTTTATTACATTTTAAAAATATGTAAATAATAAATTCTTTTTGTTTTAAAGACTTTTGTTTAATAAATTTTTTTATATAAGTTTTTTAACATTAACAAAAAATACATAAACAATAGATTTTCTTATTAAATTGAATAATTCTTTATTTATTTAAGATCTTTGTTTATATAACATTAACAAAAACATAAATAAATAAATACTTAATAATATATTAGGTTAACCTCTTGATCACTTGTAAATAATCATGTGCATCATACATTGCTTTTGATTCCTTTTTATTCTTACATTTTTACATTGAGAATATGACGATTCGATTTGGTTGTAAATAATATTTGGATACTACTATTCTGATGAGACTCATCCCCATTTGTAAACATTTGTACCCCCATCCCCGGATACTTATTTGTAATAGCTTAGACTTTAAATTCACGCAATTTATCGATTTCCATATACTGTATAGTAATTAGGGTTTGTATGCGAAGATTCAAAATCAACCGCTAGATAACCTAATACAAGATAAAAGCATGAAAGTCAATACACAATTCACACTTGCACCTCTAGGGTAACCTTGCTTGTCGCCTCGGAAAATGCAATCATGTCCCTCGAGTATGAGACACTCTAGCAAATGTCCCTTCGATAAACAAAGATCATAGTCCCTCGATGACCCTCGATGTTGCCTTCGATAAAACGATCTCGTCCCTTACAAAATTGCTAGAGCGTCTCACAAGTTTCTTTCAATGATTGTATAAGATGACCCGCGCCCGTCCCGTTAACATCCTAACACAAGGTTGTTCACCAAATACAATGGTGAAACAACACTGTTAAAAGTGTTAAAACATAAGAAAGATCTTTGAGTAAAATAGGGTAGACAACTCTTAGTTACTTGATCAAACTTGCAAAACACACTTGCCACTTTCAAACACACTTCACAAACACAATTTCAAAACAAACTTTTAAAACATTGAAACATCTTTTCAAAAAGACAAACACCTTTGTAAAACATTCGAGTAAAGAATTGTTACAATGGTTGCCTAGACAAGGCATCTTTTTCAAAACATTTTCAAAAACCACACACACAAAGCACCATTTCAAACAATTGAAAAGCAAAGGCAAGTGATCTAAAACAAGTAACTAAGAGCCCATGGATAACCATGGATGAAAAGGGTTCTAGCACCTTCCCTTTTCATAATCTACCCCCTGAACCCACGAAAACATCTCAAAGGTCTTTCCTGTGCTTTTTGACCTTTCCTTAGGATAAATAAAAAGTCGGTGGTGACTCTTGCTAAACCGAACAAGTGCGAATACAAACGCAAAACCTCAAGTCAGTTCTCCCACCGTATCATAGAACTGGCGACTCTGCTGGGGATTTCTTCTAAAAGTGGGGTTACCTTAGGGTTTTTAGATCACCCATACATGCTTGCTTTGATTGCTTTGATTGCTTTCCTTTTTGGGTTCCTTGCTTGGGTTTATTTTAAATCCTACACCCAGATTTGGGGGCACCTTTTTAGGTAAATAGCAATAAATTATGAGAGAACTGTGCGGGGTATACCGACATGGTTGAAGCAGTAGCTATGTTAGTGTGACATATTTGTGAGTACAGGTAGCCCTTGAGTAGTCAAGGAGAATACGGGGCCGCTGAGAAATGTCACGAAACATTAACGAACTCTAGAACCTTAATTGACCATCTTAGCCTTTTTAGGGGTAGTGAGATGACCGACTTTGGTACAGTCCGAAGTTGGTAGATACTCGATACTACACTCATTGAGGGTTGTTTTCTTGGAATATTTTGGTCGCCAGTCAAGTGGCTAAACCAAAACAATGAACACAGAAAATAATCCAATGATATTGAGCTCCTTAGAACCCGGTTTCTATTTTAGGACAGGATGAGCCAACTAACTTCAAGAGGGTACTTACCTACAAACCCCATGCAAGCCTAAACCTAAGGACTTGTTTGCTCTGTGTGAATATGATTTCCTGTATATATATACTTGCTTACTTTTGCATACATGTACATAACATCATAACATCATACCATAGCATTTTCAATACCCATTTCAAGGATCTCGAGGGTCTTTTGATGCAGGGGCACGTTGAAATAGACGTCTACCGAAGGGTAAGAGGGTTCTCCTCTAATCAAACGACGTCAAAGATCAAGTGCAACAATTTGAATCAAGGGCTATGACCCACTTGACATGGTGAGCTTGATTCTCGTGGAAAGACATCCACTGATACAAAGTTCTCCATTCAAAGATGTTGATCAAAGTTCAACCTCTAACATTTTTCTTGTGTCTACCCCAAGAGATCCTTGAAAACATTGCATACATATATCATACATATCATTGCATAACAGGTTTCTCCTACAGGTCTCCTTATCTTCCTACTGTTTATTTCAGTAAGATGGATATGGAACAAACGGTGAAAGATCTCCAAGCTCAAAACGCTCAATTCCAACAAATGCTTCTGGCTATGGGTAAAGGGCAAGAGGATTTGAAAGCTCTCCTTCTCAAAGACAAGAAGAAGAAGTCCAAGAAGGCAGCAAGCATCCTGAACTTGAGAAGAAGACCTAAAACCCTAGATCTTTCAACTCCATCCAGCATGGGGGATAGTCTTGAAGAAGACCACAATTTGGAGATTGATGGAGTTGAAGTTGACTACTCCGAGGAACAATATCCTCCCGCTGATGACAAGTACAAACAATTGGAGGATCGCCTCAATGCTATGGAGATTCAACAAATACCTGGCTTGGATTTAGGAGACATGGGTTTAGTTTCTGGATTGGTCATCCTGCCAAAGTTCAAGGTCCCTACCTTTGCCATGTACGATGGAGTTTCTTGCCCTAAGATGCACCTGAAGTCTTATGCCCGTAAGATTCAACCATACACAACTGATCCAAAGATTTGGATCCATTTCTTCCAAGAAAGCCTGGTAGGGACTCAACTCGAGTGGTTTTATCAATTGGAGAGTTCTCGCATCCACACCTAGGAGGACTTAGCGGCTGCTTTTTACAAACAATATCAGTACAATGCTGATCTTGCACCAACTCGTGTGCAATTGCAGAACATGACCATGGGTTCTGACGAGAACTTCAAAGGATACGCTCAAAAGTGGAGAGATCTGGTTGGTAGGGTGCAACCCCCTTTAACTGACAGAGAGCTGATTGACATCTTCATGGGAACTTTGACAAGGCCTCTCTTCAATCACTTAATTGGAAGCTCCTCAACCGGGTTCACCGAGCTAATACTGACTGGCGAAAGGGTCGAAGTTGGCATCAAAAGTGGAAAGATCCAAGAAGCTACACCCTCTGATGCACAGAAAATCCCCCACAATGGGAAGAAAGAGTCCAATGTTGTGTATGGTCAAAAGAGTCGTCATGACCAACACGTAGGAGCAATCTTGATCTCTAATCCTACGCCGACTCAACAAAGACAGGGGCATCAGCGTAGGGAGGTCGCGCCTAAAAGACAATATACTAGGATCAACATATCACTAGCTCAAGCACTACAACACATGTTGAAGAAAGAGTTGATTACATTGAAGGCTCCTCATCCGAACTCGAAGACTTCTTCTCCAAACTACAACCCGGATGCAAGATGTGCTTATCATTGTGGTAGCCCAGGGCATGACACAAACAATTGTTGGGCTCTGAAGAACAAGGTCCAAGACATGATTGATGCCAAGGAGATCGAGTTTGACCCTCCGGAGACTCTAGCATAATCACTGCTCCTATGCCAAATCATTGAGAATGTATTTGTTTCATTTGAATTTTCAAAGTTGTAATTTCTTTTGTTATTCAAACAATTAACTGTTGATGTCAAACTCTGTTTCATTAATGCATTGCATATGTTTGTCTTGAATTTATCCATTCTTATGCTTTCTTTATGATATTTAACTCTTGATAAAAAGCTGCAAGCCTTTAGAGGGAGGATGACGAAACAATACCGTAATCTCATACAGTATGCTTTTGAACAGACCTCGCTGATGATGTACATGCATTTCTTTCAAATCCTAAACACTGGAGTTATAAGGAAGATAATCCCTAGTCAACCCCTTCGAGCCAAAGAAGTAGGAGTTTTCTGTTCTGAACAATTTGAAACCTTTGATTTAAACCTGGGGCAGGGTAGTTTCTCAGTTAATTCAAAAAAAAAGTTGTGCATTGAAGTCGCAAACTCTCAGTTCGTAATACAACGAATAACATCAAAAACATTTCCTTTGGAACCAAAAGACAGTGATGGTTCCTTATCTCATAGGCAGTCATTATCTCTCAAAAGAGAAAAGCCCACTAAGCCAAAACCTACAAAGGAGGCTTAAGAAAGCTGGGGCATCCCGCCGACTGTAATCTTGAAAACAGGAACAGTCAGGCAAAAGTTAGGGATAATAAATCAAAAGAAAGAGGTCATTACAAATCCTCAACAACATGAAAAATTTTGCAAAAATGATTGCCTTCCAAAATTCAACTGATGTGAACCATCACCAAAAAGTCGTTTCAAACTTGAATAGAGTTTGACGCGCAATTAACTGAGTTTAGGATTGAAGAACATCACGAAGAGCGGGTGGGTACAAATATACTTTAAGCCTTTATCTTTTGTTTCTTAAACTGTGAACCAAGCCACGTTACAACCCTTTAAAAGTCCTAATTGAAGCATGGGTTAGTTCGAAAATACTGTTTCAAAAGGTATCCTGACTCCTGTAAGGCTTTGCCCTAAATCTTGTGTTGAATTTGTCTTATGAAAAGTTTTCTGCTAAAAAATGCATTTTTCAAAACATTGAGACAAGCATAAAACTTTGCATTATTTGAATATCTTTGTTTGCACATGGTTTATTTGTTTAAACAGCAAAGAAATTCATACAGTGAATGTTCGGAGGAACGAAAACCCTCTCAGTGATTGAAGTCACTTCAAGTGGGATGACACTCCCTTTGCAAAAGTCTCCTACCAACAAAAGGAGATTTTATATGGTATTGTCCAGTAAACATGGGGCAGTCCAGTCAAGATTTCAACAAATCTCTCAATTGCAGATTAACCTGGGGAAAGTCTCCGTCACCATCACTTGGGGCAGTTAAAGGTCAATCTCATCAAAGGGTTACGTGCAGTCCAAGTGACTTGGCAATATCACAAGCATCCGGTGCTAGGGGCAGTGATGTAACCTCTCTGAAATCTTTCTGAAAAGAAATTCAAGCGTCCTCGAGGAGTTCATCACCTCTCTAGCAGGCCTGCAGTCATGGGTTTATTTCCCCAACATTTGTCAAGGATTTATTTTCCAAAACAAATTACATTTCAAGTTTCAAGAGCGTTCAAAATTTCCTTCATCACCTGCTGGAAGTTGCGATCACCATCAAAAATTCCTTCATCACCTGTTGGAAGATACGGTCCAGATATGCTTCAGACATGGTTGCCATTCTGTAACCTTTTCAAGTTCCAGATTAATACCTGTAGCAAGCCAGGAAAACTATTTGTGGACGAATGATTGTAGATTAATACCTGAAACCAGCCAGGAAAATTATCTACATGAAGAGATTGAAGATTAATACCTGTAACAAGCCAGGAAAATTATCTTTCTTTCTCAGGTCAGAGATCAATACCTGAAACCAGCCAGGATAGTATCTCCTTGACCAACCTTTTCAAGTTCCAGATTAATACCTGTAGCAAGCCAGGAAAACTATTTGTGGACGACTGATTATAGATTAATACCTGAAACCAGCCAGGAAAACTATCTACATGAAGAGATTGAAGATTAATACCTGTAACAAGCCAGGAAAACTATCTCTCTTTCTCAGGTCAGAGATCAATACCTGAAACCAGCCAGGACAGTATCTCCTTGACCTACCTTTTCAAGTTCCAGATTAATACTTGTAGCAAGCCAGGAAAACTATCTGTGGATGACTGATTGTAGATTAATACCTGAAACCAGCCAGGAAAACTATCTACATGAAGAGATTGAAGATTAATACCTGTAACAAGCCAGGAAAACTATCTTTCTTTCTCAGGTCAGAGATTAATACCTGAAACCAGCCAGGACAACTATCTCACCGACCAACCTTTTCAAGATTCCAGATCAATACCTGCAGCAATCAAAAGATTCTTGCAATCCCCTGCAGAGATTCACAATCCCCTGCAGCAGTCAAAGATTCACTTTCCCCGGCAGCAGTCAAGATTCTATTATCTCCATCTATCCAGGATTCATCTATCCTCAGCAAGACAGCTACTCAGCTTGCATGCACATCCATTACATTCATATATCATAAACACATATATTGCATTATGCATTTCATACATCATGACATTGCATACAACTAACATTTTACCTTTTCCAGAAAAAGGTCAAC
This sequence comes from Vicia faba, assembly GCA_948472305.1. NCBI lineage: Eukaryota > Viridiplantae > Streptophyta > Magnoliopsida > Fabales > Fabaceae > Vicia > Vicia faba. The sequence goes on along the minus strand of OX451739.1, from coordinate 1,633,239,919 downwards.
CAATAGATTGCTACCATCAACCTTTTCAAGTTCCAGATCAATACCTGTAGCAAGCCAGGAAAACCATCTGTGGACGAGGGATTGAAGATCAATAACTGTAACGAGCCAGGAAAACTATCTTTCTTTCTCAGGTTGGAGATTAATACCTGAAACCAGACAGGACAAATATCTACTCGACCAACTCATGTTTATTTAACTTCAAGACTTCTGAAAACAGTTTACGGGTTCTCCAGATACGGATGTTAACCTATCGCTTGTTCAGATCCAAGACTACTGAAAACAGTTTACGGATGTTTCCAAACATGGATGTCAATTCATTGCTTATTCAGATCCCTAGTTCAGAGATGTTCCAAACATGGATACCTTTCTGATACTCACCCACTCACCAACGACATACAGTTCAACAAACATTCTTGGATGGCATCTATAATCCCATCTCCAACAAGATACAATCACCTTCAGATGGCATCTATAAGCCCATCTTCCTACCAACAATTTCCAGATAGCATCTATAAGCCCATCCCCCGACAAGATTCTGTCACATCTCTAGATGGCATCTTTAAGCCCATCTCCAAATGGCATCTTTAAACCCATTCCCTCAAACTACGCTTTGACGAGTGCAAATTTTTTGGGCACTCTAGTGTCCAATCTCCTTTTACCTTCGAGTCGCGAACGGAAAACTTGCCAATCTAACTCTTCAGGTTCAAGAACATTGAACAGGGGCAACTGTTGTACCCTAAAATTTGCCCTCCTCTTTTTCACAAGAAATCACAGCTTCAGGCTTTTCCTGATTTTTCAGATTGGCTCAAGAATCGGTCAAACAAACTTTTCTTATCAATCAAACAAAATTAGGGTTTCCATTAACTTTTGAATCAGTCCAAGCAGATTATTAGGGTTTGTAGTGATTTGGTTGAGTTTGGCTCAAGTTTTGATCAAGCAGACGCTTCTTTGATAATAAACAAGAATTAGGGTTTGCACGCGCATTTTCAGAAGAATTTGAATCCACAGTGTCTTAATTGACTGTCACATGGTTTTGACGTTTGTTCAAGATTTTTGTTTGTTTCTCAAAGTCTAAACATTTGGGATATGGGTTGAGGCTTCTGATTGAGAGTTTGAAATGTTGGTTTAATCAGTGAAATGAAAGACGTATGGACATTTGTTTTGTTTGACTGTGCAATACATATGGTTAATTGGAACGCCGGGTTTATTATTGGTTAATGCAAGACAGTGAGACTGCGACGTTTGTTGATTATTTATAATTTTTAAGTTAAGATTATTGGGATAATTTCCAATTATTATGACTCAAGAAATTTAAATAATTAAATAAGCAATTGCAGAAGAATTAAAAGAGATATCTGACAAGAAAGATTTTTATTCATTTTTAATTGTTTGTTACAAATATTATTTGAATACTGTAAATTTATTTACAATGTTTACAATAATATTATTACAAATGATTAGAAATAAAATAAAACTATATCCTAAATCTCTTGAAGTCTTCATCTTCTACTGTTGCGTCCTTCGCTCAACCGATATTTATCTGCAAAAAGAGAGGAAAGAAGTCAGCACAGATGAATTAAAAAAAAGGCATTTTCAGACAGTTAATCAAAAAATTCATCATTAAAGGTTGTTGGCCGGAATCAGTTGGTTCATCCTCTCTGCAAATCGCAAGAAGATGTCTCTTCTTGGTTCACAAAGAGGGAAAGAAAAATTGTTTGCAAGCATGGAATTAATTAAATACAAGGAAGCATATTAAACAAATGCACAAATTGCAAAGTGCAAACTGAAATGCCAAACAAGTTGCACATGTGCAAACTGTCAAAGAGAGGCAAACAAGGCAAACCAAACTAAGTCAAAATGGCCAACTAAGTCACAAATTTAAGAAGTTGTCAAAAACTGTCAAAGAGGCTAACAAACTAGCAATGCAGAAAATCTGGAAAAGAAGAAAGTACAAGAGGCAGAGCAAAGCTAACATTGCAAGCAATATTTCAAATTATCATCATTTCCCAGCCACAACCTTTTCAGAAAAGTACAGTTTAAGTAATTAAATATACTTTTTCTATGGAGAGAGAAAGAGAGAGAAGTAGAGCCTTACAGTTTGCAGGCTTAGAGATAGATAAAGATACCAAATCAAAACTGTTAAGAGGGGGCAGAACACACATAGAGAAAAAAACACAAAACTGTAAACACTCTCCAACAGGCCTAAAAACCTGTTACATCCTTCCAAGTTTGGATCCTAAGCAAGCAAACAACAGAACCTGCCTCAAAATTTCAAAACAACCAAAACCTTGAAGCCTGTTCAAGAAGCCTGCATAAACACAACCTGCATAAACTTCAACAAACTAACAAGCTCAGTGAACTGCAAGCCCTGAAGCCTACATAACAGAACCTGCCTTAAACTTATTCAAACACGAAGCCAAAGCTCTAAAAAACCTACAAAACTGTTACAGAAGCAACAAGCCTGTAACCTTCAAGCCCGTCAAAACACATAACAGAAGCAAGCCTAAAAGCTTGTTCATCCTCAAGCATGTCAAACTGCTAGTTTCAAACAAACAAGCTTGCCTCAAAGAAGCAAGCCCCCAAGCCTAAAAAACCTGTCAAACTACATAGCATTCAAGCCAAAACGCCTCAGAACTAATGTTCATCATAGGCCAAAACAGAAACCCAGTCCACAATAGCCAAAGGGACATTCTCAGAATAAGGAAGCATCATCAACATCATCAAGTTATCAGAACAATAATAAGCAAGCATCTCAGAAATTCAACATTAAAAATCATCAAAAAATCCAAGCCTCTCAAAACCAAGGTTCATCATTGAGAAACAAAGCCCAAGAGAAGCAAAAATAACTGAAACACCAAAATCAAGGTTCATCTCAGAAAAAAGCCAACAAAGCCAAGATATCAAAAGCAACTCAGAAGCAAATAAGCAACTCAGAAGAAAGCAACACTGAGGCAAGCAATCAGAAGAAGAAAAGAAGATGTAGAAGTGAAGCTCCCTAGGGTTTTCAGAAGCATAATACTCATCACAAAACCATTCAAAAGAAAGATACGAGGTTACCAGAAAAGCCCTCGTCATCATACACCCTCGCCTTGGCTGCCTAAGACGCCTCCTGTCCAAGCTCTCCTCCTCCTTTCCAAAAAAAGGCAGAACCAAGGTATAAATTCCTCTTCCCTTTTCTTTTTTACACCTCACACAAACGTAAACAACACAGAAGATCAGAACATATAAAGGATAAACATGCAAGACTAAAATCCGAAAACCCTAAAAAGCGCATGAAGACAGAAATCGTTACCTTTTCTTTATCACTGCCTGAACGACCATGGAGAGAGGGAATTGGAGGTGGCGCTTAGTGGCCTGAGGCGAGGAGAGAGCATCAGAAGCCACGGTGGAGAAGGATGAAGAGGCGAAGAAGAGAAGCAGCGCCATTCGTTCAAAACTGTAACCCTAAGTTCTGAAACAAAACAAAACAAACCCTAAACAAAATTGTCAAACGCGTTCTGGGCCCGTCCCTTGCACAAACCCTTAAGCCCAACAGTTCAGGCGTATACACCCCCCCTTTTTTGTTTTAATCCATTTTTATTTTACACTTTGGGCCATACATTCCCCTAGAGCCCATTTAACCTTTTTCTTTTTATAAACTAATACTTTTTTTATTTATTTTCTTTTTATATAACATAACTTATTTTGTTAAATAAAATAATATTGACTTTTTTGTACAAAATTTTCTTAATGTTTATTACATTTTAAAAATATGTAAATAATAGATTCTTTTTGTTTTAAAGACTTTTGTTTAAGAAATCTTTTTATATAAGTTTTTTAACATTAACAAAAAATACATAAACAATAGATTTTCTTATTAAATTGAATAATTATTTATTTATTTAAGATCTTTGTTTATATAACATTAACAAAAACATAAATAAATAAATACTTAATAATATATTAGGTTAACCTCTTGATCACTTGTAAATAATCATGTGCATCATACATTGCTTTTGGTTCCTTTTTATTCTTACATTTTTACATTGAGAATATGACGATTCGATTTGGTTGTAAATAATATTTGGACACTACTATTCTGATGAGACTCATCCCCATTTGTAAACATTTGTACCCCCATCCCCGGATACTTATTTGTAATAGCTTAGACTTTAAATTCCCGCAATTTATCGCTTTCCATATACTGTATAGTAATTAGGGTTTGTATGTGAAGATTCAAAATCAACCGCTAGATAACCTAATACAAGATAAAAGCATGAAAGTCAATACACAATTCACACTTGCACCTCTAGGGTAACCTTGCTTGTCGCCACGGAAAAATGCAATCATGTCCCTCGAGTATGAGACACTCTAGCAAATGTCCCTTCGATAAACAAAGATCGTAGTCCCTCGATGACCCTCGATGTTGCCTTCGATAAAATGATCTCGTCCCTTACAAAATTGCTAGAGCGTCTCACAAGTTGCCTTCAATGATTGTATACGATGACCCACGCCCGTCCCGTTAACATCCTAAAACAAGGTTGTTCACCAAATACAATGGTGAAACAACACTGTTAAAAGGGTTAAAACATAAGAAAGATCTTTGACTAAAATAGGGTAGACAACTCTTAGTTACTTGATCAAACTTGCAAAACACACTTGCCATTTTCAAACACACTTCACAAACACAATTTCAAAACAAACTTTCAAAACATTGAAACATCTTTTCAAAAAGACAAACACCTTTGTAAAACATTCGAGTAAAGAATTGTTACAATGGTTGCCTAGACAAGGCATCTTTTTCAAAACATTTTCAAAAACCACACACACAAAGCACCATTTCAAACAATTGAAAAGCAAAGGCAAGTGATCTAAAACAAGTAACTAAGAGCCCATGGATAACCATGGATGAAAAGGGTGCTAGCACCTTCCCTTTCCATAATCTACCCCCCGAACCCACGAAAACATCTCAAAGGTCTTTCCTGTGCTTTTTGACCTTTCCTTAGGATAAATAAAAAGTCGGTGGCGACTCTTGCTAAACTGAACAAGTGTGAATACAAACGCAAAACCTCAAGTCAGATCTCCCACCGTATCACAATCATATACCAGGTTAATGGCGAATGGGATACTAAACACCCTAAACTGATTCCATATCGGGACCATGTTTTAAAGTTAGATGCAGAATTTACAGAAATCACTTTCAGTCATATCCCACGAGAAGCAAATCAAATGGCAGACGCCCTGGAAACCCTATCAGCTATGTTCAAGGTGACTTGGTCGAATCACGAACAGCGTATTATGGTTAGACATTTCGAAGAACCTGCGCATTTCCTAGCTACTGAGGAAGGACACGACACTAAACCTTGGTTTTATGACATCAAGAAGTACTTATAAAGGCAGGAGTACCCGGAAAATGCCTCTATCATTGACAAGCGAAACTTACGCAGGTTAGCTTCCAAGTTCTTTCTAAGTAATGAAGTGGTATACAAAAGAAATTATGATATGGTATTACTCTGATGTATGGAAAAGCAAGAGGCAGATACACTCATGAGAGAAATCCACGAGGGCACCTTCGGAACTCATACAAATGGGCATGCCATGGCTAGAAAGATTCTGTGAGCTGGGTATTACTGGCTAACAATGGAAGTTGACTGTTATCACTACACAAAGACATGCCATAAGTGTCAGATCTACGCCGACAGGATAAATGTACCACCGACTCCCTTGAACGCCATGAGCTCCGCTTGGCCATTTTCGATGTGGGGAATTGATATGATCGGTATGATCGAACCGAAAGCGTCAGACAGACACCACTTTATATTAGTAGCCATCGACTACTTTACCAAGTGGGTAGAGGCAGCATCCTATGCCAACGTAACAAGCCAAGTGGTTGCACGCTTTATCAAACAGAATATCATATGCAGATATAGTGTCCCAAGCCGGATAATTACGGACAATGGGTATAATTTAAACAGCAAAATGGTGAAGGAATTATGCGATGACTTCAAAATCGAGCATCACAATTCTTCACCATACAGGCCAAAGATGAACGGGGCCGTTGAAGCAGCCAACAAAAATATTAAGAAAATCATCCAGAAAATGGTGAAGACATACAAAGATTGGCATGAAATGCTTCCCTTTGCTCTGCACGGCTATCGCACCTCGGTACGCACATCAACAGTCGCAACTCCTTTTCCACTCGCGTACAGCATGGAGGCAGTACTCCTGGTGGAAGTTGAGATACCATCACTCCGAGTCCTAAGGGAAAAAAACTGCAAGAGGCAGAATGGGTACAAGTTCGACTCGATCAGCTCAACCTCATCAAAGAAAAACGATTAACGACTTTGTGTCATATTCAATTACATCAAAAGATAATGAAGAGGGACTTCGACAAGAAGGTACGCCCTTGAATATTTAGAGAAGGGGATCTTGTGCTCAAAAAGATTTTACTACCCCGTCTCGATTCATGATGTAAATGGACACCTAACTACGAAGGTCCATTCATAGTTAAAACAACATTCTCTGGAGGTGGTCTCATCCTCACAACAATGGATGGGGAAGAACTACCGCATCCAACCAACGCGGACGCAGTCAAAAAATACTATGTATAAAAAGCTCGCTAAAATCGAACCCTAAAAGGTACGACTTAAGCACAAAAAAAGAGCGTCCCGGTGGATCGAAAACCCTAAAGGGCAATCCAGGCAAAAATTAGGGGCATACGAAAATTTATCCTGGTGGATTGAAAACCCGAAAGGGCAATCCAGGAAAAATTTAGGGATTTCATATAAAGAAATAAAGAACAAAAAGACTGCGATCTAGGAGTTACAACTATAAACCACGAAGGGGAGTATAGATTGAAATCATACAACTCAGAAGCCAAGGGGATAAAAACATCAAAGTTATGGGGGAACAGCAGTAGCGATTATCATTGTTCATTACCGTTTACTATTTTAAAATTTTCTGTAATTACCTCTTTCTAGGAATTGCATCTTGTATTCTCACCCACTCTGAGGCATATCAATAAAACATTTGTTTTCGTTATATCTTTCGAATCATGTTTTTCTTCTCTCAGACTTGTTTATAGAATACTACGATTGTTACTCATGAATATTGTCTTGAAATAATTTCAGAGAATTAACAGAATAAAAGCATCTGACAAATATCAAAAGTACTTGGGTTAGAAAAATAACAGAGGAAAATCCACGCACGTAGCTACTCTTACAAAATCCACATACACTTGTATCTATGCATATCCATACCCGCGTCTATACACGTGTCCGCGCCTATAATTACATTCAACAATACAATGTCTATGCATATATCTACGCATCCCTACGCGATGATTGCGCCCACGGAAGCACTTATGCATAACTTGCAACACAAGGTAGATGCTCGCACGCGTCAACGCACATATGTATTCCTGCCAATTCTACATACGTCCATCTACGTCTACATCCACAACACAAAATCAGTATTCAACTTTGGCTAAATTCGGTTCCCCGCGTTTGAATTCAACAATACTACGACGATACACCATACAACGCCAAGAATTGGTAACTCTAAACCAATGGCTAAAAGGAGAGAAAGTCGAAAATAGTCTGCATGACATTTCGAGGCATACGCGCATCTTACATACATATCACACGTGCATTTCGTACATCTAAAAGCATACATAAAACATCCTTGCATACATCCAGGTTTCCATATCGATGTCTAAACACCATACATTTCACATACATACGACATTCAATACGCATGTAGCGCATAGCAAACGGACAAACGACTTCATCCTCGATTCAACCATCTAAGGGTCAGCCAACATAATACTTCTCCTACGATTCAACCCGCCACCTCAGTCTTCATGTTGTGACACATTCAGCCCATCACATAAGTCTTCCCACAGTGATGAGTTCCTTACAAACTCAGTACGTTTCTTCTAAGCCGCAACGTACTCACAAAAGCTCATTACATTGCTTCTAAGCCACAATGTATTTGCAAAAACTTAGTACGTTGCCTCTAAGCCGCAACATCCGCAAAAACCCGATACATTGCTTCTAAGTCGCAATGTATTTGCAAAACTCATTACACTGCCTCTAAGCCGCGGTGAATCTCTCCAAATCAGTATATTGCCTATAAGCCGCAATATATCACCTGACTCGAACCCCATTTCCTCTAAGCCGCAATGAATTCCTAACTCAGCAGGTTGCCTCTAAGCCGCAACGCATTCTCAAAACCCATTGCACTGCCTCTAAGCTGCAATGCGTCCTTCAAACTCAAACACATTGCCGCTAAGCCGCAAGGCGTTCTTCAAACTCAAACCCATTGCCTCTAAGCCGCAATGCATTCTTCCAACCCAAACACATTGCCACTAAGCCGCAATGCGTTCTTCCAACTCAAACACATTTCCTCTAAGCCGCAATGTTTTTCTTCCAACTCAAACACATTGCCTCTAAGCCGTAATGCATTCTTCAGACTCAAATACATAGCCTCTGAGCCGCAATGTATTCACGGTCAAAACATCGCCTCTGACGTCATCCGGCGATTCGCAAATGTAATCCATGACCTCAGTCTTCAAGCAGACATGCATCATCAATCATTGTTATACTCACCCTCCAAAGGGTTGAATAATCCAAGACATACAGAATTGCACCATCCGCCTGGTTATCAAACCCGGGTAAGCGATATATTATCAGCTTTGCCGACTTCCTTGAGACTCGTAAGGGTATGTTATATCAGTGTAACCTTATGTTTGTCGGAAAAATTTCGGGGATACTTCAAGTATTCAATAAACTTCCAATAGAATGCGTAAGGCTCGCATTTTCTCGCGCCATTCGACTGAAAGATAATTGAATAGGGGAAGCTGTCGTACCCCAAATTTGTCCTACCTCGATAAATCTGTTCTTTAAGATTAAAATAGAAGAAACATTTAATTAAGAATGGTACATCAGTATCTGATTGTCCATTATTTATCTAAGAAAAAGGGTGTATTTTAACTCGGGAAAATGGGGCATTCTAAATCAGACAGACTCATAAACCCATTCGTGTAGTATGTTGGCTAATGGCCCATACGATTCGAAAGGAAAATTATTCAAATACTTATTAAGCTAATAGTTGTTATTAGTTAAAAGGAAGGTTAAAATTCAATATATATAGTTAAGCCCATTTAAATGCTATGTGGTGTTAAACAGTGAATAGGGGGTGTATCAATAGCTAAGACTCATGCGAGTACTATTGTTTTAGCAAAAGAAAGGGGTGAAGTTACAATCTAAAATCCATTAGAATACATGTTGGCCCATTGAGGTTTTTAAAATCGGTTCATTTGTCATTTTTGTTGATGATTTGTTTTAGAAGAATTATTATAAAACGTTGGCTACTATTATTCCTCTCTACAAATTATGAAATATAAATCTATTCCATTTATTATTAAAAGGGGATAAACTGTTTTGTTAAATAATGTTTGTAAAAAATTTATTTTGTTTATTAAAAGTTTTGTTTGAATCTGCCACAAACTATAGGCCCATTAAGCAACTTCCAAAGTGGCCCATTTGACATTTGTGAACAAGATTGCTACCTTTTTCTTATTACTAATATATTCCTAATTTATTGATTAATTTATTTCACAGAATTAATAGATTTAATGAAGTGATGCTTTGGGAAAGGGCTATTGATTTGGTTTGCAAAGGCTAGTTGGGCTTAGTCCGAAAAGTTTTTTATTTTGCAAGTAATAAAAAATAAAAACAAGTATTGCTAGGCTGGTGGTCTAAAGGCCCAAACTCAATTATTGGAAGTAATTTGGGACATGAATAAAAAAAACCCAAGGCCCGGATGGAGAAAAATGGACACTGTTTCAATCAAAGCTAAATTCACACATTGTTTGTAACACTAACATTTACTGTTGAAATCAAGACTAAAGTTGTATCAAATTGCAGAAAACGCATATCGAATCTTGTAATTTCCAGAACACCTAATTAACTCAATCAAATCTCATAAATAATCTAAATTACAGAAATCATATCTATTACAACTAGACAAAATCGAATCAAATCTCAGAAGATCAATTACATTGAATCTCAAAACGCTAAAAATCTCTAACAAATCCTAAATCTAAGCTTATAACGGTAATTCCTAAATCTAATAAATGGAAATCCTAAAAATTCCTAATGTTATAAATACTGGAATACCAAAACCAGAAAGGAGGAGGCTGAGACGAAAACTGGAGATTTTCTGAGACGAAGAAAAAGAGCAAGAAATTCTAAGACGGAAACCTTGAAACCAGGAAGAACGCAAGACAAGCCTTTTTCGTTGAAGACCAAAAGAAGAGGCGATTGGAGTTTCCGGATCGGAAACCCTAATCGTGCTCAAACCACCGTCTTCCGCTTCAAACTCCGCCGCTACATCACTGAGCCTGCGAATCAAAGAGATCGAGAGAGATTAGCTTAAAGCAGAAACTCGAGGTTCCAAATACTGAGGTAAAAAAGGGTAAACTTAGCTTTTTGTTTCTTTTTTTTCTCTGATTGTTGGCTTGGGGAATTGTTGGGTGGGTGTATGTTGAGAGGGGTGGTTACGGTAGCGCTACGGTGGTGGTGGTAGAATAGGGTTTGCAAAGGGAAAGGATAGAAAGAGAGGAGAGAGGACAAGGATACTGTGATTGGAAAGGAGACGAAAATGAAGGAAGTGTAACAAAGACACTTATTATATTATGAATGTGACTAATATACACGCGCGTACGGTAACGATGGTGCACCCTCATTTTTTGTCTGTTTGATCTGTATTGGACGGTCATAAGGCCAAGTCCACTGTAACACTATATGTCCTCGCCATACTCGATTAAGCTAGCCCTTTTGCCTAAATGCCCTGGGCCTAAGCCCATTATTATTCACACCCTCCCCTTGCCAATGGTTACTAAACCCATCAACAACATACACCCCCTTCCAGCCATCGCATTGGGCTCAGCCCATATCACATTCAGCACCCCCCCTATTTTACTTAAAAACGAGATTTACACCCCCCCGCCTAACTAATCCTTTTTACATTTTTTTTATATAATTAGTATTTTCTTCTTATTATTATTATATTATATTTATATTTTTATTATTTTTATCATTATTAATTTTAATAATTATTATCATTGTCAGTAATTTTTTATTTATAGTATTATTATTTATTATATGTAAATATTACTATATCACTAAATAAGTTTATTTTTATATGAAAACTGCATATTTCACTTTATATATTATTTGCATTAAATTATTTTCTAATCATGCATTAATCAAGACGTGTTCGCAATTAATACAAATAAAAAACACAAACAAATATCAAACTATTTTTGTGAACAGATTAAGCTAATTAACAATTCCCTTTTGCAAATGGGTTTCGAACTAATTTTGGCTTACTGCGTACTCAGCAAAAATTTCCGCAATCACTACTCCCGACCGAGTGCGAAGTGATTCAAAATATATTTGTAAACCCCTAAAAAAATACCAACTCATACGAACTACGAATTGGGACTCTGATTACTCATGAGAGAATATGTAGGCACGCGATCTAAAATCGTGGCGAGTCTTGCTAATTAAAACTTAAAACTCTGTTTATCCCAAGCCTAAACTTAGAGCTTAATATCCTTGTGAACAAGGTGGATCAAAGGTGCATAACACCTTCCTTTTGTCTAATTGAGTCCATAACCTAGAATCTTTGTCTGCGAATTAGGGTTTTCTGTTAGGTTCCCTTTCCTAGGATAAAAACTAATAGTGGAGACTCTGATTAAAAAATTAGTCGCAACAGATGTCTTAGCAAAGACCCTTAATTCTAAAGTCATCATAAAGATCATGGTCCCTAACGTCCCTCGAGTTGCCTACGAGAAATGATCTTGTCCCTCGATGTTTCCTATATGATGACAGTCCCTTCGAATGCTAAGATATCTTTACATGTTGCCTTTGATGACCATAGCATCCCTTTCGATAGTCCCTCAACATCCAACGATAGGGCTACCTACTCACTAATAGCAGGATAGTGTTGTGTAAAGGAAACGAGAAAATGAACAATCTTTTTCGAGTAGGTAGAAACTCTTAAGTACTTGCTCAAAACAATAAAAACTCTTTCTCACAAACACTTTCAAAACAGTTTTCAAAAATAACTTTGTCACACTCTTGAGGACAGATACAAGGGTTATCACGAAGTTAAACAAAAACTTTTAAAAACACACACAAGAAATTTCAAAATGAGCAAGTACCTAAGAGCCCATGGAAAACCACGGATAGAAAGGGTGTTAACACCTTCCCTTTCTATAATTTACCCCCCGTACTCAGAAACTCTCAAAAAAAGGTTTTTCTGTTCTTTTTCCTTTCCTTGGTTGGATGAAATAAAAGTCGGTGGCGACTCTTGCTTATCGCAACATTTGCGAATAAAAAACGCAAACCAGTATAACAGTCGGTTCTGCCACCGTATCAAACATGCATTCAAAAAGCATGACTCAAATAGGAAATTTTGAAGATCAACAAGTTTTCTCACTATAGCTCCCTCATGCCAGCTCATCCTTCACACTTTTCCCACTCTCTTTTGACTCATCAAAATGACCATAACAACACTCCATAAGAGGAATAAAATGCACCACCTCACTCTTATCTCAACCTTTATTTTTTTTCATAACAAACTTGTTCAAAAATTCTCAACCATAGTTAAGCCTCTAAACCACACTAAACCTCACTATATATTCATTTTCATCAACCTTAACCATTCAGTGACTCCATTGTGATGAAAAAATTCAAATCTGAAGCTCTCATTTCTCAAGTATTTTCTCTCTTTTAAGCTCTCTCTCTCTCTCTCTCTCCCTATGTCTCTTCTCAACCTATATTCATCATCTTGATTTCTTCATCCTCATTAAAGTTCGGAGAAGGATTTTACACCATTTTCTTAAGGTTTTGAGCCATTACAAGGTGCAGTAGACACTGCTCCACTTGGTAAGATTCTCAACTTTATAACTCTCTCATCCTAGGGTTTTAAATCATTTTAAGTGCATCATTATGTGCATCTGAAGTCCTACATTGATGTAGGCAATGGTTTTGTTTGAGATAGCTTAGATATCACAGATCTGAAAATTTCATGTTCCACTTGTTGCTTGATTTTCACCATGATAGAGGTTGAATGATGAATTCTAATGTAGATTCATGATCTACGCAAAATTCTAAGTGGGACAGTGGTGTTATTTTTTATTTTATGAACATGTTTGTGATCTTCAATGACCTGTTGGCTAGAGAAGACGACCAGAGCCCTAGCTTCGGTATCTCTGAATTTGTTTGAACATTTGACCATGTGTGGCTTGTGTTGATTTGTCCTTGTGTTCTTTTTTTTCATCTCACTTCTTCCTTTTCTTTTTTTTTTGTTTTATCGGAAATATAAAATAATGAGATAAATGTTTGATAGTGGACTGGGCTTGTGCATCTTCTGTTTTTCACACCTCCATGGTTTTAAGCCCAAATGCGCTTTTAACTGTTTTCAGTTCATTAGGTTGATTCTGTTTTACACCCCGTCATTTATATTTGTTTATTAGTTGTTATTTTTCAAATTTTATTTAATTTTTGATGTTCTCTTATCACAAAAATAATTAAAAATATGTTTTATGTTCTTTTATGTCTTAACTAATTTTTGACATTTTTTATTTTAATTTTCCTTTTTATTTTCAATTTTATTTTGAATTAATTTGTGAAGGTGTTATAAGATGATCACTTTGAGATTAGAGTTTGTGTTTGATGATTGTTTGAGATGAGTCTTCGACAATCTTTCAGGTACTTTAAGACACCTAATTGATGATTGACTGCAAGTTAATTTGATGTACGTTTGGAATATTTTTGTGGTCTTTCAATTGGAGTTCTTTGAGCCTCGATTCTTGTTTGTTTGTTGAGACACTATCTTGCATTGATGATTTTTTTAGGGTTTCTTTTCACATACACTTGAATGTTATACCATGAGTTGGAGCTTAATTTCATATTTGTTGATCATTTATGTTCTATGAATTAATTATTCAATTTGGTGATCTTGTGAAGTGATGGTTGTCTAACTTGAGAGCTACTCCTTGAGAATGCCTTGTGTGAAATATTTTTTATACTTGTGAGCTTTGAATGATGAGAATGTTTTGTCTATAGCTTCTGACTTATTATGTTTGGTTGTCTAAACTCTTGATCACGTGTTCATTTGCTTTGATAGGAATAAGTGATCTCCTTTGATTGTTGAATACTTGGTTGTTAGTCATAGTTCTAGACCCAATGCATGTTGAACTCTCTCGTACTCATGAGCCTTGTTTTGAATTATATTCTTTTCCTATGACATTATCTCATCTTATTTCCATGTCCCAATCACTTTGATTTGATCATTTTATATCATTTGCTTAGGACACTAATACCAACTTTTGTGTGGTTTTGGGCAATTGCATGTTTGATATTGTTGTGGTTCTTCCTTAAGCTTTGATGTATGATTGTGATAAGCATTTTATGATTTAGCTAATGAATTATATGGACTTTTACCTTTCCTAATTCAATTCATATTGGTATGCCAAGTAGTCATAGTAGCTTGATGCTTAAAGTCATAGATGTTTGTACTTGTGTGGTTTGCTTTTGTTTAAGTTCTAAAACCCTAATGTTTAAATCTCTTGAACATGACCTCTCATCTTTTAAGTGTATACCTAAGTGTTTACTTTTTCACATCATATTTGTTTTGATTCAAGTTTGAAACATGTTTAGGTTGTAGCTTTGGTGAATGCCTCTTTGTGGAAATGTTTACCTGTGTTGTTGATGCTAGAGAGTGAACTTGTGTAACCTATTAGGGTTTTTTTCCTCACGTGATCTTAAACTTATTTTATAGGAGTTAGAGCCTTTGTATCATTTTTGTATGATCGTTTGAATGCCTTGAGTTATTGAATCATTATGATGATGCCTTGAGATGAACATTACTTAGCTTGTGACCTAGTTTTTGGGCTTAATGTTTGATGAAACTTCTTGATGTTTGAGAATCATGTATGGTGTAAATCGTGAGTCTAAGTTTAGGACTTGTCATGTATATGTGTCTAATTGCATGATTACTTGATCATTTTATTGCTTTGGATAGATGATTCCTTTTAAGGATAATATTGATTGATGAATGCCTAGTTGCTTGACTATGTTTTGAGTGTTATGTTTGTTGAAACTTCTTGCGACCATGAGCCTTATTTTGAATAGTTCTTTGGAGATATTTATTGATATTTATGTGATCCTTTGACTTAGTTCTTAATGGATCCTTTGTGGTTCTTTATCAATCTTTGATATGTGTTTGTATAAGGACTTTGTGATGTAGTTGCTGACTTGTTTAGGTCTTCACCTTGCATGATTCATTTTACCTTTGTATGCTAAGTGGTGTTGTTTATTTGATACTTAAGCTCATGAATGCTTGTACAATGTTGGTTTGTTTTTTCTTAGGTTCTAGAACCTCTAATGTTGAAACCTTTTGAGCATGAGCCTTAGGTAATTTGTGTGTGTGTGTTTAAGTGTTTACTTTAACACAACTTTGCTTATTTTTTTATGACATGAAGCATTCTTAGAGGTTTAGCATTGTTTGCTTGCAACTTATTGTTGATGGATGTTCACTTCACACTTAGGTATATGTTTGGCTTGTGTGCCATTTATTTTTGTTGCTTGGGTTTTGTTTTATTATTTTGGTCTTTTCTTTTGAAAATATTTTAATAAAAGGATATGTTATTTCCATTCCGCGCAATACAATGCGTAAGTCTCCAAAGGTCGAGTGGCAAAACGTCAACTGCTAGAATGTGAATGTAACATCGTTCGGTTAAAAAACACAAACAAAGTAATTATTTTTCAGAAGAAATATGGTGCTCTAATTCCTTAATGCACGATGGGGATATGTACGCACGAGGTTTCGAAACTGAGGTGAGCGTAATAATAAAAAAAACTTTCTTGTTTGTTCTTTAACAATTCATTCATGCATTCCCTTAGCTTATAAGCTTTATATGTAACACACCTTTTTATTAGAACAATGAGTGAATCTCATTGAGTTTAGTGGACATGAGGGGTTCTAATACTTTCCCCTTGCGTAATCGACTCCCTTACCCTTCTCTTGGTCACGAGACTATGATATTTTCCTTTATGGTTTTCTTCGACGTTTTCCTTTCCCTTCCTTGGGATAAATAAATATTCGATGGCGGCTTCAATGTGTTTTGATTATTTTTTCGCGGTAGTGACAACAAGTAGCATGATGTAGTAAACGTGAGAATTGTGATCAGCCGAGACGTCATTGTTGATGAAATCAAGGATTTGCAGCAGCCTATAACTGGTTACATAAAAGTTGTAATCAGTTACAACTTTGAAAATTCAGATTTTACAGAGTTAGGGAGTTCATAACCAGCCCCTGTCGAATCCAGATTGAAGAGAATGTGAGAAGATAAACAAGGCAAAAAGGTTTTCCTCCAATACTCCAATATTATGAAATTTTCTGAGATAACAAAGTCAATGATGATGGTAATTTTTTCCATTTTGCACTTATGGTCGAATTTGATCTCGTTAAGACGAAATAGGCTTTGAATGATCCAAAATGGATTTGTGCTATGAAGGAGGATCTGGAATTGATTGAGAAAAACAATATTTGAGAATTAGTTGATCTACCATATAGAAAGAAATATATTGGTATAAGATAGGCCTATAAGGTGAAGGTAAATTCCAAGGGTGAAATAATCAAGCATAAGGCTTGATTAGTTGCAAAGGGATTTTTGCAAAGAAAAGGAATAAATTTTGAAGAGGTATTTGCACCATTTGCTATAATTGAAACCATAAGGCTAGTTGTTGGTATATCGAATAACAAAGATTGGTCCATCTATCAAATTGATGTCAAATCTACATTTTTGAATGGAACGCTTGAAGAGGAGGTATATGTTGAGAACCCCTTGATTTTGTTCTAAAAATCCAAGAGTCAAAGTTATATAAGTTGAAGAAAGTGTTGTACGGTTTGAAGCTCCACGAGCCTGGAGCAAGAGGATATGTAGTTTCTTAAAGGAGATTGGCTTCAATAAGTGTGTATCCGAGCATGGCGTGTTTGTGAATATGAATACAAGTGAATGGGTGATTATCCTTTGTTTATACATAGACAATTTTTGTTGATCACAAACAGTGACGAAAACTGCATATCTATGTTCAAGAGTGAACTTATGAAATATTTTGAGATGACCAACCTTGGTATATAACATACTTCCTTGATATTGAGTTCCACGGGTCCAAAAAGGGACTGCTCTGTGAGTACAACTTCGTCATCAAATGTTTTACATGATGTCAAAACTGGAAAAGCTAGCACTTATGTATATTGGACGATATCCTTATGTCTTGTGGCACTCCTCTGCATTAGAGGTCTTAGGAATCATTAAAAATCATTTTGAAATTGATACAAGTTATTAAAAACAAATTTCTGCATAAATTTCAACTGCATGTGTCGACACGTCCATTTTTTAATTCGACACATGTAACTCATTTTTGAAGCCTGTAGCCTCTGGAAAACTCAGGTCAACACATGCATTACATAGGTCGAAACATAATAAAGCATTTTTGAAATTACAGAAATTCGTATTTTATGTGTCGACACATCCATTTTTCAAGTTGACGCATTTGTTATCGTTTGAAAGCACGTAGCCTCTATTTCAATTCGGTCGAAACATAGTTGTATACATGTCGACACATGCAGCTTAAAAATAACATATGTGTCGACACATATGATATATAGGTCGACAAATATTGTTTGATTGGTCAATTTTTTCAAATATTTTTAATTATGAATTTGTCATTTTTCCCTAAAAGTTCCAAAACTATAAATACTCATTCATGTATCATTCTTAACTTGGTGATACCATAAAATTAGCCTACATTTCTCTTCATCTTCAACCTCCAACCTATGCATACACACTAGCATTACATTATGATGATGTTCCGTTGGGGTGTCATCTAGACAGGATTGGTAGTGTCCAATTGAGTATTGGGTTAAGCTTTGTAGGGGTCTTCATCTGGAAAAACTGTGGGTTTGTCCTCCAAGATCATTGTTTGATTTGGGGGTTTTAGTACAAGACGTTCAAGAGGTAATTGCATCCAAGTGAAGTCCTTTGGAGATAAATAATGCAAGGGATCCTTTGGATATAAAGAATGCAAAGGAAGTAGCGAGAGAATGACGGATTACAATTGAAGTCTTGTGTTGCAATAGTTTGAAATTTACGGTGCGCGAAAGCTTTGGAGATAAAGAACACAAAGGAGTAGCAAGATCTAGATAGTCAATTTACATTTATTGTATCTTGGTATTTCTCAAGATCAAAAGAGGAGAAGGGGTTGAATCAACAATAAGCATTAGGGTTTGTGAAGTTGCTCTTGAACACTTATCTTATATCAACATTTTGCATAATAAGAGTTATCCTAATTCCACTAGAATTAGGCGCAGACGTACCCATACACAAGAACGATAGTGGGGAACTGTGAAGACAAATTCCTTGTGTCTCTTTTATTTTTTATTTTTTTACTTGCTTTGATTTTCATTGATCAATTTGTCAAATAACATTGTGTTATCAATTGAGTTGTAAGAAATTTTGCGAGTTGTTTTTTATTCTAAATTAAGTTTTGATATAGCTTGTAATCACTTTTGATTATAACTTGTTTTGTGTATCAACATAACTTACGAAAAAATTCTGAAAATTCACTTGCACACCAAGTGTTTGATAAATTGATTCAACTTGTTCTTTTAATATTGCCTTTGGAAATAGCTTTACTAGTAACTTGAAATGTACGTTAAATAAGTTGTAAAGTGATTCAAGAATATTTATTCAAGTATTATCCTTATTCCATATTAATTTTGTTTTTAGTTTGCATATCCAAGTTTCCAATAACGTTCGTAAAGACGACATTTTAAAAAAGCTTCTACGTTGCTCTTTGATAAAAACAACTTTTTCAAAAACCAGAATTTTTTTGAATAATTTTTTAAAATAAGCATCTATTCACCCCCTCCCTAGATACGTTGTCATCGTCTAACATGCTCATGCACCAAATAAGGTATGCTCTTGAGATAATTAAGAAGTTTTAAATGTTGCATTATAATGCTGCCATTACTTCAGGTGATCTAAGGCTATAATTGTCTAAGAATGAGGATGAGAAAGAGGTGAATCCAACTCAATATAGGAGGTTGATTGGATCCTTGTGTTACTTGTGCAATACGCGACTGAATTTGGTGTTTAGGGTCGGTGTTGTGAGTAGATTTATGGAGAGACAGAGGGTGTCTCACTTGGAAGCAGTCAAGAGAATTCTAAGATACATCAAAGGATCTATTGGGTATGGAATTCTATTTCTCGCAGCATACACTAGTAGAAAATACAATTTACTCGGTTTTAATGATTCCAATTGATGCAAAGATAAAGATGATCGAAAGTATACAACTGGATACATATTTATGTTTCGTGGAACACCAATCTATGGTTTTCGAAGAAGGAATCAGTAGTAACACTCTTATCTTGTGAGGCCGAGTATATTGCTGTTTTAGTGTGTGTGTACCAAGTCACATGGTTGATAAATGGATTGAAGGAGTTGTGTAGCGATGACAGTGGTGTTGTAATGCTCGTGGTTGATAAGGTTTCTGCTATTAATATTAATAAGAACCCAAATGCACATGGGAGGAGCAAGTGTATTGACATAAACATGGGCATGGAATACTTGGAGAAATTGAATTAAGGTGGTGTGTTAATATTTTATGATAATTCAAGTGTTGTAACCGGTTACCACAAGTGTGTAATCGGTTATAGGTGCCAAAATAAGTCAAATAAGTTGAAGAAAAGTGATTATGGCGTTGGTGAAACCCGTTACGAATCTGCAGTAACTGGTTACCACTGTTAGTGTTTTTCAATGTTTTAGTAGTTGTAGCCGATTACAGGTTTTGTGTAACCAATTACATAACCGAGAATTTTGTTTTTCGAGGAATCTTCCTTACACCCCTATTTTCAAACCTGACACCCCTCATATTTCAATAATGCCCAAGTTTCCCCTGTGGTAAGTTAAGGCGAAAAATACGGATGAAATATTTAGTAGTTGAATAAAAAAGGCGGTGTTGATCAAAATATTCGAGAATGTATGTGAAATATATGATGCATCATATTTTTACAGATATCTAGAATTTTTGCGTGATATTGGTTTTTTTTTTAAATCCGAAAACTACCGGATATTTAGTCCATACTTGAAATTTTTTGATAGTTATAAAAGAGTTTACAATTTAATGACTGATTTTGCCGACACTTTTAGATATCTATGATTGCACTGATCGTATGGTGTGGTCCAGAATGACTTCAAAGTTGTATAAATAGGTGTCATGCGGTGTTGTTCAAAACAACATCTCACAATGCCTCTTCCTCATATTTTGTCTTAGGCAGAAGTGTACTTCAACTGAGAGAAAACTTTTGTAGAGTTTTGGGTTCCGACAGACATTGCATGTCTTTTCATCTTGATATCCAAGTTGAATGATTTGTTGCCCAACACGGATAACAAAAAGGTGACAAAAATTGAGTTTCGGGAAGATTGGATTAATACCGATGGAAGGGTGAAATACAACCTTATTGAGTTGAAGACCAATGAATATTTTAAAGGTATGTGGAAATCATATCACCATAAGCTAACTAAGGGATCAGTCGAGTTTGATGCAACAATTTCTAGATATGTGGACGACATAATCAAGATGTTGAAACATCTGGAATTATCTGGTAGTGTTTAGGTTTTCTTATTTATTATTGTTTTCTTAAGTTATGTAATTGTTTATCAAATATTAAGTTATGTTCATCATGCATAATGGAAGTGCCAAAACGTTATATAATAAACAATGTTGTGTAAATGTATGTGTAATAATACTTCACATAATATGAAAATAATACAAAAATAATAATAATAATAATGTCAAAATAGGTCCCCCACTAGCTATGTGTGATGTATGCGCTATCAAATAATAAACCTTGCCATCTGGGTTCACCAAACCCATGAACTTATCCATAAGGATTTTTATCATCTACATACATTGAGCGTTATCTGTACCATGTGGAGGCAGTGGAGGCGACACCATGTCATCAGAAGGTACTCCAACAGTAGCATGAGAAAATCTATCACATGAAGATCCAACATGAGATGGTCCATCATCATATTCATACTGCCTAGATGGGAAAATGTGGGGGTGTGATATAGTCAGAAACCACTCCAAATACCCATCCACGCACTCTGAAAAGAACTGAACCACAATTGCACAGTCTCTAATGGCTAGTGTATAACTCATACTATTACCATGAAACCAACTATCAATGCCCTCAGATGGAATAGTAGGGACTGATCATGATATGTCCTAGACATATCCATACTAGCGCATAAACCTCTCAGGAAAGTGTCTAGCCACTAACCCCTCCCATCGCAGGTAACCATAAAAGTATAGTTCCCTCGACCCCATCATCTACTTTATGGGCAATGTAGAGTGTCCACATGACATTGTCTATAGTTAGTGCGTCAATCCTCCTCATGTACTCAACAACACCTTCCAAATGTGCATGTTTTCCGCTCCATCTATTGGCCCGTGGTGACCCAATAGTGGTAGCAATAACGCTCTTAACACAAATGGATGGGAAATGCTCGTATATCCAGCATTGTATAATAACAAAGACTCCTATAACAAGAAATAATGTCATAAATAGAACTAACATAATAAGAAATGATAATTTAGCTATACTTGAAATATACTCATATAACTGGCAAGCTTCTTGGTCTCAAAAATGGTCGCCTCTCCAAGGGCACCATTTAGAATCATCAATGCAACATACCCTCACGCCCAGTTGCAATGCAGTAGGCTGTTAAATAGCCATATGTATTACACATAGATATGTACATGAGACTTATCTACTAAGATAGTACATCCTACCAGATGTAGAATGTATACCGTATCATCTACCTCATACATACCCTATTACACTAGCTCTTCGTACCTATCAGATAGCCAAGATAGGAGAAATTGAGCACCCCTCATAGTCTTAAACTCATCTATCAACTTCTCCTCAGTAATCCCTAAGTACTCTAAAACTATCATACATGCAATCTCATGACTAATGATAGGAGCGATGAAGAAACTACATTCTAGAAAAATATGTATAAGCGAGGAGACATCATCCAATGTGATCCTCATCTCACCAAATGGTAGTTGGAAGGAAGATTTATCCTTGTGGCATCGCTCAACAAATGTTGTCAAAAGCTGATTGTCGACCATGGTGAAACAACCGACTGAAATACCATCGAGATGAAATCAATGAAGTCGCCATTGAACACTTTTTATCCCACAGGAAGGGAAAGGTAAACATCGAGTAAACCTAAGAAGGGTGAAATCAAGTTCAAACGATCGAGAGATCAGGTAAGGGAGTCTATTACGCTAGGGGAAGGTATTAGCACTCCACACGCTCGTAGTACTCTACAGTATCCACTCTTGTTGTTCTAATCAAATGATGTGTTCAAATTTAAGCTTACGATCTAAGGAAACAAAATGCAAAGAGGGAATGCATGCAAAAGAAAACACGGGGAAAAGAAGGAAATATTTACAAAGTTTCGCTCGATTGAGCCCCGTGACCAGATTCCTATGTATCCTTTTTAAGGAATCAGAGCGTCGTAGTTTGGCTCACATGTTTCGGTTTATTTTGTGTTTTTTAGTGAACAATATTAATTTTGCTTTCTGCTATAGCTCGACCTTTGGAGACTCACGTGTCAGTACAAAAATGAATTAGCATGTTATTTTTGAAAGTTTTAAAGAAAAGGCTCGAAGACGAAAAATAGTTTGCATATGTTGATAATTTTACCTTTAAAAGGGATTTGAAAGTTGTTAGATGTTTTATACATTTTCCAAGAAAAAGGTTTTAGTTTTAAGGATGCAAAAAGAAAGAAAACATCTAAGGGAGACTATCTAGCTATATCCCTAATGTTATCATATAATGATGGTCCTAAGGTCGAGTTTGAAAGGGAAATCTCTACCTATGTTAGCATGTATGGATAACAATCCTAATGTCTAACTTGCCTCAGAAACGACACAAGTGAATCCTACGGGAGCATACAATAGTTAAAAACCTAAGGGAATATGGTATATACAAGAATGATAAGCAAGCAAGCAATCAACAAGCTCAAGAGAGCACATGTCATGAGTAGCGCACGCTAGCTCAAGTCAAAAAGGCCTAACCAAAATATTGAATCATCGAGGTAGGTAAAAGGAGGGAAGTTCCTGACCATAGATATCTCATCTAGGCAAGAAAGGGTCTCGGAAGCTACTCATAACCAAGGTATCATGTCACCAAGGCAAGAAGTATAGAGTTGGGGGAAGTGAATTTCCAAGACGACTAAGCACCTAACCAAGATACCGAGAATCGAGGTGGGAGATAAAAGACAATATGAACAAGCACGAAGCATCAACATCACTCGACGTGAGCTCAAGACAAAGTGTAGGGGATTGATTGCAAATCCCTTTTCCATCAGACTGACTTGATATCAAGAGCAGCACACTCCAAAGTATCGGCATATAACACGAGCTAAGGATGATACAGACTAAAATTGTAAGGGTTGATTGCGAAACCTACTTTGCTTACCTTCTTTGAGGACTTAACAATGGGGAATGGGAATGGGATGCCTCTTTGAGGTATTTGGGCAAAAATGTAAACACACGGCAAAATTCCTACTTCGAGGTAGGTCTTTAAACAATCAACAAACACAATTAGCAAACAAGTGCAGAATGCCTGCTACAGGTCTTTAAACAGTGACTTCGAGCATACACTCTTTATTATCCTACTTCTCATAATATCTAGAAAGCAGTAAAGCATGCATTTCTATTCCTACTTCTCATGGAAAGGAAAGCGTAAAATGATGTGAAATGAGGAATAAAATTAAGTCACAATGATACCAAACGGTGAAGTTTTGTTGCCTCTTCAAAGCCACGCAAGCAATAAGAAAACTTTACATAAAGCTTCCTTTCATTCCTTAATATGGATAGCTCACTCCAAAAATCCTTGAAACTTTTCAATCAAGTCTCTTTTATTCATAAATATCACACACAAAAATTCAATCACAACAATTGATCAAAAGTAAAATTGAGACAAGTATTAAAAAACAAACTCCATGGGGTGTAAATCAAATTCAGGTTGTTGTCAAGTACAGCTGGGAGCTAGGGCCCATTTTAAAATGAATTCTGTGAGATTTTTTATGTTTGGCTAATAGGCTTAAAAAAATTGCTAATGGGCTCAGGGAGAATATTGGTTCGGTCTACCCACACACAAAGCCCAACTTCAATTTAAATTTTCTCATTTTTGTTAATTGTTGAGCTTAGATGTTGATATCTTGAACTTGTGCCATCTTTGAATGTCAACTGGATTGTCGCAAGCCACTTGAAACGAATATGTTTTGAATGTTAATTATTTTCCTATGGATGATTTTTTTGATGATCTGGATCTGGTTTATGAATGCAGGGTTATGGCATCGTGTCGGTTTTAATGTTAGTATTTTTCTATTTTAGTGATATACAATTGGATGTAGGTTATTTGTCAAGGGAAGGTATATAGCTGCTCTAATTATAGAAGCAGAACTGGTGATGTTATGATGCAGGTTATGCAGGATAATCGGTGAGAGGATTAATTTTGTGAAGGGACTGGTTTGGATTTCCTTCTATTTTGTTTGTATAATGAAGTATAAGCCCATTAGCTTCAAAAGAGGGCAAATTTTGGGGTACAACACATGATCAGCAAACTGACCACCAGTGGAAGGAGACCACACTCCTCAACTATCATCTTCACCTCAGGTGGCATCACAATATCACAAAACTTCTTCTGCTTCAACCCATGAGTGGTCACCTTAAGCGGCAAACGGTTGTATAACAAACAAAATAAAAAAGATCAATTAATTTCAAAGCATCATTAATAAATAAAGTCACATAAGAGACATGTCATATACATACCTCTCCTTTCCATAACCTGAAAGCCATATGATCCGCATATCTTGTGAGAATAGAAATGTGAGTGGGCCCATCAAGAAACCCCCATTTGTGTGTAGAGGTGGGTCTGTCGAAGCAGGAGCAGTGACATGTGTCTCAACAGGTGGAGTAACCTCCACATCATTAGTATGTGGTGTCTCACCTAAAATATGAGGAGTATGTGGAGTATGAGTTGCAACCTCTATAGTTGTTGCTACGCTACCTCTACCTCCGAAGGATTAGGTACCTCTTCAAGATGGGGAACATCTTCCTTTACTACCATCAGAATGTCATCTTGAACTCATGCAAATGGTACCTGAACATCAACTGGCTCATCCTCATAGTATTCTATCCATCCAGAAAAAGATCTAGATCCTCTATTCGGATAGTACGAGGTGCCTGAAACAGAGCTTGATCTACCAACCTCCTTTAGTGAGAATCGGTCAGTGCCACTCTCCCTGCCTAGAGATGCGGTTCCTCTAAGGATGACAAAAAAATTCGTACCCGCGAATATCTGTGGATAAAATCCATCACAGATACGAGGCAGGTAGCTTAATACATATCCACGGATAAAATAAATGGATATTTAAATACCCATTTATTAACATCTATGGATACAAATTTAATTCTACCCGTGCCCGCGGATATCCATATGCATTAATAAATTATAAAAATTACATAAATATTATCAATTTATTCTATTATATCTTTTCATCTTCTAAAAAAATAATCTCCTCATATATATTTTTTAAGTTTTCTTTGAAGAAAACATTTATATTCGATACAAATCCTATTCACCATTTCATATTTAAGATTCGTCTATATTCCATACCCCACTTCAACAATTATACCATCCAACTAACCAGTACCGTTCTTTCTCCGTCCAACTAGTGTCATGCTTTCTACTCCTCTATTGTCTGCTATTCCACCATAACTCACAATCACAATGTCTTTCAATTTATTTTGTTAAAAATGAAGTGTATGGATATTATGCTTTGGTGAAAATGAACAAAATTAATGTGATGAAATATTGTTGTTAAAATAAGAGAGACTTATATGGATGTTATGTGAAAATAACTTCTTATGTCTTTAAAAGAAGTTGGAAATATTTTTTTCAAAATATAATTTTAGAAAAAAAATGTTATTCATGGATATCTGTAAATATTCGCAGATATCTTAAAACTCGTGAATTACCCATTTAAAATATACCCACACGGATATAGGCGGATATGAATATTATATTTATCCAAAGAGGCAGACACATATATCATACTATTCGTCCCCATGAATCTCCATCTACATCCCTAGATTCCTCCACATCACCTGACATATCTCGACCCCTCGCAGCAGCAGCTAGATCACACTGTCTACCGGTAATCAGACCATATGTCCATATGGTCTTCCTTGAAAAACAAATTGTATAAACTACCATATTTTTCAAAATATCCAGAAATTTTGGACTTTCTAGATTTTTCTAAATATGCGGAAAAGAAGAAAAGGGTCTTTCAATTTTTTATAAAAATGAATAAAAATGCCTTAATATTTTCATATTTTTTGAAATGTCTGTTTGAATTTATGCATTTTAACCGGTATTTTGAAAAATCCAGAAATAATTATGTATTTATACCGGATATTTTGAAAATTCCAAAAATATTTATGTATTTTTTTTGCAACTTTCTAAATATCTAAAAGAACTTATGCATTTTTACCGGATATTATGAAATATCCAGTTGAACATATGAGTTTTTGCCGAACATTTTCAAAATATCTGGAAAACTATGCATTTTTACCAGACCTTTTGGAATATTTGGTATAAATTTATGAAAAATCCTGAAAAAAACTTATTAAATACGATAAAAATTCATACTTTTCATCAACTGAAAATGTTTGGCAGTGTGTCTGAAATATCCCGAAAATTGGAGAGCTTTTCAAAAAATTCAAAAATTTACAATTGTTTTTGTGAAAGGAAATATAAAATAGTTCAGGACAAATATGGTAAAAGTATAGGCGGAGTCACTACTATAAATAATACATTTCAAGACAAAGCTTTCACCTCAACAATAAAATAATGAGGTATTATACCAAGGCGCGTCATATTTTATTTTTTATAAAAACAAAAACAACACATTCCCTCGATTTTTAATAAAACCGAGGGGGAAAAAATCGGGACATGTTTCGAATCTCAGTGTTGTAACCAGCAAAAAATATGGAGTCACCACCATTAATTTTTATCCTAAGACGGGAATATAACTGAATAACCCTAATTGATGATACATAGATTTTAAGTTCTTGACTCACTTTAGACGAAGGGAAGGTGTTAGGCAACCTTCATCTACCTTGTTCACAAGGATACTAGGGTTAGGTTTTAGGTTTAGGAATAGGGTTTTAATTTTTTAGTTAGAAGAACTTGCCACGCTTTTTAAGTCGTATGCCTACGTATCCTCTTATGAGGAATCAGAGTCTCAAATCGTAGTTCGAAATGTTTGGTAAGTTTTTTTATGGATAATAGAAATATTTCGAATTCTCCTTGAACCAAGTCTGAGTTTGTGAATAGAAAAATCGTAGAAGAAGTTTGAAGTTAATAAGAAATATCTATACAACCCTTTTTTAAAATAATATTAAAATTTGAATTAAGTTAGTATAAAGTAGTTAATAATTGATTGGTTAGATGTTTTCGAGTATATGAGGCAATATAAGAAAAATAAGTTTTAATGAATGAGAAAAATATTTAATGCAAAAAGGGTTAACATTTAAAAAAGATTTTAATTAATAAATAACTATATTTTTTATAATTATTAAAAATAAATAACATATTTTTAATATTATTCCAATAATTGTTTATTAAAATATTTTTAGAATAAAAATGCAAAGAATACAATTTAATGCAAAAACATATTTGATGATAAAATAGATAAAAAAATATATAATATAAATCAAAATTAATTAATAAAATTAAACAAAATTAAATAATTAATTAAAAAAAGGGGTGTAAATTTAGCTTGGGTAGCAACCCTCGACGGCGGCGGCCTTAACCCAAAAACCAAATCCCTAATTCGAACCCCAAACCCTTCTTACGAACCCTAATTTCAAAATCAAAAATCAAATCAATATCAAACCCTAAAGCTAAGTTCGGCGGCTTACCTCGTATCAGTTATTCTCGATCTCTGATTCTTCCAATTTTAGGTTTATGATCCCTTTCTCCTTCTCTGATTTGCAAGTATGAAGAGTGATAGCAGTGGCGTGGCAGCGATCAATGTAAGATCTTAAGGTTTCTAAAACCCTAGATCTATATGAAAAAAGGGTTGACTTTGACTTCACCTTCTTCTCCTCTTCTTCATCCTTTTTAACTTCGGTCATTGGTGCTCTTAGAAATTTAGAGTATTTATAGATTTAGAATTAGACATTTTTTAGGAAATTTTGTGTTGATTAGCGGTTATATATGTTGATTGAAGATTAGATTGCTAAATTAGGGTTAGAATTAGATATTGTAATTGATGGAGATTGATTATAAATTATACGACTTGGACTTATTTTGTATCTGTAATTCAATCAATAAATTGATTCTGCAATATTCGATTTGTTTCAAATTTGATTCGTACAATAGTTGTTATCTGGGCTTTAACGATGAAGATTATGAGCGGCCGCTGCTGGGTTGCATCGAGAATTTAGGGTTTCTTGGCCCTTTGTTGACTTAGTAAACATTTCAGAAAAATAGAAATAATATAAAATAATAATTATTATAATAGTGATTATAATTAAAAATAATAATAATAATAATAATAATAATTATTATTATTATTATTATTATTATTATTATTATTATAAGAAGTAAAAAAACGTAAATGAACTCTGGTTACAAAAAATTAAATGGGCCAACATTTTTATTTATTGGGCCATCCCAATTTCTAAACGCACCCCTCTTTGTACAAATTCCAAAACAAACCTCCCTTCTATTATGAAATCAAATAATAAGGCTTTTAGCAATTTAATGGGCCTCAAAGACCTATTGGCCCAGTCTGTAAAATGAAAAAATAATACACTCCTATTTCTTAAAAATATATCTCAAAACCCTAATGGGTCATCAAATTTTGATGGTCCATTTAGAGTAATGCACCTCCCTCTCTATCATTTAAACGAGTCAAAACCCTTAATGGGCCATCAGATCTTGATGGTCCATACACTCCCCCTTTTAACTTTCAAACCACTACCAAAAAAATATAAAAACTAATTTAATAACAAAATTATTAGAATTCAAAAAATGACTAAAAGGAAAAGTTGATTATTGATATCCTAGGGAAAATTTGGAGTATGACACCGAGCTTTTGTATTTTATGTTTTTATTTGTTTATAAATATAAACTAAATGATCCAACCCTTCAATTTTTCGATATAACTGAGGGATCCAATATTATTTCACTATAAAAGCACTCGTTAAACACATTTTGCCTTAATCCTTAATTATATGAAGCCTCCCCAAACTCGCATTCTTCATTCTTTGGCATGGATTGTAAGACAAAACAAATCTTCGATGTTCTTCTATGCTTGAACAAAACATTTTTTGTCCTTGCAATCTATCTCACATAATGGTGTTGATGTTGTTGGTGTTGTTCTACTTGTGCTCCTTTGATAGATTGCAAATGTGGAAAATCAATCTTGCTTTAAGTTACACAAATAAGGGAGCTCATCAACCTTTGAAAATTTATACAAAGAATGGAGCTTAAATTATTAGAAGATGGATATCATTGAAGATATTCATTAATAAGAGTAAAGATTTATTGTAAACAATTTATTTTAATATTCTGTGTGAACAATGTAATTTAAAAAAAAAATAGTTTTTCACCTCGGTTGTTTGTAATAACCGAGATGGTAGTTAAAATAAGAAGATAATGTACCTCGGTTTTCTTATAAAATTGATGGGTATATTAATCGAATTTTACTATAAATTTACTCGTTAAACAAATTTTACCCCAATATACTAACTTATAGTAAACAAGATAATGTAGCCACACCAAATAGATAAAATATTTATCGCTGTCCATTTCATGAGTTGCTACTACAAAAAATATTTTTGGGTGGATTTTTCGTGAAAAAATGTTTTTGGGAAACAAATCTCTCTAGGATGGATTACAAGTGCAGAAAATAAAAATTCTCATGGTGGGAACAAAAAACTTATCAGAAGTCGGATAGGCTATGGAGTGTTTTTTGGCTATGAAAAATAAAGATATGCAACAAAATTTTAGTTCCACCAAAGATTTATAGTAAACAACGTATTTTAATATTATGTGTAAACAATGTAATAGGAAAAAAAGCTTATTCACCTCGATGATTTTTTTAAACCGAGGTATATGTTAAGCATTTTTTTTTGGCTTTTCACCACCCATAATCAAATTTCTATCGTCCATTTAATAATTATAAATGCTCAAGACTCTTTCTTTAGTAGTCACTGTGAAACCTAAGAGACATTCATTATAAAAGCGTTAAATATTAACATTTCTATTTTACATGAAAAATGAAGCGCTTGAAACCTAAAGACGCTTGAAAAAGTTCTCTATGATAGATTGAAAGAGCAGAAAATTATTTGGGTTTAAGGTTTATTTTCTTAAACATTTATTTGAATAGAAAATCATATATTTAAATATTAATTTTAATTATCTTATCCTTTTTTTCATCAGAAACAAATGCATGTAAGACCCGTAGAGAATAATCTTGCATCTAACATTTGATCTTCCCCAAGATTCAATAATTTGAAGATCTAAAGTCTAAATCTTCAGAGAACTTGATTTTTATCTAAATCTCTAGGGAATTTATGTGGAATAACAAAATATTAAAAAAACATGGTCGTCACGTCTGCATCGTTTGCCACATTATTCTTTTTCTAACAGAAGTTGGACGCCAGAGACCAAAACCAACAAGAATGGACATATGGGGACATGCACAAAAAAAAGAAGATTCAGTGACTAAATTCAAAATCTTGCTACCTTACAGGGACGGGAATACTATTTAAGCCTTTATTTTAATATTCTGTGAAAACAATATAATATTCTGGGTAAACAATGTAAAAATTATTTTTTTAAAAAGAATAATTTTACCCCTCGGCTTTCTAGATAAACCGAAATAAAAGATACGCTTGTTTTGAAAATAATAAAAGTGCTGCTCCTGGGGTTCGAACTCATGTGTGTATAACTTTACACTTTGGCTTTTTAATCACTAAGGTGACAAGTGAAAAATTTTCATGACGCACTTTGTTACCTCGCTTCTTTAGTCAATGTTAAATGCATTTCGCGTCTGAGGTGGCATCTATTTTTTGTAGTACTGAGTGGGGATGCCAAGTACACATTGGGGGGTGGTAGGAAGATTCTTCTTATTTTTCTGTTATTTAGGTTATGTAACTTGTGTCTCAATCCACTTGTAATTGATGTATAAATACCTTAGAGGTATCATCATCTATGTTAATGAAAATATACATTCTCACTCTCAATCATCTCTTTACATCTCTCTCTCTCTCTCTCTCTCTCTCTCTCTCTCTCTCTCTCATTCGCCACATTCATGATGGGAAATTAAGACATAATAACAGAATAATACACAACTAATATAAAAATCTCCACACTTGTAGGAACTTTGAGGATCAACAACAAATATAAGACGACAAAGCAAACAAATAAAGACACAAAAATACCAATATTTTTAACGTGAAAAACCCCTCAATATGAGAGCAAAAACCACAAGTCATCCAGACTAAATAAATAACTCCACTATAATGAATTTAGGATACAAGAGAGTCTTAACTTGAATCACAAAATAGTGATAACAATCGCAAATCACAAAGCAAACTAGCTTACAAATAAGAATCCAAAAAGCTGAAAAATTATCCAAATCTGCAGCTTCAGTGCAAAGCAATTATATCTCAGCTCAGACTTCATTTTGAGAGATCCCGACGGTCAAAAGTTAGATATAGATGTTGTGAACCTATCTTCCAAATTTGAGTTCGATCTGAAGGCTAGTGAATCAGGGATCTTCGATTTAGTGAGACTGGTGCAGAAAAAATGGAAATGGTTTTCTCTCATCTTTTCTCTCTTTTGAATCCTTATTTTCTCTCTATTTCCCTCAACCATAAATTGACACTCTCCACTTAAATAAGTTAGACAAATAAACTATTTATGTTTTAGATATTTCTCCACATAAGAAGAGAGCTCAAGCCCAACCATTCAAACCCTATATTTTCACCAATCAAATAATTTCAAATTCTAACCTAATACGTTTTAAAAATTAATTTTAAATAATATTTTTTAAAGTTACGAGAACAAAATCAATCCTAACTACAAAATATAAAAAAATAAAAAAGATATTAAATATCAAATTAATTGTTATACACTTACAATTGTAAACTATTTTTATTTTTACATATGCATTCAATGAATCACTTTTGTAGATTTGTTTCTAAATATAGGCTCAAATATCTATATCTCATGATTTAATTGAATGCATGTATAAAATAATTTTACACTATATATGTATGAATATTATTTTCATTAAACATATTTTTTCCTATTTTTTATTGCTTTGGTATTATCAAGTCGGCACTACTATATTGTATCTACAAGTAGCTGATTATTGGAAGTCTTAATAAAAAGGGATATATATATATATATATATATATATATATATATATATATATATATATATATATATATATATATATATATATATATATATATATATATATATATATATATATATATATGTGTGTGTGTAGGATTCAGATTTTGAAATATTTACCACCGAAGAAATTATCAGGTTGAGTCGCGGACTAGATCGCTCTCTTTAAGACGTTTTGCGGTACTGCTCAAAATTATGCAAAGCAGTCAAACTACCGCGCCGCCTCCAGGATAAAACAGTTCGGTTCTATACTGTACAATTACTAATTGTATGATAGATAATCGGTCTAGAAATACACCCTCTGATGGTACAAGACCATTCAAATATGGTATCAAATATGGTATCAACACCACTCGTAGTATCTGGTACAAAGACCAGTCATAATAATTTCTCAAACAAAAAGAAACTCAAATAATTCTCCAAAGAGAAATTAATAATGGTCATTTGACCACTCATAATAATTTCTCCATCAAAGAGAAATTAAAATAATTCTCCAAAGAGAATCCAAAAAATTAAACTTGAAAATTTCTCAACTCAAATGAGGAGAAATTAACATAATTCTCTAAAGAGAATTCAAGAAAATACTCGGAAAATTCAACGAGTAGGAAGAAAGGGGAAGAAGATGGCGCTTCGACAATTCGAGAGACGCATAGTTATGAGAGTGAGGAAGGAAAAACTAATAGAGTAGTTTTTGGTGTAATTTGGAAT
Organism: Vicia faba; assembly: GCA_948472305.1. Lineage (NCBI taxonomy): Eukaryota > Viridiplantae > Streptophyta > Magnoliopsida > Fabales > Fabaceae > Vicia > Vicia faba. The sequence continues at coordinate 1,633,206,563 of OX451739.1, read as the reverse complement.
GAAACATGTGCACTCCTTATATAGTGAAGTAAGATAGTTAATATTTCTCACATGAGCAATGTGGGACTAAATGGTTTTTTCAACCAAAAAAAATATTCTAACAATGTGGGACTTGAGAAATTTTTAAATTCAACATATTGAAACATGGACATGTTCCAACAATCCCCCACTTGAATTTAAAATTTTGATTTTAGAAGTAACGTCAAACGTTTCTAAGATTGTGCATAAACAAAGGTGTCTACGACTTGAACCTTTGCATAGCAAGTAGGATTCCAATTCAACAAGAGTGACACAAATGTCTTGAACTCTATCTCAGACATCAAACACGCACACAACCTTTTCTTAAGGTGTATTCTAATAGCCCGTGCTTTAATGGCCCTGCACGTGTATCCCAGTTTAATGAAGGCTCTAGGAATTCTGCCTCGAAATTCCATAGGAACCGGCCTAAGTTCCACAATCACATAGGTGACTCTATCAAGAGTACTCCTGTAGCCTAGGTACTCCCTCATATAGAGTATAGATCTCATTAAGAGTTTCTATTATCTCATCCTCTTATTACTTCAGGATTCATGCTTTACTTGCATGATCATCTCATATTACTCATAATTTGTTATTACCCATTGAACTTATTTCTTGGGATCTCCAGTCATTTAGGTCGGGTTACCATCATGAGCAACTCATTTTCCTATAGGCATTATTCCCATCTTATATGATGTATTATAGACTTTCTCTCTAGCTAATCCTTTCGTGAAAGGATCTGCTAAATTTTCATCAGTGCGTACATGATCCACTCTTACAGCTTCTTTAGAGATACAATCTCTAACAGTGTTGTGCTTTCTTCTTATTTGACGTCTTTTACCATTATAATAACGGTTCTCAATTTTTGCAATAGCCGCGGTACTATCGCAGTGGGTCAACATAACTGACATATGTTTTTCCCATAAGGGAATCTCAGTTAGCAAGCATTTCAATCAACTTGCTTCTTCACTAGCAGTCGCTAATGTTATATTCTCAGGATAGTATGTTTCTTTGATTTCCAAGATACAACTCCTCTAGCTATGTTGAATACATAGCCACTAGTTGCTTTGGAATCATTTGATAAGGTATTCCAATCTGCATCATTATATCCTACAGGTACAACAGGAAATCTCTGTTAATGTAAACCGAGATTCATTGTCCTTTTAAGGTACCGTATGACTCGCTCAATAGCTTGTCAATGTTCATTACTCGGTCTACTAGTAAACCCGTACAATAATCCCTACGACATATGCAATGTCAGGTTTAGTACAATCAATGGAATACCTAAGACTTCCAATGATGCTCGTATGTTCTGTTTGTCTAACACTTTCACCAGTGTTCTTAAACAGCTTCACGCTTGGATCATTTGGTGTGCTCACAGGTTTACTGTCAAAGTAATTATATTTCTTTAAGATCTTTTTCACATATTGTGATTGATCCAAAGAAATTCCTTGCTCGAATTTTGTGATCTTGATACCAAGAATCACACTCACTTCTCCGAGGTCTTTCATATCAAAGTTGTTTCACAATAATGATTTCATATCATTAATGGCCTGACTATTTGATCCAAATATGAGTAGATCGTCTACATATAGACATATGATAGTGCAAATATAATTCTCAAACTTGTAATAAACGTATTTCTCACTTTCATTCACTTTGTACACATTCTATATCATTAAGTTATCAAACTTTATATGTCATTGCTTTGGAGCTTGTTTTAACCCACACAAATACTTATCTAACTTACAGACCTTGTTTTCTTATCCATAGATCACAAACCCTTCCGGTTGTTTCATATAGATTTCTTCTTCTAAGTCACCGTTAAAAAAAATTGTTTTAACATCCATTTGGTGTACTATTAAGTTATAAATAGAAGTTATTGAAATAAGTACCCTAATGGATGTAATTCTTAGTGACGGGAGAAAAGGTGTCAAAGAAATCTATATTTTCTCTTTGTCTAAAACCCTTGGCAACAAGGCGAACCTTGTATTTATCAATAGTTCCATCAGGTTTTAGTTTCCTTTTCAAGATCTATTTACAACCGATTGGTTTGCAACCAGGAGACAAGTCTACTAAGTGTTAGGTCTTGTTAGATTCTAGAGATTTTATCTCATCATTGATAGCTTCTTGCCATAACTAAACATCCAGAGATGACAAGACTTCTTGAAGATTCATTGGACTTCTTCTACATTATAAGCCGCATAATCATGCCTATAGTCTTTAGCAACTCTTACTCGTTTACTTCGTTGAAGTTCTGTTTCTACATTGTCGTTGCTTTCTGTGCTTCTTATCACAAGTATGTGACTCGATTGTGTGCCCCCACTATTTCTCAATTTGAAAGGAAATTTGTCTTCATAGAATTCAACATCATTTGATTCTATGATCACTTTTGCCTTTAGGTCATAAAACCTATATGATTTATTGTTTGCTGCATACCGAATGAAAACACATTCATATGCTCTACTAGCGAGTTTAACTCGTTTCGGATCCGGAATTCTGACATAAGTCAGACAACCCCAAGTTCTCAAATAAGACAAGTTTGATTGTCTTTTCTTTAATATCTCATAAGGAGAGATATTACATTTTGACTTGGGGACTCTATTTAAGACATAGAAAACAGTCAATAAAATTTCCCCTCACCAGTAAGGTGCAGCACCAGAATTCATCATAATTGCAACAACAAGTTCAGTAAGAGTTCTATTCTTTCTTTCTGTTTTACCATTCATTGCGAAATAGTATGGCGCAGTCGTTTCATGTACAATTCCATGTATAAAATTCATTAATAAACTAGAATCATACAATCTATCTATCACTACAAATTCGTATTATATCATTTTCAAATTCTTTACAAACATTTTTAACATATAAACTTCATTCTTCGTAATGACGTACAAATCTACCCCAATAGACTAACTAAACCATGCCTTATTTAAAAGAAACCTAGAAACAATATTCTTTCTAATCTTAGGAACATGAATAACGTTCCTTAATATTAAAGTCTTTTTGAAGGTGAAATTTAGCTCCATATCTACAATTCCAGCAACATTCGTGGTCTGACCATCTCCCAACAACACTTTCTTATCTTTAGTATTCGTGTATGTTTAAACATAACACGGTCATAACAGACATAGCGAGAGACACAGATGTCTATCCACCAACCAATATATCTATAAACCATGTTGATTTCAATGACCATAGCAATAAATTTCCCATTAGTCAGGTTGACCTGTGCATTAGGGACAACACCAAGTTCAACCTTACTTCTACATTTCTTAGTCATATGACTTGATTTTCCATAGTTAAAACAAAGAGAAACCAACATCATTTCTTTTAGGTGGTGGTTGTTGCCTAGTTGGAGCTATTGGGATCATAGAAGGATTCCCATTCTTAATTCGGTTCGCAATATTGTGGTTCTGATTCTTTAATCATTTGCCAAATGGCTTCAGAACTACACCGAATTTCTTTTTGTTGTTTGAAACAACCAAGACTTTTTCTTTTTGATATTGTCTCTAAGATTCCCTTTTTGTTTTTTTTAAACATTCAAACTATGGGGTAGTTTGTCAATAATAAAACCAATTTGAAATTGTTCATTTAAACACATACCTTTTGTGATGATCTTTTAAGCAATCTTTTGAAGTTCGTAATATTGATCCTCCATCGATCTTACATCTTTGCATTTGATACTTGAAGTAGCGGCTAACAACATACTTCTTTGCTCCAGCTTCTACGTCATACTTCTTTTTCTGAGTCTTTCAATCTTGTTTTGCAGTATCACATCAACTATAATTGTCATACAGATCATCTGCGAGTCTATTCAAAATATGATTTTGTAGAGATTTTCATTCTCTTTCTATAAGGTGATTTCTTTACTATGCTGTAAATCATCCGCTTTAATCTGTGCAGCAGATTCAACTTCAACACTATTAAGTGTTCCTTCTAAATCTCCAGATTTACTACCTTTAGTTTGTTCGATTGATCCAGAGAGAGCAACAAAATATCATCGATCAGAACGTTAGAAACTTTTTTTCAACGTTAAGAACTTCATCTTTTATTGTCAACGTTTGAAGTGACTTCTCTCAAACATGAACGATTTCTCAACGACAATATCGGCAAAAGAACCAATAATTTCTTCGATAGTCGTGGTAGTTTGAAACGTCTTAAAATTGTTGGATTCAGATTTTGAAATATTTGTCACCGAAGAAATTACCAGGTTGAGTTGCGGACTAGGTCGCTCTCTTTAAGACGTTTCACGGCACTGCTCAAAATTATACAAAGCAGTCAAACTACCGCGCCGCCTCCAGGATAAAACAGTTCAGTTCTATACTGTACGATTACTACTTGCATGATAGATAATCGGTCTAGAAATACACCCTCTGATGGTACAAGATCATTCAAATATGGTATCAAATATGGTATCAACACCACTCGTAGTATCTAGTACAAAGATCAGTCATAATAATTTCTCAAACAAAAAGAAACTCAAATAATTCTCCAAAGAGAAATTAATAATGGTCATTTGACCACTCATAGTAATTTCTCTATCAAAGAGAAATTCAAATAATTCTCCAAAGAGAATCCAAAAAATTAAACTTGAAAATTTCTCAACTCAAATGAGGAGAAATTAACATAATTCTCTAAAGAGAATTCAAGAAAATACTCGGAAAATTCAACGAGTAGGAAGAAATGGGAAGAAGATGGCGCTTCGACAATTCGAGAGACGCAGAGTTATGAGAGTGAGGAAGGAAAAACTAATAGAGTAGTTTTTGGTGTAATTTGGAATGAAACATGTGCACTCCTTATATAGTGAAGTAAGATAATTAATATTTCTCACATGAGCAGTGTGAGACTAAATGGTTTTTTCAACAAAAAAAAATTTCTAACAATGTTAATATGTGTATACTAAGCAACCGAAGCATCCTCGTCACCAGCTTATCTTGTATTATCGTATATTTCATGCAACGAACTCCATATATTGTTTAAAAACGGTTAGTGAAAGTTACGTTGATGTTTTATATCTTGTAGTGTGTCTTACAACTTTATCCATTTTGTTGAACATAGAGCCAGTGGCTACCATAGACACACTTGGTATCAATTGAAACCAACGTTAAATTATTATCATATTTGATCAATCATTCATTAAAAAATTCCATGTGGATGAATCTACATCACAATTCAAAACAGCCATGCACAACCGTCAAGTCACAGCTACTATGTCTATTTTGTATACAACAATTGACGACCACACTTAAATTTTAAAAGATGGCAATTGATGCTTGCGGTATGTATTATCAATTTAATTGACGTCTATATACAAATTTTAATGGGAGGTGTCAATCCATCGGGTACTAATATATATTTTACTTTAAATAACTCTGTGATATTAGACGAGGAAAAACTACTCGTATATATATAATTTGATATAAATCAATGAGATTAGGATATCTTTTCAAAAATATGTATTTATATGACCTATGCCAAGTCACTTACATCCGGGTGAATATATAACATGATTTAAGGCCATGAGTTAGAATATTTAGGAGGTGTAGAACTGATGATCGATATGACCAATTGGATCAACATCATCAATGTCTGTTTTGTTTTCGTGTGTAATGATAATTTGAATTTAATATTAATATTTTTAATTTCTATTATATTACACACTATCAATTATTATAATAAAAAACAAATTATACATTAATACCAAATAGATTGGAACCTTCCTTTAAAAAGAATTAATACATATGTCCATTTGATTGACAACATATATTTGAGGCGTCAATCCAATTGTCGCCACATCTTAAAATTTAAATGTAATTGTCAATTAGTCTGGCATCAGTATTTATACTTTTTTTTTTTTTTAAATGAGGTATATTAAGAAATTATTTGAAATGTGAGGTCGTTTGAGAATATTTTTGAAAAATAAGGTTATAGGGTAAAAATTTCGCAATTGGCAAATTTATTTTCATATGGTCTCCAAATCCTCAAGTGCATTTTTTGGAAAATAATTTGCTTTTATTTGTTATAAAATTTTTATAATGCTGTACTAGATTTGAATGAGTCACAGACTGGGAAATGCTGAGTAGTCAGATATACAACCCTTATCCTAAGTGACGTTGCATGCAGCCTAATTACAATTACTGAGTTTCCATACTTAGGTGGGATAATCACAATTACTTAGTTTCCATATTTTTAGCACAACAATATATGATGCTTATGCGAATATTCAATTGGTAAAATATGTTTGACTAGAAGAAAGTTTCAACGTCAAATACGATTTTCTCTTGAATTTTTAAGAAGAAATCTCTTTGTAGTGTATAAGATGAAAAATAAGTAAGAGATAGGGATAGAACATAGTATGTCTGTCACATTCCGTATGATGTTCAAATACTTGATTGATTTCGAACCTTTGATTTTTGAGAGTAAGGATAAAATTTGATCGGGTCATTTGGATAATCCTAACTCTTCTTAAAACCCAAACAAACTCGATAATATATGAGTTAGTAACGACCAAATTAATTTAAGACAAAATCAGATTCACCGAAACGTATAAAATTTACTTTTTTTTAGTAACTCTATTAGAATAATTGTTTTGAAAAAAAATTGATTAAATTTTTAAAACATATATTTAAACAAATGAATTTTAAAAGAAAAGTATGAGATTTATTTATTATAGAATTCAATCATTTAAAATAAATAATATTTATAGAAAAATATTTGCAAACATGACATCTACCATATGAGAAAGTAATATCATTGCAAACATGACATCTACCATATGAGAAAGTAATATCAGTTTTTCTTTTTTAAAGATAGGCCAAATGTTGTTTTTTGAAGGGTTAATTTTGTCTTCAAAATTTAGGCCTAAATAATTTATTGTTGGTCATGATTAAATGCTCTAATTGGACGAAAATAAATATATTTTCCGAGGTAATCAATATTTTGTTCTATTCTATGTGAGTCCTTTCAATTTTCGGCTCAATTGCTTTGGAGATAGATTGTATGTCATTATTAATGTTTTCTAATCCTTTCTTCTTTCAAAGCATTTCGTTTCTTCTTCCTTCCACCCTTTAAAAAATCACACATCATTTCAAAAACCTAACTCTGCAACTACGAATTCATTTACTCATCTTTTTTGGAGTAACCTTCCATCTTACTCTACGAAACATCATTTTCTATTCACAAATACTTTTCTTCTTATTTCCAATATCCATTCCATATTTGATTTTGTGTGTTCCTTTTTGTTTTCTGATAGCGAAACTTTCTTCCTGCGTATAATGGTCAGACCCTTTGAAAATGTTAAGGACATTTGCGACAAGAAAGATCACTAAGGAGCACGATTTCTGTTTATGTTCTATTTCGATTGTTCACCACCGATTCGATTCCATTGTTCGTATTTCGCCACCAGCATCACTATTTGCCTCAAGGTATGTTCAATGTTGTTCAATGTTGATGATTTATGATTTTAAGGTTTATATGTTTTGTTTATTGGGGGTTTTATTACGGTGTTTTGTTGATTGGGGGGTTTTCTTAAACAATATTTGAATGCCGATTATTGATTTCTGTTAGTTTTAGTTGCCCTCATACATGGTATCCACTGATTTTTCTATAAAGTATTTCTATGAAGTCGAAGAAGAAAGGAACCATGGTGATAGATGTGGGTATGTGTAGGGAAAATGAGGTAAGAGGTAAGTCAAACATAGTTTTGACATGCTACTGATATTTGAAGGAAATGTATTTCGGGATCTATCTAAACAAGAAAGGGAACAGATTACTAAGAAAATCATGGTACGCCTCTTCCTTTCTTCGATTGTATAACAGTGACTGCACGTGGATCTTTCAGATGCCACCGACCATATTGGATTCAAGTCTAATGAATTATTGGAGTTGCTTTATAACTTGCTTGACGGTATTTATTTTTGCAGATCAGTCTCGTGGATAATAAAATCTCAAGTGATTATCAGTTGATATTTAATATAAGTGTTTATCACGAAACTGGTACCAAGAAAAAATTTTATGGAACCAAAGTAGACAAGGGAGAGAAAGTAAGTTCCTTAATAATATTACGTGGCTTTCATTCTTCATAACCTCCTTTTCAATACTTTGACTTGATTTTGTTAGGAAATAACTCTAATTGTTTGCATTTGCTTTGTATGTTCTATTTTCTGTTAGTGCGTGAGGCACTTTTAGTGAGGAGAGAAACATAGAATAATAAGGAAATAAGGATTTGTATTATTGAATTATGCAAATAATGATACACACTATGACTATTTATATACAACCCTAATTGAGTTTGGGCTAGCACAACTTGGATTATATTTAAATATTAAATCTAATCAAATCTAATCTAATATTTTAACAAATCTAATTAAATATTTCAACACACCCCCATAATCCAAGTTGTCGAACATCCTCAAAAATAGTCAATCTGAACTATTCCTAATTTCTTTCTCAAAATCAGGAATATGTCGATCTTCAATCGTTTGGTGAAAATGTCGGTCAACTGTGCTTCACTTGAGCAATGCCTAACTTCAAGTTCACCTTGATTTACTTTTTCCCTCAAGAAGTGAAACCTTGCTTCAATATGTTTACTTCTTCCATGCAGAACTGGATTCTTCACCATATTTATGGATCACTTGTTATCGATTTGCAATACTAGAGGTTTCTTCACTTCGACAGTCATTTCTTCAAGTACAGATCTGATCCAAATTGCTTGGCATGTAGCATAAGATCCTGCTATATATTCAGCTTCACACGATGACAATGCCACCACAAGTTGCTTCTTTGAACACCATAAGATTGGGGCACCAAATACTTGAAAGAAATATCCAGTTGTGCTTCATCGATCTTCTTTATCTCCACACCAATCAGCATCTGAAAAACAATTTACTATTGCTTCTTTGCCTTCAGAAACTCGTCGAAATAGTATTCCACAATTCATTTAACCCTTCAAATATCTCAGGATTCTTCTTACAGCCTTCATATGTGACACTCCTGGTTCACACATATATCTACTTACTAATCCGAATGAGAAACCTATATCAGGTCGACTGTTGCACACATACCTCAGAGATCCCACAATTTGCTTGAACAAAGTTGCATCGACTTTGTCTTCCTCTCCATTCTTCTCCAACGTTACATTTGGTTCGACAAGTGAGGATGCGGGATTTGAATCATCCATTCTGAATCTCTTGAGTATCTCTTTGACATACTTTCTTTGATGTAGCACCATACCTTGCTTCGATATTTGAAATTCCATTCCTAGAAAATAAGACAATTTTCCTAGATTCTACATTTCAAATTCCTTCGTCATCAGTTCTTTGAACTTCGAAAATTTCTCCAAACTATTTCCAGTTACTAGCAAGTCATCAACATACAAGCAGATGATTGTTATATCTTGTGCTACAACCTGAACATAGACACCATACTCTGATTTGCATTTGACAAATCCCAATTCGACTAAGTATGACTCGATCTTCTTGTTCCATGCCCTAGGTGCCTGCTTGAGGCCATAGAGCGATTTGTGCAATCTATATACTTTACTTGCTTCCTTTTGAATCACAATCCTAGAAGGTTGTGTGACGTAAACTTCTTCGTCTAAAGGACAATTCAGAAATGTTGATTTCACATCTAGATGGAATGTCGACCAGCCTTGGTTGCATACCAATGCTACCACTAGTCGAACAGTCTCTAACCTTGCTACTGGAGCAAATACTTCAGAGTAGTCGATTCCCTCTCTTTGAAGAAAACCTCGAGCTACTAATCTTGCTTTATGTCTTGCTATTGACCCATCTGCATTATGTCTCAACTTGAACACCCACTTTACTTTCATAGCTTTTGGATGTGCTGGAAATTCGACTAACTCCCATGTGTTATTTCTTTCGATTGGATGTAACTCTTCGACCATAGATAACTTCCACTTGTTAATCTTTAAAGCTTCGCTATAGTTGATTGGTTCACCACCTGCAAGTAAAGCAAAATGAAATAATTCTCCATCTGGTGTGATTTCATCATCACCCACACTTTATAATCATGAAGTCTTGTTGGAAGAACTATTTTTCTTTGAGGTCTTTGGCTTGTTTCAGCCACAACCTCTTCGACTTCGACTGTGTCGGGAGTGTCAGCAACTGCTTCTTCTTTGACTTTGACTGGATTCTCAACAATTCCTTCGACCTCTACTTCATCAGTTTCTTCATCGAAATCGAAGTTCATTAGTGGCTTGTTAATTGAATTGCTAGAATTCTAATCCCAGGAAGAATTTTCATTAATCATAATATCTTGACTCAACACAATCATCTCATTAACTGGATTGAATAGTCTGTATGCACCATGTTGTACCCCAAAATTTGCCCTCCCATATTTCTCAAAACATTTCAAGAAAAATTCACAAGTCCAACCTGGCATGTCATATTCAGGTATTCTTTCGCCAAGATATCTCTGATAACGTATTCTCAAATTCAGGTTCGGCTCAAGAGTCAATTCTTTAAAGAAGGTATCCGAATGTGTGAGTTTTCTCGAAGAAATATGGTGAAAAAGTGTGCTGAAAGTGCAGTTTTTACGCGCTAAAAAATTCATAACTTGAAGATCGTAGCTCGTTTTGAACCCGTTCCGGTGGCCAAAATTCCGTCTTGACATTATCTACGTTTTCATCTCTCACGGCTGGAAGCCAATTTCGATCATAAGGTCTTCAAAAATGTGGATTTATCAAGTATTTTCATGCAGAAAATTTGTGACAGAAGTTTATTTGCGTCATGTTCAGAAAATCATAACCTGGTCGATTTTCATCGTATCAAACTGGTTCCGATGCCAAAATTTCACAAATTGAGTTGACTACATTTTCACAGAAGGTATTGAGTTCAAACGGTATTCAAAAGGCCTTCGTTTTTTGCTCAGAGTGCGTGACACGCTGAAAATCCTGAATGCTGAATAGTATTTCATCTGGGCCGAAACTTCGAAAATTCATAACTCGGTCAATTTTTATCGGATTGGACTCATATTTTTACACAAGGTTACTGACTCATAGATCTACAACTTTGCTTCAAAAGTCGAGACCAAATTATGCACCGATCAATACCAGTTTTTTATTGAAGAACGTGTCAGAATCGACACTGAAGCCCAAATTAAGTTTGTCTGAGCTGAAACTTCAAAAATTCATAACTAATTCACCGTTTATCCGATTGAGCCAATTTTCGGACAGGAGTTAGTTCTCGATGTAGGCTACATTTTGTTTTCACATTTCAACTTCAAAAATTGCACTTAAGTCCCTGCGATTTAGCCTGGAAAGTGACGAACTCAAGTGAACATGGAGGCCCAATTGCACATTCAAAGCTCATTTTCTTTACCCTAATTTCTATTATATAATCACTTTCTTTTCACACAAACCAGAGGAGAAAAAAAAGGAGAAAAAGAGAGAAAAAACCTTGTCACAATACTGTTAGAATATCAAATTCTTTCAAGAACCCTAAAACCTTGAAATCCTTATTACAAATCCCTCTCTCACTACAAACAAGCCATCACAGTTACAAACCAATACCTCACTACTTCTTTAGTAAGGATAAGGCTGGACTGATCTCCATGATCCTAATTTTCCAGTAAGGCATAAAAGCATTCCAGTCACTAATTTTCCAGTAAGGGTAAGATTGATTTGATCTCCATGATCAAAAGGGTATAATCATTCATACATGTCATATTGTGTCTAAACATTAAATTTCTTCATATATTGGCTTTATTTGCATTTTATGATTTTATTTAATGTGTTCGTGAGATTCAATACTGCAGATTTAGACAGGATCCCATGCAGGTTTATTAAGGAACGTTGAGGCCAAAAGCCAAATGGGCAAAAGCCAAAAGCCAAATGGCTAAAACAGAACATTTTACACATAACACCAATACATGGCGAGACAGACATCCTGAGAAGATTAAGAAACGTTGAGGCCAAAACGCAAATGGCCAAAAGCCAAAAGCCAAATGGCCAAAGTAGAACAACTTATGCATGATGAGGCCAGAACACAAATGGCCAAACCACTCCAATTCACCTCCAAAAAGGGGACAGAAACCCCCCAAGGTATTGTATTTTCTTTCTTTTCCTTATTTTATTTATTTCAATTATTTATTTTTTTAATTAATTCCTTTAATTTAACTTATTTTCATAAAATATAAAAAATAGTAAAAAACAGAAAAGTCATAAAAATCAAAATATATTTATTTAATTAATATTTTTTTTAAATAAATTTCACTAATAATTAATTATTTATTTTTATAAATCAAAATTGCATGTAAATAATTAGATTAATTTTAGGTTTAATTTTAACATGTTTTTCTTAATAAGTAAAAAAAATTAGAATTAGGGTTAATATTTTAATTTCATTTAATCTTTCTCATAAAAATACATAAAAAACATAAATACCAAAAACTCAAAAAAAAATAATAATTTCTTTTTTCTCTTTAATTTCATTAGTTTAATCATTTAATTTAATTTCATTAAAAAAGGTCCAACGCCCTCGTTTCCAATTTTAATTCCTATTCGCGCATTTTTATTTATTTCCTTCTTTTAAATATTTATGTAACTCTCCCAAAGCCTTGTAAACTTAATTTCTCGCACTTTATTTTATTTCTTTATTTACTTTCCGTCAAATCGGGTCCTGGATTTTAATTTTGGCGATGTGGACCCGCGCCTTTGTAATAGTTTAGAACTTTCAATTTCCGCATCTTTTTTAACTGTTAAATAAATGCATGCAAGAATGAATGGAAAAATAAAAGCAATGCGTAGATCACCCATGACATGAACAAGATAAATGTAAATGAAAATGACACACAAATCACACACCACCCCTAGGGTACACCTCACTGTTGCCTTGCCCCTCGAAAGGTGATCGTCGAGTAGAGGATGTTTTAGTAAGTCCTCATGATCCGGGAACCTGGCATGAGGGTAGCTTCTAAGGTATCTTCCTATTGCTCCGGTGATCACCATGTCCCGAACCCTCGAATTGACCCGAACACCTCCAACGGTGGTGCTACCTACCTCTCAATGGTGGGATGGCACTACTTTAAGGACATTTACACAGACAAATTCCTTAGGGTAGGTAGACGACTCTAGATACTTGCTCTAATTTCAAAACAAATCAAAAATACTTTTCACACCGACACCTTTTCAAAAAGCTTTCGAAAGCAATTTTTCAAACACTCTTGAGGACCGATACAAGAGTCGAACTGAAATTTTCAAAGAAACTTTTTAAAACCCACAGTTGAAAAGCAAACAAACCATTTTTTGAAAACACAAGTGAGCAAGTATCTAAGAGCCCATGGATAACCATGGATAGAAAGGGTGCTAACACCTTCCCTTTCTATAATCTACCTCCCGAACCGAGAGCAATCTCTTTAAGGAATTTTTCTGTGCTTTTGTCCTTTCCATTTGGAGAAAATAAAAGACGGTGACGACTCTTGCTTCCGCGACATTTCGCGAACCAGCGTTAAACAGTCAGTTCCAGATCCACCGATCACAGAACTGGCGACTCTACTGGGGAATTAACTTAAAGTGAGGTGTACCTTAAGGTTTAGTTCATAACTGTGTTTTCAATTGTATTGATTTGTTTGCTTTAAATTGTGGGTACTGTCTTGGGAGTTCTATAGATCCTAACCCGGATCTGGGGGATACCTTCTTAGAAAGTAGCAACAAGACTGTGAGGGAACTGTGCGGGGTATACCGACATGGTTGAAGCAGTCTGCTACGTTGATGTGGCACTTTGGTGTGTACCGGTAACCCTTGAGTTCAGTCAAGGAGAGTACGGGGCCTCCGCGTGGTATCGTGAAGCATCAACAGACCTTAGGAACCTTAATTGGACTATCTTGGCCTCTTTAGGGTAGTGAGATAACTGACTTTGGTGCAGTCCGAGGTTGGTTGATACTCGATACTACACTCAATTGAGGGTTTCTTTCCTGGAATATTTCGGTCTCCAGTTCAGTTGCTAAATCGAAACGATGAACAATGAAAGCAATCACGTGATATTGGGACCCTTAGAACCCGGTTACTTTGATAGGACAGGTTGAACCCACCAACTTCAAGAGGGTAATACCCAGACCCCATGCTGGCCTAAACTCTAAGGGCTTCTCTTGTGTGACTTGTGTGCCTTCGTACTTGACTACTTGCATGCTCGTTATCTGACACATGAACTACTTGCAGGTTTTGTTTATAGTCCTTAATTGGGACTCATAACAGGGTTTACTAAGTCTCTTACAGGTTTTGTTTATAGTCCTTAATGGGGACTCCTAACAGAGTGTACTGAGTTTTTTGCAAGTTTTGGTTTGTAGTCCTTAATAAGGGCTCATAACAGGGTTACCTATATTACCCCATGCATACCATAACATCATACCATTGCATACATCTTAACCCATTTCAAGGATCTCAAAGGCTTGTGATGCAGGTCATGATGAACCAACTGTCCAACAAGGGGCAAAGAGGATTTATTTTCCTCTAGACAAAGTTGTCAGGGGCTATGACCTACTTGATATGGTGAGCTTTGACTCTTGAAGAAGGTTCCCCTAGCCAAGGTTGTTTGGAAAGCAAAACAAGGTTGATGACTTGAGTCAGAGGCTATGACCCACTTGGTATGGTGAGCTTTGACTCTTGAAGAAGGTTCCCCTAGCCAAGGTTGTTTGGAAAGCAAAACAAGATTGATGACTTGAGTCAGGGGCTATGACCCACTCGATATGGTGAGCCTTTGACCCTTGAAGAAAGGCTCTCAACAAATATGAAGTTCTTTCAATCAAGCTACCGGATCCAAATGCTAACAAATTTTCTTGTTTATCCCGCGAGGTCCTTGAAAACATTACATGCATGTCATACACATCATTGCAGGTACCCTCTTGACAGGTCATTTACCTTTCTCGCTGTTTATTTCAGCAATGGCTTCCCAACAAGATAACCAGGACCTTCTTGCTCAAGAGACTCGGTTCGGGGAAATCCTCCTGAATCTATCCAAGGGGCAGGAGGAGCTAAGGACACTCCTCATGGAGACTTTGGTTAGGAACAACGTTGAGGACGAATGGCTGAAACGTCTGCAAGCTGAAGTGGATGTAATGAGAGTCCAGATGCTGGGGCAGGTGACTATCATCCAAGACTTAGCTCAAAGACAAGATGAGCTCGGAGTTCTCGTCAACCAACTGCTTCGGGGTAGCCAACTGGGGCAAGCATCTAAGGTTGAAGGGCCAGTCATCGTTCAACCACCTTTGAGACAAGGAGGTAAGGGGAGAGCTCCTCAAATGGCTCCAGTGTCACAAATTCAGCATCAACTTCACCGGCTTCAGCCAGACAAGTCCAGGAGGCAATTCACCCCGCTCAACATGTCGCTGTTTCAAGCTTTACAACGCCTGTTGAGATTGAACCTGATCACATTAAGGGCTCATCCCCAGAACCCCAACACAGCACATCCTACTTAGGATCCCAATAAAAGGTGTGCCTACCACTCTGCCAGTCCAGGACATGATACAAATGAGTGTTGGGCTCTGAAGAACAAGATCCAGGACCTGATTGATGAAGGGGCATTGGAATTCACACAAGATGGTCAGGCTGAATTTTTCTACCATCCCTTCAATGCTCACAGTTTGAAATGACCAGCCCTGAGACTAGAAAACTTTTGTTCATTTGAATGTTCAAGTGGTGTTGTTCTTTGATTGTTTAAACATTTACTCATGTTAAACACTGTTATTTCATTAATGCATCGCATATGCCTGTTCTGAAACAATATATTCGTATTCACTAAATGCAAATTATTTTCATATTTTTCTGATGATCAACTCTCAATTAATAATTCTAAGCCTCTTGAGGGAGGATGACGAAAATGATACCATAATCTACAGTATGCTTTTGAACAGACCCTGCTGATGAGGTACAGGCATTGTTTCAATCCCTAAACACTGGAGTTATAAGGATGATAATCCCTCATCAACCCATCCGAGCCAAAGAAGTAGGAGTTTTTCTTTTCGAAATTTAAAACCCTTAATCATAACCTGGGGCAGGGTAGTCTCTCAGTTGATCCAAATGCATAACGAATGGCACCAAAGAGGTCCTTACAAAACAAGGAAAGACAGTGATGGTTCCGAATAATCAATAAAGAAAGGCAATCATTATTTCAAAAAATAAAAAGCCCATCAAGTCAAACCCACGAAGGAGACTTACAAAACTGGGGCATCCCGCTGACTGTAATTCCAAAAAAAAAAGGAAACAGTTCAGGCAAAAAAAGAAAGGGATAACAAAAAAAAATCAGACAAGAAAGAGGTCTTACCAACCCTCAACAAGAAAGGAATGACTGCCTATTCAAAATAAGTTATCAACATCCGAATCATCACCGGAAAATCAGAGCAAAGACTCAAGCAAGGTCTAACGTATGATCAACTGAGTTTAGGTTTGGAGAACATCACGAAGAGCGGGTGGGTACAAATAAAATTTGAGCCTTTATCCTTTGTTTCTTAAACCGTGAACCAGGCCACGTTATAACCCTTAAAAGTCCTAGCTGAAGCATGGGTAGTTCGAAAGCATACTGTGACGAAAGGTATCCTGACTCCTTAAGGCTTACTATAAAGAAGGAGTTGACATCACGTTTTACAAACATTGACTTGTTTTATGGAAAAAGAATGCATTTTCAAAATCTGCAAGACAGACATAGGCTTTGCATTTTTAACATAACTTTGTTTGCATATGACTTTTTGTTTGAACAGCATAGAAATTCGCACGACGAAGTCCTAATGAACAGAAGTACCTCCAATCAAGGGGCAGACATGACCATGGTCCATCATCTGGGGCAATCCAATCAAGATTCAGAGAATCTCTCAAAGGCCAAATAGCCTGGGGCAAATCTCTGCCTGAATCACTTGGGGCATTCCAGCAACGAATCTTGCCTGATCAAACACCTTCTGGGGCAGGACAAAATACTTCTAACAGGGGCAACTCCCTACATCCTGAGAGCGTGGACATAGTCGAAGAAAATACTACGCGTAATCAAAGACCCGCTAGGTTGACATACCTCGGAAAAAATAAGGGCTTCCCGACGAACCAAAAGGGTTCGGGCAAAATGAAGGGATGAAATGAAAAAAACCTGTACACCCGGCAAGTCGAAAACCTGAAAAGGCGGCTTGGGCAAAAAAGGGTATCCCGGTGGACTGAAAACCCGAAAGGGCGGTCCAGGCAAAAGTTAGGGATTAAAGCGTACGACTATGTCCTGACATCTTGTCATCTGCCTACCTGAAGAAGGTTTGACCCTCAACAACTATCATCACCTCACAGGGCTTCCTCTCCCACCTCAGAAACAGGGGCAATAAGGAGTTGTCTAAGCAATCTGATTGTTCTGTCCTCCAAGGTATCAATGTAGGTTCCGTTGAAGAACACAACCAATACAGTTCAATACTCCCCCAGGAGAGTCCAATCTAGTTCCCCAGGAAGGTTGGAATCCATCTCCCCAAGCAGAAAGCTTATCCCTAGTAGATTCTGGAAGCTTATCCTCGCAGAGCACGAACGCGTCTTCCGGCTTTATTCAAAGAGTTATTTCCTTACCAGGATATAACTGGGTTATCCTCAGCCAAAAGCCATGGAAATATCGTCCTCGACAAAGTCTTCTTATCCCCAGCGAAGTCTATCAACACTTCCAACACAACAAGGGTATCCCCAGCAAGTTATTATCAACGACTCAGCAAAGTATCTCTCTCCCCACAGAGTATTATTCCCAGCAATACCATTAGAATACTTTTCTCCCCGCAGAGTAATCCATTCGCCAAG
Organism: Vicia faba; assembly: GCA_948472305.1. NCBI lineage: Eukaryota > Viridiplantae > Streptophyta > Magnoliopsida > Fabales > Fabaceae > Vicia > Vicia faba. The sequence goes on along the minus strand of OX451739.1, from coordinate 1,633,188,778 downwards.
TTCATTCCCCAACGGAGTCATCTTCTCCTACCGGTATTCTTGCAACTCTCATCCCCAGCGGAAGCAATAAATCAATACTTCAACATCAGCGCAGGAGTGACTACCCGGCACCCGTCAAGGATTTACTTTCCTAGACAAAAACATACATTCCAAAACATCACATTCTCATACATCATAGCATGCATATACGCATCATATCTTAAATCTCATTTATGTGGAGAACATCATTGCTTGATCCATATCATGTATTGCATATGACTGACCTTTACCTTTCAGGAAAGATTCAGTTAAGTTCTCAAGCTACACTCCAAAGACCTTGTCTGGTTCAGTTAAATCGACTCCCAAAGATTTTCCTGGTTATTATCCAGTCAAAGGCGTTCTCTGGTCTAGTTAAACCGACTCCTAAAGGTTTTTCTTTTGAAGACTCAATTGAAGACTCCAAAGACCTTGTCTGGTTCAGTCAAATCGACTCCAAAGATTTTCCTGGTTATTATCCAGTCAAAGGCGTTCTCTGGTCTAGTTAAACCGACTCCTAAAGGTTTTTCTTTTGAAGACTCAGTTGAAGACTCCAAAGACCTTGTCTGGTTCAGTTAAATCGACTCAAAAGATTTTCCTGGTTTTATCCAGTCAAAGGCGTTCTCTGGTCTAGTTAAACCGACTCCTAAAGGTTTTTCTTTTGAAGACTCAGTTGAAGACTCCAAAGACCTTGTCTGGTTCAGTTAAATCGACTCCAAAGATTTTCCTGGTTATTATCCAGTCAAAGGCGTTCTCTGGCCTAGTTAAACCGACTCCTAAAGGTTTTTCTTTTGAAGACTCAGTTGAAGACTCCAAAGACCTTGTCTGGTTCAGTTAAATCGACTCCAAAGATTTTCCTGGTTATTATCCAGTCAAAGGCGTTCTCTGGTCTAGTTAAACCGACTCCTAAAGGTTTTTCTTTTGAAGACTCAGTTGAAGACTCCAAAGACCTTGTCTGGTTCAGTTAAATTGACTCCAAAGATTTTCCTGGTTATTATCCAGTCAAAGGCGTTCTCTGGTCTAGTTAAACCGACTCCTAAAGGTTTTTCTTTTGAAGACTCAGTTGAAGACTCCAAAGACCTTGTCTGGTTCAGTTAAATCGACTCCAAAGATTTTCCTGGTTATTATCCAGTCAAAGGCGTTCTCTGGTCTAGTTAAACCGACTCCTAAAGGTTTTTCTTTTGAAGACTCAGTTGAAGACTCCAAAGACCTTGTCTGGTTCAGTTAAATCGACTCCAAAGATTTTCCTGGTTATTATCCAGTCAAAGGCGTTCTCTGGTCTAGTTAAACCGACTCCTAAAGGTTTTTCTTTTGAAGACTCAGTTGAAGACTCCAAAGACCTTGTCTGGTTCAGTTAAATCGACTCCAAAGATTTTCCTGGTTATTATCCAGTCAAAGGCGTTCTCTGGTCTAGTTAAACCGACTCCTAAAGGTTTTTCTTTTGAAGACTCAGTTGAAGACTCCAAAGACCTTGTCTGGTTCAGTCAGATCGACTCCAAAGATCTCCCTGTCTCTTATCCAGTTGAAGACATTCAAGACCTAGACCGGTTCAGTTAATCAACTCCAAAGATTTCTTATCCAGTCCAAGGCCTTCTCTAGTCCAGCTAAATCGACCCCAAACAGATTTTCCTGATAAAGACTCAGTAGAAGTTATCCAAGGTTCTCTCAATGTTTGCTGTTGAGGTGGTAATCGCCTATGGTTCTCTCCCCGATCCTGCGGAGGTGGTAATCCCAGATTTCGCTCAATGATTGCTGTTGAAGTGAAGTTATCCAAGGTTCTCTCAATATTTGCTGTTGAGGTGGTAATCACCTATGGTTCTCTCCCCGATCCTGCGGAGGTGGTAATCCCAGATTTCGCTCAATGATTGCTGTTGAAGTGAAGTTATCCAAGGTTCTCTCAATATTTGCTGTTGAGGTGGTAATCACCTATGGTTCTCTCCCCGATACTGCGGAGGTGGTAATCCCAGATTTCGCTCAACGATTGCTGTTGAAGTTGAAGTCATCCAAGGTTCTCTCACCGTTCCTGCTGAGGTAGTAACCATCCCTGTTTCATTCATCGCCGTTTGAAGCTCCAGATCCAGCTCCTGTAACCAGTCAGGACACATCTACACAAAGCATCTGAAGACCAGCTCCTGTAACATGCCAGGTACTCATCTTTCTTTTGCAGGTATGCAGGTTCTCGCTAAGGAATCTCTTACGCGATTGACATCCAGATGGCATCTATAAGCCCATCCACCTTCCATCATCTCTTAGCATGGCATCTATAAGTCCATCATCCTATCCATCAATCTCCAAATGGCATCTATAAGCCCATTCCACCACCACACTGCCACTATGTGAGCGCAAATTTCTGAGCACTCTAGTGTTCAATCATCTTCCACCTTCGGATTACGAAAGGCACGTCAGCCAATCTGCATCCTCAGGTCTAAGAAGATTGAACAGGGGCAACTGTTGTACCCCAAAATTTGCCCTCCCATATTTCTCAAAACATTTCAAGAAAAATTCACAAGTCCAACCTGGCGCGTCATATTCAGGTATTCTTTCGCCAAGATATCTTTGATAACGTATTCTCAAATTCAGGTTCGGCTCAAGAGTCAATTCTTTAAAGAAGGTATCCGAATGTGTGAGTTTTCTCGGAGAAATATGGTGAAAAAGTGTGCTGAAAGTGCAGTTTTTACGCGCTAAAAAATTCATAACTTGAAGATCGTAGCTCGTTTTGAACCCGTTCTGGTGGCCAAAATTCCGTCTTGACATTATCTACGTTTTCATCTCTCACGGCTGGAAGCCAATTTCGATCATAAGGTCTTCAAAAATGTGGATTTATCAAGTATTTTCATGCAGAAAATTTGTGACAGAAGTTTATTTGCGTCATGTTCAGAAAATCATAACCTGGTCGATTTTCATCGTATCGAACTGGTTCCGGTGCCAAAATTTCACAAATTGAGTTGGCTACATTTTCACAGAAGGTATTGAGTTCAAAAGGTATTCAAAAGGCCTTCGTTTTTTGCTCAGAGTGCGTGACACGCTGAAAATCCTGAATGCTGAATATTATTTCATCTGGGCCGAAACTTCGAAAATTCATAACTCGGTCAATTTTTATTGGATTGGACTCATATTTTTACACAAGGTTACTGACTCATAGATCTACAACTTTGCTTCAAAAGTCGAGACCAAATTATGCACCGATCAATACCAGTTGTTTATTGAAGAACGTGTCAGAATCGACACTGAAGCCCAAATTAAGTTTGTCTGAGCTGAAACTTCAAAAATTCATAACTAATTCACCGTTTATCCGATTGAGCCGATTTTCGGACAGGAGTTAGTTCTCGATGTAGGCTACATTTTGTTTTCACATTTCAACTTCAAGAATTGCACTTAATTCCCTGCGATTTAGCCTGGAAAGTGACGAACTCAAGTGAACATGGAGGCCCAATTGCACATTCAAAGCTCATTTTCTTTACCCTAATTTCTATTATATAATCACTTTCTTTTCACACAAACCAGAGGAGAAAAAAAAAGGAGAAAAAGAGAGAAAAAACCTTGTCACAATACTGTTAGAATATCAAATTCTTTCAAGAACCCTAAAACCTTGAAATCCTTATTACAAATCCCTCTCTCACTACAAACAAGCCATCACAGTTATAAACCAATACCTCACTACTTCTTTAGTAAGGATAAGGCTGGCCTGATCTCCATGATCCTAATTTTCCAGTAAGGCATAAAAGCATTCCGGTCACTAATTTTCCAGTAAGGGTAAGATTGATTTGATCTCCATGATCAAAAGGGTATAATCATTCATACATGCCATATTGTGCCTAAACATTAAATTTCTTCATATATTGCCTTTATTTGCATTTTATGATTTTATTTAATGTGTTCGTGAGATTCAACACTGCAGATTTAGACAGGATCCCATGCAGGTTTATTAAGGAACGTTGAGGCCAAAAGCCAAATGGGCAAAAGCCAAAAGCCAAATGGCTAAAACAGAACATTTTACACATAACACCAATACATGGCGAGACAGACATCCTGAGAAGATTAAGAAACGTTGAGGCCAAAACGCAAATGGCCAAAAGCCAAAAGCCAAATGGCCAAAGTAGAACAACTTATGCATGATGAGGCCAGAACACAAATGGCCAAACCACTCCAATTCACCTCCAAAAAGGGGACAGAAACCCCCCAAGGTATTGTATTTTCTTTCTTTTCCTTATTTTATTTATTTCAATTATTTATTTTTTTAATTAATTCCTTTAATTTAACTTATTTTCATAAAATATAAAAAATAGTAAAAAACAGAAAAGTCATAAAAATCAAAATATATTTATTTAATTAATATTTTTTGTAAACAAATTTCACTAATAATTAATTATTTATTTTTATAAATCAAAATTGCATGTAAATAATTAGATTAATTTTAGGTTTAATTTTAACATGTTTTTCTTAATAAGTAAAAAAAATTAGAATTAGGGTTAATATTTTAATTTCATTTAATCTTTCTCATAAAAATACATAAAAAACATAAATACCAAAAACTCAAAAAAAAATAATAATTTCTTTTTTCTCTTTAATTTCATTAGTTTAATCATTTAATTTAATTTCATTAAAAAAGGTCCAACGCCCTCGTTTCCAATTTTAATTCCTATTCGCGCATTTTTATTTATTTCCTTCTTTTAAATATTTATGTAACTCTCCCAAAGCCTTGTAAACTTAATTTCTCGCACTTTATTTTATTTCTTTATTTACTTTCCGTCAAATCGGGTCCTGGATTTTAATTTTGGCGATGTGGACCCGCGCCTTTGTAATAGTTTAGAACTTTCAATTTCCGCATCTTTTTTAACTGTTAAATAAATGCATGCAAGAATGAATGGAAAAATAAAAGCAACGCGTAGATCACCCATGACATGAACAAGATAAATGTAAATGAAAATGACACACAAATCACACACCACCCCTAGGGTACGCCTCACTGTTGCTTTGCCCCTCGAAAGGTGATCGTCGAGTAGAGGATGTTTTAGTAAGTCCTCATGATCCGGGAACCTGGCATGAGGGTAGCTTCTAAGGTATCTTCCTATTGCTCCGGTGATCACCATGTCCCGAACCCTCGAATTGACCCGAACACCTCCAACGGTGGTGCTACCTACCTCTCAATGGTGGGATGGCACTACTTTAAGGACATTTACACAGACAAATTCCTTAGGGTAGGTAGACGAATCTAGATACTTGCTCTAATTTCAAAACAAATCAAAAATACTTTTCACACCGACACCTTTTCAAAAAGCTTTCGAAAGCAATTTTTCAAACACTCTTGAGGATCGATACAAGAGTCGAACTGAAATTTTCAAAGAAACTTTTTAAAACCCACAGTTGAAAAGCAAACAAACCATTTTTTGAAAACACAAGTGAGCAAGTATCTAAGAGCCCATGGATAACCATGGATAGAAATGGTGCTAACACCTTCCCTTTCTATAATCTACCTCCCGAACCGAGAGCAATCACTTTAAGGAATTTTTCTGTGCTTTTGTCCTTTCCATTTGGAGAAAATAAAAGACGGTGGCGACTCTTGCTTCCGTGACATTTGGCGAACCAGCGTTAAACAGTCAGTTCCAGATCCACCGATCACACACCAGTTTTATGATATCCTACCAGAATCATAGGTTCACTCTTGTCATCATGTTTCCTTCTCCTTGCATCAGGAACATGCTTATAACACATAGATCCAAACACCTTCAAATGACTTATTGATGGTCATTTGCCACTCCATACTTCTTCAGGAACCTTTTTCTTCAATTTCTTAGTAGGACACCTATTGAAAATATAAAATGCAGTCGAAACAACTTCACCCCATAAAGACTTTGGCAAATTCTTTTGCTTCAGCATGCATCTCGACATATCTAATATGGTTTTGTTTCTTCTTTCAGCAATTCCATTATGTTGAGGTGTATATTAAGCAGTTACCTCATGATCAACACCATGTTCTGCACAGAAATATTCAAACATCTTGGATGTGTATTCGCCACCTCCATCTGTTCGCAGAACTTTGATCTTCTTCTCACTCTGGTTTTCAACAAGTATCTTGAATGTCTTAAATATTTTGAATACTTTGTCCTTTCTTTTGATCACATAGATCCATAGATTTCTACTAAACTCATCGACAAACAAAAAAAAATATCTATTTCCACCAATTGCATGTTCTTCGAATGGACCACATATATCTGAATGCACCACTTCGTGAATGCAGGATGATCTCATTGACATAGTCGAAACGAAAGAATTTCTGGATTACTTTCCCACTAAACAACCTTCACAAAGTTTTTCAGGCATCTCAAGGCTTGGAATACCAGTAACCATATCTCGAGTGAGCAGTTGATTAAGTGATCGAAAATTCAAATGTCCAAACCTCAAATGCCACAACCAACTATCCTTGTGGTCGACAACAATTTTCAAACATTGAACTTCTGTCGAACTGATCATAGTCTTAAATGTCCTATTCTTCGACAATATGTCGAACAAGTTCAAAACTCCATCTTTCATGACAACTGAGAAACCTTTTTTGACTAATTGTCTAATACTTAGTAAGTTATTTAGCGGTAGAAATATTGAAACTAAGCCATTGGATTGATTCGACTCACATAGATCAAATACAAATCGCCACCATGCTTTATTATTTCCAAAGGAATGGGAAAAGAGCGAATAACCCAAAAGAGGGGGAAAGAATCTAAGTTTGGGGGTTGGTTATGCAAAGGGAAGGTATTAGAACCCTAAACATCTATGGTACTTCGCAGGAACCTCTTAGAAAATATGTGTATTTTGGATATAAGTGTTGTATAAAAAATAGATAATGGAGATAACAAAAGAAGTATTTTTTATAATTTTTGCACCCGCCGCGGTTGCGAACCTATAGTGCCTAAGTACCACCTTTCGTGCAATAGGGGATCAGGGTACTCGTAGTTCACCTTTTAAAATTTAAAACATAAGTGTGTTGATTAAATTTAAGAGGCGAGACATCATTATAATTGTCCAAGTGGAAAACAAACTTACTACCCACAATTATGAGAAAGGAGAATTTGCATCATCTCAAAGTGGAGGATATGGCTTGGATTTTGAAATCAACAAAAGCCTCACTCGACACCCAAGTGGAAAATATCTCACTTCACTACATATCATAGAAGTATAGTTGTTTACATCACTACAAGGATTGACAAGAGTCTAATATTTTGAGAAATTTTTTTAAAGATAAAAGCCAAAATGGAAAAATAGTTTGAATGAGATTGATTTACTTTTAGTCTTCTCACAAAAATGTCCAAGTATTATTAAATTGATTAAAGTTTGATTAAGAAAAGATTTTTGAAAATGAATGGACCTAAGTCCAAGTTTATTATGAAAGTGGTTCAAGTTTTAAAACAAGAAGAATTTTCAAAAGGAGGGAGAATATTTTAAAATTAAAGAGGATGGGAGGTGATGAAGAGACTATCCTAAAGCATAAGGTAAAAGCTAGAAAAAAGATCCGTCTAACCAATATGAAGCCAACACTTGAAACAATGAGTCAATGTAGAGTTCTCATCCTTCGAATTTTAAACCAAACAAACAAAGATAATAAACCTATTAAGAGAACCAAACTTTAATTGCCTTAAGTCTTAACAAAAATTGGGCAGAGTAACAGTTGTATACAGATGAATTCCAGATTATAGACAAAGCATGTAATCACAATAACTTGCACACAAAACAAACAAACAACCTAATGTCTTGGGGGTAAATCCAAAGAACTCTAGACAAAATAACAGTTAAGGTCACAAGGTCTCCAAGATAGGTTAAGGCCCCTAATCCTAAGTCCAAAAAGTTCATCACTCCATAATGCCAAGGATAGTAACCAAGTAGTCCAAGTAACATTAAATTTTTTTATGGTTTAAGTTGATTATTAAGTATCTTAAAAAAAAGAAATGAAAAGCTCAAATGAACAAAATAAAATGACGTAAAAGTAAATGCTCAAGTGAGCAAATATGAAAACAGCATGAAATGTAAATGCTAAAAATAAATGTGCTTGAAGTAAAGGTATAAAGTAAAAGCATAAAATAAAGTCAATTGTTAGGAATTAGTGGTTAGTTGAATGACCATCTTGAAACTTTCATTTGGAACTCATTAGAGGATTGGTAGAACCAAAGCCTCTCAACAACAAGCTGCATTTGCTTTTTGTCAAGTATATCATCCATTTAAGATTTCTCAAGGCATCATTAAATGATCAATGATATTTAAGTGATCCACTTTGACCAAAATTGATGAAGATTCATTAGAGGATTGGTAAAACCAAAGCCTCCTAACAATAAATCTCAAGGTTATTGGATCAAAAGGTTCAAATAAATATACTTGGGCTTGCAAACATGGGTTTAGGCCACGAATGATCATTTCTCGAATCGGGATAAAATTTAGCGCTATGTTAAGCAATCATAAGTGGACTTATATAGAAGTCGAACCTATTTTGAGGCCAGTCAATAGCAATCTATGTACCATATGTTTTGAGACATGATATGAAAATCATGCTCCAATAACATGTACAATTGAGAGAGAGATGAGATGAAGAAGAAATAGGGTAAAAAGTAAACCACATTTGAACCAAAAATTTAATCAAACTATTATTAAAATCATTCATCTATTTTTATAGAGTTAGACTCAACACCATGGATCTAATGTTATTAATAAAGTTCATGATCAAAATTTCATAGTCCAAGATCAGTCATAATATGTACAAAAAATAAAATAATATTTAAAATAAAAGAAAAATGTTTTAAATGGTTTTTAAATTTGGAAATAGGGAAAAATAACAATTATATTCAAAACACTTAAGAAAAACTAAGTGAGACCATAGAAAAATCAGAAATAAACTCAAATATGTTTATGAAAATTTTGGTAATTTTTTAAAGTCAGGAACTATTTTTAAACTAATTTAAATTGCTCAAATAAAGGAAAAAAAGATAAAAAAATTTAAAAAATAAGCATTGTAAACATTGTAAACATTGGCAAAATCCAGTGAAGCGGTTGTCTCAAGATTTTAATATTGTCCATAGATTTCATCTAGGCAGTTACATTGTAAACATTATAAATAAGCATATTTAGTGTAATTTTTGGTGTGTTCACTTGTATGCTCAAAATCACTTGTCAAAACTCTGTCATTCCGAGAGTTAGGAAACAAAGAGTGAATAAGTGCTTGATGTACGTGAATAACCACTTTTATTTAAATGCAAATCCTTTATTTTTCAGTTGTCTCTTTTGAATACTTTATTTGCTTTTTATGTACTGTCGAACAACGCCTTTACGTTATTTTCTACTTCGCGTAAACAATTCAATACTCTTTGTCGGTCACGAGTCACTAGTTAGTTAGTTTATTGAATCTTATTTTCATATGAATACCTTCTGTCGGTCCCGAGTCACCAGCCAGTCGATCAATTCATAGTGTGGAAAGCCGTTATACTTGTTCCCTTTCCCTTAGTCATGGAAAGCAGTTTCCCTTGATAAGGATTTCGATAGAATAAGTATAATAACCAAACTCTTAGCACATGTCTTAAGATCAACTGATCGATCTTGCAAGTTACCCTTAGTTTTAGGACTTTGGGAGGACCAACAGTTGTTTACCATTTTCCATAGTAAACAAATTGGCACACTTGGTGGGACTCAGTGCTAAGAATTTGTCTGAAGTGTATGCAAATGGAAAGTTAATCAAAGAGTATAATAAACCCTCATCTAGGAAGCATATATTAAGAATGACAATTCCTGATATTCCAAATGTATACGAAATACCGTCACGAACTTTAACTACTACTGATCCAGTAGTTTCTCAAGTTGCACCTTTTCCTCCAGTCGGGTCAACTACTGCAGGTTCCACACAAATTTCTCAGGCTCCACCGGGAAGCCCAAGGCCTGTAATGACTACGACCACCATACCTAATGTGCCTCGTTTTGGTAATGTGGATCCTGTTTATGGAATGTCGTGTTCCATGATGTCAGGATACTAGTCAACGTCGAATGCAACAGTGATGACAGATAATGTTCAAAATTTGAACTCCTCTTTACAAGGATCTGCACCAGGAGGAAATAATAGAGGCAACCAAATTAGAGGAATTCCTTCTCAACCAATAATACCGCCTCTCACTAACACTTCAGTAGCAGTGTTAAGGAAACAAATGGATGATAGTAAACATGAGTTGGTTAATATGTTAACTAACCAAATGGGTAATGTATTTAATCCTATAGTACAAGATTCAGATGAGACTAATAGGAACTCCACTGAAACAAATCGACAGGTGATTGCCCAATTAACACGTTTGTGTAATTTTTTAGGTGCTCCCCCAACACCTATTCGATAGGCTCCACTTGCTCGAATGGATGCCCCTGGTCAAATGGACATGGGGGCAATACATGATGAAATTGTACATCAGGTACAAGCGCTAGTACCTCCAAGGAATTTGATTGTCGATCCACCTAGGGCATCAGTACATCGACATCAAGAGGCTGATCAAATTGTTGAACAAATTCACAAGAGGATTTAGCTGTAGAAAATAATCTAACCACCATTGTCGAAAGAATTATGCCTAGGAATGGTATGAATACCACACTTCAGAGGCCAACATATTCTTCCCCTTTGTCTGAATATATCTTACAGACTGAATACCCTAGAGGATGGAAAATTCCTAAGTATACAAAATTCAGGGGAGAATCTGGAGAGTCGGCAATGGAACATATTGCTAGGTATTTGATTGAATCTAGCGATATGTCAAATAATGAAAACTTAAGAGTAAAACATTTTCCTTCTTCCCTTACTAAGGCAACTTTCACGTTGTTTACCACTTTGCCTCTAAATTCGATTGACTCATGGACTAAGTTGGAAAAACTTTTCCATGAGCAGTTTTATGATGGTCATTTGAAAATTAGTTTGGTTGAATTGTCAAACATTAAAAGAAGGTTTGTTGAAACCATTGATGATTATCTAAATAGATTTAGGTCATTGAAAGCAAGATGCTTTACTCAAGTACCAGAACACGAGCTTGTTCAAATGGCTGCTGGAAGTTTAGATTATTCCATTAGGAAGAAAATAGATCCGACCTTCGTGAAAAGCATGTCACAGTTAGCTGATAGAGTTCGACATCTAGAGCGTCTGTGACTAGAAAAGGTCAGACATACTAAGGCTAAGACTAAGAAAGAAAAAATAGCCTTCACAGATTATGATGACACATATCCCATTTGTGAGGCCGACTACACCTCACCAACAGAGGCAGAGGTCGACGTGGCTAAAATGAAGTCAGGGCCAGCATATGAATGTAAATCACTATTTCCCGCTAAAGGAAAAAATACGGTCGAAAACAATCCAAAATTTCCGGCAAAAACTTATACATTTGATATCACTAAATGCGATGAAATTTTTGATTTTGTAGTTAAAGGTGGTCAAATTTTAGTACCTCCAGGTGCTAAGTTACCACCATTAGAACAATGACATAAAAGAGGTTTTTGTAAATTTCATAATTATCTTGGTCACACAACCTCTCAATGTTATCTTTTCAGGGATCTTGTACAAAAATCGCTCCAGGAGGGTAGATTGAAATTTGTTGCATGGAAGATGAAGATTGATACTGATCCTCTTAGGCAAGAGGAGGCTTTGTTTCTTGACCCTGTTGAAATCAACATGGTAGAAATTACTGAGTTTCCAGAGGATGATATGGTCGAAGAGGGTACTGGAGAAAGTCCTGATGTCAACTTAGCTGATGTGTACCCAAGACCTGAGGAGGACTTGATAGACTTCCTTTACCGCTGTAAGAACAAAGGTTCGCAAGCTTGCTTGTGTCCTAGGTATGGCGCATTGACTGACAAAATAGCTGCTGAAAATTTCCAGAAGCTGCAGCTAGAAAAGAACAAGAGCAAGCCGCATAGTCAAAGGTTCCCTGCACCAACGGACCCAAGAACAATTGTGGGAAACTCCCATGCCAAACCAAGAAGTTATATTCCTTCAGCAAAAGTTCCTAATGGTACTTCGATTAAGCCTCTAGGGATAAGGGGGGCACCAATTGATGGTGCTATTGCTAGAGATCTAAACAAAGGAAAGTCGACTATTAACTACCAACATGAATTTAAGTCTGAGAGGAAAAGTCATATTTCTGAAAATTACATGGGGAAGAATCCCATGATTAGAACCCAATGGAGACGCTTCCAGCATCGAAAGCAGGCTGAGAGGCAAGCATCTGTTGGCCAGATTGCTGCAAAAAAAGCTGGAAATCAGAAGCAGTATAAAGTGAAGGTCGATTCCTCTGCAAAAGAACGAATCAAAGAGGTCATGAGTCGACCAGTTGCTAAGTGTTCTGAAGAAGTTACTGACAATTTTGAGTCCGATTCTGAAGAGAGTTTGAATATCTTTGCTAATGTGGTATCAATTCTGCCAACAAAATATGATTTCTTAAATAAAGTGGAAGATTCAGTAGACGTTGATGCTGATGAGATGGCTTTACACAAGCCAACATGTTAATTTGTGATGAACAATGGTTTGATTGAGAACCAAAGTTCTTTGAAAAACCAAATATGGCCATGAAGATCCATTTGAAGCCTTTTTTAATAAGGTCTAAGCTTGAAGGGGTGGCTATCAACAAGGTGTTAGTAGACAGTGGTGCTACAGTAAACGTTATGCCACACCACCTATTGCATAAAATTGATAAATATGACACAGATGTTAAATCTCATAACATGGTCTTATCAGACTACAAAGGAAGGACTAGAAACACTATGTGTGTGATCCAAGTTGATATTACTGTCGGCTCTGTTACTAGGCTGCCTATATTCATGGTGATTCAAGGCAAGCTAAGTTACAACCTCTTAGTAGGGAGGGAATGGTTGCACAGTGTAGGGGCTATGCCATCTTCTATGCACCAGCGTTTGGTGATTTATAGGGAAGATGGTATTGTCGAGAACATTGAAGCTGATCAAGGATTTTTTAGGGTAGACATGAACAATGTCGACAAGAAACAATTTGACAGGAAATTAGATAACATTTCCCCATGTCAACTTGCTAAAGATGTGTATACCAACCTTGATGAGGAATTTGTTTCGTTGAAGTTACATGAGACCCATGGTTTTATATGGGATGTGGAACCTCTTGAGGATCCATACTGTGACAACCAGCCGATAGGATGGGGAGACATCAGTGATGATGTCTAAGCTAGATGCTCTGAAAAGGATTTCGGCGTATATTGCCGAAAGTAAAATAAATTCGGCGCTAAAGGCTGAAGAAAATATGGATGTCGAAGCCAATAAGACACAAGTTCTGAATGAAGGAGCTACTTTGGCTATTGAGTCAAACCCACCAGATAAAAAAGATGTGGTCGAAGAAAACGTTGATAAGAAGCGTCTGGACTGCATATATGACGAAGAACCCTTAAGCTTCAAAAAGGATCTGATGGCACCAGAAAAAATGCAGCCACAAGACCCTTTAGAAGAAATAGATCTTGGCGAAAAGGGGGATAAAAGACCAAATTATATTAGTGGCAACATCAACCAAAATTTAAAGTCTGAGGTAATATCTTTATTAAAAGAATTCAAAGATTGTTTTGCTTGGGACTATAACAAAATGCCAGGTTTATGTAGGGATTTGGTCAAACTAAAGTTACCAATAAAAGCTGGAAAGAAACTAGTGAAGCAGACTCCCAGACGCTACACTCCAGCAATAATGTCGAAAATCAAAGAGGAGATAGAAAGACTCCTCAAAAGAAGATTCATAAGAACTGCAAGGTATGTCGACTGGTTGGCAAACATAGTCCCAGTAATTAAGAAAAATAGAAAATTAAGAGTGTGCATCGATTTTAGAGATTTAAATGTTACCACTCCTAGAGATGAATATGCTATGACTGTGGCAGAAATGTTGGTCGACTTTGCTGCCAGTTTTGAATATTTAAGTATGCTTGATGGTTATTCTAGTTATAACCAAATTTTCATTGCAGATGAAGATGTGCCGAAGACGGCATTTCGCTGCCCAGGGGCACTGGGAACCTATGAATGGGTTGTCATGCCATTCGGTTTGAAAAATGTCAGAGCAACATATCAAAGGGTAATGAATTCTATGTTCCATGATTTTATTAAAGATTTCATGTAAGTTTTATATTGATGATATTGTAATAAAGTCGAACAGTAAATCGATTCATCTACAACATCTTCGAGAGTCTTTTGAAAGGATGAGGAAATATGGATTAAAAATGAATCCATTAAAATGTGCTTTTTATGTGCAGGCAGGTGATTTTCTTGGCTTTGTCGTGCATAAAAAAGGCATAGAAGTGAATCAAAGCAAGACCAAAGCCATCATGGACGTCAAACCTCCGTCGACCAAAAAGGAACTTCAGTCCTTGTTGGGCAAGATAAATTTCCTAAGGAGGTCCATATCCAACTTAAGTGGAAAAACCAAAGTATTTTCGCCACTACTTTGACTCAAGAATGAGGATTTCGTTTGGCAAGAGGAGCATCAAGAGGCTTTCGAAAAAATCAAAGACTACTTAGTGAAGCCTCCAATATTGGCACCTCCTATTAGACACAGGCCTATGAGGTTATATATTGAAGCCTCATAGTCGACTATAGGAAGTATGTTAGTCCAACAGGATGAAAAAGGTTTCGAGAGACCTATATATTATCTTAGTCGAATGCTTAAAGATCCTGAAACTAGGTATAGTGATATAGAAAAACTATGCCTTTGCTTGTATTTCTCTTGTATTAAATTAAAGAAATATATAAAGCTTGTTAATGTGTATGTATCTTCTCATTTCAATATTATTAAGCACATGTTGTCCAAACCGATTTTACATAGTCGAATTGGTAAGTGGGCTTTAGCATTAACAGAGTATTCTCTGACTTATGTGCCCTTAAAAGCAATGAAGGGACAAGTGGTGGCAGATTTCTTGGTCGACCATTCAATGGTTGGTATGCCTCAGAATTATGTAGATCTAGTGCCATGGAAATAATACTTTGATGGTTCTAGCCATAAAAATGGAGTTGGAATATGAGGAATTATACTTCCCCAGTGGAATTCCAACAGAGTTCAAGTATAGAATCAATGGTATATGTACAAATAATGAATCAGAATATGAGTCTTTAATAACAGAAGTTGAACTACTACTGGAATTGGGGGCAAGGAACGTCGAAATCATGGGAGACTATGAATTAGTAATTAAACAAGTATCAAAGGAATACAGACGTGTTAAAGAAAATTTAATCATGTATTTTGTGATTACTATCAGATTTCTAAAGCAATTTGAACAAGTGAGTATTCGACACATACCTCGTCGAGAGAATGGAGAGGCTAATGACCTGGCACAAGAAGCTTCAGGATACAAAAAAGACCAAAATGAAGAACTTATTCTGGTAAGAGAGAAAGTTCGAGCAACTTGGTTATCTACTTCATATTTGTCAATAATAAAGTTAGGGGCTGTAGATGCCGAAAATTTTCAGATTTAACTATTGACAATGTGTAAGAGAATGATTGGAGAACGCCATTGGCCGACTATCTGTGCACCCCTACGGGTTCGACAAATTGTAAGATCAAGTATCGCGCCCTCATTCATGTTTTGATAGAGAATAAATTATTTAAGAAAACTGCTGAAGGAATATTGCTTAAATTCCTTGGAGAAAGTGAGGCATATGTAGCAGTGTAAAATATGTACAGTGGAGCATGTGGCGCACATCAAGCAGGACACAAAATGAAATGGCTTTTGATGCGTTCAGGTGTCTATTGGCCTTCAATGCTAAAAGATTGCATCGAATTTGCTAAAGGTTGTCAGGAATGCCAAGTGCATGGGGGCATACAACATGTTCCTGCAAGTGAATTACATGCAATTATAAAACCCTGGCCATTCAGAGGATGGGCTTTAGATGTGATTGGAGAAATAAAACCAGTGTCGTCAAAACAACAAAGGTATATTTTAGTTGGTATTGATTATTTTAGAAAATGGGTTGAGGCGGCAACCTTAACAAATGTAGATCAAGAAGCTGTTATTGATTTTATAAAAAATCACATAATATGTCGGTTTGGGATTCCAGAAACAATTACAACCGACCAAGGATCAATGTTTACTGGACAAAAAATGCAAGAATTTATGCAAGAAGTTGAAATTAAATTGTTAACTTCTACTCCTTACTATGCTCAGGAAAATGGCCAAGTCGAAGCTGCCAATTGTTATACCCCAATTTTGGCCCCTAAGATCCCTCATCCTACTTTGTACATCTCACACATAGTATTGGTCCCATGGTTACAGGATCAAAGAGCTTTGGAATTAGGGTTTCTATCTATGAATTGAGACTGATGTCTTACTGAAATTTGATTCAACTGGTGCTCTTATCATTCTTGGTATGAAATTAGGGTTTTGAACCTCAAGCATCATAAATGCCTTCTCTAGTAGGGTTGCTCGAGATAAGTCTTCTCCTATCAAGAAGGAGATCCAATGACCAATAAATGCAAGTTTGAGGTATTAACCATCATGGTAATTCTCATCAAGATACAAGGTCTTCTTCCTAGGAAAATTCTTCAAAGATCTTCAGGAGATTGGAGTTTCTATTCTAGAAGATGGATCACAAGCTTCCATATAATTGAAATTGGTAATTGCAATCGGTGAATACTTCTCCTTTTATCAAGCTTGGAAGTCGTTGTCTGCTTCAAGTATTCTGAGGTTTCATTCATTACTTTCAAATAAGAGTATCTTGAATGTGGGTTTAGCCTTATGATCATCATGGATTTACCCTCAAACATCCGGGTTTGTTCATCATATGGGGAACAATCTTGTTGGCAATTGTAATACAAGTCATGCTATTGGACTTCTCCAAAAGACCTTAGACTTAAGCATGGAAAGTCAGGCAGATCGTGGTTAAAAGATTATTTTCTAGGATGGACCCATCAGTAAAGGACAAAATTATGTGGTTCATGATTCAGTATTCGGACTATGAGTCTTATTTGCACCACTGAGACATCTGACACGTGACAACTCATTCAAGAAGGTTAATCTAGGGAATGATATAGAAGTCCTTATGTAATCTGAAGGAGAAAGTCAATTTGAATATTTGGATTTTATCATTGAATCTTCAAGATTCACGTGTTCATTCGCAAGTTTACAAGATGAAAAACAAAACAACACGTCCATCCTTCATCCCAAAATTTTAAAGCATTAATCCAAGGAGATTAGAACTTCAAGTTTAATTTGGAAGATAATAATATTTTGGATACTTAAAGAATTTTTCATTGAATTCAAGAGTTTCCAAAGTTGAATTTTCATTCAAGACTGCAGGTTGCTTTTTCCATTACAATGATCATTCAAGTCCATATATACAAAATCATTACACTACTAACTATTGTCAATACTATAATATAAATCCCCAAATTATCAATACATCATATGACATTTCAAAATTACGAAGAAAATTTCATAAAAAATCCTCCTAAAACTTGGTTCTAATCTTCCATCCTACTTTTGTTTCTTCTCACTTCAACCTTGCTTGCACCATGCCTAAATTCTACGTACTTCCTTCAAAAAATTCACAGGAACCACCCTACAAAATAACCATGCCCTGGTGCAACTTTTTCAAACCATAGGCAGCCCTGCATCAATACAGAAACGGTTCAGAAATTTCGAGAAATAGCAGTCCAAAAGCAAATTCAAATGGAAAATCAGTTTAGCATAAGAGTAGAAAACTACAATATCTGTATAAACTTTTCCCCTTCATTCTATTACATTTTTGCAATCACGATAAATACACAGCTTTCGCTTCATTCCCCTCTCTGGCTCTGCATCAAATATGGAAAAATAGGATTCCGTCAAAAGTCTGGCCCTGCAAGAAAACCAGTTCAAGTATCCAACACTTTCAACAAATAGAACTGATGCATCATAAACTACCTTTATGTCCAAAATAGATAAAAAATGGAAATTACTAAAGGCAGAGTAAAATCGTGAGAAGGGGAATCAATTTCAAAACAGGGATGACCTAAGCCAATTGCTACTAAAGAATTCAGTTACATCAGAATTCATACCTAACTTCCAACTAACTCCTAATAGAAAGCTCTAACTATGTTATAGCGGTCCTAACAGAAAAAAACCCCTGAGATTTTTCCCTAACTATTTACTAGAAGCATAACAGATTGATAATTGAATCAATCCAGTCCATTCATCCATAACAGAATTCTAACAACCTAGTACATACTCCTAACCATCTTCCAACTAACTTTCTAACAAAAGCCTAACAGAAATCAGAACAAAGAGGAGGGGATTTTCTAACAGAATTGCTAACCGATTGGGAAAAAGGATAACATAATTAATAATAGAAAGAGAGGAGGGATTCACGACAGATAAAGAGGGATTGAAGACTCACCTTTTGGGGGGATCTCGATTTTTTTTTGAACCTCCCATTCTTTGTCATCTTCAAGCCTCCATTCTCTTTATCTTCATCAATCTTCACTCTCCACCACTATTCTCACCGTTCTGCTTCATCCTTCATCATCATTACACCTTTACCATCTTCTTTGCATCAATGCTTCAATCTTCAAACTCGCTCAACTTTCCCTCTGCAACTCTATTGATTCAACCTTGAATCACCATCTTCGTCAAGAGGCCTGTATCTTCATCATTAACGATTCACTCTTCATCTGCAAGAACGCACAGAGTACAAAGATCTGAAATCACAAGAAATTGCAGAAGAAGAACGTACGCAGAAAGTATTAAGAGGAAGAAGAAAAGAAGAATCAATGGATGCTTGTTATTACATGATATCTCACTGAAGATTCTCTTGTTTTTTGCTTCTCTGACGTTGTTAACTAGCATCAGACGCTTCTTCGGTTGGTAAGCCCTCCAGCCTTTGTTCCTTCACTGTTTCTTATACTTCTTCACACCACTTTGTAGGTTAAGATGTGCTGATACGAAGTCCCAAGGTTTCGAGCTTCAATTCTTTGATTTCTCCGTTTAAATTTATTTTGGGAATCTAGGGTTTCGAGTTTTTCTGTTTAGTTTTGAAGTGGATGAACTAAAATTGGTGAAAACTAGGTTTGGAATCGAACTCAGGGAAGAGGACAAAGAGAGAGATGTAGGGATTTTTGGTAATTGTCTAAGCTTCGCCGCCTCCGGCGCGAAGGAGCGATTTCCGGCGAAGGTTGAGTTGAGAGGAAGAGAGACGAAGGTTTGTACGAAGGAAGTTGGAACGTCACGTTACTGCCAATACGCCTTTGTTTCACATTATTACATTTTTTGTTTTGTTTTTGTTAACCAACTCTTAGGTAAAAAAAAATTTTAATAAAAAAAATAAAAAAAATAAAAAACCGGATTAGGTATTGCCAATGGACTGGACCAAAAGTTTCTCATAAGCCCATGGTATTTTTTTTGACACATTTTTTAGAAGACTGTTTACATTGGATTTGGGCTTGGTCTTGAACAAAAATTCTCATGGATTGGTTTGATGGGCCTAGTGCCACACTTTACTGCTGCACTCCTAGATCTGCTTCACCCCCTGACTTCTTTTTTTTAGTAAATTCTCTTTGAAATTTTGTTGATAAAGATTAGAAGAAAAAAAACATATAGATAGAACTTAGGATTTTCTAATTTTTTTTTTGTATCTTTCCTTGATTAATAAACTGCAAAAATCAATAAAAAATTGATTTCTCATTTGATTTTTTTTTTAGGAAATTAATTCCTAATTTTTTAATTGCCTGAGACTTGTGATTCACTTTTGCTTGTTGAGTTGAGTCTTATGCAGGTTCATTATTTGATATGCGAATGTGTTTTGGATTCCAATTGTGATTTATTTTCACATCGATGAAGTTTCGCCATCTATTATGTGCATCCGATCTCTGACTGTTTGTTTATTGATGTCAGCTCGCACGAAGTATTCCGGGTTTCTTTCCTTTGGTTGCACTTTTTGCAAACTTTATTGTTTGTTTGGTATTATACTACTTCTAATTTATTTTTCGGCGCATTTATCTCTTTCTAGATATCATGAGAAGTAGGAAATAAAGAGCGTGCGCTTGAAGTCGCTGTTTAAAGACCTGTAGCAGGCATTCCGCACTCCATTTCTTATATGTGTTGTGCTGGTGTTTGTTTCCTTTCTTATTGATTGATGAGTCACTCAATTAAGAAATTGAGATCACGACTTTGCTCTCAGTGCATGCTCCCTATAGGATTTTATCGCTCTGCTTTATTTCTTGTTGATCGATGAGTCACTCAATTTAGAAATTGAGATCACGACTTCGCTCTTAATGCATGTTCCCTATAGGATAATTTTCTAGACTTTCTTCGGCATGCTAACTTAGGTAAGATCCCTCATTGTATGATAACGTTAGGTTAGAGATAGATTAGCCTCCCTTAAATGTTTTCTTCCCATTTTTGCATAATTGCATTTAAAACTAAAACTTCTTTTTCTTGGCAAATGTATAAGAAATGCTAAGCATGCAAAAATTCTTTTCATGGTAAAAAAATACCAACCAATCCATTTCTTTTCGCCATTCGGATTTTCTCTTCTAAGAGCATGTTAGCTCCTTTCCACTACAGGTCATAAGTCTCCAAAGGTCGAGCAGTAGTGGAATGATCGAATGCAACATTGTTCATTTAAAAAATACAAACAAACAAAATATATGAGCCGAACTACATAGCTCTGATTCCTTAAAGGGGATACGTAGGGATCTGGTCATGGGGCTCAGCCGAGCAAAAATTTGTAAATACTTCCTTCTTTTCCCCGTGTTTTCTTTGCATGAATTCCCTCTTATTTTAGCATTAGATTAAACACACCCTTTGATTAGAATAACGAGAGTGGATCCCGTAGAGTACTATGGACGTCTGGGGTGCTAATACCTTCCCCTCGCGTAATCGACCCCCTTACCCAATCTCTCGGTCGCAAGACCTTGATTTCCCCCTTTAGGTTTTTCTTCGATGATTTTCCTTTCCCTTTTATATGGGATAAACAAATACTCGGTGGCGACTTCATTGATTTTACCGCTACACCAATAAAATAATAATTAGCCTAATTAAGAAGCATGCAGGAAAGAAGCCAAGTGTTGTACCCAAAAATTTTCCCTCCCATTTCTCATTGATTTCTCACCACAAAGCCTTTGAAGCTCAAGACTCAGTTAGGGTTTCATCTGCTCAAGACCTCTCCTTGCACTGTGGACTCAAAATTAGGGTTTGTGTTTGCACAAAGATATTTTGACCTAAAATGCCTAAGATGACTTTCATGCTTCATATTGGACTCCCAAGTTTACCCATATCAAATTTCAAGCCTTGATTCCAAGTTTTGCCCAGTCAATTGGACAGTTGACCTAGAAATCAACTGTATTGGGGAAAAAGTCAACTGTGGCCAATTGACAGTCAAACTTCATGAAATTTGACCCACATCAACATTATGAACTCATATGAATCATTTGGTCAAGTTTGGATCACAATTCCCCAAGAAATTTGATCAGATCACCAAAAGGGCAAAATGGTCATTTTTAGGGTTTTTGACTGTACAAAGGCAATTTTTGACTGTTTGACCTAGCCAATGGCAAACCAAGCTCACATATGGACTCAAGGACCCAATGGAATTATCTTGACATGCTCAACAAGTTCAAAAGATCCCAAGTACACAAGATTGACAGTTGAATTTCCCAGTCAATTGATCAGTTTTGACTGTATACTGAAAAGTCAAACTTTGACTTTTTGGTCAAAATCAAGAGTCAAGATTCATTTTTCATCAAAACATGCCAAATCATGAAACTTGTTCACCAAGAAATCACAAATTGCAAATTAGGGTTAGAAAATGGAATTTTTCATAACTTAGAATTTTTCTAAGTTATGAAAAACCCTAATTTTTTCCCAAC
The DNA here is from genome assembly GCA_948472305.1 of Vicia faba. Lineage (NCBI taxonomy): Eukaryota > Viridiplantae > Streptophyta > Magnoliopsida > Fabales > Fabaceae > Vicia > Vicia faba. The sequence goes on along the minus strand of OX451739.1, from coordinate 1,633,166,928 downwards.
TTTACCCCACCTTTTCACCAAGATCCATTTGGATTCAAACAAAAGTCCAAACATGAAAGTTGTAGCTTGTTGCATAATCTACAACTTTGATTCACAAAGTTTTCTCATTTGAAGCTTGTATCTCAAGTTACAATTTTTTGAATAAGGGCACTAAACCATTTTTAACTTAGTGAAATTTTAACATATTTTGACAAGGTTTTCTACCCCACTTCAAGGCCATTTTTCATACCCTTCCACTTGGAATTTCAATTTTCATTTCAAAGATGGATTGTAGTACACATTCCAAGATTTCCAAAATGTCCAAGAACTCATCAAACAACCTCATAACTTGAGAGATTCGAATTTCACAAGTTGGCAAAAATTCACCTTTTGTTCTTAACCAAAGCATGTTCATAATCTTGCAATTTGAACTCAGCTTGCTTTAGGCTAGATTACAGGTCCTTAAACTAAGTTACACTCAAGAATTAAATGCGAAACCAATGTGCCAAGTTGTTATTCTAAGCATTTGGACATTACATGATGAACTAACCCTAAACTAGATAAAGTGAACTTTCCATTTTTGCCAAAGCTTGCTTTATGTCAATTGGTAAATCAAAGAGGTACAGATCAAATCTCTCTAGCATAAGATTATGAGCATAACACTCTGATCAATGAGGGATTATGAAGCACATTAGGAGGCCCCCTACATGCCTAGAAAGCCAAGTTGCATTTTGTTGCTTAAGAAAGAAGAAAGTCCCATAACTTGTAATAACTTTCATCTCAGCATTAGCACACAAGAACAAACTGATCAAACACCTTCCAAAGAACATAACCAAGCTGAGACACGACCCTTGCACCTCCAAAACACCCTCCATCTCAGAATCATCCTCAAACTGCAAAAACAGAGTTGCCTCTGCAGTTTGAGTGCCAACTCCCATTTCCCTCGAGCATTCTTACCAAAATCAATTCATACACATTCCCTAGCATGTATGCAAGCTAACCATGACCTAAAACCTGACCTGTAATCCCTCTAACAGCTTCCACCATTTTCATTTTTTCCTTTTGCAGTTGAAGTTCCACAGCTCGATACAAGAAGTTTCAAGACAAAGTAAACATTGGAATAGTATCCCTGGACCTCAAGGAAGCTTTTCCAATCATCACCTTGCACTGAAAGTTCCTCATTCTCCAGATAGAAGTCCAACTGAATAGGTAAAATTTTGAACTCGTATCTCTCTTATTATGCATATTTAGTCTTAAGTTTGTGAAGAAACAAGGTTCTACTCATAGCCCTGAGCATGTACATATCTTTACATTTCATTTCTTTTGCCTGAGTTGAGAGAATTTAAGCTTTGAAAATGGCAGAAAGTTTAGGTCAAGATTTGGGATTGATAAAATTCTCTCTCATTTCTGAGAGTTAGGATGAGTTTTTTATATATTTGGAATCGTGATTCAATGCTTGACATGTTTTGTGTTGAAAGTTTGTGCAAAATCTCAAAGAATCAGGATGTTTGAATCTCTGTAACAAGGCGCGCGTTTTGGCCAAAGGTTGAAGAAGAAGTGGATTGGGCTGGGCCTGTATTATTTTGCTATCCACACCATTTTTTCTGTTTCACACCCCTGAGCCCATTTGCTTCATTTTTTAACATTTTTGACCTTTTCCTTTTTTATTTGACTCATTTATTTTTTCTCAACATATTAAAATTTTGAAAATATTTTTCTCATCATTTTTTGATTTTATTTGGTTTTTATTTGATTTTCTTTTGATTTGTATATAAATAGATATATATTATTACTTAGAATAAAATAGAAAAATATGTAAAAAATACTTCTATTTTTATTTTTATTTTATATTACCCTCTGAAAATATTTCATATAAAAAATACTATTTTTTTGAAAAAATTGAATATTATTATTATTTATATATAATACATATTTAAAATAATATAAGTATACATATATATATATATTAATATACTTAGAGTAAAAATGCCAAAAAATGTACATATTTTATTTTTAATATTTAATACTAAAAAATGACCTTTTTTTACAAATATACCATATTTTATTTATTTTTGTATGTAAATAATAAATATTATATGAATTAAGTAATTAATATCCATTTTAATTGAAATTAGGGTTTTTGCCCTAAAAGTTGAAAATACTCAAAAATAATACCTTTTTATTTTCTTGTTTTATTTTACATAAACCATACTTTTTTCATACATATAAGAACTTTCTTTTTGCATTTTGCATATTTACTTCATTTCCATTTAATTATGCAATTTATTTACCTTGCAAATATTCAAAAATGATGTAATAATTTAGATTTAAATTCTTGTCTAAATATCCCCCATTTGTAAATTTGTACCCCCTCCCTATATTATTATGTTGTAATAGCGTAGGAATTTAAATTTCGCACTTTATACGCTTTCTAATTATGCCATGTTAGAATTAGGGTTTGCGTGCGAAAAAAGATAAAAAATAGTTGGACCTAATACAAGATGAATGAGCATGAAAATAAACAACACATCTCACACTTGCACCCCCTAGGGTATTCCACTTTGTTGCCTTCAAATGATTGGGCCATATTGCATATTGAATTTCTTTGGGTAAAACAAACAATCAAGTGATCATAGTCCCTCAAAATGATGCCTAAATAAAATGATCAAGTCCCTTTTAAAGAAAATTGCCCAAAGACATTCAACACTATTGCAACTATGGTCTAAACGATGACCCGCGCCTGTCCCTTTCATCTCCTAAGACAAGATTGTCCACCAAATGCAATGGTGGAACAAATTTGTCAAAAGGGTTTAAAACATGACAAAACCTTTGAGAAAACTTTAGAGTAGATAAACTCTTAAGTACTTGTCAATTTGCCAAGAAAACACTTGCCTAATTTCAAAACCCACTTCACAAGCACTTTCAAAATCAACTTTTCAAACCCTTGAAACATCTTTTTAAAAGATAAAACACCTTTTGTAAAACATTCGAGTAAAGAATTGTTACAAGGTTAGCCTAGCACAAGGCATCTTTTCAAAACATTTTCAAAACCATACACAAAGCACCATTTCAAACAATTGAAAAATAAGGCAAGTTGATCTAAGTGAGTACCTAAGAGCCCATGGATAACCATGGATAGAAGGGGTGCTAATACCTTCCCCTTCTATAATCTACTCCCCGAACCCAAGAAAAATCTCAAAGGTTTTTGCTGTGCTTTTTAAACCTTTCCTTAGGATAAAATAAAAAGTCGGTGGCGACTCTTGCTCAACCGAAACATTTGCGAAAACAAACGCAAAACCCTAGTCAGTTCTCCCACCGTATCACAGAACTGGCGACTCTTGCTCAACCGAAACATTTGCGAAAACAAACGCAAAACCCTAGTCAGTTCTCCCACCGTATCACAGAACTGGCGACTCTGCTGGGGATATTTTAAAGTGGAGTAACCTTAGGGCTTAGATCACCCTCTTGCATGACTAATTGTTTGATTTGCTTGCTTTATACTTTGGCTCTATTGTTTGGGCTTACAATCCTCCACCCGGATTTTGGGAAACATTCATAGATAGCAATACGTTGTGGAAACTGTGCGGGGTATACCGACACGGTCTAAGCAATAGCTATATTAGTGCGACATATTTGTGAGTACCGGTAACCCTTGAGTTCAATCAAGGAGAGTACGGGGCCGCTGAGTGATGTCACTAAGCACTAATGACCTAGAACCTTACTTGACCATCTTGGCCTTTTATTAGGGGTAGTGAGATGACCGGCTTTGGTGCAGTCCGAAGTTGGTAGATACTCGATACTACACTCATTGAGGGTTGTTTTCTTGGAATATTTTGGTCGCTAGTTAAGTGGCTAAACCAAAACAATGAACATTGAAAACAATCCAGTGATATTGAGCTCCTTAGAACCCGGTTACTATTTATAGGACAGGTTTTTAAGCCAACTACACTCAAGAGGGTACTTACCTATGAAACCCCATGCAAGCCTGAAATTAGGGTTTGGTGTGATTTGCTTGTACATATGTTTTGTGCATACATCATGAACGTCATAAAACATCATATGCATTCACTAACCATTTCAAGGGTTTTGGATCTTCAGCTTTGTTCTTGTTTTGTAGGACATGGAAATACCTCGCAGAAACACCATTCAAGTCAACCTTGTGAGAATCTCTCCTCAACTCAAGGAGATCACTTCAAGAATTCCGGAAAATTCATCCTTCAGTGAAAGACATGGTAGACTGCTCAGCCTAGTCAACACCAACATTGAAGAAGACATGATGAAAGTGCTATTCCAATTCTTTGACCCTCTTCACCACTGCTTCACTTTCCCTGATTATCAGTTGGTTCCCACTTTTGAGGAGTTTTCTCAACTCCTAAGAATCCCTATCCTTAATCAACTACCCTTCAACGGTACGGAGAAGGAACCGAAGCCTGAAGATGTTGCTTGAGCACTACATCTACAACCATCTGAAATCAAGGGGCATTGGGAAACCAGAAGCGGCGTCAAAGGATTCTTAGCAAAATTCTTGTTTGAGAAGGCACAAGAATGTTGGAACTCATTGGACCTACAAGCTTTTGAAGAGATTGTGGCACTCCTTATCTATGGGTTGGTCTTGTTCCCAAATCCTGACCAATTGGTAGATGTCAACTCCGTCAAAATCTTCTTGTCCAGAAATCCAATACCAACATTGCTTGGGGACATCCTTCACTCATTTTACACACGAACAATGAGAAAGAGGGGTGTTCTCATGTGCTGTACTCCTATCCTCGCAAGGTGGTTTATTTCGCACCTTCCACAATCTGTCTTGAAGAATGACCAAGGTATAAGGTGGTCCCAACGATTGATGACTCTCACTCATTCTGATGTGCATTGGTGTTCTCGGTCCAGAGAAAATGTCATCATCGTCGATCGTTGCGGAGAATTTCCTAATGTTCCTTTACTTGGAATTAGAGGAGGTATCACCTACAACCCTTGCCTGGCTTTGAGGCAATTTGGATATGCACGGAGGGATGGCCCGCATGACATGTTGATTCCTAGCCTAGTTTTCGACTTCGACAACGATGCGCAAGGACTTCGCCAAAGATTCATCAGAGCTTGGGGAAAACTCAACAAGGTTGATAGCAAGACTCTGGGATACAAGAACTCCATCCCTCTTGAGTCCTATCTCAAGTGGGTACGAGCCCGAGCCCAAAGTCTAATGATGCCTTATCCTCACGTACTCCCAGTGATTAAAGAGCCCGTCAATGAAGGAGAGGTTCCCTACACCATCCTGCATCCAGACATGCCTACATCGTGGGAAGAAATGCAGAAAAGTTGGATTCAGCTCAAGGAGGAACAGAACACTTTTGAAGCTAGCTACTACGCCAGTGAAAAGAAGGTTCTAGAGCTTACCCGCCGACTCCACGAGCAAGAGGCCCTCAACACCTACATCGCACCGAAGAGGATGCGCAATGTCTTCCTGCCTTGAGAAGTTTATGTTGTAACATTTGGCCCATGGGGCATTTATGTACTAACAAATTTCTTCTTATTAATATGACGTGCGTTCTTCTTTGTCTGAAACAACTTTGAATGTCCTAAATCCTTGAATGCATTGCATACATCAACATACCATTCATCATGTGCATAAGCAGGTCTCACTCCAGGTTTCCTTATCTATCTGCTGTTTATTTCAGTAGGATGGATCTCGAGCAAACAGTCAAAGACCTACAAGCCCAGAATGCACAGTTCCAGCAACTCTTGATGACCTTGGTCAAGAGTCAAGAGGATATCAAGGCTCATCTGGAGAATAAGGACCCAGTGAAGAAGAAAAAGAGGGTCGGAGTGGCTACTTTGGGGAGAAGATTTGACAGAGAAGCTCGGAGGGTGCTTGAATTTCCTCCTACTTCTGATGAAGGGACTAGTAAAAGAGATCGGGTTGCGGTGCCTTCCGAGTCTGATGCCGAGGAGGAAGAGGTTGAAGAGGATGAAGATTATTCTGACCAGTAGTATCCTCCAGCTGATGACAAATATAAGGGTTTAGAAGACAGATTGGCTGCCATGGAATTGTAAAGGGTACCGGGTTTGGATTTTGAAGACATGGGCTTGGTCGCCGGAATTGTAATTCCCCCAAAATTCAAAGTGCCAATGTTTGTGAGGTACGACGGGCTATCCTGTCCCAAAATGCATCTCAGGTCCTATGTGAGAAAAATTCAACCCTATACGGCAGATAAAAATCTCTGGATTCATTTCTTTCAAGACAGCCTGTCGGGAGCCCAGTTGGAATGGTTTTATCAGTTAGAAGGAACCAGTGTCAGAAATTGGGAAGATTTGGCCACCGCTTTCTATAAACAATACCAGTATAATTCTGATCTTGCTCCTACCCGTACCCAACTTCAGGGTATGTCACTAGGAACAAGTGAGGGATTCAAGGAATATGCACAAAAATGGAGGGATTTGGCTGGCAGGGTGCAGCCTCCTTTAACCGATCGTGAGCTCGTTGATATGTTTCTTGGGACCCTATCTGGGCCATTTTTCAATCATCTAATTGGTAACTCTTCCGCGGGGTTTACCGATTTGATCTTAACAGGCGAAAGAATAGAAGCTGGCATCAAGTCAGGAAAGATTCAGAAGGGGGTTGCTGCAAGTGTTGAGAAGAAGCCGTTTAAGAAGGAGACAACTATGGTATATTCTCAGAGAAGAGCAGGGAAGATGGAACGTCGGCCAACTGTGGGGGCTGTAATGATTCAAAACACCCCAAGTGAGCAGCCTCGCTACAACCAATCCAGACCAAATCAACAACGGGTGGAAAGGCCACAACGGCAGTTCACCCGTATTAATATGACTCCAGCGCAGGTGCTTCCCCATCTGTTGAAATTGAATCTTGCCACTATCAAGGAGGCGCCAAAGAATGTAAATACATCCTCTCCGCATTATCATGCCAATGCTAAGTGCGCCTATCATTCAGACAGTGTTGGACACGACACCAATGATTGTTGGGCACTCAAGCATAAGATCCAGGACCTGATAGAGGCTAAGGAGGTAGAGTTTGACGCTCCAGAAAAACCCAATGTGATATCTGCACCTATGCCGAAGCACGGTCGGAATGTCAATGCCATTGAAGAGGATCTGTATGTTACTGACGTTAGTGATCTGACTACTCCACTGCTAACCATTAAGTTGAATTTGTTAAGGGCCGGGATCTTCCCGGGATGTAAAGAAGACTGCTACTGTTGCCACTCTCTGCCGTTTGATTGTCCGCTGTTAAAGAAAGGCATCCAAGGCCTCATGGATAGCCGACAAATTTTGTTCGAAAAAGTTCCTGCTGTTCCAGTTCATGTTGAAAATGTCTCAATCATAACCATTCACGCCAATCTTTCCGAGGCCGTCAAAAAGCCAGTTAAGATTACACCAGCTGCAAAGTCTATACCTTTGAAGATAACAATGCCGGGGCCTGTTCCCTATGTTTCTGAGAAGTCGATACCTTGGAACTATGGCAGTGACATCTACTACCATGGTATCAAGCAAGTCGAAGTAATTGAAGAAAATTCAGATGATGAAGAAGCCAGCATTAGCAACATTGCGGGCACCAGCAAAATCACCAGGAGCGGGAGAATATTTTCTCCAGAGATTGCTCCTCCAAGAGCAGTCTTTGGACCCTCATCAGCTAAAGAAGTCCTCCCTGCACCAGTAAAACTCTCCGCTAGAACTCCTTTGATTGAAGAAATTTTCGTTCCTAGTGCTGTCTCTCCTACCATTGCCGATAAAGGAAAAGGAATACAAGATGAGCCCGTCAGGACGAGGGCTCAACCTTTGGTGATTCCGGAAGCCTCCAAGAAAGAAATGGACGAGATTTTGAGGATAATCAAGAGAAGTGATTATGATGTGGTGGAACAGTTGGGGCAAACCCCCTCCAAGATCTCCATGCTGGAACTATTGCTTTGCTCAGAAGCGCACGCTCAAGCTTTGATTAAGTTTCTAAAGGCAGCTCATGTGCCCCAGGAAACCTCTGCAGATCAATTTCAACATTGCGTGGCTAGTCTGACTGCAGACAATGGATTAGGTTTTTCTGATGCCGACCTGACCCCTAAAGGCCGAAACCACAATGATGCGTTGCATATTTCAATCGAGTGTCGCGGAACCACCCTTGCACATGTTTTGGTTGATACTGGTTCATCGCTGAATGTTTTGCCTAAGAAGGCCTTGGACCGACTAGATTGCGAAGGGTTGGAATTGAAGCCGAGTGATATTGTCGTCAGAGCTTTCGATGGGTCGAAGAGAATGGTCCATGGAGAAGTTGAAATTCCTATCAAGATAGGTACTGAGGTGTTTAAATCCACTTTCTATGTAATGGACATCCGTCCATCATACTCCTGCCTGCTGGGTAGACCTTGGATACACCATGCTGGGGCAGTCACCTCCTCCTTGCATCAGATGCTGAAGTATCCTGTAAAGGGAAAGATCATTACTGTCCACGGCGAAGAAGAGTACATGATTAGCCATTTAAATTCTTTCCGGTATGTGGAGGTTGAAGGAGAGTTCATCGAGACACCGTTTCAACATTTCGAAGAGGTGCTTCCTGAGATAGCAGTGGCGAAGTTGGCAACTGAGACCCCAAGGCAGATGGCCAGGATGGCATCTCTGGAGGATGCAAGGGCTGCAGTTAAAGAAGGGAAGAATTCAGCGTGGGGGCAGTTACCCGATTTTCCGCATAAAGCTGATAAGCTTGGATTAGGTTTCACCGCCGCTGGCCAGAAGGCCATGCGCCAGTCAAAGATTGAAAGAGCGCCGATCAAAATTTCTCCTTACCGAATCAACGCCCTGGAAGATGAAGACAAGGAAAGCAACATTGAAGATTGGATTTATCCAACTGTCAGAGGAGGGTTGAGCAATTGGGAGGCTAAAGACTTTGTCCCCATCACTTTTATTCATCAGTAATTTATCTATTAAACATTTCCTATTTGGTCTGTAATATTTTACTTTCAAAACAATCCGTACACTATCTTTTCACCTCCTGCCTTGCCCGGGGCATGTAGGTCCACTTGTAAGGGTTTTGACTATTTTTCATATTCATATGCCATGTTTAATGATTCATTGGACGTTTTTCATTTGATAAACTGCTTATGTTCATTTTCTTTCCTTTTGCATTTTTTGTTTAAGGATGGCTATCCCTTACACACACCCACACTCACCAATGCAGGCACCCATCCACTCCGGATTCCATGGGTGACTACCCTGCTGTATCTTTCAATAACTCTGAAGATCTGGTCAATCTAGCCGAGTATGAAGGTGACGAAGGTTGTGAAGTACCCGGGGAACTAGCCAGGCTCCTGCAACAAGAGGAAAGGGCCATCTTGCCGCACGAAGAGCCATTGGAAACTGTTAACTTAGGAACCGAGGAGGACCGGAAGGAGGTACAAGTAGGTGCCAATCTGGAACCAAAAGTCAAGGAGCGCCTAGTACAGTTGTTAAATGAGTATGTTGAGATCTTCGCTTGGTCCTATGAAGACATGCCGGGTCTAGACACAGACATCGTGGTTCACCGTCTCCCCACAAGAGAGGATTGTCCACCTATCAAGCAAAAAGTTCGCCGAATGAGGCCTGACATGTCCGAAAAAATCAAAGCAGAAGTAATGAAGCAGTTCGACGCTGGCTTTCTGGCTGTTACGTCCTATCCTCAATGGGTCGCTAACATTGTGCCAGTGCCTAAAAAAGATGGCAAAGTCGGAATGTGTGTGGACTACCGGGATTTGAATAGGGACAACCCTAAGGATGATTTCCCGCTACCTCATATTGACATCTTGATCGACAATACAGCTCAGCATAAGGTGTTTTCCTTCATGGACGGATTCTCGGGCTACAATCAAATCAAAATGGCTCCCGAAGACATGGAGAAAACAACTTTTGTCACACAATGGGGCACTTTCTGTTACAAAGTGATGTCGTTCGGGTTGAAGAACGCAGGGGCAACTTATCAACGCGCCATGGTAGCTTTATTTCATGACATGATACATCATGAGATTGAAGTTTACGTAGACGATATGATAGCTCGGTCACAAACAGAGGAAGAGCACCTTGAACATCTGGAAAAGCTGTTTGCCAGATTGAAAGAATACAAGCTCAGGCTGAATCCGAGTAAATGCACTTTTGGAGTTAGGTCTGGTAAACTCCTGGGATTCATTGTAAGCAACAAAGGCATTGAAGTCGATCCGGCAAAAGTAAAAGCAATACAAGAGATGCCTGCTCCCCGTACTGAAAAGGAGGTAAGAGGATTCTTGGGGCGCATAAACTATATTGCCAGATTCATCTCACATCTGACTTCTACCTGTGAGCCGATTTTCAAACTCTTGAAGAAGGATCAGGTAGTTGAATGGAACGACGACTGCCAGGCCACTTTTGATAGAATCAAGGAGTATTTGCTAGAACCTCCTATTCTGATGCCACCCGTCGAAGGAAGACCATTGATCATGTATTTGACCGTCTTGGATAACTCAATGGGGTGTGTTTTGGGCCAGCATGACGAGTCTGGTCGAAAAGAGCATGCTATTTATTACCTTAGCAAAAAGTTTACCGACTGTGAGACTCGCTACTCATTGCTCGAGAAAACTTGCTGCGCTTTGGTATGGGCTGCTCGCCGACTAAGACAGTATATGCTGACTCATACTACTTTGTTGATATCCAAAATGGACCCTATCAAGTATATCTTCGAGAAGCCCGCTTTATCGGGAAGGATAGCTAGATGGCAAATGATCTTAACCGAGTACGACATCCAGTACACCACCCAAAAAGCTATAAAAGGGAGTGTATTAGCTGACCATCTGGCTTATCAGGCTATCGAAGACTATCAACCCATGAGATTTGACTTCCCAGACGAGGACATCATGAATTTGGACAACGTTGAAGGTGACGGACCGTATGACGGACCTGAAAAGGGATCCCGATGGACCCTGTACTTCGATGGTGCTTCAAATGCACTTGGAAATGGTATTGGCGCAGTACTCATTTCTCCGGAAGGTTGTCACACTCCTTTCACGGCCCGACTTTGTTTCAGCTGCACAAACAACATGGCTGAGTATGAAGCTTGCATCTTTGGTCTCAAGGCTGCTATAGACTTGGGGATCAAATCTTTGATCGTATTCGGGGACTCGGCTTTGGTCATCAGCCAAATCAAAGGAGACTGGGATACCAAGCATCCTAATCTTATCCCATACAAAGAACATGTCCTGACGTTGTTGCCTCATTTCGAGCAAATTACCTTCGAGCATTTCCCGCGAGAAGAGAATCAACTAGCCGATGCTCTGGCCACAATGTCCTCCATGTTTAAACTCAACTGGGATAACGAGGCTCCCCAAATCACCATCAAGCGAATGGATGAACCGGCACATTGCCACGAGATTAATACCGAAGAAGTAGTGGAACAGCCTTGGTTCCACGAAATCAAAAGGTATCTCGAGACTAGGGATTACCCTGAAGGAGCTTCCGTGAATGACAAGAAGTTCTTAAGGAAATTCGCTGCTAAGTTCTTTCTGAGCAACGACATCCTTTACAAACGAAGCCATGATTGTGTATTACTCCGATGTGTGGATAAAGTTGAAGCAGAGTTGATCATGACTGATATACACAGCGGCACATTTGGCACTCACTTGAGCGGGCATACAATGGCTAAGAAGATCCTAAGGGCAGACTATTATTGGTCTACCATGGAGGCTGACTGCCATCAACATTCCCGTACTTGTCACAAGTGCCAAGTCTATGCTGACAAAGTTCATATCCCTCCGGTTCCCCTCAACGTCCTGACTGCTCCATGGCCTTTTGCAATGTGGGGCATTGATATGATTGGAGAGATCAAGCCCACGGCTTCCAACGGACATCGCTTCATCCTGGTTGCCATTGACTACTTCACTAAATGGGTCGAAGCAGCTTCCTTCGCCTCTGTTACTAAAAATGTGGTTGCCCGCTTTATCAAGCATAATCTCATATGTCGGTATGGTGTTCCCGACAGGATCATCACGGACAACGGTACAAATCTGAATAATACCATGATCACTGCACTATGCGAACAGTTCAAGATTTATCATCACAATTCATCTCCCTATCGGCCGAAGATGAACGGTGTTGTTGAAGCTGCGAACAAAAACATTAAGAAGATCATTCAGAAAATGACAGTCACTTACAAAGACTGGCATGAGATGCTACCGTTTGCTCTGCATGGATACCGTACGACGACGCGTACTTCAACTGGGGCAACCCCATTTTCTTTGGTTTATGGCATGGGAGCTGTCTTGCCTATGGAAGTCCAAATCCCATCTCTGAGGATTATGAAGGATGCAGGCTTGAATGAAGATGATTGGATGCAGACCCGACTTGATCAACTCAATCTGATCGACGAGAAGCGACTCGCTGCTATATGCCATGGTCAGACATATCAAAAGCGGATGATCAAGGCCTTCAATAAGAAAGTCAGACGTCAAGTGTATCGAGTCGGGGATCTCGTAATCAAGCGGATTATCTTGCCGCAAAGTGATCCTAGGGGCAAATGAACTCCTACATATGAAGGACCATTTGTGATCAAGAGCATATTTTCTGGTGGTGCAATGATCCTGACCACCATGGACGGCGACGATTTGCCGCACCCTGCGAACGCAGACATAGTCAAAAGATACTACGCATAAAATAACCCGACAAGTCGAAAACCCGAAAGGGCGGCTTGGGCAAAAATGGGTATCCCGGTGAACCGAAAACCCGAAAGGGCGGTTCAGGCAAAAATTAGGGATAAAAACAAAAAAATCTGTACACCGGCAAGTCGAAAACCCGAAAGGGCGGCTTGGGAAAAAGGGGTTTCCCGGTGGATCGAAAACCCGAAAGGGCGATTCAGGCAAAAGTTAGGGAATTAAAGCGTATGACTATGTCTCGTCGGATCACTTCAAAGACAATCTCTTCATCAACCGATTCCAGGTTTCTGATCAATCCAGCCATCGCCAAACGAAGCATCGAATGGACATATATTCAGAGTTGTGAAAGTTATAGCAGAATGGAATCCCATGGGATTATTTCACATAGCCATCCTTTATTTTTTATAAAATCTTTCAATATTTACGGCAAAATCCTCTTACTAGGATGATTGTCTCCTTTGTACAAATATACTCAAAGAAAATCAATACAAATACTCTTCCCAAAATTTGTGTCATTTCCCTTTTTCTTTTTCTCTTGCACTATTTGTTTTATTTTGAGAAACGTCCAATGTTTTATTAAATAGGCATATGCATTTGAAACATAATCACTTCCTAATTGAACCTAAGAAAAGGATTACTGATAGGATGAAGGTACAAACGGATATTTTGACACCCTTTCAAAGGAAATCCCTCAAGATTTGTAATCCACATCCCTGGCAAACCCTGAGGTCTACCTCCAGTAGACCCTCGAAGCTTATCCCCAGTAAGGTTCTGAAAGGTATTCCCCGCAGAGCACGAGCGTCTCCCCCGAGTTTTATTCAAAGTTATTCCTCACAGAGGCTTATAACTGGGTTATCCTCAGCTAACAACCACGGAAGATCGCACTCGCCAAAGTTCTTCCCATCCCCAGCGGAGTTCCTCAAAATTCCCCAGTAGAGTTCGTCAAAATTCCCCAACAATAACTTATCAATGCAATCCCCGGAGGAGTTTATCTTTGCAAAATCCCCAGCCAGAGAATCTTCCGGAAATCATTTTCCCTCAGAGTTTAAGCTTCAGTATCCCCAGCAGATCAAAAGCTTCAAATGGACAATCCCCAGCGGAGTCAGACTTTTAAACCTTCTCCCCACAGAGTTTTTAGGAAGAAAAATCTTGAGTTCCCCAGTGAAATCTCCAGAGATACTTCTCTCCAAGCTGAAGATTCTCAATCTGGCCTCCCCAGCATTAAGTCTACTAGTTTGGTACTCCCCAGTAGAAGACTTCAGGAATTCCCCAGAAGATTGGTATACAACCCAAGCTCCAGGTTCCCCAGCAACAACCCAGGACTTATTTTCCCCGGCAGCAGTCAGGATACTTCTATCTTCCGCTATCCCGGATTCATCTATCCTGTGCAAGACAACTCTCCAACTTACATACGCATCCATTTACATTCATAACACATAATATACATTGTATCATGCATCATAGCATGGCATACAACTAACTCTTTGCCTTTTTCAGGTAAGATCAGTCGACAGACTAAAATCATTCAAATCTCAAGATTTCTGAAAACAGTTCACGGGTTCTCCAAGTAAACGGATGTTAACCTGTCACTTGTTCAGATTCTTCTTCAAGATTTCTGAAAACAGTTCATGGATTCATCCCAACAACGGATGTTAATCTATCGACTTGTTCAGATGCAACTTTTGAAAACAGTTTACGGACGCTTCCCAACAACAGATGCCGCTCTATTGCTTATTCAACTTCAAGATTTCTGAAAATAGTTCGCGGGTCCTCCCAGTAAACGGATGTTAACCTGTCACTTGTTCAGATTCTTCTTCAATATTTCTGAAAACAGTTCATGGATTCATCCCAACAACGGATGTTAATCTATCGACTTGTTCAGATGCAACTTCTGAAAACAGTTCACGGGTTCTCCCAGTAAACGGATGTTAACCTATCACTTGTTCAGTTTCTTCTCCAAACCACTGAAAACAGTTTACAGATTCCTCCCAACAACGGATGTCAATCTATTGCTTGTTCAGACCCCCAGTTCAGAAATGGTCCAAGGCTTGGACACTTTCCCGATATTCCCATCCAGATGGAATCTCTAAGCCCATCCCCGACAAGATTTCTGTCACTCTCCCAGATGGCATCGTTAAGCCCATCTCCAAATGGCATCTCTAAGCCCATTCCCGCATCCATTGCTTTGGCGAGTGCAAATTTCCGGGCACTCTAGTGTCCAATCTCCTCTTACCCTCGAGTCACGAAAGGCAAGCTTGCCCATCTAACTCTTCGGATTCAAGAAGATTGAACAGGGGCAACTGTTGTACCCAAAAATTTGCCCTCCCATTTCTCATTGATTTCTCACCACAAAGCCTTTGAAGCTCAAGACTCAGTTAGGGTTTCATCTGCTCAAGACCTCTCCTTGCACTGTGGACTCAAAATTAGGGTTTGTGTTTGCACAAAGATATTTTGACCTAAAATGCCTAAGATGACTTTCATGCTTCATATTGGACTCCCAAGTTTACCCATATCAAATTTCAAGCCTTGATTCCAAGTTTTGCCCAGTCAATTGGACAGTTGACCTAGAAATCAACTGTATTGGGGAAAAAGTCAATTGTGGCCAATTGACAGTCAAACTTCATGAAATTTGACCCACATCAACATTATGAACTCATATGAATCATTTGGTCAAGTTTGGATCACAATTCCCCAAGAAATTTGATCAGATCACCAAAAGGGCAAAATGGTCATTTTTAGGGTTTTTGACTGTACAAAGGCAATTTTTGACTGTTTGACCTAGCCAATGGCAAACCAAGCTCACATATGGACTCAAGGACCCCATGGAATTATCTTGACATGCTCAACAAGTTCAAAAGATCCCAAGTACACAAGATTGACAGTTGAATTTCCCAATCAATTGATCAGTTTTGACTGTATACTGAAAAGTCAAACTTTGACTTTTTGGTCAAAATCAAGAGTCAAGATTCATTTTTCATCAAAACATGCCAAATCATGAAACTTGTTCACCAAGAAATCACAAATTGCAAATTAGGGTTAGAAAATGGAATTTTTCATAACTTAGAATTTTTCTAAGTTATGAAAAACCCTAATTTTTTCCCAACTTTACCCCACCTTTTCACCAAGATCCATTTGGATTCAAACAAAAGTCCAAACATGAGAGTTGTAGCTTGTTGCATAATCTACAACTTTGATTCACAAAGTTTTCTCATTTGAAGCTTGTATCTCAAGTTACAATTTTTTGAATAAGGGCACTAAACCATTTTTAACTTAGTGAAATTTTAACCTATTTTGACAAGGTTTTCTACCCCACTTCAAGGCCATTTTTCATACCCTTACACTTGGAATTTCAATTTGCATTTCAAAGATGGATTGTAGTACACATTCCAAGCTTTCCAAAATGTCCAAGAACTCATCAAACAACCTCATAACTTGAGAGATTCGAATTTCACAAGTTGGCAAAAATTCACCTTTTGTTCTTAACCAAAGCATGTTCATAATCTTGCAATTTGAACTCAGCTTGCTTTAGGCTAGATTACCGGTCCTTAAACCAAGTTACACTCAAGAATTAAATGCAAAACCAATGTGCCAAGTTGTTATTCTAAGCATTTGGACATTACATGATGAACTAACCCTAAACTAGATAAAGTGAACTTTCCATTTTTGCCAAAGCTTGCTTTATGTCAATTGGTAAATCAAAGAGGTACAGATCAAATCTCTCTAGCATAAGATTATGAGCATAACACTCTGATCAATGAGGGATTATGCAGCACATTAGGAGGCCCCCTACATGCCTAGAAAGCCAAGTTGCATTTTGTTGCTTAAGAAAGAAGAAAGTCCCATAACTTGTAATAACTTTCATCTCAGCATTAGCACACAAGAACAAACTGATCAAACACCTTCCAAAGAACATAACCAAGCTGAGACACGACCTTTGCACCTCCAAAACACCCTCCATCTCAGAATCATCCTCAAACTGCAAAAACAGAGTTGCCTCTGCAGTTTGAGTGCCAACTCCCATTTCCCTCGAGCATTCTTACCAAAATCAATTCATACACATTCCCTAGCATGTATGCAAGCTAACCATGACCTAAAACCTGACCTGTAATCCCTCTAACAGCTTCCACCATTTTCATTTTTTCCTTTTGTAGTTGAAGTTCCACAGCTCGATACAAGAAGTTTCAAGACAAAGTAAACATTGGAATAGTATCCCTGGACCTCAAGGAAGCTTTTCTAATCATCACCTTGCACTGAAAGTTCCTCATTCTCCAGATAGAAGTCCAACTGAATAGGTAAAATTTTGAACTCGTATCTCTCTTATTATGCATCTTTAGTCTTAAGTTTGTGAAGAAACAAGGTTCTACTCATAGCCCTTAGCATGTACATATCTTTACATTTCATTTCTTTTGCCTGAGTTGAGAGAATTTAAGCTTTGAAAATGGCAGAAAGTTTAGGTCAAGATTTGGGATTGATAAAATTCTCTCTCATTTCTGAGAGTTAGGATGAGTTTTTTATATATTTGGAATCGTGATTCAATGCTTGACATGTTTTGTGTTGAAAGTTTGTGCAAAATCTCAAAGAATCAGGATGTTTGAATCTCTGTAACAAGGCGCGCGTTTTGGCCAAAGGTTGAAGAAGAAGTGGATTGGGCTGGGCCTGTATTATTTTGCTATCCACACCATTTTTTCTGTTTCACACCCCTGAGCCCATTTGCTTCATTTTTTAACATTTTTGACCTTTTCCTTTTTTATTTGACTCATTTATTTTTTCTCAACATATTAAAATTTTGAAAATATTTTTCTCATCATTTTTTGATTTTATTTGGTTTTTATTTGATTTTCTTTTGATTTGTATATAAATAGATATATATTATTACTTAGAATAAAATAGAAAAATATGTAAAAAATACTTCTATTTTTATTTTTATTTTATATTACCCTCTGAAAATATTTCATATAAAAAATACTATTTTTTTGAAAAAATTGAATATTATTATTATTTATATATAATACATATTTAAAATAATATAAGTATATATATATATATATATATATATATATATATATATATATATATATATATATATATATATATATATATATATATATATATATATATATATATATATATATATATATATATATATATATATATATATATATATATATATATATATATATATATATATATATATATATATATATATATATATATATATATATATATACTTAGAGTAAAAATGCCAAAAAATGTACATATTTTATTTTTAATATTTAATACTAAAAAATGACCTTTTTTACAAATATACCATATTTTATTTATTTTTGTATGTAAATAATAAATATTATATGAATTAAGTAATTAATATCCATTTTAATTGAAATTAGGGTTTTTGCCCTAAAAGTTGAAAATACTCAAAAATAATACCTTTTTATTTTCTTGTTTTATTTTACATAAACCATACTTTTTTCATACATATAAGAACTTTCTTTTTGCATTTTGCATATTTACTTCATTTCCATTTAATTATGCAATTTATTTACCTTGCAAATATTCAAAAATGATGTAATAATTTAGATTTAAATTCTTGTCTAAATATCCCCCATTTGTAAATTTGTACCCCCTCCCTATATTATTATGTTGTAATAGCGTAGGAATTTAAATTTCGCACTTTATACGCTTTCTAATTATGCCATGTTAGAATTATAGGGTTTGCGTGCGAAAAACGATAAAAAATAGTTGGACCTAATACAAGATGAATGAGCATGAAAATAAACAACACATCTCACACTTGCACCCCCTAGGGTATTCCACTTTGTTGCCTTCAAATGATTGGGCCATATTGCATATTGAATTTCTTTGGGTAAAACAAACAATCAAGTGATCATAGTCCCTCAAAATGATGCCTAAATAAAATGATCAAGTCCCTTTTAAAGAAAATTTCCCAAAGACATTCAACACTATTGCAACTATGGTCTAAACGATGACCCGCGCCTGTCCCTTTCATCTCCTAAGACAAGATTGTCCACCAAATGCAATGGTGGAACAAATTTGTCAAAAGGGTTTAAAACATGACAAAACCTTTGAGAAAACTTTAGGGTAGATAAACTCTTAAGTACTTGTCAATTTGCCAAGAAAACACTTGCCTAATTTCAAAACCCACTTCACAAGCACTTTCAAAATCAACTTTTCTAACCCTTGAAACATCTTTTTAAAAGATAAAACACCTTTTGTAAAACATTCGAGTAAAGAATTGTTACAAGGTTAGCCTAGCACAAGGCATCTTTTCAAAACATTTTCAAAACCATACACAAAGCACCATTTCAAACAATTGAAAAATAAGGCTAGTTGATCTAAGCGAGTACCTAAGAGCCCATGGATAACCATGGATAGAAGGGGTGCTAATACCTTCCCCTTCTATAATCTACTCCCCGAACCCAAGAAAAATCTCAAAGGTTTTTGCTGTGCTTTTTAAACCTTTCCTTAGGATAAAATAAAAAGTCGGTGGCGACTCTTGCTCAACCGAAACATTTGCGAAAACAAACGCAAAACCCTAGTCAGTTCTCCCACCGTATCACACCAAGGAATTGGCATAAAACACTAGATCAAGCCTTATGGGCATGTAGAACTTCCCCTAAGGAAACAATAAGAACTACTCAATTTCTACTTGCATATGGGCATGATGCAATGTTACCGATGGAGATACATGTTCAATCAATAAGAATCCAAAGACAACATGAAATACCATCTAAAGATTGCTGGAATATGATGGTGAACAAGCTTGTCGACTTAGATGAAGAAAGGATGTTAGCCCTTGATTCGTTAATAAGACAGAAAGAAAGAGTTGCCAGAGCTTATAATAAAAAAGTAAAAGATAAAGTATTTGTTGTCGATGATTTAGTATGGAAAGTAATATTACCTATGGATAAAAATGATAGAGTCTTATGGAAATGGTCCCCAAATTGGGAAGGGCCTTTTAAGGTGTTGCAAGTTTTTTCAAATAACGCCTATGAACTTGAGGAGTTAGCCCCAGATCGACGGATCTTAAGGGTAAATGGTAAGTACTTAAAAAAGTACAAGCCCATTCTTCAAGAAGTAAAGATTTCGACAAAATGAATATTCGTTGAATCGACAAGCTGGTAAAATTGTGTTCGAAACCAGAAAATTCAAAACATACATAAAATATGTACAATAGAGGAAGATATATAAGACAGATAAGGAAAGGTGCCATTAAAATTTGTCTTAAAGCCATAAAGAAACCCCTAGATCATTGATACAATGATTAAAATTGTTTAAATTTGTTTTGGAATGACCGCAGCTCACCATGGAGGTTTGCGGCCTGATATTCAAAATCTTCTGCTAGAGTCCTAAGTGTTTCAAGCTCCGTTTCAATAGAAGAAATTGCTTCACTTACGGCCATATCATCCACGACTATTTGGTCAGCCTTTTCTTGAGTTGGATTAATAACGTTATTAATCTCTTCCTCTTACTTGGCAATCGATTCTAATTCCTTGTTGAGAGCATAAATCTGGTCACATATTTCAGCAGCTCTTTTCTGTTTGGGACCCAATTCCTGTTTTTTCTTTTCAAACGTTGCTAATAAATCATTGATTTCTTCAGTAGCTTGTACCATGATATCCAAATTCTCTTTCACAAAAGCTTCCTTTGACCCGACCGCTTCCTCATTTTCCCTAATACTTTCGACATTTTGGAGTAGAGGAATAAAGAATTTCTCAAATGTCGTTATCATAAACCTGGTTGATTCAGAAGTGTTGAGCTCTTTCATTTGAGTGAGAGCGTCTGAAAGTTCTAGGCCAAGAGTTAGATCAGAATGAAGCAGAAGAGGCAAATCAGGATTCAAAGCATGAGTCTGAATTTTAGTCATTAGATTTTTGGCATTAATTGCTTCAGTACTTAGCTTCTCATTGTGTGCTTGAGATTGGTTAGAGTCAGAAGAAAGAGTGCGAGAACTCATGAAGAGACGCGGCCTAACAATTGCTTCTAGACCAGAAGGCTTGACTCCCATATGTTTTGGTGTAGTAGTTGAGTCGACCTCTTCTATCCCAGAAGAAGTGAGAGGTGTGCCTTGTGTGCCTTCAGGAGGGGGCAGGATTTGGGAGGTGGTAACATTTTTATTTGCTTCTAAACCCTACAGGGAATTTGAAAGGCTAGAGTCAGAGCTAGTCGAACTATAACCCTTATGTTTGGCAGGACTAGTGACTGAATCAGAGTCACTAAGAGTATCTGGAATAGTCAGGTCAATAAACTCACCATCAGCAGTGTCCGGATTCTCATGATAATGGGAGGAAGAAGTTTCTGACAAAGGAGTATAGTCGGGCGCACTTCATTGTTGGCCAGAGACATTAACCTAAAGAAAGAAAGAAAAGAAATCAGCCAAATAAATTCAACAAAAAAAAGGAAAAAGAAACTAAAACTAATCCGCTAGTACCTATGCCGAAGGACCAAGATCGATAGAATCATACTTAGCTTAAGCATCAACAACGCCTCCCATCGGGTTTGGAGCTGTGTCAATTCTGGGAGCACGAGTCGGAGTGACAATGGTTGTGTCGACCACTATAGTGTCAGTACCTAAATCTAAGGTAGTTTCAGGAGTTTCATCCAAGATCACTTTACGTCTCCTTCTTGTGACAAGAGGGACTTCGACATCATCTGGTTCCGCTACTTCATCATCAGGATTTAAGCCAACCTTTGCTTCAGCATTCAGGGACACAGGTACCTTCGTTTTCTTCTTCTTTTTCGCCACCTTGTTTTCAGAAGAAGAGTATTTTTTCCTCTTGTGGCTTTTGGATTTGTGGGAGCATTGAGTGGACTGGACATTAGGTGATAGCTTAGTATCATAAAAAGATATAAGTCAAAGTAATTGTGTTAGTCTATAATGGAGAGTTGAATCGACAAAATATACCTCAGTCCTCTCAGAAATATGTTGTATGTCCTTCTTGGACTGTTTGGATTTGTCAGAGGGAGCAGTCAAATCCGCAGAGCGTTTTTTACTCTGGAAAACAAGGAAAATATTAGTACAGTTCAAGGAATAATAGACATGGAAACAAGAAGTATATAAGTACACCTACAGAGGAAGCCTTCTTGAGTGAAGAAGAAATGGGTTCATCATCGGACGGTGTATGAACAGGGATAATCTACAAGAAATTGTCTAAGTCAGATATGCCAAATCAGGAATGATAATTGACAGGAGATTAAGTTTAAACATGGTTCGTTGAAGGTTTTGGTTTTCCGACAGAAACAACGCCCGCCTGATCTATTGGGATAAGTGTAAGGCAAGTATAAAACAATTAAACAAGCAACCAAATCAAAATAAGCAGGGGGGTAAGCTTTCCAGAAATTGTTACCGATTTGTGTGGTCGAAAGTACTTTAACATATCTGAGATCATAATGAGTATGATTTGAATAGTTAGGTAGATAATACTTCGTCGGTACCACTCTGTCAGCCTTTTTCTTATAGGCATTTTGCATCTCCGATAAAGAGCAATACCAACAGTCAAGAATAGGTGGGCCAAAGGCCAAAGCCAAAGGGCTAGATGGAAAATGAGGAAATTTGATGTTTCCAAAATGAAGAGCGTAAAGATATTTGTCTTTCGCATAACCAGGGATTTTAAGTGTCGAGATCCTATCCTTTACCTTCTCCTTTAATTCGAAAGCAGCCTCAAAAATGGTCCAACGAAGATTATTAGGTCGATACACAACTCAGAAGAAATTCTAGAAAGCTCGAATTTGTTTAACATGAGTAACCTTACACTTGGTCGATTTCGCCTGAAAATTGGAAAAAGCTGTAGTTAGTTAAGCCAACTTGGCATCAGTATCACCAATGAATGTAACAAAATATGACTACCACCAAGTCTCAAATTCTTTGTTGTGATAGAAAGATGGTTAGAAATGAGTGAGAGTAAGTGTAGGCCTTTATGCCAATATGTTTCCGATGTCTTCTTTGATAACTTCGAAAGGCTGGTCAGATATGATGTTTATCAGCAGCTCGTGAGAATTGAACAAGGACATGGGGACAAGTTGACAGAGTCCAAATTGTCGAGCCACCAAGTTAGGCTGATAAGCGACCAAACCTGGATTCACACCGACAATCACAGAAGACAAAAATTGGGGAGTTAAGTAACGTCTCCATAGTATTAGGGAATTTTTCCTGTCTTCTTCTCTTGCAGGTGGGAAAGCCCTAGTAAACCACTCTGGGCCATCTTGTTTATCATGAAACGGGGCCATAGAGGGTGTGAAATTGACTCTTGTCAACATGATGTTGAACAGTAGTTGGAAAACTTCAGGATTTGGGGAACCCTTGTCAATAGGAGTCAGAGGAATAAGGCGTTGCCAAACGATACGGACAAATACATTCTTTTTCTTTGGATTAGTAGGGTCGAAATGCTAGATTTGATTAGCAGCGTCAGTCAAGGATGCGTAAAGAGAGGCCAAAATCAGCTGGCCTAAAGCAAGATTCTCACCCATGTGCAATTAGGTAGCCATATATGAAAATTGTTTGGTCACCTGCATCGACCTGGAGCAAAAAATAAAGCGAGACAACCACAAGGTTAAAAATGCTACATGCTCTTCATCGGTTATGGGGCCAGAAGTTTGAGCATGATGGTCGATGAAGTTGTTGTATGTTGGTTTAACAGCTTCACCAACATCGAACTTTAGTGGCACAGGTTCAGCATCTCTATATTTAAAACTATGTTAGATGTTTTTAACCCTGTGAGGGCAACAATGTTGAACAGGGTAGGAGTAATCATACCGCACTTAGTATGAAAAGTGTTGGTCGACCCTTCCCAAAAACGAATGGCAGCTAGGAGTATGCCACTAGAGTAAGGCTGGCCACATCAAGAAAGTTCTAACAATGTGTAAATTCCCATTCTTTTCAATTGATCTCCTTTGCTGGTTTCTAAACGTGCCATCCAAGCAAAAAACATAGGGCAATGCAGAGGTGGAGAAGTTCTAAACTTCCTGTCAATATACTTGAGTGAAGTAGGGTTTGGAAAAGAGATTATGGGTTTGGTAACAGTGCTAGTAGGAAAAAAATGCTTCCTTATCATCAACATAGATTTTGGAAGATTCATCTACAGGAAGTGGCCCTAAAAAAGCTAGGGGTTTTTCTTCAAGAGAAAAAGGGATAAGTACCTGAGATTGCCATATTTTGGCTTTCTTCTCAGCAAATGGAGGTTCCGGCATATAAGTTATGTCGTCAACGAGGCGTAGTTGAAGAGCGATTGCTAGAGAAAAAGTTTGATTATCAGCATTCGCCATTGTAAAAAGGTTGAAGGAGGATGAAGATGGGGAACAATAATGAAATTTGCAAGTTCTGCGTTTTTCTGAAGCAAGGGTGTAAAGGAGCAAAGAAAAGTAGAAAAAAAAAGAGAAATAAGGGTATTTAAAGACTCTAAAAGGAAGGAAGAAATAATTGGGAAAATCTTTGTGATTTCCTAGGTTTAAATCGTGCCATTTGAGGGACACGTGCTGCAAGATCAACGTGAGTTAATGGGCTACATCTCCCACTAAAAGTGCAATGATGGCAAAAAAATTAAATGTCACATGTCTCGAGGCTGAAAAGCGTGATACGTTACCATGATTACATGACGTCACGAAAAAGACGGAATAATAACGTTTGCTTTTGGAGGGATGGAAACAGTTTCGTGAAATAGTAAAACCGACACTTCAAAGATGCCATTATCTCATACGAGTCGAAATTCGAAAATGGAATCTCTGGGGGGAATTTTGTTACCTTAAAAAATATTAAGGTATTCAAGCACATGTATTAAATGAGGATATTCTCATAAGCTAAGGGTCATCCTCTGAAGTAGGGATTTTTAGGAAATTGGAGCCAAAGTGTTTGAAAATTTGGTTTTATTAAACTAGATTTAATGTTTAAAGGGAATGTCACGCAAAACTGTCGAAACTTAGCTAGGTCGACCAAAAGGAAATAAAAGGATATATGTTAAGATATGGTCGAAACTGGTTTAGTCGACCAAAGGGTGAAAGACAAGGAAAATAGTCAAAATTGGTTTATGTCAACCAAAAGGGTTTCTAGACTTAGAGGAATTGTTGTTGAGTTTTAACTCTTGCCAAATGGAAAGTGTCGAAGTGAGTCAGAAGCGGTTTACCTTCAGAAGCTAGGAGCGGGAACATTTAAATTTTAAAGTCATCAGCAGTTGCCAGCGGTTTACAATTTGTTTAAGCGCAAAATAGGTGGCGAAATCCACTGAAGCGGTTGTCTCAATATTTTAATATTGTCCATAGATTTCATCTAGGAAGTTACATTGTAAACATTATAAATAAGCAGATTTAGTGTAGTTTTTGGTGTGTTCACTTGTATGCTCAAAATCACTTGTCAAACCTCTGTCATTCCGAGCCTTAGGAAACAAAGAGTGAAGAAGTGCTTGATGTACGTGAATCACCACTTTTATTAAAATGCAAATCCTTTATTTTTCAACTGTCTCTTTCGAATACTTTATTTGCTTTCTATGTACTGTCGAACAACGCCTTTAAGTTATTGTCTACTTCACGTAAACAATTCAATACTCTCTATCGGTCATGAGTCACTAGTCAGTTAGTTTATTGAATCTTATTTTCATATGAATACCTTCTATCGGTCCCGAGTCAACAGTCAGTCGATCAATTCATAGTGTGGAAAGCCATTATACTTGTCCCCTTAGTCACAGAAAGTCGTTTCCCTTGATAAGGATTTCGATAGAATAAGTATAATAACCAAACTCTTAGAACATGTCTTAAGATCAGCTGGTCGATCTTGCGAGTTACCCTTAGTTTTAGGACTTTGGGAGGACCAGTGGTTGTTTACCATTTTCCACAGTAAACACTATCAGATTCACTGGGGAAATATAGGTTTCTCAAATAAAGAGACCTGCTATTTGTTGTTATGAGTAGGAATTGCAATAAGGATTCCCTGGGGAAAGAAATATGGCTTCCTGGGGAAAGAAGTAAGACCTCCTGCGAAAATACCAATATATTCCTGTTGAGGAGATAAATTCTTCATGTGAAAAATAAATGCACATTCTCACACAGGTGCTCAAAGCTTGTCGAAATCAAAATAATAATACTGCTGGGGACCACACATTCAAACCAGAAATAAAACCGGAGTGAAACAGTCAACCAAAATAAATTCTCATGAGAAATAAACTCAAGAAGGAAACACGTTCTAACCATACAAAGAGCTGAACAAGAAGGATAAATCAGAATTCTTCCATGAGAGCCAAACTCAATGGGGAAGTTGACACTCTATTGGAGAGAGGATAACATAACTTTGCAAAAAGGGGTAATTTTCCAACAAGATATTAATGAATCCAAATGAGAGATGATTTTCTAAATTCAAATAGGCATGATGTATGTATTAATGCATAAGTGTTATTATGTATATGCTGACAAAACAGACATATAACACTGGGGACAAACGGGAAAAAACAAGTAGGTACCGTCAATACTCGGCTAAATCACATCCAAAATGGAATTTCCATAAGAAAGTAAGCACCAACTGAGGACACAAATTCCTACTTCACGCTTAACTTCACTGGGAAGGAACATAATCCTAAAATAATCCAATCATAACAATAAATCAATACATAAACAGGGATATAACATCCTCCTCCAGGCTTCACCGAGGAATATCACACAGACTTCAATGGGGAAAAGCAAAATTTTCAAGGTCTGTACTTCTACCAGGGATTGCAATACTGCTCTCAATGGGGAAAACAACACTACAATGTCGGGACATCAAATTCGGATATTGTTCTGACTTCATCGAGGAGGGCAACACCACATCATTGAGAGGAACCCAAGATACATTCTTCAATAATGAGAGTGAGGAATGCACCAACTTCTCTAGGGAGAACTTATGAAACTTCCCGGGGATAGTCTTATCCAGAGATTTAAGAAGTCAAACATTACAGCAAGAAATCAAACTTATGGGGATTTTAAATCAAATTCGCCACTTGGCGGGAGAAAACCCAAAAAGTTGACAATTGTTTCAACATTTATTAGAAAAGACATTGCCCTTTTTTGGTTTCCTGGGAAACAAACAACAATAATAATTCTGACACTGCAATGGATGGTGTTTTGCAAATGACTCCATTTCAGCATGCAAAGGGGAAGAGACTTTTCGTCATGTGAGTGAAGACCTTACTGGGGAATTTGGGATAAAGACTTTATATTAGGAAAACCCGATATCCCAATGTACCAAGAATTTACTGATGAAGATGGGATCACAAACCCAACATCACAACATACACCAATTGGTCCCGTCTTCAACTAACTGGGAAACACATGAAAATCATACTCATTCCAGCAGAAGTGCCTTGGGAGAATTTTCTTGGGGAAATCAGACTTTCAAAAGTTTCTAAATTTGTCTGTCACTGGAATCACTATTTTTGTTCTCCTTGAGTCACAAAATATAAAGAAATAAGTAATTTGTAAATTCTTTACAAAAAATAACATTGAGAAGTGTCAGAGGCACATGAATTTTGTCAGCATAAATCTGGTACTTATGGCACTTCTTTGCAAATTTGTAACAGTCAGATTCCATTGTCAGCCAATAGTAACCCGCCTTAAGCATCTTCTTTGCCATCGAATGTCCATTGGCATGGGTACCAAAGGAACCTTTATGAATTTCACGAATCAACACGTCTACTTCGTGTCTATCCACGCATCTGAGCAAGACCATGTCATAATTTCTTTTGTATAACACATCTTCATTGAGGAAAAAGTTACCTGCCAACCTTCTGAATGTCTTTCTATCTTTGTTTGACGCACCAGTCGGGTATTCCTGAGTCCAGAGGAAACGTTTAATATCACAATACCAATGCTTTCCATCTACTGATTCCTCCTCCGCAAACACATGAGCCAGTCTATCCAAACACATGAATCCACATGTCTGCTTCGTGTCTATCCACGCATCTGAGCAAGACCATGTCATAATTTCTTTTGTATAACACATCTTCATTGAGGAAAAAGTTACCTGCCAACCTTTTGAATGTCTTTCTATCTTTGTTTGACGCACCAGTCGGGTATTCCTGAGTCTAGAGAAAACGTTTAATATCATAATACCAATGCTTTCCATCTGCTGATTCCTCCTCCGCAAACACATGAGCCAGTCTATTCAAACATCGCACTGAGATACGAGGCACGTCGTTCTAAGTATTCACTTGATACATAGAAGCCAGAGTTACCAAAGCATATGCCATCTGATTTTCATCTCTCGGAATGTGATGAAATTCAACTTTTTTAAAGAAAGGTAATAATCTCCTAGCATAATCTTTGTAAGGGATCAAGCCAGGGTGACAAGTATCCCATTATCCTTTAATCTGATTCACTACCAAAGCCGAGTCACCATAAACATTTATAACTTTGATTATGAGATCAATGGCTTCTTCAAGTCCCACGATACAAGCCTCATACTCCACCATATTATTGGTACAATCAAATGTCAGCCTTGCAGTAAAAGGAATGTGTGATCCATGAGGAGTGATAATCACAACACCAATTCCTTTCCCATAAGCATTTACAGCTCCATCAAATACCATACCCCACCGGGATTCAGGGTCAGGATCTTCCCTAGGCAACGATTCATCATAATCTTTCGCTTTTATAAAAATAACATCCTCATCAGGGAAATCATATTTAACAGACTGGTAATCATCAACCGGCTGGTTAGCCAGATAATCCGCAAACACGCAACTTTTTATAGCCTTCTGAGTGCATTATTCAGTATCATATTCAGACAACAGCATCTGCCAACGGGAAATTCTCTCAGTAAGAGAAGGCTTCTCAAAAATATGCCTAATTGGATCCATTTTGGAAATTAACCAAGTAGTATGATTTAACATATATTGCCACAACCGCTTTGCTGCCCAGGCAAGAGCACAACATGTCTTTTCCAGCATAGAATACCGCGACTCACAGTCAATAAAATTCTTACTGAGATAATAAATGGTATATTCCTTATTTCCCGTTTTATCTTGTTGTCCCAAAATACAACCCATAGAATTATCTAACACTGTCAGATACATGATCAATGGTCTTCCTTCAACGGGAGGGAGCAAGATAGGAGGTTCAAGCAGATATTCTTTAATACTTTCAAATGCTTGTTGGTGATCATCTGCCCACACACAACCTTGATCTTTCTTTAACAACTTTAAGATCGGTTCACATGTTGCAGTCATATGGGAAATGAATCTGGAAATGTAGTTCAAACGCCCAAGGAGGCCTCTAACTTGCTTTTTTGGTTCTTGGCGCAAGCATTTCTTGAATTTCTTTGACTTTTTCTGGTTCAACTTCAATTCCTTTTTGACTGACAATGAAACCTAACAATTTCCCTGATCATACACCGAAGGTGTATTTATTTGGATTCAAGCGGAGACGATACTTCCTCAAACGCTGGAACAACTTCAATAAATCTTCTACATGCCCTTCTTTAGTCTGGGATTTGGAAATCATATGATAAACATATACCTCAATTTCCTTGTGCATCGGATCATGGAATAGGATTGTCATAGCCCTCTGGTACGTTGCACCAGCGTTCTTCAACCCGAAGGGCATCACTCAGTAACAGAATGTTCACCAGGGTGTGATAAACGTTGTTTTTTACATGTCCTTAGGAGCCATTCTGATTTGATTATATCCATAAAATCCATCCATGAACGAGAATACTTTGAATTTTGATGTACTATCAACCAACATATCAATATATGGCAATGGAAAATCATCTTTTGGACTAGATTTGTTTAAATCTCTATAATCAACGCACATGCAAACTTTTCTGTCTTCCTTTGGTACTGGGACAATATTGGAAGTCCATTGAGGGTACACTTATGTCACAAGAAAACCGGCATTAATCTACTTTAAAACGTCTTCTTTAATTTTTACTGCCATAACTAGGTGAGTTCTTCGCAATTTCTGCTTGACCGACAGGCAGTCTGGCTCTAACGGCAATTTCTGCTTGACCGGCAGGCAGTCTGGCTCTAACGCAATTTCTACAATATCAGTATCCAAACCAGGAATATCTTGGTATAACCAAGAAAAGATATCCACATACTCTTTCAACAGTTCAACCAAACTGCTCTTCACGTCGGGATGCACCAATATTCCAATCTTGACTTCTTTTGGATCTTCCTCTGAACCCAAATTGTTTGTCTCTAACGGCTCTTTATACATATGAATGGCATTTTCCTCGCGCTCGAGAAACCGTGGAACCTCTTCTGGAATTTCATCATATTCTTCTTCTTTGACCCCATACACAAGATATTTAAGGTTGGGAGAGGGTGCAAGGTCATTGTATTCAACAAGTTTTTTAATTAATCTGCACATATGATTTATGATTGCTTTTTAGAAACTGACACATATATCAAGTGATTATGCATATTTACTTACAGTTATTATTTATTCCAAAAGAGTTTTTTCTAATTACCATTTTCCAAGAAAAAAAGGCAGAAAATAAAAACACAATTTGAGAATCAAAGACAACTTTTATTAATGATTTTAATGATCAAAGCAAACAGATAGGCCCATACAATATCAACTTTCACCTTGGGCAGAGTGAAATCCTTTTGCCAAGATTAACAAAAAACAAATTACTTTGAAACATGGATGCAAGAGGGAACATTCATAGTGACCCAGTTCTGGACTCTGACTTCATGTGTTACATAGTTCGACATTTATTGCTCTTCTTCATCCTCCATAATAGCATTGATCCTAGAAATAGTTGGATGAAGGTAACTGTGATACAGTGAGAGAACTGACTTGGGTCGTTTGCATTTGATCACAATTGTGCGGATAGCAAGATTCACCAACAACTTTTCTTTTATCCAAAAGGAAAGGTAAAAAAGCACAGGAAAGACCTTTAGAGATGTTTTCTTGAGTTCGGGGGGTAGATTATGAAAAGAGAAGGTGTTAGCACCCCTTTCACCCATGGTTTTCCATGGGCTCTTAGTTTCTCGCTAGATCACTTGCTTTGTTTGGAAGTCATGCTTTTTTGTTGTGAGTTTTGAAAGTATTTTGAAAATATCATTGTAATGGTTCTCGTCTCTATAAGAACGCATACAAAGTGTTGTTTTGAAAAATAGTTCAAATAGGTGTTTGTGTAGTGTGTTTTTTGAAGGTGATTTTGAAAAGATGTTTTTGTAATGGTTCTCGTCTCTTTAAGAACGCGTACAAAGTATTTTGTCTTTTGAAAATGTTTCAAAGTGAGAATGTTGGTGTATAAAATGTTTTTGTTATGAG
This sequence comes from Vicia faba, assembly GCA_948472305.1. Taxonomy (NCBI): domain Eukaryota; kingdom Viridiplantae; phylum Streptophyta; class Magnoliopsida; order Fabales; family Fabaceae; genus Vicia; species Vicia faba. The sequence continues at coordinate 1,633,136,044 of OX451739.1, read as the reverse complement.
CAAGCGAGCAACTAGGAGCAACCTACCTACTCAAAAGGTCTTAAATGTTCTTTTCCTCCTCCTTTAGATGTTGCTAACTTACCATTGATTTGGTAAGAAGCCCCATCGTTGGATGTGAAGGGACAGGCGCGGGTCAATCGTACAGTCATAGAAGGTAACTTGTGAAACGCTTTAGCAATTTTCGTGAGGAACTAGATCATTTTACCAAAGGCAACATCGAGGAACATCGAGGGACTACGATCTTTTTTATCGAAGGGTCTTTGCTAAAGCGTCCCATATTCGAGGGACATGATTGTTTTTCCGAGGCAACAAGCTAGGTTACCCTAGAGGTGCGCGTGTGAAAGTGTGTTTGATTTCAAGTTAATTTGTTCTTTGATTAGGGTTATCTGGAAATTGATTTTAAATCTTGCCATACACGCCTAATTACTATACAGTATAAAGAAAAACAGTAAATTGCGAAAATTAAAATTCTACGCTATTACAGAGCTTTTGGGAGTGGGGAATACAAATTACAAATGGGGACGGATCAAATCGACAATGCGATAAAAAGTCCAAATAGGCAATCAATACAACCAAATCGAATCAAATCGTTTAATTAAAACTACAAAAATCTATGAAGTAAAAATTAATTAACAAAATATAAAAATTTTAAGTATTTTGTTTGAAAAATTTGGAAAGAAAATAAAATAAAATTCTATCCTATTAAAGAAAATAATTTTTTACAAAGAAATTAGATCGAATGTATGTATATTTTGTCTTTTGGTATTTTTTATGAAAACAAACAAATTAAGACTAAAGAAAAAGTTAATTAGTAAAAATTGTTTACAAAAATCCCTAACTATATTAATTAAAAAAATAAACTAGATAATTTGAGATTTATATTATTGAATTTTAAGAAAATACAAACAAAATCGATATTCTAAAAAAAAAGAATTTAATGACATAGTTTTTGTAATTTATTATTTTATTTGAACTTTAAAGTCTAAACAAATAAACTAAGAAAATGATATTTGAAAGAAAGGGAGGGGTTTAAACAGTAAATAGGGAGTGCTAGCAAGAAAATCGCTATTGGGCTTTAGCTACTGGTTAAATTGAAGCCCAATAATTTATTTTTTTGTTTAACAAAAAGGGAATGAAGTAAACAGAAAAAAGAAAAAGAAAATGTCCCCTAGGGGGGGGGGGGGGGGGGGGGGCGAACTCGGGACCCCTTGTCTGTTAATTGTGTGTTTTGGCAGTTGAACTGTATTGCTTATTTGTTATAATTATGAATTAGTTAGTACAAAAGGGAAAAACAAATAGAAGAACATTGGGCTAGCAGCCCAATGGGCTGACCCGGTTAGAAGAAGGACAAGGAAAGGAAATTTGTAACCCTAATATGATTAGGCGCCGCAGTACTGTGGCTTGGTCATGGGGAAGACAAATCAAATTGTCATTATCAGTTCCCTAAAACATGATGCCCTCTTCCCCAAAACCGATGACTTCCTCTCTCCTCTTGTTGTTCAATTCTCTTCTCCCTCTCTCTGATCTATCCTTCGTTCATCTCCTACTCACAACCCATCGAATTTGCCTTCTCCGATGTTCCAACGACAGTCTCCGCCACCACCAAGATCCACTTTTTCACGAAAGAAGCTGAACAACAAGGTCTACAATTTTTATTATGTTCGACTGTTCATTCTGTAGACGCTTCTGAAGTTGAATCACTAAATGAAACAAAACAGATTCTCCAGTAAGTCTAACAACCACTATTTGAGGGATGATAATATTGTTCTAAAATGTTGACCAATTTCCCAAAGTGTTGTTTTGCGGAACTACCAGGTTTTAGAAAATATACGATTGACTTGGAGATAGCCTTTGCAGGGGTGGATTTAACAAGTATTTTTTTGTTGTTTTCTCTTTGTTGCAGGTGGGTGTATGTTGTCGGTTCTGGTGGTAATAGATAGAGGGAGACAAAATATGGTGGAGGAGAGGCCGCATGAAGGAGAGAGTTGTAGACGGGGTTAACAATTTTCGTTGGTTGTTATTGGTGTTCTATATTGCCATTGTTTAAGAGATGAATGATGAACATTTACTGTTTTTGCTGATTTTTTGGTAAGTTTCGATTTTTTTTAGTACACTGTATAATTTTTCTGTGTGTTTTTGTTTAACAGAGTTATTATGACAGTAAAAACAAACAAAACAAATAGTATGTTTATGAGGCAAGAAAGGGAGACTTACAGATATTATTGATTGTTTTTATAGTGACTCCACGCTTTCTTTGACAGAGAAGTTGATTTCTGTGAACCTTTGTTAGACTTTCTGTATTCTTGAATAGAAACTTTTATGAAGGGTTATGGTTTGAAGAAAATGATGGAAAAAAAGGATTTCTTTGATGCCTGGCCTTTTTTTACACAATTGTTGTTGTGATTTATGTATATAGCTTGGTTGCTGTAAAAATGCTTTGTTATTTTTTCTTTTCTCTTCTGATAGCAGCCAAAAAACCGATGCCTTTTGTTGTGTTACTGTCTTCTTATATTAACATGAGGAAACAACTTTTGGGGGGAAAAGGATATGGATTTTTGAACATAATTGTTATGCTGCTTTGCTCCTTTTTGTTGCAGTTCTCCTATTTGCCAATTTTATGCAATTGCTGGACTATTTTTCTTGGTACAGGCTTGGGCAGCAATGCAGGCTACAATGCAGTCTGCTTTCTTGACAGTATTTTGTTTTTTTGTGTTTTATTTTGTTTACAGTAATGAAGGTTGGTCTTCTCTTTTTTTTTGACAGTATTTTCTTTGTGAACCAAACAGAAATATATATTTTTGTGATTTGCAATGAAGATATTGCTTTGGGCCAATGATTAGAAACTGATTGGCAAAGATAAATGAGGCCTTTGTTGGGCTTTGGCAAATGGTGAATTCTCGAAACCGCACACTGATTCTTTCAAGAAAACCCTAATGATGAGAAGAAAAATTCTTTGAAAATTCTTATTTCTTGCTTCAAACATGAATTGTTCACTGACCATTTATCTCTTTCTTTGTTACATGCACGAGCAAAATGGACAATGGGGAGAATCAATGAAGAGTGACTTGAAGTATTTGATGAAGTCTTGAAGATGAAGAAATTCCCTTGTAGCTTAGTACATTTTGTAACATTGCGAATCTTGTAATTTGAATTTTGAGGTTTAGAAACTTGTAAAGTGTATTCCAATTCACTTGTAAATTTAAACAATGAATTTCGATTCACTTTGAATTTGTTTCTACAAAACTTGCAAAAACTGAATATTCCTTGATACAATTTATATTATGAGCACAATTTGGATTCTTCTTTGTGGCCTATAAAATTAAAACGCCTCTTGAGAAAAGAGTGAGACTCAAATATTGGAAAGATGCCTTGAATAATGCTTTATATTTTCTTGTAGGATTGAGTCATGAATTCTTGAAAGCTTGAAATGGATGTCTTGAATTTGGAATTGGAATTGATGTTGCACTTGTGATTGATTTGAAATAAATTTTGGAAATTTGAATGAAGATAAATGAAGTTGATGAATGCCTTGCCTTGAATTCGAAACAATTCTCATGAATGAATTTTTTTTCAAATATATCAAACTTGCGCCATAAGCATATTGATCCAATGATCGTTATCGTTTAAACACAAACGATTTAAAGTACGAATGACAAACTATTCATGAACCTTCAAACTCAAACTCTTGTTTCAATGAGTTATCTCAACATAATGATCAACATCTAGAGATTAATAACATTCTAAAGTCAAGAAATTCCTATAGAATTTCAATAACTTTCATGGTCTTCCAAATGCATTTTGGCTTCGATCGTGGAAGTAATCTCAAAGACAATGCTATTTGTGATGCTTCGCAACAAGAATCGCTTCGCAACATTGAAAATTGAAGAAGTTCTGAACCTCGAAAATTAGATAAGAATTTCTCGTGATTAGGTCAAATTTGCAAAATGACCTCTAAAGTATTCGAATTTTCTGATGATCTTTCGCACGTAATCAGCTCCTGACTTGTGAAGAGAAATTGGAGATGACGTCAAGGAGAGTCATAGGTAAAAAGAACTGCTCAAAAGTATCGAATAATGAAGAATTTATAATCGTTTAAAATTGATCTCGCAAAGGTCGATTTTTGGGTCAATGCAGTCATTCGTAGTCATCTGAACCATCGACTTGCAATGCAAAGTTTTGAAAACTAGCACGAACATCCTTGAGGAGACAGGAAGATCTATGAAGACCATTTGAAACCATGAAGACTCAATTTTCTTTGAGAAATACAAAACCCTAATTGTTGACTTACTGCCTAGGAAGAGAATTTGTCTGATCAACTTCTGAGCCAAATTGAGTATTCAAGAAGACCTAGGACAATATCTTGAATAAAAAATGAGTGGGAAAATTTTGGGGTACAATAGCTGCCCCTGTTCAATCTTCTTAAACTTGAAAAGTGAGATCGGCATGTTTGTCGTTCGTAGCTTGAAAGTGGAAGATGATTGAACACTAGAGTGCCCAGAAATTTGCACTTGGTGATGTGTTGGTTGATTGTGTAAGGAATGGGCTTAAAGATGCCATTTGGAAAGATAACAGAAAATTGTTGGAAATTGGTTTAAAGATGCCATTTGGAGAGATGACGAAAAGTTGTTAGAGGTGAGCTTAAAGATGCCATTCGAAGATGATTGTTGACAGAAATCAGACCAAGTCTAAGTTTGACTTCAACTGGGAAAATGTGAAATCGACCGTATCTGGTCGGGTCCAGGTCTTATAAGGTTGTAAACTGTTGTCTGGAGATAAGGGAGAAGGAACCTGGATATTAGAGTTGCTTCAAAAGGAAAGCCTGGATCTGAACGAGTATCAGCATGGCATATGTATCTGGAGCGTATTTGAACTGTATGTGAAAGCTGAATCTGAATGAGTATCAGGATGGCATCCGTATATGGAGTGTATCTGAACTGTATCTGAAAGCAGAATCTAAATAAGTATCAGGATGGCATCCATATCGTGAGCGTATCTGAACTGTATCTGAAAGCTGAATCTGAATGAGTATCAGGATGGCATCCGTATCTAGAGCGTATCTGAACTGTATCTGAAAGTTGAGTCTGACTGAGTATCAGGATAGCATTCATATCGGGAGCGTATCTGAACTGTATTTGAAAGCTGAATCTGAATAAGTATCAGGATGGCACCCGTATCTGGAGCATATCTGAAGGCTGAATCTGAATGAGTATCAGGATGGCATCCATATCTGGAGCGTATCTAAACTGTATCTGAAAGCTGAATCTGAATGAGTATTAGGATGGCATCCGTATCTGGAGCGTATCTAAACTATATCTGAAAGCTGAATCTGAATGAGTATCAGGATGGCATCTGTATCTGGAGCGTATCTGAACTGTATCTGAAAGCTGAATCTGAATAAGTATCAGGATGGCATCCGTATCTGAACTGTATCTGAAAGCTAAATCTGAATGAGTATCAGGATGACATCCGTATCTGAACTGTATCTGAAAGCTGAATCTGAATGAGTATCAGGATGGCATCCGTATCTGAAGTGTATCTGAAAGTTCAGCTGGTCGTGTAGACAATTGTCCTCGGCCTGTTTCAGGTATTAATCTCTGATTTGTTAATGATAGTCATTGATTAACCTTATCGTACAAAGGGTAAAACATTAGCTGTATGCAATGTCATGATGTATGAAATGCATGGTATAATGAGATTGTGATATGTGTATTCGTGTCATTGATGTTTATGATATATGGACGCGATTTATGCGTATGTGAGCTAATCTGCTGTAATGCTGTTAGATTAGGAAAAATATATCCCTGACTGCTGCTGAGGATACGGAGTGCAAGTCTTCATGTTTTGAAGTGTTTGATGAATTTCCACTTAGAGAAATAAACTTTGTCGTAAGGGAAATGCCGTGTACTGCTTGTAAAATCCTGTTGGGAAATCCTGAGAAATTTGGCGACTTCTACCGTGAGTGATAACTGGAAGTTTTATTCCGCTGGGGATTAAACTGCACATGGTGGGGGATTTTTATGGAAATAGCTTAGAGAGATTTCCCTGTTTCTTAAAGCCATTAGTGATTGTCTTTCTATTTTGTTCATTTGTAAATGGTAGTTACGTTCAAATGCATATGTTCAAAAATGAATCATTGGACGTTTTTGTAAACAAAACACAAGAGTAAAGAAAAATAGATAGTTTTGTACTTTCAAAGGGATTTCTTTGTATTGACTTTGAGTAAGTCTTTTTGTACAATGAGACAAACATTCTAGTAAGAGAATGCTGTTGTAAAAAATGAAAATTTGATACAAAGAAAAGATAGCTATGTAAAATAATCCCATGGGGTTCCCATTCTGCTATAGCCTTCGTGTCTCTGAGCATCTTGTCTATTTGTTGCATTGTCCGAGGCTGATTGAATTGATCAGAACCGTCAAGTTTGCAGGTTATCCGTAAGGTGATCCAACGGGACATAGTCATACGCTTTAATTCCCTAACTTTTTCCTGGACCTCCCTTTCGGGTTTTCAGTCCACTGGGATACCCTTTTTTTGCCCAAGTCTCCCTTTCAGGTTTTCAACTTGCCGGGTGTACATATTTTTTTTTTGTTTTATCCCTAATTTTTGCCCGAACCTTTTTGGTTCGCCGGGATGCCCTTGTTTTGCCTAGGTGTGTCAACCTAGAGGGTCTCTTATGCGTAGTATCTTTTGACTATGTCTGTGTTCATATGATGCCGCAGGTCGTCGCCATCCATAGTGGTTAAGATCATGGCTCCACCAGAGAATATGCTTTTTATCACAAATGGTCCTTCGTATGTAGGAGTCCATTTGCCCCTGGGATCACCCTGCGGTAGTATGATACGTTTGATCACCAAATACCCTACTTGATACACTGGGCGTCTGGCCTTTTTGTTGAAAGCCTTGATCATCCGTTTTTGATACATTTGACCATGATAGACAGCAGTGAGCCTTTTCTCATCAATCAAGTTCAGTTGATCAAGTCGGGTCTGGATCCAATCGTCTTCGTTTATCCCTGCATCCTTCATAATTCTCAGAGAGGGGATCTGGACCTTAATAGGCAGGACAACCTCCATGCTTTATACCAGAGAGTAGGGTGTTTCCCCGGTTGATGTACGTGCTATGGTACGATAACCGTGGAGAGAGAATGGTAGCATCTCATGCCAGTCTTTGTACGTGACTGTCATTTTCTGTATGATATTTTTGATGTTCTTATTTGCGGCTTCGACAACACCACATATTTGTCTGGTAACGGGAAGAATTGTGATGATGGATCTTGAATTGCTCGCACAGGGCGGTGATCATAGTATTGTTTAGATTCATACCATTGTCTGTGATGATCCTCTCTAGGATACCATACCGACATATGAGATTCGGTTTAATGAACCGAGCTACAAGAATGATATCAAGGAGTTCTTGGACATTTTGGAAAGCTTACAATGTTCTCTACAACCCATCTTTGAATTTCTTTTGAAGATTCCCCTTGGAACTATGTGAAAAATTGCCATGAAGTTAGGTCAAAAATCTGCCTAACTAGGGCAAAATTTCACTAAGTCTTTTTTAGTTCATGAGCATGTACTCACAAAATTATAACTTAAGATCCAAGCATTTTTAGGAGAAGTTGTATGAAGAAAAGTTGTAGATTTCATGGAGATATACAACTTTAATGTTGAAAGTTTCTCTTGAATCATCTTGCACCATGATGAAAATTTGACTTAAAGTTATGAAAAAATAAGAAAATTCTCATACTTAGAAAATTTTCTAAGTTTAGAAATTTTGACTTTTCAAAATGAAATCTTGATTTCTTGATGAGTAAGTTTCCTATTTTGACATGTTTTGATGAATTGTGATCTTTGGAACTTGAATATGACCAAAAAGTCAAAGTTTGACTTTTTAGTATACAGTTGACTTTTGATCAGTTGACTGCAAAATTCATCTGTCAATCCAATGGATTTGCAATGCTTTGAATCATGTCATTATGTAAAAATGATTCAATTGGACTCTTGAGATCATGCCTTAAACCAGTTGACCATTTGCTAGGTCAAAAATCAGAAATTGCCCTTTCCTAGTCAAAACCCTAATTTTGACCATTTTGCCCTTTTGGAGATTTGATCAACTTTCTTGAGGAATTATGGTCCAAATTTGATCAAATGATACATATGAGTCTAAAATGTTGATGTGGATAAAAAACTGTGAAGTTTGACTGTAAATTGGCCATGGTTGACTTTTTCCCCAATACAACTGATTTTTAGGTCAACTATTCAATTGACTGATCAAAAGTGTGATCCAAGGCTTGAAACTTGACATGAGTAATCTTGGGAGTCCATAATAATCCATGAAAGTCATATGAAGCATTGAAAGTTCAAATGTCCTTGTGCAAACTCAAACCCTAATTCTAGTCATTAGTGCCTAAGGAGGTGCCTTGAGCTGATCAAACCCTAGTGCAGTCTTGAGCCCAAGGAGATCTTGTGAGCAAATTCTTGGTAAGTGAGAGGGAAAATTTTAGGGTACAACAGCTACGTTAGTGTGACACTCTAGCTTGTACTATTTTCCTTGAGTCAGTCAAGGATAACATTAGGCTTCCACATAGTGTCATTAAGTACTAACTGACCTTTAGAACCTTAAATTAATTCATCTTGGCCATTAGAAAGTAGTGAGATGGCCGACTTTGGTGCAAAATGAAGTTGGTTTATACTCAATGCTACACTCATTGAGATTGGACTTTCGGGATATTTCAGTCCCAATTTCGATGCTTGAGCTGAAACAATGCCTGAGAGAAAGATCAATGATATGAGATCCCTAGAACCCGGTTACTATTTCTAGGACAGGTTAAGCCAACCAAAATTCAAAAGGGTACTTATCTATAGACCTCATGCAAGCCTTTAAACCTAAGGTCTTTGTGTGACTTATTTGTGTTTTCTATTCTGTTTCAAGCATTAACATAACATCATAAACATCATAACATAGCATTTGCACTAACCATTTCAAGGACCTAGAGATTTACCTCTTCTCAGTTTTGTAGGTTATGGCTCCCGCTCGCAGAAATACCATCCAGATCAACTTCTCATGGATACCTGCAAAGCTTAGAGAGTTTGTCTCAAGGGTTCATTAAAGTTCTCAGTTCAACAAAAGACATGGCACTTGCTCAGTTTGGTTACTTCCGATTTTGAAGAAGGTATGATGAGCGTCATATTCTAGTTCTTTAGTCTTAAACATCATTGCTTCACTTTCCCCGATTATCAGTTGGTGCCCACGTTGGAAGAATTCTTTAACTTACTTGGAGTTCCTATATTGGAGAAAATACCCTTCACTAGTTTAGAATAAGATCCAAAGCCTGAAGATGTTGCCATAGCTTTGCACTTGAAACAATCTGACATTGAATCTAATTGGGAAAGGAGAAGTGGGGGTTAAAGGTCTTCTTGCAAAATTTCTGATAGAGAGAGCTCAGTTGTTCCTAGACGCCATGAGTTTCCATGCTTTTGAGGATATCTTGGCCCTCCTGATCTATGGTTTGGTATTATTCCCTAATCCAGACCAACATATAGATGTGAGCACCATCAAGATTTTCCTTACTCACAATCCAGTGCCTACATTGCTCGGAGATATTCTACATTCTCTCCACACTCGTACTATGAAGAAACGAGAGACTCTTATGTGTTGCATACCTTTGCTCTATAGGTGGTTTATTTCGCACCTTCCTCAATCAATAATGAAGAATGATCTAGGCTTAAGATGGTCTCAAAGGTTGATTTCTCTCACTCTGATATCTATTGGTGTTCTCACTCTCAAGAAGACGTCTCTATGATTGATAACTGCGGAGAATTTCCTAATGTGTCGCTCCTTGGAAGTAGGGGAGGAATCACTTATAACCCTTCTCTAGCCTTACGTAAGTTTGTTTACACATGAAGAGACGGTCCTCATGATATGCTCATCCAAGATATTATGTTCGACAATGACAACGATCTTCAAGGTTATCTTCAGAGGTTCATACGTGCTTGGGGCATGGTAAAGAAGATTGATAGTAAGAATTTGGGGCATAAAAATTCCATCCCTTTGGAACCCTACCTCAAATGGGTACGAACTCATGCTCAAAATCATATGATGCCATATCCCACCATCCTATTGGTGATCTTAGAGCCTATTGTTCAAGGGGACGAGTCTTGTGTTATTCTTCATCCTGATATGCCAACAAACTTTAAAAAGTTTTAAAGGTCTTGGATTCAACTCAAGGAATAATGAGACACCTTTGAGACTCAATTATATACAAGTGAGAAGAAAGTGTTGGAACTGACGAAGCAGCTTCACGAGGAGCAGGACTTTAATGCCTATGTCAACACAAAGAGGAAGCGTGCATGGGAGACTTAAGAGTTTTAGAAATCTTTAATTTGTTTCTTTGTAATATTTTGTTTTTCACTTAAACTTACTAATAAAAATCTTTGTTTCCTTTTGATTAAAGAGTTTAAATCTCGCGAGGTCCTTGAAAACATTGCATAAACATATCATGCATATCATTGCATAGAATGTACTTCAAGACATGTTTCTTATCTTTTCGTTGTTTATTTCAGCAAAAAGAAATGGCTCTTGAACAAACTGTTAAGGATATTCAAGCATAGAACGCTCAATTCCAACAAATGTTCTTGACTTTGGCTAAAGGACAAGAAGATTTGAAAGCTATCATCACTAAAGAGAAGAAGAAGAAGGTAAAGAAACAGATTGGCATCATGAACATGGGGAGAAGATTTAGAGGACTAGCCAAGGGAGCTCTAGAATTCACAACCCCATCAAACTAAGAGGATAATCAAGAAGAGGATAACAAAATTGTGAAAGAAAAAGATAACAACCCGAGGTATGATGAAGAGGAAGCAGACTATTCTGATGAACAATATCCTCTTGCTGATGACAAGTATAAATAGTTGGAGGATCGTCTCAACATTATGGAGATTCAGAGGGTACCTGGTTTGGACTTTGAAGAGATAGGGTTGGTCTCAGGAATTGTCATCCCATATAAATTCAAAGTTCCCACTTTTTCAAAATATGACGGTGTTTCGTGTCCCAAGCTTCATCTAAGGTCTTACGTCAGGAAGATTCAACCCCATACAGCTGATAGGAAGTTATGGTTCACTTCTTTCAAGAGAGTTTGTTGGAAATGCAGTTGGAATGGTTCTATCAACTGGAAGGAACCAATATTCATAATTGGGAAGACTTGGCTGCTGCTTTTTAGAAGCAGTATCAATACAATGCTGACCTCGCTCCAACCCACATGTGTTGCGACTGGTTTTTTTTAATCAAGATTCACCACTACTAGTTTTTACCCTAAGGAAAGGCACCGAATATGAAAATTTAATTTTTAAAGACAAAGATTCTAAGTTTCAGACCTCTTTAGACGAAAGGAAGGTGTTAGGCACCTTTCATCTACCTTATTCTTAAGGATACTAGGTTTAGGTTTAGGTTTCGGGTTAAACATGGTTTTAATTTTTTAATAAGGGAACTTGCCATGGTTTTAGTCATATGCCTTTGTATCCTCTTATGAGGAATCAGAGTCCTAATTCATAGTTCGTATGGATTTGTGTTTTTTAGGGGTTTCAAAAGTATTTTGAATCGCCTCGCATTTTGACCGGGTGTAAAGATTGCAGAATTTTGGACTAAATGCGCGGTTAGTCAAAATATATTTGGAACCCTTTACCAAAAATTAGTTTTTTAGATTAGTTTATTATGAAAAAAGATTTAAGATCTGTTATGTATTTTTTTATAATATTAATTGCAAAATTTCTTAATTAATGCATGATTTTAAATATATTTTAATGCAATAATATAATAGTAAAAATATATACATATGAGTTTTTAAATAAAATAATTATTTAAATTATAATAAGAATAATAACAATATTTGTGAAAATAAGAATTAATATTAATAATAACAATTATATAAAAAATAAATAATAAAAATAAATAGTATATAAAATATGAAATATAGAAAATAAGAAAATAATAAAAGAAATTAGAAAATATTGAAATAAATCATGAGGGTGCGTTTTTAGGTTGGATAGTAAAAAGATGGGGGTGTAAGAAGTCAGGGCCTGAATTTAGATATTGAATTCAGGCCCAACAAACATGGGGGTGCATAATTGAACTAATGAGTAGAACATGGAGTGTTCTTAGAAGTTGGGCCCAAATTCAGATACTGAAATGGGCCCAGTGGTATGGGGGTGTAAATTGTTTGATGATTCTGTAAAACAAGAAGGAGGGGGTGTAAAACCAAACGGGCTTGGCCCAAACACAACTGTTGGAGGGCCTGGGTGATCAAATGTGCGAGGGTGTATGTGGCATAAGATGGGCTTGGCCTTACAGTCATCCAATGGTGATCAAACAGTTAGATCAAAGGGTGTGTGTTATTACGGTAGGCACGCGCGTACGGAAGAACAACAGAACCTAAAAATTTGTTTCATCACATTATTCCCATTATTTCCAATTACCTTCTGCTCCCTCTCTCTCTCTCATCCATACAAACCCTTCCCTTTGCTCTCTCTCAGTTCATCTCCTTCTTCTAACCCTAAAACCCAAACACCAACACCGTGACGGCGCTCCCAACCATACCCTCTCCCTTACCATAAAATCAAACCCCACAACCCCAAATCAATATTAGAACAAAAAGAGAGCTAAGCCATTTTACCCCTTTCGCGTTTTTATATTTTGACTTCAAGCTTTTGGTCCAATTCGATGCTAATCCCCCTCGGTTTTCCTGATTCACAAGTCTTGGTGAAAGCGGAGTAACAACGGTGTTAGTGGCGGTGCAATTAAACCGTCAATGGCGGTTAGGGTTTCAGATGTTGAAACCCTAATTGTCTTCTCCCTTCTTCAATAATTGGTATATGCTTCAATCTCTTCTCCTTGTCCAGAAGTTTCTTCCTCTTCTCGATAATCTTCTCCGATATCTCAATCATTCCCCCCTCTCTGCATTTTTTTCTCTTGGTATTTTATAGGGTTAGTCTTAGGGTTTACTGTTACAAAGTTTCCATCTTAGATTTAGGGAAATTAGATCAATTATGGATTTGAATCTTGTATAGTTGATTCAGGATTGCTTTTGTAATAGAGATTGATTAATTCGAGATTATGGGCTTTGTTTGTATTGCTTCTGTTTATTTTAAATGAAGATTTTATCCAATTTTAGTTTTGGAGATTCTGTACAATTTTCTGAGATTTGCTTTGTTTGTAATCTACAATATTAGGTTTGGTAATTTACACAGTAAATGTTAATAGAAAAAAATGTGCAGAATCTTCTCATTGATTGAAACAGTACTTGTTTCTTTGGATTTTGGGCATGCATTTGTAATCTTCAACCTAGCCTGTTTCCTGGATTTGGGCCTTGCAATGCACTGTAATGAACTAGCATCCTTTTTTGGTACGTATTTGGCCTAATGGGCCTTGTACAACAAAACCTTTTTCCTCAAAAACTCTTTATATAAAAAAAATGTCTGATAAAACATTTTAAAAATCTTTTAATAATAAACAGTAAAATAATTATATAAAAAAATATTTTTAATAATAACAAAAAAAAAGTTTAATAATAATAACGTTTTTTATGCAAATAAAACCAGTAATGCTAAAAAAAGTCCAATGGGCTAATTAAACTTAATGGACCTGTAATTTGAATTTTCACCCCCCTTTTCTTACAGTAGACCTCTATATAAGCCTTATATTAATAAATAGTTTATATATAAAATCAGTAAAACAATGTTTTAACAACAATGATAAAAATGCCAAATGGGCTAGTTTTGAAAATCTTAATAGGCCATATGAATTCTTATGAGCTTCTTATTGCCATTTCACTCCCTTTTTCTTTACTAACAAAAACATTTAAGTGGGCTTTTATAATTAAAATTTAATTCTTTTTTCTGAAATAATTTTCCATATTCGCATCTCATGGGCCATTGGCCAACATGTTTCACGAATAGGCCTACGGGTATATGGGTCTTTCTGATTTAGAAAACCCCACTCCCTTGGATTAAGACACACCCCTTGTTGACTTGGATTCTTGAAAATGGGCCACCAGATATTGCTAGACCATTCTTAATTAAGACATTTATCTTCTATTTTAATCTGAAAAGTATTATCGTAAAGGTAGGGCAAATTTGGGGTACGACAACATGCAACTCCAAAGCATGTCTATGGGTTCCAGTGAGGGTTTCAAAGATTACACCCAAAAGTGGAGGGATCTTGCAGGTTGAGTCCAGCCTCCCCTGTCTGATAGGGAGTTGGTAGACATGTTCATGGGTACTCTGACAGGCCCATTTTTCAACCATTTGATTGAAAGGTCTTCATCTGGATTCACTGAGTTGATATTGACAGGAGAAAGAGTTGAAGCTGGTATCAAGAGTGGTAAAATCCAAGGGGTGTATCCTCAAGTGCTGTGAAGAAACCGTTCAGTGGAAAGAGGGAGGTCACTGTGTCCTATGGTCAGAGAAGTCATGGTAAAGTTGAATGTTGTCCAACGGTAGGAGCTGTAACAATCTCTAACCCTGCACCGGCTCAATAATCAAATAATCAGTGCATGAAGGTTGCACCTAGAAGACAGTTTATAAGAATTAATATGCCACTGTCTTAGGCATTACATCATTTGTTAAAGGTTTTCCTGATTACTTTGAGGGATCCTCCTCAAAACCCAAACACTTCCTCTCCCTTCTATAATCCAAATGTACGGTGTGCTTACCACTCTAACAGTCCGGGGTATGACACAAATGATTATTGGGCTCTGAAGAACAGGTGTGATACGGTGGCAGAACCGACTGTTTTAAAATGCTGGTTTGCATTTTGCGTTTTGTGTTTGCAAAATGTCACGGTAAGCAATAGTCGCCACCGACTTTTATTTCATCCAACCGGAAAGGAAAAAAGTACAGAAAAAAAATCCTTTTTCGAGATTTTGAGTACGGGGGGTAGATTATAGAAAGGGAAGTGTTAGCACCCTTTCTATCCATGGTTTTCCATGGGCTCTTAGGTACTTGCTCATCTTTAAAATTGCTTGTGTACGTGCTTTGTTTTGAAAAGAGTTTTAACTTCGTGATAACCCTTGTATCAGTCCTCAAGGGTGTGACGAAGTTGTTTTGAAAATTGTTTTGAAATGTGTAAGTGTGAAAAGTTTTGATTTGAGCAAGTACCTAATAGAATCTACCTACTCGAAAAAAAGATCGTTTCTATTCTCGTATCCTTTAGACAACACTATCCTACTATTGAGAAATAGGTAACATCGTTGTTGGAGTTGTAAGGGTCAATTCGTAAGGGATGTACGATCACTAAAGCAATGTTAGGACATCTTAGTAATAACCCTAAAGTCTTAATATCATATTCGAGGCAACATTTCCGAGGCAACATTTCAGAGGAAACATTTCCAAACGGGACATTTGATCTTTGTTAGACAGGAGGGCAACCACTAAGACACCCTATACTTAATGATCGTTTACCGAAGGAAACCGAAATGAGAGTATACCCTAAGAGTGATATGTGCGAGTGATCTGTTTTCAATTATTTAGTCTTTGCACATTAGGGTTTTCTAACTGTATTAAATTATCATGCAATCTTGTCATACAACTCTATTACATACATCTAGACAGTGAAATATTTGCAGAGATTAAGATGCGAGAAAGTAAATCTACGCTATTACAAGGCTTCAGAGAGGGGGGTTAATTACATAGCCAAGAATCCAGAAAAATAAGCGATAAGTAAAAGCTCTAAATTAAACTATTACATACCAGTGAGAAGTTACAACAATATTGGCAAAAACAAATAATCAAAACGCGGTGAATTAAATGCGAAGCGACTAGGGTTTTGAACCTTGACTAAACTTAATTGTAATTGATTAAAGTAAACATGTTTTTTGTCATTTTTTTTATTTAAGAAAATAATGAAATAATTGAATTAAAAAAGAAAATCCTGAGTTCTAATTAATTTTAATTGTGAAATAAATTAGAATTTCCTTAAATTAATTAAAATAATTACTTAAAAACATTTATTAAGCAAATAAGTCTTCTTTCTGTGATTTTTGGTTGGTTAATTTTAAAAAAAATATAATAATTTTGGTGTTGATGAAAAAAAACAGAATAATTAAAGAAAAGAAAATTAAAGAAAAGTAATGGAAATAACCAAGTGAGCCAGCTGTCAGCAGTTCTGGTTCTGACTGATGGGGTCCAGAAGATGGTGGCCCTCAAAAGATGGGGGTACTGGATCTGATCCTAGAAGGTGGATCCAGCAGATGATGACCCTCAGAAGATGGGGTATGTTGGATCTAGTTCTGAATGGGATATAGAAGATGATGGCCTGCACGTGCTGGATCTAGTTCTGACTGGGATCCAGAAGATGATGCGCTGGATCTGATCCTGGCTAATGGATCAGAAAGATGGTGCACTGGATCTGATGCTGGCTAGTGGATCCAGAAGGTGATGATCCTCAGAAGATGCACGTGCTGGCTCTGGCGAAAACAAAGGAGAAAATACCAAAAGCTCACGTCTGGGATCGAACCCAGAACAATGAGCTTCTGACCTCCTTCTTCTGACCAACTATGCTGGACGTTAGTTTATTAATATAATAGAAACAAACAATATATATCAGAACTACAGGTTTCTAGCCAAAATAATGCGCCAGAATTTGAATCGGCCAGTCAGGTTGTGACACGCTATTGTCTTCTTCCCTGGAACCGTCGTTTAAAGTTCTAAACTTTTACCTACAGGCACTTACTATAGGTACATCCCTGTATAATTCCAAAATCGTGTATGTTTAAGATAAATCGCCATGGTTGGTACTATTCTACTCGTTTCAACCTTACGAGTCTCCTGGTACCAAAATCATTACCCAATTTTGCCTATCCTGCAAAGCCCTAATCAAGAACATGAAACCCTAGCTATGGCAACTTCATGTACAAGGGTCAGAAATACAATTAAATGGTATCAAAAGCTTGAAAACTCAAAGACAAACACGAATATATCATTAGAATATGCAATGGGTGAGTGAATCAATGAAACTGAATTCGAATTTGGAGGCATATCGTGATACCTCTATCTTGCAATTCCAAGCGTGGAAAGGCTTGAATCTGATTGGAAAATGCTCCTGGAATGTCCAGCAACCTATTGGCAACCTGAGAATGGCACAAATTGACCTCTAACACAGAAATTGGATCACCACTTTTCTTGCAATTTTTGAGTTTTTCTTTAGCCTCTGCCCGACTGCTTCACCCTTTTGTTCTTGCCTTGGCTATGTTCCATATATATTAGAGAATGCATTAGGGTTGTAAAACTAATCACATCTTTGGAAGTTTTTCAAGATTTGATTTTGTTTTCATGGCATATGTAAACCTTCCAAATTTGGCTCAAATACAATCTTTTTCAAACAAATTGGCCTTGCACGATTTGATCTGCATTTGACAGCCTATAAGATCTTTTTTTCAATGCACAAATCATCCCTCAAATATAATATATAATTTATTCGGATTTATTTGATTTTATTTGAATTTTAAATTAATAAAAATAAAAATAAATTAAATAAGTGAACAAATAAAGCATGGAGGGTCCCATAGGTCGTGGCCTATCTTAGGAATGAGATGCAAGCATAAAAAGTTGGGCCCATTTAGCAAAAAATGCAAATTTGAGCATGTTTGACTTGTGGCAATTTTGCAAAAAAGGTCAACTTGGCCAATGCATAACTCTCACAATTTTGACCCTAGAGATGTGTTCTTGGACTTTTTAGAAAGCTTAGGATGTCCTCTAATCAACTCTTTTGGTCTCATCTCAATTGAGTCTCCCGTGTTCATGTTTGAAGCCTTGACCCAAAAGGTGTTTTTGCTGACTTTTCAAAATGACCTATAATGTCCAAATTCATATCTTCTTGTGAATGCATATTTTGAAATTGTGAGATGAATATGAATTGTAAGTAATTGCATCCTCTTCAAAATGAGCTTTGGATGTGTCATTTTCGATGAAGTATGAGAAAGTTATGCTTGGTCAAAGTTGAGTTGACTTTTCCTGCAAAACCCTAATTTAGCAACTTTTGGGTTTTGATGAATTATAGGCAATCCTTGATGAGTCATGATCAACCCTTGATAAAATGATGAATGATACTTCAAAATGAGGATGTTGACCAAAAATCTTGAAGTTTGACTGTATGTGGGCCATAGTTGACTTTTGACCTACCACAGTCGACTCCTAGGTATTTGAGCAATTGACTGAGCAAACTTCCTCTGCAAGGCTTGAAACTTGACATGGATAATCTTGAGAACATATCATGACAATGGTGAGCATTTGGGATCCTTTGGACTCAAGCATCTTGATGCAAAATGAAACCCTAATTTAAGATAGACTGCCTTAGAAGAGAGTTTGTTTGGTCAACTCTTGGACCTCCTTGAGCAATTTGAGGACCTCAATTGACATGTATTGAGAAATATGGGAGGGCAAATTTTGGGGTACAACAACAGGGTTCAAGACCTTATTGATGCAAAAGAGATTGAGTTTGACCCTCCTGAGACTCCCAACGTGATTACTGCACCAATGCCCAAGCATGACAAGGGTATCAATGTTGTTGATGTTCTTTTTGTTTCTTCCGTAAATGATCTGACTACTCCTCTTCCAATTGTTAATAAGAATCTGTTACAAGCTGATTTATCTCCAAGCTACGGTAAAGATTGTTACCTTTGTGCATCCCTGCCAAATGGTTGTATGTTGTTGAAGATAGGTGTTCAACGCCTGATGAACGACAGGGAAATTCTGTTTGAGAAGACTCCCTCTGTGAAAAACTTATATGAAGATGTAAACTATGAAGACATGTCAATTATTACCATTTCTAATAATCCTATAAGGATCTCTTCCAAAGGTCCTGTAATGATTACCGCCAATCCTAAAGTTTCACCCCCTGATTATTACCTCTCCAGGGCCAATACCATATTCCTCTGACAAGGTTGTTCCTTGGAATTATGGAGCTGACGTCTACTACCATTGCATCAAGCAAGACCCATTGGCTATCAAGAATGAAGTTGCTGAAGATACTGATCCTAACATTGGCAATATTTTTGGGACCACTAAGGTTACTAGAAGCGGAAGGATTTTCTGTCCAGAAATATCTCCAAAGACTGTTGCTACTCCTGTTGCTATCCCTGCTGCTGAGTCAATTGAGGCTCAGGGCAAAGAAGTATTGAGTGAGCCTACCCAGACGGAGGCACCAAAAGAAACCATTCCCGAGGCCTTCAAGCAAGAAATGGAGTAAATTTTGAAGATCATACAGAAAAGTGACTACAATGTTGTGGAACAGTTGGGGCAAACCCCCTCCAAAATTTCAATGCTAGATTTGTTGTTGTGCTATGAGGCCCATGCTAAAGCTTTGGTGAAGTTTCTGAAGTCTGCTCATGTGCCACAAAAGACTTCTGCCAACCAATTTGAGAACTGTGTTGCCAGTCTGACTGCTGATAATGGACTAGGCTTCTCCGATGCTGATCTGACTCCTAAGGGAAGAAAACATAACAAGGCCCTGCATGTCTCTATTGAATGCAGGGGAACTAATTTGACCCACGTGTTCGTTGATATTGGTTCGTCTCTGAATTTCTTACCAAAGGATGCCCTGGACAGGTTGGATTGTGAAGGGCTTGCGCTGAAAACCAGTAACATTTTGGTGAGGAATTTTGACGATTCTAAAATAATGGTACATGGGAGGTGGACATCCCAATTAAAGTTGGTTCCCAAATATGTGACTCCACTTTCTATGTGATGTACATTCGCCCAACTTACTATTACTTACTTAGGCTCCCTTGGATTCATGGGGCAGGTGTTGTCACCTCCATATTGCATCAGATGTTGAAATACCTGCAAACAGAAAGATTGTTACAGTCTGCGATGAAGAGGAGTATATGGTGATCCACCTAAATTCTTTTAGGTATGTCGAGATGGACGGAGAATTCGTTGAAACTCTCTGTCAGAATTTTGAAGAGGTTCCTCAAACAATTGTTGTTACAAAAGATGCTAATGTTGTTCCAAAGATTATCAAGCCCCCACTAAAGTTGGCTTCTCTAAAGGACGCCAAGGTTGTGGTTGAAGAAGGTGGGTGTACTATTTGGGGCCAACTCCCTAACATTCCCTATAAGTCTGACAAGTTTGGTTTGGGTTTCACTTTATGAGCTCAAAGGGTTGTTGGTCGTGCTTGCGCCGGAAGACTACCATTACGCATCAGCAACCATGGAGTTAATGCTGTGGAGGATGCTAACAATGAATGTGACCTGGATAGTTGGATCTTCCCTACTACCAACGGTGGACTCAATAATTGGACGGCTAGAAACTTTGTGCCAATATCTTTTATCCAGGAGTAATTGTTCTTTTCTATTTTGGGATATGTAATTTTTAAACAAATTAAACTCTAAGCCTTGTGTCTTACCCGAGGCACAATGGTCTATTTGTGAGGGTTATCATACTTCATTTTCATATGTCATTTAAATAAATGATTGAATATTTTGCATTAAAATTTTGTGCTCTTTGTCTTTCTTTTTGCTTTATTTTTCAAAATAGCCATGTGCTCTTACACCCACCCACATATCAAATTGCAGATCCACATCCACCATGTATCCCATTGATAACATTTCTGCTATTTCCAGTTATGACTTTGAAAATCTGATCTACCAAGCCGAGGAAGAAGGTAAGGAAGATTGTGAAGTACCGGGAGAGCTTGCTAGACTATTACAGCAAGAGGAAAGAGCAATAAAGCCTCATGAAGAGCTGGTCGAGGCGGTAAACTTAGGTACTGAGGAGAATAAAAAGGAAGTCAAGATAGGTACCAACTTGGAGAATGGTGTCAAAGAACAGTGTGATCGGTGGATCTGGAACTGACTGTTTAACGCTGGTTCGCGAAATGTCGCGGAAGCAAGAGTCGCCACCGTCTTTTATTTTCTCCAAATGGAAAGGACAAAAGCACAGAAAAATTCCTTATAGAGATTGCTCTCAGTTCGGGAGGTAGGTTATAGAAAGGGAAGGTGTTAGCACCCTTTCTATCCATGGTTATCCATGGGCTCTTAGATACTTGCTCATTTGTGTTTTCAAAAATGGTTTGTTTGCTTTTCAACTGTGGGTTTTAAAAAGTTTCTTTGAAAATTTCAGTTCGACTCTTGTATCGGTCCTCAAGAGTGTTTGAAAAATGCTTTCGAAAGCTTTTTGAAAATGTGTTGGTGTGAAAAGTATTTTTTGATTTGTTTTTGAAGTTAGAGCAAGTATCTACGAGAACCTACCTACCCTAAGGAATTCGTCTGTGTAAATGTCCTTTAAAGTAGTGCTATCCCACTATTGAGAGGTAGGTAGCACCATCGTTGGAGGTGTTCGGGTCAATTCGAGGTTCGGGACATGGTGATCACCAGAGCAATGGGAAGACACCTTAGAAGCTACCCTCATGCCAGGTTCCCGGATCATGAGGACTTACTAAGACATCCTTTACTCGACGATCACCTTTCGAGGCAAGGCAACAGTGAGGCGTACCCTAGGGGTGGTGTGTGATTTGTGTGTCGTTTTCATTTATTTTTGTCTTGTCATGTTATGGGTGATCTATGCGTTTGTTTTTATTTTATCATTCATTCTTGCATGCATTTAGTTAACAGCTAAGAAAGCGCGGAAAGATAAAAGTTCTAAACTATTACAAAGGCGCGGGTCCACATCGCTAAAATTTCCAGGACCCGATTTGACAGAAAAATAAAGAAATAAAGTAAAAGTGCGAAAGATAAGTATTTACATGGCTTTGGGAGAGGTATATAAAAATTATAAGAAACGAAATAAAACGCGCGAATTGAAATAAGATTAGAAACGAGGGCGTTGGATCCTTTTAACGAAATTAAATTAAATGATTAAGTTAATGAAAATTAAAATGAAAGGGAATTATTTTTGGTATTTTTGTATTTTATGATTTTAATGAAATTGAATTAAATGAAAGAAATTAACCCTAATTCTAATTTTTTTATTTATTAAGAAAAAAAATATTAAAGTTAAACCTAAATTAACCTAATTAATTACATGGTAATTTAATTACAAAAATAAATAATATTTAATTATTAATAATGGTAAAAAAAAAGAATAAAAGTAATTAAAATAATTAAACCTAATTTTCCACAAAATTTTGAGCTAATTAAGAAAATGTTTGAATTAAACCTAATTTAATAGCTAAAATTAATGAATAATATTTATTTACAAAAATATTAAAATGAAATATATTTTTAATTTTTATGGCCTTTCTGATTTTTTTGTGTTTTTTATATGAATGTAATTAATTAAAGGATTAAATCAAAAAAACTAATTAAAACAAGAAATAGAAAAATATGAGAAAAGGAATTAGGAATGCAAACCATGGGGGTCTGTCCCCAAATAGGAGGTTTTGCTTTAGCATTTTTGGCCCAAGAAGCTTGGCTTGGTTTGACCTTTCTGGGCGTGTGAGGCATATTTGACCAGGGTATATGGAGCTCCTCAGATCTGGGCCCTTGGATGGTCTTCAGTGGCCACGTGGTGCGTTGAGATTATGAGTGCATGGTGGACGCTAGCATTGAAACTACACATAAGTATTAATTGAAAAATAATATGGAAAGGGTGAGGGACCTGGGATCGAACCCAGGTCCTGTTAATTACCAAGTGTCTTCTCCACCACTATGCCATTCACGCACCTTTGAATATATAATAGCTAATAATTAATATAAGAGAAAAACATGGTTAGTGGGAAAGTTAGCGCGGAATTTCAAATAGACCAACCACAGCTTTACACCTAGTCTTCGTCTTCCTCGCTTTTGTTTTTTCCTGAAACACAAAAGAATCAGCAACGGTTTTTGAACCGTTCCAAAATATGCCATTCCAGAAAATAGCGATCAGCTTGTGGTAGCTCATAAATTGAGCGCGAGGGTGGATTTAGCATCGTCCAAGCATGCTGAGTTAAATGGCCTAGGTTTCATGTTCCAATTTTTCCTTAACTGGGAAACCCCAATTCAAGGTTCTGAAAAACCTAGGTGTCGTCCATGGTAGTTTCTTCAATGGTGAGTAAAAATTCAATTCAGCTACATGGTTAGCTTCAGGAAGGTCCCATTAGTATAAATCAATCATAAAAATGCAATGATATGGTCTAAATAACAAAGCACGATTATGCAAAAAGAATGATACAGTTTGCCTTTGAATTACCAATTCTTGATGGCAGGGATATGGAAAACTATTCAGTTAGCTTCAGTAAGACACGAGGAAGCTTTTGCAATTAGTCTCTTGCTCTGAATCGTGCTAGAACCTTGTTTTCAGTTTTCACTTTTTTGGCAAAAAATTCAAGTTTGGTTATTGGTCTATGGCGCCGCTGAGAGCTTCTGGGCACGAGGGTTAGCTTGCATATATATGTATGAATGATTTAGGGTTGAGAAAATTGATCAAAGAATCCTTGAATTGATGATAGGATATTTGATTTTCCATGCATTAGTTTTCAAATCTTTTCATGCATATTTGCTACCAAATCATGACAAATCATATTGATTCTTTCCAAATCTAACCATGCACGAAATATTGAGTATATATCATGCATAAAAAGATTTAAAAACCTAGGTTTAGTATTTTTCATATATTTTAATTAATTAAATGAATTTCTAGCATTTAAAAATTCAAATAAATAAAATAAAAATGATAAAAAACTTCCCTTTGGGCCAAATGGTCGTGCACATGTTTTGGATGATGGATTGTGGAAGAAAAGGAGGCCCATTAGCATTTTTAGGTCATTTGAATCAATGTTGACTTTTCAAAATATCCAAAAATTTCCCAACTTCCACAAGGCATAACTTGCTCAATTTTTAAGATTTGCTCATGTTCTTGGACATTTTGGAAAGGTCTTTGAGTCCTCTAACCAATGCCTTTGGTCCCATGTCATTTTGATTTATCAATATCAAGTTATGGCCTTTGACTTAAAGTACCTTTTTGTTGACTTTTGAAAATGACCTATAATGTTGAAATTGATAACTTTTTGTGAGAGAATTTCTTGGATTTGAAGTGTGAAGAGGAGTTGTAGGAAATGTCTTTCTCTTCAAAATGAGCTTTGGATGGAATTTTTCTGATAATCCATGTGGAAGTTATGCCTTGGTCAAGTTACAGTTGATTTTTTCAACTGTCCAAATATGGAAACTTTTGCATCTTGATGATTTTTGAGCCAAGCTTTGAGAATCATGATTAAGCATTGATCAAATGATATTTGTGGCTTCAAAATGAGATGTTGACCAAAAATTTGAACTTTTGACTGTCAAATGACCATTTTGCCCCTACAGTTGACTGTAGTGCAATTAGGGTTTTTGACTGTGCAATCTTGTGCTGTAAGTCTTGAAACTTGGTATGAGGATGCTTGACCATGCTTATAGGCATGTGGGACTTGATTGGACCCTTGTAAACTTCATTTTCTTTGTCAGAACCAAAACCCTAATTTTGACTGTTTAGGAGGTCCTTGAACTGTGCAACCCTTGGGGAGATTTTGAAGCATGCTCTTTGCAAATCTTGAAGAATATGGGAGGGCAAATTTTGGGGTACAACAGTTGCCCCTGTTCAATGTTCTTAGACCTGAGGATGCAGATTGGCTGACGTGCCTTTCGTAATCCGAAGGTGGAAGATGATTGAACACTAGAGTGCCCAGAAATTTGCGCTCACATAGTAGTGTGATGATGAGAATGGGCTTATAGATGCCATTTGGAGATTGATGGATAGGATGATGGGCTTATAGATGCCATGCTAAGAGATGATGGAAGGTGGATGGGCTTATAGATGCCATCTGGATGTTGGTCGCGTAAGAGCTTCCTTAGCGAGACCTTGCGTACCTGCAAAAGAAAAATGATTACCTGACCTGTTACTAGAGCTGGTCTTCAGATGCTTTGTATAGATGTGTCCTGACTGGTTACATGAGCTGGATCTGGAGCTTCAAACGGTGATGAATGAACCAGGGATGGTTACTACCTCAACAGGAACGGTGAGAGAACCTTGGATGACTACAACCTCAATAGCAATCATTGAGAGAATCTTGGATAACTTTAACTTCAACAGCAATCGTTGAGCAAATCTTGGGATGATTACTACCTCCGCAGGATCGGGGAGAGAACCATAAGCGACTACAACCTCAATAGCAATCATTGAGAGAATCTTGGATAACTTCAACTTCAACAGCAATCGTTGAGCGAATCTTGGGATGATTACTACCTCCGCAGGATCGGGGAGAGAACCATAGGCGACTACAACCTCAATAGCAATCATTGAGAGAATCTTGGGAGACTTCGACTTCAACAGCAATCGTTGAGCGAATCTTGGGATGATTACTACCTCCGCAGGATCGGGGAGAGAACCATAGGCGACTACAACCTCAATAGCAATCATTGAGAGAATCTTGGGCGACTTCGACTTCAACAGCAATCGTTGAGCGAATCTTGGGATGATTACTACCTCCGCAGTATCGGGGAGAGAACCATAGGCGACTACAACCTCAATAGCAATCATTGAGAGAATCTTGGATATCTTCTACTGAGTCTTTATTAGAAAAATTTGTTTGGGGTCGATTTAACTGGACTAGAGAAGGTCTTGGACTGGATAAGAAACAGAGAATCTTAGGGTCGATTAACTGAACCGGTCTAGGTCTTGAAATGTCTTCAACTGGATAAGAAACAGGGAGATCTTAGGGTCGATCTGACTGAACCAGAGAAGGCCTTTGACTGGATAAGAAACAGAGAAATCTTTGGAGTCGATTTAACTGCACCAGACTAGGTCTTGAAATGTCTTCAACTGGGTAAGAAACAGGGAGATTTTAGGGTCGATCTGACTGAACCAGAGAAGGCCTTGGACTGGATAAGAAACAGAGAAATCTTTGGAGTCGATTTAACTGAACCGGTCTAGGTCTTGAAATGTAGCTGAGAACTTAACTGGATCTTTCCTGAAAGGTAAAGGTCAGTCATGTGCAATGCATGATATGGATCAAGCAATGATGTTCTCAACATAAATGAGATTTGTAAGATATGATGCATATATGCATGCTATAATGATGTATGTGATGTTTATGAATGGATGTTTTCGTCTTAGGAAAATAAATCCTTGACGGGTGCCGGGAAGTCACTCCTGAGCTGATGTTGAAGAATAGATTTTGCTTCCGATGGGGATGATAGTTGCAAGAATACCGGTAGGAGAAGATAACTCCGTTGGGGAATAAGCTTGGCGAATGAATTGCTCTGCGGGGAAAAAAGTACTCTAACGATCTTGCTGGGAAGCAATACTCTGTGGGGAGAAAGATACTTTGTTGAGTTGTTGATAACTTGCTGGGGATACCCTTGTTGTGTTGGAAGTGTTGATAGACTTCGCTGGGGATAAGAAGACTTCGTTGAGGACGCTCTTTCTGTGGCTTTTGGCTGAGGATAACCCAGTTATATCCTGGTAAGGAAATAACTCTTTGAATAAAGTCGGGCGACGCGTTCGTGCTTTGCAAGGATAAGCTTCCAGAATCTACTGGGGATAAGCTTACTGCTTGGGGAGATGGATTCCAACTTTCCTGGGGGAACTGGATTGGACTCTCCTGGGGAAGTTTTGAATTGTGTCGGGGAAGTAACTCCACTGGATCTTTGATATACCGCCGGGGAACAATCTTTAGGTCAAGACTGCCGGGGATGCTTGTTAAGAGTGCATATATACTGCTGGGGAATATTGAGATCTGCTGGAGGATACCCAACTTCCTTAAGGTTGATAATATAGCTTGGGAAGAGTGTACTGACTTGCTGGCTCACTCTCTGGGGAATTGAGATATACTAGTTGTGTTCTTTAGCTGAACCTACCTTGATACCTTGGAGGATAGAACAATTAGATTGCTTAGACAACTCTTTATTGCCCATGTTTCTAATGTTACCTGTAATTAATCCTTTGTTTCGTATGCAAATATTCATGAGTTAGCAAATTATTGTCAATGCATATATCGCAAATTGAACCTTGGACGTTCTTCGCAAAACAAAACAGAAGAGGAAAAATAATTTGGCAATTTTAACTGAAAAGTGTATTTTGTATTGATTTTGAATTTGCCTGTAAATAGGCGTTTTATATACAAGAGGCTGACGTCCTAGTAAGAGAACGCCGCCGAACAAAAGAGTTTATACAATTTTATACAAGAGAAAATAAAACAGCTGTGTGAAATGAATGATCCCACTGGGTTTCAACTCTGCTATTGCCCTTATATCTCCGAGCGTCTCATCACTTGATGACCTAAACGAAGATGAAGCTGACTGATCGATGCCGTCTGAACTTGATGTAGATATCGGATTCTGGATGCAAAGTGATCCAATGAGACATAGTATTACGCTTTATCCCTAATATTTGCCTGGACCGCCCTTTCGGGTTTTCGGTCCACCGGGATACCCATTTTTGCCCAAGCCGCCTTTTCAGGTTTTCGACTTGCCGGGTTTACAGATTTTTTCGTTTCATCCCTTCATTTTGCCCGAACCCTTTTGGTTCGCCGGGAAGCCCTAACTTTTGCCTAGGCATGTCAGCCTAGCGGGTCTTTTTCATGCGTAGTATCTTTTTACTATGTCAGCATTGGCGGAGTGGGGAAGGTCGTCACCATCCATGTTGGTTAGAATCATGGCTCCTCCTGAGAACACATGTTTAACCACAAATGGCCCTTCGTACGTAGGGGTCCATTTGCCCCTTGGATCACTCTGAGGAAGGATGATTCGCTTGATTACCAGATCCCCAACTTGATACTCTTGTGGTCTGACCTTTTTGTTAAATGCCCTGATCATCCGTTTCTGATACGTCTGACCGTGGCAGATAGCAGCAAGTCTCTTTTCATCAATAAGGTTTAGCTGATCAAGTCGTGTCTGGATCCAATCATCTTCGTTCAGATTTGCATCCTTCATTATCCGGAGATAGGGTATTTGCACTTCGATCGGTAAGACTGCCTCCATACCGTAGACCAAGGAGAAAGGAGTTGCCCCGGTTGACGTCCTGGCTGAGGTACGATACCCATGTAGAGCAAACGGTAACATCTCGTGCCAATCTTTATAAGTCACTATCATCTTCTGCACGATTTTCTTGATATTTTTATTTGCTGCTTCTACAGCTCCATTCATCTTCGGTCTGTAAGGAGAAGAGTTATGGTGCTGTATCTTAAACTGTTCGCAGAGCTCAGTGATCATCTTGTTATTAAGTTTGGTACCGTTGTCTGTAATGATTCTTTCAGGGACGCCGTATCGACAGATCAGGTTATGCCGAATGAACCGTGCCACAACCGTCTTGGTTACCGTAGCGTAGGATGCTGCTTCGACCCACTTCGTGAAATAATCAATCGCCACCAGGTTGAAGCGATGCCCATTGGATGCCGTAGGTTTAATCTCGCCGATCATATCTATGCCCCACATTGCAAACGGCCAAGGCGCAGTCAGAACATTTAGAGGAACTGGAGGAACATGCACCTTATCTGCATATATCTGGCATTTATGGCATGTCCGAGCATGTTGGTAGCAGTCAGCCTCCATGGTGGACCAGAAATACCCTGCCCGTAGGATTTTCTTTGCCATAGTGTGTCCACTGGAGTGTGTACCAAAGGTCCCTTCATGTAGCTCTTCCATGATCCTGTCTGCTTCAGTCTTATCCACACAACGCAGTAAGGTCGAATCATGGTTTCGCTTGTACAAGATGCCGTTGCTAAGGAAGAACTTTGCTGCGAACCTTCTCAGGAATTTCTTATCGTTGATAGACGCACCTTCAGGGTATTCCTGAGATTCCAGATATCTTTTCACCTCATGGTACCAAGGCTTCTCAGTCACCAATTCAGTCTCAAGATCACAACAGTATGCCGGTTCGTCCAGTTTCCAGATGATGATCCGGGGAGCCTCATTGTCCCATTTGACCTTGAACATAGAAGACATTGTAGCTAACGCGTCCGCCAGCTGATTCTCTTCTCTCGGAAAGTGTTCAAAGGTTATCTTAGTGAAGTGGGGGATCAAGGTCAACACACATTCTCTGTAAGGAATAAGATTCGGATGTTTCGTATCCCACTCTCCTTTGATCTGATTGATCACAAGAGCGGAATCTCCGAAGACACTCAGAAACTTGATCCTTAAGTCGATCGCAGCTTGAAGACCCATAATGCATGCCTCATACTCCGCCATGTTGTTGGTACAGTTGAAACATAGCCGGGCAGTGAGTGGAGTATGAGTGCCTTGCGGTGATATGATTACAGCGCCGATACCGTTACCCAAAGCATTGGAGGCTCCGTCAAAGTGCATAGACCATCGGGATCCTTCCTCAGGTCCTTCATCCGGTCCAGGTACTTCACAATCAGTCACAATCATGATACTCTCGTCCGAAAACTCGAAGTTCATTGACTGATAGTCGTCTACGGCCTGATGTGCCAAGTGGTCTACCAATACACTTCCCTTGATGGCTTTCTGGGTCGTGTACTGAATGTCGTATTCTGTCAAGATCATTTTCCATCTTGCTATTCTCCCAGACAGAGCAGGCTTTTCAAATATGTACTTTATCGGATCCATCTTTGAGATCAACAAGGTAGTGTGAGTCAGCATATACTGTCTCAGCCGGCGAGCAGCCCATACCAAAGCGCAACAAGTTTTCTCAAGCAGTGAGTATCGTGTCTCACAGTCGGTAAACTTTTTGCTAAGGTAATAAATGGCATGCTCTTTTCGGCCAGACTCGTCATGTTGCCCCAGCACACACCCCATTGAGTTGGCAAGCACTGTCAGATATAGTATCAGAGGTCTCCCTTCAACCGGTGGCATAAGGATGGGTGGTTCTTGGAGATACTCTTTGATTCTGTCAAAAGCAGCCTGACATTCATCATTCCAACGTACTACCTGATCTTTCTTCAGCAGCTTGAAGATTAGTTCACAAGTAGCGGTTAGGTGCGAGATGAACCGAGCAATGTAATTCAGGCGTCCTAAAAAGCCTCTGACCTCTTTCTCTGTCTTAGGAACTGGCATCTCTTGAATAGCTTTGACCTTGGCAGGGTCCACTTGAATACCCTTATCACTTACCACGAAGCCTAGCAACTTCCCAGATCTCACCCCGAAGGTGCATTTGTTCGGGTTCAACCTCAGCTTGTACAATTTCAACCGGTCAAACAACTTCTGCAGATGATCTAGGTGCTATTCCTCAGTCTGGGACCTAGTGATCATGTCGTCAACATACACTTCTATCTCATGATGGATCATGTCATGAAATAAGGCAATCATGGCACGTTGGTAAGTTGCCCCAGCGTTCTTCTGTCCGAAAGGCATGACCTTGTAGCAGAAGGTGCCCCACTGAGTAACAAAGGTAGTCTTCTCCATGTCTTCAGGAGCCATCTTGATCTGATTGTAACCTGAAAAGCCATCCATGAAAGAGAACACCTTATGCTGAGCTGTATTGTCAACAAGGACATCAATGTGAGGTAGGGGGAAGTCATCCTTGGGGCTGGCCCTGTTCAGATCCCTGTAATCAACACACATTCTGACCTTACCGTCCTTCTTTGGTACCGACACCACATTAGCAACCCACTGAGGGTAAGAAGTCACTGCAAGAAATCCAGCATCAAACTGTTTCATCACCTCGGCTTTGATCTTCTTAGACATCTCTGGACGCATACGGCGGACCTTTTGCTTAACCGGAGGGCAGTCTTCCTTAGTAGGCAAGTGATGGACCACAATATCGGTATCCAACCCGGGCATGTCTTCGTAGGACCAGGCAAATATCTCCATATAATCATGTAGCATCTTAGTCAACCGTTGCTTCACGCTGAGCTCTAGGTTGGCACCAATCTTTACCTACTTTCTGTCTGCTTCAGTACCCAAGTTTATTATTTCCACTGGCTCTTCATGTGGCTGAATTGCCCTCTCTTCCTGGAGTAACAGTCTTGCAAGCTCGCCAGGCACTTCGCAATCATCTTCACCTTCGTCTTCGACTAAGTTGATCGGATTTTCGAAGTCATAACTGGCAGTAGCAGAGTCGTTACCAGTGAGATCCAGAGTGGATTGAAACCTGTATGAGTGAGTGTGTGTAAATACAGCTGTTTTGAAATATATAAAGGAAGGAAAGACAGAAAAGGAGCATAAGATTTGAGATGCGAGAAAAAGTCTAAGATTTTCATTTATGATATATGAAATGACAATTTATATGCCCTCACAAATGAAACCACGGTGCCTCGGGTAAGACACCGGGCCATATAGTTTATTTATTGTTTATTACAAATAACAAAACAAAGAAGTTTATTACTGCGTAACAAAAGTAACAGGAGTATGCTCTTTGACAATCCAATTGGTCAGTCCGCCTTCAGTCGTCGGATAGATCCAGCTATTGGACTCAGCTTCATCCACTTCATTGTCCTCCCCAACAGCATTCACTCCTGGATTTGTAATGAGCACAGGAGGTCTTCTGGTCTTCGCCTTCCGCATAGCTTTCTGACCCTCTGCAGTAAAACCCAGTCCAAATTTGTCAGTTTTCTGTGTAAAGTCGGGAAGCCTGCCCCAGTTAGTACATTCACCTTTCTGAACCACAGCCCGGGCATCCTTTAGGGAAGCCATCTTCAAAGGAACATCCTCTTCGACCGCTGTTTCTGCTGCTGCTGAAATTGGAAGTACCTCTTCGAAATGCTGAAAGGGGGTTTCAATAAACTCCCCGTCCATCTCAATGTATCTGAAAGAATTCAAATGGCTCACCATATACTCCTCCTCTCCCTGTACAGTGACAATCTTCCCTCTGACGGGGTATTTCAGCTTCTGGTGCAAGGTAGAGGTCACTGCCCCAGCTTTGTGGATCCAAGGTCGACCCGGTAGACAAGAGTACGATGGACGGATATCCATCACATAGAAAGTGGAGTCGAACACCTGAGAGCCCACACGAATAGGAATGTCAACCTCTCCATGAACCATCCTCTTGGAACCGTCAAAGGCTCTGACGATAATATTGCTGGGTTTCAGTTCCAGGCCTTCACAATCTAAACGGTCTAAGGCTTTCTTGGGTAGCACATTTAGGGAAGAACTAGTGTCTACCAACACATGCGCTAGAGTAGTGCCCCTGCATTCAATAGAGACATGCAGGGCATCATTGTGATCTCTTCCCTTTGCAGTCAGGTCAGCATCTGAGAAACCCAAACCATTGTCCGCTGTCAGATTTTCTACGCAGTCAGTGAACTGGACTGCAGATGTCTCCTGTGGCACATGGGCCGTCTTGAGAAATGAGATCAAGGCCTTAGCATGGGCCTCGGAGCATAGCAATAAGGAGAGCATGGAGATCTTGGAGGGCGTATGCCCCAGCTGTTCCACAACATTGAAGTCACTCTTCTTTATTATTTTCAGGATTTCCTCCATCTCTTGTTGGGAGGCCTCAGCATTTATAGGTATTGGTGCCTCCATCCGGGCAGGCTCATCTTCAATTCCTTTGCTCCGAGCATTGGATGACTCGGAAGCAGGGGAAGCAACTTGGTCAGAAACAGGAACAGGTACACTTGTAGGTGTTATTGTAAGGGGTCTTCGAGTAGCGGGCGGTGCAATGTCAGGCGAGAAGAGCCTGCCACTGCGGGTAACCTTGGCTGGACCAGTGATATCGCAGATACTGGCGCCAGTGTTGAACTCTTGTTTGATTCCATTCACATACACATCTGCCCCATAGTGCCAGGGGACAGCTTTATCAGATACGTAGGGGAGAGGCCCCGGAACAGTAATAACAACAGGTGCAACGGTCATGATTTGAACGGGCTTCCTTCGGAGAGCCTTGATTGGATTATTGAAGATTGTGACCACAGAAACTTCTTCTACTGGAACCAACTGAACAGCAGACTTCTTAAACAGAATCTCCTTACTGTCCATCAGGCTTTGGATGCCTAACTTCAGCAAGGGACAACCAGATAGGGAAACAACACAGAACAGGAAACCCTCACTGCAACCCGGAAATAAACCGGCCAGTAGTAGGTTCCTCTTGACAGTCTTCAAAGGAGTAGCTACATCATCCACAGAAACAGCGTATACCTCTTCATCAACAACATTTACTCCATGCTGGGGCATAGGAGCAGTAACCACATTCGGCCTCTCAGGCGCTTCAAACTGTATCTCTTTCGCATCAATAAGGTCTTGCACCTTATTTCTTAATGCCCAACAGTCATCAGTGGAATGCCCTGGGCTATCGGAGTGATAAGCACAGCGGGCATTTGGGTTGTATTTCGGGGAAGCAGTGTTTACAACCTTTGGCGCCTCTCTGACAGTCACTAGATTGGTGGATAGCAACTGCGGAAAGATCTGCGATAAAGTCATACTCAAGCGGGTGAATTCTCTCCGGGGTCTTTCAGCCCTTTGAGGATTGGTTGGCCGAGGAGCGGCAGCAGGCTTAGCAATTATTACCGCACTGACAGATTGGCGGTGCTCAGATTTCTCTTGTCTCTGGGAGCCATATACAACACTAGCCTCCTTCTTGAAGGGTTTCTTCTCAGAACTAAACGATGCACCCTTCGGAATCTTTCCAGACTTCAACCCAGCCTCAATTCTCTCTCCAGTCAGAATAAGATCGGTAAACCCTGCAGACGAGTTCCCGATAAGATGGTTGAAAAATGGCCCAGATAGGGTCCCCAAGAACATGTCTACTAACTCCCGATCAGTCAACAGAGGCTGCACCCTGCCAGCCAGATCCCTCCACTTTTGAGCGTACTCTTTAAAACCTTCACTTGAACCTAACGACATACCCTGGAGTTGGGTACGTGTAGGGGCAAGGTCGGCATTATACTGATACTGCTTATAGAAAGCAGTAGCCAACTCCTCCCAGTTACGAACCTTGGTCCCATCCAGCTGATAGAACCATTCGAGATGAGTCCCTGAAAGACTCTCCTGGAAGAAGTGGATCCACAAATTCTTATCCACTGAGTACGGTTGAATCTTCCGCACATAAGACCTGAGGTGTATCTTGGGACAAGACGCCCCGTCGTACTTGGTAAAGGATGGTGCTTTGAACTTACGAGGAATGATCACACCAGTAGACAAACCCAAATCTCCGAAATCCAGCCCAGGCACTTGTTGGATCTCCATAGCATTCAGTCTGTCCTCCAATTGCTTGTATCTGTCTTCTGCAGGAGGATACTGTTCCTCATCAAAATCAGTCTCGTTGTCGGAGACTACCGGACTAGGACCTTTTTCCTCTTGAGGAGTACCCTTGCCAATAGAAGAACCAGCCTCTTCATTTTGCAGAGTGTTGCCAAACCTTCGGCCCGTGTTGAAAAGAACAGTCCTTCTCTTCTTCTTCTTTTCCTTCTTCAGGAGCAGAGCCTTCAGCTCTTCTTGGCCCTGAGCCAAACCCATGATTAATTCCTGAAATTGCGCATTCTGCGCCTGAAGAGCCTTGATGGACATCTCAGTTGATGATGAGTCAGGATTCATGATGCTGAAATAAACAGCGAAGAACTGTAAGCAACCTGAAAAGGGGAAAACCTGCTATGCACATGATGAATGGAATGCGTATGATTTATGTTTTCAAAGACAATCGGGAATCAACTTTGTAAACAAAAAAGGAACACACTTCATTAGATTCAACTTTGAAACTTAAATTGTTCAACAGGTTGCCCTTAGGCGTTACATGAAAGGAAATACTGAAAAGGGAAATAAAACTGTAAAAGAACATCCAGAGCTCCTTATTGATCCCATGGTCTCCTCTTCTCAGTACGGATGTAGTCATTCAGAGCTCGCTCATTCTCCAACTGCTTTGTCAGCTTCTGGATCTTTAATTCCTGCTCGTTGAACTTTTCCCGGTAAGAATCCCGTTCTTCTTGCAATTGCGACCAAGACCTCTTTAATGTCTCATAATCAGTAGGTACCTGAGGAGAAAGGACAGTTGGAGGAACACCATCTTTGTCAGGACACCCAAGAATGACGGGTCTGACAGCTTCATACGGCATACCTAACTTCTGAGCACGGATGCGAACCCATTTGTAGTAGGCTTCCATAGGTAAAGAAGTCTTTGGCCCCAACTCTTGTGGGTCAGCTTTATGAACTTTGTCCCAAGCCTTGATGAACCTACGACGCAGCTCGTCACTATCCACCTGAAACTCAAAACTGATGTGAGGCACCAACATTTCATGAGGCCCTGCTCTTCTTGCTCTTCCAAACTGACGGAGTGCTAGACATGGATTGTAAGAGATTCCTCCTTGGGTACCAATCAGAGGAACATTAGGGTATTCCCCGCATCGATCAATAACATCTATCTCATCCAAACCTCTGCAAGTCCAAATGATGTCTTTGTCGGTGAGAGACATTAACCTATGAGCCCAACCTCTTCCTTCTTGGTTCTTCAGTACGAACTTAGGGAGGTGCGAAATAAACCACCTCACCAACAAAGGGATGCAACACCACAGGGTTCCTCGTCTTCGGGTAGTACGAGCATGAAGTTGTTGCAAGATGTCACCCAAGAGAGTGGGCACAGGATTTTGAGACATAAAGATCCTTATGGCAGTGACATTGATGAAGTTGTCAGGATTAGGAAACAAAACTAACCCATAGATTAGGAGAGCCAAGATGTCTTCATATGCCCTAAAGTCCAGATCATTCCAGAAACTGTTAGCTTTACCAATCAGAAACTTGGCCAAGAAACCCTTAACTCCGCTTCTAGTCACCCAGTTGTCTGTTACCTCTTGATGTGTCAAGGGAAGAGCTGCAGCAACCTCCTCAAGCCTGAGGGTCTTTTCCCAACCAGTGAAGGGAACCTGATCCAAGATAGGGATACCAAGAAAATCAGAGAACTCTTCCAGGGTAGGGACCAGCTGGAAGTCTTGAAAGGTGAAGCACTGGTACAGAGGGTCATAGAACTGGGTCAGAACACTCATCAACTGTTGATCCCGTTTTGCAGTGACTAAACTAAGAAGAGAACCATGCCTCTGAATGAAGGAAGTGGTATTTGGAATTCTGCTAACCAACTCTTCAAGCAATTCAAGTGAGTGAACAAAGTTGAACTGGATAGTATTCCTTCGCATAGGCATCATAGTGTCCTACAAAACAGGGCAAAGGTGAAACCCTCTTGTCTTTGAAATGGTCAATCCTTATGCAGGATGCATGCAATGCTCATGATGTTATGATGTTATGATAAAGCACACCACAAATAGATACAAAGGCAAACATGGTAAGGCACACAAGTCACACAAGGAAGGCCCTTAAAGTTTAGGCCAGCATGAGGTCTAGGTACTACCCTCTTTCAGTTTGTTGGTTCATACCTGTCCTATCAAAGTAACCGGGTTCTTAGAGGATCCCAATATCATTTACTACCCTCAATCGGTCATAACTCCAGCATCACAATCTTTTCTTGCGGCCAGAACCATCACGAGAGTTTAGCCTCAATGGGCGTAGCATACTGCTACTGTTCTAATGGCCAAGTTGTGTCAATTAAGGTTCTAAGGTTGTTGGTGCTTAATGACTCCTCAGAAGACCCATATTCTCCTCGTTGCAACACAAGGGATATCGGTACAGACCAAGGTGCCACACCAACGTAGCCACTGCTTCACCTGTGTCGGTCTATGCCGGACAGGTCCCTCACAGCTTATTCTACCTAAACAGGGTATCCCCAGATCCGGGTTAGGATCTATGTAACTCCCATGCAACCCACAAATTTAAAGCAGACAAGTCAATACAATTGAAAACACAGTTATGAACTAACCCTAAGGTACACCTCACTTTAAAAATATCCCCAGCAGAGTCGCCAGTTCTGTGATCGGTGGATCTGGAACTGACTGTTTAACGCTGGTTCGCGAAATGTCGCGGAAGCAAGAGTCGCCACCGTCTTTTATTTTCTCCAAATGGAAAGGACAAAAGCACAGAAAAATTCCTTATAGAGATTGCTCTCGGTTCGGGAGGTAGGTTATAGAAAGGGAAGGTGTTAGCACCCTTTCTATCCATGGTTATCCATGGGCTCTTAGATACTTGCTCATTTGTGTTTTCAAAAATGGTTTGTTTGCTTTTCAACTGTGGGTTTTAAAAAGTTTCTTTGAAAATTTCAGTTCGACTCTTGTATCGGTCCTCAAGAGTGTTTGAAAAATGCTTTCGAAAGCTTTTTGAAAATGTGTTGGTGTGAAAAGTATTTTTTGATTTGTTTTTGAAGTTAGAGAAAGTATCTACGAGAACCTACCTACCCTAAGGAATTCGTCTGTGTAAATGTCCTTTAAAGTAGTGCTATCCCACCATTGAGAGGTAGGTAGCACCACCGTTGGAGGTGTTCGGGTCAATTCGAGGTTCGGGACATGGTGATCACCAGAGCAATGGGAAGACACCTTAGAAGCTACCCTCATGCCAGGTTCCCGGATCATGAGGACTTACTAAGACATCCTCTACTCGACGATCACCTTTCGAGGCAAGGCAACAGTGAGGCGTACCCTAGGGGTGGTGTGTGATTTATGTGTCGTTTTCATTTATTTTTTTCTTGTCATGTTATGGGTGATCTATGCGTTTGTTTTTATTTTATCATTCATTCTTGCATGCATTTAGTTAATAGTTAAGAAAGCGCGGAAAGATAAAATTTCTAAACTATTACAAAGGCGCGGGTCCACATCGCCAAAATTTCCAGGACCCGATTTGACAGAAAAATAAAGAAATAAAGTAAAAGTGCGAAAGATAAGTATTTACATGGCTTTGGGAGAGGTACATAAAAATTATAAGAAACGAAATAAAACGCGCGAATTGAAATAAGATTAGAAACGAGGGTGTTGGATCCTTTTAACGAAATTAAATTAAATGATTAAGTTAATGAAAATTAAAATGAAAGGGAATTATTTTTGGTATTTTTGTATTTTATGATTTTAATGAAATTGAATTAAATGAAAGAAATTAACCCTAATTCTATTTTTTTTTTATTAAGAAAAAAAATATTAAAGTTAAACCTAAATTAACCTAATTAATTACATGGTAATTTAATTACAAAAATACATAATATTTAATTATTAATAATGGTAAAAAAAAAAGAATAAAAGTAATTAAAATAATTAAACCTAATTTTCCACAAAATTTTGAGCTAATTAAGAAAATGTTTGAATTAAACCTAATTTAATAGCTAAAATTAATGAATAATATTTATTTACAAAAATATTAAAATAAAATATATTTTTAATTTTTATGGCCTTTCTGATTTTTTTGTGTTTTTTATATGAATGTAATTAATTAAAGGATTAAATCAAAAAAACTAATTAAAACAAGAAATAGAAAAATATGAGAAAAGGAATTAGGAATGCAAACCATGGGGGTCTGTCCCCAAATAGGAGGTTTTGCTTTAGCATTTTTGGCCCAAGAAGCTTGGCTTGGTTTGACCTTTCTGGGTGTGTGAGGCATATTTGACCAGGGTATATGGAGCTCCTCAGATCTGGGCCCTTGGATGGTCTTCAGTGGCCACGTGGTGCGTTGAGATTATGAGTGCATGGTGGACGCTAGCATTGAAACTACACATAAGTATTAATTGAAAAATAATATGGAAAGGGTGAGGGACCTGGGATCGAACCCAGGTCCTGTTAATTACCAAGTGTCTTCTCCACCACTATGCCATTCACGCGCCTTTGAATATATAATAGCTAATAATTAATATAAGAGAAAAACATGGTTAGTGGGAAAGTTAGCGCGGAATTTCAAATAGACCAACCACAGCTTTACACCTAGTCTTCGTCTTCCTCGCTTTTGTTTTTTCCTGAAACACAAAAGAATCAGCAACGGTTTTTGAACCGTTCCAAAATATGCCATTCCAGAAAATAGCGATTAGCTTGTGGTAGCTCATAAATTGAGCGCGAGGGTGGATTTAGCATCGTCCAAGCATGCTGAGTTAAATGGCCTAGGTTTCATGTTCCAATTTTTCCTTAACTGGGAAACCCCAATTCAAGGTTCTGAAAAACCTAGGTGTCGTCCATGGTAGTTTCTTCAATGGTGAGTATAAATTCAATTCAGCTACATGGTTAGCTTCAGGAAGGTCCCATTAGTATAAATCAATCATAAAAATGCAATGATATGGTCTAAATAACAAAGCACGATTATGCAAAAAGAATGATACAGTTTGCCTTTGAATTTCCAATTCTTGATGGCAGGGATATGGAAAACTATTCAGTTAGCTTCAGTAAGACACGAGGAAGCTTTTGCAATTAGTCTCTTGCTCTGAATCGTGCTAGAACCTTGTTTTCAGTTTTCACTTTTTTGGCAAAAAATTCAAGTTTGGTTATTGGTCTATGGCGCCGCTGAGAGCTTCTGGGCACGAGGGTTAGCTTGCATATATATGTATGAATGATTTAGGGTTGAGAAAATTGATCAAAGAAT
The DNA here is from genome assembly GCA_948472305.1 of Vicia faba. Lineage (NCBI taxonomy): Eukaryota > Viridiplantae > Streptophyta > Magnoliopsida > Fabales > Fabaceae > Vicia > Vicia faba. Next base: position 1,633,096,785 of record OX451739.1, on the reverse strand, counting down.
CCTTGAATTGATGATAGGATATTTGATTTTCCATGCATTAGTTTTCAAATCTTTTCATGCATATTTGCTACCAAATCAGGACAAATCATATTGATTCTTTCCAAATCTAACCATGCACGAAATATTGAGTATATATCATGCATAAAAAGATTTAAAAACCTAGGTTTAGTATTTTTCATATATTTTAATTAATTAAATGAATTTCTAGCATTTAAAAATTCAAATAAATAAAATAAAAATGATAAAAAACTTCCCTTTGGGCCAAATGGTCGTGCACATGTTTTGTATGATGGATTGTGGAAGAAAAGGAGGCCCATTAGCATTTTTAGGTCATTTGAATCAATGTTGACTTTTCAAAATATCCAAAAATTTCCCAACTTCCACAAGGCATAACTTGCTCAATTTTTAAGATTTGCTCATGTTATTGGACATTTTGGAAAGGTCTTTGAGTCCTATAACCAATGCCTTTGTTCCCATGTCATTTAGATTTATCAATCTCACGTTATGGCCTTTGACTTAAAGTACCTTTTTGTTGACTTTTGAAAATGACCTATAATGTTGAAATTGATAACTTTTTGTGAGAGAATTTCTTGGATTTGAAGTGTGAAGAGGAGTTGTAGGAAATGTCTTTCTCTTCAAAATGAGCTTTGGATGGAATTTTTATGATAATCCATGTGGAAGTTATGCCTTGGTCAAGTTACAGTTGATTTTTTCAACTGTCCAAATATAGAAACTTTTGCATCTTGATGATTTTTGAGCCAAGCTTTGAGAATCATGATTAAGCATTGATCAAATGATATTTGTTGCTTCAAAATGAGATGTTGACCAAAAATTTGAACTTTTGACTGTCAAATGACCATTTTGCCCCTACAGTTGACTATAGTGCAATTAGGGTTTTTGACTGTGCAATCTTGTGCTGTAAGTCTTGAAACTTGGTATGAGGATGCTTGACCATGCTTATAGGCATGTGGGACTTGATTGGACCCTTGGAAACTTATTTTCTTTGTCAGAACCAAAACCCTAATTTTGACTGTTTAGGAGGTCCTTGAACTGTGTAACCCTTGGGGAGATTTTGAAGCATGCTCTTTGCAAATCTTGAAGAATATGGGAGGGCAAATTTTGGGGTACAACAAACAGTTAATCCAGATATTACGTGACTACGTTAAGATCTTTGCTTGGTCATACAAAGACATGTCGAAACTTGATACTGATATTGTGGTTCATCATCTTCCAACAAAAGAAGACTGCCCTCCAGCGAAGCAAAAGGTTCATCGTATGCGTCCTGAAATGTCAGAAAAGATCAAGGATGAAGTCATGAAACAATTTAATGTCGGGTTTTTAGCTGTTACTTCCTACCCATAATGGGTTGCATACATGGTGTCAGTACCTAAGAAGGACGGTAAGGTACGCATGTGTGTGGACTACAGGGATTTGAATAGGGCGAGCCCTAAAGATGACTTTCCACTTCCTCATATTGATGTTCTGGTTGACAATACCGCTCAACGTAAGTATTTCTCCTTCATGGATGGCTTCTCTGGTTATAATCAGATCAAAATGGCACCTAATGACATGGAGAAGACTACCTTTGTTACACAATGGGGCACATTCTGTTACAAGTTTATGCCATTAGGGTTGAAGAATGCTAGGGAAACCTATCAGCATGCTATGGTAGAGTTGTTCCATGATATGATCCATCAGGAGATAGAGGTCTATGTTGACGACATGATATCCAGGCCCCAGAATGAAGAAGAGCACCTTGATCACTTGCAAACACTGTTTGAAAGGCTGAAGAAGTACAGGTTAAGACTGAACCCGAACAAGTGCACCTTTGGAGTAAGATTTGGTAAGCTCATAGGTTTCGTCGTCAGTGGCAAAGGTATTAAGGTAGTTCCTGCAAAAGTTAAAGCTAATTAAGAGACGCCAAATCCATGCACTGATAAGGAAACATTTCCAGATTCATTTCCCACCTGACCGCTACTTGTGAACCAATCTTCAAGCTACTAAAGAAAGATCAAGTAGTGAAATGGAACGACGATTGTCAGATAGCCTTTGACAGAATCAAGGAATATCTTCAAGAACCTCCAATTTTGATGCCACCAATTGAAGGAAGACCTCTAATCATGTACCTAACAGTGTTAGAGAATTCAATGGGGTGTGTGTTGGGGAAACATGAAGAGTCTGGTTGAAAAGAGCACGCGACATACTACCTTAGCAAAAATTTTACCGACTGTGAAACAAGATACTCACTGCTTGAGAAAAATTTTTGCGCTTTGGCATGGGCTTCTCGCTGACTAAGATAGTATATGTTAACTCACACTACTCTATTAATCTTTAAAATGGATCCCATTAAATACATATTTGAGAAGCTCGCTCTCTCTAAAAGAATAACCAGATGGCAAATGGTCCTAACAGAATACGACATTCAGTACACCACTCAAAAGGCAATCAAAGGAAGTGTATTGGCAGATCATTTGGCTCATCAGGCTGTAGACGACTACCGGTATATGAATTTTGAATTCTCGGATGAGAACATTATGCTAGTAATTGACTGTGAAGAACCTGGACCAGATGAAGGACCTGAAAAAGGATCCTGATGGACTATGATTTTTGATGGAGCTTCCAACGTGCTCGGTAATGGCATTGGTGTTGTGATTATATCTTATGAAGGTTGCCATACACCCTTCACCTCCAGGCTATGTTTTGATTGTACCAAAAATATGGCCAAATATGAAGCATGCATTATAGGTATCAAGGATGTTGTTGAAATGAGAATCAAGTTCATGCAAGTATATGGAGACTCTGCCTTGGTAATCAACTAAATTAAGGGAGATTGGGATACAAAGCATCCTTATCTCATTCCTTATTGAGAGCATGTGTTGACATTGATCCCGTATTTGAAGAGATTACCTTTGAACATGTTCCACGAGAAGAAAATCAGTTAGCAGACGCGCTAGCTACCATGTTATCCATGTTCAAAGTCAGATGGGATAACGAAGCCCCTCATATCACTATTGAAATATTAGACGAACTGGCATACTGTTATGAGGTTGTCACTGACGGAGTAGAGGAAAAGCCTTAGTTCCATAAGGTGAAAAGGTACCTTGAAGCCCAAGAATACCCTGAGGGGGCATCTATAAATGACAAGAAGTTTTTAAGAAGGTTCTTTACCAAGTTCTTCCTGGGTAACAGAATCTCATATAAGCGCAATCATGATTCAACTTTGCTTCGTTGTGTGGATAAGAAATAAGCTGAGAAGATCATGGAGGATATGCACGAAGATATGTTTGGTACTCATTCTAGCAGGCACACAATGGCTAAGAAGATTCTGAGGGAAGGTTACTATTTGTCCACTATGGAAACATATTGCCATCACCACTCCCGGACTTGTCACAAATGCCAAATTTATGCTAACAAAGTACACGGGCCTCCGGTTCCCTTAAACGTCTTAACCGCTCCTTGTCTATTCGCAATGTGGGGCATTGATATGATTAGAGAGATTAGACCTACCACTTCCAATGGAAATCACTTCATCCTTATTGCCATTGATTACTTCACGGAGTGGGTTGAGGCAACCTCATTCGCTTCTGTTACCAAGAATGTTATGGCTCGATTCATCAGACATAACCTTATATGTTAGTATGGTATACCAGAAAAAATTATCACAGATAATGGTACCAACCTCAATAATACTATGATCACCAAGCTCTATACACAATTTAAGATCCAGCATCACAACTCTTCTCCTTACCGACCAAAGATGAATGGCATTGTGGAGACCGCCAATAAGAATATAAAGAAGATGACGGAAACATATAAAGACTGGCACAAGATGTTACCATTTTCTCTTCACAGTTACCGTACCTCAGTGCATACGTCAACAGGGGCAACCCTATTTTCTCTCATTTACGGTATGGAAGTTGTCTTACCCGTCAAGATCCAGATCCCTTCCCTAAGAATTATGAAGGATGCATGCTTAAATGAATACGAATGGATTCAGACTCGACTCAACCAATTAAACCTGATTGACGAGAAAAGGCTCAGGCTGTTTGTCATGATCAGATATACAAGAAACGTATGATCAAAGCTTTTAACAAGAAGGTTAAACATCAGGTATATCAGGTTGGTGACCTGGTAATCAAGTGCATCATCTTGCCACAAGGGGATCCCAAGGGAAAATGTACTCCTACATATGAAGGACCATTTGTGATCAAAAACATATTTTCTGGTGGAACCATGATATTGACCACCGTGGATGGTGACGAGCTTCCACACCCTGTAAATGCGGACATAGTTAAAAGATACTACGCATGAAAAGAGACCTGCTAGGTTGACTGGCCTAGGCAAAAATAAGGGCATCCCAGCGAACCAAAAGGGTTTGGGCAAAAATTAGGGATTAAAAGTCGAAAACCTGAAAAGGCGGCTTGGGGAAAAAAGGGTATCCTGGTGGACTGAAAACCCGAAAGGGCGGTCCAGGCAAAAATTAGGGATTAAAAGTGTATGACTATGTCCCGTGGGATCACCTTACAACCATACTTTATTATCAAGTTCGAACGGTACAGATCAATCTAGTCAACTTCTTCTAAATGACAAGGTGATGAGACGCTCAAAGATATAAAGGCAATAACATAATTGAAACCCAGTGGGATTATTTCATATAGCTATTTTTATTTGTGTACCAGTTTGCATATTTCTCATTTTTACGATGACTTCCTCTTACTAGGATGTTCGTCTCTTTGTACAAAAGCGCCTGATTATATGCGAAACTTCCTTAAATTAATACAAAACTTCTCTCTTAAATTTAAAAACTATTTATTTTTATTTTTCTATTTTGTTTGCAAAAACGTCCAGTGATTATTTTAAATGAACATATGCATTTGAATGTGATTACTATTTACAAATATATGCATTAAAAACAGGAAAGACAGTTACTAAGGGCTCTAAGAGTTGGGACAATGTTGAAAGTCATCCATAAATCCCCACAGAGAAACCACCTCTAGAGGAATATCTTCACAAGTTTACCCTCGATGAAGATATGTTCCCCAGTAAGTCTAAAAACAGGGGCATCTTCCCACAGTTCAACGTCGTATCTTCAACATATAGCCTAATCATTTCCCTAGCATCTTGAAAAATTCTCGAGTGTGGTCTATGGATTTCTTTGGTTCCCCAACAGAGTTTCATAAAATCCCCAAGCAGGCCATGAAGCTCCATCCCCCAACAGAGTTTATTTCTCCAAATTGGTAAATTCTTCCAAAAGAACACTTTGCTCCAACAAGGTTTACTCTGGATAACCATCTCCGGAAGAATAGCTACTCGCGTCACAAGAATGTTTGTTCCTTCATCCCTAGTCAGTGTGCATGCAATCCCAATCCATTTCAGAATGCTTCTATCCTCAAGCAGAAATCAAAAATCTCCAGTGGAATATCCTCAAATAGAAAGTAGGAATCCCTAACAAGCTTAACTTCTATCCTCAAGCAGAAATCAAAAATCTCCAGTGGAATATCCTCAAATAGAAAGTAGGAATCCCTAACAAGCTTAACTTCCCCAATTTAAAGACACCATAAAGAGCAACTGATACACTCACATATTACATCCATACCTCATTTATGATATATCATAAGCATATGCATAACTGAAACGCATATAACATTCTCAATTATTTTGAGAGCATCATGAAATGTGTGATACGGTGGCAGAACCAACTATTATACTTGTTTTGCGTTTGTGTTCGCAAATGTTGTAGTAAGAAAGAGTCTCCATCGACTTTTCTTTTATCCAACAAAGGAAAGGGTGAAAAGAACAAAAAAAGACCTTTCGAGATTATTTATGAGTAAGGGGTTAGATTATGGAAAGGGGAGGTGTTGGCACCCTTTCCATTCGTAGTTATCTACGGGCTCTTAGATGCTTAGCTCATTTTAAAAGACCTTGTGTTTTGTGTGTTTTGAAAAGTATTTTGAAAATGCCTTAGTGCGGCGATTTGATTTATGATAACTCTTGTATCAGTCCTCAAGTGTGTTGATAAAGCATTTGAAAATGTTTTTGAAAGTAGTTTTTGTGTAAGTGTGAAAGTTTGTTTTTGAGCAAGCATCTAACAACTATCTACTTTTACTCAAAAGGTTTGTTCTTTCTCCTCCTTTCCTTTAGACAAGACTAGCCTACTATTAGTGAGTAGGTAGCCATAGTCGTTTGGATGTATGAGGGACGTTCGCGGGTCATTGTACAGTCGCAAAGGCAACATATAGAGACGCTTTAGAAATTTTGTTTAAGGGACTAGATCATTTACCAAAAGGCAACACCGAAGGGTCATCGAGGGACTATGGTCTTTTGATTCGAGGGTCTTTGCTAAAGCGACCCTACTTTCGAGGGACATGAATGTTTTATTTTCCGAAGGTAACTAAAGTGGGAGTACCCTAGAGGTGTATATGTGCAAGTGTGTTGTATTCAATTATTTTTGTCTTTGATGTTAGATTTGCTAACGTTTGATTTTAATATTTCCCATGCAATCCTATTAGTCATACATCTAGAAGTTTAATATTGTACAGAAAATAAAATGCGAGAATTATAAATCCTACGCTATTACAAAGCTTCGGGGAGGGGGATATTTACATGTCCAAACTTGGGGATAAAGCAATAAAGAAAAATCCTAAATTAAGCTATTACAGACTGTGACCAGTTACAATAATTTAAAAAAATAAAATATAGAAAAAAATGACGCGAGCGAGTTAAAAAAAGGACGTCTAAAACCTAAAAGTAAAAGCAAATCTTTTTGTTTGTGAAAAGAAAAAAATTACTCCTAACTCTATTTAATTTTAAAGTAAAAAAATGGTTTAAATGATTATTAATTAACTTACAAAATTAATTTAATCAACAAAAATGCTAACCTAATATTTTTATGATTTTAATTATTTTATGTTATGATAAAAAGATTAAAAGAAATAAAACAATTAAAACAAATAGATAAAGAAACAATGAACATGGGCCTGATATGGAACAACAATGGGGGGGTGAGAATTGGAATCTGTTAGGGCCCATTATCAAGAAGAAGCCCAAGCCACGCTTGATCTGGTGAGGGTGCATCTGGAGGGTCCATGGTAAACCTGCATACTTGGAGTGCTTAGATCTGATCAGATGAGATCTAGTGGCTATGATCATGTGGTGCATGGTGGGCATATGGATGTGAAACACACAAGATCTGTAAAGTGATAGTTAGAAAAACAAATTGCACGACCTGGGTATCGAACCTAGGTCCTTCTCACTATAACACGCCTTATTCACCAACTTAGCCAGCTTGTCATTTGTTTATATCAATGAAACAATAACATTATGTTATAAAATGGGTCAGATATTTAAAATTCAAAATCAAACGTGCGCGATGTATAAGCCAATGGGAGAGTGACAATTGGGGCACCGTAGTCAGCCCACAGGAGTCAACACTCCGGTTGTCTTTTATGGCGGGCTTCAACAGTAAACCTACAAAAATAGCCAAACACAAAAGTTGAAAGCTACCCTATCCCACTAATTCGGGTCCCCCGAGTTCGAATCTGTAATCCGTTTGGTCTGAAACGTCTTGGATTTTGAGATTCGTAGTAGAATACAGATCGTGTCCTAGCAATGGAACAATCTTATTTTGGTCCTTAAACCTGCATGTATTATGCTAGATCTGCACTAATGGTGTCCCTAAACACGAACTAAACAGTTAGAGTTTAATAAAATGGAATGTATATTCAGTTTCAACGTTTAAGGCCCTTACCAACTGGTGATGTTTGGAGGCAGTAATTCAAGGTGTTGCACTCCTTGTGAATGGTCTGGACACCTTCCTAGGAACCTCAGGGGTGGAGTGTTGAGGTTTTTTTGGCACGAGGAAGCTTGCACTGGTGTTTCAAATTTAACAGCTCTTGTGAAGATTTTGCAATTTTTGTATGCTTTTCTAAAGCAGTGTTTGTGTGTATCGACCTCCTTTTGGTTTATAAATGATGTTTTATTTATAGAGGATCAGAGTGGCTTGACAAATATGGAAAGGATCATCCATTAAACATGGTTTTTAAAACAAGATCAAAGAATTGAAAAACATGCCATTTTGGGTGATTCTCTTGCCATTCTCATTTTTGCATGAACCTGGACCTTTCTAATGTATCCTGCACGAAAGTTGGGTCTTGAAACAAATCCAAACATCAACCCATATTGAATAGTTGGACAATAATGTTAAAAATGTAAAGACAATGTAAAAAAGACAAGAAAAATAATGCATTTTAAACTATTATTTGTCGACACAATGCTACTATGCATCGACATATAACTCTTCTTTCTCCTGTAAAAACAAAATTAGCTTAGTATGAGTCGATGCATAATGGGATGTGTCGACTCATGCACCTTTCCTACCTTTGTTTTGATTCCTAGATAACAGTATGTATCGACACATAAGGCTTTATGTCGACTCATACCCTGTTTGTGTCGATACATACGCGTTTGTGTCGACTTGTGCACCTTTCATCCTTTTGTTTTGGGGCAGGATAAAAGTATGAGTCGATGCATAAGGCCATGTGTCGACTCATACCCTATTTTATCACTAGAATTACTCGACTCATGTGGGTATGTGTCGACTCATGTTGTAGTTTTTTTGCCTTAAACATTTATTTTGAATTTGAACCTCTTTCAAGAAGCTATGGTAGCCTCCCTCTATACTGGAAGCTGTAATGTATGAGCTTATATCTTCCAAATGATACATTTCTTGAACTTGAGGATAAAAGAGAAGTTGTAGGGAACTGGATTCTCTTAAAAATGAGCTTTGGTTGGGGAAAATGGATGAAGTATGTGAAAGTTATGTCTGGTCAAAGTTCAGTTGACTATTGACCTAACACAGTTGATTTTTAAACACTTGAGCAATTGGCTGAACAAATTTGTAGTGTAAGGCATGAAATTTGGCATGGACATTCTTGAAGACATATTAAGGACCATGGAAATCATTTGGAGCCTTTGCAACCCAAACATCTTAGTGGCAGGTGAAACCCTAGCTGGAGGTTCATTGCTTAGGAGAAGAATTTGTATGATCAATTCTTTGGTCAACCTTGAGCAATTTAGGACCTTAATGAGCATGTCTTGAGTAAAAAATGGTAGGGAAAATTTTAGGGTGGAACAGCTGCCCCTGTTCAATCTTCTTAAGCCTGAAGATTTAGATTGACTTGTTTGCCTTTCGTGATCTAAAGGTGGAAGATGATTGAACACTAGAGTGCCCAGATATTTGCACTCGTATGATGTGATGATATCCAGAATGGGCTTACAGATGCCATTTGGAGAGTGTAACAGAAAGTCGTCGGAGATGGGCTTAAAGATACCATCCAAGATAGATGCTGACTTCATAAGAGGTCTCTTTGTGGGGATTCTTGTTCCTGCTGTCTGAGGAGGACTCCACTGGGGATTTTGATTTATGTTGTTCTCCTACTTGAGGAAAACTCCAGAGTCTAGGAACTTCAGTTGTCCAAGGCTCTACTAAGGAGTCATTTCTCGACTAGAGAGATGAAAGTTTGTTGTTTTCTGGTTGAAATCCAGGCTTCACAATAACTTGTTGGGGAGAATGAAATAACTTCTATTCGGAAATGTATCAGAAGAAACCTGTGTAGGGCTTTTTCAGGACGAGTTCATGTTGGACTGCCTCTAGAAATATATGAGAAATCCTGGGTAGGGATGCTTCATGATGAGTTCGTGTAAGACTTCATCTGGAAATGTATGAGAAGGAACCTGGGTAGGGCTGCTTCGTCTGGTCGTGTAGATAGTTTTCCTGTCTGGTTTCAGGTGTTAATCTACAATCGGTCATTCACAGATAGTTGTCATGTCTGGTTTCAGGTATTAATCTGGAACTTGTTTTTGTTGGTTGTTGAGATAGTTGTCCTGTCTGGTTTTAGGTATTAATCTCTGACCTTAGAAAGAAAGATAGTTTTCCTGGCTTGTTACAGGTGTTAATCTTTAATCTCCTGATGTAGATAGTTTTCCTGGCTTGTTACAGGTGTTAATCTATAATCAGTCACCCACAGATAGTTATCCTGGCTTGTTACATGTATTAATCTTGAACTTGAAAATGTCGGTAAGTATGACGTCTGAATGTGACGTATAATGAAGGATCTTGGAGAATGACTACCTCAGCAGGTGATGAAGTAATCTTGGTCGATTACTACCTCAACAGGTAGTGAAGGAATCTTGGATGATTACTACCTCAGCAGATAATGAAGGAATCTTTGACGATTACTACCTCAACAGATAATGAAGGAATCTTGGACGATTACTACCTCAATAGATGATGAAGGAATCTTGGACGATTACTACCTCAACATATAATGAAGTAGTCTTGGACGATTACTACCTCAACAAATGATGAAGGAATCTTGGATGATTACTACCTCAACAGATAATGAAGGAATCTTGTACGATTACTACCTCAACAGATAATTATGGAATCTTGGACGATTACTACCTCAACAGGTAATGAAGGAATCTTGGATGATTACTACCTCAACAGATGACGAAGGAATCTTGGATGATTAGTACCTCAACAGATGATGGAGGAATCTTGGACAATTACTACCTCAACAGATAATGAAGGAATCCTGGACAATTACTACCTCAACAGATAATGAAGGAATCTTGGACGATTACTACCTCAACAGATAACGAAGGAATCTTGGATGATTACTACCTCACCAGATAATGAAGGAATCTTGGACGATTACTACCTCAACAAATAATGAAGGAATCTTGGACGATTACTACCTCAACAAATAATGAAGGAATCTTGGACGATTACTACCTCAACATATAATGAAGGAATCTTGGACGGTTACTACTTCAGTAGGGTACCAGAAATTTATCTGGTCATATAAATAGTTGATAATATTCGTCTATTTATAGACTTTTACATGAAAAGATAAAGGGTTAGTTGTATGCAATGCCATGGTGCATGAAGTGCAAATTATACTCTCAAAATAAATGAGGTTGTGATATATGAATTTGTGCTTCATATACTATGATGTTTGTAAAATGATGTATGGATGCAATGTATGAACGTATTCAATTGTTCTATTGCAGTATTGTTTGAACTAGGGAAAATAAATCACTGATTGTTGGTGGGGGTGAAGAATGTATGTCTTCAAATTTTGTTGAAGTTGAAATGCTGGGAGATGGATTTTCGTTGTTAGGGAAATAAACTCTGTTGGGGAAGGGAAACTCTGTGAGATGCTTGGGGATTTTGCTGGAATCCTTTTGGGGAATCTTGAGAAGCTTGGTGACTTCACTGGGGAATTTTCCTTAGATGTCGAAGCAGTAGTTGGAGATTTTGCTTTGCCGGGGATATAAGAACACACGACCTCATTAGGTTGTATGCAGAGAACATGGTAGTGATCTTATAGTAGGATACCCCTGCCTCTATACCTGTCGGAGAAAGTATCTGCTGGAATTTTGTGGATGGCCTGACTGTTACCCCAACTCCTGGAATCCTGAGTAAATGTTGATCAGGGTGATAAGCATTCTACTGATAGACAAGTGACAAGATGACAGGACATAGTCGTACGCTTTAATCCCTAACTTTTTCCTGGACTTTCTTTTCAAATTTTCAGTCCACCGGGATACCCTTTTTTTCCCAAGCTGCCCTTTCAGGTTTTCGACTTGCCGAATGTACAATTATCTTATATATATCCCTGACTTTTTCCCGAACTCTTTTGGTTTGCCAGGATGCCATTATTTTTCCTAGGCCAGTCAACCTAGCGGGTCTTTTTTCATGCGTAGTATTTTCCGACTATGTCCATGTTCACCAGGTATGGAGAATTGTCACTGTCCATAGTAGTAAGTGTTGCCACACTGCCAGAAGATGTTTGTTTGATTGTACATGATTCGTTGCTAGAATCCATGTCCAATTCCCCAAGTGATTCAGATAAAGATCTTCCCCTGGCTATTTGGCATTTTTGAGAGATTCCTTGAACCTTGATTTGACTGCCCCAGATCAGCTGGACACCATGCTATGCCCCTTGATCACGAAAGGCTTGTTATTGGAATGTCGTTCCATCTGAGGTGATTCTATCCACTGAGAGGATTTATGTTCATTGAATATCCGTCGTGCAAATTTCTTTGTTGTTGAATAAATAGTCATATGCAAACAATGCTATTAAAAATGCAAAGCTTATGTCTGTCTTGAAGTTTTTGAAAATGCATTTTTTAGTAAAACAAAATTTGCAAGAATGTGATATCAACTCAAGATTTATACCAAACCTTACAGGAGTCAGGATACCTTTTGTAACAATATGCTTTCGAACTAACCCATGCTTCAGCTAGGACTTTTAAGGGTTGTAACGTGGTCTGGTTCACGGTTTAAGAAACAAAGTATAAAGGCTCAAAATTTATTTGTATCCTCCCGTTCTTCGTGATGTTCTTCAGTCCTATACTCAGTTAACTATGAGTTTAGATCCCAATTAAGTTCTGGAATCTTTGCCCTAATATTTCGGTGATGGTTCGGATACTGAAAGTTTATTTGAGAAGGCAGTCATTTTTGTAACCTTTTCTTTTTGTTGAGGATTTGTAGCGACCTCTCTTTTTTTATTTTTTATTATCCCTACTTTTTGCCTGAACTATTTCTTTTGTGATTACAGTCAGTGGGATGCCCCAGTTTATTCTTAAGTCTCCTTCATAAGTTTTGACTTAGCGGGCTTTTCTTTTGAGAGATAATGACTGCCTGTTTTTAATAATTAAGTGGAACCATCACCATCTTTTGTTTTGGAAGGATACCTCTGAAACTACTGTCATGTACAAAGGGAAAGCTTGCGATTGAATACACCATTGAATTAACTGAGAAACTACCCTGCCCCAGGTTATGATTAAGGGTTTCAATTTTCACGAAAAAGAAAACTCATACTTCTTAGGCTCAAAGGGGTTGACTAGGGATTATCCTCCTTATAAATCCACTATTTAGGATTTGAAACAACGCCTGTACATCATCATCCAGGCCTGTTCAAAAGCATAATGTATAAATTATGGTATCTTTTTCATCATCCTCCCTCTAAAGGCTTAGAGCTTTTGATCGAGAGTTGAATATCACAAAAAGGAAGTAAAAACACAGTTTGAATATAATGAATACGAATGAAATAATTCAAGATAAAACATATGCTATGCATTAATATGAATAACCAAAGTTTGACATAAAAGACAAATGTTTTAAGTAAAAAAAATTACAACTAATAATTCAAATGAAATAAACGCTCTCAATTTTAGCCATGATTTGGCATGGGAGAAGTGATCACATTGGGAGCTTTAGGAGGGTCAAATTCAATCTCCTTGTTGTCGATCAAATCTTGAATCTTGTTCTTCAAAGTCCAACAGTTGTCAGTGTCGTGTCCAAGACTATCAGAATGGTAGGCACATCTTACATTTGGATTGTACTTAGGAGATGAGGTATCGGGGTTTTGAGGAGGATCCTTTAGTGTAATCAGTTTTGCTTTCAGCAAATGTTGTAACGCTTGATACGATGGCATATTAATCTTAGCGTACTACCTTTCTTGGTACTTTATGCTACGCCTATTACCTTGTCGTTGTTGAACAGGTGTAGGATTAGAAATTAGCACTGCTCCCACGAATTGATGGTGGTCCTTTTATTATGGCCCCTTTGACCATAGACAACATTAGTTTCTTTTTTACCCCCAAATGGCCTCTTCTAGGCATTAGAGGATGCGGCCGTCAGAATTTTCCCACTCTTGATACCACTTTCGATCCTCTTCCCAGTCAGAACAATCTCTATAAAACTGGATGAAGAACTCCCAAGCAGCAGATTGAAGAACGGGCCGGTCAGAGTACCCATGAACATGTCAACCATTTCCTGATCAATCAGAGGAGGTTGCACCCTGCCAGCCAAATCCCTCTATTTCTGCACATATTCCTTGAACCCTTCTCTTGAGCCCGTGGACATATTCTGCAATTGCACTCGAGATAGTGACATGTCAGCATTGTATTGGTACTGCTTGTAAAAAGAGGAAGCCAAGTTTTCCCAGGTATGGATGTCAGTTCCTTCTAGCTGATAGAACCACTCCAGTTGAGTGTCAGCCAAACTTTCTTGGAAGAAATGGACCCATAACTTCCGATCAGCAGTGTGAGGCTGGATCTTTCTGACGTACGATCTCAAGTGAAGTTTAGGACAAGAGACCCCATCATATTTAGCGAACATGGGAACCTTGAATTTTGGTAAGATGACCACTCCAGAAACCAACCTTAACTCTTCAAAGTCCAAGACAGGTATCTGCTGAATCTCCAAAGTATTGAGGCGATCCTCCAGTTGTTTGTATTTATCATTAACGGAAGGATATTGTTCCTCAGAGTAGTCAGCTTCATCTTCATCAGTCCCTGGGTTGTTATCTTCTTCATGATTATCCCCCTCATTTGATGGAGTTGAAAGATCTAGAGCTCTCTTGGCTGGTCCTCTAAGTCTTCTTCCCATATTCAAGACACCAGCTGGTTTCTTTTCCTTCTTAGTCTTCTCTTTGATGATCAGAGCTGTCAGATCTTCTTGCCCTTTGGCCAGAGCTAGGAACATTTGTTGGAATTGAGCATTTTGAGCTTAAAGGTCCTTCACTGTTTGTTCAAGATCCATTTCTTTTGCTGAAATAAATAGAGAAAGGATAAGAACCATGTACTTGAAATACCTGTAATGAAATGTATGCCATGTTTATGCGATGTTTTTAAGAATCTCGTGGGGTAAACACAAGAAAATGTTTGAATTTTGATTGCAACTTTGATCGAAGAACTTCGTATCGTTGAATGTCCTTCTACGAGAATCAAGATCACCATGTCGAGTGGGTCATAGCCTCTGACTCTAGTTGTTGTACTTTGGTATTTTGACGGCATTGGCTAGAGGAAAATGAATCCCCTTGCCCCTTGCTAGACGTCTGGTTCATCATAACCTGCATCACACGCCCTAGAGATCCTTGATATGGTTAGTGAAATGAGAATGTATGTTATGATGCATGATGTTATGTTTGAACAATTTAATCACACACAAGCAAAACACACAAGGCTTTAGGTTTAGGCTTGCATGGGGTTTATAGGAAAGTACCCTCTTAATGTTTAGTTGGTTCAACCTGTCTTAGAAAAGTAACTAGGTTCTAAGGAGTCTCATATCACTGACCTTTCTTTTAGGAATTGTTTTAGCTCAAGCACCAAAGTATTGCAGCCAAAATATCCCAAAAGTCTGATATCAATGAGTGTAGCATCGAGTATCAACCAATCTTTGGTCGAAACCAAAGTCGGCCATCTCACTACTTTCTAATGGCTTTAGATGAGTCAATTAAAGGTTATAAAGGTCAGTTAGCGCTTAATGACACTATAAGGAATCCTAATGTTATCCTTGACTAACTCAAGGAACATTAGCACAAGCCAGAGTATCACGCTAATGTAGCTATCACTTCGTTCATATCGGTCTACACCGTACAACCTCCATGATTTATTGCTACTTACCTAAAAAGTGCCCCAGATCCGAGTATAGGATCTTTAATAGTAACCCAAGCAACCGTTTAAAAATAAAGCATACAAAACACACAATGTAAAGCAAATTTAAAATGATCTAACTCTAAGGTAACCCTACCTTTTATAAGTTCCCCACCAAAGTCGCCAATTTTGTGATATGGTGGCAGAACCGACTATTATACTGGTTTTGCATTTGTGTTCGCAAATGTTGCGGTAAGCAAGAATCACCATCAACTTTTCTTTTATCCAACAAAGGAAAGGGTGAAAAGAACAGAAAAAGATCTTTCGAGATTATTTCTGAGTAAGGTGGTAGGTTATGGAAAGGGGAGGTGTTAGCACCCTTTCCATCTGTAGTTATCTACGGGATCTTAGATGCTTAGCTCATTTTGAAAGACCTTGTGCTTTGTGTGTTTTGAAAAGTATTTTGAAAATGCCTTAGTGCGGCGATTTGCTTTATGATAACTCTTGTATTAGTCTTCGAGAGTGTTGATAAAGCATTTGAAAATGTTCTTGGAAGTAGTTTTTGTGTAAGTGTGAAAGTTTGTTTTTGAGCAAGCATCTAACACCTATCTACTTTTACTAGAAAGGTTTGTTCTTTTTCCTCCTTTCCTTTAGACAAGACTAGCCTACTATTAGTGAGTAGGTATCCATATTCGTTTGGATGTATGAGGGACGTTCACGGGTCATCATACAGTCGCAAAGGAAACATATAGAGACACTTTAGCAATTTTGTTTAAGGGACTAGATCATTTACTGAAAGACAACACTGAAGGGTCATCGAGGGACTATGATCTTTTGATTCGAGGATCTTTGTTAAAGCGTCCCTACTTTCGAGGGACGTGACCGTTTTATTTTCTGAAGGCAACTAAAGTGGGAGTACCCTAGAGGTGTATATTAGCAAGTGTGTTGTATTCAGTTATTTTTATCTTTGATGTTAGGTTTCTTACATTTAATTTTAATCTTTGCCATGTAATCCTATTAGTCATACATCTAGCAGTTTAATATTGTACAGAAAATAAAATGCGAGAATTGTAAATCCTACACTATTACAAAGCTTTGGGGAAGGGGATATTTACATGTCCAAACTTGGGATTAAAGCAATAAATAAAAATCCTAAATTAAGCTATTACAGACTGTGAGCAGTTACAATAATTTGGAAAAATAAAGTATAGAACATAATAACGCGCGCGAAATAAAAAAAGGACGTATAAAACCTAAAAGTAAAAGAAAATCTTTTTGTTTGTTATTTTTTATTTGTGAAAATAAATGAAATTACTCCTAAGTCTATTTAATTTTAAAGTAAAAAAATGGTTTAAATGATTATTAATTAACTTACAAAATTAATTTAATCAAGAAAAATGCTAACCTAATATTTTTATGATTTTAATTTTTTATGTTATGGTAAAAAGATTAAAAGAAATAAAATAATTAAAACAAATAGATAAAGAAATAATGAACATGGGCCTGATATGGAACATCAATGGGGTGAGAATTGGAATCTGTTAGGGCCCATTATCAAGAAGAAGCCCAAGCCACGTTGGATCTGGTGAGGGTGCATATGGAGGGTCCATGGTGAGCCTACATATTTTGAGCGCTTAGATCTGATCAGATGAGATCTAGTGGCTATGATCATGTGGTGCATGGTAGGCATCTGGATGTGAAACACACAAGATCTGCAAAGTGATAGTTAGAAAAACAAACTGCACGACCTGAGTATTGAACCCAGGTCCTTCTCACTGTAACACACCTAATTCACCAACTGAGCCAACTTGCCATTTGTTTATATCAATGAAACAATAATATTATGTTATAAAATGGGTTAGATATATAAAATTCAAAATCAAATGCGCGCGCTGTATAAGCCAATGAAAGAGTAACAATTGGGGCGTCGAAGTCAGCCCACCAGAGTCAACTCCGGTTGTCTTCTCCAGAGGGCTTCAACAGTTAAACTTCAAAAATAGCCAAACACAAAAGTTGAAAGCTACGCTATCCCACTAATTCGGGTCCCTGAGTTCGAATCTGCAATCCATTTTGTCTGTAACGTCTTGGTTTTTGAGATTCGTAGTAGAATACAGATCGTGTCCTAACAATGGCGCGATCATACTCTGGTTCTTAAACCTGCATGTATTTCACAAGATATGCACTAATGGTGTGCCTAAACATGAACCAAACAGTTAGAGTTTAATAAAGTGGCATGTATATTCAATTTCAACGTTTAAAGCCCTTACCAACCGGTGATGTTTGGAGGCAGCGATTTAAGGTGTTGCACGCCTTATGAATGATCTGGATACCTTCCTGGGAACCTCAGGGGTGGAGTGTTGAGGTTTGTTTGGCACGAGGAAGCTTGCACTGGTGTTTCGAATTTGACATCTCATATGAAGATTTTGCAATTTTTGTGTGCTTTTCTGAAGCAGTATCTGTGTGTATCGGCCTCCTTTTGGTTGGCAAATGATGTTGTATTTATAGAGGAGCATAGTGGCTTGACAAATATGGCAAGAATCAACCATTAAACATGGTTTTGAAAACAAGATCAAAGAATTAAAAAACATGCCATTTTGGGTTATTCTCTTGCCATTCTCATTTTTGTATGAACCTGGACCTTTCTAATGTATCCTGCATAAAAATTGGGTCTTGAAACAAATCCAAACATCAGCTCATATTGAATAGTTGGACGGTAATGATAAAACTTTAAAGACACTGTAAAAAGACAGGAAAAATGCATTTTGAATGGTTATGTGTCGACACAATGCTACTATGCAATGACACAAAACTCTTCTTGCTCCTGTAAAAACAAAATCAGCTTAGTATGAGTCGATGCATAATGGGATGTGTCGACTCATGCACCTTTCCTCCCTATATTTTGGATCCTGGATAACAGTATGTATCAACACATAAGGCTTTGTGTCGACTCATACCCTGTTTGTGTCGATACATATGCGTTTGTGTCGACTCGTGCACCTTTCATCCTTTTGTTTTGGGGCTGGATAACAGTATGAGTCAATGCATAAGGCAATGTGTCGACTCATACCCTATTTTTTCACTAGAATGAGTCGACTCATGTGGGTATGTGTTGACTCATGCTGTAGTTTTTTTTCCTTAAACATTTGTTTTGAATTTGAACCTCTTTCAAGAAGTTGTGGTAGCCTCCCTCTATATTAGAAGTTGTAATGTATGAGCTTATATATTCCAAATGATGCATTTCTTGAACTTAAGGATAAAAGAGAAGTTATAGGG
Organism: Vicia faba; assembly: GCA_948472305.1. Taxonomy (NCBI): domain Eukaryota; kingdom Viridiplantae; phylum Streptophyta; class Magnoliopsida; order Fabales; family Fabaceae; genus Vicia; species Vicia faba. The sequence goes on along the minus strand of OX451739.1, from coordinate 1,633,078,065 downwards.
AACTGGATTCTCTTCAAAATGAGATTTGGTTGGGGGGGAATGGATTAAGTATGTGAAAGTTATGTCTAGTCAAAGTTCAGTTGACTTTTGACCTAGCACAGTTGATTTTCAAACACTTGAGTAGTTGACTGAGCAAATTTCTAGTGTAAGGCTTGAAATTTTGCATGGACATTCTTGAAGACATATTAAGTACTATGGAAATTTTTTGGAGCCTTTGAAAACCCAAACATCTTGGTGGCAAGTGAAACCCTAGCTGAAGGTTCATTGCTTAGGAGGAGAATTTGTCTGATCAATTCTTTGGTCAACCTTGAGCAATTTAGGACCTTAATGAGCATGTCTTGAGTAAAAAGTGATAGGGAAAATTTTGGGGTACAACACAATGCTTACATCATGACATCACATGAAACTGAATTTATCTTTTTCAGGTTGAATTCATAGACACATGAATACTATCAACTTATACACATCAGGCCATAGATTAATTCCCGAAACCAGACGGGGAAACTATCTATGTGACTAGCCAAAGAACAGGACACAGATTAATGCCTGAAACTAGACGTGGAAACTATCTATGTGACTAGCCAAAGAACAGGCCATAGATAAACTCCTGAAACCAGACGAGGAAACTATCTATGTGACTAGCAAAAGAACAGGCAACAGATTAACTCCCGAAACCAGACGTGGAAACTATCTACGTGACTAGCCGATATGAATCCCCAAGACGAGTTTGCTAATAAAAATAAGATTTTGGATTAGTTCCTGAAACCAAACAGGACAACTATCTACATGACAAGTGTTGTACCCCAAAATTTGCCCTCTCATGTCTTCCAAGGTTTTCTCTTACATGGGCGATTTACAAACACTTGTTTGAAGAAAATGAAATTTTTTGAATGATGGTCATGTGTCTTTCAATTAGCATCTGAATAAAGTGTACTTTGAAGGCATGTCAACAATATCCTTCGATTGACAGGTGAACAAAAGGGTCTTCGATTGGCATCTGGACAAGGAGCTTCAACTGGGATTTTAAAACCCTTCGAGCGATATTTGTCTCACAATCTTCGATTGGGCATCTAAAAACCTTTGATTAAGCATTGCCCCACCAGCTTCGATTGAGCGTTGGTTCCCCTTCGAGCAAGCCTTGGTCCAAGTTTCATTTAGACAAGAACCCCCTACAAGTTCCCTTCGAATCCACAAGGCAAAGGCTTCCTCAGACTTGTCTTGGATTCACAAGGGCAAAGGCTTCTTCTATGATTGCCTTCAATGCACAAGACAAATACTTCCTCTGTGTTTGTTTTCAATACACAAGGCCAAGACTCCTTGTTGTACCCCAAAATTTTCCCTCTCAATTGTCAAGGATTTTCTCATAAAGATTCTCAAGATTTAAGCTTGCACAAGTGCGTTGGGACTTTCCAGTACCAAAATTAGAAGGAAACTGTCAAAACGGGAGAAAATAGATAAAAATAACATTTTGACAAATTTGGAGAAAATAGGCCTCCTTCGACTCATCCCTTCGACTTGGACAAGTTTACTGCCTACAAGCCTGCTTCGACTGGACAAGTCTGCTGCCTGCGAGCCTACTTCGACTTGGACAAGTATGCTGCCTGCAAGCCTACTTCGACTTGGACAAGTTTACTGCCTACAAGCCTACTTCAACTTGGACAAGTTTACTGCCTACAAGCCTGCTTCGACTGGACAAGTCTTCTGCCTGCATGCATCCTTCGTTTGGACTTGAAACATCCTTCGATTCCACTTGCACCAAGGGCCTCTTGCAGACTTTTCCTCTCACAAACTTCGTTTGAGCGGAGAGATATCTTTTTACAAGATTTGACTAAGTTCTTGCTTCCCTTGAAGAAACACCCTTCGACTCAGAAGCCAGGAACTCCCCTCACGCTAAAAGGCAATGACTTCCTTTATGTTTGTTTCGACCCAAGCTTTGACTGGGAAATTGCTTCCTTCGAGTTAGCTTGTTTCAACCATAAGCTTCGACTGAGGCAAAGGCTTCCTTCGAATAGGTGTGCTTCGATCTCATTCTTGCATTTGACTCAAGACCAAATCTCATTTGCCAGGCTATGTTGCTTCTGAATCTTTACATAATCAGAGGTACTTTTATCACAAAAGCAGCTTTCAACCTGAATTTGGTCTGAGCACAAGCAACGCCAGAAGCATAAGTCACATCTTCTGCACCCCAACTGCCAAGAGGTCCCCCACATGTACTTTTACGTTACCTATTATTTTATTATTTTGCAAGGCTGGCTTTGGACAACATGTCCATTCTTTCTCTATAAATAGAGGGATTTTTGCAAAGCTGAGGGAGGATCTTTGGACCAGAGGAACGAATCCCCCAAATTTTCTCAAAACTCTCAAGTTCCTCAACACTTGAGAAATCACAAAAAACCCAGAGGATCTTTGGACCAGAGGAACGAATCCTCCAAATTTTCTCAAACACAACAAAACTCTCAAGTTCATCAACACTTGAGAAATCACAAAAACCCAGAATCACATTCATCTCCTTCGACTCTGAAGAACACCCCACACACAAAAGTTTGTTCAAACTCAAAGACAACCTTCTGTGATAACTCTTCGAACCAAAAGCAAACCCCCTGTGACTACTCTTCGAATTCTAGAAACATCCAGGTAGCAGTTCAAGTTCGAATCCCACACCCATTCAAAGCCTCCATCAAGGTAAGTCACTCTTACCCTTGAACCTTTCATTTCATGGCATAACTTGTAAATAATCTTTTCGTTCATTTCAAGCATGTATATACCATTGTTCCCTTCGTTTCCACCCTTTTTAACATATTTTTCAGAGCTAACCCTTTCGTTTTGCTTTCTGTTTACCTGAACTTGCTTTAACTGTTAAACTGTTTACAAGATAAATACTAGCATGGCCTCAGGCCGTGTTGCCATTTAATGCTTTAAATGAAAGAAACAGGAAACAGGAAATAGGAAACGAAGCTTCTGGCTTCTACCCTCTTTCTCCAGGTCGAACGAAAGAGACAACCAGGAGGCAAACCATGTTTACTTCCAGGCTCAGTCGAAAGGCATTCCTTCACTGCTTTCAACCTCCAGTCGAAGAAGACAACAAGGCAGAACCAGAAGGCTTCGCCATACACTGACTTCCAGGCCAATCGAAGGACAGGACCTCACTGGTGCTAGCCCCAATCGAAGGAGGCCAACAAAATGCAAGTCGAAGGGTGCTACTGCCTGGGTCGAAGAGCTCATTTTCCTTTCTTTTATTTTGTTTTTTCCTTTACATTTTCTTGCCTTTCAATATGGTTGTAATAGTGTAGGATTTTTTTTTGTTGCATTTTTTATTACTTTTGTATAAATGCTAGTAATTAGGCGTGTATGGCAAGATAAAACCAACAAGTAGACAACCCCTAATCAAAGACAAAAATGCATGCAATCAAACACACTTTGCACATATGCACACCCTAGGATTACTCCACTTTGTTGCCAATCGGAAAATAGTCATGCCCCTCGAACATGGGCGTTTTAGCAAAAGACCCTCGATAAAAGATCGTAGTCCCTCGATGACCCTCGATGTTGCCTTCGGTAAACGATCTAGTCCCTAAAACGACATTGCTAAAACGTCCCATATGTTGCCTTCTATGACTATACAAACGTCCCAATGCCCGTCCTTTCACATCCAACAATGGGACTTCTTACCAAATCAATGGTAAGATAGCAACATCTAAAGGAGGAGGAAAAGCACATTTAAGACCTTTCGAGTAGGTAGATTCTCTCTTAGTTACTTGCTTTCTCACAACAAAAACATTTTTACCCACACTCTCACTTTTGAACTATTTTCGAAACAAACACTTTGTAGGCGTTCTTATAGAAACGAGAACCATTACGAAGTTCCATTTTCAAAATAATTTCAAAAACACATCTCACAAACACACCTTTGAACTATTTTCGAAACAAACACTTTGTAGGCGTTCTTATAGAAACGAGAACCATTACGAAGTTCCATTTTCAAAAATACTTTCAAACCACACACCATAAGCACATTCAAACAAAATAAAGTTGATATAGCAAGTAACTAAGAGCCCATGGAAAACCATGGATGAAAAGGGTGCTAATACCTTCCCTTTTCATAATCTACCCCCCGAACCCAAAAAACATCTCTAAAGGTCTTTCTTGTGCTTTTTCACCTTTCCTTTTGGATAAAAGAAAAGTCGGTGGCGACTCTTGCTAACCGCAACATTTTGCGAATACAAAACAAACATCAAGTCAGTTCTCCCACCGTATCACACTCCTCAACACAATTTATTCACTATGACACACAATATGACCCCTTCTAAAGAGAACTCCAAAGGTCCATTCGAAGGACACACATTGTTGGCCCATTTGAAGAAGACACAAGGCATACAAGTGGACTATTCGAAAGACACACAAAAAGTCCATTCGAAGAATATATAGGTGGTCCATTCAAAGGAAACACATAATTATTGAAAGCAAGTTTGTCTTATAATGAGTCTTGGTCCTACATGTTGCCAGGCCTAAGCCTCCTGCGCAATGGCATTCGAAGGAAGTGACAAAAGAGGCTTCGACTGGCCAGAATGAAGTTCTCGTTTGGGCTATTTGAGTTTTCCAGAATCAAGCAGCTAAGGCAAATAGATGGGTCCAATCAAAGGAGCCATGAGGAGCAAGTAATAGCCAATTGAAGAGCAAAGATCTGAGGGGATTTCGAAGAAGCCATGATAAGGGAAACTCTGAACAGTTTCGAATTCAGAATCATCAAAAAGAACAATGCTCTGGAAAAGAGAATTATGAGCAATTCGAATTGATGCTGATGGTGACTTAATTGAAGAAACTTTGATAAGGGAAAACTCTGAACAATTGGAATTCAGAGTCATCAAAGATCTGAGCAATTCGAACTGATGTAGATAGGCTCAATCGAGGAGGCCACAATGATGATAATTGGAGCCATTCGAAGGAAGTAACTCAAGGCCAATCGAAGAGCAAGGCTTGGAGTCATTCGAAGGAAGTAACTCAGAGTCAATCGAAGGGCAAGACTTGAGGGCATTCGAAGGTGAAACATGTCCAGGTTCACTCAACATTTCAAAATGGCATGGATAATCCAAAAAAGGCAATCCTTTAATTTTTCTGATTTTGCCTTCAAATCCTGGTTAGTGGTTGTCCCTTTCCATTTTCGATCCCCTCAAACTCCTATAAGTACAAGCCTAAGGCACATTGCAAAGGGCGGAGAAAAAACCATACAAATATCAAAAACACTCTCGCCACACTCACGCCACCAGCCAGACACTGCATCATACACAATATTTACTACCAATCAAAGCTGCCGACACATTTCCAAACGAAGGCCTTTTTTCCACACGCGCATGTTTCCCCTTAAGAGCTCCACAAAACTTCCAAAGCTCCAACAAGGCTTCCAGAATCCAAGAACCCCACTGGTAACGAACCTTCGATCTTAATTTCATTTCCTACGTGACTTAATTTCTACTGTATATTCATGTTGCATGATTGTTAATATGTTACATGTAAAGTCTGAAGTAACAGGATACCATTACTAAGGCATGTGAAGTGGATTCCTTCGAATCTCAAATCTAGCTCAGGTGGTGAAGAAATATGGGAAATCGAAAGGGCATGGGTTCGATACTCAGGCCTCACAATTTTATTTTTCTAACTATTATTCTGCAGATCCAGTACTGGCAGGTCTTATGCATGCTCACCATACACCATCAATTCCATGCCATCCAATGCATATCTGATCCGGATCCAACACCCCGAGCATACAGCCTCACCATGGGCTCTCATGGTGACCTCCCCACTGAATATATGGGCAGATCTAGGCTCCTCTCATTTGGGCCCAACGAATTTCGCTTCATACCCCTCTATTTCTTTTGCCAATCGACCAATTTATATTTTTGTTTTATCTTCATTATTTACTTCTTTTAGTTTTTTTTTGTTTTTTTTCGTTTAATCGGTAAAAACAAATAAAAACCACAAAAAAAATTAGGTTAGTATTTTTAATTAAATTAATTAAATAAATTAATTGATTAATTTAACCTTTTCTTTAAATTAAAATTAAGTAGACTTAGGCTTTGCTTTCTTTTATAAATAAAAACAAACAAAAAGATTTTTATTTCTTAGGATTTTTAGACGTTATTTTAAATTTCGCGCTGCTTTGTCACTATTTTTTTTATTATTGTACATGCTCATGGGATGTAATAAAAATTAACTAGGACTATTTGTCGCTTTTCCTTATTTTTCCAAGTTTTGGACATGTAATTAATCCTCAAAACCATGTAATAGCGTATGATCTACATTTCCGCACTTTTAATTCCTGTATATATTAACTGCTTAGATGTATGCCTAATAGGATTGCATGACAAGATTAATAATCAAACGTTAGAAAACCTAACACAAAAGATAAAAAATAACCGAAACATAACACACATACACATATACACCTCTAGGGTACGCCCACTTCGGTTGCCTTCAGAAAATAGTCACAACTCTCGAAACGTGAGAGGTTTTAGTGGCTACCCTCTGGTTCAAAAAGATCATAATTCCCTCGATGACCCTATCAATGTTGCCTCGGTAAAAATATCATCTTAGAACCCTAGGGTAGTTACTAAAGCTTCTTGCCCAGTTACATTTGTGACTATAAAAACGTCCATTCGAATGTCCCTCAAACATCCAATGATAGGGCTACCTACTCACTAATAGTAGGATAACACTTTCTAAAGGATAGGAGGAAAAGAACAAACCTTTCGAGTATAAATAGATAAGTTCCTAGATGCTATGCTCAAAACAAATTTTCACACTTAGACAAAAAAAACATTTCAAAAACACTTTCAAAAACATTCGCTTTGTCAACACTCTTGAGGACTGATGCAAGAGTTATCATAAAGCGAATTGCCGCACTAAGGAATTTTCAAATACTTTTAAAAAAAACACAAAGCACAAGGTATTTAAAAAAAAGAGCTAAGCATCTAAGAGCCCGTAGATAACTACAGATGGAAAGGGTGCTAACACCTTCCCTTTCCATAATCTACCCCCTTACTCAGAAATAATCTCGAAAGGTATTTTTCTGTTATTTTAACCATTTCCTTTGTTTGATAAAAGAAAAGTCGGTGGAGAATCTTGCTTACCGCAACATTTGTGAACACAAATGCAAAACCAGTATAACAGTCGGTTCTGCCACCGTATCACAACAAGTATCATCCAGAAGCATCCTTCCCTCGGAGACTGAATTCCGAAAAACATATCCCTCAATGACTAAATCATAACAAACGTTTCCTTCAGAAACCGAATTCTGAAAATTTTTCCTTCAGATACAATCAAGACGAAGATTCATTCTGACACTTCCCTAGCATATCTGCTAGATACATTCGTACACAGGCTCATCCTATCATACTTCACAGAGATGGTCAAGCAAAGACTTATTTTGTTCAATGGATACTCCAGGTGGCATCTATAAGCACATATCTGACAACACTCAGTCATCTCCCCAAATGGCATCTTTAAGCCCATTCAACCATATCATCCACCAACAGCGTCACTTCATGCACCGGCGAGTGCAAATTTCTGGGCACTTTAGTGTTCAATCATTTTCCACCTTCAGATCACGAATGCAAGACAAGCTAATCTAACTCTTCAGGTCTAAGAAGATTGAGTAGGGGCAGTTGTTTTACCCCAAAATTTTCCGTCTCATTTTATTCAAGACATACTCATAGGGTTCTCAAAGGCGCAAGGTGGACCAAGAATTGACCAGACAAATTCTCCTCCTAAGAAATGAACTTCCAACTAGGGTTTCACTTTTCACAAAGAAGTTTGGGTTTAAAAGGCCTTAAGTGGTTTCCATGGTTTCTTACATGTCCTCAAGAATGCTCATGCCAAGTTTCATGCCTTGCATCACAAGTTTGCTCAATCAATTGCTCAGGTGATTGAAAATCAACTATATTAGGTCAAAAGTAAATTGTGGTCAACATACAATAAAACTTCAAGATTTTTGGTCAACATCAACATTTTGAAGTGGTATTCATCATTTGATCAAGGGTTGATCATTATTCCTCAAGTAAAGCTCTTAAATCATCAAGAATAAAAAGTTACTAAATTAGGGTTTCCTTAGGAGAAGTCAACTGAACTTTGACCAGGCATAACTTTCACATGCTTCATTAAAATTTCCCCAACCAAAGCCCATTTTGAAGATAATTTAATCCTATAAAACTTTGTTTTTATTCTCAAGTCCAAAAAATGCACCATTGGAAAGATATGAGTCAGTACATTACAGGTCAATTCAAAAGTAAACAAAAAGACACTTTTTGTCAAGGCAACTTACATAAAGATAAAGTCTCCAAATGAAAAAATGATCAAAATAGAGATTATAGAGGACATCTTAGCTTTCCAAAAAGTCCAAGATCATCTTCAAAAGATGAAAATTGAGCAACTTATGGTTTGCACGAGTTGGGCAAATTTGTGAAAATGCATGAAGTCAACTTTGAGCAAAATCACATTTTTGAGTTGATGAACCTAATTATTTAGGTTCAAACATGTTTATGATATAATCAAGAACCTCTAAACCTACCCATGCACTATTGTGATTTTTATTTTTACTTATTTGAATTATTATTCATTTAAATACAAATTTAATCAAAATAAAATGCAAGAGGGGGTGCAAGGCGTGCGGGCTTTGTTGTTGGTCAAGATTGGAAGCCCAAGAAGCCTAGCTTGCTGTACAAAAGCGCATGAAACAAAGGGAGGAAAAGATCTTCTTATTTTAAGAAAGTTTTGAATCAAATCTTTATGTCTTTAAAACATGATTATATTTTATTGCTTTTGCTCTTGTTTGACCTAATTGGATTCACTACATATACACAACAAAGCCATGCCTCATGCTCATGCGCAACTGCCTCTATAAAAAGCACATAAATTATCAAAACTTTCAAAAAAAACCTAGAAAGCTTCAAACCCTATTCTTCAGTCGTGCTTAAGGAAATTTCAAGGCTAGAATCACTCTCTTGAGGTTGCCAGGGGTTGATATCATTCCCGGTTCACCATAAATCAGCACCAGAGCCCCCTCTTGAAAAAGCTTCGATTGGTATGTGTGTAAGTTGTGATTTTTGAGATTTATGATGATTTCAATTGTTGTAAGCATGCTAACATAGATCATACTCATCATTGCAAATGTTCCAACGTATTATATGGAAGCTTTAGTGCACAAACAACATTGTGCCATTGTTAGGGCATGAAGCTTTTGAAGCTTTGTATCTCAAGATACAAGCCTTTTTAGGACAAACCAGCCATGCCATTGGATTCACAAGGTCTTATTTAGTCTAGTAGGGTTATTTTCTTGTTGGTTTTCATTGAATTTTGCAGGATTGGATTTTTGGGCAACCAGAGAGGGTGACCGAAGCCACGGCCCAGGGTGGTTTGACCGACCAAGGACTCTGCATGGCAGAATGTGTTTCTCTGATTGGTTTGTTCAAATAACAGGGCCTCACCCTGCGCACATGTTTTGATTGGTTTGACCTTTAACATTTGATTTCTATTATTACATTTGATTTATATTATATATTTATTAATGTGATTATGTTACCGGATGTATAGTCGTCCCAACAGTTGAGACAACGTGCGTTAAGGCTTTGTGGTATGCAAGGGCAGGGATTCGATCCCTGCCTCTTGCATAATATTTTTATGAATTATTCCTTGCAAATTCAGTGGTTCCATACCAAGCGCACATACCATGCGCTCTATCATCATCACCATTAGATCCAGGCAACGCCAGATCCAACACTCCAGATGTGAGAGCTCATGATAGACCTCAAAGGGGCCAACAACACTGAACCACGCGCTGGCATTTGGGCTTGTTTATTTTGGGCCTAACAAATTCCTGAGGCACACCCCTATTCTACTTCATACATCAGGTCCAATCATTTTCTTTTCTTTAATTATTTTATCTATTTAATAGTTTTAAGTTTTTGAAACCAATTTTATTTTAATCATAAAATCAGAAAATCACAAAAAATAATAGACTTAAGGTTTTCTAATTAAATTAAATTTTTGGTAAATAAATAAATTTAATTATTTTGACCTTATTTTATTAATTAAAACCAAGTAGAATTAGGTTAAAATTTCAAATCTTTTTCTCAATAAATACCAAAAATATTTTATTAAACAATTAGATTTTTAGGGTTTCAAAATTTTCCCCTTTTCAATCTTCGCGCGTTTATTATTTTCCATATTATTATTTTTTCAATTATTATAACTGCTAATAGTTTGTAATAGTTTTAAACTAGGGTTTATTTACTGTCTTTTCCCCCAAGTTTGTATGGTTTGTACCCGCTTCCCGAAGCGACATAATAACATAGGATGTTTCTTTCTACTTTATTGTTTTATTATTATTGTTAATGCTTAGATTAATAGGATTATATGGCAAGATATAAAAGAAATCAATAGTTAACCCTAATTGCAAAATAAATGAATTGAATCAAGATTACTTTGCACACTTCACCTCTAGGGTAACCTCTCTTTTTGCCTCGGAAAAACAATGGTCATGTCCCTCGAACATAGGGATACCATTAGCAAAAACCCTCAATTACAAATCATCATAAAGATCATAGTCCCTTGATATCCCTCGAAGTTGCCTACGGTATATGATCTTGTCCCTCGTTGTTTCCTACGAATATATGATGACGTCCCTTCAAATTGCTAAAGATATCCCTACATGTTACCTTCAATGACCATAACGACGATGCTATGACTGTCCCTCGAACATCCAAAGATAGGGCTTCCTACTAACTAATGGTATGGGTAGCACTATCTAAAGGAGGTGGAAAAATATAAGAAAGACTTTGAGTGGGTGGTTACTGTTAATCGCTTGCTCACAACTTAAAACACTTTTTCAAACCTCACACTTTCAAAAACATTTTCAAAACGCTTTATCAATACTCTTGAGGACTGATACAAGAGTTATCATAAAGCAAACTGCCTTGCTATTTCGCATTTCAAAACTTTTTCAAAAGCACACACACAAAACAAATGAAGTGAGCAAGCTATTAAGAGCCTGTAGATAACTACGAATGAAAAGGGTGCTAACACCTTCCCTTTTCATAACTTACCCCCCGAACTCAAAATCTATCAAAGGTCTTTCCTGTTCTTTTCACCTTTCCTTATTGGATAAAAGAAAAGTCGGTGGCGACTCTTGCTATCCGCAACATTTGCGATAAAACGCAAAATAAACAAGTCAGTTCTCCCACCGTATTACAGTAGGGATACCATTAGCAAAGACCCTCGGTTAAAAATCATCATAAAGATCATAGTCCCTTGATGACCCTTCAAAGCTGCCTTTGGTAAATGATCTTGTCCCTCGATGTTGCCTATGAATACATGATGATAGTCCCTTTGAATTGTTAAAGGTATCCCTATATGTTGCCTTTATGATTGTACGATGACTCACGCATGTCCCTCAAACATCCAACGATAGGGATTCATACTAACTAATGGTAGGATAGCGCTATCTAAAGGAAGAGGAAAATAAAGTGAACTATTTTTGAGTAGGTAGATAGATTTTAATCACTTGCTCATAAAAACATCCATTTTCAGACAAACACTTTTCTGAAATATTTTTAAAACAAACACTTTGTATGCGTTCTCAACTGATATGAGAATCATTACAAAGTTGCCAAACTTATGCACTTTCAAATTATTTTCAAACTTACACATTCACAAAGCATTTTCAAAAGTGAGCTAGCGATTAAGAGCCCGTAGATAACTACAGATGAAAAGGGTGCTAACACCTTCCTTTTTCATAACCTGCCCCCTTTACTCAGAAAAATTATCAAAGGTCTTTCTTGTTCTTTTCACCCTTTCCTTTATTGGATAAAAGAAAAGTTGGTGGCGACTCTTGCTATCCGCGACATATGCGATAAAATGCAAAACCAAAAGTAAGTTCTCCCACCGTATTACATTACTCATTTGTAAATAAACTCAATTGAAAGTATATGGAAGGTGTGCAAATATTTTTTATTTTAAAAATACAAATCATTTGAAATAAATTATCATATTTTAACTAGACTTGAGCACGAATATCTATAAAATTTGAATAATATTATATAAATAATGTTTAAAATATTTTTGATTGTAGAAATAAAGGGCGGGAAAATTTGGGGTATAATAGTTGCCCCTATTTAATCACTCTTCGATTGAATGGTACAAGAATGTGCAGGTCTCGCACATTCGAATTGGAGGGTTATTAAATATTGGAAGACCCCAAAATTTAATCCAAGATTTATTAAACAAGGATATGCTGATATAGCATTCCCCAGAGCTCAAAGAAATATGCAAGGATGATGATGTATCATCCTACCAGAGTTTGAATATAGAGATATGATTGAAGAGTAAGTTTGACCTAGATATGATGACGTGGATAACTCGCCAATACCTAGAAAAAAGATCGTAGTTTTTTTTTGCGTATTTACCATGACCTAGGAGGTAAACAACACAAGTTGAAAGATTATAAGGATACGATGTACAGTGTTCCCACGGGTATGAAGAGTAGGCATAGATGATCATGTATCATCTTACCAGCATTTAAAACAAAGTTATGATTTAACTTAGACACGACGACGCAGATAACTCGTCAGTGTCTAAGAGAGGTTATAGACTTTTTGCATATTTACAAAAATACAAGATTTGAAAAAGTTGACTTACTGATGCTTGGAGACTAATATAGTAAGTTTTGATTTGATTTGATTTTGTATATTCATCACAACCTAGGGGATAAATAAAATAAAGTCTAATAACACATTGCTTCATGGAGACTGATGCAATGGATTATGAAGATTTATTCGCATATCTATCGTAACCTAGGGGATAGATATTTGAAAAGGAGCTTGATAAAAATATCTCTGCATGGAGACTGACGCAATAAGTTATGTCGCGGATTTCACACGTTGCTGCATGGAGACTAACACAATGGGTTATATCGCAGAGGAGGAACCTGTGTATTTATCACAACCTAGGGGATAAATAAAACACAGTTTGATAATACATTGTTGTATGGAGACTGACGCAATGGATTTCGCAGATTTATTCGCATATCTATCATAATCTAGGGGGTAGATAATTGAAAAAAGCTTGATAACTGCATCAATGCATGGAAATTGAGGCGATGAGTTATATTAAAGATTTCGCACATTGCTGCATGGAGACTGATGCAATGGGTTATATCGCAGATGAGAGACCTCTGTATTTATCACAACATAGGGAATAAATGAAACACATTTTTATAATAAATTACTGCACGGAGACTGGTGCAATGGATTGCGCAGATTTATTCTCATATCTATTACAACCTAGGGGATAGATAATTGAAAAAAGCTTAATAACTACATCGTTGCATGGAGACTAAGGCGATAATTTATATTAAAAATGAGGGACCTGTGTATTTATCACAACCTAGGGGATAAATAAAACACAATTTGATAATACATTGTTGCATGGAGACTGATGCAATGGGTTATATCGCAGAGGAGGAACTTATGTATTTATCACAACCTAGGGGATAAATAAAACACAGTTTGATAATACATTGCTGCATGGAGACTGATGTAATGGATTACGCATATTTATTCACATATATATCGTAACCTAGAGGATAGATAATTGAAAAAATCATGATAACTACATCGTTGCATGGAGACTGAGGCGATGAGTTATATTGTAGATTTCACATATTGTTGCATGGAGACTGACGCAATGGGTTATATTGCAGATGAGGGACCTATGTATTTATCACAACCTAAGGGATAAATAAAACACAGTTTGATAATACATTGTTGCATGGAGACAAATGCAATGGATTACACATATTTATTCACATATCTATCACAACCTAGAGGATAGATGTAACACCCCAATTTAATTAGAATTATTTTTAATTAAATAATAAGATGATGCGGTGAACTTATATGAGTTGATGGATTTTATGACGTGGTGTGATGCCTTGTTGGGAACTAAATGCCTTAGAATTATAGAAGTTGAGGGTGTGGGGGTGTTTGGCTAAATATGTATGAAACGTAGGGGTGTGCAAAATAATATAGATTATTATTATTTTATTATTATATTGTTAGGATAATTATTATTATTTTATAATGATAATTAAATAATTACTATTGGGTTAGTTGTATCATTATTAGACTATATTAGAATGAGAGAAGAAGAAAAATAAGAGCCGGTATGTGGAATAAGAACAGAAGCATATAAGGTAGAAGAGAGAGAAGCACTAGGAAGCTAGGGCAAGGATTAACCGTAGAGATCAATAACCAATCAAGAATCTAAGGTAAGGGGGATTCTAACTCTATAAGGGTTTTCCTAATGATAGGGTATGGTAGGATTTATGTTGTATGATTGTATGTTTTGAATTCTCCATAATTGGTTGTTTTAAGGGGTTTTCCCCAATAATGGATTTTTGTGATTTTGATGTGTTTGTGATGAAATTTCATGACATGAGTTGGTTAGGATTAATGTACAAATGTTGATGAGTAATTATCCTGCTTAAAAATATAACTTATGATGTGAAAAACATGAATTTTGGGGATTGGAACATGGGAAGATTGTAACAAGAAATTGTAGGATTTTTTCTCTGTTATCACAGGATAACCGGTCACCCAAATCTGGTAATCGTTTACCCTATCAATAATTGAAACAGGAATAGCTACTGTCCTGCCGTAACTGGTTCCCATAATTGGGAGATCGGTTATCGCAAGGGATTTAGAAAAGAAAAAGGTTACTGTCTTGCGGTAACCGGTTACCATAATTGGGTATCCGGTTACCACTGCTACTGACAGCATTTTTGGAAAACTTCTAAAACTCATAACTTTTGCATCGGGTGTCTGTTTGACACGCCGATTCGACCATTGGGAAGATAATTTTTTTTTCTATATTATAAAAATGGTTTATATTGCAGTAGTTAATTATCTCATCAACTTTATTACCAATCTGTGAGTGTGCTTTGAATTGTATGCCATGAATTATATTGCGATTATTTGTGGTGCTTGTTTTGACTGTTTGACATGAAATACATGTTGATAATGATGGTGATGGCCTGTATTGGAAAATTTGCGATGAGTAACAATGATAAACGCGAAGTACATTACTGCATGATAGAGTCTCATGCATTCATAAATGAAGGCTTGTATTGGCGAGCAAAGTTGTTTGCCCTAATTGGCATTATTGTGAAGAGGGTTTTACCCTGTTGGTACCACATGCGTCAAGTCCATGTCGATCTTTTGCATCATGTTGTGATTGATAATTTGATGGGTGAATGTTGATTAAATTATGTATTATTTTACGATGTGTGATATGTGTAGATTATGTACTTGAACCGTTACCTGCTTATTATTATGCCTTCTTTTATAATGTTTGATATCTCACCCTTTCGGTTTGAATGTTACCGCCATGTGGGTAACATGCAAATGATGAGAAGTAGCTAGAGATTGAAGGTTAACTGGGGAGTTCCTTCAGTTGCGTAGATTGAATCGGTGTTTGCTTCGATACGTAACACTTGGGGATTCTTGCGTGATTTGTTTTGTTATGTTAGGAGTGAACTTGTATTACTCCGTTGTTCGAGTTACTTATGATTATGTTGATGTTTTAAAGATGATATTCATTATTTAGATTGAAAAATTTAGATGACTAATTATTGATGTTTTTCGCTGCGAATATATGTAATGAAGTTTAAGACTTATGAGCTTGCGATTGTGTTGCGTATCCTAATTTTGAGCATGCGTGACTTGCAAAGTATATGACATCTTATTATGTTGATTTTTATTTAGAAATTAATTTACTCTGATTTTATATAATTTATCGACGGGGAAATAGGGTGTTATAATTGGTATCAGAGCGGGTCGGTCCGTCTGGCCAGGTTGTTGAATCATTAGAGTAGTGTGACGGTGGAATACTGTTGATGTTTATCTGTCTAACCATTGTTTGATGTTGTGATGTGAAGCATAGAAATGGTGGGAAGAGGCAATGGTAAACTTGCTATTGCGTTGTAGGCGTTGGCTCAGGCAATGCAGAATCAGCCTAACGCTGGTGGGAACGATGGGGCTCGTGCTTTGGAAACTTCCTAGAGGAATCATCCACCTATGTTTAAAGAGAAGCATGATCCTGAAGGATCTCAGGAGTGGCTCAAGGATATCGAGAGGATCTTTCGAGTTATGGATTGTTCTAATGCACACATAGTGTATTTTAATACGCATATACTGGCACATGAGGCTGATGACTGGTGGATTGCTACTCGCCAAATACTGGAAGGCGCCAAAGAGGATATTACTTAGGTTGTGTTTCATAGAGAATTCCCGTTGAAGTATTAACCAGAGGACGTTCGTGGGAAGAAGGAGATTGAATATCTGGAACTGAAGGGAATTTATCGGTAGCTGATTATGCTGCCAAATTCGTGGAATTGGAGAATTATTATCCTCATTACAGCAAAGAGACTGCTAAATTCTCAAAGTGTGTGAAGTTTGAAAACTTATTGCATTCAAAAATCAAGAAGGCAATTGGGCATCAGCGGATCCGTAGATTTCCAGATTTAGTGAACAACTGCAAGATTTATGAAGAAGATAGTGAGGCATACTACAAGATTGTCACTGAGAAGAGAGGAAAGAAACAACAATATCGTGGGAAGTCTTACAATGCTCTGAATGACAAGGGAAAACAAAAAGCTACTGATGGTAGGAGGCCAACTGGGAGAGTGCTCCTGCTGGTATCGTGTGTTACAAATATGGAAGATTTGGTCATCGAAGTAGCGAATGCAACACTGAAATGAAGAGGTGTTTTCGTTGTGGAAAAATTAGGCATGCGATAACCGAATGTAAACACAATGAAGTAATATGTTTCAAATACGGTGAAGAAGTACATATCAGTGCCCAGTGCCAGAAGCCTAAGAAAGACTAATCCGTTGGGAAAGTGTTTACTTTATCTAGAACTCATACATCCAATAGAGACCGCTTGATCAGAGGTATATGTTTCATTAATGGTACTCCTTTAATTACTATTATTGATACTGGCGCTACACATTGCTTTATTGTTGCTGATTATGCTAAAACGTTGAGTCTTGTGTTATATTCTATGAATAGGGAGATGGTTGTCGATACTCTGACAAAGGGATCAGTGACTACTTCTCTAGTATGCTTGAAGTGTCCTTTGTCCATCTATGACAATGATTTTGTTGTTAATATAGTTGTTTGCCGTTGACTGGTCTGGACGTGATTTTAGGTATGAACTAGTTAGAGTATAACTACGTTTATCTTAACTGTTATAACAAGTCGGTGTGGTTTTCTACTCCCGAAGAAGAAGAGGGATAAGGTTTCTTATCTGCTAGGCAGTTGAAAGAGCTATTGTGGAACGAAGCTCAGTTGTTTTCGTTGATGGCGTCCTTATCAATTGAGAATCGGGCTACAATTGACGAGTTGCAGGTTGTGTGCAATTTTTCTGATGTTTTTCCTGATGATAATTCGGATGTGCCGCTAGAAAGAGAAGTAAAATTTCAATTAATCTTGTACCTGGTACCAAACCTATTTCTATGGCACCATACAGGATATTGGCGTCCGAATTATAAGAATTGAAGAAGAAATTAAAAGATTTGCTTGAAAAGAAATTTGTGAGATCAAGTGTATCTCCTTGGGGAACTCCGATACTAATTGTGAAGAAGAAAGAAGATAATATAAGGTTGTGCGTGGATTATTGACAGTTGAATAAAGTAACAGTCAAAAACATGTATCCACTTTCGAGAATAGAAGACTTAATGGATCAATTGGTGGGTGCACATGTATTTAGCAAGATTGATCTGAGATCGGGTTATCACCAAATTCGAGTGAAAGATGAGGACATTCAGAAGACAGCTTTCAGAACCCAGTATGGACATTACGAGTACTCAGTGATGCTTTTTGGTGTTACCAATGCGCCAGGAGTGTTTATGGAATATATGAACATCACCTTTAACACTTATTTGGATCGGTTTGTGGTAGTATTCATCGATGATATTTTAATTTATTCTAAGTTCGAAAGGGAACATGGGGAACATTTGCGGATTGTATTGGAAGTACGAAAAGAGAAGAAGTTATATGCAAAGTTGTCGAAATGTGAGTTCTGGTTGATAGAAGTCAGTTTTCTTGGTCATTTTATTTTAGTTGATGGTATTGTTGTAGATCCATCTAAAGTAGATGCAGTGCTACTGTGGGAAGCTCCAAAATCAGTTATGGAGATTAGAAGCTTTTTGGGTTTGGCTGGTTTTTATAGGAGATTTATTGAAGGTTTTTCTAAGTTGGCACTTCCGTTAACTCAACTAACTTGTAAAGGCAAAGAATTTGTGTAGGACATCCAATGTGAAGAGAGTTTTATTGAGTTAAAGAAGAGATTGACAATGGATCCGATTTTGATATTACCTAATCCTGAAGAATCATTTATTGTATATTATGATGCTTCTAAATTGGGTTTAGGTGGTGTGCTCGTGCGAAATGATAAAGTAGTCGCTTATGCATCGAGACAGTTGAGAATCCACGAGAGGAATTATCCTACTCATGATCTCGAATTTGCTGCAGTGGTATTTGGGCTGAAGATTTGGATACATTATCTCCATGGTTCTAGGTTTGAAGTGTTTAGTGATCATAAAAGCTTGTAGTATCTATTTGATCAGAAGGAATTGAACATGAGACAGAGGAGATGGTTGGAATTATTGAAGGACTACGACTTTGGCTAGAATTATCATCCAGTTAAGGCTAATGTGGCAATTGACGCTTTGAGTCAGAAGACCTTGCATATGTCTGCTATGATGGTTAGAGAACTAGAATTAATCAAACAATTCGGAGACATGAGTTTGGTCTGTGAAGTGACACCGCAGAGTGTGATGTTGGGGATGTTAAAGATTAACAATGACTTCTTAGATGATATTAAAGAAGGTCAAAAGTTAGATGTAAAGTTGGTAGATTTGATGGTCGAGAGTAACGAATCTGGAAATAATGACTTTAAGGTAGATGCCCAAGGTGTGTTGAGATTCTAAAACAGATTTTGTATCCCTGATGATGCTGATATGAAGAAGATGATTCTGGGAAAGGGCCATAGGAGCAATTTGAGCATTCATCTGGGAGCTACCAAGATGTATCACGACTTAAAGAAATTATTTTGGTGGTCTGGGTTGAAGCGAGACGTGGCACAGTTTTTGTATGCATGTTTGACTTGTCAGAAGTCGAAATTTAAACATCAGAAACTTGCAGGGCTATTGGAACCTTTAGACATTCCGGAGTGGAAATGGGATAGTATATATATGGACTTTGTGGAAGGAATGCCAAGTACTCTGAGAGGGCATGATGTGATCTGGGTGATTGTTGATAGATTAACAAAATTAGCTCATTTCATTCCGATTAGTATCGATTTTCCTGTATCGAAGTTGGCAGAGATTTATATTCAGGTAATTGTAAAGTTACACGGTGTTTCGTCCAGCATTGTGTCGGATAGAGATTCGAGGTTCATTCGGCTTTTTGGAAGATTTTACAGGACACATTAGGGTCGAAACTGAAATTGACTTCAGTGTATCATCCACAGATAGATGGTCAGGAAGAAAGGACTATTCAGATGCTGAAAGATTTGTTGTGGGCTTCTGTTATTGAACAGGGTGGTGCCTGGGATAATTGTCTTTCTTTGATTGATTTCACTTATAATAATAGTTACCATGCTAGTATTGGTGAGGCACTGTATGGTCGGATGTGCATAACACCTTTTGTTGGTATGAATTGGGTGAGCATGTGGTGCTCGGACTTGAGATGGTGAGAGAGACTACGGAGAAAGTATAAGTAATCCAAGAAAGGATGAAAGCTTTGAAGAGTAGAAAATAAAGTTAAAATGATAAGAGAAGAAAAGACCTTGAATTTAATGAAAGAGATCATGTATTCTTGAGAGTATCACATATAGGTCGCGCTTTAAAGTCAAAGAAGTTGACTTCTTGGTTTATTGGTCTGTATCAGATTTCAGAGAAGGTGAGAAGTGTTGCATATAGAGTGGCTCTGCCACCCAACCTGTCTAATTTTCATGATGTGTTCCATGTGTCGCAACTCTGGAAGTATATTTCAGATCCGTCGCATGTAATTCCGATAGATGATGTTCAAGTACAAGACAATCTTAATGTTGAGATTGTACCTGTTGTTATAACTGGTTTTTTAATCAGAGTCGCCACCCTTAATTTTTATCCTAAGGAAAGGAATATAAAGGAATAACCCTAAAAGTTAGAGATTCTAGGTTTTTGCACTCGGTTCTAGACGAAGGGGAGGTGTTAGGCACCCCTCATTTACCTTGTTCACAAGGATACTAGGTTTAAAATTAATCTTTAGGGAATATGATTTTAGTTTTTTATTAGGGGAACTCGCCACGATTTTAGTCTTATGCCTACATATCCTCTTATAAGGAATCAGAGTCCCAATTTGTAGTTTGCAGATTTGTGTTTTTTTATGGATTGCGAAATATATTTGAATTTTCCACATACGTAGTTTAGGAGTGTGAATAGCGGAGTTTATTAGACAAAGTGCGTAGTTGATTAAAATATATTCGCAATCCCTTTTGAAAGTTGATTGTTGAATTAATTTGATTTGAAAATGATTTTATTGTTGGTTGAAATATTTTTTTAATGTATTTAATTGTAAAAAAAACATCTTATTAAAATGCATGATCAAAGAATAATTTAATATAATAAATAATATTTTTGATGAATTTGGAAAATAAAAATTTATGTCATAAATAATAGTAATAATAAATATAATATTAAAAATAAAAAATAAAAAATAAATATTATAATTAATAAAATATAAGAAAATATAAAATTTATAAAAATAAATAAATAAATAAAAGAAATAAATTAAAAAACGCATGGTGGTATGAAATATATAAGGGTAGTAAAATGATGGGGGTTCTAATAGTATGGACCTGAATTCAGATATTGAATTCAGGCCTAAAGGCCAAGGAGTGTGTTTTTAAAGGGCATAGTAAAATAGAGTGTATGAGCAGCAAGGGCCTAAGTCCAGATTTTGGACTTGGCCCATTAAGGTTGGGGGTGCGTTTTTGTTCATCTTGGTCAAGAAAAAAAAGAAAGGGTGTGTTAGTAATTGAGTTAAGCCCAACACGGTTAAGGGGTATGTTTTTTTGTTGATATTAGTAAGAACCATAAAAGGAGGGGTGTGGTGAGTAATTGGGCTTGGCCCAAAACTCTTGGGGAACGGTCTGTTTGGTTCTGGTACGGAGGGTACACCGTAGCGATATGGACACATGTGTTTTTAGGCGTGTGATGGAGATCTGCTGGTTTTGATTGAAGGAGTATGATAAATAATAGGCGCGCGAGTACTGGATCTATGGGCATAATATACTTTGTTTTATTTTCATTTTATTTCTATTTTCTCTCGTTCTTCTCTTTCTCATCCTTCAATGGTTTTCTTTTCTCTCCACTATTACAAACCCTAACTGCGCTACTCTTAAAAACCCTCACCCTGATTGACAACCTCGGGACACACCCCTCAAAGACCATTACTCCTTGCAATCTTACAAGAGCTAAGCCTTACCATGAATCGATGTGAACCTCTTATTCCCTCGTTCGTCTAGTTTGCTTGGTCTTTATACGTTTTTTCTTGTCTTGTTTCAGGTGCGGAGGTGTTTACCTTGGGATTTGGTAAACAACCGCTGATCCTCCAAATGGTTACTTATTTGGTTACTCGCAGGATCGATCAGATTGATCCTAGGACATAGGTTGATTTTGAAGTTTTGATTAAATTGGATAAGGCTTTAAATAAAGAGGCTTTAAATGAAATAAAGAGGTTTCAAGTAAATTGCATGAAGAAAGGACTTGGTAAAATAAACAAGGCTTAAAGTAAAAGGCTTCGACAGGAATGTAAAGAGGAAAGCAAGTAAATTTCTGGAAAAGTAAATGACTTTGATTAATAAAATTGGTGTTTCACACATACATTTCTCAACAATTCTTTCTCACACGCTGGGTACTCGAATCTATATGAGTGACTTTGTATAGAATTGTGAACACACGCGAGAAACTACATGACTACTATTATTTATACTAAAACATCCCAAGTAACCGTCGGGCAGTTACACTGCTTCGAGATCAATCCACTTGGCACGTTCTCCACGTTCGACGCTCCAGATCCTTGCACGTTTGCATGTGGTAACTGCTGGAAACCGTTTTCCCTCCAAACGCTTGAATTTCAAAACTGCTCCACTCTGAACCATCGAACACTTTCGTCGAGAGACATCTTCGACGAGAAACTCCTTCGACGTCGAAGGCAACCAACTTCTCCCTTGGAAGAAATCTTCTAAGTACTTTGCCATCTTTCGACGGGCATTTCGACAGACTTAACCAGTCGAAAACATCCTTCAGCTTTAATGGCTGACATCAACAAAACAAAGGTGTCGAATTTAGGAGCCAACAAATTGCCCCCCAAGAATGCCTTATTTCGACTCTGAAAGAAAAAGGCATTCTTTGAAACACCATTCGACACTTGTCTTTTCACGCTTAGTCACAAATTAACTTGTGCACTTTTTGTTGCTTTCTACCAACTATTGGCAATCCCAAAAAAACCATCATTTATCTGTACCTAGGACGTCACTTTCAGTACGGCGTGCAGTACCAAACGTCATTTCAGAATTTGTCATTATGACAATTCCCAAAAACGAGGACGCACGCTGCGTCCCTCTATTTCTGCTGAACGGCTAAAACAACAGGGGGCTGCCACGCGTCCCACTAACTCCTGCAATAATTAAATGGCATTTAATGTCCTCGGTTTTGGGGATTTTCCCCCCTTACTATAAATAGCAGTAAGTACCCCATTGTGGGACTTTTTACGCCATCTAGCTCTCAAACTTCTCTGTTTTCATACAACTTGTCATCTTTGCAAAAACATTTCCTCCTTCACTTCGTCCTCAACCTCAACTCTAACAATGGCATCTGCTTCCAATGCTCCTGGCGCCACTGTACCATCTGAAAATGCTAAACCCAAGGTTTTCGTCACTGCTCCGGTAGTAACTTCTACAGGCAAACGAAGGGTTCCTGAACCCTTGGACATCGCCGTTCGCGATGCCTACTCACGCCATCTTATGATCCCGGTTGGATACTCCAACCAGATCTTTGCAATGTCTGGCCCCATGTATCCAAGTATCTCTGAGGCTATGAAGATCAAGAGCTATTTCCCGGTAGTCGAGAAACTCAAACCGGTTGCATGCGCCAAGAAAGACGCAGAAGACAATGAAGACCCTGCACATGAAAAAATCGACCTCCGCTTCTTCAACAGAGGTGTTAGGGCCTTTAGGTCTGGCCCTAGCCTTACCCCTGATTACGTTGCTTGGCTAGCAAAGATGGAGAAGCACCAAACTTCGATCTGGAAGGATATGGGGATCTTCGACCTGGTGATGCTGTCGAAGACAGGTTTGAACTATTCTCCGGAGATGCTGATAGCTTCTCTGCTGTTCTGGGACTACTCCCACTTTACTTTCCATCTTCCTTGTGGGATGCTAACCCCCACACTCTTCGATGTGGCCGCTATTACTGGCCTTCGACCCACCGGAGACTACTTCGATCCGGAGGAGATGTCGGAGGATCAAATTGGCTTCTCTGACACCAAACCAACATACACCACTTTCATCAACCATTATCACGACAGGTCGACAGATGCTGTGTCGGATGTCGAACACATAGCGTTTCTAGCCCTATGGCTGACTCGCTTTGTATTTTGCTCGAAGTCTTTACAGGTGACCAAAAAGATGGTCACTCTTGCTACTCAACTGCATCATCGCCAAAACATCTGTTTGGCAGAACTGATTCTGGCTAGCCTCTATGATTCGATCAGCAATGGGGCAACTCTTCTAAAAATTATCGAGAACAGGGCCAGCTTGCTACTTGCTGGGCCTTTTTGGCTGCTCCAACTGTGGCTCAATGCCACTTTCAAATCTTTCTTGCCTAAGAAGTTTCAGATAAATGAGCAGGCTCCAGAGATAGCGAACAGACGCGTCGAAGGAACCAGGCTGGCTCTGTTGACACCTATGGAAGATGGGCTGGAGTTTCAGCAAACCTTCACCAACTTCGTCCTGATGTTTGCTCGAAGGAAAGAGTTTGTTTCAACTATGGCTCCATTTGCTCGACGGAAGGTAGGCCCAGCATGGTTCACAAGGCCACATCCAAGGACGTCGAGTGGTCCTAATGTTGACGAACATACAATACTGTGGGAGGCGTTCCTCACACCAAGGATCATGCCTCTTCGATTCAGGAGCTCTAAGACTCACTTGAGTCTGATTGCATACCAACCAAACCTGGTATCTCGCCAGTTTGGTATTATCCAAACCCTACCTTCTCCGATTTTTCCAAGAGAGAAGTCAATGATGTACTTCTGCAATGATTACACAGAAGAAGCTGCCATCAAACATATCGGAAGATATGCTGGTCGAACAGTTCTCTCGTTGTTTGACTACCAGCTCAATTTCCTTTGCTCACCATCCTTCGAAGAGTGGTGGAAAAGCTATTATGCTGAGGAGTTCTTCGACGAGAAGGACTTCATGGATGAGCTTCAGAAATCTTTTGTCCTTGTGTTGGACAAAATAAAGAAATGTAAGTTCATCCTTTTACATTACTTTGTTTCTTTTTTCGACTGCTAGCCTGTTAACTTTGTATTTGCTTTCAGTTGTTCGAAAGCCTGTAGCCAAGAAGGCTACAGAAGGTCAACAGGGAGGAGGCCCTTCAACAAAACCTCCACCACCGGCGAAGACTACAGCGTCGGCGAAGACCACAAGCAACCAACAGGGGGAAGGCTCTTCGAAGAAGCCTTCTATATCGGTAACCAGACTTTTCATTATTTCCTCCTGGCTTTCGATTTTTGACTTTCGATGTAATTATTAAATCGAATTCCCATTGGTTTTCTAGGCACCTTCGCCCAAGAAACGGCCAGCGCTGGTGGTCGAATCTGGGAGCGATGAAGAAAGTGACTCTCCTCCTGCCCCTCTAAAAAGGCGAAAGTTGACGAAGGATGTTCCTGTTCCTGCTCCTGCTCCTGAAGGTCGAACCATCAGAATAAAGGTTGCTGGAAGAAAGCCTAGGCCACCTCCAGTGATCATCGAGGAGCCAACAGAGGAGGAACTAAACGTTCTTCTTAACAAGCCTGTCGAAAGCGACAACTCCAGCCCTGGGGCTGAAACTAATTTACAGGTAATCTCTTAGACCCTTTTATAACTTAGGTATAGATACCCATATTCGATTGTGTCTCTTTCGATCTCTGAAGATTTGTCCTCTTTCCTTTTTCAGGACACCACTGAAAGTTCTCCGCCAAGGACCTCTGAAACGCTGGAATCTGCTGAACTCAGCAGGCCTCAAGAAAAAGGCTTGGGAAATGACGAAGCCCATACTGAAAATGAGGCCAATGCTGAAACGGTAGAAAAACCAACAGAGGAACCTCAAACGGAGGAACAACAGCCAGAAGCGGTTCAGATGGTGGATCTGTCAGAAGAGAATCATGAAGAAAGGGACCAAGGCAATGCTGGCGAAGAAAATCAAGGTGCTGCTGACGAAGAGAACCAAGGTGGCACTGGCGAAAGGCACCAGGGTGATGCTAGCGAAGAGCACCAAGATGACGCTGGCGAAGGGCACCAGGGTGACGCTAGCGAAGAGCACCAAGATGACGCTAGCGAAGAGCACCAGGGTGACGCTAGCGAAGAGCACCAAGATGACGCTGGTACTGCCCCAGTCCGAGTCGAAGAGCAACAAGTCGAGGCACCTAACACTCAACAACCTCAAACCCAAGACAATGCTGTTGCAAGGGTTACCTCAACGAAGCACAGGTCAAAAGAGGACTTAGAACTCTTGAAACAAACTGACCCTGTTAGCTATCTCAACGCAATCATCGAGAGCAAGAGTTCGTCTGATGCTAGTCAGGAGATTCCTACCCTGTCGGGGAAGTCTACTGAAACCTCTCCTCTCGATGACGCTTTGGCGAAGGTTAAGGCCCAGTTCTTCAAGAAGGACTTGATGAAGGCTTTAGAGGGGGACCCCACTGCTCCATCATACTTGAAGGATGTCTTGAATGCTGTCGACTTGTTAGCTGTAGCCCCAGAAGTCTCAGGCTTGATCATGGAGTTACACTCTATGATTGATCAAGTCTCAGCAGATTACAGGCGCCAAAGGGGGTTTAACAGTCAGCTTGAGGTGTTGTATGGCAAAAGCTCCTCTGCGTGGACTGCTGTCTCGGATACGACTTCTCGAATTGCGGAGTTGTCGAAACAAAAAGCATCTACACAGGAAGAAGTCGATGCTATTGATCGAGAGAATGCTTCCTTCCGGGCACAAATCGCAGAGATAGAAGCGAAGATAAATGACAACACTATACGCAAGGAGGAACTTCTTTTGACCATCTCAGACACCGAGAGCCAAACTGAAATCAAACAAGGCCTGGAATTCGCTGAGAGGGCCCAAGGCTTCGACGCTCAGATTGCCAAACTAGTGCAGGAGAACGCCTGGTGCAAGAAAAGGTTGGAGCTGCAGCAAGCCAAGTACATTCGACTCAAGGACTCTCTTCCCTTTTGATTGATTCTCTTTTGTAACCATATTTTGTAATCTATATTCGACAACAATTGCCATCTTGGCTGAAATTTATAAAATTTCCATTTTGGCATTTTTATGGTTAATTTAGTCTTGTTCTTTTATTATTTTATTTTTATCTCTTGAAGTGTAGGTTTGTATTTTTTCAAATATTTACCATTTACTCTCAAGAGCCTTTTATCTCCACCTAACTCTTCGACTTCATAGGCTCCACCAGAAAAAGTTTGGATAACTCTGAAGGGTCCTTCCCATTTGGGTGACCATTTCCCCATACTTCGATCCCTTCGATCCATGGGAAGAATTACCTTCCAAACTAGTTCTTCAGGCAAAAATACCTTAAGTTTTACCTTTTTATTATAAGAGTCTTCTACTCTTTTCTTCTGAAGCCTGAGTAGGTCGAGAGCGCGTAATCTCTCTTCGTCCAAATCCACCAGTTCGTCTAACATCATGTTCCAATAGACTTCAGAAGGAATATCATAATGCCTCTGAACCCTTGCAGATTGAAGACAAATTTCTGCTGGCAACACTGCATCATGGCCAAAAGTTAGCCTATACGGTGTTGTACCAGTGGCTTCTTTTGGGGACGTTCGACAAGCCCACAGAATCTGGTCTAACGTCTTATGCCAATTCTTTGGTTTCTTCCCAACATGCTTCTTTATCAAGCCAATCACCACTTTGTTAGCTGCTTCGACCTGACCATTCGCCTGTGCATAATAAGGCGTGGATGTTAGGAGTTTGAAACCTGTTTCCTGAGCAAATTCTTGCATCTTTCGACCAGTAAAAACTGATCCTTGATCAGTTGTTATTGTCTCAGGGATTCCATACCTAAAGATAATGTGTTTTTGAATAAATTCAATGACATTTTCCTGGTCTACATTGACTAAAGGGATAGCTTCGATCCACTTAGTAAAGTAATCAATGCCTACCAGTATGTATTTCTGACTCTTTGATGATGCTGGTCGAATCTCTCCAATGAGGTCCAACGCCCATCCTCTAAAAGGCCAAGGCTTCACTATCGAGTGAAGTTCGCTTGCTGGTACATGTTGGATGCTTGTATGGACTTGACACTCTTGACAACCCTTGGCGAACTCAACACAATCTTTCAGCATAGTGGGCCAATATAGTCCTTGTCGAAACAACAACCATTTCATCTTATGGCCTGCTTGGTGAGCCCCACATGCCCCAACATGCGTAGTCGAAAGGGCTACGTATGCCTCAGTTTCACTTAAGCATTTTAGCAATACCCCTTCAGGCGTTTTCTTGAATAACTCATTACCCATGAGTACATAACTCAACGCCTTGTACTTTGTTTTTCGTTCTGTCGAAGCTCCTGGATTTTGAAGATAGTCCACAATGGGTTTCCTCCAATCTTGCTCTGACAAATTATCAATGAACGAAATCTCGAAGTTACTGTGATCAGCATATCCTAGTCTCGTCGATTCCAAGTCTGATGGTGATAGACAAGTTGCTTTTACCTTTTCTCGAACTTCGATTGCTCTTTGTAATCTCGTTTTTGAAATCTTATACCCAGATGCAATTTGTGCCAAGTCATTGGCTATTTGATTTTCGACTCTGGGTATGTGTCGAATATTGATCGTTTCAAATTTTTTCAATAAACGATTTGCTATCACAAAGTACATAATGAGATTCTCTCTTATGCATTTATATTCTTTTGTGACTTGCTTAATGACTAACTCTGAGTCTCCCATGATTTCGACTCGAGTTGCCCCCAATTCCAACAATATCTCAAGGCCAGTAATTAGAGCTTCATACTCAGCCTCATTGTTCGAACAAGAACCTGATATTTTGTACTTGAATGTTGTTGGAATTTTATCTGGAGAAATAATCAAGACTCCTACCCCTGTTCCATCTTTATGGCTGGAACCATCGAAGTAGAATTTCCAAGGCTCTATCTCCACATAATTAATATCCTCGACTTGAATTGAGTGGTCGACTATGAAGTCTGCAACCACTTGTCCTTTTACTGCCTTAAGAGGCATAAAGGTCAAGGAGTATTCAGTTAATGCTAATGCCCACTTGCCAATTCGACTGTGCAAGATAGGTTTCGACAACATATACTTGAAAACATCAAAATGAGACGAAACATACACATCAACTGGTTTTATATACTGCTTGAGTTTTGTACAAGAGAAATACAGACATAGACACAATTTTTCAACTTCACTATATCTAGTTTCTGCATCATTCAAAACTCTACTGAGATAATAAATGGGTCTTTCGACTCCATTCTCATCCTCTTGGGCTAACATGCTTCCCAGAGTTTTGTCGGATGCAGCTATGTACAATCTCATACTCCTATTGCTACAAGGAGGCACCAAAATAGGTGGCTTAGTGAGGTACCCTTTGATTTTGTCGAAGGCTTCTTGTTGCTCCTGCCCCCATTCGAACCCCTCTTTATTCAATCGAAGTAAGGGTGAAAAGGCCTGAGCTTTCCCACTTAGATTAGATATAAACCTCCTTAAGAAATTTATCTTGCCTAAGAGAGATTGCAATTCCTTCTTATTCGATGGCGCTTTCGCTTCCAGAATTGCCTTCGTCTTGTTCTGGTTGATTTCGATTCCTTTCTTGTGGATAACGAAGCCCAAGAAATCTCCAGCTTTCACGCAGAACGCACACTTCAAAGGGTTCATCTTCAGACCATGTTCTCTCATTCTTTCGAATGATTGTCGAAGGTGGTCAATATGATTCTTCCTGGAAACAGATTTTATAACAATATCATCAATATATACTTGCATAAAAGTGTTAATAAAATCATGGAAGATAGTATTCATTGCTTGCTGGTACGTTGCCCCAGCGTTTTTTAGGCCAAAAGGCATCACTACCCATACGTAAGTGCCTAAGGCCCCAGGGCATCGAAAAGCTGTTTTCGACACATCCTCTTCAGCAATGAATATTTGATTATATCCTGAATAACCATCGAGCATACTCAGGTATTCATAGCCAGCGGCAGAATCGACTAGCATTTCCGCCACAGGCATAGGATATTCATCCTTGGGTGTAGCAGCATTCAAATCTCTGAAATCTATGCATACCCTTAACGTACCATTTTTCTTAATTACTGGCACAATGTTTGCAATCCATTCGACATACCTTGTAACACGGATGAATTTGCATTTCAGAAGTCTTTCGACCTCCGTTTTGATCTTCGACAGTATTTCTGGAGCGAAGCGCCTTGGATTTTGCTTGATTGGCTTCTTCCCAGGTTTGATTGGCAACTGAAGTTCTACCAATCCTCTGTCGAGACCAGGCATTTCGTCATAATCCCATGCAAAACAGTCTTTAAACTCTTTCAGCAATTGGATTACTTCCAACCTAAGTTCTGGATCGATTTTGGCGCTGATGTAAGTTGGCCTTTTCTCTGATCCTTCGCCTAAGTTGATTTCTTCTAAAGGGTCTTGCGCTAACATTTTAATGTTGTTCGCCAAGGGGTCCTTTTCGAAGCCCAAAGGCTCATCGTCATAGATGGCGTCGAGCCTCTGTTCCTGCATTTCTTCTGGCATGATATCAGGAGGTTTTGGATTGAAATCCTTTCCTGGGCCTACAGCAGATAATTGTTGATCATTGGCCTGTGTGGCCATGTACTTTACTTCGGCTTCGAGAGCCGTTATCATCTTGGTTTCGGCTACATAAGCCGAAATTCGCTTCAAAGATTGCGACTCAGTCATTATCACTGAATTCGCTTCCCCAACCAGTTGGTTGGATATCAGTTAACCCACTGAAGTCTATGTGGGACAAGTCTTCTCTGTCCCATTGGAAACCATGCTCAGGATGCAGGTATAGGGAACAAAAGGTGTTTGGCGCTGGCGCCATGTCGAAGTCAGGTGTTGGACATGGCCCTATGTGAGCCAAGTTCTTGTCGAAATCTGCCAAACCCAGGTGATTCACCTCGCCAAGGTAATAGCTTTGATTTTCCTCTATGTTTTCGACCATCCCATCTGGACGCCATAGCAGCAGCCTTTGGTGCATTGATGAAGGCACAGCGCCAACACCATGAATCCATTCACGGCCCAACAAAAGATTGTAGTTAGGTTTGGCCGATATGACCATAAACATCGTTGGTCGAAGGATCGACCCTACTTTGATATCTAGCTGGATCACTCCCATAGTGGTCCCTATGCCGCCCTCATAGTTCGACAGGACCATGTTGTGAGGCTTAATGTCCTCATCCCTTTTGCCAATTTTCCTTAGCATAGAGTGAGGAATAATGTTAATGGTTGCCCCACAATCCACCAATATTTTATTCACAGTAGTTTCTTCGAGTTTAGCCCTTATGAATAAAGGCTTGAGGTGATTTTTCATCGCCTCTGTAGGTGGCTCGAAGAAGCCATTTTGTTCCTCAGTAGTGCCATTGTCCATGACAAAATAGCACACTGGCCTATGTTTGGCCATTTCTTGCTCCACTTCCCAGTCACTTGCTTCGACTTCTACCTGTCGATTGAATTCTCTGGGCAGCACTGAAACTATATTCACCATTATGTCCAAAGTATCATCAGACTCAGCATCGTCTTCGTCTTCGACTTCACTTTGGTTAGGCCAAACTAGCCTGTTAGTTACTGGCTCTCTTTCTAGAGGTTTCCTTTGTTTCCTTTGAGGAACGTTCGAACTGGTTTCTGCCTTTGGTTCGTTGGCAGCCTCCCTTTCAGCTTTTCGTCTCCTTTGATATCTCCTCCACTGAGATCGAGACATGGGATTTTTACCCTTGTAGTTGCTGGACACTTGTGCAACCTTAGGTGCAGCAACTTGAGGCGCTTTCTTTTGAGTCAACGAGGAACCTCTTGGCACATCGAAAGAATGCCATTTCTCCTCACTTGGCCTTTTTCGACCAGAGGTTTTGTACCAAGTATCTATTGGCACATTGGTTGGAGGCCTAAAAGTCAATGGCCTCTTTTCTTGGTTAGAACCTCTTTGGGAGGCTCTTCTGGGATCATGTCGAAGGTCAACATTCTCCCTTCTCTTATTCGCTGCTCTTACGCCTTGAATGTGCTCAGCAGCTTTTTTATCAAAGATCGAACTGCATCTTGGACACAGCATTACCTCTGATTTCTTTTTCTGGCATCTTTGTAGAAAATCTGCCAAGTTTTCATTTTCCCGAGGGAAAGCAGTCTTATTAGCTTGTTCTTGCCTCATGGCCTCTTCTGATGCTTTTGGGTCAGAAAGTTCGACCATGTTGATATTCATTGTATCTTTGTTAGCAAGAGTTAACTGCTTCATTTGTATCTCCAGATTCTCCGTCTGGCCTTGAACAGTGGCCAAGTGGGAACTGGGTTTTGATCCAGTTTTTTGTGCTTCAGCGGTCTCTGACTTCGGGTTTTCGACCGCTTTCTGGACAGCTTCAATTGTCTTCCTGGATAAATTTCCAGAAAAACTGCCAAAGATTGGCATGTTGATGTGGTCCTTTGAGACTTCGACCATGGTAATTCCCGGCTTCTTCGACTGGATCCTGGTTGCCTCTATCACGTTCACCTCAGAGGGTTCAGCATAGTGGGCTTCAGCCTGCAATGGATTTGAGTCGACAGCCATGGGGGATTTGTCAGCAAACTTCAATCTCCCTTCTTCGATAGCGTCTTGCACAAGATTCCTGAAAAGAAAACATTGAGAAGTTTTATGGCCCAAAAAATTATGATATTTGCAAAAACCTCTCTTCTTTCTTTGATCAAGAGGAGGCACTTTTACCCCTGGGGGTACTATCATTTGGCCATCTTTAACCAACAAGTCGAATATTTCATCACATTTTGTGATGTCAAAACTATAAGTCTTTTTTGGGAACCTATCGTTGGTCCTTTCTGGACCAATGGGATTTTTCCCATTTGAGGGGACTAACAGTTTACAAGAGTATGGTGGCCCTTGTTTCAGTTCTGCTAAATCGACTTCTCCTTCTTCGACAGTTAAAGTATCGTCGAAGGATTCTAGATCTTCGTCATCCATCTCAACGTACGCTATTCTCTCTCTCTTGTGAGTTTTCGTTGCCTTAGCTTTTTCAGCTTTGAGGCGTTCTACCTGTCAAACTCTATCGGCCAGTTGGGCCATGTCTCTTAGGTACTGGGTATCTAGCTTCTTCCTAATGGAATAATCTAAACCGCCTGCGGCTATTTCGACCAACTCATGTTCTGGCACCTTTGTAAAACATCTCGCCTTGAGCAACCTAAACATATTTAGATATTCGTCTATAGGTTCAGTGAAACGTCTCTTCACACTGGCCAGTTCTTTCAGGCTTATCTTGGTTTGCCCCATGTAGAATTGTTCATGGAATAATCTTTCCAACTGGGTCCAATGATGGATCGAATTGGGGGGGAGAGTTGTAAACCAAGTAAAAGCGTTCTTTGTTAAAGAACTTGGGAAGTACTTGATCCTTAGGTTTTCGTTATTCGAAATGTCACCCGCTTCGATCAAATATCTCGCCACATGCTCGACAGTAGATTGTGTCGTGTCCCCAGAGAACTTAGTAAATTTGGGGACTTTGCATCTAGGAGGCAAGTCCGTTTGTAACACGTATTCTGACAATGGAGATGTAAAGTTGGGCCTTCGAAAGCCCATGTTCATCCCATTCTGAGTCATGATCCTTTCAATCATGGTTGCCAGATTGTTTTCCAAACCCATGTTTTGGTATTGGATATGCTGAACCACTTCGTCAGCATTTTGGTTTCTGTTAACTAACCTTACCTCTGGGGTTATTACCCTAGGTTCTTCGACAGGTTGTTCCAATCGTGCCCTAAGGTTTTCTTCGACAGGCTGTTGAGCCTGGTTAATGGTGGTTTCTTCCTCTAAAAATATCCCCTGGTTTCCCCTTATTTGCGCCCTTTGGGGCTGTCGGATCGGTTGGGGTACTCCAAAGAAATCAGCCAAGCGCGTCATTTGCGCTGTCATTTGCTGATTCGATTGAGTAGTGTTTTGTATTAGAGGGTTTAGCACTGTACTCAAAGTTTGTGCCAACATTTGCACCATATCATGGTTGCTTTCGTCCATTTGTTGCCTCAAGACTGCTGTCGAGGCATTTGTAAGGCCATGGGCTACTTGGGACGTTCCTCCTAAGAGTTGGGTCCTATTTCTATTCGCCATGCCTACTCCAGAGCCTTGGAGTGGCGAAGAGGCACTCACTAAAGGGTCTGAAAAAGTGGACGCGGCATTCGTCAGGCTTGCCACTTCAGAAGTTGGCATACCATAGAATGGAATAAATCCTGGGGGAACCACAGGCCTTGTGCCTAAATTTCCCCTTGGTGGGGGAGTTCCCAAAGGCATCCTGGGGCCTGTTAACGAAGGTATTGGCCCCGTGGTTGTGACCGATACTGCTGGTGTCGAACCAACATTTGTCGCTTCACTTACGGTCATGCTAACCGTTGCTCCCACATTCGTTTGTGGGATTTCGTTATTGTTTGGCGGATTTGCCATCTCTTCCCTTCTTCTGGCAGTATTGTTATCGTTAGTGTATATTCTACCACTTCTCAATAACATACAACTCGAAAAGATGAGATTATTTTCAACAATCAACACACCGTCCCACCGGGTGTGCCAATTTGTTTACCTTGGGATTTGGTAAACAACCGCTGATCCTCCAAATGGTTACTTATTTGGTTACTCGCAGGATCGATCAGATTGATCCTAGGACATAGGTTGATTTTGAAGTTTTGATTAAATTGGATAAGACTTTAAATAAAGAGGCTTTAAATGAAATAAAGAGGTTTCAAGTAAATTGCATGAAGAAAGGACTTGGTAAAATAAACAAGGCTTAAAGTAAAAGGCTTCGACAGGAATGTAAAGAGGAAAGCAAGTAAATTTCTGGAAAAGTAAATGACTTTGATTAATAAAATTGGTGTTTCACACATACATTTCTCAACAATTCTTTCTCACACGCTGGGTACTCGAATCTATATGAGTGACTTTGTATAGAATTGTGAACACACGCGAGAAACTACATGACTACTATTATTTATACTAAAACATCCCAAGTAACCGTCGGGCAGTTACACTGCTTCGAGATCAATCCACTTGGCACGTTCTCCACGTTCGACGCTCCAGATCCTTGCACGTTTGCACATGGTAACTGCTGGAAACCGTTTTCCCTCCAAACGCTTGAATTTCAAAACTGCTCCACTCTGAACCATCGAACACTTTCGTCGAGAGACATCTTCGACGAGAAACTCCTTCGACGTCGAAGGCAACCAACTTCTCCCTTGGAAGAAATCTTCTAAGTACTTTGCCATCTTTCGACGGGCATTTCGACAGACTTAACCAGTCGAAAACATCCTTCAGCTTTAATGGCTGACATCAACAAAACAAAGGTGTCGAATTTAGGAGCCAACAGGAGGAGATAAAGACATTGGCAAGGATGACAATGGCGGTGATCGATGACGCTGGAGATGAGGGTAGCGGCGCAACTGTTGAATAGATTTAGGGTTTTAGATCTCAAAACCCTAATCTCGAGTGAAGGCTAGCGATGCTTCAGACTTCCCTCTTTATCCTTCCCTGTGTAATATTTTCTTTCTATATTTTATTTTGTATCAGTCCCCTCTCCCTGTTCTCTGTCGATTTCCACCTCTCCCAATTTCTTTAATAGCCTTTTTTTCTTTTATAGTATTTTAGGGTTCGTTAATTAGGAAATAAAATTACTGTTTTCTTTTATAGTAGGTTAGGAAATGATTGAATTTGTTTGTAAACAGTGTAAACACCCTTAATTTGTTTCTGTGTTAAGCAATTGCAGACTTGAATGATGAAAATTTTGTATCTATTTTTAGTTTGCTCTATATCAATGTTTCGATTCAGTTTCTGTACTTCGCTTGATCTCATTTCTGTTTTAGCAATGTGTTTTCCTGGTTAATCCAAACAGTGCTTGTTAGCCATTTTGGAACATGTGCTTTTTGAATTTGGACTGCGTTTATACTTTGTTTGGTTGGGCCACGCGTTCTGGGCTTCTGTATTACTAATTCTTAATCAGTAAACAAACAAAGTTTTAATTAGGCCTTTTTTATCCAATGTTTTTATAAATAAAAAAAATCAAACTTTATTATAATAATGTTTTAAATAAAATCGATATTTGATAATAGTGAAAATGATGTTGATATTAATAACTAAACAAACCCTGTTTTCAAGACAAATCTAAGAACTGAAATGGGCTAGAAGTTTGGACTTGCAAAAAAAACCTTCTTTGTTTAATACTAAAACAAAATTTTAATTAACTTATAATGATCTAAAATTATTAGTTATAATAATTAGTTATAATAAAATAATGATAATGATTATTAATAATATTTTTATAAAAAAAATTCTCAAACCAAAGCAAAACTGAACGGGCCTTACCAATTCAGTTTATTAGGCCCTAAAAAATACAAATATAATTCTCTAAACACACTCTTTTCGATAATTTGAAATAGACTAAATAATGAATGGGCCCTTTATGATTAAGAAAGGCCCATGATTTCTTTAAAATCCTTTTATAAACTTGAAATCCCCTCGTGACTATCTTAACAAAATAATGACTTAATGATAATTCTGGAAATTAAGAAATAGAAACTAGTAGGGAAAATTTGGGGTATGTCAGCTTCCCTTATTTAATAAGCTTTCGATTGAATAGTGCGATAATACGCAGGTCTCGTGCGTTCTGATCAAAAGTTTGTTAAATATTGGAAGACCCTGAAATTTGTCTGAAAGATAATAAGAATACGCCATACACCGTTCTTATGGAAGTACAGAGTAGGCGTAGATGATGATGTATCATCTTACCAACGTTTTAGCCAAAGTTTGACTGATATAACTTAGACACAACGATGCAGATAACTCATTAGTATCTAAGAGATTATAGATTCTTTCGCATATCTACAAAAATATAAGTTTTGAAAAGAGTTGACTTATTAACACTTGGAGACTAATATAGTAAGTTTCGATTTGATGTGATTTTGTTTATTCATTGCAACCTAGGGGGTGCATAAAACAAATTCTAATAACACATTGTTTCATGGAGATTGGTGCAATGGATTACGCAGATTTATTCGCATATCTATCGCAACCTAGGGGATAAATATTTGAAAAGGAGCTTGATAAAAACATCGCTTCATGGAGCCTGGTGCAATGAGTTATGTCATGGATTTCACACATTGCTACATGGAGACTGACATAATGGGTTATATCATAGAGGAGGAACTCGTGTATTTATCACAACCTAGGGGATAAATGAAACACAATTTGATAATACATTGCTATATGGAGACTTATGCAATGGATTATGAAGATTTATTTGCATATCTATCACAACTTGGGGGATAGATATTTGAAAAGAACTTGATAACTACATCTCTATATGGAGACTGAGGCAATGGAAAAAGATTGATAATAACATTGTTACATGGAGACTGATGCAATGGAAAAAGGTTTGATAATAACATTGCTGCATGGAGACTTATGAAATGGATTACGTAAGTTTATCTGCATAATTATCATAACCTGGGGGATAAATATTTGAAAAGAGCTTGATAACTACATCGTTGCATGGAGACTGAGGCAATGGAAATTTTTTGATAATAACATTGTTGCATGGAGATTGATGCAATAGAAAAAGATTTGATAATAACATTGGTGCATGGAGACTGACGCAATGGTTTGAATTGCCGATTTCACACACTCTTGCATGGAGCTTGACACAATGAGCTATATCGCAAAGAAGGAAACATATTATTGCATAGATCCTAGAACAATAAGTTAAGTTGCAGATTTCGCACATTGTTGCATGGAGCCTGACACAATGAGCTAAATGGCGAAGGAGGAAACACATTGCTGCATGACGCCTGACACAAT
This sequence comes from Vicia faba, assembly GCA_948472305.1. Taxonomy (NCBI): domain Eukaryota; kingdom Viridiplantae; phylum Streptophyta; class Magnoliopsida; order Fabales; family Fabaceae; genus Vicia; species Vicia faba. Next base: position 1,633,040,660 of record OX451739.1, on the reverse strand, counting down.
GGGTTAAATTATGGATTTTGCACACTGCTGCATGTAGCCTGACACAATGAGCTAAATCATGAAGGAGGAAACACATTGTTGCATGGAGCCTGAAACAATGGATGGAATTGTTGATTTCACAACATTGTTTCCAAGATTCTGACATAATGAGCTAGATCACGAAGAAACAATATATTGCTACACGGAGACCGACATAATAAGTTAAATTGCAGATTTTACATATTGTCACATAGAGACTGACACAATGGGTGGAATTGCTGATTTCGTAACATTGTTGCCTGGAGTTTGACATAATGAGCTAGATCACAAAGAAAGAACAAATTGTTGCATGGAGACTGGCACAATAAGTTAAATTGTAGATTTCACACATTATCGCATAGAGAATGACACAATGGGTGGAATTGCTGATTTCACAACATTGCTGCCTGGAGTCTGACACAATGAGCTAGATCGCAAAGAAAGAACATATTGATGCGTGGAGACTGACACAATAAATTAAATATAGAAAATTTCACACATTTTCGCATAGAGACTGACACAATGGGTGGAATTGTGGATTTCGCAACATTGCCACCTGGGGTGTGACACAATGAGCTAGATCGCAAAGAAAGAACATATTGTTGCATGGAGACTAACACAATAAGTTAAATATAGAAAATTTCATACATTGTCGCATAGAGACTGGCACGGTGGGTGGAATATATAGGAAGTTGTTTTGAATGATCCACATCTTAGATAACTAAATTAGAGATGAGAACGGATTTTACTGGTTATTTGTTTCTAACCGAGGTAAGAACTGATGGGGGGCCTTAAGATATTGGCTTTGTTCATAGTAGGTTTCGAGGAATGTCATGCATGATGCATATGCATGAAAACACGGACTTTAGAATGCATATGTAACAAATGTGTGTATGCCTCAAATATATATTGGTGCAAACTATGTGTATATGCACCAAATATTGTGGAAAACGTTTTTAATAATTCTCCTTTGTTAAACCATCGGGTTCTTATAGTTATCGACTTCCCAACATTGTTTGTTGCCAATTATTGTATCTCCAAGTTGATTTCAATTTGGTGAAATGTGTCAACAAGATTTTGATGTCTGCATCGTAGGTGCAGGCGTAGGTATGGACGTAGATGCAGACGTTAGTATGGATGTTGACATAGTCGTAGACGTAGGCCTAGGAATAGAAATAGGCATGGATTTGTTTCCGATGTTTTCTAACCATAATAAAATTTGATGCTTTATCAAATTTTCTTTGGTGTTTTCGTATGTTAGGTGCACCAAATGTTGTGCATGACCTTGAGATTTCGATATGGTTATGTGTACGTCATGCTTGACATGAGGCTTTTGGACGGGAAATTTATTGCCGAGATTTCCAAGGAATATACTGCCGAGATTCTGTCGAGAAAATATCTTTTTCTGAGGTCTTATAGGAAATCAACTCCCGAGATTTACCCAAGAGAATCCTACTACCAACATTTTGTTGTGAAATTACCTTCTGCCGAGGTCTTATGGAAAATCATCTGCCAAGATCAACCGGGGGAATCTTCTGCCGAGATTCTATGTAGAATTAACTTTTGCTAGGGTCTTATGGAAAATCATCAACCGAGATTATCCAGGAGAATCTACTGCCGAGATTCGATGTAGAATTACCTTCTGCCAAGGTCTTATGGAAAATCTTCTTCTGAGATTAACTGGGGGAATCTTCTGCCGACATTCGATGTAGAATTACCTTCTGTCGAGGTCTTCTGGAAAACCATCTGCCGAGATTATCTAGGAGAATTTACTATCGAGATTTGATGTAGAATTACCTTCTGCAGAGGTCTTTTGGAAAATCATCTTCCGAGATTACCCAAGAGAATCTACTGCCAAGATTCAATTGTGAGCTACCTTCTGCCGAGGTTTAACATAGAATTAGGTAGCTTAATTGAAAATGATGATTTTCTTTATATAAAACAAGGTTTTATGCAATGCGTGTAAATTTGATTGATGCATGAAATGTAATGATTGATTAATGCATGCAATAAGTGACTTGGATATGTGTAAATGGATGTTGTACTTTGAAATGCGAATGTGTAATTGGGATTTTTGAGATATGCTCGACCCATGTTGTCGAACTTTGTCAGATGGATGAGATGATAAGTATAGCTTGGTTCTAGATCGAGGAACCGTAATGCATGATTTATATGCTTTATGATTATGACTCGAATGGTTTTTGAATGGTACCCTTGTGATGGGTCATGGATTATTAAAGCGTAGAGGTTTGCCTATGCAACAAGGTTGCTTGTCACATGGTGGTTAAATTTTGTGCTATCATGATTTCCCGATACTCGATTTGAACTTGAAGATTGCTGATGTAGGAGAAAGATCCACTGGAGGTTATGAGAGTACGCGAAGAGCTTGCCCCTATGTGGATTGTTTTTCCTTAATTTTTTTGGTAGGGTCTTGGAGGAGATTCTCATTGATATGAGTTTGGAAGCAATTTGATCATAATATGAATGACCCTACTATTTTGCATTATGTTCCCGATTAAAAGATTCTTGACAATGTTTGGCTTTGATGAACCATTTTGAATTAACTCATTTTGATCGAGCCTTACAGTGGTTTGCCCCATCATTCAAATGTTGAAGGATGTGCCCCTCGATCTATAGGATCTGGAGGAAGTATCCTCAGAGAAAAACTTAGACCTCACCATGAACTTGACATAAATTGCCTCGGGTATTCGAAGCTTGAAAAGTTTGTACTCGAAGTTGCTTGAAGGGGAATTTGGACTCTGCGTGCAGTAGGATGAACTTGGTACGTACTTCCCCAACATTTGAATCTTGGAAGGTTTCCCCCGATTACCAAGGCCTTGAGAGGTTTGTTAAAACGAGGAAACCTAGTCATACCCAATTATGATATGAACTGATTAAGGAATGCTCCTTCGAAAGGTATGCCCCTGATTGATCAGTGCTTTGAAATTTGATCAGAGTTGATTGAATTTCCGAATGATCACCACTTTGTCAATAGTATCTTCATGTGATATACCCCTATGATCATTAGTATTTGCCCCTGTTTATAAGGGTCCTCTCAGATGCTTTTCCCCAGTTAGAAGCTTCTTGAAAATGCTGCCTTTGATCAGACCATTTTTGAAATCTCCTTGATGCTAAGTATTGATTCGTAGATAAAATTGTACATTTTGAAAAGTAATCCTAATGTGATGCACATGAAAGTTATTGAAATAGAAATTAATTATGGAAAAGAGATGGATGATTAGAGATGGATATTCAAAGAGGTGAAGTGTTTAATAATTTTAGTAAATATTAGGAGTAAGTTTAACACAAATTTTGTCGAGTATGCTTTCTAGTGAACCTAGCTTCAATTAAGACTTTTAAAGGTTATAACGTGGCCATGGTTCAAGGTTAAAGAAACAAAATATATAAGGCTCAAAATTTATTTTAGACCACCCCATTCTCCGTGATGTTCTCCAATCCTAAGTTCAATTAATCCAACAGATACATTTAATCCCCAAGAGAAATTTCGTAGTTGCACAGATGATGAGAAGCATTGATAAGATTCAAACACTGATGAAAAATAATTGATAAGATCCAAGTGTTGATGAGATGCCTTGATGATTCTTGATGTGGCAGTCACATGTTCTCCAATTGTTTTTAATCCCTTATTTTGCATGGACCAATTCTTTTGAATTTTCTGGTCCATCGGGATGCCCTAACATTTGCCTAAGTCAAGTTTTGATTTCCTTTGACTTAGCTGGATTTCTCCCTTTTTTGTTGAATTTCTTTTTTTCTTTTGTTTTGCTTTTGACTTTGAAAATTTGTGACTGCCACGTTGATTGTTGTGAGCTTCATTTTCATTGTTTCCTTGATCTTAATTGATGTACTGAGAAAGAAGACATCACGGACTTTGTATTTGTTGATTCCTCAATCTTGGATGATGAATGCAAGGAAGATGATGTGCTCAAATCTTTGCTTGAATCGTTCTCTCAATGATGTATCGAGGAAAGAGATATGCTTGAATCTTTTGTTTAGATAAGTCACTTCTCTTGAGAATAGAATGCTCCATTGAATTAATTGAAAGACTACCCTGCCCCTGGTTAAGATTAAAGTTTTTTTTTTATTTTAGAAAATAGAAAGAACTCCGACTTATGGCTCGAGGGGGTTGACTACGGATTATCTCCTTATATCTCCATTGTTTGGGAATTGAAACAATGCCTTATATCGTCAACTAAGCCTTACTATTAAAAAGCATGTTGTGATCGGTGGATCTGGAACTGACTGTTTAACGCTGGTTCGCGAAATGTCGCGGAAGCAAGAGTCGCCACCGTCTTTTATTTTCTCCAAATGGAAAGGACAAAAGCACAGAAAAATTCCTTAAAGAGATTGCTCTCGGTTCGGGAGGTAGATTATAGAAAGGGAAGGTGTTAGCACCCTTTCTATCCATGGTTATCCATGGGCTCTTAGATACTTGCTCACTTGTGTTTTCAAAAATGGTTTGTTTGCTTTTCAATTGTGGGTTAAAAAAAAAAGTTTCTTTGAAAATTTCAGTTCGACTCTTGTATCGGTCCTCAAGAGTGTTTGAAAAATTTGCTTTCGAAAGCTTTTTTGAAAAGGTGTCGGTGTGAAAAGTATTTTTTGAATTTGTTTTGAAATTAGAGCAAGTATCTAGAGTCGTCTACCTACCCTAAGGAATTCGTCTGTGTAAATATCCTTTAAAGTAGTGCCATCCCACCATTGAGAGGTAGGTAGCACCACCGTTGGAGGTGTTCGGGTCAATTCGAAGGTTCGGGACGTGGTGATCACCAGAGCAATGGGAAGACACCTTAGAAGCTACCCTCATGCCAGGTTCCCGGATCATGAGGACTTACTAAGACATCCTCTACTCGACGATCACCTTTCGAGGCAAGGCAACAGTGAGGCGTACCCTAGGGGTGGTGTGTGATTCGTGTGTCAGATTCATTCATTTTTGTCTTTTGTCATGTATGGGTGATCTACGCATTTGTTTTTATTTAATCATTCATTCTTGCATGTCATTATTAATAGTTAAAAATTGCGAGAAATAAATTCTAAGCTATTACAAATGGCGCGGGTCCACATCGCCAAAATTTCCAGGACCCGATTTGACAGAAAATATAAATAAAGTAAAAGAAAAGTAAGAATTAAAAGTGCGAGCAATTATTTACAAGGCTTCGGGAGAGATACATAAATATTTAAACGAAATAAAATAATATGTGAATTAATAAGAATTAAAACGAGGGCGTTGGACCCTTTGGCAAAATTAAAATTACATGGAATTAATTAATAAAGAAAAAGAAAAGAAATTGTCTTTTTGGTATTTTTGGTTTTAATGAAAAAAGAATTAACTAAAATTAAACCTAATTCTAATTGCTTTTAATTTATTAAGAAAAGAAGATTAAAACCTAATATTAACCCTAATTAATTTACATGCAAATTTAATTATAAAAATAAATATTTAATTATTTAATTATTATGGAATAAAAGAAAGAAAGAATAAAAAATTAATTAAACCCTAATTCTATGTTTTTTAGATTTTTTATTAAAAGAATTAAAATTAAAACCTAATTTAACTAAGTTAATTATATACAATTTAATTACAAAAAATATTAAAACAGAAATATTTATTATATTTTTCCTCTTTTCTGATTTTTTTGTTTTGTTATGTTTTTTTATGAAAATAATTAATTAATTAAACAAATAATAATTGAAAGGAAGTAAAATAAAATAAAGAAAAAAAATAAAGAAGGTTTGCAAACCTAGGGGGTATCAGTCCCCAAAGTGGAGGGCTTGTTAGCACTTTTAGGCCCACTAAGCTCCTGATTTCGTTGACCTTACATCCCAGCGTGTGAGTGCATTGACTCACGTTCATGGTATCCTTCAAACTGTAGCCCTTGGATTGATCTAGGCATACGCGTGGAAGGCTGGATTTTGTGAGTGCATGGTGATCCCCTGATGAAGCGTTGCATGGGAGTAGGTTGTTCAAAATAATATGGAATAAAGTGAGGACCTGGGGCTCGAACCCAGGTCATGAATGTTACCACCACTACGCCTTGCCAGCTGCTCCAACCAACGCGCTTGTACAATTATTATCAAACAATTAATATAAAATAAAAACAAACATTGTTGATGCTTTAGCGCGAAAATTTAAAATGCCCCAATCATTGCTCCACACGTCATCATCTTCCTCATGTCTTCGTTCTTCCTGAAAACATAATAAACATAGGCAACGGTTTTTACACCGTTCCCTTAGGCAACATATCAGAAAATAGCGACTAGCCCTAGGGGCTTCATAAATTAGGCGCGAGGGTAGCTTCTTCTTCGTCCAAATGCGCTGATCATGACCATGGTACCGTGGTGTCCCAATTTTGCCTCATGTTAAAACCCCTAATTTGAAATCCTGTAAACCCTAAAACGTGATAATGGTAGAATCGTATACACAGCTCAAAAACACAATTAAGTTACATGGTTAGCATTAGAACAAGTCAATTAGTGTGAATGCATCAAAAAAACACAATGAAAATGCCTAAATATGGAAACACGATTATGCATTTTATTTGAAACAGTTTGAATCCATGGTACCAATTCTGGGCGTATGAAGGTTGGAAAGTGATCCAGTTAGCTTCAGGGGGACACGAGGAAGCTTTTGAAATTGGTCTTGTGCTTTGAATCAACCTAAAACCTGATTTTCAGTTTTGGAGTTTTTTGACAAATTTCAAGTTTTGTTTTCCAGATTTTTGAGCAGCTGCGTGGTCTTCTCATTAGGTTTTCGTTCTATGCTTATGTATGAATATATTAGGTCAACAAACTTGATCAGAATCTCTTGCATTCATGGCTTTTGAGATTTGATTTTCAATCATATTTTTTTTCAATCTTTTTCATGCAATTTTGTACCAATCATGATCCAATCAAACCAATTCCTTCCAAATCTGATCATGCACGAATCATTGAGCCTATTACATGTACAAAAAGATTTGATAAGTTAGGTTAAGTATTTTTCATATATTTAATTGATTTAAATGAATTATTATTAATAAAAATTCAAATAAATAAATAAAAAAATGAATAAAACTTCCCTTTGGGCCAAGTGGTCGTGCACATGCTTGGGATGATGAATTATGGAATAAAAATGGGCCCATTAGCAATTTTAGGTCATTTGAATCAATGTTGACTTTTCAAAATATCCAAACATTTCCCAACTTCCACAAGGCATAACTTGCTCAATTTTTAAGCTTTGCTCATGTTCTTGGACATTTTGGAAAGTTCTTTGAGTCCTCTAACCAATGTCTTTGGTACCATGTCATTTTGATTTACCAATCTCAAGTTATGGCCTTTGACTTAAAGTCCCTTTTTGTTGACTTTTGAAAATGACCTATAATGTGGAAATTGATAACTTTTTGTGAGAGAATTTCTTGGACTTGAAGTATGAAGATGAGTTGTAGGAAATGTCTTTCTCTTCAAAATGAGCTTTGGATGGAATTTTTCTGATAATCCATGTGAAAGTTATGCCCTGGTCAATCTACAGTTGACTTTTTCAGCTGTCCAAATAAGGAAACTTTTGCATCTTGATGATTTTTGAGCCAAGCTTTGAGAATCATGATCAAGCATTGATCAAATGATGTTTGAGGCTTCAAAATGAGATGTTGATCAAAAATTTGAACTTTTGACTGTCAAATGACCATTTTGCCCCTATAGTTGACTGTAGTGCAATTAGGGTTTTTGACTGTGAAATTTTGTGCTGAAAGCCTTGAAACTTGATATGAGGATGCTTGACCATATTTGTAGGCATGTGAGACTTGATTGGGCCTTTGGAAACTTCATTTTCTTGATCAGAACAAAAACCCTAATTTTGACTGTTCAGGAGGCCCTTGCACTGTGCAACCCTTGGGGAATTTTGTAGCTTGACTTGGCAATTTCTTGAAGAATATGGGAGGGCAAATTTTGGGGTACAACACATGCGTCAGTAAAATTCGATTATTTTGTATTTTCATCATTCTCCCTCGAAGTTTGTTAATATTGTGCAACAGAAGATAGAAAAAAATAATAGAAAGTCATTGATTATTTATGGAATGAATCGATTTCAAAGACATGCATGCTTATTTTATTAGAATTACTTGACCAAAGGATACAAAGTTTATAACAAGTAACACTTAACGAGAAAGAAATTAAAATTTGAAATGATAAAGGCCTAATGATCTAGAGATCAGCCTTCTGGTTGATCCATTAACTTTAGGGGATTCTTCTTAGTCTTTGGATTTTTCAAGGCTAGGGCGACCATTCGCCAATGAGACCCCTTCTTCAAAAGTCAACTACTTATTGTCGACCAAATATTGGACCTTGTGTATGAAACTCCAACATCTTTCAAGAGTATGTCCTGGAGAGTTAGCATGATACTCACACCTGGCATTTGCATCATACTTAGGCGGGAGTGTCCCATTCGGAGGATTCAATGACCTCTGGTCTACCAAAGATACCTTGAGTAAATGTTGTAGTAGCCGACTATGTGGTATGGGAAGTGGATTAAATCTCCTTGGTGGTAATTTTTGCCTTCCCCTTTGTTGGGAATATCCCTTCTGTTGATGGGGTTGTAGTAGTCATTGTTGAGGTGGGGGAACTTTCCATAGTGGTGGCATTTGTGGTGTTGAATAGGCCTGTGGCTGGGATGACGAAGGGTTACCTTCACTCCTTAGTAATAATTTCATGATCAAGTTCATTTGAGTCTTCAATTGGTGGACCTCCTCCTTCAATAGTTCTTGGCCTCTTTTGAGTTCATTAATGGCTTCTTGAGACATGCTTTGAGTTCGCTTGTGAGTATCAAGAATCTTGCTAGTTGACCATAGTTGTATAAGGGTGGAAGTGTAAATCATATGAACTTTGTGCAAATGGATGAAAAATGAAAATGTATGAAAATACTTGGTATGTAAAAAAATATTTTTCAAGGGTATGAAAATGTTTTCATGGAGAGGCATGCGATGGGCACGTAGTATGAGGGTACACGTAGGGGTACTCTATACAGGTTTAATGATAGACATGATGATGTCTTACACTGACTCAGAGATTGAGACAGGCAGAAACTCCTTAAAGACAAAGATAATGATAGACACAGGAATTATGATATCCTACATCATCTCAGAGATTGATACAGGCAGGAATTCCTTAAGGACTATGGAAAATGAAAGACAACGAGGAGTACATATAGGATAGGGATTATGACATAGATAGAAGCCTTGTGGGCTAGAGATAGTAGTAGAAAAAATATAACCCTTGCGGGTTTATAGATTGTATAGGGATTTGTGAAAGGTATCCTTAGAAGGAAGGCTCATAGTTTTGGCCTACGGATTTTCTACCCTCTCCAAAAGGTGGTTTACTTAAGGGTATCATGAATAATACTAGAGGGAAAGGCATAAGGGCCTCCCTTAAGCAGGGTCTCTTTACAGACCGAGACTTTCGTCTCTATGTCATGAAAGGTCTCATCATGAGTTTTTGGTTTAAAGGTCGTACAAAGAGTCATATGTGTCATTCCAAAGTCCTACTTCCCAAGAGGATGTATCTCGAGAGGTATTCCTTTTGCGAAATTCCACCGAATCTAGGCGAAGTCGTCACATAAACTCATAGAGTTGATGTAACCCTTTGGCCAATAGACGAACCTTCTTTCTAAGGTTTTTTTTTGAAAATTTTTTTGAAATTTTTTTTAATCCCGCCACAAATATAATAATATAATGAATAAAAAAATTAGAAGAAAATAAATGAATAAATAGATAAAGCAAAAACAAAGAAAAACCCTAAAACCTAAAGGAAATGCATCTAAACCTAGGGTTGAGTCTCCAGCAAAGTGGCCAGCTGTTGTGACTGGTTTTTTAATAAGAGTCGTCACCCTTAATTTTTATCCTAAGGAAGGGAATATAAAGGAATAACCCTAAAAGTTAAAGATTCTAGGTTTTTGGACTCGGTTCTAGACGAAGGGAAGGTGTTAGGCACCCCTCATCTACCTTGTTCACAAGGATACTAGGTTTAGAATTAATCTTTAGAGAATAGGGTTTTAGTTTTTTATTAGGGGAACTCGCCGTGATTTTAGTCGTATGCCTATGTATCCTCTTATGAGGAATCAGAGTCTCAATTCACAGTTTGCAGGTTTGTGTTTTTTATGGATTGCGAAATATATTTGAATTTTCCACATACGTAGTCTAGGAGTATGAATAGCGAAGTTTGCTAGACCAAGTGCGCAGTTGATTTAAATATATTCGAAATCCCTTTTGAAAGTTAAGTGTTGGATTAATTTGATTTGAAAATGATTTTATTGTTGGTTGAAATATTTTTTAATGTATTTAATTGTAAAAAAAACACCTTATTAAAATGCATGATCAAAGAATAATTTAATGCACTAAATAATATTTTTGGATGAATTTGGAAAATAAAAATTTATGTGATAAATAATAGTAATAATAAATATAATATTAAAAATAAAATAAATATCATAATTAATAAAATATAAGAAAATATAAAATTATAAAAATAAAAAATAAATAAAATAAATAATTAAGAAATGCAGGGGGTATGAAATATATAAGGGTAGTAAAATGATGGGGGTTCTAATAGTATGAGACTGCATTCAGATATTGAATTCAGGCCCAAAGGCCAAGGGGGTGCATTTTTAAAAGGCATAGTAAAATAGAGTGTATGAGCAGTAAGGGCCCAAGTCTAAATTTTGGACTTTGCCCTTTAAGGCTGGGGTGCGTTTTTGTTCATCTTGGTAAAGAAAAAAAAGAAAGGGTTTGCTAGTAATTGGGTTAAGACCAACACGGTTAAGGGTTATTTTTTTTTGTTGATATTAGTAACAACCATAAAAGGAGGGGTGTGGTGAGTAACTGGGCTTGGCCCAAAATGCTTGGGGAAGGGTCTGTTTGGTTCCGGTACGGAGGGCACACCGTAGCATCGTGGACATGTGTGTTTCTAGCCGTGTGATAGAGATCTGATGGTGTTGATTGAAGGAATATGATAATAATAATAGGCGCGCGAGTACTGGATCTATGGGCATAATATACTTTGTTTTATTTTCATTTTCTTTCTATTTTCTCTCATTCTTCTCTTTCTCAGCCTTCAATGGTTTTCTTTTCTCTCCACTATCACAAACCCTAACTGCGCCCCTCTAAAAAACCCTCACCCCGATTGATAACCCTGGGACAAACCCCTCAACGACCATTACTCCTTGTAATCTTACAAGAGCTAAGCCTTACCATGAATCATTGTGAACCTCTTATTCCCCCGTTCGTTCGGTTTGCTTGGTCTTTATACATTTTTTCTTGTCTTGTTTCATGTTTTGTGGAGATGAAGACGATGGAAAGGATGACAACGGTGGTGATGAATGAGGCTAACGGTGCAATGATCGAACTGATTTAGGGTTTCGGATCTCGAAACCCTAATCTCGAGTGAAGGCTAGCGGAGCTTCGGACTTCCCTCTTTATCCTTCCCTGTGTAATCTTCTTTTTCTGTATTTTCTTTTGTATCAGTCCCCTCTCCCTGTTCTCTGTCGATTTCAACCTCCCCCCCTGTTTCTGTAATATCCTTTTTTCTTTTATAGTATTTTAGGGTTCGTTAATTAGGAAATAAAATTACTGTTTGTAACACGCCGTTTATATTTAAATGTTATTTCATTAATTATTTTCCAAAACTATTAATTTATATCTATTTTGAGAAATATATTCAATTGATATCGATTAAAATATTAATTGGATAATATGAAATAAAAATATTTATTATGTCGAAATATTATTTTGAATAATATTAATTTGGTGTGTAGTAATATTTGACTTTGTTTGATTAATTGGCATGATTAGGTTTATATAGAATAAATATTATTTAGTGTAATATTGTTTTAATAGAGTTATATATTATAATTTGAATTAAATAATTGTTGGGGCCAAATTATAATTTTAGAAAGATAGAGGGAGGAAAGTTAGTAGTAGAAGGATAGTTTTATAAAATAGAAAAGTAGAGTTAGTAAGAGTAGTTGGTAAGAAGAGAAAGAAGAAAGAAAAGAGAGAAGAAGAAGAGAAGAGAAGGAGAAGGCTAGGGTTTTTTCTACAAAATCATCATCTTGTTCCAAGAAAATAAACACTAGAGGTAAGGGTTTGACTTCCACCAATTATTTAGTGTGTGATTTTATAGTTTTGATTTTGGAATAAATTAGGGGTTTAGGGTATTAGTTTCACTACTATGTTATGATGAAAAAAAATTGGTAGATTGATGAAATTGAGAGATGATTTAGGACCCAATTTAATTAGTTATGTATATATATAAGTGCTTTAGTATTTTGTTCTTGCAAAAATTTCCATGCTCTATATACTGTAGCGTAATTGGGAGATAATACTTGATGGCATATTTTGTTACAGTAGCGCATAAATTGATTTAGAAATGAAGGCATTCTGTAGCGCTTAGGTGATGTAGCACAAATGAATGGAGTAATAATTGATTTACAAGCTGTAGCATAGAATATAATAGTAATGTAAGGCATTTGTTTTGGCCACTGTAGCAACAGAATGGAATGCTAGTTAGAAGCATTCATTTTTGCAATACTGTAATAATGTTCATGAAGTGGCATTATAGGCACCCGCTTTGCATAATAGTAGCGATAATTAAGGAGTTATATTAAAGGTATGTGCTTTCTATAACAGTACAAGAAAGAAGTGGTTTTAGAAGCAATTATTTTGGGTACTGTAGCGGCATTTGGAATTCCCATTTAGTAACATTGTTTGCTCATATACTATTTAAATAATACTTTATTTGTTATAACAATGTATTATGCTAATTATTATTATTATTATTATTATTAATAATAATAATAATAATAATAGTTATATTAATAATTTAGTATTACTACTATAGTGGTTTAAGAGTTGAGTTAGAAATAAGAAATTTAGTATAAACTAGAAATAATAGAATTTTTGGCCGATAATTAATTAACCGATTTTAGCTCAAATAGTCCGAATTATTATGCGGTTTATGGTAGTTATTTTGGTTGATCTGTTGGGTGACATTTTTATTGAAAGATGTGAATTTTGCAGGTGAAGTCGAATTAAGTTGAATGTTTCCGGTTTATGGAATTGTGTTTGTTTCTAATTTGCCGGTATAGGCGGTAAAAATTAGTTATCAGGAAATTAATGAAATTTGACGGGGTAACTAAGTTAAATGCGTAGGTAATTATGGTTGAGTTATTTTTTGAGATTTCAATGTTTTCAAGGGCTAACCGAAATTGTGTTTGATTTGAATAAATCATGGAAGTAACATTGTTTAAACTTGTATGTTACTTGATTTGTGAATTATATTTGCAATGCATGTACAATTGTTGGTATTTCATTGTGTTGGGATATGTGGTATGTGTGTGTTAAGGTCGGAAATGGTCTTAATTGTATACGAGTTGTTGATTGTACATTGCATGGCATGGTTGGTCTGGAAATAGAGACGGTGAAACGGTGGGTTCACATTTTATAGACGTTGATTCTTGAATGGAAATAGACGTAGTGGCTTTGACCCGGAAAGGGAACATAGGCGGTGAAACTTGGGTTCACAAAAAAAAATAGACGTTGATCCTATAGTGGAAATAGACGTAGTGGCTTTGATCCTATGTGGAAATATAGGCGGTGGAACTTCGGGTCCACGAGTCGGTACCGCATTCGCATATGTTGAGTCGTGTTGTGAGTCACATGCATAATTGTGTATATTGTGTATGTGTGTTGATGTGTTTGGTTATGTGCCAATATTGTTGTTGTTTGAATAATGGTTATGTGCCAATTATGTGAGTATTCGGATATTTGGTTTATATGGTTAATGTGTTGGAAATGACTTCCTTGAGTACGGATACTATATGTGATAAATGAATATGATCATGATGTATTGCTTTATTTATTTCCATTGCTTTACCTTAATTACATGTTATATGATTATTGGAATTCTTACCCTTCTGTTTGAAAATGCTTTTGATGGCATTGTTCAGGTAGCAAGGATGGTAGCGCGAGGCGCTAGTTGGCAGATGCATTGGATTGCAATCTGTTTTATTTTGATTAGAGTCGAGTCGATGCTCTGGTAGTAACACCTGGGGGGGGGGGGGGGGGGGGGGTTATATTTAGTGTCGAACTCGTCTATTTTGTATTTGGATTATGATGTATATAATCCTTACTTTGTGTATATTATTTTGTGTATGTGAGACTTGATAACATATGCTTTATGTGAATTATCATGGCTTGATGCCTTGAATTATGTTTTGATTCCTCCATGAATGGAGATGAAGTTAAATATTGAAACTCCGTTGCGTTTGCACGAGAGAAAGAAGTTAAATATTTATGTATGTTTGTTTTGTGTTGATATGCTTAAATTTACAAACGTACCCTGTCCGTTTTTCTTTAAATTTTTGGAATGTGATGTGTGTTGTGACACCCCTTCCGTGCAATTTATTTTCTCTGATTTTAATTCTTGCCTTTTATTTGGGGTAATTAGAAGGGGTGTTACACTGTTGTCTGTAAAATTTAATTATAAATTAATTAGGGTTTGAATTAGGTTTAGGAAATGATTGAATTTGTCTGTAAACTGTGTAAACACCCTTAATTTGTTTATGTATTAAGCAATTGCAGACTTGAATGATAATAATTTTGTTTCTGTTTTTAGTTTGCTCTTTATTAATGTTTCAATTCAGTTTCTGTACTTGGCTTGATCTCGTTACATTTTTAGCAATGTGTTTTCCTGATTAATCCAAACAATGCTTGTTAGCCTTATTTGAACATGTGCTTTTTGAATTTGGACTAGGTTTATACTTTATTTAGTTGGGCCACACGTTCTGGGCTTCTTTATTACTAATTCTCAATCAGTGAACAAACAAAGTTTTAATTAAGCCCTTTTTATCCAATGTTTTAAAAAAACAGAAATCAAAATTTATTATAATAATATTTTAAATAAAATTGATATTTGATAATAGTGAAAATGATGTTGATATTAATAATTAAACAAGCATGCTTTTCAAGAAAAATTCAAGAACTGAAATGGGCTAGAAGTTTGGGCTTGCAAAAAAAAAGCCTTCTTTGTTTAATACTAAAACAAAATTTTAATTAAGTTATAATGATCTAAAAAAAATTAGTAATAGTAATTAGTTATACTAAAATAATGATAATGATTAATAATAATAATAATAATGTTATAAAAAAAGAAAATAATCCTCAAACTAAAACAAAACTGAACGGGTCTTACCAATTCAGTTTATTGGGCCCTAACAAATACAAATGAAATTCTCTAAATACCCTATCTTCAACAATTTGAAATGGACTAAAAAAATGCACGGGCCCTTTCTGATTAAGAAAGGCCCGTGATTTCTTTAAACCCCTTTTATAAACTTTAAATCCCCCCATGACTATCTTAACAAAATAATAGCATAATGATAATTCTGGAAATTAAGAAATAGAAACTAGTAGGGGAAATTTGGAGTATGATACCTATGAGGGTCGAGGATGAAACTTTATCCAGAGTTATTTGCTTCAGGTAATTTTCGAGGACGAAAATATTCTAAGTGGGGAAGAGTTGTAACATCCCGATTTAATTAGAATTAATTTTAATTAAATAATAAGATGATGCAGTGAAATTATATGAGTTGATGGATTTTATGATGTGGTGTGATGCCTTGTTGGGGACTAAATGCCTTAGAATTATAGAAGTTTAGGGTGTGGGGGTGTTTGGCTAAATGTGTAGAAACGTAGAGGTGTGCAAAATAATGTAGATTATTATTATTTTATTATTATATTATTAGGATAATTATTATTATTTTAGAATAATAATTAAATTATTATTATTGGGTTAGTTGTATTATTTTTAGACTATATTAGAATGAAAGAAGGAATAAAAAAATAAGAGTCGGTACGTGGAATAAGAACAGAAGCATGGAAGGTAGAAGAGAGAGAAGCACTAGGAAGCTAGGAAAAGGATTAACCATAGAGATCAAGAACCAACCAAGAATCTAAGGTAAGTGGGGATTCTAACTCTATAAGGGTTTGCCTAATGATAAGATATGTTAGGATTTAGGTAGTATGATTGAATGTTTTGAATTCTCCATAATTAGTTATTTTGAGGGGTTTTCCCCATTAATGGATTTTTATGATTTTGATGTGTGTGTGATGAAATTTAATGACATGAATTGGTTAGGATTAATGTATAAATGTTGATGAGTAATTAGTCTGCTTAAAAATATAACTTCTAATGTGAAAAAACATAAATTTTGGGGATTGGAACATGGGAAGATCGTAACAAGAAATTACAGGATTTTTTCTCTGTTATAGCAGGATAACCGGTCACACAAACCTGGTAACTGGTTACCATATAAAAAATTGAAACAGGAATAACTATTGTCTTGCGGTAACCAGTTCTCATAAGTGGGTGACCGGTTACCGCGAGGTATTTTGAAAAGAAGAAGGTCATTGTCTTGCAGTAATCGGTTAACATAACTGGGTTACCGGTTACCACTACTACTAATAGCATTTTGGAAAACTTCTAAAACTCATAACTTTTGCATCGGGTGTCCGTTTGACGCGCCGTTTGGACCATTGGGAAGAAAAAACAATTTCCTATCTTATAAAAATGGTTTGTACCACATTATTTAATTATCTTATCAACTTTGATACCAATTTGTGAGTGTGCTTTGAATTGTATGCCATGAATTATATTGCGATTATTTGTGATGCTTGTTTTGATTGTTTGACATGAAATACATGATGAGAATGATGATGATGGACTGTATTGGAAAAAATGTGATGTGTAATAACGATAAGTGCGAAGTACATTGTTGCATGATAAAGTCTCATGCATTCATAAGCAAAGGTATATATTGGCGAGCAAAGGCATGTATTGGCGAGCGAAGTGATTGCCCTAATTGGAATTATTGTGAAGAGGGTTTACCCTATTGGTACTACATGTGTCGAGTCTGTGTCGGTCTTTTACATCATGTTGTGATTGATAATTCAATGGGTGAATGTTGACGAAATTATGTATTATTTTATGATGTGTGATATGTGTTGATTATGTACTTGAACTGTTACCTGCTTATTAT
This sequence comes from Vicia faba, assembly GCA_948472305.1. Taxonomy (NCBI): domain Eukaryota; kingdom Viridiplantae; phylum Streptophyta; class Magnoliopsida; order Fabales; family Fabaceae; genus Vicia; species Vicia faba. Next base: position 1,633,023,565 of record OX451739.1, on the reverse strand, counting down.
TATGCCTTCTTTTATAATGTTTGATATCTGACCCTTTATGTTTGAATGTTACCTCCACATGGTAACATGCAGATGATCAGAAGTAGCTAGATATTGAAGGTTAGCTGAGGAGTGCCTTCAGTTGTGTAGATTGAGTCGGTGTCTGCTCTGATACGTAAACTTGGGGATTTTCGCGTGATTTGTTTTGTTATGTTAGGAGTGAACTTGTATTTCTCCATTGTTCGAGTTACTTATGATTATGTTGATGTTTAAAATATGATATTCATTATTTCAATTGAAAAATTGAGATGACTAATTATTGATGTTTTTTCGCTCCGAATATATGTAATGAAGTTTAAGACTTATGAGCTTGTGATTGTGTTGCGTATCCTAATTTTGAGAATGTGTGACTTGTGAAGTATGTGACATCCTATTTTGTTGATGTCTATTTGGAAATTAATTAAATCTGATTTTATATAATTTACCGACGGGGAAATAGGTTGTTACAGTAGATAATTGAAAAAAATATTAATAACTACATTGTTGCATAGAGACTGAGGCGATGAGTTATATTGCAGATGAGGGACCTGTGTATTTATCACAACCTAGAGGATAAATAAAACACAGTTTGATGATACATTGCTGCATGGAGACTGATGCAATAGATTACGCAGATTTATCCGCATATCTATCACAACCTAGGGGATCGATAATTGAAAAAATCTTAATAACTACATTGTTGCATGGAGACTAAGGTGATGAGTTATATTGCAGATTTCGCACATTGTTGCATGGAGCCTGACACAATGAGCTATATCACAAATTTCCCACATTGCTGCATGGAGACTGATACAATGGGTTATATTGCGGATTTCACACATTGTTGCATGGAGACTAACACAATGAGTTATATCGCGGAAAAAGTTGTTTTTGATGATAAAATCTTAGATAACTAAATCATAGATGAGATCTGATTTTTACCGGTTGTGTCTATTCTCAACCAAAGTAATTGTTTAGCATAAAAAATGCTAGGTTTGAAGATTGAAACTAAAGTTTCACTGATGATGTCGGTTGTGTCTGTTCTCAACCGAGGCTTGATTAATATGATAACCAAATGAAATTGAATGTTTTGAGAGGTTCGAACTTGAGATGTTTGAATTTTATAATTACAAGTGTAATGCCTGGAGGCTGGTGATGATTAGGCCTTGGATATGAATCGTAGGTAAGCTGCCTAGTGAAATTTTTATAGTGGCACCTTTGATGTTGAGCTTGGATTTGAATTTGAGTTCGTCTTAGCAAATATTTATGCCTCGAGATTTTTCCGTAGTTTTTCATGGGCGTATATGATTGAATGTAATGAATGTTTGATATGACTATGCTTAATGTATGCATGATGTATGGTATGTATGCTTGATATGATAATGTTATGAATTGAAACGATGCACTGATTGATAAATGCAGTGCCCCTGTTACTCGAACTGCGGAACTAATGCTTAAGGCAACCTATCAGCCAAGAAATATTTTTTTGAGAAGCCATGCCAATTAGGGGTTGGGTTTTTGAAAAAATGTGCCAGACAGGAACTGGGCTTTGCACCAACGTTAGTAGGACTACTGGAATAGTATCACCTTGGTGGCTTGGAAAGATGAAATGGATAGCAAGGACGCTAACATTGGTAAGGTTACCTAGAGACATTAATCTGGTGATTCGGAAAGTGTGAGGTTGCTCACAACTTTTACATAAGGTTGCTTATGTATGGACAAAGAAATGAGGTTGTGTGAGGCTACTAACGCCTTAGTTTTTCAAAGAATACTTGTATCAAAGACTCAATGAGATGGATAGTCGGAGAGATGTTAGATATTGTAATAGTGATTCCCTTAGAAATTGACTCAAGATTTTTTTTGAGAGGTCGTAAGTCCTAGTTTATGATATGTCATGTATGCATGCAGATGCGGGCATTAATGCGTAGAATGACTGACTAATGTAAGTAATGGATGACTTGGATATGTGTTAATGGATGTTGAAATTTTGGTGTGCTGATGAGAATTGGGCTCTTTGTTAGATCCATGCTGTCATAGTTGTCAGCCAGATGAAATGATAAGCATAGCTTGATTTTGGATCGAAGTAACCTAATGAATGCATGATAATGATTTACGCCTACCCGTATGCTTTTGATTGATGCCCCTATGATGGGTCGTGGATGATTAAGGACTAGAGGTTTACCTATGCAACAAGGTTGTTTGTCACATGATGGTTGAATGTTATGTTATCATGATTTCCTGATAATCGATTTGAACTTTGAAGATTGTTGATGTAGGAGAAAGATTTACTGGAGATTATGAAAGTACACAGAGAGCTTTCCCCTATGTGGATTGTCTTTCCCTAATTTGTTGGTAGGGTCTTAGAAGAGATTCTCATTGATATGCGCTTGGAAATAGTTTGATCATAATACGAATGACCCCACTATATTTCACTATGCCCCTGATTAAAAAACTCTTGAAAATGTTTGGCTTTGATGAACCATTTTGAATCAACTCCTTTTGATCGAGCCTCACAGTGGTTTGCCCCAATATTCGAATTTTGAAAGACGTGCCCCTTAATCTCCAGGATCAGGAGGAAGTACCCTCAGAAAGAACTTAGACCTCATCATGAACTTGACATAGATTGCCTCAAGTATTAGAAGCTTGAAAATTTTGTACTTGAAGTTGCTTGAAGGGGAATTTTGACCCTACGTCCAGTAGGATGAACTTGGTACGTACTGCCCTAACATTTGAATCTTGGAAGGTTTCCCCTGATTATTAAGGCCTTGAGAGGTTTGTTAAAATGAGGAAACCGAGTCATACCCTATTGTGATATGACTTAATTAAGGAATGCTCCTTCGAAAGGTATACCCCTTATTAAACAGTGCTTTGAAACTTGATCCAAGTTGATTGAATCTCGAAATGATCACCCCATGTCAATAGTATCTTCATGTGATATACCCCTACGATCATTAGTCTTTCCTATGATTATAGGGTTCTTCCTTAGATGCTTTTCCCCCTGAAATGGACCGCTTTTGATTAGACCAAATTTTTTTTGAGATCTCCTTGATGCTAAGTATTGATTCATAGATAAAATTGTACATTTGGAAAAAGTAATTCCGTTTGATGCACATGCAAGTTTTGAAATCGAAGTTTGAATAGAAATGGATGATTAGAGATAAAGATTCGAAGAAGTGGTTAGTAATAAATTTAACAAGCATAGGAGCCAGTTTAACACAAATTTTGCTGAGTATGCCTTTATAGTGAACCTAGCTTCAATTAGGACTTTTGAAGGTTATAATGTGGCCATGGTTCATGGTTTAAGAAACAAAGGATATAAGGCTAAAATTTTATTTTAACCCACCCCATTCTCCTTGATGTTTTCCAATCCTAATTCCAATTAATACAATAGATGTGTTCAATCTCCGAGAGAATTTTCGTAGTTGCGCAGATGATGAGAAGCGTAGATGATGTTCAAGCGCTGATGAGAAGCATTAATAAGATTCAAGCACCGATGGAAAGCATTTATAATATCCAAGCATTGAAGAGAAGTATTTGATGATTCTTGAGGTGGCAGTCACAAGATTGTTCTCCAATTTTTGTATCCAATCCCTTATTTTTGCATGGACCAATTCTTTTGAATTTTTCAGTCCACTGGGATGACCTACATTTTGCCTAAGTCAAGTGTTTTTTATTTTTTACTTGACTTAGTGGGCTTTATTTTTTTAATTGTTTTTGTTCTAAACACTTATGAATGTCATGCTAATTATTGTAAGCTCCGTCTTCATCGTTTCCTCGATCTTGAATGATGTACTGAAGAAGAAGTCGTTGTGGACTTTGTCTTTATTGATTGCTTTCTCAGTCTTTGTTGATGTGAAGAGGAAGATGATGTGCTCAAACCTTTGCTTAGATCGTTTCCTCAATGATGTATCGAGGAAGGAGATATGCTTGAACCTTTACTTAGATGGCCCGATTCTCCTGGGATTTGAATGCATCATTGAATTAATTGAAATCTACCCTGCCCCTGGTTGAAATTACGAATTTTTTTAGAAAATATAAATAACTCCAACTTCTGGCTCGAGGGGGTTAACCACGGCTTAACTCCTTATTTCTCCATTGTTTAGGAAGTGAAACAATGCCTTACATCGTCAGCTAAGCCTTACTATTAAAAATCATACGTCAACAAAATTCGATTATTAAGTTTTCGTCATTCTCCCTCGAAGTTTGTTAAAGAAAAATTAAGAATGGAAGAGTGAAAATGGAAAGTCGTTGATTATTTATGAAAAGTGATTAAAGATGAAGAGTGAAATGAATGAATTGATTTCAAAAACATGCACGTTCATTTTATTGGAATTACTGATCAAAAGATACAAGTTCACACCAAATACAACTTAGCAACTTGGGAATTATAATTTACAACTGATAAAGCCTAATGACCCTATGGAAGAACTCTTTTGTTGATCCGTGTGACTTCAGGAGATGCTTTGTAGTTTTTGGACTTGTCAAAGCATGGGGGTGACCCTTGACTTCTCTTCGGGCATATAATTTATGTTGATAGGGAAATGGGGGAACCATCAATGAATTTTGAAACTGAGGCGTTGCATAGGCTTGTATAGTGAAGGGATGTCTTCTCTCCACAATAAGATTTATAGGACCAAACTCCTTTGAATCTACAACGTTTGACCTTTCCTTCACCAATCTAAGACTTTCTTGAAATGCATGGACTTTGTTCTTGAGCATCGAAAAATTTGTTATCTGGATTGATAGCGACCAAGAGAGAAGGTGGAAATGCATGACATGTAAATGTATGAATGTGCGAAAATGCATGGGTATGAAAAATTAATTTTTTAACTTTTGGGTATGCAAAAAGTTTCATGGATATGCAATGCGATGCAGATGTAGTATGAGGGTAGACGTAGGTGTACCCTATACAAGTTTAATGGTAGATATGAAAATGGCAATGTCCTACACTGACTCAGAGATTGAGACAGGAAGGAACTCCTTAAGGATAAAGAAAGATGAAGAAGAATTCCTACAGGCTAGGGATTATAACAGAGGGGCGGAAATTCCTACAAGCTAGGAATTGTGATAGACCAATGGGAAGTTGAGACAAAGATTGGATTTGAGGGAATGATGTAGAAGAGAGCACGTGGTGACCAGTCAACAATCACCAAATCCCATGGCCTGATATAGGTCACATGGTGTGCATTAGTGAGGACGTCTCTCGTGGGAAGATGAACAAGATCCTATAAGAGCTCTAAGGATAATGTCGGGAAAAAAGGTGATCCCTGTAGGCCAGGGATTAAGATTTTCAAAATAAAATCCCTACTTGCTAGAGGTTATATCAGAAAGACGGGAGCCCTACGGGCTAAAGATAGTAGTGGAAGAAAAGATAACCCTTACAGGTTTAGGGATTATAGTGGGATTTATGAAAGGTATCCTTAGTTGGTAGTTTCCTAGTATTGGCCTACGGATGTTATACCCTCCCCATGAGGTGGTTTCCTTAAGGGTATCATGAATAACACTAGAGAGAAAGGCACAAGGGCCTCCCTTAAATGGAGCCTCTTTGCAGACTGAAACTTTCGTCTCTAGGTCATGAAAGGTCTCATCATGAGATTTTGGTTTAAAGTTTGTACAAAGAGTCATATGTGTCATTCCAAAGTCCTACTTCCCAAGAGGATGTCTCTTGAGACATATTCCTTTTGCAAAATTCCACCAGCTCTAGGCGAAGTCGTCACATAAACTCATAGGGCTGATGTATCCCCTTGGCTAATTGGCGAACCTTATTTTTAACGGTTTTTGAAAATATTTTTTTGCAAAATTTAAATCTCACCATAGATATAATAATATGATAAAATAACAATAGATAAATAACTGAATAAATAAATAGTTAAATAAATAAATATAAAAAACCTAAAAAATAAGAAGAACCCTAAAACCAAAAGACAAGGCTTTTAAATCTAGGATTGAGTCCCTAGCAGAGTTGCCAACTGTTGTAACTGGTTTTTAAATCAGAGTCGCCACCCTTACTTTTTATCCTAAGGAAGGGAATATAAATGAATAACCCTAAAAAGTTAGAGATTCTAGGTTTCTTGACTCGGTTTTAGAAGAAGGGAAGGTTTTAGGCACCTCTCATCTACCTTGTTCACAAGGATACTAGGTTTAGAATTAATCTTTAGGAAATAGGGTTTTTAGTATTTTATTAGGGGAACTCGCCACGACTTTAGTCGTATGCCTATGTATCCTCTTAGGAGGAATTAGACTCTCAATTTGTAGTTCATAGTGGTTTTGTATTTTTTATAGGATTATGTATAATTGATTTTGAATTTATCCTTGAACTTTGTATGGGTTTTGTAAAAGAGTGGTCTTAGACGCAGTTCAAAGTTAATTTCTATAGCAATTCCCTTAATCCTTTTTTCGAAAATATCTTGGATTTTTTGTTATGTTAGTTGAAAAAATGTTTTTGGATTGGTTAGCTATATTATGACGTGGAGCGGGGGAGTCTGATATAGTCTCCTCATCACGTGGCCAGATATTGGCCACGTGTCATCCGCGGGTGTAGTAATTTGTGAGTTGCGTGGATTTTAATTGTTTGATTTTGAATAATAAACCGGTAGAAGACCTGTCGAGCAATTTAATTACTCGAAGATGGACGTCCTAATATTTATAAAAATGTTGAAATTAATTCAATCTACAAAATTTTGATTTTTTCTATTGATTATTAAAACATATTTTTAATTTCTTTTACATTTTTATGTGAGCTTATAACCTAGCAAATTAAGTATTTAATTAACTAAGTAAAAAAAACAAATAAGTTAAACCAACTAACTAAATAAAAATGACTTATTAAAAATTAAGTTAATTAAATGAAGACTAATTAGATAAAGTGAAACTAATGTCCTTTGTATTTTTGTATTGTTGTTGTTTTTGGTTATTTTGAGATAATAATCAGAGGGAAACAAAACTAAACTAAAATTAAATAAATTACTAAAATACATAAAATAAATAAACAAAAGAATAAATAATATTCTAGAGGGGTGAAAGTTTATAAAATGAGGGGCATGCATAACTGATGAGCCACGGTGTTGCACGAGGTTAGTCACGTCTTTGCGTCATGGTGATTGTTGGCAGTGATATTCACGTGAAGAAAGAAACATGGTTTTGGCTGGATTTTGTGACTAAAAAAACAAGGTTTTTCAATTGTAAGAATTTTATAATTTTATGTGTGTGGATGAATATATTGTGTGTCATCTTTGGATCAATGAAAATTCGGTGTTTACGCAGTTATTATGTGCGTGGGGTGGGATGTGAATAATCTGAAGAGAAAAGTTGTAAGACATAATCTAATTATGTAATCTATAATATACAATTTGACGCCCACAAAAATATCATAATAATTTTGGAATAAAATATGAACAAGCGATAATATGAGAAGAACTGTTATAACAATGTATAAATAAATAAACAAAAATATAATAAGGGTCAATTTATAACAATATAGTAAGAAGAATTAGAATAAAATATGACAATAAGAAAATTTGAAGAAATGAGCCATCAGGTATCATCATATGGCTTAAACGGTAAATAAATTAAAATATATAAAAAGAGATAAAATTAAAAATAGAAGGGTGGCCGCGCAAGTCAATCATTGGTCGAAAAAATATAATAACACCAAAGTTTTCTGTAACACCAAAAGCTTTATTGGAAAAAAATGAAAAGAAAATCTGTGGAATTTGTAGATGATTGTGGATTTTGTGGATGTGTGAAAAATTCTTGATGACTCACTAGGACAAACTAAGGTCCTATTTATAGACTTGAATTGGGTTAAATAAGCTTAGGGAGTAAGTTATCCAAAAGCTCAATGAGAAGCCCAAAGTTTGATCTCCAGAAAAGGAAAGAAAATTAGCAACAAAAAAGAAATAAAAAAATGTTAAAAATGCAACACACAAGATTCAAACCCACAACCTCATATTTGCAAGCTTCATTCTTTACCAATTGTGCTACGTTACTCATTTATAAATAAACTCAATTAAAAGTATATGAAAGGTGTGAAAATATTTTTTATTTTAAAAATACAAATAATTTGAAATAAATTATTATATTTTTAACTAGACTTGAGCATGAATATCAATAAAAATCAAATAATATTATAAAAATAATGTTTACAATATTTTTTACTGTAGAAATAAAGGGCGGGTAAATTTGGGGTATGACAAATGGGAAACTCTGAAGTCTGTTACTGAGATCAAAAGTTTTCTAGGTTTAGCTGGTTATTAAATAAGGTTTATTGAAGGTTTTTTGAAGTTCTAAATGCCTATGACTCACTTGACTCGAAAGGGTCAAGTGTATATGTGGGATGCTTTGTGTGAAGAGAGTTTTATAGAGCTCAAGAAGAAGTTGGTGTATGCTCATGTATTAATTTTTTTGAATTTGAGTGAGTCCTTTGTTGTGTATTGTGATACTTTAAAGATGGCTCTAAGTGGTGAGATGATGCAGAAGAGTTAGGTTGTGGCTTACGCTTCTAGATAATTGAAGGTTCGGGAAAGGAATTATCCTACACATGATCTGGAATTAGCAGTTTTTGTGTTCGTACTTAAGATTTGGAGGCATTATCTATTTTGTTCTAGATTTGAAGTGTTTAGTGATCACAAGAGTTTTAAGTACTATTTCGATCATAAAGAGTTGAATATGAGGTAGATGAGATGGCTCGAATTTTTGAAGGACTACGATTTTGGTTTGAAATACCACCCCATAAATCCAATGTCATAGTTGATGCTTTAAGAAGAAATTCATTGCATATGTCGACATTGATGGTTCAAGAGTTGAAGTTGATTGAACAATTATGAGATCTGAGTTTAGTATGTGAACACAATTATAATAATGTGAGGTTGGACATGTTCAAGCTAACCAATGAAATTCTTTAAGAGACCAGAGAAGGTCATAAGATCGACTTGGGATTGGTTGATTGATTAGTGTTGATTAATCAAGGTAACTGTGATGATTTTATCATTCACGAGAATGGTGTGATGAGATTTTGAAATAGAGTTTATGTACCAAACATGTCCGAACTTAAGAAGAACATTTTTGAGGAAGGACACATAGGTAGTCTGAGTATTCATCCTGGTGCTACGAAGACGTATCAAGACTTGAAGAAGATGTTTTGGTGGCCAGGAATGAAAAAGGAAGTAATTAAGTTTGTTTATGCTTATTTGACTTGTTAGAAGTTAAAAGTTGAGTATTAGAAGTTGTTGGGTTTGATGCAACCACTGTCTATTCTTGAGTGGAAGTGGGACGACATTTTGATGGACTTTGTGTTTGCTTTCCACGAACTGTGAGAAACGGTGATACGATTTGGGTGGTTGTGGATAGGTTGGCTAAATTGGCTCACTTCATTCCAATTCGACTTAACTATCCGTTAGAGAGACTAGTAGAGTTGTATAATAAGAAGATTGTTAGTTTACATGGGATTTCATCTAGTATTGCCTTTGACAAAGATCACAGGTTTACATTGAGGTTTTGGGAGAGTTTGAAGAAAGCTTTTGGTACGAAGTTTATGGTTGAGTTCTTCTTGCCATTAGCAGATTGATGGTCAGGAAGATAGGACTATCCAATCCTTGAAATATTTGTTGAGAGCTTGTGTTCTAGAACAAGGAGATGTTTGGGATAAATTTTCTCTGTTGATTGAGTTTACCTATAACAACAGTTTCCATTTGAGTATTGGAACGACACCGTTTGAGGAGTTGTATTGTAGAAGGTGTTGGACACATTTATGTTTGTATGAGTCAGGAGAGAGTGTTTTGATTGGACCTGAGTTTGTCCAACATACAATAGAGAAGATCAAAGTGATCCAAGAGAAGATGAGAGCTTCAAAGAGTTTCCAAGAGAGCTAACATGTTAAGAGAAAGAAATCACTTAAGTTCCAAGAGGGAGACCATGTGTTTTTGTGAGTTACTCTGGTAACATATATTGGTCGAACTTTGAATTCTCGAAAGCTTACGCCGCGTTTCATTGGTCCATACCTGATTTTGTAGAGAATAGGAGGAGTAGCCAATCAAATTTCTTTTCCACCATCGCTAGAAATTCAGAGATATGAGCTTGGTGTGTGAAGAAACCCTTAACAATGTGAAGATGGATATGTTAAAGTTGAATAGTAGTATCCTTGATGAGATCAGAGAAATCACAAATCTGATCCGAGTTTGGTTGACCGTTTATTTCTAATTAACCAAGGTAACAAATGTGATTTTCGAGTTGATGAGAATGGCGTGATAAGGTTCGGAGATAGGGTGTGTGTTACAGATGTGCTAGAAATTAAGAAGAGTATTCTTGAGAAAGGACATCGAAGTGGTCTAAGTATTCATCCCAGTTCAACGAAGATGTATCAGGATTTGAAGAAATTATTTTAGTGGTCTGTTATGAAGAAGGAAATTGCTAAGTTTGTTTATGCTTGTTTTACTTGTCAGAAGTTAAAGATTGAGAACCAGAAGCCTTTGAGTCTGATGTAACCATTGAGTATTCCGGAGTGGAAGTGGGACATTATTTCCATGGAATTTGTGTTAGGCTTGCCAAATACTGCTAAGGGAAATGATTCAACTTGGGTGATAGTGGATAGATTGACTAAATCAACCCATTTCTTATCGATGAGGATCAATCATCCCATGAACAAGTTAACTAAGATGTATATCAAAGAGATTATGAGGCTACATGGAGTACCTTCGAGTATTATGTTAGATAGATATATGAGGTTTATGTCAAGGTTCTGTGAAGGTTTACAAAAGGCTTTGGGTACTAAGTTGAACTTGAGTTCTTGTTATCATCTGCAGACGGGTGATCAGACAGAGAGGTATATATGATCTTTAGAGGATTTGCTGAGAGCATGTGTGCAAGAACACGGAGGTGCTTGGGATAACCACTTTCCATTAATTGAGATTACTTATATAATAGTTTACATACTAGTATTGGGATGGCACCATATGAGGCATTGTATGGTAGAAGATGTAAGACTTTGTTGTGTTGGTATGAATCAGATGAAAGTGTTGTGCTCGGACTAGAGATCATGCAACAGACGACTCAAAAGATTAATATGATCCAAGAGAATATGAAAGTTTCACAGAGTCATCAGAAGAGTTATCATGATAAGAGGAGGAATGCACTTGAGTTTAAAGTGTGATATCATGTGTTTTTTAGAGCTACTTCGGTAACTGGTGTTGGTAAGCCTTGAAGTCTCGTAAGCTCGCTCTGTGTTTTGTTGATCCATACTAGGTTATACAGAGGGTAGGCGAGGTGGCCTACTAGATTAATTTACCATTGTCGCTTGCTAACTATGATGATGTGTTTCACGTGTCTCAATTGAGGAGATACATTTTGGATCGTCTCATGTGATTCAAGTGGATAACATACAGGTGGGAGATAACCTGACTATTGAGGCATCACCCGTGCAAATAGATGATCGAGAGGGGAAGTAGTTGCGGAATAAAGAGTTTTCCTTGTTGGAAGTAGAGTGGGGTGGACCAGCTGGTGAGATCATGACTTAGGAGCGCGAGGATCAGATGAGAGAGTCGTGCCCAACTATGTTTTCCTCAGATAATTTTTTGGGATGAAAATTCTCTAAGTGAGGGAGAGTTGTAATACCCTAAATCTAGAATTTATTTCTTTTATATTTAATTATGATTATTATATGATTTATGTTGGTGTGTGTTAGATTATTGGTGGGAATGTCAGTATGGGTGGGAATTATTTAGAATTATCTAAATAATAGCTTTTATGTAGTTTATTAATAAAATAATAAAATAAAATAGAATATTATATGTGTAGAAACTTAGGGACATGATGGTACTTGTATGAGGATAAGTGAGGGTAAATGAGGTAAACTATAGTTGAGGGATATTGTGATACGGTGGCAGAACCGACTGTTAATACTGATTTGCATTTTTTGTTCACAAATGTCATGGTAAGCAAGAGTCGTCACCGATTTTTCTTTTATCCAACATAGGAAAGGGTGAAAAGAAAAGAAAAGACCTTTTTTGATATTTTTTGAGTAAGGGGGGTCGATTATGGAAAGGGAAGGTGTTAGCACCCTTTCCATCCGTGGTTTTCCACGGGCTCTTAGGTACTTGCTCATTTTTTAAAATTGTTTTCGTGTTTGTATGTTTTGAAATATTTTGTTTTCTTTATGATAACTCTTGTATTAGTCCTCAAGAGTGTGATAAAGCGTTTTTGAAAAGAAGTTTGAAAGTGTGTAAGTGTAAAAAATTCAGTTTTGAGCAAGTACTTAAGAACTTGTCTACCTACTCGAAAAAGGACGTTCTTTTCCTCCTTTCCTTTAGATAGTGATATCCTACTATTAGTGAGTAGGTATCCCTAGTCGTTGGATGTTGAGGGACTATCGAAAGAGACGTTATGGTCATTGAAGGCAACATGTAAGGATATCTTAGCATTCGAATGGACTGTCATCATATAGGCAACATCGAGGGACGAGATCATTTCTCGTAGGCAACTCGAGGGACTGTAAGGGACTATGATCTTTATGTTGACTTTTAAATTGAGGGTCTTTGCTAAGATATCCCTACGTTCGAGGGACATGACCATTATTTTCTGAGGCAACCAAGTGAGGTATACCCTAAGGGTACAAGTGTGCAACAATGTGGTTTTTCAGTTATGTTTATCCTGCAATTAGGGTTTTCTATCGTTCATTTTTATCTTTCCATACAATCCTATTAATTTAAGCATTGCATAAAATATAGTAGCTGAAGGTAAAGGCGGAAATGTAAACCTAGGCTATGACAGAGCTTTGGGGCAGTTACATAATAGTGAAAAGTGCGGAAAACAAATCCTAAAACTATTACATCCCGGAAGAAATTACATAATAATGATTAAAAAAGAGGGAAAAATAAAGCTATGCTATTACAATTGAACGCGCCCTATACACTTTATCTAAGAAAATAAAAATAAGATGAAAATAGCAAAGAAAATATTTTGGTGATTTTTTATGAAACAAATGATTTATGATAATTAATTAAATAAACCTAAAAAACCTAATTAATCTTGAATAATAAAAAATGTTAATTTTGAAAAAAGTTAATTAAAATACCTAAATCCTAATTAGTTTTAATTAATAATTAAAAAAAGGTTAATTTTGAAAAAAGTTAATTAAAATAAACCTAAAACCTAATTAATTTTAATTAAAAAAAGGTTTTAAAAAAAAGTTTATCTTTAATGATTAACAAAAAAAGATTAAGTTTAACAAAAAATAGATAGCGGAAGAAGCATCAATGGAAAATAGAGTTAGAAAATACAAATAATGTAAATGTCAGGGGTGGGTGTTGAACCAAAAATTAATTTTAAACCTAAAATTAAATTTAAAAAAACCTAAAATTAATTATTCGAGTTTATTATAAAAAATCAAAGGTTTGTGAAAAATGTTAGATTTTATGAAAAAGGTTTTAAACAGAAAGAATGAAAATAGGTAAAAGGATAAATAGAATGGAAGAAATCCAAAACCAATAGGGGTGGGTGTTGAACTCACGCCCTTAACCTCACTGATCACCCCCTTTACCATTGCGCCATGGTATCATTGGTTGTTGTTATTATTCGGCCTCAGCGTTTTGTAATAATCCTGCATGGGACCATTACGATAGTCCAAACCTGTAATGTTGGATCTCATGAACACATTGAGAAAATTAGTATACCATGAAATACAAAGAAAAAGTATATGAAAATCTATAATGTTAAAACTGACATGGCATACATGAATGCTTCTACATCCTTTTGATCATGGAGATCAAATCAGCCTTACCCTTACTGGAGAAGTAGTGAGATGGGGGTTTGTAACAAGGATGGCTTGTTTGTAGTGAGATGGGGGTTTGTAACAAGGATTTCAAGATTTTTAGGATTCTTGAAAGAATTTGATATTTTGACAGGGTTGTGGCAAAGGTTTTTTTTCGTCGTCTTGTCTGCGTGAAAATAATAAGATTATATAATGGAAATTAGAGCAAAGATATGGGCTTTGAATGTGCAATTGGGCCTCCAATAACCACAAGCAATAGTGCAGATTTTTATTCACTTGAGTCTGACACGTTCTAGGCTAAATCGCAGGGACTTAAGTGCAATTTTTGAAATTTAAATGTGAAAACAAAATGTAGCCGACATCGAGAACTAACTCATGTCCGAAAATGGATCAATCGGATAAAAGGTGAATTAGTTATGAATTTTTGAAGTTTTGGCTCAAACAAACTTATTTTGGGCTCCAGTGTCAACTCTGACATGTTCTTCAATAAAAAACTGGTATTGATCAGAGCAGAACCCAGTCTCGACCTTGGAAGAAAAGTTGTAGATATCTGAGTCAGTGACCTTGTGTAAAAAGATGGGCCCGATCTGATACAAATTGACCGAGTTATGAATTTTCGAAGTTTCGTTCCAGATGAAATAATATTCAATATTCAGGATTTTTGGCGCGTCACACGCACTCTGGGAAAAAGATGAAGGCCTTTTGGATACCATTCTGTTGTACCCCAAAATTTTCCCTCTCATTTTATCAAGATTTCCCCTCACAAGACCTCTTGGACTCAAGACAGGATTAGGGTTTGCCCAGCTCAAGACATCTCCTTGCACTGATGACCTGAAATTAGGGTTTGAGTTTGCACAGGGATTTTTGGACTTACAATGCCTCATGTTACTTTAATACTTCATCTTGGACTTCTAAGATTGCTCATACCAAGTTTCAAGCCTTGAATCACATTTTTGACCAGTCAATTGGACAATTGACCTAAAAATCAGTTGTATTAGGGAAAAAGTCAACCATGGCCAATTTACAGTCAAACCTCATAATTTTTGATCCATATCAACATTATAGACTCATATGAACCATTTGATCAAGTTTGGACCACAACTCCTCAAGAAATTTGATCAGATCATCAAAAGGGCAAAATGGTCAAAATAAGGGTTTAGACTATAGAAGGGCAATTTCTGAATTTTCAACTAGCCAATGGAAAATTGGGTTCAAGAATGGTTTTAAGGACTCAATGGCATAATCTTGACCTAATCACAAAGTTCAAAAGATCTCAAATGCATTGGATTGACAGATGAATTTTCCAGTCAACTGATCAAAAATCAATTGTACACTGAAAAGTCAAACTTTGACTTTTTGGTCAAACTCAAGTGCCAAGGGTCATTTTTCATCAAGATGTGTAAAAACATGAAAATTGTTCACCAAGAAACTTAAATTTGGAAATTAGGTTTTAAGTTTGAAAAATTTCATAACTTAGAATTTTTCTAAGTTATGAAAATTTCTTATTTTTTTTCCAACTTTTCCCAACTTTTTCACCATGATGCAATTGGATTCAAAGAAAACTTCAAACATGAAAGTTTTAGTCCTCCACAAAATCTACAACTTTTAATCACAATGTGTTCCCAAAAGATGCTTGGATATCAAGTTATGATTTTGTGAATAAGGGTCCAAAAACTTTTTAACTTAGTGAAATTTTGCCCTAGTTTAGCCAGATTTTTGACATAACTTCATGGACATTTTTCACCTAGTTCCAAGAGGAATATCAAAATGCATTTCAAATATGGATTTTATAGCATGTTACAAGCTTTCCAAAATGTCAAAGAACTCTCCAAGATAATTTATGGTTAGGGAGAATCGAAGAAATGAAAATGGCAATTTATCACTTTTGTCCAAGTCATTTTTCACATTGATACAAGTTGAAAATCAGTTTGAATCATGTTTGTACTTGCATTACAGGTCCTAATCCTTTCTACACTCATTAATTTAATGCAAACACATTGGACATTGGCTTTTTTCTGAGCTATGGAGCTTTGTACAAAGGTTTAATCCAAAAATGGCATAAAGGTAACAATGTTACTTTGATAAAGCACACTTTTAGAAACTTTGTTTATCTTGAGCCATAAACCTAATCCCTTGCTGCAAACAAAGTCCAAAAATATCAGGAAAGGTTCACCAACTATGTGCAGCTAAGGAACTAGTAAGTACAAGCTTTTGGGCATTGTCATTTCACTTTTGCTTCAAAAGCAAGAAACTTGCAAAAGTCCACACAACTCTTCCATCTAATAAAAACAAGTCTTTGTATCATTTGAACCAACCTCGGCATATTGTAACAAGCCTAAAACACTATTGCCCAACCTCTCAAACACCCTTAAACACAGAAATCACCATTTCTGCCCAAAACAGGGCCATCTCTGTAAATCACAAGCCATTTCCATATTGCCTCGTGCGTTTTGCTTGGAACCACTTCAAACACATTCCCTACATCACACCTAAGTTGTCCAAGCCTTTGTTCAGCAACTGTAACCTCTGTTTCGAGGATCACCATTTTCATTTTGAAGCTTTGCAGGTTGACTTCTACAGAGAGATTCAGGCAAGTTCAAGGCAAGCTGAGCATTGGGAAAGGTGAGGGAACTTCAAGCAAGCTCACACGACCTTCAGGCCTCACTCAAAGTTGCTACATTTCCCTATCCAAACTCAACTAAACAAGGTATTTGTCAAGTTTCTATCTCTCTATTTAGACATCCTTAGGCTTAGGTTTGTGAAGCAAAAATGTAGTCTTTAATGTGCTTGAGTTGTACATATGCATAGCTTCCATTTATATTGACGGAGATAGGAGTATTTGATAGTTGAAGTTGCTGAAAATTTTAAGTCATAAATTAGGGATGATAAAATTCTTCTTGATCTTTGAGTGTTAGGTCATGTTTTTTATATCAAGGGAATCGTGACTAAAAATGCTACAAGTTTCATGTTGCAAGATTTCGTTTTTATGCACGTATGAAAGAGATACAGGTTAAGGAAGAAACGCGCGCAGGAAGTTTACAAAGGTCAGGGATGAAGTGGAGTCTGGGCCTGGCACTTGGGCCTGCTTCTTTTGTCACCCCCCCCCTTTTTCTTTTTGCACCCCCTTGATCATTTTCTTTTATTTCTTACATTTTTTTGTACAATTTATATTTTCTGACTTTATTTATTTTTTCTAAATATTTAAGATCACAAAAAATATTTTCTTAATTTTTTCACATTTTATTTTATTATTTTTATTATTTTCTTGGCATAAAAATAGTTTATTAAATAACAATATACTTTATTTTCTTAAATAAAATTGTAAATAATATTAAAATACTTAAGTATTTTATTTTATTATATTATACATATAAAATATTATTTTCTCACATATTTTAATTTTTAACATTTTTGTACATATTATTATTATTTTTCTTGAATAAAAAAATAAATAATATAAAGCATAATTTCTTTAAAACAAAATTAGGGTTTTCACCCTTTCAAAAATAATCATTTTTATTTTCTTATTTTTAAGATATAAATAAATTTATTTTCTCATGCATAAAATTAATACAAAAACATTTATTGCATATTTATATTTTATTGTCTATTTAAATATTTGTTCATTTATTTACTTGTACAATAAATTCAATTTGGTTGTAATAGTTTTAGGGTTTTATTTTGAGCAATATCCCCTATTCAAAACTTGTATCCCCCTCCCCATAATATTGTGTAATATTCTAGATTTACTTTACGCATTTTATTGCTTTTATATGCCATGATAGTAAACTAGGGTTTTGTATGCAAAGACCAAAAATCAAACAAATAGCATGACTTAAGCACAAGACAAAAATGCATGAAAAATGACAACACCTTGCACACAACGCCCCTAGGGTTTCATCCACTTGGTTTCCTTAAAACATGGCCATGGTATGCATGCTAGGTATCTTGGCAAAATCAAAATCAATCAAAACAAAAAGATCATAGTCCCTCGATGACGCTATCTTGGTTGCCTAAACAAAAATGATCTAGTCCCTCAAAAACTTGCTAAGATACTTGGCAATATTGTTATCATGGTCATATGATGACCCACGCCCGTCCCATTTAACATCCAAAGATATGGTTGTTTACCAAATGCAATGGTAAATCAACAATATCAAAGGAATAAAAATATGTAGGAAAGACTTTTGAGTAGGGTAGACAACTCCTAGTTACTTGATCTCTTTCAAACAGTCCTTTCTATTTTCAAACCATCACACACAATTTCAAAACATTTTTCCAAACAAACTTTCAAACATTGAAACATTTTTCAAAAGACAAACATCTTTGTATACATTCTTACAAACAAGAATCATTACAAAGATTGCCAAAATGATGGCCTCTTTTCAAAATACTTTCAAAACCACACAAAGCACCATTTCAAACAAATGAAAAAGCAAAGCAAGTGATCTAAAACAAGTAACTAAGAGTCCATGGAAAACCATGGATGAAAAGGGTGCTAACACCTTCCCTTTTCATAATATACCCCCCGAACCCAAAAACATTCTCAAAGGTCTTTCCTGTGCTTTTTACCTTTCCTTTTGGATAAAATAAAAGTCGGTGGCGACTCTTGCTAAATTGAAACATTTGCGTACATAAACATAAAACCTCAAGTCAGTTCTCCCACCGCATCACAAAACTGGCGACTCTGTTGGGGACAATTCTAAAAGTGGGGTTACCTTAGGGTTTTAGATCACCTTTACATGCTTATCTTGCTTGACTTGTATGTTTACACTTTGGTTCTATTGTTTGAGTTTGAATCCTCTACCCGGATTTGGGAAACATTCATATGTAAATAGCAATACGTTGTGGAAACTTTGCAGGGCATATCGACATGGTTGAAGCAATAGCTATATTAGTGCGACATATTTATGGGTACCGGTAGCCTTTGAGTTAATCAAAGAGAATATAGGGCCGCTGAGTGATGTCATGAAGCACTAATGGACTTTTAGAACCTTTACTTGACCAACTTGGCCTTTTAGGATGTAGTGAGATGACCGGCTTTGGTGCAATCCGAAGTTGGTAGATACTCGATACTACACTCATTGAGGGTTGTTTTCTTGGAATATTTCGGTCTCCAGTAAAGTGGCTAAACTGAAACAATGAACATAGAAAACAACCCAGTGATATTGAGCTCCTTAGAACCCGGTTACTATTTCTAGGACAGGTTGAGCCAACTAAACTTCAAAAGGGTACTTACCTATGAAACCCCATGCAAGCCTGAAACTAGGAACTTGTGTGAATTGCTTGTACATATATACTTGTGCATAACATCATGGACATCATGAAGCATCATATGCATCCACTAACCATTTCAAGGATTTTGGATTTTCATCTTTGTTCCTGTTTTATAGGTAATGGATTCACTTCGCAGGAAAACTATCCAAGTCAACCTTGTAAGAATTCCTCCTCAAGTCAAGGAGCTAGCTTCAAGGATTCCTGAGAATTCTCCATTCACTGAGAGACATGGTCGTCTTCTCAACCTAGTCACTGCCAACACTGAGGAGGATATGCTGAAAGTTCTCTTCCAGTTCTTTAACCCTTTGCATCATTGCTTCACATTTCCTGACTACCAACTTGTGCCTACTTTGGAGGAATTTTCTCAACTCTTGAGGATTCCTATTCGCAATCAACTACCCTTCAACGGTACGGAAAGAGATCCAAAGCCTGAAGATGTTGCTCAAGCCCTACACTTGCAACCATCTGATATCAAAGGCCATTGGGAAACTAGAAGTGGTGTCAAAGGTTTCTTGTCAAAGTTCTTGTTTGAGAAGGCCCAAAGCTGCTGGAATTCATTGGACTTACAAGCTTTTGAGAAGATTCTAGCTCTTCTCATCTATGGATTGGTCTTGTTCCCAAACCCTGACCAACTCATAGATGTGAGTGCTATCCAAATCTTCATGACTCGCAATCCGGTGCCTACATTGCTTGGGGATATCCTACACTCTTTTCACACTCGTACAATGAGGAAGAGAGGTGTTCTCATGTGTTGCACTCCTCTACTGGAAAGATGGTTTATTTCTCATCTTCCCCAATCAGTTTTGAAGAATGAGCAAGGTTTGAGGTGGTCACAACGGTTGATGACTCTTACACATTCAGATGTTCATTGATGTTCTTGATCCAGAGAAAATGTTATCATCATTGATCATTGTGGGGAATTCCCTAATGTCCCTCTACTTGGAATTAGGGGAGGCATCACCTACAACCCTTACTTGGCTCTGAGTCAGTTTGGGTATTCCCGAAGGGATGGCCCATATGACATGCTGATTCCAGACTTGGTCTTTGACTTCGACAACGACGATCAAGGACTCCGATAAAGGTTCATCCGAGCTTGGAGGATGCCCAACTAGGTGGACAGTAAGACTTTGGGACACAAGAATTCCATCCCTCTTGAGCCTTACCTCAAGTAGGTACGAACCCGCGCCCAAAGTCTTATGATGCCATACCCCTACATTGTCCCTGTGATTATAGAGTCTGTTATGGAAGTAGAGGTTCCATACACCCTCCTACATCCTGACATGCCAACATCACTCGAAGATCTGCAAAGGAGTTGGATACAACTCAAGGGAGAACGTGATACTTTCGAAGCCCAATTCTACGCCAGCGAGAATAAGGTTTTGGAACTCACTCGTCAACTTCACGAAGAGCAGACTCTCAACACCTACATTGCACCAAAGAGGATGTGCAACGTCTTTTTACCTTAGAATTTTGTATTATTTTGCCCAAGGGGCACTGATGTACTAACAAATTTTATCTTATTAATATGACGTGTGTTTCTTTTTTGTTTAAAACAAATTTGAATTTCTGAATCCTTGAGTGCATTACATGAATACATATCATTCATCATATGCATAAGCAGGTCTTCACACCAAGTTTCCTCATCTCTCTGTTGTTTATTTCAGCAAGATGGATATTGAACAAATGGTCAAAGACTTACAAGCGCAAAATTCACAATTTCAACATCTACTTCTGACCTTGGCCAAGGGGCAGGAGGAGCTCAAGACTCTACTAGAGAAAGAAAAAGAGAAAAAGAAGAAGAAGAGAGCTGGTGTGGCTACCTTGGGTAGAAGATTTCAAGGTCAAGCCAGACAGACTTTGGATTTCCCCTCAACATCTGATGAAGGGGTATGAAAGGGAAAAGAAACTACAGTGCCATCTGATTCTGAGGAAGAAGAAGAAGAGGAGGATGAAGACTATTCTAAACAGCAGTACCCTCCTGCAAATGACAAGTACAAGAACTTGGAAGAGTGTCTAGCTGCCATGGAGATACAGAGAGTGCCTGGGCTGGACTTTGAAGAGTTAGGGTTGGTATCTGGAATTGTCATCCCTCTTAAATTTAAAGTACCTCTATTTTCCAAGTACGATGGGTTGTCTTTCCCGAAGATGCACCTATGATCTTATGTCAGGAAAATTCAACCACATTCTTCTGATAAAGACCTGTGGGTCCATTTTTTACAGGACAATCTTTCGGGGACGCAGTTAGATTGGTTATACCAGTTGGAGAGGTCTGATGTGCATAATTGGGAGGACTTGGCAGCCGCCTTCTACAAACAGTATCAATATAATGCGGACTTAGCACCAACCCGTACTCAATTACAGAGTATGGGCATGGTCTCAAATGAAGGTTTCAAAGAGTATGCCCTGAAATGGAGAGATTTGGCAGGACGAGTACAACCACCTCTATCTGAGAGGGAGCTAGTAGACATGTTCTTGGGAACTCTGTCTGGGCCTTTATTTAATCACCTGATTGGAAGCTCGTCTGCAGGCTTCACCGAGTTGATTCTAACTGGTGAGAGAGTTAAAGCCGGCATAAAGAGCAGGAAAATTCAAAAAGATGCATCTGCTTCCGTTGCCATCAAAAAGACTTTTCCAGCAAAGAAGGAAGTATCATCTGTCTACTCCCAAAGAGGTCAAGGAAGAGTTGAGCGTCGGCCAGTAGTGGGGGCCGTAATGATTCAGAAGCTGCAGCTGATCAGCCCAAAAACAATCAACCCAGAACCAACCAAACAAGGGTGGAAAGGCCTGTACGGCAATTCACCCGGATAAACATGACTCCTGCTCAGGTTCTACCCCATCTCTTGAAGTTAAACCTTGCAAGTTTGAAAGAAGCCCTGAAGAATCTGAATACAGCTTCCCCTTACTACCATTCGAACGCCAAGTGTGCTTATCATTCAGATAGCCTGGGGCACGACACCAACAATTGTTGGGCCCTCAAAAATAAGATTCAGGATTTGATAGACGCTAAATAAGTTGAATTTGATGCCCCTGAAAAGCCGAATATAATCTCGACTCCAATGCCAAAGCATGGCCACAATGCCCATGCTGTTGAAGAAGACCTTTTTGTTGCTACTATTCATGATTTGATAACTCCGCTACCGATAATCAAGTTGAATTTGCTGAAGGATGGGATTTTCCCAGGTCGTGATGAAGATTGCTTCCTTTGTTCGTCCTTACCGACCGACTGTGCATTGTTGAAGTTAGGCATCCAACGCCTAATGGATAACCAATAAATCCTTTTTGAAAAGACTCCTGTTACACCGCTTCCTGTCAATGATGTTTCAATAATAACCATATCCGCCAATCTTTCCAAGGTCTCCAAAAGACCTGTTAAGATTACATCCGCTCCGAAGACTATACCTTTGAAGATAACCATGCCCGGGCCCATCCCGTACAAGTCCGATAGATCAGTACCGTGGAACTATGGTGGAGAAATCTACTACCACGATATTAAGCAAATTGAATCAACTGAAGAGAGTTCTGATGAAGAGACTTCCAACATTGGAAACATTGCCGAAACGAGCAAAATCACCCGCAGTGGAAGAATTTTCTCTCCAGATATTGCCCCTCCAAAGGCAATCTTTGGACCCTCAGCCGCTCCTAAGGTTACCCCTGTACTGGTCAACATATCTGCGAGAACTCCGATTTTTGAAGAAGTTGTAACTCATGTGGTTGTCCCCTCAGCTGCTGCTGATGATAGAGGGAAAGGGATCCAAGAAGAGCCCGTCAGGACGAGGGCTCAGCCATTGGTCATCCATGAGACCTCTCAAAAAGAAATGGAAGAGATTTTGAAAATAATCAAGAAAAGCGATTGTGATGTTGTGGAACAACTGGGGTAAACCCCCTCAAAGATATCTATGTTGGCCCTGCTGCTTTGTTCAGAAGCTCATGCTAAAGCTTTGATAAGATTCTTGAAGACGGCCCACGTGCCATAGGAAACCTCCGCGGATCAGTTCCATGAATGTGTAGCTAGCTTAACAACTGACAATGGTCTAGGATTCTCCGATGTTGATTTAACATAGAAAGGGAGAAAACATAATGACATTTTGCATGTCTCGGTGGAATACAGAGGGACTACTCTAGCACACGTACTGGTAGACATTGGTTCGTCTTTAAACGTCTTTCCAAAGAAAGCCTTGGATAGACTGGATTGTGAAGGTTTAACCTTGAAGCCCAGCAATATAATTGTCAGATCCTTTGATGGTTCTAAAAGGATGGTCCACGGGGAGGTGGACATCCCGATTAAACTGGGAATTGAAACCTTCAACTCCACATTTTATGTGATGGACATCCGTCCTTCCTATTCTTGCTTGTTGGGAAGACCCTGGATTCACAATGTTGGAGCCGTCACTTCTACTCTGCATCAAATGCTCAAGTACCCTGTACAAGGGAAAATCATAACTGTTCACGACGAAGAGGAATACATGATAAGCCATCTAAATTCTTTCTGCTATGTAGAATTGGATGGCGAATTCATCGAAACCAATTTTCAGCATTTTGAAGAGGTAGCTCAGGAGATTGCGACAACCAAGATAATGTCTTCTGTACCCATGATTACCAGACCTCCGCCTAGGATGTCGTCTCTCAAAGATGCAAAGGCTGTAATTGAAGAAGGAAGAAGCACAATCTGGGGGCAGCTTCCCGACTTTCCTTTCAAATCAGATAAATTCGGCTTGGGATTCACTTCTTCTGCTCAAAAGGTTGTACGCTGCTCCCGTGCTGGAGGGCCACCAGTGAAGATCACCCATCATGGAGTCAATGCTTTGGAGGATAGTGAAGAGGAGAGCAACTTGGAAGACTGGATTTTCCCTACTGTTGACGAAGGACTGTGCAACTGGGAAGCAAAAGACTTTGTTCCGATTACTTTCATAACGCAGTAATTTATCTTTCAAATATTTCGGTTGGTTTGTAATAATTCTCAAACAATTCGTACACTTTTAACCTTGTGCCTTACCCGAGGCACATAGGTCCATTTGTAAGGGTTTGATTTTTCATCTTCATATGCCATTTTAATGAATCATGGATGTTTTCACATATAAAATTTTGTGTTCATTGTCTTTCTTTTTACATTTTATTTGTTTAAAGGTGGATATCCCTTACACACACCCACACTCACTAATGCAGGTACCCTTCCATTCCGGATTCCATGGGTAACAATTCTGCTATGGCTTTCAGTGACTCTGAAGATCTGGTCTACCATGCCGAATACGAAGGTGAGGAAGATTGTGAGGTGCCGGGAGAATTGGCTAGACTGCTACAACAGGAAGAAAGGGTTATTCTACCTCATGAGGAGCTGTTAGAGACAATCAACTTGGGTACTGAGGAAGACAGAAAAGAAGTCAGAGTGGGTGCCAACCTAGAGCCAAGTGTCAAGGAGCACCTAATTCAGCTACTACATGAATATGTTGAGATCTTCGCCTGGACATACGAAGACATGCCGAGACTTGATACAGACATTGTGGTACATCGTCTACCCACAAGAGAAGATTGTCCACCAGTTAAACAGAAAGTACGCCGCATGACGCCCGACATGTCTGAAAAGATCAAAGCATAAGTTATGAAGCAGTTCAATGTTGGATTTCTTGTTGTTACTTCCTATCCACAATGGGTTTCTAACATTGTGCCCGTGCCTAAGAAGGACGGAAAAGTGAGAATGTGCGTGGATTATAGAGACTTAAACAGGGCCATCCCTAAAGATGACTTTCCACTTCCGCACATTGACATCTTGGTTGACAATACAGCTCAGCACAAGGTATTTTCTTTCATGGACGGATTCTCAGGCTATAACCAGATCAAAATGGCTCCTGAGGACATGGAGAAAACTACTTTTGTTACACAGTGGGGTACGTTCTGCTATAAAGTGATGCCATTCAGACTGAAGAATGTCGGGGCAACCTATCAACGCACCATGGTAGCTTTGTTTCATGATATGATACATCATGAGATAGAGGTCTACGTAGATGACATGATAGCCCGATCACAAACTGAAGAAGAACACCTCGACCATCTGCAATAGCTGTTTGTCAGGTTGAAGGAGTACAAGCTCAGACTGAACCCTAACAAGTGCACTTTCGGAGTCCGGTCCAGTAAACTCTTGGGTTTCATTGTCAACAACAAAGGCATCAAGGTTGATCCTGCCAAAGTCAAAGTTATACAAGAAATGCCCGCTCCTCGCACTGAGAAGGAGGTCAGAGGTTTCTTGGGATGCCTAAACTACATTGCTAGGTTCATTTCTCACCTAACATCTACCTGTGAACCAATCTTCAAGCTGTTGAAGAAAGATCAGGTAGTTAAATGGAATTATGACTGTCAATTTGCTTTCGATAAAATCAAGGAGTATTTGCTAGAACCTCCTATCTTGATGCCACTTGTCGAAGGAAGACCGCTAATCATGTATCTGACTGTCTTAGAGAATTCAATGGGGTACGTACTGGCCCAACATGACAAGTCTGGCCGAAAAGAGCATGCAATTTATTACCTTAGAAAATTTTTTACCGATTGTGAGACCCAATACTCACTGCTCGGGAAAACTTGCTGCGCTTTGGTATGGGCTACTCACCGGCTAAGGCAGTATATGTTGACTTATACCACTTTGCTGATATCTAAGATGGATCCGATCAAGTACATATTTGAGAAGCCTGCTTTTTCTGGAAGAATAGCTAGATGGCAGATGATCCTAACGGAATACGATATACAGTACACGACCCAAAAAGCTATAAAGGGGAGTGTGCTAGCTGATCATCTGGCTCATCAAGCTGTCGAAGATTACCAATCCATGAGGTTTGACTTCCCTGACAAGGACATTATGACATTGGACAACATTGAAGGTATTAGACCATATGACGGACCTGAACAAGGATCCCAATGGACCCTGTACTTTGATGGTGCCTCCAACGCACTTGGCAACGGTATCCGTGCGGTACTCATCTCTCTAGAAGGTTGTCATACACCTTTCACTGCCAGACTTTGCTTCAACTGTACTAACAACATGGTAGAGTATGAAGCTTGTATCTTTGGTCTCAAGGCTGCAATAGACCTGGGAATCAAATCCTTGATTGTGTTTGGGGACTCAGCTTTGGTTATCAGTCAAATCAAAGGAGAGTGGGATACTAAACATCCAAACCTCATCCCTTACAAAGAACATGTCTTGACATTGTTACCACATTTCGAGCAGATTACCTTCGAGCACTTCCCACGAGAAGAAAATCAGCTAGCAGATGCTCTAGCTACAATGTCATCCATGTTTAAACTTAACTGGGATAATGAGGCTCCCCAAATCACCATTGAACGGATGGACGAACCTGCACATTGTCACGAGATTAATACCGAAGAAGTAGTGAACCGACCTTGGTTTCATGAAGTCAAAAGGTATCTCAAGGCTCAGGAATACCCAGAAGGAGCTTCAGTCAATGACAAAAAGTTTCTGAGGAGATTCTCTGCCAAGTTCTTCCTGAGCAATGGTATCCTATACAAGCGCAATCATGATTGCATTCTACTCTGTTGTGTGGACAAGATTGAAGTTGAACAGATCATGGCTAAACTGCACAGTGGTACTTTTGGAACTCACTCTAGCGGGCATACGATGGCTAAAAAGATTCTACGGGCAGACTATTACTGGTCTACCATGGAAGCTGACTGCTATCAACATTCCAGGACTTGTCACAAATGTCAAATCTATGCCGACAAGGTACATATACCTCCAGTTCCTCTCAATGTCTTAACAACTCCTTGGCCATTCGCAATGTGGGGAATCAACATGATTGGAGAGATCAAGCCTACAGCATCCAATGGACATCGTTTCATTCTGGTGGCCATTGAATACTTCACCAAGTGGGTCGAAGCAGCTTCCTTCACATCCGTCACAAAGAATGTTGTTGCCCGCTTCATCAAGCAGAACCTTATTTGCCGGTACGGTATCCCCGAAAGGATCATCACTGACAACGGTACAAACCTAAACAACATTATGATCACTGCCTTGTGCGAGCAGTTCTAGATTCAACATCATAATTCATCTCCCTATCGGCCAAAGATGAACGGTGTTGTCGAAGCTGCGAACAAAAATATCAAGAAGATCATACAAAAGATGACAGTAACCTACAAGGACTGGCATGAGATGTTACAGTTTGCTCTCCACGGGTACCATACCACGGCGCATACATCAACTGGGGGAACACCCTACTCCTTGGTATATGGCATGGAAGCTGTTTTACTTATCGAGGTTCAGATTCCCTCCTTGAGAATCATGAAAGATGCTGGTTTGAGTGAAGACGATTGGATTTAGAACCGGCTTGATCAACTTAAATTGATTGACGAGAAGAGACTTACTGCTGTTTTCCACGGTCAGACGTATCAAAAACGGATGATCAAGGCTTTCAACAAGAAAGTCAGACGCCAGGTATATCAAGTCAGGGATTTGGTAATCAAGCGCATTATCTTGCCACAAAGTGATCCCAGGGGCAAATGGACTCCTACCTACGAAGGACCATTTGTGATCAGGAACATCTTTTCTGGTGGGGAAATGATCTTAACCACCATGGACAGCGATGACCTGCAGCACCCTACGAACGTAGACATAGTCAAAAGATACTACGCGTAAATGACCCGCTAGGTTGACACACCTAGGCAAAAAAGGGCATCCCAGTGAATCGAAAACCCGAAATGGCGTTTCAGGCAAAAATTAGGGATAAACAAAAATCTGTACATCCGGAAAGTTGAAAACTCGAAAGGGCGACTTGGACAAAAAAGGGTTTCCCGGTGGATCGAAAACCCGAAAGGGAGGTCCAGGAAAAAGTTAGGGAATTAAAGCGTATGACTATGTCTCGTCGGATCACTTTAAGGACAATCTCTTCACAGACAAGCTTCGGGTTTCTGATCAACTCAATCATCTTCAGATGAAGCAATGAATGGACAAGATATCCAGAGTTACGAAGGCTATAGCAGAATGGGAACCCCATGGAATTTTTACACATAGCCATCTTTCTTTGTATAAATTTTTCTCATTTTTTATGACAACGTCCTCTTACTAGGATGTATGTCTCCTTTGTACAAAATACTTACACAAAGTTAATACAAAGATATTTCAAAATGCAGAAAACTATTTGCCTTTTCTTCTTTTTTCACACTTGTGTTTTATTTGAAAACGTCCAATGATTTATTAATGAGCATATGCATTTGAATATAATCACTGTTTACAAATAAACGAAATGGGAAAGAATAATTGTTGACAGGTTGAAAGTATAGGAAAACGTCTTTAGGCTATTCCAAGAGAAATCCCCTGCAGTACATCATCTAGATCCCCAGCGGAGCTAAAACCTTGAAATACATATCCCCAGCAGAGTTATAATTTCAAACCTTTAATTCCCATCAGAGTTAAAACTTCAAACTCCCACCCCAGCGGAGTAAAAACTTTGAACTACAGACCCTCAGCGGAGATGAAACCTTCTTCCCCAGTCGAGTCAAAATTTCCAACTATCAATCCCCAGTGGGAACCATTCAGCTTTCCCCAAATTCCCCAGCAAGTTGTCTTAAAAGTTTGAGAATCAACTAGATAACAGTTAACTTTTATCCCCAACCTAGGATAATTTCCCAGTAAAGTGGCATACAACCCAAACTCCTAAGCTTTTTCCAAACAGGAATAAGCTTTTTCCCCCAGAGTCCTGAACTTACTCTCCAGCAGTAAGCCTTCTTTCCCATAGATTTTTTAGTCCCCAACAGAATGAAGATTCTCATTCTTGATTCCCAAGTGAAGTTGCCAGAGTCTTCATCACTCCCCAACATGAATTTGTCAGAATTTTATTCCCCTGCAGATCGAAGATTCTCATCCTTAGTTCCCCGCAGAAATCATCAGAGTTTTCCCTATTCCCAGTCGAGTAAGGATTTCCTTTGTATAACCCCCAGTAGAAGTCGTCAGAATTCTCTGGATTTCCCCAAGCAGATTTCTCAAGCAGTTTGACATTACTCTCACAACAGATTTTGTCAATACTCCAACTTCAAGACATGAAGGATTCTCACATCCCCACAGAAGTTGTCAGCGATTTCTCTTAATCCCCAGCAGTCATGAAGGATTTCTCATCCTCAGCAATCAAAGATTTTGAATCTCCAGCAGTGGTCAAGGATTTATTTTCCCTGGCAACAGTCGAAGATTTTATTATCTCCAGCCATCAAGGATTTATTTTCCTCAACAGTACAGCAAATCAGCTTACATGCGCATACATTACATTCGTAATCATAAACATTGATAAAAACACATTTTATTGCAGCATACATTTCATGCAACATAACTATGTGTTTCAGCTAACATTTCACCCTTTTCAGGATAAGATTAACAACTATCTTTAACAAATATTCAAAGAGTCAAGATACAGTACGGATACACTCCAGACACGGAAGTCATTCTGTTACTCATTCAAAGTCAGATACAGTACGGATACACTCCAGACACGGAAGTCATTCTGTTACTCATTAAAAGTCAGATACAGTAAGGATACACTCCAGACACGGCAGTCATTCTGTTACTCATTCAAAGTCAAGATACATTATGGATACACTCTAGACACGGAAGTCATTCTGTTACTCATTATGAACTTAAGGTCCCGATACAGTCCAGATACGCTCTAGACACGGTTGCCATTCTGTCACTTATTCTGACTTTTTCCCCAGTCTAGATACGCTCCAGAAACAGATGCCATTCTGTCGCTTACTCAGGTTTCAAAGAATCAGATACAATACAGATACACTCCAGACACGGAAGTCATTCTATTATTCATTCATATTCAAGTACAGTTACAGCTCGGATACGCTCCAGACACGGACGCCATTCCATTACTCATACAGATTCAATCTCCAGATACAACTCAGATACATTCCAGATACGGATACCATTCTGATGTTTATTCTCCTGATTTTAAACAAGAATTCTTGGATGGCATATTTAAGCCCATCTCCAAAAAGATTCTTTCTCCTCTCCAAATGGCATCTTTAAGCCCATTCCTCAACTACATTTTGACGAGTGCAAATTTACGTGCACTCTAGTGTCCAATCATCTTTTACCTTCGAGTCACGAACAGCAAACTCGCCAATCTAACTCTCCAGGTTCAAGAAGATTGAACAGGGGTAGATGTTGTACCCCAAAATTTTCCCTCTCATTTTATCAAGATTTCCCCTCACAAGACCTCTTGGACTCTAGACAGGATTAGGGTTTGCTCAGCTCAAGACATCTCCTTGCACTGATGACCTGAAATTAGGGTTTGAGTTTGCACAGGGATTTTTGGACTTCCGATGCCTCATGTGACTTTCATACTTCATCTTGGACTTCTAAGATTTCTCATACCAAGTTTAAAGCCTTGAATCACATTTTGACCAGTCAATTGGACAATTGACCTAAAAATCAGCTGTATTGGGGGGAAAATCAACCATGGCCAATTTACAGTCAAACCTCGTAATTTTTTATCCATATCAACATTATATACTCATATGAACCATTTGATCAAGTTTGGACCACAACTCCTCAAGAAATTTGATCAGATCATCAAAAGGGCAAAATGGTCAAAATTAGGGTTTTGA
This sequence comes from Vicia faba, assembly GCA_948472305.1. Taxonomy (NCBI): domain Eukaryota; kingdom Viridiplantae; phylum Streptophyta; class Magnoliopsida; order Fabales; family Fabaceae; genus Vicia; species Vicia faba. Next base: position 1,632,992,907 of record OX451739.1, on the reverse strand, counting down.
CTATAGAAGGGAAATTTCTGATTTTTCACCTAGCCAATGGCAAATTGGGTTCAAGCATGGTTTCAAGGACTCAATGGCATCATCTTGACCTAATCAAAAAGTTCAAAATATCTCAAATGCATTGGATTGACAGATGAATTTTCCAGTCAACTGATCAAAAATCAACTGTACACTAAAAAGTCAAACTTTGACTTTTTGGTCTAAATCAAGTGCCAAGGGTCATTTTTCATCAAGATGTGTCAAAACATGAAAATTGTTCACCAAGAAACTTAAATTTGGAAATTAGGGTTTAAGTTTGAATATTTTCATAACTTAGAATTTTTCTAAGTTATGAAAATTTCTTATTTTTTTCCAACTTTTCCCAACTTTTTCACTATGACGAAATTGGATTCAAAGAAAACTTCCAACATGAAAGTTGTATTCCTCCACAAAATCTACAACTTTTATTCACAAAGTTTTCCCAAAAGATGCTTGTATCTTAAGTTATGATTTTGTGAATAAGGGTCCAAAAACTTTTTAACTTAGTGAAATTTTGCCCTAGTTTAGGCAGATTTTTGACCTAACTTCATGGACATTTTTCACCTAGTTCCATGAGGAATCTCAAAATGAATTTCAAAACTGGATTGTAGATCATGTTACAAGCTTTCCAAAATGTCCAAGAACTCTTCAAGATCACTTATGGTTAGGGAGAATCGCAGAAATGAAAATGGTAATTTATCACTTTTGTCCAAGGCATTTTTCACATCGATACAAGTTGCAAATCAGTTTCAATCATGTTTGTACTTGCATTACAGGTCCTAATCCTTTCTACACTCATTAATTTAATGCAAACACATTGGACATTGGCTTTGTTCTGAGCTATGGAGCTTTGTACAAAGGTTTAATCCAAAAATGGCATAAAGGTAACAATGCTACTTTGATAAAGCACACATTTAGCAACTTTGTTTATCTTGAGCCATGAACCTAATACCTTGCTGCAAACAAAGTCCACAAATATTAGGCAAAGTTCACCAACTATGTGCAGCTAAGGAACTAGCAAGTACAAGCTTTTGGGCATTGTCATTTCACTTTTGCTTCAAAAGCAAGAAACTTGCAAAAGTCCACACAACTCTTCCATCTAATAAAAACAAGTCTTTGTATCATTTGAACCAACCTCAACATATTGTAACAAGCCTAAAACACTATTGCCCAACCTCTCAAACACCCTTAAACACAGAAATCACCATTTCTTCCCAAAACATGGCCATCTCTGCAAATCACAAGCCATTTCCATATTGCCTCGTGCGTTTTTCTTGGAACCACTTCAAACACATTCCCTACATCACACCTAAGTTGTCCAAGCCTTTGTTCAACAACTGTAACCTCTGTTTCGAGGATCACCATTTTCATTTTGAAGCTTTGCAGGTTGACTTCTACAGAGAGATTCAGGCAAGTTCAAGGCAAGCTGAGCATTAGGAAAGGTTGAGGGAACTTCAAGCAAGCTCACACGACCTTCAGGCCTCACTCAAAGTTGCTACATTGCCCTATCCAAACTCAACTGAACAAGGTATTTGTCAAGTTTCTATCTCTCTATTTAGACATCCTTAGGCTTAGGTTTGTGAAGCAAAAATGTAGTCTTTAATGTGCTTGAGCTGTACATATGCATAACTTCTATTTATATTGACTGAGATAGGAGTATTTGATAGTTAAAGTTGCTGAAAATTTTAGGTCAGAAATTAGGGGTGATAAAATTCTTCTTGATCTTTGAGAGTTAGGTCATGTTTTTTATATCAATGGAATCGTGACTAAATATGCTACAAGTTTCATGTTGCAAGATTTCATTTTTATGCACGTGTGCAAGAGATACAGGTTAAGGAAGAAACGCGCGCAGGAAGTGTACAAAGGTCAGGGATGAAGTGGAGTATGGGCTTGGCGCTTGGGCCTACTTCTTTTGGCACCCCCCCCCCCCTTTTACTTTTTGCACCCTCTTGATCATTTTCTTTTATTTCTTACATTTTTTTGTACAATTTATATTTTCTGACTTTATTTATTTTTTCTAAATATTTAAAATCACAAAAAATATTTTCTTAATTTTTTCACATTTTATTTTATTATTTTTATTATTTTCTTGGCATAAAAATAATTTATTAAATAACAATATACTTCATTTTCTTAAATAAAATTGTAAATAATATTAAAATACTTAAGTATTTTATTTTATTATATTATACATATAAAATATTATTTTCTCACATATTTTAATTTTTAACATTTTTGTACATATTATTATTATTTTTCTTGAATAAAAAATAAATATTATAAAGCATAATTTATTTAAAACAAAATTAGGGTTTTCACCCTTTCAAAAATAATCATTTTTGTTTTCTTATTTTTAAGATATAAATAAATTTATTTTCTCATGCATAAAATTAATACAAAAACATTTCTTGCATATTTACATTTTATTGTCTATTTAAATATTTGTTCATTTATTTACTTGTACAATAAATTCAATTTGGTTGTAATAGTTTTAGGGTTTTATTTTGAGCAATATCCCCATATTCAAAACTTGTATCCCCCTCCCCATAATATTGTGTAATAGTCTAGATTTACTTTACGCATTTTATTGCTTTTATATGCCATGATAGTAAACTAGGATTTTGTATGCAAAGACCAAAAATCAAACAAATAGCATGACTTAAACACAAGATAAAAATGCATGAAAAATGACAACACTTTGCACACAACACCCCTAGGGTTTCATCCACTTGGTTGCCTTAAAACATGGTCATGGTATGCATGCTAGGTATCTTGGCAAAATCAAAATCAATCAAAACAAAAAGATCATAGTCCCTCGATAATGCTATCTTGGTTGCCTAAACAAAAATGATCCAGTCCCTCAAAAACTTGCTAAGATACTTGGCAATATTGTTATCATGGTCATACGATGACCCACGCCCGTCCCGTTTAACATCCAAAGATAGGGTTGTTTACCAAATGCAATGGTAAATCAACAACATCAAAGGAATAAAAATGTGTAGGAAAGACTTTTGAGTAGGGTAGACAAATCCTAGTTACTTGATATCTTTCAAACAATCCTTGCTATTTTCAAACCAACACACACAATTTCAAAACATTTTTCCAAACAAACTTTTAAACATTGAAACATTTTTCAAAAGACAAACATCTTTGTATACATTCTTACAAACAAGAATCATTACAAAGATTGCCAAAATGATGGCCTTTTTTCAAAATACTTTCAAAACCATACAAAGCATCATTTCAAACAATTGAAAAAGCAAAGCAAGTGATCTAAAACAAGTAACTAAGAGCCCATGGAAAACCATGGATGAAAAGGGTGCTAACACATTTCCTTTTCATAATCTACCCCCCGAACCCAAAAACAATCTCAAAGGTCTTTCCTGTGCTTTTTACCTTTCCTTTTGGATAAAATAAAAGTCGATGGCGACTCTTGCTAAAACGAAACATTTGCAAATACAAACGCAAAACCTCAAGTCAGCTCTCCCACCGCATCACACATTCGAACTCGATACCTCTTTTGAAAACGTAGCCAACTCAATTCATGAAATTTTGGAGCTGGAACCAGCTCGAAATGATGAAAATCGCCCAAGTTATGATTTTCTGAACGTGACGCAAATAAACTTCTGTCACAAATTTTTTGTACGAAAATACTTGATAAATCCTCATTTTTGAAGACCTTATGATCGAAATTGGCTTCCATCTGTGAGAGATGAAACATAGATGACGTCAAGACGAAATTTTGGCCACCAGAACGGGTTCAAAACGAGCCACGATATTCAAGTTATAAATTTTTTAGTGTATAAAAACCGCACTTTCAACACACTTTTTCACCATATTTCTTTGAGAAAATCGCATATTCGGAGACTTTCTTTAAAGAATTTTCTCTCGAGCCGAACCTGAAGTTGAGAAATGTTATCATGGATATCTTGGCAAAAGAACACCTGAATATGATGCACCAGGTTGGACTTGTGAATCTTTGAACCCCGAATCGTTGTGAAATGGCGACTTGATCTTCAGCACGGAAAATACTCTGAGAACATTCATTGGCGAAATAAACGTCACTTGTAACCTGACAAAGCTTGCTAAATATACCTTGATTACATAACCATAAAACCAATGATATGCATGTATGTAATAATGAAATGTAAGCCAAAAAGGTCGAAATAAAGAGGGTAAATTTTGGGGTACAACAGTTGCCCCTGTTCAATCTTCTTAAACCTGAGGATGTAGATTGGTTGGTCTGCCTTTCGTAATATGAAGGTGGAAGATGATTGAACACTAGAGTACCCAGAAATTTGCACTTGTCTGAAATGATACTTGACTGTGTAGATAACATCGGGAATAGGCTTACAGATGCCATCTGGAAAAGATAATGGAAGATCGTCGGAGATGGGATTAAAGATGCCATTTGGAGCACTGTTGATTTCATGAGATATTCCTTTGTGAAGGTTCTTATTCCTGTTGTTGATGAGGACTCCGTTGAGTAATGTCGGTCTTTGTTTTGGGAAATAGATTTTAGGAGTTTCAGTTGTCCATTACTCTACTGGGGAGTCATCTCTTGATTGAAGAGACAAAAGTGAACTGCTATTTGGTTGGGATCCAGGCTTCAAAGGACTTGCTGATGATAATAAGGCCGACTGTTATCCGGTCATATTTCAGGCTTCACAACGACTTACTGGGGAAATGAGATTAAACTCTTATCTGGTTGTACTCCAGGATTCGCAGTTTCTTAAACTGTTATCTGGTTGGGATCCAGGCTTTGTGGTTTCTTAAACTGGAATTGAAATAAGAAAAATCTTAGTGACGATTTAACTGAACCAGAGAAAGGTCTTTAATTAACTTTAACTGGAATGGAAATCAGAAGAATCTTAGTATCGATTAAACTGAACCAGGCAAAAATCTTGGAATATCTTCAACTGGAATAGGAATTAGAGAGATCTTAGTGACGATTTGACTGAACCAGAGAAGGTCTTTAATTAACTTTGACTGGAATGGAAATCAGAAGAATCTTAGGATCGATTCAACTGAAACAGACAAAAGTCTTGGAATATCTTCAATTAAATAGGAATCAGAGAGATCTTCGATCTGCTTGAACCAGAGAATGTCTTTAATTATCTTCAACTGGAATATAAATCAGAGAGATCTTAGTGTCGATCTAACTGAACCAGAGAAGTTCTTTTGAGAACGTCTTTCTGAGGAAAATGCTGAAATAGTCCTTTGTTAGACGCAGCTTTTGAGAAGACTACCAGGTCACATAAGTAGTCAACGATGTTTGCTGATTTGATCTTTCCCTGAAAAAGGTAAAGAGTTGGTCATATGCAATGTCATGATGTATGAAATGCATTGTGATGATGTTCTCAAAATAAATGAGATTATGTTGTATGCGATGTGTATGTGCATGCCATGATGTATGAACATGGGATGCTATTGCAATATTTCTTAGTATGGGAAAGTAAATCCCGGACTGCTGCTGAAGAGTATTGGGAAGTGAATACTTTCATTTCCGCTGAGGATGACAAATGGATGGTTTTCCGGGGATTTCCACTTTCTGTTTGAGGATATTCTTTCGGGGATTGACTCTGCTTGAGAATAACTCCGTGGAGGGAGGATGCTTTGTTGGAAATTTTTCCAATGTATAGAAATAAACTCTGTTGGGGAATGATCTTCCGCAGTTTGAGAAATAAACTCTACTCGGGAGGAGGTTTTATAAACTTTTTAAGATTATAAAGCTCGGCTGGGGAATACAGATTTCAGCTCTCTGAAGGCACTTTGCTGGAGGAAGTAACTCCTGTTTGGGGAAGAAGAGATCAAAACTCCAGTTGTTTCTACTCTGTGGGGAACTTAGACGTCACAGGGTCGTATGTAATGGTGAATTCACATCAGGACATTTCTGCCCCTGTACCTGCTGGAGAAAGTACCCGCGGAGATTTCGTGGATGGATCTATGTCGTGATTGTACTTGAACATGTATTGAATGAGTGCCAGAATGACATCCCTCTCTGGATCATATACGAACTGTACTTGAAACATGTGTTGAATGAGTGTCAGGATGACATGCGTCTCTGGATCGTATCTGAACTGTACATGAAACATGTGTTGAATGAGTGTCAGAAAGACATCCATCTCTGGATCATATCTGAACTGTACTTGAAACATGTGTCGAATGAGTGTCAGAATGACATCCGTCTCTAGATCGTATCTGAACTGTACTTGAAACATGTGTTGAATGAGTATCAGAATGACATCCGTCTCCGCATCGTATCTGAATTGTACTTGAAATGAATCTGAATAAGTATCAGAATAACATTCGTCTCTGGATCGTACCTAAACCGTTTCTAGAAGAGGGCTTGGTTTATTTAGAATGTTTCCGTTGGGAATTCCTGTTCAATTGCTTTTGAGAAGAAATCCGTTGAGGAACCTTGATTTTGCTTGATCTTACATGATTCGTGTAAAATCAAGCTTCTCAAATGAACTTTTGTTTTGATGAAGACAAACCATGATTGACAAAGAAGGCAAAGATTTATGATCAAGCTCAAAGCATCTATGGACAAAATCTTCAGTTCAAAGCTCTTAACAACTTTCAAGGTATAATGATATTATTTACTTTGATCTTAAGATATAGATGCTCAATGGTGAATAATAAATGTTTTATAAATCATTACTCAAGTTTTTCAAAGTTAAAATTCATTTTTCACTTGAGTGCAATCGATTTGCATATTAGTGCAATCGATTGCATGCTTCAATTTTTCAGATCTTTTGCTTTTGTTTCTCAGTGCAATTGATTTACATTGCTTGTGCAATCGATTGCATACTTATAATTTTCAAAACGTTTGCTTCTATTTCTCAGTGCAATCGATTTACATTGCTTGTGCAATCGATTGCACTCACTTATTTTTTGCTACTGACTTTACATGCAATCGATTTACATTGTTTGTGCAATCGATTGCACACTTAAAACTTTTGAAAATATAGCTGTTGAAATCCCGTGCAATCGATTTACACAAAGGGTGCAATCGATTGCATGCTGCACGATTTTGAAAAACAGCAGCTTTTCACATGTCTGTTCATAATACCTTTTCATTGAAACCTTTCACTCAATCTTGGCATTTGTTCATGATTCATTTTCAGAACTTTATGATTTTTCAAAAGGGTGTTATGAACATATAAATATTCATTTTCAAAATCATTTTCAACACCTCTTCTAAATATATTTTATGAATTTTCAAAATACAAACTCAAGCTTTTCTTCACTTTCATACATAAGTTTTCTGCACACTTTCATACATTATTTAACAGAAAACTTTGAGCAATTATATCTTTAGTCATTGTACAATATTATTATTGGAAGAGAAGATCATTCATTGTTAAATCACTCTAAGTGATCAATACTACTCAACTCACTCAAAATCAAATATTGATAGTTACTTACTTATTTTTTCAAGATTGTTGGAAATAAGTTTAAGTGGTTTTTAAATCTTGTCTTTCCAGGATTATTGGATACAAGTGTAGTCACTTTGAGAGGATTGTTCTCATAGTTGACATAGTGAAAATCCAAGAGGATTGTTCTTGGCTTTTTGGTAGTTCTTGTTTAAGTTTGCCATAATAAGGAAATCTCTTTCATGTTGAAAGGGGACTGGAGTACTCTCGGCCTGTGAGGAGAACCAGGATATATTGCCCGTGTCTCTTTATTTTTCTGCACTTTACTCTTTCCTAATCTCACCATTAACCAAAAAAATAATATCCATCATCACTAAAACCAGAATTTTTAAAGCGCCTAATTCACCCCCCCCCCCCCTCTTAGGCGCACTTCGTACTTACAATTGGTATCAGAGCAAGTTATAGGTAACATGTTCCTAAAAGATCCAGAATGGCTTCCGCAAATCAAAATCCCATTTTCAGAGATGGTGGTAGTAACAACAAGCCTCCTTTATTTTGTGGTGAATATTTCAATTTCTGGAAAATATGCATGAAGGCACATCTAGAAGCACAAGGAGAAGAAATATGGGATTCCGTCGAGAATGGTCCATTTATCCCTATAACGGTGTTGTACCCCAAAATTTGCCCTCCCATATTCTTCAAGATTTGCCAAGATCAAGATTCAAAATCTCCCAAGGGTTGCACAGTCCAATTGCCTCCTAACACAGTCAAAATTAGGGTCTTGGTTCTGGCAAAGAAATTGAAGTTTCCAAGGGACCAATCAAGTCCCATATGCCCATAAACATTGTCAAGCATTCATATGTCAAGTTTCAAGATTCACAGCATCAAATTGCACAGTCAAAACCCTAATTGCTCTACAGTCAACTGCAGGGGCAAAATGGTCATTTGACAGTCAAAAGTCAAAATTTTTGGTCAACATCTTATTTTGAAGCCACAAAAATCATTTGATCAATTCTTGATCATGATTCTCAAAGCATGGCTCAAAAAGTCTCAAGATGCAAAAGTTTCTATTTTGGGACAGCTGAAAAAGTCAACTGCAAATTGACCAGGGCATAACTCCTTCATGGTTCATCAGAAAAATCCCATCCAATGCTAATTTTGAAGAGGATAACATTTCCTACAACTCATATTCACACTTCAAGTCCAAGAAATGCTCTCACAAAAAGTTATCAATTTCAACATTATAGGTCATTTTCAAAAGTCAACAAAAAGGAACTTTAAGTCAAAGACCATAACTTGAGATTGGTAAATCAAAATGACATGGGACCAAAGACATTGGTTAGAGGACTTCAAGACCTTTCCAAAATGTCAAAGAACATGATCATAGCTTCAAAATTGAGCAAGATATGCCTTGTAGAAGTTGGGAAATTTTTGGGAATTTTGAAAAGTCAACTTTGCTTCAAAAGCTTCAAAATTGCTAATGGGCCACAAATTCTTCCATGAATCATTACCCAAAGGCTATGCACGACCCATTGACCTCAAAGGGATTTATTTTCTTATTTTTGATTAATTATTTGAATTTTTATTATTATTAATTCATTTAATTAGATTTAAATAGGAGAAAAATATCAAAATCATGGTTTTAAATCTTTTTTGTGCAGCAAATATCTTCCACGTATGCAAAAGATTTCGTGCATCATCTCAAGGGGACAAAGATCATCCCTATTTGGCAAGTTTCCATGGCAAAAAGATTGAAAAAAGATGTGAAAAAATCAAAGATTGAAATCATTAATTCAATGGATTATGGGCTTGTTTCTTGACCTAATTCCATTCACCTACAAAGGCATAACATAACCCTATTCCAATACACACGAAAAGCTGCTCAGAAAAGGCATACCAATTTGCAATTTTTCATAAAAAAACTTGAACACTGAAATCCTAGTTACAAGGCGATTCAAGGTCTAAAAGCTTGTCCATTACGTTCCTGACATTGCTAGGAACGTGTTGCAATCAAGAACTAGTCTCCAGACCTCAAGAATTGGTAGAACAACGTCACACTTTTCTTGAACATGTCCATAATCGTTTTTTTAATTTACATGCATTATTCATGAGTTTTAATTGTTGATTCTTACTAACAATGATATTCTGAAGCTGTTGGTACCATTCAATTGAACTATGGCTTCCTAAATAAGAATCCACCATTGTTGAAACCTAGGGTTTCAGAAGCTTCGAATTAGGGATTTCTGTATATGGAAAAATTGGATCTCAAGACTTATGCCATTGAACTCAGGAGCTCCATACGAACACAACCATGACCTCGCGCCCTTTTTATATTTAGGCATATGCTAATCGCTATTTTCATGAATTGCAGTTAGTGAGGGTTTAAAACCCCCGCTATTTGATTATATTACAGGTACAAAAAGGAAGAAGACGCATGCGTGGCTTCATGTGGTTGGACAATTCAAATATTCAGCGCGCTTTTTTGCTTCATACCATTAACGCTTTATTTTCTATTATAATAATTATGTTCCATAATATTAACAAATGCGCGCACTAGCTCAGTTGGTGGGTGAGCTGTCTTGCAGGTATTGGGACCTGGGTTCGATTCCCAGGTCCCCCCACATATTTGATAATTTTTGCTTTAATATGTTCCCATGCAATTTCCAGCCAAAGGTCCACCATACGCATTCACATGCTAGTTTGCCACATAATCTGAACGATCAATCCAAAGGCCAGAACGTGAAGACCACCATACACCTGGGTCAACCATCAAGCATGTGATCCTGGAAAGTCAAAAAAGGGCTTCATTCTGGTGGGCCAAAATGCTTCAAAAACCTCCCTAATGGGCCTGATACCCCCCATGGTTTGCATCATTTTTATTTTTATTTGATTTTCCTTTTTATTCTTTTAATTGTTTTTTTATTAATTTCATAAATTAATTTTCATAATATAAAATACAGAAAAATCAAAAATGTTTATTTTATTAATATTAATTTCACCATTATTATTTTTGTAAATAAACTTTAACAATTAATTAGATTAATTTAGGTTTCAAAACTTTAATATTTTTCTTAATAAATTAAAATATGTAGAAACTACGGTTTTTTTTAACATCATCTTTTTTTTTATAAATAATTTTCTCATTATTATTATTATTAATTATCAAATAATTTTGTAAATACACATGTACATTAATTAATTAGCATAAATTAGGTTAAACTTGAATATTTTCTTAATAATTAAAATAACTTAGAATTAAGGTTCCTTTTAATTTTAATTTTAATTTTCTTTATTTTCATAAAACAAAAAAACCTAAAAAACATTTCTTTCCTCTTATTAAATAACTAATTAACTTTTTTTATTCAATTTAATTTCAAAAGGGTCCAACGCCCTCGAACGTTCTATTTTTATTCTTTTCGCACGTTATTTTATTTTCTTTTCGAATATTATGTAACTGCTCAAGCCATGTAATAGTAACTAGATTTTACTTTCCGCATCTTTTATTAAAACGGGTCTTTGTTAATTTGGCGATGTATAGACACGCGCCTTGTAATAGCGTAGGATTTTACTTTCCGCATTTAAATTTCCGCACTTTTAAATTATAATTGCATGAAAGAATGTATGGCCTAAATTAAAAACAAGCGTAGATCACCATGATACATGTACAAGATAAAACATAACTGAAAATAACATACAAATTCACACACCACTTCTAGGGTACGCCTCACTGTTGCCTTACCTTCGAAACATGGTCGTCGAGTATAGGACGTTTTAGTAAGTCCTTATGTCCATGATCAATGGCATAAGGGTAGTTTCTAAGGTGTCCTACTGTTGCTCTGGTGACCACACTGTCCCTACAAACGAATTGACCCGAACACCTCCAACGGTGGTGCTACCTACCTCTTAATGGTGGGATGGCACTACCTTAAGGGCATTTACACAGCCTAATTCCTTAGGGTAGGTGGATGACTCATAGATACTTGCTCTATTCAAAAACAAATCAAAACTCTTTTCACACCGACACTTTCAAAAAAGCTTTCAAAACAATTTTTCAAACACTCTTGAGGACTGATACAAGAGTCATGCTGAAATTTTAAACGAAACTTTTTCAAACCCACTCACACTTTGAAAAGCAAACCATTTCGAAAACACAATGAGCAAGTATCTAAGAGCCCATGGATAACCATGGATAAAAAGGGTGCTAACACCTTCCCTTTCTATAAATCTACCTCCCGAACTGAGAAACATTCTCATAAGGAATTTTGTTGTGCTTTTGTCCTGTCCATGTTAGAGAAAATAAAAGACGGTGGCGACTCTTGCTTCCGCGAAATTTCGCGAACCAGCATTAAACAGTCAGTTCCAGATCCACTGATCACAGAACTGGCGACTCTGCTGGGGAAACTCTAAAAGTGAGGTGTACCTTAGGACTAAGATCACTTGTGTTTTCAATTGCTGTGTTTGTTTGCTTTATTAATGTGGGCTGCATCGGAGTTACACAGATCCTAACCCGGATCTGGGGATACCCTGTTAGGTAGCATAAGCTGTGAGGGACATGTCCGGTGTAGACCGACATGGGTGAAGCGGTGGCTACGTTGGTGTGGCACCTTGGTCTGTACCGATATCCCTTGTGTCGTAACGAGGAGAATATGGGTCTTCTGAGGAGTCATTAAACACCAACCGACCTTAGAACCTTAAATGACCCAACTTGGCCAATAGAACAGTAGCAGTATGCTACGCCCATTGAGGCTAAACTCTCGTGATGGTTCTGGCCGCAAGAAAAGATTGCGATGCTGGAGTTATGACCGATTGAGGGTAGTCAGTGATATTGGGATCCTCTAGAACCCGGTTACTTCTGATAGGACAGGTCTTAACCAACAAACTGAAAGAGGGGAATACCCAGACCCCATGTTGGCCTAAACTCTAAGGGCTTATCTTGTGTGCCTTATCATGTTTGCCTTTGTGAATACTTGTGGTGTGCTTTATCATAACATCATGCCATCATAAACATTGCATGTATCCTGCATAAGGACTGACCATTTCAAAGACAAGAGGGTTTCACCTTTGCTCTGTTTTGTAGGACATCATGATGCCTATGCGAAGGAATACTATCCGGTTCAACTTTGTTCACCCACCTGAGTTGCTTGAAGAGTTGGTTAGCAGAATTCCAAACACTACTTCCTTCATCCAGAGGCATGGTTCTCTTCTCAGTTTAGTCACGGCAAAGTGGGACCAACAACTGATGAGTGTCCTGACACAGTTTTATGATCCCTTGTACCAGTGCTTCACCTTTCAAGACTTCCAGCTGGTCCCTACCCTGGAAGAGTTCTCTGATTTGCTTGGTATCCCTGTCTTGGATCAGACTACCTTCACTGGTTGGGAAAAGACTCTTAGGCTTGAGGAGATTGCTGCAGCCCTCCCTTTGACCCACAAGGAGGTAATGGACAACTGGGTGACTAGAAGCAAAGTCAAGGGTTTCTTGGCCAAGTTTCTAATTGGTAAAGCTAACAGTTTCTGGAATGACTTAGACTTTAGGGCATATGAAGACATTCTGGCTCTCTTAATCTATGGTCTAGTCTTGTTTCCTAATCCTGATAACTTCATTAACGTCACTGCCATAAGGATCTTCATGTCTCAGAACCCTGTGCCCACTCTCTTGGGTGACATCCTGCAACAACTTTATGCTCGTACTGCCCGAAGACGAGGAACTCTGTGGTGTTGTATCCCTTTGTTAGTGAGGTGGTTTATTTCGCACCTCCCTAAGTTCGTGCTGAAGAACAAAGAAGGAAGAGGTTGGGCTCATAGGTTAATGTCTCTCACTGATAATGACATCATTTGGACTCTCAGAGGTTTGGATGAGGTAGCTGTTATTGATTGTTGCGGAGAATATCCCAATGTTCCTTTGATTGGTATCCAAGGAGGGATCTCTTATAATCCATGTCTAGCTCTCCGTCAGTTTGGAAGAGCCAGAAGAGCAGCGCCTCATGAGATGTTGGTGCCTCACATCAGTTTTGAGTTTCAGGTAGATAGTGACGAGCTGCGTCGTAGGTTCATCAAGGCTTGGGACAGAATTCACAAAGCTGACCCACAAGAATTGGGACCAAAGACTTCTCTACCTATGGAAGCCTACTACAAATGGGTCCGCATCCGTGCTCAGAAGTTAGGTATGCCGTACGAAGCTGTCAGACCCATCATTCTTGAATATCCTGATAGAGATGGGGCTCCTCCAACTATTCTCCCTCCTCAGATACCTACTGATATTGATACACTAAAGAGGTCTCGGGCGCAACTGCGAGAAGAACGGGATTCTTATCGGGAAAAGTTCAACGAGCAGGAATTGAAGATCCAGAAGCTGACAAAGTAGTTGGAGAATGAGCGGGCTCTGAATGACTACATCCGTACTGAGAAGAGGAGACCCTGGGATCAATAATGAGCTTTGGATGTTCTTTTACAATTTTTGTTTCCCTTTTCAGTATTTTCACTTTTATGTAACGCCTAAGGGCAACCTGTTGAACAATTTAAATTTCAAAGTTGAATCTAATGAAGTGTGTTCCTTTTTGTTTACAAAGTTGATTCCCGATTGTCTTTGAAAACATAAATCATACGCATTCCATTCATCATGTGCATCACAGGAACTCTTCTTTTCAGGTTGCTTAATGTTCTTCGCTGTTTATTTCAGCATCATGAACCCTGAATCATCTACCGAGCAGTCCATCAAGGCCCTTCAGGCTCAGAACGCCCAATTCCAAGAGCTGATTATGAGTTTGGCCCAAGGTCAAGAGGAATTGAAGGCTCTGCTGGTCAAGAAGAAGAAGAAGAGAACTGTGATGTTCAACACTGGCCGGAGGTTTGGTAACACACTGCAGAATGAGGTTGATCAAGCTGGTTCTTCTGTAGGAAAAGGAAGTCCCCAGGGGGGAAGAGTTCCTAGTCCGGTGGTCTCTGACAACGAGACTGATTTTAATGAGGAGCAGTATCCTCCAGCTGAAGACAAGTACAAGCAGTTGGAAGATCGTCTGAATGCCATGGAAATTCAACAAGTGCCTGGTTTGGATTTCGGAGACTTGGGTCTATCTTCAGGTGTGGTAATCCCACACAAGTTCAAAGCACCATCTTTCGCAAAGTACGACGGGGCGTCCTGCCCTAAGCTACATCTCAGATCTTATATGCGGAAGATCCAGCCGTATACTATGGACAAGAACTTGTGGATCCACTTCTTCTAGGAGAGTCTTTCAGGGACTCATCTCGAATGGTTCTATCAGCTGGATGGAACCAAGGTTCGTAACTGGGAGGAGTTGGCTACTGCTTTTTACAAGACGTATCAATATAATGCCGACCTCGCTCCTACACGTACCCAACTCCAGGGTATGTCGCTAGGATCGGGAGAAGGTTTTAAAGAGTATGCGCAGAAGTGGAGGGACCTGGCTGGAAGGGTGCAGCCACCATTAAAAGACCGTGAATTGGTAGATATGTTCTTGGGGACCCTATCCGAGCCGTTCTTCAATCATCTCATTGACAATTCATCTGCAGGGTTCACAGATCTCATTCTGACTGGGGAAAGGATAGAGGCTGGCATGAAATCGGGGAAAATTCAGAAAGGTGTGTCCTCAAGTTCTGAGAAGAAACCTTTTAAAAAGGAAGCCAGTGCTGTGTATGGGCCTAGGAGGCAAGACAAACCAGAGCGCCGCCAAACTGTCAACGCGGTGGTAATTGCTAAGCCTGCTGCCACTCCTCGGCAACCTAACCAACCAAGGGCTAAGAGACCCAGAAGAGAATACACTCGGCTTAGTATGACCTTGTCACAAATCTTGCCGCAACTGCTATCGACCAACTTGGTGACGTTTAGAGAGGCTCCGAAGGTGGTGAACACGACCTCTCCAAAGTATAATCCAAATGCCCGCTGCGCTTATCACTCTGATAGCCCGGGGCATTCTACTGATGATTGTTGGGCCCTAAGGAATAAGGTTCAGGACCTTATCGATGCGAAGGAGATACAATTTGAGGCGCCCGAAAGGCCAAATGTTATGACTGCTCCTATGCGCCAGCATAGAGTAAATGCCGTTGAGGAAGACTTGTATGTCGTTTCTGTGGATGAGGTTGCTACCCCTCTGTTGACTGTTAAGAGGAACCTGTTGTTAGCCGGTTTATTTCCGGGTTGTAGCAAGGGTTGCCTTTTGTGTGCTGTTTCCCCTACTGGTTGTCCGTTGCTGAAGTCAGGCGTCCAAAGCCTGATGGATAGCAAAGAAATTTTGTTCAAAAAGACCGCTGTTCCTTTTGTTCCTGTTGAAGAAGTATCTGTCGTCACAATTTTCAACAATCCTACCAAGGCTCCCCCGAGGAAGCCAGTCAAAATCATGTCTGTTGCACCCATAACCATTACTGTTCTGGGGCCAATCCCCTACAAGTCTGATAAGGCTGTCCCATGGCACTATGGGGCAGATGTGTATGTGCTTGGAGTGAAGCAGGAGTTCGACACCAGTACCAGTATCAGTAACATCACTGGTCCCGCCAAAGTTACCCGCAGTGGCAGGCTCTTCTCGCCTGACATTGCTCCACCAGTTATTTGAAGACCTCTCATAATAACGCCTGCAAGTGCACCTGTTTCCACTTCTAATCTAGTTTCCACCCCTGCTGCCGAGTCATCTAACACTCGGGGCAAAGGGATTGATGATGTGCTTGCCCGGATGGAGGCACCGAAGACTGTGAATGTTGAAGCCTCCCAGCAAGAGATGGAGGAAATTCTTAAGATAATCAAGAAAAGCGATTTCAACGTCGTAGAACAGCTGGGGCATACCCCCTCCAAGATCTCCATGCTATCATTGCTGTTGTGCTCAGAGGCCCATGCCAAGGCCTTGATTTCATTTCTGAAGACGGCCCATGTGCCACAAGAGACATCTGCAAATCAATTCACTGACTGTGTGGCCAATTTGACCGCTGACAATGGTTTGGGTTTCTCGGATGCTGATCTTACTGCCAAGGGAAAGAACCACAATGATGCCCTGCATGTCTCCATAGAATGCAGGGGCACTACTCTTGCACACGTGTTGGTGGGCACCGGTTCTTCCCTGAATGTATTGCCCAAAAAGGCCTTACACCGGTTGGATTGTGAGGGCCTGGAGTTGAAGCCTAGCAACATCATTGTCTGAGCCTTTGACGGGTCGAAGAGGATGGTTCATGGCGAGGTGGATATTCCGATTCGTGTTGGTTCTCAGGTCTTCGATTCAACGTTCTATGTGATGGACATTCGTCCATCTTATTCCTGTTTGCTGGGTCGACCTTGGATTCACAAAGCTGGGGCTGTAACATCCACTCTACACCAAAAGCTCAAGTACCCTGTCAGAGGGAAGATTGTTACTGTGCAGGGGGAGGAAGAATACATGGTTAGTCATCTGAACTTGTTCCGGTATATTGAGATGGACGGGGAGTTTATTGAAACCCCCTTTCAACATTTTGAAGAAGTACCTCCAACATTGGCGTCAACTGAGACGGTAATTGAAGAAGACTTTCCTTTGAAGATGGCCTCCTTAAGGGACGCTCGGGTTGTAATTGAGAAAGGTGAATGTGCTGACTGGGGAAGACTCCCTGATTTTACTCCTAATACTGACAAGTTTGGGCTGGGTTTTACTGCAGAGGCTCAGAGGGTTGTACGCAAAGCTAGGATCGGAAGACCTCCCGTGATCATCACCAACCCGGGAGTGAATGCTATAGAAGGCGATGTGGAGGAATCAGAGTTTGACAGCTGGATCTACCCGACGACCGACGGTGGACTGAACAATTGGACTGCAAAAGATCACATACCTGTTACTTTTGTTACGCAGTAATGAATTCCTTTGTTTCTTTAATTTGTAATTGTTGTACCCCAAAATTTGCCCTCCCACATTTCTCAAAATATTTCAAGAAAAATTCACAAGTCCAACCCGGCGCATCATATTCAGGTGTTCTTTCGCCAAGATATCTCTGATAACATATTCTCAAATTCAGGTTCGGCTCAAGAGTCAATTCTTTAAAGAAGGTATCCGAATGTGTGAGTTTTCTCGAAGAAATATGGTGAAAAAAGTGTGCTGAAAGTGCAGTTTTTACGCGCTAAAAAATTCATAACTTGAAGATCGTGGCTCGTTTTGAACCCGTTCCGGTGGCCAAAATTCCGTCTTGACATTATCTACATTTTCATCTCTCATGGCTGGAAGCCAATTTCGATCAGAAGGTCTTCAAAAATGTGGATTTATCAAGTATTTTCGTGCAGAAAATTTGTGACAGAAGTTTATTTGCGTCATATTCAGAAAATCATAACTTGGTCGATTTTCATCGTATCGAGCTGGTTCCGGCGCCAAAATTTCACAAATTGAGTTGGCTACATTTTCACATAAGGTATTAAGTTCACAGAAGGTATTGAGTTGGCTACATTTGCTCAGAGTGCGTGACACACCGAAAATCCTGAATGTTGAATATTATTTCATCTGGGCCGAAACTTCGAAAATTCATAACTCGGTCAATTTTTATCGGATTGGGCTCATATTTTTACACAAGGTCCCTGACTTGTAGATCTACAACTTTGCTTCAAAAGTCGAGACCAAATTATGCACCGATCAATACCAGTTTTTTATTGAAGAACGTGTCAGAGTTGACACTGGAGCCCAAAATAAGTTTGTCTGAGCTGAAACTTCAAAAATTCATAACTAATTCACCGTTTATCCGATTGAGTCGATTTTCGGACAGGAGTTAGTTCTCGATGCCGGCTACATTTTGTTTTTACATTTCAACTTCAAAAAATGCACTTAAGTCCCTGCGATTTAGCCTGGAAAGTGACGAATTCAAGTGAATATTGGAGGCCCAATTGCACATTCAAAGCCCATTTGCTTTACCCTAATTTCCATTATATAATCACCTTCTTTTCACACAAACCAGAGAGAAAAAAAAGAGGAAAAAAGAGAGAAAAAACATTGCCACAACACTGTTAGAATATCAAACTCTTTCAAGAACCCTAAAACCTTGAAATCCTTATTACACATCCCTCTCTCACTACAAACAAGCCATCTCAGTTACAAACCAACATCTTATTACTTCTTCAGTAAGGGTAAGGCTGGCTTGATCTCCATGATCCAAAGGGCATAAAAGCATTCATGTCACTACTTTTCCAGTAAGGGTAAGGTTGATTTGATCTCCATGATCAAAATGGTATAATCATTCATACATGCCATATTGTGCCTAAACATTAAATTTCTTCATATATTGGCTTTATTTGCATTTTATGATTTTATTTAATGTGTTCGTGAGATTCAACTGCAGATTTAGATAGGATCCCAGGTTCATTAAGGAACGTTGAGGCCAAAAGCCAAATGGGCAAAAGCCAAAAGCCAAATGGCCAAAGTAGAAAAACTTATGCATGACAACAATACATGGCGAGACAGACATCCTGAGAAGATTAAGGAACGTTGAGGCCAAAACGCAAATGGCCAAAAGCCAAAAGCCAAATGGCCAAAGTAGAACAACTTATGCATGATGAGGCCAGAACACAAATGGACAAACCACTCCAATTCACCTCCAAAAAGGGGACAGAAACCCCCCAAGGTATTGTATTTTCTTTCTTTTCCTTATTTTATTTATTTCAATTATTTCTTTTTTTTAATTAATTCCTTTAATTTAACTTATTTTCATAAAATATAAAAAATAGTAAAAAACAGAAAAGTCATAAAAATCAAAATATATTTATTTAATTAATATTTTTTGTAAATAAATCTCACTAATTAATTAGATTTAAATTTAGGTTTAATTCAAATATTTTTCTTAATAAATTAAAAATTTGTAGAATTAGGGTTTTAATCAATTTTTATCCTTTTTCTTTTTTTTTCACTAATAATTAATTATTTATTTTTATAAATCAAATTGCCATTAATTAATTAATTTAATTTTAGGTTTAAATTTTAACATGTTTTTTCTTAATAAATAAAAGTTGTAGAATTAGGGTTAATTAGTTAATTTCATTTAATTCACATAAAAAACCATAAATCCAAAAAACCTCAAAAATAATTTCTCTTTTATTTTAATTGAATTAATTTGTAAATAATAATTTAATTTCATTAAAGGGTCCAACGCCCTCGTTTCCAATTTTAATTCTTATTCGCGCATTTTTATTTATTTCCTTCTTTTAAATATTTATGTAACTCTCCCAAAGCCTTGTAAACTTAATTTCTTGCACTTTATTTTATTTCTTTATTTACTTTCCGTCAAATCGGGTCTTGGATTTTAATTTTGGCGATGTGGACCCGCGCCTTTGTAATAGTTTAGGAATTTTACCTTTCCGCTCTTTTTTTAACTGTTAAATAAATGCATGCAAGAATGAATGACAAAAATAAAAACAAGCGCATAGATCGCCCATGACATGACAAGATAAATGCAAATGAATCTGGCACACAAAATCACACACCACCCCTAGGGTACGCCTCACTGTTGCCTTGCCTCGAAAGGTGATCGTCGAGTAGAGGATGTCTTAGTAAGTCCTCATGATCCGGGAACCTGGCATGAGGGTAGCTTCTAAGGTGTCTTCCCATTGCTCTGGTGATCACCATGTCCCGAACTTTGAATTGACCCGAACACCTCCAACGGTGGTGCTACCTACCTCTCAATGGTGGGATGACACTACTTTAAAGGACATCTACACAGACGAATTCCTTAGGGTATGTAGACGACTCTAGATACTTGCTCTAAATTTCAAAACAAATCAAAAATACTTTTCACACCAACACATTTTCAAAAAGCTTTCGAAAGCATTTTTTCAAACACTCTTGAGGACTGATACAAGAGTCGAACTGGAATTTTCAAAGAAACTTTTTAAAACCCACAGTTGAAAAGCAAACAAACCATTTTTGAAAACACAAATGAGCAAGTATCTAAGAGCCCATGGATAACCATGGATAGAAAGGGTGCTAACACCTTCCCTTTCTATAACTTACCTCCCGAACCGAGAGCAATCTCTATAAGGAATTTTTCTGTGCTTTTATCCTTTCCATTTGGAGAAAATAAAAGACGGTGGCGACTCTTGCTTCCGCGATATTGCGCGAACCAGCGTTAAACAGTCAGTTCCAGATCCACCGATCACAGAACTGGCGACTCTGCTGGGGACTTAAACTTAAAGTGAGGTGTACCTTAGGGTTAGTTCATAACTGTGTTTTCAATTGTATTGCTTTGCTTGCTTTAAATTGTGGGACTGTCTTGGGAGTTCTATAGATCCTAACCCGGATCTGGGGGATACCTTCTTAGAAAGTAGCAACAAGGCTGTGAGGGAACTGTGCGGGGTATACCGACATGGTTGAAACAGTCTGCTACGTTGATGTGGCACTTTGGTATGTACCGGTAACCCTTGAGTTCAGTCAAGGAGAGTACGGGGCCTCCGCGTGGTGTCATGAAGCATCAACAGACCTTAGGAACCTTAATTGAACTATCTTGGCCTCTTTAGGGTAGTGAGATAACTGACTTTGGTGCAGTCCGAGGTTGGTTGATACCTGATACTACACTCAATTGAGGGTTGCTTTCCTAGAATATTTCGGTCGCCAGTTCAGTGGCTAAACCGAAACGATGAACAATGAAAGCAGTCCAGTGATATTGGGACCCTTAG
The DNA here is from genome assembly GCA_948472305.1 of Vicia faba. Classification (NCBI taxonomy): domain Eukaryota; kingdom Viridiplantae; phylum Streptophyta; class Magnoliopsida; order Fabales; family Fabaceae; genus Vicia; species Vicia faba. The sequence goes on along the minus strand of OX451739.1, from coordinate 1,632,971,901 downwards.
AACCCGGTTACTTCTAATAGGACAGGTTGAGCCCACCAACTTCAAGAGGGTAATACCTAGACCTCATGCTGGCCTAAACTCTAAGGGCTTCTCTTGTGTGACTTGTGTGCCTTCGTACTTGACTACTTGCATGCTTGTTATCTGACACCTGAACTACTTGCAGGTTTTGTTTATAGTCCTTAATTGGGACTCATAACAGGGTTTACTAAGTTTCTTGCAGGTTTTGTTTATAGTCCTTAATTGGGACTCATAACAAGAGTGTACTAAGTTTCTTGCAGGTTTTGTTTATAGTCCTTAATTGGGACTCATAACAGGGTTACTAAGTTTCTTGCAGGTTTTGTTTACAGTCCTTAGTTGGGACTCATAACAGGGTTTACCTACATTACCCCCATGCATACCATAACATCATACCATTGCATACATCCTAACCCATTTCAAGGATCTTAAGGGCTTGTGATGCAGGTCATGATGAACCAACTGTCCAGCAAGGGGCAAAGAGGATTTATTTTCCTCTAGCCATGGTTGTCAGAGGCTATAACCCACTTGATATGGTGAGCCTTTGACCCTTGGAAGAAAGACTCTCAACAAATATGAATTTCTTTCAATCAAGCTACCGGATCCAAATGCTAACAAATTTTCTTGTTTACCCCGCGAGGTCCTTGAAAACATTACATGCATGTCATACTCATCATTGCATAACAGGTATCCTTGTTGCAGGTCACTTACCTTTCTCGCTGTTTATTTCAGCAATGGCTTCACAACAAGATAACCAGGACCTTCACGCTCAAGAGACTCAGTTCAAAGAGATCTTCCTAAGCCTATCCAAGGGGCAGGAAGAGTTGAGGACACTCCTCATGGGGAATCTGATCAGAAAGAGTCCTGAAGATGACAAGGACAAACGGCTGAAACGTCTACAAGCTGAGGTAGACACATTGAAAACCCAGATGCTGGGGCAAAGGGCACTCATTCAAGGTTTAGCTCAGGAACAAGGAGAGCTGAGGGCCATGATCAGTCAGCTTCACCAAGACATGAAGCAACCAGCCCAAGTCAGGGACCCAGTCATTAATCAACTTCCAAGAAGTTAAAGGTTTAGGCCTCTCCAAGCTCCTATTACTTCACAGGTCCAACAACGACCTCGCCCAGAACAACGGGCTGATCAGAGCAAACCAGACAAGCCTAAAAGGCAGTTCACCAAGATCAACATGTCGCTGGATCAAGCACTACAACAAATGTTGGAGGCAGGGCTGATCACCTTAAGGGCTCCTCTCCGGAATCCAAACACTTCTGCCCCTAACTATCATACCAATGATAGGTGCGCAAACCATTCTGATAGCCTGGGGCATACTACGGACAACTGCTGGCCTCTCAAAAACAAGATTCAAGACATGATCGACGCTGGAGAGATTCAGTTTAAAGTACCTGAGACTCCGAACATAATCATTGCTCCCTTGCCAAATCATGGCTAGGATTGAGAAATTTTTATTCATTCGAATGTTCAAGTTGAAATTTTCTTTTGTTCAAACATTTACTCATGTTAAACATTGTTATTTCATTAATGCATCGCACATGTCTGTTTTGAAGCAATATATTCGTATTCACTATATGCAAATTATTTTCATTTTTTTCTGATGATCAACGCTCGATTAATAATGCTAAGCCTCTTGAGGGAGGATGATGAAAACGATACCATGATCCTTACAGTATGCTTTTGAACAGACCCCGCTGATGAGGTACAGGCATTGTTTCAATACCTAAACACTGGAGTTATAAGGAAGATAATCCCTCGTCAACCCCTCTGAGCCAAAGGAGTAGGAGTTTTTCTTTTCGAAAATTAAAACCCTTTATCATAACCTGGGGCAGGGTAGTTCTCTCAGTTGATCCAAGTGCATAACAAATGGCACCAAAGAGGTCCCTACAAAAAAAAAAGAAGACAGTGATGATTCCGAATGATCATAAGGATAGGCAGTCATTAACAAAAAAAAAACTAAAGCCCAATAAGTCAAAACCTATGAACGAGACTTACAAAACTGGGGCATCCCGCTGACTGTAATCACAAAAGAAACAATTCAGGCAAAAGTTAGGGATAGCGAAATCAAAAATAAAGAGGTCATACAAACCCTCAACAAAAACAAAAAAAATGACTGCCTATTCAGAATAAATCATCAATATCTGAACCATCATTGGAACATCAGGACAAAGACTCAAACAAGGTCTAACGTACGATCAACTGAGTTTAGGTTTGAAGAACATCACGAAGAGCGGGTGGGTACAAATAAAATTTGAGCCTTTATCCTTTGTTTCTTAAACCGTGAACCAGGCCACGTTATAACCCTTAAAAGTCCTAGCTGAAGCAGGGATTAGTTCGAAAGCATACTGTTACGAAAGGTATCCTGACTCCTTAAGGCCTACGGTAAAATACGAAGTTGACATCACGTTTTATAAACATTCATTTGTTTTATGAAAGAGAATGCATTTTCAAAATCTTCAAGACAGACATAAGCTTTGCATTTTTAACATAACTTTGTTTTCATATGACTTTTTGTTTGAACAGCATAGAAATTCGCACGACGAATACCTAGTGAACAAAAACACTTCCAATCAAGGGGCATGGCATGAGCATGGTCCATCATCTGGGGCAATCCAATCAAGATTCGGAGAATCTCTCAAAGGCCAAATAGCCTGGTGCAAATCTCCGCCTGAGTCACTTGGGGCATTCCAGCAACAAATTTTGCACGATCAGACATCTTCTGGTGGCGTGACAAAAACACTTCTAAACAGGGGCAACTCCCTACATTCCGAGAACATGGACATAGCCGAAAAATACTACGCAAAATCAAAGACCCGCTAGGTTGACATACCTAGGCAGAAATCAGGGCTTCCCAACGAACCAAAAGGGTTCGGGCAAAAATAAGGGATGAAAATGAAAAATCTGTACACCCGGCAAGTCGAAAACCTGAAAAGGCGGCTTAGGCAAAAATGGGTATCCCGGTGGACTGAAAACCCGAAAGGGCGGTCCAGGAAAAAGTTAGGGATCAAAGCGTACGACTATGTCCTGTCATCTTATCACCTGCCTACCAGAAGAAGGTTTGTTCATCAACAACTATCAGCACCTCACAGGTCTTCCTCTCATACCTCAGAAACAGGGGCAATAAAGAGTTGTCCAAGCGATCTAATTGTTCTGTCCTCCAAGGTATCAAGGTAGGTTCAACTGAAGAACACAACCAGGTATCTTAATTCCCCAGAGAGTGAGCCAGCAAGCAGTATACTCTCCTCAAGCAAAGCAGTTATCAACCTTAAGGAAGTTGGGTATCCTCCCGCAGATCTCAACCTTCCCCAACAGCATACAGCCTTAACAAGCATCCCCGGCAATCTTGATTTAAGATTGTTCCCCGGCGTTCTATCAACATGCAAAGGAGTCACTTCCCCGGTACAGTTCAAAACTTCCCCAGGAGTCCAGCCCAGTGTCCCCGGGAAAGTGGAATCCATCTCCCCCAAGCAGTAAGCTTATCCCCAGTAGATTCTGGAAGCTTATCCTCACAGAGCACGAACGCGTCGTCCGACTTTATTCAAAGAGTTATGCCCTTACCAGGATATAACTGGGTTATCCTCAGCTAAAAGCCACGGAAAGATCGTCCTCGACGAAGCCTTCTTATCCCCAGCGAAGTCTATCAACACTTCCAATACAACAAGGTTATCCCCAGCAAATTATTATCAACATTCCAGCAAAGTACCTCTCTCCCCACAGAGTATTGCTTCCCAGCAAGACCGTTAGAGTACCTTTTCTCCCCGCAGAGTAATCCATTCGCCAAGTTCATTCCCCAACGGAGTCATCTTCTCCTACCGGTATTCTTGCAACTCTCATCCCCAACTGAAGCAATAAATCAATACTTCAACATCAGCCCAGGAGTGACTTCCCGACACCCGTCAAGGATTTACTTTCCTAGACGAAAACATACATTCCAAAACATCACATTCTCATACATTATAGCATGCATATACGCATCGTATCTTAAATCTCATTTATGTGGAGAACATCATTGCTTGATCCATATCATGCATTGCATATGACTGACCTTTACCTTTCAGGAAAGATTCAGTTAAGTTCTCAAGCTACACTCCAAAGACCTTGTCTGGTTCAGTTAAATCGACTCCAAAGATTTTCCTGGTTATTATCCAGTCAAAGGCGTTCTCTGGTCTAGTTAAACCGACTCCTAAAGGTTTTTCTTTTAAAAGACTCAGTTGAAGACTCCAAAGACCTTGTCTGGTTCAGTTAAATCGACTCCAAAGATTTTCCTGGTTATTATCCAGTCAAAGGCGTTCTCTGGTCTAGTTAAACCGACTCCTAAAGGTTTTTCTTTTAAAAGACTCAGTTGAAGACTCCAAAGACCTTGTCTGGTTCAGTTAAATCGACTCCAAAGATTTTCCTGGTTATTATCCAGTCAAAGGCGTTCTCTGGTCTAGTTAAACCGACTCCTAAAGGTTTTTCTTTTAAAAGACTCATTTGAAGAATCCAAAGACCTCGTCTGGTTCAGTTAAATCGACTCCAAAGATTTTCCTGGTTATTATCCAGTCAAAGGCGTTCTCTGGTCTAGTTAAACCGACTCCTAAAGGTTTTTCTTTTGAAGACTCCAAAGACCTCGTCTGGTTCAGTTAAATCGACTCCAAAGATTTTCCTGGTTATTATCCAGTCAAAGGCGTTCCTGGTCTAGTTAAACCGACTCCTAAAGGTTTTTCTTTTGAAGACTCAGTTGAAGACTCCAAAGACCTCGTCTGGTTCAGTTAAATCGACTCCAAAGATTTTCCTGGTTATTATCCAGTCAAAGGCGTTCCCTGGTCTAGTTAAACCGACTCCTAAAGGTTTTTCTTTTGAAGACTCAGTTGAAGACTCCAAAGACCTTGTCTGGTTCAGTCAGATCGACTCCAAAGATCTCCCTGTCTCTTATACAGTTGAAGACATTCAAGACCTAGACCGGTTCAGTTAATCGACCCTAAGATTCTCTGTTTCTTATCCAGCCCAAGGCCTTCTCTAGTCCAGTTAAATCGACCCCAAACAGATTTTCCTGATAAAGACTTAGTAGAAGTTATCTATGGTTCTCTCCCCGATACTGCGGAGGTGGTAATCCCAGATTTCGCTCAACGATTGCTGTTGAAGTGAAGTTATCCAAGATTCTCTCAATGTTTGCTGTTGAGGTTGTAGTCGCCTATGGTTCTCTCCCCGATACTGCGAAGATGATAATTCCATCCAAGGTTTTCTCAATGATTGCTATTGAGGTTGTAATCGCCTATGGTTCTCTCCGCGATACTGCGGAGATGATAATTCCCACCAAGATTCTCTCAATGTCTGCTGTTGAGGTTGTAGTCGCCTATGGTTCTCTCCCCGATCCTGCGGAGGTAGTAATCATCCCAAGATTTTCTCAACGATTGCTGTCGAGGTTAAAGTCACCCAAGGTTCTCTCACTGTTCCTGTTGAGGTAGTAACCACCCCTAGTTCATTCATCGTCTTTTGAAGCTCCAGATCTAGCTCCTGTAACCAGTCAGGACACATCTACACAAAGAATTTGAAGACCAGCTCCTGTAACATGCCAGGTACTCATGTTTCTTTTTGCAGGTACGCAAGTTCTCGCTAAGGAATCTCTTAAGCGATTGACATCCAGATGGCATCTATAAGCCCATCCATCTATCCATCACCTCTCAGCATGGCATCTATAAGCCCATCATCCTATCCATCAATCTCCAAATGGCATCTATAAGCCCATTCCACTATCACGCTGTTACTATGTGAGCGCAAATTTCTGGGCACTCTAGTGTTCAATCATCTTCCACCTTCGGATTACGAAAGGCACGTCAGCCAATCTACATCCTCAGGTCTAAGAAGATTGAACAGGGGCAACTGTTGTACCCCAAAATTTGCCCTCCCATATTTCTCAAAATATTTCAAGAAAAATTCACAAGTCCAACCTGGCGCATCATATTCAGGTGTTCTTTCGCCAAGATATCTCTGATAACATATTCTCAAATTCAGGTTCGGCTCAAGAGTCAATTCTTTAAAGAAGGTATCCGAATGTGTGAGTTTTCTCGAAGAAATATGGTGAAAAAAGTGTGCTGAAAGTGCAGTTTTTATGCGCTAAAAAATTCATAACTTGAAGATCGTGGCTCGTTTTGAACCCGTTCTGGTGGCCAAAATTCCGTCTTGACATTATCTACGTTTTCATCTCTCACGGCTGGAAGCCAATTTCGATCAGAAGGTCTTCAAAAATGTGGATTTATCAAGTATTTTCGTGCAGAAAATTTGTGACAGAAGTTTATTTGCGTCATATTCAGAAAATCATAACTTGGTCGATTTTCATCGTATTGAGCTGGTTCCGGCGCCAAAATTTCACAAATTGAGTTGGCTACATTTTCACAGAAGGTATTAAGTTCAAACAGTATTCAAAAGGCCTTCGTTTTTTGCTCAGAGTGCGTGACACACCGAAAATCCTGAATGTTGAATATTATTTCATCTGGGCCGAAACTTCGAAAATTCATAACTCGGTCAATTTTTATCGGATTGGGCTCATATTTTTACACAAGGTCCCTGACTTGTAGATCTACAACTTTGCTTCAAAAGTCGAGACCAAATTATGCACCGATCAATACCAGTTTTTTATTGAAGAACGTGTCAGAGTTGACACTGGAGCCCAAAATAAGTTTGTCTGAGCTGAAACTTCAAAAATTCATAACTAATTCACCGTTTATCCGATTGAGTCGATTTCCGGACAGGAGTTAGTTCTCGATGCCGGCTACATTTTGTTTTCACATTTCAACTTCAAAAAATGCACTTAAGTCCCTGCGATTTAGCCTGGAAAGTGACGAATTCAAGTGAATATTGGAGGCCCAATTGCACATTCAAAGCCCATTTGCTTTACCCTAATTTCCATTATATAATCACCTTCTTTTCACACAAACCAGAGAGAAAAAAAAGAGGAAAAAAGAGAGAAAAAACCTTGCCACAACACTGTTAGAATATCAAACTCTTTCAAGAACCCTAAAACCTTGAAATCCTTATTATAAATCTCTCTCTCACTACAAACAAGCCATCTCAGTTACAAACTAACATCTTATTACTTCTTCAGTAAGGGTAAGGCTGGCTTGATCTCCATGATCCAAAGGGCATAAAAACATTCATGTCACTACTTTTCCAGTAAGGGTAAGGTTGATTTGATCTCCATGATCAAAAGGGTATAATCATTCATACATGTCATATTGTGCCTAAACATTAAATTTCTTCATATATTGGCTTTATTTGCATTTTATGATTTTATTTAATGTGTTCGTGAGATTCAACTGCAGATTTAGATAGGATCCCAGGTTCATTAAGGAACGTTGAGGCCAAAAGCCAAATGGCCAAAAGTTAAAAGCCAAATGGCCAAAGTAGAAAAACTTATGCATGACAACAATACATGGCGAGACAGACATCCTGAGAAGATTAAGGAACGTTGAGGCCAAAACGCAAATGGCCAAAAGCCAAAAGCCAAATGGCCAAAGTAGAACAACTTATGCATGATGAGGCCAGAACACAAATGACCAAACCACTCCAATTCACCTCCAAAAAGGGGACAGAAACCCCCCAAGGTATTGTATTTTCTTTCTTTTCCTTATTTTATTTATTTCAATTATTTCTTTTTTTAATTAATTCCTTTAATTTAACTTATTTTCATAAAATATAAAAAATAGTAAAAAACAGAAAAGTCATAAAAATCAAAATATATTTATTTAATTAATATTTTTTGTAAATAAATCTCACTAATTAATTAGATTTAAATTTAGGTTTAATTCAAATATTTTTCTTAATAAATTAAAAATTTGTAGAATTAGGGTTTTAATCAATTTTTATCCTTTTTCTTTTCTTTTCACTAATAATTAATTATTTATTTTTATAAATCAAATTGCCATTAATTAATTAATTTAATTTTAGGTTTAAATTTTAACATGTTTTTTCTTAATAAATAAAAGTTGTAGAATTAGGGTTAATTAGTTAATTTCATTTAATTCACATAAAAAACCATAAATCCAAAAAACCTCAAAAATAATTTCTCTTTTATTTTAATTGAATTAATTTGTAAATAATAATTTAATTTCATTAAAGGGTCCAACGCCCTCGTTTCCAATTTTAATTCCTATTCGCGCATTTTTATTTATTTCCTTCTTTTAAATATTTATGTAACTCTCCCAAAGCCTTGTAAACTTAATTTCTCGCACTTTATTTTATTTCTTTATTTACTTTCCGTCAAATCGGGTCCTGGATTTTAATTTTGGCGATGTGGACCCGCGCCTTTGTAATAGTTTAGGAATTTTACCTTTCCGCTCTTTTTTTAACTGTTAAATAAATGCATGCAAGAATGAATGACAAAAATAAAAACAAGCGCATAGATCGCCCATGACATGACAAGATAAATGCAAATGAATCTGACACACAAAATCACACACCACCCCTAGGGTACGCCTCACTGTTGCCTTGCCTCGAAAGGTGATCGTCGAGTAGAGGATGTCTTAGTAAGTCTTCATGATCCGGGAACCTGGCATGAGGGTAGCTTCTAAGGTGTCTTCCCATTGCTCTGGTGATCACCATGTCCCGAACTTTGAATTGACCCGAACACCTCCAACGGTGGTGCTACCTACCTCTCAATGGTGGGATGACACTACTTTAAAGGACATCTACACAGAAGAATTCCTTAGGGTAGGTAGACGACTCTAGATACTTGCTCTAAATTTCAAAACAAATCAAAAATACTTTTCACACCAACACATTTTCAAAAAGCTTTCGAAAGCATTTTTTCAAACACTCTTGAGGACTGATACAAGAGTCGAACTGGAATTTTCAAAGAAACTTTTTAAAACCCACAGTTGAAAAGCAAACAAACCATTTTTGAAAACACAAATGAGCAAGTATCTAAGAGCCCATGGATAACCATGGATAGAAAGGGTGCTAACACCTTCCCTTTCTATAACTTACCTCCCGAACCGAGAGCAATCTCTATAAGGAATTTTTCTGTGTTTTTGTCCTTTCCATTTGGAGAAAATGAAAGACGGTGGCGACTCTTGCTTCCGCGACATTGCGCGAACCAGCGTTAAACAGTCAGTTCCAGATCCACCGATCACAGTAATAAACAATGAATTGAAACTTTATGGCCCGGTGTCTTACCCGGGGCACCGTTGGCTTCATTTGTGAGGGCATATTACTTGTCATTTCCATATATCATGAATAAAGACATTGGACGTTTTTCGCATTTCAAATATTGCACCCCTTTTCTTTCTTCCTTTATTTATTGCAAAACAGCTATATTTACACACACTCACCCATACAGGTTTCAATCCACTCTGGATCTCACTGGTAACGACTCTACTACTGCCAGTTATGACTTCGAAAATCCGATCAACTTAGCCGAAGACGAAGGTGAAGATGATTGCGAAGTGCCTGGTGAGCTTACAAGACTGTTACTCCAGGAAGAGAGGGCCATTCAGCCACATGAAGAGCCAGTGGAAACGTTAAATCTGGGTACTGAGACAGATAGAAAGGAAGTTAAGATTGGTGCCAATCTGGAGCTTAGCATGAAACAACGGTTGATTCAGATGTTGCATGATTATGTGGAGATCTTTGCCTGGTCCTACGAAGACATGCCTGGGTTGGATACCGACATTGTGGTCCATCACCTGCCTATCAAGGAAGACTGTCCTCCGGTAAAGCAAAAGGTCCGCCGTATGCGTCCAGAGATGTCCGAGAAGATCAAAGCTGAGGTTATGAAGCAATTCGACGCCGGTTTTCTTGAAGTGACTTCTTACCCTTAGTGGGTTGCCAACATGGTGCCGATACCTAAGAAAGATGGTAAGGTCAGAATGTGTGTCGTTTACAGGGATTTGAACAGGGCTAGCCCCAAGGATGATTTCCCCTACCTCACATTGACGTTCTAGTTGACAATACTGCTCAGCACAAGGTGTTCTCCTTCATGGATGGTTTTTCAGGTTATAATCAGATCAAGATGGCTCCTGAAGACATGGAGAAGACTACCTTTGTTACTCAGTGGGGCACCTTCTGTTACAAGGTCATGCCTTTTGGACTGAAAAATGCTGGGGCAACCTACCAACGTGCCATGGTTGCTTTATTTCATGACATGATCCATCATGAGATTGAAGTGTATGTCGACGACATGATTACAAGGTCCCAAACTGAGGAGGAACACCTTGATCATCTACAAAAGCTGTTTGACCATCTGAAGTTGTACAAGCTGAGATTGAACCCGAACAAGTGCACCTTTGGGGTAAGATCTGGAAAGTTGCTAGGCTTCGTCGTAAGCGACAAAGGTATTCAAGTAGACCCTGCCAAGATTAAAGCCATACAAGAGATGCCAGTTCCTAAGACAGAGAAAGAGGTCAGAGGCTTTCTAGGACGTCTAAATTACATCGCTCGATTCATCTCGCATCTAACTGCCACCTGTGAACCAATCTTCAAGCTGCTGAAGAAAGATCAGGTAGTACGTTGGAATGATGAATGTCAGGCCGCTTTTGACAGAATCAAAGAGTATCTCCAAGAACCACCCATCCTTATGCCACCGGTTGAAGGGAGACCTCTGATATTATACCTGACAGTACTTGACAACTCAATGGGGTGTGTGTTGGGGCAGCATGACGAGTCTGGCCGAAAAGAGCATGCCATTTATTACCTTAGCAAAAAGTTTACCGACTGTGAGACCCGATACTCACTGCTCGAGAAAACTTGTTGCGCTTTGGTATGGGCTGCTCGCCGACTGAGACAGTATATGCTGACTCACACTACTCTGTTGATTTCAAAAATGGATCCAATAAAGTACATATTCGAAAAGCCTGCTCTGTCTGGAAGAATAGCAAGATGGCAGATGATCTTGACGGAATATGACATCCAGTACACGACTCAGAAAGCAATCAAAGGAAGTGTATTGGCAGACCATTTGGCACACCAGGCAGTGGACGATTACCAGTCAATGAACTTTGAATTTCCTGACGAGAGCATCATGATTGTGACTGATTGTGAAGTACCTGGACCGGATGAAGGACCTGAGGAAGGATCCCGATGGTCTATGCACTTTGACGGAGCCTCCAACGCTTTGGGTAACGGTATCGGCGCTGTGATCATATCCCCTCAAGGAACTCATACTCCACTTACTGCCCGGCTATGTTTCAACTGCACCAACAACATGGCGGAGTATGAGGCATGCATCATGGGTCTTCAAGCTGCAATTGACTTAAGGATCAAGTTTCTGAGTGTCTTCGGAGATTCCGCTCTCGTGATCAATCAGATCAAAGGCGAGTGGGATACGAAACATCCGAATCTTATTCCTTACAGAGAGTGTGTGTTGACATTGATCCCCCATTTCACAGAGATCACTTTTGAACACTTCCCAAGAGAGGAGAATCAGTTGGCGGACGCGTTGGCTACAATGTCTTCTATGTTCAAAGTCAAGTGGGACAATGAAGCTCCCCGGATCATCATCTGGAAACTGGACGAACCTGCATATTATTGTGATCTTGAGGCTGAGACAGTAATTGAGAAACCCTGGTACCATGAAGTGAAGAGGTACTTGGAAGCTCAAGAATATCCTGAAGGTGCAACTGTCAACGACAAGAAGTTTCTGAGAAGGTTCGCAGCAAAGTTCTTCCTCAGCAACGACATTCTATACAAACGAAACCATGATTCGACCTTACTGCGCTGTGTGAATAAGTCTGAAGCAGAAAGGATCATGGCAGAGTTGCACGAAGGTACCTTCGGAACACATTCCAATGGACACACCATGGAAAAGAAAATCCTTCGGGCAGGATATTTCTGGTCCACAATGGAAGCTGATTGTTACCAACATTCTCGGACATGTCATAAGTGCCAGATTTATGCAGACAAGGTGCACGTTCCTCCAGTTCCTCTGAATGTCTTGACAGCACCTTGGCCTTTTGCAATGTGGGGCATAGATATGATCGGCGAGAATAAACCTACGGCATCCAACGGGCATCGCTTCATCCTTGTAGCAATTGATTACTTTACAAAGTGGGTTGAAGCAGCTTCCTACGCTACAGTAACCAAGAATGTTGTGGCACGGTTCATTCGACATAACTTGATCTGTCGATACGGTGTCCCGGAAAGGATCATTACGGACAATGGTACCAATCTTAATAACAAGATGATTACTGAGCTTTGTGAGCAATTCAAGATACAGCACCACAACTCTTCTCCTTACCGGCCGAAGATGAATGGGGCTGTCGAAGCAGCTAATAAGAATATCAAAAAGATTGTGCAGAAGATGACAGTGACCTATAAAGATTGGCACGAGATGTTACCGTTCGCTCTTCATGGGTACCGTACCTCAGCAAGAACGTCAACCGGGGCAACTCCCTTTTCTTTGGTCTACGGCATGGAGGCAGTCTTACCAATTGAAGTGCAGATACCCTCTCTTCGGATAATGAAGGATGCAGATCTGAGCGAAGATGACTGGATCCAGACTCGACTTGATCAGTTAAATCTAATCGATGAAAAGAGACTCACTGCTATTTGTCATGGTCAGACGTACCAAAAAGAACGTCAACCGGGGCAACTCCCTTTTCTTTGGTCTACGGCATGGAGGCAGTCTTACCAATTGAAGTGCAGATACCCTCTCTTCGGATAATGAAGGATGCAGATCTGAGCGAAGATGACTGGATCCAGACTCGACTTGATCAGTTAAATCTAATCGATGAAAAGAGACTCACTGCTATTTTTCATGGTCAGACGTACCAAAAACGGATAATCAGGGCATTTAACAAGAAAGTCAGACCACAAGAGTATCAAGTTGGGGACCTGGTAATCAAGCGCATCATTCTTCCTCAAAGTGATCCCAGGGGCAAATGGACCCCCACGTACGAAAGGCCGTTTGTGGTTAAACATGTGTTCTCAGGAGGAGCCATGATTCTAACTACCATGGATGGTGACGACCTTCCTCACCCCGCCAATGCAGACATAGTAAAAAGATACTACGCATGATAAAAGACCCGCTAGGTTGACATACCTAGGCAAAAATTAGGGCTTCCCAGCGAACCAAAAGGGTTCGGGAAAAATGAGGGATGAAATGAAAAAATCTGTACACCCGGCAAGTCGAAAACCTGAAAAGGCGGCTTGGGCAAAAATGGGTATCCCGGTGGACTGAAAACCCGAAAGGGAGGTCCAGGCAAAAGTTAGGGATTAAAGCGTAATACTATGTCTCATTGGATCACTTTGCATCCAGAATCCGGTATCAACTATCAAGTTCAAACGGCATCGATCAATCAGCTTCATCGTCAACTGAGCAGCAAAGTGATGAGACGCTCGAAGATATAAAGGCGATAGCAGAGTTGGAACCCAGTGGGATTATTCTTTTCACATAGCTGTTTTATTTTCCCTTTTTCACAAAATTGTATAAACTCTGTTGTTCGGCGGCGTTCTCTTACTAGGACGTCAACCTCCTGTACAAAAACGCCTATTTACAGGCAATTCAAAAATCAATACAAATTCACTTTTCAGCTAAAATTGCCAATTGTTTTTCCTTTTCTGTTTTGCTTTGCGAAGAATGTCCAAGGTTCAATTTGTGATATATGCATTTGACAATAATTCCTAACTCATAAGTATTTGCATACGAAACAAAGGATTAATTACAGGTAACATTAGAAACAGAGGCAATAATGAGTTGTCTAAGCAATCTAAGTGCTCTGTCCACCAAGGTACCAAGGTAAGTTCGGCTGAAGAACGTAACCAAGATATCTGAATTCCCCAGAGAGTGAGCCAGGATTCAACAACTCTCCCCAAGCAGCTGGTCCCCAATCAGTCCTGAACAAGGCACGATATCTCCACCAAGTCAGCAATACTCTCCCTAAGCAGAATTAGCCTACTCAGTCAGCCTCATGGAAGTTGGATTCTCCCCAGCAGATCTCAACATTCCTCAACGGAGTATACAAATATTCTTAACAAGCATCCCCGGCAGTCTTGATCTAAGATTGTTCCCCGGCAGTATACATACATTCAGTGGAGCCACTTCCCTAGTATATTTCAAAAATTTCCCCAGGAGAGTCCAGTCCAAAAGTTTCCCCAGGAAAGTGGAATCCATCTCCCCAGCAGGAAGCTTATCCCCAGTAGATTCTGGAAGCTTGTCACTCGCAGAACACAAACGCGTCTCCCGGCTTTATTCAAAGGTTATTTCCCCACCAGGATATAACTGGGTTATCCTCAACCAATTGCCACGGAAAGATCGTCCCCGACAAAGTCTTCCTATCCCCCAGTGGAGTTCATCCAATCTTCTAACAGAGCACAACAATGGTATCCCCAGTGGAGTTATCATCAAATCTCAGCAAAGAACCTTTCTTTCCCCACAGAGTGCTCCCCGCAGAGTAATCTAGTCGCCAAGTTTATTCCCCAACGGAGTCATCTTCTCCTACCGGTATTCTTGCAACCATCATCCCCAGCGGAAACAACAAAGCTCTATTCCTCAACATCAGCCCAGGATTCAACTTCCCGGCACCCGTCAAGGATTTACTTTCCTAGACGATAGCACATTTCATAAACGTCACATCTGCATACATTATAGCATGCACATACGCATCATAAATATACAATCTCATCACGCATGTCATACATCATGACATCGCATACAACTAACGTTTTGTCTTTTCATGACAAAAGTTAATACAAAGATGATTGCTATCAATAGTCGTGATTCCAGATCCGATTCCTGTATCTTGCCAGGGTGTATCTGTTGACAACTAATTCCAGACTCGATTCCTGTATGCTGCCAGGGCACGTCTGAAGAGTTCGAAGATCCGATTCCTGTATCTCGCCAGGGTGTATCTGTTGACGACTAACATTACCAGACTCGATTCTTGTATCTTGCCAGGGAACGTCTGAAGAGTTCAAAGATCCGATTCCTGTATCTTGCCAGGGTGTATCTGTTGACGACTAACATTACCAGACTCGATTCCTGTATCTTGCCAGGGCACGTCTGAAGAGTTCGAAGATCCGATTTCTGTATCTCGCGAGGGTGTATCTGTTGACGACTAACATTACCAGACTCGATTCCTGTATCTTTCCAGGGCACGTCTGAAGAGTTCGAAGATCCGATTCCTGTATCTCGCCAGGGTGTATCTGTTAACGAATAACATTACCAGACTCGATTCCTGTATCCGGCCAGGGCACGTCTGAAGAGTTCGAAGATTCGATTCCTGTATCTTGCCAGGGTGTATCTGTTGACGACTATATTCTCCGGACTCGATTCCTGTATCTTGCCAGGGCACGTCTGAAGAGTTTAAAGATTCGATACCTGTATCCAGCCAGGGCACATCTACATAAATAGTTTGAAGGTCAACTCTTGTAACAGGCCAGGTAATTATTTTCTTTCTCAGGTACGCAAGTTCTCGCTAAGGAATCTCTTACGCGATCGACACCTAGATGGCATCTATAAGCCCATCCACATACCGACAGTCTCCAAATGGCATCTGTAAGCCCATTCCCACCATCACGCTGCTGATACTTAACTATGTGAGTGCAAATTTCTAGGCACTCTAGTGTTCAATCATCTTCCACCTTCGGATCACGAAAGGCACGCCAGCCAATCTACATCCTCAGGTCCAAGAAGATTGAACAGGGGCAACTGTTGTACCCCAAAATTTGCCCTCCCATATTCTTCAAGATTTGCCAAGATCAAGGTTCAAAATCTCCCAAGGGTTGCACAGTCCAATTGCCTCCTAACACAGTCAAAATTAGGGTCTTGGTTCTGGCAAAGAAATTGAAGTTTCCAAGGGACCAATCAAGTCCCATATGCCCATAAACATTGTCAAACATTCATATGTCAAGTTTCAAGACTCACAGCATCAAATTGCACAGTCAAAACCCTAATTGCTCTACAGTCAACTGCAGGGGCAAAATGGTCATTTGACAGTCAAAAGTCAAAAATTTTGGTCAACATCTTATTTTGAAGCCACAAACATCATTTGATCAATTCTTGATCATGATTCTCAAAGCATGGCTTAAAAAGTCTCAAGATGCAAAAGTTTCTATTTTGGGACAGTTGAAAAAGTCAACTGCAAATTGACCAGAGCATAACTCCTTCATGGTTCATCAGAAAAATCCCATCCAATGCTCATTTTGAAGAGGATGAAATTTCCTACAACTCATATTCACACTTCAAGTCCAAGAAATGCTCTCACAAAAAGTTATCAATTTCAACATTATAGGTCATTTTCAAAAGTCAACAAAAGGCACTTTAAGTCAAAGACCATAACTTGAGATTGGTAAATCAAAATGACATGGGACTAAAGACATTGGTTAGAGGACTTCAAGACCTTTCCAAAATGTCCAAGAACATGATCATAGCTTCAAAATTGAGCAAGATATGCCTTGTAGAAGTTGGGAAATTTTGGGAATTTTGAAAAGTCAACTTTGCTTCAAAAGCTTCAAAATTGCTAATGGGCCACAAATTCTTCCATGAATCATTACCCAAAGGCTATGCACGACCCATTGACCTCAAAGGGATTTATTTTCTTATTTTTGATTAATTATTTGAATTTTTATTATTATTAATTCATTTAATTAGATTTAAATAGGAGAAAAATATCAAAATCATGGTTTTAAATCTTTTTTGTGCAGCAAATATCTTCCACATATGCAAAAGATTTCGTGCATCATCTCAAGGGGACAAAGATCATCCCTATTTGGCAAGTTTCCATGGAAAAAAGATTGAAAAAAGATGTGAAAAAATCAAAGATTGAAATCATTAATTCAATGGATTATGGGCTTGTTTCTTGACCTAATTCCATTCACCTACAAAGGCATAACATAACCCTATTCCAATACACACGAAAAGCTGCTCAGAAAAGGCATACCAATTTGCAATTTTTTATAAAAAAACTTGAACACTAAAATCCTAGTTACAAGGCGATTCAAGGTCTAAAAGCTTGTCCATTACGTTCCTGACATTGCTAGGAACGTGTTGCAATCAAGAACCAGTCTCCAGACCTCAAGAATTGGTAGAACAACGTCACACTTTTCTTGAACATGTCCATAATCGTTTTTTTAATTTACATGCATTATTCATGAGTTTTAATTGTTGATTCTTACTAACAATGATATTCTGAAGCTGTTGGTACCATTCAATTGAACTATGGCTTCCTAAATAAGAATCTACCATTGTTGAAACCTAGGGTTTCAGAAGCTTCGAATTAGGGATTTCTGTATATGGAAAAATTGGATCTCAAGACTTATGCCATTGAACTCAGGAGCTCCATACGAACACAACCATGACCTCGCGCCCTTTTTATATTGAGGCATATGCTAATCGCTATTTTCATGAATTGCAGTTAGTGTGGATTAAAAACCCCCGCTATTTGATTATATTACAGGTACAAAAAGGAAGAAGACGCATGCGTGGCTTCATGTGGTTGGACAATTCAAATATTCAGCGCGCTTTTTTTGCTTCATACCATTAACGCTTTGTTTTCTATTATAATAATTATGTTCCATAATATTAACAAATGCGCGCACTAGCTCAGTTGGTGGGTGAGCTGTCTTGCAGGTATTGGGACCTGGGTTCGATTCCCAGGTCCCCCCACATATTTGATAATTTTTGCTTTAATATGTTCCCATGCAATTTCCAGCCAAAGGTCCACCATACGCATTCACATGCTAGTTTTCCACATAATTTGAATGATCAATCCAAAGGCCAGAACGTGAAGACCACCATACACCTGGGTCAACCATCAAGCATGTGATCCTGGAAAGTCAAAAAAGGGCTTCATTCTGGTGGGCCAAAATGCTTCAAAAACCTCCCTAATGGGCCTGATACCCCCCATGGTTTGCATCATTTTTATTTTTATTTGATTTTCCTTTTTATTCTTTTAATTGTTTTTTTTATTAATTTCATAAATTAATTTTCATAATATAAAATACAGAAAAATCAAAAATGTTTATTTTATTAATATTAATTTCACCATTATTATTTTTGTAAATAAACTTTAACAATTAATTAGATTAATTTAGGTTTCAAAACTTTAATATTTTTCTTAATAAATTAAAATATGTAGAAACTAGGGTTTTTTTAACATCATCATCTTTTTTTTTTATAAATAATTTTCTCATTATTATTATTATTAATTATCAAATAATTTTGTAAATACACATGTACATTAATTAATTAGCATAAATTAGGTTAAACTTGAATATTTTCTTAATAATTAAAATAACTTAGAATTAGGGTTCCTTTTAATTTTAATTTTAATTTTCTTTATTTTCATAAAACAAAAAAACCTAAAAAACATTTCTTTCCTCTTATTAAATAACTAATTAACTTTTTTTATTCAATTTAATTTCAAAAGGGTCCAACGCCCTCAAACGTTCTATTTTTATTCTTTTCGCACGTTAATTTATTTTCTTTTCGAATATTATGTAACTTCTCAAGCCATGTAATAGTAACTAGGTTTTACTTTCCGCATCTTTTATTAAAACAGGTCTTTGTTAATTTGGCGATGTATAGACCCGCGCCTTGTAATAGCGTAGGATTTTACTTTCCGCATTTAAATTTCCACACTTTTAAATTATAATTGCATGAAAGAATGTATGGCCTAAATTAAAAACAAGCGTAGATCACCATGATACATGTACAAGATAAAACATAACTGAAAATAACACACAAATTCACACTTCACTTCTAGGGTACGTCTCACTGTTGCCTTACCTTCGAAACGTGGTCGTCGAGTATAGGACGTTTTAGTAAGTCCTTATGTCCATGATCAATGGCATAAGGGTAGCTTCTAAGGTGTCCTACTATTGCTCTGGTGACCACATTGTCCCTACAAACGAATTGACCCGAACACCTCCAACGGTGGTGCTACCTACCTCTCAATGGTGGGATGGCACTACCTTAAGGGCATTTACACAGCCTAATTCCTTAGGGTAGGTGGCTGACTCATAGATACTTGCTCTATTCAAAAACAAATCAAAACTCTTTTCACACCGACACTTTCAAAAAAGCTTTCAAAACAATTTTTCAAACACTCTTGAGGACTGATACAAGAGTCATGCTGAAATTTTAAACGAAACTTTTTCAAACCCACTCACACTTTGAAAAGCAAACCATTTCGAAAACACAATGAGCAAGTATCTAAGAGCCCATGGATAACCATGGATAAAAAGGGTGCTAACACCTTCCCTTTCTATAAATCTACCTCCCGAACCGAGAAACGTTCTCATAAGGAATTTTGTTGTGCTTTTGTCCTGTCCATGTTGGAGAAAATAAAAGACGGTGGCGACTCTTGCTTCCGCGACATTTCGCGAACCAGCGTTAAACAGTCAGTTCCAGATCCACCGATCACAAACGGTAATCAATGGTGTTGGCTCATCAAATCCTAAAACTGCATGGGACGATGATGATAAGAAGAAAGTTCTCTATGATAAAAAGGCAATAAACCTTATTCAAGGTGCACTTATCATGGATGAATTCTTCCGTGTCTCAGCATGCAAGACATCAAAATAAATATGGGATACCTTGGTACAAACTCATGAAGGAACGGTTGAAGTAAAAAGATCAAGACTAAATACCCTGAGTCAAGATTACGAATTATTTCGAATGCAGCCCGGAGAAACCATTCTTGACCTAAAAAAGAGATTTGTGCACTTGACAAATCATCTAAGTTCTCTTGGTAAAACTTTGACGAATGATGAACTAAATCTGAAAGTACTTAGGTCCTTAACTAGGGAATGGCAACCAAAGGTAACGGCAATTTCAGAAAAGAAAAGTCTCTCCTCCATGATGTCCGCAACATTGTTTAGGAAACTTCAAGAATATGAAACGGAACTTGGAAGACTTGAAAAACATGAAAATCAAGAGAAGAAATCCAAGAATATTGCTTTGAAGATAGATTCCAAGGAATTTGAAAAGGAAGACAATCCGGAAGAAGATGAAAATTTAATGCTTCTTGTTAAAAGGATTGGTAAGTTCTTTGGTAGAAATGACAAACCCTTTTCTCATTCAAAAGGAAAGAAACAATTTAATAAAAAGGAAGCTTCCACATCAACACAAGAAGTCACATGTTATGAATGTGGTAAGCAAGGTCATATCAAGCCGGATTGTCCAAAACTCTCCAAGAAAGGTGGCTTCAAAAGCAAAAAGGGATCCAAGAACAAAAAGGCTTATGTTACATGGGAAGATAATGAAATAAGTTCCTCATCCGATTCTGATAGTGATGAAAGTGCAAATCTAGCATTGATGGCCTCACACCATTTCGATGATGAAGACAATGAGGTTTGTAATGAATTTTCTCTTTTTGATAGTGATGCAGAAGGTGCTATAGATTAACTATTGAATGAATGCAAAATTCTGTATAAAACTATTTCATCACAAAAGAAACAAATTTCATCCTTAGAAGAAAAATGTGAATATATGGAAAAAAATTCAAAGAATAAAAACAAAAATTAAGTGATAAACAAAAACAGAATTTTGTATGCAAAAATTGTGAATCACTCTCTTTCCAAATTGTCCAATTAAAAAGAGTCATTGAAAGATATGAAAAATGTCAAATTGGTTTGGAAGGTGTCCTTAGCCAACAAAGATACTCCAATGACAAAAGTGGTCTTGGATATACAAAGTTTTCAAAACCAAATTCTAATAAAACTATATTTGTTAAGGCTAGTGATCAATCATCCAAAGAGAAAGTGAACAAACCTAAAATAGTTCATCACTATCCTAAGAAGAAATCTTATCCTTCTAGATATAGAAGTAACTTTGAACCTACTTGTTTTTATTGTGGTATTAAAGGCCATACACC
Source organism: Vicia faba (assembly GCA_948472305.1). Lineage (NCBI taxonomy): Eukaryota > Viridiplantae > Streptophyta > Magnoliopsida > Fabales > Fabaceae > Vicia > Vicia faba. Next base: position 1,632,951,084 of record OX451739.1, on the reverse strand, counting down.
TAATGCTTGCTATGTTAGAACCTTTAGTGTGGCAAGTGGACATTATGTGTGGGTAAAGAAAGGCACTAATTATGAAGGACCCAAAGCAACTTGGGTACCTAACAAAGCCTAATCTGTTTTGCAGGTATGCTTGAAGACCACATGCAATCTTTGGTATCTTGATAGTGGTTGTTCAAAGCATATGATAGGAGACATAAACCAATTTTAAAATCTAGTGCTAAAGGCCAAGGGTTTTGTCACTTATGGAGACAATAATAAGGGAAGAATTCTTGGCAAAGGCAAAGTTGGTGCTCCAACTTTCACATCCATTGAAGATGTTCTTTATGTTGAAGGACTAAAGCACAATCTTCTTAGTATTAGCCAACTTTGTGACAAAGGCTTCAAGATCAAGTTCACCAAGGATGAATGCTTGATAGAAGACGAAGTCACACATGAGGTTATACTTAAAGGTAAAAGAATCAATAATATTTTCATGATTTTCCTTGATGATCCATCTTTGAAGGTAAAATGTCTCATGGCAAGCAATGATGATTCATGGCTGTGGCACAAAAGAATTGCTCATATTCACATGGAACACTCGAATAAAGTAATCAAGCATGATCTTGTCATTGGATTGCCTAAGAGAAATTTCGTCAAAGATAGACTTTGCGATGCTTGTCAAAAGGGGAAACAAACAAAATCAACTTTAAAATCTAAGAATATGGTGTCCACTACAAGGCCACTACAATTGTTACATATAGACTTATTTGGTCCATCGAGAACAAGAAGTTTCGGAGGTAATGCATATTCTTTGGTTATTGTTGATGATTTCTCTAGATATACTTGGACATTCTTTTTAGTGCAGAAAAGTGATGCATTCAAGGCATTAAAGAAGTATGCTAAACAAATTCAAAATGAGAAGTCTCTAACAATTGCCTCCATAAGAAGTGATCATGGCGGAGAATTTCAAAATGCTCTATTTGAAAAATTCTGTGGAGAACATGGAATATCTCACAACTTCTCGGCACCAAGGACTCATCAACAAAATGGAGTGGTAGAAAGAAAGAATAGGTCTCTTGTGGAACTTTCTAGAATAATGCTTAGTGATTCAAATCTTCCAAAATACTTTTGGGTGAATGTAGTGAGCACGACATGTTTTGTTAGCAATAGAGTTAACATAAGACCGGTCTTGAAGAAAACTCCATATGAACTCTTCAAAGGGAGGAAACAAAACATTTCTTTCTTTCACATCTTCGGATGCAAATGCTTTGTCTTAAACAACGACAAAGATAACCTTGGTAATTTTGATGAAAAATCAGATGAAGGTATTTTTCTTTGCTGCTCTCTTTCTATTAAGGCATATAGAATCTACAACAAAAGAACTTTGACAATTGAAGAATCAATGCATGTATCTTTTGATGAAACTAACCCCTCCAAGGAGGATAATATTGTTTGTGATAATGATGATGATGAAATACTAGAAGATTGTCAAGAAAATTCTTCCAAAGATCAACCAATTTAACACGAAGAATCACTCCAACAAGAGTCAAATCTCAATGATCTACCAAAAGAATGGAGAACTCATAGAGATCATCCTATCGATAAAGTAATTGGTGATCAAAGTCAGGGTGTGACAACAAGATTAAATCTCAACGATGCTTGCCTAAACATGGCGTTTGTCTCTTAAATTGAACCTTCCAAAGTTGATGAAGCCTTAGGCGATAACCAATGGATCATCGCTATGCAAGAAGGATTGAATCAATTTGAAAGGAATCAAGTTTGGGAACTTGTCCCAAGGCCAAGCAACAAACACATTATTTGAAAAAGATGGGTGTTTAAAAACAAACTTGACGAGAATGGAATAATTGTTCGTAACAAAGCAAGGTTGGTAGCACAAGGATACAATCAAGAAGAAGGAATAGATTTTGAAGAAACTTTCTCTCCGGTTGCAAGGTTAGAAGTTATTCGTCTCTTACTTGTCTATGCTTGTTCATTAAATTTTTAGCTTTTCCAAATGGATGTCAAAAGTGCATTCTTGAATGGATATATCACTGAAGAAGTCGATGTTAAGCAACCCCGAGGTTTGAAGATTTCAAGCATCCATCTCATGTATTTAAATTTAGAAAAGCTCTCTATGGATTGAAACAAGCACCAAGGGCATGGTATGATAGTTTAAGCAACTTCTTATGCGAAAAAGGTTTTGAAAAGGGAAAAGTTGATAAGCCTTTGTTTATCAAGAAAATCAAAGATGACACTTTGCTAGCACAAGTCTATGTTGACGATATCATTTTCGGTACTTCAAATCAAGAAATGTGTGAAGAATTCTCAGCAATGATGCAAGGAGAATTTGAAATGTCTATGATGGGTAAAATGAACTATTTTCTTGGACATCAAATCAAACAACTAAAAGATGGCATCTTCATCAACCAATCCAAATATTGCAAGGAACTCTTGAAAAGATTTGACATGGATAACTGTAAGGCAATGTCTACACCAATGGGTTCCGATTCATATATTGATCAAGATGAATTAGGCGTTTCCATCGACATTACAAAGTATCGAGGTATGATTGGCTCCTTATTGTATTTGACGGTAAGTCGTCCTGACATAATGTTTAGTGTTTATCTTTGTGCCCACTTTCAAGCTAATCCAAAGGAATCTCATCTCACGGCGGTAAAGAGGATGATGAAGTATCTCAAAGGAACAACAAATGTCGGACTATGGTATCCTAAAGGTAGTGTTTACAACTTAGTTGGTTATTCTGACGCGGATTATGCAGGTTGTAAAACAGATAGAAAAAGCACAAGTGGTACTTGTCACATCCTTGGTAATGCATTAGTATCAGGGGCCTTCAAGAAACAAGCATGTGTTGCTCTTAGCACGACCAAAGCTGAATATATTGCAGCGGTTAGTAGCTGCGCTCAAATTTTGTGGCTCAGACAACAACTCTGTGACTACAGACTCGATCTAGGATGCATTCCTCTACGGTGCAACAATACAAGTGCAATAAACATTACGAAGAATTCCATCATGCATTCAAGAACTAAACACAAAGACATACGACATCATTTCCTCCGTGATCATGTACTTCAAGGAGATGTCGAGGTAACCTTTGTAGATACTCATAATCATCTTGCCGATATCTTCACTAAACCTTTGGCAAGAGAAACGTTCTACAAGATTCGAAGAGAGCTTGGCATACTTGACGAACACGACATATAAGGTGCCTTCTATCCTTGTTATGATTTTGTTTATATGTTTTAAATATGCTATATGTGAATATATGTTAAATGGTATTTAATTTTTTAAGAAAAATTTGGTTTTGGTCATTTTTGTTGATGCAAATCGTTTGCACAAATAGTGTAAATCGATTGCTCACTGAGTATATTTTATTCTGACCTTTCTGTTTCAAGTGCAAATCGATTGCACCATAAATGCAAATCGATTGCACTCTGTGCGTTTCAGTTTTATTTTGGTTCTGTTTTATGTGCAAATCGATTGCACCTGTATGCAAATCGATTGCACGTACTGTAACTTTCTTTTATGACAGAAAATTATGTTGGTCAGAATTCCTCTCTCTCATATTCTCAATCCAAATAAACTTTATTACAACCCACTCATTCATATCTACTCAAATCATATCCAAATTTCAGCTCTCAAACACCTTTCTCTCTCAAAAAACCTAAAATCCTCAAAACCCTAAATACCTTACCCATGGCTTCAAGACAAAAAAGAAAGGTGCCAGCTTTAGAAAAAGGGAAGAATAAAGTTGATTCATCGTCTAATCCATTACTTACATCTCTCACCGAAGAACAAGAAGCCAGATTCACAAAGGACTTTTAAAGGAAAATAGTATCCAATCCCAAATATGGTATGCTATCATCCTTTCCACAAGAATGCTTCTCTTTTCAAAATGATTTAGCTGCTTATGGTCTAGAACCATTAATTTCATCATTTGGTCCATATTATTCGGATTTGGTAAGAGTATTTTTCAGCAATCTAACTCCCCAAAAAGGAAAAATGGTGACATATGTGTTGGGTACTCGTATCTCTCTAACACCTAAGGTTATTGGTGAGATTCTTCATATTCCTTACACTGGAAGTTCTCTGTACGATCCTGAAAACTAGGCATGGGATGACTACCAGAAAAAGGATTTCTATTACAGCATTGGGAGGTTAAGTGAAGCTGAATTCCGTGCCAAACGGATTCGTGGTCTAGGCGGAGTAATTCCATCCAGAGACTCCTGGAGTGCAGGTAACTTCTATATAGACGATCGCCTATTTCATTACTTTATGGTCTATATTATGTTTCCAAGAGCTGGAAACCACTGCACTGTGACCAACCTAGAAATGCAACTGATTTATGCAAGAAAGAAGGGAATAAGTGTTAACTGGGAAAGACTTATAATGATGCATATGCTGAGAGTCGATGCAAAATCGAAATTTCTTCCATATGCTTATTTTTTTACTTTAATTATGGAGAAATTTGGAGTGGATTTTGCCGGGTTTGAGAAAGTGCATATGGATCCAAATCTGAATAAGATTTCCATCAAGAATGTTGACTCCAGAATGGGCGTGCATCACAACCCGGAAACAAAAACTATCACTTACATTGGTGAAGATGTTATTGGTGATGAAGGGAATAATCACGAAGTCAAAGTCCGTGAAGCTGTGCCTCCTCCACCTACTTCTCCCTCTGGTCCATGCAATCAAGAGCTTATAGATTACATGTCTCAACAATTTTCTTCCATGAACACCAACATCAACAACCAGTGGAATACGATCAATGATTCTACGACAACCCGGATTAATGACTTTTGCACAGATGTGAATCAACAATTTTCTTACCTTTACTCTCATATTCACATTCCACCATATGATCCAAATAATCCAACTGCACCTCCTAAACACTACACAGAACCCCCTCTTCAACAACAATTTCCGAATCAAGGCTCTTGGTCCTATAACCACCAGAACATGCATCACCCTTGAAGTTCTGGCCAACTCTATTTTCTGTTATATCCTTGTCTTGTTATTCTATGTTTTGTTTGTTAAATTTATGTGTAATCGTTAAACAAATTGTGTTGCTTGTTTAATTAAAGTTTTCTTGATATATTGCTTTATTACTGTTTGTGTTGTGCATCTTTCCCTTCTTTTTGATAATGTCAAAGGGGGCGAAATATGTGGTACTTTATGCTTGTATTTTTCCTTGTCTTAATTTTTAAAGGTACTCTCCAACCAAGATGAACAAATACAAAGGATTCCAACCTTCTCATACATAGGGGGAGTTTTGCATCTTAGGGGGAGAAAATCTCTTTCTGGAAACTACAACGCATAAAGCATGATTGTTTGTCATCATCAAAAAGGGGGGAGAATGTAAAATCAAGCTTCTCAAATGAACTTTTGTTTTGATTAAGACAAACCATGATTGACAAAGAAGGCAAAGATTTATGATCAAGCTCAAAGCATCTATGGATAAAATCTTCAGTTCAAAGCTCTTAACAACTTTCAAGGTATAATGATATTATTTACTTTGATCTTAAGATATAGATGCTCAATGGTGAATAAGAAATGTTTTATAAATCATTACTCAAGTTTTTGAAAGTTAAAATTCATTTTTCACTTGAGTGCAATCGATTTGCATATTAGTGCAATCGATTGCATGCTTCAATTTTTTAGATCTTTTGCTTCTGTTTCTCAATGCAATCGATTTACATTGTTTGTGCAATCGATTGCATACTTCAAATTTTCAAAACGTTTGCTTCTATTTCTCAGTGCAATCTATTTACATTGCTTGTGAAATCGATTCCACTCACTTATTTTTTACTACTGACTTTACATTCAATCGATTTACATTGCTTGTGCAATCGATTTCACACTTAAAACTTTTGAAAATATAGCTGTTGAAACCCCATGCAATCGATTTACACAAAGGGTGCAATCGATTGCATGCTGCACGATTTGGAAAAACAACAGCTTTTCACATGTTTGTTCATAATACCTTTTCATTGAAACCTTTCACTCAATCTTGGCATTTGTTCATGATTCATTTTCAGAACTTTATGATGTTTCCAAAGGGTGTTATGAACATATAAATATTCATTTTCAAAATCATTTTCAACACCTCTTCCAAATATATTTTCTGAATTTTCAAAATACAAACTCAAGCTTTTCTTCACTTTCATGCATAAGTTTTCTGCACACTTTCATACATTATTAAACAGAAAACTTTGAGCAATTATATCTTGAGTCATTGTACAATATTATTATTGGAAGATAAGATCATTCATTGTTAAATCACTCTAAGTGATCAATACTACTCAACTCACTCAAAATCAAATATTGATAGTTACTTACTTATTTTTCCAGGATTGTTGGAAATAAGTTTAAGTGGTTTTTAAATCTTGTCTTTCCAGGATTGTTGGATACAAGTGTAGTCACTTTGAGAGGATTGTTCTCATAGTTGACATAGTGAAAACCCAAGAGGATTGTTCTTGGTCCAAGAGGATTGTTCTTGGCTTTTTGTAGTTCTTGTTTAAGTTTTCCACAATAAGGAAATCTCTTTCATGTTGAAAGGGTACTGGAGTACTCTCGGACTGTGAGGGGAACCAGGATATATCGCCCATGTCTCTTTATTTTTCTGCACTTTACTCTTTCCTAAATTCACCATTAACCAGAAAAATAATATCCATCATCACTAAAACCAGAACTTTTAAAGCACCTAATTCACCCCCCCCCCCCCCTCTTAGGCGCACTTCGTACTTACAATTCGTTGTTGGAATTCATGTCTAATTCCCCAAGTGATTCATATGGAGATCTTCCTCTGGCTATTTGGCATTTTTTAGAGATTCCTTGAATCTTGACTTGATTGCCCTAGATGATGGACAATGGTCATGCCGTGCCCCTTGGTTGGAAGTGTTTTTCCACTTGAGGTGAACCTTTTCATTGAGAAAGTTTTTATTCACTAGATATTCATCATGTGAATTTCTATGTTTGTCGAACAGATAACTATATGCAAACAACGATATTAAAATAATGCAAAGTTTATGCTTGTCTTGAAGTTTTTGAAAATTCATTTTTTTAGTAAAACAAATTTTGCAAGAGGGTGATATCAACTCAGGATTTATAGCAAGTCCAACAGGAGTCAGGATACCTTTTGTAACAGTATGCTTTCGAACTAACCAATGCTTCAGCTAGGACTTTTAAGGGTTATATCGTGGCCTGGTTCAAGGTTTAAGAAACAAAGGATAAAGGCTCAAAATTTATTTGTACCCACCCGTTCTTCGTGATGTTTTTCAGTCCTATGCTCAGTTAATTATGCATTTTGAATCCCATTTGAGTTTTGGAATGTCCTTGATATTCTGGTGATGGTTCAGATATTGAACATTTGTTTAAGAAGGCAGTCATTTTTGTAATCTTTTTTTTTTGTCGAGGATTTTTAGTAACCTCTTTTTTGGTTTTCGTTATCCCTTCTTTTGCCTGAACTATTTCTTTTGTGATTACAGTCAGCGGGATGCCCCAGTTTTTTTCTTAAGTCTCCTTCATAGGTTTTGACCTAATGGGATTTTATTTTGAGAGATAATGACTGCTTATTTTGATGATTACGCGGAACCTATCACCGTCTTTTGATTTGGAAGGACGTCTTCGATGCTATTCATTGTGTACGAAGCGGAAGATTGCGACTGAATTCGCGTCTAAATTGACTGAGAAACTACTCTGCCCCAGGTTATGATTAAGGGTTTTAATTTGTTTGAAAAGAAAAACTCCTACTTCTTTGGCTCAAAGGGGTTTACTAGGGATTATCTTCCTTATAACTCCATTGTTTGGGATTTGAAACAACGCATGTACATCGTCAGTAAGGTTTGTTCAAAAGCACACTGTATGAGATTGTGGTATCGTTTTCGTCATCCTCCCTCTAAAGGCTTATAGCTTTTTAATCGAGATTCGAATATCACGTAAAGGAAGCAACAAAATAGTTTAAATAAAATGACAATGAAATCATTCAATACAAACATATGCGATGCATTAATGGGAAAACCAAAGTTCGACATAACAGTAATTGTTTGAACAACAAATGAAATTACAAATGAAAAATAAAAAATGAATTGGATGTTCTCAATGATTTGGCCTAGGAGCAGTGATCACTTTGTGAGTCTCTGAAGGGTCGAATTCAATCTCTTTGGAGTCAATCATATCCTGAACTTTGTTCTTCAGAACCTAGCAGCCATTTGTATCATGTCCAGGACTATCAGAATGGTATGCACACCTTTCGTCGGGGTGGTAACTAGGAGCAGAAGTATTGGGATTTTGTAGAGGAGTCTTTAACGTAATCAATATTGCTTTCAACATGTGTTGTAACGCTTGAGCTAGTGACATGTTGATTCTGGTGAATTGCCTCTTATGTATGACCTCTTTATGTTGGTTCCCCTATTGGTGTCGTTGCATGGGTGTAGGATTAGAGACCATTATTGCCCCCATAGATTGATTGTGGCCGTCTGCCTTATCACGGCCCTTCTGGCCATACACAACATTGGCTTCCCTCTTACCAGCAAATGGCTTCTTCTCACCATTAGAAGATGCAGTCATCGGGATCTTCCCACTCTTGATACCACTTTCGATCCTTTCTCTGGTCAGAACCATCTCTGTGAATCCAGATGAGGAAGTCCCAATCAGCATATTAAAGAACGGGCCTGTCAGAGGGCCCATGAACATATCTACCATTTCCCGATCATTCAGAGGAGGTTGTACCCTTCCAGCTATATCCCTCCATATCTGGGCATATTCTTTGAAGCCTTTGCTAGAACCCATAGACATGCTTTGAAGTTATGTATGAGTTAGAGCGAGGTCAGCATTGTATTGGTACTGCTTGTAGAAAGCAGCAGCCTAGTCTTCCCAGGTATCTGTTCTTTCTAGCTGGTAGAACCACTCCAATTGCGTGCCAGCTAAACTTTCTTGGAAGAAATGGACCCATAACTTCTGGTCAGCAGTGTGAGGTTGGATCTTCCTGACATAGGACCTTAAGTGCACCTTAGGGTAGGAGACACCGTCATACTTAGAGAACATGGGCACCTTGAATTTTGGGGGGATGATCACGCCAGAAACCATCCCTAATTCTTCAAAGTCCAAGCCAGGTATATGCTGAATCTCCATAGCATTGAGACGATCCTCTAGCTGTTTGTACTTATCATCAGCAGGAGGATATTGCTCCTCAAAAATAATTAGCTTCATCTTCATCAGTCCCCGGGTTGCTATCTTCTTCATGATTGTCCCCCTTATTTGATAGAGTTGAAAGATCTAGAGCTCCCTTAACCGGTCCTCTGAGTTTTCTTCCCATATTCAGGATGCCAGTCGGTTTCTTTGCCTTATTCTTCTTCTCTTTGACGATCAGAGCTTTCAGGTCTTCCTGCCCCTGGTTCAGAGTCAAGAACATTTGTTGGAACTGAGCGTTTTAAGCTTGAAGGTATTTTACTGTTTGTTCAAGGGCCATTTCTTTTGCTGAAATAAACAACGAAATGATGAGAAACCTATTTATGCAATGATATGTATGACATATGTATGCAATGTTTTCAAGGATATCACGGGGTAAACACAAAGAGATGTTAGGAGTTGACTGCAGCCTTGACTGAAGAACTTCGTATCATTGAGTGTCCTTCTACGAGAGTCAAGCTCACCATATCAAGTGGGTCATAGCCCCTGACTCAAGTTTTCGTGTTTTGGTCTTTTGACGGTATTGGCTAGAGGAAAATAAATCCTCTTGCCCCTTGATAGACGTCTGATTTATCAAAACTTGCATCACAAACCCTTGATATCCTTGAAATGGTTAAGGAAATGTTGTGGCATGATGTTATGATGTCATGATTATGCTAAGAAATCACAGATATAGCAAGCACAAGCAAATCACACCAAAGACCTTAGGTTTAAGGCTTGCATGGGTTTTAAGGTAATACCCTCTTGAAGTTTTGATTGGTTCAACCTGTCCTATAAATAGTAACCGGGTTCTAAGGAATCTCAATATCACTGATCTTTCCCACAAGTTTCATTTTGATAGGCGACTGACTCGCAACCAAACAAAACTCGGAAGTCAAATCTCAATGAGTGTAACATCGAGTATCTTCCGACTTTGGGAATACACCAAAGATGGCCATCTCACTATGTCCTAATGGCCAAGTTGTTCAATTAAAGGTTCTAAGGTCAGTTGACGCTTCATGACACCACACAGCGGCCCCGTATTCTCCTTGATTAACTCAAGGGCTACCGGTACCAACCAAAGTGTCGCATCAACATAGCCATCACTTCAACCGTGTTGGTATACCCCACACAGTTTCCATGATTTATTGCTACTTACCTAAAAGGTTGTTCCCCAGATCCGGGTGTAGCATCTATAGTAACCCAAACAGTACCCTTAAAATTAAAGCAAATAAACAGACAAAGAAGAAAAATGATCTAGACCCTAAGGTAAACCCCACTTTTAAAAATCCCCAGCAGAGTCGCCAGTTCTGTTATACGGTGGCAGAACTGACTGTTAATACTGGTTTGTGTTTTTTGTTCGCAAATGTCACGGTAAGCAAGAGTCTCCACCGACTTTTCTTTTATCCAACAAAGGAAAGGGTGAAAAGAACAGAAAAAGACCTTTTTCAAGATTTTTTGAGTAAGGGGGGTAGATTATGGAAAGGGAATGTGTTAGAACCCTTTCCATCCGTGGTTTTCCACGGGCTCTTAGGTACTTGCTCATTTTTTAAAAATGTTTTCGTGTTTGCATGTTTTGAAATATTTTGTTTGCTTTATGATAAATCTTGTATCAGTCCTCAAGAGTGTGATAAAGCGTTTTTGAAAATAAGTTTGAAAGTGTATAAGTGTAAAAAATTCAGTTTTGAGTAAGTACTTAAGAACTTGTCTACCTACTCGAAAAAGGACATTCTTTTCCTCCTTTCCTTTAGATAGTGCTATCCTACTATTAGTGAGTAGGTAGCCCTAGTCATTGGATGTTGAGGGACTATCGAAAGGGATGTTATGGTCATTGAAGACAACATTTAAGGATATCTTAGCGTTCGAAGGGAATGTCATCATATAGGCAACATCGAGGAGCAAGATCATTTCTTGTAGGCAACTCGAGGAACTGTAAGGAACTATGATCTTTATGATGACTTTTAAACTGAGGGTCTTTGCTAATATATCCCTACATTCGAGGGACATGACCATTATTTTCTGAGGCAACCAAGTGAGGTATACCCTAAGGATGCAAGTGTCAAACAATGTGTTTTTTCAGTTATGTTTATTCTGCAATTAGGATTTTCTATCGTTCATTTTTATCTTTCCATACAATCCTATTAATCTAAGCATTGCATAAAATATAGTAGCAGAAGGTAAAGACAGAAATGTAAACCTAGGCTATTACAGAGCTTTGGGGCAGTTACATAATAGTGAAGAGTGCGGAAAAGAAATCCTAAAACTATTACATCCCGGAAGCAATTACATGATAATGATAAAAAAAGCGGGAAAAATAAAGCTATGCTATTACAGTTGAACGCATCCTATACACTTTATCTAAGAAAACAAAAATAAGATGAAAATAGTAAAGAAAATGTTTTGGTGATTTTTTATGAAAAAAAATGATTTATGATAGTTAATTAAATAATCCTAAGAAACCTAATTAATCTTAATTAATAAAAAATGTTAATTTTGAAAAAAGTTAATTAAAATACCTAAATACTAATTAGTTTTAATTAATAAAAAAAAGGTTAATTTTGAAAAAAGTTAATTAAAAAAAATCTAAAACCTAATTAATTTTAATTAAAAAAAGGTTTTTAAAAAAAGCTTATCTTTAATGATTAACAAAAAAGGATTAAGTTTGCCAAAAAATAGATATAGGAAGAAGCATCAATGGAAAATATGGTTAGAAAATACAAATAATGCAAATGTCAGGGGTATCGAAAGAATGAAAATAGGTAAAAGGATAAATAGAATAAAACCAAAACCAATAGGGGTGGGTGTTGAACTCACGCCTTTAACCTTACTTATCACCTCCTTTACCACTACGCCATGGTGTCGTTGGTTGTTGTTATGATCTGACTCAGTGTTTTATAATAACCCTGCATAGGACCATTACGATGGTCCAAACCATTAATGTTGAATCTCATGAACACATTAAGAAAATTATTATACCATGAAATACAAAGAAAAAATATATGAAAATTTATAATGTTAAAACTGATATGGCATGTATGAATGCTTCTACACCCTTTTGATCATGGAGATCAAACCAGCCTTACCCTTACTGGAGAAGTAGTGAGATGGAGGTTTGTAACAAGGATGACTTGTTTGTAGTGAGATAGGGGTTTGTAACAAGGATTTCAAGATTTTTAGGATTCTTGAAAGAATTTGATATTTTGACAGGGTTGTGGCAAATGTTTTCTTTCATTGTCATGTCTGTGTGAAAAGAATGAGATTATATAATGGAAATTAGAGCAAAGATATGGGCTTTGAATGTGCAATTGGGCCTCCAATAACCACAAGCAATAATGCATATTTTTATTCACTTGAGTATGACACGTTCCAGACTAAATCTCAGGGACTTAAGTGAAATTTTTGAAGTTGAAATCTGAAAACAAAATGTAGCTAACATCAAGAACTAACTCCTATCCGAAAATGGGATCAATCAGATAAAAGGTGAATTAGTTATGAATTTTTGAAGTTTTGGCTCAAACAAACTTATTTTGGGCTCCAGTGTCAACTCTGACACGTTCTTCAAAAAAAAAACTGGTATTGATCGGAGCAGAACCTGGTCTCGACCATGGAAGAAAAGTTGTAGAAATCTTAGTATGTGACCTTGTGTAAAAAGATGGTCCCGATACGATAAAAATTGTACGAGTTATGAGTTTTCGAAGTTTCGATCTAGATGAAATAATATTCAGCATTCAGGATTTTCGGCATGTCACGCGCACTGTGGCCAAAAAACAAAGGCCTTTTGAATACCATTCGAACTAGATACCTCTTTTGAAAACGTAGCCAACTCAATTTGTGAAATTTTGGCGCTGGAACCAGCTCGATACGATGAAAATTGCTCAAGTTATGATTTTCTGAACATGACGAAAATAAACTTCTGTCACAAATTTTCTGTACGAAAATACTTGATAAATCCGCATTTTTGAAGACCTTCTAATCGAAATTGGCTTCCATCCGTGAGAGATAAAAACATAGATGACGTCAAGACGGAATTTTGGCCACCAGAACTGATTTAAAATGAGCCACGATATTCAAGTTATGAATTTTTTAGTGTGTAAAAACTGCACTTTCAGCACACTTTTACACCATATAACTTCGAGAAAAATCGCACATTCGGAGACCTTCTTTAAAGAATTTACTCTCAAGCCGAACCTGAATTTGAGAATATGTTATCAGGGATATATTGGCGAAAGAACACCTGAATATGATGCACCAGGTTGGACTTGTGAATCTTTGAACCCCGAATCGTTGCGAAACGACGACCCGATCTTCAGCACGGAAAATACTGAGAACATCCATTGGCAAAATAAACGTCACTTATAACCTGACGAAGCTTGCTAAATATACCTTGATTACATAACTATAAAACCAATGATATGTATGTATGTAATAATGAAATGTAAGCCAAAAAGAGCGAAATAAAAAGGGTAAATTTTGGGGTACAACAATTGCCCCTGTTCAATCTTCTTAAACTTGAGGATGTAGATTGGTTGGTCTGCCTTTCGTAATATGAAGGTGGAAGATGATTGAACACTAGAGTACCCAGAAATTTGCACTCGTCTGAAATGATACTTGACTGTGTAGATAACATCGAGAATAAGCTTACAGGTGCCATCTGGAAAAGATAATGGAAGATCGTCGGAGATGGGCTTAAAGATGCCATATGGAGCACTGTTGATTTCATGAGATATTCCTTTGTGAGGGTTCTTATTCCTGTTGTTGAGGAGGAATCCGTTGAGGAATGTTGGTCTTTGTTTTTGGAAATAGAGTTTTAGGAACTTCAGTTGTCCATTACTCTACTGGGGAGTCACCTCTTGATTGAAGAGACGGAAGTGAACTGCTATCTGGTCAGGATCCAGGATTCACAGTGACTTGCTGATGATAATAAGGCCGACTTCCGATCATATTCCAGGCTTCATAGTGACTTACTGAGGAAATGAGATTAAACTGTTATATGGTCGTACTCCAGGCTTTGCAGTTTCTTAAACTGTTATCTGGTCAGGGTCCAGGCTTTGTAGTTTCTTAAACTAGAATAGAAATCAGAAAAATCTTAGTGTCGATTTAACTGAACCAGAGAAAGGTCTTTAATTAACTTTGACTAGAATGGACATCAGAATAATCTTAGCATCAATTCAACTGAACCAAACAAAAGTCTTGGAATATCTTCAACTGGAATAGGAATCAGAGAGATCTTAGTGTCGATCTGACTGAACCAGGGAAGGTCTTTAATTAACTTTGACAGGAATGGAAGTCAGAAGAATCTTAGGATTGATTCAACTGAAACAGACAAAAGTCTTAGAATATCTTCAATTGGAATAGGAATCAGAGAGATCTTAGTGTCGATCTGACTGAACCAGAGAAGGTCTTTAATCATCTTCAACTGGAATAGAAATCAGAGAGATTTAGTGTCGATCTGACTGAACCAGAGAACGTCTTTTGAGAACGTCTTTCTGAGGAAAATGCTGAAATAGTCCTTCGTTAGACACAACTTTTGAGAAGACTACCAGGTCACATAAGTAGCCAACGGTGTTTGCTGATTTGATCTTTTCCTGAAAAAGGTAAAGAGTTAGTCGTATGCAATGTCATGATGTATGGAATTCATTGTGATGATGTTCTCAAAATAAATGAGATTATGATGTATGCGATGTATATGTGCATGCCATGACGTATTAACATGGGATGCTATTGCGATATTTCTTAGTCTGGGAAAGTAAATCTCGGACTGCTGCTGAAGAGTATTGGAAAGTGAATACTTTCATTTCCGCTGAGGATGGCGAATGAACAATTTGTCGGGGATTTCCTCTTTCTATTTGAGGATATTCTGTCGAGAATTGACTCTTCTTGAGAATAACTCTGTGGAGGGAGGATGCTTTGTTGGAAGATTTTGCCGATGTAGAGAAATAAACTCTATTGGGGAATGATCTTCCGCAGTTTGAGAAATAAACTCTACTCGGGAGGAGGTTTTATAAGCTGTTTAAGATTATAAAGCTCAACTGGGGAATACAGATTTCAGCTCTCTGAAGGAACTTTGCTGGAGGAAGTAACTCTTGTTTGGGGAAGAAGAGATCAAAACTCTAGTTGTTTCTACTTTGTAGGGAACTTAGACGTCATGTGTTCGTTTGTAATGGTGACTTTGCATCAGGACGTTTCCGCCCCTGTACCTGCTGGAGAAAGTACCAGCGGAGATTTTATGGATGGATCTATGTCGTGATTGTACTTGAACATGTATTGAATGAGTGTCATAATGACTTCCATCTCTGGATCATATCTGAATTGTACTTAAAACATGTGTTGAATGACTGTCAGAATGACATCCGTCTCTGGATCGTATCTGAGTTGTACTTGAAACATGTGTTGATTGAGTATCAGAATGACATCCATCTCTGGATCGTATCTGAAATGTACTTGAAACATGTGTTGAATGAGTGTCAGAATGGCATCCGTCTCTGGATCGTAGCTGAACTGTACTTGAAACATGTGTTGAATGAGTGTCAGAATGACTTCCGTCTCTGGATCGTATCTGACCTGTACTTGAAACATGTGTTGAATGAGTGTTAGAATGACATCCGTTTTTTGATCGTATCTGAATTGTACTTAAAAAGAATTTGAATAAGTATCAGGATAACATCAATCTCTAGATCGTATCTGAACCATTTCTAGAAGAGGACTTGGTTTATTTAGAATGTTTCCATTGAGCATTCTTGTTCAATTGCTTTTGAGAAGAAATCCGCTGAGGAACATTGATTCCGCTTGATTGTACGTGATTCATTGTTGGAATTCATGTCTAATTCCCCCAAGTGATTCAGATGGAGATCTGTCTCTAGCTATTTGGCATTTTTGAGAGATTCATTGAATCTTGACTTGACTACCCCAGATGATGGACAATGGTCATGTCGTGCCCCTTGGTTGGATGTGTTTTTCCACTTGAGGTAAACCTTTTCATTAAGATGTAGACGACATCGAGAACTAACTCCTATCCAAAAATACGCTCAATCAGATAAACGGTGAATTAGTTATGAATTTTTGAAGTTTTGGCTCAAACAAACTTATTTTGGGCTCCAGTGTCAACTCTAACACGTTCTTCAATAAAAAAATGGTATTGATCGGAGCAGAACCCGATCTCGACCTTGGAAGCAAAGTTGTATATATCTGAGTCAGTGACCTTGTGTAAAAAGATGGGCCCGATCCAATAAAAATTGACCGAGTTATGAATATTTGAAATTTCAATCCAGATGAAATAATATTTAGCATTCAGGATTTTCAGCGCGTCACGTGTACTCTAGAAAAAAAACGAAGGCCTTTTGGATAACGTTCGAACTTGATACCTCTTGTGAAAATGTAGCCAACTCAATTTTTGAAATTTTGGCACGGGAACCAGCTCGATACGATGAAAATCGCCAAAGTTATGATTTTCTGAATATGACGTAAATAAACTTCTGTCACAAATTTTTTGTACGAAAATACTTGATAAATCCGCATTTTTGAAGACCTTCTGATCGAAATTGGCTTCTAGCCGTGAGAGAAGTAAACATAGATGACGTCAAGACGAAATTTTGGCCACCGGAATGGGTTCAAAACTAGCCACGATTCAATTTATGAATTTTTTAGTGTGTAAAAACTGCGCTTTCAGCACGCTTTTTCACCATATTTCTTCGAGAAAAATTGCACATTCGGAAACCTTCTTTAAAGAATTTTCTCTCGAGCCGAACCTGAATTTGAGAATATGTTATTAGATATATCTTGGCGAAAGAACACCTGAATCTGACACACCGGGTTGGACTTGTGAATCTTTTAACCCCGAATCGTTGCGAAACGGCGACCCGATCTTCAGCATAGAAAATACTCCACGAACATCCATTAGCGAAATAAACGTCACTTGTAACCTGACGAAGCTTTCTAAATATACCTTGATTACATAACCATAAAACCAATGATATGCATGTATGTAATAATGAAATGTAAGCCAAAAAGGTCGAAATAAAGAGGATAAATTTTGGGGTACAACATATATTTTTAAAAGGGAATAAGGAAAAGTTAAATTAGTTTACAATGGTACGTGAAAAGTTAGAGAACGCAAGGGAAATGCTAGGGCATAGAAGAATAAGAATTATCCATCCATTATAAGCTTGAAGAGATCAATCTTTAGGAATATCAAGGTAAGGATGGGTAATCATGGTTGATTATGATTGGTATGAGAGGAAGGTAGATATAGGTTTTGTTGATTCTATTAAGTGATGATGATTTGGCATGTATGTTTGTTATGATTGATGTTTGATATACCATGATCTAAATTGATATGTATGTGTTCATGTTATGTTATTGAGTTTGGAATTGTGGTGATTTTGGTGTATATTGGATGAGTATGATGATTGAAAATTGGACTTTGGAAAGGCTGCAAATGTAGCAAATCCTACTTGGAGATTGCAGGCCCGTAAAAATTTGTCCAGCGAGCCCAAGGCGAGCCACGAGCGAGGGATTTCACTGAGTGAGCTCGAGGCGATCTCTCTATGAGGAATTCGCGAATGGTTGTCGAGCGAGGAAGAAGCGAAAGCCAAAAATTCACCGAGCGAGGACGGGGCGAATGGCTGGAAGAAGGTTTTGAAAGTGTCTTAACTGGAGTTCCGTGAATATGTTTGATGCACCGTTCGAAGCATTGTGAAGCTCATAAATAAAAATTTTACATACTTTATTTATACAAGATGTTTGAATAATAATTGTATTCCTAGTGTGTTTGAATATATGAACTATTTGAATAATATTGTACCATGATGACTTGTGATGATTGTGAAACTTGAAGTTGCTTCCTGTTGTGATTCATGTGCCTCTATTATGGAATTTATGTTCAAAATGTTGTTGTAATTCCTTGTTTCCTATGGTGATGGTTCGATTTTAATTGTTGTACTGAAATGCATGATGTTGATGATGTTGTTGTGCATGATTAGAGTCCATGCATCCATGTTATGGAACTTACATTTCGAATTATGTTGTGGCTTCGTTTCCTATAGTGATGGTTCGAGTGTTAGCAACTAAATTCTTTGTTCGGGGATATAGTGAAACGTTACCTATAATGATAGGGTGATTTGGTGACTCCGGTTCCAAGAGGGAATCAATCCTATGGTGGGGATCATGGAGTGAAATGGACCTATGTGTTCATGTTATGGTACCACATGCATTGTGTTAGTGTTGTTGCATTAACATCCTATGTGGAATTTTCATGAGTTTTTTTGATGAAATATGATGTGATAATATTTATGATTGCTATATGACCATGTGTGAGTTTTTTGATAAAGATGTTTTGTAAGCTATTTATCATGAATGAAGGTGTGAGTATATGTAATGTTGATGTTGTCAAATTGTAGACTGTAATTGTTGAAGTTTACTTTTATCTTATGCCTGTTATAATTAATTATGATTACTTACCCCTTCTGTTTTAATGTTGCCTCCACGTGGGTAATGTGCAGATATCCAGGAGTAGCTTGCAGATGTAAGGAAGGTAGCTCATTGGAGTGTTCATTAGTTTATCGTTAATTTAGAGGTGTCTTGCTCTTATACGTAATATCGGGTTAGGAACACTTCACTGGATTTTTATGTTATAATCATGTCAAAGTATTTGCAAGGATTTTAATTGTCGAACTATTTTTATTTCCACTCTTTTATGAGACTAAATGTCATGAGTTTGAACGTTGAGAATGTTTATTTGATGATGATTCCACTTTGATGTTTTAAATAAGTATTGAAGTTGTATAAATATAATGAATGTGTATTGTTTATGAATATTATTGTTATAATCCATGTTACGGAGAAGGATTTGTTATGTTTTTATAAAGTGTGACACCCTTGTGTGGTGATTTCAACTAATCTATTCATAAATTTTACGTGGGGTTTAGAAAGGTGTTACATCTCACACGATGACAATGCCACCACAGGTTTCTTTCTCGAGCACCATGAGATTGGGGCACCAAATACTTAAAAGAAATAACCAGTTGTGCTTCTTCGATCTTTCTTATCTCCACACCAATCAGCATTTGAAAAACAAGTAATCGTAGCTTCTTTGCTTTCAGAATCTTGTTGAAATAGAATTCCATAGTTTATTAATCCTTTTAAGTATCTCAAAATTCTTCTTGAAGCCTTCATGTGTGACACCCTTAATTCACTCATGTATATTCTCACTAATCCAATTGTGAAACCTTTATCAGGTTGATTATTTCACACATTTCTCAGAGGTCCAACTATTTGTTTAAACAAAGTTACATCGACTTTTTTCTTCCTCTCCATGCATTTCCAACTTCAAATTTGATTCGACAGGAGAGGATGCTGGAGTTGAATCATCCATCTTGAATATCTTGAGTATATCTTTGACAAACTTCCTTTGATGTAGCACCATTCCTTGCTTCTACATTTAATATTCCATTCCTAGGAAATAAGACAATTTTCCCATATCTTATATTTCAAATTCCCTCATCGTCAGCTCTTTGAACTTCGACAAGTTCTTCAAACTATTTCAAGTTACTATCAAGTCATTGACATATAAGAAAATGATTTTTATATCTTGTGCCACAACCTGAACATAGACACCATACTCAGACTTGCATTTTACAAATCCCAATTTGACTAAGTATGAGCCGATCTTCTTGTTCCATGCCCTAAGTGTCTACTTGAGGCTATAGAGCGCTTTGTGCAACTTATACACCTTACTCGTTTCCTTTTGAATCACAAACCTTGAAGGTTGTGTGACATATACCTCTTCGTCTAAAGGACCATTCAAAAATGTTTATTTCACATCTAAATTAAATGTCGTCCAACCTTGCTTGCATGCCAAGGCCACCACTAGTAGAACAGTCTCTAATCTTGCTACTGGAGAAAATACTTCAGAATAGTCAGGTCTTTCTCTTTGAAGAAAACCTTGAGCTACAAATCTTTCCTTATGTCTTTCTATCGACCCATCAACATTTTTTTCAACTTAAACACCCACTTCACTTTGATATCTTTTGTGTGTGATGGCTATTTGACTAACTCCCATGTGTTGTTTCTTTAGATTATTTATAAATATTTGATATAAATGACTTTCATTGTTTATTTTTAAAAGCCTTACTATAGTTGATTGGTTCAACACCTATAAGTAAAGCAAAATAAACTAATTCTCCATATGGTGTTACTTCATCATCACCAGTCACTTCATAGTCTTCCAATCATGTCGAACGAACACTAGTTCTTTGAGGTCTTTGGCTTGTGCTAGCTACACCCAATATGACTTTGATTGTGTCTGGGATGTCAGCAACTGCTTCGACTTCGACTGGAATATTTGCAATTTCTTTGACTTCATCAGTTTCTTCGTTGAAACCATAGCTCATTAATGGCTTGTTAACTATATCATTAGAATTCCAATCCCAGATAGAATTTTCATCAATCACAATGTCTCGACTTATCACATTTTTCTCATTTAATGGAATGAATGGCTTGTCTGCACTAGTTTTATGATATCCTACCAGAATCATAAGTTCACTCTTGTCATTAAGATTCCATCTTATTGCGTCAAGAACATGCTTGTAACACATAGAGCCAAACATCTTCAGATGATTAACTGATTGTCTTTTTCCACTCCACACTTATTCAGGAACCTTGTTTTTCAATTTCTTGGTAGGGCACCTATTCAGAATATAAATTATAGTCGAAACAGCTTCACCCTATAAGGATTTTGGAAAATTCTTCTACTTCAGCATGCACCTCACCATATCAAATACGGTTTTGTTTCTTATTTATGAAATTCCATTATGTTAAGGCGTACATGGAGCAGTTACCTCATGATCGTCACCATGTTCTACACAGAAATCTTCAAACATCTTGGATGTGTATTCACCACCTCCATCTGTTCGTAGAACTTTGATATTTTTCTCACTTTTATTTTTGACAAGTATCTTGAATCTCTTAAAGATTTAAAATATTTCATCCTTTCGCTTGATCACATAGATATAAAGTTTTTGATTATACTCATCGATAAAAGAAACAAAATACATGCTTCCGCCAATGGTTTGCTCTTCGAACGGGCCACATACATCTGAATGTGCAACTCCAATTATACAGGAGGATCTCATTGGCACAATAAATAATTTCGACTAAACAACCTTCACAGAATTTGTCGAGTATCACAAGACTTGGTATGTTATTTACCATATCTTGAGTAATCAGTTGATTGAGTGATCGAAAGTTTAAGTGACCAAACCTCAAATTCAACAACCAACTATCCTTGTGGTCGACAACTATTTTCAAGCATTGTACCTCTGTCGAACTGATCATAGTCTTAAATGTCTGATTCTTCGACAACGAAGATTTTAAGACCAAATTGTTCTGGGTGTCGAATGATTCGAAAGCTCCATCTTTCATAACCCCTGAGAAACCTTTTTCGACCAGTTATCCAACACTTGGTAGATTTCACCTCTTCCATGGTACATAAAGTACATCTTTGATCAAGGTTATAGCTATATTGCTCCTTTGAATAACAATGTAGCTTGTACCTCCTGCTTGTAACGAGCTATTATTAGTAAGTTTGACCTTGCTCTTCTTCGACTTGTCAAATATGATAACCACGATCTTTTTGACGAGTCATGTGATTTGAGCAACCAGAGTCGAGGAACTGGATCTTGGATTTGACATGGTTATCATCAAATGCATCCATAACCACCATACCTTCAGAATCATCTGAATCTTGGCGTGCAAGGTTCACTCATTCGTCCTTGCCTTTTGTTGATCCCTTGTCTTTCTTGTACCACTAATGATTTTCCAAGTGATCGGACTTTTCACATTTATAGCACTGCACACCTTTTTTTCTCTTCTTTGTCTTTTTATAGGAATTTCCTTCTCCTCTTTTCGAAGATTTAGTAGCCTTGTCATCGATCTTATTCTTGTGGGAATTAGACCAAGACTTATTTCCCTGAGTCTTGTCGAATTTGCCTTTAAATTTGTTGGAACCACCATTCTTTTTCCATGACTGAGCCTGTAGTTCTTGTATCAAGTCTTGAACTCATTTTCTTTCGATAATCCTAATATCATGCGCTTCCAACGAACCAACCAAGCCTTCTAATTTTAGGGTTTCAAGCTGCTTGGATTCTTGAATAGCTACGACAATGTGATCAAAGTGAGAGGTTAACATACAGATTACCTTCTCAACTATCATCTTATCAGTTAGGGTTTCACCATAACCCTTCATGATATGAATGAGTTTCTGAACCTTCGACACATACTCCACAATCTTTTCGTCTTCTCCCATCGGCAAGAATTCATATTATCGGTGCAAGGTTTGCAACCTTGACTTTTTCACCTC
The DNA here is from genome assembly GCA_948472305.1 of Vicia faba. NCBI lineage: Eukaryota > Viridiplantae > Streptophyta > Magnoliopsida > Fabales > Fabaceae > Vicia > Vicia faba. Next base: position 1,632,928,565 of record OX451739.1, on the reverse strand, counting down.
ATTCATAGTACTTGAAAAAAATATCTCATGTCTCCTTTGTCAACTCAGCATGAGAAATATTGTTGAAGTTCGTCGAATCTACCACCATTTGAATGCAATAGGCAACCTTGTAATCTTTCTTCTTGGCTTTGTTGTGAGTGGTTCTCTGTGTGTCGGTTGTATCCGCAGCCAGTACATGAACACCATTAATAACTATTGTACCCCAAAATTTTCCCTCTCATTTATCAAGTATTTTCTCACAAGATCTCCTTTGGTTAAAGACTGCACTAGGGTTGATCAGCTCAAGACACCTCCTCAAGTTCTGATGACTGAAAATTAGGGTTTGAGACTGCTGTTTCCAGTGATTTCTGGTAAACAACCGCTAGTCTTCCAAACTATCGAATAATCTTTCTGACTGTTATTCAATTCCTCTGGTAACTCACAGGATCGACTAGATTGATCCTAGGATTCCTTGGTCATTAGGGTAACTCTCATGATCGAACAGATATTCATGGTTGATATTTGAGTGTTGTATAGGTGTTTGGCTTATTTCGATTTCTCTCTTAAAGGTCTAAAGATGTAATCAAAATGTGCGTGTACGAAACTAAGTTGCATGAATAAATGTTAATTGTAAAGACATGTAAAATTGCATAAAAGGAAAGCAAATGGTTTCGAATTATAAAAACGGTTAATGTAAAGGATTTCTGGAACGTAAAAGGTTTGAAATATGAAGAAAGCGTTTAATGCAAGAAATCTGTAAATGACTTTAAGTAAAAATAGGCGTTCGAAGGATAAAGCTTGAAGGTAAAGGCATGGAAAATATGACAGTTTTCTGAAATGTAAAGTGCTTGAAATGTGAAGAAAGCATTGAAATGTAAAACTTTAATGAAGAGATTTCGAAGTGAAAAGACTGTAAATGAGAAAACTTATAAATGTTATTTGACAGAAAGATAAAGGAAAGTGCTGGAAATGGTAAAAGGTTTTCATTAAATCATAAATATATGGTGCTATCATACGTACATTGCTCTTGCATTCGTTTCCCTTGCCATGTGGTAGTTTGAATGTTACTGAGTATTTAGTACAATAGATATGACACACGAAATCCTAATACTAAGACTTCTATTTATACTAATTCGACCATAACGGTCTTGCTATAAGATTATGCCACGTTAAGAACATGCAAAACAATGCCTCTTTCTTCTTTCCACGTGTCTCCAAATGCTCCAGCACATAAATTTCAAACTTCGAATGTCCCGCTTCCATTTGAATTTCAAATGCTTTGGTATTTCTCCGTTTCGAACGCACTTCCCAGACACAACCTTGTTGTTATTTCAAGACTTCTTTAGATATGTTCCCATAATTGCCACTCGAAGCTCCAACTTTGACATGCTTATTCGAAACACTGCTTCTGCTACTTCGAAACATGATGCTTTACTTCATTTCGATCGAAACGTTTAATTCATTTGGCTTCTAATAATATTATCAAAATCTTCAGCCAACAACTGCACAAGGATAATTGAACTTTTAATGCCTCATATGACTTTCATGGATCATTATGGACCCTCAAGATTGCTCATATCAAGTTTCAAGTCTTGGATCACATTTTTGCTCAATCAATTAATCAGTTGACCTGAAAATCAGCTGTATAGGGGAAAAAGTCAATTATGGTCAATTTACAGTCAAACTTCATAATTTGTAATCCATGTCAACATTATGAACTCATATATGTAATTTGATCAAGTTTGGACCACAATTCCTCAATAAATTTGATCAGATCATCAAAAGGGCAAAATGGTCAAAATTAGGGTTTTTACTGAGAAAAGGCAATTTCTGATTTTTGACCTAGAAAATGGTTGATTGGTTGGAAACATGATCTCAAGGATTCAATTGCATCATTTTTACCTAATGATATGACTCAAAACATTTCTCAAGGTCAAATAATTGATAGTTGATTTTCAGTCAACTAATCAAAAGTCAACTACACACTAAAAAGTCAAACTTTGACTTTTTAGTCAAAATCAAATGTCAAAGATCACAATTCATCAAAACATGTAAAAATATGAAACTTTTTCATCAAGAAATCAAAAAGTCAAGATTTCATTTTGAAAAGTCAAAGTTTCCAAACCTAGAAATTTTTCTAAGTGTTGAAAACTTCATATTTTTTCACAACTTTGAGCCAATTTTTCACCATGATGCAAGATGATTCAAAGGAAACTTTTAACATGAAAGTTGTAGATATCAATGAGATCTAAAACATTTCTGAACACAACTCCTCCTATAAATGCTTGGATTTCAAGTTATTAATCCATGAAATCATGTTCATGAAACTAAAACACTTAGTGAAATTTTGAGCATTTTGGTCAAGATTTTGACCTAACTTCTGAGCCAAGTTTCACATAGTTCCATTTGGATTTTGCAAAAGTGATTCAAAGAGGGGTTGTAGAGCATATTAAAAGCTTTATAAAATGTCCAAGAAACCCCTGAGATCATTTGTGAGCATGGAGAATCTAAGGCAAGAAGTTAGGGTTTCAAACTTGTTTTGCAAGACATATTTTGTGATGAACATGAACCCAAATCCATAGCCATGCTGCATAATCCAACTTTTCAGGCCCTCTAACTTGTGTGTCTATCCTTAATCAGAATATTACACAAACTTTATGGCTATTATCCATTAAATCCAAGCTTTGTCTAAGTTAACTTTCCATTTTTGGAAGAAAGGCCAGACTTCCATTTTGGAAAAGTATGCTTTTGAAAATGTCAACCCTTCATGAGCCTCTCAATGGATCCTTCCGCATATACAACATCTACAAGTCAGAAGCAAGCTTGTTTAAAGTTCAACCACTCTACAATAGCATGTTACAAGCTTTGGGAAGATGTTTGTCATGTTTGCTTCAAAAACAAGTAAAGGTTTTACAACATGTAAATTCAAATTCTGACTTGTTGTAGAACATAAAACCCCTTGCCTATAAATACATACACTATTTGCAAGATAACACACGCATGTACAAGCCCTAAAACTCACTCAAACTCTCACAAACTCAGATTGCACACAAAACTCCATTTTTGTGTTGAAACTGACCTTACACTCCCATCTCTCAAATTACTCGTGAGTCTCCTCTCCAAATCATTCCAAAAGTTCCTAAACATCATCCATAACTCATTCCAATACATGTTACAGTTCTGTAACTCCATTTCCACCATTGTCCAAACTCAAAAATAGAGCACTGCAAGTGGACTTCTCTAGACCATTTCAGCCACTCTCCAACAAAGCTAATCATTGCATTAGCTTCCTAGGACCTCAAGGAATCTAACATGATCCTTGCAGCACCTTGAAACAAGCTCCAACTCAAAACACGAATTCCATTTTCAAGGTGAGTTTTCTGACTTTTGAACTCTTCATATAGGCATCATTTGTTTTCCATTTGTGAAGATAAATTGTAGATATCATAGCCCTGAAACTAACCATGTCTTTAGATTTCATTTATATTGCTTGAGTAGTTAGAATTTTGAATCTGAACATCCTAGAAAAGTTAGGTCAGAATTTGGTACCATTAGAAATTCTCATTCATCTTTGATTTATAGCTTTAGTTATTTACATTTCTGGAATCGTGATGAAATTTTACATAACTTTCATGTTTACATTTTTGCAAATGGTTGAGAAACAAATAAGTTACAGGGATCCTGGCTGGAGGTTGAAGATGAAGTCATTTCCAGGACCTAACTTGTGTTATGTATTTGTTGTTTTGTATAAATTAACGGATGTATAGCCACCCTAGTGGTAAGGCAGCGCGCGTATCATGTCAAGGGCGTGGATTCAAGTCCCAACGCTGCCACTTTTTGATATTTTCCAACATTTCTTTTCTTTTTGTCTCATAAAGAGGCGCTTGTGCCTTCCTCCTTTGGGCCTGGTGTTTTTTGCTAGCTTTCCACCCCCTTGCTCACTTTTGTCACATGGCCCATTTTATTTTCTTTTTCTCATTTTTATTTATTTGCTTTCATTTAATGTTTTATTTAATACTGAAAAAAATCATAAAAATTATAAAAAACATTAGATTCATATTTTTATTTAATTCATTTAATATTTACACAAAAAATTAATTTAATTTAATCACACTTTATTTATTTTACTAATTAGTTTGTAAATTAAATTAGAAACTAGGGTTTTAGTTATTTCTTTTTACACAATTAAAGATATTCTTAAAACCAAAAAGACCAAAAATATTTTTATAATACCATATATCATTTTAATTTTCTTTCGAGACAAAAACATCAAAAAATATTCTTCTTACAAACTTAATTTCTTTTCTTAATCAATTAATATTTAGATTAGGATTTTTACTTAATTTATTTTCTTAATTAATTTAGGTTTAATTTTCTTAATTTAATTAATTATTTTATTTTAGTTAATTAGGTCAAAACCAAACCCCTTTCTAAAAATCCAAACAAAAATCATTTCTTTTTTTTTATTTTTTTGCATTCATGCATTTTATTTTCAATTTTGTACAATATTCAATATGGTTGTAATAGTTAATTAGATTTAATTTTCTTACAAAATCCTCATTTGTAAATTTGTACACCCCCTCCCCTATTGTTGTAATAGCTTAGTATTTTTATATTCCGCAATTTAATGCTTTATATATAAATGCTAGTAAATTAGGGTTTGTATGGAAAGATCAAAATCAACAAGTTAGCAAACCATAATTCAAGACAAAATAATGCATGTAAATCAACACACTTACACCCTTAGGGTAAATCCACTTTGTTGCCTTAAAATGGCCATGTTATGCATGTGGGGTATCTTAGCAAAAACAAATCAAAATACAAGATCATAGTCCCTCGATGACGCTATCAATGTTGCCTTTCGAAATGATCTTAGTCCCTCGAAGAGAATTGCTAAGATATTTCACAACATTGCTATCATGGTTATACGATGACCCTTGCCCGTCCCTTTTACATCCAAAGATAAGGTTACTTACCAATCCATGGTAAAATAACAATGTCAAAGGAAAGAGGAAATAAACAAAAAAGACTTTTTGAGTAGGTAGAATGTTCCTAGTTCCTTGATCAATTTCAAACCAAAACATCCTTGCTATTTTTAAAACAAAACACCAACACTTTCAAAATATCTTTCAAACTTGAAACATTTTTAAAAGATCAACACTTTGTATACATTCTTACGAACGAGAATTATTACAAAGTTTTCCTAAACGATGACGAATTTTCAAAATACTTTCAAAAACCACACAAAGCATATTTTCAAATAAAAGCAAGTGATCTAGCAAGCAATTAAGAGCCCGTAGATGACTACGGATGAAAAGGGTCCTAATACCTTCCCTTTTCATAATCTACCCCCTGAACTCAAGAAAACATCTCTAAAGGTCTTTCCTGTTCTTTTCAGCCTTTCCTTTTGGATAAAATAAAAGTCAATGGCGACTCTTGCTATCCACACATTTGCAATAAAATGCAAAACAACCAAGTCAGTTCTCCCACCGTGTTATAGAACTGGCGAATCTGCTGGGGATTTACTTAAAAGTGGGGTTACCTTAGGGCTAGATCATCTTTACTTGCTTTGTTTGACTTGTATGCTTTACATTTTGGGTCCTTGTTTGGGTTACTGTAAAAAATCCTACACCCGGATCTGGGGCATATTTTAGGTAAGTAGCAATAAACTATGAGGGAGTTGTGTGGGGTATACCGACACGGTTGAAACAGTAATTACGTTGATGTGATACTTTGGTGTGTACCAGTAGCCCTTGAATAATCAAGGAGAATACGGGGCCACTGTGTGGTACCATAAAGCGTCAACTGACCTTAGCACCTTAATTGACCAACTTGGCTTTTAAGACGTAGTGAGATAGCCGTCTTCAGTGCAAAACCAAAGTTGGTTGATACTCGATGCTACACTCATTGAGGTTTGACCCTTGAGTTTTTTTTGTGGCAAGTCAATTGTCTATCGGAACGAGATTTAGGGAAAAGACCGGTGATATTGAGATCCCTTAGAACCTGGTTACTATGTTTAGGACAGGTTGAGCCAACCCAACTCCAATAGGGTATCACCTTAAAATCCATGCAAGCCTTAAACCTAAGGTCTCTGTATGATTTGATTGTGTTTGCTATATCTTCTATATCTAAGCATAATCATGACATCATAACATATCATATCATACTAACCATTTCAAGGATTCTTAGGGTTTATTTTTGTCTTGTTTTGTAGGACATGGCCCTCGCCCGCAAATTCACTATCCAAGTCAGTATGGTAAAGGTACCTCCTCAGCTTAAGGAATTGATATCAAGAGTTCCTGAAATATCTCCCTTCACTAAAAGACATGGTCGACTTCTCAGCTTGGTCACCTCAAACCCTGATGAAAAAATGTTAAAAGTGCTCTTTCAATTCTTTGACCCTCTACATCACTGCTTCACTTTTCCAGATTACCAGTTAGTGCCTACTATGGAGGAATTTTCTCTGTTACTGGGGGTGCCTATCCTTAACGAGGTACCTTTCAATGGTATGGAAAGAGACCCTAAACCTGAAGATATTGCTAAAGCTCTGTCCTTACAACGGTCTGATGTAGTAGCAAATTAGAAAATCAGGAGAAGTGTCAAGGGTTTTTTGGCTAAGTTCTTGTTTGAGAAAGCTCATCATTTTTGGGATACCCTAGACTTACAAGATTTTGAAGAGGTGTTAGCCCTTATTATCTATGGTTTGGTACTTTTTCCTAATCTGGACCAACTCATAGACGTGAATGCGGTTAAGATTTTCCTGTCACGCAATTCGGTACCTACTCTGCTTAGAGATATCTTACATTCTTTGCATACTCGCACTATAAAGAGGAGAGGAACCCTTCTGTGTTGCACACCTCTTTTGGCTAGGTGGTTTATTTCGCACCTACCCTGATCTGTCTTGAAGAATGAACAGGGTTTGAGATGGTCTCATAGGCTAATGACTCTTACACATTCAGGCATTCATTGGTGTCCTCGGTCCTCAGAGAATGTTACCATCATTGATTGATGCGGAGAATTTCCTAATGCCCATCTTTTAGGAATTAGGGGAGGAATCACTTACAATCCTTGTTTGGCACTGCGACCGTTTAGATGTGCGAGAAGGGATGGTCCTCGTGATACACTTATCTAAGGAATCATCTTCAACTACGAGAATGATGCTCAGGGTTACCACAAAAGGTTCATGCGAGCTTGGGGCATGGTACATAGAGTTGATAGCAAGACACTGGGGAACAAGAATTCCATCCCTCTTGAGCCTTATCTCAAATGGGTACGAGCCTGTTCTCAAAGTCTTATGATGCCTTACCCCTCCATTTTCCCAGTTATCATAGAACCTGTTGTGGAAGGAGATGTCCCATACACTATCCTTCATCCTAACATGACCACCTATCTCAAAGACTTGCAAAGGGATTGGATATAGCTTAAAGAAGAGCGAGACACTTGCGAAGCCCAATTCTACGCCAGCGAAAAGAAAGTTCTGGAACTCACCAAGCTGCTTCATGAAGAGCGGAGTCTGAATGCCTACATCGCACCAAAGAGGATGCGTTCAACTTTTTTGTCTTAGAGTTTTGTATTTTTATTTCCTTAATTGTAAGCCCAAAGAGGCATGATGTACTCAAACTTTAATTTATTAATATAACGTGTGTTCCTTTTTTTTCTAAAGCAAATTTAAATCTCTAATTTCCTTGAAATCATTTGCATATGCATCTTCATTCATCATAACACAAACAGGTTTCTTACAACAGGTCTCCTTATCTTTCTACTGTTTATTTGAGAGAGATGGATATTGAACAGACAGTAAAATATCTCCAGGCGCAGAACGCCCAGTTTCAACAAATGTTTTTGACTCTTGCAAAAGGACAAGATGAGTTAAAAACCCTGCTGATCAAAGAAAAGAAGAAGAAAGCAAAGAAATCAATCGGTGTTTTGAATATGGGAAGAAGGTTCAGAGGACTAGCCAGATGGACTCTAGATTTCAAAACATCGTCAGGTGAAAGGGATAATCAAGAAGGGAAAGATAAGGAAGTCACTGACCATCCAGAATCTGAAGAGGAAGAAGAGGTTGATTATTCTGAAGAGCAGTATCCTTTAGTTGACGACAAATATAAACAGTTGGAAGATCGCTTAAATGCTATGGAGATCCAGAAAGTACCCGGGTTAGATTTTGAGGAGCTAGGACTTGTCTCAGGAGTTATCATACAACAGAAATTCAAGGTCCCCACTTTCGCTAAATATGATGGTGTCTCTTGTCCAAAGCTGCATTTGAGATCATACGTCAGGAAAATTCAACCCAATACTGCCGATAGAGACCTATGGGTACATTTCTTCCAAGAAAGCTTATCAGGGACGCAGTTAGATTGGTTATATCAGTTGGAAGGGACCAATATTCGCAATTGGGAAGACTTGGCTTCTGCCTTTTAAAAACAATACCAGTATAATGCTGACTTAGCTCCAACACAGACACAATTGTAAGGCATGTCTATGGGTGCAGGTGAAGTTTTTAAGACCTATCCTAAAAAATGGCGGGATCTCGCAGGAAGAGTCCAACCCCCTCTATCTGACCGGGAATTGGTGGATATGTTATTAGGCACGCTATCTGGTCCATTCTTCAAACACTCGATCGAAAGCTCCTCGGCTGGATTTACAAAATTAATCATGACCGGTGAACAGGTAGAAGCGGGTATAAAAAGTGGCAAAATTCAAAGAGATGCATCCTAGAGCGCAATAAATAAGCCCTTTATCAGAAAGAAGGAGGTCAGTGTTGCATATGACCATAGAAATCAGGACAGAACTGAGCGCCGTCCAGCGGTGGGGGCTGTCATTATCTCTAAGCCTACATCTATTAAACAAAGGAACAACTAGCCTAGAACGGAAAGGCCGGTAAGACAATTTACCTGGATAAATATGACGTTGTCTCAAGTCTTACCACATTTGTTGAGATCTAATCTGGTAACCTTGCGGGAAGCTCCGAAGAACCGCAACACTGCCTCTCCCCGTTATAACCCAAATACTCGTTGTGCTTACCATTCAGAAAGTCCAGGTCATGATACAAACGACTGCTGGGCTTTGAAAAACAAGGTGAAACACCTTCTCGAGGAAAAGGAAATTGAATTTTACGCTCCTGAGATCCCAAATTTTATCACTTCTCCTATGCCCAAGCACGGCCGTGGTGTTAACACTGTTGAAGTTGATGCGTTTGTTGTTGTTTTTGATGAACTTGTTACCCCTCTCCTAACCGTCAAAAGGAACCTATTGAAGGCCGGTTTATTTCCGGGCTGTGGCGAAGGCTGCCACCCTGTTTATCCCTACCGACTAGTTGTCATTTATTGAAGGCAGGTGTCCAGCGTCTGATGGATGACAAAGAGATTTTGTTTGAAAAGACTCCCATTCCAACCATTGCTTACAAGCATGTTTCAATAGTAACCATTTCCACCAATCCTCCCGGGGTCTCCACCAAAAGACCCGTTAGGATTACATCTGTTCCGAAGGTGACTCCACTGATAATTACTATGTCAGGGCCAATCTTATACTCCTCAGACAAAACTGTCCCCTGGAACTATGGGGGTGACGTCTACTACCACGGTGTCAAGCAAGAATGGCTGGCTATTGAAGACCCAGTTTTTTAGAGGGATGACCCCGACATCGGCAACATTATGGGAACCAGCAAAATAACCAGAAGCAGAAGAGTGTTCTCCTCTGAGATTGCTCCTCCAAAAACTGTTATCGGTCCTGTGATCATTCCTGCTTTTGTTCCTGCTGATACTACTACTACATTTCCTGTGGTTACCCCTGTTGACACCCCTATCATCGAGTCGACCGAAACTCAGGGAAAATGCATTTTGGTTGAACCTGTCCGGATGAAGGCGCAATCAATATCTATCCTAGAGAATTCCAAGAAGGAGATGGAAGAAATTTTGAAAATTATAAAGAGAAGCGACTACAATGTAGTCGAACAGCTAGGGCAGACCCCTTTAAAGATTTCTATGCTAGCTTTACTGTTGTGCTCTGAAGCTCATGCAAAGGCCTTGGGGAAATTTCTAAAAACTTCCCATGTGCCACAAGAAACCTCTGCTGACCAATTTAAAGATTGTGTGGCCAGTTTGACAGCGGATAATGGTTTGGGCTTTTTTGATGCTGACCTGACACCTACAAGGAGGAAGTACAATAAGGTGTTGCGTGTCTCTGTCGAATGCAGAGGCACTACTTTGGCCCATGTCCTGGTAGATACTGGTTCATCATTGAATGTTATGCCTAAGAAGGCTCTAGATAGACTAGACTGTGAAGGTTTGACCTTAAAACCCAGCAACATAGTGGTAAGGGCCTTCGACAGTTCAAAGAGAATGGTGCACGGGGAGGTGGACATCCCCATTAAAGTTGGAACTCAGACCTTTGATTCAACTTTCAATGTGATGGATATCTGCCCTTCTTACTCCTGTTTATTGGGCTGACCTTGGATTCATGACGCTGGTATCGTCACCTCTACATTACATCAGATGCTGAAGTACCCAATCAAGGGAAAAATCATCATTGTCCATGGAGAGGAGGAATATATGGTCATTCACCTGAACTCCTTCAGATATGTGGAAATGGATGGTGAATTCATCGAAACTCTGTGTCAGCATTTTAAGGAAGTCCCACAAACAGTTGTGGCAACCAAGATTGTTTCCAAAGTTCCGAAGATTACCAGACTTCCGCTGAAGATGGCTTCTCTGAAAGATGCCAAGGCAGTAATCGAAGAAGGTGGGTTTACCATTTGGGGCCAACTCCCAGATATTCCCTACAAATCTGACAAATTTGGTTTGGGTTTTACTTCAGGAGCCCAGAAAGCTGTTTGTCGTGCTCGTGCCAGGGAACCACCTTTGCAGATCAGTAACCATGGAGTCAACACAGTGGAGGATAGTTGAAATTCTGGCAGCAGATACTCAATGTCACAGTGAATGTTATGACACCGTATCTGACTTTCTATAAGACAGTAAATAGAAAAACAATAAATAACACAGTCAATTGTTTACCCAGTTCAGTGTGAAACAACACCTACTCTGGGGGCTACCAAGCCAGGGAGGAAATCCACTATAAGAGATATTAATTCAGGAATAAACCAACCAGTTTATCTCCTTCACTTAAGACCTACCCAATGCAACTTCAATCTAAGTTCAACTTAAACCTGAGTTCCTACTCACTCCCCCTCAATCACAGCAGTGATACTAAACAATTGACTAATGAATTAATGAAGACACTCTTCAGAATATACACTTGATTATGCTTCACGGCTTTTAATCAAGTAACACAAACACTCTTGCTTCAAAGCTTTGAGTGATACATAAACCTAACTTGACCTTGCTTCAAAGCTTTAGTCAAGAGACACAAACACTCTTGCTTCAAAGCTTTGAGTGATACACAACCCTTACAATCAAAACCTATTCCAAGTCACTTATCACAATGATACTTGCTTGGATTACAGTAGTTAAAACTATACAGCCCCAAGTTGTTCTTCTGTCAAAGAGTTAATTTCCAATCAGCTTTCCTGTTGAATATATATGCAGTTGTTTCTTCAGTTAGGGCTTCCACGAAAAGCTAGGGTTAATTAGGGTTAACCTCAAGACTTGGTCACAAGACTTTATCAACCAGATTAGGGTTGAGCTAGGTTAACCTAAAGTCCATGTGAGATTCTATTCTGGAATGTATGAACCAAATTCCTGAAAAATCTCAGAATTAACCAAACTGCATAACTGTTAGATCAGTACAGGATGTCTTAACATTTGCTATGACAACATAAATCCTGTTTACTGATTTTGGTAGAAAGTAATAAATGTGATCTTTGCAAAATGCTCAGATACACACTCATAAATAGCAGCTACTGTATGCCATTCTTTTTCTGCATAAAGTACCTAATAACCCAGAATGTTATGACATTAGTCATGACATTCACACATCTGGTTTTACCAAAAATACATGCCAATAAATAAACACTTACAAACTCCCCCTTTGGCAAATTTTTGGCTAAAACCCCTAAGCAATCAGAGAATAAAGAGCAGCAGAATGAATATGTCTGCAAAAAAAAATAATGTCTACCAAGTAATTAACACAAAATATCTCCCCCTCTTTAGCCACAAATAGGCCAAAGATACATGTACTTATATGTTATACAGTCATCCAAAATGAGTAATAAAACCAAAAAAAATCTGAAATCACTTGCAGAAACAGGAACCAGCAGCAAGCTTGACAACTCCACCAAACTTTAAGCATTGTCATCTTCAGAGGAGGCACTTTCTTCAGCATTGAGCTGATCTTCAGCAGCATCCTCTTTCCTTCTTTGTCCTTCAGTCTCCTCTTGTTCTAATCTGGAAATTAGGTTCTCAAGAGTCTTTTTCCTTGTCTCCAGCTCTTTGCAGGTTTCCTTCAGCACAGCTATAACATCAGATGTCTTGGACTGAGTTTTTACAGTTGATGTCTCAGCTGATGTCATGACAATGTCAGGAACATGAGATCCCTGGAATAGCTTATAGTGCAACCCAAGAGTAGGGGCTCTTTTGCATACAGTATCTCTTTCCACCAGAATGTCTGGATACTGAGCAAGGACAATACCACATAGGAGGGAGGGAAAGGCAATAGGGATTTAACAGCATAGCTTCCAGCATGTTTTAAAGTTTGATCAAAGATATACCTGCCATAGTCAAATTCAGTCCTGGTTCCAACAGCATAAATGAATCTCCCCAATCATGTGGAGATGGTTGATTTATAGTTAGTAGGAACCCAGTTGGCTGCACCAATCTTGTGCAGGATGGCAAATTTCATGCTTAGCTTGCTAGCATTCAACTTGCCTTTTAAGGGCCAGCACTTGACTTGTCTTGCAGTAATGGTTTGGCATACTTCATTATCAGTAACCTCTAGTTCAGGGAAAGCCTCATTTGGTCTTCCAAGGAATTTGTTAATTTCAGAGGGATAGAAATTAACCTTTCTTCCTCTCACATAGACACATTCAAAGTCAGTTGACCTTCCATTAGCACATTCATCAGACAAATTCACTATGAATTCCTTGACAAGATTTTCATAGCATTTGGTAAACTTTACCACAGTATTCATTAGTCCAGCAGCTTTGATTAGGTCCATGATCTCCTTACAATCCATGGTACCATTGTTCAGTTCTCTTTCCAAAGCTATTCTTTTCAAGCAAACATACTTTCATCTGTTGGCATTTTCAGGGTGGTGAAATGAAATGTTGTCAGTGGGGACTTCAGGAACTTTAGCCATTTTGCTGGAAGGGAGTTTCCTTCTGAGAGGAATGTCTTCAGCATCAATTTCAAATTCTGATTCCTCATCAGAATCAGAAGGTTCAGGCTCTTTCCTCTTCTTTTCTATTGGTTGTCTCACGGGCTTTGAGAGACTCCCAGCATGTACTCGGGTTTTCACCTTCCCTTTGGACAGTCTGGTCTTCACAGTTTCTACACCAGTCTTGCCTTCAGACCTGGTTTTCTTGTGAGTAACATCAGCAGTCTTCTCTTTGGTCAGACATTTTGCAGCATCCTGCTTGCCTTTTCTGTTCATCATTCTCCTAGCTATTCTAGGGTTGATATTTGTAATTAGGTCATTGTCTGAGTAGTCTTCATCCACATCAATAACCGGTGGTTCAACATTCTTCTCTGAAGGGTTCTGAATATCATCAAGATTTTCAGATGATTTCTGAGTGTTGTCATTTGGTGTCTCAACATTCTCAGAGACATCTGGATTTATTTCAACATTTGGACTTGCTGATTCTTGATTTAATGGAACTGAAATCCTAGGTACAGAGTGGTTCTCACTCAGAATTCTTGTAACAAGCCTAGCGATTGCTTGATGAACATAAGCTGAGTCTTCCCTATTTGGAACAGAAGATGAAGGTTGAGAGGGATTACCGGATGAAGTAGCTTGAGACCTTCCTACATGCCTTGTTCTCAGCTTTTTAACCTTAGAGGGGTTAGTTTCCATTACTTTAAGAGGAGTAATCTCCAGGACTTCAGAACCCATGCATGATGTGATTGCCCGAGAATCTCGATCAGAGGATGAGGATGAAACAGTCGTCTTGGATGAGGATGATGTTTGAGACATTTTGATAGTCTTAGAAAACCAGTAGCAACGAGAGAGAAATCTTTGATTGAGAGAATGGGATTTGTTGCAGAACCGAGAGAGGAAGGAGGTAAAAGAGTGTCTATTCAACTTCTTAATAATTTTGAAAGAAATGGGAAAACATATGATTAACCCAATCAAAATAGACTTAACAAACAAAACTCCTTCAACCCTTGTTTTAAGCAAAATTAATTGCTACAATTCCTCATGTTGGCAAATACCCAACTTGCCCCTCAAATTTTCAAATTGATTTGCATCAAGTGCCTTGGTAAAAATGTCAGCCAGCTGTAGCTCAGTGGCAACATGTTCCAGTTTAATCGTCTTCTCCTCTACAAGATCTCTGATAAAGTGATGTCTAATGTCAATATGCTTGGTCCTGCTATGCTGAATAGGGTTCCTGGAAATGTTGATTGTACTCAGATTGTCACAGTACAATGTCATAACATCTTGTGTGACATTATACTCAGTAAGCATCTGCTTCATCCAGATCATTTGAGAACAGCTACTACCAGCTGCAATGTATTCAGCTCCAGCAGTAGAGAGAGACACACAGTTCTGTTTCTTGCTGAACCAGGAGACCAGATTATTTCCTAAGAAGAAACATCCTCCAGAGGTGCTTTTTCTATCATCAGCACTTCCAGCCCAATCAGCATCACAATAACCAGTCAGAGTTGGTTCACAACCATGAGAGTACAGCAAGCCATAGTTGTAAGTTCCACTTACATACTTCAAAATTCTCTTCACTTGGTTGATATGACTGACTTTAGGATCAGCTTGGTATCTTGCACAAACTCCAACTGCAAAAGCAATGTCAGGTCTGCTGGCTGTTAAGTACAACAGACTTCCTATCATGCTTCTGTACAGGCTTTGGTCCACCTTAACCCCACTTGAATCTTTGGATAGCTTTAAATGAGTAGGTGCAGGAGTCTTTTTGTGACTGGCATTCTCCATACCAAACTTCTTGACAATGTTCTTTGCATACTTGCTTTGAGATAGAAAAATTGAGTCCTCCATCTGTGAGACTTGCAGTCCAAGAAAATAAGTTAGTTCTCCCATGAGACTCATTTCGAATTCAGCCTGCATCTGGTCAGCAAAATGTTTCACCATTTGATCTGACATTCCCCCAAACACTATGTCATCAACATATATTTGAGCTACCATTAACTTCCCTCCTTCATTTTTGACAAAGAGGGTTTTATCCAAGCCTCCTTTTCTGTATCCTTTGTCTGAGAGAAATTTTATTAACCTGTCATACCATGCTCTAGGAGCTTGTTTCAGGCCATATAGAGCTTTCCTCAATTTGTAGACATGATCAGGGTGGTTTGGATCCACAAAACCTTTAGGTTGTTCCATATAAACTTCCTCATTTAAGTACCCATTTAGGAAGGCACTTTTTACATCCATCTGAAATAAATTGAACTTCAGGAGACAAGCAATTCCAAATAGGAGTCTGATAGATTCCAGTCTGGCTACAGGGGCAAAGGTCTCATCAAAATCAACCCCTTCAACTTGAGTGTATCCTTGGGCAACAAGTCTTGCCTTATTCCTAGTGACAACTCCTTCAGCATCTGATTTGTTCTTGTATATCCATTTTGTGCCAATGATGTTTGTTCCCTCTGGTCTAGGAACTAACTCCCAAACTTCATGTTGCTTAAATTGGTTCAATTCATCTTGCATTGCACCAATCCAGTATTCATCAGTTAAAGCCTCCTTAACATCTCTTGGTTCAATTTTAGACACAAAGCAAGAGTTTGAGATGATTTCTCTAGATCTTGTAATGACTCCACTGTTAGGATCCCCTATGATGAGTTCTTTAGGATGATCTTTCTGAATTCTGATGGAAGGTATTTTGCTAGCTTCCTTGGATTCAGAGTCTGTTGTAGTGGTGTTAGGTAGGTCATTCTATTGAGTTGAAGTTTCAAAGAATGTCTCAACATTACAAGGGACATCTGTTTCTTCATGATAATCATCAACTATGACATTTATTGATTCCATCATGGCTTTGGTCCTGGAATTGAATACCCTATAAGCTCTGCTGTTGGAGGAGTATCCTAGAAATATACCTTCATCACTTTTAGGGTCCAACTTTCTCCTTTGTTCACGATCTGCCAGAATATAGCATTTGCTACCTGTGATCGGTGGATCTGGAACTGACTGTTTAACGCTGGTTTGCGAAATGTCGCGGAAGCAAGAGTCGCCACCGTCTTTTATTTTCTCCAAATGGAAAGGACAAAAGCACAGAAAAATTCCTTAAAGAGATCGCTCTCGGTTCGGGAGGTAGGTTATAGAAAGGGAAGGTGTTAGCACCCTTTCTATCCATGGTTATCCATGGGCTCTTAGATACTTACTCACTTGTGTTTTCAAAATATTTGTTTGCTTTTCAACTGTGGGTTTAAAAAAGTTTCGTTTAAAATTTCAGTTCGACTCTTGTATCAGTCCTCAAGAGTGTTTGAAAAGTTGTTTTTGAAAGCTTTTTGCAAAGTGTCGGTGTGAAAAGAAGTTTTTGATTTGTTTTGAAATTTAGAGCAAGTATCTACGAGTTGTCTACCTACCCTAAGGAATTCGTCTGTGTAAATGTCCTTTAAAGTAGTGCCATCCCACCATTGAGAGGTAGGTAGCACCACCGTTGGAGGTGTTCGGGTCAATTCGAGGTTCGGGACATGGTGATCACCAGAGCAATAGGAAGACACCTTAGAAGCTACCCTCATGCCAGGTTCCCGGATCATGAGGACTTACTAAGACATCCTCTACTCGACGATCACCTTTCGAGGCAAGGCAACAGTGAGGCGTACCCTAGGGGTGGTGTGTGATTTGTGTGTCAGATTCATTTATTTTTGTCTTGTCATGTCAAAGTGATCTATGCGTTTGTTTTTATTTTATCATTCATTCTTGCATGCATTTATTTAACAGTTAAAAAGGATGCGGAAAATTAAAGTTCCTAAACTATTACAAAGGCGCGGGTCCACATCGCCAAAGTTAAACCAGGACCCGATTTGACAAAAAAAATAAAGAAAGTAAAGCAAATAAAGAATTAAAAGTGCGAGAAATTAATTACATGGCTTCGGGAGAGATACAGAAATATTGTGCGAAAAAGAAATAAGTATGTGAATTGATAAGAAATTAAGGACGAGGGCATAAGACCCTTTTGCAAAATTAAACTAATGATGAATTAATTAAAATTAAAAGAAAGAAAGAACTTGTTTTTTGGTATTTTATGATTTAAATGAAAAAAAGAATTAATTAAAATAAATACTAACCCTAATTCTAGTGACTTTTAATTTATTAAGAAAACATTGAATTTTAACCTAAATTAACCCTAATTTTTATATACAAATTTAATTACAAAAATAAATATTTAATTATTTAATTATTTATGAAAGAAAAATAAAAAGGATAAAAAATTAATATGAACCCTAATTCTATGTTTTTTAGATTTTTAGTAAAAGAATTAAAATTAAAACCTAAGTTAAAACTAGATTTAATTATATACAATTTATTTATGAAAATACTAGAAATAAAAATATTTATTGTTTTTCTCTTTCCTGATTTTTTTTATGGTATTTTTTATATTTATGAAAATAATAAAATTAATTAATAAAACAATAATTAAAAAGAAAAATAGAAAATAAAAAAAAAAACATAAAGAAAGTAGGAAGAATTTGCAAACCAAGGGGGTTCAGACCCCAAATTAGGAGGTATCTTGTAGCAATCCAGGCCCACTTAAATTGATGGCCTCTTTGACTTTTCAGAACGCGTGTACACGCGTTGACTAGGGTGCATTGTGTTCTCCAATCCATGGCCTTTGATCTGATGCTCCAGGACGCGTGGACGCTTGATTTTGTGGGTGTATCATGCGCTCCAGTCTTGAAACTGCATGGGAATATGAATTGCAAATTAATATAGGAATAATGAAGACCTGGGGCTCGAACCCAGGTCATGTACGTTATCAACAGCTGCACCTACCACTGGACCAATTCATGCGCTTTGTATATAATGTAATAAACAAATAATATCAAACAAAGCCAAGGTGTTAGTGGGTTAAAGCGCGCAAATTCAAAAGAGCCAATCATGGTTGGCCACCACATCATCTTCTTCATGGACTTTGTTTTTCCTGAAATACACAAACAATGAGCAACGGTTTTCAAACGTTGCTATAGGTCATCTATGGGAAAATAGCGAATGGCCCTACGATGCTCATAAATTGAGCGCGAGTATGGCTTCTTCTTCGTCCAAGTGCGCTGATCATGACCATGGTACTGTGGTTTGCTAATTTTATAGGACCAAGAAACCCCCAATTCGAAATCCTGTAAACCCTAAAAAACAACAATGGCATATGGGCATACAATGCGTAAAACTTCAATTAAAACATATGATTAGCTTGCAAACTTTATTATAAACACAAACATAACAATAAAACATGTTAACAATGCATGTATGATAGAAACCGATTCAGAATTTTTCTTTACCAACTTCAATGGTGATCTTGCGTTTTCTTGAGTATGGGGCTTGGGGAATGATTGGAATATGTCCTATAATCCTCCAAGAAGCTAATGGAACAAGTTTGGAGGCTTGAATCAACCTACAAGTTAGTTTTCAGAATTGAGTTTTTTAGACAAAATTTCAAGTTTGTGAATGAATTTCTAGCGCAGCTTCGTGGTCTTCTTGATTAGGTTTGTATTCAGGCTTATGTAATGAACCAATTAGGTCAAGAATTCTGATCAAAATCTCTTGCATTCATGGCTTTTGAGATTTGATTTTCAAGATCTTTTTTTCCAATCTTTTTCATGCAATTTTGTACCAATCATGATCCAATCAATCCAAATCTTTCCATATTCAATTATGCACGAATTATTGAGTAGATTTCATGCACAAAAACATTGTAAAACTTAGGTTAAATATTTTTCATGTATTTAATTTGATTTAAATGAATTATTATTAATAAAAATTCAAATAAATAAATAAAAAATGAAATAATACTTCCCTTTGGGCCAAGTGGTCGTGCACATGCCATGGATGATGAATTATGGAAGAAAAATGGGCCCATTAGCAATTTTAGGTCATTTGAATCAATGTTGACTTTTCAAAATATCCAAAAATTTCCCAACTTCCACAAGGCATAACTTGCTCAATTTTTAAGCTTTTCTCATGTTCTTGGACATTTTGGAAAGGTCTTTGAGTCCTCTAACCAATGTCTTTGGTACCATGTCATTTGGATTTACCAATCCCAAGTTATGGCCTTTGACTTAAAGTCCCTTTTTGTTGACTTTTGAAAATGACCTATAATGTTGAAATTGATAACTTTTTGTGAGAGCATTTCTTGGACTTGAAGTATGAAGATGAGTTGTAGGAAATGTCTTTATCTTCAAAATGAGCTTTGGATGGAATTTTTCTGATAATCCATGTGAAAGTTATGCCCTGGTCAATTTACAGTTGACTTTTTCAACTGTCCAAATAAGGAAACTTTTGCATTTTGATGATTTTTGAGCCAAGCTTTGAGAATCATGATCAAGCATTGATCCAATGATGTTTGTGGCTTCAAAATGAGATGTTGACCAAAAATTTGAACTTTTGACTGTCAAATGACCATTTTGCCCCTACAGTTGACTGTAGTGCAATTAGGGTTTTGACTGTGCAATTTTGTGCTGAAAGTCTTGAAACTTGATATGAGGATGCTTGACAATATTTGTAGGCATGTGAGACTTGATTGGACCTTGTAAACTTCATTTTCTTGATCAGAACCAAAACCCTAATCTAGACTGTTTAGGAGACCCTTGACTGTGCAACCCTTGGGGAGATTTTGAAGCTTGACTTGGCAATTTCTTGGAGAATATGGGAGGGAAAATTTTGGGGTACAACAGTTGCCCCTGTTCAATCTTCTTAGACCTGAGGATGCAGATTGTCTGACGTGCCTTTCGTAATCCGAGGGTAGAAGATGATTGAACACTAGAGTGCCCAGAAATTTGCGCTCACATAGTAGCGGTGTGATGATGGAATGGGCTTACAGATGCCATTTAGAGATTGGTGAATAGGATGATGGGCTTATAGATGCCATCTGGATGTTGATCGCGTAAGAGATTCCTTAGCGAGAACCTGCATACCTGCAAAAGAAAAATGAGTACCTGACATGTTGCAGGAGTTGGTTTTCAGATGCTTGGTATAGATGTGTCCTGCCTGGTTACAGGAGCTGGGTCTGGATCTTCAAAAAGTGATGAATGAACCAGGGGTGGTTTCTACCTTAGCATGAACGGTAAGAGAACCTTGGATGACTTTCACTTCAACAACGCTCGTTGAGAAAATCTTGGTGGGAATTACCATCTTCGCAGTATCGGGAAGAGAACCAAAAGAAATTATAACCTGAAAGGGAATTACATCTCACGCACCGTCGGGGAGAGAACCATAGGAAATTATAACCGTCGGGGAGAGAACCAAAGGAAATTATAATCTGAAAGGGAATTACATCTCACGCACCGTCGGGGAGAGAACCATAGGAAATTATAACCTGAAAGGGAATTACATCTCACGCACCGTCGGGGAGAGAACCATAGGAAATTATAATCTGAAAGGGAATTACATCTCACGCACCGTCGGGGAGAGAACCATAGGAAATTATAACCTGAAAGGGAATTACATCTCACGCACCATCGGGGAGAGAACCATAGGAAATTATAACCTGAAAGGGAATTACATCTCACGCACCGTCGGGGAGAGAACCATAGGAAATTATAACCTGATAACTTCTACTGAGTCTTCATCAGAAAAATCTGTTGGGAGTCGATTTAGCTGGACTAGAGAAGGCCTTGGACTGGATAAGAAATCTTTGGAGTCGATTAACTGAACCGGTCTAGGTCTTGAAATATGATTGAGAATTTTAACTGGCTTTTTCCTGAAAGGTAAAGGTCAGTCATATGTAATGCATGATATGGATCAAGCAATGATGTTCTCAACATAAATGAGATTTGTAAGATATGATGCGTCTATGCATGCTATAATGATGTATGTGATGTTTAGGAATGTATGCTTTTCGTCTAGGAAAGTAAATCCTTGACGGGTGCCGGGAAGTCACTCCTGGGCTGATGTTGAAGAATAAGCTTTATTGTTTCCACTGGGGATGATAGCTGCAAGAATACCGGTAGGAGAAGATGACTCCGTTGAGGAATAAACTTGGCAAATGGAAGATTCTGCGGGGAGAAAAATACTCTAGCGACCATGCTGGGGAGCGATACTCTGTGGGGAGAAAGGTACTTTGCTGAGTTGATAATATTTGCTGGGAATACCATTGTTGTATTGGAAGTGTTGATTGGACTTCGCTGGGGATAAGAAAGAACTGTATTGACGACGACCTTTCCATGGCTTTTGGCTGAGGATAACCCAGTTATATCCTGTTAAGGAAATAACTCTTTGAATAAAGCCGGGCGACGCGTTTGTGCTTTGCGAGGATAAGCTTCCAGAATCTACTGGGGATAAGCTTACTGCTTGGGGATATGAATTCCAACCTTCCTGGGGAACTGGATTGGACTCTTCTGGGGAATTTTTGATATGCGGGGGAAGTGATTCCTCTGGATATTTGATATGCCGCCGGGGAACAATCTTTAGACTAAGACTGCCGGGGATGCTTGTTATGAATATATGTATATATGCCGCTGGGGAATGTTGAGATCTGCTGGAGGATACTCAACCTCCTTAAGATTTGATAACTTTGTTTGAAGAAGAGTGTACTGACTGCTGACTTACTCTCTGGGGGATTGAGGTGCTGGTTATGTTCTTCAGCCGAACCTGTTTTGATACCTTGGAGGACAGAACAATTAGATTGCTCTTAGACGACTCTTTATTGCCCCTGTTTCTGAGGTGGGAGAGGAAGACCTGCGAGGTGCTGATAGTTGTTGAGGGTCAAACCTTCTTCTGGTAGGCAGGTAATAAGATGACAGGACATAGTCGTACGCTTTGATCCCTAACTTTTGCCTGGACCGCCCTTTCGGGTTTTCAGTCCACCGGGATACCCATTTTTGCCCAAGCCGCCTTTTCAGGTTTTCGACTTGCCGAGTGTACAGATTTTTTCATTTCATCCCTCATTTTGCCCGAACCCTTTTGGTTCGCCGGGAAGCCCTTATTTTTGCCTAGGTATGTCAACCTAGCGGGTCTTTGATTGTGCGTAGTATTTTTTCGACTATGTCCGTGCTTTCAGAATGTAGGGAGTTGCCCCTATTAGAAGTGTTTTGTCATGCCACCAGAAGGTGCTTGATCAAGCAAGATTCGTTGTTGGAGTGCCCCAAATGACTCAGGCGGAGATTTGCCCCAGGTTGTTTGGCCTTTGAGAGATTCTCCGAATCTTGATTGGATTGCCCCAGATGATGGACCATGGTCATGCCACGCCCCTTGATTGGAGATACTCTTGTTCATTAGACTTTCATTGTGCGAATTTCCCTGCTGTTCAAACAAAAAGTCATATGCAAACAAAGTTATGTTAAAAATGCAAAGCCTATGTCTGTCTTGAAGATTTTGAAAATGCATTTTTTCATAAAACAAGTGATTGTTTGTAAAACGTGATGTCAACTCCGTATTTACCGTAAGCCTTAAGGAGTCAGGATACCTTTCGTAACAGTATGCTTTCGAACTAACCCATGCTTCAGCTAGGACTTTTAAGGGTTGTAACGTGGCTTGGTTCACGGTTTAAGAAACAAAGGATAAAGGCTCAAATTTTATTTGTACCCACCCGCTCTTCGTGATGTTCTCCGAACCTAAACTCAGTTGATCATACGTTAGACCTTGTTTGAGTCTTTGCTCTGATTTTCCGGCGATGATTCGGATGTTGATAACTTATTTTGAATAGGCAGTCATTCCTTTTTTGTTGAGGGTTTGTAAGACCTCTTTCTTGATTTTTGTTATCCCTTTCTTTTTTTGCCTGAACTGTTTCCTTTTTTTGGAATTACAGTCAGCGGGATGCCCCAGTTTTGTAAGTCTCCTTCATGGGTTTTGACTTAATGGGCTTTTTATTTTGGAAGATGATGACTGCCTTTCTTTATTGATTATTCGGAACCATCACTGTCTTTCTTCGTTTTGTTGGTGCCCTTCGTTATGCACTTGGATCAACTGAGAAGACTACCCTGCCCCAGGTTATGATTACGGGTTTTAAATTTCGAAAAGAAAAACTCCTACTCCTTTGGCTCAGAGGGGTTGACGAGGGATTATCATCCTTATAACTCCAGTGTTTAGGGATTGAAACAATGCATGTACCTCATCAGCGGGGTCTGTTCAAAAGCATACTGTAGATTAGGGTATCGTTTTCGTCATCCTCCCTCAAGAGGCTTAGAATTATCAATCGAGTGTTGACATCAGAAAAAATATGAAAACAATTTGTATATAGTGAATACGAATATATTGCTTCAGAACAGACATATGCGATGCATTAATGAAATAACAATGTTTAACATGAGTAAATGTTTGAACAATCAAAGCACAACACAACTTGAACATTCGAATGAGCAAAAGTTTCCTAGTCTCAGAGCTTGTCACTTCAAATGGTGAGCCTTGGAGGGATGGTAGAAAAATTCAGCCTGACCATCTTGTGTGAATTCCAGTGCTCCTTCATCAATCAGGTCCTGAATCTTATTCTTCAAAGCCCAACAATCCTCTGTAGCATGCCCCGGGCTATCAGAATGATAAGCGCAGCGAGCGTTGGGGTTATACTTTGGTGACGTTGTATTTTGAAACTTCGGAGCCTCTTTTAGAGTTACCAGCTTGGTCTCCAGCAACTGTGGCAATATCTGGGATAAGGTCATGCTGAGCCGAGTGAACTGCCTTCTCTCGCTCTTTTGTTGGTTGCAATGTTGAATTTGTGACACTGGAGCCGTTTGGGGAGCTCTCTCCTTGCCTCTTTGTCTCAAAGGTGGTCGAACGATGACTGGCTTTTTACCCTTAGACTTTTGCCCCAGCTGGTTACCCTGAAGCAGTTGGTTGACGAGAAACCAGAGCTCGTCTTGCCTTTGAGCTAACCCTTGAATAACAGTCACCTGCCCCAGCATCTGGGCTTTCAATGCATCCACCTCAGCTTGTAGGTGTTTCAGCCTTTCACCCTCAGCACTGTTTCTAAAAAAGGTCTCCATGAGAAGTGTCCTTAGCTCCTCCTGCCCCTTGGATAGATTCAGGAGGATTTCCCCGAACCGAGTCTCTTGAGCAAGACAGTCCTGGTTATCTTGTTAGAAGGCCATTGCTGAAATAAACAGCGAGAAAGGTAAGTGACCTGCAACAAAGATACCTGTTATGTAATGATGTGTATGACATGCATGCAATGTTTTCAAGGATCCCGTGGGGTAAACAAGAAAATTTGTTAGAACTCGGGTCCGGTAGTTTGATTGAAGGAACTGCATGTTGTTGAGAGTCCTTCTTCAAGGGTCAAAGGCTCACCATATCCAGTGGGTCATAGCCTCTGACTTTAGTCATCATGTCTGGTTTTGATTTCCAAACAACCTTGGTTGGGGGGAACCTTCTTCAAGTGTCAAAGCTCACCATATCTAGTGGGTCATAGCCCCTGACTACCTTGGCTAGAGGAAAATAAATCCTCTTTGCCCCTTGCTGGGATAGTTGATTCACCATGACCTGCATCACAAGCCCTTGAGATCCTTGAAATGGGTTAGGACGTATGCAATGGTATGATGTTATGGTATGCATGGGGTAATGTAGGTAAACCCTGTTATGAGTCCCAATTAAGGACTATAAACCAAAACCTGCAAGAAACTCGGTAAAACCTGTCATGAGTCCCAGTTAAGGACTAAAAAACAAAACCTGCAAGAAACTCGGTAAACCCTATTATGAGTCCCAATTAAGGACTATAACAAACCTTGCAATAAACTTGGTAAGCCTTGTTGTGAGTCCTGGTTAAGGATTAAAACAAAAACTTTTAGGAAATTCAGTAGACCCTGTTATGAGTCCTAGTTAAGGACTATGGACAAAACCTGCAAAAACTTAGCAAACCCTGCTATGAGTCCCCATCAAGGACTATAAGCCAACCCTGCAAGTAATTCCTGTGTTAGATAACAAGCATGCAAATAGTCAAGTACGAAGGCACACAAGTCACACAAGAGAAGCCCTTAGAGTTTAAGGCCAGCATGGGGTCTAGGTATTACCCTCTTGAAGTTGGTGGGCTCAACCTGTCCTATTATAAGTAACCGGGTTCTAAGGGTCCCAATATCACTGGATTGCTTTCATTGTTCATCGTTTCGATTTAGCCACTGAACTGGCGACCGAAATATTCCAGGAAAGCAACCCTCAATTGAGTGTAGTATCGAGTATCAACCAACCTCGGACTGCACCAAAGTCAGTTATCTCACTACCCTAAAGAGGCCAAGATAGTTCAATTAAGGTTCCTAAGGTCTGTTGATGCTTCATGACACCACGCGGAGGCCCCGTACTCTCCTTGACTGAACTCAAGGGTTACCGGTACACACCAAAGTGCCACATCAACGTAGCAGACTGTTTCAACCATGTCGGTATACCCCGCACAGTTCCCTCACAGCCTTGTTGCTACTTTCTAAGAAGGTATCCCCAGATCTGGGTTAGGATCTATAGAACTCCCAAGACAGTCCCACAATTTAAAGCAAGCAAATCAATACAATTGAAAACACAGTTATGAACTAACCCTAAGGTACACCTCACTTTAAAAGAAGTCCCCAGCAGAGTCGCCAGTTCTGTGATCGGTGGATCTGGAACTGACTGTTTAACGCTGGTTCGCGAAATGTCGCGGAAGCAAGAGTCGCCACCGTCTTTTATTTTCTCCAAATGGAAAGGACAAAAGCACAGAAAAATTCCTTAAAGAGATCGCTCTCGGTTCGGGAGGTAGGTTATAGAAAGGGAAGGTGTTAGCACCCTTTCTATCCATGGTTATCCATGGGCTCTTATATACTTACTCACTTGTGTTTTCAAAATGTTTGTTTGCTTTTCAACTGTGGGTTTAAAAAAGTTTCGTTTAAAATTTCAGTTCGACTCTTGTATCAGTCCTCAAGAGTGTTTGAAAAGTTGTTTTTGAAAGCTTTTTGCAAAGTGTCGGTGTGAAAAGAAGTTTTTGATTTGTTTTGAAATTTAGAGTAAGTATCTACGAGTTGTCTACCTACCCTAAGGAATTCGTCTGTGTAAATGTCCTTTAAAGTAGTGCCATCCCACCATTGAGAGGTAGGTAGCACCACCGTTGGAGGTGTTCGGGTCAATTCGAGGTTCGGGACATGGTGATCACCAGAGCAATAGGAAGACACCTTAGAAGCTACCCTCATGCCAGGTTCCCGGATCATGAGGACTTACTAAGACATCCTCTACTCGACGATCACCTTTCGAGGCAAGGCAACAGTGAGGCGTACCCTAGGGGTGGTGTGTGATTTGTGTGTCAGATTCATTTATTTTTGTCTTGTCATGTCAAAGTGATCTATGCGTTTGTTTTTATTTTATCATTCATTCTTGCATGCATTTATTTAACAGTTAAAAAGGATGCGGAAAATTAAAGTTCCTAAACTATTACAAAGGCGCGGGTCCACATCGCCAAAGTTAAACCAGGACCCGATTTGACAAAAAAAATAAAGAAAGTAAAGCAAATAAAGAATTAAAAGTGCGAGAAATTAATTACATGGCTTCGGGAGAGATACAGAAATATTGTGCGAAAAAGAAATAAGTATGCGAATTGATAAGAAATTAAGGACGAGGGCGTTGGACCCTTTTGCAAAATTAAACTAATGAGGAATTAATTAAAATTAAAAGAAAGAAAGAACTTGTTTTTTGGTATTTTATGATTTAAATGAAAAAAGAATTAATTAAAATAAATACTAACCCTAATTCTAGTGGCTTTTAATTTATTAAGAAAACATTGAATTTTAACCTAAATTAACCCTAATTTTTATATACAAATTTAATTACAAAAATAAATATTTAATTATTTAATTATTTATGAAAGAAAAATAAAAAGGATAAAAAATTAATATGAACCCTAATTCTATGTTTTTTAGATTTTTAGTAAAAGAATTAAAATTAAAACCTAAGTTAAAACTAGATTTAATTATATACAATTTATTTATGAAAATACTAGAAATAAAAATATTTATTGTTTTTCTCTTTCCTGATTTTTTTTATGGTATTTTTTATATTTATGAAAATAATAAAATTAATTAATAAAACAATAATTAAAAATAAAAATAAAAAATAAAAAAAAACATAAAGAAAGTAGGAAGAATTTGCAAACCAAGGGGGTTCAGACCCCAAATTAGGAGGTATCTTGTAGCAATCCAGGCCCACTTAAATTGATGGCCTCTTTGACTTTTCAGAACGCGTGTACACGCGTTGACTAGGGTGCATTGTGTTCTCCAATCCATGGCCTTTGATCTGATGCTCCAAGACGCGTGGACGCTTGATTTTGTGGGTGTATCATGCGCTCCAGTCTTGAAACTGCATGGGAATATGAATTGCAAAATAATATAGGAATAATGAAGACCTGGGGCTCGAACCCAGGTCATGTACGTTATCAACAGCTGCACCTACCACTGGACCAATTCATGCGCTTTGTATATAATGTAATAAACAAATAATATCAAACAAAGCCAAGGCGTTAGTGGGTTAAAGCGCGCAAATTCAAAAGAGCCAATCATGGCTGGCCACCATATCATCTTCTTCATGGACTTTGTTTTTCCTGAAATACACAAACAATGAGCAACGGTTTTCAAACGTTGCTATAGGTCATCTATGGGAAAATAGCGAATGGCCCTACGATGCTCATAAATTGAGCGCGAGTATGGCTTCTTCTTCGTCCAAGTGCGCTGATCATGACCATGGTACTGTGGTTTGCTAATTTTATAGGACCAAGAAACCCCCAATTCGAAATCCTGTAAACCCTAAAAAACAACAATGGCATCTGGGCATACAATGCGTAAAACTTCAATTAAAACATATGATTAGCTTGCAAACTTTATTATAAACACAAACATAACAATAAAACATGTTAACAATGCATGTATGATAGAAATCGATTCATAATTTTTCTTTACCAACTTCAATGGTGATCTTGCATTTTCTTGAGTATGGGGCTTGGGGAATGATTGGAATATGTCCTATAATCCTCCAAGAAGCTAATGGAACAAGTTTGGAGGCTTGAATCAACCTGTAAGTTAGTTTTCAGAATTGAGTTTTTTAGACAAAATTTCAAGTTTGTGAATGAATTTCTAGCGCAGCTTCGTGGTCTTCTTGATTAGGTTTGTATTCAGGCTTATGTAATGAACCAATTAGGTCAAGAATTCTGATCAAAATCTCTTGCATTCATGGCTTTTGAGATTTGATTTTCAAGATCTTTTTTTCCAATCTTTTTCATGCAATTTTGTACCAATCATGATCCAATCAATCCAAATCTTTCCATATTCAATTATGCACGAATTATTGAGTAGATTTCATGCACAAAAACATTGTAAAACTTAGGTTAAATATTTTTCATGTATTTAATTTGATTTAAATGAATTATTATTAATAAAAATTCAAATAAATAAATAAAAAATGAAGAAATACTTCCCTTTGGGCCAAGTGGTCGTGCACATGCCATGGATGATGAATTATGGAATAAAAATGGGCCCATTAGCAATTTTAGGTCATTTGAATCAATGTTGACTTTTCAAAATATCCAAAAATTTCCCAACTTCCACAAGGCATAACTTGCTCAATTTTTAAGCTTTTCTCATGTTCTTGGACATTTTGGAAATGTCTTTGAGTCCTCTAACCAATGTATTTGGTCCCATGTAATTTTGATTTACCAATCTCAAGTTATGGCCTTTGACTTAAAGTCCCTTTTTGTTGACTTTTGAAAATGACCTATAATGTTGAAATTGATAACTTTTTGTGAGAGCATTTCTTGGACTTGAAGTATGTAGATGAGTTGTAGGAAATGTCTTTCTCTTCAAAATGAGCTTTGGATGGAATTTTTATGATAATCCATGTGAAAGTTATGCCCTGGTCAATTTATAGTTGACTTTTTCAACTGTCCAAATAAGGAAACTTTTGCATTTTGATGATTTTTGAGCCAAGCTTTGAGAATCATGATCAAGCATTGATCCAATGATGTTTGTGGCTTCAAAATGAGATGTTGACCAAAAATTTGAACTTTTGACTGTCAAATGACCATTTTGCCCCTACAGTTGACTGTAGTGCAATTAGGGTTTTGACTGTGCAATTTTGTGCTGAAAGTCTTGAAACTTGATATGAGGATGCTTGACCATATTTGTAGGCATGTGAGACTTGATTGGACCTTGTAAACTTCATTTTCTTGATCAGAACCAAAACCCTAATCTAGACTGTTTAGGAGACCCTTGACTGTGCAACCCTTGGGGAGATTTTGAAGCTTGACTTGGCAATTTCTTGGAGAATATGGGAGGGAAAATTTTGGGGTACAACACTACCAAATACATGGAAGTACTTCACAGTTGGCTTTCTTCCTTTCCAGAGTTCATAAATAGTGGATGAGGTTCCCTTTCTCAAAGTGACTCTGTTATGGACATAACAGGCTGTATTCATAGCTTCAGCCCAAAAATGAATAGGAAGTCTTTTGGCATGTATCATAGCTCTGGCAGATTCCTGTATGGTCCTATTTTTCCTTTCTACAACTCCATTTTGTTGAGGAGTTATAGGAGAAGAGAATTCATGACTAATTCCTTCTGAGGAACAGAACTCATTGAACTTACTGTTTTCAAATTCCTTGCCATGATCACTTCTGATTCTGACAATACACCCTTCTTTTTCTCTTTGAATTCTTTTGCACAGTTCTTTAAAAACTTCAAATACATCATATTTTTCCCTAATGAAGTTAATCCAGGTGAATCTGGAAAAATCATCCACAACAACATAGGCATATCTTTTTCCACCAAGACTTTCCACCTGCATTGGTCCCATCAGATCCATATGTAGAAGTTCTAGAACCTTAGAGGTGGTCAGATGTCTTGACTTTGGATGTGACATCCTAGTTTGCTTACCAACCTGACATTCACCACAAACTTTCCCTTCATCAATTTGCAGTCTTGGAATCCCTCTGACTGCCTCCATGGATATAATCCTTTCCATTCCTCTTAGATGAAGATGGCCAAGTTTTTGGTGCCATAGTTTCACCTCTTTTTCTTCTTTGGCAATAGAACACACAGTGGAGTAATTAGTGTTCTCAGGCTCCCACAAGTAACAGTTGTCTTTAGATCTGACTCCTTTCATTACAACTTCTTGTTTTTCATTAGTTACAAGACATTCAGATTTTGAGAAGTTGACCTTGAATCCTAGATCACATAATTGACTGATACTAATGAGATTAGAAGTCAGGCCTTTTGCCAATAGTACTTCATTTAGATTTGGAACTCCAGGGCAATCCAAATTACCAACTCCTTTGATTTCTCCTCTAGCACCATCTCTAAAGGTCACATAACTAGTGGTGTGAGGTTTAACATTATTGAGAAGGTTCTTGATTCCAGTCATGTGCTTAGGACACCCACTGTCAAAGTACCAGTCTTCCTTTGCAGAGACTCTAAGGGAGGTGTGGGCTATCAGGGCAGTAGCCTTTTTCTTCCACTGTGGAGTATGTGGTACCTTGTTAGACTTACGTTTGACACCTGGGTTCTGATTAGGGTATCCATACAATCTGAAGCATAATGGCTTTATGTGACCAAACCTCCCACAATGATGACATCTCCATCTTTGGTACTTTTTCTTCATATTTCTCTATTCCCGATGTTGAGTGCTATGTTGTGACATCTGCTTTGACATTTGTTTATCAGGCCTGATCTTCTTGTCTACACCAGATTTCTTTGCTGCCACAAATCCTAGACCAGACTTGTTTCCCATATTTTGTCCAACCTGAAGGATTTCTTCCAATTTGTCAGTTCCATTTGTCAGCATCTTGACAGATTTGGTCATCTGGTTCAGTTTTGAGTTCAGCATTTGAACTTCCCCTTCTAGATGACTTATAGTTTCAATGTCTGCCCTTTTTTCAGCCTCCAACTTTATTATGAGTTTTGTTTGTCTCTCATTTTGCAGACAGACTTCAGCACTTCTGATACATAATTTCTTGTAGGTATCAGCCAGTTCTTCAAATGTCACTTCCTCATCACTAGTGTCACTTTCAGAGGTACAAACACCAGTTAGTGCAGTAACTAGTTTGGCAGATTCTTCCTCAGAATTACTTTCTGAATCACAGTCAGACCAGGTAACAGACATTCATTTCTTTTGTTTCATAAGAAAGGTAGGACATTCAGCTCGAATATGCCCATATCCTTCACATCCATGGCATTGAATTCCTCTACCTTGATTTCCCTTCTCTTCAGACTTTGGTCTTCTGCTGGAGTCATAAGATTTGTTAATGTCAGAAGGGATGTTCTTAACATTTGACCTTGACTTTGGATCCATTCTCTTGATGAGTTTGTTGAATTGTCTTCCAAGCATGGCTATAGCTTCTGAAATATTTTCTTCTTCATCCTCCTTGTTTTCATCTTCAGTGTTGGATACAAGTGCTATGCTCTTGTTTTTCTTGTTAACATTGTCACTGATCCCCATCTCAAAAGTATGAAGAGACCCAATGAGTTCATCCACCTTTAACTTGTTGATATCCTGGGCTTCCTCTATAGCAGTTACCTTCATTGAAAATCTTTTAGGCAAGGATCTGAGAATCTTTCTCACCAGTTTTTCTTCTGACATCTTTTCTCCCAATGCTCCTGGGGTGTTGGCAATCTCCAAGATGTTCATGTGAAACTCATGAATGGTTTCATCTTCCATCATCCTTAGGTTCTCAAACTTGGTAGTCAGCATCTGAAGCCTTGGCATTTTTACTTTGGATGTGCCCTCGTGGGTAGTTTTGAGGGTGTCCCACACTTCCTTGGCCAGTTCACATTGATGTACTAGTCTGAATATGTTTCTATCAATTCCATTGAACAAGGAATTTAAAGCTTTGGAATTACCCAGGGCTAACTCATCTTCTTCTTTGCTCCATTCTTCCTCAGGCTTCAGACTAATTGTCCCATCTTTCTCAGTTATGGTGGGATGGTTCCATCCTTTGTCAGCAGCTCTCCAAGCCTTTTTGTCCAGTGATTTTAAGAAGGCAATCATACGATGTTTCCAGTAGTCATAATTTGATCCATCCAGAATGGGTGGTCTGTTTCCAAAAACTTCTTCTTTGTCCATAGCGCCAGAAAGTGATATCCCTAGATCTCACCCAGTAAGACAGGCAGGGTGCCTGCTCTGATGCCAATTGAAATTCTGGCAACAGATACTCAATGTCACAGTGAATGTTATGACACCGTATCTGACTTTATATAAGACAGTAAATAGAAAAACAGTAAATAACATAGTCAATTGTTTACCCAGTTCAGTGTGAAACAACACCTACTCTGGGGGCTACCAAGCCAGGGAGGAAATCCACTATAAGAGATATTAATTCCGGAATAAACCAACCAGTTTATCTCCTTCACTTAAGACCTACCCAATGCAACTTCAATCTAAGTTCAACTTAAACCTGAGTTCATACTCACTCCCCCTCAATCACAGCAGTGATACTAAACAATTGACTAATGAACTAATGAAGACACTCTTCAGAACATACACTTGATTATGCTTCATAGCTTTTAATCAAGTAACACAAACACTCTTGCTTCAAAGCTTTGAGTGATACATAAACCTAACTTGACCTTGCTTCAAAGCTTTAGTCAAGAGACATAAACACTCTTGCTTCAAAGCTTTGAGTGATACACAACCCTTACAATCAAAACCTATTCCAAGTCACTTATCACAATGATACTTGCTTGGATTACAGTAGTTAAAACTATACAGCCCCAAGTTGTTCTTCTGTCAAAGAGTTAATTTCCAATCAGCTTTCCTGTTAAATATATATGCAGCTGTTTCTTCAGTTAGGGCTTCCACGAAAAGCTAGGGTTAATTAGGGTTAACCTCAAGACTTGGTCACAAGACTTTATCAACCAGATTAGGGTTGAGCTAGGTTAACCTAAAGTCCACGTGAGATTCTGTTTTGGAATGTATGGACCAAATTCCTGAAAAATCTCAGAATTAACCAAACTGCATAACTGTTAGATCAGTACAGGATGTCTTAACATTTGCTATGACAACATAAATCCTGTTTACTGATTTTGGTAGAAAGTAATAAATGTGATCTTTGCAAAATGCTCAGATACACACTCATAAATAACAGCTACTGTATGCCATTCTTTTTCTGCATAAAGTACCTAATAACCCAGAATGTTATGACATTAGTCATGACATTCACACATCTGGTTTTACCAAAAATACATGCCAATAACTATTGAAATTCTGGCTGCAGATACTCAATGTCACGTTCAATGTTATGACACCGTATCTGACTTACTATATGACAGTAAATACAAAAGCAATAAAGAACACAGTCAATTGTTTACCCAGTTCAGTGTGCAACAACACCTACTCTGGGGGCTACCAAGCCAGGGAGAGAATCCACTATAAGAGATGTTAATTCAGGAATAAACCAACCAGTTTATCTCCTTCACTTAAGACCTACCCAATGCAATTCTAATCTAAGTACAACTTAAACCTGAGTTCCTACTCACTCCCCCTCAATCACAGCAGTGATACATAAACCAATTTGACTTAAGAATTGATGAAGACACTCTTCAAAAACAAACACTTGATTAAGCTTCACAACTTTTTAATCAAGCAACACAATCACTCGTGCTTCACAGCTTTGAGTGATGTACACAACTAACTTGACTCTGCTTCACAGCTTTAGTCAAGGAACATTTAAACACTCTTGCTTCAAAGCTTTGAGTGCTACACAACCCTTACAAATAGAAACCTATTCCAAGGCACTTATCACAATGATAATTGCTTGGAGTACAAATAAACAAATCTATACAGATTACAAAATGATCTTCTAATCAATCAGCCGAGATGCTTGAAAAACAGCAGCTCTGTTGAATATATAGCAGCTGCAACTTCAGTTAGGGTTTCCAAAAACCTAGGGTTAATTCCGTTTGACCTAAAGACCAGGTCACAAGACTTTATTAACCAGGTTAGGGTTGAGCTAGGTTACCCCTCAGAAAACGCAGGATTCTGTTCAGAAAGGACTGAGTTATTTCCTGAAAAAACTCAGACTTATCCAATCCTGCAATCCTGTTAGTTCAGAACAGGATGTCATAACATCTGTTATGACATCTGAGAAAACCTGTCTACTGATTTAGCAAAATGTGATCATTTTGCAAAAATGCTCAGATACACACTTATAAGCATCAGTATTTGAATTACAATATTTTTCTGCAAAGGTACCTAATGAGTTAGTACAACCTGAACTAGAATGTTATGACATCAGTCATGACATTCACACATACACTTGGGATTTACCAAAAATGCAAGCCAATACCTAAACATCTACAAACTCCCCCTTTGGCAGATTTTTGGCTAAAGACCCTAAACAATCAGAGATAGATAGCAGCAGAAGTAAGTGACAGCAGAAAAATAGAACACAGAATGTCAAGTACTAATTTAGCAAGTACCAAAATATTCTCCCCCTCTTTAGCCACAAATGGGCCAAAGATACATGTTCAGAAAATTTTACAGTTATCCAAAACAAAATAATAAGATCAGCAGCAGAAAACAACTTCCAAACTCCACCAGATATCAGCACCAACCAGCAACACCACCAAACAGCAATCAACCTTCAAGCACTGTCATCAGATTCTGAGGAGCTAGTTTCTTCAATGTTGAGATGTCCTTCACCTTCTTCCCTTCTGTTTTCTTCAGCTTCCTCCTTTTCTAGCCTGGCAATTAGAAGTTCTAGGGTCCTTTTTCTAGTATCCAGCTCTTTGCAAGTTTCTTTTAAAACAGCTATGACATCTGATGTCTTGGACTGGGTCTTCACAGACGATGTCTCAGCTGATGTTATGACAATGTCTGGAGCATGAGATCCCTGAAACAGTTTGTAGTGCAGGCCAAGGGAAGGAGCTCTTTTGCAGACTGTATCTCTTGCCACAAGGATATCAGGGAATTGTGCAAGGATGATTCCACAGAGGAGGGAGGGAAAGGCAATTGGTCCTTTGACAGCATAACTGCCAGCATGCCTTAAAGTTTGTTCAAAGATGTACCTTCCATAGTCAAAGGCAGTCTTGGTTCCTACAGCATAGATAAATCTCCCCAATCCTGTGGAGATAGTTGATTTGTGATTTGTAGGCACCCAGTTTGTTGCACCTATTTTATGCAAGATGGCAAATTTCATGCTGAGTTTACTAGCATTCAGCTTCCCTTTCAATGGCCAGCACTTTACTTGCCTGGCTGTGATGGTTAGACACACTTCATTGTCAGTTGCCTCTAGATCAGGACAGTCCTTATTTGTTCTTCCAAGAAACTTGTTGATTTCTGATGGAGAGAACTTGACCCTTCTTCCTCTAACAAACACACTCTCAAAATCAGCTGACCTTCCATCATCACAATCATTAGACAAGTTCACTACAAACTCCTTAACCAGATTTTCATAACATTTATTAAACTTCATCACTGTCTTCATTAGCCCAGCATTCTTGATCAGATCCATGATGTCTTTGCACTCCAAGGCATCATTGTTGAGTTCTCTCTCCAAGGCTATTCTCTTTAAGCAAACATACTTCCATCTGTTTGCATTGTCAGGATGATGAAAGGAGATGTTGTCTGTTGGCACTTCAGGCACTCTAGCAATCTTGCTGGAGGGGAGCTTCCTTCTGATGGGAGTTTCTTCAATATCAATCTCAAATTCTGATTCATCATCAGAATCAGAAGTTTTAGGTTCTTTACTTTTCTTAGAGATTGGTTGTCTAGCAGTCTGCACTTGTGCCTTCTTCCCTTTTGTCTGAATGCTTCTCTCAGCCATCCCTTCAGCCTTGGATTTCTTAGCATCAGGTTTATCATTCTGACTACTCTTTCTTTTCATCAATCTCCTAGCTATGCTAGGGTTCACATTAGCAATCAGTTCATTATCTGAGTAATCTTCATCCACATCAATGATAGGTGGATCAGCAGCCTTTTCAGAGGGGTTCTGAATGTTGTCTTTTGGTGTCACAACATCCTCAGTGACATCCACATTTTCAGAACCTTCCACATTTGGACTTTCTGATTGATTTAAAGGGATAGAAATCCCCGGTACAGATTGGTTGCCACTCAGAATGCTAGTAACCAGCCTAGAAATAGCTTGGTGTACTTGAACTGATCCTTCTCTATTAGGTACAGAAGAAGAAGGATGAGAAGAATTACCAGAGGCTGTAGCTTGAGCTCTTCCTGCATGTATGGTTCTGAGCTTTTTGACTCTGGCTGGGTCAGTGGCCATCTCCCTGAGAGGAGTGACCTCAAGAACTTCAGATTCTATGCATGTAGTGATTGCCCTAGAATCTTGATCAGATGATGACGATGATGAGGAAGACGAAGCCGCCATGGTGGAAGACGATGTCTGAGACATTTTGATTGACTTTGAGTAATAGTAGCAGTTTGAGAAAAATCTTTGATTAGGAGGAGGAAACAGGTTGCAAGAATGAGAGAGGTAGGGGGTAAAAGGGAGTCTCTTCAACTTCTTAAAGCTTTTGAAGGAATTGTGAAGGAATATGATTAACCCACTAAATATAGACTTAATAAAATTAATCCCTTCTACCCTTGTTTTAAGCAAAACTGATTGCTATAATTTCTCATGTTGGTGAATACCCAACCCGCCCCTCAAATTTTCAAGTTTATTTCCAACAAGAGCCTTGGTAGAAGAATCAGTCAGCTGAAGCTTAGAGAAACTGTGTTCCAGTTTAAATGACTTCTTCTCTTCAAAGTCAATAGGGTTCAAGGAAATGTTGAATGTTTTCAGATTGTCACAACACAATGTCACAACATCTTGTGTAACATTGTACTCAGGTAGCATCTGCTTTGACCAGATGTTTTGAGAACAGAATTTATGAGACTTGTTATTTCCAACATCCTTGTCAAGATGACTTAAGGTTCTGACAACACATTCTTCTTCAAGTTTATTTCCCACATCACAGATATCATCAACCTTTAGTTTTGGAGTTCTTCTGACAGTTTCCATAGAGATAGCTCTCTTCATTCTTCTTAGATGAAGGAGACCAAGCTTATGCTGCCACAGTTTCACCTCTTTTTCTTCTTTTGCAATGGAATACACAGATGAGGAATTAGTGTTCTCAGCCTCCCACAAGTAGCAGTTATCTTTGGATCTGACTCCTTTCATAACTATCTCTTGTTTGTCATTGATTACAAGGCATTCAGATTTCGAGAAATTGACCTTGAATCCTAGATCACACAGTTGACTGATACTAATGAGATTAGCGGTCAGTCCTTTCACCAGCAATACTTCATTCAGACTTGGAACTCCAGGGCAGTCCAAATCACCAACTCCTTTGATTTCACCTTTAGCCCCATCTCCAAAGGTCACAAAACTGGTGGTGTGAGGCTTAACATTATTGAGGA
Organism: Vicia faba; assembly: GCA_948472305.1. NCBI lineage: Eukaryota > Viridiplantae > Streptophyta > Magnoliopsida > Fabales > Fabaceae > Vicia > Vicia faba. Next base: position 1,632,891,029 of record OX451739.1, on the reverse strand, counting down.
GGTTCTTGATTCCAGTCATATGTCTGGAACATCCACTGTCAAAGTACCAGTCTTCCTTTGCAGAGACCCTCAGGGAAGTGTGAGCTATCAGTGCAGTAGCCTTTTTATTCCATTGAGGAGCATGTGGTACCTTTTTAGACTTAGGTTTGACACCTGAGATCTGATTAGGGTATCCATGTAATCTGAAGCAGAAGGGCTTTATGTGGCCATATCTACCACAATGATGGCATTTCCATCTTTGGTACCTTTTCTTCATATGTCTCTGTTTCTGATGTTGAGAGTTGTGTTGAGACATCCGTTTTGACATTTGCTTACCAGTACCAGATTTCTTTGCTTCCATAAATCCTAGTCCACATTTATTTCCCACATTTTGTCCAACCTGAAGGATCTCTTCCAATTTGTCTGTTCCATTGGTCAACATCTTGACAGATTTGGTCATTTGCTTCAGTTGTGAGTTCAGCAGTTGAACTTCTCCTTCTAAATGACTTATAGTTTCAAGATTTGCCCTCTTTTCAGCCTCCAGCTTTATAATGAGTTTTGATTGTTTCTCATTCTGCACACAGACTTCAGCACTTCTGATACACAATTTCTTGTAGGTATCAGCCAGTTCTTCAAATGTCACTTCTTCATCACTAGTGTCACTCTCAGAAGTACAAACACTAGTTAGGGCAGTAACTAGTTTGGCAGATTCTTCTTCAGAATTACTTTCTGAATCATAGTCAGACCAAGTAACAGTCATTTCTTTCTTTTGCTTCTTAAGAAAGGTAGGACATTCAGCTCGAATATGTCCATATCCTTCACATCCATGGCATTGAATACTTCTGCCTTGGTTTCCCTTATCTTCTGACCTTGGTCTTCTGCTGGAACTGTCAATGTCATAGGGAATGTTATGAACATTAGACCTTGACTTTGGGTCCATTCTTTTGATGAGCCTGTTGAACTGTCTTCCAAGCATGGCAATAGCTTCTGATATGTTTTCTTCTTCATCCTCCTTGTATTCAACATCAGTGTTGGATACAAGTGCTATGCTTTTGTTCTTCTTGTCACCATTATCAGTGATCCCCATCTCAAAAGTCTGAAGAGACCCAATAAGTTCATCCACTTTCAACTTGCTAATGTCCTGGGCTTCCTCTATGGCAGTTACCTTCATTGCAAATCTTTTAGGCAAGGATCTGAGAATCTTCCTCACCAGTTTTTCTTCTGACATTTTTTCTCCCAGTGCTCCTGAGGTGTTGGCAATCTCCAAGATGTTCGTGTGAAACTCATGAATGGTTTCATCTTCCATCATTTTTAGATTCTCAAATTTGGTGGTCAACATCTGAAGCCTTGACATTTTTACTTTGGAAGTTCCCTCATGAGTAGTTTTGAGAGTGTCCCAAACTTCCTTGGCCAGTTCATATTGATGTACTAGTCTGAAAATGTTTCTATCAATTCCATTGAACAAGGTATTTAAAGCTTTTGAATTTCCCAGAGCTAACTCATCTTCTTCTTTACTCCAATCTTCCTCAGGCTTCAGACTGATTGTCCCATCTATCTCAGTTATGGTGGGATGAATCCATCCTTTGTCAGCAGCTCTCCAAGCTTTTTTGTCCAGAGATTTTAGGAAGGCAATCATACGAGGTTTCCAGTAATCATAATTAGTTCCATCCAGAATGGGTGGTCTATTTCCAAAAACTCCTTCTTTGTCCATAGTGCCAGAAAGTGATATCCCTAGATCTCACCCAGTAATACAGGCAGGGTGCCTGCTCTGATGCCAATTGAAATTCTGGCTGCAGATACTCAATGTCACGTTCAATGTTATGACACTGTATCTGACTTACTATATGACAGTAAATACAAAAGCAATAAAGAACACAGTCAATTGTTTACCCAGTTCAGTGTGCAACAACACCTACTCTGGGGGCTACCAAGCCAGGGAGAGAATCCACTATAAGAGATGTTAATTCAGGAATAAACCAACCAGTTTATCTCCTTCACTTAAGACCTACCCAATGCAATTCTAATCTAAGTACAACTTAAACCTGAGTTCCTACTCACTCCCCCTCAATCACAGCAGTGATACATAAACCAATTTGACTTAAGAATTGATGAAGACACTCTTCAAAAACAAACACTTGATTAAGCTTCACAGCTTTTTAATCAAGCAACACAATCACTCGTGCTTCACAGCTTTGAGTGATGTACACAACTAACTTGACTCTGCTTCACAGCTTTAGTCAAGGAACATTCAAACACTCTTGCTTCAAAGCTTTGAGTGCTACACAACCCTTACAAATAGAAACCTATTCCAAGGCACTTATCCCTTTTACTTTTATCCAACAGTAATTGTCTTTAAATTTTTGTCGGAGTTGTAATAATTAAACAATTTAGACTTTTAAAACCTTGTGTCTTACCTGAGGCACAACGGTCCATTTGTAAGGGTTGTTACTTCATTTTCATATGTCATCAATGAATCATGGACATTTTTGCATGCAAATTTTACGCTCTTTGTTCTTCTTTTTCTACATTTTTATTTTTTTTCAAAGATAGCTATGCTCTTAAACACACTCACATATCAAAATGCATATCCACATCCATCAGGATCCCATGGGTAATGATTCTGCTATGGCCTATTGTGACTTTGAAAATCTGATCTACCAAGTCGAAGACGAAGGTGAGGAAGATTGTGAAGTGCCAGGGGAACTAGCCAGGTTACTACAACAGGAAGAAAGGACCATACATCCCCACGAGGAAGCGGTCGACACAATTAACTTAGGTACCAAAGAGGACAAGAAAGAAGTCAAGGTAGGTGCCAATCTGGAACCTAGTGTCAAGAAGCACTTAACTCAGTTACTACATGACTATGTTGAGGTCTTTTCCTGGTCATACGAAGACATTCCAGGACTTGACGCTGATATCGTGGTCCATCGTCTACCGACAAAAGAAGACTGCGCTCCAGTAAAACAGAAAGTTCGTCGCATGCGGTCAGAAATGTCAGAGAAGATCAAGACTGAAGTCATGAAATAATTCAACACCGGATTCTTAGCCATCACATCCTATCCACAATGGGTCGCCAATGTTGTTCCAGATCCTAAAAAGGACGGTAAGGTGTGCATGTGTGTGGATTATAGAGATTTGAATAGGTCAAGCCCTAAGGATGATTTCCCCCTTCCCCATATCGATATTCTGGTTGACAATACTACACAACATAAAGTATTATCCGTCATGGATGGTTTCTCCGGGTACAATCAAATCAAAATGGCACCTGAGGACATGGAGAAAATGACCTCTGTCACACAGTGGGGCACGTTCTATTACAAAGTTATGCCACTCGGGTTCAAAAACGCTGGGGCAACTTATCAGCGCGCCATGGTAGCTCTGTTTCACGATATGATCAATCATGAGATAGAGGTCTACATGGATGACATGATAGCCAGATCTCAAACTGAAGAGGAGCATCTTGACCATTTGCATAAACTGCTTGAAAGGCTAAAAAAATACAAGCTAAGGTTGAACCCGAGTAAATGCACATTTGGAGTGAGGTCCGGTAAACTCTTAGGATTCATCATCAGCGGTAAAGGTATCAAAGTGGACCATGCAAAGGTAAAAGCAATACAAGAAATGCCTGCTCCTCACACTGAGAAGGAAGTCAGAGGATTCTTAGGACGGCTAAATTACATCTCCAGATTCATTTCTCACCTAACCGCTACTTATGAACCAATCTTCAAATTACTGAAGAAAGATTAAGTGTTGGATTGGAATGACGACTTTCAGGAGGCCTTCGACAAGATCAAAGAGTACCTTCAAGAGCCTCCTGTTTTGATGTCGCCAGTTGAGGGAAGACTTCTGATTATGTATCTAGTTGTCTTGGAAAATTCAATGGGATGTGTGTTGGGGTAGCATGACGAGTCTGGCCGAAAAGAACATGCAATTTACTACCTGAGTAAAAAGTTTGTCGACTGTAAAACCGGATATTCACTGCTCGAGAAAACTTGTTGCGCTCTGGCATGGACTGCTCGCTGGCTAACACAGTATATGTTGACCCATACTACCTTATTGATATCCAAGATGGATCCAATTAAATACATATTCGAGAAGTCCGCCCTCTCGGGAAGAATAGCAAGATGGCAGATGATCCTGACAGAATACGACATTCAATACACCACCCAAAAAGAAATAAAGGGCGGTGTGCTAGCTGATCACCTTGTTCATCAGGCTATGGATGACTATCAGTCCATGAAATTCGAGTTCCCAGATGAAGACATCATGTTGGTAAACAATTGTGAAGAATTCAGACCATATGACGGACCTGAAGAAGGATCCCGATGGACCTTGGTTTTTGACAGATCTTCCAATGCACTCGGCAATGGAATAGGTGTTGTGATTATATCCCCGGAAGGATGTCATACTCCCTTCACTGCAAGACTTTGTTTCAACTGTACCAATAATATGATGGAATATGAAACGTGTATTATGGGTCTCAAAGTTGCCATAGATTTGGGAATCAAGTTCTTAAGTGTATTTGGAGATTCAGCCTTAGTCATCAGTCAGATCAAAGGAGAATGGGACATGAAGCACCCTAATCTCATCCCCTACAAAGAACATGTGTTGACATTAATCCCACATTTTGAGAAAATTACCTTTGAGCATTTTCCACGAGAGGAAAATCAACTAGCGGACGCACTAGCCACTATGTCATCCATGTTTAAAATCAAGTGGGATAACAAGGCTCCTAAAATCACCATTGAGCGGATGGATGAACCAGCTTACTGTCACGAGATCGATACTAAAGAAGTAGTGAACAAACCTTTGTTCCATGAAATTAAGAGGTATCTCGAGGCCCAAGAGTATCCGGAGGGAGCTTCAGTCAATGATAAGAAGTTCTTGAGAAGATTTTCTGCTAAGTTCTTTCTCAGTAATGGCATTCTCTACAAGCGCAACCACGACTCTGCTTTGCTTCGTTGCATAGACAAGAGTGAGGCAGACGAGATCATGAAGGCACTTTTGGAACCCATTCTAGTGGGAACATGATGGCTAAAAAGATCCTACGGGCGGGGAACTACTGGTCTACCATGGAAGTACATTGCCATCAACATTCACGAACCTGTCACAAGTGTCAGATCTATGCTGACAAAGTACATGTGCCTCCAGTTCCTCTAAATATCCTGACTGCTCCCTGGCCATTTGCGATGTGGGGCATCGACATGATTGGAGAATTCAAGCCTACATCTTCTAATGGACACCGCTTCATCTTGGTGGCTATTGACTACTTCACGAAGTGGGTTAAGGCAGCTTCTTTCGCTTCTGTTACCAAGAACGTTATGGCCTGATTCATCAAACAGAATATCATATGTCGGTACGTGTCATACGGTGGGAGAACTGACTTGGGATTTTGCGTTTGTTTTCGCACTTGTTCGGTTTAGCAAGAGTCGCCACCGACTTTTTATTTTATCCAAAGGAAAGGTCAAAAAGCACAGGAAAGACCTTTGAGATGTTTTCTTGGGTTCGGGGGGTAGATTATGAAAAGGGAAGGTGCTAGCACCCTTTTCATCCATGGTTTTCCATGGGCTCTTAGTTACTTGTTTTTAGATCACTTGCCTTTGCTTTTCAATTGTTTGAAATGGTGCTTTGTGTGTGTGGTTTTGAAAACGTTTTGAAAAAGATGCCTTGTCTAGGCAACCTTTGTAATAATTCTTGTTTGAATATATACAAAGGTGTGTATCTTTTTGAAAAGATATTTCAATGTTTTGAGAGTTGTTTTGAAATTGTTTTGAAATTGTGTTGTGAAGTGTGTTTGAAAATGGCAAGGATGTTTTGCAAGATTTTTGATCAAGTAACTAAGAGTTGTCTACCCTATTTTACTCAAAGATCTTTCTTAGGTTTTTAACCCTTTCAACAGTGTCGTCTCACCATTGTATTTGGTGAACAACCTTGTGTTAGGATGTTAAACGGGATAGGCGCGGGTTATCGTATACAATCATTGAAAGCAACTTGTGAGACGCTCTAGCAATTTTGTAAGGGGCGAGATCGTTTTATCGGAGGCAACATCGAGGGTCATCGAGGGACTACGATCTTTGTTTATTGAAGGGGCATTTTCTAGAGTGTCTCATACTCGAGGGACATGATTGCATTTTCTGAGGCAACAAGCGAGGCTACCTTAGAGGTGCAAGTGTGAATTGTGTATTGATTTTCATGCATTTATCTTGTATTAGGTCCTCTAGCGATTGATTTCAAATCTTCGCATACAAACCCTAATTACTATACAGTATATTGAAAGCGATAAATTGCTGAAATTTAAAGTTTAAGTTATTACAAATAAGTATCCGGGGATGGGGGTACAAATTATTTACAAATGGGGATGAGTCTTGTTAGAATAACAATGTCCAAGTATATATTACAACCAAATTGAACTGTCGCATTTTCAATGTAAAAATTGTAACAAAGTATAAGATAAAGAAAATCAAAGAAATATGAGATGCATGTATTTATTTACAAATGAAACAAATAAAATTTAACCTAAGGAAAATTAAGTTTTATTATTATTTTTATTGTGTTTTATGTTTTTTAGGAACTTATGTAAAAAGATTAGTTAAACAAAAATTATTTTTTTGTATTTTATTAAATATAACAAATATTAAAAAAAATTATATCAAAACAAACTTTAGTCTATTATTGGTTCTCTTTATTATTAACAAAACAAAATTTTTTAGAGTAGAAATAAAAAAGAAAAGTATTGGCTTTAAAGAAAATAAATTAATTAGTAAAGAAAAGAAAGGGTATTATTTTGAAAATTGACAAGAGAAGGATGATGGGCCTAGGGTTATGGCCCAACAATATAAAAAAAGAAAGAGAACGAAAATCAGGGGGGTGTGTTAGTAAGAACGCTAGGCTTTATGGTTGTTGGGGCGAAGGCCCATTAGGAATGTTGTAACAAATTATTAGGGTTGAAGTTTCACGCACTCAGAATTTAGGGTTTGTGCATTTTTTGGCCATAATGGCGCCTCCTCTCATCTTCTTCGTTCTCTTCGTCTCTCTCAAACGAAGCTTTGGATTTCTCTCTCACGCCTAGCTACCGGTGCATTGCCTCCGCCCTCTCCTCTCCACGACTGTCCAAGGCGATGGTTTGAAAGGTACCGTTTCTTTTTGTTCTAAACGCGTTTTTACAGTTTACATTTGTGATTCTTGTACGTTTTATAGTTTGCATGTTTTGATTCTTGTACGTTTCACGCGTGAGATGCAGAATAATGGAGGAAAAGGAAACTAATACCTTGGCGTTTTGCTTCTGAAAGAAAGTGATAGAGAGAGAGAGGGAAATGAAACATGATGAACATAGCATTTCTGATTCCGGCCAGCAGACTTTAATGATGATTTTTCTTTTTATCTGCTTCTTCTTGAAAATTCTTATACTAATTTCTTTTTCTTCTGTCTTTTGCAGGTAAGTACCAGTTGGATAATAGAGGACGCAGTAAAAGTCAAAGACCTTTAGGAGATTTAGGCTTAGATTTATTTTTCCATTTTATTGTAAACAAATTTTATTGTAAATATTATAAGTTGTATTCTTACAATATTCGAATAAAATTTGTAACAACACTTTGAAAATAAATAAAAGTCTTTATCCAAAAAGAATTTTCTACTGTCAAATATTCCAATCTTTCCTTGTATTGTCTATTTAATTATTTAAGACTCTTAAATTAAAATAACTGGAAATGTGTCCCAATGACTTTAATCCAGATGAAATAAATTATCAACAAACTTTACCGTCTCGCAACCTTGCATTAATCACAATACGCCTGGTATTCCAATTAACATATGCGTTGTACAGTTAAACAAACAAGCATTCCATGAACCTTTCACTCCACTGATCAAATCAATGCCTCAAAGTTCCAAACAAAAGTCTCAGCTCCTATCCCAGATATTTAGGTTTTTTTGAGAAACAACCAGTAATCTTGAACAAGCGTAAAAATGATGTAATAGTCAACTGAATTTCTGAGGATTCAGTTTCTTTTGAGAAATGCGAGCGCAAACCCTAATCCTGGATTACTGCCAAAGAAAGATCTGTCTGATCGATTCTTGATTTAACCTTAACAAATAAGAGAAAACCCTAATTCTGGATTACAGTCAAAGAAAGATTTGTCTGATCAATTTTTGAGCCAATCTCAACAAAATCAATGGAAACCCTAATTCTGGATTAACTGATAAAGAAGAGTCTGTTTGACCGATTCTCAAGCCGATCTTAAAAATCAGAGAAAAACCCTGGGGTTGTGATTTCTTGTGAAAAAGGGAGGGAAAATTTTGGGGTACAACAATTGCCCCTGTTCAATCTTCTTGAACCTGAAGAGTTAGATTGGCAAGTTTGCCGTTCGTGACTCGAAGGTAAAAGATGATTGGACACTAGAGTGCCCAAAAATTTGCACTTGTCAAAGCGTTTTAAGGGAATGGGATTAAAGATACCATTTGGATATGTGACAAAATCTTGTCTGAGATGGGCTTAAAAGATGCCATCCAATAATGTTTGTTGAACTGCAGTGTGGTAGGTCAGAAGAATGAATATAAAAAAAGTATCCGTGTTTGGAACATCTCTGAGATGGGGATATGAATAGGCAATAGATTAGCATCCGTGTCGAGAGGCATCCGTAAACTGTTTTCAGAAATCCTTGAAGTTTGAAACTTACTAAACTTATCCTGCGAAGGGTAAAATATTAGCTGAAACACAAAGTCATGTTGTATGATGCAATGTATGTGTTATATGAATGTAATGATATATGAATGTAAGCTGATTAGGCGTCTTGCTGAGGAAGATAAATCCTGGATAGCTGGAGATAATAAAATCTTTGACCGCCGTCAGGGAAAGTAAATCCTTGACTGCTGCCGGGGATTGAAAATCCTTTGATCGTTGAAAATGAGAAGTCTTGGGACCACTGTTAGGGAAATCATGAGTTTAGGTTGTATGCCAATCTACTGGAGATTCCTGTTTTGAGGAGATCTTCGTCGGGGAATATCTGAAAAACTTTGTGAGGAATTGAGAATGAGAGTCTTCATTCTACTTGAGGAATTATTGTTGAGGAGCCAAGAACGAGAACCTTCGATCTGCAGGGGATTTGAAATTCTGACAAATTCATGCTGAGAGTAAAGAAAGCTCCGGAGAATCAAGGACGAGAGTCTTAATTTTGTTGGGGAGTAAGAACTCCGTGGGGAATAGCCATACTGTTGAAAAGTAGCTATCCTGTTGGAGGGGCTTATTCCTGTTTGGAGGAAGTTCAGAAGTCAAGTCGTATGCCACTTTGAGAATGAGAATCTTCATTCTGTCGGGAATATCAGGAAGTTTGAATTGTATACCAGTTTGAGGATGAGAATCTTAATTATGTCGGGAATATCATGAAGTTTGAATTGTATACCACTTTGAGAATGAGAATCTTTATTCTGTCGGGAATATCAGGAGGTTGGGTGTATTCCAATCTACCAGGGAAGCAAAAATGAGGATCTTCATTCAGGCGTTCGGGTCAGAAGGTCGGGTGTATTCCAATCTACTGAGGTTTCAAGGATGAGAATCTTCATTCGGTCAGGAGGTTGGGAGTATACCAATCTCTTGAGGTTTCAAGGATGAGAATCTTCATTCTGTTAACGGTATCAGGAGCTTGGGAGTATACCAATATTCTTAGGTTTTAAGGATGAGAATCTTCATTCTGTTAATGGTCCGGAGGTTGGGAGTATGCCAAACTCTTGAGGTTTTAAGGATGAGAATCTTCATTCTGTTAACGGTATCAGGAGCTTGGGAGTATACCAATCTCTTGAGGTTTCAAGGATGATAATCTTCATTCTGTTAATGGTATCAGGAGCTTAGGAGTATACCAATCTCTTGAGGTTTCAAGGATGAGAATCTTCATTATGTTAACAGTATCAGGAGCTTGGGAGTATACCAATCTCTTGAGGTTTCAAGGATGAGAATCTTCATTCTGTTAACGGTATCAGGAGCTTGGGAGTATACCAATCTCTTGAGGTTTCAAGGATGAGAATCTTCATTCTGTTAACGGTATCAGGAGCTTGGGAGTATACCAATCTCTTGAGGTTTCAAGGATGAGAATCTTCATTTTGTTACTGGTATCAGGAGCTTGGGAGTATACCAATCTCTTGAGGTTTCAAGGATGAGAATCTTCATTCTGTTACCGGTATCAGGAGGTTGGGAGTATACCAATCTCTTGAGGTTTCAAGGATGAGAATCTTCATTCTTGAGAGAAACAGATTTTTAGGAGCTTCAGTTGTCCGTTATTCTGTTGGTGGCTGTAACTTCTAACAGGTGATGAAGGAATTTTTGATGACGACTGTAACTTCCAACAGGTGATGAAGGAAAATTTTAACGACCGTGACTTCTAACAGGTGATGAAGGAATTTTTAATGACGACCCTAACTTCCAACAGGTGATGAAGGAAATTTTTAATGACAGTGACTTCCCACAGGTGATGAAGGAATTTTTTATGACGACCGTAACTTCCAACAGGTGATGAAGGAAATTTTGATGACGACCGTAACTTCCAACAGGTGATGAAGGAAATTTTTAACGACTATGACTTCCAACAGGTGATGAAGGAATTTTTGACGATCAATCTGAGTATGTTATGAATGTTATTGAAATGTAATTTGTTTCGGAGAATAAATCCTTGACAAATGTTGGGGAAATAAACCCATGACTGCTGGTCTGCTAGAGAGGTGATGAACTTCTCGAGGACGCTTGAATTACTTTTCAGAAAGATTTCAGAGAGATTCGTCACTGCCCTTAGTATCAGATGTTTGTGACACTATGTGTAACCCTTTATTGAGATTGACGTTTTAATGCCCCAAGTGATGGTGAGGAAGACTTGCCCCAGGTTAATCTGCAATTGAGAGATTTCTTGAAATCTTGACTGGACTGTCTCAGGTTTTACTGAAATTTGAAAGATTTGTTGAAATCTTGACTGGACTGCCCCAGGTTTACTGGACAATACCATATCAAGTCCCCTTTTGCTGATATGAGATTTTTGCCACGGGAGTGTCATCCCACTTGAAGTGATTTTACTCACTGAGAGAGCTTTCGTTCCTCCGAACATTCACTGTATGAATTTCTTCGTTGTCAAACAAATAACCATGTGCAAACAACGATATTCAAATAATGCAAAGTTTATGCTTGTCTCGAAGTTTTGAAAAATGCATTTTTTAGCAGAAAACTTTTTATAAGACAAATTCAACACAAGATTTAGGGCAAAGCCTTACAGGAGTCAGGATACCTTTTGTAACAGTATGCTTTCGAACTAACCCATGCTTCAATTATGAATTTTGAAGGGTTATAATGTGGCTTGGTTCACGGTTTAAGAAACAAAGGATAAAGGCTCAAAGTATATTTGTACCCACCCGCTCTTCGTGATGTCCTTCAATCCTATACTCAGTTAATTGTGCGTCGAACTCTATTCGAGTTTGGAACGACGTTTTGGTGATGGCTCACACAAGTTGAATTTATTGGAAGGCAGTCGTCATTTTTTGCAACATTTTTCATGTTGTTGAGGATTTACAACGACCTCTTTCTTTCAGTTTATTATCCCTAACTTTTGCCTGATTGTTCCTGTTTTCGAGATTACAGTCAGCGGGATGCCCCAACTTTCTTAAGCCTCCTTTGTAGGTTTTGGCTTAGTGGGCTTTTCTCTTTGGAGACATAATGACTTCCTATGAGATAAGGAACCATCACTGTCTTTTGATTCCCAAGGAATGTTTTTGATGTCATTCGTTGTATTACGAACTGAGAGTTTGCGACTTCAATGCACATCTTTTGAATTAACTGAGAGACTACCTTGCCCCAGGTTTAAAGGTTTCAATTTGTGCTTAAAACAGAAAACTTCTACTTCTTTGGCTCTAAGGGGTTGACTAGGGATTATCTTCCTTATAACTACAGTGTTTAGGATTTGAAAGAAACATTTGTACATCGTCAGCAAGGTCTGTTCAATAGCATATTGTTATGAGATTATGGCATTGTTTCGTCATCCTCCCTCTAAAGGCTTTGTAACTTTTATCAAGAGTTAAATATCATAAAGAAAGTAGGAAGCATAATTCAAGAATAGTGAAAACGAATGGATGAATTCAAGACAAACATATGCAATGCATTAATGAAACAGAGTTTGACATCAACAGATAATTGTTTGAATAACAAAAGAAATTACAACTTAAGAATTCAAATGAAACAAAAGCCTCTCAGTTCGAACTTATCATTTCAGGTGGAGAACCCTCAGCAGAAGATTTTCATCTCGCCACCCGGCATGAATTCCATCACTCCTCCATCAATCAAGTCTTGGATATTGTTTTTCAAAGCCCAACAGTCGTCGGTGTCATGTCCAGGACTATAGGAGTGGTATACACAAAATGCGTTGGGGTGATAGCCAGGAGCAGAGGTATTGGGATTCCGAAGAGGATCCTTTAAAGCAAGAAGATTGACCTCTAACAAGCGTTTCAGTATTAGGGATGATGGTATGTCAGTCTCAGTGAAATGTCTTCCAGATGTATTTTGCTTACGCCGATTACCCCATTGACGCTGGCGAGGTTGTTGGTGGGCTTGTGACCCTGAAGCAAGTTGAGGAGCCTTTCCCTTGTCTTCTTGTCTCAAAGGGGGTTGAATGATGACCTGATCTTCAACCCTAGTTGCTTGCCCCACTTGGTTATCTTGAAGCAGTTTGTTGACGAGGACCCTGAGCTCTTCTTGTCTTTGAGCCAGGTCTTGGATGAGAGCCATCTGGCCCACCAGCTGTCCCATCATCTGGATCTTCATTGTTGCTAGCTCAATTTGTAGCTCTTCCAATTGATCATTCATGACGACGCCTGGATTCCCTAGGACCATGCCCCTTGTGAGGAGAGCTTTCACTTCTTCTTGCCCCTGGGATAGGTTCAAGAACAATTCCTGAAGTTGAGCGTTTTGAGCCTGGGTATCTTCGACAGTTCTCTCTAGAGTCATTTCTACTGAAATAAACAGTAGGAGAATAAGGAAACCTGAAAGGGAAAACCTGTTATGATACAATGCATGTTATGTGGATGCATGTTTTCAAGAATCTCTCGGGGTAAACACAAGAAAATGTTAGAGGTTGAATTTCGATCAACAAATATTTGATTGGAGAGCTTTGTATCGGTGGATGTCTTTCCACGAGAATCAAGCTCACCATGTCAAGTGGGTCATAGCACCCAATTCAAGTTGTTGTACTTGATCTTCAACAGTGTTTGTTTAGAGGAAGATGAATCCTCTTGCCCTTTGGTAGACGTCTGGTTCAACGTGACCCTGCATCAAAGACCCTCGAGATCCTCGAAATGGTTATTGAAAATGCTATGGTATGATGTTATGATGTTATGTACAGGTATGCAAAAGTAAGCAAGTGTATATACAGACAATCACATTCACACAAAGCAGACAAGTCCTTAGGTTTAGGCTTGCATGGGGTTCGTAGGTAAGTACCCTCTTGAAGTTAGTTGGCTCAACATGTCCTAAAATAGAAACCGGGTTTTAAGGAGCTCAATATCACTGGATTATTTTTCTGTGGTCATTGTTTTGGTTTAGCCACTTAACTGGCGACCAAAATATTCCAAGAAAACAATCCTCAATGAGTGTAGTATCGAGTATCTACCAACTTCGGACTGCACCAAAGTCGGTCATCTCACTACCCCTAAAAAAGGCCAAGATGGTCAAGTAAGGTTCTAAGAGTTCGTTAGTGCTTCATGACATCACTCAGCGGCCCTGTATTTTCTTTGATTGACTCAAAGGCTACCGGTACCCACAAATATGTCACACTAACGTAGCTACTGCTTCAACCATGTCGGTATACCCCGCACAGTTCCCTCACAGTTTATTTCTACATATCTAAAAGGTGCCCCCAAATCCGGGTGTAGGATTTGAAACAAACCCAAGCAAGGAACCCAAAAAGTAAAGCAATCAAGGCAATCAAAGTAAGCATGTAAAGGTGATCTAAACCCTAAGGTAACCCCACTTTTAGAAATCTCCTCAGCAGAGTCGCCAGTTCTGGGATACGGTGGGAGAACTGACTTGGGATTTTGCGTTTGTTTTCGCACTTGTTCGGTTTAGCAAGAGTCGCCACCGACTTTTTATTTTATCCAAAGGAAAGGTCAAAAAGCACAGGAAAGACCTTTGAGATGTTTTCTTGGGTTCGGGGGGTAGATTATGAAAAGGGAAGGTGCTAGCACCCTTTTCATCCATGGTTTTCCATGGGCTCTTAGTTACTTGTTTTTAGATCACTTGCCTTTGCTTTTCAATTGTTTGAAATGGTGCTTTGTGTGGGTGGTTTTGAAAACATTTTGAAAAAGATGCCTTGTCTAGGCAACCTTTGTAATAATTCTTGTTTGAATATATACAAAGGTGTGTGTCTTTTTGAAAATATATTTCAATGTTTTGAAAGTTGTTTTGAAATTGTTTTGAAGTTGTGTTGTGAAGTGTGTTTGAAAATGGCAAGGATGTTTTGCAATATTTTTGATCAAGTAACTAAGAGTTGTCTACCCTATTTTACTCAAAGATATTTCTTATGTTTTTAACCCTTTCAACAGTGTTGTCTCACCATTGTATTTGGTGAACAACCTTGTGTTAGGATGTTAAACGGGACAGGCGCGGGTTATCATATACAATCATTGAAAGCAACTTGTGAGACGCTCTAGCAATTTTGTAAGGGGAGAGATCGTTTTATCGGAGGCAACATCGAGGGTCATCGAGGGACTACGATCTTTTTTTATTGAAGGGGCATTTGCTAGAGTGTCTCATACTCGAGGGACATGATTGCATTTTCCGAGGCAACAAGCGAGGCTACCCTAGAGGTGCAAGTGTGAATTGTGTATTGATTTTCATGCATTTATCTTGTATTAGGTCCTCTAGCGATTGATTTCAAATCTTCGCATACAAACCCTAATTACTATACAGTATATTGAAAGCGATAAATTGCGAGAATTTAAAGTCTAAGTTATTACAAATAAGTATCCGGGGATGGGGGTACAAATTATTTACAAATGGGGATGAGTCTTGTCAAAATAACATTGTCCAAGTATATATTACAACCAAATTGAACTGTCGCATTTTCAATGTAAAAATTGTAACAAAGTATAAGATAAAGAAAATCAAAGAAATATGAGATGCATGTATTTATTTACAAATGAAACAAATAAAATTTAACCTAAGGAAAATTAAGTATTATTATTATTATTTTTATTGTGTTTTATGTTTTTTAGGAACTTATGTAAAAAGATTAGTTAAACAAAAATTATTTTTTGTATTTTATTAAATATAACAAATATTAAAGAAAATTATATCAAAACAAACTTTAGTCTATTATTGGTTCTCTTTATTATTAACAAAACAAAATTTTTTAGAGTAGAAATAAAAAAGAAAAGTATTGGCTTTAAAGAAAATAAATTAATTAGTAAAGAAAAGAAAGGGTATTATTTTGAAAATTGACAAGAGAAGGATGATGGGCCTAGGGTTATGGCCCAACAATATAAAAAAAGAAAGAGAACGAAAATCAGGGGGGGTGCGTTAGTAAGGATGCTAGGCTTTATGGTTGTTGGGGCGAAGGCCCATTAGGAATGTTGTAACAAATTATTAGGGTTGAAGTTTCACGCACTCAGAATTTAGGGTTTGTGCGTTTTTTGGCCATAACGGCGCCTCCTCTCATCTTCTTCGTTCTCTTTGTCTCTCTCAAATGAAGCTTTGGATTTCTCTCTCACGCCTAGATACCGGTGCGTTGCCTCTGCCCTCTCCTCTCCACGACTGTCCAAGGCGATGGTTTGAAAGGTATCGTTTCTTTTTATTCTAAACGCATTTTTACAGTTTACATTTGTGATTCTTGTACGTTTTATAGTTTGCATGTTTTGATTCTTGTACGTTTCACGCGTGAGATGCAGAAAAATGGAGGAAAAGGAAACTAATACCTTGGAGTTTTGCTTCTGAAAGAAAGTGATGGAGAGAGAGGGAAATGAAACATGATGAACATAGCATTTCTGATTCCGGCCAGCAGACTTTAATGATGATTTTTCTTTTTATCTGCTTCTGCTTGAAAATTCTTATACTAATTTCTTTTTCTTCTGTCTTTTGCAGGTAAGTACCAGTTGGATAATGGAGGACGCAGTAAAAGTCAAAGACCTTTAGGAGATTTAAGCTTAGATTTATTTTTCCATTTTATTGTAAACAAATTTTATTGTAAATATTATAAGTTGTATTCTTACAATATTCGAATAAAATTTGTAACAACACTTTGAAAATAAATAAAAGTCTTTATCCAAAAAGAATTTTCTACTGTCAAATATTCCAATTTTTCCTTGTATTGTCTATTTAATTATTTAAGACTCTTAAATTAAAATAACTGGAAATGTATCCCAATGACTTTAATCCAGATGAAATAAATAATCAACAAACTTTACCGTCTCGCAACCTTGCATTAATCACAATACGCCTGGTATTCCAATTAACATATGCGTTGTACAGTTAAACAAACAAGCATTCCATGAACCTTTCACTCCACTGATCAAATCAATGCCTCAAAGTTCCAAACAAAAGTCTCAGCTCCTATCCCAGATATTTAGGTTTTTTTGAGAAACAACCAGTAATCTTGAACAAGCGTAAAAATGATGTAATAGTCAACTGAATTTCTGAGGATTCAGTTTCTTTTGAGAAATGCGAGCGCAAACCCTAATCCTGGATTACTGCCAAAGAAAGATCTGTCTGGTCGATTCTTGAGTTAACCTTAACAAATCAGAGAAAACCCTAATTATGGATTACAGTCAAAGAAAGATCTGTCTGATCAATTCCTGAACCAATCTCAACAAAATCAGTGGAAACCCTAATTCTGGATTAATTGATAAAGAAGAGTCTGTTTGACCGATTCTCAAGCCGATCTTAAAAATCAGAGAAAAACCCTGGGGTTGTGATTTCTTGTGAAAAAGGGAGGGAAAATTTTGGGGTACAACAGTACGGTATCCCGGAGAGAATCATTACGGATAATTGTATCAATCTCAACAATACTATGATTACCGCACTATGCGTGCAATTCAAGATCCAGCACCATAACTCTTCTCCTTACCGTCCAAAGATGAATGGCGTTGTCGAAGCCGCAAATAAAAACATCAAGAAGATCATACAAAAAATGACAGTAACCTACAAGGACTGGCATGAGATGTTACCATTTGCTCTCAATGGTTACCGTACCATGACACGCACGTCAACAGGGGCAACTCCTTTCTCTTTGGTATATGGTATGGAATTCGTCCTACCAATTGAAGTCCAAATACCTTCTCTGAGAATCATAAAGGATGCAGGGATGAATGAAGATGAATGGATTCAAACTCGACTTGACCAGTTGAACTTGATTGATGTGAAGAGGCTTACGACTGTTTGTCAAGGTCAGATGTACCAAAACCGTATGATCAAAGCTTTTAATAAGAAGGTCAAACGTCAGGTATATCGGGTCGGTAACTTTGTAATCAAGCGTATCATATTTCCACAAGGTGATCCCAGGGGAAAATGGACTCCTGCATACGAAGGACCATTTGTGAACAAAATCATATTCTCTAGTGGAGCAATGATCTTAAACACTATGGATGGCGACGACTTTTCGCATCCTGTAAACGCGGACATAGTCAAAAGATACTACGCATGAATAAAAACCCGCTAGGTCGATTGGCCTATTCAAAAATTAGGGCATCCCGGTGAACCAAAAAGGTTCGAGAAAAATTAGGGATAAAATACAAAAAAATATGTACACCCGGCAAGCTGAAAACCCGAAAGGGCGGCTTGGGCAAAAAAGGGTATCCCGGTGGACTGAAAACCCGAAAGGGCGGTCCAAGAAAAAGTTAGGGAACTAAAGTGTATGACTATGTTCCGTTAAATCACCTTACAGACAACCTTCAGTATTGACTGACAAACTCAAACAGTTCTAATCAATCCAATCAGCTTCGGACAAAGCAGCAAGTGGACGAGACACTCAGAGACATGAAGGCTATAGCAGAATGGGAACCCCATGGGATTATTTCACATAGCTATCTTTTCTTTGTATCAATTTTCATTTTCTACGACGACACTTCCTTACTTGGATGTTCGTCTCGTTGTACAAAAAATACTTATTCAAGTTAATACAAAGATATTCCTTTGAAAGTGCAAAACTATTTATTTTTCTTTTATTTATGTGTTTTGTTTGCAAAAATGTCCAATGATTATTTTTGAACATATGCGTTTGAACGTGATTACTGTTTACAAATGAGAAAAAAAGGGGAACAGAAAATAGAAATACAATCACTAATGGCTTTAAGAAGTAGGATAATATCTATAGACCATTCCATAAAATCTCCCGCATGTACTTTTTCCAGCAAGAGCAGAAACCGTGACACCCCACTATAGGATCGCTAACGTATCTCCAGTATGCAGCCTAATGGTATCAAGTGCTCTCACATCCCCGACGGAACAAAACTTCCAGTTACCGCTCCAAAGATTCCCCAATGAAAGTCGCCCAGTTTCTCAAGATTCCCCAGCAGGATTTCACGAGGTCCACAAGAAATGCACGACGTTTCCCTTCCACAAGAGTTTATTTCTCTAATAAATGGAATCTCATCCATCAACACTTCAACTTCAAAATATGAAGGCTTATACTCCTCATTCCCAGCAGTACTCATGGATTTATTTTCCCTGACTCCAGCAACACTGCGACATAACAATTAATGTGTCCATACATTACATCCATACGTCATAGCATTGACAACAACAGATGCATACAACGTGATCTCG
Source organism: Vicia faba (assembly GCA_948472305.1). Taxonomy (NCBI): domain Eukaryota; kingdom Viridiplantae; phylum Streptophyta; class Magnoliopsida; order Fabales; family Fabaceae; genus Vicia; species Vicia faba. The sequence goes on along the minus strand of OX451739.1, from coordinate 1,632,872,275 downwards.
TTTATTTTGAGAAACAACATTATACCATGCATTTCATACATCATGGTATTGCATGCAACTAACCCTTCACCCTTTCAGGAAAGATCAAACAACAGAAAATTATCATCAAATTTTCAACAAGTCAATTATAGATCAATTCCTGAGAAAGGACTGGTCGACCATCTACATAAAAAAAAATTCCTTCAGACCCATGCTGGTTCAGTTTAAGTCTCTCAACGGTTTATTCTGATTCTTTCCCACAGACGTTTTCTCTGGTTCAGAGAAATCTCTCAATGATTTGTTCTGATTCTTCTCCAGATCCCTGCCGGTTTGGTTTAAATCTCTCAACAGTTTATTTTGATTCTTTCACGCAAATTTTTTCTTTGGTTCAGATAAATCTCTCAATGATTTGTTCTGATTCTTCTCCAGATCCCTACCGGTTCAGTTTAAATCTCTCAACGGTTTATTCTGATTCTTTCCCGCAGACTTTTTCTTTGGTTCAGATAAATCTCTCAATGATTTATTCTGATTCTTCTCCAAATCCCTGCTGGTTCAGATAAATCTCTCAATGATTTATTCTGATTCTTTCCTAGTAGGAACTTTCTCTGGTTTAGATAAATCGCTCAAAGATCTACTTTGATTCTCTCTAGTTAAAGAATATTTAAGACCTTTTTTGGTTCAGTTTAAATCTCTCAATGGTTTATCCTGATACTTTCCAAATGAACATTTTTTGTTCAGATAAACCTCTCAACCATTTATTCTGATTCTTCTCCAAATCCCTGTTGGTTCAAATAAATCTCTCAATGATTTGTTCTGATTATTTCCTAGTAGGCACTTTCTCTGGTTCAGATAAATCGCTCAAAGATCTACTCTGATTCTCTCCAGTTAAAGAATATTCAAGACCTCTTTTGGTTCAGTTTAAATCTCTCAACGGATTATCCAGATACTTTCTAAATGAACATTTCTGGTTCAGATAAATCGCTCCAAGATTTATTCTGATTATTCCCAATCAAACAACATATAAGACTTCTGCTAGTTTCAGATAAATCGCTCCAAAGATTTATTCTGATTCTTTTTCAGTTGAAATCAAGTCCAAACTTAGTCCATTTTCTGTCAACAGTCACCTTTGGATGGCATCTACAAACCCATCTCTGGCAAATATCCCCCATTTCTCCAAATGGAATCTATAAGCCCGTTCACAATTCATCTTCGAGTACAAATTTCTGGGTACTCTAGTGTTCAATCATCTTCCACCTCCAAGTCACGAATGGCGGATCCGCCAATCTAACTCTTCAGGTTTAAGAATATTGAACAGGGGCAGGTGTTGTACCCCAAAATTTTCTCTCTCATTTATCAAGTATTTTTTCATAATATCTCCTTTGGTTCAAGACTGCACTAGGGTTGATCAGCTCAAGACACCTCATCAAGCTCTGATGACTGAAAATTAGGGTTTGAGATTGCACAAGGATAATTGAAATTTTAATGCCTCATATTACTTTAATGGATCATTATGGACCCTCAAGATTGCTCATGTCAAGTTTCAAGTCTTGGATCACATATTTGCTCAGTCAATTGATCAATTGACCTGAAAATCAACTGTATTGGGGAAAAAGTCAATTGTAGTCAATTTAAAGTCAAACTTCACAATTTGTGATCCATGTCAACATTATGAACTCATATATTTCATTTGATCAAGTTTGGACCATAATTCCTCAAGAAATTTGATCAGATCATCAAAAGGGCAAAATGATCAAAATTAGGGTTTTGACTGAGAAAAGGCAATTTCGGATTTTTGACCTAGCAAATGTTTGATTGGTTAGAAACATGATTCAAGAATTAAATTGCATAATTTTAACCTAATGATATGACTCAAAAAATTTCTCAAGGTCAATTAATCGATAGTTGATTTTCAGTCAACTGATCAAAAGTTAATTGCACACTGAAAAGTCAAACTTTGACTTTTTATTCAAAATCAAGTGTCAAAGATCACAATTCATCAAAAAATGTCAAAATATGAAACTTTTTCATCAAGAAATCAAAAAGTCAAGATTTCATTTTGAAAAGTCAAAGTTTCCAAACTTAGAATTTTTTCTAAGTGTTGAAAACTTCATATTTTTTCACAACTTTGAGCCAATTTTTTACCATGATGCAAGATGATTCAAAGGAAACTTTCAACATGAAAGTTGTAGATCTCAATGAGATATTAAACATTTATGAACATAAATCCTCCTAGAAATTCTTGGATTTCAAGTTATTAATCTATGAAATCATGTTCATGAAACTAAAACACTTAGTGAAATTTTAAGCATTTTGGTCAGGATTTTGACCTAACTTCTGAGCCAATTTACACATGATTCCTTTTGGATTTTGCAAAAGTGATTCAAATATGGGTTGTAGAGAACATTACAAGCTTTCTAAAATGTCCAAGAACTCCCTGAGATCATTTGTGATCAAGGAGAATCGAAGGCACAAAGTTAGGGTTTCAAACTTGTTTTGCAAGACAAATTTTGTGATGAACATGAACCCAAATCCATAGCCATGTTGCATAATCCAACTTTTTAGGCCCTCTAACTTGTGTATATATCCTTAATTAGAATATTACATAAACTTTATGGCTATTATCCATTAAATCCAAGCTTTGTCTAAGTTAACTTGCCATTTTTGGAAGAAGGGCAAGACTTCCATTTTTGAAAAGTATGCTTTTGCAAATGTCAACCCTTCTTCAGCCTCTCAATGGATCCTTCTGCACATACAACACCTACAAGTCAGAAGCAAGCTTGTTTAAAGTTCAACCATTTTACAGTAGCATGGTACATGCTTTGGGAGATATTTGTCGTGTTTGCTTCAAAAACAAGTAAAGGTTTTACAACATGTAAATTTAAATCCTGACTTGTTATAGAACATAAAACCCCCTGCCTATAAATACATACACTATTTTCAATATAACACATGCATGTACAAGCCCTAAAACTCACTCAAACCCTCACAAACTCAGATTGCACAAAAAACTCCATTTTTGTGCAGAAATTGACCTTACACTCCCATCTCTCAAATTACTCGTGTGTCTCCTCTCCAAATCATTCCAAAAGTTCCTAAACATCATCCACAACTCATCCCAATACCTGTTACAGTTTTGTAACTCCATTTTCACCATTGTCCAAACTCAAAAATAGAGCATTGTAAGTGGACTTCTCTAGACCATTTCAGCCACTCTCCAACCAAAAAAATCATTGCATTAGCTTCCTGGGACCTCAAGGAAGCTAACATGATCCTTGCAGCACCTTGAAACAAGCTCCAACTCAAAACACGAATTCCATTTTCAAGGTGAGTTTTCTGACTTTTGAACTCTTCATATAGGCATCATTTGTTTTGTATTTGTGAAGATAAAATGTAGATATCATAGACGTGAAACTAACCATGTCTTTAGATTTCATTTATATTGTTTGAGTAGTTAGAATTTTGAATCTGAACATCCTAGAAAAGTTAGATCAGAATTTGGTACCATTAGAAATTCTCATTCATCTTTGATTTATAGCTTTAGTTATTTACATTTCTGGAATCGTTGTGAAATTTTACACAACTTTCATGTTTATAATTTTGCAAATGGTTGAGAAACGAATAAGTTGCAGGGATCCTGGCTGGAGGTTGAAGATGAAGTCATTTCCAGGACTTAACTTGTGTTATGTATTTGTTGTTTTTGTATAAATTAACGGATGTATAGCCACCCCAGTGGTAAGGCAGCGCGCGTATCATGTCAAGGGCGTGGGTTCAAGTCCCAGCGCTGCCACTTTTTAATTTTTTTCCAACATTTCTTTTCTTTTTATCTCGTAAACAGGCGCTTGGGCCTTCCTCTTTTGGGCCTTGGATTTTTTGCTAGCTTTCCACCCCCTGCTCACTTTTGTCACATGGCCCATTTTATTTTCTTTTTCTCATTTTTATTTATTTGCTTTCTTTTAATGTTTTATTTAATACTGAAAAATCATAAAAATTATTAAAAAAAACATTATATTCATATTTTTATTTAATTCATTTAATCTTTACACAAAAAATTATTTTAAGTTAATCACACTTTATTTATTTTACTAATTAGTTTGTAAATTAAATTAGAAACTAGGATTTTAGTTATTTCTTTTTACACAATTAAAAATATTCTTAAAACCAAAAAGACCAAAAATAGTTTTATAATACCATATATCATTTTAATTTTCTTTCAAGACAAAAACATCAAAAAATATTCTTCTTACAAACTTAATTTCTTTTCTTAATCAATTAATATTTAGATTAGGATTTTTACTTAATTTCTTTTCTTAATTAATTTAGGTTTAATTTTCTTAATTTAATTAATTATTTTCTTTTAGTTAATTAGGTCAAAACCAAACCCCTTCCTAAAAATCCAAACAAAAATCTCTTTTTTTCTTCATTTTTTTACATTCATTATTTTCAATTTTGTACAATATTCAATATGGTTGTAATATTTAATTAGATTTAATTTTCTTGAAAAATCCCCATTTGTAAATTTGTACACCCCCTCCCCTATTGTTGTAATAGCTTAATATTTTTATTTTCTGCAATTTAATGTTTTATATATAAATACTAGTAAATTAGGGTTTGTATGGAAAGATCAAAATCAACAAGTTAGCAAATCCTAATTCAAGATAAAATAATGCATGTAAATCAACACACTTGCACACTTACACCCTTAGGGTAAATCCACTTTGTTGCCTTAAAATGGCCATGTTATGCATGTGGGGTATCTTAGCAAAAACAAATCAAAATACAAGATCATAGTCCCTCGATGACGCTATCAATATTGCCTTTCAAAATGATCTTAGTCCCTCAAAGAGAATTGCTAAGATATTTCACAACATTGCTATCATGGTTATACGGTGACCCTTGCCCGTCCCTTTTACATCCAAAGATAAGGTTACTTATCAATCCATGGTAAAATAACAATGTCAAAGGAAAGAGGAAATAAACAAGAAAGACTTTTTGAGTAGGTAGAATGTTCCTAGTTGCTTGCTCATTTTCAAACCAAAACATCCTTCCCATTTTCAAAACAAAACACCAACACTTTCAAAACATCTTTCAAACTTGAAATATTTTCAAAAGATCAACACTTTGTATACATTCTTACGAACGAGAATTATTACAAAGTTTGCCTAAACGATGACGCCTTTTCAAAATACTTTAAAAAACCACACAAAGCATATTTTCAAACAAAAGCAAGAAAACATCTCTAAAGGTCTTTCATGTTCTTTTCAACCTTTCCTTTTGGATAAAAGAAAAGTCGGTGGCGACTCTTGCTATCCGCACATTTGCGATAAAATGCAAAACAACCAAGTCAGTTTTCCCACCGCGTTACAGTAATCACTTCTAAGATTTCATGAAAGGCGAACAAATATTGCATCTATTTTCTCCATCGAATCCAATTCTTGCTGTCAAGAGTTGAAAGAGAATTCATAATTCTATTAGTAACATTCATCTTCACAATGATAGATTAACAACAATCCACGATCCCGAAAATACGATCTATGACGTGTGATTCTTGAAAATACGATCAAGAATCTAATTGGAACTTTATATGTCAATTTATTAGTGTGTGAGGCACTTTTAATGAGGGGAGAAAGAGAGAATAAGAAAAATAAGGATTGTATTATTGTATTGAATTGTTACAAACTAATTTATAAACTAGTTTATTTATATACAACTAACTTGTACACTAAGTAGACTAACAAATCCTAATTGGATTTGGATTACACAACTTGAATTATATCTAATATCTCAACGTTACCCCAATTTCTTAGGGTGTGTTTATTTCAATGATTGAAATTGGATTCTCGAGAATATGACGGTGGAAATACAATAATCCTATGTTTGTTTCAAGTTTTTAAATATTGTTCCTGGATACATTTTATTCCCAGAAATGTTGTTTACACATAACTTTTGTCATAATAATTCCCATGGTTAAAGGGTGAGAGTTCAACATTCCCATAGAAATAAATTCAACTATATGTAACTTCCCACTACTACTCACAATTTATTATTTTTATTTTTTTATAATTTTAAAATTAAATAAATTGATAAACATTCCAAAGAAATTTAATATTTGTCCAAACACATAAATAAAAATATTATTCTTAATAATAATAATTCAAAAAATATGATTCCAAGAAACATAATTTCATAACTTAAAATAAGTACACCCTTAGTCATTCAATACCACATAAGTAAAAAAAAAAAAAAAAAAAACAGAATATTTTTTAGATTTAAGTTTTAAGTTTTATTGTAATTAAGGGGTTTTTCGATAGCAATTTCTTTTTAATGTATTTTAGTTAATAGTTAATCATTAAATATCCTTTTTTGACTTATAACTATTAATATCCTTTTACTTAGTCAAAACTAAAATGAGTCATGCCTATAATTATATTCTTCTTTTTCCACCAAAACAATTACACACGTTTTGAAGAAGCTGAGGTCACATTTTGATGTTGGGTAAAATCATGTATCTATTTCTCTTTTCTTTTTTCTTTTGAAGCAATATAACAAACAAATTCACACAAGAGAAAAATACATATTTTTCATCCTTCTACTTTTTCCTAGATTCTCATCTCCACGTTAATTTCATTGTTTTGTTACCTCCAAAAATGAAGAAAAACCTCTTGTATCACGAAGGATTTGCACACATTGGCGGATAAATCTTTAAAGATGCAGTCTTCGTGCTGGTTTGTAATAAATTCACACGCTCATGATTGTTAGGGTTTGCTCTTGCAACACTTGGAAAGTTCAAAAAAGGACAACATTTCTAAAGATTATATTCATCTAAAATACTAGAAATTCTTATCTAACGGACATTTTATCTATAGCTCTACATAATACTAACATATTTGTGCACAAATTACATGTTATCGAAACACACACACACAAAAATACAAAAGCTTCATTTTAAAATTATTTTTTTATTTATTTCTTTTTTGAAAAAATTAAATATTTATTTTAAGTAATCTTATTTATTTTACCATTTCTATAAATTATTATTCCAATTATTAAAGGAAAATTTAATTCGGCATTATGAAGAATATATCAAATTTGTTTTGCTATATTATTAAAAAATATATATGATTTTTCCTTGTGTCAAATGAAACAAAAAATAAAAAAATAAATGAGAAGCAAATTTGGGCACTCATTCCGCAGGCACATGAGAATTGTGAAATAAAAGGGCAACACTGAAACCTTGACAGAATCATTCTTCTTCTCTTGCAATTTGAAAAACACCAAAATGAGTGGAGGAGAACACAGTGAAACATCAGTTTCCGATGATTCCATCAACAACAACAACCTGAAGGTCCCACTTCTTCCACTCCAAAGAACACACACCAACCTTTTCACCTTCAAATCCCTTTTCACCCTCAAGAACTTCTATATTCTTCTCGGACCTTTATTGTCCATTCTCATCTGTCTCTTTGTCAAACTCGACGCTCCGAAAACCAGTCGCAACATGCTCGCCGTCATCGCTTGGATTTTCACTTGGTGGGTTACTTCTGCTTTACCACTTCCGGTAACCTCTATGTGTCCGTTGTTCCTCTTCCCTCTCTTCGGAATCGCTTCTGCTGACACCGTTGCTCACTCTTACATGGATGATGTTATTACTCTCGTTCTCGGAAGTTTCATTCTCGCCCTCGCCGTGGAACGCTACAACGTTCATCGAAGATTGGCCTTGACGGTGAGTTTCATAATAAAATAATATCATTCTTATTTTTATGATTTGAAGGTTGAATTCTGCTTGAACAGCTTACATGAATAATTGATGTGGAAAATATGTTATTTTTTAATTTTATTATTGTGAATAAAAATGATTGAGATTGATAATTGGTTAGTTATGATGTGAAATGTGAAATGTGAAGGTGACATCTGTGTTTTGTGGGGAACCGTTGAATCCAGCGCTATTATTATTGGGTCTATGTGCCACGTCATTCTTTGTCAGTATGTGGATGCACAACGTGGCAGCGGCGGTGATGTTGATGCCGGTGGCTACGGGGTTGTTACAACGGCTTCCGCCTTCGTCGGAGCAATCGGAGTTAGTGAACAAGTTTAGTAGAGCGGTGGTTCTGACGGTGGTTTACGCGGTGCCGATAGGAGGAATGAGTACTTTGACTGGGACAGGTGTCAATTTGATATTGGTCGGAATGTGGAAGAGCCTTGAACCTGGAGCGAAACCAATCAGTTTCAACACTTGGTTCTTTTATGCTTTTCCAGTGGCTTTTGTTTTTGTTATATGTTTTTGGTGTATTCTTTGCTTGATTTACCTACAGAAAGGTTCAGCAAGGGCATTATCGTCTTATTTGAGTAAAGCACATTTGAAGAGGGAATTAGAAGCTCTTGGTAAGTTTATCTTTTTCTCTTTTTGAATAATTATCAATTCATGCAAAAATTAACATTATTCATTTTTTAAATATACGTGTCAATTTTTTATAAGTATTTAATTAATTATAATATTTAAATAATAGTCATTATTGAATGGTTATCTTTGTCATGAGTCGTTGCTTGCGTGTCTTGATTATATTGCCACATGGCCCGTTCTATGTGGACGTGTCATCTGCTTCACTTGGTATCTACAAAACCAATAGACTATTTGTTCACTTTATAAATTGTTGAGTCAAATTAATTTAATGAAATAATTTATTTAATAATTTAATCTATTTGAAATGGTTTTAATCAGTTTTCTATTATTTTCTTTAATATATTTTTAGTTTAATAATTTAATGAATAAAATTTCACCCCCTTGATATAAATGAGATGCTGCTGTTTGAACTTATACATGCACAATTATCAAATTAAATAAATTAAAATAAAATTGTTAGAAAAAGTTCTAAATTTAAATATTTGTAAAAATGAAGGAAAAAAAAAGAGAAAAGTTCTAAATTTGTTTTCCTACCATGTGCTTTGGTTCATTATGCCAAAAATGAAAAAGAAACAATTAGTTGTTGAAAGAGATTGTAATGGACTTTGTCTGAAAAGGCTTGTCCCATTGAAATTGATAACTGCATCAACAAATGAATGAACACAATCAAATCTTAGACATCTGTTTCAATACTTAATCTTTTACAAAATTATATTAACTTTTTCCTAATTGTGTTCTTGTTAAAACAGACTCATGTGAACATCATTGTTAATTTGTAGTATACTTTAATCCTTTCTTTTTCAGCCTATATTTCAATACTTTTTTTTTTTTAAGGTAATGCATTTAAAGTTTAAAAAAAATGCAGTGTAAAACTCATCCAATAGCAACATATTGTTTTGTCATGTTATATAAATTTAAAAAAAAATAACAGTATGATTTAGCAGGATTCATAATCGTGATTGATTGACAATGTAAAAAAAATTTATACGGCATCACTCATTTTCTCATGCATTTATAATTCTGTAATTTATATTTGCAGGTCCCATGTCTTTCGCTGAGAAAATGGTGCTGTTAGTGTTTGGGGTATGCATCTCGAATTATTCAAATCTCAAATATAAACGAAAATTGATCAAACACATTAATTAATAAGCAATATTGTAAAAATGCAGTTGTTGATCATATTATGGATGACAAGAAGAATCACAGATGACATTCCCGGATGGGGAGCTTTTTTCAATGGCCTTGTTGGTGATGGAAGTGTCAGTGTGAGTACTACACATATTTTCTCTGACTTTAGATTGAATGGTGTTGGTTGTGTGATGCATGAATATGTCTATTATCAATATGTGTCAGATGTCTCGTACGCATGTGTGTATGTCTATTATCAACATGTGTCTGTGTTCTCTGATATGTATATATGTGTATGTCGATTATCAATATGTGTTTGTTGTATGATACGTGTATATGTCTAATATCAATACGTGTCAGTTGCATGATACTTGTATATGTCTAATATCAATATGTGTATGTTGTCTGAAACGTATATATGTCTAATATTAATAAATGTGAGTTGTCTGATACGTGTGTATGTCTAATACCAATATGTGTCAGTCTCAATGTCAGGTTTTAGTACTTAATATTTTTTTTCTTCATAATGTAGGTTATGGTGGCTGTGTTATTATTCATAATCCCTAACAGAAAACAAGAAGGTGAAAAGCTAATGGATTGGAACGAATGCAAGAAACTACCATGGAACCTAATTCTACTTCTTGGAGCTGGATTCGCATTAGCTGACGGAGTTCAAGCTAGCGGTCTAGCCGATGTACTTTCAAGAGCAATAGATTTCTTAGAAGATGCTCCATATTTAGCCATAGTTCCTGCTGTTACTCTTATAAGTAGTATTATAACTGAGTTCATAACTTCAAATGATGCTACTGCTACACTCATTATACCACTTTTATATCACATAGCTAGAACTATGCATGTACATCCTCTTCTTCTTATGATCCCTGGAGCAATGGCTTCTGAATTTGCTTTCTTGCTTCCAACTTCAACTCCCTCAAATGTAGTTGCTTTTGCCACTGGACATATTGAAATTCAAGATACTCTTAAAGTTGGTTTGCCACTTAAGATTACTGGAATTGCCGTGCTCTCAGTTTTTATGCCATCTCTAGGTAAATTATTTGCAAAATTATTCTTAAAATCTCTCAATTTTTTTTGGTATACAAAATTGTAATAACTATTATAAATTCATACACAAAATCGTGAGTTCGAATTTTGATGATGACACTCATATAATTCTCACACACAATCATGAGTACAAGATATCGAATCTTGGTGATGGTATCCAACATAACAATATTGATTTCTGTCTCTTGAACTAAGATTTGCAAACTAACAAGCAATATTTTAAGAAAATTACTCAAATTGAAAAAGAGTTCTGATGTATATTAGTGTTTGTATTGCAGGAGCTTTAGTTTTTGGAACAAGTGATGGTGTTCAATGGATGCAAAAGACTCCTTTGTTGAGAAATTGATTTCTTCTTCGATTAATTTCTACAATGCTTTAGCCATTTTTTGTGTTATTATGATTGAAAATTTCACAATCTTCCTTCTTACGTCAAAAGCCAAAGAATGAGAATGTGGACATGCAGTATATGTAGATATTACTAGGCAAAGGTGGAGGGATGTAAATATATGTCTATTTGCTTATTGATTTTTATTTTATTTTTTAGTCAGCTTTGATGAGAGATTTTATCAATTTATACTGTAAAATATTTGCCTTCAATAATGATTGAAGTGATTATGTGTTTTAATTGTGACTTTCTATGTTTTATGGGTTGTAATATATTCATTATAAGACATATGTTTTATCAGAATACTTTTGAAAAGAAAAATGGTGGATGGCGACTCCAAACACTGTTGACTTAGAATAAATGATCCTTCATCATTCATGGATTCCATCCATGTTCACATCCTCTTTCTAGAAACATTTTTCTTTAGTCCTTACCTAGGATTTTGTGGCCGAAGGTTCCTCCCCTCTCGCGGTGCTTCAGCTTCAAGCAAAATTAACATCTTTATGGGGCTCAATCGCAAAGTGGAGCATCACCTTCCTAGGTAAGGACTTTTATGAATTTACCTTTGTAATTTAGAAGAGGTTAGAAGGTTCAGGTCCATTGCCTTCATGGAGCTTAAGCCCTGGAGTTCTAAAACTATTCCTTTGGACTACGGATTTTATTCCTAATAATGTTAACCACACTTCAGCCAAGTAAGGATCAGGATTCACAGGTTATGCTAAGAGTATTGAAGACCCAAAATTATATTTGTCATTGCTAGTAGTCTAGGTACCCCATACATATTGATTCAACAACCAATATACTATCATTTGAGAGGGCTTTTGGCCATTATCTTAGAGTCTTGGTAGACATTGACTTACTTAAACAGATGATAGATAAAATTCTTGTGGAAAGAGTAAGTTAAGTCTTTCTTTGTTAGAGATAGAATATGAGAAAATATAAGTTATGTCACGAGAAAATATCAGTAATGTCTAGAGCCGACAAAACGGGTCGGATTAACCGGACTGGTTTGAAAGTTTATAAAAAATTTTAGACTTGAACAAAAAATTAGAGCTCATTTATTATATGGGCTTTTAAGTACGGTCCATTAAAAGTTCGATATTAATCGGGTTAGTCCGATCGAGTTGTGGGTAGCCCGTTTATTTAACTTTTTCTATTTTTTATAAAAATTATAATATATTATACAACTAATGTCCATATTATTTTTTAATAATAAAAATATCTATTTTATAATATATTTGACTACTAATGTCCATTTTAATAAAAAAAACTATAATATATTATATAATTAATGTCTATTTTATAATACATTATACTACTAATATCTCAATTTGAATCTTGATTATTTAATTAAAATAATTTATTTTTATGATATTTTATCTTAGATGTTAGGAACATAATTGATTTATACTTTTTAGTGATCAATAATCATATATATTTTAGTTTTTTTAGTTTATAGTCTATTAATTTATTTATTTAAAAAAATTATTTTTTTAATAAAAATTAATATTAAATTTTATCCGGACTGGTCCGAATAACCATAGCCTGTGAAGGGTCGGGCTTGAACAACTAAATATAGTCCGTTTAAATTTTAGGCTTTTAGGATCGGCCTGCCAAAGGCCTGAACCCGTCACAGGCCAGCCCAAAACGGACCGGATAGCTCGTTTTGTCAGCTCTAGTTATGTTATTACTACAAAGCTCTAGGACACTCTGACTCTAATTGTAAAATAAAATCAAGAAAGCAGGACATAGATGTTAGGGGAGTTACTAGGAGTATTGATACAAAATTGAGGATTATGTACCTTTGTGGGAGACACATCATTTATCCATCTAAAACTTTAAGGAGATATGTGAGTGAGACTATTTCACCACTTACTCACACTTGTATTATTATTCTAACACTTTCCATCAAGTATGAGTTCACAATGCTCTCCCACTTGTACTGTCGTTGACACCTTGCAACATGACACCTCTTCTTGGACATTTCGATACAAGTAAGTCGGTCCCTTTCTTGAACCAAAGCTATGATACCATTTGTTGAGTGGAGTTAGTATGAGCATTGATATAAAGTTGAGGATTATGTACTTTGTGAGAGACACACCATGTATCCATCTTTGAGGATTATCCACCTTTGTGAGAGGAAGACAAAGTCGATGTAACTTTGTTCAAGCAAATTATGGGATCTCTGAGGTATATGTGCAACAGTTGACATGATATAGGTTTTACAGTCGGATTAGTGAGCAGATACATGAGTGTACCAAGGGTGTCACACATGAAGGTTGCAAGAAGAATTCTGAGATACTTAAAAAGATCGATAGACTGTGAAATTCTATTTCGACGAGATTATGAAGGCAGAGAAGCAATAGTTACTTATTTTTCAAATGCTAATTGGTGTGGAGAAAAGAAAGATCAAAGAAGCACAACTGGATATTTCTTTAAAGTATTTGATGCTCCAATCTCATGCTGCTTGAAAAAGAAGCATATGGTGGCATTATCATCATGTGAAGTTGAATATATAGCATGATCCTATGTTGCATGTCAAGAAATTTGGATCAAATCGGAACTTGAAGAAATGGAGGTCGAAGTGAAGAAACCTCTTGTGTTGTAAATCAACAATAAGTCAGCTATAAATTTGACGAAGAATCCAGTTTTTCATGGAAGAAGTAAGCATACCGAAGCTAGATTCCACTTCTTGAGGAAAAAGGTAAATCGAGGTAAATTTGAAGTAAGACATTGCTCGAGTGAAGCACAGTTGGCCTACATTTTCACCAAAGGATTGAAGATCGAAAGATTTCTAAATTTGAGAAAGAAATTAAGAATAGTTCATATTGACTATGATTAGCGTAGGTTCGACGATTTGGATTATATGGGGGTATGCTGAGATATTAGATATAATGTTAAATATGATCCAAGTTAGATATGTTAGAGATATTATATATAATATATGTTGTACTCTAAAATTAGCTCTCTTCATTTTAATCCTAATTGGATTATACTTCATCAGCATATGCATACATACATGTCATTGAGCCTATACTTATGGAATCGAGGCATTTCTCTGTGAAAAAAATGTGAAAATTGATTGTTTCGTTAAGCGGTATTGTATAGCGGAATTCGGGATTTTTCGCATTTTTATGCACTCCGCATGTTGTTTCAAGCTATTAAATCAACAACCAATTAAGTAATCATCACTCTGAATTGTGTAGAAAGCCAAGCATCGCGTTTGATTTGAGACAATGTAGACAAAAATTTAATTCGCTACGCTTTAAGCTCAAAATTCATAACTTGAGATCAGAAAATGGTTTGGGATTGATTCTTTAGTCATTGGAAGGGGTTGACTAGGGATTATCTTCCTTATAACTCCAGTGTTTAGGAATTGAAACAATGCATGTACCTCATCAGCGGGGTCGGTTCAAAAGTATACTGTAGATTGTGGTATCGTTTTCGTCATCCTCCCTCAAGAGGCTTAGAATTATTAATCGAGAGTTGAACATCAAAAAATGAAAGCAGTTTTAAGCATAGTGAACATAATTACTTCAAAAAAGACAAGTGTAATGCATTAATGAAATAACAACGTTTGACATGAATAAAATGTTTGAACAATCAAAGAAAAATACAACTTAAACATTCGAATGAACAAAAGTTTTTCAATCCTAGCCATGTTTTGGCAAGGGAGCAGTGATCACATTGGGAGCCTCGGGCGCTTCGAACTGGACCTCATTTGCATCGATTAGATCCTGAACCTTGTTCCTCAGAGTCCAACAATCATTTGTAGCATGCCCCGGGCTGTCAGAATGATAAGCGCAACGGGCGTTGGGGTTATACCTTGAAGGTGTTTTGTTGGGATTCTTAGGAGGGTCCCTTAGAGTTACCAAATTGGTCTCCAGCAACTGTGGCAATATCTGGGACAAGGTCATACTGAGGGGAGTGAATTGCCTTTTAGGTCTCTCTTCCCTTTGTTGGTTGCGATATTGAGGAGCACTGGCCGGTTTTGAAATAACTACCGTGTTGACAGCTTGGCGGTGCTCGGACCTATTCTACCCTTTTGAACCATAGACAGCACTAGATTCTTTCTTGAATGGTTTCTTCTCGGTGTTCGAGGAGTCACCCTTTGGTATCTTCCCAGACTTGATACCAGCTTCAATTCTTTCCCCAGTCAAGATCAGATCTGTAAACCCAGCAGAAGAATTCCCAATCAGATGGTTGAAGAAAGGACTAGACAAGGTACCCAAGAACATGTCAACGAGTTCACGGTCAGTCAGAGGTGGTTGCACCCTTCCAGCAAGGTCTCTCCACTTTTGAGCGTATTCCTTGAATCCTTCACCCGTCCCTAGTGACATACCCTGGAGTTTGGTACGCGTAGGAGCGAGGTCGGAATTATACTGATACTGCTTGTAGAACGCAATAGCCAAGTCCTCCCAGTTACGAATACTGGCTCCATCCAGCTGATAGAACCATTCGAGTTGAGTCCCTGAAAGACTTTCCTGGAAGAAATGGATCCATAGATTTTTGTCTACAGTGTAAGGTTGGATCTTCCTTACATATGATCTGAGATGCAGCTTAGGACAGGACGCTCCATCGTACTTCGCAAAGGCAGGTGCCTTGAACTTGTGAGGAATCACCACCCCATAGGATAAACCTAGATCTCCAAAATCCAACCCGGGCACGTGTTGAATCTCCATAGCACTTAATCGGTCCTCCAGCTGTTTGTACCTGTCCTCAGCAGGAGGGTACTGTTCATCATTGTAATCGGTCTCGTTGTCGGAGACCACTGGACTAGGAACCTCTCTCTCTTGGGGACTGTCTTTCCCAACAGATGGGGTAGTCAGCTCAGCTTCATTTTGTGATCCATTCCCAGATCGGCGTCTAGGGTTGAACAAAACAGTCCTCTTCTTCTTCTTCTTCTTCTTCTTCTTCTCTTTCAGAATCAGAGTTTTCAAGTACTGTTGACCCTGGGCTATGCTCATTACCAACTCCTGGAACTGGGCATTCTGGGCCTGGAGGGCCTGGATAGCTTGTTCAGTGGATGGTGCAGGATTCATGTTGATTGCTGAAATAAACAACGAAGAAGGTAAGTGACCTGTAAAAGGGGTACCTGTAATGCAATGATATGTATGTATGCATGCAATGTTTTCAAGGATCTCGCGGGGTAGACAAGAAAATCGTTAGAATTTGAGTCTGGTAGCTTGATTGAAGGAACTTCATATTGTTGAGAGTCCTTCTTCAAGAGTCAAAGCTCACCATATCTAGTGGGTCATAGCCTCTGACTCAAGTTATCAACCTTGGCTAGAGGAAAATAAATCCCCTTTGCCCCTTGCTAGACAGTTGGTACATCATGACCTACATCACAGACCCTTGAGATCCTTGAAATGGGTTAGTCCTTATGTAGGATGCATGCAATGGTATGATGGTATGATGTTATGCTATGCGTGGAGTGACGTAAGTAAACCCTGTTATAAGCCCAGATTAAGGACTGTAAACAAAACCTGTAAGGAACCCGTGTTGTCAGATAACAAGTACATGCAAGTAATTCAAGTTGGAAGGCACACAAGTCACACAAGACAACCCTTAGAGTTTAGGCCAGCATGAAGTTTAGGTACTACCCTCTTTCAGTTTCGTTGGTTAAGACCTATCCTAGAAAATAGTAACTGGGTTCTAGAGGATCTCAATGTCATCGACTACCCTCAATCGATCATAACTCCAGTGTCGCAATCTTTTCTTGCGGCCAGAACCATCGCGAGAGTTTAGCCTCAATGAGTGTAGCATACTGCTACTGTTTTATGGCCAAGTTGGGTCAATTTAGGGTTCTAAGGTCGGTTGGTGCTTAATGACTCCTCAGAAGACCCATATTCTCCTCGTTGCAACACAAGGGATATCGGTACAGACCAAGGTGTCACACCAACGTAGCCACTGCTTCACCCGTGTCGGTCTACGCCGGACAGGTCCCTCACAGCTTATGCTACCTAAAGGGTATTCCCCAGATCCGGGTTAGGATCTATGAAACTCCGATGCAAAGCCCACAATTATAAATCAAACAAAGCATGCAATTGAAAACATGGGGTGATCTAATCCTAAGGTACACCTCACTTATAAATATCCCCAGCAGAGTCGCCAGTTCTGTGATCGGTGGAAATAGAACTGACTGTTTTTTAAGCTGGTTCGCGAAATGTCGCAGTAAGCAAGAGTCGCCACCGTGTTTTATGTTCTCCAACATGGAAAGGACAAAAGCACAGCAAAATTCCTTTTTCGAGATGTCTCTCGGTTCGGGAGGTAGATTTATAAAAAGGGAAGGTGTTAGCACCCTTTCTATCCATGGTTATCCATGGGCTCTTAGGTACTTGCTCACTATGTTTTCAAAAATTGTTTGCTTTTCAAGTGTTTGTGGGTTTTGAAAAAGTTTTGTTTGAAAAACTTTTAGGTAACTCTTGTATCAGTCCTCAAGAGTGTATGAAGTATTTGTTTGAAAGCTTTTTGAAAGTGTAGGTGCGAAAATATATTTTTTTGTTTTTGAAAGAGCAAGTACCCAGGAGAAATCTACCTACTCTAAGGAATTAGGTTGTGTAAGAGTCCTTTAGACAGTACTATCCCACTATTGAGAAGTAGGGAGCACCGTCGTTGGAGTTATTCGGGTCAATTCGATTGTTAGGGACAAGTGTGGTCACCAAAGCAATAGTAGGACGCCTTAGCGGTAACCCTAATGTCCTAGATCCTTTTTATCCGAGGCAACCGTTTCGAGGCAACTGGATCTTTAGAAAGGAGGGCGACCTCTAAAACACCTTATACTTGACGACCACGTCGAGGCAACCAGTGAGGCGTACCCTAGGAGTGGCATGTGCATGTGTGTTGTTTCAGTTTATGTTTATCTTTGATCATGCATTTGTGAGCTACGGATTGATTTTATTTGTCAAGCAATCTTGTCATGCATAATTAACAGTTAAGAGTGCGGAAAATAAAGTGCGGAAAGGTAAATCTACGCTATTACAAGGCGCGGGTCTATACATCGCCAAAAACAAAACCCGTTTTGGAAAATAAGTGCGAGAAAGTAAATAAAGCGATAAAAGCCTAATTAACTATTACATCCTCGGAAACAGTTACATAAATATGATAAAAAGGGATTAAAGCGCGAAAAGAAATTAAATCGGGACGTCCTTAGGGTTTTGACCCTTTTGAGAAAGCATGAGTTTTGGTCCTTTGCATTTAATTAACTATTAAACCTAATTTACTAATTAATTAATTAATTAAAGAAAAAGTATTTTTGTGTTTTATGTTTTTAATAAAATAAAATAAAAAAGAAATTAAAAGTGTCAAAAGAAAAACCCTAAGTCTAATTCATTTTTATTTATTGTAAAAAAAAGATTAAAATTAAACCTAATTAACAAAGAGACTAAATTAATTAATTTGCATTTATTTACAAAAATAATTATTAATAGTGAAAATAATAAATAATAAAAATAAACAATATTTTAAGTTTCTGATTTTATTATAAAAAATAATTTGTTAATTAATAACAATAATGATTAATGAAAGAAATTAAAAGGAAAAAAGAAAATAAAAATAGCAAACCAGGGGGGGTGTGATGACCCAAATATGAGGTGTGTTTGCAACTTTCCAGCCCATTAAGCACAAAGCCACGTTTGACTTCTGAAATTGTCTGGAGCATGCTTTGACTTGAAGCATGGTGTCCAGCATCTTTGGCCATTGGATTGCTGTTAGTGGCCACTTGGCAAGCTGCAACCTGAGGTTTATGGTGGAGCCTTTCATGAAGCCTGCATGTGAACTCATTGAAAAAAATAGAAACAAGGAATTTGGGGGACCTGGGAATCGAACCCAGGTCCCAATGGTTATTGGACAGATCACCAAACACCACGCCATATGCCTGTATTTGATAATATAATGGATAATGAAATTAATATAAGACAAACAACGCATGTGCTGGTGTGATCGGTGGATCTGGAACTGACTGTTTAACGCTGGTTTCGCGAAATGTCGCGGTAAGCAAGAGTCGCCACCGTCTTTTATTTTCTCCAACATGGAAAGGACAAAAGCACAGAAAAATTCCTTATGAGATTGGTTCTCGGTTCGGGAGGTAGATTATAGAAAGGGAAGGTGTTAGCACCCTTTCTATCCATGGTTATCCATGGGCTCTTAGATACTTGCTCATTGTGTTTTCAAAATTGTTTGCTTTTCAAGTGTGAGTGGGTTTGAAAAAAGTTTCTTTGAAAGTTTCAGATCGACTCTTGTATCAGTCCTCAAGAGTGTTTGAAAAGTTTGTTTTGAAAGCTTTTTGAAAAGTGTAAGGTGTGAAAAGTATTTTTGATTTGTTTTTGAAAAGAGCAAGTATCCATGAGTCATCTACCTACCCTAAGGAATTAAGCTGTGTAATTGTCCTTTAGGTAGTGCCATCCCACCATTGAGAGGTAGGTAGCACCACCGTTGGAGGTGTTCGGGTCAATTCGAGGTTTAGGGACAGTGTGGTCACCGGGCAATAGTAAGATACCTTAGAAGCTACCCTTATGCCATTGATCTTTTTATATTCTGAGGCAACTGTTTCGAGGCAACCAGATCAATGGAACATAAGGACTCACTAAGACGTCCTGTACTCAACGACCACGTTTCGAGGGGCAAGGCAACAGGGTGATCACCAAAGCAATGATAAGATACCTTAGAAGCTACCCTTATGCCTTTGATCCTTTTATTCCGAGGCGACCATTCCGAGGCAACTTATTCGAGGCAACTGGATCAATGGAGCATAAGGACTCACTAAGGCATCCTGTACTTGATAACCACCTTTTTGAGGGGCAAGGCAACAGTGAAGCGTACCCTAGGGGTGGTGTGTGAATTGTGTGTCATTTTCAGTTTATTGTTTGTCTTGTCATGCATTGGTGATCTACGTTTCGATTTTATTTTTGGGCATTCATTCTTTCATGTTATTGTTTAACAGTTAAAAGTGCGAAAATTTAAAGTGCGGAAAGGATAAAGGTCCTATGCTATTACAAAGGCGCGGGTCTACAACGCCAAATTAATCCAGACCCGATTTAAAATAAATTACAGAAAACAAATGTCTAATAGCTATTACATGGCTTTGGTACAAGTACATTATATTTACATCAAAAATAAATAAAACGCGCGAAAAAAGGAAAATATGACCGAATGCGAGGGCGTTGAACCCTTTGAAGGAATTTAAAATAATTAAGTTAAAATAATTAAATTAAATAAATAAAAGAAGAACTTATTTTTATGTTTTTTTTGTATTTATGACATTAAAGAAAATTAAATTAATTAAAAGTCAAGTAATTAATTCTAATTCTAATTGTTTTTAATTTATTAAAGAAAATGCATTAAAGTTAAAACCTAAAATTAAAACTAATTAATTATAAAACTTATTTACAAAATTAATGGTTGATGACAAAATATTTAATTAATTACAAAAAAAAAGGGAAAAAGTATTAAAGATCTAATTTTATTATTTTTTGGTTTATTGTGAAAAAAGAATTAAATTATAACCTAGGATTAAATCTAAATTAATTATGGAATTTAATTACAAAATTAATACTAAAATAAAATTATTGTTTTTATCTTTTTCTGATTTTTTGTGTTTTTTTATATTTTGAAAATATTAATTAATTAAAAGAAAAACAACAATTTAAAGAATATAAAAAAAATAATAAAAGGACAAAAGAAAAGAAAGAAATTGTAAAAACCTAAGAGGGTGAAGCCCCTAATTTGGAGGTAAAGCCCATGTGATTAGGCCCATTGGAATTTCTGACTTTTGCGTTGGCATATGAGATGGTTGACTCAAGCCTATGGTATTCCCACAATCTGCACCTCTGATTTGATCCCATTTGACGCGTGGACGGTGTATTCTGAAGGTGCATGATGTGCCTTGATATTGAACCTGCATATGATTGCTTATTGAAAAATAACATGGAAGCAATACAGACCTGGGGCTCGAACCCAGGTCTTGGATGTTGATACATATATGCTTTGCCAGTTGTGCTAGACGCGTTATCTGTAATTTAAATAACAAACAAATAATATATAATAAATAATGGTCAATGGGCTCCAGCGCGCGAATTTTTTGAATCAGCCTATCACCACTTGCCAACACATCATCTTCTTCATGCATTATTTTCCTGAAAAAAACAAATAAAGACATGGCAACGGTTTTTCATGCGTGGCCTAAGATGGTATACCAGAAAATAACGATTAGA
The DNA here is from genome assembly GCA_948472305.1 of Vicia faba. Taxonomy (NCBI): domain Eukaryota; kingdom Viridiplantae; phylum Streptophyta; class Magnoliopsida; order Fabales; family Fabaceae; genus Vicia; species Vicia faba. The sequence goes on along the minus strand of OX451739.1, from coordinate 1,632,851,112 downwards.
GCTCAGACGCTCATAAATTGAGCGCGAGGGTACATTTGAGATCGTCCAAGCGCGCTGATTTGAGTGATGGTGGTCATGAGTGCTAATTTTTCCACATTCGAAAACCCCTAAATTCCAATCCTGTAAAACCCTAGAACACGAACATGGTGTCTTGGCATAGAAGGCGTGAAACTTAAATTAAATCATATCATTAGCTTGCAAATTTCATCATAAACATAAATATAACAACAAAATATGATAAAGGTGCATGAATAAGGGAGAACAGTTTTGGAATTTCTTTTACCAATTTCAATGGTAACCTTGCGTTTCTTTGAGTATGGGGCTTGGGGAATGATTCAGTTATGTCCTATGATCCTCCAAGAAGCCAATGGAACAGGTTTTGAGACTTGAATCGCTTTGGAAATGAGTTTTCAGTTTTGAGTTTTCTTGTTAAAAATGTGAGTTTTTCGTGAGCAATAGGGTGCAGATTCTGTCTAATTCTTGTTGTGTCTCAATTGTATATACTCTAGTCAAGGTGTATGAATGAGAATTATGGCCAAATATGCTTTGCATTGATGATTTGGATTTTCACATAAACCACCATTATCAACTTTCCATTTTGAGTCCATTTTTGAATTCTTGCCTTGTTTACTCCCTTGCACGAATTTTGGTAGGCACATAATGGTGTTTCAAGGCTAGTAAAAACCAAATATTCCCTTTTAAATCAATTTTTGAATTTCTTTTGATTTTAAAAGATTTAAAATTAATTAAATCCAATAAAATCAGTAAAAAATGAAAAAATTAATAAAAAAATCTGAAATAAAAGGTGGGACACGTGGGAGGCATGGCCAAGTTAATTCAAGTGGAAAAAGTGGGCCCCTTTTGTCAAAAATGAGATTTCAAGGATAAATGATTTTGGCCATTTCACAAAAATTTCCCAACTTCTCCAATGCATAACTTGCTCAATTTTTAAGCTTTGCTCATGTTCTTGGACATTTTAGAAAGGTCTTGAAGTCCTCTAAACAATGTCTTTGGTCCCATGTCATTTTGATTTACCAATATCAAGTTATGGCCTTTGACTTAAAGTCCCTTTTTGTTGACTTTTGAAAATGACCTATAATGTTGAAATTGATAACTTTTTGTGAGAGCATTTCTTGGATTTGAAGTATGAAGATGAGTTGTAGGAAATGTCTTTCTATTCAAAATGAGCTTTGGATGGAATTTTTCTGATAATCCATGTGAAAGTTATGCCTTGGTCAATTTCAGTTGACTTTTCCAACTGTCCAAAAATAGAAACTTTTGCATCTTGATGATTTTTGAGCCAAGTTTTGAGAATCATGATCAAGCATTGATCAAATGATGTTTGTGGCTTCAAAATAAGATGTTGACCAAAAATTTGAATTTTTGACTGTCAAATGACCATTTTGCCCCTACAGTTGACTGTAGTGCAATTAGGGTTTTTGACTGTGCAATTTTGTGCTGAAAGTCTTGAAACTTGATATGAGGATGCTTGACCCTATTTATAGGCATGTGGGACTTGATTGGGCCCTTTGAAACTTCATTTTCCTGATCAGAACCAAAACCCTAATTTTGCTTGCTTAGGAGGCCCTTGCACTGTGCAACCCTTGGGGAGATTTGAAGCTTGGCTTGGCAATTCTTTGAAGAATATGGGAGGGAAAATTTTGGGGTACAACAGTTGCCCCTGTTCAATCTTCTTAGACCTGAGGATGCAGATTGGCTGACGTGCCTTTCGTAATCCGAAGGTAGAAGATGATTGGACACTAGAGTGCCCAGAAATTTGCGCTCACATAGTAGCAGTGATGGTGGAAATGGGCTTACAGATGCCATTTAAAGGTTGATGGATAGGATGATGGGCTTATAGATGCCATCTGGATGTTGATCGCGTAAGAGATTCCTTAGCGAGAACCTGCATACCTGCAAAAGAAACATGGGTACCTGACACGTTGCAGGAGTTGATTTCAGATGCTTGGCGTAGATATGTCCTGACTGGTTACAGGAGCTGAATCTTTGAATTCTTCAGACGTGCCCTGGTGAGATACAGGAATCGAGTCTGGTAATGTTAGTCTTCAACGGATATACCCTGGCAAGATTCAGGTATCGGATCTTCGAACTCTTCAAACGTGCCCTGTCTAGATACAGGAATCGAGTCTGGTACTGTAGTCGTCAACAGATACTCCCTGGCAAGATTCAGGAATCGGATCTTCGAACTCTTCAGACGTGCCCTGTCTAGATACAGGAATCGAGTCTGGTACTGTAGTCGTCAACAGATACTCCCTGGCAAGATTCAGGAATCGGATCTTTGAACTCTTCAGACGTGCCCTGTCAAGATACAGGAATCGAGTCTGGTACTGTAGTCGTTAACAGATACACCCTGGCAAGATACAGGAATCGGATCTTCAAACTCTTCAGACGTGCCCTGTCTAGATACAGGAATCGAGTCTGGTACTGTAGTCGTCAACAGATACTCCCTGGCAAGATTCAGGAATCGGATCTTCGAACTCTTCAGACGTGCCCTGTCTAGATACAGGAATCGAGTCTGGTACTGTAGTCGTCAACAGATACACCCTGGCAAGATTCAGGAATCGGATCTTCGAACTCTTCAGACGTGCCCTGTCTAGATACAGGAATCGAGTCTGGTACTGTAGTCGTCAACAGATACTCCCTGGCAAGATACATGAATCGGATCTGGAATCACGACAGTTGATAGCAATTATCTTTGTATTAACTTTTGTCCTGAAAAGACAAAACGTTAGTTGTATGCGATGCCATGATGTATGACATGCGAGATGTTCTCAGAATGAATGAGATTGTATGTTCATGATGTGTATATGCATGCTTATAATGTGTGAAGATATGTTGTTTATGAATGTATGTTTTTGTCTAGGAAAATAAATCCTTGACGGATGCCGGGAAGTTGAATCCTGGGCTGATGTGGAAGAAAAGAGCTTCTTGTTTCCGCTGGGGATAATGGTCACAAGAATAAATCGGTAGGAGAAGATGACTCCGTTGGGGAATAAACTTGGCAAATGGATTACTCTGCGGGGAGAGAATTAATCTAGCGATCTTGCTGGGGAACAAAACTCTGTGGGGAGAGAGGTACTTTTGTTGAGATGTTGATGGGAACTCCGCTGGGGATACCATTGTCATGTTGGGAGTGTTAATAGACTTCGCTGGGGATGATAAGACTTTGTCGACGACGATCTTTCCGTGGCTTTTGGCTGAGGATAACCCAGTTATATCCTGTTAAGGAAATAACTCTTTGAATAAAGTCGGACGACGCGTTCGTGCTCTGCGAGGGACAAGCTTCCAGAATCTACTGGGGATAAGCTTGCTGCTTGGGGAGATGAGTTCCAACTTTCCTGGGGAACTGGATTGGACTCTCCTGGGGAAGTATTGAACTGCGGGGGAAGTGATCCCTTTGAATGCTTGGTATGCCGCCGGGGAACAATCTTTAGACCAAGATTGCCGGGGATGCTTGTTAAGAACATGTATGCTGCTGGAGAATGTTGAGGTCTGCTGGAGGACACCCAACTTCTTTAAGATTGATAACTGCCTTGTTTGAGGAGAGTATACTGCTTGCTGGCTCATTCTCTGGGGAATTTAAGATGCCTGGTTATGTTCTTTAGCTGAACCTACCTTGGTACTTTGGAGGATAGAACAATTAGATTGCTTAGACAACTCCTTATTGCCCCTGTTTCTAATGTCACCTGTAATTAATCCTTTGTTTTGTATGCAAATACTCATGAGTTAGCAAGCTATTGTCAATGCATATATCACAAATTGAACCTTGGACGTTCTTCGCAAAACAAAACAGAAAAAGAAAAACAATTGGCACATTTAACTGAAAAGTATATTTGTATTGATTTTTGAGTGGCCTGTAAATAGGCGTTTTGTGTACAAGAGGCTGACGTCCTAGTAAGAGAACGCCGCCGAGCAAAAGAGTTTATACAAATTTTGTACAAAAGAAAATAAAACAGCTGTGTGAAATGAATGATCCACTGGGTTTCAACTCTGCTATTGCCTTTATAACTCCGAGCGTCTCATCACTTGATGACCTAGGTTGAAGGTGAAGCTGACTGATCGATGCCGTCTGATCTTGATGTAGATACCGGATTCTGGATGCAAAGTTATCAATGAGACATAGTATTACGCTTTTATCCCTAATTTTTGCCTGGACCGCCCTTTCGGGTTTTCAGTCCACCGGGATACCCATTTTTGCCCAAGCCGCCTTTTCAGGTTTTCGACTTGCCGGGTGTACAGATTTTTTTTCATTTCATCCCTTCATTTTGCCCGAACCCTTTTGGTTCGACGGGAAGCCCTAATTTTTTCCTAGGCATGTCAGCCTAGCGGGTCTTTTTTCATGCGTAGTATCTTTTTACTATGTCTGCATTGGCAGGGTGAGGAAGGTCATCACCATCCATGTTGGTCAATATCATTGCTCCTCCTGAGAACACGTGTTTTACCACAAATGGCCCTTCGTACGTAGGGGTCCATTTGCCCCTTGGATCACTCTGTGGAAGGATGATTCGCTTGATTACCAGATCCCCAACTTGATATTCCTGTGGTCTGACCTTTTTGTTAAATGCCCTGATCATTCGTTTCTGGTACGTCTGACCATGGCAGATAGCAGCAAGCCTCTTTTCATCAATAAGGTTGAGCTGATCAAGTCGTGTCTGGATCCAATCATCTTCGTTCAGATTTGCATCCTTCATTATCCGGAGAGATGGTATTTGCACTTCGATTGGTAAGACTGCCTCCATACCATAAACCAAAGAGAAAGGAGTTGCCCCGGTTGACGTCCTAGCTGAAGTACGGTACCCATGTAGAGCGAACGGTAACATCTCGTGCCAATCTTTATAAGTCACTGTCATCTTCTGCACGATTTTCTTGATGTTCTTATTTGCTGCTTCTACAGCCCCATTCATCTTCGGTCTGTAAGGAGAAGAATTGTGGTGCTGTATCTTGAACTGTTCGCAGAGCTCAGCGATCATCTTGTTGTTCAGATTGGTACCGTTGTCTGTAATAATTCTCTCAGGGACGCCGTATCGGCAGATCAGGTTATGCCGAATGAACCGTGCCACAACAGTCTTGGTCACTGTAGCATAGGAAGCTGCTTCAACCCACTTTGTAAAGTAATCAATCGCTACAAGGATGAAGCGATGCCCGTTAGATGCCGTAGGTCTGATCTCACCAATCATGTCAATGCCCCACATTGCAAAAGGCCAAGGTGAGGTCAGAACATTCAGGGGAACTGGAGGAACATGCACCTTGTCTGCATAAATCTGACACTTATGGCATGTCCTGGAATGTTGGTAGCAGTCAGCTTCCATTGTGGACCAGTAATATCCTGCCCGAAGGATCTTCTTCGCCATAGTGTGCCCACTGGAATGTGTACCAAAGGTCCCCTCATGCAGCTCTTCCATGATCCTTTCTGCTTCAGTCTTATCCACACAACGCAGTAAGGTTGAATCATGGTTTCGCTTGTACAAGATGCCGTTGCTAAGGAAGAACTTGGCTGCGAACCTTCTCAGGAATTTCTTATCATTGATAGAGGTACCTTCAGGGTATTCCTGAGTTTCCAGATATCTCTTCACCTCATGGTACCAAGGCTTCTCAGTCACCAATTCAGTTTCGAGATCGCAACAGTATGCCGGTTCGTCCAGTTTCCAGATGATGATTCGGGGAGCCTCATTATCCCATTTTACCTTGAACATTGAAGACATTGTAGCTAACGCGTCCGCCAACTGATTCTCTTCTCTTGGAAAGTGTTCAAAGGTTATCTCTGTGAAGTGGGGGATCATTGTCAACACACATTCTTTGTAAGGGATAAGATTCGGATGTTTCGTATCCCACTCTCCTTTGATCTGGTTGATCACGAGGGCGGAATCTCCGAAGACACTCAGAAACTTAATCCTTAAGTCAATCGCAGCTTTGAGTCCCATGATGCACGCCTCATACTCCGCCATGTTATTGGTACAGTTGAAGCATAGCCGGGCAGTGAGTGGAGTATGAGTGCCTTGAGGGGATATGATCACAGCGCCGATACCGTTACCCAAAGCATTGGAGGCTCCGTCAAAGTGCATAGACCATCGGGATCCTGGTTCAGGTCCTTCATCCGGTCCAGGTACTTCACAATCAGTCACAATCATGATACTTTCATCCGGAAACTCGAAGTTCATTGACTGATAGTCATCTACGGCCTGATGTGCCAAGTGGCCTGCCAATACACTTCCCTTGATGGCTTTCTGGGTCGTGTACTGAATGTCGTATTCTGTCAAGATCATTTGCCATCTTGCAATCCTCCCAGACAGAGCAGGCTTTTCGAATATGTACTTTATAGGATCCATCTTTGAGATCAACAAAGTAGTGTGAGTCAACATATACTGTCTCAGCCGGCGAGCAGCCCGTACCAAAGCGCAGCAAGTTTTCTCAAGCAGTGAGTATCGGGTCTCACAGTCGGTAAACTTTTTGCTAAGGTAATAAATGGCATGCTCTTTTCGGCCAGACTCGTCATGTTGCCCCAGCACACACCCCATTGAGTTATCAAGTACTGTCAGGTAAAGTATCAGAGGTCTCCCTTCAACCGGTGGCATAAGGATGGGTGGTTCTTGGAGATACTCTTTGATTCTGTCAAAAGCAGCCTGACATTCATCATTCCAACGTACTACCTGATCTTTCTTCAGCAGTTTGAAGATTGGCTCACAGGTAGCAGTCAGGTGTGAGATGAATCGAGCAATGTAATTCAGGCGTCCTAAAAAACCTCTGACTTCCTTCTCTGTTCTAGGAACTGGCATCTCTTGAATAGCTTTAACCTTGGCAGGGTCCACTTGAATACCCTTATCACTTACAACGAAGCCTAGTAACTTCCCGGATCTCACTCCGAAGGTGCACTTGTTCGGGTTCAACCTCAGCTTGTACAGTTTCAGACGGTCAAACAATTTCTGCAGATGATCCAGGTGTTCTTCCTCAGTCTGGGACCTTGCGATCATGTCATCAACATACACTTCTATCTCATGATGGATCATGTCATGAAATAAAGCAACCATGGCACGTTGGTAGGTTGCCCCAGCATTCTTTAGTCCAAAAGGCATGACTTTGTAGCAGAAGGTGCCCCACTGAGTAACAAATGTAGTCTTTTCCATGTCTTCAGGTGCCATCTTGATCTGATTGTACCCTGAAAAGCCATCCATGAAAGAGAACACCTTATGATGAGCTGTATTATCAACAAGGACATCAATGTGAGGTAAAGGGAAGTCATCTTTGGGGCTGGCCCTGTTCAGATCCCTATAGTCAACACACATTCTGACCTTACCGTCCTTCTTTGGTACCGGCACCACATTAGCAACCCACTGGGGGTAAGAAGTTACTGCGAGAAACCCGGCATCAAACTGTTTCATAACCTCGGCTTTGATCTTTTCAGACATCTCTGGACGCATACGGCGGACCTTTTGCTTAACCGGAGGGCAGTCTTCCTTAGTAGGCAAGTGATGGACCACAATGTCGGTATCCAACCCGGGCATGTCTTCGTAGGACCAGGCGAATATTTCCATGTAGTCATGTAGCATCTTAGTCAACCATTGCTTCACGCTGAGCTCTAGGTTGGCACCAATCTTCACCTCTTTCCTGTCTTCTTCAGTACCCAAGTTTATTATTTCCACTGGCTCTTCATGTGGTTGAATTGCCCTCTCTTCCTGTTGTAACAGTCTTGCAAGTTCGCCAGGCACTTCGCAATCATCTTCACCTTCGTCTTCGGCTAAGTTGATCGGATTTTTGAAGTCATAACTGGCAGTAGCAGAGTCGTTACCAGTGAGATCCAGAGTGGATTGAAACCTGTATGAGTGAGTGTGTGTAAATACAGCTGTTTTGCAATATGTAAAGAAAGGAAAGAAAAGGAGCGCAAAATTTGAAATGTGAAAAACGTCCAATGCTTTTATTTATGATATATGACAGTGACAAACAAAAGCCCTCATAAATAAGACCATGGTGCCTCGGGTAAGACACCGGGCCATACAGTTTCAAGTTATTGTTTATTACAAATCCAAAACAAAGAAGTTCATTACTGGGGAACAAAAGTTATGGGTGTAAAGTCTTTAGCAGTCCAGTTGGTCAATCCACCCTCAGTCGTCGGGTAAATCCAGCTATCGAACTCTGACTCTTCCACTTCGTCTTCCTCTCCAACAGCATTCACTCCGGAGTAGGTGATGAGCACAGGAGGTCTTCCAATTCTCGCCTTGCGCACTGCCTTCTGAGCTTCTGTGGTGAAACCCAGCCCAAACTTATTAGTCTTAGGAGTAAGATCAGGGAGCTTGCCCCAGTTTGCACATTCACCTCTTTCGATCACAGCCCGGGAGTCCTTTAAGGAGGCCATCTTCAAAGGAGAAACCTCTTCAACCACTGCTTCTGCTGCTGCCAAAGTTTGTGGCACCTCCTCAAAATGTTGAAAGGGGGTCTCAATGAACTCCCCATCCATTTCCACGTACCTGAAGGAGTTGAGGTGGCTGACCATGTATTCCTCCTCCCCTTGCACTGTTACAATCTTCCCCCTGACCGGGTATTTGAGCTTCTGATGCAACGTGGAGGTCACAGCTCCAGCCTTGTGGATCCACGGGCGACCCAACAAACAAGAATAGGATGGAAGAATGTCCATCACATAGAATTTTGAATCAAACACCTGTGACCCAACTCTGATTGGGATGTCCACCTCACCATGTACCATTCTTTTGGACCCGTCAAAGGCCCGGACAACAATGTTACTTGGTTTGAGCTCTAGACCCTCACAGTCCAGCCTATCCAGAGCTTTCTTGGGCATCACGTTTAATGAAGAACCTGTGTCAACCAGCACATGGGCAAGAGTAGTGCCCCTGCATTCAATGGAGACATGCAGGGCGTCATTATGGTTCTTCCCCTTTGCTGTCAGATCGACATCAGAGAAACCCAGGCCATTATCAGCGGTTAGGTTGGCCACACAGTCGGTGAACTGATCAACAGATGTCTCTTGAGGTACGTGGGTTGTCTTTAAGAAGGCAATCAGAGCCTTAGCATGGGCCTCTGAACACAGCAGTAGTGACAACATGGAGATTTTGGAGGGGGTGTGCCCCAGCTGTTCCACAACGTTGAAATCACTTTTCTTTATTATCTTGAGGATTTCTTCCATTTCCTGCCTGGAAGCCTCAACAATGGTCTTCGGTGCCTCCGTCCTGGCAGGCACATCAGCAGCAATCCCCTTGCCCTGAGTATCAGATGACTCGGCAGCAGGGGTGGATACTTGGTCAGGGGGAGAAACAGGCACACTGGCGGGTGTGAAGACCAAAGGCCTATGAATTACCGGAGGAGCAATGTCTGGCGAGAACAGTCTTCCACTGCGAGTGACCTTAGCAGGCCCCGTGATGTTGGAGACACCAGCATCAATGTTGAACTCTTGTTTCACACCCAGAACGTAAACATCTGCCCCATAGTGCCACAGGACAGCCTTATCAGACTTGTAGGGGATGGGCCCCGGAACAGTAATGGTGATGGGAGCAATCTTGTGAACCGGCAAAATTTGGACAGGCTTCTTTGAAGGAGCCTTGGAAGGGTTGTTGAAGATGGTAACAATTGAAACTTCTTCAACAGGAGCAGCAGGAACAGTAGTCTTTCTGAACAAAATCTCTCTACTATCCATCAGGCTTTGGACGCCTGACTTCAGCAGAGAACAACCAACAGGGGAAGCAACACATAGAGGGCAACCCTTGCTACATCCCGGAAATAAACCGGCTAGCAACAGGTTCCTCTTGACCGTCAGCAGTGGAGTAGCAACATCATCAACCGAAGCTACATACAAATCCTCCTCAACAGCATTCACTCCATGCTGGGGCATGGGAGCGGTTACAACATTCGGCCTCTCGGGCGCCTCAAACTGTATTTCCTTTGCATCAATAAGGTCCTGAACCTTATTCTTTAAGGCCCAGCAGTCATCTATGTTATGCCCCGGGATATCAGAGTGGTAAGCACAGCGGGCATTTGGATTAAACTTGGGGGATGCAGTATTCACAACCTTCGGGGCCTCTCTAACAGTCACCAAGCTGGCTGATAACAGTTGCGGCAGGATTTGAGAGAGAGTCATGCTGAGCCGAGTATATTGTCGCTTGGGCCTCTCAGCTCTGGGTTGATTGTACTGTTGTGGAGCAGAAGCAGGTTTAGAAATAACCACCGCGTTGACAGCTTGGCGGTGTTCAAGTTTGTTCTGCCTTCTCGGGCCATACACAGCACTTGCCTCTTTCTTGAAGGGCTTCTTTTCAGCATTGGAGGAGGCAACCTTCTGTATCTTCCCCGATTTTATACCGGCCTCGATCCTCTCACCAGTCAGGATCAGATCAGTAAACCCAGCAGAGGAATTACCGATGAGATGATTGAAAAATGGACCAGAAAGGGTCCCCAAAAACATATCCACCAGCTCTCGGTCCGTCAATGGTGGCTGCACCCTGCCAGCCAGGTCTCTCCATTTCTGGGCGTACTCCTTAAAACCTTCACCCGACCCTAGCGACATACCCTGGAGCTGGGTACGCGTAGGAGCGAGGTCGGAATTATATTGATACTGCTTATAAAAAGCAGTGGCCAGATCCTCCCAGTTACGAATGTTGATTCCATCCAGCTGATAGAACCATTCGAGGTGAGTCCCTGAAAGACTCTCCTGGAAGAAGTGGATCCAAAGGTTCTTGTCTGCTGTGTAAGGATGGATCTTCCTTACATAAGAACGGAGGTGCATCTTGGGACAGGAAGCCCCGTCATACTTCACAAAGGTGGGTGCCTTGAACTTGTGTGGAATCACCACCCCAGTAGATAACCCCAAGTCTCCGAAATCCAGTCCAGGCACACGCTGAACTTCCATAGCTTTCAATCTGTCCTCCAACTGCTTGTACCGGTCTTCAGCAGGAGGGTATTGTTCGTCGTTGAAGTCTGTTTCAGTATCAGAGCCCACAGGAGTAGGGACCTCCCTTTCTTGGTGACTACCTTCCCCCACAGATGGAGTAGTCCTCTCAGCCTCAACCTGTAAGGTGTTCCCGAGTCTGCGCCCAGTGTTGAATAGCACATTCCTCCTCTTCTTCTTAGTCTTCTTCAGAAGCATGGTCTTTAACTCTTGTTGACCTTGAGCCAAACCCTTGATCAGCTCCTAAAATTGGGCATTCTGCGCCTGAAGAGCCTTGATAGATGCCTCGGTTGATGATTCAGGGTTCATGATGCTGAAATAAACAGCGAAGAACAGTCAGCAGCCTGAAAAGAAGAGTACCTGTGATGCATATGATGAATGATATGTGTTTATGCAATGCATTCAAGAGTTCGAAAATTCAAATTTGTTGTAGACAAAAAGGAACACACGTTATTATTAAGAAAATAATTGTTCAGTACATTAAAGCCTCATGGGCAAGCATTACAAGACAGATCAATCCCAAAAGACACTACGCATCCTCTTCGGAGCAATATAGGTATTGAGATTCCTTTCCTCGTGCAGTAAGCGGGTGAGCTCCAGGACCTTTTTCTCACTGGCATGTAGATTGGTTTCCAGAGAATTCCGTTCTTCCTTAAGCTGGATCCAACTCTTCTGCATCTCTTCCCAGGACGTGGGCATGTCAGGATGTTGAATGGTGTAGGACACCTCCCCTTCCAAGTCTGGCTCTTTGATCACAGGGAGAACATGAGGATATGGCATCACCAGCTTCTGGGAGCGGGCTCGTACCCATTTGAGATAAGGCTCCAATGGGATGGAGTTCCTGTGCCCCAGGGTCTTGCTGTCTATTTTGCTGGGCATCCTCCAAGCTTTGATAAATTTCTGGCGAAGTTCTTGCGTATCCTTGTCGAAGTCAAAAACTATGTCAGGAATTAACATCTCATGGGGGCCATCTTTCCGAGCATAACCAAACTGTCTCCAAGCCAGGCACGGGTTGTAGGTAATACCTCCTCTGATTCCAAGTAAAGGAACATTAGGGTACTCCCCACAACGATCAATAATAGTGACATCCTCTCTGGACCGAGAACACCAATGTATATCTGCATGTGTAAGAGTCATCAACCGTTGTGACCACCTCAAACCTCGCTCGTTCTTCAAAACTGATTGTGGAAGGTGCAAAATAAACCACCTTCCCAGGAGGGGAGTGCAGCACATAAGAACACCCCTTTTTCTCATGGTTCGAGTGTAACATGAGTGAAGGATGTCCCCCAGCAACGTAGGTATAGGATTCCTGGACATGAAGACCTTGACAGCACTGATATCTATAAGCTGATCTGGTTTAGGGAACAACACCAACCCATAGACAAGGAGGGCTACAACTTCTTCAAAGGCTTGCAGGTCAAGGGAATTCCAACACTCTTGGGCCTTCTCAAACAGAAACTTTGCCAAGAATCCTTTGATACCATTTCTGGCTTCCCAATGCCCCTTAATGCCAGATGGTTGTAGACATAATGCTCTAGCCACTTCTTCAAGTTTTGGTTCCCTTTCCATACCGTTGTAGGGTAGTTGATTGAGAATGGGAATCTTCAGAAGTTGGGAAAACTCTTCTAGAGTAGGCACCAGCTGATAATCCGGGAAGGTAAAACAGTGATGCAGAGGGTCAAAGAATTGGAAAAGGACCTTCACCATCTCTTCCTCAATATTGGTATTGACCAGGCTGATGAGTCTACCATGCCTTTCACTGAATGACGAATTCTCGGGAATCCTGGATGTGAGCTCCTTAAGCTGAGGAGGGACCCTTATAAGGTTGATCTGAATTGTCTTTCTGTGGATAGTTTCCATGTCCTACAAAACAAGAACAAAGATGAAGATTCGAACCCCTGAAATGGTTAGTGGATGCATATGATGCTGTATGATGTTATGATGCTATGGTTAAACACACCACAAATATTTACAAAGGCAAACATGTAAGGCACACAAGTCACACAAGACAAGCCCTTAGAGTTTAGGCCAGCATGGGGTCTGGGTATTACCCTCTTGAAGTTGGTGGGCTCAAACCTGTCCTATCAAAGTAACCGGGTTCTAAGGATCTCAATATCATTGGATTGCTTTCATTGTTCATCGTTTCGATTTAGCCACTGACTGGCGATCAAAATATCCCAAGAAAACAACCCTCAATTGAGTGTAGTATCGAGTATCAAACGACTTCGGAGTACACCAAAGTAGTTATCTCACTACCCTAAAGAGGCCAAGATGGTTCAATTAAGGTTCCTAAGGTCTGTTGATGCTTCACGACACCACATGGAGGCCCCGTACTCTCCTTGATTGACTCAAGGGTTACCGGTATACACCAAAGTGCCACATCAACATAGCAGACTGCTTCAACCATGTCGGTATACCCCGCACAGTTCCCTCACAGCCTTGTTGCTACTTTCTAAGAAGGTATCCCCAGATCCGGGTTAGGATCTATAGAACTCCCAAGACAGTCCCACAATTTAAAGCAAACAAATCAAAGCAATTGAAAACACAGTGATCTTAGTCCTAAGGTACACCTCACTTTAAAGATTAGTCCCCAGCAGAGTCGCCAGTTCTGTGATCGGTGGATCTGGAACTGACTGTTTAACGCTGGTTTCGCGAAATGTCGCGGTAAGCAAGAGTCGCCACCGTCTTTTATTTTCTCCAACATGGAAAGGACAAAAGCACCGAAAAATTCCTTATGAGATTGGTTCTCGGTTCGGGAGGTAGATTATAGAAAGGGAAGGTGTTAGCACCCTTTCTATCCATGGTTATCCATGGGCTCTTAGATACTTGCTCATTGTGTTTTCAAAATTGTTTGCTTTTCAAGTGTGAGTGGGTTTGAAAAAAGTTTCTTTGAAAGTTTCAGATCGACTCTTGTATCAGTCCTCAAGAGTGTTTGAAAAGTTTGTTTTGAAAGCTTTTTGAAAAGTGTAAGGTGTGAAAAGTATTTTTGATTTGTTTTTGAAAAGAGAAAGTATCCATGAGTCATCTACCTACCCTAAGGAATTAAGCTGTGTAATTGTCCTTTAGGTAGTGCCATCCCACCATTGAGAGGTAGGTAGCACCACCGTTGGAGGTGTTCGGGTCAATTCGAGGTTTAGGGACAGTGTGGTCACCGGGCAATAGTAAGATACCTTAGAAGCTACCCTTATGCCATTGATCTTTTTATATTCTGAGGCAACTGTTTCGAGGCAACCAGATCAATGGAACATAAGGACTCACTAAGACGTCCTGTACTCAACGACCACGTTTCGAGGGGCAAGGCAACAGGGTGATCACCAAAGTAATGATAAGATACCTTAGAAGCTACCCTTATGCCTTTGATCCTTTTCTTCCGAGGCGACCATTCCGAGGCAACTTATTCGAGGCAACTGGATCAATGGAGCATAAGGACTCACTAAGGCATCCTGTACTTGATAACCACCTTTTTGAGGGGCAAGGCAACAGTGAAGCGTACCCTAGGGGTGGTGTGTGAATTGTGTGTCATTTTCAGTTTATTGTTTGTCTTGTCATGCATTGGTGATCTACGTTTCGATTTTATTTTTGGGCATTCATTCTTTCATGTTATTGTTTAACAGTTAAAAGTGCGAAAATTTAAAGTGCGGAAAGGATAAAGGTCCTATGCTATTACAAAGGCGCGGGTCTACAACGCCAAATTAATCCAGACCCGATTTAAAATAAATTGCAGAAAACAAATGTCTAATAGCTATTACATGGCTTTGGTACAAGTACATTATATTTACATCAAAAATAAATAAAACGCGCGAAAAAAGGAAAATATGACCGAATGCGAGGGCGTTGAACCCTTTGAAGGAATTTAAAATAATTAAGTTAAAATAATTAAATTAAATAAATAAAAGAAGAACTTATTTTTATGTTTTTTTTGTATTTATGACATTAAAGAAAATTAAATTAATTAAAAGTCAAGTAATTAATTCTAATTCTAATTGTTTTTAATTTATTAAAGAAAATGCATTAAAGTTAAAACCTAAAATTAAAACTAATTAATTATAAAACTTATTTACAAAATTAATGGTTGATGACAAAATATTTAATTAATTACAAAAAAAAAGGGAAAAAGTATTAAAGATCTAATTTTATTATTTTTTGGTTTATTGTGAAAAAAGAATTAAATTATAACCTAGGATTAAATCTAAATTAATTATGGAATTTAATTACAAAATTAATACTAAAATAAAATTATTGTTTTTATCTTTTTCTGATTTTTTGTGTTTTTTTATATTTTGAAAATATTAATTAATTAAAAGAAAAACAACAATTTAAAGAATATAAAAAAAATAATAAAAGGACAAAAGAAAAGAAAGAAATTGTAAAAACCTAAGGGGGTGAAGCCCCTAATTTGGAGGTAAAGCCCATGTGATTAGGCCCATTGGAATTTCTGACTTTTGCGTTGGCATATGAGATGGTTGACTCAAGCCTATGGTATTCCCACAATCTGCACCTCTGATTTGATCCCATTTGACGCGTGGACGGTGTATTCTGAAGGTGCATGATGTGCCTTGATATTGAACCTGCATATGATTGCTTATTGAAAAATAACATGGAAGCAATACAGACATGGGGCTCGAACCCAAGTCTTGGATGTTGATACATATATGCTTTGCCAGTTGTGCTAGACGCGTTATCTGTAATTTAAATAACAAACAAATAATATATAATAAATAATGGTCAATGGGCTCCAGCGCGCGAATTTTTTGAATCAGCCTATCACCACTTGCCAACACATCATCTTCTTCATGCATTATTTTCCTGAAAAAAACAAATAAAGACATGGCAACGGTTTTTCATGCGTGGCCTAAGATGGTATACCAGAAAATAACGATTAGAGCTCAGACGCTCATAAATTGAGCGCGAGGGTACATTTGAGATCGTCCAAGCGCGCTGATTTGAGTGATGGTGGTCATGAGTGCTAATTTTTCCACATTCGAAAACCCCTAAATTCCAATCCTGTAAAACCCTAGAACACGAACATGGTGTCTTGGCATAGAAGGCGTGAAACTTAAATTAAATCATATCATTAGCTTGCAAATTTCATCATAAACATAAATATAACAACAAAATATGATAAAGGTGCATGAATAAGGGAGAATAGTTTTGGAATTTCTTTTACCAATTTCAATGGTAACCTTGCGTTTCTTTGAGTATGGGGCTTGGGGAATGATTCAGTTATGTCCTATGATCCTCCAAGAAGCCAATGGAACAGGTTTTGAGACTTGAATCGCTTTGGAAATGAGTTTTCAGTTGTGAGTTTTCTTGTTAAAAATGTGAGTTTTTCGTGAGCAATAGGGTGCAAATTCTGTCTAATTCTTGTTGTGTCTCAATTGTATATACTCTAGTCAAGGTGTATGAATGAGAATTATGGCCAAATATGCTTTGCATTGATGATTTGGATTTTCACATAAACCACCATTATCAACTTTCCATTTTGAGTCCATTTTTGAATTCTTGCCTTGTTTACTCCCTTGCACGAATTTTGGTAGGCACATAATGGTGTTTCAAGGCTAGTAAAAACCAAATATTCCCTTTTAAATCAATTTTTGAATTTCTTTTGATTTTAAAAGATTTAAAATTAATTAAATCCAATAAAATCAGTAAAAAATGAAACAATTAATAAAAAAATCTGAAATAAAAGGTGGGACACGTGGGAGGCATGGCCAAGTTAATTCAAGTGGAAAAAGTGGGCCCCTTTTGTCAAAAATGAGATTTCAAGGATAAATGATTTTGGCCATTTCACAAAAATTTCCCAACTTCCCCAATGCATAACTTGCTCAATTTTTAAGCTTTGCTCATGTTCTTGGACATTTTAGAAAGGTCTTGAAGTCCTCTAAACAATTTCTTTGGTCCCATGTCATTTTGATTTACCAATCTCAAGTTATGGCCTTTGACTTAAAGTCCCTTTTTGTTGACTTTTGAAAATGACCTATAATGTTGAAATTGATAACTTTTTGTGAGAGCATTTCTTGGATTTGAAGTATGAAGATGAGTTGTAGGAAATGTCTTTCTCTTCAAAATGAGCTTTGGATGGAATTTTTCTGATAATCCATGTGAAAGTTATGCCTTGGTCAATTTCAGTTGACTTTTCCAACTGTCCAAAAATAGAAACTTTTGCATCTTGATGATTTTTGAGCCAAGTTTTGAGAATCATGATCAAGCATTGATCAAATGATGTTCGTGGCTTCAAAATAAGATGTTGACCAAAAATTTGAATTTTTGACTATCAAATGACCATTTTGCCCCTACAGTTGACTGTAGTGCAATTAGGGTTTTTGACTGTGCAATTTTGTGCTGAAAGTCTTGAAACTTGATATGAGGATGCTTGACCCTATTTATAGGCATGTGGGACTTGATTGGGCCCTTTGAAACTTCATTTTCCTGATCAGAACCAAAACCCTAATTTTGCTTGCTTAGGAGGCCCTTGCACTGTGCAACCCTTGGGGAGATTTGAAGCTTGGCTTGGCAATTCTTTGAAGAATATGGGAGGGAAAATTTTGGGGTACAACAGCTGGGAATTAAAAAATCACGCGCGTTATTTGAATACTCCAACCATAGCTCAACACGTCAGTCATCTTCTTCCTTTTGCCTGTAAAAAACAAATTATTTAGCGGGGGTTTTTAACCCCCACAATATGGCCTGAGGAAAAATAGCGAACAGGCGTGTGGTGAACATAAATTGTTCGCGAGGGTAGTGTTCAGTTCGTCTCGTCTCCACGAATACAACCATATGCATTAGAAGGTCCAATTTTACTGGATGTGGAAAACCCCAATTTTGAGATTCAAGAACCCTAAAATCCTCCAATGGCAATTCACGATTATGGACACCATAATGCAATTCACCTACATCATTAGCTTCAGAAAGGTTCTAGCAATGCAAAGCACACAAAAATTCTCATTAATGATGCATGAATATTGAATTACGATTAAGGAAAAAATAATCAAACCGTGTGACTGTTTCTTAGGATTCCTTGAGTGTTAGCGTGTGATTTTGATTGCAAATTGCTCCTGGGAGTTCCTGCAATATATTAGAAACAAAAACAAGCTTTGAACCACGTTAAATTATGGAATTCAGTTTTGAGTTTTCTCCACTTTTTTTCAATATTGCATATGGCCTTTTTGCAGCAATCTCCCGTTCCAGGCATTAGGGTTGGCTTCAGTATATGTAGTAGAATGGAATTAGGGTACAATCTTGGTCAAAGATCCATGGAATAAAGTTTTCAATATTAGATTTTCAATCAAATATTTTTCAATATTTTTGATTGAAAAACCTTGCCAAATTGGGAGATTTTTGTCCCCTTAATTGATACACGAATTTGCCAGCTCTTGTTGACCACTTTTGCTTCACAAAAGATTGAGAAAAACATATCTTGATATTTTCCTACATTTTAATGAATTAATAATCAATTAAAAATACAAATAATTAATAAAAATAAGAAAATAATTCAATTTAATCTCAATGGGTCGTGCATAAGCCTTGGACAAAGTTTCAAGAAGGAATTTGAGGCCCATTAGCAAAAATGAGGTGTTTTGGGCAAAGTTGACTTTTGCAAATTCCCAAAAATTTCCCAACTTCTCCAATGCATATCTTGCTCAATTTTGATCATATGAACATGTTCTTGGACATTTTGGAAAGGTCTTGAAGTCCTCTAACCAATGCTTTTGGTCCCATGTCATTTGGATTTACCAATCTCAAGTTATGGTCTTTGACTTAAAATGCCTTTTTGTTGACTTTTGAAATTGACCTATAATGTAGAAATTGATAACTTTTTGTGAGAGAATTTCTTGGATTTGGAATGTGAAGATGAGTTGTAGGAAATGTCATCCCCTTCAAAATGAGAATTTGATGAGATTTTTCTGATGAACCATGAAAAAGTTATGCCTTGGAAAAGTTACAATTGACTTTTTTACTGTCCAAAAATAGAAACTTTTGCATCTTTGATGATTTTTGAGCCATGCTTGAGGAATCATGATCAAGACTTGATCAAATGATGTTTGTGAGCTCAAAATAAGATGTTGACCAAAAATTCTGACTTTTGACTACAAAATGACCATTTTGCCCCTGCAATTGATTGTGAACCAAATAGGACTTTTGACTGTGCAACTTGCCTCTATGAGTCTTGAGACTTGGCATGTAGATGCTTGGCAATGTATATAGACCTATGGGACTTGATTGAGCCATTGAAAACCTCAACTTCCTTGCAAGAACCAAAACCCTAATTTTGACTGGCTTATGAGGCATTTGGACTGTGCAACCCTTGAGTAGTCTTGAACCATTTGCAGATGATTCTTGATGAATCTTGGAGAATATGGGAGGGAAAATTTTAGGGTATAACAGTTGCCCCTGTTCAATCTTCTTAGACCTGAGGATGTAGATTGGCTTGTGTGCCTTTCGTGATCCGAAGGTGGAAGATGATTGAACACTAGAGTGCCCAGAAATTTGCACTCACATAGTAGAGTATCAGCAATGTGATGTCAGGAATGGGCTTACAGATGCCATTTGGAAAGATGGTGGATGGGAGGATGGGCTTATAGATGCCATCTGGAGATGTGACAAAACCTTGTTGGGAATGGGCTTATAGATGCCATTTGGAAGTGTAACGGATAGTTGTGGAGATGGGCTTAAAGATGCCATCGGGAGATTGTCGATCGCGTAAGAGATTCCTTAGCGAGAACTTGTATATTTGAGAAAGAAAGATAATTTCCTGGCCTGTTACAGGTGTTGATCTTCAAACTCTTCATGCAGATATGCCCTGGCTAGATACCGGTATCGAATCTACAATCAATCGCTCACAGATATGCCCTGGCTAGATACAGGTGTCGAATCTGGAACTTCAAAAGGTTGATGGGTTGTCTCTACTGACAGGTTATCTCAGAAAAATCTTCAGGAATCGATTTAACTGAACCAGATGAGGTTTTTTCTTCTTGGACGAGTTGTCTCTTTTAACAGTTTGTCTTCATGGACGAGTTGTCTTTAACGACGAGGTTGTCTTCAATGACAGGTTGTTTTCACTGACGGGTTGTCTTCAACAACGGGTTATCTTCAATGACGAGTTGTCTCCAATGACGGGTTGTCTTCAACGACAGGTTATCTTCAATGACGAGATGTCTTTAATGACGGGATGTCTTCAACGACAGGTTGTCTTCAATGACGAGATGTCTTTAATAACGGGATGTCTTCAATGACGGGTGTCTATAATGACAGGATGTCTTCAATGACGGGTGTCTATAATGACGGGTGTCTATAATGACGGGTGTCTATAATGACGGGTGTCTATAATGACGAGTGTCTATAATGACGGGTGTCTATAATGACGGGTGTCTATAACGACGGGTGTCTATAACGATGGGTGTCTATAACAACGGGTGTCTATAATGACGGGTGTCTATAATGACGGGTGTCTATAATGACGGGTTGTCTATAATGACGGATGTCTATAACAAGGGGTGTCTATAACAACGGGTGTCTATAATGACGGGTGTCTATAATGACGGGTGTCTATAATGACGGGTGTCTATGATGACAGGCTGTCTTCTTTGACTTTAGGAATTAATTTAACTGGACTTGTCTTCTTTGACTGGATTGGTCTCTTTTGACTGTATTTGTCTATTTTGACATAGCTGATCATTTAACTGTATCCTTCCTGAAAGGTAAAGGTCAGTCATATGCAATGCATGATATGGATCAAGCAATGATGTTCTCGACATAAATGAGATTGTATGATATGATGCGTATATGCATGTGTCATGATGTATGACGATGTGATGTTTATGAATGTATTTTCTTCTGGGAAAATAAATCCTTGACGAATGTCGGGAGTTTGTTAAATCCTGGGCTGATGTTGAAGAGTAGAGTTCTTCGTTTCCGCTGGGGATGCAAGAATAAACCGGTAGGAGAAGATGACTCCGTTGGGGAATAAACTTGGTGAAGCGATTACTCTGCGGGGGACTACTCTGTGGGAAGAGATACTTCGCTGAGGTTTTGTTGATAACTCCGCTGGGGATTCCGTTGATGAGTTATGTCGGGGAATTTGATGAACTCCGCTGGGGGATAGGAAGAACTTCGCCGAGGACGATATTTCCGTGGTAATTAGCTAAGGATAACCCAGTTATAGGCTCTGGTGGGGAATAACCTTCTGAATAAAGCCCGCGAGAGATGTATGTACTCTGTAGGGGACAAGCTTCCAGAATCTACTGGGGATAAGCTTCCAGAATCTACTGGGGAGGATGATTCAACTCTCCTGGGGAAACTTTGGACTGCACTGGGGAAGTGGCTCTACTGGGGATACCCAACTTCCTTAAGGCTGATAGTAGCCTATCTCTGCTTGGGGAGAGTGTTGCTGACTTGCTGGAGATACTGTGCCTTTTCAGGGCTGACGGGAGACCAACTCTGCTCGGGGAGAGTATTTGTTGAAACATGTCTTACTCTGCGGGGAATGGAAGTAACTTGGTCATGTTCTTCAGCTGAATATATACTTCAGTACCTTGGTGAACAGAGCAGCTTGTACAGTTCAGACACTTCTTATTGCCCCAACTTCAGTGGGAGAAGAAGACCTGTGAGGTGCTGATGACTGCCGATTGACAAATCTTCTTCTGGTAGGCAAGTGACGAGATGACGGGACATAGTCGTACGCTTTTGATCCCTAACTTTTTCCTGGACCGCCCTTTCGGGTTTTCAGCCCATCGGGATACCCATTTTCGCCCAAGCCGCCTTTTCAGGTTTTCGACTTGCCGGGTGTACAGATTTTTCATTTTCATCCCTCATTTTTGCCTGAACCCTTTTGGTTCGCCGGGAAGCCCTTATTTTTGCCTAGGCCGGTCGACTTAGCGGGTCTTTGATTATGCGTAGTATTTTTTTGACTATGTCCATTCCCTCAGGATGTAGAGAGGTGTCACTGTTGGTAGTGTTGTGTTGCCATACTACCAGAAGATGTTTGATCGTGCAAGATTCGTCGCTAGAATTCATGTCCAATGCCCCAAGTGATTCAGACGGAGATCTGCCCCTGGCTATTTGGCATCTTGAGCGATTCCTTGAATCTTGACTTGACTACCCCAGATGATGGACAATGCTCATGTCGTGCCCCTTGATTGGAAGTGTTTTCCACTTGATGTGATCCTTGAGAAGATTTTTGTTCACTAGATATTCGTCGTGCGAATTTCTCTGCTATTCGAACAAATAGTCATATGCAAACAATGTTATTTTAAGAATGCAAAGCTTATGTCTGTCTTGAAGTTTTGAAAATGCATTTTTCAATAAAACAAGCAAATTTTGTAAAAATGTGATGTCAACTCGTTATTTTACCGCAAGCCTTAAGGAGTCAGGATACCTTTCGTAACAGTATGCTTTCGAACTAACCCATGCTTCAGCTAGGACTTTTAAGGGTTGTAGCATGGTCTGGTTCACGGTTTAAGAAACAAAGGATAAAGGCTCAAATTTCATTTGTACCCACCCGCTCTTCGTGATGTTCTTCGAACCTAAACTCAGCTAATCGTGCGTTAGACCTTGTTTGAGTCTTTGCTTTGATATACCAGTGATGGTTAGGATATTGACAATATATTTTGAATAGGCAGTCGTTTCCCTTTTTTTTGTTGAGGGTTTGTAGGACCTATTTCTTTTTGATTTCATTATCCCTGTTTTTTGCCTGAACTGTTTCCTCTTTTGGAATTACAGTCAGCGGGATGCCCCAGTTTTATAAGTCTCCTTCATAGGTTTTGACTTAATGGGCTTTTATTTCTGAGAGATAACGACTGCCTGTCTTTATGATTATACAGAACCATCACGGTCTTTTGTTTCGGAAGGACTCCTTTGATGTCATTCGTTATGCACTTGGATCAACTGAGAGAACTACCCTGCCCCAGGTTATGATTAAGGGTTTTTAATTTTTGAAAAGAAAAAACTCCTACTTCTTTGGCTCGAAGGGGTTGACTATGGATTATCTTCCTTATAACTCTAGTGTTTAGGAATTGAAACAATTCCTGTACCTCATCAGCGGGTTCGGTTCAAAAGCATACTGTAGATTGTGGTATCGTTTTCGTCATCCTCCCTCAAGAGGCTTAGAATTATTAATCGAGAGTTGAACATCAAAAAATGAAAGCAGTTTTAAGCATAGTGAACATAATTACTTCAAAACAGACAAGTGTAATGCATTAATGAAATAACAATGTTTGACATGAATAAAATGTTTGAACAATCAAAGAAAAATACAACTTGAACATTCGAATGAACAAAAGTTTTTCAATCCTAGCCATGTTTTGGCAAGGGAGCAGTGATCACATTGGGAGCCTCGGGCGCTTCGACCTGGACCTCCTTTGCATCGATTAGATCCTGAACCTTGTTCCTTAGAGTCCAACAATGATCTGTAGCATGCCCCGGGCTGTCAGAATGATAAGCGCAGCGGGCGTTGGGGTTATACCTTGAAGGTGTTTTGTTGGGATTCTTAGGAGGGTCCCTTAGAGTTACCAAATTGGTCTCCAGCAACTGTGGAAATATCTGGGACAAGGTCATACTGAGGGGAGTGAATTTCCTTTTAGGTCTCTCTTCCCTTTGTTGGTTGCGATGTTGAGGAGCACTGGCCGGTTTTGAAATAACTACCGCGTTGACAGCTTGGCGGTGCTCGGACCTATTCTTCCCTTTTGAACCATAGACAGCACTAGATTCTTTCTTGAATGGTTTCTTCTTGGTGTTCGAGGAGTCACCCTTTGGTATCTTCCCAGACTTGATACCAGCTTCAATTCTTTCCCCAATCAAGATCAGATCTGTAAACCCAGCAGAAGAATTCCCAATCAGATGGTTGAAGAAAGGACCAGACAGGGTCCCCAAGAACATGTCAACGAGTTCACGGTCAGTCAAAGGTGGTTGCACCCTTCCAGCAAGGTCTCTCCACTTTTGAGCGTATTCCTTGAATCCTTCACCCGTCCCTAGTGACATACCCTAGAGTTGGGTACGCGTAGGAGCGAGGTCGGAATTATACTGATACTGCTTGTAGAACGCAGTAGCCAAGTCCTCCCAGTTACGAATACTGGCTCCATCCAGCTGATAGAACCATTCGAGTTGAGTCCCTGAAAGACTTTCCTGGAAGAAATGGATCCATAGATTCTTGTCTACAGTGTAAGGTTGGATCTTCCTTACATATGATCTGAGATGCAGCTTAGGACAGGACACTCCATCGTACTTCGCAAAGGCAGGTGCCTTGAACTTGTGAGGAATCACCACCCTATAGGATAAACCTAGATCTCCAAAATCCAACCCGGGCACGTGTTGAATCTCCATAGCACTTAATCGGTCCTCCAGCTGTTTGTACCTGTCCTCAGCAGGAGGGTACTGTTCATCATTGTAATCGGTCTCGTTGTCGGAGACCACTGGACTAGGAACCTCTCTCTCTTGGGGACTGTCTTTCCCAACAGATGGGGTAGTCAGCTCAGCTTCATTTTGTGATCCAATCCCAGATCGGCGTCTAGGGTTGAACAAAACAGTCCTCTTCTTCTTCTTCTTCTTCTTCTTCTTCTCTTTCAGAATCAGAGTTTTCAAGTCCTATTGACCCTGGGCGATGCTCATTACCAACTCCTGGAACTGGGCATTCTGGGCCTGGAGGGCCTGGATAGCTTGTTCAGTGGATGGTGCAGGATTCATGTTGATTGCTGAAATAAACAACGAAGAAGGTAAGTGACTTGTAAAAGGGGTACCTGTAATGCAATGATATGTATGTATGCATGCAATGTTTTCAAGGATCTCGCGGGGTAGACAAGAAAATCGTTAGAATTTGAGTCTGGTAGCTTGATTGAAGGAACTTCATGTTGTTGAGAGTCCTTCTTCAAGAGTCAAAGCTCACCATATCTAGTGGGTCATAGCCTCTGACTCAAGTTATCAACCTTGGCTAGAGGAAAATAAATCCCCTTTGCCCCTTGCTAGACAGTTGGTACATCATGACCTACATCACAGACCCTTGAGATCCTTGAAATGGGTTAGTCCTTATGTAGGATGCATGCAATGGTATGATGGTATGATGTTATGCTATGCGTGGAGTGACGTAAGTAAACCCTGTTATAAGCCCAGATTAAGGACTGTAAACAAAACCTGCAAGGAACCCGTGTTGTCAGATAACAAGTACATGCAAGTAATTCAAGTTGGAAGGCACACAAGTCACACAAGACAGCCCTTAGAGTTTAGGCCAGCATGAAGTTTAGGTACTACCCTCTTTCAGTTTCGTTGGTTAAGACCTATCCTAGAAAATAGTAACCGGGTTCTAGAGGATCTCAATATCATCAACTACCCTCAATCGATCATAACTCCAGCGTCGCAATCTTTTCTTGCGGCCAGAACCATCGCGAGAGTTTAACCTCAATGAGTGTAGCATACTGCTACTGTTCTATGGCCAAGTTGGGTCAATTTAGGGTTCTAAGGTCGGTTGGTGCTTAATGACTCCTCAGAAGACCCATATTCTCCTCGTTGTAACACAAGGGATATCGGTACAGACCAAGGTGTCACACCAATGTAGCCACTGCTTCACCCGTGTCGGTCTACGCCGGACAGGTCCCTCACAGCTTATGCTACCTAAAGGGTATTCCCCAGATCCAGGTTAGGATCTATGAAACTCCGATGCAAAGCCCACAATTATAAATAAAACAAAGCATGCAATTGAAAACATAGGGTGATCTAATCCTAAGGTACACCTCACTTATAAATATCCCCAGCAGAGTCGCCAGTTCTGTGATCGGTGGAAATAAAACTGACTGTTTTTTAAGCTGGTTCACAAAATGTCGCGGTAAGCAAGAGTCGCCACCGTCTTTTATGTTCTCCAACATGGAAAGGACAAAAGCACAGCAAAATTCCTTTTTCGAGATGTCTCTCGGTTAGGGATGTAGATTTATAGAAAGGGAAGGTGTTAGCACCCTTTCTATCCATGGTTATCGATGGGCTCTTAGGTACTTGCTCATTATGTTTTCAAAAATTGTTTGCTTTTCAAGTGTTTGTGGGTTTTGAAAAAGTTTTGTTTGAAAAACTTCTAGGTAACTCTTGTATCAGTCCTCAAGAGTGTATGAAGTATTTGTTTGAAAGCTTTTTGAAAGTGTAGGTGCGAAAAGATGTTTTTTTGTTTTTGAAAGAGCAAATACCCAGGAGAAATCTACCTACTCTAAGGAATTAGGCTGTGTAAGAGTCCTTTAGACAGTACTATCCCACTATTGAGAAGTAGGGAGCACCGTCGTTGGAGTTATTCGGGTCAAATCGATTGTTAGGGACATGTGTGGTCACCAAAGCAATAGTAGGACGCCTTAGCGGTAACCCTAATGTCCTAGATCCTTTTTATCCGAGGCAACCGTTTCGAGGCAACTGGATCTTTAGACAGGAGGGCAACCTCTAAAACACCCTATACTTGACGACCACGTCGAGGCAACCAGTGAGGCGTACCTTAGGAGTGGCATGTGCATGTGTGTTGTTTCAGTTTATGTTTATCTTTGATCATGCATTTGTGAGCTACGGATTGATTTTATTTGTCAAGCAATCTTGTCATGCATAATTAACAGTTAAGAGTGCGGAAAATAAAGTGCGGAAAGGTAAATCTACGCTATTACAAGGCGCGGGTCTATACATCGCCAAAAACAAAACCCGTTTTGGAAAATAAGTGCGAGAAAGTAAATAAAGCGATAAAAGCCTAATTAATTATTACATCCTCGGAAACAGTTACATAAAGATGATAAAAAGGGATTAAATCACGAAAAGAAATTAAATCGGGACGTCCTTAGGGTTTTGACCCTTTTGAGAAAGCATGAGTTTTGGTCCTTTGCATTTAATTAACTATTAAACCTAATTTACTAATTAATTAATTAATTAAAGAAAAAGTATTTTTGTGTTTTATGTTTTTAATAAAATAAAATAAAAAAGAAATTAAAAGTGTCAAAAGAAAAACCCTAAGTCTAATTCATTTTTATTTATTGTAAAAAAAAAGATTAAAATTAAACCTAAGTAACAAAGAGACTAAATTAATTAATTTGCATTTATTTACAAAAATAATTATTAATAGTGAAAATAATAAATAATAAAAATAAACAATATTTTAAGTTTCTGATTTTATTATAAAAAATAATTTGTTAATTAATAACAATAATGATTAATGAAAGAAATTAAAAGGAAAAAAGAAAATAAAAATAGCAAACCAGGGGGGGTGATGGCCCAAATATGAGGTGTGTTTGCAACTTTCCAGCCCATTAAGCACAAAGCCACGTTTGACTTCTGAAATTGTCTGGAGCGTGCTTTGACTTGAAGCATGGTGTCCAGCATCTTTGGCCATTGGATTGCTGTTAGTGGCCACTTGGCAAGCTGCAGCGTGAGGTTTATGGTGGAGCCTTTCATGAAGCCTGCATGTGAACTCATTGAAAAAAATAGAAACAAGGAATTTGGGGGACCTAGGAATCGAACCCAGGTCCCAATGGTTATTGGACAGATCACCAACCACCACGCCATATGCCTGTATTTGATAATATAATGGATAATGAAATTAATATAAGACAAACAACGCATGTGCTGGGAATTAAAAAATCACGCGCGTTATTTGAATACTCCAACCATAGCTCAACACGTCAGTCATCTTCTTCCTTTTGCCTGTAAAAAACAAATTAGTTAGCGGGGGTTTTTAACCCCCACAATATGGCCTGAGGAAAAATAGCGAACAGGAGTGTGGTGAACATAAATTGTTCGCGAGGGTAGTGTTCAGTTCATCTCGTCTCCACGAATACAACCATATGCATTAGAAGGTCCAATTTTACTGGATGTGGAAAACCCCAATTTTGAGATTCAAGAACCCTAAAATCCTCCAATGGCAATTCACGATTCTGGACACCATAATGTAATTCACATTCATCATTAGCTTCAGAAAGGTTCTAGCAATGCAAAGCACACAAAAATTATCATTAATGATGCATGAATATTGAATTATGATTAAGGAAAAAATAATCAAACCGTGTGACTGTTTCTTAGGATTCCTTGAGTGTTAGCGTGTGATTTTGATTGCAAATTGCTCCTGGGAGTTCCTGCAATATATTAGAAACAAAAACAAGCTTTGAACCACGTTAAATTATGGAATTCAGTTTTGAGTTTTCTCCACTTTTTTTCAATATTGCATATGGCCTTTTTGCAGCAATCTCCCATTCCAGGCATTAGGGTTGGCTTCAGTATATGTAGTAGAATGGAATTAGGGTACAATCTTGGTCAAAGATCCATGGAATAAAGTTTTCAATATTTGATTTTCAATCAAATATTTTTCAATCTTTTTGATTGAAAAACCTTGCCAAATTAGGAGATTTTTGTCCCCTTAATTGATACACGAATTTTCCAGCTCTTGTTGACCACTTTTGCTTCACAAAAGATTGAGAAAAACATATCTTGCTATTTTCCTACATTTTAATGAATTAAATGAATTAATAATCAATTAAAAATCCAAATAATTAATAAAAATAAGAAAATAATTCAATTTAATCTCAATGGGTCATGCATAAGCCTTGGACAAAGTTTCAAGAAGGAATTTGAGGCCCATTAGCAAAAATGAGGTGTTTTGGGCAAAGTTGACTTTTGCAAATAAAAATTTCCCAACTTCTCCAATGCATATCTTGCTCAATTTTGATCATATGAACATGTTCTTGGACATTTTGGAAAGGTCCTGAAGTCCTCTAACCAATGCCTTTGGTCCCATGTCATTTGGATTTACCAATCTCAAGTTATGGTCTTTGACTTAAAATGCCTTTTTGTTGACTTTTGAAATTAACCTATAATGTAGAAATTGATAACTTTTTGTGAGAGCATTTCTTGGACTTGGAATGTGAAGATGAGTTGTAGGAAATGTCATCCCCTTCAAAATGAGCATTGGATGGGATTTTTCTGATGAACCATGAAAACGTTATGCCTTGGTCAAGTTACAGTTGACTTTTCTGCTGTCCAAAAATAGAAACTTTTGCATCTTTGATGATTTTTGAGCCATGCTTGAGGAATCATGATCAATACTTGATCAAATGATGTTTGTGAGCTCAAAATAAGATGTTGACCAAAAATTCTGACTTTTGACTGCAAAATGACCATTTTGCCCATGCAGTTGATTGTGAACCAAATAGGACTTTTGACTGTGCAACTTGCCTCTGTGAGTCTTGAGACTTGGCATGTAGATGCTTGGAAATGTATATAGGCCTATGGGACTTGATTGAGCCCTTGAAAACCTCAACTTCCTTGCAAGAACCAAAACCCTAATTTTGACTGGCTTAGGAGGCATTTGGACTGTGCAACCCTTGAGTAGTCTTGAACCATTTGCAGATGATTCTTGATGAATCTTGGAGAATATGGGAGGGAAAATTTTGGGGTACAACAACCTTGATCAAGAATGAACCCACACATTCATATCTCGTGCCCTGGCCTAAGGTTTAACAATTCAATCCACCACACATCTTAACCTGAAAACTCGTAACCTTACACGAATCTAATGTCCTCGAAGAATGCCTTGATAATGAATAATGGGAATACGGGGAAGTATCACCAAAATTTCCATTAAAGAAAACCCTAATTCATGGGATTCTTAGTCGAACTAGTGCCATTCCTAGACACAAGGGATCAGAAACCCTACATCATAATCCTTGAAGAGGAGACTTTATAATTTGTTGTCGATAAGAAAAGAAGATCCTTGTAGTCTGAGAAGCCTTGGTAGCCTTGAGTAGTTTAAAACCCAAAGAGAATGTTTTAAAGAAAAGGGAGGGCAAATTTTGGGGTACAACAGTTGTGCAAGAAAAGAGAATGTTAATGCATGAAGCTAAGTTGAAAGACAAATTGCTGGAAGAGTATGGTTTATTGGAGCAGTCAAAGAAGCTAAGGTTTAAAGATTCCTCTACGTCCAAAAACCTAGTCAAAAGCCTTGCAGAGAGTCAACAAAAAATTGAAAGACTTCGATTGGCTAAAGAATAGTCGAAAATAAAGTATTATGGAGAAATCAGAGTTTTGAAGAATCAACTACATGATGAAGAATCCAAATTCGAATAACTTAGCCGGCAGAAAATAGGGGTCTAGCTAGAGATCCAAAACCGATAGAGGTGGATTGGTAGGATGGTTAAGGAATTGGTGAGCTCAAGATTCAACTTCAAGAGAAGGATGATTTGAGGTATGTTGTAGAGGTTCGACTGGAAGGAAGAAATATCCAATTGTATCATACAATAGTCGAATTTGAAAAGCTTAAAGCTTGGTTAGGGTCGGTTTGCATTCATCCAGAGTTTGATGGAAGTTTATCTTATCTTTCTTGATGTTTATTTGTTGTTGAGGTCACCGACATATTTGTTGGACGTGATCTCTTTGATTTGTAGTTGTACTCTCTGTTGAGGACCTTTTGTATGAATATTGTTGTGTTTATGCTATGAGCAGTTATTTTATTCAGATATCTTGTCTCTTGATGCTTTGTCTTGTTGCTTTATCCTTTTCCTTATTGGTGTTAATGAAAATGCTTCAGGATATTCCTAGAAATGATGAAACACTTCATGTATAATCATGCATTCATGCATATCATATCATGAAAGGTAGTTCCAGCAAGTTTTCTTATTTTTGGTCCGGGTTTTCTTTTCAGAAGTTTGCTACTACAAACTATCACTATTACAACACTTGAAGTAATTCCAGAATACAGATGGAACAGATTCAGGCAAACATTGTTTCTATGAGTGTCAAGATGGACACTCGTGTTGATCATCTGATGGAAATTATCCAAAACATGGATCATCAACAAGAAGAGATGAGAGCTTTGATTATGAGACCCTCTACGACTGCAGATAACGGGAATGAGACTTTGATCGTCAATCCTCAAGGGGTCGTTGTTAACAATCTGAATGGCCATTTGGGCGGTCCAACTCTAAATGGTAATTCGGGAAATGCTACTCTGAATGGTAATCTAGGTGGTCTGGTGCTGAACGGTAACCTAGGTGGGCCAAACTTAAATGAAAATACTGGTTTGAATCAAAGTGGTAATGTTGCTGTGAACCTTAGTAATCCTGCTGGTAACAATCAAGGTGTTCCTTTGGTCCAAGTTGTGGGAAATCAGCCTCCATCCACTCTTACTCGACAGAACAATGAGTAGCCTTTTGTTCAACCAAGGCATGCCCATATTCATGTTTGTCAAATTGAAGAGGATAACTACGAGTACTGGATGTCTAATGTTGATGAACCAATATAAGCTGACAAAAAGTTGCATATGCTCGAGGAGCATATGCGAGTGTTTGAAAATCAGGGCTATGGGCCTTGATATGTCTGATTTGGGCTTAGTCCCTAGAGTAAAGATTCCTCCAAAGTTTAAAGTGCCGGACTTTGTGAAGTACAAAGGCACCTCCTGTCCAAAGACACGTGTGAAGTCTTACTACAAGAGGATGTCAGCGTACTTTGACAACGAGAAATTTCTTATGCACTTCTTTTAGGACAGTCTGACTGGTGGATCGTTGGAGTGGTACATGCAAATTGAGAGCTACCGTATTTGTACTTGGAGAGCTATCTGAAGCTTTTGTGCAACATTATCGGTACAATACTGACATGGCGCCTACAAGAACTCAGCTGTAGAATTTGTCGCGGAAGCAGAATGAGCCCTTCAAAGAATACGCACAGAGGTGGCGCGAAATGGCGGCTAGAGTCCAACCGCCTATTATGGAGCGTGAAATGGTAGATATGTTCATCAGCATCCTGTATGGGCAGTATTATACATGTTGTAGTACCTTTGATACATTTGCTTAAATGGTAACATATGGGGAAAGGATTGAAATTGGAATTAAGCTGGGAAAGATTCAGGATGTCTCTAGAACTAACACTGGAAATGCCAATAAGTCTTTTCGGGGTTTCCATAAAAAGAAAGAAAGTGAAGCCAGTGCGCTCTATGGGCGGAAGGGTAAAGGTAGGGCTCAGCGGGAGTTAGATCATTAGATTGTTGTTGTAACCATTCTAACAATCGTACCTCAGAAACAAGCTTATGCACCAAGAAGGTATAATCAACATAGACAAATACAACCACCACAAAAGTTTAATGCACTTCCTATTTCTTGTGCTTAGTTTCTACCTCAGTTGCTTAAACGAAATTTGGTTGAATTACGCTCTTGGAAGGTTGATTTAGAAAAATTACCATACAACTTTGACGCAAATGCCCGATGCGATTTCCACTCTGGTGGGAAGGGGAATAATCTTGAGAATTGTATGGCTTTCAAACACAAAGTACAGGACTTGATGGATTCTCAGGCTATCAATTTCGGACCAACACCGATGCCCAATATTCTTCAACGTCATTTGCCACCTCACATGAATGCCACCATCAATGCTGTCATTAAAGATGAAAGCTTGAATTTGGTTATGGATATAAATCAGCTGACCACACCTATATCATTTATGAAAGAGAAATTGTCGAAGAAAGGTGTATTCTTGGGTTGTGGTATTGACTGTGAAAATTGTTTGATTCAGCTAGAGGGTTGTCAATGTTTGAAATTTGCAGCTTAAAGTTTAATTACCAAAGGAACTCTTCAGTTTGACTGTGTGGTTGTTGAGTCCAAGGTTGGTGAGGATGAAGTTGGTGTGATAACTATTCCTGTCAAGCCAAATACAATTCATAGTCCTTTGACAATTCCAGTTCCCGCCAAAAAGTCACCACTGACCATCACTTTTCCCGGTCCAATGCCATATGTCAGTGACAAAGCAGTTCCCTGGCATTACGGTGGTGAACTTTACTATTAGGGGCAGCAGCTTGTTACCGAGAAGCCTGAGAAAATTAAGTGTGAAGATGAGAATCCTAAAGTTCACGACATTGTCAGTGAAAGCAGGATTATCTGTAGCGGTCATATTTTCTCTACACTTGAACAACTAGAAAGTAATGCAGATGCCTCAACTAAGTCTAAAGGCAAGTAAATTATGGTTAATGGAGAAAAACCGGGGCAAAATCATCATGTTTCGACCTTAGATGCCGAGATGGATAAAGATGTCACAAAATTTATGAGATACATAAAGAAGAACGACTACAAGATTATTGATCAGTTAAGCCAGACGCGTGCAAAGATCTCAATTCTTGCTTTGCTATGGGGTTCTGAATCTCATATAAATGCATTAATGAAACTGTTAGGGACTTCTTGTGTTCCTCAAGAAATTTCAGTGAACCAATTTGAAGGGATAATGAATAAAATCTATGCAAGTAATGGGCTCAGCTTTACAGATTTTGTTCTACCCCCTAAGGGGAGGAAACATAATAAGGCACTGACATCTCCATGGAGATTGCGAGGACCACACTATCCCGTATGCTGGTTGACACGGGATCCTCCCTCAATGTGTTGCCAAAGTCTACTCTTATGAATCTTGATTATGAAGGGTTCGTGTTGAGGCCTAGTGACTTGGTTGTCAAGGCGTTTGATGGGTCTAAAATGACTGTTTGGGGAAGTTGATTTTCCTATCAAGATAGGTCCTCAAATCTTCGATACAACTTTCTTCATCATGGATATTAATCCTTCTTATTGTTGTTTGCTAGGTCGTCCATGGGTCCATGGTGTAATGCCCGTAATTTAATTAATTATTTAATTAAATTATTTTTGAAATATTTGTGAGGTTCTGTTATAATTAAATTGGATTTATTATATTAAGTGGAGAAATAATAATAGAGATATATTATTATGTGGTGAAATAATATTAGAAGTGTAATATTATTTAATGTGGGCTTATTTTGAGAGAGTAGAAGTAATAAGGGGTGTAGGTTTGGAGCCCACTAAGGAATAATAGAATATTAGGTTATTTTATTATCTGTGAGAAGGTAGAGAAGAAAGAAGCAGTAGAAGAAAATAAGGATTTGGAAGAGAACGTGAAGCTGTTGGAAAAAGTGGAAAATGGCAAGAACGAAGATTCAACCCGGAAATGGTAGAGCGGCCTTCAATCCAAGGTAAGGGTGGGGTTCTGACTTTATAACTGGGTTCATGATGTTTGATATGTGGGGTTAGAGGATTGTTGTTTTGTTCTTGAATTGGATGTATTATGAATGATGTGTGATGAAGATTAATGAATTCTTGATGAATAATGATGTTACTATATCGTTTGATCGATGTGGTAATAGAGGATAATGTAAGGAGATGAAATATCATGTTTATAATGAGGTTTGTAGGACTGTAACATAATTCCCGTAGTGAAATTACAGAAGAAAACACAGAAATTATGAAGACTGTAGCAGGATGTGTCGACCCCAAACTGAATGTGTCGATACATGAAGGTTGTAAGACTCAGGATGAGTCGACACGAAGAGGGGATGAATCGATGCATGGTAGTTGCAAGACTCAGGATGAGTCGACCGATGAGGTGCATGTGTCGATACATGCTGTGATTTGAAGCCAGGATGAGTTGATCCATAAGGAGGATGTGTCGACTCATAGTGTACAGATGAAGCACGATGAGTCGATCCATAAGGTTTTGTGTCGATACATAATGTCTGGTTTTTGACAGAATTGGCTTTTAATTGCTGTAACTTGGGTTTTAGGATGCTGTTTGATATGTCGTTCGAAGCGTTGATTAGCTAACGCGTCGAGCTTTATTCTAGGTGGTTAAATGAAGAATAAGAAGTGTAATCCTAGATAATGCAGGATTTAGAATTAATACCGTTGTGTTGATTTTTGGACAGAACGATGAACAGTAGATGTTTAGAGGCTGGTGTTAGAATTATGACAGTAGGATTAGTGACAGTAACGATATAAATTAGCAGAGTAACAGGATGGATTACTGTACTATTAATATATAATTGAGTATTAGTGAGATGTTATTGATGAAGTTGTGTTCGATGATTTTGTGATGATAAATGATGTTTAATAAATTATGAGATGTTGTTAATTGAGATTTTTTGAGATGATTGAGATGTTGTTGTTTTGAGATGATTGAGATGTTTTGAGATGATTGAGATGTTGTTGTTTTGAGATGATTTGAAATGTTGTTAACTTGGGTGTTGTTATTACATTCATGATGAGTCGCATACATTACATTTTTGAGATGGAGCTTATGCTCGTTGAGATGGCCTGGATTGGTAAATTTTGAGATGAAGGCTATGCCTTGTTGATGCCTCTATTAATTGGAAGATTTTTGAGATGGGAGTTCTGCTCCAATGGTACCACATGCATTTGCATAGCTTTGAGTCACATTATATGATTGAATAATGAAATGTATTTGATGTTGATGAATGAGTATATATGCTGTAATTATTGTTGATTATGAGATGAGAAGTGGTGATATTATTGATCTAATTTAATATATTAATTATCATGAACTTTATTATATTGTTAGATATCTCACCCCTTCTGTTTGAATGTTGCCCTTATGTTGGTAACGTGCAGGTAATCGCGAGTGAAGGTTGTATACCTTCAATAGTTCGAGTCGGTGTCAATGCTCTGATATGTAACACTCGGGGGGGATGAATGCTTGCTGATTTTTTATTGTTGATTTTCAGTTGTTGAGTTTTGAATTGATTATTATTAAATATGAAATGTTTCGAAGTTGTTGTTTTATTTAAAGGTGTTATTGAAGAATTCCGCTGCGCAGTTGTTGAATTATTTTATTAAAGATGCTATGTTGATGGTTCATCCGATGTTTTATTAAAAGTGTTATATATCCATGATGAATGCAATGAATTTGTTAGAAGAATTTGTGACGTCCCGATTCGTTTGTATGAATGAAATTTTATAACTTTGATTTATTTTGCATAATTTGCTTGGGGTAGAATTGGGGTGTTACAAAGTTGGTATCAGAGCAAAAGGCTGGTCCGACCTTGTCGTCGAGTCGTAGTTGTCTAACAATCGAGTATTGTTATTTTAAGTTCTAACAGTTGTTCGTGTTGTAGTTATAAGTTGAGATGGCTAGAAGGAATGATGCTTCCCTTGCTGCTGCTTTAGAAGCTATGGCTCATGCGATGGAAAATCAGCCGAATGCTGACGGGAATGCTGGATCTCGTAGCTTGGCGACTTTCTAGAGAGAGAATCCACCTACGTTCAAGGGAAAATATGATCCTGATGGAGCATTGGAATGGTTTAAAGAGATTGAGAGAATCTTTCGCGTGATGGACTGCACTCCAGCGCATAAGGTTCGTTATGGGACTCATATGCTAGCAGTCGAGGCTGATGACTGGTGGCTAGAGAATTGTCAGAAGTTAGAAGCTGCAGGTGAGAATGTCACTTGGGTTGTGTTCCGTAGGGATTTTTTAAGAAAGTATTTTCCTGAAGATGTCCGTGGTAAGAAGGAAATTGAGTTCCTTGAGCTAAAGCAAGGAAATATGTTTGTTGTTGAGTATGCTGCCAAGTTTGCTGAGTTGGCCAAGTTTTATCGGCATTACGCTGAGGAAAATGCTGAATTTTTAAAGTGTATTAAGTTTGAGAATGGGTTGCGCTCGGAGATTAAGAAAGCAGTTGGATATCAGAAAATTCGTGTCTTCGCTGATTTGGTTGATAGCTGTAGGATTTATGAGGAAGATAATAATGCTCATTACAAGATTATCAGTGAGAAGAGGGGTAAGCACCCACAGAATTATGGTAAACCTTATGATGCCCCAGCTGGTAAGGGTAAACAAAGAGTTGCTCATGGTCAGAGGACTAGTGGGGGAGATGCTCCTGCTGGTGTGATTTGTTTTAAGTGTGGGAAACCTGGACACAAGAGTAATGTGTGCACTACTGAAGTGAAGAGGTGTTTCCGTTGTGGCAAGAACGGACATGTTGTAGCTGAGTGTGAGCACAAGAGTGTGGTTTGTTTCAATTGTAAAGAAGAAGGGCACATTGGTAGCCAGTGTCCGAAACCGAAGAGAGCTCAGTCTAGTGGTAAAGTGTTTTCTTTGGTTGAGGATCAGACAGCTGTTGAGGACAGACTTATTAGAGGTGCATGTTTCATTATAGTACTCCTTTAATCACTATTATTGATACTGGTGCTACACATTGTTTTATTGTTGCTGATTGTGTTGAGAGATTGGGTCTTGTGTTGTCTTCTTTGAATGGAGAAATGGTCGTCGATACTCCAGCCAAGGGGTCGGTGACTACTTCTTTGATGTGTGTCAAGTGTCCCTTGTCGATCTTCGACAGAGACTTTATTGCTGATTTGGTTTGTTTACTGTTAAGAGGTTTAGATGTGATTTTGGGTATGAACTGGTTAGAGCATAATTGTGTTCATATTAGCTGTTATGACAAGTCGGTGAAGTTTTCTACTCCTAAAAAAGAGGAAGATGGTTTATTGTCTGCTAGACAGTTGAGAAAGTTAATGCAAGAGGAAGCACAAATGTTTTTGTTAATGGCGTCGCTATTTGTAGAGACTCAAGCTATAATTGAGGAATTACAGGTGGTGTGTGAATTTTCTAATGTTTTCCCTGATGAGATTCCTGATGTACCTCCAGAGAGGGAAGTTGAATTTGCAATTGATCTTGTACCTGGTACCAGACCTGTATCTATGGCACCATACAGGATGTCTGCGTCCGAGTTGTCAGAATTAAAGAAGCAATTGGAAGAGTTACTTGAGAAGAGGTTTGTAAGACCAAGTGTATCGCCGTGGGGAGCTCCAGTGTTGTTAGTGAAGAAGAAGGATGGAAGTATGAGGTTTTGTATTGATTATAGACAGCTGAACAAGGTGACGATTAAGAACAAGTATCCGCTTCCAAGAATAGATGACTTGATGGACCAATTGGTGGATGCCCGTGTGTTTAGTAAGATTGATCTGAGGTCGGGTTACCATCAGATTAAAGTGAAGAATGAAGATATTCAGAAGACGGATTTCAGAATGCGTTATGGACATTACGAGTATTCGGTGATGCCTTTCGGTGTTACTAATGCGCCGGGAGTATTCATGGAATATATGAATCGTATCTTTCATACTTATCTGGATCGGTTTGTAGTGGTGTTCATTGATGATATTTTGATTTACTCTAAGTCAGAAGAAGAGCATGTTGAACATTTAAGAGTAGTATTGCAAGTTTTGAAAGAGAAGAAGTTGTATGCAAAGCTGTCCAAGTGTGAATTTTGGTTAAAAGAGGTTAGTTTTCTTGGTCATGTGATTTCAGGTAGTGGCATTGCTGTAGACCCATCGAAGGTTGATGCTGTGTTGCAATGGGAAACTCCAAAGTCAGCTACTGAGATTAGAAGCTTTTTGGGATTAGCTGGTTATTATAGAAGGTTTATCGAAGGGTTTTCTAAGTTGTCACTCCCGTTGACTAAGTTGACTTGTAAAGGTAGAGCTTTTGTTTGGGATGTTCAGTGCGAAGAAAGTTTTACGGAATTGAAGAAGAGGTTGACGTCGGCTCCGATTTTGATGTTGCCTAATCCAGGAGAGCCTTTTGTGGTTTATTGTGATGCTTCTAAGATGGGTTTAGGAGGTGTGCTTATGCATAATGGTAAGGTAGTTGCTTATGCGTCAAGGCAGTTAAGGACTCATGAGAAGAACTACCCTACGCATGATTTAGAGCTTGCTGCAGTTGTTTTTGTGTTGAAGATTTGGAGGCATTATCTTTATGGTTCTAGATTTTAAGTGTTTAGTGACCATAAGAGCTTAAAGTATTTGTTTGATCAAAAGGAGTTGAATATGAGGCAACGAAGATGGTTAGAATTGCTAAAGGATTATGATTTCGGTTTGAATTATCATCCAGGAAAGGCGAATATGGTAGCTGATGCATTGAGTCGAAAGACTTTACATATGTCAGCAATGATGATGAAAGAGTTGGAATTGATTGAACAGTTCAGAGATATGAGCTTAGTTTGCGAGGTTACTCCGCAGAGTGTTATGTTGGGCATGCTGAAGATTAATAATGAATTCTTAGGCAGTATCAGAGAAGCTCAGAAGTTGGATGTGAAACTGGTAGATTTGATGGTGGGGATTGATCAATCTGAGAATAGTGATTTCAAGTTAGATGAGCAAGGTGTGTTGAGATTTCGTAACCGGATTTGTATTCCTGATGATGCCGAGATGAAGAAAGTGATACTTGAAGAGAGTCATAGAAGTAAGTTGAGTATTCATCCAGGAGCTACAAAGATGTACCAAGATTTGAAAGGTTTGTTTTGGTGGCCTGGGATGAAGAGTGATGTGGCTCGATTTGTGTATGCATGTTTGACTTGTCAGAAGTCGAAAGTTGAACATCAGAAGCCTGTAGGATTGATGCAACCGTTAGAAGTTCCAGAATGGAAATGGGATAGCATTTCAATGGACTTTGTGACGGGGTTGCCTAGTACTTTAAGAGGGCATGATTCGATTTGGGTGATTGTTGATAGGCTTACGAAGTCAGCTCATTTTATTCCTATTAACATCAGTTTTCCAGTGTCGAAGTTGGCTGAGATTTATACTAGTGTGATTGTGAAGCTGCATGATGTTCCTTTGTGCATTGTGTCAAATAGAGATCCAAGATTTACTTCTGATTTTTGGAAAATCTTGCAAGAAGCGTTGGGTTCTAAGTTGAGGTTGAGTTCAGCGTATCATCCTCAGACAGATGGTCAGATTGAACGGACTATTCAATCGTTGGAAGATTTGCTGAGGGCATGTGTTCTTGAGAAGGGAGGTTCATGGGATGCGTATCTTTCATTGATAGAGTTCACGTATAATAACAGTTACCATTCTAGTATTGGAATGGCACCTTTTGAAGCGTTGTATGGTCGAAGATGTAGAACTCCGTTATGTTGGCATGAATCTGGTGAAAGTGTAGTACTTGGACCTGAACTTGTTCGTGAGACTACCGAGAAGGTGAAGTTGATTCGAGAAAAGATGAAAGCTTCACAGAGTAGACAGAAGAGTTATCATGACAAGTGAAGGAAGGATTTAGAGTTTCAAGTCGGTGATCATGTGTTTTTGAGAGTTACACCTGTGACTGGTGTTGGGCGAGCATTGAAGTCTAAGAAGCTCACTTCTCGTTTTATTGGACCGTATCAGATTTCGAAGAGAGTGGGGAATGTTGCTTATAGAGTGGTGTTATCGCCTAATCTTTTGAATTTGCATGATGTGTTTCATGTGTCGCAACTTCGGAAGTATATTTCAGATCCATCTCATGTGATTCATATGGACGATGTGCAAGTACGGGATAATCTTATGGTGGAGACGATGCATGTACGAATCGCGGATCGTGAAATGAAGACTCTGAGGGGCAAAGAGATTGTCTTGGTTAAAGTGGTTTGGTTAGGAGCTGCAGGAGAAAGCATGACTTGGGAGTTGGAGAGCAAGATGCGAGACTCATATCCTGAATTGTTTGATTGAGGTAAATTTTCGAGGACGAAAATACTCTAAGTGGGGGAGAGTTATAATGCCCGTAATTTAATTAATTATTTAATTAAATTATTTTTAGAATATTTTTGAGGTTGTGTTATAATTAAATTGGATTTATTATATTAAGTGGAGAAATAATAATAGAGATATATTATTATGTGGTGAAATAATATTAGAAGTGTAATATTATTTAATGTGGGCTTATTTTGAGAGAGTAGAAGTAATAAGGGGGTGTAGGTTTGGATCCCACTAAGGAATAATAGAATATTAGGTTATTTTATTATCTGTGAGAAGGTAGAGAAGAAAGAAGCAGTAGAAGAAAATAAGGATTTGGAAGAGAACGTGAAGCTGCTGGAAAAAGTGGAAAACGGCAAGAACGAAGATTCAACCTGGAAATTGTAGAGCGGCCTTCAATCCAAGGTAAGGGTGGGGTTCTGACTTTATAATTGGGTTCATGATGTTTGATATGTGGGGTTAGAGGATTGTTGTTTTGTTCTTGAATTGGATGTATTATGAATGATGTGTGATGAAGATTAATGAATTCCTGATGAATAATGATGTTATTATATTGTTTGATCGATGTGGTAATAGAGGATAATGTTAGGAGATGAAATATCATGTTTATAATGAGGTTTGTAGGTGATGGGCGTTTTTACTGTATAGTCTAAATTATAACTGCAAGTGCACAGCCTATCGAAGTAATATATAAGATTATCGAACCACAGAGACAAATTGTCAATCTATCGACTCTATTGTTAAGGTGTTTATCTAAGGCAGATCAGTAAGGGATTGAGTTCAGTACAGGGAAATAAAAGCGAATAAAATTAAAGAGATAAAACAAACGGGATCGAATGTAAATCACGAGATCAGACAGTGTCCTAGCATGCATGTATAGTATTTACTTTTGGGCAATATTTTCCATTTATAGCAAAGATCTGTTTAACAGGAACTTGTAGCTTTCGCATAATAAGAACCGAGTTTACTCTTTAAATTAAATTCCTTTATTGTCACTTATAAAGGGTGCCTAACGCGTTAAAGAAGTAAACCTATTTTTAATAAACAAGTTATTTTGACTTAGTGAAAAAGTGTTTTAATTTGGAAAACTTAACTTAAAGAGATCCTTGGCTTTTGACCAAGAATCAGATTTTAATCCCACAAACGCGTCCGCAAATAGTTTCAAAATTGTTTTCTAAAATTATATCAAGTAATCCTACTTAACCAAACGAACTGCTTTCGCTCTTTTCGTTTGGTCAAAAACTAATCTGGCTTAATCTCAAGTATGGACGACTTTCGATCTTACCCATAAACTTTTAAACACATTTAAACCAGTATTAAAAACTAAAACATCCCAAAGGTATTTCTATTAGCATGGCATGCAGAACATAGTTATGATTCGATCCTTACATTCTAACCTTAATAAACTTAGCTAGACATGGTAAGCATTTAAAGTCTATAAAACGTGTAGACTATGGTAAGAGTGTTTAGAGTCTATAAAATGTGTAGACTATGGTAAGAGCGTTTAGATTCTATAAAACGTGTAGACTATGGTAAGAGCATTTAGAGTCTATAAAACATGTAGACTATGGTAAGAGCATTTAGAGTCTATAAAACGTGTAGACTATGGTAAGAGAATTTAGAGTCTATAAAACGTGTAGACTATGGTAAGAGCATTTAGAGTCTATAAAACATGTAGACTATGGTAAGAGCATAAAATAAATGAAAGCAATTAAATTAGAACCTTGCTCCAATCAGAGGCTTGAATCTGATACAAGTCGTGGAAATGTAAAAGATAGTATGATAAACTTCAACCAAAGTGCTCCAAACTTGAATACAAACTCGCACACTCAAGTGTGATAACTTCCCGATGTGAGAAGATTATCACTTTACAAAGTAGTAATATATGCCTAAGCAGTAACTTGACTGGATCTAAGTTTGCATATAAGTTTGGATGAAAACGAAAATGAAAGGAAATTGCTATTTATAGAAGATCCTAAAACTCTATAAAGACGAGCATGTCCCTCAACTCCTTCTGAGCGGGAAATGGTTTGTGAAGGCCGGGGGCGCAGCCACCCTCCCCGCGGGCGCGGTGAGTGAAAATGGAGAGATCGTGGGAACGTGGCAGTTGGCCCCTGGGTGAAAGTGCGCCATGTCAGCGCGTTCCCTGTAGTCGGCGCGGAGCTGGACGCCATGTGTGTATTTTCTTGGAAAAACCCTATTTTTCTGGAGTTTTCGCTCGTTTCTTCTCTGAAGGCTTTGAAAGGACATGTGACCTGAAAACAAAGGAAACAAGGGCATGATACTAGAAAAACAATAATAAAACTAAGGAAAACATGTGATATTCGAGTCAGAAACATAGTGCGATTCGGTGTTATCAAATTCTCCCACAGTTAAACCTTTGCTTGTCCTCAAGCAAAACTCTCAGATGTAGTCAAAGGGATACAAGTGTTTTTTCTAGTTATCGAGCTAAAGCAGTAAGGTTCAAGTGAGAGTGTGTTCGACAGGTACCAACTATTTGAACTAAGCACATCGAAGTGATACTTTACCGCAGAATGCGAACATAAACCTTATTCCTACACAAGTCAACTCCTATTACTCCCACTATGCTAAGATTTCTCTTCTAGGTAAGGTCCTTTTCATTCAGGTGTAATCACATTAAGCCCGTTATCCGTACATACTCATAGTGTAGTGACCGGTTAGTGATTCTGATCTTTCCAATGGGATTCTGGTACAAGAATTGGTGTAATCCCGTTATTACCCAATTATAGTTGTGGGGGATCAGATCGTAATCTGCCCTACCGAGTTCAGCACCAGATACCTCTGAACCAGCCATAATGGGTAATGCCTTTTATTATTATTTTTCACTTTTTATTTTTTGTGGATGTTCGCGACCAGTGGAATTAAATGATCGTGTGAGGATCACCCAATTCATGGTCGTAACCATACATTTTTGCTTTTATATATATATATATATATATATATATATATATATATATATATATATATATATATATATATATATATATATATATATATATTTTCAAGGCAAAAAGATCATTCACTTATTTTCATTGATCCTACACGTAGCGCATGCTTAGGCCGGAGCTGACTACGAGAATAAACTACTTAGGACCTATTTTGTAAAATTAAAATCATAGCATGGGGAGAAGACGGAATTAACTCTAATATTTACAAGGTCTATGGTGTAAAAGACAATGTTGATTTTTG
This sequence comes from Vicia faba, assembly GCA_948472305.1. Classification (NCBI taxonomy): domain Eukaryota; kingdom Viridiplantae; phylum Streptophyta; class Magnoliopsida; order Fabales; family Fabaceae; genus Vicia; species Vicia faba. Next base: position 1,632,807,719 of record OX451739.1, on the reverse strand, counting down.
AAAAAGGGTACCTAAGACTAATCACACTCTATCCTAAACCTAAAAACTTTACTTATGGCTCAAAAAACTAAAAACATGTTGTATTCATTTTTAGCAAAAAATTTTGTCAAGGCTAGGAAGTGGTGGAGAACTTAAGGATACACTGCGCAAAATGACTCGTCAATCACATGTACTTTATTTAACGGCAAAACTACTAAAAGGGAAATAACTAAAATATACTGAAAAATAAAGTACTGAAAAGGGAAATAACGGAAAAAGAAATAACGGAAAGAAAATAAAAGCGATAAAATGCTTCTCCCGCACTTGAATTGGACATTGTCCCCAATGTTCCAAAACAAGTCTAGGTAGGAGATACCTGGTAAAACTAGTGAGGTCCACTAGTACCCTCGCCATCCTGAGGTGAACGTCCAGAACGGCGGCTACGACTACGGTGGCGGCGATCTCTATCGAGGCTAAATTGTGCCATGCGCTCTGTGAGAGCAGCATTTGCAGCTTGTAGCTCCCTAGTCCGACCAATCAATGTGCCTTGTGTGGCCTCCATTAATTGGAAGTGAGTAGCGAAGCTAGTCTGCTGACGGTGCTGCTGGTTCTGGAAAGCCAATTGACTTTCCATGATGGTAGTCAGAGAGCGGGTATTTTGAATTTGAGACGCCTGCATGAAAGCCATGTTGTCGGCAACCTGTTGCTGGATCGTAGAAAGGATGGCATCACGCCTCTCCTCTCTAGCCATATTCTCTCTCCACATGTCCTCAGTGACATGGAAGCTCGGAACGGTACCTGCAGAAGTGTTAGAAGAAGATGGTGCAGTGTGTGATGGTGTAAATCGAAGAGGTGACTCTGTTTGAAAGCCATACTCATCATCAGTGTTGTTCCCCTCCTCTAAAGGAACATTCGGAGGTAACGGACCAGTGAAAGCGGGAGCGCTTAAATCAAAGGTCCAGTTACGCTCCAATCTAACATCAGTGCAACGGGTACAGGGGAGGACAATACTTGGTACAACAGCATTACCAATCATAAGGTAATATCCACCTTCCCTTCTTGCTTTACAGAGGCGCATATCTTTCAAAAATTTCAGGACTGCAGTACGAGGAGGAAGTGGCTCTAAAGTAGCAAGCTCGGTGGCCAAGCCAAGGGCACGAGCGATAGTAGTAACCAGGCCACCAAAAGAAATCGGTGCCCCCTTTTTTCGGACATAGCTCATGTGAGCAATCATAAAGGGCACCGGGTTAATTTTGGTGTCGGTGAGGCATGCTTGCATAATAATTAACTCTTTAGCATTCACCTTGTTCGGGTTTTCCCGAGCAAAGATGGTGGATGCTAAAAGGTATCGGAAGACACGGATGGCCGGATTATGGACACTCGAGGCTAGCAGGCCATCAAAAGAATTTGCTTCTTGGTTTGTAAGTTTTTGCCAGAAAGCATAGCCAGTGGTTGTCCATTCCGTATCCAAGGGTGCTTCACAAATAGCACCTTCCCCAAAAGGCATCCCTAACAACTCAGCAAAACCGTCGGTGGAGTAACTATATTCACGGTTAAACATTCTAAATTATACCCCACCTACGGTACTAGAAGTGTTAGGTGTGACATTATAAATAAGTGAACTTAAAAACTCATATGTCAACCTTGGGTAGGTAGGTTCTTTTGCAGAGAAAATATTATGCATGCCTATTTTATCTAATAAATGAAAAACATTATGATAAATACCTAAAGTGTAGAGACAGTCTTCGTTAATATACCTGGTTGAGTAAATTGTCGTAGACTGTAGCTTTTCGAGCAGCTTCCTTTGTGTGGATCCCAGTTTGCCGCTTCGAAGAACATACCCATTGAAGTCCATTTTGATTGTTTTGAACGATTTGGAGAAAGAAAAATAGTATGGTGGAGGAAGAAATAGTGATTTTTATAGATTTGGAAGGTTTGTAGTGGGAAAAGAAATATAATAGAGAATTAGTTGAAGTGGAGAAATTATGGAAGGTAAGGTATGAAAATGTGGGTAAAATGAGGAAGAAAATGGGGTTTAAATAGGAAAAAATGGAGTAAATGGTGAGTTTTCCGAAAAGTAGCAGTTTATTACCGTTGGAGGTCTGCGGGCGCGGTCCCTCCCTCCGCGGGCGCGGCCTGTTGAATTTCTAGTTGGGCCGGATTTTGTTCTTTAGGCAATTAGGCTTCAAAAATGGTGGCTTGCTCTTGTCACTTGGGGTGTACCTAGCGTTTTAAGGTGAAAATATATTTATTTTTTTGTAAAATATATGTGTATATCATACACATACATTTTATTTTCTAATTTTTGCAAAATAAAATAAAACAAGTTAAGAGAAAATAAAATAAACACACAATATATATGAAAATGTAAGTGAGTACGAAGTGCAACTGAACTGAAAAATAGAAAAAGTAAGTCTGAGAAATAAAATAAAAATAGTATAATAATAATAGCAATGGTGGACGTCTCATGATCAGATATCAGCAAAGTCACGTCCTCGCAGCTCAGCCACCTGGCGTCTGAGCTCAACAATCTCGTGTGTCAAATCGTCGATCTCGCCAGCATATGTGGCACCATCTAGCTCTACCTATAGGGTGAGATTAGCCACCTCCTGGCGAAGTGTAGCCATCTCAGCTCTCATGGCTGCCATCTGCGCTCTCATGTCGGGCTCCTATAAGGTCAAGTTATTAGTATAAAGAACGGTATGCTCAACCTCAGGTGCAGGCGTGTACTCTGGAGTAGGATTCTCTGTAACCGGATCCTCAGTGATCGGGTCGTCTGACTCTGGTGAATGCTCTGGCTCTAGCAGGTCAGCGATGTCTATAATTGTCTTGCCCCAACCCTCTAAAGTGTAGTTCCAATTTGCCCGGTTGGAGACGCAGGTCATCTGTGGATCAGGCAGGGTGAAATAGTAGACAGTTTGATTGTCATAAAGGAGCATGTACTTATATGGATGAAAAGAAGCTCGGTGCATAAGGCCATGGTCTAAGTAGAAGTCAATGTCGATGCGTGTACTACCACAGTATGGTGTCAGGCGGAGTAACTGGCTATCCCAGCCCAGAGCAGATGCAATCAGCGTCACATTCCCACCAGCGTGCAAGTATCCCTCAGAGGATGATGCAACCATATCTAGACTTTCTATCAAGAAAGCTCCACTCGCAATGGGACGCGACTGACTAGCGCAGTATAAAAATAGTATCTCCTCTGCAGTCACTAAATGATTGCAATAGCTCCTCCCGAAGAAGGTATGACAAAGAATCATCTCAAAGTACCTGAAAGCTGGGTTATGAATCCTCTTAGATAGTTGCTCAGATGGGTCGAGGCTGCCCCCGTTGGTAATAGCTCTCTAGAATCTGTCTATATCACTGCTCATGAAATACCCTATAGGAAGCTCAGGGATGGCAGTAAGTGCAGTCTCGAATCCAAGCAGATCTCCAAACTGTCTCAAAGTAAAAGCATATTGTGATCTGAACATGCGAAAACTAATCCGCCCACGGTCCTCTCTGGTGCCAACATAGGGCTCATACTCCAGTGAGCTGAGGAACTCCAAGGTGAGGTTCCTGTAGGTCACGTGGATCTCGTCAGCATATGCATCCCAACTGACCCGATGGCACAGATAACAGATACTGGCCTCAGTGCCTAGTGCATCCATGCAAGCAGAATCAGGTTATCTAGTCGGAAGCATTGGGTCGAGTAGACAGTGTAGCAAATCGCTCCCTCTGAGCGTCGTCTCTGAAGATGACATCGAGTCCATCAATGAAATCCATCTGAAAAAGGTGATATAAGAGCACTTGGTCCTGAAAAAGATAGATGAGTCAGTCCAAAATTACAAATTTAATTACATAAAATAAAAATTAAAATTTAAAAATTAAAAATAAAGAAAAAAAGATCGTGGGTTGCCTCCCACGCAGCGCTTTGTTTAACGTCGTTAGCTTGACGATAAGATCTCACTTTTCACGTTGGGATTGGTGGGTCTATCAGAGTCTGACTAGAGTAGTCAATAGGCAGGTCACCTCCTCTATACAACTTCAGTCATTGTCCATTTACCATGAAAGGAGTGCTTGAGTTATTCTTGATTTCTACAGCTCCTGATACTAACACTTTTGATACCTCGAATGGACCTGTCCATCTCAAATGCAGCTTTCCAGGAAAAAGTCGTAATCTGGAATTAAACAGAAGAATAGGATCGCCTACATTGAATTCTTTCTTAGTAATTTTCTTAGTAATTTTCTTCTCGTGCCATATCTTTGTTCTTTCTTTATAGATGATGGCATTCTCATAAGCATTTAGGCAGAGTTCTTCCAACTTATGTATGTCCAGAATTTGTTTCTCTCCAGCTCTTAGGTAGTCTAAATTCAAGGATTTTATAGCCCAATAGGCTTTGTGTTCTAACTCGAAAGGTAAGTGGCAGGATTTTCCATAGACCAATTGATATGGGGTAGTTCCAATAGGGGTTTTGTAAGTTGTTCTATAGGCCCAAAGTGCATCTTTCAGCTTTCCGGACCAATCCTTTCTGGATATTGACACGGTTTTTTCTAGGATTTGCTTGATTTCCCTATTCGATACCTCCACTTGGCCACTGGTTTGAGGGTGATATGGTGTTGCTACTCTATGTTTGACTTCGTATTTGTTTAAAATTTTATTCAATATCTTGGATATAAAGTGCGATCCTCCATTACTTATTACTAGACGGGGTGTTCCAAATCTAGGGAATATGATGTTCTTGAACAATTTGATCACTACTCTCGTGTCGTTTGTTGGGGCCGTTATTTCTTCTATCCACTTGGACACATAGTCAACGGCCACAAGAATATATTTATTTCCCATTGATGATGGAAAAGGCCCCATGAAATCTATACCCCATACGTCAAAGAGTTCTACCTATTGAATACTTCTTAATGGCATTTCGTCACACCTTGAAATGTTCCCAGTGTGTTGACACCGGTCACACTTGGTGATGTAAGTGTGGACATCTCGCCATAAAGTTGGCCAGTAAAGGCCTGCTTGAAAGATTTTGGCACATGTCTTTGATGTGCTTGCGTGTCCACTATAAGGCGCGGCATGACAATGTTTGATGACACTTTCCACTTCCTCCTCTGGAACACATCGTCTAAAGATGTTGTCTATTCCTCTTTTGAACAAGAGTGGTTTGTCCCAATAAAATCTTTTGATGTCATTGAAGAACTTTTTCTTTTGTTGAAAACTTAAGTCTGGGGGTATGATGTCAGCAGCTAGATAGTTCACAATGTCTGCGTACCAAGGTACGTTTCTTATCATTGAGACTTTTTCCGGTTTAAATTCTTTATAGGTTTCAGATTCATCCTTGCTCATTGTGTTTATCCTAGCTATCAGTCCGTCGTAAGTGAAGTGATCGTCTATTGGTATTAGATCTGGTTTCAAATGTTCTAGCCTAGATAGATGATCGGCTACTAAATTCTCAGTGCCTCTCTTATCCTTAATGTCTAAGTCAAATTCTTGGAGTAAGAGAATCCACCTGAGCAATCTCGGCTTAGCGTCTTTTTTATTTAACAGATATCGGATTGCTGCGTGATCAGTATAAACTACAATCTTAGCTCATACTAAATAAGATCAGAACTTATCGATTGCAAATACTACAGCTAGCAATTCCTTCTCTGTAGTTATGTAGTTAAGTTGGGCGGTATCTAGGGTTCTACTGGCATAGTAAATGACATGTAATTTCTTGTCTTTTCTTTGCCCTAAGACAGCCCCAACTGCATAGTCACTAGCATCGCACATGATATCAAATGGTTGCTCCCAGTCAGGGGGTTGAATGACAGGAGCTGAAATCAGCGCTTGTTTTAGAATGTCGAAGGCTTCAAGACACTTCTCATTAAAGTCAAATTCAGTATCTTTCATAAGAAGGTTAGTTAAGGGTTTTGTTATTTTGGAGAAGTCTTTTATAAAGCGTCGGTAGAATCCAGCATGTCCTAGAAAACTTCGTACTTCCCTAACGGTTTTAGGTGGGTTGAGGTTCTCTATAACTTCTATTTTGGCTTTGTCAACTTCTATCCCTCTCTCGGAGATGATATGCCCTAAAACTATTCCTTCGTTAACCATAAAGTGACACTTCTCCCAATTCAACACAAGGTTCACTTCCACACATCTTTCTAAGATTTTCTCAAGGTTCGAGAGACAATTTTTGAAATCAAATCCACATACAGAAAAATCATCCATGAATACTTCCATAATTCCGTCGAGATAGTCCGTGAAAATGGACATCATACAATGTTGGAAGGTGGCAGGTGCATTACAGAGTCCAAAGGGCATCCGCCTATATGCAGACGTTCCATAAGGACAGGTGAATGTAGTTTTTTCTTGGTCCTCTAGGTGAATAGGGATTTGGAAAAATCCGGAATATCCATCTAGATAACAGAAATACGAATGCCTAACTAGACGTTTGAGCATCTGATCTATAAATGGAAGTGGGAAATGATCTTTCCTAGTCGCCTTATTTAGCTTTCTGTAATCGATGCACATACGCCATCCTCCTTTTGTTCGTTTTGCTACTTTGTCTCCCTTATCATTTTCAACAACCATGATGCCTCCTTTCTTCGGCACCACATGTACAGGACTTACCCACTCAATATCCGATATCTGATATATTATACCAGCTTCCAGTAACTTAAGAACTTCTTTCTTAACTACATCACTCACAATAGGATTTATTTTTCTCTGATGCTCTCTAGAGGGTTTCGAATTTTCTTCTAGCATGATCCGATGCATGCATACGGACGGGCTTATCCCTTTCAAGTCAGAGATTTTATATCCTAATGCTGAAGGGTATCTTTGCAAGGTATCTAAGAGTTGATTTGTTTCGTTTTGGCCTAGAGTGGCGTTAATTATAACTAGGTGATTCATCTCTTCGTCCAAAAACTCATATCTTAGATTCTTGGGTAGTTCTTTGAGTTATAGAGATGGCTTTTTAAGACACGGCATAGGATCGGGTGTAAGAGCTAAACATTCAAAGAGGTTGTCATCGATGTAAGGTTCTTTATATCCATCATCCTCTAGAATGGGTGTTGGTGGTAGTTTAATTAAGGATTCATCTTGCTCAAGTTCGTTTACGCATTCATCAATGATGTCGATTGCATAACATGCATCTCCTATCACAGGTGCCATAAGGAATTTAGAGAGGATAAATTCTATCTTTTCATCTCCTACTTCGAAGGTAAGTTTTCCTTTCTTAACGTCTATTATAGCTCCGGCGGTTGACAAGAATGGTCTTCCTAAGAGAATCGGGATTTCGTCATCTTCTTTAATATCCATTACCACGAAATCGGTTGGGATATACAACTGACCTATTCTAACTGGTATATCCTCTAATATCCATGTGGGGTAATTGACAGATCTATCAGCTAGTTGTAAAGACATTTTGGTTGGTTGTAGTTCTCCTAAGTTTAACCTCTTGCAGACTGCCAAAGGCATTAAGCTTACGCTTGCTCCTAGGTCTAAGAAATCTTTGTCGATCATATGATTTCCTAGGATGCAAGGAATAGAAAAACTTCCAGGATCTTTATCCTTTTTTGCAAGTTTATTTTCAGAGATGGAATGACATTCTAGGGGTTTAGGATCGTCGAGTCTGCGTTTGTTTGACATGATGTCTTTTAAGAATTTAGCATATGATGGTATTTGGGTAATCGCTTCGGTAAAGTGAATCTCTACATGGAGTTTCTCTATTACTTTGATGAATTTTTTGTATTGGCTTTCTATCTTGGTTTGTTTAAGTCTTTGTGGGTATGGTATTGGAGGTTTATAGGATGGAGGTGGTGTATAAGTTTTATCTTTCGATTCTTCCACCTGGTTCTGTTGGGTTCTTGGTTCCTCTGGTTTCTCTACTTGGTCCTCAGGTATGCTATCTTTTTTTGGTTTTTCGGGTACACACATCGTTGGAAGTTTTGGTCCATCGTAAGCGGTTCCAATTCTTAGAGTGATAGAATTCGCTTGTCCTTTAGGATTAGGTTGAGTTTGTCCAGGGAATTGTCCTCCAGGTGTGTTTTGCGTGGCTTGTGTTTGAGCTACTTGTGAGATCTGAGTCTCGAGCATCTTATGATGGGTCATCATTTGGTCAAACTTAGTTGCTAGTTGTGTTACTAGTTCGTTTGTATGGGCGTTTTGGTTCATAAATTCTTTGTTTTGCTGAGTCTGAGTTGCGATAAAAGTATCTAGGGTTTCCCTAAGATTTGGTCTTGGTGGCATAACTTGTATAGGTTGGTTTGATTTTTGAGGTTGAAAACCTTGCGGTCTGGGTGTTCTAGGATGTTGGATTGGATTGTTGTTTTTATAGGAAAAATTTGGGTGATTCCTCCATCCAGGGTTATAGGTGTTCGAGAACGGGTTTCCTTGGGTGTAATTGACTTGTTCTGAGCTAGACTCATTCAACAGGTAACAATCTGAAGTTAGATGTCCTTGGGTTCCACAGAGTTCGCATTCCGAGTGGAGTGCAGCTACTGTGGCAGGGTTTTGGGATATGTTATCTACACTTAAGGCTATGGCGTCCATTTTAGCTTGCATCATGTTCATGCTACTTATCTCATTCACCCCTCCTTGGGTCTCCTTCTTCTCCACTGTCGCTCGTTCTGCCCCCTATTGGTAATGGTTTTGGGCCATATCTTCGATCAGGGCACAAGCTTCAGAGTAAGGTTTGTTCATCAGCGCACCACCTGCGGCAGCGTCGATAGACATTTTGGTATTATAATGGAGTCCATTATAGAAGGTGTGAATGATCAACCATTACTCTAGGCCATGGTGTGGACAAGCTCTTAAAAGGTCTTTATATCTTTCCCAAGCTTCAAATAGAGATTCTCCCTGGTTTTGGGTGAATCTATTGATCAGGTTTCTAAGAATAGCGGTTTTGCTAGGGGGAAAATACCTGGCAAGAAACACTCTTCTAAGGTCCTCCCAAGTTGTTATAGAATTGGCAGGGAGGGAATCTAACCAATCGTGAGCTTTCCCTCTTAGAGAGAATGGAAACAATCTTAGGCATATTGCTTCAGATGTGGCACCATTTGCTTTGAGGGTGTCAGCTAATTGGATAAATGCCTTCAAGTGTTGATTCGGGTTCTCGGTAGCGAGACCAGCGAATTGGTTTTGTTGAACTAATTGTAATAGCGAGGGTTTTAGTTCGAAGTTGTTAGTTGTTATAGCTGGATTTACTATACTAGAACTAGGTTCCTCGTTAGATGGTTGGGCAAATTCCTTAAGCGGTCTTTGATTACGGTCCTCGGCCATAGCTTTCTTCAACTTTCGTATAAAGAGACGGGCTCGAGCGAAACGTTCAGGTTCTACTAAAGGATCTATTAGGTTACCGGTGCTACGATTTCTACGCATCTATCGGCTAAATAAGTAGCCTTAGTCTAAACGGGATAACAAAAAGGGTACGAAATTTGGCAAAGTTGGTCCCCGACAACGGCGCCAAAAACTTGATGGGCTTTTTTACTGTATATTCTAAATTATAACTGCAAGTGCACAGCCTATCGAAGTAATATATAAGATTATCGAACCACAGAGACAAATTGTCAATCTATCGACTATATTGTTAAGGTGTTTATCTAAGGCAGATCAATAAGGGATTGAGTTCAATACAGGGAAATAAAAGCGAATAAAATTAAAGAGATAAAACAAACGGGATCGAATGTAAATCACGAGATCAGACAGTGTCCTAGCATGCATGTATAGTATTTACTTTTGGGCAATATTTTCCATTTATAGCAAAGAACTGTTTAACAGGAACTTGTAGCTTTCGCATACTAAGAACTGAGTTTACTCTTTAAATTAAATTCCTTTATTTTCACTTATAAAGGGTGCCTAACGCGTTAAATAAGTAAACCTATTTTTAATAAACAAGTTATTTTGACTTAGTGAAAAAGTGTTTTAATTTGGAAAACTTAACTTAAAGAGATCCTTGGATTTTGACCAAGAATCAGATTTTAATCCCACAAACGCGTCCGCAAATAGTTTCAAAATTGTTTTCTAAAATTATATCAAGTAATCCTACTTAACCAAATGAACTGCTTTCGCTCTTTTCGTTTGGTCAAGAACTAATCTGGCTTAATCTCAAGTATGGACGGATTTCGATCTTACCCATAAACTTTTAAACACATTTAAACCAGTATTAAAAACTAAAACATCTCAAAGGTATTTCTATTAGCATGGCATGCAGAACATAGTTATGATTCGATCCTTACATTCTAACCCTAATAAATTTAGCTAGACATAGTAAGCATTTAAAGTCTATAAAACGTGTAGACGATGGTAAGAGTGTTTAGAGTCTATAAAACGTGTAGACTATGGTAAGAGCGTTTAGATTCTATAAAACGTGTAGACTATGTTGTGACTGCTCCCATGCCCCAGCATGGAGTGAATGTTGTGGAAGAAGACCGATATGTAGCCTCCGTGGAAGAGATTGTTACTCCGTTATCAACTGTTAAAAGGAATCTGTTGCTAGCCGGTTTATTTCCGGGGTGTGGTGAAGATTGCCTTCTATGTGCTGTTTCGCCTTTTGGTTGTCCTTTCCTGAAATCAGGTATCCAAAGCCTGATGGATAGCAAAGAAATCTTGTTCGAGAAGATTGATGTTCCTGCTGTCCCTGCCGAAGAAGTTTCTATTGTCACTATTTTCAACAAACCTCCCAAGGCCCTTTCAAAGAAGCCTGTCAAAATCATGTCCACTCAGAAGATTGCTCCTGTCATCATCACTGTTCCGGGACCTCTCCCTTATACATCCGACAAAGTTGTCCCATGGCACTATGGGGCAGATGTTTATGTGCTTGGAGTGAAGCAAGAGTTTGATACAAGTACTGGTGTCAATAACATCACCGGGCCTGCCAAAATTACTCGCAGTGGTAGGATGTTCTCACCAGATATTTCGCCACCAGCTATTCAGAAACCCCTTATCATCACACCTGCAAGTGTGCATGTTCCTCTTTCTAATCAAGTTCCTGTTTCTACCCCTGCTGCCGAGTCATCTGACGCTCGGGGCAAAGGGATTGCTACTGATCTGCCTGCCCTGATGGAGGCACCGAAGACAACCACTGTTGAAGCCTCCCAGCAAGAGATGGAGGAGATCCTCAATATTATCAAGAAAAGTTATTTCAATATTGTTGAGCAGCTGGGGCACACCCCATCAAAAATTTCTATGTTATCACTGTTGTTGTGTTCAGAGGCCCATGCCAAGGCCCTGATCTCCTTCCTGAAGACGGCCCATGTGCCACAAGAAACGTCTGCCAATCAATTTACTGATTGTGTGGCCAACTTGACTGTCGATAATGGTTTGGGCTTCTCTGACGCCGATCTGACTGTAAAAGGAAAGAACCATAATGATGCCCTGCATGTCTCTATTGAATGCAGGGGCACTACTCTTGCCCGTGTGTTGGTAGACACCGGTTCTTCATTGAATGTATTGCCCAAGAAGGCCCTAGACAGATTGGATTGTGAGGGTCTGGAGCTCAAGCCTAGTAACATTGTGGTCCGGGCCTTTGACGGTTCGAAAAGGATGGTACATGGTGAAGTTGACATTCTGATCCGGGTTGGCTCTCAAGTTTTTGATTCTACTTTCTATGTGATGGACATCCGTCCATCCTACTCTTGTTTGCTGGGTCGTCCATGGATCCACAAGGCTGGAGCTGTGACCTCCACACTACATCAGAAGCTTAAGTACCCAGTCAGAGGAAAGATTGTCACAGTTCAGGGGGAAGAAGAGTATATGGTCAGCCACTTAAACTCGTTCCGGTACATAGAAATGGATGGGGAATTCATTGAAACCCCCTTTCAACACTTTGAAGAGGTGCCTCAGACATTGGCGTCAGCTGAAACTGTGATTGAAGACCCTCCTTTGAAGATGGCTTCCTTAAAGGATGCCCGGGCTGTGATTGAGAAGGGTGAGTGCGCAAACTGGGGCCGACTTCCTGATTTCACTCCAAAGATCGACAAGTTTGGTTTGGGCTTCACTGTAGAGGCTCAGAGGGCTGTTCGTAAAGCAAGGATTGGAAGACCTCATGTGCTCATCACCAACCCAGGAGTGAATGCTATTGAAGACGACGTGGAGGAATCTGAATTTGACAGCTGGATCTACCCAACAACCGACAATGGACCAAGCAACTGGACTGCCAAAGACTTTACACCTATTACTTTTGTCACTCAGTAATGAACTCTTTTGTTTTCAATTTTTAACAAACAATATGTTGAAACTTTTATGGCTCGGTGTCCTACCCGGGGCACCGTGGCTCCATTTGTGAGGGCTTTTTGTATGACATTTTCATATATCATTAATCAAAACATTGGACGTTTGTTGCATTTCAAATCTTGTGCTACTTTTCTTTCTTTATTATATATTGCAAAACAGCTATATTTACACACACTCACTTATACAGGTTCCAATCCACAATGGATCTCACTGGTAACGACTCTGCTACTGCCAGTTATGACTTCGAAAATCCGATCAACTTAGCCGAAGACGAAGGTGAAGATGATTGCGAAGTGCCTGGTGAACTTGCAAGACTGTTACTCCAGGAAGAGAGGGCCATTCAGCCACATGAAGAGCCTGTGGAAACGGTAAATCTGGGTACTGAGACAGACAGAAAGGAAGTCAAGATTGGTGCCAATCTAGAGCTCAGTGTGAAACAACGGTTGATTCAGATGCTGCATGATTATGTGGAAATCTTTGCCTGGTCCTACGAAGACATGCCTGGGTTGGATACCGACATTGTGGTTCATCACCTGCCTACCAAGGAAGAATACCCTCCGGTAAAATAGAAGGTCCGCCGTATGCGTCCAGAGATGTCTGAGAAAATCAAAGCTGAGGTTATGAAACAATTTGATGCCGGGTTTCTAGCAGTAACTTCTTACCCTCAATGGATTGCCAACGTGGTTCCAGTACCGAAGAAGGATGGTAAGGTTTGAATGTGTGTTGATTACAGGGATTTGAACAGGGCGAGCCCTAAGGATGATTTCCCTCTGCCTCATATCGACGTTCTGGTCGACAACACTGCTCAGCATAAAGTATTCTCCTTCATGGACGGCTTCTCCGGTTATAATCAGATCAATATGGCTCCTGAAGACATGGAGAAGACCACTTTTGTTACTCAGTGGGGCACCTTTTGCTACAAGGTCATGCCTTTTGGGTTGAAAAATGCATGGGCAACATGCCAACGTGCCATGGTTGCTTTATTTCATGACATGATCCATCATGAAATCGAAGTGTATGTCGATGATATGATTGCAAGGTCCAAAACTGAGGAGGAACACCTTGACCATCTACGGAAGCTATTTCACCGTCTGAAGTTGTACAAGCTGAGGTTGAACCCAAACAAATGCACCTTTGGGGTGAGATCTGGAAAATTGTTAGGCTTTGTCGTAAGAGACAAAGGTATTCAAGTGGACCCTGCCAAAGTGAAAGCCATACAAGAGATGCCAACTCCCAAGACAGAGAAAGAAGTTAGAGGCTTTCTAGGACGTTTGAACTACATTGCCCGATTCATCTCGCATCTAACTGCTACCTGTGAACCAATCTTCAAGTTGTTGAAGAAAGATCAAGTAGTACGTTGGAATGATGAATGTCAGGCCGCTTTCGAAAGAATCAAAGAGTATCTCCAAGAACCACCCATTCTTATGCCACCGGTTGAAGGGAGACCTCTAATCTTATACTTGACAGTCCTTGACAACTCAATGGGGTGTGTGCTGGGGCAGCATGACGAGTCTGGCCGAAAAGAGCACGCTATTTATTACCTTAGCAAAAAGTTTACCGACTGTGAGACCCGGTACTCACTGCTCGAGAAAACTTGTTGCGCTTTGGTATGGGCTGCTCGCCGGCTGAGACAGTATATGTTGACTCACACTACTTTGTTGATTTCAAAAATGGATCCAATCAAGTACATATTCGAAAAGCCCGCCTTGTCCGGAAGAATAGCAAGATGGCAAATGATCTTGACAGAATACGACATCCAATACACGACCCAAAAAGCAATCAAGGGAAGTGTATTGGCAGACCATTTGGCACACCAGGCAGTGGATGATTACCAGTCAATGAACTTTGAATTTCCAGACGAGGATATCATCGTAGTAACTGATTGTGAAGTACCTGGACCGGATGAAGGACCTGAGGAAGGATCCCGATGGTCTATGCACTTTGATGGAGCCTCAAACGCTTTGGGTAATGGTATCGGCGCTGTGATCATATCCCCTAAAGGCACTCATACTCCACTCACCACGCGGCTATGTTTCAACTGCACCAACAATATGGCGGAGTATGAAGCATGCATCATGGGTCTTCAAGCTGCAATTGACTTAAGGATCAAATTTCTGAGTGTCTTCGGAGATTCTTCTCTCGTGATCAATCAGGTCAAAGGCGAGTGGGATACGAAACACCCAAATCTTATTCCTTACAAGGAGTATGTGCTGACATTGCTTCCCCACTTCGAAGAGATAAATTTTGAACACTTCCCAAGAGAGGAGAATCAGTTGGCAGACGCGTTGGCTACAATGTCTTCTATGTTCAAAGTCAAATGGGACAACGAAGCGCCCCGGATCATTATCTGGAAATTGGATGAACCTGCATATTGCTGTGATCTCGAGACCGAAGAGGTAACAGAAAAACCCTGGTATCATGAGTTGATGGGGTACTTTGAAGCTCAAGAATACCCCGAGGACGCATCTGTTAATGACAAAAAGTTTCTGAGAAGGTTTGCGGCAAAGTTCTTCCTCAGCAATGGCATTCTCTACAAGCGAAACCATGACTCAACCTTACTGCGTTGTGTAGATAAGATTGAAGCAGAAAAGATCATGGAAGAGCTACATGAAGGTACATTTGGAACACATTCCAGTGGACATACCATGGCAAAGAAAATCCTTCGGGCAGGATATTTCTGGTCCACAATGGAAGCCGACTGTTATCAGCATTCTCGAACTTGTCATAAATGCCAAATCTATGCTGATAAGGTGCATATTCCTCCGGTTCCTCTGAACGTCCTGACAGCGCCTTGGCCTTTTGCAATGTGGGGCATTGATATGATCGGCGAGATCCGGCCTACGGCATCCAACGGGCACCGCTTCATCCTGGTAGCGATTGATTACCTCACGAAGTGGGTTGAAGCAGCTTCCTACGCCACCGTAACCAAGAGCATTGTGGCACGGTTCATTCGGCACAACTTGATCTGTCGATACGGTATACCTGAAAGGATCATTACGAATAATGGTACCAATCTTAACAACAAAATGATCACTGAGCTCTGCGAGCAATTCAAGATACAGCACCACAATTCTTCTCCTTACCGGCCGAAGATGAATGGGGTTGTCGAAGCGGCAAATAAGAATATCAAGAAGATTGTGCAGAAGATGACAGTGACGTACAAAGATTGGCACGAGATGTTACTGTTTGCTCTTCATGGGTTCCGTACCTCAGCACGGACGTCAACAGGGGCAACTCCCTTTTCCTTGGTCTATGGCATGGAGGCAGTCTTGCCTATTGAAGTCCAGATACCCTCTCTCCGGATAATGAAGGATGCAGACTTGAGCGAAGATAACTGGATCCAGACTCGGCTTGATCAATTAAACCTAATTGACGAAAAAAGACTCACTTCTATTTGTCATGGTCAAACGTACCAAAAACGGATGATCAGGGCATTTAACAAGAAGGTCAGACGACAAGAGTATCAAGTCGGAGACCTGGTAATCAAGCGCATCATTCTTCCTCAAAGTGATCCCAGGGGCAAATGGACCCCTACGTACGAAGGGCCATTTGTGGTTAAACATATCTTCTCAGGAGGAGCTATGATTCTAACCACCATGGATGGTGACGACCTTCCTCACCCCGCCAATGCAGACATAGTAAAAAGATACTACGCATGAATCAAAGACCCGCTAGGTTGACACACCTAGGCAAAAATAAGGGCTTCCCGGCGAACCAAAAGGGTTCGGGCAATAATAAGGGATGAAATGAAAAAAATCTGTACACCCGGCAAGTCGAAAACCTGAAAAGGCGCCTTGGGCAAAAATGGGTATCCCGGTGGACTGAAAACCCGAAAGGGCGGTCCAGGCAAAAGTTAGGGATAGAGCGTAATACTATGTCTCATTGGATTACCTTGCATCCAGAATTCGGCATCAACTATCGGGCTCAGACGGCATCGATCAATCAACTTCATCTTCAACTAAGCAGCAAAGTGATGAGACGCTTGAAGACATAAAGGCGATAGCAGAGTTGGAACCCAGTGGGATTTATTTTTCACATAGTTGTTTTGTTTCCTTTCACAAAATTGTATAAACTCTATGTTGCCCGGCGGCGTTCTCTTACTAGGACGTCAGCCTCTTGTACAAAAACGCCTATTTTCAGGCAAATGTCAAAATCAATACAAATTCAATTTCTCAGACAAATTATCCATTGTTTTTCCTTTTTCTGTTTTGTTTTGCGAAGAACGTCCAATGTTCATTTTTGATATATGCATTGACATTAATTGCTAATCATGATTAGTTGCATGCGAAACAAAGGACTGATTACAGGTGACATCAGAAACAGGGGCAATGTAGAGTTGTCCAAGCAGTCTAGTTGCTCTGACCACCAAAGTACCAAAGTAGGTTCGACTGAAGAACGTAACCAGGATAACCTTCAACTCCCTACAGAGTAAGACTAGATTTCAGCAATATTTTCCCCAAGTAGAGTTGGTTTCCTATCAGCCCTGAAATCACAGTTCCCCTAGCAAGACAGTGATATTCTCCTCAAGCAGAGTTAGTCTACGGCCAGCCTAAAGGAAGTTGGGTATCCCCAGAAGATCTCAACATTCCCCAGCGGAGTATAGACATTCCTCAACAAGCATCACCGGCAGTCTTAATATGAGATTGTTCCCCGGCGGAATACCGACACCCCAGTACAGTCTGAAAAGTTTCCCCAGGAGAGTGGAATCCATATCCCCAGCAGGTCTTGGAGCTTATCCCCAGTAGATTCTGGAAGCTTATCCCCCGCAGAGTACAGACGTCTCTCCCAGACTTTATTCAAAGTTATTCCTCACAAGAGCTTATAATTGGGTTATCCTCAGCTAATTACCACGGAAAGATCGTCCTCAGCGAAGTTCTTCCTATCCCCAGCGGAGTTCATCAAAGTTCCCCAACATAACTTATCAGCAGAATCCCCAGCGGAGCTCTCATCAAAACCTTAGCGAAGTATCTCTTCCCACGGAGTAATTTCCCGCAAAGTAATTTCTCCAACAAGTTTATTCCCCAACAGAGTCATCTTCTCCTACCTGCTTATTCTTGCAACCACCATCCCCAGCGGAAACAAAGAACTCTACTCTTCAACATCAGCCCATGATTTGATTCCCCGACCAGTCGTCAAGGATTTATTTTCCTAGACGAAAATACATTCATAGACATTTCACATTTCATACATCCTGCTTACATACATGACAAAGTGCATACAACACTATCTCATTTTGAGCATCATGATATCATGCATCTCATACATCATGACTTCGCATACAACTGATGTTTTGCCTTTTCAGGAAAAAGGTCAATCCAAAGTTGATTACTATCGACTATCACAGTTCCATATTTGATTCTTGTATCTAGCCAGGGCATATCTGTGAGTGATTGATTGTAGATTTGATACCTGTATCTAGCCAGGGCATATCTGCATGAAGAGTTTGAAGATCAACCCCTGTAACAGGCCAGGAAATTATCTTTCATTCTCAGGTCAGAGGTCTACACCTGTATCTAGCCAAGAAAGCTATCTCTACCAACCTTTTGCAATTCCAAATTCGATTCCTGTATCCAGCCAGGGCATATCTGTAGACGACAATTCCAGATTCGATACCTGTATCCAGCCAGGGCACATCTGTCGACAACAGTTCCAGATTCGATTCCTGTATCTAGCCAGGACACATCTGTGAGCAACCAATAGTGGATTCGACTCCTGTATCTAGCCAGGGCATATCTGCATGAAGAGTTTGAAGATCAACACCTGTAACAAGCCAGGAAACATCTTCCTTTCTCAAAGTACGCAAGTTCTCGCTAAGGAATCTCTTACGCGATCAACACCTCCAAATGGCATCTATAAGCCCATTCCCGACAAGGTTCTGTCACATCTCCAGATGGCATCTATAAGCCCATCCCCCTATCCACCATCTCTCCAAATGGCATCTATAAGCCCATTCCCGCCATCACATTGCTGACACTCCAGCAGGCGAGTGCAAATTTCTGGGCACTCTAGTGTCCAATCTCCTTTTACCTTCGAGCCGCGAAAGGCAAACTTGCCAATCTAACTCTTCAGGTCTAAGAAGATTAAACAGGGGCAACTGTTGTACCCCAAAATTTGCCCTCCCATTTCCTCAATATTTTCTCACCACAAGACCCTTGGAGCTCAAGGTCAAGTTAGGGTTTACTCTGCCCGAGACTTCTCCTTGCACTGTTGACCCAAATTAGGGTTTGTGTTTGCACAAAGATATTTTGACCTAAAAAGCCTAAGATGACTTTCATGCTTCATGTTGGACTCACAAGTTCATCCATACCAAGTTTCAAGCCTTGATTCCAATCTTTGCCCAGTCAATTGGACAGTTGACCTAGAAATCAGCTATATTGGGGAAAAAGTCAATTGTGGTCAATTGACAGTCAAACCTCATGGTTTTTGACCCACTTCAACATATTGAACTCATATAAACCATTTGGTCAAGTTTGGATCACAATTCCACAAGAAATTTGATCAGATCACCAAAAGGGCAAAATGGTCATTTTTAGGGTTTTGACTGCACAAAGGAAATTTTTTACTGTTTGACCTAGCCAATGGCAAACCAAGCTCACATATGGACTCAAGGACCCCATGGAATTGTCTTGACATGTTCAACAAATTCAAAAGATCCCAAATGCACAAGATTGACAGATGAATTTTCCAGTCAACTGAGCCAAATTTGACTGTATACTGAAAAGTCAAACTTTGAATTTTTGGTCAAAATCAAGTGTCAAGATTCATTTTTCATCAAAAACATGCCAAAATATGAAACTTGTTCATCAAGAATTGCAAATTAGGGTTTAAAATGAAGAATTTTCATAACTTAGAAATTTTCTAAGTTATAAAAATCCCTAATTTTTTCCTAACTTTGTCCCATTTTTTCATCAAGATACATTTGGATTCAAGGAAAACTCAAAACATGAAAGTTATAGTCCATTGCAAAATCTACAACTTTGATTCACAAAGTTTCCTCAAAAGAATCTTGTATCTCAAGTTATGATTTTTGGAACAAGGGTGCAAAACATTCTTAACTTAGAAAAATTTTGACCTATTCTAGGCAGGATTTTTGCCTAACTTCATGGCCACTTTTCACATGCTTCCACTTGGAATTTCAACTTGCATTACAAAGATGGATTGTAGTACACATTCCAAGATTTCCAAAATGTCAAAGAACTCATCAAACAACCTTGTGGTTAGGGAGAATCGAATTTGGCAATATGAGCAAAAGTCACTTTGATTCATGGCCAAAGGCATGTTCATAACTTGTGCAATTTTTCAAATCAGCATGAGCAAGCTAGTTACAGGCCTCTAATCCTTTTCTTAATAAATAATTAAATGATAAACCATTGTGCCAAGATATTATTCTATGCATTTAGTCATTACACAAAGAGTTAAGCCTTAATTGGAAAAAGCAATTTATCCATTTTTGTAAAGTTACACTTTATGTCAAATTTGCAATCCAAGTAGTACAATGCAAATCCTTTTGGCACAAGTTCAGGAACATATCACACTGATCAAGAGGGATGGTTGCAGCATGATTAGGGGGCCTGCACAAGTCTAGAAACCAAGTTGACAATTTTTGCTTAAGTTAGAAGAAACCTTGCATTTTGTAACACAACTCACATTGCTGCAACCACAAGCTTAGACAAAGTTGTTGAACACATTCCAAACATCAAACCTGAGCTAAGGCGTGAGCTAACTACCTTCCATACCTACCTAAACCTCAAAACACCATTGTACTGCACAAAAACAGGGCATCCCTGCAGTTTGAAGTCCATAACTCAATCCATTTGTGCGCCTTGGCCAAAACCAGTTCATACACACTCCATACTACCTACACAAACTATACCAAGCATTGGACACGACTTGTAACACCTCTAACCAACTTCACCATTTTCACTTTTTCTGTTTTGCAGGTTGACTTCCATAGCTTGATTTGTTTGGTTTCAAAGCAAGCTAAAGGTTGGAGAAGCATCCCTGACCTTCAAGCAAGCTGTACAAGGCCTCACATTGCACTGAAAGTACCTCCATTGCTAGATACGATCCAAGCTGAACAGGTAAGTTCATGGACTTCTATCTCTCAATCTAGGAAGAGTTAGCTTTAAGTTTGTGAATGGAAAATGTCATACTCATGTCCCTGAAGCCACTCATATCCTCACTTTCCATTTATATTGCATATGCTGAGAGAATTTAAGACCTGAACATTGACAAAAACTTAGGTCAGAAATTGGAGGAGAAGAAATTCTCTCTCATTTCTGAGAGTTAGATCAAGTTTTTTATATGTATGAACTCGTGACATGATGCTCTACATTTCTTGTGTTATGAGTTTTGCTTGAAAGTCCAGGAATCATGAGATAGCAGGAAGCACGCGTTACTCTATTTGTTTGTTCAGAGGTTGAAGACAAAGTCTTCTTGGGCTGGGCCTGAGATTGTTTTTTCTATTTACACCACTGAATTTCACATGCACCCCCTTGGCCCATTTTGAGTTTTATTTGTCATTTTCAACTTTTTCTTTTTGATTCTGATTTGTTATTTTTTATTAAAGCATAAAAAATATTAAAAATATTTTTCTCACATTTTTTGCATTTTATTTGATATTTATTTGCTTCATTTAATTATATATGTAAATAAATACATAATACTTTTTTTGTTTAGAATATTAAAAACAACACAAAATATATCTATTTTCTAATTTTATTTTATTTTATCTTTTGAAAACATTTTATAAAAAATATACTTTTTTTGTAAATATTAAATATTTTATTTTTGTACATAATTAATATATTTAGTAAATAATATAAATACTTATATATTTATTATATTATTTAGGATAAAAACATAAAAATAATACATTTTTATTTTTATTAATATTTAACTTAAAAAATCACTTTTTTTTACAATATACTCCCTTGTTATTTATTTTTTGTACATAATTAATAAATATTGCATATATTATATAATAAATAGCTTTTATTTATAAAATTAGGGTTTTGCCCTAAAAACATAAAAATACCAAAAATTAATTCATTTTATTTTTGCTTATTTGACACATAAAAAATGATTTTTTACATACATATAAAAATCATTTTTGCATCTTGCATATTTATTTTATTTTATTTTATTATTGTGCAATTAAATACCTTGTAAAAATTCAATTTGGATGTAATAGTTTAGGTTTAATTTCTTACTAAAATATCCCCATTTGAACATTTGTACCCCCCATCCCATATTTGTGTTGTAATAACTTATGACCTTTTATTTTCCGCACTTTAAAAGCTTTCTAAATATGCCATGTTAGAATTAGGGTTTTGTATGCAAATCAAAAATAACAAATAGTTTGACCTAAATTCAAGATAAACAAGCATGAAAATGGACAACACTAATCACACTTGCACCCCTAGGGTATTCCACTTGTTGCCTTCAATAATGGGCCATATTGCATGTTAGGTATCTTTGGCAAAAACAAAACAATTCAAATGATCATAGTCCCTCGATGACGCTTTCAAAAGTTGCCTAAAAAAATGATCAAGTCCCTTAAAGGAAAAATTGCCCAAAGATACTTGGAACCATTGCAATCATGGTCTAAACGATGACCCGTACCCGTACCATTCACATCCTAACACAAGATTGTCCACCAAATACAATGGTGGAACAAAATTGTTAAAAGGGTTAAAAACATAGCAAAGATCTTTGAGTAAATTTAGGGTAGATAGCTCTTGGTTGCTTGCCAACTTGCAAAACAAAACACTTGCCTATCTTTTCAAAATCACCTCCCACAACACTTTCAAAACAACTTTCAAAAACATTGAAAACTTTTAAAAAGACATACACTTTTGTATACATCCCAACATAGATCATTACAAAGGTTGCCACCACATTGGCCTCTTTTCAAAACAATTTCAAACACACACACACAAAGCACCATTTCAAACAATTGAAAATCAAGGCAAGTTGATCTAAGAAAATAACTAAGAGCCCATGGATAACCATGGATAGAAAGGGTGCTAATACCTTCCCTTTCTATAATCTACTCCCCGAACCCAAGAAAACATCTCAAAGGTTTTTGCTGTGCTTTTTAACCTTTCTTTAGGATAAAATAAAAAGTCGGTGGCGACTCTTGCTCAACCGAAACATTTGCGAAAACAAACACAAAACCTCAAGTCAGTTCTCCCACCGTATCACAGAACTGGCGACTCTGCTGGGGAAAATTTTAAAGTGGAGTAACCTTAGGGCTTAGATCACCCTCTTGCATGACTAATTGTTTGCTTTGATTGCTTTATATCTTGGTTCTTTTGTTTGGGCTTGAAATCCTACACCCGGATTTGGGGAAACATTCATAGATAGCAATACGTTGTGGAAACTGTGCGGGGTATACCAACACAGTTGAAGCAATAGCTATATTAGTGCGACATATTTGTGAGTATCGGTAACCCTTGAGTTCAATCAAGGAGAGTACGGGGCCGCTGAGTGATGTCACTAAGCACTAATGACCTAGAACCTTACTTGACCATCTTGGCCTTTCATTAGGGGTAGTGAGATGACCGGCTTTGGTGCAGTCCGAAGTTGGTAGATACTCGATACTACACTCATTGAGGGTTGTTTTCTTGGAATATTTTGGTCGCTAGTTAAGTGGCTAAACCAAAACAATGAACATGGAAAACAATCCAATGATATTGAGCTCCTTAGGACCCGGTTACTATTTATAGGACAGGTTTTTAAGCCAACTACACTCAAGAGGGTACTTACCTATGAAACCCCATGCAAGCCTGAAACTAGGGTTTGGTGTGAATTGCTTGTACATATGTTTTGTGCATACATCATGAACATCATAAAGCATCATATGCATTTACTAACCATTTCAAGGGTTTAGATCTTCATCTTTGTTATTGTTTTGTAGGTCATGGAAATTCCTCGCAGGAAAACTATCCAAGTCAACCTTGTGAGAATCCCTCCTCAACTCAAGGAGCTCACATCAAGAATTCCGGAAAGCTCTCCCTTCAGTGAAAGACATGGCAGGCTGCTCAGCCTAGTCAACACCAACATTGAAGAGGACATGATGAAGGTGATGTTCCATTTCTTTGACCCTCTTCACCACTGTTTCACTTTCCCCGACTACCAGTTGGTGCCCACTTTGAAGGAATTTTCTCAACTCTTGAGAATTCCTATCCTTAATCAACTACCTTTCAACGGTACGGAAAAGGAACCAAAGCCTGAAGATGTTGCTCAAGCGCTACACTTGCAATCATCTGACATCAAGGGGCATTGGGAAACTAGAAGCGGTGTCAAAGGCTTCTTGGCAAAATTCTTGTTTGAGAAGGCACAAGAGTGTTGGAATTCATTGGATCTACAAGCCTTTGAAGAAATTGTGGCACTCCTTATCTATGGGTTGGTCTTGTTCCCAAATCCTGACCAGCTTGTAGATGCCAACGCCGTCAAAATCTTCTTATCCAGGAATCCAATACCAACATTGCTTGGGGACATTCTTCACTCATTTTACACACGAACAATGAGAAAGAGGGGTGTTCTCATGTGCTGTACTCCTCTCCTTGCAAGGTGGTTTATTTCGCACCTTCCACAATCTGTCTTGAAGAATGACCAAGGCTTAAGGTGGTCACAACGGTTGATGACCCTCACTCACTCTGATCTACATTGGTGTTCTCGGTCCAGAGAAAATGTCATCATCGTCGATCGTTGTGGAGAGTTTCCTAATGTTCCATTACTTGGCATTAGAGGAGGCATTACCTACAACCCTTGCCTAACTTTGAGAAAATTTGGATATGCACGGAGGGATGGCCCTCACGACATGTTGATTCCTGACCTAGTTTTTGACTTCGACAACGATGCGCAAGGACTTCGCCAAAGATTCATCAGAGCTTGGAGGATGCCTAACAAGGTAGACAGCAAGACGCTGGGGCACAAGAACTCCATCCCTCTTGAGCCTTACCTCAAATGGGTACGAGCCCGAGCCCAGAGTCTAATGATGCCTTATCCTCATGTTCTCCCTGTGATTAAAGAGCCCGTTAAGGAAGGAGAGGTTCCCTACACCGTCCTATATCCCTTACATGCCTACATCGTGGGAGGAGATGCAGAAGAGTTGGATCCAACTCAAGGAGGAACGGAACACTTTTGAAGCCAGCTTCTACGCCAGTGAGAAGAAGGTTCTAGAGCTTACCCGTGACTCCATGAGGAAGAGACCCTCAACACCTACATCGCACCAAAGAGGATGTGCAACGTCTTTTTACCTTGAGAAGTTTTATAATATTTGGCCCATGGGGCATTTATGTACTGACAAATTCCTTCTTATTAATATGACGTGCGTTCTTTTTGTTTGCAACAATTTTGAATTTGCTAAATCCTTGAATGCATTGCATACATAAGCATACCATTCATCATGTGCATAAGCAGGTCTCCACACCAGGTTTCCTTATCTTTTTGCTGTTTATTTCAGTAAGATGGATCTCGAACAGACGGTCAAGGACTTGCAGTCTCAGAATTCACAGTTTCAACAACTCCTGATGACCTTGGCTAAGGGTCAGGAAGATCTGAAACCCCTGCTGGGAAACAAAGAGCAAGTGAAAAAGAAGAAGAAGAGAATCGGGGTGGCTACCCTAGGAAGAAGGTTTGAGGGTGAATCCAGAAGAGTCCTTGAGTTTTCCCCTACATCTGAAGAGGGAACCAGTAAAGGGAATGCGGCTGCGGTGCCTTCTGAATCCGAGGTTGAAGAAGAGGAGGCTGAAGAGGACGAAGACTACTCTGATCAACAATACCCGCTCGCCGATGATAAGTACAAGGGTTTGGAAGACAGGTTGGCAGCTATGGAGCTGCAGAGAGTTCCCGGCTTAGATTTCAAAGATTTGGGATTAGTTGCTGGAATTGTGATCCCCCCGAAGTTCAAAGTGCCAGTTTTTGCAAGGTATGACGGGCTATCTTGCCCGAAGATGCATCTCAGATCATATGTAAGGAAGATCCAACCTTTCACTGCAGACAAGAACCTTTGGATCCATTTCTTTCAGGATAGCCTTTCAGGGGCTCAACTCGAGTGGTTCTATCAGCTGGATGGAGCCAGTATCCGAAACTGGGAAGACTTGGCCACCGCATTTTATAAACAGTATCAGTATAATTCTGACCTCGCTCCTACGCGCACCCAACTTCAGGGTATGTCACTGGGAACAGGCGAAGGATTTAAGGAGTATGCGCAAAAGTGGAGAGACCTGGCTGGCAGGGTGCAGCCACCGCTAACTGACCGTGAAATTGTTGACATGTTCTTAGGGACCTTGTTTGGTCCATTCTTTAACCATCTGATTGGTAATTCTTCTGCTGGGTTTACAGATTTGATCTTGACTGGTGAAAGGATAGAAGCTGGTATCAAGTCGGGGAAGATACAGAAAGGTGCCTCCGCGAGTACTGAGAAGAAGCCCTTCAAAAAGGAAGCTAGTGCTGTTTATGGTCCTAGAGGACAAGTTAAGCCGGAACGCCACCAAGTTGTCAATGCATTGGTAATTTCAAAGCCTGTTGCTGCTCCTCAGCAGTATAATCAACAAAGGGGTGAGAGGCCCAAGAGGCAGTACACTCGGCTCAGCATGACCCTGTCTCAGATTTTGCCGCAACTACTGTCAACTAATTTGGTAACTATCAAAGAAGCTCCAAAGGTAGTGAACACAGCTTCTCCGAAGTACAACCCCAACGCCCGTTGCGCTTATCACTCTGATAGCCCCGGGCATACTACAGACGATTGCTGGGCTCTGAGGAATAAGGTTCAAGACCTTATTGATGTTAAAGAAATATAGTTTGAGGCGCCCGAAAGACCCAATGTTGTGACTGCTCCCATGCCCCATCATGGAGTGAATGCTGTGGAAGAAGACCGATATGTAGCCTCCGTGGAAGAGATTGTTACTCCGTTATCAACTGTTAAAAGGAATCTGTTGCTAGCCGGTTTATTTCCGGGGTGTGGTGAAGATTGCCTTCTATGTGTTGTTTCGCATTTTGGTTGTCCTTTGCTGAAATCAGGTATCCAAAGCCTGATGGATAGCAAAGAAATCTTGTTCGAGAAGATTGTTGTTCCTGCTGTCCCTGCCGAAGAAGTTTCTATTGTCACTATTTTCAATAAACCTCCCAAGGCTCCTTCAAAGAAGCCTGTCAAAATCATGTCCACTCAGAAGATTGCTCCTGTCATCATCACTGTTCCGGGACCTCTCCCTTATACATCCGACAAAGCTGTCCCATGGCACTATGGGGCAGATGTTTATGTGCTTGGAGTGAAGCAAGAGTTTGATACAAGTACTGGTGTCAGTAACATCACTGGGCCTGCCAAAATTACTCGCAGTGGTAGGCTGTTCTCACCAGATATTTCGCCACCAGCTATTCAGAAACCCCTTATCATCACACCTACAAGTGTGCATGTTCCGCTTTCTAATCAAGTTCCTGTTTCTACCCCTGCTGCCGAGTCATCTGACGCTCGGGGCAAAGGGATTGCTACTGATCTGCCTGCCCTGACGGAGGCACCGAAGACAACCACTGTTGAAGCCTCCCAGCAAGAGATGGAGGAGATCCTCAAGATTATCAAGAAAAGTGATTTCAATGTTGTTGAGCAGCTGGGGCACACCCCATAAAAAATTTCTATGTTATCACTGTTGTTGTGTTCAGAGGCCCATGCCAAGGCCCTGATCTCCTTCCTGAAGACGGCCCATGTGCCACAAGAAACGTCTGCTGATCAATTTACTGATTGTGTGGCCAACTTGACTGTCGATAATGGTTTGGGCTTCTCTGACGCCGATCTGACTGCAAAAGGAAAGAACCATAATGACGCCCTGCATGTCTCTATTGAATGCAGGGGCACTACTCTTGCCCATGTGTTGGTAGACACCGGTTCTTCATTGAATGTATTGCCCAAGAAGGCCCTAGACAGATTGGATTGTGAAGGTCTGGAGCTCAAGCCTAGTAACATTGTGGTCCGGGCCTTTGACGGTTCGAAAAGGATGGTACATGGTGAAGTTGACATTCCGATCCGGGTTGGCTCTCAAGTTTTTTATTCTACCTTCTATGTGATGGACATCCGTCCATCCTACCCTTGTTTGCTGGGTCGTCCATGGATCCACAAGGCTGGAGTTGTGACCTTTACACTACATCAGAAGCTTAAGTACCCAGTCAGAGGAAAGATTGTCACAGTTCAGGGGGAAGAAGAGTATATGATCAGCCACTTAAACTCGTTCCGGTACATAGAAATGGATGGGGAATTCATTGAAACCCCCTTTCAACACTTTGAAGAGGTGCCTCAGACATTGGCGTCAGCTGAAACTGTGATTGAAGACCCTCCTTTGAAGATGGCTTCCTTAAAGTATGCCCGGGCTGTGATTGAGAAGGGTGAGTGCGGAAACTTGGGCCGACTTCCTGATTTCACTCCAAAGACCGACAAGTTTGGTTTGGGCTTCACTGCAGAGGCTCAGAGGGCTGTTCGCAAATCAAGGATTGGAAGACCTCCTGTGCTCATCACCAACCCAGGAGTGAATGCTATTGAAGACGACGTGGAGGAATCTGAATTTGACAGCTGGATCTACCCAACAACCGACAATGGACCAAGCAACTGGACTGCCAAAGACTTTACACCTATTACTTTTGTCACTCAGTAATGAACTCTTTTGTTTTCAATTTGTAACAAACAATATGTTGAAACTTTTATGGCTCGGTGTCCTACCCGGGGCACCGTGGCTCCATTTGTGAGGGCTTTTTGTATGACATTTTCATATATCATTAATCAAAACATTGGACGTTTGTTGCATTTCAAATCTTGTGCTACTTTTCTTTCTTTATTATATATTGCAAAACAGCTATA
Organism: Vicia faba; assembly: GCA_948472305.1. Lineage (NCBI taxonomy): Eukaryota > Viridiplantae > Streptophyta > Magnoliopsida > Fabales > Fabaceae > Vicia > Vicia faba. Next base: position 1,632,779,688 of record OX451739.1, on the reverse strand, counting down.
TTTACACACACTCACTTATACAGGTTCCAATCCACTCTGGATCTCACTGGTAACGACTCTGCTACTGCCAGTTATGACTTCGAAAATCCGATCAACTTAGCCGAAGACGAAGGTGAAGATGATTGCGAAGTGCCTGGTGAACTTGCAAGACTGTTACTCCAGGAAGAGAGGGCCATTCAGCCACATGAAGAGCCTGTGTGTTGTACCCCAAAATTTGCCCACGTATTTTTTTTTCCACAAGAAATCACAGCCTCGGGCGTTTCCTGATTTTTTAGATTGGCGTAAGAATCAGTCAAACAGATTTTTCTTAACAGTCAGACAAAGTTAGGGTTTTCATGGCTCTGGAACAGTTCACACAGTTTGCTTAGGGTTTGGTTGATTTTGGCTCAAGTTTTGATCAGGCAGACGTTTCTTTGGCATTTAATCAAGAATTAGGGTTTTTGTGCGCGCATTCTCATAAAGGATTATCTTTACAGTTTCTTTTCAGTTTACTCTGAAATTTGATTTGAGGCATTTGAATTGAGACCTTGCAGTGCTTGGTATGATCATTAAAGGCTAAGGCATTTGATTTGAGATGAGGTACTTAAATTAAGAATATGCAGTGTTTGATTAAATCAGTGAAAAGAGAGCATCTGGATGTTGGTTTGATTAACTATGCATTGTTTAATTGGAGCGCCAGGTTTATTACTGATTCATGCTGAATGGTGAGACCACAGTGTTCGTTAATTATTTTTTCTAAGTCAGAATAATTGGATACTTCCAGTTATTTTAATTTAAGGAATTCAAATAATTAAATGGACCGTAAATTGAAAGAGGAATTAACTGATAAAAAGGATTTTTATTTATTCATTTTTAATTGTTTTGTTACAAATTATTATTCAAACAATTGTAAATTTACTTACATTTTTGTTTACAATAATAATTTTACAAATAAATTAAAATGAAAATAAAACTATCCTAAATATTCCTAAGTCTTCAAATCTTCAGCTTCTACTGCTGCTCCTCTCCATTGAGTTTTATCTGCAAAACAAAGAGAAAAAGCAAAAGTCAAAGCAGATAATTAAAAGCAGACAGATAAAAAAATTAGATTCATCATTAAAAGCAAATGGCCGGAATCAGTTTGCCCTCTCTGCAAATCACGAGATTTCTCCTTGTTCACAGAGAGGGATGAAAAATGCTTGCAAAAGAAAAAGGTATGAATGCACAAAGTTATGATTTTTCACAAGTTCAAATTGTCAACCAACTGCATAGTTTCCAAACAAACAGCATGCCAAACAAAGTCCAAATCCAAACTGAACTAAATGTCAAAAAACTGTCCAAGGAAATGGAAAGATATCAAGATATCAAGCAAGTACAAAAGGCCACCAAAAGCTGTCAAAAGAGATATGCAAATATCAAGAAGTACAAAGTATGCAGAGGAAAATATACAAGTGCAAGCAACATCAAATTACATCATTTCCCTAGGCCATTGCTTTTTCAGAAAAAAAAGTACTTCTGAGCAATATTAAAATGCTTTAATTTGTACTGGAGAGAGAGAGAAGAAAGAAAAGAAGTACAGGGCTTACAGGCTTAGGCTTGAAGAAAGAAAATATATAAAACAAACTGAGATAACACAGTGACAGGAGGCAGAGATATTACAAAAACATAATACCACAAACTGAAAGAGGAAGAGAGTGCAAAACTGCCTCCAAGACAGTTCCCAAGCCCTGAACCTGCATAAACCAAAAAGCTCTCAACCTTTTCAAAAACCTGCATAAATCAGTAACTCACCAAAGCCTTACCATTCAAACACAAACAGAAACCTGTATCCAAAACTCACCCAAACCTTACCTGATTCAAAGAACACTCAACCTGCTGAAGCCAAACAAAAGCCTAAAGTATACTAAGCCAAAAGCCTGTAAACTAGAACTTACACAAAAGCATTCAGACCAAGCTTGCAAGCCTAAGCACCAACCTGTCTAAGCCCTTAAACAATACAAAAAGGCCAAGCCCCTTCAAGAACTGTCAAACATAAACAGCATATCAAAAACCTCACCAACACCCAATACATCAACCTGTAAAGACAAAGCCCTCCAGCATCAAACTGTCAAGCCCTTTCCAGAACCAGTTTCCAAACCAACACGAGCCCTCAGAAAAATTTCATCATTGGGCAAATACATAAATCAGACACAATAGCATTCAACTCAATACCAATAAGCATTCGAGGCAACCCAACAATCAAGGCCCTCAGAGGAAGCCTCATCACAGGGCAAGCATTTCAAGGCAACAGATCAAGCACAACATATCAAACACCTCAGAAGCATACAAAATGTTCAGAGGCAACTGAAGAAAGTGAAAGAGAAGAGGATAAAGAAGCATCAATATTGGCATATCAGCAATAAACAAGTACACCCAGGCAACATAAACCCTCAGTTTGGAATCATCATAGGATAGCAAGCATTTCATAACAAGCATATTCAGAGGCAACATATCAATCATCTCAGAACATACAAAAGGCGAGGCAACCAGAAAAGAAGAGGAAGAGAGATATACAGGGCATCTCAGGTAAAACATCATTGAAAGCAAGCAGACAAAAAGGCAAAGAAGGACACAGAGTACCGTGGTTACCGGAGCTAGCTCAGCACCGCTTCCTTCGCCCTTGGCCGCCTGAAGCAACTTCCAACCCAGCTCCTCCTCCATCTCCCAAAAGTCTCCATTCCCCAAAGGTATAACTTCTCCTTTTTCTCACGCACCTCCAACAAGAATAATAATAACACAAAATCAGAACACGAAACTAAGCATGCAAGACACATAAAGTTTGAAACCCTAAACGCGTTTTAAAAAGGAAACAGAAGCCTTCACCTTACAGTCTCGCTTCGTTGGACCAAGGAGGGAAGAAGAGGACGAAGGAAGCAGCTTGGTGGCCATGGGCAAAAGGGTGAGCATTGTTCAGTGGCTATGGCGAGAAGGACAAAGACGAAGACGGAAACAAAGAGAACGGCGCGCCTCAATCTGAAACCCTAATGAACACAAATGTTTCAAACCCTTACAAATGTTTTGTAAAACGTTGGGCCTTGCCCCATTCCATGCGCCTAAGCCCATATAAATTCTAGGCGTACCCCCATTTCCACTTGCCTTCTGATTCACTTGTTTTTTTTCAGTTTGGGCCAAAACCCTTTCAGGCCCACATAATCTTCTTTTATTTTCTATTAACAAAACACTTCTTAATCCTCTCTTAATTTTCATACATAACTTAACTTTTTTTAATAATAACACTAGAATACATTAATACATAAAACTTAAAAACATTTTTTTTTCTTATATTAAAACTCTTGTATTTAAGTGAAAATCTCATTAAAAACATCTATAAAAAAAAATAATACATAAAGAAATAGATTTTTAGGTTGAATTTTTTTTTAACTAAAACATTTTGTACATAATTAATTAAAATACATTAATTTTTTAATACATAAAAAAATAGAACTTAAAATATTCTTTTCTTTTCTTAAAATATTTTCTTTGTACATAATTAACAAAATACAAAACATGATAACAATATATAAATAAAATATTCAATTTTCTCATTAAGTTAACGATACTTAATACATTAACATTTCGCACTTGTAAATAAATCATACACGATACACAAATACATTTACACATACACATTTGATTATCTTTATACATTGATACATTTACATTGCGATACATTACATATTACATTTGATCGCAATTCGATCTGGTTGTAAATTATTTGGACACTACTCTCCTTAAAGTCTCATCCCCATTTGTAAATAATTGTACCCCCACTCCCGGATACTTATTTGTAATAGCGTAGACTTTAAATTCCCGCAATTTACCGCTTTCAAATATACCATGGTTAGACCTAGGGTTTGCATGTACATAAAATCAAACGCTAGATAACCTAATACAAGACAAATACATGAAATCATTACACAATCACACTTGCACCCCTAGGGTAATCCCGCTTGTTGCCTTCCAAAAATGAGCCATGCTTGCACGTCGAGTTTCTTTGGCAAAACAATTCAAATGATCATAAGTCCCTCGATGACGCTTTCGAAAGTTACCTATCAAAATGATCATAGTCCCTTCAAGCAAAATTGCCAAAGACACTTGGCACCATTGCATTCATGTCCATACGATGACCCGCGCCCGTCCCGTTAAACATCCTAACGCAAGATTGTCCACCAAATACAATGATGGAACAAAATTGTTAAAAGGGGTTAAAACATGAGAAAAACCTTTGATTACAATAGGGGTAGATAAACTTTTAGTTACTTGATCAACTTGCAAAAAAAACTTGCCTACTTTTCAAACCACATTCCACAAAGACTTTCAAAATAAAACTTTCAAAAACATTTGAAACATCTTTTCGAAAAGATACACACCTTTGTAAAACACTCAAACACGAGTCATTACATTGGTTGCCTAAGACAAGGCATCTTCTTCAAAAAACATTTTCAAACACACACACACACACACACACACACACACCATTTCAAGCAATTTGAAAATCAAAGGCAAGTGATCTAAAACCAAGTAACTAAGAGTCCATGGATAACCATGGATGAAAAGGGTGCTAATACCTTCCCTTTTCATAATCTACCCCCCGAACCCACTAAACATATCAAAAGGTTTTTCCTGTGCTTTTTAACCTTTCCTTTAGGATAAAATAAAAAGTCGGTGGCGACTCTTGCTAAACCGAACAAGTGAGAATATAAACGCAAAACCTCAATTCAGTTCTCCCACCGTATCACACTGTGGAAACGGTAAATCTGGGTACTGAGACAGACAGAAAGGAAGTCAAGATTGGTGCCAATCTAGAGCTCAGTGTGAAACAACGGTTGATTCAGATGCTGCATGATTATGTGGAAATCTTTGCCTGGTCCTATGAAGACATGCCTGGGTTGGATACCGACATTGTGGTTCATCACCTGCCTACCAAGGAAGAATGCCCTCCGGTAAAACAGAAGGTCCGCCGTATGCGTCCAGAGATGTCCGAGAAAATCAAAGCTGAGGTTATGAAACAATTTGATGTCGGGTTTCTAGCAGTAACTTCTTACCCTCAATGGATTGCCAACGTGGTTCCAGTGCCGAAGAAGGATGGTAAGGTCCGAATGTGTGTTGATTACAGGGATTTGAACAGGGCGAGCCCTAAGGATGATTTCCCTCTACCTCATATCGACGTTCTGGTCGACAACACTGCTCAGCATAAAGTATTCTCCTTCATGGACGGCTTCTCCGGTTATAATCAGATCAAGATGGCTCCTGAACACATGGAGAATACCACTTTTGTTACTCAGTGGGGCACCTTTTGCTACAAGGTCATGCCTTTTGGGTTGAAAAATGCTGGGGCAACATACCAACGTGCCATGGTTGCTTTATTTCATGACATGATCCATCATGAAATCGAAGTGTATGTCGATGATATGATTGCAAGGTCCAAAACTGAGGAGGAACACCTTGACCATCTACGGAAGTTGTTTGACCGTCTGAAGTTGTACAAGCTGAGGTTGAACCCAAACAAATGCACCTTTGGGGTGAGATCTGGAAAATTGTTAGGCTTCGTCGTAAGCGACAAAGGTATTCAAGTGGACCCTGCCAAAGTGAAAGCCATACAAGAGATGCCAACTCCCAAGACAGAGAAAGAAGTTAGAGGCTTTCTAGGACGTTTGAACTACATTGCCCGATTCATCTCGCATCTAACTGCTACCTGTGAACCAATCTTCAAGCTGTTGAAGAAAGATCAAGTAGTACGTTGGAATGATGAATGTCAGGCCGCTTTCGAAAGAATCAAAGAGTATCTCCAAGAACCACCCATTCTTATGCCACCGGTTGAAGGGAGACCTCTAATCTTATACTTGACAGTACTTGACAACTCAATGGGGTGTGTGCTGGGGCAGCATGACGAGTCTGGCCGAAAAGAGCACGCTATTTATTACCTTAGCAAAAATTTTACCGACTGTGAGACCCGGTACTCACTGCTCGAGAAAACTTGTTGCGCTTTGGTATGGGCTGCTCGCCGGCTGAGACAGTATATGTTGACTCACACTACTCTGTTGATTTCAAAAATGGATCCAATCAAGTACATATTCGAAAAGCCCGCCTTGTTCGGAAGAATAGCAAGATGGCAAATGATCTTGACGGAATACGACATCAAATACACGACCCAAAAAGGAATCAAGGGAAGTGTATTGGCAGATCATTTGGCACACCAGGCAGTGGATGATTACCAGTCAATGAACTTTGAATTTCCAGACGAGGATATCATGGTAGTAACTGATTGTGAAGTACCTGGACCGGATGAAGGACCTGAGGAAGGATCCCGATGGTCTATGCACTTTGACAGAGCCTCAAACGCTTTGGGTAATGGTACCGGCGTTGTGATCATATCCCCTAAAGGCACTCATACTCCACTCAACGTGCGGCTATGTTTCAACTGCACCAACAATATGGCGGAGTATGAAGCATGCATACTGGGTCTTCAAGCTGCAATTGACTTAAGGATCAAATTTCTGAGTGTCTTCGGAGATTCTGCTCTCGTGATCAATCAGGTCAAACGCGAGTGGGATACGAAACACCCAAATCTTATTCCTTACAAGGAGTATGTGCTGACATTGCTTCCCCACTTCTAAGAGATAACTTTTGAACACTTCCCAAGAGAGGATAATTAGTTGGCAGACGCGTTGGCTACAATGTCTTCTATGTTCAAAGTCAAATGGGACAACGAAGCGCCCCGGATCATTATCTGGAAATTGGATGAACCTGCATATTGCTGCGATCTCGAGACCGAAGAGGTAACAGAAAAACCCTGGTATCATGAGGTGAAGGGGTACTTGGAAGCTCAAGAATACCCCGAGGGAGCATCTGTTAATGACAAAAAGTTTCTGAGAAGGTTTGCGGCAAAGTTCTTCCTCAGCAACGGCATTCTCTACAAGCGAAACCATGACTCAACCTTACTGCATTGTGTAGATAAGATTGAAGCAGAAAAGATCATGGAAGAGCTACATGAAGGTACATTTGGAACACATTCCAATGGACATAGAATGGCAAAGAAAATCCTTCGGGCAGGATATTTCTGGTCCCCAATGGAAGCCGACTATTATCAGCATTCTCGAACTTGTCATAAATGCCAAATCTATGCTGATAAGGTGCATATTCCTCTGGTTCCTCTGAACGTCCTGACAGCGCCTTGGCCTTTTGCAATGTGGGGCATTGATATGATCGGCGAGATCCGGCCTACGGCATCCAACAGGCACCGCTTCATCCTGGTAGCGATTGATTACTTCACGAAGTGGGTTGAAGCAGCTTCCTACGCCACCGTAACCAAGAGCGTCGTGGCACGGTTCATTCGGCACAACTTGATCTGTCGACACGGTATACCTGAAAGGATCATTACGGATAATGGTACCAATCTTAACAACAAAATGATCACTGAGCTCTGCGAGCAATTCAAGATACAGCACCACAATTCTTCTCCTTACCGGCCGAAGATGAATGGGGCTGTCGAAGCGGCAAATAAGAATCTCAAGAAGATTGTGCAGAAGATGACAGTGACGTATAAAGATTGGCACGAGATGTTACCGTTTGCTCTTCATGGGTACCGTACCTCAGCACGGACGTCAACAGGGGCAACTCCCTTTTCCTTGGTCTATGGCATGGAGGCAGTCTTGCCTATTGAAGTCCAGATACCCTCTCTCCGGATAATGAAGGATGCAGACTTGAGCGAAGATGACTGGATCCAGACTCGGCTTGATCAATTAAACCTAATTGACGAAAAAAGACTCACTGCTATTTGTCATGGTCAAACGTACCAAAAACGGATGATCAGGGCATTTAACAAGAAGGTCAGACGACAAGAGTATCAAGTCGGAGACCTGGTAATCAAGTGCATCATTCTTCCTCAAAGTGATCCCAGGGGCAAATGGACCCCTACGTACGAAGGGCCATTTGTGGTTAAACATATCTTCTCAAGAGGAGCTATGATTCTAACCACCATGGATGGTGACGACCTTCCTCACCCCGCCAATGCAGACATATTAAAAAGATACTACGCATGAATCAAAGACCTGCTAGGTTGACACACCTAGGCAAAAATAAGGGCTTCCCGGCGAACCAAAAGGGTTCGGGCAAAAATAAGGGATGAAATGAAAAAAATCTGTTCACCCGGCAAGTCTAAAACCTGAAAAGGCGGCTTGGGCAAAAATGGGTATTCCGTTGGACTGAAAACCCGAAAGGGCGGTCCAGGCAAAAGTTAGGGATAGAGCGTAATACTATGTCTCATTGGATTACCTTGCATCCAGAATTCGGCATCAACTATCGGAATCAGACGGCATCGATCAATCAGCTTCATCTTCAACTAAGCAGCAAAGTGATGAGACGCTTTAAAACATAAAGGTGATAGCAGAGTTGGAACCCAGTGAGATTTATTTTTCACATAGCTGTTTTGTTTCCTTTCACAAAATTGTATAAACTCTATGTTGCCCGGCGGCGTTCTCTTACTAGGACGTCAGCCTCTTGTACAAAAACGCCTATTTTCAGGCAAATGTCAAAATCAATACAAGTTCAATTTCTCAGACAAATTATCCATTGTTTTTCCTTTTTCTGTTTTGTTTTGCGAAGAACGTCCAATGTTCGTTTTTGATATATGCATTTACATTAATTGCTAATCATGATTAGTTGCATGCGAAACAAAGGACTGATTACAGGTGACATCAGAAATAGGGGCAATGTAGAGTTGTCCAAGCAGTCTAGTTGCTCTGACCACCAAAGTACCAAAGTAGGTACGGCTGAAGAACGTAACCAGGATAACCTTCAACTCCCTACAGAGTAAGACCAGATTTCAGCAATACTTTCCCCAAGTAGAGTTGGTTTCCTATCAGCCCTGAAATCACAGTTCTCCTAGCAAGACAGTGATATTCTCCTCAAGCAGAGTTAGTCTACGGCCAGCCTAAAGGAAGTTGGGTATCCCCAGAAGATCTCAACATTCCCCAGCGGAGTATAGACATTCCGCAACAAGCATCCCCGACAGTCTTAATATGAGATTGTTCCCCGGCAGAATACCGACACCCCAGTACAGTCTGAAAAGTTTCCCCAGGAGAGTGGAATCCATATCCCCAGCAGGTCTTGGAGCTTATCCCCAGTAGATTCTGGAAGCTTATCCCCTGCAGAGTACGGACGTCTCTCCCGGACTTTATTCAAAGTTATTCCTAACAAGAGCTTATAACTGGGTTATCCTCAGTTAATTACCACGGAAAGATCGTCCTCAGCGAAGTTCTTCCTATCCCCAGCGGAGTTCATCAAAGTTCCCCAACATAACTTATCAGCAGAATCCCCAGCGGAGCTCTCATCAAAACCTCAGCAAAGTATCTCTTCCCACGGAGTAATTCCCCGCAGAGTAATTTCTCCAACAAGTTTATTCCCCAACGGAGTCATCTTCTCCTACCGGCTTATTCTTGCAACCACCATCCCCAGCAGAAACAAAGAACTCTACTCATCAACATCAGCCCAGGATTTGATTCCCCGGCCAGTCATCAAGGATTCATTTTCCTAGACGAAAATACATTCATAGACATTTCACATTTCATACATCCTGCTTACATACATGACAAAGTGCATACAACACTATCTCATTTTGAGCATCATGACATCATGCATCTCATACATCATGACTTCGCATACAACTAATGTTTTACCTTTTCAGGAAAAAGGTCAATCCAAAGTTGATTACTATCGACTATCACAGTTCCAGATTCGATTCCTGTATCTAGCCAGGGCATATCTGTGAGTGATTGATTGTAGATTCGATACCTGTATCTAGCCAGGGCATATCTGCATGAAGAGTTTGAAGATCAACCCCTGTAACAGGCCAGGAAATTATCTTTCATTCTCAGGTCAGAGGTATACACCTGTATCTAGCCAGGAAAGCTATCTCTACCAACCTTTTGCAATTCCATATTCGATTCCTGTATCCAGCCAGGGCATATCTGTAGACGACAATTCCAGATTCGATACATGTATCCAGCCAGGGCACATTTGTCGACAACAGTTCCAGATTCGATTCCTGTATCTAGCCAGGGCGCATCTGTGAGCAACCAATAGTGGATTCGACTCCTGTATCTAGCCAGGGCATATCTGCATGAAGAGTTTGAAGATCAACACCTGTAACAATCCAGGAAACATCTTCCTTTCTCAAAGTACGTAAGTTCTCGCTAAGGAATCTCTTACGCGATCAACACCTCCAAATGGCATCTATAAGCCCATTCCCGACAAGGTTCTGTCACATCTCCAGATGGCATCTATAATCCCATCCCCCTATCCACCATCTCTCCAAATGGAATCTATAAGCCCATTCCCTCCATCACATTGCTGACACTCCAGCAGGCGAGTGCAAATTTCTGGGCACTCTAGTGTCCAATCTCCTTTTACCTTCGAGCCGCGAAAGGCAAACTTGCCAATCTAACTCTTCAGGTCTAAGAAGATTGAACAGGGAAAACTGTTGTACCCCAAAATTTTCCCTCCCATTTCCTCAACATTTTCTCACCACAAGACCCTTGGAGCTCAAGGTCAAGTTAGGGTTTACTCTGCTCGAGACTTCTCTTTGCACTATTGACCCATATTAGGGTTTGTGTTTTCACAAAGATGTTTTGACCTAAAAAGCCTAAGATGACTTTCATGCTTCATGTTGGACTCACAAGTTCATCCATACCAAGTTTCAAGCCTTGATTCCAATCTTTGCCCAGTCAATTGGACAGTTGACCTAGAAATCAGCTATATTGGGGAAAAAGTCAACTGTGGTCAATTGACAGTCAAACCTCATGGTTTTTGACCCACATCAACATATTGAACTCATATAAACCATTTGGTCAAGTTTGGATCACAATTCCACAAGAAATTTGATCAGATCACCAAAAGGGCAAAATGGTCATTTTTAGGGTTTTTGCTGCACAAAGGAAAATTTTGACTGTTTGACCTAGCCAATGGCAAACCAAGCTCACATATGGACTCAAGGACCCCATGGAATTGTCTTGACATGTTCAACAAATTCAAAAGATCCCAAATGCACAAGATTGACAGATGAATTTTCCAGTCAACTGAGCCAAATTTGACTGTATACTGAAAAGTCAAACTTTGACTTTTTGGTCAAAATCAAGTGTCAAGATTCATTTTTCATCAAAAACATGCCAAAATATGAAACTTGTTCATCAAGAAATGAAGAATTGCAAATTAGGGTTTAAAATGAAGAATTTTCATAACTTAGAAATTTTCTAAGTTATAAAAATCCCTAATTTTTTCCTAACTTTGTCCCATTTTTTCATCAAGATACATTTGGATTCAAGGAAAACTCAAAACATGAAAGTTATAGTCCATTTCAAAATCTACAACTTTGATTCACAAAGTTTCCTCAAAAGAAGCTTGTAGCTCAAGTTATGATTTTTGGAACAAGGGTGCAAAACATTCTTAACTTAGAAAAATTTTGACCTATTCTAGGCAGGATTTTTGCCTAACTTCATGGCCACTTTTCACATGCTTCCACTTGGAATTTCAACTTGCATTACAAAGATGGATTGTAGTACACATTCCAAGATTTCCAAAATGTCCAAGAACTCATCAAACAACCTTGTGGTTAGGAAGAATCGAATTTGGCAATATGAGCAAAAGTCACTTTGATTCATGGCCAAAGGCATGTTCATAACTTGTGCAATTTTTCAAATCAGCATGAGCAAGCTAGTTACAGGCCTCTAATCCTTTTCTTACTCAATAATTAAATGCTAAACCATTGTGCCAAGATGTTATTCTATGCATTTAGTCATTACACAAAGAGTTAAGCCTTAATTGGAAAAGGCAATTTATCCATTTTTGTAAAGTTACACTTTATGTCAAATTTGCAATCCAAGTAGTACAATGCAAATCCTTTTGGCACAAGTTCAGGAACATATCACACTGATCAAGAGGGATGGTTGCAGCATTATTAGGGGGCCTGCACAAGTCTAGAAACCAAGTTGACAATTTTTGCTTAAGTTAGAAGAAACCTTGCATTTTGTAACACAACTCACATTGCTGCAACCACAAGCTTAGACAAAGTTGTTGAACACATTCCAAACATCAAACCTGAGCTAAGGCACGAGCTAACTACCTTTCATACCTCCCTAAACCTCAAAACACCATTGTACTGCACAAAAACAGGGCATCCCTGCAGTTTGAAGTCCATAACTCAATTCATTTGTGCGCCTTGGCCAAAACCAGTTCACACACACTCTATACTACCTACACAAACTATACCAAGCATTGGACATGACCTGTAACACCTCTAACCAACTTCACCATTTTCACTTTTTCTGTTTTGCAGGTTGACTTTCATAGCTTGATTCGTTTGGTTTCAAAGCAAGCTAAAGGTTGGAGAAGCATCCCTGACCTTCAAGCAAGTTGTACAAGGCCTCACATTGCACTGAAAGTACCTCCATTGCCAGATACGATTCAAGCTGAACAGGTAAGTTCATGGACTTCTATCTCTCAATCTAGGAAGAGTTAGCTTTAAGTTTGTGAATGGAAAATGTCATACTCATGTCCATGAAGCCACTCATATCCTCACTTTCCATTTATATTGCATATGCTGAGAGAATTTAAGACCTGAACATTGACAAAAACTTAGGTCAGAAATTGGGGGAGAAGAAATTCTCTCTCATTTCTGAGAGTTAGATCAAGTTTTTTATATGTATGAACTCGTGACATGATGCTCTACATTTCTTGTGTTATGAGTTTTTCTTGAAAGTCCAGGAATCATGAGATAGCAGGAAGCACGCGTTGCTCTGTTTGTTTGTTCAGAGGTTGAAGACAAAGTCTTCTTGGGCTGGGCCTGAGATTGTTTTTTCTATTTACACCACTGAATTTCACATGCACCCCCTTGGCCCATTTTGAGTTTTATTTGTCATTTTCAACTTTTTCTTTTTGATTCTGATTTGTTATTTTTTATTAAAGCATAAAAAATATTAAAAATATTTTTCTCACATTTTTTGCATTTTATTTGATATTTATTTGCTTCGTTTAATTATATATGTAAATAAATACATAATACTTTTTTTGTTTAGAATATTAAAAACAACACAAAATATATCTATTTCCTAATTTTATTTTATTTTATCTTCTGAAAACATTTTATAAAAAATATACTTTTTTTGTAAATATTAAATATTTTATTTTTGTACATAATTAATATATTTAGTAAATAATATAAATACTTATATATTTATTATATTATTTAGGATAAAAACATAAAAATAATACATTTTTATTTTTATTAATATTTAACTTAAAAAATCACTTTTTTTTACAATATACTCCCTTGTTATTTATTTTTTGTACATAATTAATAAATATTGCATATATTATATAATAAATAGCTTTTATTTATAAAATTAGTGTTTTGCTCTAAAAACATAAAAATACCAAAAATTAATTCATTTTATTTTTGCTTATTTGACACATAAAAATGCTTTTTTACATACATATAAAAATCATTTTTGCATCTTGCATATTTATTTTATTTTATTTTATTATTGTGCAATTAAATACCTTGTAAAAATTCAATTTGGATGTAATAGTTTAGGTTTAATTTCTTACTAAAATATCCCCATTTGAACATTTGTACCCCCCATCCCATATTTGTGTTGTAATAACTTAGGACCTTTTATTTTCCGCACTTTAAAAGCTTTCTAAATATGCCATGTTAGAATTAGGGTTTTGTATGCAAATCAAAAATAACAAATAGTTTGACCTAAATTCAAGATAAACAAGCATGAAAATGGACAACACTAATCACACTTGCACCCCTAGGGTATTCCACTTGTTGCCTTCAATAATGGGCCATATTGCATGTTAGGTATCTTTGGCAAAAACAAAACAATTCAAATGATCATAGTCCCTCGATGACGCTTTCAAAAGTTGCCTAAAAAAATGATCAAGTCCCTTAAAGGAAAAATTGCCCAAAGATACTTGGCACCATTGCAATCATGGTCTAAACGATGACCCGCGCCCGTCCCGTTCACATCCTAACACAAGATTGTCCACCAAATACAATGGTGGAACAAAATTGTTAAAAGGGTTAAAAACATAGCAAAGATCTTTGAGTAAATTTAGGGTAGATAGCTCTTGGTTGCTTGCCAACTTGCAAAACAAAAACACTTGCCTATCTTTTCAAAATCACCTCCCATAACACTTTCAAAACAACTTTCAAAAACATTGAAAACTTTTCAAAAGACATACACTTTTGTATACATCCCAACATGGATCATTACAAAGGTTGCCACCACATTGGCCTCTTTTCAAAACAATTTCAAACACACACACAAAGCACCATTTCAAACAATTGAAAATCAAGGCAAGTTGATCTAAGCAAGTAACTAAGAGCCCATGGATAACCATGGATAGAAAGGGTGCTAATACCTTCCCTTTCTATAATCTACTCCCTGAACCCAAGAAAACATCTCAAAGGTTTTTGCTGTGCTTTTTAACCTTTCCTTAGGATAAAATAAAAAGTCGGTGGCGACTCTTGCTCAACCGAAATATTTGCGAAAACAAATGCTAAACCTCAAGTCAGTTCTCCCAGCATATCACAAAGAGCATTTAGAGTCTATAAAACATGTAGACTATGGTTAGAGCATAAAATAAATGAAAGCAATTAAATTAGAACCTTGCTCCAATCGGAGGCTTGAATCTGATACAAGTCGTGGAAATGTAAAAGATAGTATGATAAACTTCAACCAAAGTGCTCCAAACTTGAATACAAACTCGCACACTCAAGTGTGATAACTTCCCGATGTGAGAAGATTATCACTTTACAAAGTAGTAATATATGCCTAAGCAGTAACTTGACTGGATCTAAGTTTGCATCTAAGTTTGGATGAAAACGAAAATGAAATGAACTTGCTATTTATAGAAGATCCTGAAACTCTGTAAAGACGAGCATGCCCCTCAACTCCTTCTGAGCAGGAAATGGTTTGTGAAGGTCGCGGGCGCGGCCACCCTCCCCGCGGGCGCGGTGAGTGAAAATGGAGAGATCGTGGGAACGTGGCAGTTGGCCCTTGGGTGAAAGTGCGCCATGTTAGCGTGTTCCCTGTAGCCGGCACAGAGCTGGATGCCATGTATGTATTTTCTTGGAAAAACCCTATTTTTTTGGCGTTTTCGCTCGTTTCTTCTCTGAAGGCTCTAAAAGGACATGTGACCTGAAAACAAAGTAAACAAGGGCATAATACTAGAAAAACAATAATAAAACTAAGGAATACATGTAATATTCGAGTCAGAAACATAGTGCGATTCGGTGTTATCAAATTCTCCCACACTTAAACCTTTGCTTGTCCTCAAACAAAACTCTCAGAAGTAGTCAAAGGGATACAAGTGTTTTTTCTAGTTATCGAGCTAAAGCAGTAAGGTTCAAGTGAGAGTGTGTTCAACAGGTACCAACTATTTGAACTAAGAACATCGAAGTGACACTTTACCGCAGAATGCGGACATAAACCTTATTCCTACACAAGTCAACTCCTATTACTCCCATTATGCTAAGATTTCTCTTCTAGGTAAGGTCCTTTTCATTCAGGTGTAATCACATTAAGCCCGTTATCCGTACATACTCATAGTGTAGTGACCGGTTAGTGATTCTGATCTTTGCAATGGGATTTTGGTATAAGAATTGGTGTAATGCCGTTATTACCCAATTATAGCTGTGGGGGATCAGATCGTAATCTGCCCTACCGAGTTCAGCACTAGATACCTCTGAACCAGCCATAATGGGTAATGCCTTTTATTATTACTTTTCACTTTTTATTTTTTGTGGATGTTCGCGACCAGTGGAATTAAATGATCGTGTGAGGATCACCCAATTCATGGTCGTAACCATACATTTTTGCTTATATATATATATATATATATATATATATATATATATATATATATATATATATATATATATATATATATATATATATATATATATATATATATATATATATATATATATATATATATATATATATATATATATATATATATATATATATATATATATATATATATATATATATATATATATATATTCAAGGCAAAAAGATCATTCACTTATTTTCATCGATCCTACGCGTAGCGCATGCTTAGGCCGGAGCTGACTACGAGAATAAACTACTTAGGACCTGTTTTGTAAAATTAAAATCATAGCATGGGGAGAAGACGAAATTAACTCTAATATTTACAAGGTCTATGGTGTAAAAGACGATGTTGATTTTTCAAAAAGGGTACCTAAGATTAATCACACTCTATCCTAAACCTAAAAACTTTACTTATGGCTCAAAAAACTAAAAACATGTTGTATTCATTTTTAGCAAAAAAATTTCTCAAGGCTAGGAAGTGGTGGAGAAATTAAGGATACACGGCGCAAAATGACTCGTCAATCACATGTATTTTATTTAACGGCTAAACTACTAAAAGGGAAATAACTAAAAGATACTGAAAAATAAAGTACTGAAAAGGGAAATAACAGAAAAAGAAATAACAGAAAAGGAAATAACGGAAAGAAAATAAAAGCGATAAAATGCTCCTCCCACACTGAATTGGACATTGTCCCCAATGTTCCAAAACAAGTCTAGGTAGGAGACACCTGGTAAAACTAGTGAGGTCCACTAGTACCCTCGCCATCCTGAGGTGAACGTCCGGAACAACGGCTACGACTATGGCGGCGGTGATCTCTATCGAGGCTAAACTGTGCCATGCGCTCTGTGAGAGCAGCATTTGCAGCTTGTAGCTCCCTAGTCCGACCAATCAATGTGCCTTGTGTGGCCTCCATTAATTGGAAGTGAGTAGCGAAGCTAGTCTGCTGACGGTGCTGCTGGTTCTAGAAAGCCAATTGACTTTCCATGATGGTAGTCAGAGAGCGGGCATTTTGAATTTGAGACGCCTGCATGAAAGCCATGTTGTCGGCAACCTGTTGCTGGATCGTAGAAAGGAGGGCATCACGCCTCTCCTATCTAGCCATATGCTCTCTCCACATGTCCTCAGTGACATGGAAGCTCGGGACGGTACCTGCTGGAGGGTTAGAAGAAGATGGTGCAGTGTGTGATGGTGTAAATCGAGGAGGTGACTCTGTTTGAAAGTCATACTCGTCATCAAAGTTGTTCCCTCCTCTAAAGGACATTCGGAGGTAACGGACCAGTGAAAGCGGGAGGGCTTAAATCATAGGTCCAGTTACGCTCCAATCTAACGTCAGTGCGACGGGTACAGGGGAGGACAACACTTGGTACAACAGCATTACCAATCATAAGGTAATAGCCACCTTCCCTTCTTGCTTTGCAGAGGCGCATATCTTTCAAAAATTTCAGGCCTGCAGTACGAGGAGGAAGTGGCTCTAAAGTAGCAAGCTCGGTGGCCAAGCCAAGGTCACGAGCGATAGTAGTAACCAAGCCACCAAAAGAAATCGGTGCCCCCTTTTTTCGGACATAGCTCATGTGAGAAATCATAAAGGGCACCGGGTTAATTTTGGTGTCGGTGAGGCATGCTTGCATAATAATTAACTCTTTAGCATTCACCTTGTTCGGGTTTTCCCGAGCAAAGATGGTGGATGCTAAAAGGTATCGGAAGACACGGATGGCCGAATTATGGACACTCGAGGCTAGCAGGCCATCAAAAGAATTTGCTTCTTGGTTTGTAAGTTTTTGCCAGAAAGCATAGCCAGCGGTTGTCCATTCTGTATCTAAGGGTGCTTCACAAATAGCACCTTCCCCAAAAGGCATCCCTAACAACTCAGCTAAACCGTCGGTGGAGTAACTATATTCGCGGTTAAACATTCTAAATTGTACCCCACCTACGGTACTAGCAGTGTTAGGTGTGACATTATAAATAAGTGAACTTAAAAACTCATATGTCAACCTTGGGTAGGTAGGTTCTTTTGCAGAGAAAATATTATGCATGCCTATTTTATTTAATAAATGAAAAACACTATGATAAATACCTAAAGTGTAGAGACAGTCTTCGTCAATATACCTGGTTGAGTAAATTGTCGTAGACTGTAGCTTTTCGAGCAGCTTACTTTGTGTGGATCCTGGTTTGCCTCTTCGAAGAACATACCCATTGAAGTCCATTTTGATTGTTTTGAACGATTTGGAGAAAGATAAATAGTATGGTGGAGGAAGAAAATAGTGATTTTTATAGATTTGGAAGGTTTGTAGTGGGAAAAGAAATATAATAGAGAATTAGTTGAAGTGGAGAAATTATGGAAGGTAAGGTATGAAAATGTGGGTAAAATGAGGAAGAAAATGGGGTTTAAATAGGAAAAAATGGAGTAAATGGTGATTTTTCCGAAAAGTAGCCGTTTATTACCGTGGGAGGTCCGCGGGCGCGGTCTCTCCCTCCGCGGGCGCGGCCTGTTGAATTTCTAGCTGGGCCGGATTTTGTTCTTTGGGAAATTGGGCTTCAAAAATGGTGGCTTGCTCTTGTCACTTGGGGTGTACCTAGCGTTTTAAGGTGAAAACATATATATATATATATATATATATATATATATATATATATATATATATATATATATATATATATATATATATATATATATATATATATATATATATATATATATATATATATATATATATATATATATATATATATATATATATATATATATATATATATATATATATATATATATATATATATATATATATTTTGTAAAATATATGTGTATATCATACACATACATTTTATTTTCTAATTTTTGCAAAATAAAATAAAACAAGTTAAGAGAAAATAAAATAAACACACAATATATATGTAAATGTAAGTGAGTACGAAGTGCAACTGAATTGAAAAACAGAAAAAGTAAGTCTGAGAAATAAAATAAAAATAGTATAATAATAATAGCAATGGTGGACGTCTCATGATCAGATATCAGCAAAGTCATGTCCTCGCAGCTCAGCCACCTGGCGTCTGAGCTCAGCAATCTCGTGTGTCAAATCGTCGATCTTGCCAGCATATGTGGCACCATTTAGCTCTACCTGTAGGGTGAGATCAGCCACCTCCTGGCGAAGTGTAGCCATTGCAGCTCTCATGGCTGCCATCTGCGCTCTCATGTCGGGCTCCTGTAAGGTCAAGTTATTAGTATAAACAACGGTATGCTCAACCTCAGGTGCAAGCGTGTACTCTAGAGTAGGATTCTCTGTAATCGGATCCTCAGTGATCGGGTCGTCTGACTCTAGCTCTGACTCTGGTGAATACTCTGGCTCTGGTAGGTCGGTGATGTCTATAAATGTCTCGCCCCAACCCTCTAAAGTGTAGTTCCATTTTGCCCGGTTGGAGACGCAGGTCATCTGTGGATCAGGAAGGGTGAAATAGTAGACAGTTTGATCATCAATGAGGAGCCTGTACTGATATGGATGAAAAGAAGCTCGGCGCATAAGGTCATGGTCTAAGCAGAAGTCAATGTAGATGCGTGTACTACCACAGTATGGTGTCAGGCGGAGTAACTGGCTATCCCATCCCGGAGCAGATGCAATCAACGTCACATTCCCACCAGTGTGCAAGTATCCCTCAGAGGATGATGCGGCCATATCTAGACTTTCTATCAAGAAAGCTCCACTCGCAATGGGACGCGACTGACTAGCGCAGTATAAAAATAGTATCTCCTCTGCAGTCACTAAACGATCGCAATAGCTCCTCCCGAAGAAGGTATGACAAAGAATCATCTCAAAGTACCTGAAAGCTGGGTTATGAATCCTCTTAGATAGTTGCTCAGATGGGTCGAGGCAGCCACCGTCGGTAATAGCTCTCCAGAATCTGTCTATATCACTGCTCATGAAATACCCTAGAGGAAGCTCAGGGATGGCAGTAAGTGCAGTCTCGAATCCAAGCAGATCTCCAAACTGTCTAAAAGTAAAAGCATACTCTGCTCCGAACATGCGAAAACTAATCCGCCCACGGTCCTCTCTGGTGCCAACATAGGCCTCATACTCCAATGAGCTGAGGAACTCCAAGGTGAGGTTCCTGTAGGTCACGTGGATCTCGTCAGCATATGCATCCCAATTGACCTGATGGCACAAATAACGAAAACTGGCCTTAATGCCTAGTGCATCCATGCAAGCAGAATCAGGGTATCTAGTCGGAAGCATCGGTCGAGCAGACAGTGTAGCAAATCGCTCCCTCTGAGCGTCGTCTCTGAAGATGACATCGAGTCCATTAACGAAATCCATCTGAAAAAGGTGATATAAGAGCACTTGGTCCTGAAAAAGATAGATGAGTCAGTCCAAAATTACAAATTTAATTACATAAAAGAAAAATTAAAATTTAAAAATTAAAAATAAAGAAAAAAAGATTGTGGGTTGCCTCCCACGCAGCGCTTTGTTTAACGTTGTTAGCTTGACGATAAGATCTCACTTTTCACGTTGGGATTGGTGGGTCTATCAGAGTCTGACTAGAGTAGTCAATAGGCAGGTCACCTCCTCTATACAACTTCAGTCGTTGTCCATTTACCACAAAAGGAGTGCTTGAGTTATTCTTGATTTCTATAGCTCCTGATACTAACACTTTTGATACCTCGAATGGACCTGTCCATCTTGAACGTAGCTTGCCAGGAAAAAGTCGTAATATGGAATTAAACAAAAGAACAAGATCGCCTACATTGAATTCTTTCTTAGTAATTTTCTTGTCGTGCCATATCTTTGTTCTTTCTTTATAGATGATGGCATTCTCATAAGCATTTAGGCGAAGTTCCTCCAACTTATGTATGCCCAGAATTCGTTTCTCTCCAGCTCTTAGGTAGTCTAAATTCAAGGATTTTATATCTCAATAGGCTTTGTGTTCTAACTCGAAAGGTAAGTGGCAGGATTTTCCATAGACCAATTGATATGGGGTAGTTCCAATAGGGGTTTTGTAAGCTGTTCTATAGGCCCAAAGTGCATCTTTCAACTTTCCGGACCAATCCTTTCTGGATATTGACACGGTTTTTTCTAGGATTTGCTTGATTTCCCTATTCGATACCTCCACTTGGCCACTGGTTTGAGGGTCATATGGTGTTGCTACTCTATGTTTGACTCCGTATTTGTTTAAAAGTTTATTGAATATCTTGGATATAAAGTGCGGTCCTCCATCACTTATGACTAGACGGGGTGTTCCAAATCTAGGGAATATGATGTTCTTGAACAATTTGATCACTACTCTCGTGTCGTTTGTGGGGGCCGCTATTGCTTCTATCCACTTGGACACATAGTCAACTTCCACAAGAATATATTTATTTCCCATTGATGATGGAAAAGGCCCCATGAAATCTATACCCCATACGTCAAAGAGTTCTACCTCTTGAATATTTCTTAATGGAATTTCATCACGCCTTGAAATATTCCCAGTGCATTGACACCGGTCACACTTGGTGATGTAAGTGTGGACATCTCGCCATAAAGTTGGCCAGTAAAGGCCTGCTTGAAATATTTTGGCACATGTCTTTGATGTGCTTGCGTGTCCACCATAAGGCGCGGCATGACAATGTTTGATGATGCTTTCCACTTCCTCCTCTGGAACACATCGTCTAAAGATGTTGTCTATTCCTCTTTTGAACAAGAGTGGTTCGTCCCAATAAAAGCTTTTGATGTCATTGAAGAACTTTTTCTTTTGTTGAAAACTTAAGTCTGGGGGTATGATGTCAGCAGCTAGATAGTTCACAATGTCTGCGTACCAAGGTACGTTTCTTATCATTGAGACTTTTTCCGGTTTAAATTCTTTATAGGTTTTAGAGTCATCCTAGCTCATTGTTTTTATCCTAGCTATCAGTCCGTCTTAAGTGAAGTGTCGATACATGAAGGCTGTAAGACTCAGGATGAGTCGACACGAAGAGGGGATGTGTCGATGCATGGTAGTTGCAAGACTCAGGATGAGTCGACCAGTGAGGTGCATGTGTCGATACATGCTGTGATTTAAATCTAGGATGAGTCGATCCATAAGGAGGATGTGTCGACTCATAGTGTATAGATGAAGCAGGATGAGTCGATCCATAAGGTTTTGTGTCGATACATAATGTCTGGTTTTTGACAGAATTGGCTTTTAATTGCTGTAACTTGGGTTTTAGGATGATGTTTGATATGCCGTTCGAAGCGTTGATTAGCTAACGCGTCGAGCTTTATTCTAGGTGATTAAATGAAGAATAAGAAGTGTAATCCTAGCAGATAATGCAGGATTTAGAATTAATTCCCGTAGATGACCGTTGTGCTGATTTTTGAAAAGAATGATGAATAGTAGATGTTTAGAGGCTGGTGTTAGAATTGTGACAGTAGGATTAGTGACAGTAATGATATAAATTAGCAGAATAATAGGATGGATTACTGTACTATTAATATACAATTGAGTATTGGTGAGATGTTATTGACAAAGTTGTGTTCGATGATTTTGTGATGATAAATGATGTTTAATAAATTATGAGATGTTGTTAATTGAGATGTTTTGAGATGATTGAGATGTTGTTGTTTTGAGATGATTGAGATGTTGTTGTTTTGAGATGATTGAGATGTTTTGAGATGATTGAGATATTTTGAGATGATTGAGATGTTGTTGTTTTGAGATGATTTGAAATGTTGTTAACTTGGGTGTTGTTATTACATTCATGATGAGTCGCATACATTGCATTTTTGAGATGGAGCTTATGCTCGTTGAGATGGCCTGGATTGGCAAATTTTGAGATGAAGGCTATGCCTTGTTGATGCCTCTATTAATTGGCAGATTTTTGAGATGGGAGTTCTGCTCCAATGGTACCACATGCATTTGCATAGTTTTGAGTCGCATTATATGATTGAATAATGAAATGTATTTGATGTTGATGAATGAGTATATATGCTGTAATTATTGTTGATTATGAGATGAGAAGTGGTGATATTATTGATCTAATTTAATATATTAATTATCATGCGCTTTATTATATTGTTAGATATCTCACCCCTTCTGTTTGAATGTCGCCCTTATGTTGGTAACGTGCAGGTAATCACGAGTGAAGGTTGTATACCTTCAATAGTTCGAGTCGGTGTCATTGCTCTGATATGTAACACTCGGGGGGGATGAACGCTTACTGATTTTTGATTGTTGATTTTCAGTTGTTGAGTTTTGAATTGATTATTATTAAATATGAAATGTTTCGAAGTTGGTGTTTTATTTAAAGATGTTATTGAAGAATTCTGCTGCGTAGTTGTTGAATTATTTTATTAAAGATGCTATGTTGATGGTTCATCCGATGTTTTATTAAAAGTGTTATATATCCATGATGAATGCAATGAATTTGTTAGAAGAATTTGTGACGTCCCGATTCGTTTGTATGAATGAAATTTTATAACTCTGATTTATTTTTCATAATTTGCTTGGGGTAGAATTGAGGTGTTACACATGGGGTCGATGTTGTCACTTCTATCCTACATCAAAAGTTGAAGTTCCTGGTCAATGCAAAGGTGGTCACCATTTGTGGTGAAGAGGATTACATCGCCAGTCATCTAAGTACCTTCCGCTATGTTGAAGTGGAGAGAAAAGTACATTAGACTCGATGTCAAGCATTTGAAACCGTGCAGGTTGTTAGAACTCCTTGTCAAGAGATTAAGAAGCTGAAAGCCTCTATGGTATCTTATCGTCAAGCACAGGAAGTTGTTGAATCTGGTCACCCTGAAGGTTGGGGAAGAGTACTGGATCTCCCCACACAAATGGACAAGAAAGGTTTAGGCTTCATGGTTGGGAGAAGCACGCCAATGGCTATTCCCCTCAAGATTCAAGTTATTCCTCCTCTGATTCAGTTCATCAGTGGTGGTATTATCCATGAGGGAGCTTGTGCTGTGAGCGAGGAAGGAGATAGTAACTATGAAATTGACAAGTGGATTCGTCCTACTGTTCTCGGTCAAGAGCCTGTTAATTGGTTTACCAAAGACATCATTGAAGTCACCTGTTAATTGGTGATCACACTATAGGGCCACGATGTTTTTAATTTCAAAATTATCATCAATAAAGGATGTCTCTTTGCATTCAAATATTTCGCTCCTTGTCCTTCTCTTTATTTTTCAAAACTTTTAGTAATGTGTTTATATTTTTCTTTTTAATCTAAAACTAAAATAAAAATAAAAATAATCATACAGATATTGTCCCCCATTAATCCTGTACTTTATCGATAACGATTCTGCTATGGCTCATTATGACTTTGAAAATATGATCTATCAAGTTGATGAAGAAGCTGAAGAAGATTGTGAACTTGCTGAAGAGCTAGCCAGATTGCTGAGGCAACAGGAAAATGTCATTCATCCGCACCAAGAGACTATTGAGGTGATCAACTTAGGCACCGAGGAAGTTCAAAAAGAAGTCAAGATTGGGGCCGCATTAGAAGACAGTGTCAATCAGAGATTGGTTGAAATGCTTCTTGAGTATGTTGATATCTTTGCTTGGTCTTATGCAGACATGCCTAGGCTGGATGCAAATATTTTTATGCATAAGTTGCCTCTCAAAGAAGAGTATCCTCCGGTTAAACAAAAGCTTCAAAGAACTCATCCTGATATGTCTAAGAAGATTAAAGAGGAGGTTCAGAAACAATTTGATGCGGGTTTCTTGAAAGTTATCTCTTATCCGCCATGGATTGCTAATATTAAACCAGTGCCTAAGAAGGATGGTAACGTGAGAATGTGTATGAACTATAGGGACTAGAAAAGAGCAAGCCCTAAAGATAATTTTCCGCCCCCTCATATTGATATTCTGGTTGATAATACTGCTCAAGCTAAAGACATGGAGAAGACTACCTTCTTTACACCTTAGGGAACATTTTGCTACAAAGTGATGCCATTTAGTTTGAAGAATGTAGGGGCAACGTATCAACGTGCAATAGTCACTCTCTTTCATGACATGATCCATAAAGAGATTGAGGTTTATGTTGACAATATGATTTCCAAATCCCAAACAGAAGAGAAGCATCTTGTCCACTTGCTAAAATTGTTTGAAAGATTGAGGAAATTTATATTGAGGCTGAACCCTAACGAGTGAACCTTCGGGTGAGATCAGAGAATTTATTGGGCTTTATTGTAAGCGAAAAAGGAATTGAGGTTGATCCTACCAAAATAAAATCAATACAAGAAATTTCTGAGCCAAGAACAAAAAAAGAGGTTTGTGGTTTTCTCGGGAGGTTGAACTACATTTCTAGATTCATCTCTCATATTACAACCACTTGTGAACCTATATACAAGATATTTAAAAAAGATCAAACAGCTAGGTGGAATGACAATTGCCAAGCGGCATTTGATAAAATAAAAGAGTATCTGCAAGAACCTCCAGTTCTTTTTCCCCCTGTGGAAGGCAGACCCTTAATAATGTATTTGACAGTGTTGGAAAATTCTATGGGCTGTGTACACGGTCAACATGACGAGACTGGTAGGAAAGAACATGTTATTTACTATCTGAGCAAGAAATTTACTGATTGTGAGTCGAGGTACTCATTGCTAGAAAATACTTATTGTGCACTCGCGTGGACAGCAAAGCGTCTCAGGCAGTATATGTTGACTCACACTACTCTC
The DNA here is from genome assembly GCA_948472305.1 of Vicia faba. NCBI lineage: Eukaryota > Viridiplantae > Streptophyta > Magnoliopsida > Fabales > Fabaceae > Vicia > Vicia faba. Next base: position 1,632,754,141 of record OX451739.1, on the reverse strand, counting down.
TTGATATCCAAGATGGATCCAATCAAGTAAGTTTTTGAAAAGCCACCTATCACGAGAAAAGTAGCCCATTGGCATATGATTTTGACTGAATATGATATCTAGTATACTACCCAAAAAACCATCAAGGGTAGTGTATTGGCGGATTATCTTGTTCACCATCCTATGGAAGATGGCTATCAGCCGATGAAGTTTTAATTTCCAGACGAGGACATCATGTATATATGGGATTGTAACATCCTCGGCCCAGAAGAAGGACCCGAATCAGGATCGCAATGGATGGTGGTATTCGATGGTGCATTCAATGCATTGGATAATGGTGTCGATTCTGTAATTACTTCTCCTGAAGGTTTCCATACTCCTCTCATTGCCAAAATTTTATTTGATTACACTAACAACATGGACGAGTATGAAGCTTGCATCTTTGGGTTAGAAGCTGCTATTGATTTGCGAATCAAGATCTTGGAAGTATACGGGGATTATGCTCTTGTGATTAGTCAGATCAACATAGATTGGGAGACTCGTCACCTGAATTTGATTATGTATCGTGAGCATGTTTTGAAGTTGATCTCGTACTTTGATGAGATTACTTTCAATCATATTCCAAGAGAATAGAAAAACTTGGTGTACGCCTTGGCTACTCTGTCATCCATGTTTAAAGTCAGATGGGCAAATTAAGCCCCCTTTATCACCATTTTGAGGTTGGATGAGCCAATGTTCTGTTATGAAATAGAAGAAGAGGCTTCTGATGAGAAACCTTGGTTTTAAGATATCAAAAGATATCTTGAAACACACGAATACCCAGAGGGTGCATCTATCACATATAATAATACTTTGTGGAAGTATGTTTATACCCCAATTTTTGCCCTAAGATCCCTCTATCATCTCATATTAACCCAATCATATCAAGATCACACACACTAGGATTTGGTTCTTCTCATTATCTCTAGGTTTGCTCATGAGGGATCACCAAGCACCTTGATTTATATATCATGATCATATATGTCTTGTGTTAATTAAATTTCAACTAACAAATGTAATGAATGTTTGCACTATAAATGATGATACTATAGGTGAGGGCATAACACATTTCATCAGGTTGATTCATAGGATCATGAGTTTATTTCCATCCCTTATTCAACAAAGCTTCATTGAAATTTAAGCTTCATCATTTAGTGTGATTTAAAGTAATGTCATGACAAGGTCTAATATGGTTCATCATGCTTCAATTTTCCAAAGGAAGTCAAAAGATGCAAGAATTGATTGAAGAAGTTTGACCTAATTGGACAAGTTCTTGATTCCTTGATCACAAGTGTATAACTCCATCAATTCTCAACATTTAGAAGTGGTTATTGTTGCTACAGTTTCTTATTATCATCCACAACAATTTCTCTTCACATAGAAAAAGTATTTATACAAGAAAGATTGTCAAAATTGAAAGGGGTTCCCAAGTCATTTTGATGCTCTGGGAGTTAGGGCTTTGGACTTCTAAGAGCTATATATTGTCCATCTTGTGAGATTTTTGAGTGATTCCAAAAATGTGATTCTCTTTAAAGGTTTATCAACAAATCACTTCAAAAGTTTCAAGCAAATTTTGTGTGAAATATCACTAATGATTGAGAAAGATTACAAGTCCTCTAAATAGGCTATCAAGTCCCCTCATGTGACTTCAAATGCTCATAACTTTGTCAATTTTTGTCTCCTTGAGCCCGTTATTTTTCTAAAACAATATTTTGGGTGTCTAATATAACTTTGTTTTTATTAGCAAGACATGAACATGCTTATAAAGTGGTTGAAAATTACAAAAGATTATAGGTCTTTTGTGAATTTCCTCAAATTTGTTCACCGTTTTCCAAAGATCATAACTCTTTCATTTTTTATGATTTTTTAGTGATCTCAATTCCAAACTTCAATTGAAGAGGTCTTATTCATGTCATCTTAAAATTTAAAAAGAAAAATTTGAATGGAAGGCCATGTTTGAATGCAAAACATTACAAGACACTTTTGATGCCAAACTTAGAAATTTTTCTAAGTGTAGAAAATCCGTGTGTTTTTGCTGATTTCAAAGGGACACAACTTTTGATCCAAGGCACCAAATGCAACCATTATTTTCACATTGCAAATCTTGATTTAAGATCTCTCTAATGCTTCAAAAACCACATCATATAGCGCCCTACATTATTGGAACAATGGCTGTAAAGTTAGCTTTCTGAAAATGATTATAAGTTCAAAGTCAGGATTATTTTGGATTGGTTTGGCCTGTAAACACAAAGTTTTCACGTATTTTTGCTTCTAATCATGTTTAGCAACTTTCCAAAAGCAATTAGCACCATGAAACGCAGTTTTTGGCTGAGTTTTGATGCCAATAAAGTCACACATTGCTCATGTTTCAGATTCACACGAATTCACTCAATTATTGTCCCATTTGCATGCTTAAGCATTGCCTCATCCTCTCTTATAAATAAGATACACATTCCACCCATTTCCACAAGCTTTTGATAGCCAATTGACCCCTGCCAAGATCTCATTTGAACTCTTAAGGCTTGAATTCATTTTTTTCATTTCCACCCTTCAAATTCTTTTCAGTTAGCTTCGTTGGACTTCCCTGAAGCTAACCTTACTTCTGCCTTCAAGAATCATGACCTAAATCAAGCTCCATAAGTCCAGTTTCAGAGCTTCCTCCTTGAGTTTGAACAAGTAGTTTTCTCTACCAAGCCGCCTCAATTTTGTTGCTAAAACATAATGCTTGGTTCCCTAATGCTCGTGGTAACCTTTGTTTCCAACTGTAATTGAGTTTTATACGTCTGTTTTCAAATCCTTTCTAAAAAAATTTCCTCTATTTTTTCCAAATCGATTACGTTGTGGAAAATATAAATTTGGCGTGAGGGTAACATTAGAATCGTCATGAAGAGACGAAGCAAATGGTACCGGTCTCGAGCTCTAATTTTTCTATTTAATAAACCTGTAAATCGCGTAGACGAAGGTTGAAGATGACCTACGTGTCTGTCTTCAACCAATGATGAGCTGCCACACATTTTTTCAAATCTATTTAAATAATGGATCACATGTGTTATTCACTGAAGACCATGATATGCACAGTGCGTCTGATCCATTGGATTAGCTTACTAACATGTTTTGACTCTCATCCAATGGTCCATATTTTTCTAACTTTACTTTTATTTTCTGATTTTTATATTTAATTGTTTCGAACTTCAAAAAATCATAGAAAATTCATTTCTGACTCAAAAATTGTGAAAAAATTCAAAAAAATATTTTTAAATATTCTCTTTCTGATTTTTATTTTTTTATAATTTTATTTTTCAAATTTGATTTTTTTATGATTTTTTCTTTTTGTTTTGAATTGTTTAAAAGACCTCCTAGAGGAAAATTTTATTTTTGAGGACCAGTACACAACCTAGATGTCAAACATTGTATTATTCGAAAAATATAATGGAAAATGACGTATGTGTGTTGATTATACTGATCTCAATAAGGTATGTCTTAAAGATGCATACCCACTGCCTAACATAGATAGACTTGTAGATAATTTTGCAGGTTATAAACTCTTATTATTCATAGACACGTACTCGGGCTACAATCAAACCCCAATGGCAAGGAGCGATAAACAGTGCACCGTGTTCAAGACTCAATTAGGCAAATATTACTACAACGTAATGCCCTTTGGCTTGAAGAACACCGATGATATTTACCAACGAATGATTAACAAAGTCTTCCTAGCAGAAATCATATATAAGCTCAAGGTCTATATGGACTACATGATCGTCAAACCTCAAGGTGAAATTGACCACACCATGCACCTTACAAAGGTCTTCGACCAGGCGAGGAAGTGCTGAATGAGGTTCAATATGAAGAAATGCACCTTCGGCGTATGGGCCGACAAATTCCTCAATTTCTACTTAACTGAACAAAGAATAGAAGCCAACCCCGACAAATGAAGAGCCTTTTCTGAGTTCCCCACATCAAACTTGAAGGAATCTATCCAATACCTGAATGGGATGCTCACCTTGCTATCCCACTTTGTCGCAAAGTCTGCCCAGCATACGCTTCCATTTTTCAATCTACTGCTCAATGAAGCAGCATTCGAGTGGACGGAGGAGTGCGAGCAGGCTATCCCCCATCTTAAATAAGAACTTTCTCAACCGCCAATGCTATGCCGACCAGAGGACGAAGAGACTCTATACCTTTATTTGGTCGTCTCGACCGAGACCGTTAATGCGATCCTCATCTGAGAAACTGCTAAAGGGAAAAATCCAATATACTTCACGAGCAAAGCTATGCAAGGTCCCGAAGTCAGGTACCAGTAGATCGAGAAGGTTGTATTGGCCCTCATCAATGCAGAGAGGAGGCTAAATCACTATTTCCTGGATCATACGATTATTGTATGAATCGACCAACCCGTAAGGCAACTACTCGGTCGTCTAGACATGGCCGATAGAATGATGAAATGCTCGTTAGAGCTATCGGAGTTTGACATCCAGTACAAAATCTGAAAGGACCTCAAAGGCCAAGTCTTGGCCGACTTCATGGCAGAGATGACCACAACCACCTCCCCAATTGGCGAGGCGCACATGTGGACCATCTTCATAGACGGAGCCTCCAACTCAACAAGAAGTAGAGCAGGCATCATCCTCGAGAACGAGGATAACATCCTTATTGAGGTCTCCCTTGCTTTATCCTTCCCGACTTCAAAAAACCAAGTCGAGTATGAAGCCTTCCTTGCAGGGCTACGTCTGACCAAAGACTTGGGCGCACAGGAAATAAAAATGTTCAATGATTCTCAGCTCGTTGCCTCGCATGTGCGAGGAGAATACCAAGCAAAGAACAAACATCTCATCAAGTACTTAGCCTTTGTAAAAGAAAAGATGAACAAATTCCTCTATATGTAATTCAAGCATGTTCCTCACCAACATAACACCCGAGTAGATGTCCTCTCCAAACTGGCAAGCACGAGGAAGAATGGTGGAAACAAATTGATCATCCAAGAAATCCTCCCTTATTCGAGCATTGAAAAACCTTCCATGACACTCGACATAAACCCCATCAGAGACCAGAATTGCTGGATGGCATCGATATACCACTACCTCACCACGAGAGCACTACCTTCCGACCAAAAGGAAGCTAGCATGACTAAACAAAGAGAATGCTCCTACGTCTTGCTCGATGATAAACTCTACCGAAGAGGATTCTTCATCCCACTCCTGAAATGCGTAGATGAAGCCAGTGCCCCTCATATCCTGCGGGAAATTCACGAAGGATAAACGCCCAGCACCTGAGAGGAAGGTCCCTAGCACGAAAGGCCTTACGAGCGGGATACTATTATCCCACCATGAAACATGATACGAAGGAACATGTCAAAAATGCAACAAGTGCCAACGCCATGCAGACATGCACTTGGCACCGTCGAACGAGCTAAAGTCTTTATCATCCCCGTGGCCCTTCTCCTGGTGGGGGATGGACATCCTCGGCCCATTCATCGTGGGATCCTACTAAAACAAATATTTAATCATCGTTGTAGGTTACTTCACAAAGTGGATAGAGGCCGAAGCCCTCACCAAGATCACGATGCACAACATATTGCATTTCTACAAAAGAAACGTGCTCTCCTGGTTCGACGTACCTCAATCCCTCGTCATTGATAATGAGAAGCAGTTTACCGAAAAAAACTTCCAGGACTTCATTTCTAATCTAGGAACCAAGCAACATTTCACTTCCATCAAGCACCCTTAGACGAACGGGAAAGTCGAGGCAGCAAACAGAACATGGCTAACGGTCCACCGAATATCACGGAGTCATCCTGCTCCCAAAAAGAACGGGCATTCACCTCCAAGAATCACATAGCAGTTCAACCAGGATAGAGACCACATATTAGTCCCTTCTACCCACGTAGGATCCTGGAAGTCTCCATTATAGGCCTGGGCATCCAGCCCAAATGGAGAACTTGGCTCAACGCTGAGGGCTATAAATACTCTCTTTCATTAGAGGGTCAGGTACATTGTTTTACTACTCATTCATACTCTCTACTTACATCATGGCTATGAAACTTACTTTAGCATCAGAGCGTCTTGTAGGTACCCCCCCCCCCTCTCATTCACTTCAACAACCATAGAAGTTCAAGTGTTGTCGGCCACTAAGGATCCATTATGATCAAGCACGATCAGATATTATATCTAATATCTCAACATATCTAATTTGGATTATATTTGATATTATATCTAATATCTCAACATATCTAACTTGGATTATATTTGATATTATATCTAATATCTCAATAATAGACACCACAAAAAATACAAAGTTTAGTAGAACGTAACTGATATTTTCTCATATTCTTTGTTGTACTTTTCCCTTTTCTTGAGCCTTTCTGGAAACTTTTGAGATAAATAAAGAGAAAATAGTGCAAATTTTTTAAATTTTAGGCTATTAGACTAGTTAGGGATATGTTGTAGAGACTTGGGAAAACTCCTAAAAGATTGGTATCGTCTTAACACCGTGAGTCTCCTAAAATTATAGAAACCAAGCTGCATAATTATTATGACATGGCCTTAAATTCTCATCTCTAAATTAAGTCCTTAAGTAGTTTATCTTAGCAATCGACACCATCTTAAGCGTACTCTATGCATGGAAGCCGATGAATATAAGTGAATGATACAATTTTTGAAATAATGAAATAATGGGAATACACCATTAAAGTTAAGTGTCTCACCCGGTCGCATAACTCAATGGTTGTAAAACCAATAACCCATTATCACTTGGTTCATAGGTCTCTGGTGCTGAACTTGGTAGGGAGGATTATAGTTTGATCCTCTGCAACTGAAATTGAGTAAACAAAGAGGTTATACCGCTTTAAGTACCAAAATATCATGCAAATAAAGAGGATCACAGTCACTAACCGGTCGCCTTGTTATAAGTATACGGATAACAAGCTTAATGTGATTGTGCCTAAATGAAAAAGGACGAAAAATGGGATGAGTAAGTTTGGCCTAGACATAATAACATGATGCATATTGGTTTGTATAAAAAGAAGACTTATGACCGCAAATGCGGAATGTATTGTTATAATATCCTTAGTTTTCGAGTTAGTACCAATCAATACAACCATGACCGAAGAAAAGTCTATAGCCTAGTGTGATCGGTGGGAATGAGAACTGACTGTTTTTTAAGCTGGTTCGCGAAATGTCGCGGTAAGCAAGAGTCGCCACCGTCTTTTATTTTCTCCAACATGGAAAGGACAAAAGCACAGCAAAATTCCTTATTCGAGATGTTTCTCGGTTCGGGAGGTAGATTTATAGAAAGGGAAGGTGTTAGCACCCTTTCTATTCGTGGTTATCCACGGGCTCTTAGGTACTTGCTCTTATGTTTTCAAAAGATTGTTTGCTTTTCAAGTGTGTGGGTTTTGAAAAAAAGTTCGTTTGAAAAACTTCTAAGTAACTCTTGTATCAGTCCTCAAGAGTGTATGAAGTGTTTTGTTAAAAACTTTTAGAAAGTGTGGGTGCAAGAAGTTGTTTTTGTTTGTTTTGAAAAGAGCAAGTACCTATGAGATCTATCTACCCTAAGGAATTAAGCTGTGTAAGAGTCCTTTAGATAGTGCCATCCCACCATTGAGAGGTAGGTAGCACCATCGTTGGAGGTGTTCGGGTCAATTCGATTATAGGGACAGTGTGGTCACCGAAGCAATGGTAGGACGTCTTAGAAGTAACCCTAATGTCCTAGATCCTTTTATCCGAGGCAACCGTTTCGAGGCAACTGGATCTTCAGACAAAGGGCGACCTCTAAGACACCCTATACTTGATGACCACGTTCGAGGCAACCGGTGAGGCGTACCCTAAGAGTGGCATGTGCTTTGTGTGTTGTTTTTCAGTTAATGTTTTTGTACATGTTATTTGTGAGCTACGGATTGGTTTTATTTACATACATTCTTTCATGCATTGTTAACAGTTAGGAGTGCGGAAAATAAATTGTGGAAATGTAAATCTAACTATTACAAGGCGCGGGTCTATACATCGCCAAAGACAAAAACCCGTTTTGGTAAATAAAATGCAAGAAAATAAATAAAGCAGTAAAAGAGGTCCTATTTAACTATTACATATCTGGAGACAGTTACATAAATAATCAAAATAAAATAAATGCGCGTGAAAGAATTAAATCGGGAAGTCTTTAAGGTGTTGACCCTTTTAAGAAAAGAAATGATTTTTTTTGTCCTTTTTAATGAAATGGAATTAAAACTAATTATTAAACTAATTAATTAATTTATTAAAATAAAAAATGTTTTTTTTTGTATTTTTATGTTTTTAATGAAATGAAATAAAATGAAATAAAATTAAAAGTTAATAAAACCTAATTCTAAATTTATTTTAGTTATTAAGAAAAAGGGTTAAAATTGTCTAATTAAAATTAATTCAATTTATTAGTATTTATTTACAAAAATAAAATGAAATTAATAATAATAATAATATTATTACTTTTTTGATTTTTTTTATAGAAAATAAATTAATTATGTTAATAGTTAATAAAAGGAAAAAAAATAAAATGAGACAAACAAAATATAAAAATGATAAAATAAAAATGCAAACCCCAGGGGGGTTTTGGGCCAGATTGGAGTGTGTATTCAGAAATTCCAGCCCATTAAACTTCCAAGCCTGTTGACTTTCTGGAATCCAGTGCTTGCTGGTTGACTGGGCGCATGGTGAGGACCACCTCCTGGCCTTCAGATCTATGAGAGAGGCCACTTGGCGCTTGGATCTGTGAGGTGTATGGTGCTCAACATTTGGGAACCTACACAAGAACGCTTTAGAAAAAATAACATGGAATTATGGGGGGACCTGGGAATCGAACCCAGGTCCCAACGCTTGCAAAGCACCTGGCCAACCACTACACCACTCATGCGCATCTGTTAGTAAAATAAGAAAACAATATAATATAGGATAAACGCACTATAGGCTGAAAAAAAGAAAAAAAGTAGCGCGCGTTTTTGAATGAGCCAATGGGATGTAAGCACGCCATCATCTTCTTCGTGTTTCCTGCAAAATAGAGATTAGATAGCGGGGGTTTTTAACCCCCACAAAACAAAACTGCAGAAAATAGCGACTAGGCGCTCAGTGCATATAAAAAAGGCGCGAGGTATGTTTTGTATTCGTCTCATCACGCTGATTTCAACCATGGGTGTTTGGAGTTCTGATTTTACAGTATGGGAAAAGCCCCAAATCACAAGCTTTGAAAACCTAGCATCCGTCCATGGTGGTTTTCATTTTAAGGCACCATATTCAAATTAACTCATGTCAAAAGCTTCATCACAATGTTAGAAACACAAAGCAATATTCAAAATGTGTTAATGATGCGTGAAAAATGAATTTAGATTATGAACAAAATGATGAACCGTGTGACTGTATTGAGGTGATTCCTGAAGGTCTAAGGCTTGTTCTTGATGGCAAAAGGTTCCTGGGACTGTTGGGAACGTGTTTGGATCAAAAGAAATGCTTGAATTGCACTGGAAGGTTGAAAACAGTTTTCACTTTTTTGCTTGGGTTTTTGAATTTGGTTCTTTTGTTTCAGAGCTTTCTAGGTCGTGTAAATGGTATGAGAGGCTTGCATATGTATCCTTGAATGAGAATCAGTCACTATTATGAGCTCTTAACCAATGCAATTATGTTTTGAGATTTCCATAACCACCATTGAAGAAACTTGCCTTTTTTGTCCAAATTTGAATTTTATGCTTAAAATGGACCTTACACGAATTTGGTAGGTGGATTATGATGTATCAAAGTCATTCAAGCCACAAGATATCCCTTAATTAATTTTTTTGATTTTTATTTGAATTTTATGGATTTAAAATGAAATAAATCAATAAAATTAAATAAAAATAGAAAAAATAAATGTTTAATCTTGAATTTAATCATGGGACACGTGGGTGGCATGACAAGGATGAATCAAGTGGAAAACAGTGGGCCCTTTTGTCAAAAATTGAAGTTTCAAGGATAGTTGACTTTCGTCATTTCACAAAAATTTCCCAACTTCTCCAATGCATATCTTGCTCAATTTCGATCATATGAACATGTTCTTGGACATTTTGGAAAGGTCTTGAAGTCCTCTAACCAATGCCTTTGGTCCCATGGCATTTTGATTTACCAATCTCTAGTTATGGTCTTTGACTTAAAGTGCTTTTTTGTTGACTTTTGAAAATGACCTATAATGTTGAAATTGATAACTTTTTGTGAGAGCATTTCTTGGACTTGGAATGTGAAGATGAGTTGTAGGAAATGTCATCCCCTTTAAAATGAGCATTGGATGGGATTTTTCTGATGAACCATGAAAAAGTTATGCCTTGGTCAAGTTATAGTTGACTTTTCAGTTGTCCAAAAATAGAAACTTTTGCATCTTGATGATTTTTGAGCCATTCTTGTGAAATCATGGTCAAGATTTGACCAAATGATGATTGTGGCTTCAAAATAAGATTTTGACCAAAAATTTTGACTTTTGACTGCCAAATGACCATTTTGCCCCTACAGTTGATTGTGAAGCAATTAGGGTTTTTGACTGTGCAACTTGACCTTGTGAGCCTTGAAACTTGACATGTAGGTGCTTGACAATGTATATGAGCATGTGGGACTTGATTGAGCCCTTGAAAACCTCAACTTCCTTGCAAGAACCAAAACCCTAATTTGACTGGCTTATGAGGATGGTTTGACTGTGCAGCCCTTGAGTAGATTTGAGATGATGCTTGCCAAAACTTTGAAGAATATGGGAGGGCAAATTTTGGGGTACAACAGTTGCCCCTGTTCAATCTTCTTAGACCTGAGGATGTAGATTGGCTTGTGTGCCTTTCGTGATCCGAAGGTGGAAGATGATTGAACACTAGAGTGCCCAGAAATTTGCACTCACATAGTTGAGTATCAGCAGTGTGATGGTGGGAATGGGCTTATAGATGCCATTTGGAGAGATGATGGATAGGGGGATGGGCTTATAGATGCCATCTGGAAGTGTGACAGGACTTTGTCGGGAATGGGCTTATAGATGCCATTTGGAACTGTAATGGATAGTTGAATCTGAATAAGAAATAGAATAGCTTCCGTGTCTGGGGCATATCTAGTCTATATCTAATTGCTGACGTCTGAATAAATGGTAGAATGACGGTCGTGTCTGGGGTATGAGTAACAGAATGTCATCCGAATCTGGATCGTATCTGGACTGAACAATAGAATAGCATCCGGGATGGAGCATCTCTAAGTTGTCTTTAGAAGTTTGAATCTGAATAAGCAATAGAATAGCGTCCGGATCTGGAGCATCTCTCGGCCATCTCCGGAGAGAAATCTGAATAAGCAGTAGAATATCATCCGGGTCAGGAGCATCTCTAAGCTATATCTGAAAGGAAATCTGAATAAGTATCAAAATGTCGCCATGTCTGGGTTGCATCTGAACTATCTCTGGACGGAATCTAGAATAAGTATCAGAATGTCGCCATGCCTGGGTTGTATCTGAACTATCTCTAGAAGGAAATCTGAATAAGAAATAGAATAGCATCCGGATCTGGAGCATCTCTAGGCCATCTCTGAAAGGAATCTCTGAATAAGCAATAGAATAACAGCCGGGTTCGGAGCATCTCTGAGCTATTACTGAAAGGAAATCTGAATAAGTATCAAAATGTCGCCATGTCTGGGTCGCATCTGAACCATCTCTAGAAGGGAATCTGGAATAAGCAATAGAATAGCATCCGTGTCCGGAGCATTTCTAAGCTATCTCTAGAAGGGAGTCTGGAATAAGTATCAGAATGTAGCCATGTCTGGATTGCATCTGAACCATCTCTAGAAAGAATCTCTGAATAAACAATAGAATAACATCCGTGGTTGGAGCATCTCTAAGTTATCTCTGAAAAGAAGCCCTGAATAAGCAACAGAATAGCGTCTGGTTCTGGAGCATATCTGAGCTATTTCTGAACAAGCAACTCTGAATAAGCAACAGAATAGCGTCCATCTCCGGAGCATTTCCCAGCTATATCTGAAAGGAAACTCTTGAATAAGCAAAAGAATAACATCCATATCTGGAGCATTTCTAAGCTATCTCTGAAGAGAAAATCTGAATAAGCAAAGGAACAGCATCCGTATCTGGAGCATTTCCCAGCTATATCTGAAACTTTGAATAAGCAAAAGAATAGCATCCATCTCTGGAGCATTTCTACGCTATCTCTGAAGAGAAAATCTGAATAAGAAAAAGAATAACATCCATGTCTGGAGCATTTCCCAGCCATCTCTTTAATCTCTTTAATGTAGATATGCCTTGTCTAGATACAGGTATCGAATCCACAATCAATCGCTCACAGATATGCCCTGGCTAGATGCAGTTATCGAATCTGGAATTGCGACAGTTGATAGTAATCGTCTTTGGATTGACCTTTTTCCTGAAAAGGCAAAACATCAGTTGTATGCAATGTCATGATGCATGAACTGCATGATTTTAAGATGTTCTCAAAAATAAATGAGATTTGTGTTGTATGATGCATATGCATGTTATAATGTATGAAGATGTGATGTTTATGAATGTATTTTCGTTTAGGAAAATAAATCCTTGACGAATGCCGGGAATTTGTTGAATCATGGGCCGATGTTTGAAGAGTAGAGCTCTTCATTTCCGTTGGGGATGATGGTTGTAAGAATAAACCGGTAGGAGAAGATGACTCCGTTGGGGAATAAACTTGTTGGAGAGATTACTCTGCGGGGAATTACTCTGTGGAGGAGATATATTTCGCTGAGATTTGACGATAACTCCGCTGGAGATACCGTTGATAAGTTATGTTGGGGAATCTGATGAACTCCGCTGGGGGGATAGGAAGAACTTCGTTGAGGACGATCTTTCCGTGGCAATTAGCTGAGGATAACCTAGTTATAAGCTCTGGTGAGGAATAACCTTTGAATAATGCCGGGGGGACGCGTTCGTGCTCTGAAGGGGATAAGCTTCCAGAATCTACTGGGGATAAGCTTCCAGAGTCTACTGGGGAGATTGATTCAACTCTCCTGGGGAAAATTTTGAACTGTAGTGGGGAATGGCTCCACTGGGATGTCTGGTGTTTCGCTGGGGAATAATCTTAGATCAAGACTGCCGGGGATGCTTGCTTAGGAACATCTGTATACTCTGCTGGGGAATATTGAGATTTTCTGGGGATGCCCAAACTTCCTTAAGGCTACAGTAGACTAAATCTGCTTGGGGAGAGTGTCGCTGACTTGCTGGAGATACAGTGCCTTGTTAGGGCTTACGGGAGACCAACTCTGCTTGGGGAGAGTATTGCTGATTGGTCTTACTCCATGGGGAGTGAAGGTATCTTGGTTATTTTCTTCAGTCGAACCTACCTTGGCACCTTGGTTGACAGAGCAACTAGATCGCTTGGACAACTCATTATTGCCCCTGTTTCTGATGTGGGAGAAGAAGATACCTTGTGAGGTGTTAGACAACTGCCGATTCGACAAATCTTCTTCTGGTAGGCGAGTGACGAGATGACGGGACATAGTCGTACGCTTTGATCCCTAATTTTTGCCTGGACCGCCCTTTCGGGTTTTCAATCCACCGGGATACCCATTTTTTGCCCAAGCCGCCTTTTCAGGTTTTCGACTTGTCGGGTGTACAAATTTTTTCATTTCATCCCTTATTTTTGCCCGAACCCTTTTGATTCACCGGGAAGCCCTTTATTTTTGCCTAGGTGTGCCAACCTAGCGGGTCTTTGATTATGCGCAGTATTTTTTCGACTATGTCCGCGCTCTCAGGATGTAGGGGGTGCCCCTGTTGTTGTGTTGCCATGCCACCAGAAGATCTTCGCTTGATCGTCCAATGCCCCAAGTGACTCAGACGGAGATTTGCCCCAAGCTGGTTGGCCTTTTGAGAGATTCTCCGAATCTTGACTTAACTGTCCCAGGTGATGGACAATGATCATGCCATGCCCCTTGGTTGGGAGTGCTTTTGTTCATCAGATATTCTTCGTGCGAACATCTATGTTGTTCAAACAAATAGTCATATGCAAGCAATGTTATATTTAAAAATGCAAAGCTTATGTCTGTCTTGAAGTTTTTTGAAAATGCATTTTTTCAGTAAAACAAGCAAATTATGTAACATGTGATGTCAACTCAAGATTTTACAGCGAGCCTTAAAGAGTCAGGATACCTTTGTAACAATATGCTTTCGAACTAACCCATGCTTCAGCTAGGACTTTTAAGGGTTATAACGTGGTCTGGTTCACGGTTTGAGAAACAAAGGATAAAGGCTCAAATTTATCTGTACCCACCCGCTCTTCGTGATGTTCTTCAAACCTAAACTCAGTTGATCGTGCGTCAGACCTTGTTTGAGCTTTTGCTATGATGTTCCGGTGATGGTTCGAATGTTAACAATTTATTTTGAATAGGCAGTCATTTCTTTTTTTGTCGAAGGTTTGTATGACCTCTTACCCTTTTTTTTCGTTATCCCTGTTTTTTGCCTGAACTGTTTCCTTTTTTGGAATTACAGTCAGCGGGATGCCCCAGTTTTGTAAGTCTCCTTCATAGGTTTTGACTTGTTGGGCTTTTATTTTGAAAGATGATGACTGCCTGTTTTTTATGATTATTCGGAACCATCACTGTCTTTTGTTTTGGAAGGAATCCTTTGGTGCCATTCGTTGTGCACTTGGATCAACTGAGGAAACTACCCTGCCCCAGGTTATGATTAAGGGTTTTAATTTTCGAAAAGAAAAACTCCTACTTCTTTGGCTCGAAGGGGTTGACGAGGGATTATCATCCTTATAACTCCAGTGTTTAGGAATTGAAACAATGCATGTACCTCATTAGCGGGGTCTGTTCAAAAGCATACTGTAGATTGTGGTATCGTTTTCGCCATCCTCCCTCAAGAGGCCTAGAATTATTAACTGAGCGTTGATCATCACAAAAAATATGAAAGCAATTTGAATATAGTGAAAATAATTGGATTAATTCAAAAACAGACATATGCAGTGTATTAATGAAATAAAAGAGTTTGCTATGACATTAATTGTTTGTATAAGCAAAAAAATACAACTCGGAAATTCAAATAAACAAAAGCCTTCAATGATTGGGCAAAGGAGCAGTGATTATGTTTGGAGTTTCTGGTGCTTCAAACTGAATCTCTCCGGCGTCAATCATATCTTGGACCTTGTTCTTCAGAGCCCAACAGTTGTCTGTAGTATGCCCCGGGCTATCAGAATGGTATGCGCACCTATCGTTGGGATGATAGTTAGGAGCAGAAGTGTTTGGATTCCGGAGAGGAGCCCTTAAGGTAATCAGCCCTGCCCTTAACATTTGTTGTAGCGCTTGATCCAGTGACATGTTGATCTTAGTGAACTGTCTCTTGGGTGCGACCTCCTTACGTTGCTGCCCCTGTCCTTGTTGAGCAGGCCTAGGATTAGAGATTTGGATTGCCCCTACATGTTGATCATGGCGACCCTTTTTACTATGCACAGCATTGGACTCCTTCTTCCCATTGTAAGGCTTCTTATGAGTATCAGCAGGTGCAGCTTCTTGAATCTTTCCAGCCTTGATACCAGCTTCAATCCTCTCCCCGGTCAAGATCAAATCTGTAAACCCAGCAGAAGAATTCCCAATCAGATGGTTGAAGAAAGGACCAGACAGGGTCCCCAAGAACATGTCAACGAGATCACGGTCAGTCAAAGGTGGCTGCACCCTGCCAGCCAGGTCTCTCCACCTTTGCGCGTACTCCTTAAAACCTTCACCCATCCCCAGTGACATACCCTGGAGTTGGGTACGCGTAGGAGCGAGGTCGGCATTATACTGATACTGCTTATAAAAAGCAGTAGCCAAGTCCTCCCAGTTATGAATAGTGGTTCCATCCAGCTTATAGAACCATTTGAGTTGAGTCCCTGAAAGACTCTCCTGGAAGAAATGGATCCATAGATTCTTGTCTGCCGTGTAAGGCTGGATCTTCCTTGCGTAGGAACGGAGGTGCAACTTAGGACAGGAAGCCCCGTCGTATTTTGCAAAGGCAGGCGCCTTGAACTTGTGAGGGATCACCACCCCAGAAGATAAACCTAGGTCCCCAAAGTCCAACCCCGGCACACGTTGAATCTCCATAGCATTTAACCGGTCCTCCAGCTGTTTGTACTTGTCCTCAGCAGGAGGGTACTGTTCATCATTGAAATCTGTCTCAGTGTCAGAGACTACGGGACTAGGAACCCTTCCCTCTTGGTGACTGCCTTCCCCAATAGATGGAGTAGTCCGCTCAGCTTCATTCTACAGTGTATTCCCAGATCTGCGTCTAGGGTTGAACAAAACAATCCTCTTCTTCTTTTTTTTCAAAAGTAGAGTCTTCAATTCCTGTTGTCCTTGGGCTAAGCTCATGACTAGCTCCTGGAACTGGGTGTTCTGGGCTTGGAGGGCCTTGATAGCTTGTTCATTGGATGATTCAGGATTCATGATGACTGCTGAAATAAACAACGAAGAAGGTAAGTGACCTGTAAAAAGTGTACCTGTAATGCAATGATATGTATGTATGCATGCGATATTTTCAAGGGTCTCGCGGGGTAAACAGAGAAGCTTGTTAGAATTTGAATCTGGTGGCTTGATTGAAGGAACTGCATATTGTTGAGAGTCCTTCTTCAAGAGTCAAGGCTCACCATATCAAGTGGGTCATAGCCCCTGACTCAAGTCACCATGTTTTGATCTCTGAACAACCTTGGCTAGAGGAAAATAAATCCCTTTTGCCCCTTGCTAGACAGTTGATTCATCATGACCTGCATCACAACCCTTGAGACCCTTAAAATGGATTAGTCCTTATGCAGGATGTATGCAATGGTATGATGGCATGATGTTATGCTATGCGTGGAGTGATGTAAGTAAACCCTGTTATGAGTCCAGGTTAAGGACTGTAAACAAACCATGCAAGAAACTCCGGTGTTAGATAACAAGCATGCAAGTAGTCAAGTTTGAAAGCACACAAGTCACACAAGACAGCCTTAGAGCTTAGGCCAGCATGAAGTTTGGGGTACTACCCTCTTGAAGTTGGTGGGCTCAAAAACCTGTCCTATCAAAAGTAACCGGGTTCTAAGGAGCTCAATATCATTGGGTTGTTTTCTGTGTTCATTGTTTTGATTTAGCCACTGAACTGGCGATCAAAATATTCCAAGAAAACAACCCTCAATGAGTGTAGTATCGAGTATCAACCAACTTCGGACTGCACCAAAGTCAGTCATCTCACTGCCCCTAAAGAGGCCATGATGGTTCAATTAAGGTTCCTAAGGTCAGTTGATGCTTCACGACACCACGCGGCGGCCCCGTACTCTCCTTGACTTGACTCAAGGGTTACCGGTACTCACCAAAGTGCCACATCAACGTAGCAAACTGCTTCAACCATGTTGGTATACCCCGCACAGTTCCCTCACAGTTTGTTGCTACTTTCTAAGAAGGTATCCCCCAGATCCGGGTTAGGATCTATGAAACTCCCAAAACAGGCCCACAATATTAAAGCAAACAGATCAAGCAATTGAAAACATGATGATGAACTATTCCTAGGGTACACCCCACTTATTAAGTCCCCAGCAGAGTCGCCAGTTCTGTGATCGGTGGGAATGAGAACTGAATGTTTTTTAAGCTGGTTCGTGAAATGTCGCGGTAAGCAAGAGTCGCCACCATCTTTTATTTTCTCCAACATGGAAAGGACAAAAGCACAGCAAAATTTCTTATTCGAGATGTTTCTCAGTTCGGGAGGTAGATTTATAGAAAGGGAAGGTGTTAGCACCCTTTCTATCCGTGGTTATCCACGGGCTCTTAGGTACTTGCTCTTATGTTTTCAAAAGATTGTTTGCTTTTCAAGTGTGTGGGTTTTGAAAAAAAGTTCGTTTGAAAAACTTCTAAGTAACTCTTGTATCAGTCCTCAAGAGTGTATGAAGTGTTTTGTTGAAAACTTTTAGAAAGTGCGGGTGTGTTTACCGTGGTTATTGGTAAACAACCGCTGATCCTCCAAATGGTTACTTATTTGGTTACTCGCAGGATCGATCAGATTGATCCTAGGACATAGGTTGATTTTGAGGTTTTGATTAAATTGGATATTGATTAAGTGGCAATAAAATAAAGAGGCTTTAAGTAAATTGCATGAAGAAGTAAGCTTGGTAAAATAAATGAAGGCTTAAAGTAAAGGATTTCGACAGGAAAGTAAGGAAGAAAGCAAGTAAATTTCTGGAAAAGTAAATGACTTTGATTAATAAAGTTGGTGTTTCACACATACATTTCTCAACAATTCTTTCTCACACGCTGGGTACTCGAATCTATATGAGTGACTTTGTATATAATTGTGAACACACGTGAGAAACTGCGTGAACTACTACTATTTATACTAAAACATCCCAAGTAACCGTCGGGCAGTTACACTGCTTCGAGATGATTCCACTTGGCACGTTCTCAACGTTCGACGCCCCAGATCTTTGCACGTCGCACTTGGTAACCGCTGGAAACCGTTTTCCCTCCAAACGCTTGAATTTCAAACCGTTCCACTCTGAACCATCGAACACCTTCGTCGAGAAGCATCTTCGACGAGAAACACCTTCGACGTCGAAGGCAACCAACCTCTCTCTTGGAAGAAATCTTCTAAGTACATTGCCATCTACGATGGGCATTTCGACGGACCTGGCTGGTCGAAAACATCCTTCAGCTTTGATGGCTGACATTAATGAACAAGGGTGTCGAATTTAAGAGCCAACAAATTGCCCCCCAAGAATGCCTTATTTCGACTCTGAAAGAAAAAGGCATTCTTTGAAATACCATTCGACACCTGTCTTTTCACTCTTAGTCACAAATTAAATTGTGCACTTTTTGTTGTCTACTACCAACCACTGACAATCCCAAAAAAAAAACCATCATTTATCCGTACCTAAGACGTCACCTCAGTACGGCGTGTAGTGTGCCAAACGTCATTTCACAAATTGTCATCATGACAATTCCAAAAAACGAGGGCGCACGCTGCACCCCTCCATTTCTGCAGAACGGCTAAAACAACAGGGAGACGCCACGTGTCCCACTACCTTCTGCAACATTAAATGGCATTTAATGTCCTCGATTTTGGGGATTTCCCCCACTACTATAAATAGCAGTAAGTACCCATTGTGGGACTTTTTACGCTATCTAGCTTTCAGACTTCTTCATTTGCATACAAACTTGTCAACTTTGCAAACCTCTTTTCTTCACTTCGTCTTCAACCTCACCACTAACAATGGCATTTGGTTCTTCCAATGCTCCTAGCGCCAACGCACCATCTGGAAACGTCAAACCTAGGGTTTTCGCCACCGCTCCAGTAGTAACTCCCACGGGCCAACGAAGGGTCCCTGAACCTTTGGATATTGTTGTACGTGATGCTTACTCACGCCACCTTATGATCCCGGTTGGATATTCCAACCAGATCTTTGCTATGTCTGGCCCATTGTACCCAAGCATTGTTGAGGCCATGAAGATCAAAAGTTATTTTCCGGTAGTTGAGAGAATCAAACCGGTTGCATGCTCCAAGAAGGACGCAGAGGATAATGAAGACCCTGCTAAAGAGAAAATCGACCTCCGTTTCTTCAACAAAGGTGTTAGGGCTTTCAGGTCTGGCCCTAGCCTTACTCCTGATTATAGTGCTTGGCTGGAAAAGATGGAGAAACGCCAAACTTCGATCTGGAAAGACATGGGGATTTTCGACCTGGTTATGCTGTCGAAGACAGGTCTTAACTATTCCCCAGAGATGTTGATAGCTTCTTTACTCTTCTGGGACTACACCCACTTCACCTTCCATCTTCCCTGTGGAATGCTGACTCCCACACTCTTCGATGTGGCCGCCATCACTGGCCTTCGACCTACTGGGGACTACTTCGACCCGGAGGAAATGTCGGAGGATCAGATTGGATTCTTTGCCACAAAGCCAACCTACACCACCTTCATCAATCACTACCACGACAGGTCGACAGATGCTGTGTCGGATGTCGAACATATTGCGTTTCTAGCCTTATGGCTGACACGCTTTGTGTTTTGCTCCAAGTCCTTACAGGTGACCAAGAAGATGGTCACTCTCGCCACTCAACTCCATCACGGCCAAAATATCTATTTGGCAGAATTGATTTTGGCTAGCCTGTATGAGTCGATTAGTAATGGAGCGACTCTTCTGAAGATTATCGAGAACAGGGCCAGTCTGCTGCTTGCTGGACCTTTTTGGCTGCTCCAACTGTGGCTCAATGCCACCTTCGAATCTTTCTTGCCTAAGAAGATTCAGATAAATGAGCAGGCTCCAGAGATAGCGAACAGACGCGTCGAAGGAACCAGATTGGCTCTGTTGACTCCAATGGAAGATGGGTTGGAGCTTCAACAAACCTTTACAAACTTTGTCCTGATGTTTGCTAAAAGGAAAGAGTTTGTTTCGACCATGGCTCCGTTTGCTCGACGGAAGGTTGGCCCAGAGTGGTTCACAAGGCCACATCCTAGGACGTCGAGTGGTCCTCAGGTTGACGAACATACAACAATGTGGGAGGCGTTCCTCACACCAAGAATCATGCCTCTTCGATTCAGGAGCTCTAAGACTCACTTGAGTCTGATTGCATATCAACCAAACCTGGTGTCTCGCCAGTTTGGTATTATTCAAACACTACCTTCTCCAATTTTTCCAAGGGAGAAGTCTATGTTATACTTCTGCAACGACTACACCGAAGAAGCTGCCACTAAGCATATCGGCAGATATGCTGGTCGAACAGTTCTTTCGTTGTTTGACTACCAGCTTAACTTTCTTTGCTCACCATCCTTCGAGGAGTGGTGGAAAAGTTATTACGCTGAGGAGTTTTTCGACGAGAAGGACTTCGTGGATGAGCTTCAGAAATCTTTTGTCCTTGTCTTGGACAAAATAAAGAAATGTAAGTTCATCCTTTCAAATTACTTTGTCTTTCTCTTTCGACTGCTAGCCTGTTAATTATTTTATCTGCTTTCAGTTGTTCGAAAGCCTGCAGCCAAGAAGGCTACAGAAGGCCAACAGGGAGGAGGCCCCTTAACAAAACCTCCACCGCCGGCGAAGACTATAGCGCCGGCGAAGACCACAACAAACCAACAGGGGGAAGGCCCTTCGAAAAAGGCTTCTGCACCGGTAACCAGACTTTCATTATCTTCTTCTGGCTTTGACTTTTGACTTTCGATGCAACTGCTAAATCGAACTCCCATTGGTTTTTTAGGCACCTTCGCCCAAGAAACGGCCAGCACTGACGGTCGAATCCGGGAGCGACGAAGAAGATGATTCTCCCCCTGCTCCTCTAAAAAGGCGAAAGCTGAAGAAGGACGTTCCTGCTCCTGAGGGTCGAACAATTAGAATAAAGGTTGCTGGGAGAAAGCCCAGGCCACCTCCAGTAATCATTGAGGAGCCAACGGAGGAGGAATTAAATGTTCTTCTCAATAAGCCTGTCGAAAGCGACAATTCCAGCCCTGGGGCTGAAGCTAATTTACAGGTAATCTCTTAGATCTCTTTGTAATTCAGGTGCCGATACCTACATTCGACTATGTCTCTTTCGAATTTTGAAGATTCTTCTTCTTCTTTTTTCAGGACACCACTGAAAGCTCACCGCCAAGGACTTCTGAAACATTGGAGTCTGCCGAACTCAGCAGGCCACAAGAAAAAGACTTGGCGAACGATGAAGCCCATACTGAAATAAATGAGGCCAATGCTGAGACGGCAGAAAAACCAGTAGAAGATCCTCAAACAGAAGAGCAACAGCCAAAAGAGATTCAGGTTGTGGATCTGTCGGAAGAGAATCGTGACGAAGGGGACCACGGCAACGCTGGTGAAGAGGATCAAGGTGCCGCCAGCGAAGAGAACCAAGGTGACGCTGGCGAAGGGCACCATGATGACGCTGGCGAAGGGCACCATGATGACGCTGGTACTGCCACAGTCCGAGTCGAAGGGAATCAAGTCGAGGCAACTGTCACTCAACAGCCTCAAACCCAAGACAATGCTGTTGTAAGGGCTGTTACCTCAACAAAGCATAGGTCGAAAGAGGACTTAGAACTCTTGAAGCAAACTGATCCTGTTAGTTATCTGAACGCCATCATCGAGAGCAAAAGTTCGTCTGATGCTAGTCAGGAGGTTCCTACCCTGTCGGGGAAGTCCACTGAAACTTCTCCTCTCGATGAGGCTTTGACGAAGGTTAAGGCTCAGTTTTTCAAGAAGGACTTGATGAAAGCTTTGGAGGGGGACCCTACTGCTCCATCATATTTAGGGGCTGTTTTGAATGCCGTAGACTTGTTAGCTGTGCCTCCAGAAGTCTCAGGCTTTATCATGGAGTTACACTCCATTATTGATCAAGTCTCAGCAGATTATCGGCGACAAAGGGGCTTTAATAGCCAGCTTGAAGTGTTATATGGCAAAAGCTCTTCTGCATGGACTGTTGTTTCGGAGACAACTTCTCGAATTGCGGAGTTGTCGAAGCAAAAAGCATCTAAACAAGAAGAAGTTGATGCCATCGATCGAGAGAATGCTTCCTTCAGGGCGCAAATCGAAGAAATAGAGGCTAAGATAAATGCCAATACTAAGCGCAAGGAGGAACTTCTCTCGACCGTCCCAGACACCGAAAGTCAAACTGAAATCGCACAAGGCCTAGAATTTGCTGAGAAAGCCCAAGGCTTCGACGATCAGATTGCCAAGCTTGTGCAGGCGAATGCCTGGTGCAACAAAAGATTGGAGCTGCAGCAAATCAAATACCTTCGACTCAAAGACTCCATTCCCTTCTGATTGATTCAGCTTTTTTAACCATATTTTGTAATGTGTATTCGACAACATTGCCATCTTGGCTAAATTATAAAAATTTTCCATTTTGGCTTTTTTATGGTTAATTTAGTCATTACTTTGTTATTTTATTTTTATCTCTTGGAGTGTAGGTTTGTATTTTTTCAAATATTTACCATTTACTCTCAAGAGCCTTTTATCTTCACCTAGCTCTTCGACTTCATAGGCTCCACCAGAAAAAGTCTGGATAACTCTGAATGGTCCTTCCCATTTGGGTGACCATTTCCCCATGCTTCGATCCCTTCGATCCATGGGAAGAATCACCTTCCAAACTAGTTCTTCAGGAGAAAATACCTTAGGTTTCACCTTTTTATTATAAGAGTCTTCTACTCTTTTCTTCTGAAGCCTGAGCAGGTCAAGAGCGCGCAACCTTTCTTCGTCTAAATCCACTAGTTCGTCTAACATCATATTCCAATAAATTTCAGAGGGAATATCATAATGTCTCTGAACCCTTGCAGATTGAAGACAAATTTCTGCTGGCAACACTGCGTCATGACCAAAAGTTAGCCTGTATGGTGTTGTACCTATGGCTTCTTTTGGGGACGTTCGACAAGCCCACAAAATCTGGTCTAACGTCTTATGCCAATTTTTTGGTTTCTTCCCAACATGCTTTTTTATCAAGCCAATCACTACTTTGTTTGCTGCTTCGACTTGACCATTTGCCTGTGCATAATAAGGCGTTGATGTTAGGAGTTTGAAACCTGTTTCCTGAGCGAATTCCTGCATCTTTCGACCAGTGAAAACTGATCCTTGATCAGTTGTTATAGTCTCAGGGATTCCATACCTAAAGATAATGTTCTTTTGAATAAATTTAATGACATTTTCTTGGTCTACATTGACTAAAGGGATAGCTTCGATCCACTTAGTAAAATAATCAATGCCTACCAGTATATACTTCTGACTCTTTGATGATGCTGGTCGAATCTCTCCAATGAGGTCCAACGCCCATCCTCTAAAGGGCTAAGGTTTCACTATCGAGTGAAGTTTGCTCGCTGGTACATGCTGGATGCCTGTATGGACTTGACATTCTTGGCAACCTTTGGCAAACTCAACACAATCCTTCAGCATAGTGGGCCAGTATAGTCCTTGTCGAAACAACAACCATTTCATCTTATGGCCTGCTTGGTGAGCCCCACATGCTCCAGCGTGCGTAGTCGAAAGGGCTATGTATGCCTCAGTTTCACTTAAGCATTTTAGCAATACCCCTTCAGGCGTCTTCTTGAATAACTCATTACCCATGAGTACATAACTCAACGCCCTGTACTTTGTTTTTCGTTCTGTCGAAGCTCCTGGATTTTGAAGATAATCCACAATGGGTTTCCTCCAATCTTGTTCTGACAAATTATCTATGAACGAAATTTCGAAGTTACTTTGATCAGCATATCCTAGTCTCGTTGATTCCAAGTCTGTTGGTGATAGACAAGTTGCTTTTATATTTTCTCGAACTTCGATTGCTCTTTGTAATCTCGTTTTTGAAATCTTATACCCAGATGCAATTTGTGCCAAGTCGTTGGCTATTTGATTTTCCACTCTGGGTATGTGTCGAATATTGACCATTTCAAATTTTTTCAATAAACGATTTGCTATCACAAAGTACATAATGAGATTTTCTCTTATGCATTTATATTCCTTTGTGACTTGCTTAATGACTAACTCTGAGTCTCCCATTATTTCGACTCGAGTTGCCCCCAATTCCAACAATATTTCAAGGCCAGTAATTAGAGCTTCATACTCAGCCTCATTGTTCGAACAAGAACCTGATATCTTGTACTTGAATGTTGTTGGAATTTTTTCTGGAGAAATGATCAAGACTCCTACCCCTGTTCCATCTTTATGGCTGGAACCATCGAAGTAGAATTTCCAAGGCTCTATCTCCACATAATTAACATCCTCAACTTGAATTGAGTGGTCGACTATAAAGTCTGCAACCACTTGTCCTTTCACTGCCTTAAGAGGCTTAAAGGTCAAGGAGTATTCAGTTAATGCTAATGCCCACTTGCCAATTCGACTATGCAAGATAGGTTTCGACAACATATACTTGAAAACATCAAAATGAGACGAAACATACACATCAACTGGTTTTATATATTGCTTGAGTTTTGTACAAGAGAAATACAGACATAGACACAATTTTTCAACTTCACTATATCTAGTTTCTGCATCGTTCAAAACTCTACTAAGATAGTAAATGGGTCTTTCGACTCCATTCTCATCTTCTTGGGCTAACATGCTTCCCAAAGTTTTGTCGGATGCAGCTATGTACAATCTCATACTCCTATTGCTACAAGGAGGCACCAAAATAGGTGGCTTAGTGAGGTACCCTTTGATTTTGTCGAAGGCTTCTTGTTGCTCTTGCCCCCATTCGAACCCCTCTTTATTCAGTCGAAGTAAAGGTGAAAAGGCCTGAGCTTTCCCACTTAGGTTAGATATAAACCTCCTTAAGAAATTTATCTTGCCTAACAGAGATTGCAGTTCCTTCTTATTCGATGGCGCTTTCGCTTCCAGAATTGCCTTCGTCTTGTTCTGGTTGATTTCGATTCCTTTCTTGTGGACAACGAAGCCCAAGAAATCTCCAGCTTTCACACAGAATGCACATTTCAAAGGGTTCATCTTCAGACCATGTTCCCTCATTCTTTCGAACGATTGTCGAAGGTGGTCAATATGATTCTTTCTGGAAACAGATTTTATAACAATGTCATCAATATATACTTGCATAAAAGTGTTAATAAAATCATGGAAGATAGTATTCATTGCTCGCTGGTATGTTGCCCCAGCGTTCTTTAGGCCAAAAGGCATCACTACCCATTCGTAAGTGCCTAGGGCCCCAGGGCATCGAAAAGCTGTTTTCAACACATCCTCTTCAGCAATGAATATTTGATTATATCCTGAATAACCATCGAGCATACTCAGGTATTCATAGCCAGCGGCAGAATCGACTAGCATTTCCGCCACAGGCATAGGATATTCATCTTTGGGTGTAGCAGCATTCAAATCTCTGAAATCTATGCACACCCTTAATGTACCATTTTTCTTAATTACTGGCACAATGTTTGCAATCCATTCGACATACCTTGTAACGCGTATGAATTTGCATTTCAGAAGTCTTTCGACTTCCGTTTTGATCTTCGACAGTATTTCTGGAGCGAAGCGTCTTGGACTTTGCTTGATTGGCTTCTTCCCAGGTTTGATTGGCAACTGAAGTTCTACCAATCCTCTGTCGAGACCAGGCATTTCGTCGTAATCCCATGCAAAACAATCCTTGAACTCTTTCAACAATTGGATTACTTCCAACCTAAGTTCTGGGTCAATTTTGGCGCTGATGTAAGTTGGCCTTTTCTCTGACCCTTCGCCTAAGTTGATTTCTTCTAAAGGATCTTGCGCTAACATTTTAATGTTGTTCGCCAAGGGGTCCTTTTCGAAGCCCAAAGGCTCATCGTCATAGATGGCGTCGAGCCTCTGTTCCTGCATTTCTTCTTGCATGATATCAGGGGGTTCTGGATCGAAATCCTTTCCTGGACCTGCAACAGATAACTGTTGATCATTGGCCTATGTGGCCATGTACTTCACTTCGGCTTCGAGAGCCATTATCATCTTAGTTTCGGCTACATAAGCCGAAATTCGCTTCAAAGATTGTGACTCAGTCATTATCACTGAATTCACTTCCCCAACCAGTTGGTTGGATATCAGTTAACCCACTGAAGTCTATGTGGGACAAGTCTTCTCTGTCCCATTGGAAACCATGCTCAGGATGTAGGTATAGGGAACAAAAAGTATTTGGCGCTGGCGCCAAGTCGAAGTCAGGTGTTGGACATGGCCCTATGTGAGCCAAGTTCTTGTCGAAATCTGCCAACCCTAGGTGATTCACTTTGCCCAGGTAATAGCTTTGATCTGCCTCTATGTTTTCGACCATCCTATCTGGACGCCATAGGAGCAGCCTCTGGTGCATTGATGACGGCACAACTCCAACACCATGAATCCATTCACGGCCCAACAAAAGATTGTAGTTAGGTTTAGCCGATATGACCATAAACATTGTTGGTCGAAGGATAGACCCTACTTTGATATCTAGTTGGATCACTCCCATAGTGGTCCCTATGCCGCCCTCATAGTTCGACAGGACCATGTTGT
Source organism: Vicia faba (assembly GCA_948472305.1). Taxonomy (NCBI): domain Eukaryota; kingdom Viridiplantae; phylum Streptophyta; class Magnoliopsida; order Fabales; family Fabaceae; genus Vicia; species Vicia faba. Next base: position 1,632,727,216 of record OX451739.1, on the reverse strand, counting down.
GAGGCTTAATGTCCTCATCCCTTTTGCCAATTTTCCTTAGCATAGAGTGAGGAATAATGTTGATGGTTGCCCCACAATCCACCAATATTTTATTCACTGTAGTTTCTTCGAGTTTAGCCCTTATAAATAAAGGCTTGAGGTGATTTTTCATCGCCTCTGTGGGTGGTTCGAAGAATCCATTTTGTTCCTCAGTGGTGCCATTGTCCATGACGAAATAGCACACTGGCCTATGTTTGGCCATTTCTTGCTCCACTTCCCAGTCACTTGCTTCGACCTCCACCTGTCGGTTGAATTCTCTGGGCAGCACTGAGACTATATTCACCATTATGTCCAAAGTATCATCAGACTCAGAATCGTCTTCGTCCTCGACTTCACCTTGGTTAGGCCAAACTAGCCTGTTGGTTACTGGCTCTCTTTCTAGAGGTTTCCTTTGCTTCCTTAGAGGAACATTCGAACTGGTTTTTGCCTTTGGTTCATTGGCAGCCTCCCTCTCAGCTTTTCGTCTCCTTTGGTATCTCCTCCATTGAGATCGAGACATGGGATTTTTCCCTTTGTAGTTGCTTGACACCTGTGCAACTTTAGGTGCAGCAACTTGAGGCTCTTTCTTTTGAGTTAAAGATGAACCCCTTGGCACGTCGAAAGAGTGCCATCTCTCCTCATTTGGCCTTTTTCGACCAGAGGTTTTGTACCAGGTATCTACCGGCACATTTGTTGGAGGCCTGAAAGTCAGTGGCCTCTTTTCTTGGTTTGAACCTCTTTGGGAGGCTCTTCTGGGGTCATGTCGAAGATCAACATTTTCCCTTCTCTTATTCGCTGCTCTTACGCCTTGAATGTGCTCAGCAGCTTTTTTGTCAAAGATCGAACTGCATCTTGGACACAGCATCACCTCTGATTTCTTTTTCTTGCATCTTTGCAGAAAATCTGCCAGATTTTCATTTTCCCGAGGGAAAGCAGTCTTATTAGCTTGTTCTTGCCTCATGGCCTCTTCTGATGCTTTTGGGTCAGAGAGTTCGACCATGTTGATATTCATTGTATCTTTGTTGGCAAGGGTCAGCTGCTTCATTTGAATCTCCAAATTCTCCGTCTGGCCTTGAACTGTGGCCAAGTGGGAACTGGGTTTTGGTCCAGTTTTTTGTGCTTCAACGGTCTCCAGCTTTGGGCTTTCGACCGCTTTCTGAACTGCTTCGATTGTCTTTCTGGATAAATTCCCAGAAAAATTGCCAAAGATTGGCATGTTGATATGGTCCTTTGAGACTTCGACCATTGTGATTCCTGGCCTCTTCGACTGGCTCCTGGTTGCCTCGATCACGTTCACCTCAGAAGGCTCAGCATAGTGGGCTTCAGCTTGCAACGGATTTGAGTCGACAGCCATGGGGGTCTTGTCAGCAAACTTCAACCTCCCTTCTTCGATAGCGTCTTGCACAAGATTCCTGAAAAGAAAACATTGAGAAGTTTTATGGCCCAAAAAATTATGATATTTGCAAAAACCTCTCTTCTTTCTTTGATCAAGAGGAGGCACTTTTACCCCTAGGGGTACTATCATTTGGCCATCTTTTACAAGCAAGTCAAAGATCTCATCACATTTCGTGATGTCAAAACTATAAGTCTTTTTGGGGAACCTATCGTTGGTCCTTTCTGGACCAATGGGATTTGTCCCACTTGAGGGGACTAACAGTTTACAAGAGTATGGTGGCCCTTGTTTTAGTTCTGCTAAATCGACTTCTCCTTCTTCGACAGTTATAGTATCGTCGAAGGATTCTGGATCTTCGTCATCCATCTCAACGTACGCTATCCTCTCTCTCTTGTGAGTTTTCGTTGCCTTTGCTTTTTCAGCTTTGAGGCGTTCTACCTGTCGAACTCTATCGGTCAGTTGGGCCATGTCTCTCAGGTATTGGGTGTCTAGCTTCTTCCTAATGGAATAATCTAAACCGCCTGCGGCTATTTCGACTAACTCATGTTCCGGCACTTGTGTAAAACATCTCGCTTTGAGCAACCTAAACCTATTTAGATATTCGTCTATAGGTTCAGTGAAACGTCTCTTTACACTGGCCAATTCTTTCAGGCTTATCTTAGTTTGCCCCATGTAGAATTGTTCATGGAACAATCTTTCCAACTGGGTCTAATGATGGATCGAATTGGGGGGGGGGGGGGGGGGGGGGGAGAGTTGTAAACCAAGTAAAAGCGTTCTTTGTTAAAGAACTTGGGAAGTACTTAATCCTCAGGTTTTCGTTATTCGAAATATCTCCTGCTTCGATCAAGTATCTCGCCACATGTTCGACAGTAGATTCTGTCGTGTCCCTTGAGAACTTAGTAAATTTGGGGACTTTACATCTAGGAGGTAAGTCTGTTTGTAACACGTATTCTGACAATGGGAATGTAAAGTTGGGCCTTCGAAAGCCCATGTTCATCCCATTTTGAGTCATGATCCTTTCGATCATGGTTGCCAGATTGTTTTCCAAACCCGTGTTTTGGTATTGGATATGCTGAACTACTTCGTCAGCATTTTGGTTTCTGTTAACTAACCTTACCTCTGGGGTTATTACCCTAGGTTCCTCGACGGGTTTCTCCAATCGTGCCCTAAGGTTTTCTTCGACAGGCTGTTGAACCTGGTTGATGGTGGTTTCTTCCTCTAAGAATATACCCTGGTTTCCCCTTATTTGCGCCCTTTGGGGTTGTCGAATGGGTTGGGGTACTCCAAAGAAATCAGCCAAACGCGTCATTTGCGCTGTCACCTGCTGATTCGATTGAGTAGTGTTTTGTATTAGAGGGTTCAGCACTGTACTTAAAGTTTGTGCCAACATTTGCACCATATCATGGTTGCTTTCGTCCATTTGTTGCCTCAAGACTGCTGTCGAGGCATTTGTAAGGCCATGTGCTACTTGGGACGTTCCTCCTAAGAGTTGGGTCCTATTTCTATTCGCCATGCCTACTCCAGAACCTTGGAGTGGCGAAGAGGCACTCACTAAAGGGTCTGAAAAAGTGGACGCAGCATTCGTCAGGCTAGCCAAGTCAGAAGTTGGCATGCCATAGAGTGGTTCTCGATTATGACCGCCTGTCATAAATCCTGGGGGAACAAAAGGCCTTGTGCCTAAATTTCCCCTTGGTGGGGGAGTTCCCAAAGGCACTCTGGGGCCTGTGAACGGAGGTAATGGCCCCGTTGCTGTGACCGTTACTGCTGGTGTCGAACCAGCGGTTATCGCTTCACTTACGGTCGGGATAACCGTTGCTCCCACATTTGTTTGTGGGATTTCGTTATTGTTTGGCGGATTCGCCATCTCTTCCCTTCTTCTAGCAGTATTGTTATCGTTAGTGTATATTCTACCACTTCTCAATAACATGTAACACTACTCGAAAAGATGAGATTATTTTCAACAATCAACACACAGTCCCATCAGGTGTGCCAATTTGTTTACCGTGGTTATTGGTAAACAACCGCTGATCCTCCAAATGGTTACTTATTTGGTTACTCGCAGGATCGATCAGATTGATCCTAGGACATAGGTTGATTTTGAGGTTTTGATTAAATTGGATATTGATTAAGTGGCAATAAAATAAATAGGCTTTAAGTAAATTGCATGAAGAAGTAAGCTTGGTAAAATAAATGAAGGCTTAAAGTAAAGGATTTCGACAGGAAAGTAAGGAAGAAAGCAAGTAAATTTCTGGAAAAGTAAATGACTTTGATTAATAAAGTTGGTGTTTCACACATACATTTCTCAACAATTCTTTCTCACACGCTGGGTACTCGAATCTATATGAGTGACTTTGTATATAATTGTGAACACACGCGAGAAACTACGTGAACTACTACTATTTATACTAAAACATCCCAAGTAACCGTCGGGCAGTTACACTGCTTCGAGATGATTCCACTTAGCACGTTCTCAACGTTCGACGCCCCAGATCTTTGCACGTCTGTTGGCTCCTAAATTCGACACCCTTGTTTTGTTAATGTCAGCCATTAAAGCTGAAGGATGTTTTCGACTAGCTAAGTCCGTCGAAATGCCCATCTAAAGATGGCAAGGTACTTAAAAGATTTCTTCCAAGGGAGAAGTTGGTTGCCTTCGATGTCGAAGGAGTTTCTCGTCGAAGATGTTTCTCGACAAAGTTGTTCGATGGTTCAGAGTGGAGCAGTTTGAAATTCAAGCGTTTGGAGGGAAAACGGTTTCCAGCGGTTACCAAGTGTGACGTGCGAAGATCTGGAGCGTCGAACGTGGAGAACGTGCCAAGTGGAATGATCTCGAAGCAGTGTAACTGCCCGACGGTTACTTGGGATGTTTTAGTATAAATAGTAGTAGTCATGTAATTTCTCGTGTGTGTTCACAATTCTATACAAAGTCACTCATATAGATTCGAGTACCCAGCGTGTGAGAAAGAATTGTTGAGAAATGTATGTGTGAAACACCAACTTTATTAATCAAAGTCATTTACTTTTCCAGAAATTTACTTGCTTTCCTCTTTACATTCCTGTCGAAGCCTTTTACTTTAAGCCTTGTTTATTTTACCAAGTCCTTTCTTCATGCAATTTATTTAAAGCCTCTTTATTTAAAGCCTTATCCAATTTAATCAAAACTTCAAAATCAACCTATGTCCTAGGATCAATCTGATCGATCCTGCGAGTAACCAAATAAGTAACCATTTGGAGGATCAGCGGTTGTTTACCAAATCCCAAGGTAAACAAATTGGCACACCTGGTGGGACCATGTGTTGATTGTTGAAAATAATCTCATCTTTTCAAGGAGTGTTGTATGTTATTGAGAAGTGATAGAATATACACTAACGATAACAATACTGCCAGAAGAAGGGAAGAGATGGCGAATCCGCCAAACAATAACGAAATCCCACAAACGAATGTGGGAGCAACGGTTAGTACGGCCGTAAGTGAAGCGACAACTGTTGGTTCGACACCAGCAGTAACGGTCACAGCAACGGGGCCACTACTTTCGTTCACGGGCCCCAGGATGCCTTTGGGAACTCCCCCACCAAGGGGAAATTTAGGCACAAGGCCTTTAGCGCCACCAGGATTTATGCCACTCTATGGTATGCCAACTTCTGAAGTGGCTAGCCTGACGAATGCTGCGTCCACTTTTTCAGACCCTTTAGTGAGTGCCTCTTCGCCACTCCAAGGTTCTGGAGTAGGCATGGCGAATAGAAATAGGACCCAACTCTTAGGAGGAACGTCCCAAGTAGCCCATGGCCTTACAAATGCCTCGACAGCAGTCTTGAGGCAACAAATGGACGAAAGCAACCATGAGATGGTGCAAATGTTGGCACAAACTTTGAGTATGGTGCTAAACCCTCTAATACAAAACACTACTCAATCGAATCAGCAAGTGTCAGCGCAAATGACGCGTTTGGCTGATTTCTTTGGAGTACCCCAACCTATTCGACAGCCCCAACGGGTGCAAATAAGGGGAAACCAGGGGATATTTTTAGAGGAAGAAACCACCATCAACCAGGCTCAACAGCCTGTCGAAGAAAACCTTAGGGCACGATTGGAGCAACCCGTCGAGGAACCTAGGGTAATAACCCCAGAGGTAAGGTTAATTAATAGAAACCAAAATGCTGACGAAATAGTTCAGCATATCCAATACCAGAATACGGGTTTGGAAAATAATCTGGCAACCATGATCGAAAGGATCATGACTCAAAATGGGATGAACATGGGCCTTCGAAGGCCCAACTTCACATCTCCATTGTCAGAATACGTGTTACAGACAGACTTACCTCCTAGATGCAAAGTCCCCAAATTTACTAAGTTCTCTGGGGACACGACAGAATCTACTGTCGAGCATGTGGCGAGATACTTGATCGAAGCAGGTGACATTTCGAATAACGAAAACCTGAGAATCAAGTACTTCCCAAGTTCTTTAACAAAGAACGCTTTTACTTGGTTTACAACTCTCCCCCCCAATTCGATCCATCATTGGACCCAGTTGGAAAGATTGTTCCATGAACAATTCTACATGGGGCAAACCAAGATAAGCCTGAAAGAATTGGCCAGTGTGAAGAGACGTTTCACTGAACCTATAGACGAATATCTAAATAGGTTTAGGCTGCTCAAAGCGAGATGTTTTACACAAGTGCCAGAACATGAGTTAGTCGAAATAGCCGCAGGCGGTTTAGATTATTCCATTAGGAAGAAGCTAGACACCCAATACCTGAGAGACATGGCCCAACTGGCCGATAGAGTTCGACAGGTAGAACGCCTCAAAGCTGAAAAAGCAAAGGCAACGAAAACTCACAAGAGAGAGAGGATAGCGTACGTTGAGATGGATGACGAAGATCCGGAATCCTTCGACGATACTTTAGCTGTCGAAGAAGGAGAAGTCGATTTAGCAGAACTGAAACAAGGGCCACCATACTCTTGTAAACTGTTAGTCCCTTCAAATGGGAAAAATCCCATTGGTCCAGAAAGGACCAACGATAGGTTCCCCAAAAAGACTTATAGTTTTGACATCACAAAATGTGATGAAATATTCGACTTGCTGGTTAAAGATGGCCAAATGATAGTACCCCCAGGGGTAAAAGTGCCTCCTCTTGATCAAAGAAAGAAGAGAGGTTTTTGCAAATATCATAATTTTTTGGGCCATAAAACTTCTCAATGTTTTCTTTTCAGGAATCTTGTGCAAGACGCTATCGAAGAAGGGAGATTGAAGTTTGCTGACAAATCCCCCATGGCTGTCGACTCAAATCCATTGCAGGCTGAAGCCCACTATGCTGAGCCCTCTGAGGTGAACGTGATAGAGGCAACCAGGAGCCAGTCGAAGAAGCCAGGAATCACAATGGTCGAAGTCTCAAAGGACCACATCAACATGCCAATCTTTGGCAGTTTTTCTGGAAATTTATCCAGGAAGACAATTGAAGCTGTTCAGAAAGCGGTCGAAAACCCGAAATTGGAGACCGCTGAAGCACAAAAAACTGGACCAAAACCCAGTTCCCACTTGGCCACAGTTCAAGGCCAGACGGAGAATCTGGAGATACAAATGAAGCAGTTAACTCTTGCTAACAAAGATACAATGAATATCAACATGGTCGAACTCTCTGACCCAAAAGCATCAGAAGAGGCCATGAGGCAAGAACAAGCTAATAAGACTGCTTTCCCTCGGGGAAATGAAAATTTGGCAGATTTTCTACAAAGATGCCAGAAAAAGAAATCAGAGGTGATGCTGTGTCCAAGATGCAGTTCGATCTTTGACAAAAAAGCTGCTGAGCACATTCAAGGCGTAAGAGCAGCGAACAAGAGAAGGGAAAATGTTGACCTTCGACATGATCCCAGAAGAGCCTCCCAAAGAGGTTCTAACCAAGAAAAGAGGCCATTGACTTTTAGGCCTCCCACAAATGTGCCAGTAGACACTTGGTACAAAACCTCTGGTCGAAAAAGGCCAAGTGAGGAGAGATGGCACTCTTTCGACGTGCCAAGAGGTTCCTCTTTGACTCAAAAGAAAGAGCCTCAGGTTGCTGCACCTAAAGTCGCACAAGTGTCAAGCAACTACAAAGGAAAAAATCCCATGTCTCGATCTCAATGGAGGAGATATCAAAGGAGACGAAAAGCTGAAAGGGAGGCTGCCAACGAACCAAAGGCAGAAACGAGTTCGAATGTTCCTCAAAGGAAGCAAAGGAAACCTCTAGAAAGAGAGCCAGTAACCAACAGGCTAGTTTGGCCTAACCAAAGTGAAGTCGAAGACGAAGACGATGCTGAGTCTGATGATACTTTGGACATAATGGTGAATATAGTTTCAGTGCTGCCCAGAGAATTCAATCGACAGGTAGAGGTCGAAGCAAGTGACTGGGAAGTGGAACAGGAAATGGCCAAACATAGGCCAGTGTGCTATTTTGTCATGGACAATGGCACCACTGAGGAACAAAATGGGTTCTTCGAGCCACCTACAGAGGCGATGAAAAATCACCTCAAGCCTTTATTTATAAGGGCTAAACTCGAAGAAACTACTGTGAATAAAATATTGGTGGATTGTGGGGCAACCATCAACATTATTCCTCACTCTATGCTAAGGAAAATTGGCAAAAGGGATGAGGACATTAAGCCTCACAACATGGTCTTGTCGAACTATGAGGGCGGCATAGGGACCACTATGGGAGTGATCCAGCTAGATATCAAAGTAGGGTCTATCCTTCGACCAACGATGTTTATGGTCATATCGGCCAAACCTAACTACAATCTTTTGTTGGGCCGTGAATGGATTCATGGTGTTGGAGCTGTGCCATCATCAATGCACCAGAGGTTGCTCCTTTGGCGTCCAGATGGGATGGTCGAAAACATAGAGGCAGATTAAAGCTACTACCTGGGCGAAGTGAATCACCTGGGTTTGGCAGATTTCGACAAGAACTTGGCTCACATAGGGCCATGTCCAACACCTGACTTCGACATGGCGCCAGCGCCAAACACTTTTTGTTCCCTATACCTGCATCCTGAGCATGGTTTCCAATGGGACAGAGAAGACTTGTCCCACATAGACTTCAGTGGGTTAACTGATATCCAACCAACTGGTTGGGGAAGTGAATCCAGTGATAATGACTGAGTCACAATCTTTGAAGCGAATTTCGGCTTATGTAGCCGAAACTAAGATGATAACGGCTCTCGAAGCCGAAGTAAAGTACATGGCCACACAGGCCAATGATCAACAGTTATCTGCTGCAGGTCCAGGAAAGGATTTCGATCCAAAACCCCCTGATATCATGCCAGAAGAAATGCAGGAACAGAGGCTCGACGCCATCTATGACGATGAGCCTTTGGGCTTCGAAAAGGACCCCTTGGCGAACAACATTAAAATGTTAGCGCAAGATCCTTTAGAAGAAATCAACTTAGGCGAAGGGTTAGAGAAAAGGCCAACTTACATCAGCGCCAAAATTGATCCAGAACTTAGGTTGGAAGTAATCCAATTGCTGAAAGAGTTTAAAGACTGTTTTGCATGGGATTATGACGAAATGCCTGGTCTCGACAGAGGATTGGTAGAACTTCAGTTGCCAATCAAACCTGGGAAGAAGCCAATCAAGCAAAATCCAAGGCGCTTCGCTCCAGAAATACTGTCGAAGATCAAGACGGAAGTCGAAAGACTGCTGAAATGCAAATTCATACGTGTTACAAGGTATGTCGAATGGATTGCAAACATTGTGTCAGTAATTAAGAAAAATGGTACGTTAAGGGTGTGCATAGATTTCAGAGATTTGAATGCTGCTACACCCAAAGATGAATATCCTATGCCTGTGGCGGAAATGCTAGTCGATTCTGCCGCTGGCTATGAATACCTGAGTATGCTCGATGGTTATTCAGGATATAATCAAATATTCATTGCTGAAGAGGATGTGTCGAAAACAGCTTTTCGATGCCCTGGGGCCTTGGGCACTTACGAATGGGTAGTGATGCCTTTTGGCCTAAAGAACGCTGGGGCAACGTACCAGCGAGCAATGAATACTATCTTCCATGATTTTATTAACACTTTTATGCAAGTATATATTGATGACATTGTTATAAAATCTGTTTCCAGGAAGAATCATATTGACCACCTTCGACAATCATTCGAAAGAATGAGAGAACATGGTCTGAAGATGAACCCTTTGAAGTGTGCGTTCTGTGTGAAAGCTGGAGATTTCTTGGGCTTCGTTGTCCACAAGAAAGGAATCGAAATCAACCAGAACAAGACGAAGGCAATTTTGGAAGCGAAAGCGCCATCGAATAAGAAGGAACTGCAATCTCTGTTAGGCAAGATAAATTTCTTAAGGAGATTCATATCTAATCTAAGTGGGAAAGCCCAGGCCTTTTCACCCTTACTTCGACTGAATAAAGAGGGGTTCGAATGGGGGCAGGAGCAACAAGAAGCCTTCGACAAAATCAAAGGGTACCTCACTAAGCCACCTATTTTGGTGCCTCCTAGTAGCAATAGGAGTATGAGATTGTACATAGCTGCATCCGACAAAACTCTGGGAAGCATGTTAGCCCAAGAGGATGAGAATGGAGTCGAAAGACCCATTTACTATCTCAGTAGAGTTTTGAACGATGCAGAAACTAGATATAGTGAAGTTGAAAAATTGTGTCTATGTCTGTATTTCTCTTGTACAAAACTCAAGCAATATATAAAACCAGTTGATGTGTATGTTTCGTCTCATTTTGATGTTTTCAAGTATATGTTGTCGAAACCTATCTTGCACAGTCGAATTGGCAAGTGGGCATTAGCATTAACTGAATACTCCTTGACCTTTATGCCTCTTAAGGCAGTAAAAGGACAAGTGGTTGCAGACTTTATAGTCGACCACTCAATTCAAGTTGAGGATATTAATTATGTGGAGATAGAGCCTTGGAAATTCTACTTCGATGGATCCAGCCATAAAGATGGAACAGGGGTAGGAGTCTTGATTATTTCTCCAGATAAAATTCCAACAACATTCAAGTACAAAATATCAGGTTCTTGTTCAAACAATGAGGCTGAGTATGAAGCTCTAATTACTGGCCTTGAGATATTGTTGGAATTGGGGGCAACTCGAGTCGAAATAATGGGAGACTCAGAGTTAGTCATTAAACAAGTCACAAAGGAATATAAATGCATAAGAGAGAATCTCATTATGTACTTTGTGATAGCAAATCGTTTATTGAAAAAATTTGAAACGGTTAATATTCGACACATACCCAGAGTCGAAAATCAAATAGCCAACGACTTGGCACAGATTGCATCTGGGTATAAGATTTCAAAAACGAGACTGCAAAGAGCAATCGAAGTTCGAGAAAAGATAAAAGCAACTTGTCTATCACCAACAGACTTGGAATCGACGAGACTAGGATATGCTGATCAAAGTAACTTCGAAATTTCGTTCATAGATAATTTGTCAGAGCAAGATTGGAGGAAACCCATAGTGGATTATCTTTAAAATCCAGGAGCTTCGACAGAATGAAAAACAAAGTACAGGGCGTTGAGTTATGTACTCATGGGTAATGAGTTATTCAAGAAAACGCCTGAAGGGGTTTTGCTAAAATGCTTAAGTGAAACTGAGGCATACATAGCCCTTTCGAATACGCACGCTGGAGCATGTGGGGCTCACCAAGCAGGCCATAAGATGAAATGGTTGTTGTTTCGACAAGGACTATATTGGCCCACTATGCTGAAAGATTGTGTTGAGTTCGCCAAAGGTTGTCAAGAGTGTCAAGTCCATACAGGCATCCAACATGTACCAGCAAGCGAACTTCACTCGATAGTGAAGCCTTGGCCCTTTCGAGGATGGGCGTTGGACCTCATTGGAGAGATTCGACCAGCATCATCAAAGAGCCAGAAATACATACTGGTAGGCATTGATTACTTTACTAAGTGGATCGAAGCTATCCCTTTAGTCAATGTAGACCAAGAAAATGTCATTGAATTTATTCAAAAGAACATTATCTTTAGGTATGGAATCCCTGAGACAATAACGACTGATCAAGGATCAGTTTTCACTGGTCGAAAGATGCAGGAATTCGCTCAGGAAACAGGTTTCAAACTCCTAACATCAACGCCTTATTATGCACAGGCGAATGGTCAAGTCGAAGCAGCTAACAAAGTAGTGATTGGCTTGATAAAAAAGCATGTTGGGAAGAAACCAAAGAATTGGCACAAGACGTTGGACCAGATTCTGTGGGCTTGTCGAACGTCCCCAAAAGAAGCCACAGGTACAACACCATATAGGCTAACTTTTGGCCATGATGCAGTGTTGCCAGCAGAAATTTGTCTTCAATCTGCAAGGGTTCAGAGGCATTATGATATTCCCTCTGAACTTTATTGGAACATGATGCTAGACGAACTGGTGGATTTAGACGAAGAGAGATTGCGCGCTCTTGACCTACTCAGGCTTCAGAAGAAAAGAGTAGAAGACTCTTATAATAAAAAGGTAAAACCTAAGGTATTTTTGCCTGAAGAACTAGTTTGGAAGGTAATTCTTCCCATGGATCGAAGGGATCGAAGCATGGGGAAATGGTCACCCAAATGGGAAGGACCATTCAGAGTTACCCAAATTTTTTCTGGTGGAGCCTATGAAGTCGAAGAGTTAGGTGAAGATAAAAGGCTCTTGAGAGTAAATGGTAAATATTTGAAAAAATACAAACCTACACTTCAAGAGATAAAAATAAAATAATAAAATAACAAGACTAAATTGACCATAAAAAGCCAAAATGGAAATTTTATAAATTTCAGCCAAGATGGCAATGTTGTCGAATATAGATTACAAAATATGGTTACAAAAGCTGAATCAATCAAAAGGGAATAGAGTCCTTAAGTCGAAGGTATTTGGCTTGCTGCAGCTCCAATCTTTTCTTGCACCAGGCGTTCTCCTGCACAATCTTGGCAATCTGAGCGTCGAAGCCTTGGGCCTTCTCAGCAAATTCCAGGCCTTGTTTGATTTCAGTTTGACTCTCGGTGTCTGAGACGGTCGAAAGAAGTTCCTCCTTGCGTATAGTGTTGGCATTTATCTTAGCCTCTATTTCTTCGATTTGTACCCTGAAGGAAGCATTCTCTCGATCGATGGCATCGACTTCTTCCTGCGTAGACGCTTTTTGCTTCGACAACTCCGCAATTCGAGAAGTCGTATCCGAAACAGCAGTCCACGCAGAGGAGCTTTTGCCATATAGCACCTCAAGCTGACTATTAAACCCCCTTTGGCGCCTATAATCTGCTGAGACTTGATCAATCATAGAGTGTAACTCCATGATCAAGCCTGAAACTTCTGGAGCTACAGCTAACAAGTCGACAGCATTCAAAACATCCCTCAAGTATGATGGAGCAGTGGGGTCCCCCTCTAAAGCCTTCATCAAGTCCTTCTTGAAAAAATGGGACTTAACCTTCGCCAAAGCTTCATCGAGAGGAGAGGTTTCAGTGGACTTCCCCGACAGGGTAGGAACCTCCTGACTAGCATCAGACGAACTCTTGCTCTCGATGATTGCGTTGAGATAGCTAACAGGGTCAGTTTGTTTCAAGAGTTCTAAGTCCTCTTTCGACCTGTGCTTTGTTGAGGTAGTAGCCCTTGCAACAGCATTGTCTTGGGTTTGAGGCTGTTGAGTGTTAGGTGTCTCGACTTGTTCCCCTTCGACTCGGACTGGGGCAGTATCAGCGTCTTCTTGGTGCCCTTCGCCAGCGTCACCATGGTGCCCCTCGCTAGTGTCACCTTGGTTATCTTCGCCAGAGGCACCTTGGTTCTCTTCGCCAGCATTGCCATGGTCCCCTTCGTCACGATTCTCTTCCGACAGATCCACCACCTGAACCTCTTGTGGCTGTTGTTCTTCCGTTCGAGGTTCTTCCGCTGGTTTTTCTACCGTCTCAGCATTGGCCTCATTTATTTCAGTATGGGCTTCGTCAGTTTCCAAGCCTTTTTCTTGTGGCCTGCTGAGTTCAGCAGATTCCAGCGTTTCAGAGGTCCTTGGTGGTGAGCTTTCAGTGGTGTCCTGAGAAAGGAAATAAGAAGAATCTTCAGAAATCGAAAGAGACATAATCGACTGTAGGTATCTACACCTAAGTGACAAAAAGGTCTAAGAGATTACCTATAAGTTAGCTTCAGCCCCAGGGCTGGAATTGTCGCTTTCGACAGGCTTGTTGAGAAGAACGTTTAGTTCCTCCTTCGTTGGCTCCTCAATGATCACTGGAGGTGGCCTGGGCTTTCTCCCAGCAACCTTTATTCTAAATGTTTGACCCTCAGGAGCAGGAGCAGGAACAGGAGCGTCCTTCGTCAGCTTTCGCCTTTTTAGAGGAGCAGGAGGAGAATCACCTTCTTCATCGCTCCCAGATTCGACCACCAGTGCTGGCCGTTTCTTGGGCGAAGGTGCCTAAAAGACCAATGGGAATTCGACTTAGCAATTGTATCGAAAGTCAAAAATCGAAAGCCAGAAGAAACAAAAATGAAAGTCTGGTTACTGATACAGAAGGTTTCTTCGAGGGGCCTTCCCCCTGTTGGTTGATTGTGGTCTTCGCCGGCGCTGTAGTCTTCGCCGGCGGTCGAGGTTTTGTTGAGGGGCCTCCTCCCTGTTGGCTCTCTGTAGCCTTCTTGGCTACAGGCTTTCGAACAACTGAAATCAAATAAATAGTTAACAGGCTAGCATTCGAAAGAGAAAGACAAAGTAATGTGAGAGGATGAACTTACATTTCTTTATTTTGTCCAACACAAGGACAAAAGATTTCTGAAGCTCATCCACGAAGTCCTTCTCGTCGAAGAACTCCTCAGCGTAATAACTTTTCCACCACTCCTCGAAGGATGGTGAGCAAAGAAAGTTGAGCTGGTAGTCAAACAACGAGAGAACTGTTCGACCAGCATATCTTCCGATATGCTTAATGGCAGCTTCTTCGGTGTAATCATTGCAGAAGTACAACATAGCCTTCTCTCTTGGAAAAATTGGAGAAGGAAGGGTTTGAATAATACCAAACTAGCGAGATACCAGGTTTGGTTGGTATGCAATCAGACTCAAGTGAGTCTTAGAGCTCCTGAATCGAAGAGGCATGATCCTTGGTGTAAGGAACGCCTCCCATATTATTGTATGTTCGTCAACATTAGGACCACTCGACGTCCTTGGATGTGGCCTTGTGAACCATGCTGGGCCTACCTTCCGTCGAGCAAACGGAGCCATAGTCGAAGCAAACTCCTTCCTTCGAGCAAACATCAGAACGAAGTTGGTGAAGGTTTGCTGAAACTCCAGTCCATCTTCCATAGGCGTCAACAGAGCCAGTCTGGTTCCTTCGACGCGTCTGTTCGTTATCTCTGGAGCCTGCTCATTTATTTGAACCTTCTTAGGCAAGAAAGATTCGAAGGTGGCATTGAGCCACAGTTGGAGCAGCCAAAAAGGCCCAGCAAGTAGCAAACTGGCCCTATTCTCGATAATTTTTAGAAGAGTTGCCCCATTACTAATCGAATCATAGAGGCTAGCCAAGATCAATTCTGCCAAACAGACATTTTGGCCATTATGGAGTTGAGTGGCGAGAGTGACCATCTTCTTGGTCACTTGTAGGGACTTCGAGCAAAATACAAAGCGAGTCAGCCATAAGGCTAGAAACGCTATGTGTTCGACATCCGACACAGCATATGTCGACCTGTCGTGATAGTGGTTGATGAAAGTGGTATAGGTTGGTTTGGTGTCAGAGAAGCCAATTTGATCCTCCGACATCTCCTCCAGATCGAAGTAGTCCCCGATGGGTCGAAGGCCAGTGATAGCGGCCACATCGAAGAGTGTAGGAGTCAACATCCCACAGGGAAGATGGAAAGTAAAGTGGGAGTAGTCCCAGAAAAGCTGAGAAGCTATCAACATCTCCGGAGAATAGTTCAAACCTGTCTTCGACAGCATCACCAGGTCGAAAATCCCCATCTTTTTCCAGATCGAAGCTTGGCATTTTTCCATCTTTTCCAGCCAAGCAACGTAATCAGGAGTAAGGCTAGGGCCAGACCTGAAAGCCCTAACACCTTTGTTGAAGAAACGAAGGTCGATTTTCTCTTTTGCAGGCTCTTCATTGTCTTCAGCATCTTTCTTGGCGCATGCAACCGGTTTGAGTTTCTCAACTACCGGAAAATAACTCTTGATCTTCATGGCCTCAGAAATACTTGGATACAAGGGGCCAGACATAACAAAGATCTGGTTGGAATATCCAACCGGGATCATAAGGTGGTGTGAGTAAGCATCACGAACGGCGATGTCCAAGGGTTCAGGGACCCTTCGTTGGCCCGTAGCAGTTATCACTGGAGCGGTGACGAAAATCTTAGGTTTGGCGTTTCCAGTTGGTGCGGAAGCACTAGGAGCAGTGGAACCAGATGCCATTGTTAGTGTTGAGGTTGAAATGAGGTTGAAGACGAAGTGAAGGAGGAAAAGTTTCTGCAAAGATAACAAGTTTGTATGAAGATAGAGAAGTCTGAAAGCTAGATGGCGTAAAAAGTCCCACAATGGGGTACTTACTGCTATTTATAGTAGTGGGGGAAAATCCCCAAAACCGAGGACATTAAATGCCATTTAATGCTGCAGGAGATAGTGGGACGCGTGGCATCCCCCTGTTGTTTTAGCCGTTCTGCAGAAATAGAGAGACGCAGCGTGCGTCCTCGTTTTTTGGAATTGCCATAATGACAAATTCTGAAATGACGTTTGGTACTGCACGCCGTACTGAGGTGACGTCTTAGGTACGGAAAAATGATGGTTTTCTTGGGATTGCCAGTGGTTGGTAGAAAACAACAAAAAGTGCACAATTTAATTTGTGACTAAGCGTGAAAAGGCAGGTGTCGAATGGCGTTTCAAAGAATGCCTTTTTCTTTCAGAGTCGAAATAAGGCATTCTTGGGGGGCAATTTGTTGGCTCCTAAATTCGACACCCTTGTTTTGTTAATGTCAGCCATTAAAGTTGAAGGATGTTTTCGACTAGCTAAGTCCGTCGAAATGCCCATCTAAAGATGGCAAGGTACTTAAAAGATTTCTTCCAAGGGAGAAGTTGGTTGCCTTCGATGTCGAAGGAGTTTCTCGTCGAAGATGTTTCTCGACGAAGTTGTTCGATGGTTCAGAGTGGAGCAGTTTGAAATTCAAGCGTTTGGAGGGAAAACGGTTTCCAGCGGTTACCAAGTGTGACGTGCGAAGATCTGGAGCGTCGAACGTGGAGAACGTGCCAAGTGGAATGATCTCGAAGCAGTGTAACTGCCCGACGGTTACTTGGGATGTTTTAGTATAAATAGTAGTAGTCATGTAATTTCTCGTGTGTGTTCACAATTCTATACAAAGTCACTCATATAGATTCGAGTACCCAGCGTGTGAGAAAGAATTGTTGAGAAATGTATGTGTGAAACACCAACTTTATTAATCAAAGTCATTTACTTTTCCAGAAATTTACTTGCTTTCCTCTTTACATTCCTGTCGAAGCCTTTTACTTTAAGCCTTGTTTATTTTACCAAGTCCTTTCTTCATGCAATTTATTTAAAGCCTCTTTATTTAAAGCCTTATCCAATTTAATCAAAACTTCAAAATCAACCTATGTCCTAGGATCAATCTGATCGATCCTGCGAGTAACTAAATAAGTAACCATTTGGAGGATCAGCGGTTGTTTACCAAATCCCAAGGTAAACAACGTCGCACTTGGTAATCGCTGGAAACCGTTTTCCCTCCAAACGCTTGAATTTCAAACCGTTCCACTCTGAACCATCGAACACCTTCGTCGAGAAGCATCTTCGACGAGAAACACCTTCGACGTCGAAGGCAACCAACCTCTCTCTTGGAAGAAATCTTCTAAGTACATTGCCATCTTTCGATGGGCATTTCGACGGACCTGGCTGGTCGAAAACATCCTTCAGCTTTGATGGCTGACATTAATGAACAAGGGTGTCGAATTTAAGAGCCAACAGGGTGCGAGAAGTTGTTTTTATTTGTTTTGAAAAGAACAAGTACCTATGAGATCTACCTACCCTAAGGAATTAAGCTGTGTAAGAGTCGTTTAGATAGTGCCATCCCACCATTGAGAGGTAGGTAGCACCATCGTTTGAGGTGTTCGGGTCAATTCGATTATAGGGACAGTGTGGTCACCGAAGCAACGGTAGGACGTCTTAGAAGTAACCCTAATGTCCTAGATCCTTTTATCCGAGGCAACCGTTTCGAGGCAACTAGATCTTTAGACAAAGGGCGACCTCTAAGACACCCTATACTTGATGACCACATTCGAGGCAACCGGTGAGGCGTACCCTAAGAGTGGCATGTGCTTTGTGTGTTGTTTTTCAGTTAATGTTTTTGTACATGTTATTTGTGAGCTACGGATTGGTTTTATTTACATACATTCTTTCATGCATTGATAACAGTTAGGAGTGCGGAAAATAAATTGCGGAAATGTAAATCTAACTATTACAAGGTGTGGGTCTATACATCGCCAATGACAAAAACCCGTTTTGGTAAATAAAATGCAAGAAAATAAATAAAGCAGTAAAAGAGGTCCTATTTAACTATTACATATCTGGAGACAGTTACATAAATAATCAAAATAAAATAAATGCGCGCGAAAGAATTAAATCGGGAAGTCTTTAAGGTGTTGACCCTTTTAAGAAAAGAAATGAATTTTTTTTGTCCTTTTTAATGAAATGGAATTAAAACTAATTATTAAACTAATTAATTAATTTATTAAAAGAAAAAATGTTTTTTTTTTGTATTTTTATGTTTTTAATGAAATGAAATAAAAGGAAATAAAATTAAAAGTTAATAAAACCTAATTCTAAATTTATTTTAGTTATTAAGAAAAAGGGTTAAAATTTCCTAATTAAAATTAATTCAATTTATTAGTATTTATTTACAAAAATAAAATGAAATTAATAATAATAATAATATACTTTTTTGATTTTTTTTATAGAAAATAAATTAATTATGTTAATAGTTAATAAAAGGAAAAAAATAAAATGAGACAAACAAAATATAAAAATGATAAAATAAAAATGCAAACCCCAGGGGGGTTTTGGGCCAGATTGGAGTGTGTATTCAGAAATTCCAGCCCATTAAACTTCTGAGCCTGTTGACTTTCTGGAATCCAGTGCTTGCTGGTTGACTGGGCGCATGGTGAGGACCACCTCCTGGCCTTCAGATCTATGAGAGAGGCCACTTGGCGCTTGGATCTGTGAGGTGTATGGTGCTCAACGTTTGGGAACCTACACAAGAACGCTTTAGAAAAAATAACATGGAATTGTGGGGGGACCTGGGAATCGAACCCAGGTCCCAACGCTTGCAAAGCACCTGGCCAACCACTACACCACTCATGCGCATCTGTTAGTAAAATAAGAAAACAATATAATATAGGATAAACGCACTATAGGCTAAAAAAAAGAAAAAAAGTAGCGCGCGTTTTTGAATGAGCCAATGGGATGTAAGCACGCCATCATCTTCTTCGCGTTTCCTGCAAAATAGAGATTAGATAGCGGGGGTTTTTAACCCCCACAAAACAAAACTGCAGAAAATAGCGACTAGGCACTCAGTGCATATAAAAAAGGCGCGAGGTATGTTTTGTATTCGTCTCATCACGCTGATTTCAACCATGGGTGTTTGGAGTTCTGATTTTACAGTATGGGAAAAGCCCCAAATCACAAGCTTTGAAAACCTAGCATCCGTCCATGGTGGTTTTCATTTTAAGGCACCATATTCAAATTAACTCATGTCAAAAGCTTCATCACAATGTTAGAAATACAAAGCAATATTCAAAATGTGTTAATGATGCGTGAAAAATGAATTTAGATTATGAACAAAATGATGAACCGTGTGACTGTATTGAGGTGATTCCTGAAGGCCTAAGGCTTGTTCTTGATGGCAAAAGGTTCCTGGGACTGTTGGGAACATGTTTGGATAAAAAGAAATGCTTGAATTGCACTGGAAGGTTGAAAACAGTTTTCACTTTTTTGCTTGGGTTTTTGAATTTGGTTCTTTTGTTTCAGAGCTTTCTAGGTCGTGTAAATGGTATGAGAGGCTTGCATATGTATCCTTGAATGAGAATCAGTCACTATTATGAGCTCTTAACCAATGCAATTACGTTTTGAGATTTCCATAACCACCATTGAAGAAACTTGCCTTTTTTGTCCAAATTTGAATTTTATGCTTAAAATGGACCTTACACGAATTTGGTAGGTGGATTATGATGTATCAAAGTCATTCAAGCCACAAGATATCCCTTAATTAATTTTTATTTGAATTTTATGGATTTAAAATGAATTAAATCAATAAAATTAAATAAAAATAGAAAAAATAAATGTTTAATCTTGAATTTAATCATGGGACACGTGGGTGGCATGACAAGGATGAATCAAGTGGAAAAAAGTGGGCCCTTTTGTCAAAAATTGAAGTTTCAAGTATAGTTGACTTTTGCCATTTCACAAAAATTTCCCAACTTCTCCAATGCATATCTTGCTCAATTTTGATCATATGAACATGTTATTGGACATTTTGGAAAGGTCTTGAAGTCCTCTAACCAATGCCTTTGGTCCCATGTCATTTTGATTTACCAATCTCAAGTTATGGTCTTTGACTTAAAGTGCTTTTTTGTTGACTTTTGAAAATGACCTATAATGTTGAAATTGATAACTTTTTGTGAGAGCATTTCTTGGACTTGGAATGTGAATATGAGTTGTAGGAAATGTCATCCCCTTCAAAATGAGCATTGGATGGGATTTTTCTGATGAACCATGAAAAAGTTATGCCTTGGTCAAGTTACAGTTGACTTTTCAACTGTCCAAAAATAGAAACTTTTGCATCTTGATGATTTTTGAGCCATTCTTGTGAAATCATGGTCAAGATTTGACCAAATGATGATTGTGGCTTCAAAATAAGATGTTGACCAAAAATTTTGACTTTTGACTGCCAAATGACCATTTTGCCCCTACAGTTGATTGTGAAGCAATTAGGGTTTTTGACTATGCAACTTGACCTTGTGAGCCTTGAAACTTGACATGTAGGTGCTTGACAATGTATATGAGCATGTGGGACTTGATTGAGCCCTTGAAAACCTCAACTTCCTTGCAAGAACCAAAACCCTAATTTGACTGGCTTATGAGGATGGTTTGACTGTGCAGCCCTTGAGTAGACTTGAGATGATGCTTGCCAAAACTTTGAAGAATATGGGAGGGCAAATTTTGGGGTACAAAAGTTGCCCCTGTTCAATCTTCTTAGACCTGAGGATGTAGATTAGCTTGTGTGCCTTTCGTGATCCGAAGGTGGAAGATGATTGAACACTAGAGTGCCCAGAAATTTGCACCAAAAATTTGGATCACCACCTCAAAATTCTTTCATCTTTAAATTCAACCACTCCTCCAGATGGATTAAAGCACTAAACATATCATTAATCTAAAGCACCAAAAATGAATTAAATAATTCACTCTTACGTAGATTTTAATTGATGAACATTTATACAACTTCATCTACATCACAAAGTCCATTGAATTTAAAGAGAAATTGGATATTTAAAATTGCAATCCAAACCAACAATCAAAAGGAGTGAGTAGAAAAAGCATTTTGGATCAAAGCTGCCCCAAAACAAGGAAAAAAATGCATTATGTCTCTGTGCAAATCGATTGCACTACTGTGTAAATCGATTTGCACAGTGAAGTTGTAAAAAAATTGAGCAAATTTCACTTAGTGCAATCGATTGCACTGTTACAGCAATCGATTGCACGTTGTTACAGACAGCAAAACAACATTTTAAAAGGCCAAATTCTTATCCAAACTTTCCATCAAACATCTTATGATCATGGATTCAATTGAGCACAAAAGTCCATCAAATTATGAGAAAATAGCACCATTGGAATCACAAAATAATGCTCAATGAATCAACCCAAATATCAACAAGAGATCACATTGTGAAAGATGGAAAATCCAACTTACCAAAGGTAGATCTAGAGAATTATCAACACAACTTCAAGAATTTGCTTCAATTCAACCACAAGAATCACTTGCCAAGCTTGGATGTAGAGAATTGATGAAGAAAAAGTGTTTGGATGAAGGTTTAGCTCAAATATTAGTAAGCTTCAATGCAAAGCTTACTAACTTTTCTTGAAAATGGAGCTTTGAGTGAATTTGGTAGATGGAGAGAATTGAGAGATTTTTTAGCAAAGTGATTTTGGCTATGAAAAGCTTGAAATTTGAATGAGATGAGGGCTCTATTTATAGAGTTTAGGATTGGGATTAGGGGTAATTTGGTAATTGATTCTTGGAGCCAAAATTTGAATTAATGATAATTCTTTAAAAAATTAGAGAAAAATTGGAGCCAAAATTTGACAAGCTTGAAATTGCTGATTTTTTTTTTCAAAATTTCACGTTGTGCAATCGATTTGCACAATGTATTTTTCCAAAAGTTGCACAAAATGCACTTTGTGCAATCGATTGCACTCTAGGAGCAATCGATTGTACAGTGAAAAAAAATGAAAATTTTTAAATTCTTTTTCTTTGCAAATAGAGATTTTAGGGAAATAATACCGAAAAACCTTATTTTCCATATGCTTCAACTCGGTACCTACAAAACACAAATATGCAAAGACAAAGACAAATATTTTTTTGTATTTTGATTAGAAGTTAGTCAACAACACAAGAGCAAACTTAAAGATAGGATGCAAATATGATGAATGAAGCTATTTATTAATGATTGTGACCAAACGACAAAATATGATATAAAAGTGCGACTGAAAAAGTTAGGGGCGAAATTTAGGGTACAACACCCAGTCGCATAACTTAATGGTTGTAAAACCTGCAAAAACAACCCATTATCACTTGGTTCATAGGTCTCTGGTGCTGAACTTGGTAGGGAGGATTACGGTCTGATCCTCCGCAACTGAAATTGAGTAAACAAAGAGGTTATACCGCTTTAAGTACCAAAATATCTTGCAAATAAAGAGGATCAGAGTCACTAACTGACCGCCTTGTTATGAGTATACGGATAACGGGCTTAATGTGATTGTGCCTAAATGAAAAAGGACGAAAAAGGGGATGAGTAAGTTTGGCCTAGACATAATAACATGATGCAGTTTGGTTTGTATAAAAAGAAGACTTATGACCGCAGATGCGGAATGTATTGTTACGATATCCTTAGTTTTCGAGTTAGTACCAATCGATACAACCATGACTGAAGAAAAGTCTATAGCCTAGAATAATTATCTGAGCACCACCGCTTTTCTTGTTAGCACTGGTTTTGCTTGAGGACATGCAAAGGTTCAAGTGTGGGAGAGTTTGATAACATAAAACACATTTTATATTTGACTCGATTTTCACATGTTTTATTAGTTATTTTGCTTCTATTTCCAATGTTATGTTGGTGTTTTGTTTGTATTCTGGGTACTTTATCATATAGGAGACATTCGCGAAGAAACAAAGCAATTCAGATAAAAAATAGAGAAAAATAAGCAGCTTGCACTCAATGCGACCAGCATGGCATTCGCCATAGAGGTAGCCATGGGTTATGTGACGTGTCTCATGCTTCAACGGTCACAAATACCATGTCATAACAATTTTGTGAAGCTTGCGTTCGCCACAAGGGATGGCTTTCTCCATCCTTTGAAAACTCGTAACAATTGCAAAGTGGGCTTTACTTGGTCTTGCACTCCTCCATTTATTCCTATTTTTTCTCACACGAAGTCAGCAACTTCCTCATGGCATATTAGGGTTTTAGAGCATTATAAATAGGTGTAAAACCTCTATTTTTGGGGTATCCAAACTTAGAACAACTTAGGCATAAATTTACATTCCAAAGGCTTTAATTCTTTGCATCGAAGAGTTATCACGTTGTTATTATTTTCGGGTTTGGATCATAATTACTTTGAAGTTATTTTATCTTCTCGCATTTATATTCCGTCGAAGTTTATTTCTGGCATTTACATTCCGTCGAAGTTTATTTCCGTTGTCCCAGATTCAAGTCTCCATTTGGAGCAAGTTCTTATTTAATTCAACATTATTTATATTATGTTCGCTTTATTTTACTTTGCACGTTTATTTTATCGCATGTTCTTAATTATCGCTTAACATATTTAATTTCGTCTTTCAAACAGACATTTTTACTTTTATAATTATATCTAGTTAATTTATTAGTGTTGGAATGTGAGGATCGTCGATCCGATGAAATTTTGTTTGTTATTTCTTAGGATTAATACTATGGTTTGTTTTGGTATTTATACAATTTTTTAAAACTTAATTTGATTTTCTATTACGAAAGTAAAAGCCATGAACTTACAAATCAAAACTACCTTTCGACTATGTAAAAGATCTAATTTCTTAAAGAAAAGATTTATTACTTTAACACAAACGCAATCGGGGAATGTGAGACCTCCGATAAAGGTTAGAGAGTAAAATCTGGTTCTGAATACGCGGAAGCGACAATTCTTGTTAAATTAATTATCTTTTAAGGTAGAAAATATTGCCCACTAAGTAATCATGTTTCGAAATAATAAAATTATCGTTGATCGATGAAAACCACATTCTAACATTATTATTATGAATTAATTTAAGTTTATTATTTTACTTTCACAGCTCAAACACTTATTTTTATCGTCTTAAATAAACACAGTAGTAATAGAAAAATGATAAATTGACCATTATATCTATGTGGATTCCACAACCTTTTATATTACTCTGATAGACTCTATATACTTACGAAAATCATCTATCATTTATTCAATTTTGATTTATCCCATAATATTTGATGAGATTAGAACATGCATGATTGAACATAATGAAGAACTAATTAATTAGTTTGATTTATGATCTTCTAAGTATTTAATTAAAATTTTTAATTATTTACAATTTGTTATTGTCTAATTTAATAGTTCTTCCGTCTCAAAATAAATATTACACTTATAAAAAAATTTGTTTTAAAAAATTTGTCACCTTAAATTATTAATACAATTTTATATTTAATCTTTCAATTATATTCTCTAATAAATATTTTTAATTTATTATTTTCTCACTTAATATTAATATTAATTTGAATACACCAACAATTATTTAGAATAATCTAATAAAATTATTATTTTCTATTTTATTTATTAATGTTTTTTAATCTTTGTGAAATAATTAATTGTGAAAAATAATATAGGAGAGAGAAAGTAGAGTTTTTCAATTCATGCATTTTTCTAAGGATTCTAGAAGTCCGAGAACATTATGTGATTCTATGAATTTTCAAGACAATTCAGAAAAGTGGAACAATAAAAAAATCAATGGTTTTCTTTTTTGTCAAAACAAGATCATTAATTCAATATTGGATCATTGTCATCCATGTGTACTTGGGCCCGAGGTTTGAGACAAGTTCAATTTATTGATATAATTTTCAACCATAATAATTTGTTCACTTCAAATTATTGAAACTTTGTATTATTAAAATAGTAAACAAGTGGATCTACGTGAGATTAACTTTAACTCTATCAAAATCAAAGGCAGTCCCTACATTCCCTTTAATAATAGATTTTTGGATTCTGTTTTGTTTTTTCATTGATTTGTTTCTAAAATTTATAAGAATTTATCCGATTTTACTTGATTTTGAAGAAATTAAGGTTTTGTCTTATAACATATAGTGATTCAATGAAGATTATGTACATTTTGAAACTTTAAATTTCTTAGACTATTTGTAATTGATGTTGAATAAATTTTTCAATAATTAAATTGTTCTAATAGATTGTTGCATAAGATGTTAAATGTGACATAAATTTATTTGTGTTGAAAATATTTAACATGTTGAATGAAAAATGAGTGATGGTCACTTATAATATTTTGCAAAATATAATTGGTTGTTGTGATTGTTTATATTTTTATCTCATCTAAATTATTTGGAGTCAATTATTTTATAGAAAATCAATTTTTTATTTATTTTTATTTTCACCAAAATTCATTATTTTTTTTGTCTATAAATAGAGTGTTTATTCATTTGATTTGGACAAAAAAAAATTTATTTTTTCTCTTTAAGTTTTCTATTTAGTCTCCAATTAATTATTATTTGTAGTTCTAAATAATTTTAATTTAATTTTAATTGATAATTATTATTAATATATAATTAAAAATAAAAACATAAAAAAGAAAACAAAATATAAAATAAAAGTGATGGAGTAAGATGTTGAATTTTATTAAACAAAATTATTTTAATGAATAAAAATTGAATGAATATTGAATTACTAAATGAAAAAGAAAAAAAATAATGTAGAACGTAAAAAATGAAAAACAAATAGATATTAAATAATTTTTGTCATCGTAGATAGTCTTGAATGAAGTTCTATTTGGATGGACACATTACCACTCTGTTTGCATTTATTATTACTAAGATATCCTTGTCACTTTTTATACATGATCTTTTTTCCTATAATATCATCAACTTTATTATTTTATTTAACTTTTTTTTCTCTATATAATAAATGAGTAGGAGTAGTTTTGAAAAAAAATAATCATTACTATTTTAAAATTCGAAATGACATTTAAAAAGAAATAACGTTTTTTTTTTTAAAGTAATAATTAAAAAAAAACGAAGGGAGTAGTTGTCCGATGACTTTAATTCATAGTTTTTTTTTTGTTGTCAAGTGATTAATTTTTTATTAGAATTTATTATAACCACACTTTTTTTTATAAAGATTATGGTTAGAAAAAAGTCAGAGTAATTGAGTGTAGAAAGTGATAGAGAAATAGAGAGCAATTAGGCTGAAAATATGATATTAATTCATTATGAGACATCTGAAGTGTATTTATACACAATACAAGATGAGGTGTAACTTATTAATAAATAAAATTGAAATTTTTTAGAGTGTAATTATTTATGTGCATGATTTAGCCCTTTTTTTTCACATAACACACTATTAATTTATGTGTATCGAGTCTTATGTGTTTATATTTTTCTTCGATCTTTTAAACACTTCAATTGTGACTACTTTGATCACTAGATTAGTTACTTGGTCTTCATTTATACAATATTTAATCTCAATTTTTTTCACTAACAAGTTCTCTCAAGTATTAAAATCTCATCTCAATATCTTTGTTTCTCTCATGTACAATTGGATTCTTAGCAAGGTTTATAGCAGAAACGTTATCAACTATGAGTGTTACATTGACACCCTCTTCACTGCCCAACTCCTTCAACATATTCATCAACCACACGGCTTGACACACACAACGAAACGCCAATGTGCTCGTCCTCACAAGAAGAGAGTGCTACTATTGATTCCTTCTTCAAACACCATGATATTGATGTTTCACTGAATATAAAGATGTATACAACTATAGACTTTCTATCATCTTATCTTCGCATTACTTGAAATCGGTAAAACCAAACAAATTACATTTTTTGTTTGGGTCTATTACGGAACACTACTACAAATAATAATTTTCTTGACAAAGCCTTCGTCTAGGATATTAAAAAACTGATGTCAATTAACATAAAATGTGCCATTTATTATTATCATTTTTTTAAATTAATCTTTTTCCTCGGTTATCACTAAATTCTGTTGAAATATTAAACTAGATTAGATTAGATTTAGTATTTAATATAATCCAAGTTATGTTAGCCCAAACCCAATTAAGGTTGTATATAAATAGTCATAGTGTGTATCATTATTTGTACAATTCAATAATACAAATCTTTATTTCCTTTATTATTCTCTTTTTCTCTCCTCACTAAAAGTGTCTCACACACTAACAAATTGGTATTTAGAGCTTCTGGTTATTGTTCTTGATCAAAATTTCAAGAATTTCACATCAGAGATCATGTTTCTAGGACAAGTGAATCAACCGCTGCGAAGATGGATAGTGATAAGGGCATTCTGAATTCTCTTCCAATACTTGACGGTAAAAATTGGATCCGATGGAAAAAACAGATGCAATCCTTGTTTGGCTTCCATGAAACCCTAGAAGTGGTTACCGACGACGTTCCTGCATTGGCTGCAAATGGAACCGATGAACAGAAAAAAGCCCACAACAAAGTCAAGAAGAAAGATTGCAAGGCTGTTTATTGCATTCAAACGATTGTCGATGTTGCTAATTTCGACAGAATCTCTCATGCTGAAACGGCGAAGGAGGCATGGGATATTCTAGTAAAGTATTACGAAGGAGGTGAGAAAGTCAAGGTTGTCAAATTACAAACCTTGCGTTGACAATATGAGTTATTATCGATGGGAGAAGATGAAAAATTTGCAGAATATGTGTCGAAGGTTCAGAAACTCGTCCATCTCATGAAGGGTTATGGTGAAACCATTACTGATAAGATGATAGTTGAGAGGGTAATGAGAATGTTGACATCTCACTTTAATCACGTTATCGTAGCTATTCAAGAATCCAACAATCTTGAAACCACTAAAGTGGGAGATTTGGTTGGCTCGTTGGAGGCGCATGAGATGAAGATTGTCGAAAGGAAAGGAGTTCAGGACTCGATTCAGGAACTGCAAGCTCAATCATGGAAAAAGGATGGTGGTTCCAACAAATTCAAAGGTAAGTTCGACAAGACTCATGGCAAGAAGTCTTGGTCGAATCCCCATAAGATTAAGGTTGAAGATAGATCTTCTGAATCCTCGAAAATGAGAGGAGGAAACTATTGAAAGGACAAAGAAGATAAGAAAGGTATGTAGTGTTATAACTGTAAAAAATGGGGACACTTGGACAAGAATTGTTGGTACAGAAAAGACAAGGGATCGACAGGCAAGGACGAAGGAGCGAACCATGCACGCCAAGATTCAGATGATTCTAAAGGTGGTATGGTGGTTATGGCTGCAGTTGAAGATAACCATGTCGAATCCAAGATATGGTTTCTCGACTCAGGCTGCTCGAACCACATGACCGGTCGAAAGGAGTGGTTGGTAGATTTTGACGAGTCAAAGAAGAGCAAGGTAAAACTTGCTAATAATAGTTCATTGCAAGCAGAAGGTACTGGCAACATAGTATTTCAAACGAGTAATGGAGGGAAAGCTATGATCAAAGATATGCTCTATGTACCTGGAATGAAATGCAACTTGCTAAGTGTTGGATAACTAGTCGAAAAAGGTTTATCAGTTGTCATGAAAGATGGAGTTTTAAAATTGTTTGACACCAAAAACAATTTGATCTTAAAATCTCCATTGTCGAAGAATAGGACATTTAAGACTATGATCAGTTCGACAAAAGTTCAATGTTTGAAAAATGTTATCGACCACAAGGATAGTTGGTTGTGGCATTTGAGATTTGGACATTTGAATTTTCGATCACTTAATCAACTGACTACTCAAGATATGGTTACAGGTATTCCAAGCCTTGAGATGCCTAAAAAACTTTGTGAAGATCGTTTAGTGGGAAAGTAATCCATAAATTATTTCGTTTCGACTATGTCAATGAGATCATCCTGCATTCTCGAAGTGGTGCATTCAGATGTATGTGGTCCATTCGAAGAACATACAATTGGTGGAAACATATATTTTATTTCGTTTGTCGATGATTTTAGTCGAAAGCTGCAGATCTATGTGATCAAATGAAAGGACGAAGTATTCAAAATCTTTAAGAGATTCAAGATACTTTCCAAAAACTAGAGTGAGAAGAAGATTAAAGTTCTGCGAACAGATGGAGGAGACGAATACACATCCAAGATGTTTGAAGATTTTTGTGCAGAACACGGTGTTGATCATGAGGTAACTGCTCCTTATACACCTCAACATAATGGAATTGCTGAAAGAAGAAACATAACCATATTAGATATGGCGAGATGCATGCTGAAGCAAAAGAATTTGCCAAAGTCTTTATGGGGAGAAGTTGTTTCAACTGTAGTTTATATTTTGAATATGTGTCCTACTAAGATATTGAAGAACAAGATTCCTGAAGAAGTGTGGAGTGGAAAACGACCATCAGTAAGTCATTTGAAGGTGTTTGTCTCTATGTGTTACAAGCATGTTCCCGATGCAAGGAGAAGGAAGCTTGACGACAATAGTGAACCTATGATTCTGGTAGGATATCATAAAACTGGTGCATACATATTATTCAATCATGTTAATGAGAAGATTGTGTTGAGTCAAGATATTGTGATTAATGAAAATTCTGCCTGGGATTGGAATTCTAGCAATTCAATTAACAAGCCATTAATGAACTTTGATTTCGACGAAGAAACTAATGAAGTAGAGGTCGAAGGAATTGTTGAGAATCCAGTCGAAGTCGAAGAAGAAGAAGTTGTAACGCCCCGATATTTAATTATTTATTTAATTAAATATTTTTGAATATTTTATATTAATTCAAATTTTTATCGTCGAAGTCGGAATTATTTTGTTAAGTTGGAATAATAATTAATCGGATTTAATTTGGTGGAATTTAGTTAAAGTGTTATTTTATTATTAAGCTTAATTTTATAACATTGGGCTTAATTGGTGGTGGTGTGTAGTAAATAGAGGGGTATGTCTTTTTAGGCCAAATTGAGTTTTTTTTAAGATTAAATATAACATACCTATTATATTGGAAATAGAAGTAGAGATGAATAGAAGAGGGTTTTGGTTATTAGGGACAGATAGCAAGAGGAAAATAGGGTTTGGAGGAAGAGAAGAAGAACAAAGGAAAATTTCTTCAAGTACCATTTTTCCCAAAAATTCGGTTGAAGTCTCTTAAAACTGCTCTTAATCCAAGGTAAAGGTGAGGTTCTGACTCTATAATAGGGTGTATAATTAATAGTATGTGAATTTGGGTTATGAAAATTTATTTTTAATTGTGTTTGAAATTGGTAATATTGATGAAATTGAGAGATGATTTAGGACCCAATATAATTAGTTATACACATAAATAAGTGGCTTGGTATTTTCCTAGCAAAATCCCATATTAAGTATACTGTAGCAATAAAAAAAAAAAAATAGCAATTAAAGGCACTTGCATATGGCCGGCAGTAGCGCATAGGAAGAATAAATATTTAATAAATATATGGTTTATTTGTTGTAGCATAGAAATCAAAGTAGCTATGAAAGACACTTAAATTGCAAGCTGCAACGCCAATTAGAAAGTAGCAGTAGGAAGTAAAAACGTTTGCAATCCTATAGAATGTAATAAATTGTGAAGTAGCTTTAAGGCACATGTTTTGTAATACTAACACTTAGAAGTATTATTTAAAAGGTATGTTTGCAAAGCTGTAAAGTAATGAAAAGAATAATATTTAGATGACACTTAGAAGTAACTATTAAGGACACTTGATTTGACTTGCTGTAATGAAAAGTGAAGTAGCATAAAAATGAAGTAGCATATGGGAAGTAGTATTTAAGATTTATGTGTGATACTGTAGCGCAAATGGGATTAGTACCTAAATGCAATTGCCCTGTTACTGCAGCAATTAAAAGAAGTGGTATTAGAAGCAATTATTTTGGGTACTGTGGCGGCATATGGAATTTCCGTTTAATAACATTGCTTGCTCATATACTATTTATATAATACTTTATTTGTTATAACAATGTATTATGCTAATTAATAATAATAATAATAATAATAATAATAATAATAATAATAATAATAATAGTTATATTAATAATTTAGTATTACTAATATAGTGGTTTAAGAGTTGAGTTAGAAATAAGAAATTTAGTATAAAGTAGAAATAATAGAATTTTTGGCCGATAATTAATTAACCGATTTTAGTCTAAATAGTCTGAATTATTATGCGGTTTATGATAGTAATTTTGGTTGATCTGTTGGGTGACATTTTTGTTGAAAAATGTGAACTTTGCAGGTGAAGTTGAATTAAGTTGAATGCTTCCGGTTTATGGAATTGTGTTTGTTTCTAATTTGTCGGTATAGGCGGTAAAATTTAGTTATCTGGAAATTAATGAAATTTGACGGGGTAACTAAGTGAAATGCGTAGGTAATTATGGTTGAGTTATTTTTTAAGATTTCGATGTTTTCAAGGGCTAACCGGAATTGTGTTTGATTTGAATAAATCATGGAAGTAACATTGTTTAAACTTGTATGTTATTTGATTTGTGAATTATATTTGCAATGCATGTACAATTGTTGGTATTTCATTGTGTTGGAATATGTGGTATGTGTATGTTAAGGTCGGAAGTGGTCTTAATTGCATACGAGTTTTTGATGGTACATTACATGGCATGGTTGGTCTTGAAATATAGACGGTGAAACGGTGGATTCACATTTTATAGACGTTGATCCTTGAATGGAAATAAACGTAGTGGCTTTGACCTGGAAAGGGAACATAGGCGGTGAAACTTGGGTTCACAAAAAAATAGACGTTGATCCTATAGTGGAAATAGACGTAGTGACTTTGATCCTATATGGAAAAATAAGAGGTGGAACTTTGGGTCCACAAGTCAGTACCGCATTTGCATTGGTTGCATCGAGTTATGAGGCACATGCATAATGATATATATTATAAGTTTATGTGAAGACGATTGAGTTTATGAAATTGGTTATGATGTGAATAAGTCGTTGTCGAATACATTGTTGTTGTTGAATATGTTGTTGTTTATAGGTTGTGAATTAGTTGTTATGTCGTGTTGATGTTTTGTTGAGATCAAAGATGTTTGAAAGTTGTGAAGTGGTGATTTTATATGATTTGATTCTGATATATTATTTATTATACGTCCTGTTATATAGTTCGATATCTCACCCCTTCTGTTTGAATGTTGCCCTATGTTGGTAACGTGCAGGTAATCAAGAAGGTTAGCTGTCACCCTTGTTAGTTTGAGTAGGTGTTGTCGCTCTGATACATAGCACTCGGGAGGATGAACGCATGTTTTCCTTATTGTTGATTTTCATTATGTTGCTGAATTTTTAAGTTGTTTTCATTAGAGACTTGTTGTCTTAAAGTTGTTTTGAGTTGGATAAGATGATATGGTATGTTCAGTTGAATTTTGTGAATCCGCTGCGTAGTAATGAAAGTTGTTTTTATTTTTAAAGACTAAGCTGGTTGTTATCGGTTCATCTGAAGCTCATGTGTTATGTATCTGAACTAGATGATTGAATGTCGTAGTTTCAAGTTGAAAGTGTAGCATTCCATTTGTTCGTTGGAAATTTTTATAACTCTGATTTCATTTAACTCGCTGGGTAGAAATGGGGTGTTACAGAAGTTACTGACACTCTCGACACAGTCGAAGTCGAAGAGGTTGTGGCTGAAACAAGCCAAAGACCTCCAAGAAATAGATTTCTTCCAACAAGACTTCATGATTATGAAGTGGTGGGTGTGATACGGTGGCAGAACTGACTGTGTTTTAGTTACGACTGGTTTTGTGTTTGTGTTTGCAAATGTACGGTAAGCAAGAGTCGCCACCGTCTTTTATTTTATCCAACAAAGGAAAAGGGAAAAAGAACAGAAAAAACATTTTTTGAGATGTTTATGAGTACGGGGGGTAGATTATAGAAAGGGAAGGTGTTAGCACCCTTTCTATCTGTGGTTTTCCACGGGCTCTTAGGTACTTTCTCATTTTTAGATTGCTTTTGTATGTGTTTTGAAAAGCTTTGAAAATGCCTTAGTGCGGCGTTTCACTTTATGGTAACCCTTGTATCAGTCCTCAAGAGTGTGATAAAGCGTTTTGAAAACTTTGTCTGAAAAGTGTTTGAAAGTGTAAGTGTGAAAAATGGATTGTTTTGAGCAAGTACTTAAAAGTTTCTACCTACTCGAAAAAAACTATTCGTTTTCTTATTTCCTTTAGACAGAATTATCCTACTATTAAGGAGTAGGTAGCTCCATCATTGGAGTTTGAGGGATAATCGAAAGGGACGATTACAGTCACTTAAGGCAACATGGCAAGATCTCTTAGTAACTGTCCTAAAGTTCTAAGATCGCATTTTGTTTTACCGAGGCAACCTTCGAAAGGGACTTGAGATCTCTGAATTAGAGGACAGTCACTAAGAATTCTCACGTTCGAGAATAGTGACCGTATTTTTCTGAGGCAACCGAAGTGGGAGATACCCTAGGGGTGAGCATGTGCAAGTGTTTGATTTTAGTTTATTTATCCTTGCACATTTAGGGTGATCTACCATTTAAACATTTGATTTATCTTTCCATTCAATCCTATGATCATTCATCTAACAGATAATAGTAGCGAAAAAATAAAATGCGAGAATCTTAAACCTAGCTATTACAAGACTTTAGGGAGGGGGTTACATAACCAAACTTGAGGGAAAAGCGGTAAATAAAAGCAGTAATAAACCTAAGTTAAAAGCTACTACAAACTCGAATTAGATACAATAATTGGAATAAATAAATAAATAAATGCGCGCGAGAATAAATTAAATACGAGGAATTAAAGTTTAACGAATCTGATTGATTTAGAAGAAAAATATTTTTGGATTTTTTATTTGAGAAAATAATTAATTTTTGAAAATTAAAACTAATCTCTAATTGATTTTAATTATGAAAAGGGAATTAAATTATCCTAATTTAAACTAATCTAATCAATTAATGAAATTAATTATTTTAAGAAAAAGAAAACATAATTCTAATGTTTTGTGATTTAAAAAAAAATAATGATTTTTGTAAAGTAATTAAAAAAAACTAATAATTAAATAAAGAAATTAAAAAGAATTAAAATGGTTCTGGTATGAAATAGCAAACTGGGGGGTGCCTTGCTGAATTTATGTTAGGCCCAAAGGCGCTGGCCCAATTTCCAGCGTGCGTTCCAGTGTGATCAGCCTTCAGGAAGGCACCATGGATCTTCAATTCTAGAACATTGGATCTTCTTTGAGATGATCCAAAGGGTGGGATCTGAGGACGTATGGTGGTCCTTCTGGGTCATAGCGCATTGGATCCTGCAAGATTTAATAAGAAAACACAAAACTGCATGGACCTGGGATCGAACCCAGGTCATTCCCTTCACAAGCGTGTCTCCTACCAACTGAGTTGGACAATTATGTTGTATATATAATAAATAAATAAAACATAAGCCAAACAAAACACTATGCCCAGAAAGCGCGCGTGGATTCAAACCCTCAAATGGGATGCTGCCACCTGATCTTGTTCTTCACGGGGGTTGTCGCATTTGATACCAGACCTTTACCTACGGACAAAATTGTCACTAAAAGCTATAGTGACAGTTTTTGTCTGTAGCTACAAACCTGCAACATTCTAAAACACGATACAAGGAACATAAATTCAAACCAAATACATGGATTGACTATAAATGATCTCCTGAGCATGATAGCGCCCCTAATTTTGTCCAATTTTATCTCTAGTTAGGGTTCCCCAATTTGGAGATTCAGAACCCTAACAATGGCGAATGGTTGTACCTGCGCTTAAACTCTGATTAAACCATTCAAAAAGGTTCCTATGATGATGATGATGAACATGAAGATGCAATCAAATTACGTTTACAGTGGGTAAATGAATTGAATCGAAGTTGGAAAAAAGTGAACACAAACCGTGAGTGTAGAGAGTTGTTCTTGATGCTACAGACCTGGGGAATGAGTGTGGTAACTTCCTAGAGGTCCAAGGATTGTTGCTTAGTCCTTGAAATTCTTTGAACTCGCTTGTGGAAAGGAATCCGATCTGCACTTTTTAACAAAAAATTGACACTTTGTTCTTGCTCTTAGAGGCAGCTGCGCATCTGAAAAACCTCTCCTCTAGGGTTGCAATACATTGGCATATGTAGTGAATTAGATTAGGGTAATATTTATGGCAAGAATCCAAAGATTAATGGCATGGTTTTAAGAAAAAATCAAATCTTGAAAAATTGCCATATGTGGATATTTTGTGTCCATTTGGCCTTGCACGATTTCTTTGGCTATTGACAACATATATGATCCATCATTCAATGCAAAAATCATATCAAAACAAATCTACATTATTTATTTTATTTAGTTTGATTTTTAAATGATTAAAATAAAAATAAATCAAATAAATAAGCAAATAATTCATGGAGGGTTTTATGGGTCGTGGACCATGCTAGGACTGAGATTCAATCTTGAAAAGATGGATCCATGTGGAAAAAATGCAATTTTGAGCATTGTTGACTTTGTGCAAATTTCAAAAAATGGCCAACTTTGACAATGCATATCTCTCTTAATTTTGACCCTAAGAGGGTGTTCTTTGACTTTTTGTAACGCTTAGGAAGTCCTCTAAATAACCCTTTTGGTTTCATCTCTATTGGATCTTCCATGTTCATGTAAGAAGCTTTGATCCAAAAGGTGTTTTTTTTTTCTTTTTGAAAGGACCTATAATGTATGAGCTTGTATCTTTCAAATGGTGCATTTCTTGGACTTGAGGGTTGAAGAGAAGTTGTAGGGAATTAGATTCTCTTCAAAATGAGCCTTGGATGAGAAATTTCTGATAAAGTATGAAAAAGTTATTCCTGGTCAAAATTTGGTTGACTTTTCCTATAGGAACCCTAATTTAGCAACTTTTGAGTTTTGATGAATTAGGAGAATTTCTTGAGGAATCATGATCAACCCTTGATCAAATATGGATATCACTTCAAAATGTTGATGTTGACCAAAAATTTTGAAGTTTGATTGTATGTGGGTCACAATTGAGCAGTTGACTGAGCAAACGTCTTGTGCAATGCATGAAATTTGGCATGGATGATCTTGAGGACATATAGGGAAATGGAAACCATTTAGGACCCTTGGAACTCAAACATCTTGGTTAGGAGTGAAACCCTAGTTTGAGGCTCATTGTCTTAGGAGGAGGATTTGTCTGGTCAATCCTTAGTCATCTTGAGCAATTGAGGACCTCTAGGAGTATGTTTTGAGTAAAATGAGAGGATAAATTTTGGGGTGCAACAGCTACCCCTGTTCAATCTTCTTATACCCGAGGATGTAGATTGACTTGTCTGCCTTTCATGATCTGAAGGTGGAAGATGATTGAACACTAAAGTGCCTAGAAATTTGCACTCGCATGAAGTGAATGTCGATCGATAATATCGGGAATAGACTTACAGATGTCATTTAGGCGACGGAGAATTGTCAAAGATGGGCTTAAAGATGTCATCCAGAAAAGATATCGGTCGCATAAGAAATTCCTTTGCGAGAATACTTGTACCTGCCGTTGAGGAGGACTTCGCCGGAAAATGTTGACTTATGTCCTGGGAAATAGAGTCTAGGAGCTTCGGTCGTCTATTATTTTACTGGAGAATTAACTCTTGATTAATGAGACAAAAATGAGTTATTATTTGATCGAGTCCGGTTGTCCATCATTTTTTTTTAATTTTGAAATTGTTTTAATATTACTAAATAAAGTTAATAATATTATAAATAGTTGATTTACTATTGTCAGTATATATTTATTAAATTTAAAATTTAGATATTATATGAGTCACCTAATTAAATTAAATTTAAAATATATATTAAAAATATTATAATTAAAAAAAAAATTAAATTTAATATAATAATATTATTTAAAGTTTCAAAACATTGAATATACATGTTCAAAAAAAATTTTTACAAATAATTTATTAATTTATATCTTCAGCGAGATGATAGTTTTTTATATAAAATGTTTAATTATATTTAAAATAATGTGGTCGTCTAACACAAGTTCCGCATAAATGCTCACGGATCCAACCCACCTAATTTTCACTTTCCATTACCTGTGTTTGTTTGATTGATTGGTATATTCAAAATGCCTTCCATCTGTGGGCTACACCAAGGCACATCTTTACATGGCAATCCCAAATAACGATGACGTGGCAAGTCAGTTTCATCATTAAATAACTTACGTGTTTCCGCAAGCAACCTCTCAAATCAATCAATATATAAACAACAACAAACTCGCCAATGCAAAACCATTTCGAAAGCTTGTAATGAAACTCCAAACCCTAATTCTTGTCACCGTTCTTCTAATGGCCTCTGCGGCGGCAGCAGCAAGGAAGCAATATCCGCTGGGTGGTTATATCCCCATCACAAACATCAACGATCCTCACGTCATCGAGATCGCTAAATTTGCCGTCACTCAGTACGACAAGCAGAGCGGTGCGAAGTTGAAGTTTAAGAAGATAATCAAAGGTGAATCTCAGGTTGTTGCAGGGACTAACTACCGCCTCACACTCTCTGCCGGCGAAGGTTCTGTTTCGAATATCTATGAAGCTGTTGTGTGGGAGAAGTTATGGCTTCACTTTCGAAACCTTACTTCTTTTAAACCTGCGCATGCTTAAATTATAGCTAAGTTATTAAATTAAATGTTGCCCTTATCTTATTGCATTATTCCTCTGTAATGTACTAGTACTGTGTTATTTATATCAATAAAAGTTTATGCCTACTAAATTTTATATTATTCATTCACGCACTAACGTAGCAGTTCATTGGAAAGTGCGGATTATATTAAAGATTGCTATTTTTTTAAAGAGTTTAATAAAAATTGAATATATTTTTTAAGTATAGATTTTTTTTTTGCACTCTGGACAAAAAAAAACTATGAATTAAAGTTATTGAACAATTATTCTTTCTGTTCTTTTTTAATTGTAATTTTTAAAAAAAAAATTATTTTTTTAAAGTGTCATTTCAAATTTTAAAATAATAATGATTGTTTTTTTTGCCAAAATTATCTCTATTTATTTATTATAAAAAAAGAAAAAAGTTAAATAAAATAATAAAAAATTGATGATATTATAGAAAAAAATATCATTATTATATAAAAATTAACAACAATGATTAATATAGATAAAAACTGAAGAAATATGTCTTAATAATAATAAATGCAAACAGAGTGGTAGCTATGATGTGTCCATCAAGAGTAAATACAATCCTAATCCAAATAGAACTTCATTCAACTCTGATACTAAGAAATTTAAAGTTTCAAAATGTACCCGATCTTCATTGAATCACTATAATAAAGGGTCATATTTATAAACTTGAAGTATGTTATAAGACAAAACGTTCATTTCTTCAAAATCAAGTAAAATCGGATAAATTCTTATAAATTTGAGTAAAATCACTTTGGATTCTATCAAATTTTAGATTTATAAATTTTTTATTAGAAGTTTTTGCAACCACACTTTTTTTATAAAGATTATGGTTAGAAAAAAAATTGAGTAATTGAGTTTGGAGAGTGATAGAGAAATAGAGAGTAATTGGCTTGAAAATATAACATTTATTTATTATGAGCTATCCGAAGTGTATTTATACACCATACAAGATGAGGTATAATTTATTAATAAATAAAATCGAAAACTTTTAGAGTGTACTCATTTATGTGCGTGGTTTACCTTTTTTTTCACTTAACGCGCCACCTTAATTCATGTGCATTAAGTTTTTCGTGTCTATGTTCTTCTTCAATCTGTTGAACACTTCAATTGTGACTATTTTGGTTAGTAGATCAACCACTTGTTTTTCACTTATACAATACTCTAATTTCAACCTTCTTTCACCAACAAGTTCTCTCAATTATTGAAATCTCATCTCAATATCCTTATTTCTCCCATGTGCAATTGGATTCTTAGCAAGGTTTATAGAAGAAACGTTATCAATCATGAGTGTTACATTGACACCCTCTTCACTGCCTAGCTCCTTCAACATATTCATCAACCACACAGTTTGGCACACACACAACGAAGCACCAATGTACTCGTCCTAACAAGAAGAGAGTGTTATTATTGATTCCTTCTTCGAACACCATGATATTAATGTTTCACTGAACATAAGGATGTGTGCAACTATAGACTTTCTATCATATTTATCTCCGCATTAATTGAAATCAGTAAAACCAAACAAACTACATTTTTTGTTTGTGTCCATTACGGAACACTACTACAAATAATACTTTTCTTGACAAAGCCTTCATCTCGGCTATTGAAAAACCGATGTCAAATTGTTGGCTCCTAAATTCGACACCCTTGTTTTATTAATGTCAGCCATTAAAGCTGAAGGATGTTTTCGACCAGCTGGGTCTGTCGAGATGCCCATCTAAAGATGGCAATGTACTTAGAAGATTTCTTCCAAGGGAGAAGTTGGTTACTTTCGACGTCGAAGGTGTTTCTCGTCGAAAGTGCTTCTCGACGAAGATGTTCGATGGTTCAGAGTGGAACGGTTTGAAATTCAAGCGTTTGGAGGGAAAACGGTTTCCAGCAGTTACCAAGTGCAACGTGCAAAGATCTGGAGCGTCGAACGTTGAGAACGTGCCAAGTGGAATCATCTCGAAGCAGTGTAACTGCCCGACGGTTACTTGGGATGTTTTAGTATAAATAGTAGTAGTTCACGCAGTTTCTCGCGTGTGTTCACAATTATATACAAAGTCACTCATATAGATTCGAGTACCCAGCGTGTGAGAAAGAATTGTTGAGAATGTATGTGTGAAACACCACTTTTATTAATCAAAGTCATTTACTTTTCCAGAAACTTTACTTGCTTTCTTCTTTACTTTCCCTGTCGAAGTCCTTTACTTCAAGCCTTCATTTATTTTACCAAGCCTATTTCTTCATGCAATTTACTTAAAGCCTCTTTATTTTATTGTCATTTAACCATTATCCAATTTAATAAAAACCTCAAAATCAACATATGTCTTAGGATCAATCTGATCGATCCTGCGAGTAACCAAATAAGTAACCATTTGGAGGATCAGCGGTTGTTTACCAATAACCACGGTAAACAAATTGGCACACCTGATGGGACTGTGTGTTGATTTTTGAAAATAATCTCATCTTTTTCGAGGAGTGTTGCATGTTATTGAGAAGTGGTAGAATATACACTAACGATACCAATACTGCCAGAAGAAGGGAAGAGATGGCGAATCCGCCAAACAATAACGAAATCCCACAAACAAATATGGGAGCAACGGTTATCCCGACCGTAAGTGAAGCGATAACCGCTGGTTCAACACCAGCAGTAACGGTCACAGCAACGGGGCCATTACCTCTGTTCAAAGGCCCCAGAGTGCCTTTGGGAACTCCCCCACCAAGGGGAAATTTAGGCACAAGGCCTTTTGTTCCCCCAGGATTTATGACAGGCGGTCATAATCGAGAACCACTCTATGGCATGCCAACTTCTGACTTGGCTAGCCTGACGAATGCTGCGTCCACTTTTTCAGACCCTTTAGTGAGTGCCTCTTCGCCACTCCAAGGTTCTGGAGTAGGTATGGCGAATAGAAATAGGACCCAACTCTTAGGAGGAACGTCCCAAGTAGCACATGGCCTTACAAATGCTTCGACATCAGTCTTGAGGCAACAGATGGACGAAAGCAACCATGATATGGTTCAAATGTTGGCACAAACTTTAAGTACAGTGCTGAACCCTCTAATACAAAACACTACTCAATTGAATCAGTAGATGACAGCGCAAATGACGCGTTTGGCTGATTTCTTTGGAGTACCCCAACCTATTCGACAGTCCCAAAGGGCGCAAATAAGGGGAAACCAGGGTGTATTCTTAGAGGAAGAAACCACCATCAACCAGGTCCAACAGCCTGTCGAAGAAAACTTTAGGGCACGATTGGAGCAACCTGTCGAGGAACCTAGGGTAATAACCCCAGAGGTAAGGTTAGTTAACAGAAACCAAAATGCTGACGAAGTAGTTCAGCATATCCAATACCAAAACATGGGTTTGGAAAATAATCTGGCAACCATGATCGAAAGGATCATGACTCAAAATGGGATGAACATGGGCTTTCGAAGGCCCAACTTTACATCCCCGTTGTCAGAATACGTGTTACAAACAGACTTACCTCCTAGATGTAAAGTCCCCAAATTCACTAAGTTCTCTGGGGACACGACAGAATCTACTGTCGAACACGTGGCGAGATACTTGATCGAAGCAGGAGATATTTCGAATAACGAAAACCTGAGGATTAAGTACTTCCCAAGTTCTTTAACAAAGAACGCTTTTACTTGGTTTACAACTCTCCCCCCCAATTCGATCCACCATTGGACCCAGTTGGAAAGATTGTTCCACGAGCAATTCTACATGGGGCAAACCAAGATAAGCCTGAAAGAATTGGCCAGTGTAAAGAGACGTTTCACTGAACCTATAGACGAATATCTAAATAGGTTTAGGTTGCTCAAAGCAAGATGTTTTATACAAGTGCCGGAACATGAGTTAGTCGAAATAGCCGCAGGCGGTTTAGATTATTCCATTAGGAAGAAGTTAGACACTCAATACCTGAGAGACATGGCCCAACTGGCCAATAGAGTTCGACAGGTAGAACGCCTCAAAGCTGAAAAAGCAAAGGCAACGAAAACTCACAAGAGAGAGAGGATAGCGTATGTTGATATGGATGACGAAGATCCAGAATCCTTCGACGATACTATAACTGTCGAAGAAGGAGAAGTCGATTTAGCGGAACTAAAACAAGGGCCACCATACTCTTGCAAACTGTTAGTCCCCTCAAGTGGGAAAAATCCCATTGGTCCAGAAAGGACCAACGATAGGTTCCCCAAAAAGACTTATAGTTTTGACATTACAAAATGTGATGAGATATTTGACTTGCTTGTAAAAGATGGCCAAATGATAGTACCCCCAGGGGTAAAAGTGCCTCCTCTTGATCAAAGAAAGAAGAGAGGCTTTTGCAAATATCATAATTTTTTGGGCCATAAAACTTCTCAATGTTTTCTTTTCAGGAATCTTGTGCAAGACACTATCGAAGAAGGGAGGTTGAAGTTTGCTGACAAAACCCCCATGGCTGTCGACTCAAATCCGTTGCAGGCTGAAGCCCACTATGCTGAGCCTTCTAAGGTGAACGTGATCGAGGCATCCAGGAGCCAGTCGAAGAGGCCAGGAATCACAATGGTCGAAGTCTCAAAGGACCATATCAACATGCCAATCTTTGGCAGTTTTTCTGGGAATTTATCCAGAAAGACAATTGAAGCGGTTCAGAAAGCGGTCGAAAGCCCAAAGCTGGAGACCGTTGAAGCACAAAAAACTGGACCAAAACCCAGTTCTCACTTGGCCACAGTTCAAGGCCAGACGGAGAATTTGGAGAGTCAAATGAAGCAGTTGACTCTTGCCAACAAAGATACAATGAATGTCAACATGGTCGAACTCTCTGACCCAAAAGCATCAGAGGAGGCCATGAGGCAAGAACAAGCTAACAAGACTGCTTTCCCTCGGGAAAATGAAAATCTGGCAGATTTCCTGCAAAGATGCCAGAAAAAGAAGTCAGAGGTGATGTTGTGTCCAAGATGCAGTTCGATCTTTGACAAAAAAGCTGCTGAGCATATTCAAGGCGTAAGAGCAGCAAATAAGAGAAGGGAAAATGTTGATCTTCGACATGACCCCAGAAGAGCCTCCCAAAGAGGTTCAAACCAAGAAAAGAGGCCATTGACTTTCAGGCCTCCAACTAATGTGCCAGTAGGTACCTGGTACAAAACATCTGGTCGAAAGAGGCCAAGTGAGGAGAGATGGCACTCTTTCGACGTGCCAAGGGGTTCATCTTTAACACAAAAGAAAGAGCCTCAAGTTGCTGCACCTAAAGTTGCACAAGTGTCAAGCAACTACAAAGGGAAAAATCCCATGTCTCGATCTCAATGGAGGAGATACCAAAGGAGACGAAAAGCTGAGAGGGAGGCTGCCAATGAACCAAAGGCAGAAACCAGTTCAAATGTTCCTCTAAGGAAGCAAATGAAACCTCTGGAAAGAGAGCCGGTAACCAACAGGCTAGTTTGGCCTAACCAAGGTGAAATTGAAGACGAAGATGGTTCTGAGTCTGATGATACTTTGGACATAATGGTGAATATAGTCTCAGTGCTGCCCAGAGAATTCAACCGACAGGTGGAGATCGAAACAAGTGACTGGGAAGTGGAGCAAGAAATGGCCAAACATAGGCCAGTGTGCTATTTCGTCATGGATAATGGCACTACTGAGGAACAAAATGGGTTCTTCGAACCACCTACAGAGGCGATGAAAAATCACCTCAAGCCTTTATTTATAAGGGCTAAACTCGAAGAAACTACAGTGAATAAAATCTTGGTGGATTGTGGGGCAACCATCAACATTATTCCTCACTCTATGCTAAGGAAAATTGGCAAAAGGGATGAGGACATTAAGCCTCACAACATGGTTCTGTCGAACTATGAGGGCAGCATAGGGACCACTATGGGAGTGATCCAACTGGATATCAAGGTAGGATCTATCCTTCGACCAACAGTGTTTATGGTCATATCGGCCAAACCTAACTACAATCTTTTGTTGGGCCGTGAATGGATTCATGGTGTTGGAGCTGTGCCATCATCAATGCACCAGAGGCTGCTCCTATGGCGTCCAGATGGGATGGTCGAAAACATAGAGGCAGATCAAAGCTATTACCTGGGCGAAGTGAATCACC
This sequence comes from Vicia faba, assembly GCA_948472305.1. NCBI lineage: Eukaryota > Viridiplantae > Streptophyta > Magnoliopsida > Fabales > Fabaceae > Vicia > Vicia faba. The sequence continues at coordinate 1,632,683,637 of OX451739.1, read as the reverse complement.
TAGGGCTGGCAGATTTTGACAAGAACTTGGCTCACATAGGGCCATGTCCAACACCTGACTTCGACTTGGCGCCAGCGCCAAATACTTTTTGTTCCCTATACCTGCACCCTGAGCATGGTTTTCAATGGGACAGAGAAGACTTGTCCCACATAGACTTCAGTGGGTTAACTGATATCCAACCAACTGGTTGGGGAAGTGAATTCAGTGATAATGACTGAGTCACAATCATTGAAGCGAATTTCGGCTTATGTAGCCGAAAGAAAGGTGATAGCGGCTCTCGAAGCCGAAGTAAAGTACATGGCCACACAGGCCAATGATCAACAGTTATCTGCTGCAGGTCCAGGAAAGGATTTCGATCCAGAACCTCCTGATATCATGCCAGAAGGAATGCAGGAACAGAGGCTCGACGCCATCTATGACGATGAGCCTTTGGGCTTCGAAAAGGACCCCTTGGCGAACAACATTAAAATGTTAGCGCAAGATCCTTTAGAAGAAATCAACTTAGGCGAAGGGTCAGAGAAAAAGCCAACTTACATCAGCGCCAAAATTGACCCAGAACTTAGGTTGGAAGTAATCCAATTGTTGAAAGAGTTCAAGGACTGTTTTGCATGGGATTACGACGAAATGTCTGGTCTCAACAGAGGATTGGTAGAACTTCAGTTGCCAATCAAACCTGGGAAGAAGCCAGTCAAGCAAAGTCCAAGACGCTTCGCTCCAGAAATACTGTCGAAGATAAAAACGGAAGTCGAAAGACTGCTGAAGTGCAAATTCATACGCGTTACAAGGTATGTCGAATGGATTGCAAACATTGTGCCAGTAATTAAGAAAAATGGTACATTAAGGGTGTGCATAGATTTCAGAGATTTGAATGCTGCTACGCCCAAAGATGAATATCCTATGCCTGTGGCGGAAATGCTAGTCGATTCTGCCGCTGGCTATGAATACCTGAGTATGCTCGATGGTTATTCAGGATATAATCAAATATTCATTGCTGAAGAGGATGTGTCGAAAACAACTTTTCGATGCCCTGGGGCCCTAGGCACTTACGAATGGGTAGTGATGCCTTTTGGCCTAAAGAACGCTGGGGCAACATACCAGCGAGCGATGAATTCTATCTTCCATGATTTTATTAACACTTTTATGCAAGTATATATTGATGACATTGTTATAAAATTTGCTTCCAGGAAGAATCATATTGACCACCTTCGGCAATCATTCGAAAGAATGAGAGAACATGGTCTGAAGATGAACCCTTTGAAGTGTGCATTCTGTGTGAAAGCTGGAGATTTCTTGGGCTTCGTTGTCCACAAGAAAGGAATCGAAATCAACCAGAACAAGACGAAGGCTATTCTGGAAGCGAAAGCGCCATCGAATAAGAAGGAACTGCAATCTCTATTAGGCAAGATAAATTTCTTAAGGAGATTTATATCTAACCTAAGTGGGAAAGCTCAGGCCTTTTCACCCTTACTTCGACTGAATAAAGAGGGGTTCGAATGGGGGCAAGAGCAACAAGAAGCCTTCGACAAAATCAAAGGGTACCTCACTAAGCCACCTATTTTGGTGCCTCCTTGTAGCAATAGGAGTATGAGATTGTACATAGCTGCATCCGACAAAACTTTGGGAAGCATGTTAGCCCAAGAAGATGAGAATGGAGTCGAAAGACCCATTTACTATCTTAGTAGAGTTTTGAACGATGCAGAAACTAGATATAGCGAAGTTGAAAAATTGTGTCTATGTCTGTATTTCTCTTGTACAAAACTCAAGCAATATATAAAACCAGTTGATGTGTATGTTTCGTCTCATTTTGATGTTTTCAAGTACATGTTGTCGAAACCTATCTTGCACAGTCGAATTGGCAAGTGTGCACTAGCATTAACTGAATACTCCTTGACCTTTATGCCTCTTAAGGCAGTGAAAGGACAAGTGGTTGCAGACTTTACAGTCGACCACTCAATTCAAGTTGAGGATATTAATTATGTGGAGATAGAACCTTGGAAATTCTACTTCGATGGTTCCAGCCATAAAGATGGAACAGGGGTAGGAGTCTTGATCATTTCTCCAGAAAAAATTCCAACAACATTCAAGTACAAGATATCAGGTTCTTGTTCGAACAATGAGGCTGAGTATGAAGCTCTAATTACTGGCCTTGAAATATTGTTGGAATTGGGGGCAACTCGAGTCGAAATAATGGGAGACTCAGAGTTAGTCATTAAGCAAGTCACAAAAGAATATAAATGCATAAGAGAAAATCTCATTATGTACTTTGTGATAGCAAATCGTTTATTGAAAAAATTTGAAATGGTCAATATTCGACACATACCCAGATTGGAAAATCAAATAGCCAACGACTTGGCACAAATTGCATATGGGTACAAGATTTCAAAAACGAGATTACAAAGAGCAATCGAAGTTCGAGAAAAGATAAAAGCAACTTGTCTATCACCAACAGACTTGGAATCAACAAGACTAGGATATGCTGATCAAAGTAACTTCGAAATTTCGTTCATAGATAATTTGTCAGAACAAGATTGGAGGAAGCCCATTGTGGATTATCTTCAAAATCCAGGAGCTTCGACAGAACGAAAAACAAAGTACAGGGCATTGAGTTATGTACTCATGGGTAATGAGTTATTCAAGAAGACGCCTGAAGGGGTATTGCTAAAATGTTTAAGTGAAACTGAGGCATACATAGCCCTTTCGACTACGCACGCTGGAGCATGCGGGGCTCACCAAGTAGGCCATAAGATGAAATGGTTGTTGTTTCGACAAGGACTATACTGGCCCACTATGCTGAAAGATTGTGTCGAGTTTGCTAAAGGTTGCCAAGAATGTCAAGTCCATACAGGCATCCAACATGTACCAGCAAGCGAACTTCACTCGATAGTGAAACCTTGGCCCTTTAGAGGATGGGCGTTGGACCTCATTGGAGAGATTCGACCAGCATCATCAAAGAGTCAGAAGTATATATTGGTAGGCATTGATTATTTTACTAAGTGGATCGAAGCTATCCCTTTAGTCAATGTAGACCAAGAAAATGTCATTGAATTTATTCAAAAGAACATTATCTTTAGGTATGGAATCCCTGAGACTATAACTACTGATCAAGGATCAGTTTTCACCGGTCGAAAGATGCAGGAATTCGCTCAGGAAACAGGTTTCAAACTCCTAACATCAACGCCTTATTATGCACAGGCAAATGGTCAAGTCGAAGCAGCGAACAAAGTAGTGATTGGCTTGATAAAAAAGCATGTTGGGAAGAAGCCCAAAAATTGGCATAAGACGTTAGACCAGATTTTGTGGGTTTGTCGAACGTCCCCAAAAGAAGCCATAGGTACAACACCATATAGGCTAACTTTTGGCCATGACGCAGTGTTGCCAGCAGAAATTTGTCTTCAATCTGCAAGGGTTCAGAGACATTATGATATTCCCTCTGAAATTTATTGGGATATGATGTTAGACGAACTAGTGGATTTAGACGAAGAAAGATTGCGCGCTCTTGACCTACTCAGGCTTCAGAAGAAAAGAGTAGAAGACTCTTATAATAAAAAGGTGAAACCTAAGGTATTTTCGCCTGAAGAACTAGTTTGGAAGGTGATTCTTCCCATGGATCGAAGGGATCGAAGCATGGGAAAATGGTCACCCAAATGGGAAGGACCATTCAGAGTTATCCAGACTTTTTCTGGTGGAGCCTATGAAGTCGAAGAGCTAGGTAAAGATAAAAGGCTCTTGAGAGTAAATGGTAAATATTTGAAAAAGTACAAACCTACACTCCAAGAGATAAAGATAAAATAACAAGTAACGACTAAATTAACCATAAAAAAGCCAAAATGGAATTTTTTTATAAATTAGCCAAAATGGCAATGTTGTCGAATACATATTACAAAATATGGTTAAAAGGCTGAATCAATCAGAAGGGGATGGAGTCCTTGAGTCGAAGGTATTTGGTTTGCTGCAGCTCCAATCTTTTGTTGCACAAGGCATTCGCCTGCGCAAGCTTGGCAATTTGATCGTCGAAGGCTTGAGCTTTCTCAGCAAATTCTAGGCCTTGTGTGATTTCAGCTTGACTTTCGGTGTCTGGAATAGTCGAGAGAAGTTCCTCCTTGCGCTTAGTATTGGCATTTATCTTAGCCTCTATTTCTTTGATTTGCGCCTGGAGGGAAGCATTCTCTCGATCGATGGCATCCACTTCTTCTTGTTTAGATGCTTTTTGCTTCGACAACTCCGCAATTCGAGAAGTTGTCTCTGCTACAGCAGTCCATGCAGAAGAGCTTTTGCCATATAACACTTCAAGCTAGCTATTAAAGCCCCTTTGTCGCCGATAATCTGCTGAGACTTGATCAATAATGGAGTGTAACTCCATGATAAAACCTGAAACTTCTGGAGGCACAACTAACAAGTCTACGGAATTCAAAGCATCCCTCAAGTCTGATAGAGCAGTAGGGTCCCCCTCCAAAGCTTTCATCAAGTCCTTCTTAAAAAACTGAGCCTTAACCTTCGTTAAAGCCTCATCGAGAGGAGAAGTTTCAGTGGACTTCCCCGACAGAGTAGGAACCTCCTGACTAGCATCAGACGAACTTTTGCTCTCGATGATGGCGTTCAGATAGCTAACAGGATCAGTTTGCTTCAAGAGTTCTAAGTCTTCTTTCGACCTATGCTTTGTTGAGGTAACAGCCTTTGCAACAGCGTTGTCTTGGGTTTGAGGCGGTTGAGTAGCATTTGCCTCGACTTGACTCTCTTTGACTTGGACTGCGGCAGTACCAGCGTCATCATGGTTCCCTTCTCCAGCGTCACCTTGATCCTCTTCGCCAGCGTCGCCGCGGCCCCCTTCGTCACGATTTTCTTCTGACAGATCCACCACCTGAATCTCTTTTGGCTGTTGCTCTTCTGTTTGTGGATCTTCTGCTGGTTTTTCTACTGTCTCAGCATTGGCTTCATTTATTTCAGTATTGGCTTCATCGTTCGCCAAGTCTTTTTCTTGTGGCCTGCTGAGTTCAGCAGAATCCAATGTTTCAGAAGTCCTTGGCGCGGAGCTTTCAGTGGTGTCCTGAAAAGAGAAGAAGAAGAATCTTCTAAATTCGAAAGAGACATAGTCGAACGTAGGTATCGACACCTGAGTTACAAAGGGATCAAAGAGATTACCTGTAAAGTAGCTTCAGCCCCAGGGCTGGAATTGTCGCTTTCGACAGGTTTATTGAGAAGAACGTTTAATTCCTCCTCCGTTGGCTCCTCAATGATTACTGGAGGTGGCCTGGGCTTTCTCCCAGCAACCTTTATTCTAATTGTTCGAGCCTCAGGAAGAGGAACGTCCTTCTTCAGCTTTCGCCTTTTTAGAGGAGCAGGGGGAGAATCATCTTCTTCGTCACTCCCGGATTCGACCGTCAGTGCTGGCCGTTTCTTGGGCGAAGGTGCCTAGAAAACCAATTGGAGTTCGATTTAGCAGTTGCATCGAAAGTCAAAAAATTAAAGCCAGAAGAAAATAATGAAAGTCTGGTTACCGATGCAGAAGGCTTTTTCGAAGGGCCTTCCCCCTGTTGGTTTGTTGTGGACTTCGCCGGCGCTATAGTCTTCACCGGCGGTGGAGGTTTTGTTAAGGGGCCTCCTCCCTGTTGGCCTTCTGCAGCCTTCTTGGCTGCAGGCTTTCGAACAACTGAAAGTAGACAAAATAATTAACAGGCTAGCAGTCGAAAGAGAAAGACAAAGTAGTTTGGAAGGATGAACTTACATTTCTTTATTTTGTCCAAGACAAGGACAAAAGATTTCTGAAGCTCATCCACGAAGTCCTTCTCGTCGAAAAACTCCTCAGCGTAGTAACTTTTCCACCACTCCTCGAAGGATGGTGAGCAAAGAAAGTTAAGCTGATAGTCAAACAACGAAAGAACTGTTCGACCAGCATATCTGCCGATATGCTTAGTAGCAGCTTCTTCAGTGTAGTCGTTGCAGAAGTATAACATAGACTTCTCCTTGGGAAAAATTGGAGAAGGTAGTGTTTGAATAATACCAAACTGGCGAGACACCAGGTTTGGTTGATATGCGATCAGATTCAAGTGAGTCTTAGAGCTCTTGAATCGCAGGGGCATTATTCTTGGTGTGAGAAATGCCTCCCACACTGTTGTATGTTCGTCAACCTGAGGACCACTCGACGTCCTAGGATGTGGCCTTGTGAACCACTCTGGGCCAACCTTCTGTCGAGCAAACGGAGCCATGGTCGAAACAAACTCTTTCCTTTTAGCAAACATCAAAACGAAGTTTGTGAAAGTTTGTTGAAGCTCCAGCCCATCTTCCGTTGGAGTCAACAAAGCCAATCTGGTGCCTTCGACGCGTCTGTTTGCTATTTCTGGAGCCTGCTCATTTATTTGAATCTTCTTAGGCAAGAAAGACTCGAAGGTGGCATTGAGCCACAGCTGAAGCAGCCAAAAAGGTCCAGCAAGCAGCAGACTGGCTCTGTTCTCGATGATCTTCAGAAGAGTCGCTCCATTGCTAATCGACTCATACAGACTCGCCAAAATCAATTCTGCCAAACAGATATTTTGGCCATGGTGGAGTTGAGTAGCGAGAGTGACCATCTTCTTGGTCACTTGTAAGGACTTGGAGCAAAACATAAAGCGTGTCAGCCATAAGGCTAGAAACGCAATATGTTCGACATCCGACACAGCCTCTGTCGACTTATCGTGGTAGTGATTGATGAAGGTGGTGTAGGTTGGTTTTGTGGCAGAGAATCCAATCTGATCCTCCGACATTTCCTCCGGGTCGAAGTAGTCCCCAGTGGGTCGAAGGCCAGTGATGGCGGCCACGTCGAAGAGCGTGGGAGTCAACATTCCACAGGGAAGATGGAAGGTGAAATGGGTGTAATCCCAGAAGAGTAAAGAAGCTATCAACATCTCTGGGGAATAGTTAAGACCTGTCTTCGACAGCATAACCATGTCGAATATCCCCATGTCTTTCCAGATCGAAGCCTGGCGTTTCTCCATTTTTTCCAGCCAAGCGCTATAATCAGGAGTGAGGCTAGGGCCAGACCTGAAAGCCCTAACACCTTTGTTGAAGAAACGGAGGTCGATTTTCTCCTTAGCAGGATCTTCATTATCCTCTGCATCTTTCTTGGAGCATCCAACCGGTTTGAGTCTCTCAAGTACCGGAAAGTAACTTTTGATCTTTATGGCCTCAGCAATGCTTGGGTACAATGGGCCAGACATAGCAAAGATTTGGTTGGAATATCCAACCGGAATCATGAGGTGGCGTGAATAAGCATCACGTACAACAATGTCCAAAGGCTCAGGGACCCTTCGTTGGCCCGTGGGAGTCACTACGGGAGCGGTCGAGAAAACCCTAGGTTTAACATTTCCAGAGGGAGTGTTGGCGCTAGGAGCGTTGGAAGAACCAGATGCCATTGTTGGTACTAAGGTTGAAGATGAAGTGAAGAACAGGGGGTTTGCAAAGTTGACAAGAGTTTGTATGCAAATGAGGAATTCTGAAAGCAAGGTAGCATAAAAAGTCCCACAATGGGTACTTACCGCTATTTATAGTAGTGGGGGAAATCCCCAAATTCGAGGACATTAAATGCCATTTAATGTTGCAGAAGGTAGTGGGACACGTGGCGTCTCCCTGTTGTTGTAGCCGTTCTGCAGAAATGGAAGGGTGCAGCGTGCGCCCTCGTTTTTGGGAATTGTCATGATGACAATTTGTGAAAAGACGTTTGGCACACTGCACGCCGTACTGAAGTGACGTCTTAGGTACAGATGAATGATGGCTTTTCCTTGGGATTGTCGGTGGTTGATAGAAGACAACAAAAAGTGCACAATTTAATTTGTGACTAAGAATGAAAAGATAGGTGTTGAATGGCATTTCAAAGAATGCCTTTTTCTTTCAGAGTCGAAATAAGGCATTCTTGGGGGGCAATTTGTTGGCTCCTAAATTCGACACCCTTGTTTTATTAATGTCAGCCATTAAAGCTGAAGGATGTTTTCGACCAGCTGGGTCTGTCGAGATGCCCATCTAAAGATGGCAATGTACTTAGAAGATTTCTTCCAAGGGAGAAGTTGGTTACTTTCGACGTCGAAGGTGTTTCTCGTCGAAAGTGCTTCTCGACGAAGATGTTCGATGGTTCAGAGTGGAACGGTTTGAAATTCAAGCGTTTGGAGGGAAAACGGTTTTCAGCGGTTACCAAGTGCAACGTGCAAAGATCTGGAGCGTCGAACGTTGAGAACGTGCCAAGTGGAATCATCTCGAAGCAGTGTAACTGCCCGACGGTTACTTGGGATGTTTTAGTATAAATAGTAGTAGTTCATGCAGTTTCTCGCGTGTGTTCACAATTATATACAAAGTCACTCATATAGATTCGAGTACCCAGCGTGTGAGAAAGAATTGTTGAGAATGTATGTGTGAAACACCACTTTTATTAATCAAAGTCATTTACTTTTCCAGAAACTTTACTTGCTTTCTTCTTTACTTTCCCTGTCGAAGTCCTTTACTTCAAGCCTTCATTTATTTTACCAAGCCTATTTCTTCATGCAATTTACTTAAAGCCTCTTTATTTTATTGTCATTTAACCATTGTCCAATTTAATCAAAACCTCAAAATCAACCTATGTCTTAGGATCAATCTGATCGATCCTGCGAGTAACCAAATAAGTAACCATTTGGAGGATCAGCGGTTGTTTACCAATAACCACGGTAAACACAAATGACATACAACGTGCCATTTATTATTATTTTTTTTAAATTAATCTTTTCCCTCGATTATCACCAAAACCCACATAAAAAGTAGCATAGGATTTGAGTTTCGATTCTCAGCTCCTGCAATTTTATGCTTTATTTAGAACCAAAAAGGCGCCTTTATTTTTTATAGATTTTACATAGGATATGATCTCTCGGTTTTTAAGAAAACCGAGATAAAAACTCTCTAAAAATTGTATTCCTTTTAGAACCAAAATGACTTTTTATAGATTTTACGTCGGATATGTTCCCTCGGTTTTTAAGAAACCCGAGATAAAAATTCTCTAAATTTTTTATTCCTTCAGAGTTAATGTTAAGTCTAGCTCATTCACTTTTTGTATCCTAGCGAACGAAAGAACGACATTCTTCTCCAGCCAACGAAAGAACATCATTCTTCTCCAAAGAGTAAGGAAGCTCGAACCAACACTTTTCTTTTAGTCTTTCATCACATTTTAGGTATGTACAAATTTTTCATTACCGTTGTTCTTGTTTGTTGTTGTTCTTGTTGTGGTTATTGTTATTGTTGTTGTTGTTTTTGGTGTTGATGTTATTGTTGTTGTCGTTGTTGATGTTATTATTATGGTTTTTGAGACTTATGTGGTTTACTATATTGTTGTTGTTAAGATATTTTTAGTTGTTGTTATTGTTGTTTTATTGAGATTGAATGTTCATTTTTGTTAGTTGTGCACTATTTTTATTTTATTTTCAAAAGCTTTATATGATTATGGATCATATTTAGATGAAAGTAAATAGATAAGTAAAGAGTGTGAGAATGGATTGATACAATTTCTTGGTTTCGCAAAGAGGAAAAAACCTTCCTAAAAATAATAGAGTTTTTTGGTATCCTTGTTAAAATTACCGAAATACAAAAAAAAAAAATCCAAGGAAGTTATCTTAAATCATTTAGGTTGTGATGAAATTATTCAATATTACACGAAATTGGTATGGCATGGTGAATTAAAAAAAAAGACTTATGTTACATACAATTGAAGATGATGAATTTATGAATGATACTCTAGAAGACATGATTCTTGATATTGAAGTAGATGCTTTTAAGAAATTTAATATGGTAGATACTTTACAAAGATACATGGAAGAGTCGTTGTATCCGGGATGTAAAAGTTTTATAAGATTGTTAGTTGTGTTACGACTATTTAATCTTAAGGCAATTGGTGGGTGGACGAATTGAAGTTTCAATGAATTGCTTGAATTGTTAAAAGAAATGCTTCTAGAAGGTAACGCATTATCGAACCGTAAATATGAGGCCAAGAAGATATTGTGTCCAATGGGTTTGGACAATGCCATAATACATGCATGTCGTAATAATTACATATTATATAGGAAAGGGTTTGAAAACTTGATGGAGTGCTCGGGGTGTGGCGAGTCACGCTACAAGCAGAAGGACAATGGTGTTGATGACAATAATGTTGTGACTAGAAAACGTATCCTTCCAAGGTGATATGGTACTGTGATACGGTGGGAGAACTGACTTGAGTTTTGCGTTTGTATTCGCACTTGTTCGGTTTAGCAAGAGTCGCCACCGACTTTTTATTTTATCCTAAGGGAAAGGTTAAAAAGCACAGGAAAAACCTTTTGAGATGTTTCGTGGGTTCGGGGGGTAGATTATGAAAAGGGAAGGTATTAGCACCCTTTTCATCCATGGTTATCCATGGGCTCTTAGTTACTTGTTTAGATCACTTGCCTTTGATTTTCAATTGCTTGAAATTGTGGTGTGTGTGTGTGTGTTTTGAAAAGTAGGCAAGTGTGTTTTGCAAGTTTGTCAAGTAACTAAGAGTTGTCTACCCCTAAATTTACTCAAAGGTTTCTTTCTCATGTTTTAACCCTTTTAACAATTTTGTTCCACCATTGTATTTGGTGGACAATCTTGCATTTAGGATGTTTAACGGGACAGGCGCGGGTCATCGTATGGACCATGAGTGCAATGATGCCAAGTGTCTTTGGCAATTTGCTTGAAGGGACTTGATCATTTTGATTAGGCAACTTTCAAAAGCGCCATCGAGGGACTATGATCATTTGAATTGTTTTGCCAAAGAAACTCAACGTGCAAGCATGGCCCATTTTTGGAAGGCAACAAGCGGGATTACCCTAGGGGTGCAAGTGTGAATGTGTATTGATTTCATATATTTGTTTTTGTATTAGGTTATCTAGCGTTTGATTTTATGTACATACAAACCCTAGGTCTAACCATGGTATATTTGAAAGCGATAAATTGTGGGAATTTAAAGTCTACGCTATTACAAATAAGTATCCGGGAGTGGGGGTACAAATATTTACAAATGGAGATGAGACTTATTAGGAGAGTAGTGTCCAAATATTTACAACCAAGTCGAATCGATCGGAATGTAATGTAAGATATAGCAATGTATAAGAATAAAGCAACGTAAATGTATCAATGTATTGGAATAAAGCAATGTAAATGTGTCAATGTATTTGTGTAAGTGTATGATTTATTTACAAGTGAAATGTTAACTTAACGTAAGATTAAGTATTTATTTATGTATTGTTATCATTTGTATTTTTGTTAAGTATGTACAAAGAAGGTTTTAAGAAAAGAAAAGGAAATGCTTTAAGTTCTATTTTATGTATTAATGTTTTATGTTAGTATAATTAGTATTTTTATGTACAAAATTTTAACTAAAGAAAAGAAAATTGTTCCACATTAAGAAAATTAATATTAAGGTTTATATATTCACTTTTAAAATGTAGTAAAAAGAAATAATTAAGAACATTTTATATAAGAAAAAAAAGTGTTATTTATTTACAAAATATTAATTATGTTAAGAAAAGAGTTAAGTTTTTTAAAAAAGGAAATACATAAAAGTTTCTTAGTTTGTATAACATAAAATTAAAAAAAGGAAAAGAACTAAATGGGCTTGGTGGATTTGTTTAGCCCAAACAAAAGAAGCAGAATAAAAAGATAAGGGGGGTGCGCTTGGAAAAACAAATGGGCTTAGGCGTGTTTGGCAGAGGCAGGCCCAATGCTTGGGACAACAACTTTGTTTAGGGTTTAATTGTTTTGTTCATTTTGGAATGGATTAGGGTTTCAGAGCTTAGCGCGGCGCCGTCCCTTCATCGCTTCTTTGTTCTCTTCTTCTTCTTCTCAAGCTATGGATTCTGAGCAAAAATCCTTCGTGCAAGGCCACCAGGCGCCATCATCCCTCATTCTCCCTCCGTGGACCGATCAGGCAGTGTTTACAAGGTCTGATTTCTCATTTCTATGTCCTAAGGTTTTCATTAATTCCCTTTGTTTGTTTTGATTTCGTATTCTGATTTTATATGTTATTGTTTTCTATTTGAAATGCATGAAAAGTGTATAAGAATACTACCTTTGACCTTGGAGACGGAGGAGGAGAGGATCAGAGGCGCTGTGGGTGGCTTGGGCGGAGGAACGTGATGCGCGAGCTTGCTCTTCCTGGTATTTTGTATTTACTTTTTGTGGTTTAATGATGAAGGTACTGAAAACCCTAGCACGACCTTCCCTTTCTTCTTCTCTTTTGATTGCTTCTGTTGTATGCTCTCTTGATGAAATGCTGATATCTGATATGCTTGCTTGATGAAAATCTGATATGCTTGGTATACTGAGTTGTCTTGAAATGATTGATATGTTTGCCCTGTGATGAGCCTAGCTCTGAGGGCCTTTGGGATGCTTGGCTTTTTAGGCTTTGATTGGATCTTGATGCTTCGAATCAAGTTTGGTATATTTGAAAACAGGTTAGACTTTGAAGGCTTGCAATTTTTGACATGGTTTCGTTGATATGTTTGAGCAGTTTGATGGCTTGACAGGTTTAGGTTTGGTAATTTAAGCTTGAGGGCTTAGGATAGGCATGAGGCTTGTGTCTATGCAGGATGATGGTTATCTTGATACTGTTTTTGTTTGAAGTTTGCAGTGGTTCAGGCTTGTATTTGGTTTAGGCTTCAGGCTGGACAGGGTTTTAGACTTGAGTAGTTTGATGGCTTTGGGTTTATCAGTTGGCTTGTTGTTACAGGTTTATGCTTGAGGCCTGAAAGGCTTATGCAGGTTGGGTTTGCAACAGGTAAGGCTGGAAGCTTGATGCTTCTGGTTTGTGTTTGTAAGCTTGTATAGCAGGTTGTTTTTGATAATGTTTGGAGGCAGTTCAGGCTTTAAGGCATATGCAGGTTGATGTTTAGGCTTGTGTTGAAACCTGTTTAAGCTTCAGTTTGAGGCTTTTTGACTTGATGCAGGTTTAGAGGCTTTGGCTTTCAATGTTACAGTTTGGTTTTTGTTTGTTTTCTTTGTGTTCTTTCTGCCTTCCTCTACTGTGTTGATGACAGATTGTTTTATATTCCTCAAGCCTAAAGCCTGTAAGCCCTTTCTTTTCTCCTCTCTCTCTCTACATTTAAAAAAGCATTTTTATTGCTTTAGAAATGTACTTTTCTGAAAAAGTGACAGGCCTTGGAAAATGATGCACTTGGATGTTGCTTGTACATGAGTTTAGCTCTGCATACTTCTTATCTCCTTTTTCCAGATTTTCTGCTTCTTGTTGACAGCATTTTGTACTTGTTTGATAGCTTGAATAGCCCTTTTGGCAGCTTGTGGACAGTTTGAAATTGGAACTTTCAGTTTGCCTTTTTGATTTGGTTAGGCCTAGTTCAGTTTGCCTTTTATCCTTGGTTTGGAATTTTGTGCAGTCTTGCTTGACAATTTTGAATCATGAACTATGCAGTTTTTTACCATTTTGAATTTGTGCAATTTGTATACTTGTGCATTTCATACTTTTTGCAAGCATTTTTATCCTTCCCTCTTTGTGAACCAAGAGAAATCTTGTGATTTGCAGAGAGGGCAAACTGATTCCGGCCAGTCGCTTTTAATGATGATTTTTTTTAACTGTCTGCTCTTTAATTTTTTATCTGCATTTGACCTTTTTTCTCTTCTTTGTTTTGCAGATGAAAATCAATGGAGCAAAAGAGCATCAGTAGAAGAATGAAGATTTAGGAAATTTAGGACATAGTTTTTTATTTCAATTTAAATTATTTGTAATAATATTAATGTAAATAACTGTAAATAAATTTACAGTATTTAAATATTATCTGTAACAAACGATTCAAAATGAATAAACAAAAAATCCTTTTTGATCAGTTAATTCCTCTTTCAATTTACTGTCCATTTAATTATTTGAATTTCTTAAATTAAAATAACTGGAAGTATCCAATTATTCTGACTTAGAAAAATAATTAACAAACACTGTGGTCTTGCCATTTAGCATGAATCAATAATAAACCTGGCGCTCCAATTAAACAATGCATAGTTAATCAAACCAACATCCAGATACTTATCTTTTTACTGATCAAATCAAACACTGCAGATTCTCAATTTAAGTACCTCAATTTTTATCTCATCTCAAATCAAATGCCTTAGCCTTCACTGATTAAACAAAATACTGCAAGTTCTTGATTCAAATGCCTCAATCCAAATCTCAGAGTAAACTGAAAAGAACTGTAGAATTAATCCTTTCTGAGAATGCGCGCACAAAAAACCCTAATTTTTGATTAAATGTCAGAGAAGCGTTCGCCTGATCAAAACCTGAGCCAAACTCAACCAAACCCTAAGCAATCTGTTTGAACTGCTTCAAAATCAAAGAAAACCCTAATTTTGTCTGACTGATAAGAAAAGTCTGTTTGACTGATTCTTACGCCAATCTGAAAAATCAAGAAAAGCCCGAAGCTGTGATTTCTTGTGGAAAAATACGAGGGCAAATTTTAGGGTACAACAGTTGCCCCTGTTCAATCTTCTTGAACCTGAAGAGTTAGATTGGCAAGTTTGTCGTTCGCGACTTGAAGGTAAAAGGAGATTGGACACTAGAGTGCCCAAAAATTTGCACCCGGTGATGTGATGGTGGAGGGAATGGGCTTAAAGATGCCATTTGGTGATGGGCTTAGAGATGCCATCTGGAGATGTGACAGAACCTTGTCGGGGGATGGGCTTATAGATGCCATCTGGAAATGGGCTTAAAGATGCCATTTGGAAGTGTAACAGAACTTTGTCGGGAATGGGCTTATAGATGCCATTTGGAATAGTGTGTCGATCGCGTAAGAGACTCCTTAGAGAGAACTTGCATACCTGAGAAAGAAAGATAATTTCCTGGCTTGTTACAGGGGTTGATCTTCAAACTCTTCATGCAGATATGCCCTGGCTAGATACAGGTATCGAATCTCTAAACTCTTCATGCAGACATGCCCTGGCTGGATACAGGTATCGAATCTACAATCAGTTATTCACATATATGCCCTGGCTGGATAGAGGTATCGAATCTACAATCAGTTACTCACAGATATGCCCTGGCTAGATACAGGAATCGAATCCGGAACTTCAAAAGGTTGCTTACAGACGTGCCCTGGCTGGATACATGTATCGAATCTCTAAACTCTTCATGCAGACATGCCCTGGCTAGATACAGGTGTCGAATCTACGGTCGAACGCTCACAGATATGCTCTGGCTGGATACAGGAATCGAATCTGGAATTTGTCGTCTACAGATATGCCCTGGCTGGATACAGGTATCGAATCTGGAATCGTGACAATTGATAGTAATCATCTTTGGATTGACCTTTTCCTGAAAAGGTAAAACATTAGTTGTATGCAATGTCATGATTGTGATACGGTGGGAGAACTGACTAGTGTTTTGCATTCGTTTTCACACTTGTGCGGTTGAGCAAGAGTCGCCACCGACTTTTTATTTTATCCTAAAGGAAAGGTTAAAAAAGCACAGCAAAAACCTTTTGAGATATTTCGTGGGTTCGGGGGGTAGATTATGAAAAGGGAAGGTATTAGCACCCTTTTCATCCATGGTTATCCATGGGCTCTTAGTTACTTGGTTTTTTAGATCACTTGCCTTGTTTTTCGATTGCTTGAAAATGGTGTGTGTGTGGGTGCTTTTTGAAAATGTTTTGGAAAAAGATGCCTTGTCTTAGGCAACTAATGTATTTGACTCGTTATTGAGTGTTTTACAAAAGTGTGGATCTTTTCGAAAAGATGTTTTCAAATGTTTTTGAGAGTTTGTTTGAAAGTGTTGTGGATTGTGGTTTTTGAAAAGAAGGCAAGTGCTTTTGCGAGTTTGATCTCAAGTAACTAAGAGTTTTGTCTACCCTATTGTACTCAAAGGTTTTTGTCATGTTTTAACCCCTTTTTTAACAATTTTGTTCCACCATTGAATTTGGTGGACAATCTTGCGTTTAGGAAGTTTATTCGGGACGGGCGCGGGTCATCGTATGGACCATGAATGCAATGATGCCAAGTGTCTTTGGCAATTTGCTTTGAAGGGACTATGATCATTCCGTTTAGGAAACACTTTGAGACTTATGATCATTTGATTTTGTTTTGCCAAAGATACTCGACGTGCAAGCATGGCCTATTTTGGAAGGCAACATGTGGGATTACCCTAGAGGGTGCAAGTGTGATTGTGTATTGATTACATGTATGTGTCTTGTATTAGGTTATCTAGCGTTTGATTTTATATACATACAAACCCTAGGTCTAACCATAGTATAATTAGAAAACTGTAAATTGCGGAAATGTAAAATCTACGCTATTACAAAATAGTATCCGGGAGTGGGGGTACAAGTGTATGAATGGGGATGAGACTTATAGTATCCAATAAGTTACAACCAAATCGAATTTGCGTGCAAATGTAAATATCGAATATACAAATATAAGATAAACAAATGTATAGGAGCAATGTGAATGTATTGTGTAAGTGTAAGTGTAAGTGTAAGATGTATATGTATTATGTGTAATTATTTACAGGTGCGAAATGTGAAATTGAAGCGTATTAGGTATTTGACCTAAATGTGTGTTTTGAGGAATCTTTGGTTTGTGTATTTTTAATATTTAATGATATTGTATAAAATAAGATGTATCTTGTGTGTATGTACAAATGTATATTTTTAATAAAAAAAAGTTTTCAATTTTAAGTATATGATAAAAAATATTTTATTATTTTATGTACAAAAGGTATTAAATGTCCAAAATTAAATTATGTATGTTAAAAAAATGGTATTTTTTATTGTTATGTATAAAAATATTTCAAGAAATCAAATTATACAAAAATGTTTATTTACTTATTATGTGCAAAATATATTTTAATTAGAAGAAAAGAAAGATATTTTCAATTTTAAATAAATGAGGTAGAAAAATGTATTTTTACTTAAGTTATGTACAAAAATATTAAGAGAATAAAAAAAGGTACTCAATTTTAATTATATGATAAAAATATGTTTTATTATTTATATACCAATATATGCTTAAAAGAAAAAAGATACTTCCAATTTTAATTAAATGTTTTTTTAAAAAAAGGTTGATTAATTAAATGAAAGAAAAGTTGTTTTATATCAGAGGTTTAGAATTTTAATGGGCTTTATAGAAGTTAAACGGATTAGGCCCATTTTGGAGGCAAATGTTTTAGGGTTTCGCTTGGGAACTTTCATTTGATAGCGCGTTAGGGTTTTGGGACGGCGCCGTTCACTGGGTTTCACCTTCTTCGTTTTCATAGATGCAGAGAGTGGTCCTCTTCGCCTAAGCCATCAGCGCCCATGCCTCCTTCTTCCCTCCATTGGCAATGTTAAGGTGACGGAAATTAGGTAACGAATCTCAATCTCAATTTGTTAGGGTTTGTTTGCATGCCGTGATTTTATGTTCGTTTCTGACCTTTATTCTTATTACAATGATTTGTTGAAGCATGATGAAAGAAAAATGAGGGTGAATACTACCTGGAGGAGGAGGAAGGAAGGTGAGGAAGGTGCCTAGGAGGCTTTGATGGCGAAGAGGAAAAAAAAGCGTGAACTTGATGTCCCTGGTATTTCGTTCTCACCTCTTGCTGTATGAGGGTTTTATGATGATTTGTATTTGCCTGAAAACCTTCTTTAAAAAAGATTCACTTTTTTCTTCTTCTTCTATGCCCCTGTATATCTGTCGCTTTTGATGCTTCTCTTTTCCTTTTGGCCTGTGTTACCTTGAGCTTGCCTTTGATACTTTTGTTGAGTTGGATGTTGTTTGCCTGTTGAAATATGAACTTGTTGCCTCAAACATTTGCTTCTGAGTATGCCTGAACATACTTGCTCATGTATGTTTGCTTGATATATGTCATTTGCTTGCTTTAGAATATTGCTGCCTTGGTATTGCCTTGAATGTTGGAGAGATTCTGAGATTTCGCCCAATGATGTTATACTGAGGGCTTAGGGTTTGGACACTGAGTTGTTTGGATTGAAGGGTTTTGGTGTTGGGTGAACTGGTCTTGCAGGGCATATGCTGGTTTTACAAAATGGTAAGGCTTGAGGCTTAGCAGGTTCTGGCTTAATGCAGGTTGATGCTGTCTTTGATTTAACTGTTTGATGCTTTTTGAATGGTTTTTTGGATTAGGCAGGTTGTGTATGAACTTGAGCAGGTTCAAAGGTTGAGGAATTGATTTTTGGCCTATCAGGTCTTGTGCAGGTTTTGAGTAGTTTTTGAGTTTGTATGTTTATGTGTTTGATAACTTGTGAGGCCTGCTTGGATTAGGCAGGTTGATGGTTGTTATGCTGGTGCAGATTTTCTATGCTTTTGAACTTGCAGTAGTTTAGGCTTTTGAGGTTGAGCTTCAGGTTTTGTGAGGTTTGGCCTTGGGTTTTAACAAGGTTTGTGTGGATTAATGCAGGTTGTTAGTATTCTTGTGATTTTGTGAGGCTTCAGGCTTTGTATATTTTTTCTTTTTCTTGAACTGTGTTGTACTGCTTGGTTTTATCAGTTTGCAGGTTATATCTTTTTTGTTGTGTTTGCCTGTCCTGCCTCAGCCTACAAAACCTGCATATGCTTACTTTTCTCTCTTCTCTTTTTCTCCATAGTACAGTTGAATATATTATATGATTCTTTGTGTACTATCCTCTGAAGGGGCCCTGGGAAATGATGATTAATTTGCTTGCATAACACATTATTTCTGCATACTTTATCCAGCTTTGACAGCTTGCTACACTTTATCTTTTCTTTGATATCTTTTCCAAATCCTTTTTGACAGCTTTTGACACTTTTGACAGCAATTTGTACTTCCTTGATTTTTCTTTGATATCTTTTGAGTAGATTTTGGCATTTTGACAGTAAGTTGCTCTTTTTGCTTTTGATAGAAAGTGGAATTGGATTTTCAGTTTGACTTGGATTTGAACTATGCAGTTTGAACTTTGGAATTTATGCATTTGACATTTGCATTCATGAATAAAATCTTCCCTCTTTGTGAACCGGGAGAAATCCCGTGATTTGCAGAGAGGGTCAACTGATCCCAGTCAGTGGCCTCTAATGATGAGCAAATTTTATCTGTCTTTTTTTTAATTCAACTGCTTTCTGACTTCCTCTTTTCTTTTTGCAGATGAATAACGGAGCACCGGAACGAAGTGAAGAATGAAGAATTTAGAAATAAATAGAATTTTTATTTTCAATTTAATTTTTGTACACTATTATTATTTTAAATACTTTGTAATAAATACTCGTATCCAAATAATAACAATTGTAACAATTATTAAATATGAAATAAAAATTCCATTGACATTTAATTCTTTTCAATTCTTCTTCTTTATTTACTTGTTATTTATAATTCCTTAAATTAAATAAAATGAAAGTTAAATTTCAAGTATTTAATTCTTAGAACCATAAATAATCAACTAAACCTTGTTGATCAAAATAAATGAATTGGACGTCTCCATCATTCAAAGCAACACACAGTCGAACACAAAAACTGATCAGATGCAATCCTTTCTTACTGATTCTTTGCCAAGCACTGTAATTCCAAACTGCACATATCTTTTGACTGGCCCAAACGAAACAAACTGAATTCAAACCACTGTCTCTTTTACTGATTAAACCAAAACAACGCTAATTCAATCCGAATCTCGGAATAACTTGCAAAGTGCTGTGGAATTTAAATCCTTCTGAGAACATGCCCATAAAAACCTTAATTCTTGATTAAATGCCAAATAACGCTCGCTTGATCAAAATTGAACCAAAAATCATCCAAAACCCTAAGCAGACTGTGAAACAATCCAGGGCCCTGAAAACCAGTAAAAACCCTAATTTCGCTTGACTGATAAGAAAAGTCCATTTGTCCGATTCTTGAGCCAGTTTGAAAAGTCAGGAAAGGCTTGAAGCTGAGATTTCTTGTGGAAAAACGCGAGGGCAAATTTTGGGGTACAACAGTTGCCCCTGTTCAATCTTCTTGGACCTGAAGAGTTAGATTGGCAAGTTTGCCTTTCGCGACTCGAAGGTAAAAGGAGATTGGACACTACAGTGCCCAGAAAATTTGCACTCGGCGATCTGATGGTGCAGGTGAATGGGCTTAAAGATGCCATTTGGTGATGGGCTTAAAGATGCCACCTGGTGCGAGAGAATTTTGTCGGGGGATGGGCTTAGAGATGCCATCTGAGAATGGGCTTACAGATGCCATTCGGCGACTGCTGGTAGGAGGATGGGCTTATAGATGCCATCTGGACATGTTGAACTGTATGTCAATGGTGAGTGGACAAGTATCAGAAAGGGCATCCCTGTTTTGGAACGTCTCTGAATTGGGGTCTGAACAAGCAACAGATTGACGTCCGTATCTGGATAATCTGTAAACTATCTGAGATTGAATAAGCAATAGAGCAGCATCCGTTGTTGGGACGTGTCCGTAAACTATTTTCAAAAATTGTGAAGAGTCTGAACAAGTCGGTAGATTGACATCCGTTGTTGGGAAGAATCTGTAAACTATTTTCAGAAGTTGAGCAGAGTCTGAACAAGTCGGTAGATTGACATCCGTTGTAGGGAAGAATCCGTAAACTATTTCAGAAGTTGAGCAGAGTCTGAACAAGTCGGTAGATTGACATCCGTTATGGGGAAGAATCCGTAAACTATTTTCAGAAGTCTTGAAGTTGAAGAGGAACCGGTGTAGGGTTTCCTGCTGATGCGTCTGAATGAATCTGGAATAAGTATCAGAATGTCGCCGTGTCCGGGTCACATCTGAACTATTTCTGGATGAATCTTGGGAGTTGATCTGTGTCTGTCGACTGATCTTACCTGAAAAGGCAAAGGGTTAGTTGTATGCAATGTTATGATGCATGATGCAATGCATGTGACATTAATGTTTATGATATGAATGTAATGAATGCGCATGTAAGTTGATGAGCTAATCTTGCCGGGGATACATGAATCCGAGATGGCTGAAGATAAAAGTATCTTGACTGCTGCCGGAGAAAATAAATCCTTGGCTGTCGCTGGGGAAGAGAATTCCTGATGACCTCTACTGGGGGGTCCAAACTAGTAGACTCATGCTGGGGAGGCCAGATTGAGAATCTTCGGCTTGATGAGAAGTAACCCTGGCGACCTCACTGGGGAACTCAAGATTTGCCCTCTCCAAAACTCTATGGGGAGAAGGTTCAATGGTCTGGCTCTGCTGGGGATACTGAAGCTTAAACTCTGAGGGGAATTGAATTCCGGAGGATTCTCTGGCTGGGGATTTGCAAAGATAAGTTACTGTTGGGGAATTTTGATGAACTCCGCTAGGGATAGGGAGAATTTTGGCGAGCGCGATCTCCCGTGGTGGTTAGCTTGAGAAGAATCTGAACAAGCGATAGGTTAACATCCGTTTACTTGGAGAACCCGTGAACTATTTTCAGAAATCTTGAAGTTGAATCAGCAATAGAGCCGCATCCGTTGTTGGGAAGCGTCCGTAAACTAATTTCAAAGGTTGAGAAGAGTCTGAACAAGTTGGTAGATTAACATCCGTTGTTGGGAAGAATCCGTAAACTTGTTTCAGAAGTCTTGAAGAGGAACCTGTGTAGGGCTTCCTGATGATGAGCTTGTGAAAAACTGCATCGGGTTTTGAACACTTTTGACATTCGAATGCCCCAAGTGGTGATGTAGATAAATTCCTGGCTTATTACAGGTGTTGGTCTACAATCGGTCGTTCACAGATGTTTCCTGGGTTGTTACAGGTGTTGATCTGGAATTCTTCAGACATGCCTTGGCTGGATACAGGAATCGAATCTGGAAAGGTGATAGTTGATAGATATGCCCTGGCTGGATACAGGAATCGAATCTTCAAACTCTTCAGACGTGCCCTGGCTAGATACAGGAATCGAGTCTGGAAATGTGGTCAACAGATATGCCCTGGCTGGATACAGGAGTCAAATCTGGAAATAGTCGTCAACAGATATGCCCTGGCTGGATACAGGAATCGAATCTTCGAACTCTTCAGACGTGCCCTGGCTAGATACAGGAGTCGAGTCTGGAAATGTGGTCAACAGATATGCCCTGGCTGGATACAGGAGTCGAATCTGGAAATAGTCGTCAACAGATATGCCCTGGCTGGATACAGGAATCGAATCTTCGAACTCTTCAGACGTTCCCTGGCTAGATACAGGAATCGAATCCGGAAATGTGATAGTTGATAGATATGCCCTGGCTGGATACAGGAGTCGAATCTTCAAACTCTTCAGACATGCCCTGGCTAGATACAGGAATCGAGTCTGGAAATGTTGTAGTTGATAGATGTGCCCTGGCTGGATACAGGAATCGAATCTTCAAACTCTTCAGACATGCCCTGGCTAGATACAGGAATCGAGTCTGGAAATGTTGTAATTGACTTGTTGAACACTTTTGACATTCGAATGCCCCAAGTGGTTGTGAAGGAGTCTTGAATCAGATTACTCTGCATATTGAGAGATTTCTTGAAATCTTGACTGGACTGCCCCAGGTTAACTGAACTTTGAAAGATCTGTTGGACCTTGACTGGACTGCCCCAGGTTAACTGAACTTTGAAAGATCTGTTGGACCTTGACTGGACTGCCCCAGGTTAACTGAACTTTGAAAGATCTGTTGGACCTTGACTGGACTGCCCCAGGTTAATTGGATTGTGACATGTCATGCCCCTTGTTGATAGGAGATTTGATGGAAGTATTATCCTCTTGAAGTGATTTTGACTTACTGAGAGAGTTTTCGTTCCTCCGAACAATCGCTGTATGAATTTCTTTGCTGTCAAATAAAAGGGTCAAATGCAGACAGTGATATTCGAATAATGCAAAGTTTATGTTTGTCTTTGAAGTTTTGAAAAATGCGTTTTTTAGCAGAAAACTTTTCATAAGACAAGTTAACACAAGATTTAGAGCAAAGCCCTACAGGAGTCAGGATACCTTTTGTAACAGTATGCTTTCGAACTAACCCATGCTTCAATTAGGACTTTTACAGGGTTGTAACGTGGCCTGGTTCGCGGTTTAAGAAACAAAGGATAAAGGCTCAAAGTATCTTTGTACCCACCCGCTCTTCGTGATGTTCTTCAACCTAAGCTCAGTTAATTGTGCGTCACACTCTGTTTTGAGTTTGGAACGACTTTTGGGTGATGGTTCACCAGTTGAATTTTTGGGAGACAGTCATCATCTCCTTTTTCTTTTTCAACACTTTTCATGTTGTTGAGGATTTTGTAATGACCTCACTATTTTGATTTTGATTTGTTATTCCTAACTTTTGCCTGACTGTTACCGTTTTCGGGATTACTGTCAGCGGGATGCCCCAGCTTTCTTAAGCCTCCTTTATAGGTTTTGGCTTGGTGGGCTTTTCTCTTTTGAGAGATTGACTGTCTATGTGATAGGGAACCACCCTTGTCTTTTGATTCCAAAGGAATGCTTTCTCTTTTTTGACGTCGTTCGTTGTGTTACGAACTGAGAGTTTGCGACTTCAATGCGCATTTCTTTTTGAATTAACTGAGATACTACCCTGCCCCGGGTTTATATCAAGGGTTTTGATCGTTTAGAACAGAAAACTCCTACTTCTTTGGCTCGAAGGGGTAGACTAGGGATTAACTTCCTTATAACTCCAGTGTTTGGGAATTGAAAGAAATGCCTGTACATCATCAGCAAGGTCTGTTCAAAAGCATACCGTATAAGATCGTGGTATTGTTTCGTCATCCTCCTTCTAAAGGCTTGTAGCTTTTTATCAAGAGTCAAATATCATAAAGAAAAGCATAAGAGTAGTGAAACGAATAGATGAATTCAAGACAAACATATGCAATGCATTAATGAAAACAGAGTTTAACATCAACAGATAATTGTTTGACAGCAAAAGAAATTACAACTTTGAAAATTCAAAAAGAAGCAAAAGTCTTTCAGCTTGAACTTCGTCACTTCGAGTGGAGAACCCTTTAACGGAAGATTTTCATCTCGCCGTCTGGCATGAATTCCAGCACCCCAATGGCGATCAGATCTTGAATCTTGTTCTTCAAGGCCCAACAGTCGTTGGTGCCGTGTCCCGGGCTGTAGGAATGGTAAACACAGAATGCGTCGGGATTAAAGTGAGGAGAGGAGATATTGGGCTTCTGAGGAGGGTCCTTTACGGTAAGCAAATTGACCTCCAACAGGCGCTTCAGTATGAAGAATGATGGTATTTCAGTCTCCATAAACTGTCTTCCCGACTTTTCTTGTTTACGCCGATTACCCCTTTGACGCTGGCGAGGTTGTTGATGGGTTTGTGACCCTGAAGCAAGCAAAGGAGCTTTTCCTTTGTCTTCTTGAGTTGATGGAGGCTGAGCGGTGACTTGCTCTTCTACCTCAGATGTTCGCCCCAGTTGGTTGTTTGGAAGCAGTTGGCGGACAAGAACTCTGAGTTCATCTTGTCTTTGAGATAGGTTTGGATGAGAGCCATCTGGCCCACCAACTGTCCCATCATTTGAGTCCTCAGTGTTGTCAGATCAAACTGCAGCTCCGCAATCTGATCACTCCTAGCATTGTTGGAATTCCCCAAGCCCTTGGTGAGGAGAGCTTTCATTTCTTCTTGCCCCAGAGACAAGTTCAGGAACATCTCCTGCAGCTGAGTAGTCTGGTCTTGGATGTCTTTGACAGACCTTTCTAGAGCCATCTCTTGCTGAAATAAACAGCAGGAGAGTAAGGGAACCTGAAAAAGGAAAGATTGTCAAAATGAAATGCATGATATGTGGATGCATGCTTTCAAGGATCTCTTGGGGTAAACACAAGAAAATGTTAGAGGTTGAACTCTGCTCTTGGATTGGAGATCTCTGCACCGGTGGATGCCCTTCCACGAGAATCAAACTCACCATGTCGAGTGGGTCATAGCCACTGATTCAAGTTGTTGTTTTTGAACTTTGATTGGAGAGCTTTGTATCGGTGGATGTCTTTCCACTAGAATCAAGCTCACCATGTCGAGTGGGTCATAGCCACTGATTCAAGTTGTTGTTCTTGGACTTTGATTGGAGAGCTTTGTATCGGTGGATGTCTTTCCACTAGAATCAAGCTCACCATGTCGAGTGGGTCATAGCCACTGATTCAAGTTGTTGTACTTGAAATTTGATTGGACTGGTTAGAGGAGAAACCTCTTGCCCCTTGATAGATGTCTGGTTCAACGTAACCCTGCATCAAAAGAACCCTCGAGATCCTTGAAATGGTTATTGAAAATGCTATGGTATGATGTTATGATGTTATGTACATATATGCGGAAAGCAAGTGAGTGTATACACAGGCAAACAATATTCACACAAAGCAAACAAGTCCTTAGGTTTAGGCTTGCATGAGGTTCAGGTACTACCCTCTTTCAGTTTGTTGGTTAAAACCTGTCTTATCAAAAGTAACCGGGTTCTAGAGAATCTCATATCATTGGCTACCCTCAATCGGTCATAACTCCAGCATCGCAACCTTTTCTCGCGGCCGGAACCATCTCGAGAGTTTAGCCTCAATGAGCGTAGCATACTGCTACTGTTCTAATGGCCAAGTTGGTCAATTTAGGGTTCTAAGGTCGGTTGGTGCTTAATGACTCCTTGGAAGACCCATATTCTCCCCGTTTCAACACGAGGGATATCGGTACAGACCAAGACGCCACACCAACGTAGCCACTGCTTCACCCATGTCGGTATACGCCGGACAGGTCCCTCGCAGATTATGCTACCTAAAAAGGTTTCCCCAGATCCGGGTTAGGATCTATAAAACTCCGATACAAAGCCCACAAATGTAAAGCAAACAAAGCAATCAATTGAAGGTAAAGGTGATCTAAACCCTAAGGTAACCCCACTTTCACAACATTCCCCAGCAGAGTCGCCAGTTCTGTGATACGGTGGGAGAACTGACTAGTGTTTTGCGTTCGTTTTCGCACTTGTGCGGTTGAGCAAGAGTCGCCACTGACTTTTTATTTTATCCTAAAGGAAAGGTTAAAAAAGCACAGCAAAAACCTTTTGAGATATTTCGTGGGTTCGGGGGGTAGATTATGAAAAGGGAAGGTATTAGCACCCTTTTCATCCATGGTTATCCATGGGCTCTTAGTTACTTGGTTTTTTAGATCACTTGCCTTGTTTTTCGATTGCTTGAAAATGGTGTGTGTGTGGGTGCTTTTTGAAAATGTTTTGGAAAAAGATGCCTTGTCTTAGGCAACTAATGTATTTGACTCGTTATTGAGTGTTTTACAAAAGTGTGGATCTTTTCGAAAAGATGTTTTCAAATGTTTTTGAGAGTTTGTTTGAAAGTGTTGTGGATTGTGGTTTTTGAAAAGAAGGCAAGTGCTTTTGCGAGTTTGATCTCAAGTAACTAAGAGTTTTGTCTACCCTATTGTACTCAAAGGTTTTTGTCATGTTTTAACCCCTTTTTTAACAATTTTGTTCCACCATTGAATTTGGTGGACAATCTTGCGTTTAGGAAGTTTATTCGGGACGGGCGCGGGTCATCGTATGGACCATGAATGCAATGATGCCAAGTGTCTTTGGCAATTTGCTTTGAAGGGACTATGATCATTCCGTTTAGGAAACACTTTGAGACTTATGATCATTTGATTTTGTTTTGCCAAAGATACTCGACGTGCAAGCATGGCCCATTTTGGAAGGCAACATGTGGGATTACCCTAGAGGGTGCAAGTGTGATTGTGTATTGATTACATGTATGTGTCTTGTATTAGGTTATCTAGCGTTTGATTTTATATACATACAAACCCTAGGTCTAACCATAGTATAATTAGAAAACTGTAAATTGCGGAAATGTAAAATCTACGCTATTACAAAATAGTATCCGGGAGTGGGGGTACAAGTGTATGAATGGGGATGAGACTTATAGTATCCAATAAGTTACAACCAAATCGAATTTGCGTGCAAATGTAAATATCGAATATACAAATATAAGATAAACAAATGTATAGGAGCAATGTGAATGTATTGTGTAAGTGTAAGTGTAAGTGTAAGATGTATATGTATTATGTGTAATTATTTACAGGTGCGAAATGTGAAATTGAAGCGTATTAGGTATTTGACCTAAATGTGTGTTTTGAGGAATCTTTGGTTTGTGTATTTTTAATATTTAATGATATTGTATAAAATAAGATGTATCTTGTGTGTATGTACAAATGTATATTTTTAATAAAAAAAAGTTTTCAATTTTAAGTATATGATAAAAAATATTTTATTATTTTATGTACAAAAGGTATTAAATGTCCAAAATTAAATTATGTATGTTAAAAAAAAGGTATTTTTTATTGTTATGTATAAAAATATTTCAAGAAATCAAATTATACAAAAATGTTTATTTACTTATTATGTGCAAAATATATTTTAATTAGAAGAAAAGAAAGATATTTTCAATTTTAAATAAATGAGGTAGAAAAATGTATTTTTACTTAAGTTATGTACAAAAATATTAAGAGAATAAAAAAAGGTACTCAATTTTAATTATATGATAAAAATATGTTTTATTATTTATATACCAATATATGCTTAAAAGAAAAAAGATACTTCCAATTTTAATTAAATGTTTTTTTAAAAAAAAGTTGATTAATTAAATGAAAGAAAAGTTGTTTTATATCAGAGGTTTAGAATTTTAATGGGCTTTATAGAAGTTAAACGGATTAGGCCCATTTTGGAGGCAAATGTTTTAGGGTTTCGCTTGGGAACTTTCATTTGATAGCGCGTTAGGGTTTTGGGACGGCGCCGTTCACTGGGTTTCGCCTTCTTCATTTTCATAGATGCAGAGAGTGGTCCTCTTCGCCTAAGCCATCAGCGCCCATGCCTCCTTCTTCCCTCCATTGGCAATGTTAAGGTGACGGAAATTAGGTAACAAATCTCAATCTCAATTTGTTAGGGTTTGTTTGCATGCCGTGATTTTATGTTCGTTTCTGACCTTTATTCTTATTACAATGATTTGTTGAAGCATGATGAAAGAAAAATGAGGGTGAATACTACCTGGAGGAGGAGGAAGGAAGGTGAGGAAGGTGCCTAGGAGGCTTTGATGGCGAAGAGGAAAAAAAAGCGTGAACTTGATGTCCCTGGTATTTCGTTCTCACCTCTTGCTGTATGAGGGTTTTATGATGATTTGTATTTGCCTGAAAACCTTCTTTAAAAAAGATTCACTTTTTTCTTCTTCTTCTATGCCCCTGTATATCTGTCGCTTTTGATGCTTCTCTTTTCCTTTTGGCCTGTGTTACCTTGAGCTTGCCTTTGATACTTTTGTTGAGTTGGATGTTGTTTGCCTGTTGAAATATGAACTTGTTGCCTCAAACATTTGCTTCTGAGTATGCCTGAACATACTTGCTCCTGTATGTTTGCTTGATATATGTCATTTGCTTGCTTTAGAATATTGCTGCCTTGGTATTGCCTTGAATGTTGGAGAGATTCTGAGATTTCGCCCAATGATGTTATACTGAGGGCTTAGGGTTTGGACACTGAGTTGTTTGGATTGAAGGGTTTTGGTGTTGGGTGAACTGGTCTTGCAGGGAATATGCTGGTTTTACAAAATGGTAAGGCTTGAGGCTTAGCAGGTTCTGGCTTAATGCAGGTTGATGTTGTCTTTGATTTAACTGTTTGATGCTTTTTGAATGGTTTTTTGGATTAGGCAGGTTGTGTATGAACTTGAGCAGGTTCAAAGGTTGAGGAATTGATTTTTGGCCTATCAGGTCTTGTGCAGGTTTTGAGTAGTTTTTGAGTTTGTATGTTTATGTGTTTGATAACTTGTGAGGCCTGCTTGGATTAGGCAGGTTGATGGTTGTTATGCTGGTGCAGATTTTCTATGCTTTTGAACTTGCAGTAGTTTAGGCTTCTGAGGTTGATCTTCAGGTTTTGTGAGGTTTGGCCTTGGGTTTTAACAAGGTTTGTGTGGATTAATGCAGGTTGTTAGTCTTCTTGTGATTTTGTGAGGCTTCAGGCTTTGTATATTTTTTCTTTTTCTTGAACTGTGTTGTACTGCTTGGTTTTATCAGTTTGCAGGTTATATCTTTTTTGTTATGTTTGCCTGTCCTGCCTCAGCCTACAAAACCTGCATATGCTTACTTTTCTCTCTTCTCTTTTTCTCCATAGTACAGTTGAATATATTATATGATTCTTTGTGTACTATCCTCTGAAGGGGCCCTGGGAAATGATGATTAAGTTGCTTGCATAACACATTATTTCTGCATACTTTATCCAACTTTGACAGCTTGCTACACTTTATCTTTTCTTTGATATCTTTTCCAAATCCTTTTTGACAGCTTTTGACACTTTTGACAGCAATTTGTACTTCCTTGATTTTTCTTTGATATCTTTTGAGTAGATTTTGGCATTTTGACAGTAAGTTGCTCTTTTTGCTTTTGATAGAAAGTGGAATTGGATTTTCAGTTTGACTTGGATTTGAACTATGCAGTTTGAACTTTGGAATTTATGCATTTGACATTTGCATTCATGAATAAAATCTTCCCTCTTTGTGAACCGGGAGAAATCCCGTGATTTGCAGAGAGGGTCAACTGATCCCAGTCAGTGGCCTCTAATGATGAGCAAATTTTATCTGTCTTTTTTTTAATTCAACTGCTTTCTGACTTCCTCTTTTCTTTTTGCAGATGAATAACGGAGCACCGGAACGAAGTGAAGAATGAAGAATTTAGAAATAAATAGAATTTTTATTTTCAATTTAATTTTTGTACACTATTATTATTTTAAATACTTTGTAATAAATACTCGTATCCAAATAATAACAATTGTAACAATTATTAAATATGAAATAAAAATTCCATTGACATTTAATTCTTTTCAATTCTTCTTCTTTATTTACTTGTTATTTATAATTCCTTAAATTAAATAAAATGAAAGTTAAATTTCAAGTATTTAATTCTTAGAACCATAAATAATCAACTAAACCTTGTTGATCAAAATAAATGAATTGGACGTCTCCATCATTCAAAGCAACACACAGTCGAACACAGAAACTGATCAGATGCAATCCTTTCTTACTGATTCTTTGCCAAGCACTGTAATTCCAAACTGCACATATCTTTTGACTGGCCCAAACGAAACAAACTGAATTCAAACCACTGTCTCTTTTACTGATTAAACCAAAATAACGCTAATTCAATCCGAATCTCGGAATAACTTGCAAAGTGCTGTGGAATTTAAATCCTTCTGAGAACATGCCCATAAAAACCTTAATTCTTGATTAAATGCCAAATAACGCTCGCTTGATCAAAATTGAACCAAAAATCATCCAAAACCCTAAGCAGACTGTGAAACAATCCAGGGCCCTGAAAACCAGTAAAAACCCTAATTTCGCTTGACTGACAAGAAAAGTCCGTTTGTCCGATTCTTGAGCCAGTTTGAAAAGTCAGGAAAGGCTTGAAGCTGAGATTTCTTGTGGAAAAACGCGAGGGCAAATTTTGGGGTACAACAATGATGTATGAAATGCATGATGTCATGATGCTCAAAATGAGATAGTGTTGTATGCACTTTATCATGTATGTAAACAGGATGTATGAAATGTGAAATGTCTATGAATGTATTTTCGTCTAGGAAAATAAATCCTTGACGAGTGCCGGGAAGTTTGTGGAATCCTGGGCTAATGTTGAAGAGTAGAGTTCTTCGCTTCCGCTGGGGATGATGGTTACAAGAATTAACCGGTAGGAGAAGATGACTCTGTTGGGGAATAAACTTGTTAGAGAGATTACTCTGCAAGGAATTACTCTGTGGGAAGAGATACTTCGCTGAGGTTTTGATGAGAACTCCGCTGGGAATTCCAATGGTAAGTTATGTTGGGGAATTTGATGAACTCCGCTGGGGATTGGAAGAATTTCGCCGAGGACGATCCTTCCGTGGTAATTAGCTGAGGATAACCCAGTTATACCCTGGTGGGGAAATAACCTTTGAATAAAGTCGGGGAGATGCGTTCGTACTCTGCAGGGGAGGGCAAGAATCTTTTGATTGTTGAAAGTGAGAAATCCTGGGACCGCTGTTGGGGAATCCGGAGCTTGGGTTGTATGCCAATATACTGGGGATTCTTGTCTTGAGGGGATCTTCACTGGAGAATATTCAAATATTCTGTGAGGTGCTGGGAACGAGAGTTTTCACTATGCATGGAGATTGATAGTTGGAAGCTTTAGCTCCGCTGGGGATTGACAATTTTGGCTCCACTGGGGATTTTGAAACTTGACTCTGAGGGGAGTTAGCTTCTGGAAGGTTCTCTGGTTGGGGAAGTCGAGAATCTTTTGATTGTTGCAGGTATTGATCAGGTTGGTCAAGGAGATATTGTCCTGGCTTGTTTCAGGTGTTGATCTCTGACCTGAGAAAGAAAGATGGTTTCATGGCTTGCTACAGGTGTTGATCTTCAGTCTCTTCATACAGATATGCCCTGGCTAGATACAGGTATCGAATCTACAATCAAACGCTCACAGATATGCCCTGTCTAGATACAGGAATCAAATACGGAACTTCAAAAGGTTGCTTACAGACGTGCCCTGGCTGGATACAGGTATCAAATCTCTAAACTATTCACGCAGATATGCCGTGGCTAGATACATGTGTCGAATCCACAATCAAATACTCACAGATATGCCCTGGCTGGATACAGGAATCGAATCTGGAATTGGTCGTCTACAGATATGCCCTAGCTGGATACATGTATCAAATCTGGAATTCATCGTCTACAGATATGCCCTGGCTGGATACAGGAATCGAATCTGGAATTTGTCGTCTACAGATATGCCCTGGCTGGATACAGGAATCAAATCTGGAATTTGTCGTCTACAGATATGCCCTGGCTGGATACAGGAATCGAATCTCTAAATTCTTCATGCAGACATGCCCTGGCTAGATACAGGTGTCGAATCCACAATCAATTACTCACAGATATGCCCTGGCTAGATACAGGAATCGAATCTAGAATTGGTTGTTATTCTGTTGGTGGTTGTAATTTCCAGCAGGTGATGAAGGAATTGTTGAACACTTTTGACATTCGAATGCCCCAAGTGATGGTGAGGGAGACTTGCCCCAAGTTAATCTGTAATTGAGATATTTTGTTGAAATCTTGACTGGACTGCCCCAGGTTAACTGAACTTTGAAAGATCGGTTGAAACCTTGACTGGACTGCCCCAGGTTAACTGAACTTTGAAAGATCTGTTGAAACCTTGACTGGACTGCCCCAGGTTAACTGAACTTTGAAAGATATGTTGAAACCTTGACTGGACTGCCCCAGGTTAACTGAACTTTGAAAGATCTGTTGAAACCTTAGCTGGACTGCCCCAGGTTAATTGGATGGTGACATGTCATGCCCCTTTATTGATAGGAGACTTGTCGTTGGAAGTGTCATCCTTTTGAAGTGATTTTGTTCACTGAGAGAGTTTTCGTTCCTCCGAACATTCGCTGTATGAATTTCTTTGCTGTCAAACAAATAGCCAAATGCGAACAGTGATATTCAAGCAATGCAAAGTTTATGTTTGTCTCGAAGGTTTGAAGAATGCGTTTTTTAGCAGAAAACTTTTCATAAGACAAAATCAACACAAGATTTTAGAGCAAAGCCTTACAGGAGTCAGGATACCTTTTGTAACAGTATGCTTTCAAACTAACCCATGCTTCAGTTAGGACTTTTGAAGGGTTGTAACGTGGCTTGGTTCACGGTTTAAGAAACAAAGGATAAATGCTCAAAGTATATTTGTACCCACCCGCTCTTCGTGATGTTCTTCAACCCTAAGCTCAGTTAATTGTGCGTCGCACTCTATTTGAGTTTGGAATGACCTTTTGGGTGATGGTTCACCAGTTGAATTTGGGAGACAGTCATCATCTCCTTTTTTCTTTTGCAACATTTTTCATGTTGTTGAGGATTTATAATGACCTCTTTATTTTGATTTTGATTTGTTATCCCTAACTTTTGCCTGACTGTCTTTGTTTTCGAGATCACAGTCAGCGGGATGCCCCAGCTTTCTTAAGCCTCCTTGCAGGTTTTGGCTTGGTGGGCTTTTCTCTTTTGAGAGATTGACTGCCTATGTGATAGGGAACCACCCTTGTCTTTTGATTCCAAAGGAATGCTTGATTTCATTCGTTGTGTTACGAACTGAGAGTTTTGCGACTTCAATGCGTACCTTTTAAATTAACTGAGATACTACCCTGCCCCAGGTTTATATCAAAGGTTTTGATTTGTTTAGAACAGAAAACTCCTACTTCTTTGGCTCGAAGGGGTTGACTAGGGATTATCTTCCTTATAACTCCAGTGTTTGGGAATTGAAAGAAATGCCTGTACATCATCAGCAAGGTCTGTTCAAAATCATACTGCATGAGATTATGGTATTGTTTCGTCATCCTCCCTCTAAAGGCTTGCAGCTTTTTATCAAGAGTCAAATATCATAAAGAAAGTACAAGAGTAGTGAAAACGAATGGATGAATTCAAGACAAACATATGTGATGCATTAATGAAACAGAGTTTGACATCAACAGATAATTGTTTGAATAACAAAAGAAATTACAACTTTGAAAATTCAAAATGAAGCAAAAGTCTTTCAGTCTGAGCTTTGTCACTTCAGGTGGAGAACTCCTTAATGGAAGATTTTCATCTCACCGTCTGGCATGAACCTCAACACTCCAATGTCAATCAGATCTTGAATCTTGTTCTTCAAGGCCCAACAGTCGTCGGTGTCATGCCCCGGGCTATAGGAGTGGTATACACAAAATGCATCAGGATGATAGTTAGGAGCGGAGGTATTGGGCTTCCGGATAGGATCCCTCAAAGCAGTCAAATTGACTTCCAACAAATACTCCAGTATCAGAGATGACGGTATGTCAGTCTCAGTGAACTGTCTTCTCGACGTCTCTTGCTTACGCCGATTACCCCGTTGACGCTGGCGAGGTTGTGGCTGGGCTTGTGACCCTGAATCAAGCAAAGGAGCCTTCCCCTTGTCTTCTTGTCTGGATGGGGGTTGAGTGGTGACTTGCTCTTCAACCTCAGATGTTTGCCCCAGTTGGTTGTTCCGAAGCAGTTGGTTGACGAGAACTCTGAGTTCCTCTTGTCTTTGAGACAAATCCTGGATGAGAGCCATCTGGCCCACTAGTTGCCCCATCATTTGGATCCTCATTGTAGTCAGCTCAGGCTGTAGTGCCTCAAACTGATCACTCTTGGCACTGTTTGAATTCTCCTGGACCAAGCCCTTTGTGAGGAGAGCCTTCATTTCTTCTTGCCCCAGGGACAGGTTCAAGAACATTTCCTACAGCTGAGCAGTCTGATCCTGGATATCCTGGACAGTTCTCTCTAGAGCCATCTCTACTGAAATAAACAGTAGGAGAGTAAGGAAACCTGAAAAGGAAAAACTGTCATGATGCAATGCATGATATGTGGATGCATGCTTTCAAGGATCTCTTGGGGTAAACACAAGAGAATGTTAGAGGTTGAACTTCGGTCTTCGATTGGAGAACTTTGCACCGGTGGATGTCTTTCCACGAGAATCAATCTCACCATGTCAAGTGGGTCATAGCCCCTGATTCAAGTTGTTGCACTTGATCTTTGATTGGAGAACCTTGCATCGGCGGATGTTTTTCCACGAGAATCAAGCTCACCATGTCAAGTGGGTCATAGCCCCTGATTCAAGTTGTTGTACTTGACCTTTGATGGCATTTGTTAGAGGAGAAACCTCTTGCCCTTTGGTAGACGTCTGGTTCAACGTAACCCTGCATCAAAAGAACCCTCGAGATCCTTGAAATGGTTATTGAAAATGCTATGGTATGATGTTATGATGTTATGTACATGTATGCAAAAGCAAGTGAGTGTATATACAGGTAATCATATTCACAGAAAGCAAACAAGTCCCTAGGTTTAGGCTTGCATGTGGTTGTAGGTAAGTACCCTCTTGAAGTTAGTTGGCTCATCCTGTCCTAAAAATAGAAACCGGGTTCTAAGGAGCTCAATATCATTGGATTGTTTTCTGTGTTCATTGTTTTGGTTTAGCCATTTAACTGCCGACCAAAATATTCCAAGAAAACAACCCTCAATGAGTGTAGTATCGAGTATCTACCAACTTCGGACTGCACCAAAGTCGGTCATCTCACTACCCCTAAAAAGGCTAAGATGGTCAATTAAGGTTCTAAGAGTTCGTTAGTGCTTCACGACATCACTCAGCGGCCTCGTACTCTCCTTGATTGAACTCAAGGGTTACCGGTACTCACAAATATGTCACACTAACATAGCTTACTGCTTCAACCGTGTCGGTATATCCCGCACAGTTCCCTCACAGTTTTATTGCTATTTACCTAAAAAGGTGCCCCCAAATCTGGGTGTAGGATTTACAACAAACCCAAACAAGGACCCAAAAGATAAAGCAATCAAGGCAACCAAAGCAAGAATATAAAGGTGATCTAAACCCTAAGGTAACCCCACTTTTAAAAATATCCCCAGCAGAGTCGGCAGTTCTGTGATACGGTGGGAGAACTGACTTGAGTTTTGCGTTTGTATTCGCACTTGTTCGGTTTAGCAAGAGTCGCCACCGACTTTTTATTTTATCCTAAGGGAAAGGTTAAAAAGCACAGGAAAAACCTTTTGAGATGTTTCGTGGGTTCGGGGGGTAGATTATGAAAAGGGAAGGTATTAGCACCCTTTTCATCCATGGTTATCCATGGGCTCTTAGTTACTTGTTTAGATCACTTGCCTTTGATTTTCAATTGCTTTAAATTGTGGTGTGTGTGTGTGTGTGTTTTGAAAAGTAGGCAAGTGTGTTTTGCAAGTTTGTCAAGTAACTAAGAGTTGTCTACCCCTAAATTTACTCAAAGGTTTCTTTCTCATGTTTTAACCCTTTTAACAATTTTGTTCCACCATTATATTTGGTGGACAATCTTGCATTTAGGATGTTTAACGGGACAGGCGCGGGTCATCGTATGGACCATGAGTGCAATGATGCCAAGTGTCTTTGGAAATTTTCTTGAAGGGACTTGATCATTTTGATTAGGCAACTTTCGAAAGCGCCGTCGAGGGACTATGATCATTTGAATTGTTTTGCCAAAGAAACTCAACGTGCAAGCATGGCCCATTTTTGGAAGGCAACAAGCGGGATTACCCTAGGGGTGCAAGTGGGAATGTGTATTGATTTCATGTATTTGTTTTTGTATTAGGTTATCTAGCGTTTGATTTTATGTACATACAAACCCTAGGTCTAACCATGGTATATTCGAGAGCGATAAATTGCGGGAATTTAAAGTCTACGCTATTACAAATAAGTATCCGGGAGTGGGGGTACAAATATTTACAAATGGGGATGAGACTTATTAGGAGAGTAGTGTCCAAATATTTACATTCAAATCGAATCGATCGCAATGTAATGTAAGATATAGCAATGTATAAGAATAAAGCAATGTAAATGTATCAATGTATTGGAATAAAGCAATGTAAATGTGTCAATGTATTTGTGTAAGTGTATGATTTATTTACAAGTGAAATGTTAACTTAACGTAAGATTAAGTATTTATTTATGTATTGTTATCATTTGTATTTTTGTTAAGTATGTACAAAGAAGGTTTTAAGAAAAGAAAAGGAAACGCTTTAAGTTCTATTTTATGTATTAATGTTTTATGTTAGTATAATTAGTATTTTTATGTACAAAATTTTAACTAAAGAAAAGAAAATTGTTCCACATTAAGAAAATTAATATTAAGGTTTATATATTCACTTTTAAAATGTAGTAAAAAGAAATAATTAAGAACATTTTATATAAGAAAAAAAAAGTGTTATTTATTTACAAAATATTAATTATGTTAAGAAAAGAGTTAAGTTTTTTAAAAAAGGAAATAAATAAAAGTTTCTTAGTTTGTATAACATAAAATAAAAAAAAGGAAAAGAACTAAATGGGCTTGGTGGATTTGTTTAGCCCAAACAAAAGAAGCAGAATAAAAAGATAAGGGGGGTGCGCTTGGAAAAACGAATGGGCTTAGGCGTGTTTGGCAGAGGCAGGCCCAATGCTTGGGACAACAACTTTGTTTAGGGTTTAATTGTTTTGTTCATTTGGGAATGGATTAGGGTTTCAGAGCTTAGCGCGGTGCCGTCCCTTCATCGCTTCTTTGTTCTCAAGCTATGGATTCTGAGCAAAAATCCTTCGTGCAAGGCCACCAGGCGCCATCATCCCTCCTTCTCCCTCCGTGGACCGATCAGGCAGTGTTTACAAGGTCTGATTTCTCATTTCTATGTCCTAAGGTTTTCATTAATTCCCTTTGTATGTTTTGATTTTGTATTCTGATTTTATATGTTATTGTTTGCTATTTGAAATGCATGAAAAGTGTATAAGAATACTACCTTTGACCTTGGAGACGGAGGAGGAGAGGATCAGAGGCGCTGTGGGTGGCTTGGGCGGAGGAACGTGATGCGCGAGCTTGCTCTTCCTGGTATTTTGTATTTACTTTTTGTGGTTTAATGATGAAGGTACTGAAAATCCTAGCACGACCTTCCCTTTCTTCTTCTCTTTTGATTGCTTCTGTTGTATGCTCTCTTGATGAAATGCTGATATCTGATATGCTTGCTTGATGAAATGCTGATATCTGATATGCTTGGTATACTGAGTTGTCTTGAAATGATTGATATGTTTTCCCTGTGATGAGCCTAGCTCTGAGGGCCTTTGGGATGCTTGGCTTTTTAGGCTTTGATTGGATCTTGATGCTTCGAATCAAGTTTGGTATATTTGAAAACAGGTTAGACTTTGAAGGCTTGCAATTTTTGACATGGTTTCGTTGCTATGTTTGAGCAGTTTGATGGCTTGACAGGTTTAGGTTTGGTAATTTAAGCTTGAGGGCTTAGGATAGGCATGAGGCTTGTGTCTATGCAGGATGATGGTTATCTTGATACTGTTTTTGTTTGAAGTTTGCAGTGGTTCAGGCTTGTATTTGGTTTAGGCTTCAGGCTGGACAGGGTTTTAGACTTGAGTAGTTTGATGGCTTTGGGTTTATCAGTTGGCTTGTTGTTACAGGTTTATGCTTGAGGCCTGAAAGGCTTATGCAGGTTGGGTTTGCAACAGGTAAGGCTGGAAGCTTGATGCTTCTGGTTTGTGTTTGTAAGCTTGTATAGCAGGTTGTTTTTGATACTGTTTGGAGGAAGTTCAGGCTTTAAGGCATATGCAGGTTGATGTTTAGGCTTGTGTTGAAACCTGTTTAAGCTTCAGTTTGAGGCTTTTTGACTTGATGCAGGTTTAGAGGCTTTGGCTTTCAATGTTACAGTTTGGTTTTTGTTTGTTTTCTTTGTGTTCTTTCTGCCTTCCTCTACTGTGTTGATGACAGTTTGTTTTATATTCCTCAAGCCTAAAGCCTGTAAGCCCTTTCTTTTCTCTTCTCTCTCTCTCTCTACATTTAAAAAAGCATTTTTATTGCCTTAGAAATGTACTTTTCTGAAAAAGTGACAGGCCTTGGAAAATGATGCACTTGGATGTTGCTTGTACATGAGTTTAGCTCTGCATACTTCTTATCTCCTTTTTCCAAATTTTCTGCTTCTTGTTGACAGTATTTTGTACTTGTTTGATAGCTTGAATAGCCCTTTTGGCAGCTTGTGGACAGTTTGAAATTGGAACTTTCAGTTTTCCTTTTTGATTTGGTTAGGCCTAGTTCAGTTTGCCTTTTATCCTTGGTTTGGAATTTTGTGCAGTCTTGCTTGACAATTTTGAATCATGAACTATGCAGTTTTTGACCATTTTGAATTTGTGCAATTTGTATACTTGTGCATTTCATACTTTTTGCAAGCATTTTTATCCTTCCCTCTTTGTGAACCAAGAGAAATCTTGTGATTTGCAGAGAGGGCAAACTGATTCCGGCCAGTCGCTTTTAATGATGATTTTTTTTAACTGTCTGCTCTTTAATTTTTTATCTGCATTTGACCTTTTTTCTCTTCTTTGTTCTGCAGATGAAAATCAATGGAGCAAAAGAGCATCAGTAGAAGAATGAAGATTTAGGAAATTTAGGACATAGTTTTTTATTTCAATTTAAATTATTTGTAATAATATTAATGTAAATAACTGTAAATAAATTTACAGTATTTAAATAATATCTGTAACAAACGATTCAAAATGAATAAACAAAAAATCCTTTTTGATCAGTTAATTCCTCTTTCAATTTACTGTCCATTTAATTATTTGAATTTCTTAAATTAAAATAACTGGAAGTATCCAATTATTCTGACTTAGAAAAATAATTAACAAACACTGTGGTCTTGCCATTTAGCATGAATCAATAATAAACCTGGCGCTCCAATTAAACAATGCATAGTTAATCAAACCAACATCCAGATACTTATCTTTTTACTGATCAAATCAAACACTGCAGATTCTCAATTTAAGTACCTCAGCTTTTATCTCATCTCAAATCAAATGCCTTAGCCTTCACTGATTAAACAAAATACTGCAAGTTCTTGATTCAAATGCCTCAATCCAAATCTCAGAGTAAACTGAAAAGAACTGTAGAATTAATCCTTTCTTAGAATGCGCGCACAAAAAACCCTAATTTTTGATTAAATGTCAGAGAAGCGTTCGCCTGATCAAAACCTGAGCCAAACTCAACCAAACCCTAAGCAATCTGTTTGAACTGCTTCAAAATCAAAGAAAACCCTAATTTTGTCTGACTGATAAGAAAAGTTTGTTTGACTGATTCTTACGCCAATCTGAAAAATCAAGAAAAGCCCGAAGCTGTGATTTCTTGTGGAAAAATACGAGGGCAAATTTTGGGGTACAACAGGTACCTACCGATAATTCCAAGGTTCGTGAGATTGTTTCCTAATGTTAATGATGTAAAGAATACTAGATGACATGCGGATGAAAGAGTGTGTGAAAGAAAACTGATTCCTTTTTTCCAAATTTTTCCCTTGAATTGAGGAACCTTAGACTTGGACTTTCCAATGACAAAATGAATCCTTTAGGTGTTCTTTGATCTTCCATATTAGTCTAGTCTTGATATAAGACATTATCTTGATGTGATGCACGTGGAGAAAAATGTATATGATAGTTTGATTGGAACACTTCTCAACATTATGTAAAGTCATGCTTCATCAAGTTTATGTTTTGATGATTACAAACATCATGATCAAGGAAAAAGACATTATAAAAAAGAAGAAGAAAAAGTATCTACATAAAATAGACTTTTGGCTTACATGCTAAGTTACTTCTAAAGAAGACTTTGGTATTTGATCTTCATTGTGGTACAAGACTCCAATTTAATATAGTATGTTGCTATAGTGCTCAAAATATGTCTAACATTAAGCATACATGTTTCATGGCTTTTAATATAACTACCATTGCATATCCAAGCTATTAAAAAGGTTATTTCACTTTTTCATACACTGGTAACCGGTTACACGTTACTGGTTACTGGTTACAGGCTTCAGCATTTCAAAAATATGAATGTTACCTACATGGGTAACCAGTTACTGCATTCTGGTAACCAGTTACCAGGGATACGAATTTGAAAAACAAGGTTGTTTTGAATGCTGTTTGTTTGTTGCATTTATCCATCAACCATTATACTTCTACACTCATTTAGAACCTTTTGAAAGGGTGCACTACATATATATAAATCCAAATATTTCTAAAGTAGAAACACACAAAAATAACAACAATCACAACATACAATTCAATACTTTATTTCTCATATTTCAAACAAGTGCATTGATTAATATTTTGATCTTGTATGAAACTTTTACGCTTACATTTTCAAATACATTATTAGAAAAGTTTCATCATATGCATTGAGCACTTGTGTAATATATTCATTAAATTGTTGTCTTGAAAGAGAAAAGATCAATACTTTGTATTGACATTGATTATCAACTTTTATATCTACTTCAAGAATTTGTTTCTAATCATTTTTCTAAAGTGATTATGGTATAACCTTGTTGTCCAGGTTTGTTGGAAGCAAGATAGTAATAAGGGAGGATTGTTATCTTTCTACTTTATATTGGTTACCTTGTTTTCAGGATTGTTATAAACAAGTGTTTACATTGAAGAGAATTGTTCTTCATGTACTTGGTTGGATCTTAAAGGATAGTTAAAGCCTTTGATCTCCCTATAGGTTAGATAGTAAGCATCACATTTGGATGTGGATAGGTTGTACAATAATTCTAACTATAGTGAAATCTCTTACATGTTGGTAAGGGGACTGGAGTACTCTCGAAGTGTGAGGGGAACCATTATAAATCTCTTGTTTTCTTTATTTTCTGCATTTAGCGCTTTCATATTCATAACATAAACAAGAAAATAAGAACATCATCGCATAAAAAAATAAAAATCTACAATCCACTTTATTCTACCCCGTCTTAGGCGCACTCAAAAAGCAACATTTGGCATCAGAGCAAGTTAAGGTAACTTGTTCCTATTCGATCCAAAATGGCTTCCGCACAACCAACTTTCAAAGATGGTGGTCGTAACAACAAGCCTCCTTTATTTTGTTGTGAATACTTTGACTTTTAGAAAATTCGCATGAAGGCTCATTTAGAAGCACAAGGAGAAAAAATATGGGATGCTGTCCAAAATGGTCCATTCGTTCCTACAAGTGTTGTCAATGGTATTGGAACATCAAAGCCTAAAACATCATGGGATGACGATTATAAGAAAAAGGTCCTTTATGATAAGAATGAAATCAATCTTCTTTAAGGTGCACTTTGCATGGATGAATTCTTTCGTGTTTCGGCATGCACAACGGCAAAGGAAATTTGGGATACTGTCGTTTAAACTCATGAAGAAACCTTTGAAGTTAAGAGGTCAAGATTGAATACTTTAAGCCAAGAGTATGAACTTTTCAGAATGTAACCCCGAGAGACAATTCTCGACTTGTAAAAGAGATTTGTTCATCTGACAAACCATTTGATGGCACTCGGTAATAC
Source organism: Vicia faba (assembly GCA_948472305.1). NCBI lineage: Eukaryota > Viridiplantae > Streptophyta > Magnoliopsida > Fabales > Fabaceae > Vicia > Vicia faba. The sequence continues at coordinate 1,632,641,869 of OX451739.1, read as the reverse complement.
TTTTACTAATGATGAATTAAATCTTAAAGTGCTTAGATCATTGTCCAGGGAATGGCAACCAAAAGTGACGGATATATCGGAAAAGAAAAGACTTTAAAAAATGACATCCGCAGAATTATTCGGCAAACTTCAAGGACATGAAATCGAACTTGGAAAGCTAAAACAACATGAGATTCAAGATGAGGATTCCAAAGGTGTTGCATTGAAAGTTAATTCAAGGGAAGAACTTGATGAATATGTGTTCTACCCCAAAATTTGTCCTCCCATATTTGGTAAAACATTTCAAGAGGGGTCCTCAAATTATTCAAGGAAGTCCAAGAGTTGACCAGACAAACTCTCTCCTAAGGCAGTCTACCCCAAATTAGGGTTTCATTTTGCATCAAGATGTTTGAGTCCTAAGGATCCCAAATTCTCACCATTGTCCTAATATGTTCTCAAGATCATCCATGTCAAGTTTCAAGCATTGCAGAGGAAGTTTGCTCAGTCAATTGCTCAAAGACCTGAAAATCGACTGTGCTAGGGCAAAAGTCAATTGTGGCCCACATACAGTCAAACTTCAAGATTTTTGGTCAAAATTCCAATTTGGAAGTATTATTCATCATTTGATCAAGGGTTTATCATGATTCCTCAAGGATTTCTCACAATTCATCAAAACCCAAAAGTTGCTAAATTAGGGTTTTGTAGGAAAAATCAACTCAACTTTGACCAAGCATAACTTTCTCATACTTTATCAGAAATGACCCATCCAAAGTTCATTTTGAAGAGGATGAAATTACCTACAATTAATATTCAGCTCCCAAGTTCAAAATATGCAATCACAAAAATATATGAATTTGGACATTATAGGTCATTTTGGAAAGTCAACAAAAACACCTTTTATGTCAAAGCTTCATACATGAACATGGAAGACTCAATTGAGATAAGACAAAAAGGGTTGCTTAGAGGACATCTTTATCTTTCTAAAAAGTCCAAGAACACATCTCTAGGGTCAAAATTGAAAGAGTTATGTATTGGTAAAGTTGATCTTTTTTGCAAGATTGCCAAAAGTCAAATGTGGCCAAAATTGCATTTTTTTCTAAATGGGCCCAACTTTTTATGCTTGCACTGAGTTTGTAATGTGACCCACGACCCATGATCCCTTCCACTTGTCATTATTTTATTTTTGTCATTTATTTTGATTTTATTTCAATTAAATCAAATAAAATCAAAATAAAATCATGAAAATATCAAAAACTAATCAAAGCTTGAGATTTTGTGCATGTTTAGGTCTATTATACAGCTGGAGATAGAATCAAATCGTGCAAGGTTCACATGGATACAAAAGATTTCATTTTTGCTTGATTTGGAAAGATTTGCACAAGGATCAAATCTTGAATCAATGATCATAATTGGAGAAGATTTGAAACAAGTTTGCAACCCTAATTCATTCTAGGGTACATAAGGAAGGAATGCAGACCAAAAATACGAGGATTGGAGGCGTGAAAAGAAGAGAACAAATCTCAAAATTTCAAGGAAAAGTTGCAATCTGATTTCCCTATTCCAGGCTTCCTCAAGCCATTCCAGGCACACCAATCGTTTGCTGGACATCCAAGGATCAAGATTCAACCACTAGCAAGCTTCCTAACACCCAGAAACGCACGGTAAGATCTTTCGATTACTTAATCACAACAACTACATTCTCAAATATTCGCATCAAAGAACACAATATTTTTGCAATATAATATTGCTCTGTGATCGTTTCTCCACATGCTTTTACTTGGTTCACCAACCGAGTAATTCTCATCGTGAAATCGTTGATGGTCTCCTTCTCCTTCATTTGAATCAACTTAATCTGACGTTTGTGAGTTTGTAACCTCACAACCTTCGCCTTGTCAGCCCTTGTGTATTTTTTTCTCCAATATTTTCCATGCTTGCTTTAATGATTCATGAAGTTCCTTTTGGATTATACAAAATAATATGGAGATTGTTCAAGCTAGTTCTGGTGCATAAGGGACAAATGTGGAACCCGATATTCAAACATGCATGCTGCAACATCTGGTCTCTTCAATAGACAAATATTAGGGCTACAATATTTGGTCTCTTACAACATACATATGTTATTGTAGTTATGGTTATGAGGAATTCTATCCAACATTCACTCTGCAAAGAAGATCTATAGATTTATGATGAAGGGTACATGCTCTCATATTCTTTGTATTTTTTTTCTTTTTTTATGATATATTTAGGTAAAATATCCTTTTTGGTCTCTTATCTTTACCTCAGTGTTCATTTTAGTCCCTTAACTATTCAAATGACCAATGTAGTCTCTCATGTCTTCAAACAATGCCATTAAGTCCTTTATGTCAAATTCTAACAAACGACGTCAATTTTTACACACGTAACATCTAACATTGCATATATTCATCACCACATTCCACGTATTACTTTTTATTTATTTTAATCTTAAATAATTAAAATAAGGAAAAAATTAAAATTTTGTCGGTTCAAATCCAGTTTATTGTTATTTGTCTATCACTCCCCACGTGAGTTATTTGTCTATTGTTATTAGGGGTGTTCATGGTGCGGTTTGGGCGTTTCGAAGCAAAAAATCACCCGAACCGCAAAAGAAAAAACATGCAGTTTAGTTTGGTTCGGTTGGTTTTTAAAAATAAATTCGAACCAAATCAAACCAAACTAATGCGGTTTGGATTGGTTCGATTGATTCGATTTTTTACAAAAAAACTATTAAGCCATACATACACATATATAGGAAAATATAATTTTGTGTTTAATTGTTCATACATTACCATAAAAAAAGTTATAATTGTCAAAATAAATTTATAATTTTATACATAAAATTGCGTATTATAATTTTATTTAAATTTAAAGAATAATATAGACAAAATTGCATTCTTAAATAAATATTATATAAAGAATACGATAAAACATATTTTGTAAAAATAGTATTTATAAATGAATAATATTTTATATTTTTATGATTTGGAAATTAAAATAAATATCATACAAAGTATGATAAATTATACATATAATATATGTTGATTTCTTTAAAGAATTAAAAAAAAATATTGATTACTAATATTTTATAACATAATGCAGTTTTGTTTGATTTAGTTCGATTTATAAAATACAAACCGCAAATCAAACCGAACCACGCGATTCCGTTAGAAAATGACCAAAATACATCCGAATTAAATATAATTTTTTACAATTTTGTTTTGATTCAGTTCGATTTTATAATTTTTTATTAGACCGGTTTGGTTTTGAACACCCATAACATTCTAAATATTTTATATATGAATATTGACAAGTTGCAGAGGTAATTTAAAGTAAGCATGGTCCAAAGCATCAGGAGTAAGGGAAAATTAGAAATCTATCGACTCTTACTAATAATCCCATAAAGTTGATTTCTCAGTTATATGCTTCATCTTCTGTAATTAAGTTGATGGTTCTCATACGAGATATCATGTTTTGGAAGGAAGGAATGTTCTTAAAGGCTTTTTCTAATATGAATAAACCAGAAGACTACTAGTTCCAAGGAATCCTTGTTTTCTTAAATTGTTGGTGTGATGGAACTAACAAGAGAAAAATGAAGCATTAAATTGAAGCATTAAATTGTAGGTTCTGCACTCTGCAACTAGAAAATATCAATCTATGTTATTAAGAGCATCCACATCCATCATATTCATTTGGATTTTTTAAGTGGGAGTCACATAATTTTTTATATTATTTCACACTTCTCAATTTTTTAAATAACTCATCTACAATTCTCAAATATTCATCTAACTCATCAAAAAAATCTAAAATGGGTCCCACTACACTCCACAAAATCCACTCATATAAATATTTTCAACTGAAATGTAATATTTTAATATTAGTTATATAGAAAGAGAGTGTAGAAGCGTTCCCACATAAACCAACGCTTGCAAATGAAACAACGTTTTTTTCTCTCAAATACCTATTTTATTCTGACATCATAACTTAAAAAATTGTGTAGAAACAACATATATGTACCGATAATTTGCTCTAACTGATCAAGATTTTAATTAGATCTGAAACCCAGAAGAAACCATGTAATAACCAGAAGAAACCATGGAATAACCAGTTTTCCGAGATCCTTCTTAGTAAAACAAAAAATCGAATTGAACCCCCACCGACAGCATCATAGGACCTTTCTCCTCACTCTCTCAACCGTCACCACACATTTATAAGATTTTTCTTCTGTTCGGAAAGAAGACACAGTCTCCAATTTTTGTTCTATTGCACTTAATGGTGAAAGCTACAAGAAAAATGGATGGTAAAAGAAACCCAGATTGAAGAAGGTTGAAGAAATCCAAGTTGAACAAGGTTGAAGAAAACCAGGAAAGAGAAAGAACTTTGCTAGATAATACGATAATACATATATATATATATATATATATAAATATATATATATATATATATATATATATATATATATATATATATATAAATATATATATATATATATATATATATTTTATAATTGCAAACAAGAGACTACAGACGAGAGGGGGCCAAACCGCTTTCGGAGGACTGAACGAACCATTAGAGTAGCATTTAATCCATACTCTAGAAGGGGATGCCACAAAACTTCAGAAATGCAAGGAGCCTTGGGCGAAGTTATAGGCAATCCAAATTTCTTAATGATAGTGAAATATCTTATCGAATTGTTCGAGGCTTTGTTTGAAAGCACTGCGATGCATTAACTTCTGCCATGATAAAGTTAATAGCTACCTCTCCGTTACGAGTCTTGTTATCAAACCTGCAAGCGTTACAAAAATTACATATAAAGTTAAAAACCGAAACCATACAGGTCTGGACAAGAACTCTGCATTACAAATTCCATCCCCTGTCGCAGCAGTCTAGCGCCTGCCCAATCGAGGTGACACACATATTCAACTCGAAAATGTTAGAAAATTACTTCCACAAATTACTCGCAATTGGATATTGAAGAAAAGATGAGAAGATGATTCCATGGCGTTGTTACAAATGCTACACATAGAAGCCATAATGAAACCTCTAGAACAAAGATACTCGTATGTAGGCACCTTATTATGAAACAATTTCCAAACAATAAAAGCATGCCTCAATGATAAAGTATCTTGTTAAGACTTAACATGTATGATTAATGTGACATTGTTTGAAGAGACAAAGAGGACTAAATCAGTCATTTTAAAAGTTAATAAAGATACCGAAGTAAAGATAACAGATAAAAAAAAAGTAGTTGGTCATATATTTATTTAGTTAAAAATTAAATAATAATAATAATTGTTCTGGATTGGACCCGGGCACGACCCAATTCTCTCTCGCGTCAACAACGATCTTATTGATGGTCCAATCCCTCGCACTCAATCTGGACATGTGCTGATGTTGAAAATTGCGGTTAGCGACTCTCAAGCAAAAAAAAAAAAGAGTAAGTATCTTTTTGTTGGCTGAAGATTTTGATAATGTTATTTAGAAGGCAAATAAGTTAAACGTTTTGATCGAAATGGAATTAAGACGTCATATTTCGAAGTAGTAGAAGCAGTGTTTCGAATAAGTGTGTCAAAGCTTGGAGTTTCGAGCGGTAATTATGGGAACGTATCTAAAGGAGTCTCGAAACAACAGCGAGGCTGTGTTTGGGAAGAGCGCTCGAAACGGAGAAACACCAAAGCATTTAAAATTCAAATGGAAGCGGGACTTTCAAAGTTTGAAAGTTATGTGTTGGAGCATTTGGGGACACGTGGAAAGATGAAAGAAGCATTGTCTTGCATGTTCGAAACGTGGCATAATCCTATAGCGAGACCGTTAAGGTCGAATTAGTATAAATAGAAGTCTTAGTATTAGGATTTCAGTGTGTCATATCTATTATACAAAATACTCAATAACATTCAAACTACCACATGGCAAGGAAAACGAATGCAAGAGAAATGTATGTATGATAGCACCATGTATTTCTGATTTAATGAAAACCTTTTACCATTTCCAGTACTTTCCTTTATTCTTTTTGTCAAACAACATTTACAAGTTTTCTTATTTACAGTCTTTTCACTTCGAAGTCTCTTCCTCAAAGTTTTACGTTTTATTGTTTTCTTTATATTTCGAGCACTTTATTTCAGAAAACTGTCACATTTTCCATACCTTTACCTTCAAGTCTTGTCTTTCGAACGCATACTTTTACTTAAAATCATTTACAGATTTCTTGCATTAAACGCTTTCTTCACATTTCAAACTTCTACGTTCCAGAAACCCTTTATGTTAACCGTTTTGTAAGTCGAAACCATTTACTTCATTTTCATGCAGTTTTATATGTCTTTACAATTAGCATTACAATTAGCATTTATTCGTATAACTTAGTTTTCATACACATTTTGATTACATCTTTAGACTCTTAGAGAGAGAGATCGAAACAAGCCAAACACTTATACAATATTAACCATGAATATCTGTTCGATTGTGAGAGTAACCTTAATATCCAAGGAGTCCTAGGATCAATCTAGTCGATCCTGTGAGTTACCAGAGGGATTGAATAACAGTAAGAAAGATTATTCGATAGTTTGGAAGACTAGCGGTTGTTTACCAGAAATCACTGGAAACAAATTGGCACACCTGGTGGGACCAATAATTGGGTATCAGAATTAAGGATTGTTGAGACGTAACCATTACAAAAACGTTGGAACTTGAGAAGTTTGCTGTTTTATGAACCTAAGAAGTGGTAAGATAACCAACAGCAACCAACCTTTATCCAGAAGAAAACGTTTGGACAAAATGTCTAATTCAGACAATCACAAGGGGACCAAAGTGGCCCACATGCAACAGGCACTAACGCGTCCACTTCGAGCGGAACATCTAATGTAATCCCTTCGAATGCACAGTCTGTTGCATCTTCGACCAGTAACATAGCCACCAATGGAGTAAGTGGCATATCAACTAATAGTTCGATCTTAGGAAATACTGGAACTATGGGCTACCCTGGGGGATTCGTTCCACCATCAGGGACACAATCCCATTTCGCCACCCCATTAACTAGACCACCCGGTTTCGATGGGAATAGAATCAGAAATTCCTCTTATGGAATGCCAACATCTTTTATGGCAGGTTTACACAATTCCACATCGAATTCATCTCCACAACTAGGGTCTGGGTCTGGGGCGAATCAGTTTATGACAAATAACCAAGGGTCGGTGGGTTATAGCACATTGCCTATCCTAACCACAGATAACTAGTTGGCTTTTAGGCAATTGATGGATGACAGTAACCATAATATGATAGGGGTGTTAGCGCAAACCATGCAGGAGATATTTGCCCCAATAGTGCAGAATGTGACTGTGACGAACAGGGAAAACGCTGACAATATGAGTCGAATAGCAGATTTCTTTGCTCCTCCAGAAAGGCGTAGGCAGAACCAGGCGGGATTTCGAACAAACATGCCTGTTATAGAACAAATTGCTAACGACCCAATTTATAGACCACCCAGAGAAGAAGTTAACTTAGGGGCCAGGGCACCAAGGTTAGAAGCCCCAATAATCCCGGGTCCACAAAGGGAAGTTATGGAACCAGGGGCAAGGGTCGAAAGGCCAGAAGCCCCAGAATTTCGAGAAGAACAACCTAGGGGAGTTGTTTTGGTTGGTCGAAATCAAGATGCCGATGCCGTCGTTCATAGGATTCGAAACGATAATATCTTGGCAGAAAACAACCTAACCACCATGATAGAGAGGGTCATGGCCCAGAATGGCCTCAACACAGGAATGAGGAGGCCAAATTACGCTTCTCCTATATTGGATTGCATAATGCATACTGATTTACCAAGGGGATATAAAGTCCCTAAATTTACAAAGTTCGCTGGGGATACTAATGAGTCAACAGTCGAACACATAGCGAGATATCTGACCGAAGCGGGAGATATAGCCAATAATGAAGATCTCAGGATCAAATACTTCCCAAGTTCCTTGACAAAAAACGCCTTCACATGGTTTACCACTTTGCCCCCTGGGTCCATTGACACTTGGACTCTCTTAGAGAGATTATTCCATGAACAATTTTACATGGGACAATCGAAAATAAGTTTGAAGGAACTGGCCAGTGTTAAGAGAAAGTTCACCGAACCCATAGATGATTATTTGAATAGATTTAGGCTTTTGAAATCCAGATGTTACACAGTAGTGCCTGAACATGAGTTAATCGAAATGGCCGCCGGTGGCTTGGATTATTCTATTCGAAAGAAACTAGACACTCAGTATTTGAGGGATATGGCTCAGTTAGCCGATAGGGTTCGACAGGTCGAAAGACTAAAGGCCGAAAAAGTCAGAGTCTTTAAGAATAGCAAGAAGGAAAGGATTTCCTACGTTGGGACTGAGGAAGCAGAAGAATACCCTGAATTCGAATTCGAAGAGGTCGAAATCGACCTCGCTGAATTAAAACAGGCCCCGCCTTACTCCTGCAAAATGTTAGTTCCCATAAAAGGGAAAGATATTGTTGAAAATGAGAAAAGTGACAAATTTCCAAAGAAGGTTTATACCTTCGACGTCACTAAATGTGACGAAATTTTTGACTTACTTGTCAAAGATGGCCAACTAATTGTGCCATCAAATGTCAAAATACCTCCTTTGGATCAGAGAAAGAAGAGGGGATTTTGCAAATATCATAGTTTCCTAGGCCACAAGACCTCACAATGTTTTCTTTTCAGGGACTTGATTCAAAACGCGATCAAAGATGGCAGACTAAAGTTTGCTGATAAGGCGAAGATGAAAGTGGACGAAGATCCCTTGGACGTCGCAGACACCAACTACTCCGAGCCTGCATGCATTGGAGAGGTCAACATGGTGGAAACTGATCGAAGCGACGCCCTAACAGAAGAGAAAGGTACTGGAGTTGAAAACTGGGTGATGGTCGAAGTCAGCGAGGAGGTCACTGAAGAAATCCAGAATACATCAGAGACTTCGATTGCTGCTCCTATAGCTGTTGCAGGAGAAACCCAGGCTACTGAAGGCCAGGGGAATCAAAACGAAGGATTAACACAAGGCACTGAAAGTTTGAGGCTGGAATTGGAGAAAGTCCAAATTACGCAGCCAATTTCCCCTCAGAAGGAAATATGGGACACTCTGGGGGAACCCAGTGGGAAATTTGACTATTTGGTCAAATATTCTGCCCCAGAGAGTTCGAAGGTTCAGATTGAGGATATAAAGCCCACAGGATGGGGTGATGATGAAGCTAAAGAGGGGGATGTGGAAATAAATATGGTGGACATGGAAAGACCTTGCTCTGAGATGGAGAAAGTGGAAAAATACTTAGAAAAAGAAAAGTACAGAATGGGGGATAATCACACTGGAGATGCTAGTCTCAAAGATTATCTCATGACATGCCACAAAGGAGATTCGGGCATGATATTGTGCCCCAGGTGCAGCATCCTCTGCAATCAAAGAATTGCTGCGAATTTCGAAAGGGTACAGAGGGCTCGAACTGGCAACAATTGGCGCCAGGATAACCAGCTTTTTAGGTGTTATCCCAAGGCTGGGGAAAGTTTGCTGGAGTTTGTGTTTCGCTGCTACAAAGGGGCAACCAAGTGCTTGATTTGCCCAAGGTGTTCTGCTGTGTATGACCAAAGCATGGCCAGGGCCTTCGAAACGATTCCCTTCGCCCCTTGCTGGAACCATCAAGAAACTGCCCAGATGGGCCCACGTTTCAACAGCAGACACAAACAGCGAAGGCCTGATAGCCCTCACCCCAAGGCTGCTTGAAGAGTAACTTTCAAACTCCCTGCTGAAGTGCCAACCGATAGATGGTTACAAGTCAGAAATGACAAAGGCAAAGATAGATGGAAAAACGCTGAACGAAATGCACGCCATGCTGTGACATACAGGAGGCAATTCAACACGGCAAAAAGGGAGGAAGTGAGATTAGAGAATTACAAAGGAAGGAACCCCATGTCAAGATCCCAGTGGCGCAGACAGCAAAGGATTCGAAAGGCTGAGAGAGAAGCTGTGGCAAACAAAGGGGATACTTCAACGAAAATACAAGGTGAATCTAGCACCAACAAACCAAAAAATCAAACTGAAGATAAACCTCCAGTCAATAGGAGGCTCTTCTCTGAAGAACAACGCGATGAACCAAAGGAATACACTCCAGGCCCGGAAGAGGACGAAGATATGATAACAGATAACTTCGAATCGGAGGGGGAGTCTTCATTCAACTTGAACTGTAACGTGGTGTCTGTGCTTCCCTGCGAATTTGGGCAGGAAACCGAAATCAACAAATATGAGGAGGAAGACACCACAGATTTGATGAAACATAGGCCCGTGTGCTACTACGTGATGGACAACGGGGCTGTTGAGGAACAAAATGCGTTCTTCGAACGTCCAGAACCTGCAATGAAGAACCATCCCAAACCACTTTTCATTCGGGCGAAAGTTGGTATCCATGGTGTGAACAAAGTTCTAGTGGATGGGGGTGCTGCAGTCAATTTGATACCCCATTTCATGCTAAAAAGATTAGAGATCCGCGAAGGAGATATCAAACCCCATAATATGGTTCTGTCCAATTATGAGGGAAAAGTGGGCAAAACACTGGGGGTGGTCCAGTTGGAATTGACAATAGGCTCAAGCTGTAGGCCCACCATGTTTATGGTGATCGAAGCCAAGGCCAACTATAACCTGCTGCTGGGAAGAGAGTGGATCCATGGCGTGGGGGCAGTTCCTTCGTCAATGCATCAGCGACTAGTTCTGTGGAGAGATGATGGAATCATGGAAAACATCGAAGCAGACCAGAGTTACTTTATGTCAACTGTCAATTTAGTTGACAAAAGGGATTATGATAAAAATCTGGCAAAGATTGCTCCATGTGTTCCAAATGATGAGATTAATGAAACTAGAAACGCCCACTACTACATGACACTTCGTCATGACGGCCTTTACTGGGATAGAACAATAATCAGTGAAGAAGAGGAAGTCGAAAGCACTATACAAAAACGGCCAGCAGGCTGGGACTTCGACAACCTTAGCCATGACTGAGTCTACCTTTTTCAAAAGGATTTCGGCCTATATGGCTGAGAACGAATCAAAAGCGGCCTTAGAGGCTGAAATAAATAAATCAACTATAAAGACGAACGAAGTTAGTGGGGAGGGTTCGAAATGCTCACCCTTCAAAGAATCTGAGATGGATCAAAGGTTGGATGCCATCTATGATAAAGAACCCTTAGGCTTCGAAAGGGACCCCATAAACTCAGGTGCCAAAATGTTGGCACAGGATCCGCTCGAAGAAGTCAACTTAGGGGATGAAAAAACGAAAAGAGTAACCTACATAAGTGCTAAACTTAGCCCAGGCCTCAAGAAGAAAGTGATCGAAGTCCTTAAGGAAAACAAAGATTGCTTCGCATGGGATTATGATGAGATGCCTGGTTTAAAGAGGGAATTGGTCGAACACAGACTGTCAATCAAAGATGGCAAGAGGCCCATCAAACAAACTCCCAGAAGATTCGCACCAGCGGTTCTCACAAAAATTAAAGCTGAGATCGAAAGGTTGCTGCGTTGCAAATTCATCAGAATAACAAGGTACGTCGAATGGTTAGCAAACATAGTACCCGTTATTAAGAAAAATGGTTCTTTAAGAATTTGCATAGATTTTAGGGATTTAAACACCGCAACCCCTAAGGATGAATATTCCATGCCCGTGGCAGAAATGCTAGTAGATTCTGTTGCAGGGTTCGAATACTTGAGTATGTTAGATGGATACTCTGGGTATAACCAGATTTTCATTGCTGAAGAAGATGTTGCAAAAACAGCATTTCGTTGCCCAGGAGCCTTAGGCACCTACGAATGGGTGGTAATGCCTTTTGGTTTAAAGAATGCTGGGGTAACTTATCAAAGGGCGATGAATTCAATTTTTCATGATTTCATCGAAACCTTCATGCAGGTATATATTGACGATATAGTCATCAAATCTATATCTGCAGAAGCACATTTGCATCATTTAAGCCAATCATTCGAGCGAATGAGAAAGCATGGCTTAAAGATGAATCCCCTTAAATGTGCATTTTTTGTGCAGGCTGGAGATTTTCTTGGTTTTGTGGTCCACAAGAAAGGAATCGAAATCAACCAGAACAAAACCAAAGCCATAATGGAGACGAAAGCACCTGCGTCAAAAAGGGAATTGCAATCTCTGCTAGGGAAAATTAACTTCCTCAGAAGATTCATCTCGAACCTGAGTGGAAGAACCCAAGCTTTCTCTCCGTTACTTCGTCTGAAGCAAGGTCAAGCCTTCGAATGGAACGAAGCTCACCAGGAGGCGTTTGACAGAATAAAAGAATATCTTTCTCAGCCTCCTATTTTGTCTCCACCATCATGGGGGAAGCCCATGAGATTGTACATATCTGCCTCTGAAGTTAGTATAGGTAGTATGCTAGCACAAGAGGATAGCAATGGCGTCGAAAGAGCCATATACTATTTAAGTAGAGTGCTAAATGATGCAGAGACCAGATATAGCAATTTAGAAAAGCTATGTCTCTGTTTGTATTTCTCTTGTATGAAACTCAAGTATTATATAAAACCTGTTGATGTTTATGTTTCATCTCATTTCGATGTCATTAAACATATGCTTTCAAAACCAATAATGCATAGCAGAGTTGGCAAGTGGGCTTTAGCCTTAACAGAATATTCATTGACTTTCATGCCTTTAAAAGCTATGAAAGGTCAAGTGATTTCTGATTTCATTGTGGACCATTCGTTGGTTGAGCAGACGAGCATGAGTTATGTCGAAATGCAACCATGGAAATTGTACTTTGATGGTTCAACCCACAGGAATGGAAGTGGTGTTGGAGTCCTTCTAATTTCTCCTGAAGGAATTCCAACAAAATTCAAGTATAAATGAGATGGTCCTCGTTGTTCGAACAACGAAGCTGAATATGAAGCGCTCATTGTTGGACTTGAAGCTTTGTTGGAATTGGGGGCAACCAGAGTCGAAATTAAAGGAGACTCTGAATTAGTGGTCAAACAAATCACAAAGGAATACAAGTGCATAAAGGAAAATTTAATGGTATACTTCGTCATAGTCAATAGGCTATTAAGGAAATTTGAATACATGGATATTCAACACATACCAAGAGTAGAGAACCAAGAAGCAAATGACTTAGCGCAGTTGGCTTTAGGTTATAAAGTGTCTACCAAGAACTTTAAGGATTTGGTCGAATTAAGGGGAAGAGTTATGGCTACTAGATTCACACCATCGGATCTGGAAAGTATGAGATTGGGATATGCTGAGAAACAGGGGTTCGAAATACTAGCCATAAATACTTTGTCAGATGCAGATTGGCGAAGTCCATTGAAGAGTTATTTAGCAGACCCAACTCTAAAGGTGGATAGAAAAACAAAATATAGAGCATTGTCATATCTCCTCATGGGGAACGAATTGTTCAAAAAGACCCAAGAGGGTGTATTATTGAAATGCCTAGGAGAGAGTGAGGCATATTTAGCATTGTCTGAAGTCCATAATGGGGCATGTGGGGCACACCAAGCAGGCCATAAAATGAAATGGTTGCTATTTCGATACGGTTTGTATTGGCCTAGCATGCTCAAAGATTGCATAGACTTTGCTAAAGGATGTGAGGAATGTCAGAAGCATGCAGGAATTCAACATGCCCCTGCAAGTGAGTTGCATTCGATCATCAAACCATGGCCATTTAGAGGATGGGCATTGGATTTGATAGGAGAAATAAATCCTGCTTCGTCTAACGGACAGAAATACATCTTGGTGGGAGTAGATTATTTTACCAAATGGATCGAAGCTATACCTCTGATAGTTGCTGATCAAGAGGCAATTATTGAATTTATACAGAAGCACATTATCTATAGGTTTGGATTGCCAGAAAGCATAACTACAGACCAAGGCTCTGTATTTACTGGTAGAAAGATGCAAGGATTTGCCCAAGAAATGGGGTTTAGATTGCTAACATCAACACCATATTATGCTCAAGCAAACGGACAAGTCGAAGCAGCAAATAAAGTAATAATAGGATTAATCAAGAAGCATGTTGGCAAGAAGCCAATAAACTGGCACAAAACTCTGGACCAAGTGTTATGGGCTTGTAGAACATCTCCTAAGGAAGCTACTAACACTACGCCTTTCCAACTGACATTTGGTCATGATGCAGTGTTACCAGTAGAAATTCATCTGCAATCAGTTCGAATTCAGAGACAAAATGAAATCCCAACTGCATTATATTGGGAAATGATGATGAATGAATTAGTTGAGTTGGACGAAATTAGATTACATGCATTGGAAATTTTGATGAGGCAAAAAGAAAGAGTGGCCAGAACATACAATAAAAGGGTGAAGAAAAAAGTATTCATTATTAATGACTTGGTTTGGAGAGTCATATTGCCTATGGATAAGAAGAATAAAGCGTTAGGTAAATGGTCACCTCATTGGGAAGGACCTTTTCGAATATTAAAAGTGTTCTCAAACAATGCATACGAAGTCGAAGAACTCTTGGATGATAAACGTGTCCTAAAGGTTAATGGGAAATATTTAAAGAAATATAAGCCAAGCCTGCGGGAGATTCGAATAGTAACAACGTAAACAAAATATTATAAAAAGCCAAGATGGCAAGATAGAATGCCAAAATGGCGTTGTTCGAATATTACATGTAAGAAACCAAAGTTATAGTCAGATAAACATCAAAATCTAGAAATAAGCATTATTTTTCAATCGATTAAAGGTGCTTCGAAATGTTTCAAGTTTCTGCTGAGCGAACCGCCTGGCTCCTTCCAAGGTTGCCACTTCCCCTTTAAGTTGTTCTGCAGTCTCCATTTCTGCAAGCCCCTGGTTGAGAAGCTCTTCGAATTGGTTACCTGCAGGATTGGTTTCGAAGGCTAGTTGTTGTTCCTTAGCCTCCTTAACTTTCTGCTGAAGTTCCAGAATCTGCCTTTCCCAAATAAGAATGGAATCAGCTCGAGCCTCATAATCAGTTTTCGCCTGCTTCAGATGCATAGCTTGATCCTCAGCTTCTTGAGAGAGTTTCGAAGCTTGTTCATAAGCGGCATCCATGGCAATGCGTTTCTCTTGAACCTTCTTGGCAGCAGATTCGTCTTGGAGAAGGTAGCCAGTTACGTTGTCCAGCAAATTCTGAAGATCGAACAAGAGAGTACTAACTGGCAAGGAGCAGGTGGAAAGATTGACCTTTGTGAGCAGCTCCTTCATAGTATAACAAGCAGTACTATCTTGCTTAAGCACTTCGAATATATCCACATTGAGAATAGTTCTCCTAATTTTGTTGAGAAGAACAACTCTTTCATCTGTGGGAAGAGGATAGCTGGTTGAACTTGTGCCAGCCCTAGCGAGTGGGACGTCCCTCTGAGCTAACTTTGCCTTCATGTACCCAATAGGGTCATTTCGTCTCAGAAGTGCCAGTTCCTCGTCAGTCATTCGAGACAGAGAGGATTGGGGGAGTTCCACGCGTAGGGGAACCACGTTTGTTTCAACCTCTAGGGGTTCGTTGATTGCATTACCATCCCCTTCATTTGCTTCGTGCTCTTGGTCTTCTTCATCCTCGTCCAAATCTACCACTTCGATACCATCCCTTTCGCTGCTATTTGCGTTAGACTCCGTCCCAGCAGTCGAACCGTCATTGACATTTTCCTCGTCATTGGCATTTTCCTCCTCAGATTCTTCGTCTGCAGATTCTTCGGCTCTTTGCCCAGAATCAGCTTTCTCTTCTTCAGTTTGAGTGTCCTTTGGGTCCTCTTGAAGAGTTTCAAGAGGGGACTTTTGAAGAGAAGCCCTTTGCGAATCCTCTGCAGACGTTTGAAGTATTGTTTCGTTCACCTCTTTCAGAGGAATGGAGGTACCTTGATCATCCTGCTGTTCAGAAGTTTCAGCCAGAACCGCCATATTGGAGGAACCTTTATTTTGGACTAAGTTGCTGGAATCTCCTTGAGGAGAGGAGTTGAGCGGAGCAGC
This sequence comes from Vicia faba, assembly GCA_948472305.1. Taxonomy (NCBI): domain Eukaryota; kingdom Viridiplantae; phylum Streptophyta; class Magnoliopsida; order Fabales; family Fabaceae; genus Vicia; species Vicia faba. Next base: position 1,632,625,924 of record OX451739.1, on the reverse strand, counting down.
AGCCCTGGATGGTGAGGTCGAAATGGTGGAAGTTGGATTCAAGATGTTCTGCAAGGAACAGCAGAATGTTAAAGAAAAACATTCACCAAGGTAATAAGAAGTTAGTATTAGAAACAATTTTTAGAGGTTCAATTTACCTATGGACCCTCAGAGGAGAGGTTACTAGCTATACGTTCCAACGTTGGGTTGGAGGTCGAAGGTGGATTTTTGGATTTGGGTAAGGGAGCAGCATCCCTGGAATCGAGTCCAGAGACACTAGTCGGAACAGTGCTTTTAGGAGTATCTTTCTTTAGCTTCTTCTTCGAAGCAGTATTTGAGTTTCCTCCAGCCTTGGGGTCTTCCCCAGTGGTGCTTGATTTCCGCTTCTTGGGAGTAGTAGGAGGAAGCTTGTTGGTCTGAAAGAATTTTAACGAAAAGTTAGATATAAACCATAAAGCTTGAGTGAATTCAAAACATCAAGGCTAAGTGATTACCGTTGGAATTGGAGCACTTGTTGTTGTTGGCGTTATTGTTGTTGTTGTAGTTGCAGCAGTAGTAGTTGTTTCGGCTGGAGTAGCTTTGTCAGTAGTTTCGATGGAGGCTTGAGAGGCACTCCCTTCCTTCGACTTCGAGGCAGCTGTCTTTATCCTGATAGCTGAAAATCGAAACAATTAAAGCAAAGGTTAAAGATATGGAAAATAAAATACATTTGGGATTTTCCCAAGCATTCGCACCTGTGCCTTGATCAGATTTAATTGACATGGCAGAAAGGTCGTATCGAAGGTGTCCTGGGAAATCATGAAGCCAGTATCGAGCCCATGTCACAGTCTCAGATGGCTTTGGTTTCCTTTGAAGATATTTGAACATCTCTTTGCAAGTAAACCACCATGGATATGGGGGAAACCAAGCCAGAGCCAGTTCTGAGGTAGGTAATCTGGGAAATTTAGGTGGATGCATTTCGAATGCCAACCTATACCTATCCTCAGGTGACAGCCCTGAAGGAAGTTTTAGCTTAGAAACTTTTTGTTTAAATTTTTCCTTCAAGGTCTCAGCTGCTTGATGCACAGTGGAGTCCAAGCGCGTGGGGTCGTAAGTAGTTTCAAAATAATTTTGAAAAGCTTTAATCTCTTTGGCATGAGTAAACATACCTTTCTTTGCTGGTACCTGCACATCGAAGGCATCAATTAGTTTCTATCGAATTGTAAGTGTATCAAACATATAGGTTTGATAAAACTTAATCCACCACTCCAGAAATCCTTTAGCCGCGAGATGGGTAGGTTCGAAGGCTATCATCTCAAATTGGGCAAAGCCTTGATATTGTTCTTGCTGGATTTTGGCTTCCCTTGCCTTGAAAGTTCGTCCCGAAGTGATGGCGCTCTCAGTTTGGAACAAAGGTTCAGGAATCAGTTGGCATAAGCCAAACTGCCTCGAAACGAAGTTTGGTTGGTAGGCAAAGAGAAGAATTTGGTTCTTGGCTGGGGTTATCCTTGAAGAGATGAGTCTAGGCAGCAAGAAAGCTCTCCATACATCCTGAATCTCCTTGCTCTTGATGGCTTCTGAAAGAGCCATGGTGAACCAAGAAGGTCCATGAGCCCTCGAAGCAAAAGGCGCCATGCTCTCTTCGAACTTGTGCCTTTTGGAGAATATCATGATGTACTTCGAGAATTGAACTTTGAAGTCATCTTTGTCATCATTAGGAGTTAGTCTTCGAAGCCTAGTGCCTTCGACTATCCTATCACTTATCTCAGAATCTTGCTCATCAATGGTATTGGCGGTTGATAAGGAAGGTTCGAACATGGCATTTAGCCATAGTTGGAGTAACCAAAATGGGCCAGCCAATAAAATGTTTTTGGAGGTGTGGGATTTGAGGCTCGAAACAGCTGACCTCAGGCTTTCATAGAGGTCAACTAAGAGTAATTCACTTAGGCACACTTTTCGATTTTCATGTAAATCCCTAGCTAGAGGAATGAACCTACTAGCTACCTGCAGGGATCTACTGCAGAAAACGTATCTTGACAACCACAGGGTTAAAAAAGCAATGTGCTCTACGTCAGACACATTGTCCCCTTCAGCATGATAATGACTGATAAATTTGGAAAAACTGGCTAACTTGACTTCGAAGTCAATTATGCTTGAGTGCTCTTCATTGTCAGGAACATAAGTTTCTCCCACTGGCGACAGCCCAGTAATGGCCGCTATATTGAAGAAGGTTGGGGTGATCATTCCACCTGGGAGATGGAAAGTGTTGTAGGTACTGTCCCAGAAATAAAGGGACGCGAATAGCAGAGGTTGGCTGTAGGTGAAACCAGGTTTCGATAACTTAATCAGGTTATAAATGCCTAATTCTTCCCATTGCTGGGATTTCTTGGCTTCTACTTTCGTGAACCAATTTTGATAAGCAATATCAGAAGTAGGGCAAGATCGAAATGGCTTAAAATTACTTTTTACATAATCCAAAACAAAGGGGTCCTTGGGAGGAACAGTTGGGGTTTCTACGGTATTTGAACTAGGAGATTCTACTGCCCTAGGGGCATCCATTTTGTTGAATAAGGGTTTGAAGCTATAACAGACAGGAAAAATTGTCCTGGTGTCCTTTAATATTTCAAAAACCGTAAGAGGGCCATTTAAAGCTAACCTCTTACCAGCAACATGGGTAGGAATGAGTACCTGTGACGCATACAGCATTTCTTTTTCTTTGGAAATCATCTGAGGGGCAAGAGCAGATTGGCCTTGGATGGTGATGATTTTACTTTCCATGGTAGCTCCTGTAGTTTTTCCTTTCTTCTTGGAGACTTTCTTGAGTTGGGATGAAGTAGAAGAAGACATTTTGAAAGATGTTTGAAAGCTTAGATTGTTTTATGAGAGAAGGAGGGTAAAAATTCAGAGTGTGAAAGATTTAGAGTGTGAAAAGGAAAGAAGAAGATTAAGTTGATGTTTTATAACGGGGAAGTTTAAGCATCCACCGAATAGAGGTGTGATACGTGGAGATCATGGGTTGGTGTGATGAAGAGGTGGCGTGAAGATTAACATAGGTAATAGGCGTGATTAAAAAGATAATCATTACTTATAACTGCACCATGCTGTGAAGTGACTCCGGGCGGTTAAGGAATCCAAAAGGTGTTATGATTGATGTGACTGGAGTCAAATGCATTAAATGTTACGATGATTCGAAAGTCCTATCAAAATCTTGTGTAGATGTTTAAAATAGGTATTTCTCAGAGGAATCGAAATACATATTTTAAAGGGGCAATTTGTTGGCTGAAGATTTTGATAATGTTATTTAGAAGGCAAATAAGTTAAACGTTTTGATCGAAATGGAATTAAGACATCATATTTCGAAGTAGTAGAAGCAGTGTTTCGAATAAGTGTGTCAAAGCTTGGAGTTTCGAGCGGTAATTATGGGAACGTATCTAAAGGAGTCTCGAAACAACAGCGAGGCTGTGTTTGGGAAGAGCGCTCGAAACGGAGAAACACCAAAGCATTTAAAATTCAAATGGAAGCGGGACTTTCAAAGTTTGAAAGTTATGTGTTGGAGCATTTGGGGACACGTGGAAAGATGAAAGAAGCATTGTCTTGCATGTTCGAAACGTGGCATAATCCTATAGCGAGACCGTTAAGGTCGAATTAGTATAAATAGAAGTCTTAGTATTAGGATTTCAGTGTGTCATATCTATTATACAAAATACTCAATAACATTCAAACTACCACATGGCAAGGGAAACGAATGCAAGAGAAATGTATGTATGATAGCACCATGTATTTCTGATTTAATGAAAACCTTTTACCATTTCCAGTACTTTCCTTTATTCTTTTTGTCAAACAACATTTACAAGTTTTCTTATTTACAGTCTTTTCACTTCGAAGTCTCTTCCTCAAAGTTTTACGTTTTATTGTTTTCTTTATATTTCGAGCACTTTATTTCAGAAAACTGTCACATTTTCCATACCTTTACCTTCAAGTCTTGTCTTTCGAACGCATACTTTTACTTAAAATCATTTACAGATTTCTTGCATTAAACGCTTTCTTCACATTTCAAACTTCTACGTTCCAGAAACCCTTTATGTTAACCGTTTTGTAAGTCGAAACCATTTACTTCATTTTCATGCAGTTTTATATGTCTTTACAATTAGCATTACAATTAGCATTTATTCGTATAACTTAGTTTTCATACACATTTTGATTACATCTTTAGACTCTTAGAGAGAGAGATCGAAACAAGACAAACACTTATACAATATTAACCATGAATATCTGTTCGATTGTGAGAGTAACCTTAATATCCAAGGAGTCCTAGGATCAATCTAGTCGATCCTGTGAGTTACCAGAGGGATTGAATAACAGTAAGAAAGATTATTCGATAGTTTGGAAGACTAGCGGTTGTTTACCAGAAATCACTGGAAACACTTTTATTGTCTCCAAAAAAATTAGTGCGAGGAAAAAACTATCGTTCAACAGTCTCAATCTCTCTAAGTTTACATTGAGTTTGCGGCAGTAAAATGCAAAAAAATAAATAAAGCAAATAAACAATCATTCATAGTCTACGAGAATTTATTCTGGAATTGCATTTCACTCTATCCGTCAAATACTTAAACTTGTAGATCAATCACACACAACGTACAATACGCATCAAAATCACCTAGCATCGCTCGAGACGCACCACAATAGAGGTTATGTCTAACGCAAAGTCGTGAACAACCATATCACTAGCATCAGTGATTTCGCGTGCGACACAAACAACACTAAGACATTAAGATCTGATACCACAAAGATTATCAGCTCTAAATCTATCTTTATAATCTAGAAACTAATAGACATCTATCCCTAATCAAGATTTGTGAGGCATATCTCTATGGCAACCCAAATCCAAACATAAAGCAAAAAGATCAAAGACAACATCGATAATGATTTGTAAAGTAAGCATATATACAATCCCATGATCAACAAATGTACATACAAAAAGAGTAAAATAAACATACAACACTCACAATTGGAATGATACACAGAAAAGAAGGAGAACAAGCAAAAACTTCTCACAGTATCGATGCGATCGGAGACAACCTGCGGCCTTACGACGAGATGTACCACCCAATGATGTTGGGTAAACTTCTAAACTACAAAGAATAAGATTAGAGCTCCCTCATAGAGGTAAGAGATGTAAAACCTAACAAAATTTGTTTTTAAACTATATATGCAAATCTGTAAATCACAGACCGTGCTAAGCGCGCTGTCACTTATTCAACTAAACCGCCTTAAATGGCGCTAAGCGCCAAATACCAAGCTTAGCGCAAAACTCACTACCTCTGCTCCAGATTATGCATTGAGAGCGCGCTAAACGCGACCTGAAGCATATTTATTTCTTAATTTTGTCTAAAAAAACCTATCTAGAGTTGTGTCTTTGACACCTTATTCCTCGATACTCCAAATAAGTGATAAATACCTTTAAAAAGAAGTAAAATCTATCAAACAATATACAAATGAATCAAAAACACAAATATACATAAATTAAACGTATTTACAAACAAAGCGGGGAATTATTCAACGAATATCAACGAAAGAACCGATAAGTTCCATACAACATATATATATATATATATATATATATATATATATATATATATATATATATATATATATATATATATATATATATATATATAATAACTACATTTTGGCACTTATCAGTTGACCATGTGCCATTTGTTGTACCCCAAAATTTTCCCTCTCAAATTTCTCAAAACATTGCAAGAAAAATCTCCAAGTGGCTCAAGATTGCTCAAGAGTTGGACAATCAAGTCATCTCCTAAGGCAGTCAACCCCAAATTAGGGTTTTGTGTTGCATCAAGATCTTTGAGTCCAAATGACCTCAAATGCTCCCTAATGTCTTAATATGTTCTCAAGGTCATCCATGTCAAATTTCAAGCCTTGCAGAGGAAGTTTGCTCAGTCAATTGCTCAAGGGGTCCAAAAATCGACTGTGCTAGGTCAAAAGTCAACTGTGACCTATAAACAGTCAAACTTCAAGGTTTTTTGTCAACATTCTCATTTTGAAGGATATTTCATCATTTGATCAAGGGTCGATCATGATTCATCAAGGATTGCTCAAAATTCATCAAGACTCAAAAGTTGCTAAATTAGGGTTTTGTAGGAAAAGTCAACTCAACTTTGACCAAGCATAACTTTCTCATACTTTATGAGAAATGACCCATAAAAATCTAATTTTGAATAGGATTCAATTTCCTACAATACATATTCATACCCCAAGATCAGAAAATGCACCCACAAGAAGTTACAAGTTTGGACATTATAGGTCATTTTTGAAAGTCAACAAAAACACCTTTTTTTCCAAAGCTTATAACTTGAGAATGGAATATCAAAATGAGATGAGACGAAAAAGGTTGGTTATAGGACATCTCAAGATTTCTAAAAAGTCCAAGAACACTTCCAAAAGTGCAAAATTGAAGAAGTTATGCATTGTTGAAGTTGGGCATTTTTGCAAAATTGTCAAAAGTCAACCATGCCCAAAACTTCAAATTTTGTCAAATGGGCACATTCCTTTCCACTTGATTTGGGCTTTCCACATTCCACACGTGTCCTAACTTCAGCCTTGTGTCCATTTATAAATTTTATTATTTGATTTGATTTTTTATTGAATTATTTCATTTTAAATCAATTTAAATCAAATAAAATCACAAAACTTGATTACATGAGATCTTTTTCTATTTTCAGGACTTAATCATCATCATCAAGTGTATCAAATTCGTATCAAGCATTCCATGTGCAAAAAGATTGAGTTTTTGGCAAATTAGGCAAGTTATCAATGGTGGATCAAATCCAATCTCAAGGCATTGATGTGGAAAGATTCAAGACTAATTTGTTGACCTAATACATTGCAGCATACATATACAATCCAAGGCACACGAATTTGAGACCGAGAGAGTGCAAGAACACCAAGAACAAAACTTGAAAAAAGGTGGAAAAAGTGTGAAACTGAAATCACCCTTGGAGGCATTTTCAGAAGCGAAACTCAACGCCAATCAATTGCTGGAGGTTCACTGAGTCAGAACCACCCCCTAGCAAGCTCTCATACACGCTCAGAAGCTCTGTAAGTATCTCAAAAAACCGCCCCTCTCTTGAATTTGTAAAGCTTATTTCTTGCATATTTCTAACAAATCTTTGACATATTTGTGATGCTTATGAGATTTCTGGACTTTTGGCATTATTTGATTGCATTGATATGGACTCTAACCCCATAACTGTATGGCTAGGGTTTTGCATTAGATTTTAGGGTTTTCTTTTTAAGGGGAAATCAAGATTCAAGAAGGGTATAGGTTTACTCAGGATGCCCAGACGAACACAACCATGGTCTTGGGGGTCGTTTTCATGGCCTAGATTTAATTTTTGGAATGTCCTGCGAATTTAGTTGCGGATCTAAATCCGCAGGTAAATGTTACAGGGATGGAGGTTAGGGACGACAAACGTGTCTCCCCTTGGTTGGTTGGTTCAAATGCTTGGCGCGCTTTTTTTTTATGTTCTGGCATATTACGCGTTATCCCATATTATTATTATTGTCCATTACATTAATAACTAACACACAATGGCTGAGTGGTAGTGGCGTGTGTTCAAAATCCAACAGGACCTGGGTTCGAATCCCAGGTCCCCCATATGCTTTGTATTTTTTCTCTTCAGGTAATCCAGTGTTAATGCCAGCACGTGATGCATCATACTCCCTCATTCAATCAAGGAACAGATGGCCCCAGGCCAAATCTGATGGCCCAGATGGAACGTCCACCATACCCCCTATTCAAATGCACACGCTGGATCCAAAAAGTCAGCCAAGACCAGCGCCTATTGGGCCTTTGAATTGCTATCCAAACCTCCTTTCAGGCCCATACACTTCTAACTCTCTCTATTTCTTTCTTATTTTATTTAATTATTTATTGTTATTATTTTTAATATTAACCAACCAATTAAATCTTTTTCTTCATAAAATAAAAAACCAAAAAAATATTCTCTTTATTAAATTAAATTTCAGCATTTTATTTTTATTAATAAATATTAATTTAATTAATTTAGTTTTAATTAGGAATAACTTTTAATATATTTTGCAATAATTAAAATTAACTTAGACAATTAGGTTTTCTTAACATTGATTAAATTTATTTTTATTTCTTTAAATATCAAAAACCCAAAAATATTTTTATTAATTAATTTATTTATTAATTTAATAATTAACCTAGATTAATCTCTTTCTCAATTAAAAAATAACCAAAAAAAATCTTTTCTTTAAAAATCAAAGGGTCAAAACCCTAGAACTTGCCCGATTTAATTTTCCGCACGCGATCCATTTTTATTCAATATTGTATCTGTTTCCTGGAATGTAATAGTTTAATAGGACTTTAAATATTTTTGTCGCTTTATTTATTTTCCGCATTTTAATTTCAAGGGTTGCTTTTGGCGATGTAAATACCCGACGCCTTGTAATAGTTAGTTTAATTTCCGTAACTTATAAACTGTTAGATGTTTGATAATAAGGAATGCATGACAAGATTGAATGTTCAAACCTAAAATCAACATAGATCACCCATAACATGTATAAAGACAAAATAACTGAAAACAACACACTCGCACATGCGCACTCTTAGTGTACACCCCACTTGGTTGCCTTCGTACGCGGTCATTGAGTATAGGAAGTTTTAGAGGTCGCCCTCTTGTCCAAAGATCATAATTGCCTCGAAACGGTTGCCTCGGAAAAATGATCTAAGACATTAGGGTTACCGCTAAGGCGTCCTAATTGCTTTAGTGACCGCACGTCCCTTAATCGAATTGACCCTTAAAACTCCAATGACGATGCTACATACTCATCAATAGTGGGATAACATTGTCTAAAGGAAGATAGCATATAACGATTCCTTTTTCGAGTAGGTAGATGGTTCTTAAGTACCTGCTCTTTCAAAACAAAACAAATTTTCACACTTACACCTTTCAAACAAAAACTTCTTCAAACCCACAAACACAAAGAAAAGCAAATTTTGAAAACACTTTGAGAAAATACCTAAGAGCCCGTGGATAACCACAGATAGAAAGGGTGCTAACACCTTCCCTTTCTATAATCTACCCCCCGAACGCGAGAAACATCTCGAAAAAGGAATTTTTCTGTGCTTTTTTCCTTTCCTTGTTGGATAAAATAAAAGTCGGTGGCGACTCTTGCTTACCGCGACATTTTGCGAAAACAAACGCAAAACGCAAACCAGCATTCCAAAAAATAGTCAGTTCTCTCCCACCGTGTCACACCCTTCACCCGGGACACCTCATAAATGTGTCCTACAATCTTCAGAGATGTTATGCCCTCCGAAATAGACATGTTCAATCCACTATCCGCGAGCATCACAGAGTTGTTGACCCAGGATCTTGAACACATGCTACTCATCTTCACTCACGTGAATCCTAGCAGCCATTCATTATGAGCCTGAATCTTCAGCCCACAATGGAGGCCTTGGCCCAACGCTGTGGGTACTATAAATATCCTTTTTCACTAGAGGGTTAGGTATTCCATTCACTCACCACTTTCGTACTTGCCCTCCTTCCACTATGAACCTTACTTTGGCATCAAAGTGTCTTGCATGTATACCATCGTCTCTCTCCAAAGACCGTAGAAGCCAAAGTGTTGCAGGCCACTGAAGATCTTTCTGATCCCGATAAGATCAATGGAACCGTCTGTAGGAATACTTTCCTTCCCCATCTTTTTCTAACTAAAGATCAAACCAAACTCATGCTCAAAACCTACCAATCATCATGGCCAGCCAACACAACAACGATAACATTGACGAGACTTTCCCCACTGCTTTCACTGACGGCGACAACCTTAACAATAACGAGACAACTGGTCACGAACAGGGTGACCCCAGGGACGGGATGACCACCTACTCCTTATCTCACAATATCGCCAACCACGATGCCCGACATTTCAAGGAGCCTAGAATGTACCAAGAAATTTATGTGACGCCTAATGTTGATCCCATAATAGTGGCCCTGTTCGTAGCTATCAACCAAACCAACTAAATGAACTTCCAACAGAGCAAACACATTAGAATGATGGAGAAGGGTTTTCGGTCATGCTCTTCCTCGAGGAGACACTGTCGACCTGAATCTCGTAGCCCTTCCCTGCGACGACGATGTACCCATTCACGTTCTCCCCCACGGAGACACCAACAAAATGAGTCCTAGAGCCCCTCTTCGGGACGAACTGGGTGTCGCCCTGAGTTGGAGAGGAAACAACCTGCGGCCATCAAGAAGCGCAATCGTACTCCACCATGCAGGGAACGATGATCTCATGTTCCCAAGAGAAACAAGGCTGACGGGAAGCTAGACAAGCTGAAGAGTCGACCAAGAAATTCGATGCGCCATAACAAGGGCCCTTAGCTCGACTCCTCCCAGTTGCGCTCACCAACCAAAATTGACGATGAAGACCCTTGCGGTCCATTGTCTCGGGCTATAATAGAGAAACCGGTCCCCGTAGGCATGGATAAGCCACCACCTTTGGCGACTTATGATGACACGACAAATCCCGATGATCACATCAAGAGCATCAATGCGATGCTCGAATACCACAATGTCAGGGGTGCCATCAAGTGCAGAATGTTCCCCACGACTTTGAGGAAGGTTGCCATGGCATGGTACAAAAGCCTCCCCTCATAATATGTCACCTCCTGGAGAGATCTGAAGACTCAGTTCACCATAAATTTCACCACCTCCCGACGATACCCAAAATCTGAGGCGTCGCTCGAGGCTATCATCCAAGGAAATGATGAACCCCTCCAAGCGTACATCGTGCGGTTTAATCGGGAAGCCATCCAAGTCCTTATCAGTGACTGCATGAAGAGATACCTGCTCAAGAATGGGTTGCATCATGGCAGCGACTTCAGAAAAGTATTTGGCATTGAGACACCTTGCTTGCTGGATGGATTTCTTCTCAAGGCCCAGTCCTATATCCAATACGAGGAGAAAGATGCAGCCAATAACACTTGAGAATCGAGGAATCGAGAAAGCACCAGGGCCTCTAAGTATGACGATGTTGTGGCTTCTCAGCGAGGCGTGGATAAGAGAAAAGATGATAGACCCCGCGAATCCCGCGAGCACAGAGTCCGACATGGCGTTTCACTGAGTACACTCTATTGACCGCTCTCCATGAGCGTATCCTGGTTGAGTGTATTAACGCTAAATTCAAACAGAGTGGGATGCAGCTTCCCAGGCCCACACCTCATAAATTGAACATTGATAAAACCAAGTAATGTCGTTTCCATAGGAGCCACGACCATGTCACTGAAGACTGCGTCCACCACAAGGATACAATTGAGACCCTTATCAGAGAAGGTCTTTTGAGACAATACACCAAGAAGAGAGAGGCTCATCGACAAGAAGTATGTGAGATGAAGAAGGTTGAGGAAGAAACACCACCCTCTGACGACACTGTCAACCTACAGGTTGCCTTATTCGTCTCTCGACCTGAGGACTTCTATGTCCCCGATGAGGCCAACATGTCCTTGTCTGCTCATAGCACATGGGAAAGATTCCCCTCCACTATGGTCATATCTGGTGGAGGGTTCAACAAGTTAATTATAGGGTCAATGAAAAGAAAGTTTAAAGAGCTGATCGACGCGAGCTCAACTCATAACACAACACTCAGCAAGTTTTAGGGAAAATTCGACCCCATCATATTTTATCTCGAAGAACTGCCAGGGGGATCTCCCAACTCCAAAATCCCTTTGTTGGCAAGAGAAAAAATTGAAAAATTAGATGTCTGTCGTATTTTGGTCGACTAAGGGAGCTCCGTCGACATCATGTACGCACATCTGTTCACCACTCTCCAGCTTGACCACACTCACTTGATACCATACGTGGGATCCAACCTACATGGTTTCTAAAGGTTAGAGAAAACACAAAAAATGGGGTTTGAATTGAATTTTCCAAAATTACTTAAAAAAAACTTGTTTTATTCCTTGCACACAATGAAAAGTAGTTATTTTAAGGAAAAACCAAATAAAAATAACATAATTATTTTTATACAAGTTCACCTTAAAGCTAAGGCTACCTCTTGTCCACCCGCCAAGGTGATTTCGCCTTCAACAAGGACTTAATTCACTAATTTCAAAAGACTACACAATAACTTCTAAGAGTCTAGAAAGACCTCTTAGCTCTCTCAAGTATACATACTAGGAAGTCACTTGAGGAAATATACAAACTTACACGTAGAACAGTGTTTTGTGTTTACAAAAATGTGCTTTTATAAAGATGATAAACACTAAATTTTCTATCTAATGAAGTTACACTTTTGAGAAACAACTCAGTGTAAACTAATTAGTAACTGATTAAGAATTTGAGCGTGAGTATGAAATGTTGTAGCACAATTTTTATTATTGTCGTTCTTGTTGTTATCTTTTCACATACAGTGTGGAGATCCTTTTATAGCCATTATGAAAAGTGTCATTGGGCTAGCTAGGCACATTGAGACCATTCCTCAATACATGTTTCCTCATAGATATAATGATTTTTACTTTTGGAGGACGTGTCTACTTCTTTCCATGTTTCCAAGGTACTTTTTGAGATAAAGTAATCATTGTGTTTTCCTTGAGAATAGAGATTTCTCATCTGATGCTTCTGAATGTATCTTTTGAATGTGTTTCTGATCACATGATTTTATACAGATAATTTCTAGAGTTTTTTTGTCAGTGTTGCTTTTGATGTTGAGCTTTCTTTAACTTTTCTAGAATGCTTTTGATTTGGTCCGTGTGGAACTTTTGATGTTTCATTAGATATATATGCATTTTATAATACTTGACATGCACACATATAATTTCAAATATAATTTATTATCATCAAAATTAGAAATGTTTAGAGGCTTTCTTGCTCTAACATTTTGCCCCTTTTTAATGATGACAAAATAATAATTTATAATTTGAAATTAGAGAACTCCCTTAAGATTATGGACTCCCCCTGAGTCTAATATTCGCTTCTTTCTTAGAATGATTTCTCTTTTACAAAATTTGGTTTTGAGATTTCTTCGCTTTTCCTGCAATATTTTTAGAAACACTTTTTGGCAGAAAAAATTAGATAAAATGTGAGCATTGAGTTATGCGAGAATATGTATATATCAAAATCATATGTTACTCCCCCTTTTTCTGATAATCAAAATAGGGGAAAAAAATTATTTGAAAAGGTAGAAGATACAGAGACAGAAAAAGAGATAAGACTAAAAACAAGAGATGATTTAAGGAGTTTTTCCTAAGGCGCTCTTGGTAAGCCGGGCAAGTAGATTTTAAAGATTAGCATTAACTTCATCTTGCTTGTCAAGTATTTCCTTGAATTCCTTCTTATCTTTCTGAATTTCCTTCTGATCCTTCCTTAGTTCATCCATAGAACTTAGAAGCTGACGTAAAACCACAGAACTATCTTAGGGAAGGGATCTAGACTTCAATGGGCAAGACAACTTCCATACCATATACCAAAAAGAAAGGAGTTTCCCCTGTTGATGTGCGCATTATAGTGCGGTAACCATGAAGATCAAATGGTAACATCTCATGCCAATATTTATATGTCACCGTCATCTTCTGTATGATTCTCTTGATATTTTTGTTAGCAGCTTCAACATCACCATTCATCTTCGGCCAATAGGGAGAAAAGTTATGATGCTGAATCTTGAATTACGTGCAAAGCTAGGTGATCATAGTGTTGTTGAGATTGGTACCATTATCTGTAATGATTCTTTCTGGGATATCGTACCGAAAAATAAGGTTATGTTTGATGAATCGGGCCACAATCTTCTTGGTAACATAAGCAAATGAAGCTGCCTCGACCCACTTCGTGAAGTAATCAATGGCAACCAGGATGAAACGGTGCCCATTAGAAGTTATAGGTCTGATCTCTCCAATCATGTCAATGCCCCACATTACAAATGGCTAAGGAGAAGTCAAGACGTTCAAGGAAACCGGAGGTACATGTACTTTATCAGCATAGATCTGGCACTTGTGACAAGTCTGAGAATGCTGATAATAACCTGTTTCTATAGTGGACCAGTAGTATCCTGTCCGTAGGATCTTTTTACCCATTGAGTGCCCACTGGAATGAGTGCCAAAGGTACCTTCGTGTAATTCATCCATAATCCTTTCTTCCTCACTCTTGTCTACACACTGAAGCAAGGTAGAGTCATGATTGTACCTGTAGAGGATCCCGTTGCTAAGGAAGAACTTGGAAGAGAACCTTCTTAAGAACTTCTTATTATTTACTGAAGCTCCCTCAGGGTATTCTTGGGCTTCGAGATATCTTTTGACTTCATGGAATGAAGTTTTATCCATTACTTCTTCATTACCAATCTCGTGACAGTATGTTGGCTCGTCCATTCTTTCAATAGTGATATGAGGAGCTTCATTATCCCATATGACCTTGAACATAGATGACATCGTAGCTAACGCGTCCGCTAGCTGATTTTCCTCTTGTGGAAAATGCTCAAAGGTAATTTCTTCAAAGTATGGGATTAGTGTCAACACATGTTCTTTGTACGGGATGAGATTAGGATGCTTCGTGTCCCATTCTTCTTTGATCTGGATCATTACCAAAGTCAAATCTCCAAACTCACTTAAGAACTTGATCCTTAAATCGATTGCAGTTTGAGACCCATGATGCATGCTTCATACTCAGCCATATTATTGGTACAGTTGAAACATAGTCTGGCAGTGAAAGGAGTATGAGAGCCCTCAGGAGATATGATCACAGTGCTGATGCTATTTCCAAGAGCGTTGGAAGCTCCGTCAAAAACCATAGTCCATATGGATCCCTTTTCAGGTCCTTCATCCGGTCCAGGTTCTTCACAATCAATTACTAGCATGATGTTCTCGTCCGGGAACTCAAAATTCATGGATTGATAGTAGTCCTCAGCCTGACGAGCCAAATGGTCAGCTAATATACTTCCCTTAATTGCTTTCTAGGTGGTATATTGAATGTCGTATTCGGTCAGGATCATTTGCCATCTTTCTATTCTTTTGGAGAGAGCAGGCTTCTCAAAGATGTACTTGATATGATCCATCTTAGATATAAACAAGGTAGTGTGGGTCAAAATATACTGTCTTATTCGGAGAGCAGCCCATGCCAGCAAGTTTTCTCGAGCAGTAAATATCTTATTTCACAGTCTGTAAACTTTTTGCTAAGGTAGTATATTGCACGCTCTTTTCGACCAGACTCGTCATGTTGCCCCAGCACACACCCTATTGTATTCTCTAATACCGTTAAGTACATGATCATAGGTATTCCTTCAACTGGAGGCATCAGAATTAAAGGCTTTTGAAGGTATTCCTTGATTTTGTCAAAGGCGTTCTGGAAATCATCATTCCACTTCACTACTTGATCTTTCTTCAGTAATTTGAAGATTGACTCACAAGTAGCAGTCATATGTGAAATGAACCTGGCAATGTAGTTTAGGCGTCCCAAGACTCCTCTAACTTCCTTATCGGTTCGAGGAGTCGGCATTTCTTGTGTAGCTTTGACTTTTGCAGGATCCACTTCAATGCCTTTGTTGCTGACGACGAAACCCAAGAGCTTACCAGATCTTACTCCAAAGGTGAACTTATTCGGATTCAGCCTCAGTTTGTATTTCTTCAGCCTGTCAATTAGTTTCTGTAGGTGATCAAGATGCTCCTTTTCAGTCCGAGACCTGGCTATCATATCATTAACGTAGACCTCTACCTCATGATGGATCATATCATGAAACAA
This sequence comes from Vicia faba, assembly GCA_948472305.1. Classification (NCBI taxonomy): domain Eukaryota; kingdom Viridiplantae; phylum Streptophyta; class Magnoliopsida; order Fabales; family Fabaceae; genus Vicia; species Vicia faba. Next base: position 1,632,610,187 of record OX451739.1, on the reverse strand, counting down.
AGCTACCATGGTGCGCTGATAGGTTGCCCCGATGTTATTTAGTTCAAATGGCATAACTTTTTAGAAGAAAGTGACCCACTGTGTGACAGATGTCATCTTCTCCATATCTTCAAGTGCCATCTTGATATGATTATACCCGGAGAAACCATCCATGAAGGATAATACCTTATGTTGTGCGGTGTTGTCAACCAGAACATCGATATGGGGAAGCAAAAAGTCATCCTTGGGGCTTGCCATGTTCAAGTCTCTGTAATCCACACACATACGTACCTTACCGTCCTTCTTAGGTACTGGAACAACATTGGAGACCCATTGTGTATAAGATGTAACAACTAACAAACCGACATCGAACTGTTTCATGACTTCAGCCTTGATCTTTTCTGACATATCCGTCCGCATACGATGAACCTTCTGTTTCACTGGAGGGCAGTCCTCTTTTGTAGGCAGGAGATGAACCACAATATCGGTGTCAAGTCCCGGCATGTTCTCATATGACCAGGAAAAAACCTCAACATAGTCATGTAGCATCTGTATTAACCACTATTTGACACTGGACTCCAAGTTAGCACCTATCTTGACTTCTTTTCTGTCCTCTTCAGTGCCCAAAGTCACCGTCTTAATTGGCTCCTCATAAGGCTGTATTGCCCTTTCTTCTTGTTGTAACAGTCTGGAAAGCTCTCATGGTATCTCACAATCTTCCTCCCCTTCGTCCTCGGCTTGGTTGATCGGATTTTCAAAATAATAATGAGCAATAGCAGAACCGTCATCAATGGGATCCAAAGTGGATGTGGATCTGCAGTTTTGATATGTGAGTGTGTGTAAGAGCATAGCTGTTTTAGTAAAGTAAAAGCAGAAAAGAAAGGAAAAAAGAGCAAAATTTATATGTAAAACGTCCACTGCTTTATTAATGACATATGATAATGAAACATGATAACCCTCACAAAATAACCATTGTGCCTCGGGTAAGACACAAGGTTTTAGAGTTTGTATTATTCATTTATTACATATCAAAAAACAAAAAGGAGAATTACTCCTGAATAAAAGTAATCGGCACAAAGTCTTTAGCCTTCCATTTGGTGAGTCCTCCGCTGATAGTTGGGAAGATGCATTGGTCCATGTCACTGTCACAGTCACTGTCACTGTCTTCCAAAGCATTAACCCCATGATTACCGATGCATAGGGGTGGTCCTCTGGAACTAGCACGACGAACAGCCATTTGAGCTCCTGATGTGAAACCCAAACCAAATTTGTCAGATTTAAAAGGAATATCTAGGAGTTGGCCCCAAATTGTACACCCACTTTCTTCAACAACCGCTCTGGCATCTCTTAGGGAGGCCATCTTCAGCGTAGGCCTAGTAGTCTTTGGAACACTGGCATAGATTTTGGTTGCAGCAACGGTATGTGGAACCTCCTCAAAGTTCTGACAGGGGGTCTCAATGAACTCTCAGTTCATTTCAATGTACCTGAAAGAGTTCAGGTGGCTTACCATGTACTCCTTCTCCCCATGAACCGTGATAATTTTCCCATTGACTGGGTATTTCAGCATCTGATGTAGGGTGGAAGTCACAACGCCAGCCCCATGGATCCAAGGTCGACCCAATAAACAGGAGTAAGATGGGAGGATGTCCATCACGTAGAAAGTGGAATTAAACGTCTGAGTGCCCGGATGTCCACCTCCCCATGCACCATTCTTTTAGAACCGTCAAAGGCTCTCACCACAGTGTTACTAGGCTTCAGAGTTAAAACTTCGCAATCTAACCTGTCAAGGGCCTTATTGGGCAGAACATTCAATGATAAACCTGTATCCACTAGAACATGGGCCAAAGTAGTTCCCCTGCACTTGATAGAGACGTGCAGGGCATCATTATATTTCCTTCCTCTGGGGGTCATATCAGCGTTAGAGAAACCTAGCCCATTTTCAACAGTCAAACTGGCCACAGGGTCTTCAAATTGATCAGCAGAGGTTTCTTGTGGCATGTGAGCAGTCTTGAGGAATTTTACTAAAGCCTTGGCATGGGCTTCAGAGCATAATAACAAGGCCAGCATTGAGATCTTGGAAGGGGTCTTCCCCAGTTGCTCAACCACATTGTAATCGCTCTTCTTGATTATCTTTAAGATTTCCTCCATCTCTTTCTTAGAGGATTCTGGGATGACTTCTAGGTGCACCTTTGTCTGTACAGGCTCAACCAATATCTCTTTGTGTCAAGTCTCGGCCGACTCAGTGGCAGATGTAACAGTAGGAGTAGCAGTAGGAATAATCACATGAGTAGTACCGGGAGTATTAATAGGAGGAGCAACAGGGATGATCACATGAGTAGCAACAATTTTAGGAGGAGAGATCTCGGGAGAGAAAACTCTTCCGCTTCTTTTTATCTTACTGGTCCTGGTGATATTACTAATGTTAAGGTCAGAGTCTTCAACATCTTTATCCTTAACAACCATCAAATCTTGCTTGACGCCATGGTAATAGACATCAACCTCATAGTTCTAGGGAACAACTTTATCCGAGGAATATGGTATAAGTCCAGTGAAGGTAATTATCAATGGAGCAACTTTCGGAATAGATATAATCCTGACAGGTCTTTTGGAGGAGACCTTGGAGGATTAGCGGAAATGGATATGATAGAAACATCTTCACACAGAGTACTTGTAGTTGGAATCTTCTCGAACATAATTTCTTTATCATCCACCAGGCACTGAACGCCTTCCTTCAACATATGGCAACCATTAGGTAAGGACAAACTTAAATGGCAACCTTCACTACAACCCGAAAATAAATCGGCCTGCAAGAGATTCTTCTTAATAGTCAAGAGTGGAGTAGCCAATTCATCAACAGAAGCAACAAACATCTCATCGTCAATAGCATTGTAGCCATGGCCATGCTTGGGCATAGGGGCAGTAATAACATTATGAGTCTCAGAAGCGTCAAACTCAATCTCCTTTGCCTCAATCAAAACTTGTATTTTGTTCTTCAAAGCCCAACAGTCATTTGTATCATGGCCTAGACTTTGAAAATGGTAAGCACATTGAGCATTTGTATTGTAGTGAGGAGATGTAGTGTTGGGGTTCTTGGGAGCCTCTTTCAGGGTAACCAAATTGGATTTCAGCAGGTGTGGTAAAACCTGAGATAGGGTCATATTGATCCGGGTAAATTGTATCCTTGGCTTATCTGTTCTGGAATGATTATTCTGTTTCCGGTTTGATGCAGAATTGGAAATCATAACAGCCCCTACCGTCGGATGACGCTCAGTTTTGTTAAGATTCCTTTGGCCATAAGCAGCATTGACCTCCTTCTTCCCTGTGAATGGTTTCTTTGCAGTGCTGGAGGATGCATCCCTTTGTATCTTACCACTTTTAATGCCAGCCTCTACTCGTTCACCTGTCAAGATCAATTCCGTAAACCCAACAGAAGAACTTTCGATCAGGTGGTTAAAGAATGGCCCGGATAATATGCTCAAGAACATGTCTACCAGCTCCCTATTAGACAATGGAGGCTGGACTCTTCCCGCAAGGTCTCTCCATTTTTGGGCATAGTCCTTAAAGCCCTCGTCGGAATGCATAGCCATACTTTGCAATTATGGACGAGTTGGGGCGAGGTCAGCATTATATTGGTATTTCTTATAGAAAGCAGCAGCCAAATCTTCCCAATTACGCACATTGGTTCTTTCTAGTTGATAAAACCATTCTAGCTGAGTTCCTGCCAAACTTTCTTGGAAGAAGTGTACCCACAAATCCCTGTCAGTAGTGTGGGGTTGAATTTTCCTGACATAAGACCTTAAATGTAGCTTAGGGCAGGATACACCGTCGTACTTAGAAAATGTCAGGACCTTGAACTTCCGGGGGATGACCACCCCTGAGACCAATCCTAGCTCTTCAAAATCCAACCCGGGCACCCTTTGGATCTCCATGGAATTGAGCCGATCCTCCAACTGTTTGTATTTATTATTAGCAGGAGGATACTATTCCTCGTTGTAATCAGCTTCATCTTCTTCATACCCAGGTTTATTGTCTCCTTCCTTGGGCTCTCCATCTTGATTGTCTCCTTCCTCCGACGTGGTTGTGAAATCCATAACTCGCTTAACCGGTCCTTTGATCCTTCTTCCCAAATTCACTAAACCAACCTATTTCTTTTTCTTATTCTTGTCCTTGAGAATCAGAGCTTTCAAATCTTCTTGTCCCTTAGCCAGATTCAGGAACATTTCTTGGAATTGGGCATTCTGTGCCTGAAGCTCCCTGGCTGTTTGTTCAAGAGCCATTGCTGAAATAAACCGCGAAGAAGATAAGAAGGATGTCTTGAAACCTGTTTATGCAATGATATGTATGATATATGTATGCAATGTTTTCAAGGATTTCTAAGACATAAATTTTCTTAGCCAAAGGGAAAACAAACGTTAATTGCATTGAGAGGTTTAAGTAGTTACAATGATGCCTCTTGGGCTTACAGTAACAAAGCAAAAATGAATTCTCAAAACAAAAAAAAGACTCAAGTTTCCCACGGGCGCATCCTCTTTGGTACAATGTAGGAATTTATACTCTTCTCTTCTTGAAGTAGCCTGGTGAGATCTAAAACCTTCTTCTCGCTGGTGTATAATTGGGTTTCAAAGGTATCCTGTTCCACTTTGAGTTGAATCCAGGATTTTTGTAACTCCTCAAAATTAGTCGGCATGTCAGGATGAAGAACAATGTAAGGAGTGTCTCCCTCAGCAACTAGCTCCATGGTGATGGGTAGAATGGCTTCATAAGGCATCCTGAGACTTTGAGCACGGGATCGTACCCACTTAAGATAATGCTCCAAAGGAATGGAGTTCTTATGCCCCAGTGTTTTGCTATCAACTCTGTTCACCATGCCCCACGCTCTTATGAACCTCTGGAAATAACCCTGAACATCATTCTCATAGTTGAATACGATTCCTTGGACAAGTGTATCATGAGGACCATCCCTCCTAGCATAACCAAAATGTCGCAATTCCAAACAAGGATTACAAGTGATTCCTCCCCTAATGCCTAGGAGAGGAACATTAGGGAATTCTCCATAGCGGTCGATGATGGTAACATTCCCCAAGGATCAAGGACACCAATGAATGTTATAATGTGTGAGGGACATCAAACTATTAGACCATCTCAAGCCCTGCTCATTCTTCAACACAGATCGAGGTAGTTGCAAAAATAACCACCTAGCCAACAGAGGAGTTCAAAATACAAGGGCCCATCTTCTTTTTACAATGCGGGTATGCATAGAGTGTAAGATATCTCCAAGTAAAGTGGGCACCGAATTATGAGATAGAAAAATCTTAACCGTATTCACATCAATGAGTTGGCCCGGATTAGGGAATAGTACCATCCCATAGATGAGAAGGGCCAACAATTCTTCAAAAGCTTGTAAATCCAGGGTATCCCAAAAATGATGAGCCTTCTCAAATAGAAACTTAGCTAGGAACCCTTTGACGCCTCTTCTATTTCCCCAATTTTCCACTACATCGGATCATTGTAGAGACAGAGCATGAGCAATCTCTTCAAGTTTTGGGTCTCTTTCCATACCATTGAAAGGTAATTGATCAAGAATGGGCACCCCCAATAAATGGGAAAGTTCCTCTATGGTAGGCACCAATTGGTAGTCAGGAAAGGTGAAGCAGTGATGTAAAGGGTCGAAGAACTGAAAGAGAACCTTCAACATTTCTTCATTAGGGCTTGAGGTGACCAGATTTATAAGTCGACCATGTCTTTCAGTGAACGGAGAGTTCTCAGGAACCCTTGATGCTAATTCCTTGAGTTGAGGAGGTACCCTTATGAGGTTGACTTGGATAGTATTCCTGTGAGTGGATGCCATGTCCTACAAAACAACACAAAGATAAGCCCTAAAAATCCTTGAAATGGTTAGTATGACATGACATGTTATGATGTTATGATATCATGCTAAGAAAACGCAAGTATAACAAGCACAAGCAAATTACACAAAGACCTTAGGTTTAAGGCTTGCATGGGTTTTCAGGTAAGTACCCTCTTAAAGTTTAGTTGGCTCATCCTGTCCTATCAATAGTAACCGGGTTCTAAGGGATCTCAATATCACTGATCTTTCCCACAAGTTTCATTCTGATAGACAATTGACTTGCCACCAAACAAAACTCAGGAGTCAAATATCAATGAGTTTAGTATCGAGTATCAACCGACTTCGGGCTATACCAAAGACGGTTATCTCACTACTTCCTAATGGCCAAGTTGTAAAATTAAAGGTTCTAAGGTCAATCGATGCTTTATGACACCACGCAGCGGCCCCGTATTCTCCTTGACTACTCAAGGCTACCGGTACCAACCAAAGTGTCACATCAACATAGCTATCGCTTTGACCGTGTTGGTATATCCTGCACAATTTCCATGATCTACTTCTACTTACCTAAAGGGCGCCCCAGATCCGGGTATAGGATCTATAGTAACCCAAAAAATCCCAAAAGGTAAAGAAAACAAAGCATACAAAAGCAGTTAAATAATGAACTAACTCTAAGGTAACCCCACTTTTACTAATCCCCAGCAGAGTCGCCAATTCTGTGATATGGTTTCAGAACCGACTGTTATATACTGGTTTTGCATTTGTGTTCGCAAATGTTGCGGTAAGCAAGAGTTTCCATCGAATTTTCTTTTATCCAAATTAAGGAAAGGGTGAAAAGAACATAAAAAGACCTTTTCGAGATTTTCTGAGTAAGGGGGGTAGATTATGGAAATGGAATGTGTTAGCACCATTTCTCTCCATAGTTTTCTACGGGCTCTTAGAGGTTTGCTCATTTTGAAATACCTTTGTGCTTTGTGTATTTGAAAGTTTGTTTTGAAAATTCCTTGGTATGGCAGACTTTGTAATGTTTCTCGGGAATGTGGAGAAAGTATACAAAGTGTCTTGAAAATGTTTTTGAAAAGTAGTTTCTTTTGTGCAAGTGCAATGATATTTTGATCAAACTTCTAAAAGCTATCTACTTTGTACTCGAAAAGGCATCGTTCTTTTCCTTCTATCCTTTAGACACTGCTATCCTACTATTAGTGAGTAGGTAGCCCTATCGTTGGATGTATAAAGGACATTCGAAGGGACGATTACAGTCACGAAGGCAACTTGTGGAGACGCTTTAGCAATTTTGTTTAGGGACTAGATCATTTACCGAAAAGGCAACTGTAGGGTCATCGAGGGACTATGATATTTTGATTTATGGGTCTTTGCTAAAGTGTTCCTGCCTTGTGACTGTTTTTATTTCTGAAGGCAACCAAAGTGAGGTACCCTAGAGGTGTATATGTGCAAATGTGTTATGTTCAGTTATTTTGTCGTTTTGTTAAGTTTGCTAACGTTTGATTTCAGTATTTTCATACACGCCTAATTACTAGCAGTTAATACATATTGTAGAATATTAAAGTACAAGAATTTAAATCTATGCTATTGCAATGCTTTGGGGAGGGGATTTACACTGTACAAGAATGAGGGGATAAAGCAATAAATATCCTAGTTTTAATCTATTACATCCAGTGGGCAGGTACATTAATAATAAAAATATGAAATTAAATAAACGTGCATGACATTGAAAATAACGTCTAAAAATATCCTAATAAATAAAAATCTTTTTGGTTGTTTTTATTTTAAGAAAATAATTAAATTGAAATTATCCTAAAGTCTATTTAGAAAATAAAATTAAATAAGTTCTTTTTGTTTTTTTTTATTATGAAAAGAAAATTAAATCTAAATTAAGTCCTAAGTCCTAAATTCTAATTTGTTTTAAGTTAAGAAAATGGTTAAAATTTAATTAATCAATTAATTAAGAAATTAATTATTTAATTAAAATGTCTAAGCCTAATTTTTTTGTGATTTTTTGATTTAATGTCAATTTAAATAAAAGAGGGGTAATAAAGAAATGAAAACAAAAAAAACTAAAAATAGAAAAGGAAGCATCCTTCGATTGTAGGGAGATGGTGCCTTTCAACTCTATGAAGGGGAATGTCTTTCGATTACCCTTTGATCCAATGACAGGATGTGGCTTTCGATCCAAAAGGCACTGCTGGAATTTCCTGATGGATCAGTTATGAGGGCATTACATCTGCAAACATATTGTCAAAAACGAAAAGCATGATCTGAGTGCCAAACCCGGGCCTTTCGGTTCTGCACTCATTGGGTCTATTCAGGCTACATTTGCAGCAAGTGTTAGCAACAAAATAAATGTAGACCTGAGTGTCAAACCCAGGTCCTTAATCTTGAATATAGATCGAATAAAATTATAAATGCCAATACGTCATGCAAATATAGAGATTGATCTTTTTACCAATTCTTACCAATGGTTGATGGATTAATATGTGACGATGGGTGTGGGTACTCTTGTTTGATGATTGCTTTAATTTGGCTTCTGAACGTGGGCACCTTTGTTTAAGGGTTGCTTTGACTTGGATCACTTATGAGACTTTTTGATAACTTTGGTAGGTTTATGGGGGGCAACGTATCTCCAATGTGTGTGTAACTCTATTTTTAGCTTGCAAGCACTCTGCTTATATAGAGTAGAAGGGATGGGACAAGAAAACAATATTTTAAACTGCCATAAACAAATGTTTTCAAGGCCATTAATGAAGTTTTGTAAATGTGGCCAAAAACATGGGATCTTGTCTTCTTTTTGAATTTTGAATAATTATAGACAATTTTGGATTTCGAATACCTCAAGTCTCTATCCTTCGATTGGACCTCTCATGCACCCTTTGAATGAGCCTTTTTGTGTAGCCTTCGATTGGGCCTTCTACATACTTCTTCAAATGTACCTCTTGTGTACCCTTCGACTGGATCTAATATTACTTCCTTTGAATGGGTCTTTAGATGGTCCTTTTGGAGTTCCCTTCGAATGAGCCTTTGGTGTATCCTTCGTATGGGCTATCATGTGTGTTGAAGTGTATACAATTGTTTCACAAGGGGGTCAGCGCCCAGTCGAAACTGGCACAAAGGCAACCTATGCCTTGTGGATGCTAGCATGAAACAAGTCAAGGCAGGCGTAAAGGAGGCCATTTCCTAGGCGAAGCTGGCACAAAGGTGGCCAGTTCCTTGTGGTCGAAGACAACTTTTTGCCTGGAAAATCAAAAGAAGCTTTTTACTTAGTGGATCAAAGGAAACCCTGAAGGAGTCTTGGCCTTGTGTGCTGAAGGCAAGCTGAAGAGGCATACGCGCTCCGGTGACACGCTGAAGGGTCTTTTGTCCAGTGGGAACTTTGTGAATTGAAGGCCAGTTTGGAGAAGTTCTTGCTTTGTACGCTGAAGGCACGCCCAGAGGGATAATTTTCCTAGTAGAAGCAGGAAACAAGCTTGCTCCAAGGAAAATAAATGCCCAATCAAAGCAGGGATCCAACTTGCATGCAGGTAGCCATTGCATTTGTGAGCTAAGCCAGCATGCAAAGACAATGGTGTAATCGAAGGAGCAGTGAAAAGAAGCCCTTCCCCTTTGGATCGAAGGAGGCTGTTTTAAAGGGAAAATATGCCCAGTCGAAGTTGGTGTGCACCAAACAAGCAAAAGACCAAGGCTTCAATCAAAGCTTGGAATTTTGAGACAAACTTAGAGGAGGTTAGGCGCTCAAATTAAGCCTGTCCAAATACCAATCGAAAGGCCTTTTAACATGCCAATAAAAGGATTTTGTCAAAATGCCAATCGAAGACTCCTTGCTTATTTTTTCAAATTTTTTATCTTTCCTTTAATCAAATGCTTGTGATCACCATGTAAGAGAAAGATCTTGGGAAAATATGAGAGGGCAAATTTTGGGGTACAACAGACAGATATTGCTATACACACACGCTGCCTCAAAACCTACCAAAATTGTCAAAAACCTCCTGAGTAGTCCAAATTGAAGGAATCTTCAACAATACTCCACTCATTCCTTGAAGTTGGCAGAGAACGTGCCCAATCACTAGGCATCTCCAACACCACAGATCCATACACCACTATTGGTAAGGAAAAAGCTTGTATTTGTTTCTTTTTATTTTCTAACACTTGTTGCAGATTCGGCATAAGTAAGGCCAGTGTGAAAGGAATCGAAGGACCTGGGCTTGGCACCCAGGTCATGCTTTTCGTTTGATACCATATCTTTGCAGACCAGCGTGCACAGGATTAGAGGACCTGGGTTCAACACCCAGGTCATGCATCTTTATTTGTTCTAATGTTTGTCATACAGATGTGAATCGAAAAGCAGATTGCATCTCCTAGATCGAAAGGAAGCATTTCCTTCCATCGAAACAAGCAACATCCCTCATGGATCAAAAATTCCATCTTCCTCTGAATCGAAGGCAGCTTCCCCTCTGGATCGAAAAAGCCCCCTTTCTCCCTGCAATCGAAGGATGCCCCTTTACTTTTTAGTTTTGTTTTCATTTCTTTATTGACCTTTTCTTTTATTTATTTTAGAATTAAAATCAAAATCACAAAAACATTAGGTTAGTTGTTTTCTTAATCAAGTTAAATTTCATTAATTAATTAAAACTTTAACCTTTTCTTAATTAAAAATGAATTAGAATTTAGGACTAATTATTTTCTTTTCATAATAATAAAAATAGACTAAAAAGAAATTAGATTATTTTTCTTAATTTAATTTTATTATATAGACTTTAGGATAATTGACCATTTGACTTAAATCAAAAACAACAAAAAAAAAAGATTTTTCTTATTAGGTTTTTCTTAGGCGAACTTTCAATCTTTCGCGCGTTATTTATTTTTCGCATTTTTATATTATTGTACCTGCATCCTGGCATGTAATAATTAATAGGATTTTACTTTCTTTCTTTATTTTTTCTGCACTCCCAAATTTTTGTACAGTGTATATCCCCCTCCCCAAAGCCATGTAATAGTGTAGGTTTATACTTCTGCACTTTATATTCTGTACATATTTACTGGTAGTAACTAGGCATAAATGGAAAGACTAATAAGAAAACGTTAGCAAACCTAACAAAAAGACAAAAAAATAATAACTGAAACATAATACACTGGCACATATACACCTCTAGGGTACTCCACTTAGGCTGCCTTCGGAAATAAAGCAGTCATGTCTCTCGAAACAGGGACGCTTTAGAAAGGACCCATAAAATCAAAAAGATCATAGTCCCTCGATGACCCTACAGTTTCCTCTCGGTAAATGATCTATTCCCTTGACAAATTTGCTAAAGCGTCTCCACAAGTTGCTTTCGTGACTGTATCGTCCCTTCGATGTCCCTCAAACATCCAACGATAGAGCTACCTACTCACTAATAGTAGGATGGCATTGTCTAAAGGATAGGAGGAAAAGAATTACCCTTTTCGAGTATAAAAGTAGATAGCTGTTAGAAGTTTGCTCAAAAATATTTTGCACTTACACAAATACTACTTTTCAAAAACAATTTTCAAAATATTTGCTTTGTTAACACTCTTGAGGACTGATACATGAGTTAACGCAAAGCAAATTTTCTCACTAAGGCATTCTTAAAACATTTTCAAACACAAAAAAGCACAAAGGTATTTCAAAATGAGCAAACCTCTAAGAGCTCGTAGATAACTATGGATGGAAAGGTCTTAACACCTTCCCTTTCCATAATCTACCCCCTTACTCAGAAAACTATCGAAAAGGTCTTTTTCTGTTCTTTTCACCCTTTCCTTAATTTGGATAAAAGAAAAGTCGGTGACAACTCTTTCTTACCGCAACATTTACGAACACAAACAAAAAACTAGTATTAAACAGTTGGTTCTGCCACCATATCACAGAACTGGCGAATCTGCTGGGGATAAGTAAGAAGTGGGGTTTATCTTAGAGTTAGTTCGTTATTACGCTGCTTCTTTGTGCTTTGTATGCTTTACCTTTTGGGATTGTTTGGGTTGTTACTATAGATCCTACACCCGGATCTGGGGGAATCGTTTTAGTAAACAACAATAGATCGTGGAGACTGTATGACGTAGACCGATATGGTGAAAGCAATAGCTGTGTTAGTGTGACACTTTGGTTGGTACCGGTATCCCTTGTGTTGAATCTAGGAGAATACGGGGCCAACGTGTGGTGTCGTGAAGCACTAACGGACCTTAGAACCTTAGTTGAACAAACTTGGCCATTAGAAAGTAGTGAGATAGTCGACCTCAGTGTAAAGCTGGGGATTGGTTGATACTCGATACTACACTCATTGAGATTTTACTCCCGAGTTTTGTTTGGTGGCAAGTCAGTTGTCGATCTGAACGAAACTTGTGGGAAAAATCAGTGATATTGAGACTCTTTAGAACCCAGTTACTTTTCTAAGACAGGTTGAGCCAACTAAACTTCAAGCGGGTACTTACCTACAAACCCCATGCAAGCCTGAACGTAAGGCTGCTTGTGTGACTTGTTTGCCTTCATTGTCTAACAACTTGAACTCATTGTAGGGCTTTTTGCAGGACCTTGTTTGTATACATTATCCAACAAACTGGTTTTCCTGTAAGACATACTTGTCTTCATCACCCTACATTCTTGCTTGATGCATATCATACACATCATTGCATTATACCATAGCATTTCCTTAACCATTCAAGGATCTCAAGGGCATGTGGTGTAAGTTATGATGAACCAGACGTCTAGCAAGGGGAAAGAGGATATATTTTTCCTCTAGCTAATGACGTCAAGGGATCAAAACACAACAAGTTGAGTCAGGGGATATGGCCCACTCGCTATGGTGAGCTTGACTCTAGTGAAAGGACTTTCAATGATATGAAGTTATTCAATCAAAGCTACAAAATTCAACTTCTGACATTTTCTTGTTTAACCTACGAGATCATTGAAAACATTACATAAGCATATCATACTTGTCATTGCATAACAGGTATTCCAAGGACAAACTTCTTATCCCTTCGCTTTTTATTTCATCAAGAAGAAATGGCTCTTGAACAGACAATAATGGATCTCCAAACTCAAGATGCTCAATTCAAAGAAATGTTCCTGAATCTACCCAAGGGGCAAGAAGAATTGAAAGCACTCCTCACTGGGAACTTGACCAAGAAAAATCCTGACAACAACAAGGATGAACAGTTGGAACAACTGCAAGATGAAGTAGAAGCAATGAGAATCCAGATGCTAGGGCAGATGGCTCTTATCCAAGGCCTAGCCCGGGGACAAGAAGAGTTAAGAATCCTAGTCAACAAGTTTCATCAAGATGGATGCAATCATATGGAGCAAACAACAAGGATTGGGGATCGAGTCTTTAATCAGCCTCAGTTGAAACAAGAGGATCTGGTTGAAAAAACACCTTTCAAAATGGCTGCTATGCCTAGGGTCCAACAACGACCTCGCCAACCACAACGGGGTAATCAGTGAGGGCAAGACAAGCCCAGGAGGCAATTTACTAAAATTAACACGATGTTGTCTCAAGCTTTGCAACACATGTTAAGGACGAATCTGATTACAGTAATAGGACCTCATCCAAACCCCAAATCTTCTGCCCCTCACTACAATCCCGATGCAAGGCGTGCCTATCATGCTGGCAGTCCTGGACATGATACGAATGATTGTTGGGCATTGAAAAATAAGATTTAAGACCTGATAAATAAAGGAGTGCTGGAGTTCACACAAGGTGATCAGACTGAAGTCTTCTGCTATCCCTCAAAGGCACACCATATGAAGTGACAAGTTCAGACAAAGGGGATTTTTGTTCATTTGAATTTTTCAAATTGTAATTTTATTTTTGTTCGAACACTTATTTATGTCAAACTTTGTTATTTTATCAATGCATCACATTGTTTACCTTGGGTTTTGGTAAACAACCGCTGATCCTCCAAATGGTTACTTATTTGGTTACTCGCAGGATCGATCAGATTGATCCTAGGACATAGGTTGATTTTGAAGTTTGATTAAGGTGGATAAGGCTTTAAATAAAAAGGTTTCAAGTAAATTGCATTAAGGAAAGACTTGGTAAAATAAACAAGGCTTTAAAGTAAAAGGTTCGACAGGAAATGTAAAGAGAAAAGCAAGTAAATTTCTGGAAAAGTAAATGACTTTAATTGATAAAATTGGTGTTTCACACATACATTTCTCAACAATTCTTTCTCACACGCTGGGTACTCGAATCTATATGAGTGACTTTGTATAGAATTGTGAACACACGCGAGAAACTACATGTCTACTCCTATTTATACTAAAACATCCCAAGTAACCGTCGGGCAGTTACACTGCTTCGAGATCAATCCACTTGGCACGTCCTCCATGCTCGACGCTCCAGATCCTTACACGTTTGCACGTGGTAACTGCTGGAAACCGTTTTCCCTCCAAACGCTTGAATTTCAAACTGCTCCACTCTGGACCATCGAACACTTTCGTCAAGAGACATCTTCGACGAGAAACTCCTTCGACGTCGAAGGCAATCAGCCTTCTTCCTTGGAAGAAATCTTCTAAGTACTTTGCCATCTTTCGACGGGCATTTCGACAGACTTAACCAGTCGAAGATATCCTTCAGCTTTAATGGCTGACATCAATCAAAACAAAGGTGTCGAATTTAGGAGCCAACAAATTGCCCCCCAAGAATGCCTTATTTCGACTCTGAAAGAAAAAGGCATTCTTTGAAACGCCATTCGACACCTGTCTCTTTATGCTTAGTCACAAGTTAACTTGTGCACTTTTTGTTGCTTTTTACCAACTATTGGCAATCCCAAGAAAACCATCATTGATTTGATCCTAGGACGTCACTTTCAGTACGGCGTGCAGTACCAAACGTCAATTCAGAATTTGTCATTATGACAATTCCCAAAAACGAGGACGCACGCTGCGTCCCTCTATTTCTGCAGAAACGGCCAAAACAACAGGAGGCTGCCACGCGTCCCACTAACTCATGCAGCATTAAATGGCATTTAATGTCCTCGTTATTGGGGATTTTTCCCACTACTATAAATAGCAGTGAATATCCCATTGTGGGACTTTTTACGCCATCTAGCCTTCAAACTTCCCCGTTTTTATACAAGCTTGTTATTTTTGCAGAAACTCTTCCTCTTTCACTTCATCTTCAACCTCATTTCAAACAATGGCCTCTGCTTCTACTGCTCCTAGTGCTAACGCACAAACTGAACATGTTAAACCCAAGGTCTTCGTCACTGCTCCGGTAGTAAATTCTACAGGCAAACGAAGGGTTCCTGAACCTTCTGACATCGCCGTTCGCGATGCTTACTCGCGCCACTTGATGATCCCGGTTGGATACTCCAACCAGATCTTCGCAATGTCTGGCCCCATGAATCCAAGTATCTTTGAAGCTCTGAAGATCAAGAGCTATTTCCCAATAGTCGAGAAACTCAAGCCAGTAGAATGCGCCAAGAAAGACGCAGAAGACAACGAAGACCCTGCACGTGAAAAAATCGACCTCCGCTTCTTCAACAGAGGTGTTAGGGTCTTCAGGTCTTGCCCTAACCTTACCTCAGATTATGTTGCTTGGCTAACAAAATTGGAGAAACACCAAACTTCGATCTGGAAGGATATGGGAATCTTCGACCTAGTGATGCTGTCGAAGACGGGTTTGAACTACTCCCCGGAGATGCTGATAGCTTCACTGTTGTTCTGGGACTACTCCCATTTTACTTTTCATCTTCCATGTGGGATGCTAACCCCCACACTCTTCGACGTGGCCGCTATTACTGGCCTTCGACCCACCGGGGATTACTTCGATCCGGAGGAGATGTCGGAGGACCAAATTGGCTTCTCTGAGACCAAGCCAACATACACCACTTTCATCAACCATTATCATGACAGGTCGACAGACGCTGTGTCGGATGTCGAACACATAGCGTTTCTAGCCTTATGGCTAACTCGCTTTGTGTTTTGCTCGAAGTCTCTACAGGTGACCAAAAAGATGGTCACTCTTGCTACTCAACTGCATCACCGCCAAAACATCTGTTTGGCAGAACTGATTCTGGCCAGCCTCTATGATTCGATCAGCAATGGGGCAACTGTTCTGAAACATGTCGAGGACAGGGCCAGTTTGCTACTCGCTGGGCCTTTTTGGCTACTCCAACTGTGGCTCAACGCCACTTTCGAATCTTTCTTGCCCAAGAAAGTTCAGATAAATGAACAGGCTCCAGCGATAGCGAATAGACGCATCGAAGGAATCAGGCTGGCTCTGCTGACACCTACGGACGATGGACTGGAGTTTCAACAAACCTTTACCAACTTCGTTCTAATGTTTGCTCGAAGGAAGGAGTTTGTTTCAACTATGGCTCCATTTGCTCAACGGCGGGTGGGGCCAGCATGGTTCACTAGGCCACATCCAAAAGCGTCGAGTGGTCCCAATGTCGATGAGCATACAATACTTTGGGAGGCGTTCCTTACACCAAGGATCATGCCTCTTCGATTCAAGAGCTCAAAGACTCATTTGAGTCTGATTGCCTATCAACCAAACCTGGTATCTCGCCAGTTTGGTATTATCCAAACCCTACCTTCTCCGATTTTTCAAAGAGAGAAGCCCATGCTGTACTTCTGCAATGATTACACAGAAGAAGCGGCCATTAAACATATCGGAAGATATGCTGGTCGAACAATCCTCTCGCTGTTTGACTACCAGCTCAATTTCCTTTGCTCACCATCCTTCGAGGAATGGTGGAGAAGTTATTATGCTGAGTACTTCTTCGACGAGAAGGACTTCATTGATGAGTTGCAGAAGTCTTTTGTCCTTGTGTTGGACAAAATAAAGAAATGTAAGTTCATTCTCTCACATTACTTTTTGTCTTTCTCTTCGACTGCTAGCCTGTTAACTTTTTCATTTGCTTTCAGTTGTTCGAAAGCCTGTAGCCAAGAAGGCTACAGAAGGCCAACAGGGAGGAGCCCCTTCAACAAAACCTCCACCGCCGGCGAAGACTACAGCGCCGGCGAAGACCACAGGCAACCAACAGGGGGAAGGCTCTTCGAAGAGGCCTTCTATATCGGTAACCAGACTTTCTTCATTTTTCTTCTGGCTTTCGATTTTGATTTTCGATGCAATTATTCAATCGAATTCCTATTGGTTTTTCTAGGCACCTTCGCCCAAGAAACGGCCAGGACTGGTGGTCGAATCTGGGAGTGATGAAGAAAGTGATTCCCCTCCTGCCCCCTTAAAAAGGCGAAAGTTGACGAAGGATGCTTCTGTTCCTGCTCCTGCTCCTGAAGGTCGAACTGTCAGAATAAAGGTTGCTGTGAGAAAGCCTAGGCCACCTCCAGTGATCATCGAGGAGCCAACTGAGGAGGAACTAAACATTCTTCTTAACAAGCCTGTCGAAAGTGACAATTCCAGCCCTGGGGCTGAAGTTAATCCACAGGTAATCTCTTAGACCCTTTTTTATAATTTAGGCATAGATACCCATATTCGATTGTGTCTCTTTCGACATCTGAAGATTTGTCTTCTTTCCCTTTTCAGGACACTACTGAGAGTTCTCCGCCAAGGACCTCAGAAACGCTGGAATCTGCTGAACTTAGCAGGCCTCAGGAAAAAGGCTTGGGCAATGACGAAGCCCATACTGAGAATGAGGCCAATGCTGAAACAGTAGAAAAACCAGCGGAGGAGCCTCAAACGGAGGAACCACAGCCAGAAACGGTTCAGGTGGTGGACCTGTCAGAAGAGAATCATGAAGAAAGGGACCAAGGCAATGACGACGAAGAGAATCAAAATGCTGCCGACGAAGAGAACCAAGGTGGTACTGGCGAAGGACACCAGGGTGACGCTAGCGAAGAGCCACAAAATGACGCTGGCGAAGGACCCCAGGGTGATGCTAACGAAGAACCACAAGTCGACGCTGGTACTGCCTCAGTCCGAGTCGAAGAGCAACCAGTCGAAGCACCTAACACTCAAGAACCTCAAACCCAAGACAATACTGTTGCAAGGGTTACCTCAACGAAGCACAGGTCGAAAGAGGACTTGGAACTCTTGAAAGAAACTGACCCTGTTAGCTACCTCAATGCGATCATCGAGAGTAAGAGTTCGTCTGACGCGAGTCAGGAAGTTCCTACCCTGTCGGGGAAGTCTACTGAAACTTCTCCCCTTGATGATGCTTTGGCGAAGGTTAAGGCCCAGTTCTTCAAGAGGGACTTGATGAAGGCTTTAGAGGGGGACCCCACTGCTCCATCATGCTTAAAAGAGGTCTTGAATGCTGTCGACTTTGAAGTTGTAGCCCCAGAAATCTCAGACTTGATCATGGAGTTACACTCTATGATTGATCAAGTTTCAGCAGATTACAGGCGCCAAAGAGGGTTTAACAGTCAGCTTGAGGTGTTGTATGGCAAAAGCTCCTCTGCGTGGACTGCTGTCTCAGATTCGACTTCTCGAATTGCTGAGTTGTCGAAACAAAAAGCGTCTGCACAGGAAAGAGTCGATGCCATTGATCGAGAGAATGTTTCCTTCCGGGCACAAATCGCAGAAATAGAGGCGAAGATAAACGCCAACACTGTACTCAAGGAGGAACTTCTTTCGACCATCTCAGACACCGAGAGCCAGACTAAGATCAAACAAGGCCTGGAATTTGCTGAGAGGGCCCAAAGCCTCGACGCTCAAATTGCCAAACTAGTGCAGGAAAACTCCTGGTGCAAGAAGAGGTTGGAGCTGCAGCACGCCAAGTATCTTCGACTCAGGAACTCTCTTACCTTTTGATTGATTCTCTTTTGTAACCATCTTCTGTAATCGTTATTCGACAACAATTGCCATCTTGGCTGAAATTAATAAAATTTCTATTTTGGCATTTTTATGGTTAATTTAGACTTGTTCTTTTATTATTTTATTTTTATCTCTTGAAGTATAGGTTTGTATTTTTTCAAATATTTACCATTTACTCTCAAAAGCCTTTTATCTCCACTTAACTCTTCGACTTCATAGGCTCCACCAGAAAAAGTTTGGATAACTCTGAAGGGTCCTTCCCATTTGGGTGACCATTTCCCCATGCTTCGATCCCTTCGATCCATGGGAAGAATTACCTTCCAAACTAGTTCTTCAGGCAAAAATACCTTAGGTTTTACCTTTTTATTATAAGAGTCTTCTACTCTTTTCTTCTGAAGCCTGAGTAGGTCGAGAGCGTGTAATCTCTCTTCGTCTAAATCCACCAGTTCATCTAACATCATGTTCCAATAAACTTCAGAAGGAATATCATAATGCCTCTGAACCCTTGCAGACTGAAGACAAATTTCTGCTGGCAACACTGCATCATGGCCAAAAGTTAGCCTATATGGTGTTGTACCAGTGGCTTCTTTTGGGGACGTTCGACAAGCCCATAAAATCTGGTCTAACGTCTTATGCCAATTCTTTGGTTTCTTCCCAACATGTTTCTTTATCAAGCCAATCACCACTTTGTTAGCTGCTTCGACTTGACCATTCGCCTGTGCATAATAAGGCGTGGATGTTAGGAGTTTGAAACCTGTTTCCTGAGCAAATTCCTGCATCTTTCGACCAGTGAAAACTGACCCTTGATCAGTTGTTATCGTCTCAGGGATTCCATATCTAAAGATAATGTTCTTTTGAATAAATTCAATGACATTTTCTTGGTCCACATTGACTAAAGGGACAGCTTCGATCCACTTAGTAAAATAATCAATGCCTACCAATATGTATTTCTGACTCTTTGATGATGCTGGTCGAATCTCTCCAATGAGATCCAACGCCCATCCTCTAAAAGGCCAAGGCTTCACTATCGAGTGAAGTTCGCTTGCTGGTACATGTTGGATGCCTGTATGGACTTGACACTCTTGACAACCCTTGGTAAACTCAACACAATCTTTCAGCATAGTGGGCCAATATAGTCCTTGTCGAAACAACAACCATTTCATCTTATGGCCTGCTTGGTGAGCCCCACATGCCCCAGCATGCGTAGTCGAAAGGGCTATGTATGCTTCAGTTTCACTTAAACATTTCAGCAACACCCCTTCAGGCGTCTTCTTGAATAACTCATTACCCATGAGTACAAAACTCAACGCCCTGTATTTTGTTTTTCGTTCTGTCGAAGCTCCTGGATTTTGAAGATAGTCCACAATAGGTTTCCTCCAATCTTGCTCTGACAAATTATCAATGAACGAAATCTCGAAGTTACTGTGATCAGCATATCCTAGTCTCGTCGATTCCAAGTCTGATGGTGATAGACGAGTTGCCTTTATTTTTTCTCGAACTTCGATTGCTCTTTGTAGTTTTGTTTTTGAAATCTTATACCCAGATGCAATTTGTGCCAAGTCATTGGCTATTTGATTTTCGACTCTGGGTATATGTCGAATATTGATCGTTTCAAATTATTTCAATAAACGATTTGCTATCACAAAGTACATAATGAGATTCTCTCTTATGCATTTATATTCCTTTGTGACTTGCTTGATGACTAACTCTGAGTCTCCCATTATTTCGACTCGAGTTGCCCCCAATTCCAACAATATCTCAAGGCCAGTAATTAGAGCTTCATACTCAGCCTCATTGTTCGAACAAGAACCTGCTATTTTGTACTTGAATGTTGTTGGAATTTTATCTGGAGAAATAATCAAGACTCCTACCCCTGTTCCATCTTTATGGCTGGAACCATCGAAGTAGAATTTCCAAGGTTCTATCTCCACATAATTAATATCCTCGACTTGAATTGAGTGGTCGACTATGAAATCTGCAACCACTTGTCCTTTTACTGCCTTAAGAGGCATAAAGGTCAAGGAGTATTCAGTTAATGCTAATGCCCATTTGCCAATTCGACTATGCAAGATAGGTTTCGACAACATATATTTGAAAACATCAAAATGAGACGAAACATAAACATCAACTGGTTTTATATATTGCTTGAGTTTTGTACAAGAGAAATACAGACATAGACACAATTTTTCAACTTCGCTATATCTAGTTTCTGCATCATTCAAAACTCGAATGAGATAGTAAATGGGTCTTTCGACTCCATTCTCATCCTCTTGGGCTAACATACTTCCCAGAGTTTTATCAGATGCAGCTATGTACAATCTCATACTCCTATTGCTACAAGGAGGCACCAAAATAGGTGGCTTAGTGAGGTACCCTTTGATTTTGTCGAAGGCTTCTTGTTGCTCCTGCCCCCATTCGAACCCCTCTTTATTCAGTCGAAGTAAGGGTGAAAAGGCCTGAGCTTTCCCACTTAGATTAGATATAAACCTCCTTAAGAAATTTATCTTGCCTAAGAGAGATTGCAATTCCTTCTTATTCGATGGCGCTTTCGCTTCCAGAATTGCCTTCGTCTTGTTCTGGTTGATTTCGATTCCTTTCTTGTAGACAACGAAGCCCAAGAAATCTCCAGCTTTCACACAGAACGCACACTTCAAAGGGTTCATCTTCAGACCATGTTCTCTCATTCTTTCGAATGATTGTCGAAGGTGGTCAATGTGATTCTTCCTGGAAACAGATTTTATAACAATATCATCAATATATACTTGCATAAAAGTGTTAATAAAATCATGGAAGATAGTATTCATTGCTCGCTGGTACGTTGCCCCAGCGTTCTTTAGGCCAAAAGGCATCACTACCCATTCGTAAGTGCCTAAGGCCCCAGGGCATCGAAAAGCTGTTTTCGACACATCCTCTTCAGCAATGAATATTTGATTATATCCTGAATAACCATCGAGCATACTCAGGTATTCATAACCAGCGGCAGAATCGACTAGCATTTCCGCCACAGGCATAGGATATTCATCTTTGGGGGTGGCAGCATTCAAGTCTCTGAAATCTATGCACACCCTTAACGTACCATTTTTCTTAATTACTGGCACAATATTTGCAATCCATTCGACATACCTTGTAACACGGATGAATTTGCATTTCAGAAGTCTTTCGACCTCCGTTTTGATCTTCGACAGTATTTCTGGAGCGAAGCGCCTTGGATTTTGCTTGATTGGCTTCTTTCCAGGTTTGATTGGCAACTGAAGTTCTACCAATCCTCTGTCGAGACCAGGCATTTCGTCATAATCCCATGCAAAACAGTCTTTAAACTCTTTCAGCAATTGGATTACTTCCAACCTAAGCTCTGGATCGATTTTAGCGCTGATATAAGTTGGCCTCTTCTCTGATCCTTCGCCTAAGTTGATTTCTTCTAAAGGGTCTTGTGCTAACATTTTAATGTTGTTCGCCAAGGGGTCCTTTTCGAAGCCCAAAGGCTCATCGTCATAGATGGCGTCGAGCCTCTGTTCCTGCATTTCTTCTGGCATGATATCAGGGGGTTTTGGATCGAAATCCTTTCCTGGGCCAACAGCAGATAATTGTTGATCATTGGCCTGTGTGGCCATGTACTTTACTTCGGCTTCGAGAGCCGTTATCATCTTGGTTTCGGCTACATAAGCCGAAATTCGCTTCAAAGATTGTGACTCAGTCATTATCACTGAATTCACTTCCCCAACCAGTTGGTTGGATATCAGTTAACCCACTGAAGTCTATGTGGGACAAGTCTTCTCTGTCCCATTGGAAACCATGCTCAGGATGCAGGTATAGGGAACAAAAGGTGTTTGGCGCTGGCGCCATGTCGAAGTCAGGTGGCGGACATGGCCCTATGTGAGCCAAGTTTTTGTCGAAATCTGCCACACCCAAGTGATTCACTTCGCCAAGGTAGTAGCTTTGATCTGCCTCTATGTTTTCGACTATCCCATCTGGTCGCCATAGCAGCAGCCTTTGGTGCATCGATGAAGGCACAGCGCCTACACCATGAATCCATTCACGGCCTAACAAAAGATTGTAGTTAGGTTTGGCCGATATGACCATGAACATCGTTGGTCGAAGGATAGACCCTACTTTGATATCTAGCTGGATCACTCCCATGGTGGTCCCTATGCCTCCCTCGTAGTTCGACAAGACCATGTTGTGAGGTTTAATTTCCTCATCCCTTTTGCCAATTTTCCTTAGCATAGAATGAGGGATAATATTGATAGTTGCCCCACAATCGACCAATAATTTATTCACAGTAGTTTCTTCGAGCTTAGCCCTTATGAACAAAGGCTTGAGGTGATTCTTCATCGCCTCTGTAGGTGGCTCGAAGAAGCCATTTTGTTCCTCAGTAGTGCCATTGTCCATGACAAAATAGCACACTGGCCTATGTTTGGCCATTTCTTGCTCCACCTCCCAGTCACTTGCTTCGACTTCTACCTGTCGATTGAATTCCCTGGGCAGCACTGAAACAATATTCACCATTATATCCAAAGTATCGTCAGACTCAGCATCGTCTTCGTCTTCGACTTCACTTTGGTTAGGCCAAACTAGCCTGTTGGTAACTGGCTCTCTCTCTAGAGGCTTCCTTTGTTTCCTTTGAGGAACATTCGAACTAATTTCTGCCTTAGGTTCGTTGGCAGCCTCCCTTTCAGCCTTTCGTCTCCTTTGATATCTCCTCCATTGAGATCGAGACATAGGGTTTTTACCCTTGTAGTTGCTGGACACTTGTGTAACCTTAGGTGCAACAACTTGAGGCTCTTTCTTTTGAGTCAAAGAGGAACCTCTTGGCACATCGAAAGAATGCCATTTCTCCTCACTTGGCCTTTTCCGGCCAGAGGTTTTGTACCAAGTGTCTACTGGCACATTTGTTGGAGGCCTAAAAGTCAATGGCCTTTTGTCTTGATTAGAACCCCTTTTGGGATCATGTCGAAGGTCAGCATTCTCCCTTCTCTTATTCGCTGCTCTCACGCCTTGAATGTGCTCAGCAGCTTTTTTATCAAAGATCGAACTGCATCTTGGACACAGCATCACCTCTGATTTCTTCTTCTGGCATCTTTGTAAAAAATCTGCCAAGTTTTCGTTTTCCCGAGGGAAAGCCGTCTTATTAGCCTGCTCTTGCCTTATGGCCTCTTCTGATGCTTTTGGGTCAGAAAGTTCAACCATGTTGATATTCATTGTATCTTTGCTAGCAAGAGATAACTGCTTCATTTGTATCTCCAGATTCTCCGTCTGGCCTTGAACAGTGGCCAAGTGGGAACTGGGCTTTGATCCAATTCTTTGTGCTTCAGCAGTCTCCGACTTCGGGTTTTCGACCGCTTTCTGTACAGCTTCAATTGTCTTCCTGGATAAATTTCCAGAAAAACTGCCAAAGATTGGCATGTTGATGTGGTCCTTTGAGACTTCGACCATGGTAATTCCTGGCTTCTTCGACTGGACCCTGGTTGCCTCTATCATGTTCACCTCAGAGGGTTCAGCATAGTGGGCTTCAACCTTCAGTGGATTGGAGTCGACAGCCATGGGGGATTTGTCAGCAAACTTTAATCTCCATTCCTCAATAGCGTCTTGCACAAGATTCCTGAAAAGAAAACATTGAGAAGTTTTATGGCCCAAAAAATTATGATATTTGCAAAAACCTCTCTTCTTTCTTTGATCAAGAGGAGGCACTTTTACCCCTGGGGGTACTATCATTTGGCCATCTTTAACTAGTAAGTCGAATATCTCATCACATTTTGTGATGTCAAAACTATAAGTCTTTTTTGGGAACCTATCGTTGGTCCTTTCTGGACCAATGGGATTTTTCCCATTTGAGGGGACTAACAGTTTACAAGAGTATGGTGGCCCTTGTTTCAGCTCTGCTAAATCGACTTCTCCTTCTTCGACAGTTAAAGTATCGTCGAAGGATTCTAGATCTTCGTCATCCATCTCAACGTACGCTATCCTCTCTCTCTTGTGAGTTTTCGTTGCCTTAGCTTTTTCAGCTTTGAGGCGTTCGACCTGTCGAACTCTATCGGCCAGTTGGGCCATGTCTCTTAGGTACTGGGTGTCTAGCTTCTTCCTAATGGAATAATCTAAACCGCCTGCTGCTATTTCGACCAACTCATGTTCTGGCACTTGGGTAAAACATCTCGCCTTGAGCAACCTAAACCTATTTAGATATTCGTCTATAGGTTCAGTGAAACGTCTCTTCACACTGGCCAGTTCTTTCAGGCTTATCTTGGTTTGCCCCATGTAGAATTGTTCATGGAACAATCTTTCCAACTGGGTCCAATGATGGATCGAATTGGGGGGGAGAGTTGTAAACCAAGTAAAAGCGTTCTTGGTTAAAGAACTTGGGAAGTACTTGATCCTTAGGTTTTCGTTATTCGAAATGTCTCCTGCTTCGATCAAATATCTCGCCACATGCTCGACAGTAGATTCTGTCGTGTCCCCAGAGAACTTAGTAAATTTGGGGACTTTGCATCTAGGAGGTAAGTCCGTTTGTAACACGTATTCTGACAATGGAGATGTAAAGTTGGGCCTTCGAAAGCCCATGTTCATCCCATTCTGAGTCATGATCCTTTCGATCATGGTTGCCAGATTGTTTTCCAAGCCCATGTTTTGGTATTGGATATGCTGAACCACTTCGTCAGCATTTTGGTTTCTGTTAACTAACCTTACCTCTGGGGTTATTACCCTAGGTTCCTCGACAGGTTGTTCCAATCGTGCCCTAAGGTTTTCTTCGACAGGCTGTTGAGCCTGGTTAATGGTGGTTTCTTCCTCTACAAATATCCCCTGGTTTCCCCTTATTTGCGCCCTTTGGGGCTGTCGAATAGGTGGGGGTACTCCAAAGAAGTCAGCCAAACGCGTCATTTGCGCTGTAACTTGCTGATTCGATTGAGTAGTGTTTTGTATTAGAGGGTTTAGCACTGTACTCAAGGTTTGTGCCAACATTTGCACCATATCATGGTTGCTTTCGTCCCTTTGTTACCTCAAGACTGCTGTCGAGGCATTTGTAAGGCCATGGGCTACTTGGGACGTTCCTCCTAAGAGTTGGGTCCTATTTCTATTCGCCATGCATACTCCAGAGCCTTGGAGTGGCGAAGAGGCACTCACGAAAGGGTCTGAAAAAGTGGACGCAGCATTCGTCAGGCTTGCCACTTCAGAAGTTGGCATACCATAGAATGGAATAAATCCTGGGGGAACCAAAGGCCTTGTGCCTAAATTTCCCCTTGGTGGGGGAGTTCCCAAAGGTATTCTGGGGCCTGTTAACGAAGGTATTGGCCCCGTGGTTGTGACCGACACTGCTGGTGTCGAACCAACGTTTGTCGCTTCACTTACGGTCATACTAACCGTTGCTCCCACACTCGTTTGTGGGATTTCGTTAGTGTTTGGCGGATTCGCCATCTCTTCCCTTCTTCTGGCAGTATTGTTATCGTTAGTGTATATTCTACCACTTCTCAATAACATACAACTCGAAAAGATGAGATTATTTTCAACAATCAACACACCGTCCCACCGGGTGTGCCAATTTGTTTACCTTGGGTTTTGGTAAACAACCGCTGATCCTCCAAATGGTTACTTATTTGGTTACTCGCAGGATCGATCAGATTGATCCTAGGACATAGGTTGATTTTGAAGTTTGATTAAGGTGGATAAGGCTTTAAATAAAAAGGTTTCAAGTAAATTGCATTAAGGAAAGACTTGGTAAAATAAACAAGGCTTTAAAGTAAAAGGTTCGACAGGAAATGTAAAGAGAAAAGCAAGTAAATTTCTGGAAAAGTAAATGACTTTAATTGATAAAATTGGTGTTTCACACATACATTTCTCAACAATTCTTTCTCACACGCTGGGTACTCGAATCTATATGAGTGACTTTGTATAGAATTGTGAACACACGCGAGAAACTACATGTCTACTCCTATTTATACTAAAACATCCCAAGTAACCGTCGGGCAGTTACATTGCTTCGAGATCAATCCACTTGGCACGTCCTCCATGCTCGACGCTCCAGATCCTTGCACGTTTGCACGTGGTAACTGCTGGAAACCGTTTTCCCTCCAAACGCTTGAATTTCAAACTGCTCCACTCTGGACCATCGAACACTTTCGTCAAGAGACATCTTCGACGAGAAACTCCTTCGACGTCGAAGGCAATCAGCCTTCTTCCTTGGAAGAAATCTTCTAAGTACTTTGCCATCTTTCGATGGGCATTTCGACAGACTTAACCAGTCGAAGATATCCTTCAGCTTTAATGGCTGACATCAATCAAAACAAAGGTGTCGAATTTAGGAGCCAACACACATATATTTGTCTTGAATCAATTCATTCGTATTCACTATTTCAAAACTGCATTCTTACTTCCTTTTTGTGATATACGACTCTTGATTAAAAGTCGTAAGCCTTTAGAGGGAGGATGACGAAAATGATACTACAATCTCTACGGTATGCTTTTGAACAGACCCTGCTGACGATGTACAGGCGTTGTTTCAAATCCTAAATAATGGAGTTATAAGGAAGATAATCCCTAGTCAACCCCTTTGAGACTAAGAAGTAAGAGTTTTTCTTTTCATACAAATTAAAACCCTTAATCATAACTCGGGGCGGGGTAGCTTTCTCAGTTAATTCAGAAGTGCATTCTGTCCCAAGCTCTATCTCCATACACGACAAATAGTGTAGAAGATGCTCTCCAAAAGATGGTGATGGTTATGTATAATCATCAAAGCAGACAATCATTGTCTCTCAAAAGAAAAGCCCGCCAAGTCAAAAACCTATGAAGGAGACTTAAAAAACCGGGGCATCCCGCTGGCTGTAACCACAAAAGAAACAGCTCAGGCAAAAGTAGGGATAACAAAATAAAAAAAAAGGTCCTATAAATCCTCAACAAAAAAAGAAAAGGTTACAAAAGTGTCTGCCTTCTCAAATAAACGTTCAATTTCTGAACCATCATCGGAATATCATAGCCAACATTCCAGACTCGATTGCGATTCAAAATGCACAAGTAACTGAGCATATGACTGAAGAACATCACGAAGAATGGGTTGGGTACAAATAAATTTTGAGCCTTTATCCTTTGTTTCTTAAACCGTGAACCAGACCACGTTATAACCCTCAAAAGTCCTAGCTAAAGCATGGGTTAGTTCGAAAGCACACTATTACAAAAAGGTATCCTGACTCCTGTAAGGTCTGTTGTAAATCCTGAGTTGATATAACATTCTTGCAAATTTTGTTTTACTACAAAAATGCATTTTCAAAAAAATTCAAGACAGACATAAGCTTTGCATTCTTTAAATGACATTGTTTACATATAGCTAATTGCTCAAACAATAGAGAAATTCGCATAATGAATATTCAGTGAACAAGAATCCTCTCAGTGGATAGAATCACCTCAGATGGAAAGACATTCCAGTAACATACCTTCCATAACCAGAGGCATAGCATGGTGTCCAACTGATCTAGGGCAGTCAAGTCAAGGTTCAAGGAATCTCTCAAAAATGCCAAATAGTCAGGGGCAGATCTCCATCTGAATCACTTGGGGCATTGGATATGAATTCCAACAATAAATCATATGCGATCAAACAAACACTTTCTAGCAGTGTGACATCACTTACTACTATGGACAGTGACAATTTTCCATACCCGGTGAATGTGAACATAGTCGGAAAATACCACGCATGAACAAAGACCCGCTAGGTTGACTGACCTAGAAAAAAAAAGGGCATCCCAACGAACCAAAAGGGTTCGAGCAAAAATTAGGGATATACATATGAAAAAAACTGTACACCCGGCAAGTCGAAAACCTGAAAAGGCAGCTTGGGCAAAAAGGGGTATCCCAGTGGATTGAAAACCTGAAAGGGTAGTCCAGGAAAAAGTTAGGGATTAAAGTGTCTGATTATGCCCTGCCATCTTGTCATTTGTCTATCAGTAGAACACTCCATGATCAACATTCACCAAGGACTCCAGATATTGGGATGATAGTCAAAACCGTATACAAAATCCCAACAGGTACCTTCTCTAGCAGGTACAGAGGCAGGGGCATCCTCCTAAAAAGGGTCACTATCGTATTCTCATCATGCAACCTAATGATGTCAGGTGTTTTCACATCCCTGGAAGAGAAAAAATCTCCAATTACTGCTCTAAAATCTCCCAGTGAAATTGCCAAGCTTCTCAAGATTCCCCTACAGGATTTCAACGGAATCCCCAAGCAGTTTATGGAGTTCACCTTCCGCAACAGAGTTTTATAAGTTTCAAGTAATTTATAAAGCCTATTCCCCAGTAGAGTTTATTTCTCTAGCTACAGAAGTTCATCCCCCGACGGAGTTTGTCTCTCCAAATTAGTGAAATCTTCCAACAGAGCTCTTCCCCTCGGTAAAATCATTCTCAAACTGGAGTCGAAGATCCTCGACAGAGAAAGGGAATCGCCAACAAAACTATCTCCATTTATTATCCCCAGCGGAAATTGAAGAATCACTTTCTTCACTCACCAACATCAGTCCGGGATTCAGCTTCCCGGTACTCTTCAGCAACAATCATGGATTCATTTTCCCTAGTTCAACAATATAGCAATGGAATGATTGACATGTTCATGCATTGAGTTCATAAATCATTTTACAGATAGGCAGCACGAATGCATATATTACAAATCTCATACATTTTTAGAACATCATTTTCACTTCATGCATCATGACATTGCATGCAACTAAATCTTTATCTTTTCAGGTAAAGTCTATACACAGACGAATTTCTAATTATCCATTGAGGTAGCAATCGTCAAATATTCCTTCATCATCTATTGAGATATAAATCGTCAAATATTCCTTCATCATCTATTGAGGTAGCAATCGTCAAAGATTCCTTCATTATCTATTGAGGTAGCAATCCTCAAAGATTCCTTCATCATCTATTGAGGTAGCAATCGTCAAAGATTCCTTCATTATCTATTGAGGTAGAAATCGTCAAAGATTCCTTCATTATCCATTGAGGTAGCAATCGTCAAAGATTCCTTCATTATCCATTGCGGTAGCAATCGTCAAAGATTCCTTCATTATCCATTGAGGTAGCAATCGTCAAAGATTACTTCATTATCCATTGAGGTAGCAATCGTCAAAGATTCCTTCATTATCTATTGAGGTAGAAATCGTCAAAGATTCCTTCATCATCTATTGAGGTAGAAATCGTTAAAGATTCATTAATTATCTATTGAGGTAGTAATCGTCAAAGATTCCTTCATTATCTATTAAGGTAGCAATCGTCAAAGATTCCTTCATCATCTATTGAAGTAGCAATCATTAAAGTTTCCTTCATTATCTATTGAGGTAGCAATCGTCAAAGATTCCTTCATCGTCTATTAAGGTAGAAATCTTCAAAGATTCATTCATTATCCATTGAGGTAGCAATCGTCAAAGATTCCTTCATCATCTATTGAGGTAGAAATCATCAAATATTCCTTCATTATCCATTGAGGTAGCAATCATCAAAGATTCCTTCATTATCTATTGAGGTAGAAATCATCAAAGATTCCTTCATTATCTACTGAGGTAGCAATCGTCCAAGATTCCTTCATCATATATTGAGGTAGCAATTGTTAAAGATTCATTCATTATCCATTGAGGTAGAAATCGTCAAAGATTCCTTCATCATCTATTGAGGTAGAAATCGTCAAAGATTCCTTCATTATCCATTGAGGTAGCAATCGTCAAAGATTCCTTCACTATCTATTGAGGTAGAAATCGTCAAAGATTCCTTCATCATCTACCGAGGTAGCAATCATTAAAGATTCCTTCATTATCTATTGAGGTAGCAATTGTCAAAGATTCCTTCATCATCTACCGAGGTAGCAATCGTTAAAGATTCCTTCATTATATATTGAGGTAGCAATCATCAAAGATTCCTTCATTATCCATTGAGGTAGCAATTGTCAAAGATTACTTCATCATCTATTGAGGTAGCAATTGTCAAAGATTCCTTCATCATCTACTGATGTAGCAATCGTCAAAGATTCCTTCATTATCTATTGAGGTAGCAATCGTCCAAGATTCCTTCATTATCTATTGAGGTAGCAATCGTCCAAGATTCCTTCATCATCCATTGGGGTAGCAATCATCAAATATTCCTTCATATAACCCTCCAAAGGCAATCCAACACGGACTCATCCCGGAACAACCCTACACAGGATCTTGCCAATACATTTCTAGATAACGGTTAATTCTATTATCTCCAACAAATCACTGGAAACCTGGAGTTCAACCAGAATACAACAAATTATCATCTCTCTAGAGATAATTCTTCAGGAGAGCCTCAGACAACTGAAGTTCCTAGACTCTATTCCCCAGAGTTTTCCTCAAACAGGAGAGCAACAAAAACCCACATTCCCCAATGGACTCCTCCTCAGACAGCAGGAACAGGAACCCCCAAACGAATCATGTGTGAAATCAACATCTACTTTGGATGGCATCTTTAAGCCCATCTTTGACGACTCTCTGTCATCTCCTCCAAATGGCATCTGTAAGCCCATTCTCGACATCACCAACCATCAGTGTTATTTCATGCGAGTGCAAATTTCTGGGCACTCTAGTGCTCAATCATCTCCCACCTTCACATCATGAAAGGCAGACAAGCCAATCTACATCTTCAGGTGTAAGAAGATTGAACAGGGGCAGCTGTTGTACCCCAAAATTTTCTCTCTCATGTTTTCCAAGATTTTTCTCTTACATAGGTGATTACAAACACTTGATTAAAAAATAAATAAAAATTTGGAAGATAAACAAGGTCTTTCGATTGGCATGAACAAGGTGTCTTTCAATTAGCATTTTGACAGGCTTCAATTGAGCGCCTAACCTCCTCCAAGCTTGCCTCAAATTTCCAAGCTTCGATTGAAGCCTTGGTCTTTTGCTTGTTTGTTGTATACCAGCATCGACTGGGCATGTGTTTCCTTTGAAACAACCTCCTTCGATCCAAAAGGGAAGGGCCTCCTGTTAGTGCTTCTTCGATTGCACCATTGGCTTTGCATGCTGGCTTGATTCACAATGCAATGGCTACCTGCATGCAAGCTGGATTCCTACTTTGTTTTGGCGTTTGATTTCTTTAGAGCCAGCTTGATGAAGATGTGAAAAACACAAGAAGGGGGGTTAAATTGAAAACTTGAATCTAAAACAGCTTAATGACACAGTATTTTTATCTTGGTTCATTTGATCTCAAACTACTCCAGTCCACCCGTCAAGGTGATTTCGCCTCTCTCTAACGAGGTCTTAATCCACTAATATCAACAAGATTACAAAAGCTACTTTAACAACTGTTAAAGTCTTCTTGAGTACAACCACAATCCGATTAATCTCAAGGATCTCTTTTTCAATATGATTATACAATATGTGTTGTTGTTTTTCTAACAAAAACTGTTTATCACAAATGTGATAAGTTACACAGGTTTATAGCTTAGAAAGATAGAATGAAATTGCTTGCAGCTTGAATATGCGTGAGTGGTGATCTAGCAAAATCTTTGTATGTACGTCCGTGTATCATTTTGATAGCTGACTTGTTTATATAGGCAGTGTAATGACGTTAATCATAAAGCATGTTTAATGTCATTAACATACTTTCCTTTTGGAGAAGATCCTGTCTGAAGGAAGCCGTTGGAATTGATGTTGTCTTGAATGTTCAGTAACGCTTTAGAATCTTTTCTCCTTACTGCTGATGACGCTTCAGAATATTGATGACTTGGTTTGATATGTTATTGTTCAGAGTCAGAGTTTACTTTGATTAAGCACAAGTTTTGGTCATCAATATTCAGCGTATGTTCTGATTGCTTCAGCGTGAAGCACTTATGGCTTATCTTCTGACGCCGATTTGATCAGAACTTCTGCATACATAAAACATATTTTTAAGGAGAATATTTGTTCTCTGTATTTATTTATTCTTTGTATTTGTTATCATCAAAACTCTAACCAAGGGTTGTAGAATCAAACTGTGTTCTAACAATCTCCCCCTTTTTTGATGATGACAAAAACCAGATTTTTCAATTAAAAAATAAAGAATAAAAAGTTTAAAATAAAGAAGAAAAACTCCCCTTGAGTTGATTACTTCCCTTAAGTTCCTTGAGCATCATAGTTTAACTCTATCTTTCATCAGAGTTTGTACCTGTTCAAGCTTACAGAAGATAGAGGTTAAGTAGTCCAGAATGTTTGAGACTTCTGTCTCAGTAAATCGTTATTGACAATATCTTACTTTCTCCCCCTTTTTGTCAGTTATCAAAAAGGCAATATAATCAGAGCAAAAATAGGAATTATATTAAAAATAAGAAGCAATGATAAGTTTCAGAACAGAAGTGGTAAAACAAAACGTTACAAATAAGCAGATTTAAAACAGAAAAGTGTCTAAGAGGGAGGAGGAATGCGTGTGAACAAAGCTTCTAGCAATCCCTTGATCTGTGTGTTAGATTCTTCTTGTTTTCCCAAGATGATCTTGATTTCTTTGTTTATGTCCTCCTGCTTATCCAACCTTTCCTGGATAACAACATTTTCTCTCTTCAATTCTTCCAGAGTTTGCATGACATAGGAAGGAGATGGAGATTCTTCAGTATCTGGACACTTCTCAGAGCATTCTGCAGCTTGATCACATTGAACCATTTCCTCTGCTGAGATCATCTCTTATGGAGCAACAGTCAGGGAGAGACCTTCTGATTCTGGTTGAACTTCATCTGAGGGACGATGTTCTGACCAGGGAGCATTATCCAGAGGGAGAATCTCCTTCTTGAGCAGATGGATCAGAACTTGGTCTTCAAAAACCTTTAGCATATCACTGAAATTCCGTTGAACTTGTTCATATCTCTGTTCTTTTAGCTTTAGTGATTCAGAACTTAGCCAGTTTCTGAATCTTGTCCATAGATAATCAGAGGCAGCAGGATTAGTCATCTCTAGACTAGCATGCTTCAAGTAGGTTATCCATTCCTGTATTTCTATTTCAAACATCAACAAACTTGTACCAACATCTGGTGTGGTTTCAGTTGGTTTTGGTTTGGGAACGACAGTTTTGTGAGATATAGCATCTAATATTTCCAATGCAATTGGATCAATGACAAGTCTTACGTTGTCAGCTGGATTGCTTTTGGGTGAAGGAGTGGGAGAGTCAAGTATGATGATTGGACTGGTAGGGGAATTTGGTGGTGTGGATTCTAGAGAAGAAGGAATTTGTGGAATGTCTAGGATGGTGAGAGGCATGCGAATAGCAAGTGGTTCAGTGATTCCTGGGATTGGGATTGTATCTGAATCTGAAGTAGGTTCCTCAGATTGGTTGGTCAAAACATTGTGAGGTTCTGGTTCATGGGTCTCAGATGGTTGATTCTCAGAAGTTTGAGCTTCTGGTTGTGGTTGTTCAGGTTGAGGTGATAGTGGATGAGGAATATCTTGTTGTGGAGAGAGAGGTAGTGGAATATCTTATTGTGGAACATCTGTGGTAGCTTCGGAGTTTGGATTATTAGGGATTTGAGGATTTGGATTTTGTGGTGTGGGAGCTGAAATGTCTTAGTCAAAAGAGTCAATATCAGACAGAACTTTGGCAAGTTCTGGTTGAGTTTGTTCGGGATTTCGATTATTAGGAAGGGAGTGAGTTTCACTTAGACTTAGAGTTTCTGATGGATTAAACCCTATGTCAAATTCATCAAAATTTTATGGAGTTGGATGTTCTGATTGGGTAGTTATGATTTCAGATGTTGATATAGTTATTGATTCTAAAACAGTAACAGAGGAAGGATTACCTTTCTTTTTAGCAGCTTTTGGAGTCCTCTGGGATGATCCTTCTGCTGCAGCTTTCCTTTTCTTGGTCTTCTTCAAAACAACTTCTGGAGCATCCTGATGTAAGTCCTGGATATTTATTTCTGGTGCAGCGCCATCTGCCTTACACGCATCCATATATCTGACAATTATCTCTGGCTTGGAGTCAATCTCAGAGAAAAGAGGAAAATCATCCATAGGAATTATTCTTGAAGTGATGGTTGCAAAAGAAGTAACATTGGGTTCCTTCTTGATGTTCTCAATGATTTTCATTTTCTTTAGATTTTTTGTGTTCAGAGGCTTCCCAGCAGTTTCTTCTAGTGAGCTAGTTTCCTGTGCTTCAGTCAAATGCTCTATCAGCCTATTCTCCGTCAAAATATCTGATATGAGTCTTCTTAGTGATATCCAGTCCCTTTTGGTACGCTCATCTTCTCTTGTTTCCTTTACACTGGTCCTCAGATGATTAAATAGCAAGTGAAGGAGGTTTACCTTAGTCTTCTTTGAGATAAAGTAGATCAGAAACTGCTGATCAATGTTTATGTAGTCATGAGAGCTAGTTGGCTTCCTGTGGTTGATGCATCCCAAAATTATTTTAGCCCAAATTTTGTGATGATCCTTCAGATCCCTAATCTTACTGGAGGGTAGGCCCAGAGTAAATATTTCCCTTGCAATAGAAGCTACATCAGAACATCTTTCAGCCATGTCAATACATCTGACACCTCCACCATTGTAACCAATAAGCCTTGAAATTAGGTCTTCTGTAATGACAATCTTCTTCCCCATGACATACGAGGTAACTTGATGATTTGAGGAGGAAGCATGTATCTAGAATTCTTTGACAAGAATTGGAAATGTTGGCCATAGAAGACGGTCAAAATATCTGTTCCAACCTTGAGCATTGACGTCTTCATACAGATTGAAGCCATTTTCTTGAAGGCTTTCAAAGTCAACAATCAGTTCTGAAAGAACTTCCAGATTGTCAATGGGAGTGAGTAGCATTCTGTATGGTTCTTCATACTGTTCCATAGAAGTAGTTTCCTGAGTACTGATGTTTTGGATGCTTGAAGAAGCCATGTTCACACAAGAATTTTGAGAAAGATCAAAGGGTTTTTGAAAGTACTAACTGAAAAAAATAGAAGGTATTGAGAGAGTAAAAGTGAAAGAATGTAAAGAGTGAAACTTGAGTTTAAATAGATTTTCTTGAAGGCATAAACGATAAGAGAGAGAAACAATTAGTCATTATTATAAGCATTAATGACAGCTGATTTTAGGGGATTCAGAAAGATATTGGAACGATTACCCATGACGTGTGTCTCAATGCACCCAATCAGCACTTTTGACCTTTCAGAAAAGTGAACGTGTGTTCAGCCTCAGAAGGTAGTTGATGAATGGATGACAACTGTTTGCTTACGTGAACAACACACTTCTATACTTGAAATGAAACGTTCAGATCTTTATGGATAGACTCTGATGCAATATGTACTTCTAAAACTCTGAAGGCAGGTTGATCAGTAGTTCATAGAAAATAACAAAGTTCTGAAGGTTAAGATATGTAAATAAAACAATTTATTCTGGGCAAAGCTTCATGCTGAGATGTTTCAGAATGAAGTTAAACCTATCTTCAAAAATAGGTTTTGTAAAGACATCAGCCCATTGATGGTCTGTGTCAATGAATTTTAAGTTAAGGATCCCTTTCTGAATATAGTCCCTAATAAAATTATGTTTTATTTCTATATGCTTAGCCCTAGAATGCAAATAGGATTTTTACTTAGACAAATAGCAGAAGTATTATCATAGAGGATAGGAATGTTACTCTCAAATATATTGAAGTCTTCAAGTTGACTTTTTATCCAGAGCATTTATGTACTGCATCCAGCAACTGCTATGTATTCAATTTCTACTGTTGATAGTGCTATTGTGGATTGTCTTTTGCTGGACCATGAGATCAGATTTTCTCCCAGAAACTGGCAGCTTCCAGAAGTTCTTTTACGTTCTACTCTGTCTCCAGCAAAGTCAGCATCACAATATCCTACTAAGCTGTAATCATTTGATTTTCTATAAAGTAAACCCAGATTAGCAGTACCTTTCAGATACTTGAAAATTCGCTTAACTGGTGTTAAGTGAGATTCTCTAGGATCTGATTGGAATCTAGCACAGATGCAAACACTGAATAGAATGTCAGGCCTTGAAGCCTCAGATAGAGAAGAGAAGCAATCATACCTCTGTAGACCTTCTGTTCTACCTTTTTACTTACCTCTTCCTTTTCTAGAATGCACGTGGGATGCATTGGAATCTTTGAGTGCTTACATTCTGAGAGATCAAATTTCTTTGGAAGTTCTCTGACATATTTGCTCTGATGAATGTAAGTTCCTTATAGAGTTTGATTTATCTGAATACCCAGAAAGAATTTAAGTTCCCCCATTAGGCTCATCTCAAACTCTGCCTGCATACATTTAGCAAACTCTCTTCCCAGAGAGGGTTTAGTATATCCAAATATGATGTTATCAACATAAATCTGACATACTAACATGTCATTCTTAACTGTCTTACAGAACAAGGTTGTGTCCACTTTCCCTCTGGTGAATTCCTTTTCTAACAGAAGGTTACTTAGTCTTTCATACCAAGCTCTGGAAGCTTGTTTCAGACCATAGAGTGACTTCTTTAGTTTAAAAACATATACTGGATTTTTGGAATTCTCAAAACCAGGAGGTTGGTGCACATATACCTCTTCATCTATATAGCCATTTAAGAATGCACTTTTGACATCCATCTGATATAGAGTGATGCCTTTATTAACAACAAATGATATTAAAAGTCTGATAGATTCTAACCTGGCAACTGGAGCAAAGGTTTCTGTATAATCTATCCCCTCTTGCTGACTATAACCTTGTGCTATTAGTCGTGATTTGTTTCTGATGACTTCACCTTGCTCGTTCAGTTTGTTTCTGAACACCCATTTTGTACCAATGACGTTGAATCCTTTTGGTTTGGGAACCAGATCCCATACGCCATTTCTGGTGAATTGATTTAGTTCCTCTTGCATTGTCAGAATCCAGTCATTGTCCAGAAGTGCTTCATCAATTGTTGTTGGTTCTATCAGAGAGACCAGTCCCATGAGGGATTCTTCAGAGTTTCTGAATGTTGATCTTGTTCTGATTGGATCTTCCTTCTTTCCCAGTATTGTATCTTCTGGATGATCAATGCTGCTTCTAGATAGTCTTTTCTGAAGTTGATCAACAAAAGGTATTGGATTACTTGCAGTGACTCTTTCTGCTGTTGAGGAAGTGTCTCTGTTGAGAACCTCTGATGTGTTGTCTTCAGTACCTATGAGTTCAACTTCCATACCTGCAAGGAGTTCATTCTGCTTTGACTTCTGAGAGTCAAGCTTATCATCAAACCTAACACTGATTGACTCTTCAATAATCTGTGTTTCTGTATTGTATACTTTGTACCCTCTTGAGCATTCAGAGTATCCTAACATGATACACTTTTGTGCTTTAGAGTCAAACTTGTTCAAATAATTTTTTGTATTCAGAATAAAACATATGCATACAAATGGGTGAAAATAAGAAATGTTGGGCTTTATGTTCTTCCACAATTCATATGGAGTCTTTTCCAGAATAGGTTTTATGGAGATTCTATTCTGAATATAACACGTTGTGTTAATTTCCTCTACCCAGAAGATCTTAGCAACGTTAGTCTCGTTGATCATGGTTCTGGCCATTTCTTGCAATGTTCCGTTCTTTCGTTCTACAACTCCATTTTGTTGTGGAATTCTAGGACAAGAGAAATCATGCAGAATGCCTTTTTCATTAAAGAATAATTCAAAATCTTTATTTTCAAATTCTCCACCATGATCACTTCTGACTTTGACAATTTTAAGATCCTTTTCATTCTGAACTTGGTTGCAGAAGGTAACAAACACAGAGTGTGACTCGTCCTTGTGTCTTAAGAACTTTACCCATGTCCATCTGCTATAGTCATCTACGATTACTAACCCGTACTTCTTGCCACTGACTGAAGCAGTTTTTACTGGTCCAAATAAGTCAATGTGCAGAAGTTCTAATGGCTTAGAGGTGGAAACAACATTTTTGGATTTGAAAGCAGGTTTTGCAAATTTACCTTTCTAACATGCTTCACACAGAGAATCTGAATTGAACTTCAAGTTAGGAAGTCCTCTGACCAGATTGAGTTTGTTAATCTGAGATATTCTTCTCATACTAACATGTCGCAATCTTCTGTGCCAGATCCATTGCTCGTTGTTAACAGACAATTGACATTTTACATTCTAACTCTTTAGTTCAGAAAGTTTTATTTTATAAATGTTGTTTTTCCTCTTTCCATTAAATAGGATAGTCCCATCTTTCTGACTAACAGCTTTGCATGAATTTTGATTGAAGATTATATCATAACCATTATCACTTAATTGACTTATGGATAATAGGTTATGCATTAATCCATCAACTAATAAAACATTACTTATAGAGGGAAGATTTCCATTACCTACTGTTCCAGAGCCAATGATCTTTCCTCTCTGATTGCCTTCAAAGCCCACGTGGCCTCTAGGCTTAAGTTCCAGACTTTGGAACATATGCCTTCTTCCTGTTATGTGTCGTGAGCAGCCAGAGTCCAGGTACCATAATTGGTGTCTTAGCCTTGCTGCTAAAGATATCTGCCACATGTATGATTTTATCCTTAGGTACCCACATTTTCTTGGGTCCTGATTTGTTAGTTTTACCAAAACTCTGATTGAATTTTGGTCTCACAGAATAATTACTACTTGTATATTTCATGTCATGTGTGTGCCCATATTTAAAATGTGAATTTAGTGGTGTACGTTTTATAACTAAGTCCATGGCATTTTTTGGTGTAGATACCTTACCTTGATATCCTATCCCTTTTCTGCCATTTCTGCTAACTCCATAGATCATTGAAGCCATCTTGCTTCTTTATATGTTTTTAGCTAGAAACTTCTGAAAGTTGTAATCATACTCTTTGATGATCTCATCAGCATTGCTGGGAGTTTCAGATATTGTTTCCTTCTGAGAGTTTTGCAAATCATTTTCTAGTTTTGAAATTTTTTCTCTTAACTCAGAATTCTCCAATCTGAGACTCTCAGTCTTTTTAGAGTCAGAGGCAAGATTCCTTTTCAGGTTCCTGAATTTGACTCTGATTTGCTGATATCTTTCCATAATTTCATTTAGACTTTCAGCAAGTTCATCCTTAGTAAAGTTTATGGTAAAGTCAGGGAATACCTCTCCAGTGTCTGATTCTGAGTCTGAACTAGAAGCTTCACTGTCTTCTGATATGTTTGCCATGACAGCTATGTTTGCTCTTTCCTCATCTGATTCTGAGTCAGCTTCAGATGTGTCAGAATCATCCCATGTAGCCATGAGACTTTTCTTCTTTTCCTTGAGAAACTTCTTTTTAGGCTTTTCCTTCTGAAGCTTTGGGCAGTCACTTTTGTAGTGCCCTTGCTCGTTACATTCATAGCAGATGATGTCCTTGTTGTTTGGCTTTCTGTATCCTGAAGAGCCTTCATATCTTCTGTGTCCAGAGGAGGACTCAGACTTTCTGTATCTGGAGGAGGATTCATTCTGATTCTATGATCTTCTGGGATTTCTGAACTTCCTTTGTCTCTGCTTCCACAGTTGGTTCACCCTTCTAGAGAGGAGAGACAGTTCATCTTCTTCTGATGAGGATCCATCATAAGTTTCTTCCACAGTCTGCAAGACTTTGGAGTCAGATTTTCTGTTATATTTTAAAGCTAATGGCTTACCTTGCTTTTGAGGTTCATCTTCTTCTAGCTCTATCTCGTGACTTCTGAGGGAGCTAACAAGTTCCTCCAGAGAGATTTTGTTGAGATCTTTGGCTAGCTTAAGTGTTGTGACCATTGGCTTCCATTGTTTGGGCAAGCTTCTGATGATCTTCTTAACGTGATCAGCAATAGAATACCCTTTGTCAAGAACTTTTAGTCCAACAACAAGAATTTGAAATCTTGAGAACATAGTTTCTATTGATTCACTATCTTCCATCTTGAATGCCTCATACTTCTGAATGAGCGCAAGGGCCTTGGTTTCTTTGACTTGAATGTTGCCTTCATGCGTTATTCTCAGAGAGTCAAACATATTCTTGGCAGTTTCTCTGTTTGATATTTTCTCATATTCTGAATATGAGATGACGCTGAGGAGAATTATTCTGGCCTTGTGGTGGTTTCTGAATTCACGCTTTTGCCGACCAGACATCATTTTCTTGTCTATCTTCTGACCACGTCCATCCACAGGATGTGTGTATCCATCAGTTACCATGTCCCACAGATCAACATCATGGGCCAGAAAGAAACTCTCAATTCTGTCTTTCCAGTAGTCAAAGTTTTCTCCATCAAAGACTGGAGATTTACCACTGAAACTGTCCTTGTCTTCATTGTTGTCATTGCTGATGTTTTGGCTTGGTCCCACCATAGTGTTTTTCTGATGCTTGGATCTTGTACTGACATGGTTAAGTGTTTAAGCTCAGAACCAGGCGCTCTGATGCCAATTGAAGATGTGAAAAACACAAGAAGGGGGGGGGGGGTTGAATTGAAAACTTGAATCTAAAACAGCTTAATGACACATTATTTTTATCTTGGTTCGTTTGATCTCAAACTACTCCAGTCCACCCGTCAAGGTGATTTCACCTCTCTCCAACGAGGTCTTAATCCACTAATATCAACAAGATTACGAAAGCTACTTTAACAACTGTTAAAGTCTTCTTGAGTACAACCACAATCCGATTAATCTCAAGGATCTCTTTTTCAATATGATTATACAATATGTGTTGTTTTTTTTCTGACAAAAACTGTTTATCACAATTGTGATAAGTTACACAGGTTTATAGCTTAGAAAGATAGAATGAAATTGCTTGCAGCTTGAATATACGTGAGTGGTGATCTAGCAAAATCGTTGTATGTACGTCCGTGTATCATTTTGATAGCTGACTCATTTATATAGGTAGTGTAATGACGTTGATCATAAAGCATGTTTAATTTCATTAACATACTTTCCTTTTGGAGAAGATCCTGTTTGAAGGAAGCCGTTGGAATTGATGTTGTCTTGAATGTTCAGTAATGCTTCAGAATCTTTTCTCCTTACTGTTGATGACGCTTCAGAATATTGATGACTTGGTTTGATATGTTCTTGTTCAGAGTCAGAGTTTACTTTGATTAAGCGCAGGTTCTGGTCATCAATCTTCAGCGTATGTTCTGATTGCTTCAGCGTGAAGCACTTATGGCTTATCTTCTGATGCCGATTTAATCAGAACTTCTACATACATGAAACATATTTTAAGGAGCATATTTGTTCTTTGTATTTATTTATTCTTTGTAGTTGTTATCATCAAAACTCTAACCAAGGGTTGTAGAATCAAACTATGTTCTAACACTTGATTCCTAATTCTATTAGGCAAATATTCCCTCTTCAGCTTGCCTTCAGCACACAAGGCAAAAGGCTTCTTTCGACTTGCCTTTGATGCACAAGGAAAGAACCCCCTATAAGTGTGTTTCGATTCATCAGGCCAAAATCCCCTTCATGTCTTCCTTGGACTCACTAAGACAAAGATTTCCTTTGTGTTTGTCTTTAATGCATAAGGCCAAGACTCCTTAGCATATTTTCTGCACTATAACACAATATGGCCCCTTTGAAAGAGCATTCCAAAGGTCCAGTCAAAGGATATGCATTGGAGAGTCTAATACGGTGGGAGAACTGACTTGGTTTGTTTTGCATTTGATCATAATTGTTGCGGTTAGCAAGAGTCGCCACCGACTTTTCTTTTATCCAAATAAAGGAAAGGGTGAAAAGAACAGGAAAGACCTTTTGAGATTATTTCTTGAGTTCGGGGGTAGATTATTAAAAGGGAAGGTACTAGCACCCTTTTCATCCATAGTTATCTACGGGCTCTTATTTGCTTGCTAGATCACTTTCTTTGTTTGAAAGTGTGTTTTGTGGTGGTTTTTGGAAGTATTTTTGAAAAGCGCCTTCGTTTAGGCAAACTTTGTAATGGTTCTTGTCTCATAAGAACATATACAAAGTGTTGGAATTTTGAAAATATTTCATGATTTGAAAGTGTTTGGTGTGTGTTTGTTTTGAAAGTGAGCAAGCAACTAGAAACGTTTCTACTAACTCAAAAAGTCTTTCATTTATTTCCTCCTTTCCTTTGATATTGCTATATTACCGTTGATTGGCAAGAAGCCTTATCTTTGGATATAAAAAGGGACAGGCGTGGGTCATCGTATAATCGTGATAGGAATGGTGTGAGATATCTTAGCATTTCTCTTGAGGGACTAAGATCATTTGAAAGGAAACATTTAAAGCGTCTTCGAGGGACTATGATCTTATATTTTTTTATTGTTTTGCTAAGATGTTTCACATGCATAACATGACAATTTTTTAGGCAACAAGTGGGGTCAATCCTAGGGGTGCATGTGTGAGTAGTGTGTTTGATTTACATGCATTTAATCTTTGATTAGGGGTTGTCTACTTGTTGATTTTATCTTCCCATACAAATCCTACTTTACTAGCATTTATATGAAAGCGATAAACTGTAGAATGCAAATATTCTACGCTATTACAATCATTAGGGGGATGGGGTGTACAAATTTATGAATGAGGATTGTAAGAAATTTAAAGTCCTAATTATCTATTACAGCCATATTGAAATAATGTACAAGAAATGTAAACTAGGCTTGTTTTGTTTTTGTTAGGAGAAGAAATAAATTTGCTTTAAGAAAATATTTTTAGTCTTTTGTTTTTTAAAGAAAATAAAATAAAGCATGGGAATATAACGTCTTTTTGGTGTTTTTGATTAATGAAAATAAAAATGATGATAAAAATAAAAGAGAATAAGAGTCAGAATCAACATGTTGCTAAAATAAGAAGCTCTGACTCTGGTGCGCTGGAAGTCAGAAGGAAAATGTTAGCAGAAAAGGGGACGGTCAGAAGTTCTAGGTCCGGGTACACTAAAGTTCTAGGGTTGCTGGGAACAAGGGAAATCATAGAAGTTCTGATGCAACTGGAAGCCTAGAAGTTCTAATGTTACTGGAAGATTAGAAGTTCTGGTTGTTGAGAGTGTTTAGAGGTTCTAATGTAACTGGACACCTAGAAGTTCTGATGATGGGTAAGTGAAGTGTCAATGCTGTTGGAT
Source organism: Vicia faba (assembly GCA_948472305.1). NCBI lineage: Eukaryota > Viridiplantae > Streptophyta > Magnoliopsida > Fabales > Fabaceae > Vicia > Vicia faba. Next base: position 1,632,566,677 of record OX451739.1, on the reverse strand, counting down.
GAGAATATCTAGAAGTTTTTGTCCAAGATTATTGTTTTGATAAGAAAATAAAGGGGATTGATCTAGAAGCTCTGGTCCAACTAATGGGGTAAAAAGTTAGGAAATAAACATAAAAAGAGTTGTTTCTGGGGCTAGAACTCAGGTCCTTTAACACTAATGTCTTATGCACACGCTCTATACGACTTGGGTGGCTATACATCCGGTGTTAGAAGAAAAAATATAAACATATATCACAAATTAAGTTCTGATGATGAACTTTATCTCCATCTTCATGCCAGTCTGAGTATCTGCAGCTTAGCAATTTCTCAACAAAACAGAAAATGCAAACATAGCAGTTATGGCAGGTTTCATCATAGTTTCAGAAGTATAAAGTATTAGAACTGTAAATCAGAAGCAAGCATGAATTTTGCTAATCCTAATTCTGGATCCTAATTTCCTCAAGAAGTTATGAACTGAAATTCTCTCTACTTTGGAAAAAATTCATGAAATCTATGAATATGTACAGAATCAGAGTCAGGATGTTTACATTGTATTTTTGAACATCCAAATATATCAATGCCTAAGTAATGTGATAAAAGTCAGCATAAGAAAACTTACCTTGCAGCTGGAAATTGTTTTGTGAACTAGAGCCTGATTCTGACTGCTGTGATGTTCTGGTCAGCTTCCTCAAGTTCTCAGAAAGCTGAAGCAAACCATAACTTGAGTTGTGGATGGCTGAAATGTTCAGGAACAAACAATAAGCAAAGTTCTGATTTTTTTGGAGATGGAGATTGATGAATAACGTGTTACAGTCTGAAAACAGAAGTTGGGACGACTTCTAAATGTATATCAGAAGCTGTGTGGGTGATTTGGCTGGGAAATGCACAAGAAAAATTAGAGCGTGGATGCAAAAACCAGAAATTAGCAGTTTTTGTATTTGTGTTTACAGTTTCAAGTTCTTTGAAATTTCAGCAAAGTTTCAAGACTTTTTCTCAAATTTTCGACCTCTTTACAGTTGCAAATGAAGTTTAATTTATAGGCAAGTATTTAGGAGCTTAGAGAAGCCAAGAGTACCTCCATCATATGCTAGGGCGCTGACTTGTTCTTGAAGCAAGTTTAAACAAGTATGGTTCAAGGCACAAAGAAGGGTGGTTAGCAGCTTTTAGCCGTGCCTAAGCTGAATTTGTAAGCATGAATTAAGGAAAAGTACCCTCAGAAGCAAAGGTAAAGCATGGGCCCAACATACTTATACAAAAGTTTGCTTTTCAAGGACAACAAAGGTACTTTTATGCCACATATGGGGAAATCCTTTGGATAAAGACTCAAAAGTGGGTATGAGCGAGCATTAAATGATGATGAGATTTAGCAAAACAGAAAACCTGCAATACGAGATTATGTATCATAACATAATCTGGATCAGAAGTTCAACATCAGCGTAACTTAGAATAAATATTCCAACTTCTGATCTTTGAATCTCCCTGTTCCAGTATGTTCTGAAGGAGTTCTCAGACTTTTCAGAAAGCTTGCAACATACTTTGCAGACCTTATTTAAATTACTCTTGCAAATTCTAATTGAAACTACGTGAAAACTGGCCCAGAAGTTCTAACCAAATTCTGTCTTGGAAATATCCAGAATTTACTAAATGCTTCAGTTTCATGGACGTGTCTTCAAGGATTTATAACTTGAAATCCCATCATTTTTAGGAGAAGTTCTGTTCTGTAATATTTTAGATATCATTAAAATCTACAACTCTTGTGTCATAAGTTTTTCCAGAATCAGCTTGCATCATGGTGAAAATCTGGCCAGAAGTTCTGAACTTATCATATTTCCTAAACACTTCAAAATTTTTTTAAGTATTTAGAATTTTGACTTTTGATTTTCTTGATGAAACAAACTTCATGTTTTAATATATCTTGATGAAATATGATTCTTGAATCGTGATTTTGATCCAAAAGTCAAAGTTTGAATTTTCATTGTGTAATTGACCATTTTGCCCTTGTGCCAATTCCAAGCCTAAATTGATGTATCAGTGCTGCAAACTTGGTGTCATGGAAGATCTTGTGAGAGAATCCTTGAGAAATAAGAGGGAAAATTTTGGGGTACAATAGAGAGTCATTCGAAGAAGGCACAAATGAGTGCACATGGGCTATTCAAAGGACACACAAGTGGTGCCTTCTAAGGGGCATGCATTTGGTCTAGTTGAAAGGCACATAATGGTTGAAGGCAAGTGTTATTTTGTCTTTTGATGAGTCTGGCCAAAGTCCTACATGTTGCCCAACCCAAGCCTCATGCACCATTACATTCATGACAAAGGAGGCTTCGATTGGCGAAAATGAAGTCCTCACTTGGGCTATTGGAATCAAGCAACTAAGGCAAATAGATGGGTCCAATGAAGGAACCATTCGAAAGACACTCAAGAAGTCCATTCGAAGGAGGCAACCAAAGGCCCATTCTAAGAGGACACAAATGGTCCATCCAAAAGACCCCTTCGAAGGAGGAAACCAAAGGCCCATTCGAAAGTTATACAATTAGTCCAGTTGAAGGAGGTAATAGGCCAGTTGAAGAGCAACACTGGAGGGCATTCGAAGGAGCCAAAATGTCAAGGTTCATTCAAATTTAAAAAAAGGGACAAGTTCCCATGACTTTTACAACGTTACAAAACACCATTCATGGCTTTGAAAGCACTTGTTAATGGTTGTTTATTCTTTTACCTTCTTGTCTCCTCCACCCCTCTATATAAAGAGACCTCATACATACACACAAGAAAGGGACAAGCCCAGAGGACACATATTGATATACACACACGCTGCCTCATAAGCTACCAAAATTGTCAAAAACCTCCTGAGTACTCCAAATCGAAGGGATCTTTAACAATACTCCACTCATTCCTTGAAGTTGGCAGAGAACATGCCCAATCACTAGGCATCTCCAACACCACAGATCCATACACCACTGTTGGTAAGGAAAAACATGTATTTGTTTCTTTTTGTTTTCTAACACTTATTGCAGATTCAGCATAAGTAAGGCCAGTGTGCAAGGAGCTGAAGGACCCAGGCTTGGCACCCATGTCATGCTTTTCGTTTGATACCATATCTTTGCAGACCAGCGCGCACAAGATCAAAGGACCTGGGTTCGGCACCCAGGTCCTACATCTTTATTTGTTCTAATGTTTGTCATATAGATGTGAATCGAAAAGCAGATTGCATCTCCTAGATAGAAAGGAAGAATTTCCTTCCATCGAAACAGGGAACATCCCTCCTGGATCAAAAATCCCATCTTCCTCTGAATCGAAGGCAGCTTCCCTCTGGATCGAAAAATCCCGCTTTCTCCCTGCAATCGAAGGATGCCCCTTTATTTTTTACTTTTGTTTTAATTTATTTATTGACATTTTATTTTATTTATTTTAGCATTAAAACCAAAATCACAAAAATATTAGGCTAGTTGTTTTATTAATCAAGTTAAATTTTGTTAATTAATTAAAACTTTAACCTTTTCTTAATTAAAAATGAATTAGAATTTAGGACTAATTATTTTCTTTTCATAATAATAAAAATAGACTAAAAATAAATTAGATTATTTTTCTTAATTTAATTTTATTATATAGACTTTAGGATAATTGACCATTTCACTTAAATCAAAAACAACAAAAAAAGATTTTTCTTATTAGGTTTTCTTAGACGAACTCTCAATCTTTTGCACGTTATTTATTTTTCGCATTTTTATATTATTGTACTTGAATCCTGGAATGAAATGATTAATAGGATTTTACTTGCTTTCTTTATTTTTCTGCACTCCCAAATTTTTGTACAGTGTAAATCCCCCTCCTCAAAGCCATGTAATAGTGTAGGTTTATACTTATGCACTTTATATTATGTACATATTTATTGGTAGTAACTAGGAATGAATGGAAAGACTAATAACAAAACGTAACCTAACAAAAATAAAAAAAATAATAAATGAAACATAATACACTTGCACATATACACCTCTAGGGTACTCCACTTTGTTTGCCTTCGGAAATAAAGCAGTCGTGTCCCTCAAAACAGGGATGCTTTAGCAAAGACCCATAAAATTAAAAAGATCATAGTCCCTCGATGACCCTACAGTTGCCTCTCGAGAAATGATCTAGTCCCTAAAAAAATTTTCTAAAGCGTCTCCACAAGTTGCTTTCGTGACTGTATCGTCCCTTCGATATCCCTCAAACATCAAACAATAGAGCTACCTACTCACTAATAGTAGGATGGAATTGTCTAAAGGATAAGAGGAAAAGAACGACCCTTTTCGAGTATAAAAGTAGATAGCTGTTAGAAGTTTGCTCAAAAACATTTTGCACTAACACAAATACTACTTTTCAAAAACAATTTTCAAAACATTTTCTTTGTTAACACTCTTGAGGACTGATATAGGAATTAACGCAAAGCAAATACTCGCACTAAGGCATTCTCAAAACATTTTCAAACACATGAAAGCACAAAGGTATTTCAAAATGAGCAAACAACTAAGAGCCCGTAGATAACTACGGATGGAAAGGGTGCTAACACCTTTCCTTTCCATAATCTACCCCCCCTTAGTCAGAAAACTCTCGAAAAGTTCTTTTTCTATTCTTTTCACCCTTTCCTTAGTTTGGATAAAAGAAAAGTCGGTGGCGACTCTTGCTTACTGCAACATTTGCAAACACGAACATAAAACCAGTATTAAACTGTCGGTTCTGCCACCATATCACAAGAAGCAATTGAAGATCAGAGCAATTCCATTATCTTATAATGTTTAACTTTGAATTTGTATTTTCTTTGAATATTATGAGAAGATAAACCCCCCAATGTTAGGGTGTCCATGAATTGCTTTTGTGATGAACCAAATTTCTATACTTTTATGAAATCTATGTTTTTATGTATTCAATGTATTATACAATTTATTTTTGCTTGTCCTATTGGAAAATAGGGTATTGGTCTATGGGTAAAGTAGGTTGGACAAGTAACTTTATTGCTAATTGTACAATAACATCACTAATCTCTCTTAAGAATAAGGATCTAATAGTGATGACCGTAAATTCTTGATATTTATATATGTGCTTGACATAATTTTGAATAACTAAGGAATTAGGAATTAAAATTATATGTTAATGGTTTCTTGCTAAGGAATTAAGGGAAATAACTCTTGAGAATCGGTATTGGATCACATTAACATAGATGGTATAAAATAGAAGTTTAATTTATTACAGAGCAATTCATACATCTTATTCCTAGCATGCTTCATCATATTGTGCAAACACTCTTTACTTTTTGTTTTAAGATTCACAATGCAAATGATCATTACCTACCTTCCAACCACACCAATGCTCTTTTGTTTAATTGAATCATTATAAAAACTGATAGTTCTAACATAGTCCTCGAGATCGGTACACGAGATAACTTCCTTTTATTACTACATTGGTAAAAATAGTACACTTGCTATTTTATCGATCAAGTTTTTGGCGCTGTTGCCAGGGACTGCCAAATTATCTATGTTTAATTATTCAATTAGAATTTTGTTGCTATGCAACCAAAATTTTATTTACTGCAATTTTTGTTTGTATTTGCTCACAACTAATAATCGTCTAATATTTTTATATGAGGTAAGGTCTCAATTGAATTTCTTTTTGACGCAAAACCAGAAAGATCATTGAGAGAGATAATCCGAAAGGCTAAGCAAGAAAGACGGAAAGTTTTGTACCCCAAAATTTTCTCTCATTTCACTCAAAGGCATGCCTCTAGAGGTCCTCAAGTTTGACTAAGGGTTGACCAGACAAACTCTCTCCTAAAGCAATGAATCTCTAATTAGGGTTTCCATTTTCATCAAGATGGGTGAGCCCCAAAGGCCTAAAATCTTTTCCATGGTCTTAATATGTTATAAAGACCATCCATATAAAGTTTCATGTCTTGCACAAGAAGTTTGCTCAATCAACTGCTTAGATGCCTGAAAATCAACTGTACTAGGTCAAAAGTCAATTGTGGCCCACATACAGTCAAACTTCAAGATTTTTGGTCAAAAACAACATTTTGAAGTAAAATTCATCATTTAATTAAGGTTTGAATTCCAATAACACCTTCTAAGGGTCAAAAATGAGAGAAATGTGCATTGTCAAAGTTGGACATTTTTGGAAATTTGCACAAAGTCAACCATGCCCAAAATGCATTTTTCTTCAAACGGGCCCAACTTTATATGCTTGCATCTTGTTCCTAACATGTCCCATGACCCCTGAGCTCATTCATACTTTATTTTATTATTTTTATTATTTATTTTTATTTTTTATTCATTAAAAGTCAAAATTAAATAAAGAAATAATAGGAAATATGTAAGATATGATTTCCAAATCTTTTCTCATCAAATAATGGACAACAAAAGTTTGCATATCAAGATAAAATCATGGATGAAGGAAAAGATTGGATTTGTTTCAAAAAATGAGCAAAAATCAAATAATTAAATGCAAATATTTTCTCACTAAAAGCATGGATATTCTTCCTCTTTTGTTACCCTAATTTGATTTTCTACATATAAACAGTAACCCTAAGTCAAGAACACAAACGTATCCTACCTCACTCAAACCCTAAAGGTGTTCAAATTTTCTCAAAAAAGGTGCAAGCATATACCATACGATCCAAGCTATTTTCGTCCAACCTAAGCCTTCTATCATAGTCCTGAAGGTTCCAGGAATTCATCCCTGTCAATCTCTAGGCTTGCAACCCTCTCAAACACTCAGGCCAAGCACCTCCAGTTTGTGGTAAGGTTGGGATCCAAAACTTTGCAAAAACACGATATAAATTAGCTTCCATTACATATTCATGCTCATATCATTGTTTTGATCCATTCTAACGTGAAGCATGAGAATATGGATGCAGATTTAAGAGGTTGTTGTTGTACCCAAAAATTTCCCCTCCCATATTTCTCAAAGACATTGCAAGAAAAATCTCCAAGTTGCTCAAAGTAGTCCAAGAGTTTGTCAGACAAGCTCTCTCCTAAGGCAGTCTACCCCAAATTAGGGTTTTGTGTTGCATCAAGATCCTTGAGTCCAAATGACCTCAAGTTCTCACCAATGTCCTAATATGTTCTCAAGATCACCCATGTCAAATTTCAAGCCTTGCAGAGGAAGTTTGCCCAGTCAATTGCTCAAAGGTCCAAAAAATCGACTATGCTAGGGCAAAAGTCAACTGTGACCTACAAACAGTCAAACTTCAATATTTTTTGTCAACATTCTCATTTTGAAGTATATTTCATCATTTTATCTAGGTTTGATCATGATTCATCAAGGATTTCTTAAAATTCATCAAGATTCAAAAGTTGCTAGATTAGGGTTTTGTAGGAAAAGTCAACTCAACTTTGACCAAGAATAACTTTCTTATACTTTATGAGAAATGACCCATCCAAAGCTCATTTTGAAGAGGATGCAATTCCCGACAATCCATCTTCATACCCCAAGTTCAAAATATGCACTCACAAGAAGTTATGAATTTGGACATTATAGGTCATTTTGAAAAGTCAACAAAAACACCTTTTTTGTCAAAGCTTATAACTTGAGAATGGAATATCAAAATGAGATGAGATCAAAAGGGTTGGTAATAGGACATCTAAAGATTTCTAGAAAGTCCAAGAACATCTCCAAAAGTTCAAAATTGAAGAAGTTATGCATTGTTGAAGTTGGACTTTTTTGCAAAATTGCCAAAAGTCAACTACCCCCAAAACTTCAAATTTTGCCAAATGGGCCCATTATTTTTCACTTGTTTTGAGTTTGCATTGTTTCCCACGTGCCCTAGCTCCAGCCATGTGCGCATATCTCATTTTTATCATTTAATTTGATTTTTATTTGAATTTATTCATTTTAAATCAAATAAAATCATATAAATTCCAAGGCATTGCTAACTCATGATTTTCTGATTGTTTTAGGCTTTGGTCACAGCTAGCATTGCAATAAAATTCGTTTCAAATTCATTATGCACAAGAAGATATGGTTTGGATCAAAGTTGGCAAGTTTGTAAATGGAGATCAAATCAAATATCCAAACATCAATGTAGAGGGATTTGGACCAAGTTTATTAACCTAATGCAATGAACAATACAAAAGGGAGCTAAGCACACGAAAATCAGGGTGAGAGAGCGTTGGTGGAGACTGAACCAAAGTTGGAAAAAATCACAAAAAGTGAGAGATCAAAATCAGTGTTAAAGGCATTTTCAAGGTTGGAGACATATCCCAATCGATTCCTGGCCATTCACACAAGCTAACTGGATCCAAACCAAGCTAATGGCATATTTGTGATCACAAGAACACAACTATTGGCATATTTGTGATCACAAGAACAAACTAATGGCATATTTGTGATCACAAGAACATTTGCAAGCTTTTCATAATATTCAATTGCATTTATCTGGCTTATATGGAGAAGCACCATAGTTAGGGTTCTTGGAGTTTTTTTTGGGCTTTCTGTTTCAGGTACAATTGAACCATAAGAAGAGCATGGTCGTGATCAGAAGGTCATGACGAATTGAACCATGTTCTTGGAATGTATTTATATGGCCTGAGGGAGATTTTAGAACAAGGTTGTATTTTTTGATGCGGATGAAAATCCGCAGGTAATTTTTACAGGTTTTGGAGGACATGGATGGATTCGTGTCATCCGTCCATTGGGGGATTCAAATATCGCGTGCGTTTTTTTCTTCTTTTTGGCAATTGTTTTGTTTTTTATATAATATATATTATTTGTATTATTATAACAAAGACAACAACTTGCCCCAGTGGTCAACACGTCAGCGTCCAAGGCATTAGTGGCTGGAGGTCAGGGGTTCGATCCCTGCCTCTAGCACTTTGTATTTTCGTCATGTTTTTCAGGTGATTGCACGCATGCTCAGGCTTGGACTATACCATACTCCCTCATCCATCCAAGCGCCAGATGGCCAGATCCGGTGGCCAAGCGTTGAAGGTTCACCAAAGCGTTGGTTAATGCGTGTGTACCAAATCCAAAAAGTCAAAAGGGCCAGCATTGTTGGGCCTTCAGATTTTCTACTCACACCCTCGAATCAGGCCCATTACCTCCTTTCTCTTATATCTTTATATTTTTATTTAATTGTTTTATTTTATTTTAATTAATTTCTAACCAATAACTTTTTTTCCTTTTATTAAAAAATTACAAAAAATACTTTTTTTATCCAATCAAATTTTAAAACTTTTATTTTTATTAATAATTACTAACCAATTAATTTAGGTTTTTAATTCTAGAAAACTCTAACTTATTTTTGTAAAATAATTAAAATTAATTAGATTTAATTAGGTTTTAACTACTAATTTAGTTAATTTTATTTTCTTTCTTAAAATAACAAAAACCCAAAAATATGTCATAATTTATTTTACATTAATTAATTTATTTTATAATTAAGTTAGTAATTAATTTAGGACTTAATCTCATTTCTCAAATAAAAACAACAAAAAGATAGCATTTTCTTTCAAAAGGGTCAAAACCCTAAATTTCGCACTCGATTTAATTTCCCGCGCACTTTATTTATTCTTATCCAATAATGTACCTACTTTCGGATTGTAATAGTTAAATAGGACATTTAATTATTTTTACCGCTTTACTTTATTTTTCAAAGGGTTTGTCTTTGGCGATGTAAATACCCGACGCCTTGTAATTTTAATTCCGCATTTTAATTCCTCAAATTATAACTGCTAGATGTTTGATAATAGGGTTTGCATGACAAGACTGAATGCTTAAATTAAAATCAAATTAGAACACCCGTAACATGTACAAAGATAAGAATAACTGAAAACGACACACTCGCACATGCGCACTCTTAGGGTACACCCCCACTTGGTTGCCTTCGTACGCGGTCATTGAGTATAGGTCACTTTAGAGGTCGTCCTCTTGTCTAAAAGATCATAGTCGCCTCGAAACGGTTGCCTCAGATATTGTTGCCTCAAACAAATGATCTAAGACATTAGGGTTACCGCTAAAGTGTCCTAACATTGCTTTGGTGATCGTATGTCCCTCATTCGAATTAACCCTCAAACTCCAACGCCGATGCTACCCACTCATTAATAGTGGGATAGCATTGTCTAAAGGAAATTACCATAGAACGATTCCTTTTTCGAGTAGTTAGATAGTTCTTAGATACTTGCTCTTTCAAAAACAGAACGTTTTCACACTTACACTCCTTTTCGAACAAAGTTTTCAAAAAAACACTTCATTACACTCTTGAGGACAGAAGCAAGAGTTAAATCGAAGTTTCAAACAAAAACTTTTTCAAACCCACAAGCACAAAGAAAACAATTTTGAAAACAATTTTGAAAACAATCGAGCAAGTACCTAAGATTCCGTAGATAACTACGGATAGAAAGGGTGCTAATACCTTCCCTTTCTATAATCTACCCCCCGAACCCGAGAAATATCTTGAAAAAGGAATTTTCTGTGCTTTTTTCCTTTCCTTGTTGGATAAAATAAAAGTCAGTGGCAACTCTTGCTTACCGCGACATTTTGCGAACAAAAAACGCAAAACGCAAACCAGCATTCCAAAAAATAGTCAGTTCTTCCCACTGTATCACAAAACTGGTGACTCTGCTGGGGATGTTGATAAGTGAGGTGTACCTTAGGAATAGTTCATATTGTTTTCAATTGCTTGACTTGTATGCTTTATCTTTTTGGGTTTGAATCAGAGTTACTATATATCCTAACCCGGATCTGGGGGAAACCCTTTAGGTAAGTAGCAATAAACTGTGAGGGAACTGTACGACGTAGATTGATACGGTTGAAGCAGTAGCTACGTTGGTGTGGCACTTTAGTTTGTACCGATATCCCTTGTGGCGCAACAAGGAGAATATGAGTCTTCTAAGGGGTCATTAAGCACCAACTGACCTTAGAACCTATAATTGACCAACTTGGCCATAGAACAATAGCAGTATGCTACACTCATTGAGACCAAACTCTCACGATGATTCCGGCCGCAAGAAAAGGTTTCTAAACTGGAATTATGACCGATCGAGGGTGGTCAGTGATATTGAGATCCTCTAGAACCCGGTTACTATTTCTAGGACAGGTTTGAACCAACTAAACTGAAAGAGGGTAGTACCTAAACTCCTTGCCATCCTGAAATCTAAGGGCTATCTGTGTGACTTGTTTTCCCTTACCACGTTTTCTATTTGTGAATACCCGTGGTGTGTTTTCTATCATGACATCATGACATCATGACATTGCATGCATCTTGCATTGGACTAACCCATTTCAAAGACAAAGTGGATTCATCTTTGTTCTATTTTGTAGGTCATGGCACCCATGCATAGAAACACTATTTGGATCAACTTTGTCCAGATTCCCACTCAGCTTAAGGAATTGGTTGCAAAGGTTCCATATACTTCCTCTTTTATCAGAAGACATGGGCACCTACTTGGTTTGGTCACCTCCAAGATGGATGAACAAATGATGAGTGTCTTAGTCCAGTTCTTTGATCCACTGTACCACTGCTTTACTTTTCTGGGCTACTAGTTGGTCCCTACCTTGGAAGAGTTCTATGATATACTTGGTATCTCTATTCTGGAGCAGACCCCGTTCACTGGTTGGGAGAAAGTCATTAGGCCTGAAGAGATTGCTTCAGCCCTCCATCTGACAAAGGCTGAGGTAATGTCTAATTGGGAAACTCGTAGTGGGACAAAAGGCTTCTTGGCTAAATTTTTGGTTGATCGGGCTAATCAGTTCTGGGACAGTCTAGACTTTCAGGCATTTGAAGACATTTTGGCTCTTCTCATATATGGTTTGGTGTTGTTTCCTAACACAGATTGTTTCGTCAACGTGAATGCAGTGAAGATTTTCATGTCCGGTAATCTTGTACCCACTCTCTTGGGTGACATTCTGCACTCTCTTTATACCCGTACTGCTCGGAAACGGGGAACCCTTATGTGTTGTGCACCATTGCTGGCGAGGTGGTTTATTTCTCACCTCCCCAAATCAGTTTTGAAGAACAAGGAAGGCATGGGTCGGGCCTACAGGATTATGTCTCTCTCTCATAATGACATCATTTGGACTATCAAAGGCATGGAAGACGTGGCTATTATTGATCGCTATGGGGAATACCCCAATGTTCCGCTGCTAGGAATCAATGGAGGGATCACCTATAATCTGTGTTTGGCCTTACGTCAGTTTGGGCGAGCTAGGAGGGAAGGACCTCATGAGTTACTGATGCCAAGTATTGTCTTTGACTTCCAAGGGGATAGTGATGAGTAACGTCGTAGGTTCATACGAGCCTGGGATATGGTGCACAGGTTTGATCCGCACGAGCTAGGTGCGAAGACTTCTCTTCCGATGGAGCCATATCTCCGATGGGTTTGAATCTGTGCCCAAAAGCTGGGAATGCCGTACGAAGCTGGCTTGCCTATAATTGTTGAGGTTGCTGATGAAGAAGGGTTTCCTCCTACCATCCTACATCCATACATGCCTACTGACATTGGGGCATTAAAGAGATCTTGGATGCATCTAAGGGAAGAGTGGGATACTTATAGAGAAAAGTATCACAAGCAAGAGCGGAAGATCCAGAAGTTGACAAGGCAATTGGAGAATGAGAAGATCCTCAACAACTATGTCCGCACCGATAGGAAACGACCATGGGAGCGCTGATTGTCTTTTGATTATTTCTAGTTTTGCTTTACTTTTCAGTTTTTCTTTCTTGTAATGCCTTAAAGGCATTTGTTGAACAATTGAATTCAAAGTTTATCTAATAAAAGTGTGTTTCATTTTGGTTTACGAATTTGAATCCCTAAAATCTTTGAAATCATATCATATGCATATCATTCCCATGCACCTCATAACAGGTACCCTTACAGGTTTTTCTCATCTTCTTTGCTGTTTATTTCAGCATCATGTCTTCTGAAACATCAACTGAACAAGCCATCAAGGCTCTGCAAGCTCAAAACGCCCAGTTCCAGGAATTGTTCATGAACATGGCTAAGGGTCAGCAAGATCTGAAGACCCATATCTTGAAAGAGGAGAAGAAGAAGAAGAAGACAGTCCTACTGAATATGGGTCGCAGATTTGGAAACAATTTGCGAGAAGAGGTTGATTTGACTAACTCATCTGGAGGGGGAGATAATCAGGAATAAAGGAGGGCTCCTAGCCCTGTGGTTTTCGACAACGAGACTGACTCTGACGAAGACCAGTATCCTCCGGCTGAGGATAGATATAAGCAACTGGAAGACCATTTGAGCGCAATGGAAGTCCAGAAAGTTCCTGGTCTGGACTTTGGAGATTTGGGTATGTCATTTGGGGTAGTGATTCCCCACAAGTTTAAAGCACCAATCTTTGCTAAATACGACGGGGTTTCTTGCCCAAAGCTGCACCTCCGTTCGTATGTTAGGAAGATTCAGCCGTACACCGCTGACAAGAACCTTTGGATCCACTTCTTTCAAGACAGTCTCTCAGGGACTCAGCTTGAATGGTTTTACCAGCTGGAGGGAGCTAGTATCCGTAATTGGGAAGATTTGGCTGCTGCTTTCTACAAGCAGTACCAATATAATGCCGACCTCGCTCCTACGCGTACCCAACTTTAGGGTATGTCTATGGGTGCAGGCGAAGGTTTCGAAGACTACGCTCAGAAGTGGAGGGACCTTGCTGGAAGAGTGCAACCTTCCTTGGCTGATAGGGAGCTAGTGGATATGTTTCTGGGGACCTTGTCGGGTCCGTATTTCAACCATCTAATTGGAAGTTCATCGTCCGGGTTTAGAGAGCTGATCATGACCGGGGAAAGAATTGAGGCTGGTATCAAATCTGGCAAGATACAGAAGGGTGCTTCATCAGGCACCGAGAAGAAGCCCTTTAAGAAGGAGTCGAGTGTTGTTTATAGCGCAAAGAGCCATAATAGACCTGAACGCCGCCAAGCAGTCAATGCGGTGTTTATATCAAGACCTGTTGTTGCTCCTCAGCCTAACGATCATCCAGGAACCGAGAGGCCTCAAAGACAATTCACTCGGCTCAACATGACTTTATCTCAAATCCTGCCGCAGTTATTAAAGACCAATCTGGTGATTCCGAGGGAGGCCCCAAAGAATCCCAACAGTACATCACTGATGTACAATCCGAATGCCCGTTGTGCTTTTCACTCTGATAGCCCGGGACATGATACGAATGATTGTTGGGTTTTGAAGAATAAAGTGCAAGACTTGATCGATGCTAAGGAAATTCAGTTTGAAGCGTCGAAAAAGCCTAATTTCATAATGGCACCTATGCCCAAACATGACGCGGGAGTGAATGCTATTGAGGACGATGATGAAGAGTTTGATATTGACAGCTGGATATACCCAACTGCTGATGATGGACTAAGCAATTGGACGATAAAGGAATCTATGCATGTTTCTATTATTATCCAGTAATGAGACTTTTTGTTTTGAATCTGTAACAAACAATGTTTTAAACTTTATGGCTCAGTGTCTTACCCGAGGCACCGTGGCTTTGTTTGTGAGGGCTTGATATTTGTCATCTCCATATATCATTAATAAAAGCATTGGGCGTTTCTTGCATTTCAAATTTTGTGCTCCTTGTTTTTCTTTTATTATATATTGCAAAACAACTATTTTACACACACTCACATATACATGTCTACATCCACTCTAGATCCCACTGATAACGACTCTGCTACTGCCGGTATGACTTCGAAAGTTCGATCAACTTAGCCGAAGACGAAGGTGAAGATGATTGCGAAGTGCCTGGTGAACTTGGTAGACTGTTACTTCAGGAAGAGAGGGCTATACAGCCACATGAGGAGCCAGTGGAAATGGTAAATCTGGGTACAGAGGAAGACAAGAAAGAGGTAAAGATCGGTGCAAATCTAGAGCTTAGTGTGAAGCAACGGTTGATTCAGATGTTGCGTGACTATGTTGAGATATTCGCCTGGTCTTATGAAGATATGCCTGGGTTGGATACCGATATTGTGGTTCACCAACTGCCTACCAAGGAAGACTGTCCTCCAATGAAACAGAAGGTTCGCCGAATGCGCCCAGAGATGTCTGAGAAAATCAAGGCTGAGGTTATGAAACAGTTTGACGCTAGTTTTCTAACAGTTACTTCTTACCCGCAGTGGGTTGCTAACGTGGTTCCTGTGCCGAAGAAGGATGGTAAAGTTCGAATGTGTGTTGACTATAGGGATCTAAACCGGGCAAGCCCCAAGGATGATTTCCCTCTGCCTCATATCGACATTCTGGTTGACAACACCGCACAGCATAAGGTCTTCTCCTTTATGGATGGTTTCTCCGGTTATAATCAGATTAAGATGGCTCCCGAAGACATGGAGAAGACAACCTTTGTTACTCAGTAGGGTACCTTCTGCTACAAAGTCATGCCTTTTGGATTGAAGAATGCTGGGGCAACATATTAGCGCGCCATGGTCGCTTTGTTCCATGACATGATCCATCATGAGATTGAGGTATACATCGACGACATGATTGCAAGATCCCAGACTGAAGAAGAACATCTTGACCACCTTCAGAAGTTGTTTGACAGGTTGAGGTTGTACAAGCTGAGGTTAAACCCGAACAAGTGCACCTTCGGGGTGAGATCTGGTAAGCTGCTGGGTTTCGTCGTTAGTGATAAGGGTATTCAGGTGGATCCTACAAAGGTGAGGGCTATACAGGAAATTCCAGCTCCCCGAACAGAAAAAGAAGTCAGAGGCTTTCTGGGACGTCTGAACTACATTGCCCGATTCATCTCACACCTGACTGCTACTTGTGAGCCAATCTTCAAGCTATTGAAGAAAGATCAAGGGTAAGATGGAATGATGAATGCCAAGCTGTTTTCGAAAGGATCAAAGAATTTCTCCAAAAGCCACTTATTCTGATGCCTCTAGTTGAAGGGAGACCTTTGATCTTATACTTGAAAGTACTCGACAACTCAATGGGGTGCGTGCTAGGTCAGCATGACGAGTCTGGCCAAAAAGAGCATGCTATTTATTACCTTAGAAAAAAGTTTACCGACTGCGAGACCCGATACTCATTGCTTGAGAAAACTTGCCGCGCTTTGGCATGGGCTGCTCGCCAGCTGAGACAATATATGTTGACTCACACTACTCTATTGATATCAAAGATAGATCCGATCAAGTGTATCTTCGAGAAGCCTGCCTTGTCCGGAAGAATGGCAAGATGGCAGATGATCTTGACTGAGTATGATATCCAATACACAACCCAAAAGGAAATCAAGGGAAGTGTGTTAGCAGATCATTTGGCACATCAAGCAGTGGATAATTACCAATCTATGAACTTTGAATTCCCGGATGAGAATATCATGATAGTGACCGACTGTGAAGAACCTGGACCGGATGAAGGACCTGAGGAGGGATCCCGATGGTCTATGTACTTTGATGGAACTTGAAATGCTTTGGGTAATGGAATTGGCGCCATGATCATATCTCCTAAAGGCTCTCATACTCCGTTTACCGGCTGACTATGTTTCAACTGCACCAACAACATGGCGGATTATGAAGCATGCATCATGGGTCTTCGAGCAGCAATTGAGCTAAGGATTAAGTTCTTGAGTGTGTTCGGAGATTCCGCTCTCGTGATCAGTCAGATCAAAGGCGAGTGGGATATAAAACACCCATTTCTTATTCCTTACAAGGAGTATGTATTGACGTTGCTTCCACATTTTGAGGAGATAACCTTTGAACACTTCCCTAGAGAGGAGAATCAGTTGGCGGACGCGTTAGCTACGATGTCTTCTATGTTCAAAGTAAATTGAGACAACGAAGCTCCCCGGATTATCATTGAAAGGTTGGACGAACCTGCACATTGCTGTAACATTGAGACTGAAGAGGTAGTAGATAAACCCTGGTTTCATGAGGTGAAGAGATACCTTGAAGCCCAGGAGTACCCCGAGGGTGCATCTGTTAATGACAAAAGGTTTCTGAGGAGGTTCATGGAAAAGTTCTTCATCAGTAATGGTATCCTTTACAAGCGTAACCATGATTCAACCTTACTGCGCTGTGTGGATAAGAACGAGGCAGAAAGGATTATGGTAGAGTTACATGAAGGTACTTTCGGAACTCATTCCAGTGGACACACCATGGCAAAGAAAATCCTTCGGGCAGGATATTATTGGTCAACTATGGAAGCCGACTGTTATCAACATTCTCAGACCTATCACAAGTGCCAAGTCTATGCTGATAAGGCGCACATACCTCCAGTTCCTTTGAACGTCTTGACAGCTTTGTGGCCTTTTGCAATGTGAGGCATCGACATGATCGGCGAGATCAGACCTACAGCGTCCAACGAGCATTGTTTCATCCTGGTAGCTATTGATTACTTTACAAAGTGGGTTGAAGCAGCTTCCTTTGCTACTGTAACCAAGAACGTCGTGGCACGGTTCATTCGGCACAATCTGATCTGTCGATATGGTGTACCTGAGAGGATCATTACGGACAATGGTACTAATCTCAACAATAAAATGATCACCGAGCTCTGCAAGCAGTTCAAGATACAGCATCACAACTCTTCTCCCTACCGGACGAAGATGAATGGGGCTATTGAAGAGGCTAATAAGAACATTAAGAAGATTAATCAGAAGATGACAGTGACATACAAAGACTGGCACGAGATGTTACCATTTGCTCTTCATGGGTACCGTACCTCAGCACAGACGTCAACAGGGGCAACACCCTATTCCTTGGTATATGGCATGGAGGCTGTATTGCCCATTGAAGTTTGGATACCCTCTCTTCGGATTATGAAAGATACAGGTTTGAGCGAAGATGACTGGATTCAGACCCGGCTTGATCAGCTGAACTTAATAGACAAAAAGAGACTTACTGCTATTTGTCATGGTCAAACGTATCAAAAACGGATGATCAAGGCATTTAACAAGAAAGTTAGACGACAAGAGTATCAAGTTGGGGATCTGGTGATCAAACGCATTATCTTACCTCAAGGTGATCCCAGGGGCAAATGGACCCCTACTTACGAAGGGCCATTTGTGGTTAAGAACATTTTCTCAAGAGGAGCTATGATTCTAACCACCATGGATGGTGACGACCTTCCTCACCCCGTCAATGTAGACATAGTGAAAAGATACTATGCATAATCAACGACCCGCTAGGTCGACTGGCCTAGGCAAATATAAGGGCTTCTCGGCGAACCAAAAGGGTTCGGGCAAAAATAAGGGATGAAAATGAAAAAATCTGTACACCCGGAAAGTCGAAAACCTGAAAAGGCGGCTTGGGCAAAAAAGGGTATCCCGGTGGACTGAAAACCCAAAAGGCCGGTCCAGGAAAAAATTAGGGATCAAAGTGTAACACTATGTCTCATTGGATCACCTTACAACCAGACTTCGGTATTGACTATCAAGCTCGGACGCCACTAATCAATCTGATCTACCTTCAACCAAGTAGAAAAAGGATGAGATGCTCGAGGACATAAAGGCAATAGCAGAGTTGGAACCCAGTGGGATTATTCACATAGCTGTTTTGTTTAGTTTTTCACAAATTGTGTAAATTCTATTATTCGGCGGTTTTCTCTTACTAGGACGTCAGCCTCTTGTACAAAAACGCCTATTTACAGGCCAAACTTCAAAATCAATACAATTCATTTTCAGAGAAATTTCAAACTGTTTTTCCTTTTTCTGTTTTGTTTTGCAAAGAACGTCCAATGTTCATTTTTGATATATGCATTTGACATTAATTGCTGCTCATAAAAATTTACATGTGAAACAAAAACGATTACTGGTAATATCAGAAACAGGGGCAAATAAGAATGTCCAAACTGTACAGTTGCTTTATCCACCAGGTACAAAGGTAGATTCAGCTGAAGAATGTGGCTGAAATGCTTTCACTCCCCGCAGAATAAGAAAAGACAGTAATGATAGCTCTCCCCAGCTGAGACTTACAACTGTGAATAAATTGGTAATATTCTCCCCAAGAAGAGTTTATCTACCATCATCAGTAAAAAAGTATTAATATTCCCCAACGGAGTATAAGAATATTCCCCGGCAGAATACAAAATATCCCTAGTGGAGTTTGAAATTTTTCCTAGCGCAGTCTGAAAAAGCTTCCCCAGTGGAGTTTGGAGAATCATCCCCAGTAGACTTTGGAAGATTGTCCCCAGCAGAGCTCAAAGGATTATCCCCATTAGAGTCTAAAAGGTTATCCCCATTGAAGTCGCAACCGAAAGATCATCCCCAGCGGAGTTCTTTCCTTTCACAAACAAGAAGTCAATCCCCAATAGGATTCAGTATCACCAGCAACGGTAATTCATCCCTGGCGGAATTTATCGGTGGAATCCTCAGCAGATAATCCCTTCCCCATAGAGTTAGTCTCCTCATCAGTTTATCCCCCAACGGAGTTATCCTCTCCTGCAGGTTTATTCTCACAATCATCTTCGTGCGCCATCCTCAGCGGAAACGAAGAATTCAGCTCTTTTCTCCAGCAGTTATCCGAGATTTATTTTCCTCAGCTAAAACATTACATTTTCATACATCATGATACATGCATATGCGCATCATATAACACAATCTCATTTATTTTGAGAACATCATTGCTTGATACATATCATGCATTACATACAGCTAACCTTTACTTTTCAGGAAAGATGCGGCCAAAATCTCATTCAAAGCTATGAAGCTTTTATCTCAGTTGAATTACTGACCAGTTCTTAAATCTCAACAGAATTATCCTCAGTTGAATTACAGACAAGGTCCTAAATCTCGACAAAGTTCCTCCATCGAATTACAGACGAGTTCCTAAATCTCAACAGAGTTTTTCTCAGTTGAATTACGGGCAAGTTCTTAAATCTTGATGAAGATGTTTCCCTACTGTCCAGTTCTTAAATCTCAACAGAATTATCCTCAGTTGAATTACAGACAAGGTCCTAAATCTCGACAAAGTTCCTCCGTCGAATTACAGACGAGTTCCTAAATCTCAGCAGAGTTTTTCTTAGTTGAATTACAGGCAAGTTCTTAAATCTCGATGAAGATGTTTCCCTCAGTCGAATTACAAACCAGATCTTAAATCTCAATAGAGTTTTTCTCAGTTGAATACAGACAAGGTCCTAAATCTCGACAAAGTTCCTCCGTCGAATTATAGACGAGTTCCTAAATCTCAGCAGAGTTTTCTCAGTTGAATTACTGGCGAATTCTTAAATCTTGATGAAGATGTTTCCCCAAAGTCGAATTACTGACGAGTTCTTAAATCTCAACAGAGATGTTTTCTCACTTGAATTACAGACAAGGTCCTAAACCTCGACAAAGTTCCTCCGTTGAATTACAGACATGTTCCTAAATCTCAGTAGAGAAGTTTTCTCAGTTGAATTACGGGCGAGTTCTTAAATCTCGATTAAGATGTCTCCCCCAGTTGAATTACAAACAAGTTCTTAAAACTAAGCAGAGATATTCTCTCAGCAGAAGTACATGCAAGTTCCTAAATCTCAACAAAATTAGACTTCCCCAGCGGAATCTTCAACAACAACAGGTATACGAGCTCTCGCTAAGGAATCTCTTATGCGATCGACACTCCTTCAGATGGCATCTTTAAGCCCATCCTCCCGTCAGCAATCTCCAAATTGCATCTATAAGCCCATTCCCGACATCACAAGGCTGATACCACTTCATGCGAGTGCAAATTTCTGGGCACTCTAGTGTTCAATCCTCTTCCACCTTCGGATCACGAAAGGCATGAAAGCCAATCTACATCCTCAGGTTTAAGAAGATTGAACAGGGGAAGCTGTTGTACCCCAAAATTTTCCCTCCCATATTTCTCAAAGACATTGCATGAAAAATCTCCAAGTTGCTCAAAGTAGTCCAAGAGTTGGTCAGACAAGCTCTCTCCTAAGGCAGTCTACCCCAAATTAGGGTTTTGTGTTGCATCAAGATCCTTGAGTCCAAATGACCTCAAGTTCTCACCAATCTCCTAATATGTTCTCAATATCATCCATGTCAAATTTCAAGCCTTGCATAGGAAGTTTTCCCAGTCAATTGCTCAAAGGTCTAAAAAATCGACTGTGCTAGGGCAAAAGTCAACTGTGACCTACAAACAGTCAAACTTCAATATTTTTTGTCAACATTATCATTTTGAAGTATATTTCATCATTTTATCAAGTTTTGATCATGATTCATCAAGGATTGCTTAAAATTCATCAAGATTCAAAAGTTGCTAAATTAGGGTTTCGTAGGAAAAGTCAACTCAACTTTGACCAAGCATAACTTTCTCATACTTTATGAGAAATGACCCATCCAAAGCTCATTTTGAATAGGATGAAATTCCCTACAATCCATCTTCATACCCCCAAGTTAAAAATATGCACTCACAAGAAGTTATGAATTTGGACATTATAGGTCATTTTGAAAAGTCAACAAAACACCTTTTTTGTCAAAGCTTATAACTTGAGCATGGAATATCAAAATGAGATGATACCATAAGGTTTGGTTAGAGGACATCGCAAGCTTTCTAGAAAGTCAAAGAACATCTCTAAAAGTTCAAAATTGAAGAAGTTATGCATTGTTGAAGTTGGACCTTTTTGCAAAATTGCCAAAAGTCAACTACCCCCAAAACTTCAAATTTTGCCAAATGGGCCCATTCTTTTTCACTTGTTTTGAGTTTACATTGTTTCCCACGTGCCCTAGCTCCAGCCATGTGCCCATATCTCATTTTTATCATTTAATTTGATTTTTATTTGAATTTATTCATTTTAAATCAAATAAAATCATATAAAATCCAAGGTATTGATAACTCATGATTTTCTGATTGTTTTAGGCTTTGGTCACAGCTAGCATTGCAATAAAATTCGTGTCAAAGTCATTATGCACAAGAAGATATGGTTTGGATCAAAATTGGCAAGTTTGTAAATGGTAATCAAATCAAATATCCAAACATCAATGTAGAGGGATTTGGACCAAGTTTATTAACCTAATGCAATGAACAATACAAAAGGGAGCTAAGCACAAGAAAATCAGGGTGAGAGAGCATTGGTGGAGACTGAACTAAAGTTGGAAAAAATCACAAAAAGTGAGAGATCAAAATCAGGGTTAAAAGCATTTTCAAGGCTGGAGACATATCCCAATCGATTCCTGGCCATTCACACAAGCAAACTGGATCCAAACCAAGCATTATCAGGTCCTCAAACGCACTGTAAGTCTCATGCAATTCACCCCTGTTCTTGATTTCGATTTGAATTATTCTGGCATCTATTGAACAAACTAATGGCATATTTGTGATCACAAGAACATTTGCAACCTTTTCATAATATTCAATTGCATTTATCTGGCTTATATGGAGAACCACCATAGTTAGGGTTCTTGGAGTTTTTTTTTGGGCTTTCTGTTTCAGGTACAATTGACCCATAAGAAGAGCATGGTCGTAATCAGAAGGTCATGATGAATTGAACCATGTTCTTGAAATGTATTTATATGGCCTGAGGCAGATTTTAGAACAAGGCTGCTGTGATCGGTGGATCTGGAACTGACTGTTTATCGCTGGTTCGCGAAATTTCGCGGAAGCAAGAGTCGCCACCGTCTTTTATTTTCTCTAAACATGGACAGGACAAAAGCACAGCAAAATTCCTTATGAGATAGTTTCTCGGTTCGGGAGGTAGATTTATAGAAAGGGAAGGTGTTAGCACCCTTTCTATCCATGGTTATCCATGGGCTCTTAGATACTTGCTCATTTGTGTTTTCAAAAGTGTTTGCTTTTCAATCGTGAGTGGGTTTGAAAAAGTTTCGTTTAAAAGTTTCAGTTCGACTCTTGTATCCGTCCTCAAGAGTGTTTGAAAAATTGTTTTGAAAGCTTTTTGAAAAGTGTCGGTGTGAAAAGAGTTTTTGATTTGTTTTTGAAATATAGCAAGTATCTATGAGTCATCCACCTACCCTAAGGAATTAGGCTGTGTAAATGTCCTTAAGGTAATGCCATCCCACCATTGAGGGGTAGGTAGCACCACCGTTGGAGGTGTTCGGGTCAATTCGAGGATTAGGGACAGTGTGGTCACCAGAGCAATAGTAGGACACCTTAGAAGCTACCCCCATGCCATGTTCATGGACATGAGGACTTACTAAAACGTCCTATACTCGACGACCACGTTTCGAGGGGCAAGGCAACAGTGAGGCGTACCCTAAGAGTGGTGTGTGAACTTGTGTATCATTTTCAGTTATGTTTTATCTTGTCATGCATTATGGTGATCTACGCTTTGATTTTATTTGGGCCATTCATTCTTTCATGCAAAATTTAGCAGTTAAGGGTGCGGAAATTAAAGTGCGGAAAATAAAGTCCTACGCTATTACAAGGCGCGGGTCTATACATCGCCAAATTAACAAAGACCAGTTTTTTAATAAAATGCAGAAAGTAAATAAATTTCCTAATTACTATTACAAAGCTTGGGCAATTACATAATATTTGGAATAAAATAAAATAAATGCGCGAAAAGGATAAAGAATCGAATGTTCGAGGGCGTTGGACCCTTTAAAGAAATTAAATGAAATTAAAAATTAATTAATGATTAAATAAAGAAAAGAAGTTATTTTTTATGGTTTTTGATATTTATGAAATAAAGAAAAAAGAATTAAAATTAGAAGTTAAATAAAACCCTAGCTCTAAGTTGTTTTTAATTTTTTAAGAAAAATATTTAAGTTTTAACCTAATTTACCCTAATTAATTAATGACATGTTTATTTACAAAATTAATTAATAGTTAATAATAATAATAAGAAGAAAAAATTATTTATTAAAAGAAAAGGTAAAAATGCTAAAAACCCTAATTTCTATGTATTTTAGTTATTAAGAAAAAAAAACATTTAAATTTTAAAACCTAATTTACTAAATTGATTATTAAAAGTTTATTTACAAAAATATATTTAAATTAAATTTTAAATAAACATATTTTTGATTTTTTGATTTTTATTATGAAAATGATATTTTGATAATTAAAAGAAACAATTAAAATAATTAAAAGAAAAGAAAAGGAGAGAAAAAGAAATACAAACAATGGGGGGTCTGACCCAATTTAGGAGGTGTATTGGAGTGATTTTTGGCCCAAGAATGCAGGGCCCTTTGGACTTTCTGGAATTGCGTATGGCATGGTTGACCAGCGTACATGGTGGAATTCACATGATGGCCTTTGGATGAGATCTCCCGGGCGCGTGGCAAGCAAGCAGGCGAGGGTGCATAATGAACCATTGGATGAGTGCAACGCTGGAACATGTTTTGACAAAAATCATTGAGATTATGGGGGACCTGGGAATCAAACCCAGGTCCCAATACCTGCAAGCCAGCGCATCAACCAATGGAGCTAGTGCGTTTCTTTGTTAGTTTCGTGGAACATGAATAATATAATAGAAAAAAGCAATATTATGCTGAACAAATCAAAAACACGCCAATTATTCAAACTGACCAACCACATTCCAACAACTCAGCGTCCTCTTCATTGTTTCTTCGTTTTTCCTGAAAATAACAAATAGATAGCGGGGGTTTTAAACCCCCACTAAACTCAAACAGATAAAATAGCGATTAGCTCCTGGGAAAATATAAAAAGGGCGCGAGTAGTGGCTTTGCTTCGTCTGGAGGTCACGATTTCAATGGTATCAATTTGATTGTCCAATTTTTCCAGATGAAGAAACCCCTCTTTTGGAGCTTCTGAAACCCTAGCAAGCGTTAATGGCAACTTTCTATACAAGCATTATTAATTCAATTCAAGGACACCAATAGCTTCAGGACGCGCATGTTAGTATAAATCAATGATTGAAATTCACAAATAATGCATGGAAAATGAAACACGATTATGAAAATTTTATGAACAAATGCAACGTGGTTCTACCAATTCTTGAGGTCAGGGGCTGTGTTCTTAATTGCAATCCCTTCCTGGATGTCTTAGCAAGCTTTTGGAATAACTTTTAGGCCTTGAAACGTGCAGCAGCTATGAAAACATTTTCCAATATTTTGTCCAAAATTGCAAGTTTTGTTCTTGATTCTCTGCGCAGCTTTTGTGTCCTTTGTATTAGGTTTCTGTTATGCCTATGTAAGTGAATGAATTAGGTTAGAAAGACCAAGCCCAAAGTCCTTGAATCAATGCTTTGAATATTTGATTTTGTCAAATCTTTTCCAATCTCTTTTCATGCCAATTATGCCAATTATGGAAGATTCTTTCCTTGGTGATTGACACACGAGATATTTGATTCATAAAGAGTGAATATGCTGCACAAAAAGATTCAAAACACATGATTTAGTATTTTTCTCATAATTAATTTTAATTAAATGAATTAATGGGATTAAAAATTCAATTAGTTAATTAAAAATAAGAAAATAACTCCCTTTTAGCTTAATGGGTCGTGCATGGCTTTTGGGTGATGATTCATGGAAGAAATTGAGGCCCATTAGCAATTTTGAGGCATTTAAAGTAAAGTTGACTTTTCAAAATTCCCAAAACTTTCCCAACTTCCACAAGGCATATCTTGCTCAATTTTTAAGCTTTGATCATGTTCTTGGACATTTTGGAAAGGTCTTGAAGTCCTATAACCAATGTCTTTGGTCCCATGTCATTTTGATTTGCCAATCTCAAGTTATGGTCTTTGACTTAAAGTGCCTTTTTGTTGACTTTTGAAAATGACCTATAATGTTGAGATTGATAACTTTTTGTGAGAGCATTTCTTGGACTTGAAGTGTGAAGATGAGTTGTAGGAAATGTCATTCTCTTCAAAATGAGCTTTGGATGGAATTTTTTATGTTAAACCATGTGGAAGTTATGCCCAGGTCAATTTGCAGTTGACTTTTTCAACTGTCCAAAAATAGAAACTTTTGCATCTTGAGACTTTTTGAATCATGCCTTGAGAATCATGATCAAGAATTGATCAAATGATGTTTGTGGCTTCAAAATAAGATGTTTGACCAAAAATTTGACTTTTGACTGTCAAATGACCATTTTGCCCCTGCAGTTGACTGTGAAGCAATTAGGGTTTTTGACTGTGCAATTTGATGCTGTGAGTCTTGAAACTTGGCATATGGATGCTTGACAATGTTTATAGGCATGTGGGACTTGATTGGACCCTTGGAAACCTCAACTTCTTTGCCAGAACCAAAACCCTAATTTTTGACTGTTATGAGGCAATTGGACTGTGCAACCCTTGAGAGATTTTGAACCTTGATCTTGGCAAATTTTGAAGAATATGGGAGGGAAAATTTTGGGGTACAACAGTTGCCCCTGTTCGATCTTCTTAGACCTGAGGATGTAGATTGGCTGGCGTGCCTTTCGTGATCCGAAGGTGGAAGATGATTGAACACTAGAGTGCCCAGAAATTTGCACTCACATAGTAGAGTGTCAACAGTATGATGCGGGGAATGGGCTTATAGATGCCATTTGGAGACTGATGGATAGGAAGATGGGCTTACAGATGCCATGTTGAGAGGTGATGGATAGGTGGACGGGCTTATAGATGCCATCTGGGTGTCGATCGCGTAAGAGTTTCCTTAGCGAGAACTTGCGTACCTGAAAAAAGAAAGATAATTACCTGGCCTGTTACAGGAGTTGATCTTCAAACTCTTTATGTAGATGCGCCCTGGCTGGATACAGGAATCAGATCTTTAAACTCTTCAGACGTGCCCTGGCGAGATACAGGAATCGAGTCTGGAGAATATAGTCGTCAACAGATGCACCCTGGCGAGATACAGGAATCGGATCTTCGAACTCTTCAGACGCACCCTGGCAAGATACAGGAATCGAGTCTGGTAATGCTAGTCGTCAACAGATACACCCTGGCAAGATACAGGAATCAGATCCTCAAACTCTTCAGACGCACCCTGGCAAGATACAGGAATCAGGTCTGGTAATGCTAGTCGTTAATAGATACACCCTGGCAAGATACAGGAATCAGATCCTGAAACTCTTCAGACGCACCCTGGCAAGATACAGGAATCGGGTCTGGTAATGTTAGTCGTCAACAGATACACCCTGGCAAGATACAGGAATCGGATCCTCAAACTCTTCAGATGCACCCTGGCAAGATACAGGAATCGGGTCTGGTAATGCTAGTCGTCAACAGATACACCCTGGCAAGATACAGGAATCGGATCCTCAAACTCTTCAGATGCACCCTGGCAAGATACAGGAATCGGGTCTGGTAATGCTAGTCGTCAACAGATACACCCTGGCAAGATACAGGAATCGGATCCTCAAACTCTTCAGACGCACCCTGGCAAGATACAGGAATCGGGTCTGGTAATGCTAGTCGTCAACAGATACACCCTGGCAAGATACAGGAATCGGATCCTCAAACTCTTCAGACGCACCCTGGTAAGATACAGGAATCAGGTCTGGTAATGTTAGTCGTCAACAGATACACCCTGGCAAGATACAGGAATCGGATCCTCAAACTCTTCAGACGCACCCTGGCAAGATACAGGAATCGGGTCTGGTAATGCTAGTCGTCAACATATACACCCTGGCAAGATACATGAATTGTATCCTCAAACTCTTCAGACGCACCCTGGAAAGATACAGGAATCGGGTCTGGAAATGCTAGTCGTCAACAGATACACCCTGGCAAGATACAGGAATCGGATCCTCAAACTCTTCAGACGCACCCTGGCAAGATACAGGAATCGGGTCTGGAATATAGTCGTCAACAGATACACCCTGGCAAGATACAGGAATTGGATCTGGAATTACGACTATTGATAGTAATCATCTTTGTATTGACTTTTGTCCTGAAAAGACAAACGTTAGTTGTATGCAATGTCATGATGTATGACATGCGTGATGTTCTCAGAATAAGAGAGATTGTAGGTTCATGATGCGTATATGCATGCTATAATGTATGAAGATGTTATATTTATGAATGTATGTTTTCGTCTTAGGAAAATAAATCCTTGACGGATGCCGGGAAGTTAAATCCTGGGCTGATGTGAATAACATTCTTTGTTTCTGTTGGGGAGTGATGGTTGCAAGAATACCGGTAGGAGAAGATGACTCCGTTGGGGAATAAACTTGGCGAATGGAATACTCTGCGGGGGAAAAACATTCTAGCGATCTTGCTGGGGAACAATATTCTGTGGGAAGAGAGGTACTCTGTTGAGATGTTGATGGTAACTTCGCTGGGGATACCGTTGTTATGTTGGAAGTTTTAATAGACTCCGCTGGGGATAAGAAGACTTCGCCGAGGACGATCTTTCCGTGGCTTTTGGCTGAGGATAACCCAGTTATACCCTGGTGGGGAAATAACCTTTGAATAAAGCCGGGGGAGCGTTTGTGCTCTGCAGGGGGGAGCTTCCAGAATCTACTGGGGATAAGCTTCCTGCTGGGGAGATGATTCAGCTATCCTGGGAAATCTTTAGACTAGACTCTCCTGGGGAAATTTTTGAGATATATTAGGGAAGTGGCTCCGCTGAATGTCTGTATACCCCCGGGGAACAATCTTAGATCAATACTGCCGGGGATGCTTGTTAAGAATGTTTGTATATTATGCCGAGGAATGTTGAGATTTGCAGGGGATACCCAACTTCCTTAATGCTGACAGGATAACTCTGCTTGGGGAGAGTGCATTGACTTGCTGGCTCACTCTCTGGGGACTTAAGATATCTTGGTTATGTTCTTCAGCTGAACCTACCTTGGTACCTTGATGGACAGAGCAATTAGATTGCTTAGACAACTCATTATTGCCCCTGTTTCTGATGTTACCTGTAATTAATCCTTTGTTTCGTATGCAAATATTTATAAGTTAGCAGTTATTGTCAAATACATATATCATAAATTGAATCTTGGACGTTCTTCACAAAACAAAACAGAAAAAGGAAAAACAATAGTTGGCAATTTGTCTGAAAAGAGTATTTATATTGATTTTTGAATTTGTCTGTAAATAGGCGTTTTATGTACAAGAGGCTGACGTCCTAGTAAGAGAACGCCGCCGAACAGAAGAGTTTATACAATTTGTACAAAGGGAAAACAAAACAGCTATGTGAAAAGAATAATCCCACTGGGTTCCAACTCTGCTACCGCCTTTATATCTTCGAGCGTCTCATCACTTTGCTGCTCAGTTGACAATGAAGCTGATTGATCGATGTCGTCTGAACTTGATAGTTGATACCGGATTCTGAATGCAAAGTGATCCAATGAGACATAGTATTACGCTTCAATCCCTAACTTTTGCCTGGACCGCCCTTTCGGGTTTTCAGTCCACCGGGATACCCATTTTTTCCCAAGCCGCCTTTTCAGGTTTTCGACTTGCCGGGTGTACAGATTTTTTTTTATTTCATCCCTCATTTTGCCCGAACCCTTTTGGTTCGCCGGGAAGGCCTAATTTTTGCCTAGGTATGTCAACCTAGTGGGTCTTTTATCATGCGTAGTATCTTTTTACTATGTTTGCATTGGCGGGGTGAGGAAGGTCGTCACCATCCATGGTGGTTAGGATCATGGCTCCTCCTGAGAACACATGTTTAACCACAAATGGCCCTTCGTACGTAGGGGTCCATTTGCCCCTGGGATCACTCTGAGGAAGGATGATACGTTTGATTACCAGATCCCCAACTTAATATTCTTGTGGTCTGACTTTCTTGTTAAATGCCCTGATCATCCGTTTTTGATATGTTTGACCATGACAAATAGTGGTGAGTCTCTTTTCGTCGATTAGATTTAACTGATCAAGTCGTGTCTGGATCCAATCATCTTCGCTCAGATCTGCATCCTTCATTATCCGGAGAGAGGGTATCTGCACTTCGATCGGCAAGACTGCCTCCATGCCGTAGACCAAGGAGAAGGGTGTTGCCCCGGTTGACGTTCTTGCTGAGGTACGGTACCCATGAAGAGCGAACGGTAACATCTCGTGCCAATCTTTATAGGTCACTGTCATCTTCTGCACAATCTTCTTGATATTCTTATTCGCTGCTTCTACAGCCCCATTCATCTTCGGCCGGTAAGGAGAAGAATTGTGGTGCTGTATCTTGAATTGCTCGCAGAGCTCAGTGATCATCTTGTTATTGAGATTGGTACCGTTGTCCATAATGATTCTCTCTGGGATGCCGTACCGACAGATCAGGTTGTGCCGAATGAACCGTGCCACAACATTCTTGGTTACAGTGGCGTAAGAAGCTGCTTCGACCCACTTTGTAAAGTAATCGATCGCTACCAGGATGAAGCGATGCCCATTGGATGCCGTAGGTTTAATCTCACCGATCATATCTATGCCCTACATTGCAAACGGCCAAGGTGCTGTTAGGACATTCAGAGGAACTGGAGGAACGTGCACCTTGTCTACATATATCTGGCATTTATGGCATGTCCGAGAATGTTGGTAACAATCAGCTTCCATTGTGGACCAGAAATATCATGCCCGAAGGATCTTCTTTGCCATGGTATGTCCACTGGAATGCGTTCCGAAGGTCGAATCATGGTTTCGCTTGTATAGAATGTCGTTGCTGAGGAAGAACTTCGCC
This sequence comes from Vicia faba, assembly GCA_948472305.1. Lineage (NCBI taxonomy): Eukaryota > Viridiplantae > Streptophyta > Magnoliopsida > Fabales > Fabaceae > Vicia > Vicia faba. The sequence goes on along the minus strand of OX451739.1, from coordinate 1,632,536,315 downwards.
GCGAACCTTCTCAGAAACTTCTTATCATTGACAGACGCACCTTCAGGGTATTCCTGAGCTTCCAAGTATCTCTTCACTTCATGGTACCAAGGTTTCTCAGTCACTACCACATCCTCAAGATCACAACAGTATGCTGGTTCATCCAGTTTCCAGATAATGACCCGGGGAGCCTCATTGTCCCATTTGACTTTGAACATGGAAGACATCGTAGCTAACGCGCCTGCCAACTGATTCTCCTCTCTTGGGAAGTGTTCAAAAGTTATCTCTGTGAAATGGGGAATCAATGTCAACACACATTCTTTGTAAGGAATAAGATTCGGATGTTTCGTATCCCACTCGCCTTTGATCTGATTGATCACGAGAGCGGAATCTCCGAAGACACTCAGAAACTTGATCCTTAAGTCGATCGCAGCTTGAAGACCCATGATGCATGCCTCATACTCTGCCATGTTGTTGGTGCAGTTGAAACATAGCCGGGCAGTAAGTGGAGTATGAGTGCCTTGAGGGGATATGATCACAATGCCGATACCGTTACCCAACACATTGGAGGCTCCGTCAAAGTGCATAGACCATCGGGATCCTTCCTCAGGTCCTTCATCCGGTCCAGGTACTTCACAATCAGTCACTATCATGATGCTCTCGTCCGGAAACTCGAAGTTCATTGACTGATAGTCGTCTACTGCCTGGTGTGCCAAGTGGTCTGCCAATACACTTCCTTTGATAGCTTTCTGGGTCGTGTACTGGATGTCGTATTCCGTCAAGATCATTTGCCATCTTGCTATTCTCCCAGACAGAGCAGGCTTTTCAAATATGTACTTTATTGGATCCATCTTTGAAATCAACAAGGTAGTGCGAGTCAGCATATACTGTCTCAGCCGGCGAGAAGCCCATACCAAAGCGCAGCAAGTTTTCTCGAGCAGTGAGTATCGGGTCTCACAGTCGGTAAACTTTTTGCTAAGGTAATAAATTGCATGCTCTTTTCGGCCAGACTCGTCATGCTGGCCCAGCACACACCCCATTGAGTTGTCTAGTACTGTCAGGTATAGTATCAGAGGTCTCCCTTCAACCGGTGGCATAAGGATGGGTGGCTCTTGGAGATACTCTTTGATTCTGTCAAAAGCGGCCTGACATTCATCATTCCAACGTACTACCTGATCTTTCTTCAGCAGCTTGAAGATTGGCTCACAGGTAGTAGTTAGATGCGAGATGAACCGGGCAATGTAATTCAGGCGTCCTAAAAAGCCTCTGACCTCTTTCTCTGTCTTGGGAACTGGCATATCTTGAATGGCTTTAACCTTGGCAGGGTCCACTTGAATACCCTTATCACTTACAACGAAGCCTAGTAACTTTCCAGATCTAACCCCGAAGGTGCACTTGTTCGGGTTCAACCTCAGCTTGTACAGTTTCAAACGGTCAAACAGTTTCTGCAGATGGTCAAGGTGTTCCTCCTTAGTTTGGGACCTTGCAATCATATCGTCGACATACACTTCAATCTCATGATGGATCATGTCATGAAATAAAGCAACCATGGCACGTTGGTAGGTTGCCCCAGCATTTTTCAACCCGAATGGCATGACCTTGTAGCAGAAGGTGCCCCACTGAGTAACAAAGGTAGTCTTTTCCATATCTTCAGGATCCATCTTGATCTGATTATAACTTGAAAAACCATCCATGAAGGAGAACACCTTGTGTTGAGCAGTATTGTCAACCAGAACGTCAATGTGAGGTAGGGGAAGTCATCCTTGGGGCTGGCCCTGTTCAGATCCCTGTAGTCAACACACATTCTGACCTTACCATCTTTCTTTGGCACTGGAACCACGTTGGCAACCCACTGAGGGTAAGAAGTCACTGCAAGAAAACCGGCGTCAAATTGCTTCATAACCTCAGCTTTGATCTTTTCAGACATCTCTGGGCGCATACGACAGACCTTTTGCTTAACCGGAGGGCAGTCTTCCTTGGTAGGCAAATGATGGACCACAATGTCGGTATCCAACCCGGGCATGTCTTCGTAGGACCAGGAAAAGATCTCCACATAATCATGTAGCATCTGAGTCAACCGTTGCTTCACGCTAAGCTCCAGATTGGCACCAATCTTAACCTCCTTTCGGTCTGTCTCAGTACCCAGATTTATCGTTTCTACTGGCTCTTCATGTGGTTGAATTGCCCTCTCTTCCTGGAGTAACAGTCTTGCAAGCTCACCAGGCACCTCGCAATCATCTTCACCTTCGTCTTCGGCTAAGTTGATCGGATTTTCGAAGTCATAACTGGCAGTAGCAGAGTCGTTACCAGTGAGATCCAGAGTGGATTGAAACCTGTATGGGTGAGTGTGTGTAAATATAGTTGTTTTGCAATATATAAAGAAAGAGAGAAGGATAGGGAGCACAAGATTTGAAATGTGAAAAAAACGTCCAAGGTCTTTATTCATGATATATGGAAATGACAGTTAATAAGCCCTCACAAATGAAGCCAACGGTGCCCCGGGTAAGACACTGGGCCATAAAGTTTCAGTTTATTATTTATTACAAATAACAAAACAAAGGAATTCATTAATGCGTAACAAAAGTAACAGGTGTATGATCTTTTGCGGTCCAATTGTTCAATCCATTGTTAGTCGTCGGGTAGATCCAGCTATCAAACTCCGATTCTTCCACTTCATCATCATCCCGGATAGCATTCACTCCATGGTCAGGCAGGGGAGCTGTTACCACATTAGGCTTCTCAGGTGCCTCAAACTGTACCTCCTTCGCATCAATAAGGTCCTGCACCTTGTTTCTTAGGGCCCAGCAATCATCAGTAGAATGCCCTGGGCTATCGGAGTGATAAGCACAGCGGGCATTTGGGTTATACTTGGGGGATGCAATATTCACAACTTTTGGAGCCTCTCTGACGGTTACCAAGTTGGTCGATAGTAACTGCGGCAAGATTTGTGACAAGGTCATACTCAGCCGAGTGAATTCTCTTCTGGGTCTCTCACCCCTTGGTTGGTTAGGTTGCCGAGGAGCGGCAGCAGGCTTAGCAATTACCACCGTGTTGACAGCTTGGCGGCGCTCTGGTTTATCTTGCCTCCTAGGCCCATACACAACACTGGCCTCCTTCTTAAAAGGTTTCTTCTCATAACTTGAAGACGCACCTTTCTGAATCTTTCCTGACTTCATACCAGCCTCTATCCTTTCCCCAGTAAGAATAAGGTATGTGAATCCTGCAGATGAATTGCCAATGAGATGATTGAAGAATGGCCCGGATAGGGTCCCCAAGAACATATCTACCAATTCACGGTCAGTTAATGGTGGTTGCACCCTGCCAGCCAAATCCCTCCACTTCTGTGCATACTCTTTAAAACCTTCTCCCGATCCTAGCGACATACCCTGGAGTTGGGTACGTGTAGGAGCGAGGTCGGAATTATATTGATACTGCTTGTAAAAAGTAGTAGCCAACTCCTCCCAGTTACGAACCTTGGTTCCATCCAGCTGATAGAACCATTCGAGATGAGTCCCTGAAAGACTCTCCTGGAAGAAGTGGATCCACAAGTTTTTGTCCACTGTATACGGCTGAATCTTCCGCACATAAGATCTGAGATGTAACTTAGGGCAGGACGCCCCGTCATACTTTACGAAAGATGGTGCTTTAAACTTGTGCGGGATGATCACACCAGAAGATAAACCCAAGTCTCCGAAATCCAAACCAGGCACTTGTTGAATTTCCATGGCGTTCAGACGGTCTTCCAACTGCTTGTATCTGTCTTCAGCTGAAGGATACTGTTCCTCATTAAAATCAGTCTCGTTGTTAGAGACCACCGGACTTGGAGCCCTTCCCCCCTGGGGACTGCCTTTGCCTACAGAAGAACCAGCTTCCTCATTCTGCAGTGTATTACCAAATCTCCGGCCCGTGTTGAATAGAACTGTTCTCTTCTTCTTCTTCTTCTTAACCAGCAGAGCCTTCAGCTCCTCTTGACGTTGAGCCAAACCCATGATTAGCTCCTGAAATTGGGCGTTCTGCGCCTGAAGGGCCTTGATAGACTGCTCGGTAGATGATTCAGGGTTCATGATGCTGAAATAAACAGCGAAGAACATTAAGCAACCTGAAAACAAGAGTACCTGTGATGCACATGATGAATGGGATGTGTATGATTTATGTTTTCAAAGACAATCGGGAATCAACTTTGTAAACAAGAGGAACACACTTCATTAGATTCAACTTTGAAATTTAAATTGTTCAACAGGTTGCCCTTAGGCATTACATAAAGAATGGAAATACAAAAAAGGGAAATAAAAACTGTAAAAGAACATCCAAAGTTCATCATTGATCCCAGGGTCTCCTATTCTCAGTACGGATGTAGTCATTCAGAGCTCGCTCATTTTCCAACTGCTTTGTCAGCTTCTGGATCTTCAATTCCTGCTCGTTGAACTTTTCCCGATAAGAATCCCGTTCCTCTCGCAGTTGCGCCCAAGACCTCTTTAGTGTCTCATAATCAGTGGGTATCTGAGGAGGGAGGACAGTTGGAGGAACCCCATCCTTGTCAGGATACTCAAGAATGACGGGTTTGACAGCTTCATATGGCATACCTAACTTCTGAGCACGAATGCGGACCCATTTGTAGTAGGCTTCCATAAGTAGAGAAGTCTTTGGTCCCAACTCTTGTGGGTCAGCTTTGTGAATTCTGTCCCAAGCCTTGATGAACCTACGACGCAGCTCGTCACTATCCACCTGAAACTCAAAACTGATGTGAGGTACCAACATCTCATGAGGCCCTGCTCTTCTGGCCCTTCCAAACTGACGGAGAGCTAGACATGGATTATAAGAGATTCCTCCTTGGGTACCAATCAAAGGAACATTAGGATATTCTCCGCAACGATCAATAACAACTACCTCATCCAAACCTCTGAAAGTCCAAATGATGTCCTTATCAGTGAGAGACATTAACCTATGAGCCCAACCTCTTCCTTCTTTGTTCTTCAACACGAACTTAGGGAGGTGCGAAATAAACCACCTCACCAACAAAGGGATGCAACACCACAGAATTCCTTGTCTTCGGGCAGTACGAGCATAAAGTTGTTGCATGATATCACCCAAGAGAGTGGGCACAGGGTTCCGAGACATGAAGATCCTGATGGCAGTGACATTAATGAAGTTGTCAGGATTAGGGAACAAGACTAGACCATAGATTAAGAGAGCCAGGATGTCTTCATATGCCCTAAAGTCCAAGTCATTCCAGAAACTGTTAGCTTTACCAATCAGAAACTTGGCCAAGAAACCCTTAACTCCGCTTCAGTCACCCAGTTGTCCATTACTTCTTGGTGGGACAAGGGAAGAGCTGCAGCAACCTCCTCAAGCCTAAGAGTCTTTTCCCAACCAGTGTAGGGGGTCTGATCCAAGATAGGGATACCAAGCAAATCAGAGAACTCTTCCAGGGTAGGGACCAGCTGGAAGTCTTGAAAGGTGAAGCACTGGTACAGGGGGTTATAGAACTGGGTCAGGACACTCATCAACTGTTGGTCCCACTTTGTCGTGACTAAACTGAGAAGAGAGCCATGCCTCTGGATGAAAGAAGTAGTATTTGGAATTCTGCTAACCAACTCTTCAAGCAACTCAGGTGGGTGAACAAAGTTAAACCGAATAGTATTCCTTCGCATAGGCATCATGATATCCTACAAAACAGAGCAAAGGTGAAACCCTCTTGTCTTTGAAATGGTCAGTCCTTATGCAGGATGCATGCAATGTTTATGATGGCATGATGTTATGATAAAGCACACCACAAATATTCACAAAGGCAAACATGATAAGGCACACAAGTCACACAAGACAGCCCTTAGAGTTTAGGCCAGCATGAGGTCTAGGTATTACCCTCTTTCAGTTTGTTGGTTAAGACCTGTCCTATCAGAAGTAACCGGGTTCTAGAGGATCCCAATATCACTGACTACCCTCAATCGGTCATAACTCCAGCATCGCAATCTTTTCTTGCGGCCAGAACCATCACGAGAGTTTAGCCTCAATGGGCGTAGCATACTGCTACTGTTCTATTGGCCAAGTTGGGTCATTTAAGGTTCTAAGGTCGGTTGGTGCTTAATGACTCCTCAGAAGACCCATATTCTCCTCGTTGCAACACAAGGGATATCGGTACAGACCAAGGTGCTACACCAACGTAGCCACTGCTTCACCCATGTCACTCTACGCCGGATAGGTCCCTCACAGCTTATGCTACCTAACAGGGTATCCCCAGATCCGGGTTAGGATCTATGTAACTCCGATGCAACCCACAATAATAAAGCAAACAAAGCACAACAATTGAAAACACAGTTATGAACTATCCTAAGGTACACCTCACTTTATAAGAGTCCCCAGCAGAGTCGCCGGTTCTGTGATTGGTGGATCTGGAACTGACTGTTTAATGCTGGTTCGCGAAATGTCGCGGAAGTAAGAGTCGCCACCGTCTTTTATTTTCTCCAAACATGGACAGGACAAAAGCACAGCAAAATTCCTTATGAGATAGTTTCTCGGTTCGGGAGGTAGATTTATAGAAAGGGAAGGTGTTAGCACCCTTTCTATCCATGGTTATCCATGGGCTCTTAGATACTTGCTCATTTGTGTTTTCAAAAGTGTTTGCTTTTCAATCGTGAGTGGGTTTGAAAAAGTTTCGTTTAAAAGTTTCAGTTCGACTCTTGTATCCGTCCTCAAGAGTGTTTGAAAAATTGTTTTGAAAGCTTTTTGAAAAGTGTCGGTGTGAAAAGAGTTTTTGATTTGTTTTTGAAATAGAGCAAGTATCTATGAGTCATCCACCTACCCTAAGGAATTAGGCTGTGTAAATGTCCTTAAGGTAATGCCATCCCACCATTTAGGGGTAGGTAGCACCACCGTTGGAAGTGTTCGGGTCAATTCGAGGATTAGGGACAGTGTGGTCACCAGAGCAACAGTAGGACACCTTAGAAGCTACCCCCATGCCATGTTCATGGACATGAGGACTTACTAAAACGTCCTATACTCGACGACCACGTTTCGAGGGGCAAGGCAACAGTGAGGCGTACCCTAAGAGTGGTGTGTGAACTTGTGTATCATTTTCAGTTATGTTTTATCTTGTCATGCATTATGGTGATCTACGCTTTGATTTTATTTGGGCCATTCATTCTTTCATGCAAAATTTAGCAGTTAAGGGTGCGGAAATTAAAGTGCGGAAAATAAAGTCCTACGCTATTACAAGGCGCGGGTCTATACATCGCCAAATTAACAAAGACCCGTTTTTTTAATAAAATGCAGAAAGTAAATAAATTTCCTAATTACTATTACAAAGCTTGGGCAATTACATAATATTTGGAATAAAATAAAATAAATGCGCGAAAAGGATAAAGAATCGAATGTTCGAGGGCGTTGGACCCTTTAAAGAAATTAAATGAAATTAAAAATTAATTAATGATTAAATAAAGAAAAGAAGTTATTTTTTATGGTTTTTGATATTTATGAAATAAAGAAAAAAGAATTAAAATTAGAAGTTAAATAAAACCCTAGCTCTAAGTTGTTTTTAATTTTTTAAGAAAAATATTTAAGTTTTAACCTAATTTACCCTAATTAATTAATGACATGTTTATTTACAAAATTAATTAATAGTTAATAATAATAATAAGAAGAAAAAATTATTTATTAAAAGAAAAGGTAAAAATGCTAAAAACCCTAATTTCTATGTATTTTAGTTATTAAGAAAAGAAAAACATTTAAATTTTAAAACCTAATTTACTAAATTGATTATTAAAAGTTTATTTACAAAAATATATTTAAATTAAATTTTAAATAAACATTTTTTTGATTTTTTGATTTTTATTATGAAAATGATATTTTGTGAATTAAAAGAAACAATTAAAATAATTAAAAGAAAAGAAAAGGAGAGAAAAAGAAATACAAACAATGGGGGGTCTGACCCAATTTAGGAGGTGTATTGGAGTGATTTTTGGCCCAAGAATGCAGGGCCCTTTGGACTTTCTGGAATTGCGTATGGCATGGTTGACCAGCGTACATGGTGGAATTCACATGATGGCCTTTGGATGAGATCTCATGGGCGCGTGGCAAGCAAGCAAGCGAGGGTGCACGATGAACCATTGGATGAGTGCAACGCTGGAACATGTTTTGACAAAAATCATTGAGATTATGGGGGACCTGGGAATCGAACCCAGGTCCCAATACCTGCAAGCCAGCGCATCAACCAATGGAGCTAGTGCGTTTCTTTGTTAGTTTAGTGGAACATGAATAATATAATAGAAAAAAGCAATATTATGCTGAACAAATCAAAAACGCGCCAATTATTCAAACTGACCAACCACATTCCAACAACTCAGCGTCCTCTTCCTTGTTTCTTTGTTTTGCCTGAAAATAACAAATAGATAGCGGGGGTTTTAAACCCCCACTAAACTCAAACAGATAAAATAGTGATTAGCTCCTGGGCAAATATAAAAAGGGCGCGAGTAGTGGCTTTGCTTCGTCTGGAGGTCACGATTTCAATGGTATCAATTTGATTGTCCAATTTTTCCAGATGAAGAAACCCCTCTTTTGGAGCTTCTGAAACCCTAGCAAGCGTTAATGGAAACTTTCTATACAGGCATTATTAATTCAATTCAAAGACACCAATAGCTTCAGGACGCTCATGTTAGTATAAATCAATGATTGAAATTCACAAATAATGCATAGAAAATGAAACACGATTATGAAAATTTTATGAACAAATGCAACGTGGTTCTACCAATTCTTGAGGTCAGGGGTTGTGTTCTTGATTGCAATCCCTTCCTGGATGTCTTAGCAAGCTTTTGGAATAGCTTTTAGGCCTTGAAACGTGCAGCAGCTATGAAAACAGTTTCCAATATTTTGTCCAAAATTGCAAGTTTTGTTCTTGATTCTCTGCGCAGCTTTTGTGTCCTTTGTATTAGGTTTCTGTTATGCCTATGTAAGTGAATGAATTAGGTTAGAAAGACCAAGCCCAAAGTCCTTGAATCAATGCTTTGAATATTTGATTTTGTCAAATCTTTTCCAATCTCTTTTCATGCCAATTATGCCAATTATGGAAGATTCTTTCCTTGGTGATTGACACACGAGATATTTGATTCATAAAGAGTGAATATGCTGCACAAAAAGATTCAAAACACATGATTTAGTATTTTTCTCATAATTAATTTTAATTAAATGAATTAATGGGATTAAAAATTCAATTAATTAATTAAAAATAAGAAAATAACTCCCTTTTATCTTAATGGGTCGTGCATGGCTTTTGGGTGATGATTCATGGAAGAAATTGAGGCCCATTAGCAATTTTGAGGCATTTGAAGTAAAGTTGACTTTTCAAAATTCCCAAATATTTCCCAACTTCCACAAGGCATATCTTGCTCAATGTTTAAGCTTTGATCATGTTCTTGGACATTTTGGAAAGGTCTTGAAGTCCTATAACCAATGTCTTTGGTCCCATGTCATTTTGATTTACCAATCTCAAGTTATGGTCTTTGACTTAAAGTGCCTTTTTGTTGACTTTTGAAAATGACCTATAATGTTGAGATTGATAACTTTTTGTGAGAGCATTTCTTGGACTTGAAGTGTGAGGACGAGTTGTAGGAAATGTCATTCTCTTCAAAATGAGCTTTGGATGGAATTTTTCTGATAAACCATGTGGAAGTTATGCCCTGGTCAATTTGCAGTTGACTTTTTCAGCTGTCCAAAAATAGAAACTTTTGCATCTTGAGACTTTTTGAGTCATGCCTTGAGAATCATGATCAAGACAACAACTCGCCCCAGTGGTCAACACGTCAGCGTCCAAGGCATTAGTGGCTGGAGGTCAGGGGTTCGATCCTTGCCTCCAGCACTTTGTATTTTCTTCATGCTTTTCAGGTGATTGCACGCATGCTCAGGCTTGGACTATACCATACTCCCTCATCCTTCCAAGCGCCAGATGGCCAAAGGGCCAGATCTGGTGGCCAAGCGTTGAAGGTCCACCAAAACGCTGGTCAATGCGTGTGTACCAGATCCAAAAAGTCAAAAGGGCCAGCATTGTTAGGCCTACCGATTTGCTACTCACACCCTCAAATCAGGCCCATTACCTCCTTTCTCTTATATCTTTATATTTTTATTTAATTGTTTTATTTTATTTTAATTAATTTCTAACCAATAACTTTTTTTCCTTTTATTAAAAAATCACAAAAAATACTTTTTTTATCCAATCAAATTTTAAAAAATTTATTTTTATTAATAATTACTAACCAACTAATTTAGGTTTTTAATTCTAGAAAACTCTAACTTATTTTTGTAAAATAATTAAAATTAATTAGATTTATTTAGGTTTTAACTACTAATTTAATTAATTTTATTTTCTTTCTTAAAATAACAAAAACCCAAAAATATGTCATAATTTATGTTTCATTAATTAATTTATTTTATAATTAATTTAGTAATTAATTTAGGACTTAATCTCTTTTCTCAAATAAAAACAACAAAAAGATAGCATTTTCTTTCAAAAGGGTCAAAACCCTAAATTTCGCACTCGATTTAATTTCCCGCGCGCTTTATTTATTTGTATCCAATAATGTACCTGCTTCCGGATTGTAATAGTTAAATAGCCGATGAAAATACCCGACGCCTTGTAATTTAAATTCCGCATTTTAATTCTGCAAATTACAGCTGCTAGATGTTTGATAATAGGGTTTGCATGACAAGACTGAATGCTTAAACTAAAATCAAATTAGAACACCCGTAACATGTACAAAGATAAGAATAACTAAAAACGACACCCTCGCACATGCACACTCTTAGGGTACACCCCACTTGGTTGCCTTCGTACGCGGTCATTGAGTATAGGTCACTTTAGAGGTCGTCCTCTTGTCTAAAAGATCATAGTCGCCTCGAAACGGTTGCCTCAGATATTGTTGCCTCAAACAAATGATCTAAGACATTAGGGTTACCGCTAAAGTGTCCTAACATTGCTTTGGTGACCGTATATCCCTCATTCCAATTGACCCTCAAACTCCAACGCCGATGCTACCCACTCATTAATAGTGGGATATCATTGTCTAAAGGAAATTACCATAGAACGATTCCTTTTTCGAGTAGGTAGATAGTTCTTAGATACTTGCTCTTTCAAAAACAGAACTTTTTTCACACTTACACTCCTTTTCGAACAAAGTTTTCAAAAAAACACTTCATTACACTCTTGAGGACAGAAGCAAGAGTTAAATCAAAGTTTCAATCAAAAACTTTTTCAAACCCACAAGCACAAAGAAAACAATTTTGAAAACAATTGAGCAAGTACCTAAGAGCCCGTAGATAACTACGGATAGAAAGGGTGCTAATACCTTCCCTTTCTATAATCTACCCCCCGAACCCGAGAAATATCTCGAAAAAGGAATTTTTCTGTGCTTTTTTCCTTTCCTTGTTGGATAAAATAAAAGTCGGTGGCGACTCTTGCTTACCGCGACATTTTGCAAACAAAAAACGCAAAACACAAACCAGCATTCCAAAAAATAATCAGTTCTTCCCACCGTATCACAGTTGCCATTATTAGGGCTTTGAAACAGCCATGGCACGAATAAGACGATACAAGCACTTTGAGCGAAACTAAGGCCATATTTGGATTCCTGGGAAAATTTCAAGGGGAATAGGGTCTTTTGTGCCTCTTAATCCTCATGTTTTGCTGGTTTGAACGTTAGGGTTGGTCAGAGAAGACGACTGGAGCACAACTCCGGTGTTGTTGACCCCAGCTGACTCAGGCGTACGCATGTGTGGCAATTCCTCATGTTATGATTGGTTCGTTTCAAATACCAGGGGCCCACAGTGTTTACGTGCTTTGACAACTCAGCATTTACTTTCGTTTCATATTGTATTGTTATGTTTTATTTATATTCACGAATGAATAACCAGCACAGATGGCAAGGCAAGCGAGCATAAGAGGGGAATGACCTGGGTTCGAGTCCCAGGTCCAGTATTTTGCTATTTTCTGATTTATTCATTGCAGATCCAGCACACTACACTCCCAGACGTGCACCATGTGGCATGTGCTCATCACCATTGGATCATCCACGCCCAAGATCCATTACCTCAGTAATGCATCCCCATGATGGACCTCCCTAACACAACAACACTAGATCCAGCGCAACTGTGCGCTACCAGATCTGGTCTTTGACACAATTCAGTAGCATACCCTCCAGTTTGGGTTTCACACCCCCCATCAGGCCCATTTTTCAATTTCTTTATTCTTTTTATTTTGTTTATATCTTTAGTTTATTCTTATTTTATTATAAAAATCAGAAAACCAGAAAATCATAAAAAATTAGGATTAGAGTTTTTTTTTTTTTAAATTAACTTTTTGCAAAATTGATTAATTTAATTAACTTTAATTTATTTTCTTTAATTTAAAATTAAGTAGAATTTAGGTTAAATCTTAAATCTATTTTTTTCACATAAAATACCAAAAAAAAATATTTTTCTTTAATTAATTAGATTTAGGTTAAGATTTCAAATATTTTTCTCAATAATAAAAATACAAAAATATTTTCTCTTTAATTGGTTAAATTTTTTAGGACTTAGACTTTATTCCCGTCTTAATTCTTCACGCGTTTATCTCTTGCCGTACTATTATTTTTCAATTAATGTAACTGTTGACGGTTTGTAATAGTTTTAAATTAGGGTTTTATTTACTGCATATTCTCCAAGTTTGGTTATGTAACCCCTCCCCGAAGCCTTGTAATAGTTAGGACTTTTAATTTCTCGCACTTTTACTTTCTGCTATTATAAACTGCTAGGTGATTGATGATAGGATTGTATGCGAAAGACAAATGAAATTAAAAAGGTAGAAAACCCTAATTGTGCAAAGATAAATAAACTAAAAAATAACCACTTGCACATGCTCACTCCTAGGGTTTGCCCCACTTCGGTTACCTTCGGTAAATGGTCGTGAAGTATAGAGAGTTTTAGTGGTTGCCCTCTAGTCCCGAAAGATCAAAATGACCCATTCGAATGTTGCCTCAGAAAGATCTTTAGGACTTTAGGGTAACTACTAAGATTTCCTAACCATTGCTTTTGTGACTGTACTTGTCCCTTCGAATGTCCCTTAAACTCCAAAGATGGAACTGCCTACTCCTTAATAGTAGGATAGCGTTGTCTAAAGGAATAATAAAATGAACAAACTTTTTGGAGTAAGTAAAGACTCTTAAGTACTTTCTCAAAACAACAAAAACTCCTTCACATGAACACTTTCAAAAAGTTTTCAAAAACAACTTCGTCACACACTTGAGGACAGATACAAGGGTTACCACGAAGTCAAACAAAAACTTTGCTAAACACACACAAGCAATTTCAAAATGAGCAAGTACCTAAGAGCCCATGGAAAACCACAGATAGAAATGGTGCTAACACCTTCCCTTTCTATAATCTAACCCCCCGTACTCAGAAACTTCTCGAAAAAAGGTTTTTTCTTTTCTTTTTCCTTTTCCTTTGTTGGATGAAATAAAAGTCAGTGGTGACTCTTGCTTACCACGACATTTGCGAACAAAAAACGCAAACCAGTATAACAGTCGATTCTGCCACCGTATCACAAAACTGGCAACTCTGCTGAGGAATGCTTAATAAGTGGGGTATACCTTAGGATCTAGGTCATTTTTAAATTTCTTTCTTGTTTACTTTGCTTGTTTTATCTTTAAGGGCTTTTGCTTGGGTATTGTTAAAGATCTTACAGCCGGATCTGAGGGGCACTTACTAGGTAAACATCAATAGATCGTGGAGAATGTATAGCATAGACCGATATGGTTTAAGCGATGGCTGTGTTAGTGTGACACTTGGGTTGGTACCGGTATCCTTCGTATGGAAACGAGGAGAATACGGGGTCGCCGCATGGTGTCGTGAAGCACTAACGAACCTTAGAACCTTAGTTGAACAAACTTGTCCATTAGAAAGTAGTGAGATAGCCGGCCTCGATATAAAGCTGAAAATTGGTTGATACTCGATGCTATACTCATTGAGATCAGACTTTAGGGATATTTCGACCGCAAGAAAAGATTGCCTGAGCTGAAACAACGCCCGATAAAGGATGATTAGTGATATAGAGAATCCTTATAACCCGGTTACTTTTCTAAGACAGGTTTAAAACCAACTAAACTTCAAGAGGGTACTTATCTTTAACCTCATGCAAGCCTTTGAACATAAGTTCTATTGTGTGCTTTGCTTGTGTGTGATTTACTCCATTTGAATATAACATCATGCATCATAACATTGCATCCATTCTCATTACACTAACCATTTCAAGGACCTAGGGAATTTATCTTTGTTCTGTTTTGCAGATCATGGCCTTCGCTCGTAGAAACACTATCTGAATCAGCTTTATGAGAATACTTGTCCAGCTCAAGGAGCTAGTATCAAGGGTTCCTGAAACTTCTTCGTTCACTAAGATACATGGTCGACTTCTCAACCCGGTTACTTCGAGCTTTGATGAAAAGATGATGGGGGTACTCTTTCAGTTCTTTGATCCCAAGAACCACTGCTTTACCATTCCAGACTATTAGTCGGTGCCTACCATGGAAGAGTTCTTTCAGTTATTGGACCTGCCTATTCTTGACCAGATTCCTTTCACAGGTTTAGAAGAAGTTCCCAAGCCAGAGATCATTGCCTCAGCTTTGCATCTGAAACGGGCCGACGTGGTATCCAATTGTGAAACAAGAAGCGGAGTCAAGGGTCTTCTAGCCAAGTTCCTAATAGAGAAGGCCCAGCTGTTTTGGAATGATTTGGACTTTCAGGATTTTGAGGAGGTTTTGGCCCTTCTAATTTATGGGTTAGTACTGTTCCCTAATCCAGACTTGCTCATAGACATGAATGCTAGCAATATCTTCCTCTCTCACAACCCTGTGCCTACTTTGCTCGGAGATATCTTGCATGCTCTCCACACTCGTACCATGAAAAGAAGAGGGGTTCTTATGTGCTACATGATATTACTATCGAGGTGGTTTATTTCTCACCTCCCTAAGTCAGTGCTGAAAAATGAAGAATGTTTGGGTTGGTCGCAAAGGATAATGTCACTTTCTCACACGGATATTCTCTGGTATTCCCGATCTATGGGAGATATTTCTATTATTGACCGCTGCGGGGAATTCCCTAATGTCCCACTACTTGGCATTAGGGGAGGTATAACTTATAATCCTTATTTGACTCTGCGACAAATTGGTTACGCTCGAAGGGATGGTCCTCACGAGATGCTTATCCAGGGTATAATGTTCAACCATGAGGATGATGTTCAGGGGTATCTCCAGAGGTTCATACGAGCCCGTGGCATGATAAACAGATCTGAGGTCCAGACTTTGGGGCTGAAGAATTCCCTTCCTATGGAATCTTATCTCCAATGGGTACGAGCTCGTGCTTAGAAACTTATGATACCATACATAGTTGTCTTGCCATTGATTGTGGAGCCCGTTACTGAAGGGGATATTCCTTACACGGTTCTTCATCCTGATATGCCCACTGATCTTGAAGAATTACAGAGGTCATGGATTTAGTTGAAGAAGGAGCGGGATACTTATAGGGACCAGTTCTATGCCCAGGAGAAGAAAGTCTTAGAGCTCACAAAACAACTTAATGAGGAAAGAAGCCTTAATGTCTATCTCGGCACGAAGAGGAAGCATTCATGGGAAATTTGATTTTTCTTTTAGATTTTAGAATTTTCAATTGTAACGCTTAAAAGACAGTTTTGTTTTGAATTCTACTAATAAAGTCTTTGTTTCATTTTGGTTCGCAAATTTAAATTTCCTAAAGTCCTTGAAATAATTGCATACGCATATCATCCATGACATTGCATAAACAGGTACCGTAACAGGTGTCTCATATTCTTCACCGTTTATTTCAGAAATAATATATTCTGAATAAAGCATCAAGGATCTCCAGGCACAAAATTCCCAATTTCAGCAAATGTCCGTAGCCTTAGCTAAATGGCAGGAAGATCTGAAGGCCCTTATTCTGAAAGAGAAGAAGAAGAAGAAGAAGACCGTTGGTGTCCTTAATCTGGGCATAAGATTCAAGGGGCCGTTGAAGCAACCAGTTGATCTGACCTTCTCGTCCAAAGAAGGGGAGAATCAAGAGAGAGAGACAAGGGAGGAGGACCCTAACCCTGGAATTTCTGATGATGACACCGACTACAACGATGAATAGTATCCTCCCACTGAGGATAGATACAAACAATTAGAGGATCGGCTGAGCATAATGGAGATCCAAAGAATACCAGGGATGGATTTTGAAGAGCTAGGTTTGGTATCTGGGTTAGTCATCCCACAAAAGTTTAAGGCTCCGGTTTTTGCGAAGTATGATGGGGTGTCTTTTCCCAATCTTCATCTCCGTTCCTATGTGAGGAAGATTCAGCCTCACACTGCCGATAGGAATTTGTGGGTCCATTACTTTCAGGACAGTCTGTCTGGAACTCAACTTGAGTGGTTCTATCAGCTGGAGGGAAGCAATTTCTGCAACTGGGAGGATTTGGCTGCTACTTTTTATAAGCAGTATCAATATAACACTGACATTGGTCCTACCCGTACTCAACTCCAAAGTATGTCCATGATGCAAGTTAAGGCTTTAAGGACTATGCGCAGAAGTGGAGAGATTTGGCAGGGAGAGTCCACCCCTTTGTCTGATAGGGAGTTGGTTGACATGTTTCTTTGGACGCTGTCCGGTCCATTCTTCAGTCACTTGATTGGTAGCTCCTCATCTAGTTTCACCGAGCTGATATTGAATGGAGAAAGGGTAGAAGATGGGATCCGGAGTGGCAAAATCCAGAAAGACACTTCGTCAAGTATAGTGAAGAATCCGTTCACGGGTAAGAAGGCGGCCAGTGCCATTTATAACTCAAGAGGTCTGAGCTGAGCTGAGCACCGTCCAACGATAGGTGCTGTGATGATCCTTAGGCATGCGGCTACTCAACAACAAAACAATCAGCAAAGAGTAGAAAGACCGCAAAGGCAGTTCACCTGGATTAATATGACATTGACTGAGGTTTTACCCCATATGTTAAGATCCAACTTTGGAACCTTAAAGGAGGCTCCCAAGAATGCTAACACCATATCTCCTCAGTAAAATCCAAAAGCTCAGTGTGCTTACCATTCTGATAGTCCAGGTCATGATACAAATGATTGTTGAGCTCTGAGAAATAAGATACAAGATCTAATTGAAGCCAAGGATATTGAGTTTGATGCTCTGGAGAAGCCTAATGTCATAACTGCTCCCATGCCCAAGCACAACCATGGAGTTAATGCCATTGATACTGATCTATTTGTTACCTTTATTGATGAAGTTTCCACTCCTCTCATGACTGTCAAGAAGAATTTGTTGCTGGCCGGTTTATTTCCGGGCTGTGGTGAAGGTTACCACATGTGTTCATCTCTTCCCTCTGATTTCTATTTGCTAAAAACAGGTGTTCAACGCCTGATGGACAGCAGAGAGATTTTGTTTGAAAAGACTCCAATTTCGACTGTTCTGTATGAAGATGTTGCTATCATAACCATTTCCGCCAATCCTTCCAAGGTCTCCTCTAAAAGACCTGTTAGGATTACACCTACTCCAAGAATTTCTCCGTTGATAATCACTTTTCCTGGTCCTGTACCGTACTCCTCGAACAAATATGTCCCTTGGAATTATGGCACTGACGTTTACTATCATGGCGTCAAATAGGATTTGAAGACTGAAGAGGTTGATCCCGATGTCAGTAACATTGTCAGAACCAGCAAAGTTACTCGAAGTGGAAGGGTTTTATCTCCCGAGATCTCCCTGAAGACTATCACTAAGCCTGTTGGTATTCCGTCTATTGTTCCTGCTAGTACTTCAGCTACTACTCCTATCCTTATTCCAGTTGTTACTCCTGTCGATGAGTCATCTGGAACTCGGCGCAAAGAAGCTATAGGTGAGCCTGTTGGAGCAGACCCCTTCGAAGATATCGATGTTGTCTCTATTTTTATGTTCTGAGGCCCATGCAAAGGCTTTGATTGCATTCCTCAAGACTGTTCATGTGCCGCAAGAAACCTCCGTCGACCAATTCAAAGATTGTAAGGCCAGTTTGACTGCTGACAATGGGTTGGATTTTTCAGATGCCGATCTGACATCAAACGGGAGAAAGCATAATGATGCTCTTCATATCTCGATCGAATGCAGGGGCACTACTATGGCTCATGTGCTAGTGGACACTGGATCTTCACTGAACGTTCTGCCTAAGAAGGCTCTTGATCAGCTAGATTGTAAAGGCTTGACCTTAAAGCCTATTAACATTGTGGTGAGGGCTTTTGAAGGATAAAAAAGAATGGTGCATGGGGAGGTGGACATCCCTATCAAAGTGGGTTCCCAGACCTTTGAATCCACCTTCTATGTGATGGATATCAGGCCATCATACTCTTGTTTATTGGGTCTCCCTTGGATCCATGAAGCTGGGGCCGTTACTTCTACGTTGCACCAAATGCTGAAGTATCCAGTGAAGGGGAAGATTGTCAATATGCACGATGAAGAGGAGTATATAGTAAGCCACCTGAACTCTTTCAGGTATGTGGAGATGGACGTGGAATTCATAGAGACTCCTTGTCAAAACTTAGAAGAGGTTCCCCAGATTACAACGTCAATCGAGACTATCACCAGCACCAAACCTCCATTGAAGATGGCTTCTCTCAAGAATGTCAGGGAAATAGTTAAAGAAGGTGGGTGTACCATTTGGGGACAACTCCCTAATTTTCCTTATAAAACTGAAAACTTTGGTTTGGGCTTTACTTCAGGAGCTCAAAGGGATGTTCGACGCGCTCGGGCCAGAGGACCTCCCCTACACATCATCAATCATGGGGTCAACACTATTGAAGAAAGTGATGAGAATTCTGATATTGACAGCTGGATCTCCCCGATTACCAACAGTGGACCTAGTAACTGGACGGCCAGCGATTTTGTACCAATTTCTTTTGTTCAGCAGTAAGTGTCTTACTTGTTTTTCGAATTTGTAATAAACAATTTAAACTCTATGACCTTGTGTCTTACCCGAGGCACAATGGTTCTATTTGTGAGGGTTATTAAATGTCATTTTCATATGTCATCAATAAAACATTGGATGTTTCTTGCATACAAATTTTGCACTCTCTGTTTTTCTTTTATGCTTTTCACTTTATCAATACAGCTATGCTCTTACACACACTCACGTATCAAACTGCAGATCCATATCCACTATGGATCCCATTGATAACAGTTCTGTTATTTCCAATTATAACTTCGAAAATCCGATCAACCAAGTTGGGGACGAAGGTAAGGAAGATTGTGAGGTTCCTCGAGAACTTGCTAGGCTGTTACAACAGGATGATAGGGCTATACAACCTCATGAAGAGCCAGTTGAGACGATAAACTTGGGCACGGAGGTAGACAGAAAAGAAGTCAAGATCAGCACAAATCTGGAGAATAATGTCAAACATCTGTTAATACATATGTTGCACGACTATGTTGAGATCTTTGCCTGGTCATATGAAGACATACCTGGGTTAGATACTGATATTGTGATACATCGTCTGCCGACTAAAGAAGATTGTCCTTAGGTTAAGCAAAAGGTCCATCGTATGCGCCCTGAAATGTCAGAGAAGATTAAAGCAGAGGTCATGAAATAGTTCAACACTAGGTTCCTAGCTATCACGTCCTATCCGTTGTAGGTTACTAACATTTTTCCGGTACCTAAGAAGGACGATAAGGTATGGATGTGTGTGTACTACATAGACCTGAACATGGCAAGCCCCAAGGATGACTTCCTGCTTCCCCATATTAATGTTTTGGTTGACAACATCACCCAGCACAAAATCTTCTCCTTCATGGATGGTTTCTCTGGCTACAACCAAATTAAGATGGCTCCTGAAGACATGGAGAAGACAACCTTCGTCACACAGTGGGGCACCTTTTGTTACAAGGTGATTCCTTTTGGGTTGAAGAATGTTGGGGCAAATTATCAGCGAGCCATGGTCGCCTTGTTCCATGATATGATTCACCATGAGATAGAGGTTTATGTTGATGACATGATAGCCAGGTCTCAAACCAAAGAGGAACACCTTGACCACCTACAAAAGCTATTTGACAGGTTGAAGACATATAAGCTGATACTGAATCCGAACAAGTGCACCTTCAGGGTAAGGTCTGGTAAGCTTCTGGGGTTCATCGTCAGTGACAAAGGTATTCAGGTAGACCTTGCATAGGTAAAGGCCATACAAGAGATTTCATCTCCCCGTACTGAGAAGGAGGTTATAGGTTTCTTGGGACGCCTAAATTATATCGCTCGGTTCATTTCACATCTGACTGCTACTTGTGAGCCAATCTTTAAGCTCCTGAAGAAAGATCAACTGGTAAAGTGGAATGACGAATTCCATACCGCTTTCGAAAGAATCAAGGAATACCTTCAAGAACCACAAATTTTGATGCCTCTGGTTGAAGGAAGACCTTTGATATTGTACTTAAAAGTGCTAGACAATTCAATGGGGTGTGTGCTGGGGCAGCATGACGAGTCTGGTCGAAAATAGTATGCTATATACTACCTTAGCAAAAAGTTTACCGACTGTGAGACAAGATACTCACTGCTCGAGAAAACTTGTTGCACTTTGGCAGGGGCTGCTCGCCGACTAAAACAATATATATTGACTCATACTACTCTATTGATCTCTAAAATGGATCACATCAAGTACATATTCGAGAAGCCAGCTCTCTCCGGAAGAATAGCAAGATGGAAGATAATCTTAACCGAATACGATATCCAATATACAACCCAGAAAGCAATTAAAGGAAGTGTATTGGCTGATAATTTGGCTCATTAGGTCGTGGATGACTACCAGTCCATGAATTTTGAGTTCCTGGACGAGAATATTATGCTAGTGACTGACTACGAAGAACCTGGATCGAATGAAGTACTTGAAGAAGGATCCCGATGGACTATGGTTTTTGACAGAGCTTCGATTGCACTCGATAATGGCATTGGCACTGTAATCATATCTCCTGAGGGCTTTCATACTCCTTTCACTGCCCGACTATACTTCAACTGCACTAACAACATGGCGGAGTATGAAGCCTGTATCATGGGTCTCAAAGCTGCTATTGACTTAAGGATCAAGTTCTTAAATGTTTTCGGGGATTCAGCTTTGGTGATAAGTCATATCAAAGGAGAGTGGGATACGAAGCATCCAAATCTCATCCCGTACAAAGAGCACGTACTGACATTGCTCCCACACTTTGAGGAGGTAACCTTTGAACATTTCCCACGAGAGGAGAACTTGTTAGCGGACGCGCTAGCTACCGTGTCTTCTATGTTCAAGGTCAGGTGGGACAAAGAAGCTCCCTGAATCACCATTGAGAGGTTGGATGAACCAACACACTACTGTGAGATTGATACTGAAGAGGTAGCAAACAAACCTTGGTTTCACGAAGTAAAAAAATATCTCGAGGCTCAAGAGTATCCCGAGGGGGCATCCGTCAATGATAAGAAGTTTTTGAGAAGGTTCGTCGCGAAATTCTACCTCAATAATGGAATCCTCTACAAGCGCAACCATGACTCTACCTTACTGCGGTGTGTATACAAGAGAGAAGCAGAGAGGATTATGACATATTTACATGAAGGTACCTTCAGAACCCATTCAAGTAGACATACCATGGCTAAGAAGATCCTACGGGTAAGATACTATTGGTCCACTATGGAAGCAGATTGTTATCAACACTCCCGAACTTGTCATAAGTGCGAAATCTATGCTGATAAAGTGCATATGCCTCATGTTCCTTTGAATGTCTTGACGACTCCTTGGCCCTTTTCAATGTGGGGAATTGACATGATGGGAGAAACCAGACCTACCGCTTCCAATGGGCATTATTTCATCCTGGTGGCCATCGATTACTTCACGAAATGGGTTAAGGCTGCCTCCTTTGCTACTGTTACCAAGAATGTTGTGGCGCAGTTTATCAGGCATAACCTGATCTATCGGTATGGTGTCCCAGAGAGAATCATCACTGGAAACGGTACCAATCTCAATAACATGATGATCACCAAGCTCTGTAAGCAATTCAAAATACAGCATCATAACTCTTCTCCCTACCGACCGAAGATGAATGGCGCTGTTGAAGCTTCTAACAAGAATATCAAAAAGATCATACAGAAAACGATGGTGACATATAAAGACTGGCACGAGATGTTACCGTTTACTCTTCATGGGTACCTCACTTCAGCACGGACGTCAACAGGGGCAACACCCTACTCTCTAGTATATGGCATAGAGGTTGTCTTGTCTATTGAGGTACAGATCCCTTCTCTGAGGATCATGAAGGATACGAGTTTGAACGAAGACGACTGGATCCAGACTCGACTTGATCAACTGAATCTGATCGATGAGAAGAGACTTACTGATGTCTGCCATGGTCAAATGTATCGAAAACGGATGATCAAGGCTTTCAATAAAAAAGTCAGGCGCCAAGAATATCAAGTATAGGATCTACTGATCAAGCGTATCATACTGCCGCAAGGTGATCCCAGGGGAAAATGGACTCCCACATACGAAGGGCCATTTGTGATAAAAAAACATTTTCTCGGGTGGAGCCATGATTCTGACCACCATGGACGGTGACGACCTTCCTCACAATGTTAATGCGGACATAGTGAAAAGATACTATGCATGATTAAAGAACCGCTAGGTTGACTGACCTAAGCAAAAATAAGGGCTTCCCGGCGGACCAAAAGGGTTTGGGAAAAATAAGGGATGAAAACGAAAAACCTGTACACCCGGCAAGTCGAAAACCTGAAAAGGCGGCTTGGGCAAAAAAGAGTATCCCGGTGGACTAAAAACCCGAAAGGGAGGTCCAGGAAAAAGTTAGGGATGTAAAATGTATCACTATTTCCCATTGGATCACCTTGCGATCAAACCTCAGTATCAACTGTCAATCTCGAACGATACCGATCAATCTAATCAGCTTCGGACAAGCAGCAAAGTGATGAGACGCTCGAAGACATAGCGGCAATAGCAGAATTGGAAATTAAATGGGATTATTGCACATAGTTATTTTCTTTTCGTTGTATACAATATTGTAGAGTTTCCATTTTTACGGCAGTATTCTTTTACTAGAGCATCAGTGTGATATGGTGGGAGAACTGACTTGAGGTTTTGCGTTTGTGTTCGCAAATGTTTCGGTTTAGCAAGAGTCGCCACCGACTTTTTATTTTATCCAAAGGAAAGGTCAAAAAGCACATGAAAGACCTTTGAGATTTTTTCTTGGGTTCGGGGGGTAGATTATGAAAAGGGAAGGTGCTAGCACCCTTTTCATCCATGGTTTTCCATGGGCTCTTAGTTACTTGTTTAGATCACTTGCTTTGCTTTTTCAATTGTTTGAAATGGTGCTTTGTGTGGTTTTGAAAGTATTTTTTAAAAGAGGCCATCGTTTTGGCAATCTTTGTAATGATTCTTGTTTGAAGAATGTATACAAAGATGTTTGTCTTTTGAAAAATGTTTCAATGTTTGAAAGTTTGTTTGGAAATTGTTTTGAAATTGTGTGTGTATTTTTGAAAATAGCAAGGATGTTTGCAAATTGATCAAGTAACTAGGAGTTGTCTACCCTAATCAAAAGTCTTTCCTACACATTTTTAACCCTTTTGACATTGTTGTTTTACCATTGTATTTGGTAAACAGACTTGTCTTTGGATGTTAAACGGGACAGGCGCGGGTCGTCGTATGACCATGATAACAATATTGCCAAGTATCTTAGCAAGTTTTTGAGGGATTAGATCATTTTTGTTTTGGCAACCAAGATAGCGTCATCGAGAGACTATGATCTTTTGTTTTGTTTTTATTTTGCCAAGATACCTAACATGCATACCATGGCCATTTTAAGGCAACAAAGTGAATGAAACCCTAGGGGTGCTTGTGTGCACTGTGTTCTCATTTTCATGCATTTTTGTCTTATGTTAAGTCATGCTACTTGTTTGATTTTGGTCTTTTGCATACAAAACCCTAATCTTACTATCATGCATATAATACGATAAATTGCATAATGTAAATCTAGACTATTACAATAATATTATTGGAAGGGGGATACAAGTTTTGAATAGGGGGATATTTCTCAAAATAAAACCCTAAAACTATTACAACCATATTGAATTTATTTGTATAAATAAATAGACAATTATTTAAATATGGAATAAAATGTAAATATGCACAAATGTTTTTTGTATTTACTTTATGGATGTAAAATAAATTTATTTATGTCCTAAAAATAAGAAAATAAGATGATTATTTTTTGAAAGGGTGAAAACCCTAATTTTTTTGGTTAAAAGAAAATAGTCTATTCTATTATTATTTGTTTCATTTATGTACAAGAAGATAAATAAAAATATATACAAAAATAAAAAAAAAATAGAATATGTGAGAAAAAAATATTTTAAGTATATAAATAATAAAAATAAAAATGTATAATATTTTTATATTATTTATAAGTTTATTCAAGAAAATAAATTATATTTAACCTAATAAACTATTTTTGTCATAAAAAATAATAAAAATAATAAAATAAAAATGTAAAAATTAAGAAAATATTTTTGATAATTTTTAATGTTCAAGAAAAATAAATAAAAGTCAGAAATGTGGAATATGCAAGAAAATATGAAAAATAAAAGAAATGGGCCAAGGGGGTGCAAATAACAAGATGGAGGGTGTGAATAACAGAAATGCCAAGCCCAAGCCCAATCTCCTTCGTCCCTGTCCTCCAGAAACAGAAAACGCGCGCGCCCTGCAACTTCAAATTTGTTCTTGCTATTCTTTGCATGAAATCAAAAACTCACAACATGAAACTTATAGCGTTTTAAAACACGATTCTAATGATATAAAAAACTTGATCTAACTCTCAAAGACCAGAGAGAATTTCAGTGGCCCTAAATTTTAACCTAAATTTTTCAGCATGTTCATCATTTAAATTCTCCTAACTCAGTTAATATAAATACAAGCTATGCATATGTACAGCTCAAGCACATTAGAGACTACATTTTTGCTTCACAAACCTAAGCCTAATGATGCCTAAATAAGGAGATAGAAGTTTGAAAATTACCTTTTTCAGTCAAGTTCGAATATGGCAATGCAACAATTTTGAATGAGGCATGAAGGTCTTTTGAGCTTGCCTGAAGTCCCCTCAACCTTTCCCAATGCTCAGCTTGCTTTGAACTTGCCTGAATCTCCTTGTAGAACTCAACCTGCAAAGCTTCAAAATGAAAATGGTGAAGTGTGAAAATGAAGTTACAGTTGCTGGACATGGACTTGGATAGTTTAGGTGTGATGTTTATAATGTGTTTGAAATGATTCCAAGCAAAACGCACGAGGGAATATGGATTTGGCCAAAGTTCTGCAGTGGTTGCCCTGTTTGGGAAGAAAATGGGGTTTTCTGTGATTAAGGGTGTTTGAGATGCTATGAGCTCGTGTTTTAGGCTTGGTTTAATATGCTGAAGTTGTTTGAAAATGTTACCAAACTTGGTTTTATCAGATGCAAGAGTTATGGACTTTTTGCAAGCTTTCTTGTTTTTGAAGCAAAAGTGAGAAGTGATAATGCCACAGCCTGTACAGGCTAGCTCAAAGCCTGAGGAGAGTTGGTGAGCTTTTCCTGAAGTTTGTGGATGTTATTTGTATCAAGAGATCAGGTCCATGGCTCAAGATAAACAAAATTGCAAAAAGTGTGCTTTATGGAAATGGCATTGTAACCTTTTTGCCATTTTTTGGAATAACTCTTTGTGTAATGCTCAATAACTCAGAACAATGCCTTTGTCCAATGTATTTGCATTTAATTAAGGAGTGTGGAAAGGATTAAGACATGTAAAACAAGTACAAGCATGATCCAAACTGATTTGCAACTTGTATCAATGTGAAAAATGCCATGGACAAAAGTGAGAAATGGCCATTTTCATTCCTTCGATTCTCCCTTACCACAAATTATTTTGGAGAGTTCTTGGACATTTTGGAAAGCTTGTAACATGCTCTGCAGTCCATCTTTGAAATGCATTTTTAGATTCCAATTGTAACTAGGTGAAAAGTTGCCATGAAGATAGGTCAAAATCCTGCCTAAACTAGGGCAAAATTTCACTAAGTTAAAAGTTTCATAGACCCTTATTCACAAAATCATAACTTGAGATCCAAGCATCTTTTGGGAAAACTTTGTGAATAAAAGTTGTATATTTTATGGAGGACTACAACTTTCAGGTTGGAAGTTTTCTTTGAATCTAATTGCATCGTGGTGAAAAAGCTGGGAAAAGTTGGGAAAAAATAAGAAATTTTCATAACTTAGAAAATTTCGAAGTTATGAAAATTTTCCATTTTAAACTCTAATTTCCAAAATTAGGTTTCTTGGTGAACAAGTTTCATGTTTTGACACATCTTGATGAAAAATGACCCTTGGAACTTGATTTTGACCAAAAAGTCAAAGTACGACTTTTCAGTGTAAAGTTGATTTTTGATCAGTTGATTGGAAAATTCATCTGTCAATCCAATGCATTTGAGATCTTTTGAACCTTGTGATTAGGTCAAGATGATTGCATTGAGGCCTTGAAACCATGCTTGAACCCAATTTTCCATTGGCTAGGTGAAAAATCAGAAATTGCCCTTCTACAGTCAAAACCCTAAAAATGACCATTTTGCCCTTTTGATGATCTGATCAAATTTCTTAAGGAGTTATGGTCCAAACTTGATAAAATGGTTCATATGAGTCTAGAATGTTGATGTGGATCAAAAATTATTAGGTTTGACTGTAAATTGGCCAGAATTGACTTTTTCCCTAATACAGCTGATTTTTAGGTCAACTGTCCAATTGACTGGGCAAAAATTTGATTCAGGGCTTGAAACTAGGTATGAGCAATCTTAAGAGTCCAACATGAAGTATGAAAGTCACATTGAGCATTGGAAGTCCAAAAATCCTTGTGCAAACTCAAACCCTAATTTCAGGTCATCAGTGCAAGGAGATGTCTTGAGCTGAGCAAACCCTAATCTGGTCTTCAGTCCAAAGAGTCTTGTGGGGAAAATCTTGATAAAATGAGAGGGAAAATTTTGGGGTACAACAGCTGTCCCTGTTCAATCTTCTTGGACCTGAAGAGTTAGACTGGCGATTCTTGTCGTTCGTGACTCGAAGGTAAAAGATGATTGGACACTAGAGTGCCCGTAAATTTGCACTCGTCAAAATGTAGTTGAGGGAATGGGCTTAAAGATGCCATTTGGAGAGATGACAGAATCTTGTCAAAGATGGGCTTAAAGATTCCATCCAAGAATGTCTGTTGAAAATCAGGAGAATGAACATCAGAATGGTATTCGTGTCTAGGACGTATCTGAACTGTATCTGGAGACTGTGTCTGTATGAGCAATGGAATGGCGTCCGTGTCTGGAGCGTATCTGAGCTGTAATTGTATTTGATTCTTGAATTAATAACATAATGACTGTCGTGTCTGGAGTGTATCTGTATTGTATCTGAATCTTAATTCTGAATAGGAGACAGAATAACATCCATGTCTGGAGCATCTCTGAACTGGGGAAAAAGTCAGAATAAGTGACAGAATGGCAACCGTGTATTGAGCGTATCTGGACTGTATCTGAAGTTGAGATTTATATGAGTAGCAGAATGACTTTCGTGTCTGGAGTGTATCCGTACTGTAACTGGGATCTGAATAAGTGACAGAATGACTTTTGTGTCTGGAGTGTATTTGAACTTGAAATTGATAGTTGAATCTGAATGAGAAGTAGAATGGCTTCTGTGTCTGGAGTGTATCTAATCTGTATCTGATTGTTGAAGTTTGAATGAGTGACAGAATGGCATCCGTGTCTAGAGCATCTCTGGGCTGGGGAAAAAGTCAGAATAAGTGACAGAATGGTGACCGTGTCTGGAGCGTATCTGGACTGTATCTGAAGTTGAGATCTGTATGAGTAGCAGAATGACTTTCGTGTCTGGAGTGTGTCCGTACTGTAAATGGGATCTGAATAAGTGACAGAATGACTTCCGTGTCTGGAGTGTATCTGAACTTGAAATTGATAGTTGAATCTAAATGAGAAGTAGAATGGTTTCCGTGTCTGGAGCGTATCTAATATGTATCTGATTGTTGAAGTCTGAATGAGTGACAGAATGGCATCCGTGTCTGGAGCGTATCTGGACTGTATCTTGACTTGAATTCTGAATGAGTAACAGAATGACTTCCGTGTCTGGAGTGTATCCGTACTGTATCTGAATAATAGATCTGAATGAGTAACATAATTACTTCCGTGTCTGGAGTGTATCCGTATTGTAACTGAATAAGAGATCTGAATGAGTAACAAAATGACTTCCATGTCTGGAGTGTATTCGTACTGTATCTGAAATCTTTGAATATTAGTTAAAGATAGCTTTTAATCTTATCCTGAAAAAAGGGGAAAATGTTAGCTGAAACATAAAGTTATGTTGCATGAAATGTATGATGCAATAAGTGTGTTTTATCAATGTTTATGATATATGAGTGTAATGTATGCGCATGTAAGTTGATTCGCTGTCTTGCTGAGGAAAATAAATCCTTGATAGCTGGGGATAATAAAATCCTTGACTGCTGCCGGGGAAAATAAATCCATGACTGTTGCTGGAGATTCAAAATCTTTGATTGCTGAGGATGAGGAATCCTTGCTGGCTGCTTGGGTATTAAAGATCCTTGACAACTTCTGTGGAGATGTGAGAATCCTTCACGACCTTCTTGGGGATATGGGGATTCTTCATGTCTTGAAGTTGGAGTATTGAAAAAAATTCTGCTTGGGGAAAGTAATTCCAACTGCTTGAGAAATCTGCTTGGGAAATCCAAAGAACTTTGAAGACTTCTACTGGGGGTTAAATAATGGGAATCCTTACTCATATGGGGAATAGGGAAAACTTTGGCGATCTCTATCGGGGATCAAACAAAGGAAAACCTTGACCTGATGGAGAATAAGGAAGGCTCTGATGGCTTCTGCGAGGAACTAAGAATGAGAATCTTCATTCTGCTAGGGGAATTTGAATCCTTGGGGACTTCATGCTGAGAAGTCAAGAATGAGAATCTTCGATCTGCAGGGGATTAAAAATTCTGACAAATTCATGCTGGGGAGTAATGAAGACTCTGGCAACTTCACTAGGGAATCAAGAATGAGAATCTTCATTCTGCTAGGGGATGAAAAACTCTGTGGGGAGTAGCTATACTGTTGGGGAGTAGCTATCCTGCTGGAGAGTAAGTTCAGGACTCTGGGGGAAAAGCTTATTCCTGTTTGGAAAAAGTTCAAGAGTTTGGGTTGTATGTCAATCTACTGGAGAGTCAAGAATGAGAATCTTCATTCTGTTGGGGATATCAGGAGTTTGGGTTGTATGCCAATCTACTGGGGAGTTAAGAATGAGAATCTTCATTCTGTTGTGGATATCAGGAGTTTGGGTTGTATGTCAATCTACTGGGGAGTTATCCTAGGTTGGGGATAAAGCAAACGTTAACTGTTATCTGGTTGATTCTCATATTTTAAGACAACTTGCTGGGGAATTTGGGGAAAACTGGAGGGTTTCCGCTGGGGATTGATAGTCTTGACTTGATTGGGGAAGAAGGTTTCATCTTTGCTGAGGGTCTGTAGTTCAAAGTTTTGCTCCGCTGAGGATTGGGAGTTTGGGAGTTTTAACTCTGATGGTAATTTTGAAATTTAGCTCCGCTAGGGATATGTATTTCAAGGTTTTAGTTCCGCTGGGGATCTAAATGAGGTACTGCAGGGGATTTCTCTTGGAATAGCCTAAAGACGTTTTCCTATACTTTCAACCTGTCAATAATTATTCTTTCCCATTTCGTTTATTTTTAAACAATGATTATATTCAAATGCATATGCTCATTTAATAAATCATTGGACGTTTTCAAATAAAACACAAGTGTGAAAAAGAAGAAAAGGCAAATAGTTTTCTGCACTTTGAAGTATCTTTGTATTAGCTTTGTGTAAGTATTTTGTACAAAGGAGACAAACATCTTAGTAAGAGAATGTTGTCATAAAAAATGAGAAAAATTTATACAAAGAAAGATGACTATGTGTAAAAATTCCATGGGGTTCCCATTGTGCTATAGCCTTCGTAACTCTAAATATCTTGTCCATTCATTGCTTCGTCCGAAGATGATTGAGTTGATCAGAAGTCCGGAGCTTGTCTGTGAAGAGATTGTCTTTAAAGTGATCCGACGAGACATAGTCATACGCTTGAATTCCCTAACTTTTGCCTGGACCGCCCTTTCGGATTTTCTATCCTTAGGAAACCCTTTTTTGCCCAAGTCGCCCTTTCAGGTTTTCAACTTGCCGGGTGTACATATTTTTTTTGTTTATCCCTAACTTTTGCCTGAACCTCCCTTTCGGGTTTTTGATTCACCGGGATGCCCTTTTTTTGCCTAGGTGTGTCAACATAGCGGGTCATTTATGCGTAGTATCTTTTGACTATGTCTGCGTTCGCAGGGTGCGGCAGGTCATCGCCGTCCATGGTGGTTAATATCATTGCCCCACCAGAAAAGATGTTCTTGATCATAAATGGTCCTTCGTAAGTAGGAGTCCATTTTCCCCTGGGATCACTTTGCGGCAAGATGATCTGCTTGATTACAAGATCTCCAACTTGATATACCCGGTGCCTGACTTTCTTGTTGAAAGCCTTGATCATCCGTTTTTGATACGTCTGACAGTGGAAAACAACAGTAAGCGTCTTTTCATCAATCAAGTTAAGTTTATCAAGCCGGGTCTGAATCCAATCGTCTTCACTCAACCCAGAGTCTTTCATGATTCTCAAGGAGGGAATCTGAACCTCGATAGGCAAAACAGCTTCCATGCCATAAACAAAAGAATAGGGTGTTTCCCCAGTTGATGTTCGGGTCGTGGTACGGTACCCGTGGAGAGCAAACGGTAACATCTCATGCCAGTTGTTGTACCCCAAAATTTGCCCTCGCATTTTTCCACAAGAAATCTCAGCTTCAAGCCTTCCCTGATTTTTCAAACTGACTCAAGAATCGGACAAACGGACTTTTCTTGTCAGTCAAGCGAAATTAGGGTTTTTACCGATTTTCAGGACTCTGGATTGTTCACAGTTGGCTTAGGGTTTTGGATGATTTTTGGTTCAATTTTGGTCAGGCGAGCGTTATTTGGCATTTAATCAGGAATTAAGGTTTTATGGGCATATTCTCGGCAAAATTAAAATTCCACAATACTTTGCAAGTTACTCCGAGGTTTAGGTTGAATTCGCATTGTTTTGACTTAATCAATAAAAGAGGCAGTTGGGTTGAATTCACGTTGGTTTGTTTGAGTCAGTCAAAAGAAACATGCAGTTTGGAATTACAGTGTCTCGCAAAGAATCAGTGAAAAAGGAATGCGCTTGATCAGTTTATTTTGGTTAACTGCTGCTTTGCTTTGGGTATTGGAAAAGACAGGTTTAATTGATCAATATTACTAAGACATTGTTTTATTTAAGTTATTTATTATTCTAAATTGAGTGATTGAAATTTATTTTTCAATTGTTTTAATTCAAAGAGTTTTAAATAAATAAATAAACAATAAAGAGAAAATAGAATTAAATTGGATAATGGAAACTTTTATTTATCTTTAAATTAAATGTACAATTGATGTTTGGAATTTAAATTACAAACATTGTTTTTACATTGATTTAAATTTAAATAAAGGGAAAAACTATCTTATTTATTTCTAATTCTTCGTTCTTCACTTCGCTCCGGTGCTTCATTTTTCATCTGCAAAATGAAAAAAAGAGAAAGTCAAAAGCAGTTGAATTAATTAAAGACAGATAAAATTTGCAATCATCATTAAGGGCCACTGACTGGGATCAGTTGACCCTCTCTGCAAATCACGGGATTTCTCCCGGTTCACAAAGAGGGAAGAATTTTATCATAAATGCAAAATGTCAAAATGCATATTTTTAATGTCAAACTGCATAGTTCAAAAGTAAGTTCAAACCAAACTGAAAATCCAATTCCAACTTCCTATCAAAAGCCAAAAGTACAAACTTACTGTCAAAAAAATACAAAATCTACCCAAGCTGTCAAAAAAGATTTGGCAAAGATATGGAAGATATCACAAAGTGTAGCAAGCTGTCAAAGAAAGATAAAGATGCAGAGGAAATCCTATATGCAAGCAAATTCTTTTTTATCATCACTTCCCATCAATAGCCCTTTCAGAAAGATAGTACAAGAAAGAATCATATAATAATATTCAACTGTACTATAGAGAGAGAAAAAGAGGAGATAGAAGCAGGTTTTTTCAGGCTTAGGCAGGATAGGCAGAAGATACAAGAAAAGATATACAAAAGAGAACACAGTTCAGCAAGCAAAAAGAGGAGGAAAATATACAAAAAAATCATTCAAAACCAACATAACCTCAAGAGTCTCATCCGGCCTCAACAAAAAACTGCATATGCAAGAAAATATACAAACTGCATAAAAAACAAATACAGAGATACAAACCACCAGGTCCTGGCCTGAAGCACAACCATATCAACAACAAACCAAAAACCAGTTATCAACCAAGCATCATACCTGTCAAAAGGCCTCAAGAACCCAACCTGTCCAGTTCAAACCTCAAAGCATTCAAAACCAACTCCTAAGCCTCGGAAATTTTTCATCATAGGCGATAAACATATTCAAAGGCAACACGAGAGAAGAAGAGAGAAAATATTCAAAAAAAAGCAGCATTCAAGCGTTCACCTCAACCATTCATAGGCAAATCATTCAGAGGCAACATCAAAGCAAACCCATCAGGCCCTCAGTGAAACACATCATGGGGCAAGCTCAATAATCCAAAGGCAAATCATTCGAGACAAGCATACACAAATTCTAGGCAACAAAGAAGATACCGATAGCAGGCATATTCAAACACATTCAAAAGCAAGCGTTTAAGGCAACCAGCAGTTCAGAGAGAAAGAGAAGAAGAAAGAGGTAAATCTAAGAAAAAAGGTTTCTCAGTTCAATATCATCATCAAAACCCTAAAAGATGGCAAAAAGATAAAAGTACCAAATTTTCCCAAGCTAGCTTCCAGCTTCATCACCGAACCTCCGCCATCGAGCCTCCTACGCGCCTCC
Organism: Vicia faba; assembly: GCA_948472305.1. Lineage (NCBI taxonomy): Eukaryota > Viridiplantae > Streptophyta > Magnoliopsida > Fabales > Fabaceae > Vicia > Vicia faba. The sequence continues at coordinate 1,632,503,266 of OX451739.1, read as the reverse complement.
TCCATCTTCTTCCTCCCCTCTATCAAGGTAAGACATCCCTCTTCTCATGCCTTTTCATCCTCATTAAAACAAACAAAAGTCAAACACACATTCAAAAGAAAAAGCAGTAAACGATTACATATAAGAAGGATTCGAACCCTAATGCGTTGAAAAGAAAGAAGAGTCGTACCTCTGTTTGTCACCATTTATGTGGGCTTGAAGAGAGGAGAAGAGGTAGAGATCGCTGATGGCTGAGGCGAAGGGTTTCAGTTTGGGCAAAGAGCGAACGATCGGAGAAGACGAACAAGTATGAACGGCGCTGTCCAAACCCTAAACGCGTTATCAAATGAACAACAATTCTCAAACCCTAAGAACATTGCTCCAGCAATCGTTGGGCCTGACCCGTTTCTAATTCCCTCTGAAGCCCAACAAAATCACTAACATTTTTTTTTATATACAAACATTTGATTAATACTAACCTTTTTCTGTTTATAAACCATATATTCTTTTTAACTTATCATATTACAAATATCATATTAATACGTATACATAAAAAAACATATTTTATCTAATTTAAACTTTCTTTTCTATACTTAATCCAATTAATTTTAAAACACTTTCGAATATATATTGAACACACATACATAAAGAATACATTTTCACACTATACTATATAATTGAAAATATCTTTTTCTTTTAAATATACTTTTGTACATAACAATTAAGAATACACTTCTTTTTATACCTAATTCAATTTTTTGACATTTAATACATTTTTATATATAATGGGATTAAATTAAAAAAACATTTCTTTTCACTTACTTTTTGTACATAACACATGAAAATATACTTTTTATACATAATATTTTCTTTTCTTGAAACATCATTTTCATAATTTAATTAAAACTTGAACATACATTTTCTTTTGTGCATATTAAAAGAAATACAAGATCAATAGTTAAATAAACGCTTAATTATTCTTTAGGTTAAACAAATACCTTAATACACTTCAATTTCACATTATCGCACCTGTAAATAATTACATACTCATATACATGTACACTTACACAAATACATTCACATTGCCCTATACACATTTGTTTATCTTATATTTATATATTCGATATTTACATTTGGTCGCAAATTCGATTTGGTTGTAACTTATTGGATACTATAAGTCTCATCCCCATTCATACACATGTACCCCCACTCCCGGATACTATTTTGTAATAGCGTAGATTTTACATTTTTCGCAATTTACCGCTTTCAATTATACCATGGTTAGACCTAGGGTTTGCATGTACATAAAATCAAACGCTAGATAACCTAATACAAGACAAATACATGAAATCAATACACAATCACACTTGCACCCTCTAGGGTAATCCCACATGTTGCCTTCCAAAATGGGCCATGCTTGCACGTCGAGTATCTTTGGCAAAACAAAAATCAAATGATCATAAGTCTCAAAGTGTTGCCTAAACGGAACGATCATAGTCCCTTCAAAGCAAATTGCCAAAGACCCTTGGCATCATTGCATTCATGGTTCATACGATGACCCGCGCCCGTCCCGAATAAACTTCCTAAACGCAAGATTGTCCATCAATTTCAATGGTGGAACAAAATTGTTAAAAGGGGTTAAAACATAACAAAAACCTTTGAGTACAATAGGGTAGACAAAACTCTTAGTTACTTGAGATAAACTTGCAAAAAACACTTGCCTTCTTTTAAAAAAAAAACACAATCCACAACACTTTCAAACAAACTCTCAAAAACATTTGAAACATCTTTTCGAAAAGATCCACACTTTTGTAAAACACTCAATCACGAGTCAAATACATTAGTTGCCTAAGACAAGGCATCTTCTTCCAAAACATTTTCAAAAGCACCCACACACACACCATTTTCAAGCAATCGAAAATCAAGGCAAGTGATCTAAAAAACCAAGTAACTAAGAGCCCATGGATAACCATGGATGAAAAGGGTGCTAATACCTTCCCTTTTCATAATCTACCCCCCGAACCCACGAAATATCTCAAAAGGTTTTTGCTGTGCTTTTTTTGACCTTTCCTTTAGGATAAAATAAAAAGTCGGTGGCGACTCTTGCTCAACCGCACAAGTGCGAATACGAACGCAAAACACTAGTCAGTTCTCCCACCGTATCACAGAACTGGCGACTCTGCTGGGGACAATAATTCCTTGTGGGGTTACCTTAGGGTTTAGATCACCTTTGTTTTCAATTGATTGCTTTGTTTGCTTTTACATTTGTGGGCTTTGTATCGGAGTTTTATAGATCCTAACCCGGATCTGGGGATACCTTCTTAGAAAGTAGCAACAAGGCTGTGAGGGAACTGTGCGGGGTATACCGACATGGTTGAAACAGTCTGCTACGTTGATGTGGCACTTTGGTGTGTACCGGTAACCCTTGAGTTCAGTCAAGGAGAGTACGGGGCCGCCGCATGGTGTCGTGAAGCATCAACTGACCTTAGGAACCTTAATTGAACCATCTTGGCCTTTTTAGGGTTGTGAGATAACTGACTTTGGTGCAGTCCGAGGTTGGTTGATACTCGATACTACACTCAATTGAGGGTTGCTTTCCTGGAATATTTCGGTCGCCAGTTCAGTGGCTAAATCGAAACAATGAACAATGAAAGCAATTCAGTGATATTGGGACCCTTAGAACCCGGTTACTTTTGATAGGACAGGTTCTAACCAACAAACTGAAAGAGGGTAGTACCTGAACCTCATGCAAGCCTAAACCTAAGGACTTGTTTGCTTTGTGTGAATATGTTTGTCTGTATATACACTCACTTGCTTTTTGCATACATGTACATAACATCATGACATCATACCATAGCATTTTCAATAACCATTTCAAGGATCTCGAGGGTTCTGTTGATGCAGGGTTACGTTGAACCAGACATCTACCAAGGGGCAAGAGGTTTCTCCTCTAACCAATATCAATCAAAGTTCAAGAACAACAACTTGAATCAGTGGCTATGACCCACTTGACATGGTGAGCTTGATTCTCGTGGAAGGACATCCACCGATACAAAGCTCTCCAATCAAAGATCAAGTGCAACGACTTGAATCAGTGGCTATGACCCACTCGACATGGTGAGCTTGATTCTCGTGGAAGGACGTCCACCGGTGCAAACGTCTCCAATCCAAGAGCAGAGTTCAACCTCTAACATTTTCTTGTGTTTACCCCAAGAGATCCTTGAAAGCATGCATCCACATATCATGCATTGCATTTTGACAATCTTTACTTTTTCAGGTTTCCTTACTCTCCTGCTGTTTATTTCAGCAAGAGATGGCTCTAGAAAGGTCTGTCAAAGACATCCAAGACCAGACTGCTCAGCTGCAGGAGATGTTCCTGAACTTGTCTCTGGGGCAAGAAGAAATGAAAGCTCTCCTCACCAAGGGCTTGGGGAATTCCAACAATGCCAGGAGTGACCAGCTTGCAGAGCTGCAGTTTGATCTGACAACACTGACGACTCAAATGATGGGACAGTTGGTGGCCCAGATGGCTCTCATCCAAGACCTATCTCAAAGACAAGAGGAACTCAGAGTGCTTGTCCGCCAACTGCTTCCAAACAACCAACTGGGGCAAACATCTGAGGTCGAAGAGCAAGTCACCGCTCAGCCTCCATCAACTCAAGAAGACAAGGGGAAAGCTCCTTTGCTTGCTTCAGGGTCACAATCCCATCAACAACCTCGCCAGCGTCAACGGGGCAGTCGGCATAAGCAAGAAAAGTCGGGAAGACAGTTTACAGAGACTGAAATACCGTCTTTCTTCATACTGAAGCGCCTGTTGGAGGTCAATTTGCTCACCGTAAAGGACCCTCCTCAGAAGCCCAATATCTCCTCTCCTCACTATAATCCCGACGCATTCTGTGTTTACCACTCCTACAGCCCGGGACACGACACCAACGACTGTTGGGCCTTGAAGAACAAGATTCAAGATCTGATCGACATTGGGGTGCTGGAATTCATGCCAGACGGCGAGATGAAAATCTTCCGTTAAAGGGTTCTCCACTTGAAGCGACGAAGCTCGAACTGAAAGACTTTTTTTTGAATTTTCAAAGTTGTAATTTCTTTTGCTGTCAAACAATTATCTGTTGATGATTAAACTCTGTTTTCATTAATGCATTGCATGTGTTTGTCTTGAATTCATCCATTCGTTTCACTACTCTTATGCTTTTCTTTATGATATTTGATTCTTGATAAAAAGCTGCGAGCCTTTAGAGGGAGGATGACTGTGATCGGTGGATCTGGAACTGACTGTTTTAAAGCTGGTTCGCGAAATGTCGCGGAAGCAAGAGTCGCCACCGTCTTTTATTTTCTCCAAATGGAAAGGACAAAAGCACAGAAAAATTCCTTTAAAGAAATTGCTCTCGGTTCGGGAGGTAGGTTATAGAAAGGGAAGGTATTAGCACCCTTTCTATCCATGGTTATCCATGGGCTCTTAGGTACTTGCTCAATGTGTTTTCAAAATTGTGTGCTTGCTTTTCAATTGTGGGTTTCAAAAATATTCTTTGAAAAGTTTCAGTTCAACTCGTGCGTCAGAGTGTTTGAAAAATTTGCTTTGAAAGCTTTTGAAAATGTGTTGGTGAAAAGTATTATTTGTTTTGTTTTTGAAGAGAGCAAGTACCTACGAGAACCTACCTACCCTAAGGAATTTGTCTGTGTAAATGTCCTTTAAAGTAGTGCCATCCCACCATTGAGAGGTAGGTAGCACCACTGTTGGAGGTGTTCGGGTCAATTCGATTTGAGGGACATGGTGATCACCGGAGCAATGGGAAGACACCTTAGAAGCTACCCTCATGCCAGATTCCCGGACCATGAGGACTTACTAAGACGTTTTCTACTCGACGACCACCTTTCGAAAGGCAACAGTGAGGCGTACCCTAGGGGTGGTGTGTGCGAATTGTGTGTCATTTTCAGTTTATTGTTTGTCTTGTCATGCAATGGTGATCTAACGATTTGATTTTTATTTTTCGGGCATACATTCTTTCATGCATATTTATTAACAGTTATATTTGCGAGAAAATAAATCTAACTATTACAACGGGCGCGGGTCCACATCGCCAAAAAAACCGAACCCGATTTGACTGAAAATAAATAAAGCGACTAAATAAAGTGCAAGAAATAAATCTAAACTTATTACAAGGCTTTGGGGCATGTACAGAGGTATTTACACAATATAAGACAAATGCGCGAAATAAAAAGATTAAACAAAATTTGGGCGTTGGACCCTTTTACAAATAATTAAAATTAATCAAGGAAATTAAAAATTAAATGAAAAATAATGTTTTTGTGTTTTTTAGGTTTAAAAGAAAAAGGAGAAAAGTTAATTAAAATTAAAGTCCTAGTTCTATCATTTTTTAAGTTTATTATGAAAAAAAAGATTTAATTTCTAACCTAATTAAATTCTAAACTAATTTATGTACAATTTTTGATTTATAGAAAATAAATAATAAATAATAATATTGTGAGAAAAAAGGAAAAAATTTAAAAAGAATATAAAAAATTAGTAATTACCCTAATTCTACATTTTTTTGATTTTTATTATGAAAAAAGAATTAAAATTAAAACTAAGACCTAATTAAACTAAATGAGTTATATTTTAATTTATAAAAAAAAAGAATCAAAATTAATTATATTTTTTTTTTAATGTCTTTTTATATTTTTTGATTAAAAATTAAATAAAACAAGTAATTAAAATAGTACAACAATTAAAATAAAGAAATGATTAAAAGATATAAAAAAAAAATCAAATGGGCAAACCAGGGGGGGGGGTATACCCCAGAATTGGAGGTATAGATTTGAAAGCCTGGCCCAATTATTGGTGAGAACTGGTTGACTTTTTTTGATCCAGTGAAATGCATTGACTGGTCTCCACCATATGCTTTCATTCTGATCCCTGGATTAGATCTCCAAGACGCGTGTCCAATTGATGAGGAGTGTGCATGGTATGTACTAATGTCAGCGCTGCATGGAATTTTGAAATGAAAAATAACATGAGAAATTGGCCAGACCTGGGACTTGAACCCAGGTCTTGAAGATTACAAGCACAACACATGACCACTAGACCAAGCGCATTTCAATTAATACATGATAAATAATAAATAATATAAAGAAAAAACGCTAATGCTTGGGAATTTCGCGCAAAAATTCAAAATAGCCAATTGGTGATGGACACGCACTTGTCTTCTTCCCTACCCTGTAAAACAAAACAAAAGGGCAACGGTTTTTGAAACGTTGCTTTAGGGCGTCTATCAAAAAATAGCGAACAGCTCCCTGAGCTTCAGAAATTGTTCGCGAGGTATGTAATCCCTTCGTTTTGATGTGCTAAAGGCGATGGCCATAGTCTTGAGCCCCAATTTTACGTTATCTCAAAAGCCCTAAATCAGCAAGCCTGCAAACCCTAGTATGTGACAATGGTGAATTCGCATAGGTGGCTCAAAAACACAATTAAACGTATCAATTAGTTCAGAAACATCAAGATAAACATGAATCCATGAAAAAAATGCATAAAAGTGATGGAATCATGCTATGTGATTTCAAAATTTCCAAGGTACGGTTGGACTCATAGATACCAGTACAAGGTGTTTTTGTTGTTGTTATTGATTGAGATACGTCCAAAATCGTCTCAGGAAGCTATTGGTACAAAAATTATGGCTTGAGAAGATCTCTAGCACTGATTTCAGTTTTGCCTTTTATGGTTCATTTTTCAAATTGCCAAATGGACTTTGAACGAGTTTTGTGCTATGTTCCAGTTAGGGTTGGACTCAGTGATCATCATAGAACTGAATAGGCATGCTAACTCTCCTTAATTCATGCTTGTTAGAGAATTGGCCTTAGGGTTTGTCCATTAACCATTTTTTCCTAATTTCTAGCCAAAACCTAAACCTAGTGTGTAAATGAACCTTGGCCTGATTTTTGAGTTGGTTCATGATGTATAGAACTTGTCCAAATTCATTTGACACCATTTCATTGATTTTTAAATTTTATTTGAATTTTCAATGAATTAAAATGAATTAAATCATCAAAAATTAAATAAAATAAAAAAGTCAACATTTGGTCTTGAAATCAACCATGGGCCACGTGTGTGGCATGACAAGGATGGACAAAGTGAGAAAAATGGGGCCCTTTTGTCAAAATTGGATTTTCAAGGATAGTTGACTTTTGCCATTTCACAAAATTTTCCCAACTTCTACAAGGCATAACTTGCTCAATTTTTAAGCTTTTCACATGTTCTTGGACATTTTGGAAAGGTCTTTGAGTCCTTTAACCAATGCCTTTGGTCCCATGTCATTTTGATTTACCAATCTCAAGTTATGGTCTTTGACTTAAAGTCCCTTTTTGTTGACTTTTGAAAATGACCTATAATGTTGAAATTGATAACTTTTTGTGAGAGCATTTCTTGGACTTGAAGTATGAAGATGAGTTGTAGGAAATGTCTTTCTCTTCAAAATGAGCTTTGGATGGAATTTTTCTGATAATCCATGTGAAAGTTATGCCCTGGTCAATTTCAGTTGACTTTTTCAGCTGTCCAAATATAGCAACTTGTGCATCTTTGATGATTTCTGAGTCCAAATTTTGAGAATCATGATCAAGCATTGATCAAATGATGTTTGTGGCTTCAAAATGATATGTTGACCAAAAATTTGAACTTTTGACTGTCAAATGACCATTTTGCCCCTACAGTTGACTGTAGTGCAATTTAGGGTTTTGACTGTGCAATCTTGAGCTGAATGCCTTGAAACTTGATATGAGGATGCTTGACCATCTTTGTAAGCATATGAGACTTGATTGGACCTTTGAACACTTCCTTTTCTTGATCAACACACAAACCCTAGTTTTGGCTGTATGGAGGCCTTTGCATTGTGCAATTCTTGGGGAATTTTGTAGCTTGGCTTGGCAGTTTATTGGAGAATATGGGAGGGCAAATTTTGGGGTACAACAGTTGCCCCTGTTCAATCTTCTTAGACCTGAGGATGGAGATTGGCTGACGTGCCTTTTGTAATCCGAGGGTAGAAGATGATTGGACACTAGAGTGCCCAGAAATTTGCGCTCACATGGTAGCAGTGTGGTGGGGGAATGGGCTTATAGATGCCATCTGGATGTTGATCGCGTAAGAGATTCCTTAGCGAGAACCTGCATACCTGCAAAAGAAAATGAGTACCTGACACGTCGCAGGAGCTGGTTTTCAGATGCTTGGTATAGATATGTCCTGACTGGTTACAGGAGCTGGGTCTGGATCTTCAAACGGTGATGAAGTTGTCTCTACTGACAGGTTATTTCCAAGGACGAGTGGTCTTTAACGATGGGTGTCTATAGCGACCAGTGTCTACGACGAATGTCTATAACGACAAGTGTCTACACTGACGAGTGTCTATCATGACGAGCGTCTATCACGACGAGTGTCTATCACAACGAGTGTCTATCACGACGAGTGTCTATCACGACGAGTGTCTATCACGACGAGTGTCTATCACGACGAGTGTCTATCACGACGAGTGTCTATCACGACGAGTGTCTATCACGACGAGTGTCTATCACGACGAGTGTCTATCACGACGAGTGTCTATCACGACGAGTGTCTATCACGACGAGTGTCTATCACGACGAGTGTCTATCACGACGAGTGTCTATCACGACGAGTGTCTATAACGACGAGTGTCTATCACGACGAGTGTCTATCACGACGAGTGTCTATCACGACGAGTGTCTATCACGACGAGTGTCTATCACGACGAGTGTCTATCACGACGAGTGTCTATCACGACGAGTGTCTATCACGACGAGTGTCTATCACGACGAGTGTCTATCACGACGAGTGTCTATCACGACGAGTGTCTATCACGACGAGTGTCTATCACGACGAGTGTCTATCACGACGAGTGTCTATCACGACGAGTGTCTATCACGACGAGTGTCTATCACGACGAGTGTCTATCACGACGAGTGTCTATCACGACGAGTGTCTATCACGACGAGTGTCTATCACGACGAGTGTCTATCACGACGAGTGTCTATCACGACGAGTGTCTATCACGACGAGTGTCTATCACGACGAGTGTCTATAACGACGAGTTGTATCAGAGGAATCTTTAGGCATTGATTTAAACTGGATTTGTATTCTTTGACCGGATTTGTCTCTTATGACGGGATTTGTCTTTTCTGACGGTGTTTTGTCTATTTTGACATAGCTGATCATTCAACTGTATCCTTCCTGAAAGGTAAAGGTCAGTTATATGCAGTACGTGATATGAATCAAGCAACGGCATAAATGCAATTGTATGACATGATGCGTACATGCATGTGTCATGATGTACGGAAATGTGATGTTTATGAATGTATGCTTTCGTCTAGGAAAATAAATCCTTGACGGGTGCCGGGAAGTCACTCCTGGGCTGGTATTGAGGAATAAACTTGTACTTCCGCTGGGGATGATAGTTGCAAGAATACCGGTAGGAAAAGATGACTCCGTTGCGGAATAAACTTGGCGAATGGAAGATTCTGCGGGGAGAAAAGATACTTTAGCGATCATGCTGGAAAGCAATACTCTGTGGGAAGAGTGATGCTTTGCTGAATGTTGACAGTAACTCTGTTGGGGATACCGTTGTTGTATTGGAAGTGTGAATTGGCTTCGCTGGGGATAGGAAAGAGCTACGTTGACGACGACCTTCCCTTGGCTTTTGGCTGAGGATAACCCAGTTATATCCTGTTGAGGAAATAACTCTTTAAATCAAGTCGGACGACGCGTTCGTGTCCTGTGAAGGATAAGCTTCCAGAATATACTGGGGATAAGCTTACTGCTTGGGGAGATGAATTCCATCTTTCCTGGGGAACTAGATTGGACTCTCCTGGGGAGATTTTGGACTGTAATTTTGTAAGTTGAAAGAGGGAACCTATGTAGGGTTGCCTGCTGATGAGCTCGTGTAAAACTGTATCTGAAATGGAGAAAGAACCTGGGTAGGGTTACTTGCGATGAGTCCATGTAAGATTTCTGGAGGAACCGGGGCAAGGTTATTTGGATATTGGGATACCGCCGGGGAACAATCTTTAGACCAAGACTGCCGGGGATTAAGAATATATGCTGCTGGGGGAATATTGGGATTTACTGGAGGATACCCAATTTCCTTGAGACTTGTTAACTTTGTTTGAGGAATGATGCACTGACTTACTGTTCTGGGGAATTTAAGATGCCTGCTATGTTCTTCAGCCTAACCTGTTTTGATACTTTGTAGGACAGAACAATTAGATTGCTTGCCCCTGTTTCTGAGGTGGGAGAGGAAGACCTGAGAGGTGCTGATAGCTTGCTGATAGTTGTTGGCGGACAAACTTTCTTCTGGTAGACAGATGGCGGGACATAGTCGTACGCTTTTAATCCCTAACTTTTGCCTGGACTGCCCTTTCGGGTTTGCAGTCCACCGGGATACCCATTTTTGCCCAAGCCGCCTTTTCAGGTTTTCGACCTGCCGGGTGTACAGATTTTTTTCATTTTCATCCCTTCATTTTGCCCGGACTGTTTTGGTTCGCCGGGAAGCCCTTATTTTTGCCTAGGTGTGTCAACCTAGCGGACCTTTGATTGTGCGTAGTATTTTTCGACTATGTCCGTGCTTTCAGCATGTAGGGAATTGCCCCTGTTAGAAATTGTTTTGTCATGCCACCAGAAGGTGTTTGATCAGGCCAGATTCGTTGTTGAAATGCCCCAAGTGACTTAGACGGAGATTTGCCCCAGGCTGGTGGTGTCACCATATTGTCAGAAGGTGTCTGATCGTGCAAGATTCGTTGCTGGATTGCCCCAAGTGACTCAGGCAGAGATTTGCCCCAGGCTTTTTGGCCTTTTGAGAGATTCTCTGGATCTTGACTTAACTGCCCCAGATGAAGGACCATGGTCATGTCTGCCCCTTGATTGGAGGTACTTCTATTCATTAGGCATTCGTCATGCAAATTTCCCCGCTGTTCAAACAAAAAGTCATGTGCAAACAAGGTTATTTTAAGAATGCAAAGCTTATGTCTGTCTTGAAGATTTTGAAAATGCATTCTTTTTCATAAAACAAGTGAATGTTTGTAAAACGTGATGTCAATTCCGTATTTACCGTAGGCCTTAAGGAGTCAGGATACCTTTCGTAACAGTATGCTTTCGAACTAACCCATACTTCAGCTAGGACTTTTTAAGGGTTATATCGTGGCATGGTTCACGGTTTAAGAAACAAAGGATAAAGATTCAAATTATTTGTACCCACCCGCTCTTCGTGATGTTCTCCAAACCTAAACTCAGTTGATCGTGCGTTAGACTTTGTTTGAGTCTTTGCCCTGATTTTCCGGTGATGGTTCCGATATTGATGATTTATTTTGAATGGGCAGTCATCTTTTTTTGCTGATGGTTTATAGGACCTCTTCTTTTTTGTTATCCCTTTCTTTTTGCCTGGACTGTTTCCTTTTTGGAATTACAGTCAGCGGGATGCCCCAGTTTCATAAGTCCCCTTTGTAGGTTTAGACTTTTGGGCTTTTCGTTTATGAATTTTGATGATGACTGCCTGTCCTTTTGATTGTTCTGAACCATCACTGTCTTTGTTTGTTTTGTAAAGATCTCTTCGGTGCTATTCGTCATGCACTTGGATCAACTGAGAGAACTACCCTGCCCCAGGTTATGATAAAGGGTTTTAAATTTCGAAAAGAAAAAACTCCTATTTCTTTGGCTCAGAGGGGTTGACGAGGGATTATCATCCTTATAACTCCAGTGTTTAGGGATTGAAACAATGCCTGTACCTCATCAGCGGGGTCTGTTCAAAAGCATACTGTAGATCGTGGTATCGTTTTCGTCATCCTCCCTCAAGAGGCTTAGAATTATTGATTGAAAGAGTTGACATCAGAACAAATATGAAAATAATTTACGTATAGTGAATACGAATATATTGATTCAAAATAGACATAAGCGATGCATTAATGAAATAACAATGTTTTAACAATGAGTAAATGTTTGAACAAAAGAAAATTGCAACTTGAACATTCGAATGAACAAAAATTTCTAGTCTCAGGGCTTGTCACTTCAAATGGTGAGCCTTGGAGGGATGGTAGAAAAATTCAGCCTGACCATCTTGTGTGAATTCCAGTGCTCCTTCATCAATCAGGTCCTGGATCTTGTTTTTCAAAGCCCAACATTCGTTTGCATTATGTCCTGGGCAGGCAGAGTGGTAGGCACACCTTTTATTGCGATCATAAGCAGGATGTGCTGTGTTAAGGTTCTGGGGCTGAGCCTTTAATGTGATCAGGTTCAATCTCAACAGGCGTTGTAAAGCTTGAAACAGCGACATATTGAGCGGGGTGAACTGCCTCCTGGGTTTGTCTGCCTGAAGTTGGTGAAGTTGCTGCTGAATTGGTGATACTGGAGCCATATGAGGAGCTTTCTCCTTGCCTCTTTGTCTCAAAGATGGTGGAACGATGATTGGCTTTTTATCCTTAGATGTTTGCCCCAGTTGGTTACCCTGAAGCAGTTTGTTGATGAGAACACCGAGCTCTTCTTGTCTTTGAGCTAAACCTTGAATAGCAGTCCCCTGCCCCAGCATTTGGGCTTTCATTGCATCCACCTCAGCTTGTAGGTGTTCTAGCCTTTCATCCTCAGCACTGTTCCTGACAAAAGTCTCCATGATAAGTGTCCTTAGCTCTTCCTGCCCCTTGGATAGATTCAGGAGGATTTCCCTGAACCGAGTCTCTTGAGCGAGAGAGTCCTGGTTATCTTGTGGGCAAGCCATTGCTGAAATAAACAGCGAGAACGGTAAGTGACCTGCAACAAAGATACCTGTTATGTAATGATGTGTATGATATGCATGCAATGTTTTCAAGGATCTCGCGGGGTAAACCGGAGAATTTGTTAGCATTGGAATTTAGAGCTTGATTGAAGGACACCCATGTTATTGAGAACTCTTCTTCAAGAGTCAAAGGCTCACCATATCAAGTGGGTCATAGCCCCTGACTTTAGTCATCATGTCTGGTTTTGATTTCCAAACAACCTTGGTTAGGGAACCTTCTTCAGGAGTCAGAGCTCACCATATCAAGTGGGTCATAGCCTCTGACAACATTGGCTAGAAGAAAATAAATCCTCTTTGCCCCTTGCTAGATATATGACCTGTATCACAAGCCCTTGAGATCCTTGAAATGGGTTAGGATGTATGCAATGGTATGATGTCATGATATGCATGGGGTAACGTGAGTAACCCTGTTATGAGTCCCAATTAAGGACTGCAAAAACCTGCAAGAAACTTAGGATACCCTGTTATGAGTCCTAATTAAGGACTACAAACACAACCTGCAAGAGACAAAGGTCAGGTAATAAGCATGCAAGTAGTTCAAGTAGGAAGGCACACAAGTCACACAATAGAGCCCTTAGAGTTTAGGCCAGCATGAAGTTTGGGGTACTACCCTCTTGAAGTGGGTGGGTTCAACCTGTCCTATCAAAGTAACCGGGTTCTAAGGTTCCCAATATCACGGGATTGCTTTCATTGTTCATCGTTTCGATTTAGCCACTGAACTGGCGACCGAAATATTCCAGGAAAGCAACCCTCAATTGAGTGTAGTATCGAGTATCAACCAACCTCGGACTGCACCAAAGTCAGTTATCTCACTACCCTAAAGAGGCCAAGATGGTTCAATTAAGGTTCCTAAGGTCTGTTGATGCTTCATGACACCACATGGAGGCCCCGTACTCTCCTTGACTGACTCAAGGGTTACCGGTACACACCAAAATGCCACATCAACGTAGCAGACTGCTTCAACCATGTCGGTATACCCCGCACAGTTCCCTCACAGCCTTGTTGCTACTTTCTAAAAAGGTATCCCCCAGATCCGGGTTAGGATCTATAGAACTCCCAAGCAACCCACAATTTTAAAGCATACAAGGAAAGCAATTGAAAACACAGTGATCTTAGTCCTAAGGTATACCTCACTTTAAGTTTTTCCCCAGCAGAGTCGCCAGTTCTGTGATCGGTGGATCTGGAACTGACTGTTTTAAAGCTGGTTCGCGAAATGTCGCGGAAGCAAGAGTCGCCACCGTCTTTTATTTTCTCCAAATGGAAAGGACAAAAGCACAGAAAAATTCCTTTAAAGAAATTGCTCTCGGTTCGGGAGGTAGGTTATAGAAAGGGAAGGTATTAGCACCCTTTCTATCCATGGTTATCCATGGGCTCTTAGGTACTTGCTCAATGTGTTTTCAAAATTGTGTGCTTGCTTTTCAATTGTGGGTTTCAAAAATATTCTTTGAAAAGTTTCAGTTCAACTCGTGCGTCAGAGTGTTTGAAAAATTTGCTTTGAAAGCTTTTGAAAATGTGTTGGTGAAAAGTATTATTTGTTTTGTTTTTGAAGAGAGCAAGTACCTACGAGAACCTACCTACCCTAAGGAATTTGTCTGTGTAAATGTCCTTTAAAGTAGTGCCATCCCACCATTGAGAGGTAGGTAGCACCACTGTTGGAGGTGTTCGGGTCAATTCGATTTGAGGGACATGGTGATCACCGGAGCAATGGGAAGACACCTTAGAAGCTACCCTCATGCCAGATTCCCGGACCATGAGGACTTACTAAGACGTTTTCTACTCGACGACCACCTTTCGAAAGGCAACAGTGAGGCGTACCCTAGGGGTGGTGTGTGCGAATTGTGTGTCATTTTCAGTTTATTGTTTGTCTTGTCATGCAATGGTGATCTAACGATTTGATTTTTATTTTTCGGGCATACATTCTTTCATGCATATTTATTAACAGTTATATTTGCGAGAAAATAAATCTAACTATTACAACGGGCGCGGGTCCACATCGCCAAAAAAACCGAACCCGATTTGACTGAAAATAAATAAAGCGACTAAATAAAGTGCAAGAAATAAATCTAAACTTATTACAAGGCTTTGGGGCATGTACAGAGGTATTTACACAATATAAGACAAATGCGCGAAATAAAAAGATTAAACAAAATTTGGGCGTTGGACCCTTTTACAAATAATTAAAATTAATCAAGGAAATTAAAAATTAAATGAAAAATAATGTTTTTGTGTTTTTTAGGTTTAAAAGAAAAAGGAGAAAAGTTAATTAAAATTAAAGTCCTAGTTCTATCATTTTTTAAGTTTATTATGAAAAAAAAGATTTAATTTCTAACCTAATTAAATTCTAAACTAATTTATGTACAATTTTTGATTTATAGAAAATAAATAATAAATAATAATATTGTGAGAAAAAAGGAAAAAATTTAAAAAGAATATAAAAAATTAGTAATTACCCTAATTCTACATTTTTTTGATTTTTATTATGAAAAAAGAATTAAAATTAAAACTAAGACCTAATTAAACTAAATGAGTTATATTTTAATTTATAAAAAAAAAGAATCAAAATTAATTATATTTTTTTTTTAATGTCTTTTTATATTTTTTGATTAAAAATTAAATAAAACAAGTAATTAAAATAGTACAACAATTAAAATAAAGAAATGATTAAAAGATATAAAAAAAAAATCAAATGGGCAAACCAGGGGGGGGTATACCCCAGAATTGGAGGTATAGATTTGAAAGCCTGGCCCAATTATTGGTGAGAACTGGTTGACTTTTTTTGATCCAGTGAAATGCATTGACTGGTCTCCACCATATGCTTTCATTCTGATCCCTGGATTAGATCTCCAAGACGCGTGTCCAATTGATGAGGAGTGTGCATGGTATGTACTAATGTCAGCGCTGCATGGAATTTTGAAATGAAAAATAACATGAGAAATTGGCCAGACCTGGGACTTGAACCCAGGTCTTGAAGATTACAAGCACAACACATGACCACTAGACCAAGCGCATTTCAATTAATACATGATAAATAATAAATAATATAAAGAAAAAACGCTAATGCTTGGGAATTTCGCGCAAAAATTCAAAATAGCCAATTGGTGATGGACACGCACTTGTCTTCTTCCCTACCCTGTAAAACAAAACAAAAGGGCAACGGTTTTTGAAACGTTGCTTTAGGGCGTCTATCAAAAAATAGCGAACAGCTCCCTGAGCTTCAGAAATTGTTCGCGAGGTATGTAATCCCTTCGTTTTGATGTGCTAAAGGCGATGGCCATAGTCTTGAGCCCCAATTTTACGTTATCTCAAAAGCCCTAAATCAGCAAGCCTGCAAACCCTAGTATGTGACAATGGTGAATTCGCATAGGTGGCTCAAAAACACAATTAAACGTATCAATTAGTTCAGAAACATCAAGATAAACATGAATCCATGAAAAAAATGCATAAAAGTGATGGAATCATGCTATGTGATTTCAAAATTTCCAAGGTACGGTTGGACTCATAGATACCAGTACAAGGTGTTTTTGTTGTTGTTATTGATTGAGATACGTCCAAAATCGTCTCAGGAAGCTATTGGTACAAAAATTATGGCTTGAGAAGATCTCTAGCACTGATTTCAGTTTTGCCTTTTATGGTTCATTTTTCAAATTGCCAAATGGACTTTGAACGAGTTTTGTGCTATGTTCCAGTTAGGGTTGGACTCAGTGATCATCATAGAACTGAATAGGCATGCTAACTCTCCTTAATTCATGCTTGTTAGAGAATTGGCCTTAGGGTTTGTCCATTAACCATTTTTTCCTAATTTCTAGCCAAAACCTAAACCTAGTGTGTAAATGAACCTTGGCCTGATTTTTGAGTTGGTTCATGATGTATAGAACTTGTCCAAATTCATTTGACACCATTTCATTGATTTTTAAATTTTATTTGAATTTTCAATGAATTAAAATGAATTAAATCATCAAAAATTAAATAAAATAAAAAAGTCAACATTTGGTCTTGAAATCAACCATGGGCCACGTGTGTGGCATGACAAGGATGGACAAAGTGAGAAAAATGGGGCCCTTTTGTCAAAATTGGATTTTCAAGGATAGTTGACTTTTGCCATTTCACAAAATTTTCCCAACTTCTACAAGGCATAACTTGCTCAATTTTTAAGCTTTTCACATGTTCTTGGACATTTTGGAAAGGTCTTTGAGTCCTTTAACCAATGCCTTTGGTCCCATGTCATTTTGATTTACCAATCTCAAGTTATGGTCTTTGACTTAAAGTCCCTTTTTGTTGACTTTTGAAAATGACCTATAATGTTGAAATTGATAACTTTTTGTGAGAGCATTTCTTGGACTTGAAGTATGAAGATGAGTTGTAGGAAATGTCTTTCTCTTCAAAATGAGCTTTGGATGGAATTTTTCTGATAATCCATGTGAAAGTTATGCCCTGGTCAATTTCAGTTGACTTTTTCAGCTGTCCAAATATAGCAACTTGTGCATCTTTGATGATTTCTGAGTCCAAATTTTGAGAATCATGATCAAGCATTGATCAAATGATGTTTGTGGCTTCAAAATGATATGTTGACCAAAAATTTGAACTTTTGACTGTCAAATGACCATTTTGCCCCTACAGTTGACTGTAGTGCAATTTAGGGTTTTGACTGTGCAATCTTGAGCTGAATGCCTTGAAACTTGATATGAGGATGCTTGACCATCTTTGTAAGCATATGAGACTTGATTGGACCTTTGAACACTTCCTTTTCTTGATCAACACACAAACCCTAGTTTTGGCTGTATGGAGGCCTTTGCATTGTGCAATTCTTGGGGAATTTTGTAGCTTGGCTTGGCAGTTTATTGGAGAATATGGGAGGGCAAATTTTGGGGTACAACAATGACGAAACAATACCGTGATCTTATACAGTATGCTTTTGAACAGACCTTGCTGATGATGTACAGGCATTTCTTTCAATTCCCAAACACTGGAGTTATAAGGAAGTTAATCCCTAGTCAACCCCTTCGAGCCAAAGAAGTAGGAGTTTTCTGTTTTAAAACGATCAAAACCCTTGATATAAACCTGGGGCAGGGTAGTATCTCAGTTAATCCAAGAGAAAATACGCATTGAAGTCGCAAACTCTCAGTTCGTAATACAAAGAACGACGTCAAAAAAGAAAGCATTCCTTCGGAATCAAAAAACAAGGGTGGTTCCCTATCACGTAGACAGTCAATCTCTCAAAAGAGAAAAGCCCGCCGGGCCAAAACCTATAAAGGAGGCTTAAGAAAGCTGGGGCATCCCGCTGACAGTAATCCCGGAAAACGGTAACAGTCAGGCAAAAGTTAGGGATAACAAATCAAAATCAAAATAGTGAGGTCATTACAAAATCCTCAACAACATGAAAAGTGTTGAAAAAGAAAAAGGAGATGATGACTGTCTCCCAAAAATTCAAACTGGTGAACCATCGCCCGAAAGTCGTCCAAAACTCAAAACAGAGTATGACGCAATTAACTGAGCTTAGGTCGGAGAACATCACGAAGAGCGGGTGGGTACAAATATACTTTGAGCCTTTATCCTTTGTTTCTTAAACCGTGAACCAGGCCACGTTACAACCCTTTAAAAGTCCTAATTGAAGCATGGGTTAGTTCGAAAGCATACTGTTACAAAAGGTATCCTGACTCCTGTAGGGCTTACTCTAAATCTTGTGTTGACTTGTCTTATGAAAAGTTTTCTACTAAAAATGCATTTTCCAAAATTTCGAGACAAACATAAACTCTGCATTATTCGAATATCACTGTCTGCATTTGACCCTTTTGCTTGACAGCGAAGAAATTCATACAGCGAATGTTCGGAGGAACGAAAACTCTCTCAGTAAGCAAAAATCACTTCAAGAGGATAACACTTCCATCAAATCTCCTATCAACAAGGGGCACGACATATCACAATTCAATTAACCTGGGGCAGTCCAGTCAAGGTCCAACAGATCTTTCAAAATCCAATTAACCTGGGGCAGTCCAGTCAAGATTTCAGGGAATCTCTCAATATGCAGAGTAATCTGATTCAAGACTCCTTCTTCACCACTTGGGGCATTCGAATGTCAAAAGTGTTCAACAAATCAACTATTACATTTCCAGACTCGATTCCTGTATCTAGCCAGGGCACGTCTGAAGAGTTTGAGGATTCGATTCCTGTATCCAGCCAGGGCATATCTGTTGACGACTATTTCCAGATTCGACTCCTGTATCCAGCCAGGGCATATCTGTTGACCACATTTCCAGACTCGATTCCTGTATCTAGCCAGGGCACGTCTGAAGAGTTTGAAGATTCGATTCCTGTATCCAGCCAGGGCATATCTATCAACTATCACCTTTCCAGATTCGATTCTTGTATCCAGCCAGGGCATGTCTGAAGAATTCCAGATCAGCACCTGTAACAACCCAGGAAAACATCTGTGAACGACCGATTGTAGACCAACACCTGTAATAAGCCAGGAATTTATCTACATCACCACTTGGGGCATTCGAATGTCAAAAGTGTTCAAAAACCGATGCAGTTTTACACAAGCTCATCATCAGGAAGCCCTACACCGGTTCCTCTTCAAGACTTCTGAAACAAGTTTACAGATTCTTCCCAAGTAACGAATGTTAATCTATCAGCTTGTTCAGATGCAACCTTTGAAATTAGTTTATGGACGCTTCCCAACAACGTATGCGGCTCTATTGTTGATTCAATCTCAAGATTTCTGAAAACAGTTCACGGGTTCTCCAAGTAAACGGATGTTAACCTATCACTTGTTCAGATTCTTCTTCAAGACTTCTGAAAACAGTTTATGGATTCTTCCCAAGTAACGGATATTAATCTATCAGCTTGTTCAGATGCAACCTTTGAAATTAGTTTACAGACGCTTCCCAACAACGGATGCGGCTCTATTGCTGATTCAATCTCAAGATTTCTGAAAACAGTTCACGGGTTCTCCAAGTAAACGGATGTTAACCTATCACTTGTTCGGATTCTTCTTCAAGACTTCTGAAAACAGTTTATGGATTCTTCCCAAGTAACGGATGTTAATCTATCAGCTTGTTCAGATGTAACCTTTGAAATTGGTTTACGGACGCTTCCCAACAACGAATGCGGCTCTATTGCTGATTCAATCTCAAGATTTCTGAAAACAGTTCACGGGTTCTCCAAGTAAACGGATGTTAACCTATCACTTGTTCAGATTCTTCTTCAAGACTTCTGAAAACAGTTTATGGATTCTTCCCAAGTAACGGATGTTAATCTATCAGCTTGTTCAGATGCAACCTTTGAAATTAGTTTACGGACGCTTCCCAACAACGGATGCGGCTCTATTGCTGATTCAATCTCAAGATTTCTGAAAACAGTTCACGGGTTCTCCAAGTAATGGAGGTTAACCTATCGCTTGTTCAGATTCTTCTCAAGCTAGCTCCACTCAGGGTCAAGCTTCATTATCCCCAGCAAGGCTAAAACTTCAAATTATCAATCCCCAGCGGAGCCAGACCATTGAACCTTCTCCCCACAGAGTTTTGGAGAGGGCAAATCTTGAGTTCCCCAGTGAAGCCGCCAGAGTTATTTCCCACCAAGCTGAAGATTCTCAATCTTACCTCCCCAGCATGAGTCTACTAATTGGGAACTCCCCAGTAGAGGTCATCAGGAATTCTCTTCCCCGGCTGCAGCCAAGGATTTATTTTCCCCGACAGCAGTCAAGATGCTTTTTTTTCTTCAGCCATCTCGGATTCATTTATCCTCAGCAAGATTAGCTCATCAGCTTACATGCGCATTCATCACATTCATGTCACGTACATTGCATCATGCATCATAACGTTGCATACAACTAACCCTTTGCCTTTTCAGGTAAGATCAGTCGACAGACACAGATCATCTCTCAAGATTCATCCAGAAATAGTTCAGATTTGACCCGGACACGGCGACATTCTGATACTTATTCCAGATCCATCCAGACGCATTATCAAGAAACCCTACACCGGTTCCTTTTCAACTTCAAGACTTCTGAAAACAGTTTACGGATTCTTCCCTACAACGGATGTCAATCTACCAACTTGTTCAGACTCTTCTCAAAACAGTTTACAGATTCTTCCCTACAACGGATGTCAATCTACCAACTTGTTCAGACTCTTCTCAAAACAGTTTACGGATTCTTCCCTACAACGGATGTCAATCTACCGACTTGTTCAGACTCTTCTCAACTTTTGAAAACAATTTCACGGACGCGTCCCAACAACGGACGTTGCTCTATTGCTTATTCAATCTCAACTCCTGAAATTAGTTTACAAATTCTCCAGACATGGACGTCAATCTGTTGCTTGTTCGGACCCCAATTCAGAGATGTTCCGAAACATGGAGGCCCTTCTGGCACTTGTCCACTCACCTTTGACATACCGCTCAACATGTCCAGATGGCATCTATAAGCCCATCCTCCTACCAGCAGTCACCAGATGGCATCTTTAAGCCCATCACCAAATGGCATCTTTAAGCCCATTCACCTCCACCATCATATCGCCGAGTGCAAATTTTCTGGGCACTTTAGTGTCCAATCTTCTTTTACCTTCAAGTCGCGAAAGGCAAACTTGCCAATCTAACTCTTCAGGTCCAAGAAGATTGAACAGGGGCAACTGTTGTACCCCAAAATTTGCCCTCGCATTTTTCCACAAGAAATCTCAGCTTCAAGCCTTCCCTGATTTTTCAAACTGACTCAAGAATCGGACAAACGGACTTTTCTTGTCAGTCAAGCGAAATTAGGGTTTTTACTGATTTTCAGGACTCTGGATTGTTCACAGTTGGCTTAGGGTTTTGGATGATTTTTGGTTCAATTTTGGTCAGGCGAGCGTTATTTGGCATTTAATCAGGAATTAAGGTTTTATGGGCATATTCTCGGCAAAATTAAAATTCCACAATACTTTGCAAGTTACTCCGAGGTTTAGGTTGAATTCGCATTGTTTTGACTTAATCAATAAAAGAGGCAGTTGGGTTGAATTCACGTTGGTTTGTTTGAGTCAGTCAAAAGAAACATGCAGTTTGGAATTACAGTGTCTGGCAAAGAATCAGTGAAAAAGGAATGTGCTTGATCAGTTTATTTTGGTTAACTGCTGCTTTGCTTTGGGTATTGGAAAAGACAGGTTTAATTGATCAATATTACTAAGACATTGTTTTATTTAAGTTATTTATTATTCTAAATTGAGTGATTGAAATTTATTTTTCAATTGTTTTAATTCAAAGAGTTTTAAATAAATAAATAAACAATAAAGAGAAAATAGAATTAAATTGGATAATGGAAACTTTTATTTATCTTTAAATTAAATGTACAATTGATGTTTGGAATTTAAATTACAAACATTGTTTTTACATTGATTTAAATTTAAATAAAGGGAAAAACTATCCTATTTATTTCTAATTCTTCGTTCTTCACTTCGCTCCGGTGCTCCATTTTTCATCTGCAAAAGGAAAAAAAGAGAAAGTCAAAAGCAGTTGAATTAATTAAAGACAGATAAAATTTGCAATCATCATTAAGGGCCACTGACTGGGATCAGTTGACCCTCTCTGCAAATCACGGGATTTCTCCCGGTTCACAAAGAGGGAAGAATTTTATCATAAATGCAAAATGTCAAAATGCATATTTTTAATGTCAAACTGCATAGTTCAAAAGTAAGTTCAAACCAAACTGAAAATCCAATTCCAACTTCCTATCAAAAGCCAAAAGTACAAACTTACTGTCAAAAAAATACAAAATCTACCCAAGCTGTCAAAAAAGATTTGGCAAAGATATGGAAGATATCACAAAGTGTAGCAAGCTGTCAAAGAAAGATAAAGATGCAGAGGAAATCCTATATGCAAGCAAATTCTTTTTTATCATCACTTCCCATCAATAGCCCTTTCAGAAAGATAGTACAAGAAAGAATCATATAATAATATTCAATTGTACTATAGAGAGAGAAAAAGAGGAGATAGAAGCAGGTTTTTTCAGGCTTAGGCAGGATAGGCAGAAGATACAAGAAAAGATATACAAAAGAGAACACAGTTCAGCAAGCAAAAAGAGGAGGAAAATATACAAAAAAATCATTCAAAACCAACATAACCTCAAGAGTCTCATCCGGCCTCAACAAAAAACTGCATATGCAAGAAAATATACAAACTGCATAAAAAACAAATACAGAGATACAAACCACCAGGTCCTGGCCTGAAGCACAACCATATCAACAACAAACCAAAAACCAGTTATCAACCAAGCATCATACCTGTCAAAAGGCCTCAAGAACCCAACCTGTCCAGTTCAAACCTCAAAGCATTCAAAACCAACTCCTAAGCCTCAGAAATTTTTCATCATAGGCGATAAACATATTCAAAGGCAACACGAGAGAAGAAGAGAGAAAATATTCAAAAAAAAGCAGCATTCAAGCGTTCACCTCAACCATTCATAGGCAAATCATTCAGAGGCAACATCAAAGCAAACCCATCAGGCCCTCAGTGAAACACATCATGGGGCAAGCTCAATAATCCAAAGGCAAATCATTCGAGACAAGCATACACAAATTCTAGGCAACAAAGAAGATATCGATAGCAGGCATATTCAAACACATTCAAAAGCAAGCGTTTAAGGCAACCAGCAGTTCAGAGAGAAAGAGAAGAAGAAAGAGGTAAATCTAAGAAAAAAGGTTTCTCAGTTCAATATCATCATCAAAACCCTAAAAGATGGCAAAAAGATAAAAGTACCAAATTTTCCCAAGCTAGCTTCCAGCTTCATCACCGAACCTCCGCCATCGATCCTCCTACGCGCCTCCTCCATCTTCTTCCTCCCCTCTATCAAGGTAAGACATCCCTCTTCTCATGCCTTTTCATCCTCATTAAAACAAACAAAAGTCAAACACACAGTCAAAAGAAAAAGCAGTAAACGATTACATATAAGAAGGATTCGAACCCTAATGCGTTGAAAAGAAAGAAGAGTCGTACCTCTGTTTGTCACCATTTATGTGGGCTTGAAGAGAGGAGAAGAGGTGGAGATCGCTGATGGCTGAGGCGAAGGGTTTCAGTTTGGGCAAAGAGCGAACGATCGGAGAAGACGAACAAGTATGAACGGCGCTGTCCAAACCCTAAACGCGTTATCAAATGAACAACAATTCTCAAACCCTAAGAACATTGCTCCATCAATCGTTGGGCCTGACCCGTTTCTAATTCCCTCTGAAGCCCAACAAAATAACTAACATTTTTTTTATATACAAACATTTGATTAATACTAACATTTTTCTTTTTATAAACCATATATTCTTTTTAACTTATCATATTACAAATATCATATTAATACTAATACATAAAAAAACATATTTTATCTAATTTAAACTTTCTTTTCTATACTTAATCCAATTAATTTTAAAACACTTTCGAATATATATTGAACACACATACATAAAGAATACATTTTCGCACTATACTATATAATTGAAAATATCTTTTTCTTTTAAATATACTTTTGTACATAACAATTAAGAATACACTTCTTTTTATACCTAATTCAATTTTTTGACATTTAATACATTTTTATATATAATGGGATTAAATTAAAAAAACATTTCTTTTCACTTACTTTTTGTACATAACACATGAAAATATACTTTTTATACATAATATTTTCTTTTCTTGAAACATCATTTTCATAATTTAATTAAAACTTGAACATACATTTTCTTTTGTGCATATTAAAAGAAATACAAGATCAATAATTAAATAAACGCTTAATTATTCTTTAGGTTAAAAAAATACCTTAATACACTTCAATTTCACATTATCGCACCTGTAAATAATTACATACTCATATACATGTACACTTACACAAATACATTCACATTGCCCTATACACATTTGTTTATCTTATATTTATATATTCGATATTTACATTTGGTCACAAATTCGATTTGGTTGTAACTTATTGGATACTATAAGTCTCATCCCCATTCATACACATGTACCCCCACTCCCGGATACTATTTTGTAATAGCGTAGATTTTACATTTTTCGCAATTTACCGCTTTCAATTATACCATGGTTAGACCTAGGGTTTGCATGTACATAAAATCAAACGCTAGATAACCTAATACAAGACAAATACATGAAATTAATACACAATCACACTTGCACCCTCTAGGGCAATCCCACATGTTGCCTTCCAAAATGGGCCATGCTTGCACGTCGAGTATCTTTGGCAAAACAAAAATCAAATGATCATAAGTCTCAAAGTGTTGCCTAAACGGAATGATCATAGTCCCTTCAAAGCAAATTGCCAAAGACCCTTGGCATCATTGCATTCATGGTTCATACGATGACCCGCGCCCGTCCCGAATAAACTTCCTAAACGCAAGATTGTCCATCAATTTCAATGGTGGAACAAAATTGTTAAAAGGGGTTAAAACATAACAAAAACCTTTGAGTACAATAGGGTAGACAAAACTCTTAGTTACTTGAGATAAACTTGCAAAAAACACTTGCCTTCTTTTCAAAAAAAAACACAATCCACAACACTTTCAAACAAACTCTCAAAAACATTTGAAACATCTTTTCGAAAAGATCCACACTTTTGTAAAACACTCAATCACGAGTCAAATACATTAGTTGCCTAAGACAAGGCATCTTCTTCCAAAACATTTTCAAAAGCACCCACACACACACCATTTTCAAGCAATCGAAAATCAAGGCAAGTGATCTAAAAAACCAAGTAACTAAGAGCCCATGGATAACCATGGATGAAAAGGGTGCTAATACCTTCCCTTTTCATAATCTACCCCCCGAACCCACGAAATATCTCAAAAGGTTTTTGCTGTGCTTTTTTTGACCTTTCCTTTAGGATAAAATAAAAAGTCGGTGGCGACTCTTGCTCAACCGCACAAGTGCGAATACGAACACAAAACACTAGTTAGTTATCCCACCGTATCACACCAGTCTTTGTAGGTGACTGTCATTTTTTGTATGATCTTCTTGATATTTTTGTTCGCGGCTTCGACAACACCGTTCATCTTTGGCTGATAGGGAGATGAATTATGATGTTGAATCTGGAACTGCTCACACAAAGCGGTGATCATAGTTGTGATCGGTGGATTTAGAACTGACTGTTTAATGCTGGTTCGCGAAATGTCGCGGAAGCAAGAGTCGCCACCGTCTTTTATGTTCTCCAACATGGAAAGGACAAAAGCACAGCAAAATTCCTTATGAGATAGTTTCTCGGTTCGGGAGGTAGATTTATAGAAAGGGAAGGTGTTAGCACCCTTTCTATCTATGGTTATCCATGGGCTCTTAGATACTTGCTCATTGTATTCTCAAAAGTGTTTGCTTTTCAAAGTGTGAGTGGGTTTGAAAAATTTTCGTTTAAAGATTTCAGAATGACTCTTGTATCAGTCCTCAAGAGTGTTTGAAAAATTGTTTTGAAAGCTTTTTGAAAGTGTCAGTGTGAAAAGGTTTTGATTTGTTTTTGAATAGAGCAAGTATCCATGAGTCATCCACCTACCCTAAGGAATTAGGCTGTGTAAATGTCCTTAAGGTAGTGCCATCCCACCATTGAGAGATAGGTAGCACCACCGTTGGAGGTGTTCGGGTCAATTCGATTAAGGGACAGTGTGGTCACCAGAGCAACAATAGGACACCTTAGAAGCTACCCTTATGCCATTGATCCTTTTTTAATCCGAGGCAACCGTTTCGAGGCAACTGGATCATGGACATAAGGACTTACTAAAATGTCCTATACTCGACGACCACGTTTCTAAGGTAAGGCAACAGGTGAGGCGTACCCTAAGAGTGGTGTGTGAATTTGTGTGTCATTTTCATGTTAATATTTATCTTTGGTCAGGGCATTTGTGAGCTACGAGTTATTTTTAATTAGCCATACATTCTTTCATGCAATTAGAATTTAAAAGTGCTGAAATTTAAATGCGGAAAGTAAAATCCTACGCTATTACAAGGCGCGAGTCTATACATCGCCAAATTACAAAGACCCGTTTGAAAAAAATGCGGAAAATAAAAGACCTAATTACTATTACAAGCTTTGAGCAGTTACATAATATTCGAAAAGAAAATAAGAATAAATGCGCGAAAGAATTAAAGTTGAACGTTCGAGGGCGTTGTACCCTTTTGAAATTAAATTGAATTAAAAAAGTTAATTAATTATTTTATTAAAAGAAAAGAAATGTTTTTTATGTTTTTGGTATTTAATGAAAATAAATAAAAGGATTAAACTTATAGTTAATGAAACCCTAGTTCTAAATTATTTTTAATTATTAATGAAAAAACATACAAGTTAACCTAATTTACACTAATTAGTTAATTTACATATTTATTTACAAAAGTAATAATTAATAATAATAATAATGAGAGACAATTATTTATTTAAGAAAAAGATGAGAATGTTAAAAAAACCTAATTTCTACATTTTTTAATTTATTTAAGAAAAAGATTAAAGTTTTAAAACCTAATTTACTAAATTAATGGTTAAAGTTTATTTACGAAAAATAATAATGGTGAAATTAATATTAAGAAACATTTTTTTGATTTTTTCTGTATTTTATATTATGAAAAGTTATTTTATGGAATTAAAAGAAATAATTAAAACATTAAAAAGAATTAAAAGAAAATCAAATAAAAAAAATAAAAATGATGCAAACCATGGGGGGTATCAGACCCATTTGGAGGTTTTTGTGAAGTAATTTGGCCCAAAAGAATAAAGCCTTTTTTGACTTTCAGGAATTACATGCTTGATGGTTGACCCAGGTGTATGATGGTCTTCACGTTCTGGCCTTCAGATTGTACCTTGAAGCCACTTGTCAGGCCAGCGCATGAGGATGTATGGTGAAGCCTTGAAGGAACGCTGCATAGAAACGCGTTAGGATAAAAATCATGGAATATGTGGGGGGACCTGGGAATCGAACCCAGGTCCCTATACCTGCAAGACACGTCTTCTACCACCACTACGCCATATAAGGGCTTTAAAAGCGCTTATTTTGGCCTTTAAAAGCGCTTAAAAGCGCTTTAAAAGCTTGCGCTGGCGTAGGTAACAAAAGCGCTTCTAAAAGCGCTCTGGTAGACCCCCCCTTTAAGAGCACTTCCTGGAAAAAGCGCTCTGGTAGGACCCCCTATAAGAGCGCTTTCCTGGAAAAAGCGCTCTGGTAGACCCCCCTTTAAGAGCGCTTTTTAAAAGCGCTGCCAAAGACCAGTAAAAAAGCAAAAAAAATTAAAAAAAAACGCAGCCTACAAAAGCGCTTTTGTAAAAGCGCTCTGGTAGGCCCCCCTATAAGAGCGCTTTTTCCAGAAAAAGCGCTCTTATAGGGGGGCCTACCAGAGCGCTTTTACAAAAGCGCTTTTGTAGGCTGCGTTTTTTTTTAATTTTTTTTGCTTTTTTACTGGTCTTTGGCAGCGCTTTTACTAAGAAGCGCTTTAGTAGGTGGACCTTTAAGAGCGCTTTTTAAAAGCGCTGTCGTTTCTAAATGAGGTATTTTTATGTGCAGCCTATAATTTAATCCTCCCAGTCGACCTGTAATGTTTTCGACCTGTAATATTTTCGACCTGTAATATATTTTTGACCTGTAATATATTTTCGACGCTATTATTTCAGCCATCAGTAAGACAATATATGTACTAATATAATACCATTATAATATCCAAAATTATATATATACATCATTACATCAATAATATTATAGTTCAAATCGACACAAATCCTACATGAAAAATTGCCTAATATAATATTGACACAAATCTTCTTTAATTTCTTCCAACTTAAGCTTCGGGTACGCAGCAGCACGGAATTCGTCAAGGTACTACAAAACAAAAACATAATATAAATGATATATTTAGTTAAATGTAATAAATTATATGAAATTATCTTAAGTTATAAATTCATACCGTGAGCGGAATCTCTAATTGATTCGCCTGAAGGATTTCTTTCATGAACCTCAAAACAAAGTATCCGCAATCATGACTGTTTCGCTGTTGCGGACACTACATAATAAAACAAATAAGATTCTATAGTTGTCTTGTTTTACCAAGTAGCATAAATATTATAAGCAAAATTGTGAAAAGTAATGTACCTGCACTTGGATCCAAGTGATGTTGTTCGATTTAGTTCGGGATACCTGTGCGTCCCGTTGACTACGGAACACTTGTATTGATCTAATTATTAAATATATAAAAGCATATGTTTAAATCAATCCCACAAATAAGAAAATATATAAATATACACGAATATATATTTAGAACGATCCCACTTACAAATCAACGATTTCCTTCATAGCCGGATAATTGGTCCATTCACCATTTACCGAATTCAGATAATACACGACTTCTCTTATCGGGTTGATAGCAAGCAGCAACCAGTGTGCTCTATAAATTAAAACAATAGGTTATATGAAAATTTTGCTATACACAAAAGAAACAGAGATTAGATGAACCAAGAATGAGAAACTAACCCTACTGGTCGGGTATTATACGCCCAAAGATGCAGACTTTCTGTATTGCCGGTGGACATGAATCTATCTACTAAGCGCTGTCTAACTGATTCCGGTTCCGAAGCAATTGTCATTCCGCTGCAATGGGCGGAAGACACGAAACGGAATCTGTTAGACAATGCAGTCCCGCGCAACACTCTGTCATACAACAACCTTAAATAAAAACATAATAAACATTAGATTATTTTCATTGAAATGTGTAAATAAATTATATTGTGGGACTAATTAAATAATATATCGGATGAGTGAATATTACCGGATGTATGAGTGCATATTACTGACGCCTAGTTGATCATGGGTAAAAATCTCTTCCAAGTCATCAAATGTAATATGTGACTGGAATTCAATACCGAAGACACTTTCATCCATGTTGATTTCACGTAAACCACCATCCTTCAAATCGGACATATCAACCATTGTTGCGAGTGTCGAACGGTATCGAGGCACAAAAGCACCGCCTTTTTTTGCCGCTTGCTTCGGAGGACCAGTGGGTGGTAAGCTACGAACCTGCTGCGTCACTTGTTGTGACTCCCGAGCGGATGCCTAAAAATCATATAAGTTAGGTAAAATATAAAATCATGCAGATTTAGATTCAGACTATATATTAACACTTTAAATGTACCTCTTTTAGTGATGCAACAGACTCCTCCTCCTGTAAAATCCCTTTACCCTTAATTGCGGGTTTTATAGGAGCAGTCTAAAATTAAAATGTAAAAAATAATTAATAAACGGTTTAGAATTGACATTCGAAAACTAAATGATTCATAATCGTTTTCAGTATACCTCATCACTAATGGTAATGAGCTCCGAGGGCCATGCAACAAATGATCCTATTGCATCTCGCAGCAATGTCGTCTCTGAGACCATGTCGGGTACCGGTAGAATCGCATCACGATCTAATACAACATCCACCGATACTTTCAGGTGTCCATCAGGGAGGGGTCTGTGGTGAAGTAAATCTCCCGAAGTGTTGTGCACTTTTCCCTTGCCAACTAGTCGATAATTCGGTGACGATAAGTATAGTTGGCAAGATGAAATGCCCTAAACAAATAGAAAATATAAAGTCATTATCATTAATAAAATAGAATAGTTTGTAAGGAAAAAAACTTATAATTACCTCGGGAAATTTCTTTTGATAGTTGATACTAGCCTTATCACTAGTATCTCTCACCGATGAAGTGTTGCATTTTTCTCTCATATACATATCTTTATCTCTTTGCAATTCAGAGACCTGTGCTTGCAATTCCTGCAACTTTTGCAACACTTCTTCATTGGTAAGATTTGATCTTCTCCTAGAACTCTTATAAAAAGAGGTTGGAGTCACACCATGACCCTTACCCCTCACCCGACCGGGATACTCGGGAGCATCTAGTACTCTACTAAGTACGCTCTCCTCACCGGTGGATGCCGATTGCGACAAGGTCTCCTGTAATTCATTTACATTTAAATAATTATTAGTGGAGATAAAAAATCATTTATATATTAAAAAACATTTGATTTAATTAAAGACACAGTATTATACTTACACATTCAGTATAAACTCTCTGAACATCGGGATCGACAGCTTGATTTTTGCCCACACGAGCTTCCTTCCACAACACATGTACAGGAAGTGAAGCTTCCTCACTTTTAGTCTCCTCTAACTATGCATTGACACAAACGATAAAATCGTCAATTAAAACATGCACATGTAGACAATTAATTAAAACGCATTTCTATTTACTTACAATTTTATCCTCTAAGCGTGCATATCCCAAACGCCCTTTCTTGTATGGATACGCGGGTTTGGATGCTCTCTTACTATTCGTGGCACTCTTTTTCTGAAATGCTTCATCTCTTTGCTTTAAAAACTCAGCCCAATCTGCTTCATCAATGAATGTCGCATACTTTGTTGGCCGTCCCGGTGCCTCTTCAAGAAATTTTCCATCTTTATCCTTAAGATAGGTGTTTGTCAAAAAACTTTTCCACCCTCTATATCTTTTGCCGGCCAAACTAAGTATGTAGCTTTTACGTTCATCTGGTATCTCAAAAGTCCTCTGCAAAAATAACAACAATTAACCATATATGATATATACCTGAAGTGTTAGTATAAGTAATTTAAACAATTTATCGTCAAGATAATAACAACAATTAACCATATATGATATATACCTGAAGCTCTTCCCAAATCGCTTGTTTTTTCTCCTCCAATTCTGAATTTTTCGTTTTCGATTTCCAGGTAGCTACGGAGACCGGAATATGCATACGGACAAGTGTACCAATATAACTTGTCAACTTTGCAGAATTAGGACCAATTGGTTGTTTATCAGAATTCCATTCCAATCGGTATACTAATCCTTGGTCTCTATGTCGAATGATTCCCTTCATAATAGTGATGCCTCGTGCCACCTCTTTTGCTTCAGTATCAGGTGGAGCATTTGTATCCGAAGCAACTCTTTCTTGTGAGTTTTCTTGTGCGTTTTCAGGTGGGTTTTGAGGTGGAGCATCTCTATCTGGAGCCATTGAACCTGTATCAAACAAACTAAAGCACATTAGTACACTATTAACACTAACTTTATATGAGAAACATTTCAAAAAATTACATAAAAATAATAAAGATGTCCTCAAAACTCAACCCCTTTTACTAAAAATAATAAAGTACTTAACAACAAAAGAAACTAAACCCATAGATAATAAATAAGCAGTCCAGTAATATTTTTCTTGCTTTGAAGAGATACCTAAAACATAAAAAAAATGTTAGAAAAAACATCTTAATATTAAAATAAAAACAAAACACTGTTGGAGGATATACTAAAAACAAAAATGAAAACTTTAAAACAAAATAAAAAGATAATACCTTTAATTCGAATTACCCCTTAACTCTTGAACAACTAGATAATATGTAGATGGTATATGAACCAGTAAGACAAAAATGAAGGAAAATGAAGGAGACAAAAATGACAAAAATAATATTAGATGATACTCATATTAAGATTGAAATAGAGAGAACATGTATATATTTGAACATGTACACCATTAAACTAACATTACAGTACCAACAATCAAGATTGAAATAGAGAGAACATGTATATATTTGAACATGTACAACAATCAAGTTTCATCATTGCAACAAGTCATCATAGCATACAAAAATGCTTCAAATTTTGAACCTGTATCAAACAAACTAAAACATTGACACTATTAACACTAACTTTATCACTAACGTCTCTTTCTTTTCTTGGTAGGATTGTGTACTACGCGTCTCTTAACAATGCGGACGGTTGGATTGATCCAAATACCCTCATTATGATCATTTCTAATACAAGATTCATTCTCATTTTGATCGTTTCTTGTACAAGATTCAATGCCAACACCAATATCACCTTGATCTTCAATTTTTTCATCAACTATTTTGTTAGATAAAAGCACTATAGACCATTTCGTACTTGTCGGATCATTGACATAGAACACTTGTTTAGCTTGAGAGGCTAGAATGAAAGGCTCATCTTTGTACCCTACCCTATTGAGATCCACTTGCAAAAATCCTGACTTATCCATTCGTACGCCACTATTATTTTCAACCCACTTGCAACCAAATACAGGAATCTGAAACTTCGCGTAATCAAACACCAAAATGCGCTCGATAACCCCAAAATATGACAAATTTGCAAATTTCGGATTTAAGTCATTCGCACTTGATATGTGCATAGCTTCAGCTACCAAGGTAACACCACTATTTTGCATAGTACTTTTATCATCCTGTTCTTTGGTATAAAATGTGTATCCATTAATTGCGTATGCGCTATAAGAAAGCACAATTACAGATGGACCATAGGCTAAACATCTCAACCTTTCTGTTACTGAAGCAGGATCTGAACGATACTTTGAATAAATATGATCTCTAAACCACGGTATGAAACTTCGATTGTGCTCTCGTACTATCCAGTTCTCATTTCTATTTGGATTTAAATCTCGGAGAACAACTTTGTGCATTTCAACAAACGGCTCAACCTCAATCTCATTGTGCAGAACATACAAGTGCACTTGATCCCGTTCGACCATTGATACTGTCACAACTTTATTTCCAATTAGCCTTTTTCCTTCTTTTTTTTCGACAATATGAGATTTGGGGAGTCCAATTGATTGAACATTTGACAGATATTCAGTACAAAACTCAACCGCTTCTTCAGCAACGTATCGCTCGGCAATACAACCCTCTGGTCGACTTCTGTTTTTCACGTACCCTTTTAATATTTTCATATAACGTTCAGCAGGGTACATCCATCTCATATAAGCTGGTCCGCACAGTTGTGTCTCTTTCACAAGATGAACGACTAGATGAACCATTATGTCAAAAAACGAGGGAGGAAAATACATTTCAAGATCACATAAAGTAACAACTATCTCATTTTGCAATGTTGGTAAGATCGCGGGATCGACCACCTTACTGCAAATAGACCTGAAGAAGAAACACAGCTTAGTTATTGCGCTTCTTACTTTTTCTGGCAGAATAGAACGTATACCTATTGGTAAAAAATGTTCCATTATAACATGGCATTCATGCGTCTTCAAACTCTTTAACTTGAGGTCTTTCATGGACACAAGTCTTCTAATATCTGAAGAGTAGCCTTCTGGAACTTTTACTTCACTGAGGAACTTACACAATGTTTTCTTCTCCTTTCTAGATAGAGTGTAAATAGCAGGTGGCAGATATGTTCGTCTTCCTTTCGTCACGGGCCCCAATTCAGTTCTCATCCCCATGTTTACCATGTCATTCCTTATGTTAACGCCATCCTTAGACTTTCCTTGTATATTGAGTAGCGTACCTATAACGCTGTCAAATACATTTTTTTCAATATGCATAACATCCAGGAAATGTCTTACGTACAACGACTTCCAATATGGAAGTTCAAAGAAAATTGACTTCTTCTTCCACCCACCCTTGACAATTGAATGTGCAAAAGGCTTGCCAAACTGAGTGCTCACATCTTTCACCTTTTCAAAAATTTGATCACCTGACAAAAAAGGCGGGGCTGTACGATGTTCGGCCTCTCCATTGAATGCTTTTCTCCACCCACGGTAGTGATGATTAGAATTTAAGAATCTACGATGGCCGAGAAAGACATTCTTCTGACAAAGCGCCAATCGTGTCGTATCGGTTTCATCTTCACAAATAGGACACGCCTTTTGACCCTTGTTGCTGTACCCGGATAGATTTCCGTATGCTGGAAAATCATTAATTGTTCCAAACAACATCGCCCTCAAGTTGAAACTTTCTTTCCTATACCCATCGTAAACCTCCACACCTCTCTCCCACAAAAACTTTAAATCTTCGATTAAGGGTGCCAAGTATACGTCTATGTCATTCCCTGGTTGTTTAGGCCCAGAAATTAGCATAGATAACATCATGTACTTACGCTTCATACATAGCCACGGAGGTAAGTTATAAATCATAAGAATCACAGGCCATGTGCTATGCGAGATACTTTGAATACCATGCGGGTTCATTCCATCAGTAGACAATGACAACCGAAGGTTTCTTGCTTCTTTTCCAAATTCAGGATATTCAGTATCAACTTTACTCCATTGTGGTGAGTCTGCCGGATGTCGCAACTTTCCATCAATAATTCTTTCATCTGCATGCCAAGTCAAGTGTCTTGAATCGGTCTCACTACGATACATGCGTCTAAATCTCGGAATTATAGGAAAATACCATAAGACTTTAGCAGGAGACAACTTTTTCTTATATCGAGGGGCACCACATTTAGGACACTCATTCAACGCTGCATACTCGTTTCGAAACAAAACGCAATCGTTTGGACATGCATGTATCTTATCATAGCTCATTCCAATAGAAGACAACATCTTTTTGGCTTCATACGTTCGATTGGGAAGAACATTATCCTCTGGTAGCATATCTTTCATAAGGGCTAATAACTCTGTGAAACTTTTATCCGACCATCCATTGTCCGCCTTTAAGTTGTACAACTTTAACACCGCAGACAATCTTGTGAATTTTGAACAACCAACATACAACGGTTTCTCTGCATCGCTTACCAACCTCTCAAACATTTTGGGACAATCCGCAAGATCTTCTTCAAGCGCTTCTGCAATCTCTTCGACTCGATCACAATCGTATGTGTCTGTGCAATCGTCGTTTGAAGCATACTTCCTATTACAACTCGACTCAGCATTCCCAGTACTTTTCTCACCATGCATTGTCCAACATGTATAACTTCTATCAATTCCAAACCGTAGTAAATGAGATCCCAACTGATTCCCGTCAACCTTACCCCCGGCATAACAGCAACCCAAGCAAGGACACGGCATTCGAAGCGGGTCTTTGGAGTGCGCAACCGCAAACTCAACAAATTCCCATACCCCTTTCTCGTACTCTTTCGACAATCGGTTTGAATTCATCCATGTCTTATCCATGTCTTAATTAAGCTAAACAAAAACGGTCAAACTTTCACTCTTCACAAGTAACCCCTATGGCGAATTCAATTCACAAAGTTAGTAAGTACCTCACTTAACGATAAACGAAATTAAAGAGTTACTGAGAGGAAATTAATTTTAATAAATAACTAATAAAATAAAATAAAATAAATATATAAAATTACTAAAAAAAAACCTTAATTTTAACTCCAAAATAATTTAATAGACTTCACAACTTTAATATATAAGATATATGATTCACTCTAACCTAACTTTCACTTCAAATTTAGTATTTATTTCACCTATTTGTCATCATAATCTAACAACATGTTTCACACTAACCTAACTTTCACTTCAAATTTATAGAGTATTTCTTTCACCTATTTGTCATCATCTTAATTATTTAAATTCTATTAAGAACATGATACATAAAGGCCGAACATATGCTAACACTTGAATCAAAAAATTATGTTGCTTAAGAATCAGGACTAAAGATAATTTATAAACATCGACATTCTTCAACCAATGAGACGAGTTTCACACAAAGAACAAAACTATTAAAACTCACACAAAGTTCAAAACAGACTTCATAAACACAATAATATAAACCTTAGATTAGAACAATAAGCTTATTTAAGGAACTTTAAATATATAAACCTTAGTCTACATTGTTTGTTATGGGTGGGAAATAACAGTTTCATTACTACAGCAAATACATTCCCTCCCCATTCTTGATGTTGTTTTGGAAGGCATGTCCATGACTTTCATAACTGGAATTCCTAAATTGCACAGATTCAAGGCCATCCTATTACTTCCACTACTAATAGGGGTTAAGTTCTCTTCATCTATTTCTTTCCTATTGAAAAAAGAATCATTTTTTCTACTCTTCATTATCACTTTTGTGATGCATAATCAATTAAATAAATTAACACAACACAACAAAATCTCAAAATTATCTAAGTTCCAATCTTACACATATTAGTAAGTACCAATTCTCTAAATTCCAATTCCACTACATTATAGCGCATTAAAAATATAACCACCTCTAATATAAACAAATTCCTTCTACTCCTAACAAATTAAAAAATAAACACTACCATTTTTCTATTAATGTCTTATGTAACTAATAATTAAAGTTTACAAAATTTCAACTTCTAAGGCACCAAACTAAAAAAAATTATCACATTATCACAATACAAACACAATACTTCAAACCAGAACATCAACTTAATAAAACAAACCAAAAACACATTATCACATTATCACAATATTATACTTCAAACTAAAACACCAACCTACAACAACACAAGATTACTTCAAGATTAATTTTTAAAAACAATGTTAAATCTTACTTAAGATTTAAGAGGAAGGAAGCAAGTTAGATGAAGAAGATGGACTTCTAAAAACCAGTTCGTGAAGGCCTCTGGAGGATTGAGATTACTTGAATGAGAGAGATTACTTAAGCAATTGAACGAGAGAAAGAAATTGTTCTCCTGGAATGCGAAAATATCAATTGGTTAGGGTAAACAAGAACAATGACATTAGTTTCTTTGACATTAGTTTGAAGAAACTGTTGAATGAAGAGTATAAAAATACACAAGTTTCCTTGACATCCATCACAAATGACTTACTTAGTGAAGCATCAAAAGATAGTGATACCTTAAATCTTGAGCGCTTTAGCTTGTTTGTTGTTGAAAACAATTGAAATGGATAGTGAAGAACACTGTAAAGATCATTTTCATTACTAGAAATTAGTAAACATGATTGTGCACATTGAGGTGAATAGCATAGAACAAACACAACAGTAGTTAGTAATCACGATTCTGGAAAATTAGCATTTAGGCACAACACAATTAAGCTCAAGATTCATCCAATTCCGAATCTATCTATATTTATTCACAATATCAAGAATCTAACATCAACACAAAGAATTGCAATTGATTCTATGTCAATAGATTAGCACAATATCAAGAATTAGTTCTTATGTCAAGAATTAGCAATTCAATTCTATGAGGAATTTCTACGTACACCTAATGTGCAAATGTTATGTCTACAAATCTATGTTAAAATCTACATCACAAATTCA
Organism: Vicia faba; assembly: GCA_948472305.1. Lineage (NCBI taxonomy): Eukaryota > Viridiplantae > Streptophyta > Magnoliopsida > Fabales > Fabaceae > Vicia > Vicia faba. Next base: position 1,632,465,470 of record OX451739.1, on the reverse strand, counting down.
CATAAACATTATCACAAACACATAATATGTACTAGAATATTACAAATTCTATGTCAAGAATTCTAGATCTAAACTAATTTACTTCATCAATTCATGCATGCACAATTCACATAAACAAAATCAAATTACTCAAGTATTCAACAAAACTATGAAAATCAAGTAATGTTACCTAAGATAATTTGTAGAAAATTGGAAGTTGGATGTTGTTGATGATGATAACAGGGAACCACGTTTGGACTTGACAAAGAGCTTTGAAGTAGGAGCGACGGAGATGGCTGAGGAAGTGACGGCAAGTGACGGTGAGGAACAAATGGAAATAGAAGAAGAATGGCGGCAGCAGTGAAGTAACGGTCGCGGATGGGGTTTTACGGATGGAGATGAGGCAGAAGTGAAGGTTATGGAAGTTCGTAACAGTACTGAGGTTTGGACTTTGGAGTGTGAAGGTTGATGTGAGAAGACGGATGGGGTTTGTATAATTTTGTTTTTAAAAATTTTAATTTTAAAAAGGCTATGAAAGCGCTTTTGAAAAGCGCCTTAGTAGATGTAGCTATACCAGCGCTTTTAAGGGTAAAGCGCTCTTGTACCCCACCCTATACCCCCCCTTACCAAAGCGCTTTTCAAAAGCGCTCTCATACCCCCCCTTACCAAAGCGCTTTTCAAAAGCGCTCTCATACCCCCCCTTACCAGAGCGCTTTTTAAAAGCGCTTTCATACCCCCCCCACTATAAGAGCGCTTTTTTAGCGTGTTTTTTAATTTTGTCTTTAGCGAAGCCTATGCCAGCGCTTTTCCTAAAAGCGCTTTCGTAGGGGTGCTGCTAAAAGCCAAATTTGGTATAGTGCACACCAGGCCATTTGTGTTCATTTGTTAATATAATAGAACGTGATTATTATAATAAGAAACAAAAGCTAATGATATAAAATAAGAAAAAACGCGCCAGATTCAAATACTCCAGTCACATGATGACACGCTAGCTTCGTCTTCGTTTTTGTACCTGCAACATAACCAACTAGCGGGGGTTTTAAACCCCCACAAAACCAAAGTCCAGAAAATAGCGATTAGAACATGCTGTAATATAAAAAGGGCGCGAGGTCATGGTTTGTCTCGTCTTGAGGTCACGAATTCAATGGCATAGGTTTTAAGGGCCAATTTTTCCATATGTGAGAACCCCTAATTCGAAGCTTCTGAAACCCTAGGTTTCATCCATGGCAGATTTGAATACAAGCATCGTTAGTTCAATTAAATGCTACCAATAGCTTCAGAACATCAATATTAGTGTAAATCAACTAACAAAACACATGAATAATGCATGGAAATTGAAAAACGATTATGGACATATTCATGAAAAGTGTGATTCGGTTCTACCAATTCTTGGAGTCTGTGGACCTGTTCTTGATTGCAATCGACTCCTAGCAATGTCAGGAAGGCAATGGAAGTGTTTGGAAACCTTGAATCGCCCTGCAACTAAGATTTCAGTTTTCAAGTTTTGGTGAAAATTTGGCAATTTGGTTATGGCCTCCTGAGCAATTTTTCGTGTGTATGTGCATTAGGTTAGGTTATGCCTTTGTATCTGAATGGAATTAGGTCAAAAAGCCAAGCCCAAGGTCCATCAATTAATGTTTTCAATATTTGATTTTCTTATATCTTTTTTCAATCTTTTTCCATGCCAAGCTTGCCAAATATGGATGATATTGTCCCCTTGAGATGGTGCACGAAATCTCTTGCATATAATGAACATATTTGCTGCACCAAAAAGATTTAAAACCATTATTTGATATTTTTTTCATATTTAAATCTAATTAAATGAATTAATAATAATAAAAACTCAATTAATTAATTAAAAATAAGAAAATAAATCCCCTTGAGCTAAATGGGTCGTGCATAACCTTTGGGTAATGATTTATGAAAGAAATTGAGGCCCATTAGCATTTTTGAAGCCTTTGAAGCAAAGTTGACTTTTCAAAATTCCCAAAAATTTCCCAACTTCTCCAAGGCATATCTTGCTCAATGTTGAAGCTATGATCATGTTCTTGGACATTTTGGAAAGGTCTTGAAGTCCTCTAACCAATGCCTTTGGTCCCATGTCATTTTGATTTACCAATCTCAAGTTATGGTCTTTGACTTAAAGTGCCTTTTTGTTGACTTTTGAAAATGACCTATAATGTTGAAATTGATAACTTTTTGTGAGAGCATTTCTTGGACTTGGAGTGTGAAGATGAGTTGTAGGAAATGTCATTATCTTCAAAATGAGCATTGGATGGGATTTTTCTGATAAACCATGTGGAAGTTATGCCCTAGTCAATTTACAGTTGACTTTTTCAATTGTCCAAAAATAGAAACTTTTGCATCTTTGAGACTTTTTGAGCCATGCTTTGAGAATCATGATCAAGAATTGATCAAATGATGTTTGTGGCTTCAAAATAAGATGTTGACCAAAAATTTTGACTTTTGACTGTCAAATGACCATTTTGCCCCTGCAGTTGACTGTGAAGCATTTAAGGTTTTTGACTGTGCAATTTGATGTTGTGAGTCTTGAAACTTGGTATAAGGATGCTTGACAATGTATATAGGCATGTGGGACTTGATTGGACCCTTGAAAACCTCATTTTCTTTGCAAGAACCAAAACCCTAATTTTGACTGTGTTAGGAGGCAATTGGACTGTGCAACCCTTGGGAGATTTTGAACCTTGATCTTGGCAAATCTTGAAGAATATGGGAGGGCAAATTTTGGGGTACAACAATAGTATTGTTAAGGCTTGCACCGTTGTTGGTGATGATCCTTTCGGGGATGCCGTACCAGAAAATGAGGTTCTGCTTGATGAAGCGGGCAACCACATTCTTTGTAACGGATGCGAAGGAAGCTGCTTCGACCCACTTGGTAAAGTAATCAATGGCCACCAGAATGAAACGATGTCCATTGGATGCTGTAGGCTTGATCTCTCCAATCATGTCGATTCCCCACATAGCGAATGGCCAAGGAGCTGTTAAGACATTGAGAGGAACTGGAGGTATATGTACCTTGTCCGCGTAGATTTGACATTTGTGACAAGTACGGGAATGTTGATGACAGTCATCTTCCATGGTAGACCAGTAATAGCCTGCCCTTAGAATCTTCTTAGGCATCGTATGTCCGCTAGAGTGAGTGTCAAAGGTACCATTGTGCATTTCAGACATGATCTGCTCAGCTTCAACCTTGCCCACACAACGGAGCGGAATGCAATCATGATTACGCTTGTATAGGATACCATTGCTCAGGAAGAACTTGGCAGAGAACCTCCTCAAGAACTTTTTGTCGTTGACTGAAGCTCCTTCAGGATATTCTTGTGCTTCGAGATACCTTTTGACTTCGTGAAACCAAGGTCGGTCCACAACTTCTTCGGTATTAATCTCGTGACAATGTGCAGGTTCGTCCATCCGTTCAATGGTGATTTGGGGAGCCTCATTATCCCAGTTAAGTTTAAACATTGATGACATTGTAGTTAGAGCATCTGCTAGCTGATTTTCTTCTCGCGGGAAGTGCTCGAAGGTAATCTGCTCGAAATGTGGTAACAATGTCAAGACATGTTCTTTGTAAGGGATGAGGTTGGGATGTTTAGTGTCCCACTCTCCTTTGATTTGACTGATGACCAAAGCTGAGTCTCCAAACACAACCAAAGATTTGATTCCCAAGTCTATGGCAGCCTTGAGTTCAAATATGCAAGCTTCATACTCGACCATGTTGTTGGTGCAGTTAAAGCAAAGTCTGGCGGTGAAAGGTGTATGGAAACCTTGTGGGGAGATGAGTACCGCGCCTATACTGTTGCCAAGTGCATTAGAGGCACCATCAAAGTACAGGGTCCATCGGGATCCTTGTTCAGGTCAGTCATATGGTCTGAAATTTTCAATGTTGTCCAAGGTCATAATGTCTTCGTCGGGGAAGTCGAACTTCATGGATTGGTAATCTTCGACAACTTGATAAGCCATATGGTCAACTAGTACACTCCCCTTTATCGATTTTTGGGTCGTGTACTGTATATCATACTCTATAAAGATCATTTGCCATCTAGCTATCCTTCCAGACAAAGCAGGATTTTCAAAGATGTACTTGATCGGATCCATCTTAGATATCAGTAGAGTGGTATGAGTCAACATATACTGCCTTAGCCGGTGAGCAGCCCATGCCAAAGTGCAGCAAGTTTTCTCGAGCAGTGAGTATCGGGTCTCACAGTCGGTAAACTTTTTGCTAAGGTAATAAATGGCATGCTCTTTTCGGTCAGACTCGTCATGTTGGCCCAGTACGCACCCCATTGAGTTTTCTAGGACGGTCAGATACATGATTAGCGGTCTTCCTTCAACGGGTGGCATCAAGATAGGAGGTTCTAGCAAATACTCCTTGATTTTATCGAAAGAAATTTGACAGTCATCATTCCATTTAACCACCTGATCTTTCTTCATCAGCTTAAAGATTGGTTCACAGGTAGATGTTAGGTGAGAGATGAACCTAGCAATGTAGTTTAGGCGTCCCAATAAACCTCTGACCTCTTTCTCAGTGCAAAGGGCAGGCATTTCTTGTATAGCTTTGACTTTGGCAGGATCAACCTCGATGCCTTTGTTGCTGACAATGAAACCCAAGAGTTTACCGGACCTGACTCTGAAAGTGCACTTGTTAGGGTTCAGTCCGAGCTTGTACTCCTTCAACCTGACAAACAGCTTTTGCAAGTGGTCGAGGTGTTCTTCTTCTGTCTGTGATCAGGCTATCATGTCATCTACATGGACTTCAATCTCATGATGTATCATATCGTGAAACAAAGCTACCATGGCACGCTGATAGGTTGCCCCGACATTCTTCAGTCCAAATGGCATCACTTTATAGCAGAACGTACCCCACTGTGTAACAAAAGTAGTTTTCTCCATGTCTTCAGGGGCCATTTTGATCTGGTTGTAACCTGAAAATCCATCCATGAAAGAAAATACCTTGTGCTGAGCTGTATTGTCAACCAAGATGTCAATGTGCGGTAGTGGAAAGTCGTCTTTAGGGCTATCCCTGTTTAAGTCTCTGTAATCCGTGCACATTCTCACTTTGCCTTCTTTCTTAGGCACGGGCATAATGTTAGCAACCCATTATGGATAGGAAGTAACAGCAAGAAACCCAGCATTGAACTGCTTCATAACTTCTGCTTTGATCTTTTCAGACATGTCGGGCCTCATGCGGCGGACTTTCTGTTTAATTGGTGGACAGTCTTCTCTTGTAGGGAGACGGTGAACCATAATATCTGTATCGAGTCCCGGCATGTCTTCGTAAGACTAGGCGAAGATCTCAACATATTCATTCAACAACTGAATTAAGCGCTCTTTGACACTTGGCTCTAGGTTGGAACCCACTCTAACTTCTTTTCTGTCTTCATCAGTACCCAAGTTGATTGTCTCTAACAGCTCCTCATGAGGTAGAATAGCCCTTTCTTCCTGTTGTAGCAACCTAGCCAATTCTCCCGGCACCTCACAATATTCATCACCTTCGTATTCGACATGGTAGACCATATCTTCAGAGTCACTGAAGGCAATAGCAGAATTGTTACCCATGGAATCCGGAATGGAAGGGTACCTACATTTGTGAGTATGGGTGTGTGTAAGGGATAGCCACCTTTAAAAAAATAAAATGTAAAAAGAAAGACAATGAACACAAAAGTTTATATATGAAAACGTCCATGATTCATTAAAATGGCATATGAAGATGAAAAATCAAACCCTTACAAATGGACCTATGTGCCTCGGGTAAGGCACAAGGCTAAAAGTGTACGAATTGTTTGAGAATTATTACAAACCAACATAAATGTTTGAAAGATAAATTACTGATTTATGAAAGTAATCGGAACAAAGTCTTTTGCTTCCCAATTGCACAGTCCTCCGCCAACAGTAGGGAAAATACAGTCTTCCAGGTTGCTCTCTTCTTCACTATCCTCCAAAGTATTGATTCCATGATGGGTGATCTTCACTGATGGCCCCCCATCCCGGGCGTGGCGTACAACCTTTTGATTAGAAGCAGTGAAACCCAAGCCGAATTTATCTGATTTGAAAGGAAAGTCTGGTAGCTGACCCCAGATTGTGCTTCCTCCTTCTTCAATCACAACCTTTGCATCTTTGAGAGATGACATCCGAGGCACAGGTTTGGTAATCATTGGTATAGAAGGCACTGTCTTGGTTGCCGCAATCTCCTGAGCTACCTCTTCAAAATGTTGAAAGGGGGTTTCGATGAATTCACCATCCAATTCTACATAGCGGAAAGAATTTAGATGGCTTATCATGTATTCCTCTTCGCCATGAACAATTATAATTTTCCCCTGGACAGGGTACTTGAGCATTTGATGCAGAGAAGAAGTGATGGCTCCAGCATTGTGAATCCATGGTCTTCCCAACAAGCAAGAATAGGAAGGACGGATGTCCATCACATAGAATATGGAGTTGAAGGTTTCAGTTCCCACTTTGATTGGGATGTCCACCTCCCCGTGGACCATCCTTTTAGAACCATCAAAGGCTCTGACAATGATATTGCTGGGCTTCAGGGTTAAACCTTCACAGTCCAATCTATCCAAGGCTTTCTTCGGCAAGAAATTTAAAGACGACCCAGTATCAACCAGAACATGTGCTAAAGTAGTCCCTCTGCATTCCACCGAGACATGCAAAGCGTCATTATGCTTTCTCCCTTTAGATGTTAAATCGGCATCGGAGAATCCTAGACCATTGTCAGCTGTTAAGCTAGCTACACATTCCTGGAACTGATTCGCGGAGGTTTCCTGTGGCACGTGGGTTGTCTTCAAGAATCTTATCAGAGCTTTAGCATGAGCTTCGGAACAAAGCAACAGGGCCAACATAGAAATCTTTGAGGGGGTTTGCCTCAGTTGTTCCACAACATCATAATCGCTTTTCTTGATTATTTTCAAAATCTCTTCCATTTATTTTTGAGAGGTCTCAGGGATGACCAATGGCTGAGCCCTCGTCCTGACGGGCACTTCTTGGATCCCTTTCCCTCCATCAGCAGCAGCAGCAGAAGGGACAACCACAAGAGTTAAAATTTCTTCAATAATTGGAGTTCTTGCAGATATGTTGACCGGCACAGGGGTAACCTTAGGAGCATTTGAGGGTCCAAAGATTACTCTTGGAGGAGCAATCTCCGGAGATAAAATTCTTCCGCTGCGGGTGATTTTACTCGTTCCAGCAATATTTCCAATGTCGGAAGTCTCTTCATCAGAACTCTCTTCAGTTGATTCAATCTGTTTAATACCGTGGTAGTAGATCTTTCCACCATAGTTCCACGGTATTGATTTGTCGGACTTGTACGGGACGGGCCCAGGCATTGTTATCTTCAAAGGTGCAATCTTTGGATCAGATTTAATCTTAACAGGTCTTTTGGAGACCTTGGAAAGATTTGCAGATATGGTAATTATTGAAACATCATTGACAGGAGTCGGCATAACAGGAGTCTTTTCAAAAAGGATTTCTTGATTATCCATTAGGCGTTGGATGCCTAACTTCAACAACAGACAGTCGGATGGTAAGGATGACCAAAGGCAGCAGTCTTCTTCACAATCTGGGAAAATCCCATCCTTCAGCAAATTCAATTTGATTATTGGTAGCGGAGTTATCAAATCATCAACAGTAGCAATAAAAATATCCTTTTCAACAACATGAGCATTGTGGCCATGCCTTGGCATTGGAGCAGAGATCACATTCAGCTTTTCAGGGGCGTCGAATTCCACTTCTTTAGCATCTATCAAATCCTGAATCTTATTCTTCAGGGCCTAACTATTGTTGGTGTCATGCCCTATACTCCCTGAATGATAAGCACACTTGGCATTTGAATGGTAGTACAAAGAAGTTGTATTCGGATTCTTCGGGGCCTCTTTCAAACTTGCAAGGTTTAACTTCAAGAGATGGGGTAGAACCTGAGCGGGAGTCATGTTTATCTGGGTGAATTGCCTTACAGGCCTTTCCACCCTTGCTTGGTTGGTTTTGGGTTGATTGTTTCTGGTCTGATCAGCTGCAGACTTCTGAATCATTACGGCCCCCACCGCTGGCCGGCGCTCAACTCTTCCTTGACCTCTTTGGGAGTAGACAACTGATACTTCCTTCTTTGCTAGAAAAGTATTTTTGATGGCAACAGAAGCAGATGCCTCTTTGAATTTTCCCGCTCTTGATTCCGGCTTCAACTCTCTCGCCAGTTAGAATTAACTCAGTGAACCCCGCAGACGAACTTCCAATCAGGTGATTAAAAAAGGGACCTGACAGTGTACCCAAGAACATGTCTACTAGCTCCCTCTCAGATAGAGGTGGTTGTACTCGTCCCGCCAAGTCTCTCCATTTCTGGGCATACTCCTTGAAGCCTTCATTGAAGACCATGCCCATACTCTGTAATTGAGTACGGGTTGGTGCTAAGTCCGTATTATACTGATACTGCTTGTAGAAGGCAGCAGCCAAATCCTCCCAATTATTCATGTCAGACCTCTCTAGCTGGTAGAACTAATCTAATTGCATCCCCGACAAATTGTCCTGGAAGAAGTGTACCCACAGGTCTTTGTCAGAAGAATTTGGTTGAATTTTCCTGACGTAAGACCGCAGGTGCATCTTTGGGCAAGATACCCCATCGTACTTAGCAAAAAGAGGCACTTTAAACTTGGGAGGAATGACAATTCCAGAAACCAACCCCAACTCTTCAAAGTCCAGCCCAGGCACTCTCTGAATCTCCATAGCTGCCCGACGTTCTTCCAAGTTTTTGTATTTCTCATCTGCAGGAGGATACTGTTGTTCTGAGTAATCCTCATCTTCCTCTTCTTCAGCTTTGGAATCAGAAGGCACTACAACTCCTTTACCCTTTCCTTCACCCTCTTCAGATGTTGATGGGAAATCTAGGACCCTTCTAGCTTGACCTTCAAATCTTCTTCCCAAGGTAGCCACACCAACTCTCTTCTTCTTCTTTTTCTCCTTTTCCTTTTCCAGTAGAGTTTTGAGCTCCTCCTGACCCTTAGCCAAGGTCATGAGTAGCTGTTGGAATTGTGAATTCTGCGCTTGTAAGTCTTTGACCATTTGTTCAATATCCATCTTGCTGAAATAAATTGCAGAGAGATGAGGAAACTTGGTGTGAAGACCTGTTTATGCATATGATGAATGATATATATTCATGTAATGCATTCAAGGATTCAGAAATTCAAATTTGTTTTAAACAAAAAAGAAACACACGTCATATTAATAAGATAGAATTGTTAGTACATAAATGCCCCATGGGCAAAATAATACAACATTCTAATGTAAAGAGACGTTGCGCATCCTCTTTGGTGCAATGTAGGTGTTGAGAGTCTGCTCTTCGTGAAGTTGAAGAGTAAGTTCTAAAACCTTCTTCTCACTGGCGTAGAATTGGGCTTCAAAAGTATCGCGTTCTCCCTTGAGCTGTATCCAACTCCTTTGCAGATCTTCAAGTGATGTCGGCATGTCAGGATGTAGGAGGGTGTATGGAACCTCTCCTTCCTTAACAGGCTCTTTAATCACAGGGAGAATGTAGGGGTAAGGCATCATAAGACTTTGGGTGCCGGTTCGTACCCACTTGAGGTAAGGCTCAAGGGGGATGGAATTCTTATGTCCCAAGGTCTTACTGTCTACCTTGTTGGGCATCCTCCAAGCTCGGATAAACCTTTGTCGAAGTCCTTGATCGTCATCGTCGAAGTCAAAAACCAAGTCTGGAATCAGCATGTCATGTGGGCCATCCCTTCGAGCATACCCAAACTGTCTCAGAGCCAAGCAGGGGTTGTTGGTAATGCCTCCCCTAATGCCAAGTAGAGGGACATTAGGGAATTCCCCATAACGGTCGATGATGATAACATTTTCTCTGGACCGAGAACACCAATGAACATCTGAATGTGTAAGAGTCATCAATCGTTGTGACCACCTCAAACCTTGATCATTCTTCAAGACTGATTGAGGAAGATGAGAAATAAACCATCTTGCCAGTAGAGGAGTACATCACATGAGAACACCTCTTTTCCTCATTGTTCGAGTGTGAAAAGAGTGTAGGATGTCTCCAAGCAATGTAGGCACCGGGTTGCGAGCCATGAAAATCTTGACAACATTCACATCTATAAGATGGTCAGGGTTTGGAAACAAGACCAACCCATAGATGAGAAGAGCTACAATCTCCTCAAAAGCTTGCAGGTCTAGAGAATTCCAGCATTCTTGAGCTTTCTCAAACAGGAACTTTGCCAAGAAACCCTTGACACCACTTCTGGTTTCCCAATGACCTATGACATCAGATGGTTGCAAGTGTAGGGCTTGAGCAATATCTTCAGGCTTTGGATCTCTTTCCGTACCGTTGAAATGTAGTTGATGGAGAATAGGAATCCTCAAGAGTTGAGAAAATTCCTCCAAAGTAGGCACTAACTGGTAATCAGGAAATGTGAAGCAGTGGTGTAGGGGGTCAAAGAACTGGAAGAGAACTTTCACCATGTCTTCCTCTGTGTTGGAGTTGACCAAGTTGAGAAGTCGACCATGCCTCTCAGTGAATGGAGAATACTCTGGTATCTTAGAAGCAAGCTCTTTGAGTTGAGGAGGAATTCTCACAAGGTTGACTTGGATTGTTTTCCTGCGAAGTGATTCCATAACCTACAAAACAGGAACAAAGATGAAGATCCAAAATCCTTGAAATGGTTAGTGGATGCAAATGATGCTTCATGATGTTCATTATGTTATGCACAAGTATATATGTACAAGCAAGTCACACAAGTTCCTAGTTTAGGCTTGCATGGGGTTTCATAGGTAAGTACCCTCTTGAAGTTTAGTTGGCTCAACCTGTCCTAGAAATAGTAACCGGGTTCTAAGGAGCTCAATATCACTGGATTATTTTCTGTGTTCATTGTTTCAGTTTAGCCACTTTACTAGCGACCTAAATATTCCAGGAAAACAACCCTCAATGAGTGTAGTATTGAGTATCTACCAACTTCGGACTGCACCAAAGCCAGTCATCTCACTACATCCTAAAAGGTCAAGATGGTCAAGTAAAGGTTCTAAAAGTCCATTAGTGCTTCATGATATCACTCAGCGGCCCCGTATTCTCTTTGATTGACTCAAAGGCTACCGGTATCCACAAATATGTCACACTAATATAGCTATTTCTTAGACCATGTCGGTATACCCCGCATAGTTTCCATAACGTATTGCTATTTACCTATGAATGTTTCCCAAATCCGGGTAGAGGATTCAAACCCAAACAATAGAACCAAATGTAAAGCAAACAAGTCAAGCTATATAAGCATGTAAAGGTGATCTAAACCCTAAGGTAACCCCACTTTTAGATTTTTCCCCAGCAGAGTCGCCAGTTCTATGATACGGTGGGAGAACTGACTTGAGGTTTTGCGTTTGTGTTCGCAAATGTTTCGGTTTAGCAAGAGTTGCCATCGACTTTTTATTTTATCCAAAGGAAAGGTCAAAAAGCACAGGAAAGACCTTTGAGATGTTTTCTTGGGTTCGGGGGGTAGATTATGAAAAGAGAAGGTGCTAGCACCCTTTTCATCCATGGTTTTCCATGGGCTCTTAGTTACTTGTTTAGATCACTTGCTTTGATTTTTCAATTGTTTGAAATGGTGCTTTGTGTGGTTTTGAAAGTATTTTTGAAAAGAGGCCATCATTTTGGCAATCTTTGTAATGATTCTTGTTTGAAGAATGTATACAAAGATGTTTGTCTTTTGAAAAATGTTTCAATGTTTGAAAGTTTGTTTGGAAATTATTTTGAAATTGTGTGTGTATTTTTGAAAATAGCAAGGATGTTTGCAAATTGATCAAGTAACTAGGAGTTGTCTACCCTAATTAAAAGTCTTTCCTAAACATTTTTAACCCTTTTGACATTGTTGTTTTACCATTGTATTTGGAAAACAAACTTGTCTTTGGATGTTAAACGGGACAGGTGCGGGTCGTCGTATGACCATGATAACAATATTGCCAAGTATCTTAGCAAGTTTTTGAGGGACTAGATCATTTTTGTTTTGGCAACCAAGATAGCGTCATCGAGAGACTATGATCTTTTGTTTTGTTTTTGTTTTGCCAAGATACATAACATGCATACCATGGCCATTTTAAGGCAACAAAGTGGATGAAACCCTAGGGGTGCTTGTGTGCACTGTGTTGTCATTTTCATGCATTTTTGTCTTATGTTAAGTCATGCTACTTGTTTGATTTTGGTCTTTTGCATACAAAACCCTAATCTTACTATCATGCATATAATACGATAAATTGCGTAATGTAAATCTAGACTATTACAACAATATTATGGGAAGGGGGATACAAGTTTTGAATAGGGGGATATTGCTCAAAATAAAACCCTAAAACTATTACAACTATATTGAATTTATTTGTACAAATAAATAAATAGACAATTATTTAAATATGGAATAAAATGTAAATATGCACAAATGTTTTTTGTATTTATTTTATGTATGTAAAATAAATTTATTTATGTCCTAAAAATAAGAAAATAAGATGATTATTTTTTGAAAGGGTGAAAACCCTATTTTTTTTTGTTAAAAGAAAATAGTCTATTCTATTATTATTTATTTCATTTATGTACAAGAAGATAAATAAAAATATATAAAAATATATAAAAAAATAGAATATGTGAGAAAAAAATATTTTAAGTATATAAATAATAAAAATAAAAATGTATAATATTTTTATATTATTTATAAGTTTATTCAAGAAAATAAATTATATTTAACCTAATAAACTATTTTTTGTCATAAAAAATAATAAAAATAATAAAATAAAAATGTAAAAATTAAGAAAATGTTTTTGATGATTTTTAATGTTCATGAAAAATAAATAAAAGTCAGAAATGTGGAATATGCAAGAAAATATGAAAAATAAAAGAAATGGGCCAAGGGGGTGCAAATAACAAGATGGAGGGTGTGAATAACATAAATGCCAAGCCCAAGCCCAATCTCCTTCGTCCCTGTCCTCCAGAAACAGAAAACGCGCGCGTCCTGCAACTTCAAATCTGTTCTTGCTATTCTTTGCATGAAATCAAAAACTCACAACATGAAACTTATAGAATTTTAAACCACGATTCTAATGATATAAAAAACTTGATCTAACTCTCAAAGACCAGAGAGAATTTTAGTGGCCCTAAATTTAACCTAAATTTTTCAGCATGTTCATCATCTAAATTCTCCTAACTTAGTTAATATAAATACAAGCTATGCATATGTACAGCTCAAGCACATTAGAGACTACATTTTTGCTTCACAAACCTAAGCCTAATGATGCCTAAATAATGAGATAGAAGTTTGAAAATTACCTGTTTCAGTCAAGTTCGACTATGGCAATGAAGCAATTTTGAATGAGGCCTGAAGGTCTTTTGAGCTTTCCTGAAGTCCCCTCAACCTTTCCCAATGCTCAGCTTGTTTTGAACTTGCCTGAATCTCCTTGTAGAACTCAACCTGCAAAGCTTCAAAATGAAAATGGTGAAGTGTGAAAATGAAGTTACAGTTGCTGGACAAGGACTTGGATAGTTTAGGTGTGATGTTTAGAATGTGTTTGAAATGATTCCAAGCAAAGCGCACGAGGGAATATGGATTTGGCCAAAGTTCTGCAGTGGTTGCCCTGTTTGGGCAGAAAATAAGGTTTTCTGTGCTTAAGGGTGTTTGAGATGCTATGAGCTCGTGTTTTAGGCTTGGTATAATATGCTGAAGTTGTTTGAAAATGTTACCAGACTTGGTTTTATCAGATGCAAGAGTTATGGACTTTTTGCAAGCTTTCTTGTTTTTAAAGCAAAAGTGAGAAGTGACAAACGCCACAGCCTGTACAGGCTAGGTCAAAGCCTGAGGAGAGTTGGTGAGCTTTTCCTGAAGTTTGTGGATGTTGTTTGTATCAAGATATCAGGTCCATGGCTCAAGATAAACAAAATTGCAAAAGGTGTGCTTTATAGAAATGGCATTGTAACCTTTTTGCCATTTTTGGAATAACTCTTTGTGTAATGCTCCATAACTCAGAACGATGCCTTTGTCCAATGTATTTGCATTTAATTAAGGAGTGTGGAAAGGATTAAGACCTTTAAAACAAGTACAAGCATGATCCAAACTGATTTGCAACTTGTATCAATGTGAAAAATGCCATGGATAAAAGTGAGAAATGGCCATTTTCATTCCTTCGATTCTCCCTTACCACAAATGATTTTGGAGAGTTCTTGTACATTTTGGAAATCTTGTAACATTCTCTACAATCCATCTTTGAAATGAATTTTGATATTCCAATTGGAACTAGGTGAAAAGTTGCCATGAAGATAGGTCAAAATCCTGCCTAAACTAGGGCAAATTTTCACTAAGTTAAAAGTTTCATGGACCCTTATTCACAAAATCATAACTTGAGATCCAAGCATCTTTTCGAAAAACTTTTGTGAATCAAAGTTGTAGATTTTGTGGAGAAGTACAACTTTCATGTTGGAAGTTTTCTTTGAATCCAATTGTATCATTGTGAAAAAGCTGGGAAAAGTTGGGAAAAAATAAGAAATTTTCATAACTTAGAAAATTTCTAAGTTATGAAAATTTTCCATTTTAAACCCTAATTTCCAAATTTAAGTTTCTTGGTGAACAAGTTTCATGTTTTGACACATCTTGATGAAAAATGACCCTTGGCACTTGATTTTGACCAAAAAGTCAAAGTTTGACTTTTCAATGTATAGTTGATTTTTGATCAATTGACTGGAAAATTCATCTGTCAATCCAATGCATTTGAGATCTTTTGAACCTTGTGATTAGGTCAAGATGATGCCATCGAGTCCTTGAAAACATGCTTGAACCCAATTTGCCATTGGATAGGTGAAAAATCAGAAATTGCCCTTCTACAGTCAAAACCCTAAAAATGACCATTTTGCCCTTTTGATGATCTGATCAAATTTCTTGAGGAGTTGTGGTCCAAACTTGATCAAATGGTTCATATGAGTCTAGAATGTTGATGTGGATCAAAATTTATGAGGTTTGATTGTAAATTGTCCACATTTGACTTTTTCGCCAATACAACTGATTTTTAGGTCAACTGTCTAATTGACTGGGCAAAAATTTGATTCAAGGCTTGAAACTAGGTATGAGCAATCTTAGGAGTCCAACATGAAGTATGAAAGTCACATTGAGCATTGGAAGTCCAAAAATCCTTGTGCAAACTCAAACCCTAATTTCAGGTCATCGGTGCAAGGAGATATCTTGAGCTGAGCAAACCCTAATCTGGTCTTGAGTCCAAAGAGTCTTGTGGGGAAAATCTTGATAAAATGAGAGGGCAAATTTTGGGGTACAACAATCAGCTTCTTTGTACAAAAATGTTTGTTATAGGCCAACTTCGAAAATTAATACAAGTCATTTTTTACAAAACCATTTGTTTTTCTTTTCCTATTTTGTTTTGCAAAAACGTCCAATGATTTATTCTTGACATATGCATTTGAATATGATTGTTGTTCATAAATATTTGTATAGGAAACAGAAAGACAATTGGTTGTAACTTAAGAAACAAGGGCAAAAACTAAAACATGTCAAACCCGACAGTTACTCTATCCAGCAGATACCGGGGCAGAGATAACCTTGAAACAAAGTCATCAGTACATACGACCCTGTGACATCTATAATCCCCACAAAGTAGAGGCAATTAAAGCTTTGACATCAGCTTCCCGAAAATAGGAGGTACTCTCCCCATCCGAGTTCCTTCAGAAAACTAACATCTATATTCCCCATCTGAATTTCATAATCACAAGCGGGTGATAAAGTTGTCTCCCGAATAGAGTTTATTTCTCTGAATACAGAAACTCAATCCCCGACAGAGTTTATCCCTTCAGCTAGGGAAGTTCATCCTCCAACAGTGTTATTAC
Organism: Vicia faba; assembly: GCA_948472305.1. Taxonomy (NCBI): domain Eukaryota; kingdom Viridiplantae; phylum Streptophyta; class Magnoliopsida; order Fabales; family Fabaceae; genus Vicia; species Vicia faba. The sequence continues at coordinate 1,632,449,611 of OX451739.1, read as the reverse complement.
CCCGCAGAGTTATTCTCAAGCAGAGTCTCTCCCCCGGCAGAATATCCATAAACAAGGAACAAATCTCCAGCATAGTCATCTCCGTTCACCGTCCCCAACAGAAGTAGAAGAACCACGGTTTTCTACAACAATCAGGAATACTATTTCCAATACTCTCCAGCAGCAGTCAAGGATTTATTTTCCCAGACTCAGATATGTCACAATAGCATCTCATGTTCATACATCATGACACGCGCATACGTATCACATGCATCATAATCTCACTTATTTTGAGAACATCATCCCATCATGCATTTCATGAATCACATATAATTAACCTTGTTATCTTTTTTGGAAAGACAATTATCATCAACAATCCCAGCAGTTATACATGTCATATTTGCAGACAACTAATGGAAAATCAATTCCCAAAACCAAACAGGTCAACTAATTTACATGATCAAATGAAACAACCCTACTATCCAGGTTCCTTCTCATAGCCCTATTATTCAGGCTTTCATATCGAAGTAACCCTACTATCCAGGTTCTTTCTCATAGCCCTACTATCCAGGCTTTCATCTCGAAGTAACCCTACTATCCAGGTTCCTTCTCATAGCCCTACTATCCAGGCTTTCATCTCTAAGTAACCCTACTATCCAGGTTCCTTCCTATAAGCCCTACTATCCAGGATTTCATCTCGAAGTAACCCTACTATCCAGGTTCCTTCTCATAAGCCCTATTATCCAGGCTTTCATCTCGAAGTAACCCTACTATCCAGGTTCCTTCTTATATCTCTACTATCCAAGCTTTCATTTCGAAGTAACCTTACTATCCAGGTTCCTTCTCATAGCCCTACTATCCAGGCTTTCATCTCGAAGTAACCCTACTATCCAGATTCCTTCTCATAGCACTACTATCCAGGATTTTATCTCGAAGTAACCCTACTATCCATGTTCCTTCCCATAAGCCCTACTATCTCGAAGTAACCTTACTATCCAGGTTCCTTCTCATAGCCCTACTATCCAGGCTTTCATTTCGAAGTAACCCTACTATCCAGGTTCCTTCTCATAGCCCTACTATCCAGGCTTTCATCTCTAAGTAACCCTACTATCCAAGTTCCTTCCCATAAGCCCTACTATTCAGGCTTTCATCTCGAAGAAACCCTACGACCCAGGTTCCTTCTCTCTTATCTCCAGACAACAGTTTATAACATTGCAAGACCTGGACCCGACCCGTTACGGTCGATTTCACATTTCCCCAGTAAGTCATTATGCAGCCTGGACCCTGACCAGACATGCAGTTTGCTTCCACCTCCTCAATTAAGAGTTAATTCCCCAATAGAGTAATGGACAACCGAAGCTCCTAAACTCTATTCCCCAAGACAGGGACCAACATTCCTTAGTGAAGTCCTCCCTAAAAACAGGAACAGGAATTCACACGAAGGAATATCTCACAAAATCATCATTATTCTATATGGCATCTTTAAGCCCATCTTCGATGACTCTCCGTCATCTTCCAAATGGCATCTATAAGCCCATTCCCGATATCACCAATCAGTATTATTTCATGCGAGTGCAAATTTCTGGGCACTCTAGTGTTCAATCATCTTCCACCTTTAGATCACAAAAATTTTCCCTCTCATTTCACTCAAAGGCATGCCTCTAAAGGTCCTCAACTGCTCAAGTTTGACTAAGGGTTGACTAGACAAACTCTCTTCTAAAGCAATGAATCTCCAATTAGGGTTTCCATTTTCATCAAGATGGGTGAGCCCCAAAGGCCTCAAATCTTTTCCATGGTCTTAATATGTTCTCAAGACCATTCATGTCAAGTTTCATGCTTTGCACAAGAATTTTGCTCAATCAACTACTCAGATGCCTGAAAACAACTATACTAGGTCAAAAGTCAATTATGGCCCACATACAGTCAAACTTCAAGATTTTAGGTCAACATCAACATTTTGAAGTAACATTCATCATTTGATCAATGGTTGATCATGATTCTTCAAGGAATGCCCCAAATTCATCAAAACTCAAAAGTTGCTAAATTAGGGTTTCTATAGAAAAAGTTAACCAAACTTTGACTAGGCATAACTTTCTCATACTTTATCATAAATTTCCCATACAAGGATCATTTTGAAGAGGATTCAATTCTATACAACTCATCTTCAGCCCTCAAGTTCAAGAAATGCACTCATGAAAAGATATAAATTCAGACATTATAGGTCCTTTTCAAAAGTCAACAAAAATACTTTTTGGGTCAAAGCTCCTTACATGAACATGTAAGATCAAATGGAGATGAAACTAGAAGGGTTGTTTAAGGGACATCCTAAGATTTCTAAAAAGTCCAAGAACACCCTCTTCGGGTCAAAATTGAGAGAGATGTGCATTGTCAAAGTTGGCCATTTTTGGAAATTTGCACAAAGTCAACCATGCCCAAAATGGGCCCAACTTTTTATGCTTGCATCGTGTTCCTAACATGGCCCACGACCCCTAAGCTCATTCATACTTTATTTTATTATTTTTATTATTTATTTTGATTTTTTATTCATTAAAAGTCAAAAATAAATAAAGAAATAATAGGAAATATGTAAGATATGACTTCCAAATCTTTTCTCATCAAATAATGGACAACAAAAGCTAGCATATCAAGATAAAATCATGGAGGAAGGAAAATATTGGATTTGTTTCAAAAAATGAGAAAAAATAAAATAATTAAATGCAAATATTTTCTCACTAAAAGCATGAATATTCTTCCTCTTTTATTACCCTAATTTGATTTGCTACATATACACAGTAACCATAAGTCAAGAACACAGACGCAACCTGCCTCACTCAACCCTAAAGGTGTTCAAATTTTCTCAAAAAAGGTGCAAGCATATACCATACAATCCAAGCTATTTTCGTCCAACCTAAGCCTTCTATCATACTCCTGAAGGTGCCAGGAATCCATCCCTGTCAATCTCCAGGCTTACAACCCTCTCAAACGCTCAGGCCAAGCACCTCCGGTTTGTGGTAAGGTTGGGATCCAAAACTTTGCAAAAAAATGATATAAATTAGCTTTCATTACATATTCATGCTCATATCATTGTTTTGATTCATTCTAGCGTGAAACATGAGAGTATCGATGCAGATTTAAGAGGTTGCCATTGTTAGGGCTTTGAAACAACCATGGCACGAATAAGATGATACAAGCACTTCCAAGCGAAACTAAGGCCATATTTGGATTCCTGGGAAAATTTCAAGCGGAATAGGGTCTTTCGTGCCTCTTAATCCTCGTGTTTTGCATGTTTGAACGTTAGGGTTGGTCAAAGAAGACGACCGGAGCACAGCTCCGGCGTCGTTGACCCCAGCTGACTCAAGCGTACGCGTGCATGAAAATTCCTCATGTTATGATTGGTTCGTTTCAACTACCAGGGCCCCATAATGCTTGCGTGTTTTGACAACTCAACATTTACTTTCGTTTCATATTATATTGTTATGTTTTATTTATATTCACGAATGAATAACCAGTACAGATGGCAAGGCAAGCGAGCATATGAGGGGAAGGGCCTGGATTCGGGTCCCAGGTTCAACATTTTTCTATTTTCTGATTTATTCATTGCAGATCTAGCACATTACACTCCCAGACGCGCACCATGTGGCACGTGCTCATCAACATTGGATCATCCACGCCCAAGATCCAATGCCCCAATAATGCATCCCCATGATGGACCTCCCTAACACAACAACACTAGATCCAACGCAGATGTGGGCTACCAGATATGGGATATGACAGAATTCAGTGGCACACCCTCCAGTTTGGGTTTCACACCCCCCATCAGGCCCATTTTTCAATTTCTTTATTCTTTTTATTTTGTTTATATCTTTAGTTTACTCTTTTTTTATTATAAAAATCATAAAATCATAAAAAATTAGGACTTAGAGTTTTTTTTTATAAATTAATTTTTTTTTCAAAATTGATTAATTTAATTAACTTTAATTTATTTAATTTAATTTAAAATTAAGTAGAAATTAGGTTAAATCTTAAAACAATTTTTTTCATATAAAATACCAAAAAAAAAATTTCTTTAATTAATTAGATTTAGGTTAAGATTTCAAATATTTTTCTCAATAATAAAAATACAAAAATATTTTCTCTTTAATTGGTTAGATTTTTTAGGACTTGGACTTTATTCCCGTCTTAATTCTTCGCACGCTTATCTCTTGTCGTACCATTATTTTTCAGTTAATGTAACTGTTGACGGTTTGTAATAGTTTCAAATTAGGGTTTTATTTACTGCCTATTCCCCAAGTTTGGTTATGTAACCCCCTCCCCGAAGCCTTGTAATAGTTAGGACTTTTAATTTCTCGCACTTTTACTTTCTACTATTATAAACTGCTAGATGATTGATGATAGGATTGTATGCGAAAGACAAATGAAATTTAAAAGGTAGAAAACCCTAATTGTGCAAAGATAAATAAACTGAAAAATAACCACTTGCACATGCTCACTCCTAGGGTTTGCCCCACTTCGGTTTCCTTCGGTAAATGGTCGTGAAGTATAGGGAGTTTTAGTGGTTACCCTCTAGTCCCGAAAGATCAAAATGACCCATTCGAATGTTGCCTCGGAAAGATCTTTAGGACTTTAGGGTAACTACTAAGATTTCCTAACCATTGCTTTTATGAACGTACTTGTCCCTTCGAATGTCCCTTAAATCCAATGATGGAGCTACCTACTCCTTAATAGTAGGATAGCGCTGTCTAAAGGAATAAGAAAATGACCAGACTTTTTCGAGTAGGTAGAGACTCTTAAGTACTTTCTCAAAACAACAAAAACTCTTTCACACGAACAATTTCAAAAAGTTTTCAAAAACAACTTCATCACACTCTTGAGGATAGATACAAGGGTTACCACGAATTCAAACAAAAACTTTTCAAAACATACACAAGCAATTTCAAAATGAGCAAGTACCTAAGAGCCCGTGGAAAACCACAGATATAAAGGGTGCTAACACCTTCCCTTTCTATAATCTACCCCCGTACTCAAAAGTATATCGAAAAAAGGTTTTTTCTTTTCTTTTTCCTTTCCTTTGTTGGATGAAACAAAAGTCGGTGGCGACTCTTGCTTATCGCGACATTTGCAAACAAAAAACACAAACTAGTATAACAGTCAGTTCTGCCACCGTATCACAGAAGGAAAGAGAAGAAGCACAATAAATTCCTTCCAAGCAATTAGATTCAAATTCTGAGACTATGGCGACTGATCCACCTCCTGTGGAAAGAATTTTAGGCGACTATGGAGGAGAAAATACCCATCTTGGCCGGATGACAATCGTAAATCAACCGGTCAATGTTGATCACTTTCAGTTGCACCCCTCAACAATTAGGCAACATGAAAGGAGACCGTTCTTTGGAAAAAATAATGAATATGCAAATAAACATCTGCAGAGATTTCTCACCATAACAACATCACTAAAAATTGAGGGGCATTCTGAAGAAGCTAAAAAGTTAGTGATGTTCCCGTTTACATTGTTAGAGGATGCTGAAGAGTGGTTTTACTCTTTACCTGCTAGAAGCATTACAACTTGGCAACAGATGGAGACTACCTTTCTCAACGATTATTTTCCTGCTTCTGTGTACATCCTTAAGAGATATGATATTGTGAACTTTAAATAGAAGGAAGGAGAATCACTTGGAGATGCGTATAAGAGGTTTAAACGATTGTTGGTTGCATGTCCCACTCACAACATGGATGCAACTGAAATAATGCAAAATTTTGTAAATGGCCTGAGGATTAAGACGAAGCAACTCATCGACATAGCTGCCAATGGCTCAACAAACTTTATAACACCCACTGGTATTAAAAAGATCATTGAAGCCATTGCAGCAAATGAGCATTTAGAGTTAGATGACTAGATTGTTTCCCAACCTGAAGGAATAATTGATTTGAAATTATCTAATCAAGTTATTAAAATGGAATACCAAATTGAAGCTGAAGTAGATATAAGGCTGAAGAAGATGGCTATTGATACTTAAATTGTAGCACAACTTCAACTGGTTCAACCTACGTAAGCGAGTAATTGCGAGATTTGTGGAGGACCTCATCTTACTGTATATTGTGTTGCAACTGCACAACAAATTGAGGAGATAAAATTTCTAAGGCAGAATAACCCTTATTCAAATACTTATAGTCCGGGTTGGAAAAATCATCCTAATTTCTCGTGGAAGGATCAACAAGGAAATGTCCAAAACTGACCACAGCAGCAACAACCATATCACCAACCTCAGCAACAACTTCAACAACAGGGGACAAGGAAAGCTGATTGGGAGATTTCCATTGAAAATATGGCCACTCAAAGTTCTCAATTTCAAGAAGAGACCTGAAGCAATCTAAAGAACACAGGTGCTTCCATTAAGAATCTGAAAATACATATGAGTCAGATCGCACAACAACTTGCGAGTTCGCAACCACAAGGCGCTTTGCTAAGTGCTACGGTTACTAATCCAGGAGACAATCATCATGTGAATGATGTGACCACTAGGAGTGGTAAGTTAAAAGACGTGCGCGAGAAAAATTCTGAAGAAGACAACCAATTGCTTGAAGTTGACTTAAAGATTAAAGAAAATGAGGTTGAAAGTGAAGAAGTCACTATACATGAATGAGTGGTCAAAGAAAAAGTCACTAAACCAAAACCGGCAGTTAAACTCCCATTCCCCACAAGAAACAAGAAGAAGGGGCAGCATGCGAAAAACTTTGAGAAATTCTTAGAGATGTTCAAAAATCTTGAACTCAACATTCTTGTCTTAGAGGCACTCGAGCAAATGCCTACTTATGCCAAGTTCATGAAAGATATCATATCGAAGAAAAGAACCATTGATACCGACCCTATTATTATAACCGAAACCTGTAGTGCTATTTTGCAGGGTATGAAGATTCTGGTAAAGAAGAAGGATCGAGGTTCTGTTACTATCCCTTGAACAATTGGGGATAGATATTTTAAAAAGGCTCTTATTGATTTGGGAGCAAGTGTTAGTCTTATGCAATTTTCTATCTATAATAAATTAGGGATTGGTAATGTGAAAAACACAAGGATGACACTTCAGTTTGCCGATCATTCTGTGAAGAAACCTTATGGAATAGTGGAAGATGTTCTGGTGAAAATTGACAAGTTCGTATTCCCGGTGGATTTTGTTATTCTTGAGATGCCGGAAGATGAGGAGATTCCTCTTATTCTTGGTAGACCATTTTTAGAGACCGAGAGATGTTTGATAGAAATAGAGGAGGGTACCATGACTCTGAAAGTCTATGATGAAGAGTTAAAAATTGATGCTCGGAACACTATGAAGTATAAGGATGATATTGCCACAAGTCAACATATTGAGGTAATTGATCAAGTTGTTGCTAATGAGAATTCTTTGAAGACACAACAACTACCTTTGGAAAAAGTGTTAAGCTTATCAATTTTTGAAGAAACTAAAGAGGTTGATTAAAACGAGATGGAAGCGTTAGCTATGATGATGCAATTCCGTCTTTCAAAGGGACTCGACCAAACCAGTGGGAAGATTTAAGGCAACTTCAACGGAGGAGAAGAAAGATGAATCTAAGAAATGGGATGAATTGAAAAAATTACCCGAGAACCTCAAATATGTTTTCCTCGACACTAACAATAGATGCCCGGCGATAATAAGTTCCAATCTTGAAGCTCTCCAAGAGGATAAGCTTGTCAAAGTTCTGAAAAACACAAAAGTGCTATTGGATGGTCGATTGAAGATTTGAAGGGGATTAGTCCCACGGTTTGCATGCACAACATTCTTATGGAAGATGATCATAAACCGGTTATCCAACCCCAAAGAAGACTAAATCCTACAATGAAAGAGGTAGTCAAAAAAGAAGTGGTGAATTTGTTAGATGCTGGGATGATTTATCCTATATCTGATAGTTCTTGGGTGAGTCTTATACATGTCGTGCCAAAGAAAGGAGGAACGACTGTGATCAAGAATAAGAAGAATGAGTTGATCCCTACAAGGACAATTACAGGATGGCGAGTTTGTATCGATTATAGAAGATTGAACCTTGCTACGAGAAAAGATCACTTTCTGTTACCATTCATCGACCAGATGTTGGAAAGGTTGGTTGGTCATGAGTACTATTGTTTCCTCAATGGTTACTAGGGTATAATTAGATAGCTGTTGTACCAGAAGATCAACAGAAAACAACATTTACATGCCCTTTTGGTATTTTTTCCTATAGAAGGATGCCATTCAGGTTATGCAATGATACAACCACCTTTCAAATATGCATGCAATCGATTTTTGTTGATATACTTGAAAAGTATGTGGAAGTATTCATGGATGACTTCTAGGTTTTTGGTAAGTCTTTTGATAATTGTTTAAATAACCTTGTTCTTGCCTTAGAAAGATGTCAGCAGACCAATTTAATCCTAAATTGGGAGAAGTGTCACTTCATGGTGCGCGAAGGCATAGTCTTGGGTCATAAAATTTCCTACAAGGGAATAGAAGTGGACCAAGCAAAGATTGAAGTAATATCAAAGCTTTCCCCACCGACAAATGAAAAAGGTATTAGAAGTTTCTTAGGGCATGCCGGTTTTTACTGTAGATTCATAAGAGATTTTTCTAAAATAGCAAAACCTTTAACGACCCTTTTGGTTAAGGATAGGGCTTTTGTGTTTAATAAAGAGTGTGTCGTGGCTTTTGAAACCATAAAGATTAAATTAGTATCGACACCAATTGTAGTAGCCCCTGATTGGTCTCTCCCTTTCGAGATCATGTGTGATGCTAATGATATTGCAGTAAGGGCAGTTTTAGGACAACGTAAAGAAAAATTGCTACACATCATTTACTATGCTAGTCATGTGTTGAACCTTGCACAGATGAACTATGTAACTATCGAAAAGGAGTTATTAGTTGTGGTTTATGCCTTTGATAAATTCAGGCAATATTTGTTGGGTTCTAAAGTCATTGTTTATACTGACCATGCTGCTTTGAAGTATTTATTTGCTAAGCAGGACTCTAAACCAAGACTTCTGAGATGGATTTTACTTCTTCAGGAGTTTGATATGGAGATTTGTGACAAGAGAGGTTGTGAAAACATTGTTGCTGATCACCTCTCTTGTGTGACACCGATTGAAGAAACAGAGGATAAACGACCAATAAAGGACGAGTTTAACGATGAACACATCCTTACTGTTATTGGTGTACCATGGTTCACAGATTATGCACACTATCTAGTAGGAGGTATCATCCATGATGACTTTGATTCTAAAAGGAAAAAAAGTTTGTTCATGATTGCCAGTTTTACTTGTGGGATGATCCATTCTTATACAAAATAGGAGTGGATGGACTGATAAGAAGATGTGTGTCTGAGAAAGAACATGAAGATATATTGAAAGCATGCCATGCCTCAGAATACGAAGGACATTTTAGTGGTGATAGAATTGCAGCTAAAGTCCTTCAATCAGGTGTATATTGGCCATCATTGTTTAGGAATGCCCAAGAGATGGTAAAAGAGTGTGATAAATGTCAAAGAACTGGGAATATCTCTAAGAGAAACTAGATGCCTCAGAATTCTATGTTGGAAGTCAAGTTATTTGATGTTTGGGGAATATATTTCATGGGACCTTTTCCACCATCTTTCAGGAAGAACTATATCCTAGTGGCAATTGATTATGTGTCGAAATGGGTTGAAGTTATGGCTTTACCTACAAATTATGTGAAAGTAGTGGTGAGATTCTTAAAAGAAAACATTTTTTCCAGATTTAAAGTACCGAGAGCACTCATAAGTGATGAAGGAACACATTTCCTGAATCACCTCATGGAAAGGTTACTCCAGAAGTACTATGTTAAGCATAAGGTCACCACACCATATCACCCTTAAACAAGTGGCCAAGTAGAAGTTTCAAACAGGCAACTTAAATGAATTCTTGAGAAAACAGTAAGTTCTTCTCGGAAAGATTGGGTGGCTAAGTTGGATAATGCTCTATGGGCTTATCGAATGGCTTTCAAAATGACAATCGGTATGTCATCGTACCAACTAGTCTATGGAAAAGCATGCCATTTACCTTTGGAGTTGGAGCATAAGGCATTATGGGTATTAAAACTTCTGAATATGGATCTGTCTAAGTCAGGAGGTTCTCGGATCCTTCAACTTCATGAGTTGGAGGAATTTCGGAACCACGCCTATGAAAATGCCAAGTTTTATAAAGACCAAACGAAGAAATGGCATGATAAAATGATCGTGATGAAAGAGTTTTATGAAGGACAACTGGTCCTCTTGTACAATTCTAGGTTGAAGCTATTCCCTGGAAAACTGATATCCAAATGTTCAGGACTTGTCGTAGTGCACAAAGTGTTTTCCCATGGGGCGATTGAATTGAAAAATCAAGCCAATGGTGATACTTTTAGAGTGAATGGGAAAAGGTTGAAACCCTGTTATGCAGGGCAAGAAGGTGGTCAAATTCATGTTGTTCGTCTTACAAGGTGAGATGAACAACCGTCGAGCCATGCAACTTAAAACGAAGCGCTTCGTAGAAGGCAATCCACGCGTTTTATTTTTAATGATTTCTTTTGTTTTGTTGTAGTGTTTTCCAATAGGATTTCTTATCTGGAAGAGAGTGAGGATTGTAATTTTGAGCGGGGTGACAAGAGATGACATGAGAAAATATGAAAGAAGAGATTGGCCAATACAGGGGATGACACGGGTGCCCGTGTCAGGCAATCTGGATTTCAATTAAATCTTTTGGGTGTTTTCTATTTTTGTGGAGGGCCCTACCATCTTATAACTTCTCCCCCACTTACATTAGTCATACATTATCAAAAACCTTTTGTTTTATCTTATTCTACCTTTCTCTCTCTCAAAACCCACAAAAACCCCACAGCTATCTTTGCTCTCCGACCCTGACAAGATCTCAATTTTAAGTCATCAGAATTGGGAATATGGTATTTTTAATGCTGATTTTAAGGTTAAGAATGAAAGGAATGATCCAGCTGAGGAGCACAACATGGATGATGATTCTAGAGATCTGGTAGATAACCCCCCTGAGATGCCTACTCAAGTGGATGGACGATCCTCATGGTTCACTCGAGAGGAGTGGTTTTGGCTGCAGGCAGAGTGTGCAGATCTCTGTGCTGAATAAACACACCAAGGAGTCGAGTTGTTCCGTTAAGGACATGAACAGGCTTAGAAAGGGGAGACGATGATCGACATACACCAAATGATACAGCATTTGATGTTGAAATTCCCCCCCCTCCCCCATCGCAGTGATCCCTATGAGTCCCTCCTCGCATCCTTGGCTCTGAAACATTAAAGTCAATGTTTGGTCCAAGTGTGTGTGTGTATGTGTGTGTGTGTATGGGGGGGGGGGGTGTTATAGTTTAGTATTTTGTGTGTTTTATTCATTTCTTGTTATTTCATTTAAATTTGGTTATTTCAGTTTAAATCTTTTGTATCTTTGTGTGTTTTGTCTTACAGATGTGTGGTGACTATGCCGGAGTAGTTGGACAACCCGAGAGAAGTGGATGAGAGCGATCAATCCCGACATTAAACTCTAGGAAACCTTCGAAAGTTGGTACTACTGAAAAGAAAATTGGACGCAATTCCTAACACTGGAACTAGGCCGGAGTATAACACACCTGAAGCTATATGACACTACATGACACAAAAGGCACCTTTGAAAGTGTCAGTATACCCAACATGGTGAGGATCAGAAATAGCCAAACACAAATGCACCAAGAGAGTGTTGGGTATGTACTTAGTCTCTTTTTTTTTGCATAATTATCTATGGAATATATACTGCACACACACGTGCACTGAGGCACTTGTTTCTTTGTAGCCTTGAGCTTGTTGAGCCTACCCTTGCACATTATCCCTTGTTACCCCAATTTGAGCTTTATCCCCGTTCTTGTTTTTAAACCGAACCTGAGCCAATTAATCCTTTGTTTTCCTTTTCTTTTTGTGTATCCCACCTTGTCCCTTAGCCCCGTTACAACCAATAAATTCCTCGTATAGTGTATGTTTTGTGTGTTTGTGTTAAGTTTACAAATGTTGTGCAAGTTCAGTAGATGACAGTGCATACCTTGATCAAGAGAGTATAAACACTTTAACCCGAGAGATCTTGAGAGAGTGTGAAAAACTAACAGAGGAAGAGGTGTTGAATTGTGGAAGTATAGTTGATTGTCATGAGTCGGGTAAGAAGGGAAGGTCTAGAAGAAAGTAAGGGAGTTGCGAATAATCTTAGAGGTACTGTGGTTTATTGAAATTTGAAGGTGACCTATATTGTGGACTTAAGCTTTGCTTGAGGATAAGCAATGAGATAAGTTTGGGGTTGTGATCGGTCACCATTCTTTCTTGTTTTCTATCTATTATTCGGCACGAAACTGCATCATTGGTAACACCTTGCTTAGTTTTTTTTACTGTTATCGTCACGTATTTTAATTTTCACATTTTGTTTGTTTGCATTAGTTTAGTTTGAATTTTGGATAAATAAGATACTTTTGAAGTCTTGGTCTGGTAGTTTTTATATTTTCAGGTCCTGGTGAAATTGCACAAGAATAGAGGCGAAGTTGACAAGTTCCGAAGCATTTTCTATAGAAGTCCAGTGGCTGACACGGGTGCCCGTGTCAGAAATGTTGATACTTAACTAGAGAAAAGAGGATTCCAGTGGCTGACACGGGTGCCCGTGTCACTTGACACGTCCCGTGTCAGAAAGTCTGATAAGCGAGCTTTTGTTAAAGGATTCTAGTGGCCAACACGGGTGCCCGTGTCACCTGACACGGCCCGTGTTGGCAGGCGCGAGATAGAAAAGTAAATTGTTGAAATCGATTTGTTTGAGTTCATTGAGGGTATTTCAGGCTTTATGTATAGCTGTGGGGGTAATCTGACATTACTTAGACATAGTTTTTGAGAGAATGAAGATGGACTTTTTTTTTGCATCAGAATAAGAAGAAATTAGAGAAGAGGAGAAGAGCGATCAAGGGTTTGGGAAATGAAGATCATCAAGAGCGGAAGCAATTGAAGACTTGAGCAATTCCATTCTCTTGTAATTTTTAACTTTGAATTTTTATTTTCTTTGAATATTATGAGAAGCTAAACCCCCCAATGCTAGGGGGTGTCCCTGAATTGCTTTTGTGATGAACCGAATTCTATACTTTTATGAAATCTATGTTTTTATGTATTCAATGTATTATACAATTTCTTATTGCTTGTCCTATTTGAAAATAGGGTATTGATCTATGGGTAAAGTAGGTTGGACATATCACTTTATCGCTAATTGTATAATAACATCACTAATCTCTCTTAGGAATAAGGATATAATAATGATGACCTTAAATTCTTGATTTTTATTTATGTGCTTGACATGATTTTGAATAACTAAGGAATTAAGATTTAAAATTATATGTTAATCGTTTCTTGCTAAGGAATTAGGGGAAATAACTCTTGAGAATCGGTATTGGATCACATTAACATAGATGGTATAAAATAGAAGTTCAATTTATTATAGAGCAATTCATACATCTTATTCCTATCATGCTTCATCATATTGTATAAACACTCTTTACTTTTTGTTTTAAGATTCACATTGCAAATTATTATTACCTATCTTCCAACCACGCCAATGTTCTTTTGTTTAATTGAATCATTATAAAAACTGATAGTTCTAACGCAGTCCTCGAGATCGATACACAGGATAACTTCCTTTTATTACTACATTGGTAAAAATAGTACACTTTCTATTTTATCGATCAGGGGTGATGAGAGTTTTGGTGTCACCTATTATTGTGATTTCGTTGTTGTTATAAGTGAAAGAGATCTTGGGTATGGAGAAATCTGCCATTATAGGTCCTAAGGTTCGTAACCACTCCATGCCAAGTACCACATCCGCACCTTCAATTGGAAGTAAGTGGAAAGAAATAAAAAAGGAATTGTTTTGTAGCTTGATAGGAATCTTAGGGAAAATTCCCGAACATGATAACCGTGATCCATTACCAACTATGACGGAAAAGTTTGGAATTAGATTGGTTGGTAGTTTCAGATGGTGTGCGATATGAGGCTGTAAAATATTGTGGGTACTTCCTGTATCAATTAGCATAATGACAGATAGGCTATTTATGGACCCTTTAAATTTCAATGTCTTAGGATAGAAATGGCCATTAGCAGCTTGAGGAGACAACTGGAAATATGTGTCATTTGGCTCCAAATTCAAACTAAGCTCGTCACAATTTTCAGCTGGGTCAGGAGTTCTAATATCTTCGTCGTCTTCCACTAATAAGAGAAACTTACATGTAGCACATTTATGGCCAGGGATAAATTTCTCATCACAATTAAAACATAAGCCTTGGGCACGATGTTCTTGTAATTGAGCATTGGATGGGCGTCGAATAGGCAATTTGGCTGGTTGGACAGGGATGGCTAATTTGGGAAGAGTTTGTGGGATAATTGTTTTTTGGTTTGGCATGTTGGGACTGGTGTGGTTAGGTGAAAAAGGTTTGTGAAACTTAGGCTTGACATCTCTTATTTTGGATTCAATCAGCTTTTCAAGCCCAATGGCTTGAGATATGGAGATAGGCTTGTGGATAGAAATTTCGTTTTGGATTTCTAGTGTCAAACAAAAAATAAAACAATTTAGAATAGCTTCGTGAGATAGAACAAAAACTTGGTTTCCCAATTTTTCGAATTGAGCTTGATATTTCACAACCGAATGGGTTTGTTTTAGTTTGAATAAAGCATCTTGGTGGTTAGTGTATGTAGAGGGGCCAAAATGTAATTCTAAGGCTTTAGTGAAAGATGACCAATCCACTAGTTGATGGTTTTGATACATCCATTTAAACCAACAAAGAGCTTCACCTTTCATATAAAATGATATCATTGCTAGACGATTTTCAGGTAGCAGATTACAAAAAGTGAAAAATTGATCCGCTTGAAATAACCATTCCAACGGATTTGATCCATCAAACATTGCAAGTACGAGTTTCGGTGTGCGGAAAGTGGGCAGTTGCGGGATTTGTGGCTGTTGGGAATAAGGGATATGGGGTAATTGGGGAATGAATAATGCTTTGGTCGTAGTAAATAGAGGTGACGACATATAACAAGAAGAGTCAAGATAAGGTTGTGTGAATGGTAGTCTATAGGACGATGTGGATATAGTCCTAATGGAAGTAAAACTGGGTGGTGGTGGCAGATTGTGGGAAAGGTTGGCTGAATGAAGAGGTGTTGACATGGGGTGTGAAAAATTAAGAGAGGTTTGAGGAGAGTGCATGTTTGTGTTTATATGGAAAAGATGAGGGCTTTTTGTAATACCTGAAGAGTTGGCTGAGTGAACAGTACCACCGTGAACAGTGTTGTCGTGAACAGTACCGTCGTGAACAGTGCCAACATGAACAGTAGCGGCTGGAATAGTGACAGTCGGTTGTTTTTCCGTTTGGGAGGCAAGCTTTGTGAGTAAACCCATAATATTTTCATATCTAGAATCATCAACTTTTTTTTCATTGTCCATTATAGTATGAAGTTGCTCCATATCAGCATGTGCTTTATCAAATCTCTCATCCAAAAGCAATTGGTTGTCTTGCATAACATTGTTAAGATGGAGTTGTGCTGTTTGGACAACTTCCTCCACAATGTCTTTAGGGTTTGGTGGTTTAGGGGCCATGAATTCAAGATGAAATCACCAATTTTATAAGAAGAAATCAACAACTATATAATCTTAGATATAGGGTTCATACAAGGATACAAACAAAACTAATTTGCAAGAAAAAAAATTGTGTTAAAACCTGATCTCACTCACAATCAACAACAGCTCAAATACAACTATCTAATGAAAATCCTGATGGGCCTAAAAAACTGGGCCTTGTCACAAGAGAGAAAACAATAGAGAATATAATAATCAGCATTAATTCAGAATAAAATCTTTGAAGTGTTTAGGCCTGGATGTCTTTCTTGTGGATCTTCTATTAGGTGAGTTGAAGAATGAGAAGAGAGATGAAAGTTACACTTTGATGAGAAGAGAGAGGTGACACAAAAGTAATACATGAAGCAGACTTTTGTGGGTGCACTTCCAAATCAAACCAATTATAAGTACTTTGTGGTTAAAAAAAAAGGGAAAAGTTAAGATTATTTAAGTCTATTTTCATGATGTGGCATAAAATAGAAGAAGGTTATTTTTGTGATTTTCAAAACAACGAATTTTCTTATATTATATGTTATAGATGGTTGTAAATAAGTAACTGCAGTTCATGGATCTAACCCATCTTATATCCATGAGCTTGTTAAGCTTACCCTTGTACATTATCCCTTGTTACCCCAGTTTGAGCTTTATCCCCGTTCTTGTTTTTAAACCGAATCTGAGCCAATTAACCCTTTGTTGTCCTTTTCTTTTGTGTATCCCACCTTGTCCCTTAGCCCCGTTACAACCAATAAAGTCCTCATATAGTGTATGTTTTGTGTGTTTGTGTTATGTTTATAGATGTTGTGCAGGCTCAGTAGATGATGGTGCATACCTTGATCAAGAGAGTATAAACACTTTAACCCGGGAGATCTGGAGAGAGTGTGAAAAACTGACAGAGGAAGAGGTGCTGAATTATGGAAGTATAGTTGATTTCCATGAGTCAGGTAAGAAGGGAAGGTCTAGAAGAAAGTAAGGGAGTTGCGAATAATCTCAGTGGTACTATGCTTTGTTGAAACTCAGAGGTGACCTATATTGCGGACTTAAGCTTTGCTTGAGTACAAGCAATGATATAAGTTTGGGGTTGTGATCAGTCACCATTCTTTCTTGTTTTCTATCTATTATCCGACACGAAACCGCATCATTGGTAACACCTTGCTTAGTTTTTTTACCATTTTCGTCACGTATTTTAATTTTCACATTTTGTTTGTTTGCATTAGTTTAGTTTGAATTTTGGATAAATAAGATACTTTTGAAGTCTTGGTCTGGTAGTTTTTGTATTTTCATGTCCTGGTGAAATTGCACAAGAATAGAGGCGAAGTTGACAAGTTCCAAAGCGTTTTCTCTAGAAGTCCAGTGGCTGACACGGGTGCTCGTGTCACCTGACACGGCCCGTGTCAGAAATGATGATACTTAACTAGAGAAAAGAGGATTCCAGTGGCTGACATGGGTGCCCGTGTCAGAAAGTCTGATAGGCGAGCTTTTGTTGAAGGATTCCAGTGGCCAACACGGGTGCCTGTGTCACCTGACACAGACCGTGTTGGCAGGCGCGAGATAGAAAAGTAAATTGTTGAAATCAATTTGTTTGAGTTCATTGAGGGTATTTCGGGCTTTCTGCATAGCTGTGGGGTAATCTGTCACTACTTAGACCTAGTTTTTGAGAGAATTAAGATGGAATTTTTTTTTGCATCAGAAAAAGAAGAAATTAGAGAAGAGGAGAAAAGCGATCAAGGGTTTGGTAAACGAAGATCATCAAGAGCGGAAGCAATTGAAGATCGGAGCAATTCCATTCTCTTGTAATGTTTAACTTTGAATTTGTATTTTCTTTGAATATTATAAGAAGCCAAACCCCCAATGCTAGGGGGTGTCCCTGAATTGCTTTTGTAACGAACCGAATTTCTATACTTTTATGCAATCTATGTTTTTATGTATTCAATGTATTATACAATTTCTTATTGCTTGTCCTATTGGAAAATAGGGTATTGATTTATGGGTAAAGTAGGTTGGACATATCACTTTATCACTAATTGTATAATAACATCACTAATCTCTCTTAGGAATAAGGATCTAATAGTGATGACCATAAATTCTTGATATTTATATATGTGCTTGACATGATTTTGAATAACTAAGGAATTAGGATTTAAAATTATATGTTAATGGTTTCTTGCTAAGGAATCAGGGGAAATAACTCTTGAGAATCGATATTGGATCACATTAACATAGATGGTATAAAATAGAAGTTCAATTTATTACGGAGCAATTCATACATCTTATTCCTAGCATGCTTCATCATATTGTGTAAACACTCTTTACTTTTTATTTTAAGATTCACAGTGCAAATTATTATTACCTATCTTCCAACCACACCAATGTTCTTTTGTTTAATTGAATCATTATAAAAACTGATAGTTCTAACGCAGTCCTGGAGATCGATACACGGGATAACTTCCTTTTATTACTACATTGGTAAAAATAGTACACTTGCTATTTTATCGATAATGGGTGACGAGAGTTTTGGTGTCACCTGTTATTGTGATTTCGTTGTTGTTATAAGTGAAAGAGATCTTGGGTATGGAGAATTTTTCCATTAGAGGTCCTAAGGTTCGTAACCACTCCATGCCAAGTACCACATCTGCACCTTCAATTGGAAGTAAGTGAAAAGGAATCAAAAGGCATTATTTTGTAGCTTGATAGGACCTTAGGGTAAATTCCCGAACAGGATAACTGTGATCCATTACCAACTATGACGGAAAAGTTTGGAATTGGATTGGTGGGTAGTTTCAGATGGTGTGTGATATGAGGCTATAAAATATTGTGGGTACTTCCTGTATCAATTAGCACAATGACAAATAGGCCATTGATGGACCCTTTAAATTTCAAAGTCTTGGGAGAGAAATGGCCATTGGCAGCTTGAGGAGATAGCTGGAAATATGTGTCATTTTGCTTCAAATTCAAACTAAGCTCGTCACAATTTTCAGCTGGGTCAGGAGTTTTAATATCTTCGTCGTCTTCCACTAATAAGAGAAACTTACCAGTAGCATATTTATGGCCAGGGATAAATTTCTCATCACAATTAAAACATAAGCCTTGGGCACGACGTTCTTGTAATTGAGCATTGGATATGCGTCGAATAGGCAATTTGGCTGGCTGGGCAGGGGTGGCTAATTTGGGAAGAGTTTGTGGGATAATTGTTTTTTGGTTTGGTATGTTGGGACTGGTGTGGTTAGGTGAAAAGGGTTTGTGAAACTTAGGCTTGACATCTCTTATTTTGGATTCAATCAACTTTTCAAGCCCAATGGCTTGAGATATGGAGATAGTCTTGTGGATAGCAATTTCGTTTTGGATTTCTGGTGTCAAACCAGAAATAAAACAGTTTAGAATAGCTTGGTGAGATAGACCAAAAACTTGGTTTCCCAATTTTTCGAATTGAGCTTGATATTCCACAACCGAATGGGTTTGTTTTAGTTTGAACAAAGCAACTTGGTGGTTAGTGTATGTAAAGGGGCCAAAACATAATTCTAAGGCTTTAGTGAAAGATGACCAATCCACTATTTGATGGTTTTGATACATCCATTTAAACCAACAAAGAGCTTCACCTTTCATATAAAATGATATCATTGCTAGACGATCTGCAGGTGGCAAATTATAAAAAGTGAAGAATTGATCCACTTGAAACAACCATTCAAAAGGGTTTAATCCATCAAACAAAGCAAGTTTGAGTTTCAGTGTGCAGAAAGTGAGCAATTATGGGATTTGTGGCTGTTGGGAATAAGGGATATGAGGTAATTGGGGAATGGATAATGCTTGGTCATAGTAAATAGAGGTGGCAACATATAATAAGGAGAGTCAATATAAGGTTGTGTGGATGGTAGTCTATATGATGGTGTGGATGTAGTCCTAATGGAAGTAAAATTGGGTGGTGGTGGCAGATTATGGGAATGGTTGGCTGAATGAAGAGATGTTGACATGGGGTGTGAAAAATTAAGAGAGGTTTGAGTAGAATGCAGGTTTGTGTTTATATGGAAAAGATGAGGGCTTTTTGTAATACCTGAAGAGTTGGCTGAGTGAACAGTACCACCGTGAACAGTGTTGTCGTGAACAGTACCGTCGTGAACAGTGCCAACGTGAACAATAGCGGCTGGAATAGTGACAGTCGGTTGTTTTTTCCGTTTGGGAGGAAAGCTTTGTGAGTAAACCCATAATATTTTCATATCTAGAATCAACAACTTGTTTTTCATTGTCCATTCTAGTATGAAGTTGCTCCATATCAGCATGAGTTTTATCAAATCTCTCATCCAAAAACAACTGTTGTCTTGCATAACATTGTTAAGATGGAAATGTGCTATTTGGACAGCTTCCTCCATAATGTCTTTAGGGTTTGGTGGTTTGGGGGGCCATGAATTCAAGATGAAAGCACCAATTTGATAAGAAGAAATCAGCAACTATATAATCCTAGATCTAGGGTTCATACAAGGATACAAACAAAACTAATTTGTAAGAAAAAAATATAAATTATGTTAAAACTTGATCTCACTCACAATCAACAATAACTCAAATACAACTATCTAATGAAAATCCTGATGGGCCTAAGAAACTGGGCCCTGTCACAAGAGAGGAAACAATAGAGAAAATAATAATCAACATTAATTCAGAATAAAATCTTTGAAGTGTTTAGGCCTAGATGTCTTTCTTGTGGGCCTTCTATCAGATGAGTTGAAGAATGAGAAGAGAGAGATGAAAGTTGCACTTTGATGAGAAGAGAGAGATGACGCAAAAGTAATACATGAAGCAGACTTTTCATCACACTAAACATATTTTGAGGGAATAATGAGACTGTGGGTGCACTTCCAAATCAAACATGTAAAAAGACATTTGATATTTCTTTCATTTTAAAATGAGTATCGTTTTAAAGAAAAAAAATTGTTTCAAAATGAATGTCATTTTCATTTTTCTATGTAATACTAATAATTACTTTTCCAATTATGTCCTATAATTATTACTCTGCACACTACTTCCAATAAATTAATAAGACTAATTTAGTAAAATACAATATCTTATAATAATATGATTGCATTTATTAATCAGTGTACAAAAATTTTATACGGCACTCATTTTAAAACGGACAAAGTGACAAACTAATTCAATTATGTATGTATTTTAATATTAAATATTTCATCAAGTTTTTTTTATAAGAAATATTTCACCTTTTTAAATTTATTGAATAATTAATATATATATATATATATATATATATATATATATATATATATATATATATATATATATATATATATATATATATATATATATATATATATATATATATATATATATATATATAAATTATCTATATTAATTATTCAATAAATTTAAAAAAATATATTTCTTATAAAAAGGATGGGAGAGAGTAAATTGAATATATAAGTAAAAACAAATAAGAAATACTATGTGGTTGACCAAAAAAAAAAAAGGGAAAAGTTAAGATTATTTAAGTCTATTTTCATGATGTGGCATAAAATAGAAGAAGGTTATTTTTGTGATTTTCAAAACAACGAATTTTCTTATATTATTATATGTTATAGATGGTTGTAAATAAGTAACTACAGTTCATGGATCTAACCCATCCGTGGGCTACAAGAAAGCACAACTTATACTACTTCCCAACAACTTATACTACTTCACTTCCCAACAACTTAACTTAATAATGAAGATGAAATCCCAAATTACGATGACGTGGCAATTAAATGCGATCTTTAAACAGTAACTTACTTGTGTTTACAAGCAATCTATATCCATCATCAATATATAAATAACCGTCTAAACTCTCAATTACCCAACACAACACCATCTCTCTCTTTCTCTCTCTAAAGCTTGAAAGTAAAAGAAAAAAGAAATCATGAAATTTCAAACCCTAATTCTTCTCACACTTCTTCTAATAGCCTCTGCGGCTGCAAGGAAACTATCTTCGCCGCTGGTCGGTGGTTATTCCCCAATCTCCGACATCAACGATCCTCACGTCATCGAGATCGCCAAATTCGCCGTCACTCAGTACGACAAGCAAAGTGGTGCCAAATTGAAATTCAACAAAATCATCAAAGGTGAGTCTCAGGTTGTTGCAGGGACTAACTACCACCTCACACTCTCCGCCGGCGAAGGATCCGTTTCGAAGATCTATGAAGCTGTTGTGTATGAGAAGATATGGGTTCACTTCCGAAACCTTACTTCCTTTGAACCTGCGCATGCTTAATTTGTTATAAAACTTGCGCTGATCTTATAGATCATTCCCCTATCATGTAATGTAATGTATTGCTATTGTGATTATTTATATAAATAAAAGTTTATGTCTTGAAAAATAAAAGTTCATTGTTATTGTTCAGTTTTTACTGTTCATTTCTTTTGCTATTTTGGCTGGTTCCTCTTAGTTTTTTATTTATTTTTTAATACATTGTGTAACTTTCTATTGTTGAATAGTACTATTTACCTAGTAACTTTTAATAATTTAGAATATAAAACTTTTTTCTTAGTCCAAAAGCATCCCTTCACATCAACTTCTTTCTTTTGTTAGTATTCTATTTGTGCTCATCAATAATGCCGATGGTTAAAATAGGGTGGAAAAGTATAGGAAGTTGCGATTGGAACTAAAGAACTAAGAATATGTTTGGATTAATGGGAAGGAATAGAATGAGATTAATTTTATATTTCATTCTTTGAATTGATTAAAAATGATGGAATTGAAAATGATGGAATGAAGGGGATGTAATGTATTTCATCTTATTCTATCACTTTACATCATTTTATCCTATAAATTAGATAGAATGACAAAAAAAGAAAAAATTAGATGGAATGAAATGAAATGGATTCTATAATGTTCCATTTCACTCCTTTTATTATTGGGAATCTAAACAATAAAATCTTATTGTGTCCCACTTCATTCCATTTCACCTTAAACAACAAATTCAAACATATCATTAAGATATTAAGATTTTATTCGGTCTTTTTAAATCATAAACATTTTTGTTAATTAATTTGATCAATTCTTTCTATTTTAATTTTTTTGATTTAGATTTTGTTGATAAGACATTTTTTAACTTATAGCTTATAAGTTTATATGGCGATCTATTTGATAAACATTTTTTTATTATGGTTTATAATTTATTTTATCAGTTTATAATTTATTTTTTAGACGTTATTTTAAATAGCGTTTTAGTTTATAGTTTTTTTTTCACTTTTGTCTTTATTAATTTAAATAAAATTCACTATTATCTTTTTGTTAGCAGGAATTTCGACGGTCTAGAACATTTGAAATAACATATAAAAAATGTCTTTGAAAGAAATAAGAAAATCCGATTAAGAAGAGACTATTCGAAGTTTTTCGACTAAAACAAATTAAATGGAAGCTTTGTTCGTAAGATAGTGAAATAACCGACCGAATCGTCATCTGTTATAAAATCAATGAAGTCGTCACCGAACGTCTTTTATCCCACCGAAAGGGAAAGGTAAACATCGAGGAAACCTGAAGGGATGAAATCACGGTCTTGCGACTGTAGAGATCAGGTAAGGGAGTTTGTTACGCGAGGGGATGGTATTAACACCTCACACACCCGTAGTACTCTACGATATCCACTCTTGTTGTTCTAATCTAATGGGTGTGGTCAAAATATATGTCTAAGCTTAAGAGCTAAAAGAAAATGCAAAGAGCGAATGCATACAAAAGAAAAGAGAAAATAATGTAGGGAAAATAAAGTTGTGCTCGTTCGGACCCTACCTCGATGTCTACGTATCCGTTTTAAGGAATCAGAGCAGCCGTAGTTCGGCTCATATATTTTGGTTGGTTTGTGTTTTTTAGTTAAAAAGACAAAAGCAACAGTCTAGATGGCAAAACATCAAATAAAATGACAAAATATCAATGACGATGATAAAACAACAAAAGGAAACGACAATACATCACATGGCAGCACAAACTCAGATAATATGATAAGACGTCAGCATGATAACAAAATATCAGACAAGATGATGAAATATTACACCTAACAATGATATCGAAAATCAAAGTAGGATGACAAACATACGCTATGGCGAAACATCGACAACAAACATATGCGATGGCGAAACATCGACAAAAAGATAGCAAGATAGCATGGCAAAGATGACGAGACATCAACAATCCAGATGATAAAATATCACACCTAACAATGATATTGAGAATCAAGGTAGGATAACAAACATACGCGATGGCTAAACATCGGCAACAGACATATGCGATGACAAAACATCGGCTAAAAGATGGCAAGATAACATGGCAAAGATGACGAGACATCACAATTCAGATGATAAAACATCACACTTAACAATGATATTGAGAATCAAAGTAGGATAACAAACATACGCGATGGCGAAACATCGGCAATAAACATATGCAATGGCGAATCATCAGCTAAAAGATAGCAAGGTAACATGGCAAAGATGGCGAGGCATCACAATTTAGATGATAAAACATCACACCTAACAATGATATTGTGAATCAAAGTAGGATAACAAACATGTGCAATGGCGAAACATCGGTGAAAAGATAACAAAATATCATGGCAAGGATGGCAAAACAACAATTTGACAAGGTTTAAAACAAAGCCAAAAGGCGCACAAACAATTAAGATTGGTTTGTATTTTTTACTTTGAAGAAGGATTTAAGTTCATTAGAGACATTTTTATGATTTGCCAAGAAGAAGTTTTAGTTTTAAGATGCAATATGCAAAGAAAGAAAAAATAACTAAGAGAGACTAGATTAACACTACCCCTAATGTTATCATACAATGATTGATCCTAAGGTTGAGAATGAAAGAGCGAAGTTTCTACCCTATGTTACCATGCATGGGTAAATATCCTAATGTCTAGCTCGAGGACTCACCCTACACGAGCAATCCTAAGGGAGCATGGTAAATACCAAATAAGTGAGCAAATAAGTATTTTGATAAAAGCATACAATCGGGGTATATTGACTGAGGGGATCAGGGTATGAAGAGAAAATACTTTAGCTAAGGGGAGCAGATCACCCGAACCAAACAAGTGGGAGACATATGGAATAAAAAAAATGTGACGTCCAAAGCGACTGAGCACCTAACCCTGATATAAAAGATCGAGGTAGGCGATAGAAGACAATATGAACGATCATAGAGTGTCAGCATCAGCCAATGCAAACTCCTGGCAAAACGTAGGGGTTTGATTGCAAAACCCTTCCCCACTTGACAGACTCGATTGACAAGATCGACACAACTCCAAAGCATTGACGTACCACGCGAGCTAAGGATGACACAGACTAGAATATGCGGGGGTCGATTACGGACCCTCCTCGCTCGCCTTCTTTTGAGGACTTATCACCTCTAATATAATGCGGGCACAAATATAAACACACGTGCATAATACCCACTTCCAAGATAGGATTTTAAACAAACACAATTAGCATACAGAAAACGGTACCTGCTATAGGACTTTAAACAGTGACTTCGAGCGCACGCTCTTTATTTTTTGCTTCCTACTTCACATGATTTCTAGAAAGCAATAAATGTCCCTACTATACATGATCTTTAGAAAGTTGTAAAATGCAGTATTTATAATATTTACAATAATAATGATATGAATATGTACCAAACAGATAAAACAAATCCGTATACAACAAACTCTATAACAAATATTTGAAATCTTACACAAAAGCTCTAAAAGCTTGCATCGACAAGAGAAAGCGTCAGAAATATAGCACAACAACTGCAAGCAAGCGCATCCATTACCAAAGCGGTCAATATCCAAATTTGCTTCTCAAGGCATGTACAACTCATCAAAATGGTTAGCAAATAACAACACAGTTGAAATACAAATTGTAAGTAAGCAACAATGATTACAAGTAAGCATGATTATGTATAATACAAAATGAGCAAGTTGCTTGAACACAGTATGGCATTTCCGGACAATATTGTATTAGTATCGGAAAGAGTACCAAAATTAGCATGGAAGCGGAAGAAATGAGATCAGATATAAGTTTGAACATGAATGGTCATATGGTAAAAAGTGATCCATATTTAGACGCTAATAGCAATACTCCGGACAGCCACGTCATATTCAAGTAATTAAACTCAAAAAAGCGGTAAAAATGCATATGTACAAGTTAACGGTATCAACAAAATGCGGTAATCTCTTGAATGTCAACATCCAATGTACAAGCTACCAAGTTAGTTTATATGCTACAAGTTACTATATTTACAAACTAGGATGGAATGGTATCACAAACCGAAATTAGTGCAAAACGGTATTTTTCAAGTAACGGTGTAATATGTACATAAATCGAAAAGCGCATCCAAAACAAACGGCAACCTCTTGAAAATTGTTTGGAATGAATTGTAAAAATTATTGGGACTTATATTCATGCAAACGGATCACAAAAATGCAATCGATTCGGCCAAATTTCACCCGAAAACATGATTTTTGCAACAAGCCAGCAACAGTAAAAGTCGGGTGAAAAGTGTCCAAATCGAAAAACTATACACGTGGGGAGCTTTGGATGGCTTGAGAAACTCAGTTTTCAATAAAGAAAGTCGAAAAAACTCAAAGCGGATCAAAAGTTAGAGCAAAAACAATAATTATGTCAAAAATTTGTCAATGTTTAAGTGTTGAGGCATTTTTCACCAAACTCAATCAAACTTGTTTCCAATGTGTTTTATGATGTCATTTGAGTCTATTGAAATTTATCTCAACACATGTAAATGACAAACAACAAGTGTCAATCAACAAATTGGCAAAAAGTAGTTTATGTCAAAAATCAAACAACTTGAAATTATATACTAAAAATGAATTTCAAATGCACAAAAAAAACACAATGATCAACAATCAAATGGTTAGAAATAATTGATAGTATTGATATCAAGACATTAAATAAAACTTTCAACATCAATTTCCAACTCATGAGATAATTCAACAACATTTTTCAATCAAGTTGTAAACTCCACAATTTACACATAATCTCATGAATTATCAATCAATGTCAAGCTTCTTTAACATTTCGATTTCAATAATTTTGAGCAATCAAAGAATTAGGTCTAAACTAGGCTAATATTAGCAAACAAACAAATGCTAAAAGTATCACATAATTGACACAATCACAAACTATGAAAAGTAATGGATAAAGACAAACAAGTCACATTTGGGCCAAGAATCACAATTATGGACAAGTTGAAAAAGTGAACCGATACACAAGGCACAAGCTTAAAAATCATCCGAAATGATTTATCAAAATTATCGGAAGCTATGCACACACATACGGTCTCAAAATACGGACGATTCGGTCAAATTTCATTCAAAAATGCGATTTTCGCACACAAGTCACCAGCTCTTAGATTTGACCTAAACTTATCCAAATTGAGAAACCGTTCACGTAGAGAGCCTCAGATGGCTCGAGAAAGTTAGTTTTCATTAATGAAAGTTGAAAAAACTCAAAACGGATCAAAAGTTAGAGCAAAAACACCAATTATGTCAAACTTTACCAATTTACTAAATATTGAGATATTTTCTATCAAACTTGTTTCAAATGTATTTTGCAATGATATTTGAGTCCACTAAAAATTATCTCAACTCATTGAAATGACAAGCAACAAACAATCAATCAACAATTGGCAAAAAGATTAGTGTATGTCAAGAATTGATAACTTGAGATTATGCACAAAATGCATTTCAAATGCACAAAAATATCAATGATCATCAACCAAAAATAATTGGAAACATGTAGTAAAGCTTAAAAATCAAAGATTATGCCTAAACTAAACTAATTGTTAGTTTATGGTACAACACCTAAATCAAAGTTAGTGTTAGAATCTATCTAACTTAAACTATTAACAATTCTACATCAAGAATTAGGAACTAGTGTTAATATAATCAAGAGTTCAAAATCTCAAACTAGTGTTAGCGCTAACTAATTTTCTATAACTAATTCAACCTAAACACTAGTGTAACTACACCTAGGGTTAAAAATCAACACAACAACACTATGTCAATTTCAAGTTACAATCAAAATCAACTTCTCAAATTTAATTAACCACTTATTTTAACAAGCAAATCAATAAAATGGTATTAAATTCTTAATTCAAATCAATTCTCAACAATTAAGCCTCAATTATACAATTAAAACCTCAAATCAACAATAAAACAAAGAAAAATCATTTATTCAAAAAAAAAACTTATTTCAAAAAGCGCTTAATTCAAGAAAACTCACCGATAGAAGTGAAGAGGAGGCTTAGGTATAGATATTGCAACAAATGGATCAACGATCAGAGAAGAATTACTCTTAATCTTGAATTTTGGATCTTGACGAAGTTGTTGGTGTGTTCTTGATGAAAAAGGTGTAGAACTTTGATTTGATCTTTGAGAGAATTGAGAGAAAAGTTTAGATGGTTTGTGGAGATTGGTGAGTTATGAGGGAAATTGGAGTAAAAAGAATATATAGTATGGGCTTATGTGAGTGGATTTGGTTAATGGGCCTTAAATATCTATAAATACTAATGCAAAATTTTAATTAACTTGAGTGTGACACGTTCGGGGCAAATTCGCAGGAATCTTGGTGCGAGTTTTGAAGTTTAAATGTGAAACCCAAATATAGCCGACATTGTGAAAGAACTCCTGTCCGAAAATAGGCTCAATCGGATAAACGGTGATTTTTTTTGAAATTTTGCCTCAAACAACTTTAATTCCCAGCTTCAGAATTTTCAGTGAGTTGCACAGGTTTTGGGCCAAAAACGGAAATCTTCGGGGTGCCGTTTGCTCTTGAAAATGGAAACTAAAATTTAGCTAACTTAATATGTGAGACAATGCCACCAAAACGGGCTCAATATAATAAAAATCGACCGAGTTATGATTTTTTGGATGTGGTGCAGATAAACATTTGCCACAATTTTCCTGTGCGAAAATATCTGATAAATCCATATTTTCGAGGCCTTTCTGAGCAGAATTAGCTTCCGGCCGTGAGAGATGAAAATTTAGATGACATTGAGACGGAATTTTGGCCACCGGAACGGGTTCAAAATGAGCCACATGCTTCGAGTTATGAATTTTTTAGTGCGCGTAAAACACGGTTTAGCCAACTGTTTATCAGTATTTTCCACTATTCATCTTTGTCTGATTTGCGAATTCGGAGACCTTCCTTCGAGAATTAATTTTTGGCCCGAACATCAAAGTTGGAGAGGACATTGATACGGATTCAATGGTGAAAGAACCACTTCGAGACGGTATATCAAATCGGAGTTAGATATTTTTGAACGCCCGAAACACCGTTGATGGGTAACCTGAAAACTCAGTAATAAAATTATTTGACCACCATCTGCTATAATTGGCTCCCGGACCGAAAACTATAAGTGAAGATAATATCAACACAAACTTGGTGATCAAATTTTATCCCAAAACAGTACTCTGACTCACAGTTAGAAAATTATGAAGTTGATGCACGGAAACAGATTTTTAACCCGAACTGTTCTGAATCAGATTAAAACCTCTGGTTCCCTTATATTGCCCAAGACATGAGAAAATTCACGGGAATAGAACATGGTGATAACCCGTTCCTCAGCTGATTAAATTACCTGCATAAATCCTTTGATGCTTCTGATAAATAGTCGATGCTTTACTGGCATACCTTGATCTTATAACAACAGAACCAATGTATGTATGCATATGCAGATGAAATATAAGCCAAACAAAAATTCTGAAATCAAGAGGGTAAATTTTGGGATACAACAGATAGTAATTTAGGAGTTAGCATATTTTTGATTTAAGTTGGAAAGAAGTTCGACGAAGTAATTCAAATTGAGGCTTCGACATGGATAGATTTGAAATAAGGTTATTAACCATTTTTCGGCCTTATCCATTCCTGAAGACGTGTGGAAGCCTGAGAGGATCGAAGTGCATGTAAATGAGAACGTGTCATATTTAGAGAAAATGATAGTTTATTACCGTTAGAATCGAATTAGTATAAATGAGGGTCTTAGGATCAAGATTTAGGCATTCACATTGTGCTAAAACTCACAAATTCTCGAAGTATCTGACTGTTATTGAGAAAATAGTTGTTTAAGAAATGTACGTATGTATCATTTCGTTTTTATTCAATACCAAGTTACTAATTTCAATATCATTTTCGTTCCTTTACATTTCTCGTTGAAGTCAATTTACATTCTTGCACTTTTTATTAACCTTTGCTGTATTACTTTTAAATTTTAGCTACCATCGAAATAACTATTATTAAGAAGGTTTAAGAAGTTCTATGCACGTGTCCTAGGATCAATATGGTTGATCCCGTGAGTAAAAAAATAATAGATTTGGAAGCCTAGCGCTTTTTTACAAAAATTTATGGTAAATAAATTGGCATGCCCGGTGGGACAATTCTTAGATATTTTTACTTAATCACTTTGAAAATTTTCTTTTCTGCATTTAGTTCTTCATATTTAAAATTCTCAAACTCCATTGTATAAGATCGAGGAGTGGTAGGATAGCCAAAAATAATGAACCATTACCAAAAAGGAAATACATTAGAAAGATGGTAAATCCATCAAGTAACCAGGGAGAACAACCCTATTCGATAGGGGAAAATACGGATGCAGTGAATGTGGCCGAAGCAATGCCCTCAATGATGACTACGGAGGCAATACTGTTGAACGCTTAAAGTGGAGCAATATTATCTTCTGTAAGAATGCAATGTCAACTAATGACCCCAAGACCGATGGGAAATAGTAGTTTTAGGCCTTATGTGCCTGAATTTTCGATGCCTATGAATGGTCGCGAACAACCTTATGGCATGCCAACTTCAATGATGGCATGTTTGCATAATAATCGATCGACATTCTCTGATTAATTGGTGATCACTTATTCACTATTGCAAGGGTCATGATCGGCTGTTAATAACCTGGGTTGAAATATACAACCCCGGGGGTAGGAATTCTGACTCAACCAATGCCTACTTTCACTACAAGTTCTACAGTCGTTTTAAGGCAACAAATGGGTGCAATATTTAACCCCATGATCCAAAATATTGACAAAAAAAACCAATAAAACACCCAAATGAATCAGCAATTGGCAGTGTAGATGGCGTGAATTTTAGATTTCTTCGGTGCTCCCCAGGTGCCAGTTTGACAGGCCGCACAACCTCGACAAAAGTGGCTTGTAGAAAATCAAGGAGTGATTCTAGAAGAGGGTACCGTAAACTAATATCAACCAGTTACATCAAATATGGCTGAAGTTAACCAGACACAACGAGTTAAACTCCGTGTGGTCGAACAACAAGTGCCTAGGGATAGGGAACCCCCAAGGGTTGTGATGGTTAACAGGATTCAGGATGCAAATTAAGTAATCCATCATGTTCGATAAGATAATCTAGCAGTGGAAAACAATCTTGCTGTTATGATCGAAAGGATAATGAAAAGAAACAGGGTAAGCGTGGTTCTTCGACGACCAAACTATACTTCCCCATTATCATAATATATCATGTAAATTAAACTACCAAGGGGATGTAAAGTCCCAAAATTCACAAAATTCTCTGGAGATATCAGTGAATCTACTGTCAAACATACAACTCGATACTTGACTGAGGATGGGTACATTGCAAACAATGAAAATATAAGGATTAGATACTTCTCCATTTCCCTTACAAAAAATGGAGAAGCAGACCCCCCCCCCCCAAAGACAAATAATGCTAGAAAATGAGGGAATAAGAGGATACCAAACGAAATTAGATTTAACAAACATAGGGTTTAATGAAAATTGGACCTCCCAAGATATGCGTTAGAATGAAGCTGTACCGCTGATTTTAACAAAGTTGAGACAAAACTCAAACTTAGAAGAATAGATGAAACTAAACTTCAGAATAAATGTGTCAGGATAAAACTGGACCACAAAAGGGGTGAGATAAGACTCAAACCACAGAGAATGGGCGAAACTAAACTCTGGAGAAGTACGCGGGGTAGAGTGGCTAGAGCCCGTGATTCTAGGAGCACCTGCTAGTCTCAAACCAAGGGAAGACATTGAGATGAAACTGAAAGATCCAAAAAGTTATAAAAGAGACACGTTTCAACCCAAGATAGACAGTATGAAGGAATTGAAAGAATCCCATGAGTAAGAAACAAAACGAGATGAAACTCGACTCATTATGACTAGTCAGATGAAACTAAACTAGATGAGTACTAGAATGAAAACTAGATTTCACGCACGGGTAACGAGGAAAAACTCGAACCATAGAAAAAGTGATGAGAGTGCATGTTTCTCAGAGCACCTGTTGGTCTCTAACCAAGGGAAGACAGTGAGATGAAACTGAAAGATCCCAAAAGTTATAAAAGAGACAAGTTTCAACCCAAGATAAACAATATGAAGGAACTGAAGAATCCCAAGAGTAAGAAACAAAACGAGACGAAACTCGACTTATTATAACTAGTTAGACAAAGCTAAACTAGATGAGTACCAGAATTAAAGTTAGATTTTATGCACGGGTAACGAGGCAAAACTCGACCCATAGCAAAAGTGATGAGAGCGCATGTTTCTCAGAGCACTTGCTAGTCTCAGATCAATGGATAAACATTAAACGAAAACTGATAGAAGAATCCAAGGAACAAAGGAGACTGATTTCAACCAGGGACGCAGTTGCGAACACTGCAAAGAGACTCGGTAAATGAAAACCGATAAAGGATTAAGTAATCAAACACTGATGGAAGTCCAAGGTATGAAAACAAAACGAGACGAAACTCGACTCATTATAACTAGTTAGACAAAACTAAACTAGATGAGTACCAGAATGAAAACTGGATTTCATGCGCGGATGAGGAGACGAAACTCAAAACTCGATCCAAAGTAAGGTGATTAGGGCGTACTACTAAAAACCTGCTGAAAGCGAATATCAAGATGAAACTGATATTCGAAAAGTACATCAATAGACATTGGAATGAAACAACGAGGGTGGTAAAGACTAAACCTGAGAAAACTGCGTCAGGATAAAACTGGACTACAATCAAGAGTAGACACTTAACCATTCAAATGTTTAACATCAACTGTATATTTGTATAGGGTGAAACTGAGATACTGAGGATGAAGACCTCGTTAGGGATATAATCCGAAGTTTTAGCAAATTCACTGGGGAAAACAGAAATAGTAATGGCTTATGTTCCGGTGCATGTTTGAATTTTTTTTATAGCGTAATGCTCCATATAATGGAAATACTACGCATTTTGGTAGATGCAATGTAATGATACATGATTAAATGTTTCATTGGGGAATGGCCAATCGAGAAGCCAACAACCAAGAAGTCAGAATCTGATAAAGCTTGCGAAAACAAAAATGCAAAATCCAATGGAGAAGATAAGATATAAGGAACCGCTGGAGAGAAACCCTTGAAGAGCTGAAACTCCACGGGGAGTAAAAAACTGAGTAACCAGTAGAAACGAGCTACAAACACTGAGAAGAGTTGCAAAAATAAATTACGAACTCTGTTGGAGAAGGTTAGATAAAAACTGTAATCTATGAAAAGAGGTGCCAATGAAGATTGGGCATTGTCAGGGAATATCAAGGCAAGACTGTAATCTCTGGAAAAGATGGCGTGCAACTATGTTGAGGATGATACCAAGATGACAAACCATACGTGAGAAGAAAAACCCTCGCAGGGGAATCAGATAAACTCTGTCAAGGCCAACCTTGTCGGGGATGAGATGTTCTTTGATAAGAAAAACTAGATCAAACATATTACTATTGGGAGTACACAAATCCTTGAACAGAAAATATTGTCAGAGCCACACTGATGGAGATTGACGATACTCTTCAAAAATGGCCAAACCTACTAGGGAAACTTTCATCGGAAAATCCTTTACCGATTGCCGAAGGTTAACAAAATCTCAATTGATCGACCATCATCAACTATACTAGGGATAAGGAAAGATCCTTAAATAAGAATCCCCCAAGCAACAAATTAGATGGGAAATGAGAGATCAGGACGAGTAATCTCTGATTAGAAACTCCGCTAGGGAGTTGAAACTTCTTCAGACTTTGAATTCTCATCTAAGAAACTCCACTGGGGACATGATACATCTTCAAACTTGAAGTCTCAGAACGAAGCCTTTCTCTTGAAAAATATTTATGGGCAACAAAACTCTACTGAGGAAACAAAACTCCACTTGAGGATACAAAACTCTGCCGGGGAGTATTTTACTGGGGATAAGAGATACAAAACTCTAAAAGTGGATACCCCTGATGGGAATGCTTCTGCCATTGATTTCTTCACAAAGAACCCGACTTCCAGGGATTAAAGGAACCTTGGATATGTTGTCATAAAATAGACCATGAAGATAGTCAAACATTATCGACTTTACTGGGGAAATGGAAATCTCAGCCAACATCAACCCTACTGAGGATGATAAAAGATTCTTTTGATATTAAATGCCCAAGTCACAACCTAGATGGGAAAACGAGAATTTATGAATGCAAACTTCAATGATAATTCAAATAGGAAGGTAAACTCCACTGGGAATAGTCTTTATTAAGAAACCAGATAATGCTCATCCAGAATTGGTTGGGGAATGAAAGTATCCAAAAAACCTTATTGGCCTCGATAATCCCTCACATGATAATGCTGAGAAGAACTAACTCTACAGGGAATTCCCTATTCCAAGGTTCAAAAGTTAGAGGTAACGCTCTTGCATGGGTGCTGACAAGCTGCAACTTACAGAGTGAACGATAATTCCTCGAGAGGACTTCATGGGATCCATACCATCATTGATAATTTGCCTTAGGGTAGTGGAACTTTGAGAGATCGATCCTCAACTTGACTTCCTCAGATTGGCGGAAAAAAAAAAAACAATAACCACTGGCCGAATCCTGATAAAACTTGCAAAATAAATTACAGATTCCGCTAGAGAAGATCAGATCAAAACTGTAACATCTACAAAGAAACGCCAAATGGATACTTGATGTTGCTGGAGATAACATTAATAAAATGGGGTCTGTGGGAAATCACAATTCACCTGACTTTTGTTTGATAACTTGTCAATTTCTCACTGGGGATAACTTCCTGGGGAGAATACTGCAAAAAATAAATTGCAGTACATAAGAAATCTTGGCATATGTTTCACCTCTTAACCTTCTGGGAAAAGATTCAATATCTCCTTCCACGAATAAAGAGAACCTTGCTGTGAGCTGGGACCTTCTGATGTAAGTCTTTAATGAAAGCGACTTTGATTGGGGAATCATAGAAATTCTTAGACAAAAGAATTCTAACTAGACCAACCCGGGGATACTACCGCTGGGGAGTAACAATCTTTACTTGGGGAATAGGAGAGTATATTTGAACCATAAGCTTGAGGTTCAGAACTCGAATAAGGAAATATTTCAGCCATACTCTAACACTAGGGATAAAGATCCCTTATACTACCAAGGATATAAAGATCCATGCTGGGGTAAGCGACCTTAGAAGATATGTTATTGCTGGAAATATGAGGATCTTCAGCTCCATTGGGGAATGAGAATGTGCTTCAATTAGAACGAAATCCTGCTATGATGCTCTATCCTGGGGCTAGCAACCACAATAGCATACTCTTTTGGGGAAGCAACACTTATAAACATCCAGGATTGAGATCCACTGGGAGAAGAGAGAATCTGGGAATAAGTACTTTCGATGAAACAACTCTATTAGAGAAATGAGCATTCCTGAATAAGAGATTTCCTGATAACGCAACTTCACAGGGGAGATGAGGATTTTGAATAATAGATTTCTGAAGGCAACTCCGCTGGGGGAAAGGAGAAATTTGGCATAAGAGATCTTAGACAAAGGTCTTCACTGGAGAGATGAAATAAAACTCAACACAAATTAGCTAGGGGAATGAAAATTCCTGAGAACGAGATCTCTAATAAGGAAGCTCCACTGGGGATGGTAAATCTTGGACAAGAAATCCTCATAAACAGCTTCCTCTAAGGAAGTGAGATGATGCTCCCATGACTTTGCTAGGAAACAGAACAGACTTGAATAGTCTTTACTGGGGATAACAAAATATTCTCATCATAACGAACTTCAAACCATGCTTCTGCTATGGATATTAGAGAATTCTTGAAAAATAAATATGTATGAAGTGGCTTCCCCGGGAAGCAGGAGAAATTTCTGAAGGAACTCTCGACTTCGGCTAGGGATGAGAACACTTCACTTCAGGGAATAAACATTCTCTTTTTCTAGGTGATTCTGGGGAGACAATACTTCAAGCACTTGGAGAATAATACTCTCTTAATCTGAAATTCCAATTAGTCGATCTTTAAAATTATCCACTTTGGGGAGATTTATTGGGAAGTAATAGAAACTTCAGATCTCTGTAGAAACCCATAACCGATCTCAAATAGATTTGTTTTTCATGAAGTGACTCCACCGGGGGAATAAGAAGATATTCAACCGAATCTTCATTCAGGGTAATGATGCTCTACTCCTAGGAATATATATTCTCTTATGAACACAAACATGTTATATTTACCAAGAAAGGGAAAATCCATATCAAAAGATCACAGCTTTCAGTCAAAAGACTTTCTGCTAGGTGATATCGGAAGACAAAGCTTTATGTATCCAGAGAACGATACTCTTTTAATGCAGAATTCCAATTGGTCAATATTAAAATTTCTCATTTGGGAAGACTTACTTGGGAGAAGTAGAAACTTCAATGTTGCTCGGAGGAAACGACCTAAGTTAGGGACACTTTAATTATCCTGAAAGATGTCGCTCTAGTAATGGAGAATTATGCAGATAAGCAAAGCACATGAAAACTCATGCAAAAACAGATCACTGAACGTGCCCTAGGCATAGTGTGACAACCTCCCTTGATAGGGTCCTTTTGACTTGACATAATCGGCCCCAGATTATTCGAGCTCTGGATAATTCTCTAATACAACAGGTCCATGGAGAGATTCGTCAAATTTCGATGTAAATGCTTTAAGTTGACTAACCTTTGAAGAGATTCTCCTCGAGAAGACATCCTGAGATCCATGATGAGAATAACACTCCTGACTTTAGTTGGAGATGGAGATCTTCACTAATGATGAAGGAACAACAATTCATAGACTTTAAATTCTAATAAGTTAAGGATAACAATCTCGACTTCTGGTCATGCTCTTTAAGTTCACAAGTTTTTTAGCCTGCGAATGGACTTAACCTGATCAACTCTGAGGTGGAGCAATGCCTCTGTATAATGTCTTGCCCCAGTCTGTAGGGCTTTTAAAGAATGTGCCTTGAAAGGACTTCCTAAGATTTGTACCATCCAAATAAACTGCCCCAGTATTTCAAACTTTGAAACACGACTTCCGAATAATCAATATTAGAAGTGGCATCAATGAATCTTGGATAACGGACCCTGATCACTCGACACTTTGAGAGATTTGTCGAATCTCAACATAACTGCCTCAAATTGACGAAACCTTGAGAGTCAATGGATCTTGACTTGATTGCCCCAGATTAGCAGAATCTTGGTAAACCATTTCCTTATCTCATGCTTACAGAGGAATGATAAGTTCACAGAGTTTGGGAGATAAAATCTCCTCAGGATAATTGACTTACGTCTTTGACACAAACTAGTACGCAACCATACTTCTTAACTTGGGCTACTTCGCGCGCAAGAAGATGCTTGAAGAAAATTGTACTTTGGGACTGTGATCGGTGGGAATATAACCGACTGTTTTGGAATGCTGGTTCGCATTTGCGTTTGTTTTTGCAAAATGTCGCGGTAAGCAAGAGTCGCCACCGTCTTTTATTTTATCCAACAAGGAAAGGACAAAAGCACAGAAAAATTCCTTTTCGAGATGTTTCTCGGGTTCGGGAGGTAGATTATAGAAAGGGAAGGTGTTAGCACCCTTTCTATCCGTGGTTATCCACGGGCTCTTAGGTACTTGCTCACTATGTTTTCAAAAGTTTTTCTTTTCTTTGTGATTGTGGGTTTTGAAAAGAGTTTTGTTTTTGAAGAGAATGTAAGTGCGAAAAGTTTTGTTTTGTTTTTAAAGGAGCAAGTACTTAAGAATCTATACCTACTCAAAAAGGAATTAAACTGTGCAAATGTCCTTTAGACAGTGCTATCCCACTATTGAGGAGTAGGTAGCACCGTCGTTGGAGCTTTTCGGGTCAATTCAATTAAGGGACGTGTGGTCACTAAAGCAATGTTAGGACGCCTTAGCGGTAACCCTAATGTCTTAGATCATTTTTATCGAGGCAACCGTTTCGAGGCAACTTTGATCTTTGGACAGGAGGGCGACCTCTAAGACTTCCTATACTCAATGACCACGTTCGAGGCAACCAAGTGAGGTGTACCCTAAGAGTGGCATGTGCGAGTGTATTATTTTTCAGTTTATATTATCTTTGTACATTTAGGTGTTCTACCATTTGTTTTCAGATCTTGTCATGCAAGTTAGCATACATCTAAACAGTTAATATATGTACAGGAATTTAAAGTGCGGGAATTGTAAATCCTACGCTATTACAAGGCTTCGGGGAGGGGGATTATTTACCTGTCCAAAATTGGGGGAATAAAGCAGTAAAGTGTAAAAGTCTTAGTTAAGATATTACAAACCAGTAGGCAGTTACAATAAACTAAACGCGCGCGAATCTGAAAATAACCTCTAAAAATCCTAAGAATAAAATCTTTTTGTTGTTTTATTTTATTTTGGGAAAATGATCTAAATCTACTTAATTTTAGTTTTGAGAAAATGTTGAGATAATTAAAAGATTAATTAACAAAGTTAATTTAATAAAAAAAACTAGCCTAATGTTTTTGTGGTTTTTCTTTTTAATTGATTTTATGTTGATTAAAAAAAAGAAATAAAATAGTCAAAACAAAGATGAAATCGAAGGAACAAGCAATAAATCAAAAAAAGTATAATTCTGGATGCCTGGGTCGAAAGAGGTGTGGGCTGTCTTTCGACCCAGTGAAGAGGCTTGATCAAAGGTGCCTGAGGGGCTGCACTCTGGGGGTGTTTGATCTGGATATTTCATCCTTCGATCTGGAAATCCTGGATCCAGTTTGAAGCTAAGCTGCTAAGCTTCGAAACTCTGAACAGGATTCTGAGAAGATATTTCCTGCAAAATGAGACAAATGTTAAAGGTCCAGGGGGGACTTTACCCCTCTGATTCGAATCTCCTCCCAATTCGGATCCTCCCTCAACTTGAATCTGCTGAATCTGGGTCTGGGTTTGTTTTATCCTGAGATTCGAAGGAGAAACTCAGATCGTGCCCAAGCAATGGCACGATCTCATCTTTGCGTTGTAGCTTACATGCAACACAATCAGTAATAACAAGAATACATATGCAATGTGTATTTAAATGTCATGAAGGTGCAATTTTGGTTTTGCAAACCCTTACCAATTAAAGATGTATGATCTGTGACTCTGGGTGTGGAGATGTTTGTTGAATGACTGCTTTGGCTTGGATTACTTATGAAAATGTTGACAACCTTTGGTGGGCAGCGTGTCTCCAAATCCTCCATTTTTCTCCTATTTCGTTGTTTCTCTCCTCTGTAATGTGTCACTGGCCTCGTATTTATAGGAGTGTGAGGGTGCATGAAAATGTCAAGGGACAGCCATTTAACCAGGCCTTTAAAGCCATGAGACAAGAATCAAACATATTAAAAGATTTCCTTTTTTGAAATATTCATGTCTCTTTGGAATCTTGAATGAACCTGGACATTTTTTATTTTCGAATGCCTTCAGGTCCCGCTCTTCGATTGGTCTTGATTTGAAAAGAATCACTCTGGTCGAATCAGCTCTTGTTGAGTTAGGAACAGAAAAGGCAAGAATCTGGCCTTTAACTCAGGAATTGAATCCACAATCAACATTTAATTATTTCTATATTTGCAAGAAAAACATGCCATTTTCTCATGTTCAGTGTACCTGGACATGTTTTTTGAGTGCCCTCTTGATGGCCTCTTTCGAATGGCCTGGAAGGAGTTCTTCAAATGGCCCTTGTCTAAATATCAATCGAAGGGTATTTATTAAAATATCAATCGAAGACTCCTTTGCTACGCCAATCGAAAGATCTTGTTCAGATACCAATCGAAGGGTACTAATTAAAATTCCAATCGAAAGGATTTGTTAACAGGCCAATCGAAAGGCGCTGTTCATGCTAATCGAAGGACATTATCCATGCCAATCTAAGTGCTTGTCCATAATGCCAATCGAAGGGAATTATCCATGCCAATCGAAAGGCTCCTTCAGAATACCAA
Source organism: Vicia faba (assembly GCA_948472305.1). Lineage (NCBI taxonomy): Eukaryota > Viridiplantae > Streptophyta > Magnoliopsida > Fabales > Fabaceae > Vicia > Vicia faba. Next base: position 1,632,409,744 of record OX451739.1, on the reverse strand, counting down.
TCGAAGGGTCTTTCAGAATGCCAATCGAAAGGTACTTAAAGCACCACTCAAAAATTTTCTTTTTCCTTAGGCAAGGGTTTCTGGTCAACCATGCAGGGGGGAGGCTTTGGAAAACATGAGAGGGAAAATTTTGGGGTACAACAGTTGCCCCTGTTCAATTTTCTTAAACCTGAGGATGTAGATTGGCTTGCGTGCCTTTTGTGATCCGAAGGTGGAAGATGATTGAACACTAGAGTGCCTAGAAGTTTGCACTCGCATGGTGTAGTATCAACATTGTGATGTCGGGAATGGGCTTACAGATTCCATTTGGAGATTGTTGGTAGGTGGTTCTGTCTTCGTTGATGGGTTGTCTCTTTTGACAGGGTGTCTCCTTTGATGAGTTGTCTCTATTGACGGGTTGTCTCTGTTGACGGGTTGTCTCTTTTGACGGGGTGTCTCCTTTGACGAGTTGTCTATATTGACGGGTTGTCTCTGTTGACGGGTTGCCTCAGAAAAATCTTTAGGAATCGATTTAACTGATTTTGTCTCCATTGACTGGCTTCGCCTCAGAAAAATCTTTAGGAATCGTTTTAACTGATTTTGTCTCCATTGACTGGCTTCGCCTCAGAAAAATCTTTAGGAATCGATTTAACTGATTTTTTCTCCATTGACTGGCTTCACCTCAGAAAAATCTTTAGGAATCGATTTAACTGATTTTGTCTCCATTGACTGGCTTCACCTCAGAAAAATCTTTAGGAATCGATTTAACTGACTTTGTCTCCATTGACTGGCTTTGCCTCAGAAAAATCTTTAGGAATCGATTTAACTGATTTTGTCTCCATTGACTGGCTTCGCCTCAGAAAAATCTTTAGGAATCGATTTAACTGATTTTGTCTCCATTGACTGGCTTCGCCTCAGAAAAATCTTTAGGAATCGATTTAACTGATTTTGTCTCCATTGACTGACTTCACCTCAGAAAAATATTTAGGAATCGATTTAACTGACTTTGTCTCCATTGACTGGCTTTGCCTCAGAAAAATCTTTAGGAATCGATTTAACTGACTTTGTCTCCATTGACTGGCTTTGCCTCAGAAAAATCTTTAGGAATCGATTTAACTGATTTTGTCTCCATTGACTGGCTTCGCCTCAGAAAAATCTTTAGGAATCGATTTAACTGATTTTGTCTCCATTGACATAATTGAGAATTTAACTGCATCTTTCCTGAAAGGTAAAGGTCAGTCATATGCAATGCATGATATGGATCAAGCAATGATGTTCTCAACATAAATGAGATTGTATGGTATGATGCGTATATGCATGTATCATGATGTATGGAAATGTGATGTTTTAGTTGGGGAAAATAAATCCCGAACGGCTGCTGGAGAGTAGGGTTGAATTCTTCGTTTCCACTGGGGATGATGAACGAAGATGATTGCAAGAATAAACCTGCAGGAGAGGATGACTCTGTTGGGGAATAAACTGGTGAAGAGATTACTCTGCAGGGAATTACTCTGTGGGGAAGAGATACTTTGCTGAGATTTTAATGATAAACTCCGCTGGGGATTCCGTTGATAAGCTCTGTTGGGGATTTTGATGAACTCCGTTGGGGATAGAAAGAACTTCGCTGGGGATGATATTTCAGTTGCAACTTGCTGAGGATAAACCGGTTAGACTCTTGTGAGGATAACCTCTGAATTTGGCTGGGGAGATACATTTGTATTCTGTAGGGGACAAGCTTCCAGAATCTACTGGGTAAGATGATTTGAATCTGGCGGGGAAGCCTTTTTTAGACTGCACTGGGGCAATGACTCCATTGTGGTATCTTGTATTCCGCCGAGGAACATTCTTATATTTTGTTGAGGAATATTAAGACTTCCGGGGATGCTCTTACGCTTACTGGAGAATATCTTTATACTCCGCTGGGGAATACTAAGATCTTCTGGGGATACCAAGCCTTTTCGGGGCTGACGGTAGACTAACTCTGCTTGGGGGAGAGTATGGCTGATTCGTTCATGATTGCGAGTCTCAGTGGGGGAGAGCTACCATTACTGTTTTACTCTGCGGGAAGTGAAAGTATCTTAGCCATATTCTTCAGCTAAATATATATACCTTGGTACCTGGTGGACAGAGCAACTAGACCGCTCAGACAATTCTTATTGCCTCTACTTCTGATATCACCGGTAATTTGTCCTTTGTTTCGCATGTAAATATTTATGAGTAGCAATTAATGTCAGATGCATATATCAAAAATGAACATTGGACGTTCTTTGCAAAACAAAACAGATAAAGGAAAAACAGTTTGAAATTTGTCTGAAAATGAATTTGTATCGATTTTGAAGTTTGGCCTGTAAATAGGCGTTTTGTACAAGAGGCTGACGTCCTAGTAAGAGAACGCCGCCGAAAAAATAGAATTTATACAATTTGTGAAAAGAAAACAAAACAGCTATGTGAATAGTCCCACTGGGTTCCAGCTCTGCTATTGCCTTTATATCTTCAAGCATCTCATCACTTCGCTGCTTAGTTGAAGATGAATCTGATTGACTGGTGTCGTCCGAGCCTGATAGTTGATACCGAAGTCCGGATGCAAGGTGATCCAATGAGACATAGTGTTACGCTTTAATCCATAACTTTTGCCTCGACCGCCCTTTCGGGTTTTCAGTCCACCGGGATACCCATTTTTGCCCAAGCCGCCTTTTCAGGTTTTCGACTTGCCGGGTGTACAGATTTTTTTATTTTCATCCCTTATTTTTTCCCGAACCCTTTTAGTTCGCCGGGAAGTCATTATTTTTTCCTAGGCCAGTCAACCTAGCGGGTCCTTGATTATGCGTAGTATCTTTTTACTATGTCTGCATTGACGGGGTGAGGAAGGTCGTCACCATCCATCGTGGTTAGAATCATCGCTCCTCCTGAGAAGATGTTCTTAACCACAAATGGCCCTTCGTAAGTAGGGGTCCATTTTCCCCTGGGATCACCTTGAGGTAGAATAATGCGCTTGATTATCAGGTTCCCGACTTGATACTCTTGTCGTCTGACTTTCTTGTTAAATGCCTTGATCATTCGTTTTTGGTACGTCTGACCATGACAAATAGCAGTAAGTCTCTTTTTGTCGATTAGATTCAATTGATCAAGTCGGGTCTGGATCCAGTCGTCTTCGCTCAAACCTTCATCCTTCATGATCCTAAGAGAGGGTATCTGAACTTCAATGGGCAAGACTGCCTCCATGCCATAAACCAAGGAATAGGGTGTTGCCCCTGTTGACGTCCGTGCTGAGGTACGGTACCCATGAAGAGCAAATAGTAACATATCGTGCCAGTCTTTGTATGTCACTGTCATCTTCTGCACAATCTTCTTAATGTTCTTATTTGCTGCTTCGACAGCTCCATTCATCTTCGGCCGGTAGGGAGAAGAGTTGTGGTGCTGTATCTTGAATTGCTCGCAGAGCTCAGTGATCATTTTGTTATTAAGATTGGTACCATTGTCCATAATGATCCTCTCTGGTACACCGTATCGACAGATTAGGTTGTGCCGAATGAACCGTGCCACGACGTTCTTGGTTACCATAGCAAAGGAAGCTGCTTCAACCCACTTCGTAAAGTAATCAATCGCTACCAGGATGAAACGATGCCCGTTGGATGCCGTAGGTCTGATCTCGTCGATCATGTCAATGCCCCACATTGCAAAAGGCCAAGGTGCTGTCAAAACATTCAGAGGAACCAGAGGAATATGCACCTTATCAGCATAGACCTGGAACTTGTGACATGTCCGAGAATGCTGATAACAGTCGGCTTCCATTTTGGACCAGTAATATCCTGCCCGAAGGATTTTATTTGCCATGGTATGTCCACTGCAATGAGTTCCGAAAGTACCTTCATGCAGCTCTGCCATGATCCTTTCAACTTCAATTTTATCCATGCAACGCAGTAAGGTTGAATCATGGTTACGTTTGTAAAGAATGCCATTGCTGATGAAGAACTTTGCTGCGAACCTTCTCAGAAACTTCTTGTCATTAACAGATGCACCCTCGGGGTATTCTTGAGCTTCAAGGTACCTCTTCACTTCATGATACCCAGTTTTTTCTGTTACCTCTTTGATCTCAAGATCACAGCAATGTGCAGGTTCATCCAATTTCCAAATAATGATCCGGGGAGCCTCATTGTCCCATTTGACTTTGAACATAGAAGACATCGTAGCTAGCGCGTCCGCCAACTGATTCTCCTCTCTTGTGAAGTGTTCAAAGGTTATCTCCTCGAAATGGGGAAGCAACGTCAATACATACTCCTTGTAAGGAATAAGATTTGGGTGTTTCGTATCCCACTCTCCTTTGATCTGACTGATCACGAGAGCGGAATCTCCAAAGACACTCAGAAACTTAATCCTTAGGTCAATTGCAGCTCGAAGACCCATAATGTAGGCTTCATACTCCGCCATATTGTTGGTGCAGTTGAAACATAGTCGGGCGGTAAACGGAGTATGAGAGCCTTTAGGAGATATGATCACAGCGCCAATGCCATTACCCAAAGCGTTTGAAGCTCCATCAAAGTACATAGACCATCGGGATCCTTCCTCAGGTCCTTCATCCGGTCCAGGTGTCTCACAATCAGTCACTACCATGATATTCTCGTATGGAAATTCAAAGTTCATAGACCGGTAATCATCTAGTGCCTGATGTGCCAAATGGTCTGCCAACACACTTCCCTTGATCGCTTTTTGAGTCGTATACTGGATGTCATATTCAGTCAAGATCATCTGCCATCTTGCTATTCTTCCGGATAAGGCAGGCTTTTCGAAGATATACTTGATTGGATCCATCTTTGAAATCAACAGAGTAGTGTGAGTCAACATATACTGTCTCAGCCGGAGAGCAGCCCATGCCAAAGCGCAACAAGTTTTCTCGAGCAGTGAGTATCGGGTCTCACAGTCGGTAAACTTTTTGCTAAGGTAATAAATGGCATGCTCTTTTCGGCCAGACTCATCATGCTGCCCCAGCACACACCCCATTGAGTTATCGAGCACTGTCAAGTATAAAATCAAAGGTCTCCCTTCAACTGGTGGCATAAGAATAGGTGGCTCCTGGAGGTACTCTTTGATTCTTTTGAAAGAAGCCTGACATTCATCGTTCCAACATACCACTTGATCTTTCTTCAGTAACTTGAAGATTGGCTCACAAGTAGCAGTTAGGTGCGAGATGAATCGGGCAATATAGTTCAGTCGTCCTAGAAATCCTCTGACCTCCTTCTCTGTCTTGGGAGTGTTGGCTCCTAAATTCGACACCTTTGTTTTGATTGATGGCAGCCATTAAAAGCTGAAAGATGCTTTCGACTGGCTAAGCCTGTCGAAGTGCCCGTCGAAAGATGGCAAAATACTTAGAAGATTTCTTCCAAGAAAAAGGCTGATTGCCTTCGACGTCGAAGAAGTTTTCGTCGAAGACGCTTCTTGATGAAAGTGTTCGATGGTCCAGAGTGGAGCAGTTTGAAATTCAAAGCTTTGGAGGGAAAACGGTTTCCAGCAGTTACTACGTGCAAACGTGCAAGGATCTGGAGCGTCGAGCATGGAGAACGTGCCAAGTGGCTTAATCTCGAAGCAGTGTAAATGCCCGACGGTTACTTGGAATGTTTTTGTATAAATAGGAGTAGACGTGTAGTTTCTCGGGGGTGTTCACAAACAGATACATAGTCACTCATTTAGATTCAAGTACCCAGTGTGAGCGAAAGAATTGTTGAGAAATGTATGTGTGAAACACCAATTTTATCAATTAAAAGTCATTTACTTTTCCAGTATTTTACATGCTTTTCCCCTTTAAATTCCTGTCGAACCTTTACTTTAAAGCCTTGTTTATTTTACCAGGCCTTTCCTTTATGCAATTTACTTGAAACATTTTATTTAAAGCCTTATCCACATTAATCAAACTTCAAAATCAACCTATGTCCATAGGATCAATCTGATCGATCCTGCGAGTAACCAAATAAGTAACCATTTGGAGGATCAGCGGTTGTTTACCAAAACCCAAGGTAAACAAATTGGCACACCTGGTGGGACTGTGTGTTGATTGTTGAAAATAATCTCATCTTTTCGAGTTGTATGTTATTGAGGAGTGGTAGAATATACACCAACGATAACAATACTGCCAGAGGAAGGGAAGAGATGGCGAATCCGCCAAACAATAATGAAATCCCACAAACGAGTGTGGGAGCAACGGTTAACATGACCGTTAGTGAAGCGACGAATGTTGGTTCGACACCAGCAGTGTCAGTCACAACCACGGGGCCAATAACTTCGTTTACAGGCCCCAGAATACCTTTGGGAACCCCCCCTCCAAGGGGAAATATAGGCACAAGGCCTGTGGTTCCCCCAGGATTTATTCCATTCTATGGTATGCCAACTTCTGAAGTGGCAAGCCTGACGAATGCTGCGTCCACTTATTCAGACCCTTTCGTGAGTGCCTCTTCGCCACTCCAAGGCTCTGGAATAGGCATGGCGAATAGAAATAGGACCCAACTCTTAGGAGGAACGTCCCAAGTAGCCCATGGCCTTACAAATGCCTCGACAGCAGTCTTGAGGCAACAGATGGACGAAAGCAACCATGATATGGTGCAAATGTTGGCACAAACTTTGAGTACAGTGCTAAATCCTCTAATACAAAATACTACTCAATCGAATCAGCAAGTTACAGCGCAAATGACGCGTTTGGCTGACTTCTTTGGAGTACCCCCACCTATTCGACAGCCCCAAAGGGCGCAAACAAGAGGAAATCAGGGGATATTTGTAGAGGAAGAAACCACCATTAATCAGGCTCAACAGCCTGTAGAACAACCTGTCGAAGAACCTAGGGTAATAGCCCCAGAGGTAAGGTTAGTTAACAGAAACCAAAATGCTGACGAAGTGGTTCAGCATACCCAACACCAAAACATGGGTTTGGAAAATAATCTGGCAACCATGATCGAAAGGATCATGAATCAGAATGGGATGAACATGGGCTTTCGAAGGCCCAACTTTACATCTCCATTGTCAGAATATGTGTTACAAACGGATTTACCTCCTAGGAGCAAAGTCCCCAAATTTACTAAGTTTTCTGGGGACACGACAGAATCTACTGTCGAACATGTGGCGAGGTATTTGATCGAAGCAGGAGACATTTCAAATAATGAAAACCTAAGGATCAAATACTTCCCAAGTTCCTTAACCAAGAACGCTTTTACTTGGTTCACAACTCTACCCCCCAATTCGATCAACCATTGGACCCAGTTGGAAAGATTGTTCCATGAACAATTCTATATGGGGCAAACCAAGATAAGCCTGAAAGAACTGGCGAGTGTGAAGAGACGTTTCACTGAACCTATAGACGAATATCTGAATAGGTTTAGGTTACTTAAGGCGAGATGTTTTACACAAGTGCCAGAACATGAGTTGGTCGAAATGGCTGCAGGCGGTTTAGATTATTCCATTAGGAAGAAGCTAGATACCCAGTACCTAAGAGACATGGCCCAACTGGCCGATAGAGTTCGACAAGTCGAACGCCTCAAAGCTGAAAAAGCTAAGGCAACGAAAACTCACAAGAGAGAAAGAATAGCGTACGTTGAGTTGGATGACGAAGATCTAGAATCCTTCGACGATACTTTAGCTGTCGAAGAAGGAGAAGTCGATTTAGCAGAACTAAAACAAGGGCCACCATACTCTTGTAAACAGTTAGTCCCCTCAAATGGGAAAAATCCCATTGGTCCAGACAGGACCAACGATAGGTTCCCAAAAAAGACTTATAGTTTTGACATCACAAAATGTGATGAAATATTCGACTTACTAGTTAAAGATGGCCAAATGATAGTACCCCCTGGGGTAAAAGTGCCTCCTCTTGATCAAAGAAAGAAGAGAGGTTTTTGCAAATATCATAATTTTTTGGGCCATAAAACTTCTCAATGTTTTCTTTTCAGGAATCTTGTGCAAGACGCTATTGAGGAAGGGAGATTAAAGTTTGCTGACAAATCCCCCATGGCTGTCGACTCCAATCCACTGAAGGCTGAAGCCCACTATGCAGAACCCTCTGAGGTGAACATGATAGAGGCAACCAGGATCCAGTCGAAGAAGCCAGGCATTACCATGGTCGAAGTCTCAAAGGACCACATCAACATGCCAATCTTTGGCAGTTTTTCTGGAAACTTATCCAGGAAGACAATTGAGGCTGTCCAGAAAGCGGTCGAAGACCCGAAGTCGAAGACTGCTGAAGCACAAACAACTGGACCAAAGCCCAGTTCCCACTTGGCCACTGTACAAGGCCAGACGGAGAATCTGGAGACACAAATGAAACAACTGACTCTTGCTACTAAGGATACCATGAATATCAACATGGTTGAACTTTCTGATCCTAAAGCTTCAGAAGAAGCCATAAGGCAAGAGCAGGCAAATAAAACGGCTTTCCCTAGGGAAAACGAAAACTTGGCAGATTTTTTACAAAGATGCCAGAAGAAGAAATCAGAGGTGATGTTGTGTCCAAGATGCAGTTCTATCTTTGATAAAAAAGCTGCTGAGCACATACAAGGCGTGAGAGCAGCGAACAAGAGAAGGGAGAATGCTGACCTTCGACATGATCCCAGGAGGGGTTCTCATCAAGACAAGAGGCCTTTGACTTTTAGGCCTCCAGCAAATGTACCAGTAGACACTTGGTACAAAACATCTGGCCGGAAAAGGCCAAGTGAAGAGAAATGGCATTCTTTCGAAGTGCCAAGAGGTTCCTCTTTAATTCAGAAGAAAGAGCCTCAAGTTGCTGCACCCAAGGTTGCTCAAGTATCCAGCAACTACAAGGGAAAAAATCCTATGTCGAGATCCCAATGGAGGAGATATCAAAGAAGGCGAAAGGCTGAAAGGGAGGCTGCCAACGAACCTAAGGCAGAAACTAGTTCGAATGTGCCTCAAAGGAAACAAAGAAAGCCTCTTGAGAGAGAACCAGTTACCAACAGGCTAGTTTGGCCTAACCAAAGTGAAGTCGAAGACGAAGATGATGCTGAGTCCGACGATACTCTGGATATAATGGTGAACATCGTTTCAGTACTGCCTAGGGAATTCAATCGACAGGTAGAAGTCGAAGCCAGTGACTGGGAGGTAGAACAAGAAATGGCCAAACATAGGCCAGTGTGCTATTTTGTCATGGACAATGGCACTACAGAGGAACAAAATGGCTTCTTCGAGCCACCTACAGAGGCGATGAAGAATCACCTCAAACCTTTGTTCATAAGGGCTAAGCTCGAAGAGACCACTGTGAACAAAATATTGGTCGACTGTGGGGCCACTATCAATATTATCCCTCATTCTATGCTAAGGAAGATTGGCAAAAGGGATGAAGAAATCAAACCTCACAATATGGTCCTGTCCAACTATGAGGGAGGCATTGGGACCACCATGGGAGTGATCCAGCTCGACATAAAAGTTGGGTCGATCCTTCGACCAACAATGTTCATGGTCATATCGGCCAAACCTAACTACAACCTTTTGTTAGGCCGTGAGTGGATTCATGGTGTAGGTGCTGTGCCTTCATCGATGCATCAAAGGCTGCTTCTATGGCGTCCAGATGGGATGGTCGAAAACATAGAGGCAGATCAGAGTTACTACCTTGGCGAAGTGAATCACTTGGGTGTAACAGATTTCGACAAAAACTTGGCTCACATAGGGCCATGTCCAACTCCTGACTTCGACATGGCGCCAGCGCCAAACACCTTTTGTTCCCTATACCTGCATCCTGAGCATGGTTTCCAATGGGACAGAGAAGACTTGTCCCACATAGACTTCAGTGGGCTAACTGATATCCAACCAACTGGTTGGGGAAGTGAATTCAGTGATAATGACTGAGTCACAATCTCTGAATCGAATTTCGGCTTATGTGGCCGAAACCAAGATGATAACGGCTCTCGAAGCCGAAGTAAAGTACATGGCCACACAGGCCAATGATCAACAATTATCTGCTGTTGGCCCAGGAAAGGATTTCGATCCAAGACCTCCTGATATCATGCCAGATGAAATGCAGGAACAGAGGCTCGACGCCATCTATGACGATGAGCCTTTGGGCTTCGAAAAGGATCCCTTGGCGAACAACATTAAGATGTTAGCACAAGACCCTTTAGAAGAAATCAACTTGGGCGAAGGATCAGAGAATAGGCCAACTTACATCAGCGCCAAAATTGATCCAGAACTTAGGTTGGAAGTAATCCAATTGCTAAAAGAGTTTAAAGACTGTTTTGCATGGGATTATGACGAAATGCCTGGTCTCGACAGAGGATTGGTAGAACTTCAGTTGCCAATCAAACCTGGAAAGAAGCCAATCAAGCAAAATCCAAGACGCTTCGCTCCAGAAATATTGTCGAAGATCAAAACGGAGGTCGAAAGACTTCTGAGATGCAAATTCATCCGTGTTACAAGGTATGTCGAATGGATTGCAAATATTGTGCCAGTAATTAAGAAAAATGGCACATTAAGGGTGTGCATAGATTTCAGAGATTTGAATGCTGCCACCCCCAAAGATGAATATCCTATGCCTGTGGCGGAAATGCTAGTCGATTCTGCCGCTGGCTGCGAATACCTGAGTATGCTCGATGGTTATTCAGGATATAATCAAATATTCATTGCTGAAGAGGATGTGTCGAAAACAGCTTTTCGATGCCCTGGGGCCTTAGGCACTTACGAATGGGTAGTGATGCCTTTTGGCCTAAAGAACGCTGGGGCAACGTACCAGCGAGCAATGAATACTATCTTCCATGATTTTATTAACACTTTTATGCAAGTTTATATTGATGATATTGTTATAAAATCTGTTTCCAGGAAGAGTCACATTGACCACCTTCGACAATCATTCGAAAGAATGAGAGAACATGGTCTGAAGATGAACCCTTTGAAGTGTGCGTTCTGTGTGAAAGCTGGAGATTTCTTGGGCTTCGTTGTCCACAAAAAAGGAATCGAAATCAACCAGAACAAGACGAAGGCAATTCTGGAAGCGAAAGCACCATCGAATAAGAAGGAATTGCAATCTCTCTTAGGCAAGATAAATTTCTTGAGAAGGTTTATATCTAATCTAAGTGGGAAAGCTCAGGCCTTTTCACCCTTACTTCGACTGAATAAAGAGGGGTTCGAATGGGGGCAAGAGCAGCAAGAAGCCTTCGACAAAATCAAAGGGTACCTCACTAAGCCACCTATTTTGGTGCCTCCTTGTAGTAATAGGAGTATGAGATTGTACATAGCTGCATCTGACAAAACTCTGGGAAGTATGTTAGCCCAAGAGGATGAGAATGGAGTCGAAAGACCCATTTATTATCTCAGCCGAGTTTTGAATGATGCAGAAACTAGATATAGCGAAGTTGAAAAATTGTGTCTATGTCTGTATTTCTCTTGTACAAAACTCAAGCAATATATAAAACCAGTTGATGTTTATGTTTCGTCTCATTTTGATGTTTTCAAATATATGTTGTCGAAACCTATCTTGCATAGTCGAATTGGCAAGTGGGCATTAGCATTAACTGAATACTCCTTGACCTTTATGCCTCTTAAGGCAGTAAAAGGACAAGTGGTTGCAGATTTCAAAGTCGACCACTCTATTCAAGTCGAGGATATTAACTATGTGGAGATAGAACCTTGGAAACTCTACTTCGATGGTTCCAGCCATAAAAATGGAACAGGAGTAGGAGTCTTGATTATTTCTCCAGATAAAATTCCAACAACATTCAAGTACCAAATCGAAGGTTCTTGTTCGAACAACGAGGCTGAGTATGAAGCTCTAATTACTGGCCTTGAAATATTGTTGGAATTGGGGGCAACTCGAGTCGAAATAATGGGAGACTCAGAGTTAGTCATCAAGCAAGTCACAAAGGAGTATAAATGCATAAGGGAGAATCTCATTATGTACTTTGTGATAGCAAATCGTTTATTGAAACAATTTGAAAGTGTCAATATTCGACACATACCCAGAGTCGAAAATCAAATAGCCAATGACTTGGCACAAATTGCATCAGGGTATAAGATTTCAAAAACGAGATTACAAAGAGCAATCGAAGTTCGAGAAAAGATAAAAGCAACTTGTCTATCACCATCAGACTTGGAATCGACGAGGCTAGGATATGCTGATCACTCAAACTTCGAGATTTCGTTCATTGATAATTTGTCAGAGCAAGATTGGAGGAAACCCATTGTGGACTATCTTCAAAATCCAGGAGCTCCGACAGAACGAAAAACAAAATACAGGGCGTTGAGTTTTGTACTCATGGGTAATGAGTTATTCAAGAAGACGCCTGAAGGGGTGTTGCTGAAATGTTTAAGTGAAACTGAAGCATACATAGCCCTTTCGACGACGCATGCTGGGGCATGTGGGGCTCACCAAGCAGGCCATAAGATGAAATGGTTGTTGTTTCGACAAGGACTATATTGGCCCACTATGTTAAAAGATTGTGTTGAGTTCGCCAAAGGTTGCCAAGAGTGTCAAGTGCATACAGGCATCCAGCATGTACCAGCAAGCGAACTTCACTCGATAGTGAAGCCTTGGCCCTTTCGAGGATGGGCGTTGGATCTTATTGGAGAGATTCGACCAGCATCATCAAAGAGTCAGAAATACATATTGGTAGGCATTGATTATTTTACTAAGTGGATCGAAGCTGTCCCTTTAGTCAATGTAGACCAAGAAAATGTCATTGAATTCATTCAAAAGAACATTATATTTAGGTATGGAATCCCTGAGACAATAACAACTGACCAAGGTTCAGTTTTCACTGGTCGAAAGATGCAGGAATTTGCTCAGGAAACAGGTTTCAAACTCCTAACATCCACGCCTTACTATGCACAGGCGAATGGTCAAGTCGAAGCAGCTAACAAAGTGGTAATTGGCTTGATAAAGAAACATGTTGGGAAGAAACCAAAGAATTGGCATAAGACGTTAGACCAGATTTTATGGGCTTGTCGAACGTCCCCAAAAGAAGCCACTGGTACAACACCATATAGGCTAACTTTTGGCCATGATGCAGTATTGCCAGCAGAAATTTGTCTTCAATCTGCAAGAGTTCAGAGGCATTATGATATTCCTTCTGAGGTTTATTGGAATATGATGTTAGATGAACTGGTGGATTTAGACGAAGAGAGATTACACGCTCTCGACTTACTCAGGCTTCAGAAGAAAAGAGTAGAAGACTCTTATAATAGAAAGGTAAAACCTAAGGTATTTTTGCCTGAAGATTTAGTTTGGAAGGTAATTCTTCCCATGGATCGACGGGATCGAAGCATGGGGAAATGGTCACCCAAATGGGAAGGACCCTTCAGAGTTATCCAAACTTTTTCTGGTGGAGCCTATGAAGTCGAAGAGATAAGTGGTGATAAAAGGCTCTTGAGAGTAAATGGTAAATATTTGAAAAAATATAAGCCTGTACTTCAAGAGATAAAAATAAAATAATAAAAGAACAAGCTAAATTAACCATAAAAATGCCAAAATGGAAATTTTTATTAATTTCAGCCAAAATGGCAATTGTTGTCGAAAACGATTACAGAAGATGGTTACAAAAGAGAATCAATCAAAAGGAAAGAGAATTCTTGAGTCGAAGATACTTGGCATACTGCAGATCCAACCTCTTTTTGCACCAAGATTTTTCTTGCACCAGTTTGGCAATTTGGGCGTCGAGGCTTTGAGCCCTCTCAGCGAATTCCAGGCCTTGCTTGATCTCAGTCTGGCTCTCAGCGTCTGGGATGGTCGAAAGAATTTCCTCCTGGAGTATAGTGTTGGCGTTTATCTTCGCCTCTATCTCTGCAATTTGTGCTCGGAAGGAGACATTCTCTCGCTCAATAGCATCGACCCTTTCCTGTGCAGACGCTTTCTGTTTCGACAACTCGGCAATTCGAGAAGTCGAATCTGAGACAGCAGTCCACGCAGATGAGCTTTTGCCATGCAGCGCTTCGAGCTGACTGTTAAAAGTTCGTTGGCGCCTGTAATCCGCTGAGACTTGATCAATCATAGAATGTAATTCCATGATTAAGTCTGAGATTTCTGGGGCTACAGCATCGAAGTCAACAGCATTCAAAACCTCTTTTAAGCATGATGGAGCAGTGGGGTCCCCCTCTAAAGCCTTCATTAAATCTCTCTTGAAGAACTGGGCCTTAACCTTCGCCAACGCATCATCAAGAGGAGAAGTCTCAGTAGATTTCCCCGACAGAGTAGGAATTTCCTGACTAGTGTCAGAAGAACTCTTACTCTCGACGATTGCATTAAGGTAGCTGACAGGGTCAGTTTGTTTCAAGATTTCCAAGTCCTCTTTTGACCTGTGCTTTGAGGAGGTGACCCTTGCCACAATTTTATCTTGGGCTTGAGGTGGTTGGATGCTGAGTGCCTCGTTTGGTTGCTCTTCGACTTGGACGGAGGCGGTACTAGCGTCGACTTGTGGTTCTTCGTTAACATCACCTTGGGGTCTTTCGCCAGCGTCATTTTGTGGCTCTTCGCTAGCGTCATCTCGGTGTTCTTCGCCAGTACCACCTTGATGCTCTTCGTCAACAGCATCTTGATTCTCTTCGCCATTGCCTTGGTCTCTTCCTTCAGGATTCTCTTCTGACAACAAGTCCACCACAGGAACCGTTTCTGGCTGTGTTTCCTCCACCATAGGTTCTTCTGTTGTCTTCTCCACTGTTTCGGCATTGGCCTCATTCTCAGTATGGGCTTCGTCATTGCCCAAATCTTTTACCAGAGGCCTGCTAAGTTCAGCAGATTCTAGAGTTTCTGAAGTCCTTGGTGGAGAACTTTCAGTGGTGTCCTGAAGAAAAGAAAGAAGACAAGTCTTCAGATGTCGAAAGAGACATAATCGAATACTGGTATCTATGCCTAAGTTATGAGAAGGGTCCAATAGATTACCTGTGGATTAACCTCAGCCCCAGGGCTGGAATTGTCACTTTCGACAGGCTTGGTAACAAGAGCGTTCAGTTCCTCCTCAGTTGGTTCCTCGATGACCACTGCAGGTGGCCTAGGCTTTCTCACACCGACCTTTATTCTGACGGTTCGACCTTCAGGAGCAGGAGTAGGAACAGAAGCGTCCTTCATTAACTTTCGCCTCTTTAAGGGAGTAGGAGGGGAATCACTGTCGTCATCACTTCCCGATTCGATCACCAATGCTGCCCTTTTCTTGGGCGAAGGGGCCTAGAAAACCAATAGGAATTCGATTGAATAATCACGTCGAAAATAAAAAAATCGAAAGCCAGAATGAAAATGAAGAAAATCTGGTTACCGATGCAGGAGGCCTCCTCGAAGAGCCTTCCCCCTGTTGGTTGCCCGTTGTCTTCGCTGGCGCTATAGTCTTCGCCGGCGGTGGAGGTTTTGTCGAAGGGACTCTTCCTTGTGGGCCTTCTGTAGCTTTCTTGGCTAGGGGTTTTCGAACAACTGAAAGCGAAAAGGAAAGTTAACAGGCTAACAGTCGAAGAAAAAGATAAAAAGTAATGTGAGAGCATGAACTTACATTTCTTTACTTTGTCCAACACAAGGACAAAAGATTTCTGCAACTCTGCTATGAAGTCCTTCTCGTCGAAGAAGTACTCAGCATAATAGCTTCTCCACCACTCTTCAAAAGATGGTGAGCAAAGGAAGTTAAGCTGGTAGTTGAACAGCGAGAGGATTGTTCGACCAGCATACCTTCCGATATGCTTGGTAGCAGCTTCTTCTGTATAATCGTTGCAGAAGTACAACATTGACTTCTCTCTTTGGAAAATGGGAGAAGGCAGGGTTTGGATGATACCAAACTGGCGAGATACCAGATTGGGTTGATAGGCAAGCAGACTCAAATGAGTCTTAGAACTCTTAAATCGAAGAGGCATGATCCTGGGTGTCAGGAACGCCTCCCAAAGTACAGTGTGCTCATCGACGTTGGGACCACTCGACTCCTTTGGGTGTGGCTTTGTGAACCATGCTGGCCCCACTTTCCGTTGAGCAAATGGAGCCATAGTTGAAACAAATTCCTTCCTTCGAGCGAACATCAGAACGAAGTTAGTGAAGGTTTGTTGGAACTCCAGCCCATCTTCCACAGGTGTCAGTAGAGCCAGCCTAATTCCTTCGATACGTCTATTAGCTATCGCTGGGGCTTGTTCATTTATCTGAATCTTCTTGGGTAAGAAAGATTCGAAAGTGGCGTTGAGCCACAGTTGAAGTAGCCAGAAAGGCCCAGCGAGTAGCAAACTGTTCCTATCTTCGACATGTTTCAAGAGAGTAACCCCATTGCTGATTGAGTCATAAAGACTGGCCAGAATTAGTTCTGCCAAACAGATGTTTTGGCGGTGATGCAGTTGGGTGGCAAGAGTGACCATCTTTTTGGTCACTTGTAGAGATTTCGAGCAAAACACAAAGCGAGTTAGCCATAAGGCTAGAAACGCTATGTGTTCGACATCCGACACTGTATCCGTCGACCTGTCGTGATAATGGTTGATAAAGGTGGTGTATGTTGGCTTAGTCTCAGAGAAGCCAATTTGGTCCTCTGACATCTCCTCCGGGTCGAAATAATCTCCGGTTGGTCGAAGGCCAGTAATGGCCGCTACGTCGAAGAGTGTGGGGGTTAACATCCCACATGGAAGGTGAAAGGTGAAGTGAGAGTTATCCCAAAACAACAGCGAAGCTATAAGCATCTCTGGGGAGTAGTTTAAGCCTGTCTTCGACAGCATTACTAGGTCAAAGATTCCCATTTCCTTCCAGACTGGAGTTTGATGTTTCTCCAACTTTGTTAGCCAAGCAACATAGTCAGAGGTCAGATTAGGGCAAGACCTGAAGACTCTAACACTTTTGTTGAAGAAACGGAGGTCGATCTTCTCGTGTGTAGGGTCTTCGTTGTCTTCTGCATCCTTCTTGGCGCAGGCTACTGGCTTGAGTTTCTCGACGATGGGGAAATAGCTCTTGATCTTCAGAGCTTCAGAGATGCTTGGGTTCATGGGTCCAGACATTGCGAAGATTTGGTTGGAGTATCCAACCGGAATCATCAAGTGACGCGAGTAAGCATCGCGAACGGAGATGTCAGAAGGTTCAGGGACCCTTCGTTTCCCTGTGGAGTTCACTACCGGAGCAGTAACAAAGACCTTGGGCTTAACGAGTTGTTCAGTTGGTGCGTTAGTCTTGGGGGCAATAGAAGCAGAGGCCATTGTTGAGGATGAAGATGAAGTGAAAAAGGAAAATTTTTTTCTGCAAAGAGAGCAAGTTTGTATGAAAGCAAGGGAGTTTGAGGGCTAGTTTGCGTGAAAAGTCCCACAATGGGATATTCACTACTATTTATAGTAGTGGGAGAAATTCCCAATACCGAGGACATTAAATGTCATTTAATGCTGCAGGAATTAGTGGGACGCGTGGCAGCATCCTGTTGTTTTGGCCGTTTCTGCAGAAACAGAGAGACGCAGCGTGCGTCCTCGTTTTTGGGATTTGTCATAATGACAAATTCTGAAGTGATGTTTGGTTCTGCACGCCGTACTGAAGGTGACGTCCTAGGATCAAATCAATGATGGTTTCTTGGGATTGCCAATAGTTGGTAAAAAGCAACAAAAAGTGCACAAGTTAACTTGTGACTAAGCATGGAAAAAAACAGGTGTCGAATGGCGTTTTCAAAGAATGCCTTTTTCTTTCAGAGTCGAAATAAGGCATTCTTGGGGGGCAATTTGTTGGCTCCTAAATTCGACACCTTTGTTTTGATTGATGGCAGCCATTAAAAGCTGAAAGATGCTTTCGACTGGCTAAGCCTGTCGAAGTGCCCGTCGAAAGATGGCAAAATACTTAGAAGATTTCTTCCAAGAAAAAGGCTGATTGCCTTCGACGTCGAAGAAGTTTTCGTCGAAGACGCTTCTTGATGAAAGTGTTCGATGGTCCAGAGTGGAGCAGTTTGAAATTCAAAGCTTTGGAGGGAAAACGGTTTCCAGCAGTTACTACGTGCAAACGTGCAAGGATCTGGAGCGTCGAGCATGGAGAACGTGCCAAGTGGCTTAATCTCGAAGCAGTGTAACTGCCCGACGGTTACTTGGAATGTTTTTGTATAAATAGGAGTAGACGTGTAGTTTCTCGGGGGTGTTCACAAACAGATACATAGTCACTCATTTAGATTCAAGTACCCAGTGTGAGCGAAAGAATTGTTGAGAAATGTATGTGTGAAACACCAATTTTATCAATTAAAAGTCATTTACTTTTCCAGTATTTTACATGCTTTTCCCCTTTAAATTCCTGTCGAACCTTTACTTTAAAGCCTTGTTTATTTTACCAAGCCTTTCCTTTATGCAATTTACTTGAAACATTTTATTTAAAGCCTTATCCACATTAATCAAACTTCAAAATCAACCTATGTCCATAGGATCAATCTGATCGATCCTGCGAGTAACCAAATAAGTAACCATTTGGAGGATCAGCGGTTGTTTACCAAAACCCAAGGTAAACAGGGAGCTGGCATCTCTTGTATGGATTTCACTTTGGCAGGGTCCACTTGAATACCTTTGTCGCTTACAACAAAACACAGCAACTTACCGGATCGTACCCCAAAGGTGCATTTGTTTGGGTTCAATCTCAGCTTGTATAACTTCAACCTGTCAAACAACTTCTGTAGATGGTCAAGGTGTTCCTCCTCAGTTTGGGACCTCGCAATCATATCGTCGACGTATACTTCAATCTCATGATGGATCATGTCATGAAATAAAGCAACCATGGCACACTGATATGTTGCCCCGACATTCTTCAACCCAAAAGGCATGACCTTGTAACAAAAGGTACCCCACTGGGTAACGAAAGTGGTCTTTTGCATGTCTTCAGGAGCCATCTTGATTTTATTATAACCGGAGAAACCATCCATAAAGGAGAAAACCTTGTGCTGAGCATTATTGTCAACCAGAACGTCGATGTGAGGCAGAGGGAAGTCATCCTTAGGGCTTGCCCTGTTCAAATCCCTATAGTCAACACACATTCGGACCTTACCATCCTTCTTCAGTACCAGAACTACATTGGCAACCCACTGAGGGTAAGAAGTTACTACTAGAAAACTGGCGTCAAACTGTTTCATAACTTCGGCCTTGATTTTCTTAGACATCTCTGGACGCATACGGAGAACCTTCTGTTTTACCGGAGGACAGTCTTCCTTGGTAGGCAGGCGATGAACCACAATATCGGTATCCAACCCAGGCATATCTTCGTAAGACCAGGCAAAGATCTCCACGTAGTCATGCAGCATCTGAATCAACCGTTGTTTCACACTAAGCTCCAGATTTGCACCGATCTTGACTTCCTTCTTGTCTGTCTCGGTACCCAGATTCACTGTTTCCACTGGCTCTTCATGTGGCTGAATGGCCCTCTCTTCCTGAAGTAGCAGTCTTGCAAGCTCACCAGGCACTTCTCAATCATCTTCACCTTCTTCTTCGGCTAAGTTGATTGGATTTTCGAAGTTATAACTGGCAGTAGCAGAATCGTTACTAGTGAGATCCAGAGTGGATTGGGACCTGTATATGTGAGTGTGTGTAAAATAGCTGTTTTGCAATATATAATAAAGAAAGAAAAGGAGCACAAAATTTGAAATGCGAAAACGTCCAATGCTTTTATTAATGATATATGAAAATGGCACACAAAAGCCCTCACAAATGAAGCTACGGTGTTCCGGGTAAGACACCGGGCCATAAAGTTTCACAATATTGTCTGTTACAAATTTAAAACAAAAAGCTTCATTACTGAGTAACAAAAGTAATAGGGATGAAATCCTTTGCTGTCCAGTTGTTTGGTCCACCGTTGGTCGTAGGATAGATCCAGCTGTCGAATTCAGACTCCTCCACGTCATCTTGAATGACATTTACTCCCGAGTTGCTGATGAACACAGGAGGTCTTCCAATCCTTGCACTTCGAACAACCCTTTGAGCTTCTGCAGTAAAACCCAAACCAAACTTGTTAGTCTTCTGAGTGAAATCAGGAAGTCAGTCCCAGTTTGCATACTCACCCTTCTCAATAATAGCCCGGGAATCCTTTAAGGAAGCCATCTTCATAGGAGAATCTTCAATCACAGTCTCAGTTGATGCCAGTGTCTGAGGAATCTCTTCAAAGTGTTGAAATG
This sequence comes from Vicia faba, assembly GCA_948472305.1. Classification (NCBI taxonomy): domain Eukaryota; kingdom Viridiplantae; phylum Streptophyta; class Magnoliopsida; order Fabales; family Fabaceae; genus Vicia; species Vicia faba. Next base: position 1,632,389,729 of record OX451739.1, on the reverse strand, counting down.
GGGTCTCAATGAACTCCCCATCCATCTCTACGTACCAGAACGAGTTGAGGTGGCTGACCATGTACTCCTCCTCCCCTTGTACTGTCACAATCTTCCCTCTGACCGGGTACTTCAACTTCTGGTGGAGCGTTGAGGTTACGGGTCCAGCTTTGTGGATCCATGGACGACCCAACAAACAAGAATAGGATGGCCGAATGTCCATCACGTAGAATGTAGAATTGAAGACATGAGAACCAACTTTGATTGGAATATCAACCTCACCATGCACCATCCTTTTAGACCCATCAAAGGCCCGGACAACAATGTTACTCGGCTTTAGCTCCAAACCTTCGCAATCCAGCCTGTCTAGAGCTTTCTTTGGCAAGACGTTCAATGAGGAACCAGTGTCAACCAACACATGTGCAAGAGTAGTGCCCATGCATTCAATGGAGACATGCAGGGCATCATTATGGTTCTTCCCTTTAGCAGTCAGATCAGCGTCGGAGAAACCCAAACCATTATCAGTAGTTAAATTGGCCACACAATCGGTAAACTGATCAGCTGATGTCTCTTGTGGCACGTGGGCCGTTTTCAGGAAGGTAATCAGAGCCTTGGCATGGGCTTCTGAACACAACAACAGTGACAACATAGAAATATTGGATGGGGTTTGCCCCAGCTGCTCAACTACGTTATAATCACTTTTCTTAATAATCTTCAGAATCTCTTCCATCTCCTGTTTGGAAGCTTCAACAGTGATGGTCTTCGGTGCCTCCGTCTGGGCAGGCACATCAGTGGTGATCCCTTTTCCCCGAGCGTTAGATGACTCGGCGACAGGGGTAAGGATAGGAACTTGATCAGGAACGGCAGTAGGTACACTTGCAGGCGTAATGACAACAGGTCTTCGGACAGTTGGTGGAGCAATATCAGGTGAGAAAAGTCTACCGCTGCAGGTGACTTTAGCAGGTCCAATAATGTTGCCGACGCCGGTATCAGCATCAAACTCTTGCTTAACTCCAAGAACATAAACATCTGCCCCATAATGCCAAGGGACAGCTTTGTCAGAGGTGTAGGGAATGGGCCCCGGAACAGTGATGATCACATGTGTGATCTTCGGAACATATGTAATTCTAACAGGCGTCCTCGAGGGAGCCTTGGAAGAATTGTCGAAAATGGTAATGATGGAAACTTCTTCAGAATGAACGGATGGAACATCAGTCTTTTCAAACAGAATCTCTTTGCTATCCATCAGGTTTTGGATACCTGACTTCAAAGATGGGCAACCAGTAGGTAAAACAGAACACATATGGCAACCTTCACCACAACCCGAAAATAAACCGGCTAGCAACAGGTTCTTCTTGACAGTCATCAGAGGGGTAACAATATCATCCGCAGAAACTACAAACAAGTCTTCCTCTACAACATTCACTCCATGCTTGGGCATGGGAGCAGTTACAACATTGGGCCTCTCGGGTGCCTCAAACTCAATCTCCTTTGCATCAATCAAGTCTTGGACTTTATTCTTCAAAGTTCAACAATCATCTGTATTATGCCCCAAGCTCTCAGAGTGATAAGCACAACGGGCATTGGGGTTATACTTTGATGACGTTGTATTTGGATTCTTTGGGGCTTCCCTTAGAGTCACCAGATTGGTCTTCAGCAACTGTGGCAGAATCTGAGACAAAGTCATGCTGAGACGGGTGAATTTCCTTCGAGGTCTCTCGTCCCTTTGTTGGTAGTGATGCTGAGGAGCACCAACAAGTTTTTAAATAACAACCGCATTGACAGCTTGGCGGTGTTCAGGTCTATTCTGTCTTCTTGAACTGTAGACATCACTGGACTCTTTCTTAAATGGTTTCTTCTCGGTGCTCGATGAGGCACCCTTATGTATTTTCCCAGCCTTAATACCAACTTCAATCCTCTCACCAGTCAAGATAAGGTCTGTAAACCCGGCTAAAGAGCTTCCAATCAGATGATTAAAGAACGGACCAGACAGGGTCCCCAGAAACATATCTACAAGTTCACGATCAGCCAAAGGTGGTTGCACCCTTCCGGCAAGGTCTCTCCATTTTTGAGCATACTCTTTAAATCCTTCACCCGTTCCTATTGACATACCCTGGAGTTGGGTACGCGTAGGAGCGAGGTCGGAGTTATACTAATACTGCCTATAGAATGCGGTAGCCAAATCTTCCCAGCTACGGATACTGGCTCCGTCCAACTGATAGAACCACTCAAGCTGAGTCCCTGAGAGTCTGTCTTGAAAGAAATGGATCCATAAGTTCTTATCAACCGTGTAAGGCTGGATCTTCCTCACATATGACCGGAGGTGCAGCTTTGGACAGGAAGCTCCGTCATACTTGGCAAAGGCAGGTGCCTTGAATTTATGGGGAATCACCACCCTAGATGATAGACCCAGATCTCCGAAGTCCAGACCGTGCACCTTCTATATTTCCATAACCCTCAAACGGTCTTCCAGCTGTTTGTACTTATCATCAGCAGGAGGATATTGTTCTTCATCATAGTCCGTCTCGTTGTCGGAGACCATAGGGCTAGGAGCCCTCCTTTCTCGTGGACTGTCTTTCCCTCCAGATGAGGTGGTCAGATCAACTTCATTCCGCAGCCCGTTTCCAAACCTGCGTCCGGTGTTGAACATGATGGTCCTCTTCTTCTTCTTCTTCTTCTTCTTCCTCTCTTTCAGAATCAGGGTCTTCAAGTCCTGCTGACTCTTAGCTAGGCTCATGACCAACTCTTAAAATTGGGCATTCTGGGCCTGGAGGGCCTTGATAGCTTGCTCAGTGGAAGGTTCAGTAGACATGATGATTGCTGAAATAAACAACGAACAAGATAAGAGACCTGTACTGGGAGACCTGTTATGCATATGATGAATGGTATGCTATGTATGTAATGCATTCAAGGGTTCAAAAATTCAATTTTTTTGCAGACAAAAAAAGAACACACGTCATATTAAGAAGAAATTTGTTAGTACATAAGTGTCCCATGGGCGAAATATTACAAAATTCTTAATGTAAAAAGACACTGCGCATCCTTTTTGGAGCGATGTAAGTGTTGAGGGTCTCCTCCTCGTGAAGTCGGCGGGTAAGCTCCAAAACCTTCTTCTCACTAGCATAGAAGCTGGCTTCAAAAGTATCCCGTTCTTCCTTGAGTTGGATCCAACTCTTTTGCATTTCTTCCCATGATGTTGGCATGTCAGGATGTAGGATGGCGTATGGAACCTCTCCTTCCATAACAGGCTCTTTGATCAAGGGGAGAATGTGAGGATATGGCATCATAAGATTCTGGGAGCGGGTTCGTACCCACTTGAGGTAAGGCTCAAGGGGGATGGAAGTCTTGTGCCCCGGTGTCTTACTATCCACCTTGTTAGGCATTCTCCAAGCTCTGATGAACCTTTGTCGAAGTCCTTGCGCATCGTTGTCGAAGTCGAAAACTAGGTTAGGAATCAGCATGTCATGAGGGCCATCCCTCCGAGCATATCCAAATTGTCTCAAAGCTAGACAGTGGTTGTAGGTAATGCCCCCCTAATTCCAAGTAATGGAACATTAGGAAATTCTCCACAACGATCAATGATGGTGACATTTTCTCTGGACCGAGAACACCAATGTACATCAGAATGTGTGAGGGTCATCAATCGTTGTGACCACCTTGAACCCTGCTCATTCTTCAAAACTGATTGTGGAAGGTGAGAAATAAACCACCTTGCTAGGAGAGGAGTACAACACATGAGAACACCTCTTTTCCTCATTGTTCGTGTGTAAAATGAGTGGAGGATGTCCCCAAGCAATGTAGGTATGGGATTCCTGGATATGAAAATCTTGACAGCATTCACATCTATAAGTTGATCAGGATTTGGGAACAAAACCAACCCATAGATAATGAGTGCCACAATCTCTTCAAAGGCTTGTAGATCAAGAGAATTCCAGCATTCTCGTGCCTTCTCAAACAAAAACTTTGCCAAGAATCCCTTGACACCCCTTCTGGTTTCCCAATTCCCCTTGATGTCGGATGGTTGCAAGCGTAATGCTTGAGCAACATCTTCAGGTTTTGGTTCATTTTCCGTACCGTTGTAGGGTAGTTGACTAAGAATAGGAATTCTCAGGAGTTGAGAAAATTCCTCCAAAGTAGGCACCAATTGATAATCAGGGAATGTGAAACAGTGGTGTAGGGGGTCAAAGAACTGGAAGAGAACTTTCATCATGTCTTCTTCAATGTTGGTGTTGACCAAGCTGAGGAGTCTACCATGTCTTTCACCAAAGAGAGAATTCTTGGGAATCTTGGATGTAAGCTCCTTGAGTTGAGGAGGGATCCTTACAAGGTTGACTTGAATTGTTTTCCTGCGGAGAGACTCCATGTCCTGCAAAACAAGAACAAAGATGAAGATCTAAACCCTTGAAATGGTTAGCGGATGCATATGATGCTTTATGATGTTCATGATATATGCACAAACACATGTACAAGCAAGTCACACAAAACCCTAGTTTCAGGCTTGCATGAGGTTTCATAGGTAAGTACCCTCTTGAGTTTAGTTGGCTCAAAACCTGTCCTATAAATAGTAACCGGGTTCTAAGGAGCTCAATATCATTGGATTGTTTTCTATGTTCATCGTTTTGGTTTAGCCACTTAACTAGCGACCAAAATATTCCAAGAAAACAATCCTCAATGAGTGTAGTATCGACTATCTACCAACTTCGGACTGCACCAAAGTCGGTCATCTCACTACCCCTAAAAAAGGCCAAGATGGTCAAGTAAGGTTCTAGTTCATTAGTGCTTAATGACATCACTCAGCGGCCCCGTATTCTCTTTGATTAACTCAAAGGCTACCGGTACTCACAAATATGTCACACTAATATAGCTATTGCTTCAACCGTGTCGGTATACCCCGCACAATTTCCACAATGTATTGCTATCTATGAATGTTTCCCAAATCCGGGTGGAGGATTTCAAACCCAAACAATAGAACCAAAATTAAAGCATACAATTGAAAACACAAGTGATCTAATCCTAAGGTACACCTCACTTATAAATATCCCCAGCAGAGTCGCCAGTTCTATGATCGGTGGGAATAGAACTGACTGTTTTAGAATGCTGGTTTGCGTTTGCGTTTGTTTTCGCAAAATGTCGCGGTAAGCAAGATTCGCCACCATCTTTTATTTTATCCAACAAGGAAAGGACAAAAGCACCGAAAAATTCCTTTTCGAGATGTTTCTCGGGTTCGGGAGGTAGATTATAGAAAGCGAAGGTGTTAGCACCCTTTCTATTCGTGGTTATCCACGGGCTCTTAGGTACTTGCTCACTATGTTTTCAAAAGTTTTGCTTTTCTTTGTGATTGTGGGTTTTGAAAAGAGTTTTGTTTTTGAAGAGAATGTAAGTGCGAAAAGTTTTGTTTTGTTTTTAAAGGAGCAAGTACTTAAGAACCTCTACCTACTCAAAAAGGAATTAAACTGTGCAAATGTCCTTTAGACAGTACTATCCCACTATTGAGGAGTAGGTAGCACCGTCGTTGGAGCTTTTCGGGTCAATTTGATTAAGGGACGTGTGGTCACTAAAGCAATGTTAGGACGCCTTAGCGGTAACCCTAATGTCTTATATCATTTTTATCGAGGAAACTTTGATCTTTGGACAGGAGGGCGACCTATAAGACTTCCTATACTCAATGACCACGTTCGAGGCAACCAAGTGAGGTGTACCCTAAGAGTGGCATGTGCGAGTGTATTATTTTTCAGTTTATATTATCTTTGTACATTTAGGTGTTCTACCATTTGTTTTCAGATCTTGTCATGCAATCCTAGTTAGCATACATCTAAACAGTTAATATATGTACAGGAATTTAAAGTGCGGGAATTGTAAATCCTACGCTATTACAAGGCTTCGGGGAGGGGGATTATTTACATGTCCAAAATTGGGGGAATAAAGCAGTAAAGTGTAAAAGTCTTAGTTAAGCTATTACAAACCAGTAGGCAGTTACAATAAACTAAACGTGCGCGAATCTGAAAATAACCTCTAAAAATCCTAAGAATAAAATCTTTTTGTTGTTTTATTTTATTTTGGGAAAATGATCTAAATCTACTTAATTTTAGTTTTGAGAAAACGTTGAGATAATTAAAAGATTAATTAACAAAGTTAATTTAATAGAAAAAACTAGCCTAATGTTTTTGTGGTTTTTCTTTTTAATTGATTTTATGTTTATTAAAAAAAAGAAATAAAATAGTCAAAACAAAGATGAAATCGAAGGAACAGGCAGTAAATCAAAAAAAGTATAATTCTGGAGGCCTGGGTCGAAAGAGGTGTGGGCTGTCTTTCGACCCAGTGAAGAGGCTTGATCGAAGGTGCCTGAGGGGCTGCACTCTGGGGGTGTTTGATCTGGATATGTCATCCTTCGATCTGGAAATCCTGGATCCAGTTCAAAGCTAAGCTTCTAAGCTTCGAAACTCTGAACAGGATTCTGAGAAGATATTTCCTGCAAAACGAGACAAATGTTAAAGGTCCAGGGGGACTTTACCCCCTGATTCGAATCTCCTCCCAATTCGGATCCTCCCTCAACTTGAATCTGCTGAATCTGGGCTTGGGTTTGTTTTATCCTGAGATTCGAAGGAGAAACTCAGATCGTGCCCAAGCAATGGCACGATCTCATCTTTGCGCTGTAGCTTACATGCAACACAATCAGTAATAACAAGAATACATATGCAATGTGTATTTAAATGTCATGAAGGTGCAATTTTGGTTTTGCAAACCCTTACCAATTAAAGATGTGTGATCTGTGACTCTGGGTGTGGATATGTTTGATGAATGGATGCTTTGGCTTGAATTACTTATGAAAATGTTGACAACCTTTGGTGGGCAGCGTGTCTCCAAATCCTCCATTTTTCTCCTCTTTCGTTGTTTCTCTCCTCTGTAATGTGTCACTGGCCTCGTATTTATAGGAGTGTGAGGGTGCATGGAAATGTCAAGGGACATCTATTTAACCAGGCCTTTAAATCCATGAGACAAGAATCAGACATATTAAAAGATTTCCTTTTTTGAAATATTCATGTCTCTTTGGAATCTTGAATGAACCTGGACACTTTTGATTTTCGAATGCCTTCAGGCCCCGTTCTTCGATTGGTCTTGATTTGAAAAGAATCACTCTGGTCGAATCAGCTCTTGTGGAGTTAGGAACAGAAAAGGCAAGAATCTGGCCTTTAACTCAGGAATTAAATCCACAATCAGCATTTAATTATTTCTATATTTGCAAGGAAAACATGCCATTTTCTCATGTTCAGTGTACCTGGACATGTTTTTTGAGTGCCCTTTTGATGGCCTCTTTCGAATGGCCTGGAAGGAGTTCTTCAAATGGCCCTTGACCAAATATCAATCGAAGGGTATTTATTGAAATATCAATCGAAGACTCCTTTGCTACGCCAATCAAAAGATCTTGTTCAGATACCAATCGAAGGGTACTAATTAAAATTCCAATCGAAAGGATTTGTTAACAGGCCAATCGAAAGGTGCTGTTCATGCTAATCGAAGGACATGGTTAACATTCCTGTCGAAGCTGCCTTGACACAATGCTAAATCGAAGGATCCCTTGGAATGCCAATTGAAAGGCTTGGCCCAAGGTGCCAAACAAAAAGGTCTTTCAGAATTCCAATCGAAGGCCTTGACACAATGCCAATCGAAGTGCTTGTCCATAATGCCAATCGAAGTGCTTGTCCATAATGCCAATCGAAGGGAATTATCCATGCCAATCGAAAGGCTCCTTCAGAATACCAATCGAAGGGTATTTCAGAATGCCAATCGAAAGGTACTTAAAGCACCACTAAAAAATTTTCTTTTTCCTTAGGCAAGGGTTTCTGGTCAACCATGCAGGGGGAAGGCTTTGGAAAACATGAGAGGGAAAATTTTGGGGTACAACAGGGACCAACTGGAAATAATTGACCATTGCTTAATCAGAGACTTGGGGGCAAATAAAACTTTCATACAATCATCATACAAATAATTATTGATCAACCTCTCAAACTAGTCTTCTTCAATTCAAAGGCGTAGCTAGAAAGTATGCCCGAGATTAAGGTCATTCTTTTCAACAGATTCCTGAAGAAATTCGTCCCTCGGAATAATCAAACTTTTCATTCGATGCTCATTATGCAAGCTCGCTTGATGTTTAAGCATTTTTTCATATGCAAAGAATGTTTTATCCTATGAATGATAAATCTAATGGAAATCATATACTTGTCTTGAAGTTAGAAATTTTTTATTGAAAAGATGCCGAAACAACAAAATTTTTCTATAAAGAGAGGGAGTGATACCAACTCAAAAGTTTTAAGCAAGTCTCCTAGGAGTCAGGTTACCGTATTCTCGTAACAGTTTTGCTTCCGAATTAACCCATGCTTCAATTAGGACTTTTAAGGGTTGTAGCGTGGCCCGATTCACGGTTTTTAGAAGAAAAAAAAAGGATTTAAGGCTCAAAATTTTTGGTGCCCACCCATTCTATATGATATTCTCCAGTTCTACATTCAGTTAATTCGACACGAGCATTCATCTCTCAAAAGAGTTTATGATGGTTGAGGAACCACAACAATTTTTTGGACACGACAATCACTTAACCTTTGATTTTTGGGTGTTCGATCACACGACTTTTCTTTTGATAAGGATTTTTATTAGATAATCCTTTTATGCCTTTCAGGATTTTCAAATTCTTTTTCGCTTTCCCTAACTTTTGCCTGGACAAATTCTTTTGAATTTTAATTTGGGAGTCCAGCGGGATGCCCTAACTTTTGCCTAAGCGACTTGTTTTCAAGTTTCGACTTAGCATGGCTTTTTATCTCTTTCTTATTCATAATTTCCCTTTTGAACAAGTCATGTGACCCTAAGTATTTGAACTTTAGGAAGAAAGTGACTGCCTCATTCCTTGGTCGGCGAGGGATAACCACTATTGTATCGATTCGATCTCGACCTCAGGATTTTTGTAAGGAAATAACCATTGTGGTTTTGATATTTTCCTGACCTTATAATGCGAGGGATAAAATACAGTGATCCTCAGATGGGACACTCCTTCTGAGATTTTGAATGTTCGATCAAATTAACTGAACATCTACCCTGCCCCAAGTTCAAAATAAGGGTTTTTTCTGAACAGAAAAGAAACTCCTACTTCGAAGGCTCAGAGGGGTTAAAGAGGGTCTATGTCCCTTATATCTTCGGTGTTTAGGGATTGAAACAAGTCTGGTACATCATCAGCAAGGTTTTTACTTGAAAGCATACCATTAGGGATTCTAGGTAAATTTTCGTCATCCTCCCTCCAGAGTTATTGCTTTTTAACAAGAGTTGAATATCAAAAATATAGTAAAAAAAATAAGAATAATAATGAATGGATTAATTCAAGACAAACATATTCAATGCATTATGATTAACATTCAAAAAGATGGGCAAGTTTGCATACAAGAAAGTACTGAAAAAACAATTAAGATTGCAAATGAAAACGTAAATGAAATTTGAAATTTCCATATTGAGGAAACAAGATTTCGTATGAACTGATTGCTTAAAACGATCTTCTGCTAACTTAAGGCTCGTTTGGATAAGATATTTCACTCTGATATGGACACAATAGTCTCTGAATTGCTCCAAGCTTGGACTTTATCTTTGGATGACAAACCGTCTTCAACTGAATAGCCGAGTGCCCTAAAATATACTTACAGAATATTCTCTTAAAAGAGAAGGTGAATGATGTACCAAGTGAAGTTGCATATCCTGAATCACCAAGTATCTTCTACCACACGGGAAAGGTGCAATCCATCTTCTCTTGCAATCTTAAACATCGCGGCCAAATGGCCCAAAATGGGAGACACACTTCTCTGTCTTCTTCTATCTTTGCTTAAAAGCTTTTCCCCATGGATTCATTTGGGGGAACAAACACTGAGTACTGACGAGAAGACCAGGGGGCTCAAAGTTGTGGATATTGCGCCTGATTGAATAATCAGGTGCCCCAATGTGGTAACCACATATGACGTTGATATCAGGATTTGAAAGGGGATTTATAGACGGTACTAAAGTATAGAGCCTAACCCACTGAAGCTCAAACGAGTTTGGAAACAAATGAGAATAAAGCACTAGGATGGGATCAAAATCATTCTCTAGGCTTCTTCAGTTCTTGATGGTAAATCAAACCTCTTGAATTCAACTGGTAATTGGGAACCATCTATTAAAAATATGTTCCAAGCACTCAAGATAGTGGATGAAATCCACAAGGTACTCCATGGTTTTAATGAAATCCCAAAAGATAAGGAGAAGATAATAACTCATGCTACAACAGTCGGTGCAGGATTGCTGACACTATCGTCAAGACTTCCATGACCTAACTCAACTGACTATCTTCCTTATAGAAGAGTTCCCGATCATGGGCCAAGGCTTGCATGTATACCACAACCAACCACATCTGAATCTTCATCGCGACCAATACCCCACGAAGTCCTTCCATAACTGACATCTGAACATGTGGCAGCAAGAATTCAAGTCTATAACTCTGAAGAGATCACCAAATCCAAATAAGAATTCCCAACTTTGAGTACCTGTTATGAATGCATGAATATGCATGATGTGCATGAGTGGATGTAATTCCATGTTCGACCATTTCCAAGGAACCCGCATGCTTTTAATTTTGATTTTAAACCAGTAAAAGGAGGAGAAGTGCAACACAAAGCTCACAAGCATGGTTCCTTGGAAATGGAAAGAACATGTGTGTCAAAATGATGTTAACAGATTATGTATGCAAGAACATGGGATCAAGGTTCCATAAACATGAAAAATGGTTGCAGTGTCTCTAAACTGAATGATGAATATCACCGAATTAAAGGTCTGGCACCATCTCAGAACATAAAAGAATTAAGTACCAAGTGGATCAGCAACTGCGTGAGACCAAAATCTCCTTGTCATAAAAGATAACTGTAGAACTGCCAAAATAAATGACCATCACAAGGTGAGAAGTTCGGAGCAAAACCAAGAGAACACACAGTTACCGACAATATCAAGTCACCATCAAAAACACACAGTAACTATCAGAACATGGTCACCAACAGAACTCAAGTCAACAACATAACCAAAGTCACCGTCAAAACTAGAGTCACCATTTGTACCTATAAGAATCAATCATCCCTCCCCACTCACGGGCGAAACTAGGTAAGGGTTAGGCACTGCTAACTCAGAATCATGGGTCCTCCTGAGGCCACTATCGCCGAAACACCTACGTGAAATCATAGCACTTTATTTGTAACCTCAACTAAGCATGGACGACATGACCGTACTAGCAAACGAATGTTGACTAGCCATTCATGTTCTACTCTATTCCTAGGGTTCCTGTGGTTGTAAATTGGCCTGGGTTTTGGGCCTTTTACCTCTTGTAACACCCAGCCAAAGAGAGACAAAGAAACAACAGTACCACCAGCATATTGAAAGCGATAAAATGCATGCACAAACAAATGCAAGTAGTGTATACAAAGTTGTAAATAACTGGAAGTAAATAAACACCCAAAGTAGTAAACAAACAAGAGTTAGGATCGACTCTAGGATGGACCAGCAATAGGTCGATCAATTCCCCAGTGAAGTCGCCAGCTGAAACAACCGGCCGAATCGTTATATGATATAAAATCAATGAAGTCTCCACCAAACGTCTTTTATCCCACCGAAAGAGAAAGGTAAACATCGAGAAAACCTGAAGGGATGAAATCACGGTCTTGCGACTATAGAGATCGGGTAAGGGAGTCTGTTACGCGAGGGGAAGGTATTAGCACCTCACATGCCCGTAGTACTCTATGGTATCCACTCTTGTTGTTCTAATCTAATGGGTGTGGTCAAAATCTATGTCTAAGCTTAAGAGCTAAAATAAAATGCAAAGAGGGAATGCATGCAAAATAAAAGAGAAAATAATGTAGGGAAAATAAAGTTGTGCGCGTTCGGGCCCTACCCCGATGCCTACGTATCCATTTTAAGGAATCAGAGCAGTCGTATTTCGGCTCATATGTTTTGGATGGTTTGTGTTTTTTAGTTAAAAAGACAAAAGCAACAGTCTAGATGGCAAAATATCAAATAAAACGACAAAACATCAATGACGATGATAAAACAACAAGAGGGAAGTACAATACATCAAATGGCAACACAAACTCAGATAATATGATAAGATGTCAGCATGATAACAAAATATCAGACAAGACGACAAAACATTACACGTAACAATGATATGAAAAATCAAAGTAGGATGATGTGATCGGTGGGAATAGAACTGACTGTTTTTGGAATGCTGGTTCGCGTTTGCGTTTGTTTTCGAAAAATGTCGCGGTAAGCAAGAGTCGCCACCGTCTTTTATTTTATCCAACAATGAAAGGACAAAAGCACAGAAAAATTCCTTTTTGAGATATTTCTCGGGTTCGGGAGGTAGATTATAGAAAGGGAAGGTGTTAACACCCTTTCTATCCATGGTTATCCACGGGCTCTTAGGTACTTGCTCGTTGTGTTTTCAAAAGTTTGCTTTTCTTTGTGTTTGTGGTTTTGAAAGAGTTTTTGTTTTGGAAAGGGTATAAGTGTGAAAAGTTTTGTTTTGTTTTTAAAAGGAGCAAGTACTTAAGAACCATCTACCTACTCGAAAAAGGAATTAAACTGTGCTAATGTCCTTTAGACAATGCTATCCCACTATTGAGGAGTAGGTAGCATCGTCGTTGGAGTTTTCGGGTCAATTCGATTAAGGGACGTGTGGCCACTAAAGCAATGTTAGGACACCTTAGAGGTAACCCTAATGTCTTAGATCATTTTTTTCTGAGGCAACCGTTTCGAGGCAACTTATGATCTTTGGACAAGAGGGCGACCACTAAAACTTCCTATACTTAATGACCACCTTCGAAGGAAACCAAGTGAGGTGTACCCTAAGAGTGGCATGTGCAAGTGTGTTACTTCGGTTAATTTTATCTGTACATGTCATGGGTGAGCTATGTTGATTTTAGGTTAAAGATTGATCTTGTCATGCATTGCCTAGTTATCAAACATCTAACAGTTAATATTGTGCAGAAATTAAATTGCGGAAAATTAAATCTAAACTATTACAAGACGTCGGGTATTTACATCGCCAAAAACAAACCCTTTAATTTAAATTGCGGAAAATAAAAGAAAGCGATAAATAAATAAAGTCCTAATTAAAAGTTATTACATACTGGAAGCAATTACAATATTGGAAATATAGATCGCGTGCGAAGAAAATTAAATCGGCGCATCTTTAGGGTTTTGACCCTTTTTGAAAGAAAGCATGTTTTTTGTTATTTTTGAATTTGTGGAATTAAACCTAAGTTAATTAATTAATTAATTAAATAAAAAATATATTATTTGGGTTTTTTATATTTTAGGAAACAAAATGAAAATGATTAAAATTATTAAAATCCTAATTCTACATTAATTTTAATTTATTGCAAAAAATGTTAAAAGTTAAACCTATTTAAAACTAAATTAATTGATTAATATTTATTTGTAAAAATAAAATAATGAAATTAGTGTTAATAAATAAAAATAATATTTTTTGTTTTTTCTGATTTTATTAGGAAAATTATTAATTAGTTAATTAACAATAAAATAAAAATTAGAACAAAATAAGTAAATGAAAATATAAAGAGTAAAAGAAATAATCCAGGGGGTGTGGGCCTAATTTGAAGGTGTGATTTGCAATTCTCCAGGCCCAATAGTTGTCAGCCTTGTTTGACTTTTCCCATCCAACGCATGCTTGTTGACTTGAGTATATAGTAGACCCTCATTCCTATCCACCAGATCTGGCCTGGAGGGCATCTGACAAGTTAATATTTGCAAGCGTATGGTGGATCACCCTTTGGATATCACATAGAATCACCTGAAGAAAAATCAAATAAATGTTTTGGGGGACCTGGGATTCGAACCCAGGTCCCAAGGGGTTTTCCACTCACGCTTCCACCAACTGAGCCATGCTGCCTTATTGTTAACATAATGGATAAATAATATTATAAAAGAAACGCAAGCAATATACTGAAGAATAAAAAATGCACGAAATTGATTTGAACGGGCCAATGAGAGGAAGACACCTATTCGTCATCTTCACCAAAAACCTGGTTTTCTTACCTACGGATTTTTATCCGCAGGAAGATCCGTGGGATCATTCTAAAATAATTTCCAGGCCATGTAAACGCAAGCTGAGATCATCATCGTGTTCGTCTCTATTCCTTGAACATCCCTGTACCAATTATTTGTCCTAATTTTGCCTGTATCAAAAATGCCTAAAAAACAAGAACACGAACCCTAGCTTCGGATCCAGGGTTATAAGCCATTAAAACAAAATTAAATAATACAAAATGCTTAGAAATTGGATGGCAAGCATGAATGTACAAACGATTTGGCAAAAAAATGCAAGAACATGGATTCACGATTCCATGTTCAGAGCTATGTTCGTGGGCACTTACAGCGCAATTTAGGAGGTCTCAAGGCCTGGTTTTGATTGCTTTAGCTCCACTGGATGTCAGGCAAGGAAGCTACGTTGAGATCTTGGATTGAGTCGTGCTATAACCAAGGTTTTGATCTCACACTTTTGTAAGCTTTTTTCAATTTTGGTTTCGCCGTTTTTGCAGTCCTTAGCTCCTGTCTTTGTTATGTCTGGCTTGTGTGTGTATATGGTATTACATTAGGTCAAGAATTGGGCTTTAATCCATGTGCATTGAAGATTTTGAGATATGATTTGATCACCATTGATAAAGTTTCCATAATCGTACCAAATCTGATTTTTTATGCATAATAAGGCTTGATTCTGATTTGATTTGGTTCATGATGATAATTGAAGTCCATACCAATCACAAAGATATCATTCTATCAATTTTTGGATTTTATTTGAATTAATATTGATTTAAAATGAATTAATTCAATAAAAATTAAATAAAATAGAAAAATTAATGAATGGACATGAAATTGAAGATAGGACACGTGTGTGGTGTGATAAGACCAAATCAAGTGGAAAAAAGTGGGCCCTTTTGTCAAAAATTGGAGTTTTGAGGATAGTTGACTTTTGGCACTTTTGAAAAAATGCCCAACTTCAACAATGCATAACTTCTTAAATTGTTAACTTTTGGAAGTGTTCTTGGAATTTTTAGAAACCTTGAGATGTCCTATAACCAACACTTTTGGTCTCATCTCACTTTGATATTCCATGCTCAAGTTATAAGCTTTGGAAAAAAGGTGTTTTTGTTGACTTTCAAAAATGACCTATAATGTCCAAATTTTTAACTTTTTGTGAGAGCATTTCTTGATCTTGGGGTGTGAAGATGGATTATAGGAAATGACATCCTCTTCAAAATGAGCTTTGGATGGGTCATTTCTCATAAAGTATGAGAAAGTTATGCTTGGTCAAAGTTGAGTTGACTTTTCCTGCAAAACCCTAATTTAGCAACTTTTGAATCTTGATGAATCTTGAGCAATCCTTGATGAATAATGATCAACCCTTGATAAAATGATGAATTATCCTTAAAAAGGAGAATGTTGGCAAAAAATCTTGAGGTTTGACTGTATTTGGGTCACAATTGACTTTTGCCCTAGCACAATCGATTTTTGGGCTTCTTGAGCAATTGACTGACCAAAATTTCTCTGCAAGGCTTGAAATTTGACATGGATGAACTTGAGAACATATTAGGACATTGGGGAGAATTTAAGGCCATTTGGATGTAAGGACCTTGATGCCACACAAAACCCTAATTTGAGGTTGACTGCCTTAGGAGGTGATTTGATTGTCCAATTCTTGAGCCAACTTGAATCACTTGGAGATTAATCTTGACATTTCTTGAGAGATATGTGAGGGAAAATTTTGGGATACAACAGATGACAAACATACGCGATAGCGAAACATCAGCAACAAACATATGCGATGGCGAAACATCGGTAAAAATATAGCAAGATAGCATGGCAAAGATGACGAGACATCAACAATCCAAATGATAAATCATCACACCTAACAATGATATTGAGAATCAAGGTAGGATAACAAACATACGCGATGGAAAAACACCGACAACAAACATATGAGATGGCGAAACATCGGCTAAAAGTTGGCAAGATAACATGGCAAAGATGGCGAGACATCACAATTCAGATGATAAAACATCACACCTAACAGTGATATTGAGAATCAAAGTAGGATAACAAACATATGCGATGTCGAAACATCGGTAATAAACATATGCGATAACGAAACATCGACTAAAAGATAGCAAGGTAACATGGCAAAGATGGCGAGGCATCACAATTCGGATGATAAAACATCACATCTAACAATGATATTGAGAATCAAAGTAGGATAACAAACATGTGCGATGGCGAAAAATCAATGAAAAGATGACAAAATATCCTGGCAAGGATGGCAAAACATCAATTTGACAAGGTTTAAAACAAAGCCAAAAGGTGCACAAACAATTAAGATTGGTTTGTATTTTTTACTTTAAAGAAGGATTTAAGTTCATTAGAGACATTTTTATGATTTTCCAAGAAGAAGTTTTAGTTTTAAGAGGCAATATGCAAAGAAAGAAAAAATAACTAAGGGAGACTAGTATAACACTACCCCTAATGTTATCATACAATGATTGACCCTAAGGTTGAAAATGAAAGAGGTAAGTTTCTACCCTATGTTAGCATGCATGGGTAAATATTCTAATGTCTAGCTCGAGGACTAACCCTATATGAGGAATCCTAAGGGAGCATGGTAAATACCAAATAAGTGAGCAAATAAGTGCTTTGACAAAAGCACACAATCAGGGTATACTGACTCATAGGATGGGGGTATGAAGAGAAAATACATTAGCTAAGGGGAGCCGATCACCCGAAGCAAACAAGCGGGAGATGGATGAAATAAAAAAATGTGACTTCCAAAGCGACTGGGCACCTAACCCAGATATAAAAGATCGAGGTAGGCGACAAAAGACAATATGAACGATCACGGAGTGTCAGGATCAGCCAATGCGAACTCTTGACAAAGCCTAGGGTTTTGATTGCAAAACCCTTCCTCATTCGACAGACTCGATTGACAAGATCGGCATAACTCCAAAGCATTGAAGTACCACGTGAGCTAAGGATGACACATATTAGAGTATGCGGGGGTCGATTACGGACCCTCCTCGCTCGCCTCCTTTTGAGGACTTATCACATGTAATATAATGCGGGCACAAATATAAACACACGTGCATAATACCTACTTCCAAGGTAGGATTTTAAACAAACACAATTAGCATACAAAAAACGGTGCCTGCTACAGGACTTTAAACAGTGACTTCGAGTGCACGCTCTTTATTTCCTGCTTCCTACTTCACATGATTTCTAGAAAGCAATAAACGTCCCTACTATACATGATCTCTAGAAAGTGGTAAAATGCAGTATTTACAATATTTACAACAATAATGATATGAATGTGTACCAAACAGATAAAACAAATCCATATACAGCAAACTCTACAAAAAATATCCGAAATCTTCCACAAAAGCTCCAAAATCTGGCATCGACAAGAGAAAGTGTCAGAAATATAACACAACAAGTGCAAGCAAGCATATCCATTACCAAAGCCGTCAATGTCCGAATTTGCTTCTCAACGCATGTACAACTCACCAAAATGGTTAGAAAATAACAACATAATTGAAATACAAATTGTTAGTAAGCAACAATGATTACAAGTAATCATGATTATGTATAATACAAAATGAGCAAGTTGCTTGAATACAGTATGACATTTTCGGAAAACATTGTATTAGTATCAGAAAGAGTACCAAAATTAGCATGGAAGCGGAAGAATGCAATCGATTCGACCAAATTTCACAAAAATGGATCACAAAAATGCAATCGATTCGACCAAATTTCACCTGGAAACATGATTTTCGCAACAAGTTAGCAACAGTAAAAGTCGGGTGAAAAGTGTCCAAATCGAAAAACTATACACGTGGGGAGCTTCGGATGGCTTGAGAAACTCAGTGTTCAATAATGAAAGTCGGAAAAACTCAAAGCGGATCAAAAGTTAGAGCAAAAACAACAATTATGTCAAGAATTTGTCAATGTTCAAGTGTTGAGGCATTTTCCACCAAACTCAATCAAACTTGTTTCCAATGTATTTTATGATGTAATTTGAGTCTATTGGAATTTATCTCAACACATGTAAATGACAAACAACAAGTATCAATCAACAAATTAACAAAAAGTAGTTTATGTCAAAATTCAAACAACTTGAAATTATATACCAAAAATGCATTTCAAATGCACAAAAAAAACACAATAATCAACAATCAAATGGTTAGAAACAATTGATATTTATCAAGACATTAAAGAAAACTCTCAACATCAATTTCCAACTCATGAGATAATTCAACAACATTTTTCAATCAAGTTGTAAACTCCACAATTTATACATAATCTCATGAATTATCAACCAAGGTCAAGCTTATTTAACATTTCAATTTCAATAATTTGTAGCAATCAAAGAATTAGGCCTAAACAAGGCTAATGTTAGCAAACAAACAAATGCTACAAGTATCACATAATTGACACAATCATAAACTATGAAAAGTAATGAATAAAGACAAAAAAGTCACATTTAGGCCAAGAACCACAATTATAGACAAGTTGAAAAAGTGAAAAAATACACAAGGCACAAGCTTAAAAATCATCCGAAATGATTTATCAAAATTATCAAAAGTTATGCACACGCATACGGTCTCAAAATGCGGACGATTCAGTCAAATTTCATTCAAAAATATGATTTTTGCACAAAAGTCAGCAGCTCCTAGATTTAACTGAAATGTATCCGAATCGAGAAACAATTTGAGTAGAGAGCCTTGGATAGCTCGAGAAAATCGGTTTTCATTAAAGAAAGTTGAAAAAACTCAAAACGGATCAACAGTTAGAGCAAAAACACCAATTATGTCAAACTTTGCCAATTTACTAAATATTGAGATATTTTCTATCAAACTTGTTTCAAATGTATTTTGCAATGATATTTGAGTCCACTATAAATTATCTCAACTCATTGAAATGGCAAGAAACAATCAATCAATCAATAATTGACAAAAATATTAGTTTATGTCAAGAATTAGTAACTTAAGATTATGCACAAAATGCATTTCAAATGCACAAAAATATCAATGATCATCAACTAAAAATAATTGAAAACATGTAGTAAAGCTTGAAAATCAAAGATTAGACCTAAACTAAACTAATTGTTAGTTTATGGTACAACACCTAAATCAAAGTTAGTGTTAGAATCTACCTAACCTAAACTATTAACAAATTCTACATCAAGAATTAGGAACTAGTGTTAATCTAATCAAGAGTTCAAAATCTCAAACTAGTGTTAGTGCTAACTAGTTTTCTATAACTAATTCAACCTAAGCACTAGTGTAACTACACCTAGGGCTAAAAATCAACACAACAACACTATGTAAATTTCAAATTAACCCAAAATCAACTTATCAAGTTCAATTAATCACTTATTTCAATAAGAAATTCAACAAAATGGTATTAAATCCTTAGTTAAAATCAATTCTCAACAATTAAGCCTCAGTTATACAATTAAAACCTCAATCAACAATAAAACCAAGAAAAAGCACTTATTAAAAAAATCACTTATTTCAAAAAGTGCTTAATTCAATAAAACTCACCGATAGAAGTGAAGATGAGGCTTAGGTATAGAGATTGCAACGAACGGATCAACGATCAGAGAAGGATTGCTCTTAATCTTGACTTTTGGATCTTGATGAAGTTGTTTGTGTGTTCTTGATGAAAAAAGTATAGAATCTTGATTTGATCTATGAGAGAAAATTTAATATGGTTTATGGAAATTGGTGAGTTATGAGAGAAATTGGAGTAAAAATAATATATAGTATGGGATTATGTGAGTGGATTTGGTTAATGGGCCTCAAATATCCATAAATACTAATGCAGAGTTTTAATTAACTTGAGTGCGACACGTTCCAGGAAAATTCGCAGGAATCTCGGTGTGAGTTTTGAAGTTTAAATGTGAAACCAAAATGTAGCCGACATTGTGAAAGAACTCATGTCCGAAAATATGCTCAATCGGAATAACGGAAATTTAGTTATGAATTTTTGAAATTTCGTCTCAGACAACTTTAATTCCCAGCTTCAGAATTTTCAGTGAGTTGCACACGTTTCGGGCCAAAAACGAAAACCTTCGGGGTACCGTTTTCTCTTGAAAATGGAAACCAAAATTTAGCTAACTCAATTTGTGAGACAATGCCACCAAAGCGGGCTCGATACAATAAAAATGACCGAGTTATGATTTTTTTAGATTTGGTGCAGATTAATATTTGCCACAATTTTCCTGTTCGTAAATACTTGATAAACCCATATTTTCGAGGCCTTTCTGAGAAGAATTAGCTTCCGCCCGTGAGAGATGAAAATATAGATGACGTCTAGACGAAATTTTGGCCACCGGAACGGGTTCAAAATGAGCCACATGCTTCGAGTTATGAATTTTTTTAGTGCGTGTAAAACACAGTTCAACCAACTGTTTATCAGTATTTTCCATTATTCATCTTTGTCTGGTTTGCGAATTCTGATACCTTCCTTCGAGAATTAACTTTTGGACCAAACATGAAAGTTAGAGAGGACATTGAGACATATTCAATGGCGAAAGAACCACCTCGAGACGGTATATCAAATCGGAGTTAGAGATTTCGGAACACCCGAAACACCGTTGATTGGTAACCTGAAAACTCAGTAATAAAATTATTTGACCGCCATCTGCACATAATTGGTTCCCGGACCTAATAAAAAAAGTGAAGATAATATCAACATGGACTTGGTGATCAAATTTCATCCCAAAACAGTACTCTGGCTCACAGTTAGAAAATTATGAAGTTGACGCACCGAAATAGATTTTTAACCCGAACTGTTCTGATTCAGATCAAAACCTCTGGTTCCCTTATATTGCCCAAGACATGAGAAAATACACGGGAATAGAACATGGTGATAACCCGTTCCTCAGCTGATTAAATTTCCTACACAAAGCCTTTGACGCTTCTGATAAATAGTCGATGCTTTACTAGCATACCTTGATCTTATAACAACAGAACCAATGTATGTATGCATATGTAGATGAAATATAAGCCAAATAAAAATTCTGAAATCAAGAGGGTAAATTTTGGGGTGCAACATATAGTAGTTTGGGAGTTAGCATATTTTTGATCTAAGTTACAAAGAAGTTTGACGAAGTAATTCAAATTGAGGCTTCGACGTGGATAGATTTGAAATAAGGCTATTAACCATTTTTTGGCATTATCCATTCCTGAATACATGTGGAAGCCTGAGAGGGTCGAAGTGCATGTAAATGAGAACGTGTCATCTTTATAGAAAATGACTTTTATTACCATTAGTGCCGAATTAGTATAAATAAGGGTCTTAGGATCAAGATTTAGGCATTCACATTATGCTAAAACTCACAAATTCTCGAAGTATCTGACTGTTATTGAGAAAATAGTTGTTTGAGAAATGTACGTATGAATCATTTCGTTTTTATTCAATACCAAGTTACTAATTTCAATATCATCTTCGTTCCTTTACATTTCCCGTCGAAGTCAATTTACATTCCTGCATTTTTTATCAACCATTTATGTATTACTTTTAAAGTTTTAGCTACCATCGAAATAACTATTATTAAGATGGTTTAAGAAGTTCTATGCACATGTCCTAGGATCAATCTAGTTGACCCTGTGAGTATCAAAATAATAGATCTGGAAGCCTAGCGCTTTTTTACAAAAATTCACGGAAAACAAATTGTCACGCCCGGTGGCACATTTCTTAGATATTTTTACTTAATCACTTTGAAAATTTTCTTTTCTGCATTTAGTTCTTCATATTTAAAATTCTCAAACTCCATTGTATAAGATCTAGGAGTGGTAGGATAGCCAAAAATAATGAACCATTACCAAAAAGGAAATACATTAGAAAGATGGTAAATCCACCAAGTAACCAGGGAGAACAACCCTATTCGATAGGGGAAAATACTACTGCAGTGAATGTGACCGAAGCAATGCCCTCTATGATGAGTACAGAGGAGATACCGTTGAACGCTCAAAGTGGAGCAATATTATCTCCTGTAAGAATGCAAGGTCAACTAGTGACCCCAAGACCAGTGGGAAATAGTAGTTTTAGGCCTTATTTTCCTGGATTTTCGATGCCTATGAATGGTCGTGAACAACCTTATGGCATGCCAACTTCAATGATGGCATGTTTGCATAATAATCAATCGACATTCTCTGATTAATTAGTGATCACTTATTCGCCATTGCAAGGGTCATGATCGGCTGTTAATAACCTGGGTTGAAATATACAACCTCCAGGGGTAGGAATTCCGACTCAACCAATGCCTACTTTCACTACAAGTTCTACAGTCGTTTTAAGGCAATAAATGGGTACAATATTTAACCCCATGATCCAAAATATTGACAGAACAAACCAACAAAACACCCAAATGAATCAGTAATTGGCAGTGTAGATAGAGTGAATTATAGATTTCTTCGATGCTCCCCAGGTGCCAGTTTGACAGGCCACACAACCTCGATAAAATTGGCTTGTAGAAAATCAGGGAGTGATTCTAGAAGAGGGTACCGTAAACTAATATCAACCAGTTACACCAAATATGGTCGAAGTTAACCAGGAACAATGAGTCAAACTCCGTGTGGTCGAACAAAAAGTGCCTAGGGATAGGGAACCCCCAAGGGTTGTGATGGTTAACAGGATTCAGGATGCAGATGAAGTAATCTATCATGTTCGACAAGATAATCTACCAGTGGAAAACAATCTTGTTGTTATGGTCAAAAGGACAATGAAAAGAAACGGGGTAAACGTGGTCCTTCGACGACCAAACTATACTTCCCCATTTTCATAATATATCATGTAAATTAAACTACCAAGGGGGTGGAAAGTTCCAAAATTCACAAAATTCTCTAGAGATATCAGTGAATCTACTGTCAAACATATAGCTCGATACTTGACTGAGGATGGGGACATTGCAAACAATGAAAATATAACGATTAGATACTTCTCCACTTCCCTTACAAAAAATGCATTTACTTGGTTTACTACACTCCAAGTGAATTCCATTCGTGATTAGACTCGCTTGGAAAGATTATTTCATGAACAATTCTATATGGGGCAGTCGAAGATCAGCCTAAAGAAGTTGGCTAGTATTAAGCGTAAATTTACTGAGCCAGTAGATGATTATCTAAATACCATATGTTTCACACAAGTTCCTGAGCATGAGTTGGTTGAAATGGCCGCTGGTGGGCTAGATTACTCTATTAGAAAGAAACTAGATTACTAATACGTAAGTGATATGACATAATTGGCTGATAGAGTTTGACAAGTAGAACACCTAAAAGATGAAAAGGCTAGGGAAAGTAAGAATAACAGAAGAGAAAGAGTGGCATATGTCGAAATGGATGAAGGTGAACAAGATGCCATTATAGAAGCAAGTTCCTTCCAACAAGGAAAAGTTGACCTTGCTGAATTAAAACAAGGACCACCATACACATGCAAGGTGTTGGTGCCTTCAAATGGGAAGAATCACGTCGAACCTGAGAAGAGCGATAAGTTCCCTGAGAAAACATACACCTTCGGCGTAATAAAGTATGATGAAAATTTTGAATTATTAGTTAAAGATGGCCAGATTATAGTACCACCTGGTGCTAAGATCCTACCATTAGAACAATAGAAGAAAAGGGGATTTTGTAAATATCATAATTTTTGGGCCATAAGATCTCACAATGTTTTCTTTTCAGAGATCTTGTACAAAATGTAATCAAGGATGAAATACTCAAATTCAGAGACAAAGGGAGGTCGCAGATGAAAGTTGATTCCGACCCTTTGCAAGCAGGGGATGCTCATTACACAAAGCCTTCTGATATTCACATGGTGGAAGCTAATGTGTTTTGATAAGAACAGTTACTGAGGGCTTCGACAAGGAAGAAATTGCTGAAGGTTTCGAACAAAAGAATGAAATCTTAGCAAAGAAATTCAGAAGATGGAGATTGATGAAGATCTCAACATCGAAATCAACATGGTCAAGTTGATCGAAGAAGTAAACATGGAGCCTGGGAAGGAAAGGTTCTCTTGACAGACTGAAGGTCAAGTAAGGGTGGCTTACCCCAGGAGTGACAAAAATCTGGTGGATTTTCGGCACCGCTGTCAGAGAAAAAATTATGAAGTAACGTTGTGCCCCAGGTGCAACTCTGTGTATGACAAAAGGGATGCAGAAAACATTGAAAGAACTTGGATGGCCAGTCGAAGGCACAACTGAAAGGATGCAAGGGAACAATTCACTTTCGATAAGAAGGGTGTTCCTCGCAGACAACAGGAGAGGCCTCAAGATCTTAGGCTAAATAAGTCAGCTACTTTTAAGCCTACTATGAATGCTCCAACAGATATGTGGGCTATGCATGTGGAGAAAAGGGAGCCAGGCCAAGGAAAGTGGCAATTTTTTGAGTTTGGAAGGGGTTCTTCCATTGCTCATCAAAGAGAATCTCAAGTCTCCAAATAAAAAACTTATGGATCTGAAAAATATAAGGGAAAGAATCCTATGTATATATATCACAATGGAGGAATGAGCAAAGAAGGAGGAAAGATGAACATGAAGCTGCTAAGGGGCAGCAGAATTAAGAAAAACCCATCCCCAATTTAGGGTTAAACTTAAGAGAAAAAGCCAGTTGGCAGAAAACAGTTTGTGTAGAAAAAAGAGGATCCTAAGAAAACAAATGAATCAGCCAGTGATGGATGATGACATGCTAACTGACAGCTTCAATTTAGATTCAAACTCCTCACTTAATATAACTTACAAAGTGGTGTCAATTCTACTTTTAGAATATGACCAAATTACCGATGTTGAGTAAACCGAGATAAATGAAGAAAAAATGGCCAAACATAGGCCAATATGCAACTATGTGATGAAAAACGACTGTGTCAAAGAGAAAAATGAATTCTTCGAAAGACCATATGAAGGAATGAAGATTCATCTCAAACCTTTGTTCATCAGTAGGAAAACTAAAAACACCGGGGTGAACAAGATCCTAGTTGATGGTGGGACAATTGTCAACTACATTTTCTGTTAGAGAGAGAGTGGGTACATGGTGTTGGTGCATGTGATACGGTGGGAGAACTGACTTGAGGGTTTTGCGTTTTATCGCAAATGTTGCGGTTAGCAAGAGTCGTCACCGACTTTTCTTTTATCCAAAAGGAAAGGTGAAAAAGCACAGGAAAGACCTTTGAGATATTTTCTTGAGTTAGGGGGGTAGATTATGAAAAGGGAAGGTATTAACATCCTTTTCATCCATGGTTTTCCATGGGCTCTCAGTTACTTGCTTAGATCACTTACTTTTGTTGTTTGAAATTGTGTTTGGTGTGGTTTTGAAAGTATTTTGTAAAAGAGGCCATTCATTTAGGCAATCTTTGTAATGATTCTCGTTCGTAAGAATGTATACAAAGATGTTTGTCTTTTTGAAAATGTTTTCAATGTTTGGAAATGTGTGTGTTTGTTTTGAAAATGGCAAGAAAGTTGTTTAAAAAATAGAGCAAGTAACTAGAAGTAATCTACCTACTCAAATGTCTTTCTTGTTTATTTTCTATTCCTTTGACATTATTGTCTTACCATTAATTTAGTAAGCAACCCTATCTTTGGATGTAAACGGGACGGGCGTGGGTCATCGTATAACCATGATTAGAAATGTTGCAAAGTATCTTAGCATTTTTGAGGGACCAAGATCATTTTTGTAAGGCAACCTTGAATAGAGTCATCGAGGGACTATGATCTTATTCTTGTTTGTTTTGCTAAGATACTTCGCATACGTAATATGGCCATTTTTTTGTATAAGGCAACCAAGTGGAGAAACCATAAGGATGCTTGTGTGCAAGTGTGTCATTTTCATGCTTTAATTTTATCTTGTATTTAGGGTTTTCTATTTTGCTTTGTTTTGATATTATCATACAAACCCTATTTACTAATCATGGCATGTAAAGCGATAAATTGCGTAATGTAAATATTACTGTAGCGATGAAAATCGGAGATTAAGCTATTAATTAACTTGACTCACAAAAAGCAAGAGTCGCCACCACGCTTTATTGCTTCCAAGGGAAAAGGGAAAAGAGCGAAATAAAACCCTAAAAAAACATGCAATGTAAAAATAAAAGGTAATACAATGCGTTTTTGTAAAGAGATCAAGAGTTCGGGGGTTGGTTATGCAATGGGAAGGTATTAGCACCCAATGCATCTGCGGTACTCCGCAGGAACCTTTTGAAATATCTGTTTTTTGGTTTAAAATTGTTTGTTATGTACAAGGGTGTATGTATCTATAAATATGTTTTCTTAAGGGGAAAAATGAGTTTTTTATTATTGTGTTCGTGAGGGTTTCGTGACCCTTTGCCTACGTATCCAATGAAGGAATCAAAACACCGTAGTTCCTCTAGAAAAAGGTTGATTTGTTTTGTGTTTTTTAGTGGGCGACATCATTCTAGCAATAGGCATGGCCGGTATCGCGGTAGAACGGGGATAACATGCCCTTGGGGGAGTTTTAATTTGTTGAGTGTTTTTGCACGTTTTAAAGTATGTTCAAGTATGATTAAAGAGTGTTTTTGATTTTATGTGGTTTGTTCACTTGTTGGTTTTATATTGCCTAATTACTAACATTTGTACAAAGCAAATAAAATGCAGAAAGATAAAAACCTAAGCTATTACAAACATATCAAAAAGCATAAAAAATATGAAGGAAAAGAAAAAAAGTAAGAAAAATGGTGTTTTTCGATTCTGGCAGGAGCAGACTTCGACTGGCATCTTGTTGGCCTCCTTCGATTGGGGCTGGAGCAGCGAAGTTCTGTCCTTCGATTGGGACTTTAGCAGAGGCGAAGTCCTATCCTTCGACTGGACAAAGGCAGCAGCAAGGTCCTGTCCTTCGATTGGCTTTGGCAGCAACAAGGTCCTGTCCTTCGATTGGGCCTGGAACCTGTGAATTGTATCCTTCGACTGGGGACTGGCACCGGTGAGGTTCTGTACTTCGATTGGTCTGGAAGTTAGTGAGGGGATGTCTTTCGATTGAACATGGCTTTCCTCCTGAATGTCTCTTTCGTTCGACATGGGGAGTGAGGGTAGAAGCCAGGAGCTTCGTTTCCTGTTTTCTTTCAATTCAAACATTAAATAACAACATGGCCTGAGGCCATGCTAATAACAGTTTAACAGTAAAACGAAAGAGCTCAGTTCTAAAAAAATATGTTAAAAAGAAGGTGGAAACGAAAATAAATTATATTTTACATGTTATGAAACCAAAAAGTTCAAAGTGTTATGTTCATGCTGGAAACGAACAAAGTATTATTTACATGTTATTCCATGAAACGAAAAAATTCAGGGGTAAGAGTGACTTACCTGGATGGAGGCTTCGAATGAGTGCTAGGAAGTAAGGTGGTTGCTTGAATGCTGGATTCGAAAGAGGGGACCAACAGTTGTGCTGGGAATCCTGGATTCGAAGGAAGGGAAAAAGCAAATGTGCTTCTTTGATTCGAAGGAGGTTGCAGTATGGTTTTTTCTTCAGAATCGAAGGAAGTTAATGTTTGGGATTTTTTTGTTTGTTCTCACAAGTATTGAAGGGACTTGAGAGATTTTTATGTATGAGAAAGTTTGGGTTTGTTCTTACAAGTGTTGAAGAACTTTGAGATTTTTATGTTTGAGAATTTTTGCAGATTTCTACAGTGTTTGAGAAAATTTGGGAGAGGTTCGTCTGGCCCAAAGATCCTCTAAAAAATCCTCCTCTGAAATGTGTGTGAAGCCTTGTATTTATAGGCGAGGTGGCTGGAGTTTTGGGGGGAAAACAAAATAATGTTTGAACAGTTTGGGAATGCTGTTTCGACCCTTTGTCCTACGCAGCTCTTGTGCACTCCTTTTTGGGCAAGTACATGACTGTTGTAGCAGGCTTTTCAGTGTTTTGGAGTTTAGTGGTTGGTGGGTGCAGGCTCAGTAGTGTTTGTTGCATGGCAGTACAGTGGTCCAACTTGTGAATCGAAGGAGGCTGTACTGCGCATCGAAGCTTGTGGATCGAAACCTACATATTGCTCAATCGAAGGCTGTTGATCGAAAGAAGCAATGTTATGCAATCGAAGCCTGTGGATCGAAGGGAGACTGTTACCCAATTGAAACATGCTTGCAGGCAGCAAATTTTGTCTAGGTCGAAGTAGGCTTGCAGGCAGCTACTTTTCCAAATCGAAGTAGGCTTAAACTTGCATTCGAAGGAGGTTTTGAGTTCAAAATGAAGGACATGCCCAAGCTGCATTCGAAGGATACCTGTCAACACATGAAATCAAAGAAACAAAAAACACATTTCGTGATTGATTAGAAGTTAGTGATATATAGGCAAAAAAATTTCAAAACACTTGACAATTTCTGCACAATCAATGCTCAAAGGCGAGAGGTTGAAAACCAACTGTATTTAGTGACCTTGACCTTTGTATAAAAATGCAAAAATGCAAATGGGATCTTAGGTCAAAAATTGGGGTACAACAGCTGCCCCTATTTAAGTTTCTTCTATCTGACGAGACTGAAGGGACTTAAATATAGAATACACAATTTTTGGCCTTAAGATACCACAATTGTGTTTATGATATGATATGAATGCAATGCTATGAATTTTATGGGGAATGACGCCATATGAGACAAACTATGTTGGAGAAACTAAGCATACTATACAGTAATCCCACAGGGGAAGAGGTTATAACTCCACTGGGGAAACAAAGTCATAGACTTCAAATGAGAGACTCTTGAATGATTTACATCAGTGTTGAAACTGGAAAAGAAATGATTTACATCAGTACTGTGACTGGAAAAAGAAATGATTTACATCAGTACTGTGACTGGAAAGAGAAATGATTTACATCAGTACTGTGACTGGAAAGAGAAATGATTTACATCAGTACTGTGACTGGAAAAGAAAATAATTGACATCAGTGCTGTGACTGGAAACAAAATGATTTACATCAGCATTGTGACTGGAAAACAAAAGATTGACATCAGCGCTGTGGCTGGGAAACAAAATGATTGACATCAGCACTGTGGCTAGAAAAGAAATGATTGACATCAGCACTGTGTCTGGAAAACAAATGATTGACATCAACACTGTGGCTGGAAAAGAAATGATTTACATCAGCGCTGTGGCTGGAAAAGGAAAGATTGACATCAACACTGTGGCTGGAAAACAAAATGATTGACATCAGCATTGTGGCTGGAAAACAAAAGATTGACATCAGCACTGTGGCTGGAAAACAAATGATTGACATCAGCAATGTGGCTGGAAAAGGAGTGATAAAATGCAAACTTCCCCACGGGACTTTTCCGGAGGGATGCCATTTGCTGAGTAGACATTATTGTTGGGGATACACAAGCTGCTCAAATAAAGAGACCGCCACTTACTGTCTTCCAAAAAACTATGACATACAAGCTGCTCAAATAAAGAAGCTGCCACTTGCTGTCTTCAAAGAATATCAAAGCACACAAGCTACTCGTGAAGAGTCCGCCACTTGTTGCTTATAACCCACAAGCTGCTCATGAAGAGCTGCCACTTGCCATTTTCCGTACAAGCTGCTCATGAAGAGCTGCCACTTGCCATTTTCCATACAAGCTGTTCATGAAGAGCTGCCACTTTCCATTTTCCATACAAGTTGCTCATGAAGAGCTGCCACTTGCCATTTTCCATACAAGCTGCTCATGAAGAGCTGCCACTTGCCATTTTCCATACAAGCTGCTCATGAAGAGCTGCCACTTGCCATTTTCCATACAAGCTGCTCATGAAGAGCTGCCACTTGTTGCCAATAACCCACAAGCTGCTCATGAAGAGCTTCCACTTGTTGTTTTTGAAAAGATGTTGGTAACATACAAGTTATCCATGAAGAGACTGCCGCTTGTTGTTTTCAAAGATATCAATAACACACAAGTTGCCTCGTGAAGAGACTGCCACTTGATGTTTTTTCAAAGATATCAATAACACACAAGTTACCTTGTGAAGAGACTGCCGCTTGATGTTTTCAAAGGTGTCAATAACATACAAGTTACCTCGTGAAGAGACTGTCGCTTGCTGTTTTTTCAATAACCTACAAGTTGCCCCGTGAAGAGACTGTCGCTTGCTATTTTGAAAAGATGTTGATAACATACAAGTTGTCCATGAAGAGACTGCTGCTTGCTGTTTTCTCAAGGATACCCATAAAATATCATGAAGATATTGCTGGAGGTGAGAATCAATAATTTCCTCGGGGATGGACAAACTGCTCATGAAGAGACCGCCATTTGTCATAACATGAAGAAAATCAGAAATAATCAAACTGCTCAAATAAAGAGTCAGTCGCTTGTTGTCACGTCGATATTCCAGCAGAATGTTATGATAACACTACTAGGGAATATAGTCCATCTTCAATGAGGAACCATGAATAAATCCTTCTTGAGGAGACCAAGTATTTACATTGCAAGATCAATGCACTCTTTATCTAGGTTTCACAGCCTAGAGAGATCCACAGGGTATCATTGACAAGAGACAAAGCTCAATCCACGAATAAACTGGAGAGAAAACAGTCAAACAAGACTCCATCCAATGAGGAAACAACTCAAATGGGGATTTATCCTATCCAGAGATGGAAAAGGAAAGCTGAAGCAAGATTCTTCCACGAGAGTTAACTCAGTGGGGAATTAGAAAGAAGGCACTTTCTGCTTAAGTTGACACTCTATTTGGAAGGATCAAATACGTTATTTGAATAGACATAACCAAGGTATACGAACTCAAAGACATCAACAGATGCAACTGTGCATGCATGATGCAAGTGTGAATGAATAAATGAATGTCATGTATATGCTGACAAAACAGACAGGGGAGATGGACAGAAGATGATAAGACATCACAGCACAACCCAACACTCGGCTAATCTCAACAGGATGGGAACATTACTGGAGATAGAAAACAAAAGCCATCATTGGAACAAGGTCCTTTTACAAGGCTTAAGTCTCTCTGGAGAGGAAGATATTTTCAG
The DNA here is from genome assembly GCA_948472305.1 of Vicia faba. Taxonomy (NCBI): domain Eukaryota; kingdom Viridiplantae; phylum Streptophyta; class Magnoliopsida; order Fabales; family Fabaceae; genus Vicia; species Vicia faba. The sequence goes on along the minus strand of OX451739.1, from coordinate 1,632,358,688 downwards.
GTAGAAAGCCCAAAGTCCAGTCTTCTATCGCAAACAATCCCTTGAAAGGATAACAACACAAACAAAGTTTCAGCTGGAAAAAGTCTTGCCTAGCCGGAGATACTGGGAACACTACCCTCTGATAATGTGTGCAATACATATCACATATCTTGACAAATCTGGACTTCCCCTGGGACTAATTTTGGATGCCCCAAGTTTACTGCTGATAAGCTGTATGCTGCTCGACAATTCTTGCGAATAACTTCACTTCTGAAATGCCCCAAGCTATATGGTTGATGAGGAGAAATCGTCTCAAGAGGATTTTACAAAAGACCTGGCATTCACCATGCTCTGGTGTCTTCAAACTCTTAGAGAGATTCATCAAATCTTGATGTGATTGCCCCAGATTGACTGTAGTTGGCACAATAAAGTCTTCAAATTTTGACCCAAAAGAGTAAACAAGTTGGGAAAGCATTAACTGGGAGAAGCAACATGTCCGTGCTCAAGGTCTTCAGGTGACATGCCCCTGGATATGATTTCTGTCTTGAAATGATTCGCCAATTACTCAACATGGTTTCAGGCCTTAAAAGACTAAACTCATCACTAGTGCTTATATGTGAGCTTCCTTGATATCAAACAAATGTTTTGCAGTTAGAAAAGTTTATTATGAGAATGAAAATTCTAATGCAACAGTTATGTAAGTCTTGAAGATTTTGAAAAGATATCGCACAAATTTTGTGAGTTAGAGCACCATTTATTTTTGTATAGGAAAAACAATATGATACCAATACAACTATTTAGAACATTCATGGGAGTCAGGAACACTATCTCATTGAAGTATGCTTTCAAAATAATCTTGCTTCAATTAGGAATTTTCAAGGTTGTAACGTGGCTTAGTTCACAGTTTTTAGAAAAAAGATTTTAAGGCTCAAAATATTTGGTGCCCACCCCCTTCATGATGTTCTCCAATCCTATGTTCAGTTAATTCAACATGAGTGTTCATCTCTCAAAAGGACTTTGTGACAGTTAAGGAAACGACGAGGCTTTCGGAGTAGAAACCACCCTTATGTCTTCGTGTTTGTAGTCACCAATTTGTTCTTTGCTGAGGAATTTTTCTTTGTATTCCTTTCTTTGCAATTTTATTTTCCCTAACTTTTGCCTGAACTAATTCTTTTGAATTGATAGTCCAGCGGGATGCCTTGTAGAACACCTGTAGAATAAGGTTCTAAGAGTTCCCGGAGTCTACATTCCTCCTTCGGATATTACCAATGTCTTGATTACTCAATAATCAACAATATTCTCAAGAGAAACTCGTCCGAGCGTAGCATCGCGTAACAATTACTTCTGGATTACTCCGTTATAATCTCCGCGCTACACCTAAAAGGCCAAGATGGGTTAGGGTTCTACGGTTCCCAACTTCAATGGCTCCCAGGTCAAAAGCAATAATGTCTTCCCGATTACTCGGTAAACAAATATTACGTTCAAAAGGGCCTTCCACTGAGTGGGGGATCTCATGCCTCCTTTTTCGGGATTACACCCTCAAAGTTAACATGACTTTACTGCCCGTCCTATTCCTAAGTGTAACTTAGTCCTTTGTAATCAACACCCAAATAACCATAATATATACATATAACCAAACAAACAAACAAATAATAATAAAAATAGATAAGACAAATTAGGCTTAACCCACTTAGGGATGGACCAGCAAGAGGTCAATCTTTCCCCAACAGAGTCGCCAATTCTGTAGCGGTGAAAATCGGAGATCAAGCTATTAATTAACTTGACTCACAAAAAGCAAGAGTCGCCGCCGCGCTTTATAGCTTCCAAGGGAAAAGAGCGAAATAAAACCCTAAAAAAACATGCAATGTAAAAATAAAAGGTAATACAATGCATTTTTGTAAAGAGATCAAGAGTTCGGGGGTTGGTTATGCAATTGGAAGGTATTAGCACCCAATGCATCTGCGGTACTCCGCAGGAACCTTTTGAAATATCTGTTTTTTGGTTTAAAATTGTTTGTTATGTACAAGGGTGTATGTATCTATAAATATGTTTGCTTAAGGGGAAAAAATGAGTTTTTTATTATTGTGTTCGTGAGGGTTTCGCGACCCTTTGCCTACATATCCAATGAAGGAATCAAAATACCGTAGTTCCTCTAGAAAAAGGTTGATTTGTTTTGTGTTTTTTAGTGGGCGACATCATTCTAGCAATAGGCATGGCCGGTATCGCGGTAGAACGGGGATAACATGCCCTTGGGGGAGTTTGATTTGTTGAGTGTTTTTGCACGTTTTAAAGTATGTTCAAGTATGATTAAAGAGTGTTTTTAATTTTTTATGGTTTGTTCACTTGTTGGTTTTATCTTGCCTAATTACTAACATTTGTACAAAGCAAATAAAATGAAGAAAGATAAAAACCTAAGCTATTACAAACATATCAAAAAGCATAAAAAATATGAAGGAAAAGAAAAAAAAGTAAGAAAAATGGTGTTTTTCGATTCTGGCAGGAGCAAACTTCGACTGGCATCTTGTTGGCCTCCTTCGATTGGGGCTGGAGCAGTGAAGTTCTGTCCTTCGATTGGGACTTTGACAGAGGCGGATTCCTATCCTTCGACTGGACAAAGGCAACAACAAGGTCCTGTCCTTCGATTGGCTTTGGCAGCAGCAAGGTCCTGTCCGTCGATTGGGCCTGGAACCTGTGAATTGTATCCTTCGACTGGGGACTGGCACCGGTGAGGTTCTGTACTTTGATTGGCCTGGAAGTCAGTGAGGGGATGTCTTTCGATTGGACATGGCTTGCCTCCTGGATGTCTCTTTCGTTCGACATGGGGAGTGAGGGTCGAAGCCAGGAGCTTCGTTTCCTGTTTCCTGTTTCCTGTTTTCTTTCAATTCAAACATTAAATAACAACATGGCCTGAGGCCATGCTAATAACAGTTTAACAGTAAAACGAAAGAGCTCAGTTCTAAAAAAATATGTTAAAAAGAAGGTGGAAACGAAAAGAAATTATATTTTACATGTTATGAAATCAAAAAGTTCAAAGTGTTATGTTCATGCTGGAAACGAACAAAGTATTATTTACATGTTATTCCATGAAACGAAAAAATTCAGGGGTAAGAGTGACTTACCTGGATGGAGGCTTCGAATGAGTGCTAGGCAGTAAGGTGGTTGCTTGAATGCTGGATTCGAAAGAGGGGACCAACAGTTGTGCTGGGAATCCTGGATTCGAAGGAAGGGAAAAAGCAAACGTGCTTCTTTGATTTGAAGGAGGTTGCAGTATGGTTTTTTCTTCAGAATCGAAGGAAGTAAATGTTTGGGATTTTTTTGTTTGTTCTCACAAGTATTGAAGGGACTTGAGAGATTTTTATGTTTGAGAATTTTTGCAGATTTCTACAGTGTTTGAGAAAATTTGGGAGAGGTTCGTCTGGCCCAAAGATCCTCTAAAAAATCCTCCTCTGAAATGTGTGTGAAGCCTTGTATTTATAGGCGAGGTGGCTGGAGTTTTAGGGGGAAAACAAAATAATGTTTGAACAGTTAGGGAATGCTGTTTCGACCCTTTCTCCTACGCAACTCTTGTGCACTCCTTTTTGGGCAAGTACAGGACTGTTGTAGCAGGCTTTTCAGTGTTTTGGAGTTTAGTGGTTGGTGGGTGCAGGCTCAGTAGTGTTTGTTGCATGGCAGTACAGTGGTCCAACTTGTGAATCGAAGGAGGTTGTACTGCCCATCGAAGCTTGTGGATCGAAACCAACATATTGCTCAATCGAAGATTGTTGATCGAAAGAAGCAATGTTATGCAATCGAAGCTTGTGGATCAAAGGGAGACTGTTGCCCAATCGAAACATGCTTGCAGGCAGCAAATTTTGTCTAGGTCGAAGTAGGCTTGCAGGCAGCTACTTGTCCAAATCGAAGTAGGCTTAAACTTGCATTCGAAGGAGGTTTTGAGTTCAAAATGAAGGACATGCCCAAGCTGCATTCGAAGGATACCTGTCAACACATGAAATCAAAGAAACAAAAAACACATTTCGTGCTTGATTAGAAGTTAGTGATATATAGGCAAAAAATGTTCAAAACACTTGACAATTTCTGCACAATCAATGCTCAAAGGTGAGAGGTTGAAAACCAACTATATTTAGTGACCTTGACCTTTGTATAAAAATGCAAAAATGCAAATGGGATCTTAGGTCAAAAATTGGGGTACAAGAATTACTAAGCTATTACAAAAATATTATGGGAGGGGGGAATACAAATTTGAATGGGGATTTGCAAGATTGTAAACCTAAATAAATTATTACAACCAAATCGAATTTGTACAAGTATTAGAATAAAATACAATATTTAAAGATGCAATATAATGTACATGTAAGAAAAGATTTTTGTCTTGTTTTTATGTAAAAGAAATTTTAATCTAAACCTAAAAATATAAGGAAAAGAAATTAATTTTTAGAAGGGAGGCTTAACCCTAATTATTATTTTAAAAGAAAATAAAACTCTTATATACTATTTTTTATGTATTTATGTTAAAATAATAAATAATATTGTATATAAAAATATAAAGTTTTTATATATGCAAAAATAAATATGTATAAGTATGGGATGAAAAGGAAATAAATAAATTAAACTAAATATATTTTAATTATATTTTACAAGTTTATTAAGAAAATATATGATATATATTAAAAATAAAATATATTTTTATGTGAAAAATAAACTAAAATAAAATAAAAAATGCAATATTATGAAATTTATATTTTTTTGGATTTCTATACATTAAAGAAAATATTAATGAAAACAAAAATAAATTAAATAAAAATGTATGAAAAAATAATGGACCAGGGGGTATAGCAAGCAAACTAGAGACAACATGTTAGCAAAAAAAACTATGCCCCAAAGGATTAAGCCCAAACTTGCAAAAAATATAAAAAATGGAAAGAAGGAAAATCTGAAAAAACAAAAGTAGCACCCAGGTTCGAACCTAGGACATGGGTCTCACCAGCGCGCTACTTTTCCACTGGGGTGACTATACATCCATTTATTTAAGTGAAACGAAAATAATATAACATGAACAAAGTCCTTGCCCTGTACTTCATCTTCTTCCCCAAGTTTGACCAGATGTCCTGTAACTCTCTCATTCTTCCATGAAAATGAAAACTCATAAGATGAAAGTTATAGTATTTGATCTCACGATTCTAACCATATAAGTTATGTAAGCTAACAATCAAAGATCAGAGAGAATTTTAAAAGCCCTAAATTAAAACCTAATTTTTTTCATAAACTTCAAGTTCTAAATTCTCTCAACTCAGGCCAAATAAATGTAAGATAAAGATATGTACAACTTTGTTGTAATGAGGACTACATTATTTATTCACAAATCGTGGCCTATGGTTGCCTGTACAAAGAGGTAGAAGTTGATATTTTACCTCCTTCAGTTGAAATCGTGGATGGAACTGGAGTGAGTTTGATGGAGGCCCGATGCTTGCTTGAGCTTCCTTGAACCTCCCTGAATGTGTTCCAACTATTGCCTTGCTTTGAAAGTGTCTGAAACTCCTTGGCCAAGTCAACCTGCAAGCTTTGAAAACAAAAATGGCAGATGATGGAAAAGGGGTTACAGTACAGGGATGAAGGTCTGGATTGGTTAGATATCAAGTAGGTAAGATGTTTTGATGATCAAGACTTGAAACGCACGAGCCAAATGAGAGATTGGTATGCTTATGCAAAAACTGCAAGTCTTGACAATTTTATTGTGTTTTTGAGTTTGAGAGTGTTTTAGGCTTCCAGTCACCGTGTCTTGTGTTGTATTATGTTTGTATAATAGTATGGAATTAATTTCTAGTCAGCCCTCCAACAGATGTGCTGACTCTAGCCTTTTTGCAACCTTTCTTGCTTTTGAAGTAAAGTGAATGGACAAGGCTTACCATGCTTGTTATCACAATTAAGTTTAAACATAGCTGACATTGTAGCTAGAGCGTCTGCTAGCTAATTTTCTTCTCGCGGGAAATGCTTGAAGGTAATCTGCTCAAAATGTGGTAGCAATGTCAAAACATGTTCTTTGTAAGGGATAAAGTTTGGGTGCTTAGTGTCCCATTCTCCTTTGATCTGACTGACAACCAAAACTGAATCTCCAAACACGTCTAAAGATTTGACTCCCAAGTCTATGGCAACCTTGAGACCAAAGATGCATGCTTCGTATTCCGCCATATTGTTCATACAGTTGAAGCAAAGTCTGGCAGTAAAGGGAGTATGACACCCTTCTGGGGATATGAGTACATCACCGATACCGTTACCAAGTGCATTGGATACCCCATCAAAGAACAGGGTTCATCAGGATCCTTGTTCAAGTCTGTCATATGGTCTGAGTTCTTCACAATTGTCTAATGTCATGATGTATTCATCCGGGAATTCAAATTTCATGGACTGATAATCTTCTACAGCTTGATGAGCAAGATGATCAGCTAGCACACTGCCTTTTATAGCTTTCTGGGTAGTGTACTGTATGTCATATTCTGTTAGGATCATCTGCCATCTAGCTATCCTTCCAGACAAAGCAGGCTTTTCTAAAATGTACTTTATCGGATCCATCTTAGATATCAACAAAGTAGTATGAGTCAGCATATATTGTCTTAGCCGGTGAGCAGCCCATTCCAGAGCGCAACAAGTTTTCTAGAGCAGTGAATATCTGGTTTCACAGTCGGTAAACTTTTTGCTCAGGTAGTAAATAGCGTGCTCTTTTCGGCCAGACTCGTCATGCTGCCCCAATACACACCCCATTGAGTTCTCTAAAACGGTCAGATACATCATCAGTGGTCTTCCCTCGACTGGTGGCATCAAAACAGGAGGCTCTTGTAAGTACTCTTTGATCTTTTCAAAAGCAATCTGACATTCATCATTCCATCTGACCACTTGATCTTTCTTCAATAGTTTGAAGATTGGTTCACAAGTAGCTGTTAGGTGAGAAATGAATCTGGCAATATAGTTCAGGCGTCCCAAGAATCCTCTGACCTCGTTCTCATTACGAGGAGCAGGAATTTCTTGTATCGCTTTAACCTTGGCAGGATCAACCTCGATGCCTTTGTTGCTGACAACAAAACCTAGGAGTTTACTGGACCGCACTCCGAATGTGCACTTGTTTGGATTCAACCTTAGTTTGTATTCTTTCAATCTCTCAAACAACTTTTGCAAATGACCAAGGTGCTCCTCTTCAGTTTGTGATCGGGCTATCATGTCATCTACATAGACCTCTATCTCATGATGTATCATATATCGAAATAAGGCTACCATGGCGCGTTGATAGGTGGCCCCAACATTCTTCAGTCTGAATGGCATCACTTTGTAGCACAATGTCCCCCATTGGGTGACAAATGTAGTTTTCTCCATGTCCTTAGGTGCCATTTTGATTTGGTTGTAACCTGAGAATCCATCCATGAAGGAAAATACTTTGTGCTGGGCCGTATTGTCAACCAGGATATCGATGTGGGGAAGTGGAAAATCATCTTTAGGACTGGCCCTATTTAAATCTCTATAATCCACGCACATTCGTACTTTGCCGTCCTTTTTAGGCACGGGAACAATGTTGGCAACCCATTGAGGATAAGAAGTGACAGCCAAGAATCCAGCATTGAAATGTTTCATGACTTCCGCTTTGATCTTCTCTGACATGTCAGGTCTCATGCGGCGGAATTTTTGTTTCACTGGTGGACAGTCTTCTATTGTTGGCAGACGATGTACCACAATGTCTGCATCAAGTCCTGGCATGTCTTTGTATGACCAGGCAAAGATCTCAACATAATCATGCAAAAGCTGAATTAGACGCTGCTTGACACTCGAATCTAGATTGGCACCCACCTTGATTTCCTTTTTATTTTCCTCGGTACCCAAGTTGATTGTATCCAACGGTTCCTCATGAGGCTGAATAGCTCTTTCCTCTTGTTGTAGTAGTCTGGCCAATTCCCCTGGTACTTCACAATCTTCCTCACCTTCGTCTTCAGCTTGGTAGATTAGATCTTCAGAGTCACTAAAGGCCATAGCAGTATCGTTACCCATGGGATCCGGAATGGAGGGGTACCTGCATTTGTGAGTGTGGGTGTGTGTAAGGGTATAACCATCTTTAAACAATAAAATGTAAAAGAAAAACAATGAGCACAAAAGGTTTGTATGTGAAAAAAACGTCCATGATTCATTGAATGTCATATGAAGATGAAATAAAAACCCTTACAAATGGACTATTGTGCCTCGGGTAAGACACAAGGTTTTTAACGTGTGAATTGTTCGTGAATATTACAAGTCCAATAGAAATGTAAAAGATAAATTACTGAGAGATGAAAGTTATTGGGACAAAGTCTCTGGCTTCCCAATTGCGAAGTCCTCCGTTAACAGTAGGAAATATCCAATCCTCCAAGCTGCCATCTTCTTCACCATCTTCCACTGCGTTGACCTCTTGGTTGCTAATCTTCAGAGGTGGCCCTCCAACACGGGCACGACACACAACCTTTTGAGCATTTGAAGTAAACCCTAAGCCAAACTTGTCATATTTATACGGAATGTCTGGAAGCTTCCCCCAGATGGTGCATCCACCCTCCTCTACTACTGCCTTGGTGTCCTTTAGAGATGACATCCGAAGCGGAGGTCTTGTGATCTTGGGGATTTGGGATACCGCCTTGGTTACTGCTACCTCTTGAGAGACTTCTTCGAAATGTTGAAAAGGGGTTTCAATGAACTCGCCATCCAACTCCACATACCGGAAAGAACTTAGATGGCTAATCATGTACTCTTCCTCTCCGTAGACAGTGATAATCTTTCCATGTACCGGGTATTTCAGCATATGATGCAGTGTAGAGGTGACAACACCGACATTATGGATCCAGGGCCGTCCTAGCAGACAGGAGTAAGAGGGGTGGATGTCCATTACATAGAAAGTTGAGTTGAAAGTCTGAGTTCCCACTTTTATGGGGATGTCCACCTCCCCGTGGACCATCCTCTTTGAGCCATCAAATGCTCTTACGACTATGTTACTGGGTTTCAATGTTAGTCCTTCGCAATCCAACCTGTCGAGAGCTTTTTTCGGTAATACGTTCAAAGATGAGCCAATGTCCACCAAGACATGAGCCAGAGTTGTTCCTCTACACTCCACAAAGACATGCAATGCCTCGTTGTTCTTTCTCCCTCTTGGTGTCAGATCGGCATCAGATAAGCCTAGGCCGTTATCAGCTGTCAAACTAGCCACACAATCTTGGAATTGGTCAGCAGATGTCTCTTGTGGCACATGGGCTTTCTTCAGAAACTTCACCAGAGTTTTCGCATGTGCCTCAGAACACAGCAACAATGCTAGCATGGAGATCTTGAGGGGAGTTTTCCCCAACTGTTCAACCACGTCATAGTCACTCTTCTTTATTATTCTCAGGATCTCCTCCATTTCTTTCTTGGAGGTTTCGAGGATAGTCAGTGGTTGAGCCTTCGTCCGGACAGGCTCTTCTTGAATACTTTTTCCTCGAATTTCAGTAGTAGAAGTGTTGGTAGGGATAACAGCAGGGGTTGTGTCATCTTTGCCAGTAGGAGCACTTGCAGATATGATTATTGGTATGGAGGTAACCTTTGGAACAACCACGGGTCCAAAAACTGCCTTTGGAGGGGCAATTTCTGGAGAGAAGATTCTACCGCTACGGGTAATATTGATGGTTCCGAAAATATTGATAATGTTGGAGTCTTCTTCTCCGGAGCTCACTTTTTCGGCGGTCAGCCCATCTTGTTTGATACCATGGTAGTAGATGTCTCCACCGTAATTCCACGACACTGTTTTGTCTGATTCATACGGGACCAGCCCGAGCATTGTGATTATAAGAGGGGTAGTTTTTGGAACTGATGTAATCCTAACAGGTCTTTTGGGAACCCTGGAAGGATTGACGGAGATGGTTATGATTGAAACGTCTTTAATAGGGACAGGTGAAATAGGAGCACTTTCAAACAGAATCTCTTGGTTGTCTATCAAGCGTTGAATGCCTGTCTTCAACAAAGGGAAAACAGTTGGTGAGGATAAGCAAAGATGGCAGTCTTCATTACAACCTGGGAATACCCTAGCTTTCAAAAAATTTATCTTAATGATTAGGAGCGGAGTCACGAGTACATCAACTGTGGTAATAAATAAATCTTCTTCGATAGCACTGGTGTTGTGACCATGCCTAGGCATAGGAGCGGAGATGACGTTTGGTTTCTCGGGCACATCAAATTCAATCTCTTTTTCATCTATAAGGTCTTGAATTTTGTTTTTCAGGGCCCAACAGTTATTGGTGTCGTGACCCGGACTTTCGGAATGATATGCGCATTTGGAATTCGGGTGATAATGAGGGGACGCAGTGTTGGGATTCTTTGGAGCTTCCTTTAAAGTTTCCATATTAGATTTCAGAAGATGTGGTAAAACTTGAGCTAGAGTCATATTAATTCCGGTGAATTGTCGGACTGGCCTTTCCACCCTCAGTTGGTTACTTCTTGGTTGATCAGATGTAGGCTTTGGGATCATAACGGCCTCTACCATTGGTCGGCGTTCAGCTCTCCCTTGATTCCTTTGTTGATAAATAGCAGATACCTCCTTCTTCCCAATGAAAGGTTTTCTCACAACTGTAGAGGCAGAAGAATCCTTCTGAATCTTTCCACTTTTTATGCCAGCTTCCACCCTCTCTCCGGTTAGTATTAACTCAGTAAACTCAACAGATGAGCTCCCAATCAAATGGTTGAAGAAAGGGCCCGATAGAGTGCCTAAGAACATATCCATCAACTCCCTTTCAGACAGAGGTGGTTGCACTCTCCCAGCTAGATCTCTCCATTTCTGCGTGTAATCTTTGAAACCCTTATTTGAAGCCATAGGCATACTCTGAAGTTGAGTGCGGGTAGGCGCCAAATCTGCATTATACTGGTATTGTTTATATAAAGCTGCGGCAATGTCTTCCCAGTTGTGGACGTCGACCCTTTCCAATTGGTAAAACCAATCGAGTTGTGTTCCAGATAGGCTATCTTGGAAAAAATGCACCCATAGGTCTTTATCGGCGAAGTGCGGCTGAATCTTTCTCACATATGATCGGAGGTGCATCTTAGGACATGACACCCCATCATATTTTGCAAACAACGACACTTTGAACTTTGGTGGGATCACAATTCCCGATACTAGTCCCAATTCTTCAAAGTCTAGACCCGGCACCCTCTGTATTTCCATAGCGTTCAGACGCTCTTCAAGATGTCTGTACTTATCATCTGCAGGGGGATACTGTTCCTCGGAGTAGTCTTCCTCTTCTTCTTCCTCCTCAGATTTTGATGGAACCACTGTTTCCTTTCCTTTTCCTTCTCCTTCATCAGATGTTGTTGCGAAATTCAAGGTTCTTCTAGTTTGTCCTTGAAACCTTCTCCCCATGATTACAACACCGGTTGGTTTATTCTCTTTCTTTTTTTTCTCTTTTGCCAACAGAGTCTTCAGCTCCTCTTGTCCTTTGGCCAGGGTTGTGAGTAACTGTTGAAACTGCATGTTTTGAGCTTGAAGATCTTTGACTGTCTGTTCGAGATCCATCTTACTGAAATAAACAGTAGAGAGATAAGGAAACTTGTTGCAAAAGACCTATTTATGTTATGATGAATGGTATGTGCGTATGTAATGTTTTCAAGGATTTTTAAAAGATTCAAGTTCGTTTAGACAAAAAAAAGAAACACACGTTATATTAATAAAATAGAGTTTGAATACATCAATGCTCCTTGGGCAGAATAATACAACACTCTAAGATAAAAAGGTAGTACGCATCCTCTTTGGCGCTATGTAGACATTTAGAGCCTGCTCCTCATGAAGTAGCCTAGTGAGTTCCAAAACCTTCTTCTCGCTTGCGTAGAATTGGGCTTCGAAAGTATCTCGCTCTCCTTTGAGTTGTATCTAATCCCTTTGTAGGTCTTCAAGAGATATGGGCATGTCAGGATGTAGGATAGTGTATGGAACTTCTCCTTCCTTAACAGGCTCAATAATCACGGGGAGAATGGAAGGATAAGGCATCATAAGACTTTGAGTGCAGGTTCGTACCCACTTGAGGTAAGGCTCAAGAGGGATGGAATTCTTGTGTCCCAAAGTCTTGCTATCCACCTTGTTTAGCATCCTACAAGCTCGGATGAATCTCTGGCGAAGACCTTGATTGTTGTTGTCGTAGTCGAATACCAAGCCTTGAATCAACATCTCATATGGGCCATCCCTTCGGGCATAACCAAACTATCTTAGAGCTAAACATGGGTTGTAGGTGATGCCTCCCTTAATGCCAAGTAGAGGGACATTATGGAATTCACCACAATGGTCAACAATGATAACATTCTCTTTGGATCGAGAGCACCAATGAATATCTGAATGTTTGAGCGTCATTAACCTTTGTAACCACCTTAAACTTTGCTCATTTTTTAGGACTGATTGGGGAAGATGAGAAATAAACCATCTTTCCAGGAGAGGAGTGAAACACATAAGGACACCTCTTTTCCTCATTGTACGAGTGTGAAAAGAGTGTAAGATATCTCCAAGCAATGTAGGCACCGGGTTGCGTGACATGAAGATTTTGACGGCACTCACATCTATGAGTTGGTTAGGATTGGGGAACAAGACCATCCCACAGATAAGAAGAGCCACAATTTCCTCAAATGCTTGCAAGTCCAAGGAATTCTAACAGCTTTGAGCCTTCTCAAACATAAACTTTGCTAAGAAGCCTTTGACACCACTTCTTGTTTCCCAATGAGTTGTGACATCTGATGAGTGCAAGTGCAGATCTTGAGCAATCTCTTCTGGCTTTGGATCTCTTTCCATACCGTTGAAAGGTAGTTGATTGAGAATGGGAATCCTCAAGAGTTGAGAGAATTATTCCAAAGTGGGCACAAGCTGATAGTCGGGAAATGTGAAGCAATGATGCAAAGGGTCAAAGAACTGGAAGAGCAACTTCATCATATCCTCCTCTGTGTTAGAGGTGACCAAGTTGAGTAGACGACCATGCCTCTCGGTGAATGGAAAGTTCTCAGGGATCCTTGAAGCTAGCTCCTTAAGTTATGGAGGTATTCTTACAAGGTTGATTTGGATAGTTTTCTTGCAAAGTGAATCCATATCCTAGAAAACAAGAACAAAGATGAATCTCCAAAATCCTTGAAATGGTTAGTGAATGCATATGATGTTCATGATGTCCATGATGTTATGTACAAGTATGCATATACAAGCAAAGCAAACAAGTTCTTAGTTTAGGCTTGCATGGAGTTTGTAGGTAAGTACCCTCTTGAAGTTTAGTTGGCTCAACCTGTCCTAGTAATAGTAATCAGGTTCTAAGGAGCTAAATATCATTGGTTTGTTTCCTTGGTCATTGTTTTAGCACAAACCTCTTTAATGGCGACCGAAATATCCCAAGAAACCAAACCTCAATGAGTGTAGTATCGAGTATCTACCAACTTCGGACTGCACCAAAGCCGGTCATCTCACTACATCCTAAAGGCCAAGTTGGTCAAGTAAAGGTTCTAGAAGTTCATTAGTGCTTCATGACATCACTCAGCGGCCCCGTATTCTATTCGATTAACTCAAAGGCTACTGGTACCCATAAATATGTTGCACTAACGTAGCTATTGCTTAGACCATGTCGGTATACCCCACACAGTTTCCACAATATATTGCTACTTACCTATAAGGCATCCCAAATCCGGGTAGAGGATTCAAACCCAAACAAAGAACCATACTGTAAAGCATACAAATCAAACAATGTAAGCAAGTAAATGTGATCTAACCCTAAGGTAACCCCACTTTTAGAATGATTCCCCAGCAGAGTCGCCAGTTCAATGATACGGTGGGATTCAAATGTTGCAGTTAGCAAGAGTCGGCACCGACTTTTCTTTTATCCAAAAGGAAAGGTGAAAAAGCACAGGAAAGACCTTTGAGATGTTTTCTTGAGTTCGGGGGGTAGATTATGAAAATGGAAGGTATTAGCACCCTTTTCATCCATGGTTTTCCATGGGCTCTTAGTTACTTTCTTAGATCACTTGCTTTTGTTGTTTGAAATTGTGTTTGGTGTGGTTTTGAAAGTATTTTGTAAAAGAGGCCATTCGTTTAGGCAATATTTGTAATGATTCTCGTTCGTAAGAATGTAGACAAAGATGTTTGTCTTTTTGAAAATGTTTTCATTGTTTGGAAATGTGTGTGTTTGTTTTGAAAATGGAAAGGATAGTTGTTTGAAAAATAGAGCAAGTTACTAGAAGTAATCTATCTACTAAAATGACTTTCTTGTTTATTTTCTATTCCTTTGACATTGTTGTCTTACCATTAATTTGGTAAGCAACCCTATTTTTGGATGTAAACGGGACGGGCGTGGGTCATCGTATAACCAGGATTAGCAATGTTGCAAAGTATCTTAGCATTTTTGAGGCACCAAGATCATTTTTGTAAGGCAACCTTGAATAGAGTCATCGAGGGACTATGATCTTATACTTGTTTGTTTTGCTAAGATACTTCGCATGCGTAATATGGCCATTTTTTTTGTATAAGGCAACCAAGTTGAGAAACCCTAAGGATGCTTGTGTGCAAGTGTATTATTTTCATGCTTTGATTTTATCTTGTATTTAGGGTTTTCTATTTTGCTTTGTTTTGATCTTATCATACAAACCCTATTTACTAATCATGGCATGTAAAGCGGTAAATTGCGTAATGTAAATATTACTAAGCTATTACAATAATTTTATGGGATGGGGGAATACAAATTTGAATGGGGATTTGCAAGAATGTAAACCTAAATAAATTATTACAACCAAATCGAATTTGTACAAGTATTAGAATAAAATACAATATTTAAAGATGCAATATAATGTACATGTAAGAAAAGATTTTTGTCTTGTTTTTATGTAAAAGAAATTTTAATCTAAACCTAAAAATATAAGGAAAAGAAATTAATTTTTAGAAGGGAGGCTTAACCTTAATTATTATTTTAAAAGAAAATAAAACTCTTATATACTATTTTTTATATATTTATGTTAAAATAATAAATAATATTGTATATAAAAATATAAAGTTTTTATATATGCAAAAATAAATATGTATAAGTATGGGATGAAAAGGAAATAAATAAATTAAACTAAATATATTTTAATTATATTTTACAAGTTTATTAAGAAAATATATGATATATATTAAAAATAAAATATATTTTTATGTGAAAAATAAACTAAAATAAAATAAAAAATGCAATATTATGAAATTTATATTTTTTTTTGGATTTCTATACATTAAAGAAAATATTAATAAAAACAAAAATAAATTAAATAAAAATGTATGAAAAAATAATGGACCAGGGGGTATAACAAGCAAACTAGAGACATCATGTTAGCAAAAAAAACTATGGCCCAAAGGATTAAGCCCAAACCTGCAAAAAATAGAAAAAATGGAAAGAAGGCAAAATGTGAAAAAACAAAAGTAGCGTCCAGGTTCGAACCCAGGACATGGGTCTCCCCAGTGCGCTACTTTGCCACTGGGGTGGCTATACATCCATTTATTTAAGTGAAACGAAAATAATATAACATGAACAAAGTCCTTTCCCTGTACTTCATCTTCTTCCCCAAGCTTGGCCAGATGTCCTGTAACTCTCTCATTCTTCCATGAAAATGAAAACTCATAATATGAAAGTTGTAGTATTTGATCTCACGATTCTAACCATATAAGTTATGTAAGCTAACAATCAAAGATCAGAGAGAATTTTAAAAGCCCTAAATTCAAACCTAATTTTTTCAGAAACTTCAAGTTCTAAATTCTCTCAACTTAGGCCAAATAAATGTAAGATAAAGATATGTACAACTTCGTTGTAATGAGGACTACATTATTTATTCACAAATCGTGGCCTATGGTTGCCTGTACAAAGAGATAGAAGTTGAGATTTTACCTCCTTCAGTTGAAATCATGGATGGAGCTGGAGTGAGTTTGATGGAGGCATGATGCTTGCTTGAGCTTCCTTGAACCTCCCTGAATATGTTTCAACCCTTGCCTTGCTTTGAAAGTGTTTGGAACTCCTTGGCCAAGTCAACCTGCAAGATTTGAAAACAAAAATGGCAGATGATGGAAAAGGGGTTATAGTACGGGGATGAAGGTCTGGATTGGTTAGATATCAAGTAGGTAAGATGTTTTGATTATCAAGACTTGAAATGCACGAGCCAAATGAGAGATTGGTATGCTTATGCAAAAACTGCAAGTCTTGACAGTTTTCTGGTGTTTCTGAGTTTGGGAGTGTTTTAGGCTTCCAGTCATCGTGTCTTGTGTTGTATTATGTTTGTATATTAGTATGGAATTAGTTTCTAGTCAGCCCTCCAACAGATGTGCCAGCTCTAGCCTTTTTGCAACCTTTCTTGATTTTGAAGTAAAGTGAATGGACAAGGCTTACCATGCTTGTACTTGCTTTCTTAGGGTTGGTATATACTTGTACAAATTGCTTTACGCCTGTAAGACTTGTATGTGCAATGGAGACAGGTTCAATGCTCAAGAATTGGAAAGTGACAAAAGTTGAGCTTTTTCAAAATGGCAATGGTCACTTTATGCCATTTATGGAATTACAACTTGGGTAATGGCTCTAGGGCTTGGATCAAAGCTTTGTCAACTGAGTAAGAATTAAATTAAGGAGTAAGGAACAAGTTTGGGACCTGTAAAGCATGGATTAGGCAGCATAGGTACTGATTGGAACTTTGTTCTTCATGAAATGGCTTGGACAAAAAGTGAGAAATTGCCAACTTCATCTCTTTGATTCTCTCTACTCAAAAATGATCTTGAGGAGTTCTTGGACAATTTTGAAAGCTTGCAATGTGCTCTTGAGGATTTCTTGGAACTAGGTGAAAAATTGCCATGAAGTTGGGTCCAAAACCTGCCTAAATTAGGGCAAAATTTCACTAAGTTATTTAGTTCATGAGCATGTATTCATAAATTTATATCTTGAGATCCAAGCATGTTTAGAGAAAAGTGTGTGAAGCAAAGTTGTATATTTCATGGAGGTCTACAACTTTCATGTTGGGAACTTTGTTTGAATCATATGCATCATGGTGAAAAATTGGCCTAAAGTTGAGAAAAAATAAGAAATTTTCTATACTTAGAAAATTTCTAAGTTAAGAAAAATTTCAAATTTAAACCCTAATCTTCAAACTTGGATTTCTTGATGAACAAGTTTCACATTTTTACATGTTTTGATGAATTGTGACCCTTGACACTTGATTTTTACCAAAAAGTCAAAGTTTGACTTTTCAGTGTACAGTTGGCTTTTGATCAGTTGACTGCAAATTTCATCTGTCAATCCAATGAAATTGAAATGTTTTGAGCCATGTAAATAGGTCAAGATGGTGTAATTTAATCCTTGAAATCATGATTTAACTCAATTGGTCATTTGCTAGGTTAAAAATTAGAAATTGCCCTTCCTTAGTCAAAACCCTAATTTTGACCATTTTTCCCTTTTGATGATTTGATCAAATTTCTTGAGGAATTGTGATCCAAACTTGATAAAATGATATATATGAGTCTAAAATGTTGATTTAGATAAAAAATTATGAAGTTTGACTGTAAATTGGCCATGGTTGACTTTTTTTCCCAATACAACTGATTTTTTGGTCAATTGTCCAATTGAATGATCAAAAATGTGGTTCAAGGCCTGAAACTTGTCATGAGTAATCTTGGGGGTCCATAATGATGTTTGAAAGTCACATGAAGCATTGATAGTCCAAAAATCCTTGTGTAACCTCAAACCCTAATTTTGGGTCATCAGTGCATGATGAGATGCCTTGAGCTGACCAAACCCTAATCCAGTCTTGAGTCAAAGGAATCTTGTGAGAAAAGTCTTGATAAATGAGAGGGAAAGTTTTGAGGTAAAACAGTGCAGTACCATCTTCTCGGCACCAGAGGATTTCTATATGGAGAGAAGACAGAATAATGGATAATGTCAAAGCAGATCAGAGTTACTACATGGCAGAAATAAGCCATGTGGATAAAAGACTCTTTGTCATAAACCTAGAAAACATAAAGCCTTGTTCCCCAATAGGTTTTGCTTATATGCCTTCTTATCAGGAATTTTATTCTTTATATTTGCACCCCACCCATGGATTCTGGTGGGATCGAGAGATCATGGGCGAAGAAGAAGACATAGAGGGGTTACCTAAAGTCCAACCAAGACATAGAGGGGTTGCCTGGAGTCCAACCAACTGGTTAGGGGGAAGAAGACAACTATTATGTCTGAATCCACAACATTGAGAAATATTTCATCTTATGTGGCCGAAAATAGGTTAAAAACAGCCTTAGAGGCTGAAGTTAAATACATAGATGTCAAATTCAAGTTGATACCTACGGACAAAATAGAACAATTTGAATAAACACAATAGAGGTTGTACACTATTTATGAAAAATAGCCCCTGGGATTTGAAAAGGACCCAGCAACGCCAAGCACAAAGATGATGGCACAAGACCCACTCGAAGAAATAGACTTGGGATATGAGACAAACAGAAGACCTACTTACATCAGTGCAAATCTCGATGAAGGACTTAAAGGCGAAGTAATTTAGTTGCTGAAAGAATACAAGGATTGCTTTTCCTGGGATTTATTATACGATGAAAACGTATCCATGGGGGGGGGGGGGGGTGAATAGATATCCAATTAAAAATTCCAGATAAAATTCTGGTTTTGAAATTTTATTTAACAAAGAATGTGAGTGGAAGATTTTCAAAACAAGTCGTCTATACGAGTCGTTATTGGAAGTCGGATATGCAAATATAAAAAATTGAATATGAAATGAATGTAATAAATGGAATTAATATACTTCAATCAATTAACAACTTATTTAACGTTTACAGAAAGTTACTAGTAATGTTATTTTCGATGAAAATAATCAAAAGACTAAACTGAACAATTTGTAGAAAACTTGGCGTGCAACCGATTTTTTAGAATTTTCTTTTGAGTTAAACAAGCTATGCATTTTATCAAACACTTGGTGTGCAATCAAATTTTTAGAAATTTCCTTTGATTTATGTTGATATGAAAAATCACTTATAATCAAAAGTGATTATAAGCAAATCAACACACAATTCAAAACAAAAACAATATCGAAAAATTCCTACGCGTTGATAGATTACTCAATTCTATTTGATAAATTGAAGTATGAAAGTTAAATCAAGTAAATCAATAAGAGAAAAGAGACATGGGTATTTGTCTTCACAGTTCCCCACTTTCTCCCTCACGTGTGGGTACGTCTGTGCCTAATTCTAATGGAATTAGGATAATTCTTGCTATGTAAAAAGTTGATACACGAGAAGTGTTCAAGAGAAACTCCACAAACCCTAATGATTATTTTTTATTCAACCTCTTCTCTTCCTTTGGTCTTGAGAAAGACCATCACATAATAGCTGCCAATTGGTTTTCAGAATCTTGCTACTCTCTGTAATTTATCTCCAAAGCTTTCACGCACCACCAATTTTAACTATTGTAACATAAGACATCAATTCGACTCACCATTCTCGCGCTACTTCCTTTTCGTTCTTTATCAAGAAAGGATCCTTTACATTATTTATCTCCAAAGGATTTCACTAGGCCGCAATCCTCGCTTGAATGTCTTGCACGAAAACCCCCGAATCAATCAATGATCTTGGAGGACAAACCCGAGGTTTTTTCAGATGAAGACCCCTGCAAATCTCAACCCAATATTCTCAGCTACACAAGAACCTAATTGGGAGTTATCAAACCTCGTCTAGATGACACTCAAACAAAAGATCGTTACAATGGAATGTTAATGTGTATGCATAGGTTGGAGGTTGAAGGTGAAAAGCAATTTCAAG
Source organism: Vicia faba (assembly GCA_948472305.1). Lineage (NCBI taxonomy): Eukaryota > Viridiplantae > Streptophyta > Magnoliopsida > Fabales > Fabaceae > Vicia > Vicia faba. The sequence continues at coordinate 1,632,338,905 of OX451739.1, read as the reverse complement.
AACTTTTTATGGTATCATCAAGTTTGAATGATGCATGAAAGATGTATTTATAGTTATGAAAAGATTAGGGAAAAAGAGTAAATTCAGAATTAAAATAAAATAGAAAATTTGTCTTATGAAACAATATGAGTCAGCCTGTAGTTTAAATGAGCTGGCTCATAATGTTAATTTTAACAGCATGAGCCGACCTGAAATGGCATATGAGTCGGTCTGTCCAATATAAAAGAAAACAACTTATCTAGGACAGTACATGAGCTGACCTAAAATCGCTTATGAGCCGGCCTGACCAAAACATAAGAAAACATCTTATCTAGAACAATACAGGAGCTAGCCTGAAATGGCTTATGAGTCGTCCCATAAGTGCATTTTTAGCGCAGAAAATGATTTTTTGAGACTGAGTCAGTTTTGAATATGTCTCCAATAATTCCTGAGACCTCTAAATTCTTAGGGTGCCACCCATACTCAGATACCTCACCATATACATATATGCTATATTCTTGTAGTTTTAACATCATGCAAAAAACATATGGACGAAGGTTGCACTCACATACTCCCCCTTTTTGATTATGGCAAAACTGCAATGATGCTGGCATTTCGTGTTTATTTGACGCTCCCCCTAACTATGTGCTTCCCAACTTCATCTAGCATATAGTTCTCCCCATTTGACAACATCAAAAAGAGCACAAGCATATCATTATAAGTATCGTAGTATTCCATAACAATTAATATATCATACAAAGGTGATTTTGCATAGAAGAGCAAATATATATATATATATATATATATATATATATATATATATATATATATATATATATATATATATATATATATATATATATATATATATATATATATATATATATATATATATATATATATATATATATATATATATATATATATATATATATATATATATATATATATATATATATATATATATATATATATATATATATATATATATATATATATAATGGTGTGAAATAAATTGATAAATAACTGGAAAACAACATTCCAACATATGTAATGTAATTTTATAAAGAATAAACAAAGTAAGTAAGAGCAAACTTTTCAAGTTGCGTCTATAGCATCACAATTACGTAACACAACATAATGAAACTCCCGATGCCGCACGCGCATATGCCTAGCATAGCAACAATAAAATGTCCTACTAAACAAAAATAAAGATGTTTAACATACCATGTAACCAACAACAACAAGAAACACATATTGCACATAACAAACATATAATTAACTCACGCGCAAGTGCAAGAAATAAAAAATAAACAAAACACATGCTTGCATAACAAGAACAAACATATACAAATGTAAAAGAATTAATACATGAAGTCATTATAAGAATATAGATTAAGAGCACACAATGGTTATCAATCAATTTTTTTTGGAAATGAACATTCATGGTTTTCATCATTTGAGAGAATATCAACCATTTTTGGAAATGAACAAGTAACATGCATTAAGGCAAATCTTACTTTCAAGGTGAAATTGACACGATATTACCTCACTCTTGATGGAATGGAAGTTGCACTTACATGATGTGAAATACTCAAACAAAGAGTTAATGTTAAAATATAAGTGCAAGTAACAAGATTGGATTAAGTAACATTGGAGATATCAATAATCCCCAATTTCCCATGTAGGTTGATAAATGATTCTATAGCGAGAGATTTAGTGAAAATATCGGCAAGTTGATTTTTACTATCAACATGTTCAAACACAACATCCCCTTTTTCAACATGACCGTGAAGGAATTTGTGACGTATCTCGATATGTTTAGTACGAGAATGTAGCACAAGATATTTGGTTAGATTAATAGCACCTGTGTAGTCGCACATGATAGGAATACATGAAATTCTAATATCAAAATCAAGTAGTTGTTTCTTAAGCCACATAATTTGTGCTAAACAACTACTAATTGCCACGTATTCCGCCTTGGCCATTGACAAACAACGAAAACTTTTCTTTTGATATGGAAACTAACCAAGGATTTTGAGAATATGTGACAAGTTCCGCTAGTACTTTTCCTATCCAATTTACAACCGGAAAAATCAGAATCGGAGTAACCAACCAAGCTACAATTATTTACCTTGGAATACAAACGTTCAAACTTAGAGGTACCAATAAGGTACCGTAAAATACATTTAACCGCTTTTAAGTGTGATTCCTTAGGAACAGATTGATATCATGCACACATACAAACACTAAACATAATATCAGGCCTAGATGCGGTATGGTAAAGAAGAGATCCAATCACACCTCTATACCTTTTGACCTCAAGATCCTTACCCTTTTCACCTCTATCCAAGTTACCATTTGTTGCCATAGGTGTGTCAATTTCCTTTACACCGTCCACACATAATCTTTTAAGTAATTCGAGACAATACTTGGTTTGACAAACAAATGTTCCTTCATCGAGTTGCTTAATTTGTAGTCCAAGAAAGTAGTTTAACTCTCCCATTAGACTCATTTCAAACTCTCCATGCATAAGTTTAGAGAACTCCTTGATAATATGCATGTTAGTTGATCCAAAAAAGATATCATCAATATTAATTTGAACGAGTAAAATGTGTTTTCCTTGATGTTTAATAAAGAGTGTAGTGTCTACCTTCCCTCTAGAGTATCCTTGATCTATCAAGAACTTTCTAAGTCGGTCATATCATGCCCTAGGGGTTTGTTTAAGACCATACAAAACATGTTTTAGCTTAAAACCATGATTAGGAAACTCATAATTTTCAAAACCAGGAGGTTGTCAAACATAAACTTCTTCACTTATGTATCGGTTAAGGAGCACACTTTTAACGCCCATTTGATATAATTTGAAGTTCTTAGAGCATGCATACACTAATAAAAGGTGTATAGCCTCGAGTCGGGAAACCAGAGCATAAGTATCCTCATAATCACTGCCTTCCTCTTGGTTCTATCCTTGAGCCACAATATGAGATTTATTTCTCGTTATCACAACATGTTCGTCAAGTTATTCCTAAATACCCATCGAGTGCCTATAACTTGATGATTTTTTAGACGAGGGACAAGGTCCCAATACATCATTTATTTGAATTTGATTCAATTATTCTTGCATAGCCATAAGCCACTGCTCATCAAGTAAGGCTTCCTTAGAATTTTTAGGTTCAACTTGTGATATTTACACGCGGTGATACCAAAAATTAATTATCTTAGAGCGCGTTGTTACCCCTTTTATGATATCACCAATAATGTTGTCGATAGGATGATCTTTGGAGGTTCTCCACTCCAATGGAAGACCATCACCTTCTTGTTGACTTCGGCCATCGTCCTTATTTTCTTGTTGTCATCTTCTGTTAGAACAATGTTTGAATCTACTACCCTATATTTAAGTTTTGATGATAACAAAGTGAAAAGATATAGTATTTAAATGTTTCATGTTTGAACTATCTGCTGCCTAAAATTATTATGTTCTGACTTGCAGATACTCTGATGGATATAAGCAAGATCACGTTTATTCAGCATCAGAATTTGATTTCATACACCAGCATCAGAAGTTGCTACATCAGAACGTCAAGATCAGATGATCAACTCACGCACACGCTGGAGCTTGATGAACAGAACTGCGCTTAAACACTCTGATACAGAAACAATAGTTCATCAGCAGCGAAGCAGAATCAGAATGAGCCAAGCCAGAACTTGCGTTAAAGAAGCAACGGTACTGTGCATTGAAAGCTAATTAATTCCAACGGCTTCATTCTAGACAAGATCTGCTCAAAAAGGAAAGCTTGTTATTAGCATTGAATCAAGAATATTGCATTCAACGTTCATCTTCTCAAGTGCTATATAAACAAGGCTTCGAAGATTATAATGGGTAATGCTCTCAAAATCTCTACACGCACAAAGCTGAACCATAATCTTCATTCTACCAGTTTTGCTAAACCATACTCTGATATTCTATTTCTGTTTAGCAATCTAGTTTCTAAGCTTAATTTGTGTATACATCACAGTTGTGATAAAGTTTTGTAGAAAACATCCACACACATTGTTTTATACCTTTGTAAGAAAGTGTTGCCTTGACAAACCGGGTTGTGGTTTGAATCAAGAAGGCTTTAGCAGTTGTTAAAGCAGTCTGTAATATTCAGTTGAATATAGTGAATTAAGACCTCGTTGGAGAGAGGCGAAATCACCTTGACGGGTGGACTGGAGTAGTTTGAGATCAAACGAACCAGGATAAAAATATCTTGTCAATTGCTTTAGATTTCAGTTTTACAATTCAACCCCCCTTCTTGTGTTTTTCACCCCTTCAATTGGCATTAGAGCGCCTGGTTCTGAGCTAAAACACTTAACCGTGTCAGTACAAGATCCAGCGTCAGAAAAACACAATGGCAGGAAACAATTCTCACTTCAGCAATGACAACAATGAGGACAGAGACAGATTCAGTGGCAAACCTCCAGTCTTTGATGGAGAAAACTTTGATTACTGGAAAGACAGAATTGAAAGCTTCTTTCTAGCACATGATGCTGATCTGTGGGATATGGTGACAGATGGATACACGCACCCTGTGAATGCAAGTGGTCAGAAGATTGACAGAAAATCAATGACTGATCAACAAAAGCGTGACTTCAAGAATCATCATAAGGCCAGAACCATCCTCCTCAGTGCCATCTCATATACTGAGTATGAAAAGATCTCCAACAGAGACACAGCAAAGAACATCTTTGATTCTCTCAGAATGACGCATGAGGGCAACGTTCAAGTCAAAGAAACAAAAGCTCTGGCGCTCATTCAGAAGTATGAGGCGTTCAAAATGGAAGAATCTGAATCCATTGAAACTATGTTCTCTAGATTCCAGATTCTGGTAGCTGGTCTCAAAGTTCTGGACAAAGGATACTCTACTGCTGATCATGTCAAGAAAATAATCAGAAGTTTACCCAAGCAGTGGAGGCCTATGGTTACTGCTCTGAAGCTAGCTAAAGATCTCAACAATATCACTCTGGAGGAACTTATAAGCTCCCTCAGAAGTCATGAGATAGAGCTAGAAGCTGACGAGCCTCAGAAGCAAGGTAAGCCTTTAGCTTTAAAATCTAACAGAAAATCTGAGTCTAAAGTTTTGCAGGCAGTTGAAGAAACATCTGATGGATCCTCATCAGAAGAAGACGAACTTTCCCTTCTCTCCAGAAGAGTAAATCAACTGTGGAAGCAAAGACAAAGGAAGTTCAGGAATCCCAGAAGATCTGATCAGAACGAGTCTTCTTCCAGATACAGAAGGACAGATTCTTCCTCTGGATACAGAAGATCTGAAGGCTCCTCCAGTAGCAAGAAGCCAAACACCAAAGACATCATCTGCTACGAGTGCAATGAGCAAGGACACTACAAGAGTGACTGCCCAAAGCTTCAGAGGGAAAAGCCCAAAAAGAAGTTTGGAAGAGAGAAGAAGAAAAGTCTCATGGCCACATGGGATGACTCTGACTCGTCTGAAGCTGACTCAGAATCAGATGATGAAAGGGCAAACATAGCTCTCATGGCAAACATTTCAGAAGATAGTGAAGCTTCTGAATCAGACTCAGGATCAGACACAGAAGAGGTATTTCCTAACTTCGCTGTTAACTTTACAAAGGCTGAACTTGCTGAAAGCCTTAATGAGATTCTGGAACGTTATCAGCAGATTAGAGCTAAATTCAGAGACCTGAAAAGGAATCTTGAATCTGACTCTAATAAGTCTGAGAGTCTCAAATTGGAAAATTCTGAGCTGAGAGATAAAATTTCAAAATTAGAAAACACTTTACAAAACTCTCAGAAGGAACCAATTTCTGAAACTCCCAGCAACGCTGATGAGATCATCAAGGAGTATGATCATAGTTTCCAGAAGTTCTTAGCTAAAAGCATAGATAGAAGCAGAATGGCTTCAATGATCTATGGAGTTAGCAGAAACGGCAGGAAAGGAATAGGATACCAAGGTAAGGTTCCTACACCTAAGAATGTCATTGACTTAACCATTAAACACACTCCTCTAAATTCACACTTTGTGTATGGTCACACACACGACATCAAATATACTAGCAGTAAGCACTCTGTGAAACCAAAATTCAACCAGAGTTTTGGTAAAACTAACAAGTCAGGACCCAAGAAAATCTGGGTACCTAAGGACAAAATAATACATGTTGCAGATATATTTAGCAGCAAGTCAGAAACACCAGTCATGGTACCTGGACTCTGGCTGCTCACGACACATGACGGGAAGAAGGCATATGTTCCAAAGCCTGGAACTTAAGCCTGGAGGCCACGTTGGCTTTGGAGGCAATCAGAGGGGAAAGATCATTGGCTCTGGAACTGTAGGTAATGGAAATCTTCCCTCTATTAATAATGTTCTGCTAGTAGATGGATTGATGCATAATCTGTTATCCATAAGTCAATTAAGTGATAACGGTTATGATATAATCTTTAATCAAAAATCATGTAAAGCTGTTAGTCAGAAAGATGGGACTATCCTGTTTAATGGTAAGAGGAAAAACAACATTTACAAAATCAAACTTTCTGAACTAAAGAGTCAGAATGTAAAATGTCTTCTGTCTGTTAACAACGAGCAGTGGATCTGGCACAGGAGATTGGGGCATGTTAGTATGAGAAGAATATCTCAGATTAACAAACTCAATCTGGTCAGAGGACTTCCTAACTTGAAGTTCAATTCAGATGCTCTGTGTGAAGCATGTCAGAAAGGCAAATTTGCAAAACCTTCTTTTAAATCCAAAAATGTTGTTTCCACCTCTAAGCCATTAGAACTTCTGCACATTGACTTATTTGGACCAGTTAAAACTGCTTCAGTCAGTGGCAAGAAGTATGGGTTAGTAATCGTAGATGACTATAGCAGATGGACATGGGTAAAGTTCTTAAGACACAAGGACGAGTCACACTCTGTGTTTGTTACCTTCTGTAACCAAGTTCAGAATGAAAAAGATCTTAGAATCGTTAAAGTCAGAAGTGATCATGGTGGAGAATTTGAAAATAAAGATTTTGAGTCATTCTTTAATGACAAAGGCATTCTGCATGATTTCTCTTGTCCTAGAACTCCCCAACAAAATGGAGTTGTAGAACGAAAGAACAGAACATTGCAAGAAATGGCCAGAACCATGATCAATGAGACAAACGTTGCTAAGACTTTCTGGGCAGAGGCAATAAACACAGCGTGCTACATTCAGAATAGAATCTCAATAAGACCTATTCTGGAAAAGACTCCATATGAATTGTGGAAGAACAGAAAGCCCAACATTTCATATTTTCATCCATTTGGATGTACTTGCTTTATATTGAATACTAAGAATTATTTGAACAAGTTTGACTCTAAAGCACAGAAGTGTATTATGTTAGGATACTCTGAACGCTCAAAAGGGTACAGAGTATACAATACAGAAACACAGATTGTGGAAGAATCAATCAGTGTTCGTTTTGGTGATAAGCTTGACTCTGAAAAGTCAAAGCAGAATGAAACTTTTGCAGGTATAGAAATTGAATTTGCAGGTTCTGAAGACAAGTCATCAGAAGCTCTCAACACAGACATTCCTTCAACGTCTGAAAGGAGCACTGCTAGAAATCCTTCAACAGCTGCTGATCAACCTCAGAAGAGATTACCCAGAAGCAGTTTGGATCACCCAGAAGAGACTATCCTAGGAAGAAAGGAAGATCCAATCAGAACAAGAGCAAGCTTCAGAAACTCTGAAGAAACTCTGATGGGACTTGTGTCTCTGATTGAACCTTCTTCTATTGATGAAGCACTTCTGGATAATGACTGGATTCTGGCAATGCAAGAAGAGCTGAATCAATTCACCAGAAACGACGTATGGGATCTCGTTCCCAGACCAAAAGGATTCAACGTCATTGGAACAAGATGGGTGTTCAGAAACAAGCTTAATGAGCAAGGTGAAGTCATCAAAAACAAGGCACGACTGGTTGCACAAGGTTATAGTCAGCAAGAGGGGATAGACTATACAGAAACCTTTGCCCCAGTCGCCAGGTTAGAATCTATCAGACTTTTAATTTCATTTGCTGTTAATAGAGGCATCACTCTGTATCAGATGGATGTCAAAAGTGCATTCTTAAATGGTTATATAGAAGAAGAAGTTTATGTTCACCAACCCCCAGGTTTTGAAAATACAAAACATCCAGAACATGTTTTCAAACTAAAGAAGTCACTGTATGGTCTGAAACAAGCTCCCAGAGCTTGGTATGAAAGGCTAAGTAACTTTCTGCTTGAAAATGAATTCACCAGAGGGAAAGTGGACACTACTCTATTCTGTAAAACAGTTAAGAGTGACATCTTAGTCTGTCAAATTTATGTTGATGATATTATTTTTGGTTCTACTAATCCTTCTCTTGGAAGAAAATTTGCTAAGTGTATGCAGGCAGAATTTGAGATGAGCCTCATGGGGGAACTGAAATTCTTTCTAGGAATTCAGATCAATCAAACTCCAGAAGGAACTTACATTCATCAGAGCAAATACATCAGAGATCTTCTGAAGAAATTTGACCTCTCAGAATGTAAGCCATCAAAGATTCCAATGCATCCCACGTGCATTCTGGAAAGAGAAGAGGTAAGCAAAAGTGTAGAACAAAAAGTCTACAGAGGTATGATTGGTTCTCTCCTCTATCTGACTGCTTCAAGACCTGACATATTATTCAGCGTTTGCATCTGTGCTAGATTCCAATCAGATCCTAGAGAATCTCACTTAACAGCTGTTAAGCGAATTTTCAAGTATCTGAAAGGTACTACTAATCTGGGTTTGTTTTATAGAAAATCTAGTGATTACAGCTTAGTAGGCTACTGTGATGCTGACTTTGCTGGAGACAGAGTGGAACGTAAAAGTACTTCTGGAAGCTGCCAGTTTCTGGGAGAAAATCTGATCTCTTGGTCCAGCAAAAGGCAATCAACAATTGCTCTGTCAACAGCAGAAGCTGAGTACATAGCAGCAGCAGGATGTAGCACACAAATGCTCTGGATGAAAAGTCAGCTTGAAGACTTCCAGATTTTTGAGAGTAACATTCATATACTTTGTGATAATACTTCTGCTATTTGCTTAAGTAAGAATCCTATTTTACATTCTAGAGCTAAGCATATAGAAATAAAGCATCATTTCATTAGGGACTATATTCAGAAAGGTATTTTGAACTTAAAATTTATAGATACAGACCATCAATGGGCTGATATCTTTACTAAACCCCTTTCAGAAGATAGGTTCAATTTCATTCTGAAACATCTCAGCATGAAAGTATGACCAGAGTGAAAATGCTTTAATTCCATATTTTTACCTTCAGAATGTAATTATTTTACTGTGAACTTCTGATCAATCTCCTTTCAGAAAGATAGAACATGCAGATTGTATCAGATGCAAGTCTAAAGATCTGAGAGTCTAATCTCAAAGACAGACGTGCTGATCACTACATCAAACAAGTGTCATCCAATCATCAGCAAATCTCTGAAGCAGAACGCGTGCACGCTTCTGAGAAGGCAAAGCGCTGATTGGGTGCATTGAGACACATGTCTGGTAACCGTTTTTAAGTATCTTTCTCAAATCCCCCAAAATCAGCAAGATTGACACTATTGTCAACATGGTGCAGAAGCAAAATGAAACTTCTGAAAAGATTCAAGCAATGCTGGAGAGCCTGTTCACACGCATGCCTCCACAACCTTAAATCTTTTTCATGCATAACTTTTTCATGTTTTCTTCATTTTCTTCATTTTCTGATGTACTGTTTTGATTATGCTTTGTAATATTTTCTTCCTCTGATTCTGAACTATTTTAATATAATTTGTTTTTCTGATCTAAATTGTTTTAGCACATCACCAACACTTTTTGATTGCTGACAAAAAGGGGGAGAACAAGAATGATATTTAAATCAATAACGGGCTAACTAGACAGAAACTCTCAAACATTCTAACTCTATTACTTGAAATGTTTTTCTGTTTTGTTTAAAGTCTACAGGCACAAGGAAGCTCCTGGACACTCTGAAGACTAGAAGCTCTGATCAAAATGTAGAAGCTCTGATCAATATTGCTCTGATCAATATGAAGTTCTGATCGTCCTAACACTCTGATCCAAAGCAAAGCTCTGACAAGAAAAGCTCTGAAGCTCTGCTTTCTGATAAGTCAAAGACTCTGATAATCTGATGTTCAAAGAAAGAAAAAGATCTGATCCTGAAGAACACGTATATCAAAGGGAAGTAATAAACTCAGGGGGAGTATCTCTTAACTCTGATTTCTCCTTACTTCTTAACTCTGAAACATTTCCCAGATACCTTTTCACGTTATTTTTCATTTAAAATATCTAGTTTTTGTCATCATCAAAAAGGGGGAGATTGTTAGAACAATGTTTGAATCTACTACCCTATATTTAAGTTTTGATGATAACAAAGTGAAAAGATATAGTATTTAAATGTTTCATGTTTGAACTATCTGCTGCCTAAAATTATTATGTTCTGACTTGCAGATACTCTGATGGATATAAGCAAGATCACGTTTATTCAGCATCAGAATTTGATTTCATACACCAGCATCAGAAGTTGCTACATCAGAACGTCAAGATCAGATGATCAACTCACGCACACGCTGGAGCTTGATGAACAGAACTGCGCTTAAACACTCTGATACAGAAACAATAGTTCATCAGCAGCGAAGCAGAATCAGAATGAGCCAAGCCAGAACTTGCGTTAAAGAAGCAACGGTACTGTGCATTGAAAGCTAATTAATTCCAACGGCTTCATTCTAGACAAGATCTGCTCAAAAAGGAAAGCTTGTTATTAGCATTGAATCAAGAATATTGCATTCAACGTTCATCTTCTCAAGTGCTATATAAACAAGGCTTCGAAGATTATAATGGCTAATGCTCTCAAAATCTCTACACGCACAAAGCTGAACCATAATCTTCATTCTACCAGTTTTGCTAAACCATACTCTGATATTCTATTTCTGTTTAGCAATCTAGTTTCTAAGCTTAATTTGTGTATACATCACAGTTGTGATAAAGTTTTGTAGAAAACATCCACACACATTGTTTTATACCTTTGTAAGAAAGTGTTGCCTTGACAAACCGGGTTGTGGTTTGAATCAAGAAGGCTTTAGCAGTTGTTAAAGCAGTCTGTAATATTCAGTTGAATATAGTGAATTAAGACCTCGTTGGAGAGAGGCGAAATCACCTTGACGGGTGGACTGGAGTAGTTTGAGATCAAACGAACCAGGATAAAAATATCTTGTCAATTGCTTTAGATTTCAGTTTTACAATTCAACCCCCCTTCTTGTGTTTTTCACCCCTTCATCTTCCTCCTTCTCAATTTCCACCGACTTAGGTTGATCAACTCCTTTATCAGTGTCTTTGAGCATGTCTTTCATAGATGCGCCTACACCATTAAAAGAAATACCTTTCCCAACACTATTTGATAATGTCTCATTAAAAGTAACATGAACCTAATCTTCAACAATAAGTAATCGTTTGTTATAAACTTTATATGCTTTACTAGATTGTGAGTATCCAAGAAAGATACCTTCACCGACTTTGGCGTCAAATTCTCCAAGATTATCTTTTCCATTATTTAAAATAAAACTTTTACATTCGAAGATATGAAGATGCAATAAATTTGGTTTTCTTCCTTTTAAAAGTTCATAAGGAGTTTTGTCATGTATAGGACGAATAATTATCCTATTCAAGACATAACAAGTCGTGCTAATAGCATCCGCCCAAAAATATTTTGGTAAACCACAAACATTGAGCATTGTTCTTGCCAACTCCGCTAAAACACAACTTTTACGTTCCACATAACCTTTTTGATGTGGGGTTCTATAAAATGAAAAGTTATGTTAAGTACCAAATTTATCACAATATTCTTCAAAGAGGTGGTTTTCAAATTCAACTCCATGATCACTTCGAATGACAACTATTTTTGAATTCAATTTATTTTGAGATAACTTGGCAAAATGTGTGAAAATCGAGAATGTTTCATATTTACTACGTAAGAAAATAGTCCAACAAAATCTTGAGTAATCGTCTATAATAACAAAACCATAATAATTACCACCTATGCTTTTGGTCCGTGAAGGTCCAACCAAATCCATTTGAAATAGCTCAAGAGGTCTCTATGTTAAAACAACAATTTTGGATTTAAACGAGACTCTTGTTTACTTACCATTTTGACATGCATCACATAGGTGATCTTTTGAAAACTTTATCTTAGGTAGACCAATTACTAAATATTTTGAAACTATTTTATTAAGTAGATCAAAATTAACATATGCCAAACGTCTATGCCATAGCCAAGAGTCTTCACTCATGGTAACACAACATTGGACATTATTCAAGGAAACTTCTATTAAGTAAAGCATATATATATATTATTCACCCTCACACTGTTAAACATACAATCCTTCTTTTCATTATGTTTGATTATGCAACAATCTTTGGCAAAAGTCACCTTATACTCATTGTCACATAATTGATTAATATTGAGAAGACTATGTCTAAGGCCTTCAACTAACATAACATTTGAGATAGTAATATTTGAGGGATTACCTATACTACCTTTTTCAAGTATTGCACCTTTGTTGTGATCACCGTAGGATACAAAACATTTCTTCTTCGCCACAAAGTCAGAGAATAGAGATATGCCTCCAGTCATGTGTCTTGAACATCCACTATCAAGAATCTATTTTCTCGTCATAGCGTCAAGACACTCAACCTACAAAAAATCAAACAAAAGTGGTAGATACCCAATTCTCATTGGGTCCTTGGGAGCGAGTGAAAGAATTGTTGCTTTTGGGAAATCATTGGAAATTGCCTTTAGGAACTAAAAAGCACCTAAATTTGCATTTTCAATAGTATGGCCTTTCTTGCAGCAATAGTGACAAAAGAAATTATGATGATACTTACTTTTTCTATTTTCATCTCTTTTTTATCAAATTATAATTTTTGTGAGGCTTTTCAACCTTTGGAGAATTAATAGAAAAAACATCACGAGGTTGTGATGTTGTTGGTAGTATTTTCAACACAAGTATTTATATTATCGTTTTCCTCAGGGATTGGTGTGATATTAATGTCGTCCTATAGTTTTAGTGACTTTAAGAGTTTGAATCATAAACAAAGTTTTGGTATTTTCTTTTAGTAACAAAAGATTAAGTTTCATGCACTAGATGGTGATTTGGATAAACGAGAGGTTTTTGTTTGAAAAGGATTGTTTTGATAAAAGACATGCCAATATTAGTTTTCATCAACCTATTCAAAATATATGTGATTACTCATGCATATGAACTAATTAATGATTGATACATTCATGTATCCTCTCAATATTTCTCATGTCTAAGGAATATTATGAGTGCTATCATGTTAATCATCAAATGATCTCTCAACTTAACAATTAACATGATAATCTTTAAAGCTTGATACAAGTGAATACTAACTCACAAATCTACGTCTAGAGCTTGTTTATTAGTAGATGAATATCTTAGGTCAAACTTGGAACTTACTTCTGAATAATGAACCAAACCATAAAAAGAACAATGACACAAAGATGTTCTACATGTATTAATCTTCAACCAAGTTCATATACAAAATGATTAAAAGAAATACATAAAGTCTAGGTTGATTACTTCTAACCTTTACACAAAAAGTGCTTAGCTACTCATGGTCATGATACCTTGATCAACAAATAAACAATGAGTGTTTATGAACATCAATCTTCAAGTCTCCTTGATTCAAGATGCAAGAATATTTTTCCCCTCCAAATAGATAAGAACAAAGGGTTTCTATGTTATGATATTTAGAACAAACGGTTTCTCACCCCTAAATCAGATTTTCTTCCCTCCAAGTACAAAAAGTTGGTGAAAAGTTTCCCTAAAAGGTGGTAAAAGTAGTCAAAAAGTATAGCCATCTGCACACCATCACCGGGAGACCATAAAGCATCGTCAGGCGACGCTAGCTAGATGCCACACGTGACCACCTAGGCATGATATATTATCAGGAAAGCATCTTTCATCGCCGGGCGACAAGGATGCTTCGTCGGGCGATCCTTCTTTCACCGGGCGATCCAAAAGTGAAGCATTACAGAAGCGAACCCAAAAAGAATCATCAATTCTTCACCATTTTCTCCAGGCGATGCATCCTGTCACCGGGCGATCCTTTGCAGAATCAAAACATTTGTTTCCTTTGCTTAGAAATAATAAAGTCTCCCTTTGGCCATCTTATCTGCACAAAATTTGTTGAAACACTAACAAGCAAATTAAAACATTCAAAATTATTTGTACTCATGCAAAATGACTAAAAATAAGTATTTAATCTAATCAAAAATAAAATAAAGGGTTTGAAAGTGTCAATAAATGATATGAAGTTTATACAAAAGTTGACACTTAACAACTCTCCCCAACTATAATATTTGATTGTCCCCAAATCAAAGGTAAACACTAAGATAACAAGATGAATTTAGAGGAACAAAATCAACAAGATCAATTTGCATGGTTCAAACTCATAAGATGAGGTCACAACACAAGTCAACTATTTTCAGAATCAAAGCGTGATAATGAAATAAGTTCTAAACACAAATATCTAGCTATGCATAAATTAGTAACAACATGTTCATACTTGAATCAACTGCTCTCCATCAACCGAATGTGGCTTATGTACCCAAGACAAGGGACAAATAACACTCAATAGTACTTGTGTTAACATCCAGAAAAATTCATGCGTTCATCAAATAAGTCGAAAAGAATATCAAGGAAACATAGATCACAAAAGGACTTTTCTTGGTTGTAACTGGGCTAGGGTTAAAAACAAGGCATTATATATGTAAGGCCATTGAAACAAAAATGGGTAAAAATCATGAAGAGCATTTTAGAAATTCACAAAATTCATTCTTGCTTCATCCATCTTTCTATCTCAACTTTTGATTTCTCTTTCTCACAATGCACCCTTTTCATTTTTTTTCTTTTTCTTTATTAGTGCTTCTTTTCTTTATTTTTTTTGTTAATCATTTCTTAAAGGATGCATTGTGCCACCAATTATTTCTTCTTTTATAACCAACCTCCCCAACTTTAAAGATTTCTTTCTCTTTTTTTAATGAATGCTCTTCAAACAAGGCTAATTTCAAAATTGGGTAAACTGTTTATAAACAAAAAAGTTTTTTAGTATGAATCATCATTGACTTTTACTTGGTCTTCTCAAAGCATAAAACAACTACTAAGTGGTATACTTAGAAATTTGTTAGCTTTATGACAGATTCATTCCAAAAAAAATTATTTAAAGCTCAAAAGGGTTCACAAAGATTCATAACTATCTCTTTGCTTAAAGCACTATTTTCGTGATTATGCTAACATTCTCCAAAACGGTAAAATAATACCTTATTTATGCATTTCTTTGAGATTTATATCATCATCACCCAAATCACGAGATTGATCGAGTCCAAAAGAATCAACTTGCTCCTGGAGCACATATCTTCAACCCTTTTTTTATATAAAAACAAACGAAACACAATATCTAATACTCATATAATCTATCAAACTTTAATCAAAATAAGCTCTTAAACAAAAAGGGGTACCAGTACCCACTAAAAAGGGAAAATCCCAAATCGCAACCACAATTTTCTTGTTTTCAAAACACAAACTCAAAACACAAACAATTGTTTCAATAATTAAAATTTTCAACAACTAGCATAAAAACTTGGAAAACATAAAAACTGAAATTTAAACTTCTTCACTTTGTCGCCAAACCATCAAAACTCCATATTTTCACCGCCGTCATCACCATCATGTGCTCCAACATGTGCTTCCCCCTCCGAAAAGAAAGGGCGTCTATCCTCGGGCCAATTGCAGAAAGCATTATACTTGGCTTGGGTAGGGAAAGCAACTGTCTCCTGAGGGTTTGATTGATTCAGAAAAAGTTTTGCCATGGAGTCATAAAGGAAGCTTCCGGACCTTCGATGAGCTTCTAACATGTACCAAGAGTAATTATAAGTCTCATTCATTCTAGGGTCCCAATTAGTATAATCAAGACCCTCAGCTGCTTCTCGAGAACCAGGTGACTCACCCATAACATTCTTCTTCTTCCTTTTCATGGACAATTTTCCCAAGCAATAACGGCCAAGATAATCATCATCTATAACTCCCCTTACTTTTTCATTTACCTCCCCAGGCATCAAAATACCCTTTTCTAAGCACAAAGCTGTTATTAGACAAGGGAAGGGAAGAGGTACACAAGAACTTACCTCTCTAGACTTTGTGCTCTCGAGGAATTTCCTCATTTCTTTTGAAATAATTCCGACCATATCCATCGACCGGTCCTCCAGGATACCCTGCACAAGTAAAGCAACATCAATGAGAATAGTCGACTTGTGAAGTTTTGGTTTAATGTTGTTCAGAATCAACAGGAGCACAATTTGAGCTTTGGGTGTCATATCTTCCCGATTGTATCTAAAAGGAATGCCTGCTGCATTTAACTCCACACTTCTCCCCTTAAGCAAAATATCACTGGCGATAAAGTCATGATTCCTCAACTTTCCCATCACTCTGTTGAAATCATCAATTTCATGCATGCAGAAATGGAGAGGGTTCCCCAAGAAGTTGTTAAGCGAGTTCTTGTCAAATTGCAAAGCTTTCTCTCTTACAGTAGTTCTAAAAAGAAACTGCCCCCCCTCAGACGGAAGAGCATTTGTATAAAATTACCTTATCAAGTAATAACTAATCTTGTCAACTGGATTGATAAGCACATCCCATTTTTTCCTCAGAAAAATCTGCATAGGCTTCCCATATGGACCATGGGTATGAATATCAAACTTCTTTTGAGAAACAAATTGTCTTTCCACCAGCATGTTTAATGTCTCTTCAGCATCCGCGCTCACAAACCCACGCTCATCAAAGCTACACAATTGTTTTGAGCTATTGCCTTCGATCTCCCTCACAGTTTTCAATCAGAAAATCTTTTTTGGACCCATCTGCAAGACATGAAACCAACACAAACAACAAAGCATCTTCTTGTCAAAAATAAAAACAATACAATTTTTTGGAATTTACATGAAATATCAAAGATGTTGATTCTTCCTTGCATCGCCAGGTGACAGCCTGCAAATTTTTGAAATTTTTTGCAGATTTCCATATCAATCTCTCATGTTCTAAGACCAATTTCCAGCAATTTCTAGGAATTTTCATGGTGAATCATAATTGTTAACACTTTTTGACCACATGCATCATCATTATTTTCATCAAATCAAAATTTCCTAACCTAGTTTTTCTCAATAATGGTAAAACCTACCCCATGCCAATCACAAAGAAGAGAGGAGAAAAGTTCACCTTAGATTCTTGGAGTGTGGAATGAAGGTGCAAGGTGAATGATTGGGGAACAATTTTGGGAATAGGAAAGTGTGATGCGGTGGGAGAACTGACTTGAGGTTTTGCGTTTGTGTTCGCAAATGTTTCAGTTTAGTAAGAGTCGCCACCGACTTTTTATTTTATCCAAAGGAAAGTTCAAAAAACACAGGAAAGACCTTTGAGATTGTTTTTGGGTTCAGGGGGTAGATTATGAAAAGGGAAGGTGCTAGCACCCTTTTCATCCATGGTTTTCCATGGGCTCTTAGTTACTTGTTTTAGATCACTTGCTTTTTATTTTCAATTGTTTGAAATGGTGCTTTTGTGTGTGGTTTTGAAAGTATTTTGAAAAGAGGCCCTTGTCTAGGCAACATTTGTAATGATTCTTGTTTGAATGTATACAAAGGTGTTTGTCTTTTGAAAAATGTTTCAATGTTTGAAAGTTTGTTTTGGGAAAATGTTTTGAAATTGTGTTGTGATGTGTTTTTGAAAATAGCAAGGATGTTTGCAAGTTTGATCAAGTAACTAGGAGTTGTCTACCCTACTCAAAGATCTTTCCTACAGATTTTTAACCCTTTGACATTGTTGTTTTACCATTGTATTTGGTAAACAACCTTTGTATTTGGATGTTAAACGGGACAGGCGCGGGTCATCGTATGACCATGATAGAAATGGTGCTAATTTTTTTTGAGGGACTAGATCATTATGTATAGGCAACCAAGATAGCGTCATCGAGGGACTATGAACTTTTTGTTTTGATTTTGTTTTGCCAAGACACCTAGCATGCATACCATGGCCATTTTTAAGGCAACAAGTGGATGAAACCCTAGGGGTGCTTGTGTGCATTGTGTTGTCATTTTTCATGCATTTTTGTCTTGTATTAGTCAAGCTATTTGTTTTGATTTTGGTTATCATACAAAACCCTAATTTACTAATCATGCATATAAAAGCAATAAATGCGTAAAAGTAAATCTACGACTATTACAACATTGATATAGGGAGGGGGATACAAGTATGAATAGGGGGATATTTGCAAGAAAATAAAATCCTAATTCAACTATTACAACCAAATTGAATTCATTGTACAAATATTAAATTAACAATATTAAAATATGAATATGCAAAAATGTTTTTGTATTTATTTTATGTATGCAAAATAAATTATTTAATGTCCTAAAAATATTAAAAATATTAATGGTTATTTTTTGGAAAGGGTGAAGAAACCCTAATTTTGTTTTAAGAATATATATATATATATATATATATATATATATATATATATATATATATATATATATATATATATATATATATATATATATATATATATATATATATATATATATATATATATTACTATTTATTTATGTACAAGAAAATAAAAAAATAAATAAAAATATATACAAAAGTGTTAAAAATTAAAATGTGTGAGAAAATATTATTTAAGTGTATAAATAATAAAAAATAAAAATATATAATATTTTTATAATATTTACAAGTTTTTATTTAAGAAAATAAAAGTATATCATTATTAATAAATTATTTGTGTCCAAAAAATAATAAAAATAATAAAATAAAAAGTGAAAAATTAAGAGAATATTTTTTGTGATTTTAAATATTTAGAAAAATAAATAAAAAGTCCGAAATGAAAATAGAAATGGAAAATATAAAAAAATAAAATCAATGGGCCAACGGGGTGCAGAAAGCAAGCAGAGGGATGTCAATAGGAAGGAACAGCCAAGCCCATCCCAATGTCACACTTCATCCCTGTCCTTGGAACGAAAATACGCGCGTCTTGTTCAAATTCGTATTTCCTGCATTTGTGCATAAAAACAAAAACTTGCAACATGAAAGTTATAGCTCTTGATCACACAATTCTAACCATGTAAAAAACTTAATCTAACTCTCAAAGACCAGAGAGAATTTCATTGGCCCTAAATCTTGACCTAGTTTTTTCAGAAAGTTCAACTATCAAATACTCCTAACTCAATTAACATAAATAAATTCTATGCATATGTACAACTCAAGGGCAATGAGAACTACATTTTTGCTTCACAAACCTAAGCCTAATGATTCCTAAATAAGGAGATAGAAGTTTGAAATTTACCTGTTTCAGTCAAGCTCGAGTATGGCAATGCAGCAACTCTCAGTGAGGCCTGAGGTTCTTTTGAGCTTGCTTGATGTTCCCTTGACCTTTCCCAATGCTTGGCTTGCTTTGAAATGGTATGAAACTGCTTGTAGAACTCAACCTGCAAACTCAAAATTTGAAAATGGTGAAGTGTGTAAATGGAGTTACAGTGGCTTGGAAATGGTTGGGATAATTTAGGTATGTTGTATGAAGTGTGTTGGAACTGGTTGCAAGCAAAACGCACGAGTGGATTTTGATTTGCAAAACCTGCCCTGTTTTGGCAGAAAATGGGTTTTTTGGTGTACAAGGGTGTTTGAGAGGTGGTGAGCTCGTGTTTCTGGGTTAGTGTAATGTGAAAAACTTGTTTGAAATGTTTACAAAGCTTGGTTATATCAGATTACAAAGTTGTTGACCTTTTGCATAATTGCTTGGTTTTGAAGTAAAAGGTGATTTTGACAATGCTATGGCCTGTACAGGCTAGCTCCGAGCATGCACATAGTTGGTGTACCTTGCCCTAAGTTTGCGGAGTTGGTTTTCTGCAAAAGATTGGGTTCACAGCTCAAGAGAAACAACTTGACATAAAGCAAGCTTTATCAAAGTGGCAATGTTGCCTTTTTGCCATTTTTAGATTAATTCCTTGTACAATGCCCTAAAGCTCAGAATAAAGCCTTAATCCAATGTGTTTGCATTTAATTTATGAGTGTGGAAGGGTTTAAGGACCTGTAAATAAGTACAAGCAAGGTTTGGACAGAATTTGCAACTTGTAGCATGGTGTAAAATGCCTTGGTCAAAAGTGAGAAATGGCTATTTTCATTCCTTCGATTCTCCTTAACCATAAACGATTTTGAAGAGTTCTTGGACACTTTGGAAAGCTTGTAACATGCTCTACAATACATCTTTGAAATGAATTTTGAGATTCCACTTGGAACTATGTAAAAAATTGCCATGAAGATAGGTCAAAATCCTGCCTAAACTAGGGCAAAATTTCACTAAGTTAAAAGTTTCATGGACCCTTATTCACAAAATCATAAATTGAGATCCAAGCATCTTTTGGGAAAACTTTATGAATCAAAGTTGTAGATTTTGTGGAGGAATACAACTTTCATGTTGGAAGTTTTCCATTTTAAACCCTAATTTCCAAAATTAGGTTTCTTGGTGAACAAGTTTCATGTTTTCACACATCTTGATGAAAAATGACCCTTGGCACTTGATTTTGACCAAAAAGTCAAAGTTTGACTTTTCAGTGTACAATTGATCTTTGATCAATTGACTGGAAAATTCATCTGTCAATCCCATGCATTTGAGATATTTTGAACCTTGTGATTAGGTAAATATGATGCCATTGAGTCCTTAAATCCATGCTTGACCCAATTTTCCATTGGCTAGGTTAAAAATCAGAAATTGCCCTTCTGTAGTCAAAACCATAAAAATGACCATTTTGCCCTTTTGATGATCTGAACAAATTTCTTGAGGAGTTGTGGTCCAAACTTGATCAAATGATTAATATGAGTCTATAATGTTGATGTGGATCAAAAGTTATGAGGTTTGATTGTAAATTGGCCACAATTGACTTTTTCCCCAATATAGCTGATTTTTAGGTCAACTGTCCAATTGACTGGGCAAAAATTTGATTCAAGGCTTGAAACATGGTATGGGAAATCTTATAAGTCCAACATGAAGTATGAAAGTTACATTAAGCATTGAAAGTCCAAAAATACTTGTGCAAACTCAAACCCTAATTTCAGGTCAACAGTGCAAGGAGATGTCTTGAGCAAAGCAAACCCTAATCATGTCTGGAGTCCAAAGAGTCTTGTGAGGGGAAATATTGATAAAATGAGAGGGAAAATTTTGGGGTACAACAGCTGACCATGTTCAATCTTCTTGAACCTGAAGAGTTAGATTGGCGAGTTTGTCGTTCGTGACTCGAAGGTAAAAGTCGATTGGACACTAGAGTGCCCGTAAATTTGCACTCATCAGAATGTAGTTGAGGAAATGGGCTAAAAAATGCCATTTGGAGAGGTGATAAAATCTTGTAGGAGACGGGCTTAAAGATTCCATCCAAGAATGTTTGTTGAAAATCAGGAGAATGAACATCAGAATGGTATCTGTATCTGGAGATTGAAACTGTATGAGCAAGGGAATGGCGTCCGTGTCTGGAGCGTATCTGAGCTGTAACTGTATTTGAATTTGAATGAATAACAGAATGACTTCCACGTCTGGAGTGTATCTGTATTGTATCTGAATCTGAAATTTGAATAAGCGACAGAATGACGTCCGTGTCTGGAGCACCTATGGGCTGGAAAAGTCTGAATGAGTGACAAAATGGCTTCCGTGTCTGGAGCGTATATGGACTGTATCTGAAGTTGAGATCTGTATGAGTAGCAGAATGACTTCCATGTCTGGAGTGTATCTGAACTGTAACTAGGATCTGAATAAGTGACAGAATGACAACCGTGTATGAAGTGTATCTGAACTTGAATTGATAGTTGAATATGAATGAGAAATAAAATGGCTTCCATGTCTGGAGCGTATCCAATCTGTATCTGACTGCTGAAGTCTGAATGAGTGGCAAAATGGCATCCGTGTCTGGAGCGTATCTGAACTGTAACTTGACTTGAAATTCTGAATGAGTAGTAGAATGACCTCCGTGTCTGGGGTGTATCCATACTATATCTGAAATCTTTGAATATTTGTTAAAGATAGTTTTTAATCTTATCCTGAAAAGGGTAAAATGTTAGCTAAAACACAAAGTTATGTTGCATGAAATGTATGATGCAATAAAATGTGTTTTATTAATGTTTATGATATGAATGTAATGTATGTGCATGTAAGCTGATTAGCTGTCTTGCTGAGGAAAATAAATCCTTGATAGTTGGAGATAAGGAAAATCCTGACTGCTGCCGGGGAAAATAAATCCTTGATCGCTGTTGGAGATTCAGAATCTTTGATTGCTGAGGATGAGAAATCCTTGGACCGCTGTTGGGGATAGAAAATCCTTGGCAACTTGTGGCGATTATCAAAAACTTTGACAACTTCTATGGGGATGTGAGAATCCTTCATGACTTTCCTAGGGATATATGGATCCTTCAAGTCTGCTTGAGAAACCTTCTTGGGGAATCTAGAGAACTTTGATGACTATGGATGGAGATTATACAATGGGAATCCTTACTCGGTTGGGGAATAAGGAAAAACTCTGATGATTCTCTACTGGGGATTAGACAAAAGAAAAACCTTGATCTGCTGGAGAATAAGGAAGACTCTGATGGTTTCTGCGGAGAATTAAGAATGAGAATCTTCAATCTTCTGGGGAATTGAAACCTTGGGGGCTTCACTTGGAGAAGTGAGAATAAGAATCTTCGATCTGCAGGGGATTTAAAAATTCTGAAAACTTCATGCTGGGAGTAATGAAGACTCTGGCAACTTCACTGGGGAATCAGGAATGAGAATCTTCAATCTGCTAGGGAATTTGAATCCTTGGGGACTTCAAGCTGGGGAGTTAAGAATGAGAATCTTCATTCTGTTTGGGAGTAAAAACTCTGTGGGGAATAGCTGTACTGCTGGGGAGTAGCTATCATGTTGGAAAGTAAGTTCAAGACTCTGGAGGAAGAGGTTTATTCCTATTTTGAAAAAGTTCAGGAGTTTGGGTTGTATGCCAATCTACTAGGGAATTATCCGGAGGTTGGGGATAAAAGTTAACTGTTATCTGGTTGATTCTCAGATTTTAAGACAACTTGATGAGGAGATTGGGGAAAACTGAATGGTTTCCGCTGTAGATTGGTAGTTGGAAATTTGACTTCGTTGTGGAAGAAGGTTTCATCTTTGCTGGGGATTTATGACCCAAAGTGTTTACTCCGTGGGGAACTGGGAGTTTGAAGACTTAACTCTGATGAGAATTAAAGGTTTGAAAATATAACTCCGCCGAGGGTTTGGAGTTTGAAGTTTTCACTCTGGCGAGGATTTTGAAATTTAATTCCGCTGGGGATATGTATCTCAAAGGTTGTAGCTCCGCCGGGGATCTAGATGATGTACTGCAGGGGATTTCTCTTGGAATAGCCTAAAGAAATTTTCCTATCCTTTCAACCTGTCAGTAATTATTCTTTCACATTTCGTTTATTTGTAAATAGTGATTATATTCAAATGCATATGCTCATTTAATAAACCATTGGACGTTTTCAAATAAAACACAAGTGTAAAGAAAAAGAAAAGGCAAATAGTTTTATGCACTTTGAAGTATCTTTGTATTAACTTTGTGTAAGTATTTTGTACAAAGGAGACAGACATCCTAGTAAGAGAATGTTGTCATAAAAATTGAGAAAAATTTATACAAAAAAAAGATGGCTATGTGTAAAAATTCCACGGGGTTCCCATTCTGCTATAGCCTTCATAACTCTGAGTATCTTGTCCATTCGTTGCTTTGTCCGACAATGATTGGATTGATCAGAAACCAGGAGTTTGTCTAGTGAAGAGATTGTCCTTAAAGTGATCCGACGAGACATAGTCATATGCTTTAATTCCCTAACTTTTGCCTGGACCGCCCTTTTGAGTTTTCAGTCCACCGGGAAACCCTTTTTTGCCCAAGTCGCCCTTTCGGGTTTTCAACTTGCCGGGTGTACAGATTTTTTTGTTTATCCCTAATTTTTGCCTGAACCGCCCTTTCGGGTTTTCAATACACCGGGATGCCCATTTTTGCCCAAGTCTCCCTTTCGGGTTTTCAACTTGCTGGGTCGTTTATGCGTAGTACCTTTTGACTATGTCTGCGTTCGCAGGGTGCGGCAGGTCGTCGCCGTCCATGGTGGTTAATATCATTGCCCCACCAGAAAAGATGTTTTTGATCACAAATGGTCCTTCATAGGTAGGAGTCCATTTCCCCTAGGATCAATTTGCGACAAGATGATCCGCTTGATTACAAGATCCCCGACTTGATATACCTGGCGCCTGACTTTCTTGTTGAATGCCTTGATC
The DNA here is from genome assembly GCA_948472305.1 of Vicia faba. Lineage (NCBI taxonomy): Eukaryota > Viridiplantae > Streptophyta > Magnoliopsida > Fabales > Fabaceae > Vicia > Vicia faba. The sequence goes on along the minus strand of OX451739.1, from coordinate 1,632,314,497 downwards.
ATCCGTTTTTGATATGTCTGACCATGACAAATAGCAGTAAGTCGGTTTTCGTCAAACAAGTTAAGTTGATCAAGCCGAGTCTGAATCCAATCGTCTTCACTCAAACCATCCTCTTTCATGATTCTCAAGGAGGGAATCTGAACCTCGATAGGTAAAATATCTTTCATGCCGTATACCAAAGAATAGGGTGTTGCCCCAGTTGATGTACATGCCGTGGTACGGTACCCGTGAAGAGAAAACGGTAACATCTCATGCCAGTCCTTGTAGGTGACTGACATATTTTGTATGATCTTCTTGATATTTTTGTTCACAGCTTCGACAACACCGTTCATCTTTGGCTGATAGGGAGATGAATTGTGATGTTGAATCTGGAACTGCTCGCACAAGGAAGTGATCATAGTGTTGTTCAGGTTTGTACCGTTGTCAATAATGATCCTGTCGGGGATACCATACTGGCAAATGAGGTTCTGCTTGATGAAGCGGGCAATAACATTCTTTGTAACGGATGCGAAGGACGCTGCTTCGACCCACTTGGTAAAGTAGTCAATGGCCACCAGAATGAAGCGGTGTCCATTGGATGCTATAGGCTTGATCTCTCCAATCATGTCGATTCCCCACACCGCGAATGGCCAAGGAGCTGTTAAGACATTGAGAGGAACTGGAGGTATATGTACCTTATCAGCATAGATTTGGCATTTGTGACAAGTTCTGGAATGTTGATGGCAATCAGCTTCCATGGTAGACCAGTAATAGCCTGCCCGTAGAATCTTCTTAGCCATCGTATGTCTGCTAGAGTGAGTGCCAAAGGTACCATTGTGCAGTTCAGCTTCAACCTTGTCCACACAACGGAGCAGAATGCAATCATGATTGCGCTTGTATAGGATACCATTTCTCAGGAAGAACTTAGTTGAGAACCTCCTTAAGAACTTTTTGTCGTTGACGAAAGCTCCTTCAGGGTATTCTTGTGCTTCGAGATACCTTTTGACGTCATGAAACCAGGGTCGGTCCACTACTTCTTAGGTATTAATCTCGTGACAATGTGTAGGTTCGTCCATCCATTCAATGGTGATTTGGGGAGCCTCATTATCCCAGTTAAGTTTAAACATGGATGACATTGTAGCTAGAGCATCCGCTAGCTGATTTTCTTCTCGCGGGAAGTGCTCGAAGGTAATCTGCTCGAAATATGGTAACAATTCCAGGACATGTTCTTTGTAAGGGATGAGGTTTGGGTGTTTAGTATCTCACTCTCCTTTTATTTGACTGATAACCAAAGCTGAGTCCCCAAATACAATCAAAGATTTGATTCCCAAGTTAATAGCAGCCTTGAGACCAAAGATACAAGCTTCATATTCGGCCATGTTGTTGGTGCAGCTGAAGCAGAGTCTGGCGGTGAAAGGTGTATGGAAACCTTCGGGAGAGATAAGTACAACGCTGATATCGTGTCCAACAGCGTTGGAGGCACCATTAAAGTATAGGGTCCATCGGGATCCTTGTTCAGGTCCGTCATACAGTCTGTTTTCTTCAATGTTGTCCAAGGTCATAATGTCCTCGTCTGGGAAGTCGAACCTCATGGATTGGTAATCTTCGACAGCTTGATGGGACAAATAATCGGCTAGTACACTCCCCTTTATAGCTTTTTGGGTCGTGTACTGTATATCGTACTCTGTTAGGATCATCTGCCATCTAGCGATTCTTCTGGATAGAGCAGGCTTCTCGAAGATGTACTTGATCGGATCCATCTTAGAGATCAGCAAAGTGGTATGTGTCAACATATACTGCCTTAGCCGGCGAGCAGCCCATACCAAAGCGCATCAAGTTTTCTCGAGCAGTGAGTATCGGGTCTCACAGTCTATAAACTTTTTGCTAAGGTAATGAATGGCATGCTCTTTTCGGCCAGACTCGTCATGTTGGCCCAATACGCACCCCATTGAATTCTCCAGGACAATCAGATACATGATTAGCAGCCTTCCTTCGACGGGTGGCACCAAGATAGGAGGTTCTAGCAAATACTCATTGATTTTATCAAAAGCAACTTGACAGTCATCATTCCATTTAACCACCTGGTCTTTCTTCAACAGCTTGAAGATTGGTTCACAGGTAGATGTTAGGTGAGAAATGAACCTTGCAATGTAGTTTAGGCGTCCCAAGAAACCTCTGACCTCCTTCTCAGTGCGAGGGGAAGGCATTTCTTGTATAGCTTTGACTTTGGCAGGATCAACCTTGATGCCCTTGTTACTGACAATGAAACCCAAGAGTTTACCGGACCTGACTCCGAAAGTGCACTTGTTAGGGTTCAGTTTGAGCTTGTACTCTTTCAACCTGACAAACAGCTTTTGCAGATGGTCGAGGTGTTCTTCTTCAGTTTGTGAACGGGCTATCATGTCATCCACGTAGATCTCTATCTCATGATGTATCATATTATGAAACAAAGCTACCATGGCGCGTTGATAGGTTGCCCCGGCATTCTTCAGTCCAAATGGCATCACTTTATAACAGAACGTACCCCACTGTAACAAAAGTAGTTTTCTCCATGTCCTCATGGGCCATTTTGATCTGGTTGTACTCTGAAAATCTGTCCATGAAAGAAAATACCTTGTGCTGAGCTGTATTGTCAACCAAGATGTTAATGTGCGGTAGTGGAAAGTCATCTTTAGGGCTAGACCTGTTTAAGTCTCTGTAATCCACGCACATTCTGACTTTGCCATCTTTTTTAGGCATGGGCACAATGTTAGCAACCCATTGTGGATAGGAAGTAACAGCAAGAAAGCCAGCATTGAACTGCTTCATAACCTCAGCTTTGATCTTTTCAGACATATCGGGCCTCATGCGGCGAACTTTCTGTTTAACTGGCGGACAATCTTCTCTTGTGGGGAGACGGTGTACCACAATATCTGTATCAAGTCCTGGCATGTCTTCGTAAGACTAGGCGAAAATCTAAACATATTCATTCAACAACTGAACTAAGCGCTCTTTGACACTTGGCTCTAGGTTGGCACCCACTCTAAATTCTTTTCTGTCTTCCTCTGTACCCAATTTAATTGTCTCTAACAACTCCTCGTGAGGTAGAATAGCCCTTTCTTCCTGTTGTAGCAGTCTAGCCAATTCTCCGAGCACTTCACGGTCTTCATCACCTTCGTATTCGGCATGGTAGACCAGATCTTCAGAGTCACTGATGGCCATAGCATAATTGTTACCCATGGAATCCGGAATGGATGGGTACCTGCATTGATGAGTGTGGGTGTGTGTAAGGGATATCCACCTTTAAACAAATAAAATGTAAAAAGAAAGAAAATGAACACAAAAGTTTATATATGAAAATGTCCATGATTCATTAAAATGGCATATGAAGATGAAAAATCAAACCCTTACAAATGGACCTATGTACCTCGGGTAAGACACAAGGTTAAAAGCGTACGAATTGTTCAGGAATTATTACAAACCAACAGAAATGTTTGAAAGATAAATTACTGATTGATGAAAGTAATGGGAATAAAGTCCTTTGCCTCCCAATTTCATAGTCCTCCTTCAACGGTAGGGAAAATCCAGTCTTCTAGGTTTCTCTCCTTTTCACCATCCTCCAAAGCACTGAATCCATGATGGGTGATCTTCACTGGTGGTCCTCCATCCCGGGAGCGACGCACAGCCTTTTGAGCAGAAGCAGTGAAACCCAAGCCGAATTTATCAGACTTAAAAGGAAAATCGGGAAGCTTCCCCCAGATTGTGCTTCCTCCTTCTTCAATCACAGCCTTTGCATCTTTGAGTGACGACATCCGAGGCAGAGGTCGGGTAATCATCGGTACAGAAGGCACTCTCTTGGTTGCTGCAGTCTCCTGGGCTACCTCTTCAAAATGCTGAAAGGGGGTTTCGATGAATTCACCATCCAATTCCACATAGCGGAAAGAATTAAGATGGCTTATCATGTATTCCTCCTCGCCGTGAACATTCACAATTTTCCCCTGGATAGGGTACTTGAGCTTCTGATGTAGAGTGGAAGTAACGACTCCAGCATGATGAATCCAGGGTCTTCCCAACAAGGAAGAATAGGAGGACCGGATGTCCATGACATAGAATGTGGAATTGAAGGTTTCAGTTCCCACTTTAATTAGGATGTCCACCTCCCTGTGGACCATCCGTTTAGAACCATCAAAGGCTCTGAAAATTATGTTGATGGGCTTCAAGGTTAAACCTTCACAATCTAGCCTATCCAATGCCTTCTTTGGTAAGACGTTCATCGATGAACCAGTGTCTAATAGAACGTGTGCCAGAGTAGTCCCTCTGCATTCAACCGAGACATGTAGAGCGTCATTATGTTTTCTCCCTTTGATTGTTAGATCCGCATCGGAGAACCCTAGCCCATTATTTGCTGTTAGGATAACTACACATTCTTGGAACTGATCTGCAGAGGTTTCCTGGGGAACATGGGGCGTCTTCAAAAATCTGATCAGAGCTTTGGCATGAGCTTCCGAATAGAGTAGTAAGGCCAGCATATAGATCTTTGAGGGGGTTTGCCTCAGTTGCTCCACAACATTATAATAGCTTTTCTTGATTATTTTCAAAATTTCCTCCATTTCTTTTTGAGAGGTCTCAGGGACGATCAACGACTGAGCCCTCGTCCTGACAGGCTCTTCTTGGATCCCTTTCCCTCTATCATCAGTAGCAGCAGAGGGGACAACTTCAGGAGTCACAACTTCTTCAATAACTGGAGTTCCCGCAGATATGTTGACCGGCACATGGGTAACTTTAGGAGCAGCTGAGGGTCTGAAGATTGCCTTTGGAGGCACAATCTCTGGAGAGAAAATTCTTCCACTGCGGGTGATTTTACTCATTCCGGCAATGTTTCCAATGTCAGAAGTCTCTTCATCAGAACTCTCTTCAGTTAATTCAATTTGTTTAACACCGTGGTAGAAGATCTCTCCCCCATAGTTCCACGATATTGATTTGTTGGACTTGTACGGGATAGGCCCCGGCATGGTTATCTTCAAAGGTACAATCTTCAGATCGGATGTAATCTTAACAGGTCTTTTGGAGACCTTGGAAATATTGGAGGACATGGTAATTATTGAAACATCATTGACAGGAGTCGGTGTAACAGGAGTCTTCTCAAAAAGTATTTCTTGGTTATCCATTAGGCGCTGGATGCCTAACTTCAACAACGGACAATCGGTTGGTAAGGATGAACAAAAGTAGCAATCTTCTTCACAACCTGGGAAAATCCCAGCCTTCAGCAAATTCAACTTGATTATCGGTAGCGGAGTCATCAAATCATCAACAGTAGCAACAAAAAGATCCTCTTCAACAACATCGGCATTGTGACCATGTTTTGGCATCAGAGCAGAGATCACATTAGGATTTTCAGGGGCGTCAAATTCCACTTCTTTAGCATCTATTAAATCCTGAATCTTATTTTTGAGGGCCCAACAATTGTTGGTGTCGTGCCCCAGGCTGTCGGAATGATAAGCACACTTGGCATTTGAATGGTAGTAAGGAGAAGATGTATTCAGATTCTTCGGTGCCTCTTTCAAACTTGCAAGGTTTAACTTCAAAATATGGGGGAGAACCTGAGCAGGTGTCATATTGATCCGAGTGAATTGCCGTGCAGGCCTTTCCACCCTGGCTTGGTTGGTTCTGGGTTGATTGTTTCTAGGCTGATCAGCTGCAGACTTCTGAATCATTACAGCCCCCACCGTTGGTCGGCGCTCAACTCTTCCTTGACTTCTTTGGGAGTAGATAGCTGAGACTTATTTCTTGGCTATAAAAGTCTTTTTGATGGCAGCGGAAGCAGATGCATCCTTTTGAATTTTCCCGCTCTTTATGCCGGCTTCAACTCTCTCACAAGTCAGAATCAACTCGGTGAACCCCGCAGACGAACTTCCAATCAGGTGATTGAAAAAAGGGCCTGACAGTGTACCCAAAAACATATCTACCAGTTCCCTCTCAGATAGAGGTGGCTTTACTCGTCCCACCAAGTCTCTCAATTTCTGGGCATACTCTTTAAAACCTTCATTTGAGACCATGCCCATACTCTGTAATTGAGTACGGGTTGGTGCTAAGTCCGTATTATATTGATATTGTCTGTAGAAGGCAGTAGCCAAATCCTCCCAATTGTGCACATCAGACCTCTCTAGCTGGTAGAACCAAATCTAATTGCGTCCCCGAAAGACTATGGTGGAAGAAATGAACCCACAGATCCTTATCAGATGAATGAGGTTGGATTTTTCTGACTTAAGACCGCAAATGCATCTTTGGACAAGACAACCCATCATATTTAGAAAAAAGAGGCACCTTAAACTTAGGGGGAATCACAATCCCAGCAACCAAACCTAGCTCTTCAAAGTCCAGCCCAGACACTCTTTGTACCTCCATAGCTTCCAGAAGCTCTTCCAGATTCTTGTATTTGTCGTCTGCAGGAGGGTACTGCTGTTCAGAATAGTCTTCATACTCTTATTATTCTTCTTCTTCTTCCTCAGACTCAGATTGCACTGCTGTTCCTTTACCCTTTCCTACCCCTTCATCAGATGTTGAGGGGAAATCCAGGACCCTTCTAGCTTGACCTTCAAATCTTCGACCCATGGTAGCCACACCAACCCTTTTCTTTTTCTTTTTCTCATTTTACTTTTCCAATAGAGTTTTGAGCTCCTCCCGACCCTTTGCCAAGGTCATGAGTAGCTGTTGGAACTGTGAATTCTGCGCTTGTAAGTCTTTGACCGTCTGCTCTATATCCATCTTGCTGAAATAAACAGAAGAGAGATAAGGAAACCTGGTGTGAAGACCTGTTTATGCATATGATGAATGATGTGTTATTCATGTAATGCATTCAAGGATTTAGAAATTCAAATTTGTTTTAAACAAAAAGGAACACACGTCATATTAATAAGATAAAATTTGTTAGTACATAAATGCCCCATGGGCAAAATAATACAAAATTCTAATGTAAAAAGACGTTGCGCATCCTCTTTGGTGTAATGTAGGTGTTGAGAGTCCGCTCTTCGTGAAGTTGGCGAGTAAGTTCCAAAACCTTCTTCTCACTAGCGTAGAATTGGGCTTCAAAAGTATCGCGTTCTCCCTTGAGCTGTATCCAACTCCTTTGCAAATCCTATAGTGATTTTGGCATGTCAGGATGTAGGAGGGTGTATGGAACCTCTCCTTCCATAACAGGCTCTTTGATCACAGGAAGTATGTAGGGGTAAGGCATCATAAGACTTTGAGTGCGGGTTCGTACCCACTTGAGGTAAGGCTCAAGGGGGATGGAATTCTTGTGCCCCAAGGTCTTACTGTCCACCTTGTTGGGCATTCTACAAGCTCGGATAAACCTTTGTCGAAGTCCTTGATCGTCGTTGTCGAAGTTAAAAACCAAGTCTGGAATTAGCATGTCATGTGGGCTATCCCTTCGGGCATACCCAAACTGTCTCAGAGCCAAACAAGGGTTGTAGGTAATGCCTCCTCTAATGCTAAGTAGAGGGACATTAGGGAATTCCCCACAACGATCAATGATGATAACATTTTCTTTGGATCGAGAACACCAATGAACATCTGAATATGTAAGAGTCATCAATCATTGTGACCACCTCAAACCTTGCTCATTCCTCAAGACTGATTGGGGAAGGTGAGAAATAAACCACCTTGCCAGTAGAGGAGTACATCACATGAGAACACCTCTTTTCCTCATTGTTCGAGTGTGAAATGAGTGGAGGATATCCCCAAGCAATGTAGGCACCAGGTTGCGAGCCATGAAAATTTTGACAGCACTGACATCTATAAACTAGTCAGGGTTTGGGAACAAGACCAACCCATAGATGAGAAGAGCTACAATCTCCTCAAAAGCTTGTAAGTCCAATGAATTCCAGCAACTTTGGGCCTTCTCAAACAGAAACTTTGACAAGAAACCTTTGACACCACTTCTAGTTTCCCAATGGCCTATGATATCAGATGGTTGCAAGTGTAGGGCTTGAGCAACATCTTCAGGCTTTGGATCTCTTTCCGTACCCTTGTAGGGTAGTTGATGGAGAATAGGAATCCTCAGGAGTTGAGAAAATTCCTCCAAAGTAGGCAAAAGCTGGTGATCAGGAAATGTGAAGCAGTGGTGTAGGGGGTCAAAGAACTGGAAGAGAACTTTCACCATGTCTTCCTCAGTGTTGGTGTTGACTAAGTTGAGAAGATGACCATGCCTCTCGGTGAATGGAGAATTCTCAGGAATCCTTGAAGCTAGCTCCTTTAGTTGAGGAGGAATTCTCACAAGGTTGACTTGGATTGTTTTCCTGCGAAGTGATTCCATTGCATGGGGTTTCATAGGTAAGTACCCTCTTGAAGTTTAGTTGGCTCAACCTGTCCTATAAATAGTAACCGGGTTCTAAGGAGCTCAATATCAATGAATTATTTTCTGTGTTCATTGTTTCAGTTTAGCCACTTTACTGGCGACTGAAATATTCCAAGAAAACAACCCTCAATGAGTGTAGTATCGAGTATCTACCAACTTCGGACTGCACCAAAGCCGGTCATCTCACTACCCCTAAAAAGGCCAAGTTGGTCAAGTAAAGGTTCTAAAAGTCCATCAGTGCTTCATGGCATCACTCAGCGGCCCCGTATTATCTTTGATTAAATCAAAGGCTACCGGTACCCACAAATATGTCGCACTAATATAGCTATTGCTTCAACCATGTCGGTATACCCCGCACAGTTTCCACAACGTATTGCTATTTACCGTGAATGTTTCCCAAATCCGGGTAGAGGATTTCAAACCCAAACAATAGAACCAAATGTAAAGCAATCAAGTCAAGCAAGCTAAGCATGTAAAGGTGATCTAAAACCCTAAGGTAACCCCCACTTTTAGATTATTCCCCAGCAGCGTCGCCAGTTCTTTGATGCGGTGGGAGAACTGACTTGAGGTTTTGCGTTTGTGTTCGCAAATGTTTCGGTTTAGCAAGAGTCGCCACCGACTTTTTATTTTATCCAAAGGAAAGGTCAAAAAGCACAGGAAAGACCTTTGAGATTGTTTTTGGGTTTGGGGGGTAGATTATGAAAAGGGAAGGTGCTAGCACCCTTTTCATCCATGGTTTTCCATGGGCTCTTAGTTACTTGTTTTAGATCACTTGCTTTTGTTTTTCAATTGTTTGAAATGGTGCTTTTGTGTGTGGTTTTGAAAGTATTTTGAAAAGAGGCCTTGGTCTAGGCAACCTTTGTAATGATTCTTGTTTGAATGTATACAAAGGTGTTTGTCTTTTGAAAAATGTTTCAATGTTTGAAAGTTTGTTTTGGGAAAATGTTTTGAAATTATGTTGTGATGTGTTTTTGAAAATAGCAAGGATGTTTGCAAGTTTGATCAAGTAACTAGGAGTTGTCTACCCTACTCAAAGATATTTCCTACACATTTTTAACCCTTTGACATTGTTGTTTTACCATTGTATTTGGTAAACAACCTTTGTATTTGGATGTTAAATGGGACAGGCGCGGGTCATCGTATGACCATGATAACAATGGTGCTAAATTTTTTTTAAGGGACTATATCATTTTGTATAGGCAACCAAGATAGCGTCATCGAGGGACTATGATCTTTTCGTTTTGATTTTGTTTTGCCAAGACACCTAGCATGCATACCATGGCCATTTTTAAGGTAACAAGTGGGTGAAACCCTAGGGGTTCTTGTGTGCATTGTGTTGTCATTTTTCATGCATTTTTGTCTTGTATTAGTCAAGCTATTTGTTTTGATTTTGGTTATCATACAAAACCCTAATTTACTAATCATGCATATAAAAGTAATAAATGAGTAAAAGTAAATCTACGACTATTACAACATTGATATGGAGAGGGGGATACAAGTTAGAATAGGGGGATATTTGCAAGAAAATAAAACTCTAATTCAACTATTATAACCAAATTGAATTCATTGTACAAATAATAAATTGACAATATTTAAATATACAATTAAATATGAATATGCAAAAATGTTATTGTATTTATTTTATGTATGCAAAATAAATTATTTAATGTCCTAAAAATATTAAAAATATTAATGGTTATTTTTTGGAAAGGGTGAAGAAACCCTAATTTTGTTTTAAGAAAATATATATATTACTATTTATTTATGTACAAGAAAATAAAAAAAAATAAAAATATATACAAAAATGTTAAAAATAAAAATGTGTGAGAAAATATTATTTAAGTGTATAAATAATAAAAAATAAATATATATAATATTTTTATAATATTTACAAGTTTTTATTTAAGAAAATAAAAGTATATCATTATTAATAAATTATTTCTATGTCCAAAAAATAATAAAAATAATAAAATAAAAAGTGAAAAATTAAGAGAATATTTTTTGTGATTTTAAATATTTAGAAAAATAAATAAAAAGTCAAAAATGAAAATAGAAATACACGCGCCTTGTTCAAATTCGTATCTCCTGCATTTGTGCTTAAAAACAAAAACTTGCAACATGAAAGTTATAGCTCTTGATCACACGATTCTAACCATGTAAAAAACTTAATCTAACTCTCAAAGACCAGAGAGAATTTCATTGACCCTAAATCTTGACCTAGTTTTTTCAGAAAGTTCAACTATAAAATACTCCTAGCTCAGTTAACATAAATGAATTCTATGCATATGTACAGCTCAAGGGCAATGAGAACTACATTTTTGCTTCATAAAACTAAGCCTAATGATTCCTAAATAAGGAGATAGAAGTTTGAAATTTACCTGTTTCAGTCAAGCTCGAGTATGGCAATGCAGCAACTTTCAGTGAGGCCTGAGGTTCTTTTGAGCTTGCTTGATGTTCCCTTGACCTTTCCCAATGCTTGGCTTGCTTTGAAATGGTCTGAAACTGCTTGTAGAACTCAACCTGCAAACTCAAAATTTGAAAATGGTGAAGTGTGTAAATGGAGTTACAGTGGCTTGTGAATGGTTGGGATAGTTTAGGTATGTTGTATGGAGTGTGTTGGAACTAGTTGCAAGCAAAACACGCGAGTGGATTTTGATTTGGCTTATGATTTGCAGAACCTGCCCTGTTTTGGCCGAAAATGGAGTTTTTGGTGTACAAGGGTGTTTAAGAGGTGGTGAGCTCGTGTTTCTAGCTTAGTGTAATGTGAAAAACTTGTTTGAAATGTTAACAAAGGTTGGTTATATCAGATTACAAAGTTGTTGACCTTTTGCACATATGCTTGGTTTTGAAGTAAAATGTGATTTTGACAATGCTATGGCCTGTACAGGCTTGCTCCAAGCATGCACATAGTTGGTGTACCTTGCCCTAAGTTTGTGGAGTTGGTTTGCTGCAAAAGATTGGGTTCACAGCTAAAGAGAAACAACTTGACATAAAGCAAGCTTTATCAAAGTGGCAATGTTGCCTTTTTGCCATTTTTAGATTAATTCCTTGTACAATGCCCTAAAGCTCAGAATAAAGCCTTAATCTAATGTGTTTGCATTTAATTTATGAGTTTGGAAGGGTTTAAGGACCTGTAAATAAGTACAAGTAAGGTTTGGACATAATTTGCAACTTGTAGCATGGTGTAAAATGCCTTGGTCAAAAGTGAGAAATGGCCATTTTCATTCCTTCGATTCTCCTTAACCATAAATGATTTTGAAGAGTTCTTTGACATTTTGGAAAGCTTGTAACATGCTCTACAATCCATCTTTGAAATGAATTTTCAGATTCCACTTGGAACTATGTTAAAAAGTTCCATGAAGATAGGTTAAAATCCTGTCTAAACTAGGGCAAAACTTCACTAAGTTAAAAGTTTCATGGACCCTTATTCACAAAATCATAAATTGATATCAAAGCATATTTTGGGAAAACTTTGTGAATAAAAGTTGTAGATTTTGTAAAGGACTACAACTTTCATGTTGGAAGTTTTGTTTGAATCCAATTGCATCATGGTGAAAAAGTTGGGAAACGTTGGAAAAAAAATAAGAAATTTTCATAACTTAGAAAATTTCTTAGTTATGAAAATTTTCCATTTTAAACCCTAATTTTCAAAATTAGGTTTCTTGGTGAACAAGTTTCATGTTTTGACACATCTGGATGAAAAATGACCCTTGGCACTTGATTTTGACCAAAAAGTCAAAATTTGACTTTTCAGTGTACAGTTGATCTTTGATCAGTTGATTGGAAAATTCATCTGTCAATCCCATGCATTTGAGATATTTTGAACCTTGTGATTAGGTCAAGATAATGCCATTGAGTCCTTAAATCCATGCTTGAACCCAATTTTCCACTGGCTAGGTTAAAAATCAGAAATTGCCCTTCTGCAGTCAAAACCCTAAAAATGACCATTTTGCCCTTTTGATGATCTGATCAAATTTCTTGAGGAGTTGTGGTCCAAACTTGATCAAATGGTTCATATGAGTCTATAATGTTGATGTGGATAAAAAATTATGAGGTTTTACTGTAAATTGGCCACATTTGACTTTTTCCCCAATACAGTTGATTTTTAGGTCAACTTTCCAATTGACTGGGCAAAAATTTGATTCAAGGCTTGAAACTTGGTATGGGAAATATTATAAGACCAAAATGAATTATGAAAGTCCAAAAATCCTTGTGCAAACTCAAACCCTAATTTCAGGTCAACAGTGCAAGGAGATGTCTTGAGTAGAGCAAACCCTAATCCTGTCTGGAGTCCAAAGAGTCTTGTGAGGGGAAATCTTGATAAAATGAGAGGGCAAATTTTGGGGTACAATAGAAAGCAATAGAGGCAATGAAAAATTTTAGGTCAGAATTGTGTTGTGACACAATGTTAACCCGTGGGCCTATTTGACCCAACAAAGAAAAGTGAAGTGAAACACACAACATAAGTGCACTGAAAAATCAGCGTCGCTCGATGACAACTTCCATCGCCTGTTGATGCTAGGAAGAAACTGAACAAAAAATTCTGCTGCAGAATTTGTTCCAAAAGTCTGCTCTGCAGCAAATTGATGAAAATAACGCACATAAAAAAATACTTAAAGTGTTAGGGTGCCTCCTAACAAGCGCTTTATTTAACGTTGTTTCGAACTCGAGGGTCTATGGTGATTTCATAAATAACCGAGATGGACCACACTTATTTTGTGAATTACCTCTCCTCCAAGGTATACTTTCAACCTCCGGCCGTTCACAGACAAACTTCCTATGAGATGTGATCTTCTAACACAATTGCTCCATAATTCTTGACTTCTTTTACCCCGAAAGGCCCCAATCATTTTGACTTTAGTTTTCCTGGAAATAACTTGACCCGAGACTTGAACAATAAAACCAATTGACCAACTTCAAAATGCTTTGGATTGATTTTCTTATCATGATACCTCTTGACTATGTCTTTGTAAATACTAGAAGATTCATAAGCCTGCAATCTTAACTCATCCAATTCATGCAACTCTTCTTTCTTCTTTGAGCCAACTTGATCTTGATCAAAATTCAAAAAATTCAATGCCCAAAAAGCCTTATGTTCAAGTTCCACCAGAATATGTCATGCGTGATACGGTGGCAGAACTTTCTATTTATACTGGTTTTGCGTTTGTATTTGCAAATGTTGAGGTAATCAAGAGTCACCACCGACTTTTCTTTTATCCAACAAAGGAAAAGGTGAAAAGAACAGAAAAAGACCTTTCGAGAATTTTCTGAGTAAGGGGGGTAGGTTATGGAAAGGGAAGGTGTTAGAACCCTTTCCATCCGTAGTTTTCTACGCGCTCTTAGATGCTTAGCTCATTTGGAAAATATCTTGTGCTTTTGTGTGTTTTTGAAAAGTATTTTTTGAAATTCTATAGTGAGGCAGTTAGCTTTATGATAACTCTTGTATCAGTCCTCAAGAGTGTTAATAAAGTATTTGAAAATGTTTTTGAAAATTGTTTTGTGTAAGTGTGAATTTTTTTTTGAGCAAGCATCTAACAACTATCTACTCTTACTCGAAAGGTTTGTTCTTTTCCTCCTTTCCTTTAGATAGTGCTATCCTACTATTAGTGAGTAGGTAGACCTATCGTTGGATGTTTGAGGGACATTCAAAGGGACATCTTATAGTTACAAAAGCAACTAGGCGAGAAACCTTAGTAACTACCCTATGGTTTTAAAATCATTGTTTATCTAGGCAACATCAAAAGGGTCATCGAGGGAATTATGATCTATTTAAACCAGGGGGTAGCCACTAAAATCTCTCATGTTTCGAGAGATGTGACTGTTTCCGAAGGCAACCGAAGTGGGAGTACCCTAGAGGTGTATATGTGCAAGTGTGCTTGTTTCAGTTATTTGTCTTTGAATTTAAGTTTGCTAACGTTTGATTTTATGTTCTTATCATGAAATCCTATTAACATACATCTAACAGTTAATATCTGTACAGGAATTTAAAGTGCGGAAATTAAAGCTACGCTATTACATGGCTTCGGGGAGGGGGATTAATTACATAGTCCAAAATTTTGGGGAGAAATAAAAAGCAGAAAATAAAGTCCTAATGTTAACTATTACAACCCATTAGGCAATTACAATAATATGAAAAGTGCGAAAGTGATTAATACGCGCATAATGGAAATAACGTCTAAAACCTTAGAAATTATTAAGTTAAAAGAAAATATTTTTGTCGAAGGTGCATGATGGATTTCCCATTTGAGGCACTGGATCTGGATCAGATGGTGATGATATGATGGTACATGACATGTACGTTTGAACTTGGAGTGCTATGGAGTATAGAATCTGTAGGAAAATGAAAGTGAGACAAATAATTTGCAAAAGGGACTGGATCGAACCCGCCCCCCTTGAGAGCAATGCCTTATCACGCTTTATTTTACCAATCGAGTCAGGTGTATTTTCTATCAACTGGAGAAGCATCGAAGCCCTAGCTTCAATCGTCTTCTCTAACCACTCCCTTTGACGGAACTTAACCAAACCTGCACAAAAAAAACGTTAATTGGACCCTACTCCCCTACTTTGGGGGCTGCGAATCCAACTGGGGTCATCATTTTGTGCTAAAGCATGCGAATTTGTGAGATATGATTCGATCAACATAAATCTGCATGAACATGATGATTCATGTTTTAGGTAGCATGGGGTTTGTATAATGGCTAAAATCTGCATATTTGGATCTCAGTAACACGTTTGTATGGATGGCATGCACTGAAACATAATAAAAATGAAAATTCAAATGATATATTAGAATAGGAGATGTGTGTGCATGCGTTTTTCCCAATTTTCTCACCTTAAGTAATGACCTATTCTTACCCTATAATCCTTCAGGAGAGGATTGCAGTCCTTTTGCTTGGGTGGAGGAGGCCTGGAACGATTGTTTCGATTTTGACAGTTTTGTGAAGATTTTAATATTTTTGGTGTGACTTCATTAAGCAATGTATGATCTCTCTGAAAAAATGTTTCTGTGGAAATATTTTTCTTGTCTCTTTTCTTTTTGTTCTCTCGTCCGCACCTGACAATGTATCCTTAGGCCTGTATTTATAGGGGCGTGAGGGGAATGGATATGGCAAGGGACAGTCATTAACCAGGCTTTGAAGGCAAAATCATACCAATTAAAATATTGCCATTTCTGATGGATTCCTACCCTTTTGGGTTTTGAAGTGAACCTGGACAGGATGGACTCTTTCAAATGCCCTCAAGCCTTACTCTTCGATTGACTTTGAGTGGCCATTTTCGATGGCTCTGGGATTCATCCTTGTGGCTTCTTCGATTGAGCCCCAATTTGCCTTGTTCTTCGATTGGCTCTGAAACTACCCAACTAGCCCAATAAAAAAAAACTTCATTCTGAGCAGTCGAAACATCTTTTTTTATGAATGAAATTGTGCATGATGCTTGGGCTTGGTAGCACGTAATATTTTGGCCAACAAGCATCTTGAACCAAACTCATCAAAAGGAAAAACAATCTTGTTTCCAACAACTGCGTGTCTTTCGAATAGACAAAATGTATGTCTTTCGAAGGAACCATTTATGTGTCATTCAAATAGCCCATATGTACTCCTTGTGTATTATTCGAATGGGCCACTGTAACGCGGTGGGAGAACTGACTTGGTTGTTTTGCGTTTTGTCGCAAATGTTGCGGTTAGCAAGAGTCGCCACTGACTTTTCTTTTATCCTAAAGGAAAGGCTGAAAAGAACAGGAAAGAACTTTGAGATGTTTTCTTGAGTTCGGGGGGTAGATTATGAAAAGGGAAGGTATTAGAACCCTTTTCATCCATGGTTTTCCATGGGATCTTAGTTACTTGTCAGATCACTTTCTTTTTGTTTGAAAATATGCTTTGTGTGGTTTTTGAAAGTATTTTGAAAAGGCGCCATCGTTTAGGCAAACTTTGTAATGATTCTTGTTCGTAAGAATGTATACAAAGTGTTGATCTTTTGAAAATGTTTTCAAGTTTGAAAGGTGTTTTTTGAAAGTGTTGGTGTTTTTTTTTGAAAATAGCAAGGATGTTTTTATTTTGAAATTGAGCAAGCAACTAGGAGTAATCTACCTACTCAGAAGTCTTTCACGTTTATTTCTTCTTTCCTTTGACATTGTTATCTTACCATTGATTTGGTAAGTAACTCTATCTTTGGATGTAAAAGGGACGGGCGTGGGTCATCGTATAACCATGATTAGCAATGTTGTAAGATATCTTAGCATTTTCTTTAGGGACTAAGATCATTTTGAAAGGAAACATGGATAACATCATCGAGGGACTATGATCTTGTATTTTTTGCTTGTTTTTTTACTAAGATACCTCACATGCATAATATGGCCATTTACATAAGGCAACAAAGTGGATTTACCCTAAGGGTGTAAGTGTGCAAGTGTATTGATTTACATGCTTGATTTGCCTTGAATTAGGGTTTTCTAAGCATTGATTTTAATCTTTCCATACAAACCTTAATTACTAGTATTTGTATATAAAGCATTTAAATTGCGAAAAATAAAAATACTAAGCTATTACGTCATTTAGGGGAGGGGGTGTACAAATTTATAAATGGGAATTGCAAAAAATTAAATCTAAATAATTATTACAACCATATTGAATTTGAACAAATATACAAAAATGAATATATATATATATATATATATATATATATATATATATATATATATATATATATATATATATATATATATATATATATATATATATATATATATATATATATATATATATATATATATATATATATATATATATGCAAAAATGTAAATGCAAAAGGATTTGTGATTTTTGTTTGGTTTTCATGAAAAAAGATTTTTTGACCTAGTTAACTAAAATAAAATAATTAACTAAAAATAAGAAAATTAAGATTAAGTTAGTAAAATAAATTAATTTAAAGAAAGACAAGTTTTTTTAGGGTTTTTGTGAATTTAATTAGTAAATAAAATTAATCAAATAAAAGTCCTAAGTTCTAAATTGATTTTATTCACAAGAAAATAATATAATAGTTAAACCCTAGTCTAAATGTTTATTGAATAAAAAAGAAATTAATTTATTAAATGAAAAAAAGTTTTTGTTCTTTTAGTATTTATAAAGAAAATAAACTAAATAAATATAAATAATAAAATATAAATATTTTTGGATTTTTTTATTAGTAGCAAAAAAAATGATGTTAATAATAATAATAATAATAATTATTATTATTATTATAATAAAGAAAATAAAAAAAATAAAAATAAAGTATAAAGAAAAGTTAGGGGGGTTTGGAAATGGTAAAGGGGTTAGAAGGTTAAAAAAAAAAGAACAAAGGTCCAAAGCTGTTGGCACAGGTGCTGCAAAAGGCAAATATATGGAAAAACATGAAAAAATGACAAAAGGCAACACGCTGGGTGTTGGACCCACGCCCTCTTGGTTACCCGCATGATGCCTTACCACAGGGGTGGCCATACATCTGTTAACTTAACTTAAAACTGGAAATCGTGAAATGCAAATGAGCTTGATTCAAGGTGCTGCAATGATCAGGTTAGCTTCCTCAAGTTCCCAGGATGCTAATGCAATGGTTAGCTTGAGTTTAGAGTGGCTGAAATAGCTTGGAGAAGTCAATGTGTAGTGCTCTGTTTTTGGCTATGGAGGAAGATGGAAATGGAGTTACATTTGTGTAACAGGGACAAGGATGAGTTGTTTTTGATGCTTAGAAGCTTTAGGAACCAAAAGGCTTGAAAACACACGAGGGAGATATGAGTTTCAAGTTTTTGGTCAAAATGTGCAACAATGGAGATTTTTGATTCAGTTATGAGTTTTTGTGTGTTTTAGGGCTTGTGTATGCGTTTGCTTTCTTGCAAATGACTTGTGTATCTATAAGCAAAAGGTTGGAGATGTTTTGCACAAGGGATTTCTGAGTTATAGGGTTATGGCTAAGTTGCTTGATTTTGAAGAAAAGTGAGAAATATAGTTTCAAGGTTGAAAGTACAAGCATGTAGAGTGGTTAGACACTTTAAACATGTTTGCTTCTGATCACTAATCTTGAGTGTGGACAGAGATAACAAGTTAGGAGCTCAAGGAGAGTTGACATTTGCAAAAGCAATGCTTTATCAAAATAGCAATGGTAACTTTGTTCCATAAATGGAAAATTATCTTGGATAAATCTTGAATTAAATGGATAATAGCTCAAAAGATACTGTAATCTTCTGATTAGGGAGATATCTTGAGGTTTAGAGGCCTGCAAAGCAAGATTGTGCAGCATAGGCTTGAGATTTGAATTCTTGTTCATAAAAAATACCTATAATTTCAGTTTGAAACCCTAACTTCCTCCCTTCGATTCTCCTTGACAAAGAATGATCTTAAGGATTTCTTAGACATTTTGGAAATCTTGTAATGTGCTCTACAACCCCTCTTTAAATCACTTTTGAAAATTCCCCTTGGAACCATATGAAAAATTTCCATGAAGTTAGGTCAAAATCCTGCCTAAACTAGGGCAAAATTTTCACTAAGTATTTAGTTTCATGACCATGACTTCGTAGATTAATAACTTGAGATCCAAGAATTTCTAGGATAAGTTGTGTAAAGAAATGTTTTAGATCTCATGGAGATCTACAACTTTCATGTTGAAAGTTTCTTTGGAATCATCTTGCATCATGGTGAAAAAGTATGAAGTTTTCAACACTTAGAAAAATTCCTAAGTTTGGAAACTTTGACTTTTCAAAATGAAATCTTGACTTTTTGATTTCTTAATGAACAAGTTTCATTCCACCGGGACCCTTTTTTTCCCAATCCGCCCTTTTGGATTTTCAGCTTGCCGGGTGTACAATTTTTTATATATTTATCCCTAATTTTTTCCCGAACCGTTGTGGTTCGCCAGGATTCCCCTGTTTTTCCTAGGTGTGCCAACCTAGCGGGTCTCTTATGCGTAGTATCTTTTGACTGTGTCTATGTTCACAGGGTGTGGAAGGTCGTCACCATCCATAATGGTTAAGATCATTGCTCCACCAGAGAATATGCGTTTGATCACAAATGGTCCCTCGTATGTAGGAGTCCATTTGCCCCTGGGATCACATTGTGGCAATATGATACGCTTGATTACCAAGTCACCAACCTGATATAACTGACGTTTTACTTTTTTGTTAAAAGCCTTGATCATACGTTTTTGGTACATCTGGCCATGACAGACGGTCGTAAGCCTCTTCTCATAAATTAGGTTTAACTGGTCAAGTCGAGTTTGAATTCAATCGTCTTCATTCAGCCCTGCATCCTTTATGATTCTCAGAGAAGGTATTTGGACTTCAATTTGTAGAACAACTTCCATGCCGTATACCAAGGAGAAGGGAGTTTCCCCTGATGATGTACGCGCCGTGGTATGGTAACCGTGGAGAGCGAATGGTAGCATCTCATTCCAGTCTTTGTAAGTTACTGCCATTTTTTGTATGATCTTTTTGATGTTCTTATTTGCGGCTTCGACAACACCATTCATCTTTGGCCGGTAAGGAGAAGAATTATGGTGCTGGATCTTGAATTGCACGCACAGTGTGGTGATCATAGTATTGTTGAGATTAGTACCATTGTCTGTGATGATTCTCTCTGGGATACTGTACCGACAAATGAGATTCTGTTTGATGAACTGGGCTACAACATTCTTGGTAACGGAAGCGAAAGAAGCTGCCTCAACCCACTTTGTGAAATACTCAATGGCCACTAAGATAAAGCAGTGTCCATTAGAAGCTGTAAGTTTGATTTCTCCAATCATATCGATGCCCCACATCGCGAATGGCTAGGGAGAAGTCAGGACATTTAGAGGAACTGGAGGCACATGCACTTTGTCAACGTAGATCTGACACTTGTGATAGGTTCGTGCATGCTGATAGCAATCTGCTTCCATGGTAGACCAGTAATACCCTGCCCGTAGGATCTTTTTAGCCATCGTATGCCCACTGGAATGGGTGCCAAAAGTGTCTTCATGTAGATCTACCATGATCTTTTCTGCCTCAACCTTATCTACACAACGAAGCAAAACAGAGTCGTAGTTGCGCTTGTAGAGAATGCCGTTACTGAGGAAGAACTTAGCAGAGAATCTCCTCAAGAACTTATTATCATTGACTGAAGCTCCTTTCAGATACTCTTGAGCCTCGAGATACCTCTTAACTTCATGGAACCAAGGCTGGTCCACAACTTCTAAAGTATCGATCTCGTGGCAGTAAGCTGGTTCATCCATCCGTTCAATGGTGATCTGGGGAGCCTCGTTACCCCATTTGAGTTTAAACATGGATGACATAGTGGCTAGCGCGTCTGCTAGTTGATTTTCCTCTCGTGGAAAATGCTCAAAGGTAATTTCCTCGAAATTTGGGATTAATGTCAACACATGTTCTTTGTAGGGGATGAGGTTAGGGTTCTTTGTGTCCCATTCTCCTTTGATCTGACTGATGACTAAGGCTGAATCCCCGAATACACTTAAGGACTTGATTCCAAAATCTATGGCATCTTTGAGGCCAAAAATACACGCTTCGTATTCTGCCATATTAGTAGTACAGTTGAAGCAAAGTCTTGCGGTAAAGGGAGTATGACATCCTTCAGGGGATATAATTACAACACCTATGCCATTGCCGAGCGCGTTGGAGGCTCTGTCAAAAACCAAGATCCATCGGGATCCTTGTTCAGGTCTGTCATATGGTCTGAGTTCTTCACAATTGTTTACCATCATGATGTCTTCATCTGGGAATTCGAATTTCATGGACCGATAGTCATCCACAGCTTGATGAGCAAGGTGATCAGCTAGCACACTGCCCTTTATTGCTTTTTGGGTAGTGTACTGGATATCGTATTCAGTCAGGATTATCTGCCATCTTGCTATTCTCTCAGAGAGGGCAAGCTTCTCGAATATGTATTTAATTGGATCCATCTTGGATATCAATAAGGTAGTATGGGTCAGCATATACTGTCTTAGCCGGCGAGCAGCCCATGCCAGAGCGCAACAAGTTTTCTCGAACAGTGAATATCTTGTTTCATAGTCGGTAAACTTTTTGCTCAGGTAGTATATAGCATGCTCTTTTCGGCCAGACTCGTCATGCTGCCCCAGCACACACCCCATTGAATTTTCTAAGACAGTTAGATACATGATCAAAGGTCTTCCCTCGACTGGCGGCATCAAAATAGGAGGCTGTTGCAGGTATTCTTTGATCTTGTCAAAGGCAGCTTGGCATTCATCATCCATTTGACTACTTGATCTTTCTTCAGTAATTTGAAGATTGGTTCACAAGTAGCGGTTAGGTGAGAAATGAATATGGAGATGTAGTTAAGCCGTCCTAAGAATCCTATGACTTCCTTCTCGGTGCGAGGAGAAGGCATTTCTTGTATTGCTTTCACCTGGGCAGGGTCCACTTAGATACCCTTACCGCTGACAATGAAGCCTAAGAGTTTACCAGACCTCACCCCAAATGTGCATTTATTCGTGTTCAACCTCAACTTGTATTTCTTTAGTCTCTTAAACAGTTTCTACAAATGGTCAAGATGTTCCTCTTAAGTTTGAGATCTGGCTATCATGCCGTCCATATAGACCTTTATTTCGTGATGTATCATGTCGTGAAATAGGGCTACCATGGTGCGCTGATAAGTTGCCCCAACGTTCTTCAACCCGAATGGCATAACCTTGTAACAGAATGTGCCCCACTGTGTGACGAAGGTCATTTTTTTCATGTCCTCAGGTGCCATTTTGATTTGATTGTAGCCTGAGAAACCATCCATGAATGAGAACACTTTATGCTGGGCGGTATTGTCAACCAGAATATCGATGTGGGGAAGTGGGAAATCATCCTTAAGGCTTGCCCTATTCAAATCTCGGTAATCCACACACATGCATACTTTTCCGTCCATTTTAGGCACTGGAACAACATTGGCGACCTATTGTGGATAGGAGGTGACAGATAAGAATCTGACATTGAACTATTTCATGACTTTAGCCTTGATTTTTTTTGACATGTCTGGACGCATGCGACGAACTTTCTGTTTTACCAGAGGGCAGTCTTCTTTTGTCGGTAGATGATGGACCACGATATCAGCATCAAGTCCTGGCATGTCTTTGTACGACCAGGCAAAGACCTCAACATAGTCATGTAGTAACTGAGTTAAATGCTTCTTGACACTGGGTTCCAGATTAGTTCATACCTTGACTTCTTTCTTGTCCTCTTCAGTAACTAGGTTAACTGTGTCCACTGGTTCTTCGTGGGGTTGTATGGTCCTTTCTTCCTGTTGTAGTAACTTGGCTAGTTCCCCTGGCACTTCACAATCTTCTTCACCTTCGTCTTCGGCTTGGTAGATTAGATTTTCAAAGTCACAACAGGCCATAGCAAAATTGTTACCCATGGGATCCTGAGTGGATGTAGATCTGCATTTTGAATGTGAGTATGTGTAAGAGTATAACTATGTTTGAAAAAATAAAAATGTAGAAAAGAAAGACAAAGAGCACAAAGTTTGCATGCAAAAACTTCCAAGATTCATTGATGACATATGAAAATGAAGTAACAACCCTTACAAATGGACCGTTGTGTCTCGGGTAAGACACAAGGTTTTAAAAGTATGAATTGTTTAATTATTACATGTCCTACAAAAATTTAAAGACAATTATTGTTGGATAAAAGTAATTGGGATAAAATATTTAGCTTCCCAGTTGCTGAGTCCTCCGTTGATAGTTGGGAAAAACTATTCCTCTAGGTCGCAGCTATCATCACTATCTTCCATTGCGTTGACTTCGTGGTTGCTGATCTTTAAAGGTGGTCCCCCGACACGAGCACGACGAATAGCTTTCTGGGCTCCTGAAGTGAAACCCAAACCAAATTTGTCAGATTTGTAAGGGATATCCGGGAGTTGGCCCTAAATAGTACACCCACCTTCTTCGACCACTGCCTTGGCATCTTTCAGCGAAGACATCTTTAGCGGAGGTCTTGTAATCTTTGGGACTTGGGAAACTGTCTTGGTTACCGCCACGGTTTGTGGGACTTCCTCGAAATGCTGAAATGGAGTTTCAATGAATTCACCATCCAATTCCACGTATCTGAAGGAGTTCAAGTGACTGACCATATATTCCTCTTCTCTATGGACAATAATGATTTTTCCCTTGGTTGGGTATTTCAGCATCAGATGTAATGTATAGGTGACGACACCAGCGTTGTGAATCTAAGGTCGGCCTAATGAACATGAATAGGAAGGGAGAATGTCCATCACGTAGAAAGTTGAATAAAAGGTTTGAGTTCCAACTTTAATGGGGATGTACACCTCCCCATGCACCATTATTGTTGAACCGTCGAAGGCCCTTACCACTATGTTGCTGGGTTTTAAGGTCAAACCTTCACAGTCGAGTCTATCCAAAGCTTTCTTAGGCAACACATTCAAGGATGAACCAATATCAACCAGAACATGGGCCAAAGTTGTGCCCCTGCATTCGACAGAGACATGCAATGCCTCGCTGTGTTTCCTCCCTCTAGGTGTCAGGTCAGCATCAGAAAAGCCTAAACCATTGTCAGCTGTTAAATTGGCCACACAGTCTTGGAATTGATCAGCAGAGGTTTCTTGTGGTACGTGGGCAGTTTTAAGAAATTTTACCAAGGCCTTCACATGAGCATCGGATCACAACAATAAAGCCAACATGGAAATCTTTGACGGAGTATGCCCTAGTTGTTCGACTACATTGTATTCGCTTCTCTTTATAATTTTCAGAATTTCTTCCATCTCCTTTTTGGAGGCTTCCGGGATAGATACTGATTACGCCTTCATCTGTACAGGATCAACCAGAATGCCTTTGACCCGAGTCTCGGTCGACTCAGTGGTAGGGGTATCAACAGGGGTAACCATGAGAACTGTAGTAGTAGTGCCAACAGGAACAAAAGTAGGGATGATTACAGGACCGGTAACAATTTTCGGAGGAGCAATCTCTGGGGAGAATACTCTTCCACTTCGGGTTATTTTGCTGGTTCCCACAATGTTGCTGATGTCGGGGTCAACCTTCTCAAAAATCGAGTCTTCATCAGCCAACCAATCATGCTTGACACTGTGATAGTAGACGTCACCACCATAATTCCAGGGGACAATTTTATCTGATGAGTACAGGATTGGTCCAGGCATAGTAATTATCAGTGGGGTCACTTTTGGAACTGGTGTAATCCAACGGGTCTTTTGGTGTAGACCCTGGAAGGATTGGTGGAAATGGTTACTATTGAAACATCTTCGTAAGAAATAGTTGGAACGAGAGTCTTTTCAGACAAAATCTCTTTGTCATCCATTAGGCGCTGGACACATGCTTTCAATAAATGACAACCAGTTGGTAGGGATAAACAGAGGTGACAGCCTTCGCCACAACCCGAAAATAAACCGACCTTCAACAAGTTTCTCTTGACAGTTAGGAGAGGAGTAACAAGTTCATCAACAACAGTAACAAACATGTCATATTCAACAGTGTTAACATCATGGCCATGGTTGGGCATAGGAGTGGTGATAACATTTGGGATCTCAGGAGCATAAAATTCAATTTCTTTTTCTTCGAGAAGGTCTTGCACCTTGTTTTTCAAAGCCCAGCAGTTGTTGGTGTCATGGCCTGGACTTTCTGAATGGTAAGCATAGCGAGTATTAGGGTGGTAATGAGGAGAGGCGGTGTTGGGATTCTTCTAGGCTTCCTTCAAACTTACCGGATTAGATCTCAACAAATGTGGCAGGACTTGAGACAACGTTATATTTATCCGGGTAAATTATCTTACTGGTCTTTCCGTTCTAGGCTGGTTTCTCCTTTATTGAGTAGGTGCAGGCTTAAGGATCATGACGGCCCATACCGTTTGATGGCGTTCAATTCTGTCTTGATTCCTTTGAGGATATACAACAACAACCTCTTTCTTCCCAATAAATGGTTTTCTCACGACACTGGAGGATGCATCCTTTTTTATCTTCCCATTCTTAATCCCAGATTCCACTCTTTCCCTGGTCAATATCAATTTAGTGAAGCCTACTGAGGAGCTTCCAATTAGATGATTGAAGAAAGGACCAGACAAGGTACCCGGAAACATGTCTACTAGCTCTCTATCAGATAGGGGAGGCTGGACTCTTCCTGCTAAGTCCCTCCATTTCTGAGCGTAGTCTTTGAAACCTTCGCTTGAAACCATAACCATACTCTGGAGTTAAGTACGGGTGGGAGCAAGGTCTGCGTTGTATTGATACTGTTTATAAAAAGAAGCGACAAGGTCTTCCCAATTATGGATATTGGTCCTTTCCAGTTGATAGAACCAATCTAGTTGATTCCCAGCTAGACTATCTTGAAAGAAGTGGACCTACAAATCTCTATCAGCAGTGTGAGGCTGTATCTTTCTCACATAAGATCGGATATGCATCTTGCGACACGAAACCCTGTCGTACTTAGAAAATACTGGTGCCTTGAATTTTGGTGGAATAACAATCCCAGACACCAAACCCATCTCTTCAAAGTCCATCCCAGACACTTTCTGAATCTCCATTGCACTTAGACGTTCTTCCAAATGTTTGTATTTGTCATCAGCTGAGGGATACTGCTCTTCAGAGTAATCCTCTTCTTCTTCCTCTTCAGATTCTGGATGGGCAGTCACTTCCTTTCCTTTCCCTTCTTGATTATCTTTTTCACCAGATGATGTTGCAAAGTCTAGGGTCTGTCTGTCTGGCCCTGGGAACCTTCTTCCTAGATTCAGAACTTCGGTTGCTTTCTTTGCTTTCTTCTTCTTTTCTTCGATCAGCAAAGTTTTCAAATACTCTTGTCCTTTGGCTAGAGTCAATAAAATTTATTGAAACTGAGCATTCTGCGCCTGGAGATCTTTTACCGTCTGTTCCATGTCCATCTTACTGAAATAAACAGTAGAAAGATGAGGATACTTGTTGTAAGAAACCTGCTTATGTTATGATGAATGGAGATGCATATGCAATGATTTCAAGGAAATTAGAGATTTAAATTTGCTTTAGACCAAAAAGGAACACATGTTATATTAATAAATCAAAGTTTGAGTACATCATGCCACTTTGGGCTTACAAAGAAATACAAAAACTCTAATATAAAAAAGTTGTACACATCCTCTTTGGTGCGATGTAGGTGTTCAGACTCCGCTCCTCATGAAGTTGCTTGGTGAGTTCCAGAACCTTCTTCTCGCTGGCGTAGAATTTGGCCTCGAAAGTTTCTCGCTCCCCCTTAAGCTGTATCCAATCCCTTTGCAAGTCTTCGAGAGAGGTGGACATGTCAGGATGCAGGATAGTGTATGGGACATCTCCTTCCATAACAGGATCTATGATAACCTGGAGAATGGAAGGGTAAGGCATCATAAGAATTTGAGCACGGGCTCGTACCCATTTGAGGTAAGGCTAAAGAGGGATGGAATTCTTATGCCCCAATGTCTTTCTATCTACCTTGTTCAACATCCTCCAAGCTCGGATAAACCTCTGGCAGTGACCTTGATCGTCATTCTCGTAGTCAAATACCAACCCTTGAATAAGCATCTCATGTGGGCCATCCCTTATGGCGCAACCAAACTGTCTTAAGGCTAAGCAGGGGTTGTAGGTGATACCTCCTCTAATGCCAAGTAAGGGGACATTAGGGAATTCTCCATAACGGTTGACGATAGTAACATTCTCTACAGATCGGGAACACCAACGAATGTCTGAATGTTTAAGCGTCATTAACCTATGTGACCACCTTGCACCTTGCTCTTTCTTTAATACAAATTAGGGAAGATGCGAAATAAACCATCTTTCCAAGATAGGAGTACAACACATAAGAATTCCTCTTTTCCTCATAGTGCGAGTGTGAAAAGAATGTAGGATGTCTCCTAACAAAGTAGGCACCAGGTTACGAGACCTGAAGATTTTGACGGCATTTATATCTATGAGTTGGTAAGGGTTTGGAAACAAAACCATACCATAGATGAGGAGAGCCACAATTTTCTCAAAGGCTTGCAAGTCTAAGGAGTTCTAACAGTTTTGGGCTTTCTCAAACAAGAACTTGGCTAAGAAACCTTTGATACCACTTCTTGTTTCCCAATTAGTTATGATATCAGATGGTTGCAAGTGCAAGGCTTGAGTAATCTCTTCTGGCTTTGGATCTCTTTCCGTACTGTTGAAAGGTGGTTGGTTGAGAATGGGAATCCTCAAGAGTTGAGAGAATTCTTCCAAAGTTGGCACAAGTTGATAATCGGGAAATGTGAAACAATGGTGTGGAGGATCAAAGAACTGGAAGAGTACCTGCGACCATGTCTTCCGGTAAATGGAGAATTTTCGGGAACCCTTGATGATAACTCCTTAAGTTGAGGAGGGATCCTTACAAGATTGACTTGAATGGTTTTCCTGCGAATAGAATCCATGTCCTACAAAACAGAAAAAAGATAAATCCTAAAATCCTTGAAATGGTTAGTGAGTATGAGTATGATTTTATGATGTTATGTATAAGTAAGTATATAAAAACAAGACAAACAAGTCCTTAGGTTTAGGCTTGCATGGAGTATCATAGGTAAGTACCCTCTTGAAGTTTAGTTGGCTCAAACCTATCCTAGCAATAGTAACCGGGTTCTAAGGGAGCTCAATATCACTGGTTTGTTTCATCGGGCATTGTTTCAGCGCAAGCCTCTTTAATGGCAACCGAAATATCCCAAAAAACCAAACCTCAATGAGTGTAGTATCGAGTATCTACCAACTTCGGACTACACCAAAGTTGGTCATCTCACTACGTCCTAATGGCCAAGTTGGTAAAGTAAAGGTTCTAGAAGTTAGTTAGTGCTTCATGACATCACTCAGCGGCCCCGTATTCACTTTGACTACTCAAGGGCTACCGGTACCCATAAATATGTCACACTAACATAGCTATTGCTTAGACAATGTCGGTATACCCCTGTAGCGATAAAAAATGTAGCGGGGTAAATCGGAGATCGAATTATTGATTAATTCGTCTCACAAAAGCAAGAGTCGCCACCGCGCTTTATTGTTTCCAAGGGAAAAGGGGAAAGAGAGAAATAAAACCCTAAATATGCAATGTAAATAATACTTTTTAAAAGTAGTAAAATAATACAAGGCGTTTTTGAAAAGATCTATGGTTCGGGGGTTGGTTATACAGTGGGAAGGTATTAGCACCCAATGTATCTATAGTAATCTATAGGAACCTTTTGAAATATATGTTTATTAAAATTGATCGTTTGAAAAAAAATGAATCATTTTGGCCGAAAAGGGGTACGGACGGGTTTTTGACGATGCGACGACCTAATGTCGAAGTTTTTGCTTAAGGGTATAAGTTTTGAAAAGATTGAATATTTAAGGAAAAATTATCCTAAGTTTTGATGAAATGCGAATGTTCACGCGATTAGACTTGAGGACATGAAGTCGACAAATTTAATCGTTTTTCCCTCGGATTTAAACGTAAACAAAATAAACAAGTAAATATGAAATAATTAAACAGAAAAAATTATACGGATAATGATTAAATAACAACAGTTAAATAAATGACCAAATGGTGTAAATATGCATTTTTGGATTTTTATTTAATATTAATGAAAAGAAAATGTTTTTAATAGTTTTCATTTCTTACGCATTTTTAATATGGATAAAAGTAAATGAGAATTAATTAAGGAAAACAAAAATATTTTTTTTTAAGTTTTAAGACTTTCTATTTTTATATATTTTAGAGTTCTATATGAGGCATTATTTTTAAAGAAAATATTAAATAATCATACTAAATGAATACCTAAGAATTATTAACTTAAAACTAATTAGAAAAGGGAATATAAAATTACTAAGTAAACCTAAAATTAAACTTAATAAATAAAAGGTAAAAAAGATTAAAATGTTTTAACTAAATTATTAATTGATTAAGCTACTAATTAATTTAAACTAAGTTAATAATATTTTAAAAAAACTAAAAAAAGAATAAATGAAAAAAAGTGAATTAAAAAAACTAGAAGAACAATTATATGGGCCAAGGGTGTCTAAGGGGCCTAATCAAAACTAAGACAGGGGGGGTGCACAAAGAGGTCCGTTTGGGCTTAGGCAGAACCGGTTGGGTCCAACTATGTTCCATAATCTTGTTCAAGGGTTAACAATGTTTGGTAATTGGGATTAGGGTTAAGGTTTTGGGAGAGCGGTGCCGTTCTCTTGCTTGTCTTCTTCGCGTGACTCATCTCTTCGTCTCTTGCTTCGCTACTGTGTTCCACAGCCCAAGCCACCGGCATCTCATCCTCCTCTTCCCTCCAGTCCAAGCATTAGGGCGACGGTCACGAATTCACGATAAAAACATTATCTCTCAAATCTTTATGTTTTGGTTACGGTTTGCATGCTCGTGATTTTGATTCTGTTTGTTTTATTATGTTGTTTGAGGCATTTTTTGAAAAAAAGAAAAGAGAAGAGATACCTTGGGGACGGAGGAGAGGTTGAGGTGAGCTAGGAGGCTGGGCAAGGAAGGACGGTGGAGGCGCTGTGAGCTTTCTTCGGATTTACCGGTACTTCGTTCCTTTTGGCCCTTTTGCTTTGCTTTTTCCTCTTCTTCTCTTGCTACTGCCACTTGCTACTGTATGTTGGGTTGCCTTGAAAACTTTTCCTATCTTCTTCTTCACTATGATTTTGTACGCTTTTGTTAATGCTTCATTGCCTTGAACTTGACCTATGATGATTTGCCGAGGTTTTTGGTACTTTGAATATTTTGAATGCTATGTTGAAAAAATGATTTTTGACTAGCTTGATGATATTCACGCTTTTTCTCTTCTTCTTTCTGATTTCTGTGTATTTGATGCTTTCCGTTGCTTTTTGTTGGCCAGTGATGAGATAATCTGAGGCCTGATGGTATGCTTGTTATTGTTTGGAAATTGGTTTTGGTTCTACTGGTTTTGTGCAGTAGGAAGGGTTTTGGAAGGGTTTAGGCCATTTGTTTTTAGGCCATGGCCTTGACAAGTTTATGGTTCTGATATGGTTTGATATTTGAATTGGTTTTTGGTTGGACAATATATTGAAGGTTTTGGTAATGGTTTAGCAGGTTAATTGTTTTGGGCCATGTGTTTTACTGGATTTTCAGTAGGCTATGGTATATGGCATTTGGTTTTAGGCCATGATGTTTAATGGTTTAGACAGCGGTTATGGCGTTTGTTTTTGGTTGTTCTGGTTGATGCAATAGCAGGTTTTGGTAATGCAGTAGGCAGGTTTGAACGTTAGGCTATAAGGTTTTTTTGGTTTGACAGTAGGAATGGTTTATGCAGGTTCTTACTGGTTTTAAGCCATGAAGATTTGATGGTTTAGACAGGTTCTTACTGGTTTTTACAGTAGGAATGGTTTTTTGATTGCCTAGGCAGGTTTTTACTCTCTCTTTTTCTTGAAGGGTTCTTGTGCTATCTTATACAGTTACTTGGCATTGTTTACGTTATAGGCTTGGGTTTAAATATTTTACAATATTCTCTTGGCCAATCTGCACATCTGCTTCAATGGTTTGTTTGTATTCCTCTTTCATGCTTCTTTTTTCTACTGAGTTACTGCTGTAGCTTTGTTTTGTATCCTCTTCTGCCTAAACCAAAAGCTGTAAAAACCATATTTCTTTCTCTCTTCTCTCTCTCAAGTACCATGAAGCACTAAAATGTGTGTGTACTGTACTGTTCTGAAATTGCAAACATGCTGGAAAATGATGAAAATGGGAAATATATTATGCTTGCATATTTGTTTAAACTGCACACTTGCTCTTTGTCTTTGCATGGAAGCCTAAGTTTTGACTTCTTCCTATATGGGCATGTTATGTTTACGTTGGAACTCCTTTGAACAATGCATGTTTATGCATATGCTGTTACTTTTTGTATGCTGTGTATATTTTTGAAATATGTATTGGACTTTGAAAATGCAATTAATTTTTAATTATGCAGTTTTGAAAATAAAATGAATTTGTGCATGTTTGAAATTGTGCATTCATTTATGAAAATAAAAATTCCCCCCTTTTTTGTGAACCGGGAGAAATCCCGTGATTTGCAAAAAAGGGTAAACTGATTCCAGCCGTTTGCTTTTAATGATGAACACTAATAAATAATTTTCTACTTTTAATTATTTATTCAATTCTGACTTTTCTTTTTAATTGTTTTTGCAGGTAAAATCAAATGAGCAGACAAAAGCATTGGATAGAAGATTTAGAATTAGAATCTTAGAAATATAGTTCTATTTTACTTTAAACTTTTATGTAATTTGTTATTATAAATATTTTGTAAATAATACAATATTTAAATAACAATTGTAATAAAATAGAATAAAGTGAAATAAAATTCTATTATTTCCCCGTTAATTCTTTTCTTTCCAATTATTTTATTTATCGTTTATAATTCTTTAAATTGTATAATGATTGAAAATCAATTTCAATCACTTAAATTCAGAATAATAAACGCATAAATAAACATCATTGATCAATTAATAATTTCAATTATTTAATTCGTTATTCATAATTTTCTAAATTATAATAATTAAAATAGAATTTCAATTATTTAACTTAGAATGATAAATAATTAAATAATCATTATTGACCAATTAATGAACCTCTTTTCAAATATTTATTATATTATTCATAAATCTTTAAATTATGTAATAACTGAAAATAAATTCCAATTATTTAAATTTAAGATAATAAATAATAAATAAACACTGTCTGAACGATTAATATGCCTCTTTTCAAATATTTATTTTATTATTTATAGATCTTTGAATTATATAATAATTGAAAATAAATTCCAATTATTTAAATTTAAGATGATAAATAATTAATAAACATCATTTAAGTCTTGATCAGTTAATAAATTTAGCGTTAAAAAATAAACAGCTCTCGACTCGAAAAAGTTATGAATTTTTTAAAAATCAAAAGATCAAAACGCTTGCAATGTAATGATGCAGATGGGAGATGGTATCTTAGGTCAAAATTTAGGGTACAACAACCCCACACAGTTTCCATAACATATTGCTACTTACCTATAAGGTATCCCAAATCCGGGTAGATGATTCTAACCCAAACAAAGAACCAAAATGTAAAGCATACAAGTCAAACAATGAAAGCAAATAAATGTGATCTAGCCCTAAGGTAACCCCACTTTTAAAATAGTCCCCAACAGAGTCGCCAGTTCTGTATCGCGGTGGGAGAACTGACTAGGTTGTTTTGCATTTTATCGCAAATGTTGCGGTTAGCAAGTGTCGCCACCGACTTTTAATTTATCCAAAAGGAAAGGCTGAAAAGAACAGGAAATACCTTTGAGATGGTTTCTTGAGTTCGGGGGGTAGATTTTGAAAAGGGAATGTATTAGCACCCTTTTCATCCATGGTTTTCCACGGGCTCTTAGTTACTTACTAGATCACTTACTTTTTGTTTGAAAATGTGCTTTGTGTGGTTTTTGAAAGTATTTTGAAAAGGCGCCATCATTTAGGAAAATTTGTAATGATTCTAGTTCGTAAGAATGTATACAAAGTGTTGATCTTTTGAAATTTTTTTCAAGTTTGAAAGATGTTTTTTGAAAGTGTTGGTGTTTGTTTTGAAAATAGCAAGGATGTTTTTATTTTGAAATTGAGCAAGCAACTAGGAGTAATCTACCTACTCAAAAGTCTTTCACGTTTATTTCTTCTTTCCTTTGACATTGTTATCTTACCATTGATTTGGTAAGTAACCCTATCTTTGGATGTAAAAGGGACGGGTGTGGGTCATCGTATAACCATGATTAGCAATGTTGTAAGATATCTTAGTATTTTCTTTAGGGACTAAGATCATTTTGAAAGGCAACATAGATAGCGTCATCGAGGGACTATGATCTTGTATTTTTTGCTTGTTTTTTTGCTAAGATACCTCACATGCATTATATGGCCATTTACATAAGGCAACAAAGTGTATTTACCCTAAGGGTGTAAGTGTGCAAGTGTATTGATTTACATGCTTGATTTGTCTTGAATTAGGGTTTTCTAAGCATTGATTTTAATCTTTCCATACAAACCCTAATTACTAGCATTTGTATATAAAGCATTTAAATTGCGGAAAATAAAAATACTAAGCTATTACATCATTTAGGGGAGGGGGTGTACAAATTTACAAATGGGGATTGCAAGAAATTAAATCTAAATAATTATTACAATCATATTGAATTTGAATAAATGTACAAAAATGAATAAATATAAATGCAAGAATGTAAATGCAAAAGGAAATGTGATTTTTGTTTGATTTTCATAGAAAAAGGTTTTTTGACCTAGTTAACTAAAATAAAATAATTAACTAAAAATAAGAAAATTGAGATTAAGTTAGTAAAATAAATTAATTTAAAGAAAGACAAGTTTTTTAGGGTTTTTGTGAATTTAATTAGTAAATAAAATTAATCAAATAAAAGTCCTAAGTTCTAAATTGATTTTATTCACAAGAAAATAATATAATAGTTAAACCCTAGTCTAAATGTTTATTGTATAAAAAAGAAATTAATTTACTAAATTAAAAAAAGTTTTTGTACTTTTAGTTTTTATGAAGAAATTCAACTAAATAAATATAAATAATAAAACATAAATATTTTTGGGTTTTTTTTATTAGTAGAAAAAAAAAGATATTATTAATAATAATAATAATAATTATTATTATAATAAAGAAAATAAAAATAAAAAAATAAAGAAAAGTCAGGGGGGTTTGGAAATGGTTAAAGTGGTTAAAAGGTTAAAAAAAAGAACAAAGGCCCAAAGCTGTTGGCCCAGGCGCTGCAAAAGGCAATAATGTGGAAAAAACATGAAAAAATGACAAAAGGCAACACGCTGGGTGTTGGACCCACGCCCTCTTGGTTACCCGCATGATGCCTTACCACTGGGGTGGCCATACATCCGTTAACTTAACTCAAAACTAGAAATCGTGAAATGAAAATGAGCTTGATTCAAGGTGCTGCAATGATCAGGTTAACTTCCTCAAATTCCCAAGAAGCTAATGCAATGGTTAGCTTGAGTTGAGAGTGGCTGAAATGGCTTGGAGAAGTCAATGTGCAGTGCTCTGTTTTTGGCTATGGAGGAAGATGGAAATGGAGTTACAGTTGTGTAACAGGGACATGGATGAGTTGTTTTTGATGCTTAGAAGCTTTAGGAACCAAAAGGCTTGAAAACGCACGAGGGAGATAAGAGTTTCAAGTTTTTGGTCAGAATGTGCAACAATGGAGATTTTGGATTCAGTTGTGATTTCTTGTGTGTTTTAGGGCTTATGTATGCGTGTGTTTTCTTGCAAATGACTTGTGTATCTATAATCACAAGGTTGGAGATGTTTTGCACAAGGGATTTCTGAGTTATAGGGTTATGGCTAAGTTGCTTGATTTTGAAGAAAAGTGAGAAATATATTTTCAAGGTAGAAAGTACAAGCATGTAGAGTGGTTAGACACTTTAAACATGTTTGCTTCTGATCACTAATCTTGAGTGTGGACAGAGATAACAAGTTAGGAGCTCAAGGAGAGTTGACATTTGCAAAAGCAATGCTTTATCAAAATAGCAATGGTAACTTTGTTCCATAAATGGAAAATTATCTTGGATAAAGCTTGAATTAAATGGATAATAGCTCAAAAGCAAGTGTAATCTTATGATTAGAGAGAAATCTTGAGGTTTAGAGACCTGCAAAGCAAGATTGTGCAACATAGGCTTGAGATTTGAATTCTTGTTCATCAAAAATGACCTACAATTTCAGTTTGAAACCCTAACTTCGTCTCTTCGATTCTACTTGCTCAAGAATGATCTCAAGGAGTTCTTAGTCATTTTGGAAATCTTATAGTGTTATATACAACCCCTCTTTGAATCACTTTTGAAAATTCCCATTGGAACTATATGAAAATTTTCCATGAAGTTAGGTCAAAATCCTGCCTAAACTAGGGCAAAATTTTCACTAAGTGTTTAGTTTCATGACCATGACTTCATGGATTAAAAACTTGAGATCCAAGCATTTCTAGGAGAAGTTGTGTAAAGAAATGTTTTAGATCTCATGGAGATATAAAACTTTCATGTTGAAAGTTTCTTTGGAATCATCTTGCATCATGGTGAAAAATTGGCTCAAAGTTGTGAAAAAATATGAAGTTTTCAACACTTAGAAAAATTCCTAAGTTTGGAAACTTTGACTTTTCAAAATGAAATCTTGACTTTTTGATTTCTTAATGAACAAGTTTCATATTTTGACATTCTTTGATGAATTGTGATCTTTGACACTTGATTTTGACAAAAAAAGTCAAAGTTTGACTCTTCGGTGTACAATTGACTTTTGATCAGTTTACTGAAAAATCAACTATCAATCAAATGACCTTGAGCAATGTTTTGAGTCATTCCATTAGGTAAAATGATGCAATTGAACGCTTGAGATCTTGCCTCAAACCAATTAACCATTTGCTAGGTCAAAAATCAGAAATTGCCCTTTCTCAATCAAAACCCTAATTTTGACCATTTTGCCCTTTTGATGATCTGATCAAATTTCTTGAGGAATTATGGTCCAAACTTGATCAAATGATACATATGAGTTTATAATATTGATATGGATAAAAAATCATGAAGTTTGACTGTAAATTGGCCACAATTGACTTTTTCCCAAATGTAGGTGATTTTTAGGTCAACTGCTCAATTGACTAAGCAAAAATGTGATTCAAGACTTGAAACTTGACATGAGTAATATTGAGGGTCCACAATGATCCAAGAAAGTCATATGAGGCATTAAAAGTTCAATTATCCTTGTGCAATCTCAAACCCTAATTCCAGTCATCAATGCTTAGGGACGTGTCTTGAGCTGATCAACCATTGTGCAGTCTTGAACCAAGAGAGATCTTGTGAGAAAATATTTGAAAAATGATAGGGAAAATTTTAGGGTACAACAACCACCAATGTGTGTTCATAATGTAGCAATCATGTGCTGAAGGGTTCAGAGATGGAGTCGAAGCAAGCAGTTCCAAAGGGAGCGATTGCCCAGTCGAAACTAGAACAAAGGAAGCCAATGCCTTGTGGATGCTAGTATGAGGGAGGCCATTTCCCTGTGAATCGAATCAGGAACAAAAATATGTATTTGCCTTGTGAATCAAAAACAAGTTTCTTCGAAGGAATCTATTTTTCTTTGTGAATCGAAAGTAAGTCCAGAGGAAGTCATATCCTTGTGGATTGAAAGCAGATCTAGAGGAAGTCTTTTCCTTGTGGCTCAAAAGCAAACCTGAAGATAGACATTTCCTAGTAGAATCTTGCTTGTATATAGCCATTGCTTTGTGAATCGAAGGCAAGTTGAAGGGGCCTACTGCTGGTGAATCGAAGCAAACCTGTAGGGGGCCATATGCTCAAATGAAACTCGTGGACCAAAGCTTGCTCGAGGGGACCCAATGCTCAATTGAAGCTGGTGGAATAAAGCTTGATCGAAGGGGGACAAATGCCTAATAGAATCTTGTGAAACCAAGCTCGCTCGAAGGATTTTAGATGCCCAATCGAAAAACACCTTGTTCAGATGCCAATCGAAAGACACTTGACCATCTTAAAAAATATATATTTTCTTTGAGCAAGTGTTTGTAACCACCCATGTAAGAGAAGATCTTAGAAAACATGAGAGGTCAAATTTTGGGGTACAACAGCTGCCCATGTTCAATCTTCTTAAACCTGAAGATTTAGATAGGCTTGTTTGCCTTTCGTCATCTGAAGGTGGAAGATGATTGAACACTAGAGTGCATAGAAATTTGCACTCGGTGATGTGATGGTTGATTATGTAGGGAATGGGCTTAAAGATGCCATTTGGATAAAATGGCTGAGAGTTTCCAGAGATGGGCTTAAATATGCCATCCAAGATAGATGCTAACTTCATAAGAGGTCTCTTTATGGGGATTCCTGTTCATGCAGTCTGAGAAGGACTCCATTGGGGAATGTTGACTTCTGTTGTTCTCTTGCTTGAGGAAAACACTGTTGGGAATAGAGTCTAGGAACTTCAGTTGTCCAAGGCTCTACTAAGGAGTTATCTCTGGACTAGAAAGATGAAAGTTTGTTGTTTTCTGGATGAAATCCAGGCTTCACAGTAATCTTCCGGGGAGAATGAAATTAACTTCTATTCAGAAATGTATTATAAAAAGATGGTGTAGGGCTGCTTCAGAATGAGCCTGTGTTAGACCGCATCTGGAGATATATGAGAAGGAGCATGTGTAGGGCTGCTCTAGGATGAGTCTGTGTTAGACTGCATCTAGAAATTTGAGAAGGAATCCGTGTAAGATTGTTTCAGAATGAGTCCATGTTAGACTACATCTGGAGATCATGAGAAGAAACCCGTGTAAGATTGCTTCAGGATGAGTCCGTGTTAGACTGCATCTGGAGATCATGAGAAGAAACCCTTGTAAGATTGCTTCAGGATGAGTCCGTGTTAGACTGCATCTGGAGATCATGAGAAGAAACCCGTGTAAGATTGCTTCAGGATGAGTTTGTGTTAGACTGCATCTAGATATCATGAGAAGAAAACCGTGTAAGATTGCTTCATGATGGTCATGTATATAGTCGCACTGTCTTGTTTTGGGAATTGATCCATAATCAGCTGTTTCATAAATAATTGTCCTGTCTTGTTTCAGGTATTAATCCAGAGCTTGCTTTTGTTGGTCGTTGAGATAGTTGTCCTGTCTGGTTTCAAGTATTAATCTCTGACCTAAGATAAAGAAAGATAGTTTTCCTGGCTCGTTTCGGGTATTAATCTTCCATCTGTTTATGTAGATAGTTGTCCTGTCTGGTTTCAGGTATTAATCTACAATTGGTCGTCCATAGATAGTTGTCCTGTCTGGTTTCAGGTATTAATCTAGAACTTGTTTTGGTTGTTGAGATAGTTTTCCTATCTGGTTTCAGGTATTAATATCTGACCTAAGAGAAAGAAAGATAGGTTTCCCGTCTGGTTTCGGGTATTAATCTTCAATCTGCTCGTGTAGATAGTTTTCCTATCTGGTTCCAAGTATTAATCTACAATTAGTCGTCCATAGATAGTTGTCCTGTCTTGTTTCAGGTATTAATCTGGAACTAGGAGAAGGAAAGATAGGTTTTTGTCTCATTTCGGGTATTAATCTTTGACCTGCTGTGTAAGTTGATAATGTTTGTCTGTCTGCTAATTTAACCTGAAAAGGTGAAACCAGTTTCATGCGATGTCATGATGTATGAATTGCATGATGATCTCAAAATAAATGAGATTGTAATTGTTGTACCCCAAAATTTGGCCTTTCATTTTATCAAGATTTCCCCTCACAAGGCTCCTTGAACTCCAGACAGGATTAAGGTTTTTACATTGCCCAAAACATCTCCTTGCACTAATGACCTAAATTAGGGTTTGAGTTTGCACATGGATTTTTGGACTTCTAATGCTCAAAATGACTTTCATACTTCATGTTGGACTTATAAGTTTGTCCATACCAAGTTTCAAGCTTTGAATCAAAATTTTGCCCAATCAATTGGACAGTTGACCTAGAAATCAACTGCATTGGGGAAAAAGTCAACTGTGGCCAATTTACAGTCAAACCTCATGAATTTTGACCCACATCAACATTATAAACTCATATGAACCATTTGATCAAGTTTGGACCACAACTCCACAAGAGATTTGATCAAATCATCAAAAGGGAAAAATGGTCATTCTTAGGGTTTTGACTGTACCAAGGCAATTTCTGACTTTTGACCTAGCCAATGGCAAATGGGGTTCAAGCATGGAATCAAGGACTCAATGGAATCATCTTGACCTATTCAACAAGTTCAAAAGATTTCAATTGTATTGGATTGACAAATGAATTTTTTCAGTCAACTGATCAAAATTTGGCTATACACTGAAAAGTCAAACTTTGACTTTTTGGTCAAAATCAAGTGCCAAGGGTCATTTTTCATCAAGATTTGTCAAAATATGAAACTTGTTCATCAAGAAACCCATTTTTGCAAATTAGGGTTTAAAGTTGAAAAATTTCATAACTTAGAATTTTTCTAAGTTATGAAATTTTCTTAATTTTTCCTAATTTTGCCCAACATTTTCACCATGATGAATTTGGATTCAAACAAAACATCCAACATGAAAGTTGTAGTCCTACACAAAATCTACAACTTTTATTCACAAAGCTTTCCAAAAAGAAGCTTGGATCTCAAGTTATGATTTTTGGAACAAGGGTCCCTAAAACTTTTAACTTAAAGAAATTTTGCCCTAGTTTAGGCAGGATTTTGACCTATCTTCATGGCCATTTTTTACATAGTTACACTTGGAATCTCAAGTTTCATTTCAAAGATGGATTGTAGAGCATGTTGAAATATTTCCAAAATGTCCAAGAACTCTCCAAACACAATTGTGGTTAGGGAGAATCGAAGGTTTGAAGTTGGCAAAAACTCAGTTTTCATCCATGGCATATTCATTGTGATACAAATTGAAATTTCAAGTTAGCAGGCTTTGCACTAGTTTACAGGACTCTAAACCATTTCACACTCAATAATTTAATGTAAATCCTTTGGTATAAGGCATTGTTTTGGTCATTAGGGCATTGCATACAAGATTAATCCCTAAATGGTAAAAGGTACATTACCATTTTTGCAAAGGCATGCTTTATGTCAAAACCACAATCCTTGAACATTAAGCAAGATATTGTGCAGCAAATAAAATCCACAAACTTGAGGGACCAAGGGGAAAGTGTACAAGCATATGGATAGCCTGTACAGGCCTGTTTCAATCACTTCACACATTTTGCTTCATAAACAAGAAACATGTCCAAAACACTAGAACTTGAACATCAGCCAAAAAAAAACTTGTGCAAGCTTTTGAAACATCTTTCTCACATCCCTCTGAGCCAGAAACACGACCTCTTAAGCCCTCAAACATCCCATAGCCAGAAATCACCTTCCATTGGCAAAACAGGGCAGCATCTGCAACTTGACTTCCATAGCACATTTTGCTCGTGCGTTTTGCCCCAAGTTGGTTCAAACACCTTCCATTCAATCCATCCAAGCTATCCCAGACCTTAAACACCAACTGTAACTCTATTTACAGGGTTTTCCATTCTCATTTTGAGCTTGTGCAGGTTGAGTTCTATAGGCTGATTCAAGTACATTCAAGGCAAGCTAGACATTGGAGAAGGTCAAGTGAAGTTCAAGCAAGCTCCCAGACATCTCAGGCTTTGTTGAAAAGCTCCACATTGCCATACACGAAGTCAGCTGAAACAGGTTTTTGTCAACTTTCTATCTCTCTATTTAGGAGCATTTAGCCTTAGGTTTGTGAATAAGAAATGTAGTATTCATTACCACGAAGCTGTACATATGCTCAATTTTCATTTTTATTAAGCGTGCTAAGAGAATTTGATCCATGAACATACTGAAAAAATTAGGTTAGATTTTAGGGCCAGAGAAATTCTCTCTGGACTTTGAGAGTTAAGACAAGTTGTTTATATGGTTGGATTCGTCTTGAAATGCTCTACAACTTTGATGTTATGTGTTTTTGTAATAGAGCTCGTATGCAGGATGTCCATGTTGGATTACAGGCGCGCGCATTTTGTTTGAAAGTCAGAGGTTGAAGATGAAGTGGTGGACTGGGCTTGGTCTGGACTTGTTTTTGACACCTGCCATTTGTTGAATGCACCCCCTGACCCAATTTCTTTATGCTTTGATATTTTAATTTTTTTTCTTTTCTGATTTTATTTTATTATTTCCAAATATAAAAAATACTCAAAAATATTTTTATAATTTTTTCACATTTATTTTGCATTTTTATTTTTATTTTTCTAACATAAAAAACAATTTAATTAATTTTATCTTATTTATTAAAAACTTGAAAATAATATATAAATTTTACTTTTATTTTCATTCTTTATTTTTATTCACACTAAAAATATTATTCTAAATATATTTTTATTTTTGTATATATTTTATTTAATATTGTACATATTTAATATAATTAATACATATATAAATATATACTTTTATTTTATTAGATACTTTAGAATAAAAATATAAAAAATATTACACTTTTATTTTTATTATTATTTATACTAAAAAATACTTTTTCTAAATATATTTTATTTTTGTATATATTATTTTATTTTATTGTATATAAATAATATAATGTATTTATTTTCTTAAACAAAATTAGGGTTTTACCCTTAACCAAAAAACAATCTTTTTATTTTATTTCTTTCCTTTTTTACATTAAACATTTTTACATACATAGAAATGAACAAAAACCCTTTTTGCATATTCATATTATTTTGTATATTTATTTAATTTATTTATTTTGAATATTGTTCATTTATTATTCATGCCATTGGATTCAATTTGGATGTAATAGTAAATTAGGGTTTATATTTCTTGTCAAATTCACCCCATTCAAAAATTGTACCCCCATCCCCATAATCATGTTGTAATAGCTTAGGCTTTTAATTCTCGCACTTTATGCTTTCAACTATGCCATGATTAGAGATTAGGGTTTGTATGTAAAAATCCAAAATCAACAAGTAGTTTGACCTAATCCAAAGATAAATATGCATGAAAATCAATACACAATGCACACTTGCACCCTTAGGGTTACATCCACTTGTTGCCTTAAAAACGGGCCATGTTATACATGTTGGATACCTTGGCAAAACAAAAACAAAACAAAAGATCATAGTCCCTCGATGACGCTATCTT
The DNA here is from genome assembly GCA_948472305.1 of Vicia faba. Lineage (NCBI taxonomy): Eukaryota > Viridiplantae > Streptophyta > Magnoliopsida > Fabales > Fabaceae > Vicia > Vicia faba. Next base: position 1,632,272,557 of record OX451739.1, on the reverse strand, counting down.
GGTTGCATATACAAAATGTTCTAGTCCCTCGGAAAATTTGCCAAAAATACTTGACACAATTGCTATCATGGTCTATACGATGACCCGCGCCTGTCCCGTTTAACATCATAATACAAGGTTGTTTACCAAATGCAATGGTTAAACAACACTGTCAAAAGGGTTAAAAACAAATATGAAAGATCTTTGAGTAAAATAGGGTAGATAACTCTTAGTTACTTGATCAAAGCTTGCAAAAACATCCTTGCTATTTTCAAACACACTTCACAATACAATTTCAAAACATTTCCAAAATAAAACTTTCAAAAACTTTGAAACATCTTTGCAAAGGACAAAAACACCTTTGTATACATTGAAACAAGAATCATTACGAAGGTTGCCACAATGATGGCCTCTTTTCAAAACATCTTTCAAAACCACACACAAAGCACCATTTCACACAATTGAAAAGAAAAAGCAAGTGATCTATACAAGTAACTAAGAGCCCATGTATAACCATGGATGAAAAGGGTACTTGCACCTTCTCTTTTCATAATCTACTCCCCGAACCCAAGAAAACATCTCAAAGGTCTTTCCTGTGTTTTTTTGACCTTTCCTTAGGATAAAATAAAAAGTCAGTGGCGACTCTTGCTAAACCGAAACATTTGCGAACACAAACGCAAAACCTCAAGTCAATTCTCCCACTGTATCACAGAACTGGCGACTCTGCTGGGGAGATATTTGAAAAGTGGAGTAACCTTAGGGTTAGATCACCTTTACATGCTTATCTTGTTTGATTTAATTGCTTTACATTTGGTTCTCTTGTTTGGGTTTGAATCCTCCACCTGTATTTTTGGAAACATTCATAGGTAAATAGCAATACGTTGTGAAAACTGTGTGGGGTATACCAACATGGTTGAAGCAATAGCTATATTAGTGCGACATATTTGTGGGTACCGGTAGCCTTTGTGTCAATCAAAGAGAATACGGGGCCGCTGAGTGATGTCATGAAGCACTAATGAACTCTTAGAACCTTACTTGACCATCTTAGCCTTATTAGGGGTAGTGAGATGGCCGACTTTGGTGCAGTCTGAAGTTGGTAGATACTCGATACTACACTCATTAAGGGTTATTTTCTTGGAATATTTCGGTCGCCAGTTAAGTGGCTAAATTGAAACAATGAACACAAAAAATAATCCAGTGATATTGAGCTCCTTAGAACCCGATTACTACTTATAGGACAGGTTGAGCCAACTAACTTCAAGAGGGTACTTACCTATGAAACCTCATGCAAGCCTGAAACTAGGATCTTGTGTGACTTGTTTGTACATATGCTTGTGCATACATCATGAACATCATAAAGCATCATATACATCCACTAACCATTTCAAGGGTTTGGATCTTCATCTTTGTTCTTGTTTTGTAGGTCATGGAATCTCTTCGCAGGAAAACAATTCAAGTCAACCTTGTGAGAATCCTTCCTCAACACAAGGAACTTACTTCCAAGATTCCAGAGAATTCTCTCTTCATTGAAAGACATGGTAGACTTATCAACTTGATCAACTCCAACATTGAAGAAGACATGGTGAAAGTCCTCTTCCAGTTCTTTGACCCCCTACACCACTGTTTCACATTCCCTGATTACCAACTAGTACCTACTTTGGTGAAATTTTCTCAACTCCTGAGGATTCCTATTCTTCATCAACTACCCTACAACGGTATGGAAAGAGAACCAAACTTGAAGATGTTTCTCAAGCCTTACACTTGAAACCATCTGATATCAAAGGTCATTGGGAAACCAGAAGTGGTGTCAAGGGTTTCTTGGCAAAGTTTCTGTTTGAGAAGGCACAAGACTGTTGGAATTCTCAAGATCTGCAAGCTTTTGAGGAGATTGTAGCACTTCTCATCTATGGGTTGGTCTTGTTCCCAAACCCTGATCAGCTTATAGATGTGAATGCTGTCAAGATTTTCATATCTCGAACTCCTATACCTACATTGCTTGGGGACATCCTACACTCATTTCACACACGAACAATGAGGAAAAGAGGTGTTCTCATGTGCTGTACTCCTCTTCTAACAAGGTGGTTTATTTCTCACCTTCCCCAAACAGTTTTGAAAAATGAGCAGGGTTTAAGGTAGTCACAACGGTTGATGACCCTCACACATTCTGATGTTCATTGGTGTTCTCGGTCCAGAGAAAATGTCATCATCATTGACCGTTATGGGGAATTCCCTAATGTCCCACTACTTGGCATTAGGGGAGGCATTACCTACAACCCCTGTTTAGCTCTGAGGAAGTTTAGAAATTCCCGGAGGGATGGCCCTCATGACATGCTGATTCCTGACTTGGTTTTTGACTTCGACAACGACACTCAAGGACTTCGACAAAGGTTTATCCGAGCTTGGAGGATGCCCAACAAAGTGGATAGTAAGACACTGGGGCACAATAATTCCATCCCCCTTGAGCCTTATCTCAAGTGGGTACGAACCCGCTCCCAGAGTCTTATGATGCCATACCCTCACATTCTCCCCGTGATCAAAGAGCATGTTATGTAAGGAGAGGTTCCATACACCCTCCTACATCTTGACATGCCAACATCATTAGAAGAATTGCAAAAAAGTTGGATACAACTCAAGGAAGAGCGGAACACTTTTGAGGCCAGCTTCTATGCCAATGAAAATAAGGTTTTGGAACTTACTCGCCGACTTCACGAAGAGGAGACTCTCAACACTTACATCGCACCAAAGAGGATGCACAATGTCTTTTTACATTAAGAAGTTTTGTAATATTTTGCCCATGGGGCATATATGTACTAACAAATTTCTTCTTATTAATATGACGTGTGTTCTTTTTGTTTGCAACAAATTTGAATTTCTAAATCCTTGAATGCATTACATGAATAACATATCATTCATCATATGCATAAACAGGTCTTCACACCAGGTTTCCTTATCTTTCTGCTATTTATTTCAGCAAGATGGATATAGAGCAGACGATTAAAGATCTGCAAGCACATAATTCGCAATTCCAACAACTCCTCATAACCTTGGCAAAGGGTCAAGAGGATCTTAAAGCACTGTTAGAGAAAGAGAAGGAACCAGAAAAGAAGAAAAAGGAAAGAATTGGTGTGGCCACTATGGGAAGAAGATTTGAGCATCAGGCTAGGAGAGTTCTGGAATTCCCCTCAACGTCTGACGAAGGGGTTGGTAAGGGAAAGGTAGTTGCAATGCCCTATGAACCTGAAGCTGAAGAAGAAGAAGAGGAAGAGGATGAAGATTACTCCGAACAGCAGTACCCTCCAGCGGACGATAAGTATAATAATCTTGAGGACCGGTTGGCAGCCATGGAAGTGCAAAGGGTACCTGGGCTAGATTTCGAAGAACTAGGGTTGGTTGCTGGGATCGTCATTCCTCCCAAGTTAAAAGTGCCTACATTTGCTAAATACGATGATTTGTCTTGTCCGAAGATGCATCTGAGATCCTACGTCAGAAAGATCCAACCTCACTCTTCTGATAAGGATCTGTGGGTCCACTTTTTTCAAGATAGTTTGTCGGGTACGCAATTGGACTGGTTCTATCAACTTGAGAGATCTGATGTCCATAACTGGAAAGATTTGGCTGCTGCTTTCTACCGATAATACCAATACAACGCAGATTTAGCGCCTACTCGTACTCAACTACAGAGTATGGGTATGGCCTCTAATGAGGGATTTAAGGAGTATGCCTAGAAGTGGCGGGATTTGGCTGGTAGGGTGCAGCCACCATTGTCGGATAGAGAGCTGGTTGACATGTTTTTAGGGACCCTGTCAGGTTCCTTCTTCAATCACTTGATCGGGAGCTCATCTGCAGGGTTCACCGAATTAATTCTGACGGGTGAAAGGGTCGAAGTTGGCATTAAGAGTGGTAAAATTCAGAAGGATGCCTCCGCTTCACTGCTATCAAGAAGACCTTCCCAGCCAAAAAGGAATTTTCTGCTGTTTATACTCAGAAAAATCAAGGGAGAATGGAGTGCCAACTAGCGGTAGGGGCTGTGATGATCCAGAACTCCTCAGTGGATCAACCTCGAAACAATCAACCAAGAGCTAACCAACAAAGGGTAGAAAGGCCACAACGACAATTCACCTGGATCAATATGACACCGGCTCAAGTCCTCCCTCATCTGTTAAAACTGAACCTTACCAACTTGAAAGACGCGCCAAAAAACCCAAATACCTCCTCTCCCTATTATCATTCAAATGCAAAATGTGAATATCATTCAGACAGTGTGGGGCATGACACCAACAACTGTTGGGCCCTTAAAAACAAGATCCAAGATTTGATAGATGCCAAGGAGGTAGAGTTTGACGCTCCTGAAAAACCTAATGTGATATCCGCTCCTATACCAAAACATGGTCATAATGTCCATGCAATTATGGAAGATCTTCATGTTACCACTGTTGATGAATTAATAACTCTGTTGCCAATGATTAAAATGAATCTGTTGAAAGCCGGGATTTTCCCGGGATGTGAAAAATATTGTTACTTCTGTTCAACCTTGCAATCCGACTGCCCACTGTTGAAATCAGGCATCCAACGTCTGATGGATACTCAAGAGATCCTCTTTAAGAAAACTCCTGTTGCAACTATCACTCATGTCACTCCTGTTACCTTTGTTACTCAAATAAATGATATTTCTATAATCACCATTTCCGACAATCTTTCCAAGACCTGCAAAAGGCCTGTTAAGATTACGCCTGATCCAAAGCTTGTACCGCTGAAGATTACCATGCCGGGGCCTATCCCATATAAGTCCAACAAGACGATACCATGGAATTATGGAGGAGAGATCTTCTACCATGGTGTTAAGCAGATCGAATCAGTCCAAGAGAATTCCGATGAAGAAACTCCTGACATAGGGAATATTGCGGGGACAAGTAAGATAACTCGTAGCGGAAGAATATTTTCTCTGGATATTGCTCCTCCACGGGAAGTTTTCGGACCCTCAAGTGCTACTGTGCCTATCTAGATATCTGTGCGAAGTCCGGTTATTGAAGAAATTGATGCTCCCGAAGCTATACCCTCTACTGTTACTGCCGATAAAAGTAAGGGGATCCAAGAAGCGCCCTTCAGGACGAGGGCTCAAACTTTGGTTATCCCCGAGACCACCCAAAAGGAGATGGAGGAGATTTTAAAGATAATTAAGAAGAGCGACTGCGATGTCGTAGAGCAGCTGGGGCAAACCCCTTCAAAAATCTCTATGCTGGCTCTATTACTCTGCTCCGAGGCTCATGCCAAAGCCTTGATCAAATTTCTGAAGACGGCACACGTGCCTCAAGAAACTTCTGCATATCAGTTTCAAGAGTGCGTGGCTAGCCTTACAACCGACAATGGTCTTGGCTTCTCTGATGCCGATCTGATGTCTAAGGGAAGAAAGCATAATGATGCGCTGCATGTCTCGGTAGAGTGCGGAGGAACTACACTTGCTCATGTTCTGGTTGATACCGGTTCATCTTTAAATGTTCTACCAAAGAAAGCATTGGACAGATTGAACTGTGAAGGTTTGACTCTAAAGCCCAGTAATATCATTGTTCGAGCCTTTGACGGTTCTAAGCGAATGGTTCACGGAGAAGTGGACATCCCAATTAAGGTGGGAACGGAAACTTTCAACTCTACTTTTTATGTGATGGACATCTGTCCTTCATATTCATGCTTGTTGGGAAGGCCATGGATCCACAACGCTGGGGAAGTCACTTCTTCTCTACACCAAATGCTAAAATACCCAGTCCAGGGTAAGATCATAACGGTTCATGGTGAGGAGGAGTATATGATAAGTCACCTTAACTCTTTCCACTATGTGGAATTAGACGGAGAATTCATAGAAACACCTTTCCAACACTTTGAAGAGGTTTCTCCTGAGGTCGCAATAGCAAAGACAATACTGATGTGCCTATCATTACCAAGCCTGTGTCCCGGATGTCATCCCTTAAAGATGTGGAGGCTGTAATCAAGGAGGGAGAAAGTACAGCGTGGGGTCAACTGCCAGATTTTCCTCACAAGACAGACAAGTTCGGATTGGGTTTCACTGCTGCTAGCCAGAAAGCTGTGCGTCGCTCCAGGTCTGGAGGACCACCCTTAAAGATCACCCATCACGGGGTTCATGCTTTAGAAGATGACGATGAAGAAGGCAATTTTGAAGATTGGATCTTTCCAACCATTGAAGGAGGACTAAACAACTGGGAGGTGAAAGACTTTGTTCCCATTACTTTCATCAATCAGTAATTTATCTTTTGAAACATTTATGTTGGTCTGTAATAACTTCTAAACAATTCGTACACTCTTTTTCCTTGTGCCTTTGCGGGGGCACATAGGTCCATTTGTAAGGGTTTTGATTTTTCATTTTCATATGCCATTTTTAATGAATCATGGATGTTTTCATCTATAAACTTTTGTGTTCATTTTCTTTCCTTTTACATTTTATTTTGTTTAAGGATGGCTCTCCCTTACACACACCCACACTCACAAAATGCAGGTACCCATCCACTCCGGATTCCATGGGTGACTATTCTGCTTTGGCCTTCAGTGACTCTGAAGATTTGGTCAATCATGCCGAGTACGAAGGTGATGAAGACTGTGAAGTGCCTGGAGAGTTAGCTAGACTTTTGCAATTAGAAGAAAGGGCTATTCTACCCCACGAAGAGTTGTTAGAGACTATCAATTTGGGAACAGAAGAAGACAAAAAAGAGGTTAAAGTGGGTGCCAACCTGGAGCCAAGTGTCAAAGAGCGCTTAGTTCAGCTGTTGAATGAGTTTGTTGAGATCTTCGCCTGGTCCTATAAAGATATGCCAGGACTGGATACAGATATTGTGGTTCACCGTCTCCCTACAAGAGAAGACTGTCCACCAATCAAACAGAAAGTCCGCTGAATGAGGCCCGACATGTCCGAAAAGATCAAAGCTGAGGTGATGAAGCGGTTCAATGCTGGCTTTCTGGCTGTTACTTCCTATCCATAATGGGTTGCTGACATTGTGCCCGTACCTAAGAAGGACAGCAAAGTCAGAATGTGTGTGGACTACAGAGACTTAAATAGGGCTAGCCCTAAAGATGATTTTCCACTACCACACATTGACATCTTGGTTGACAACACAGCTCAACACAACGTATTTTCCTTCATGGATGGATTCTCGGGATACAACCAGATCAAAATGGCCCCCAAAGACATGGATAAGACTACTTTTGTTACGCAGTGGGGTACCTTCTGCTATAAAGTGATGCCATTCGGACTGAAGAATGTCGGGGAAACCTATCAGTGAGCCATGGTATCTTTGTTTCATGACATGATACATCATGAAAGCGAAGTCTACATAGACGATATGATAGACCGTTCACAGACAGAAGAAGAACACCTCGACCATCTGCAAAAGCTGTTTGTCAGGTTAAAGGAATATAAGCTCACACTGAACCCTAGCAAGTGCACTTTCGGAGTCAGGTCCGGTAAACTTTTGGGATTCATCGTCAGTAACAAAGGCATCGAGGTTGATCATGCAAAAGTCAAATCTATACAAGAAATGCCTGCCCCCCGCACTGAGAAGGAGGTTAGAGGTTTCTTGGGACGCTTGAAATTTATTGCAAGGTTCATCTCTCACCTAACATCTACCTGTGAGCCAATCTTCAAGCTGTTGAAGAAAGATCAGGTGGTTGAATGGAACAATGATTGTCAAGTTGCTTTTGATAAGATCAATGAGTATTTGTTGGATCCTACTATCTTGACGCCACCCTTCGAAGGAAGACCTTTAATCATGTATCTGACTGTTTTGGATAATTCAATGGGGTGCGTACTGGGCCAACATGACGAGTCTGGCCGAAAAGAGCATGCCATTTATTACCTTAGCAAAAAGTTTACCGACTGTGAGACTCGCTACTCACTGCTCAAGAAAACTTGCTGCGCTTTTGTATGGGCTGCTTGCTGGCTAAGGCAGTATATGTTGACACATACCACTTTGCTGATTTCCAAAATGGATCCGATCAAGTACATCTTCGAAAAGCCTGCTTTATCCGGAAGAATCGCTAGATGGCAGATGATCCTGACTGAGTATGATATCCAGTACACAACCCAAAAATCTATAAAGGGGAGTGTACTAGCTGACCATCTAGCTCATCAAGCCGTCGAAGATTACCAATCTATGATGTTCGACTTCCCTGACGAGGATATTATGACATTGGACAACATTAAAGGTAACGGACCGTATGACGGACCTGAACAAGGATCTCGATGGACCATGTACTTTGATGGTGCTTCAAGTGCACTTGGCAACAGTATCGGCGCACTACTTATCTCTCCAGAAGGTTGCCATACACCTTTCACTGCTAGACTCTGCTTCAGCTGCACCAACAACATGGCCGAGTATGAAGCTTGTATATTTGGTCTCAAGGCTGCTATTGACTTGGGCATCAAATCTCTGATTGTATTTGGGGACTCAGCTTTGGTTATCAGTCAAATCAAGGGAGAGTGGGACACTAAACATCCTAATCTTATCCCATACAAAGAACATGTCCTGACATTGTTGCCTCATTTCGAGCAGATTACCTTTAAGCACTTCCCGCGAGAAGAAAATCAGCTAGCCGATGCTCTAGCTACAATGTATTCCATGTTTAAAATCAATTGGGATAATGAGGCACCTCAAATCACCATTGAACGAATGGACGAACCTGATCATTGTCACGAGATTAATACCGAAGAAGTGGTGGACCGACCTTGGTTTCATGACGTCAAAAGGTATCTCGAAGCACAAGAGTACCCTAAAGGAGCTTCAGTCAACGAAAAAAAGTTCTTAAGGAGATTTGCAGCCAAGTTCTTTCTGAGCAATGGTATCCTAAACAAGCGCAATCTTTATTGTGTCCTACTCCATTGTGTGGATAAGATTGAAGCTGAGTAGATCATGGCTGAACTATATAATGGAACCTTTGGCACCCATTCGAGCGGTCACACGATGCCTATGAAGATTCTAAGGGCAGGCTACTACTGGTCTACCATGGAAGCTGATTGTCATCAACATTCCCGTACTTGTCACAAATGCCAAATCTATGCTGACAAGGTACATATTCCTCCAGTTCCTCTCAATGTCTTAACAGCTCCTTAGCCATTTGCGATGTGGGGAATCAACATGATTGGAGAGATCAAGCCTACAGCATCCAATGGACACCGTTTCATCTCGGTGGCCATTGATTACTTTACCAAGTGGGTCGAAGCAGCTTCCTTCGCTTCCGTTACAAATAATGTGGTTGCCCGCTTCATCAAGCAGAACCTCATATATCGGTAGGGTATCCCCGACAGGATCATTACGGATAACGGTACAAATTTGAATAATACTATGATCACCGCTCTGTGCGAGCAGTTCAAAATTCAACATCACAATTCATCTCCCTATTGGCCAAAGATGAACGGTGTTGTTGAAGCTGCAAACAAAAATATCAAGAAGATCATTCAAAAGATGACAGTCACCTACAAGGACTGGCATGAGATATTACCGTTTGCTCTGCACGGGTACCGTACCACGGCACGCACTTCAACTGGGGCAACACCCTTTTCTTTGGTATACAGAATGGAGGCTGTTTTACCTATCGAGGTTCAGATTCCCTCCTTGAGAATCATGAAAGATGCTGATTTGAGTGAAGACGGTTGGATTCAGACCCGACTTGATCAACTTAACTTGATTGACGAAAAGAGACTTACTGCTGTTTGCCATGGTCAGGCGTATCAAAAGCGTATGATCAAGGCCTTCAACAAGAAAGTCAAGAGACAAGTATACCAATCGGGGGATCTTGTAATCAAGCGAATCATCTTGCCGCAAAGTGATCCCAGGGGAAAATGGACTCCTACTTACGAAGGACCGTTTGTGATCAAGAACATCTTTTCTGGTGGGGCAATGATTATGACCACCATGGACGGCGATGACCTTCCGCACCCTGCGAATGCAGACATAGTCAAAAGATACTACGCATAAAACGACCCGACAAGTTGAAAACCCGAAAGGGCGACTTGTGAAAAAATGGGCATCCCGGTGAATCGAAAACCCGAAAGGGCGGTTCAGGAAAAAATTAGGGATAAATAAAAAAAATATGTACACCCGGCAAGTTGAAAACCCGAAAGGGAGACTTGGGTAAAAAAGGATTTCCCGGTGGATCGAAAACCCGAAAGGGCAGTCCAGGCAAACGTTAGGGAATTAAAGCGTATGACTATGTCTCGTCGGATCACCTTAAGGACAATCTCTTCACGGACAAGCTCCAAGCTTCTGATCTATCCAATCATCTGCGGACGATGCAACGAATGGAAAAGATACTCAGATTTGTGAAGGCTTTAGCAGAATGGAATTGTTACACATAGCCATCTTTCTTTGTATAAACTTTTTCTCAATTTTACGATTACATTCTCTTACTAGGATGACTGTCTCCTTTGTGCAAAAATACTTACACAAAGTTAATATAAAGATACTTCAAAGTGTAGAAATTTGTTTGCCTTTTCTTTCTTTTTACACTTGTGTTTTATTTGAAAACGTCCAATGATTTATTAAATGAGCATATGCATTTGAATATAATCACTGCTTACAAATAAAACGAAATGAGAAAGGATAATTACTGATAGGTTGAAAGTATAAGAAAATGTCTTTAGGCTATTCCAGAAGAAATCCCCTACAATATGTCATTCAGATCCTCAACAGAGATAAAAACTTGGAATACATATCCCCAGTGGAGTTAAGTTTCAAAATTCCCATCAGAGTTAAGTTTCTAAACTCCTGATCCCCAGTGGAGCCTGAAAACTTTGAACTACAGATCCCCAGTGAAGATGAAACTTTCTTCCCCAACGGTGTCCAAAACTCCAAATATTAAACCCCGGTGGAATACTATCCAACTTCCTCCGATTCCCCATTGGATTGGCATACAACCCAAGCTTTCGAAGAATTCTCCAACAGGATAAACATTCTCCCCACAGAGTTACTTCCCAGCAGAACGAAGATTCTTGTTCTCATTTCTCCAGTTGAAGCCTCCCAGGTTTTAATTCCCCATTAGAGATCGTCGGAGTTGTCCTTATTTCCCCAGGAAAGTCATAAAGGATTCTCAATTCCCCACAAGTTACCAAGAATTTTCAATCCTCAGCAGTAGTCCAAAGGACATTCTCAGTCTCAACAATCAAAGGTTTTTGAATCCCCAACAACAGTCAAGCGTTTATTTTCCCCAGCAGCAGTCAAAGAGTTCATTATCTCCAATTATCAAGGATTTATTTTCCTCAGCAAGACAGCTAATCAGCTTACATGCACATACATTACATTCATATATCATAAACATTGATAGAGTACATTTTATTGCATCATACATATCATGGAACATAACTTTGTGTTTTAGCTAACATTTTACCCTTTTCAGGATAAGATTAAAAGCTATCTTTAACAAATATTCAAAGACCTCAGATACAATATGGATACACCCCAGACACGGTGGTCATTCTATTACTCATACAAATCTCAACTTCAGATACAGTCCAGATACGCTCCAGACACGGTTGCCATTCTGTCACTCATTCAAACCTATTCCCCAGCCCAGAGATACTCCAGAGACGGAAGTCATTTTGTCACTCATCCAGATCCCAGTTACAGTACGGATACACTCCAGACACGGAAGTCATTCTTCTACTCATACAGATATCAACTTCAGATACAGTCCAAATACACTCCAGACACGGTTGCCATTCTGTCACTCATTCAACCCGGAGATGCTCTATACACAGATGTTTCTCTGTCGCCCATTCAGATTTCAGATACAATACAAATACACTCAAGACACGGCAGTCATTCTGATATTCATTCAAGAATAAAATACAATTATAGCTTGGATACGCTCCAGACACGGACACCATTCGTTTACTCCTACGAATCCAATCTCCAGATACAACTCAGATACGTTCCAGATACGGATACCATTATGATGCTCATTCTACTATTATTCAACAAACACTTAGGATGGAATCTCTAAGCCCATCTCCAGAAAGATTCTGTCATCTCCAAATGGCATCTTTAAGTCCATTTCCTCAACCTGCATGTTGACGAGTGCAAATTTACGGGTACTCTAGGGTCCAATCCTCTTTTACCTTCGAGTCACGAAAGGCAAACTCGCCAATCTAACTCTTCAGGTTCAAGAAGATTGAACAGGGGCAGCTGTTGTACCCCAAAATTTTCTCTCTCATTTTATCAAGATTTCCCCTCACAAGGCTCCTTGAACTCCAGACAGGATTAGGGTTTTTACATTGCCCAAAGTATCTCCTTGCACTAATGACCTAAATTAGGGTTTGAGTTTTCACAGGGATTTTTGGACTTCTAATGCTCAAAATGACTTTCATACTTCATGTTGGACTCATAAGTTTGTCCATACCAAGTTTCAAGCTTTGAATCAAATTTTTGCCCAATCAATTGGACAGTTGACCTAGAAATCAGCTGTATTGGGGAAAAAGTCAATTGTGGCCAATTTACAGTCAAACCTCATGAATTTTGACCCACATCAACATTATAAACTCATATGAATCGTTTTATCAAGTTTAGACCACAACTCCACAAGAGATTTGATCAAATCGTCAAAAGGGCAAAATGGTCATTTTTAGGGTTTTGACTATACCAAGGCAATTTCTGACTTTTGACCTAGCCAATGGAAAATGGGGTTCAAGTATGGACTCAAGGACTCAATGGCATCATATTGACCTATTCAACAAGTTCAAAATATCTCAATTGCATTGGATTGACAGATGAATTTGTCAGTCAACTGATCAAAATTTGATTGTACACTGAAAAGTCAAACTTTGACTTTTTGGTCAAAATCAAGTGCCAAGGGTCATTTTTCATCAAGATATGTCAAAACATGAAACTTGTTCATCAAGAAACCCATTTTTGCAAATTAGGGTTTAAAGTTGAAAAATTTCATAACTTGGAATTTTTCTAAGTTATGAAATTTTCTTAATTTTACCTAACTTTGCCCAACATTTTCACCATGATGCATTTTGATTCAAACAAAACTTACAACATGAAAGTTGTATTCCTCCACAAAATATAAAACTTTTATTCACAAAGTTTTCCCAAAAGAATCTTGTATCTCAAGTTATGATTTTTGGAATAAGGGTCCCTAAAACTTTTAACTTAGTGAAATTTGGCCCTAGTTTAGGCAGGATTTTGACCTATCTTCATGGCCATTTTTCACATAGTTCCAATTGGAATCTCAAGTTGCATTTCAAAGATGGATTGTAAAGCATGTTGCAAGCTTTACAAAATGTCCAAGAACTCTCCAAACACATTTGTGGTTAGGGAGAATCGAAGGCTTGAAGTTGGCAAAAACTCATTTTTCATCCATGGCATATTCATTGTGATACAAATTGCAATTTCAAGTCAGCAGGCTTTGCACTAGTTTACAGGACTCTAAACCATTTCACACTCAATAATTTAATGCAAATCCTTTGGTATAAGGCATTGTTTTGGTCATTAGGACATTGCATACAAGATTAATCCCTAAATGGTAAAAGGTACATTACCATTTTTGCAAAGGCATGCTTTATGTCAAAACCACAATCCTTGAACATTAAGCAAGATCTTGTGCAGCAAATAAAATCCACAAACTTGAGGGACCAAGGGAAAAGTGTACAAGCATATGGATAGCCTGTACAAGCCTGTTACAATCACTTCACACATTTTGCTTCATAAACAAGAAACATGTCCAAAACACTAGAACTTGAACATCAGCCAAAACAAACTTGTGCAAGCTTTTGAAACATCTTTCTCACATCCCTCTGAGCCAGAAATACGACCTCTTAAGCACTCAAACATCCCATAGCCAGAAATCACCTTCCATTGGCAAAACAGGGCAGCATCTGCAACTTGACTTCCATAGCACATTTTGCTCGTGCATTTTTCCCCAAGTTGGTTCAAACACCTTCCATTCAATCCATCCAAGCTATCCCAGACCTCAAACACCAATTGTAACTCCATTTACAGGGTTTGCCATTTTCAGTTTGAGCTTGTGCAGGTTGAGTTCTGTATGCTGATTCAAGTACATTCAAGGCAAGCTAGACATTGGAGAAGGTCAAGTGAAGTTCAAGCAAGCTCCCAGACATCTCAGGCCTTGTTGAAAAGCTCCACATTGCCATACACGAAGTCAGCTGAAACAAGTTTTTGTCAACTTCCTATCTCTCTATTTAGGAACATTTACCCTTAGGTTTGTGAATAAGAAATGTAGTATTCATTGCCATGAAGCTGTACATATGCTCAGTTTTCATTTTTATTAAGCGTGCTAAGAGAATTTGATCCATGAACATACTGAAAAAATTAGGTTATATTTTAGGGCCAGAGAAATTCTCTCTGGTCTTTGAGAGTTAAGACAAGTTATTTATATGGTTGGATTCGTCTTGAAATGATCTACAACTTTGATGTTATGTGTTTTTGCAATAGAGCTCGTATGCAGGATGTCCATGTTGGATAACAGGCACGCGCGATTTGTTTGAAAGTTAGAGGTTAAAGATGAAGTGGTGGGCTGGGCTTGGCCTGAACTTGTTTTTGACACCCTTCATTTGCTGAAAGCACCCCCCTGGCCCAATTTCTTTATGCTTTGATATTTTTGTATTTTTTTTCTTTAATGATTTTATTTTATTATTTCCAAATATAAAAAATACTCAAAAATATTTTTATAATTTTTTCACATTTATTTTGCATTTTTATTTTTATTTTTCTAACACAAAAAAAATTTAATTACTTTTATCTTATTTATTAAAAACTTGAAAATAATATATAAATTATACTTTTATTTTCATTCTTTATTTTTATTCACACTAAAAATATTATTCTAAATATATTTTTATTTTTGTTTATATTTTATTTAATATTGTACATATTTAATATAATTAATACATATATAAATATATACTTTTATTTTATTAGATACTTTAGAATAAAAATATAAAAAATATTACACTTTTATTTTTATTATTATTTATACTAAAAAATACTTTTTCTAAATATATTTTATTTTTGTATATATTGTTTTATTTTATTGTATATAAGTAATATAATGTATTTATTTTCTTAAAGAAAATTAGGGTTTTACCCTTAACCAAAAAAAAAATCTTTTTATTTTATTTCTTTCCTTTTTTTACATTAAATATTTTTACATACATAGAAATGAACAAAAACCCTTTTTGCATATTCATATTATTTTGTATATTTATTTAATTTATTTATTTTGAATATTGTTATTTATTATTCATGCCATTGGATTCAATTTGGATGTAATAGTAAATTAGGGTTTATATTTCTTGTCAAATACACCCCCATTCAAAAATTGTACCCCCATCCCCATAATCATGTTGTAATAGCTTAGACTTTTAATTCTCGCACTTTATGCTTTCAACTATGCCATGATTAGAGATTAGGGTTTGTATGCAAAATCCAAAATCAACAAGTAGTTTGACCTAATACAAAGATAAAAGTGCATGAAAATCAATACACAATGCACACTTGCACCCTTAGGGTTACATCCACTTGTTGCCTTAAAAATGGGCCATGTTATGCATGTTGGGTACCTTGGCAAAACAAAAACAAAACAAAAGATCATAGTCCCTCGATGACGCTATCTTGGTTACCTATGCAAAATGATCTAGTCCCTCGGAAAATTTGCCAAAAATACTTGACACAATTGCTATCATGGTCTATACAATGATTCGCGCCTGTCCCGTTTAACATCCTAATACAATGTTGTTTACCAAATCCAATGGTAAAACAACACTGTCAAAAGGGTTAAAAACATATAGGAAAGATCTTTGAGTAAAATAGGGTATATAACTCTTAGTTACTTGATCAAAGCTTGCAAAAACATCCTTGCTATTTTCAAACACACTTCACAACACAATTTCAAAACATTTCTCAAATCAAACTTTCAAAAACATTGAAACATCTTTGCAAAGGACAAAAACACCTTTGTATACATTGAAACAAGAATCATTACGAAGGTTGCCACAACGATGGCCTCTTTTCAAAACATCTTTCAAAACCACACACAAAGCACCATTTCACACAATTGAAAAGCAAAAGCAAGTGATCTATACAAGTAACTAAGAGCCCATGTATAACCATGGATGAAAAGGGTACTTGCACCTTCCCTTTTCATAATCTACTCCCCGAACCCAAGAAAACATCTCAAAGGTCTTTCCTGTGTTTTTTGACCTTTCCTTAGGATAAAATAAAAAGTCAGTGGAGACTCTTGCTAAACCGAAACATTTGCAAACACAAACGCAAAACCTCAAGTCAATTCTCCCACCGTATCACAGTAATATATGCATTTGTGCTGCATATGTTATGATGTTTGTAGAATGATGAATGAATGAAATGTATGAACGTGTCGGTTGCTCTCTTGCTGTATTATTGAATTAGGACAAATAAACCCCTGATTGTTGGCGAGGGTGAAGAATGTAGGTCTTCAAATTTTGTTGAAGTTGAAAAGTTGGGAGACAGATTTCCGTTATTAGAGAAATAAACTCTGTTGGGGAAAGGAAACTCCATGAACTACTTGGGGATTTTTTTATGAAATCCTGCTAGGGAATCCTGAAAACCTTGTGAACCAAGCTAAGGAATTATTTGAGATGCCAAGTAAGTAATTGGATATTCTTGTTCCGCCGGGGATATAAGAACACATGACATCATTAGGTTGTATGCTGAGGATATGGTAGTGACTTTATAGTAGGATGTACCTGCCTTTGTACCCGTTGGAGAAGGTATCCGTGGGGATTTTGTGGATGGCCTTTAGACTTTGTCCCGTTTTTGAAATCCATAAGTAACTGTATTTGTGTTTTTTATGCGTGTATTTGTAAACATTAATCACATTCAAATGTAAATGTTCAAAAAATAATCACTGGTCATTTTCGCAAACAAAACAGAAAAATAAAAACAAATGGTTTCACTTTCAAAGAGATAATTTTGTATTAATTTGAAGAATTTTTCCCATAATAGGCGTTTTTGTACAAGGAGATGAACATCCTAGTAAGAGAATGCCGTCGTAATAATGAAAATTATACAAAAAAAATATACAAAGAAAATTAGCTATGTGAAATGATCCCAAGGGGTTCCCATTTTGCTATTGCCCTTATGTCTTTGAGCGTCTCATCTCTTTGCTGCTTGTCCGAAGTTGAATGGATTGATTGGTACCACTTGAGCTTGATAGTTGTTACCGTAGATTGACTGTAAGGTGATCCAATGAGACATAGTTATACACTTTAAATCCCTAATTTTTGCCTTGATCGCCCTTTTGGGTTTTTAGTCCACCGAGATACCCTTTTTCCCAATCCGCCTTTTCAAGTTTTCGACTTGCCAGGCGTATAGATTTGTTCCATGTGTATATCCCTAATTTTTTCCCGAACCCTTTTGGTTCGCCGGGATGCACTTATTTTTACCTAGGTCAGTCAACCTAGAGGGTCTTTGTTCATACGTAGTATCTTTTAACTATGTCTATGTTTACATGATGCGAAAGGTCATCATCGTCCATAGTGGTTAAGATCATGGCTCCACCAAAAAATATGTTCTTGATTACAAATGGTCCTTCGTATGTGGGAGTCCATTTTCCCCTGGGATCACCTTGTGGCAATATGATGCGCTTGATTACCAGGTCACCAGCCTGATATACCTGACGTCTGACCTTCTTGTTAAAAGCTTTAATCATACGTTTTTGGCACATCTGACCATAGCAGACAGTTGCGAGCCTCTTCTCGTCAATCAGGTTTAATTGGTTGAGTCGAGTCTGAACCCATTCTTCTTCATTCAAATCTGCGTCCTTCAAGATTCTCAAGGAAGGGATCTGGACTTCAATGGGTAGGACAACTTCCATACTATATACCAAAGAGAAAGGAGTTTCCCCTGTTGATGTGCGCACTATGGTGCGGTAACTGTGGAGAGAAAATGGTAACATGTCATGTCAGTCTTTGTATGTCAATGTCATCTTCTGTATGATCTTTTTGATATTTTTATTAACAGCTTCTACAACGTCATTCATCTTCGGACGGTAAGGAGAAGAGTTATGATGCTGGATCTTGAATTGCATGCAGAGCTCAGTGATCATGGTATTATTGAGATTGGTACCATTATCCATGGTAATTCTTTCTGGAATACCATACCGACAGATAAGGTTATGTCTGATGAATCGGGCCACAATGTTCTTGGTAACAGAAGAAAATGAGGCTGCCTCGACCCACTTTGTGAAGTAATCAATGGAGACGAGAATGAAATGGTGCCCCTTAGAAGTTGTAGGTCTAATCTCTCTAATCATATTGATGCCCCACATTGCAAATGGCCAGGGAGCAGTCAAGACGTTTAGAGGAACTAGAGGCACGTGTAATTTATCATCATAGATTTGGCATTTATGACAAGTTCGTGAATGCTGATAACAGTCTGTTTCCATAGTGGACCAATAATATCTTGCCCGTAGGATCTTTTTAGCCATTGTGTGTCCACTAGAATGGATGCCAAAGGTACCTTCGTGTAAATCAGCCATAATCTTTTCTGCTTCCATTTTATCTATACACTAGAGCAAAGTAGAATTGTGATTGCGCTTGTAGAGGATCCCGTTACTTAGGAAGAACTTGGAAGAGAACCTTCTTAGGAACTTCTTATCATTGACTGAAGCTCCTTCAAGATACTCTTGGGCTTCGAGATATCTTCTGACTTCATGGAACCAGGGTTTGTCCACTACCTCTTCAGTATCAATCTCATGACAGTATGCTGATTCATCCATTCTCTCAATAGTTATCCGAGGAGCTTAATTATCCCACCTGACTTTGAACATGGATTACATCGTCGCTAGTGCGTCGACTACTTGATTTTCCTCTCGTGGAAAATGTTCAAAGGTAACTTCTTCAAAGCATGGAATTTGTGTCAACACATGCTCTCGATAAGGGGTGAGATTAGGATGCTTCGTGTCCCATTCTCCCTTGATTTGAATGATTACTAGGGCCGAGTCTCCAAATACATTAAGAATTTGATCCTCAAGTCGATAGCAGCTTTGAGACCCATAATACATGCTTCATATTTAGCCATGTTGTTGGTACAGTTGAAACATAGTCTGGCGGTTAAATGAGTACGACAGCCTTCGCGAGATATGATCACAACACCGATGCCATTGCCAAGAGCATTAGAAGCTCCGTCAAAAACTATAGTCCATCGGGATCCTTTTTCAGGTCCTTCATTCGGTTCAGGATCTTCACAATCAGTTACTAACATGATGTTCTCATCCGGGAACTCAAAATTCATGGATTGGTAGTCGTCCACAGCCTGATGAGCCAAATGATCAGCTAATACACTTCCCTTAATTTCTTTCTGGGTTGTGTACTGAATGTCGTATTCGGTCAGGATCATTTTCCATCTTGCTATTCTTTTGGAGAGAGCGGGCTTCTCGAAGATGTATTTGATAGGATCCATTTTAGATATCAACAAAGTAGTGTGAGTCAACATGTACTGTCTTAGTTGGAGAGCAGCCCATTCTAAAGCGCAACAAGTTTTCTCAAGAAGTGAGTATCTTGTTTCACAGTTGGTAAAATTTTTGCTAAGGTAGTATATTGTGTGCTCTTTTTGACCAGACTCGTCATGCTTCCCCATCACATACCCCATTGAGTTCTCTAATAATGTTAAGTACATGATCAGAGGTCTTCCTTCAACTGGCGACATTAAAATTGGAGGCTCTTGGAGGTATTCTTGGATTTTGTCAAAGGCGATCTGGAAATCATCATTACACTTCACTGCTTGATCTTTCTTCAGTAATTTGAAGATTGGCTCACAAGTAGTGGTTAGATGAGAAATGAATATGGCAATGTAGTTTAGACGTCCCAAGAATCCCTTAACCTCCTTCTCAGTGCGAGGAGTTGGCATTTCGTGTATAGCCTTAACCTTTGCAGGGTCTACTTCAATACCTTTACCACTAACAACGAATCCTAAAAGCTTACCGGATCTTACTCCAAAGGTGCACTTATTTGGGTTCAACTTCAGTTTGTACTTTTTCAGTCTTTCAAACAGCTTCTGCAGGTGATAGAGGTGCTCCACTTCAGTCTGAGACGTGGCTATCATATCATCAACATAGACCTCTATCTCGTGATGAATCATATCATGAAACAAAGCTACCATGGCGCGCTGATAGGTTGCCCCAACGTTCTTTAACCCAAATGGCATAACTTTGTAGCAGAAAGTGCCCCACTGTGTGACGAAGGTCGTTTTCTCCATATCTTCAGGTGCCATTTTGATTTGATTGTACCTAGAGAAACCGTCCATGAAGGAGAATACCTTATGTTGTGCGGTGTTGTCAACCAGAACATCAATATGGGGAAGCGGAAAGTCATCCTTGGGGATTGCCCTATTCAGGTCTCTGCAATCCACACACATATGTACTTTACCGTCTTTCTTAGGTACCAGAACAACATTATCAACCCATTATGGATAAGAAGTGACAACTAAGAAACCAGCGTTGAACTGTTTCATGACTTCAGCCTTGATCTTTTCTGACATCTCTGGCTGCATACTACAAACCTTTTGTTTCACTGGAGGGCCGTCTTCTTTTGTTGGCAGATGATGGACCACGATATCACTGGCAAAGTCCTAGCATCTATATTAATCTCTCCTTGACAGTATGCTCCAGATTGGTACCTATCCCGACTTCCTTCTTATCCTCTTTAGTACCCAAGTTTACTGTCTCAACTGGCTCTTCATGGGGATGTATTTCCCTTTCCTCCTGTTGAATAGTCTAGCGAGTTCTCTTGGTACTTCACAATCTTCCTCACCTTCATCCTCGACTTGGTAGATTGGATTTTCGAAGTCATAATTGGCAATATCAGAACCGTTACCAATGGGATCCAGTGTGGATGTGGATCTGTAGTTTGATATGTGGGTGTGTGTAAGAGAGCATAACTATAAATTAAAAAGTAGAAAAGAAAAATAGAGAGCGTAAAAATTTTATGTAAAGCGTCCAATGATTTATTAATGACATATGAAAATGAATTATTAACCCTCACAAATAAACTATTGTGCTTCGGGTAAAGCACAAGGTTTTAGAGTTTCAATTTTTTAAATATTACATATCCCAAAAAAACAAAAGACAATTAATCTTGAATAAAAGTAATAGGAACAAAATCTTTGGCCTCCCAATTGTTGAGTCCACCACTGATAGTTGGAAAGATCCATTTGTCCATGTCGCCGTCGCTGTCAGCCTCTTCTGTAGAGGAAATAACATCAATAGCACAGACTCTCGGTTCATGGTTGGCCATTGGTGCAGTTATGACTTTGGGAGTCTTAGGAGGGTCAAACTCAATCTCTTTCGCATCAGTAAGATCCCGCACCTTATTTTTTAAAGGCCAACAATCATTTGTGTCGTGCCCCAGACTTTCAGAATGGTAGGCACATCGAGCATTTGGGCTGTAGCGAGGAGATGCAGTATTGGGATTCTTAGGAGCCTCCTTTAGCGTCACCAGATTGGATTTCAACGGGTGTGGAAAAACCTGGGATAAGGTCATGATGATTCGGGTAAACTGTCTTCTGGGTGCGTCCAGCCTGTGCTGATTATTTTGTTGTTGGTTTGATGCAGGATTGGAGATCATAACAGCCCCAAACGTCGGACGATGTTCAATTTTGCTTTGATTTCTCTGGCCATAAGCAGCACTAACCTCCTTCTTTCCAGTGAAGGGTTTCTTTGTTGTAATGGAGGATGCATCTCTCTGGATTTTACCACTCTTGATGCCAGCTTCCACCCGCTCACCAATCAAGATCAACTCAGTAAAGCCGACTAAAGAGCTTCCGATCAGATGGTTGAAGAATGGACCAGACAACGAGCCCAAGAACATGTCTACCAGCTCTCTGTCAGATAGAGGAGGTTGAACTCTTCCCGCAAGGTCTCTCCACTTTTGGGCATAGTCTTTGAAACCTTCGCCGGAACTCATAGACATACTTTGCAATTATGTACGATTTGGGGCAAGGTCAGCATTATATTAGCACTGCTTGTAGAAAGCAGCAGCCAAATCTTCCCAGTTATGAATGTTGGTTCTTTCCAATTGATAGAACCATTCCAACTTCATCCCCGACAAACTTTTCTGGAAGAAATGTACCCACAAATTCTTATCAGTAGTGTGGGGTTGAATCTTCTTGACATATAATCTTAAGTACCGCTTAGGACAGGAGACACCATCGTACTTAGCAAATGTGAGGACCTTGAATTTTTGCGGGATGACCACCCCTGAGACCAGTCCTAGCTCTTCAAAATCCATCCCGGGTACCCTCTGGATCTCCATAGCATTGAGACGATCCTCCAGTTGTTTGTATTTATCATCAGTAGGAGGATACTTCTCCTCAGAGTAGTCAGCTTCATCTTCCTCAGACACTGGGTTGTTGTTTTCTTTTTTTGGCTTCTCTTCTTGATTGTCCCCCTCCTTTGACGGGGTTGTGAAATCTAGAGCTCGCATAGCCGGTCCTCTGAACCTTCTACCCAAATTCAAGACACCAGGCTGGTTTCTTTGCCTGCTTGGTCTTCTCTTTGATGATCATAGCTTTCAGATCTTCTTGCCCCTTAGCCAGAGCCAGGAACATTTGTTGGAACTGAGCATTTTGAGCTTGAAGATCCTTTACTATTTATTCAAGATCCATTTCTTTTTATGAAATAAACAGTGAAAAGAATAAGAAACTTGTCTCAAAATACCTGTTTATGCAATGAAATGCATGATATGCTTATGCGATGTTTTCAAGGACTTCGAGAAATTTAAATTTGTGAGCCAAAATGAAACAAATATTTTATTAATAAGATTCAAACTACAATTTCCTTTTTGGCTTACAATTGAAAATAAAAAACTCTTAAAATCTAAGAATCAAATCTCCCATGGGCGCTTCTTCTTCGTGCCGAGGTAGACATTAAGACTCTATTCTTTGTGAAGTTGTTTCGTGAGCTCCAACACTTTCTTCTCACTGGTGTAGAATTGATTTCTAAAGGTATCTCATTCTTCCTTTAGCTGAATCCAAGACCTCTGCAGCTCTTCAAGATCAGTGGGCATGTCAGGATGGAGAACTGTATAAGGAACATCTTCTCCAGTGATAGGTTCCATAGTCACTGGTAAGATGGATGTATATGGAATCATAAGATCTTGGGCGCGAGCTCGTACCCATTTTAGATAGGGCTCCATAGGAATGGAAATTTTGTGTCCCAACATCTTGTTATCCACCTTATTTACCATGCCCCAGGCTCGTATGAACCTTCGACGATACCCTTGAACATCATTTTCGTAGTTGAACATAATTCCCTGGATAAGCATATCATGGGGACCATCCCTCCGAGCATAACCATACTGTTGTAGAGCCAGGGAAGGATTATAAGTGATGCCTCCCCTAATGCCGAGGAGTGGGACATTAGGGAACTCCCCACAGCGGTCAATGATAGAAATATCTCCCATATACCGGGAGTACCAAAGAATATCCGAGTGAGAAAGTGACATTATCCTTTGCGACCAAACCAAACCTTGTTCATTCTTCAATACTGATTGAGGAAGGTGTGAAATAAACCACCTAGATAGAAATAGCATGCAACACATAGGAACCCCTTTTCTCTTCATGGTACGGGTGTGAAGGGGATGCAAGATATCTCCGAGCAAAGTAGGCACAGGGTTACGGGAGAGCAAAACCTTGACATCATTCACGTCTATGAGTAAGTCCGGATTAGGGAACAGTACTAACCCATAAATTAGAAGAGCTAGGACTTCTTCGAAATCTTGGAAATCCAAATCATCCCAAAATAATTGGGCCTTTTCTAGTAGGAACTTGACTAGGAAACCCTTGACTCCGCTTCTTGTTTCCCAATTGGATATAATGCCGAACCGTTTCAGATGCAAGGCTGCTGCAATGACCTCTGGCTTTGGAGCCTCCTCTAAACCGGTGAAAGGCATTTGATCCAGAATGGGTACATACAATATTTGAGAGAAATCCTCCATGGTGGGTACCAACTGATAATCGAGAAATGTGAAGTAATGGTGTTTGGGGTCAAAGAACTGAAAGAGTACCCCCATAATCTTCTCATTAAAGCTTGAAGTAACCAGGTTGAGAAGTTGACCACATTTTTTGGTGAACGAGGAAGTCTCAGGAACCCTTGATACCAGCTCTTTGAGTTGGAGAGGTATTCTCACAAAGCTGATTCAGATGGTATTTCTACGAACAGAAGCCATGATCTACAAAACAGAACAAAGATAAATTCCCATAATACTTGAAATGGTTAACGAAATGAATATGAATGTTATGATGCATGATGTTATGTTTGAACAATACAAGCATACACACAAGACCTTAGGTTTAGGATTGCATGGGGTTTATAGGCAAATAACATTTTGAAGTATAGTTGGTTCAACCTGTCTTAGAAAAGTAACTGAGTTCTAAGGAGTCTCAATATCACCGATCTTTCTTTATTAGGCATTTTTTCAGCTCAGGCGATCTTTTCTCGCGGCCGAAATATCCCGAAAGTCCGATCTCAATGAGTGTATCATCGAGTAACAACCAATCCTCAACTTTATACCGAGGTCGAATATCTCACTACTTTCTAATGGCCAAGTTTGTTCAACTAAGGTTCTAAGGTCTGTTAGTGCTTTATGACACCACACAGCAGCCCAGTATTATCCTCGATTTAACACAAGGGATACCGGTACCAACCAAAGTGTCACACCAATGCAACTATCATTTCAACCATATCGGTTTATGCCATATAGTCTCCATGATCTATTACTGCTTACCTAAAAATGTGCCCCCAGATCTGGGTGTAGGATCTTTACAAGTAACCCAAGCAAAAACCCTTAAAGATAAAACAATCAAAGCATACAAGGAAAGAAAATTAAATATGACCTAAGCTCTAAGGTAAAACCACTTTTTTATAGAATCCCCAGCAGAGTCTCCAATTCTGTGATACAGTGGCAGAACCGACTATTTATACTGCTTTTGCATTTTTATTCGTAAATATTGCGGTAAGCAAGAGTCTCCACTGACTTTTCTTTTAACCAACAAAGGAAAGGGTGAAAAGAACAGAAAAAGACCTTTTGAGAGTTTTCTGAGTAAGGGAGGTAGATTATGGAAAGGGAAGATGTTAGCATCCTTTCCATCTGTAGTTTTCTACGGGGTCTTAGATGCTTAGCTCATTTGAAAAATACCTTGTGCTTTTGTGTGTTTTTGAAAAGTATTTTTTAAAATGCCATAGTGAGGCAGTTGGCTTTATGATAACTCTTGTATCAGTTCTCAAGAGTGTTGATAAAGCATTTGAATTTTTTTTTGAAAATTGTTTTGTGTAAGTGTGAAAATTTGTTTTTGAGCAAGCATCTAACAACTACCTACTTTTACTCGAAAGATTTGTTCTTTTCCTCCTTTCCTTTAGACAGTGCTATCGTACTATTAGTGAGTAGGTATCCCCGTTAGATGTTTGAGGGACATTTGAAGGAAGGTTTTATAGTCACAAAGGCAACTGGGCGAGAAACCTTAGTAACTACCCTACGGTTTTAAAATCATTGTTTACCGAGGCAACATCGAAAGTGTCATCGAGGGACTTATGATCTTTTTAAACCAGAGGGTAGCCACTAAAATCTATTACGTTTCGAGAGATGTGACTGTTTCCAAAGGCACCCAAAGTGGGAGTACCATAGAGGTGTTGTGATACGGTGGGATAACTGACTTGAGGTTTTGCGTTTGTGTTCGCAAATGTTTCGGTTTAGCAAGAGTCGCCACCGACTTTTTATTTTATCCAAAGGAAAGGTCAAAAAGCACAGGAAAGACCTTTGAGATGTTTTCTTGGGTTCGGGGAGTAGATTATGAAAAGGGAAGGTGCAAGCACCCTTTTCATCCATGGTTATCCATGGGCTCTTAGTTACTTGTTTAGATCACTTGCTTTTGCTTTTCAATTGTTTGAAATGGTGCTTTGTGTGTGGTTTTTGAAAATGTTTTGAAAAGAGGCCATCATTGTGGCAACCTTTGTAATGATTCTTGTTTGAATATATACAAAGGTGTATTGTCTTTTGAAAAGATTTTTCAATGTTTGAAAGTTTGTTTTGGGAAATGTTTTGAAATTGTGTTGTGGAGTGTGTTTGAAAATAGCAAGGATGTTTCGCATGTTTTGATCAAGTAACTAAGAATTGTCTACCCTATTTTACTCAAAGATCTTTCCTACACATTTTTAACCCTTTCGACAGTGTTGTTTTACCATTGTATTTGGTAAACAAACTTGTATTAGGATGTTAAACGGGACAGGCGCGGGTCATCGTATTGACCATGATAGCAATATTGCCAAGTATCTTTAGCAATTTTTGAGGGACTAGATCATTTTGTATAGGCAACCAAGTTAGCGTCATCGAGGGAATATGATCTTTTGTTTTTGATTGATTTTGCCAAGATACCTAGCATGCATATCATGGCCATTTGTTTAGGCAACCAAGTGGAGATACCTTAAGGGTGTTGGTGTGCGAGTGTTTTTTATTACATGCATGGTTTTATCTTGAATTAGGATTTTCTATTCCATTGATTTTATCTTGCCATACATATCCTAATTACTAGCATTTACATTTGAAAGTAATAAAAATGCGGAAATGTAAAATCCTACACTGTTACAATATTTAGGGGATGGGGGATACACACTTGTACATGGGGGGTGGTTCAACGAGAAAAATAGATAAGAAAAGAAAATAACAAGGGGAAGAAAAAGAGAAAGAGAGAGAGAGGGCTAGCGCGATGCTGAGAGGAAGTCAGAAGTTCTGACCCAGGCCTGCTGCAGGATATCAACCTGTTAGTGAAAATGTATGAGTCAGAACTTCTGACTCTGGTGCCTTGCAAAATAGAAACCTGTTAGTGGGAAGGTTAGAAGTTCGGACCCCCATGCGCTGCAAGACAAAAGTTTGTAAGTGGGGAAGTCAGAAGTTTTGACCCCGCTGGAAACACAATAATTTTCAGAAGTTCTGATATTATTGACAGCAAAACAGGCCTCAGAAGTGTTGTCGTCAAACTCAGAGCTTGGTTTCCCCCTGTGCTTTCTAGAACATCTGCAGTTTTATTATTTTTCCACAAAACAGAAGGCATACCTAGGATAATCTCAGCAGGTGTCAAAGTGTTTCAGAAGACAGAACCAACAAGGTCACAAACAGGTTCTACACTGATTCACTTCCTACTTAAGCATTCAGAGGTATGAAAATCCTCAGAACACATACAGAAGCAACATGATATCTACATTGTGTTTATTGAGCATGCAAAGCTGATGATGCTTAGCAGCGTGATGAGAGTTAGCAGGTGCTTACATTGCTGTTGGAAGAAAATCTGTGAGTTGGAGTTAGCTTTAGCTCTGATGGTGTTCTGGACAGGTTCTTTTTAGAATGGGTGGATGGAGAAGATGTATGTATGTATGGTCAGAAATTGTATGGGAGTTCTCTAGTCAGGAAGCTAACTGGGTATCAATGAAGTTTGGAGGCAGGAAGTTCAAAGTTATGAAACACTAGGGATTTTGGGCCGAGTTTCACAATGTTTTATTACTAGAGCTTTCTGTTCCTCTTCTAACAATTTTTCTGGATGTTTCTTCACGTCCCTTGTGATGGAAAATGGTGTCCTATTTATAGGCAAGCCTTTGTGAATTTTTAAACGTCAAAAGGCGCTAATACTATGCAGTAGGGGTTAACTTGTTCTTGAAGGAAGTTCATGAAAAGTTGTGATGATGGACAGCTTTTCAACCTAGGTTGGAACAGTAAGCGAGGATTAAGGGGAAGTGACACCCATAGGCGAAAAGTGGCGCATAGACCCATGCCTAAGCCTGCACGAAGGTGTTATCATGCCACACGTGGAGAGTCCCCTTTGGATGAATGCTCAAAAGTGGTTGTGAGTATTAATGAGCATTAAATGGTGATGAGATTTGTTAAAATCCAAAATCTTGTAATAGGAGATTTTGCATCATTACCTAAAACCCGAGCCAACAGTTCTGCTTCACCAAAAACAACGTAAACCAAGTTATGACCTTGGCCTCTTGATGCCTCAGCAAATTCTGAGAGTTTTCCAGACTTTCCAATATGCTCCTTTGATCTGCCTCTGCAAACTCTGGACTTAGTGATTCTGCTTCAGTACATTTTACCCAATCTGCTGATCCCATTAACTTCTGATCCCATTACCTTCTGAGGGAGTTTCAGGCTTTGTTTCCTTTTTTGCATTTATCTAGAAAACTCTGGTTGAACTTGCGTAACTGCTGAAAGAGCTATGTTCTGTTTAAAGATCACGTGTTGAACCACGTTTATAATCCCTGACTGAGTTGGTGTAGCTGCTGAAGAGCCACCTTCTGACTGAATGTTATGTGCTGAGCCCGGTTTGCAACTTCTGACCGTTTCTGCCTGGAAGTTGGTTCAGAAGCTCTGAAGTGCCATTTTTTCTTAAACGTTTTTCTCTTTTTTAGAAAAAATTCTAAGTATTTAGAATTTAACTTTTCCAAGGTAAAAGTTTTGACTTTTGAGCTTGCAAATGACCATTTTGCTCTTGTAAATTGTTTACTTGGAAAGGAATGATAATTAAGGGCTTGGATTTGTTTGAGAGAAAATTTGAGAATTCAGGATGAATTTCTGAAGGATGAGAGGGAAAATTTTGGGGTACAACAGCTGCCCCTGTTCAATCTTCTTGAACCTGGAGAGTTAGATTGGCGAGTTTGGCCTTTCGCGACTTGAAGGTAAAAGAGGATTAGACACTAGAGTGCCCATAAATTTGCGCTCGTCAGAGTATAATTGAGGGAATGGGCTTAAAGATTCCATTTGGAAGATGTGATAGAATCTTGTCGGAGATGGGCTTAAAGATGCCATCCAAGAAAAGTTGATCGCATAAGAGATTCCTTTGCGAGAGCCCGTATACCCATTGTTAAGGAGGACTACGCCGGGGAATGCTGGTTTCTGTTGTGGTAGAAATAGAACTTCAGTCGCCTGTAATTCTAATGGGGAGTCATCTCTGGGTTGAAGAGGTGATAGTGAAATGCTATCTGGTCAACATCCAGTCTTCACAATCTTGTATTACTATCTGGTCAACATCCAGGCCTCGCGATATCTTACTTCCTATCTGGTCAACGTCCAGTCTTCAGAAGGAAATCAAATGGTTATCCGGTCGCCTCCGGGTTTCCCTTTGACTTCGAGGTCTACCGATATCCGGTTGAATTCGGGCTTCAAGGTAATCGGTTAAGTAAACTGTTATTTGGTCAGCGTCCAAGTTTCACAGTATACCTTACTATTATCTGGTCAAAATCCAGGCTTCAGTGTCTTTTACCACTATCTGGTCGTAATACAGGCTTCACGATATATCATACCATTATCTGGTTGAATCCAGGCTTCATGGTCTTCGGAGAAATCAAGATACTATCCAGTCGAATCCGGGCTTCATAACTTGTATTAAGGATATATGATTATCTGGTCGTAATTCAGGCTTCATGGTCTTGTATTGCTATCTGGTTGTAATCCAGGCCTCACAATAACTTGCTGAGCTGTTATCCGGTCGTAATCCGGGCTTCACGGATGGTGTTTAGGATGATACCAATATCTGGTCGAATCCAGGATTCATGGTTCTTGGCTGAGCTGCTATCCGGTCGTAATCCGGGCTTCACGGATTGCTGGGGATTAAACTATTTTCTAGTCGATCTCCGGTCTTTAGTATAATCAAGGTATTACCTGGTCGAGTCTGGGCTTCAGTACTAAAGCAGGAATCTGCCCCTTGGTTTGAATAAACAAATAGAGAAGCGTCCGTGTCTGGAGCATCTCTAAGCCGTTTTCCAAGCTTTGAATATCTGTTTTAGGTAGCTATTAATCTCATCCTGAAAAGGGTAGAATGTTAGCTGAAACACAAAGTTTTGTAGCATGAAACGTATGATGCAATACATGTGTTTTGTCAATGCTCGTGATTTATGAATGTAATGTATGCGCATGTAAGTTGATTGGCTGTCTTGCTGAGGAAACTATATCCTTGATAAATGGAGATAATGAAATCTTTGACTGCTGTCGGGGAAAATAAATCCTGGACCGCTGCCGGAGATAGACAATCCTTGGTGACTTGTGGGAATTAACAAAAACCTTGACAAACTCCGTAGGGATGTAGGAATCATTAAGTCTGCTTGAGAAACCTGCTTGGGGAATCCAAAGAACTTTGATGACCATAGCCGGGGAGTACGCCAATGGGAATCCTTACTCGGCTGGGGAATAGGGAAACTCTGAAGACCTTTACTTGGGGAATTGGAACCTTGGAGGCTTCCACTGGAGAGATGAGAACAAGAATCTTCGTTCAGCTGGGAAATAAATTTGCGGGGGGAAAATAAATTCATGACCACTGATGGAGATTCACGATTTTTGATAACTTCCGTGGGGATCATCTATACCGCTGGGGAGATCAGGAGTTTGGGTTGTATGCCAATATACTGGGGATTTTAAGAATGACAATCTCTGTTCTGTTGGGGGTACCAGGGGGAAACTGAACGGTTTCTGTTGGGGATTAGTAGATCAAAGTTTCATCTCCGTTGGGGATCTTCATGACGTGCTAATTTGATCGTGGCGACTTCACTAGGGAAGAATAACTCTCTGGGAAATTATCTGGTCTTAAAGTGACCCTTCAGGGATAATGGAGGAAACTGGATGGGCTCCACTGGTGTTCAAAGGCTGAGGTTTGATTCTGTTTGGGGAAGAAAGTTTCCATCCTCACTGAGGGTTCGTAGTTCAAATTTTGCTCCGCTGGGGATCAGGAGTTTGAAAACTCAACTTTGGTGGGGATTCTTGAAACTTAACTCCACTGGGGATATGCATTTCAAGGCTTCAACTCCGTTTGAGGGCCTGGATGATGTATTGTAGGGGATTTCTCCTGGAATAGCCTAAAGACACTTTCCTATACTTTCATCCTATCAGTAATTATTCTTTCTCATTTTGTTTTGTTTGTAAGCAGTGATTATATTCAAATGCATATGCTCATTTTAATAAATCATTGGACGTTTTCAAATAAAA
Organism: Vicia faba; assembly: GCA_948472305.1. Classification (NCBI taxonomy): domain Eukaryota; kingdom Viridiplantae; phylum Streptophyta; class Magnoliopsida; order Fabales; family Fabaceae; genus Vicia; species Vicia faba. The sequence continues at coordinate 1,632,241,560 of OX451739.1, read as the reverse complement.
CACAAGTGTAAAAAGAAAGAAAAGACAAACAATTTTCTGCACTTTGAAGTAACTTTGTATTAACCTTGTATGAGTATTTTGTACAAAGGAAGCAGACATCCTAGTAAGAGAATGTTGTCATAAAATTGAGAAAATTTTTTACAAAGAAAGATGGCTATGTGTAACAATTTCATGGGGTTCCCATTCTGCTATAGCCTTCACAACTCTGAGTATCTTGTCCATTCGTCGCTTCGTCCGCAGATGATTGGATTGATCGGAAGCTTGGAGCTTGTCCGTGGAGAGATTGTCCTTAAAGTGATCCGCCGAGACATAGTCATACATTTTAATTCCCTAAATTTTGCCTGGACCTCCCTTTCGGGTTTTCGATCCACTAGGAAACCCTTTTTTGCCCAAGTCTCCCTTTCGGGTTTTCAACTTGCCGGGGGTACATATTTTTTTTGTTTATCCATAATTTTTTCCTGAACCGCCCTTTCGGGTTTTCGATTCACCGGGATGCCCATTTTTCGCCCAAGTCTCCCTTTCGGGTTTTCAACTTGTCGGGTCGTTTATGCGTAGTATCTTTTGACTATGTCTGCATTCACAGGGTGCGGCAGGTCGTCGTCGTCCATGGTGGTTAGAATTATAGCCCCACCAGAAAAGATGTTTTTGATCACAAATGGTCCTTCGTAAGTAGGAGTCCACTTTCCCCTGGGATCACTTTGCGGCAAGATGATCTGCTTGATTACAAGATCTTCGACTTGATATACCTGACGTCTGACTTTCTTGTTAAAAGCCTTGATCATCCGCTTTTAATATGTCTGACCATGACAAACAGCAGTAAGTCGCTTCTCATCGATCAAATTAAGTTGATCAAGCCGGGTCTGAATCCAATCGTCTTCACTTAAACCAACATCTTTCATAATCCTCAAGGAGGGAATCTGAACCTCCACAGGTAAAACAGCATCCATGCCATATACCAAAGAAAAGGGGGTTGCCCCGGTTGAAGTATGCGCCATGGTACGATATCCGTGCAGAGAAAATGATAACATCTCATGCCAGTCCTTGTAGGTGACTGTCATCTTTTGAATGATCTTCTTGATATTTTTGTTCGAAGCTTCAACAACACCGTTCATCTTTGGCCAATAGGGAGATGAATTGTGATGTTGAATCTCGAACTACTCGCACAGAGCGGTGATCACAGTGTTATTCAGGTTTGTACCGTTGTCCGTGATGATACGGTCAGGGATACCGTACCGGCAAATGAGGTTCTGCTTGATGAAGCAGGTAACCACATTCTTTGTAATGGAGGCGAAGGAAGCTGCTTCAACCCACTTGGTAAAGTAATCAATAGCCACCAGGATGAAGTGATGTCCATTGGATGCCGTAGGCTTGATCTCTCCAATCATGTTGATTCCCCACATTGCAAATGGCCAAGGAGCTGTTAGAAAATTGAGAGGAACTAGAGGAATATGTACCTTGTCAGCATAGACTTGGCATTTGTGACAAGTACGGGCGTATTCACGACAGTCAGCTTCCATGGTAGACCAGTAGTAGCCTGCCCTTAGGATCTTTTTAGCCATCGTATGTCCGCTCAAGTGGGTGCCAAATGTGCCACTATGCAGTTCAGTCATGATCTTCTCAGCTTCAACCTTGTCCACACAACGAACAGGACATAATCATGGTTCCGCTTGTATAGGATACCATTTCTCAGGAAGAACTTGGCAGCAAATCTCCTTAAGAACTTTTTGTCGTTGACTGAAGCTCCTTCAGGGTATTCTCAAGTCTTGAGATACCTTTTGATTTCATGAAACCAAGGTTGTTCCATTACTTCTTCGGTATTAATCTCCTGTCAATGTGCAGGTTCATCCCTTCGCTCGACGGTGATTTGGGGAGCCTCAGTATCCCAGTTAAGTTTAAACATGGAAGACATTGTAGCTAGAGCATCCACTAGCTGATTTTCTTCTTGCGGGAAGTGCTCGAAGGTAATCTGCTCGAAATGAGGTAACAATGTCAGGACATGTTCTTTGTATGGGATGATATTAGGATGTTTGGTGTCCCACTCTCCTTTGATTTGACTGATAAACAAAGCTGAGTCCCCAAACACAACCAAAGATTTTATTCTTAGGTCAATTGCAGCCTTGAGACCAAAGATACAAGCTTCATAGTCGGCCATGTTGTTGGTGCAGCTGAAGCATAGTCTGGCAGTGAAAGGTGTATGGCAACCTTCTAAAGAAATAAGTACTGCGCTGATACCGTTGCCAAGTGCGTTTGAAGCACCATCAAAGTACAAGGTCCACCGGGATCCTTGTTCAGGTCCGTCATACGGTCCGTTACCTTCAACGTTGTCCAATGTCATAATGTCCTCGTCAGGGAAGTCGAACCTCATAGATTGGTAATCTTCGACAGCTTGATGAGCCAGATGATCGGCTAGCACACTCCCCATTATAGCTTTCTGGGTTGTGTATTGTATATCATATTCAATGAGGATCATCTTCCATTTAGCGATTCTTCCGGATAAAGCAGGCTTCTCAAAGATGTACTTGATCGGATCCATTTTAGAAATCAGCAAAGTGGTATGTGTCAACATATACTGCCTTAGCCGGCGAGCAGCCCATACCAAAGCGCAACAAGTTTTCTCGAGCAGTGAGTAGCGAGTCTCACAGTCGGTAAAATTTTTGCTAAGGTAATAAATGACATGCTCTTTTTGACCAGACTCGTCATGTTGGCCCAATACGCACCCTATTGAATTATCCAAAACAGTCAGATACATGATAAACTGCCTTCCTTCGACGGGTGGCATCAAGATATGAGGTTCTAGCAAATACTCCTTGATTTTATCGAAGGCAACTTGACAGTCGTCATTCCATTCAACCACCTGATCTTTCTTCAATAGCTTGAAGATTGGTTCACAGGTAGATGTTAGGTGAGAAATGAATCTTGCAATGTAGTTTAGGCGTCCCAAGAAACCTCTGACCTCCTTTTCAGTGCGGGGGGCAGGCATTTTTCGTATAGCTTTAACTTTAGCAAGATCAACCTCAATGCCTTTGTTGCTGATGATGAATCCCAAGAGTTTACTGGACCTGACTCTGAAAGTGCACTTGCTAGGGTTCAATCTGAGCTTATACTTCTTCAATCTGTCAAACAGCTTCTGCAGATGGTCGAGGTGCTCTTCTTCTGTTTATGAACGGGCTATCATGTCGTCTACGTAGACTTCGATCTCATGATGTATCATATCATGAAACAGAGCTACCATGGCTCGCTGATAGGTTTCCCCAGCATTCTTCAGTCCAAATGGAATTACTTTATATCAGAAGGTACCCCACTGCGTAACAAAAGTAGTCTTCTCCATGTCTTCGGGGGCCATTTTGATCTGGTTGTACCCTGAAAATCCGTCCATGAAAGAGAATACCTTATGTTAAGCTGTATTGTCGACCAAAATGTCAATGTGTGGTAGTGGAAAATCATCTTTAGGGCTAGCCCTATTTAAGTCTCTATAGTCCACACACATTCTGACTTTGTCGTCCTTTTTAGGCACGGGCACAATGTTAGCAACCCATTATGGATAGGAAGTAATAGCCAGAAAACCAGCGTTGAATTGCTTCATCACTTCAGCTTTGATCTTGTCAAACACATCGGGCCTCATTCGGCGGACTTTCTGTTTGATTGGTGGACAGTCTTCTCTTGTAGGGAGACGGTGAACCACAATATCTGTATCCAATCCCGACATGTCTTCATAGGACCAGGAGAAGATCTCAACATACTCATTCAACAGCTGAACTAAACGCTCTTTGACATTTGGCTTCAGGTTGGCACCCACTTTAACCTCTTTTCTGTCTTCGGCAGTTCCTAAATTGATAGTCTCTAACAACTCTTCATGGGGCAAGATAGCCCTTTCTTCTTGTTGCAAAAGTCTAGCCAACTCTCCAGGCACTTCACAATCTTCATCACCTTCATATTCGGCATGATTGACCAGATCTTCAGAGTCACTGAAGGCCATAGCAGAATTGTTACCCGAGGAATCCGGAGTGGATGGGTACCTGCATTTTGTGAGTGTGTGTGTGTGTAAGGGATATCCACCTTTAAACAAATAAAAATGTAAAAGGAAATAAAATGAACACAAAAGTTTAGATATGAAAACGTCCATGATTCATTAAAAATGGCATGTGAAAATGAAGAATCAAAACCCTTACAAATGGACCTATATGCCCCGGGTAAGGCATAAGGCAAAAGAGTGTACGAATTGTTTAAAAGTTATTACAGACCAACATAAATGTTCAAAAGATAAATTACTGATTGATGAAAGTAATGGGAACGAAGTCCTTCGCCTCCCAGTTGTTCAGTCCTCCTTCGATGGTCGGGAAAATCCAATCTTCAAAATTGCTCTCATCTTCAACATCTTCCAAAGCATGAATTCTGTGATGAGTGATCTTTAATGGTGGTCCTCCAGCCCGGGAGCGACGCACAGCCTTCTAACTAGCCGCAGTGAAACCCAAACCGAACTTATCTGTCTTGTAAGGAAAATCTGGCAGTTGACCCCACACTGTACTTCCTCTTTCCTTGACTATAGCCTCCGCATCTTTAAGGGATGACATCCAGGACACAGGTTTGGTAATGATGGGCACATCAGTCATTGTGTTGGCCGTTGCAACTTCAGGAGAAACCTCTTCAAAGTGTTGGAAAGGTGTTTCTATGAATTCGCCGTCTAACTCCACGTAGCGGAAAGAGTTAAGGTGACTTATCATATAATCCTCCTCACCATGAACTGTTATGATCTTACCCTGGACTGAGTATTTTAGCATCTGGTGTAGAGAAGAAGTGATTGCCCCAGCGTTATGGATCCATGGTGTTGCACCCCAAAATTTGCCCTCTCATGTTTTCCAAAGTCTTCCCCCTGCATGGTTGATCACAAACTCTTGCCTAAGGAAAAAGAAAATTTTTGAGTGGTACTTTAAGTATCTTTCGATTGGCATTTCGAAAGTACCCTTAGATTGGCATTCTAAAGGAGCATTTCGATTGGCATTCTGAAGGTATCTTTCGATTGGCATTCTGAAAGACCCTTCGATTGGCATTCTGAAGGAGTCTTTCGATTGGCATTATGGACAAGCATTCGATTGGAATTATGTCAAGGAAATTTCGACAGGCATGTCAACCATGTCCTTCGATTGGCATGAACAACACATTTTGATTGGCCTGTTAACAAAGCCTTTCGATTGGAATCCTTCGATTGATATTTGGGCAAGGCCCATTCAAAGGGTACGCAAAGAGTCCATTCGAAAGAGGAAAATCAGGACTAATCGAAGAGCATGGCCTAAAAGCATTCGAAATCCAAAAGCGTCCAGGTTCATTCAAGGGACACGAATGTATCAAAAAAGGAAATTGTTTAATGTGTCTTATTGTTGTCTCATGGCTTTAATGGCCTGTTTAATGGTTGTCCCTTGCCATTACTGCACCCTCACACCCCTATAAATACAGAGGCCAACATACATTACCAACACAGAAAATATACACACAAAAATATACAACACACACAAAAACTCTGCAGGAGAATACACAACGAAAATCACACAACAGGAGAACAAAAGACATTGGAGTTACGCTGCCCAAAAGTCATCAGCATTTTCATAAGTAGCCAAGCCCAGAAGCCCAGATCGAAGGTGCCTACATCCAGGAAGTGCCCAAATCGAAAGTCCAATCTAATGGTAAGAAAGGGTAAATTATCCAACCTTGTTTTTCTCATAACATATCATTACTCATTGTTACTTTCTATTTTCCATCCTAGACAGGATCAAAGGGCCTGGGTTTGGCACCCAGGCCATGTCCATCATTTGCTAATATTTGCTGCAGACATAGCCTGAAGAGACCCAACAAGCGCAGGATCGAAGGGCCTGGGGTTCAATACCCAGGCCCTGCATTTTATTTCGCTAACATGCTTTTGCAGGTATAACATCCCAGATCGAAGGAGAGCCCTTCTCTGGATCGAACCCATTCGCATGCTGGATCGAAGGAGGCATCTCATTCCTGGATCGAAAGCCACGACCTCCATGATCGAAAGACAATCCTCTACCCTGGATCGAAGGCTACTCACACCTTACTGTCTGGCCCAATCGAAAGGACCATTTCCCTCCCTGGGTCGAAACTCCTTTTTTCCCTGGATCGAAGGATCCCCCCCTTGTATTTTATTTTTGTTTTCATTGACATCTTTTTATCTTTTTTTTTAATTAACATTAAAATAAATAAAAAAACACAAAGAACATTAGGCTAGTTTTTTCTATTAAAATTAACTTTGTTAATTAATCTCTTAATTATCTTAACATTTTCTCAAAAAAACTAAAATTAAATAGATTTAGATCATTTTCCCAAAATAAAATAAAATAACAAAAAGATTTCGTTCTTAGGATTTTTAGAGTTTATTTTCATATTCGTGCACGCATATTTAATTGTAATTGCCTACTGGGATGTAATAGCTTAACTAAGACCCTTTACTGCTTTTATTTCCCCAATTTTTGGAATATAAATAATCCCCCTCCCCGAAAGCCTTGTAATAGCGTAGGGTTTACAATTCTCGCACTTTAAATTCCTGTACATATATTAATTGCTTAGATGTATGCTAACTAGGATTGCATGACAAGATTAACTCTTAACTTAAAATCAACAATAGCTCACCATGACATGCAAGAGTAAAATAACTGGAAATCGACACACTTGCACATGCCACTCTTAGGGTACACCTCACTTGGTTGCCTCGAACGTGGTCATTAAGTATATGATGTTTTAGAGGTCGTCCTTTGTTCCAAGATCATAAGTTGCCTCGAAATGGTCGCCTCGATAAAAATGATCTAAGACATTAGGATTACCACTAAAGCGTCCTAACGTTGCTTTAGTGACCACACGTCTCTAAAATTGAATTGACCCAAAAACTCCAACGACGGTGCTACCTACTCCTCAATAGTAGGATAGTATTGTCTAAAGGAAATTTGCACAATTAAATTCCTTTTTGAGTAGGTAGAGGTTCTTAAGTACTTGCTCTCTTTTAAAAACAAAACAAAAACTTTTCGCACTTACACTTTCTTCAAAAACAAAATTCTTTTCAAAACCCACAATCACAAAGAAAAGCAAACCTTTTGAAAACATAGTGAGCAAGTACCTAAGAGCCCGTGGATAACCACGGATAGAAAGGGTGCTAACACCCTCCCTCTCTATAATCTACCTTCCGAACCCGAGAAACATCTCGAAAAGGAATTTTTTTGTGCTTTTGTCCTTTCCCTTGTTGGATAAAATAAAAGACGGTGGCGACTCTTGCTTACCGTGACACTTTGCAAAAACAAACGCAAACGCGAACCAACATTCCAAAAATAGTCAGTTCTCGTTCCCACCGATCACAGAACTGGCGACTCTGCTGGGGATATTTATAAGTGAGGTGTACCTTAGGATTAGATCACTTGTGTTTTCAATTGTATGCTTTGTATGCTTTAAATTTTGTGGGTTTGTATCAGAGTTCTATAGATCCTAACCTGGATCTGGGGATACCCTTTAGGTAAGTAGCAACAAACTGTGAGGGAACTGTGCGGGGTATACCGACATGGTTGAAACAGTAGCTACATTGATGTGGCACTTTGGTGAGTACCGGTAACCCTTGAGTTAAGTCAAGGAGAGTACGTGGCCGCCGCGTGGCGTCGTGAAGCATCAATTGACCTTAGAACCTTACTTGACCATCTTGGCCTTTTTTAGGGGTAGTGAGATGAACGACTTTGGTGCAGTCCGAAGTTGGTAGATACTCGATACTACACTCATTGAGGATTATTTTCTTGGAATATTTTGGTCGCTAGTTCATTGGCTAAACCAAAATGATGAACATAGAAAACAATCCAATGATATTGAGCTCCTTAGAACCCAATTACTATTTATAGGACAGGTTTTTGAGCCAACTACACTCAAGAGGGTACTTACCTATGAAACTCCATGCCAGCCTAAACTTAAGGCTGTTTTTGTGACTTGTGTGCCTTCAAACTTGAACTACTTGCACATTCTTGTTATCTGACAACATGAGTTCCTTGCAGGTTTTGTTTATAGTCCTTATCCAATAACTTGGATTTATTGCAGGGTTTACTTACACCACTTCACACTTTTGCTTAAACGCATAGCATACACATCATAACATCATGCCTTAACATTTCTTTAACCATTTCAAGGATCTCAAGGGTCTATGATGCAGTTTATGGTAAATCAAATGGCTAGAAAGGGGCAAAGGGGATTTATTTTCCGCTAGCCAAGGTTGTCTAGAAATCTAAGCACGACAATTTGAGTCAGTGGCGATGACCCACTCGATATGGTGAGCTTGACTCTTGAAGAAGGACTCTCAGCAACATGAAGTTCCTTCAATCAAGCTACCAGATGCAAATTCTAACAAGTTTCTTGTTTACCCCGCGAGATCCTTGAAAACATTGCATACATATATCATACATATCATTGCATAACAGGTCTCCCAATACAGGTCTCTCATGTTCTCGCTGTTTATTTCAGCAATGACTTTCCCACAAGACAACCAGGATCTTCATACTCAAGAGACTCAGTTCATGGAAATCTTCCTAAACCTATCCAAGGGGCAGGAAGAGTTGAGAACACTCCTCATGGGGAACTTGGTCAAGAAAAGTCCTGAAGACAATAAGGACGAACTGCTGAAACATCTGCAAGCTGAGGTAGATGCATTGAGAACCCAGATGCTGGGGCATATGGCTCTTATCTAAGGCTTAGCTCGGGAACAAGAAGAGCTGAGAACCATGGTCAACCAGCTTCATCAAGACAGATACAACAACATGAAGCAAACGGTCAAGGCTGGTGGTCAAGTCATTGACCAGCCTCCAAGAAGACAGGGGTTTGGCTTGGTAAAGAATGGACCTCTCCAAGTTGCTACTACCTTAAGGGTCCAACAACAACCTCACCAAAAGCAACAGGTTGACCAGAGGCCGTTTACCAAGCTCAACATGCCGCTGTCCCAAGCTTTGCAACATCTGTTGAGACTGAATCTGGTGACGTTAGTAGGACCTCATCCGAATCCTAAGACTTCTTCACCCAACTACAATCCTGATGCAAGGTGCGCGTACCATTCTAATAGTCTGGGGCACGATACTGACGACTGTTGGAAGTTGAGCTACAAAATTCAAAACCTGATTGATGAAGGAGCATTGGAATTCACACAAGATGGTTAGGCTGAGTTTTTCTACCATCCCTCCAAGGTTCACCATTTGAAGTGATCAGTACTGAGACGAGAAGACTTTTGTTTATTTGAATTTTCAAGTTGTAATCTCTTTGCTATTCAAACATTTATCTATTAATGTCAAATTCTGTTTCACTAATGCATTGCATATGTTTGTCTTGAATTCATCCTTTAATTACATTTAAACTATGCTTTTTACTCACTTTATGACATTCAACTCTTGCTAAAAGTTACAAGCCTTTAGAGGGAGGGTGACGAAACAATGCCATAATCTCATACAGTATGCTTTTGGACAGACCTTGCTAACAATGTACAGGCATTTCTTTCAAATCCTAAACAGTGGAGTTATAAGGAAGATAATCCCTAGTCAACCCCTTCGAGCCAAAGAAGTAGGAGTTTTCTGTTTTTAAACAAATTGAAACCTTTGATTTAAACTTGGGGCAGGGTAGTCTCTCAGTTAATTCAAAAGATATGCATTGAAGTCGTAAAACTCTCAGTTCATAATACAACGAACGACATCAAAAGCATTCCTCTGGAATCAAAAGACAGTGGTGGTTCCTTATCTCATAGGCAGTCAATCTCTAAAAAAAAACCCACTGAGCCAAAACCTATAAAGGAGGTTTAAGAAAGTCGGGGCATCCCGCTGACTGTAATCTCGAAAACAGGAACAGTCAGGCAAAAATTAGGGATAACAAATCAAAAGAACGAGGTCATTACAAATCCTCAACAACATGAAAAATGTTCCAAAAATGACTGCCTTCAAAAATTCAACTTGTGTGAACCATCACCAAAAACGTCGTTCCAGACTCATTTGGAGTTCAAATGCACAATTAACTGAGTTTAGGATTGAATAACATCACGAAGAGCGGGTGGATACAAATATACTTTGAGCCTTTATCCTTTGTTTCTTAAACCGTGAACCAAGCCACGTTACAACCCTTCAAAAGTCCTAACTGAAGCATGGGTTAGTTCGAAAGCATACTGTTACAAAAGGTAACCTGACTCTTGTAAGGCTTTGCCCTAAATCTTGTGTTGAATTTGTGTTATAAAGAGTTTTCGGCTAAAAAACGCATTTTTCAAAAACTTCGAGACAAGCATAAACTTTACATTATCTGAATATCACTGTTTGCATTTGGCTATTTGTTTGACAGCAGAGAAATTCACACAACGAATATCCGATGAACGAAAGCCCTCTCAGTGAACAAAATCACTTCAAAAAGGATGACGCTTCCATTGGCAAATCTCCTATAAACAAGGGGGCATGACATGTCACTATCTAGCACACCTGGGGAAGTCCAGTCAAGATTCCAGGAAATCTCTGAAGAAGTGCAGAGTAACCAGGGGCAAGTCTCCATCTCCGTCACCTGGGGCATGGGACATGAATTCCAGCAACGAATCTTGCATGATCAAACATCTTCTGGTAGTATGGCAACACGACACTACTGGCAGTGACACCTCCCTACACTCTGAGAGCCTGGACATAGTCAAAAAATTACTACGCATAGTCAAAGATCCGCTAGGTTGACTGGCCTATGCAAAAATAAGGGCTTCCCGGCGAACCAAAAAGGTTCGGTAAAAATAAGGGATGAAAATGAAAATTTGTACACCCGGAAAGTCGAAAACCTAAAAAGGCGGCTTGTACAAAAAAGGGTATCCCGATGGACTGAAAACCCGAAAGGGCGGTCCAGGCAAAAAATTAGGGATCAAAGCGTACGACTATGTCCCGTCATCTCGTCACTTGCCTACCAGAAGAAGATTTGTCACTTCAATCGGCAATTACCAAGCACCTCATAGGTGGGGATAATACCAGATCCACAGGGCCGCCGCAAGCACATTGTCCCTCAAAAACAGGGGAAAATAAGAATTGTCTGAACTGTACAAATTACTCTGTCCACCAGGTACCAAGGTATATTCAGCTGAAGAATATGGCTAAGATACTATCACTCCCCACAGAGTAAAACAATAATGATAGCTCTCTCATCTGAGACTTGCAGCTATGTACAAATCAGCAATACTCTCCCCAAGCAGAGTTAGTCTACCGTCAGCCCCGAAAAGGTTTGGTATCCCCAGAAGATCTTAATATTCCCCAGTGGAGTATAAGGATATTCTCCAGCAAGCGTAAGAGTATCCCCGGCAGTCTTAATATTCCTCAACAGAGTATAAGAATGTTTCCCGGAGGAATACAAGATACCCCCAGTGGAGCCATTTCCCCAGCGCAGTCTAAAAAAAAAGTTTCCCCAATGGAGTTGAATCATCTTCCCCAGTAGATTCTGGAAGCTTATCCCCTGCGAAGCACAAATAAGTCTCCCCAGCCAATTTCAGAAGGTTATCCTCTCCAAGTTGCAACTGAAAGATCATCCCTAGCGAAGTTCTTTCTTTCCCCAAGCAGGACTTCTATCCTCAACAGATTCAATATCACCAGCAACGGTAATCCATCCCCAGCGGAGTTTATCATCAAAATCCCCAACAGAGCTTATCAACGGAATCCTTAGCGGAGTTTATCGTTAAAATCCTCAGCAGAGTATATCTTCCCCAGCGGAGTTCATCGTTAAAATCTCCGCAAAGTATCTCTTCCCCACACAGTATTTCCCCTCGGAGTAATCTCTTCATCCTGTTTATCCCCCACCAGAGTTCTTTTCTCCTAACAGGTTTATCCTTGCAATCATCTTCGTTCATCATCCCCAGCGGAAACGAAGAATTCAACTCTATTCTCCAACAAGCTATCCGGGATTAATTTTCCCCAGCTAAAACATCACACTTCCATACATCATGATACATGCATATACACATCATACCATCTCATTTATGTTGAGAACATCATTGCTTGATCCATATCATGCATTGCATATGACTGACCTTTACCTTTCAGGAAAGATCCAATTAAGTTCTCATCCATTTCCAAGACTTTCTCTGGTCTAGTTAAACCGATTCCTAAATATTTTTCTGATGCCGATCCAGTTGAAGATATTTCCAAGACTTTCTCTGGTCCAGTTAAATCGATTCCTAAAGATTTTTCTGATGCCGATCGAGTTGAAGATATTTCCAAGACTTTCTCTGGTCCAGTTAAATCGATTCCTAAAGATTTTTCTGATGCCGATCCAGTCAAATACCTTCTCTGGTCCAGTTAAATCGATTCCTAAAGATTTTTCTGATGCCGATCCAGTTGAAGATAGTCAAAGACTTTCTCTGGTCCAGTTAAATCGATTCCTAAAGATTTTTATGATGCTGATCCAGTTGAAGATATCCCAAGACCTTCTCTAGTCCAGTTAAATTGATTCCTAAAGATTTTTCTGAGGCGAAGCCATTCAATGGAGACATAATCAGTTAAATCAATTCCTAAAGATTTTTCTGAGGCGAAGCCAGTCAATGGAGACATAATCAGTTAAATCGATTCCTAAAGATTTTTCTGAGGCAAAGCCAGTCAATGGAGACATAATCAGTTAAATCGATTCCTAAAGATTTTTCTGAGGCGAAGCCAGTCAATGGAGACATAATCAGTTAAATCGATTCCTAAAGATTTTTCTGAGGCGAAGCCAGTCAATGGAGACAAAATAAGTTAAATCGATTCCTAAAGATTTTTCTGAGGCAAAGCCAGTTAATGGAGACAAAATCAGTTAAATAGATTCCTAAAGATTTTTCTGAGGCGAAGCCAGTCAATGGAGACAAAAATAAGTTAAATTGATTCCTAAAGATTTTTCTGAGGCAAAGCCTGTCAATAGAGACAACCTGTCAATAGAGACAACCTGTCAATGGAGACAACTCGTCAAAGGAGACACCCCTGTCAATAGAGACAACCTGTCAATAGAGACAACCTGTTAATGGAGACAACTCGTCAAAGGAGACACCCTTGTCAATAGAGACATCCTGTCAATGGAGACAACTTGTCAAAGGAGACACCCCTGTCAATAGAGACAACCTGTCAATAGAGACAACCTGTCAATGGAGACAACTCGTCAAAGGAGACACCCCCGTCAATAGAGACATCCTGTCAATGGAGACAACTTGTCAAAGGAGACACCCCTATGAATAGAGACATCCTATCAATAGAGACAACCTGTCAATGGAGATAACTCGTCAAAGGAGACACCCCTGTCAATAGAGACATCCTATCAATGGAGACAACTTGTCAAAGGAGACACCCCTGTCAATAGAGACAACCTGTCAATAGAGACAACCTGTCAATGGAGACAACTCGTCAAAGGAGACACCCCTATCAATAGAGACATCCTGTCAATAGAGACAACTTGTCAAAGGAGACACCCCTGTCAATAGAGACAACCTGTCAATAGAGACAACCTGTCAATGGAGACAACTCGTCAAAGGAGACACCCCTGTCAATAGAGACAACCTGTCAATAGAGATAACTTGTCAATGGAGACAACTCGTCAAAGGAGACACCCCGTCAAAAGAGACAACCCGTCAATCAAGACAAAACTACCTACCAACAATCTCCAAATGGCATCTGTAAGCCCATTCCCGACATCACAATGCTGATACTACACCATGCGAGTGCAAATTTCTGGGCACTCTAGTGTTCAATTATCTTCCACCTTCGGATCACGAAAGGCTAGAAAGCCAATCTATATCCTCAGGATTAAGAAGATTGAACAGGGGAAACTGTTGCACCCCAAAATTTTCCCTCTCATGTTTTCCAAAAGTCTTCCCCCTGCATGGTTGATCACAAACTCTTGCCTAAGAAAAAAGAAAATTTTTGAGTGGTACTTTAAGTATCTTTCGATTGGCATTCCGAAAGTACCCTTCGATTGGCATTCTGAAGGAGCATTTCGATTGACATTCTTAAGGTATCTTTCGATTGGCATTCTGAAAGACCCTTCGATTGGCATTCTGAAGGAGTCTTTCGATTGGCATTATGGACAAGCATTCGATTGGAATTATGTCAAGGAAATTTCGACAGGCATGTTAACCATGTCCTTCAATTGGCTTGAACAACACCTTTTGATTGGCCTGTTAACAGAGCCTTTCGATTGGAATCCTTCGATTGATATTTGGGTAAGGCCCATTCGAAGGGTACGCAGGGAGTCCATTCGAAAGAGGCAAATCAGGACTAATAGAAGAGCATGGCCTAAAAGCATTCGAAATCCAAAAGCGTCCAGGTTCATTCAAGGGACATGAATGTTTCAAAAAAGGAAATTATTTAATGTGTCTTATTCTTATCTCATGGCTTTAATGGCCTGTTTAATGGTTGTCCCTTGCCATTACTGCACCCTCACACCCCTATAAATACATAGGCCAGCATACATTACCAACACAGAAAATATACACACGAAAATATACAACACACACAAAAACTCTGCAAGAGAATACACAACGAAAATCGCACAATAGGAGAATAAAAGACATTGGAGTTACGCTGCCCAAAAGTCATCAGCATTTTCATAAGTAGCCAAGCCCAGAAGCCCAGATCGAAGGTGCCTACATCCAGGAAGTGCCCAGATCGAAGGTGCCTACATCCAGGAAGTGCCCAAATCGAAAGTCCAATCTGTTGGTAAGAAAGGGTAAATTATCTAACCTTGTTTTTCACATAACATATCATTACTCGTTGTTACTTTCGATTTGCCATCCTAGACAGGATCAAAGGGCCTGGGTTCGGCACTCAGGCCATGTCCATCATTTGCTAATATTTGCTGCAGACATAGCCTGAAGAGACCCAGCAAGCGCAGGATCGAAGGGCCTGGGGTTCAATACCCAGGCCCTGCATTTTATTTCGCTAACATGCTTTTGCAGGTATAACATCCCAGATTGAAGGAGAGCCCTTCTCTGGATCGAACCCATTAGCATGCTGGATCGAAGGAGGCATCTCATTCCTGGATCGAAAGCCATGACCTCCATGATCGAAAAACAATCCTCTTCCCTGGATCGAAGGCTACTCACGCCTTACTGTCTGGCCCAATCGAAAGGACCATTTCCCTTCCTGGGTCGAAACTCCTTTTTTCCCTGGATCGAAGGATCCCCCCCTTGTATTTTATTTTTGTTTTCATTGACATCTTTTTATCTTTTTTTTAATTAACATTAAAATAATAAAAAACAGAAAGAACATTAGGCTAGTTTTTTCTATTAAAATTAACTTTGTTAATTAATCTCTTAATTATCTTAACATTTTCTCAAAAAAACTAAAATTAAATAGATTTAGATCATTTTCCCAAAATAAAATAAAACAACAAAAAGATTTCGTTCTTAGGATTGTTAGAGTTTATTTTCAGATTCGTGCACGTTTATTTTATTGTAATTTCCTACTGGGATGTAATAGCTTAACTAAGACCCTTTAGTGCTTTTATTTCCCCAATTTTTGGACATGTAAATAATCCCCCTCCCCGAAAGCCTTGTAATAGCGTAGGATTTACAATTCCCGCACTTTAAATTCCTGTACATATATTAATTGCTTAGATGTATGCTAACTAGGATTGCATGACAAGATTAAAATAACTGAAAATCGACACACTTGCACATGCCACTCTTAGGGTACACCTCACTTGGTTGCCTCAAACGTGGTCATTAAGTATATGATGTTTTAGAGGTCTTCCTTTGTCCCAAGATCATAAGTTGCTTCGAAATGGTCGCCTCGATAAAAATGATCTAAGACATTAGGATTACCACTAAAGCGTCCTAACGTTGCTTTAGTGACCACACGTCCCTAAAATCGAATTCACCCGAAAACTCCAACGACGGTGCTACCTACTCCTCAATAGTAGGATAGTACTGTCTAAAGGACATTTGCACAATTAAATTCCTTTTTGAGTAGGTAGAGGTTCTTAATTACTTGCTCTCTTTTAAAAACAAAACAAAAACTTTTCGCACTTACACTTTCTTCAAAAACAAAATTCTTTTCAAAACCCACAATCACAAAGAAAAGCAAACCTTTTGAAAACATAGTGAGCAAGTACCTAAGAGCCAGTGGATAACCACATATAGAAAGGGTTCTAACACCCTCCCTCTCTATAATCTACCTCCCAAACCCGAGAAACATCTCGAAAAGGAATTTTTTTGTGCTTTTGTCCTTTCCCTTGTTGGATAAAATAAAAGACGGTGGCGACTCTTGCTTACCGCGACACTTTGCAAAAACAAACGCAAACGCGAACCAGCATTCCAAAAACAGTCAGTTCTCGTTCCCACCGATCACACATGGCCTTCCCAATAAGCATGAATATGAAGGACGGATGTCCATCACATAAAATGTAGAGTTGAAAATCTCTGTTCCCACCTTAGTTGGGATGTCCACCTCTCCGTGAACCATCCACTTAGAACCGTCGAAAGCTCTAACAATGATATTACTGGGCTTTAAGGTCAAACCTTCACAGTCTAGCCTGTCAAATGCTTTCTTTGGTAGGACATTTAAAGATGAACCGGTATCAACCAGAACATGAGCAAGAGTGGTCTCTCTGCACTCCGCCGAGACATGCAGCACATCATTATGCTTTCTTCCCTTAGACATTAGATCAGCGTCAGAGAAGCCAAGACCATTATCGATTGTAAGGCTAGCCACACACTCTTGAAACTGATCCGCAGAAGTCTCTTGAGGCACGTGTGCCGTCTTCATAAATTTGATCAAGGCTTTGGCATGAGCCTCGGAGCAGAGCAATAGAGCCAACATAGAGATTTTTTAAGGGGTTTGCCCCAGCTTCTCTACGACATCATAGTCGCTCTTCTTAATTATCTTTAAAATCTCCTCCATTTCCTTTTGGGTGGTCTCGGGGATAACCAAAGTCTGAGCCCTCGTCCTGACGGGCTCTTCTTGGATCCCCTTACCTTTATCAGCAGTAACAGTAGAGGGTACAACTTCGGGAGTAACAATTTCTTCGATTACTGGACTTCGCACAGGAACAGGAGCACTTGAGGGTCTGAAAACTGCCCTTGGAGGAGCAATCTCCGGAGAGAAGATTCTTCCGCTACGAGTTATCTTGTTCCCGCAATATTTCATATATCAGGAGTTTCTTCATCGGAACTTTCTTCGACTGATTTGATCTGCTTAACACTGTGGTAGAAAATATCTCCTCCATAATTCCACGGTATTGTCTTGTTGGACTTATATGGGATAGGCCCCGGCATCGTAATCTTCAGCGGTACAAACCTTGGATCGGGTGTAATCTTAACAGGCCTTTTGCAGGTCTTGGAAATATTGTCGGAAATGGTGATTATAGCAATATCATTGATTGGAGTAACAGGAGTAACATGAGTAATAGTAGCAACAGGAGTTTTCTGAAAGAGGATCTCTTGAGTATCCATCAGGCGTTGGATGCCTGACTTCAATAGCGGACAATCAGTTTGTAGAGATGAACAAAAGTAACAATTTTTTTCATAGCCTAGGAAGATCCCAGTTTTCAACAGATTTATCTTGATCATCGGCAAAGGGGTCATTAAGTCATTAACAGCGGTGACATATAAATCCTCTTTAATAGCATGGACATTATGACCATGCTTGGGCATTGGGGAAGAAATTACGTTCGGCTTTTCGGGCGCATCGAATTCTACCTCCTTGGCATCTATTAAATCTTGGATCTTGTTTTTAAGGGCCCAACAATTGTTGGTATCGTGCTCTATATTGTCGGAATGGTAAGCACATTTGGCATTGGCATGGTAAAAAGGAGAAGTCGTATTCATATCTTGTGGAGGATCTCTCAAGGTTGTAAGGTTCATCTTTAAGAGATGGGGGAGGACCTGGGCAGGCGTCATATTTATTTTGGTAAACTGCCTAGCAGGCCTTCCTCCTTTTTGTTGGTTGACTCTTGGTTAATTGTTTCTAGGTTGATCAGCTGCTGTCTTTTGGATCATTACAGCCCCCACTGTTGACCGACACTCTTCTCTTCTTCGACCTTTTTGAGTGTAAACAACCGACACCTACTTCTTGGATGGGAAAGGTTTTTTGACAACGGCAGAAGCATATGTATCCTTCTGAATTTTACCACTCTTGATGCCAGCTTCAATTTGTTCTCCAGTCAGAATTAATTCAGTGAACCCTGCCGATGAACTCCTTATTAGGTGATTAAAGAATGGACCAGACAACATCCCTAAAAACATATCAACCAGCTCTCTTTCAGACAATGGTGGTTGCACCCTTCCAGCCAGGTCCCTCCACTTTTGGGCATACTCCTTAAAGCCCTTATTAGCAACCATACCCATACTCTGTAGTTGAGTACGAGTAGGCGCTAAATCTGCGTTATATTGGTATTGTCGGTAGAAAGCAGCAGCCAGATCCTCCTAGTTATGAACATCAGATCTCTCAAGTTGATAGAACCAGTCCAATTGCGTACCCGACAAACTATCTTTAAAAAGTGGACCCACAGATCCTTATCAGAAGAGTGAGGTTGGATCTTTCTGACGTAGGACCACAAATGCATCTTCGGACAGGACAACCCATCGTATTTAGAAAATGTAGGCACTTTGAATTTTGGGGGAATGACCATTCCAGCAACCAACCCTAGTTCTTCGAAATCTAACCCTGGTACTCTTTGTAACTCCATGGCCTCCAGCCGATCTTCCAGATTTTTATACTTATCGTCTGCAGGAGGGTACTGTTGCTCGGAGTAATCTTTATCCTCTTCTTCTTCTTCCTCTTTAGCCTCGGACTCGGAAGGTACCGCAGCTCCTTTTCCTTTACTAACCCCTTCATCAGATGTGGAAGGGAAGTCCAGGACCCTTCTAGCTTGGTTCTCAAATCTTCTTCCCATAGTGGCCACACCAGCCCTTTTCTTTTTCTTCTTTTCTTTTTCCTTCTCTAACAGTGCTTTAAGATCCCCTTGACCCTTTGCCAAGGTTATGAGGAGTTGTTGGAATTGCGAATTTTGTGCTTGCAGATCTTTGTCCGTCTGCTCTATATCCATCTTGCTGAAATAAACAGAAGAAAGATAAGGAAACCTGGTGTGAAGACCTGTTTATGCATATGATGAATGATATGTATTCATGTAATGCATTCAAGAATTCAGAAATTCAAATTTGTTACAAACAAAAAGAACACACGTCATATTAAGAAGAAATTTGTTAGTACATAAATGCCCCATGGGCAAAATATTACAAAATTCTTAATGTAAAAAGATATTGTGCATCCTCTTTGGGGCGATGTAGGTGTTAAGAGTCTCCTCTTCGTGAAGTCGGCGGGTAAGTTCCAAAACCTTCTTCTCACTAGCATAGAAGCTGGCTTCAAAAGTATTTCGTTCTTCCTTGAGCTGTATCCAACTCTTTTGCAAATCTTCCAATGATGTTGGCATGTCTGGATGTAGGAGGGTGTATGGAACCTCTCCTTCCGTAACAGGCTCTTTGATCACGGGGAGAATGTTGGGGGTAAGGCATCATAAGACTCTGGGCGCGGGTCCGTACCCACTTGAGGTAAGGCTCAAGGGGGATGGAATTCTTGTGTCCCAGTGTCTTACTATCCACTTTGTTGGGCATCCTCCAAGCTCAGATAAACCTTTGTCGAAGTTCTTGAGCATCGTTGTCGAAGTTAAAAACCAAGTCAGGAATCAGCATGTCATGAGGGCCATCCCTTCGGGCATACCCAAATTGTCTCAGAGCTAAACAGGGGTTGTAGGTAATGCCTCCCCTAATGCTAAGTAATGGGACATTAGGAATTCCCCACAACGATCAATGATGATGAAATTTTCTCTGGGTCGAGGACACCAATGAACGTCAGAATGTGTAAGGGTCATCAATTGTTGTGACCATCTCAAGCCTTATTCATTCTTCAAGAATGACTGGGGAAGGTGAGAAATAAACCACCTTGCTAGAAGAGGAGTACATCACATGAGAACACCTATTTTCCTCATTCTTCGTGTGTAAAATGAGTGTAGGATGTCCCCAAGCAATGTAGGCACAGGATTCCGAGATATGAAAATCTTGACATCATTCACATCTATAAGCTGATCAGGGTTTGGGAACAAGACCAACCCATAGATGAGAAGTGCTACAATCTCCTCAAAAGCTTGCAGATCTAGAGAATTCCAGCAGTCTTGTGCCTTCTCAAACAGAAACTTTTCCAAGAAACCCTTGACACAACTTCTGGTTTCCCAATGACCTTTGATATCAGATGGTTGCAAGTGTAAGGCTTGAGCAACATCTCCAGGCTTTGGTTCTCTTTCCGTACCGTTGTAGGGTAGTTGATGGAGAATAGGAATCCTCAGGAGTTGAGAAAATTCCTCCAAAGTAGGCACTAGTTGGTAATCAGGAAATGTGAAGCAATGGTGTAGGAGGTCAAAGAACTAGAAGAGAACTTTCACCATGTCTTCTTGAATGTCAGAGTTGACCAGGTTGAGAAGTATACCATGTCTTTCACTGAAGGGAGAATTCTCTGGAATCTTGGAAGTAAGCTCCTTGAGTTGAGGAGGGATTCTCACAAGGTTGACCTGAATAGTTTTTCTGTGGAGTGATTCCATGACCTACAAAACAGGAACAAAGATGAAGATCTAAACCCTTGAAATGGTTAGCGGATGCATATGATGCTTTATGATGTTCATGATGTATGCACAAGTATATGTACAAGTAAATCACACAAGATCCTAGTTTCAGGCTTGCATGGGGTTTCATAGGTAAGTACCCTCTTGAAGTTAGTTGGCTCAACCTGTCCTATAAATAGTAATCGGGTTTTAAGGAGCTCAATATCACTGGATTATTTTCTGTGTTCATTGTTTCAGTTTAGCCACTTAACTGGCGACCGAAATATTCCAAGAAAACAACTCTCAATGAGTGTAGTATCGAGTATCTACCAACTTCGGACTGCACCAAAGTCGGTCATCTCACTACCCCTAATAAGGCCAAGATGGTCAAGTAAAGGTTCTAAAAGTCCATTAGTGCTTCGTGACATCACTCAGCGGCCCCGTATTCTCTTTGATTGACTCAAAGGCTACCGGTACCCACAAATATGTCGCACTAATATAGCTATTGCTTCGACCATGTCGGTATACCCCGCACAGTTTCCATAACGTTTTGCTATTTACCTATGAATGTTTCCCAAAAATCCGGGTGGAAGATTCAAACCCAAACAAGAGAACCAAATGTAAAGCAATTAAAGCAAACAAGATAAGCATGTAAAGGTGATCTAAACCCTAAGGTTACTCCACTTTTCAAATATCTCCCCAGCAGAGTTGCCAGTTCTGTGATACAGTGGGAGAACTGACTTGAGGTTTTGCGTTTGTGTTTTCAAATGTTTCGGTTTAGCAAGAGTCGCCACCGAATTTTTATTTTATCCAAAGGAAAGGTCAAAATGCACAGGAAAGACCTTTGAGATGTTTTCTTGGGTTCGGGGAGTAGATTATGAAAAGGGAAGATGCAAGCACCCTTTTCATCCATGGTTATCCATCGGCTCTTAGTTACTTGTTTAGATCACTTGCTTTTGCTTTTCAATTGTTTGAAATGGTGCTTTGTGTGTGGTTTTTGAAAATGTTTTGAAAAGAGGCCATCGTTGTGGCAATCGTTGTAATGATTCTTGTTTGAATATATACAAAGGTGTATTGTCTTTTGAAAAGATTTTTCAATGTTTGAAAGTTTGTTTTGGGAAATGTTTTGAAATTGTGTTGTGGAGTGTGTTTGAAAATAGCAAGGATGTTTCGCAAGTTTTGATCAAGTAACTAAGAGTTTTCTACCCTATTTTACTCAAAGATCTTTCTTACATATTTTTAACCCTTTCGACAGTGTTGTTTTACCATTGTATTTGGTAAACAAACTTGTATTAGGATGTTAAACGGGACAGGCGCGGGTCATCGTATTGACCATGATAGCAATATTACCAAGTATCTTTAGCAATTTTTGAGGGACTAGATCATTTGGTATAGGCAACCAAGTTAGCGTCATCGAGGGACTATGATCTTTCATTTTTGATTGATTTTTCCAAGATACCTAGCATGCATATCATGGCCATTTGTTTAGGCAACCAAGTGGATATACCTTAAGGGTGTTGGTGTGCGAGTGTGTTTTATTGCATGCAAGGTTTTATCTTGAATTAGGATTTTTTATTCCATTGATTTTATCTTGCCATACATATCCTAATTACTAGCATTTACATTTGAATGTAATAAAAATGCGGAAATGTAAAATCCTACGCTATTCAATATTTAGGGGATGGGGGATACACACTTGTACATGGGGGGTGGTTCAACGAGAAAAATAGATAAGAAAAGAAAATAACAAGGGGAAGAAAAAGAGAAGGAGAGAGAGGGATAGCGCGCTGCTGAGAGGAAGTCAGAAGTTCTGACCCAGGCCTGCTGCAGGATATCAACCTGTTAGTGAAAATGTATGAGTCAGAACTTCTAACTCTGGTGCCCTGCAAAACAGAAACCTGTTAGTGGGAAGGTCAGAAGTTCTGACCCCCATGCGCTGCAAGACAAAAGTTTGTTAGTGGGGAAGTCAGAAGTTTTGAACCTGCTGGAAACACAATAATTTTTAGAAGTTCTGATATTATTGACAGCAAAACAGGCCATAGAAGTGTTGTCGTCAAACTCAGAGCTTGCTTTCCCCCTGTGCTAGCCAGAACATCTGCAGTTTTATTATTTTTCCATAAAACAGAAGGCATGCCTAGGATAATCTCAGCAGGTGTCAAAGTGTTTCAGAAGACAAAACCAACAAGGTCAAAAACAGGTTCTACACTGATTCACTTCCTACTTAAGCATTCAGAGGTATGAAAATCCTCAGAACACATACAGCAGCAACATGATATCTACATTGTGTTTATTGAGCATGCAAAGCTGATGATGCTTAGCAGTATGATGAGAGTTAGCAGGTGCTTACATTGCTGTTGGAAGAAAATATGTGAGTTGGAGTTAGCTTTAGCTCTGATGGTGTTCTGGACAGGTTCTTTTTAGAATGGGTGGATGGAGAAGATGTATATATGTATGGTCAGAAATTGTATGGGAGTTCTCTAGTCAGGAAGCAAACTAGGTATCAATGAAGTTTGGAGGCAGGAAGTTCAAAGTTATGAAATACTAGGGATTTTGGGCAGAGTTTCACAATGTTTTATTACTAGAGCTTTCTGTTCCTCTTCTAGCAATTTTTCTAGATGTTTCTTCACGTCCCTTGTGATGGACAATGGTGTCCTATTTATAGGCAAGGCTTTGTGAATTTTTAAACGTCAAAAGGCGCCAATATTATGCAGTAGGGGTTAACTTGTTCTTGAAGGAAGTTCATGAAAAGTTGTGATGATGGACAGCTTTTCAGCCTAGGTTGGAACAGTAAGCGAGGATTAAGGGGAAGTGACACCCATAGGCGAAAAGTGGTGCATAGACCCATACCTAAGCCTTCACAAAGGTGTTATCATGCCACACATGGAGAGACCCCCTTGGATGAATGCTCAAAATTGGTTGTGAGCATTAATGAGTATTAAATGGTGATGAGATTTGTCAAAATCCAAAATCTTGTAATAGGAGATTTTGCATCACTACCTAAAACCTGAGCCAGTAGTTTTGCTTCACAAAAAACAACATAAACCAAGTTCTAACCTTGGCCTCTTGCTGCCTCAGCAAATTTTGAGAGTTTTCCAGACTTTCCAGTATGCTCCTTTGATCTGCCTCTGCAAACTCTGGACTTAGTGATTCTGCTTCAAAATTTTACCCAATCTGCTGATCCCATTACCTTCTGATCCCAGTACATTCTGAGGGAGTTTCAGGCTTTGTTTCCTTTTTTGCATTTCTCTAGAAAACTCTGGTTGAACTTGCGTAACTGCTGAAAGAGCCATGTTCTGTTTAAAGATCACGTGCTGAACCACATTTACAATCCCTGACTGAGTTGGTGTAGCTGCTGAAGAGCCACCTTCTGACTGAATGTTATGTGCTGAGCCCGG
This sequence comes from Vicia faba, assembly GCA_948472305.1. Lineage (NCBI taxonomy): Eukaryota > Viridiplantae > Streptophyta > Magnoliopsida > Fabales > Fabaceae > Vicia > Vicia faba. The sequence continues at coordinate 1,632,217,591 of OX451739.1, read as the reverse complement.
TTTGCAACTTCTGACCGTTTCTGCCTGGAAGTTGGTTCAGAAGCTCTGAAGTGCCATTTTTTCTTAAAGACTTTTCTCTTTTTTAGAAAAAATTCTAAGTATTTAGAATTTAACTTTTCCAAGGTAAAAGTTTTGACTTTTGAGCTTGCAAATAACCATTTTGCTCTTGTAAATTGTTTACTTGGAAATGAATGATAATTAAGGGCTTGGATTTGTTTGAGAGAAAATCTGAGAATTCAGGATGAATTTCTGAAGGATGAGAGGGCAAATTTTGGGGTACAACAGGTGTATATGTGCAACTGTGCTTGTTTCAGTTATGTGTCTTTGAATTTAAGTTTGCTAACGTTTGATTTTATGTTTTTATCATGCAATCCTATTAACATACATCTAACAGTTAATATCTGTACATGAATTTAAAGTGCGGAAATTAAAGCTAAGCTATTACATGACTTCGGGGAAGGGGATTAATTACATAGTCCAAAAATTTGGGGAGAAATAAAAAGCAGAAAATAAAGTCCTAATTTTAACTATTACAACCCATTAGGCAGTTACAATAATATGAAAAAGTGCGAAAGTGAATAATGCGCGCATAATGGAAATAACGTCTAAAACCTTAGAAATTATTAAGTTAAAATAAAATCTTTTTGTTGTTTTTTCTTTTACAAAATAAAAATAAAATTCTAAATCGACTTGATTTTAATTGATAAAAATGTTTAAGTAATTAATAATTAATTAAGGAAATTAATTTTAATAAAAAAAACTAGAACCTAATTTTTGTGATTTTTTTATTTTAAGGTTGATCAAAGCTAAAATAAAATAATGAAAAGACAAAATAAAGGGGGTCAGGCAGTAAATGAAAACAAGGTGCAATCTGTAGAACAGAAGTCCGGATCGAATCAAAAGCCTAGGTTGCCCTTTCGATCCAGTGAAGAGGGTTGTCGAAGGTGCCTGATGGATTTCCCGTTTGAGGCACTGGATCTGGATCAGATGGTGATGATATGATGGTACATGGCATGTACGTTTGAACTTGGAGTGCTGTGGAGTATCAAATCTACAGGAAAATAAAAACGAGACAAATAATTTGCAAAAGGGACCGGATCAAACCTGGCCCCCTTGAGACGAATACCTTATCACGCTTTCTTTTACCAATCGAGTCAGGTGTATTTTCTATCAACTGGAGAAGCGTCGAAGCCCTAGCTTCGATCTTCTTCTCCAACCACTCCCTTCGATGAAACTTAACCAAACCTGCAAAAAAAAAACATTAATTGGACCCTACTCCCCTACTTTAGGGGCTGCGAATCCAACTGAGGTCATCATTTTGGGCTAAAGCGCACGGATTTGTGAGATATGGTTCGATCAACACAAATCTGCATGAACATGATGATTCATGTTTTAGGCAGCACGGGGTTTGTATAATGGCTCAAACTTCCATATTTGGATCTCAGTAACACGTTAGTATGGATGGCATTCACTTAAACATAATAAAAATGATGATATGAATTCAAATGATATATTAGAATCGGAGATGCGTGTGCATGCATTTTTACCAATTTTTCTCGCCTTCAATAATGACCTATTCTTACCCTATAAACCTTCAGGAGAGGATTTCGGTCCTTTTGCTTGGGTGAAGGAGGCCTGGAACAGTTGTTTCGATTTTCACAGTTTTGTGAAGATTTTGAGATTTTTGGTGTGACTTCGATAGGCAATATATGATCTCTGTGCAAAAATGTTTCTGTGGCAATGTTTTTCTTGTCTCTTTTCTTTTTATTCTCTCGTCCTCCCCTGACAATGTATCCTTAGACCTATATTTATAGGGGCGTGAGGGGAATGAATATGGCAAGGGACAACCATTAACTAGGCTTTGAAGACAAAATCAGACAAATTAAAATATTTCCATTTCTGATGGATTCCTACCCTTTTGGGTTTTTGGGTGAACCTGGACAGGCTTGACTCTTTCGAATGCCCTCAAGCCTTGCTCTTTGATTGGCTTTGAGTGTCCCTTTTTGATGGCTCTGGGCTTCATCCTTGCGGCTTCTTCAATTGATCCCCTATTTGCCTTGTTCTTCGATTGGCTCTGAAACTACCCAACTAGCCCAATCGAAAAAAACTTCATTCTGACCAGTCGAAACTTCTTTTGTCATGAATGAAATTGTGCATGAGGCTTGGGCTTGGAAACATGTAATATCTTGGCCAGCAAGCATCTTGAACCAAACTCACCAAAAGGCAAAACAAGCTTGTTTCTAACAACTGTGTGTCTTTCGAATAGACCAAATGTATATCCTCCGAAGGCACCATTTATGTGTCTTTCGAATAACCCACATGTACTCCTTGTGTATTCTTTGAATGGGCCACTAATGTGTGTTCATAATGTAGCAATCATGTGTTGAAGGGTTCAGAGATGGATTTGAAGCAAGTAGTTCTAAAGGGAGCCATTGCCCAGTCGATACTAGCACAAAGGAAGCCAATACCTTGTGGATGCTAGCATGAGGGAGGCCACTGATCTGTGAATCGAATCAGGCACGAAAGATGTATTTGCCTTGTGAATCAAAAACAAGTTACTTCGAAGGAATCTTTTTTTTCTTTGTGAATCAAAAGTAAGTCCAGAGGAAGTCTTTTCCTTGTGGATCAAAAGCAGGTCCAGATGAAGTCTTTTCCTTGTAGCTCAAAAGCAAGCTTGAAGATAGACATTTCCCAATCGAAGCTTGCATGTAGATAGCTATTTCTTTATGAATCGAAGGGAAGTTGAATGGGCCTTTTGCCTTGCGGATCGAAGGACAGTTAAAGGGGCCTACTACTGGTGAATCAAAGCAAACCTGTAGGGGGGCATATGCTCAAATGAAACTTGTGGACCAAAGCTTGCTCGAGGGGACCCAATGCTCAATCGAAGCTGGTGGACCAAAGCTTGATCGAAGGGGGCCAAATGCCTAGTCGAAGCTTGTGAAACCAAGCTCCCTCGAAGGATTTTAGATGCCCAATCGAAGTACCTTATTAAGATGCCAATCGAAAAACACCTTGTTCAGATGCCAATCAAAAGACACTTTACCATCTTCAAAAATTTAATATTTTTTATTAGCAAGTGTTTGTAACCACGTAAGAGAAGATCTTGGAAAAAATGAGAGGGAAAATTTTGGGGTACAAAAACGTGATTTCCCGTAAACAATTTAAAACAGAGTAAGACCTGTCAGGGCTTTGATTATCGTACGATATGCCCAAAGAGCTTCGTCCAACTTTAAAGACGAATCTTTTCTTGACGAAGAAACGGTTTTCTCAAGAATTATTTTTATTTCTCAGTTTGACACTTCGGCTTGGCCATTGGTTTGGGGATGATACGGTGTAGCAACCTTGTGCTTAACTCCATAATGCTCCAAAACTTTGTTCAATTGGGAATTACAAAAATGAGAACCTCCATCACTTATCATAACTCTCGGAGTACCAAAACGCGTGTACATGTTTTTATTTAAGAATTTAATCACAGTCTTGGCATCTGCTTTAGGAGATGCTATTGCCTCAACCCACTTTGACACGTAATCCACGGCTACCAATATGTATTCATTAGCAAACGAGGAAAGAAATGGACCAAAAAAGTCTATTCCCCAACAATCAAACACCTCCACTTCAATCATGTTTTGAAGAGGCATTTCATGTCTTTTTGTTATTCCTCCTGTTCTTTGGCAACTGTCACAACTTTTTGCATGTTCAAAAGAATCTTTAAACACTGATGGCTAATAAAACCCAGACTGTAAAACCTTTGCTGATGTCCTGTCACCACTAAAATGTCCACCATAATGGGAATTATGACAATGCCACAAGATGACTTTTGCTTCTTCCTTAGTCACACATCTCCTCAACAAATTATCCACCCCAAATTTGAACAAATAGGGTTCATCCCACACAAAATACTTTGCATCTCTAAGAAACTTTTTATTTTGTTGAGCATTGAAATCTTCTGGAATGACACCTGTAGCTTTGAAATTTTCCAATTTTGCGAACCAAGGTCTTTCTTGAACCATCATTAGTTGTTCATTAGGGAATGATTCCTCTATTTGTTTTTCATTAAATGTGACCTCTATATTGACCAAACGGGATAAATCATCTGCTACCAAGTTTTCAGATCCTTTCTTATCGCGAATTTCAAGATAAAATTCTTGCAACAAAAGGATCGATTGAATAAGCCTTTCTTTTGAATCAGGCTTGATAAGCAAATATTTTATCACCGCATGGTCGGTATAGACTACAACCTTTGACCCAATGAGGTAGGTGTGAGAAACCCCTTCATAGATTGATTTTGAATTATTGCAAATATAATATAACATGTTTGAATAAGCCAAAATTACATTTCTCTCATAATGCATCTTTATGTGTCGACACATCAAGTTTTGTATCGATACATAGCTTTCTGAAGTCCCTGGACTTGTATCTCAAAACTATTATGTATCGATACAAAAGCTTATGAGTCGATACATATCTCTTTGATGACCCTGGAATGTAAATCTAAAAACTGCATGCATCGATACATACATTTCATGCATCGACACATAATATTTTGATGCCCCTGTAATACTTGTATGAATCGACACAAAACCTTATGTATCGACACAAAACATTTTGATGATCCTGGAAAACATTTGGAAACTTATATGTATCGATACATAATAACATGTGTCGACTCATACTATGTTTTAAATTCAAAAGTTAAAATTACAATCAGTATGTATCGACACATACGCATTATGTGTCGACGGGTAATTCAAAAGTTGAATTTACAATCAGTATGTATCGACACATATGCATTATGTGTCGATGGGTATAAATGTGTTGGTTCTGTAAAATGTTGCAACAGGTTTTTGTATCGACTCAAAACATAATGTATCGACTCATCCTGCTACATGTAACTAACATGAGTCGACACATGACCAACATGCATCAACTCATGCACTCTCTTTTTTGACTAACCGTTTTCTGTTATAAATATAAGCAAGCATTTTGTTCCGAAATAACTTTGCAACATAGAATATTGTGTGTAAAACAATTGTGATCAACCAGAAGATTTTGATTCCTTCATCTTCATCATCTTCTCAACCATCTTACATTCAAGAACAACAAAGAAATTCAAACATCCTTGTTGAATTGATTCAAGCGGTTTGAGATAACGTTCAGCTGAGTATTGAAGAAGTCTAGCTAAGTTGAAGGTTGAAGAGGAAGCTTTAAGAAATAAACCAGAGGGTTTGTCCTTAAAGAATGGGTGTGTTATTGAGGGTTTTGCCAGTCACAGTCATGCGAGTCGGATTCAGCCGTAGCGAGGGGTTTGGAAATCGGAAGGATTTTGAACAAACAGGTCGTGGAAGCGGAGGATCGTTCGGTGACTTTGCAGGGAATCTTGATACAACTCTTATCAAGTGGTGGTTCTTACAATAAGAAGAAGATCATAGGGATTTCTGTCTTTCTGTGTAGTGTAACCTTGCTATTAAACATTCAACATATTGATATAAAAGTTCTCGGTTTCGATTATGAAATTGAGAGGGAGACGTACCCACACGCGAGGACGACAGTGGGGAACTTCCTTACCAAACTGTCTGTGTATCGTTCTCTCTTTTCTTTCTCTTTACAGTTTTACATATTCTATAATTTTGTAATTCAATTGGTGTGCTAAGTCTTACAGTCTAATGATAAACATAGTGGCTCAAACATTTTCACCAAACCACCACTATTAAATCATTATACAAGCATTCTCCAATTGTTTGACAAAATTCCTATTATATTTCTAATTTCATTGGAAATTCTATTTTATGATAAGTGCATTGAAACGTAAAGATTTCTGAATTGTACATTCATCCATTCCATTCAATAAAATCCAGCAAACTTTTCACATGTCAATCTTTCTAGTAGTCGGTTCAAAGTAGATGGAATTCATTCAGGACACTGATTTTCGCTACTTTAAACTCTCTTTGATAAAACAATTTTAAATCCTTGAAAAACTAAGAGGTGATCTATTCACCCCCCTCCCCTCTCGATCACTTTCCACACCGTCTAATAGTAGGATCTAAATTTTTCCAATGCACAAACTATAGCTAAAAATTCTTTTTCAATTGTTGCATAGTTAATTTGTGCTTCACTAAGAACTTTGCTAGCATAGTGTATATGATGAATTTTTTTCCTCTTCTTGTACCAAGAACCAAACCAATGGCATAATCGCTAGCATCACACATTAATTCAAAATCCATTTTCAAATTTAGTTCTATGATTATGGGTGCGGTTGTCAAAGTTTGTTTCAAATTGTTAAAAGCTATCAAACAAGCATCATCGAAAATAAAAGACTTATCTTTGTTGAGCAAGTTGCTCAATGGTCTTGCAATTTTTGAGAAGTCTTTGACAAATCTTCGATAAAGTCCCGCATGACCCAAAAAGCTTCGAATTCCTTTCACGTTCAAAGGTGGTGGCAATTTCTCGATAACCTCCACTTTTACCTTGTCAACTTCGAGCCCTTTGGATGAAACTTTGTGACCAAGAACAATGCCCTCGGTAACCATGAAGTTACATTTATCCCAATTAAGCACTAAGTTGGATTCCACACATCTCTTCAACACAATATCAAAAAAATTTAAACAAAGATAAAAAGATGCCCCGAAAAAGGAAAAGTCGTCCATGAAAACTTCCATAGTCTTCTCAATAAGATTGGAAAATTTGGCTTGCATACACCTTTGAAAAGTTGTCGGTGCATTGCACAAACCAAAGGGCATCCTCCTATATACAAAAACTCCAAATGGACAAGTGAAAGCCGTTTTCTCATAATCTACCAGATTTACCGAAATTTGGTTATACCTGTAATGCCCATCCAAAAAACAATAGAACTCTTGGCCCGATAACCTTTCTAGCATTTGATCCATAAAAGTAAGAGGAAAGTGATCTTTCCTAGTTGCTTGATTAAGCCTCCGGTAATAGGTACACATCCGCCATCCCGTTACGGTTCTTGTCAGAATCAATTCATTCTTTTCATTTCTTATCACGGTCATTCCACCCTTTTTTGGAACCACATGCACCCGACTCACCCAAGTACTATTGGAAATATGATAAATCATCCCGACATCTAATAATTTCACAACTTCCTTTCTTACAACCTCTTTCATTGTAGGATTCAAGCATCGTTGAGGTTGAGCTATGGGTTTGAAATTTCCTTCCATAATAATCTTGTGCATACAATAAGTCGGGCTTATGACTTTTAAATCCACTAAAACCCAAGTTATTGCACTTTAATTTTCTTTTAAAACTTGAACTAAACAATGTTCATCCTTCTCTGATAAAGCATTACTAATGATTACCGGTTTGTTACCACCATCATCAAGAAACACATACTTTAAGTGAGACGACAACATCTTCAATTCAATTTTGGAATCTTCTCCTTTAGCTTCTTTCTTCAAAATTTCAACTTCTTCCTCCCAAGATTGAACTTCTTCTAAAGCTTCAAGTCCCTTCACACATTCTTCCAACTCCTTTTCTTCATAAACATCAAGAACTTGAATAATATTATTCAATGTTCTCTCAAGTGGTGTTGAAATATGAACTTCACTAGAAACATCCCAAATAGCTTCTTTAATAGCATCAACTTTAAAACAAGCTCCCTTATCATTAGAATTATTCATAGCTTTAAAGAGTTTAAAACTTACTTCTTCATCTTGAACTCGGACCTTCATAAAACCATCATCAATGTCAATCATCATTCTTGCGGTCATCATGAATGGTCGACTAAGAATCAAAGGTGCATCATGGTATTCCTCCATATTAATCACAACAAAATCAACTGGGAAGAAAAATTATCCACTTTCACTAGTAAATCTTGAGTTACACCATAAGGACGGGTGATGGATTTGTCGGCTAGTTGAAGTATCATCTTTGTTGACTTCATCTCGATGTTCCCCCATCTTTTCACATATAAAAATGAATCAAATTAATGCTAGAACCTAAATCGATCAATCCTTTACCGACATAAATATCACCAATGGCAACCGGTAAAGTAACCCTTCCCGGATCACTTTCCTTCTTCGGTAGAGTTCGTTGAATGATAAAACTACAACTTGCATCAACCATGATAACTTCTTGATCTGTTGATCTTCTTTTTTTCTTGTAAGGATATCTTTCATGAACTTTGCATACTTTGGCATTTGTTCCATAGATTCGGAAAATGGAATGTTTATTTGCAACTGCTTAAAGATATCCATGAATCTAGTATAGTGCCTAGCATTATCCTTCTTTGAAGGAGCACGAGGATATGGTAAATTTTGAACCAATAAAGTAGCAACTTTATCCTTCTTATTTCTTTTCAACTACTCCATTTCAACTAATTCCTCCTCATGATTTTTTTCTACAACAATCTCTTCTTCAAGCTCTTTTTCTTCTACAACTTCCTCAATTTCAATTTTTTTACCAATTCCATTTTCGACTACTCTATCACTCCTAGTTAATATTGACTTTCAATGCTCCTTAGGATTAGATTGAGTATTTGCCGAAAATGTTGATCCGACATTTTGATAGGCCAATTGCTCGGCTAGTTGCCCCATTTGAGTCTCCAAATTTTTGATAGCTGCTTCATTACTCTGTTGATTTGCCATGGATGCTTGCATGAAATGAGCAAGAGTGTCTTGTAAGTTTGAGATTCTAGCTTGTAGTTGTGAATTTTGATTGGTATTTTGATTGTTGGCATCTTGTCTCCACCTTTGTTGATAACCTTGGTTATTTCTTTGATGATAACCTTGGTTATTTTGATATGGTTTCCTTTGTTGGTATCCTTGATATTGATTTCCCATATAATTAGATTCTTCTTCAACCGGAGGACAAAATCCGGTTTGATGATCACCCTTGCATAACTCATAACAAGCAATTTGTTGTATTTGATTCCTAGGACTTTCTTGCATTTCTCTTAGTTGTTGAGGGACTTTTTCCATTTTCTTTGTTAATTCTTCCACTTGTTGAGAGAATAATTTGTTTTGGGCTAAAAGAGCTTCATTTGATCTTGAATCACTTTCCTCCTCTCTCTTTTGAGCCATACTTCGATCATGTTAGACTTAGTGTTTGTTCCTTGCCATTCTTTCAATAATTTCAACCGCCTCTTCTGTTGTCTTTGCCATAAGTGATCCTCCCGCCATAGCATCCAACAAAAGCTTTGGTTGCGGTAGTAATCCATTTCGAAAAATATGCATTTGGGTAATGGAATTAAAACCATGACTTCGACATTTTCTCAACATAGATTTGTACCTTTCCCAAGCTTCATTCAATGACTCGACTACACCTTGAGAGAACACCGATATAGCCATTTTAGCTTCCAAGAAACGTGATTGTGGAAAAAACCTTTCAAGAAATTTTTCTTCAAGTCTATTCCAATCCGTCATGAGTTGATTAGGTTGGTCAAGATACCAATCCTTAGCTTTATCGATCAATGAATATGGAAATAATATTTTAAACATTTGTTCTTCATCCTCCTCCGGAGCTCCTATAGCACCCGCTATCTCATAGAATTTTGTGAGATGGGTGTAAGGGTCTTCATGATCTAACCCAGTGAAAGGGTTATAATATAACAGTTGTAGAATTCCAATTTTCATTTCTGAATGCCTTTGGTCTGCATTCCTAGCAAACTGAGCATTCAACCTTGGACTATTTGCACAGGGACCTGATCGCGACTTTATGAGTCTACCGGGTATAGTGACTGCAAGTGCACAACCTATCGGGTAATTTTAAAATATATCAAACACACAAGGACTGATGGTCAAAACTTTTGTTATCTAAGGGTTACTATGTAAAGCAAAGGCTAATTATAAAATTGGGTTTTTGGTTTTGATCGGGAATTAACTAAAATTTAATAATTAATAACGGGACACCGATATGTATTTCATCAACTTAAGGGATTCAATAAGTCATTGGCATTTGTTTTTAGTATTAAAACACGGTTTCGATGGAACTATTCATTTAAAAACCCTTGTCTCAAACTTTCGTTTTATTGAATCAGATCATATCAGTTAAGCTCGAAATGAGCGCTTCCGCTGTTTCATTTAAAACTCAAAAGTATTTGTTGAAAACAAATAAGGTCCAATTAAATTTAAAGTGCTTCCGCTGTTTTTAAAATCAATGTTTTAATAACCACTATCTGGTTAAAACTTCAAACTTCCGCTCTGTTGATTTTAACCTTAGATTGTCTCTTACTTCCGTACAAAAACAATTAAATATTCAATTGGAAATTAAAAACAAAAAAATCTTTTTTTTTGTAAAAATAATTGTGATACGGTGGGAAGAACTGGCTGTTTTTGAAATGCTGGTTTGCGTTTTGCGTTTGTTTTCGCAAAATGACTTCGATTTAACTCTTGCGTCTATCTTCAAGAGTGTAATGAAGTGTTTTTGAAAACTTGTTTGCAAAATAGTGAAAGTGTGAAAAAAGTTTTGTTTCGGATGAGCAAGTATCTAAGAACTAATCTACCTACTCGGGAAAAAAATCGTTCTATGCTTGTTTCCTTTAGACAATGTTATCCCACTATTAGTGAGTAGGTAGCACTGTCGTTGGAGTTTGAGGGTCAATTCGAAAGTGGGACATACGGTCACTAAAGCAATGTTAGGACGCCTTAGCGGTAACCCTAATGTCTTAGATCATTTGTTTGAGGCAACAATATCCGAGGCAACCATTTCGAGGCGACTATGATCTTTTAGACAAGAGGACGACCTCTAAAGCGACCTATACTCAATGATCGTGTACAAAGGCAACCAAGTGGGGTGTACCCTAAGAGTGCGCATGTGCGAGTGTGTCGTTTTCAGTTATTTTTATCTTTGTACATGTTAAGGGTGATCTAATTTGATTTTAGATTAAGCATTCATTCTTGTCATGCAAACCCTATTATCAAACATCTAGCAGTTATAATTTGCGGAATAAAAATGCCGAAATTAAATTACAAGGCGTCGGGTATTTACATCGCCAAAAGCAACCCTTGAAAAATAAAATAAAGCGGTAAAAATAATTAAATGTCCTATTTAACTATTATAATCCGTAAGCAGATACATAATTGGATAAAAATAAATAAAGTGCATGGGAAATTAAATCGAGTGTGAAATTTAGGGTTTTGGCCCTTGTGAAAGAAAATTGTTTTTTTTTTGTTTTTATTTAAGAAAAGAAATTAATCCTAAGTTAAATAACTAAATTAAATTAATAAATTAATTAATGAAAAATAATTTATGACATATTTTTTGACTTTTTGGTATTTTAAGAAAGAAAATAAAAATAATTAAATTAGTAGTTAAAACCTAATTAAGTCTAATTAATTTTATTTATTTACAAAATAGGTTAAAGTTATTCTAGAATTAAAAAAAACCTAAATTAATTAATTAGTATTTATTAAAAAAAGAATTCTGAAATTTTATTGGATAAAAAATATTTTTGATGAGTTTTTTAATAAAAAGAAAAATTTATGATTAGTTAGTAATTAATTAAAATAAAGTAATTAAATTAAATAAATAAAATAAATAAATAAAAAATAGGAGGAATGGGCCTGATTAGGAGGTGTTAGAAGCAATTTTGTAGGCCCAACAATGCTGATCTAGGTGGACTTTTTGGATCCAGTGCATGCATGTTGACTTGGATTTTGGTGGACTTCCCACACGGACCACCAGATCTGGCCATCTGGCGCTTGGATTGATAAGGGAGTATGGTATGGATCTGGCCCCTGCGCGCATGTGATAACCTGAAAAATAATAATATTGAGAAAGAGGGGGACCTGGGATTCGAACCCAGGTCCTGAAGGGAAATCCAACACCCAGCTTACCACTACACCATGCTACTTTGTTTGTTATATTAATACAAATTAATAATAATATAATAAAACGAAACTTAATGGTCAGAAAAAAATAAAATGCGCACTATGTTTGAACCGGCCAATGGATGGATGCCACGCATCATCCCTGACCTCCCAACAGTGGCTAAAAATATAACCATCTATACCAACGGACAGAAGTCCGTAGCTACATGCCTGCTCGTCTCCAAAACCTTGCTCAGGCCACAAAAATGATTTTTAAGGGCATGGTCGTGTTCGTCTCAACCTCCTGGATACAACCATGTCCATCATGTATCTCAATTTTACCTGAAACAAAAATCCCTAAAAACAGAAGAAAAACCCTAGCTATGGTGGTTTGCAATACAAGTTAGATAAATGAAATTAAATGATGCCAAAAGCTTGCAAATGTTCTTGTGATCACAAATATGCTATTAGTTTACCCAAATGATGCCAAAATAACTCAAATCGAATCCAAGAACAGGGGTGACTTGCGTGAGACTTACAGTGCGTATAAGGGCCTGAGAATGCTTGATTTGGATCCAGTTAGCTTGTGTGTGTTTCCAGGAATCGATTGGGACCAATATCCAGCTCTGAAAACGCCTATAGGGTTGATTTCGATCTCCCACTTTTTGTGATTTTTCTCAGTTTTTGCTCTGCCTCTACCAATGCTCTCCAACCCTGGTTTTCGTGTCCTTTCCTTGCTTATGTATTGTGCATTGCATTAGGTTAAAAAACTTGGTCCAAATCTCTCTACATTGATGTTTGGATATTTGATTTTATTTGCTTTTATAAACTTGCCAAATTTGCTTAATTTCAATCTTTTTTGCACATGATTCACTTGATACGAATTTGATGATGGCCAGCTGCATAATGGAATCTGAAATCAACACAAAATCTTGTTTATCAATGCCTTTTGATTTTTATTTGATTTATTTTGATTTAAATCAAATTAATTAAAATAAAATAAAAATAATTAATTAAAAAATGATATAGGCATATGGCCAAGGCTGGGACACGTGGGCTACAATCAAAACTCAAAACAAGTGAAAAAGAATGGGCCCATTTGGCAAAATTTGAAGTTTTGGGGATAGTTGACTTTTGGCAATTTTGCAAAAAAGTCCAACTTCAACAATGCATAACTTCTTCAATTTTGAAATTTTAGAGGTGTTATTAGACTTTTTAGAAAGCTTGAGATGTCCTCTAACTAAACCTTTTGGTCTCATCTCATTTTGATACTCCATGATCAAGTTATAAGCTTTGGCAAAAAAGGTGTTTTTGTTGACTTTTCAAAATGACCTATAATGTCCAAATTCATAACTTCTTGTGAGTGCATTTTTTTAACTTGGAGTATGAATATGGATTGTAGGGAATTACATCCTATTAAAAATGAGCTTTGGATGGGTCATTTCTCATAAAGTATAATAAAGTTATGCTTGGTCAAAGTTGGGTTGACTTTTCCTACAAAACCCTAATTTAGCAAATTTTGAATCTTGATGATTTTTGAGCAATCCTTGGTGAATCATGATAAACCCTTGAGAAAATGATGAAATATCCTTCAAAATGAGAATGTTGACAAAAAATCTTGAAGTTTGACTGTATTTGGGTCACAGTTGACTTTTTTCCCTAGCACAGTCGATTTTTAGACCTTGGAGCAATTGACTGAGCAAACTTCCTCTACAAAGCTTGAAATTTGACATGGATGATCTTGAGAACATATTAGGATATTGGTGAGCACTTGGGGTCACTTGGACTCAAAGATCTTAATGCAACACAAAACCCTAATTTGGGGTAGACTGCCTTAGGAGAGAGCTTGTCTGACCAACTCTTGAGCAACCTTGGGCAACTTGGAGATTTTTCTTGCAATGTTTTGAGAAATATGGGATGGAAAATTTTGGGGTAAAACAGCTGACCCTGTTCAATCTTCTTAAACCTTAGGATGTAGATTGGCTTTGGAGCCTTTCGTGATCCGAAGGTGGAAGAGGATTGAACACTAGAGTGCCCAAAAATTTGCACTCGCATGAAGTGATATCAGCCTTGTGATGTCGGGAATGGGCTTACAGATGCCATTTGGAGGAGTGTCTATCGCATGAGATTCCTTAGAGAGAGCTTGCATACCTATTGTTGAGGAACATTCCGCTGGGGAAGTCTGATCTTTGTTGAGATTTAGGAACTTGCATGTACTTCAACTGAGAGAACATCTATGCTGAGTTTTAAGAACTTGTCCGTAATTCAACTGGGGGGAAACATCTTCATCGAGATTTAAGAACTCGCCCGTAATTCGACTGAGAAAACTTCTCTGCCAAGATTTAGGAACTGCCTGTAATTCAATGGAGGAACTTTGATAACGAGAAATCGTATCATATAATTACTATGCTTTTTACCGATTTTATAATACATTGAGTCGTCTAACTCCCGATTATTCCGAGTTTTTATGTCTTTTCACATGTACAACATTTGTCAACTCAAGACAATGAAAAGGGACCACATGAAGAAAGCTAAACAAGAAACAGAAGAGAAAAGAACAAAATCTCAGATTTTACACCTGTGACGACCGTCACACCCTGTGACGACCGTAACGCATCCCCAACAAGAAAGAACGCTCGTCACACATCATTGACGAGTGTAATGTGCTATTCAAGCGCATTACGACCGTCACCCACCTGTGACGACCGTCACGCGCGTAAAGATGAACGTTATGAATTAGTGGAGACGTGGGAAACGTGAGGGTAGAATTCTTCTCCAATATTTCCTCCACTCAGTAACCATGCATCCTATATTTCCTCTACTCAAGCCTTTTCCCAACATTCTTTCAACTGCTATATTTTCTCCTATATATGTGGTAGTGAAAAGGGATGAAGGTCGAAGAAATTATCCCAAAACAAAATTCCTACTTTTTGCAATTATTTCTATTTCCTTGTTTTAGAGTTTTCTTTCTACATTACTGTAATTTCTATTTCCACCATTAGTTTTAGGGTGTTAATTCTTCATTTAAGAACTAACATAATTTGTTGATTTCGATCAAGCTGCAAGGAATATTGTAACATTTCAAGATTACCATAGCAACGTTATTTCCAGGTTTTTTATTGCAATTAATATTTATTCATTCTTGTATTATGCCAATTATTTTTATGGATTATATTTTGAATTGCATTGTTATTAAATATATTATGTCTGGCTAAATTATTTGTACCGGTATGTGACTCTTAAGTACCGAAAGAATTTAGTGATACCTTGGCCAAAAACATTTATAAAACAATTTCTGGTTTCCAATTTCCATGTTTAATTTAACTACCCTTGTCACGAGAGTGAGAGGATAATTAACACGATTTTTCCACGAGAGTGGGAAATTAATTAAGACAAAGAACCTGCATGCGAGAGCTGGGGTTCAACCTAGATAGTGGTAACGAAACATTAATTTTTAAATACACGAGAGTGTTTTAATAAATTAATTAAACTCAAACAGTTTTCAAAAAGTTTTATTAAATTTAAAGTGCATCCACTAGGTTTAGTAGCATGACTTATTTCATGAACACGAGAGTGTATGTCTCAGGTTTTTAAACAATTAGTTTTTACCGAAATACTTTATAGGCCAAGCGATTCACCGAATTCCCGAAGTCCGACTATCACATACCGGTATAACTATTACTATTATTTTTAATTAAACTATTTTCCCCCTAAAATCAAATATTCATCGCTTAGTTAAACAAACTGTAACATTAGATCGTATGCGATTGATCCTTAGTCTATGTGGGTTCGATAGTCATTTAAAACTAGAATGACTAAATTGTATACTTGCAGTTAGTATCCCAATAGACTCATAAAGTCCCGATCAAGTTTTTGGCGCCGTTGCCGGGGACTGATTAGTCAATTAAGTACGATTCTTCTGTTGCGCGTTTAGACTAGGCAACAGAAACCCTCTGTGGATTTGTATGCTAAATACTCACTCCCGAAGCGAGCCTTTGCATCTACAAATCTTGTCCCATTTACTATGTATCACCCAAAAAAATTCTACAACTCCCACTCCGAGTATTTCGAGGAATCACAAGAATCCCATAAATCCGACCTCGAAATACTATTGGAGAATTTCAACGCGTCACAGACTCATTCTCACCCGAATGACCTTTCCAACCACCAATCCCAATGTTTTGAGGAATCGCAAGAATATTATAATTCCAACCAAACTTATCCTCAACCAAATTTCCCCTACAATCACTACACCCAATATTTCGAGGAGATGCAAGAACCCTATAAATCCGACCTCGAAATATTAATGGAAAATTCCAATGCGATGCTAATTCACTCTGGGTTAGAATCTCTGATAGAGAACTTTGTAGAGACACAAACTGTCCAGAACGAAGAGTTTAGAAAACAAAGTCTTCAAAATAGTGAAAAACTTAGGCAGCTAACCACTGTGGTTGAGTCGCTCGCGACTCACAATATAGCCTTAGAGACTCAAATCTCCCAGATTGAACAAAACCCTCTAGGACCCTTCCCTGAGGAGAAATTGGATGTTGTAACAACCAGTAGTGAAAAACAAGTTGAAAATCCTAAGGAGAGTGATAATGAGGTTGAGGAGAGTGATGATGTGATTGAGGAAAGTTCAGATGAGAAAGGAGTAAAGATTGAGAAAAATCCTTCAACACCATCTAAAAGGGAGGTTGTAGAAGAGGTAGAGAAGGAAGCACCTATTGTTATCCCTCATCCCTATACCCTACCGTTTCCTTTCTCGAAAAGTTTTCTGGAAGCTCAGATAGACTCCCAATCTAAAACATATGTGGAGGTATTGGAAAATATCCACACTAATGCACCCTTGTTGGAATTCTTGCATAAAAAGAGAAAATTAGAGGACCGTGAAACTAGGGATATAATTACTGTTAAGAAGGTAAGGTTAACCTTTGAGGTGGTGGATGAAATCACTAAGCCCAAACTTGAAAATAGGATACTTAGGATAGATCCAGAACCACCACCACAAGTTCAAAAGAATGAACCACCCCACAGAAGAAAGAAAAGAAAAGGTGAGGGATATGTGAGATAGCTTGATAAGTGGCCATGGAAAACGATGATTACTAAAAGTTCAACCGAGGAGTCATTCTCGAGAGAACCACCATGAGTGCTTGCACTCCTGAGCCGTCGAGTTATCGACGTTAAAAACAGTGCTTCATGGGAGGCAACCCATGTTTTCTTTTAATTATTTTTATTGTTTTACTATGTTTTTATTTTTATTTTCTTTTTCTTAATCTTCAAAACTTTCATGTTGCATCTCTTACTCCTTTTTGTTTTCTTTTTCTTCTATTTTTATTTTTCCTTTAAACTTTCTTTTTATTTTTGATTTAACTTCGGCATTTTTAACCTGAAAATACTAAGTTAGTTTTTCAAACATTTATTAAATATTTTCAGGGGTAATTCTTTAGCTTTAATATTTAGCTCCATGGCACGAGTAAACTACATGAATATCACCTTGAGAAGCAGGCACCAAAGAAGACGCTTTGAGGATCTGGCTGAGTGTGAGATGTGTCCTACAATTTATGTTGATGACCACGCTATGACTGCTTTAGGCATTCGTGAGAGTGTCATGTATCTGCTACACCAGATAGGCTGGGACACTGCTCCTATTCGGAGACGGTATTGTACCTACAAGAAACTGACCCTTGAGTTCCTGAGCACACTGAGCTACCTTCCAAATCATGGGTTAGGGTTCAACCGTGGGTTGATCACCTTCAGGCTGTTTGACATGGACTACCGCTATAACCTTAGGGAGTTTGCCAACCTGTTAGGATTCCCTTTTGGCCCTGATGTTATTACTATGACCCAGGAGGACCTATTGCTTGATTCTGACCTTGATTTCTTCTGGGGTAGCATTGCTGCCAATAACCATCCAGAGTCGTCTGACCTTTATTCTGAGTCCATCCACAACCCGACTATCAGGTACTTTCATAAGATCATTGCCCATACCCTTTTTGGTAAAGAGCAAAATGTTACATCCGTGTCCCGCGATGAGCTCTTCATTATGTATTGTGCCTCCCAGAGCCGTCCGGTAAACGGTGCCGCTTATATGCTAGCTAACATGGAGCGTATTATCCAGACTCTGAATGCACCAATCTTGTTGGGTGGTTTAGTCACTATGATCTCAAATGCAATTGGACTCCGAAGGCCTATGCTAGGATCAGCCCCGCATTATGGAATCAAGCCGATGAACATTGAATTTTGCTTCAACACTAGCTTTATCGGGAATCTTGGGCCAGGTCAATTTGAGCTGTTAATTAATCATGAGATTGTCCACCAGTTTATGCTTCCGAACCCTATCACTAGTGTGCATAATAGAGCAAACTGGATTTTTGACCTCCACCATCCTGCTACACCACCTTCATCTCCTTCTACTGTTGACATTTACGAAGTACCCAACACATCTCATGATGCTGAAGACCCTGCCATACCATCGGGATACCATCAGTTCCCCGATCCATGGGAGCAGCAGGTAGTTTCTACTGAGACCACCACCCCGGCTCCAGAGATCCCACCACCGCCTCCACCTACTGTTACCCTGCACTTTTTGCATGAAGAAATTACTGAAATGCGGGGCGAGCTTACATCTCTCCGAGTGGACTTCATTGCTTTCATGGATTTTGTGACCGACCAGCTGGATTTCATGCACCAGCATATGTTCCCTACTCCCCGTGGCTAGAGTTGTCGTTGTTATCTTGATTTATTCTTCTCTCGCATTTGTACATACAGTGAGGCCACTGTTTGGTTTTAGTGTGGGGAGGATTCTATTTGTTCTAGCATTTTATCATTTTTTATTATTTAAGTTATTTCGAAACAATTTTTATGGATTAATTTAATTATTTATCAAGTACCAAGTTTCTATTATTCTATTTTTCATTCATTTTCATTTTCAGTACATTTTTTTTTATTTCTTTTAATTTACTATTTATGTTTCACGCAAATATTATTTCATTATGTGTTAGTAAATAATATTTCAAACTTAGAATATTAAGAAAATAATAAAAAATATATATAAACATTCGTAACGGTCTTGTAACGGTCTTCTTATTAATGACATTGAACGTGTTACGACCGTCACACCCTCGTGACGAGCGTAACGCGCATTTTTTCCGTATGACGCCCGTCACACCCTCGTGACGACCGTCACGCGAACAATATATCAGAATGGCTATTACAGAACCGTTCCAACCATTGTCTTTAATACTTCCACAATTCCTCCATTGCTGCATAACCACACGAAACATACCCACTCCACTCCTTTTTTTCTCAAACTTCCAAATTTCTAACACTAAAAATACTATCCACCCACTACCCCATTTTCATTCCAAACCTTTTTCAATCCATTCTAAAAACACCATGGCCAACAACCAACAAGCTCCCGCTCTCACTTTCAGATCCAGCGAACAAGGAGAAACCCAACGGGTCAAATTCCAGAAGTTTCAACGCCGAGGTCTCCAACCTACACGGTATGTTGATCTTGACTGCTTGAGGAGTTTGGGACTACTTGACAGTGTCCGCCAATTGTTGATGAGTGTGGATTTATGGAACCTGTGCCGCGAACCAAGACCGATTTATGAAACTCTTACTCTTGAGTTTTTGAGTTCCTTTGTTTACATCACTCCGCCAGGTGCCACGAACCAACTGTCAGGCCTGGCCAAATTTCGCATGTTTGGCATTGAGCACGAGTTGCCCCAATCCGACATCGCGCGGATTTTAGGCTTCTGTTCGGACGAAGGTGTCCATCTCCGGGTGCCGGATAATTTTGGTGAGGAAGCCTTCAACTTATGGCAAAGTTTGACGAATATCCGTGTCGGATCCTACGACCACCTAAATGCCACCCACATTCATAATCCGACCATCCGCTATTTCCACCGCATCCTCAGCAACACAATCTTCGCCCGTGACAGCAACCACAAGCTCAACTCCAAGGAGCTCTTCTTTATGCATTGCGCGTTCACAGGGCAAAAGATCAACGCCACCCCGTTCTTACTAGCTCACATCCACTCTATTTGTGCTAGAGGCGGAAAACCCTTTTATTTCGGAGGGCTGGTCACTTCACTTGCCATAGGTCTGAACTATGGTGCTGCTCTCGCGACTATGCCTTCTATGGCACAAACTTTGCTAACTTTGGATCACTGCAAGGCCGCACATCTCATTTATGAGCGGGAGGATGGCAGATTCCACCCTGTGATCAGGAACACTGTTTATCAGAACATCATTTTTCCCTGCAGGGACTGAATCGATCCACGAAACTAAGCCAACTGGTTGTTCGATCCTGCAGCTCCCGCGGGGCGTGCTCCCACTCATGAAGACCAGCCTAATGCTCCCGCGGACGAAATGCAAGAAGAGTTGGATAGTGCTCCTCCCGTCCACGACATTCCTGGATCCTCATCTGCACCACCTCCTATTACTCTTGAAGAGGTCCTCCGCATCATTCATATGCAAAATCAAATGAGCGTAGCGCTTGAAAGAAGGCAACATGAGCAATATGAGTATCTATGCGCTCAAAACGCTCAGATCTTGACTGGACAGCGGAACATGAACGAGAGGTTGGATGAGACCCTGTCAGAGCTCAACGCCTTAAGGCTGGACGTCAGCACCCTTGGTTTCCAAGATACTGACACGAAAGCCACTCCTACCAGACGCTCTCGCACCAGGAGTAGAGGACGTGGTCACCAGTAGTTTTTTTCTTTATTTTTTATGTAGTTTATTATTTTTTCTGTTTCATTTCCTTTCCGTTTGTTTTTGTAATTGTACTTCCCCGCCTATATACCGCAATATTGAGGACAATGTCGGATTCAGTGTGGGAGAGGTACCTTTCCATCCTTTATAAACTAGTAATGTTTATGATATATCTCAATTTAAATTCTTCACTTTATTTAGCCATACCAAAAAATTTTACTTTTGCATTAGCCCGACATACCTATTTTAACGAAATCCCTAGTTAGGAAAGCCGAAAACGACATAACAAGATCGATACGGTTATGACACCATAGACTTCCTACTTACGCGATCCAGTTTAATAACCATTATACCGACATCTAGAGTTTTTAGTTCTACAGTAACCCCTAGTAGTTTATACTAGCAGTCAGCACCGTCTTGACACGAACCACGTGGAGAATCGATGAATATAAGTGTTTGATGCCTGATCATTAAAATATCCTTCCTATCTCGCTGATAAAAGAAAAGAAATTTTATGCACCAAAATATACGGTCACATATAAGAGTTGAGAAAATAACGAAGGAATCTAGTGTTGGTTGGTTCAGAGGTATCTGGTTCTGAACTCGGTAGGGCGTGATACGGCCCGATCCCCCACAACCTCCAACTTGGATAACATATGTAGGGTTGCCACATTCGTGTACCAGACCTCGTGCTAAAAGGATCAAAGTCACTAACCGGTTACTCCACTACGTGCGTGCTAAGACAAAGGGCTTAATGTGATTGCGCCAGAACGAAACCGGGTGAAATAGATACGAGGAACTCTGGGCAGAATTATAACGAAACTGTTGGATAGCTCATTTGAAATGGAAGCCTACGACTAAGCTTATTGCTTGTGTCATTAGCGTATCTTTAGTGTTTCACTCAAGTATTGGCCGAACCGATGAGGATTTCCCGAAATTTCTTTAAAAATCCAAGGTATGTGTGATACGGTGGGAGAACTGACTTGGATTTTGCGTTTGTTTTCGCAAATGTTTCGGTTTAGCAAGAGTCGCCACCAATTTTTTATTTTATCCTAAGGAAAGGTTAAAAAGCACAGGAAAAACTTTTGAGATGTTTTCATGGGTTCGGGGAGTAGATTATAGAAAGGGAAGGTATTAGCACCCTTTCTATCCATGGTTATCGATGGACTCTTAGGTACTTGCTTAGATCACTTGCCTTGCATTTTCAATTGTTTGAAATGGTGCTTTCAATTGTTTGAAATGGTGCTTTGTGTGTGGGTTTGAAAATGGTTTTGAAAAGAGACCATTTGTTGTGGCAACCTTTGTAATGATCCATGTTTGAATGTATACAAAGGTGTATTTGTCTTTTGAAAAGTTTTCAATGTTTTTGAAAGTTGTTTTGAAAGTGTGTTTTGAAGTTGTGTTGTGATGTGTGTTTTGAAAAATGGCAAGGATTGTTTTGCAAGATTGGTCAAGTAACCAAGAGCTATCTACCCTAAATTTCTCAAAGACCTTTCCTATGTTTTAACCCTTTTAACAGTATTGTTCCACCATTGTATTTGGTGGACAATCTTGTGTTAGGATGTTAACAGGACGGGCGCGGGTCATCGTTTAGACCATGAATGCAATAGTGCCAAGTGTCTTTGGCAATTTTTTCCTTTAAGGGACTTGATCATTTTTAGGCAACTTGAGAAAGCGTCATCGAGGGACTATGATCATTTAAATTGTTTTGTTTTGCCAAGGACACTCAACATGCAACATGGCCCATTATTGAAGGCAACAAATGGAGTAACCCTAAGGGTGCAAGTGTGATTAGTGTTGTCCATTTTCATGCTTTTTTGTCTTTGCATTAGTCAAGCTATTGGTTGGTTGATTTTTGCATACAAACCCTAGGTCTATCATGGCATAATTAGAAAGCTTTAGAATGCGGAATTTAAAGTCCTAAATTATTACAACATAATTATGGGGATGGGGGTACAAATGTTCAAATGAGGGATATTTAGCAAGAAATTAAATCTAGAACTATTACATCAATATTGAATATACAAGTTATTTAATTGTACAATAATTAAATAAATACAATAAATATACAAAATGTGTTATGCACAAAAATGGTTTTTTATGTATGTAAAAGTATTTGTCAATGTAAAATATAAACAAAAATAAAAAGTCAATTTTTTTGGATATTTTCATGGTTTAGGGCAAAACCCTAGTTTTCTAAATAAATAGTATTTATTAATTATATTATATACAATATTTGTTAATTATATACAAAACAAAAGAAGTATATTGTGAAAAAAAAAGTATTTTTGATGTCATATATTAATAAAAATAAAAATGTATTATTTTCATATTTTTATCCTAAATATCTTAATAAATATACAAGTATTTATATTATATATATTTAAATATACTAAATATGTACAAAAATAAAAATATTAATTATTTACAAAAAAAGTATATTTTTAGAAAATGTTTTCAAAAATGCAAATAAAAAAATAATAACTAAAAATATATTTTTTGTATTATTGTTTTGTGTTTTAAATAAAAAGATTGGTTTATATATATATATATATATATATATATATATATATATATATATATATATATATATATATATATATATATATATATATATATATATATATATATATATATATATATATATATATATATATATATATATATATATATATATATATATATATATATATATATGCTTAAATAAACAAATAAATGCCAAATAAATACAAAAATAGGTGAAAAAATAATTTTAATGTTTTTTATATTTTGACAAAAAATAATAAGTCAGAAGAAAAAAAGAAAAGTAAAAAATAATCAAAATATCACACAATGGGCCAAGGGGGTGTAAGTTGGAAAAGAGGGTGCAAAAAGCAGGTTGACTCAGGCCCAACCCAAGTCAACTATGTCTTCAACCTTCAGCCATATTCAAACAAAAAACGCGCGCTTCCTTCCATCTCTGCCATCTCTTGATTCCTTGACTTTTAACAAAAACTCACAACACAAACATTATAGAGCATCAAGAGACGAATTCATACATAAAAAATTCTTAACCTAAGTCTCAGAAACGAGGGAGAATTTCTCCATCCCCAATTTTTGACCTAAATTTTCTTCTATGTCCAGGTCCAAAATTCTCATAGCACACACAATATAAATGAAAAGTAAGTATATGGATAGCTTCAGGGCTATGAGTAGAGCATACTTTCTTCACAAACTTAAGCCTAAATATGCTTGGATAGAGTGATAGAAGTTCACATTTTACCTGTTTCAGCTTGACTCGAACAGAGTAATATGGCCAACTTCAATGGTGTTTGAGGACTTGTACAACTTGCCTGAGGTCCAAGGAACCTTCTCCAACACTTAGCTTGCTTTGAATCTAACTGTATCGAGCTATGGAAGTAAACCTGCAAAACTGAAAAGTGGAAATGGCAAACTTGGATATGGATGTTACAGTTTATGTTTAATGCTTGGGATAGCTTCAATGGATGATATGGAACATGTTTGAACTCTTTTTAGCCAAAATGCACGAGTGGAAATGTTTGTGGAAGTCAAGTTGCAGAAGGGACTATGTTTTTGCAGCAAGAGGGTGTTTCTGTGAATGAGGAGGTTTGAGGGATGGTTTGGTCGTGTTTCAAACTTGGTTTGATGTCTGGAAAGTGTTCATGAAGTTTCTTTTTGCTTGTGTTGATAGGAGATCCAAGTTTTATATCTTTTGCAATGTTTCTTCTTTTTTAAGCAAAGAAAATGCAAGTTGGGTTATAGGCCAATGTAAGCCCCTCAAGCATGCTGCATACTTTGTTCTTGATTAGTGGGATTTGTCCACAAACTTGTGCCTAAAAGATCTGGCTTGTACCTCTTTGATTTGTTATTTGACATAAAGCACTTCTTTATCAAAATGGCAAATGTGCTTTTTCCATATATGGATTGATTTTGTGTGTATTGTCCAAATGAAAAAAATAACACTCTAACGCAAAGGATATGCATTTAATTATTGAGTGTGAGAAGGATTAGAGGCCTGTAATCTAGCTTGAACCATGCTGACTTGAAAATGGCAATGTTATGAACATGTATTTGGCTATGAACAAAGTGACTTTTGCCCAACTTTGCCAATTTGATTCTCCCTAACCACAAGGGTGTTTGAGATGTTCTTGGACAATTTGGAAAGCTTGGAATGTGTACTACAATCCATCTTTGTAATTAAAATTGAAATTCCAAATGGAACCATGTGAAAAGTGGCCATGAAGTTGGGCAAAAATCCTGCCTAGAATAGGTCAAAAAATTTCTAAGTTAAGAATGTTTTGCACCCTTGTTCCAAAAATCATAACTTGAGTTACAAGCTTCCTTTGAGAAAACTTTGTGAGTCAAAGTTGTAGATTTTGAAATGGACTACAACTTTCATGTTTTGAGTTTTGTTTGAATCCAAATGTATCTTGATGAAAAAATGGGACAAAGTTAGGAAAAAATAAGGAAGTTTCATAACTTAGAAAAATTCTAAGTTATGAAATTTTCTCATTTTAAACCCTAATTTGCAAATTTGGGTTTCTTGATGAACAAGTTTCATAATTTGACATGTCTTGATGAAAAATGAATCTTGACACTTGATTTTGACCAAAAAGTCAAAGTTTGACTTTTCAGTATACAGTCAAATTTTGATCAGTTGACTGGAAAATTCATCTGTCAATCCTGTGCATTTGGGACCTTTTGAACTTGCTAAATGTGTCAAGACCATGCCATTGAGTTCTTGAGTCCATATGTGAACTTTGTTTGCCATTGGTTAGGTCAAACAGTCAAAAATTGCCTTTGTGTAGTCAAAACCCTAAAAATGACCATTTTGCCCTTTTGGTGATCTGATCAAACTTCTTGTGGAATTGTGATCCAAACTTGACCAAATTGTTCATATGAGTTCATAATGTTGATGTGGGTCAAAATTATGAGGTTTGACTGTCAATTGGCCACGGTTGACTTTTTCCCAATACAGCTGATTTTTTAGGTCAACTGTCCAATTGACTGGGCAAAGATTGGAATCAAGGCTTGAAACTTGGTATGGATATACTTGTGAGTCCAATATGAAGCATGAAAGTCACTTTGGGCCTTTTAGGTCAAAACATCTTTGTGCAAACTCAAACCCTAATTTGGGTCAACAGTGCAAGGAGGAGTCTTGAGCAGAGCAAACCCTAACTTGACCTTGAGCTCCAAGAGTCTTGTGGTGAGAAAATATTGATGAAATGAGAGGGTAAATTTTGGGGTACAACAGTTGCCCCTGTTCAATCTTCTTGCACCAGAAGAGTTAGATTGGCAAGTTTGCCTTTCGCATCTCGAAGGTAAAAGGAGATTGGACACTAGAGTGCCCTTAAATTTGCACTCATCAGAACAATGGATGCAGGAATGGGCTTAGAGATGCCATTTGGAGATGGGCTTAAAGATGCCATCTGGAGGGGTGACAGAATCTTGTCGGGGATGGGCTTAAAGATGCCATCTGAAATGTTTGTTGAACTGTAATGTGATAGGTCAGAAGAATGAGGGTCAAAATGGTATCTGTGTCTGGAATGCATTTGAACTATATCTGGAGACTGAGTTTGTATGAGCAAAATAATGGCCTCCGTGTCTGGGGCGTATCCAAGCTGTAATTGCGTTTGAAGGAAGAATGAATATTAGAATGACTACCGTGTCTGGAGTGTATTCGTATTGTATCCGGGTAACAGAGAAATATCTGTATGGAGCAACTGCGTGCTGGGGACAAATTCTGAATGAGTGACAGAATGGCAACCGTGTCTGGAGCATATCTGGACTGTATCTGAAGTTGAAAGTTGTATGAGTAGCATAATGTCTTTCGTGTCTGGAGTGTATCTGAAACTGTAACTGGGATTGAGATCCGTATAAGTAATAGAATGACTTCCGTGTTTGAAGTGTATCTGAAACTGTAACTGGGATCTAAATAAATGACAAAATGACTTCCGTGGCGAACGCACTGGGGAGAATCAAACTGCTGTTGTAAGGGTCAGAATGGTATCCGTGCTTGGAATGCATTGAACCTTGAGGTGGATAAGTGAATCTGAATGAGAAATAGAATGGCTGCCGTGTCTGGAGCGTATCTAATCTGTATCTGATTGCTGTAGTCTGAACGAGTAGTAGAATGACCGCCGTGTTTGGGGTGTATCTATACTGTATCTGACTTGATATTCTGAATGAGTAATAGAATGACCGCCGTGTCTGGGGTGTATCCATACTGTATCTGAATAATTGTTAATGATAGCCTTTTAATCTTATCCTGAAAAGGATGAGATGTTAGCTAAAACACAAAGTTATGTTGCATGATATGTATGATGCAATATATGTTATATCAATGTTTATGATATGAATGTAAATGAATGCGCATGTAAGCTGAACAGCTGTCTTGCTGAGGATAAATGAATCCTGGATGGCTGGAGATAAAAGAATCTTGATTGCTGCCAGGGGAAGTGAGTCTTTGACTGCTGCAGGGGATTGCAAGAATTTTTGATTGCTGAGGATGAGATATCCTTGTTGACTACTGCTGGAGAATCAGGAGCTTGGGTTGTATACCAATTTACTGGGGATTCCTGTCCTAAGGAGATCTTCACTGGGGAATATCTGAATATCCTGTGATGAACTGAGAACGAGAGTCTTCATTCTGCTTGGGGAATGCAAGATCTTCAATTGTTGAGGGATCTTAGGACCACTGCGGGGGAATTGGAATTCCTTGGTGACTTACGGGGTAAGAGAATTCCGATGATCTCTACCGGGGCACCCAGAATCTGGCAGACTCATGCTGGAGAGGCATGACGGAGAATCTTCAGTTTGGTGGGAAGTATCTATGTGGGGAGAAGGTTCACTAGTCTAGTTCCACTGGGGATTGATAGTTGGAATTTTGGCTCCGCTGGGGATTGGATTTTCAGATTTTTAAGGCTCCATTGGGGATACTGAAATCTAACTCTGAGGGTAATTGAGTTCTGGAAGGCCCTCTGGCTGGGGAAATCAGTTTTGAGAAAGCTTTGGTTCTGCTGGAGATCCTAAGGTTTAATTCTGTTTAGGGAAGTAAGTTCTGGATTGAGGAATTTGGAGTTTTAAATCTGCTGGTGATTCCTTCTGAAAGGGCATCGAGATATCTACCTTTACCCTCAACCTATCAGTAATCATCTTTCTTGATTCATAAGGGAATGATTATGTTCAAATGCATATGCCTATTTAACAAAACATTGGACGTTTCTCAAAATAAAACATAAATGTAGAAAAGTAAAAGAAGACAAAGCAAATTTCTGTATTTGGAAAAGTATTTGTATTAACTTTCTATGAGTATATTTTTACAAAGGAGACAACCATCCTAGTAAGAGGATGTCGTCGTAAAAATTGAAAAATTTATACAAAAGAAAGATGGCTATGTGAAACAATTCCATGGGATCTCCATTCTGCTATAGCCTTCACAACTCTGAATATCTGTCCCTTCAATGCTTCGTCCGCCGATGATTGGATTGATCAGAAGCTTGGAGCTGGTTGATGAAGAGATTGTCCTTAAAGTGATCCGACAAGACATAGTCATACACTTTAATTCCCTAACTTTTGCCTGAATCACCCTTTCGGGTTTTCGATCCACCGGGAAACCCCTTTTTGCCCAAGCCGCCCTTTCGAGTTTTCAACTTGCCGGGTGTACATATTTTTTTTTTGTTTTATCCCTAATTTTTTCCTGAACCGCCCTTTCCGGTTTTCTGTTCACCGGGATGCCCATTTTTGCCCAAGCCGCCCTTTCGGGTTTTCGACTTGTCGGGTTATTTTATGCGTAGTATCTTTTGACTATGTCTGCGTTCGCAGGGTGCGGCAAATCGTCGCCGTCCATGGTGGTCAGAATCATTGCACCACCAAAAAATATGCTCTTGATCATAAATGGTCCTTTGTAAGTAGGAGTCCATTTGCCCCTGGGATCAATTTGCGATAAGATAATCCGCTTGATTACAAGATCTCCGACTTGATATACCTGACGTCTGACTTTCTTGTTGAAAGCCTTGATCATCCGTTTTTGATACGTCTGACCATGGCAAATAGCAGTGAGTCGTTTCTCGTCGATCAAATTGAGTTGATCAAGTCGGGTCTGAATCCAATCATCTTCATTCAATCCTGCGTCTTTCATAATCCTTAAGGAAGGAATCTGAACTTCCATGGGTAAGACAGCTTCCATGCCATATACCAAAGAAAATGGGGTTGCCCCTGTTGAAGTACGTGCCGTGGTACGGTATCCATGCAGAGCAAACGGTAGCATCTCATGCCAGTCCTTATAGGTGACTGTCACTTTCTGAATGATCTTCTTGATATTTTTGTTCGCAGCTTCAACAACACCGTTCATCTTCGGCCGATAGGGAGATGAATTGTGATGATAAATCTTGAATTGTTCGCACAATGCGGTGATCATAGTATTGTTCAGATTTGTACCGTTGTCTGTGATGATCCTGTCGGGAACACCATACCGGCATATGAGGTTTTGCTTGATGAATCGGGCAACCACATTTTTTGTAACAGAGGCGAAGGAAGCTGCTTCGACCCATTTGGTAAAATAGTCAATGGCGACCAGGATGAAGCGATGTCCATTGGACGTTGTGGGCTTGATCTCTCTAATCATGTCAATGCCCCACATTGCAAACGGCCAAGGAGCTGTCAGAACATTGAGAGGAACCAGAGGAATATGAATTTTGTCAGCGTAGACTTGAAATTTGTGGCAAGTACGGGAATGTTGATGGCAGTCAGCTTCCATGATAGACCAGTAATAGCCTTCCCCTAGGATCTTCTTAGCCATTGTATGCCCGCTCAAGTGGGTGCCAAATGTACTGTTGTGTATCTCGGTCATGATTAACTCTGCTTCAGCTTTATCCACACATCGGAGTAAAACACAATCATTGCTGCATTTATAGAGGATGTCGTTGCTTAGGAAGAACTTGGCAGAAAATTTCCTTAGGAACTTCTTGTCATTTACGGAAGCTCCTTCGGGATATTCTCTAGTCTGGAGATACCTTTTGATTTCGTGAAACCAGGGTTGTTCCACTACTTCTTCGATATTAATCTCATGACAATGCGCAGGTTCATCCATTCGCTCGATGGTGATTTGGGGAGCCTCATTATCCCAGTTGAGTTTAAACATGGAAGACATTGTAGCCAGAGCATCTACTAGCTGATTCTCTTCTCGCGGGAAATGCTCGAAGGTAATTTGCTCGAAATGAGGCAACAATGTCAAGACATGTTCTTTGTATGGGATAAGATTAGGATGTTTGGTATCCCACTCTCCTTTGATTTGACTGATAACCAAAGCCGAGTCCCCAAATACGATTAAAGATTTGATCCCCAAGTCTATAGCAGCCTTGAGACCAAAAATGCAAGCTTCATATTCAGCCATGTTATTGGTGCAGCTGAAGCAAAGTCGGGCCGTGAAAGGTGTGTGACAACCTTCCGGGGAAATGAGTACCGCACCGATACTGTTTCCAAGTGCATTAGAAGAACCATCAAAGTACAGGGTCCATCGGGATCCTTTTTCAGGTCCATCATACGGTCTGTTACCTTCAATGTTGTCCAAATTCATGATGTCCTCGTCCGGGAAGTCAAATCTCATGGATTGATAATCTTCGATAGCTTCATGAGCTAGATGGTCAGCTAGTACACTCCCTTTTATAGCTTTTTGGGTGGCGTACTGGATGTCATACTCAGTCAGGATCATTTTCCATCTAGCGATTCTTCCAGATAAAGCAGGCTTCTCGAAGATATACTTGATAGGATCCATCTTGGAAATCAATAGAGTGGTATGAGTCAACATATACTGCCTTAGTCGGCGAGCATCCCATACCAAAGCGCAACAAGTTTTCTCGAGCAGTGAGTAGCGAGTCTCACAGTCGGTAAACTTTTTGCTAAGGTAATAAATGGCATGCTCTTTTCGACCAGACTCGTCATGCTGGCCCAACACGCACCCTATTGAGTTATCCAAAACGGTCAGATACATGATCAGCGGCCTTCCTTCAACGGGTGGCATCAGAATAGGAGGTTCTAGCAAATACTCCTTGATCTTATCAAAAGCAGCTTGGCAATCGTCGTTCCATTCGACTACCTGATCTTTCTTCAATAGCTTGAAAATTGGCTCACAGATAGACGTCAGATGAGAGATGAATCTGGCAATATAGTTCAAGCACCCCAAGAACCCTCTAACCTCCTTTTCAGTACGGGGAGCAGGCATTTCTCGTATAGCTTTCACTTTTGCTGGATCGACCTCCATGCCTTTGTTGTTGACAATAAATCCTAGAAGTTTACCAGACTTAACTCTAAAAGTACACTTACTTGGATTCAGCCAGAGTTTGTATTCTTTCAACCTGGCAAACAGCTTCTGCAAATGCTCAAGGTGTTCCTCCTCTGTTTGTGATCGAGCTATCATGTCGTCTACGTAAACTTCGATCTCATGATGTATCATATCATGAAACAAAGCTACCATGGCGCGTTGATAAGTTGCCCCTGCGTTCTTCAGTCCGAACGGCATCACCTTATAACATAAGGTACCCCATTGTGTAACAAAGGTTGTTTTCTCCATGTCCTCGGGGGCCATTTTAATCTGGTTGTAGCCCGAGAATCCATCCATGAAGGAAAACACCTTGTGCTGAGCTGTGTTGTCAATCAAAATGTCGATGTGCGGTAACGGAAAATCATCTTTAGGACTAGCCCTATTCAAATCCCGGTAGTCCACACACATCCTGACCTTGCCGTCTTTTTTAGGTACTAGCACAATGTTGGCAACCCATTGTGGATAGGATGTAACATCCAGAAAGCCAACGTTGAATTGCTTCATTACTTCTGCTTTAATCTTCTCAGACATGTCGGGCCTCATTCGGCGGACTTTTTGCTTGATCGGTGGACAATCCTCTCTTGTAGGGAGACGGTGAACCACGATGTCTGTGTCTAAACCCGGCATGTCTTCATAAGACCAAGCGAATATTTCAACGTATTCATTCAACAGCTGTATCAAGCGCTCCTTGACACTTGGTTCCAGGTTGGCACCCACTTGTACTTCTTTCCGGTCTTCCTCTGTTCCTAAGTTGATAGTTTCCAACAACTATTTGTGAGGCAAGATGACCCTCTCTTCTTGTTGTAGAAGTCTGGCTAGCTCTCCTGGTACTTCACAATCTTCGTCATCTTCATGCTCAGCCTGATTGACCAGATCTTCAGAGTTATTGAAGGACATAGCAGAAGAGTCACCCATAGAATCTAGAGTGGATGGGTACCTGCATTTGTGAGCGTGGGTGTGTGTAAGGGATAACCATCCTTAAACAATCAAAAATGCAAGAGGAAAGAAAATGAACACAGCAGTTTATCAATGAAAAACGTCCAATGAATCATTAAACATGGCATATGGATATGAAGATAATCAAAACCCTTACAAATGGACCTACATGCCCCGGGCAAGGCATGAGGTGAAAAAGTAGCGTGCAGATTGTTCAAAAGTAATTATTACAAACCAACAGGAAATGTTTGACAGATAATTACTGATTAATAAAAGTAATGGGGACACAGTCTTTCGCCTCCTAGTTGCGTAGTCCCCCTTTGATGGTTGGGAAGATCCAATCTTCAATGTTGGCCTCTTCGTCTTCACCTTCCAAAGCATTGATTCCATAAGGAGAAATCTTGATGGGTGTTCTTTCAACTTTTGAGCGGCGCATAGCTTTCTGCCCTGCAGCAGTGAATCCTAAACCAAACTTGTCTGTTTTGTGAGGAATATCAGGCAACTGCCCCCATGTTGAGCTCTTCCCTTCCTTCATCGCAGCCTTTGTGTCTTTTAGAGATGCCATCCTGGCCATCTACTTGGGTACTTCGGCTACCGCTTTTGCTACTGCCACCTCAGGAGAGACTTCCTCAAAGTGCTGGAATGGTGTTTCAATGAATTCCCCCTCCACCTCTACATACCGAAAGGAGTTCAGGTGGCTGATCATATATTCCTCTTCACCGTGCACGGTTATGATTTTTCCTTTGACAGGGTACTTCAGCATTTGATGTAGGGAGGAGGTGACCTCGCCAGCATTATGTATCCATGGCCTCCCTAGCAAGCAAGAGTATGACGGACGGATGTCCATCACATAGAAAGTTGAGGGGAACACTTCTGTGCCTACCTTAATGGGAATATCTACCTCCCCATGTACCATTCTCTTTGATCCGTCAAATGCCCTTACAATGATATTACTTGGCCTTAACTCCAAGCCTTCACAATCCAATCGGTCGAGAGCCTTCTTAGGCAACACGTTCAGAGAAGAACCAGTGTCGACCAAAACATGGGCCAGAGTAGTTCCTTGACATTCTACTGACACATGTAATGCGTCATTGTTCTTTCTTCCTTTCGGAGTCAGGTCAGCATCAGAGAAACCTAGGCCGTTGTCTGCGGTAAGGCTGGCCATGCAATCTTGGAATTGATCGGCTGAGATTTCCTGGGGCACATGGGCTGTCTTCAGAAATTTTATCAATGCTTTGGCGTGCGCCTCTAAACAAAGTAGTAATGCTAACATGGAGATCTTCGAGGGGGTTTGCCCCAATTGCTCTACCACGTCATAATCACTCTTTTTAATTATTTTCAGAATCTCCTCCATTTCTTTCTTAGAGGTTTTGGGGATGACCAAAGGTTGAGCCCTCGTCCTGACGAGCTCATCTTGGATCCCTTTCCCCTTATCAGCAGAAGTAGGAGGGACAACTGCAGGAATAACAGCTTCTTCAATCAACGGAGTTCTTGCAAAAGTTTTATCGGTGCAGGAGTAACTTTGGCAGCAGCTGAGGGTCCAAAGATTGCCTTTGGGGGGGCAATCTCTGGAGAAAATATTCTCCCACTTCGGGTGATCTTGCTTGTACCGGCAATGTTTCCAATGTTGGCATCTTCTTCATCAGAGCTTTCCTCGGTTATCTCAACTTGTTTAACACCATGGTAGTAGATTTCTCCACCATAATTCCATGGTATTGTTTTGTCAGAAATGTAGGGGACAGGCCCTGGCATGGTTATTTTCAAGGGAACAATCTTTGTAGAGGATGTAATCTTAACAGGCTTTTTGACGGACTTGTAAAGATTGGTGGAAATGGTGATAATTGAATCATCTTCGATAGGGGTTGGAATAGCAGGAGTCTTTTCAAAAAGAATTTGCTGACTGTCCATCAGGCCTTGGATGCCTTTCTTCAGCAATGGACAGTCGATTGGTAGAGAGGAACAACAGTAGCAATCTTCTTTACATCCTGGGAAAATCCCAGCCTTTAACAGATTCAACTTGATCGTCAACAGTGGAGTCATCAGGTCATCAACATCAGAAACATACAGATCTTCTTCAATAGCATGGATATTTCGACCATGCTTCGGCATTGGAGCGGATATTACGTTTGGCTTCTCTGGAGCATCGAACTCAACCTCTTTTGCATCTATCAAGTCTTGAATTTTATTCTTTAGCGCCCAACAATTGTTGGTGTCATGTCCGACGCTATCAGAATGGTAGGCACATTTAGCATTCGGATTGTAAGTTGGAGAGGTTGTATTCACATTTTTTGGTGCCTCCTTGATATTTGTGAGATTCAGCTTTAACAAATGTGGAAGAACTTGTGCGGGCGTCATATTGATGCGGGTGAACTGCCGTTGTGGCCGTTCTCCCCATTGTTGTTTAGGTCTGGACTGATTGTTGCGAGGCTGATCATTTGATGAATTTTGGATCATCACGGCCCCAACAGTCGGTCGGCGCTCAGTTCTTCCCACTCCTCTCTGAGAGTACACAACAGCCGTTTCCTTCTTCACCGGAAATGATTTCTTAACAGTTGTAGATGCATAGGCATCCTTTTGAATCTTCCCATTCTTAATACCGGCTTCCACCCGTTCGCCAGTCAAAATCAATTCAGTAAACCCTGCGGAAGAGCTCCCGATCAAATGGTTGAAGAACGGGCCAGATAGGGTCCCTAAGAACATATCAACTAGTTCTCTATCAAAAAGAGGTGGCTGCACTCTCCCGGCCAAATCGCGCCATTTCTGGGTGTATTCCTTGAATCCCTCATCTGAGGCCATCCCCATACTCTGTAGCTGAGTACGGGTTGGTGCCAAGTCAGAGTTATATTGATACTGGCGATAAAAGGAAGCTGCCAAGTCTTCCCAACTATGTACCTCTGACCTCTCGAGCTTGTAGAACCAGTCTAACTGTGTACCAGACAGGCTATCCTGGAAGAAGTGCACCCAAAGATTTCTGTCGGATGTGTGAGGTTGAATTCTTCTGACATACGACCTTAAGTGCATCTTCGGGCAAGACAGCCCGTCATACTTTGCAAAAATTGGCACCTTAAACTTTGGAGGGATCACAATTCCAGCAATCAATCCCAAATCTTCGAAATCTAACCCGGGAACCCTTTGCAGCTCCATAGCTGCCAGCCTATCCTCAAGGTTTTTGTATTTGTCTTCCGCTGGCGGGTATTGTTGCTATGAGTAGTCTTCATCTTCTTCAGCCTCTTCCTCTTCAGCTTCGGATTCAGAAGGTAACGTATCCCCTTTTCCTTTACTGGTTCCCTCTTCAGATGCGGAGGGAAATTCAAGAACTCTTCTGGCTTTATTCTCAAACCTTCTTCCCAGGGTAGCCACCCCCACTCTTTTCTTCTTCTTTTTCACTTTTTCTTGCTCTTTGTTCCCAAGCAGTGCTTTTAGATCCTCCTGAACCTTTGCCAAGGTCATTAGGAGTTGTTGAAACTGTGAGTTTTGTGACTGCAGGTCTTTGACTGTCTGTTCGAGATCCATCTTACTGAAATAAACAGCAGAAAGATAAGGAAACCTGGTGTGGAGACCTGTTTATGCACATGATGAATGATATGTTTATTTATGCAATGCATTCAAGGATTTAGAAATTCAAAATTGTTGCAGACAAAAAGAACACACATCACATTAATAAGAAGAAATTTTGTCAGTACATAAATGCCCCATGGGCCAAATATTACAAAAACTTCTCAAGGTAAAAAGACGTTGCGCATCCTCTTTGGTGCGATGTAGGTGTTGAGGGTCTCCTCCTCGTGAAGTCGGCAGGTAAGCTCTAAAACCTTCTTCTCACTGGCATAGAAGTTGGCTTCAAAAGTATTCCGCTCTTCCTTGAGTTGGATCCAACTCTTCTGCATCTCCTCCCATGATGTTGGCATGTCAGGATATAGGATGGTGTAGGGAACCTCTCCTTCCTTAACGGGCTCTTTAATCAAAGGGAGAACATGAGGGTAAGGCATCATTAGACTCTGGGCTCGAGTTCGTACCCACTTGAGATAAGGCTCAAGAGGGATGGAGTTCTTGTGCCCCAGTGTCTTGCTATCTACCTTGTTAGGCATCCTCCAAGCTCTGATGAATCTTTGGCGAATTCCTTGCGCATCATTGTCGAAGTCAAAAACTAGGTCAGGAATCAGCATGTCATGAGGGCCATCCCTCCGTGCATATCTAAATTGTCTCAAAGCTAGACAAGGGTTGTAGGTAATGCCTCCCCTAATGCCAAGTAATGGAACATTAGGGAACTCTCCACAACGATCGACGATGATGACATTTTCTCTAGACCGAGAACACCAATGTACATCAGAGTGTGTGAGGGTCATCAACCGTTGTGACCACCTTAAGCCTTGGTCATTCTTCAAAACAGATTGTGGAAGGTGCGAAATAAACCACCTTGCAAGGAGAGGAGTACAGCACATGAGAACACCCCTCTTTCTCATTGTTCGTGTGTAAAATGAGTGGAGGATGTCCCCAAGCAATGTGGGTATGGGATTCCTGGATAGGAAAATCTTGACGGCGTTGACATCTATAAGCTGGTAAGCATTAGGGAACAAGACCAACCCATAAATGAGGAGTGCCACAATTTCTTCAAAGGCTTGTAGATCCAATGAATTCCAACACTCTTGTGCCTTCTCAAACAAGAATTTTGCCAAGAAGCCTTTGATGCCACTTCTAGTTTCCCAATTCCCCTTGATGTCAGATGGTTGCAAGTGTAGTGCTTGAGCAACATCTTCAGGCTTTGGTTCTTTTTCCGTACCGTTGTAGGGTAGTTGATTAAGAATAGGAATTCTCAGGAGTTGAGAAAATTCCTCCAAAGTGGGCACCAATTGGTAGTCAGGGAATGTGAAACAGTGGTGAAGGGGGTCAAAGAACTGGAATAACACTTTCACCATGTCCTCTTCAATGTTGGTGTTGACTAGGCTGAGCAGTCTACCATGTCTTTCACTGAAGAGAGAGCTTTCTGGAATTCTGGATGTGAGCTCCTTGGGTTGAGGAGGGATTCTCACAAGGTTGACTTGGATAGTTTTCCTGCGAAGAATTTCCATGACCTATAAAACAAAAACAAAGATGAAGATCCAAACCCTTGAAATGGTTAGTGGATGCATATGATGCTTTATGATGTTCATGATGTATGCACAAACATATGTACAAACAATTCACACAAAACCCTAGTTTCAGGCTTGCATGGGTTTTCATAGGTAAGTACCCTCTTGAGTGTAGTTGGCTTAAAAACCTGTCCTATAAATAGTAACCGGGTTCTAAGGAGCTCAATATCATTGGATTGTTTTCCATGTTCATTGTTTTGGTTTAGCCACTTAACTAGCGACCAAAATATTCCAAGAAAACAACCCTCAATGAGTGTGGTATCGAGTATCTACCAACTTCGGACTGCACCAAAGTCGGTCATCTCACTACCCCTAATAAAAGGCCAAGATGGTCAAGTAAGGTTCTAGGTCATTAGTGCTTAGTGACATCACTCAGCGGCCCCGTACTCTCCTTGATTGAACTCAAGGGTTACCGGTACTCACATATATGTCGCACTAATATAGCTATTGCTTCAACCGTGTTGGTATACCCCGCACAATTTCCACAACGTATTGTTATCTATGAATGTTTCCCCAAATCCGGGTGTAGGATTTCAAGCCCAAACAAGAGAACCAAAAGTTAAAGCAATCAAAGCAAACAATTAGTCATGCAAAAGGGTGATCTAAGCCCTAAGGTAACCCCACTTTTAAGTTTATCCCCAGCAGAGTCGCCAGTTCTGTGATACGGTGGGAGAACTGACTTGGATTTTGCGTTTGTTTTCGCAAATGTTTCGGTTTAGCAAGAGTCACCACCGACTTTTTATTTTATCCTAAGGAAAGGTTAAAAAGCACAGGAAAAACCCTTTCCATCCATGGTTATCCATGGGCTCTTAGGTACTTGCTTATATCACTTGCCTTGCATTTTCAATTGTTTGAAATGGTGCTTTCAATTGTTTGAAATGGTGCTTTGTGTGTGGGTTTGAAAATGGTTTTGAAAAGAGACCATTTGTTGTGGCAACCTTTGTAATGATCCATGTTTGAATGTATACAAAGGTGTATTTGTCTTTTGAAAATTTTTCAATGTTTTTGAAAGTTGTTTTGAAAGTGTGTTTTGAAGTTGTGTTGTGATGTGTGTTTTGAAAAATGGCAAGGATTGTTTTGCAAGATTGGTCAAGTAACCAAGAGCTATCTACCCTAAATTTCTCAAAGACCTTTCCTATGTTTTAACCCTTTTAACAGTATTGTTCCACCATTGTATTTGGTGGACAATCTTGTGTTAGGATGTTAACGGGACGGGCGCGGGTCATCGTTTAGACCATGAATGCAATAGTGCCAAGTGTCTTTGGCAATTTTTTCCTTTAAGGGACTTGATCATTTTTAGGCAACTTGAGAAAGCGTCATCGAGGGACTATGATCATTTAAATTGTTTTGTTTTGCCAAGGACACTCAACATGCAACATGGCCCATTATTGAAGGCAACAAATGGAGTAACCCTAAGGGTGCAAGTGTGATTAGTGTTGTCCATTTTCATGCTTTTTTGTCTTTGCATTAGTCAAGCTATTGGTTGGTTGATTTTTGCATACAAACCCTAGGTCTATCATGGCATAATTAGAAAGCTTTAGAATGCGGAATTTAAAGTCCTAAATTATTACAACATAATTATGGGGATGGGGGTACAAATGTTCAAATGGGGGATATTTAGCAAGAAATTAAATCTAGAACTATTACATCCATATTGAATATACAAGTTATTTAATTATACAATAATTA
Organism: Vicia faba; assembly: GCA_948472305.1. Taxonomy (NCBI): domain Eukaryota; kingdom Viridiplantae; phylum Streptophyta; class Magnoliopsida; order Fabales; family Fabaceae; genus Vicia; species Vicia faba. The sequence continues at coordinate 1,632,179,033 of OX451739.1, read as the reverse complement.
AATAAATACAATAAATATGCAAAATGTGTTATGCACAAAAATGGTTTTTTATGTATGTAAAAGTATTTTTCAATGTAAAATATAAACAAAAATAAAAAGTCAATTTTTTTGGATATTTTCATGGTTTAGGGCAAAACCCTAGTTTTCTAAATAAATAGTATTTATTAATTATATTATATACAATATTTGTTAATTATATACAAAAAAAAAGAAGTATATTGTGAAAAAAAGTATTTTTGATGTCATATATTAATAAAAATAAAAATGTATTATTTTCATATTTTTATCCTAAATATCTTAATAAATATACAAGTATTTATATTATATATATTTAAATATACTAAATATGTACAAAAATAAAAATATTAATTATTTACAAAAAAAGTATATTTTTAGAAAATGTTTTCAAAAATGCAAATAAAAAAATAATAACTAAAAATATATTTTTTGTATTATTGTTTTGTGTTTTAAATAAAAAGAAATATATTGGTTTATATATATATATATATATATATATATATATATATATATATATATATATATATATATATATATATATATATATATATATATATATATATATATATATATATATATATATATATATATATATATATATATATATATATATATATATATATATATATATATATATATATATATATATATATATATATATATATATATATATATATATATATATATATATATATATATATATATATATATATATATATATATATATGTGCTTAAATAAACAAACAAATGCCAAATAAATACAAAAATGGGTGAAAAAATAATTTTAATGTTTTTTATATTTTGACAAAAAATAATAAGTCAGAAGAAAAAAAGAAAAGTCAAAAATAATCAAAATATCACACAATGGGCCAAGGGGGTGTAAGTTGGAAAAGAGGGTGCAAAAAGCAGGTTGACTCAGGCCCAGCCCAAGTCAACTCTGTCTTCAACCTTCAGCCATATTCAAACAAAAAACGCGCGCTTCCTTCCATCTCTGCCATCTCTTGATTCCTTGACTTTTAACAAAAACTCACAACACAAACATTATAGAGCATCAAGAGACGAATTCATACATATAAAATTCTTAACCTAACTCTCAGAAACGAGGGAGAATTTCTCCATCCCCAATTTTTGACCTAAATTTTCTTCTATGTCCAGGTCCAATATTCTCATAGCACACACAATATAAATGAAAAGTAAGTATATGGATAGCTTCAGGGCTTTGAGTAGAGCATACTTTCTTCACAAACTTAAGCCTAAATATGCTTGGATAGAGAGATAGAAGTTCACATTTTACTTGTTTCAGCTTGACTTGAACAGAGTAATATGGCCAACTTCAATGGTGTTTTAGGACTTGTACAGCTTGACTGAGGTCCAAGGAACCTTCTCCAACACTTAGCTTGCTTTGAATCTAACTGTATCGAGCTATGGAAGTCAACCTGCAAAACTGAAAAGTGGAAATGGCAAACTTGGATATGGATGTTACAGTTTATGTTCAATGCTTGGGATAGCTTCAATGGATGATATGGAACATGTTTGAACTCTTTTTAGCCAAAATGCACGAGTGGAAATGTTTGTGGAAGTCAAGTTGCAGAAGGGACTATGTTTTTGCAGCAAGAGGGTGTTTCTGTGAATGAGGAGGTTTGAGGGATGGTTTGGTCGTGTTTCAAACTTGGTTTGATGTCTGGAAAGTGTTCATGAAGTTTTTTTTTGCTTGTGTTGACAGGAGATCCAAGTTTTATATCTTTTGCAATGTTTCTTCTTTTTTAAGCAAAGAAAATGCAAGTTGGGTTATAGGCCAATGCAGGCCCCTCAAGCATGATGCATACTTTGTTCTTGATTAGTGGGATTTGTCCACAAACTTGTGCCTAAAAGATCTGGCTTGTACCTCTTTGATTTGTTATTTGACATAAAGCACTTCTTTATCAAAATGGGAAATGTGCTTTTTCCATATATGGATTGATTTTGTGTGTATTGTCCAAATGAACAAAATAACACTCTAACACAAAGGATATGCATTTAATTATTGAGTGTGAGAAGGATTAGAGGCCTGTAATATAGCTTGAACCATGCTGACTTGAAAATGGCAATGTTATGAACATGTATTTGGCTATGAACAAAGTGACTTTTGCCCAACTTTGCCAATTCGATTCTCCCTAACCACAAGGGTGTTTGAGAAGTTCTTGGACAATTTGGAAAGCTTGGAATGTGTACTACAATCCATCTTTGTAATGAAAATTGAAATTCTAAGTGGAACCATGTGAAAAGTGGCCATGAAGTTAGGCAAAAATCCTGCCTAGAATAGGTCAAATTTTTTCTAAGTTAAGAATGTTTTGCACCCTTATTCCAAAAATCATAACTTGAGCTACAAGCTTCCTTTGAGAAAACTTTGTGAATCAAAGTTGTGGATTTTGCAATGGACTACAACTTTCATGTTTTGAGTTTTGTTTGAATCCAAATGTATCTTGATGAAAAAATGGGACAAAGTTAGGAAAAAATAAGGAAGTTTCATAACTTAGAAAAATTCTAAGTTATGAAATTTTCTCATTTTAAACCCTAATTTGCAAATTTGGGTTTCTTGATGAACAAGTTTCATAATTTGACACGTCTTGATGAAAAATGAATCTTGACACTTGATTTTGACTAAAAAGTCAAAGTTTGACTTTTCAGTATACAGTCAAATTTTAATCAGTTTACTGGAAAATTTATCTGTCAATCCTGTGCATTTGGGACCTTTTGAACTTGTTGAATGTGTCAAGACCATACCATTTAGTTCTTGAGTCCATATGTGAACTTGGTTTGCCATTGGTTAGGTCAAACAGTCAAAAATTGCCTTTATGCAGTCAAAACCCTAAAAATGACCATTTTGCCCTTTTGGTGATATGATCAAATTTATTGTGGAATTGTGATCCAAACTTGATCAAATGGTTCATATGAGTTCATAATGTTGATGTGGGTCAAAATTATGAGGTTTGACTGTCAATTGGCCACAGTTGACTTTTTCCCAATACAGTTGATTTTTTAGGTTAACTGTCCAATTGACTGGGCAAAGATTGGAATCAAGGCTTGAAACTTGGTATGGATAAACTTGTGAGTCCAATATGAAGCATGAAAGTCACTTTGGGCCTTTTAGGTCAAAACATCTTTGTGCAAACTCAAACCCTAATATGGGTCAACAGTGCAAGGAGGAGTCTTGAGCAGAGCAAACCCTAACTTGACCTTGAGCTCCAAGAGTCTTGTGGTGAGAAAATATTGATGAAATGAGAGGGTAAATTTTGGGGTACAACAGTATGTCATGCATATGCGCTTGACAAAACTTGTCCGACCTTTCGAATGACTATTTGCTTGAGGAAAAGCAAAGGTTTAAGTATGGGGGAAGGGGAATTTGATAACGAGAAATCGTATCATATAATTACTATGCTTTTTACCGATTTTATAATACATTGATTCTTCTAACTCCCGATTATTCTGATTTTTTATGTTTTTTCACAGGTACAACATTTTTTTCAACTCAAGACAATGAAAAGGGACCACATGAAGAAAGCTAAACAAGAAACAGAAGAGAAAAGAACAAAATCTCAGATTTTGCACCTGTGACGACCGTCACACCCTTTGACGACCGTAACGCATCCCCAACTATAAAGAATGCTCATCACACATCATTGACGAGCGTAATGCGCTATTCAAGCGCATTACCACCGTCACCCACCTGTGACGACCGTCACGCGCGTAAAGATGAACGTTATGAATTAGTGGAGACGTGGGCAACGTGAGGGCATAATTCTTCTCCAATATTTCCTCCACTCAGTAACCATTCATCCTATATTTCCTCCACTCAAGCCTTTTCCCAAGATTCTTTCAACTGATATATTTTCTCCTATATATATGTGGTAGTGCAAAGGGATGAAGGTCGAAGAAATTATCCCAGAACAAAATTCCTACTTTTTGCAATTATTTCTATTTCCTTGTTTTAGAGTTTTCTTTCTACATTACTGTAATTTCTATTTCCACCATTAGTTTTAGGGTGTTAATTCTTCATTTAAGAATTAACACAATTTGTTGATTTCGATCAAGCTGCAAGGAATATTGTAACATTTCAAGATTACCATAGCAACGTTATTTCCAGGTTTTTTATTGCAATTAATATTTATTAATTCTTGTATTATGCCAATTATTTTTATGGATTATATTTTGAATTGCATTGTTATTAAATATGTTATGTCCGGCTAAATTATTTGTACCGGTATGTGACTCTTAAGTACCGAAAGAATTCAGTGATACCTTGGCAAAAAACATTTATAAAACAATTTCTGGTTTCCAATTTCCATGTTTAATTTAACTACCCTTGTCACGAGAGTGAGAGGATAATTAACACGATTTTTCCACGAGAGTGGGAAATTAATTAAGGAAAAGAACCTGCATGCGAGAGCTGGGGTTCAACCCAGATAGTGGTAACGAAACATTAATTTTTAAATACACGAGAGTGTTTTAATAAATTAATTAAACTCAAATTGTTTTCAAAAAGTGTTGTTAAATTTAAAGTGCATCCACTAGGTTTAGTAGCATGACTTATTTCTTGAACACGAGAGTGTATGTCTCAGGTTTTTAAACAATTAGTTTTTACCGAAATAATTTATAGGCCAAGCGATTCACCGAATTCCCGAAGTCCGACTATCACATACCGGTATAACTATTACTATTATTTTTAATTAAACTATTTCCCCCCTAAAATTAAATATTCATCGCTTAGTTAAACAAACTGTAACATTAGATCGTATGCGATTGATCCTCTGTCTCTGTGGGTTCGATAATCATTTAAAACTAGAACAACTAAACTGTATACTTGCAGTTAGTATCCCAATAGACTCATAAAGTCCCGATCAAACTTCGTCGAGATTTAGGACCTTGTCTGTAATTCAACTGAGGATAATTCGGTTGAGATTTAAGAACTTGTCAGTAATTCGACTTAGGGAAACATCTTCATCGAGATTTAAGAACTTTCCCGTAATTCAACTGAGAAAACTCTGCTGAGATTTAGGAACTCGTCTGTAATTCAACGGAGGAACTTTGTCGAGATTTGGGACCTTGTCTGTAATTCAACCGAGGATAATTCTGTTGAGATTTAAGAACTTGTCAGTAATTCGACTTAGGGAAACATCTTCATCGAGATTTAAGAACTTGCCCGTAATTCAACTGAGAGAGCTTCTCTACTGAGATTTAGGAACCTGTCTGTAATTCGACGGAGGAACTTTATCAAGATTTAGGACCTTGTCTGTAATTCAACTGAGGGTAATTCGGTTGAGATTTAAGAACTGGCCAGTAGTTTGACTTTGGGGAAACATCTTCATCGAGATTTAAGAACTTGCCCGTAATTCAACTGAGAGAAATTCTCTGCTGAGATTTAGGAACCTGTCTGTAATTCGACGGAGGAACTTTGTCGAGATTTAGGACCTTGTCTGTAATTCAACTGAGGATAATTCTGTTGAGATTTAAGAACTGGTCAGTAGTTCGACTTTGGGGAAACATCTTCATCGAGATTTAAGAACTCGCCCGTAATTCAACTGAGAGAACTTCTCTGCTGATATTTAGGAACCTGTCTGTAAATCGACGGAGGAACTTTGTCGAGATTTAGGACCTTGTCTGTAATTCAACTGAAGATAATTCGATTGAGATTTAAGAACTTGTTAGTAATTCGACTTAGGGAAACATCTTCATCCAGATTTAAGAACTCGCCCGTAATTCAACTTAGAAAACTCTGCTGAGATTTAGGAACTCGTCTGTAATTCGACGGAGGAACTTTGTCGAGATTTAGGACCTTGTCTGTAATTCAACCGAGGATAATTCCGTTGAGATTTAAGAACTTGTCAGTAATTCGACTGGAGGAACTTCGTCGAGATTTAGGACCTTATCTGTAATTCAACTGAGGATAACTCTGTTGAGATTTAAGAACTTTCCATTAATTCGACTGAGATAAAAGCTTCATAACTTTGAATTTTATGAGAATTTAATCGCTTCCTTCCTGAAAGGTAAAGGTTAGTTATATGTAATGCATGATATGTATCAGGCGATGATGTTCTCAAAATAAATGAGATTGTGTTGTATGATGCGTATATGCATGTGTCATGATGTATGGAAATGTAATGTTTTTAGCTGGGGAAAATAAATCCCAGAAAGCTGCTGGAGAAAAAGAGTTAAATTCTTCGTTTCCGATGGGGATAGCGAATGAAGATGATTGTGAGAGTAAACCGGCAAGAGAGGATAACTCCGCTGGGAAATAAACTGATGAGGAGATTACTCTGTGGGGAAGAGATGCTCTATAGAGGATTCCACCGATAAATTCCGCTGGGGATGAATTACCGTTGCTGGTGATACTGAATCCTGTTGGGGATTGGGCTCTTGTTTGTGAAAGGAATGAACCCCGCTGGGGGATGATTTTTCAGTTGAGACTTCACTGGGGATAACCCTTTTAGACTCTAATATGGATAATCCTTTGAGCTCTGCTGGGGACTATCTTCCAAAGTCTACTGGGGATAATTCTCCAAACTCCACTGGGGAAGCTTTTTCAGACTGCGCTGGGAAAAATTCCAGACTTCACTGGGGATATCTTGTATTCTGCCGGGGAATATCCTTATACTCCGCTGGGGAATATTAAGACCTTTCAGTGCTGATGGTAGATGAACTCTGCTTGGGGAGAGTATTACTGATTCAGTCACAGTTGTGAGTCTCAGCTGGGGAGAGTATTACTGATTCATTCGCGGTTGTGAGTCTCAGTTGGGGAGAGCTAACATTACTGTCTTTCCTTACTCTGCGGGGGATGAAAGTATCTTATCCATATTCTTCAGCTGAATTCAAACTTGTACCTGGTGGACAAAGCAATTGTACAGTTTGGACATTTCTCAATTGCCCCTGTTTCTGATATTACAAGTAATTGTCTTTTGTTTCGCATGTAAATATTTATGAGCAGCAATTAATGTCAAATGCATATATCAAAAATGAACTTTGGACGTTCTTTGCAAAACAAAACAGAAAAAGGAAAAACAGTTTGAAATTTCTCTGAAAATTAATTGTATTGATTTTGAAGTTTGGCCTGTAAATAGGCGTTTTTGTACAAGAGGCTGACGTCCTAGTAAGAGAATGCCGCCGAACAATAGAGTTTGTACAATTTGTAATAAACTAAACAAAACAGCTATGTGAATAATCCCATTAGGTTCCAACTCTGCTATTGACTTTATATCCCCGAGCATCTCATCACTTTGCTACTTGGTTGAAGGTAGATCAGATTGATTAGTGTCGTCCGAGCCTGATAGTCGATACTGAAGTCTGGTTGCAAAATGATCCAATGAGGCATAGTGTTACGCTTTGATGCCTAATTTTTGCCTGGACCGCCCTTCCGAGTTTTCAGTCCACCGGGATACCCTTTTTTGCCCAAGCCACCTTTTCAGGTTTTCGACTTGCCGGGTGTACAGTTTTTCATTTTCATCCCTTATTTTTGCCTGAACCCTTTTGGTTCGCTGGGAAGCCCTTATTTTTCCCTAGGCCGGTCAACCTAGCGGATCTTTGATTATGCGTAGTATCTTTTCACTATGTCTGCATTGACGGGGTGAGGAAGGTCTTCACCGTCCATGGTGGTTAGAATCATAGCTCCTTCTGAGAAAATGTTCTTAACCACAAATGGCCCTTCGTAAGTGGGGTCCATTTGCCCCTGGGATGACCTTGAGGTAAGATAATGCGCTTGATCACCAGATCCCCAACTTGATACTCTTGTCGTCTAACTTTCTTGTTAAATGTCTTGATCATCCGTTTTTGGAACGTTTGACCATGATAAATAGCAGTAAGTCTTTTTTCATCGATTAAGTTCATATGATCAAGTCAGGTCTAAATCCAGTCATCTTCGCTTAAACCTGCATCCTTCATAATCCGAAGAGAGGGTATCTGAACTTTAATGGGCAAGACAGACTCCATGCCATAAACGAAGGAATAGGGTGTTGCCCCTGTTGACGTCCGCGCTGAGGTACGGTACCTATGAAGAGAAAATGGTAACATCTTGTGCCAGTCTTTGTATGTCACCGTAATCTTCTGCACAATCTTCTTGATATTTTTATTAGCCGCTTCTACAGCCCCATTCATCTTCGACCGGTAAGGAGAAGAGTTATGATGATGTATCTTGAACTGCTTGCAGAGCTCAGTGATCATCTTATTATTGAGATTTGTACCATTGTCCGTAATAATCCTCTTTGGTACACCATATCGACAAATCAGATTGTGCCGAATGAACCGTGCCACGACGTTCTTGGTTACTGTAGCAAAGGAAGCTGCTTCAACCCACTTTGTAAAGTAATCAATAGCTACCAGGATGAAACGATGCCCGTTATATGCCGTAGGTCTGATCTCGCCAATCATATTGATGCCCCACATTGCAAAGGGCCAAGGATCCGTCAAGACGTTCAGAGGAACTGGAGGTATGTGCACCTTATCAGCATAGACTTGGCACTTATGACAGGTCCGAGAATACTGATAATAGTCGACTTCCATTGTGTACCAATAATATCCTGCCCGAAGGATCTTCTTTGCCATGGTGTGTCCACTGGAATGAGTTCCGAAAGTACCTTCATCTAACTCTACCATGATCCTTTCTGCTTCATTCTTATCCACACAACGCAGTAAGGTCGAATCATGATTACGCTTGTAAAGAATACCATTGCTGATGAAGAATTTTGCCGCGAATCTCCTCAGAAACTTCTTATCATTAACAAATGCACCCTCGGGGTACTCCTGAGCTTCAAGATACCTCTTCACCTCGTGGAACCAGGGTTTATCTGTTACCTCTTCATTCTCAATTTCACAACAATGTGCAGGTTCATCTAATCTTTCAATGGTAATCCGGGGAGCCTCGTTGTCTCAATTGACTTTGAACATAGAAGACATCGTAGCTAGCGCGTCCGCCAACTGATTCTCCTCTCTAGGGAAGTGTTCAAAGGTTATCTCCTCAAAATGCGGAAGCAACGTCAACACATACTACTTGTAAGGAATAAGATTTGGGTGTTTTGTATCCCACTCGCCCTTGATCTGACTGATCACGAGGGCAGAATCTCCGAAAACAGTTAGAAACTTAATCCTTAAGTCAATTACTGCTCGAAGACCCATAATGCATGCTTCATACTCCGCCATGTTGTTGGTGCATTTGAAACATAATCGGGCGGTGAACGGAGTATGAGAGCCTTCAGGAGATATGATCACGGCGCCAATGCCATTGCCCAAAGCGTTTGAAGCTCCATCAAAGTACATAGACCATCGGGATCCTTCCTCAGGTCCTTCATCTGGTCCAGGTTCCTCACAGTCAGTCACTATCATGATATTCTCATCCGGAAACTCAAAGTTCATAGACTGGTAATCATCCACTGCCTGATGTGCCAAATGATCTGCCAACACACTTCCCTTGATTTCCTTTTGGGTCGTGTACTAGATGTCATACTCAGTCAGAATCATCTACCATCTTGCTATTCTTCCGGACAAGGAAGGCTTTTCGAAGATATACTTGATTGGATCCATCTTTGTTATCAATAAAGTAGTGTGAGTCAGCATATACTGTCTCAGCCGACGAGCAGCCCATGCCAAAGTGCAGCAAGTTTTCTCAAGCAACGAGTATCGGGTCTCGCAATCGGTAAACTTTTTTCTAAGGTAATAAATAGCATGCTCTTTTCGGCCAGACTCATCATGCTGCCCTAGCATACACTTCATCAAATTGTCGAGTACTGTCAAGTATAAGATCAAAGGTCTCCCTTCAACTGGCGGCATCAGAATGGGTGGCTCTTGGAGATATTCTTTGATCCTTTAGAAAGCAGCCTGACATTCATCGTTCCATCTTACCACTTGATCTTTCTTCAGCAGCTTAAATATTGGCTCACAAGTAGCAGTCAGGTGTAAGATGAATCGGGCAATATAGTTCAAACGTCCCAAAAAGCCTCTGACTTATTTTTCTGTTCGCGGAGCTGGAATTTCCTGTATAGCCTTCACCTTGGCAGGGTCCACTTGAATACCTTTATCACTTACGACAAAACCCAGCAGCTTACCAGATCTCACCTCGAAGGTGCACTTGTTTGGGTTTAACATCAGCTTGTACAACTTCAACCTGTCAAATAACTTCTGAAGGTGGTCAAGGTGTTCCTCCTCAGTCTGGGACCTTGCAATCATGTCGTCAACGTATACCTCAATCTCATGATGGATCATGTCATGGAACAAAGCGACCATGGCGCGCTGATACGTTGCCCCAGCATTCTTCAATCTGAAAGGCATAACCTTGTAGCAAAAGGCACCCCATTGAGTAACAAAGGTTGTCTTCTCCATATCTTCAGGAGCCATTTTAATCTGATTATAACTGGAGAAACCATCCATAAAGGAGAAGACCTTATGTTGTGCGGTGTTGTCAACCAGGGCGTCGATATGAGGCAGAGGGAAATCATCCTTGGGACTTGCCCTGTTTAGATCCCTATAACCAACCCACATTTGAACCTTACCATCCTTCTTCGGCACTGGAACCACGTTGGCCACCTGTGATGCGGTGGGAGAAATGACTTGAGGTTTTGCATTTGTGTTCGCAAATGTTTCGGTTTAGCAAGAGTCGCCACCGACTTTTTATTTTATCCTAAGGAAAGGTCAAAAAAGCACAGGAAAGACCTTTGAGATGTTTTCTGGGGTTCGGGGAGTAGATTATGAAAAGGGAAGGTGCAAGCACTGTTTTCATTCATGGTTATCCATGGGCTCTTAGTTACTTGTTTAGATCACTTGCTTTTGCTTTTTAATTGTTTGAAATGGTGCTTTGTGTATGGTTTTGAAAATGTTTTGAAAAGAGGCCATCATTGTGGTAACCTTTGTAATGATTCTTGTTTGAATGTATACAAAGATGTTTTGCCTTTTGAAAAGATTTTAATGTTTGAAAGTTAGATTTGGGAAATGTTTTGAAATTGTGTTGTGAAGTGTGTTTGAAAATAGCAATGATGTTTTTGCAAGCTTTGATCAAGTAACTAAGAGTTGTCTACCCTATTTTACTCAAAGATCTTTCCTATATGTTTTTAACCTTGTTGACAGAGTTGTTTTACCATTGCATTTGGTAAACAACCTTGTATTAGGATGTTAAACGGGACAGGCGCGGGTCATCGTATAGACCATGATAGAAATTGTGTCAAGTATCTTTGACAAATTCTCCAAGGGACTTGATCATTTTGTTTAGGCAACCAAAATAGCGTCATCGATGGACTATGATATTTTGTTTTGTTTTTTTGTTTTGCCAAAGTACCCAACATGCATAACATGGTCCATTTTTAAGGCAACAAGTGGATTGTAACCCTATGGGTGTAAGTGTCCATTGTGTATTGATTTTCATGCATTTTTGTCTTTGTATTAGGTCAAACTACTTGTTGATTTTGGATTTTTGCATACAAACCCTAATCTCAAATCATGGCATAATTGAAAGTATAAAATGCGAGAATTAAAAGTCTAAACTATTACAACATGATTATGGGGAGGGGGATACAATTTTTGAATGGGGATTATTTGACTAGAAATTAAAACTCTAGTTTTACTATTACATCTAAATTGAATCAAATGGCCTAAATAATAAATGGATAATATTTAAATAAACAAATTAAATAAATATACCAAATATATGAAAATGCAAAAAGTTTATGTTTATTTTCCATGTATGTGAAAATATTTAATGCAAAAAAGAAAGAAATAAATGAAAAGATTATTTTTTTTATTAAGGGTAAAACCCTAATTTTCTTTAAGAAAATAAATATATTACTTATAGTATTTATATTCAATAAAATAAAATAACGTATGTAATAAAATATATTTAGAAAAAGTATTTTTTTAAGTATAAATAGTAATAAAAATAAAAGTGTAATATTTTTATATTTTTTATTTTTTATTCTAAAGTATCCAATAAAATAAAAGTATATATTTATATATGTATTAATTATATTAAATATGTACAATAAATAAAATATATACAAAAAATAAAAATATATTAGAACAATATTTTTTAGTGTGAATAAAATAAATAATAAAATAAAAGTATGATTTATATATTTTTTTTTTAAGTATTCAATAAATAAAACAAAAGTATATAATCAATAAATTAATTTTATGTTAGAAAAAATGATAATAAAATACAAAATAAATGTGAAAAATTTATAAAAATATTTTTGAGTATTTTTTATATTTGGAAATAATAAAATAAAATCAGAAATGAAAATAAAATACAAAAATATAAAATATATAGAAATTGGGCCAGGGGGTGCAAAAAGTAAAAGGGGGTGTCAATAGTGAGTCAGGACCAAGCCCAACCCACCACTTCATCTTTAACCTCTGTCCTTCACAAAACGCGCGCGCCTGTTACCAAACCTGGACATCCTGTATACGAGCTCTATTGCAAAAACACATAACATCAAAGTCGAGAGCTTTTCAAGACGGATCTAACCATATAAAAAACTAATCCTAACTCTCAAAGACCAGAGAGAATTTCTCTGGCCCTAAAACCTAACCTAATTTTTTCAGTATGTTCATGGATCAAACTCTCTTAGCATGCTTAATAAAAGTGAAAAATGAGCATATGTACAGCTTCATGGCAATGAATACTACATTTCTTATTCACAAACCTAAGGCTAAATGTTCCTAAATAGAGAGATAGGAAGTTGACAAAAACCTGTTTCAGCTGACTTCGTGTATAGCAATGTGGAGCTTTTCAACAAGGCCTGAGATGTCTGGGAGCTTGCTTGAACTTCACTTGACCTTCTCCAATGTCTAGCTTGCCTTGAATGTACTTGAATCAGCCTACAGAACTCAACCTGCACAAGTTCAAAGTGAAAATGGAAAACCCTGTAAATTGAGTTACAATTGGTGTTTGAGGTTTGGGATAGCTTGGATGGATTAAATGGAAGGTGTTTGAACCAGTTTGGGGCAAAACGCAGGAGCCAATTGAACTATGGAAGTCAAGTTGCAGATGTTGCCCTGTTTGGCCAATGGAAGGTGATTTCTGGCTGTGGTATGTTTGAAGGCTCAAGAGATCGTGTTTCTGGCTCAGAGAGGTGTGAGAAAGAAGGTTCAAATGTTTGCACAAGTTGGTTTTGGCTGATGTTCTTGTTCTCATGTATTTGGCATATTTCTTGTATATGAAGCAAAAGTGGGAGTCATGTCCAACAGGCCTGTACAGGCCATCCTTATGCTTTCACACTTTGCCCTTGGCCCCTCCAACTTGTAGATTTGACATAAAGCACATTTAAGCAAAAATGGAAATATACCTTTTTCTACTTAGAGATTAATTTTGTGTACAATGCCCTAATGACCAAAACAATTCCTTAGACCAATGGATTTGCATTAAATTATTTAGTGTGAAATGGTTTAGAGGCCTGTAAACTAGTGCAAAGCATGCTGACTTGAAATTGTAATTTGTATGAACATGAATATGCCATGGATGAAAAGTGAGTTTTTGCCAACTTCAAGCCTTCGATTCTCCCTAACCACAAATGTGTTTGGAGAGTTCTTGGACATTTTGGAAAGCTTGCAAAATTATATACAATCCATATTTGAAATTAAACTTGATATTCCAAGTGGAACTATGTGAAAAATGGCCATGAAGATAGGTCAAAATCATGCCTAAACTAGGGCAAAATTTCACTAAGTTAAAAGTTTTAGGGACCCTTGTTCCAAAATTCATAACTTGATATCCAAGCTTCTTTTGAGAAAACTTTGTGATTCAAAGTTGTAGACTTTGTGGAGGACTACAACTTTAATGTTGGAAGTTTTGTTTGAATCCAATTTCATCATGGTGAAAATGTTGGGCAAAGTTAGGAAAAATTAAGAAAATTTCATAACTTAGAAAATTCTAAGTTATGAAAATTTTCAATTTTAAACCCTAATTTGCAAAAATGGGTTTCTTCATGAAAAAGTTTCATTTTTTGACATATCTTGATGAAATATGACCCTTGGCACTTGATTTTGACCAAAAAGTCAAAGTTTGACTTTTCAGTGTATAGACAAATTTTGATCAGTTGACTGAAAAATTCATCTGTCAATCCAATACAATTGAGATTTTTTGAACCTTGTGAATAGGTCAAGATTATGCCATTGAGTCCTTGAGTCCATGCTTGAGCCTAATTTGCCATTGGCTAGGTAAAAAGTCAGAAATTGCCCTTGTACAGTCAAAACCCTAAAAATGACCATTTTGCCCTTTTGATGATTTGATCAAATTTCTTGTGGAGTTGTGGTCCAAACTTGATCAAATGGTTCATAGGAGTTTATAATGTTGATGTGGGTCAAAATTCACGAGGTTTGACTGTAAATTGGCCACATTTTGACTTTTTCCCCAATACAACTGATTTCTAGGTCAACTGTCCAGTTGACTGGGCAAAAATTTGATTCAAGGCTTAAAATTTGGTATGGACAGTCTTGTAGATCCAATATGAAGTATGAAAGTCACTTTGAGCATTGGAGGTCCAAAAATCCTTGTGCAAACTCAAACCCTAATTTAGGTCATCAGTGCAAGGAGATGTCTTGGGCAATACAAAACCCTAATCCTGTCTGGAGTTCAAGGAGCTTTGTGAGGGGAATCTTGATAAAATGAGAGGGAAAAATTTGGGGTACAATAGCTTCCCCTGTTCAATCTTCTTGAACCTGAAGAGTTAGATTGGCGAGTTTGCCTTTCGTGACTCAAAGGTAAAAGAGGATTGGACACTAGAGTGCCCGTAAATTTGAACTCGTCAAAATGCAGGTTGAGGAAATGGGCTTAAAGATGCCATTTAGAGATGATACAATCCTTCTGGAGATGGTCTTAGATATGCCATCCAAAGTGTCTGTTGAATATCAGTAGAATGAACATCAGAATGGTATCCGATCTGGAACGTATCTGAGTTGTATCTGGAGATTGGTGTCCGTGTCTAGAGCGTATCCAAGTTGTAACTGTATTTGATTCTTGAATGAATATCATAATGACTACCGTGTCTGGAGTGTATCTGTATTGTATCCGAAATCTAAATGGGCGATAGAGAAACATCTATGTATAGAGCATCTCCGGGCTGGGGATAAATTCCGAATGAGTGACAGAATGGCAACCGTGTCTGGAGCGTATTTGGACTGTATCTGAAGTTGAGATCTGTATGAGTAGTAGAATGACTTCCGTGTCTGGAGTTTATCCGTACTATAACGGGGATCTGGATAAGTGACAGAATGACTTCCGTGTCGGGAGTGTATCTGAACTTGAAGTTGATAGTTGAATCTGAATGAGAGATAGAATGGCTTCCGTGTCTGGAGTGTATCTAGTCTGTATCTGATTGCTGAAGTCTGAATGAGTAATAGAATGACCGCCGTGTCTGGGGTGTATCCATATTGTATCTGAGGTCTTTGAATATGTGTTAAAGATATCTTTTAATCTTATCCTGAAAAGGGTAAAATGTTAGCTAAAACACAAAGTTATGTTGCATGATATGTATGATGCAATAAAATGTACTCTATCAATGTTTATGATATATGAATGTAATGTATGCGCATGTAAGCTGATTAGCTGTCTTGCTGAGGAAAATAAATCCTTGATAACAGGAGATAATGAACTCTTTGACTGCTGTTGGGGAAAATAAACCCTTGAATGCTGTTGGGGATTCAAAAACCTTTGATTGTTGAGACTGAGAATGTCCTTTGGACTACTGCTGAGGATTGAAAATTCTTGGTAACTTGTGGGGAATTGAGAATCCTTTATGACTTTCCTGGGGAAATAAGGACAACTCCGACAATCTCTACTGGGGAATTAAAACCTGAGAGGCTTCAACTGGAGAAATGAGAACAAGAATCTTTGTTCTGCTGGGAAGTAACTTTGTGGGGAGAATGTTTATCCTGTTGGAGAATTCTTCGAAAGCTTGGGTTGTATGCCAATCAACTGGGGAATCAGAGGAAGTTGGATAGTATTCCACCCGGGTTTAAGATTTGGAGTTTTGGACTTCGTTGGGGAAGAAAGTTTCGTCTTCACTGGGGATCTGTAGTTCAAAGTTTTCGGGCTCCACTGGGGATCGGGAGTTTAGAAACATAACTCTGATGGGAATTTTGAAACTTAACTCTGCTGGGGATATATACCTCAAGGTTTTAGCTCTGTTGAGGATCTGAATGACATACTGTAGGGGATTTCTTCTGGAATAGTTGTAATACCCCAAATTTGTCCTACCCTTCTACTTTTATATGGTTTATGCATTGTCGCGCTTTTCTCATGTACATATCTCCATTAGGTCATATAACATTGCATACATTCGCTAACAACATATTTTGGCATGGAATCAGTGATATGATGGAATTATGGTTTCTATGGCTTTGATGGTCCTCATCTTCACTCAGGCTTGAATCAGTTGGTTTCGGAGTAACTATGGTTTATGGAACTAGGGTTTGGATTCTTAATCATGGTGAACTTCTCCCCCATCAAGCTATAAGGTTGTCATCCTCGTCAAAGGCAACATCACTAGGGTTTCACTAAAGGTTTAAGTAAAGACTATGTGAACTAAGGTCTAAGTTCAAAGTCATCTTGAATATCTTCTTCAGGGGTCCAAGATGTTGTTATTCTAGTGTTCATATAGTCGGAACATAGTACAAGATGTGGATTGTAATCAAGGTGTCATTATTTCAAATACTTGTTACTTGACACACATGTTTGGTTTATATTGAGGAAGTGAATTGAATTAGGGATTCATTGAAGTTATAATTTGATTGGAACTCGTTCATTAATATTTGAAGAGGATTTGGAGTGAATAAAAGTTCTTAAATATTTGAGTGGGTTTTTTTAGAATAAAAAGGCATTTCATTCAAAGTTCAAGATCATTGGAAAAACAATTTGAAAATACTTCCAATCATGGTCATTCAAACTCCAAACGAGTTACAAGCTTTTGTTCCTTAACATTTGTGGAAAAATTGAAAACTACAATACATGGTGATTAACCTAAACCTAATGTTCTACATCTTCATTCCTTCATCCAACTCCATCTAATCTTCATGGAAAAAACCTTCATAGAATTTGCCTTTTGTTCCTACCCACCAATCCTTCATTACCAAACTTGCAAACCTTCGCAAAAGCTATCCAAAATAATGCATTATGCATGCATATTCACAAGTAACAAAAGCCATGCCTTGCATTAATCACCATGCCACATTGTTGAAGCAAACCTACTGCACATGAATACAAATAAAATCAAACATAAACCAGATGCAAATTCCAAACCAGTCCACAATATCCAATTCAAAAACTAGTTCAGCTTATAACCAGTTCACTATTTTCAATGAAAGATATCAGAAAACTCAAAAGGAGGACCCTGCAAAAAAATCCCATAACAGATTGACAAACAACAAACTGACCAAATAAAACACATTCCCTAACCATTTTCTAAATAGCCCTGCACATAAAAAAAATCATAACAGAAAACTAACTCCCTAATTGTTTTCCTAACCATAACTAACTGACTTGTAACCAATTCACAACCTCCTAACCGTTTTCAAAACCACAACTAACTGTCATAACCACATAACCACCTCTAACCATAACCAACTTCCTAATAGAAAATGCAGCAGATCATAACAGAATCATAATAGAAAAGGAGAGGGAGAAGAGACACGGTTTTCATAACAAGAAAAAGGCCAGAGAAAAACTCACCAGATAAACCATAAATAAACTCTCTCTCGGCTTCAGGCTTTAATCTTCAACTACCTTTCAATCTTCCTCTTCAACTATCATCATCTTCATTCTTCAATCATTGGAAGAATCACCAAAAAGAGCTCGCATATTCTCTTTGCTTTCTTCTTCAATCTTCAACCAAAGATTCTCTCTGCATAAAAGCTTATCTACAACTACTTCATCCTTCATCAACATTCATCAATCCTCAGTACAACTTCATCCCTCTACTTCTGAATCTTCAATATTCATCATCAAAGTTACAATAACAATCCATAACCGCGACTGAAACCATCTTCATCACTGTCACACTTCTCTGCTTCTGTAACAACTACTTCATCATCCTCACATCAAAGCAACATCAACAAGCTTCTGCTCTTACAAAATCATCAACAAACGCGCAAGACTCAAAGAAGTAGAAGAAGAAGTTAGCGGGTAACAAGAAGAAAAGCTTACCTTCAGATTCTTTTCTTTTCTCTATGTTTGCATTGTGTTGAAGAACCATCGGAGTTTTTCGATAGACGGAGTCGCTGATGATAAAGAGCGCGGGTCGGAGAAGACGAAATTGCGACGAAGATGACGAGTAGAAGAATGAATCACCACTGTTTGAAGCGAATGTTGAGTTCGTCGAAGGCACCGTGTTGAGGATGTGAAGCTGAGAATCGAATCGTGGACAAAGGCAAACCGTTGTGAGCAGAGAACGAAGGAGACGCGATTGGAGGAGTGAGGCAGAAACATTGAGTCGCGGAAACAATGAACAACGGACATCGGCGAACCTGAATCAAGACAGAGACGCGGTGTCGAGCATAGGTCCACGGCGGTGCTGCGATTTCGATGATCGAAGAAGAAGAGCGGTGAACTGAAGCAAAATTGAAAGCGCGATGGTGATGATCGAAGACGGAATAGGAGACGAGCGGTTGAAGGCGGAGGGGATCGTCGTTGATGGAAGTACCGCGCCGCCGTTGGAAGGATGAAGAAGCTCATACGTCACAGTTTCTAACCCTATTCCCATTTCAATTTCACTATTATCATTTTACTTTTTGTTTTTTTGTTTTTAATAATTCTGAATATAAATAAGTAAACAAAAGTAATGCTGAAAAATTTTTTGAATAAAAAATGCTGAATATGAAAGATCTGGATCAATCAGTTTGTAGCGGGCCTCACATGTTGGGCCTTCCATTCACACCCCTGGCATGGTCTTCATACCTCCTGGTTTCTTCTTTATTTTCATTTTTGTTGTTATAATTTTGAGTAATTAATTTTGATAATTTCTTTCATGACTTTTGGCTGAAGTTTTATGTTGATAATAGTATATTAGTATCTGACTTAGATATAATTTTTCATGATTTTTATGATTAGTTTTAGGATTTAATTGATTAAATGTGGGAAATGGTTATACTTGGGTTTTTTAGGTGTTCTTGTCGATTCCTCATTCTTAATTCAATTTTCTTGGCATGATGAATGTTATAATGGCAAACTCTGATCCTTAGGTGCCGAATTAAATTATTGATAAAAGTCTCATAAAACTTGAAATAAAAGAGACTTGAGTGAGGAGTTTCATGAAGTTTCAAAGCTAGCCAAGAGCATAATTTTCATCAAGGAATTCAGGGAGGCTTCTGTAGAGTTTTCTTATGGCTTGCATGGTTATGAAGAGGCAACGGACCTTCTCCGTTCGTATCGTCACAACTCTATTTTATTCCTGCATTTTACCACTTTCTAGATATCATGAGAAGTAGGAAATAAAGAGCGTGCGCTCGAAGTCGCTGTTTAAAGACCTGTAGCAGGCATTCCGCACTTCATTTGATATATGTGTTGTGCTTGTGTTTGTTTACTTTCTTGTCGATCGATGAGTCACTCAATTTAGCAATTGAGATCACGACTTCGCTCTCAGTGCATGCTCCCTATAGGACTTTATCGCTTTATTTTCTTTCTTGTTGATCGATGAGTCACTCAATTTAGAAATTGAGATCACGACTTCGCTCTCATCGCATGCTCCCTATAGGATAGTTTTTAGACCTTTCTTCGACATGCTAACCTAGGCAAGATCTCTTTAGGTGTGCTCTTTTGCTGGCTTGCTTGCTTTATCCCTGTACATACCATGTTCCCTTAGGATGCGTTTGCTCTGTTTGGACGCAAGTTAGACCTTAGGTTGTAAACTATGCATGCTAACAGTAGGTAGAAACTTCCCCTTTCATCCTTGACGTAGGACTACTATTGTATGATAACATTAGGTTTAGAAATAGGCTAGTCTCCCTTAGACTCTTTTCTTCCCTTTTGCATGTGCATTCAAAACAAAAACTTCTCTTCTTAGCAAATCAAAAACATGCTAAGCATACTTAAACCCTTTTTCAAGGTAACGAAAATACAAAACAAATTCAAACTATTTTGTTCGCTCGAGCACCTTCTCTCTAAAACCCTTTTCAGGTAAGGACATGATTAGTTTACTTCTGTGCCAACGCATAAGTCTCCAAAGGTCGAGCTGCGGCAGAAGGCGGAATTAACATTGTCCATAAAAAACACAAAACAAACAAAAACATGTGAGCCGAACTACGGTAGCTCTGATTCCTCAAAAAGGATACGTAGGCATTGGGGTATGGCCCAGGCGAGCACAATTTTATTTTCCCTACATTATTCTCTCCTTTCTTTTGCATGCATTTTCCTTTCAGTAGTATGATAGACATTAAGCATAGATTAAACACACCCATAAGATAGATAACAAGAGTGGATACCGTAGAGTACTACGGGCGTGTGGGGTGCTAATACCTTCCCCTCGCGTAATAGACTCCCTTACCCGATCTCTCGGTCGCAAGACCGTGACTTCTCCCTTCTTAGATTTTCTCGATGTTTACCTTTCCCTACATGTGGGATAAAACACGTTCGATGGCGACTTCATTGTTTTGATGATTTTCAGCCGGTTGTTTCAGCTGGCGACTTCCCTGGGGAGTGGTCGACCAAATGCTGGTCCATCCAGGAGTCGCTCCTAGCTCTTGCTTTCTTTCATTTGGGTGTTTATCTTTACGCTTTTAGTTTATTCATTCATTTTGTATATACTTGAGCATACGTATGCATTGCATTTTACTGTCTTCCATATACTATTGTTGTACTGGATCTGCTTCTTATTGGCTGGGTGTTACTATGAGGTAAAAGGCCCAATACCCAGGCCAGAGTTGTATACCATAGGAACCCTAGGAATAAAGTGGAACATGAACGGCTAGTTGACTTAGGTCTCACTATCGCCGCCATGTCATCCACGATCAGATGAGGTACAAATGAGGGGCTATCGTTTTCACTTAGGTGATACGGCGATAGTTTTTCAGGAGTACCCTCGATTCTGAGTTACCATTGCCTTACCCTGACCTAGTTTTCACCCGTGAGCGGGGAGGGAATTCTTATTACAGGTACAAATGGTGACTATGCTCAGACAGTGACTATTGGTTCTAATGGCTATGTTCTGGATTTCTGTTATGACTTTATGCAGATGCTATATCTTGTTGGTGACCGTGTGGTTCTCAGATTTATTTTGAGTTCCTGACTTGTTTACTTGGAGGTTCATTCAAGCCTTCAATCTTGGTATTCCCAGCATGTTCAGAAATTCTCAACAGTATCTGATGTTCCAGAAGCCTTGGCCCCGTACAATGGGAGATCCACATGGTACTCGGTTCTTATATGCAGAAGCTATGTCGGACCTTTAATTTGATGATACTCACATGATTCAGAGCAGTGCAGCAATCTTATTCAGGAATGATGGAATCTTGATCCTCTTTGATCTCATGCCTTTGCATACATGACATGGCTAACCACATGCTTAACATACATGTTCGGTTATTTCCAAGGAATCATATTTGCAAGTCTTGTGCTAAAATATTCCATCCCTTACTTGCGTAAAATCAAAATCAAAGCACGCAAATTCCTTGGAAATGACAGAACATGACATGGCATTCTTTCATGCACCCCATGCATATTCATGCATTCATAACAGGTACCCGAAGATTGGGGATTCTTATTCATACTTGGGGTTCTCTTCAAAGGTTCAACCCGATTTCTCACCGCACATGCTCAGAGATCAGTTATGGAATAACTCTGAGTGGTACATGCAAGCTTTGGCTCGTAGTCAGAAACTTCTTCAAGCAGGAAGATAATGGATTAAAGAGTCAGATAATCCAGGTCATGGAAACTCTGATGATGATGTTTATTATTTCTTTAAGACATGATATGCTTGGTGATGCATATTATACTGGGGCACCTGGCCAATCGATTGAAGATGGTATGTAATCCAGAGGCCAAGTCCAATACTGGATTAATTCAGAGACTGTTGTGTTCACATCAGATCTGAAGGGGAATTCTCTCGCACACTTGAGCATCAAGACTACAAAAAGTCGTCAGAATCAGCAAGTCCATACGGAATCAAGTCCCTCAACAATGGCAATCATTGGTTTCTTTACTTCATTTTCATTTGCATTCTTGCTTGTTTGCTTAAACATTGCTTGTATATAGAAACTTGTCTATTTTTGAACGAAAATCTTAATGCAATAAGTATGCTTGTCTTGAAGTGTTCCTTTCATTTTTACTCATCCATTCGTTATCACTCTTTAAATGTTTTACTTGCATATTGATGCCATATTTCCTAGTCTTATGCTTATGTAAAGATTCAAAGGAGGATGACGACAATCTGAAAACGCAAAAATCTCTGGTTGGTACACTTTTGAGTAAGACCCTGCTGACGATGTACAGGCCTTATTTCAATTCCTAAACACCGGAGATATAAGGGAGATAGACCCTCGTCAACCCCTCTGAGCCTTTGAAGTGGGAGTTTTCTTTCTATTCAGAAAAAACCCTCATTTCAACCCTGGGGCGGGTAGTGTTTAGCTAATCTGATCAAGCATTCATAACTCATCAAGAGTGTGCATCTAAGGATACAACAATGGATTATCCATCAAAAAGTCGAGGAAAGTCAAAACCATAATGGTTAACCTTCGTCTATCAGCAACGTGCATCAACTAACGATGCCCCAATGAGTATCCCTCACACGTCAAAAGGTCAACAAATGACGATATAATAATGGTTATCCATCATCTACTAGAGACTCAGGCAGTCACAATCACTTCCGACAAATCAAAAACAACGCAAAGATCAACGGCTTGTTCAAAATGGAAAATACGAATAAGAAAGAAACAAAAATCCCCACTAAGTCGAAACTTGAAAACAAGTCACTTAGGCAAAATTGGGGCATCCCGCTGGACTTCCAAATCTAAATTCAAAAGAATTTGTCCAGGAAAAAATTAGGGAAAACAAGAAGGAAATTGAATAAAGCCTAAAAGGCGAGAAAAGGATTACCAGTGAAAATCCTCATCAAAGAACAAAGTCGTCTGATCAGACACCAAAATCAGGTGAAGTGACTGTCGTGTCCAAGAAACCACAGTGGTTCATCAACTATTGCAAACTCTTCTCGAGAGATGAATGCTTATATCAGGTTAACTGAACGTAGGAATGGAGAACATCATGGAGAATGGATGGGCACCAAATAATTTTGAGCCTTAAATCCTTTTTTCTAAAACCGTGAACCAGGCCACGTTACAACCCATAAAAGTCCTAACTGAAGCATGGGTCAATTCGAAAGCGTACTACAACGAGATAGCGTTTAACTGACTCCTAAGAGGTACGTTTGGATATCTGTGTTGGCATCATATGCTTGCATTATCTTTACTAAAAAAGGAATTTGAAAATGTTTCTCTCTAGCTAGTGACTCGTTCACAATAGAGTTGTGACGTCATTTCATTCAAAGTTTTTTCAAACTTCAAGACTTACATATGTGTTGCATTAGAATCATCATTCTCATACGTTTAATGTCATAGAACCACGGTTTGTCGTCGGGGACCTCTTCTACTGAGAACACATGAGCAGGTCTGTCGAGGCGCATAACCCGGATTGTAGGCACATCGTTCCAACCATTCACTTGAAACATTGAAGACAAAGTAGCCAAAGCATCAGCCATTTGGTTCTCATCTCTAGGGATATGATGTAATTCCACTTTGTTGAAGAAGGTCAACAATCTTCTAGCATAGTCTCTGTAAGGGATCAAACCAGGATGACGAGTCTCCCATTCTCCTTTGATTTGATTAATTACCAATGCCGAGTCTCCGTAAATATCAAGAATCTTAATCCTTAGATCCACTGCTTCTTCGAGACCCATAATACATGCCTCATATTCAGCCATGTTGTTCGTGCAGTCAAACTTCAATCTCTCCGTGAACGGGATATGAGTACCTCGGGGAGTGACAATGATTGCCCCAATTCCATTTCCATAGGAATTCACAGCTCCGTCAAATATTAAACCCCAATGCGATTCGGGATCAGGTCCTTCTTCAGGTGACGGCTCTTCACAATCTTTAGCTTTCAAGTACATAACATCTTCATCTGGGAAATCAAACTTGATGGATTGATAATCGTCAATTGGTTGGTGAGCCAAATGATCGGCTAAAATACTCCCTTTGATTGCTTTCTGAGTGTGATACTGAATGTCATATTCAGATAACAACATCTGCCAACGGGCTATTCTTCCAGATAAGGCGGGCTTCTCAAAGATATAGTTGATCGGATCCATTTTAGAGATCAACCAAGTGGTGTGGTTAATCATATACTGGCGCAGACGGCGAGCAGCCCAAGCTAAAGCACAACAGCTTTTCTCAAGCAATGAGTATCGAGACTCACAGTCTGTGAATTCCTTACTCAGATAATATACAGCATGTTCCTTTCTTCCAGTCTCATCTTGTTGACCAAGCACACATCCCATAGAGTCTTCCAATATAGTCAGGTACATAATCAAAGGTCTTCCTTCCACCGGAGGAATCAAAATGGGAGGTTCAAGCAAATATTCTTTGATGCTATCAAAAGATCTCTGACAATCTTCTGTCCACACACATCCTTGGTTCTTTCGGAGAAGCTTGAAAATTGGCCCACAGGTAGCAGTCATATGAGATATAAATCTAGAGATATAGTTCAGTCTCCCAAGGAATCCTCTTACTTGTTTTTCCGTCTTGGGTGCGGGCATTTCCCGAATAGCTTTGACTTTATCAGGATCTACTTCAATACCTTTCTGACTGACAATGAACCCTAGAAGTCTTCCAGAACGAACACCAAAAGTGCACTTGTTGGGATTCAGACGAAGTTTATACTTTCTCAAGCGCTGGAATAACTTCAACAAGTGTTCCAAATGATCTTCCTCAGTTTGCGATTTGGAAATCATGTCATCCACATACACTTCTATCTCCTTATGCACCATGTCATGGAACAAAGCAGTCATGGCCCTTTGGTATGTTGCACCAGCATTCCTCAAACCAAACGGCATAACCCGATAACAAAAGGTTCCCCACGGTGTAATGAAAGCTGTCTTCTCCATATCTTCTGGTGCTATCTTGATTTGATTGTAACCAGAGAAACCATCCATGAAATAAAAGACTTTGAACTTCGCGGTATTGTCGACCAATACGTCAATGTGCGGTAATGGGAAGTCATCCTTTGGGCTAGCTCTATTCAGATCTCTATAATCTACACACATTCGAACTTTGCCATCTTTCTTAGCAACAAGCACTATATTGGCTAACCACTGAGGATAGACCGATGTAACAAGGAAACCTGCATTAATCTGCTTCTGAACTTCCTCTTTGATCTTGTCAGCCATATCGGGACGAGTCCTTCTCAGCTTCTGCTTAATCGGCGGACATTCAGGTCTCAACGGTAAACGATGCTCCACAATATCGTTGTCCAAACCCGGCATATCTTGGTAGGACCAAGCAAACACATCAACATACTCTTTGAGAAGCTCCAACATTTTCTCTTTAACCTCTGGGATAAGCAATGCTCCGACTTTGACTTCCTTTTTATCTTCTTCATCACCCAAGTTGACCAACTCAAAAGGTTCTTCAAACGGTTGAATGATCTTCTCATCATGCTCAAGCAAACGGGAAATTTCAACAGGAACCTCTTCACCATCCTCTTCTTCGGCTCTGAACACAGGGAATTCAAAGTTGGGAGAGGGCATAGGATCATTGTTTTCGATGGTTAAGTCATGGATTAATCTGCACATATGATTATGCTTTATTTTAGAAATTGATTTGTGCAAATAAAACAAAAGGTTATTATATTTTCCTATTACTACCAATTAATTTTCATTGCTATTTCCCAGAAAAAATGTGAAAAATAAAAAAGTAGTGGACAAAATAACATTTTTATTCATTGAAGGGAAATACTTGAAACAAAGAGCCCAGACATTTCTCTTTTGCCTTGGGCAGAGCAAAAGGATTTATTTTTATCATAGCCCGACACAAAATACTTTTCGCCTTGGGCATAGCGAAAGTTTTTTTCAAAAAACAAAACAAAACATTACTCGGAAATGTGCATCACAACAGGAACATCAACAGCAATCCAGTTTTGGCAAGCCAATCCATGCGTCACAAAATCGGGTAAATCCTCTTCAGACTCGTCCCCTATGATAGCATCAACCTCAGGAGGAGTCGGATGGATAAAACCAGCGCTTCGGAAAACCTCTTGAATCGGACGAGCAACCACCTCCTGCTTGACTCTCGCAGACACGGGACAAAAAACAAGACCTTCTCCAGACTTGTTCTCAGGAAAAGTCAGCACCTGGCCCCAACCTTCAGCCGAACCACTTTCCACCACTCGTCGCGCATCCTCAAAAGAAGAAATAGACGTCCCTTGCTTCTTCACTTCATTCTTGGCAACAGATAAAGCTTGGAATTGGGTTCCAACATCCTCATCAGCATCGATAAAAGAGAAAGATGACAAATGGCTTACCACCATAGCCTGCTCTCCACCAATCATCACCAGCTTTCCATGCCTTACGAACTTCAATCTCTGATGGAGCATGGAAGTTACTGCCCCTGCATCATGGATCCAAGGACGACCCAATAGGCAACTGTAGGCAGCACGAATATCCATTACTTGGAAAGTGATCTAAAAAGTATGAGGACCAATTACTATAGGAAGATCCACTTCACCAATGACAGTCTTCCTAGAACCATCAAACGCTTTGACAATTACTCCACTGGGTTTCATGGGGGCACCTGGATACGAGAGTCGAGATAATGTAGTCTTGGGCATTACATTCAACGACGAACCTGTATCCACCAACACACTTGATAAGGTATCATTTCCATAACTTATTGAGATATGCAAATCCATATTATGGTTCCTTCCCTCCTCCGGGAGTTCTTCATCATTGAAACCAAGATTGTTACACGAAGTAATATTTCCCACAATTCCATCAAATTGGTCAACCGTCACATCATGATCCACGAACGCCTGGTCTAAGACCTTCATCAAAGCTTCTCTATGGGCACCAGAATCTCTCAGTAAAGCAAGCAAAGAAATCTTGGAAGGAGTTTGCAAAAGTTGGTCCACAATCTTATATTCACTTCTCTTGATAAGCTTCAGAATCTCATCATCCTCAGGGCGAGGGATAGGTTCATTGGATCGGCCTATCTCAACCCTTGGTTCAACATTTCTCACTGGAATTTCTGCAGGTATGGGCCTCCTGACTTGAACTTCTGGTCTCTTCAAAGGTACTGCTGCAAAGACACGTCCACTTCTCGTAACTCTACTCACATCAGCAATGTTAACAAAAGACGGCCTTGTCGGTATAGGGACTTATACCTCATTCTCAATCATTGTGGCATTATACTTATACGGTACAGCTTGGTCTGAGTTGTAAGGCACAGGACCAGGTGGATAAATGGTCAAAGGAGCAACAGGTGCAGTCTGACTGTCGTAAACGATCTCAACTGATTCAGGCAAATTGAATTGTGGTATGATAACATTCACTTCATCCTCCGGATCTCTGTCATATGTAATAGTGATAACTCTCTGGTCTAACAACTTCTAAATATCCTCTTTCACAATAGGGCAATCAACCTCTCTTGAACAAAATTCACAAACATCATAATCATGCGGCTGCCTAACAAAGGCAAGTCTTCTTAAACTCTGATGTAACCTGATCAACGACTCTCTTATGTGTTCAACTTGAAAAACTCGAAACTTTCCCGGACAACCTTCCACCATATTCACTGATGCTGCCCCATGTCGAGGAAAAGGATTATCTCTAACATTTGGATTAACATCCTTGAAAGACAAGATACCATTCTTAATCAACCTCTGCACGTCCACCTTTAAAGCAAAACAATTCTCAAGGTTGTGCCCCGGCGGCCCTTGATGATATTCACAAAACTGATCCGCCTTGTACCACGGAGAAGTACTATTTGGTGCGACAGGAGGAGGCTTTGTCGTTATGAGATTCTTTCTGATAAGAGCAGGGAACAATTCAGTATAAGTCATAGGAATGGCATCGAACTGCGGTTTTCTGGGTGAACGGTTCTGATTGTTGAATGGATAAGCCTGTTGTCGAGGCTGCTGCTGAAATGTCCGTTGTTGAGTTGGTGGGGTTTGATGAGCTGGGGTCATCAAAGCTGGGCGGACAGCCGGAGTGACTGCCGCAACGTGAGAGTAACCTCTCCTTGGTCTCCCTGGGAACAATGCGCTGACATTCTGCTCTTTTTTTTTCGGGAAAACACTTCCAAACTTCTTAGTACTGCTAGACGGACTTCCTTCTTTAACCAAACGCCCTTCACAAATCCCTTCCTCTAACCGCATGCCCATGCTTACCATTTCGGTGAAGTCACTGGGTGCGCTGGCAATCATTCTTTCATAGTAAAAGGAACCTAACGTCTTCAAGAATATCTTCGTCATCTCTTTCTCCTCAAGAGGTGGATAGATTTGAGCAGCAATTTCACGCCACCTCTGGGCGTATTCCTTAAAAGATTCTCTGTCTCTTTGCGACATCGCCCGGAGTTGATCCCTGTCCGGTGCCATGTTAACGTTATACTTATACTGGTGAACAAAGGCTTCGCTAAGATCGTTGAAGTTGCGGATCCGAATACTGTCTAAACCCATATACCACTTTAGAGCAGCACCCGTCAAACTATCTTGAAAATAGTGAATCAACAAGTCATGATCATCGGAATATGTAGACATCTTTCTCACGTACATAGTCAAGTGACTTCGAGGACACGAATCACCCTTATATCTTTCAAATTCTGGCACTTTTAATTTTGCTAGAATCTTGACATTCGGAACTAAAAAAAGGTCATGAGTGTTCTTCCCAAACAAATCCTTCCCCTTTAACGCTCTGAGCTCCTTCTGCATTTCTTGGAACTGATCTTGAAATTCTTCCATTCTATCAAAAAGACCCAAACTTTCAGCAGGCTCGGCAGGATAAGTAGGTTCATTCAAGTATGGCACGGAGTGGACCACAGGAGCGACAGTTGTCATTACCGGTTGCGGAAAAGGTGTTACAGACGGGATTACTGGCGGCATGGCAGTTGTCTCTGGCTGAGGAAGAGAAAAAGCAGGTTGAAACAAAGGCTATACGGCAGGATGATACCCCTCTGGAACAAAGTTGTAAGGCATTCCCCACGGAAAGCCTTTCGGCATCTGATGTTGAAGCGGAGAGTTGATTTGAGTCACGGATGTTGGAACGGTGACAATCTCGGAAACCACAGTAGTTGAAGTCTGAATCTCAGCAGCCGTAGTCGATGGCTGATTCTGAACAGCCATCAAACTTTCCACTAGCACAGTTAAATTTTCCATACCGACACGAAGGGTAGCGACCTCCTCACGAAGCTCATGGTTTTCCTGTTCCAGATCCTCCATCTTTCTCTGACGATTGGCTCAAGTATCGTATCGATGAGACAGCTTGACAACCTTTTAGAGTGGAAAAAGAAACAAGGATAAGACTCTAGAAAACATGTGAAGTGGAATGTCGGATGATGCATGATATGTGATGCAAATGATGATTCATTTTAATAGTTTTTCAAGGAACTTCGATAATTTTGCACACATCAATGGTAAAGGAATTTGGAATAACAAAAACTCAATCCATTAATCAAAAACAGTAAATTACAACTTACAACTTTGAAACAACAAAATAATAAATTACACTTTGGGATAACAACCCAATAATAAAAGCAGTAAATTACAACTTTGGAACATGAAGCCCATAATAAAGCAATAAATTACAACTTTGGAACATGAAGTTCATAATAAAGCAATAAATTACAAATTCGGAGCATGAAGCCCTTTTACATAGTTTTACAAAATGACATCAGTAAAAATAAAACTAACAGCTAGAGATCACTCAGAGTCATCAGATGAAGGACCAAATGCCAACTGTAATCGGAGCTTCCTGATCTCTTCTTCATAAAAGTCTTCCATCTCTTTCTTCTCAGCTACTAGTCGATCAACGATTTCCTTTTGCGGATTAGGAATGAGAGCAACGCTTACCGAACCTTCCTTCTTTCTCTTCCTTTTACTAGCATACTTCTTCAGTAAAGCATTCTTTTGACGAAGCTTCTCATCATGATCAACGAACCAGCCGTCTTGAATAAAGAGCAAATCCTCCTTTTCCTTTAGCTGTCGAGCCAGGACCCGATTCTCATATTCAGACATATTGTACTTCTCTTTCCAAGCATCTCTCTCGGACTTCATCCTAGCCAGATTTCCTTGGTATTCTCCCATATTCTCGATAGGGATATCAACAGATGATAATGCAACGGTAGGGAATAAAGGTTTCTCAGGTTTATAGGGCATCTTGAGAGCACAAGCCCTAGCACGGACCCATTGTAGGTAAGGCTCCAAAGAAACGGCACCTTTATGTCCTAACATATCTCTCCCTTTCCTATGGATGTGGCGCCAAGCTCCTTCGATCTCCCTCTTAGCTGCCTGATGATCTTGTCCTTCCTGTAGAAAGAAACCACTCACATGGATGTTGTTCGGCTTGTCCCTCATCGGGTATCCAAACTGACGGTGCGCGAGAACAGGGTTATAGTTAATTCCACCTTTCGTACCAAGAAGAGGCGCGTTAGGAAAAGCACCACAGCTATCGATAATCTTCACGTCATAGTAAACTCGATTATACCAATCAATGTCGAAATGAGTGAGAGCCATAATCTTTGGCGCCCAACGCGGCTCCTTCTCGAGATCCCAGAAAACATCAGACCCAGGTAGATGCGAAACATACCACTGATACAGCAACGGTGCACAACAAATAATCATCCCTCCTTGATAAGAGTTTCGAAGATGGATGGAGTAGTAGGTATCTCCTAGCAGCGTAGGGACCGGATTTCCAATCAAGAAAATTCTGATGGCGTTGATATCCACAAACTTATCAACGTTAGGGAACAAGAATAGACCATAAGCGAGTAAAGCAAAGACGTCTTCAAAGGCAATAGTATCTTTTACCTCGGCGAAATGACGAGCTTTCCTCAACAAAAACTGCGCAGACAAACCTCGGATTCCCCCTTTTGTAGTCATGTTCTCCTCTATCTCTGACTTCTTCAAGTGGGTGATAGTCGCTATCTCGTGAGATTTGGGTTCCTCTTCTAAGCCAGAAAAAGGAACACGGTCGGTGATCGGCAAACCAAGTATGTAGGAGTACTCTTCTAAGGTGGGCATCAACTGGTAATTCGGAAAGGTGAAACATCGGTACAAAGGATCGTAGAATTGAACCAAAGTATTAAGAATGCCTTCCTTCATCTTGCGCTTCATGAGAGGTATAATGGACCCATACTTTTTCTGAAAATCCGTCGGATTCTTGATCTCAGGAATTAAACTCTTCAGTTCTTCAATCTCGGGCTCCTTAAAACTAAAACTTTGAGTGTTTCTCCTTCCAAAATCCATAATAACCTGAGATGTCTGCAAAAATCATTCCTAAGTTCCTTGAAAAACAAGTTTTTTACAAAAATGTTGATGAATGCATGAATGAATGATAATGCAACAGTTACACACAAGTTTGCAAACATGGGGTTCAAAGGTTCAACGTTCAGCATGGAGTCGAGGGTAAAGCCCACCCCAAGGTATGTACTAATGGTTCAATCACACCTGTAAGACAAGGTTCTAAGAGTTCCCAGAGTCTACATTCCTCCTTCGGATATTACCAACGTCTTGATTACTCAATAATTAGCAATATTCTCCAGAGAAACTCGTCCGAGCGTAGCATCGCGTAACAACTACTTCCGAATTACTCCGTTATAGTCTCCGCGCTACACCTAAAAAGTCCAAGATGGGTTAGGGTTCTACGGTCCTCAACTTCTCGGGCTCCTAGGTCGAAAATAATAATGTCTTCCCGATTACTCGGTAAACAAATATTAAGTTCAAGAGGGCCTTCCATTGAGTGGGGGATCTCATGCCTCCTTCTTCGGGATTACTCCCTCAAAGTTAACATGACTGTACCGCCCGTCCTATTCTTAAGTGTAACTTAATCCGGGTATAGGATTCGTCCTTTGTAAAAAACCCAAACACCCCAATTTAAACACATAATCAAACAAATCAAATAATAATAAAACAGATAAAACAAATTAGGCTTAACCCACTTAGGGATGGACCAGCAAGAGGTCAATCTGATCCCCAGCAGAGTCGCCAATTCTGTAGCGATAAAAAATGTAGCGGGGTAAATCGGAGATCGAATTATTGATTAATTCGTCTCACAAAAGCAAGAGTCGCCACCGCGCTTTATTATTTCCAAGGGAAAAGGGAAAAGAGCGAAATAAAACCCTAAATATGCAATGTAAAATAATACTTTTTTAAAAGTAAAAAAAATAAAAGGCGTTTTGAAAAGAGATCTATGGTTCGGGGGTTGGTTATATAGTAGGAAGGTATTAGCACCTAATGTATCTATAGTACTCTATAGGAACCTTTTGAAATATCTGTTTAGTAAAATTGTTCGTTTGATTGAAAAATAAATTGTTTTGGCCGAAAAGGGGTACGGACGGGTTTTTGAAGGTGCGACGACCTAATGTCGAAGTTTTGGCTTAAAAGGTATGAGTTTTGAAAAGATCGATATTTGGGGAAAATTGTCTTAAGTTTTAATGAAATGCAAATATTCGCGTGATTGGATTTGAGGACATGAAGTCAACAAATTTAATCGTTTTTCCCTTGGATTTAGAAGTAAACGAAATAAACAAGTAACGACAAAATAATTAAACAGAAATTTATGCGGATAATGATTAAATAGCAACAATTAAATAATAGACTAAATGGTGTGAACATGCATTTTTTAGATTTTGTTTAATATTAATAACGCAAGAGAATTAATTAAATAAAATGTTTTTTTTTAGTTCTTAAATTCTATTTTTCTTTATGTTTCTTCAATATTAATATAAGGTGTTATTTAAGAATTATTGAATAACTCTAAACCAAATTAAGAATTAAAAGCTATTTAACTAAGCCTAATAAAAAATACTAAAATTACTAGATTAAACCTAAAGTTAAACTAATAAAATTGATCAAATATTAAAATTGTTTTCATTAAATTATCTATTATTTAATTAAGTTTTACTAATTAACTAAGTTGATAACAATTAAAAAAAAGAAACAAACTAAAGAAGGCTAATAGAAAAGGGGGATGGCCAAAAAATAAAAAGGGGGGGTAAACAATAATAAGCAAGTGGGCTAAATGGTTTTGAGAGGGCCCAACTCAGAAGCGACAGAAACGGGGGTGTATCCTGTGGGAATTCGTTGGGCTAGGCAGGAAACGGGATTAAGTCCATACGTTATTTCATAATTTGTTGTTTTAGGGGTTAAACGCTTTGTTCAGTTTTGGAAAAGGGATTAGGGTTTGGTTACGCAGCGCCGTTCTTCCTCTCGTTCACGCGTTCGTCTTCTTCGATCTCTCTTCGTCTTCCTCATGCTTGCTTCTGCGCTTTCCCCGCCCAAGGCCACCAGCATTCTCCACCTCTTCTTCCCTCCAACGACAGCGTTATGGCGATTGATTTAAGGTGATTTCGTCCTTTTTTAATTCGTTAGGGTTTTGTTACAAATTTCCTGTTTATGATTTTTTATGTCCATTTCTGATTCTTATTCTCTATTGCAATGATTATTTGAGGTATTGAAAGAGAAGAAGGATAAAAAAAATTACCCTTGGAGACGGAGGAGGGAGGCTGGAGCATGCGTAGGAGGCCAAGGCGCGAGGAAACGGCGGAGGAGTGCTAGCTACTTGGCCCTGGTACTTCGTTCTTACTTCTTTATTTTTGGGGTTTTGACGATGATGGTGAAAACCTAGCTTCTGAATACATTTAATTTTTTTCTCTTCTTCCTTGTTGTACCCTTTGTGTTGCCTTTGTTAGATGCCTTATTGAGTTGCCTAATGATGAGATTCTGAAGGCCTTGACGCTTGAATATGCTACTGTTGAAATGCTTCCATTTTGATTAGCTTTTCTCTTCTTCTTTCTGACTTCTGTTGCTTTTTTTGCGTTTGCCTATGATGATAACTTCTGAGGTTTTCCTGTATGCTTGAGTTTGGACATGATTTGATAAAAGTTTGCCTTGTTGTGGTATTTTGCTTTGGTGGGATTGACAGGTTTTTAGGTTGTGGCCTTAGAACTGGTTTTGCAGGTTTGGCGTTGACATGGTTTTTGATATTGTTTTTGGTTATGGTTGATGGTGTTTTGCTTAGAGCCTTTGAAGACTGACTTGTATTTTGTTTTTTGACAGTTTTTGAGTTGGTTTGAGGGTTTGGGAAACAGGTTGAACTCTCTTTTTTGAAAGGGTTTTTGTTATGTTATCTGTTTGATGGCCCTTTTTTTTATGGCTCAGGTTTGAATATTTTAACCACTCTTCTCTGATGCTTCTGCGCTCTATACTGCTCCATCAGTTTGTTTGTATTCCTTTTCATGCTTTCTTATTTCCTACTGTATGCTGCTGTAGTTAGTTTTGTATCTCTTCCTGCCTAAACCAAAACCTGCAAAACCAAACTTCTATCTCTCTTCTCTCTCTTAGTACAATTTGATACATTAAAATGATGTATGCTGTACTTGTTCTGAAATAGCATAGGCTGGAAAATGATGAGAATAGAAAGATTTCATGCTTGCATATATGGTTTAAACTGCACACTTTCTCTCTTTGTCTTGCATGGGAGCCTATGTTTTTGGCCTCTTCCCATATCTTGCATGTTTACGTTGGAATGCTTTGAAAGAAATTGCATATTGGCTTTGAAAAATGCATATGCTGTTGCTATGCTTTTTGAAATATGCATTTGGCTTTTGAAATGAAATGATTTGAGATTGTGCAGTTTACAATTAAAATGCAATTTTGACAAAAGAAATGAATTTGTGCATATTTAAATTTGTGCAGTTTATTTTTGAAAATAAAATTCATCCCTTTTTGTGAACCGGTAGAAATCCCGCGATTTGCAAAAAGGGTAAAAAACTGATTCCAGCCGTTTGCTTTTAATGATGAACACTAAAAATAATTTTCTTCTTTTAATTATTTATTTATTTCTGACTTTTTCTTTTAATTGTTTGCAGGTAAAAAATCAAATGAGCAATTGGATAGAAGATGAAGGTTTTAGAACTTAGGAAAAAAATAGGATAGTTTTTATTTCATTTTAAACTTTTTATGTAATTGTTAGTATTTAAACAACAATTGTAATAATTAGAATAAAGATGAATAAAAAATTCTATTATTTACCAATAAATTCTTCTCCTTTCTAATTGTTTATTTATCGTTTATAATTCTTTAAATTATATAATAACTGAAAATCAATTTCAATTACTTAAATTCAGAATAATAAACAAATAAATAAACATCATTGAT
This sequence comes from Vicia faba, assembly GCA_948472305.1. Lineage (NCBI taxonomy): Eukaryota > Viridiplantae > Streptophyta > Magnoliopsida > Fabales > Fabaceae > Vicia > Vicia faba. The sequence goes on along the minus strand of OX451739.1, from coordinate 1,632,143,665 downwards.
CAATTGATAACTTCAATTATTTACTTCATTATTTTTAATTCTTCTAAATTATAATAACTGAAAATAAAATTTCAACTATTTAAACTTAGAACAATAAATAATTAAATAAACATTGTTTGGTCAATTAATAAACTCTTTTCAAATGTTTATTTCATTATTCATAAATCTTTAAATTATAGAATAACTGAAAATAGATTCCAATTATTTAAATTTAAGATAATAAATAATTAATAAACATTGTTTGATCATTGATCGATTAATAAATTTAGCGTTCAAAAATAAACAGCTCTCGACCTGAAAAAGTTATGAATTTTAAAAAATTAATAGATCAAAACGCTTGCAATGTAATGATGCAGATGGGAGATGGTATCTTAGGTCAAAATTTGGGGTACATCATCCAGCAGCATGTTAACCAGTGTTTCTGTCCAGAGAAAATCATCTTGGTACTTCACAATCTGAGTACAATTCAGGGATGAAGTTAGCAGAGCCAGCCAATCAGGGGTAATCAAGTCGAGAATCGATCTCTCCGAGCTCAGCCAAATCTAGGGCATTCACTCAAAGCTGTCAATCGGAGGCCATCACGTCGACAAATCTCTTCAAGCTCGATCAGTCAAAGGCTATCACGTCGATAAATCTCTTCAAGCTCGATCAATCAGAGGCTATCACGTCGAGAGATCTATTCAGAATTCACTCGACCTGGGGCAGTTACGTCGAGATGCGACAAATCTCTCCAAGAAAGCTGTAATCAAGAGCAGTTTGTTTTGTGGCTCAAGACATTGGGGCAGGCCACCTCATATCGTATTGTGGCACGAATCTTCTGGTCTTCTATTCAACCTAGATCTTCCCAGAGACCCTCCAAATAGGGGCATTTCTCATCCATACTTAGTTGCTCAAGTCAATTATGGTGTGCAAGACTACGATCAAGCTAAAAGCACCATAACGGTCACCCTGACCTAGCCAGTGCACAAAGCTGCCTTCATCTGCTACAAACAACTTCGGGTCTGATTCCCCAAGTGAATTCAGAAAATCTAGAATCGTCTTTTAACTTAGCACGCGCAAGTGCATCCTCAGTGGAGTTAATCAAGAGCATCCCCAGTAAAGCTAAACCGGGGCATTCGCAGAGCCAGACTGGGGCATTCGCAGAGCTCAACCGAGGAACTTGTAAGTGTCCACGCCCATCTCTTATTCCCCAAGTGATTCAAGAAACAATTCCCCAATGTGCGTAAACTTGGAGCATGTATTCAAAGGGATCCACATGGTGTTCAGTATCCATTCTTCGGCATATTCAATTCTACCATCTTTGTCAGTTCAGGATGTGTGGAAGTCTATCTGGATTATCTCTTCCCTAACGGTACGATTCAGAATCCAGCAGCGTACCTAAAAACTCGCTTCGTCAGCAATTCAATCCTCAGAAGAGTCAACAACGATCTTTGGTCTTCAAGAGCTCCCCAGTGTGTACTCTTATCAGTATCCCCAGCAACCTTTGATACTGCAGGCTTCCAACGTCGATATATATTGACATCCCCAGTGATGAGCAATGGTTCCCAGCAAGCCTACTCTTATCCCCATGAAGTCTATTTCTCCGCATTGCATATAGTTATCACTGCATAACATTTCATCCTCAAAAGCGCGTAGCCGATCCATCAGAATGGATCTTTGCGGCAAAAGAAATTCAAACATGCATACAAAGCATAAGCCAGATCATGTACCTTACATGAAAGACCTGAATTATTCAAGGAAAACAATACATCCCTACGGGAGGGTATCATTCCCAAAGTCCCCAGTCAGTGACCTTCACCTTTTTAATTCCAAACAAAATCAATACACTTTGCCGTTTTAAACCCAGTTCTTGTCTGGTAGTCGGTTCCCTAAACACTTGTCTGTGTCCATTCCTAAACACTCGTCCGTGTCCATTCCTAAACACTCGTATGTGTCAAGTTTCCTAAACACTCGTCCGTGTTTAACCTTTTGATACCCGTCCGTATCTTCTTTCAATACTCATCCGTATTGATTCAAACACTCGTCCGTGTTTACCTTGGATACTCGTCCGTATCTTCTTTCAATACTCGTCCGTATTAAATCAGACACTCGTTCGTGTTTAACCTTTGATACTCGTCCGTATCTTCTTTCAATACTCGTTCGTATTGATTCAAACACTCGTTCGTGTTTAACCTTTTGATACTCACTTGTATCTTCTTTCAATACTCGTCCGTATTGAATCAAACACTCGTCTGTGTTCAACCTTTGATACTCGTCCGTATCTCCTTTCAATAATCGTCCGTATTGATTCAAACACTCGTCCGTGTTTAACTTTTGATACTCACTTGTATCTTCTTTCAATACTCGTCCGTATTGAATCAAACACCCGTCCATGTTTAACCTTTGATACTCGTCTGTATCTCCTTTCAATACTCATCCGTATTGATTCAAACACTCGTCCGTGTTTAAACTTTTGATACTCACCTGTATCTTCTTTCAATACTCGTCCGTATTGATTCAAACACTCGTCCGTGTTTACCTTGGATACTCGTCCGTATCTTCTTTCAATACTCGTCCGTATTGATTCAAACACTCGTCTGTGTTTACCTTGGATACTCGTCTGTATCTTCTTTCAATACTCATCCGTATTGAATCAAACACTCATCCGTGTTTACCTTGGATACTCGTCCGTATCTCCTTTCAATACTCGTCCGTATTGATTCAAACACTCGTCCGTGTTTAAACTTTTTATACTCGTCCGTATCTTCTTTCAATACTCATCCGTATTGAATCAAACACTCGTCCGTGTTTAGACTTTTGATACTCGTCCGTATCTTCTTTCATTACGCGTTCATATTGAATCAAACACTCGTCCGTGTTTAACCTTTGATACTCGTCCGTATCTTCTTTCAATACTCGTCCGTATTGATTCAAACGCTCGTCCGTGTTTAACCTTTTGACACTGGTCCGTATCTCCTTTCAATACTCGTCCGTATTGATTCAAACACTCGTCTGTGTTTAACCTTTTGATACTCGTCCGTATCTTCTTTCAATACTCATCCATATTGATTCAAACACTCGTTCGTGTTTAACCTTTGATACTCGTCCGTATCTTCTTTCAATACTCGTTCGTATTGATTCAAACACTGGTCCGTGTTTAACCTTTGATACTCGTTCGTATCTTCTTTCAATACTCGTCCGTATTGATTCAAACAGTCATCCGTGTTTAACCTTTCTTGATGCTCGTCCGTGTCGCTTATCTAAACAAATATCATGTCGTAACCCATGTTTCCTTCTTCGAACCTGAGATTGGCTCTTGGCTAGGTTCTTTCCATATATTTTGTCTTAGAACCTGAGATCGCCCTTAGGCTAGGTTCTCTGTCAAATTACTCATTGTTTCACCTTAGGATCGTAGGTCGCCCGTAGACCTTATTCGCTGTCTTTTCATACCAACCATTTGTCTTGTATTGTCATCAAGCCATGTTACAAGTCCAATCTCTGTCTCTTCATTGAAAAAACAAAAATTTCTTTCCCCCAGCAGATATCACAAAATAAATAAATAAAGAAAACCCTTACTCTCTCTCTCAGGACAAATTTTTGGAATTGATATTTAATCATCTCCAACCTTGAACTTCTGAAAGGCACGTGCCAATCGTACTTTCAGGTTTAAGACGATTAAATAGGGGCAGCTGTAATATCCTAAATTTGTCCTACCCTTCTACTTTTATCTGGTTTATGCATTGTCGCGCTTTTCTCATGTACATATCTCCATTAGGTCATTTAACATTGCATACATTCGCTAACAACATAATTTGGCATGGAATCAGTGATATGATGGAATTAGGGTTTCTATGGCTTTGATGGTCCTCATCTTCACTCAGGCTTGAATTAGTTGGTTTCCGAGTAACTATGGTTTATGGAACTAGGGTTTGGATTCTTAATCATGGTGAACTTCTCCCCCATCAAGCTATAAGGATGTCATCCTCGTCAAAGGCAACATCACTAGGGTTTCACTAAAGGTTTAAGTAAAGACTATGTGAACTAAGGTCTAAGTTCAAAGTCATCTTGAATATCTTCTTCAGGGGTCCAAGACGTCGTTATTCTAGTGTTCATATAGTCGGAACATAGTACAAGATGTGGATTGTAATCAAGGTGTCATTATTTCAAATACTTGTTGCTTGACACACATGTTTAGTTTATATTGAGGAAGTGAATTGAATTAGGGATTCATTGAAGTTATAATTTGATTGGAACTCGTTCATTAATATTTGAAGAGGATTTGGAGTGAATAAAAGTTCTTAAATATTTGAGTGGGTTTTTTTAGAATAAAAAGGCATTTCATTCAAAGTTCAAGATCATTGGAAAAACAATTTGAAAATACTTCCAATCATGGTCATTCAAACTCCAAACAAGTTACAAGCTTTTGTTCCTTAACATTTGTGGAAAAATTGAAAACTACAATACATGGTGATTAACCTAAACCTAATGTTCTACATCTTCATTCCTTCATCCAACTCCATCTAATCTTCATGGAAAAAACCTTCATAGAATTTTCCCTTTGTTCCTACCCACCAATCCTTCATTACCAAACTTGCAAACCTTCGCAAAAGCTATCCAAAATAATGCATTATGCATGCATATTCACAAGTAACAAAAGCCATGCCTTGCATTAATCACCATGCCACATCGTTGAAGCAAACCTGCTGCACATGAATACAAATAAAATCAAACATAAACCAGATGCAAATTCCAAACCAGTCTACAATATCCAATTCAAAAACTAGTTCAGCTTATAACCAGTTCACTATTTTCAATGAAAGATATCAGAAAACTCAAAAGGAGGACCCTGCAAAAAAATCCCATAACAGATTGACAAACAACAAACTGACCAAATAAAACACATTCCCTAACCATTTTCTAAACAGCCTTGCACATAAAAAAATCATAACAGAAAACTAACTCCCTAACTGTTTTCCTAACCATAACTAACTGACCTGTAACCAATTCACAACCTCCTAACCGTTTTCAAAACCACAACTAAATGTCATAACCGCATAACCACCTCTAACCATAACCAACTTCCTAACAGAAAATGCAGCAGATCATAACAGAATCATAACAGAAAAGGAGAGGGAGAAGAGACACAGTTTTCATAACCAGAAAAAGGCCAGAGAAAAACTCACCAGATAAACCATAAAGAAACTCTCTCTCAGCTTCAAGCTTTAATCTTCAACTACCTTTCAATCTTCCTCTTCAACTATCATCATCTTCATTCTTCAATCATTGGAAGAATCACCAAAAAGAGCTCGCATCTTCTCTTTGCTTTCTTCTTCAATCTTTAACCAAAGATTCTCTCTGCACAAAAGCTTATCTACAACTGCTTCATCCTCCATCAACATTCATCAATCCTCAGTACAACTTCATCCCTCTACTTCTGAATCTTCAATATTCATCATCAAAGTTACAGTAACAATCCATAACTGCGACTGAAACCATCTTCATCACTGACACACTTTTCTGCTTCTGTAACAACTACTTCATCATCCTCACATCAAAGCAACATCAACAAGCTTCTGCTCCTACAAAATCATCAACAAACGCGCAAGACTCAAAGAAGCAGAAGAAGAAGTTAGCGGGGAATAAGAAGAAAAGCTTACCTTCAGATTCTTTTTCTTTTCTCTATGTTTGCATTGTGTTGAAGAACCATCGGAGTTTCTCGGTAGACGGAGTCGCTGATGATAAAGAGCGCGGGTCGGAGAAGATGAAATTGCGACGAAGATGTCGAGTAGAAGAATGAATCACCATTGTTTGAAGCGAATGTTGAGTTCGTCGAAGGCACCGTCTTGAGGAGGTGAAGCTGAGAATCGAATCGTGGACAAAGGCAAACCGTTGTGAGCAGAGAACGAAGGAGATGCGACTGGACGAGTGAGGCAGAAACATTGATCCGCGGAAACAACGAACAACGGACATCGGCAAACCTGAATCAAGACAGAGATGCGCTGTCGAGCATAGGTCCACGGCGGTGCTGCGATTTCAATTATCGAAGAAGAAGAGCGGCGAACTGAAGCAAAACTGAAAGCGCGATGGTGATGATCAAAGACGGAATAGGAGACGAGCGGTTGAAGGCGGAGGGGATCGTCGTTGATGGAAGTACCGCGCCGCCGTTGGAAGGATGAAGAAGCTCATACGTCACAGTTTCTAACCCTATTCCCATTTCAATTTCACTATTATCATTTTACTTTTTGTTTTTTTGTTTTTAATAATTCTGAATATAAATAAGTAAACAAAAGTAATGCTGAAAAAAATTTTGAATAAAAAATGCTGAATATGAAAGATCTGGATCAATCAGTTTGTAGCGGGCCTCACATGCTGGGCCTTCCATTCACATCTCTGGCATGGTCTTCATACCTCCTGGTTTCTTCTTTATTTTCATTTTGTTGTTATAACTTTGAGTAATTAATTTTGAAAATTTCTTTCATGACTTTTGGCTGAAGTTTTATGTTGATAATAGTATATTAGTCTCTGACTTAGATATAATTTTTCATGATTTTTATGATTAGTTTTAGGATTTAATTGATTAAATGTGGGAAATGGTTATACTTGGGTTTTTTAGGTGTTCTTGTCGATTCCTCATTCTTAATTCAATTTTCTTGGCATGATGAATGTTATAATGGAAAACTCTGATCCTTAGGTGCCGAATTAAATTATTGATAAAAGTCTCATAAAACTTGAAATAAAAGAGACTTGAGTGAGGAGTTTCATGAAGTTTCAAAGCTAGCCAAGAGCATAATTTTCATCAAGGAATTCAGGGAGGCTTCTGTAGAGTTTTCTTATGGCTTGCATGGTTATGAAGAGGCAACGGACCTTCTCCGTTCGGTATCGTCACAACTCTATTTTATTCCTGCATTTTATCACTTTCTAGATATCATGAGAAGTAGGAAATAAAGAGCGTGCGCTCGAAGTCGCTGTTTAAAGACCTTTAGCAGGCATTCCGCACTTCATTTGATATATGTGTTGTGCTTGTGTTTGTTTACTTTCTTGTCGATCGATGAGTCACTCAATTTAGCAATTGAGATCACGACTTCGCTCTCAGTGCATGCTCCCTATAGGACTTTATCGCTTTCTTTTCTTTCTTGTTGATCGATGAGTCACTCAATTTAGAAATTGAGATCATGACTTCGCTCTCATCGCATGCTCCCTATAGGATAATTTTTAGACCTTTCTTCGACATGCTAACCTAGGCAGGATCTCTTTAGGTATGCTTTTTTGCTGGCTTGCTTGCTTTATCCCTGTACATACCATGTTCCCTTAGGATGCGCTTGCTCTGTTCGGACGCAAGTTAGACCTTAGGTTGTAAACTATGCATGCTAACAGTAGGTAGAAACTTCCCCTTTCATCCTTGACGTAGGACTACTATTGTATGATAACATTAGGTTTAGAAATAGGCTAGTCTCCCTTAGACTCTTTTCTTCCATTTTTCATGTGCATTCAAAACAAAAACTTCTCTTCTTAGCAAATCAAAAACATGCTAAGCATACTTAAACCCTTTTTCAAGGTAACGAAAATACAAAACAAATTCAAACTATTTTGTGCGCTCGAGCACCTTCTCTCTAAAACCCTTTTCAGGTAAGGACATGATTAGTTTAATTTTGTGTCAACGCATAAGTCTCCAAAGGTCGAGCTGAGGTAGAAGACGGAATTAACATTGTCCATAAAAAACACAAAACAAACAAAAACATGTCAGCCGAACTACGATAGCTCTGATTCCTCAAAAAGGATACGTAGGCATTGGGGTAGGGCCCAGGCGAGCACAATTTTATTTTCCCTACATTCTTCTCTCCTTTCTTTTGCATGCATTTTCCTTTCAGTAGTATGATAGACAGTAAGCATAGATTAAACACACCCATAAGATAGATAACAAGAGTGGATACCGTAGAGTACTACGGACGTGTGGGGTGCTAATACCTTCCCCTCGCGTAACAGACTCCCTTACCCGATCTGTCGGTTGCAAGACCGTGACTTCTCCCTTCTCAGGTTTTCTCGATGTTTACCTTTCCCTACATGTGGAATAAAAGACGTTCAATGGCGACTTCATTGTTTTGATGATTTTCATCCGGTTTTTTCAATAGCCTAAAGACGTTTTCCTATACTTTCTACCTATCAGTAATTATCCTTTCTCATTTCGTTTTATTTGTAAGCAGTGATTATATTCAAATGCATATGCTCATTTAACAAATCATTGGACGTTTTAAAATAAAACATAAATGTAAAAAGAAGAAAAAAAAGGCAAGTAAATTTCTGCACTTTGAAGTATCTTTGTATTAACTTTGTAAGTATTTTTGTACAAAGGAGACAGTCATCCTAGTAAGAGAATGTTGTCGTAAAATTGAGAAAAAATTTATACAAAGAAAGATGGTTATGTGTAACAATTCCATGGGGTTCCCATTCTGCTATAGCCTTCACAACTCTGAGTATCTTGTCCATTTGTTGCTTCGTCCGCAGATGATTGGATAGATCAGAAGCTTGGAGCTTTTCCGTGAAGAGATTGTCCTTAAAGTGATCCGACGAGACATAGTCATACGCTCTAATTCCCTAACTTTTTCCTGGACCGCCCTTTCAAGTTTTTGATCCACCGGGAAACCCTTTTTTTCCCAAGTCGCCCTTTTGGGTTTTCAACTTGTCGGGTGTACCGATTTTTTTATTTATCCCTAATTTTTGCCTGAACCGCCCTTTCGGGTTTTCGATTCACCGGGATGCCCATTTTTGCCCAAGTTGCCCTTTCAGGTTTTCAACTTGTCGGGTTGTTTTATGCGTAGTATCTTTTGACTATGTCTGCATTCGTAGGGTGTGGCAGGTCATCGCCGTCCATGGTGGTCAGAATCATTGCCCCACCAGAAAAGATGTTCTTGATCATAAATGGTCCTTCGTAAGTAGGAGTCTGTTTTCCCCTGGGATCACTTTGCGGCAAGATGATTCGCTTGATTACAAGATCCCCGACTCTATATACTTGTCTCTTGACTTTCTTATTGAAGGCCTTGATCATACGCTTTTGACACGCCTGACCATGGCAAACAACAGTAAGTCGCTTTTTTTCAATCAAGTTAAGTTGATCAAGCTGGGTCTGAATCCAATCGTCTTCACTCAAACCAGCATGTTTCATGATTCTCAAGGAGGGAATCTGAACCTCGATAGGTAGAACAACCTCCATGCCGTATACTAAAGAAAAAGGTGTTGCCCTAGTTGAAGTGTGTGCCGTGGTACGGTACCCGTGTAGAGCAAACGGTAACATCTCATGTCAGTCCTTGTAGGTGACTGTCATCTTTTGAATTATCTTCTTGATATTTTTGTTTGCAGCTTCAACAGCACCGTTCATCTTTGGCCGATAGGGAGATGAATTGTGATGTTGAATTTTGAACTGCTCGCACAGAGCGGTAATCATAGTATTGTTCAAATTTTTATCGTTGTCCGTAATGATCCTGTCGGGGATACCATACCGGCATATGAGGTTCTGCTTGATGAAGCGGGCAACCATATTCTTTGTAACGGAAGCGAAGGAAGCTGCTTCGACCCATTTGGTAAAGTAATCAATAGCCACCAGGATGAAACGATGTCCATTGGATGTTGTAGGCTTAATCTCTCCAATCACGTTGATTCCCCAAATCGCGAATGGCCAAGGAGCTGTTAATACATTGAGAGGAACTTGAGGAATATGTACCTTGTCAGCATAAATTTGACATTTGTGACAAGTACGAGAATGTTGATGACAATCAGCTTCCATGGTAGACTAGTAGTAGCCTGCCCTTAAAATCTTCTTAGCCATCGTGTGACCGCTCGAGTGGGTGCCAAAGGTGCCATTATGTAGTTCAGCCATGATCTGCTCAGCTTCAATCTTGTCCACACAACGGAGTAGAACACAATCAAGATTATGCTTGTATAGGATACCGTTGCTCAGAAAGAACTTGGCAGCGAATCTCCTTAAGAACTTTTTGTCGTTGACTGAAGCTCCTTCAGGGTATTCTTGTGCTTCGAGATACCTTTTGACGTCATGAAACCAAGTTCGGTCCATTACTTCTTCGGTATTAATCTCGTGACAATGAGCAGGTTCATCAATTTGTTCAATGGTGATTTGAGGTGCCTCATTATCCCAATTTAGTTTAAACATGGAAGACATTGTAGCCAGAGCATTCGCTAGCTGATTTTCTTCTCGCGGGAAGTGCTCAAAGGTAATTTGCTCGAAATCAGGCAACAATGTCAGGACATGTTCTTTGTATGCGATAAGATTAGGATGTTTAATGTCCCACTCTCCTTTGATTTGACTGATAACCAAAGCTGAGTCCCCAAATACAATCATAGATTTGATTCCCAAGTTAATAGTAGCCTTGAGACCAAAGATACAAGCTTCATACTCGGCCATGTTGTTGGTGCAGCTGAAGCAAAGTCTAGCAGTGAAAGGTGTATGGCAACCTTCTCGAGAGATAAGTACCGCGCCGATACCGTTGCTAAGTGCATTTGAAGCACCATCAAAGTACAGGGTCCATCAGGATCCTTGTTTAGGTCTGTCATACGGTCTATTACCTTTAATGTTGTCCAATGTCATAATATCCTCGTCAGGGAAGTCGAACCTTATAGATTAGTAATCTTCGACAGCTTGATGAGCTAGATGGTCAGCTAGTACACTCCCTTTTATAGATTTTTGGGTTGTGTACTAGATATCATACTCAGTCAGGATCATCTTCCATCTAGCGATTCTTCCGAATAAAGAAGGCTTTTCGAAGATGTACTTGATCGGATCCATTTTGGAAATCAGCAAAGTGGTATGTGTCAACATATACTGCCTTAGCCGGTGAGAAGCCCATACCAAAGCGCAACAAGTTTTCTCGAGCAGTGAGTAGCGAGTCTTACAGTCGATAAACTTTTTGCTAAGGTAATAAATGGCATGCTCTTTTCGGCCAAACTCGTCATGTTGGCCCAGTACGCACCCCATTGAATTATCCAAAACAGTCAGATACATGATTAAAGGTCTTCCTTCGACAGGTGGCATCATGATAGGAGGCTCCAGCAAATACTCCTTGATCTTATCAAAAGAAACTTGACAATCATTGTTCCATTCAACCACCTGATCTTTCTTCAACAGCTTGAAGATTGGCTCACAAGTAGATGTTAGGTGAGAGATGAACCTTGCAATATAGTTTAAGCGTCCCAAGAAACCTCTAACCTCCTTCTCAGTGCGGGGGGCATGCATTTCTTGTATAGCTTTGACTTTGGCAGGATCAACCTCGATGCCTTTATTACTGATGATGAATCCCAAAAGTTTACCGGACCTGACTCCAAAAGTGAACTTGCTAGGGTTCAGTCTGAGCTTATATTCCTTTAACCTGACAAACAGCTTTTGCAGATGGTCGAGGTGTTCTTCTTCTGTCTGTGAACGGGATATCATGTCGTCTACGTAGACTTCGATTTCATGATGTATCATGTCATGAAACAAAGCTACCATGGCTCGCTGATACGTTTCCCCAGCATTCTTCAGTCCGAATGGCATCACTTTATAGCAGAAGGTACCCCACTGTGTAACAAAAGTAGTCTTCTCCATGTCTTCGGGGGCCATTTTGATCTAGTTGTATCCCGAGAATCCATCCATGAAGGAAAATACCTTGTGTTGAGCTGTGTTGTCAACCAAGATGTCAATGTGTGGTAGTGGAAAATCATCTTTAGGGCTAGCCCTATTTAAGTCTCTGTAGTCCACACACATTCTGACTTTGCCGTACTTTTTAGGTACGGGCACAATGTTAGCAACCCATTGTGGATAGGAAGTAACAGCCAAAAAGCCAGCATTGAACTGCTTCATCACCTCAGCTTTGATTTTTTTGGACATGTCGGGTCTCATTCGGCGGAATTTCTATTTAATTGGTGGAAAGTCTTCTCTTGTAGGGAGACGGTGAACCACAATATCTGTATCCAGTCCCGGCATATCTTCATAGGACCAGGCAAAGATCTCAACAAACTTATTCAACATCTGAACTAAGCGCTCTTTGACACTTGGCTCCAGGTTGGCACCCACTTTAACCTCTTTTCTGTCTTCTTTTGTTCCTAAATTGATAGTCTCTAACAACTCTTCATGGGGTAGAATAGCCCTTTCTTCTTGTTGCAAAAGTCTAGCTAACTCTCTAGGCACTTCACAGTCTTCATCACCTTCATACTGAGCATGATTGACCAAATCTTTAGAGTCACTGAAGGCCAAAGCAGATTAGTCACCCATGGAATCCGGAGTGGATAGGTACCTGCATTTTGTGAGTATGGGTGTGTGTAAGGGATAGCCATCCTTAAACAAAATAAAATGTAAAAGGAAAGAAAATGAACACAAAAGTTTATAGATGAAAACGTCCATGATTCATTAAAAATGGCATATGAAAATGAAAAATCAAAACCCTTACAAATGGACCTATGTGCCCCGGGAAAGGCACAAGGAAAAAGAGTGTACGAATTGTTTAAAAGTTATTACAAATCAACATAAATGTTTCAAAAGATAAATTACTGATTGATGAAAGTAATGGGAACGAAGTCTTTCGCCTCCCAGTTGTTTAGTCCTCCTTCAATGGTTGGAAAGATCCAATCCTCAAAACTGCCTTCTTCATCGTCATCTTCTAAAGCATGAACCCCATGATGAGTGATCTTTAAGGGTGGTCCTCCAGCCCTGGAGCGACGCACAGCTTTCTGGCTAGCAGCAGTGAAACCCAATCTGAACTTGTATGTCTTGTGAGGAAAATATGGCAGTTGACCCCACACTGTACTTCCTCCTTCCTTGATTACAGCCTCTGCATCTTTAAGGGATGACATCCGGGATACAGGCTTGGTAATGATAGGCACATCAGTCATTGTTTTTGCTACTGCGACCTCAGGAGAAACCTCTTCAAAGTGTTGGAAAGGTGTTTCTATGAATTCACCGTCTAACTCCACATAGTGGAAAGAGTTAAGGTGACTTATCATATACTCCTCCTCACCATGAACCGTTATGATTTTACCCTGGACTGCGTATTTTAGCATTTGGTGTAGAGAAGAAGTGACTGCCCCAGCGTTGTGGATCCATGGCCTTCCCAATAAGCATGAATATAAAGGATGGATGTCCATCACATAAAATGTAGAGTTGAAAATTTCCGTTCCCACCTTGATTGGGATGTCCACTTCTCCGTGAACCATCCGCTTAGAACCATCGAAGGCTCTAACAATGATATTACTGGGCTTTAGGGTCAAACCTTCACAGTCCAATCTGTCCAATGCTTTCTTTGGAAGAACATTTAAAGATGAACCGGTATCAACCAGAACATGAGCAAGTGTGGTCCCTCTACACTCTACAGAGACATGCAGCGCATCATTATGCTTTCTTCCCTTAGGGGTCAAATCAGCATCAGAGAAGCCAAGACCATTGTCAGCTGTAAGGCTAGCCATGCACTCTTGAAACTAATCTGCAGAAGTTTCTTGAGGCACGTGTGTCGTCTTTAAAAATTTGATCAAGGCTTTGAAATGAGCCTCAGAGCAGAGTAATAGAGCCAGCATAGAGATTTTTGAAGGGGTTTTCCCCAGCTGCTCTACAACATCATAGTCGCTCTTCTTAATTATCTTTAAAATTTCCTCCATCTCCTTTTTGGTAGTCTCGGAGATAACCAAAGTCTGAGACCTCGTCCTGATGGGCGCTTCTTGGATCCCCTTACCTTTATCGACAGTAACAGCAGAGGGTATAGCTTCGGGAGCATCAATTTCTTCAATAACCGGACTTCGCACAAATATCTTGACAGGCACAGGAGCACTTGAGGGTCCGAAAACTGCCCGTGGAGGAGCAATCTCTGGAGAAAAGATTCTTCCTCTACGAGTTAACTTACTTGTCCCCGCAATATTCCCTATGTCAGGAGTTTCTTCATCGGAATTCTCTTGGACTAATTCGATCTGCTTAACACCATGGTAGAAGATCTCTCCTCCATAATTCCATGGTATCGTCTTGTTGGACTTATATGGGATAGGCCCCGGCATGGTAATCTTCAGCGGTATAAGCTTTGGATCAGGCGTAATCTTAACAGGCCTAGGTCTTGGAAAGATTGTCGGAAATGGTGATTATAGCAATGTCATTGATTGGAGTAACAAAGGTAACAGGAGTAACATGAGTGATAGTAGCAAAAGGAGTTTTCTGAAAGAGGATCTCTTGAGTATCCATCAGGCGTTGGATGCCTGATTTCAACAGTGGGCAGTCGGATTGCAAGGTTGAACAGAAGTAATAATCTTTTTCACATCTCGGGAAAATCCCGGCTTTCAACAGATTCATTTTAATCATTGGCAACAGAGTCATTAATTCATCAACAGCGGTAACATGAAGATCTTCCACAATTGCATGGACATTATGACCATGTTTTTGCATAGGAGCGGATATCACATTAGGTTTTTCAGGGGCATCAAACTCTACCTCCTTGGCATCTATCAAATCTTGGATCTTGTTTTTAAGGGCCCAACAGTTGTTGGTGTCATGCCTTACACTGTCCGAATGGTATGCACATTTTGCATTTGAATGATAATAGGGAGAAGAGGTATTTGGGTTTTTCGGCGCTTCTTTCAAGTTGGTAAGGTTTAACTTTAACAGATGAGGGAGGACCTGAGCCGGTGTCATATTGATCCGGGTGAATTACCGTTGTGGCCTTTCTACCCTTTGTTGGTTAGCTCTTGGTTGATTGTTTCGAGGTTGATCGGCTGAGGAGTTCTGGATCATCACAGCCCCTACCGCTGGTCAGTGCTCCATTCTCCCTTGATTTTTCTGAGTATAAACAGCAGAAACTTTCTTTTTGGCTAGGAAGGTCTTCTTGATAGCAGTGGAGGCGGGGGCATCCTTCTGAATTTTACCACTCTTTATGCCAGCTGCGACCCTTTCACACGTCAGAATTAATTCGGTGAACCCTGCAGATGAGCTCCCGATCAAGTGATTGAAGAATGGCCCTGACAGGGTCCCTAAAAACATGTCAACCAGCTCTATGTCCGACAATGGTGGCTGCACCCTACCATCCAGATCCCTCCACTTCTGGGCATACTCCTTAAATCCCTCATTAGAGGCCATACCCATACTCTGTAGTTGAGTACGAGTAGGCGCTAAATCTGTGGTGTATTGGTATTGTCGGTAGAAAGCAGTAGCCAAATCTTCCCAGTTATGGACATCATATCTCTCAAGTTGATAGAACCAGTCCAATTGCGTACCCGAAAAACTTTCTTGAAAAAATTGGACCCATAGATCCTTATCAAAAGAGTGAGGTTGGATCTTTCGGACGTAGGATCTCAGATGCATCTTCGGACAGGACAAACCGTCGTATTTAGCAAATGTAGGCACTTTGAACTTGGGACGAATGACGATCCCAGCAACCAACCCTAGTTCTTTAAAATCTAGCCCAGGTACCCTTTGCACTTCCATGGCTGCCAACCGGTCCGCAAGATTCTTATACTTATCGTCTGCCGGAGGGTACTTCTATTTGGAGTAATCTTCATCCTCTTCCTCTTCTTCTTCTTCAGCTTAAGATTCGGAGGGCATTGCAACTCCCTTTCCTTTACCAACCCCTTCGTCAGACGTTGAGGGAAATTCCAGAACTCTCCTAGCCTGATGCTCAAATCTTCTCCCCATAGTGGCCACACCAATTCTTTTCTTTTTCTTCTTTTCTGGTTCCTTCTCTTTCTCTAACAGTGCTTTAAGGTCCTCTTGACCCATTGCCAAGGTCATGAGGAGTTTTTGGAATTGCGAATTTTGTGCTTACAGCTCTTTAACCGACTACTCTATATCCATCTTGCTGAAATAAACAACAGAAAGATAAGGAAACCTGGTGTGAAGAGTTGTTTATGCATATAATGAATGATATGTTATTCATGTAATGCATTCAAGGATTCAGAAATTCAAATTTGTTGCAAACAAAAAGAATACACGTCATATTAATAAGAAGAAATTTGTTAGTACATAAATGCCCTATGGGCAAAAAAATTACAAAGCTTCTTAATGTAAAAAGATGTTGTGCATCCTCTTCGGCACGATGTAAGTGTTAAGAGTCTCCTCTTCGTGAAGTCGGAAGGTAAGTTCCAAAACCTTCTTCTCACTGGCATAGAAGTTGGCTTCAAAAGTGTTCTGCTCTTCCTTGAGTTGTATCCAACTCTTTTGCAATTCTTCCAATGATGTTGGCATGTCTGGATGTAGGAGGGTGTATGGAAACTCTCCTTCCATAACAGGCTCTTTGATCACGGGGAGAATGTGAGGGTAAGGCATCATAAGACTCTGGGCGCGGGTTCGTACCAACTTGAGATAAGGCTCAAGGGGGATGGAATTCTTGTGCCCCAGTGTCTTACTATCCACTTTGTTGGGCATCCTCCAAGCTCAGATAAACCTTTGTCAAAGTCCTTGAGCGTCGTTGTCGAAGTAAAAAACTAAGTCAGGAATCAGCATATCATGAGGGCCATCCCTTCGGGCATACCCAAACTGTCTCAGAGCTAAACAGGGGTTGTAGGTAATGCCTCCCCTAATGCCAATTAATGGGACATTAGGGAATTCTCTGCAACGATCAATGATGATGACATTTTCTCTGGACCGAGAACACCAATGAACATCAGAATGTGTGAGGGTCATCAATCGTTGTGACCACCTTAAACCCTGCTCATTCTTCAAAACTGTTTGGGGAAGGTGATAAATAAACCACTTTGCTAGAAGAGGAGTACAACACATGAGAACACCTCTTTTCCTCATTGTTCTTGTGTGAAATGAGTGTAGGATATCCCCAAGAAATGTAGGTACAGGATTCCGAGACATGAAAATCTTAACAGCATTCACATCTATAAGCTGATAAGGGTTTGGGAACAAGACCAACCCATATATGAGAAGTGCTACAATCTCCTCAAAAGCTTGCAGATCTGAGAATTCTAGCAGTCTTGTGCCTTTTCTAACAGAAACTTTGCCAAGAAACCGTTGACACCACTTTTGGTTTCCCAATTACCTTTAATATCAGATGGTTGCAAGTGTAAGGCTTGAGCAACATCTTCAGGCTTTGGTTCTATTTCCGTACCGTTGTAGGGTAGTTGATGAAGAACAGGAATCCTCAGGAGTTGAGAAAATTCCTCCAAAGTAGGTACTAGTTGGTAATCAGGAAATGTGAAACAGTGGTGTAGGGGGTCAAAGAACTGGAAGAGGACTTTCACCATGTCTTCTTCAATGTTGGAGTTGACCAAGTTGAGAAGTTTACCATGTCTTTCACTGAAGAGAGAATTCTCTGGAATCTTGGAAGTAAGCTCCTTGAGTTGAGGAGGGATTCTCACAAGGTTGACTTGAATTGTTTTCCTGCGAAGAGATTCCATGGCCTACAAAACAAGAACAGAGATGAAGATCCAAACCCTTGAAATGGTTAGTGGATGTATATGATGCTTTATGATGTTCGTGATGTATGCACAAGCATATGTACAAACAAGTCACACAAGATCCTAGTTTCAGGCTTGCATGGAGTTTCATAGGTAATTATCCTCTTGAAGTTAGTTGGCTCAACCTGTCTTATAAATAGTAATCGGGTTCTAAGGAGCTCAATATCACTGGATTTATTTTCTGTTCATTGTTTCAGTTTAGCCACTTAACTGGCGACCAAAAAATTCCAAGAAAACAACCCTCAATGAGTGTAGTATCGAGTATCTACCAACTTCGGACTACACCAAAGTCAGTCATCTCACTACCCCTAATAAGGCCAAGATGGTAAAGTAAGGTTCTAAGAGTTCATTAGTGCTTCATGACATCACTCAGCGGCCCCATATTCTCTTTGATTGACTCAAAGGCTACCGGTACCCACAAATATGTCGCACTAATATAGTTATTGCTTCAACCATGTCGGTATACCCCATACAGTTTCCACAACGTATTGCTATTTACCTATGAATGTTTCCCAAATCCGGGTAGAGGATTTCAAACCCAAACAATTGAACCAAGTGTAAAGCAATCAAAGCAAACAAGGTAAGCATGTAAAGGTGATCTAAACCCTAAGGTTACTCCACTTTTAAAGTATTCCCCAGCAGAGTCGCCAGTTCTGTGATGCGGTGGGAGAACTGACTTGAGGTTTTGCGTTTGTGTTTGCAAATGTTTCGGTTTAGCAAGAGTCGCCACCGACTTTTTATTTTATCCTAAGGAAAGGTCAAAAAGCACAGGAAAGACCTTTGAGATGTTTTCTTGGGTTCGGGGAGTATATTATGAAAAGGGAAGGTGCAAGCACCCTTTTCATCCATGGTTATCCATGGACTCTTAGTTACTTGTTTAGATCACTTGCTTTTGCTTTTCAATTGTTTGAAATGGTGCTTTGTGTGTGGTTTTGAAATTTTTTTGAAAAGAGGCTATCGTTGTGGTAACCTTTGTAATGGTTCTTGTTTGAATGTATACAAAGATGTTTTCCCTTTTGAAAAGATTTTAATGTTTGAAAGTTTGATTTGGGAAATGTTTTGAAATTGTGTTGTGAAGTGTGTTTGAAAATAGCAAGGATGTTTTTGCAAGCTTTGATCAAGTAACTAAGAGTTTTCTACCCTATTTTACTCAAAGATCTTTCCTATATGTTTTTAACCCTTTTGACAATGTTGTTTTACCATTGCATTTGGTAAACAACCTTGTATTAGGATGTTAAACGAGATAGGTGCGGGTCATCGTATAGACCATGATAGCAATTGTGTCAAGTATCTTTGACAAATTTTCCGAGGGACTTGATCATTTTGTTTAGGCAACCAAAATAGCGTCATCGAGGGACTATGATCTTTTGTTTTGTTTTTTTGTTTTGCCAAAGTACCCAACATGCATAACATGGCCCATTTTTAAGGCAACAAGTGGATTGTAACCCTAGGGGTGTAAGTGTGCATTGTGTGTTGATTTTCATGCATTTTTGTCTTTGTATTAGGTCAAACTACTTGTTGATTTTGGATTTTTGCATACAAACCCTAATCTCTAACCATGGCATAATTGAAAGTATAAAATGCGAGAACTAAAAGTCTAAACTATTACAACATGATTATGGGGAGGGGGATACAATTTTTGAATGGGGATTATTTGACAAGAAATTAAAACCTTAGTTTTACTATTACATCCAAATTGAATCAAATGGCCTAAATAATAAATGGACAATATTTAAATAAACAAATTAAATAAATATACAAAATATATGAATATGCAAAAAGTTTATCTTTATTTTCCATGTATGTGAAAATATTTAATGCGAAAAAGAAAGAAATAAATGAAAAGATTATTTTTTTTGGTTAAGGGTAAAACCCTAATTTTCTTTAAGAAAATAAATATATTAATTATGTTATTTATATTCAGTAAAATAAAATCATGTATGTAATAAAATATATTTAGAAAAAGTATTTTTTTTTAAGTATAAATAATAATAATAATAAAAGTGTAATATTTTTATATTTTTTATTTTTTATTCTAAAGTATCTAATAAAATAAAAGTATATATTTATATATGTATTAATTATATTAAATATGTACAATAAATAAAATATATATAAAAAATAAAAATATATTAGAACAATATTTTTTAGTGAGAATAAAATAAATAATAAAATAAAAGTATGATTTATATTTTTTTTTAAGTATTCAATAAATAAAAACAAAAGTATATAATCAATAAATTAATTTTATGTTAGAAAAAATGAAAATAAAATACAAAATAAATGTGGAAAATTTATAAAAATATTTTTGAGTATTTTTTATATTTGGAAATAATAAAATAAAATACAAAAATATAAAATATATAGAAATTGGGCCAGGGGGTGCAAAAAGTAAAAAGGGGGTGTCAATAGTGAGCCAGGACCAAGCCCAGCCCACCACTTCATCTTCAACCTCTGTCCTTCACAAATTGCGCGCGCCTGTTACCAAACCTGGACATCCTGTATACGAGCTCTATTGCAAAAACACATAACATCAAAGTCGAGAGCTTTTCAAGACGGATCTAACCATATAAAAAACTAATCCTAACTCTCAAAGACCAGAGAGAATTTCTATGGCCCTAAAACCTAACCTAATTTTTTCAGTATGTTCATGGATCAAATTCTCTTAGCATGCTTAATAAAAGTGAAAACTGAGCATATGTACAGCTTCATGGCAATGAATACTACATTTCTTATTCACAAACCTAAGGCTAAATGTTCTTAAATAGAGAGATAGGAAGTTGACAAAAACCTGTTTCAGCTGACTTCGTGTATGGCAATGTGGAGCTTTTCAACAAGGCCTGAGATGTATGGTAGCTTGCTTGAACTTCACTTGACCTTCTCCAATGTCTAGCTTGCCTTGAATGTACTTGAATCAGCCTACAGAACTCAACCTACACAAGCTCAAAGTGAAAATGGCAAACCCTGTAAATGGAGTTACAGTTGGTGTTTGAGGTTTGGGATAGCTTGGATGGATTGAATGGAAGGTGTTTGAACCAGTTTGGGGCAAAACGCACGAGCCAATTGAACTATGGAAGTCAAGTTGCAGATGCTGCCCTGTTTTGCCAATGGAAGGTAATTTCTGGCTGTGGGATGTTTGAAGTCTCAAGAGATCATGTTTCTGGCTCAGAGAGGTGTGAGAAAGAAGGTTCAAATGTTTGCACAAGTTGGTTTTGGCTGATGTTCTTGTTCTCATGTATTTGGCATATTTCTTGAATATGAAGCAAAAGTGGGAAGTCATGTCTAACAGGCCTGTACAGGCTATCCTTATGCTTTCACACTTTGCCCTTGGCCCCTCCAACTTGTAGATTTGATTTTCTGTATGAGATATGGACCAATGCTCAAGGGATTCAGTTTTGACATAAAGCACATTTAAGCAAAAATGGAAATGTACCTTTTTCTACTTAGGGATTAATTTTGTGTACAATGCCCTAATTACCAAAACAATGCCTTATACCAATGGATTTGCATTAAATTATTGAGTGTGAAATGGTTTAGAGGCCTGTAAACTAGTGCAAAGCATGCTGACTTGAAATTGCAATTTGTATGAACATGAATATGCCATGGATGAAAAGTGAGTTTTTGCCAACTTCAAGCCTTCGATTCTCCATAACCACAAATGTGTTTGGAGAGTTATTTGACATTTTGGAAAGCTTGAAACATGCTCTACAATCCATCTTTGAAATGAAACTTGAGATTCCAAGTGGAACTATGTGAAAATGGCCATGAAGATAGGTCAAAATCCTGCCTAAACTAGGGCAAAATTTCACTAAGTTAAAAGTTTTAGGGATCCTTGTTCCAAAAATCATAACTTGAGATACAAGCTTCTTTTGAGAAAAATTTGTGAATAAAAGTTGTAGACTTTGTGGAGGACTACAACTTTCATGTTATAAGTTTGGTTTGAATTCAATTTCATCATGGTGAAAATGTTGGGCAAAGTTAGGAAAAATTAAGAAAATTTCATAACTTAGAAAAATTTTAAGTTATGAAAATTTTCAATTTTAAACCCTAATTTGCAAAAATGGGTTTCTTGATGAACAAGTTTCATGTTTTGACATATCCTGATGAAAAATGACCCTTGGCACTTGATTTTGACCAAAAAGTCAAAGTTTGACTTTTCAGTGTACATTCAAATTTTGATTAGTTGACTAAAAAATTCATCTGTCAATCCAATGCAATTGAGATTTTTTGAACCTTGTGAATAGGTAAAGATGATGCCATTGAGTCCTTGAGTCCATGATTGAGCCTAATTTGCCATTGGCTAGGTCAAAAGTCATAAATTGCCCTTGTACAGTCAAAACCCTAAAAATGACCATTTTTCCCTTTTGATGATTTGATAAAATTTCTTGTGGAGTTGTGGTCCAAACTTGATAAAATGGTTCATATGAGTTTATACTGTTGATGTGGGTCAAAATTCATGAGGTTTGACTGTAAATTGGCCACAGTTTGACTTTTTCCCCAATACAGTTGATTTCTAGGTCAACTGTCCAATTGACTGGGCAAAAATTTGATTCAAGGCTTGAAACTTGGTATGGACAATCCTGTAGATCCAATATGAAGTATGAAAGTCACTTTGAGCATTTGAGGCCCAAAAATCCTTATGAAAACTCAAACCCTAATTTAGGTCATCAGTGTAAGGAGATGTCTTGGGCAGTGCAAAACCCTAATCCTGTCTGGAGTTCAAGGAGCTTTGTGAGGGGAATCTTGATAAAATGAGAGAGAAAGTTATGGGGTACAACACCACCCATTGTGGGTAAGAAGTAACTGCTAGAAAACCGGCGTCAAACTGTTTCATCACTTCAGCCTTGATTTTCTCAGACATCTCTGGGCGCATTCGGCGGACTTTCTGTTTCAGTGGAGGACAGTCTTCCTTGGTAGGCAGGCGGTGAACCACGATATTGGTATCCAACCCAGGCATATCTTTATAAGACCAGGCAAAGATCTCAACATAGTCACGCAGCATCTGAATCAACCGTTGCTTAACACTAGCTTCTAGATTTGCACTGATCTTGACCTCTTTCTTGTCTACCTCTGTACCCAGATTCACTGTTTCCACCGGCTCTTCATGCGGCTGTATAGCCCTCTCTTTCTGAAGTAAGATTCTAGCAAGTTCACCAGGCACTTCGCAATCATCTTCACCTTCGTCTTCTGTTAAGTTAATCGGACTTTGGAAGTCATAACTGGCAGTAGCAGAGTCGTTATCAGTGGGATCCAGAGTGGATGTAGACCTGTATATGTGAGTGTGTGTAAAATAGTTGTTCTGTAATATAAAAAGAAAAACAAGGAGCGCAAAATTTGAAATGCAATAAAACGTCCAATGCTTTTACTAATGATATATGGAAATGACACACATAAAGCCCTCACAAACAAAGCCACAGTGCCCCGGGTAAGGCACTGGGCCGTAAAGTTTAAAAATTGTCTGTTACAAACTTAAAACAAAAGTCTTATTATTGGGTAATAAAAGAAATTGGGACGAAGTCCTTTTCTGTCCAATTGCTCAGGCCACCATCAGTAGTAGGATAGATCCAACTGTCAAACTCAGATTCTTCAACATCGTCTTCAATGGCATTTACTCCTGAATTGCTGATAAACAGGGGGAGGTCCTCCGATCCGTGCACGCCGTACGGCCCTTTGAGCTTCTGCAGTGAAAACCAAACCAAACTTGTTAGTCTTATGTGCATAGTCGGGGAGTTGGCCCTAATTCGCACACCCACCTTTCTCAACAACAGCCCGGGCATCCTTGAAGGAAGCCATCTTCATTGGAGGATCTTCAGTAATAGTTTCAGCTGACGCCAATGTCTGGGGTACTTCTTCAAAATGTTGAAACGGGGTCTCAATGAACTCCCCGTCCATCTCTACATACCGGAAAGAGTTGAGGTGGCTCACCATGTACTCCTCTTCTCCTTGTACCGTAACAATTTTCCCTTTGACTGGGTATTTCAGCATCTGGTGAAGCGTAGAAGTGACTGCCCCAGCTTTGTGGATCCATGGGCGACCTAGCAAACAAGAATAAGATGGCTGAATGTCCATCACATAGAATTTAGATGCAAAAATCTGAGAACCAACCTTCACTGGAATATCCACTTCTCCGTGTACCATTCTCTTGGACCCGTCAAAGGCCCTAACAACAATGTTACTTGGCTTCAACTCTAAACCTTCACAGTCCAACCGGTCTAGAGATTTCTTAGGTAAAAGGTTCAACGAGGAACCAATATCCACCAATACATGAGCTAGAGTAGTGCCCCTGCATTCAATGGAGACATGCAGGGCGTCATTGTGATTCTTCCCCTTGGCAGTCAAGTCGGCGTCGGAGAAACCCAACCCGTTATCAGCAGTCAGACTAGCCACGCAATCTTTAAACTGATTAGTTGATGTCTCCTACGGCACGTGTGCAGTTTTCAGGAAAGCAATCAGAGCCTTGGCATGGGCTTCTGAGCATAGAAACAGAGACAACATAGATATTTTGGACGGGGTTTGCCCTAGCTGTTCGACTACATTGTAGTCGCTCTTTTTGATAATCTTCAAAATTTCTTCCATCTCTTGTCTAGAGGCTTCAACAGTAATCCTCTTCGGTGCCTCCGTCCGGGCAGGCTCATCAGTGGTCCCTTTGCCCCGAGCATCAGATGACTCGGCAACAGGGGTAAGGATTGGAATGTGAACAGGGACAGTAACAGGCATACTGGAAGGTATAATAACAACAGGCTTCCGAACAGTTGGTGGAGAGATCTCGGGGGAGAAAAGTCTTCCGCTGCGGGTGACTTTGGCAGGTCCAACAATATTGCTGACATCAGTATCAGCCTCTTCAGCACTCAAGTCTTTCTTAACTCCGTGATAATATACGTCAGCCTCGTAGTGCCATGGGACAGCTTTATCTGATGTATAGGGGATAGGCCCGGGAACAGTGATGATTAAGGGAGCGATTCTCGGAACAGATGTAATTCTAACAGGCTTTCTCGAGGAAGCCTTGGAAGAATTGTCGAAAATGGTGATTATAGCAACTTCTTTAGTAGGAACCAAAGGAACAAAAGTCTTCTCAAACAGAATTTCTTTATTATCCATCAGGCGTTGGACACCTGACTTCAAAAGATGGAAACCAGTAGGTAAGACGGCACACAGATGGAAACCTTCACCACAGCCCGGAAATAAACCGGCTAACAGAAGGTTCTTCTTCACAGTTATCAATGGAGTAACAATGTCTTTCACAGAAACCACAAACTAGTCTTCCTCTACAGTATTCACTCCATGCTTGGGCATAGGAGCAGTCACAACATTAGGCCTTTCAGGTGCTTCGAACTCAATCTCCTTAGCATCAATCAAGTCATGTACCTTATTCTTTAAAACCCAACAGTCATTCTTATCATGCCCCGGGCTATCGGAATGAAAAGCACAGCGGGCGTTCGGATTGTACATCGGTGATGTTGTATTAGGATTCTTCGGGGCCTCTTTCGGAATCACCAAGTTGGTCTTCAATAACTGCGGCAGAATCTGAGACAAAGTCATATTGAGCTAAGTGAATTGTCTTCGCGGCCTCTCGGCCCTTGGCTGATTGTTGCATTGTGCGACAACAGTTGGTCTTAAAATAACAACCGCATTAACAGCTTGGCAGCGTTCAGGTCTATTATGGCTCTTTGAACTGTAAACTGCACTTGACTCCTTTTTAAAAGGCTTCTTTTCGGTACTTGATGAAGCACCCTTCTGTATTTTACCGTTCTTGATACCGGCTTGAACTCTTTCCCCGATCATAATCAACTCAGTAAACCCGGCCGATGAACTTCCAATCAGATGGTTGAAATACGGACCAAACAAGGTCCCCAAAAACATATCTACTAACTACCTGTCAGCCAGCGGGGGTTGTACTCTTCCAGCAAGGTCCCTCCATTTCTGAGCATAGTCTTTGAAACCTTCGCTTGCACCCATAGACATACCCTAAAGTTGGGTACGTGTGGGAGCGAGGTCGGCATTATATTGGTACTGCTTGTAGAAAGAAGCAGCCAAATCCTCCCAATTACAGACACTAGCTCCTTCCAGCTGGTAAAACCATTCAAGCTGAGTCCCTGAAAGACTGTCTTGAAAGAAGTGGATCCAGAGGTTCTTATCAGCAGTGTATGGCTGAATTTTTCTAACATACAAACGAAGATGCAGCTTTGGGAAAGAAACCCCGTCGTATTTAGAAAAGGCTGGTGCTTTAAACTTGTGGGGAATCACCACCCCAGATGACAAACCTAGATCACCAAAGTCCAACCCAGGGACCTTCTGAATCTCCATCGCACTTAACCGGTCTTCAAGCTGTTTATATCTATCCTCAGCAGGAGGATACTGGTCTTCGTCAAAGTCAGTATCGTGGTCAGATACTACAGGGCTAGAAACCCTCCTTTCTTCTGGGTTTTCTCCCCCTCCAGATGAGTGGGATAAATTGACTTCATCTCGCAGCCTGTTTCCAAACCTGTGACCCATGTTCAGGAGACTGTCTTCTTCTTCTTCTTCTTTTCCTTCAAGATAAGAGTCTTCAGATCTTGCTGACCCTTAGCCAAATTCATGAACATTTCCTGAAATTGAGCGTTTTGAGCTTGTAGAGCCTTGATAGCTTGATCAGTTGATGTTTCAGCAGACATGATGTGCTAAAATAAATAGCAAAGAAGATGAGAAAACCTGTAAGGGTACCTGTTATGAGGTGCATGGAATGAAATGTGTATGATATGATTTCAAAGACGTCGAGAGATTCAAATTCGTAAACCAAAATGAAACACACTTTTATTAGATAAACTTGAAACAATGTTTGATAAATGCCCTTAAGGCGTTACAAGAAAGAAAAACTGAAAAGTAAATCAAAGATAGAAATAATCAAAAGACATTAGCGCTCCCATGGTTGTTTCCCTTTGGTGTTGACATAGTCGTTGAGGATCTGCTCATTCTCCAGTTGCCTTGTCAAATTTAGGATCTTCCGCTCCTGCTCGTGATACTTTTCTCTGTAAGTATCCATCTCTTCTCTTAGCTGCATCCAAGACCTCTTTAATGCTCCAATGTCAGTTGGTATGTACGGATGTAGGATGGTAGGAGGAACCCCTTCTTCATCAGAAACTTCAACAATCACAGGCAAGACAGCTTTGTACGGCATTCCCAGCTTTTGGGCACGAATTCGAACCCATCGGAGATATGGTTCCATCGGAAGAGAGGTCTTCATCCCTAACTCGTGCGGGTCAGACCTGTATACCCTGTCCCAAGCTCGTATGAACCTGCAGCGATGCTCGTCACTATCCCTTTGGAAGTCAAAGACAATACTTGGCATTAGCAAATCATGAGGTTCGTCCCTCCTAGCTTGCCCAAATTGACGTAAGGCCAGACAAGGATTATAGGTGATCCCTCCTCGAACTCCAATTAGTGGAACATTGGGGTATTCCCCACAGTGATCAATAATAGCCACTTCTTCCATGTCCTTAGTACTCCAGACGATGTCATTATGAGAGAGAGACATAATCCGGTAGGCCCATCCCATGCCTTCCTTGTTCTTCAAAACTGATTTGGGGAGGTGAGAAATAAACCACCTTGCTAGCAATGGTGCACAACTCATAAGGGTTCCCCGTTTCCAAGCAGTACGGGCATAAAGAGAGTGCAAAATGTCACCCAAGAGAGTGGGTACCGGATTACGGGAAATGAAGATCTTCACCACATTCACGTCAACAAAGGAATCTGAGTTAGGAAACAACACCAAACCATATATAAGAAGAGCCAGAATGTCTTCAAATGCCTGAAAGTCTAGACTGTCCCAGAACTAATTAGCCTGATCAACCAAGAATTTAGCCAAGAAGCCTTTTGTCCCACTTCTAGTCTCCCAGTTTGACATTACCTCAGCCTTTGTCAGATGGAGGGCTGAAGCAATCTCTTCCAGCCTAAGGACTTTCTCCCAACCTGTAAATGGGGTCTGCTCTAGAATGGAGATACCAAGTAGATCAGAGAACTCTTCCAAGGTAGGGACCAACTGGTAGTCCGGAAAAGTAAAGCAGTGGTACAATGGATCAAAGAATTGGACTAATAAACTCATCATCTTTTCATCCATCTTGGAGGTGACCAAACCAAGGAGGTGCCCATGTCTTCTGATAAAGGAAGAAGTATCTGAAACCTTTGCAACCAATTCCTTAAGCTGAGTGGGAATCTGGACAAAGTTGATCCGAATAGTGTTTCTACGCATGGGTGCCATGACCTACAAAACAGAACAAAGATGAATCCCCTCTGTCTTTGAAATAGGTTAGTCTTGATGCAAGATGCATGCAATGTCATGATGCATGATGTCATGATAGAAAAAACACCACAAGTATTTACAAATAGCAAACATGGTAAGGGCACACAAGTTACACAGATAGCCCTTAGATTTCAGGCTGGTAAGGAGTTTAGGTATTACCCTCTTTCAGTTTAGTTGGTTCAAACCTGTCCTAGTAATAGTAATCGGGTTCTAGAGGATCTCAGTATCACTGACCACCCTCGATCGGTCATAATTCCAGTTTGGCAACCTTTTCTTGCGGCTGGAATCATCGCGAGAGTTTGGTCTCAATGAGTGTAGCATACTGCTACTGTTCTATGGCCAAGTTGGTCAATTATAGGTGCTAAGGTCAGTTGGTGCTTAATGACCCCTTAGAAGACCCATATTCTCCTCGTTGCACCACAAGGGATATCGGTATAAACTAAAGTACCACACCAACGTAGCTACTACTTCAACCGTATCGGTCTACGCCGTACAGTTCCCTCACAGTTTATTGCTACTTACCTAAAGGGTATCCCCAGATCCGGGTTAGGATCTATAGTAACTTCGATTCAAACCCACAAATATAAAGCATATAAATCAAGCAATTGAAAACATTATGATGAACTATTCCTAAGGTACACCCCACTTATTAAGTCCCCAACAGAGTCGCCAGTTCTGTGATACGGTGGGAAGAATTGACTGTTTTTGAAATGCTGGTTTGCGTTTTGCGTTTGTTTTCGCAAAATGTCGCAGTAAGCAAGAGTCTCCACCGACTTTTATTTTATCCAACAAGGAAAGGAAAAAAGCACAGAAAAAATTCCTTTTTTGAGATTTCTGAGTACGGGGGATAGATTTATAGAAAGGGAAGGTATTAGCACCCTTTCTATCCGTAGTTATCTACGGGCTCTTAGGTACTTGCTCATCATTTTCAAAAATTGTTTTCTTGGTGCTTGTGGGTTTTGAAAAGTTTTTGTTTTGACTTCGATTTAACTCATGTGTCTGTCTTCAAGAGTGTAATGAAGTGTTTTTGAAAACTTGTTTGCAAAATAGTGAAAGTGTGAAAAAAAATTGTTTTGGATGAGCAAGTCTCTAAGAACTAATCTACCTACTCGAGAAAAAAACCGTTCTATGCTTGTTTCCTTTAGATAATGCTATCCCACTATTAGTGAGTAGGTAGCATCATTGTTGGAGTTTGAGGGTCAATTCGAAAGCGGGACATACGGTCACTAAAGCAATGTTAGGGCGCCTTAGCGGTAACCCTAATATCTTAGATCATTTGTTTGAGGCAACAATATCCGAGGCAACCATTTCGAGGCGACTATGATCTTTTAGACAAGAGGACGACCTCTAAAGCGACCTATACTCAATGACCGTGTACGAAGGCAACCAAGTGGGGTGTACCCTAAGAGTGCGCATGTGCGAGTGTTTCGTTTTCAGTTATTTTTTATCTTTGTACATGTTAAGGGTGATCTAATTTGATTTTAGATTAAGCATTCATTCTTGTCATGCAAACCCTATTATCAAACATCTAGCAGTTATAATTTGCGGAATAAAAATGCGGAAATTAAATTACAAGGCGTCGGGTATTTACATCGCCAAAAGCAACCCTTGAAAAGTAAAATAAAGCGGTAAAAATAATTAAATGTCCTATTTAACTATTACAATCTATAAGCAGATACATAATTGGATAAAAATAAATAAAGCACGCGGGAAATTAAATCGAGTGCGAAATTTAGGGTTTTGACCCTTTTGAAAGAAAATTTGTTTTTTTGTTGTTTTTATTTAAGAAAAGAAATTAATCCTAAGTTAAATAACTAAATTAAATTAATAAATTAATTAATGAAAAATAATTTATGACATATTTTTTGAGTTTTTGGTATTTTAAGAAAGAAAATAAAAATAATTAAATTAGTAGTTAAAACCTAATTAAGTCTAATTAATTTTATTTATTTACAAAATAGGTTAAAGCTATTCTAGAATTTAAAAAAAAACCTAAATTAATTAATTAGTATTTATTAAAAAAAGAATTCTGAAATTTTATTGGATATAAAATATTTTTGATGAGTTTTTTAATAAAAAGGAAAAATTATGATTGGTTAGTAATTAATTAAAACAAAGTAATTAAATTAAATAAATAAATAAAGAGGAGGAATGGGCCTGATTAGGAGGTGTTAGAAGCAATTTTGTAGGCCCAACAATGCTGATTTGGGTGGACTTTTTGGATCCAGTGCAGGCATGTTGCCTTGGCTTTTGGTGGACTTCCAACATGGACCACCAGATTTGGCCCTTTGGCCATCTGGCGCTTGGATTGATGAGGGAGTATGGTATGGATCTGGCCCCTGCGCGCATGTGATAACCTGAAAAATAATAATATTGAGAAAGAGTGGGACCTGGGATTCGAACCCAGGTCCTGAAGGGAAATCCAACGCCTAGCTTACCACTACACCATGCTACTTTGTTTGTTATATTAATACAAATTAATAATAATATAATAAAATGAAACTTAATGGTCATAAAAAAAATAAAACGCGCGCTATGTTTGAACCGGCCAATGGATGGATGCCACACATCATCCCTGACCTCCCAACCGTGGCTAAAAATATAACCATCTATACCAACGGACAGAAGTCCGTAGCTACATGCCTGCTCGTCTCCAAAACCTTGCTCAGGGCACAAAAATGATTTTTAAGGGCATGGTCGTGTTCGTCTCAACCTCCTGGATACAACCATGTCCATCATGTATCTCAATTTTACCTGAAACAAAAATCCCTAAAAACAGAAGCAAAACCCTAGCTATGGTGGTTTGCAATACAGGTTAGATAAATGAAATTAAAATGATGCCAAAAGCTTGCAAATGTTCTTGTGATCACAAATATGCTATTAGTTTACCCAAATGATGCCAGAATAACTCAAATCGAATCCAAGAACAGGGGTGACTTGCGTGAGACTTACAGTGTGTATAAGGGCCTGAGAATGCTTGGTTTGGATCTAGTTAGCTTGTGTGTGTTTCTAGGAATCGATTGGGACCAATATCCAGCTCTGAAAACGCCTATAGGGTTGATTTCGATCTCCCACTTTTTTTGATTTTTCTCAGTTTTTGCTCTGCCTCTACCAATGCTCTCCAACCCTGGTTTTCGTGTCCTTTCCTTGCTTATGTATTGTGCATTGCATTAGGTTAAAAAACTTGGTCCAAATCTCTCTACATTGATGTTTGGATATTTGATTTTATTTTCTTTTACAAACTTGCCGAATTTGCTTAATTTCAATCTTTTTTGCACATGATTCACTTGATACGAATTTGATGATGGCCAGCTGCATAATGGAATCTGAAATCAACACAAAATCTTGTTTATCAATGCCTTTTGATTTTTATTTGATTTATTTTGATTTAAATCAAATTAATTCAAATAAAATCAAAATAATTAATAAAAAATGATATAGACATATGGCCAAGGCTGGAACACGTTGGATACAATGCAAACTCAAAACAAGTGAAAAAGAATGGGCCCATTTGGCAAAATTTGAAGTTTTAGGGATAGTTGAGTTTTGGCAATTTTGCAAAAAAATCCAACTTCAATAATGCATAACTTCTTCAATTTTGAACTTTTGGAGGTGTTCTTAGACTTTTTAGAAAGCTTGAGATGTCCTCTAACCAAACCTTTTGGTCTCATCTCATTTTGGTACTCCATGCTCAAGTTATAAGCTTTGGTAAAAAAGGTGTTTTTGTTGACTTTTCAAAATGACCTATAATGTCCAAATTCATAACTTCTTGTGAGTGCATTTTTTGAACTTAGGGTATGAATATGGATTGTAGGTAATTGCATCCTATTATAAATTATATTTGTATGGGTCATTTCTCATAAAGTATGAGAAAGTTATGCTTGGTCAAAGTTGGGTTGACTTTTCCTACAAAACCCTAATTTAGCAACTTTTGAATCTTGATGAATTTTGAGCAATCCTTGGTGAATCATGATCATCCCTTGATAAAATGATGAAATATCCTTAAAAATGAGAATGTTTACAAAAAATCTTGAAGTTTGATTGTATTTGGGTCACAGTTGACTTTTGCCCTAGCATAGTCAATTTTTGGACCTTGGAGCAATTGACTGAGCAAACTTCCTCTGCAAAGCTTGAAACTTGACATGGATGATCTTGAGAACATATTAGGACATTGGTGAGAACTTGGGGTCACTTGTACTCAAAGATCTTGATGCAACACAAAACCCTAATTTGGGGTAGACTGCCTTAGGAGAGAGCTTGTCTGACCAACTCTTGAGCAACCTTGGGCAACTTGGAGATTTTTCTTGCAATGTTTTGAGAAATATGGGAGGGTAAATTTTTGGGTACAACAATAATAATGTCAATTAATTACCAAATCCTTTCGGTTTAGTTTTACATACCGGTATCAGGGAATCTAGCCATACATAATATAATTGTAGAATATCATAAAATTGAAATGTAAATTCAACATCGCATGCATAGTAAGAAATAAATAAGTTATGCTTATTAAAATAAGAACCTGAAAGTAAATAACAAAACGATTAATTCCAACAATGCGAATCATCCACAAGCCGGCAGGATTGACTTGTAGTAAAAATAACTCGAATCAAATTTAAAGTAATCCTAAGCAAATTCTGGAAGTCTGGAAACAAACTAGTGTTGCCATATTTCTCCGATATGGAAAAATACTGCTTTGATGGTAGGATTTTTATTGCTTACGGAATACTAAGAAAAGTGGAAAAGTAATGCTGGAAATCTGACTGGAAAAATATCAAACAGAATACAATAAAATTAATGTTGAACGGGGAAAGTAAAATTGAAAATAACAATACTGCTTAATTGTTCAAAGTGGTAGAGAGAAATCAAGCGTGAGGGATCCAGAAGATCCATTTTTGGTGAATGCCTTCATATATAGAGTACATTTGGTTAAGGAAAAATAGGTAACGTTCCATGATTCACGTTCCTCAAGCATGGAGAAAATTCAGGTGAACATGCATTTTGTACGCTTCAGTGGTGAAAGGTTCGTAACTGCTTCCATTGTGGCGAGCGTGGCGTGTATTGTGACGTCGGGCACATAATCCATATTTGTCCTGGTCGTAACATGAGACGTTCCGAGGGGAACATAAACTAAGCTTGTACCGGTCATAACACCTATGTGGCAGGCGGCACGCTTCTGTTTACAGAAATGCTGCATTTTACTATTTTATAGCCATTTCTTCTTCATTTTTCCATTCTTTTTCTTCCTTTTCTTATTTATGCCTTGCAAATGCTAAGTACCTGAAATATGTTTCAAAAACTACAAAAAGGGATAAAATGTGACATAATAATCGAAGAATCGGAAATTTAATCTATGTAATTCATGTGGAAAATGCTATATCTTTTCGTGTTATCAAACTCCCATAAGCTTAAACCTTTGCTTGTCCTCAAGCAATAAAGTCAGTATAAAAACTAATAAGGCTCAAGTTAAATGCAATTTCATGATGCTATTCGAATCATAAGAGGCTGCCAAAGTTTTGTGGAAACTTAAGTTCATCATAACACAAAAGATACGGTAATAACAGTAAACATCCCCTATTATGTAGACCAAATCCAGTCATGCCATTATATCTCAACCTAATTCTTTTTGCTAAATTTCACCTGTTTTCATTCTAGCGCAATCACATTAAGCCCTTTATCTTTACACGTACATAGTAGAGTAGCCGTTTAGTGAATATGATCCTTTTAAGCATGAGGTTCTGGAACATGAATGCGGTAACCTCATTTAATTCACCCAATTTCAAGTTGTGGGGGATCGGGCCGTAGTACACCCTAACAAGTTCAGTACCAGACACCTCTGAACCAACTAACAATAGGTTTTTATGTTATATCACGTAGGTACTACATCTGTTGGATTAAGCGACCGTGTGAGGGTCTCCTAATTTAATTGATGCATTCCTTATTTTCTTACAGTAAAGCATATATCTTTCAAATACACTGGACGATTCACTTATATTCATCGACTCCCTATGTAATTTGTGTCTAAGACGGTGCTGACTGCTAGATAAACTACTCAGGGATACTTTGAAGCTAAAGTTTAAGGTTTTGGTATAAAGGGTACCGAAATTGATCTAGTGCAATCTGGGGTTTAGATTGTTACGACTGTATCCATCATATTTTTATTTCACTCAAACCGTCTCATATATCTTTTAAAATGTGAGCAACCTATATATTCTTTGAATGCATCAGATTATGTAGGTATCTAACAAAAAAATTGTTATGGCTCAATAAAATGGGAAATTAGATAACAACAGAAAAATTACATAAATGAACTCGAAAATACAACGATGTTTTTGATTACAAATGGAAATGAAAGAAAAACCTTCTTAGAAAGAAACAAAGAGTTTCTAAACTAACTAACTCTCCTAAGCTTGAAACAAGCAATGTCCCAATGCTTTAAAAATAAAAAGGAAACAGGAAGCGAAACAAAATTAATCTATTCTTGTTCGTTATCCCGTCCTCTTCCTCTTCCTCGTGCTCGTCCACGTGTAACCGGAGGATTGGGCATAGCTACATGGTATATGTAATCCTGAAAACCATCCATGCTTACATTCAAGGCCGCCATTTCCCAAGTTAATCTTGCAGTCCGACGCTCGTTTCTTTCATCGTATTCTTGCTACTTAGTTTGCATGGCCAACATAAGTTGCATCATTGCATTTTGGTTATTTTGCATAGCCTGCATTCTCTCATCTTGTTCCATTATGGCAGCCATAATGTCATCATTCGAGGTCGGTACTATTTCTCTTCTTCTCCTGGGCCTAGTGGATGTGCTTGCCATGTTTTCAAGAGGAGCTTGTTGTTCAATGTCTCCTTGTTCTATTTCTTGCTCCATTTCATCCGCTTGGACATTCCACTGGTCACTTCGCGCATTATCTCCAGGTGTATGAGCATCAAGGTCATAAATCCACTTAGACAAGTCTGTAACATTAGTAAGCGCAAAGTTTGGCAAAATGATACTTGGAACTACCTTGTTGTGCACCATGAGGTTGTACCTACCATCTCTTTTGACCTTAATCAACTGGCCAGCCTGACAGTTTTCAATGTCAATGAACGTGGGCAGTAGTGATGGAAAATTTGCAAGCTTGTCTTGGATGAGAAGGCCAAGTGTTATAGAGGTTACTATCCCTCTAATGGAGAAAGGCGTAGATCCTATGGCGCACAAGGACTGGATATGTGATACGAGGAAGGTGCTTGCATTGATCGTTTGGTTGGGTTTAAAGGTACAATGGAGGAGGAACAACTCTTTAGAATTAACTTTGTTGTTGTTCATTCTTCCAAAAATGGTATTGGAGATGACACAGTGGAAGTACCTTATTGCGAGATTATGGATGGATGAGGCATAAAGTCCTTCCCAGTTGTTCGGTTCCTCATTGGTAAGAACTTTCCAAAGCGCGAAACCTGTACATGATCAATCAAGGTCTTCTGGAGTGCAGTGGTGTACCATCCCTTCAGTAGGAAAGTGGAAGAAGGCACTTAGAGTTGATTGACTTATAGAATATTCATTGTTGAACATTCTAAAAGTGGCGAGCCAGATAGGTGCTCGTTCTCATCACACGGCAGGTTGTATGAGAACGAGCTTAGAAATTCCAAGGTTAGTGACTCGTATGTTGGGAGGTTCTGCGTGCAGATGAACACTAAGTCGGAGTGATGGAGTAACCACTAGACACTATCGAGCAAGCCTATTTTTCGGAGGCACTCAGTATCTACATACTATGTCGGTACGACAGAGTGTTGATAGAACTTAAGGTACTGAGCCCTTTGGTGCTCTCCGGCTTCTCTGTTGCAAAATGTAATATCGGAAAGATATGGTTCAGGTTTGAAATTTCTTCGTGTCGTTGTTGAAGCAAGGAAGGAAGATGGGTGAAAGTTTGTGTGAGAGATTGGGGATTTTGAATTCGTAATGGGTTTGGAGATGGTTTGGAGATGGTTTATAGAGAGATATAACGATGGAATTAAGTGGGGTTTAGTGGATTTTTATGGCAATGATAATGGGGAAGAGAAATAGGTAATAGGTTCAATGTATTGTGAGCAGCGGTTGAAGAAAATGGAAGAACGAAGGGTTCTACGAGGGTTTCTGTAAGAATACAGGAATGCTTCTGTATTAGCAGTGTGTGTCGGGCGCCACACATATGTGTCGAGTGGGACTGGGTTATGTGAAGCGTGACGGACGTCACACTTGTGTGGTAAATGGCATGCGTCTGAATATTTTTATGTTATGCATTATATCATTTCAATACTTTACATGAAATACATATGAATAAATAATATGGAAGTATTTAAGCATATATGTATATATATATATACGTAAATATGATACTAATGCAGTAAATAAACAAAATAAATAAAACTCGTAATAAAACTGAATTGAAAGATAAAATTCCAAAAATACTGAAAAATAGAATTCCAAAAATTGTAAGAATAAAGTGTCAAATAAATAAATGAAAATCTAATAAAACTTCTCTTCACACTTAAACAAAATAATGACCTCAATGTTTAAATGTGAAAAGGGAAAAACAAAATAATGCAGTACGTCTAGTAAATTAATCACGCCGGTCAAGCGATGCGGAGAAAAGATGCTGATAAATATAATCCAGTTGTTCGACTATCATATCTATAAAGGCATGGAAGTCGATCCGCAGAATAACAAGCTCGTCCTTCAACAAATCAATCTCTGATTGGACGGAAGTCAAAGCGGGAGCAGGATGAAATACAGGAGACGGAGAAACAATTGGAGAGTCAGAGAAGTTTGAGCCAATCTGTTCGGGAGATGGGAAGTCATGGTAAAAGGGGAGGGGTCTCAGGGTCAATATCCTCATCGGACAGGAAAGCATCGAGATGGTCATAAATCAAGGGAATCTCAAGAGTGGGTGGTGGTGACATGTGTGGTGTGTCCCAATCATATAACCAGTTATTTCAGTCATGTATGCTTTTCCTAGGGTCCGGTATGGTAAAAAGTGGCATTAATTGATTGTTAATGAGTAGTTCGAAGTTACCTGGGCCTAGGTTTCCGATGATACCCCTATTGAAACAGAAATTTATATTCATAGGTTGAAATCTAGCCTGAGGGACAAGGTTCAGCATTTGTTGTCTTAACCCAATATAATTAGCTATCATGGTCACTAAGCCACCTATGAGAATGGGTTCATGTACCACTCTCTCAAGACGGTGAAAGTTTTCTAGCATAAATGTAGCTCCATTTATGGGGCGTTTTTGCAAAGCGCAGAACATGATAAAAAGCTCAGCTCTAGAAATAGTGGTAATGTTTTCTGCTTTACCAAAAAGGGCTAGGATTTTGTGAATATATCTTAAAGTTGGGTTATGGATATTTTTAGAATGCATGTCCTTAGGCTCAGGGTTACTAATGCATGTAATGTCCTCGCAGAAATAATCTAGCTCACCTACATTAAAAATCTCTTCCTCGATTACGAAAATGCATCCAGGCTATGTGTGGGTAAAGGTGTACTCTATACCAAATAGTCTAAATCTAATCAGTCCTCTATTGAATCCCAGACCATGGTCAGATTTGTAGACAAGGGAGCTTAAAAACTCTAAGGTTAGTCTACGGTAAGAGCTAAACTTTCTCCTCAAAGCAGATGTATCCCATCCTATTTGGCTCAATAAAAGCAGAACACTATCCTGAATCCCTAAGGTGATCATGGCTGGTCCGTCGGGGTAGGTACTTAATCTTATCTCCCTATCAGAAAGAGACTCAAACCTCCTCCATTGATTCTTCCCTCTAAACGTATTGCCCATCGTATCAATCGGATTCATCAAGTTAGTGTAACTAGCTAATCGGAAAGTTAGCCTGAAGTAGGTTGACTGTTAGCATTAAGTTAGTAGTGGGCAAAATTAAAGAAACAATACTGCATATTTTAACATTAATAATAATAAAAGCAAAAAATAAAATAAAAGAGAAAATAAGCAAAGCAAATAGAAAAGACTCAAAGTTGGGTTGTCTCCCAAGAAGCGCTTTGTTTAAAGTCGTAAGCTCGACGTAACATGGGTATTAGTCTAACGAATGGGATGGAAACGCATCTAGCCTAATTGTTGTGTAATATTCCTTGTTATCTATTCTATGATAATGTTTTAAGCGTTGTTCGTTTACAATGAACGATTTGCAACTGATTCCTTTGATTTCTATTGCACCATTTTGAAAAACCTTAGTGCTTCGAATGGACCATACCATCTAGAGCGATGTTTTCCCGAGAATAATTTAAGTTTAGAATTAAACTGGAGAACTATATCGCCTTCATTGAATTCTTTTCTAGATATTCGTTTATCGTGCCATTTTTAGTTCTCTCTTTATATATCCGAGCATTTTCATAAGTGTCTAGTCTAAGTTCTTCTAGTTCATGGATATCCAAAATTCTTTTCTCACCCGCAGTGGTGTAATTTAAATTAAGGGTCTTAATTGCCCAATAAACTTTATGTTATATTTCTACTAGCAGATGACATGATTTCCCATAAACTAGTTTGAATGGTGTGGTTCCAATTGAAGTTTTATATGTTGTCCTA
Source organism: Vicia faba (assembly GCA_948472305.1). Taxonomy (NCBI): domain Eukaryota; kingdom Viridiplantae; phylum Streptophyta; class Magnoliopsida; order Fabales; family Fabaceae; genus Vicia; species Vicia faba. The sequence goes on along the minus strand of OX451739.1, from coordinate 1,632,105,444 downwards.
TATGCCCATAGAGCTTCATTTAACTTAGATGACCAGTCTTTCCTAGAGGTTGCTACAGTTTTTTTCTAAGATTTGCTTAATTTCTCTGTTGGAGACCTCTACTTGCCCACTTGTTTGTGGATGATAAGGTGTTGCGACACGATGTTGGACTCCGTGCTTTGCTAATAATTTTTCTAGGATTTTGGAAATGAAATGGGAGCCACCATCAATGATGACGAGTCTCGAAACACCGAATCTTGGAAAGATTATGTTCTTGAAAAGCCTGACTATTACTCGCGCGTCATTTGTTGGAGAGGCTACAACCTCGATCCATTTCAAAACATTGTTGACAGTAACTAGTATGTAAATATTTCCAAAGGAAGACGGGAAGGGTCCCATGAAATCGATTCCCCACACGTCAAAGACTTCAACTTCTAGAATCCCCTTTTGAGGCATCTCAGTGCATCTAGAGATGTTTCAAGTGCATTGGCATTGGTCGTAATTTTTAACTGTGATATGGACGTCTTTCCAAAGATTAGGCCAATAGAGGCCAGATTGTAATATCTTAGCGCAGGTCTTCGATGTACTTGCATGTCCTCCATAGGGAGTAACATGAAAGTGGAAAATTATGTTTTTGATTTCATTTTCGGGAATGCATCGACAAAAAATACCATCGGCGCCTCTTTTGAAAAGTAAAGGCTCGTCCCAATATACTGTTTAAGGTCATGGAAGAATTTCTTCTTTTGTTGATAAGACATATCGGGTGGAAGCACTCTAGTAGCCAAGTAGTTGACTAAATTGGCGTACCATGGTAGTATGGTTGTGGTGCATATTGCTTCCATAATTTCATTTGTGTTCTTCTCTTCATAAGTTACAGGGTATTCAGTTATAATATTGTCTAATTTTAATTAGGCTACAAGGCGTTCATAAGGAAAATCATCATTGACGGGAACATGATCTGGATTGATGCCTTCTATTCTGGATAGGTGGTCAGCTACTACATTCTCGGTGCCTCTCTTGTCTTTTATTTCTAAACTTAATTCTTGTAGAAGTAAGATCCACCTTAGTAATCTTGGTTTGGCGTCTTTCTTACTCAAGAGGTACCGAATTGCAGTGTGTTCAATATAGATAATTATTCGTGCTCCTACTAAGTAGGAACATGATTTATATAAAGAAAACACAACAACTAACAATTCTTTTTCAGTGGTGGCGTAATTCATATGTGCATGATCTAGGGTTCTACTTGCATAGTAAATCGCATGAAGCTTTTTATCCTTTCTTTGTCCCAGGACTGCACCTACATTATAGTCACTGGCATCGCACATTATCTCGAACGGTTCATTCCAATCAGGATGTTGCATAATAGGTTCCAAAATTAATTCCTTTTTTATAGTTGTAAATGCGTCTAAATATTTGTCGGTGAAAATAAATTCAGCATCCTTCATCAACAGTTCGGTTAGAGGTTTGGTTATTTTAGAGAAGTCTTTAATGAAACGTCGATAGAAACCAGCGTGTCCTAGAAAACTTCTTATTTATCTAATAGTTTTGGGTGGTTGAAGATTTTCTATAACTTCGATCTTTGCTTTATCTACTTCAATTCCCTTATCATATATTATATGCCCTAAGACAATTCCTTGTCGGACTATGAAGTGGCATTTCTCCCAATTTAACACGAGATTGACACTTACGCATCTTTCTAGTACCATTTCAAGGTTCAATAAACATCCTTCAAAACCTTCTCCACAGACAGAGAAGTCACCCATAAACACTTCCATCATGCCATCTAGAAAATCAGAGAAGATGGACATCATACATCTCTGGAATGTTGCATGGGCATTGCATAATCCGAATGGCATTCGTCTATAGGCGAACGTACCATAAGGATAGGTGAAAGTCGTTTTTTCTTGGTCATTGGGATGGATAGGAATTTGGAAAAATCCAGAATAACCGTCTAAATAGCAGAAGTGAGAGTGTTTAGCTAATCGTTCAAGCATTTGATCAATGAAAGGCAAGGGAAAGTGATATTTACGAGTGGCTTTGTTTAATTTTCTATAGTCGAGGCACATTCTCCACCCGGTGTGAGTTTGTTGTGCTACAGATTCTCCTTTAGTGTTGCTGACAACTATAACACCACCTTTCTTAGGTACGACATGTACTGGCTAACCCATTTACTATCAGATATTGGGTATATGATTCCTGCTTCTAGTAGCTTTTCTACGTCCTTTTTGACTACATCCCTCAGAATGGGATTTATTCTCCTTTGATGTTCCCTAGAGGTTTTACAGTCTTCCTCCAACATAATACGGTGCATGTAGATAGAAGGGCTCATTCCTTTTAGATCTGATATGTTATAACTTAAAGCGGTTGGGTATTTTCTTAGTTCATGTAATAATTTTTCAGTTTCTATTTGTCCTAGGTCTGCATTAACTATAACTGGTCGTTCAAGTTGTGTCTAGGAATTCATATCTTAGGTCTTTTGGTAGCATTTTTAGTTTTATGGAAAGCTTCTTTTGATAGGGTATAAGGTCAGGAGTTAGGGCTAGGCAGTCACTAAGATTTTCATCTTGATAATCATGGCGCCACTTATCATCTTAGAGAATCGGGGGTATGGGAATCTTTAATACTTCTGAATAAGTGGTTTGTTGTTTCTCCAATTCTTTCATGCATTTATCGATTTCATTTAGGAAACAACATGAATCGTCGATGGCTGGCGCCATAAGGAATTTAGACAAGATTAATTCAACTTTTTCTTCTCCGACTTTGAAAGTCAGTTTTCCATTTTTAACATCTATTATGGCTCCTGCAGTGGCTAGGAATGGTCTACCTAATATGATAGGAATATTGGAGTCTTCTTTAATGTCCATGATTATAAAATCAGTGGGGATATAGAATTATCCTATACGTACAAGGACATTTTCTAACATACCTAAAGGAAATTTCACTAATCAATCTGCTAATTGTATGAACATTCTTGTTGGTCTTAGTTCTCCCATGTTGAGTTTCTTGAAAATTGATAATGGCATTAGACTAATACTGGCTCCTAAATCTCATAGTGCTTTGTCTATGGAAAATTTTCCGATTACACAAGGTATGGAAAAACTACCTGGGTCTTTAAGTTTAGGAGACATGTTGTTTTGTATTATAGCACTGCACTCAGCAGTGAGCAATACAGTTTCGTTCTCCTTAAGCTTTTCCTTATTGGATAATATTTCTTTAAGAAATTTAGCATATGAGGGCATTTGTGTGATAGCTTCTATAAAAGGTATGGTAATGTTAAGTTGTTTCAGAAGTTCAACGAATTTCTTGAATTGCCTTACATTTTTAGACTTAGAAAGTCTTTGAGGATATGGAATAGGTGGTTTATAGGGTGGCAGAGGCACATAAGGTTCTTTTTTTTCTACGGCTTCTTCTTCACCTTCTTTTTCTACTTCCTTTAGTTCATATTATTTCTCAATCTCTTTTCTACGTTTTGGGTACATGGTTGGGTTCTCGATTCTAGGTTCAGCTGGTCCACCTAGTTTTGCCCACTCCGAAGTGTTATGGCATTGGCGTGTCTCTTAGGATTTGGATGGGGTTGTCCAGGAAAAGTTCCAGCTGGAGCAGCTGTAGCTTCTTATTGTTGAGCCACTTGGGAAATTTGTGTTTCTAACATTTTTTTGTGTGTGGAAAGAGCATCAATCTTATTAGTCAATTGCTTAATCTGTTCACTGGTGTGAATGTTTTGATTCATGAAATCTTTGTTAGTTTGAGCTTGGTTGGCTAAAAAGTTTTCTATCATGATTTCGATGTTGGATTTCCTAGGGATATTTGGAATATTTGGGGCATTTTAGGTGGATTTCTAAAATCCTGGAGGTGTAGTAAGAGCTTTCCCTGGTGCGTACAAAGCGTTATTACTTTTGTATGAAAATTTTGGGTGGTTCTTCCAAGCAGGGTTATAGTTATTACCATAGGGGTTTCCTTGAGCATAATTTACTTGATCAATTGGTACTTCTGTTGAAAGTGGACATTCGGGCGCATTATGCCCGTGAAGTCCGCATAGATCACAGGTTGGAGTTACTACAACCATGGTGACTACGGGAGTTGTGGTCAAGCTTTCTGTCTTTTGGGTAAGGGCTTCTACCTTAGCATTAACTTGGTCTAAGATACTAACTTCATGCATACCGCTTTTCTTTTGAGATTTCTCCATCATGGTTCTATCGCTTCCCCCCTGATAATGATTTTGAGCCATGCTTTTGATAAGTTGATAGGAATCATGATATGGTTTATCCATCAGTGCACCACCAGCAGCTGCATCAATTGTTAGTCTTGTGTTGTACAAGAGACCATTGTAAAAGGTGTGGATGATCAGCCATTCTTCTAGACCTTGATGCAGACAGAGTCGCAACATGTCTTTGTATCTTTCCTATACATCGAAAACAGATTCACTTTCCTTTTGTTTAAAGCCATTAATATTGGCTCTTAGCATAGCTGTTTTACTTGGCGGAAAATATCGCGCTAGGAAAACTTTCTTCAATTTGTTCCATGTTGTAACAGAGTTGGATGGTAGAGACTTGAGCCATGCTCTAGCTCCATCTCTTAATGAGAAAGGAAAAAGACAGAGTCTTATTGCTTCAGGGCTGACTCAATTTGCTTTCTCTGTGACTGCGTACTGCACAAACAAGGATAGATGAAGATTTGGATCGTCTGTAGGACATCCTGAAAATTGGTTTTGTTGAACAGCTTGCAAAAGCGAAGGCTTTAACTCGAAATAGTTTCGTGCGATAGCGGGAGCAACAATAATGTTGTGGGGTTCCTCTTGTGATGGGGCAACATAATCCTTCTGAGGACGATTTTGGGGTCCTTCAGCCATTTTGGGGTCAGGAAGAGAAAAGTTAGGAAGATTGGTTTCGGGAAGATTGTACTTTTCTTGGTACTCTCTGATTCGACGTCTTATACTAACAAAACGCTCGACTTTGTTGATTGTTTATTCTAATTCCTCGTCTTTAGAGCGAGTACTTGGCATACAATCGACGGTTAAAATTAAAATAAAATTGGTTGCCTTATTCTATATTGCGTAACAAGGGATTTACAGTATTTGACTAATTCAGTCCCCGGCAATGGCGCCAAAAACTTGATCGCGACTTTATGAGTCTATCGAGTGTAGTGACTACAAGTGCACAGCCTATCGCGTGGTTTTAAAAGATATCGGGACCACAAGGACTGATGGTCAAAACTACTATTATCTAAGGGTTACTATGTAAAGTTAAGGCTAATTATAAAATTGGGTTTTCGGTTTTGATCGAGAATTAAATAAAATTTAATAATTAATAACGGGACACCGGTATGTATTTCGTCAACTTAAGGGATTCAGTAAGTCATTGGCATTTGTTTTTAGTATTAAAACACGATTTCAGTGGAACTATTCGTTTAAAAACCCTCGTCTCAAACTTCCGTTCTATTGAATCAGATCATATCAGTTAAGCTCGAAATGAGCGTTTCCGCTGTTTCATTTAAAACTCAAAAGTATTTTTTGAAAACAAATAAGGTCCAATTAACTTTAAAGTGCTTCCGCTGTTTTTAAAATCAATGTTTTAATAACCACTATCTGGTTAAAACCTCAAACTTCCGCTCTGTTGATTTTAACCTTAAACTGTCTCTTACTTCCGTATAAAAATAATTAAATATTCAATTGGAAATTAAAATCAGAAAAGTATTTTTTTTTGTAAAAATAATAATGCCAATCAATTACCGAATCCTTTCGGTTTAGTTTTACATACCGGTATCAGGGAATCTAGCCATACATAATATAATTGCAGAATATCATAAAATTGAAATGTAAATTCAACATCGCATGCATAGTAAGAAATAAATAAATTATGCTTATTAAAATAAGAACCTGAAAGTAAACAACAAAGAGATTAATTCCATCAATGTGAATCCTCCACATGTCGGCAGGATTGACTTGTAGTAAAAATAACTTGAATCAAATTTAAAGTAATCCTAAGCAAATTATGGAAGTCTGGAAACAAACTAGTGTTGTAGTATTTCTTCGATGTGGAAAAATACTACTTTGATGGTAGGATTTTTATTGCTTACGGAATACTAAGAAAAGTGGAAAAGTAATGCTGAAAATCTGACTAGAAAAATATCAAACAGAATACAATAAAATTAATGCTGAACGGGGAAAGTAAAATTGAAAATAACAATACTGCTTAATTGTTCAAAGTTCTAGAGAGAAATCGAGCGTGAGAGATCCAAAAGAGACATTTTTGGTAACTTCCTTCATATATAGAGTCCATTTGGTTAGGAAAAATAGGTAACGTTCCATGATTCACGTTCCTCAAGCGTGGAGAAAATCTAGGTGAGGATGTGTTTTGTACGCTTCAGTGGCAAAAGGTTCGTAACTACTTCCATTATGGAGAGTGTTGTGTGTATTGTGACATGGGGAACATAATCCATATATGTACCGGTCGTAATGTGAGATGTGCCGAGGGGCACAGAAACTAAGCGTGTCTCGGTCGTAACACCTCTGTGGCAGGCGGCACGCTTCTGTTTACAGAAATGCTACATTTTACTATTTTATAGCCATTTTTCCATTCTTTTTCTTCCTTTTCTTATTTATGCCTTGAAAATGCTAAGTACCAGAAATATGTTTCAAAAACTACAAAAATGGATAAAATGTGACATAATATCGAAAATTTAATCTATGTAATTCAGGCGGAAAATGCTATATCTTTTCATGTTATCAAACCTCTTGATGGATTTGTTGCCATAACTTATTCTATATCTTGATTAAAAGGTATAGTAGAAGTGGACACCTCTCATATTTCTCTTCTTTCTTTCACTAGCTTCCTCCTTCGTCTAGTCTTACTATTAAGTTTTCTACAAGTCCTTTTGATTTCAGGTTCAAATAGGAATTGATCTTCAGAAATACTTCCTCGCATAAACTAAAGTCTGAAAACACTAACAAAACAAGTGAAAAACTAAAGATATTATTAATATAAAATAACTTAAAACACTTAAACTATTGCAATGCTTTCAATAGTCAAACACCAATCCCCAGCAACGACGCCATTTTGTTGGTAGTATTTTCAACACAAGTATTTCTATCATCTAATTCCGTAGGGATTGATGTGATATTAACGTTGTTATATAGTTTTACTGACTTTAAGAGTTTGAATCATAAATAAAGTTTTGGTATTTTCTTTTAGTAACAAAAGATTAAGTTTCATGCACTAGATGGTGATTTGGATAAACGAGAGGTTTTTGTTTGAAAAGGATTGTTTTGATAAAAGACATGCAAATATTAGTTTTCATCAACCTATTCCAAACATATTAGATTATTCATTCATATGAACTAATTAATGATCAATACATTCACGTATCCTCTTAATATTTCTCATGTCTAAGCAATATTGTGAGTGTTATCATGTTAATCATCAAATGATCTCTCAACCTAACTATTAACATGATAATCTTTAATGCTTGATACAAGTGAATACTAAATCACAAATCTATGTCTAGAGCTTGTTTATTAGTATATAAATATCTTAGGTCAAGCTTGAAACTTACTTCTCAATAATGAATCAAACCATAAAATCTAGGTTGACTAAAAGAAATACATAAAATCTAGGTTGACTACTTCTAACCTTGACACAAAAAGTGATTAGCTACTCATGGTCATGATACCTTGATCAATAAATAAACAATGATTGTTGATGAACATCAATCTTCAAGTCTCCTTGATTCAAGATGCAATAATATTTTTCTCCTCCAAAAAAATAAGAACAAAGGGTTTCTATGTTATGATATTTAGAACAAAAGGTTTCTTACCCCTAAATCATATTTTCTTCCCTCCAAGTACAAAAAGTTGGTTGAAAGTTTCCCTAAAAGGTGGAAAAAGTATCCAAAAAGTATGGCCATCTGTGCACCATCGCTGGGCGACCATAAAGCATCACCAGACGATGCTATCTAGATGCCACATGTGACCAGATGGGCGTGTTATATCATCAGGAAAGAATCTTTCATCGCTGGACGACAAGGATGCTTCGCCGGGCGATCCTTCTTTTGTCGGGCGATCCAGAAGTGAAGCATTACAGAAGCGAAACCAAAAAGAATCATATTTACTTCACCATTTTTGCCGAGCGACGCAACCTTTTGTCGGGCGATCCTTTGCATAATCAAACATTTGTTTCCTTTTCTTAGAAAGTATAAAAGTCTCCCTTTGGCCATCTCATCTGCACAAAATTTGCTGAAACACTAACAAACAAATTAAAACATTCAAAATTATTTGTACTCATGCAAAATGACTGAAAATAAGTATTTAATATAATCAAAAGTAAAATAAAGGGTTTGAAAGTGTCAATAAATGATATAAAATTTATACAAAAGTTGACACTTAACAGATGCCCTTTCCAGTTTGGCTTCAAGAGTACTCACCTCTACTTGCCGATTTTGACAAGTTTCACAACTGAACCTACTAGGTTCCTCATCCTTATTTTCATAATTTTGACCATCTATAATAGATCGCTTTAATGCTTCAAAATCCTTATTGATTTCTTCAACCCTTTCTTCCAAGTATATAAAAAAAAACTTTTTGATTGGAAGCAAGTTTCTTAGAAGGATATAATGTTTATTTTTGTAAATTATCAAAAACAGTTTTAACTCCATAAAAGACAACTTATAAATATTAGCGTATTTAGAATGGCTTACAATCTTTTTCTTGCTTTGACATTGATTTTCCATGAAATAATAGTTTGCCTCTTCATCACTATCACTTGAGACTCGCTACCACTATCTCAAGCAACATAGGATTTTCTAGAGTTCCTAGAGTTGTTTCTTTGGCCTTTTACTTTATTATTGGAAAGATATGGGCATTCTGGTCTATAATGACCTGACTTTCTGCATTCATAACATATACCTTTTCCCTTATCCTTTTTGTTGTCTTCATTTTTAGAGGACGTGGATTGTCTTCTAAATTTCACAAGATTATTGTTGGAGTATTTGACACTATTCTTCTGAATGTATCGATTGTATCTCCTCACAAATAATCCCATTTGTTCATCATCTGAATCTTCTTCATCACAAGAATCATTATCATTAGTGTGCTAGTCCTTTGAGGACTTTTAACTTGAAGACTTAAGAGATTTATATTTTAATATTTCCTCTTTATAGGTGTCTTTATCATTTTCTTCTTTTTCTCAAGCTTGTTTTCATGTTTTTCCAACCAATTGAGCACTTGCTCGTGTTCTTCTAACTTTCCAAACAAAACGGTGAGATCAAGTGTTGAAAGATTATTGGCTCCCTTGACCATGGTGACCTTTGGTTTCCAATTCCTAGTAAGACACATCAAAACCTTGTTAGTAGCAATAAAATTGGTAATAGGATTACCTAGAAAATTTAAACGATTAATGAGATGCGAGAACCACATTTGCATTTGAGCAATGGTTTCACCATGCTTCACGCGTAAGAGTTCATACTCTTGAATATGTGTATTAATCCTAGCTTGTTTAACCTAATTAGTTCCCTCATAGATAACTTGCAGAGAATCCCACATAGCTTTAGCGGCTTGACAATGAGAAAAGCGATAAAACTCATCAACACCAAGAGCGGATATATGATATTTTTCGCTTTCCAATTATATGCCTACTTTTTATCATTATCATCCTCATTCCACAAACTTTTAGGATTAGGTGTAACAACAACACCAACCTCATATGTCACCGGTGTTCAACCATTTTGAATGGCTTCCAATACACCTTTGTCTTATGAGTTGACATCAATTTGCATACAAGCTTTCCAATAAGCATAAGTTTCTCCCATGAAAATTGGGGCTCTTTTATAATCCCCTTTAGGTTTGTACGCCATTTTCTAATAAGTTTCAAAGTCGGAATGAACCGGGCTCTTGATGCCACTTGTTAGATGACAACAATGTATCTAGAGGGGGGTGAATAGATACTCAATTAAAAATTTCAGAAAAATTATGATTTTAAATACTTATTTAGCAAAGAGTGTGAGCGGAAGATTTTCAAAGCAAGTAGTCTATACAAACCATTATTGGAAGTCAGATATGCAAATATATCAAATTAAATATGGAATGAAAGTAATAAATGGAATTAATATACTTCAATAAATTAACAGCTTATTTAACGTTTATATAAAATTACTAGTAATGCTATTTCCAATGAAAACAATCAATAGACTAAACTGAACAGTTTGTCAAGCACTTTGCGTGCAACAAATATTTTCAGAATTTTTCGTTGAGTTAAACAAGCTACACAATTTATCAAACACTTGGTGTGCAATCAAAGTTTCATAGTTTTCCTTTGAGTTATGTTGATATAAAAAAGAACTTATAAGCAAATCAACACATAATTCAAAACAAAAACTAATCTTGTGGTTTATCAGAACCTGGAGAGTGGCCGAAGGATGATCCTCAGTCGGGCAGAGGAGAGAGGGGGTTGTACCTGCAAGGTACTCCAACGATCAAGTAAGAGCGGGAGAAAGAAGGCACTAGAAAAATATTAGGTATTGAGTAGTAAGTATGTGATACCTAGCACTCACGGGTGTGAGGGTTTATATACTGCCCCTGGTACATGGCCATTGGTTCCTGATTTCCTGCCTAGATATATGGGTCCGAAAAATCAGGTAATTACCAGGACTTGGTCAAACCATACAAATGTGCCCGTAACTAGTGTAACACCCCAATTCTACCCCAAGCAAATTATGCAAAACAAATCAGAGTTACAAAATTTCAATCATACAAATGAATCGGGACGTCATAAATTCTTCTAACAAATTCATTGCATTCATCATGGATATATAACACGTTTTTAAAACATCGGATGAACCATTAACATAACATCTTTCATTAAATAATTCAACAACTACGCAGCGGAATTCTTCAATAACATCTTTAAATAAAACAGCAACTTCGAAACATCTCATATTTAGTAAATAAACAATTTAAAGTCCAACAACTAAAAATCAGCAATCAAAAATCAGCAAGCATTCATCCCCCCGAGTGTTACATATCAAAGCAATGACACCGACTCGATCTATTAAAGGTTTACGACCTTCACTCTCGATTACCTGCACGTTACAAACATAGGGGCAACATTCAAACAGGAGGGGTGAGATATCTAACAATATAATAAAGCGCATGATAATTAATATGTTAAATTAGATTAACAATATCACCACTTCTCATCTCATAATCAACAATAATTACAGCGTATATACTCATTCATCAACATCAAATACATTTCATTATTCATTCATATAATGCGACTCAAAACTATGCAAATGCATGTGGTACCATTGGAGCAGAACTCCCATCTCAAAAATCTGCCAATTAATAGAGGCATCAACAAGGCATAGCCTTTATCTCAAAATTTGTCAATCCAGGCCATCTCAACGAGCATAAGCTCCATCTCAAAAATGCAATGTATGCGACTCATCATGAATGTAATGTCAACACTCAACCAACCACATCTCAATTATCTCAAAACAACAATGTCTCATAAACATCTCAGAACAACAACATCTCATAAACATCTCAGAACAACAACATCTCATAAACATCTCAAAACAACATCTCAATCATCTCAAAATAACAACATCTCATAAACATCTCAAAACATCTCAATTACAGGATCTCATAAACATCTCAAAATAATTTATTAAACATCATTTATTTATCAAACGTCATTGGTTCATCATAATTATCAAACACAACTTTAATGACCACATCTCATTAATAACTCAGTTGTATATCAATACTACAGTAATCCATACTTTTATTCTACTATTGTACATCATTATTGTCACTAATCCTTCTGTCATATTTCTAACAGCAGTCTCTAACATCTCATATTCATCATTCTGTCCAAAATCCAGCATAACTGCCAGTCACGGGAATTAATCCTAAATCCTAAATTAGTTACTAGGATTACACTTCTTATCCATTGTTTTAATCATCTAGAATAATATTCTTCGCGTTAGCTAATCAACACTTTGAATGACATCTCAAACAGCATCTTAAAACTCAAGTTATAGCAATTTAAAAACTGATTCTGTCAAATTAGTCAGTACGGGTCGACACAAAACTCTATGGATCGACTCATCCTGCTTCTCATTTACATCATGGGTCGACACAAAACCCTATGGATCGACTCATCATGACTTCAAAATGCAGCATGTATCGACACATGCATCGCACCGGTCGACTCATCCTAAGTATCACACACTCATGTATCGACACATCCTCTCTTCGTGTCGACTCATCCTGAGTCTTGTACTTATCATGCATCAACGCAAGCCCTCCTTGGATCGACTCATCCTGATTCTAACATCCTTCATGTATTGACACATCCAGCTTGGGGTCGACGCATCCTGCTACAGTCTACATAATTTACTGCGTTGTCTACTGTAATTTCACTACGAAAGTCATATTACAGTCCTACAAACCTCATCATAACCATTACAATTCATCACTTAACATTATACTCTATCACTACATCAATCAAACAACATGATAACATCATTATTCATCAAGAATTCATCAATATTCACCATACATCATTCATAACACATCCAATTCAGGAACAAACAGAAATTACATCTAACCCCACATATCAAATATCATGAACCCAATTATAAATTCAGAACCCCACCCTTACCTTGGATTGAAGGTCGCTCTATAATCTCCGGGTTGAATCTTTGTTCTTGTCGTCTCCTTCTATTTCCAGCAGCTTCACGTTCTCCTCAAATCCTTATTTTCTTCTTTCTTCTATTCTAACAACAAATAATAAAATAACCTAATATTCTATTATTCCTTAGTGGGCTCCAAACTTACACCCCCTTATTACATCTACTATCTCAAATTAAGCCCACCTTGATAATATTACACTTCTAATATTATTTCACCACATAATAATATTATACCTCTAATATTATTATTTCCCCACTTAATAAAATAAATCCAATTATAATATAACACTTCTTCACAAATGTTCCAAAAATAATTTAATTAAATAATTAATTAAATTACGGGCGTTACAACTAGCCGTTGGTTCCGGGGAGGAGGCTTATTGCGGGCATCTCTTTGGTCGGTCCTTGGTGGCCTGCACGACGCTGGAGTCAGGAAGACTAAGAAGATGCTTGACAGGCATCTTAGATCGGAGCTGGATCAAGAGGGAAATAGGGTGGTATTTCCCGACAGGTACGGGAAGTCCTAGTCATGGTCGGTGGGTGGAACCTATGAGATGTCTTAGACTGGGCCCACTCAAGCTTTCGAGCCAGTCTAGAACAGTAGCCCCCCAAGTCGTTGCTTTTGGGCACACGTGTGAAGAATTTGATGTCTGCTTGGAGGACGGGGAAATGAGCATTTTCCTGTTGTACTTCTTTGTCGAGGAGGTGAAACGTTTTCCATTGGGACCGTTGGATTTGGAGAGGTAGTGAGTTTTGGGAAACGTGTCAGTCGAGCAGTGCAAATTATGGCCTAGGGCTAGGGTGTCATGATGACGACCCTGGGGTTCCCAAGGCACGTGTTTTGTACGCGCGGGCTGTTTCAGCTATAAATATGAGAGGAATAGGGTGATTAGTATTTTTCACATTCTCCTTCAACTGCTCGTATTAGCTCGACAGTCGACCTCTAGCATTTTCTCAGTTTATTCGTTCACGGTCATCCTGTTTCGTCTCTTCTTCTTCTCTTTGTGAGTTTCCGTTCCTCTATTTTTGCATGTTTTAGCACTTTCGTTTTTTTGTTTCTTAGATATGAATGCGTTTAGGGTTTCGTTAGGGAGTAGATCGTTAGAGACCCTAGGTGGCGGATGCCGTTCTTGCGGCGCGTGGCTGCCAGAGCCGCCGTGGAGCTCTCTCAGGGGCCTGGCGGTGTGGTATAGGTGATTCATTTAGGGTTTGAGTATTTTCTGCAACCTTTGCCCGTTAGAGTACCTTAGTGGAGTTTTGGACTTTTTCTGTGTTTTGTGCCTGGCAGCGCACTTCAGTGAGGGTTCTGGACGGGGATGGGATCCTCTTCTCCCAACGCCCTTTCACATGTTTAGCGGTGGAAGTGTGGTTCTGGAATTGATGTCGAGCTCACCCTTTTCCTCTGCTTTTCAGGTGCTATGGCTGACGACGCGCATGTTATCATTTCAAGCGAATCCACGGAATCTTCCAAGAGCTCTTCGAGTGAGACCAGTGGTAGCTCGTCGAGCATATTAGAAATCTCTGTGGAGCAGCAAAACCTGGTGGATTAACAGATGGGGGAGTCCGACATACAAGCGACCTCTTTGGCACGGGATGTCCTATTTCCTCCTCGAGATGACGAGGATCCTCGAGATTAGGTAGCTAAGGACCCTTGGGAGTGGCGGTCATACTTTTACGAGCACGGGGAAGACGTTTTCACCGATGTTTACGTACACGAGGAGGGAGCTCGGGAGGAGTGGTCGTTGTATATCCCCGGGAAAGACAACAAGATTTGCTCAAGATACGAAAGGAGGCGGATTCCTATGTATGACATAGTTTTCTGGGAGATGGGTCTCCGTCTTCCTTTTTCTGACTTTGAAGTGGTAGTTTTTCGGCATCTGCATGTGGCCCCCTTTCAGTTGCACCCGAACAGGATTGCATTTGTGCGAGAATTCCAGATAGTGTGCGAATATCTGAAGATCGGGGCTACGATCCCGTTGTTCTTCTATTGTTTGCATATTCAGAGGAGCCAGACTGACGGGCGGTGGGGATGGGTCTCCCTCAAACATGGAAACGGGAAGTTGTTCAAGGCCTACTTGGAGTCTGTGCGCCATTTCAAAGACAAGTACATTTTGGTGCAGCCCACGTTGATGAAAGCGCTACTGAATGTTTTTAGGAGTCGGTCGTCTCTCAACGAGGACTGGACTCCTCGAATTAACGAGCTGGGGGAGCCCACCGCGATGCTGGTCGCAAAGTTCCCGTTCCATAGACTAGCAGACATTTCGAGAAGGAGCTAGGATCTTATGTTTGGAGAGAGGGGGATCTTGGGGATGAGTACATGTCGAGCTTCACTACTTTGACCTTGTTTGTTGCTCGAATTCCTCCAGTCCAGCGAGTCAGTCAAGGAGGTAGGCCAGCGTTGGACAAAAACGGGGAGATTGTGTTCGAGCCGGGTCTCATAAACTTCTAGGAGCTCCTTGGTAGCGAGGATCCCGTTAGATATCTGGGTATAGATTTTCTTTTTCCAGCATGTGATCGTCGTTTGTTTGACCCATCGTTTTACTGACTCTTGTTTTTTCTTTCTTTGTTTTGCAGAAAATATGAATCCTGCTCAACAACGTCTGGCTAAGACACTCTCCGCTCGGGCGAGAAAGGCCAAGAAGGATGCCCAGACTAGCGCGGGGCCAGCTCCTGCTCCTGGATCAGGTGGGTTGTCCTCGACCCCGTCCACAACTACTTTATTTTCGTCTATTGTTTCCTCGAAGGAGAAGAGGCCTCGACTTGAGGGGAGTGTTGACTTTACTGGGGAGATGGGAAAAGGGGCTTATGATATGCCTCCCTGCTGGCTGGAGAGGTCCTTTTTCGAGAGCACGACACTTCGTCTTCCCAGGGCCGAATCTCTCCTTCTCGAGGGAACGAGTCGCCCAGAAAAGAGGGAGACACTGGCTCAAGATGTTGGTGGCTTGATGCGAATCTTGGAGATGGTTGTGACATATATCGAGGGGAGTACATCCCAGGAGATGGAAATCAAGAACCTCCGAACCAAGTTGGCACTGACCGAGAAGGCCTTGGTCGATAAAGGCAAATCCCTAAAGTTGGCTGAGGCAAAGTCGGGGAAGTTGGCCAAGGAGCGCAGCGCCTTCATGCTCAAGAGCGAGAGTCTCGAAGGGAGGGTGGTGGCCTTGACCATCGAGCTAGCGCCCGCTGAAGACGAGCTAGAGGATACCAAGGACCTCAGGACTCAGGCCGATCTAGTAGCCTGTTTCCAGCTTGTAGTGGATGATGCTCAGGCTGCTTCTAAGGGGAGCTTCGACAATGCGGTGAATCAAATACGTGTGTTGAATCCCGGCGTTATGCTCAATACATAGGGCATGGGGGTTAACTACTATGTGGCTGACAGACAGATTTTGGTTCCTGACTACCTGAGGGATGTCATCGATTAACCAGCTGGGGATCTTGCTCGATTGTCGCCTATCATCGAGGGAGAAGCGGAGGGATGATCATTTATTTGTTTCGGCCTGCATGCCGTTTTTTGTAAAATACTTTTTGTTTCCCGGGCTATTTCCCGTTTATATAATATTCACACAATTTTGGCCCAAGTGGTCTCTCTATTTATTTTCCGGCCATTGGTCTCTTTGCTTTGAATATTTAATGTGTTATTTGCATGATTCTTGGCAAGTTAGCCCGATTAGGACTTTTGTATTTTGCTAAGTTTATATCAGGGATATGCTCGTTTTGTATGTTCGTCAGTGTGAGGAGACTGATCAAATCGCCGGGGTGAATGTCGAGCGAGAGCCAGAATCCAGGTCTCATTTTCGAGGGACTCGGGTTTGGCGGTGTGAACATCCCGTTGTGAGTCGGGCGTTCTACCTCATGGCACAAAGACTGTGGAGCTCGGTCGAGTTATCCACGACAGGATAAGGGTATGCTCTTCACCGAGAGGAACCTCGCCCATTCTACATAATTTGGGTGCTACGCTTGTGCCTAGGCGCGCACGCGTGGTTGGGTTCAGGCGGGTTTGTCTTATCGACCGGACCTGCCGACAACTTAGTGTTTTCAACTTTAGTGTTGTTTTAGCTTTTCAGTGTTCTATGATCAAACGAGCTATTCCTCTTGTAAATTTTTTAAGTAATATGCTCCGGTTCCTGTTTTGGCGTAGACGCGATAAGGACCTTCCCAATTCGCCGCGAGCTTGCCCTCGCGAGATTCTTTGCGATTTCTCTTCAGGACAACGCTGTCGACCTCTAAATCTCGACGTATCACCTTGGCGTCGTAGCGCATGGCTATTTTTTGTTTGAGTGAAGTCTCTCGCAAGGCCGCTCTCATTCTGATTTCTTCTACCAGGTCGAGCTCTTCTCTAAGGGCCACGTCGTTCATCTCCTTGTCGAGAGGTTCCTCCATTCGTCTGGTGGGTTCCCTGATTTCTATGGGGATAACAGCCCCCATCCCGTATGCTAGCCGGAATGGAGATTCCCCGATAGACGAGTGAGTGGTTGTTCGATACGCCCAGAGCATGTTGTGTAGCTCCTCGACCCATCGCTTCTTGGTTTCTTCCAACCTTCTCTTGAGGCCTCTGAGTATCACCCTGTTGGCAGCCTCGGCCTGGCCATTGGTCTGTGGGTGTTCAACAGAGGCGAAGTGTTGGGTCGTGCCAAGTTTTGTGACAAATTCGTGGAAGGTGTGATCCATGAACGGGGTCCCATTTTCGGTGACTACCGCTCATGGGATGCCGAAACTAGCCAGAATATTTCTTTTATAGAAGCGAAGGACATTCTGGGCAGTGATTTTGGTCAGGGCTTCAGCTTCTATCCACTTGGTGAAGTAGTCGACCGCTACTATCAGATATTGGTTCTGATTAGTTCCGACCGTGAATGGGCCGAGGAGATCTAGTCCCCACCATGCGAAGGGCTAGGGAGAGGAGAGGGATTTGAGCTCACTAGGAGGATCTAAATACATGTCCCCGTGTATTTGGCATTTATCGCATTTCTTCACGTGTTCTCTTGCATCGTGCTGCATGGTGGGCCAGTAGTATCCTGCCCGCAAGGCTTTCCTCGCGAGGGATCTTCTTCCCAAATGCTGACTGCTGATGCCCTCGTGGATTTCGAGCAGTATGCATTCCTCCATGCTTCGGTCGACACACTTGATGAGTGGGATGGAAAACCCTCTTCTTTAGAGTTTTCCTTCGACCAATATGTACGAGCAGGCCCTTCGTCTGGAGATGATTGATTCTCTCGGGTCGTCGGGGAGTTTTCCTTTAGTGAGGTAATTGTGTACGGGGGTAATCCAACAATCGTTGTTCCTGATGGAGAATACTCCTAGGGTGGCAGATGGTTTCTGGGTGCTCGGTCGATGGAGTACCTCTTGTATTACAGATTATTTCCTCCCTTCTTCTTTGTGCTCACCAGTTTGGATAAGACGTATGCACGGGCATTGTGTTTGCGAGGGATGTTTTAAACGTCCACAAACCTGAATTTATTTTTTTCCTCCTGGGCTAGGGCCCAATATTCTATGACTTGGTCGTTTTTGACCTGATATTCACCTCGGACTTGCGAGGCGACCAACTGAGAATCGGTGAAAATTTTTACTTTCTCGACTCCTAGATCTTCGGCTAGCCGTAAGCCTATGAGGAATGCCTCATATTCAGCTTGATTGTTGGAGGTCAAGAAAGGCAGAGCGAGGGAAACTTCAACCAAGGTCCCTTCCTCGTTCTCTAATATGATGCCCGCGCCACTTCCAGTCGAGCTAGAGGCACCATCGACGAAGATCGTCCAGCGGCACAAGCCTTCCGGATCCCCGGGTGAGGTCATTTCCGCTATGAAGTCGGCTAAGGCTTAAACCTTCAGAACTTTCCTGCTTTCGTATTGGATATCTAATTCAGAGAGTTCCAGAGACCACTTCAGCATTTTACCAACAATGTTTGGCCTTCCGAGCAACTATTTTATTGGTTGATCAGTCCGGACCACTATGGTGTGGGCCAAGAAGTAGTGCGTTAGCCTCCACGCAGAATTAACGAGGGCCAGGGCGAATTTCTCGATTAGTTGGTATCTTGCTTCCAGGCCTTGCAGGGCTTTTCTCGTGAAATAAATTGGCCTTTGTCCCTCAGGGGTTTCCCTTATTAGTGTCGCGCTTGTTGCCTTGGGGACGACAACTAGATAAAGGCGATAGTAGGATAAGACGGGCAGTTGCGAGAGCGCTCTTTTAAAATGGGCGAGGGCTTTCTTGCATTCGGGCATCCACTCGAAGGTGGCTTCCTTGCGCAGGAGTTTGAACAAGGGGAGCGCGTGCTGGGCGGGTTTTGCCACGAATCGAGAAATATAAGTGAGCATTTCGTTTAAGATCTGGATGGATTTCTTCAAGGTGGGCATCAGAAAGTCAGAGAAGACCCGACATTTGTCGGGGTTCGCCTTGATGGCCCTTTCTGTCAGATAGAACCCAAAGAACTTTCCTGCCCGTACACCAAAAGTGCACTTTTCCGGGTTGTAGCGTATCCGGCATTTTTGGGCTTGTTCGAACACTTTTTTCAAGTGGGCGGCATGGTAGAGCTCTTCAATGGACTTGACGATCATGTCGTCCATGTAGACTTCGAGCACGTCGCCTATTTCGTTGGAAAAGAATTTGTTCATCATGCGCTGGTAGGCAGCGCCTACGTTTTTCAAGCCAAAGGGAATTACGTTATAGTAATAATTTCCCGACTCGGTCATGAAAGCAGTATATTTCTTATTTGTTTTTGCCATGGGGAACTGGTTGTAACCAAAGTATGCGTCCATGAAAGATATCAGTTTAAAACCGGCCGAATTTTCGACCAGTTTGTCAATATTGGGGAGGGGATAAGCATCTTTTGGGCAAGCCCGATTGAGATCAGTATAGTCAATGCATATTCGCCATTTTCCATTAGATTTTTTAATGAGGACTACATTGGAGAGCCAGGTTGAGTATTGGGCTTCAGAAATAAAATGTTCCTCTAGGAGGTATTTTACAGCTAATTTAGCAGCCTGTGACTTCTCGATCGACTACTTTCTTCTGTGATGCGTTACCACCTTGACGGCGAGATTAATGGTCAGGTGATGGCATGCAACCTTCGGGTCTAAACTGGTCATCTCGATCGCACTCCAGGAAAAGAGATTAGCATTCTCCCACAGGCAATCTTTGAGTTACTTCTTCGCCAGGTCGGGGAGGTCCTCTCCGATCTTTACTCCCATGGTGGGGTCTTCTCCGAAGGGAACCAACTCGAAGTCGCCATCTGGGATAGGTTGTGTGTGACTTGAGGGCTTGTTGTGGCCAGCAGAGGAGGTTAACCCTTCGTCTTGGACCATAGGATCCTTCCCTTTCTTCCTTTGGTCGACCCTGTCTTCCATGGAGAAGTGACTGTCGAGGTCAATAGTGTCGACCCTCGGCAGCGGTTTGGATTCCTCAGAGCTGGAGGGCAGCATGGCTCCAATGGTTGTTCGAGGCTGGGAGTTGATGGAGGTGAGGCCCTTCGCAGAAGCTTCAAAGCACCTCCTGGCTTCTTGGATGTCCCCGTGAAGAGTGGCAACCAAACCTTCAGCCGTGTAGTATTTCATCTTGAGATGAATGGTGGAGGGGACCGCAATGAGTTCGGCGAGAGTGGGTCTCCCGAAGATGCATTGGTAGAGAGATGGGTAGTCCACCACCAATAATTGGATCTTGATGGCTCTGGGCGTTATTCCCCTGACAAAAGTGACGATCAGCTCCATATACCCCCATGACTTCGTGCTGGCCCCATTGAAACCTTAAAGATTAAAACCCACATAGGGGGTTAGGTGGCTGCCGTTCAACTGCAAAGTGTTGAACAATTGGGCGTACATGGTGTTTACCAAACTGCCCTGGTCGACCAAAATGCGACACACGTCAAAGTTATCCATCCGAGCTTTCACGAGTAGTGGGATGCTCGAATTCAGGGCTCCTCCCAGTAACTCTTTCTTGTAGAATGTGAGGGGGTGAGATCCTCCTCAAAACTTGTCGAGCGTGGTGTCTATCTCAGAGTTGGCCTCGATGAGTTGGTCGAACCTTCTCTTCACCGATCCGACCGTATGCCTGTTGAACCCTCCGCCGAAAATGACCATGGCAGCAGGAAAGGATTCCCACAGACCGTGGGTGGAGAAGTATAGGGGGACGTCCTCCATGTCCGGAAAGTAGAAGTCTTTCAGCTGCGAGATGCTCAGGGCGACTAGAATGGTGTCTAGATCGGGGGATTTCTTCCTTCCCTCGACATTCTTCGTCTCTGGTGCTTCATCATGGGAAGCTTCTTTTTTCTTGTACTGCCTATGGTTCTCGTCTCTAATTAAAATTTCAATTGCATCCTTGAGGTGAATGCAATCCTCTATGTTGTAGCCGTTACTCTTGTGGAACCTGCAATATTTTCTTTTGTCGGTTCCTGGCTTCGAGGGCGTTTGTCGAGGGAAGCGCACCCTGGCTTGTTTGAACTCATAATTAACGCATTCAGAAAGAATACGCTCCCTCGAGGTTGTCAGGGGGGTGTAGTCGTGGAAGCGATCGACCGACCCCTTGTAATCTTTTGGGTTACGAGATCAATCCTCCCGTTTCTTCTCCCCCCAACGGGATGTCGAGGGCTCATCATTCTTTGAGGGTCTGGCACTCTCCCTGTGCTTGGATTCCCGGGCGCTGTTGGCCGCCACCTTCTCCCCGTACTCTTTTTACGCCCGGGCCTCCAGGAGAATAGAATCGAGTGTGGCTGGTGTTTCTATGCCCACGGCCTTGGCAAAGTCGCTACGGAGATGGAGCCTGCACTTGAGCAGGTATTTCTTCATGTTGTTCGTTATCGGGACCTGGACCGCTTCTTTGTTGAAGCTCTCAATGTACGCTCACAAAGATTCGTCTCTGATCTGTATGATTGCCTCGAGCGAAGCTTTTAATTTAGGATGTCGGCGGGAGGCAGTGAAATGTCTTGAAAACATCTTCCCGAGCTTTTTCCATGAGGTGATGGATTCATCGGGAAAACTTTTGTACCATGCCATCACCCCTTTCCTGAGAGTAGTTGGAAAGATCCTGAATTTGATGGCGCCCCTGACCCTTCTATAGTCGAGGAGCGCATTGATGTTCTCGATGTGCTTGTTAGGGTCTGTCGTGCCGTCGTAGGTCTCTAGAGTGGGCGGCTTTTCTAGGCCGACGAGGAGTAAAGCTTCAGTGATCTCCCTGGATAGTGGGCCGTGGGGCTCGTCATCCTCACTGTTGATAGGATATGGAGAAGGAGAGTATTAATTTCTCCCCCGTCGGTCGTCGCGGTTCCTTTGAGGGGAGGAGCTCCTTCATTTTTGTTTTGGCTCGGTAGAGGGCAATCGAGCGCGGTCGATCTACCTGTTTTCCTTCCTCTTCTTGAACGAAGGGGAGTCTTGATCTTGGGTAGGAGGTGTGCGACTGTGTTTCTTGAAGAAAGAAACACCACACCTTTCCTTCTTGGGTGGTGGACCATGATCGCACTAAATCGCACTATGTTTCTGACTCAAATATCACATGTTTTCCTTAGTTTTTATTATCATTTTCTCGTATTATATTCCTTTTTCCTTTGTTTTCAGGATTCTTGTCATTTCAGAGCCTTCTGTGAAGAAACGAGCCAAAACGCCAAGAAATTAGGGTTTTTCAAGATATTCTGCACTTATGGCGTTCAGCGCCGCGCCGGCTACAGGGAACGTGATGACGTGGCCCACTTTCACCCAGAGACCAACTGCCACGTTCCCACGATCTGGCAGTTCCAGCCACCGCGCCCACGGCCACTGCCACCGCGCCCGCGGCCTTCACAAAAGTTTCCCGCTCAGAAGAAGTTGAGGGGCATGCTGGTCTTTACGCATCTCAAGGATCCTCTATAAATAGTTTTCGATTTTCATTTTTTAGTTGGATCCAAGCTTAGTACAATCTTAAGCCATATACTATCAGTTTCTGTAAAGTAATAATCTCTTCACATCGGGGAGTTATTGCGGTGTAGATTGAGTTGTAATCGAGTCTTGGAGCACTTTGGTTGAAGTTCATCATACCAGCCTTACCATTCCGCAGATTTGTATCAGATTCAAGTCTCCGACTGGAGCAAGGTTCTATTTTATTGCATTTCTTTACTTATAAATGCTCTTACCATAGTCTACACGTTTTATAGACTCTAAATGCTCTTACCATAGTCTACACGTTTTATAGACTCTAAATGCTCTTACCATAGTCTACACGTTTTATAGACTCTAAATGCTCTTACCATAGTCTACACATTTTATAGACTCTAAATGCTCTTATCATAGTCTACACGTTTTATAGACTCGCACTTATTATGTCTGGCTAAACTATAAAGGTTTGGATGTAATGATTGTCATCATGGTCATGTTCCAATTATCATGCTAGTGAAAATACTCTGCGGATGTTTTGCTTTTAACTTAAGTCAATTATGTTTAAATGTTTATTGGGTAAGATCGAAAGCCTTCCAAACTAATGATACGACTTGATTATTATTTAACCAAACAAAAAGAGCGAAAGCCGTTGATTGGTTAAATAGGAATCATTGACCTTTTTAGAAAACGATTTTGAAACTATTTTCGAACGCGTTTGTAGGTTTGAAATCTGACTCTTGGTCAAAAGCCAAAAGTCTCTTTAAGTTAATCTTTCCAAGTAAAATTACTTTTCTGTTAAGTCAAAACTATCAATTTCTTAAAAATAGGTTTACCTCTTTAACGCGGAAGGCACCCTTTATATGTGACAATAAAGGAATTTAATTTAAAGAGTAAATTCGGTTCTTAGTAGTCAAAAGCTACAAGTTCCCGTTAAATTGATTCTTTGCTATCAATAGAAAATACTGCCCCATAAGTAGTTTCATCTACGCATGACCGGACCAATATCTGATTACATGATTTACATTCCAACCTGTCTTTTAAACTGTTATTTACCTCGCTCATTTACTTTGTTGCACTGCACTCACATCAATATTCTTGTTCACCTTAGATAAGCACCTTAGCAATAGAGTTAATAGATTGACAATTGGTCTCTGTGGATCGATAATCTTATATATTACTTCGATAGGCTGTGCACTTGCAGTACTATATTTAGGCTATACGTTACAGATCCCCATCAGACCACGCCTGGGTGGTGACGCGTTGGAGGAACTTCGTCTTCGGGTCCTCCGGGAAGGAGATTTTGAATGTCTGTTTTCTAAGGCTCATATCCTTTGGTTTTGTTGAAGGATGAGGGCGTTGGTCTGATTTAGGGCAGCGAGCAGTGCTTCCATGACCGGGTCGGTATTGAGAGGAATAGGAACCGGTTGCAAGATTTCTGGAAGTTCCTCAGTGGGATTCTTGGAACGTCCTTCATCCAAGAGCAGGTCGTCGCCATTCCAGGCGTCAGTGGAATCAAGGGACGCAGTTTTTCCATCATGGAGGCCCAGGTTATCCTCAAGGCGAGGGTGTTCCTGGCTTCCATCAGTCTTGCGAGCAGGGGAAAAGACAGTCTTTCCAGAATGGTAAAGATCGTTATGGTCGACCGTGATACGAGAGGTGGATCTTGAAAGAAGAATTGCTTTTATCTTAGGTTTCGAGGGAAGAAATATGGGGATAGCAGTTTCTCAACGACGGCGCCACTGATCTTGCAGTTGATCAGAACCTGGAGAGTGGCTGGAGGATGATCTTTAGTCGGGCAGAGGAGAGAAGGGGTTGTACCTGCAAGGTATTCCAACGATCAAGTAAGAGCGGGAACAAGAAGGTACTAGCAAAATATTAGGTAGTAAGTAGTAAGTATGTGATATCTGGCCCTCACGGTTGTGAATGTTTATATACTGTCCCTGGCGTGTGGCCATTAGTTCCTGATTTCCCGCCTAGATACGTGGGTCCAGAAAATCAGGTAACTGCCAAGACTTGGTTCTAGGGAGGAGGCTGATTGTAGGCATCTCTCTGGTCGATCCCTAGTGGTTTGCACGACGCTGGAGTCGGGTAGACTAAGAAGATGCTTGACGTGCATCTTGGATCAGAGCCGGATCAAGAGGGCAAGAGGGTGGTATTGCCCGACTGGTGCGGGCAGTCCTGGTCATGGTCGGTGGGTGGCACCTATGACATGTCTTAGATTGGGCCCACTCAAGCTTTCGGGTCAGTCTAGCACAAAAATAGTACTGGAAAATTCTTACGCATCGATAAATTACTTAATGCTATTTGACAGATGTATGAAAATTAAAGCAAGTAAAGCAATAAGAGAAAAGAGACACGAGTATTTGTTTTCACAGTTCCCCACTTTTGTGGTCGTGTGTGGGTACTCCTGCGCCTAATTTTAATAGAATTAAGATAAATCTTACTATACAAAAAGTTGATACAAGAGAAGTGTTCAAGAGAAACTCCACAATTCCTAATGCTTATTATTGATTTAACCCATTAACTTCCTTTGATCTTGAGAAAGACCAAGACATAATAGCTGTCAATTGGTTATCTGCATCTTGCTACTCCTTTGCGTACTTTATATCCAAATCTTTCTGATGGGGTATTTTGCAAGTGCATGAAAAGTATCAGAGTAATATAAAGAGTTTTGAACCCACAGAGACCAATGGTCAAATATATCATTTTCTACCATTACGGTGTTTATCTAAGACTCATTAAATAAAGATTGGAGTTGTGCAAATAAAGTAAATAAAATACTTGAATTAATATCAGAAATGTAATGTTGGAATATGGATCTCATCAATTCATTGATACTCTTGTTGTTCATAAATTGAATTACAATGGGATAACATTTTCTTCTTTCTAAAGAATTAATTGAACAGGAACCGTTGTTGTCACGTAATCAAAACTGGATTTTACTCTCTAAATTATATTGTCCATTATCACGGTGTTAGGCGCCGTTTGTGTTAAAGAAGTAAAACCTATTTTAAGAAATTTAACTCTTTTACTCAGATGAAAAATTGTTTTGATTGAAAAATAATACTTTAAATGGTTACCGATGTTCGCTCGGCCAACAGTACCTTAAACTTACAAATACCTCCGAAAATAGGTTCAAAAGTATTTTATTAAAATACTTACATTCCTAATTAATTAACAAATAGCTTTCGCGATTTTTATCAATTAAAAACTAAACAACTTATCTTTTGTACCATATAGCTTTCGATCTTACTCGGTGTATAAATGGTTCTACTTTCGTAGTAATCGACAAAGTTAAGTTTAGAAAAGTTATGATTAAAACCAAAATAGCCCCATAAGCTTTTCTCAAGAACAATAATGACGGTCCTCACATTCCAACACTTCTAATTTAGCTAGACCTGATTACGGTAAACAAACAAACAATTGTAGAATAGGGGATTAAACATAATGGAGAATTTGATAAAAGTTGTTTTTGAAATATAAGTTGCAAGGAAATAAAGGCGAGGAAAGTAATTGAGAAGAATGTAAATTGCGGGTAAATAAAATTGCAAGGAAATAAAGGCGAGGAAAGTAAAGGCAGAAAATAAATTGCAATAAAAGTAAATGAACTTGGAATAAAAATTAGAATGTAAAACTAAATTAAGAACTTCAAATAATGGCAGCAAAATTGTTTGATCCAAACATTACACAAATTATAAGTCTAAGCACTATAGGTATAATAGTTCCCCGATGTGTGAAAACTACTACTTTTACAATGATAATTTATGCCTAAAACTATGAAAGAACAAATTGTACCAAAACTTGGATGCCTTTAAAATTAAGGCTAAGTGCTTTTTATAGCGAAAACTAGTAGAAGTTACTTTAAGATTCATGTGAGGAGTAGTTGAGATAATGGGAAGTTGGAGATGATGAAAATAGTCAGAAGAAGTTTGGAGAAAGTAAAAATAATGGGAAGTTGGAGAAAGTGGAAATAGTGGGAAGTTGGAAAAAGTGGAGATAATGGGAGACCAAGCCAAGCTATTTTGTAACCGCTGCGAAAATGAATGGATGGCGAACACCACCTTCACAAAATGAGCATGACTTGGTCTTATGACCGTTGGTGCGTGAACACGTCAAGGTCACCCCTATATATATATGAAGATTAATGAAAATATATATAAGGTGAAAAACATATATGAAGATGAAAAACATGAAGAAGATTAATATAAGTAAAATAATATAAGGTGTTGATGGTGGAAAAATATTCTAGAATTTTAATAGACCGTCAAGATTCAAAAATGTAAAATTTGTCCAAAAGATCCAATAGTTAAAATCAAAAAATAATAATAAAATTTATGATACTCATTAGTGTCTCACGACATTTAAAGTTAAAATTTTATCTAATATGAAATCTTAAATTAAGTTAAAAGACCAAAAGATGTCTTTAAGGCTCTGTTTGGCAAAAATAGTGGTTGGTTGATAAGTTAACTGTTAGCTTATAGCTTATAACTTATAGCTGATGGTTGATGACTTATAACTTATAATTTAATTCAAGTGTTTGATAAGATTAGCGGTTCAATTTGTTGATAAATGAAAATGACATAAAAGACATTTACTATATACTTGTTTTATTTTAAATTAAAATAAATTATAAAAGTATTTACCGTGAATTTTTGTAAACAAGCGCCAATCTTTCAAATTTATTATTTATGTTACTCAGAGAACCGACTAGATTGACCATATGACATGTGCGTAGAATTTCTTAAACCTTCTTAATAATATTTATTTTGATGGTAACTGGAACTTTAAAAGTAATGCAGAAATGGTTGATAAAAAGTGCAGGAATGTAAATTGACTTCGACGGGAAATGTAAAGGAACAAAGATGATATTGAAATAAGTAACTTGGTGTTGAATAAACTAAATGATTCATACGTACATTTATCAAAAAATTCTTTTCATAATAACAGTTAGATACTTCAAGAATTTGTGACTTTTAGTACAATGTGAATGCCTAAATAGTGATCCTAAGACCCTTAATTATACTAATTCAACACTAACGGTAGCAAACAGTCATTTCCTCTAAAGATGACACGTCCTCATATGCATGTACTTCGACCCTCCTATGCTTCCACGCGTCTTCAAGAATGGATAAGGCCAAAAAACGGTTAATAGCCTTGTTTCAAAGCAATACACGTCGAAGCCTCAATTGGAATTACTTTGTCGAACTTCTTTCCAACTTAGGTAAAAAATATGCTAAGTCCCATACTACCATCATATGAACAAAGCTTCCCTTTAATTTGTTTTAGCGAAAAACTTCCATAAGTCTCTTTTTGATCGAATTTGCTTACTTATTCCAAAGACATTTCTTATCCATTATTTCAAATGTTTTGGACCGTTGAAATTCCAGCTAAGAAATTTCCCCAAAAAATATTCTTTTCGAATACATAAAGAAAGGGACATTTTTTGATTATTTTGATGCAACTATAATTTCAACAGCTATGATGTCATAATCATCATGACAATGTTTTTCAAACGTCTCATCAAGACGTGCAAGAGACTGCAGAATTCAGAACTTCATCATTTCCCTTACTTTGTAGGGAACATCGAGGTAGCTGAAAAGTTAACCAACATTTCATCCTTTCAAAAACAGACACGCGTCCCACTACTAAACCATTTGTCACAAAGAGAATAACAGAAGTGTTTCTTCTTCCCTTTATAAATAGCCTTAATCTCTCACATTTCATACTTTTCACACTCCTATTTTCCAAACTTCTAAGCTTGTAGAAACTATCAGTCTTTTCTTTTTCAGATAACACAGACTCTTCATCTCCAAAACTTCAAACTTCAACAATGGCCCTAGGGAACAACAAGGATGCTAAAAAGAAATAATCTTCAACGTCCATTACCTATATCGCAAAGCCATCATTGGTAGGAAATCAAGAATATGTTCCTGAGCCTCCTCTCCAGGAAGAGAAATGCAAAATCTATCAGTCTCGGGTACTCATTCCTCTAACCATATCTGGTGAAAATTATGCATACATGGGCCCTTTGTCTGGCCCTAATGCTAGTGAAAAACTCAAAGAGTTTTTCCGTGTTTATCATCACACAAAACCCTTGGCTAGCAAGAAGAAAACAAATGATAAAGGTAGTGTTAAACTCGATACTCGAAAACATGTAGATGATCAAGCGAAGTATTCTACTAACGCTTCTAAACTGGATAATCCCATTATTCTAGATTATATGAGAAACACCCTTAGAGTGTTTCACTCTTGCCCCCTTGATGAAAGATCCTGAACCATACCTCTCCGGGCTCGCTAAGGTCGAGAAAAATAAAGGCCCATTCTGGAAAGAAATGGAGATTTATGACATGGGTCAATTGTCAAAATTTGGTCTAGGCTATAGACAAAGTATGTTAGTAGCTTCATTATACTTCTGAGACGCTTCTCACAAAATCTTCAATTACCCTTGTGGAATGATGACCCCCACTCTTTTTGATATTGCTGCAATAATTAGCCTTCGACCCACTAGAGAAACTTTCGACCTATTTGAGATGGACGGTGACGCTATCAACTTCACAGGAAACAAAGCCACATTCACCCATTATATAGTTGATCATCATGACAAAACAATTGAGGGGGTCTCTAACGAAGAACATATTGCCTTTTTGGCGGTATGGCTATCACGCTATGTCTTTTGTTTGAGCTCTCTTCAAGTAGCAAAAATAATTCTCACCATGGATAACCAACTATATGTTGGAAACAAGTTGTGCCTGAGCCAAATATCCTTGGGTTTTCTATATGAGTCTTTAGAAGTATCCGTCAAAATCCTAAAGACTTACAAGTTAGGGGCAAACATTCTATTTGCTGGCTAATATTGGCTACTCCAATTATGGTTAAATGCCACCTTCGAGCCTTCACTCCCAACATGAAACATAATCAACAAAGAGGATGAGAGGATAAAGAACAGGAGGGTTGAAGGGACAATACTGGTCCAATTAACTTATCTCTCCTTGTCGTGATTCTTAATTTCTGATTGTCCCCTCAAATTTCTTCCTTTCTTGTTTCGTAGGTGATGGCGGCAGATGGAAGTGTAGCGGCAGTGTGGCGAAGAACCTTAGGGTTTCAGATGTTGAAGCCCTAAACTTCTCTTCTTCTTCTTTCTACCTCCCAAATTTTCTCTTCGTAAAATTGTTCGTCCAAATTTCTCCTCCTCCCTAGGTCTTTGATTATAGTGTTTATATAATGTAGATTAGAGAACAAATTAGGAAGTTTTTATTGGATTGCTGTTACAAATTATTGATTGAAGGTTGATTAGGAATTTTTTAGATCAGTAATTGATTTGAATTGTGTAATTTTTTTGGACAATTGTATTGTAATGGAAAGAATTTGAATTGATTAGATTGTATTTGATTTAATTGTAATTTTATTCGATTGTGTCTTTTTTAGAAAGATTTGATTTTGATTTCAAAAAGTGTGTTTTTCTTTCTAGATCTTTACACTTATTGTTCTTTTGGATTTTGGACTTGTTGAAGAACAGGGTCGCTGGCTGAAACTTGTTAGGGTTTCAAAACCCCTTTTTCTTTAATTTTGACTTTTATTCAACACGTATCAAAAAGGAAAATATCTGATGATTTTTTTATAAAATAAATAATTTGATAAACACAATTTTATGTTAATAATAATAATAATAATAATAATAATAACAATAATAATAATAATAATAATACGACAATACTAGTTATAATAATGTAAATGTAATTAACAATAATTAAAATAAATAATACTATTTATTATATTAATAATAATTTATACTAATAATAAAAACCAGCTTGACTTTGGCAAAAATCATGGGCCTCTAAAAGAATGGGCTCTCTGCAAAAATATAAAACCCCCTTTCTTCCTATTTATCAAGTTGAACAACAATTTTTAATGGGCCTTAACCTTAATGGGCTTCTGATTAGAAAAAAAAAACCCTTATACTTAGCAATACATCCCTCTTTCTATTTATTCATTAAATTCTAAATGGGCTAAAATATATCCAACAAATACACCTCCCTTCTTAATTGTAAGAACCAATTTAATGGGCCATCAGACTTTGATGGGCCATCTTGAAATAATACACCCCTTTATAAACTTAAACCCTATAATAATTTGACAATAATCTAAACCTTTATAAATGTGATAACTTTAACAGGGGATAAATTGTTAGAAATCTATATGGAAAATTTGAGGTATGACACTTCTAGAGATTTGTCGAATCTCGACGTAACTGCCCCAAATTGACTGAATGTTACATCCTCTTTGCTTAACAACTTCTTCTCGGAAACATGCCCTTTGTTGATATTCAAATGTAAACTTCCTTGATTTCAAGCATTTGTTTTACAAGCAGAAAATGTATATTCTGAGAATGAAAATTCTAGTGCAACAATTATGTAAGTCTTGAAGATTTTATTAAAAAAAGGTCACCAAATATCTTTGGCTGACGACGTACCAAGAACATTTGCAAGAACATTCTTAGTCAAAGACATGCAGATTATACTCGAAGCTCTCAAATCTAGTTCCTCCCACTTCTCGTTGTTCATTTTGGAAATGTTTCCTTTCAACGCCTCGTGTGATCCTAATTGTATCAAAACATCTTGAACTTGAATTTTTCACAAGCCCAAATTGATTCTTCCATCAAATTTCTCTAAACCAATCGTCACTGCACTTGAAAACACTTGACATTGCAACCAAAGCCTTTCCTGCAACAAACCAAAATTTTACCAACCAACACAAAGTATAAAATTTCTTTTCTTATGTGGAAGATCAGACAAAACATCAATCACAAAGCATACTAAAATTTATACCCACCAAACTAAGGCTCTTGATACCATTTGTTGGGGAGTCCGGGGAAGTCGGGAGCACAAATGGAACCATTGCTCCAGGACCACAAGAGAGGGAGACATCATATCTCAACCCAAAACCTTAAGGTGTTAGGTAAATGGATCTTCTCTCGTATAAATCCATAAGTCCAAAAAAAATCTTAAAGTGTTTTTTACTAGCGCATCTTGTAAAGAAAAACTTGAATCCTATATATATCATTGGGCTCCCTCTTCCTTTACAAAAATAAGCGACATGGAACTTCTTCAACATGTATATTTTCAACTAACCCCAACAAAATAGTAGGAATCAAAGTTGATTCCCACAAATGGCGCTATTGTTCTGTTGTGGAATAAAAAATATATGTAGTTGGTGAATTGCTCATCTTAAACGGTGACTATAATCTTCTTTACGGCAGCGTGGGTTGGATCTGCATGGTTAATCCTCCAACGCCTAAGTCAGTTCAAGATTCAAGATGAGTATAGTGAAAATAGAGATCAGAGATTGTACCTTATTCTTAGCGTGTGAGCTAATTTTATACTTTTGGTCAAGTGAAATAAATTTGAGATAGATTAAGTCTTGGTCAATTGGGTCTTTGGTCGGTTCAAAATACATTAAAAACAACTTTAAAAGGTCAACACTCATAAAATTCATAAATTGGTTTGATTATGGAAAATATCAAGCATTACATGTTGCATATTCCATGATCACATGTCTTGGCAGTGTGCTCGCATTGTAATTATAATTACTACACAATTGTGTGAAATATGTAAAAACGAAAAACTACTCGATGTATATAAAGATCAATTCATGATTGTGTATTAGCCTTCATATAGTCTATCACAATAAGTGAATGAATAGAAATCCTTATAGTCGTCTAAAATCTAATCATATTCATATTGAAATGAATTTAAGAGAGAAGAGTCAATAAAAAAGATGTACGTTGTGTCGAAACTATGGGACATAACAAAAGAAATTATCTACGCCTAGCAACAACAACAGAACCAGTATAAAATAAGACCAAAAATTAATGTTATATGTATACCTTAACAAATGAGTATGAAGAAAATCTTGAAAAAGAATTTGAATTAACGTAGCAACAACAATAAAATCAGTTTCGAAAATTTATTGTATGAATATTTGATGTTGATTTATGTTGAAGATGAGAGATTTGAGAGTGTTTTTTGATTTAAAAAGATAAGGGATTTTGTTGAAGAGAAAGAAAGAATTTTAAAAATGAAAGTTATTGGTTTCTGGAATATGGGGGAGAAGTTGAAGCGGTGGAATATACAGGAAGGTTGTTGGGTGAAATTCACACCGCAATATTTAATGTCGTTGGGAATTGCGGCGTGATTTTTATCCCGCAACGTATGTGTCAGAAAAAAGTGTTGAGGCATGAATTTCACCCAGTAAAGTCTGAACAAATCAGAACGGTCACCTGTCCTACTGACGACTCATTAATTTTCCCATTTTTCTTAAAATCATTGCGGCGTGTTTTTTATTTCGCAATTTACTTTTCAAAAATTTTAAATTTCCCACCATCAATTGCGAGATGAAAAAGCGATATAATTTTTCAAATTTTTTTTTGTGTTGCAGGGTGAATAACACCCAGCAAATACATTATTTTGCGGGTGATTAACACTCAGCATATTCACCCCGCAACTTTAATGTTTTCTTGTAGTGTACACACCTAAAACATTAGTTTGTTCGGTTAATTACTATTGTTATTAGCTTAAATGATTCTAAAATAATACAAAATATTTTAAATTTTAAATTTCCCACTATCAATTGCGAGATGAAAAGACGATATAATTTTTTTTTAAAATTTCGTGTCACGGAGTGAATAACACCCAACAAATATATTATTTTGCGGGATGATTAACAGTGAGCATATTCACCCCACAACTTTAATGTTTTCTTGTAGTGTACACACCTAAAAAATAAGTATGTTCGCTTAATTAATATTGTTATTAGCTTAATTGATTCTAAAATAATTAAAAAATGTTTTAACTTTTAAAATGAATATTTAAATACAAAATATTAATATTTGATAAAAATAAATGATAAAATATTAAAAGAGGTAGTTGTGGAGTATATAATTGGAAAAGGGGAATAAATGTGTTAATGATCTTTCTAAGGAACATATACAATATAAAAATTATTTAATTGGTGTACATTTACCCACAATTTTCTATGGATAACTTAAAAAAACCAAAATAATAACAAACCTTGCTATAGCATAACCATTTCCAAAGCTTGAAAAGATAACAAGACAATTTAATATCATCTTTAAATAGTAACTTATTTGTGCGTGCAAACAATCTAGCAATCAATCCATATATAAATAACAAAAAACTCGCTTAGGCTTAACAATTTTCGAAGCTTGAAATGAAAAAAATAATGAAACTTCAAACCCTAATTATTCAAATAGTTCTTCTAATGACTTTTGCTGCTGCATGGAAACAATCTCCACCATATGGTTATACTTATAGCCCCCTTATAGACATCAACGAATACGTCATGGAAATCGCCGATTTCGCCGTCGTTGAGTATAACAAAGTAAGTGGTACGAAGCTGACCTTAAATAAGGTCTTCACGGGTGAATCATCACAGGTTAACGAAGGGATCAACTACCGCCTCACCCTCTCTGTCTTGGGCGAATATTTCGTTTCTAACATCTATGAAGCTGTTGTGTGGGAGAGTCCGTTGTTTCCTTTTCGAATTCTTATTTCCTTTATAAAAAATTAACATCACATATGATTTTATAAACAATCGATCATAATTTTTTATTAATTAAAATTAAAATTTATCTCTCTTATTTTAATATAACATAGTGAATATCACGTATGATTTTTTTAAATCAATCATAATTTTTTATTAATTAAAAATAAAATTTATCTCTCCTATTTTATCACAACATTGCGGTCATCTTATTGTATTATTCCATATTAATGTAATGGATTGTATTGTCTTATTATTATTGTTGTTATTTTGTAAATTAGATGATTAAGGGAGTGATATACTTTCATCAAAATCTTGGTTTTATTGCAGGTTACAATATCTACTTTTGATTTGTTAATCAAAGGTTTATAATACTTACTTTGACTTGTTAACTTTAGAGGAGTGGATATATTGCAAACTATTGTTAATAAACTTTTTTTTTTCCTTTTTCGTATTCATTTTTGCATTTATGTTTGACTGCATCAATTTGCTTGCCCGTAATTTTTTTCTCTCCATTTATGTACGTATAAGGGTACGTGTACACACAAGTAACATAAGTGATTAATTTTAATTAAAAAAAAACTATTTCTCTCTTCTTTTTTTTTTATACATCTTTTCTTAGACACATAAAGATGTCTTGAAACAATATTGATTAAGAAAAATAAAAACTACTAAATTTGATCACAACAATTTAACATTTTTTAATTTTTTATAGTAGATAGATAATTAAAGGTTAAATAGTAAATAATATCTTGTTTGTTTTAGGTGGAAATTGGATTAAAATTGAGTACAAGGTATTCCTTCCATAGTAGAAGAGAACAAACTAGCAAAAATTTGAATATAAAATTACAAGATAAACAATTACCCGGATTATAAAGTCAATCCGACCAAAGATGAGGAATATGACTTTTGAATTTAACTTGGTATCTAATGTTGATCCCTTTTACAATATTCATCCAAAATCCCTTCTTTAAACTAAATGTTATTTTTAGAGTTGAAAATATAAAAATATAAGAGAATCTCTTAATTACACTCTTACACTCTTATGTTTGTGAAGTAGATTTTTGAATATTTTAAAATAACTTTCGGAGATACATCTTTGAACGCACTCTAAATTAATTTTTAAAGTATTTCATAAATGCATCTCATTTGAATGTTGTATTTAAATATTTAGTGATATTTTCAGATATGCATAAGGAAAACAATTATTTCAGAGTTGATTGTGCATAAAGAACTTTACACACGACTATATGGAAAAAACTTATCTCCGAAAACACCATTTGATAAAATTTATGATGCTTTTGTTTCATGTGTTAGCAACTACGCATCAGTTGCAAAGTGGACGCGTTAGCGGTCACACAACTATACGATTCAATAGATATGTATCTATTCAACATTTTATCGTGTTTACTTTTATCGATTTAATTTTTTTTCATGTTTCTATGATATTGATTCTGTTTATTTTTTATTCTGCATAATTCAGATATGCATATCCGAAAAATATTTATTTTTAAATTAAAAAACAGCAGAGTTATTTCGGATATGCAGATCCGAAAATCCCATATTTTCGTAAAAAAGGTGAATTCAGAGATTAATACTCGAAACATGTCCTGGTTGGTGGTAGGATAAGAATTCTTGAGTTTAAATTACTCCAAATCTTCTATAAATAGGGTCACCACACCATTTCTTCAACATCACAC
Organism: Vicia faba; assembly: GCA_948472305.1. Taxonomy (NCBI): domain Eukaryota; kingdom Viridiplantae; phylum Streptophyta; class Magnoliopsida; order Fabales; family Fabaceae; genus Vicia; species Vicia faba. The sequence goes on along the minus strand of OX451739.1, from coordinate 1,632,069,689 downwards.
ACCAAAAACAGAGATGAGTCAAATATATCCTCACCTTGCTTTTGTTTACTTCAGTGGTAAAAAGTCGACACTTCAATTTACCATACTGAATTATCTCTTGCAATATCTAGAAAATTGAAAAGTAGTCAAACTCGAGTATCGTTCACCCTCACTTGACACTGAAGGAAAGATAAAGTCCAACCATTTTGCACTGAAGATGGATGAAGATTTAAAGGTTATGTGGATTACTTTCACCAATACTCTACTAAGGGTCCGATTGAAGTGGATGCAAAGTTTCAAAGATCGGGATAAAATGTTATCAAAATGTTGCAACGTCCTCATCTACCTGTTTATAACAATATGTAATGTTAAATTTATATTCCACTATCTATGTAATTTTGACTATCTATGTTAAATCTATGTTAAGTTGCTTTGGTTTTAAGGTTTTTGACTTTGCTTGGAAGTTAGTGGTTATTTCAGATATGTAATGTTAAATTTCTATTCCACTATCTATGTAAGTTCGACTATCTATGTTAAATATATGTTAAGTTACTTTGATTTTAAGGTTTTTGATTATGTTTGGAAGTTAGTGTTTATTTCGGATATGTGTGTCTGAAATCTATTATTTGGTGGCTTCAGATATGCATCTCCGAACCTATCCAATAAAAAACAGCAATGTGATGAGTTCGAACATACATATCCAAATTAAGAGGGTATTACAGGAATTTCGCCAAGGACCTCTAAGAAAGCATAAGAATGCATTAAGAAATTCTCAAATATAAATATTTGGATTGAATGACTGATCCATAGCTCTCCTATAAAGGATGGTTTAAATTCCTATCTTGAAAACCTTTGGACGCTAAAGTACTTTGGGTTAGGAACCTAATTTATCAAGAGAGCCACGAGTGAAATATTTCTCTCATTAATGAGTTATTCCTTCTCTATGACAGAGACATAATTCTCCAAATTTCCTTAGATGATCAAGACAAAGAGGATACTATAATGTGAATTCATAATAAAGGAGGTAATTATACGGTTAGAACTGACTATCGTTACTTCTATAACATGGCCTACATATCCACGCCTAGCTGCTTTAATTCTGTTGAGGAGGAGCTTACTTGGAGGAAGTTGTGGAGTGTCAATACTCTTCCTGGGATAAAAATATTGTGTTGGCGTCTTTTAAAATAACGATATTCCGGTTAGAATGAAGTTGAGTAAAAGAGGGATTAGTTTCCCTCTCTAATACCCTATGCGCTTGAATAAGGGTAAGACTATTGACCATATATTGAAAGACTATGAATGGGGTAGGAAAGTTTGATTTGGTTCCTATCAAAACTTAAACTTCAATAATCATGATTGCCATATTAAAGAGTGGATATGGAACACTATAAAATACAGGAAGAAAGAAATGATTAAGGAGGTTATGGTTATGTTGTACAGTATATGGAGGGATTAGAAATAAGAGTGTCTTTGAATACAACGATATCTCTAACTAGACAATATTCAGTACACGGAGATTATAGGAATCTGTCTAATAGTAGTAGCTTCAATAGCCATAATCAGAAACACCATAACACAACGGATAACAATCAGAAAAAACCTACTAACAACAACCATACCTTGGATAACAATCCTCCCGGAATTAAAACTCAGGTTCTGAATCAAAAGCCCAACTAGATGTACTATAATATTATGAGGAAGATCTTGTACCATAAGAAAGATAGAAGCAACAAGTAAATGTGTGACTTTACTACTAACCAGCAGAACCAGGACAATAATCTCAGGTTGAAGAAGACTGAAAATCAAAACCATGTTGACAATAACAAGAAGGTCAGTAATCAGAATAATATTCAAAACCATAAGGAGATAGATGAGATAAGGTTTTAAGTTGAGTCTCCCGGGTGAGATTTTAATCGAGTCACTTAGGCAAGACTTCAAGTTGAGCCTGCCTAGTGGAACTTTAAGTCCCTCAGGTGAGGCGTTTATCCGAGATTTTCTAATAAGACTCTAAGTCTCTCGGGTGAAGTATTTAGATGAGTTTGTCTAATGAGACTCTAAATCTCTCAGGTGAGGCATTTAGATATGCATGACTGATGAGACTCTAAGTCCCACAGTCGAGGCGTTTGAAGTTGATCTCTCAAGTAAGACTTTGGTTGAGTCACTTAGGCAAGTCTATAAGTTAAGTTTATCAGGCGAGACATTTAGATGAGATTGTTTAATAAGACTCTAAGTCACTCAGGTGAGGCATTTAGATGAGTCTGTTTGATGAGACTCTAAGTCTCTCAGGTGAAGCGTTTAGATAAGCCTATCTGTTGAGACTCTGAGTACCTCAGCCGAGGTGTTTAGAGTTGACTCTCTTGGATAAGACTTCGGTCGAGTCCCTTAGAAAAGTCTTTAAGTTAAGTTTCTTAGATGAGACTTCAATCGAGACCCTTATGCAAGACTTCAAGTTGAGTATGTCTAGTGGGACTCTAAGTCCCTCAGTCGAGGCATTTAGATGAGACTATTTGATGAGAATTTAAGTCCCTTAGGTGAGACATTTAGATGAGATGGTCTCCCGCATATAACCTATTTGTATTTCCCTTAAGGATGGAAAGGATCTTCCAGTGGAAGTCCATCATACTCGTATTGTCTTGAGAAACTGCAAGGATATTCTTGTGGAAGTCTAGCGTATTCTTAGTACCTTTAGAGGAGGAAATGATCTTTCTATATAAGTGCAACGTATTTTATTGCCTTAAAAGTGACAAGGATCTTCTTGTGAAAGTCTAGCACGCATAACACTAAAACTGAAATATTATTCTTGCTAAAAAATACTTAAGAGTTCATACATAGGTAGGAAATAAACCATCTCTAAAAATTATTTAATAGCTTAATTATAATAATATTTTAAACAAATGGAATTCCAAGTACCGGGGATAAGTCTCCCATCCAATTATTTTAGCTTATATGCTCCATGTGGCAGCTTCTAGAATATGTGATATGGTCCTTCTTAATTTTGTTGCAAATTTCTCTACTGCACAAGAAGAACCACTTGTCTCAATACCAAGTCTTATCCTGCATTTCTCTTATCATAACCTTGGATTTGCATCTTTCGAATTATCTTTGCTTGGCAGTGAACTCCCAAAAGTGGGCAACATCTTTTACTTTATTGATTAAATCAGCGGTGCATCTTAACCCTGAATCATTCACTTCCTGATTGAACTGAGAACGACGCCATGAGAGCATATAGATATCTTCAAGTAAGATAGAACATTCCTTGTATACCATAGTGAATGGAGTTTCCTTGGTGGTTGAGCGGGGAGTGAGGGATTTATTATGATTTTACAAGAGTGTATTATCTCTTGAGTAAAATATTCTTTTATAATAAGTTTTTCAGTTGCGAGCTAAACTAGAAAAAGCTCTAATTTGTTTTGGGGGATTGTCTTAGGAAGTCTCTGTTTCGTTTGTGAGTTTCTCCTAAAAGAAAAGCTCTTTTATGGTTTGTGAAGATCAACCACTAAAATCTCCACAACGGTTCCTAAACTCATCCTGGTGTGAAAGTTCTATTTATTCGAGATTAGCATGTATGAAATATCACCTTAGTTCCTGAGTTTATTCTAGTGTAAAAGCTCAGTTGGTTCGGGATCAACCTGTGCAAAATCTATTCTCTGTTCAAAATACAACCCGTATAAAACCCCATTTTAATTCGTAGGATATCCAATATAAAACATCATCTCGGTTCGGGAGATAACTAGTATAAAACTCCATCTTGGTTTGAGATCAAGACATGAAAAATATTTGTTTAATTTAGAGGATAGTCATTCTAAACCCTATTTGTTGTTTGGTTAGAAGTTAGCCTTTAAATTTCATATCTTTGAAAAAGGAGTTTGGTGGGCATATCCTATTAAAAGCTATCAAGTTAGTCGATACTCCCGAGAAAATTTTTAGAGACATGAGTAGGTCAAATTATTATGCCTAACCTGTATAAATTCATGGTGTTATTTCTATCTCTCTTTTCTCTTTTAATTTATTTTCTTTCTTTAGGTTTTCCATCTATTTAATTTTTCCTTTGCATATTTACTCCTTTGTTTTAAAATATTTTTAAACTCTTATTTTCGAAATGATTTTTATTTTATCTAACGTTTTTCAAACCTCCCCAATTCACCTCCTGTGAATAGAGCCACATATCCAATAAATGACATCAGAGTCTAACTTATGTTTAAAGACTAATCGTCTCGGAAGAAAGATGACTTTCAATACTTTTCTAACAAGAGGACTTTTCTAAACACACTTCCACCATTTAATAGTGATAGGTTTGAATTGTAGAAATCTAAAATACAAGTTTTCATTGTAAGTATCAATCTTGAATTATGAGAAACTGGCACCAATGGCCCGTTTATCCCTACTCACTATATTAGGGTGCCAATACCGAAACCGTTATTCACAATTTTTGTGATAAAAGACAAATTGTAATTTATTCACACCACAACGACCGCAATCGACGTTGTAACACCTGCACTGATCGAAATCAGAAAATACTATGCAACTACAACGCGACCGCGACAATTATTTAAAATATTGGTTGTGAAGTCAAACTTGAGTGATAAATGAAGATAACTAAACTTAACAAACTAATCAGTAATTAAATGAAAATTAATAATCCTAGTAAAAAATGCATGGAGGGGTGAAGGAACAGTGATAGTAAACTTACTTAAATTTAAACAACTAAAAATTGGTAAGTTAAAAACAAGAATAAATAACCAATCACATGAAAATGAAAACGAAAACTTGGTTTGGTTTTTTGATTTCTTGAAGAAAACGAAAACTTGATTTGATATCTCGAAGAAAACGAAAACTGGCCCATAGTCATAGTTGTATAAATGAATGAGAAATCAGTATCATATTCCAATATTTCAAAAAGAGTTTTAGGGTTTTAAGGGAACATGGCTCTGAGCAAGATCGCCAAGAACGCTACCAGGATCGTCGCCTTGAAGAATGCTAACCCTTTCAGGAGCTCATCCAGACCACCTCTCCTCAGTGTTCATGTCCTCTCTTGGAGATTTAGTTTGCTAGGTTCCATTTATTTGTGATTTTATTTTACGTTAATATTTTCATTCTGGTGTTCCATAAATTATGGTTCTATGTAGTGTGAATTTTAGAATTTTTCATTCATCTATATTATTTGTTTTTGGTTAATATTTGCATTATGATGTTCCATAAGACAATGTTTCTACATCATAGAATGACAACTGATTCTTCTTCTTTCTTTTTTGCATATTCGATCTGGGTCCATATCTTGTTCCACGTCTTGTTATTAAAGTAAAAAGTGCTTTACTATGTTTGCGCGCGTAACTACATCTTCACATATGCGAATACCAGATTTTCTTCCATTAAATAATTTAAATTTTTTATGTCATATCGATTACTACTTTTGATCCAACATCGATAAAATACTTTAATAATATTTTTATTATTCATTATTATTAATCATTTCATAAAGTATATATTTGGAGCTTTAAATTATATTTGGATTTTTGAATTCTTAGTTGAAACTAATTCGATTTGTCAACAATTACTTTGAATGATATACAATTTACAGATTCAGCCAAAACCAACAGAAAAACAAACTTTGGGCCTAGCTGCATTGTTATACAACAACTTCCTCCATTTAACAGGTTATTGAGTTCCTTTCAAGGCAAGGTACACATGCTTGGTCTGGTAAGTATTAGTTGTTGCAATTTGTGCCATAACTACTATTGATGTAAAACTGTCTTTGATTCAAAATAGCTTTTAGAATCCAAAAGCATGTCTTTCTAACTGGCACATACATAATATGAGCCTGCTTTATATAATAACAATTTACCCACTTGATCTATAAGTTGTCTCTTTTACCATTTAGGTTCCACGATAGTTTAATCAAACAAGCTTGATTCCATTATCTAAGAGATATAATACTAAGCCCTCCTTGGTTTATGGGATTACAGAGGTTAGTCCAAGCCATAGGGGATTTTCTGGTGATAGTTTTCGTTGAATAAACTTTAAATGTTATTAATACTGGTTTTTTTTTATTAAATAAGATAGTGGGAAGGTTAAAAATAAAATGTAATTTGGAAGGTCAAGAAATAGTGGGTTATAATAGTGCCAAACAACATCGCCCTTAAATTGAAATTTTCGTTTCTATATCCATCATAAACCTCCACCCCGTTCTCCCACAAAATCTTTAAATCTTCGATTAACTGTTTCAAGTAAACGTCCATGTCATTCCCTGGTTGTTTAGGTCCAGAAATTAACATAGATAACATTATGTACTTGCGCTTCATACATAGCTATGGAGGTAGGTTATAAATCATAATAATCACAGGCCATGTGGTATGTGAGATACTTTGAAGACCATGCGGGTTCATTCCATCAGTAGATAATGTCAAGCGAAGGTTTCTTGCATCTCCTCCCAAATCAGGATAATCATTATCAATTTTCGACCATTGTGGTGAATCTGCCGGATGTCGAAACTTTCCATCAATAATTCTTTCATCTGCATGCCAAGTCAAGTGTCTTGCATCGGTTTCACTACGAAACATGCGTCTAAATCTCAGAATTATAGGAAAATACCATAATACTTTTGTTGGAGACAATTTTTCTTATATCGAGATAAACCGCATTTAGGGCACTCATTTAACGATGCATATTCGTTTCGAAACAAAATGCAATCATTTGGGCAAGCATGTATCTTATCATAGGTCATGCCAATAGAGCACAATATTTTTTTGGCCTCATAGGTTCGATTAGGAAGAACATTATCCTCCGGAAGCATATCTCTCATAATGGCTAATAACTCTGAAACTTTTATCCGACCATCCATTGCCAGCCTTTAAGTTGTACAACTTTAATACCGCAGACAGTCTTATGAATTTAGTGCAACCTTTATACAACGGTTTCTCTGCATCACTTACCAACCTCTCAAACATTTTAGGACAATCCTGAAGATCTTCTTCAAGTGCTTTTGCAATCTCTTCGACTCGATCACAATCGTATGTATCTGTGTCATTGTCGTCTGAAGCATATGTCGTACTATCCCCTGGTTCAACATTCTCGTAACTTTTCTCACTATGGAATATCCAACATGTGTAACTTCGATCAATTCCACGCCTCAATAAATGCGATTGCAACCCAACTGCGTCAACCTGATCCACAAAACAATAACTTAAGCAAGGTCATTTTATTCGATTGGCATCTTCGACGTGTTCAACGACAAACTTAATGAATTCCAATATCCTATTCTCGTACTCTTTAGACAATCGATTGGCAGACATCCATTTTTTATCCATGGTCTTACTATTAAGTAAGCTAAACAAAAACAATACTTAAAAAAAAGAGGACAAAGACTAAAAAGCTTAATACCAATTAGACATATTCATCGAAAATAAAAATACTATAATTATTCAAGCAACTATGACAAATTCAAAGAATAACTAAATACCTGTAGATAATTCAATAACTTCTGAAATCACACAGTGTAATATTCTTGGAAACACTCATAAACTCCACTCTTCACAAGTAACCTATATAAATGATCAATTAATTTCATTATAATAAAACAAATCTATAGAATAAGAATTACATTAGAATTTTTATACAACATTAAACATATATGTATACACCATTAAATAATCACTAATATTATTTTTAACATATATTTTACTGTTATAATTTTTTTTAATATAAATATTTGATTTTAAAATATGAAGGTAAAATATTAATAAATTTTTTTTGTTTAATAAAGATCTATTTTAATATTCTACATTGAAAATATAAATCAATCAAACAATTCATTTGACTCTATATTAATCAAATGGCTCATAAAGTGTAACTTTCATTTTTTTTTCCTTCAAATTATATTCTAACTTAAAATCTAGATCTTCAAATTTTAATCCAACAATCATAATTTGTTTAACTATCTTAATTTATGTGTCAGTATGACTCTTACATTAGAGAATCTAAGTTTCCATAATTCTATTGACATAAATATTTTATGTAACATGTCTCTTTTCTCTAGAATTTTTATCACTATATAAACTATTTCTTTATCAATTTCAAATCACCAATTTTAATAAAACATTTCATCCTCGTGTCTCGTCCGTGACTTTGTGTAAAAACTAACTTTTCACAATAATAATCACAATGTTAATGTATACACATTTCAATTACAATGCTTTTTATCTCATTCAATACATGCAATATTTGTTGTGACATTTACACAAACACCTTACATGCAATTTCATTGTGACATTTTCCCAAACACCTTACATGTAAAAACCAAATGCCACACAAAAACACACCATAATACAACATTATCAACATTAAATCAACACTAAAACAACACTATCAACTAAATCAAATGCAACATTATATATCAACATTATCAAATATATCAAAAATCATACCTAAAGGAGAAGAGAACTTTGGTTGTGAATGGAAGAAAGGATGCAACGGTCTTGAATGGAACAAAATACCATTATTAAAGGTAACATAATTCAGATATTGAAAAATATTACACTCTTAAACCAAAACTTTATTTGCGTTAAATCAAACAAAGGGAATTAAGTCTTCTAGGTGCGCATGCAGATATCTGCTCTTGAAACTATCCACCTTTGCTTGACAAAACTTGAGAAAGTCTTTAGCACATTATTTCCCTTTTGTGGCTTTGATTTCAGACATAAACTCGCAGGGATGATGTACCCCGTAAGCTAATAGACGAACCTTCTTTCTAAGGGTTATCGAAAGTATTTTTTTGAAATAAAAACCCGCCACATAGTAAATATATAATAATAAAGAAAAATAGACAAGAAAATAAAAAATGAAATAAATAAATTAATACAAATAAATAAATAAAAATAAAAACCCAAAAGAGACCTAAAACCTAGGGTTAAGGAGAGTCCCCAACAGAGTCGCCAACTGTTGCAACTGGTTTTTTAATCAGAGTCGCTGTGATACGGTGGGTGAACTGACTTAAAGGTTTTATGTTTGATCGCAAATGTTGCGGTTTAGCAAGAGTCGCCACCGACTTTTCTTTGATCCAAAAAGGAAAGGTGAAAAAGCACAGGAAAGACCTTTGAGATGTTTTCTTGGGGGTTAGATTATGAAAAGGGAAGATATTAGCACCCTTTTCATCCATGGTTTTCCATGGGCTCTTAGTTACTTGCTAGATCACTTGCTTTTTGTTTGAAATTGTGCTTTGTCTGGTTTTTGAAAGTATTTTATAAAGAGGCCATTATTTAGGCAAACGTTGTAATGATTCTCATTCGTAAGAATGTATACAAAGTGTTTGATCTTTTGAGAACGTTTTCAAGTTTTTAAGATGTTTGAAAGTGTAGGTGTTTGTTTTGAAAATAGCAAGGATGTTTTTGTTTTGAAATGGAGCAAGTAATTAGGAGCATTCTACTTACTCAAAAGTCTTTCATGTTTATTTCCTTTTTCCTTTGACATTGTTATCTTACCATTGATTTGGTAAGTAACCCTATCTTTGGATGTAAACGGGACGGGCGTGGGTCATAGTATAACCATGATTAGCAATGTTTTAAGGTATCTTAGCATTCTCTTTTAGGGACTAAGATCATTTGAAAGGAAACTTAGATAGCGTCATCGAGGGACTATGATCTTGTATTTGCTTGTTTTTGCTAAGATACCTCACATGCGTAATATGGCCATTTTGTAAAGACAATCAAGTGGATTTACCCTAGGGGGTGCTTGTGTGCAAGTGTATCATTTTCATGCTTGGTTTTGTCTTGGATTAAGGTTTTCTATTTGATTGGTTTTAGTCTTTCCATACAAATCCTAATTACTAGCATGTAATATATAAAGCGATAAATTGCGAAATTTAAAGTTACTACGCTATTACAATACTTGTGGGATGGGGGTGTACAAATTGTAAATGGGGATTGCAAGAAAATAAACCTAATTAATCTATTACAACCATATTGAATCGGTACAAGAATTGAATAAATAAATGTACAAAGATAAAATAAATATGCAAGAATGTAAGTGTGAAGAAAATGGATCTCTGTTTGATTTTTTAAGAAAAAGGGATTTTGATTTTAACCTAATTAATTAAAGTGAAAAATAGTTAATTAAAGTAATAAAAGTAAATCTAATTTTACTAGGAAAAGAAATTAATAAAACCCTAATTCATTAATTGATTAAAAAAAACTAAGTTTATAAGAAAAGTATTTTTGGTATTTTTGTCTTGAAAATAAATTATAGTATTATAAAATATTTTTGGTCTTTTTATATTTTAAAATAATACATTTAAATGGTGTAAAAGAAAATAACTAAAACCTATTTTTTAATTAAATTTACAAAGATAATTAATAAAGTAAATAAAGTATTGATTAAATGAAATAATTTTTGTGAGAAAAAATAAATAAACTATGTCAAAATATAAATCTACTATTTTTATATTTTTTATGATTTTTTAGTATTAGGAAAATATTTAAGAAAATAAATAAATATAAGAAAAATAAGAAAAATAAAATAAAACTGGGCCAGAGGTGTGAAAAGGAAACAGGGGGGTTAACAAGTAAAAACAAAAACAACAAGGCCCAAGGAGGCCCAACGCCTGCAAAAAAGAAGTCAGAAATGCAAAAAATATGAAAAATACCAAAAGAGTACCACTGGGGCTCGAACCCATGTCCCTTTGGTTACAGACGCGCGCTTCTACCACTGGGGTGGCTATACATCCGTTTATATAAATCAAACAATAAATACATAAGGAAAACACGTTCCTGAGACCAACTTCATCTTCAACCTCACACCCAACCAGAAGCTCTGTAACTTGTTCAAATCTCAACAAAAATGAAAACGGTAAACATGAAACTTATAGCAAATTTCCTCACGGTTTCAGAAATGTAAAGCATTAAAACTATAGATCAAAGACAAGTATGAATTTTAATGTCCCTATTCTGAACCCTAAAAATCTCAAAAAATTCAATCTTAAAATTCTCTAAGCTCAGGCAAAATTAATGGAAACTATGGACATGGTTAGCTTTAGGGCAATGATATCTACATGTTTCATTCACAAATAAATCATTGATGATGCCTGTATGAAAAGTTCCAAAGTTAGAAAACTTACCTTGCAAGAGGGTATCAGGTTTGAAGTTTGAGCAGCTTTCAAGGAGTTCCAATGATTGGGTTAGCTTCCTCAAGTTCCCAGGAAGCTAATGGGATGCTTAGCTTGAGCTGAAAGTACCTGAGGAGTTCTGGAGAAGTCCAAGTGCAAAGCTCTGTTTTTGAAAATGGAGGATGGTGTTAACTGTGTTACAGTCCTGTAACAGGGTGTGGGATCATTTCTAAATGATGTTTAGAAGCTTTAGGAACCAAAAGGCTTGAAAACGCACGAGGGAGTTATGAGTTTCAAGTTTTTGGTCAGTTTATGTGAAAATGGAAGTATGAGATGTGATTCTGAGCTCTTGGTGTTTTTAGGGGTCAAGCATTCGTGTCTTTTATGGTAAATGGTTTGTATATCTATAAGCAAAAGGATTGGAGTGGTTTGGACAATCAGAAGTACAAGTTTTCAGTTAATTGCTAGGTTACTTGATTTTGAAGAAAAGTGGGAAACCAAGTTTCAATGTGAGGTACAAGCATGGGCTGAGTGATTGTAAGTGTCTAACAAGTTTCTTATGAGTTATGGGACTTGTATTATCAGAAGAGAACAAGTGCAAGGCTCAAGAACAAGTTTTGTGTAAAAAAACACTTTATCAAAATGGCAATGTATACTTTCTTCCAAAAATGGATATAAAGCATGGCCTTGCATTGAATGCTTTAAATGAGACCTTTAACAGCTGTGCAAGCCATTAATTATGGATTGCTTAACAAGTTTGAGTCCTGCAAAGTAGAGGTTATGCAGCATACTTTGAATTTTGAATTTGGTTCATCACAAAATGACTTATAATTCAAGTGATAAAACCCTAACTTCATCTCTTCGATTCTCCCTACTCAAGAATGATCCCAAGGAGTTATTGGACATTTTGGAAAGCTTGTAATGTTCTCTACAACCCATATTTGAATTTATTTTGAATATTCCCCTTGTAACTATATGAAAAATTTCCATGAAGTTTGGTCAAAATCCTGACCAAATTAGGGCAAAATTTCACTAAGTGTTTTGTTTCATGACCACATGTTCTTAAAATTATAACTTGAGATCCAAGCACTTTTGGAAGAAGTTGTGTGAAGAAAAGTTGTATATTTCATGGAGGTATACAACTTTAATTTTGGAAGTTTCTTTTGAATCAGCTTGCATCATGGTGAAAATTTTGCTCAAAGTTATGAAAAAATAAGAAATTTCCAATACTTAGAAAAATTTATAAGTTTAGAAATTTTAACTTTTCAAAATGGAATTTTGAATTTTGGATTTCTTGATGAATAAGTTTCATATTTTGACATGATTTGATGAATTGTGATCTTTGATATTTTATTTTGACTTTTCAGTATACAGTTGACTTTTGATCAGTTTACTGAAAATTCATCTGTCAATCCATTGAACTTGAGCAATGTTTTTAGCCATGTCATTGGGTCAAAATGATGCAATTAGACTCTTGAGATCATGCTTTAAACCAATTGATCATTTGCTAGGTCAAAAGTCAGAAATTGCCCTTTCCCAATCAAAACCATAATTTTGACCATTTTGCCCTTTTGAAGATTTGATCAAATTTTTTGAGGAATTGTTGTCCAAACTTGGTCAAATGATACATATGAGTTTAAAATGTTGATGTGGATAAAAAATTATGAGGTTTGACTATAAATTGGCCATAGTTGACTTTTCCCAAATACAACTGATTTTTAGGTCAACTGCTCAATTGACTGAGCAAAAATGTGATCTAAAGCTTGAAACTTGACATGAGTAACCTTAGGGGTCCATAATGATACTTGAAAGTCATATGAAGCATTGATAGTCCAAAAATCCTTGTGTAAACTTAAACCCTAATTTTGGGGTTATCAATGCATGATGAGATGTCTTGAGCTGGTCAAACCCTAATCCAGTCTTGAGCCAAAGAGATCTTGTGAGAAAAATCTTGATAAATGAGAGGGAAAATTTTGGGGTACAACAGCTGCCCCTGTTCAATCTTCTTAAACCTGAAGAATTAGATTGGCGAGTTTTGCTCTTCGTGACTCGAAGGTGGAAGATGATTGGACACTAGAGTGCCCAGAAATTTGCACTTGATGATGCGTGGTTGAGGAAATGGGCTTAAAGATGCCATTTGGAGCGATGATATAATTTTGTTTTAGATGGGCTTGTAGATGCCATCCAAGAATGTTTGTTGAATTGTAACTTGTAAGCTGAAAGAATGAGTATCAGAATGGCGTCCATGTTTGGAGTGTATCTGAACTGTATCTGAGAGCTAATTTTGACTGATGTGATGCGGTGGGAGAACTGACTTCAGGTTTTGCGTTTGTGTTCACAAATGTTGCTGTTAGCAAGAGTCGCCATCGACTTTTCTTTTATCCAAAAGGAAAGGTAAAAAAGCACAGGAAAGACCTTTGAGATGTTTTCTTAAGTTCGGGGGGTAGATTATGAAAAGGGAAGGTGCTAGCACCCTTTTCATCCATGGTTTTCCATGGGCTCTTAGTTACTTGTTTAGATCACTTGCTTTGCTTTTGCAATTGTTTGAAATGGTGATTTGTGTGGTTTTTGAAAGTATTTTGAAAAGAGGCCATCGTTTAGGCAATCTTTGTAATGATTCTTGTTCGTAAGAATGTATACAAAGATGTTTGTCTTTTGAAAAATGTTTGAATGTTTGAAAGTTGTTTGGAAATTGTTTTGAAATGTGTGTGTTTGTTTTTGAAAATAGCAAGGATTGTTTGCAAATTGATCAAGTAACTAGAAGCATTCTACCTACTCAAAAGTCTTTTTTGTACATTTTTATTCCTTTGACATTGTTGATTTACCATTGGTTTGGTAAACAACCCTATCTTTGGATGTTAAACGGGACGGGCGTGGGTCATCGTATGACCATGATAACAATATTGCCAAGTATCTTAGCATGCTTAAGGGACCAAGATCATTTTGTTTTTTAGGCAACCTTTTGATAGCGTCATCGAGGGACTATGATCTTTTGTTTGTATTGTTTTGCCAAGATACCTAACATGCATACCATGGCCATTTTTAGGCAACAAAGTGGGTGAAACCCTAGAGGTGTTGTGTTCAATGTGTTATCATTTTTCATGCATTTTTGTCTTGCATTAGGTCATGCTATTTGTTTGATTTTTTGTCTTATCATACAAACCCTAGTTTACTAAACATGTATATAATGCGATAAATTGCGTAAAGTAAATCTAAGCTATTACAACAATTTTATGAGAGGGGGATACAAGTTTTGAATGGGGGATATTGCTCAAAATAAAACCCTAGAAATTATTACAACCCAATTGAATTATTGCAAATTAAATAAATAAACAAATACTAAAAATGCAATAAAAATATAAATATGCATAAAATGTTTTGTAATTGATTTTCTGTATGAGAGAAATAATTATTTAAACCCTAGAAAATTAGAAAAAAATAATATTATTTTTTGAAAGGGGAAACCCTAATTTTTTATTAAAATAAATATATGTTCTATATTTATTTTAATTGTCCATTTTTTACAAGAAATAATAAATAAAATTATTTACAAATATTAAAAATTTTAAAATATATGTGGAAATAATATTTTATGTATATGAATAATAAAAATAAAAATATATGATATTTTTAAATATGTTTATTATTTACTTAAGAAAATAAAGTTCTATTTATTTGAATAATCAATATTTTATGCAAAAAATAAGATAAAAGATAAAATAAAATGCAAAAAATTAAGAAAATATTTTTGGGATTTTTTAATATTCAGAAAAAAATGATAAAGTCAATAAACATAAAAAATATGAAAAAAATATGCAAAAATAAGAAAATATGAAGCAGGGGGTGCAAATAGTAAACTGGGGGTGCGGAAAGTAAAAACAGGAGGCCCAAAGGCGCCAAGGCCCAGAACACCATCTTCATCCATGTCCTTGGCTTCGCGCGTGCGCTTCTGAGTACAAACGTGTATCTTGCTCTAGCTTGCATAAAATCAAAAACTCATAACACAAAAAATGTAGCTTATGATCTCACGATTCCAGTGATATAAAATTCATGACCTAACTCTAAAAGACCAGGGAGAATTTCAGTGGCCCTAATTCCTGACCTAATTTTTCAGCATGTTCAACAATCAAATACTCTTAGCTCAGTTAATATAAATGACAAGTATGCATATGTACAGCTTTAGCAAGTTAAGGACTACATTTTTGCTTCACAAATCAAAGCTTAAGGATTCCTAAATAGAGAGATAGAACTTTGAAAAATACCTGGTTCAGTTGAGTTTGGATATGGAAATCTGGGGACTTTGAGTGAGGCCTGAAGATCGTGTGAGCTTCCTTGAAGTTCCCTCAAGCTATTCCAATGCCCAGCTTGCCTTGAGGATGCTTGAAACTCCCTGCACGAGTCAACCTGCAACCTTCCAAAATGAAAATGGTGATGTCTGAAACAGGGCTCACAGTTGCAAGATGAAGGCCTAGATAGTTTAGGTAGGATGTATTTAAAGTGTTTGAAGTCTTAAAGTGAGAAATGCACGAGCCAACATTGATTTGGCAAGGATTCTGCAGAAGATGCCCTGTTTGGGCAGAAACTTGTGTTTTTGGTGTTTGAGAGTGTTTCAAATGCTATGGATTCGTGTTTCTGCTTGAGACAAGTTTGTGAGGATCTTTAGAATGATTCCAAGCCTTGCCTTTATCAGATGGACAAGCTCTCTTTACTTTTGCAAGTTTTCTTGCTTTTGAAGAAAGTTGAAGGTGACATTGCCAAAGGCCTGTACAGGCTAGCTTGTGGACTGCAGAGGGTTGGTATACTTTGCCTAAAGTTTGTGGATCTTGCTTGCAACAAAAGATCAGGTCCATGGCTCAAGAAATGTAAAGTTGCAAAAAGGCTTGCTTTATCAAAGTAGTATTGTGAACTTTATGCAATTTTTTGATTAATTAATTGTGCAATGCTCCAAAAGTCAAAACAAAGCCATTATCCATTGAGTTTGCATTTAATTATGGAGTGTAGAAGGGATTAGGACCTGTAATGCAAGGTACAAGCATTCTAGGAACTGATTTGCAACTTGAACCATTGTGAAAATGGCTTGAACAAAAGTGACAAATTGCCATTTTCTCTTCTTCGATTCTCCCTAACCACAAATGATCTTGGAGAGTTCTTGGACATTTTGGAAAGATTGCAAAATGCTTTACAATCCATCTTTGAAATGAATTTTGAGATACCTGTTGGAACTAGGTGAAAAATTCCCATGAAGTTAGGTCAAAAACCTTCCTAAATTAGGGCAAATTTTCACTAAGTTAAAAAGTTTATGGATCCCTATTCACAAAATCATAACTTGAGATCCAAGCATATTTTGGGAAAACTTTGTAAATAAAAGTTGTAGATTTCATGGAGGACTACAACTTTCATGTTGGAAGTTTTCTTTGAATCCAATTGCATCATGGTGAAAAAGTTGTGGAAAGTTGGAAAATAATAAGAAATTTTCCATGCTTAGAAAATTTCTAAGTTATGAAAAAATTTCAAATTAAAACCCTAATTTGAAATTTTGGGTTTCTTGGTCAACAAGTTTCATATTTTGACATATCTTGATGAATTATGACCCTTGGCACTTGATTTTGACCAAAAAGTCAAAGTTTGACTTTTTAGTCTACAGTTGACTTTTGATCAGTTGACTGCAAAATTCATCTGTCAATCCTATGCATTTGAGATCTTTTGAACTATGTGATTAGGTCAAGATGATGCTATTGAGTCCTTGAAATCATTCTTGAAACCAATTGGTAATTGGCTAGGTTAAAAATCAGAAATTGCCCTTTCTCAGTCAAAACCCTAATTTTGACCATTCTGCCCTTTTGATGATCTGATCAAATTTCTTGAGGAGTTGTGATCCGAACTTGATCAAATGGTACATAGGAGCCTATAATGTTATTTCAGCACAGAATGTCTTCTGAAACACCTACCGATCAAGCCATCAAGGCTCTTCAAGCACAGAATGCCCAATTCCAAGAGTTGTTCTTAAACTTGGCTAAAGGGCAGGAAGATTTGAAGACTCTCATCATGAATGAGAAGAAAAAGAAGAAGAAGAAGGTGGTCCTCCTGAATATGGGTCACAGATTTGGGAATAGGTTGCAACAGGAAACTGATTTGTCTCATTCATCTAAAGGAGGAGAGAATCAAGAGGAAGAGAAGGGTCATAGTCATGTAGTCTCTGATAATGACACTGATTTTGATGAAGAACAGTATCCTCCTGCTGAGGATAGGTACAAGCAACTCGAAGACCTTCTGAGTGCAATGGAGATTCAGAAGATCCCTGGGTTGGACTTCGGAGATCTGGGACTAGCATCTGGGGTGGTGATCCCTCACAAATTCAAAGCTCCGGTTTTTGCCAAGTACGATGGGGTATCATGTCCAAAACTCCACCTACGCTCGTATGTTAGAAAAATTCAGCCCTACACTACTGATAGGAATCTGTGGGTTCATTTATTTCAATATAGTTTGTCAGGGACTCAACTTGAATGGTTTTATCAACTGGAAGGATCTAATGTCCGCAACTGGGAGGACCTTGCTATTGCTTTTTACAAGCAATACTAGTATAACGCCGACCTTGCTCCCACGCGTACTCAGCTTCAAAGTATGTCTATGGGTGCAGGCGAAGACTTTAAGGACTATGCTCAGAAGTGGAGAGATCTAGACGAAAGAGTCCAACCCCCTCTGTCTGATAGGGAGTTGGTGGATATGTTTCTTGGGACTTTGTCTGGTCCATTCTTCAATCATTTGATAGGCAGTTCATCATCTGGGTTCAATGAATTGATTTTGACTGGGGAGAGGGTAGAAGTTGGTATCAAAAGTGGCAAGATATAGAAAGGTGCTTCATCAAGTACAGAAAAGAAGCCTTTCAAGAAATAAGCTAGTGCAGTTTACAACTCGAGGAGCCAAAGCCTACCTGGACGACGCCAAGCGGTTAATACGGTAGTAATATCAAGACCCACTGTTGCCCCACAATGCAATAACCAGCAAATAATAGAGAGACTTCAAAGACAGTATACTCGGCTCAGTATGACCTTATCTCAAATTTTACCGCAGTTATTGAAGACCAACCTGATAACTTTGAGGGAAGCCCCGAAGAATCCCAACACCACGTCTCCGCTGTATAATCAAAACGCTCGTTGTGCCTATCACTCTGATAGCCCAGGGCATGATACAAACAACTGTTGGGCCTTGATGAATAGGGTGCAAGATTTGATTGAAGCTAAATAAATCGAGTTTGACGCACCAGAAAAGCCTAACGTCATGACTGCTCATATGCCTAAGCATGGAGTAAGTGTTGTGAACGATGATTCATTTGTGACCTCTGTGGAAGACATTTCTACTCCTTTGATGACAGTGAAGACGAATCTATTATCGGCCAGTTTATTTTCGAGTTGTGGCGAAGGTTGCCACCTATGTTCAATCCTGCCTGCTGGTTGCCATTTATTGAAATCAGGTGTTCAACGCTTGATGGATAACAAAGAGATCCTGTTCGAGAAAAATTTAATTTCGTTGATTCCCGTTGAAGATGTTTCCATCATAAGCATTTCCGCTAATCCTTCCAAGGCTTCCTCGAGAAACCCTGTTAGGATTACATCCGTTCCAAGAGTTGCTCCATTGATCATTACTATTCCTGGTCCTATCCCATACACTTCGGATAAGGCCGTCTCATGGCACTATGGGGCCGATGTGTATTATCATGGGATCAAACAAGATTTGAAGGCTGAAGAAGCTGATACTGACATCAGCAATATTGTCGGGGCTAGCAAGGTCACCCGAAGTGGAAGACTCTTCTCTCTTGAAATTTCCCCGCCGACTGTTCAAAAGCCTGTTGCCATTCCACCTGCCAGTACATCAGCTACTGCCCCGGTTCATATTCCAATTATCACCCCTATCGCCGAGTCATCTGACACTCGGGGCAAAGAAGTCATAGGTGAGCATGCCCGGATGGAGGA
Source organism: Vicia faba (assembly GCA_948472305.1). NCBI lineage: Eukaryota > Viridiplantae > Streptophyta > Magnoliopsida > Fabales > Fabaceae > Vicia > Vicia faba. Next base: position 1,632,050,648 of record OX451739.1, on the reverse strand, counting down.
ACCTAAGAAGATTGTTGTAGAAACCTCTAGACAAGAGATAGAGGAAATTCTGAAGATTATCAAGAAGAGTGACTACAACGTAGTCGAGCAGCTTGGGAAAACCCCGTCGAAGATCTCCATGTTATCCCTATTGCTGTGCTCAGAGGCCCATGCAAAGGCTTTAATTGCTTTCCTCAAAACTGCGCATGTTCCGCAGGAAACCTCAGCTGATCAATTCAAAGACTGTGTGGCTAGTTTGACCGCTGACAACGGGTTGGGTTTCTCCGATGCAAATCTGACTGCTAAAGGAAGAAATCATAATGATGCCTTGCACGTCTCGATCGAGTGCAGGGGCACTACCTTGGCCCATGTACTGGTAGATACTGGGTCCTCATTGAATGTTTTACCCAAGAAAGCATTAGACCGGTTGGACTATGAAGGGTTGGTTCTGAAGCCGAGTAATATTATGGTTAAGGCCTTTGACAGGTCCAAAAGGATGGTGCACGGGGAGGTGGATGTCCCTATTAAAGTTGGCTCTCATATTTTTACATCTACGTTCTATGTAATGGATATCCGACCATCTTATTCTTGTTTACTAGGTCGCCCGTGGATTCATAAGGCTGGGGCGGTGACTTCTATGCTCCATCAGATGTTGAAGTATCCAGTAAAGGGGAAGATTGTTACAGTACGAGGAGAAGAGGAGTACATGATGAGTCATCTTAACTCATTTCTCTATATGGAGATGGATGGGGAATTCATCGAAACCCCGTGTCAGAACTTTAAAGAGGTCCCTCAAACTCTGGCGTCGACTGAAGTTATTGCTGAAGAACCTCCGATGAAGATGGCTTCCCTCAAAGATGCCAGGGCTGTTGTTGAAAAAGATGGGTGTGAAAATTGGGGTCAACTCCCTGACTTCACACACAAAACTGACAAGTTTGGTTTGGGCTTTACTGCAGAGGCTCAAAGGGCTGTTCGGCGTGCGCGGATTGGAAGACCTCCCATGCGCATCAGTAATCCGGGAGTGAATGCAATTGAGGTTGATGAAGAAGAGTTAGAGTTCGACAGCTGGATTTACCCGACTACCGACGGTGGATTGAACAATTGGACGGCGAAGGACTTCGTGCCCGTTTCTTTTATTACACAGTAATAGACTTTTGTTTTGATATTTATAACAGACAATTTGAAACTTTACGGCCCGGTGCCTTGCCTGAGGCACTTTGGATTTGCTTGTGAGGGCTTATTATGTGTCATTTTCATATATCATCAATAAAGCATTGGACGTTCTTGCACTACAAATTTTGCGCTCCTTGTTTTTCTCTTTTATCTTGCACTTTATCAAAACAGCTATTGTCTTACACACACTCACATATCATAATACAAATCCACATCCACTCTGGATCCCATTGATAATGACTCTGCTACTGCCAGTTATGACTTCGAAAGTCCGATCAACCAAGTCGAGGACGAAGGTGGGGATGATTGTGACGTGCCTGGGGAACTTGCTAGACTGTTACTACAGGAAGAGAGGGCCATACAGCCCCATGAAGAGCCAGTGGAATCAGTGAATTTGGGTACAGAAGAAGACAAGAAAGAGGTCAAGATAGGTGCAAATATGGAGCCTAGTGTCAAGCAACGGTTGATTCAGATGCTACACGACTATGTTGAGATCTTCGCTTGGTCTTATGAAGATATGCCTGGGTTGGATACTGATATCGTGGTTCACCGCTTTCCAACTAAAGAAGACTGTCCTCCGGTAAAGCAGAAAGTTCACCGTATGCGCCCAGAGATGTCTGAGAAAATCAAAGCTGAGGTCATGAAACAGTTTGATATCGGTTTTCTAGCTGTTACTTCTTACCCGCAGTGGGTCTCCAACATTGTTACAATACCCAAGAAAGATGGTAAGGTGCGTATGTGTGTGGACTATAGAGATCTGAACAGGGCGAGCCCCAAGGATGATTTCGCACTCCCTCACATCGATGTTCTGGTCGACAACACTGCGCAGCATAAGATCTTCTCCTTTATAGATGGTTTTTCTGGTTACAATCAGATTAAGATGGCTCTCGAGGACATGGAGAAGACAACGTTCATTACACAGTGGGGTACCTTTTGCTACAAAGTCATGCCGTTCAGATTGAAGAATGCTGGGACAATGTATCAGCGCGCCATGGTCGCTTTGTTCCACGACATGATTCACCATGAGATTGAGGTTTACGTTGATGACATGATTGCAAGATCCCAGACTGAAGAAGAACATCTTGACCATCTCCAGAAGTTATTTGACAGGTTGAAGATGTACAAGCTGAGGTTAAATCCGAACAAGTGCACCTTCGGGGTAAGATCTGGTAAGCTGTTGGGTTTCGTCGTTAGTGATAAACGTATTCAAGTGGATCCTGAAAAGGTGAAGGCTATACAGGAAATGCCAGCTCCCCGAACAGAAAAAGAAGTCAGAGGCTTTTTGGGACGTCTGAACTACGTTGCCCGATTCATTTCGCACTTGACTGCTACTTGTGAACCAATCTTCAAGCTGCTGAAGAAAGATCAAGTGGTAAGATGGAATGATGAATGTCAGGCCGCTTTCGAAAGGATCAAGGAATATCTCCAAGAGCCCCATATTCTGATTCCTCCAGTCGAAGGAAGACCTTTGATCTTATACTTGACAGTTGTGATACGGTGGGAGAACTGACTGTGGTTTTGCGTTTGTTTTCGCAAATGTTTCGGTTGAGCAAGAGTCGCCACCGACTTTTTATTTTATCCTAAGGAAAGGTTAAAAAGCACAGCAAAAACCTTTGAGATGTTTTCTTGGGTTCGGGGAGTAGATTATAGAAAGGGAAGGTATTAGCACCCTTTCTATCCATGGTTACCCATGGGCTCTTAGTTACTTGCTTAGATCACTTGCCTTTTGTTTTCAATTATTTGAAATGGTGCTTTGTGTGTGGGTTTTGAAAATGTTTTGAAAAGAGGCCAATGTGGTGGCAACCTTTGTAATGATCCATGTTGGGATGTATACAAAGGGGTACTTATCTTTTGAAAAGTTTTCAATGTTTTTGAAAGTTATTTTGAAAGTGTGTTGTGATGTGTGGTTTTGAAAAAAATAGGCAAGTGTTTTTGTTTTACAAGTTGGCAAGTAACCAAGAGCTATCTACCCTAAATTTCTCAAAGATCATTGCTATGTTTTAACCCTTTTAACAAGTTTGTGCCACCATTGTATTTGGTGGACAATCTCATGTTAGGATGTGAAAGGGACGGGCGCGGGTCATCGTTTAGACCATAATTGCAATAGTGCCAAGCATCTTTGGGCAATTTCCTTAAGGGACTTGATCATTTGTTTAGGCAACATTTTGAAAGCGTCATCAAGGGACTATGATCATTTGATTGTTTGTTTTACCCAAATAGACTTAACATGCAATATGGCCCAATTTTGAAAGGCAACAAGTGGAATACCCTAGGGGGGTGCAAGTGTGATTTGTGTGTCCATTTTCATGCTTGTTTATCTTAAAATTAGGTCAAAACTATTTTCGTTGTTTTTTCGCATACAAACCCTAATTCTAACATGGTACAATTAGAAAGCAATAAAGTGCGGAAAATAAATTTACTAAACTATTACAACACCATATATGGGAAGGGGGGTACAAATGTTCAAATGGGGATTTTGACAAGGAATTTAAACCTAAATTATTACATCAATACTGAATTATTTACAAGATAATTAATTTGCATAAATTAAATAAAATAAGGATAAATATGCAAGATGCAAAAAATGATTTTTGTATATATAAAAAAAAAGTATTATTTATGTCACAAAAATAAAAATAAAAGTATTTTTGGAGTATTTTCATATTTAAGTCAAAACCCTAGTTTACAAAATAAAATGCATTATTTATTCAATATATACAATATTTATTATTTACATACAAAAATAAAATAAAAATGAAGTCTATTTGTGAAAAATGTATTTTTAATGTTAAATATTAATAAAATAAAATATGTATATTTTTGGTATTTTATTCTAAGTATACTAATGTATATGTATTTATTTATATTATTTACAAAATATGTATTATATACACTAATTAATAATATTTAATATTTAAATAAAAAGGGTATTTTTTCTATAAAATATTTTCAGAAAGTAGAACAAAATAAAAGTGTATAAAAATGTATTTTGCACTATTTTAGTATTTTAAATAGAAAAGTATATGTATTTATTTATTTATGTACAAACTAAAAGAAAAAATCAAATAAATGCCTAATAAATTCAAAAATGGTGAGAAAAATATCTTTTATATTTTTAATATCATGAGAAAAAATAAATAAGTCAATCCAAAAAGAAAAAGTCAAAAAACATTAAAAATAAACCAAATGGGCTCAGGGGGTTCATAAGCAATTGTATGGTGTGAAAAGGAAATACAAAGCAAGCCCAGCCCAGATAACCTTTCTTCAACCTCTGGCCAGAAAATATCAAAAAAACGCGCGCCTTGTTCCACCATTCAAACATCCTGATTCCTGGCTTATTAATGAAAACTCATAACATAAAAAATGTTCAGCATCAAGAGACGAATCCAACCATATGCAGAACTTGATCTAACTCTCTAAGATGAGAGAGAATTTCTTCTCCCCCAAATCCTGACCTAGATTTTCTTCCATGTTCAGACTCAAAATTCTTGCAACACACATAATATAAATAAAATCTAATTATATGGGCATGTTCAGGGCAATGATTGTGACATATTCTCTTCACAAACCTAAAGCTAACAATGCCTAATAAGAGAGATACGAGTTCATGAACTTACCTGTTCAGTTGAACTTCTATCTGGCAATGGAGAAGCTTTCAGTGCAAGGTGATGATTGGTATAGCTTCCTTGAGGTCCAGGGATGCTATTCCAATATTTACTTTGCCTTGAGACACCTTGAATCGAGTTATGGACCTTCAACTGCAAAATGAGAAAGTGAAAATGGTGGAACTTGTTAGAGGAATTACAGGTCGTGTTTTAGGTTTTGGTTAGCTTGCATAGATGATAGGGAAGGTGTGTGAACTGGTTTGGGCAAGAAAGCTTGAAAGGAAAGAGAGATGGCACTCAAACTACAGGCCCTGCCCTGTTCTTGCAGTTTGAAGGTGATTCTGGGAATGGGAGTGTATGAGGGATCTTAGGGTCGTGTACTAGCTCAGTTGGTATCTCTTGAATGTGTTTCACAAGTTTGCTTAAGTGTTTGTAAGCTGATATGAGAGTTGGTACAAGTTATGCTATGTTTCTTGAACTTTAAGCAAGCAATGGTCACTTTGTGCTTCTAGCCTGTACAGGCCCCCATACTATGCTGCATACATTGGCCTTGATCAGTGCAATGTGTCTCATAACTTGTGCCAAGAAGATTTCAAGTGTACTTGCTTGGATTTGCATTTGACATAAAGTGAAGCTTTTCTAAAATGGATATTATGCTTTATCTATAAATGGATTAATCTTCTAGGCAATGCTTGAACACACAAAACATGGTCTTGGCACAAAGGTTTGGCATTAAATTTATGAGTGTAATTGAGATAAAAGGCCTGTAATCAAGTGGCATGCCGAGTTTTGAAAATGCATAGTATTATGAACATGTAACTTGGCCTAATCAAAAGTGAGTTTTTGCTATATTATGAAATTCGATTCTCCCTAACCATGAGGTTGTTTGAGAAGTTCTTGGACATTTTAGAAAGCTTAGAATGTGTACTACAATCCATATTTGAAATGAAAATTGAAATTACAAGTGGAAGTGTATGGAAAATGGCCTTGAAGTTAGGTAGAAAACCTTGCCAAAATAGGTTAAAATTTCACTAAGTTAAGAATGGTTTAGTGCCCTTATTCAAAAAATTGTAACTTGAGATACAAGCCTCATTTGGGAAAACTTTGTGAATCAAAGTTGTAGATTATGAAACAAGCTACAACTTTCATGTTTTGACTTTTGTTTGAATCCAAATGAATCTTGGTGAGAAAGTGGGGCAAAGTTGGGAACAAATTAGGGTTTTCCATAACTTAGAAAAATTCTAAGTTATGAAAAATTCCCATTTCAAACCCTAATTTGCATTTCTTGATTTCTTGGTGAACAAGTTTCATGATTTGGCATGTTTTGATGAAAAATGAATCTTGACTCTTGATTTTGACCAAAAAGTCAAAGTTTGACTTTTCAGTATACAGTCAAAATTGATCAATTGACTGAGAAATTCAACTATCAACCTTGTGTATTTGGGATCTTTTGAACTTGTTGAGCATGTCAAGATAATTCCATGGGGTCCTTGAGTCCATATGTGAGCTTGGTTTGCCATTGGCTAGGTCAAACAGTCAAAAATTGCCTTTGTGCAGTCAAAACCCTAAAAATGACCATTTTGCCCTTTTGATGATCTGATCAAATTTCTTGAGGAATTGTGATCCAAACTTGATCAAATGGTCCATGTGAGTTCATAATGTTGATGTGGGTCAATTTTCATGAGATTTGACTGTCAATTGGCCACAGTTGACTTTTTCCCCAATACAGTTGATTTCTAGGTCAACTGTCCAATTGACTGGGCAAAATTTGGAATCAAGACTTGAAACTTGGTATGGGTAAACTTGGGAGTCCAACATGAAGCATGAAAGTCATCTTATGAATTTTAGGTCAAAATATCTTTGTGCAAACACAAACCCTAATTTGGGTCAACAGTGCAAGGAGAAGTCTTGAGCAGAGGAAACCCTAACTGGATCTTGAGCTCCAAGGTTTTGTGATGGGAAAATGTTGAGGAAATGTGAGGGAAAATTTTGGGGTACAACAGTTGCCCCTGTTCAATCTTCTTGAACCTGAAGAGTTAGATTGGCAAGTTTTCCTTTCGTGACTCGAGGGTAAAAGGAGATTGGACACTAGAGTGCCCGGAAATTTGCACTCGCATGTTGGAGTATCAACAATGTGATGTCGGGAATGGGCTTATAGATGCCATTTGGATAAGTGGTAGATAGGGAGATGGGCTTATAGATGCCATCTAGAGGTGTGACAGAACCTTGTCGGGAATGGGCTTATAGATGCCATTTGGAAGTGTTGATCGCACAAGAGATTCCTTAGCGAGAACTTTGTGTAATTGAGAAAGACAGATGTTTTCCTGGCTTGTTACAGGTGTTTGATCTTCAATCTCCTTATGCAGATATGCCCTGGCTGGATACAGGTATCAAATCTGGAAATAGTCGTCAATAGATATGCCCTGGCTGGATACAGGAATCGAATCTTCGAACTCTTCAGACGTGCCCTGGCTAGATACAGGAATCGAGTCTGGAAATGTGGTCAACAGATATGCCCTGGATGGATACATGAATCGAATCTTCGAACTCTTCAGACGTGCCCTGGCTAGATACAAGAATCGAGTCTGGAAATATGGTCAATAGATATGCCCTGGCTGGATACAGGAATCGAATCTTTGAACTCTTCAGACGTGTCCTGGCTAGATACAGGAATCGAGTCTGGAAATGTGGTCAACAGATATGCCCTGGCTAGATACAGGTATCGAATCTGGAATTATTGTAGTTGATAGATGTGCCCTGGCTGGATACAGGAATCGAATCTTTGAACTCTTCAGACGTGCCCTGGCTAGATACTGGAATCGAGTCTGGAAATGTGGTCAACAGATATGCCCTGGCTAGATACAGGTATCGAATCTGGAATTGTGACAGTTGAAGATAGTTGTCTTTGGGATTGTCTTTTTCCTGAAAAGGCAAAATATAAGTCGTATGCAATGTCATGATGTATGATATGCATGATGTTTTAACATGAGATAGTGTTGTATGCACTTTATCATGTATGTAAGCAGGATGTATGAAAACGTGAAATATTTATGAATGTATTTTCGTCTTAGGAAAATAAATCCTTGACGATCAGCCGGGGAATTGCTCTGTGGAAGAGATACTTTGCTGAAGTTTTTGATGAGAGGCCTGTTGAGGACTTCAATGATGGATTCCGCTAGGTATAATGATGATAAACTCCGCTGGGGATACCAAAGGTAAACTCCGCTGCGGATTGAAAGAACTTTGTTAAAGGCGATCTTCCGTGGCAATTAGCTGAGGATAACCCAGTTATAAGCCCTTGTGAGGAATAACTTTGAATAAATCTCGGGAGAGACGTCCGTATTCTGCAGGGGACAAGCTTCTGGAATCTACTGGAGATAAGCTTTAAGACCTGCCGGGGAATGTTGTGCCTTTTCAGGATCGACGGGGGACCAACTCTGCTTGGGGAAAGTAATGCTGACTTGTCTTACTCTGTGGGGAGTTGAGATGATTTGGTCACATTCTTCAGTCGAATCTACCTTGGTACCTTGGCGGACAAAGCAACCAGACTGCATCGGACAACTCCACATTGCCCCCTGTTTCTGATGTCGCCTGTAATTAGTCTTTTGTTCCATATGCAAATATTTATGAATCAGCAATTTAATGTCAAATTCATATATCAAAAAATGAATATTGGACGTTCTTCGCAAGACAAAACAGAAAAAGGAAAAATAATGGCAACTTCGTATGGACAAGTGAATTTGTATTGATTTGAATTTTGCCTGTGAATAGGCGTTTTTGTACAAGAGGCTGACATCCTAGTAAGAGAATGCCGCCGAATACCATAGAATTTACAATTTTGAAAAGGAAACAAAACAGTTATGTGAATAATCCCACTGGGTTCCAACTTTGCTATCGCCTTTATGTCTTCAAGCCTCTCATCACTTTGCTTCTTGATTGAAGATGAAGTTGATTGATCGATGCCGAGATCTGAGCTAGACGGTTGATGCCGAATTCCGGATGCGAAGTGATCCAATGAGACATAGTGTTACGCTTTATCCCTAACTTTTGCCTGGACTGCCCTTTCGGGTTTTCAGTCCACCGGGATACCCATTTTTGCCCAAGCCGCCTTTTCAGGTTTTCGACTTGCCGGGTGTACAGAGATTTTTTATTTTCATCCCTTATTTTTGCCTGAACCCTTTTGGTTCGCCGGGAAGCCCTTATTTTTTCCTAGGTATGTCAACCTAGCGGGTCTTTTATTCATGCGTAGTATCTTTTCACTATGTCTGCATTGGCGGGGTGAGGAAGGTCGTCACCATCCATGGTGGTTAGGATCATGGCTCCTCCTGAGAACACATGTTTAACCACAAATGGCCCTTCGTATGTAGGGGTCCACTTGCCCCGGGGATCACTTTGAGGAAGGATGATGCGCTTGATTACCAGGTCCCCAACTTGATACTCTTGTGGTTTGACTTTCTTATTAAATGCCCTGATCATCCGTTTTTGATACGTCTAACCATGACAGATAGCAGTGAGCCTCTTTTCGTCAATCAGGTTTAATTGATCAAGTCGAGTCTGGATCCAGTCATCTTCGTTCAAGTCTGCATCCTTCATTATCCGGAGAGAGGGTATCTGGACTTCAATTGGCAAGACTGCCTCCATGCCATAGACCAAGGAGAAAGGAGTTGCCCCGGTTGACGTCCTTGCTGAGGTACGGTACCCATGGAGAGCGAACAGTAACATCTCGTGCCAATCTTTATAGGTCACTGTCATTTTCTGCACAATTTTCTTGATATTCTTATTGGCTGCCTCTACAGCCCCATTCATCTTCGGCCGGTAGGGAGAAGAGTTATGGTGCTGTATTTTGAATTGTTCGCAGAGTTCAGTGATCATCTTGTTATTGAGATTGGTACCATTGTCCATAATGATTCTTTCCGGGACGCCATACCGACAGATCAGATTATGCCGGATGAAACATGCCACGACGCTCTTGGTTACTGTGGCGTAGGAAGCTGCCTCAACCCACTTCGTGAAGTAATCGATTGCCACCAAGATGAAGCGATGCCCGTTGGATGCCGTCGGTCGGATCTCACCGATCATATCAATGCCCCACATTGCAAAAGGCCAAGGTGCTGTCAGGACGTTCAGAGGAACTGGAGGAATGTGCACCTTGTCAGCATAGATCTGGCATTTGTGACAAGTTCGAGAGTGTTGGTAACAATCGGCTTCCATTGTGAACCAGAAATATCCTGCCCGTAGGATTTTCTTTGCCATGGTGTGTCCACTGGAATGTGTTCCAAATGTACCTTCATGCAGTTCTATCATGATTTTCTCTACTTCAGCCTTATCCACACAACGTAGTAGAGTTGAATCATGATTCCGTTTGTAGAGGATGTCGTTGCTGAGGAAGAATTTTGCCGCAAACCTCCTCATGAACTTCTTGTCATTGACAGATGCACCTTCAGGGTATTCCTGAGCTTCCAAGTACCTCTTCACCTCATGATACCAGGGTTTTTCAGTTGCCTTCTCGGCCTCGAGGTCGCAGCAATATGTCGGTTCATCCAACTTCCAGATAATGATCCGGGGAGCCTCATTGTCCCATTTAACCTTGAACATTGAAGACATCGTAGCTAGTGCGTCCGCTAGCTGATTCTCCTCTCTTGGGAAATGCTCAAAAGTTATCTCTTCAAAGTGGGGAAGCAAGGTTGACACATACTCCTTGTAAGGAATAAGATTTGGGTGTTTCGTATCCCACTCGCCTTTGATCTGATTGATCACGAGAGCAGAATCTCCGAAGACACTCAGAAATTTGATCCTTAAGTCGATTGTAGCTTGTAGACCCATGATACATGCCTCATATTCTGCCACGTTGTTGGTGCAGTTGAAACAAAATCGGGCGGTGAGTGGAGTATGAGTTCCTTTGGGAGATATGATTACAGCACCGACGCCGTTACCCAAAGCATTGGAGGCTCCGTCAAAATGCATAGACCATCGGGATCCTTCCTCAGGTCCTTCATCCAGTCCAGGTACTTCACAGTCAGTTACCACCATGATGTCTTCGTCCGGAAAATCAAAGTTCAAGGATTGGTAATCGTCCACAGGTTGGTGTGCCAAATGATCTGCCAGTACACTTCCTTTAATTGCTTTCTGAGTTGTATACTAGATATCATATTCTGTTAAGATTATTTTCCATCTCGCTATTCTTCCAGACAGAGCGGGCTTTTCAAATATGTACTTGATGGGATCCATCTTTGAAATCAACAAAGTGGTGTGAGTCAGCATATACTGTCTCAGCCGGCGAGCAGCCCATACTAGAGCGCAACAAGTTTTCTCAAGCAGTGAGTAACGAGACTCACAGTCGGTAAACTTTTTGCTCAAGTAATAAATGGCGTGCTCTTTTCGGCCGGACTCGTCATGCTGTCCCAGCACACACCCCACTGAATTGTCAAGTACTGTTAAATATAGTATCAGAGGTCTCCCTTCCACTGGTGGCATAAGGATGGGTGGCTCTTGGAGATACTCCTTTATTTTTTCAAAAGCAGCCTGACATTCATCGTTCCAACGTACTACTTGATCTTTCTTCAGTAATTTGAAGATTGGCTCACAAGTAGCAGTCAGATGTGAGATGAATCGGGCAATGTAATTCAGTCGTCCCAGGAAGCCTCTGACCTCTTTCTCTGTCCTTGGAGTTGGCATCTCTTGTATGGCTTTTAGCTTGGCAGGGTCCACCTGGATACCCTTATCACTTACAATGAAACCTAGTAATTTTCCGGACCTCACCCCAAAGGTGCATTTGTTGGGATTCAACCTCAGCTTGTATAACTTCAATCGGTCAAACAGCTTCCGCAGATGATCAAGGTGCTCCTCCTCAGTTTGAGACCTTGCAATCATGTCATCAACGTATACCTCAATCTCATGATGGATCATATCATGAAATAAAGCAACCATGGCACGTTGATAGGTTGCCCCGGCATTTTTCAACCCGAATGGCATGACCTTGTAACAGAAGGTGCCCCACTGAGTCACAAAGGTAGTCTTCTCCATATCCTCCGGAGCCATCTTGATCTGATTATACCCCGAAAAACCATCCATGAAGGAGAAAACCTTGTGTTGAGCAGTATTGTCAACGAGAACGTCAATGTGAGGTAGAGGAAAATCATCCTTGGGGCTTGCCCTGTTTAAATCCCTGTAGTCGACACACATCCTGACTTTCCCGTCCTTCTTTGGAACTGGCACCACATTGGCAACCCATTGGGGATAAGAAGTTACCGCTAGAAACCCGGCATCGAATTGCTTCATAACCTCAGCCTTGATCTTTTTGGACATCTCGGGGCGCATGCGGCGGACCTTTTGCTTTACCGGAGGGCAGTCTTCCTTGGTTGGCAGATGATGAACTACAATGTCGGCATCCAAACCAGGAATGTCTTCATAGGACCAAGCGAAGATCTCCATGTAATCACGTAGCATCTGGATCAATCGTTGCTTCACGCTGAGCTCTAGATTAGCCCCAATCTTGACCTCTTTCCTATCTGTCTCCGTACCCAAGTTCACTGTTTCCACCGGCTCTTCATGCGGCTGAATGGCCCTCTCTTCTTGAAGCAACAGCCTTGCAAGTTCACCAGGCACTTCACAATCATCTTCACCTTCGTCTTCGGCCAAGTTGATCGGATTCTCGAAGTCATAACTGGTGGTAGCAGAGCCGTTACCAGTGAGATCCAGAGTGGATTGAAACCTGTATAAGTGAGTGTGTGTAAATATAGCTTTTTTGCAATATATAACACAGAAGGAAAAAGAGCACAAGATTTGAAATGCAACAAACGTCCAATGTTTTGATTGATGATATATGGAAATGTCATACAAAAAGCCCTCACAAATAGAGCTACGATGCCCCAGGTAGGACACCGAGCCAACAAAGTTTTAACATATTGTTTGTTACAAATTGAAAATCAAAAGAGTTAATTACTGCGTGACAAATGTGATAGGTGTAAAATCTTTTGTCGTCCAGTTGCTTGGTCCGTTGCTGGTAGTCGGGTAGATCCAACTATCAAACTATGCTTCCTCTACATCCTCCTCAATAGCATTCACCCTTGGACTGGTGATAAACACTGGAGCCTTTCTGATCTTTTCCTTGCGCACATCCCTCTGAGCCTCTGCAGTAAAGCCTAGCCCAAACTTGTCGTTCTTTTGAGTGAAGTCAGGAAGCTGACCCCAGTTCGCACAATTGCCTTTCTCGATTATAGCCCGGGCATCCTTCAAGGATGCCATCTTCAACGGAAAGTCTTCTTCAACCACTGCTTCAGCTGATGCCAAAATTGGAGGTACTTCCTCAAAATGCTGAAAGGGGGTTTCAATAAACTCCCCATCCATCTCGATATACCGGAATGAATTCAAGTGACTAACCATGTACTCCTCCTCACCCTGTACAGTAACAATCTTCCCTTTGACAGGGTATTTGAGCTTTTGGTGTAGAGTGGAAGTTACTGCCCCAGCTTTGTGAATCCAGGGTCGACCCAACAAGCAGGAGTAAGATGGACGAATATCCATCACGTAGAACGTTGAGTCGAAAACTTGGGAACCCACACGAATAGGAATGTCTACTTCACCGTGCACCATCCTCTTATAACCGTCGAAGGCTCTAACAATGATGTTGCTAGGTTTCAACTCCAGACCCTCACAATCCAAGCGATCCAATGCCTTCTTGGGCAAAACATTCAGAGAAGAGCCGGTATCCACTAACACGTGTGCGAGAGTAGTGCCCCTGCATTCTATGGAAACATGCAGGGCGTCATTGTGATTTTTCCCTTTGGCGGTGAGGTCAGCATCCGAGAACCCCAATCCGTTGTCAGCTGTCAAATTAGCCACACAGTCGGTGAATTGATCTGCAGAGGTCTCTTGCGGCACATGGGCCGTTTTCAGAAATGAAATCAGGGCTTTTGCATGGGCCTCTGAGCATAGCAGCAATGATAGCATAGAGATTTTGGAGGGGGTATGCCCCAATTGTTCAACAACATTAAAGTCACTCTTTTTGATGATTTTAAGAATCTCCTCCATTTCTTGTTGGGAGGCTTCCACAACAGTCTTTTTTGATGCCTCCGTCCTGGCAGGCAAATCGGTAACAACTTCTTTGCCCCGAGTATCAGAGGACTCGGCGGCAGTAGTAGACACATGAATTTGATTTGGAACATGTACACTTGCGGGTGTGAGAGGTTTTCGGATAACTGTTGGTGCAATTTCAGGCGAGAAGAGCCTGCCACTGCGGGTAATCTTGGCGGGACCAGTGATGTTACTGATACTGGTATTGGTGTTGAACTCCTGCTTCACTCCAAGCACATACACGTCGGCCCCATAATTCCACGGGACCGCTTTATCAGACTCATAGGGGAGAGGCCCCGGAACAGTAATAGTAATGGGTGCAACAGACATAATTTGGACTGGCTTCTTCATGGGAGCCTTGGTAGGATTGTAAATTGTGACAACAGATATTTCTTCAACGGAGACAAACGGAATAGCAGTTTTCTTGAATAGAATTTCTTTGCTATCCATCAGGCTTTGGATGCCTGATTTCAGCAGTGGACAACCGGTAGGGATAACAGCACACAGGAGGCAACCCTTGCTACAACCCGGAAATAAACCGGCTAGTAGTAAGTTCCTCTTAACAGTCAAAAGAGGGGTAGCAACATCATTCACCGAAACAACATACAAATCTTCCTCAATGGCATTTACCCTATGCTGGGGCATAGGAGCAGTTACAACATTTGGCCTCTCAGGCGCCTCAAACTGAATTTCCTTCGCGTCGATAAGGTCTTGCACCTTATTTCTTAAGGCCCAGCAATCATCAGTAGTATGCCCGGGGCTATCGGAATGATAAGCACAACGGGCATTTGGGTTATACTTAGGAGATGCAGTATTCACGACCTTCGGAGCCTCTTTGACGGTCACCAAGTTGGTTGATAACAGTTGCGGTAAGATTTGTGACAAGGTCATACTCAATCGAGTATACTGCCTCTTGGGCCTTTCACCTCTTTGTTGATTGTACTGCTGAGGAGCAGCAACAGGTTTTGAAATGACCAAAGCATTGACGGCTTGGCGACTTTCTGGCCTAACTTGTCTTCTAGGACCATAGACTGCACTTGCTTCTTTCTTGAAAGGCCTCTTCTCAGTACTTGTGGAGGCAGCTTTTTGTATCTTTCCTGACCTGATGCCAGCTTCAATTCTTTCACCCGTTAGAATCAAATCCGTAAACCCAGCGGAGGAGTTACCAACCAAATGATTGAAAAATGGACCAGACAAAGTCCCTAGAAACATATCAACCAGCTCACGATCAGTCAATGGAGGTTGCACCCTGCCAGCCAAATCTCTCCATTTTTGTGCATATTCTTTGAACCCTTCGCCCGTTCCTAGAGACATACCCTGAAGTTGGGTACGCGTAGGAGCGAGATCAGAATTGTATTGGTATTGTCTGTAGAATGCGGTTGCCAAATCTTCCCAGTGTCGGATGCTAGTTCCATCTAGTTGGTAGAACCACTCAAGCTGTGACCCCGAAAGGCTATCTTGGAAGAAGTGAATCCAAAGGTTCTTATCTGCCGTGTAAGGTTGGATCTTCCTTACGTACGACCTCAGATGCAGCTTTGGACAGGAAGCCCCGTCGTATTTGGCAAAGGCAGGCGCCTTAAACTTGTGTGGAATTACTACCCCAGAAGATAACCCCAAATCTCCGAAATCCAGCCCCGGCACATTCTGAATCTCCACGGCGCTCAAGCGGTCCTCTAATTGTTTGTATTTGTCAGCAGCAGGTGGGTATTGTTCGTCATTGTAGTCCGTCTCGTTGTCAGAGACTGCAGGACTAGGAGCTCCTCCCCCTTGGGGACTGTCTTTCTCAGCAGAAGAAGCAGCTGGATCGGCTTCATTATGAAGTGTGTTCCCAAATCTGCGTCCGGTGTTGAATAACGCAGTCCTCTTTTTCTTCTTCTTCTTCAGGAGTAGAGTCTTCAACTCTTGCTGACCTTGGGCTAGGCTTAGGACCATCTCTTGAAACTGGGCACTTTGGGCCTGAAGGGCCTTGATTGCTTGCTCACTGGATGAGTCTGGATTCATGATGACTGTTCAAATAAACAGCGAAGAAGATTAAGCAACCCGTGAAATAGGGTACCTGCTATGCATATGGTGCAATGAGATGCGTATGTTTTATGTTTTCAAAGACAAACAAGATTCAACTTTGTAGACAAAAGGGAAACGCACTTCATTAGATTCAAATTTCAAATTGTTCAACAACTCGCCCTTAGGCATTACAGGAATGAAAAATACTGGAAAGGAAATACAAGCTATAAAAGGAAATATCCAAAGCCCATCAGTGTTCCCATGGCCTCCTCTTCTCAGTGTTGATGTAGTTATTCAGAACCCGCTCTTCCTCCAATTGCTTAGTCAGCCTCTGGACCTTCCGTTCCTGTTCGTTGAACTTTTCCCGATAGAAATCCCGTTCTTCCTTTAGCTGCGCCCAAGATCTCTTCATTGTGTCAAAATCAGTAGGTATCTGAGGAGGGAGGACAGCTGGAGGAGCCCCATCTTCATCAGGAGATTCAAGAATGATAGGTCTGACAGCTTCGTACGACATACCTAACTTCTGAGCACGGATGCGAACCCATTTGCAATAGGGTTCCATTGGTAGAGAGGTCTTTGGTCCCAACTCAAGTGGGTCAGCTTTGTGAATTCTGTCCCAAGCCTTAATTAATCCATGGCGTAGTTTGTCACTGTCTGCCTGAAACTCAAAATGGAAGTGAGGAACCAACATTTCATGAGGCCCAACTCTTCTGGCTCTTCCAAACTGGCGGAGAGCTAAGCATGGATTATAAGAGATTCCTCCTTGGATACCAATCAAAGGAACATTAGGGTATTCTCCGCAACGATCGATAACAGCTACCTCATCCAAACCTCTGAGAGTCCAAGTGATGTCATTATCAGTGAGAGTCATTAACCTCCGAGCCCAACCTTTTCCTTCTTCATTCTTCAGCACGAACTTAGGAAGGTGCGAAATAAACCACCTCACTAGCAAAGGAGCACAACACCATGGAGTTCCCCGTTTTCGAGCAGTACGAGCATAGAGTTGTTGCAGGATATCACCCAAAAGAGTGGGTACAGGGTTCCGAGACATGAAGATCCTTATGACATGGATACTGATAAAGGTGTCAGGATTGGGAAACAGTACCAGACCATAAATCAAAAGAGCCAGAATATCTTCGTACGCCTTGTAGTCCAAGTCATTCCAGAAATCATTAGCCTTGCCAACCAGAAATCTGACCAAAAAGCCCTTAACTCCACTTCTAGTTTCCCAGTTAGCCAATACCTCTTCTTTGGTCAAGGGGAGGACTGCAGCAACCTCTTCAGGCCTAGGAGTCTTTTCCAAACCAGTGAACGGAGTTTGTTCCAAGATAGGGATCCCAAGCAAGTAAGAGAATTCTTCCAGGGTAGGAACCAGCTGGAAGTCTTGAAAGGTGAAACAGTGATACAGATGGTCATAAAACTGGGTCAGAACACTTATCAGTTGTTGGTCCCATTTTGCAGTGATCAAGCCAAGGAGAGAACCATGCCTGTTGATGAAGGAAGAAGTGTTTGGAATCCTACCAACCAAATCCTTGAGCAAAGTTGGTGGTTGAACAAAGTTGAGCCGGATAGTATTCCTACATACGGGTATCATGATGTCCTACAAAACAGAGCAAAGATGAAACCTTTTTGTCTTTGAAATGGGTTAGTCCTTTATACAGGATGCATGCAATGGTATGATGGCATGATGCTATGATGAAGCACACCACAAGTATTCACACAGGCAAACATGATAAGGCACACAAGTCACACAAGACAACCCTTAGGTTTCAGGCCAACATGAAGTTTAGGTATTACCCTCTTTTGGTTTCGTTGGTTAAAACCTGTCCTATCAAAAGTAACCAGGTTCTAGAGGATCTCAAATCATTGACTACCCTCAATCGGTCATAACTCCAGCATCGCAATCTTTTCTTGCGGCCAGAACCATCGCGAGAGTTTAGTCTCAATGAGTGTAGCATACTGCTACTGTCCTAATAGCCAAGTTTGGTCAATTTAGGGTTCTAAGGTTGGTTGGTGTTTAATGACTCCTTAGAAGACCTATATTCTCCCCGTTGCAACACAAGGGATATAGGTACAGACCAAGGTGCCACACCAACGTAGCCACTGCTTCACCCATGTCGGTCTACGCCGGACAGGTCCCTCACAGATTATGCTACCTAAAAAGGGTATTTCCCAGATCCGGTTAGGACCTATGAAACTCCGATACAAAGCCCACAAATATAGAAGCAAACAAAGCAAACAATTGAAAACAAAGGTGATTCTAAGCCCTAAGGTTACTCCACTTTAAAAATTTCCCCAGCAGAGTCGCCAGTTCTGTGATACGGTGGGAGAACTGACTGTGGTTTTGCGTTTGTTTTTGCAAATGTTTCGGTTGAGCAAGAGTCGCCACCGACTTTTTATTTTATCCTAAGGAAAGGTTAAAAAGCACAGTAAAAACCTTTGAGATGTTTTCTTGGGTTCGGGGAGTAGATTATAGAAAGGGAAGGTATTAGCACCCTTTCTATCCATGGTTACCTATGGGCTCTTAGTTACTTGCTTAGATCACTTGCCTTTTGTTTTCAATTATTTGAAATGGTGCTTTGCGTGTGGGTTTTGAAAATGTTTTGAAAAGAGGCCAATGTGGTGGCAACCTTTGTAATGATCCATGTTGGGATGTATACAAAGGGGTACTTATCTTTTGAAAAGTTTTCAATGTTTTTGAAAGTTATTTTGAAAGTGTGTTGTGATGTGTGGTTTTGAAAAAAATAGGCAAGTGTTTTTGTTTTACAAGTTGGCAAGTAACCAAGAGCTATCTACCCTAAATTTCTCAAAGATCATTGCTATGTTTTAACCCTTTTAACAAGTTTGTGCCACCATTGTATTTGGTGGACAATCTCATGTTAGGATGTGAAAGGGACGGGCGCGGGTCATCGTTTAGACCATAATTGCAATAGTGCCAAGCATCTTTGGGCAATTTCCTTAAGGGACTTGATCATTTGTTTAGGCAACATTTTGAAAGCGTCATCGAGGGACTATGATCATTTGATTGTTTGTTTTACCCAAAGAGACTTAACATGCAATATGGCCCAATTTTGAAAGGCAACAAGTGGAATACCCTAGGGGGTGCAAGTGTGATTTGTGTGTCCATTTTCATGCTTGTTTATCTTAAAATTAGGTCAAAACTATTTTCGTTGTTTTTTCGCATACAAACCCTAATTCTAACATGGTACAATTAGAAAGCAATAAAGTGCGGAAAATAAATTTACTAAACTATTACAACACCATATATGGGAAGGGGGTACAAATGTTCAAATGGGGATTTTGACAAGGAATTTAAACCTAAATTATTACATCAATACTGAATTATTTACAAGATAATTAATTTGCATAAATTAAATAAAATAAGGATAAATATGCAAGATGCAAAAAATGATTTTTGTATATATAAAAAAAAGTATTATTTATGTCACAAAAATAAAAATAAAAGTATTTTTGGAGTATTTTCATACTTAAGTCAAAACCCTAGTTTACAAAATAAAATGCATTATTTATTCAATATATACAATATTTATTATTTACATACAAAAATAAAATAAAAATGAAGTCTATTTGTGAAAAATGTATTTTTAATGTTAAATATTAATAAAATAAAATATGTATATTTTTGGTATTTTATTCTAAGTATACTAATGTATATGTATTTATTTATATTATTTACAAAATATGTATTATATACACTAATTAATAATATTTAATATTTAAATAAAAAGGGTATTTTTTCTATAAAATATTTTCAGAAAGTAGAACAAAATAAAAGTGTATAAAAATGTATTTTGCACTATTTTAGTATTTTAAATAGAAAAGTATATGTATTTATTTATTTATGTACAAACTAAAAGAAAAAATCAAATAAATGCCTAATAAATTCAAAAATAGTGAGAAAAATATCTTTTATATTTTTAATATCATGAGAAACAATAAATAAGTCAATCCAAAAAGAAAAAGTCAAAAAACATTAAAAATAAACCAAATGGGCTCAGGGGGTTCAGAAGCAATTGTATGGTGTGAAAAGGAAATACAAAGCAAGCCCAGCCCAGATAACCTTTCTTCAACCTCTGGCCAGAAAATATCAAAAAAACGCGCGCCTTGTTCCACCATTCAAACATCCTGATTCCTGGCTTATTAATGAAAACTCATAACATAAAAAATGTTCAGCATCAAGAGACGAATCCAACCATATGCAGAACTTGATCTAACTCTCTAAGATGAGAGAGAATTTCTTCTCCCCCAAATCCTGACCTAGATTTTCTTCCATGTTCAGACTCAAAATTCTTGCAACACACATAATATAAATAAAATCTAATTATATGGGCATGTTCAGGGCAATGATTGTGACATATTCTCTTCACAAACCTAAAGCTAACAATGCCTAATAAGAGAGATACGAGTTCATGAACTTACCTGTTCAGTTGAACTTCTATCTGGCAATGGAGAAGCTTTCAGTGCAAGGTGATGATTGGTATAGCTTCCTTGAGGTCCAGGGATGCTATTCCAATATTTACTTTGCCTTGAGACACCTTGAATCGAGTTATGGACCTTCAACTGCAAAATGAGAAAGTGAAAATGGTGGAACTTGTTAGAGGAATTACAGGTCGTGTTTTAGGTTTTGGTTAGCTTGCATAGATGATAGGGAAGGTGTGTGAACTGGTTTGGGCAAGAAAGCTTGAAAGGAAAGAGAGATGGCACTCAAACTGCAGGTCCTGCCCTGTTCTTGCAGTTTGAAGGTGATTCTGGGAATGGGAGTGTATGAGGGATCTTAGGGTCGTGTACTAGCTCAGTTGGTATCTATTGAATGTGTTTCACAAGTTTGCTTAAGTGTTTGTAAGCTGATATGAGAGTTGGTACAAGTTATGCTATGTTTCTTGAACTTTAAGCAAGCAATGGTCACTTTGTGCTTCTAGCCTGTACAGGCCCCCATACTATGCTGCATACATTGGCCTTGATCAGTGAAATGTGTCTCATAACTTGTGCCAAGAAGATTTCAAGTGTACTTGCTTGGATTTGCATTTGACATAAAGTGAAGCTTTTCTAAAATGGATATTATGCTTTATCTATAAATGGATTAATCTTCTAGGCAATGCTTGAACACACAAAACATGGTCTTGGCACAAAGGTTTGGCATTAAAATTATGAGTGTAATTGAGATAAAAGGCCTGTAATCAAGTGGCATGCTGAGTTTTGAAAATGCATAGTATTATGAACAGGTAACTTGGCCTAATCAAAAGTGAGTTTTTGCTATATTGTGAAATTCGATTCTCCCTAACCATGAGGTTGTTTGAGAAGTTCTTGGACATTTTAGAAAGCTTGGAATGTGTACTACAATCCATCTTTGAAATGCAAATTGAAATTCCAAGTGGAAGTGTATGGAAAATGGCCTTGAAGTTAGGTAGAAAACCTTGCCAAAATAGGTTAAAATTTCACTAAGTTAAGAATGGTTTAGTGCCCTTATTCAAAAAATTGTAACTTGAGATACAAGTCTCATTTGGGAAAACTTTGTGAATCAAAGTTGTAGATTATGCAACAAGCTACAACTTTCATGTTTTGACTTTTGTTTGAATCCAAATGAATCTTGGTGAGAAAGTGGGGCAAAGTTGGGAACAAATTAGGGTTTTCCATAACTTAGAAAAATTCTAAGTTATGAAAAATTCTCATTTCAAACTCTAATTTGCATTTCTTGATTTCTTGGTGAACAAGTTTCATGATTTGGCATGTTTTGATGAAAAATGAATCTTGACTCTTGATTTTGACCAAAAAGTCAAAGTTTGACTTTTCAGTATACAGTCAAAATTGATCAATTGACTGAGAAATTCAACTATCAACCTTGTGTATTTGGGATCTTTTGAACTTGTTGAGCATGTCAAGATAATTCCATGGGGTCCTTGAGTCCATATGTGAGCTTGGTTTGCCATTGGCTAGGTCAAACAGTCAAAAATTGCCTTTTGTGCAGTCAAAACCCTAAAAATGACCATTTTGCCCTTTTGATGATCTGATCAAATTTCTTGAGGAATTGTGATCCAAACTTGATAAAATGGTCCATGTGAGTTCATAATGTTGATGTGGGTCAATTTTCATGAGATTTGACTGTCAATTGGCCACAGTTGACTTTTTCCCCAATACAGTTGATTTCTAGGTCAACTGTCCAATTGACTGGGCAAAATTTGGAATCAAGACTTGAAACTTGGTATGGGTAAACTTGGGAGTCCAACATGAAGCATGAAAGTCATCTTAGGCATTTTAGGTCAAAATATCTTTGTGCAAACACAAACCCTAATTTGGGTCAACAGTGCAAGGAGAAGTCTTGAGCAGAGGAAACCCTAACTGGATATTGAGCTCCAAGGTTTTGTGATGGGAAAATGTTGAGGAAATGTGAGGGAAAATTTTGGGGTACAACAACAGTACTCGATAATTCAATGGGGTGCGTGCTGGGGAAGCATGACGAGTCTGGCCAAAAAGAGCATGCTATTTACTACCTTAGCAAAAAGTTTACCGACTGTGAGACCCGATACTCACTGTTTGAGAAAACTTGCTTCGCTTTGGCATGGGCTGCTCGCCGGTTGAGATAGTATATGCTGACTCACGTTATCCTATTGGTATCAAAGATGGACCCAATCAAGTATATATTCGGAAAGCCTGCCTTATCCGGAAGAATAGCAAGATGACAGATGATCTTAATTGAGTATGATATCCAATACACAACCCAAAAAGCAATCAAGGGGAGTGTGTTGGCAGATCATTTGACACATCAGGCCGTAGATAATTACCAGTCTATGAATTTTGAGTTTCCGGATAAGAACATCATGTTGGTGACTGACTGTGAAAAACCTGGACCGGATGAAGGACCTGAGGAGGGATCCTGATGGTCTATGTATTTTGACGGAGCTTCAAACGCGTTGGGAAATGGCATCGGCGCCGTGATCATATCTCTTGAGGGCTGTCATACTCCTTTCACCGCCCAATTATATTTTAACTGCACCAACAACATGGCGGAGTATGAAGCGTGCATCATGGGCCTTCGGCTGCTATTAACCTAAGGATTAAGTTTCTAAGTGTGTTCAGAGATTCCGCTCTCGTGATCAGTCAGATCAAAGGCGAGTGGGATACGAAGCACCCAAATATTATTCCATACAAAGAGTATGTATTGACGTTGCTTCCACACTTCGAAGAGATAACCTTTGAACACTTCCCAAGGGAGGAGAATCAGTTAGCGGACGCGCTAGCTACCATGTGTTCCATGTTCAAGGTCAGGTGGGACAATGAGGCTCCCCAGATTACCATCGAGAGGTTGGACGAACCCGCACATTGCTGTGACATTAAGACTGAAGGGGTAACAGATAAACCTTGGTTTCATGAAGTAAAGAGGTATCTTGAGGCTCAAGAGTACCCCGAGGGTGCATCTGTTAATGATAAGAAGTTTCTGAGGAGGTTCGCGGCGAAGTTCTTCATCAGTAATGGTATCCTTTACAAGCGTAACCACGATTCAACCTTACTTTCTGGACTCATTCCAGTGGATACACCATGGAAAAGAAGATCATACGGGCAGGATACTATTGGTCTACTATGGAAGCCGATTGTTATCAGCATTCTCGGACCTGTCACAAGTGCCAAATCTATGCTGATATGGTGCATATACCTCCAGTTCCTCTGAATGTCTTGACAGCTCCTTGGCCTTTTGCAATGTGGGGTATCAATATGATTGGCGAGATTAGACCTACTGCGTCCAATGGGCATCGTTTCATCCTGGTAGCAATTGAGTACTTTACAAAGTGGGTTGAGGCAGCTTCCTTTGCTACAGTGACCAAGAACGTCGTGACACGGTTTATTCGGCACAATTTGATTTGTCGATATGGTGTACCAGAGAGGATCATTACGAACAATGGTACAAATCTCAATAATACGATGATCACCGAGCTCTGCAAATAGTTCAAGATACAGCATCACAACTTTTCTCCCTACCGGCTGAAGATGAATGGGGCTGTTGAAGCGGCTAATAAAAACATTAAGAAGATTGTGCGGAAGATGACGGTGACATACAAAGACTGGCATGAGATGTTACCATTCGCTCTTCATGGGTACCGTACCTCAGCACGGACTTCAACAGGGGCAACACCTTACTCTTTGGTGTACGGCATGGAAGCAGTCTTACCTATTGAAGTCCAGATACCCTCTCTTCGGATTATGAAGGATGCATGCTTGAGCAAAGATGACTGGATCCAGACCCGGCTTGATCAGCTGAACTTAATCGATGAAAAGAGACTTACTGCTATTTATCATGGTCAAACGTATCAAAAGCGAATGATCAAGGCATTTAACAAGAAAATAAGACGACAAGAGTATCAAGTTGGGGATCTGGTGATCAAGCGCATCATA
This sequence comes from Vicia faba, assembly GCA_948472305.1. Taxonomy (NCBI): domain Eukaryota; kingdom Viridiplantae; phylum Streptophyta; class Magnoliopsida; order Fabales; family Fabaceae; genus Vicia; species Vicia faba. The sequence goes on along the minus strand of OX451739.1, from coordinate 1,632,026,409 downwards.
CTTCCACAAGGTGATCCCAGGGGAAAATGGACCCCCACGTACGAAGGGCTATTTGTGGTTAAGAACATTTTCTCAGGAGCAGCTATGATTCTAACCACCATGGATGGTGACGACCTTCCTCACCCCGTCAATGCAGACATAGTGAAAAGATACTACGCATAATCAAAGACCCGCTAGGTTGACTGGCCTAGGCAAAAATAAGGGCTTCCCGGCGAACCAAAAGGGTTCGGGCAAAAATAAGGGATGAAAATGAAAAATTTGTACACCCGACAAGTCAAAAACCTGAAAAGGCAGCTTGGGCAAAAAAGCGTATCCCGTTGGACTGAAATCCCGAAAGGGTGGTCCAGGAAAAAATTAGGGATTGAAGCGTAACACTGTGTCTCATTGGATCATCTTGCAACCAGACTTCGGTATCGACTATCAAGCTCGGACGGCACTAATCAATCTGATCTACCTTCAACCAAGTAGCAAAGTGATGAGATGCTCGAAGATATAAAGGCAATAGCAAAGTTGGAACCCGGTGGGATCATTCACATAGCCGTTTTTCTTTATTTTTCACGAATTGTATAAAGTCTATCTTTCGGCGGCGTTCTCTTACTAGGACGTCAACCTCTTGTACAAAAATTCCTATTTACAGGCCAACTTCAAAATCAATACAATTCATTTTCACAAAGAAATTTCAAATTGTTTTTCTTTTTTCTGTTTTGTTTTGCAAGAATGTCCAATGGTTCATTTTTGATATATGCATTTGACAATAATTACTGCTCATAAATATTTACATGTGAAACAAAAGACGATTACCCGTAATATCAGGAATAGGGGAAAACAAGAAATGTCCGAACCTTACAGTTGCTCTGTCCACCAGGTATAGGGATAGACCTAGCTGGAGAATACGACCCAAGGTACATTCACTCCCCGCAGAGCAAAAGTATCTAAAAACAGTGATTCTCCCCAAGTAGAGTTTATCTATCACCAGTACTAGAAGATTATTCCCAGTGGAGTTTATTTCTTCCACAAGCAGAAACTCAATCCCCAACAGGGTTCATTATTGCCAACAACGGTAATTCATCCTCAACCAAGGTTCTTTCTCCAAATCAACAGATTCTCTAGCAGAGAATCTCTTCCCTACAGAGTCATTTTCTCGTCAGTTTAATTCTCCAGCAGGATTATTCTCACAATCATCTTCGGTTGTTATTCCCAACGAGAATGAAGAATTCAACTCTTTTCTCCAGCAGCAATCCGGGATTTATTTTCCCTAGCTAGAGAACATCATAAAAACATTGCATGTCCATACATCATGACATGTGCATACGTATCATACAGCACAATCTCATTTATTTTGAGAACATCATTGCTTGATACATATCATGCATTACATACGACTAACCCTTTACCTTTTAGGGAAAGATACAATCAAGATTCTCACCAAGTTCAAGCTATGAAGCCCGGATCCGACTGGATAGTATCTTGATTTTTACATCATATTGTGAAGCCCGGAGAACGACCGGATAACAGTATCAAACACCGCGAAGCCTGGATTCGACCAGATAGTGGTTTATCTTTAAGCTATGAAGCCTGGATTCAACCGGATAATAGTTTAATCCCCAGCAAGCCGTGAAGCCAGGATTACGACTGGATAACAGCTTAGCAAGTTATTGTGAAGCCTGGATTACGACCAGATAGCAATACCAGTTTCTGTGAAGCCTGGATTATGACTAGATAGCAGCCAAAGACACCATGAAGCCTGGATTACGACCAGATAGTGGTACATCTTTAATACAAGTTATGAAGCCCAGATTCGACCAGATAATATCTTGATTTCTCCAAATACCGTGAAGCCTGGATTCGACCAGATAATGGTATGGGACACCGTGAAGCCTGGATTACGACCAGATAGCAGTAAAAGACACTAAAGCCTGGATTACGACCAGATAACAGTGAGGGACACTGTGAAGCTTGGATTTCGACCAAATAGCAGTTTACCCGGCCAATTACTATGAAGCCCAGATTCGACCGGATATTAGTAGGCCCAACAATCAAAGGGAAGCCTGGATCACGACCGGATAACCACTTGATTTCTTCTGAAGCCTGGATTACGACCAAATAAGAAGCAAGGTATTGTGAAGCCTAGATTACGATCGGATAGCAGTACAGAACACCATGAAGCCTGGATTCGACCAGATAATGGTATAAAACATCCTAAAGCCTGGATTACAACCAAATAACGATAAAAGGACTGAAGCCTGGATTACGACCAGATAATAGTACAAGACGCTGCGAAGCTTGGATTTCGACCAAATAGTAGTTTACCTGGACAATTACTAAGAAGACCGGAGTCGACCGAATATTAGTGTGCCCTAAATTCAAGTTGAAGCCCGGATACGACCGGATAACAACTTAATTCTTTCTGAAGCCTGGATTACGACCAGATAAGAATCAATAAATTGCGAAGCCTGGATCACGACCGGATAGTAAGTTTAATCTCATCTCCCCAGTAAGTCACTGTAAAGCCTGGAGCACGACCGGGTATCAGTCAGTCTTATCAATATGAAGCCTGGATCACGACCAGATAGTAGTTCATTTTCACCTCTTCGACTAAGAGACGTTTCCCCAGTAGAATAACGGACGACCGAAGCTCCTAAAATTCTATTTCTCCCAAGACAGAGATCAACATTCCCCAGCGTAGTCTTCCTCAACAACAGGTATACAAGTTCTCGCTAAGGAATCTCTTAGGAGACCGACACTCCCTCAGATGGCATCTTTAATCCCATATTCCACCATCAATCTCCAAATAGCATATGTAAGCCCATTACCGATATCGCAAGGCGGATACCACTTCATGCGAGTGCAAATTTCTGGGCACTCTAGTGTTCAATCATCTTCCACCTTCGGATCACGAAAGGCAGAAAAGCCAATCTACATCCTCAGGTTTAAGAAGATTGAACAGGGGCAGCTGTTGTACCCCAAAATTTCCCCTCCTATATTTCTCAAAACATTTTAAGAAAGATCCTCAAGTTGCTCAAGGAAGTCCCAGGGTTGACCAGACAAGCTCTCTCCTAAGGCAGTCTACCTCAAATTAGGGTTTCATGTTGCATAAAGATACTTGAGTCCAAGGGATCCCAAATGCTCACTATTGTCCTAATATGTTCTCAAGATCATCCATATCAAATTTCAAGCCTTGCGGAGGAAGTTTGCTCAGTCAATTGCTCAAAAGCCTGAAAATCGACTATGCTAGGGCAAAAGTCAACTGTGGCCTACATACAGTCAAACTTCAAGATTTTTGGTCAACATCCTCATTTTGAAGTATATTTCATCATTTGATCAAGGGTTTATCATTATTCATTAAGGTTTGCTCACAATTCATCAAGACCCAAAAGTTGTTAAATTAGGGTTTTGTAGGAAAAGTCAACTCAACTTTGACCAAGCATAACTTTCTCATACTTTATGAGAAATGACCCATCCAAAGCTCATTTTTAAGAGGATGAAATTCTATACAATTCATATTCAGTTCCCAAGGTCAAAATATGCACTCACAAGAAGTTATGAATTTGGACATTATAGGTCATTTTGAAAAGGCAACAAAAACACCTTTTTTTGTCAAAGCTTCATACATGAACATGGAAGACTCAATTGAGATGGGACCAAAAGGGTTGCTTAGAGTACATCTCAAGCTTTCTAAAAAGTCCAATAACACCTTCAAAGAGTCAAAATTGAGGAATTTATGCATTGGTGAAGTTGACCTTTTTGCAAAATTGTCAAAAGTCAACTATGCCTCAAATTGCAATTTTTGCTAAATGGGCCTAACTTTTTGCACTTGTTTTGAGTTAGTAGCATGGTCCATGAGACCTAGCTCTTCCCATTTGTCTTTATCTTATTTTTTCTATTTATTTTGATTTTTTATTGCAATTAAATCAATTTAAAACAAAACAAATCATGAAAAAATCCAAATCATTCAAACTTCAAGATCTTGTGCATATTTCAGGTCCTATATCCAGCTAGCAAGTGAATCAAATTATGCAAGGCCTTTGTGTGCATGAAAAGATTGGTTTTGGCCTATTTTTGGAAATATTTTCAAGTGAATTAAATCAAAATCAAAAGCCATGATGGATAAAGATTGAGAGCATAATTTCAACCCTAATTCAATCCTTGGTATATAGGGAACAATTGCATATCAAAAACAAAAGCTTTGGAGGCGCACAAAGAGAGAACAAAACTTGAAAAAATTCAAAGAAAGTGACAAACTGATTTTGCACTTCGAGGCGTTTTCAAGACTCATAAGCCATTCCATTCACTTCCTGGGATTGCAAGCAAGCTATACCAATCAAGAACAAGCATTTTCCAGTGCTAGAACTCACTGTAAGTGATCCACGGCCATGGATTTTTCTTGAAATCGAATAACATGATTTTGACACTCATAACATGAAATACTTACATATTATTTTTTCCTTGAGGCATTTGCAAGTTATCTATATCATTTAATTTCATTTTTCGAAGCTGTATCAGAATCCACCATTGCTAGGGTTCTTGGTTTTGTTTTAGGGTCTTTTCACACAGGTAAAATTGGCCCCCAAGAAGGGCACCATGATGCTTAGCAAACCAAGATGAGTTGATTGATGGCATTAGATTTTATTTATCATGCCTATATTTAATTTTGAGATATGCATGGTGTATAGCTATAGGCATTCGTCCGTAGGTAAAGGTCATTGAACCTTTTAGCCACGGAGAGAGGACAGGGATGATGGCGTGGCATCTTCTTACTCGCCCATTTGAATTTTTGCGCGAATGCTTCTTTATTTATCTTGTTTTCAATATAATGATTATTGTTTATTCTATGTACAACAAAAGCACGCAGCTCAATTGGCATGAAGGTGAGTGGAAAAGGCTTTGGGGCTTGGGTTCGAATCCCAGGTCCCCCCATATTTCATATTATTTTGATTTACATAATCAGGCGCGCATGTAGGTACGAAGTCCACCATGGACCATCATCATCCAAACAACCAGGTGTCTAGGAAGCCAGATCTGATGGTCATCATTGAAGGATCTATCATGTGACCCAGTCATCGCGCAACATGGAAGCGTGGAAGTCAACATGGACCTTTGGTTTTGGGCCAAGATTGTTAGCAACACACCCCTCCATTTGCTACTTCACAGGCCCATTTTCTTCTTCTTTTTTTCTTTTATATTTTTTAATTAATTAATTTAAATTATTTTTACTAACACCAAATTAATTCTTTTTTCATAAAAACCCATAAAATCAATTTTCATCCAATTAGAATTAGAATTTATTTTTTATCAAAAATTAATTTAATTAGTTTATTTAATTTTAAGGTAACTTTAATTATTTTGTAAATAAATTAAAACAAGTTAGAAATTAGGGTTTTGTTTAATTTAAATTCTATTTTCTTTTTCTTAAAAAATACCAAAAATACAAAAATAGGCCACGTAAATTATTTTCTTTAAATTAATTTAATTAGTGATTAGATTTGTATTTAATTTAAAAACCTTATTCTGTTTCTTAAAAATAATTTTAAAAAAAAACAACAAAAATAATTTTTTTTCTTTTTTAGGTTAGACGGGGTCAAAACCCTAATTTCCTATCGTTGTCTATTACTCATCGCGCGCGCTTTATTTATTTTCACGATATTGATGTAATTGCTCATGGGATGTAATAGATTAATTAGGGTTCTTCTTTTTCATTCATTTATCGTTTTTTACGGGTTGTTTTTGGCTATGTAAATTAATACCCGAAGCCTTGTAATAGCGTAGCTTTACTTTCCGCACTTTAATTTCCGCAAATATTAAACTGTTAGATGTATGATATTAGGGTTGCATGACAAGAATGTATGATTAACTTTAAAACGGTTAGCAAACCCTAAATGTGCAAAGATAATAACTTGAAATTGAATCACTCGCACATGCGCACTCCTAGGGTACACTCCCACTTCGGTTGCCTTCGGTAAACGGTCATTAAGTATAGGATATTTTAGTGGTCGTTCTCTTGTCTAAACAAAGATCAACGTGCCGTTCGGAAAAGTTGCCTCGGATATTGTAGCCTCGAATATTGATCTCAAGACATTAGGGTTATTACTAAGACGTCCTAGAATTGCTTTAGTGATCGTACGTCCCTTTCGAATTGACCCTTAAAACTCCAACGACTGTGCTACCTACTCACTAATAGTGGGATAGCACTATCTAAAGGAAACAAAAACAGAAATATTCTCTTTTTCGAGTAGGTAGATTATTTCTTAAGTACTTGCTCAAACAAATAAACTTTTTCACACTTACACTCTTTTCAAATAAAGTTTTCAAAACAACTTTGTAACACTCTTGAAGACAGAAGCAAGAGTTAAATCGAAGTAAAACAAAAAAAATTTCAAATCAAACACACACAAGCAAATTTTGAAAATGATGAGCAAGTACCTAAGAGCCCGTAGAAAACTACGGATAGAAAGGGTGCTAATACCTTTCCTTTCTATAATCCACCCCCCATACTCAAGATCTCGAAAAAGGAATTTTTCCGTGCTTTTTTCCTTTCCAGTTGGATAAAATAAAAGTCGGTGGCGACTCTTGCTTACCGCGACATTTTGCAAACACAAATGCAAAACGCAAACTAGTATTTCAAAATAGTCTGGTTCTGGCCACCGTATCGCAGATGCCATTACTCAGGAAGAACTTAGCAGAGAATCTCCTTAAGAACTTTTTATCATTGATTGAAGCTCCTTCTGGATATTCTTGAGCCTCGAGATACCTCTTGACTTCATGAAACCAAGGTTGGTCCACTACCTCTTCAGTATTAATCTCGTGACAATGTGTTGGTTCATCCATTCGTTCAATGGTGATTTGGGGAGCCTCGTTATGCCAATTAAGTTTAAACATAGATGACATTGTGGCTAGAGCATCTGCTAGCTGATTTTCTTCTCACGGGAAGTGCTCGAAGGTAATCTCCTCAAAATGTGGTAGTAGTGTCAAAACATGTTCTTTGTAAGGGATAAGATTTGGGTGCTTAGTATCCCATTCTCTTTTGATCTGGCTGATGACCAAGGCTGAATCTCCGAATACATCTAAGGATTTGATTCCCAAATATATGGTTGCTCTGAGACCAAAGATGCATGCTTCGTATTCCGCCATATTGTTCGTACAGTTGCAACAAAGTCTGGCAGTAAAGGGAGTATGACACCCTTCTGGAGATATGAGTACAACGCCGATACCATTACCAAGTGCATTGGATGCCCCATCAAAGAACAGGGTCCACCGGGATCCTTGTTCAGGTCCGTCATATGGTCTGATTTCTTCACAGTTGTCTAATGTCATGATGTCTTCATCCGGGAATTCAAATTTCATGGACTGATAATCTTCTACAGCTTGATGAGCAAGATGCTCAGCTAGCACACTGCCCTTTATAGCTTTCTGGGTAGTGTATTGTATGTCATATTCTGTTAGGATCATCTGCCATCTAGCTATCCTCCTAGACATAGCAGGCTTTTCGAAGATGTAGTTTATCGGATCCATCTTAGATATCAACAAAGTAGTATGAGTCAACATATATTGTCTTAGTCGGCGAGCAGCCCATGCCAGAGTGCAGCAAGTTTTCTCGAGCAGTGAATATCTGGTTTCACAGTCGGTAAACTTTTTGCTCAGGTAGTAGATAGCGTGCTCTTTTCGGCCAAACTCATCATGCTGCCCCAATACACACCCCGTTGAGTTCTCTAAAACTGTCAGATACATGATCAGTGGTCTTCCCTCGATTGGTGGCATCAAAATAGGAGGCTCTTGTAAGTACTCTTTGATTTTGTCAAAAGAAATCTGGCATTCATCATTCCATTTGACTACTTGATCTTTCTTCAATAGTTTAAAGATTGGCTCACAAGTAGCTGTCAGGTGAGAAATGAATCTGGCAATATAGTTCAGGCGTCCCAAGAATCCTCTAACTTCCTTCTCAGTACGAGGAGCAGGCATTTCTTGTATCCTTTAACCTTGGCAGGATCAACCTCGATGCCTTTGTTGCTGACAACAAAGCCTAGGAGTTTACCGGACCGCACTCTGAATGTGCACTTGTTTGGATTCAAACTTAGTTTGTACTCCTTCAATCTCTCAAACAACTTTTGCAAATGATCAAGGTGCTCCTCTTCAGTTTGTGATCGGGCTATCATGTCATCTACATAGACCTCTATCTCATGATGTATCATATCATGAAACAAAGCTACCATGGCGCATTGATAGGTTGCCCCAGCATTCTTCAGTCCGAATGGCATCACTTTGTAGCAGAATGTCCCCCACTGTGTGACAAATGTAGTTTTCTCCATGTCTTCAGGTGCCATTTTGATTTGGTTATAACCTGAGAATCCGTCCATGAAGGAAAATACTTTGTGTTGAGCCGTATTGTCAACCAGGATATCAATGTGGGGAAGTGGAAAATCATCTTTAGGGATGGCCTTATTCAAATCCCTATAGTCCACGCGCATTCGTACTTTGTCGTCTTTTTTAGGCACGAGAACAATGTTAGCAACCCATTGGGGATAGGAAGTGACAGCCAAGAATACAACATTGAATTGCTTCATGACTTCCGCTTTGATCTTCTCTGACATGTCAGGTCTCATGAGGCAGACTTTTTGTTTTACTGGTGGACAGTCTTCTCTTGTGGGCAGATGATGTACATGATGTTTGCATCAAGTCCTGGCATGTCTTCGTATGACCAGGCAAAGATCTCAACATAATCATGCAATAGCTGAATTAGACGCTCCTTGACACTCGGCTCTAGATTGGCACTCACCTTGATTTATTTCTTTTCCTCCTTGGTACCCAAGTTGATTGTATCCACCGGTTCCTCATGAGGCTGAATAGCTCTTTCCTCTTATTGTAGTAGTCTGGCCAATTCCCCTGGTACTTCACAATCTTCCTCACCTTCGTCTTCGGCTTGGTAGATTAGATCTTCAGAGTCACTAAAGGCCATAGCAGTATCGTTACCCACGGGATCCGGAATGGAGGGGTACCTGCATTTGTGAGTGTGGGTGTGTGTAAGGGTATAGCCATCTTTAAACAATAAAATTTAAAAGAAAGACAATGAGCACAAAAGGTTTGTATGTGAAAAAACGTCCATGATTCATTGAATGTCATATGAAGATGAAATAAAAACCCTTACAAATGGACCATTGTGCCTCGGGTAAGACACAAGGTTTTAAATGTGTGAATTGTTTGTGAATATTACAAGTCCAACAGAAATGTAAAAGATAAATTACTGAGAGATGAAAGTTATTGGGACAAAGTCTTTGGCTTCCCAATTGCGAAGTCCTCTGTTGACATTAGGAAATATCCAATCCTCTAAGCTGTAATCTTCTTCACCATCTTCCATAGCATTGACCTCTCGGTTGCTAATCTTCAAAGGTGGTCCTCCAGCACGGGCACGGTGCACAACCTTCTGAGCACTTGAAGTAAACCCTAAGCCAAACTTATTAGATTTATACGGAATGTCTGGAAGTTACCCCTAGATGGTGCATCCACCCTCCTCTACTACTGCCTTGGCTTCCTTTAGGGATGACATCCAAAGCGGAGGTCTTGTGATCTTGGGGATCTGGGATACCGTCTTGGTTACTGCTACCTCTTGAGAGACTTTTTCGAAATGTTGAAAAGGAGTTTCAATGAACTCGCCATCCAACTCCACATACCGGAAAGAATTTAGGTGGCTAATCATGTACTCTTACTCTCCATGGACAGTGATAATCTTTCCATGGACCGGGTATTTCAGCATCTGGTGTAGTGTAGAGGTGACAACACCGACATTATGGATCCAGGGCCTTCCTAGCAGACAAGAGTAAGAGGGGTGGATTTCCATTACATAGAAAGTTGAGTTGAACGTATGAGTCCCCACCTTTACGGGGATGTCCACCTCCCCATGGACCATCCTCTTTGAGCCATCAAATGCTCTCACGACTATGTTACTGGGTTTCAATGTCAGTCCTTTGCAATCCAATCAGTCGAGAGCTTTCTTCGGTAAAACGTTCAAAGGTTAGCTAGTGTCCACCAAGACATGGGCCCGAGTTGTTCCTCTACATTCCACAGAGACATGTAATGCCTCGTTGTGCTTTCTCCCTATTGGTGTCAAATCAGCATCAGAGAATCCTAGGTCATTATCAACTGTCAAACTGGCCACACAATCTTGAAATTGGTCAACAGATGTCTCTTGTGGCACATGGACTATCTTTAGAAACTTCACCAGAGCTTTCGCATGTGCCTCTGAACACAAAAGCAATGCCAGCATGGAGATTTTGGAGGGAGTTTTCCCCAACTATTCAACCACGTCATAGTCACTCTTCTTTATTATTCTCAAGATTTCCTCCATTTCCTTCTTGGAGGTTTCGGGGATAGTCAGTGGTTGAGCCTTCGTCCGGACATGCTCTTCTTGAATATTTTTTCCTCGAATTTCAGCAGTGGAAGTGTTGGTAGGGATAACAGCAGGGGTTGTGTCTTCTTTTCCAGTAGGAGAACTTGCAGATATGATTATTGGTATGGAGGTAACCTTTGGAGCAGCCACGAGTCCAAAAACTGCCTTTTGAGGGGCAATTTCTGGAGAGAAGATTCTACCGCTACGGGTAATCTTACTGGTTTTGGAAATATTCCTAATTTCAGAGTCTTCTTCTTCGGAGCTTATTTCTTCGGCGGCTAGCCCATCTTGTTTGATACCATGGTAGTAGATGTCTCCACCGTAATTCCACAGTACTGTTTTGTCTGATTGATACGGGACTAGCCCGAGCATTGTGATTATAAGAGGAGTAGTTTTTGGAACCGATGTAATCCTAACGGGTTTTTTGGGGATCCTGGAAGGATTGGCGGAGATGGTTATGATTGAAACGTCTTCAACAGTAACAGGTGAAACAGGAGCATTTCCAAACAGAATCTCTTGGTTGTCTATCAAGCGTTGAATGTATGTCTTCAACAAAGGGCAAACAGTTGGTGAGGATAAGCAAAGATGGTAGTCTTCATTACAACCTGGGAATACATCAACTTTCAACAAGTTTATCTTAATGATTGGGAGTGGAGTCAAGAGTTCATCAACTGTGGTAACAAACAAATCTTTTTCGATAGCATTGGTGTTGTTACCATGCCTAGGCATAGGAGCGGAAATGACGTTTGGTTTCTCGGGCGCATCAAACTCAATATCTTTTGCATCTATAAGGTCTTGAATTTTGTTTTTCAAGGCCCAACAGTTGTTAGTGTCATGACCCGGACTTTCGGAATGATATGCGCATCTAGCATTTGGGTGATAATGAGGGGACGTAGTGTTGGGATTCTTTGGAGCTTCTTTTAAAGTTACCAAATTAGATTTCAGAAGATGCGGTAAAACCTGGGCTAGAGTCATATTAATTCTGGTGAATTGTCGGACTGGCCTTTCCATCCTTGGTTGGTTATTTCTTGGTTGATCAGATGTAGGCTTTGGGATCATAATGGCCCCTACCATTAGTCGGCGTTCAGCTTTTCCTTGGTTCCTTTATGGGTAAACAGCAGATACCTCCTTCTTCCCGGTGAAAGGCTTTCTCACAGCTGTAGAGGCAGACGAATCCTTCTGAATCTTTCCACTTTTTATGCCATCTTCCACCCTCTCTCCGGTTAATATTAACTCAGTAAATCCAGCATATGAGCTCCCAATCAAATGGTTGAAGAAAGGGCCCAATAGAGTGCCTAAGAACATACCCACCAACTCCCTTTCAGACAGAGGGGGTTGCACTCTTCCAGCTAGATCTCTCCATTTCTGCGTGTAATCTTTGAAACCCTCATTTGAAGCCATAGCCATACTCTAAAGTTGAGTATGGGTAGGCGCCAAATCTGTATTATACTAGTATTATTTATAGAAAGTTGCGGCAAGGTCTTCCCAGTTGTGGACGCCGACCCTTTCTAATTGGTAAAACCAATCAAGTTGTGTTTTGGATAAACTATCCTGGAAAAAAGGCACCCACAGGTCTTTATCGGCGGAGTGCGGCTGAATCTTTCTCATGTATGATTGGAGGTGCATTTTAGGACATGGCACCCCATCATATTTTGCAAACAACGGTACTTTGAACTTTGGTGGGATCACAATTCCCGATACTAGCCCCAATTCTTCAAAGTCTAGACCTGGTACCCTTTGTATTTCCATAGCGCTCAAACGCTCTTCAAGATGTCTGTACTTATCATCTGCGGGAGGATACTGTTCTTCGGAGTAGTCTTCCTCTTCTTCCTCCTCTTCGGATTCTAACGGAACAGATGTTTCCTTTCCTTTTTCTTATCCTTCATCAGATGTTGTTGTGAAATTCAAGGTTCTTATAGTTTGTCCTTGAAATCTTCTCCCCATGATTACAACACCAGTTGGTTTCTTCTCTTTCTTCTTTTTCTCTTTGGCCAACAGAGTCTTCAACTCCTCTTGTCCTTTGGCCAGGGTTGTGAGTAACTGTTGAAACTGCATGTTTTGAGCTCGAAGATCTTTGACTGTCTGTTCGAGATCCATCTTACTGGAATAAACAGTAGAGAGATGAGGAAACTCGTTGCAAAAGACATGTTTATGTTATGATGAATGATATGTACGTATGCAATGTTTTCAAGGATTTTTAAAAGATTCAAGTTTGTTTAGACAAAAAGAAACACACGTTATATTAATAAAATAGAGTTTGAATACATCAATGCTCCTTGGGCAAAACTCTAAGATAAAAAGGTAGTGTGCATCCTCTTTGGTGCTATGTAGGCATTTAGAGCCTGCTCCTCATGAAGTAGCCTAGTGAGTTCCAAAACCTTCTTCTCGCTTGCGTAGAATTGGGCTTCGAAAGTATCTCGCTCTCCTTTGAGCTGTATCCAATCCCTTTGTAGGTCTTTAAGAGATGTGGGCATGTCAGGATGTAGGATAGTGTATGGAACTTCTCCTTCCTTAACAGGCTCGATGATTATCGGGAGAATGGAAGGATAAGGCATCATAAGACTTTGAGCGCGGGTTCGTACCCACTTGAGGTAAGGCTCAAGAGGGATGGAATTCGTGTGTCCCAAAGTCTTGCTATCCACCTTGTTTAGTATACTCCAAGCTCGGATTAATCTCTGGCGAAGACCTTGATCGTCGTTGTCGTAGTCGAATACCAAGCCTTGAATCAACATCTCATGTGGGCCATCCCTTCGGGCATAACTAAACTGTCTTAGAGCTAAGCATGGGTTGTAGGTGATACCTCCCCTAATTCCAAGTAGAGGGACATTAGGGAATTCCCCACAACGGTCAATAATGATAACATTCTCTTTGGATCGAGAGCACCAATGAATATCTGAATGTTTGAGTGTCATTAACCTTTGTGACCACCTTAATCCTTGCTCATTCTTTAAGATTGATTGGGGAAGATGAGAAATAAACCATCTTGCCAGGAGAGGAGTACAACACATAAGGACACCTCTTTTCCTCATTGTGCGAGTGTGAAAGGAGTGCAGGATATCCCCTAGTAATGTAGGCACCAGATTGCGTGATATGAAGATTTTTATGGCACTTACATCTATGAGTTGGTCAGGATTGGGAAACAAGACCATCCCATAGATAAGAAGAGCTGCAATCTCCTCAAAAGCTTGCAAGTCTAGGGAATTCCAACAGCTTTGGGCCTTCTCAATCAGAAACTTTGCTAAGAAGCCTTTGACACCACTTCTAGTTTCCCAATGAGTTGTCACATCAGATGAGTGCAAGTGCAGAGCTTGGGAAATCTCTTCTGGCTTTGGGTCTCTTTTTGTACCGTTGAAAGGTAGTTTATTGAGAATGGGAATCCTCAAGAGTTGAGAGAATTCTTCCAAAGTGGGCACAAGCTGATAGTCGGGAAATGTGAAGCAATGATGCAAAGGGTCAAAGAACTGGAAGAGCACCTTCATCATATCCTCCTCTGTGTTGGAGGTGACCAAGTTGAGTAGACGACCATGCCTCTCGGTGAATTGAGAGTTCTCAGGGATCCTTGAAGCTAGCTCCTTGAGTTGTGGAGGAATTCTTACAAGGTTGATTTGGATAGTTTTCCTGCGAAGTGAATCCATATCCTACAAAACAAGAACAAAAATGAATCTCCAAAATCCTTGAAATGGTTAGTGAATTCATATGATGTTCATGATGTCCATGATGTTATGTACAAGTATGTATATACAAGCAAAACAAACAAGTTCTTAGTTTAGGCTTGCATGGGGCTTTATAGGTAAGTACCCTCTTGAAGTTTGTTTGGCTCAAACCTGTCCTAGTAATAGTAATCGGGTTTTAAGGAGCTCAATATCACTGGATTGTTTCCTTGGTCATTGTTTCAGCTCAAGCCTCTTTAATGGCGACCGAAATATCCCAAGAAACCAACCCTCAATGAGTGTAGTATCGAGTATCTACCAACTTCGGACTGCACCAAAGTCGGTCATCTCACTACATCCTAAAGGACAAGTTGGTCAAGTAAAGGGTTCTAGAAGTTCATTAGTGCTTCATGACATCACTCAGCGGCCTCGTATTCTCTTTGATTGACTCAAAGGCTACCGGTACCCACAAATATGTCACACTAACATAGTTATTGCTTAGACCATGTCGGTATACCCCGCACAGTTTCCACAACGTATTATTATTTACCTATAATGTATCCCAAATCCGGGTAGAGGATTTCACACCCAAACAAAGAACCATAATGTAAAGCAAACAAGTCAAACAATGTAAGCAAATAAATGTGATCTAAACCTTAAGGTAACCCCACTTTTATAACAATCCCCAGCAGAGTCGCCAGTTCTGTGATACGGTGGGAGAACTGGCTTGAGGGTTTTGCGTTTTATCATAAATGTTGCCGTTAGCAAGAGTCGCCACCGACTTTTCTTTTATCCAAAAGGAAAGGTGAAAAAGCACAGGAAAGACCTTTGAGATGTTTTCTTGAGTTCGGGGGGTAGATTATGAAAAGGGAAGGTATTAACACCCCTTTTCATCCATAGTTTTCCATGGGCTCTTAGTTACTTGCTAGATCACTTGCTTTCGTTGTTTGAAAATGTGTTTGGTGTGGTTTTGAAAGCATTTTATAAAAGAGGCCATTTGTTTAGGCAATCTTTGTAATGATTCTCGTTCGTAAGAATGTATACAAAGATGTTTGTCTTTTGAAAATGTTTTCAATGTTTGTAAGATGTTTTTGAAATGTGTGTGTTTGTTTTGAAAATAGCAAGGATAGTTGTTTGGAAATAGAGCAAGTAACTAGAAGCAATCTACCTACTCAAATGTCTTTCTTATGCATTTTTCTATTCCTTTGACATTGTTGTCTTACCATTGATTTGGTAAGCAACCCTATCTTTGGATGTAAACGGGACGAGCGTGGGTCATCGTATAACCATGATTAGTAATGTTTGCAAAGTATCTTAGCATTTTGAGGGACCAAGATCATTTTGTAAGGCAAACTTGAATAGCGTCATCGAGGGACTATGATCTTATGTTTGTTTGTTTTGCCAAGATACTTCACATGCGTAATATGGCTATTTTTTATATAAGGCAACCAAGTGGAGAAACCCTAAGGATGCTTGTGTGCAAGTGTTTTATTTTCATGCTTTGATTTTATCTTGCATTTAGGGTTTTCTATTTGCTTTGTTTTGATCTTACCATACAAACCCTAATTACTAATTATGGCATGTAAAGCGGTAAATTGCGTAATATAAAGATTACTAAGCTATTACAACAATTTTATGGGAGGGGGAAATACAAATTTAAATGGGGATTTGTAAGAATGTAAACCTAAATAAATTATTACAACCATATCGAATTTGTACGAATATCAGAATAAATAATATACAATATTTAAATATGCAATAATATGTACATGCAAAAAATATTTTGTTTTGTTTTTTTATGTGTGAAAAGGAATTTTAACCTAATCCTAAAAATATTAAAGGAATTACTTCTTAGTAAAAAGTTAACCCTAATTTCTATTTTAAAAGAAAATAAAGTTCTTATATACTATTTTTTATGTATTTTTTATATTAAAATAATAAATGATATTTTATGAAAATATTTAATTCTTATATGTCAAAAAATAAATAGTTTACAAGTATGAATAAAAATAAAAAAGGGATAAAATAACTAACCTAAACCTATTATATCTACAAGTTTGTTTAAGAAAAATAATTAATATATATATATATATATATATATATATATATATATATATATATATATATATATATATATATATATATATATATATATATATATATATATATATATATATATATATATATATATATATATATATATATATATATATATATATATATATATATATATATATATATATATATATATATATATATATATATATATATATATATATATATAGTTTAAAATATATGTTTTATGTGAAAAATAAAATAAAATAAAATAAAATGCAATATTGTCATATTTATATTTTTTAGGATTTTTATGTATTAAAGAAAATATTAATGAAAACAAAAATAAATAAATAAAAATATATGGAAAAAGTTGGGCCAGGGGGTGCTGTAGGAAAACTGGAAGCAGTGTATTAGTAAAAACGCTAGGCCTAAAGAACCAAGCCCAACCCTGCAAAAAAAATAGCAAAAATGTAAAGAAGGAAAAATGTGGAAAAACCAAAAGGTAGCGCCAAGGTTCGAACCCAGGACATGGGTCTCACCAGCGCACTACCTTGCCACTGGTGTGGCTATACATCCGTTGATTAATGTGAAACAAAAATAACATAACATGAAACGCTTCCATGGCCCTGTACTTCATCTTCTTCCTCTAGCCATCCAGATGCTTTGTAACTTGCTTATCTCTCCATGAAAATGAAAACTCATAACATGAAAGCTGTAGCATTTTGTCTCACGATTCTAACCATATAAATCATGTAAGCTAACAATCAAAGATCATAATGAATATTAAAAGCCCTAAATTAAAACCTAGATTTTTCAGAAACTTCAAGTTCAAAAGTCTCTCAACTCAGGCCAAATAAATTCAAGATAAATGTATGTACAGCTTCGTTGCAATGAGGACTACATTGTTTATTCACAAATCGTGGCCAATGGTTGCCTGTATAAAGAGATAGAAGTTGAGATTTTTACCTCTTTCAGTTGAAATCTTGGATTGAGTTGGAGTGAGTTTTATGGAGGCCTGATGATTGCTTAAGCTTCCTTAAACCTCCCTGAGTGTGTTCCAAACCTTGCCTTGCTTTGAAAGTTTCTGAAACTCTCTGTCCAAGTCAACCTGCAAGCTTTGAAAACAAAAATGGCAGATGATGGAGAAGGGGTTACAGTACAGGGATGAGGGTCTGGATCAGTTAGATATCAAGTAAGTAAGGTGTTTTGATGATTAAGACTTGAAACGCACGAGCCAAATGAGACAGGTTCAATGCTCAAGAATTGGAAAGTTGCAAAAGTTGAGCTTTTTCAAAATGGCAATGGTCACTTTATGCCATTTATGGAATTACAACTTGGGTAATGGCTCTAAGGCTTGGATCAAAGCTTTGTCAACTGAGTAAGCATTAAATTAAGGAGTAATAAACAAGTTTGGGACCTGTAAAGCATGTATTAGGCAGCATAGGTACTGATTGGAACTTTGTTCTTCATGAAGTGGCTTGAATCAAAAGTGAGAAATTGCCAACTTCATCTCTTCGATTCTCCCTACTCAAAAATGATCTTGAGGAGTTCTTGGATATTTTGGAAAGCTTTCCATGTTCTATATAAGTCATATTTGAAATGAATTTCAAGATACCTCTTGGAACTAGGTGAAAAATTGCCATGAAGTTGGGTCCAAAACCTGCCTAAATTAGGGCAAAAATTCACTAAGTTACTTAGTTCATGAGCATGTATTCATAAATTTATATCTTGAGATCCAAGCATCTTTAGGGAAAAGTGTGTGAATCAAAGTTGTAGATTTCATGGAGGTCTACCACTTTCATGTTGGGAACTTTCTTTTAATCATTATGCATCATGGTGAAAAAATGGCCTAAAGTTGAGGGGAAAAAAGAAATTTTCTATACTTGGAAAAATTTTCTAAGTTAAGAAAAATTTCAAATTTAAACCCTAATCTTCAAACTTGGATTTCTTGATGAACTAGTTTCAAATTTTGACATGCTTTGATGAATTGTGATCCTTGGCACTTGATTTTGACCAAAAAGTCAAAGTTTGACTTTTTAGTGTACAGTTAACTTTTGATCAGTTAACTGCAAATTTCATCTGTCAATCCAATGAAATTGAAATGTTTTAAACCATGCTATTAGGTCAAGATGATGCAATTGAATCCTTGTAATCATGCTTCAAATCAATTGGTCATTTTCTAGGTAAAAAATCAGAAATTGCCCTTCCTCGGTCAAAATCTTAATTTTGACCATTTTGCCCTTTTGATGATTTGATCAAATTTCTTGAAGAATTGTGATCCAAACTTGATCAAATGATATATATGAGTCTAAAATGTTGATGTGGATAAAAAATTATGAAGTTTGACTGTAAATTGGCCATGGTTGACTTTTTCCCCAATACAATTGATTTTTAGGTCAACTGTCCAATTGACTGATAAAAAATGTGGTTCAAAGCTTGAAACTTGTCCTGAGTGATCTTAGGGATCCATAATGATGTTTGAAAGTCACATGAAGCATTGATAGTCCAAAAATCCTTGTGCAATATCAAACCCTAATTTTGGGTCATAAGTGCATGATGAGATGTCTTGAGCTGACCAAACCCTAATCCAGTCTTGAGTCAAAGAAATCTTGTGAGAAAAGTCTTGATAAATGAGAGGGCAAATTTTAGGGTACAACAGCTGCCCCTGTTCAATCTTCTTAAACCTGAAGAGTTAGATTGGCGAGTTTTTCCATTCGTGACTCGAAGGTGAGAGAATGATTCGACACTAGAGTGCCCAGAAATTTGCACTCGATGATGTGTAGTTGAGAGAATGGGCTTAAAGATGCCATTTGGAGAACTGATAGAATCTTGTTGGAGATGGGCTTGTAGATGCCATCCAAAAATGTTTGTTGAATTGTAAGTTGTAAGCTGAAAGAATGAGTATTAGAATGGCGTCTGTGTCTAGAGCGTATCTGAACTGTATCTAGATTTGAACTTTGAACAAGTATCTAAATGGCATCCGTGTCTGGAGCATATCCGTACTGTATCTTAATGGGTATCAGAATGGCATCCATGTCTGGAGCGTATTTGTACTGTATCTTAAGTCTGAATCTGAATAAGTATCAGAATGGCATCCGTGTTTGGAGCGTATCTGTACTGTATCTGAACTTGAAATCTGAATGAGTATTAGAATGGCATCCGTGTCTGGAGCGTATCCGTACTGTATCATGATTGCATATTGTTAATGGTAGTTGTTAATCTTATCCTGAAAAGGGTGAAATGTTAGCTAAAATACAAAGTTATGTTGCATGAAATGTATGATGCAATGTATTTGCTTTATCAATGTTTATGATATGTGGATGTAATGTATGCACATGTAAGCTGATTTGCTGTATTGTTGTTTGATTGAGGAAAATAAATCCTTGAATGCTGCTGAGGATATGTTGAAATTTCGTGTCTTAAAGTTGAAATACTGACGAACTCTTGTTGAGAGAAGTAAATTCTAATGTGAGGGCAACGTCATGTACTACTTGTAATATCTGCTTGGGGAATCCCGAGAATTTTGACGATTTCTACTGGGGATTAATAATTTGAAATTTGTTCCGCTGGGGATTTAAATGACGTACTGTGGGGATTACTTACGGAATAGCCTAAAGACGTTTTCCTATCCTTTCAACCTATCAGTAATTGTCTTTCTCATTTTGTTTATTTGTAAACAGTAATTATGTTCAAATGCATATGTTCATTAATGAATCATTGGACGTTTTTGCAAATAAAACACAAGTGTAAAGAAAAAAGACAAATAGTTTTCTGTACTTTCAAAGAGATATCTTTGTATTTAACTTTGAATAAGTATTTTGTACAAAGGAGACAGACATCCTAGTAAGATAATGGTGCCATAAAAGCAAGAAAGATTTATACAAAGGAAGATAGCTACGTGTGATCATCCCATGGGGTTCCCATTCTGCTATAGCCTTTGTATCTCTGAATATCTTGTCTATTTGTTGCTTCGTCCGAAGATGATTGCATTGATCAGAAACTCTGAACTTTGTTAGGGAAAGTTAGGTGTTGTCTGCAAAGTGATCTGACGGGACATAGTCATACGCTTTAATTCCCTAACTTTTTCCTGGGCCGCCCTTTCAGGTTTTCAGTCCATCGGGAAACCCTTTTTTGCCCAAGTCGCCCTTTCGGGTTTTCAACTTGCCGGGTGTACAGATTTTTTTTATTTTATCCCTAATTTTTTCCCGAACCTTTTTGGTTCGCCGGGATGCCCCTTTTTTTCCCCTAGGTGTGTCAACCTAGCGGGTCTTTCATGCGTAGTATCTTTTGACTATGTCCGTGTTCGCAGGGTGTGGCAAGTTGTCACCATCCATGGTGGTTAAGATCATTGCCCCACCGGAGAATATGTTCTTGATTGCAAATGGTCCTTCATAGGTAGGTGTCCATTTTCCCCTGGGATCACTTTGTGGTAAGATAATGTGTGTGATCACTAGATCTCCAACTTGATATACTTGGCGTCTGACTTTCTTGTTGAAAGCCTTGATCATCCGTTTTTGATACATATGACCATGGAAAACAGCAGTAAGTCTCTTTTCATCAATTAATTTCAATTGATCAAGTCGAGTCTGGATCCAATCGTCCTTACTCAAACCTGCATCCATCATAATTCTCAAAGAGGGGATCTGAACCTCAATAGGCAAGACAGCCTCCATGCCATAAACCAAAGAATAAGGTGTTGCCCCAGTTGATGTGCGAGCCGTGGTACGATACCCGTTGAGAGCAAATGGTAGCATCTCATGCCAGTCCCTGTAGGTGACTGTCATTTTCTGTATGATCTTTTTAATGTTTTTATTTGCAGCTTCGACAGCACCATTCATCTTTGGCCGATAGGGGGGCGAATTGTGATGCTAAATCTTGAACTGCTCGCACAAGGCGGTGATCATAGTATTGTTAAGGTTTATACCATTATCAGTGATGATCCTTTCTGAGATACCATGCCGGCAAATGAGATTTTGCTTGATGAAGCGGGCAACAACATTCTTAGTAACGGATGCGAAGGAAGCTGCTTCGACCCACTTTGTAAAATAGTCAATGGCCACTAGAATGAAGCGGTGTCAATTGGAGGTTGTAGGCTTGATCTTCCCAATCATATCGATTCCCCACATAGCAAAGGGCCAAGGAGCCTTCAAGACATTCAGAGGAACCGGAGGTATGTACACCTTGTCAGCATTAATTTGACACCTATGACAGGTTCGAGAGTGTTGATAGCAGTTTGCTTCCATGGTAGACCAATAATAGCCTGCCCGTAGTATTTTCTTTGCCATCGTATGCCCGCTGGAGTGTGTGCCAAAAGTACCTTCATGTAATTCAGCCATGATCTTTTCAACCTCAATCTTATCCATGCACCGGAGCAGAACGGAGTCATGATTGCGTTTGTATAGGATGCCATTACTAAGGAAGAACTTAGCAGAGAATCTCCTTAAGAACTTTTTATCATTGATTGAAGCTCCTTCTGGATATTCTTGAGCCTCGAGATACCTCTTGACTTCATGAAACCAAGGCTGGTCCACTACCTCTTCAGTATTAATCTCATGACAGTGTGCTGGTTCATCCATTCGTTCAATGGTGATTTGGGGAGCCTCGTTATCCCAATTAAATTTAAACATAGATGACATTGTGGCTAGAGCATCTGCTAGCTGATTTTCTTCTCGCGGGAAGTGCTCGAAGGTAATCTCCTCAAAATGTGGTAGCAATGTCAAAACATGTTCTTTGTAAGGGATAAGATTTGGGTGCTTAGTATCCCATTCTCCTTTGATCTGGCTGATGACCAAAGCTGAATCTCCGAATACATCTAAGGATTTGATTCCCAAATCTATGGCCGCTCTGAGACCAAAGATGCATGCTTCGTATTCCGCCATATTGTTCGTACAGTTGAAAAAAAGTCTGGCAGTAAAGGGAGTATGACACCCTTCTGGAGATATGAGTACAGTGTCGATACCATTACCAAGTGCATTGGATGCCCCATCAAAGAACAGGGTCCATCGGGATCCTTGTTCAGGTCCGTCATATGGTCTGATTTCTTCATAGTTGTCTAATGTCATGATGTTTTCATCCGGGAATTCAAATTTCATGGACTGATAATCTTCTACAGCTTGATGAGCAAGATGATCAGCTAGCACACTGCCCTTTATAGCTTTCTGGGTAGTGTATTGTATGTCATATTCTGTTAGGATCATCTGCCATCTAGCTATCCTCCCAGACATAGCAGGCTTTTCAAATATGTACTTTATCAGATCCATCTTAGATATCAACAAAGTAGTATGAGTCAATATATACTATCTTAGATGGCGAGCAGCCCATGCCAGAGTGCAGCAAGTTTTCTCGAGTAGTGAATATCTGGTTTCACAGTCGGTAAACTTTTTGCTCAGGTAGTAGATAGCGTGCTCTTTTCGGCCAGACTCATCATGCTGCCCCAATACACACCCCATTGAGTTATCTAAAACGGTCAGATACATGATCAGTGGTCTTCCCTCGACTGGTGGCATCAAAACAGGAGGCTCTTGTAAGTATTCTTTGATCTTGTCAAAATCAATCTGGCATTCATCATTCCATCTGACTACTTGATCTTTCTTCAATAGTTTGAAGATTGGCTCACAAGTAGCTGTCAGGTGAGAAATGAATCTGCAAATATAGTTCAGGCATCCCGAGAAATAAAATAATGAAAATATCAAAACTAATCAAAGCTTGAGATTTTGTGCATGTTTAGGCCTCTTATACAGCTGGAAAGGAAATCAAATCGTGCAAGCTTCATTTGGACACAAAAAGATGGGATTTTCTCAAATTGGAAAGATTTGCACAAAGGATCAAATCTTGAATCAATGATCATTATTGGAGAAGATTTGAAACCAAATTACAACCCTAATTCATTCTAGGATACATATAGAACAAGTGCGGGTCAAAAACAAGGGGATTAGAGGCGTGAGAAACAGAAAGCAAACTTGCAAAAATTCAACAAAAGTGGTGAATCAATTTCCAGTTTTCAGGACATCTCAAGTCTTCCCAGCTATCTCAATCGCTTGCTGGATCTCTCTGGGTCATATTGCAATCACTAGCAAGCATTCTCGTGCCCTGAAATGCACTGTAAGTGTCCCACGATCTACATACTTTCTTGAAATCGAATATCCCAATTCTGGAACTTTTAGCATAATTTATTTGCATATTCTTAATCCTTGAATCATTTGCAAGCTAATGGTAATACCTAATTGCATTTTCGTTAACCATACAGCAAGATGCCATAGTTAGGGTTCTTGCTTTGTTTTTGGGGATTTTGTGTACAGGTACAATTGGCCATGGATAAGGGTACCATGATGCTC
The DNA here is from genome assembly GCA_948472305.1 of Vicia faba. Taxonomy (NCBI): domain Eukaryota; kingdom Viridiplantae; phylum Streptophyta; class Magnoliopsida; order Fabales; family Fabaceae; genus Vicia; species Vicia faba. Next base: position 1,632,002,989 of record OX451739.1, on the reverse strand, counting down.
GTGAGGTTGCCACGAGTTGATTGGTACCATTGTTGTGCATTTATCATGCTTGCATAGAATTTTGAAGAATCACATGGCTGTACCTACGCCCATTTGTCCGTAAGTAAAAGTCATGACTTTTAGCAACAGAGGGAGGAAGAAGAAGGGTTGCATGGCAGGCGGTGACTGGCCCATTCAAAAATTCTCGCGTTTTGATAATTATTATTTTATTTTTCCATTATAATAATTATTTGTTGTTCCATATACAAAAAGGCAAGCTAGCTCAAATGGTCAGCATGCAATGGAAAATGCCAAAGGGCCTGGATTTGATCCCCAGGTCCCCATATTATTTCATGATATTTTTTCTTGCATAATCAGGCACACGTGCATACAAGGAGCATACCATGTACCATCAGTAACCAGCCAACAGATCTCCAACAAGGCAGATCCAATGCCTTATCACATGGAGATCCACAATATACCCCAGTCAAGCACACGTGTGGGATCAGGAAAGGTCAAACGGGTTGTTAGCATTTGGGCCGAGAAAGTGCAAATCACACCCCCTTCTTGCTGGCAATAACCAGGCCCATCCTATTTCTTTTCTATTTTTCTTTTTATTTAATTTCTTTTATTTATTTATTTTCTAACACAAAATTAATTTCTTTTTTACAAAAAAAATCATAAAATTAATTTTTCACAAATTTAGAATTAGTTTTTATTTTTATCAAATTTAATTTAATATTAGGTAAGTTTAATTTTAGGGTAATCCTAACTTTTTTTGTAAATATTTAAAATCAATTAGAAAAATTAGGGTTGCCTTTGATTTAATTTTTATTTATTTTTCAATAAACAAAATACAAAAATAGGTCAACTTAATTATTTTTCTTAACTTAAATTAATTAGTAATTAGGTTTGTATTTTATTCAATTAAAATCTTATTTTCTCAAAACAACAAAAAATTATTTTTCTTTTTAGTAGGTTTAGACGGGGTCAAAACCCTAATTTCTCTTGTTCCTAATTCATCACGCGCGTTTATTATTATTTTTTTACCATATTAATGTAACTGCTTACAGTATGTAATAGTTTAATTAGGATTTTCTTTTATTTATCGTTTTACGGGTTTTTTTGGCTATGTAATTAATCCCCCTCCCTGAAGCCTTGTAATAGCGTAGTTTTTATTTCTCGCATTTTAATTCTCGCAAAATATTAACTGTTAGATGTATGACAATAGGATTGTATGACAAGATTGTATGACAATTTAAAATGACTAGCAAACCCTAAATGTGTAAAGATAATAACTGAAATCAAATCACTCGCACATGCGTACTCATAGGGTATACTCTCACTTCGGTTGCCTTCGGTAAACGATCATTAAGTATAGGGTGTTTTAGTGGTTACCCTCTTGTCTAACAAAGATCAAAAGTCCCATTCAGAAATGTTGCCTCGGAAATGTTGCCTCGAAAAGGTCGCCTCGGAAATGTTGCCTCGAATATGATCTTAAGACATTAGGATTATTACTAAAACGTCCTAACATTGCTTTAGTGATCGTACGTCCCTTACAAATTGACACTTACAACTACGACGACGGTGCTACCTACTCTTTAATAGTGGGATAGCACTGTCTAAAGGAAACAAGAATAGAAACATTCTTTTTTCGAGTAGGTAGATGCTAGTAGGTACTTGCTCAAAACAATAAACTTTTTCACACTTACACCTTTTTCAAAAACACTTCGTAACACTCTTGAAGACAGAAGCAAGGGTTAAGACGAAGTAAAGCAAAACTTTTCAAAACAAACACACACACAAGCAATTTGTAAAATGATGAGCAAGTACCTAAGAGCCCGTAGAAAACTACGAAAAGAAAGGGTGCTAATACCTTCCCTTTCTATAATCTACCCCCCGTACTCAAAATCTCGAAAAAGGAATTTTTCTGTGCTTTTGTCCTTTCCAGTTGGATAAAATAAAAGTTGGTGGCGAATCTTGCTTACCGCGACATTTTGCAAACACAAATGCAAAACGCAAACCAACATTTTTTCCAAAACAGTCCAGTTCTGCCACCGTATCACAACCACCTTTCACTATGAATTTGCGATTCTAATCGATTCCATTCCTTCCAAGGGTAATATTGGATCATTTACAATGATCCAAAAGACCAAAAAACATCCCTGCAAATATCACGATTTCATGCATACTTGAACTTTTGTATTTCTTATTTTATTACATTCTAACGTTTCTTAATGATTTCTACATGTTCATGAGGCCTAGTAATGTAGGATAGAACGATTGTAGGGATCCCATGCACGCTAGTTTGCAAAACACCATATTTGCTTCGATCGGTTTAGTTTGATTCAAAACTCATGATCCAAGGGTTTATAATCAAAACTAAGTCCAGATTTGGATCCAGGAAGGTTGAATTAGGGGGGACATGATGTTTTGGATCACTTAACGTTTGATTTTTGCAGGTTTCAGATCATGCAGGTCGTGGGAGAAGACGACCGGAGCTAGGGCTTTGGCGCTTCTCCGGTCATCATATTTGTTCATGCATTATGTGTTTATTATTTCAATTATAGGAACGGATGTAAAGACCGCCGCAGCGGTAGAAGCGGGCGATACAAAGACATTACTATACCAGGGCACGGGTTCGATCCCTGCCCCTGGTATTTTCATTGTTTTTCCAATATTTTCTTGATTGCAGACCCAGTATGAATCAGCTAGCGTGCATCATAAACCCCCTCAATCATCACCATCAGATCCAGATCTAACATTCCATATCTAATTCCCACGCAGCACCCTCCAGAGCTTCCTGCACAGGATCAAACGTTGGAGCTTATTGGGCCTTGGACTCAGATTATTGCTCATACCCCCCAAATTACTCATTCAGACCCATCACTTTTTTTTATTTCTTTTTCTTTTTTTTAATATAATTAACTTTTTTAATTAATTAAAATTAAATTAGACTTAGGTTTTTTCTTTGATTAAATAAATTAAATCAACTTAACTTTTTTAATTTTATTAATTTAATTAATTTTTAATTGAAATAATTAAATTAGTTTCTTTAGGTTTTGTTTTATTATTAATAATAATCAAATTCTTTTTCTAAATTAAAATCAATTAGGTTAGATTAATCATCATTTTTTATCAAAACATTTTGTTCCACGTCTTTCCCTTTGTATAATCTCTGTGCACTCTTTTATTCTCGCATTAGTTGTTTTCTTATAATCATGTAACTGTTGATGGTTTGTAATAGCTTAAACTAGGGTTTACTATTTTCCCCCCCATTTTTTATGGTTATGTACCCCCTTCCCTGAAGCCCTGTAATATTTTAGATTTCTTTTCCGCATTTTACCTCTTTTCTTATATTTACTAACTGTATAGTAATTAGGCATGTATGGCAAGATTTAAAATCAACCACTAGATAACCCTAATCAATAAAATTAACTGAAAACAAATCACTTTTCACACACGCACCTCTAGGGTGACTCCACTTGTTTCCTTCAGATAAAACAGTCATGTCCCTCGAACGTGAGGACGCTTTAGCACTGTCCCTTAAAAACAAAGATCGTAATCCCTCGATGACCCTTCGAATGTTACCTTCGGTAAACGATATAGTCCCTTACGAATTGTTAAAGTATCCTACAAGTTGCCTTTATGGTTGTATGATGACCTGCTCCTATCCCTCAAACATCCAATGATAGGGCTTCTTACTTGTTGTACCCCAATTTTTGCCCCTAAGATTCATCTATTATCTCATACCATCACAATGCAACAAGATCACACACTAGGGTTTGGTTCTTCTCCTTATCTTTAGTGTTGCTCATGGGGAATCACCAAGCACCATGACTTGTATTTTATGATCATCTACGTTTTGTATTATGCAAGAAAGTTGATCAATATTGCAAAGGTTTCCCAAGGCATTTCTTTAGGAGTTAGGAATTTGAACTTCAAAGGGGTATAGCTTGCTCACATTTTGGTATTTTTGGTTGATTCCAAATACATCCTTCTCTTAAAAGGGATATCAACAAATCACTTCAAAAGTTTCAAGGAAATTTTGTGAGGAAGATACCTAATGGTGAAGAAAGATTACAAGTCCTTTAAACAAACCATCAAATTCCATACATGACTTCAAAAGATCATAACTTGGTCAATTTTTATTACCTTGAGCCCATTATTTTTCCATATTGATCTTAAAGATGTGAACTTCAACCCTTATTTTAAGTGCAAAGTGTGAAAATGAATGGAAGATGCCCTAAGGATGCAAAAGATTATAGGTCATTTTATGAATTTTTTCCAATTTCAACAAGTCATAACTTTCTCAATTTTTGGAGATTTTGAATGGTTCGAGTCTCAAAATGACATTCAAGAGATCTACTTGATTCCATATTTTTTGGTCAAGAGAAAAATTCAAATGGAAAACCATGTTTGGATGCAAGACATTATATGTCATTTTTGAAGTAAAATTAGAAATTTTTAAGTATAGAAAGTCAACCTCTTTTTCTCAACTTTGACTCAATATAATTTTCAGCTCAAGCATCCATTTAATTACATTCTTTGCACATTTTAAAGCTTGTGATTTCATATTTCTAAAGCTTCAAGAATCATGTCCTAAGACTCCTTGAACTGAGAATGCCATTATTTGAACTTGGTAATTTGAAACTGAAGTTTCTTCAAAAGTCAGAATTTAAAATCATTGATTTAGCTTCTAAACACATTTTTATGCGTGCTTTTGATTCTAAACATGTTTAGTGAACCTCCAAAAGTGATTAGCATATTAAAACGTAAGGTTTGGATGAGTTTTGATAAAATTACAAGTCACACTTTTCTTGTTTGCAACTTCACACGATTTCCCTCCAAACTTCATCATTTCATACGCTTGAGCATTCAATCAGATTCCCTATAAATAGAGGATCATCCCTCATTTGTTTTATCAAGCTTAGAGAGCCAGAATCACCCTTCCAAACTTCCTCTTGAACTCAATTTTCTACAACTTCAAATTTGATCTTACAGCCTTTCTCAATCATTTTTCTTTGTCAAATCACCTTCCTTGAACCTTATTGAAGCTAACAGAAGAAGAATCAAGCTCTAAGACTTCCTAAATCATGCTAGTCAAGTCTAGTTTTAGAGCTCTACAACTTAACTTCATGATCCGATGTATCAGTGCTTTACTTTCCTTGATTATCTGTTGATTCCTACATTAGAGGAGTACTCTTATCTGTTGGGTTTACCAATTACCGATCGTGTTCCTTTTACTGGTTTGGAGGGTGAGCCAAAATCTCATAAGATTGCTGCTTTGATCCATTTGGGGAAGTCTGAGGTTGAAGCCCACATGACTACTAAAGGAGAAATTAGAGGATTACCCACTCATTTCTTGTTGGAGAAAGCTTGCTACTTTGCCAGGATGAAGAGTATGGTTGCCTTTGAGGCTATCTTTGCTCCACTTGCTTATGGATTGTTCTTATTTCCCAATATCGACAAATTTGTGGAAATCAATGTCGTCTGGATCTTTATGATTAGGAACCTTTCCTACATTATTGGTTGATGCTTATTACTCTATTCATCTTTGTGATTCTTATCATGGAGGGATGATCATTTGTTGCAGGCCTTTGTTGTATCAGTGGTTTATTTCTCACTTGCCTAAGTTTGATGCTTTTTGGGATGTCAGGAAGGAACCTCGTTGGGCTCTGAAGATTATGGCCCTCACTCATTCAGATATTATTTGGTATCATCAGGATTACCATGATGTAGATATTGTCAAGAGTTTTGGTAGTTTCCCCAATGTACCTCTTCTTGGTACAAAGGGAGGAATTAACTACAACCATGTTCTTGCACGATGAAAGCTTGGATACCCGATGAGGGATAAGCCAACTAGTATTCATTTGAGTGTTTTCTTTCTTAAAGAGGGAGAGGTTCATAAGGAAGCTAAAGAGGAGATTGCGAAGGCTTGGTGCCATATTCACAGGAAAAGTAGGAAGGACCTGGGACCAAGAGGGGTTGTTTCTTTGGAGCCTTATCTACAGTGGGTACAAGCAAGAGCCATCCAGTTGAAGATGTCGTATTCGAGAGAAGAAACCATGCCTGATATGTTTGTGAATACCACTCCTCCTTTGTTAGACGATGTGGAAGAACTTCATCTTTCCTTAGTCATGATGCATCAGGAAAATGAAGCTTGGAAGAATAAGTTCCAGACTCTAGAGGTGTCCTACCGAGCAGGCCTAAAGGAGAAGGACAATTTAATTGAGATTATCGAGAGTTGTGCTATATAGATGATGAAGAGGAAAGAGGATTTATTTTCCTCTAAGCCTCAGTCAGACCTTAGTTTCTCACCTCCTAACTCTGATGATTGGAAAGAGGTCGCCAACAGGTATGCGAAAGAGAACCAGAGGTTGAAGGCTCAGATTGCAAGACTCACAGGGAATCGTCAGCGTGAAGAGTGATCTTCATCAACTTTGATTTTATAGGGTTTTTATACTTTATCTTCATCTTGTACTTGGGATTATTGAAACTTGTACTAAAAAGTGTAATCCATTTTGAAGTTATTATAATGAGATTTTTAGTATTTCAAATATGTTATTACTCTGATATTTGCAAAATTGTCTATAAATATTTGAGTTCCTTGAAATATCAACAATAAAATAAGTCATATGCATTACATATCATGCATCATATTGTACATACTTCTTGCATTTTTTTAGCATAACCAAGTGTCTTATTGAGCTTCTTTACTTTGTTCAGCAAGCTGTCTCATCAATACAATGCTTGAGCTAATTTCATAAAGAAAAATGGACAATCTAGAACAAGAGAATCGCGAGCTGCGCGAAGAAGTTTCTGCTCTGAAGGTTGGTGTGGAAAATCTTACTGTTCTAATGGAATCTTTGGTGGCTGCTCAAAATCAGCCACCACTTGCTCAGCCTCAATAGACATTAGTTACTACCGAAGATACATTTGTTCCTGTTTCTGCTACTCCAGTTGTTGTTGTTCAGAATCGTATTCCTTTGGTGGCTGCTCAAAATCAGCCACCACTTGCTCAGCCTCAACAGACATTAGTTACTACCGAAGCTACATTTGTTCCTGTTTCTGCTACTCCAATTGTTGTTGTTTCAGGATCAGTTGGATAGGATGTAGAAAGAGTTGAAGGCCCTCAGAGGAAAAGAAATGTTTGGGGAGAATGTGAATGATATGTGTTTGGTTCCGAATGTGAAAATACCTGCAAAGTTCAAAGTACCATAGTTTGAAAAAATACAAGGGAAACACTTTCCCTCGTGCTCACTTAGTGATGTATGTGAGGAAAATGTCTACTCATACAGATGATCAATGCCTGTTAATTCATTTATTTCAAGACAGTTTGAATGGTGCAGCATTGAAATGCTACATGAGCCTGGACAGTGCCAACATTCATAATTTCAATGACTTGGGTGAAGCGTTTATCAGAAATTACATTTTTGAAGGACAAAAGGCCATATCCTCCTAAACTATTACAAGGCCTTGGGGAAAGTACATAATTAGATGCATAAATTTAAACCTAATTAAACTATTACAAACCAGGAGCAATTATATTAATTAGGAAAATAATAAAATAAACGCGCGCGGCAAATTTAAATACGGAACTAAAATTAAATTCAAAGATATTTAATTAGTAAATAGAGAAAGGTATTTTTTTGGATTTTATCTGGAAAAAGTTAAATAATAAAAAGAGTAATTAATTAATTGAAAAAAAGAATGATTAATTAAAAATTAATTCTAATAAAAAACTAATATTTTTTATATTTTTAAAGAAAAAGATTTGAAGTCCAATCCTAGATTCTAATTGATTTTATTTTTAAAGAAAACAAATCAAAATAATTAAATTAAATTAATTTACAAAAGTAATTTTAATTAAAAAAACTAAATTCTATTTTTTATTGATTTATGATTAAATAAAAATAATTTTTTGAAATAATTAAAATAACAAGGAAGAAATAGAAAAAAAATAAAATAAAAAAAGATAGTCATGGGCCTGTTACTGTTTCCAGCCTGAGGGTGTGAGTGGCAATTTGCTAAGCCCAATTGGCTGATGGCCCAATTGTCCAACGCACGATTCAATGAAGCCTGCCTCTGAGGGTCCACCATGGGGGTGAATTATTGGGCGCTGGATCTGGATCTGAGATGATCTGATGGTGGTGAATCTTGAGCGTATGGTGTATGTGTGGGGGTGCCATGCACTGGAACCTACAAGAAATATTCAGAAAATAACAAAATGTTGGACCTGGGACACGAACCCAGGTCCTCCCTCTTCCAAACATGTTGCCTTTACCAACTATGCCACTGGATCATTCGTTAATATAATCAAACAAATAAAACATAAAGCAAGCAAAGTAGTATTTCCCAAAAAACGCGCGTGATTCAAATCTCCCGATGGGAGTCTGTCACATCACTCATCTTCTCCCCAGAGCTATCGTTTTTCACCACACTTTTACCTACGGACTGCATCAGTTACTATAGCTTATAGCAACGGATCAAGCGTCACTAAAGCCCCTGCAAAAATAAAAATTTCTCAAAATATGCAATATAAATTAATGGTGAGGCTATGAATTAACTCATTTTGGTCCCCTGAACACGATGATGGCATTGGTTTGTCCCAATCATGTCTAAATATGAAAGCCCCAATTTGAAGCTTGGAACCCTAGCAATGGTATCCTTTGATTCCTCCACTTAAAACTCAATCAAACACATCAGAAAGCATCGAAACCTTATGATAAACAAAAGTGCATGGTTAAATTTCATTGAAAACGCATGTATGCATGTAATCAAAAATCAAAAAAAAGGTTGGAGAATCGGGTTATAGATTTTACGATTCTGAATGTTATGGTCACTTGTGAAGGTCTGGAATTGATCAGAGGAACTCACTGAAACTGTTTGTGATCTTGGAATGGCTTGAATCAGTCTATCGAGGAATATGTGATCATCACTTTTTTGACAAAAATTTGAAGTTGATTCTTTTGTTTTCACGACCAAAACCTCCTTTCTATGCTTTGGAAATGTTCTGTATATATCATGGAATTATTTAAGTCAACAAAAACTGATCATATCTTTCCAAATTATGGAGATTTGATTTCATTCTTTGCCTTGTATGATTTGTTTCCAAAATAGACAAAATTAAGATCTTTTCCAAAATTAGCTTTTGCACGAATTATTTGATTTGCTAGATGTTCATGGACTCATAATATACTCATAAAATCAAATCTTGGATTTTATTTGATTATTCAACTATTTAAATTGATTTATTTTGATTTAAATGGATAAAAAATCAAAGTAAATAATAAAAATAATAAAATAATAGGTGGATAAGCTCAGGGGTCGTGGGCCATCTTAGAAACAAGTTTCAAACAAGAAAACATGGGCCCATTTGGAAAAAAAAGTCATTTTGATCAATGTTGACTTCATGCACATTTCCAAAAATTGGTCAACTTTGACAATACATATCTCACTCAATTTTAACCCTAAGAGGGTGTTCTTGGACTTTTTAGAAAGCTTAGGATGTCCCCAAAACAACCCTTTTGGTTTCATATCAATTGTATCTTCCATGTTCATGTAAGAAGCTTTGACCCAAAAGGTGTTTTTGTTGACTTTTTGAAATTACCTATAATGTCTGAATTTATATCTTTTTTTGAGTGAATTTATTGAACTTGAGGGATGAAGATGAATTGTAGGGAATTGGATTCTCTTCAAAATGACCTTTGTATGAGAAATTTATGATAAATTATGAGAAATTTATGCCAGGTCAAAGTTTTGTTGACTTTTCCTATAGAAGCCCTAATTTAGCAACTTTTTAGTTTTGATGAATTTGGGGCATTCCTTGAGGAATCATGATCAACCCTTGATAAAATGATGTATATCACTTAAAAATGTTGATGTTGACCAAAAATATTGATGTTTGACTGTATGTGATCACAATTGACTTTTGACCTAGTACAGTTGAATTCCAGGCATCTGAGCAGTTGACTGAGCAAACTTGTTGTGCAAGGCATGAAACTTGACATGGATGGTCTTGAGAACATATTAGGGAAATTGAGACCAATTTGGACCCTTGGAACTAAAACATCTTTATGAACATGGAAACCCTAGTTTGAGGCTCATAGTCTTACGAGGAGGATTTGTCTGGTCAATCCTTAGGCATCCTTGGGCAAGTTGAGGACCTCTAGGAGTATATTTTGAGTAAAAATGAGAGAGAAAATTTTGAGGTACAACACATACCTTTGTGAGTTTAGTTACTATACTCATAACCATGCTAGTTGTGGTATCTATAGTACTGATATACAAGGTTACGATAAGATAAAGGTTGATTTACAAGAGATTATGGATGAGGGCCTCATCCATAAAATCAGACCTAGGGCAGAATATGAGGAGGAAGTGAACATAGTCTTTGGATGTCCTGGAGAGTTTCAGATCTTTTATATGGACTGTGATACGGTGGGAGAACTGACTGTGGTTTTGCGTTTGTTTTTGCAAATGTTTCGGTTGAGCAAGAGTCGCCACCGACTTTTTATTTTATCCTAAGGAAAGGTTTAAAAAGCACAGCAAAAACCTTTGAGATATTTTCTTGGGTTCGGGGAGTAGATTATAGAAAGGGAAGGTATTAGCACCCTTTCTATCCATGGTTATCCATGGGCTCTTAGGTACTTGCTTAGATCAACTTGCCTTGGTTTTCAATTGTTTGAAAATGGTGCTTTGTGTGTGGTTTTGAAAATGTTTTGAAAAAGATGCCTTGCCTAGGCTACCCTTGTAACAATTCTTTACTCGAATGTTTTACAAAAGGTGTTTGTCTTTTTGAAAAGATGTTTCAAGGTTTTTTTTTGAAAGTTTGTTTTGAAAGTGTTTGTGAAGTGTGGTTTGAAAAAATAGGCAAGTGTTTTTGTTTTGCAAGTTGACAAGTACTTAAGAGCTATCTACCCTAAAGTTCTCAAAGATTTTTGTTATGTTTTAACCCTTTTAAAAATTTTGTTCCACCATTGCATTTGGTGGACAATCTTGTGTTAGGATGTGAAAGGGACGGGCGCGGGTCATCGTTTAGACCATAATTGCAATGGTGCCAAGCATCTTTGGGCAATTTTCCTTTAAGGGACTTGATCATTTTTAGGCAACTTTTCGAAAGCGTCATCGAGGGACTATGATCATTTGAATTGTGTTTGTTTTGCCCAAAGAGACCTAACATGCAATATGGCCCATTATTGAAGGCAACAAGTGGAATACCCTAGGGGTGCAAGTGTGATTAGTGTTGTCCATTTTCATGCTTTGATTATCTTGAAATTAGGTCAAACTATTTTTGTTCTTTTTATTTGCATACAAACCCTAATTCTAACATGGTATAATTAGAAAGCATTAAAGTGCAAAAAGTAAAGTTCCTAAGCTATTACAACACAATATGGGAAGGGGGGTACAAATGTTCAAATGGGGGGTATTTGACAAGGAATTTAAACCTAGTTATTACATCAATTTGGAATTATTTACAAGATATTTAATTGCACAAATTAAATGGAAACAAAATAAATATGCAAGATGCAAAAAATGGTTTTTTATATGTATGAAAAAAGGATTTTTATATGTCAAATAAACAAAATAAAAAGTATTATTTTTTTGGAGTTTTTTATGTTTAGGGCAAAACCTTAATTTTATTAAGTAAATATATTAATTATTTAATATGTACAAATATTTATTTATTATATACAAAAATAAAATAAAATGAAGTATATTGGTAAAAAGGTATTTTTAATGTCAAATATTGATAAAATAAAAATGTATATATTTTGTATTATTTACTAAATATTCTAATAAATATATATATATTTGTATTAATTTCTAAATATGTATTATATATACAAAAATAATAATATTTAATATTTATAAAAAAAGTGTATTTTATATAAAATATTTTCAGAAGATAAAACAAAATAAAAATGAAAATAAAATGTGTTTACATTATTTTTTCTATTTATTCTAAATAATAATATTTATGTACTTATTTACATACAAATATCAATATAAACAAATAAATGCCTAAGAAATATAAAAATGGTGTAAAAAATATTTTTTATGTTTTTAATATTTTTAGCAAAAATAAATAAGTCAGAAAAAAAAAAGAAGTCAAAAAATCATGCAAATAAGCAAAATGGGCCACAGAGGTGTAAAAGCAAAAACGGGGTGTGAAAAGAAATAACAAAACAGGCCCAGCCCACCAAGTCCTTCTTCAACCTCTGGCCAGAAACAATGTCAAAAACGCGCGCCTGTACACTGATTCAAACATCTGGATTCCTTGACTTTTTGCACAAACTTACAACATAGATTAACATCCGTTGTTGGGAAGAATCCATAAACTGTTTTCAGAAGTCTTGAGAAGAAACTGAACAAGCGATAGGTTAACATCTTTTACTTGGAGAACCCGTTAACTGTTTTCAGAAATCTTGAAGTTGAATAAGCAATAGAGCAGCATCCATTGTTTGGAAGCGTCCGTAAACTGTTTTCAAAAGTTGCATCTAAACAAGTGATAGATTAACATCCGTTGTTGGGAAGAATCCATAAACTGTTTTCAGAAGTCTTGAGAAGAAACTGAACAAGTGATAGGTTAACATCTGTTACTTGGAGAACCCGTGAACTGTTTTCAGAAAATCTTGAAATTTGAGGAGGAACCGGTGTAGGGTTTCCTGATGATGAGCTCGTGTAAAACTGCATCTGGATGAATCTGGAATAAGCATCAGAATATTGCCATGTCTGGGTCATATCTGGACTATTCCTGGTAAGAATCTCGAAAGATAATGATTTTTGTCTGTCGACTGATCTTACCTGAAAAGGTAAAGAGTTAGTTGTATGTAATGTCATGACACATGATACAATGTATGTTATATGATATGAATGTAAATGGATGCGCATGTAAGCTGGAGAGCTGTCTTGCAAAGGATAGATGAATCCGAGATGGCTGAAGATAAGAGCATCTTGACTGCTGTCGGGAAGAATAATTCCTGGTGGTTGCTGGAGAATAAGCAGTTTGGGTTGTATACCAAACTACTGGGGAATTCCTGTCTTGAGGAGATCTTCATTGGAGAATCTTGAATATACAATGAGGAACTGAGAACTGAGAGTCTTCAGATTTGCTTGGGGAATACCAGACCTTCAATCGTCGAGGGGCCTTAGAACCACTTGCGGGGACTTGGAATTTCCTTGGTGACTTGCAGGGTAAGAGAAATTCTGATGATGTCTACTGGGGATTTTAGAACCTGGTAGACTTAGTCTGGGGAGATAAGACTGAGAATCTCCAGTCTAGTGAGAAGCATTTCTGTGGGGAAAAGGTTCACTAGTCTGGATCCGTTGGGGATTGATAGTCTGAAGTTTTAGCTCTGCTGGGGATACTGAAACTTAAACTCTGAGGGGAATTGAGTTCTGGAGGATTCTCTGGCTGGGGATAACAAAGATAAACTCCTCTGGGGATTGTATTGATAAGTTATGTTGGGGAACTCTGATGAACTCCGCCGGGGATAGGAAGAAATTTGCCGAGTGCGATCTTTCGTGGCAATCAGCTGAGGATAACCCAGTTATAAGCCCTTGTGGGGAGTAACTTTGAATAAAGCTCGGGAGAGACGTCCGTACTCTGCAGGGGATAAGCTTCCAGCATTTACTGGGGATAAGCTTCAAGACTTGCTGGGGATATGGATTCCAAATCTCCTGGGGGTTTCCTTTGAAAGGGTATCAAGATATCCAACTGCACCTTCAACCTATCAGTAATCCTCTTTCTTGATTCATAAGGAAATGATTATGTTCAAATGCATATGCCTATTTAACAAAACATTGGACGTTTCTCAAAATAAAACAAATAGTGTAAGAGAAAAGAAGAAGGAAATGACACAAATTTCTGGGAAAAGTATTTGTATTGACTTTCTATGAGTATATTTGTACAAAGGAGACAATCATTCTAGTAAGAGGATTTTGTCGTAAATATTGAAAGATTTATACAAAATAAAGATGGCTATGTGAAATAATTCCATGGGATTCCATTCTGCTATAGCCTTCACAACTCTGAATATCTGTCCATCCAATGCTTCGTTTGCCGATGACTGGATTGATCAGAAGCCTGGAACTGGTTGATGAAGAGATTGTCTTCGAAGTGATCCGACGAGACATAGTCATACGCTTTAATTCCCTAACTTTTGCCTGAATCGCCCTTTCGGGTTTTCGATCCACCGGGAAACCCCTTTTTGCCCAAGCCGCCCTTTCGGGTTTTCAACTTGCCGGGTGTACAATTTTTTTTTTGTTTTTATCCCTAATTTTTGCCTGAACCGCCCTTTCGGGTTTTCGGTTCACCGGGATGCCCATTTTTGCCCAAGCCGCCCTTTCGGGTTTTCGACTTGTCGGGTTATCTTATGCGTAGTATCTTTTAACTATGTCTACGTTCGCAGGGTGCGGCAAATCGTCGCCGTCCATGGTGGTCAGAATCATTGCACCACCAGAAAACATACTCTTGATCACAAATGGTCCTTCATATGTAGGAGTCCATTTGCCCCTGGGATCACTTTGCGGCAAAATAATCCGCTTAATTACGAGATCTCCGACTTGATACACTTGACGTCTGACTTTCTTATTGAAGGCCTTGATCATCCGTTTTTGATACGTCTGACCATGGCATATAGCAACGAGTCGCTTCTCGTCGATCAAATTGAGTTGATCAAGTCGGGTCTGCATCCAATCATCTTCATTCAAACCTGCGTCCTTCATAATCCTTAGAGAAGGAATCTGAACTTCCATAGGCAGGACAACTTCCATGCCATATACCAAAGAAAATGGGGTTGCCCCGGTTGAAGTACGTGCCGTCGTACGGTATCCATGTAGAGCAAATGGTAACATCTTATGCCAGTCTTTGTAAGTGACTGTCCTTTTCTGAATGATCTTCTTAATGTTTTTGTTCGCAGCTTCAACAGCACCGTTCATCTTCGACCGATAGGGAGATGAATTATGATGATAAATCTTGAACTGTTTGCACAATGCGGTGATCATCGTGTTATTCAGATTTGTACCGTTGTCTGTGATGATCCTGTCTGGAACACCATACCGACATATGAGATTTGTCTGTGATGATCCGGGCAACCACATTTTTAGTAACAGAGGCGAAGGAAGCTGCTTCGGCCTATTTGGTGAAATAGTCAATGGCAACTAGGATGAAGCGATGTCCGTTGGAAGCCGTGGGCTTGATCTCTCCAATCATGTCAATGCCCCACATTGCAAATGGCCAAGGAGCAGTCAGAACGTTGAGAGGAACCGGAGGGATATGAACTTTGTCAGTGTAGACTTGACATTTGTGGCAAGTACGGGAATGTTGATGGCAGTCAGCTTCCATGGTAGACCAGTAATAGCCTGCCCTTAGGATCTTCTTAGCCATTGTATGCCCGCTCAAGTGAGTGCCAAATGTGCCGCTGTGTATCTCAGTCATGATCAACTCTGCTTCAGCTTTGTCTACGCATCGGAGTAATACACAATCATGGCTTCGTTTGTAAAAGATGTCGTTGCTCAGGAAGAATTTGGCAGCAAATTTCCTTAAGAACTTCTTGTCATTTACGGAAGCTCCTTCGGGATAATCTCTAGTCTGGAGATACCTTTTGATTTCATGGAACCAGGGTTGTTCTACTACTTCTCCGGTATTAATCTCATGACAATGTGCGGGTTCATCCATTCGCTCGATGGTGATTTGGGGAGCCTCGTTATCCCAGTTGAGTTTAAACATGGAGGACATTGTGGCTAGAGCATCTGCTAGCTGATTCTCTTCTCGCGGGAAATGCTCGAAGGTGATTTGCTCGAAATGAGGCAACAATGTCAAGACATGTTCTTTGTATGGGATAAGATTAGGGTGCTTGGTATCCCACTCTCCTTTGATTTGACTGATAACCAAAGCCGAGTCTCCAAATACGATCAAAGATTTGATCCCTAAGTCTATAGCATCCTTGAGACCAAAGATGCAAGCTTCATACTCAGCCATGTTGTTTGTGCAGCTGAAGCAAAGTCGGGCCGTGAAAGGTGTGTGACAACCTTCCGGGGAAATGAGTACCGCGCCGATACCGTTTCCAAGTGCATTTGAAGCACCATCAAAGTACAGGGTCCATCGGGATCCCTTTTCGGGTCCGTCATACGGTCCGTTACCTTCAATGTTGTCCAAATTCATGATGTCCTCGTCTGGGAAGTCAAATCTCATGGGTTGATAATCTTCGATAGCTTGATGAGCCAGATGGTCAGCTAGTACACTCCCTTTTATAGCTTTTTGGGTGGTGTACTGGATGTCATACTCAGTCAGGATCATTTTCCATCTGGCTATTCTTCCAGATAAAGCGGGCTTTTCGAAGATATACTTGATAGGATCCATTTTGGAAATCAACAAGGTAGTATGAGTCAACATATACTGTCTTAGTCGGCGAGCAGCCCATACCAAAGCGCAACAAGTTTTCTCGAGCAGTGAGTAGCGAGTCTCACAGTCGGTAAACTTTTTGCTAAGGTAATAAATAGCATGCTCTTTTCGACCAGACTCGTCATGCTGGCCCAAAACACACCCCATTGAGTTATCCAAGACGGTCAGATACATGATCAATGGTCTTCCTTCGACGGGTGGCATCAGAATAGGAGGTTCTAGCAAATACTCCTTGATCTTATCAAAAGCAGCTTGGCAATCGTCGTTCCATTCGACCACCTGATCTTTCTTCAAGAGTTTGAAAATTGGCTCACAGGTAGAAGTCAGATGAGAGATGAATCTGGCAATATAGTTCAAGCGCCCCAAGAACCCTCTAACCTCCTTTTTAGTACGGGGAGCAGGCATCTCTTGTATTGCTTTCACTTTTGCCGGATCGACTTCAATGCCTTTGTTGCTTACGATGAATCCTAGAAGTTTACCAGACCTAACTCCAAAAGTGCACTTACTTGGATTCAGCCTGAGTTTGTATTCTTTCAACCTGGCAAACAGCTTTTCTAGATGTTCAAGGTGCTCCTCCTCTGTTTGTGACCGAGCTATCATATCGTCTACGTAAACTTCAATCTCATGATGTATCATATCATGAAACAAAGCTACCATGGCGCGTTGATAAGTTTCCCCTGCGTTCTTCAGCCCGAACGGCATCACCTTGTAACATAAAGTGCCCCATTGCGTGACAAAAGTTGTTTTCTCCATATCCTCGGGGGCCATTTTGATTTGATTGTAGCCCGAGAATCCATCCATGAAGGAAAACACTTTGTGCTGAGCTGTGTTGTCGATCAAAATGTCAATGTGTGGAAGTGGAAAATCATCTTTGGGGCTGGCCCTATTCAAATCCCGGTAGTCCACACACATCCTGACTTTGCCATCTTTCTTGGGTACTGGCACGATGTTAGCGACCCATTGAGGATAGGACGTAACAGCCAGAAAGCCAGCGTCGAATTGCTTCATCACTTCTGCTTTGATCTTTTCAGTCATGTCAGGCCTCATTCGGCGGACTTTTTGCTTGATCGGTGGACAATCCTCTCTTGTAGGGAGACGGTGAACCACGATGTCTGTGTCTAAACCCGGCATGTCTTCATAAGACCAAGCGAAGATTTCAACATACTCATTCAACAACCGTATCAGGCGCTCCTTGACACTTGGTTCCAGATTGGCACCCACTTGCACCTCCTTCCGGTCTTCCTCGGTCCCTAAGTTGACAGTTTCCAATGACTCTTCGTGCGGTAAGATGGCCCTTTCCTCTTGCTGTAGAAGTCTGGCTAGTTCCCCTGGTACTTCACAACCTTCGTCATCTTCATACTCGGCTTGATTGACCAGATCTTCAGAGTTATTGAAGGATATAGCAGAATAGTCACCCATGGAATCCGGAGTGGATGGGTACCTGCATTTGTGAGTGTAGGTGCGTGTGAGGGATAGCCATCCTTAAACAAAAAATGCAAAAGGAAAGAAAATGAACACAAGCAGTTTATCAAATGAAAAACGTCCAATGAATCATTAAACATGGTGTGATCGGTGGATCTGGAACTGACTGTTTAAAAGCTGGTTCGCGAAATGTCGCGGAAGCAAGAGTCGCCACCGTCTTTTATTTTCTCCAAATGGAAAGGACAAAAGCACAGAAAAATTCCTTAAAGAGATTGCTCTCGGTTCGGGAGGTAGGTTATAGAAAGGGAAGGTGTTAGCACCCTTTCTATCCATGGTTATCCATGGGCTCTTAGATACTTGCTCAATGTGTTTTCAAAATGTTTGCTTGCTTTTCAATTGTGGGTTTCAAAAATATTCTTTGAAAAGTTTCAGTTCAACTCGTACGTCAGAGTGTTTGAAAAGTTTGTTTTGAAAGTTTTTTGAAAGTGTGTTGGTGTGAAAAGTATTTTGATTTGTTTGAAATTAGAGCAAGTATCCTTGAGAACCTACCTACCCTAAGGAATTCGTCTGTGTAAAAGTCCTTGGAAGTAGTGCTATCCCACCATTGAGAGGTAGGTAGCACCACCGTTGGAGGTGTTCGGGTCAATCCGAGTTTGTAGGGACGTGGTGATCACCAGAGCAATGGGAAGACACCTTAGAAGCTACCCTTATGCCATTGATCTTTTATTCCGAGGCAACTTATTCGAGGCAACTTTGTTTTAGGCAACTAGATCAATGGACACAAGGACTTACTAAAACATCTTCTACTCGACGATCACCTTTCGAAAGGCAACAGTGAGGCGTACCCTAGGGGTGGTGTGTGAATTGTGTGTCATTTTCAGTTTATTGTTTGTCTTGTCATGCCTTGGTGATCTAACGATTCGATTTTATTTTTGGGCATTCATTCTTTCATGTTATTGTTTAACAGTTAAATGTGCGGGAATTTAAAGTGCGGAAAAGATAAAAGTCCTACGCTATTACAAAGGGCGAGGGTCTACAACGCCAAATTAATCCAGACCCGTTTTAAAATAAATTGCAGAAAAGAAATGTCTAATAGCTATTACATGGCTTTGGTACAAGTACATTACATTCACAAAGGAAATAAATGAAACGCGCGAAAAAGAAAATAATCAAATGCGAGGGCGTTGAACCCTTTAAAGGAATTAAAAGAATTGAGTTATCTAAAATTAAAATTAAATGAAAAATGGTATTTTTGTGTTTTTTAGATTTAAAAGAAAAATGAAAAAATTAATTAAAATTAAAATGCTAAACCCTAGTTCTAATGTTTTTTAAGTTTATTATGAAAAATATTGACTTTTAACCTAATTTAACTCTAAATTAATTTATGTACAATTTTTGATTTATGAAAATAAATAAATAATATTATTATCCTGAAAAAAAAGAAGATAAAAAAAGAAAATAAAAGTTATTAAACCTAAACTCTATTTTTTTGAATTTTTTAGTTATTAAAAGAATTAAATTTGAAAACCTAATTAAACTAATTAATTACATGTAATTTATTTATAAAAGTAATTAAAATAAAAATTATATTTTTTATGGTCTTTTCTGATTTTTGAAGGTTTTTATATTTTGTTAAAAAATAATTAACTAAACAAATAGCAAATAAAAGAAATAAAAAGAAAGATTAAAGAAAGAATAAAAATTAATAAGGCAAACCAGGGGGGTAGACCCCAAAATTGTGAGGTGCAGGCCTAGCAAATCAGGCCCATTTGCATTGAATTAGTTGACTTTCCTGGATAGAGTGCTGCACGTTGACTGGAGTCTATGATACACCTTTGGTCATGGCCCTTGGATTGCTTCTAATGGACGCGTGGAGGTTGATTTTTGAGTGTGCATGGTGTACCTGGACATTAGCAAAGCATAGAATTTTGTTTTGAAAAATAATATGGAATTTTGCCAGACCTGGGACTTGAACCCAGGTCATTGAGGTTAACGCATTGATACTTGTCCACTGAGTCACTTGTGTTTCAATTAACATAATATGGTTAGCAAATAATAAATATTAAAACCAACGCATAATAGTCAAACGCGCGCAAATTTGAATGGATCAATCACCAGCTGACACGATGCCTTCGTCTTCGTCGTCCCTGTAACTAAAACACACTGGCAACGGTTTTGTGGATGTTTCTTTAGGGCCTCTATCAGAAAATAGCGAATAGCCCCTCGTTGCTCATAAATTGAGCGCGAGGGTGCAATCTTCTTCGTCTCAACCTGCTTAAGCCAATAGCACTGGTCTGGAAGCGTAATTTTGCTTCGTTTGAGAAGCCCTAATTTTGAATCTGAAAAACCTAGAAATTCAACAATGGCAAAAACGCATATATGACACGAAAACGTAATTGAACATGTTGGTTAGCTTAGAAACTTCACATGGAACAAGAATGTACAATTGAAATGCAATGAAGATGCTTAGAATTGAGAATACGATTTCAAAAAAATTTCTGTACAGTTTGAGTTGCAACTACCGTTTCTTCGCGTTTTGATTGAGGTTAAGGGTTGGGATGTGTTCAGTGTTTGTCTAGGAATCTATTAGGAAAAGAATTGAGGCTTAAAACTTCTCCTAACCTTGATTTCAGAATTTGAGTTTTAAGGAAAAATTTCAATGTTCAAAAACTTGTTTGGGCGCAGCATGTGATCCCTTAGGCTTAGGGTTTGACTGTGTGCTTATAATGGAATGGAATTGGCTTGTTTTTTGGCCTTAATTCATGCTTAGGAATGAACAAGTCTTAGGGTTTTTACCATTGACCATTTTTCCTTCTTTTTAGCCAAAACCTAGACTTAGTATGAAGCTTAACCCTAGCCTGAGTTTTTGAATTGGCTTATGATACATAGAAATTGTCCAAGTTCACATGACACTATTCCATTGGTTTTTAAATTTTATTTGAATTTTCAAAGATTTAAAATGAATTAAATTATCAAAAATTAAATAAAATAAAAAAATCAATATTTGGTCTTGAAATTAACCATGGGACACGTGTGTGGCATGACAAGGATGAACCAAGTGGAAAAAATGGGGCCCTTTTGTCAAAAATTGGATTTTCAATGATAGTTGACTTTTGCCATTTCACAAAAATTTCCCAACTTCTACAAGGCACAACTTGCTCAATTTTTAAGCTTTTCACATGTTCTTGGACATTTTGGAAAGGTCTTTGAGTCCCTTAACCAATGCCTTTGGTCCCATGTCATTTTGATTTACCAATCTCAAGTTATGGCCTTTGACTTAAAGTCCCTTTTTGTTGACTTTTGAAAATGACCTATAATGTTGAAATTGATAACTTTTTGTGAGAGCATTTCTTGGACTTGAAGTATGAATATGAGTTGTAGGAAATGTCTTTCTCTTCAAAATGAGCTTTGGATGGAATTTTTCTGATAATCCATGTGAAAGTTATGCCCTGGTCAATTTCAGTTGACTTTTTCAGCTGTCCAAATATAGCAACTTTTGCATCTTTGATGATTTCTGAGCCAAATTTTGAGAATCATGATCAAGCATTGATCAAATGATGTGTGTGGCTTCAAAATGATATATTGACCAAAAATTTGAACTTTTGACTGCCAAATGACCATTTTGCCCCTACAGTTGACTGTAGTGCAATTTAGGGTTTTGACTGTGCAATTTTGAGCTGAATGCCTTGAAACTTGATATGAGGATGCTTGACCATGTTTGTAAGCATATGAGACTTGATTGGGCCTTTGAAAACTTCATTTTCTTGATCAGAACCCAAACCCTAGTTTTGACTGTATGGGAGACAGTTGACCTGCACAACCCTTGGGGAATTTTGTGACTTGGCTTGGCAATTTCTTGAGGAATATGGGAGGGCAAATTTTGGGGTATAACAGTTGCCCCTGTTCAATCTTCTTAGACCTGAGGATGCAGATTGGCTGACGTGCCTTTCGTAATCCGAGGGTAAAAGATGATTGGACACTAGAGTGCCCAGAAATTTACGCTCACATGTTAGCAATGAGGGTGGAATGGGCTTATGGATGCCATCTGGATGTTTGATTGCGTAAGAGATTCCTTGGAGAGAACCTGTATACCTGCAAAAGAAAAATGAGTACCTGACACGTTGCAGGAGCTGATTTTTTTTTTGAGAAAAATCTTGGTGACTTTAACTTCAACAACGCTCGTTGAGAAAAATCTGGGGTGTCTTCTACTAGGATAAGAATCAGGGAGATCTTTAGGGTCGATCTGACTGAACCAGAGAGGCCTTTGACTGGGTAAGAATCAGGAAAATCTTAAGGTCGACTTAACTGAACCGGTCTAGGTCTTGAAATGTCTTCAACTGGATAAGTATCAGGAAAATCTTGGGACGATTTAGCTGAACCAGAGAAGGCCTTTGACTGGATAAGCATCGGGAAAATCTTGGGACGATTTAACCGAACCGGTCTAGGTCTTGAAATGTCTTCAACTGGATAAGCATCAGGAAAATCTTGGGACGATTTAACTGAACCAAAGAAGGCCTTTGACTGGATAAGCATCAGGAAAATCTTGGGACGATTTAACTGAACCGGTCTAGGTCTTGAAATGTCTTCAACTGGATAAGCATCAGGAAAATCTTGGGACGATTTAACTGAACCAGAGAAGGCCTTTGACTGGATAAGCATCAGGAAAATCTTGGGACGATTTAACTGAACCGGTCTAGGTCTTGAAATGTCTTCAACTGGATAAGCATCAGGGGGATCTTAGGGTCGATCTGACTGAACCAGAGAAGGCCTTTGACTGGATAAGCATCAGGAAAATCTTGGGACGATTTAACTGAACCGGTCTAGGTCTTGAAATGTAGCTTGAGAACTTAACTGGATCTTTCCTGAAAGATAAAAGTCAGTCATATGCAATGCATGATATGGATCAAGCAATGATGTTCTCAACATAAATGAGATTTTGTATGATGCAGTGCGTTATGCATGCTATAATGATGTATGTGACGTTTTATGTATGTTTTCGTCTAGGAAAATAAATCCTTGACGGGTGCCGGGAAGTCGTATCCTGGGCTGATGTCGAAGAATAGATTTTGCTTCCGCTGGGGATGATAGTAGTTGCAAGGATACCGGTAGGAGAAGATGACTCCGTTGCGGAATAAACTTGGCGAATGGAAGATTCTGCGGAGAAAAGATACTCTAGCGATCATGCTGGAAAGCAATACTCTGTGGGAAGAGTGATGCCTTGCTGAATGTTGATAGTAACTCTGTTGGGGATACCGTTGTTATGCTGGAAGTATTGATGGACTTCGCTGGGGATAGGAAAGAACTACGTTGACGACGACCTTTCCTTGGCTTTTGGCTGAGGATAACCCAGTTATATCCTGTTAAGGAAATAACTCTTTAAACCGAGCCGAACGACGCGTTCGTGCTCTGCGAGAGGATAAGCTTCCAGAACTTACTGGGGATAAGCTTACTGCTTGGGAAGATAAATTCCCCCTTTCCTGGGGAACCTGGATGGGATTCTCCTGGGGAAGTTTTGATATGCTGGGGAAGCGATTCCTTTGAACGTTGATGTATACCGCCGGGGAACAATCCTTAGACCAAGACTGCCGGGGATGCTTGTTAAGAATATATGCTGCTGGGGGAATATTGGGATCTACTGGAGGATACCCAATTTCCTTGAGACTTGTTAACTTTATTTGGGGAAGAGTGCACTGACTTGCTGTCTCACTCTCTGGGGAATTTAAGATGCCTGGTTAGGTTTTTTAGCTGAACCTACCTTGGTACCTTGGAGGATAGGACAATTAGACTGCTCGGACAACTCTTTATTGCCCCTGTTTCTAGTGTCACCTGCAATTAATTCTTTGTTTCGTATGCAAATATTTATGAGCTAGCAAATTATTGTCAATGCATATATCACAAATTGATCCTTGGACGTTTTTCGCAAAACAAAACAAAAAAAGAAAATACAGTTGGCACGTTTAACTGAAAAGTATATTTGTATTGATTTTGAATAGCCTGTGAATAGGCGTTTTGTGTACAAGAGGCTGACGTCCTGGTAAGCGGAACGTCGCCGAACAAGAGAGTTTATACAAGTTTTGTACAAAAGAAAATAAAACAGCTGTGTGAAATATGAATGATCCACTGGGTTTCAACTCTGCTATCGCCTTTATAACTCTGAGCGTCTCATCACTTGATGACCTTGGTTGAAGGTGAAGCTGACTGATCGATGCCGTCTTGATGTAGATACCGGATTCTGGATGCAAAGTGATCCAATGAGACATAGTTTTACGCTTTTATCCCTAATTTTTGCCTGGACCGCCCTTTCGGGTTTTCAGTCCACCGGGATACCCATTTTTGCCCAAGCCGCCTTTTCAGGTTTTCGACTTGCCGGGTGTACAGATTTTTTCATTTTCATCCCTTCATTTTGCCCGAACCCTTTTGGTTCGACGGGAAGCCCTAATTTTCGCCTAGGCATGTCAGCCTAGCGGGTCTTTTTTCATGCGTAGTATTTTTTAACTATGTCTGCATTGGCGGGGTGAGGAAGGTCGTCACCATCCATGTTGGTTAATATCATTGCTCCTCCTGAGAATACATGCTTAACCACAAATGGCCCTTCGTACGTAGGGGTCCATTTGCCCCTTGGATCACTCTGAGGAAGGATGATTCGCTTGATCACCAGATCCCCGACTTGATATTCCTGTGGTCTGACCTTTTTGTTAAATGCCCTGATCATTCGTTTCTGATACGTCTGACCATGACAGATAGCAGCAAGTCTCTTTTCGTCAATAAGGTTGAGCTGATCAAGTCGTGTCTGGATCCAATCATCTTCATTCAGATTTGCATCCTTCATTATCCGGAGAGAAGGAATTTGTACTTCGATCGGCAAGACTGCCTCCATGCCATAAACCAGAGAGAAAGGAGTTGCCCCGGTTGACGTCCTAGCTGAGGTACGATACCCATGCAGAGCGAACGGTAACATCTCGTGCCAATCTTTATACGTTACTGTCATCTTCTGCACAATCTTCTTGATGTTTTTATTAGCTGCTTCTACAGCCCCATTCATCTTCGGTCTGTAAGGAGAAGAATTGTGGTGCTGTATCTTGAACTGTTCGCAGAGCTCAGCGATCATTTTATTGTTCAGATTGGTACCGTTATCTGTAATAATCCGCTCAGGGACACCGTACCGATAGATCAGGTTTTGCCGAATGAACCGTGCCACAACAGTCTTGGTTACCGTAGCATAGGATGCTGCCTCAACCCACTTCGTAAAATAATCAATCGCCACTAGGATGAAGCGATGTCCATTAGATGCCGTAGGTTTAATCTCACCGATCATGTCTATGCCCCACATTGCAAATGGCCAAGGCGCAGTCAGAACATTCAGGGGAACCGGAGGAACATGCACCTTGTCTGCATAAACCTGGCATTTGTGGCATGTCCTGGAATGTTGGTAGCAATCAGCTTCCATGGTGGACCAGTAATACCCTGCCCGTAGGATCTTCTTTGCCATGGTATGTCCACTGGAGTGTGTACCAAAGGTCCCTTCATGTAGCTCTTCCATGATTCTATCTGCTTCAGTCTTATCTACACAACGCAGTAGGGTTGAATCCTGGTTTCGCTTGTACAAGATGCCATTGCTAAGAAAGAACTTGGCTGCAAACCTCCTCAGGAATTTCTTATCATTGACAGATGCTCCTTCAGGGTATTCCTGTGCTTCCAGATATCTTTTCACTTCGTGGTACCAAGGCTTCTCAGTCACCAATTCGGTTTCGAGATCACAACAGTATGCCGGTTCATCCAGTTTCCAGATGATGATCCGGGGAGCTTCATTATCCCATTTAACCTTGAACATTGAAGACATTGTAGCTAACGCGTCCGCCAACTGATTCTCTTCTCTTGGAAAGTGCTCAAATGTTATTTCTGTGAAGTGGGGGATCAGGGCCAACACACATTCTCTGTAAGGAATCAAGTTTGGGTGTTTCGTATCCCACTCTCCTTTGATCTGATTGATCACAAGAGCGGAATCTCCGAAGACACTCAGAAATTTGATCCTCAGGTCGATCGCAGCTTGAAGACCCATAATACATGCTTCATACTCCGCCATGTTGTTGGTACAATTGAAACACAGCCGGGCGGTGAGTGGAGTATGAGTACCTTGTGGAGATACGATTATGGCGCCGATACCATTTCCCAAAGCATTGGAGGCTCCGTCAAAGTGCATAGACCATCGGGATCCTGGTTCAGGTCCTTCATCCGGTCCAGGTATTTCACAGTCAGTTACTATCATAATGCTTTCATCTAGAAACTCGAAGTTCATTGATTGGTAGTCATCCACAGCTTGATGTGCTAGGTGGTCTGCCAATACACTTCCCTTGATGGCTTTTTGGGTCGTATACTGAATGTCGTATTCCGTCAAGATCATCTGCCATCTTGCAATTCTCCCGGACAGAACAGGCTTTTCGAATATGTACTTTATAGGATCCATTTTTGATATTAGTAAAGTAGTGTGAGTCAGCATATACTGTCTCAGCCGGCGAGCAGCCCATACCAAAGCGCAGCAAGTTTTCTCAAGCAGTGAGTATCGGGTCTCACAGTCGGTAAACTTTTTGCTAAGGTAATAAATGGCATGCTCTTTTCGGCCAGACTCGTCATGCTGCCCCAGCACACACCCCATTGCATTATCAAGCACTGTCAGGTAAAGTATCAAAGGTCTCCCTTCAACTGGTGGCATAAGGATGGGTGGTTCTTGGAGATATTCTTTGATTCTGTCAAAAGCAGCCTGACATTCATCATTCCAACGTACTACCTGATCTTTCTTCAGCAGCTTGAAGATTGGTTCACAGGTAGCAGTTAAGTGTGAGATGAACCGAGCAATGTAATTCAGACGTCCTAGAAAGCCTCTGACTTCCTTCTCTGTCTTAGGAACTGGCATCTCTTGAATGGCTTTGACCTTAGCAGGGTCCACTTGAATTCCTTTATCACTGACCACGAAGCCTAGCAACTTTCCAGATCTTACCCCGAAGGTGCACTTGTTCGGATTCAACCTCAGCTTGTACAGTTTCAAACGGTCAAACAGTTTCTGCAGATGATCAAGGTGCTCTTCCTCAGTCTGGGACCTAGCGATCATGTCGTCAACATACACTTCTATCTCATGATGGATCATGTCATGAAATAAAGCAACCATGGCACGTTGGTAGGTTGCCCCATCATTCTTTAGTCCGAAAGGCATGACTTTGTAGCAGAAGGTGCCCCACTGAGTAACAAATGTAGTCTTTTCCATGTCTTCCGGAGCCATCTTGATCTGATTGTAGCCTGAAAAACCATCCATGAAAGAGAACACTTTATGCTGAGCTGTATTATCAACAAGGACATCAATGTGAGGTAGAGGGAAGTCATCCTTGGGGCTGGCCCTGTTCAGATCCCTGTAATCGACACACATCCTGACCTTGCCGTCCTTCTTAGGTACCGGCACCACATTGGCAACCCACTGAGGGTAAGAAGTCACTGCAAGAAAACCGGCATCAAACTGCTTCATAACCTCGGCTTTAATCTTCTCAGACATCTCTGGACGCATACGGCGGACTTTTTGCTTAACCGGAGGGCAATCTTCTTTAGTTGGTAAGTGATGGACCACAATGTCGGTATCTAATCCGGGCATATCTTCGTAGGACCAGGAAAAGATTTCTTTATAGTCATGCAGCATCTGAGTCAACCGTTGCTTCACGCTGAGTTCTAGGTTGGCACCAATCTTCACCTCTTTCTTGTCTTCCTCAGTACCCAAGTTTATTATTTCCACTGGCTCTTCATGGGGTTGAATTGCCCTCTCTTCCTGTTGTAACAGTCTTGCAAGTTCACCAGGCACTTCGCAATCATCTTCACCTTCGTCTTCGGCTAAGTTGATCGGATTTTTGAAGTCATAACTGGTAGTAGCAGAGTCGTTACCAGTGAGATCCAGAGTGGATCGAAACCTGTATGAGTGAGTGTGTGTGTAAATACAGCTGTTTTGCAATATGTAAAGAAAGGAAAGAAAAGGAGCGCAAAATTTGAATTGTGAAAAACGTCCAATGCTTTTATTCATGATATATGATAGTGACCAACAAAAGCCCTCATAAATAAAACCACGGTGCCCCGGGTAAGACACCGGGCCATATAGTCTCAAATTATTGTTTATTACAAATCAAAAAACAAAGAAATTCATTACTGGGAAACAAAAGTTATGGGTGTAAAATCTTTAGCAGTCCAATTGGTCAATCCACCGTCGGCCGTCGGGTAGATCCAGCTATCGAACTTTGACTCTTCCACTTCATCTTCCTCTCCAATAGCATTCACTTCTGAGTGAGTGATGAGCACCGGAGGTCTTCCAATTCTAGCCTTGCGCACCGCTTTCTGAGCTTCTGTGGTGAAACCCAGCCCAAACTTGTTAGTCTTAGGAGTAAGATCAGGGAGCTTGCCCCAATTTGCACATTCACCTTTTTCGATCACAGCCCGGGCGTCCTTTAAGGAGGCCATCTTCATAGGAGAAACCTCTTCATCTGCTTCTGCTGCTGCCAAGGTTTGTGGTACTTCCTCAAAATGTTGAAAGGGGGTTTCAATGAACTCCCCATCCATTTCTACGTACCTGAAAGAGTTGAGGTGACTGACCATGTACTCCTCTTCCCCTTGCACTGTTACGATCTTCCCCCTGACCGGGTACTTGAGCTTCTGATGCAATGTGGAGGTCACAGCTCCAGCCTTGTGGATCCACGGGCGACCCAGCAAACAAGAATAGGACGGATGGATGTCCATCACATAGAACTTTGAATCGAATACCTGTGACCCAACCCTGATTGGGATGTCCACTTCACCATGCACCATTCTTTTGGACCCGTCAAAGGCCCGGACAACAATGCTACTTGGTTTGAGCTCTAGACCTTCACAATCCAGCCTATCCAGAGCCTTCTTGGGCAGCACGTTTAATGAGGAACCTGTGTCAACCAGCACATGAGCAAGAGTAGTGCCTCTGCATTCAATGGAGACATGCAGGGCATCATTATGGTTCTTCCCCTTTGCTGTCAGATCGGCATCAGAGAAACCCAGGCCATTATCAGCAGTTAGGTTGGCCACACAGTCGGTGAACTGGTCAGCAGACGTCTCTTGGGGTACGTGGGCTGTCTTTAAGAAAGCAATCAGAGCCTTTGCATGGGCCTCTGAACACAGCAGCAGTGACAACATGGAAATTTTAGAGAGGGTGTGCCCCAGCTGTTCCACAACGTTGAAATCACTTTTCTTTATTATCTTGAGGATTTCTTCCGTTTCCTGCTTGGAAGCCTCAACAACGGTCTTTGGCGCCTCCGTCCTGGCAGGCACATCAGCAGCAATTCCCTTGCCCCGAGTATCAGATGACTCAGTAGCAGGGGTGGATACTTGGTCAGAGGGAGAAGCAGGTACACTGGCAGGTGTGAAGATCAAAGGCCTATGAATTGCCGGAGGAGCAATGTCTGGCGAGAACAGTCTTCCACTACGAGTGACCTTAGCAGGCCCGGTGATGTTGGAGACACCAGTATCAATGTTGCATTCTTGTTTCACACCCAGAACATAAACATCCGCCCCATAGTGCCATGGGACAGCCTTATCAGATTTGTAGGGTATAGGCCCCGGAACAGTAATGGTGATGGGAGCACTCTTGTGAACTGACAAAATTTGTATAGGCTTCTTTGAAGGAGCCTTGGAATGATTGTTGAAGATGGTAACGATCGACACTTCTTCAACAGGAGCAACAGGAACAATAGTCTTTTCGAACAAAATCTCTCTACTATCTATCAGGTTTTGGATGCCTGACTTCAACAGAGAACAACCAGCAGGGGAAGCAACACATAGAGGGCAACCTTCACCACATCCCGGAAATAAACCGGCTAGCAGCAGATTCCTTTTGACCATCAGCAACGGAGTAGCAACATCATCCACCGAAGCTACATACAAATCTTCCTCAACAACATTCACTCCATGCTGGGGCATGGGAGCAGTTACAACATTCGGCCTCTCGGGCGCCTCAAACAGTATTTCCTTTGCATCAATGAGGTCTTGAACCTTATTCCTTAGGGCCCAACAGTCATCTGTGTTATGCCCCGGGCTATCAGAGTGATAAGCGCAGCGAGCATTTGGATTGAACTTGGGGGATGCAGTGTTGGGAAACTTTGGAGCCTCCTTGACAGTCACTAAATTGGCGGATAGCAACTGTGGCAGGATCTGTGATAAGGTCATGCTTAACCGGGTAAACTCTCTCCGGGGTCTTTCAAACTTTTGAGGATTAGTTGGCCGAGGAGCGGCAGCAGGTTTGGCAATCATCACCGCACTGACAGATTGGCGGTGTTCAGGTCGCTCTGTTCTCCGGGAGCCATATACAGCACTAGCCTCCTTTTTGAAGGGTTTCTTCTCGGTACTGGAGGAGGCAACTTTCTGTATCTTCCCCGATTTTATACCGGCCTCGATCCTTTCACCAGTCAGGATCAGATCAGTAAACCCAGCAGAGGAATTACCAATGAGATGATTGAAAAATGGACCAGATAGGGTCCCCAAGAACATATCTACCAACTCCCGATCCGTCAATGGTGGCTGCACCCTGCCAGCCAGGTCTCTCCATTTCTGAGCATACTCCTTAAAACCTTCACCCGACCCTAGCGACATACCCTGGAGCTGGGTACGCGTAGGAGCGAGGTCGGCATTATACTGATACTGCTTGTAAAAAGCAGTGGCCAGATCCTCCCAGTTACGAATGCTGATTCCATCCAGCTGATATAACCAATCGAGGTGAGTCCCTGAAAGACTCTCCTGGAAGAAGTGGATCCAAAGGTTCTTGTCTGCTGTGTAAGGCTGGATCTTCCTTACATAAGAACGGAGGTGCATCTTGGGACAAGAAGCCCCATCATACTTCACGAAGGCAGGTGTTTTGAACTTGTGGGGGATCACCACCCCAGTAGATAACCCCAAGTCTCCGAAATCCAATACAGGCACCCGCTGAACTTCCATAGCCTTTAATCTGTCTTCCAGCTGTTTGTACCGGTCTTCAGCAGGAGGGTACTGTTCGTCGTTGAAGTCTGTTTCAGTATCAGAGCCCACAGGAGTAGTGACCTCCCTTTCTTGGTGACTACCTTCCGTCACAGATGGAGGAGTCCTTTCAGCTTCAACCAAAGTGTTCCCGAGTCTGCGCCCAGTGTTAAATAGCACAGTCCTCCTCTTCTTCTTAGTCTTCTTCAAAAGCATGGTCTTCAACTCTTGTTGACCCTGAGCCAAGCCCTTGATCAGCTCCTGAAATTGGGCGTTTTGCGCCTGAAACTGGACGTTCTGCGCCTGAAGAGCCTTGATAGATGCCTCGGTTGATGATTCAGGGTTCATGATGCTGAAATAAACAGCGAAGAACAGTAAACCACCTGAAAAAAGAGTATTTACGATGCACATGATGAATGATATGTGTTTATGCAATGCATTCAAGGGTTCGAAAATTCAAATTTGTTGTAGACCAAAAGGAACACACATTATTATTAAGAAAATCATTGTTTAATACATCAAAGCCTCATGGGCAAAAGTACAAAAAGACCAAATCAATCCCAAAATATGTTGCGCATCTTCTTTGGAGCTATGTAAGTGTTGAGGTTCCTTTCCTCGTGCAACAGGCGGGTGAGCTCCAAGACCTTCTTTTCACTGGCGTGCAAACTAGTCTCAAGAGAATTCCGCTCTTCCTTAAGCTGGATCCAACTCTTCTGCATCTCTTCCCAGGATGTGGGCATATCAGGGTGCTGAATAACATGAGACACCTCTCCTTCCAAGGCAGGCTCTTTGATTATTGGAAGCATGTGAGGATAAGGCATTACTAATTTTTGAGAGCGGGCTCGTACCCACTTGAGGTAAGGTTCCAAAGGGATGGAGTTCCTGTGCCCCAATGTCTTGCTGTCTATCCTACTAGGCATTCTCCAAGCTCTGATAAATCTCTGGCGAAGTCCTTGAGTATCGTTGTCGAAGTCAAAAACTATGTCAGGTATCAACATGTCATGAGGACCATCCCTCCGAGCATAACCAAATTGTCTCCAAGCCAGGCATGGACTATAAGTAATACCCCCTCTGATTCCAAGTAAAGGAACATTAGGATACTCCCCGCAACGATCAATGATAGTGACATCTTCTCTGGACCTAGGGCACCAATGTATATCTGCATGTGTAAGAGTCATCAACCGTTGTGACCATCTCAAACCCCGCTCGTTCTTCAGGACTGATTGTGGAAGGTGCGAAATAAACCACTTTCCCAGGAGAGGAGTGCAACACATAAGGACACCTCTTTTTCTCATGGTTCGAGTGTAACATGAGTGAAGGAGGTCCCCCAGCAACGTAGGTATAGGATTCCGGGACATAAAGATCTGGACAGCACTGATATCAATGAGCTGATCTGGGTTAGGGAACAACACCAAACCATAAACAAGGAGGGCCACAACCTCTTCAAAAGCTTGCAAGTCAAGGGAGTTCCAACATTCATAGGCCTTTTCAAACAGAAACCTGGCTAAGAACCCTTTAATACCACTTCTGACTTCCCAATGTCCCTTGAGGTCAGATGACTGTAGGTGCAAGACTTTAGCAATCTCTTCAAGCTTAGGTTCCTTTTCTGTACCGTTGAAGGGTAGCTGATCAAGGATAGGGATCTTCAGGAGTCGGGAGAACTCCTCCAATGTAGGTACCAACTGATAGTCCAAGAAGGTGAAACAGTGATGCAGAGGGTCAAAGAATTGGAACAGGACCTTCATCATATCTTCCTCAATGTTGGTATTGACCAAGCTGATGAGACTTCCATGCCTTTCACTGAATGAAGAGTTCTCGGGAATCCTGGATATAAGCTCCTTAAGCTGAGGAGGGATCCTTACAAGACCGATTGGAATTGTCTTTCTACGAACAGTTTCCATGTCCTACAAAACAAGAACAAAGATGAAAATTCGAACCCCTGAAATGGTTAGTCAATGCGTATGATGCTGGATGATGTCATGATGCTATGATTAAACACACCACAGATATCTACAAAGACAAACATGTAAGGCACACAAGGCACACAAGACAAGCCCTTAAGGTTTAAGGCCAGCATGGGGTCTGGGTAGTACCCTCTTGAAGTTGGTGGGTTCAACCTGTCCTAATCAAAGTAACCGGGTTCTAAGGTTCCCAATATCACGGGATTGCTTTCATTGTTCATCGTTTCGATTTAGCCACTGAACTGGCGACCGAAATATTCCAAGAAAGCAACCCTCAATTGAGTGTAGTATCGAGTATCAACCAACCTCGGACTGCACCAAAGTCAGTTATCTCACTACCCTAAAGAGGCCAAGATGGTTCAATTAAGGTTCCTAAGGTCTGTTGATGCTTCACGACACCACATGGAGGCCCCGTACTCTCCTTGACTGACTCAAGGGTTACCGGTACACACCAAAGTGCCACATCAACGTAGCAGACTGTTTCAACCATGTCGGTATACCCCGCACAGTTCCCTCACAGCCTTGTTGCTACTTTCTAAAAGGTATCCCCAGATCCGGGTTAGGATCTATAGAACTCCCAAGACAGTCCCACAATAATAAAGCAAACAAGGAAAGCAATTGAAAACACAATGATCTTAGTCCTAAGGTACACCTCACTTTAAGTTTATCCCCAGCAGAGTCGCCAGTTCTGTGATCGGTGGATCTGGAACTGACTGTTTAAAAGCTGGTTCGCGAAATGTCGCGGAAGCAAGAGTCGCCACCGTCTTTTATTTTCTCCAAATGGAAAGGACAAAAGCACAGAAAAATTCCTTAAAGAGATTGCTCTCGGTTCGGGAGGTAGGTTATAGAAAGGGAAGGTGTTAGCACCCTTTCTATCCATGGTTATCCATGGGCTCTTAGATACTTGCTCAATGTGTTTTCAAAATGTTTGCTTGCTTTTCAATTGTGGGTTTCAAAAATATTCTTTGAAAAGTTTCAGTTCAACTCGTACGTCAGAGTGTTTGAAAAGTTTGTTTTGAAAGTTTTTTGAAAGTGTGTTGGTGTGAAAAGTATTTTGATTTGTTTGAAATTAGAGCAAGTATCCTTGAGAACCTACCTACCCTAAGGAATTCGTCTGTGTAAAAGTCCTTGGAAGTAGTGCTATCCCACCATTGAGAGGTAGGTAGCACCACCGTTGGAGGTGTTCGGGTCAATCCGAGTTTGTAGGGACGTGGTGATCACCAGAGCAATGGGAAGACACCTTAGAAGCTACCCTTATGCCATTGATCTTTTATTCCGAGGCAACTTATTCGAGGCAACTTTGTTTTAGGCAACTAGATCAATGGACACAAGGACTTACTAAAACATCTTCTACTCGACGATCACCTTTCGAAAGGCAACAGTGAGGCGTACCCTAGGGGTGGTGTGTGAATTGTGTGTCATTTTCAGTTTATTGTTTGTCTTGTCATGCCTTGGTGATCTAACGATTCGATTTTATTTTTGGGCATTCATTCTTTCATGTTATTGTTTAACAGTTAAATGTGCGGGAATTTAAAGTGCGGAAAAGATAAAAGTCCTACGCTATTACAAAGGGCGAGGGTCTACAACGCCAAATTAATCCAGACCCGTTTTAAAATAAATTGCAGAAAAGAAATGTCTAATAGCTATTACATGGCTTTGGTACAAGTACATTACATTCACAAAGGAAATAAATGAAACGCGCGAAAAAGAAAATAATCAAATGCGAGGGCGTTGAACCCTTTAAAGGAATTAAAAGAATTGAGTTATCTAAAATTAAAATTAAATGAAAAATGGTATTTTTGTGTTTTTTAGATTTAAAAGAAAAATGAAAAAATTAATTAAAATTAAAATGCTAAACCCTAGTTCTAATGTTTTTTAAGTTTATTATGAAAAATATTGACTTTTAACCTAATTTAACTCTAAATTAATTTATGTACAATTTTTGATTTATGAAAATAAATAAATAATATTATTATCCTGAAAAAAAAGAAGATAAAAAAAGAAAATAAAAGTTATTAAACCTAAACTCTATTTTTTTGAATTTTTTAGTTATTAAAAGAATTAAATTTGAAAACCTAATTAAACTAATTAATTACATGTAATTTATTTATAAAAGTAATTAAAATAAAAATTATATTTTTTATGGTCTTTTCTGATTTTTGAAGGTTTTTATATTTTGTTAAAAAATAATTAACTAAACAAATAGCAAATAAAAGAAATAAAAAGAAAGATTAAAGAAAGAATAAAAATTAATAAGGCAAACCAGGGGGGTAGACCCCAAAATTGTGAGGTGCAGGCCTAGCAAATCAGGCCCATTTGCATTGAATTAGTTGACTTTCCTGGATAGAGTGCTGCACGTTGACTGGAGTCTATGATACACCTTTGGTCATGGCCCTTGGATTGCTTCTAATGGACGCGTGGAGGTTGATTTTTGAGTGTGCATGGTGTACCTGGACATTAGCAAAGCATAGAATTTTGTTTTGAAAAATAATATGGAATTTTGCCAGACCTGGGACTTGAACCCAGGTCATTGAGGTTAACGCATTGATACTTGTCCACTGAGTCACTTGTGTTTCAATTAACATAATATGGTTAGCAAATAATAAATATTAAAACCAACGCATAATAGTCAAACGCGCGCAAATTTGAATGGATCAATCACCAGCTGACACGATGCCTTCGTCTTCGTCGTCCCTGTAACTAAAACACACTGGCAACGGTTTTGTGGATGTTTCTTTAGGGCCTCTATCAGAAAATAGCGAATAGCCCCTCGTTGCTCATAAATTGAGCGCGAGGGTGCAATCTTCTTCGTCTCAACCTGCTTAAGCCAATAGCACTGGTCTGGAAGCGTAATTTTGCTTCGTTTGAGAAGCCCTAATTTTGAATCTGAAAAACCTAGAAATTCAACAATGGCAAAAACGCATATATGACACGAAAACGTAATTGAACATGTTGGTTAGCTTAGAAACTTCACATGGAACAAGAATGTACAATTGAAATGCAATGAAGATGCTTAGAATTGAGAATACGATTTCAAAAAAATTTCTGTACAGTTTGAGTTGCAACTACCGTTTCTTCGCGTTTTGATTGAGGTTAAGGGTTGGGATGTGTTCAGTGTTTGTCTAGGAATCTATTAGGAAAAGAATTGAGGCTTAAAACTTCTCCTAACCTTGATTTCAGAATTTGAGTTTTAAGGAAAAATTTCAATGTTCAAAAACTTGTTTGGGCGCAGCATGTGATCCCTTAGGCTTAGGGTTTGACTGTGTGCTTATAATGGAATGGAATTGGCTTGTTTTTTGGCCTTAATTCATGCTTAGGAATGAACAAGTCTTAGGGTTTTTACCATTGACCATTTTTCCTTCTTTTTAGCCAAAACCTAGACTTAGTATGAAGCTTAACCCTAGCCTGAGTTTTTGAATTGGCTTATGATACATAGAAATTGTCCAAGTTCACATGACACTATTCCATTGGTTTTTAAATTTTATTTGAATTTTCAAAGATTTAAAATGAATTAAATTATCAAAAATTAAATAAAATAAAAAAATCAATATTTGGTCTTGAAATTAACCATGGGACACGTGTGTGGCATGACAAGGATGAACCAAGTGGAAAAAATGGGGCCCTTTTGTCAAAAATTGGATTTTCAATGATAGTTGACTTTTGCCATTTCACAAAAATTTCCCAACTTCTACAAGGCACAACTTGCTCAATTTTTAAGCTTTTCACATGTTCTTGGACATTTTGGAAAGGTCTTTGAGTCCCTTAACCAATGCCTTTGGTCCCATGTCATTTTGATTTACCAATCTCAAGTTATGGCCTTTGACTTAAAGTCCCTTTTTGTTGACTTTTGAAAATGACCTATAATGTTGAAATTGATAACTTTTTGTGAGAGCATTTCTTGGACTTGAAGTATGAAGATGAGTTGTAGGAAATGTCTTTCTCTTCAAAATGAGCTTTGGATGGAATTTTTCTGATAATCCATGTGAAAGTTATGCCCTGGTCAATTTCAGTTGACTTTTTCAGCTGTCCAAATATAGCAACTTTTGCATCTTTGATGATTTCTGAGCCAAATTTTGAGAATCATGATCAAGCATTGATCAAATGATGTTTGTGGATTCAAAATGATATATTGACCAAAAATTTGAACTTTTGACTGCCAAATGACCATTTTGCCCCTACAGTTGACTGTAGTGCAATTTAGGGTTTTGACTGTGCAATTTTGAGCTGAATGCCTTGAAACTTGATATGAGGATGCTTGACCATGTTTGTAAGCATATGAGACTTGATTGGGCCTTTGAAAACTTCATTTTCTTGATCAGAACCCAAACCCTAGTTTTGACTGTATGGGAGACAGTTGACCTGCACAACCCTTGGGGAATTTTGTGACTTGGCTTGGCAATTTCTTGAGGAATATGGGAGGGCAAATTTTGGGGTATAACACATGGCATATGGATATGAAAAATAATCAAAACCCTTACAAATGGACCTACATGCCCCGGGCAAGGCATGAGGTGAAAAGGTAGTGTACGGATTGTTCGAAAACAAATATTACAGACCAAAAGGAAATGTTTGACAGATAAATTACTGATGAATAAAAGTGATGGGGACAAAGTCTTTTGCCTCCCAGTTGCACAATCCTCCTTTGACAGTTGGGTAAATCCACTCTTCGATGTTGCTCTCTTTGTCTTCATCCTCCAAAGCGTTGATTCCGTAGGGAGAAATTTTGACTGGCGCTCTTTCAATGTTCGAACGGCGCATAGCTTTCTGGCCCGCGGTAGTGAACCCTAATCCAAATTTGTCTGTCTTATATGGAATATCAGGCAACTGCCCCCATGCTGAATTCTTCCCCTCCTTTATTGCGGCCTTTGCGTCCTCCAGAGATGCCATCCTGGCCATCTGCCTCGGTGTCTCAACTGCCAACTTTGCTACTGCTATTTCAGGAAGGACTTCTTCGAAATGCTGGAAAGGTGTCTCAATGAACTCCCCCTCTACCTCCACATACCGGAAGGAGTTCAAGTGGTTGATCATGTACTCCTCTTCGCCATGGACGGTAATAATCTTTCCCTTGACAGGATACTTCAACATCTGATGTAAGGAGGAGGTGACTGCCCCAGCATGGTGTATCCAAGGCCTACCCAACAAGCAAGAGTATGACGGACGGATGTCCATCACATAGAAAGTAGATTTAAACACCTCAGTGCCTATCTTGATGGGAATTTCAACCTCCCCATGGACCATTCTCTTCGAACCATCGAAAGCTCTGACAACAATATCAATCGGTTTCAACTCCAACCCTTCACAATCTAGTCGGTCTAAAGCTTTCTTAGGCAGTACATTCAGTGACGAACCAGTGTCGACCAAGACATGTGCGAGAGTAGTTCCTCGGCACTCGACTGAAATGTGCAAAGCATCATTGTGGTTTCTACCTTTAGGAGTTAGGTCGGCATCAGAGAAACCTAATCCATTGTCTGCAGTAAGGCTAGCCACGCAATTTTGGAATTGATCTGCAGAGGTTTCCTGGGGCACATGGGCTGCCTTCAGGAATTTTATCAAAGCTTTAGCATGCGCTTCTGAGCAAAGTAGTAGTGCCAGCATGGAGATCTTTGAGGGGGTTTGCCCCAGTTGTTCTACCACATCATAATCACTCCTTTTGATTATCTTCAAGATCTCATCCATTTCCTTCTTGGAGGTTTCCGGGATGACCAAGGGTTGAGCCCTCGTCCCGACGAGCTCATCTTGGATTCCCTTACCTTTATCAGCAGCGGTAGGAGGGACCATACTAGGAACAACAACATCTTCAATCAATGGGGTTCTAGCGGAGAGTTTTATTGGTGCAGGGATGACCTTGTCAGCAGATGAGGGTCCAAAGATTGCTCTTGGAGGGGCAATCTCTGGAGAAAATATTCTCCCGCTCTGGGTGATTTTGCTCGTGCCTGCAATGTTTCCAATGCTGGCTTCTTCATCATCCGAACTTTCTTCAGTTATTTCGATTTGTTTAATACCATGGTAGTAGACGTCACCGCCATAGTTCCATGGTATTGACTTCTCAGAAACATAGGGGACAGGCCCTGGCATTGTTATCTTCAAAGGAACAAACTTCGTAGCTGGTGTAATCTTAACAGGCTTTCTGACGGCCTTGGAAAGATTGGCGTGAATGGTTATGATTGAGACATCTTCAGTATGGGTTGGAATAGCAGAAACTTTTTCAAACAAAATTTGTCGACTATCCATTAGGCCTTGGATTCCTTTCTTCAGTAACAGACAATCAAACGGCAGAGAGTAACAACAATAGCAGTCTTCTTTACATCCCGGGAAAATCCCGGCCTTTAACAGATTCAGCTTGATGGTTAACAATGGAGTTATCAGATCATTGACATCAGCAACATACAAATCTTCTTCAATGGCATTGACATTTCGGCCGTGCTTCGGCATGGGAGCAAATATCACATTAGGCTTCTCCGGAGCGTCGAACTCCACCTCCTTCGCCTCTATCAGGTCTTGGATTTTATGCTTGAGTGCCCAACAATCGTTGGTGTCGTGCCCGACACTGTCAGAATGGTAGGCGCATTTAGCATTAGGATGATAATGCGGAGAGGAAGTATTCACATTTTTGGTGCCTCTTTGATAGTGGCGAGGTTCAACTTCAACAGATGGGGAAGCACTTGCGCTGGCGTCATATTAATGCGGGTGAACTACCGTTGTGGCCGTTCCACCCGTTGCTGATTTGGTCTGGACTGGTTATAGCGAGGCTGCTCACTTGAAGGATTTTGAATCATTACGGCCCCCACGGTCGGCCGGCGCTCAGTCTTCCCTGCTCTTCTTTGGGAGTATACAACAGCTGTTTCCTTCTTGAAAGGTTTCTTCTCAACACTTGCAGCAACACCCTTCTGAATCTTTCCTGACTTGATGCCAGCTTCTATTCTTTCGCCTGTTAAGATCAAATCGGTAAACCCCGCGGAAGAGTTACCAATCAGATGATTGAAAAATGGCCCAGATAGGGTCCCTAGAAACATATCAACAAGCTCACGGTCAGTTAAAGGAGGCTGCACCCTGCCAGCCAAATCCCTCCATTTTTGTGCATATTCTTTGAATCCTTCGCCTGTTCCCAGTGACATACCCTGAAGTTGGGTACGAGTAGGAGCAAGGTCAGAATTGTACTGATATTGTTTGTAAAAGGCGGTGGCCAAGTCTTCCCAGTTTCTGACGCTGGTTCCCTCTAGTTGATAAAACCACTCCAATTGAGCCCCAGAAAGGCTGTCTTGAAAGAAATGGATCCAAAGGTTTTTATCTGCCGTATAGGGTTGAATCTTTCTTACGCAGGACCTGAGATGCATTTTCGGACAGGACAACCCATCATACCTCACAAAAACTGGCACTTTGAACTTTGGGGGAATCACAATCCCGGCAACCAAACCCAAGTCTTCAAAATCCAAACCCGGTACTCTCTGTAGCTCCATGGCAGCCAACCTGTTTTCTAAACCCTTGTATTTATCATCAGCTGGAGGGTATTGTTGATCAGAGTAGTCTTCATCCTCTTCGACCTCCTCTTCTTCCACATCGGACTCGGAAGGTACCGCAGCCCCACCTCCTTTACTGGTTCCTTCATCAGAAGTAGGTGGAAATTCTAGCACTCTCCTGGCCTCTCCTTCAAATCTTCTCCCTAAAGTAGCCACCCCGAGTCTCTTTTTCTTCTTTTTCACTGGGTCTTTATTCCCCAGCAAGGTCTTGAGATCCTCCTGACCCTTAGCCAAGGTTATCAGGAGTTGCTGGAACTGTGCATTTTGAGTTTGCAGGTCTTTGACTGTTTGCTCGAGATCCATCCTACTGAAATAAACAGCAGACAAATAAGGAAACCTAGAGTGAGACATGCTTATGCACATGATGAATGATATGCTTATGTATGCAATGCATTCAAGGATTTGGAACATTCAAAATTGTTGTAGACAAAAAGGAACGCACGTCATATTAATAAGAAGAAATTTGTTAGTACATAAATGCCCCATGGGCCAAATATTACAAAAACAACTTCTCAAGGCAAAAAGACGTTGCGCATCCTCTTTGGCGCAATGAAGGTGTTGAGGGCCTCTTGCTCATGGAGTCGGCGGGTAAGCTCTAGAACCTTCTTCTCACTGGCGTAGAAGCTAGCTTCAAAAGTGTTCCGTTCCTCCTTGAGTTGAATCCAACTTTTCTGCATTTCCTCCCACGGTGTAGGCATGTCAGGATGTAGGATGGTGTAGGGAACCTCTCCTTCCTTGACGGGCTCTTTAATCACAGGGAGAACATGAGGACAAGGCATCATTAGACTCTGGGCTCGGGCTCGTACCCACTTTAGATAAGGCTCA
Source organism: Vicia faba (assembly GCA_948472305.1). Lineage (NCBI taxonomy): Eukaryota > Viridiplantae > Streptophyta > Magnoliopsida > Fabales > Fabaceae > Vicia > Vicia faba. The sequence continues at coordinate 1,631,961,872 of OX451739.1, read as the reverse complement.
AGAGGGATGGAGTTCTTGTGTCCCAGAGTCTTGCTATCAACCTTGTTGGGCCTCCCCCAAGCTCTGATGAATCTTTGGCGAAGTCCTTGCACATCGTTGTCGAAGTCAAAAACTAGGTCAGGAATCAACATGTCATGAGGGCCATCCCTCCGTGCATATCCAAATTGCCTCAAAGCTAGGCAAGGGTTGTAGGTGATACCTCCTCTGATTCCAAGTAAAGGAACATTAGGAAACTCTCCGCAACGATCGATGATGATGACATTTTCTCTGGACCGAGAACACCAATATACATCAGAGTGAGTAAGAGTCATCAACCGTTGGGACCACCTTGAGCCTTGGTCATTCTTCAAGACAGATTATGGAAGGTGCGAAATAAACCACCTTGCAAGGAGAGGAGTACAGCACATGAGAACACCCCTCTTTCTCATTGTTCGTGTGTAAAATGAGTGAAGGATGTCCCCAAGCAATGTTGGTATTGGATTTCTGGACAAGAAGATTTTGACGGCGTTGACATCTACCAATTGGTCAGAATTTGGGAACAAGACCAACCCATAGATAAGGAGTGCCACAATTTCTTCAAAGGCTTGAAGGTCCAATGAATTCCAACATTCTTGTGCCTTCTCAAACAAGAATTTTGCTAAGAATCCTTTGACGCCGCTTCTGGTTTCCCAATGCCCCTTGATGTCGGATGGTTGTAGATGTAATGCTCGAGCAACATCTTCCGGCTTTGGTTCCTTTTCCGTACCGTTGAAGGGTAGTTGATTAAGGATAGGGATTCTTAGGAGTTGAGAAAACTCCTCCAAAGTGGGCACCAACTGGTAATCGGGGAAAGTGAAACAGTGGTGAAGAGGGTCAAAGAACTGGAATAACACTTTCATCACGTCTTCTTCAATGTTGGTGTTGACTAAGCTGAGCAGTCTACCATGTCTTTCACTGAAGGACGAGCTTTCCGGAATTCTTGAGGTTAGCTCCTTGAGTTGGGGAGAGATTCTCACAAGGTTGACTTGGATGGTTTTTCTGCAAGGAATTTCCATGACCTACAAAACAAGAACAAAGATGAAGATCTAAACCCTTGAAGTGGTTAGTGAATGCATATGATGCTTTATGATGTTTATGATGTATGCACAAACATATGTACAAGCAAATCACACCAAACCCTAGTTTCAGGCTTGCATGTGGTTTCATAGGTAAGTACCCTCTTGAGTGTAGTTGGCTTAAAAACCTGTCCTATAAATAGTAACCGGGTTCTAAGGAGCTCAATATCACTGGATTGTTTTCATTGTTCATTGTTTCGGTTTAACCACTTAACTAGCGACCAAAATATTCCAAGAAAACAACCCTCAATGAGTGTAGTATCGAGTATCTACCAACTTCGGACTGCACCAAAGCCGGTCATCTCACTACCCCTAATAAAAGGCCAAGATGGTCAAGTAAGGTTCTAGGTCATTAGTGCTTAGTGACATCACTCAGCGGCCCCGTACTCTCCTTGATTGAACTCAAGGGTTACCGGTACTCACAAATATGTCGCACTAATATAGCTATTGCTTCGACCGTGTCGGTATACCCTGCACAGTTTCCACAACGTATTGCTATCTATGAAATGTTTCCCAAAATCCGTGTGTAGGATTGCAAACCCAAACAAGAGAGCCAAGATATAAAGCAATCAAGTCAAACAATTAATCATGCAAGAGGGTGATCTAAGCCCTAAGGTTACTCCACTTTTAAAATTTTCCCCAGCAGAGTCGCCAGTTCTGTGATACGGTGGGAGAACTGACTGTGGTTTTGCGTTTGTTTTCGCAAATGTTTTGGTTGAGCAAGAGTCGCCACCGACTTTTTATTTTATCCTAAGGAAAGGTTTAAAAAGCACAGCAAAAACCTTTGAGATATTTTCTTGGGTACGGGGAGTAGATTATAGAAAGGGAAGGTATTAGCACCCTTTCTATCCATGGTTATCCATGGGCTCTTAGGTACTTGCTTAGATCAACTTGCCTTGGTTTTCAATTGTTTGAAAATGGTGCTTTGTGTGTGGTTTTGAAAATGTTTTGAAAAAGATGCCTTGCCTAGGCTACCCTTGTAACAATTCTTTACTCGAATGTTTTACAAAAGGTGTTTGTCTTTTTGAAAAGATATTTCAAGGTTTTTTTTTGAAAGTTTGTTTTGAAAGTGTTTGTGAAGTGTGGTTTGAAAAAATAGGCAAGTGTTTTTGTTTTGCAAGTTGACAAGTACTTAAGAGCTATCTACCCTAAAGTTCTCAAAGATTTTTGTTATGTTTTAACCCTTTTAACAATTTTGTTCCACCATTGCATTTGGTGGACAATCTTGTGTTAGGATGTGAAAGGGACGGGCGCGGGACATCGTTTAGACCATAATTGCAATGGTGCCAAGCATCTTTGGGCAATTTTCCTTTAAGGGACTTGATCATTTTTAGGCAACTTTTCGAAAGCGTCATCGAGGGACTATGATCATTTGAATTGTGTTTGTTTTGCCCAAAGAGACCTAACATGCAATATGGCCCATTATTGAAGGCAACAAGTGGAATACCCTAGGGGTGCAAGTGTGATTAGTGTTGTCCATTTTCATGCTTTGATTATCTTGAAATTAGGTCAAACTATTTTTGTTCTTTTTATTTGCATACAAACCCTAATTCTAACATGGTATAATTAGAAAGCATTAAAGTGCGAAAAGTAAAGTTCCTAAGCTATTACAACACAATATGGGAAGGGGGGTACAAATGTTCAAATGGGGGGTATTTGACAAGGAATTTAAACCTAGCTATTACATCAATTTGGAATTATTTACAAGATATTTAATTGCACAAATTAAATGGAAACAAAATAAATATGCAAGATGCAAAAAATGGTTTTTTATATGTATGAAAAAAGGATTTTTATATGTCAAATAAACAAAATAAAAAGTATTATTTTTTTGGAGTTTTTTATGTTTAGGGCAAAACCCTAATTTTATTAAGTAAATATATTAATTATTTAATATGTACAAATATTTATTTATTATATACAAAAATAAAATAAAATGAAGTATATTGGTAAAAAGGTATTTTTAATGTCAAATATTGATAAAATAAAAATGTATATATTTTGTATTATTTACTAAATATTCTAATAAATATATATATATTTGTATTAATTTCTAAATATGTATTATATATACAAAAATAATAATATTTAATATTTATAAAAAAAAGTGTATTTTATATAAAATATTTTTAGAAGATAAAACAAAATAAAAATGAAAATAAAATGTGTTTACATTATTTTTTCTATTTATTCTAAATAATAATATTTATGTACTTATTTACATACAAATATCAATATAAACAAATAAATGCCTAAGAAATATAAAAATGGTGTAAAAAATATTTTTTATGTTTTTAATATTTTTAGCAAAAATAAATAAGTCAGAATAAAAAAAGAAAAGTAAAAAAATCATCCAAATAAGCAAAATGGGCCACAGAGGTGTAAAAGCAAAAATGGGGTGTGAAAAGAAATAACAAAACAGGCCCAACCCACCAAGTCCTTCTTCAACCTCTGGCCAGAAACAATGTCAAAAACGCGCGCCTGTACACTGATTCAAACATCTGGATTCCTTGACTTTTTGCACAAACTTACAACATAAGAAATGTTAATCATCAAGCCACGATTCTGAATATGTAAAGAACTCATCCTAACTCTCAGAAATGAGAGAGAATTTCATCATTCCCAAATCTTAACCTAATTTTTTATCAATGTTCAGACCTCAAATTCTCATAGCATAGGCAAAATAAATGGAAAGTAAAGGTATGTACAGTTTCAGGGGCATGAGTAGAACACTTCTTATTCACAAACCTAGAGCTAATGATGTCTACATTGAGAGATAGAAGTTCAAGAATATACCTGTTCAGTTGGAATCGTGTCTGGCAATGGAGGAGCTTTCAGGGCAAGATGATGATTTGTACAGCTTCCTTGAAGTGTGAGGATGCTATTCCAATATTTGGTATGCTTTGAAACCTTCTATACCAAGCTGCAGAAGTCAACCAAGATGCACGATGGAAATGAGTTGTGGGATTCAAGTTGCAGAATGTGCCCTGTTTTGCCACAAAGATGTGATTTTCTGTAACTGGGTGGACGAAGGGTTGTTTGGTCGTGTTTGAGGTTGGTCAGGGAGTGTGAAATGTGAGGACAAAGTTTGCTTAGGCTGTTCTTTTCTGAGATGAGAGTTGTTGTACAAAATGCAAGTTTTCTTACACTTTAAGCAAGAGATGGCAAGTTGGTGTTCTAGACAGGTAGAGGCCCCCAATCTATGCTGAACCACTTAGCCTTGATCAGTGCAATTAGTCCATAAACTTGTGCCAAAGAGATTTGCACTGTCCTTGCTTGGATTGTATTTTGACATAAAGTGAAACTTTTCCAAAATGGATAAAATGCTTTATCTAAAAATGGATTAAACCTTTATGCAATGCTTGAACACATAGAATATGGTCTTGGCACAAAGAGTTTGCATTAAATTTATGAGTGTAAAAAGGATTTAGGGCCTGTAATCAAGGAATGCATGCTGATTTGAAAATTGCCTAAGTGTATGAACATGGAAATTGGCCAAATCAAAAGTGAGTTTTTCCCATATTGCAAAATTCGATTCTCTCAAACCATGAGGTTGTTTGATGATTTCTTGGACATTTTGGAAAGCTTGGAATGTGTAATACAATCCATCTTTGAAATGAAAATTGAAATTCCAAGTGGAATTATGTGAAAAATGGTCTTGAAGTTAGGCAAAAATCCTGCATAAAATAGGTCAAATTTTCTCTAAGTTAAGAATGGTTTGGTACCCTTGTTCCAAAAATTGTAACTTGAGATACAAGATTCTTTTTGGAAAACTTTGTGAATAAAAGTTGTAGATTATGCAATAGGCTACAACTTTCATGTTTTGACTTTTGCTTGAATCCAAATGAATCTTGGTGAGAAAGTGGGGCAAAGTTAGGACAAAATTAGGGTTTTTCATAACTTAGAAAAATTCTAAGTTATGAAAAATCTTCATTTCAAACCCTAATTTGCATTTCTTGATTTCTTGATGAACAAGTTTCATGATTTGGCATGTTTTGATGAAAAATGAATCTTGACACTTGATTTTGACCAAAAAGTCAAAGTTTGACTTTTTAGTATACAGTCAAAATTGATCAATTGACTGGGAAATTCAACTGTCAATCTTGTGCATTTGGGATCTTTTGAACTTGTTGAGCATGTCAAGACCATTCCATGGAGTCCTTGAGTCCATATGTGAGCTTGGTTTGCCATTGTCTAGGTCAAACAGTCAAAAATTGCCTTTGTGCAGTCAAAACCCTAAAAATGACCATTTTGCCCTTTTGGCGATCTGATCAAATTTCTTGTGGAATTATGATCCAAACTTGATCAAATGGTCCATGTGAGTTCATAATGTTGATGTGGGTCAATTTTCATGAGATTTGACTGTCAATTGACCACAGTTGACTTTTTCCCCAATACAGCTGATTTCTAGGTCAACTGTCCAATTGACTGGGCAAAACTTGGAATCAAGGCTTGAAACTTGATGGATAAACTTGGGAGTCCAATATGAAGCATGAAAGTCATCTTAGGCAATTTTGGTCAAAACATCTTTGTGCAAACACAAACCCTAATTTGGGTCAACAATGCAAGGAGAAATCTTGAGCAGATAAAACCCTAACTGGATCTTGAGCTCCAAGGGCTTTGTGATGAGAAATCACTGAGAAATGGGAGGGCAGATTTTGGGGTACAACGGTTGCCCCTGTTCAATATTCTTGAATCCGAAGAGTTAGATTGGCAAGTTTGCCTTTCGCGACTCGAGGGTAAAAGGAGATTGGACACTAGAGTGCCCTTAAATTTGCACTCGTCAAAGCAATGGATGCGGGAATGGGCTTAGAGATGCCATTTGGAGATGGGCTTAACGATGCCATCTGGAAGAGTGACAAAAACTTGTCGGGGATGGGCTTAAAGATGCCATCTAGAATGAGTATCAGAAAGGTGTCCATGTTTAGGACCATCTTTGAACTGGGGGCTGAATAAGCAATAGATTGACATCCGTATCTGGAGGCATCCGTAAACTGTTTTCAGAGGTTGAGAAGAGTCTGAACAAGCGATAGATTAATATCCATTGTTGGGAAGAATCCGTGAACTATTTTCAGAAGTCTTGAGAAGAAACTGAACAAGCGATAGGTCAATATCCGTTACTTGGGAAGAATCCATAGACTGTTTTCAAAAGTCTTGAGAAGAAACTGAACAAGCGGTAGGTCAACATCTGTTACTTGGAGAACCCGTGAACTGTTTTCAGAAATCTTGAAGTTGAATAAGCAATAGAGCAGCATCCGTTGTTGGGAAGCGTCCGTAAACTGTTTTCAAAAGTTGCATCTGAACAAGTGATAGATTAACATCCGTTGTTGGGAAGAATCCATAAACTGTTTTCAGAAGTCTTGAGAAGAATCTGAACAAGTGATAGGTCAACATCCTTTACATGGAGAACCCGTGAACTGTTTTCAGAAATCTTGAAGTTGAATAAGCAATAGAGCAGCATCCGTTGTTGGGAAGCGTCCGTAAACTGTTTTCAAAAGTTGCATCTGAACAAGTGATAGATTAACATCCGTTGATGGGAAGAATCCATAAACTATTTTCAGAAGTCTTGAGAAGAAACTGAACAAGCGATAGGTTAACATCTGTTACTTGGAGAACCCGCTAACTGTTTTCAGAAATCTTGAAGTTGAATAAGCAATAGAGCAGCATCCGTTGTTGGGAAGCGTCCGTAAACTGTTTTCAAAAGTTGCATCTGAACAAGTGATAGATTAACATCCGTTGTTGGGAAGAATCCATAAACTATTTTCAGAAGTCTTGAGAAGAAACTGAACAAGCGATAGGTTAACATTCGTTACTTGGAGAACCCGTGAACTGTTTTCAGAAAATCTTGAAATTTGAGGAGGAACCGGTGTAGGGTTTCCTGATGATGAGCTCGTGTAAAACTGCATCTGGATGAATCTGGAATAAGCATCAGAATATTGCCATGTCTGGGTCATATCTGAACTATTCCTGGTAAGAATCTCGGAAGATAATGATTTTTGTCTGTCGACTGATCTTACCTGAAAAGGTAAAGAGTTAGTTGTATGCAATGCCATGACACATGATACAATGTATGTTATATGATATGAATGTAAATGGATGCACATGTAAGCTGGAGAGCTGTCTTGCAAAGGATAGATGAATCCGAGATGGCTGAAGATAAGAGCATCTTGACTGCTGTCGGGAAGAATAATTCCTGGTGGTTGCTGGAGAATAAGGAGTTTGGGTTGTATACCAAACTACTGGGGAATTCCTGTCTTGAGGAGATCTTCATTGGAGAATCTTGAATATACAATGAGGAACTGAGAACTGAGAGTCTTCAGATTTTCTTGGGGAATACCAGACCTTCAATCGTCGAGGGGCCTTAGAACCACTTGCGGGGACTTGGAATTTCCTTGGTGACTTGCAGGGTAAGAGAAATTCTGATGATGTCTACTGGGGATTTTAGAACCTGGTAGACTTAGTCTGGGGAGATAAGACTGAGAATCTCCAGTCTAGTGAGAAGCATTTCTGTGGGGAAAAGGTTCACTAGTCTGGATCCGCTGGGGATTGATAGTCTGAAGTTTTAGCTCTGCTGGGGATACTGAAACTTAAACTCTGAGGGGAATTGAGTTCTGGAGGATTCTCTGGCTGGGGATAACAAAGATAAACTCCTCTGGGGATTGTATTGATAAGTTATGTTGGGGAACTCTGATGAACTCCGCTGGGGATAGGAAGAAATTTGCCGAGTGCGATCTTTCGTGGAAATCAGTTGAGGATAACCCAGTTATAAGCCCTTGTGGGGAGTAACTTTGAATAAAGCTCTGGAGAGACGTCCGTACTCTGCAGGGGATAAGCTTCTAGAATTTACTGGGGATAAGCTTCAAGACTTGCTGGGGATATGGATTCCAAATCTCCTGGGGGTTTCCTTTGAAAGGGTATCAAGATATCCAACTGCACCTTCAACCTATCAGTAATCCTCTTTCTTGATTCATAAGGAAATGATTATGTTCAAATGCATATGCCTATTTAACAAAACATTGGACGTTTCTCAAAATAAAACAAATAGTGTAAGAGAAAAGAAGAAGGAAATGACACAAATTTCTGGGAAAAGTATTTGTATTGACTTTCTATGAGTATATTTGTACAAAGGAGACAATCATTCTAGTAAGAGGATTTTGTCATAAATATTGAAAGATTTATACAAAATAAAGATGGCTATGTGAAATAATTCCATGGGATTCCATTCTGCTATAGCCTTCACAACTCTGAATATCTGTCCATCCAATGCTTCGTTTGCCGATGACTGGATTGATCAGAAGCCTGGAACTGGTTGATGAAGAGATTGTCTTCGAAGTGATCCGACGAGACATAGTCATACGCTTTAATTCCCTAACTTTTGCCTGAATCGCCCTTTCGGGTTTTCGATCCACCGGGAAACCCCTTTTTGCCCAAGCCGCCCTTTCGGGTTTCCAACTTGCCGGGTGTACAGATTTTTTTTTTGTTTTTATCCCTAATTTTTGCCTGAACCGCCCTTTCGGGTTTTCGGTTCACCGGGATGCCCATTTTTGCCCAAGCCGCCCTTTCGGGTTTTCGAATTGTCGGGTTATCTTATGCGTAGTATCTTTTGACTATGTCTGCGTTCGCAGGGTGCGGCAAATCGTCACCGTCCATGGTGGTCAGAATCATTGCACCACCAGAAAACATGCTCTTGATCACAAATGGTCCTTCATATGTAGGAGTCCATTTTCCCCTGGGATCACTTTGCGGCAAAATAATCCGCTTAATTACGAGATCTCCGACTTGATACACTTGAAGTCTGACTTTCTTATTGAAGGCCTTGATCATCCATTTTTGATACGTCTGACCATGGCATATAGCAGCGAGTCGCTTCTCGTCGATCAAATTGAGTTGATCAAGTCGGGTCTGCATCCAATCATCTTCATTCAAACCTGCGTCCTTCATAATCCTTAGAGAAGGAATCTGAACTTCCATAGGCAGGACAGCTTCCATGCCATATACCAAAGAAAATGGGGTTGCCCCGGTTGAAGTACGTGCCGTCGTACAGTATCCATGTAGAGCAAACGGTAACATCTCATGCCAGTCTTTGTAAGTGACTGTCATTTTCTGAATGATCTTCTTAATGTTTTTGTTCGCAGCTTCAACAACACCGTTCATCTTCGGCCGATAGGGAGATGAATTGTGATGATAAATCTTGAACTGTTCGCACAATGCGGTGATCATCGTGTTATTCAGATTTGTACCGTTGTCTGTGATGATCCTGTCTGGAACACCATACCGACATATGAGATTTTGCTTGATGAAGCGGGCAACCACATTTTTAGTAACAGAGGCGAAGGAAGCTGCTTCGGCCCATTTGGTGAAATAGTCAATGGCCACTAGGATGAAGCGATGTCCGTTGGAAGCCGTGGGCTTGATCTCTCCAATCATGTCAATGCCCCACATTGCAAATGGCCAAGGAGCAGTCAGAATGTTGAGAGGAACCGGAGGGATATGAACTTTGTCAGCGTAGACTTGACATTTGTGGCAAGTACGGGAATGTTGATGGCAGTCAGCTTCCATGGTAGACCAGTAATAGCCTGCCCTTAGGATCTTCTTAGCCATTGTATGCCCGCTCAAGTGAGTGCCAAATGTGCCGCTGTGTATCTCAGTCATGATCAACTCTGCTTCAGCTTTGTCTATGCATCGGAGTAATACACAATCATGGCTTCGTTTGTAAAAGATGTCGTTGCTCAGGAAGAATTTGGCAGCAAATTTCCTTAAGAACTTCTTGTCATTTACGGAAGCTCCTTCGGGATAATCTCTAGTCTGGAGATACCTTTTGATTTCATGGAACCAGGGTTGTTCTACTACTTCTTCGGTATTAATCTCATGACAATGTGCGGGTTCATCCATTCGCTCGATGGTGATTTGGGGAGCCTCGTTATCCCAGTTGAGTTTAAACATGGAGGACATTGTGGCTAGAGCATCTGCTAGCTGATTCTCTTCTCGCGGGAAATGCTCGAAGGTGATTTGCTCGAAATGAGGCAACAATGTCAAGACATGTTCTTTGTATGGGATAAGATTAGGGTGCTTGGTATCCCACTCTCCTTTGATTTGACTGATAACCAAAGCCGAGTCCCCAAATACGATCAAAGATTTGATCCCCAAGTTTATAGCAGCCTTGAGACCAAAGATGCAAGCTTCATACTCAGCCATGTTGTTTGTGCAGCTGAAGCAAAGTCGGGCCGTGAAAGGTGTGTGACAACCTTCCGGGGAAATGAGAACCGCGCCGATACCGTTTCCAAGTGCATTTGAAGCACCATCAAAGTACAGGGTCCATCGGGATCCCTTTTCGGGTCTGTCATACGGTCTGTTACCTTCAATGTTGTCCAAATTCATGATGTCCTCGTCTGGGAAGTCAAATATCATGGGTTGATAATCTTCGATAGCTTGATGAGCCAGATGGTCAGCTAGTACACTCCCTTTTATAGCTTTTTGGGTGGTGTACTGGATGTCATACTCAGTCAGGATCATTTGCCATCTGGCTATTCTTCCAGATAAAGCGGGCTTTTCGAAGATATACTTGATAGGATCCATTTTGGAAATCAACAAGGTAGTATGAGTCAACATATACTGTCTTAGTCGGCGAGCAGCCCATACCAAAGCGCAGCAAGTTTTCTCGAGCAGTGAGTAGCGAGTCTCACAGTCGGTAAACTTTTTGCTAAGGTAATAAATAGCATGCTCTTTTCGACCAGACTCGTTATGCTGGCCCAAAACACACCCCATTGAGTTATCCAAGACGGTCAGATACATGATCAATGGTCTTCCTTCGACGGGTGGCATCAGAATAGGAGGTTCTAGCAAATACTCCTTGATCTTATCAAAAGCAGCTTGGCAATCGTCGTTCCATTCGACCACCTGATCTTTCTTCAAGAGTTTGAAAATTGGCTCACAGGTAGAAGTCAGATGAGAGATGAATCTGGCAATATAGTTCAAGCGCCACAAGAACCCTCTAACCTCCTTTTCAGTACGGGGAGCAGGCATCTCTTGTATTGCTTTCACTTTTTCCGGATCGACTTCAATGCCTTTGTTGCTTACGATGAATCCTAGAAGTTTACCAGACCTAACTCCAAAAGTGCACTTACTTGGATTCAGCCTGAGTTTGTATTCTTTCAACCTGGCAAACAGCTTTTCTAGATGTTCAAGGTGCTCCTCCTCTGTTTGTGACCGAGCTATCATATCGTCTACGTAAACTTCAATCTCATGATGTATCATATCATGAAACAAAGCTACCATGGCGCGTTGATAAGTTTCCCCTGCGTTCTTCAGCCCGAACGGCATCACCTTGTAACAGAAAGTGCCCCATTGCGTGACAAAAGTTGTTTTCTCCATATCCTCGGGGGCCATTTTGATTTGATTGTAGCCCGAGAATCCATCCATGAAGGAAAACACTTTGTGATGAGCTGTGTTGTCGATCAAAATGTCAATGTGTGGAAGTGGAAAATCATCTTTGGGGCTGGCCCTATTCAAATCCCGGTAGTCCATACACATCCTGACTTTGCCATCTTTCTTGGGTACTGACACGATGTTAGCGACCCATTGAGGATAGGACGTAACAGCCAGAAAGCCAACGTCGAATTGCTTCATCACTTCTGCTTTGATCTTTTCAGACATGTCAGGCCTCATTCTGCGGACTTTTTGCTTGATCGGTGGACAATCCTCTCTTGTAGGGAGACGGTGAACCACGATGTCTGTGTCTAAACCCGGCATGTCTTCATAAGACCAAGCGAAGATTTCAACATACTCATTCAACAACCGTATCAGGCGCTCCTTGACACTTGGTTCCAGATTGGCACCCACTTGCACCTCCTTCCGGTCTTCCTCGGTCCCTAAGTTGACAGTTTCCAATGACTCTTCGTGCGGTAAGATGGCCCTTTCCTCTTGCTGTAGAAGTCTGGCTAGTTCCCCTGGTACTTCACAACCTTCGTCATCTTTATACTCGGCTTGATTGACCAGATCTTCAGAGTTATTGAAGGATATAGCAGAATAGTCACCCATGGAATCCGGAGTGGATGGGTACCTGCATTTGTGAGTGTAGGTGCGTGTGAGGGATAGCCATCCTTAAACAAAAAATGCAAAAGGAAAGAAAATGAACACAAGCAGTTTATCAAATGAAAAACGTCCAATGAATCATTAAACATGGCATATGGATATGAAAAATAATCAAAACCCTTACAAATGGACCTACATGCCCCGGGCAAGGCATGAGGTGAAAAGGTAGTGTACGGATTATTCGAAAACAAATATTACAGACCAAAAGGAAATGTTTGACAGATAAATTACTGATGAATAAAAGTGATGGGGACAAAGTCTTTTGCCTCCCAGTTGCACAATCCTCCTTTGACAGTTGGGTAAATCCACTCTTCGATGTTGCTCTCTTTGTCTTCATCCTCCAAAGCGTTGATTCCGTAGGGAGAAATTTTGACTGGCGCTCTTTCAATCTTCGAACGGTGCATAGCTTTCTGGCCCGCGGTAGTGAACCCTAATCCAAATTTGTCTGTCTTATATGGAATATCAGGCAACTGCCCCCATGCTGAATTCTTCCCCTCCTTTATTGCGGCCTTTGCGTCCTCCAGAGATGCCATCCTGGCCATCTGCCTCGGTGCCTCAACTGCCAACTTTGCTACTGCTATTTCAGGAAGGACTTCTTCGAAATGCTGGAAAGGTGTCTCAATGAACTCCCCCTCTACCTCCACATACCGGAAGGAGTTCAAGTGGCTGATCATGTACTCCTCTTCGCCATGGACGGTAATAATCTTTCCCTTGACAGGATACTTCAACATCTGATGTAAGGAGGAGGTGACTGCCCCAGCATGGTGTATCTAAGGCCTACCCAACAAGCAAGAGTATGACGGACGGATGTCCATCACATAGAAAGTAGATTTAAACACCTCAGTGCCTATCTTGATGGGAATTTCAACCTCCCCATGGACCATTCTCTTCGAACCATCGAAAGCTCTGACAACAATATCAATCGGTTTCAACTCCAACCCTTCACAATCTAGTCGGTCCAAAGCTTTCTTAGGCAGTACATTCAGCGACGAACCAGTGTCGACCAAGACATGTGCGAGAGTAGTTCCTCGGCACTCGACTGAAATGTGCAAAGCATCATTGTGGTTTCTACCTTTAGGAGTTAGGTCGGCATCAGAGAAACCTAATCCATTGTCTGCAGTAAGGCTAGCCACGCAATTTTGGAATTGATCTACAGAGGTTTCCTGGGGCACATGGGCTGCCTTCAGGAATTATATCAAAGCTTTAGCATGCGCTTCTGAGCAAAGTAGTAGTGCCAGCATGGAGATCTTTGAGGGGGTTTGCCCCAGTTGTTCTACCACATCGTAATCACTCCTTTTGATTATCTTCAAGATCTCATCCATTTCCTTCTTGGAGGTTTCCGGGATGACCAAGGGTTGAGCCCTCGTCCTGACGAGCTCATCTTGGATTCCCTTACCTTTATCAGCAGCGGTAGGAGGGACAATACTAGGAACAACAACATCTTCAAGCAATGGGGTTCTAGCGGAGAGTTTTATTGGTGCAGGGATGACCTTGTCAGCAGATGAGGGTCCAAAGATTGCTCTTGGAGGGGCAATCTCTGGAGAAAATATTCTCCCGCTCCGGGTGATTTTGCTCGTGCCTGCAATGTTTCCAATGCTGGCTTCTTCATCATCCGAACTTTCTTCAGTTATTTCGATTTGTTTAATACCATGGTAGTAGACGTCACCGCCATAGTTCCATGGTATTGACTTCTCAGAAACATAGGGGACAGGCCCTGGCATTGTTATCTTCAAAGGAACAGACTTCGTAGCTGGTGTAATCTTAACAGGCTTTCTGACGGCCTTGGAAAGATTGGCGTGAATGGTTATGATTGAGACATCTTCAGTATGGGTTGGAATAGCAGAAACTTTTTCAAACAAAATTTGTCGACTATCCATTAGGCCTTGGATTCCTTTCTTCAGTAACAGACAATCAAACGGCAGAGAGTAACAACAATAGCAGTCTTCTTTACATCCCGGGAAAATCCCGGCCTTTAACAGATTCAGCTTGATGGTTAACAATGGAGTTATCAGATCATTGACATCAGCAACATACAAATCTTCTTCAATGGCATTGACATTTCGGCCGTGCTTCGGCATGGGAGCAGATATCACATTAGGCTTCTCCGGAGCGTCGAACTCCACCTCCTTCGCCTCTATCAGGTCTTGGATTTTATGCTTGAGTGCCCAACAATCGTTGGTGTCGTGCCCGACACTGTCAGAATGGTAGGCGCATTTAGCATTAGGATGATAATGCGGAGAGGACGTATTCACATTTTTGGTGCCTCTTTGATAGTGGCGAGGTTCAACTTCAACATATGGGGAAGCACTTGCGCTGGCGTCATATTAATGCGGGTGAACTGCCGTTGTGGCCGTTCCACCCGTTGCTGATTTGGTCTGGACTGGTTATAGCGAGGCTGCTCACTTGAAGGATTTTGAATCATTACGGCCCCCACGGTCGGCCGACGCTCAGTCTTCCCTGCTCTTCTTTGGGAGTATACAACAGTCGTTTCCTTCTTGAAAGGTTTCTTCTCAACACTTGCAGCAACACCCTTCTGAATCTTTCCTGACTTGATGCCAGCTTCTATTCTTTCGCCTGTTAAGATCAAATCGGTAAACCCCGCGGAAGAGTTACCAATCAGATGATTGAAAAATGGCCCAGATAGGGTCCCTAGAAACATATCAACAAGCTCACAGTCAGTTAAAGGAGGCTGCACCCTGCCAGCCAAATCCCTCCATTTTTGTGCATATTCTTTGAATCCTTCGCCTGTTCCCAGTGACATACCCTGAAGTTGGGTACGAGTAGGAGCAAGGTCAGAATTGTACTGATATTGTTTGTAAAAGGCGGTGGCCAAGTCTTCCCAGTTTCTGACGCTGGTTCCCTCTAGTTGATAAAACCACTCCAATTGAGCCCCAGAAAGGCTGTCTTGAAAGAAATGGATCCAAAGGTTTTTATCTGCCGTATAGGGTTGAATCTTTCTTACGTAGGACCTGAGATGCATTTTCGGACAGGACAGCCCATCATACCTCACAAAAACTGGCACTTTGAACTTTGGGGGAATCACAATCCCGGCAACCAAACCCAAGTCTTCAAAATCCAAACCCGGTACTCTCTGTAGCTCCATGGCGTCCAACCTGTCTTCTAAACCCTTGTATTTATCATCAGCTGGAGGGTATTGTTGATCAGAGTAGTCTTCATCCTCTTCGACCTCCTCTTCTTCCACATCGGACTCGGAAGGTACCGCAGCCCCACCTCCTTTACTGGTTCCTTCATCAGAAGTAGGTGGAAATCCTAGCATTCTCCTGGCCTCTCCTTCAAATCTTCTCCCTAAAGTAGCCACCCCGAGTCTCTTTTTCTTCTTTTTCACTGGGTCTTTATTCCCCAGCAAGGTCTTGAGATCCTCCTGATCCTTAGCCAAGCTTATCAGGAGTTGCTGGAACTGTGCATTTTGAGTTTGCAGGTCTTTGACTGTTTGCTCGAGATCCATCCTACTGAAATAAACAACAGACAGATAAGGAAACCTGGAGTGAGACCTGCTTATGCACATGATGAATGATATGCTTATGTATGCAATGCATTCAAGGATTTGGAACATTCAAAATTATTGTAGACAAAAAGGAACGCACGTCATATTAATAAGAAGAAATTTGTTAGTACATAAATGCCCCATGGGCCAAATATTACAAAAATAAATTCTCAAGGCAAAAAGACGTTGCGCATCCTCTTTGGCGCAATGAAGGTGTTGAGGGCCTCTTGCTCATGGAGTCGGCGGGTAAGCTCTAGAACCTTCTTCTCACTGGCGTAGAAGCTAGCTTCAAAAGTGTTTCGTTCCTCCTTGAGCTGAATCCAACTTTTCTGCATTTCCTCCCACGATGTAGGCATGTCAGGATGTAGAATGGTGTAGGGAACCTCTCCTTCCTTGACGGGCTCTTTAATCACAGGGAGAACATGAGGATAAGGCATCATTAGACTCTGGGCTCGGGCTCGTACCCACTTGAGATAAGGCTCAAGAGGGATGGAGTTCTTGTGTCCTAGAGTCTTGCTATCAACCTTGTTGGGCCTCCCCCAAGCTCTGATGAATCTTTGGCGAAGTCCTTGCGCATCGTTGTCAAAGTCAAAAACTAGGTCAGGAATCAACATGTCATGAGGGCCATCCCTCCGTGCATATCCAAATTGCCTCAAAGCTAGGCAAGGGTTGTAGGTGATACCTCCTCTGATTCCAAGTAAAGGAACATTAGGAAACTCTCCGCAACGATCGATGATGATGACATTTTCTCTGGACCGAGAACACCAATGTACATCAGAGTGAGTAAGAGTCATCAACCGTTGGGACCACCTTGAGCCTTGGTCATTCTTCAAGACAGATTGTGGAAGGTGCGAAATAAACCACCTTGCAAGGAGAGGAGTACAACACATGAGAACACCCCTCTTTCTCATTGTTCGTGTGTAAAATGAGTGAAGGATGTCCCCAAGCAATGTTGGTATTGGATTTCTGGACAAGAAGATTTTGACGGCGTTGACATCTACCAATTGGTCAGAATTTGGGAACAAGACAACCCATAGATAAGGAGTGCCACAATTTCTTCAAAGGCTTGAAGGTCCAATGAATTCCAACATTCTTGTGCCTTCTCAAACAAGAATTTTGCTAAGAATCCTTTGACGCCACTTCTGGTTTCCCAATGCCCCTTGATGTCGGATGGTTGTAGATGTAATGCTCGAGCAACATCTTCCGGCTTTGGTTCCTTTTCCGTACCGTTGAAGGGTAGTTGATTAAGGATAGGGATTCTTAGGAGTTGAGAAAACTCCTCCAAAGTGGGCACCAACTGGTAATCGGGGAAAGTGAAACAGTGGTGAAGAGGGTCAAAGAACTGGAATAGCACTTTCATCACGTCTTCTTCAATGTTGGTGTTGACTAAGCTGAGCAGTCTACCATGTCTTTCACTGAAGGATGAGCTTTCCGGAATTCTTGAGGTGAGCTCCTTGAGTTGAGGAGAGATTCTCACAAGGTTGACTTGGATGGTTTTTCTGCGAGGAATTTCCATGACCTACAAAACAAGAACAAAGATGAAGATCTAAACCCTTGAAGTGGTTAGTGAATGCATATGATGCTTTATGATGTTTATGATGTATGCACAAACATATGTACAAGCAAATCACACCAAACCCTAGTTTCAGGCTTGCATGGGGTTTCATAGGTAAGTACCCTCTTGAGTGTAGTTGGCTTAAAAACCTGTCCTATAAATAGTAACCGGGTTCTAAGGAGCTCAATATCACTGGATTGTTTTCATTGTTCATTGTTTCGGTTTAACCACTTAACTAGCGACCAAAATATTCCAAGAAAACAACCCTCAATGAGTGTAGTATCGAGTATCTACCAACTTCGGACTGCACCAAAGCCGGTCATCTCACTACCCCTAATAAAAGGCCAAGATGGTCAAGTAAGGTTCTAGGTCATTAGTGCTTAGTGACATCACTCAGCGGCCCCGTACTCTCCTTGATTGAACTCAAGGGTTACCGGTACTCACAAATATGTCGCACTAATATAGCTATTGCTTCGACCGTGTCGGTATACCCCGCACAGTTTCCACAACGTATTGCTATCTATGAAATGTTTCCCAAAATCCGGGTGTAGGATTGCAAACCCAAACAAGAGAGCCAAGATATAAAGCAATCAAGTCAAACAATTAATCATGCAAGAGGGTGATCTAAGCCCTAAGGTTACTCCACTTTTAAAATTTTCCCCAGCAGAGTCGCCAGTTCTGTGATACGGTGGGAGAACTAACTGTGGTTTTGCGTTTGTTTTTGCTAATGTTTCGGTTGAGCAAGAGTCGCCACCGACTTTTTATTTTATCCTAAGGAAAGGTTTAAAAAGCACAGCAAAAACCTTTGAGATATTTTCTTGGGTTCGGGGAGTAGATTATAGAAAGGGAAGGTATTAGCACCCTTTCTATCCATGGTTATCCATGGGCTCTTAGGTACTTGCTTAGATCAACTTGCCTTGGTTTTCAATTGTTTGAAAATGGTGCTTTGTGTGTGGTTTTGAAAATGTTTTGAAAAAGATGCCTTGCCTAGGCTACCCTTGTAACAATTCTTTACTCGAATGTTTTACAAAAGGTGTTTGTCTTTTTGAAAAGATATTTCAAGGTTTTTTTTTGAAAGTTTGTTTTGAAAGTGTTTGTGAAGTGTGGTTTGAAAAAATAGGCAAGTGTTTTTGTTTTGCAAGTTGACAAGTACTTAAGAGCTATCTACCCTAAAGTTCTCAAAGATTTTTGTTATGTTTTAACCCTTTTAACAATTTTGTTCCACCATTGCATTTGGTGGACAATCTTGTGTTAGGATGTGAAAGGGACGAGCGCGAGTCATCGTTTAGACCATAATTGCAATGGTGCCAAGCATCTTTGGACAATTTTCCTTTAAGGGACTTGATCATTTTTAGGCAACTTTTCGAAAGCGTCATCGAGGGACTATGATCATTTGAATTGTGTTTGTTTTGCCCAAAGAGACCTAACATGC
The DNA here is from genome assembly GCA_948472305.1 of Vicia faba. Taxonomy (NCBI): domain Eukaryota; kingdom Viridiplantae; phylum Streptophyta; class Magnoliopsida; order Fabales; family Fabaceae; genus Vicia; species Vicia faba. Next base: position 1,631,943,195 of record OX451739.1, on the reverse strand, counting down.
AATATGGCCCATTATTGAAGGCAACAAGTGGAATACCCTAGGGGTGCAAGTGTGATTAGTGTTGTCCATTTTCATGCTTTGATTATCTTAAAATTAGGTCAAACTATTTTTGTTCTTTTTATTTGCATACAAACCCTAATTCTAACATGGTATAATTAGAAAGCATTAAAGTGCGAAAAGTAAAGTTCCTAAGCTATTACAACACAATATGGGAAGGGGGGTACAAATGTTCAAATGGGGGGTATTTGACAAGGAATTTAAACCTAGCTATTACATCAATTTGGAATTATTTACAAGATATTTAATTGCACAAATTAAATGGAAACAAAATAAATATGCAAGATGCAAAAAATGGTTTTTTATATGTATGAAAAAAGGATTTTTATATGTCAAATAAACAAAATAAAAAGTATTATTTTTTTGGAGTTTTTTATGTTTAGGGCAAAACCCTAATTTTATTAAGTAAATATATTAATTATTTAATATGTACAAATATTTATTTATTATATACAAAAATAAAATAAAATGAAGTATATTGGTAAAAAGGTATTTTTAATGTCAAATATTGATAAAATAAAAATGTATATATTTTGTATTATTTACTAAATATTCTAATATATATATATATATATATATATATATATATATATATATATATATATATATATATATATATATATATATATATATATATATATATATATATATATATATATATATATATATATATATATATATATATATATATATATATATATATATATTTGTATTAATTTCTAAATATGTATTATATATACAAAAATAATAATATTTAATATTTATAAAAAGTGTATTTTATATAAAATATTTTCAGAAGATAAAACAAAATAAAAATGAAAATAAAATGTGTTTACATTATTTTTTCTATTTATTCTAAATAATAATATTTATGTACTTATTTTCATACAAATATCAATATAAATAAATAAATTCCTAAGAAATATAAAAATGGTGTAAAAAATATTTTTTATGTTTTTAATATTTTTAGCAAAAATAAATAAGTCAGAATAAAAAAAGAAAAGTCAAAAAATCATGCAAATAAGCAAAATGGGCCACAGAGGTGTAAAAGCAAAAATGGGGTGTGAAAAGAAATAACAAAACAGGCCCAGCCCACCAAGTCCTTCTTCAACCTCTGGCCAGAAACAATGTCAAAAACGCGCGCCTGTACACTGATTCAAACATCTGGATTCCTTGACTTTTTGCACAAACTTACAACATAAGAAATGTTAATCATCAAGCCACGATTTTGAATATGTAAAGAACTCATCCTAACTCTCAGAAATGAGAGAGAATTTCATCATTCCCAAATCTTAACCTAATTTTTTATCAATGTTCAGACCTCAAATTCTCATAGCATAGGCAAAATAAATGGAAAGTAAAGGTATGTACAGTTTCAGGGGCATGAGTAGAACACTTCTTATTCACAAACCTAGAGCTAATGATGTCTACATTGAGAGATAGAAGTTCAAGAATATACTTGTTCAGTTGGAATCGTGTCTGGCAATGGAGGAGCTTTCAAGGCAAGATGATGATTTGTACAGCTTCCTTGAAGTGTGAGGATGCTATTCCAATATTTGGTATGCTTTGAAACCTTCTATACCAAGCTGCAGAAGTCAACCAAGATGCACGATGGAAATGAGTTGTGGGATTCAAGTTGCAGAATGTGCCCTGTTTTGCCACAAAGATGTGATTTTCTGTAACTGGGTGGATGAAGGGTTGTTTGGTCGTGTTTGAGGTTGGTCAGGGAGTGTGAAATGTGAGGACAAAGTTTGCTTAGGCTGTTCTTTTCTGAGATGAGAGTTGTTGTACAAAATGCAAGTTTTCTTACACTTTAAGCAAGAGATGGCAAGTTGGTGTTCTAGACAGGTAGAGGCCCCCAATCTATGCTGAACCACTTAGCCTTGATCAGTGCAATTAGTCCATAAACTTGTGCCAAAGATATTTGCACTGTCCTTGCTTGGATTGTATTTTGACATAAAGTGAAACTTTTCCAAAATGGATAAAATGCTTTATCTAAAAATGGATTAAACCTTTATGCAATGCTTGAACACATAGAATATGGTCTTGGCAAAAAGAGTTTGCATTAAATTTATGAGTGTAAAAAGGATTTAGGGCCTGTAATCAAGGAATGCATGCTGATTTGAAAATTGCCTAAGTGTATGAACATGGAAATTGGCCAAATCAAAAGTGAGTTTTTCCCATATTGCAAAATTCGATTCTCTCAAACCATGAGGTTGTTTGATGAGTTCTTGGACATTTTGGAAAGCTTGGAATGTGTACTACAATCCATATTTGAAATGAAAATTTAAATGCCAAGTGGAAGTATGTGAAAAATGGTCTTGAAGTTAGGCAAAAATCCTGCCTAAAATAGGTCAAATTTTCTCTAAGTTAAGAATGGTTTGGTACCCTTGTTCCAAAAATTGTAACTTGAGATACAAGCTTCTTTTGGGAAAACTTTGTGAATCAAAGTTGTAGATTATGCAACAGGCTACAACTTTCATGTTTTGACTTTTGCTTGAATCCAAATGAATCTTGGTGAGAAAGTGGGGCAAAGTTAGGAAAAAATTAGGGTTTTTCATAACTTAGAAAAATTCTAAGTTATGAAAAATCTTCATTTCAAACCCTAATTTGCATTTCTTGATTTCTTGATGAACAAGTTTCATGATTTGGCATGTTTTGATGAAAAATGAATCTTGACACTTGATTTTGACCAAAAAGTCAAAGTTTGACTTTTTAGTATACAGTCAAAATTGATCAATTGACTGGGAAATTCAACTGTCAATCTTGTGCATTTGGGATCTTTTGAACTTGTTGAGCATGTCAAGACCATTCCATGGAGTCCTTGAGTCCATATGTGAGCTTGGTTTGCCATTGGCTAGGTCAAACAGTCAAAAATTGCCTTTGTGCAGTCAAAACCCTAAAAATGACCATTTTGCCCTTTTGGCGATCTGATCAAATTTCTTGTGGAATTGTGATCCAAACTTGATCAAATGGTCCATGTGAGTTCATAATGTTGATGTGGGTCAATTTTCATGAGATTTGACTGTCAATTGACCACAGTTGACTTTTTCCCCAATACAGCTGATTTCTAGGTCAACTGTCCAATTGACTGGGCAAAACTTGGAATCAAGGCTTGAAACTTGATGGATAAACTTGGGAGTCCAATATGAAGCATGAAAGTCATCTTAGGAAATTTTGGTCAAAACATCTTTGTGCAAACACAAACCCTAATTTGGGTCAACAGTGCAAGGAGAAATCTTGAGCAGATGAAACCCTAACTGGATCTTGAGCTCCAAGGGCTTTGTGATGAGAAATCACTGAGAAATGGGAGGGGAAATTTTGGGGTACAACATGGACCATATGAATGATGATCTCGTGCAATTTCACGCTACCTTTTGCCACATGGTTGGTCAGGTGGAGCACCACTATGGATCTTGTCGGGTATGCTGTAGAGATTATCAGGGATGTTCCATTGTTAGAAAAGGTATTCAGTTGTTATTGGACAATGGAACTATTGAGGTTTTAGGCCATAGGGATTATTACCATGGGATTAATGTGATTGAAGATTTCTTGGCTGAGACTGAGTCGGATGATGAATACGCTTCTGTGGATGAATTCTTTTCCTTAAACGAAGATATGATCCCTAGTGATGATTCTGTAATGACCAAATACTCTAAAGAAGGTGTGAATGTTATTGTGATGTGTCTCAATGATTCCACCCCTGTTGAGATTGAATACGGTAGCAATCTAATTGTTGCTCCATTGGTGATTTGCTTGTTGAGTCTTGTTCCTTACAAATCAGACAAAGATGTATCGTACAAGTACAATGCTACCATTCTAGAGGATGGTGTGGAAGTTCCCTCCAGCCTTTGTCTAATGTCTAGAATATTGCTGAGGCCAATAGAGTGACTCGTAGTGTTCGTGTTTTTGCAATGGTTATTCAAGGAAATGTTAGTGCCGATAAAAAGGTTGTTGAAAGTGTTGAAAATATGAAAACAGTGAGGGAATCCAGTGGTACTACTCTAGAAAAAGAGGTGGATGATATATTGAAGATTATCAAGATGAGCGACTACAGGATAGTAGATCAGTTGTTGCAGACCCCTTCAAAGATATATATCCTAACATTGTTGATGAATTTTGTTGCCCATAGAGAATCTTTAATGCGGGTGTTGGACCAAGCCTTCATGGAGTATGATATGCCATTACATCAATTCAGTAGTGTGGTACGTAATATTACATCTCGTAATAACCTAAGCTTTTGCGATGATGAATTTCCTGGCGAAGGGAGGAATCACAATCTAGCTCACCTCATATCCATGAACTATAAAGATGATTCGTTTTCATATGTGCTGATTGATAATGGGTCCACTTTAAATGTCATACCGAGGAGCACACTGATGAAGTTGAAGTATCAAGGAGCTCCCATGCGCCCAAGTGGAATTATTGTAAAAGCTTTCAATGGAACAAGGAAGTCAGTTATTGGGGAAGTGGATCTGCCTATTCACATAGGCCCACATCTTTTCTAGATCACTTTCCAAGTCATGGATATCGTGCCCGCATATAACTGTTTACTGGGAAGGCCATGGATACATGAGGCAGGGGTTGTCACTTCAACTCTACACCAAAAGCTGAAGTTCGTGCGTGAAGGCAAAGTGGTAATTATAAATGGAGAGCAAGCATTGTTAATATCTCATCTATCCTCTTTCAGTGTTGTGGAAGCAGATGAAGCTGTTGTTGGAACTCAGTTCCAAGATTTGTCTGTTGATAACGTAAGAGAGAATGATAATTCTATGGCTTCATTCAATGATGCTCAGCAGGTTGTGCACAATGGCTCAAGTAAAGTATGGGGGCAGATTGTTGATCCGTCGGTGAACAAGAACAGGGCTGGTTTGGGATTTTCTGCGAAGAATGGTAAAGTTGAGACCCTGAAGTCAAAGTTTACTGTGAGCAGCTATTAGAATATTTTCCACAGCAGAGGTTACCTCCATCCAACTATTTCTAGAATTAATGCTATTGTGGAGAACGAAGAAGAGCCGGAAATGTTGAATTATGTGACGCTTGGAGTCAGAGTTCAGAACTGGGTCACTATTGATGTTCCCACTTGCATCCATGTCTCAAAGTAATTTGTTTTGTTTACCTTTCCAAAAAGCTTTCACTCTGCCCAAGGTGAAAGTTAATATTGTACGGGCTTATCTGTTTGCTTTGCTCATTAAAATCATAAATAAAAGTTGTCTTTGATTCCCAAATTGTGTTTTTTTCTGCTTTTTCTTAGAAAATGGTAATCAGAAGAAAAAAACCTTTTGGAATAAATAATAACTGAAAATAAATCTGCATAATTACTTGATATATGTGTCAGATTCTAAAAGCAATCATAAATCATATGTGCTGATTAATTAAAAAATCTGTTGAATACATGACCTTGCACCCTCTCCCAACTTTGAATATCCTGTGTATGGAGCCGAAGAAGAAGAATATGATGACATTCCAGAAGAGGTTTCACAGTTACTCGAGCATGAGGAAAGTTCCATTTAGCTGTATAAAGAGCCATTGGAGACCATCAATTTGGGTTCAGAAGAAGAGCCAAAGGAGGTCAAGATTGGAGCATTGTTGCATCCCGACATGAAGAGCAGGTTAACTGAATTGTTGAAAGAGTATGTGGACATCTTTGCTTGGTCATATCAAGATATGCCTGGTGTTGTACCCCAAAATTTTCCCTCTCACTTATCAAGAATTTTCTCACAAGATCTCCCTTGACTCAAGATTGTATTAGGGTTTGATCAGCTCAAGACACCTCCTTATGCACTGATGACCAAAATTAGGGTTTGAGTTTGCACAATGATTTTTGAAATTTCTATGCACCATATGATTTTCATGGATCATTATGTACCCCCAAGATTACTCATGTCAAGTTTCAAGCTTTGGATCCCATTTTGGCTCAGTCAATTGAGTAGTTGACCTAAAAATCAATTGCATTAGGGAAAAAGTCAACTATGGCCAATTTACAGTCAAACTTCGTAATTTTTATCCACATCAACATTTTAAACTCATATATATCACTTGATCAAGTTTGGACCATAACTCCTCAAGAAATTTGATCAAATCTCCAAAAGGGCAAAATGGTCGAAATTAGGGTTTTGATTGGGAAAGGGCAATTCCTGATTTTTGACCTAACAAATGGTCAATTGGTTTAAGGCATGATCTCAAGAGTCCAATTGCATCATTTTTGACCTAATTACATGGTTCAAAACATTGCAAGTCCATTGGATTGACATATGAATTTTGCAGTCAATTGATCAAAAGCCAATTGTATACTGAAAAATCAAACTTTGACTTTTTGGTCAAATTCAAGTGCCAAAGATCATAATTCATCAAAGCATGTCAAAATATGAAACTTATTCATCAAGAAATCAAAAAGTCAACATTTCATTTTGAAAAGTCAAAATTTCTAAAACTTAGAAATTTTTCAAAGTGTTGGAAATTTCATGTTTTTTCATAACTATGTGCAAAAAATTTCACCATGATGCGAGATGATTCAATAGAAACTTTAAACATGAAAGTTGTAGATCTCCATGAGATCTAAAACATTGCTTTATACAACTTCTCCTAGAAATTCTTCGATCTCAAGTTATTAATCCATGAAGTCTTGGTCATGAAACTAAAGCACTTAGTGAATTTTCAGCAATTTTTAATCAGGTTTTTGTCCCAACTTCTTGGCCAATTTTCATCAAGTTCCAGCTTGATTTAACAAAAGTGGAAAACATGAAAGTTGTAGGGGAGGCTCCAATCTTTCCAAAAAGTCCAAGAACTCATTGAGATCATTCTTGAGCTGAGAGGATCGAAGAGATGAAGTTAGGGTTTCATTCTTGAATTACAAAGCAGAATTTGTGATGAACACTTGACTAAAATTCCAACCAAAGCTACAAGATCTCTCTTTTAAGGCTATGTTCTCTCCAAATCTATGCATAATCAAGAAATTACACAAACCCTATGTGTATTACACAAGCATTTGAAGCTTTGTCCAAGTCTTGATACCATTTATGGTTAGAAATGCAAAAACAACATTTCCATTTGCATAAAGCTTCACTTTTCCAACCACTCTCTTCTTTAAAAGCTTGAAATCTATTCCAAAGATCACAGGAAAATCTCTCAACATCAGAAGCAATCTATAAGACCTTCAAAGCATGTCTAAGTTTCTTAATTCACTCATTTCTTCAACATGAAGCAACTTGTCTTTATGAATTTGAAAAAAGGCATAACATGTGATTTTCAAAAGTCTGAGTTTTTCAAGTCTCAAACCTTCTTTATAAATAGAAGAAGCATTTGCAAGACAAAGAGGTAAGAAAAAATAGAGAGAAAATCCAGAAGTTTTATTGGTAAACCCTCAAAATCTCATATTCACAAAAGCCATAACAGTCCACAAAACTTCCACTCTTGAGTTTTAAAGTCCAAACCTTTGAACCTCTCATACCTTGCAAATTCTGTCCAACCATATAAACACTCCATATACATAATATAGAAGTTGTTAAAACACAAGAAAAACTTTTGTAACATCACTATCATCACTTCCCAAGCTCAACAACAGCCCATACAGCAGCTCAAACTCAAAGTACAAATTTCAGTTTCAAGGTAAGTTTTCTTGATTTTGAACTCTTCATACAAGCATCATTAATGGTTCATTTGTGAAGATAAAATGTAGATATCATTGCCTTAAATCTAACCATATGCTTTCTTTTCATTTACACTAACCATGTGTTAAGAATTTACTTTTACATGGAGCAAAACAGTGATAAAAAAAATAGCAGTTATGCATTGACACGAAATGCTATGAGTCGACACATATTATGTCCAAAATAGGTTATGAGCTGATGCAAACTATTATGTGTCGATACGAAATGTTGCATGAGTCTATACGAAATGCGAATGCGTTGACTCATACTGAGTTAATTTTCATTTTTTAGCAGCAAGGAAGTTTTCGTATCAATACATAATGGCATGCGTCAATACATAAATTGTTTTCGTATAAATACATAATGGCATGCGTCAATACATAAATTATTTTCGTATCAATACATAATGATACGCGTCAATACATAAAATTTTCGTATCAATACATAAGTATATGTGTCAATACATTAAAAAAAATTCAAAAAAACAATTTATTTATTTATTTATTTATTTTATTTTTGTATATTATTTATTCATTCAATATGGTTGTAATAGTAAATTAGGATTTATTTGCTTTCATCCCCCCATTTTTAAATTTGTATCCCCATCCCCCAAATGATATAATAGTGTAGGATTTTAATTTCCGTAACTTATCGCTTTAATATAATTGTTAGTAATTAGGGTGTGTATGGCAAGATAAAATCAACAAGTAGAAAACCCTAATACAAGACAAAACAAGCATGAAAGTCAATACACTTGCACACAAGCACCCCTAGGGTAAAATCCACTTGGTTGCCTTATAAATGGTCATATTACGCATGTGAGGTATCTTAACAAAAACAAGAAAAAGTACAAGATCATAGTCCCTCGATGACGCTATCTAAGTTGCCTTTCAAAATGATATTAGTCCCTAAAGAAAAATTCTAAGATACCTTGCAACATTGCTAATCATGGTTACACGATGACCCACGCCCGTCCCGTTTACACCCAAAGATAGGGTTACTTATCAAATCAATGGTAAGATAACAATGTCAAAGGAAAGAAGAAATGAACATGAAATACTTTTGAGTAGGTAGAATGCTCCTAGTTACTTGCTCCATTTCAAAACCAAACATCCTTGCTATTTTTAAAACAAACACCTACACTTTCAAAACATCTTACAAAACTTAAAAACATTTTCAAATGACCAACACTTTGTATACATTCTTACGAACGAGAATCATTACAAAGTTTGCCTAAATAATGGTGTGATACGGTCGGAGAACTGACTTGGGTTTCGCGTTTGTTTTCGCAAATGTTTCGGTTGAGCAAGAGTCGCCACCGACTTTTTATTTTATCCTAAGGAAAGGTTAAAAAGCACAGCAAAAAACATTTGAGATGTTTTCTTGGGTTCGGGGAGTAGATTATAGAAAGGGAAGGTATTAGCACCCTTTCTATCCATGGTTATCCATGGGCTCTTAGTTACTTGCTTAGATCACTTGCCTTGTGTTTTCAATTGTTTGAAATGGTGCTTTATGTGTGTGTGGGTTTGAAAATGTTTTGAAAAGAGGCCATTTGTTGTGGCAACCTTTGTAATGATCCATGTTTGAATGTATACAAAGGTGTACTTATCTTTTGGAAAGTTTTCAATGTTTTTGAAAGTTGTTTTGAAAGTGTGTGTTGTGATGTATGTTTTGAAAAGTAGGAAAGTGTTTTTTTTTTCAAGTTTGATCAAGCAACTAAGAGTGGTCTACCCCTAAATTTCTCAAAGATCTTTCCTATGTTTTAACCCTTTTAACAATTTTGTTCCACCATTGTGTTTGGTGGACAATCTTGTGTTAGGATGTTAACGGGACGGGCGCGGGTCATCGTATAGACCATGATAGCAATGTTGCAAAGCATCTTAGTTTTTTTTTCTTTTGAGGGACTAAGATCATTTTTGTAAGGCAACTTTCGAAAGCGTCATCGAGGGACTATGATCTTTTGATTTTGTTTGTTTTACCAAGATACTTTGCATGCGTAACATGGCCCATTTTTTGAAAGGCAATAAGTGGATGTAACTCTAGGGGTGTTAGTGTGCAAGTGTATTTTATTGCATACAAGAGTTTATCTTTGAATTAGGATTTTCTATTTCATTGATTTTATCTTGCCATACACATCCTAATTACTAGCAATAAGAAGTGGAAATATAAAATCCTACGCTATTACAACAATTAGGGAGTGGGGGTACACATTTGTACATGGGGGGTTCAATGAGAAAACTAGACAAAAAAGAAAATAGCAAAAAACAAGATAGAGAGAAAGAGAGAGGGAGCCAGCGCGCTGCTGAGAGGTCATCAGAAGTTCTGACTCAGACCCGCTGCCAGATGATCAACCTTTTGGTTAAACTGTATGAGTCAGAACTTCTGACTCTGACACCTGCAAAACAGAAACCTGTTAGTGGGGAAATCAGAAGTTCTGACCCCCCTGCGCTGCAAGACAGAAGTTTGTTAGTGGGGAACTCAGAAGTTCTGATCCTGCTAGAAAGACAATAACTCTCAGAGGTTCTGACATTATTGACAGCAAAACAGGCTTCAGATGTGCTAACGTCAAAGTCAGCACTTGGCTTCTCCCTGTACTAATCAGAACATCTACAATTTTGTTATTATTCCATAAAACAGGAAACATATTTGGAACAGCTCCAGCAAATGTCAAAGTGTTTCAGAGGGCAGAACCAACAAGGTCACAGGCAGGTTCTACACTGGCTCAGAACGTTCTGAGGTATGAAAATCCTCAGAACACAAACAACAACAACATGATATTTACATTATGTTTATTTGAGCATGCACAGCTGATGATGCTTAGCAGCGTGATGAAGGTCAGCAAGTGCTTACCTGGCTATTGGAAAAGTTTGTGGATGTGAGCTAGTTTTTGGCTCTGATGGTATTCTGGACAGATTCTTTTTGAAAAGGGTAGGTGAAGGTGTATGCGTATATAGGGTCAGAAGTTTGAAAAGGGTGTTTTTAGTTCACAAAGAAAAACTGGGTATTTGATGAAGTTTGAAGGTAAGAAATTCAAAGTTATGAAACACTGGAGATTTTGGCAGAGTTTCACAGCACTTTCTTGCTAAAGATTTCTGTTTTTCTTCTAGCAATTTTTTGTTTCTTTTTGACGCCCCTTTTAATGGACAATGATTCTCTATTTATAGGCAAAACTCTTGTGGATTTCTTGAACATTAAAGCGCCAACAGAGGCTGAGTTATTCTTTGAAAGAAATTCCTGGGAAGTTGTGATAACAGATAGCCTTCAGCCTAGGCTGGAACAGCAGGCGTGGATTGGAGAGAAGTGACCTCTTAGGTGGACGGTGGCGTGTAGACCCATGCCAGAACCTGCATAAAGTCGTTTTCCAAGCCACACGTGAAGGGATTACTTGGATGAATGTTCAGGAGTGGTTAGGAGCATTGATGAGCATTAAATGGTGATGAGACTTATCAACACCAATATTCTGGTAATGGGAACCAAACTTTGAACCAGCAGTTCTGTTTCACCAAGAACAACGTAAACCATGCTCTGGTCTTGGCCTCCTGTTGTCTTAGCAAGTTCTGGGGATTCTCCTGATTTTCTGACACGTTCCTTAGATTTGCTTCTGGAACCCCTGGGCTTAGAGATTCTGTATCAGTGTAACACCCACTCTTCTGACCTTTTCATCTTCTGATTTCAGCATGTTCTGAAAGAGCCTTCAGACTTCCTTGCTTCTTTTACATTCCTTTAGCAAATTCTGGCTGAGCTTGCGTAACTGCTGAAAGAGTCACGTTCTGTCTGAGACTTACGTATTGAACCACGTTTACAACTTCTGATTGAGCTGATGTAGCTGCTGAAGAGCCAACTTCTGACTGCGCTGAGCCAAACTTGCAACTTCTGACCGTTTCTATCTGGAGTTTGGTCCAGAAGTTCTGAAGCGCTGATTTTTTTCTTAAACACTCATTTTTTAGAGGAAAATTCCAAGTACTTAGAATTTAATTTTTCTCAAGATAAAAGCGTTGTCTTTTAGAGCTTGTGTGATCATCTTGCTCTTGTAAATGGTTTGCTTGGGCAAAAATGACAATTCAGGACTTGGATTTGTTTCAGAGGGACTCTGAAAATCCAAGATGACTTCCTGAAGAAAGAGAGGGAAAATTTTGGGGTACAACAGTTGCCCCTGTTTAATCTTCTTGCACCTGAAGAGTTAGATTGGCAGGTTTGCCTTTCGTGTCTCGAAGGTAAAAGGAGATTGGACACTAGAGTGCCCTTAAATTTGCACTCGTCAAAATAAATGGATGCGGGAATGGGCTTATAGATGCCATTTGGAAGTGTAATGGATAGTTGTGGAGATGGGCTTATAGATGCCAACGGGGGTGTCGATCGCGTAAGAGATTCCTTAGCGAGAACTTGCGTACCTGAGAAAGAAAGATGGTCTCCTGGCTTGCTACAGGTGTTGATCTTCAGTCTCTTCATGCAGATATGCCCTGGCTGGATACAGGAATCGAATCTGGAATTGGTCGTCTACAGATACGCCCTGGCTGGATACAGGTATCGAATCTGGAATTAGTCGTCTACAGATATGCCCTGGCTGGATGCAGGTATCGAATCTCTAAACTCTTCATGCAGATATGCCCTGGCTGGATACAGTTATCGAATCTACAATCAAACACTCACAGATATGCCCTGTCTAGATACAGGTATCGAATATGGAATTGGTCGTCTACAGATATGCCCTGGCTGGATACAGGTATCGAATCTCTAAACTCTTCATGCGGATATGCCCTGGCTGGATACAGGTATCGAATCTACAATCAAACACTCACAGATATGCCCTGGCTAGATACAGGTATCGAATCTAGAATTAGTCATCTACAAATATGCCCTGGCTGGATGCAGGTATCGAATCTCTAAACTCTTCATGCAGATATGCCCTGGCTGGATACAGGTATTGAATCTACAATCAAACACTCACAGATATTCCCTGGCTAGATACAGGTATCGAATCTGGAATTAGTCGTCTATAGATATGCCCTGGCTGGGTACAGGTATTGAATCTGGAATTGGTCGTCTACAGATATGCCCTGGCTGGATGAAGGTATCGAATCTCTAAACTCTTCATGCGGATATGCCCTGGCTGGATACAAGTATCGAATCTACAATCAAACACTCACAGATATGCCTTGGCTAGATACAGGTATCGAATCTGGAATTAGTCGTCTACAGATATGCCCTGGATGGATGCAGGTATCGAATCTCTAAACTCTTCATGCGGATATGCCATGGCTGGATACAGGTATCGAATCTACAATCAAACACTCACAGATATGCCCTGGCTAGATACAGGTATCGAATTTGGAATTAGTCGTCTACAGATATCCCCTGGCTGGATGCAGGTATCGAATCTCTAAACTCTTCATGCGGATATGCCCTGGCTGGATACAAGTATCGAATCTACAATCAAATACTCACAGATATGCCCTGGCTAGATACAGGTATCGAATCTGGAATTAGTCGTCTACAGATATGCCCTGGATGGATGCAGGTATCGAATCTCTAAACTCTTCATGCGGATATGCCATGGCTGGATACAAGTATTGAATCTACAATCAAAGACTCACAGATATGCCCTGGCTAGATACAGGTATCGAATCTGGAATTAGTCGTCTACAGATATGCCCTGGCTGGATGCAGGTATCGAATCTCTAAACTCTTCATGCAGATATGCCCTGGCTGGATACAGGTATCGAATCTACAATCAAACACTCACAGATATGCCCTGGCTAGATACAGGTATCGAATCTGGAATTAGTCGTCTACAGATATGCCCTGGCTGGGTACAAGTATCGAATCTGGAATTGGTCGTCTACAGATATGCCCTGGCTGGATGCAGGTATCGAATCTCTAAACTCTTCATGCGGATATGCCCTGGCTGGATACAAGTATCGAATCTACAATCAAACACTCACAGATATGCCCTGGCTAGATACAGGTATCGAATCTGGAATTAGTCGTCTACAGATATGCCCAGGATGGATGCAGGTATCGAATCTCTAAACTCTTCATGCGGATATGCCATGGCTGGATACAGGTATCGAATCTACAATCAAACACTCACAGATATGCCCTGGCTAGATACAGGTATCGAATTTGGAATTAGTCGTCTACAGATATGCCCTGGCTGGATGCAGGTATCGAATCTCTAAACTCTTCATGCAGATATGCCCTGGCTGGATACCGGTATCGAATCTACAATCAAACACTCACAGATATGCCTTGGCTAGATACAGGTATCGAATCTGGAATTAGTCGTCTACAGATATGCCCTGGCTGGATGTAGGTATCGAATCTCTAAACTCTTCATGCGGATATGCCCTGGCTGGATACAGGTATCGAATCTACAATCAAACACTCACAGATATGCCCTGGCTAGATACAGGTATCGAATCTAGAATTAGTCGTCTACAGATATGCCCTGGCTGGATGCAGGTATCGAATCTCTAAACTCTTCACGCGGATATGCCCAGGCTGGATACAGGTATCGAATCTACAATCAAACACTCACAGATATGCCCTGGATAGATACAGGTATCGAATCTAGAATTAGTCGTCTACAGATATGCCCTGGCTGGATGCAGGTATCGAATCTCTAAACTCTTCATGCGGATATGCCTTGGCTGTATACAGGTATCGAATCTACAATCAAACACTCACAGATATGCCCTGGCTAGATACAGGTATCGAATCTGGAATTAGTCGTCTACAGATATGCCCTGGCTGGATGCTGGTATCGAATCTCTAAACTCTTCATGCAGATATGCCCTGGCTAGATACAGGTATCGAATCTACAATCAAACACTCACAGATATGCCCTGGCTAGATACAGGTATCGAATCTGGAATTGGTCGTCTACAGATATGCCCTGGCTGGATGCAGGTATCGAATCTCTAAACTCTTCATGCAGATATGCCCTGGATGGATACAGGTATCGAATCTACAATCAAACACTCACAGATATGCCCTGGCTAGATACAGGTATCGAATCTAGAATTAGTCGTCTACAGATATGCCCTGGCTGGATGCAGGTATCGAATCTCTAAACTCTTCATGCGGATATGCCCTGGCTGGATACATGTATCGAATCTACAATCAAACACTCACAGATATGCCCTGGCTAGATACAGGTATCGAATCTGGAATTAGTCGTCTACAGATATGCCCATGCTGGATGCAGGTATCGAATCTCTAAACTCTTCATGCAGATATGCCCTGGCTGGATATAGGTATCGAATCTATAATCAAACACTCACAGATATGCCCTGGCTAGATACAGGTATCGAATCTGGAATTAGTCGTCTACAGATATGCCCTGGCTGGATGCAGGTATCGAATCTCTAAACTCTTCATGCGGATATGCCCTGGATGGATACAGGTATCGAATCTACAATCAAACACTCACAGATATGCCCTGGCTAGATACAGGTATCGAATCTGGAATTATTCGTCTACAGATATGCCCTGGCTGGATGCAGGTATCGAATCTGGAATTGTGACAGTTGACAGTAATCATATTTGGATTGACCTTTTCCTGAAAAGGCAAATCATCAGTTGTATGCAATGTCATGATGTATGAAATGCATGATGTCATGATGCTCAAAATGAGATAGTGTTGTATGCACTTTATCATGTATGTAAACAGGATGTATGAAATGTGAAATGTCTATGAATGTGTTTTTGTCTAAGAAAATAAACCCTTGACGACTGTCAAGGGTTTGTGGAATCCTGGGCTGATGTTGAAGAGTAGAGTTCTTCGTTTCCGCTGGGGATGATGGTCACAAGAATAAACCGGTAGGAGAAGATGACTCCGTTGGGGAATAAACTTGTTGGAGAGATTACTCTGCGGGAAATTACTCTGTGGGAAGAGATACCGCTGAGGTTTTGATGAGAGCTCCGGTGGGGATTCCACTGATAAGTTATGTTGGGGAATTTGATGAACTCCGCTGGGGATAGGAAGAACTTCGCCGAGGACGAACTTTCTGTGGTAATTAGCTGAGGATAACTGAGTTATAAGCTCTGGTGGGAAATAACCTTTGAATAAAGTCGGGGAGAGACGTTCATACTCTGCAGGGGATAAGCTTCCAGAATCTACTGGGGATAAGCTTCAAAATCTACTAGGGAGGACGATTCAACTTTCCTGGGGAAACTTTTCAGACTGTACTGGAGAATGGTTCCACTGGGGTGTCTGGTATTCCGCCGGGGAACAATCTTATACTAAGACTGCCGGGGATGCTTGCTGAGGAATGTCTATACTCCGCCGGGGAATGTTGAGATTTTCTAGGGATCCCCAACTTCCTTAAGGCTGTCAGTAGACTAGCTCTGCTTGGGGAGAGTAACGTTGACTTGCTGGAGATACTGTGCCTTTTAGGGCTGATGGGAGACCAACTCTGCCTGGGTAGAGTATTGCTGAATCTTGGTCTTACTCTGTGGGGAGTTGAGGTAACCTGGTCACATTCTTCAGCCGAACTTACCTTGGTACCTCGGTGGACAGAGCAACTAGATCGCTTAGACAATTCTTTATTGCCCCTGTTTCTGATGTCATCTGTAATTAGTCCTTTGTTTCGCATGCAAATATTCATGATTAGCAATTAATGTCAAATGCATATATCAAAAATGAACATTGGACGTTCTTTGCAAATCAAAACAGAAAAGGAAAAACAAAGAGTAATTTGTCTGAAAAATTGAACTTGTATTAATTTTGAAATTTGCCTGTAAATAGGCGTTTTGTGTACAGGAGGCTGACGTCCTAGTAAGAGAACGCCGCCGAGCAAAATAGAGTTTATACAATTTTGTGAAAAGGAAACAAAACAGCTATGTGAAAA
Source organism: Vicia faba (assembly GCA_948472305.1). NCBI lineage: Eukaryota > Viridiplantae > Streptophyta > Magnoliopsida > Fabales > Fabaceae > Vicia > Vicia faba. Next base: position 1,631,926,637 of record OX451739.1, on the reverse strand, counting down.
AAATAATCCCACTGGGTTCCAACTCTGCTATCGCCTTTATGTCTTCAAGCGTCTCATCACTCTGCTGCATAGTTGAAGATGAAGCTGATTGATTGGAGTCATCTGAGCCTGATAGTTGATGCTGAATTCTGGATGCAAGGTGATCCAATGAGACATAGTATTACGCTTTATCCCTAACTTTTTCCTGGACCGCCCTTTCGGGTTTTCAGTCCACCGGGATACCCATTTTTGCCCAAGCCGCCTTTTCAGGTTTTCGACTTGCCGGGTGTACAGATTTTATCATTTCGTCCCTTATTTTTTCCTGAACCCTTTTGGTTTGCTGGGAAGCCCTTGTTTTTGCCTAGGTGTGTCAACCTAGCGGGTCTTTAATTCATGTGTAGTATCTTTTTACTATGTCTGCGTTGGCGGGGTGAGGAAGGTCGTCACCATCCATGGTGGTTAGAATCATAGCTCCTCCTGAGAAGATATGTTTAACCACAAATGGCCCTTCGTACGTGGGGGTCCACTTGCCCCTGGGATCACTTTGAGGAAGAATGATGCGCTTGATTACCAGGTCTCCGACTTGATACTCTTGTCGTCTGACCTTCTTGTTAAATGCCCTGATCATCCGTTTTTGGTACGTATGACCATGACAAATAGCAGTGAGTCTCTTTTCGTCAATTAGGTTTAATTGATCAAGCCGAGTCTGGATCCAGTCATCTTCTCTCAAACCTGCATCTTTCATTATCCGGAGAGAGGGTATCTGGACTTCAATAGGCAAGACTGCCTCCATGCCATAGACCAAGGAAAAGGGGGTTGCCCCTGTTGACGTCCGTGCTGAGGTACGGTACCCATGAAGAGCAAACGGTAACATTTCGTGCCAATCTTTATAGGTCACTGTCATCTTCTGCACAATCTTCTTGATGTTCTTATTTGCTGCTTCTACAGCCCCATTCATCTTCGGTCGATAGGGAGAAGAATTGTGGTGTTGTATCTTGAATTGCGCGCAGAGCTCAGTGATCATCTTGTTATTAAGATTGGTACCATTATCCGTAATGATCCTCTCAGGTACACCGTATCGACAGATCAGGTTGTGTCGGATGAAACGTGCCACGACGTTCTTGGTTACGGTAGCATAGGAAGCTGCTTCAACCCATTTTGTGAAGTAATCAATTGCTACCAGGATGAAGCGGTGCTCGTTGGATGTCGTAGGTCTGATTTCTCCGATCATATCAATGCCCTACATTGCAAAAGGCCAAGGTGCTGTCAAGACGTTCAGAGGAACCGGAGGAATGTGCACCTTATCAGCATAGATCTGGCATTTATGACAAGTTCGAGAATGCTGATAACAGTCGGCTTCCATTGTGGACCAGAAATATCCTGCCCGAAGGATTTTATTTGCCATGGTATGTCCACTGGAGTGTGTTCCGAAGGTACCTTCATGTAGCTCTGCCATGATCCTTTTTGCTTCAGCCTTATCCACACAACGCAGTAAGGTTGAATCATGGTTTCGCTTGTAGAGAATGCCATTGCTGAGGAAGAACTTTGCCGCAAACCTTCTCAGGAACTTCTTGTCATTAACAGATGCGCCCTCGGGGTATTCTTGAGCTTCAAGGTACCTCTTCACTTCATGATACCAGGGTTTTTTTGTTACCTCTTCGGTCTCAAGGTTACAGCAATGTGCAGGTTCATCCAACTTCCAGATAATGATCCGGGGAGCCTCGTTGTCCCATTTGACTTTGAACATGGAAGACATCGTAGCTAACGCGTCCGCCAACTAATTCTCCTCTCTTGGGAAGTGTTCAAAAGTTATCTCCTCGAAGTGGGGAATCAACGTCAACACATACTCTTTGTAAGGAATAAGATTTGGGTGTTTCGTATCCCACTCGCCTTTGACCTGATTAATCACGAGAGCGGAATCTCCGAAAACACTCAGAAACTTGATCCTTAAGTCAATTGCAGCTTGAAGACCCATGATACATGCCTCATACTCTGCCATGTTGTTGGTGCAGTTGAAACATAGTCGGGCAGTGAGTGGAGTATGAGTGCCTTTAGGGGATATGATCACAGCGCCGATACTATTACCCAAAGCATTTGAGGCTCCTTCAAAGTGCATAGACCATCGGGATCTTTCCTCAGGTCCTTCATCCGGTCCAGGTACTTCACAATCAGTCACTAACATGATATCCTCATCTGGAAATTCAAAGTACATCGAGTGGTAATCGTCCACTGCCTGGTGTGCCAAATGGTCTGCCAACACACTTCCCTTGATTGCTTTTTGAGTCATGTACTGGATGTCGTACTCCGTCAAGATCATTTGCCATCTTGCTATTCTTCCGGGCAAGGCGGGCTTTTTGAAGATATACTTTATTGGATCCATTTTAGAAATCAACAGAGTAGTGTGAGTCAACATATACTGTCTCAGCCGGCGAGCAGCCCATACCAAAGCGCAGCAAGTTTTCTCGAGCAGTGAGTATCGGGTCTCACAGTCGGTAAACTTTTTGCTAAGGTAATAAATGGCGTGTTCTTTTCGGCCAGACTCGTCATGCTGCCCCACCACACACCCCATTGAATTGTCCAGTACTGTCAAGTATAAGATTAGAGGTCTCCCTTCAACCGGTGGCATAAGAATGGGTGGTTCTTGGAGATACTCTTTGATCTTTTCGAAAGCGGACTGACATTCATCGTTCCAACGTACTACTTGATCTTTCTTCAGCAGCTTGAAGATTACAGGTAGCAGTTAGATGCGAGATGAATCAGGCAATGTAGTTCAAACGTCCTAGAAAGCCTCTGACTTCTTTCTTTGTCCTGGGAGTTGGCATCTCTTGTATGGCTTTCACCTTGGCAGGGTCTACTTGAATACCTTTGTCACTTACGACGAAGCCTAGCAATTTTCCAGATCTTACTCCAAAGGTGCACTTGTTTGGGTTCAACCTCAGCTTGTACAACTTCAGACGGTCAAACAGCTTCTGTAGATGGTCAAGGTGTTCCTCCTCAGTTTGGGACCTTGCAATCATACCGTCGACATACACTTCGATCTCATGGTGGATCATGTCATGAAATAAAGCAACCATGGCACGTTGGTAGGTTGCCCCAGCATTTTTCAACCCAAAAGGCATGACCTTGTAGAAAAAGGTGCCCCACTGAGTAACAAAAGTGGTCTTCTCCGTGTCTTCAGAAGCCATCTTGATCTGATTATAACCGGAGAAACCGTCCATGAAGGAGAATACTTTATGCTGAGCAGTGTTGTCAATCAGAACATCGATATGAGGCAGAGGGAAATCATCCTTAGGGTTGGCCCTGTTCAAATCCCTGTAATCAACAAACATTCGGACCTTACCATCCTTTTTAGGCACTGGAACCACGTTGGCAACCCACTGAGGGTAAGAAGTCACTGCTAGAAACCCGGCATCAAATTGTTTCATAACCTCGGCTTTGATTTTCTCAGACATTTCCGGACGCATACGGCAGACCTTCTGTTTTACCGGAGGGCATCCTTCCTTGGTAGGCAGGTGATGAACCACAATGTCGGTATCCAACCCAGGCATGTCTTCGTAAGACCAGGCAAAGATTTCCATATAGTCATACAGCATCTGAATCAACCGTTGTTTCACACTGAGCTCTAGATTGGCACCAATCTTGACTTCCTTTCTGTCTGTCTCAGTACCCAGATTTACCGTTTCCACTGGGTCTTCATGTGGCTGAATGACCCTCTCTTCCTGGAGTAGCAGTCTTGCAAGCTCAACAGGCACTTCGCAATCATCTTCACCTTCGTCTTCGGCTAAGTTGATCGGATTTTCGAAGTCATAACTGGCAGTAGCAAAGTCGTTACCAGTGAGATCCAGAGTGGATTGGAACCTGTATAGGTGAGTGTGTGTAAATATGGCTGTTTTGCAATATATAATAAAGAAAGAAAAGGAGCGCAAGATTTTGAAATGCAACAAACGTCCAATGTTTTTATTGATGATATATGAAAATGACACACAAAAGTCCTCACAAATGAAGCCACGGTGCCCCGGGTAGGACACCGAGCCATAAAAGTTTCAAAATATTATCTGTTACAAATTCAAAACAAAAGAGTTCATTACTGAATGACAAAATTAATAGGTGTGAAGTCTTTGGCTGTCCAGTTGCTTGGTCCACCGTCGGTTGTTGGGTAGATCCAGCTGTCGAATTCAGATTCCTCCACGTCGTCTTCAATAGCATTTACTCTCTGTTGTACCCCAAAATTTGCCCTCCCATATTCCTCAAGAAATTGCCAAGCCAAGTCACAAAATTCCCCAAGGGTTGCACAGTGCAAAGGTCTCCTATACAGTCAAAACTAGGGTTTGGGTTCTGATCAAGAAAATGAAGTTTTCAAAGGCCCAATCAAGTCTCACATGCCTACAAATGTGGTCAAGCATCTTCATATCAAGTTTCAAGGCATTCAGCTCAAAAATTGCACAGTCAAAACCCTAAATTGCACTACAGTCAACTGTATGGGGCAAAATGGTCATTTGACAGTCAAAAGTTCAAATTTTTGGTCAACATATCATTTTGAAGCCACAAACATAATTTGATCAATGCTTGATCATGATTCTCAAAATTTGGCTCAGAAATCATCAAAGATGCAAAAGTTTCCTTATTTGGACAGTTGAAAAAGTCAACTGAAATTGACCAGGGCATAACTTTCACATGGATTATCAGAAAAATTCCATCCAAAGCTCATTTTGAAGAGAAAGACATTTCCTACAACTCATCTTCATACTTCAAGTCCAAGAAATGCTCTCACAAAAAGTTATCAATTTCAACATTATAGGTCATTTTCAAAAGTCAACAAAAAGGGACTTTAAGTCAAAGGCCATAACTTGAGATTGGTAAATCAAAATGACATGGAACCAAAGGCATTGGTTAGAGGACTCAAAGACCTTTCCAAAATGTCCAAGAACTTGAGAAAAGCTTAAAAATTGAGCAAGTTATGCCTTGTGGAAGTTGGGAAATTTTTGGATATTTTGAAAAGTCAACTTTGATCCAAATAACCTAAAATTGCTAATGGGCCTATTTTTCTTCCATGATTCATCATTCTAAGCATATGCACGACCACTTGGCCCAAAGGGAAGTATTTTCTCATTTTTTATTTATTTATTTGAATTATTATTTATATTAATTCATTTAAATCATTAAAATATATGAAAAATATCTAATATGCCTTAACAAATCTTTTTATACAGGTTTTGCCATCAAGATTTCGTGCATAGGTCAAATAGGAAAGAATTGGATTGATTTGAGCATAATTGACAAAAAGAACACTTGAAAAAAAGATTTAAAAAGATCCTTAAAATCAAATTTCCAAAAATCATTATGGCAAGAGATTTGATTGAATTTTGTTAACCTAATAGCTTCAGTACAAATGCTAGATGAGAACCCTAATCACAGGAGACTAGAAGCTGCGCAAGAAACACATTTGCAAACTTGAAAAAATTGCCATAAAACTCAAATCTGAAAACGTTGTTAGAGGTCGATTCAAAGCATAATATTGGTTTCAATAGCTTGCCAAGGTTGCCCTGAACACATTCCAATCCCAAACATCCATCAACACGCCAAGAACTGGTATATTGAACTCAAACTGTATCAAGAAAATTCCATTATCGTGTTTCATGTTTTAAGCATTTTGACAGCATTTTGTTCATAGATTCTTGTTCCTCAGTTGATTCTAAAGCTAACCAATGCATTTAATTTGATTATTACGCTGTATATACGAATATGCCATGAGTGAATTTTAGGGTTTTCAGAAGTTGGAATTAGGGATTCTTAAAAGAGGAAAAATTGGGATTCCAAACCACCACCATTCAAACCAGAAAGCTTGGACGAAGAAGATGCAACAATCGCGCTGAATTTATGTTCAAGGATAGCCTAATCGCTATTTTCTCAAAACGTGTCTAAAACAACGAGTCTAAAACCGTTGCAATACATTCTTGTTTCAGAAAAAAAAGAAAATACGCGAGGAAGACGATGTGTTGGCAAATACTGGTTGGCTCATTTAAATCAGCGCGCGTTTTTGTGTTTTTTAGTGGCCACTAACCAATTTTTATTTTTGTTATTTATTTGTTGTTGTATATACAAAGTGTGCGTTGAGATCAGCTGGCAAGCGTGAGGTTTGAAAGCATATGACCTGGGTTCGAGTCCCAGGTCTGGATTAGTTTCAATATTATTTTTCCACGTATGTTCATATGCAGGCTCAGTAAGGTGGTTCACCATACACCTTCATTATCCAACGTCCACGCGTCCTGGGAAATCAGATCAAGGGCATGGATCTCAAGAACACGTTACACCCTGGTCAACGCATCCACACGCTATTCAGAAAAATCAAATGGATCAAAGCTTGTTGGGCTAGAACTTTTGAATCAACACCTCAAAATTGGGGCCTGAACCCCCCCTGGTTTGCCTTCTCTATATTTTTTTATTTTATTTTCAATTATGATTTTGTTTTCTTTATTTGTTTAAATTAATTAATTATTCTTACAAAAATTATAAAATACACAAAAAAAATCAGAAAAAGAGCAAAATATAATATTTATTTATTTCAATATTTTTTATAAATAAATTCACATGTAAATATTTAGTTTTAATTAGGTTGCAATTTTAATCCTTTTTAACAAAAATATAAAAAATGTAGAACTAGGTTTAATTGATAATTTTTATTTCCTTTTAACTTTTCCTTTTTTCATCATAATATTATTTATTTATTTATTGTTATAATTAAATTGTACATAAAAAACTTAGGTTTAATTTAGGTTAAATTTTAATACTTTCATAATAAATTTAAAAACCATTAGAATTAGGGTTTAGTTAATTTTAAATTGATTTCTTTTTTTTCTATTAAATCCAAAGAACATAAAAATACCAAAAAAACATTTTCTTTTAATTTTAATTTTAATTCCTTATTAATTTAATTTTGCAAAAGGGTCCAACGCCCATGTTCTTAATTTTATTTAATTTCGCATATTTATTTTATGTCATTTAAATAATCATGTATCTCTCCCAAACCTTTGTAACATTTACTTCTCGCACTTTTTACTTTGCTTTATTTATTTTTTCCGTCAAATCGGGTCCGGTTTAATTTTGGCGATGTGGACCCGCGCCATTTGTAATAGCTTAGAATTTACTTTTTCCGCAAATATTTTTAACCGTTAACAAAAAAGCATGAAAGAATGTATGGCCTTAAATAAAATCAAGCGTAGATCACAATGAACATGACAAGATAAAATAACTGAATCTGACACACAAATCACACACCACCCCTAGGGTACGCCTCACTGTTGCCTTGCCTCGAAAGGTGATCGTCGAGTAGAGGATGTCTTAGTAAGTCCTCATGATCCGGGAACCTGGCATGAGGGTAGCTTCTAGGGTGTCTTCCTATTGCTCCGGTGATCACCATGTCCCGAACCTCGAATTGACCCGAACACCTCCAACGGTGGTGCTACCTATCTCTCAATGGTGGGATGGCACTACCTTAAGGACATCTACACAGCTTAATTCCTTAGGGTAGGTAGGATCTCGTAGATACTTGCTCTAAATTTCAAAACAAAACAAAATACTTTTCACACCAACACATTTTCAAAAAGCTTTCAAAGCAATTTTTCAAACACTCTGACACAAGAGTCGATCTGAAACTTTCAAAGAAACTTTTTTAAACCCACATTGAAAAGCAAACAAACCATTTTGAAAACACATTGAGCAAGTGTCTAAGAGCCCATGGATAACCATGGATAGAAAGGGTGCTAACACCTTCCCTTTCTATAACCTACCTCCCGAACCGAGAGCAATCTCTATAAGGAATTTTTCTGTGCTTTTGTCCTTTCCATTTGGAGAAAATAAAAGACGGTGGCGACTCTTGCTTCCGCGACATTTCGCGAACCAGCGTTAAACAGTCAGTTCCAGATCCACCGATCACAGAACTGGCGACTCTGCTGGGGACTTATCTTATAAAGTGGGGTGTACCTTAGGATTAAGATCACTGTGTTTTCAATTGTCTTCTTTGCTTGCTTTATTATTGTAGGTTGCTTGGGAGCTCTATAGATCCTAACCCGGATCTGGGGATACCCTGTTTAGGTAGCATAATCTGTGAGGGACCTGTCCGGCGTATACCGACATGGGTGAAGCAGTGGCTACATTGGTGTGGCGCCTTGGTCTGTACCGATATCCCTCGTGTTGAAACGGGGAGAATATGGGTCTTCCAAGGAGTCATCAAGCACCAACAGACCTTAGAACCTTAAATGACCCAACTTGGCCATTAGAACAGTAGCAGTATGCTACGCCCATTGAGGCTAAACTCTCGTGATGGTTCTGGCCGCAAGAAAAGATTGCGATGCTGGAGTTATGACCGATTGAGGGTAGTCAATGATATTGGGATCCTCTAAGAACCCGGTTACTTTGATAGGACAGGTATGAACCAACAAACTGAAAGAGGGTAATACCTATACCTCATGCTGGCCTAAACTCTAAGGGCTTCTCTTGTGTGACTTGTGTGCCTTCGTACTTGACTAATTGCATGCGTGTTATCTGACACATAAGCTACTTGCAGGTTTTGTTTATAGTCCTTAACTGGGACTCATAACAGGGCTTACTAAGTTTCTTGCAGGTTTTGTTTATAGTCCTTAATTAGGACTCATAACGGAGCGTATTGAGTTTCTTGCAGGTTTTGTTTATAGTCCTTAACTAGGACTCATGACAGGGTTTACTAGATCTCTTGCAGGTTTTGTTTATAGCCCTTAATTGGGACTCATAACAAAGTATACTGAATTTCTTGCAGGTTCTGTTTATAGTCCTTAATTGGGACTCATAACAGGGTTTACCTACATCACCCCATGCATAGCATGACATCATACCATTGCATACATCCTAACCCATTTCAAGGATCTCAAGGGCTTGTGACGCAAGTCAAGATGAATCAAACATCTAGCAAAAGGCAAAGAGGATTTATTTTCCTCTAGTCAAAGTTGTCAGGGGCTATGACCCACTGGATATGGTCCTTGAAATCATTGCATGCATGCCATACATCTCATTGCATTGCAGGTGTTCCTTTGACAGGTTGCTTACCCTTCTTCGCTGTTTATTTCAGCCGATCGTCATGAATCCTGAATCATCAGCTGAGCAGTCCATCAAGGCCCTCCAGGCTCAGAACGCCCAGTTCCAAGGGTTGATCATGAACTTGACCCAGGGGCAACAAGATCTGAAGGCTCTGCTCTTGAAGAAAGAAAAGAAGAAGAGGAGGACTGTTTTGTTCAGCCCTAGACGCAGATCTGGGAATGCACCGCAGATTGAAAATGAGAGGACAACTCCATCTGTGAGGGAAGGTAGTCATCAGGGGGAAAGGGTTCCCAGTCCAGTGGTCTCCGACAACGAGACAGATTTCAACGACGAACAATACCCTCCTGCCGAAGACAAGTATAAACAGTTGGAGGATAGGCTGAATGCTATGGAGATCCAACAGGTACCCGGGCTGGATTTTGGAGATCTGGGTTTATCAACTGGTGTGATTATTCCTCGGAAGTTCAAAGCACCATCCTTTACCAAGTATGACGGGGCGTCTTGTCCCAAGTTACATCTCAGGTCCTATGTTCGGAAGATTCAACCATATACGGTGGACAAGAATTTGTGGATCCACTTCTTCCAGGAGAGTCTTTCAGGGACTCATCTCGAATGGTTCTATCAGCTAGATGGGACCAAGGTTCGTAACTGGGAGGAGCTGGCTACTGCTTTCTACAAGCAGTACCAATATAATGCCGACCTTGCTCCTACGCGTACCCAACTCCAGGGTATGTCGTTAGGATCAAGTGAAGGTTTTAAAGAATACGCGCAGAAATGGAGGGATCTTGCTGGAAGGGTACAACCACCTCTGACTGATCGGGAGCTCGTCGATATGTTCTTGGGGACTCTGTCTGGTCCGTTCTACAACCACCTAATTGGGAATTCGTCTGCTGGATTCACAGATCTTATCTTGACTGGAGAGCGAATAGAAGCTGGTATCCGGTCTGGGAAAATTCAAGAGGCTGCACCTTCTGATAAAAAACCTCATCATGGAAAGAAAGAATCCAATGCTGTGCACGGTAAAAAGAGCCGTCATGAGGTAGGGGCAATCCAGATCTCCAATCCTGGACCTGCTCAACAAGGACAGGGGCAGCAGCGCAAGGAGAAACGACAATATACCAAACTCAACATGTCGCTGGATCAAGCACTACAACAAATGTTGAAGGCAAGGCTGATCACCTTAAGGGCTCCCCTTCGGAATCCGAACACTTCAGCTCCCAACTATCATCCCAACGATAGGTGCGCATATCATTCTGATAGCCCGGGGCATACTACGGACAACTGCTGGCCTCTCAAGAACAAAATTCAAGACATGATCGACGCCGGGGAAATTCAATTTGAAGTGCCTGAGACTCCGAACATAATCACTGCTCCGTTACCCAATCGTTGAAGACCTTTTGTTTATTTGAATTTCTGAGTTGTGTTTTTCTTTGCTTATATAAACAATTAATGTCATAGCAAACTCTTTTATTCTATTAATGCATCGCATATGTCTGTTTTGGGAATTAATACAATTGTTTTCATTATATTCAAAATTCTTTTCATATTTTTCTGATGATCAACTCTTGGTTAATAATTCTGAGCCTCTTGAGGGAGGATGACGAAAACGATACCGCTATCTTTACAGTATGCTTTTGAACAGACCCCGCTGATGAGGTACATGCATTGTTTCAAATCCTAAACACTGGAGTTATAAGGAAGATAATCCCTCGTCAACCCATCTGAGCCAAAGAAGTAGGAGTTTTATTTTCGAAAATTGAAACCCTTAATCATAACCTGGGGCCGGGTAGGCTTCTCAGTTGATCCAAGTGCATAACGAATGGCACCAAAAAGTCCTTACAAAACAAAAGACAGTGATGGTTCCCTACAATCATAAAGACAGGCAGTCATTATCAAAAACAAAATCATAAATGAAAAGCCCAAAAGTCAAAACCTATAAAAGGGACTTACGAAACTGGGGCATCCCGCTGACTGTAATTCCGAAAAAGGAAACAGTTCAGGCAAAAAAAGAAAGGGATAACGAAATCAAAAAAAGAAAGAGGTCCTACAAATCCTCAACAAAAACAAAAATGACCGCCTATTCAGAATAAATCATCAATATCTGAACCATCATTGGAACATCAGGACAAAAACTCAAAAAAAGGTCTAACACACGATCAACTGAGTTTAGGTTTGGAGAACATCACGAAGAGCGGGTGGGTACAAATAAAATTTGAGCCTTTATCCTTTGTTTCTTAAACCGTGAACCAGGCCACGTTATAACCCTTAAAAGTCCTAGCTGAAGCATGGGTTAGTCCGAAAGCATACTGTTACGAAAGGTATCCTGACTCCTTAAGGCTTACGGTAAATACGGAGTTGACATCATGTTTTACAAACATTCGCTTGTTTTATGAAAAAGAATGCATTTTCAAAAATCTTCAAGACAGACATAGGCTTTGCATTTTTAACATAACTTTGTTTGCATACGACTTTTTGTTTGAACAGCAGGGAAATTCGCACGAGAAATACCTAGTGAACAAAAGCACTTCCAACCAAGGGGCGGACATGACTATTGCCCATCATCCGGAGCAGTTAAGTCAAGATTCGGAGAATCTCTCAAAAGGCCAAAAAGCCTGGGGCAAATCTCTGCCTGAGTCACTTGGGGCACTCCAGCAACGAATCTTGCACGATCAGACACCTTCTGGTAATATGGCAACACAAGCAGCCAGGGGCACCTACCCGCATTCTAAGAGCGTGGACATAGTCAAAAAATACTGCGCATAATCAAAGACCCGCTAGGTTGACACACCTAGGAAAAAATAAGGGCTTCCCGGCGAACCAAAAGGGTTCGGGCAAAATGAAGGGATGAAATGAAAAAATCTGTACACCCGGCAAGTCGAAAACCTGAAAAGGCGGCTTGAGCAAAAATGGGTATCCCGGTGGACTGAAAACCCGAAAGGGCGGTCCAGGCAAAAGTTAGGGATTAAAGCGTACGACTATGTCCCGTCTTCTTGTCACTTGCCTACTATAAGAAGGTTTGTCCATCAACAACTATCAAGCACCTCCACAGGTATCTTCCGCTCCCACATCAGAAACAGGGGCAATAATGGGTGGTCTAAGCAATCTGATTGCTCTGTCCTCTAAGGTGTCAAGGTAGGGTTCGTTGAAGAACATAACCAATACAGTTCAATACTTCCCCAGGAGAGTCTAATCTAGTTCCCCAGGAAAGTTGGAATCATCTCCCCAGTAAGTTACGGAAGCTTACCCCTCGCAGAGCACGAACGCGTCGTCCGGCTTGATTTAAAGAGTTATTTCCTTAACAGGATATAACTGGGTTATCCTCAGCCAAAAGCCACGGAAAAAGTGTCGTCTACAAAGCCTTCTGATCCCCAGCAAACTATTATCAACACTTAGCAAGGTATCCCTCTTCCCACAGAGTATTGCTTCCCAGCATGGTCACTAGGGTATCTTTTCTCCCCGCAGAATCCTTCATTTGCCAAGTTTATCTCCCAACGGAGTCATCTTCTCCTACCGGTATTCTTGCAGTTATCATCCCCAGTGGAAGCAAAATCTATTCCTCAACATCAGCCCAGGATACGACTTCCCGGCACCCGTCAAGGATTTATTTTTAGACCAATATACATTCATAAACATCACATCTTCATACATTATAGCATGCATATGCATCTTACTATACGAATCTCATCAATTTTGAAGACATACAGTTCATGCCTCATAATCTTGCATACAATTATGTTTTGCCTTTTCAGGAAAAAGATCAATACAAAAATGATTACTATCAACTATTGCAATTCCTTCTAGATATAGTTTCAGATATGACCCAGATATGGTGACGTTCTGATACTGCTTCCAGATTTCCTTCTAGATATAGTTTCAGATATGACCCAGATATGGTGACGTTCTGATGCTGCTTCCAGACTTCCTTCTAGATATAGTTTCAGATATGACCCAGATATGGTGACGTTCTGATGCTGCTTCCAGACTTCCTTCTAGATATAGTTTCAGATGTAAACCAGAGACGGTGACGTTCTGATACTGCTTCCAGATTTCCTTCCAGATATAGTTTCAGATGTAAACCAGAGATGGTGACGTTCTGATACTGCTTCCAGAATTCCTTCTAGATATAGTTTCAGATATGACCCAGATATGGTGACGTTCTGATACTGCTTCCAAAATTCCTTCTAGATATAGTTTCAGATATGACCCAGATATGGTGACGTTCTGATACTGCTTCCAGATTTCCTTCTAGATATAGTTTCAGATATGACCCAGATATGGTGACGTTCTGATGCTGCTTCCAGACTTCCTTCTAGATATAGTTTCAGATATGACCCAGATATGGTGACGTTCTGATGCTGCTTCCAGACTTCCTTCTAGATATAGTTTCAGATATGACCCAGATATGGTGACGTTCTGATACTGCTTCCAGATTTCCTTCTAGATATAGTTTCAGATATGACCCAGATATGGTGACGTTCTGATACTGCTTCCAGAATTCCTTCTAGATATAGTTTCAGATATGACCCAGATATGGTGACGTTCTGATACTGCTTCCAGATTTCCTTCTAGATATAGTTCAGATATGACCCAGAGATGGTGACATTCTGATGCTACTTCCAGATTTCCTCCTAGATATAGTTTCAGATATGACCCAGATATGGTGACGTTCTGATGCTGCTTCCAGATTTCCTTCTAGATATAGTTTCAGATAAGGCCCAGATATGGTGACGTTCTGATACTGCTTCCAGATTTCCTTCTAGATATAGTTTCAGATATGACCTAGATATGGTGACGTTCTGATGCTGCTTCCAAGATTTCCTTCCAGATATAGTTTCAGATGTAAACCAGATATGGTGACGTTCTGATGCTGCTTCCAGATTTCCTTCCAGATATAGTTTCAGATGTAAACCAGATATGGTGACGTTCTGATGCTGCTTCCAGATTTCCTTCCAGATATAGTCCAGATATAAACCAGATATGGCGACATTCTGACACTTATTCCAGTTAAAGACCTTTCAAGACCTTGTCCGGTCCAGCTAAATCGACTCTCAACAGATTTTTCTGATAAAGACTCAGTAGAAGTCATCCCAGGCTATAAGTTCTTAATGGTCCCCTCTCCGACAAGTGCGTGAGGTGGTAATTCCTTTTTCAGATGTTTCCCTCTCCGACGGTGAGTGTGAGGTGATAGTCTCCTATGGTTCCCTCTCCGACGGTGAGTGAGGTGACAATTCCTTTTCCTATGATTCCCTCTCCGACGGCGAGTGAGGTGATTCCCTTTCAGATTATAATGGCCTATGGTTCTCGTTCCGATCCTGCGAAGATGGTATTTCCCGCTAAGATTTTTCTCAACGAGCGTAGTTGAAGTTAAAATCACCCAAAGTCCTCTTACCATTCATGCAAGTTAGTAACCATCCCTGGTTCATTTATCACCGTTTGAAGCTCCAAACTCAGCTCCTGTAACTAGTCAGGACACATCTATACCAAGCATCTAAAATCAGCTCCTGCAACGTGTCAGGTACTCATTTGTTCTTTTGCAGGTATGCAGGTTCTCGCAAAGGAATCTCTTACGCAATCAACATCCAGATGGCATCTATAAGCCCATCATCCTATCCCGCAATCTCCAAATGGCATCTGTTGCACCCCAAAATTTGCCCTCCCATATTCTCCAAGAAATTGCCCAGCCAAGTCACAAAATTCCCCAAGAGTTGTGCAGTCCAACTGTCTCCTATACAGCCAAAACTAGGGTTTGGGTTCTGATCAAGAAAATGAAATTTTCAAAGGCCCAATCAAGTCTCATATGCCTACAAATGTGGTCAAGCATCCTCATATCAAGTTTCAAGGCATTCAGCTCAAAATTGCACAGTCAAAACCCTAAATTGCACTACAGTCAACTGTAGGGGCAAAATGGTCATTTGACAGTCAAAAGTTCAAATTTTTGGTAAACATATCATTTTGAAGCCACAAACATCATTTGATCAATGCTTGATCATGATTCTCAAAATTTGGCTCAGAAATCATCAAAGATACAAAAGTTACTATATTTGGACAGCTGAAAAAGTCAACTGAAATTGACCAGGGCATAACTTTCACATGGATTATCATAAAAATTCCATCCAAAGCTCATTTTGAAGAGAAAGACATTTCCTACAACTCATCTTCATACTTCAAGTCCAAGAAATGCTCTCACAAAAAGTTATCAATTTCAACATTATAGGTCATTTTCAAAAGTCAACAAAAAGGGACTTTAAGTCAAAGGCCATAACTTGAGATTGGTAAATCAAAATGACATGGGACCAAAGGCATTGGTTAGAGGACTCAAAGACCTTTCCAAAATGTCCAAGAACATGAGAAAAGCTTAAAAATTGAGCAAGTTATGCCTTGTGGAAGTTGGGAAATTTTTGGATATTTTGAAAAGTCAACATTACTTCAAATGACCTAAATTTGCTAATGGGCCCATTTTTCTTCCATGATTCATCATTCCAAGCATATGCACGACCACTTGGCCCAAAGGGAGGTATTGTCTCATTTTTTATTTATTTATTTGAATTATTATTCATATTAATTCATTTAAATTATTTAAATACATGAAAAATATCTAACATGACCAAACCAATCTTTTTGTACATGTTTTAAGGTCAAGATTTCGTGCATAGGTTAATTAGGAAAGATTTGGTTTAATATGAGCATAATTGGTACAAAAACCATGTGAAAAAGATATGTAAAGATCTTAAGAAAATCAAATATGCAAAATCATTATTGCCATGGATTTGATCAAGTTTTGTTGACCTAATAGCCTCAGTACATAAGCATGATTCAAAACCTAATCCTAGGACACTCTAAGCTGCGCAAAAGAACCACATACAAACTTGGAAAAATTCCTTGAAAACAAAATTCTGAAATCATTGATAGAAGGCGATTGAAGGCACAAAACCTATTCCAAAAGCTTCCTTGGCAATCCCTGAACGTATTCCAATCAAAAATAACAACCAAAGCTCCAAGAATTGGTAGATTGAACGCAAACTGCATCAAGAAAATTGCTTAATCGTGTTTTAATTTTGAAGCATAATCATTGCATTTTTTTTATAGATTATTACTCATGGATGATTTCTGATGCTAACTGTATAATTCAATTTTGTTTTTGTGCTCCCAACGCGATTTCGCCATGTTAGTTTTCTAGGTTTTTCAGAGCTTGAATTTAGGGCTTTTGCAAAGAGAAAAAATCAAAGCTCCAGACCATGACCATTGGATTAAGCGCATTGAGACGAACATGGACCAAGCCTCGCGATTAATTTATGAACCACATAGCCCTATTCGCTATTTTCCTATAGCCTGCCTTCTGCAACGCCATAAAAACCGTGGCCATATGTTGTTGTTTCAGGAACGCGTGGAGAAGATGGAGTCGTGGCATCAAGTGATTGGCGTGTTTAAAAGTTCGCGCGCGTTTCCAAGCGTTGATCCATTTTCTTTTATAATGTTTGTTTTCTTAATATATGTAAAACGCGTTTGGTTGGCACAGCTGGTCAGAGGAAGCATTGGCAAGGCATAAGACCTGGGTTCGAGTCCCAGGTCTGTACAATTTCAATATTATTTTTCATTAACCATTCATGTGCAGCGCTTATGATAAGACATACCATATGCCTCCCTCATCCAAGCGTCCACGTGTCTATCATATTCAGATCAAAGGCACAGGATGGATGAACACGCTACAATCCCAGTCAACGTGCCACATAATACCTAGAAAAGTCAGCGAATTTCATGCTTAATGGGCCAGATCATTCAAAGTCATACCTCCATATTGGGGACCTCCACCCCCCCTGGTTTGCAAGTTTTTTTTATTTTTCTTATATCTTTTTTTTAATTATTATTTTATTTGTTTTATTGTTTTAATTTAATTCATTATTTTTACAATATATCAAAAAATGCCTAAAAAAATCAGAAAAAGATAAAAACATAATAAATTATTTTATTCCAATACTTTCATAAATAAATTAATATGTAATTATTTAGTTTAATTAGGTTGCAAATTTTAAATCCTTTTAAACAAAAATACAAAAAATATAGAATTAGGTTTAATAAATTCTTCTTATTCCTTTTTAATTTTCCCTTTTTTTTCATAATAATAATATTACTTATTTTATTTTCATTAAATTGTACATAAATTAACTTAGGTTTAATTTAGGTTATATTTTAATACTTTCATAATAAACTTAAAAATAATTAGAACTAGGTTTAACATTTTATTTTAGCTTGTTTTAATTAATTCTTTTCTTTCTATTAAACCTTAAAAAGCATAAAAAATACCCAAAAACAATTTCTTTTAATTTTAACTTTAATTCCTTATTAATTTTAATTTTGCAAAAGGGTCCAACGCCCATATTTTTAATTGTTTAATTTGCGTATTTATTTTATTGCTTAAATAATTATGTATCTCTCCCAAAGCCTTGTAACATTTAACTTTTCGCACTTTTATTTCTTTGCTTTATTTATTTTTCCGTCAAATCGGGTCCGGTTTAATTTTGGCGATGTGGACCCGCGCCATTTGTAATAGTTTAGATTTATTTTCCCGCAAATATTTTAAACTGTTAAACAAGCATGAAAGAATGTATGGACTTAAATAAAATCAAGCGTAGATCATAATGAACATGACAAGACAAAATACCAATGAAAACGACACACGAATCGCACACACCACCCCTAGGGTACGCCTCACTGTTGCCTTGCCTTCGAAAGGTGATCGTCGAGTAGAGGACGTCTTAGTAAGTCCTCATGATCCGGGAACCTGGCATGAGGGTAGCTTCTAAGGTGTCTTCCCATTGCTCTGGTGATCACCATGTCCCTACAAATTCGAATTGACCCGAACACCTCCAACGGTGGTGCTACCTACCTCTCAATGGTGGGATGGCACTACTTTAAAGGACATTTACACAGACGAATTCCTTAGGGTAGGTAGGTTCTCATGGATACTTGCTCTCTTCAAAACAAACTGAAATCTTTTCACACCAACACCTTTTCAAAAGCTTTCAAAGCAAATTTTTCAAACACTCTGACGTACGAGTCGAACTGAAATTTTTTCAAAGAAACTTTTTAAAACCCACAATTGAAAAGCAAGCAAACATTTTTGAAAACACATTGAGCAAGTATCTAAGAGCCCATGGATAACCATGGATAGAAAGGGTGCTAACACCTTCCCTTTCTATAACCTACCTCCCGAACCGAGAGCGATCTCTTTAAGGAATTTTTCTGTGCTTTTGTCCTTTCCATTTGGAGAAAATAAAAGACGGTGGCGACTCTTGCTTACCGCGACATTTCGCGAACCAGCGTTAAACAGTCAGTTCCAGATCCACCGATCACAGAACTGGAGACTCTGCTGGGGACAAACTTATAAAGTGGGGTGTACCTTAGGGCTAGCTCATAACTATGTTTTCAATTGTCTTCTTTGCTTGCTTTATTATTGTGGGTTGCTTGGGAGTTCTATAGATCCTAACCCGGATCTGGGGATACCTTTCTTAGAAAGTAGCAACAAGGCTGTGAGGGAACTGTGCGGGGTATACCGACATGGTTGAAACAGTCTGCTACGTTGATGTGGCACTTTGGTGTGTACCGGTAACCCTTGAGTTCAGTCGAGGAGAGTACGGGGCCTCCGCGTGGTGTCGTGAAGCATCAACAGACCTTAGGAACCTTAATTGAACTATCTTGGCCTCTTTAGGGTAGTGAGATAACTGACTTTGGTGCAGTCCGAGGTTGGTTGATACTCGATACTACACTCAATTGAGGGTTGCTTTCCTGGAATATTTCGGTCGCCAGTTCAGTGGCTAAATCGAAACGATGAACAATGAAAGCAATCCCGTGATATTGGGAACCTTAGAACCCGGTTACTTTGATTAGGACAGGTATGAACCCACCAACTTCAAGAGGGTACTACCCAAACCCCATGCTGGCCTTAAACCCTAAGGGCTTGTCTTGCGTGCCTTGTGTGCCTTACATGTTTGTCTTTGTAAATATCTGTGGTGTGTTTAATCATAGCATCATGACATCATCCAGCATCATATGCATTGACTAACCATTTCATGGGTTCGAATTTTCATCTTTGTTCTTGTTTTGTAGGACATGGAAACTGGTCGTAGAAAGACAATTCAAATCAGTCTTGTAAGGGTACCTCCTCAGCTTAAGGAGCTTATATCCAGGATTCCCGAGAACTCTTCATTCAGTGAAAGGCATGGAAGCCTCATCAGCTTGGTTAACACCAACATTGAGGAAGATATGATAAAGGTTCTGTTCCAATTCTTTGACCCTCTGCATCACTGTTTCACCTTCTTGGACTATTAGTTGGTACCTACATTGGAGGAGTTCTCCCGGCTCCTGAAGATCCCTATCCTTGATCAGCTACCCTTCAACGGTACAGAAAAGGAACCTAAGCTTGAAGAGATTGCTAAAGCCTTGCACCTACAGTCATCTGACCTCAAGGGACATTGGGAAGTTAGAAGTGGTATCAAAGGGTTCTTAGCCAGGTTTCTATTTGAAAAGGCCCTCGAATGTTGGAACTCCCTTGACTTGCAAGCTTTTGAAGAAGTTGTGGCCCTCCTTGTCTATGGTTTGGTGTTGTTCCCTAACCCAGATCAGCTCATTGATATCAGTGCTGTTCAGATCTTTATGTCCAGGAATCCTATACCTACGTTGCTGGGAGACATCCTTCACTCATGTTACACTCGAACCATGAGAAAAAGAGGTGTCCTTATGTGTTGCACTCCTCTCCTGGGAAGGTGGTTTATTTCACACCTTCCACAATCTGTCTTGAAGAATGAGCGGGGTTTGAGATGGTCACAACGGTTGATGACTCTTACACATGAAGATATACATTGGTGCCCTAGGTCCAGAGAAGATGTCACTATCATTGATCGTTGCGGAGAGTACCCTAATGTTCCTTTACTTGGAATCAGAGGAGGTATTACTTATAGCCCATGCCTGGCTTGGAGACAGTTTGGTTATGCTCGGAAGGATGGTCCTCATGACATGTTAGTTCCTGACATAGTTTTTGACTTCGACAACGATACTCAAGGACTTCGCCAGAGATTCATCAGAGCCTGGAGGATGCCAAGTAGGATAGACAGCAAGACACTGGGGCACAGGAACTCCATCCCTTTGGAGCTTTACCTCAAGTGGGTACGAGCTCGCTCCCAGAAGTTAGTAATGCCTTATCCTCACATGCTCCCAGTAATCAAAGAACCAGTCTTGGAAGGGGAAGTGTCCTACACTATTCAACACCCTGATATGCCCACATCCTGGGAAGAGATGCAGAAGAGCTGGATCCAGCTTAAGGAGGAAAGGAGTTCTCTTGAGACTAGTCTGCATGCCAGCGAAAAGAAGGTCCTGGAGCTCACTCGCCTGTTGCATGAGGAGAGGAATCTCAACACCTACATAGCTCCAAAGAGGATGCGCAGTGTATTTTGGGATTGATTTGATTTTTGTACTTTTGCCCATGAGGCTCTGATGTATTAAACAATGATTTCCTTAATGATAACGTGTGTTCCTTTTTGCCTACAACAAATTTGAACTTTCGAACCCTTGAATGCATTGCATACGCATTTCATACATCATGTGCATAGCAGGTTTTTCCCCTTTTCAGGTTGCTTACAGTTCTTCGCTGTTTATTTTAGCATCATGAATCCCGAATCTGCATCAACTGAGACATCAATCAAGGCTCTTCAGGTGCAGAATGCACAATTCCAAGAATTAATCAAGGGTCTGGCTAAAGGCCAAGAAGAACTGAAGGCTATGCTCCTGAAGAAGGAGAAGAAGAAGAAGAGAAGAACTGTTCTGTTCAACTCGGGCCGAAGGTTCGGCAATACTCTGCAGCATGAAGAGGCTGGTTCTTCTGTTGGCAAGAGTCCTTCTCAGGCAGAAGTAAAGGTCCCTAGTCCGGTAGTCTCCGACAACGAGACGGATTTTGATGAAGAGCAGTACCCTCCTGCAGATGACAGGTACAAACACCTGGAGGACAGGTTGAAGGCTATGGAGGTTCAACAGGTACCCGGGCTAGATTTCGGAGATCTGGGTTTGTCGACTGGTGTGATTATCCCCCATAAGTTCAAAGCACCATCCTTCTCCAAGTATGACGGGGCGTCTTGTCCCAAGCTGCACTTAAGGTCCTATGTTCGGAAAATTCAGCCGTACTCTGCGGATAAGAATTTATGGATCCACTTCTTCCAGGAGAGTCTTTCAGGGACTCATCTCGAATGGTTCTATCAGCTGGATGGGACCAAGGTTTGTAACTGGGAGGAGTTGGCTACTGCTTTCTACAAGCAGTATCAATATAATGCCGACCTTGCCCCCACACGTACCCAACTCCAGGGTATGGCGTTAGGTGCAAGCGAAGGTTTTAAGGAGTACGCTCAGAAGTGGAGAGACCTGGCTGGCAGGGTGCAGCCACCATTGACTGATCGGGAGCTGGTTGACATGTTCTTGGGGACCCTGTCTGGGCCATTTTTCAACCATCTCATTGGGAATTCTTCTGCTGGGTTCACTGATTTGATCTTGACTGGAGAGAGAATTGAAGCTGGGCTGAAATCTGGGAAGATTGCGAAGGGTGCATCATCTAGTTCGGAAAAGAAACCATTCAAGAAGGAGTCTAGTGCCGTGTATGGTTCCAGGAAATCAGAGAGACCTGAGCACCGCCAATCTGTCAGTGCGGTGATGATTGCTAAGCCTGCTGCCGCTCCTCGGCCAAACAATTCCCAAAGGGCTGAAAGACCCCGGAGGGAGTTTACCCGGTTAAACATGACCCTATCGCAGATCCTGCCACAGTTGCTCTCAACCAATTTGGTGACTGTCAGGGAGGCTCCAAAGTTCCCAAATACAACATCTCCCAAGTACAATCCGAATGCTCGTTGTGCCTACCATTCAGAAAGCCCGGGGCACTCTACCGATGACTGTTGGGCACTAAAGAACAAGCTACAGGACCTCATTGACGCTAAGGAGGTACAGTTTGAGGCATCTGACAAGCCCAACGTAGTGACAGCTCCCCTGCCTGCTCATGGAGTTAATGCTATCGGGGATGAAGAGGAAGTTGATGAAGCTGAGTTTGATAGCTGGATTTACCCGGCAACTGACGGTGGACTTAACAATTGGAGCGCAAAGGACAACCTCCCTGTTTCTTTTGTTACTAAGTAATGAATTCCTATGTTTTGTTATTTTGTAATAAACAATGATAAACTCTATGGCCCGGTGTCTTACCCGAGGCACTGTGGTTCTATTTGTGAGGGTATACAAACTGTCATTTTATACATCATGAATGAAAATCTTGGACGTATTTTTCGCATTGCAAATATTGTGTTCCTTTTCTGTCTTTCTTTTCCTTTACATAATTTTCAAAAACAGCTGTATTTACACACACACTCACTCATACAGGTTCCAATCCACTCTGGATCTTACTGATAACAACTCTGCTACTGCCAATTATGACTTCGAAAATCCGATCAACTTAGCCGAAGACGAAGGTGAAGATGATTGCGAAGTGCCTGGCGAGCTTGCAAGATTGTTGCTTCAGGAAGAGAGGGCAATTCAACCCCATGAAGAGCCAGTGGAAACCATAAACTTGGGTACTGAGGCAGACAGGAAAGAGGTAAAGATTGGTGCCAACCTAGAGCTCAGCGTGAAGCAACGGTTAACCAAGATGTTACATGACTATATGGAGATCTTTGCCTGGTCCTACGAAGACATGCCCGGGTTGGATACCGATATTGTCGTCCATCACTTGCCGACTAAGGAAGACTGCCCTCCAGTTAAACAAAAGGTCCGTCGGATGCGTCCAGAGATGTCCGAGAAGATTAAAGCCGAGGTTATGAAACAGTTTGATGCCGGGTTCCTTGCAGTAACTTCTTACCCTCAATGGGTTGCTAATGTGGTTTCGGTACCTAAAAAGGACGGTAAGGTCAGAATGTGTGTCGATTACAGGGATCTGAACAGGGCCAGCCCCAAAGATGACTTCCCTTTACCTCACATTGATGTCCTGGTTGACAACACAGCTCAGCACAAAGTATTCTCTTTCATGGATGGCTTTTCGGGTTACAATCAGATCAAGATGGCACCTGAAGACATGGAAAAGACTACGTTTGTTACTCAGTGGGGCACCTTCTGTTACAAGGTCATGCCATTCGGATTAAAGAACGCTGGGGCAACCTACCAACGTGCCATGGTCGCCTTATTTCATGACATGATCCATCATGAGATCGAAGTGTATGTTGACGACATGATTGCGAGGTCCCAGACTGAGGAAGAGCATCTAGATCATCTGCAGAAATTGTTTGACCGGTTGAAACTGTACAAGCTGAGATTGAACCCGAACAAGTGCACCTTCGGGGTAAGATCTGGGAAGTTGCTAGGCTTCGTGGTCAGTGATAAAGGTATTCAAGTGGACCCTGCTAAAGTCAAAGCTATTCAAGAGATGCCAGTTCCTAAGACAGAGAAGGAAGTCAGAGGCTTTTTAGGACGCCTGAATTATATTGCTCGGTTCATCTCACATCTGACTGCTACCTGTGAGCCAATCTTCAAGCTGCTGAAGAAAGATCAGGTAGTACGTTGGAACGATGAATGTCAGGCTGCTTTTGACAGAATCAAAGAGTATCTCCAAGAACCACCTATCCTTATGCCACCGGTTGAAGGGAGACCTCTGATACTATACCTGACAGTACTTGACAACTCAATGGGGTGTGTGCTGGGGCAGCATGACGAGTCCGGCCGAAAAGAGCATGCCATTTATTACCTTAGCAAAAAGTTTACCGACTGTGAGACCCGATACTCACTGCTTGAGAAAACTTGCTGCGCTTTGGTATGGGCTGCTCGCTGGCTGAGACAGTATATGCTGACTCAAACTACCTTGTTGATCTCAAAGATGGATCCGATAAAATACATATTCGAAAAGCCTGCTCTGTCTGGGAGAATTGCAAGATGGCAAATGATCTTGACGGAATACGACATTCAGTACACAACCCAGAAAGCCATCAAGGGAAGTGTATTGGCAGACCACTTAGCTCATCAAGCTGTAGATGACTACCAATCAATGAACTTCGAGTTTCCGGATGAAAGCATCATGATAGTAACAGATTGTGAAGTACCTGGACCGGATGAAGGACCTGAGCCAGGATCCCGATGGTCTATGCACTTTGATGGAGCCTCCAATGCTTTGGGAAATGGTATCGGCGCCATAATCATATCTCCACAAGGTACTCATACTCCACTCACTGCCCGGCTGTGTTTCAACTGTACCAACAATATGGCGGAGTATGAGGCGTGCATCATGGGTCTTCAAGCTGCGATCGACCTAAGGATCAAATTTCTAAGTGTCTTCGGAGATTCCGCTCTTGTGATCAATCAGATCAAAGGAGAGTGGGATACGAAACATCCAAACTTGATTCCTTACAGAGAATGTGTGTTGACCCTGATTCCCCACTTCACAGAGATAACCTTTGAGCACTTTCCAAGAGAAGAGAATCAGTTAGCGGACGCGTTAGCTACAATGTCTTCAATGTTCAAGGTCAAATGGGATAATGAGGCTCCCCGGATCATCATCTGGAAACTGGACGAACCGGCATACTGTTGTGATCTCGAAACTGAATTGGTGACTGAGAAGCCTTGGTACCACGAAGTGAAGAGATATCTGGAAGCTCAGGAATACCCTGAAGGTGCATCTGTCAACGATAAGAAATTCCTGAGGAGGTTTGCAGCCAAGTTCTTCCTAAGCAACGGCATCTTGTACAAGCGAAACCATGATTCAACCTTACTGCGTTGTATGGATAAGACTGAAGCAGAAAGAATCATGGAAGAGCTACATGAAGGGACCTTTGGTACACATTCCAGTGGATATACAATGGCTAAAAAGATCCTACGGGCAGGATATTATTGGTCCACAATGGAAGCCGACTGCTACCAACATTCCAGGACATGCCACAAGTGCCAGATCTATGCAGATAAGGTGCATGTTCCTCCGGTTCCCTTGAATGTTCTGACTGCGCCTTGGCCGTTCGCAATGTGGGGCATAGACATGATCGGCGAGATAAAACCTACGGCATCTAATGGACATCGCTTCATCCTAGTGGCGATTGATTATTTTACGAAGTGGGTTGAGGCAGCATCCTACGCTACAGTAACCAAGACTGTTGTGGCACGGTTTATTCGGCACAATCTGATCTGTCGGTACGGCGTCCCTGAGCGGATTATTACAGACAACGGTACCAATCTGAACAATAAGATGATTGCTGAGCTTTGCGAACAGTTCAAGATACAACACCATAATTCTTCTCCTTACAGACCGAAGATGAATGGGGCTGTAGAAGCAGCAAATAAGAACATCAAGAAGATCGTGCAGAAAATGACAGGGACTTATAAAGATTGGCACAAGATGTTACCGTTCGCTCTGCATGGGTACCGTACCTCAGCCAGGACGTCAACCAGGGCAACTCCTTTCTCTCTGGTTTATGGCATGGAGGCAGTCTTGCCGATCGAAGTACAAATTCCCTCTCTCCGGATAATGAAGGATGCAAATCTGAACGAAGATGATTGGATCCAGACACGACTTGATCAACTCAACCTCATTGACGAAAAGAGACTTGCTGCTATCTGTCATGGTCAGACGTACCAAAAACGAATGATCAGGGCATTTAACAAAAAGGTCAGACCACAGGAATATCAAGTTGGGGATCTGGTGATCAAGCGAATCATCCTTCCTCAGAGTGATCCAAGGGGCAAATGGACCCCTACGTATGAAGGGCCATTTGTGGTTAAGCATGTGTTCTCAGGAGGAGCAATGATATTAACCAATATGGATGGTGACGACCTTCTTCACCCCGCCAATGCAGACATAGTTAAAAAATACTACGCATGAAAAAGACCCGCTAGGCTGACATGCCTAGGCAAAAATTAGGGCTTCCCGTCGAACCAAAAGGGTTCGGGCAAAATGAAGGGATGAAAATGGAAAAATCTGTACACCCGGCAAGTCGAAAACCTGAAAAGGCGGCTTGGGAAAAAATGGGTATCCCGGTGGACCGAAAACCTGAAAGGGTGGTCCAGGCAAAAATTAGGGATAAAAGCGTAATACTATGTCTAATTGGATCACTTTGCATCCAGAATCCGGTATCTACATCAAGTTCAGACGGCATCGATCAGTCAGCTTCACCTTCAACCAAGGTCATCAAGTGATGAGACGCTCAGAGTTATAAAGGCAATAGCAGAGTTGAAACCCAGTGAGATCATTCACTCCACACAGCTGTTTTATTTTATTTTGTACAAAACTTGTATAAACTCTTTTGTTCGGCGGCGTACCTCTTACTAGGACGTCAGCCTCTTGTACACAAAACGCCTATTCGGGCCATTCAAAAAAAATCAATACAAATATATTTTCAGTTAAACGTGCCAAGTGTTTTTTCTTTTTCTGTTTTGTTTTGCGAAGAACGTCCAAGGTTCAATTTGTGATATATGCATTGACAATAGTTTGCTAACTCATAAATATTTGCATACGAAACAAAGGAATTAATTGCAGGTGACACTAGAAACAGGGGCAATAAAGAGTTGTCTAAACAATCCAATTGTTCTATCCTCCAAGGTACCAAGGTAGGTCCAGCTAAAGAGCATGACCAGTATGCCTAAAATTCCCCAGAGAGTGAGCCAACAACAATACATTCTTCTCCAAGCTATTATCAGATTATCAAGGAAATTGAGCATCCTCCCGTAGATCTCAACTTCCCCAGCAGCAGTATACATATTCATAACAAGCATCCCCGACAGTCTTGACCTAAAGATTGTTCCCAGGCGGTATACCAGATATTCAAAGGAATCACTTCCCCAGCATATCAAAACTCCCCAGGAGAGTCCAATCCAATTTCCCCAAGAAAGTTGGAATTCATACCCCCAAGCAGTAAGCTTATCCCCAGTAGATTCTGGAAGCTTATTCCCCTCGCAGAACACGAACGCGTCGTCCGGCTTGATTTAAAGAGTTATTTCCTTAACAGGATATAACTGGGTTATCCTCAGCCAAAAGCCATGGAAAGAGCGTCCCCGACGAAGTCTTCTTGCCCCCAGCGAAGTCTATCAACACTTCCAATACAACAAAGACATCCTCAGCAAGTCATTCTCAATAATTCAGCAAAGCATCTCTCTCCCCACAGAGTATTGCTTCCCAGCATGGTCGTCAGAGTATCTTTTCTCCCTGCAGAATCTTCCATTTGCCAAGTTTATTCCTCAACGGAGTCATCTTCTCCTACCGGTATTCTTGCAACTATCATCCCCAGCGGAAGTAAAAGCTTATTCTCCAACATCAGCCAAGGATATGGCTTCCCAGCACCCGTCAAGGATTTACTTTCCTAGACGAAAACATATTCATAAAACATCACATACATCATTATAGCATGCATAGACGCATCATATCATACAAATCTCATTTATATTGAGAACATCATCGCTTGATCCATATCATGCATTGCATATGACTGACCTTTACCTTTCAGGAAAGATGCAGTTAAATTCTCAAAACATATTTCAAAGCCTTCTCTAGTCCAGCTAAATCGATTCGCAACAGATTTTTCTGATAAAGACTCAGCAGAACCTATGGTCCCCTCTCCGACAAGTGCGTGAGGTGGTAATTCCTTCTTCAGATGTTTCCCTCTCCGACGATGAGTGTGAGGTGATAGTCTCCTATGGTTCCCTCTCCGACGGTGTGTGAGGTGGTAAGTCCTGTTCAGATGTTTCCCTCTCCGACGATGAGTGTGAGGTGATAGTCTCCTATGGTTCCCTCTCCGACGGTGTGTGAGGTGGTAAGTCCTTTTTAAGATGTTCCCCTCTCCGACGATGAGTGTGAGGTGATAGTCTCCTATGGTCCCCTCTCCGACGGTGTGTGAGGTGGTAAGTCCTCTTCAGATGTTTCCCTCTCCGACGATGAGTGTGAGGTGATAGTATCCTATGGTCCCCTCTCCGACAAGTGCGTGAGGTGGTAATTCCTTTTTTAGATGTTTCCCTCTCTGACGATGAGTGTGAGGTGATAGTCTCCTATGGTCCCCTCTCCGACAAGTGCGTGAGGTGGTAATTCCTTCTTCAGATGTTTCCCTCTCCGACGATGAGTGTGAAGTGATAGTCTCCTATGGTCCCCTCTCCGACAAGTTCGTGAGGTGGTAATTCCTTTTTCAGATGTTTCCCTCTCCGACGATGAGTGTGAAGTGATAGTCTCCTATGGTCCCCTCTCCGACGGTGTGTGAGGTGGTAAGTCCTTTTCAGATGTTTCCCTCTCCGACGATGAGTGTGAGGTGATAGTCTCTTATGGTTCCCTCTCCAACGGCGAGTGAGGTGACAATTCCTTTTCCTATGATGCCCTCTCCAACGGCGAGTGAGGTGATTCCCTTTCAGATTATAATGGCCTATGGTTCTAGTTCCGATCCTGCGAAGATGGTATTCTCGCCAAGATTTTTCTCAACGAGCGTTGTTGAAGTTAAAATCATCCAAGGTTCTCTTATCATTCATGCTAAAGCAGTAACCATCCCTGGTTCATTCATCACTGTTTGAAGCTCCAGACTCAGCTCCTGTAACCAGTCAGGACACATCTATACCAAGCATCTGAAAACCAACTCCTGCAACGTGTCAGGTACTCATTTGTTCTTTTGCAGGTATGCAGGTACTCGCTAAGGAATCTCCTACGCGATCAACATCCAGATGGCATCTATAAGCCCATCATCCTATCCAGCAATCTCTAAATGGCATCTATAAGCCCATTCCATCATCGCACTGCTACTATGTGAGCGCAAATTTCTGGGCACTCTATTGTCCAATCATCTTCTACCCTCGGATTACGAAAGGCACGTCAGCCAATCTGCATCCTCAGGTCTAAGAAGATTGAACAGGGGCAACTGTTGCACCCCAAAATTTGCCCTCCCATATTCTCCAAGAAATTGTCCAGCCAAGTCACAAAATTCCCCAAGAGTTGTGCAGTCCAACTGTCTCCTATACAGCCAAAACTAGGGTTTGGGTTCTGATCAAGAAAATGAAATTTTCAAAGGCCCAATCAAGTCTCATATGCCTACAAATGTGGTCAAGCATCCTCATATCAAGTTTCAAGGCATTCAGCTCAAAATTGCACAGTCAAAACCCTAAATTGCACTACAGTCAACTGTAGGGGCAAAATGGTCATTTGACAGTCAAAAGTTCAAATTTTTGGTCAACATATCATTTTGAAGCCACAAACATCATTTTATCAATGCTTGATCATGATTCTCAAAATTTGGCTCAGAAATCATCAAAGATACAAAAGTTACTATATTTGGACAGCTGAAAAAGTCAACTGAAATTGACCAGGGCATAACTTTCACATGGATTATCAGAAAAATTCCATCCAAAGCTCATTTTGAAGAGAAAGACATTTCCTACAACTCATCTTCATACTTCAAGTCCAAGAAATGCTCTCACAAAAAGTTATCAATTTCAACATTATAGGTCATTTTCAAAAGTCAACAAAAAGGGACTTTAAGTCAAAGGCCATAACTTGAGATTGGTAAATCAAAATGACATGGGACCAAAGGCATTGGTTAGAGGACTCAAATACCTTTCCAAAATGTCCAAGAACATGAGAAAAGCTTAAAAATTGAGCAAGTTATGCCTTGTGGAAGTTGGGAAATTTTTGGATATTTTGAAAAGTCAACATTACTTCAAATGACCTAAATTTGCTAATGGGCCCATTTTTCTTCCATGATTCATCATTCCAAGCATATGCACGACCACTTGGCCCAAAGGGAGGTATTGTCTCATTTTTTATTTATTTATTTGAATTATTATTCATATTAATTCATTTAAATTATTTAAATACATGAAAAATATCTAACATGACCAAACCAATCTTTTTGTACATGTTTTAAGGTCAAGATTTCGTGCATAGGTTAATTAGGAAAGATTTGGTTTAATATGAGCATAATTGGTACAAAAACCATGTGAAAAAGATATGTAAAGATCTTAAGAAAATCAAATATGCAAAATCATTATTGCCATGGATTTGATCAAGTTTTGTTGACCTAATAGCCTCAGTACATAAGCATGATTCAAAACCTAATCCTAGGACACTCTAAGCTGCGCAAAAGAACCACATACAAACTTGGAAAAATTCCTTGAAAACAAAATTCTGAAATCATTGATAGAAGGCGATTGAAGGCACAAAACCTATTCCAAAAGCTTCCTTGGCAATCCCTGAACGTATTCCAATCAAAAATAACAACCAAAGCTCCAAGAATTGGTAGATTGAACGCAAACTGCATCAAGAAAATTGCTTAATCGTGTTTTAATTTTGAAGCATAATCATTGCATTTTTTTTATAGATTATTACTCATGGATGATTTCTGATGCTAACTGTATAATTCAATTTTGTTTTTGTGCTCCCAACGCGATTTCGCCATGTTAGTTTTCTAGGTTTTTCAGAGCTTGAATTTAGGGCTTTTGCAAAGAGAAAAAATCAAAGCTCCAGACCATGACCATTGGATTAAGCGCATTGAGACGAACATGGACCAAGCCTCGCGATTAATTTATGAACCACATAGCCCTATTCGCTATTTTCCTATAGCCTGCCTTCTGCAACGCCATAAAAACCGTGGCCATATGTTGTTGTTTCAGGAACGCGTGGAGAAGATGGAGTCGTGGCATCAAGTGATTGGCGTGTTTAAAAGTTCGCGCGCGTTTCCAAGCGTTGATCCATTTTCTTTTATAATGTTTGTTTTCTTAATATATGTAAAACGCGTTTGGTTGGCACAGCTGGTCAGAGGAAGCATTGGCAAGGCATAAGACCTGGGTTCGAGTCCCAGGTCTGTACAATTTCAATATTATTTTTCATTAACCATTCATGTGCAGCGCTTATGATAAGACGTACCATATGCCTCCCTCATCCAAGCGTCCACGTGTCTATCATATTCAGATCAAAGGCACAGGATGGATGAACACGCTACAATCCCAGTCAACGTGCCACATAATACCTAGAAAAGTCAGCGAATTTCATGCTTAATGGGCCAGATCATTCAAAGTCATACCTCCATATTGGGGACCTCCACCCCCCCTGGTTTGCAAGTTTTTTTTATTTTTCTTATATCTTTTTTTTAATTATTATTTTATTTGTTTTATTGTTTTAATTTAATTCATTATTTTTACAATATATCAAAAAATGCCTAAAAAAATCAGAAAAAGATAAAAACATAATAAATTATTTTATTCCAATACTTTCATAAATAAATTAATATGTAATTATTTAGTTTAATTAGGTTGCAAATTTTAAATCCTTTTAAACAAAAATACAAAAAATATAGAATTAGGTTTAATAAATTCTTCTTATTCCTTTTTAATTTTCCCTTTTTTTTCATAATAATAATATTACTTATTTTATTTTCATTAAATTGTACATAAATTAACTTAGGTTTAATTTAGGTTATATTTTAATACTTTCATAATAAACTTAAAAATAATTAGAACTAGGTTTAACATTTTATTTTAGCTTGTTTTAATTAATTCTTTTCTTTCTATTAAACCTTAAAAAGCATAAAAAATACCCAAAAACAATTTCTTTTAATTTTAACTTTAATTCCTTATTAATTTTAATTTTGCAAAAGGGTCCAACGCCCATATTTTTAATTGTTTAATTTGCGTATTTATTTTATTGCTTAAATAATTATGTATCTCTCCCAAAGCCTTGTAACATTTAACTTTTCGCACTTTTATTTCTTTGCTTTATTTATTTTTCCGTCAAATCGGGTCCGGTTTAATTTTGGCGATGTGGACCCGCGCCATTTGTAATAGTTTAGATTTATTTTCCCGCAAATATTTTAAACTGTTAAACAAGCATGAAAGAATGTATGGACTTAAATAAAATCAAGCGTAGATCATAATGAACATGACAAGACAAAATACCAATGAAAACGACACACGAATCGCACACACCACCCCTAGGGTACGCCTCACTGTTGCCTTGCCTTCGAAAGGTGATCGTCGAGTAGAGGACGTCTTAGTAAGTCCTCATGATCCGGGAACCTGGCATGAGGGTAGCTTCTAAGGTGTCTTCCCATTGCTCTGGTGATCACCATGTCCCTACAAATTCGAATTGACCCGAACACCTCCAACGGTGGTGCTACCTACCTCTCAATGGTGGGATGGCACTACTTTAAAGGACATTTACACAGACGAATTCCTTAGGGTAGGTAGGTTCTCATGGATACTTGCTCTCTTCAAAACAAACTGAAATCTTTTCACACCAACACCTTTTCAAAAGCTTTCAAAGCAAATTTTTCAAACACTCTGACGTACGAGTCGAACTGAAATTTTTTCAAAGAAACTTTTTAAAACCCACAATTGAAAAGCAAGCAAACATTTTTGAAAACACATTGAGCAAGTATCTAAGAGCCCATGGATAACCATGGATAGAAAGGGTGCTAACACCTTCCCTTTCTATAACCTACCTCCCGAACCGAGAGCGATCTCTTTAAGGAATTTTTCTGTGCTTTTGTCCTTTCCATTTGGAGAAAATAAAAGACGGTGGCGACTCTTGCTTACCGCGACATTTCGCGAACCAGCGTTAAATAGTCAGTTCCAGATCCACCGATCACAGCATCTATAAGCCCATTCCCATCATCACACTGCTACTATGTGAGCGCAAATTTCTGGGCACTCTAGTGTCCAATCATCTTCTACCCTCGGATTACGAAAGGCACGTCCGCCAATCTGCATCCTCGGGTCTAAGAAGATTGAACAGGGGCAACTGTTGTACCCCAAAATTTGCCCTCCCATATTCCTCAAGAAATTGCCAAGCCAAGTCACAAAATTCCCCAAGGGTTGCACAGTGCAAAGGTCTCCTATACAGTCAAAACTAGGGTTTGGGTTCTGATCAAGAAAATGAAGTTTTCAAAGGCCCAATCAAGTCTCACATGCCTACAAATGTGGTCAAGCATCTTCATATCAAGTTTCAAGGCATTCAGCTCAAAAATTGCACAGTCAAAACCCTAAATTGCACTACAGTCAACTGTAGGGGCAAAATGGTCATTTGACAGTCAAAAGTTCAAATTTTTGGTCAACATATCATTTTGAAGCCACAAACATAATTTGATCAATGCTTGATCATGATTCTCAAAATTTGGCTCAGAAATCATCAAAGATGCAAAAGTTTCCTTATTTGGACAGTTGAAAAAGTCAACTGAAATTGACCAGGGCATAACTTTCACATGGATTATCAGAAAAATTCCATCCAAAGCTCATTTTGAAGAGAAAGACATTTCCTACAACTCATCTTCATACTTCAAGTCCAATAAATTCTCTCACAAAAAGTTATCAATTTCAACATTATAGGTCATTTTCAAAAGTCAACAAAAAGGGACTTTAAGTCAAAGGCCATAACTTGAGATTGGTAAATCAAAATGACATGGGACCAAAGGCATTGGTTAGAGGACTCAAAGACATTTCCAAAATGTCCAAGAACTTGAGAAAAGCTTAAAAATTGAGCAAGTTATGCCTTGTGGAAGTTGGGAAATTTTTGGATATTTTGAAAAGTCAACTTTGATCCAAATAACCTAAAATTGCTAATGGGCCTATTTTTCTTCCATGATTCATCATTCTAAGCATATGCACGACCACTTGGCCCAAATGGAAGTATTTTCTCATTTTTTATTTATTTATTTGAATTATTATTTATATTAATTCATTTAAATCATTAAAATATATGAAAAATATCTAATATGCCTTAACAAATCTTTTTATACAGGTTTTGCCATCAAGATTTCGTGCATAGGTCAAATAGGAAAGAATTGGATTGATTTGAGCATAATTGACACAAAGAACACTTGAAAAAAAGATTGAAAAAGATCCTTAAAATCAAATTTCCAAAAATCATTATGGCAAGAGATTTGATTGAATTTTGTTAACCTAATAGCTTCAGTACAAATGCTAGATGAGAACCCTAATCACAGGAGACTAGAAGCTGCGCAAGAAACACATTTGCAAACTTGAAAAAATTGCCATAAAACTCAAATCTGAAAACGTTGTTAGAGGTCGATTCAAAGCATAATATTGGTTTCAATAGCTTGCCAAGGTTGCTCTGAACACATTCCAATCCCAAACATCCATCAACACGCCAAGAACTGGTATATTGAACTCAAACTGTATCAAGAAAATTCCATTATCGTGTTTCATGTTTTAAGCATTTTGACAGCATTTTGTTCATAGATTCTTGTTCCTCAGTTGATTCTAAAGCTAACCAATGCATTTAATTTGATTATTACGCTGTATATACGAATATGCCATGAGTGAATTTTAGGGTTTTCAGAAGTTGGAATTAGGGATTCTTAAAAGAGGAAAAATTGGGATTCCAAACCACCACCATTCAAACCAGAAAGCTTGGACGAAGAAGATGCAACAATCGCGCTGAATTTATGTTCAAGGATAGCCTAATCGCTATTTTCTCAAAACGTGTCTAAAACAACGAGTCTAAAACCGTTGCAATACATTCTTGTTTCAGAAAAAAAAGAAAATACGCGAGGAAGACGATGTGTTGGCAAATACTGGTTGGCTCATTTAAATCAGCGCGCGTTTTTGTGTTTTTTAGTGGCCACTAACCAATTTTTATTTTTGTTATTTATTCGTTGTTGTATATACAAAGTGTGCGTTGAGATCAGCTGGCAAGCGTGAGGTTTGACAAAGCGTATGACTTGGGTTCGAGTCCCAGGTCTGGATTAGTTTCAATATTATTTTTCCACGTATGTTCATATGCAGGCTCAGTAAGGTGGTTCACCATACACCTTCATTATCCAACGTCCACGCGTCCTGGGAAATCAGATCAAGGGCATGGATCTCAAGAACACGTTACACCCTGGTCAACGCATCCACACGCTATTCAGAAAAATCAAATGGATCAAAGCTTGTTGGGCTAGAACTTTTGAATCAACACCTCACAATTGGGGCCTGAACCCCCCCTGGTTTGCCTTCTCTATATTTTTTTTATTTTATTTTCAATTATGATTTTGTTTTCTTTATTTGTTTAAATTAATTAATTATTCTTACAAAAATTATAAAATACACAAAAAAAATCAGAAAAAGAGCAAAATATAATATTTATTTATTTCAATATTTTTTATAAATAAATTCACATGTAAATATTTAGTTTTAATTAGGTTGCAATTTTAATCCTTTTTAACAAAAATATAAAAAATGTAGAACTAGGTTTAATTGATAATTTTTATTTCCTTTTAACTTTTCCTTTTTTCATCATAATATTATTTATTTATTTATTGTTATAATTAAATTGTACATAAAAAACTTAGGTTTAATTTAGGTTAAATTTTAATACTTTCATAATAAATTTAAAAACCATTAGAATTAGGGTTTAGTTAATTTTAAATTGATTTCTTTTTTTTCTATTAAATCCAAAGAACATAAAAATACCAAAAAAACATTTTCTTTTAATTTTAATTTTAATTCCTTATTAATTTAATTTTGCAAAAGGGTCCAACGCCCATGTTCTTAATTTTATTTAATTTCGCATATTTATTTTATGTCATTTAAATAATCATGTATCTCTCCCAAACCTTTGTAACATTTACTTCTCGCACTTTTTACTTTGCTTTATTTATTTTTTCCGTCAAATCGGGTCCGGTTTAATTTTGGCGATGTGGACCCGCGCCATTTGTAATAGCTTAGAATTTACTTTTTCCGCAAATATTTTTAACCGTTAACAAAAAAGCATGAAAGAATGTATGGCCTTAAATAAAATCAAGCGTAGATCACAATGAACATGACAAGATAAAATAACTGAATCTGACACACAAATCACACACCACCCCTAGGGTACGCCTCACTGTTGCCTTGCCTCGAAAGGTGATCGTCGAGTAGAGGATGTCTTAGTAAGTCCTCATGATCCGGGAACCTGGCATGAGGGTAGCTTCTAGGGTGTCTTCCTATTGCTCCGGTGATCACCATGTCCCGAACCTCGAATTGACCCGAACACCTCCAACGGTGGTGCTACCTATCTCTCAATGGTGGGATGGCACTACCTTAAGGACATCTACACAGCTTAATTCCTTAGGGTAGGTAGGATCTCGTAGATACTTGCTCTAAATTTCAAAACAAAACAAAATACTTTTCACACCAACACATTTTCAAAAAGCTTTCAAAGCAATTTTTCAAACACTCTGACACAAGAGTCGATCTGAAACTTTCAAAGAAACTTTTTTAAACCCACATTGAAAAGCAAACAAACCATTTTGAAAACACATTGAGCAAGTGTCTAAGAGCCCATGGATAACCATGGATAGAAAGGGTGCTAACACCTTCCCTTTCTATAACCTACCTCCCGAACCGAGAGCAATCTCTATAAGGAATTTTTCTGTGCTTTTGTTCTTTCCATTTGGAGAAAATAAAAGACGGTGGCGACTCTTGCTTCCGCGACATTTCGCGAACCAGCGTTAAACAGTCAGTTCCAGATCCACCGATCACAGAACTGGCGACTCTGCTGGGGACTTATCTTATAAAGTGGGGTGTACCTTAGGATTAAGATCACTGTGTTTTCAATTGTCTTCTTTGCTTGCTTTATTATTGTGGGTTGCTTGGGAGCTCTATAGATCCTAACCCGGATCTGGGGATACCCTGTTTAGGTAGCATAATCTGTGAGGGACCTGTCCGGCGTATACCGACATGGGTGAAGCAGTGGCTACGTTGGTGTGGTGCCTTGGTCTGTACCGATATCCCTCGTGTTGAAACGGGGAGAATATGGGTCTTCCAAGGAGTCATCAAGCACCAACAGACCTTAGAACCTTAAATGACCCAACTTGGCCATTAGAACAGTAGCAGTATGCTACGCCCATTGAGGCTAAACTCTCGTGATGGTTCTGGCCGCAAGAAAAGATTGCGATGCTGGAGTTATGACCGATTGAGGGTAGTCAATGATATTGGGATCCTCTAAGAACCCGGTTACTTTGATAGGACAGGTATGAACCAACAAACTGAAAGAGGGTAATACCTATACCTCATGCTGGCCTAAACTCTAAGTGCTTCTCTTGTGTGACTTGTGTGCCTTCGTACTTGACTAATTGCATGCGTGTTATCTGACACATAAGCTACTTGCAGGTTTTGTTTATAGTCCTTAACTGGGACTCATAACAGGGCTTACTAAGTTTCTTGCAGGTTTTGTTTATAGTCCTTAATTAGGACTCATAACGGAGCGTATTGAGTTTCTTGCAGGTTTTGTTTATAGTCCTTAACTAGGACTCATGACAGGGTTTACTAGATCTCTTGCAGGTTTTGTTTATAGCCCTTAATTGGGACTCATAAAAAAGTATACTGAATTTCTTGCAGGT
The DNA here is from genome assembly GCA_948472305.1 of Vicia faba. Taxonomy (NCBI): domain Eukaryota; kingdom Viridiplantae; phylum Streptophyta; class Magnoliopsida; order Fabales; family Fabaceae; genus Vicia; species Vicia faba. The sequence continues at coordinate 1,631,889,252 of OX451739.1, read as the reverse complement.
TCTGTTTATAGTCCTTAATTGGGACTCATAACAGGGTTTACCTACATCACCCCATGCATAGCATGACATCATACCATTGCATACATCCTAACCCATTTCAAGGATCTCAAGGGCTTGTGATGCAAGTCAAGATGAATCAAACATCTAGCAAAAGGCAAAGAGGATTTATTTTCCTCTAGTCAAAGTTGTCAGGGGCTATGACCCACTGGATATGGTCCTTGAAATCATTGCATGCATGCCATACATCTCATTGCATTGCAGGTGTTCCTTTGACAGGTTGCTTACCCTTCTTCGCTGTTTATTTCAGCCGATCGTCATGAATCCTGAATCATCAGCTGAGCAGTCCATCAAGGCCCTCCAGGCTCAGAACGCCCAGTTCCAAGGGTTGATCATGAACTTGACCCAGGGGCAACAAGATCTGAAGGCTCTGCTCTTGAAGAAAGAAAAGAAGAAGAGGAGGACTGTTTTGTTCAGCCCTAGACGCAGATCTGGGAATGCACCGCAGATTGAAAATGAGAGGACAACTCCATTTGTGAGGGAAGGTAGTCATCAGGGGGAAAGGGTTCCCAGTCCAGTGGTCTCCGACAACGAGACAGATTTCAACGACGAACAATACCCTCCTGCCGAAGACAAGTATAAACAGTTGGAGGATAGGCTGAATGCTATGGAGATCCAACAGGTACCCGGGCTGGATTTTGGAGATCTGGGTTTATCAACTGGTGTGATTATTCCTCGGAAGTTCAAAGCACCATCCTTTACCAAGTATGACGGGGCGTCTTGTCCCAAGTTACATCTCAGGTCCTATGTTCGGAAGATTCAACCATATACGGTGGACAAGAATTTGTGGATCCACTTCTTCCAGGAGAGTCTTTCAGGGACTCATCTCGAATGGTTCTATCAGCTAGATGGGACCAAGGTTCGTAACTGGGAGGAGCTGGCTACTGCTTTCTACAAGCAGTACCAATATAATGCCGACCTTGCTCCTACGCGTACCCAACTCCAGGGTATGTCGTTAGGATCAAGTGAAGGTTTTAAAGAATACGCGCAGAAATGGAGGGATCTTGCTGGAAGGGTACAACCACCTCTGACTGATCGGGAGCTCGTCGATATGTTCTTGGGGACTCTGTCTGGTCCGTTCTACAACCACCTAATTGGGAATTCGTCTGCTGGATTCACAGATCTTATCTTGACTGGAGAGCGAATAGAAGCTGGTATCCGGTCTGGGAAAATTCAAGAGGCTGCACCTTCTGATAAAAAACCTCATCATGGAAAGAAAGAATCCAATGCTGTGCACGGTAAAAAGAGCCGTCATGAGGTAGGGGCAATCCAGATCTCCAATCCTGGACCTGCTCAACAAGGACAGGGGCAGCAGCGCAAGGAGAAACGACAATATACCAAACTCAACATGTCGCTGGATCAAGCACTACAACAAATGTTGAAGGCAAGGCTGATCACCTTAAGGGCTCCCCTTCGGAATCCGAACACTTCAGCTCCCAACTATCATCCCAACGATAGGTGCGCATATCATTCTGATAGCCCGGGGCATACTACGGACAACTGCTGGCCTCTCAAGAACAAAATTCAAGACATGATCGACGCCGGGGAAATTCAATTTGAAGTGCCTGAGACTCCGAACATAATCACTGCTCCGTTACCCAATCGTTGAAGACCTTTTGTTTATTTGAATTTCTGAGTTGTGTTTTTCTTTGCTTATATAAACAATTAATGTCATAGCAAACTCTTTTATTCTATTAATGCATCGCATATGTCTGTTTTGGGAATTAATACAATTGTTTTCATTATATTCAAAATTATTTTCATATTTTTCTGATGATCAACTCTTGGTTAATAATTCTGAGCCTCTTGAGGGAGGATGACGAAAACGATACCGCTATCTTTACAGTATGCTTTTGAACAGACCCCGCTGATGAGGTACAGGCATTGTTTCAAATCCTAAACACTGGAGTTATAAGGAAGATAATCCCTCGTCAACCCATCTGAGCCAAAGAAGTAGGAGTTTTATTTTCGAAAATTGAAACCCTTAATCATAACCTGGGGCCGGGTAGGCTTCTCAGTTGATCCAAGTGCATAACGAATGGCACCAAAAAGTCCTTACAAAACAAAAGACAGTGATGGTTCCCTACAATCATAAAGACAGGCAGTCATTATCAAAAACAAAATCATAAATGAAAAGCCCAAAAGTCAAAACCTATAAAAGGGACTTACGAAACTGGGGCATCCCGCTGACTGTAATTCCGAAAAAGGAAACAGTTCAGGCAAAAAAAGAAAGGGATAACGAAATCAAAAAAAGAAAGAGGTCCTACAAATCCTCAACAAAAACAAAAATGACCGCCTATTCAGAATAAATCATCAATATCTGAACCATCATTGGAACATCAGGACAAAAACTCAAAAAAAGGTCTAACACACGATCAACTGAGTTTAGGTTTGGAGAACATCACGAAGAGCGGGTGGGTACAAATAAAATTTGAGCCTTTATCCTTTGTTTCTTAAACCGTGAACCAGGCCACGTTATAACCCTTAAAAGTCCTAGCTGAAGCATGGGTTAGTCCGAAAGCATACTGTTACGAAAGGTATCCTGACTCCTTAAGGCTTACGGTAAATACGGAGTTGACATCATGTTTTACAAACATTCGCTTGTTTTATGAAAAAGAATGCATTTTCAAAAATCTTCAAGACAGACATAGGCTTTGCATTTTTAACATAACTTTGTTTGCATACGACTTTTTGTTTGAACAACAGGGAAATTCGCACGAGAAATACCTAGTGAACAAAAGCACTTCCAACCAAGGGGCAGACATGACTATTGCCCATCATCCGGAGCAGTTAAGTCAAGATTCGGAGAATCTCTCAAAAGGCCAAAAAGCCTGGGGCAAATCTCTGCCTGAGTCACTTGGGGCACTCCAGCAACGAATCTTGCACGATCAGACACCTTCTGGTAATATGGCAACACAAGCAGCCAGGGGCACCTACCCGCATTCTAAGAGCGTGGACATAGTCAAAAAATACTGCGCATAATCAAAGACCCGCTAGGTTGACACACCTAGGCAAAAATAAGGGCTTCCCGGCGAACCAAAAGGGTTCGGGCAAAATGAAGGGATGAAATGAAAAAATCTGTACACCCGGCAAGTCGAAAACCTGAAAAGGCGGCTTGAGCAAAAATGGGTATCCCGGTGGACTGAAAACCCGAAAGGGCGGTCCAGGCAAAAGTTAGGGATTAAAGCGTACGACTATGTCCCGTCTTCTTGTCACTTGCCTACTAGAAGAAGGTTTGTCCATCAACAACTATCAAGCACCTCCACAGGTATCTTCCGCTCCCACATCAGAAACAGGGGCAATAATGGGTGGTCTAAGCAATCTGATTGCTCTGTCCTCTAAGGTGTCAAGGTAGGGTTCGTTGAAGAACATAACCAATACAGTTCAATACTTCCCCAGGAGAGTCTAATCTAGTTCCCCAGGAAAGTTGGAATCATCTCCCCAGTAAGTTACGGAAGCTTACCCCTCGCAGAGCACGAACGCGTCGTCCGGCTTGATTTAAAGAGTTATTTCCTTAACAGGATATAATTGGGTTATCCTCAGCCAAAAGCCACGGAAAAAGTGTCGTCTACAAAGCCTTCTGATCCCCAGCAAACTATTATCAACACTTAGCAAGGTATCCCTCTTCCCACAGAGTATTGCTTCCCAGCATGGTCACTAGGGTATCTTTTCTCCCCGCAGAATCCTTCATTTGCCAAGTTTATCTCCCAACGGAGTCATCTTCTCCTACCGGTATTCTTGCAGTTATCATCCCCAGTGGAAGCAAAATCTATTCCTCAACATCAGCCCAGGATACGACTTCCCGGCACCCGTCAAGGATTTATTTTTAGACCAATATACATTCATAAACATCACATCTTCATACATTATAGCATGCATATGCATCTTACTATACGAATCTCATCAATTTTGAAGACATACAGTTCATGCCTCATAATCTTGCATACAATTATGTTTTGCCTTTTCAGGAAAAAGATCAATACAAAAATGATTACTATCAACTATCGCAATTCCTTCTAGATATAGTTTCAGATATGACCCAGATATGGTGACGTTCTGATACTGCTTCCAGATTTCCTTCTAGATATAGTTTCAGATATGACCCAGATATGGTGACGTTCTGATGCTGCTTCCAGACTTCCTTCTAGATATAGTTTCAGATATGACCCAGATATGGTGACGTTCTGATGCTGCTTCCAGACTTCCTTCCAGACTTCCCCATGTACCATCCTTTTCGAACCGTCAAAGGCCCGGACAACAATGTTACTAGGCTTGAGCTCTAAACCCTCACAATCCAGCCTGTCTAGGGCCTTCTTGGGTAATACGTTCAATGAAGAACCGGTGTCTACCAACACATGGGCAAGAGTAGTGCCCCTGCATTCAATGGAGACATGCAGAGCATCGTTATGGTTCTTTCCTTTGGCAGTTAGATCGGCGTCAGAGAAGCCCAACCCATTATCGGCAGTCAAGTTGGCCATACAATCGGTAAATTGATCAGCAGACGTTTCTTGTGGCACATGGGCCGTCTTCAGGAAAGAGATCAGAGCCTTGGCGTGGGCCTCTAAACACAACAATAGTGATAACATATAAATCTTTGATGGGGTGTGCCCCAGCTGTTCAACTACGTTGAAATCACTCTTCTTGATGATCTTGAGAATCTCTTCCATCTCTTGCTGGGAAGCCTCAACAGTGGTTGTCTTCGGTGCCTCCGTCCGGGCAGGCACATCAGTAGCAATCCCTTTTCCCCGAGCGTCAGATGACTCGGCAGCAGGGGTAGAAACAGGAACTTGATCAGGAAGGGGAGCAGGAACACTTGTAGGTGTGATGATAAGAGGTCTCTGAATAGCTGGAGGCGCAATATCAGGTGAGAACAGCCTACCACTATGAGTGACTTTGGCAGGCCCGGTGATGTTGGTGATGCCGGTACTAGTATCAAACTCTTGTTTAACTCCAAGCACATAAACATCTGCCATGGGACAGCTTTGTCGGATGTATAAGGGAGAGGCCCCGGAACAGTGATGATGATAGGAGCAATCTTCTGAGTGGACATGATTTTGACAGGCTTCTTTGAAGGAGCCTTAGGAGGGTTGTTGAAAATAATAACAATAGACACTTCTTCAGCAGGGACAACAGGAACAACAATCTTCTCGAACAAGATCTCTTTGCTATCCATCAGGCTTTGGATACCTGATTTCAGCAAAGGACAACCAACAGGTGAAACAGCACATAGAAGGCAACCTTTACCACATCCCGGAAATAAACCGGCTAGCAACAGGTTCCTTTTGACGGTCAATAACGGAGTAACAATCTCTTCCACGGAGGCTACATACCGGTCTTCTTCCACAGCATTCACTCCATACTGGGGCATGGGAGCAGTCACAACATTGGGTCTTTCGGGCGCCTCAAACTGTATTTCTTTAGCATCAATAAGGTCCTGAACCTTATTCCTCAGAGGCCAACAATCATCCGTAGTATGCCCCGGGCTATCAGAGTGATAAGCGCAACGGGCGTTGGGGTTGTACTTTGGAGAAGCTGTGTTTACTACCTTCGGAGCTTCTTTGACAGTTACCAGATTGGTCGACAGTAGTTGCAGCAAAATCTGAGACAGGGTCATGCTGAGCCGAGTGTACTGCCTTTTGGGTCTCTCACCCCTTGGTTGGTTGTATTGCTGAGGAGCAGCAGCAGGCTTTGAGATTACCAACGCATTAACAGCTTGGCGGTGTTCCGGCTTATTTTGTCTTCTGGGACCATAAATAGCACTGGCTTCCTTCTTGAAGGGCTTCTTTGCAATACTCGCGGAGGCACTCTTCTGTATCTTCCCCGACTTGATACCAGCTTATATTCTCTCACCAGTCAAGATCAAATCTGTAAACCCAGCAGAAGAATTACCAATCAGATGGTTGAAGAACGGACCAGACAGGGTCCCCAGGAACATGTCAACAAGTTCACGGTCAGTCAAAGGTGGCTGCACCCTTCCAGCCAGGTCTCTCCACTTTTGCGCATACTCCTTGAATTCTTCGCCCGTCCCCAGTGACATACCCTAGAGTTGGGTACGCGTGGGAGCGAGGTCGGAATTATACTGATATTGCTTATAAAAAGCAGTAGCCAAGTCCTCCCAGTTTCGGATACTGGCTCCATCCAGCTGATAGAACCATTCGAGTTGAGCCCTTGAAAGGCTATCCTGGAAGAAATGGATCCATAGGTTCTTGTCTGCAGTGTAAGGTTGGATCTTCCTTACATATGATCTGAGATGCATCTTTGGGCAAGACAGCCCGTCATATCTTGAAAAGATTGGCACTTTGAACTTTGGGGGGATCACAATTCCAGCAATTAATCCCAAGTCTTCGAAATCTAAGCCGGGAACTCTCTGCAGCTCCATAGCTGCCAACCTGTCTTCCAAGCTCTTGTACTTATCGTCGGCGGGCGGATATTGTTGCTCTGAGTAGTCTTCGTCTTCTTCAGCCTCTTCTTCTTCAATTTCGGATTCGGAAGGTACCGCGACCCTTTTTCCTTTACTGGTTCCCTCTTCAGACGTAGGGGGAAATTCAAGGACTCTTCTGGCTTCACTCTCAAACCTTCTTCCTAGGGTAGCCACCCCGACTCTCTTCTTCTTCTTTTTCACTTGCTCTCTGTTCCCCAGCAGGGCTTTTAGATCCTCCTGACCCTTTGCCAAGGTCATCAGGAGATGTTGAAACTGTGAGTTTTGAGACTGCAAATCCTTGACCGTCTGTTCGAGATCCATCTTACTGAAATAAACAGCAGAAAGATAAGGAAACCTGGTGTGGGGACCTGCTTATGCGCATGATGAATGATATGTTTGTTTATGCAATGCATTCAAGGGTTTAGAAAATTCAAAATTGTTGCAAACAAAAAGAACGCACGTCATATTAATAAGAAGAAATTTGTCAGTACATAAATGCCCCATGGGTCAAATATTACAAAAACTTCTCAAGGTAAAAAGACGTTGCGCATCCTCTTTGGTGCAATGTAGGTGTTGAGGGTCTCTTCCTCATGGAGTCGGCGGGTAAGCTCCAAAACCTTCTTCTCACTGGCGTAGAAGCTGGCTTCAAAAGTATTCCGTTCCTTCTTGAGTTGGATCCAACTCTTCTGCATCTCCTCCCACGATGTTGGCATGCCAGGATACAGGATGGTGTAGGGAACCTCTCCTTCCTTAACGGGCTCTTTAATCACAGGGAGAACATGAGGGTAAGGCATCATTAGACTCTGGGCTCGGGTTTGTACCCACTTGAGATAAGGCTCAAGAGGGATGGAGTTCTTGTGCCCCAGTGTCTTGTTGTCTACCTTGTTAGGCATCCTCCAAGCTCTGATGAATCTTTGGCGAAGTCCTTGCGCATCGTTGTCGAAGTCAAAAACTAAGTTAGGAATCAGCATGTCGTGAGGGGCATCCCTCTGTGCATATCCAAATTGTCTCAAAGCTAGACAAGGGTTGTAGGTAATGCCTCCTCTAATGCCAAGCAACGGAACATTAGGGAACTCTCCACAACGATCGATGATGATGACATTTTCTCTGGACCGAGAACACCAATGTACATCAGAGTGAGTGAGGGTCATCAATCGTTGTGACCACCTTAAGCCTTGGTCATTCTTCAAAACAGATTGTGGAAGGTGCGAAATAAACCACCTTGCAAGGAGAGGAGTACAACACATGAGAACACCCCTCTTTCTCATTGTTCGTGTGTAAAATGAGTGAAGAATGTCCCCAAGCAATGTTGGTATTGGATTCCTAGATAAGAAGATCTTGACGGCGTTGACATCTATAAGTTGGTCGGGATTTGGGAACAGGACCAACCCATAAATGAGGAGTGCCGCAATTTCTTCAAAGGCTTGTAGATCCAATGAATTCCAACACTCTTGTGCCTTCTCAAACAAGAATTTTGCCAAGAAGCCTTTGACACCGCTTCTAGTTTCCCAATGCCCCTTGATGTCAGATGGTTGCAAGTGTAGTGCTTGAGCAACATCTTCAGGTTTTGGTTCTTTTTCCGTACCGTTGTAGGGTAGTTGATTAAGAATAGGAATTCTCAGGAGTTGAGAAAATTCCTCCAAAGTGGGCACCAATTGGTAGTCGGGGAAAGTGAAACAGTGGTGAAGGGGGTCAAAGAACTGGAACAACACCTTTACCATGTCCTCTTCAATGTTGGTGCTGACTAGGCTGAGCAGTCTACCATGTCTTTCACTGAAGGGAGAGCTTTCGGGAATTCTGGATGTGAGCTCCTTGAGTTGAGGAGGGATTCTCACAAGGTTGACCTGGATAGTTTTCCTGCGAAGAATTTCCATGACCTACAAAACAAGAACAAAGATGAAGATCTAAACCCTTGAAATGGTTAGTGTATGCATATGATGCTTCATGATGCTCATGATGTATGCACAAACATATGTACAAGCAATTCACACAAAACCCTAGTTTCAGGCTTGCATGGGGTTTCATAGGTAAGTACCCTATTGAGTGTAGTTGGCTTAAAAACCTGTCCTAATAAATAGTAACCAGGTTCTAAGGAGCTCAATATCATTGGATTGTTTTCCATGTTCATTATTTTGGTTTAGCCACTTAACTAGCGACCAAAATATTCCAAGAAAAACAACCCTCAATGAGTGTAGTATAGAGTATCTACCAACTTCGGACTGCACCAAAGCCGGTCATCTCACTACCCCTAATGAAAGGCCAAGATGGTCAAGTAAGGTTTAGGTCATTAGTGCTTAGTGACATCACTCAGCGGCCCCGTACTCTCCTTGATTGAACTCAAGGGTTACCGATACTCACAAATATGTCGCACTAATATAGCTATTGCTTCAACCGTGTCGGTATACCCCGCACAGTTTCCACAACGTATTGCTATCTATGAATGTTTCCCCAAATCCGGGTGTAGGATTTCAAGCCCAAACAAGAGAACCATGATGTAAAGCAAACAAAGCAAACAATTGGTCATGCAAAAGGGTGATCTAAGCCCTAAGGTTACTCCACTTTAAAATTTTCCTCAGCAGAGTCGCCAGTTCTGTGATACGGTGGGAGAACTGACTTGGGTTTCGCGTTTGTTTTCGCAAATGTTTCGGTTGAGCAAGAGTCGCCACCGACTTTTTATTTTATCTTAAGGAAAGGTTAAAAAGCACAGCAAAAAACCTTTGAGATGTTTTCTTGGGTTCGGGGAGTAGATTATAGAAAGGGAAGGTATTAGCACCCTTTCTATCCATGGTTATCCATGGGCTCTTAGTTACTTTCTTAGATCACTTGCCTTGTGTTTTCAATTGTTTGAAATGGTGCTTTGTGTGTGTGGGGGTTTGAAAATGTTTTGAAAAGAGGCCATTTGTTGTGGCAACCTTTGTAATGATCCATGTTTGAATATATACAAAGGTGTACTTATCTTTTGAAAAGTTTTCAATGTTTTTGAAAGTTGTTTTGAAAGTGTGTGTTGTGATGTATGTTTTGAAAAGTAGGCAAGTGTTTTTTTTCTTTCAAGTTTGATCAAGCAACTAAGAGTGGTCTACCCCTAAATTTCTCAAAGATCTTTCCTATGTTTTAACCCTTTTAACAATTTTGTTCCACCATTGTGTTTGGTGGATAATCTTGTGTTAGGATGTTAACGGGACGGGCGCGGGTCATCGTATAGACCATGATAGCAATGTCGCAAAGCATCTTAGTTTTTTTTCTTTTGAGGGACTAAGATCATTTTTGTAAGGCAACTTTCGAAAGCGTCATCGAGGGACTATGATCTTTTGATTTTGTTTGTTTTACCAAGATACTTTGCATGCGTAACATGGCCCATTTTTTGAAAGGCAATAAGTGGATGTAACCCTAGGGGTGTTAGTGTGCAAGTGTGTTTTATTGCATACAAGAGTTTATCTTTGAATTAGGATTTTCTATTTCATTGATTTTATCTTGCCATACACATCCTAATTACTAGCAATAAGAAGCGGAAATATAAAATCCTACGCTATTACAACAATTAGGGAGTGGGGGTACACATTTGTACATGGGGGGGTTCAACGAGAAAAATAGACAAAAAAGAAAATAGCAAAAAACAAGATAGAGAGAAAGAGAGAGGGAGCCAGCACGCTGCTGAGAGGTCATCAGAAGTTCTGACTCAGACCCACTGCCATATGATCAACCTTTTGGTTAAACTGTATGAGTCAGAACTTCTGACTCTGGCACCTGCAAAACAGAAACCTGTTAGTGGGGAAATCAGAAGTTCTGACCCCCCCCCCCCTGCGCTGCAAGACATAAGTTTGTTAGTGGGGAACTCAGAAGTTCTGATCCTGCTGTAAAGACAATAACTCTCAGAGGTTCTGACATTATTGACAGCAAAACAGGCTTAAGATGTGCTAACGTTAAAGTCAACACTTGGCTTCTCCCTGTACTAATCAGAACATCTGCAATTTTGTTATTATTCCACAAAACAGGAAACATATTTGGAATAGCTCCAGCAAATGTCAAAGTGTTTCAGAGGGCAGAACCAACAAGGTCACATGCAGGTTCTACACTGGCTCAGAACGTTCTGAGGTATGAAAATCCTCAGAACACAAACAGCAACAACATGATATTTACATTATGTTTATTTGAGCATGCACAGCTGATGATGCTTAGCAGTGTGATGAAGTTCAGCAAGTGCTTACCTGGCTGTTGGAAAAGTTTGTGGATGTGAGCTAGTTTTTGGCTCTGATGGTATTCTGGACAGATTCTTTTTGAAAAGGGTAGGTGAAGGTGTATGCGTATATAGGGTCAGAAGTTTGAAAAGGGTGTTTTTAGTTCACAAAGAAAAACTGGGTATTTGATGAAGTTTGAAGGTAAGAAGTTCAAAGTTATGAAACACTGGAGATTTTGGCAGAGTTTCACAGCACTTTCTTGCTAAAGATTTCTGTTTTTCTTCTAGCAATTTTTTGTTTCTTTTTGACGCCCCTTTCAATGGACAATGATTCTCTATTTATAGGCAAAACTCTTGTGGATTTCTTGAACATTAAAGCACCAACAGAAGCTGAGTTGTTCTTTGAAAGAAATTCCTGGGAAGTTGTGATAACAGATAGCCTTCAGCCTAGGCTGGAACAGCAGGCATGGATTGGAGAGAAGTGACCTCTTAGGTGGACGGTGGCGTGTAGACCCATGTCAGAACCTGCATAAAGGCGTTTTCCAAGCCACACGTGAAGGGATTACTTGGATGAATGTTCAGGAGTGGTTGGGAGCATTGATGAGCATTAAATGGTGATGAGACTTATCAACACCAATATTCTGGTAATGGGAACCAAACTTTGAACCAGCAGTTCTGTTTCACCAAGAACAACGTAAACCATGCTCTGGTCTTGGCCTCCTGTTGTCTTAGCAAGTTCTGAGGATTCTCCTGATTTTTTGACACGTTCCTTGGATTTGCTTCTAGAACCCCTGGGCTTAGAGATTCTGTATCAGTGTAACACCCACTCTTATGACCTTTTCATCTTCTGATTTCAGCATGTTCTGAAAGAGCCTTCAGACTTCCTTGCTTCTTTTGCATTCCTTTAGCAAATTCTGGCTGAGCTTGCATAACTGCTGAAAGAGTCACGTTCTGTCTGAGACTTACGTATTGAACCACGTTTACAACTTCTGATTGAGCTGATGTAGCTGCTGAAGAGCCAACTTCTGACTGCGCTGAGCCAAACTTGCAACTTCTGACCGTTTCTATCTGGAGTTTGGTCCAGAAGTTCTGAAGCGCTGATTTTTTCTTAAACACTCATTTTTTAGAGGAAAATTCCAAGTACTTAGAATTTAATTTTTCTCAAGATAAAAGCGTTGTCTTTTAGAGCTTGTGTGATCATCTTGCTCTTATAAATGGTTTGCTTGGGCAAAAATGACAATTCAGGACTTGGATTTGTTTCAGAGGGACTCTGAAAATCCAAGATGACTTCCTGAAGAAAGAGAGGGCAAATTTTGGGGTACAACAAATGGCCTTTTACAAAATACTTTCAAAAACCACACAAAGCACAATTTCAAACAAAAGCAAGTGATCTAGCAAGTAACTAAGAGCCCATGGAAAACCATGGATGAAAAGGGTGCTAATACCTTCCCTTTTCATAATCTACCCCCCGAACTCAAGAAACAATATCAAAGGTCTTTCATGTGCTCTTTCACCTTTCCTTTTGGATAATAGAAAAGTCGGTGGCGACTCTTGCTAACCGCAACATTTGCGATCAAACACAAAACACCCAAGTCAGTTCTCCCACTGTATCACAGAACTGGCGACTCTACTAGGCAATTTTATGGAATAGTGGGGTTACCTTAGGGTTAGATCACATTTACTTTCTTTCTTTATTTGACTTGTATGCTTTACATTATGGTTCTTTGTTTGGGTTTGAATCCTCTACCCAGATTTGGGATACCTTGTAGGTAAGTAGCAATACATTGTGGAAACTGTGTGGGATATACCGACATGGTCTAAGCAATAGCTATGTTAGTGCGACATATTTGTGGGTACCGGAGGCCCTTGAGTAGTCAAGGAGAATATGGGGCCGCTGAGTGATGTCATGAAGCACTAATGAACTTTTAGAACCTTTACTTGACCAACTTGGCCTTTAGGATGTAGTGAGATGGTCGAATTTGGTGCAGTCCGAAGTTGGTAGATACTCGATACTACACTTATTGAGGTTTGGTTTCTTGGGATATTTCGGTCGCCATTAAAGAGGCTTGTGCTGAAACAATGACCAAGGAAACAGACCAGTGATATTGAGCTCTTTAGAACCCGGTTACTATTACTAGGACAGATTGAGCCAACTAAACTTGAAGAGGGTACTTACCTATGAGACTCCATGTGAGCCTAAACCTAAGGACTTGTTTGCTTTGTTTGTATATGCATACTTGTACATAACATCATAAACATCATAACATCATACACATTCACTAACCATTTCAAGGATTTTGGGATTCATCTTTGTTCTTGTTTTGTAGGATATGGATTCTCTTCGCAGGAAAACTATTCAAGTCAACCTTGTAAGGATCCCTCCACAACTTAAGGAGCTAGCTTCAAGGATTCCTGAAAACTCTCCATTCACCGAGAGACATGGTCGCCTACTTAACTTGGTCACCTCCAACACAGATGAGGACATAATGAAGGTTCTCTTTCAGTTCTTTGATCCTTTACACCATTGCTTCACATTTCCCGACTATCAACTTGTGCCTACTTTCGAAGAATTCTCCCGACTCTTGAGAATTCCCATTCTCAATCAACTACCTTTCAACGGTACGAAAAGAGACCCAAATCCATAAGAGATTGCTCAAGCTCTACACTTGCACTCATCTGATGTCACAACTTATTGGGAAACAAAGAGTGGTGTCAAAGGTTTCCTAGCAAAGTTCTTGTTTGAGAAAGCCCAAAACTGTTGGAATTCTTTGGACCTGCAAGCTTTTGAGGAAATTGTGGCTCTCCTCATCTATGGGAGGGTTTTGTTTCCAAATCCTGACCAACTCATAGACGTGAACACCGTCAAAATCTTCATATCCCGCAACCCGATGCCTACTTTTCTAGGGGACATCCTACATTCTTTTCACACTCGCACTATGAGGAAAAGAGGTGTCCTTATGTGTTGCACTCCTCTCTTAGAAAGATGGTTTATATCGCATCTTCCCCAATCTATATTGAAGAATGAGCAAGGTTCAAGGTGGTCACAAAGGTTGATGACGCTCAAGCATTCAAACATTCATTGGTGTTCCCGATCCATAGAGAATGTTACTATTGTCGACCGTTATGGAGAATTCACTAATGTCCCTTTACTTGGCATTAGGGGAGGTATCACCTACAACCCCTGCTTAGCCTTAAGACATTTTGGTTACGCCCGAAGGGATGGTCCACATGAAATGCTGATTCAAGGTTTGGTGTTTGACTACGAGAACGACGATCAAGGTCTTCGCCAGAGATTTATCAGAGCTTGGAGGATGTTGAATAAGGTAGATAGCAAGATTTTGGGGCACAAGAATTCCATCCCTCTTGAGCCATACCTCAAATGGGTACGAACTCGTGCTCAGAGTCTCATGATGCCTTATCCCTCCATTCTCCCAGTAATCATTGAGCCTGTCATGGAAAGGGGATGTTCCATACACTATCCTACATCCCGACATGCCCACCTCTCTTGAAGACCTACAAAGGGATTAGATACAACTCAAGGGGGAGCGAGATACTTTCGAAGCCCAATTCTATGCAAGCGAGAAGAAGGTTTTGGAACTCACTAGACTACTTCATGAGGAGCAGACTTTGAATGCCTACATTGCACCAAAGAGGATGCGTACTACCTTTTTATCTTAGAGTTCTTATATTATTTTGCCCAAGAAGGCATTGATGTACTCGAGCTTTAATCTATTAATATAACGTGTGTTCCCTTTTTGTCTAAAATAAATTTGAATCTTAAAATCCTTGGAATCATTGCATATGCATTTACCATTCATCATAACTTAAGAAGCTTTATTGCAATAAGTCTCCTCATCTCTCTACTGTTTATTTCAGTAAGATGGATCTCGAGCAAACGGTGAAGGACCTCCAAGCACAGAATGCACAGTTTCAATAGTTGTTCTTAACTCTGGCCAAAGGACAAGAAGAGTTGAAGACCTTGCTGGTTGAGGAGAAGAAAAAGAAGACGAAGAAAATAACCGGAGTTCTAAACATGGGAAGAAGATTCCAATGGCAGACAAGAAGGGTCTTAGTCTTTGCAATGACATCCGGTGAGAAAGGAAATCAAGATGGGAAGGGCGAGGAAACAATTGTTCATTCTGATTCAGAAGAGGAAGAGGAATAAGAAGACTATTTTGAAGAACAATAACCTCCATCCAACGACAAGTATACGCATCTAGAAGAACAGTTGAGTGCAATGGAAATCCAAAAAGTGCCTGGATTAGACTTTGAGTTGGGGTTAGTTTCGGGGATTGTCATTCCTCCAAAATTCAAAGCACCTGTGTTCGCCAAATATGAGAGTCTCATGCCCCAAAATGCATCTCCAGTCCTATGTGAGGAAAATCCAGCCTCATACCGCTGATAAGGATTTATGGGTACACTTAATCCAAGACAGACTGTCTTGAACTTAACTTGATTGGTTTTATCAGTTAGAAATAGCCAATGTTCATAACTGGGAAGATCTTGTTGCAGCCTTTTACAAACAATACCAATACAATGCTGATCTTGCGCCTACCCGTACTCAACTCCAGAGTATGGCCATGGTTTCAAGTGAAGGCTTCAAGGACTATGCGCAAAAATGGAGGGACTTGGCCGGAAGAGTTCAACCTCCCCTATCTAAAAGAGAGTTGGTAGACATGTTTTTGGGCACCTTTTCTGGTCCTTTCTTCAATCACTTAATTGGGAGTTCATCGGCAGGTTTTACTGAATTGATATTGACCGGAGAAAGAGTAGAAGCCGGGATAAAGAATGGAAAGATTCAAAAAGATGCATCCTCTGCTGCTGTAAGGAAGCCATTCATCGGAAAGAAAGAAGTGGTTGCTCTATATCCTCAAAGGAATCAAGATAGGGTCGAACGCCGTCCAATGGTGGGGGCTGTTATGATTCCTAAACCTGCACCTGATCAATAAAGAAGTAACCAACCAAGAATGGAAAGACCAGTCAGACAGTTCACCAGAATTAATATGACACTCTCTCAAGTATTGCCACATTTGTTAAGATCCAACCTAGTGACTTTGAAAAAAGCTCCAAAGATACCTAACACAACCTCTCCTCACTATCATCCTAATGCCCGTTGTGCATACCACTCTGAGAGTCCCGGCCATGACACTAACAACTGTTGGGCTCTGAAGAACAAAGTACAAGACCTCCTTGAAGCCAAAGAGATTGAATTCGATGCGCCAGAAAAGTCCAATGTCATTTCTGCCCCTATGCCCAAGCACGTCCATAATGCCAACGCCATTGAAGAAGATATGTTTGTTACTTCAGTTGATGAACTTATGACCCCACTCCTAATTATCAAAAAGAACTTATTGAATGCCAGTGTTTTCCCAGGTTGTGATGAAAGCTGTCATTTTTGTTTGTCCTCACCAACCAACTATCCTTTGTTGAAAGCAGGAATTCAGTGCCTAATAGACAACAAGGAAATTCTGTTCGAAAAGACTTATGTTCCAACTGTTTCTTATAATGATGTTTCCATCGTTACCATTTCCGCCATTTCTTCCAGGGTCTCCACCAAAAGACCCGTTAGAATTACATCAGTTCCAAAAGTAGCTCCTTTGATAATTACAATGCCTGGACCAATCTCGTATTCATCATACAAAACCATACCATGGAATTATGGAGGGGATGTCTACTACCACGGTATCAAGCAAGATTGGCCAGCTGCTGATGATTCAAGTTCTGATAAAGTTGACTTTGATATCAGTAATATTGCAGGGACTAGCAAGATTACCCGAAGCGGAAGGATATTCTCTCCAGAAATTGCTCCCCCAAAAGTAGTTTTGGGACCAGTAATCATTCATGTTGTCGTTGCCCCTCCAAAGGCTGTTCCCAGTCCTACAATAATCTATGTTAATACTCCTGCTGACAAAGCTATTACAATCCCTGTTATCACCCCTACTGATATTCCTGCTGCCGAGTCAACTGAGACTCGAGGTAAAAGTATACTGATTGAGCCTGTCGAGACGAAGGCACAATCATTGGCTATCCCTGAGACCTCCCGGAAAGAGATGGAGGAAATTCTAAAGATCATAAAAAGAAGCAACTACAATATAGTCGAGCAACTGGGGCAAACTCCATCAAAAATTTCCATGCTGGCTTTATTACTATGTTTCGAGGCTCATGCAAAAGCCTTGGTAAAATTCCTGAAAACTGCTCATGTACCCCAAGAAACATCTGCCGATCAGTTCCAAGACTGCGTAGCCAGTTTGACTGCAGATAATGGTCTAGGTTTTTCGGATGCTGATTTAACGCCAAGAGGAAGGAAGCATAATGAGGCATTGCACGTCTCAATGGAATACAGGGGCACAACCTTGGCTCATGTTTTGGTGGACACTGGGTCGTCTCTGAATGTGTTGCCTAAAAAGGCTCTTGATAAGATTGACTGTGAGGGATTGACATTAAAGCCAAGCAACATAGTAGTGTGGGCCTTTGACGGCTCAATAAGGATGGTGCATGGGGATGTGGATATCCCCATAAAGGTTTAAACCCAAACATTCGATTCAACTTTTTATGTAAAGGATATTCGCCCTTCATATTCCTGCTTGTTAGGCCGGCCGTGGATTCACAATGCTGGAGATGTTACTTCTATGTTGCACCAAATGTTGAAATATCCAATTCAAGGGAAGATCATCATCGTTCATGGAGAAGAAGAGTATATGATCATCCATCTCAATTCCTTCAAATATGTGGAGTTAGATGGTGAATTTATTGAAACTCCATTCCAGCACTTTGAAGAAGTCCCACAAGATGTGGCAGTAACCAAGGCTGTGTCTCAAGTTCCCAAGATCACAAGGCCTCCACTCAGGATGTCATCTTTAAAGGATGCCAAGGCAGTGATAGAAGAAGGTGGGTGCACTATTTAGGGACAACTCCCAGATATCCCATACAAATCTGACAAGTTTGGTCTGGGTTTCACTTCAGGTGCCCAGAAGGTTGTACGCCACACTCGTTCCAGAGGACCACCCTTGAAGATCAGCAACCGCGAAGTCAATACGGTGGAAGATGTGAAGACAGCTATAACCTGGAGGATTAGATTTTCCCAACTGTTAGTGGAGGGCTCAGAAACTGGGAGGCTAGATATTTTATCCCGATCACTTTCATCCCACAGTAATTTGTCTTTACATTTTGTTGGATCTGTAATATTAAAACAATTCATACTCTTAAAACCTTGTGTCTTACCCGAGGCACAATGGTCCATTTGTAAGGGTTATTATCTCATTTCCATATGACATCAATGAATCATGGACGTTTTTGCATACAAATTTTATGCTCATTGTTTTTCTTTTTAAATTTTATTCCTTTCAAAGATAGTTATACTCTTACACACACTCACACTCATAATGCAGGTCTACAACTATTCGGGATCCCATGCGTAACAGTTCTGCTATGGCCTTTTGTGACTCTAAAAATCTAATCTACCAAGCCGAAGAAGAAGATGAGGAAGATTGTGAAGTACCAGGGGAACTTGCCAGGTTACTACAACAAGAAGAGAGAACCATTCAGCCCCACGAGGAACCCGTGGATACAATCAACCTAGGTACCGAAGAAGACAAAAGAGAAGTCAAGGTGGGTGCCAATTTGGAACCCAGTGTCAAAGAGCGTCTGATTCAGTTGCTACACGAGTATGTTGAGGTCTTCGCCTGGTCGTATGAAGACATGCCAGGACTTGATGTAGATATTGTGGTACGTCGTCTACCTACAAAAGAAGATTGTCCACTAGTAAAACAAAAGGTCTATCGAATGCGACCAGATATGTCGGAGAAGATTAAAGTTGAAGTCATGAAGCAATTTAATGTTGGATTCTTGTATGTCACCTCCTATCCGCAGTGGGTTTCCAATGTTGTTCCCGTGCCCAAAAAGGATGGCAAGGTACGAATGTGTGTAGACTACAGAGATTTGAATAGGGCAAGCCCTAAGGATGATTTCCCACTTCCCCATATTGACATTCTAGTTGACAATGCGGCACAGCACAAAGTGTTTTCCTTCATGGACGGTTTCTCAGGCTACAACCAAATAAAAATGGCGCATGAGGACATGGAGAAAACAACCTTTGTCACACAGTAGGGCACATTCTGCTACAAGGTTATGCCATTCGGACTGAAGAATGTTGGGGCAACCTATCAGCGTGTCATGGTGGCCCTATTTCACGATATGATACATCACAAAATAGAGGTCTATGTGGACGACATGATAGCTAGATATCAAACAGAAGAAGAGCATCTTGATCATTTATATAAACTGTTTGAGAGACTAAAGAAGTACAAGTTGAGGTTGAACCCAAATAAATGCACGTTTGGAGTAAGGTCTGGTAAGCTCCTAGGTTTTGTCGTTAGCAATAAGGGTATTGAAGTAGATCTTGCCAAGGTGAAAGCGATACAAGAGATATCTGCTCCTCGTACTGAGAAGGAAGTCAGAGGGTTCTTGGGACGTTTAAATTACATTGCCAGATTCATTTCTCACCTGACAGCTACTTGTGAACCAATCTTCAAGTTACTGAAGAAAGATCAAGTAGTCAAATGGAATGATGAGTGCCAAACTGCTTTTGACAAGATCAAAGAGTACTTACAAGAGCCTCCTATTTTAATGCCACCAGTCGAGGGAAGACCATTGATCATGTATCTGACTGTTTTGGAAAATTCAATGGGGTGTGTGTTGGGGCAGCATGACGAGTCTGACCGAAAAGAGCATGCTATTTATCACCTGAGCAAAAATTTTACCGACTGTGAAACAAAATATTCACTGCTCGAGAAAACTTGCTGCACTCTGGCATGGGCTGCTCGCCGGCTAAGACAGTATATGCTGACTCATACTACCTTGTTGATATCTAAAATGGATCCAATAAAATACATCTTCGAGAAGCCTGCACTCTCTAGGAGAATAGTGAGATGGAAGATGATCCTGACAGAATATGACATACAGTACACTACCCATAAAGCAATAAAGGGTGGTGTACTAGATGATCACCTTTCTCACCAAGCTGTAGAAGATTACCAGTCCATGAAGTTCGAATTCCCAGATGAGGACATCATGATGGTAAACAACTGTGAAGAATTCAGGACATATGACAGACCTGAACAAGGATCCAGATGGACCCTGGTTTTTGATGGGGCATCTAATGCACTCGACAATGGTATTGGTGTTGTACTCATATCTCCTGAAGGGTGTCATACTCCATTTACTGCAAGACTTTGCTTCAATTGTACAAATAACATGGCGGAATACGAAGCATGCATCTTTAGTCTCAAAGCCGCCATAGACTTGGGGATCAAATCCTTGAATGTATTTGGAAATTCGGCTTTGGTCATCAGCCAGATCAAAGGGGAATGGGACACCAAACATCCTAACCTTACCCCTTACAAAGAACATGTTTTGACATTGCTCCCACATTTTGAGAAGATTACCTTCGAGCACTTCCCGTGAGAAGAAAATCAGCTAGCAGATGCACTAGCCACAATGTCATCTATGTTTAAACTTAAATGAGATAACGAGGCTCCCCATATCACCATTGAACGAAGGGGTGAACCGGCACACTATCACGAGATTAATACTGAAGAAGTAGTGGACCAGCCTTGGTTTCACGAAGTCAAGAGGTATCTCGAAATCCAAGAATATCCAGAAGGAGCTTCAGTAAACGATAAGAAGTTCTTAAGGAGATTCTCTGCTAAATTCTTCCTTAGTAATGGTATTATTTACAAACGCAATCATGACTCTGTGTTACTTCAATGTGTAGACAAGGTTGAAGCGGAAAAGATCGTGGTTGATCTACATAAATGCATTTTTGGCACCCATTCTAGTGGGCATACAATGGCAAAGAAAATCCTACGGGCAGGCTATTACTGGTCTACCATGGAAACAGATTGCTATCAACACTCTCGAACTTGCCATAAGTGTTAGATCTATGTTGACAAGGTGCACATACCTTTGGTTCCTCTGAATGTCTTGACGGCTCCTTGGCCCTTTGCTATGTGGGGCATTGATATGATTGGGGAAATCAAACCAACAGCTTCCAATGGACATCACTTCATCTTAGTGGCCATTGAATATTTTACAATGTGGGTTGAGGCAGCCTCCTTCGCTTCCGTCACCAAAAAAGTTATCGCCCAGTTCATCAAGCAGAATCTCATTTGCCGATATAGTATCCTAGAGAGGATCATTACAGACAATGGTACGAACTTGAACAATACTATGATCACCGCCTTGTGCGAGCAATTCAAGATCCAATATCACAATTCTTCCCCTTACTGGCCAAAGATGAATGGTGTTGTCAAAGCCGCGAATAAGAACATTAAAAAGATCATACAGAAAATGACAATCACATACAAAGACTGGCATGAGATACTACCATTCGCTCTCCACGGGTATCGTACCACAGCACGCACATCAACCGGGGCAACACCCTACTCTCTGGTATACAGCATGGAAGCTGTCTTGCCTATTGAGTTCCAGATCCCCTCTCTCAGAATTATGAAGGATGCAGGGCTGAATGAAGAAGATTGGATTCAGACTCGACTTGATCAACTAAAATATATTGATGAGAAAAGGCTTACTGCTGTTTGCCATGGTCAAATGTATCAAAAAAGGATGATTAAGGCTTTCAACAAAAAGGTCAGATGCCAAGTGTATCAAGTTGGAGATCTGGTGATCAAACGTATCATACTGCCGCAAGGTGATCCTAGGGGAAAATGAACTCCTACATACGAAGGACCATTTGTAATCAAAAACATATTCTCTAGTGGAGCAATGATCTTGACCACTATGGATGGCGACGACCTGCCGCACCCTGCGAACACAGACATAGTCAAAAGATACTACGCATAAGATACCCGCTAGGTTAACACACCTAGGAAAAACAAGGGCATCCCAGCGAACCAAAATGATTCGGGCAAAAATTAGGGATAAAACAAAAAAATATGTACACCTGGCAAGTTGAAAACCCGAAAGGGAGACTTGGGCAAAAAAGGGTTTCCCGGTGGACTGAAAACCCGAAAGGGCGGTCCAGGCAAAAGTTAGGGAATTAAAGCGTATGACTATGTCCCGTTGGATCACCTTACAGACAACCTTTGGCTTCCACTGACAAACTCAGAGGTTATGATCAATTCAATCATCTTCGGATAAGGCAACAAATAGACAATATGCTCAGAGGAACGAAGGCTATGGCAGAACGGGAACGCCATGGGATTATTGCACATAGCTATCTTTTCTTTGTATCAAAATTTACATTTTTTTACGACAGCATTCTCTTACTAGAATGTTTGCCTCATTGTACAAAAATACTTACTCAAAGTCAATACAAAGATATCCCTTTGAAAGTGCAAAACTATCTGTTTTTCTTTACTCTATTTTTTTGTTTACAAAAACATCCAATGATTTATTTTTGAACATATGCATTTGAATATAATTACTGATTACAAATAAACAAAATAGAAAGACTGTCACTGATGGCTTTAAGAGGTAGGGAAATCTCTCTAAGATATTTCTATAAATCCCCCGCAGTGTGAAGTTTAATCCCCAATAGATTAAAACTTCCAAGTTATCAATCCCCAGTAGAAGTCGTTCAATTTCTTCGGATTCCTCAAGCAGGATTTTTTAAGCAGTACACGGCATTTCCCTTACAACAGAGTTTATTTCTCTAAGCGGAAATTCATCAACACTTCAACTTCACAAACATGAAGACTTACATATCCTCAGCAGCAGTCAGATATTTATTTTCCCAATCCAACAGCAGTGCAGCAGATTAGCTCACATATGCATACATCGCATCCATATATCATAAACATTGATAGCACGAATGCATCATACCATGCATTTCATACAACATGACTTTGCATTTTAGCTAACATTTTACCCTTTCAGGATAAGGTTAACAACTACCATTAGCAATGTTCAAAGTTTTCATATATAGTTCAGATACGCTCCAGACGCGGATGCCATTCTGACGCTCATTCATAGTCTCTTTCAGATACAGTTCAGATACGCTCTAGACACGAATGTCGTTATGATACTCATTCAGACTCAGCTTTCAGATACAGTTCAAATACGCTCTGGACACGGATGCCATTTTGATACTCATTCAGACTCAGCCTTCAACTACAGTTCAGATACGCTTCAGACACGGATGCCATTTTGACGCTCATTCAGAGCCTCTTTCAGATACAGTTTATATACGCTCTAGACACGAATGCCATCCTGATACTCATTCAGATTCAACTCTCAAATACAGTTCAGATACACTCTAGACACGGACGCCATTATGATACTCATTCAGATTCAGTTTATAGATACAGTTCAGATACGCTCTAGACATGGACGCCATTCTGATACTCATTCAGTTTCAGTTTACAGATACAGTTCAGATACGCTCCAGACACGGACGCTATTCTGATACTCATTAAGTTTCAGCTTACAGATACAGTTCAGATACGCTCCAGACATGGATGTCATTCTGATACTCATTCAGACTCAGTCTTCAACTACAATCCAGATACGCTCTAGACACAGATGCCATTCTGATGCTCATGCAGAGTCTCTTTCAGATACAGTTGAGATACGCTCCAGACACGGATGCCATCCTGATACTCATTCAGATTCAACTCTCAGATACAGTTTAGATACGCTCTAGACATAGAAGCTATTCTGATACTCATTCAGATTTAGTTTACAGATACAGTTCAGATACGCTCCAGACACAGACGCCATTCTGATACTCATTCAGTTTCAGCTTACAGATACGGTTCTGTAATAATTTCTGGATGGCATCTACAAGCCCATCTCCAACAACTTTCCATCATCCCTCCAAATGGCATCTTTAAGATCATTCCCTATACCATCAACCATCACATCATCGAGGGCAAATTTCGGGGCACTCTAGTGTCCAATCATCTTCCACCTTCGAGTCATGAATGGAGAAACTCGCCAATCTAACTCTTCAGGCTTAAGAAGATTGAACAGGGGCAGCTGTTGTACCCCAAAATTTTCCCTCTCACTTAGCAAGAATTTTCTTACAAGATCTCCCTTGACTCAAGACTGCATTATGGTTTGAACAGCTCAAGACACCTCCTTATGCACTGATGACCAAAATTAGGGTTTGAGTTTGCACAAGGATTTTTGAACTTTCTATTCCCCATATGATTTTCATGGATCATTATGGACCCCCAAGATTACTCATGTCAAGTTTCAAGCTTTGGATCCCATTTTGGCTCAGTCAATTGAGCAATTGACCTAAAAATCAGTTGTATTAGGGAAAAAGTCAACAATGGCCAATTTACAGTCAAACTTGATAATTTTTTATCCGCATCAACATTTTAAACTCATATGTATCACTTGATCAAGTTTGTACCATAACTCCTCAAGAAATTTGATCAAATCTCCAAAAGGGCAAAATGGTCAAAATTAGGGTTTTGATTGGGAAAGGGCAATTCCTGATTTTTGACCTAACAAATGGTCAATTGGTTTAAGGCATGATCTCAAGAGTCCAATTGCATAATTTTTTACCTAATGACATGGTTCAAAACATTGCAAGTCCATTGGATTGACAGATAAATTTTGTAGTCAACTGATCAAAAGTCAATTGTATACTGAAAAGTCAAACTTTGACTTTTTGGTCAAATTCAAGTGCCAAAGATCATAATTCATCAAAACATGTCAAAATATGAAACTTATTCATCAAGAAATCAAAAATTCAACATTTCATTTTGAAAAGTCAAAATTTCTAAAACTTAGAAATGTTTCAAAGTGTTGGAAATTTCATGTTTTTTCATAACTTTGAGCAAAAATTTTCACCATGATGCGAGATGATTCAAAAGAAACTTTCAACATGAAAGTTGTAGATATCCATGAGATCTAACACATTGCTTTATACAACTTCTCCTAGAAATTCTTCTATCTCAAGTTATTAATCCATGAAGTCTTGGTCATGAAACTAAAGCACTTAGTGAATTTTCAGCAATTTTTAATCAGGTTTTTTTCCTAACTTCTTGGCCAATTTTCATCAAGTTCTAGCTTGATTTAACAAAAATGGAAAACATGAAAGTTGTAGGGGAGGTTCAAATCTTTCCAAAAATTCAAAGAACTCATTGAGATCATTCTTGAGCTGAGAGGATCGAAGAGATGAAGTTAGGGTTTCATTCTTGAATTACAAAGCAGAATTTGTGATGAACACTTGACTAAAATTCCAACCAAAGCTACAAGATCTCTATTTTCAGGCTATGTTCTCTCCAAATCTATGCATAATCAAGCAATTACACAAACCCTAAGTGTATTACACAAGCATTTGAAGCTTTATCCAAGTCTTGATACCACTTATGGTTAGAAATGCAAAAGCAACATTTCCATTTACATAAAGCTTCACTTTTCCAACCACTCTCTTCTTTAAAAGCTTTAAATATATCCAAAGATCATAGAAAAATATTTCAACATTAGAAACAATCTACAAGACATGCAAAGCATTGTTAATTTCCTTAATTCACTCCTTTCTTCATTATGGAGCAACTTGTCTTTATGAATTTGAAAAAAGGCATAACATATGATTTTCAAAAGTCTGAGTTTTTCAAGTCTCAAACATTCTCTATAAATAGAAGAAGCATTTGCAAGACAAAGAGGTTAGAAAAAATAGAGAGAAAAGCCAGAAGTTTTATTGGTAAACCCTCAAAATCTCATATTCACAAAAGCCATAACAGTCCACAAAACTTCCACTCTTGAGTTTTAAAGTCCAAACCTTTGAACCTCTCATACCTTGCAAATTCTGTCCAACCATCTAAACACTCCACATACATCATATAGAAGTTGTTAAAACACGAGAAAAACTTTTGTAACATCACTATCATCACTTCCCAAGCTCAACAACAGCCCATACAGCAGCTCAAACTCAAAGCACAAATTTCAGTTTCAAGGTAAGCTTTCTTGATTTTGAACTCTTCATACAAGCATCATTAATGGTTCATTTGTGAAGATAAAATGTATATATCATTGCCTTAAAGCTAACCATATGCTTGCTTTTCATTTTCATTAACCATGTGTTGAGAATTGACTTTTACATGGAGCAAAACAGTGATAAAAACAAAAAACAGCAGTTATGCATCGACACGAAATGCTATGAGTCGACACATATTATGTCCAAAACAGGTTATGAGCCGATGCAAACTATTATGAGTCGATACAAAATGTTGCATGAGTCAATACAAGATGAGAATGCGTCGATTCATACTGAGTTAATTTTCATTTTTCAGCAGCAAGGAAGTTTTCGTATCAATACATAATGGCATGCGTCAATACATAAATTGTTTTCGTATCAATACATAATGGCATGCGTCAATACATAAATTGTTTTCGTATCAATACATAATGATATGCGTCAATCATAAAATTTTCGTATCAATACATAAGTATATATGTCAATACATAAAACAAATTTTCAAAAAAATAATTTATTTATTTATTTATTTTATTTTTGTATATTATTTATTCATTCAATATGGTTGTAATAGTAAATTAGGATTTATTTTCTTTCATCCCCCCATTTGTAAATTTTTCTCCCCATCCTTCAAATGATGTAATAGCGTAGGATTTTAATTTCCGCAACTTATCGCTTTAATATAATTGTTAGTAATTATGGTGTGTATGGCAAGATAAAATCAACAAGTAGAAAACCCTAATACAAGACAAAACAAGCATGAAAATCAATACACTTGCACACAAGCACCCCTAGGGTAAAATCCACTTGGTTGCCTTATAAATGGCCATATTATGCATGTGAGGTATATTATCAAAAACAAGCAAAAATATAATATCATAGTCCCTCGATGACGCTATCTAAGTTGCCTTTCAGAATGATCTTAGTCCCTAAAGAAAAATGATAACATACCTTGCAACATTGCTAATCATGGTCATACGATGACTCACGCTCGTCCTGTTTACATCCAAAGATAGGGTTACTTACCAAATCAATGGTAAGATAACAATGTCAAAGGAAAGAAGAAATGAACATGAAAGACTTTTGAGTAGGTAGAATGCTCCTAGTTACTTGCTCAATTTCAAAACCAAACATCCTTGATATTTTCAAAACAAACACCTACACTTTCAAAACATCTTACAAAACTTTAAAACATTTTCAAAATACCAACACTTTGTATACATTCTTATGAACGAGAATCATTACAAAGTTTGCCTAAACAATGGCCTCTTTACAAAATACTTTCAAAAACCACACAAAGCATAATTTCAAACAAAAGCAAGTGATCTAGCAAGTAACTAAGAGCCCATGGAAAACCATGGATGAAAAGGGTGCTAATACCTTCACTTTTCATAATCTACCCCCCCCCCCCCCCCCGAACTCAAGAAACAATCTCAAAGGTATCTCCTGTGCTTTTTCACCTTTCCTTTTGGATAAAAGAAAAGTCGGTGGCGACTCTTGCTAACTGCAACATTTGCGATCAAACGTAAAACACCCAAGTCATTTCTACCATTGTATCACACCTGGTTTAGATACTGATATTGTGGAGCATCATTTATCGTTGAAGCCAGAGTGCTCGCCAGTCAAGAAGAAATTGCGAAGAACTCACCCTGATATGGCAGTGAAAGTTAAAGAAGAAGTATTAAAGCATATTAATATTGGTTTTCTTGTGACATCACTGTACCCTCTATGGATTGCCAATATTGTCCCAGTACCAAAGAAAGACGGAAAAGTTCGCATGTGCGTTGATTATAGAGATTTAAACAGGGCTAGTCCAAAAGATGATTTTTCATTACCACATATTGATATGTTGGTTGATAGTACAGAAAAATTCAAAGTATTCTCGTTCATGGATGGATTTTCTAGATATAATCAAATAATAATGGCTCCTGAGGACATGGAAAAAACAACTTTTATCACACTATGGGGAACATTCTGTTACAAAGTGATGCCTTTCGGGTTGAAGAACACTGGTGCAACGTACCAGAGGGCTATGACAACCATATTCCATGATCTAATGCACAAGGAAATTGAGGTATATGTTGATGATATGATTGCCAAATCACAAACTGAAGAAGGGCATATAGAAGATTTATTGAAATTGTTTCAGCGTTTGAGGAAGTATCATCTCCGCTTGAATCCAAACAAATTCACCTTCGGTGTCTGATTAGGGAAGTTGTTAGGTTTCATTGTCATCCAGAAAGGAATTGAAGTTGACCCTAATAAAGTTAAAGCAATTCAAGAAACGCCTGCACCAAGAACCGAAAAGCAAGTTAGAGGCTTCCTTGGGCGTTTAAACTACATTTCCAAATTCATTTCCCACATGACTGCAACATGTGAACTGATCTTTAAGGTTTTAAAGAAATATCAAGGTTTTGTATGGACAGATGATTGCCAAAGGGAATTTGAAATTATCAAAGAATATCTACTTGAACCTCCTATCTTGCTCCCTCCTGTTGAACGAAGACCATTGATCATGTATCTGACAGTGTTAGATAGTTCTATGGGTTGTATTTTGGGACAACAAAATGAAACAAGAAAGAAGGAATATGCCATTTATTATCTCAGCAAGAAGTTTACTGACTATGAGTCTCAGTATTCTATGCTGGAAAAGACGTGTTGTGCTTTGGCCTGGGTGGAAAAGTGGTTGCGGAAATATATGTTAAATCATACTACTTGGGTGATTTCCAAAATGGATCCAATTAAGTATAATTTTGAAAAGCCTGCTCTTACTAGGAGAGTTGCTCGTTGGCAGATGTTGTTGTCTGAATATGATATTGAATACCATATTCAGAAGGCTATAAAAAGTAGTATGTTGGCGGATTATCTTGCTCACCAACCGATTGATGATTATCAGTCTGTTAAATATGATTTCCCTGATGAGGATGTTATGTTTGTGAAAGCAAAAGATTGTGATGAACCTTTGCTTGGGGAAGGTCCTAATCCTAAATCCCGGTGGGGTATTGTATTTGATGGAGCTTTGAACACTTATGAAAAAGGAATCGGCATTGTGATTATCACTCCTCATGGATCACATATTCCTTTTACTGCAAGGATGACATTTGATTGTACCAATAGTATGGCGGAGTATGAGGCTTGTATCATGGGTCTTGAGGAAGCCATTGATCTCAGAATTAAAGTTCCAGATGTATATGGTGATTCAGCTTTGGTAGTTAACAAGATTAAAGGAGAATAGGATACTCGTCACCCTGGCTTGATCCCTTACAAATATTATGCTAGAAGATTATTACCCTTCTTTAACAAAGTTGAATTCCATCATATTCCCAAAGATGAAAATTAGATGGCACATGCTTTGGTAACTTTGGCTTCTGTGTATCAAGTGAATACTTGGAATGATGTGCCTCGTACTACAGTGTGACGTTTAGATAGACCGGCTCATGTGTTTGCAACAAAGGAAACAACAGATGAAAAGCCTTGGTATTATGATATCAAGCATTTTCTCCAGACTCAGGAATACCTGATTGGTGCCTCGAATAAAGATAGAAAAAAATTGACAAGGTTGGCATGTAGCTTTTTCCTCAATGAAGATGTGTTGTATAAAAGAAATTATGACATGGTCTTGCTCAGATGCGTGGATAGACACGAAGCAGACATGTTGATGTATGAAGTCCATGAAGGTTCCTTTGGTACTCATGCCAATGGACAGCCGATGGAGAAAAGGATGCTTAGGGCAGGTTACTATTGGATGATAATGGAATCTGACTGTTACAAATTTGCAAAGAAGTGCCATAAATGCCAGATTTATGTGGACAAAATACATGTGCCTCCGACACTTCTCAATGTTACTTCTTCCTCATGGCCTTTCTCTATGTGAGGTATTGACATGATTGGAATGATTGAATCCAAAGCGTCAAATGGACATCGTTTCATCTTGGTGGCAATTGTAAGTGTTTGTTGGCAGCAATTTTGGTAACACACTGACTTGATAACATTTTTCTAAATGTCTTGACATTTGAAGCAAATTGGTTTTGAATGATGTCAAAGTAGATGTCTTGACATTTTCCTCCTGATCTGAACGGGACTTAATATTTGTTTCCAATATTTTGTTTCCTGTTTTTATGTGCGTCATTATTCAGGATTTGTGACTCATAGTTTGTGAAAAATATGGAGGAATATTTTTCTATTCGCATTATCCTTATGGATTATATCTTGGCCTGTTTTCATGGAAATATTCAAGGGATTGGAATATTTGTTTTTCAGCCCAACCCCACTGTTGTGCCTTTATAAGGACTTGGATCGTTATTCACTTGACTGCAACTATTGAAGAAGAATATATTCTTTCTGTTTTAGAAGTCTAAGTCCTTTTAATTGTAATACACTCTAATTATTAGTTTAATACTTGAGTTGTAATATGAGTTGTTAATTGTGGATCATTCATAAGCTTTTAAGTATTAAATGATTGAAGTCTTTAAAAATAATATTTTTATTGTTCTTCACTGTTAGTGATTGAAGGGATTTGAGGAGGGCCTAATACCTAGGTGTGTCTTAGGTAGAAGTATAGCACGGGTAGTGATTAAGTGATTAGATCGTAAACTGGTAGTTTACTGAGAATCTATGAATTGATACTATTTAGTGGACTTGTCCCTTGCTTGGTATCCCCCAGAGTAGGTGTAATTGTACACCGAACTGGGTTAAAAATCCCTTATGTTTTTATTGCTTTTAATATTGTTTCATTTTATGTTGTCCTCAGATATTTGTGTCGTTACATCTCCTTCGACATCACATATCTGATACCAGAATTTCAATTGGTATCAGAGCAGGCATCCTGCTCTATATCTGGGTGAGATCTAGGGAAGATACTTTCTGGTACTATGGACAAGGAAGGAGAATTTGTGAGCAGATCACCCATTCTGGATGGAAGCAATTATGACTATTGGAAACCACGTATAGTGGCCTTTCTAAAGTCTCTGGACAACGGGGCTTGGAAAGCTATCTTAAAAGGATGGAAACACCCTGTCAAATTGGGAGAAAATGGAGAACCTACTTCCGAGTTAAAGCAAGAAGAAGATTGGTCTAAATAAGAGGATGAAATTGCTCTTGGAAATTCTAAATCCTTGAATGCTATATTCAATGGAATTGACAAGAACATTTTTAGATTAGTGAACACGTGTGAAGTAGATAAGGATGCCTGGGGGATTCTTCAATCTACCCATGAAGGCATATCCAAAGTGAAGATGTCAAGATTTCAGTTGCTCACCACCAGATTTGAAAATATGAGAATGAAGGATGATGAAAGCATAAATGACTACCATATGAACATTCTTGAGATTGTTAATGATGCCAGTGCTTTAGGAGAAAAAATTCCAGAAGATAAATTGGTGAGAAAGATGCTTAGGTCTCTTCCCAAGAGATTGATATGAAAGTGACTGCCATAGAAGAAGCACAAGACATTGACAAGATGAAAGTGGATGAACTTGTTGGATCACTTCATACATTTGAATTAAGCATAAATGAAAGATCATAAAAGAAGAAGAAAAGCATAGCTTTTGTAACCAATACAGAAGATGGAGAGGGGGACTTTGATCTGGATACAAATGAAGGAATATCTAATGCCCTATTTATGCTTGGAAGACAGATTAACAAAGTGATAAAAAGGATGGATAGGAACCCAAGATCAAATGTCAAGAACATCTCATCTGACATCCTTAATTCAAATGAGTTTGGAAGAAAAAGGGCTAAAGAAAAATCCACTCAAGGGAAGGAAATATAGTGTCATGAATATGAAGGTTTTGGTCAAATTAGAGTTGAATGTCCTACATATCTTAAGAAACAGAAGAAGAATTTATATGTTACTTGGTCTAAAGAGGATTCTGAGAGTGATCTTGAAGAGGAATCTGCAAAGTATGTTAAAGCATTGACGGGCAAATATATGCCTGATAAAGATTCTAGTGATGGTGAACTAACCTTTGATGAGCTAAGTTTCTCGTACAAATAATTGTGTCTTAGAAGTCAAGAAGTTTGGCTAGAAGGGAAGAAACTGAAACCACTCGTAACCCAGCTGAAGGCAGAAAGGAAAGAGCATCTGAAAAATATTTCTAATCTGGAAAGTGGAGTGACTTATCTAAATTCTAATCTTGATAAAATGGTCAAATATCTCAAGATGCTGAATAATGGGTCTGACACATTAAATGAAATTCTTCAAGTGAGAAGAGTGACAGGAGACAAGAGTGGTCTAGGGTTTAATGAGAAAAAGGAACCTGTTTCATAAGAACCCTCGTCAAATTCCACTCATGCCAAGTCTAAACCAAAGATGTCGAATCAAATGTCTGAACATCATGGCAAACATCATGGTAAGAAAAAATTTACCAGAGAGAAATCCCATCCCTGGAGGTGTCATCATTGTGGAAGGTTTGGTCACATAAGACCTTTCTTTTTCAAGTTGTATGGGTATCCTAAAACTACTCCTCTTCCCAAAACTGTTCAGATCTCTCAAAATAGCAAAAAGAAGAAATAGTGGGTTCCCAAGTCTAATGTTGCTAGTTTCATAGCTCATACCTCTCTCAGAGTATAAACCAAAGATGACTGGTACTTTGACAGTGGTTGTTCTAGACACATGGCAGGTGTCAAGAATCTATTGCTAGATATCAAATCTCATTCTACCAGTTATGTGACTTTTGGTGATGGAGCCAAAGGTGAAATCAAAGGAGTGGGAAAACTAGAATGTTCAGGAGTCCCAAAACTTGACAATGTGTTGCTTGTTA
Organism: Vicia faba; assembly: GCA_948472305.1. Lineage (NCBI taxonomy): Eukaryota > Viridiplantae > Streptophyta > Magnoliopsida > Fabales > Fabaceae > Vicia > Vicia faba. The sequence continues at coordinate 1,631,856,889 of OX451739.1, read as the reverse complement.
GAGGGTTAACAACTAACCTAATAAGTATAAGGAAACTATGTGATAAAGATTAAAATTTAACTTCACCAATGAAAAATGTCTCGTTTGCAATGAGAAGAATGAAGTTATTATAAAAGGAATCAGATCTAAGGACAACTGTTATTTATGGGTTCCCCAAGATTTGAGCCTCTCCTTAACATGTGCTTTAGCCAAAGAAAATGAAGTTAAACTGTGGCATCAAAAACTGGGACACTTGCATCTAAAAGGAATGAAAAGAATCATATCTATTAAAGCCGTGAGAGGGATTCCTAAGCTCAAAATAGAAAAAGGGAGAGTTTATGGTGACTGCCAGATTGAAAAGCAAACTAAGATGTCGCATCAGAAGATCCAATATCTTACTACATCAAAAGTTTTGGAACTTCTTTACATGGACTTGATGGGACCTATACAGGTTGAAGGTCTTGGTGGAAAGAACTATGTCTATGTTGTTGTAGATGACTTCTCTAGATACAAATGGATAAGTTTTACCAGAGAAAAATCAGAGACTTTTGAAGTGTTTAAAGTTCTCTGTCAAAAACTTCAAAGGGAAAAGGATAATCATGTCATCAAAATCAGAAGTGATCGTGGAAAGGAATTTGAGAACAATAAATTTGATGATTTTTGCTCTTCTGAAGGAATCAGTCATGAATTTTCCTCTCCTATTACTCCTAAGCAAAATGGGATTGTGGAACGCAAAAACAGAACCCTTCAAGAATCTTCCAGAGCTATGATTCATGCTAAGAAGTTACCCTACCACTTTTGGGCTTAAGCTACGAATAATGTGTGTTATATCCATAACAGAGTTACTTTAAGGAAAGGCACCTCAGCCACATTGTATGAAATATGGAAGGGAAGAAAACCTACTGTTAAATACTTTCATGTTTTTGGAAGTAAATGTTGCATCTTAGCTAATCATGAACAAAGGAGGAAGATGGATCCCAAGAGTGATGAAGGAATATTCCTGGGTTACTCTACAAATAGCAAAGCTTACAGAGTCTTTAAATCCAGAACCAAGGTTATGATGGAATCCATAAATGTTATTATTGATGATAGAGGATGGAATGATGAAGAAGATGTCTTAGAATATGTTGGAACATCTTTGTCTGATATTCCAACAGAATCCAATGACAGAAGTATTGATTCTAATCCACCTCAAGAAAATCCTGAGCCCAGTCATCTCAATAAAGGGCCTTTAATTAGAACTTAGAGATCATCCTAAGGAGCTTATCATAGGAGATCTAAATAAAGGAGTTACTACTAGATCAAGAGAAGGAATATCAAACTCTTGCTTTGTTTCAAAAATTGAGCCTAAGAATGTCAAAGAGGCCTTAACTGATGAGTTCTGGATTAATTCTATACAAGAAGAGCTAGAACGATTTAGTAGAAATGAAGTTTGGGATCTTGTTCCAAGGCCTGAAGGGACAAATGTGATTGGAACTAAATGGGTGTACAAGAATAAATATGATGAAAAGGGGTGGTCACTAGAAATAGGGCAAAGTTAGTTGCACAAGGATACACTAAAATTGAAGGAGTTGACTTTGATGAAATCGTTGCCCCTGTAGCCAGACTTGAATCAATCAGACTACTCTTGGGAGTTGCTTGCATTCTGAAATTTAATTTGTTTCAAATGGATGTAAAGAGTGCCTTCTTAAATGTCTATCTGAATGAGGAAGTCTATATAGAACAACCTAAAGGATTTGTTGATCCAAGCCTTCCTAACCATGTGTACAAACTGAAGAAAGCTCTGTATGGATTAAAGCATGCTCCAAGAGCTTGGTGTGAGAGATTGACAGGATTTCTTGGTGAGAATGGATATAGGAAAGGTTCCATAGAAAAAAATATTTTTGTCAAGGAAGAAGAAGGGAAGATCATGATTGCACAGATTCATGTTGATGATATTGTGTTTGGTGGGATGTCAAATGAGATGGTTCAACATTTTGTCAAGCAAATGCAGTCAGAATTTGAGATGAGCCTTGTTGGTGAATTAACCTACTTTCTTGGTCTGCAAGTTAAACAAATGGAAGATTCCATATTCTTATCTCAGAGCAAGTATGCGAAAAATATAGTAAAGAAATTTAGGATGGAAAATGTCAGTCATAAAATAACACCTGCTCCCACACATCTGAAGTTGTCTAAGGTTGAAAAAGGAGTTAGTGTGGATCAAAGTCTTTACACAAGTATGATAGGCAGTCTTCTATACCTCACAGCTAGCAGAACTGACATTGCCTTTGTTGTAGGGGTGTGTGCTAGATATCGAGTTGATCCTAAAGTTAGCCATGCCAACCATGTGAAGAGAATTCTTAAATATGTGAATGGGACAAGTGACTATGGTATGTTATATTCTCATGGATCTAGCTCTGCCTTAATTAGTTATTGTGACGCTGATTGGGCAGGAAGTGTTAATGATAGAAAAAGTACATCAAGAGGAAGTTTCTTTCTGGGAAATAATCTCATATCTTGGTCTAGTAAGAAGCAAAATTGTGTGTCTTTGTTCACTGTTGAGGCTGAGTATATTGTTGCACGAAGCAGTTGTTCTCAGTTGGTTTGGATAAACAAATGTTAACAGAATATAATGTCAAACAAGATGTCATGATATTATTCTATGACAATCTAAGTGCCATAAATATATCAAAAAATCCTATTCAACACAGCAGGACCAAACACATTGATATCCGTCATTAATTCATAAGAGAGCTTGTGGAAGAAAAGATTGTTGCCTTAGAACATGTAGCTACTGAATTACAACTGGATGACATTTTCACTAAGGATTTGGATGCAAACCAGTTTGAGAACTTAAGAGGAAAACTAAATACCTACATATATGAGGGTTTGTAGCAATTAAGGGCATGTGGGAATATCATTAAAGTCATATTATATTATTTATGTTTCCAACAAATTAAATTCTGTAAGCAATCATTTCAAGACTTTCTAAAATACTCTAACACATGCTACAACATTACCTCTTTCTACTTTCACAGCCTATTCATTCTCCTTTACAAAAAAAGAACCCTGGTTATTCTCCATCTCATTGTTCAAAACTTTTCAAAGATATCTCAACATCATGCATCGTCTCCCTCAAAATATGTCAACCATACTGAGGAGCTCTCCCTTGACAGAGTACTTGACATTAATCCTCTAACAATAACTCCACCTCTTGAGAAGAAGGTCAAGAAACCCAGATCGTCACCTGCATAGAAATCCAAAGACGAGTTTGACACTTCTAAAGGTAATGCTCCTACTGCTACTGATGATAGGATAGAAGAAGATATTGTTAATGTTGATAGAAGTATTATAAGGCTGGTAGATAGGGTGTTAAATGAAGGTTTTGATGTGCCTGGAATTTCAAATCCTCTTGCCCGAATGCCTGCTCCGGCTGACAAAGGAAATGATCCTAAAAATACTGCTGAATCATCCACCTTCAAGAAAGATGTTGCTGAAAGCAAACTTGGCAAGCTTTCTACTTCTGCTCTAGAAGAAGTGGAAGCTGGTGTTGAATAAGATGTTGAGAAGGACTCTCCTGCTAAGGAAGATGTTGGTGGCTCTAATGTTGCATAAAATCAAAATACTAAGAATGTGGTTAATGTTGATGAGTTGTCTGACAATGAGCTCATTGCTAATGTTGTGTCTGGAATTGCTAAAAGGCTCAAGACTAGAAAAAGAAAAAATGTGGATATCTCACCCCCTGCCAAGAGCATCAAGAAGAAGAATAAGTATGGTCCCCCAAAGCCCTGGGGTAAAGTGGTTCCTCCCTCTGACAAAAGAAAAGCTAGACTTGATAGCTCTATAGATAATGATGATGTTGTCCAGAACATCTCACCTGTGAAGAGATCCAGAAGTAAGAAGAAAGTTGCATTAGTAGAAGAAGTTGATTCTGATTATGATGTCGAGGAAGATGTCCATGACATCTCTCCTGTGAAGAAATTTGTAAGCAAGAAGCTTTCTGTTAAGGTGCCTGATGCTTCTCTTGACAACATTTCCTTCCATTCGGTTGGAAATGCTGAAAAGTGGAAATATGTATTTCAAAGAAGAATTACCCTTGAAAGAGAGTTAGGAGCTGGTGCATTGGAGTGAAAAGAGATTATGGAGTTGATTTCTTCGGTTGGATTGATGAAGACTGTCACCAGGTTTGCAAAATGTTATGAGACTCTTGTTAAGGAATTTATTGTTAATATTCCTATTGATTGTGCTTATCATAAAAGTAAAGAGTATAGGAAGGTGTTTGTTAGAGGTATGTGTGTAGAATTTTCCCCTGTTATCATCAATAGAAACTTAGATAGGTCTAAAGATGATTATTGTGAGTTGCAATTAACTGATAATCAAGTGTGCAAAGCCATCACTGCAAACCAAGTGAGTGAGTGGCCCATGAAGAATAAGCTTCCTGTTAGCAAGCTAAGTGTGAAATATGCTATCTTGCATAGAATTGGAGCTGCTAACTGAGTTCCTACCAATCATACATCAACCATTACAATTGGCTTAGGAAAGTTTATCTATGCTGTTGGAAATAAGAAATTGTTTGATTATGGTGCTTACATTTTTTATCAGACTATTAAGCATACAAGAACATGTGCTATCGAAATGCCTATTGCCTTTCCATATCTTATTTGTGGAATTATTCTTAATCAAAATCCATGAATTATGAGTGGTAATGATGTAGTTTGCAAGAGGGAGACTGCTCTGACCCTTCACTTCAAGATGTTTTCAGGAAAACATGTCCCAGACATTACTTTGACACCTGCATCTTCTGAAAACAAGACCTCAACCAAGGATGACATGATTACTGAATTAAGAGAAGCCTTCAAATAACTTGATGATGTGATCATAGTTAGCTCAACAAGAAAGCTAATTTTTGAAAAGATGATTAAGGAGCTGCAGAAGGACAACAGTTTTGATGATAGAGTGAGCACTGAGGGAGGAGATTCTGATGATGAAGGAAGTTCTGACTCTGACAAGTCTACTGGTCCTGAAGACAGTTAGACCATTTATTGCTTATTTGTTTTGACCCCTTTGTTCCTTTTTGGCACTTGTATGTGCTTGGCTCTTGGATTCTATGGTTTGTACTTATTTGGCATATTCTATTACTGCTATTCTCTTGAATGCATATTTGGCATATTATGTCTAAATAGGGGGAGAAACTGACTGACTGACCACTGACTGAGGGGGGGCTTAATGTTTGAGGGGGAGCCTCATGTCTCTGAAGATGTTCTAACATCTTCGTCTGCTAACAGTTGACGGAGTTACTTTTTCTAACTACTAACTGAGTTTTGTTTTTTCTTGTGTTGTTGCTCTGATAATGTGCTCAAATAATGTTTTAGCCAAAATTTGCCAAAGGGGGAGTTTGTAAGTGTTTGTTGGCAGCAATTTTGGTAAAACACTGACTTGATAATGTTTTTGCTAAATATCTTGACATTTGAAGCAAACTGATTTTGAGTGATGTCAAAGCAGATGTCTTGACATCTGTCTCCTGGTCTAAACAAGACTTAATATTTGTTTCCGATATTTTGTTTCCTATTTTCATGCGCGCCATTATTCAGGATTTGTGACTCATAGTTTGCGAAAAATATGGAGGAATATTTTTCTATTTGCATTATCCATATGGATTATATCTTGGCCTGTTTTCATGGAAATATTCAAGGGATTGGATAATTTATTTTTCAGCCCAAGCCCACTGTTGCGCCTTTATAAGGACTTGGATCCTTATTCGTTTGACTGCAACTTTTGAAAAAGAATATATTATTTTTGTTTTAGAAGTCTAAGTCTTTTTAATTGTAATACACTCTAAGTATTAGTTTAATACTTGAGTTGTAATTTGAGTTGTTAATTATGGATCATTCATAAGCTTTTAAGTATTGAACGATTGAAGTCTTTAAAACTTAATATTCCTGTTGTTCTTCACTGTTAGTGATTGGAGGGATTTGAGGAGGGCCTCCTACCTAGGTGTATCTTAGGTAGAAGTATAGCATGTGCAGTGATTAAGTGATTAGATCGTAAACTAGTTGTTTACTGAGGGTCTATGAATTAATACTATTTAGTGGACTTGTCCCTGGCTTGGCAGACCCTAGAGTAGGTGTTGTTGTACACCAAACTGGTTTAACAATCCCTTGTGTTTTTACTGCTTTTAATATTGTTACATTTTATATTGTCCTCAGATATTTGTGTCGTGTCATCTCCTTCGACATCACATATCTGATACCAGAATTTCAGCAATTGACTACTTCACCAAATGGGTGGAAGCAGCTTCATATGCTAATGTCACTAAGCATGTGGTAGTGCGCTTTATCAAGAATAATCTCATATGTTGGTATGGTGTGCCAAGTAGGATTATCACTGACAACGGCTCAAATCTGAATAACAAGATGATGACAGAATTTTCCAAAGAGTTCAAGATTGTCCCCCATAGTTCATCTCCCTACAGGCCAAAGATGAATGGGGCTGTTGAAGCTACTAATAAGAACATCAAGAAGATCATTCCGAAAATGGTTGTTACTTACAAAGATTGGTATGAGATGCTCCCTTTTTCTTTGCATGGGTAGAAATGATCAAGACTAAGCCATTGGATTGACTAGACTTTGTACAAATCAAAATAAAAATCGCCACCGCGCTTTATTGTTTCCAAAGGAATGGGAAAAGAGCGAGTAACCCAAAAAGGGGGAAATATTCAAGGTAAGGGGGTTGGTTATGCAAAGGGAAGGTATTAGCACCCTAAACATCTACGGTACTCCGCAGAAACCTCTTTGAAAAATCTGTATATTTTGGCTATGAAAATGTGTTATATAGAAATAGATGGTGGAGGTGAGAAAAGAAGTATTTTTTATGATTTTTGCACCCGCCGCGGTTGCGAATCTTTAGTGCCTACGTACCACCTTTCGTGCAATACGGGATCAGAGTACACGTAGTTCCTCTTTAAAAAAGTTTAAAACACAAATGAGTTGGTTGATTTTAAGAGATGAGTCATCATCGTCATTGTCCGTGTGGAAAACATACTTACTACCCATAATCATGAGAAAGAAGAATTTGCATCATCTAAAAATGGAGGATAATGGCTTGGATTTTAAAATCAATAATGCCTCACTCAACACCCAAGTGGAAAATATCTCTCTTCACTACACATTATATAAGTATAGTTGTTTGCATCACTACAAGGATTGACAAGAGCCTAACCTTTTAAGAAAAGTTTAAACATAAAATCCGAAGTGGAAAAATGGTTTGAAATGAGATTGATTGACTTTTAGTCTTCTCACAAAAAATTTCAAGGTATTATTAGATTGATTGAAATTTACTGATGAAAATATTTTGAAAAGGCATGGACCTAAGTCCAAGTTTATTATGAAAGTGGTTCAAGTTTAGAAACAAGAAGGGTTTTCAAAAGGAGGGAGAATATTTTGAAATTAAAGAAGATGGGAGGAGAAGAAGAGGCTATCCTAAAACATAAGGTAAAAGCTAAGGATAAGGACCATCTAACCAACAAGAAGCCAAAACTTGACATTATGAGCCAAGATAGAATTCCCATTCTTTAGATTGAAACCAAGCAAGCAAAGATACTAGACCTCTTCAAATGCATTAAGTCTTCACAAAAATTGGGCAGAGTAACGGCTGTATACGGGTGAATTCCAGATTACAAACGGAGGATGTAATCACAAAAACCTGCACACAAAAACAAACAAGCAACCCAATGTCTTGAGGTAAACCTCAAGAGCTCCAGACAAAATAATCAGATAATCACAAGGTATCCAAGATAGGCCAAGGCTTCTAATCCTAAGTCCAAGAAAAAAGTCCACTGCTCCATAATGCCAAGGATAGTAACCAAATAGTCCAAGTATCATTAGAAGTTTTTTAGGGTTTAAGTTGATTATTAAGTATCTTAAGAAAAGAAAAGAAAAGCTTAAGTGAGCAAAGTAAAAATGACAAGAAAATAAATGCTCAAATGAGCAAAGATGAAAATGGCATGAAATAAAAATGCTAAAAAAATAAATAGTACATAAAGCATAAAAAGAATAAAGGCATAAAATAAACAAGTCAATAATTAGTGGTTAGTTGGATGACCATCTTGAAACTTGCATTTGGAACTCATTAGAGGATTGGTAGAACCAAAGCCTCCACACAATAAGTTGCATTTTCTTTTTTTCAAGTATATCATTCATTTGGAATTCTCACAAGTACCATTTAATGATCAACGATGTTTAAGTGATCCGCGTTGACCAAAGGTGTTGTAGATCCATTAGAGGATTGGTAGAACCAAAGCCTCCACACAATGAATCTCAAGGTTATTGGATCAAAGAGATCAAATTAACATACTTGGGCTTGCAATCATAAGTTTGGGCCATGAGTGATCATTTATTCGAATCGGGACAAAATTTAGCGTTATGTTAAGCAATCGTAAGTGGACTTATATAGAAGTCGCACCTATTTTGAGGTCGGTCAATAGCAATCTATGCACCATTTGTTTTGAGACATGATATAGAGATCATGCCCTAACAACATTTAGTGCAAAGGAGAAGGGGATGGGATGAAGAGGAATTAGGGTAAAAAGAAAACCACATTTGAATTAATATTTAATCAAACTATTATTAAAATCATTCATCCATTTTTGTGGAGTTAAACTCAACACCATGGATTCAATGATGTTAATAAAGCCATGACCAAAAAATCAACCCAAGACAGCCAGAAAATAATCACAAAATAATAATATAATTAATATATACATTAAAGGGTTTAAAAAAAGTAAGAAAAAGGAAAAACATAATGAGAAAAATATTAATTATATTCAAATTAATCAAGAAATGAAAAATAAGACCATGGAAAAATCACAAAAGGGGCCAAGTAATTTTATGAAATTTTTGGGAATTTTTAAAAGTCAGAAACTATTTTTTAAAAATTAAAATAAATGGACAAAACAAACAAAAATAGTAAAAAATAGTAAAATCAGAAACAAAAATAAAATAAGATCCCCAATATTTTTCGTAATATCATTGGATCATTCCATAATTTTCTCAGAATTTAAAAATGTGCAAAACTAATTTTAAACATTTTAAACAAATCAAATAAGTGTAAAATTCATAAAAAAATACCAAAACACAAAAATAAATTGTGAAAAAATAAAAATCAGAAAAAGAATAATCAAAAATATTTTTCATAATTTTTTCAGATTTTTTGGACTAAAAATGAATTTTCTATGATTTTTTAAAATTTAAAACAATTAAAATATAAAAATCAGAAAAAGAAAATAAAAGAAAAAGATGTGGACCATTGGATGAGAGTCAAAACGCGTTAGTAATCAAATCCAAAGGATCTGGCGCGCTGTTCATATTATGGTCTTTACTGAATAAAGCACTGAATCAAATGTAAAATCAGAAATTCAAAAAAAATAAATGGCACGCTTTCATTGGTTAGAAGTTGACATGTTGGTCATCTTCAACCTCCAGCCTCACGAATTGCAGGTCTCTCAAACTGTAAAATCAGAAGCTCAGACCTATGTCATTCGCTTTGTCTCTTCAAGACGGAGACAACCACACCTTCGCGCCCAATTTATATAAACTGTAACTCAAGCAATTTGGAAAGAAAATTTTGAAAGGGGATTTGAAAATTCATGGTCAAAACGTGCTTCCAGATGAAAGTAAGTGTTGCGACTAGAACCATGGATATGAGAGCAACACAATGATACCAAAGTTTTGAAGAATTGATGAAGGAATCTACCTATTGAAGCTGAGTTGCATAGCTCTGAAACTGGACTTCTATGGTGCAATGTAGGGCACGATTCTTGAATGTAATTATATGGTTAGGTTCAGGGAAGATCAAGGAAGGTGAATTGATGGAAAAAATGGATTGAAAAAGGCTTGAGGATAGGATTCGAAGTTGCTGAATTCTGAGTTGTGAAGCAAGTTTGGCAGGGTGATTCTGGCTATCTAAGCTTGGGAAATTGAATGGGGGATGACCCTCTATTTATAGGGAATCAAATGGGATGCTCAAGCATGTGGAATGATGCAAATTGGAGGGAAATCGTGTGAACCTGATACACGAGCAAAGTGTGATCTAATTTGCATCAAAACTCATCTAATCTTTGCGTTTCAAGGCTCTAATCCACTTTGGCAACTTGGGTAAACATGTTTAGACCACTAACGCGTGCTAATTTGATGCTTAAATGCCAAAACATGGATTTCAAATTCTGACTTATGGTGAAACTTCAGTTCCAAGTTACCAAATTCAATCCAATGGAATTTCCACCTCAAGGAGTCTTAGGGAAAAATTCTTGATGATTTGGAAAGATGAGGTAACAAGCTTTGCAATGGAAAAAGAATGGAATCAAATGGAGGCTTGAGCTGAAAATCACATGGAGTCAAAGTTGAAGAAAAAGAGTTGACTTTCCATACTTAGAAATATTTCAAATTCTTCTTAAAAAGTGACCTATAATCTCTTGCATCCAAACATGGCCTTGCACTTAGAATTTGCTCTTGATCAAAAAAGATGGAATGAAGTAGACTTCTTGAATGACATTTTTCAATTTGAACCACTTAAAATCTCCAAAAATTGAGCAAGTTATGACTTGTTGAAGTTGGCCAAAAATCATGAAATGGCTTATAATCTCTTGCATTCTTGAGGAAACTTCCATCCATTTTTTCACTTTGCACATAAAATAAGAAATGAAGTAGACATCCTTAGGATCATCATGAAAAATTAATAGGCTCAAGGTCATAAAAATTGACCAAGTTATGACCATTTGAAGTCACATATGAAAAATGAGGGATTCATCTGGATGACTTGTAACTTTTCTTCTTCACCAAGTTTCTTCCACATGAAAACTCCTTGGAATTTTTGAAGTGATTTGTTGGTAACTCTTTGAAGAGAATAATTTTTTTGGATTAACTCAAAAATACCAAAAGATGACCAAGATATGCCCCTTTGAAGTCCAAAACCCTAGCCTCTAGATCAAGAGACTGCTTGGTGGAACTTTGTCAAGTTTGAACAAACTTTTTGTGCCAATATTCTTCCTTTGTGAATAGAAATTGTTGAGGATGATGATGAGGACCCATGGCCGCCAAAACTACTTCCATACCAACTTCAAAACAACTTCAATGGTGAGGTTTGGATCTCTCAATCTTTTGACTAGGGCATGGAAATAAACTCATGAACCCATGATGCAACTTGGTAAACCCCATTGCCTTCACCTACATTATGAACAAGTAGGACAAACCAACATTGTTTTTTTGTTAATTTAGAGAGAAAATCAAAGCAAAATATCCATGATCACCAAAGAAAACAAGTCAATGTGCTTGGTGACTCCTCAAAGAGCAAGGTTAAAGATAGGGAGAGGAACCAAAAGCCCTAATGTGATTTTGTGGTGATTAAAATAATATGGTATGATGAAGGGATCTTAGGGGCAAAAATTGGGCTACAACAGATGCCCTTATTTAAGTTTCTTCTATCCGGAGATACGAAGGTTAAAAATCTTCGTGTCGACGTGATCGAAGATACTTAAATATAAAACAAACCATGTTTTCGGCCCTAAGATGCCATGCAAACATTTATGCATATGAATGCATATGAATGGAACAAAAAGACGCAAAGTAGTATTGGAGATGCAACATGAAATGTAGAAACAAAAGAGCAATCCCACCAGGAAAAAAAATCACTAGTAAACCACAAGAAAAGAATCAGAGAGGAGGATAACAAACATCGACGTTCACTGCCGATGTACTACCAACATTCACTGAAGGTAGTAAGAGAACATATATCATATCACCGCCGTTCACTGACGATGAACTATCAACGTTCACTGAAGATAGAAAAAAGATAAGAAACACCGACGTTTACTGCCGATGTACTACCAACGTTCACTGAAGGTAGAAAGATAAAATATATCATATCACCGCCGTTCACTGACGATGAACCATCAACGTTCACTAAAGATAGCAAAAAGATTAGAAACACCGACGTTCACTGTCGATGTACTACCAACGTTCACTGAAGGTAGAAAGAGAAAATATATCATATCACTATCGTTCACTGACGATGAACTATCAACGTTCACTGAAGATAGCAAAAAGATAAGAAACACCGACATTCACTGCCGATGTACTACAAACGTTCACTGAAGGTAGAAAGAGAAAATATATCATATCACCGCCATTCACTGACGATGAACTATCAACGTTCACTGAAGATAGCAAAAAGATAAGAAACACTAACGTTCACTGCCGATGTTCTACCAACGTTCACTGAAGGTAGAAAGAGAAAATATATCATATCACCGCCGTTCACTGACGATGAACTATCAACGTTTACTGAAGATAGCAAAAAGATAAGAAACACCAACGTTCACTACCGATGTACTACCAACGTTCACTGAAGGTAGAAAGAGAAAATATATCATAACACCACCGTTCACTGATGATGAATGTTGTACCCCAAAATTTTCCCTCCCATTTCTCATTGATTTCTCATCACAAAGCCCTTGGAGATCAAGATCCAGTTAGGGTTTCATCTGCTCAAGACTTCTCCTTGCACTGTTGACCCAAATTAGGGTTTGTGTTTGCACAAAGATGTTTTGACCTAAAATGCCTAAGATGACATTCATGCTTCATATTGGACTCCCAAGTTTATCCATACCAAGTTTCAAGTCTTGATTCCAAGTTTTGCCCAATCAATTGAATAGTTGACCTAGAAATCAGCTGTATTGGGGAAAAAGTCAATTGTGGCCAATTGACAGTCAAACCTCATGAAAATTGACCCCCATCAACATTATGAACTCACATGGACCATTTAATCAAGTTTGGATCACAATTCCACAAGAAATTTGATCAGATCACTAAAAGGGCAAAATGGTCATTTTTAGGGTTTTGACTGCACAAAGGTAATTTTTGACTGTTTGACCCAACCAATGGCAAACCAAGCTCACATATGGACTCAAGGACCCCATGGAATTATCTTGACATGCTCAACAAACTCAAAAGATCCCAAGTACACAAGATTGACAGTTGAATTTCCCAGTCAATTGATCAATTTTGACTGTATACTAAAAAGTCAAACTTTGACTTTTTGGTCAAAATCAAGATTCAAGATTCATTTTTCATCAAAACATGTCAAATCATGAAACTTGTTCACCAAGAAATCACAAAATGCAAATTAGGGTTAGAAATGAGAATTTTTCATAACTTAGAATTTTTCTAAGTTATGAAAAACCCTAATTTTTCCCAACTTTGCCCCACTTTCTCACCAAGATCCATTTGGATTAAAACAAAAGTCAAAACATGAAAGTTGTAGCTTGTTGCATAATCTACAACTTTGATTCACAAAGTTTTCCCAATTGAGGCTTGTATCTCAAGTTACAAATTTTTGAATAAGGGCACTAAACCATTCTTAACTTAGTGAAATTTTAACCTATTTTGACAAGGTTTTCTACCCAAATTCAAGGCCATTTTCCATACACTTCCACTTGGAAGTTCAATTTGCATTTCAAAGATGGATTGTAGTACACATTCCAAGCTTTCCAAAATGTCCAAGAACTTCTCAAACAACCTCATAACTTGAGAGAATCGAATTTCACAATATGGCAAAAACTCACTTTTGAATTGGCTATTTTCCATGTTCATAATTTGTGCAAACTTCTCAAATCAGCATGCCCCTTGATTACAGGTCCTTAAACCATCGAACACTCAATAATTTAATGCATGTTCATTGTGCTAAGACCTTGTTTCATGAGTTCAAGCATTGCCTAAAGGATTAATCCCAAATTGGAAAAAGCATTATATCCATTTTTGCAAAAGTTTCACTTTATGTCATGATGCAAATCCACAAGTACAGATGAGATCTAATTGGCACAAGATTATGAGCAAAACACTCTGATCAAGGAGAGATTATGCAGCACATTAGGGGGCCTCTACTGACCTATAACACAACTTGGGCATTTGTTGCTTAAAGTGTAAGTAACATTGCATTTTGTAAGACAACTCTCATATCAGCTTACAAACACTTAAGCAAACTTGTAAAACACATCCAGGACATCCCAACTAAGCAAGTACACGACCCTAACATCCCTCATACACTCCCAATCCCAGAATCACCTTCAAACTGCAAGAACAGGGCAGGGCCTACAGTTTGAGTGCCATCTCTCATTCCTCTCAAGCTTTCTTGCCCAAACCAGTTCACACACCTTCCATACCATCTATGCAAGCTAACCAAAACCTAAAACACGACCTGTAATCCTCCTAACTGGTTCCACCATTTTCACTTTTCTGATTTGCAGGTGAAGTGCTCTAGCACGATTCAAAAGCTTTCAAGACAAAGTAAAGCTTGGAATAGCATCCCTGGACCTCAAGGAAACTATCCCAATCATCACCTTGCACTGAAAGCTTCTCCATTGCCAGATAGAAGTTCAACTGAACAGGTAATTTCATGAACTCGTATCTCTCTTATTAGGCATTGTTAGCTTTAGGTTTGTGAAGAGAATATGTCATAATCATTGCCCTGAACATGCCCATATAATCAGATTTTATTTATATTATGTGTGTTGCAAGAATTTTGAGTCTGAACATGGAAGAAAATCTAGGTCAGGATTTGGGGGAGAAGAAATTCTCTCTCATCTTAGAGAGTTAGATCAAGTTCTGCATATGGTTGGATTCTTCTCTTGATGCTGAACATTTTTTATGTTATGAGTTTTCATTAATAAGCCAGGAATCAGGATGTTTGGATGGTAGAACAAGGCGCGCGTTTTTTTGAATAATGTTGTTCAGAGGTTGAAGAAGGTGCCTCATGGGCTGGGCCAGCTTTTGTTTTGCTTTTTGTACCATATCTTCTGATTCATACCCCCCTGAGCCCATTTGTTTGATTTAATGATTTTTTGATCTTTCTTTTTTATTTCTGACTCATTTATTTTCTCTAATAATGTTCAAAAATTAAAAAATCATTTTTACACCATTTTTGCATTTTTTAAGTATTTATTTGTTTATATGGACATTTATGTATAAATATATATATATACTATTATTTAGAAACATTAGAAAAAATAATGTAAACATATTATACTTCTGATTTTATTTCATTTTTTCTTTTTGAAAATATTTTATGCAAAATATACTTTTTTTATATAGTAAAATATTATTATTTTTATGTATATAATTTATATTTAGAAATTGATACATATATATATATATATATATATATATATATATATATATATATATATATATATATATATATATATATATATATATATATATATATATATATATATATATATATATATATATATATATATATATATATATATATATATATATATATATATATATATATATATATATATATATATATATATATATATATATATATATATATATATATATATATTTGTTTATTAATATATTTAGGCTAAAAATACAAAGAATATATACATTTTTATTTTTTTAATATTTAATGTGGAAAATACTTTTTTATGAATATACTCCATTTTATTTTATTTTTTTTATGTAATTATTAAATATTATACATATTAAATAGTTAATATATTTTATTTAATGAAATTAGGGTTTTACACTTAGAATAAAATACCAAAAATATACACATTTTTATTTTTTCAATATTTAACATTAAAAATACATTTTTACAAATATACTATATTTTATTTTATTTTTGTATATAATTAGTGAATATTGTATGTTTTGAATAAATAATGCATTTTATTTAGTAAATTAGGTTTGTGCCCTAAATTTGAAAATACTCCAAAATAATATTTTTTATTTATGTGACATAAATAATATTTTTTTTCTCATACATATAAAAATTCTTTTTGCATCTTGCATGTTTATTTCATTTCCATTTAATTTATGCCTTTAATTATATTGTAAATATTCAAAGAAAATGATGTAATAGCTAGGTTTAATTCCTTGTCTAAATATCCCCATTTGAAACATTTGTACCCCCCTTCCCATATTATTGTGTTGTAATAGTGTAGGAATTTTAATTTTTCGCACTTTAACGCTTTTTAAATATACTATGCTAGAGTTAGGGTTTGTATGCGAATAAAACGAAAAAAAGTAGTTTGACCTAATACAAGACAAAAAAAGCATGAAAATGGACAACACATATCACACTTACACCCCTAGGGTATTCCACTTTGTTGCCTTCAAATAAATGGGCCATATTGCATGTTAGGTTTCTTTGGGTGAAACAAACAATCAAATGATCATAAGTCCCTCGATGACGCTTTCGAAAAGTTGCCTAAAATGATCAAGTCCCTTTCAAAGAAAAATTGCCCAAAGACATTTAACACTATTGCAATTATGGTCTAAACGATGACCCACGCCCGTCCCTTTCACCTCCTAATACAAGATTGTCCACCAAATGCAATGGTGGAACAAAATTGTCAAAAGATTTAAAACATAACAAGAATCTTTGAGAAAACTTTAGGATAGATAACTCTTAGGTACTTGTCAATTTGCAAAGAAAACACTTGCTTAATTTCAAACCACACTTCACAAACACTTTCAAAACAAACTTTCAAAAACCTTGAAACATCTTTTCAAAAGACAAAACACCTTTTGTAAAACATTCGAGTAAAGAATTGTTACAAGGGTAGCCTATACAAGGCATCTTTTCAAAACATTTTCAAAACCACACACCAAGCACCATTTCAAACAATTGAAAACCAAGGCAAGTTGATCTAAGCAAGTACCTAAGAGCCCATGGATAACCATGGATAGAAAGGGTGCTAATACCTTCCCTTTCTATAATCTACTCCCCGAACCCAAGAAAAATCTCAAAGGTTTTTGCTGTGCTTTTTAAACCTTTCCTTAGGATAAAATAAAAAGTCGGTGGCGACTCTTGCTCAACCGAAACATTTGCGAAAACAAACGCAAAACCCATAGTCAGTTCTCCCATTGTATCACAGAACTGGCAACTCTGCTGGGGACTATTTTAAGAGTGGAGTAACCTTAGGGCTTAGATCACCCTCTTGCATGACAAATTGTTTGAATTGTTTGCTTTACATTTTGGCTCTCTTGTTTGGGTTTGCAATCCTACACCCGGATTTTGGGAAACATTCATAGATAGCAATACGTTGTGGAAACTGTGCGGGGTATACCGACACGGTCGAAGCAATAGCTATATTAGTGCGACATATTTGTGAGTACCGGAAACCCTTGAGTTCAATCAAGGAGAGTACGGGGCCGCTGAGTGATGTCACTAAGCACTAATGACCTAGAACCTTACTTGACCATCTTGGCCTTTTATTAGGGGTAGTGAGATGACCGGCTTTGGTGCAGTCCGAAGTTGGTAGATACTCGATACTACACTCATTGAGGGTTGTTTTCTTGGAATATTTTGGTCGCTAGTTAAGTGGCTAAACCAAAACAATGAACAATGAAAACAATCCAATGATATTGAGCTCCTTAGAACCCGGTTACTATTTATAGGACAGGTTTTTAAGCCAACTACACTTAAGAGGGTACTTACCTATGAAACCTCATGCAAGCCTGAAACTAAGGTTTGGTGTGATTTGCTTGTTTTGTGCATACATCATGAACATCATAAAACATCATATGCATTCACTAACCATTTCAAGGGTTTTGGATCTTCATCTTTGTTCTTTGTTTTGTAGGACATGGAAATTCCTCGCAGAAATACCATTCAAGTCAACCTTGTGAGAATCTCTCCTCAACTCAAGGAGCTCACCTCAAGAATTCCGGAAAATTCATCCTTCAGTGAAAGACATGGTAGACTGCTCAGCCTAGTCAACACCAACATTGAAGAAGACATGATGAAGGTGCTATTCCAGTTCTTTGACCCTCTTCACCACTGTTTCACTTTCCCTGATTACCAGTTGGTACCCACTTTGGAGGAGTTTTCTCAACTCCTAAGAATCCCTATCCTTAATCAACTACCATTCAACGGTACGGAAAAGGAACCAAAGCCGGAAGATGTTGCTCGAGCATTACATCTACAACCATCCGACATCAAGGGGCATTGGGAAACCAGAAGCGGCGTCAAAGGATTCTTAGCAAAATTCTTGTTTGAGAAGGCACAAGAATGTTGGAACTCATTGGACCTACAAGCCTTTGAAGAGATTGTGGCACTCCTTATCTATGGGTTGGTCTTGTTCCCAAATCCTGACCAATTGGTAGATGTCAACGCCGTCAAAATCTTCTTGTCCAGAAATCCAATACCAACATTGCTTGGGGACATCCTTCACTCATTTTACACACGAACAATGAGAAAGAGGGGTGTTCTCATGTGCTGTACTCCTCTCCTTGCAAGGTGGTTTATTTTGCACCTTCCACAATCTGTCCTGAAGAATGACCAAGGATCGAGGTGGTCTCAACGATTGATGACTCTTACTCACTCTGATGTACATTGGTGTTCTCGGTCCAGAGAAAATGTCATCATCGCCGATCGTTGCGGAGAATTTCCTAATGTTCCTTTACTTGGAATTAGAGGAGGTATCACCTATAACCCTTGCCTAGCTTTGAGGCAATTTGGATATGCCCGGAGAGATGGCCCTCATGACATGTTGATTCCTGACCTAGTTTTTGACTTCGACAATGATGCGCAAGGACTTCGCCAAAGATTCATCAGAGCTTGGGGAAAACTCAACAAGGTTGATAGCAAGACTCTGGGACACAAGAACTCCATCCCTCTGGAGCCTTATCTCAAGTGGGTACGAGCCCGAGCCCAGAGTCTAATGATGCCTTATCCTCATGTACTCCCCGTGATTAAAGAGCCCGTCAAGGAAGGAGAGGTCCCCTACACCATCCTACATCCAGACATGCCTACATCGTGGGAGGAAATGCAGAAAAGTTGGATTCAGCTCAAGGAGGAACGAAATACTTTTGAAGCTAGCTTCTACGCCAGTGAGAAGAAGGTTCTAGAGCTTACCCGCCGACTCCATGAGCAAGAGGCCCTCAACACCTACATCGCACCAAAGAGGATGCGCAATGTCTTTTTGCCTTAAGAAGTTATTTTTGTAATATTTGGCCCATGGGGCATTTATGTACTAACAACTTTCTTCTTATTAATATGACGTGCGTTCTTCTTTGTCTGAAACAATTTTGAATGTTCTAAATCCTTGAATGCATTGCATACATAAGCATACCATTCATCATGTGCATAAGCAGGTCTCACTCCAGGTTTCCTTATTTGTCTGCTGTTTATTTCAGTAGGATGGATCTCGAGCAAACAGTCAAAGACCTACAAGCTCAGAATGCACAGTTCCAGCAACTCCTGATGACCTTGGCTAAGGGTCAGGAGGATATCAAGACTCAATTGGGGAATAAGGATCCAGTGAAAAAGAAGAAAAAGAGGATTGGGGTGGCTACTTTGGGGAGAAGATTTGACGGAGAAGCTCGAAGAGTGCTTGAACTTCCCCCTACTTCTGATGAAGGGACCAGTAAAAGAGATGGAGCTGCGGTGCCTTCCGAGTCTGATGCGGAAGAAGAAAAGGTAGAAGAGGATGAAGATTATTCTGACCAGCAGTACCCTCCAGCTGATGATAAATACAAGGGTTTAGAAGACAGATTGGCCGCCATGGAATTGCAAAGAGTACCGGGTTTGGATTTTGAAGACTTGGGTTTGGTTACCGGGATTGTGATTCCCCCAAAATTCAAAGTGCCAGTGCTTGTGAGGTATGATGGGCTGTCCTGTCCAAAAATGCATCTCAGGTCCTACGTGAGAAAGATTCAACCCTATACGGCAGATAAAAACCTCTGGATTCATTTCTTTCAAGACAGCCTTTCGGGAGCTCAGTTGGAGTGGTTTTATCAGCTAGAGGGAACCAGCGTCCGAAATTGGGAAGATTTGGCCACCGCTTTTTACAAACAATACCAGTATAATTCTGACCTTGCTCCTACTCGTACCCAACTTCAGGGTATGTCGTTAGGAACAGGCGAAGGATTCAAAGAATATGCACAAAAGTGGAGGGATTTGGCTGGCAGGGTGCAGCCTCCTTTAACCGATCGTGAGCTTGTTGATATGTTTCTAGGGACCCTATCTGGGCCATTTTTCAATCATCTGATTGGTAACTCTTCTGCGGGGTTTACCGATTTGATCTTAATAGGCGAAAGGATATAAGCTGGCATCAAGTCAGGAAAGATTCAGAAGGGCGTTGCTGCAAGTGTTGAGAAGAAGCCTTTTAAGAAGGAAACAGCTGTGGTATATTCTCAGAGAAGAGCAGGGAAGACGGAACATCGGCCAACTGTGGGGGCCGTAATGATTCAAAACACTCCAAGTGAGCAGCCTCGTTATAACCAGTCCAGACCAAATCAACAACGGGTGGAACGGCCACAACGGCAGTTCACCCGCATTAATATGACTCCAGCGCAAGTGCTTCCCCATCTGTTGAAGTTGAATCTTGCCACCATCAAGGAGGCGCCAAAGAATGTGAATATGTCCTCTCCGCATTATCATGCTAATGCTAAATGCGCCTACCATTCAGACAGTGTTGGACACGATACCAATGATTATTGGGCACTCAAGCATAAGATCCAAGACCTGATAGAGCCAAAGGAGGTAGAGTTTGATGCTCCAGAGAAGCCTAATGTGATATTTGCACCCATGCCGAAGCACGGCCGAAATGTCAATGCCATTGAAGAAGATTTGTACGTTGCTGATGTCAGTGATCTGACTACTCCACTGCTAACCATTAAGTTGAACCTGTTGAGGGCCGGGATCTTCTCGGGATGTAAAGAAGACTGCTATTGTTGTTACTCTCTGCCGTTTGATTGTCCGTTACTGAAGAAAGGCATCCAAGGCCTTATGGATAGTCGACAAATTTTGTTTGAAAAAGTTTCTGCTGTTCCAGTTCATACTGAAGATGTCTCAATCATAACCATTCACGCCAATCTTTCCAAGGCCGTCAAAAAGCCTGTTAAGATTACACCAGCTACGAAATCTGTTCCTTTGAAGATAACAATGCCAGGCCCTGTTCCCTATGTTTCTGAGAAGTCGATACCTTGGAACTATGGTGGTGACGTCTACTACCATGGTATCAAGCAAATCGAAATAACTGAAGAAAGTTCGGATGATGAAGAAGCCAGCATTAGTAACATTGCGGGCACCAGCAAAATCACCAGGAGGGGGAGAATATTTTCTCCAGAGATTGCCCCTCCAAGAGCAATCTTTGGACCCTCATCAGTTGACAAGGTCGTCCCTGCACCAATAAAACTTTCTGCTAGAACTCCTTTGATTGAAGATGTTGTTGTTCCTAGTACCGTTTCTCCTACCGTTACTGACAAAGGTAAGGGAATCCAAGATGAGCTCGTCAGGACAAGGGCTCAACCCTTGGTCATCCCGGAAACCTCCAAGAAGGAAATGGATGAGATCTTGAAGATAATCAAAAGGAGTGACTACGATGTGGTAGAACAGCTTGGGAAAACCCCCTCAAAGATCTCCATGCTGGCACTGCTACTTTGCTCGGAAGCGCACGCTAAAGCTCTGATAAAATTCCTGAAGGCAGCCCATGTGCCCCAGGAGACCTCTGCGGATCAATTTCAAAATTGCGTGGCTAGCCTGACTGCGGATAATGGATTAGGTTTTTCTGATGCCGACCTAACTCCTAAAGGTAGAAACCACAATGATGCTTTCCACATTTCAGTCGAGTGCCGGGGAACCACCCTCGCACATGTCTTGGTCGATACTGGTTCGTCGCTGAATGTTTTGCCTAAGACGGCCTTGGACCGACTAGATTGTGAAGGGTTGGAATTGAAGCCGAGTGATATTGTTGTCAGAGCTTTCGATGGTTCGAAGAGAATGGTCCATGGAGAGGTTGAAATTCCCATCAAGACAGGCACTGAGGTGTTTAAATCCACTTTCTATGTGATGGACATCCGTCCATCATACTCTTGCTTGTTGGGTAGACCTTGGATACACCATGCTGGGGCAGTCACCTCCTCCTTGCATCAGATGTTGAAGTATCCTGTCAAGGGAAAGATCATTACTGTCCATGGCGAAGAGGAGTACATGATTAGCCACTTGAATTCCTTCCGATATGTGGAGTTTGAAGGGGAATTCATCGAGACACCGTTTCAACATTTCGAAGAAGTCCTTCCTGAAATAGCAGTAGCGAAGTTGGCAGCTGAGACACCGAGGCAGATGGCCAGGATGGCATCTCTGGAGGACGCGAGGGCCGCAATCAAGGAAGGGAAGAATTCAGCATGGGGGCAGTTACCTGACATTCCGCATAAGACAGACAAATTTGGATTCGGGTTCACAGCCGCTGGCCAAAAAGCTATGCGCCGGTCGAAGATTGAAAGAGCGACAGTCAAAATTTCTCCCTACGGAATCAACGCTTTAGAGGATGAAGACAAAGAGAGCAACATCGAAGAGTGGATTTATCCAATTGTCAAAGGAGGATTGAGCAACTGGGAGGCAAAAGACTTTGTCCCCATCACTTTTATTCATCAGTAATTTATCTGTTAAACATTTCTTATTTGGTCTGTAATATTTACTTTCAAATAATCCGTACCCTATCTTTTCACCTCCTGCCTTGCCCGGGGCATGTAGGTCCACTTGTAAGGGTTTTGACTATTTTTCATATCCATATGCCATGTTTAATGATTCATTGGACGTTTTTCATTTGATAAACTGCTTATGTTCATTTTCTTTCCTTTTGCATTTTTTTTAGGATGGCTATCCCTTACACACACCCACACTCACCAATGCAGGTACCCATCCACTCCGGATTCCATGGGTGACTATTCTGCTATATCTTTCAATAACTCTGGAGATCTGGTCAATCAAGCCGAGTACGAGGGTGACGAAGGTTATGAAGTACCAGGGGAACTAGCCAGACTTCTACAACAAGAGGAAAGGGCCATCTTACCGCATGAAGAGTCATTAGAAATTGTCAACTTAGGGACCGAGGAAGACCGGAAGGAGGTGCAAGTGGGTGCCAATCTGAAACCGAGTGTCAAGGAAAGCCTGATACAGTTGTTGAATGAATATGTTGAAATCTTCGCTTGGTCTTATGAAGACATGTCGGGTTTAGACACAGACATCGTGGTTCACCGTCTCCCCACAAGAGAAGACTGTCCACCGATCAAGCAAAAAGTTCGTCGAATGAGGCCTGACATGTCTGAAAAGATCAAGGCAGAAGTGATGAAGCAATTCGATGCTGGCTTTCTGGCTGTTACGTCCTATCCTCAATGGGTCGCTAACATTGTGCCAGTACCTAAGAAAGATGGTAAAGTCAGGATGTGTGTGGACTACTGGGATTTGAATAGGGCCAGCCCTAAAGATGATTTCCCGCTACCTCATATTGACATCTTGATCGACAATACAGCTCAGCATAAAGTGTTTTCCTTCATGGATGGATTCTCGGGCTACAATCAAATCAAAATGGCCCCCGAGGATATGGAGAAAACAACTTTTGTCACACAATGGGGCACTTTCTGTTACAAGGTGATGTCGTTCGGGCTGAAGAACGTAGGGGCAACTTATCAACGCGCCATGGTAGCTTTATTCCATGATATAATACATCATGAGATTGAAGTCTACGTAGACGATATGATAGCTCGGTCACAAACAGAGGAAGAGCACCTCGAACATCTGGAGAAGCTGTTTGCCAGGTTAAAAGAATACAAGCTCAGGCTGAATCCAAGTAAATGCATTTTTGGAGTTAGGTTGGGTAAACTCCTGGGATTCATTGTAAGCAACAAAGGCATTGAAGTCGATCCCACAAAAGTAAAAGCAATACAAGAGATGCCTGCTCCCCGTACTGAGAAGGAAGTTAGAGGATTCTTGGGGCGCTTAAACTATATAGCCAGATTCATCTCACATCTGACTTTTACCTGTGAGCCAATTTTCAAACTCTTGAAAAAAGATCAGGTAGTCGAGTGGAACGACGATTGTCAAGCTGCTTTTTATAGAATCAAGGAGTATTTGCTAGAACCTCCTATTCTGATGCCACCCGTCGAAGGGAGACCATTGATCATGTATTTGACCGTCTTGGATAACTCAATGGGGTGTGTTTTGGGCCAGCATGACGAGTCTGGTCGAAAAGAGCATGTTATTTATTACCTTAGCAAAACGTTTACCGACTGTGAGACTCGCTACTCACTGCTCGAGAAAACTTGTTGCGCTTTGGTATGGGCTGCTCGCCGACTAAGACAGTATATGTTGACTCATACTACCTTGTTGATTTCCAAAATGGACCCTATCAAGTATATTTTCGAAAAGCCCGCTTTATCTGGAAGGATAGCTAGATGGCAAATGATCTTAACTGAGTATGATATCCAGTATACTACCCAAAAAGCTATAAAAGGGAGTGTACTAGCTGACCATCTGGCTCATCAAGCTATCGAAGACTATCAACCCATGAGATTTGATTTCCCGGACGAGGACATCATGAATTTGGACAACATTGAAGGTGACGGACCGTATGACGAACCCGAAAAGGGATCCCGATGGACCCTGTACTTTGATGGTGCTTCAAATGCACTTGGAAATGGTATCGGTGCAGTACTCATTTCTCCGGAAGGTTGTCACACTCCTTTCACGGCCCGACTTTGCTTCACCTGCACAAATAACATGGCTGAGTATGAAGCCTGCATCTTTGGTCTCAAGGCTGCTATAGACTTGGGGATCAAATCTTTGATCGTATTTGGGGACTCGGCTTTGGTCATCAGTCAATCAAAGGAGAGTGGGATACCAAGCATCCTAACCTTATCCCATACAAAGAACATGTCCTGACATTGTTGCCTCATTTCGAGCAAATCACCTTCGAGCATTTCCCGCGAGAAGAGAATCAGCTGGCAGATGCTCTAGCTACAATGTCCTCCATGTTTAAACTCAACTGGGATAACGAGGCTCCCCAAATCACCATCGAGCGAATGGATGAACCTGCGCATTGTCACGAGATTAATACCGAAGAAATAGTGGAACAACCCTGGTTCCATGAAATCAAAAGGTATCTCGAGACTAGAGATTATCCTGAAGGAGCTTCCGTAAATGACAAGAAGTTCTTAAGAAAATTCGCTGCTAAGTTCTTCCTGAGCAACGACATCCTTTACAAACGAAGCCATGATTGTGTATTACTCCGATGCGTAGATAAAGCTGAAGCAGAGTTGATCATGACTGATATACACAGCGGCGCATTTGGCACTCACTTGAGCGGGCATACAATGGCTAAGAAGATCCTAAGGGCAGGCTATTACTGGTCTACCATGGAAGCTGACTGCCATCAACATTCCCGTACTTGCCACAAGTGTCAAGTCTATGCTGACAAAGTTCATATCCCTCCGGTTCCTCTCAACGTCCTGACCGCTCCGTGGCCCTTTGCAATATGGGGCATTGATATGATTGGAGAGATCAAGCCCACGGCTTCCAACGGACATCGCTTCATCCTGGTTGCCATTGACTATTTCACCAAATGGGTCGAAGCAGCTTCCTTCGCCTCTGTTACTAAAAATATGGTTGCCCGTTTTATCAAGCAAAATCTCATATGTCGGTATGGTGTTCCAGACAGGATCATCACAGACAACGGTACAAATCTGAATAACACGATGATCACTGCGTTGTGCGAACAGTTCAAGATTTATCATCACAATTCATCTCCCTATCGGCCGAAGATGAACGGTGTTGTTGAAGCTGCGAATAAAAACATTAAGAAGATCATTCAGAAAATGACAGTCACTTACAAAGACTGGCATGAGATGTTACCATTTGCTCTACACGGATACCGTACAACGACACGTACTTCAACTGGGGCAACCCCATTTTCTTTGGTTTGTGGCATGGAAGTTGTTTTGCCTATGGAAGTCCAAATCCCTTCTCTAAGGATTATGAAGGATGCAGGTTTGAATGAAGATGATTGGATGCAGACCCGACTTGATCAACTCAATCTGATCGACGAAAAGCGACTTGTTGCTATATGCCATGGTCAGACGTATCAAAAGCGGATGATCAAGGCCTTCAATAAGAAAGTCAGACGTCAAGTGTATCAAGTCGGAGATCTCGTAATCAAGCGGATTATCTTACCGCAAAGTGATCCCAGGGGAAAATGGACTCCTACATATGAAGGACCATTTGTGATCAAGAGCATATTTTCTGGTGGTGCAATGATTCTGACCACCATGGACGGCGACGATTTGCCGCACCCTGCGAACGCAGACATAGTCAAAAGATACTACGCATAAAATAACCCGACAAGTCGAAAACCCGAAAGGGCGGCTTGGGCAAAAAATGGGCATCCCAGTGAACCGAAAACCCGAAAGGGCGGTTCAGGCAAAAATTAGGGATAAAAATAAAAAAATCTGTACACCCGGCAAGTCGAAAACCCTAAAGGGCGGCTTGGGCAAAAAAGGGTTTCCCGGTGGATCGAAAACCCGAAAGGGCGATTCAGGCAAAAGTTAGGGAATTGAAGCGTATGACTATGTCTCGTCGGATCACTTCAAGGACAATTTCTTCATCAACCGGTTCCAGGCTTCTGATCAATCCAGTCATCGTCAAGCGAAGCATCGAATGGACAGATATTCAGAGTTGTGAAAGCTATAGCGGAATGGAATCCCATGGAATTATTTCACATAGCCATCCTTATTTTGTATAAACCTTTCAAATATTTACGACAAAATCCTCTTACTAGGATGATTGTCTCCTTTGTACAAATATACTCATAGAAAATCAATACAAATACTTTTCCCAGAAATTTGTGTCATTTCCTTTTCTTTTCTCTTGCACTATTTGTTTTATTTTGAGAAACGTCCAATGTTTTGTTAAATAGGCATATGCATTTGAAACCTAATCATTTCCTTACGAAGTCGGGAAAAAGGATTACTGATAGGTCGAAGGTACAGTTGGATAACCTGATACCCTTTCGAAGGAAACCCCCGGGAGATTTGGAATCCATATCCCTAGCAAGTCTTGAAGCTCATCCCCAGTAGATTCTGGAAGCTTATCCCCCGCAGAGTACGGACGTCTCTCCCGAGTTTTATTCAAAGTTATTCCTCACAAGGCCTTATAACTGGGTTATCCTCAGCTAACAATCACGGAATATCGCACTCACCAAAACTCTTCCTATCCCCAGCAGAGTTCATCAAAATTCCCCAGCAGTAACTTATCTTTGCAATTCCCCAGCCAGGAGGTCCTCAGGAATTCAATTCCCCTCAGAGTTTAAGTTTCAGAATCCCCAGCGAAGCCAGACTAATTAACCTTCTCCCCACAGGGTTTTAGGAGAATAAATCTTGAGTTCCCCTAGTGAAGTCGCCAGAGATGCTTCCCGCCAAACTGAAGATTCTCAGCCTTGCATCCCCAGCATGAGTCTACTAGATTGGTACTCCCCAGTAGAAGTCATCAGGAATTCCCCAGAGGTTTGATATACAACCCAAGCTCTTTATTCCCCAGCAACCGCCAAGGAATTATCCTTCCCGGCAGCAGTCAAGATGCTTTTATCTTCAGTCATCCGGGATTCATCTATCCCCAGCAAGACGGCTCATCAGTTTACATGCGCATTCATTACATTCATATCATAAACATTGATATAACATATATTGCATCATACATTTCATGCAACATAATTTTGTGTTTAGCTAGCATTTTGTCCTTTTCAGGATAAGAACAAAAAGCTATCATTAACAGTTTCAGATTCAGTTTTACACGGACTCATCATCAGGCAACCCTACACCGGTTCCTCCTCAAACTCCAAGATTTCTGAAAACAGTTCACGGGTTCTCCAAGTAACGGATGTTAACCTATCACTTGTTCAGTTTCTTCTCAAGATTTCTGAAAACAGTCTATGGATTCTTCCCAACAACGGATGTTATTCTATCACTTGTTCAGATGCAACCTTTGAAAACAGTTTACGGACGCTTCCCAACAACGGATGCTGCTCTATTGCTTATTCAAACTCCAAGATTTCTGAAAACAGTCTATGGATTCTTCCCAATAACGGATGTTATTCTATCACTTGTTCAGATGCAACCTTTGAAAACAGTTTACGGACGCTTCCCAATAATGGATGCTGCTCTATTGCTTATTCAAACTCCAAGATTTCTGAAAACAGTTCACGGGTTCTCCAAGTAACGGATGTTAACCTATCACTTGTTCAGTTTCTTCTCAAGACTTCTGAAAACAGTCTATGGATTCTTCCCAACAACGGATGTCAATCTATTGCTTATTCAGACCCCCAGTTCAGAAATGGTCCAAAGCTTGGACACCTTCCTGATACTCATTCCAGATGGCATCTCTAAGCCCATCCCCGACAAGTTTCTGTCACTCTTCCAGATGGCATCATTAAGCCCATCTCCAAATGGCATCTCTAAGCCCATTCTTGCATCCATTGCTTTGACGAGTGCAAATTTTCGGGCACTCTAGTGTCTAATCTCCTTTTACCCTCGAGTCACAAAAGGCAAACTTGCCAATCTAACTCTTCGGATTCAAGAAGATTGAACAGGGGCAACTGTTGTACCCCAAAATTTGCCCTCCCATTTCCCATTGATTTCTCATCACAAAGCCCTTGGAGATCAAGATCCAGTTAGGGTTTCATCTGCTCAAGACTTCTCCTTGCACTGTTGACCCAAATTAGGGTTTGTGTTTGCACAAAGATGTTTTGACCTAAAATGCCTAAGATGACTTTCATGCTTCATATTGGACTCCCAAGTTTATCCATACCAAGTTTCAAGTCTTGATTCCAAGTTTTGCCCAGTCAATTGAACAGTTGACCTAGAAATCAGCTGTATTGGGGAAAAAGTCAACTGTGGCCAATTGACAGTCAAACCTCATGAAAATTGACCCCCATCAACATTATGAACTCACATGGACCATTTGATCAAGTTTGGATCACAATTCCACAAGAAATTTGATCAGATCACTAAAAGGGCAAAATGGTCATTTTTAGGGTTTTGACTGCACAAAGGTAATTTTTGACTGTTTGACCCAACCAATGGCAAACCAAGCTCACATATGGACTCAAGGACCCCATGGAATTATCTTGACATGCTCAACAAACTCAAAAGATCCCAAGTACACAAGATTGACAGTTGAATTTCTCAGTCAATTGATCAATTTTGACTGTATACTGAAAAGTCAAACTTTGACTTTTTGGTCAAAATCAAGAGTCAAGATTCATTTTTCATCAAAACATGCCAAATCATGAAACTTTTTCACCAAGAAATCACAAAATGCAAATTAGGGTTAGAAATGAGAATTTTTCATAACTTAGAATTTTTCTAAGTTATGAAAAACCCTAATTTTTTCCCAACTTTGCCCCACTTTCTCACCAAGATCCATTTGGATTCAAACAAAAGTCAAAACATGAAAGTTGTAGCTTGTTGCATAATCTACAACTTTGATTCACAAAGTTTTCCCAATTGAGGCTTGTATCTCAAGTTACAAATTTTTGAATAAGGGCACTAAACCATTCTTAACTTAGTGAAATTTTAACCTATTTTGACAAGGTTTTCTACCCAACTTCAAGGCCATTTTCCATACACTTCCACTTGGAATTTCAATTTTCATTTCAAAGATGGATTGTAGTACACATTCCAAGCTTTCCAAAATGTCCAAGAACTTCTCAAAAAACCTCATAACTTGAGAGAATCGAATTTCACAATATGGCAAAAACTCACTTTTAAATTGGCTATTTTCCATGTTCATAATTTGTGCAAACTTCTCAAATCAGCATGCCCCTTGATTACAGGTCCTTAAACCATCCAACACTCAATAATTTAATGCATGTTCATTGTGCTAAGACCTTGTTTCATGAGTTCAAGCATTGCCTAAAGGATTAATCCCAAATTGGAAAAAGCATTATATCCATTTTTGCAAAAGTTTCACTTTATGTCATGATGCAAATCCACAAGTACAGATGAGATCTAATTGGCACAAGATTATGAGCAAAACACTCTGATCAAGGAGAGATTATGCAGCACATTAGGGGGCCTCTACTGACCTAGAACACAACTTGGGCATTTGTTGCTTAAAGTGTAAGTAACATTGCATTTTGTAAGACAACTCTCATATCAGCTTACAAACACTTAAGCAAACTTGTAAAACACATCCAGGACATCCCAACTAAGCTAGTACACGACCCTAACATCCCTCATACACTCCCAATCCCAGAATCACCTTCAAACTGCAAGAACAGGGCAGGGCCTGCAGTTTGAGTGCCATCTCTCATTCCTCTCAAGCTTTCTTGCCCAAACCAGTTCACACACCTTTCATACCATCTATGCAAGCTAACCAAAACCTAAAACACGACCTGTAATCCTCCTAACTGGTTCCACCATTTTCACTTTTCTGATTTGCAGGTGAAGTGCTCTAGCACGATTCAAAAGCTTTCAAGACAAAGTAAAGCTTGGAATAGCATCCCTGGACCTCAAGGAAACTATCCCAATCATCACCTTGCACTGAAAGCTTCTCCATTGCCAGATAGAAGTTCAACTGAACAGGTAAGTTCATGAACTCGTATCTCTCTTATTAGGCATTGTTAGCTTTAGGTTTGTGAAGAGAATATGTCATAATCATTGCCCTGAACATGCCCATATAATTAGATTTTATTTATATTATGTGTGTTGCAAGAATTTTGAGTCTGAACATGGAAGAAAATCTAGGTCAGGATTTGGGGGAGAAGAAATTTTCTCTCATCTTAGAGAGTTAGATCAAGTTCTGCATATGGTTGGATTCGTCTCTTGATGCTGAACATTTTTTATGTTATGAGTTTTCATTAATAAGCCAGGAATCAGGATGTTTGGATGGTAGAACAAGGCGCGCGTTTTTTTGAATAATGTTGTTTAGAGGTTGAAGAAGGTGCCTCATGGGCTGGGCCAGCTTTTGTTTTGCTTTTTGTACCATATCTTCTGATTCATACCCCCCTGAGCCCATTTGTTTGATTTAATGATTTTTTGATCTTTCTTTTTTATTTATGACTCATTTATTTTCTCTAATAATGTTCAAAAATTAAAAAATCATTTTTACACCATTTTTGCATTTTTTAAGTATTTATTTGTTTATATGGACATTTATGTATAAATATATATATATACTATTATTTAGAAACATTAGAAAAAATAATGTAAACATATTATACTTCTGACTTTATTTCATTTTTTCTTTTTGAAAATATTTTATGCAAAATATACTTTTTTTATATAGTAAAATATTATTATTTTTATGTATATAATTTATATTTAGAAATTGATACATATATATATGTTTATTAATATATTTAGGCTAAAAATACAAAGAATATATACATTTTTATTTTTTTAATATTTAATGTGGAAAATACTTTTTTATGAATATACTCCATTTTATTTTATTTTTTTTATGTAATTATTAAATATTATACATATTAAATAGTTAATATATTTTATTTAATGAAATTAGGGTTTTACACTTAGAATAAAATACCAAAAACATACACATTTTTATTTTTTCAATATTTAACATTAAAAATACATTTTTACAAATATACTATATTTTATTTTATTTTTGTATATAATTAGTGAATATTGTATGTTTTGAATAAATAATGCATTTTATTTAGTAAATTAGGTTTGTGCCCTAAATTTGAAAATACTCCAAAATAATATTTTTTATTTATGTGACATAAATAATTTTTTTTCTCATACATATAAAAATTCTTTTTGCATCTTGCATGTTTATTTCATTTCCATTTAATTTATGCCTTTAATTATATTGTAAATATTCAAAGAAAATGATGTAATAGCTAGGTTTAATTCCTTGTCTAAATATCCCCATTTGAAACATTTGTACCCCCCTTCCCATATTATTGTGTTGTAATAGTGTAGGAATTTTATTTTTTCGCACTTTAACGCTTTTTAAATATACTATGCTAGAGTTAGGGTTTGTATGCGAATAAAACGAACAAAAGTAGTTTGACCTAATACAAGACAAAAAAAGCATGAAAATGGACAACACATATCACACTTACACCCCTAGGGTATTCCACTTTGTTGCCTTCAAATAAATGGGCCATATTGCATGTTAGGTTTCTTTGGGTAAAACAAACAATCAAATGATCATAAGTCCCTCGATGACGCTTTCGAAAAGTTGCCTAAAATGATCAAGTCCCTTTCAAAGAAAAATTGCCCAAAGACATTTAACACTATTGCAATTATGGTCTAAACGATGACCCACGCCCGTCCCTTTCACCTCCTAATACAAGATTGTCCACCAAATGCAATGGTGGAACAAAATTGTCAAAATATTTAAAACATAACAAGAATCTTTGAGAAAACTTTAGGATACATAACTCTTAGGTACTTGTCAATTTGCAAAGAAAACACTTGCCTAATTTCAAACCACACTTCACAAACACTTTCAAAACAAACTTTCAAAAACCTTGAAACATCTTTTCAAAAGACAAAACACCTTTTGTAAAACATTCGAGTAAAGAATTGTTACAAGGGTAGCCTATACAAGGCATCTTTTCAAAACATTTTCAAAACCACACACCAAGCACCATTTCAAACAATTGAAAACCAAGGCAAGTTGATCTAAGCAAGTACCTAAGAGCCCATGGATAACCATGGATAGAAAGGGTGATAATACCTTCCCTTTCTATAATCTACTCCCCGAACCCAAGAAAAATCTCAAAGGTTTTTGCTGTGCTTTTTAAACCTTTCCTTAGGATAAAATAAAAAGTCGGTGGCGACTCTTGCTCAACCGAAACATTTGCGAAAACAAACGCAAAACCCATAGTCAGTTCTCCCACCGTATCATAATGAACTATCAACGTTCACTGAAGATAGCAAAAAGATAAGAAACACTGACTTTCACTGTCGATGTACTACCAACGTTCACTGAAGGTAGAAAGAGAAAATATATCATATCACCGCTGTTCACTAATAATGAACTATCAACGTTCACTGAAGATAGCAAAAAGATAAGAAACACCAACGTTCACTGCCGATGTACTACCAACGTTCACTGAAGGTAGAAAGAGAAAATATATCATATCACCGTCGTTCACTAACGATTAAATATCAACGTTCATTGAAGATAGCAAAAAGATAAGAAACACCAACGTTCACTGCCGATGTACTACCAACGTTCACTGAAGGTAGAAAGAGAAAATATATCACATCACTGCCGTTCGCTGACGATGAACTATCAACGTTCACTGAAGATAGCAAAAAGATAAGAAACACCGACGTTCACTGGCGATGTACTACCAACGTTCACTGAAGGTAGAAAGAGAAAATATATCACATTTCCCCAAGATTCTGGTGTTTTGCCATGAACATGTCTCAACTTCTTCTTTAACCAAGGAAATCTGCCTGGAAAGGGTAATACGTAATTTGTCCCAAATAAAGAGACTCCCACTCATTGTCAAGGGGATTTACAAAGAGAAATGACTTTCTGGGAATAGCAATATGACTTCCCGGGGACTTGCCACGATATTCTTGCTGAGGAGATAAAGTCTTCCTGTGCAACATAAATGCACAATCCAAAACTCAAAAATTTCAGAGATCCATAAATCCAATTCAGAAATAAACTGGAGCAAGACGGCCAATGCAGATACATCTTTTGAGAAATAAACTCAAGAGGGAAAACCAAATTCAACTAAGCAAAGAGCGCTGCAGGAAAAGGTCAAAACATCATGTTAATGAACAATGGTTTTTAGTTATGCATGATGTATGTATGAATGTATGAGTGCTATCGTGCGTATGCTGGTAAAAGGACACATAATCAGTACAAACCAACAAAACTGCCTCAGGTACTAACGACACTGGGCTAAACTTCAACCAGAAAGATCAATCCAAGAAAGGTAAAAGCAACTGCAGAAACCAAACCCATTGCCTGTGTTAACTTTACTGAGGAGAAACATAATCCGGATGTAGCCAAGTCAAACAAATATCGGGATAGAACAACTTTCTTCCGGTTTCATCGGAGAAGCAGTTTTCCAAAAGCAACATGCTTACTGGAGATTGCGAGACCAGCCTTAAATAAAGAAGACTGACGCTGACACAACCAAACCTCATTGGGGAATTCAAGCCTACCTCCCTGGAGAAAACTTTCATCACGAATACTCATTCCAAACAAGAGATTCCCTAGGATAAACTTCCTGGGAAATCAAGAAGTCAATATTAATGCCAAAACTGTCATTATATGAGGGAAAACTTGTTGGGGAATCTGAGACGGAGACTTCTGACCATGCAAACCCCAAAAAACGAATCAAGACCTGACGGGGGATAACGATATCATAAACCCAATATTGTACCTTGCACCCACTGATATCGTCTCTAACTATCTGAGAAACACACAAGGATTGCGCACCTACCAGCAAAATGACCTGAGAAAACTTTCATGAAGGGAGTAAATTTTCTTAAAATAACTGGAGTTTGTTCATTCTTGGGATCACCATTCTTGTTGTCATTGTTTCATCACAAATCCCAAAGTAAATTGAATTGTAAAGATCTGGTTCTTTTTGAAAAGTTCATTTTGCTTTTTAATATTTTTGCTTTAACAGTTATTATCAACAATAAATGATGTCTTTGCAAGCTAAATAAAAATAAGAACACAAAGAAATGGGTGAAAGCTCGAATTTCATTAATAGAATGGTAGTCTGCGAATGGCGAGACTCCATGGATGATTACAAAGTTTGGGAAATGGTAATACATAATGGAAAAGATACATTGAGATACAATGACCACTATTCCCCCTAACAACTTTTAAAGTCCTGAGCAGCAGCTTTTGTTGAAGTATGGTGAGGATCCGAGAAGATTGTTTCTTCAACGATCAAGTCTTGTCTGACGTAGTTACTTGCCAAGAAAAAATCCCTAACTTTTGCCTAAGCTGCCCTTGCGGGTTTTCAACTTAGCGGGAAATTTATTCTGTTTATGTCTCTAATTTTTGCCTAGACCGCCCTTTCGGGTTTTCGGCCTACTGAGACGCTCTTTTTTCCTAAGCCTCCCTTTCGGGTTTTCAACTTAGCGAGCTGTTCTTTTATTTCTTTAGGCAAAGTATTTCTTGACTACATCAGCATTCATGGGACGTGGGAACTCCTCGCCATCCATAGTTTCAAGAATTAATGCACCACCAGAGAAGGCTTTCTTGACAACATACGGGCCTTCAAAATTGGGAGTCCACTTGCCCCTAGAATCAA
Organism: Vicia faba; assembly: GCA_948472305.1. Lineage (NCBI taxonomy): Eukaryota > Viridiplantae > Streptophyta > Magnoliopsida > Fabales > Fabaceae > Vicia > Vicia faba. Next base: position 1,631,821,827 of record OX451739.1, on the reverse strand, counting down.
TGTTGAAAGACATGATCTTCCTGAGCACGAGGTCGCCTTCTCTGAATTCACGAGGTTTGAACTTTTTGTCAAATGCTTTCTTCATTATTTTCCGATATAACTGCCCATGACATAAAGCCGTCATTCTATTCTCTTCAATCAAATTCAATTGGTCAAACCTGTTCTGAACCCATTCAGCCTCTTTCAATTTGGCTTCCATTATCACACGTAACGAGGGAATCTCTACCTCGACTGGGAGTACAGCTTCCATTCCATAAACTAGAGAAACAGGGTGGCTCCTGTTGAAGTGCAGACAGATGTTCGATATCCATGTAGAGCAAAAGGGAGCATTTCATGCCAATCCTTATAAGTGACAACCATTTTCCGACAAACAAATCTTCGTCTAAAGAGAAATACTCATCCACGGAGGCATATTCTTCCTCTGACTCTTCTCCCATCAAACAAACTTCAACCATATCAACCTCGTGATAATCATCTCTCTGAACCGTGATCTTGATAGTTCCATTGTCCAACAACAATTGAACACCCTCTCTCATAATAGATCATCCTCGGGGTCTCGACAGCAAACTATGCAAGATCCGTATTGGTGTCCCACTTGACCAGCAGTATGGCAGAAGGTAGCATGTAACTGTACAAGATCTTAATTCAAATGCTCTACTTCAAAAATTTTGAATTCACCTGGACATCTAGAAACCATATTAACTTTCTCTTCATACTCTGCCCTAGGCCTGATTATATGGATTAAACCTTCATCCATCATCTCCTGTAAATCAGCCTTTATCTTCTCGTAACCCTGTATATTTATGCTGCAAACAGCACAACCGGCGTGGTTATACGTATAATAACTGAATTCACAGAGGTTTGCGTGCATCTTTACCAAATCCCCTCTAACTAGATTAATGTCAAAAATACGGAAGTCACCTGGACAACTGGCCACCATATTCACGGTATTCACTCCCCCATGCTTGGGCAGAGGATTGTCTTTCACATTAGGTCCCACGTCTTTGAAAGATAAAATTCCAGACTTCACCAACCTTTGCACTTCAGTCTTCAAAGGATAACAATTTTCAACACTATGCCCTGGTGCTCCCTGATGAAAGGCACGCGTCTGGTCTGATTTGTAATACCAAGGAAATGGAGATGGTATTGCTGGAGGTGGTCGTGTCTGGACCAACTTCTTCTGAATCAACGCTGGTAGTAGCTCTGTATAAATCATGGGAATAGGGTCATAGTTCTCCCTTCTCTGATTATTCCCTTGGTTCCCCTGCTGGGACTGTCTTTGATAAGCAACGGTAGTCGGAGCAGCATTCATAACAAGAGTCACTGAAGTAACTTGCTGGTGACGCTGATAATTCCTTCTAGGAGCATTCACTCTCCTCTCTTGCATAACAGCATTGGTATCCCCTTCTTTCTTCTTTGTAAACCCATAAGCTGGTTTCTTCACACCTCCTGATCCTTCACCCTTTGTCAAACGACTTTCTCTTACTGCCTCTTCTAGGCGGACACCCATTCCTACCATCTCTGTAAAATCACTTAGGGCACTTGCTACCATTCTTTCTTGTTGCATCCTAACTAAAGCAAGCTATAGCTCTTCTAGATCATCTAACAAAGGAGGAGTGGTTTTCATAAACAGATTAGGCATGGGTGTCTCTCGAGTATATGGCATCTTCAACTGGATGGCTCTCGATCGGACCCACTAAAGATATGGCTCCAAAGAAACAGCAGCCCTAGGTCCCAAATCCTTCCTACTTTTATTATGAACGTGACGCCAGGCCTTCACAATCTGCTCCCTAGCTTCCCTATGGTCTTCTCCTTCCTTCAGAAAGAAACTACTCAAATGAATACTATTTGGTTTATCCCTCATCGGATAACCAAGCTATCGTCGTGGAAGAACAGGGTTATAGTTAATTCCTCCCTTTGTACCAAGAAGCGGTACATTGGGGAAACTACCACAACTGTCAATAATCTCCATATCCTGATAAGCTCGATGATACCAATCAATATCCGAGTGAGTAAGTGCCATGATCTTAGGAGCCCACCGAGATTCCTTCTTGACATCCCAAAAAGCATCAGACTGAGGCATATGAGAGATGAACCACTGGTACAACAAAGACGTGCAACAGATAATCATTCTCCCATGATAAGAATTCTGAAGATGAACAGAGTAATAAGCATCACCCAATAGTGTAGGAACTGGGTTTCCAATCATGAAAATCCTGATAGTGTTAATGTCGAAAAACTTGTCCACATTAGGAAATAAGAATAATCCATAAGCCAGTAAAGCAAAGATGGCCTCAAAAGCAACCGTACTCTTCATTATGGAAAAGTAACGAGATTTCTCCAATAAGAACTGAGCTGGTAATCCTCTAATCCCTCCTTTGGTAGTCATATGGGCTTCCACCTCAGACTTCCCCAGATGAATTAAAGCAACAATCTCATGTGGTTTTGGCTCACCCTTCAAACGAGTAAAAGGAACACGATCGGTGACAGGTAAATCCAGTAGATAAGAATACTCCTCTAGTGTAGGCATCAACTGATAATCGGGAAAAGTAAAGTAGTGATACACTGAATCATAGAACTGGACCAAGATAGAGAGAATACCCTCCTTCATCTTCAGCTTCATGAGAGGAATAATGGATCCATACTTCTTCCGAAAGTCTGCAGAACACTCGATCTCTGGAATCAGATTGACTAACTCATCTATCTTGGGATCCTTGAAACTGTATTTCCTGGTTTTTCTCTTTCCATAATCCATGGTTAATAGTACCTGAGATGTTCACAAATAGTCAACCTTTAAATCCCTTAAAATATTGTTTTCTTCAAAAGATGCTTATGAGTGCATGGATGCATGATGCAATAATCACACACAAGATCACACATATAGGGTTCATAGGTTCATCGTCACGAGCATGAGGTTGAAGGTACTACCCACAAGATGTTGGTCTAAAAAGTTATTACCTGTTGAACAAGGTTCTAGAGGTTCCCAGAGTCTACATCCTTCCTTCGGATATTAGCAACTTCCCGATTAACTCGGTAATTAGTAGTATTCTCAAGAAAGACTCGTCCGAGCGTAGTATCGCGTGACAACTATTTTCGGATTACTCCGTCATAGCTTCCGCACTACACCTAAAAGGCCAAGATGGGTTTGGTATTCTACGGTCCTCAGTTTCAGCAGGCTCCCAGGTCGAAAGCAGTACGTCTTCCCGATTACTCGGTAAATGACACTACAGTCAAAGGGGCCTTCACTGAGTGGGGGATCTCATGCCTCCTTTTTTGGGATTACTCCCTCAAAGTTAACATGACTATACCGCCCGTCCTATCTTAAATTTTTCCCAAGTCTGGGTATAGGACTTATGAGTAATCACCAAGCACCCTGAAAACCAGGAAAATCCAAACAAACATATATACAAAATATAACACATAAACAACAATAACACATATACATATATAAACAAAGATAGGTTTAACCCACTTAGGGATGCACCAGCAAGAGGTCAATCTTTCCCCAGTGAAGTCGCCATTTTTCTGTAGTGGTAGAAATGTTCAAGACTAAGCCATTGGATTGACTAAACTTTGTATAAATCAAAATAAAAATCGCCACTGCGCTTTATTGTTTCCAAAGGAATGGGAAAAGAGCGAGTAACCCAAAAAGGGGGAAAGGTTCAAGGTAAGGGGGCTGGTTATGCAAAGGGAAGGTATTAGCACCCTAAACATCTACGGTACTCCGCATGAACCTCTTTGAAAAATCTGTATATTTTGGCTATGAAAATGTGTTGTATAGAATAGATGGTGGAGGTGAGAAAAGAAGTATTTTTTATGCTTTTTGCACCCGCTGCGGTTGCGAACCTTTAGTGCCTACGTACCACCTTTCGTGCAATAGGGGATCAGGGTACACGTAGTTCCTCTTTAAAAAAGTTTGAAACACAAATGAGTTGGTTGGTTTTAAGAGATGAGACATCATCGTCATTGTCCGTGTGGAAAACATACTTACTACCCACAATCATGAGAAAGAAGAATTTGCATCATCTCAAAGTGGAGGATAATGGCTTGGATTTTAAAATCAACAATGCCTCACTCAACACCCAAGTGGAAAATATCTCTCTTCACTACACATTGTAGAAGTATAGTTATTTGCATCACTACAAGGATTGACAAGAGCCTAACCTTTTAAGAAAAATTTAAAGATAAAAGCCGAAGTGGCAAAATGGTTTGAAATGAGATTGATTGACTTGTAGTCTTCTCACAAAAAATGTCAAGGTATTATTAGGTTGATTGAAATTTATTGATGAAAATGTTTTGAAAATGCACGGACCTAAGTCCAAGTTTATTATGAAAGTGGTTCAAGTTTAGAAATAAGAAGGGTTTTCAAAAGGAGGGAGAATATTTTGAAATTAAAGAAGATGGGAGGAGAAGAAGAGGCTATCCTAAAACATAAGGTAAAAGCTAAGGATAAGGACCATCTAACAAACAAGAAGCCAAAACTTAACATTATGAGTCAAGATAGAATTCCCATTCTTTGTATTGAAACCAAGCAAGCAAAGATACTAGACCTCTTCAAATGCATTAAGTCTTCACAAAAATTGGGTAGAGTAACGGCTGTATACGGGTGAATTCCAGATTACAAACGGAGGATGTAATCACAAAAACCTGCACACCAAAACAAACAAGCAACCCAATGTCTTGAGGTAAACCTCAAGAGCTCCAGACAAAATAATTAGATAAGATCATAAGGTATCCAAGATAGGCCAAGGCTTCTAATCCTAAGTCCAAGAAAAAAGCCCACTGCTCCATAATGCCAAGGATAGTAACCAAATAGTCTAAGTATCATTAGGAGTTTTTTAGGGTTTAAGTTGATTATTAAGTATCTTAAGAAAAGAAAAAGAAAAGCTTAAGTGAGCAAAGTAAAAATGACAAGAAAATAAATGCTCAAATGAGCAAAGATGAAAATGGCATGAAATGAAAATGCTACAAAAAATAAATTGTACATAAAGCATAAAAAGAATAAAGGCATAAAATAAACAAGTCAATAATTAGTGGTTAGTTGGATGACCATCTTGAAACTTGCATTTGAAACTCATTAGAGGATTGGTAGAACCAAAGCCTCCACACAACAAGTTGCATTTGCTTTTTGTCAAGTATATCATTCATTTGGAATTCTCACAAGTACCATTTAATGATCAACGATGTTTAAGTGATCCGCGTTGACCAAAGGTTTTGTAGATCCATTAGAGAATTGGTAGAACCAAAGCCTCCACATAATGAATCTCAAGGTTATTGGATCAAAGAGATCAAATTAACAAACTTGGGCTTGCAATCATAAGTTTGTGCCACGAATGATTATTTATTCGAATCGGGACAAAATTTAGCGCTATTTTAAGCAATCGTAAGTGGACTTATATAGAAGTCACACCTATTTTGAGGTCAGTCAATAGCAATCTATGCACCATTTGTTTTGAGACATGATATAGAGATCATGCCCTAACAACATTTAGTGCAAAGGAGAAGGGGATGAGATGAAGAGGAATTAGGGTAAAAAGAAAACCACATTTGAATTAATATTTAATCAAACTATTATTAAAATCATTCATCCATTTTTGTGGAGTTAAACTCAACACCATGGATCCAATGATGTTAATAAAGCCATGACCAAAAAATCAACTCAAGACAGCCAGAAAATAATCACAAAATAATAATATAATTAATATATACATTATAGGGTTAAAAAAAGTAAGAAAAAGGAAAAAAAATAATGAGGAAAATATCAATTATATTCAAATTAATCAAGAAATGAAAAATAAGACCATGGAAAAATCAGAAAAGGGGCCAAGTAATTTTATGAAGTTTTTGGGAATTTCTAAAAGTCAGAAATTATTTTTTAAAAATTAAAATAAATGGGCAAAACAAACAAAAATAGGAAAAAATAGTAAAATCAGAAACAAAAATAAAATAAGGTCTCCAATATTTGTCACAATATCATTGGATCATTCCATAATTTTTTCAGAATTTAAAAATGTGTAAAAGTATTTTTAAACATTTTAAACAAATCAAATAAGTGTAAAATTCATAAAAAAATACCAAAACACAAAAATAAATTGTGAAAAAATAAAAATCAGAAAAAGAATAATCAAAAATATTTTTCATAATTTTTTCAGATTTTTTGGACTAAAAATGAATTTTCTATGATTTTTTTAAATTTAAAACAATTAAAATATAAAAATCAGAAAAAGAAAATAAAAGAAAAAGATGTGGACCATTGGATGAGAGTCAAAACGCGTTAGTAATCAAATCCAAAGGATCTGGCGCGTTGTGTATATCATGGTCTTTACTGAATAAAGCACTGAATCAAATGTAAAATCAGAAATTCAAAAAAAACAAATGGCACGCTTTCATTGGTTAGAAGGTGACACGTTGGTCATCTTCAACCTCCAGCCTCACAAATTGCAGGTCTCTCAAACTGTAAAATCAGAAGCTCAGACCTATTCCATTCGCTTCGTCTCTTCAAGATGAAGACAACCACACCTTCGCGCCCAATTTATATAAACTGTAACTCAAGCAATTTGGAAAGAAAGTTTTGAAAGGGGATTTGAAAATTCATGGTCAAAATGTGCTTCCAGATGAAAGTAAGTGTTGCGACTAGAACCAGGGCAATGAGAGCAACACAATGATACCAAAGTTTTGAAGAATTGATGAAGGAATCTACCTATTGAAGTTGAGTTGCATAGCTCTAAAACTGGACTTCTATGGAGCAATGTAGGGCACGATTCTTGAATGTAATTATATGGTTAGGTTCAAGGAAGGTCAAGGAAGGTGAATTGATGGAAAATGGATTGAAAAAGGCTTGAGGATAGGATTCGAAGTAGCTGAATTCTGAGTTGTGAAGCAAGTTTGGCAGGGTGATTCTGGCTATCTAAGCTTAGGAAATTGAATGGGGGATGACCCTCTATTTATAGGGAATCAAATGGGATGCTCAAGCCTGTGGAATGATGCAAATTGGAGGAAAATCGTGTGAACCTAATACACGAGCAAAGTGTGATCTGATTTGCATCAAAACTCATCTAATCTTTGCGTTTCAAGGCTCTAATCCACTTTGGCAACTTGGTTAAACATGTTTAGACCATAAACGCGTGCTAATTTGATGTTTAAAGGCCAAAACATGGATTTCAAATCCTGACTTATGGTGAAACTTCAGTTCCAAGTTACCAAATTCAATCCAATGGCATTTCCACCTCAAGGAGTCTTAGGGAAAAATTCTTGATGCTTTGGAAAGATGAGGTAACAAGCTTTGTAATGAAAAAATAATGGAATCAAATGGAGGCTTGAGCTGAAAATTACATGGAGTCAAAGTTGAAGAAAAAGAGTTGACTTTCCATACTTAGAAATATTTCAAATTCTTCTTAAAAATGACCTATAATCTCTTGCATCCAAACATGGCCTTGCACTTAGAATTTGCTCTTGATTAAAAAAGATGGATTGAAGTAGACCACTTGAATGACATTTTTCAATTTGAACCACTTAAAATCTCTAAAAATTGAGCAAGTTATGACTTATTGAAGTTGGCCAAAAATCATGAAATGGCCTATAATCTCTTGCATTCTTGAGGCAACTTCCATCCATTTTTTCACTTTGCACATAAAATAAGGCATGAAGTACACATCCTTAAGATTATCATGAAAAAATAATGGGCTCAAGGTGATAAACATTGACCAAGTTATGACCATTTGAAGTCACATATGAAAAATGAGGGATTCATCTGGATGACTTGTAACCTTTCTTCTTCACCAAGTTTCTTCCACATGAAAACTCCTTGGTATTTTTGAAGTGATTTGTTGGTAACTCTTTGAAGAGAATAATTTTTTTGGAATCACTCAAAAATACCAAAAGATGACCAAGATATGCCCCTTTGAAGTCCAAAACCCTAGCCTCTAGATCAAGAGACTGCTTGGTGGAACTTTGTCAAGTTTGAACAAACTTTTTGTTCCAATATTCTTCCTTTGTGAATAGAAATTGTTAAGGATGATGATGAGGACACATGGCCACCAAAACTACTTCCATACCAACTTCAAAACAACTTCAATGGTGAGGTTTGGATCTCTCAAGCTTTTGACTAGGGCATGGAAATAAACTCATGAACCCATGATGCAACTTGGTAAACCCCATTGCCTTCACCTACATTATGAACAATTAGGACAAACCAACATTGTTTTTGTTAATTTAGAGATAAAATCAAACCAAAATATCCATGATCACCAAAGAAAACAAGTCAAGGTGTTTGGTGACTCCTCAAAGAGCAAGGTTAAAGATAGGGAGAGGAACCAAAAGCCCTAATGTGATTTTGTGGTGATTTAAACAATATGGTATGATGAAGGGATCTTAGGGGGGGGGGGGAAATTGGGGTACAACAAAACCATGTTCTCTCTTGTGTATGGCATGGAAGCATTGCTCCCCGTTGAGGTTGAGATTCCCTCTTTACGTGTGATAATGGAAACCAAGTTGTCAGAAGCTGAATGGGTCCAAAACAGGTTTAACCAGTTGAATTTGATTGAAGGGAAAAGAATGACGGCCTTGTGTCATGGCCAGTTATACTAGAAGAGAATGAAGAAAGCTTTTGATAAGAAGGTCAAACCTCTTGAATTCAGAGAAGGCGACCTCGTGCTCAGGAAGATCATGTCTTTCAACGTTGATTCTAGGGGCAAGTGGACTCCAAATTTTGAAGGCACATATGTTGTCAAGAAAGCCTTCTTTGGCGGTGCATTGATTCTTGAAACAATCGATGGAGAGGATTTCCCACGTCCCGTGAATGCTGATGCAGTCAATAAATACTTCACCTAAATAAATAAAAGAATAGCTCGCTAAAACGAAAACCCGAAAGGGATGCTTAGGCAAAAAGTGGCATCTCAGTAGGCTGAAAACTCGAAAGGGAGGTCAAGGAAAAAATTAGAGACACAAACAGAATAAATTTTCCCAGTAGGTTGAAAACCTGCAAGGGAAACCTAGGAAAAAGTTAGGGATTTCTTGGCAAGTAACTGCATTAGACAAAACTTGATCATTGAAGCAATAATCTTCTTGAATCCCCACCACTCTTCAACCGAAGTCTCTTCTCAGGAATTCAAAGTTGTTAAGGAGAATAGTGGTCAATGTATTTTGATGTATCTTTTCCCATATATATTACCATTTTCCAAGCTTTGTAATCATCTATGGAGTCTCTCCATTCGCAGACTACCATTCTATTAATAAAGTTTGAGCTTTTATCCAATTCCTTGCAATTCTTATTTTGTTCAGCTTACAAAGACTTCATTTATTATTGATAGTAATTTTCAAAGCAAACAGATTAAATAAAAAAATTGTTTTTTGAAAAGAATTTACAAATTACTTCTTGCTTTAGATTTTGTGATTCAAGGAGAACAAAAATAGTGACTCCATGGATGGACGAACTTTGAAATTTTGGAAGTGTGAATCCCCCGAGAAAGGCTCTCCCAAGTCGCTTTTGCTGGTTTGAGTATGATTTTCATGTGCTTCTCAGATAATTGAAGATGATACTAATCGATGTATGGATCGATATTGGGTTTGTAACCCCATTTTCCCCAGTCAAGTCTCGGTTCATTTTGATTTAAGGTTTGCAAGGTCTGAGGTCTCTATCTCATTTTCTCCAGTGAGGCAACCAGACAAGGGCAATGTCTTTTTTAAGAAATGTTGAAACAGTTGTCAAATATTTGGGTTTTCTCCTGCCAAGTGCTGGATTTGATTTAAAATCCCCATAAGTTTGATTTCTTGCTGTAATGTTTGCTTCTTAAATCCCTATATAAGGTTATCCCTGTGAAGTTTCATAAGTTCTCCCTAGAGAAGTTGGTGCAATCCTCGCTCTCAGTATTGAAGAATGTATCTTGGTTTCCCCTTGGCGATGTGTTATTTCCATCCCCAATGAAGTCAGTACAATATCCGCAGTTGATGTCTCAATAATATGGTATTGTTTCCCCCATTGAAATCAGTATCGCAATCCCCATTAGAAGTACAGATCGTGAAACATTTGTTTTCCCCATTGAAGTCTGTGTGATTTTCCCCAATGAAGCCTGGAGGAGGATGTTATACCCCTGCATCTGTTCTTATTTATTGCTATGATTTGATTGTTTTCAGATTATGTTCCTTCTCAGTGGAGGTAAGCCATGGAGTAGGAATTTGTTTCCTCAGTCGGTGCTTACTTTCTCATGAAATTTTCATCTTGGATGTGTTTTAGCCAAGTATTGATTGTACCCAAGTTGTTTTTGTCTGGTTATCCCCAGTGTTATATGTCTATTTTGTCAGCATATACATGATAACATTCATACATTCATGCATAACATCATGCATAGTTGAATTTAGCAAATCATTGTTCATTTGCATTCATTAATATTTTGTTGACATATTACTCTGTTTTGCAGAGTTGTGTTATCCTCTCTCCAATAAAGTGTCAACCTTAAGCAAAAAGTATATCCTTTCATTTTCCCCACATAATTATCCCTCGTGGAAGAATTTTTCTTTAGTCATCCTATTGAACCCATTATCTAGATGGAATGTGGTTCCCTCTTGATTTTATTTCTCATGAGATGTTATTTTGATTGACTGTTTCATTCCGATTTATTTCTGGTTCGAATGGATGGTCCCCAGCGATATTATTATTTTGATTTTGGCAAGCTTTGAGCACCTGTGTGAGAATGTGCATTTATTTTGCATGTGAAGACTTTATCTCCTCAGCAGGAATATATTGGCATTTCCCCAGGAAGCCATGTTTCTTTCCCCGGGAAGTCCTACTTCTTTCCCCAGGAAGCCATGTTTCTTTCCCCATGAAATGATTATTACAATTCTCTCTCGTAACAGCAAGTGGCGGGTCTCTTTATTTGAGCAACTTGTACTTCCCCAGTAAACCTGTCAGTTCCCAGAGAAGATCCAAATTTTGTTACTCCAATGAATGGTAGCCTTGTCATTACGGAAGGTAGTTTGTTGTTGAGATTTGTTACTCCAATGAATGGTATCCTTGTCATTATGGAAGGTAGTTTGTTGTTGAGATTTTGTTACTCCAATGAATGGTAGCCTTGTCATTATGGAAGGTAGTTTGTTGTTGAGATCTGTTACTCCAATGAATGGTAGCCTTGTCATTATGGAAGGTAGTTTGTTGTTGATATTTGTTACTCCAATGAATGGTAGCCTTGTTATTATGGAAGGTAGTTTGTTATTGAGATTTGTTATTCCAATGAATGGTAGCCTTGTCATTATAGAAGGTAGTTTGTTGTTGATATTTTGTTACTCCAATGAATGGTAGCCTTGTCATTAAGGAAGGTAGTTTGTTGTTGAGATTTGTTACTCCAATGAATGGTAGCCTTGTCATTATGGAAGGTAGTTTGTTATTGAGATTTGTTACTCCAATGAATGGTAGCCTTGTCATTATGGAAGGTATTTTGTTGTTGAGATTTGTTACTCCAATGAATGGTAGCCTTTTCATTATGGAAGGTAGTTTGTTATTGAGATTTGTTACTCCAATGAATGGTAGCCTTGTCATTATTGAAGGTAGTTTGTTGTTGAGATTTGTTACTCTAGTGCATGGTAGCCTTGTCATTATGGAAGGTAGTTTGTTGTTGAGATTTGTTACTCTAATGAATGGTAGCCTTGTCATTATGGAAGGTAGTTTGATGTTGAGATTTGTTACTCCAATGGATGGTAGCCTTGTCATTATGGAAGGTAGTTTGTTGTTAAGGTTTGTTACTCTAATAAAAGGTAGCTTTGTTATTATGGAAGGTAGTTTGTTGTTGAGATTTGTTACTCCAATGAATGGTAGCCTTGTCATTATAGGAGGTAGTTTGTTGTTGAGATTTGTTACTCCAATGAATGGTAGCCTTATCATTATGGGAGGTAGTTCGTTGTTGAGATCTTTTTTCGATGAATGGTAGCCTTGTCATTATGGAAGGTAGTTCTTCGTTGAATTTCTATTGCTCTGAAGAAGTTCATTTGTTCCCAGTCAGGAGCGCTGATGCTAATCATTTTCCGCTTACCCTGATATTAGTATTTACTAGTGTTATCTTACCTCTTCTTTCCCCAATGGGTCGACGTTGCTTTTTTTCTATCTCCTCAGTGAGTGGATAGTTTGCAGTCATTTGTCGATCACGGTTATCCTCTATCTCCTATATGGGTTTTATCCCAATAGAGTCAAGTCTCTTGTTCACCAGTGATTTATTTTCCTGGTCAGGTTTTCCATTTGATCTTTGTTTTTATTTGCTATATCCCCAGTAAAGTCCTGCGTCATTTTTTGTAGTTATTCATTTGTATTCATAATCATAAGCACTGCATGGCATCTTAGGTCCAAAAATATGGCTTGTTTTATATTTAATCTTCGCATCTCCGGATAGAAGACACTTAAATAAGGGAAGTAGTTGTACCCCAATTTTTGCCCCTAAGATTCATCTGTTATCTCATACCATCACAATGCAACAAGATCACACACTAGGGTTTGGTTCTTATCCTTATCTTTAGCTTTGCTCATGGGGAATCACCAAGCACCTTGACTTGTATTTTGTGATCATCTATGTTTTATATTGATTAACTTTTAACTAATAAATACAATGTATGTTTTCCCTAACTGTGGATATCATAGGTGAAAGCAGCACCTTCTAGCAAGTTGATCCATAGGTTCATGAGTTTATTTCCATGCCTTCTTCAACAAACCTTCATTGAGATTCAAGCTTCATTATTGAATGTATTCTGAAATAATATCATGACAAAGTCTATTATGATTCATCATGCCTCAAGTTGTCAAAAATAGTTCAAAGGTACAAGGGTTGATTGAAGAAGTTTGACCTAGTTGGACAAGTCTTTGGTGTCATTGATCACAAGTGAATATCTCCACCATTTCTTAAGATTTGTAAGTGGTTTTGGTTTCTATGGTTTCTCCTTATCATCCTCAACAACTTCTATTTACATGACAAAAGTATTTGCGCAAGAAAGTTGATCAAAATTGCAAAGGTTTCCCAAGGCATTTTTTTGGAGTTAGGGTTTTAAACTTCAAAGGGGTATAGCTTGCTCATCTTTTGTTATTTTTGGTTGATTCCAAAGACATCCTTCTCTTCAAAGGGATATCAATAAATCACTTCAAAAGTTTCAATGAAATTTTGTGAGGAAGATACCTAATGGTGAAGAAAGATTACAAGTCCTCTAAACAAACCATCAAATTCCCATACATGACTTCAAAAGATCATAACTTGGTCAATTTTTATCACCTTGAGCCCATTTTGTTTCCATATTGATCTTAAAGATGTGAACTTCAATCCTTCTTTTAAGTGAAAAGTGTGAAAATGAATGGAAGATGCCCTAAGGATGCAAAAGATTATAGGTCATTTAATGAATTTTTGCCAATTTCAACAAGTCATAACTTTCTCAATTTTTGGAGATTTTGAATGGTTCAAGTCTCAAAATGTCATTCAAGAGATCTAATTCATGCCATATTTTTTGGTCAAGAGAAAAATTCAAAGGGAAGACCATGTTTAGATGCAAGACATTATAGGTCCTTTTTGAAGAAAAACTTAGAAATTTTCTAAGTATAGAAAGTCAACCTCTTTTTCTCAAATTTGACTCATCATAATTTTCAGCTCAAGCATCCATTTAATTCCATTATTTGAAAATTGTAAAGCTTGTGATCTCATTTTTCTAAATCTTCAAGAATCATGTCCTAAGACTCCTTGAGCTGAGAATGTCATTGATTTGAACTTGGTAACTTTAAACTGAAGTTTCTTCAAAAGTCAGAATTTGAAATCATTGACTTAGCTTCTAAACAAAAAAAAATTGCACGCTTTTGCTTCTAAACGTGTTTAGTGAACCTCCATAAGTGATTAGCATATTAAAACACAAGGTTTGGATGAGTTTTGATCAAATTACAAGTCACACTTTTCTTGTTTGCAACTTCACATTATTTCCCTCCAAACTTCATTATTTCACACGCTTGAACATTCAATCAGCTTCCCTATAAATAGAGGATCACCCCTCATTCATTTTCTCAATCTTAGAGAGCCAGAATCGCCCTGCCAAACTTCCTCTTGAACTCAATTTTCTGCAACTTCGAATTTGCTCTTACAACCTTTCTCAATCATTTTTCTTTGTCAATTCACCTTCCTTGAACCTCATTTATGCTAACAGAAGAATAATTAAGCTCTAAGACTTCCTAATCGTGCTAGCCAAGTCCAGTTTCAGAGCTCTGCAACTTAAATTCAATAGATAGTGTTGTACCCCAAAATTTTCCCTCTCACTTATCAATTATTTTCTCACAAAGATCTCTCTTGGTTCAAGACTGCACTAGGGTTGATCAACTCAGGACACCTCCTCAAGCACTGATGACTAAAATTAGGATTTGAGATTGCACAAGGATAATTGAACTTTCAATGCCTCATATGACTTTCATGGATCATTATGGACCCCCAAGATTACTCATGTTAAGTTTCAAGCCTTGGATCATATTTTTGTGCAGTCAATTGAGCAATTGACCTAAAAATCAGCTATATTGAGGAAAAAGTCAATTGTTACCAATTTACAGTCAAACTTAATAATGTTTTATCCATAGCAACATTATAAACTCATATGTATCATTTAATCAAGTTTGGACCATAATTCCTCAAGAAATTTGATCAAATCATCAAAAGGGCAAAATGGTCAAAATTAGGGTTTTGACTGAGGAAAGGCAATTTTTGATTTTTGACCTAGCAAATTGTTAAGTGGTTTGAGGCATGATCTCAATATTTCAATTGCATTATTTTAACATAATAGCATGACCCAAAACATTTCTCAAGATCAATTGGATTAATAGTGAATTTTCAGTCAACTGATCAAAAGTCAATTGTATACTGAAAAGTCAAACTTTGACTTTTTGGTCAAAATAAAATGTCAAAGATCACAATTCATCAAAACATGTCAAAATATGAAACTTATTCATCAAGAAATCAAAAAGCCAAGATTTCATTTTGAAAAGTCTAAGTTTTCAAACTTAGAAATTTTTCTAAGTGTTTAAAACTTCATGTTTTTTCACAACATTGAGCAAATTTATCACCATGATGCAAGATGATTTATAAGAAACTTTCAACATGAAAGTTGTAGATCTCTATGAGATCTACAACATTTCTTTACACAACTTCTTCTAAAAGTTCTTGGATCTCAAGTTATTAATTCATGAACTCATAGTCTTGAAACTAAACACTTAGTGAAATTTTGCCGTAGTTTAGGCAGGATTTTGACCTAACTTCATGGAACTTTTCATATATTTACAAGGGGAATTTTCAGAAGTGATTCAAAGAGGGGATGTAGAGCACATTACAAGCTTTCCAAAATGTCCAAGAACTCCTTGAGATCATTCTTGATCAGAGAGAATCGAAGAGAGGAAGTTAGGGTTTTCAAACTTGAATTACAAGTCATTTTTTATGAACACGTGAACAAAATCCATGCTAGGCTGCATAATCTTTGCTTTGCAGGCCTCAAACTTGTTTTTCACTCCATAATTAAATGTTTACACAATTGTTTGAGCTTTGATCCAAGCAATTGAGCTATTATCCAAGTTGCATTTCCATTAATGGCACAAAGTTAACATTGCCATTCTTGTAAAGCAAGATTTTTGCATAAAGTCCATTCTTGAGCCTCTAACTTGTTTTTCTTGATTACACTCCATCCACAAAGTCAGAGGTATTTTGTTTAAAGTGGTTAACAACTCTTTGAACCAAGTACAAGGCATGGAAACTTGAATTTCACAAAAGATCACATGTTATGCATAAACTGGTGATTTTGAATTTTGATCAACAACAAGTCTCCAAACTTGTTACTTATAAATAGAGTCACTATTTGTGAGCTAGGACACGAGCTTAAGCACCCTGAAACACTCCCAAACTCCCTCTAGCCAGAAATTACACAAAAACTCCATTGATACACAGTTTTGACCTTAAACTTGTATCTCTCATTTCCCTCGTGCGCCTTCCCTCAAATTCATTCCTAAAGCTTCCTTACATCAAATATAGTCCATCCCTGTCCTTGGTTTGGAACTATAACTCCATCTTCATCATCCTCCATAACCAAAAACAGAGGTTTGCAACTTGACTTCTCCAGACCATTCTAGCCATCCATTGCTCAAGCAACCCATTGCATTAGCTTCCTGGGAACTTGAGGAAGCTAACTTGATTATTGCAACACATTGAATCAAGCTCATTTGCATTTCACGATTTCCAGTTTTGAGGTAATTTTCTTGAACTTCTATCTTCATATTTAGGCATTGTTGGGCTTGCATTTGTGAAGATAAAATGTAGACATCATTGCCCTGAAACTATACATGTCCATAGATTTCATTTATTTTGACTAAGCTAGGAGAATTTTGAGTTTGAACTTTCTGAAATATTTAGGTCAGAATTTGGTACTTTTAGAAATTCTCATTCATCTTTGATTTATAGCTTGTGATATTTATATGGTTGGATTCGTGTGAAAAAATGGAGCAATTTTCATGTTTACATTTTTGCAAATGGTTGAGAAATGAGCAAGTTACAGATCCTTTGGCTGGAGGTTGAAGATGAAGTACAGTCAGGGCATGTTTTATGTTATATATTTATCATTTCATACAAGTTAATGGATGTATCACCACCCCAGTGATTAAAGCGCGCGCCTGTCACTATGAAGTCCTGGGTTCAATCCTCAGCGTGACCTTCTTTCCATTTTTCTCACTTTTTTTACATTTTTGTGTTTTTTTGCAGCATCTGGGCTATCCTTTGGGCCTGACTCTTTTTTCTCACCATACCCCCTATTTCACTTATCAACCCCCTTGACTTATTTTTATTTTATTTATTTATTTTTACTTTTTTATCTTTTATTTATTATTATTATTAAAATTATCATTATTATTATTATTATTTTCATTAATCATGAAAAATTCAAAAAATATTTTATTTATTATTTACACTTATTTATTTTATTTTCTTATGAAATAAAAAAATTTAAAACATCTTATTTTAATAAATTAATTTCTCTTTTAAATGATTAAATATTTAGAATTAGTTTTAATAATTATTTTACAAATTAAAATTAATTTAGAATTTAGGTTTCTTTTAATTTTTTAATTTTCATTTTTATTATTATTTAACTTAAAACCCTTTTTCTTCATAAAAACCCTAAAAATCTTTTTAATTTAATTTCTTTTCTCAATTAGTTTAAGTTAATTTCATTTTAATTTTAACTAATCATTTTTCTTAATTAGGTTTAGGTTAAACCCTTTTTATGAAAACCAAACAAAAACCATCTCTCTTTTCTTTATATTCTTGTATTTATATATTACTATTTATTCAATTGTTTTTACATGTTCAATATGGTTGTAATAGATAATTAGGTTTAATTTTCTTGCAAAATCTCCATTTGTAATTTGTATACCCCCTTCCTTAAATGATGTAATAGCGTAGTTATTTTAAATTCCGCAATTTATCGCTTTATATACAAATGCTAGTAATTAGGGTTTTGTAAGAAAAGACTAAAACCAATCAATAGCAAACCTTAATCAAAGACAAGTATGAAAATCAATACACTTGCACACAAGCACCCCTAGGGTAAATCCACTTGGTTGCCTTACAAAAATGGCCATATTACGCATGTGAGGTATCTTAGCAAAGACAAGCAAAATACAAGATCACAGTCCCTCGATGACGCTATCATAGTTGCCTTTCAAAAATGATCTTAGTCCCTAAATAAAAATGCTAAGATATCTGGCAACATTGCTAATTATGATTATACGATGACCCACGCCCGTCCCGTTTACATTCAAAGATAGGGTTACTTACCAAATCAATGGTAATATAACAATGTCAAAGGAAAAAGGAAATGAACATGAAATACTTTTGAGTAGGTAGAATTTTCCTAGTTACTTGCTCTATTTCAAAACAAAAACATCTTTGTTATCTTCAAAAACAAACACCTACACTTTCAAAACATCTTTCAAACTTGAAAACATTTTCAAAAGAACAAACACTTTGTATACATTCTTACGAACAATAATCATTCCAAAGTTTGCCTAAACAATGGCCTCTTTTCAAAAATACTTTCAAAACCACACAAAGCACAATTTTAAACAAAAGTAAGTGATCTAGTAAGTAACTAAGAGCCCATGGAAAACCAAGGATGAAAAGGGTGCTAATACCTTCCCTTTTCATAATCTACCCCCTGAACTCAAGAAACAATCTCAAAGGTCTTTCCTGTGCTTTTTCACCTTTCCTTTTGGATAAAAGAAAAGTCGGTGGCGACTCTTGCTAAACCGCAACATTTGTGATCAAACGCAAAACATCCAAGTCCGTTCTCCCACCGTATCACAGAACTGGCGACTCTGCTGGGGAAAATACTTAAAGTGGGGTTACCTTAGGGTTAGATCACATTTACTTGCTTTCATTGTTTGACTTGTATACTTTACATTATGGTTCTTTGTTTGGGTTTGAATCCTCTACCCGGATTTGGGATACCTTATAGGTAAGTAGCAATACATTGTGGAAACTGTGCGGGGTATACTGACATGGTCTAAGCAATAGCTACGTTAGTGTGACATATTTGTGGGTACCGGTAGCCCTTGAGTAGTCAAGGAGAATACGGGGCCGCTGAGTGATGTCATAAAGCACTAGTGAACTTTTAGAACCTTTACTTGACCAACTTGGCCTTTAAGACGTAGTGAGATGACCGGTTTTGGTGCAGTTCGAAGTTGGTTGATACTCGATACTACACTCATTGAGGTTTGATTTTTTGGGATATTTCGGTCGCTCTTAAAGAGGCTTGCGCTGAAACAATGCCCAAGGAAACAAATCAGTGATATTGAGCTCCTTAGAACCCGGTTACTATTGCTAGGACAGGTTTGAGCCAACTAAACTTCAAGAGGGTACTTACCTATAAGACTCCATGCAAGCCTAAACCTAAGGACTTGTTTACTTTGCTTGTGTATATATACTTGTACATAACATCATAAACATCATAACATCATACTCATATTCACTAACCATTTCAAGGATTTTGGAATTTATCTTTGTTCTGTTTTGTAGGACATGGATTCTATTCGTAGGAAAACCATTCCAGTCAACCTTGTAAGGATCTCTCCTCAACTTAAAGATCTAGCATCAAGGATTCCTAAAAACTCTCCATTTACCAAAAGACATGGTCGCCTGCTAAACTTGGTCACCTCTAACACTAATGAGGACATGATGAAGGTGCTCTTTCAGTTCTTTGATCCTTTACACGATTGCTTCACATTTCCCGATTATCAACTTGTGCCAACTTTGGAAGAATTCTCCCGACTCTTGAGGATTCCCATTCTCAATAAACTACCGTTCAACGGTACGGAAAGAGATCCAAAGCCAGAAGATATTGCTCAAGCTCTACACTTGCAATCATCTGATATCACAACTAATTGGGAAACAAGGAGTGGTGTCAAAGGTTTCCTAGAAAAGTTCTTGTTTGAGAAAGCCCAAAACTGTTGGAACTCTTTGGATTTGAAAGCTTTTGAGGAAATTATGGCTCTCCTCATCTATGGGATGGTGTTGTTTCCAAATCCTAACCAACTCATAGATGTGAACACCGTCAAAATCTTCATGTCTCGTAATCCGGTGCCTACTTTGCTAGGGGACATCCTACATTCTTTTCACACTCGCACTATAAGGAAAAGAGGCATCCTTATATGTTGTACTCCTCTTTTGGCAAGATGGTTTATTTTGCATCTCCCCCAATCTGTATTGAAGAACGAGCAAGGTTCAAGGTGGTCATATAGGTTGATGACACTCAAACATTCAGACATTCATTGGTGTTCCCGATCTGTAGAGAATGTTACTATTGTCGATCATTGTGAGGAATTCCCTAATGTCCCTTTACTTGGAATTAGGGGAGGTATCACCTACAAACCTTGCTTAGCCTTAAGATAGTTTGGTTACGCTCGAAGGGATTGCCCACATGAGATGCTCATTCAAGGTTTGCTATTTGACTACGAGAACGATGATCAAGGTCACCTCCAGATATTTATCTGAGCATGGAGGATGTTAAACAAGGTAGATAGCAAGACATTGGGGCATAATAATTCCATCCCTCTTGAGCCTTACCTCAAGTGGGTACAAACTCGTGCTCAAAGTCTTATGATGCCTTACCCCTCCATTATCCCAGTTATCATTGAGCTTGTTGTGGAAGGAGATATTCCATACACTATCCTGCATCCTGACATGCCTACCTCTCTTAAAGACTTACAAAGGGATTGGATACAGTTTAAGGGGGAGTGAGACACTTTTGAGGCCCAATTCTACGCCAGTGAGAAGAAGGTTTTGGAACTTACTAAGCAACTTCATGGGGAATGGAGCCTGAACGCCTACATCGCACCAAAGAGGATGCGTACAACTTTTTTATCTTAGAATTTTTGTATTTTCTTCGTAAGCCCAAAAGAGGCATGATGTACTCAAATCTTTAATTTATTAATATAAAATGTGTTCCTTTTTGGTCTAAAGCAAATTTAAAACTCTAATTTCCTTGAAATCATTGCATATGCATTTACCATTCATCATAACATAAGCCGGTTTTCTCACAACAAGTCTCCTCGTCTTTCTACTATTTATTTCAGTAAGATGGATCTCGAGCAGACAGTGAAAGACCTCCAGGTGCAGAATTCTCAGTTTCAACAGATGTTCTTAACGCTAGCCAAAGGACAAGAGGATCTGAAAACCTTGTTGGTTGAAGAAAAGAAGAAGAAAGTGAAGAAAATAACCGGAGTTCTGAATATGGGAAGAAGATTCCAAGGACAAGCCAGACGGACCCTAGACTTTGCAACGCCATCTGGTGAAAAGGATAATCAAGAAGTAAAATGCAAGGAAGCGGTTGTCCAGCTAGAATCTGAAGAGGAAGAAGAAGAAGAGGATTACTCTGAAGAGCAGTATCCCCCGGCCGACGACAAATACAAACATCTGGAAGAACGACTAAGTGCAATGGAAATTCAGAAAGTGCCTGGGTTAGACTCTGAAGAGCTGGGTTTGGTGTCTGGGATTGTTATTCCACCAAAATTCAAGGCACCAATATTTTCTAAGTACGACAGGGTTTCGTGTCCCAAGATGCATCTCCGATCCTATGTGAGGAAGATACAGCCTCACACTGCTGATAGAGATTTATGGGTACACTTCTTTCAAGACAGTCTATCCAGAACTCAGCTAGATTGGTTCTATCAACTGGAAAGGGTCAATATTCACAATTGGGAAGACCTTGCCGCTGCTTTCTATAAGCAATATCAATACAACACAGACCTTGCCCCTACCCGTACTCAACTCTAGAGTATGGCTATGGTTCCAAGTGAAGGTTTCAAAGACTACGCTCAGAAATGGAGGGACTTAGCAGGAAGAGTCCAGCCTCCCCTTTCTGAAAGAGAACTAGTAGACATGTTTCTGGTTACCCTATCCAGTCCTTTCTTTAATCATCTAATTGGAAGCTCCTCGGCAGGCTTCACTGAATTAATCTTGACCGGAGAAAGAGTGGAAGTTGGGATTAAGAGTGGGAAGATTCAAAAAGACACATCCCCTACTGCTGTAAGAAAACTATTTATCGGGAAGAAATAAATTGGTGTTGTGTATCCTCAAAGAAATCAAAAAAGAACTAAACATTGTCCAATGGTAGGGGCTTTCATGATCCCTAAGCCTGCACCTACTCAACAAAGGAACGATCAGCCTAGAACAGAAAGACCAGTAAGACAATTTACCCAGATTAATATGACATTATCTCAAGTACTGCCACATTTGTTAAGATCTAATTTGGTAACTTTGAAAGAAACTCCAAAGAATCCTAACACAACATCTCCTCACTACCATCCTAATGCTCGTTGTGCTTACCATTCAGAAAGTCCAGACCATGATACCAACAATTGTTGGGCTTTGAAAAACAAGGTGCAAGACCTTCTTGAAGCCAAAGAAATTGAATTCGATGCTCCTGAAATCCCAAATGTTATCACCGCTCCTATGCCCAAGCATGGCCATGGTGTTAATGCTGTCGAAGATGATATGTTTGTTACTACTGTTGATGAACTTGTTAATCCTCTCCTGACCGTCAAGAAGAACCTGTTGAAGGCTAGTTTATTTCCAGGATATGACGAAAGCTTCCACTTTTGTTCCTACCCACCAACTGGTTGTCATTTATTGAAAGCATGTGGTCAACGCCTAATAGATGACAAAGAGATTTTGTTTGAAAAGACTCCCATTCCAACCATTTCTTACAAAGATGTTTCAATAGTAACCATTTCCACCAATTCTTCCAGGGTCTCCACCAAAAGACCCGTTAAGATTATATCAGTTCCTAAAGTAGCTCCACTAATAATTACTATGCCTGGACCAATCCCGTACTCATCAGATAAAACTGTCCCATGGAATTATGGGGGCGACGTCTACTATCACGGCGTCAAGCAGGATTGGTCGGCTATTGAAGACTTAATTTCTGAGAAGTCTGACCCCGACATCAGCAACATTGCGGGAACCATCAAGATAACCTGAAGTGGCAGAGTATTCTCCCCAGAGATTGCTCCTCCAAAGACTGTTACCGGTCCTGTGATCATCCATGTTTCTGTTCTTGTTGACACGACTACTACTACAATGCCTACAGTTACATCTACTGATACTCCTACCACTGAGTCGACCGAGACTCGGGGCAAAGGCATTCTGGTTGAGCCTGTTCGGATGAAGGCACAATCAATATCTATCCCTGAGGCCTCCCAAAAGGATATGGAAGAAATTCTGAAGATTATAAAGAGAAGTGACTACAACTTAGTCGAACAGCTAGGGCAGACTCCATCAAATATTTCCATGCTGGATTTATTGTTGTGCTCCAAGGCTCATGCGAAGGCCTTGGTGAAATTCCTTAAAACTGCCCATGTACCACAAGAAACCTCTGTTGATCAGTTCCAAGGCTGCGTGGCTAGTTTAACCGCTGACAATGGTTTAGGTTTTGTTGATGCTGACTTGACACCTAGAGGGAGGAAGCACAATGAGGCATTGCATGTCTCTGTCGAATGCAGGGGCACAACTTTGGCCCATGTCTTGGTTGATATTAGTTCGTCTTTGAATGTGCTGCCTAAGAAGGCTCTTGATAGACTCGACTGTGAAGGTTTGACCTTAAAACCCAGCAATATAGTGGTAAGGGCCTTCGATGGTTCAAAGAGAATGGTGCATGGGGAGGTGGACATCCCCATAAAAGTTGGAACTCAAACCTTTGATTCAACTTTTTACGTGATGGACATTCGCCCTTCCTATTCCTGCTTATTGGGCCAACCATGGATTCACAATGTTGGTGTTGTTACCTCTACATTACATCAGATGCTGAAATATCCAACCGAGGGGAAAATCATTATTATCCATGGAGAAAAGGAATATATGGTCAGTCACTTGAACTCCTTCAGATACATGGAATTTGATGGTGAATTCATTGAAACTCCATTTCACCACTTCGAGGAAGTCCCACAAACCGTGGCAGTAACCAAGGTTGTTTCCAAAGTCCCAAAGATTACAAGGCCTCCTCTAAAGATGTCTTCTCTGAAAGATGCCAAGGCAGTGATCGAAGAAGGTGGGTGCACTATTTGGGGCCAGCTCCCAGATATCCCATAAAATCTGACAAATTTGGTTCGGGTTTCACTTCAGGAGCCCAAAAAGTTGTACGTCGTGCTCGTTTCGGGGGACCACCCTTGAAGATCAGTAACCACAGAGTCAACATAGTGGAGGATGATGAGGACAGCTACGACCTGGAGGATTGGATTTTCCCAACTGTCAATGGAGGACTCAACAACTGGGAAGCTAAAGATTTTGTCCTGATTACTTTTATCCAACAGTAATTGTCTTTAAATTTTTGTCGGACCTGTAATAATTAAATAATTCTGACTTTTAAAATCGCGTGTCTTACCCGAGGCACAACGGTCCATTTGTAAGGGTTGTTACCTCATTTTCATATGTCATCAATGAATCATGGACGTTTTTACATACAAACTTTGTGCTCTTTGTCTTTCTTTTTACATTTTTATTTCTTTCAAATATAGCTATACTCTTACACATACTCACATTCAAAATGCAGATCTACATCCATTCGGGATCCCATGGGTAACGATTCTGCTATGGCCTTCTGTGACTCTGAAAATTTAATCTACCAAGTCGAAGACGAAGGTGAGGAAGATTGTGAAGTACCAGGGGAACTTGCCAGGTTATTACAACAAGAAGAGAGGACCATACAGCCCCACGAGGAACCAGTGGACACAGTTAACCTAGGTACCGAAGAGGACAAGAAAGAAGTCAAGGTTGGTGCCAATCTGGAACCCAGTGTCAAGAAGTGTCTGATTCAGTTGCTACATGATTATGTCGAGGTCTTTGCCTGGTCATACAAAGACATGCCAGGATTGGATGTCGATATCATGGTCCATCATCTACCAACAAAAGAAGATTGCCCTTTGGTAAAGCAGAAAGTCCGTTGCATGCGACCAGACATGTCAAAGAAGATCAAAGACGAAGTCATTAAACAATTCAATGCCGGATTCTTAGCCGTTACCTCTTATCCACAATGGGTCACCAATGTTGTTCTCGTACCTAAAAAGGACGGCAAAGTACGCATGTGCGTGGACTACAGAGATTTGAATAGGCCAAGCTCTAAGGATGATTTCCCACTTCCCCACACCGATATTTTGGTTGACAATACAGCACATCATAAGGTGTTTTCCTTTATGGATGGTTTCTCAAGTTATAATCAAATCAAAATGGCGCCTGAGGACATGGAGAAAACAAATTTTGTTACACAATAGGGCACTTTCTGTTATAAGGTTATGCCATTCGGGTTGAAGAATGTTGGGGCAACCTATCAGCGTGTCATGGTGGCTCTATTTCACGACATGATACATCACGAAATAGAGGTCTATGTGGATGACATGATAGCCAAATCTCAAACTGAAGAGGAACATCTTGACCATTTACAGAAACTCTTTGAGAGGCTAAAGAAATACAAGCTGAGGTTGAACCCGAATAAATGCACATTTGGGGTGAGGTCCGGTGAACTCCTAAGCTTCGTCATCAGCGGTAAAGGTATTGAAGTGGACCCTGCCAAGGTGAAAGCGATACAAGAAATGTTCGCTCCTCGTACTGAGAAGGAAGTCAGAGGATTCTTGGGACGGCTAAACTACATTGCCATATTCATTTCTCACCTGACAGCTACTTGTGAACCAATCTTCAAATTATTGAAGAAAGATCAAGTAGTCAAATGGAATGATGAGTGCCAAACTACCTTCGACAAGATCAAAGAGTACCCGCAAGAGCCTCCTGTTTTGATGCCACCAGTCGAGGGAAGACCCTTGATCATGTATCTAACTGTTTTGGAAAATTCAATGGGGTGTGTGATGGGGCAGCATGACGAGTTTGGCCAAAAAGAGTATGTTATTTATTACCTGAGCAAAAAGTTTACCGACTGTGAAATAAGATATTCACTGCTCGAGAAAACTTACTGCACTCTGGCATGGGCTGCTCGTCGGCTAAGACAGTATATGCTGACCCATACTACCTTATTGATATCCAAGATGGATCCAATAAAATATATATTCGAGAAACCTGCCCTCTCTGGGAGAATAGCAAGATGGCAGATGATCCTGACGGAATATGACATTCAGTATACTACCCAAAAAGTAATAAAGGGAAGTGCACTAGCTGATCACCTTACTCATCAAGCTGTGGATGACTACTAGTCCATGAAGTTCTAATTCCCAGATGAAGACATCATGATGGTAAATAACTGTGAAGAATTCAGGCCATATGACAGACCTGAACAAGGATCCCGATGGACCCTGGTTTTTTATGGAGTGTCCAACGCACTCGGCAATGGAATTGGTGTTGTACTCATATCCCCTGAAGGATGTCACACTCCTTTCACTGCAAGACTTTGCTTCAACTATACAAATAACATGGCAGAATATGAAGCGTGCATTTTTGGTCTCAAAGCTGCTATAGATTTGGGAATCAAGTCTTTAAGTGTGTTTGGAGATTCAGCCTTGGTCATCAGTCAGATCAAAGGAAAATGGGACACTAAACACCCTAACCTCATCCCTTATAAAGAACATGTGTTGACATTAATCCCATATTTTTATAAGATTACCTTCGAGCATTTCCCGCGAGAAGAAAATCAACTAGCGGATGCGCTAGCCACAATGTCATCCATGTTTAAACTTAAATGGGATAACGAGGCTCCCCAGATCACATTGAACGAATGGATGAACCAGCTCACTATCATGAGATTAATACTGAAGAAGTAGTGGACTGGCCTTGGTTCCACGAAGTCAATAGGTATCTCGAGGCTCAAGAGTATTCGGAAGGAGCTTCGGTCAATGATAAGAAGTTCTTAAGGAGATTCTCGGCTAAGTTCTTCCTTAGTAATGGCATCCTCTATAAACGCAACCATGACTCTGTTTTGCTTCGTTGCGTAGACAAGGTTGAGGTAGAAAATATCATGGTTGATCTACATGAAGGCACTTTCGGCACCCATTCCAGTGGGCATACGATGGCAAAGAAGATCCTACGGGCAGGTTATTACTGGTCTACCATGGAAACAGATTGCTATCAGCACTCTCGAACTTGTCATAAGTGTCAGATCTATGCTGACAAAGTGCATGTACCTCCAGTTCCTTTGAATGTCTTGACGGCTCCTTGGCCCTTTGCTATGTGGGGGATTGATATGATTGGAGAAATCAAGCCCACAACCTCTAATGGACACGGCTTCATCTTGGTGGCCATTGACTATTTCACAAAGTGGGTTGAGGCGACTTATTTCGCTTTCGTTACCAAGAATGTTGTATCCCGGTTAATTAAACAGAATCTCATTTATCGGTACGGTATCCCAGAGAAGATCATCACTTACAATGGTACGAATCTTAACAACACTATGATCACCGTGCTATACGCACAATTCAAGATCCAGCACCAAAATTCTTCCCCTTACCGGCCAAAGATGAATGGTGTTGTCGAAGCCGCAAATAAGAACATCAAAAAGATCATACAGAAAATGACAGTAACCTACAAGTACTGCCATAAGATGCTACCATTCGCCCTCCACGGTTACCGTACCACGGCGCGCACATCAACTGGGGCAACACCTTACTCTCGGGTATACAGCATGGAGGTTGTCTTGCCTATTAAGGTCCAGATCCCTTCTCTGAGAATCATGAAGGATACAGGGTTGAATGAAGACGATTGGATCCAAACTCGACTTGATCAACTGAACTTGATTGATGAGAAAAGGCTTAATGTTGTCTGTCATGGTCAAATGTATCAAAAACGGATGATCAAGGCTTTCAACAAAAAGGTCAGACGCCAAGTGTATCAAGTCGGGGATTTGGTGATCAAGCGCATCATACTGCCGCAAGGTGATCCCAGGGGCAAATGGACTCCTATATACGAAGGACCATTTGTAATCAAAAGCATGTTCTCTGGTGGAGCAATGATCTTAACCATTATGGATGGCAATGACCTGCGCGCACCCTGTGAACACGGACATAGTCAAAAGATATTACGCATAAGAGACCCGCTAGGTTGACACACCTAGGAAAAACAAGGGCATCCCGGCGAACCAAAAAGGTTCGGGAAAAAATTAGGGACAAAACAAAAAAATCTGTACACCCGACAAGTTGAAAACCCGAAAGGGCGACTTGGGCAAAAAAAGGTATCCCGGTGGACTGAAAACCCGAAAGGGCGGTCTACGCAAAAGTTAGGGAATTAAAGCGTATGACTATGTCTCGTTGGATCACCTTACATGCAACCTTTGGCTTTGATTGACAAACTCAGCCGTTATGATCAATCCAATCAGCTTTCGACAAGGCAGCAAGTGGACAAGACGCTCAGAGATACGAAGGCTATAGCAGAATTGGAACCCCATGGGATTATTGCACATAGATATCTTTTCTTTGTATCAAATTTTTATTTTTAACGACGACATTCTCTTACTAGAATGTTTATCTCATTGTACAAAAATACTTATTCAAAGTTAATACAAAGATACCCCTTTGAAAGTACAAAACTATATGTTTTTCTTTATTCATGTGTTTGTTTACAAAAACGTCCAATGATTTATTTTTGAACATATGCATTTGAACGTAACTACTGTTTACAAATGAACAAAAAGGAACAAAAAATAGAAAGACAATCTCTAATGGCTTTAAAAAACAAGATAATATCTTTAAACTATTCCATAAAGTCCCACACAATGTGCAGCTTAATCCTCAGCAGAACAAAACTTCCAGTTATCACTCCCCGGTAGTAGTTGCCAAATTTCTCAAGATTTCACAAGCAACACGCGATGTTTCCCTTACAATAGAGCTTATTTCTCTAAATAAAAGCTCATCAACTCATCAACACTTCAAAACATGAAGACTTACGCTCCACATCCCTAACAGCAGTCAGGGATTTATTTTCCCTAATCCAACAGTATTACAGCAACATAGCTTACATACCCATACATCGCATCCATATGTCATGACATTGACAACACGAACGCATACAACATAATCTCATTGAGAACATCATTATACAATGCATTTCATACATCATGACATTGCATACAACTAATCTTTCATCTCCTCAGGAAAGATCAGTCAGCTTATGGCTATCATCAACAATTTACAAAAAGGTCAGAGATTGATACCTGGAATATGTCGGGATAATTATCTACACGACCAGTTGAACATTTAGATACAGTTCAAATACGCTCCAGACACGGACTCCGTTCTAATACTCATTCAGATTCAGCTTTCAGATACAGTTCATATACACTCTAGACACGGACACTATTCTGATACTCATTCAGATTCAGCTTTCAGATACAATTCAGATACGCTCCAGACACGGACGCCATTCTGATACTCATTCAGATTCAGCTTTCAGATACAGTTCAGATACACTCCAGACACAGACACCATTCTGATACTCATTAAGATTTAGCTCTCAAATATGGTTCATATACGCTCCAGACGTGGATTCCATTCTGATACTCATCCAGATTCAGCTCTCATATACATTTCAGATACGCTCTAGATACGGATGTCGTTCTGATACTCATTCAGATTAAGCCTTCAGATACAGTTCAGATAAGCTCCAAACACGGATGCCATTCTGATACTCATTTAGAATCAACTTTCCGAAACGAGTCAAATACAATCTACTTATGGATATTATTCTAGTACTCAACCTGACACATCCATTATTCCAGTGTAAATCAACTAGAGGTTTATTCTGACACTTCCTCTATTCCCGTCAACAATCATTTTTGGATGGCATCTGCAAGCCCATCTCCAACAACTTCTCATCTCCTCTCCAAATGGCATCTTTAAGCCTATTCCCTATACCATCAACCATCACATCCTCGAGTGCAAATTTCTGGGCACTCTAGTGTCCAATCATCTTCCACCTTCAAGTCAAGAATGGCAAATCCTCCAATCTAACTCTTCAGGTTTAAGAAGATTGAACAGGGGAAGCTGTTGTACCCCAAAATTTTCTCTCTCACTTATCAATTATTTTCTCACAAAGATCTCTCTTGGTTCAAGACTGCACTAGGATTGATCAACTCAGGACACCTCCTTAAGCACTGATGACTAAAATTAGGATTTGAGATTGCACAAGGATAATTGAACTTTCAATGCCTCATATGACTTTCATGGATCATTATGGACCCCCAAGATTACTCATGTCAAGTTTCAAGCCTTGGAACACATTTTTGCTTAGTCAATTGAGCAGTTGATCTAAAATTAAGTTGTATTGGGGAAAAAGTCAAATGTGGCCAATTTACAGTCAAACTTCATAATTTTCTATCCATAGAACATTATAAACTCATATGTATCATTTGATCAAGTTTGGACCATAATTCCTCAAGAAATTTGATCAAATCATTAAAAGGGCAAAATGGTCAAAATTAGGGTTTTGACTGAGGAAAGGCAATTTCTAATTTTTTACCTAGCAAATGGTTAATTGGTTTGAGACATAATCTCAAGAGTTAAATTGCATCATTTTAACCTAATAGCATGACACAAAACATTGCTCAAGATCAATTGGATTGATAGTGGATTTTCAGTCAACTGATCAAAAGTCAACTGTACACTAAAAAGTCAAACTTTGACTTTTTGGTCAAAATCAAATGTCAAAGATCACAGTTCATCAAAAACATGTCAAAATATGAAACTTGTTCATCAATAAATCAAAAAGTCAAGATTTCATTATGAAAAGTCAAAGTTTTCTAACTTAGAAATTTTTCTAAGTGTTTAAAACTTCATGTTTTTTCACAACTTTGAGCAAATTTTTCACCATGATGCAAGATGATTTAGAAGAAAATTTCAACATGAAAGTTGTAGATCTCTATGAGATATACAACATTTCTTTACACAACTTCTTCTAAAAGTTCTTGGATCTCAAGTTATTAATTCATGAATTCATAGTCTTGAAACTAAACACTTAGTGAAATTTTGCCCTAGTTTAGGCAGGATTTTGACCTAACTTCATGGCACTTTTTCATATAGTTCCAAGGGGAATTTTCAGAAGTGATTCAAATAGGGGTTTTAGAGAACATTACAAGCTTTCCAAAATGTCCAAGAACTCCTTGAGATCATTCTTGAGCATGGAAAATCGAAGAGAGGAAGTTAGGGTTTTCAAACTTGAATTACAAGTCATTTTTTATGAACACATGAACCAAATCCATGCTAGGTTGCATAATCTTTGCTTTGCAGGCTCAAAATTGTTTGTCACTCCATAATTAAATGTTTACACAGTTGTTAGAGCTTTGATCCAAGCAATTGAGCTATTATCCAAGTTGCATTTCCATTAATGGCACAAAGTTAACATTGCCATTCTTGTAAAGCAAGTTTTTTGCATAAAGTCCATTCTTGAGCCTCTAACTTGTTTTCCTTGATTACAATCCATCCACAAAGTCATAGGTATTGTGTTTAAAGTGGTTAACAACTCTATGAACCAAGTACAAGGCATGGAAACTTGAATTTCACAAAAGATCAGATGTTATGCATAAACTGGTGATTTGAATTCTGATCAACAACAACTCTCCAAACTTGTTGCTTATAAATAGAGTCACTATTTGTGAGCTATGACACGAGCTTAAGCACCCTAAAATACTCACAAACTCCCTCTAGCCAGAAATTGCACAAAAAACTCCATTGATACATGTTGTACCCCAAAATTTTCCCTCCCATATTCTTCAAGATTTGCCAAGATCAAGGTTCAAAATCACTCAAGGGTTGCACAATCCAATCGCCTCCTAACACAGTCAAAATTAGGGTTTTGGTTCTGGCAAAGAATTGAGGTTTCCAAGGGTCCAATCAAGTCCCACATGCCTATAAACATTGTCAAGCATCCTTATGTCAAGTTTCAAGACTCACAGCATCAAATTGCACAGTCAAAAACCCTAAATGCTTCACAGTCAACTGCAGGGGCAAAATGGTCATTTGACAGTCAAAAGTCAAAAATTTTGGTCAACATCTTATTTTGAAGCCACAAACATCATTTGATCAATTCTTGATCATGATTCTCAAAGCATGGCTCAAAAAATCTCAAGATGCAAAAGTTTCTATTTTTGGACAGTTGAAAAAGTCAACTGCAAATTGACCAGGGCATAACTTCTTCATGGTTCATCGGAAAAATTTCATCCAAAGCTCATTTTGAAGAGAATGACATTTCCTACAACTCATCTTCACACTTCAAGTACAATAAATGCTCTCACAAAAAGTTATCAATTTCAACATTATAGGTCATTTTCAAAAGTCAACAAAAAGGCACTTTAAGTCAAAGACCATAACTTGAGATTGGTAAATCAAAATGACATGGGACCAAAGACATTGGTTAGAGGACTTCAAGACCTTTCCAAAATGTCCAAGAACATGATTAAAGCTTAACAATTGAGCAAGATATGCCTTGTAGAAGTTGGGAATATTTTGGGAATTTTGAAAAGTCAACTTTGCATAAAAAGCCTCAAAAATGCTAATGGGCCTCAATTTCTTCCATGAATCATCACCCAAAGGCCATGCACGACCCATTGACCTCCAAGGGAGTTATTTTCTCATTTTTGATTAATTATTTGAATTTTTATTATTATTAATTCACTTAATTAAAATTAAATATGAAAAAATAGCAAATAATACCTTTCAAATCTTTTTGTGCAGAGTTTTCATCCATTACGAATCAAATATTTCGTGCATCACTCAAAAGGGAAAGTTTCTACATGATTGGAAATAGTTTCATGGCAAAAAGATTGAAATTGATCTCATGGAAAATCAAATCTCCAAATCATCAATGCATGGATTATAGGCTGGTTTTTTTAACCTAATTCATTCACATACATAAGCACAATTGAAACATAAAGGATTGGACACAAGAAGCTGCGCAGAAGAGGAAGCACAAAATTGCAAATTTTCATCAAACTTTTGAAAACTGAAAACCTAATTACCAGGCGTTTCAAAGCTCCAAACCTATTCCAAACGCTTGTTGGGACTTCCTTGAACGTGCTTCAATCCCTTTCCAGTCTCCACGCACAAAGAATTGGTAGAACAAAGTCTCACTTTTCTTGAAATTTTCCATAATCGTGTTTTAATTTTAAGACATTGTTCATGCATTTTAATTGTTGATTAACACTAATATGGATGTTCTGAAGCTAATGACATAACCCAATTGAATTATCAAGCTCTGTATCATGATTCACCATTAAAGCTTTCTAGGGTTGCAGAAGCTTTGAATTAGGGCTTTACATATATGGAAACATCAGGCCATGAATCCTATACCATTGAAATCGTGACATCCAGACGGAGCTAACTCACACCTCGCGCTTTTTTTATATTCATCTATGCCCTAATCGCTATTTTTCCAGGTTGAGTTTAGTGGGGGTTTAAAACCCCCGCTATCTGCTTTTATTTACAGGTACAAAACGGAGAAGAAGCATATGTGTCATCTGATGGTTGGACGATTCAAATACTGGCGCGCTTTTCCTTGTTCAGACCATTAATCATTGTTTTTACATATTACATTTCCCATTCATTATATTAACAAATACGCTCAATAGCTCAGTTGGTGGCTGAGGTGGCTTGCAGGCATTGGGACCTGGGTTCGATTCCCAGGTCCCCCCACTTGTTTCATAATTTTTATCCTAACATATTCGTATGCAGTATGCTCTCAATGTTCCACCATACATCCTAGCGCGTGGGCTTGCCAAATGGCATGGTGATTAATCCAAAGGCCTCAGAAGGAACCCCATGATACATATTAGTCAATGAACGTGCACCCTATCCCCAGAAAGTCAAACAGGCCTTACATTCTTGGGCCAAAAATCACTTCAACTCACCTCCAAATTGGGTCAGACACCCCCATTGTTTGTATTTTCTTTATTTCCTTTTCTTTTCTTTTAATTATTTTAATTGTTTTCTTTAAATTCCAATAATTAATTTTCATAATCTAAAAATATCAGAAATTAAAATATGTCAATTAATTTATTTATTAAATATTTTTGTAAATAAATGTCAAATAATTAATTTAGTAAAATTAGGTTTTCAATTTTAATCTTTTCTTAAAAAACTAAAATATGTAGAAATTAGGTTTTTTAGCATTTTTATCCTTTTTCTTAATAAACAATTTTTTCTTATTATCATTATTATTAATTACTAATGTATTTTTGTAAATAAATATGTATATTAAATAATTAGTAAATTAGGTCAAACTTGAATCTCTTTCATTAATAATTAAAAACAATTTAGAATTAGGGTTTCTCTTCAATTTTAATTTCTTATTCCATTAAAAACTCAAAAAACCTAAAAAAACATTTCTTTTCTTTAATTTAATCATTAATTAGCTTTTCTTATTTCAATTTAATTTCAAAAAGGGTCCAACGCCCTCGAACGTTCCATTTTTTATTTCTTTTCGCGCGCTTATTCTTATTTATTTTCTTCCAAATATTATGTAATTGCTCAAGCCTTGTAGTAATTAGGAATTTATTTACTTTCCACATTTTTTATTAAAAAAACGGGTCTTTGTTAATTTGGCGATGTATAGACCCGCGCCTTGTAATAGCGTAGGACTTTATTTTCCGCACTTTAATTTCCGCACTTTTAAATTGTAATTGCATGAAAGAATGTATGGCCAAAAATAAAAAACAATGCGTAGCTCACTTAATGCATGATCAAAGATAAATATTAACATGAAAATAACACATGAATTCACACACCACTCTTAGGGTACGCCTCACTGTTGCCTTGCCTTCGAAACGTGGTCGTCGAGTACAGGACGTCTTAGTGAGTCCTTATGTCCATTGATCAAGTTGCCTCGAAACGGTTGCCTCGGAATAAAAAAGATCAATGGCATAAGGGTAGCTTCTAAGGTGCCCTACTGTTGCTCTGGTGACCACACTGTCCCTACGAACGAATTGACCCGAACACCTCCAACGGTGGTGCTACCTACCTCTCAATGGTGGGACGACACTACCTTAAGGACATTTACACAGCCTAATTCCTTAGGGTAGGTAGATGACTCGTAGATACATGCTCTAATTCAAAACAAATCAAAAAACTCTTTTCACACTGACACTTTCCAAAAGATTTCAAAACAAACGCTTCACAACACTCTTGAGGACTGATACAAGAGTCGAATTGAAGTTTTCAATGAAACTTTTTCAAACCCACTCACAATTGAAAAGCAAACACTTTTGAAAACACAATGAGCAAGTATCTAAGAGCCCATGGATAACCATGGATAGAAAGGGTGATAACACCTTCTCTTTCTATAAATCTACCTCCCGAACCGAGAAACTATCTCATAAGGAATTTTGCTGTGCTTTTGTCCTTTCCATGTTGGAGAAAATAAAAGACGGTGGCGACTCTTGCTTCCGCGACATTTCACGAACCAGCGTTAAACAGTCAGTTCCAGATCCACTGATCACAATACACAGTTCTGACCTTAAACTTGTATCTCTCATTTCCCTCGTGCGTTGTCCCTCAAATTCATTCCTAAAGCTTCCTTACATCAAATATAGTCCATCCTTGTCCTTGGTTTGGAACTGTAACTCCATCTTCATCATCCTCCATAACCAAAAATAGAGGTCTGCAACTTGACTTCTCCAGACCATTCTAGCCATCCATTTCATTAGCTTCTTGGGAACTTGAGGAAGCTAACCTGATGATTACAACAGCTTGAATCAAGCTCATTTGCATTTCATGATTTCCAGTTTTGAGGTATTTTTCTTGAACTTCTATCTTAAAATTTAGGCATTGTTAGGATTGCATTTGTGAAGATAAAATATAGACATCGTTGCCCTGAAACTATACGTGTCCATAGATTTCATTTATTTTGACTGAGCTAGGAGAATTTTGAGTTTGAACTTTCTGAAATATTTAGGTCAGAATTTGGTACTTTTAGAAATTCTCATTCATCTTTGATTTATAGCTTATGATATTTATATGGTTGGATTCGTGTGAAAAAATGGAGCAATTTTCATGTTTGCATTTTTGCAAATGGTTGAGAAATGAGCAAGTTACAGATCCTTTAGCTGGAGGTTGAAGATGAAGTACAATTAGGGCACGTTTTATATTATATATTTATCATTTCATACAAGTTAATGGATGTATCACCACCCCAGTTGTTAAAGTGCGTGCCTGACACTATGAGGTCCTCGGTTCAAGCCCCAGCGTGACCTTTTTTCCATTTTCCCCACTTTTTTGACATTTTTTTGTTTTTTTGCAACGCCTGGGCCATCCTTTGGGCCTGACTCTTTTTTCTCACCATACCCCCTGTTTCACTTATCAACCCCCTTGACTTATTTTTATTTTATTTATTTATTTTTACTTTTTTATCTTTTATTTATTATTATTATTAAAACTATCATTATTATTGTTATTATTATTTTCATTAATCATGAAAAATCCAAAAAATATTTTATTTATTATTTATTTTATTTTCTTATGAAACAAAAAATATTAAAAACATTTTCTTTTAATAAATTAGTTTCTCTTTTAAATATTTAAATATTTAGACTTAGTTTTAATAATTATTTTACTAATTAAAATTAATTTAGAATTTAGGTTTCTTTTAATTATTTAATTTTCATTTTTATTATTATTTAACTTAAAACCCTTTTTCTTCATAAAAACTCTGAAAATCTTTTTAATTTAATTTCTTTTCTCAATTAGTTTAAGCTAATTTCATTTTAATTTTAACTAATCATTTTTCTTAATTAGGTTTAGGTTAAACCCTTTTTATGAAAACCAAACAAAAATCATCTCTCTTTTCTTTATATTCTTGTATTTATATATTATTATTTATTCAATTATTTGTACATGTTCAATATGGTTGTAATAGATAATTAGGTTTAATTTTTTTGTAAAATCCCCATTTATAATTTGTATACCCCCTTTCCTAAATGATGTAATAGCGTAGTAATTTTAAATTCCACAATTTATCATTTTATATACAAGTGTTATTAATTAGGGTTTTGTATGGAAAGACTAAAACTAATCAATAGCAAACCTTAATCAAAGACAAGTATGAAAATCAATACACTTGCACACAAGCACCCCTAGGGTAAATCCACTTGGTTTCCTTACAAAAATGGCCATATTACGCATGTGAGGTATCTTAGCAAAGACAAGCAAAATACAAGATCATAGTCCCTCAATGACGTTATCATAGTTGCCTTTCAAAAATGATCTTAGTCCCTAAAGAAAAAT
The DNA here is from genome assembly GCA_948472305.1 of Vicia faba. NCBI lineage: Eukaryota > Viridiplantae > Streptophyta > Magnoliopsida > Fabales > Fabaceae > Vicia > Vicia faba. The sequence goes on along the minus strand of OX451739.1, from coordinate 1,631,785,100 downwards.
GCTAAGATATCTTGCAACATTGCTAATCATGGTTATACGATGACCCACACCCGTCCCGTTTACATCCAAAGATAGGGTTACTTAACAAATCAATGGTAAGATAAGAATGTCAAAGGAAAAAGGAAATGAACATGAAATACTTTTGAGTATGTAGAATGTTCCTAGTTACTTGCTCCATTTCAAAATAAAAGCGTCCTTGCTATCTTCAAAAACAAACACCTGTACTTTCAAAACATCTTTCAAACTTGAAAATATTTTCAAAAGAACAAACACTTTGTATACATTCTTACAAACAAGAATCATTACAAAGTTTGCCTAAACAATGGCCACTTTTCAAAAATACTTTCAAAACCACACAAAGCATAATTTTAAACAAAAGCAAGTGATCTAGCAAGTAACTCAAAGCCCATGGAAAACCATGGATAAAAAGGGTGTTAATACCTTCCCTTTTCATAATCTACCCCCCGAACTCAAGAAACAATCTCAAAGGTCTTTCCTATGCTTTTTCACCTTTCCTTTTAGATAAAAGAAAAGTCGGTGGCGACTCTTGCTAAACCGCAACATTTACGATCAAACGCAAAACACCCAAGTCAGTTCTCCCACCGTATCACAAATAGATTCCTTCACCAATTATCTCAAACTTTGATACTGTTATGAAGTTCTAATCATCCTAGTTCTAGTCGCAACACTTGTTTTCAACTGGAAGTACGTTTTGGCCATGAAATTTCAAATCCCTTTTCAAAACTTATTTTCAAAAACGACTGAGCTACAATTTATATAAATTTTTCGCGAAGGTACAATTGGAACCGTTTTGACGAGACTAAACAAATGGTACTGGTATCGTGTCCTAATTTTACAGTTTTTGGAACCTGCAGATTCATTGGCTGGAGGTTGAGGATGACCAACGTGTCATCTATCAACCAATGAAGGCGTGCCACACATTTTTCAAAATCTGATTTAAATAAATGATTTCATGCTTTATTCAGTAAAGACCATGATATGCACAGCGCGTCTGATCCATTGGATTAACTTACTAACGTGTTTTGACTCTCATCCATTGGTTCATATTTTTTAAAATTTATTTTATTTTCTAATCTTTATATTTAAATTGTTTTAAACTTCAAAAAATCATAGGTAGATCATTTTTACTTCAAAAAATCTGGAAAAAAATTATGAAAAATACTTTTGATTTTTCTCTTTCTGATTATTAGTTTTTCACAATTTTATTTTGTGTTTTGATATTTTTTTTATAATTTTTCACTTTATTTGAATTGTTTTAAATATTTAAAAATTATTTTCTTAATTTTTAAATTCTAAAAAAAAATATGGAAGGATCCAATGACTTTTTGACAAATATTGGTGACCTCATTTTATTTTTATTTTTGACTTTACTATTTTTCACAATTTTTGGTTTGTTTTGCCTATTTTATTTAATTTTAAAAATAGTTTCTGACTTTAAAAAATTAGCAAAAATTTTGTATAAAAATTTGAGCTCATTTCTGATTTTTCTATGGTCTTAGTTGATTTTTCTTGGATGTTTTGAATACAATTTCTATTTCCCCCTTTATTTTCATTTAAAAATATTTTTAAAAATATTTTTCTTTATTTTTAAATACTATTTTATTTTGTATTATATTCTGGTTGATCTTGGACTATGAAATTTTGATCATAAACTTTATTAACATCATTGGATCCATGGTGTTGAGTTTGACTCCACAAAAAATGGATGAATGATTTTAATAATAGTTTGATTAAATTTTTGGTTCAAATGTGGTTTAATTCTTACCCCATCTCTCTTCATCTTATCCCCTTCTTATTGTACTAAATGTTATTGGAGAATGATTTCCATATCATTTTTCAAAACATATGATATATAGATTGCTATTGACCGGCCTCAAAATAGGTGCGACTTTTATATAAGTCCACTTACGATTGCTTAACATATCGCTAAATTTTGTCCCGATTTGAGAAAATGATCATTCGTGGCCCAAACCCATGTTTGTAAGCCCAAGTATATTAATTTGAAACCTTTGATCCAATAACCTTAAGATTCATTGTTAGGAGGCTTTGGTCCCACCAATCCTCCACTTAATTTTCATTAATTTTGGTCAAATTGGATCACTTAAACATCATTGATCATATTTTGTTGCCTTGATATTTAAATGAATGATATACTTCACAAAAAGAAAATGTAACTTTTTGTTGATAGGCTTTGATTTTATTAATCTTCTAATGATTTCCAAATGCAAGTTTCAAGATGGTCATTCAACTAACCACTAATTCCTAACAATTAACACTATTTTATGCTTTTACTTTATGATTTTACTTTAAGCACATTTATTTTAACATTTACATTTCATGTTATTTTCATCTTTGCTCACTTGAGCATTTACTTTTTATGTCATTTTTATTTTGCTCATTTAAGCTTTCATTTTCTTTTTGAAGATACCTAATAATCAACTTAAACCATAAAAAACTTTAATGTTACTTGGACTACTTGGTTACTATCCTTTGTATTATGGAGTTTTGGACTTCTTGGACTTAGGATTAGAAGATATGACCTTCCTTGAGACCTTGTGACCTCAACTGTTATTTTGTCTAGAGCTCTTAGGGTTTACCCCAAGACATTGGGTTGTTTGTTAGATTTGTGTGTAGGTTACTATGATTACATGCTTTATTTGTGATCGAGAATTCATCTGTATACAATCGTTACTCTGTCCAATTTTTGAAGACTTAATGCAATTGAAGCTTGGTTTTCTTAAGAGGCTTATTATCTTTGCTTGTTTGATTTTAAATCCAAAGGATGGAATTCTACATTGACTCATTGTGTCAAGTGTTGGCTTCTTGTTGGTTAGACGATTCTTTTCCCTAGCTTTTACCTTATACTTTAGGATAGTCCCTTCATCTCCTCTCATCTTCTTTAATTTCAAAAATCTCCTCCCTCCTTTTCAAAACTCTTCTTGTTTTAAACTTGAACCGCTTTCATAATAAACTTGGACTTAGGTCCATGCATTTTCAAAAATATTTTCTTAATTAAACTTTAATCAACTTAATAATACCTTGACATTTTTGTGAGAAGATTAAAAGTCAATCAATCTCATTCAAATTATCTTTGCCACTTTGGCTTTTTATCTTAAAATTTTCTCAAAAAGATTAGACTCTTGTCAATCTTTGTAGTGGTACGAGCTACTATACTTCTACGATATGTAGTGAAGTGAGATATTTTCCACTTGGGTGTTGAGCGAAGCTTTGTTGATTCTAAAATCCAAGCCATATCCTCCACTTAGAGATAATGCAAATTCTCCTTTCTCATAATTGTGGGTAGTAAGTATATCTTCCACTCGGACAATGACGATGATGTCTCGTCTCTTAAAATTAACCAACACACTTGTGTTTTAAAATTTTTAAAGGTGAACTATGAGTACCCTGATCCCCTATTGCACAGGTGGTACGTAGGCACTAAAGGTTTGCAACCGCGGCGGGTGCAAAAATTGTAAAAAATACTTCTTTTCTCATCCCCACAATCTATCTTTATATACAACATTTATAGCCAAAATACAGAGATTTTCAAAGAGGTTCCTACGGAGTATCATAGATATTTAGGGTTCGAATACCTTCCATTTGCATAACCAACCTCCTTACCTAGATTCTCTCCCCTTTTTGGGGGGGTTATTCGCTCTTTTCCCATTCCTCTTGAAACAATAAAGCGCGGTGGCAATTTTTATTTTGATTTGTGCGACTCAAGTCAATCTAATGGCTTAGTCTCAACATTTCCACCGCTACACTACTAACTAATGGTAGGATAGCACTATCTAAAGGAAGAGTAAAATAACGCGAAAGACTTTTGAGTAGGTAGATAGCTCATAGTTGCTTGCTCACAAACAAAAACATTTTTCACACAAAACACTTATTTTGTAAAATATTTTCAAAACAAACACTTTGTATATGTTCTCAACGATACGAGAATCATTACAAAGTTGCTGAACTTAAGCATTTTCAAAATATTTTAAAACTTACACATTCACAAAACATTTTCAAAAGTGAGCTAGCGATTAAGAGCCTGTAGATAACTGCGGATGAAAAGGGTGCTAATACCTTCCCTTTTCATAACCTACCCCCCTTACTCAGAAAACTCTCAAAGGTTTTTCTTGTTCTTTTCACCCTTTCTTTTATTGGATAAAAGAAAAGTCGATGGCGACTCTTACTATCTGCAACATTTGCGATAAAACTCAAAACCAAAAGTCATTTCTCCCACTGTATTACACAAACGAAAAAATCTCATACAAGTTGTTCCAAAAAAATCAAAAACAATACAAAATAACAAAATAAAAATCCAGCCAAGAACACCAAAAAATGAGTTAGGCCAAAACTAGAGCATCTCGCTGGACTGAAAATCAAAAGAAACAGTCCAGGAAAAAACCAAGGATACAAAGCAAAAAAGTCAAATAAAAAAGAAGGATCGCCAAAAACCCTTGACAAAAGAAAAACAAGAACAATATTGTGTGACTACCAAACAAAAATAGGTGACTGCCACCTTAAACAACTCAGTGGTTCTCTAACCATCGCCTGCAAATCCTTTTGGAAGTTGAATGTGTGTGTAAAATTAATTGAATGTATGATTGTAGATCATCATGGAGAATGAGGTGGAGAATGAGCCTTATATCCTTTTGTTTCAAAAACTGTGAACCATGCCACGTTACAATATTCAAAAGACCTAATTGAAGCAAAGTCGATTTTGAAAGCATAACACAATAAGGTTATGTTAACCTGACTTCTAGATATTTTCTAATCATTTATGTTGACACCATACTATATCATCATCTTTCACATCTTGAGTTTTTAAATTAACATTGCATCCTCACCAATGATTAACCCATTGTGTACCACAATATTGTTTCAACAAATGATTCAATTTTAAAACTTGTATGATCATAACATTAAAATTATCATTTCAAGAGAATAACTTTATCTGCAAGTTATCACTTAGCATCAAGGAATTTCCCTCAATGTGAAATTAGTTAAGGAACTTGAGCATTTGCAAGTAGTCCCATCAAGGGCAGATCTCTTCAATAATTGATCATGCTCAAGGGCAAATTTCCTAAAGACTTTGTTGAGCAAGAGGGCAAGCCACTTCAAGAACTGGTCGATATGGGGCAAATATATTCAAGACTCGGTAAACTATTCCAAAGATCAATTTAATTAGGGACAATTCATTTCAAAGTTCCAAACACTGGTGCACGCATTCTCAAGATCATAATTTATTTCCAAATCTCCATCAAGGAAAAATTCTTTAAAGACTTAACAATCTGGGGCAAGATAGGTTACATAGGGGAAAAACCTCTACATGCCTCTAAGTTACTTAAGAAAACCATGTCATACATCAACAACTACTAAGCTCATAATGGGTGTCAAGAATTCATGCTTGCACCATCCCTCTAAAGGACCATTTCTCCTTGACAAAAGCTTTATAAAAGAATCCTTCTTCATCTTAATCGTCCATGTGGGCACTTACAAAAACATTCAAATCATTTATCCTTAACCATATTTTCATATATCATTCATCAATCATTACCATGTGTTTAATTTACTTAGCATTAGACCATGCATATCACCTCATTCACGAGGCATCCTCCCATAGCATCTACAATCAAAAAGCCTGAACTTTGCTCAACCCTCTTGCAAATAAAACCAAGCCTTGCATGGCATATTTACCCCAAAGTCCAACATTCATTGGCATACATCTAGTTATTCATTATATGCATTGATCAGTCATTACATGCACCATTTCATGCGTATCAACACGCTAAAAAAACAAATATATCTCACGCATCATCACAAAGCATGCATGTATTCCATAAGTCAGGATTCAATTACCGTTCATGGAAGTCTGCAATAATTCCCAACAAAGAAATTTTCAATCATTCACTTCTTGTCAACATTTGGCAGCCCACTGGTTAAAGTTAATAATTTTTCCTTCTTTCGACCTTCATCGGTACATTTAACTGATGTTAGTCGTCTTTTGTTTACCTTCATCAGTAAATTTAGCTGATGTTTATCGTATTTTGTCTGCCTTCATTAGTATATTTGGCTGATGTTAGTCTTCTTTCATTCCCTTCATCAGTACTTTAGCTGATGACGGTCGTTTTTCGTCTACCTTCATTGGTACATTTACCTGATGTTGTCGTGTTTCATTTACATTCATCAGTACATTTAGTTGATTTTGTTTGTTTCTCATTTCCCTTTATCAGTACATTTAGCTAATTTTTGTCATCTTTTGCTTCCCTTCATCAGTATATTTAGCTGATGTCAACCATTTTTTTGTTTACCTTCATCAGTACATATTGTTGTACCCCAAAATTTGTCCTCTCATTTTATCAAGATTTCTCATCACTAGACTCTTTGAACTCAGGATCAAGCTAGGGTTTGCTCTGCTCAAGACATCTCCTTGCATTGTTAACCTAAATTAGGGTTTGAGTTTGCACAGGGATTTTTTGACTTCCAATGCTCAAAGTGACTTTCATACTTCATGTTGGACTTATAATATTGCCCATACCAAGTTTCAAGCCTTGAATCAAATTGTTGCCCAGTCAATAGGACAATTGACCTAGAAATCAGCTGTATTGGGGGGAAAAGTCAAATGTGGCCAATTTACAGTCAAACCTCATTAATTTTGATCCACATCAACATTATAAGCTCATATGGACCATTTGATCAAGTTTGGACCACAACTCCTCAAGAAATTTGATCAGATCATCAAAAGGGCAAAATGGTCATTTTTAGGGTTTTGACTACAGAAGGGCAATTTCTGACTTTTCACCTAGCCAATGGCAAATTGGATTCAAACACGGATTCAAGGACTCAATGGCATCATCTTGACCTATTCACAAGGTTTAAAAGATCTCAATTGCATTGGATTGACAAATGAATTTTTAAGTCAACTGATCAAAATTTGACTGTACACTAAAAAGTCAAACTTTGACTTTTTGGTCAAAATCAAGTGCCAAGGGTCATTTTTCATCAAGATATGTCAAAACATGAAACTTGTTCATCAAGAAACCCAATTTTTCAAATTAGGGTTTAAGATTGAAAAATTTTCATAACTTAGAATTTTTCTAAGTTATGAAATTTTCTTAATTTTTCCCAACTTTGCCCAACATTTTCACCATGATGCAATTGGATTCAAACAAAACTTCTAACATGAAAGTTGTAGTCCTCCACAAATTCTAAAACTTTGATTCACAAAGTTTTCCCAAAATAAGCTTGTATCTCAAGTTATGATTTTTGGAACAAGGGTCCATGAAACTTTTAACTTAGTGAAAATTTGCCCTAATTTAGGCTGGATTTTGACCTATCTTCATGACCATTTTTCACATAGTTCCACTTGGAATCTCAAAATCATTTGTGGTTAGGGAGAATCGAAGGCTTGAAGTTGGCAAAAACTCACTTTTGATCCATGGCATTTTCATATTGATACAAGTTGCAACTCTAATCAGCCTTGTTTGTACTTGATTACAGGTCCCAAAACCCTTCCATACTCAATAATTTAATGCAAATCCATTAGTCTAAGGCTTTGTTTTGGTCATGGGAGGATTACACAAAGAATTAATCCTAAAATAGCAAAAAGGCAACATTGCCATTTTTGTCAAAATTGCTTTATGTCAAACCACATCTCTTGAGCCTTGAACAAGATCTGGTACAGCATACAATATCCACCAATTGAGGGGGCTAAGATTAAAAAGTGCAGGCTGATAGATAGCCTGTACAGGCTTGTCTTGCATCACTTCTCATTTTTGCTTCATAACCAAGAAACTTGTCAAATACACTACATCTTTCACATCTGTTAAAACCAACTTTTGCAAGCTTTTAAGACAAGTTTCACACATTGCATTGAACCTAAAACACGAGCCTTTGAGTCCTCAAGCCTTCCAAAACACAAAATCACCTTCCATTTCCAAAACAGGGCACTCCCTGTAGTTTGACTTCCATAGCAAAAACCCCTCGTGTGTTTTGCCTCAAACTGGTTCAAACACATTCCACATAACCTATCCAAGCTATCCCAACCATTGAAGAGTTACTGTAACTCCCTTTACATGGTTTACCATTTTTGTTTTCAGCTTGTGCAGGTTGAGTTCAACAAGCTTGTTCAAGCACATTCAAGGCAAACTAAGCATTGGAAAAGGTCAGAGGAAGTTCAAGCAAGCTCCCAAACACCTCAGGCCTCATTGAAAAGCTCCACATTGTCATACACGATCTCAACATAAACAGGTTTTTATCAACTTCCTATCTCTCTATTTAGGAATCATTAGGCTTAGGTTTGTGAATAAAAAATGTAGTACTCATAGCTATGAAGTTGTACATATGCTCAATTTTCATTTAAGTTAAACGTGTTAAGAGAATTTGATCCATGAACTTCCTGAAAAAATTAGGTTAGAATTTAGGGCCAGAGAAATTCTCTCTGGTCTTTGAGAGTTAGATTAAGTTTCTTATATGGTTGAATTTTTCTTGAAAAATGCTACAACTTTGATGTTATGGGTTTTTGCATTAGAGCACGTATGCAGGATCTGGAATTTTGTACAGGGCGCGCGCATTTTTGAGACAAAGGTTGAAGATGAAGTTTGGTGGGCTGGGCTTGGTTCTGGCTCACTTTTTGCACCCCCTGCCTTGCTGACTGCACCCCTTGGCCCATTTCTTCATATTTTTATATTTTTGTATTTATTTTCCATTCCTGATTTTATTTTCTTATTTTCCAAACATAAAAAATATCAAAAAATATTGTTATAAATTTTTACATTTATTTTGTATTTTATTTTTATTTTTTCTAACATAAAAATAATTTAATTAGTATATACTTTTATTTTATTTAATGAAGACTTGAAAATAATACATAATAATATTATACCTTTATTTTTTATTCTTTATTTATTTATACTCAAATAATATTTTTCTAAATATATTTTTGTCTTGTATATATTTTATTTTTATTGTACATGACTAATATAATTAATATATATATATATATATATATATATATATATATATATATATATATATATATATATATATATATATATATATATATATATATATATATATATATATATATATATATATATATATATATATATATATATATATATATATATATATTAAAATAAAATTAGGGTTTTACCCTTAATAAAAAATAATATTTTTATTTCTTTTTTAATTCATTAAATATTTTATTTCTACATACATAAAAATAAACAAAAACATCTTTTTGCATATTCATAATATTTTGTATATTTATTTAATTGATCATTTAAATATTTGTACATTTATTTATTTGTACCATTTATTCAATTTGGATGTAATAGTAAAAATTAGGGTTTTAATTTCTTGCAAATATTCCCCATTCAAAAATTGTATCCCCCTCCCCATATCAATGTTGTAATAGTGTAGATTTATTTTACGCACTTTATACTGTCAAATATGTCATGATTAGAGATTAGGGTTTGTATGCAAAAATCCAAAATCAAACAAATAGCTTGACTAATACAAAGACAAAAAAAGCATGAAAATTGACAACACGATACACACATGCACCCCTAGGGTTTCATCCACTTGTTGCCTTTAAAATTGGCCATGTTATGCATGTTGAGTACTTTAGCAAAACAAAAACAAAACAAAATATCATAGTCCCTCGATGACGCTATCTTGGTTGCCTATACAAAATGATCTAGTCCCTCAAAAAATTGCTAAAGATACTTAGCACTATTGCTATCATGGTCAATATGATGACCCGCGCCTGTCCTATTTAACATCCTAATACAAGGTTGTTTACCAAATGCAATGGTAAAACAACACTGTCAAAAGGGTTAAAATGTGTAGGAAAGATCTTTGAGTAAAATAGGGTAGACATCTCTTAGTTACTTGATCAAAACTTGCAAAAACATCCTTGCTATTTTCAAACAGACTTCACAACACAACTTCAAAACATTTCCCAAATCAAACTTTCAAACATTGAAATATCTTTTCAAAAGACAATACACCTTTGTATATATTCAAACAAGAATCATTACAAAGTTTGCCACAACGATGGCCTCTTTTCAAAACGTTTTCAAAACCACACACACAAAGCACCATTTCAAACAATTGAAAAGCAAAAGCAAGTGATCTAAACAAGTAACTAAGAGCCCATGGAAAACCATGGATGAAAAGGTTGCTAGCACCTTCCCTTTTCATAATCTACCCCCCGAACCCAAGAAAACATCTCAAAGGTCTTTCCTGTGCTTTTTGGCCTTTCCTTTGGATAAAATAAAAAGTCGGTGGCGACTCTTGCTAAATCGAAACACTTGCAAACACAAACGCAAAACCTCAAGTCAGTTCTCCCACCGTATCATAGAACTGGCGACTCTGTTGGGGATATAATCTAAAAGTGGGGTTACCTTAGGGTTTAGATCACCTTTACATGCTTACCTTATTTGCTTTGATTGCTTTACATTTGGTTCTATTGTTTGGGTTTGAATCCTTTACCTGGATTTGGGAAACATTCATAGGTAAATAGCAATATATTGTGGAAACTGTGCGGGGTATACCGACATGGTTGAAGCAATAGCTATATTAGTGCGACATATTTGTGGGTACAGGTAGCCTTTGAGTCAATCAAAGAGAATACGGGGCCGCTAAGTGATGTCATGAAGCACTAATGAACTCTTAGAACCTTTACTTGACCATCTTGGCCTTTTTAGGGGTAGTGAGATGATCGGCTTTGGTGCAGTCCGAAGTTGGTAGATACTCGATACTACACTCATTGAGGGTTGTTTTCTTGGAATATTTCGGTCGCCAGTAAAGTGGCTAAACTGAAACAATGAACACAGAAAATAATCCAGTGATATTGAGCTCCTTAGAACCCAGTTACTATTTATAGGACAGGTTGAGCCAACTAAACTTCAAGAGGGTACTTACCTATGAAACCCCATGCAAGCCTGAAACTAGGATCTTGTATGATTTGCTTGTACATATACTTGTGCATACATCATGAACATCATAAAGCATCATATGCATCCACTAACCATTTCAAGGGTTTGGATCTTCATCTTTGTTCTTGTTTTGTAGGTAATGGAATCTCTTCGCAGGAAAACAATTCAAGTCAACCTTGTGAGAATCTCTCCTCAACTCAAGGAGCTTGCTTCCAAGATTCCAGAGAATTCTCCCTTCAGTGAAAGACATGGTAGACTTCTCAACTTGGTCAACTCCAACATTGAAGAAGACTTGGTGAAAGTTCTCTTCCAGTTCTTTGACCCCCTACACCATTGCTTCACATTTCCTGATTACTAATTAGTGCCTACTTTGGAGGAATTTTCTCAACTCTTGAGGATTCCTATTCTCCATCAACTACCCTACAACGGTACAGAAAGAGAACCAAAGCCTGAAGATGTTGCTCAAGCCCTACACTTGCAACCATATGATATCAAAGGTCATTGGGAAACCAGAAGTGGTGTCAAGGGTTTCTTGGCAAAGTTTCTGTTTGAGAAGGCACAAGACTGCTGGAATTCTCTAGATCTGCAAGCTTTTGAGGAAATTGTAACACTTCTCATCTATGGGTTGGTCTTGTTCCCAAACCCTGATCAGCTTATAGATGTGAATGCTGTTAAGATTTTCATATCTCGGAATCCTGTGCCTACATTGCTTGGGGACATCCTCCACTCATTTTACACACGAACAATGAGAAAAAGAGGTGTTCTCATGTGTTGTACTCCTCTTCTAGAAAGGTGGTTTATTTCTCACCTTCCCCAGTCAGTCTTGAAGAATGAACAAGGCTTAAGGTGGTCGCAACGACTGATGACTCTTACATATTCTGATGTTCATTGGTGTTCTCGGTCCAGAGAAAATGTCATCATCATTGATCATTGTAGGGAATTCCTTAATGTCCCGTTACTTGGCATTAGGGGAGGCATTACCTACAACCCCTGTTTGGCTCTGAGACAATTTGGGTATGCCCGAAGGAATGGCCCACATGACATGCTGATTCCGGACTTGGTTTTTGACTTCGACAACGACACTCAAGGACTTCGACAAAGGTTTATCCGAGCTTAGAGGATGCCCAACAAAGTGGACAGTAAGACCCTGGGACACAAGAATTCCATCCCCCTTGAGCCTTACCTCAAGTGGGTACGAACCCACGCCCAGAGTCTTATGATGCCTTACCCCTACATTCTACCTATGATCAAGGAGCCTGTTATGGAAGGAGAGGTTCCATACACCCTCCTACATCCTGACATACCAACATCATTGGAAGAATTGCAAAAGAGTTGGATACAGCTCAAGGAAGAACAGAATACTTTTGAAGCCAGCTTCTACGCCAGTGAGAAGAAGGTTTTGGAGCTTACCCGTCGACTCCATGAAGATCAGACTCTCAACACCTACATCGCGCTAAAGAGGATGTGCAACGTCTTTTTACATTAAGAATTTTGTAATATTTTGCCCATGGGGCATTTATGTACTAACAAATTTCTTCTTATTAATATGACGTGTATTCTTTTTTGTTTGCAACAACTTTGAATTTCTGAATCCTTGAATGCATTACATGAATACATATCATTCATCATATGCATAAACAGGTATTCACGCCAGGTTTCCTTATCTTTCTGCTGTTTATTTCAGCAAGATGGATATAGAGCAGATGATCAAAGATCTGCAAGCACAGAATTCGCAATTCCAACAACTCCTCATGACCTTGGCAAAGGGTCAAGAGGACCTTAAAGCACTGTTAGAGAAGGAAAAGGAAAAAGAAAAGAAGAAAAAGAAAATAATTGGTGTGGCCACTATGGGAAGAAGATTTGAGAACCAAGTTAGGAGAGTCCTGGATTTCCCCTTGACGTCTGATGAAGGAGTTGGAAAAGGAAAAGGAGATGTAGTACCTTCTGAATCTGAGGCTGAAGAAGAAGAAGAGGAAGAGGATGAAGATTACTCTGAGCAGCAGTACCCTCTTGCGGAGTATAAGTATAAGAATTTGGAAGATCGGCTGGCAGCCATGGAGGTACAAAGAGTACATGGGCTGGATTTCGAAGAGCTAGGGTTGGTTGCTGGGATTTTTATTCCCCCTAAATTCAAGGTGCCTACATTTTCTAAGTATGATGGTTTGTCTTGTCCGAAGATGCATCTGCGGTCTTACGTCAGAAAGATTCAACCTCACTCCTCTGATAAGGATCTGTGGGTCCATTTTTTTCAAGATAGTTTGTCGGGTACGCAATTGGATTGGTTCTACCAGCTTGAAAGATCTGATGTACATAACTGGGAGGATTTGGCTGCTGCCTTCTATAGACAATATCAGTATAACGCAGACTTAGCACCTACTCGTACTCAACTACAGAGTATGGGTATGGTCTCTAATGAAGGCTTTAAGGAATATGCCCAGAAGTGGCGGAACTTGGCTGGAAGGGTGCAGCCACCATTGTCTGAAAGAGAGTTGGTTGATATGTTTTTGGGGACGCTGTCTGGTCCATTCTTTAATCACCTGATAGGGAGTTCTTCGACAGGGTTCACTGAATTAATTCGTACTGGTAAATGAGTTGAAGTTTGCATCAAGAGTGGTAAGATTCAAAAAGATACATCTGCTTTTGCCGCTGTCAAAAAACCTTTTCCGGCTAAGAAGGAGGTGTTAGCTGTTTATTCTCAAAAAGGTCGAGGAAGAGTAGAGCGCCGGTCAAGGGTGGGGGCTGTAATGATCCAAAAGACTGCAACTGATCAACCTAGAAATGATCAACCAAGAACCAACCAACAAAGAGGAGGAATGCCTGCTAGGCAGTTCACCAAAATAAACATGACGCCTGCCCAGGTCCTCCCCCATATCTTGAAGTTGAACCTTACAACCTTGAGAGATCCGCCACAAAATCCGAATACAACTTCTCCTTTTTATCATGCCAATGCTAAATGTGCTTACCATTCCGACGGCATAGGGCACAACACCAACAACTGTTGGCCCCTCAAAAACAAGATCCAAGATTTAATAGATGCCAAGGAGGTAGAGTTCGACGCCCCTGAAAAACCTAATGTGATATCCGCTCCAATGCCAAAACATGGTCACAATGTCCATGCTATTGTAGAAGATCTTTATGTTGCTGCTGTTAAAGACTTAATGACTCCATTGCCAATGATCAAGATGAATCTGTTGAAAGTCGGGATTTTCCCAGGATGTGAAAAAGATTGTTACCTTTGTTCGACCTTGCAATACGACTATCCGCTATTGAAGTTAGGCATCTAACGCCTGATGGATACTCAAGAAATCCTCTTCAAGAAAACTCATGTTACTCATGTTACTCCTGTTACTCCAATCAATGATATTGCTATAATCACCATTTCCGACAATCTTTCCAAGGTCTCCAAAAGACCTGTTAAGATTACACCCGATCCAAAGTTTGTACCACTGAAGATTACTATGCCGGGGCCTATCCCATACAAGTCTAACAAGACAATACCGTAGAATTATGGGAGAGAGATCTTCTACCACGGTGTTAAGCAGATCGAATCAGTTGAAGAAAGTTCCGATGAAGAAACTCCTGACATAGGAAATATTGCGGGAACAAGTAAGATCACTCATAGCGGAAGAATCTTCTCTCCGGAGATTGCTCCTCCAAGGGAAATCTTCGGACCCTCAAGTACTTCTGTGCCAGTCAAGATATCTGTGCGAAGTCCAGTTATTGAAGAAATTGTGACTCCCGAAGCTATACCCTCTACTGTTACTGCTGATAAAGGTAAGGGGGTCCAAGAAGCGCCCGTCAGGACGAGGGCTCAGACTTTGGTTATTCCCGAGACCACCCAAAAGGAAATGGAGGAGATTTTAAAGATAATTAAGAAAATCGACTATGATGTCGTAGAGAAGCTGGGGAAAACCCCTTCAAAAATCTCTATGCTGGCTCTATTGCTCTGCTCCGAGGCTCATGCCAAAGCCTTGATCAAATTCCTGAAGACGGCGCACGTGCCTCAAGAAACTTCTACGGATCAGTTTCAAGAGTGTGTAGCCAGCCTTACAGTCGACAATGGTCTTGGCTTCTTTGATGCCGATCTAACATCTAAGGGAAGAAAGCATAATGATGCGCTGCATGTCTCAGTAGAGTGCAGAGGGACCACTCTTGCTCACGTTCTGGTTGATATCGGGTCGTCTTTAAATGTCCTACCGAAGAAAGCATTGGACAGATTGGACTGTGAGGGTTTGACCCTAAAGCCCAATAATATTATTATTAGAGCCTTCGACGGTTCTAAGCGGATGGTCCACGAGGAGGTGGACATCCCAATTAAAGTGGGTACGGAAACTTTCAACTCCACATTTTACGTCATGGACATCCGTCCCTCCTACTCATGCTTGTTAGGAAGGCCCTGGATTCATTACGCTGGGGCAGTCACTTCTTCTCTACACCAAATGCTCAAATACCCAGTCCAGGGTAAAATCATAACAGTTCATGGTGAGGAGGAGTATATGATAAGCCACCTTAACTCTTTCCTCTACGTGGAGTTAGATGGTGAATTCATAGAAACACCTTTCCAACACTTTGAAGAGGTTTCTCCTGAAGCTGCGGTCGCCAAGACAATGACTGCTGTGCCCATCACTACCAAACTTGTGTCCCGGATGTCATCCCTTAAAGATGCGAAGGCTGTAATCGAGGAAGGAGGAAGTATAGTGTGGGGTCAACTGCCAGATTTTCCTTACAAGACAGATAAGTTTGGTTTGGGTTTCACTACTGCTAGTCAGAAAGCTGTGCGTCGCTCCCGGGCTGGAGGACCGCCATTAAAGATCACTCATCATGGAGTTCAGGCTTTGGAAGATGTTGAAGATGAGAGCAATTTTGAAGATTGGATCTTTCCAACCATTGAAGGAGGACTGAACAACTGGGAGGCGAAAGACTTTGTTCCCATTACTTTCATCAATCAGTAATTTATCTTTTGAACATTTCCTGTTTGGTCTGTAATAATTATTAAACAATTTGTACACTCTTTTTGCCTTATGCCTTACCCGGGGCATATAGGTCCATTTGTAAGGGTTTTGATTCTTCATTTTCATATGCCATTTTTAATGAATCATGGATGTTTTCATATATAAACTTTTGTGTTCATTTTCTTTCTTTTTACATTTTATTTTGTTTAAAGGTGGCTATCCCTTACACATACCCACACTCACAAAATGCAGGTACCCATCCACTCCGGATTCCATGGGTAACAATTCTGCTATGGTCTTTAGTGACTCTGAAGATCTGGTCAATCATGTCGAATACGAAGGTGATGAAGACTGTGAAGTGCCTGGAGAGTTGGCTAGACTTTTGCAACAGGAAGAAAGGGCTATTATACCCCATGAAGAGTTGTTAGAGACTATCAATTTGGGTACTGCCGAAGACAAAAAAGAGGTTAAAGTGGGTGCCAACCTAGAGCCAAGTGTCAAAGAGCGCTTAGTTCAGCTGTTGAATGAATATGTTGAGATCTTCGCCTGGTCCTATGAAGACATGTCGGGACTGGATACAAATATTGTGGTTCACTGTCTCCCTACGAAAGAAGACTGTCCACCAATCAAACAGAAAGTTCGCCAAATGAGGCCTGATATGTCTAAAAAGATCAAAGCTGAAGTGATGAAGCAGTTCAATGCGGGATTTCTTGCTATTACTTCTTATCCACAATGGGTTGCTAACAGCATGCCCGTTCCTAAGAAGGATGGCAAAGTCAGAATGTGTGTGGACTACAGAGACTTAAACAGGGCTAGCCCTAAAGATGACTTTCCACTACCGCACATTGATATCTTGGTTGACAATATGGCTCAACACAAGGTATTCTCTTTCATGGACAGATTTTCAGGGTACAACCAGATCAAAATGGCCCCTGAAGACATGGAGAAGACTACTTTTGTTTCGCAGTGGGGTACCTTCTGCTATAAAGTGATGCCATTCCGACTGAAGAATGTCGGGGCAACCTATCAGCGAGCCATGGTAGCTTTATTTAATGACATGATACAACATGAGATTTAAGTATATGTAGACGACATGATAGTCCGTTCACAAACAGAAGAAGAACACCTTGACCATCTGCAAAAGTTGTTTGTCAGGTTAAAGGAATACAAACTTAGACTGAACCCTAGCAAGTGCACTTTTGGAGTCAGGTCTGGTAAACTCTTGGGATTCATCGTCAGCAACAAAGGAATTGAGGTTGATCCTGCCAAAGTCGAAGCTATACGAGAAATGCCTGCCCCTCGCACTGAAAAGGAGGTCAGAGGTTTCTTGGGACACTTAAACTACATTGCAAGGTTCATTTCTCACCTAACATCAACCTGTGAGCCAATATTTAAGCTGTTGAAGAAAGATTGGGTGGTTGAATGGAATGATGACTATCAAGTTGCTTTCGATAAAATCAAGGAGTATTTGCTAGAACCTCCTATCTTGATGCCACCCGTTGAAGGAAGGCCTTTAATCATGTATCTAACTGTCTTAGATAATTCGATGGGGTGCGTACTGGGCCAACATGACGAGTCTAGCCGAAAAGAGCATGCCATTTATTACCTTAGCAAAAAGTTTACCGACTGTGAGAATCGCTACTCACTGCTCGATAAAACTTGTTGCGCTTTGGTATGGGTTGCTCGCCGGCTAAGGCAGTATATGTTGACACATACCACTTTGTTGATTTCTAAAATGGATCCGATCAAGTACATCTTTGAGAAGCCTGCTCTATCCGGAAGAATCGCTAGATGGCAGATGATCCTCACCGAATATGATATACAGTACACGACCCAAAAAGCTATAAAGGGGAGTGTGCTAGCCGATCATCTAGCTCATCAAGCTGTCAAAGATTACCAATCCATGAGGTTTGACTTTCCCGACGAGGATATCATGACTTTGAGCAACATTGAAGAAAACGGACCGTATGACGGACCTGAACAAGGATCCCGATGGACTTTGTACTTTGATGGCGCCTCCAATGCACTTGGGAATGGTATCGACGCAGTACTTATCTCTCCGGAAGGTTGCCATACACCTTTCACTGCTAGACTCTGCTTCAGCTGCACTAACAACATGGCCGAGTATGAAGCTTGTATCTTTGGTTTCAAGGCCGCTATTGACTTGGGAATCAAATCTCTGATTGTATTTGGGGACTCAGCTTTGGTTATCAGTCAAATCAAAGGAGAGTGGGATACTAAACATCCAAACCTCATCCCTTACAAAGAACATGTCCTGACATTGTTACCATATTTCGAGCAGATTACCTTCGAGCACTTCCCGCGAGAAGAGAATCAGCTAGCAGATGCGCTAGCTACAATGTCATCCATGTTTAAACTTAACTGGGATAATGAGGCACCTCAAATCACCATCGAACGGATGGACGAACCTGCACATTGTCATGTGATTAATACCGAAGAAGTAGTGGACCGACCTTGGTTTCATGACGTCAAAAGGTATCTCGAATCACAAGAATATCCTGAAGGAGCTTCAGTCAATGACAAAATGTTCTTAAGGAGGTTCGCGGCCAAGTTATTTCTGAGTAATGGTATCCTTTACAAGCGCAATCTTGATTGTGTCCTACTCCGGTGTGTGGACAAGGTAGAAGCTGAGCAGATCATGGCTGAACTGCACAATGGTACCTTTGGCACCCACTCAAGCGGTCATATGATGGCTAAGAAGATTCTACGGGCAGGCTACTACTGGTCTACCATGGAAGCTGATTGTCATCAACATTCTCGTACTTGTCACAAATGCCAAATATATGCTGACAAAGTACATATTCCTCCAGTTCCTCTCAATGTCCTAACAGCTCCTTGGCCATTCACAATGTGGGGAATCGACATGATTGGAGAGATCAAGCCTACAACATCCAATGGACACCGTTTCATTCTGGTGGCCATTGATTACTTTACCAAGTGGGTCGGAGCAGCTTCCTTCGCCTCCGTTACAAAGAATGTGGTTGCCTGCTTCATCAAGAAGAACCTCATATGCCGGTATGGTATCCCCGACAGGATCATCACTGACAACGGTACAAATTTGAACAACATTATGATCACCGCTCTGTGTGAGAAGTTCAAGATTCAACATCACAATTCATCTCCCTATCGGCCTAAGATGAACGGTGTTGTCGGAGCCGCGAACAAAAATATCAAGAAGATCATTCAAAAGATGACAGTCACCTACAAGGACTGGCATGAGATGTTACCGTTTTCTCTGCACAGATATCGTACTACGGCACGCACTTCAATTGGGGCAACCCCCTTTTCTTTGGTACACATCATGGAGGTTGTTTTACCTATCGAGGTTCAGATTCCCTCCTTGAGAATCATGAAGGATGCTGGTTTGAGTGAAGACGATTGGATTCAGACCCGGCTTGATCAACTTAACTTGATTGACGAAAAACGACTTACTGTTGTTTATCATGGTCAGGCGTATCAAAAACGTATGATCAAGGCTTTCAACAAGAAAGTCAAGAGACAAGTATATCAAGTCAGGGACCTTGTGTGATCGGTGGATCTGGAACTGACTGTTTAACGCTGGTTCGCGAAATGTCGCGGAAGCAAGAGTCGCCATCGTCTTTTATTTTCTCCAAATGGAAAGGACAAAAGCACAGAAAAATTCCTTATAGAGATTGCTCTCGGTTCGGGAGGTAGGTTATAGAAAGGGAAGGTGTTAGCACCCTTTCTATCCATGGTTATCCATGGGCTCTTAGATACTTGCTCATTTGTGTTTTCAAAAATGGTTTGTTTGCTTTTCAACTGTGGGTTTAAAAAGTTTCTTTGAAAATTCCAGTTCGACTCTTGTATCAGTCCTCAAGAGTGTTTGAAAATTGCTTTCGAAAGCTTTTTGAAAATGTGTTGGTGTGAAAAGTATTTTGTTTTGTTTTGAAATTTAGAGCAAGTATCTAGAGTCGTCTACCTACCCTAAGGAATTCGTCTGTGTAAATGTCTTTTAAAGCAGTGCCATCCCACCATTGAGAGGTAGGTAGCACCACCGTTGAAGGTGTTCGGGTCAATTCGAAGGTTCGGGACATGGTGATCACCAGAGTAATAGGAAGATACCTTAGAAGCTACCCTCATGCCAGGTTCCCGGATCATGAGGACTTACTAAGACATCCTCTACTCGACGATCACCTTTCGAGGCAAGGCAACAGTGAGGCGTACCCTAGGGGTGGTGTGTGATTTGTGTGTCGTTTTCATTTATTTTTGTCTTTTGTCAAAGTGATCTATGCGTTTGTTTTTATTTTATCATTCATTCTTGCATGCCATTATTAACAGTTAAAAAAGTTGCGAGAAATAAAAGTTCTAAACTATTACAAAGGCGCGGGTCCACATCGCCAAATTAAAATCCAGGACCCGATTTGACAGAAAATAAATAAAGTAAAGTGCGAGAAATATAAAATGTCCGAGTTACATGGCTTTGGGAGAATTACATAAATATTTAAAAGAAAGAATAAATAAAATGTGCGAATTGAATTAAAATTGAAAACGAGGACGTTGGACCCTTTTGAAGTTAAATTGAAATTAAAAATTAATTAATTATTTATTGAAATAAAATAAGTGTTTTTTAGGTTTTTTTGTATTTATGAAATAAGAAAATTAAAATTAAAATTAAAAGAAACCCTAATTCTAAGTTATTTTTAATTATTTGAGAAAAATGTTAAAGTTTAACTTAATTTACTAAAGAATTTATGTACATGTTTATTTACAAAATAAATTAGTAATTAATAATAATAATAATGATGAGAAAATTATTTATTAAAAAAATGATGAAAAAGTTAAAAAACCTAATTTCTACATATTTAATTTATTAAGAAAAATATTAAAGTTTTGAAACCTAAATTAATCTAATTAATTGTTTAAAGCTTATTTACAAAAATAATAATAGTAAAATTAATATTAATAAAATAAACATTTTTTGATTTTTCTGTTTTTTTACTATTTTTTATATTTTATGAAAATAAGTTAAATTAAAGGAATTAATTAAAAAAAGAAATAATTGAAATAAATAAAATAAGGAAAAGAAAGAAAATACAATACCTTGGGGGGTTTCTGTCCCCTTTTTGGAGGTGAATTGGAGTGGCTTGGTCATTTGTGTTCTGGCCTCATCATGCATAAGTTTTTCTACTTTGGCCATTTGGCTTTTGGCCATTTGCGTTTTGGCCTCAACGTTCCTTAATCTTCTCAGGATGTCTGTCTCGCCATGTATTGGTATCATGCATAAGTTTTTCTACTTTGGCCATTTGGCTTTTGGCTTTTGGCCATTTGGCTTTTGGCCTCAACGTTCCTTAATGAACCTGCATGGGATCCTGTCTAAATCTGCAGTGTTGAATCTCACGAACACATTAAATAAAATCATAAAATGCAAATAAAGCCAATATATGAAGAAATTTAATGTTTACGCACAATATGACATGTATGAATGATTATACCCTTTTGATCATGGAGATCAAATCAACCTTACCCTTACTGGAAAAGTAGTGACATGAATGCTTTTATGTCCTTTGGATCATGGAGATCAAGCCAGCCTTACCCTTACTGAAGAAGTAATAAGATGTTGGTTTGTGACTGAGATGGCTTGTTTGTAGTGAGAGAGGGATTTGTAATAAGGATTTCAAGGTTTTAAGGTTTTTGAAAGGGTTTGATATTCTAACAGTGTTGTGGCAAGGTTTTTTCTCTCTTTTTCTCCTCTTTTTTTTTTCCTCCTTTTCTCCTCCCTGGTTTGTGTGAAAAGAAGGTGATTATATAATGGAAATTAGGGTAAAGCAAATGGGCTTTGAATGTGCAATTGGGCCTCCAATATTCACTTGAATTCGTCACTTTCCAGGCTAAATCGCAGGGACTTAAGTGAATTTTTTGAAGTTGAAATGTGAAAACAAAATGTAGCCGGCATCGAGAACTAACTCTTGTCCGAAAATCGACTCAATCGGATAAACGGTGAATTAGTTATGAATTTTTGAAGTTTCAGCTCAGACAAACTTATTTTGGGCTCCAGTGTCGACTCTGACACGTTCTTCAATAAAAAACTGGTATTGATCGGTGCATAATTTGGTCTCGACTTTTGAAGCAAAGTTGTAGATCTACAAGTCAGGGACCTTGTGTAAAAATATATGTCCAATCCGATAAAAATTGACCGAGTTATGAATTTTCGAAGTTTCGGCCCAGATGAAATAATATTCAGCATTCAGGATTTTCAGCGTGTCACGCACTCTGAGCAAAAAACGAAGGCCTTTTGAATACCGTTTGAACTCAATACCTTCTGTGAAAATGTAGTCACCTCAATTTGTGAAATTTTGGCACCGGAACCAGCTCGATAGGATGAAAATCGACCAAGTTATGATTTTCTGAACATGACGCAAATAAACTTCTGTCACAAATTTTCTGTATGAAAATACTTGATAAATCCACATTTTTGAAGACCTTATGATCGAAATTGGCTTCCAGCCGTGAGAGATGAAAACGTAGATAATGTCAAGACGGAATTTTGGCCACCGGAACGGGTTCAAAACAAGCCACGATCTTCAAGTTATGAATTTTTTAGCGCGTAAAAACTGCACTTTCAACACACTTTTTCACCATATTTCTGAATATGACGCGCCGGGTTGGACTTGTGAATTTTTCTTGAAATATTTTGAGAAATATGGGAGGGCAAATTTTGGGGTACAACAGTTGCCCCTGTTTAATCTTCTTAGACCTGAGGATGCAGATTGGCTAACGTGCCTTTCGTAATCCGAAGGTGGAAGATGATTGAACACTAGAGTGCCCAGAAATTTGCGCTCACATAGTGGCAGTGTGGTGGTGGAATGGGCTTATAGATGCCATTTGGAGATTGATGAATAGGATGATGGGCTTATAGATGCCATCTGGATGTTGATCGCGTAAGAGATTCCTTAGCGAGAACCTGCGTACCTGCAAAAGAAAAATGAGTACCTGACATGCAGGATCTGGTTTTTAGATGCTTTGTATAGATATGTCCTGACTAGTTACAGGAATCGGATCTTCGAATTCTTCAGACGTGCCCTGGCGAGATACAGGAATCGATTCTGGTAATGTTAGTCTTCAACGGATACACCCTGGCAAGATTCAGGCATCGGATCCTCGAACTCTTCAGACACACCCTGGCAAGATACAGGAATCGGATCTGGTAATGTTAGTCTTCAACGGATACACCCTGGCAAGATTCAGGCATCGGATCCTCGAACTCTTCAGACACACCCTGGCAAGATACAGGAATCGGATCTGGTAATGTTAGTCTTCAACGGATACACCCTGGCAAGATTCAGGCATCGGACCCTCGAACTCTTCAGACACACCCTGGCAAGATACAGGAATCGGATCTGGTAATGTTAGTCTTCAACGGATACACCCTGGCAAGATTCAGGTATCGGATCCTCGAACTCTTCAGACACACCCTGGCAAGATACAGGAATCGGATCTGGTAATGTTAGTCTTCAACGGATACACCCTGGCAAGATTCAGGCATCGGATCCTCGAACTCTTCAGACACACCCTGGCAAGATACAGGAATCGGATCTGGTAATGTTAGTCTTCAACGGATACACCCTGGCAAGATTCAGGCATCGGACCCTCGAACTCTTCAGACACACCCTGGCAAGATACAGGAATCGGATCTGGTAATGTTAGTCTTCAACGGATACACCCTGGCAAGATTCAGGTATCGGATCCTCGAACTCTTCAGACACACCCTGGCAAGATACAGGAATCGGATCTGGTAATGTTAGTCTTCAACGGATACACCCTGGCAAGATTCAGGTATCGGATCCTCGAACTCTTCAGACACACCCTGGCAAGATACAGGAATCGGATCTGGTAATGTTAGTCTTCAACGGATACACCCTGGCAAGATTCAGGTATCGGATCCTCGAACTCTTCAGACACACCCTGGCAAGATACAGGAATCGGATCTGGTAATGCTAGTCTTCAACGGATACACCCTGGCAAGATTCAGGTATCGGATCCTTGAACTCTTCAGACACACCCTGGCAAGATACAGGAATCGGATCTGGTAATGCTAGTCTTCAACGGATACACCCTGGCAAGATTCAGGTATCGGATCCTCGAACTCTTCAGACACACCCTGGCAAGATACAGGAATCGGATCTGGTAATGTTAGTCTTCAACTGATACACCCTGGCAAGATTCAGGCATCGGATCCTCGAACTCTTCAGACACACCCTGGCAAGATACAGGAATCGGATCTGGTAATGTTAGTCTTCAACGGATACACCCTGGCAAGATTCAGGCATCGGACCCTCGAACTCTTCAGACACACCCTGGCAAGATACAGGAATCGGATCTGGTAATGTTAGTCTTCAACGGATACACCCTGGCAAGATTCAGGTATCGGATCCTCGAACTCTTCAGACACACCCTGGCAAGATACAGGAATCGGATCTGGTAATGTTAGTCTTCAACGGATACACCCTGGCAAGATTCAGGTATCGGATCCTCGAACTCTTCAGACACACCCTGGCAAGATACAGGAATCGGATCTGGTAATGTTAGTCTTCAACGGATACACCCTGGCAAGATTCAGGTATCGGATCCTCGAACTCTTCAGACACACCCTGGCAAGATACAGGAATCGGATCTGGTAATGCTAGTCTTCAACGGATACACCCTGGCAAGATTCAGGTATCGGATCCTCGAACTCTTCAGACACACCCTGGCAAGATACAGGAATCGGATCTGGTAATGCTAGTCTTCAACGGATACACCCTGGCAAGATTCAGGTATCGGATCCTCGAACTCTTCAGACACACCCTGGCAAGATACAGGAATCGGATCTGGTAATTGGTCGTCAACAGATACACCCTGGCAAGATTCAGGTATCGGATCTTTAGTTGCGACCATTGATGGTAATCAATTTTGTACTTTTGTCCTGAAAAGACAAGCGTTAGTTGTATGCGATGTCATGTGGTATGACATGCGAGATGTTCTCTGAATACGTGAGATTGTATGTTCATGATGCGTATATGCATGCTATAATGTATGAAGATGTTTATGAATGTATGTTTTCGTCTAGGAAAGTAAATCCTTGACGGGTGCCGGGAAGTCACTCCTGGGCTGATGTTGGAGAATAGATATTACTTCCGCTGGGGATGATAGTTGCAAGAATACCGGTAGGAGAAGATAACTCCGTTGGGGAATAAACTTGGCGAATGGAATAACTCTGCGGAGAGAAAAGTACTCTAACGATCTTGTTGGGAAGCAATACTCTGTGGGGAGAGAGATACTTTGCTGAGTTGTTGATAATAACTTGCTGGGGATACCCATGTTGTATTGGAAGTGTTGATAGACTTCGCTAGGGATAAGAAAGAACTGTGTTGACGACGACCTTTCTGTGGCTTTTGGCTGAGGATAACCCAGTTATATCCTGGTAGGGACATAACTCTTGAATAAAGCCGGGAGACGCGTTCGTGCTCTGCGAGGATAAGCTTCCAGAATCTACTGGGGATAAGCTTACTGCTTAGGGAGATGGATTCCAACTTTCCTGGGGGAGATGGATTGGACTCTCTTGGGGAAGTTTTGAACTGTATTGGTTATGTTCTTCAACGGAACCTACCTTGATACCTTGGAGGACCGACCAATCAGATTGCTTAGACAACTCTTTATTGCCCCAGTTTCTGAGGTGGGAGAGGAGGACCTGTGAAATGCTGATAGTCGTTCATGGACAAACCTTCTTCTGGTAGGCAAGTGACAGGATGGCAGGACATAGTCGTACGCTTTAATCCCTAACTTTTGCCTGGACCGCCCTTTCGGGTTTTCAGTCCACCGGGATACCCATTTTTGCCCAAACCGCCTTTTCAGGTTTTCGACTTGCCGAGTGTACAGATTATTTTCATTTCATCCCTTATTTTTGCCCGAACCCTTTTGGTTCGCCGGGAAGCCCTTATTTTTGCCTAGGCGTGTCAGCCTAGCGGGTCTTTGATTTTGCGCAGTATTTTTTCGATTATGTCCATGTTCAGGGAATGTAGGGAGTTGCCCCTGTTAGAAGTGTCTTGTTGCCCTGCTACCAGAAGATGTCTGATTAGGCAAGATTCGTTGTTGGAATGCCCCAAGCGACTCAGACGGAGATTTGCCCCAGGCTATTTGGTCTTTGAGATATTCTCCGAACCTTGGCTTAATTGCCCCAGATAATGGACCATGGTCATGTCTGCCCCTTGATTGGAGATACTTCTGCTCATTAGGCATTCGTCGTGCGAACTTCTATGTTGTTCAAACAAAAGTCATATGCAAACAAAGTTATGTTAAAAATGCAAAGCATATGTCTATCTTGAAGATTTTGAAAATGCATTCTTTTTCATAAAACAAATGAGTGTTTGTAAAACGTGATGTCAACTCCGTATTTACCGTAGGCCTTCAGGAGTCAGGATACCTTTTGTAACAGTATGCTTTCGAACTAACCCATGCTTCAGCTAGGACTTTTAAGGGTTATAACGTGGCCTGGTTCATGGTTCAAGAAACAAAGGATAAAGGCTCAAATTATTTGTACTCACCCGCTCTTCGTGATGTTCTCCAAACCTAAACGCAGTTGATCATACGTTAGACCTTGTTTGAGTCCTTGCTCTGATTTTTCGGTGATGATTCGGATATTGATAACTTATTTTGAATAGGCAGTCCTTCCTTTTTTGTTGAGGGTTTGTAAGACCTCTTTCTTTTTGATTTTGCTATCCCTGAATTTTGCTTGAACTGTTTCCTTTTTTGGAATTACAGTCAGCGGGATGCCCCAGTTTTGTAAGTCTCCTTCATTGGTTTTGACTTTTTGGGCTTTTCATTTATGATTTTTTTTTTGATAATGACTGCCTTTCTTTATTGATTGTTCGGAACCATCACTGTCTTTCGTTTTGTAAGGACCTCTTTGGTGCTATTCGTTATGCACTTGGATCAACTGAGAGAACTACCCTGCCCCAGGTTATGATGAAGGGTTTTGAATTTCGAAAAGAAAAACTCCTACTTCTTTGGCTCAGAGGGGTTGACGAGGGATTGTCATCCTTATAACTCCAGTGTTTAGGTATTGAAACAATGCCTGTACCTCATCAGCGGGGTCTGTTCAAAAGCATACTGTAAAGATAGCGGTATCGTTTTCGTCATCCTCCCTCAAGAGGCTTAGAATTATTATTTAAGAGTTGATCATCAGAAAAAATATGAAAATAATTTGCATTTAGTGAATACGAATATATTGTTTCAGAACAGACATATGCGATGCATTAATGAAATAACAATGTTTAACATGAGTAAATGTTTGAACAAAAGAGAATTGCAACTTGAACATTCGAATGAACAAAAATTTCTCAATCCTAGCCATGTTTTGGCAAGGGAGCAGTGATCATGTTGGGAGTCTCGGGTACTTCAAACTGAATCTCTCCAGCGTCGATCATGTCTTGAATCTTGTTTTTGAGAGGCCAGCAGTTGTCCGTAGTATGCCCCGGGCTATCAGAATGGTATGCGCACCTATCGTTGGGATGATAGTTAGGAGAAGAAGTGTTTGGATTCCGGAGAGGAGCCCTTAAGGTGATTAGCCCTGCCTTCAACATTTGTTGTAGTGCTTGATCCAGCGACATGTTAATCTTGGTGAACTGCCTTTTAGACTTGTCTGGCTGAAGCCGGTGAAGTTGCTGCTGAGTTTGTGACCCTGAAGCCACTTGAGGAGCTCTCCCCTTATCTCCTTGTCTCAAAGGTGGTTGAACGATGACTGACCCTTCACCCTTAGACGTTTGCCCCAGCTGGTTACCCTGAAGCAGTTGGTTGACGAGAACCCCGAGCTCGTCTTGTCTTTGAGCTAACCCTTGAATGGCAGTCACCTGCCCCAGCATCTGGACTTTCAAGGCATCCACCTCAGCTTGCAGGTGTTTCAGCCTTTCATCCTCAACACTGTTCTTGACAAAAGTCTCCATGAGAAGTGTCCTTAGCTCCTCCTGCCCCTTGGATAGATTCAGGAGGATTTCCTCGAACCGAGTCTCTTGAGCAAGAAGGTCCTGGTTATCTTGTTGGGAAGCCATTGCTGAAATAAACAGCGGAGATGGTAAGTGACTTGTCCAAAGGGTACCTGTCATGCGATGATATGTATGATATGCATGCAATGTTTTCAAGGACCTCGCGGGGTAAACAAGAAAATTTGTTAGAATTTGGGTCCGGTAGCCTGATTGAAGGAAACCCATGTTATTGAGAATTCTTCTTCAAGGGTCAAAGGCTCACCATATCCAGTGGGTCATAGCCCCTAACTTTAGTCATCATGTCTGGTTTTGATTTCCAAACAACCTTGGTTAGGGGAACCTTCTTCAAGAGTCAGAGCTCACCATATCAAGTGGGTCATAGCCCCTGACTACCTTGGCTAGAGGAAAATAAATCCTCTTTGCCCCTTGCTGGGATAGTTGATTCACCATGACCTGCATCACAAGCCCTTGAGATCCTTGAAATGGGTTAGGATGTATGCAATGGTATGATGTTATGGTATGCATGGGGTAATGTGAGTAGCCCTGTTATGAGCCCTTATTAAGGACTGCAAACCAAAACCTGCAAGAAACCTAAGTAAAACCTGTCATGAGTCCCACTTAAGGACTAAAACAAAACCTGCAAGAAACTCGGTAAACCTTGTTATGAGTCCTAATTAAGGACTATAAACAAAACCTGCAAGAAACTCGGTAAACTTTATTATGAGTCCTAATTAAGGACTATAAACAAAACCTGCAAGTAGTTCATGTGTCAGATAGCAAGCATGCCAATAGTCAAGTACGAAGGCACACAAGTCACACAAGAGAAACCCTTAGAGTTTAGGCTAGCATGGGGTCTGGGTATTACCCTCTTGAAGTTGGTGGGCTCAAACCTGTCCTATCAAAGTAACCGGGTTCTAAGGGTCCCAATATCACTGGATTGCTTTCATTGTTCATCGTTTCGATTTAGCCACTGAACTGGCGACCGAAATATTCCAGGAAAGCAACCCTCAATTGAGTGTAGTATCGAGTATCAACCAACCTCGGACTGCACCAAAGTCAGTTATCTCACTACCCTAAAGAGGCCAAGATAGTTCAATTAAGGTTCCTAAGGTCTGTTGATGCTTCATGACACCACGCGGAGGCCCCGTACTCTCCTTGACTGAACTCAAGGGTTACCGGTACACACCAAAGTGCCACATCAACGTAGCAGACTGTTTCAACCATGTCGGTATACCCCGCACAGTTCCCTCACAGCCTTGTTGCTACTTTCTAAGAAGGTATCCCCAGATCTGGGTTAGGATCTATGTAACTCCCATGCAACCCACAAATTTAAAGCATACAACTCAATACAATTGAAAACACAGTTATGAACTAACCCTAAGGTACACCTCACTTTAAGTTTAATTCCCCAGCAGAGTCGCCAGTTCTGTGATCGGTGGATCTGGAACTGACTGTTTAACGCTGGTTCGCGAAATGTCGCGGAAGCAAGAGTCGCCACCGTCTTTTATTTTCTCCAAATGGAAAGGACAAAAGCACAGAAAAATTCCTTATAGAGATTGCTCTCGGTTCGGGAGGTAGGTTATAGAAAGGGAAGGTGTTAGCACCCTTTCTATCCATGGTTATCCATGGGCTCTTAGATACTTGCTCATTTGTGTTTTCAAAAATGGTTTGTTTGCTTTTCAACTGTGGGTTTAAAAAGTTTCTTTGAAAATTCCAGTTCGACTCTTGTATCAGTCCTCAAGAGTGTTTGAAAAATTGCTTTCGAAAGCTTTTTGAAAATGTGTTGGTGTGAAAAGTATTTTGTTTTGTTTTGAAATTTAGAGCAAGTATCTAGAGTCGTCTACCTACCCTAAGGAATTCGTCTGTGTAAATGTCCTTTAAAGCAGTGCCATCCCACCATTGAGAGGTAGGTAGCACCACCGTTGGAGGTGTTCGGGTCAATTCGAAGGTTCGGGACATGGTGATCACCAGAGTAATAGGAAGATACCTTAGAAGCTACCCTCATGCCAGGTTCCCGGATCATGAGGACTTACTAAGACATCCTCTACTTGACGATCACCTTTCGAGGCAAGGCAACAGTGAGGCGTACCCTAGGGGTGGTGTGTGATTTGTGTGTCGTTTTCATTTATTTTTATCTTTTGTCAAAGTGATCTATGCGTTTGTTTTTATTTTATCATTCATTCTTGCATGCCATTATTAACAGTTAAAAAAGTTGCGAGAAATAAAAGTTCTAAACTATTACAAAGGCGCGGGTCCACATCGCCAAATTAAAATCCAGGACCCGATTTGACAGAAAATAAATAAAGTAAAGTGCGAGAAATATAAAATGTCCGAGTTACATGGCTTTGGGAGAATTACATAAATATTTAAAAGAAGGAATAAATAAAATGTGCGAATTGAATTAAAATTGAAAACGAGGGCGTTGGACCCTTTTGAAGTTAAATTGAAATTAAAAATTAATTAATTATTTATTGAAATAAAAGAAGTGTTTTTTAGGTTTTTTTGTATTTATGAAATAAGAAAATTAAAATTAAAATTAAAAGAAACCCTAATTCTAAGTTATTTTTAATTATTTGAGAAACATGTTAAAGTTTAATTTAATTTACTAAAGAATTTATGTACATGTTTATTTACAAAATAAATTAGTAATTAATAATAATAATAATGATGAGAAAATTATTTATTAAAAAAATGATGAAAAAGTTAAAAAACCTAATTTCTACATATTTAATTTATTAAGAAAAATATTAAAGTTTTGAAACCTAAATTAATCTAATTAATTGTTTAAAGCTTATTTACAAAAATAATAATAGTAAAATTAATATTAATAAAATAAACATTTTTTGGTTTTTCTGTTTTTTTACTATTTTTTATATTTTATGAAAATAAGTTAAATTAAAGGAATTAATTAAAAAAAGAAATAATTGAAATAAATAAAATAAGGAAAAGAACGAAAATACAATACCTTGGGGGGTTTCTGTCCCCTTTTTGGAGGTGAATTGGAGTGGTTTGGTCATTTGTGTTCTGGCCTCATCATGCATAAGTTTTTCTACTTTGGCCATTTGGCTTTTGGCTTTTGGCCATTTGCGTTTTGGCCTCAACGTTCCTTAATCTTCTCAGGATGTCTGTCTCGCCATGTATTGGTATCATGCATAAGTTTTTCTACTTTGGCCATTTGGCTTTTGGCTTTTGGCCATTTGGCTTTTGGCCTCGTTCCTTAATGAACCTGCATGGGATCCTGTCTAAATTTGCAGTGTTGAATCTCACGAACACATTAAATAAAATCATAAAATGCAAATAAAGCCAATATATGAAGAAATTTAATGTTTAGGCACAATATGACATGTATGAATGATTATACCCTTTTGATCATGGAGATCAAATCAACCTTACCCTTACTGGAAAAGTAGTGACATGAATGCTTTTATGCCCTTTGGATCATGGAGATCAAGCCAGCCTTACCCTTACTGAAGAAGTAATAAGATGTTGGTTTGTGACTGAGATGGCTTGTTTGTAGTGAGAGAGGGATTTGTAATAAGGATTTCAAGGTTTTAGGGTTCTTGAAAGGGTTTGATATTCTAACAGTGTTGTGGCAAGGTTTTTTCTCTCTTTTTCTCCTCTCTTTTTTTTCTCCTCCTTTTCTCCTCCCTGGTTTGTGTGAAAAGAAGGTGATTATATAATGGAAATTAGGGTAAAGCAAATGGGCTTTGAATGTGCAATTGGGCCTCCAATATTCACTTGAATTCGTCACTTTCCAGGCTAAATCGCAGGGACTTAAGTGCATTTTTTTAAGTTGAAATGTGAAAACAAAATGTAGCCGGCATCGAGAACTAACTACTGTCCGAAAATCGACTCAATCGGATAAACGGTGAATTAGTTATGAATTTTTGAAGTTTCAGCTCAGACAAACTTATTTTGGGCTCCAGTGTCGACTCTGACACGTTCTTCAATAAAAAACTGGTATTGATCGGTGCATAATTTGGTCTCGACTTTTGAAGCAAAGTTGTAGATCTACAAGTCAGGGACCTTGTGTAAAAATATGAGTCCAATCCGATAAAAATTGACCGAGTTATGAATTTTCGAAGTTTCGGCCCAGATGAAATAATATTCAGCATTCAGGATTTTCAGCATGTCACGCACTCTGAGCAAAAAACGAAGGCCTTTTGAATACCGTTTGAACTTAATACCTTCTGTGAAAATGTAGTCACCTCAATTTGTGAAATTTTGGCACCGGAACCAGCTCGATACGATGAAAATCGACCAAGTTATGATTTTCTGAACATGACGCAAATAAACTTCTGTCACAAATTTTCTGTATGAAAATACTTGATAAATCCACATTTTTGAAGACCTTATGATCGAAATTGGCTTCCAGCCGTGAGAGATGAAAACATAGATAATGTCAAGACGGAATTTTGGCCACCGGAACAGGTTCAAAACGAGCCACGATCTTCAAGTTATGAATTTTTTAGCGCGTAAAAACTGCACTTTCAGCACACTTTTTCACCATATTTCTGAATATGACGCGCCGGGTTGGACTTGTGAATTTTTCTTGAAATATTTTGAGAAATATGGGAGGGCAAATTTTGGGGTACAACACCTTGTAAACAAGCGGATCATCTTGCCGCAAAGTGATCCCAGGGGCAAATGGACTCCTACTTACAAAGGACCATTTGTGATCAAAAACATCTTTTCTGGTGGGGCAATGATTTTGACCACCATGGATGGCGATGACTTGCCGCACCCTGCGAACGCAAACATAGTCAAAAGATACTACGCATAAACGACCCGAAAAGTTGAAAACCCGAAAGGGCGACTTGGGCAAAAATGGGCATCCCGGTGAATCGAAAACTCGAAAGGGCGGTTCAGGCAAAAATTAGGGATAAACAAAAAAATATGTACACCCGGCAAGTTGAAAACCCGAAAGGGCGACTTGGGCAAAAAAGGGTTTCCCGGTGGATCGAAAACCCGAAAGGGCGATCCAGGCAAAAGTTAGGGAATTGAAGCGTATGACTATGTCTCGTCGGATCACTTTAAGGACAATCTCTTCGCGGACAAGCTCCAAGCTTCTGATCAATCCAATCATCTGCAGACGAAGCAACGAATGGACAAGATACTCAGAGTTACGAAGGTTATAGCAGAATGGGAACCCCATGGAATTATTACACATAGCCATCTTTCTTTGTATAAATTTTTTCTCAATTTTATGACAACATTCTCTTACTAGGATGTCTGTCTCCTTTGTACAAAATACTTGCACAAAGTTAATACAAAGATACTTCAAAGTGCCGAAAATTGTTTGCCTTTTCTTTCTTTTTTACACTTGTGTTTTATTTGAAAACGTCCAATGATTTATTAAATGAGCATATGCATTTGAATATAATCACTGCTTACAAATAAAACAGAATGAGAAAGAATAATTACTGATAGGATGAAAGTATAGGAAAATTTATTTAGGCTATTCTAGGAGAAATCCACTGCAATACATCATCCAGATCCTCGGCGGAGCTAAAGCCTTGAAAGGCATATCCCCAGCGGAGTTAGGTTTCAAGAATCCCCAGCGGAGCAAAACTTTGAACTACAAACCCTTGGTAAGGATGAAACTTTCTTCCCCAAGCGGAGTCCAAAGCTTCAACCCTTAAACCCCAGTGGAGACCATCCAGTTTCCTCCATTGTCCCTGAAGAGTCACTTTAAAACCAGATAATTCCCCAGAGAGTTATTCTTCCCCAGTGAAGTCGCCACGATCAAATCAGCACGTCATTAAGATCCCTAGCGAAAGCCATTCAGTTTTCCCCTGATACCCCCATTAGAATAGAGATTCTCGAGGTCCCCAGTAGATTGGCATACAACCCAAACTCCTGATCTCCCCAGCGGTATAGCTTCTCCCCACAGAGGTTGCCAAAGATTTCGAATCTCCAACAGCGGTCAAAGATTTTATTATCTCCAACTATCCAGGATTTATTTTCCTCAACAAAACAGTCAATCAGCTTACATGTGCATACATTACATTCATACATCATAGACATTTGATAAAACACATCTTATTGCATCATACATTTCATGCAACATAACCTTGTATTTCAGCTAACATTCTACCCTTTTCAGGATGAAATTGATAGCTACCTAAGGCAGGTATTCAAAGCTCAGAAAATGGCTTAGAGATGCTCCAGACACGGATGCTCTCCTATTTTCTATTTCAAATCAAGGGGCAGATTCCTGTTCCAGTTTTGAAGCCTGGGTTCGACCAAATAATACTTTGATTATACTAAAGCCCAGAGATCGACCGGAAAATAGTTGAATCCCCTGCATGTCCTTCTGAAGACTGAACGTTGACCAGATAGGAAGCAAAGTATCGTGAAGCCTGGATGTTGACCAGATAGAAATACAAGACTGTGAAGCCTGGACGTTGACCAGATAGCAGTAAAGTATACTGTGAAACTTGGATGTTGACCAAATAACAGTTTACTCGGCCAATTACTTTGAAGCCCGGATTCAACTAGATATTAGTAGACCCCAAAATCAAAAGGAAAACTCGGATGTTGACCGGATAACCATTTGATATCCTTCTGAAGATTGGACGTTAACTAGATAGGAAGCAAAGTATCGTGAAGCCTGGATGTTGACCAGATAGCAATACAAGACTGTGAAGCCTGGACGTTGACCAGATAATAGTAAGATAGACTGTGAAGCCTGGACGTTGACCAGATAACAGTAAGGTATACTGTGAAACTTGGACATTGACCAAATAACCGTTTACTCGGCCAATTACTTTGAAGCCCTAATTCAATCGAATATTAGTAGGCCCCAAAATCAAAAGGAAAACCCGGATGTTGACTGGATAACCATTTGATATCCTTCTGAAGACTGGACGTTGACCAAATAGGAAGCAAAGTATCGTGAAGCCTGGATGTTGACCAGATAGCAATACAAGACTGTAAAGCCTGGATGTTGACCAGATAACAGTTCACTATCACCTCTTCAACCAAAAGATGACTCCCCAATAGAATAACAGATGACTGAAGTTCTATTTCTACCACGACAGAGACCAGCATTCCCCGACATAGTACTCCTCAACAACAGGTGTACGGGCCCTCGCAAAGGAATCTCTTATGCGATTAATTTTCTTGGATGGCATCTTTTAAGCCCATCTCCGACAAGATTCTGTCACATCTCCAAATGGCATCTTTAAGCCCATTCCCTCAAATACTCTGACGAGTGCAAATTTACGGGTATTCTAGTGTCCAATCCTCTTTTACCTTCGAGTCACGAAAAGAAAACTCGCCAATCTAACTCTTCAGGTTCAAGAAGATTGAACATGGTCAGCTGTTGTACCCCAAAATTTTCCCTCTCATTTTATCAAGATTTCTCATCACAAGACTCTTTAAACTCAGGATCAAGTTAGGGTTTGCTCTGCTCAAGACATCTCCTTGCACTGTTGACCTAAATTAGGGTTTGAGTTTGCACAAGGATTTTTTGACTTCCAATGCTCAAAGTGACTTTCATACTTCATGTTGGACTTATAATATTGCCCATACCAAGTTTCAAGCCTTAAATCAAATTTTTGCCCAGTCAATTGGACACTTGACCTAGAAATCAACTGTATTGGGGGAAAAAGTCAATTGTGGCCAATTTACAGTCAAACCTCATTAATTTTGATCCACATCAACATTATAAGCTCATATGGACCATTTGATCAAGTTTGGACCACAACTCCTCAAGAAATTTGATCAGATCATCAAAAGGGCAAAATGGTCATTTTTAGGGTTTTGACTACAGAAGGGCAATTTCTGACTTTTCACCTAGCCAATGGCAAATTGGATTCAAACATGGATTCAAGGAATAAATGGCATCATCTTGACCTATTCACAAGGTTCAAAAGATCTCAATTGCATTGGATTGACAGATGAATTTTTCAGTCAACTGATCAAAATTTGACTGTACACTAAAAAGTCAAACTTTGACTTTTTGGTCAAAATCAAGTGCCAAGGGTCATTTTTCATCAAGATGTGTCAAAACATGAAACTTGTTCATCAAGAAACCCAATTTTGCAAATTAGGGTTTAAGATTGAAAAAATTTCATAACTTAGAATTTTTCTAAGTTATGAAATTTTCTTAATTTTTCCCAACTTTGCCCAACATTTTCACCATGATGCAATTGGATTAAAACAAAACTTCCAACATGAAAGTTGTATTCCTCCACAAAGTCTACAACTTTTATTCACAAAGTTTTTCCAAAAGAAGCATGGATCTCAAGTTATGATTTTTGGAACAAGGGTCCATGAAACTTTTAACTTAGTGAAATTTTGCCCTAATTTAGGCAGGATTTTGACCTATCTTCATGACCATTTTTCACATAGTTCCACTTGGAATATCAAAATTCATTTTAAATATGGATTGTATAGCATGTTACAAGCTTTCCAAAATGTCCAATAACTCTCCAAAATCATTTGCGGTTAGGGAGAATCGAAGGCTTGAAGTTGGCAAAAACTCACTTTTGATCCATGGCATTTTCATATTGATACAAGTTGCAAACTCTAATCAGCCTTGTTTGTAATTGATTACAGGTCCAAAAACCCTTCCATACTCAATAATTTAATACAAATCCATTGGTCTAAGGCTTTGTTTTGGTCATGGGAGGATTACACAAAGAATTAATCCTAAAATAGCAAAAAGGCAACATTGCCATTTTTGTCAAAATTGCTTTATGTCAAACCACATCTCTTAAGCCTTGAACAAGATCTGATACAGCATACAATATCCACCAATTGAGGGGGCCAAGATCAGAAAGTGCAGGCTTATAGATAGCCTGTACAGGCTTGTCTTGCATCACTTCTCATTTTTGCTTCATAACTAAGAAACTTGTCAAATACACTACATCTTGCACATCTGTTAAAACCAACTTTTGCAAGCTTTTAAGACTAGTTTCACACATTGCATTGAACCTAAAACACGAGCCTTTGAGTCCTCAAGCCTTCCAAAACACAAAATCACCTTCCATTTGCAAAACAGGGCACTCCCTGCAGTTTGACTTCCATAGAAAAAACCCATCGTGCGTTTTGCCTCAAGCTGGTTCAAACACATTCCACATAACCTATCCAAGCTATCCTAACCATTGAAGAGTGATTGTAACTCCCTTTACAAGGTTTACCATTTTTGTTTTCAGCTTGTGTAGGTTGAGTTCTACAAGCTTGTTCAAGCACATTCAAGGCAAACTAGGCATTGGAAAAGGCCAGAGGAAGTTCAAGCAAGCTCCCAAACACCTCAGGCCTCACTGAAAAGCTCCACATTGCCATACACGATCTCAACTGAAACAGGTTTATATCAACTTCCTATCTCTCTATTTAGGAATCATTAGGCTTAGGTTTGTGAATAAAAAATGTAGTACTCATAGCCATGAAGTTGTACATATGTTCATTTTTCATTTAAGTTAAATGTGTTAAGAGAATTTGATCCATGAACTTCCTGAAAAAATTAGGTTAGAATTTAGGGCCAAAGAAATTCTCTCTGGTCTTTGAGAGTTAGATTAACTTTCTTATATGGTTGAATTCGTCTTGAAAAATGCTACAACTTTGATGTTATGGGTTTTTGCATTAGAGCACGTATGCAGGATCTGGCATTTTGTACAGGGCGCGCGCATTTTTGAGACAAAGGTTGAAGATGAAGTTTGGTGGGTTGGGCTTGGTTTTGGCTCACTTTTTGCACCCCCTGCCTTGCTGACTGCATCCCCTGGCCCATTTCTTTATATTTTTATATTTTTGTATTTATTTTTCATTCCTGATTTTATTTTCTTATTTTCCAAACATAAAAAATATCAAAAAATATTTTTATAAATTTTCACATTTATTTTGTATTTTATTTTTATTTTTTCTAACATAAAAAATAATTTAATTAGTATATACTTTTATTTTATTTAATGAAGACTTGAAAATAATACATAATAATATTATACCTTTATTTTTTATTCTTTATTTTTTATACTCAAATAATATTTTTCTAAATATATTTTTGTCTTGTATATATTTTATTCACACACACACACACACACACACACACACACACACACACACACACACACACACACACACACACACACACACACATATATATATATATATATATATATATATATATATATATATATATATATATATATATATATATATATATATATATATATATATATATATATATATACTTTCTTAAAAGAAAATTAGGGTTTTACCCTTAATAAAAAAATAATCTTTTTATTTCTTTTTTAATTCATTTAATATTTTATTTCTACATACATAAAAATAAACAAAAATATCTTTTTACATATTCATAATATTTTGTATATTTATTTAATTGATCATTTAAATATTTGTCTATTTATTTATTTGTACCATTTATTCAATTTGGATGTAATAGTAAAAATTAGGGTTTTAATTTCTTGCAAATATTCCCCATTCAAAAATTGTATCCCCCTCCCCATATCAATGTTGTAATAGTGTAGATTTATTTTACGCACTTTATACTGTCAAATATGCCATGATTAGAGATTAGGGTTTGTATGCAAAAATCCAAAATCAAACAAATAGCTTGACTAATACAAAGATAAAAAAAACATGAAAATTGACAACACAATACACACATGCACCCCCTAGGGTTTCATCCACTTGTTGCCTTTAAAATTGGCCATGTTATGCATGTTGAGTACTTTGGCAAAACAAAAACAAAACAAAAGATCATAGTCCCTCAATGACGCTATCTTGGTTGCCTATACAAAATGATCTAGTCCCTCAAAAATTTGATAAATATACTTAGCACTATTGCTATCATGGTCAATACGATAACCCGCGCTTGTCCCGTTTAACATCCTAATACAAGGTTGTTTACCAAATGCAATGGTAAAACAACACTGTCAAAAGGGTTAAAAATGTGTAGGAAAGATCTTTGAGTAAAATAGGGTAGACAACTCTTAGTTACTTGATCAAAACTTGCAAAAACATCCTTACTATTTTCAAACACACTTCACAACACAACTTCAAAACATTTCCCAAATCAAACTTTCAAACATTGAAATATCTTTTCAAAAGACAATACACCTTTGTATATATTCAAACAAGAATCATTACAAAGGTTGCCACAACGATGGCCTCTTTTCAAAATGTTTTCAAAACCACACACACAAAGCACCATTTCAAACAATTGAAAAGCAAAAGCAAGTGATCTAAACAAGTACCTAAGAGCCCATGAAAAACCATGGATGAGAAGGGTGCTAGCACCTTCCCTTTTCATAATCTACCCCCTGAACCCAAGAAAACATCTCAAAGGTCTTTCCTGTTCTTTTTGACCTTTCCTTTGGATAAAATAAAAAGTCAATGGTGACTCTTGCTAAACCGAAACATTTGCAAACACAAATGCAAAACCTCAAGTCAGTTCTCCCACCGTATCACACATATATTTGATGTTGGTCGTGTTTTGTTTACCTTCATGAGTACATTTATCTGATGTTTGTCATCTTTTGTTTACCTTCATCAATAAATTTAGGATGCATTGGAGTCTTTGCTACAATGTAGTCTGTCATGTTGAATTTCTTCAGAAGTTCTTTGGTGTACTTACTTTGATGTATGTAAGTAGCCTCTGGTTTTTTATCAATCTGGATTCCCATAACGAACTTCAGTTTTCCAATCATGCTCATTTCAAACTCAACCTACATTAGCTTAGAGAATTCCTCGCAGAGAGATGGATTAACAAAACCAAAAATAATATCATCAACATAAATTTGAACAATTAAGATATCAGTTTTGAATGTTTTGTAGAAGAGTGTAGTATCAACCTTTCCTCTGGTAAACTTATTTTTTAAAAGAAAATTACTCAATTTGTCATATCAAGCTCAAGGAGCTTGTTTCAAGTCATAAAATATTTCTTTAGTTTAAAAACAAAATCTGATTTCTCAGATTTTTCAAAGCTAGGAAGTTGTTTGACATACACTTCTTCTGAAATATAACCATTCAGAAATGCACTCTTAACATCCATTTGATAAAGGATGATATTATGATTTATAGAAAAGGAAACTAACAACCAAATAGCTTCTAACCTGGCGACTGGTGCAAAGTTTTTTGTATATTCTATTACTTCCTGTTGACTATCACCTTGTGCAACCAGTTGAGCTTTGTTTCTGACAACTTCACCCTTCTCACTGAGCTTGTTTCTGAACACCCATCTGGTTTCAATAATGTGGACACCTTTAGGTTTATGAACAAGATCCCAAACATCATTCTTTGAGAATTGGTTAAGTTCTTCTTCCATATCTAGAATCCAATACTTATCCAGAAGGGCTTCCTCAATAGATGTGGGTTCTATTAAAGAAACTAAACCCATAAGCACTTCATCATAAGGTTTGAGAGTCAGTCTTGTTATGACTGAAGCATCTTTACTTCCAAGAATGAGATCTTCGGGATGAGAGGATGTGATTCTATTCTTCCTTGTTTGAGGTTGATTAGAAGGACTATCAACAACATGAAAATAAGTATCTTTTGATTCTTTATCTTCTTGAATCTTCTCCTTTGGTTCAATGAACGTTATAGTCACATATGCAAGCTTTTCACACATATTTGACTTTTCATGGTCAAGCTTATCGTCAAATATGACATGGATTGATTCCTCCACAATTTATGATTTTGTGTTATAGATTTTGAAGCCTTTATAGCATTCAGAGTATCCTAATAACAAATACTTTTGTGCCTTGGAATCAAAATTACCCAGATTCTCTTTAGTGTTTAACATATAACAAGTACATCCAAATGGATGGAAATAGGAAATGTTGGGCTTTCTATTATTCTAAAATTCATAAGGAGTCTTTCTTAAAATAGGTTTTATAGAGATTCTATTTTGAATATAACACGTTGTATTCACTACTTCTACCCAGAAGTGTTAAGCCATCCGAGTTTCTTGAATCATGGTGCGAGCCATTTCTTGTAGTGTTCTATTTTTCCTTTCTACAACCCCATTTTGTTGTGTATTTCTAGGACAAGAAAAATAATTTATTATGCCATTTGAATAAATAAGTTTTTCAAAATCCTTATTTTCAAATTCTCCACCATGATCACTTCGAACTATGACTATTTTGCAATCTTTTTCATTTTGCACTTGGGAACAGAAGGAAGCAACTATAGAGTATGACTCATCCTTGTGTTTCAAGAATTTTACCCATGTCCATCTGCTATAATCATCAACGATGACAAGTCCATATTTCTTACTATTGATAGAAGCAGTTTGCACTTGTCCAAATAGGTCAATGTGAAGAAGTTCTAATGGCCTAGACGTAGAAACAATATTTTTAGCTTTGAAAGAGGTTTTTTAAAATTTTTCTTTATGACAAGCTTCACAAAGGGCATTTGAAGTATATTTCAGATTAGGTAAGCCTCTTACTAATCCAAGTTTATTTAGTTGAGAAATCTTTCTCAAGCTAGCATGACCCAGACGTCGATGCCAGAGCTACTGCTCTTCTT
Organism: Vicia faba; assembly: GCA_948472305.1. Classification (NCBI taxonomy): domain Eukaryota; kingdom Viridiplantae; phylum Streptophyta; class Magnoliopsida; order Fabales; family Fabaceae; genus Vicia; species Vicia faba. The sequence goes on along the minus strand of OX451739.1, from coordinate 1,631,743,697 downwards.
GAACAGTCAGAAGACATTTTACATTTTGATTTTTCAAATATGATAATCTTATTTTGTAAATATTGTTCTTCCCCTTGCCATTAAACTGAACTGAGTCATCCTTCTGACTAACAACTTTACAGGATGTTTAATTAAAAATGACGTCATAACCATTGTCACTAAGTTGACTAATTAACAATAAGTTATGCATCAGGCCTTCGACAAAAAGAACATTGTTAATATAAGGAAATTTACCATTACCAATTATTCTATAGCCAATGATCTTTCCCTTCTGATTGCCTCTGAACCCAACAACGCCTCCAAACTTAAGTTCCAATTCTTGGAACATATACCTTTCGCCCGTCATGTGTCGCGAGTATCCATTTTCCAGGTACCATGACTGGTGTTTCAGTGGCGCCATCAAGGAAATCTGCAATGTAAATTATTTGATCCTTAGGTACCCACTTTTTGGGTCCTCTTTTGTTAGAAGTTCCAGAGGTTCTTACACCTTTGGACTTTTGTGCAACAGAATAATTATGTGAAATTTGTGCATGATACTTTGGTTTAACAATTTTCTTATGTGTCTGTGTTAGTGCTACAGTAGTATCAGAACCTTCTTGTTCTGGACATTTCAAATATGTGCAAGTAAGCATGAAATGTTCAAAAAGAGGTTTTGGTTTGACATTCAGAGTTTCATCAATTCTCTTTGATGGTCCTGAATATCTCAAACCTCTGCTTCCATTTATACTAACACCATAGATCATTAAAGCCATTTTCTTCTATCTATGCTTTTAGCAAGGAAGTGTTAAAAAGCTCTATCATATCTGATTTCTTCATCAGTAACATATGTGTTAGAGAGAATCTCTTCTCTAATCTAGACACTTTACTTTTCAGAGCAGTGTTTGATTTTTGTAAAACAAATAGTTTTTCTTTTAAGTCATAAATAGTTTGCTCATCTAAAGTAGTATTCTCAGAAGTAGATACAAAACTCTTTTTCAATATTTTATGTTTACTTATAAGAGATTGATACCTTTTCATTAATTCAGACAAAGCAATTTCAAGTTCAAAACGAGATAAGAAAGAAAGTACCTTTTTGTCGTCATCAGAGTCTGACTCAAAGTTAATTGTCAATTTGTCTTCTAATGCTGCTTCCCTCTTACTGGTCCTGAACATGAATGCTATGTTTGCATGCTCTTCATCTTCATCTTCATCTTCTGATTGTGAATCATCCCATGTTTCCATGAGACCCTTCTTAGCTTTGTAAGCCTTTTTAGGCTTCTTGTCTTTCTTAAGCTTTGGACAATCATTTTTGTAATGTCCAAGCTCATTGCATTAAAAGCAAGTAACTTCTTTTCAAGAAGCATTCCTCTGACTGGAAGTGGATTCACCTCTTCCATATATGATTTATTGACCTCTAAACTTTCTTTGTTTGTGCTTCCATATTTGACTTATTCTTCTGGATATCAGAGAGAGTTCATCATCATCTGAATCTTCTTCAGATTCTTCTGATTCTTCCTTAGCTTGAAAAGACTTGGTTTTCCCATAAGTAGACTTTAGATTAACTGATTTTACCCTCTTATGAGGTTCATCTTGTTCTAGATCTATTTTATGACTTCTTAAAGAGCTAATCAGCTCCTCAAGAGAGGTGTTGTTCAAATCCTTTGCCAATTTTAATGCAGTTACCATTGGTCTCCATTTGATAGGAAGACTTTTGATAATCTTTTTAATGTGATCTACAATGGAGTAACATTTATTCAGAACCTTAAGTCCTGCCACAAGAGTCTGAAATCTTGAAAACATCGTTTCCACATATTCATTGTCTTCCATCTTGAAGGCTTCATACTTTTGAATTAAGGACAGAGCCTTTATTTATTTTACTTATGCGTTTCCTTCATGTGTCATCTGAAGAGAATCAAAGATGGACTTTACAGTCTCTCTACCTGTGATTTTCTCATATTCATTATATGAAATAGCACTCAAGAATGGTTCTTACTTTATAGTGATTTTTGCATACTTTCTTTTGTGCTTCCGTCATTGCACTTCTTGCAATCTTATGACATTTATCATCTATTAGGTGAGTGTAGCCATCAACTACCAAGTCCCATAGATCCAAGTCATATGCCAGAAAATAACATTCTATTTTATCCTTCCAATAGTCAAATTTCTCCCCATCAAACATAGGAGGTTTTGAACTATAGTGATCTCTATCACTATCCCTATTATCAATAGTGGAAGTAGATGTAGCCACTGGTTTTTCACATACACTGGATTGGTACTGGACACTGTTAAATGTTGATTAAAATTCAAACTTTTTATCTCCTCAGAACGGGAGCTCTGGTTCCAATTGGAGGTGTGGAAAACATAAGAAATAAGGGGTTTGATTGGGTTTTTAAAACAAAAACTTTCCTTTAAAAATATTCCCCTTTAAGTTAAAAATACTTTTTCCTTCACTCTTGATAATAACAATAAGTAAGAACAAGAAGTAAAGAACAATGTATGTTTATACTAGTTCACTTGAAAATTATCAAACTAGTCTAGTCCACCCGCCAAGGTGATTTCTCCTCACTCAATCGAGAACTTAATTCACTATAACTAAACTAATTACAATTTTCATAAGCTACCCGCAAGCCCTAGACTTCTTAAGTATATAGACCTACTCGGTCCCTTAAGGAATATCAAATAATAATCAACCTAATTATTATAATGTAGGAGCTATCTGCAAGTGACTAACAACTTCTAAAACTTGTAAGTCATGGACTTCTTAAGAATACAGACCTACCCGGTCCCTTAAGGAATATCAAACAACCGTTTGAATACAAGTTTTATTTACAAGAATATTGCTTCTAAAAAACTGAATATGTAAACTATTTTAAGAACATTGACTTAAGAATATGAAAGCTATGAACAACATTTGTGTGTGATTATTCAGTGAATTAGAAGCTTTCTCTCTTAATCTTCAAGCCTTTATATAGCCAATAAAATAATATATCCATTGAGGGGTACTCTTGGGATTTCCAAAAACATTAGTAGCTTGAACATTAACGTGGGGGACAAGATCGTGCGACGCGTCCATCCTTTCATGGTAGTGGAATGAAACATTGATTATAGCATGTACTATTTGTACCATGTTAACGTTATCTTCTTTCCTTCTGCACATCATAGGATTCTGCAAGCATGAGTTTAGAAGCGGGAACATAACATCAGGTCATCAAAACTTCAAGTCTTCAGAGTCTTCAGAATTGCGTCTTTAGAGTCTTCAGTACTTGGTTGTGAGAACCTTGGGTCTTTAGAACTTCAAGTATTTAGAATCTTTAGAACTTATGTCTTTAGAGTCTTCAGTACTTGGTCTTTACTACCATTATCTTTAGAACCTTGTTATTGGAAACACACGTCTTCAACATCTGGACTTCAGTAGAAACTTTGTCTTCAGATCTTCTAACTTTGTTTCTTTAGAACATGTTCGTAGCGGTAGAAATGTTGAGACAAAGTCATTGGGTTGACTTGACTTGCACATATCAAATAAAAATCACCATCGCGCTTTATTGTTTACAAAGGAATGGGAAAAGAGCGAATAACCCAAAAAGAGGGGGAGAGAATCTAAGTTCGGGGGTTGGTTATGAAAATGGAAGGTATTAGCACCCTAAACATCTATGGTACTCTGCAGGAACCTCTTTAAAAATCTGTGTATTTTGGCTATAAGTGTTGTATACAAAAATAGATTGTGGGGATGAGAAAAGAATATTTTTTTACAATTTTTTCACCCGCCGCGGTTGCGAACCTTTAGTGCCTACGTACCACCTTTCGTGCAATAGGGGGTCAGGGTACTCCTAGTTCAGCTTTAAAAATTTTAAAACAAAAGTGTGTTGGTTAATGTTAAGAGATGAGACATCATCGTCTTATCCGAGTGGAAAGACATACTTACTACCCACAATTATGAGAAAGAAGAATTTGCGTCATCTCAAAGTGGAGGATATGGCTTGGATTTTAAAATCAACAAAGTCTCGCTCAACACCCAAGTGGAAAATATATCACTCTACTACATATCCTAGAAGTATAATAGTTCACATCACTATAAGGATTGCCAAGAGTCTAATCTTTTGAGAAAAAGTTTTAAAGTAAAAATCCAAAGTGGAAAAATGGTTTGAATGAGATTGATTGGCTTTTATTCTTCTCAAAAAAATGTCTAAGTATTATTAAGTTATTTAAAATTCGATTAAGAAAATATTTTTGAAAATGCATGGACTTAAATCTAAGTTTATTGTGAAAGTTGTTCAAGTTTAGAAAACAAGAATAGTTTTGAAAAGGAGGGAGAAGATTTTTGAAATTAAAGAAAATGGGAGGAGATGAAGGGACTATCCTAAAGCATAAGGTAAAAGCTAGAGAAAAGAATCGTCTAACCAACAAGAAGCTAACACTTGAAATAATGAGTCAATGTAAAATTCCCATAGTTTAGATTGAAACCAAATAATCAAAGATAATAAACCTCTTAAGAAAACCAAGCTTCAAATGTATTAAGTCTTCACAAAAATTGTGCAGAGTAACGACTGTATACAGATGAATTCCCGATCACAGACAAAGTATATAAACAGAATAACCTGCACACTAAGAAAACAAACAACACAATGTCTCAGGGTAAACCCCGAGAACTCCAGACAAAATAATAGTAGAAGTCACAAGGTCTCAAGGTAATCAAGGTATCTAATCCTGAGTCCAAGAAGTCCATAACTCCATAATGCCAAGGATAGTAACCAAATAGTTCAAATAACCTTAAAGTTTTTTATGGTTCAAGTTGATTATTAGGTATCTTCAAAAAGAAAACGAAAAGCTCAAGTGAGCAAAATAAAAATGACATAAAGATAAATGCTCAAATGAGCAAAGATGAAAATAGCATGGAACGAAAATGCTAAAATAAATGTGCTTGAAGTAAAAAGCATAAAATAAAGTTAATTGTTAATGAGTTAGAAATTAGAGGTTAGTTGAATGACCATCTTGAAACTTGCATTTGAAAACTCATTATAAGATTGATAAAATCAAAGCCTCTCAATAACAAGTTTCATTTGCTTTTTGTCAAGTATATCATTCATTTCAAAATCTCAAGGCAACAATAAATGATCAACGATGTTTAAATGATTCACTTAGTTCCAAAATTTATGAAGATTCATTAGAGGATTGATAAGACCAAAGCCTCATAACAATGAACCTCAAGATTATTGGATCAAAGGTTTCAAATTAAACATGCTTGGGCTTGCAAACATAGGTTTGGGCCACAAATGATCATTTCTTAAATCGGGACAAAATTTAGCGCTATGCTAAGCAATTATAAGTGGACTTATATAGAAGTCACACCTATTTTGAGGTCGGTCAATAGCAATTGATGTGCCATATATTTGGAGTGATGATATGTAGATCATCCTCTAACAGCATGTAGCACATGTAAGAAATGGATAAGATGAAGAGGGAGGGGAAATATTTGAATCAAATTTTTTTATCAAAACTATCATTAAAATCATCCATCCATTTTGGTGGAGTTGAACTCAACACCCAAGATCCAATGATGTTAATGAAGTTTTTGATCAACAATCACATAGTCAGAATATATTAAAAAATAAATTTCATTTAATGAATAAAATAAAAAAAGAAGAAAATGACTTTTAAATTGTTTTTAAAATGAAAATAAGAGGTAAAATAGCAAACTATTTTCAAAGTATCAAAGAAAATTTTAAAAAGACCATAGAAAAATCAGAAATGACCTCAAATATTTTTATAAATTTTTTGGTAATTTTTTAAAATAGAAAAGTATTTTTAAACTAATTAAAATCATTCAAATAAGTGAAGAAAAAGATCAAAAATAGTAGAAGTAAAAATAAAATTCTACAAAAATTCAGAAAATCAGAAATGAGTAAAATGATTTTTATAAAAATTTTCAGAATTTAAAAATATCAAAAAGTATTTTTAAATAATTAGAAACAAGTCAAAATAAAGGAAAAATTATAAAAAAATATCAAATTTGAAAATAGAATTATGAAAAAATAAAAATCAGAAAGAGAATATTTGAAAATATTTTTGTGAGTTTTTTCATAATTTTTGAGTCAGAAATGAGTTTTCTATGATTTTTTGAAGTTTAAATCAATAAAAATAAAAAATCAGAAAATAAAATAACAAACCAAAAAATGTGGGCCATTGGATGAGAGCCAAAAATCGCTATTAATCAGATCCAAGGGATAAAGCACGTTGTGCATATCATGGTCAACTTTAGAAATTGCACCAGATCACCTTTTAAATATTAAAAACAACTAAAATTCTAGCGCGTTGGATGGAGTCTGACTAATGAAAGTAATAAGATCAAAAGGCTCTCAAAGCATGCATATGATAAAGCAAAAACAGTGAATTGAATTCAAAAAATCACATAACACGCTTTCATTGGTTGAAGCACGACATGTAGGTCGTCTTCAACCTCCAAACGCCCTAGATTTAGATTCCTCAAACTATAAAATTAGAGGACCAGATCGGTACCATTAGATTCTTCTCTTCAAGACGATTCTAATGGTACCATCACGCCAAATTTATATAAACTGCGTAAGGCTTAAACTGAAAAAATGCAGAAATAATAGCGAGCACGAAATTCTGGAATATCTCACTCAAATCTCAATGAAATCACAAATTGTAAAAAGCATGAGAATCAAAAGGATGCAAAGAGTATATTAGTCTTTTATTTGGATCGATTTGACCAAGAAATCTACCTGAACGAAGTAGCACAAGGTGGCTCTGAAATTGGACTTCTGTAGATCAATATAGGTCACAATTCTTGAAAGTAAGAGTATGGTTAGCTTCAGAGAAATTCAATGAAGCTAACTGAATGGAGCTTTTGGTGTTTTGGAGTGAGAATGCAAGAAATTAGAAATTCAAATTCAGAGTTCATGTGGGATCTGAGCAGGGGTCAATTGGCTATCAAAAGCTTGTCCAAATGAGTGATATATAACCCTCTATTTATAGGGAAGCAAATGGGATGCTCAGGCGTGTGGAAAGATGAAGTTTGGAGGGAAATTGTGTAAAGTTGCAAGCATGAAAAGTGTGACTCGTATTTTGCTTAAAACTCAACCAAAACTTGCATTTTGAGGTGCTAATCACTTTTGGAAGATTGTTAAACATGATTAAAAGTAAAAACACACATAAATTTAGTGATTAGAAGCTGAATTGTGCATTTCAAATTCTGACTTTGAGGAGAAAGTCAGTTTCATGGTACCAACTTTGAATCCATGGTGTTCATAGCTCAAGGGGTCTTAGGGCATGATTCTTGAGGGGCAAAATACCCTTTTTGGTCCTTTAAGTTTACCCCAAGGTCCATTTTGGTCCTTTATCTAAAAAAAGTGTCAAACTGGTCCTATAATTCTTTCAAAAGGACCATAGGAGTCCTTTCCGTCCAAAAGGCACAAACGGACGTTTGGTTTGCATGAGTGGTAGGTGACATGGAATGTTATGTACACCATCTTCAAGCTGCTTCCAGAAATCCTCAAATTCTAGGGTTCACACATTGCATCTCAATTTTCCCATTTTGAATTTGAAATTCCCTCAATATGATGAAGGAAGCATCATCAGAGATCCGGTCTTCGTACGATTGCAATAGAGATGGAAGCTTAGATGGAAAGTTGCGATGGAGACCTATATGTGGTTGTGGAGAATCTGCGGTTCTTCGAAGGGCTACCACTGTCACAAACTTTAGGAAGCAATTTTAGGGTTGTCGTCATTACAAGGTAAGCATGAAATTAAACTGGGTTTTCATATATTCTTGTTCTGATAGTTCCTGCAATAGCTAAGATGAATCTGGATGTCACCATTACAGGGTTCATCTGAATCTGGGTCTTGCAGAAACTTACCTCTGATGAGAAGTCTGGTTTCACCTTCAAGGAAACATGCAATGTTTTGAATGAGGAATTTGTCTTCGCTCACGTTCTGCTCGCTCGCGTTTCACCTTCTCAGTCTTCTCAGTTGTGGAGTTGCCAACAAAAATAGAAAAATGTTTTGATCTTTGTTTCAAAATGAAACTGATGAGTGTCAAACTGACTTGTAAGTGGAATTGCCACATGAAATTTTTCTAAACACACGTGTAATGCCACATAAGCGCTGCCATTAAACATGACTAACGGAGTGGATGGAAAGGACAAATGTGGTCTTTTTGAAAGAATTATAGGACCAGTTTGACACTTTTTTTAGATAAAGGACCAAAATGGACCTTGGGGTAAACTTAAAGGACTAAAAAGGGTATTTTTCCATTCTTGAGGTATTTGAAAGATAAGGTTATAATCTTTACAATATGCAAAGAATGAGATCAATTGGATACTTGAGCTAGCAGTTATGATGAGTCAAAGTTGAGAAAAAGATGCTGACTTTTTGTACTTAGAAAAATTCTAAGTTTTTCTCAAAAAATGACCTATAATGTTTTGCATCCAAACATGGCCTTCCACCTAAAATTTTCTTTTGACCAAAAAAGATGGCATTGAGTAGGTCTCTTAAACGACATTTTGAGATTGAACCACTTAAAAACTCCAAGAATTGAGAAAGTTATGACTTTGTAAGGTTGGAGAAAATCCATGAAATGACCTATAACCTTTTGCATTCTAGGGCATCTTCCATCCATTTTCAAGCTTTTGTTCATAAAAGAAAAGTTGAATTTCATATCCCTAAGATCATTTTGGAAAATGAATGGACTCAATGAGATAAAAATTGATCAAGTTATGACTTTTTGAAGTTACATAAGGGAATTTGATGGCATATCTAGGGGACCTATAATCTTTCTTCATCATTAGCCATCTTCCACATGAAATTTTCTTGAAACTTTTAAAGTTATTGGTTGATAACTCTTTAAAGGGAAGCATGTCTTTGGAATCACTCAAAAGTACCAAAAGATGAGCAAGATATATCCCTTAGAAGTTCAAAACCCCAGCTCCTAGAGCACCAAAATCACTTGGAAACCTCTTTCAATTTTGATCAACTTTCTTGCACAATAACTCTTTCCATGTGAATAGAAGTTGTTGTGGATGATAATAAGAATGCATAGCAACAAAAACCACCTTAAAATATTAAGAAATGAGAGATTATGCACTTGTGACCAAGAAATCAAGAACTTGTCCAATTAGGTCAAACTTCTTCAATCAACTCTTGCATCTTTTGATTTTCTTTGAGAAATTGAGGCATGGTAATTCATAGTAGACATTATCATGATATTACTTAAAAGTATATCCAATGATGAAGCTTGACTCTTAATGAAGCTTTGTTGAAGAAGGCATGAAATAAACTCATGAACCTATAAATCAAATTGATGAAATGTGTTGTGCCCTTACCCATAATATCATCAATTAGAGCAAATATTCATTGTATTTATTAGTTAAAAGTTAATCAATACAAAACATGTATGAATCAAGGTGCTTGGTGATTGCTCATTGTAGCAAACCTAGATATAGGGGGAAGAACCAAACCCAATTGTGATCTTGATATGATTGAGTTGATATAAGATGACAGAGGAATCTTAGGGGCAAAAATTGGGGTACAACAGCGTTGTCTTTAGAAACTTGATTCTTTAGCATGTGGACGTAAGTAAAAAACTTCTGTCTTCAGATCTTTTTACTAGTTTCTTAGACAAACATTAGAGCTTACGCTTCAGAGCCTTCTGGAGTGTCCTGCTACTGTTCAACATAACTTGTGTAGCATAGAAGCGAAATTAATTCTCTTCTAATGTCTTGGCTACGCCATCCGTCAGAAGTAGAACCTGTTTTTTAAGTACTCAACAATAACAAACATTAGAGTATCAAAAAATTTCATACAAACATACTCATTTGTTATCATCAAAACTCAGAGATGATATTGCAGAACCAAATCTTGTTCTTACATATTTGTTTGCATTCTTTCCATTCCCCAGTGAGTCTTCCCATTTACCTCCTTTGAATTCCCATGGGAATTCCTAGATAAAATCATCTCAAATAAACCCCGCAGAGTTATCTTTTTATTTCATATCCCCAGCAAAATAAATTTTTAATAAGTGCATCCAGTGTAGTGCATTCATTGTATTGCATTCCATTTCTACCCAAGGGACAAAATTTGGGTCTTTTTATTTTTAATTACCTTTCACTATGATAATATGAGGACTGGTGTCACTCATGTTATCTAGTTAAGTATAATTAATAGGGGAAGTTATCATACGCCAATTTTTCCCAAGGGTCATTCATTCACTATATTTATATTATTAGTCGGTCATTTATGCGTTGGGTTGATTGAAAGTCAACTTAGGTCAACATTTGCATCATTGAAAATCCAAAAATAACCTAAATCGCATTTCATGCATTTTTATTCATCTACATCGCCTCATGCATTGTGCAAAGTTGATCAAAATCCAAATTTAGTTCACCAAAAAAATCCAAATTCTAATTGTTTCCACTAAGTTACAATAATGCACTAAAGTCCAATTCGAGGACTTTTGCCTGAATTGTTGCAAATAAATGAGAGTCTTAAAGCTTGAACATATAAAGCTATTTCTTCTTATCATTTTCATTCAAAACACCAAAAAAAACAATAGCCTTTTATGCAAGCTTCATGTTTCATTCCCAAAGTGCATACAAATAAGGTAAACATATTGCATTTTATGGTTCATACCACTGGTTATCAATTTACATTTTATCATCAAAATACAAAAAGAGAATAAAGATGCTTGGTTACGACACAAGCCAAATGTTTTACAAGATGAAAACTTAATTCTTGTTAAACAAGAAACAAGCAAAAGATTTGCAAGGTGTGAATTCAAGTAGGGTATTCTTTCAACTCTAGTTAATGCACACAAATAAGTAGTTTCTTAAGGGCCAAGCTTTACACCAATATTCTACCATATCCTCAAGCTTTCAAAATCACCATGTGATATTTATTTTTTTATATGCAATTTGCTCAAAGCTAGGATCTTTCAAAGAAAAATTGCAATGAAAAGCAAGAGGCATTTAAGGCAACAAGCAATTAACACGAGAAGCAATCACATGAAAACAAGTATTGGTTATTCATAAAGAAATTACATATAAAAATTTTGGTTGAATCATTTTGTTGTTGTGGAGTTTTAATTAGGTTTAACCAAGTTCCTTCGCTGCAAAAATCACATGGAATTGTGTTTCATAAACCAGTTATAGTTGCACCTATACAAACTGTCAGAAATTGCAAATAAACTTCTTAATATAAACCAGTAACTTTGCTTCCATCCAACATAATCCAAGCTACACTAATCCACTCACATCTTTTAGATCAATTTTCATTACGACCAAGTTAACATAAACTACTAATATGTCACTAACAGTCAATAAGGCAGTAAAGTGATAACAATATCTTATTCTTTTAAATTGGACCACCTCATGCTTCTAGAAGGACTGTTATCATTACAAATAAAACCAAATCTAAATCTCTTTTCTACCTTCCCTGCCAATCCCTAATTTACCCTCAAACCTATTCACCTACATCTCTCCTAATCTAGAAGGATTTTTAATCTAACGGATTAATACTGGCCAGCTCACTCACCTCTCAATCCCTCTAACAACCTCACACGTTTAAGAGAATATTCCCCCTTTATTCACACATATTGAGTCCTCACTAGCTTCTCTATAAATCATGTAATTAATTCACTCTTGAGGGGACGATTGAACCCTATTGTTGTACCCAAAAATTTGCCCTCCCATTTTTCAAGACAAATTGATTCAAGATATCTTCTCATGCTCCTATGGTTCTCAATCACTCAAGACTATTCAAAGGTTAACCAGACAAACTCTCCTCCTAAGCAGTTGACCTACAACTAAGGTTTAACTTTTCTCAAAGAAAATTGGACTTCTAATGCCTCGAGTGAATTTCATTGTTTTGCATATGCTTCAAAGAATCATCATATCAAATTTCAAGCCTTGTAACACAAGTTTGTTCAGTTAATTAGCCAGATGATTGAAAATCAACTGTATTGGACAAAAAGTCAACTTTGACCAATCTACAGTCAAACTTCAAGATTTTTTATCAACATAAATATTTTAAAGTCACATTCATCATTTTATCAAGGGTTGATCATGATTCATCAAGAAAACTCAAGATTCATCAAAAGGCAAAAGTTACTAAATTAAGGTTTTCTTTAGGAGAAGTCAACTGAACTTTGACCAAGCATAACTTTCACATGCTTCATCAGAAATTTCTCAACCAAAGCCTATCTTGAAGTAAATTCAATTCTATACAACTTTGTCTCTCTAAGCTCAAGGCCAAAAAATGCTTCATTTGAGATATATGGGCCAAAATATTACATGTCATTTTAAAAGTCAACAAAAAGACACTTTACATCAAGATAAAGGCTTCAAATGAAAAAATGACCAACATGAAAGTTGTAGGAGACATTTTGAGCTTTCCAAAAAGTCCAAGATCACATTTATTAACAAAAATTGAGTAAGTTATGATTGGTGCAAGTTGGACAATTTTGAGAAAATGCATGAAATCCAAATTGAGCAAATTTGTATTTTTGGGCTAATGGGCCTATCTTTTAAAGTCCAAATGTGTTCATGGCCTCATAATGGACCTCTAAGTCCATTCATGCATAATTTCAAATTTTATTTCATTTATTTTGATTTTTATTCATTTAAATTCAAAATTAAATCAAATAAATATTAAATAAATGTATAAGGCATAAAAGGCTTGTGATCTGAATCTTTTGGAGGCCCAAGGTCATGCTACAAATCGGGTAGACTTACTTGTGAATCAAATCTTCATTGGTTTTGCAATATTTTAACTTATTTTCAAACAAAACCAAATATATGATTTCATGAGGTATCTAAGCCCACCATTTGACCTAATCTTCTCTTCTATATATACTCATTACATTCAGACAAAAAAGGGCACGGATAACAGCTTGTAGAGCCAACCCTAATTCTTCAATTTTATAAAGAAAATAGGGCATGAGTAAACTCTTTCTCCAGCAAGTTTCAATCAACTTTCTGAGACCTCCAGGAGTCGATTCCAATCACTACTCAAGCCTACAACATCTCAGAACTCTCCAACCAAACATCTCCGATTTGTTCGTGTTTTGCAATTTCAAACTACTTATTCATGCAACATAAATGAATTTTATGTATATATTCATGCTCATACTGATGATTGGATTATTTTGAACCATTATTTTTGAGTTCGAGTGTAGGTATTACAATTCACCATTGCCAGGGCTCGAAGCTCTCAAAGCTTCGAAACCCTAGCTACAAGCCTTCTCAGTCAAAACTAACACCACCATTGAATTCGTGAGGTCTCAATTAGTTGATCTTGATGCTTTTCTTTTTCGTTTTGCTTCGATTTTACAGGTTTGATATTTGGTCTCATCGGAGAAGAAGGTGGCACCACCGTTGGTGGTGGCGCTGACTTAGATCAAGGGCATGCATGGCTCCCTCCCTCTCTCTGATTGGTCCATTTAAAACCTTATGACCCCATCACTAGCGCGCCTTTTCAATTCTTGTTGATTTCTTATTTTTAGAGTTTAACTTATTTTATATATACTACATGTTATTGAATTGATGCGAAACAACTATGTCCAAGTGTGTTGTACCCCAAAATTTGCCCTCGCATTTTTTTTCTATAAGAAATCACAGCTTCAGACTTTTCCTGATTTTTCAGACTGGCTCAAAAATCGGTCAAACAGACTTTTTTCGTCAGTCAGACAAAATTAGGGTTTTTATTGATTTTCATGGCTCTGGAACAATTCAAACAGTTTGCTTAGGGTTTGGTTGATTTTGGGCTCAACTTTGATCAGGCGAACGCTTCTTTGGCATTTGATCAGGAACTAGGGTTTTTGTGCGCGCATTCTCAGAAAGAATTAATCCCCACAGTGCTTTTCAAGTTCTTCCGAGATATGGACAGAGTCATTTGGATTGAGTTTACGATGTTTGACTAAACCAGTGAAAAGAGTCATTTGGATTGAGTTTGCAGTGTTTGATTGAATCATTAAGAGAAAAAGACGTTTGGGCAGTTGTTGTGATTGATCGCGCTTTGCTTTAGATTTTTGAAGCGCCTGGTTTATTAATTGATCGATACTAAAATCACATTGTTTATTTAATTGTTTATTTATTCTAAGTTAAGATAATTGGAATTTATTTCCATTTATTATAATTTGAGAATTATAAATAATAAAATAGATAATTGAAAAGAGGAAAAGGAATTAATTGATAAAATGGATTTTTATTCATCTTTAAATTATTTGTTACAATTATTGTTTAAATACGGTATTTATTTACAAGGTATTTACAATGATAATTTTACAAACAATTAAATTTGGAATAAAACTATCCTAATTTTTCTAAGTTTCCTAATCTTCATTCTTCTATCCAATGCCTCCTCTTTCGTTCCGTTTGACTGTTTATCTGCAAAACAAAGAAAAGAAGAAAAAGTCAATTGAAGCAGATAAATTAAAGAGACAGACAGATAAAAAAAGAATTCATCATTAAAAGCAAATGGCTGGGATCAGTTCGCCCACTCTGCAAATCACGGGATTTCTCCCGGTTCACAAAGAGGGATGAAAATGTTTGCAAAAAAGTATGAATGCACAAAGTTAAAAAACTGCACATTTCAAATTGGCCAACCAACTGCATAGTTCAAAGCAAACAGCATGTACAACTAAAAGTTCAAACTATCCAAGATATCCAAAAGCTGTCCAAAAGGATATGGCAAGATATCAAACAAGTACAAAAGGCCATCAATGTTGTCAATATGCAGAAAATGAGGATAAGAAGTATGCAGGAAAATACATGGTATGCAGAGTTAAACAACTATTACAAGCAACATCAAAGCATCATTTCTCAGGCCAGTTTGCTTTTTCAGAATTAGTACATAATAAGCAATATAATATGCTTAAATACTGGAGTGAGAGAAAAAGAGAAGAAGAAATAGGGCTTACAGGCTTTAGGCTTGAAGGATAAATATATAAAAACAAACGGCTAACACGGAGAGAAGGAGAAGATATCAAAAAAGAAGAGAGATCAAAAGAAATCATAAAAGATAACTCAGAGCAAGCTCTTAGCCTCAAGCTTACCCTGCCTGAATCCAAAAAACCTGTACCAGTCATCAGGCCTGAAGCCTGAAAGCACAACATAAGCTGCCCAGGCCTTAAGCCTTTTAACCTTACAACCTGCTGGGACCACAAACTGTCCAGCCTGAAAACAAAAAGCTCTAAACATACAAGCCTTCACTTGTTAAAAAAAACCTGCATTCAAGGTCTCAAGCCTAAACCTGTCAAACAATAGAAACATAAACAGATCCACACAAAACTCCAAACAACCAGCCTTACCATTCAAAGCCTTAACAGGCCATAACCTGTCAACAAAACCTGAATCAGAAAACCAGTTCACAACAACAAACCTGCATTCCATAGCCATAACCTGTTTGAGCCTTAAACAAAGGGCCAGAAGTTCAAGTATTGAACCTCACCTGCTTGAAACCTTTGCCAAAAAAAAAAACATGAGGCCATAGCGTGTTATCCAAGCCTTAAGCTTAACAAGCCTAAAAACCTCACCTGATTAAAATACCAAGTCATGTCAAAGCTTACAAACCTCTAAGCCCTCAGAAAAGTTTCATCATTGGGCCATCCAAAGCATCACAACATATCTCAGCATACCAATAAGTATATTCAGGATCATCAAATACATCATCAAGAAGTTATCTCACATCAAGCATAGCAACAGAAGGCACAGGGTGGAAGAGGAAAAAGCGTACTCAGAAACATACAGGGTCAAACATCCTAAAGGCCCTCAGAAAACTTTCGTCACTGGGCCAACAACAACATCAAGCTAGCATACAAATGAAGGCGACCATATTCAAAGTCCAAACATCATATCCAAACACATATTCAGCATACAAGTTGGCAACACAAGCATATAGAAAGCGAGCAAGAAGAAGAAAGAAGTGACAAAAAGGTTCTCAGTTACTCATCATTAAACCTACAGAGGTAAAGAGAATAAAGTTACCAAAAAGCGAGCTCACGCCACACGTTTCCCTGCCGTTAAGCCGCCCACACGGCTCCAGATCCACCGTCCTCCGTCTCCAAAAGGTAATATAATTTTTTTCCTTCTCTTCACACCTCAAACAAAATAAACGCATTTAATCAGAACCAATAAACAAAATCATAAACATGCAAAACATAAAACCCTCAAAATATGATAAGACGAAATCGAACCTTGTGTAACCGTCACTGGGACGACCCATGGAGGGAGAAGTAGTGGAGGTTGCGCTGGTTGGCCTTGGCAAGGAAGAACGTGGTTCTGATGGCTATGGCGTAAAAAGAGGAAGGAACGAAGGCGAAACGAAGAAGAACGGCGCTGTAACCCTAAGCCTTTCACCAAATGAAGCAATAACCTTCGAACCCTAAGAAGAAACAAATGTTATGAGACCCATGGGCCTTGCCCCGTTCAGCATAAGCCCAAAGCGTTTTCCCAATTAACCCCCCCCCCCCCCCCCCATCCTGCTTCTGAATGTTCTTCGTTTGGGCCCTAAAAAACTCTTTGGCCCATTCAACTTTCCTTTTACTTTTTGTTTTAAACATTCATAAACTAAGATTTGATTTATCTTTCTTTTTTATAATTCAAACTAATATATACCATTTTTTTATTATATATAATTTACTTAAATATATTAATTTTATTTACATTAATTCCTAATTAACAATACCTTTTTATATATAATATAATTATAATTCTATATATAATACATTATTTAAAATACACCAAAACTTTTTTATTTTATTTTCTCCTTAAAAAACACTTTTAGTTAAAATTGTGTACATCCATAAAATGATATTACATAATATAATTAAAAACTTAAAATATTTTCTTCTTTTTAAATTTTCTCCTTTGTACATAAAAAATACAAACATAAAATACATAAGAATTAGAATTATTTAAAACACTTTTTTCTTTCATTTTTTAAAACTTATTCTGATTTATACCTAAATACATAATTTTTCTTTAAGTTAATACATTCCTTTTCTTAAAAATAATTTGTGCATAAAAACAATAACACTTTAATCTCATTAAATTTTGTTTATCATATTTACAATAAATATTAAACTTTTTATCTAGGTTTAAACATCTTGTTTTATTAAAACTTTTTTTGTACATATTAAACAAAAAGATATAAAAAATACAAATTTAAATCAAACATAGATAATAATACTTGACGAATAAACAATATTTAATTGTCTCATTAAATTCACATTTCTTAACTTGTAAATAAATTACACTTACACCCACATAATACATTTTACATTGATACATTATACATTTGCTTATTTTTGTATATTCGATACATTTTCATTTGAGATCGCAATTTGATTTGGTTGTAATTATTTAAGTCTCATCCCCATTTGTAAATTCGTACCTCCACTCCCGGATACTTATTTTGTAATAGCGTAGACTTTAAATTCCCGCAATTTATCGCTTTCAAAATATACCATGGTTAGACCTAGGGTTTGTACATACATAAAAATCAAACACTAGATAACCTAATACAAAAACAAATGCATGAAATCGATACACAATCACACTTGCACCCCCTAGGGTAATCCCACATGTTGCCTTCCAAAATGGGCCATGCTTGCACGTCGAGTTTCTTTGGCAAAACAAATTCAAATGATCATAAGTCCCTCGATGACGCTTTTGAAAGTTGCCTAAAACGGAATGATCATAGTCCCTTCAAGCAAATTGCCAAAGACACTTGGCACCATTGCATTCATGGTCCATACGATGACCCGTGCCTGTCCCGTTAAAACATCCTAAACGCAAGATTGTCCACCAAATTCAAGGGTGAAACAAAATTGTTAAAAAGGGTTGAAAACATAGAGAAAACCTTTGAGTACAATAGGGGTAGACAAAACTCTTAGTTACTTGAGATCAACTTGCAAAAACACTTGCCTCCTTTTCAAAAACCACACTTCACAAACACTTTCAAAACAAACTTCCAAAAACACTTTGAAACATCTTTTCGAAAAGATACACACCGTTGTATATACTCAAACACGAGTCATTACAATGGTTGCCGAAACAAAGGCGTCTATTTCAAAACATTTTCAAAAACACACACACACACCATTTTTCAAGCAATCAAAAATCAAGGCAAGTGATCTAAAAACCAAGTAACTAAGAGCACATGGATAACCATGGATGAAAAGGGTGCTAATACCTTCCCTTTTCATAATCTACCCCCCGAACCCACGAAATATCTCAAAAAGGTTTTTCCTGTGCTTTTTTAACCTTTCCTTTAGGATAAAATAAAAAGTAAGTGGCGACTCTTGCTAAACCGAACAAGTGCAAATACAAACGCAAAACCCAAGTCAGTTCTCCCACCGTATCACAGAACTGGCGACTCTGCTGGGGAGCTAATTTAAAAGTGGGGTTACCTTAGGGTTTAGATCACCTTTACTTTCTTGCTTTGATTGACTTGATTGCTTTATCTTTTGGGTTCTTGTTTGGGTTTGTTGTAAATCCTACACCCGGATTTGGGGCACCTTTTTAGGTAAATAGCAAAAAAACTGTGAGGGAACTGTGCGGGGTATACCGACATGGTTGAAGCAGTAAGCTATGTTAGTGTGACATATTTGTGAGTACCGGTAACCCTTGAGTTCAATTAAGGAGAGTACGGGGCCGCTGAGTGATGTCGTGAAGCACTAACGAGCTCTTAGAACCTTAATTGACCATCTTAACCTTTTTAGGGGTAGTGAGATGACCGACTTTGGTGCAGTCTGAAGTTGGTAGATACTCGATACTACACTCATTGAGGGTTGTTTTCTTGGAATATTTTGGTTGCCAGTAAGTGGCTAAACCGAAACGATGAACACAGAAAACAATCCAATGATATTGAGCTCCTTAGAACCCGGTTTCTATTTTAGGACAGGATGAGCCAACTAACTTCAAGAGGGTACTTACCTACGAACCCCATGCAAGCCTGAACCTAAGGACTTGTTTGCTTTGTGTGAATATGTTTACCTGTATATACACTCATTTGCTTTTGCATACATGTACATAACATCATGACATCATACCATAGCATTTTTCACTAACCTTTTCAAGGATCTTGAGGGTCTGTTGATGCAGGGGTACGTTGAACCAGACGTCTACCAAAGGGCAAGAGGTTTCTCCTCTAACAAACTCCAATCAAAGATCAAGTGCAACAACTTGAATCAGGGGCTATGACCCACTTGACATGGTGAGCTTGATTCTAGTGGAAAGGCATCCACCGGTGCAAAGATCTCCAATCAAAGATCAAAGTTCAACCTCTAACATTTTCTTGTGTTTACCCCAAGAGATCCTTGAAAGCATGCATCCACATATCATGCATTGCATTTTGACAGTTTTTCCTTTTTCAGGTTTCCTTACTCTCATACTATTTATTTCAGTAAGAGATGGCTCTAGAAAGGTCTGTCAAAGACATCCAAGACCAGACTGCTCAGCTGCAGGAAATGTTCCTGAACTTGTCTCTGGGGCAAGAAGAAATGAAAGCTCTTCTCACAAAGGGCTTAGAGAATTCAAACAATGCCAGGAGTGATCAGCTTGCGGAGCTGCAGTTTGATCTGGCAACATTGAGGATCCAAGTGATGGGATAGTTGGTGGGCCAGATGGCTCTCATCTAAGACCTGTCTCAAAGACAAGAGGAACTCAGAGTTCTCGTCCGCCAACTGCTTCAAAACAACCAATTGGGGCAAACATCTGAGGTTGAAGAGAAAGTCACCGCTCAACCCCCAACCACTCAAGAAGACAAGGGGAAGGCTCTTCTGCTTGCTTCATGGTCATAAGCCCAAGAACAACCTCGCCAGCGTCAATGGGGTAATTGGCGTAAGCAAAATATGTCGGAAAGACAGTTCACGGAGACTGACATACCGTCATCTCTAATTCTGGAGCGCTTGTTGGAGGTCAATCTTACTGCTTTGAGGGATCCTATCCGGAACCCAAATACCTCTGCTCCTACCTATCATCCTGACGCATTTTATGTTTACCACTCCTATAGCCCGGGACATGACACCGACGACTGTTGGGCCTTGAAGAACAAGATTCAAGATCTGATCGACATTGGAGTGCTGAGGTTCATGTCAGACGGCGAGATGAAAATCTTCCGTTAAGGGTGTCCACATCTGGAGTGACAAAGCTCAAGCTGGAGGATTTTTGCTTCATTTGAATTTTCAAAGTTGTAATTTCTTTTGTTATTCAAACAATTATCTATTGATGTTAAACTCTGTTTCATTAATGCATTGCATATGTTTGTCTTGAATTCATCCATTCGTTTTCACTACTCTTATGCTTTTCTTTATGATATTTGACTCTTGATAAAAAGCTGCAAGCCTTTAGAAGGAGGATGACGAAACAATACCATAATCTCGTACAGTATGCTTTTGAACAGACCTTGCTGATGATGTACAGGCATTTCTTTCAATTCCCAAACACTTGAGTTATAAGGAAGATAATCCCTAGTCAACCCCTTCGAGCCAAAGAAGTAGGAGTTTTCTGTTCTAAACAATCAAAACCTTTGATATAAATCTGGGGCAGGGTAGTATCTCAGTTAATTCAAAAGAAAATGCACATTGAAGCCGCAAACTCTCAGTTCGTAATACAACGAACGACGAATGATAAGAAAGAGCATTCCTTTGAAATCAAAAGACAGTGGTGGTTCCCTATCACCTAGGCAGTCAATCTCTCAAAAGAGAAAAGCCCACCAAGCCAAAACCTGTAAAGGAGGCTTAAGAAAGCTGGGGCATCCCGCTGATTGTAATCTCAAAAAACGGGAACAGTCAGGCAAAAGTTAGGGATAACAAATCAAAATCAAAATAGTGAGGTCATTACCAATCCTCAGCAACATGGAAAATGTTGGGGAAAAAAGGAGATGATGATTGTCTCCCAAATTCAAACCGGTGAACCATCACCCAAAAGTCGCTCCAAACTCGAAAAGAGTGCGACGCACAATTAACTGAGCTTAGGATTTAAGAACATCACGAAGAGCGGGTGGGTACAAATATACTTTGAGCCTTTATCCTTTGTTTCCTAAACCGTGAACCAGGCCACGTTACAACCCTTCAAAGTCCTGATTGAAGCATGGGTTAGTTTGAAAGAATACTGTTACCAAAGGTATCCTGACTCCTGTAAGGCTTTGCTCTAAAATCTTGTGTTGACTTGTCTTATAAAAAAAAGTTTTTGCTGAAAAACGCATTTTTCAAAACTTCGAGACAAACATAAACTTTGCATGGCCTGAATATCACTGTTTGCATTTGACTATTTGTTTGGCAGCGAAGAAATTCATACAGCGAATGTTTGGAGGAACGAAAACTCTCTCAGTGAGTAAAATCACTTCAAAAGGATGACACTTCTGTGATCGGTGGATCTGGAACTGACTGTTTAACGCTGGTTAGCGAAATGTCGCGGAAGCAAGAGTCGCCACCGTCTTTTATTTTCTCCAAATGGAAAGGACAAAAGCACAGAAAAATTCCTTATAGAGATTGCTCTCGGTTCGGGAGGTAGATTATAGAAAGGGAAGGTGTTAGCACCCTTTCTATCCATGGTTATCCATGGGCTCTTAGATACTTGCTCATTGTGTTTTCAAAAATTGTTTGTTTGCTTTTCAACTGTGGGTTTAAAAAAGTTTCTTTGAAAATTTCAGTTCGACTCTTGTATCAGTCCTCAAGAGTGTTTGAAAAGTTGCTTTCGAAAGCTTTTTGAAAAGGTGTCGGTGTGAAAAGTATTTTTGATTTTTTTTTAGATTAGAGCAAGTATCTAGAGTCGTCTATCTACCCTAAGGAATTCGTCTGTGTAAATGTCCTTAAAGTAGTGCCATCCCACCATTGAGAGGTAGGTAGCACCACCGTTGGAGGTGTTCGGGTCAATTCGAGTTTTGGGACGGTGTGGTCACCGAGCAAAGGTAAGATACCTTAGGAGCTACCCTTATGCCATTGATCTTTTATTCCGAGGCAACCATTCCGAGGCAACTTTTCCGAGGCAACCAGATCAATGGGCCATAAGGACTCACTAAGACGTCCTATAGTCGACGACCACGTTTCGAGGGACAAGGCAACAGTGTGGTCACTAGAGCAATAGGAAGATACCTTAGAAGCTACCCTCATGCCATGTTCATGGACATGAGGACTTACTAAAACATCCTCTACTCGACGACCACCTTTCGAGGGGCAAGGCAACAGTGAGGCGTACCCTAGGGATGGTGTGTGATTTGTGTGTCATGTTCATTTATTTTTGTCTTGTCATATATTGGTGATCTACGCGTTGCTTTTATTTTGACATTCATTCTTTCATGCGATAGTTAACAGTTAAGAGTTGCGGGAACATAAAAATCCTACGCTATTACAAAGGCGCGGGTCCACATCGCCAAATTTAATCCAGGACCCGATTTGAAATAAAATAAAGATGCGGAAAAGATAAACATCTAATTAAGCTATTACATGGCTTTGGGAGAATTACATGAATATTCACAAAAAGAAATAAAAAGGCGAAGAGAATTGAAATCGGGGATGCGAGGGCGTTGGACCCTTTTTAAAGAAATTGAATTAAAATTACGAAATTAATTAAATTAAATGTGAAAGGAAATTATTTTTGAGTATTTTTTGTATTTATGGATTTTAATGAGAATTAATGGAATTAAAACCTAATTCTAACTATTTTTATTTTATTTAAAAAAAACATGTTAAAATTGAATCTAAAATTAACCTAATTATTTACATGGCAATTTGTTTACAAAAATAATATTTAATAATTAATTATGGTGAAAAAGAAAAAAAAGATAAAAGCATCTAAAACCCTAATTCTACATTTTTAGTTTATTACAAAAACGTTAAAATTTAAACCTAGAATTAACTAAATTAATTAATGAGATTTATTTACAAATTAACATTAAATAAAATATATTTTTATTTTTGTCCTTCTGCTTTTTTTTATTATTTTTTTATATTAAAGAAAATATTGATTTAAAGAATTAAACTAAAACTAATTAAAACAAATAAAAATAGAAAAATATAAAGAGAATGAAAAAGCAAACCAATGGGGGGTGTTGACCCCAATTTGGAGGTTAGGTTGTAGCAATCAGGCCCAATGATTTGAGGCCTTTGGTTGACTTTTCAGCGCGCGTGTGGCACATCTGACTTATGCACATGGTGGTCTCCAGATCCAGGCCCTTGGATTGATATCAGTGGGCGCGTGGCAGACACAGGCAAGAGGACGCATGGTAGGCCTGAGGATTGAAACTGCATGGAATTATATTGAAACAAAATACATTGAGAAAGTGAGGGGACCTGGGAATCGAACCCAGGTCCCAAAGCTTGCCAACACAACATTCCACCAACTGAGCTGCTTCAACGCGTTGTATATAGAATAAAGCATAAATAATATAAAAGAAAATTGGTGTTAGTGACATAGAAACAAAAAAACGCACGCTGGAATTCAAATTGTCCAATCATGTCTTGCCACCTGATCTTCTTCTTCGTTGTCCCTGAAACAAAAAAAGAAGTAGCGGGGGTTTTAAACCCCCCCAAAACACAGTCTTTTCAAAAATAGAGAATAGCCCGTGTGGCCATATAAATTGGGCGCGACTGGTGTATTGAATTCGTCTAAGCGTCCTGATTCTAGCCATGGTACTGGGGTGTCTTGATTTTACAGTATGTGTAAATGCCCAATTTGAAACTTGAGAAACCCTAAAACATTCCAATGGCAATTTTCGCTACAAGCATTGTTAGTCAAATTAAAGGTTACCATTAGTCTCAGGACCTTCATATTAGTCTAAATCAACATTCAAAATGTATCAAAAATGTATGCATATTAGAATACGATTATGGAAAAGTTTTGAGAAAGTTTGACACCCATATACCAATTCTGGAGGCGTGGGGACTGGAAAACGATTCAGAAAGCTTCCTTGATGCTTTGGCAAGCTATTGGGATTGTTACTTTTCTTTGAATTGTGCTAGAAGGCAGTTTTCAATTTTCAGATTTCTTGACAAAAATGCAAAGTTCTTGTTCAGCTTTGGGCGCAGCTTTCAGGTCCTGAGCTTTAGGGTTTGCATCAGTATATGTATGGGAACGGATTAGGGTTGAAATCAAGTCCAAAAGATCAATGCATTGATGTATGGAATATTTGATTTTCCATGAATATTTTCCAAATCTTTTTCATGTGATTTTGATTCCAATCATGGCCAACCTTTCCAATTTTGGTGTGCACGAATCTTGAATAGCCAATGGGAGCAAATGCTGCATAAAAAGATTCACATACATTTGTTTTAGTATTTTTTTCATATTTTATTTAATTAAATGAATTATTAGTGATTAAAAATTCAAATAAAATAATAAAAATGATGAAATAAATCCCCTTTGGTCCAAATGGTCGTGCATAGCCTTTGAATGATGAATCTTGGAAGAAAATGTGGCCCATTAGCAATTTTGAGGCATTTGAAGTAAAGTTGACTTTTCAAAATTCCCAAAAATTTCCCAACTTCCACAAGGCATATCTTGCTCAATTTTTAAGCTTTGATCATGTTCTTGGACATTTTGGAAAGGTCTTGAAATCCTCTAACCAATGTATTTGGTCCCATATCATTTTGATTTACCAATCTCAAGTTATGGTCTTTGACTTAAAGTCCCTTTTTGTTGACTTTTGAAAATGACCTATAATGTTGAAATTGATAACTTTTTATGAGAGAATTTCTTGGACTTGGAGTGTGAAGAGGAGTTGTAGGAAATGTCTTTCTCTTAAAAATGAGCTTTGGATGGAATTTTTCTGATAAACCATGTGGAAGTTATGCCTTAGTCAAGTTACAGTTGACTTTTTCAACTGTCCAAATATGGAAACTTTTGCATCTTGAGACCTTTTGAGCCATACCTTGAAAATCATGATCAAGCATTGATCAAATGATGTTTGTGGCTTCAAAATAAGATGTTGACCAAAAATTTGAACTTTTGACTGTCAAATGACCATTTTGCCCCTGTAGTGGACTGTAGGGCAATTAGGGTTTTTGACTGTGCAATTTTGTGCTGTAAGTCTTCAATCTTGGTATGAGGATGCTTGACCATGTTTATAGGCATGTGGGACTTGATTGGACCCTTGGAAACTTCATTTTCTTTGTCAGAACTAAAACCCTAGTTTTTGACTGTTAGGAGGCCCTTGAACTGTGCAACCCATGGGGGGATTTTGAAGCATGCTCTTTACAAATCTTGAAGAATATGGGAGGGCAAATTTTGGGGTACAACAGTTGCCCCTGTTCAATCTTCTTAGACCTGAGGATGCAGATTGGCTGACGTGCCTTTTGTAATCCGAAGGTGGAAGATGATTGAACACTAGAGTGCCCAGAAATTTGCGCTCATATAGTAGTGTGATGGTGGGAATGGGCTTATAGATACCATTTGGAGATCGATGGGTGGGATGATGGGCTTATAGATGCCATGCTGAGAGGTGATGGATAAGTGGATGGGCTTATAGATGCCATCTGGATGTCGATCGCGTAAGAGGTTCCTTAGCGAGAATTTGCGTACCTGAAAAAGAAAATGAGTACCTGGCCCGTTACAGGAGTTGGTCTTCAAACTCTTTGTATAGAGGTGTCCTGACTGGTTACAGGAGCGGAATCTGGAGCTTCAAAAGGTGATGAATGAACCAGGGATGGTTACTACCTCAACGGGACGGTGATAGAACCTTGGACGATTACTACCTCAACAGGAACGCTGAGAGAACCTTGGATGACTTCAACCTCAACAGTAACGCTGAGAGAATCTTGGGCGACTTCAACCTCAACAGTAACGCTGAGAGAATCTTGGGCGACTTCAACCTCAACAGTAACGCTGAGAGAATCTTGGGCGACTTCAACCTCAACAGTAACGCTGAGAGAATCTTGGATGTCTTCAACTGGATAAGAAACAGGGAGATCTTAGGGGCGATCTGACTGAACCAGAGAAGGCCTTTGACTGGATAAGAAACAGAAAAATCTTAGAGTCGATTTAACTGAACCGGTCTAGGTCTTGAAATCTTCAACTGGATAAGAAACAGGGAGATCTTAGGGTCGATCTGACTGAACCAGAGAAGGCCTTTGACTGGATAAGAAACAGAAAAATCTTAGGGTCGATTTAACTGAACCGGTCTAGGTCTTGAAATCTTCAACTGGATAAGAAACAGGGAGATCTTAAGGTCGATCTGACTGAACCAGAGAAGGCCTTTGACTGGATAAGAAACAGAAAAATCTTAGGGTCGATTTAACTGAACCGGTCAAGGTCTTGAAATATAGCTGAGAACTTAACTGGATCTTTCCTGAAAGGTAAAGGTCAGTTATATGCAAGGCATGATATGAATCAAGCAATGATGTTCTCCACATAAATGAGATTTGTAAGATATGATGCGTATATGCATGCTATAATGTATGGAAATGCGATGTTTATGAATGTATGTTTGTCTTAGGAAAATAAATCCTTGACGGGTGCCAGGAAGTCACTCCTGGGCTGATGTTTGAAGAGAGAATATCTGCTTCCGCTGGGGATGATAGTTGCAAGAATACCGGTAGGAGAAGATAACTCCGTTGGGGAATAACTTGGCGAATGGATTACTCTGCAGGGAGAAAAGTACTCTAGTGATCTTGTTGGGGAGCCATACTCTGTGGGGAGAGATGTACTTTGCAGAAACGTTGATGGTAACTTCGCTGGGGATACCATTGTTGTCTTGGAAGTGTTGATAGACTTTGCTGGGGATAAGAAGACTTTACCGAGGACGATCTTCTCATGGCTTTTGGCTGAGGATAACCCAGTTATATCCTGGTAGGGAAATAACCTTTGAATAAAGCCGGGAGACACGTTCGTGCTCTACGGGGATAAGCTTCCAGAATCTACTGGGGATAAGCTTACTGCTTGGGGAGATGGATTCCAACTTTCCTGGGGAAACTGGATTGGACTCTCCTGGGGAAGTTTTGAACTGTATCGGGGAAGTGACTCCATTGAATGTTTGATATGCCGCCGGGGAACAATCTTTAGACCAAGACTGTCGGGGATGCTTGTGAAGAATGCATGCATATTGTTGGGGAATGTTGAGCTCTGCTGGAGGATACCCAACTTCCTTAAGGCTGATAGTATAGCTTTGCTTGGGGAGAGTGCACTGACTTGCTGGCTCACTCTCTGGGGAATTAAGATGTGCTGGTTACGTTCTTTAGCTGAACTTACCTTGGTACTTTAGAGGACGGAACAATTAGATCGCTTAGACCACTCTTTATTGCCCCTGTTTCTAATGTTACCTGTAACTAATCCTTTGTTTCGTATGCAAATATTCATGAGTGAGCAAATTATTGTCAATGCATATATCACAAATTAAACCTTGGACGTTCTTCGCAAAACAAAACAGAAAAGAAAAAGAAAAAGACAAATGGCAATTTGAGCTGAAAAGTATATTTTTGTATTGATTTTGAATTTGCCTGTAAATAGGCGTTTACGTACAAGAGGCTGACGTCCTAGTAAGAGAACGCCGCCGAACAAAAGAGTTTTAAGAGAAAATAAAACAGCTGTGTGAAATGAATAATCCACTGGGTTTCAACTCTGCTATCGCCTTTATGTCTCCGAGCGTCTCATCACTTGATGACCTTAGTTGAAGATTAAGCTGACTGATCGATGCCGTCTGAACTTGATATAGATACCGGATTCTGGATGCAGAGTGATCCAATGAGACATAGTATTACGCTTTATCCCTAACTTTTGCCTGGACCGCCCTTTCGGGTTTTCAGTCCACTGGGATACCCATTTTTGCCCAAGCCGCCTTTTCAGGTTTTCGACTTGCCGGGTGTACAGATTTTTTTTATTTCATCCCTTCATTTTGCCCGAACCCTTTTGGTTCGCCGGGAAGCCCTAATTTTTGCCTAGGCATGTCAGCCTAGCGGGTCTTTTTTCATGCGTAGTATCTTTTTACTATGTCTGCATTAGCGGGGTGAGGAAGGTCGTCACCATCCATGTTGGTTAGAATCATGGCTCCTCCTGAGAACACATGTTTAACCACAAATGGCCCTTCATACGTAGGGGTCCATTTGCCCCTTGGATCACTCTGAGGAAGGATGATTCGCTTGATTACCAGATCCCCAACTTGATACTCTTGTGGTCTGACCTTTTTGTTAAATGCCCTGATCATCCGTTTTTGGTACGTCTGACCATGACAAATAGCAGCAAGTCTCTTTTCGTCAATAAGGTTTAGCTGATCAAGTCGTGTCTGGATCCAATCATCTTTGTTCAGATCTGCATCCTTCATTATCCTAAGAGAGGGTATCTGCGCTTCGATCGGTAAGACTGCCTCCATACCATAGACCAAGGAGAAAGGTGTTGCCCCGGTTGACGTCCTGGCTGAGGTACGGTACCCATTTAGAGCGAACGGTAACATCTCGTGCCAATCTTTATAAGTCACTGTCATCTTCTGCACGATTTTCTTAATGTTCTTATTTGCTGCTTCTACAGCCCCATTCATCTTCGGTCTGTAAGGAGAAGAGTTGTGGTGCTGTATCTTAAACTGTTCGCAGAGCTCAGTGATCATCTTGTTATTAAGATTGGTACCGTTGTCAGTAATGATCCTTTCTGGGACGCCGTACCGGCAGATCAGGTTGTGCCGAATGAACCGTGCCACAACAGTCTTGGTTACCGTAGCGTAGGAAGCTGCTTCAACCCACTTCGTGAAGTAATCAATCGCTACCAGGATGAAGCGATGCCCATTGGATGCCGTAGGTTTAATCTCACCGATCATATTTATGCCCCACATTGCAAACGGCCAAGGCGCAGTCAGAACATTCAGAGGAACTGGAGGAACATGCACCTTATCTGCATAAATCTGGCATTTATGGCATGTCCGAGAGTGCTGGTAACAGTCGGCTTCCATTGTGGACCAGAAATACCCTGCCCGAAGGATCTTCTTTGCCATAGTGTGTCCACTGGAATGTGTTCCGAAGGTCCCTTCATGTAGCTCTTCCATAATCCTTTCTGCTTCTGTCTTGTCCACACAACGCAGTAAGGTCGAATCATGGTTTCGCTTGTACAGGATGTCGTTGCTAAGGAAGAACTTGGCTGCGAATCTTCTCAGAAACTTCTTATCGTTGACAGATGCACCTTCAGGGTATTCCTGAGCTTCCAAGTATCTCTTCACCTCATGGTACCAAGGCTTCTCAGTCACCAATTCAGTCTCGAGATCACAACAGTGTGCCGGTTCGTCCAATTTCCAGATGATGATCCGGGGAGCCTCATTGTCCCATTTAACCTTGAACATAGAAGACATCGTAGCTAACGCGTCCGCCAACTGATTCTCCTCTCTTGGAAAGTGTTCAAAGGTTATCTCTGTGAAGTGGGGGATCAAGGTCAACACACATTCTCTGTAAGGAATAAGATTCGGATGTTTCGTATCCCACTCCCCTTTGATCTGATTGATCACGAGAGTGGAATCTCCGAAGACACTCAGAAACTTGATCCTTAGGTTGATCGCAGCTTGAAGACCCATGATGCATGCCTCATACTCCACCATGTTGTTGGTGCAGTTGAAACATAGTCGGGCAGTGAGTGGAGTATGAGTGCCTTGAGGAGATATGATCACAGCGCCGATGTCGTTACCCAAAGCGTTTGAGGCTCCGTCAAAGTGCATAGACCATCGGGATCCTTCCTCAGGTCCTTCATCTGGTCCAGGTACTTCACAATCAGTCACTATCATGATACTCTCGTCTGGAAACTCGAAGTTCATTGACTGATAGTCGTCTACTGCCTGATGTGCCAAGTGGTCTGCCAATACACTTCCCTTGATGGCTTTCTGGGTCGTGTACTGGATGTCGTATTCTGTCAAGATCATTTGCCATCTTGATATTCTCCCAGACAGAGCAGGCTTTTCAAATATGTACTTTATAGGATCCATCTTTGAGATCAACAAGGTAGTGTGAGTCAACATATACTGTCTCAGCCGGCGAGCAGCCCATACCAAAGCGCAATAAGTTTTCTCAAGTAGTGAGTATCGGGTCTCACAGTCGGTAAACTTTTTGCTAAGGTAATAAATGGCATGCTCTTTTCGGCCAGACTCGTCATGCTGCCCCAGCACACACCCCATTGAGTTGTCAAGCATTGTTAGGTATAGTATCAGAGGTCTCCCTTCAACCGGTGGCATAAGGATGGGTGGTTCTTGGAGATACTCCTTGATTCTGTCAAAAGCAGCCTGACATTTATCATTCCAACGTACTACCTGATCTTTCTTCAGCAGCTTGAAGATTGGCTCACAAGTAGCAGTTAGATGTGAGATGAACCGAGCAATGTAATTCAGGCGTCCTAAAAAGCCTCTGACCTCTTTCTCTGTCTTAGGAACTGGCATCTCTTGAATGGCTTTAACCTTGGCAGGGTCCACTTGAATACCCTTATCACTTACAACGAAGCCTAGCAACTTTCCAGATCTTACCCCGAAGGTGCACTTGTTCGGGTTCAACCTCAGCTTGTACAACTTCAGACGGTCAAACAATTTCTGCAGATGATCTAGGTGTTCTTCCTCAATTTGGGACCTTGCGATCATGTCGTCGACATACACTTCTATCTCATTATGGATCATGTCATGAAATAAAGCAACCATGGCACGTTGGTAGGTTGCCCCAGCATTTTTTAGTCCAAAAGGCATGACCTTGTAGCAGAAGGTGCCCCACTGAGTAACAAAGGTAGTCTTCTCCATGTCTTCAGGAGCCATCTTGATCTGATTGTAACCTGAAAAGCCATCCATGAACGAGAACACCTTGTGCTGAGCCGTATTATCAACTAGGACATCAATGTGAGGTAGGGGGAAGTCATCTTTGGGGCTGGCCCTGTTCAGATCCCTGTAATCAACACACATTCTGACCTTACCATCCTTCTTCGGTACCGGCACCACATTAGCAACCCACTGAGGGTAAGAAGTCACTGCAAGAAACCCGGCATCAAATTGTTTCATAACCTCGGCTTTGATCTTCTTAGACATCTCTGGACGCATACGGCGGACTTTTTGCTTAACCGGAGGGCAGTCTTCCTTGGTAGGCAAATGATGGACCACAATGTCAGTATCCAAACCGGGCATGTCTTCATAGGACCAGGCAAAGATCTCCACATAATCATGTAACATTTGAGTCAACCGTTGCTTCACACTGAGCTCTAGGTTGGCACCAATCTTTACCTCCTTCCTGTCCGTCTCAATACCCAGATTTATCGTCTCCACTGGCTCTTCGTGTGGTTGAATTGCCCTCTCTTCCTGAAGTAACAGTCTTGCAAGTTCGCCAGGCACTTCACAATCATCTTCACCTTCGTCTTCAGCTAAGTTGATCAGATTTTCGAAGTCATAACTGGCAGTAGCAGAGTCGTTACCAGTGAGATCCAGAGTGGATTGAAACCTGTATGAGTGAGTGTGTGTAAATACAGCTGTTTTGCAATATATAAAGAAAGGAAAGAAATAAAAGGAGCATAAGATTTGAAATGCGAGAAAACGTCCAAGGTCTTTATTCATGATATATGAAATGACAATTTAATATACCCTCACAAATGGAGCCACGGTGCCCCGGGTAAGACACCGGGCCATAGAGTTTTAATCATTGTTTATTACAAATAACAAAACAAAGGAGTTTATTACTGCGTAACGAAAGTAACAGGAGTATGATCCTTAGCAGTCCAATTGGTCAATCCACCATCAGTCGTCGGGTAGATCCAGCTTTCAAACTCTGACTCTTCCACTTCATCTTCGTCCCCAACAGCACTCACTCCTGGATTGGTAATGAGTACAGGAGGTCTTCTGGTCTTTGCCTTGCGCATAGCCTTCTGACCCTCTGCAGTAAAACCCAGTCCAAACTTGTCAGTTTTAGGTGTAAAATCAGGGAGCCTGCCCCAGTTAGCACATTCACCTTTCTTGATCACAGCCCGGGCATCCTTCAAGGAAGCCATCTTCAAAGGAACATCCTCTTTGACCACTGTTTCCGCTGCTGCCAATGTTGGAGGTACCTCCTCGAAATGCTGAAAGGGGGTTTCAATAAACTCCCCGTCCATCTCAATATACCTGAAAGAATTCAAAAGGCTCACCATATACTCCTCCTCTCCCTGCACGGTGACAATCTTCCCTCTGACGGGATACTTGAGTTTCTGGTGCAGGGTAGAGGTCACTGCCCCAGCTTTGTGGATCCAAGGTCGACCGAGTAGACATGAATATGATGGACGGATATCCATCACATAGAAAGTAGAGTCAAACACCTGAGAACCCACACGAATAGGAATGTCCACCTCTCCATGGACCATCCTCTTGGAACCGTCAAAGGCTCTAACGATGATGTTGCTAGGTTTCAGCTCCAGGCCCTCACAATCCAACCGGTCCAAGGCCTTCTTGGGTAGCACATTTAGGGAAGAACCAGTGTCCACCAACACGTGCGCAAGAGTAGTGCCCCTGCATTCAATAGAGACATGCAGGGCGTCATTGTGGTCCTTTCCCTTAGCAGTAAGGTCAGCATCTGAGAAACCCAAACCATTGTCCGCTGTCAGATTTGCTACGCAATCAGTAAACTGGACTGCAGATGTCTCCTGTGGCACATGGGCCGTCTTGAGGAATGAAATCAGGGCCTTAGCATGGGCCTCTGAGCACAGTAGCAAGGAGAGCATGGAGATCTTGGAGGGTGTATGCCCCAGCTGCTCGACAACATTAAAGTCACTCTTCTTGATTATTTTTAGAATTTCCTCCATCTCTTGTTGGGAGGCCTCAGCAGTCACAGATTTTGGCGCCTCCATCCGGGCAGGCTCATCTTCAATCCCTTTGCCCCGAGCATTAGATGACTCGGCAGCAGGGGACACAACTTGATCAGAACTGGGAACAGGTACACTTGTAGGTGTTATAGTGAGGGGTCTTTGAATAGTTGGTGGTGCAATGTCAGGTGAGAAGAGCCTGCCACTGCGGGTAACTTTTGCTGGACCAGTGATATTGCTGATGCTGGTGCCAGTGTTGAACTCTTGCTTGATTCCATGTACATACACATCTGCCCCATAGTGCCATGGGACAGCCTTCTCAGATTCATAGGGGAGAGGCCCTGGAACAGTAATCACAATGGGTGCGACCGTCATGATTTTAACTGGCTTCCTTGGGAGAGCCTTGATCGGATCATTAAAGATTGTAACAACAGAAACTTCTTCCACCGGAAAAAACTGAACAGCAGTCTTCTTGAACAGAATCTCTTTGTTGTCCATCAGGCTTTGGATGCCCAACTTCAGCAAAGGACAACCAGAAAGGGAAACAGCACAGAAAAGGCAACCTTCACTACAACCCGGAAATAAACCGGCCAGCAGTAGGTTCCTCTTAACGGTCATCAAAGGAGTAGCTACATCATTCACAGAAACGGCATACACATCTTCCTCAACGGCATTCACTCCATGCTGGGGCATAGGAGCAGTCACCACATTTGGCCTCTCAGGCGCTTCAAACTGTATCTCTTTTGCGTCAATAAGGTCTTGCACCTTATTCCTTAAGGCCCAACAGTCATCCGTGGAGTGCCCCTGGCTATCGGAGTGATAAGCACAGCGGGCATTTGGATTGTATTTGGGAGAGGCAGTATTTACAACCTTCGGGGCCTCTCTAACAGTCACCAAATTGGTGGATAGCAACTGTGGCAAGATTTGCGATAGGGTCATACTCAAACGGGTAAACTCTCTCCTGGGTCTTTCAGCCCTTTGAGGATTGGTTTGCCGAGGAGCGGCAACAGGTTTAGCAATCATCACCGCGTTGACAGATTGGCGGCGCTCAGGTTTCTCTTGTCTTCTAGGCCCATATACAGCACTGGCCTCTTTCTTAAAGGGTTTCTTCTCAGAGCTTGTAGATGCACCCTTCTGAATTTTGCCAGATTTCATTCCAGCCTCTATTCTCTCTCCAGTCAGAATAAGATCAGTAAACCCTGCAGATGAGTTACCGATAAGATGGTTGAAAAATGGCCCAGATAGGGTCCCCAAGAACATGTCTACCAACTCCTGGTCAGTTAACGGAGGCTGCACCCTGCTAGCCAGATCCCTCCACTTCTGTGCATA
The DNA here is from genome assembly GCA_948472305.1 of Vicia faba. NCBI lineage: Eukaryota > Viridiplantae > Streptophyta > Magnoliopsida > Fabales > Fabaceae > Vicia > Vicia faba. Next base: position 1,631,709,675 of record OX451739.1, on the reverse strand, counting down.
TTCTTTAAAACCTTCACTTGACCCTAGCGACATACCCTGGAGTTGGGTACGTGTAGGGGCAAGGTCGGCATTATATTGATACTGCTTGTAAAAAGCAGTAGCCAACTCCTCCCAGTTACGAACCTTGGTCCCATCCAGCTGATAGAACCATTCGAGATGAGTCCCTGAAAGACTCTCCTGGAAGAAGTGGATCCACAAATTCTTGTCCACTGAGTATGGTTGAATCTTCCGCACATAAGACCTGAGGTGTAGCTTGGGACAAGACGCCCCGTCATATTTGGTGAAGGATGGTGCCTTAAACTTGTGAGGAATAATCACACTAGTAGACAAACCCAAGTCTCTGAAATCCATCCCAGGCACTTGTTGGATCTCCATTGCATTCAGTCTGTCCTCCAACTGCTTATACCGGTCTTCAGCCGGAGGATACTGTTCCTCATTAAAGTCAGTCTCGTTGTCAGAGACTATTGGACTTGGAGCCCCTCCCCCCTGGGGGTTACTCTTGCCTATAGAAGAACCAGCCTCTTCATTCTGCAGAGTGTTGCCAAACCTTCGGCCCGAGTTGAAAAGAACAGTTCTCTTCTTCTTATTCTTCTCCTTCTTCAGGAGCAAAGCCTTCAGCTCTTCTTGGCCCTGAGCCAAACCCATGATTAGTTCCTGAAATTGCGCGTTCTGCGCCTGAAGAGCCTTGATAGACATCTCGGTTGATGATGAGTCAGGATTCATGATGCTGAAATAAACAGCGAAGAACAGTAAGCAACCTAAAAAAGAAGAAAACCTGTTATGCACATGATGAATGATATGTGTTTATGCAATGCATTCAAGGGTTCGAAAGTTCAAGTTTGTTGTAGCCAAAAAAGGAACACACGTTATTATTAAGGAAACAATTGTTTGGTACATCAAAGCCTCATGGGCAAAATAATATAAAAGCAAATTAATCCCAAAAGACATTACGCATCCTCTTTGGAGCTATGTAGGTGTTGAGATTCCTCTCCTCATGCAATAGGCGGGTGAGCTCCAAGACCTTCTTTTCACTAGCATGTAGACTGGTCCCAAGAGAATTCCGTTCTTCCTTAAGCAGGATCCAGCTCTTCTGCATCTCTTTCCAGGACGTGGGCATGTCAGGATGTTGAATAGTGTAGGACACCTCTCCTTCCAAGACTGGATCTTTGATTACAAGGAGCATATGAGGATAAGGCATTACTAACTTCTGGGAGCGGGCGCGTACCCACTTGAGATAAGGTTCCAACGGGATGGAGTTCCTGTGCCCCAGTGTCTTACTGTCTATCCTACTTGGCATCCTCCACGCTCTGATAAATCTCTGGCGAAGTCCTTGTGCATCGTTGTCGAAGTCAAAAACTATGTCAGGAATTAACATGTCATGAGGGCCATCCCTCCGAGCATAACCAAATTGTCTCCAAGCCAGGCATGGGTTGTAAGTAATACCTCCTCTGATTCCAAGTAAAGGAACATTAGGGTACTCCCCGCAACGATCAATGATAGTGACATCCTCTCTGGACCGAGGGCACCAATGTATATCTGCATGTGTAAGAGTCATCAACCGTTGTGACCATCTCAAACCCCGCTCGTTCTTCAAAACTGATTGTGGAAGGTGCGAAATAAACCACCTTCCCAGGAGAGGAGTGCAGCACATAAGGACACCTCTTTTTCTCATGGTTCGAGTGTAACATGAGTGAAGGATGTCCCCCAGCAACGTAGGTATAGGATTCCTGGACATGAAGATCTGGACAGCACTGATATCTATAAGCTGATCTGGGTTAGGGAACAACACCAAACCATAGACAAGGAGGGCCACAACTTCTTCAAAAGCTTGTAAGTCAAGGGAGTTCCAACATTCTTGGGCCTTCTCAAATAGGAACCTGGCTAAGAATCCTTTGATACCACTTCTAACTTCCCAATGTCCCTTGATGTCAGATGGTTGTAGGTGTAATGCTTTAGCAATCTCTTCAAGCTTGGGTTCCTTTTCCGTACCGTTGTAGGGTAGTTGATCAAGGATAGGGACCTTCAGAAGCCGGGAGAACTCTTCCAATGTAGGTACCAGCTGATAATCCAGGAAAGTGAAACAGTGATGCAGAGGGTCAAAGAACTGGAACAGGACCTTTATCATATCTTCCTCAATGTTGGTGTTGACCAAGCTGATGAGTCTTCCATGCCTCTCACTGAAAGAAGAGCTCTCGGGAATCCTGGATATAAGCTCCTTAAGCTGAGGAGGGATCCTTACAAGGCTGATCTGAATTGTCTTTCTGCGACCAGTTTCCATGTCCTACAAAACAAGAACAAAGATGAAGATTCGAACCCCTGAAATGGTTAGTCAATGCATATGATGCTGTATGATGTCATGATGTTATGATTAAACACACCACAAATATTCACAAGGGCAAACATGATAAAGCACACAAGTCACACAAGACAAGCCCTTAGAGTTTAGGCCAGCATGGGGTCTGGGTATTACCCTCTTGAAGTTGGTGGGCTCAACCTGTCCTATCAGAAGTAATCGGGTTCTAAGGGTCCCAATATCACTGGATTGCTTTCATTGTTCATCGTTTCGATTTAGCCACTGAACTGGCGACCGAAATATTCCAAGAAAACAACCCTCAATTGAGTGTAGTATCGAGTATCAACCAACCTCGGACTGCACCAAAGTCAGTTATCTCACTACCCTAAAGAGGCCAAGATGGTTCAATTAAGGTTCCTAAGGTCTGTTGATGCTTCATGACACCACGCGGAGGCCCCGTACTCTCCTTGACTGAACTCAAGGGTTACCGGTACACACCAAAGTGCCACATCAACGTAGCAGACTGCTTCAACCATGTCGGTATACCCCGCACAGTTCCCTCACAGCCTTGTTGCTACTTTCTAAGAAGGTATCCCCCAGATCCGGGTTAGGATCTATAGAACTCCCATTTTCCATACACTTCCACTTGGAATTTCAATTTGCACTTCAAAGATGGATTGTAGTACACATTCCAAGCTTTCCAAAATGTCCAAGAACTTCTCAAACAACCTCATGGTTAGAGAGAATCGAATTTCACAATATAGCAAAAAACCACTTTGTTCATGACCAAGCTCCATGCTCATAACTTTGCAAATTTGAACTCAGCATGCTTTAGGCTAGATTACAGGTCCTTAAACCAAGTTGCACTCAATAATTTAATGCATATTCATTGTGTTAAGGTGTTATTCTATGAGTTTGAACATTGTATAAAAGTTTAATCCCAAACTAGATAAAGCAAATTAACCATTTTGGTAAAAAGTAGCTTTATGTCAATTTTGAAATCCAACAAGTACATTGCAAATCTGAATGGCACAAGTTTATGAACATAACACACTGATCAAGGAGGGATTATGCAGCACATTAGGGGCCCTCTACATGCCTAGGATCACAAGTTGCATTTTGTTGCTTAAGTGTGAAGAAAAGTCCCATAACTCATAACAACTCTGATATCAGCATAGAGACACAAGAACAAACTTATCAAACATACTCAGCATATCCCAACCAAGCTAACACACGACCTTGGCACCTCTCAAACACCCTCCATCTCAGAAACACCATCAAACTGCTCAAACAGAGCAACCCCTGCAGATTGAGTGCCATCTCTCAATCCCTCCAAGCTTTCTGACCCAAACTTGTTCCTCTACCTTCCATACAACCTATGCAAGCTATCCAGAAGCTAAGGCACGATCTGTAATTGCTCTAACCACTTCCACCATTTTCTCATTTTTGACTTGCAGGTTAAATTCTATAGCTTGATTCAGAAGCTTTCAAGACAAAGTAAGCATTGGAATAGTATCCCTGAACCTCAAGGAAGCTTTTCCAATCACCACCTTGCACTGAAAGTTCCTACATCTCCAGATAGAAGTTCAACTGAATAGGTAAAAGTTTGAATTCGTATCTCTCTTATTATGCATCATTAGTCTTAAGTTTGTGAAGAAATAATGTCATACTCATACCCCTGAACATGTCCATGTCTTTACTTTTCATTTCTTTTGCCTGAGTAGAGAGAATTTAGAGTTTGAAAATGACAGAAAACTTAGGTTAAGATTTGGGATCACTAAAATTCTCTCTCATTTTTTAGAGTTAGGAGATGTTCTTTACATATTTGGAATCGTGGTTTCATGCTTAACATCTTTTGTGTTGGAAGTTTGTTCAAAAAATCAAAGAATCAGGATTTCAAACAAAGCTTGCAGGCGCGCGTTTTGTTGTACAGAGGTTGAAGAAGAAGTGGTCTGGGCTGGGCCTGGAACTATTTTCTTTTCACACCCTATTTCCATGTTCATACCCCCCAAGCCCATTTGCTTTATTTTTAATGATTTTTGACATTTTCTTTTTTTATTTGATTCATTTATTTTTTCTCAGCATATTAAAATTTTGAAAATATTTTTCTCATCATTTTTTGATTTTATTTGGTATTTATTTGATTTTTTTTTATTTATACATAAATGAATATATATTATTATTTAGAATAAATAGAAAAAATAGTGTAAATACATTTTCATTTTCATTTTTATTTTATATTACCCTCTGAAAATAGTTCATATAAAAAAAAAATACTATTTTCTGAAAATATTAAATATTATTATTATTTATCCATAATACATATTTAAAATAATGTAAATATAAATACATATTTATTAATATACTTAGAATAAAATATCAAATAATGTACATATTTTATTTTTTAATATTTAATACTAAAAAATGCCTTTTTACAAATATACCATATTTTATTTTATTTTTGTATGTAAATAATAAATATTATGTGAATTAATTAATTAATATACATTTTGATTAAAATTAGGGTTTTTGCCCTAAAATATGAAAATACTCCAAAAAAATACCCTTTTTATTTTCTTATTTTATTTTACATAAACAACATTTTTCTCATACATATAAAAACTTACTTTTTGCATTTTGCATATTTATCTCATTTCTATTTAATTATGCAATTAAATTACCTTGTAAATATTCAAAGCAAATGATGTAATAGCTTAGATTTAAATTCTTGTCTAAATATCCCCCATTTGAACATTGTACCCCCCTCCCTGTATTATTGTGATGTAATAGCGTAGGAATTTAAATTTCGCACTTTTATCGCTTTCTAACATACTATGCTAGAATTAGGGTTTTGTATGCGAATAAAAATGAACAAAAATAGTTGGACCTAATACAAGATAAATGAGCATGAAAATAAACAACACATCTCACACTTGCACCCCCTAGGGTATTCCACCTTGTTGCCTTTCAAAAATGGGCCATATTGCATGTTGAACTTCTTTGGGCAAAACAAACAAATTGAATGATCATAGTCCCTCGATAAAACTTTTCAAAAAAAACAAAAACAAATGATCAAGTCCCTTAAAGAAAATTGCCCAAAGACATTTAACACTATTGCAATTATGGTCCAAACGATGACCCGCGCCCGTCCCTTTCACCTCCTAAAGATAAGATTGTCCACCAAATACAATGGTGGAATAAAATTGTCAAAAGGTTTAAAACATAACAAAAATCTTTGAGAAAGCTTTAGGGTAGACAAACTCTTAAGTACTTGTCAATTTGCAAAGAAAACACTTGCCTAATTTCAAAACCCACTTCACAAACACTTTCAAAATCAACTTTTCAAACCCTTGAAACATCTTTTTAAAAGATAAAACACCTTTTGTAAAACATTCGAGTAAAGAATTGTTACAAGGTTAGCCTAACACAAGGCATCTTTTCAAAAACATTTTCAAAACCATACACCAAGCACTATTTCAAACAATTGAAAACCAAGGCAAGTTGATCTAAGCAAGTACCTAAGAGCCCATGGATAACCATGGATAAAAAGGGTGCTAATACCTTCCCTTTCTATAATCTACTCCCCGAACCCAAGAAAAAAATCTCAAAGGTTTTTGCTGTGCTTTTTAAACCTTTCCTTAGGATAAAATAAAAAGTCGGTGGCGACTCTTGCTCAACCGAAACATTTGCGAAAAACAAACGCAAAACCATAGCCAGTTCTCCCACCGAATCACAGAACTGGCGACTCTGCTGGGGAAAATGTTAAAGTGGAGTAACCTTAGGGCTTAGATCACCCCCTTGCATGACTAATTGTTTGATTTGCTTGCTTTATACTTCGGCTTTATTGTTTGGGTTTACAATCCTCCACCCGGATTTTTGGGAAACATTCATAGATAGCAATACGTTGTGGAAACTGTGCGGGGTATACCGACACGGTCTAAGCAATAGCTATATTAGTGCGACATATTTGTGAGTACCGGTAACCCTTGAGTTCAATCAAGGAGAGTACGGGGCCGCTGAGTGATGTTACTAAGCACTAATGACCTAGAACCTTACTTGACCATCTTGGCCTTTTATTAGGGGTAGTGAGATGACCGGCTTTGGTGCAGTCCGAAGTTGGTGGATACTCGATACTACACTCATTGAGGTTTGTTTTCTTGGAATATTTTGGTCGCTAGTTAAGTGGCTAAACCAAAACAATGAACAATGAAAACAATCCAGTGATATTGAGCTCCTTAGAACCCGGTTACTATTTATAGGACAGGTTTTTAAGCCAACTACACTCAAGAGGGTACTTACCTATGAAACCCCATACAAGCCTGAAATTAGGGGTTGGTGTGATTTGCTTGTGTTTTGTGCATACATCATAAACATCATAAAACATCATATGCATTCACTAACCATTTCAAGGGTTTTGGATCTTCATCTTTGTTCTTGTTTTGTAGGACATGGAAATTCCTCGCAGAAATACCATTCAAGTCAACCTTGTGAGAATCTCTCCTCAACTCAAGGAGATCACTTCAAGAATTCCGGAAAATTCATCCTTCAGCGAAAGACACGGTAGACTGCTCAGCCTAGTCAACACCAACATTGAAGAAGACATGATGAAAGTGCTATTCCAGTTCTTTGACCCTCTTCACCACTGCTTCACCTTCCATGATTATCAGTTGGTTCCCACTTTGGAGGAGTTTTCTCAACTCCTAAGAATCCCTATCCTTAATCAACTACCCTTCAACGGTACGGAGAAGGAACCAAAGCCTGAAGATGTTGCTCGAGCACTACATCTACAACCATCTGAAATCAAGGGGCATTGGGAAACCAGAAGCGGCGTCAAAGGATTCTTAGCAAAATTCTTGTTTGAGAAGGCACAAGAATGTTGGAACTCATTGGACCTACAAGCCTTTGAAGAGATTGTGGCACTCCTTATCTATGGGTTGGTCTTGTTCCCAAATCCTGACCAATTGGTAGATGTCAACGCTGTCAAAATCTTCTTGTCCAGAAATCCAATACCAACATTGCTTGGGGACATCCTTCACTCATTTTACACACGAACAATGAGAAAGAGGGGTGTTCTCATGTGCTGTACTCCTATCCTCGCAAGGTGGTTTATTTCGCACCTTCCACAATCTGCCTTGAAGAATGACCAAGGTACAAGGTGGTCCCAACGATTGATGACTCTCACTCATTCTGATGTGCATTGGTGTTCTCGGTCCAGAGAAAATGTCGTCATCGTCGATCGTTGCGGAGAATTTCCTAATGTTCCTTTACTCGGAATTAGAGGAGGTATCACCTACAACCCTTGCCTAGCTTTGAGGCAATTTGGATATGCACGGAGGGATGGCCCTCATGACATGTTGATTCCTAGCCTAGTTTTTGACTTCAACAACGATACGCAAGGACTTCGCCAAAGATTCATCAGAGCTTGGGGAAGACTCAACAAGGTTGATAGCAAGACTCTGGGACACAAGAACTCCATCCCTCTTGAGCCCTATCTCAAGTGGGTACGAGCCCGAGCCCAAAGTCTGATGATGCCTTATCCTCATGTACTCCCAGTGATTAAAGAGCCCGTCAATGAAGGAGAGGTTCCCTACACCATCCTGCATCCAGACATGCCTACATCGTGGGGGGAAATGCAGAAAAGTTGGATTCATCTCAAGGAGGAACGGAACACTTTTGAAGCTAGCTACTACGCCAGTGAAAAGAAGGTTCTAGAGCTTACCCGCCGACTCCATGAGCAAGAGGCCCTCAACACCTACATCGCACCAAAGAGGATGCGCAATGTCTTTCTGCCTTGAGAAGTTTATTTTGTAACATTTGGCCCATGGGGCATTTATGTACTAACAAATTTCTTCTTATTAATATGACGTGCGTTCTTCTTTGTCTGAAACAACTTTGAATGTCCTAAATCCTTGAATGCATTGCATACATCAGCATACCATTCATCATGTGCATAAGCAGGTCTCACTCCAGGTTTCCTTATCTATCTGCTGTTTATTTCAGTAGGATGGATCTCGAGCAAACAGTCAAAGACCTACAAGCCCAGAATGCACAGTTCCAGCAACTCTTGATGACCTTGGTCAAGAGTCAAGAGGATATCAAGGCTCATCTGGAGAATAAGGACCCAGTGAAGAAGAAAAAGAGGGTCGGAGTGGCTACTTTGGGGAGAAGATTTGACAGAGAAGCTCGGAGGGTGCTTGAATTTCCTCCTACTTCTGATGAAGGGACTAGTAAAAGAGATCGAGTTGTGGTGCCTTCCGAGTCTGATACAGAGGAGGAAGAGGTTGAAGAGGATGAAGATTATTCTGACCAGCAGTATCCTCCAGCTGATGACAAATATAAGGGTTTAGAAGACAGATTGGCCGCCATGGAATTGCAAAGGGTACCGGGTCTGGATTTTGAAGACATGAGCTTGGTTGCCGGAATTGTGATTCCCCCAAAATTCAAGGTGCCAGTGTTTGTAAGGTATGACGGGCTGTCCTGTCCCAAAATGCATCTCAGGTCCTATGTGAGAAAGATTCAACCCTATACGGCAGATAAAAATCTCTGGATTCATTTCTTTCAAGACAGCCTGTCGGGAGCCCAGTTGGAATGGTTTTATCAGTTAGAAGGAACCAGTGTCAGAAATTGGGAAGATTTGGCCACCGCTTTCTATAAACAATACCAGTATAATTCTGATCTTGCTCCTACTCGTACCCAACTTCAGGGTATGTCACTAGGAACAAGTGAGGGATTCAAGGAATATGCACAAAAATGGAGGGATTTGGCTGGCAGGGTGCAGCCTCCTTTAACCGATCGTGAGCTCGTTGATATGTTTCTTGGGACCCTGTCTGGGCCATTTTTCAATCATCTAATTGGTAACTCTTCCGCGGGGTTTACCGATTTGATCTTAACAGGTGAAAGAATAGAAGCTGGCATCAAGTCAGGAAAGATTCATAAGGGTGTTGTTGCAAGTGTTGAGAAGAAGCCTTTTAAGAAGGAGACAGCTATGGTATATTCTCAGAGAAGAGCAGGGAAGATGGAGCGTCGGCCAACTGTGGGGGCCGTAATGATTCAAAACACCCCAAGTGAGCAGCCTCGCTACAACCAATCCAGACCAAATCAGCAACGGGTGGAAAGGCCACAACGGCAGTTCACCCGTATTAATATGACTCCAGCGCAGGTGCTTCCCCATCTATTGAAGTTGAATCTTGCCACCATCAAGGAGGCGCCAAAGAATGTAAATACGTCCTCTCCGCATTATCATGCCAATGCTAAGTGCGCCTATCATTCAGACAGTGTTGGACACGACACCAATGATTGTTGGGCACTCAAACATAAGATCCAGGACCTGATAGAGGCTAAGGAGGTAGAGTTTGATGCTCCAGAGAAACCCAATGTGATATCTGCACCTATGCCGAAGCACGGTCGGAATGTCAATGCCATTGAAGAGGATCTGTATGTTGCTGACGTTAGTGATCTGACTACTCCACTACTAACCATTAAGTTGAATTTGTTAAGGGCCGGGATCTTCCCGGGATGTAAAGAAGACTGCTACTGTTGCCACTCTCTGCCGTTTGATTGTCCGCTATTAAAGAAAGGCATCCAAGGCCTTATGGATAACCGACAAATTTTGTTCGAAAAGGTTCTTGTTGTTCCAGTTCATGTTGAAAATATCTCAATCATAACCATTCACGCCAATCTTTCCGAGGCCGTCAAAAAGCCAGTTAAGATTACACCAGCTGCAAAGTCTGTTCCTTTAAAGATAACGATGCCAGGGCCTGTTCCCTATGTTTCTGAGAAGTCGATACCTTGGAACTATGGTGGTGACATCTATTACCATGGTATCAAGCAAGTTGAAATAGTTGAAGAAAATTCAGATGATGAAGAAGCCAGCATTAGTAACATTGCGGGCACCAGCAAAATCACTAGGAGCGGGAGAATATTTTCTCCAGAGATTGCTCCTCCAAGAGCAGTCTTTGGACCCTCATCAGCTAAAGAAGTCATCCCTGCACCAGTAAAACTCTCCGCTAGAACTCCTTTGATTGAGGAAATTGTCGCTTCTAGTGCTGCCTCTCCTACCATTGCTGATAAAGGAAAAGGAATACAAGATGAGCCCGTCAGGACGAGGGCTCAACCCTTGGTAATCTCGGAAGCCTCCAAGGAAGAAATGGACGAGATTTTGAGGATAATCAAGAGAAGTGATTATGATGTGGTGGAACAGTTGGGGCAAACCCCCTCCAAAATCTCCATGCTGGCACTATTGCTTTGCTCAGAAGCGCACGCTCAAGCTTTGATTAAGTTTCTGAAGGCAGCTCATGTGCCCCAGGAAACCTCCGCAGACCAATTTCAACATTGCGTGGCTAGTCTGACTGCAGACAATGGATTAGGTTTTTCTGATGCCGACCTGACCCCTAAAGGCCGAAACCATAATGACGCTTTGCATATTTCAATCGAGTGCCGCGGAACCACCCTTGCACATGTTTTGGTTGATACCGGTTCATCGCTGAATGTTTTGCCTAAAAAGGCCTTGGACCGGCTAGATTGCGAAGGGTTGGAATTAAAGCCGAGTGATATTGTCGTCAGAGCTTTCGATGGGTCGAAGAGAATGGTCCATGGAGAAGTTGAAATTCCCGTCAAGATAGGTACTGAGGTGTTTAAATCCACTTTCTATGTAATGGACATCCGTCCATCATATTCTTGCCTGCTGGGTAGACCTTGGATACACCATGCTGGGGCAGTCACCTCCTCCTTGCATCAGATGCTGAAGTATCCTGTCAAAGGAAAGATTATCACTGTCCACGGCGAAGAAGAGTACATGATTAGCCATTTAAATTCTTTCCGGTATGTGGAGGTGGAAGGAGAGTTCATTGAGACGCCGTTTCAACATTTCGAAGAATTTCTTCCTGAAGTAGCAGTGGCAAAGTTGGCAGCTGAGGCACCAAGACAGATGGCCAAGATGGCATCTCTAGAGGATGCAAGAGCCGCAATCAAAGAAGGGAAGAATTCAGCGTGGGGGCAGTTACCCGATTTTCCGCATAAAATTGATAAGTTTGGATTAGGTTTCACCGCCGCTGGCCAGAGGGCTATGCGCCAGTCAAAGATTGAAAGAGCGCCGATCAAAATTTCTCCTTACCGAATCAACACCCTGGAAGATGAAGACAAGGAAAGCAACTTTGAAGAGTGGATTCATCCAACTGTCAGAGGAGGGTTGAGCAATTGGGAGGCTAAAGACTTTGTCCCCATCACTTTTATTCATCAGTAATTTATCTATTAAACATTTCCTATTTGGTCTGTAATATTTTACTTTCAAACAATCCGTACACTATCTTTTCACCTCCTGCCTTGCCCGGGGCAGGTAGGTCCACTTGTAAGGGTTTTGACTATTTTTCATATTCATATGCCATGTTTAATGATTCATTGGAAGTTTTTCATTTGATAAACTGTTTATGTTCATTTTCTTTCCTTTTGCATTTTTTAAGGATGGCTATCCCTTACACACACCCACACTCACCAATGCAGGTACCCATCCACTCCGGATTCCATGGGTGACTATTCTGCTGTATCTTTCAATAACTCTGAAGATCTGGTCAATCTAGCCGAGTACGAAGATGACGAAGGTTGTGAAGTACCCGGGGAACTAGCCAGACTCCTGCAACAAGAGGAAAGGGCCATCTTACCGCATAAAGAGCCATTGGAAACTGTTAACTTGGGAACCGAGGAGGACCGGAAGGAGGTACAAGTAGGTGCCAATCTGGAACCAAAAGTCAAGGAGCGCCTAGTACAGTTGTTGAATGAGTATGTTGAGATCTTCGCTTGGTCCTATGAAGACATGCCGGGTCTAGACACAGACATCGTGGTTCACCGTCTCCCTACAAGAGAGGATTGTCCACCTATCAAACAAAAAGTTCGCCGAATGAGGCCTGACATGTTCGAAAAAATCAAAGCAGAAGTAATGAAGCAGTTCGACGCTGGCTTTCTGGCTGTTACGTCCTATCCTCAATGGGTCGCTAACATTGTGCCAGTGCCTAAGAAAGATGGCAAAGTCAGAATGTGTGTGGACTACCGGGATTTGAATAGGGCCAGCCCTAAAGATGATTTCCCGCTACCTCATATTGACATCTTGATCGATAATACAGCTCAGCATAAAGTGTTTTCCTTCATGGACGGATTCTCGGGCTACAATCAAATCAAAATGGCTCCCGAGGATATGGAGAAAACAACTTTTGTCACACAATGGGGCACTTTCTGTTATAAGGTAATGCCGTTCGGGCTGAAGAACGCAGGGGCAACTTATCAACGCGCCATGGTAGCTTTATTTCATGACATGATACATCATGAGATTGAAGTTTATGTAGACGATATGATAGCTCGGTCACAAACAGAGGAAGAGCACCTTGAACATCTGGAAAAGCTGTTCGCCAGGTTAAAAGAGTACAAGTTAAGGCTGAATCCAAGCAAATGCACTTTTGGAGTTAGGTCTGGTAAACTCCTGGGATTCATTGTAAGCAATAAAGGCATTAAAGTCGATCCGGCAAAAGTAAAAGCAATACAAGAGATGCCTGCTCCCCGTACTGAAAAGGAGGTTAGAGGATTCTTGGGGCGCATAAACTATATTGCCAGATTCATCTCACATTTGACTTCTACCTGTGAGCCAATTTTCAAACTCTTGAAGAAAGATCAGGTAGTTGAGTGGAACGATGACTGCCAAGCTGCTTTTGACAGAATCAAGGAATATTTGCTAGAACCTCCTATTCTGATGCCACCCGTCGAAGGAAGACCATTGATCATGTACTTAACTGTCTTGGATAACTCAATGGGGTGTGTTTTGGGCCAGCATGACGAGTCTGGTCGAAAAGAGCACGCTATTTATTACCTTAGCAAAAAGTTTACCGACTGTGAGACTCGCTACTCACTGCTCGAGAAAACTTGCTGCGCTTTGGTATGGGCTGCTCGCCGACTAAGACAGTATATGTTGACCCATACTACCTTGTTAATTTCCAAGATGGACCCTATCAAGTATATCTTCGAGAAGCCCGCTTTATTTGGAAGGATAGCTAGATGGCAAATGATCTTAACTGAGTATGACATCCAGTACACCACCCAAAAAGCTATAAAAGGGAGTGTACTAGCCGACCATCTGGCTCATCAGGCTATTGAAGACTATCAACCCGTGAGATTTGACTTCCCAGACGAGGACATCATGAATTTGGACAACATTGAAAGTGACGGACCATATGACGGACCCGAGAAGGGATCCCGATGGACCCTGTACTTTGATGGTGCTTCAAATGCACTTGGAAATGGTATTGGCACAGTACTCATTTCTCCGGAAGGTTGTCACACTCCTTTCACGGCCCGACTTTGTTTCAGCTGCACGAACAACATGGCTGAGTATGAAGCTTGCATCTTTGGTCTCGAAGCTGCTATAGACTTGGGGATCAAATCTTTGATCGTATTCGGGGACTCGGCTTTGGTTATCAGCCAAATCAAAGGAGACTGGGATACCAAGCATCCTAATCTTATCCCATACAAAGAACATGTCCTGACATTGTTGCCTCATTTCGAGCAAATTACCTTCAAGCATTTCCCGCGAGAAGAGAATCAACTAGCCGATGCTCTGGCCACAATGTCCTCCATGTTTAAACTCAACTGGGATAACGAGGCTCCCCAAATCACCATCAAGCGAATGGATGAACCGACACATTGCCACGAGATTAATACCGAAGAAGTAGTGGAACAGCCTTGGTTCCATGAAATCAAAAGGTATCTCGAGACTAGGGATTACCCTGAAGGAGCTTCCATGAATGACAAGAAGTTCTTAAGGAAATTCGCTGCTAAGTTCTTCCTGAGCAACGGCATCCTTTACAAACGAAGCCATGATTGTGTACTACTCCGATGTGTGGATAAAGTTGAAGCAGAGTTGATCATGACTGATATACACAGCGGCGCATTTGGCACTCACTTGAGCGGGCATACAATGGCTAAGAAGATCCTAAGGGCAGGCTATTATTGGTCTACCATGGAGGCTGACTGCCATCAACATTCCCGTACTTGTCACAAGTGTCAAGTCTATGCTGACAAAGTTCATATCCCTCCAGTTCCCCTCAACGTCCTGACTGCTCCATGGCCCTTTGCAATGTGGGGCATTGATATGATTGGAGAGATCAAGCCCACGGCTTCCAACGGACATCGCTTCATCCTGGTTGCCATTGACTACTTCACTAAATGGGTCGAAACAGCTTCCTTCGCCTCTGTTACTAAAAATGTGGCTGCCCGCTTTATCAAGCAAAATCTCATATGTCGGTATGGTGTTCCAGACAGAATCATCACGGACAACGGTACAAATCTGAATAACACAATGATCACTGCATTATGCGAACAGTTCAAGATTTATCATCACAATTCATCTCCCTATCGGCCGAAGATGAACGGTGCTGTCGAAGCTGCGAACAAAAACATTAAGAAGATCATTCAGAAAATGACAGTCACTTACAAAGACTGGCATGAGATGTTACCGTTTGCTCTGCATGGATACCGTACGACAACACGTACTTCAACTGGGGCAACCCCATTTTCTTTGGTTTATGGCATGGAAGCTGTCTTGCCTATGGAAGTCCAAATCCCTTCTTTAAGGATTATGAAGGATGCAGGTTTGAATGAAAATGATTGGATGCAGACCCGACTGGATCAACTCAATCTGATCGACGAGAAACGACTTGCTGCTATATGCCATGGTCAGACGTATCAAAAGCGGATGATCAAGGCCTTCAATAAGAAAGTCAGACGTCAAGTGTATCGAGTCGGGGATCTCGTAATCAAGCGGATTATCTTACCGCAAAGTGATCCCAGGGGCAAATGGACTCCTACATATGAAGGACCATTTGTGATCAAGAGCATATTTTCTGGTGGTGCAATGATTCTGACCACCATGGACGGCGACGATTTGCCGCACCCTGCGAACGCAGACATAGTCAAAAGATACTACGCATAAAATAACCCGACAAGTCGAAAACCCGAAAGGGCGGCTTGGGCAAAAATGGGCATCCCGGTGAACCGAAAACCCGAAAGGGCGGTTCAGGCAAAAATTAGGGATAAAAACAAAAAAATCTGTACACCCGGCAAGTTGAAAACCCGAAAGGGCGGCTTGGGCAAAAAGGGGTTTCCCGGTGGATCGAAAACCCGAAAGGGCGATTCAGGCAAAAGTTAGGGAATTAAAGCATATGACTATGTCTTGTCGGATCACTTCAAAGACAATCTCTTCATCAACCAGTTCCAGACTTCTGATCAATCCAGTCATCATCAAACGAAGCACTGAACGGGAAGATATTCAGAGTTGTGAAAGCTGTAGCATAATGGAATCCCATGGAATTATTTCACATAGCCATCCTTTATTTTGTATAAAATCTTTCAAATATTTACGGCAAAATCCTCTTACTAGGATGATTGTCTCCTTTGTACAAATATACTCAAAGAAAATCAATACAAATACTCTTCCCAAAAATTTGTGTCATTTCCCTTTTTCTTTTTTGCACTATTTGTTTTATTTTGAGAAACGTCCAATGTTTTGTTAAATAGGCATATGCATTTGAAACATAATCACTTCCTAAAGTGAACCTAAGAAAAAGGATTACTGATAGGATGAAGGTACAGATGGATACCTTGGCACCCTCTCGAAGGAAACCACCAAGAGATTTGAAATTCACATCCCTAGCAAACCCTGAGGCATACCTCCAGCAGACCCTCGAAGCTTATCCCCAGTAAGATTCTGGAAGGTACTCCCCCGCAGAGCACAAACGTCTCCCCCATTTTTTATTCAAAGTTATTTCTCACAAAGGCTTATAACTGGGTTATCCTCAGCTAACAGCCACGGAAGATCGCACTCGCCAGAATTCTTCCTATCCCCGACGGAGTTCATCAAAATTCTCCAGCCTAACTTATCAATATGATCCCCGGAGAGGCTTATCTTTGTTATCCCCAGCCGAGCTAAAAATTCAAATTATCAACCCCCCAGCGGAGCCAGACTAATGAGCCTTCTCTCCACAGAGTCTTAGAAAGAAGAAATCTTGAGTTCCCCAGGGAGATCGCCAGAGTTACTTCCCATCAAATTGAAGGTTCTCAGTCTTACCTCCTCAGCATGAGTCTACTAGTTTGATACTCCCCAGTAGAGGTCATCAGGAATTCTCTTCCCCAGTAGTAGCCAAG
Source organism: Vicia faba (assembly GCA_948472305.1). NCBI lineage: Eukaryota > Viridiplantae > Streptophyta > Magnoliopsida > Fabales > Fabaceae > Vicia > Vicia faba. The sequence goes on along the minus strand of OX451739.1, from coordinate 1,631,693,201 downwards.
GATTTATTTTCCCCAGCAACAGTCAAGATGCTTTTATCTTCAGCCACCTCGAATTCATTTATCCTCAGCAAGTTAGCTCGTCAGCTTACATGCGCATTCATCACATTCATGTCATAAACATTGATGTCATGTATATCGCATCATGCATCATAACATTGCATGCAACTAACTCTTTACCTTTTCAGGAAAGATCAGTCGACAGACTAAAAATCATTCAACTTCAAGATTTCTGAAAACAGTTCACGGGTTCTCCAAGTAAACGGATGTTAACCTATCACTTGTTCAGATTCTTCCTCAAGACTTCTGAAAACAGTTTATGGATTCTTCCCAAGTAACAGATGTTAATCTATCAGCTTGTTCAGATGCAACCTTCGAAATTAGTTTACGGACGCTTCCCAACAACGGATGCGGCTCTATTGCTGATTCAACTTCAAGATTTCTGAAAACAGTTCACGGGTTCTCCAAGTAACGGATGTTAACCTATCGCTTGTTCAGTTTCTTCTCAAGTCTTCTGAAAACAGTTTTTGGATTCTTCCCAACAACGGATGTTAATCTATCAACTTGTTCAGATGCGGTTTTTGAAAACAGTTTACGGACGCTTCCCAACAACGGATGCTGCTCTATTGCTTATTCAACTTCAAGATTTCTGAAAACAGTTCACGGGTTCTCCAAGTAAACAGATGTTAACCTATCACTTGTTCAGATTCTTCCTCAAGACTTCTGAAAACAGTTTATGGATTCTTCCCAAGTAACGGATGTTAATCTATCAGCTTGTTCAGATGCAACCTTCGAAATCAGTTTACGGACGCTTCCCAACAACGGATGCGGCTCTATTGCTGATTCAACTTCAAGATTTCTGAAAACAGTTCACGGGTTCTCCAAGTAACGGATGTTAACCTATCGCTCGTTCAGTTTCTTCTCCAAGCCACTGAAAACAGTTTACAGATTCCTCCCAACAACGGATGTCAATCTATTGCTTGTTCAGACCCCTCAGTTCAGAAATGGTCTGAAGCTTGGACACTTTCCTGATATTCCCTTCCAGATGGCATCTCTAAGCCCATCCCCGACAAGATTTCTGTCACTCTCCCTGATGGCATCATTAAGCCCATCTCCAAATGGCATCTCTAAGCCCATTCTCGTATCCATTGCTTTGACGAGTGCAAATTTCCGGGCACTCTAGTGTCCAATCTCCTTTTACCCTCGAGTCACGAAAGGCAAGCTTGCCCATCTAACTCATCGGATTCAAGAAGATTGAACAGGGGCAACTGTTGTACCCCAAAATTTGCCCTCCCATTTCTCATTGATTTCTCATCACAAAGCCCTTGAAGCTCAGGATCCAGTTAGGGTTTCATCTGCTCAAGACCTATCCTTGCACTGTGGACTCAAAATTAGGGTTTGTGTTTGCACAAAGAGATTTTGACCTAAAATACCTAAGATGACTTTCATGCCTCATATTGGACTCCCAAGTTTACCCATATCAAGTTTCAAGTCCTGATTCCAAGTTTTGCCCAGTCAATTGGACAGTTGACCTAAAAATCAAATGTATTGGGGAAAAAGTCAACTGTGGCCAATTGACAGTCAAACCTCATGAAAATTGACCCACATCAACATATTGGACTCACATGAACCATTTGATCAAGTTTGGATCACAATTCCACAAGAAATTTGATCAGATCACCAAAAGGGCAAAATGGTCATTTTTAGGGTTTTGACTGCACAGAGGCAATTTTTGACTGTTTAACCTAACCAATGGCAAACCAAGCTCACACATGGACTCAAGGACCCCATGGAATTATCTTGACATGATCAACAAGCTCAAAAGATCCCAAGTACACAAGGTTGACAATTGAATTTCCCAGTCCATTGATCAATTTTGACTGTACACTGAAAAGTCAAACTTTGACTTTTTGGTCAAAATCAAGAGTCAAGATTCATTTTTCATCAAAACATGCTAAATCATGAAACTTGTTCATCAAGAAATCACAAAATGCAAATTAGGGTTAGAAATGGAATTTTTCATAACTTAGAATTTTTCTAAGTTATGAAAAACCCTAATTTTTTCCCAACTTTGCCCCACTTTTTCACCATGATCCATTTGGATTCAAACAAAAGTCCAAACATGAAAGTTGTAGCTTGTTGCATAATCTACAACTTTGATTCACAAAGTTTTCTCATTTGAAGCTTGTATCTCAAGTTACAATTTTTTGAATAAGGGCACTAAACCATTTTTAACTTAGTGAAATTTTAACCTATTTTGACAAGGTTTTCTACCCCACTTCAAGGCCATTTTCCATACACTTCCACTTGGAATTTCAATTTGCACTTCAAAGATGGATTGTAGTACACATTCCAAGCTTTCCAAAATGTCCAAGAACTTCTCAAACAACCTCATGGTTAGAGAGAATCTAATTTCACAATATAGCAAAAAACCACTTTGTTCATGACCAAGCTCCATGCTCATAACTTTGCAAATTTGAACTCAGCATGCTTTAGGCTAGATTACAGGTCCTTAAACCAAGTTGCACTCAATAATTTAATGCATATTCATTGTGTTAAGGTGTTATTCTATGAGTTTGAACATTGTATAAAAGTTTAATCCCAAACTAGATAAAGCAAATTAACCATTTTGGTAAAAAGTAGCTTTATGTCAATTTTGAAATCCAACAAGTACATTGCAAATCTGAATGGCACAAGTTTATGAACATAACACACTGATCAAGGAGGGATTATGCAGCACATTAGGGGCCCTCTACATGCCTAGGATCACAAGTTGCATTTTGTTGCTTAAGTGTGAAGAAAAGTCCCATAACTCATAATAACTCTGATATCAGCATAGAGACACAAGAACAAACTTATCAAACATACTCAGCATATCCCAACCAAGCTAACACACGACCTTGGCACCTCTCAAACACCCTCCATCTCAGAAACACCATCAAACTGCTCAAACAGAGCAACCCCTGCAGATTGAGTGCCATCTCTCAATCCCTCCAAGCTTTCTGACCCAAACTTGTTCCTCTACCTTCCATACAACCTATGCAAGCTATCCAGAAGCTAAGGCACGATCTGTAATTGCTCTAACCACTTCCACCATTTTCTCATTTTTGACTTGCAGGTTAAATTCTATAGCTTGATTCAGAAGCTTTCAAGACAAAGTAAGCATTGGAATAGTATCCCTGAACCTCAAGGAAGCTTTTCCAATCACCACCTTGCACTGAAAGTTCCTACATCTCCAGATAGAAGTTCAACTGAATAGGTAAAAGTTTGAATTCGTATCTCTTTTATTATGCATCATTAGTCTTAAGTTTGTGAAGAAATAATGTCATACTCATACCCCTGAACATGTCCATGTCTTTACTTTTCATTTCTTTTGCCTGAGTAGAGAGAATTTAGAGTTTGAAAATGACAGAAAACTTAGGTTAAGATTTGGGATCACTAAAATTCTCTCTCATTTTTTAGAGTTAGGAGATGTTCTTTACATATTTGGAATCGTGGTTTCATGCTTAACATCTTTTGTGTTGGAAGTTTGTTCAAAAAATCAAAGAATCAGGATTTCAAACAAAGCTTGCAGGCGCGCGTTTTGTTGTACAGAGGTTGAAGAAGAAGTGGTCTGGGCTGGGCCTGGAACTATTTTCTTTTCACACCCTATTTCCATGTTCATACCCCCCAAGCCCATTTGCTTTATTTTTAATGATTTTTGACATTTTCTTTTTTTATTTGATTCATTTATTTTTTCTCAGCATATTAAAATTTTGAAAATATTTTTCTCATCATTTTTTGATTTTATTTGGTATTTATTTGATTTTTTATTTATTTATACATAAATGAATATATATTATTATTTAGAATAAATAGAAAAAATAGTGTAAATACATTTTCATTTTCATTTTTATTTTATATTACCCTCTGAAAATAGTTCATATAAAAAAAATACTATTTTCTGAAAATATTAAATATTATTATTATTTATCCATAATACATATTTAAAATAATGTAAATATAAATACATATTTATTAATATACTTAGAATAAAATATCAAATAATGTACATATTTTATTTTTTAATATTTAATACTAAAAAATGCCTTTTTACAAATATACCATATTTTATTTTATTTTTGTATGTAAATAATAAATATTATGTGAATTAATTAATTAATATACATTTTGATTAAAATTAGGGTTTTTGCCCTAAAATATGAAAATACTCCAAAAAAATACCCTTTTTATTTTCTTATTTTATTTTACATAAACAACATTTTTCTCATACATATAAAAACTTACTTTTTGCATTTTGCATATTTATCTCATTTCTATTTAATTATGCAATTAAATTACCTTGTAAATATTCAAAGCAAATGATGTAATAGCTTAGATTTAAATTCTTGTCTAAATATCCCCCATTTGAACATTGTACCCCCCTCCCTGTATTATTGTGATGTAATAGCGTAGGAATTTAAATTTCGCACTTTTATCGCTTTCTAACATACTATGCTAGAATTAGGGTTTTGTATGCGAATAAAAATGAACAAAAATAGTTGGACCTAATACAAGATAAATGAGCATGAAAATAAACAACACATCTCACACTTGCACCCCCTAGGGTATTCCACCTTGTTGCCTTTCAAAAATGGGCCATATTGCATGTTGAACTTCTTTGGGCAAAACAAACAAATTGAATGATCATAGTCCCTCGATAAAACTTTTCAAAACAAACAAAAACAAATGATCAAGTCCCTTAAAGAAAATTGCCCAAAGACATTTAACACTATTGCAATTATGGTCCAAACGATGACCCGCGCCCGTCCCTTTCACCTCCTAAAGATAAGATTGTCCACCAAATACAATGGTGGAATAAAATTGTCAAAAGGTTTAAAACATAACAAAAATCTTTGAGAAAGCTTTAGGGTAGACAAACTCTTAAGTACTTGTCAATTTGCAATGAAAACACTTGCCTAATTTCAAAACCCACTTCACAAACACTTTCAAAATCAACTTTTCAAACCCTTGAAACATCTTTTTAAAAGATAAAACACCTTTTGTAAAACATTCGAGTAAAGAATTGTTACAAGGTTAGCCTAACACAAGGCATCTTTTCAAAAACATTTTCAAAACCATACACCAAGCACTATTTCAAACAATTGAAAACCAAGGCAAGTTGATCTAAGCAAGTACCTAAGAGCCCATGGATAACCATGGATAAAAAGGGTGCTAATACCTTCCCTTTCTATAATCTACTCCCCGGACCCAAGAAAAAAATCTCAAAGGTTTTTGCTGTGCTTTTTAAACCTTTCCTTAGGATAAAATAAAAAGTCGGTGGCGACTCTTGCTCAACCGAAACATTTGCGAAAAACAAACGCAAAACCATAGTCAGTTCTCCCACCGAATCACAATAATTAATTATGGTGAAAAAGAAAGAAAAAAAGATAAAAGCATCTAAAACCCTAATTCTACATTTTTAGTTTATTACAAAAACGTTAAAATTTAAACCTAGAATTAACTAAATTAATTAATGAGATTTATTTACAAAATAACATTAAATAAAATATATTTTTATTTTTGTCCTTCTGCTTTTTTTTATTATTTTTTTATATTAAAGAAAATATTGATTTAAAGAATTAAACTAAAACTAATTAAAACAAATAAAAATAGAAAAATATAAAGAGAATGAAAAAGCAAACCAATGGGGGGTGTTGACCCCAATTTGGAGGTTAGGTTGTAGCAATCAGGCCCAATGATTTGAGGCCTTTGGTTGACTTTTTAGCGCGCGTGTGGCACATCTGACTTATGCACATGGTGGTCTCCGGATCCAGGCCCTTGGATTGATATCAGTGGGCGCGTGGCAGACACAGGCAAGAGGACGCATGGTAGGCCTGAGGATTGAAACTGCATGGAATTATATTGAAACAAAATACATTGAGAAAGTGAGGGGACCTGGGAATCGAACCCAGGTCCCAAAGCTTGCCAACACAACATTCCACCAACTGAGCTGCTTCAACGCGTTGTATATAGAATAAAGCATAAATAATATAAAATAAAATTGGTGTTAGTGACATAGAAACAAAAAAATGTGCGCTGGAATTCAAATTGTCCAATCATGTCTTGCCACCTGATCTTCTTCTTCGTTGTCCCTGAAACAAAAAAAGAAGTAGCGGGGGTTTTAAACCCCCCCAAAACACAGTCTTTTCAAAAATAGCGAATAGCCCGTGTGGCCATATAAATTGGGCGCGACTGGTGTATTGAATTCGTCTAAGCGTCCTGATTCTAGCCATGGTACTGGGGTGTCTTGATTTTACAGTATGTATAAACGCCCAATTTGAAACTTGAGAAACCCTAAAACATTCCAATGGCAATTTTCGCTACAAGCATTGTTAGTCAAATTAAAGGTTACCATTAGTCTCAGGACCTTCATATTAGTCTAAATCAACATTCAAAATGTATCAAAAATGTATGCATATTAGAATACGATTATGGAAAAGTTTTCAGAAAGTTTGACACCCATATACCAATTCTGGAGGCGTGGGGACTGGAAAACGATTCAGAAAGCTTCCTTGATGCTTTGGCAAGCTATTGGGATTGTTACTTTTCTTTGAATCGTGCTAGAAGGTAGTTTTCAGTTTTCAGATTTCTTGACAAAAATGCAAAGTTCTTGTTCAGCTTTGGGCGCAGCTTTCAGGTCCTGAGCTTTAGGGTTTGCATCAGTATATGTATGGGAACGGATTAGGGTTGAAATCAAGTCCAAAAGATCAATGCATTGATGTATGGAATATTTGTTTTTCCATGAATATTTTCCAAATCTTTTTCATGTGATTTTGATTCCAATCATGGCCAACCTTTCCAATTTGGGTGTGCACGAATCTTGAGTAGCCAATGGGAGCAAATGCTGCATAAAAAGATTCACATACATTTGTTTTAGTATTTTTTCATATTTTATTTAATTAAATGAATTATTAGTGATTAAAAATTCAAATAAAATAATAAAAATGATGAAATAAATCCCCTTTGGGCCAAATGGTCGTGCATAGCCTTTGAATGATGAATCTTGGAAGAAAATGTGGCCCATTAGCAATTTTGAGGCATTTGAAGTAAAGTTGACTTTTCAAAATTCCCAAAAATTTCCCAACTTCCACAAGGCATATCTTGCTCAATTTTTAAGCTTTGATCATGTTCTTGGACATTTTGGAAAGGCCTTGAAATCCTATAACCAATGTCTTTGGTCCCATGTCATTTTGATTTACCAATCTCAAGTTATGGTCTTTGACTTAAAGTCCCTTTTTGTTGACTTTTGAAAATGACCTATAATGTTGAAATTGATAACTTTTTGTGAGAGCATTTATTGGACTTGGAGTGTGAAGAGGAGTTGTAGGAAATGTCTTTCTCTTCAAAATGAGATTTGGATGGAATTTTTCTGATAAACCATGTGGAAGTTATGCCTTGGTCAAGTTACAGTTGACTTTTTCAACTGTCCAAATATGGAAACTTTTGCATCTTGAGACTTTTTGAGCCATACCTTGAAAATCATGATCAAGCATTGATCAAATGATGTTTGTGGCTTCAAAATAAGATGTTGACCAAAAATTTGAACTTTTGACTGTCAAATGACCATTTTGCCCCTGCAGTTGACTGTAGGGCAATTAGGGTTTTTGACTGTGCAATTTTGTGCTGTAAGTCTTGAATCTTGGTATGAGGATGCTTGACCATGTTTATAGGCATGTGGGACTTGATTGGACCCTTGGAAACTTCATTTTCTTTGTCAGAACTAAAACCCTAGTTTTTTACTGTTAGGAGGCCCTTGAACTGTGCAACCCTTGGGGGGATTTTGAAGCATGCTCTTTGCAAATCTTGAAGAATATGGGAGGGCAAATTTTGGGGTACAACAACTTCCAACGGCAAATCTCCTATCAACAAGGGGGATGACATGTTACCATCCAATTAACCTGGGGCAGTCCAGTCAAGATTTAAACGAATCTCTCAAAAGTTCAGTGAACGCGGGGCAAGTCTCCTTCATCACCACTTGGGGCATTCGAATGCCAAAAGTGTTCAACAATTCCTTCATCACCTGTTGGAAGATACGGTCCAGATGTGCTCCAGACACGGTTGCCATTCTGTCACCTTTCTTAAGTTCCAGATCAACGCCTGTAACAAACCAGGAAAACATTTGTGGACGACTGATTGTGGATTAACACCTGTAACAAGCCAGGAAATTATCTACATCACCACTTGGGGCATTCGAATGCCAAAAGTGTTCAACAATTCCTTCATCACCTGTTGGAAGATACGGTCCAGATGTGCTCCAGACACGGTTGCCATTCTGTCACCTTTCTTAAGTTCCAGATCAACGCCTGTAACAAACCAGGAAAACATCTGTGGACGACTGATTGTGGATTAACACCTGTAACAAGCCAGGAAATTATCTACATCACCACTTGGGGCATTCGAATGCCAAAAGTGTTCAACCATTTCCTTCATCACCTGTTGGAAGATACGGTCTAGATGTGCTCCAGACACGGTTGCCATTCTGTTACCTTTCTTAAGTTCCAGATCAACGCCTGTAACAAACCAGGAAAACATCTGTGGACGACTGATTGTGGATCAACACCTGTAACAAGCCAGGAAATTATCTACATCACCACTTGGGGCATTCGAATGCCAAAAGTGTTCAACAATTCCTTCATCACCTGTTGGAAGATACGGTCCAGATGTGCTCCAGACACGGTTGTCATTCTGTTACCTTTCTTAAGTTCCAGATCAACGCCTGTAACAAACCAGGAAAACATCTGTGGACGAATGATTGTGGATTAACACCTGTAACAAGCCAGGAAATTATCTACATCACCACTTGGGGCATTCGAATGCCAAAAGTGTTCAACCATTTCCTTCATCACCTGTCGGAAGATACAGTTTCAGATACGCTCCAGACACGGTAGCCACTCTGTCACTCATTCAGATCCTAGTTACAGTTTCAGATATACCCCAGACACGGAAGTCATTCTGCTACTCATACGGATCTCTACTCCAAGATACAGTTTCAGATACGCTCCAGACACGGTAGCCACTTTGTCACTCATTCAGATCCTAGTTACAGTTTCAGATATACTTCAGACACGGAAGTCATTCTGCTACTCATACAGATTTCAAATCCAAGATGTAGTTTTACACGAACTCATCATGAAGCGACCCTACACAGGTTCCTTCTTTCAACTTACAATTCAACATATCTCCAGTAACTATCCATCCTATCTCCAAATGGCATCTGTAAGCCCATTCCCGAGATCAAGTGCCTGCAGCAATCAAAAGATTCTTGCAATCCCCAGCCTGAGAACCTTCCGGAATCTAATTCCCCTCAGAGTCAAGTTTCAATATCCCCGGCGGAGCTAAAGACCTCCAAATATCAATCCTCAAGCGGATTGAAGACTCTCATTCTCAGCATCTCGCAGAATATTCGAATATTCTCCAGTAAAGATCTCCTTAAGGCAGGAATTCCCCAGTAACTTGGCACACAACCCAAGCTTCTGATTCCCCAACAGTGGTCCCAGGACTTCTCATTTTCAACGATCGAAGATTCTTGCCCTCCACAGCAGCAGTCAAGGAATTGTTCTCCCCGGCAGCAGTCAAGATCCTTTTGTCTTCAGCCATCCAGGATTCATCTATCCTCAGCAAGATAGCTCATCAGCTTACCTGCGCATTCGTCACATTCATATCATAAACATTGATGTAACATACATTGCATCATGCATCATGACATTGCATACAACTAACTCTTTACCTTTTCAGGAGAGAGCAATCAACGGACAAAGACCATCATCTTCCGAGGTTCTTTCTAGAAATAGTACAGATGTAACCCAGACACGGCGACATTCTGATACTTATTCCAGATTCATCCAGATGCAGTTTTACACGGACTCATCATCAGGAAACCCTACCCCGGTTCCTTCTCCACTTCAAGACTTCTGAAAACAGTTTATGGATTCTTCCCAACACCGGATGTTAATCTATCGCTTGTTCAGTTTCTTCTCAACTTTTGAAAACAGTTTACGGACGCTTCCCAACAACGGATGCCGCTCTATTGCTTATTCAACTTCAACTCCTGAAAACAGTTTACAGATTCTCCAAACACGGATGTCAATCTATTGCTGGTTCAGACCCCCAGTTCAGGGACGTTCCAAAACATGGATACCTTTCTGATACTCGTCCACTCACCAAGGACATGCAGTTCAACAACATTTCTAAATGGCATCTTTAAGCCCATTTCCAGATGGCATCTATAAGCCCATCCTCCTTAACAAACATTTCTAAATGGCATCTTTAAGCCCATTTCCAGATGGCATCTTTAAGCCCATCCTCCTATCAACGGTCATCAGATGGCATCTTTAAGCCCATCACCAAATGGCATCTTTAAGCCCATTCCCTCCACCATCACATCACCGAGTGCAAATTTTCTGGGCACTCTAGTGTCCAATCTCCTTTTACCCTCGAGTCGCGAAAGGCAAACTTGCCGATCTAACTATTCGGGTCCAAGAAGATTGAACAGGGGCAACTGTTGTACCCCAAAATTTGCCCTCGCATTTTTTTTTCTATAAGAAATCACAGCTTCAGACTTTTCCTGATTTTTCATACTGGCTCAAAAATCGGTCAAACAGACTATTTTCGTCAGTCAGACAAAATTAGGGTTTTTATTGATTTTCATGGCTCTGGAACAATTCAAACAGTTTGCTTAGGGTTTGGTTGATTTTGGGCTCAAATTTGATCAGGAGAACGCTTCTTTGGCATTTGATCAGGAACTAGGGTTTTTGTGCGCGCATTCTCAGAAAGAATTAATCCCCACAGTGCTTTTCAATTTCTTCTGAGATATGGACAGAGTCATTTGGATTGAGTTTACGATGTTTGACTAAACCAGTGAAAAGAGTCATTTGGATTGAGTTTGCAGTGTTTGATTGAATCATTAAGAGAAAAAGACGTTTGGGCAGTTGTTGTGATTGATCGTGCTTTGCTTTAGATTTTTGAAGCGCCTGGTTTATTAATTGATCGATACTAAAATCACATTGTTTATTTAATTGTTTATTTATTCTAAGTTAAGATAATTGGAATTTATTTCCATTTATTATAATTTGAGAATTATAAATAATAAAATAGATAATTGAAAAGAGGAAAAGGAATTAATTGATAAAATGGATTTTTATTCATCTTTAAATTATTTGTTACAATTATTGTTTAAATACGGTATTTATTTACAAGGTATTTACAATGATAATTTTACAAACAATTAAATTTGGAATAAAACTATCCTAATTTTTCTAAGTTTCCTAATCTTCATTCTTCTATCCAATGCCTCCTCTTTCGTTCCGTTTGACTGTTTATCTGCAAAACAAAGAAAAGAAGAAAAAGTCAATTGAAGCAGATAAATTAAAGAAACAGACAGATAAAAAAAGAATTCATCATTAAAAGCAAATGGCCGGGATCAGTTCTCCCACTCTGCAAATCACGGGATTTCTCCCGGTTCACAAAGAGGGATGAAAATGTTTGCAAAAAAGTATGAATGCACAAAGTTAAAAAACTGCACATTTCAAATTGGCCAACCAACTGCATAGTTCAAAGCAAACAGCATGTACAACTAAAAGTTCAAACTATTCAAGATATCCAAAAGCTGTCTAAAAGGATATGGCAAGATATCAAACAAGTACAAAAGGCCATCAATGCTGTCAATATGCAGAAAATGAGGATAAGAAGTATGCAGGAAAATACATGGTATGCAGAGTTAAACAACTATTACAAGCAACATCAAAGCATCATTTCCCAGGCCAGTTTGCTTTTTCAGAATTAGTACATAATAAGCAATATAATATGCTTAAATACTGGAGAGAGAGAAAAAGAGAAGAAGAAATGGGGCTTACAGGCTTTAGGCTTGAAGGATAAATATATAAAACAAACGGCTAACACGGAGAGAAGGAGGAGATATCAAAAAAGAAGAGAGATCAAAAGAAATCACAAAAGATAACTCAGAGCAAGCTCTTAGCCTCAAGCTTACCCTGCCTGAATCCAAAAAACCTATACCAGTCATCAGGCCTGAAGCATGAAAGCATAACATAAGCTGCCCAGGCCTTAAGCCTTTTAACCTTACAACCTGCTGGGACCACAAACTGTCCAGCCTGAAAACAAAAAGCTCTAAACATACAAGCCTTCACTTGTTAAAAAAAACCTGCATTCAAGGTCTCAAGCCTAAACCTGTCAAACAATAGAAACATAAACAGATCCACACAAAACTCCAAACAACCAGCCTTACCATTCAAAGCCTTAACAGGCCATAACCTGTCAACAAAACCTGAATCAGAAAACCAGTTCACAACAATAAACCTGCATTCCATAGCCATAACCTGTTTGAGCCTTAAACAAAGGGCCAGAAGTTCAAGTATTGAACCTCACCTGCTTGAAACCTTTGCCAAAAAAAAAACAAAAAAACAAAAAAACATGAGGCCATAGCCTGCTGTCCAAGCCTTAAGCTTAACAAGCCTAAAAACCTCACCTGATTAAAATACCAAGTCATGTCAAAGCTTACAAACCTCTAAGCCCTCAGAAAAGTTTCATCATTGGGCCATCCAAAGCATCACAACATATCTCAGCATACCAATAAGCATATTCAGGATCATCAAATACATCATCTAGAAGTTATCTCACATCAAGCATAACAACAGAAGGCACAGGGTGGAAGAGGAAAAAGCGTACTCAGAAACATACAGGGTCAAACATCCCAAAGGCCCTCAGAAAACTTTCGTCACTGGGCCAACAACAACATCAAGCTAGCATACAAACGAAGGCGACCATATTCAAAGTCCAAACATCATATCCAAACACATATTCAGCATACAAGTTGGCAACACAAGCATATAGAAAGCGAGCAAGAAGAAGAAAGAAGTGACAAAAAGGTTCTCAGTTACTCATCATTAAACCTACAGAGGTAAAGAGAATAAAGTTACCAAAAAGCGAGCTCACATCACGCGTTTCCCCGCCGTTAAGCCGCCCACACGCCTCCATATCCACCATCCTCCGTCTCCAAAAGGTAATATAATTTTTTTCCTTCTCTTCACACCTCAAACAAAAGAAACGCATTTAATCAGAACCAATAAACAAAATCATAAACATGCAAAACATAAAACCCTCAAAATATGATAAGACGAAATCGAACCTTGTGTAACCGTCACTGGGACGACCCATGGAGAGAGAAGTAGTGGAGGTTGCGCTGGTTGGCCTTGGCAAGGAAGAATGTGGTTCTGATGGCTATGGCGTAAGAAGAGGAAGGAACAAAGGCGAAACGAAAAAGAACAGCGCTGTAACCCTAAGCCTTTCACCAAATGAAGCAATAACCTTCGAACCCTAAGAAGAAACAAATGTTATGAGACCCATGGGCCTTGCCCCGTTCAACATAAGCCCAAAGCGTTTTCCCAATTAAACCACCCCCCCCCCCCCCCCCTCATCCTGCTTCTGAATGTTCTTCGTTTGGGCCCTAAAAAACTCTTTGGCCCATTCAACTTTCCTTTTACTTTTTGTTTTAAACATTCATAAACTAAGATTTAATTTATCTTTCTTTTTTATAATTCAAACTAATATATACCATTTTTTTTATATATAATTTACTTAAATATATTAATTTTATTTACATTAATTCCTAATTAACAATACCTTTTTATATATAATATAATTATAATTCTATATATAATACATTATTTAAAATACACCAAAACTTTTTTATTTTATTTTCTCCTTAAAAAACACTTTTAGTTAAAAATTTGTACATCCATAAAATGATATTACATAATATAATTAAAAACTTAAAACATTTTCTTCTTTTTAAATTTTCTCCCTTGTACATAAAAAATACAAACATAAAATACATAAGAATTAGAATTATTTAAAACACTTTTTTCTTTCATTTTTTAAAACTTATTCTGATTTATACCTAAATACATAATTTTTCTTTAAGTTAATACATTCCTTTTCTTAAAAATAATTTGTGCATAAAAACAATAACACTTTAATCTCATTAAATTTTGTTTATCATATTTACAATAAATATTAAACTTTTTATCTAGGTTTAAACATCTTGTTTTATTAAAACTTTTTTGTACATATTAAACAAAAAGATATAAAAAATACAAATTTAAATCAAACATAGATAATAATACTTGACGAATAAACAATATTTAATTGTCTCATTAAATTCACATTTCTTAACTTGTAAATAAATTACACTTACACCTACACAATACATTTTACATTGATACATTATACATTTGCTTATTTTTGTATATTCGATACATTTACATTTGAGATCACAATTCGATTTGGTTGTAATTATTTAAGTCTCATCCCCATTTGTAAATTCGTACCCCCACTCCCGGATACTTATTTTGTAATAGCGTAGACTTTAAATTCCCGCAATTTATCGCTTTCGAAATATACCATGGTTAGACCTAGGGTTTGTACGTACATAAAAATCAAACGCTAGATAACCTAATACAAAAACAAATGCATGAAATCGATACACAATCACACTTGCACCCCCTAGGGTAATCCCACATGTTGCCTTCCAAAATGGGCCATGCTTGCACGTCGAGTTTCTTTGGCAAAACAAATTCAAATGATCATAAGTCCCTCGATGACACTTTCGAAAGTTGCCTAAAACAGAATGATCATAGTCCCTTCAAGCAAATTGCCAAAGACACTTGGCACCATTGCATTCATGGTCCATACGATGACCCGTGCCTGTCCCGTTAAAACATCCTAAACGCAAGATTGTCCACCAAATTCAAGGGTGGAACAAAATTGTTAAAAAGGGTTGAAAACATAGAGAAAACCTTTGAGTACAATAGGGGTAGACAAAACTCTTAGTTACTTGAGATCAACTTGCAAAAACACTTGCCTCCTTTTCAAAAACCACACTTCACAAACACTTTCAAAACAAACTTCCAAAAATACTTTGAAACATCTTTTCGAAAGATACACACCATTGTATATACTCAAACACGAGTCATTACAATGGTTGCCGAAACAAAGGCGTCTATTTCAAAACATTTTCAAAAACACACACACACACACCATTTTTCAAGCAATCAAAAATCAAGGCAAGTGATCTAAAAACCAAGTAACTAAGAGCCCATGGATAACCATGGATGAAAAGGGTGCTAATACCTTCCCTTTTCATAATCTACCCCCCGAACCCACGAAATATCTCAAAAAGGTTTTTCCTGTGCTTTTTTAACCTTTCCTTTAAGATAAAATAAAAAGTCGGTGGCGACTCTTGCTAAACCGAACAAGTGCGAATACAAACGCAAAACCCAAGTCAGTTCTCCCACCGTATCACAAAGTGGTAAGTGAGATGCTTGGTAAACGAGAGGGCGTGGGTTCGATCCCCCCTTTTGTCAAAATCTTTTCTTTATTTTCCAGGTAAATGCATGTTCGTTATACATTGATTGATACTCATTCTCAATCACAAACAAACATATGGCCTGATAGACGAAGCTATCACCTTTGATCCAAAGGGGGTGGGTTCGATCACCACCCCATGAATCTTATTTTCTCAGTTTTTCTAACCCTTGTTTTTTTCATTCCATTTAATTATCTATTTTTTTCTAATTACCCAATTAACCAAAAACCATAAAACACCTTTTCAAAACATAATTAGTTTTAAGTTTATTTCTTAACCAATTACTTTTCTTTAATTAATTAGACTTTAGATTTTTATTAATTAAAATGAATTAGAAATTAGTTTTTTTTTAAATTACTTTTAACACTTAAATGATTTTCTATAAAATACCAAAAATATTAATACTTAGGACTTTAGGTCTTTTAAACTTTTTTTTAAAACATTTTCTTATTTCTTTTTGCTATTTAAATTCATAGATCAAGTGTATATGTCGCGTTCTTAATTTTAATAGCGTATATTTATCTTTTCTCGCATTTTTTTCATATTATGTAACTGCTCACAATATGTAATAACTTAGGTTTAATTTTTGCATTGTACATTCTGTACTTTATTTTTCTACACATATTGAACTGCTAGTAATTAGGATTGTATGGCAAGACTAATAACTGAACATAGAAAACCCTAACCTTCAAGATAATATAACCGAAATCAATATACTCTTCACACTTGCACCTCTAGGGAAACCTCTCTTGTTGCCTTACGAAACATTGGTCACGTCCCTCGAAAGTGGGGATACTTTAGCAAAAGACCCTCGATCAAATCATCATTGTCCCTTTCTAATAAAGATCACAATCCCTCGATGACCCTTCGAGTTGCCTACAAAATGATATAGTCCCTACGGATAAATGATGATAGTCCCTCCGATACAATTGCTAAAGTATCCTTACATGTTGCCTTCGATGACCATACGATGACCCTACGCCTGTACCTTCACATGCAATAGACAAGATTATCTACCAACTAATGGTATGGATAATACTATATCTAAAGGAGAAGGAAAAAGAATAAGAAATACATTAGTGGGTAAGAACTCCTAATTGCTTGCTCACAACTTTTCTCACAAACATTTTTCGCACTATTTTCCAAACAAATATTTTCAAAAATACTTCGTACACATTCTTGAGGACTGATACAAGAATTATTACAATGTTAGCCTTATATTGGAATTTCAAAATATTTTCAAACAAATCACACACACAAAACAAGTTTTAAAAAGTGAGCTAAGCAATTAAGAGCCCTTAGATAACTACGGATGAAAAGGGTGCTAACACCTTCCCTTTTCATAACTTACCCCCCAAACTCAAAATCTATCAAAGGTCTTTCCTGTTCTTTTCACCTTTCCTAAATATTGGATAAAAGAAAAGTCGGTGGTGACTCTTGCTATTTGCATATTTGAATAAAACCAAAAAAGTCAGTTCTCCCACTGTATTATACCTACCAAAGCTCTGTAGGACATGAGACTCATTCTGATGACTTCTCAGCAATTGTACCGATAATGTCAAAGTAATAAAAAGATTGAATCCACATGAACTGCTATTTAACTAGACAATATTTGTGAAAGGTTTAAAAAGTAACAATTGAGGGATTTTTCGAGTTTTAATGCAAAAAATAAAAGTTTATTTTGTCAATAATATGAAGGTGATTATGTTTTATATAGAATCCTTTATTTCTCTACTGTTGATGTTTGATATATTGCATAAATGATATTGTTACTATAATTCCATGACGAATTAACAAAATCGCTATACCCAATCCCTCTATTTATAGCTCACTAATCTATACTCGGAGTCTTCTATCCTTATTCAACCAACGTAAGAAAGATTAGGCAATGTAATGGAGCGTTAATTCCTAAGCCACTACTCGAGGTCTCCTATCCTTATTCAATCGATGTAAGCATAACAATTGCCCTAGGTTCAATGCATAAACTAATGGTTAGTATTCCCTAAGCATCCAAAATCAGATTAAAAGAGTATCTCATATAAAAATATTAAGTACAAGGAGCAATTGGATAAAATTACAACTCAAATTATTTATTCAATAACAATTCAAACATCACAAAACCTACCCTAGAGAGACTTAACTACTTATAATGTGTAAATTACAATACAAATGAATAATAAATAGTTTTCATCAGATAACCCTTGAAGAACTAGCCTCCAATAGCTTCAAATGTGCTCCAATTCGTACTTCCGATGTCAAAATTTGTCACTTGCAATGTACAATCGCATAACCCTAAAAAAAGTTCTAAAAGTCCACTATTAAAGCCTTCAGAATAATTTAGATCGCGTAAAACATTTCCCATAAATATGGCCTCTCGCACGCCTGTGACAAATTGCATCGCACGCACAATACAACTTTAACAGATCTATCACGCACATTATGGTGCGCAGAGGTGGCGCGATAATTCCAGTAGCTTGCACACGCTCCATTTTTCAGCAATTTTCCCCAAGTCTCTATTTCTTCATACTTGGTTTTTGCATAATTCTTTGGCTATTCTTCATCAAATTTAGTGATCTTTGGTTTGTTTTTCTCCATTTCTTCGACATAATATATGTAATGACATAGTTTCATCATATTCTCACTAGGAAAAAAAATGCCAAAATCCCTAATAATTATTACTTAAATAGAGTTTTCCAGTAGAAGTAGATAAGAGGTACTAAAATAAATTACAGAGATATAAAAGTTATGGTTACCTGAACAATCCCCCCGTGTCGTTAGAAATAGTTCAACTTCGGTCAGGTAGAAATATTCTCCATTATTGTTGTTGCTTGATACTAACCTGTAGCATTTGATACCCTGATTGTTTCCCCTCTTGTTGTTTCTCCTAATTCTCTCACCACCATTTAATTGATAAATTAGGATTTTTCCTTTTCATAAGCTTTTGTATCTATTTCCCTTATTCCTTCATATTCTATTATAATTTCAGAGCCCTAGCATGACCACGAGGATTTCTCCTTACTCGATTTTAGCTAATGTTGAGATTTGAGGTTGGGATGACAGATTTCATGAGAGCATGGGTATTCAATGATTTGATCGTTTGCCTAGTGTTGTTGTTCGTTGGAAAAATGTGATGACGCTTTCATCTAGCATGGGGTTGAGGTTCGAGTGTTCTCCATGGTCATTCAAGGTGGATTGTTCGTTGGTAATGGTTAGGTGAAGAACATGATACTCTGACCCAATGTGTTTTACATTTTCTTTTCTTTTGTTTTAATACTTCTCATGGTTATTTTGTTTCTTGTTTATTATTTTTTTAACTTAAATAATAATAATAATAAAAAAAACATATAATACAATAAACGACCAAGTTCTTAGTTTTTATTGGTCAACATATTGGTTTAAAAGGGATCATGTGTGGACACATTATGAGTGTTACCATATACCTTTGATCTTGGGACCATTAGATTTCTTTGACCATTTAAGCTGACCAAGTGGATGGTCAAGTTTGGTGGCTCAATAAATACATCATATACCATTGATTACTAATCTCAAGGCTCACAAAAAGTGTTGGCTAGCAAGTTTTAGATATTGACTATATGGTTAAATGGGCATTCCTTGTCTTTGGGCTTGAAAGTTTTTACTAAGTAAGCCTCTCTTGTCCAACTTACACCATCTATTTTTCTTTTGTTTTTATTTATTTTATTTAGTTTGTTCTCATTTTTTATTCATTTTTATTGATTTTATTTTGTTACATCATCCTCATGTAACAAAATGTATCCCTTATCATACTTGTACTTTATTTCGTTTTTGATTATTGCCTTGGCTTAGTTTAGTTTAAATAATTGAATAATGAGACAACTAAAATCAACTACTTTTTCTAAAATAAAAACGCTTAATCAACATCAAGTGATTTTCAAAATCAAAATAAACATAAGCCTTTCTAGCTTGAAAACCTTGATCAACATTAAGGGCATTTTACAAAACCAATAGGTCGATCGCTTTTGCATCCACTCACTTCATTAAGAAAATCAATCCTTGCATCACCATTCAAAAACCTTTTTTCCAACTAATTAAACCTTGGTCAACACCAAGTCTTTTTTCCATGCAAATGCAATAAACACTTGGTAAACACCAAGTCATTTTCAAATCCATTTCATACTCAAGTCATTTTTTTCATTCCATGCAAACAAACTCTTGGTCAACACCAAGCTTCTTTTTAAAAGCTTTTTCATAATAAATGTAATCGAATGCAAAGAGCCCTAAGTGACAAATGAGGAATGATTAGACGTATGTCTATTTGTTTTGATTCCTAAGATGCTTTGCGTATGACTTGTGTTTGAATACGCACCTTCATCCATGGACTTTAACTTGTTTCTAATGAATTTTTTTTTTGCAATAAATGGAGGAAAACGAATAGTTAGGCGTAAGCCTCTCTTTTCCGAGTTTTTATATACCTACTGTATAGTTTACCTTTCGAATATTGGACTTCACTTTAAAATAAAGTCACTTTCAAAAATAATTTCAATCAAACCAAACCATTTTCAAAAAGCTAAAACACTTTATCAACATCAAGTTTCTTTTCAAAATCAAAATCACTCCTAGAAATCTTTTGTCACCTAAGAGAGAACCTTTCCAACACTCGTCCGTGTAGTCTCTCTCTTCCAACACTCATCCATGTATATCCTTTTGCTCATATGCAAACCTTTTCAAACCTAACATAGTTTTCCTAATAACTATGTAGCCTTGAGTTCTCCATTACACCAGGAGATACATAAGAGTGAGATTCAACGTTTGATAAGACCTTATCTTAAAAATCTAAAAAACAATATTTCTCCCAAGTGCGAGTATTTTTCTTCTTCCACTCAAGTGAGATTCTTTTTCATCTTTCGCCCAAGTGCAAGCCTTTATCATATATCGCCCAAGTGCGAGTCTTTTATCAAATCCTCTTTCGTCGAAGTGTAAGTCTTTTATCATCTGTCGCCCAAGATCAAGTTTTTTTATACTTTTCTCCCAAGTGTGAGTCCTTTTTCAAACACCTTTCTTCTCCCAAGCGCGAATCTTTAAATCAATAAACAAATTTGTGGTTTTCTACCCCGAACTACGAAGCTCTAATTTTCTCATTGTTGTCGTACCCCGATTTTTCCCTTTCTCCACTCATATCATTAGGTCTAGTGTTTTTATTTCTCCTTTGCTTAGTTCATAACGTTCATGTTAATTTTTCAAAATCATCTGAGTTATGGCATTAAAATCATCTCATTCACCTTTGTCATGCATATCATACATAGGCGTTAGTTCTCATTCATTTAATAAAATTAGAAGGAAGTCAACCATCGATATGGTCTTTTACATTCATAGGAATTTCAATAGCATATTAGATTATGGATGAGGTCATTATTATTATCATGAAGTATTGCATTTATTTGACATTCATTGATATTATTATTTATAGGTTTTATTGCATTGGTAAAATTTAGTTGACATGGTTACCATGAAAAACCTATAGGAAATATCCTAGGAACCAAATTTCATTTTCTTATTAATAATTTTTCTCACGAGGCATAAATGCCACTTCCTTGGTGTAACACATTGGTAAATTTAGACTTTATGTGTGTAAGCATTTTTCATTGATTTCACTAGTTGACATTTGTTTACAACATTTGGTTGCTTGAATCTTTTAAAGTTACACATTTGTTTACAACAAGAGAGTGTTTTAGTACACCAAATATTGCAAGACCTTTAAAAAGGTTTACAAGTTCTACAAATGTGCAAATATTGTTCAAGTTACTCTTAAAGTTTGTCACAATTATCACAAAGATTTATCAAATGTACTTAAATTCTCGCACTTTAAAATAAATGTTAAGACCGATGTTCCAACACCAAAGCATAATGTCAAGACAGATGTTAAGATATCATCTGTTGATAGAACAATTTTACCAAAACAAAAATTATGTAGAATTAGATTGCTTAAGATAAAAGACACAACCAATTGTTAACCCAGTTCAGTGCAATATCACTTACTCTGGGGGCTACCAAGCCAGGGACGAAATCCACTATAATAGTATTAGTTAAAAGCCTAAACAATCCCAATTTATAACCTAGCACCTAATCATTGTCTTAAGCAATTTCTACCTAGGAACCTCCTACATATGAGAACTCCTCTCACTTCCCACAATCACCTCAGTAATAAAACCAGTCACAAACCAGTGACCAGAACCAAAGTAGAAGATTACACTTCCAATAAACAATACTAACTCTTTGCTTAAAAGTCTCAGATTTAGATTCATCTTCTGACTCATCATTATAAGCTTCTGCAATTGGGCTTGGACTGGCTTGAATTCTTCAATCAACTCCAATCTTCAGCTGAGAAATATTTGCAAAATATTATCCACAAAAATAAAAACAATTTTCATAAATAGTTTCCTAAAAAGTCTCAATCGGTCCTTTTTAGTAACCAATCAAATCTACACATGTTTCTAACAAAATCGTTGATTGGCCTGCGCATATAATGAGTACAGAATATTCTAGATACTCCTATCTTCAAATCAAATCTTTAAGAATATCTAAAAGCAGCGCTTGCTGCATCAGCCTCGGGATGTCACAACATCTTCTGTGACATCTGGCAAAACTCATAATAGCAAAACCTGTTATGACAATTGATAAAGATGTTGCACCATCTTACTCAACACCAACATAGAACCATACTTAGCTAAAATTTATCCAACCATGAGGGGTGAGAATAGGCCAGGCCAACTAACAGAGGCCTACGATCTAGCCTACATAGGCAAAGGCCAGGCCAAGCTTTTTTTTTTAAGTAGAAAAGGTCAAGGTTTTTTTAGAAGCCTATTTATTTAAATATGCTAGGCCACATGCCACAAAAAAAGCCTCTTAGACCTATCAAGCCGGCCTATTTTAATAAATATGAATAGATTTATTATTTTTTATATTGTATTTTATACTTTATATTGAAATACAAAAGTAAAGCTCACTGGTCTTGAAGAACTTGTAAAATAAGTTGAAAAAATATGATGAATAATGTCATAAGTTGTTTTCATAATTCTCTAAAACAAATAAGCTCACAAAACTTATGCTCCAATGTAAGCTAAAATAAATCAATGCAAATAAACGTTTAATCTCATTGTAATTTTAACGATCGAGTCTATTTAGGTATTAGTTGTATTTATTATTTAATATTTTCAAATTGTATAGGTTTTTTAAGTAGACTAATAGGCTAATTAAGCCTTCTAAAAGACCAGGCCCAGGTTGAAAAATAAGCCTTTGATAGGCCACAGGGAAGGCTAAGGCTTTGATTTTTTTAGTAGGCCAGACTTAGGCTTGGCAAAGCCTAGCTCGGCCCAGGCTATTTCCACTCCTACCAACCATAGAACCATGGAACTAACACCGCCTCATGCACATGATGCATTCGGAAGGGTTTTTAGGTAGACCACTCTGAAGTGGAAAAAATATCTCCAAGAACCCTCTTAAGGGATTTTAGGTATGGAAGAAGTTTGAAGTGTGAAAGAGATAATCATGCAAGGTGGTCATATATTCAATTTTCTGCTGGAAGTTTTCAGAGATACATCTCCGAAAATATCAGTGAGTGGTAAAATAATAAATCATCTAAATGAAACTGGTGGAAAATGGTTTCATGGGTATGTTCAAATGTATATGCAAATTAATCTCAGAAAAATTTGCAGTTGCATCTTCAAACTAAATTTTAGTAAAAAATGATATTTAGTGCGTTCGAAAATATATCTTCGAATAAACCCAAAGATATTTTGGAATTTTCAGACCAAAGGTGGGAAAATAAATTTCCAATAATTAATGCCAAACACAAGAGAAATTAACTTGCCACCCCCATATTATACATGACACCCCCCAAATGGTATGAAAAGACTAAAATGCCCAAACCCAAATTATTCACCATAAATTCCAAATTCACGTTACCAACTGAATTTTTCAAATTTTTGGGTAATACCAGAAATTTCATGAACAAGTGAGAATTTACGGTAGATTTGTGAAATTTTCGGTATTTTGTACCGGAAATTTCAAAATATATGGTATTTTCGTACCAAAAGTTTCAAAATATCCAGTATTTTCATTTACCATTTATACTGGAAATTTTGAAATTTCCGGTACGCCACAAAATACCGGAAATTTTGAAATTTTTGATAGTTCAATTTTTTTTTGAAAAATACTGGAAATTTAGAAATTTCCGGTAGTTTATATTTTCCTGATATTTTCTTATTTTATAGTGAGGACCAGAGACAAAGATGGTTCTATTGTGAGACGAACCACTGATAGAGCTAATGTTGAAGCCTGTGCTGACGAGGCACAAGCTTCAGAGCTACGGGCTGGACGCCTTCCCCCGACCGGTTCTCACCGAAAATAGATGACTGAGTAGAATGTACAGTTTCGCGCACCCCATCGTCGTGGTCTTAGAGTATCCACTGTTGAGGAGGTACATGCTCTTACAGAGGAGGTATAGGCTCCTACTGAGGAGGTGCAGGCTCTTACTAAGGAGGTATAAGATCATGTTCCTATTGTGGAGCCTGTAACTGAGGAGCATATTGTAGAGCCTGTTGTGCAAGAGGCTTAGCAAGAGGTTATTACTGAGCAAGTTGATGAGGTGTCTTCTATTGATACAGACACTATGATTCGTGCATCTACAAAGTCATCAGGACACACTGATGAAGGTTTCCCTAGAGGACCTTTAGACAAGTCCATGCTGGCAGGATTTATGCACCATGTCGCTTATAGGATATGGCATGACGAGGATATGACTGGATGCAACATCTGATGTTCCGGGGCCTTCTGGTGCTAGCCCATCTATCGAGCCACCACCACCACCATCTGCAGGTGATCAGGACAACCACCTCTAGTTTATTGCAGTTCATGCTGAGAGTCTCATGGGTTTAGTAAACCCAGATGGTGAGATTTATAGAGGTTTAGCTAGGCTAGTCGACGTAGCCTGTGAGGGGCCTATGTAGATCTATTTTATTTTGGTTGTATTGTATGTGTATTTTGTGACAAACAAACTTCTTATTTATTGTATAATATTTTGGTGAGTACATGTTTCAAACTGATGATGAACATAATATAAAACAGTACAATAAACATAAACCAAAAACAACTAAAGAAGAAAACCTAGGCACTACCAAATGATTATGGACGTTTAGCATCTTCATTTTATCGTCGACGGATCTTCGGATCTGTGCATCCAACTCGATCAAACCTTTAGTTATCCTACGACGAAATGATTTCCACATGGCCTTCACATCTTCATCATTCTTCAACTCGATTAGGTTGTATTTCACCCTTTCATTTGTATCAATCCAATCCTTCTGAAACTCTACCTCTGTCACCCTTCTGTTATTGGAATCAGGCATCGAATTA
This sequence comes from Vicia faba, assembly GCA_948472305.1. Taxonomy (NCBI): domain Eukaryota; kingdom Viridiplantae; phylum Streptophyta; class Magnoliopsida; order Fabales; family Fabaceae; genus Vicia; species Vicia faba. Next base: position 1,631,668,393 of record OX451739.1, on the reverse strand, counting down.
TTCAATGTTTCTTTCAAGGTGGCAAAGAATTCAGAGTCATCTGGAAGCTTGAATTCAACATGAGGGTTGTTGCCATTGTAATACACTTCTGCCTTAATCAGAAATTGAGGAAGATACATTTTATTGAGATGTATTTTCTCTATAACAAATGCCCATATTTATACAAATGGTGATGCATTTTAGACCAGACAAATATGTCGGTGCAATCAGAACCATCAAAATATGTCGGTAAAATCTAAGTTGTTTAAAAAACCATGTTTTTATAATTACCAGAAATTTCAAATTAACTGAAATTTTTGGTACACTGGAAATTTTAAATATGCTACCAGAAAATTATGGTACCGTAAATGTTATAGGGGTGTATCAGAAATTTGGATGGTACCGAAAATTTCAATTCTTCTATCGAAAATAATGTACATCTCATCCAAAAATAAAAGTAGAATAAAAAAATTGAGGGGATGACATGTTTAATTTAGGGTGTAGCATGTTAAAACACATAGGGATATCTATCTAAGTCCGATCTAATTCACGTTGAAAAAGCCCATCGATCAAAACGAAGCCACTTTCCAAAGCCCAAAAGCGATTCCAGTCTGAAACAATCGACTAGCAGCAACAAGAGACTTCCGTCGCGCTCAGCACCCTCACTCCGCCGTAAACGAATCTCTGTCGTCGGCGCATCTGAACTCTTTTCACTCGGCCGAGTAGTTCATCCTCCTCACCACAACTCACTCTTCTCCAAAACCTAAAATGTTTGCGTCGTACTAAACTCACCTCAATCTGTCGCTAACTGCCCAAAACCCTGAGAAACTCTTCCAGGTTTTTCCTCTTTTCATTCACCTCTTTCGAATTTTCATTCCCCTCTCTATTTTATTGCTTATAATTTGTTTAGTGAATATTGTTTGATAGATTTTTCATACAAATCAATGGCTTATAGACGTTGCCTCTTGCAAAGAGGAAGCAACCTCATAGATCGTAGGTGTCACCCTTCCTTCAGCTATGTTCTCCATAGCGACGACGCGAAACGCGATCAACCAGACGATAAACCGTCTTTGGCTGGAATCAGTAATAGTTTTATTCAAACAAGGTCCTTTGGAAGCTCTTTTAATGGATCAATGGGTTTTTTCTCGGGTTTTCGACATAAGGAACTTTATCCATTTGCTGGATATAGTTTCTGCCGGAATATGTCGACGATGGATCAGAATTCGGATAAGATTACAGTAATGACGGATGTGGCTGATGTTCTCACTGACACTGCTATGGAGACTGTAACTTCTCAGGCGGCTCCAGTTGTTAGCGAAGTTGCCATTGCTGCGGCTGATTCTTATTTGCCTGTACAAGCTTTACAGTATTTCATAGATGCTGTTCATTCCTACACTGGGCTAAACTGGTGAGTTCACATATATAGTTTGATTAAGATATATTAAATACTAATAGACAGTTAGGATAAACATTTTAATTAAGTGTCTGCGACATAAGTGCATATTATATGAGTGTTTATGTATAAGCTTTTCTATTATGCAAGATAAAATTAAGTCAAACTGTTTTTAGGGAATGCCACAATAGTTCAGAATTGATAATTTCTGTTGTGTGATATTTGGCTTTTACTAGGGATATGGATTTCGATAATCAGCTCTCTTTGTCAGTTTATCACCAAGTGTTACGTATTATTTGTTAGGAATAGGTAACAGAGTTAACGATTTGGATAGAAACATGGTCCTGGTTAGAACATTATGGCGAAAGTTGATTCATGTAGCCGATCCCACTTAGTGGGATAAGGCTTGGTTGTTGCTGTACTATCCATATTGGAGTCTTAGACTTTATTTTAGGACTTTCTACCTTTTATAAAGAGTGTCTGTAGGGAGTAGAAGCGCTTGATTTTATATATAATGTAGCAACTAAACCTGAAAGATTTGTAAGTTTGTAATTTTATTGGGACTACAAATTGTAGAAGTACTAAACTTTTAATCCTTAAAAATTTAAATGCCACATGAATTTTGAAAGGAAACTTTTCATCTCATTGCTTCTTTTTTATTAGGTGGGCGGCCATAGCTCTGACGACTCTCTTGATTCGAACCGCAACTGTTCCACTCTTAATAAATCAACTCAAGACCACTTCTAAGCTTACGGTATGTTGTGCTGCTTTGTTTTCATGCCTGTTTCATGCTATAAGTGTAGTAATGACTATGGGTATTGCTTGGCTCCTTCCTCCGTAGTTGTTCTGTTTCAAGAGGATACAAATTAGATATTTGGAGTGAAATCCCAACCCCCCACCCCACCCACCCACCTTTCCTTGTGTCTCTGGCATGGGTTGGAGGTTTTATTCGCTCACTTCACTATTTTTTTTTATCCCTTTTGAATGAAGGCCTCAATATTTGTTGTATATATGAACTTTTTCTATATCATTATTTATCTTATTATACCTAAGCTTACTGTTTCTCGTGTGTTGCAGCTTATGAGGCCTCACTTGGAAGCAATAAAGGAAGAGATGGATGGGAAGGTAATTGTGCTCTAGTTCATCATGTCATTTCTTAATACCATTAATAGTGGATAAAATGCTTGGCAATAATATTGTTATGCATGTAAGTTAAGAAGCTGGAGTCTCACAAGTTCTATTGTCCTATATCTTGGAATTTTAGTATCGATATATTTTCTTTTGGAATTTTTTTTTAAGTTCACTGGTTAATTGTCTAACCTGTTGATCTATGTCATTGGTAAAACATATAGGAATCAAAATAAATATTTCCACTTAAGTAATCTCATTTTATATCAATTCATAGTGAATGTGTGACTAAGTTCTATTGTATCGGAGGAGCAGCTAAAATGTGATAGAAACCTGATCCCTGTGGTACTGGTTCTGTCACGACCTGATCATAGGCCATGACCACCACATATGCTAACACCAACTCATCATATATTTAACCTAGCAAGCCAAATGTAACCCACACACCTTTATAAAAATATAGTTACTGAAACTTGACAGTGTCTCATCTATTTTTGTGACATCCTCAAATGCTAATTAACTATCAACAGAGTATACAAAACTATCTCATCATATGTACAACTCAAAAGAGAATAATAACTCCTATTCCTGTAGTTGCATCATATTAAGATCACAATATAGTGGCCACCATTAAAGAAAGCGGTCTGTCACAAAGAATAACTCTTAGGTAGATTGCGAACCCCGAGAGATTTCTATTCTACAGCCTGTGAATATAAAAAGATAAGAGAAAGGGGTGAGTCACAAAGATTCAATGAGAGAGTATAATAAACAAAGTGTGTTGGTTTGAATATGGGGTAATTGTCTAGAAGGGGAGTTGAATAGACCATAGTTACCTGGTTCGCAATTCGCTTTGGTACGCAGTACGAATTCGGGTACGCGGTATGCAACTCTTGAAGTATTCGGTACGTAGGGGGCATACATAGTCGGTACGTAATCGTTACGCTATCAATATTTTTATAAGATGTAAAGAGTAGAGTATTTTGTTAGAGTAGCTTTAAGCATAAACTTTAAAAAAATTATGTCCCATGTCGGAAGTGACTAAAACAGTTAAGAAGATTGCTATAAAAAAAGAGTACACATGCACTAGTAATTCAAAGCTGAGATTGAGGACTAAAATGCCAAGTCAAATACTCTTCTCTTTCATTTATGATCAGCTAGCTCCTTTGTGAAGGATGAGTGGGTCCCAATTTATTAGGCGAATGAATAAAACCGTGAATTGGTATGCACGAATTGGTATGCGGTTCACAACCATTTTGGCGAATTATGTGACTATGGAATAGACAACTAAAAATTCCATTCTTTTCATTTTAGAAAATCAGATTAACGCACGAAGCAAATTTGGTTAAAACTTGTTTTTAAAGGTTTTAGCATTTGGAAGATGATTGTAGTAATGCACACACACACCTGTGAATTGGAATAAGGTGATAGACAATATGGTAAATAATCCTTTTAATGCTTCAAACAAGGTATTTGATACTATTGAATTAGGAGAGACTAAGAGATATTTAGATTAAATCGTTTGTCATGAAAGCACTACGGAGACTTTATTATATATAGAGATATTACAACTAATTACACTGTATAATCGATGTGGGACTATTCTACATACAAATATTCTTAACATTATATATTTACAAATATCAACACTCCCCCTCAAGCTGGAGCATATAAGTCAAATGCACCAAACTTGCCACATATATAATTAGTTCTGGGGCTTCGCAGAAATTTTGTAAACACATCTGCCAATTGATCATTAGAGTTGACAAAGCTTGTGACGATGTCGTCAGATTCGATCTTCTCTCTGACAAAGTGACAGTTTATCTCAATATGTTTGGTCCTCTCATGGAAGACTGGATTTGAAGCAATGTTCAATGCAACTTGATTATCACATACAAGTTTCATTGGTCTTGCTTCTTCAATTTTAAGTTCTTTGAGCAACTGTTTTAACCAAATGAGTTCACATGTTGCCATTGCCACGTCCCTATAACTCTGCCTCGGCGCTTGATCTTGCAACTACATTTTGTTTCTTACTTTTCCATGATATAAGGTTTCCTCCAACAAGTACACAATATCCAGAGGTGGATCATCTATCAATTGGTGACTCTGCCCAATCAGCATCAGAGTATCCAACTATCTGAGTATGTCCTTTATCTTCGTACACTAAACCTTTTCTTGGAGCACATTTGATGTATCTTAGAATCCGGATAACAACATCCATGTGTTCCTGACAAGGAAAATTTAAGAACTGACTTACCACACTGACTGCAAAAGAAATGTTTGAACGAGTTACTGTGAGATAATTCAACTTTCCAACCAATCTCCTATACCTTCCCGAGTCTGATAGAGGCTCCCCCTGATTGGATAGTAGTTTGACACTTGGATCCATAGGAGTATCAACTGGTTTAGCATTTAATAAACCTGTTTCTTCCAAAATATCCATAGCATGTTTCCGCTGGGAAATCACCAAACCATCTTTAGATTGGGCTACCTCAATACCCAAGAAATACCGGAGTTTACCAAGATCCTTTGTTTGAAATTGATTTGAAAGATGTTTCAACTGGAGTATTCCCGACTCATCACTACCAATTATGACAATATCATCTACATACACAGTAAGATAAATACACCCTTGGACTGAGTGACGATAGAAGACAGAATGGTTAGCTTCACTACGGACCATACCAAATTGTTGTACTACAGTGCTGAATCTGCCAAACCAAGCTCTCAGAGATTGCTTAAGACCATAAAGAGACCTGTGTAGCCTACAAACCATATTCGATGACTCTCCCTGAGCAACAAACCCATGTGGTTGCTCCATATATACTTCCTCTTCAAGATCACCATGTAAAAATGCATTTTTGATGTCAAGTTGATGAAGAGGCCAATGTCAAATGGCTGCAATGGCTAGAAGAAGTCTAACAGATGCCATCTTGGCTACAGGCGAGAAGGTATTACTATAATCCAACCCAAAAATCTGAGTGTATCTCCTGGCTACTAAGCGAGCTTTAAAAACGATCAATCTTACCATCTGGACCAACCTTCACTGTATAAAGCCAACGACAACCTACTAAAGATTTTTCAGTGGATAGAGGAACCAGTTCCCAGGTACCACTGCTTTGAAGAGCACACATTTCATCAATCATTGCTTGCCTCCACTCAGGGTGAGATAATGCTTCACCTAGAGATTTAGAAATAGAAACAGAAGACAAAGAGGACAAACAAGTATACTGCAAAGGGGAAAGACGATGATAACATAAATCAATATAATGTGGAGAAGGATTTCGTGTTTGACGTATACCTTTGCGAAGGACAATCGGAAGATCAGACTCAGGTTGCAGGATCAAATCCGGTGATGGCGATAGCGTCGGAGGAGAGTCTGCAATGACCTCAGGGACAGGTACGACCTCAGGGACATGTACAACCTCAGGGACAGGTATGACAAACGTTGGTTTACGACGCTGATATGTTTGAAGTGGGCGAGAAGTGGCGGGGTCAACCGTAGGGGTTTCTCGTGGGACAGGTTCCCTAGAATGATGGGGAATAATGAGAAATGGGACGTCCGGAAGAAGTGTGGGAGTATTTTCCTGAAGGGGTTACAAAGTGACTTGGGTGGACGCAAAATATGACACAGACTCGAAGAAGGTAACATCGGCCGATATCAGGTATCGTTGCAGAGTGTGTGAGTAGCAACGATAATCCTTTTGGGATAAATGATAACCAAGAAAGACACACTTTAGTGATCGAGCTGTTAGTTTATCAAGACTAGGGGGGAGATTATGCACAAAACATGTAGACCCGAAGACTCGAGGAGGAATTGGGTGAAGAGGAGAGTTTGGAAACAAGATTGAATGAGGGATTTTATGTTTAAGGATAGATGAGGGCATGCGATTTATGAGATAACACGCCGTGAGCACAACATTCCCCCAAAATCTGAGAGGGACATTACCATGGAGAAGTAGAGTCCGAGTGGTTTCTACGAGATGCCGGTTTTTGCGTTCGGCTATCCCGTTTTGTTGAGGTGTATGAGGGCAAGATGTTTGGTGTAGAATACCATTGGATGACATAAAAGTTTGAAATTGTTGGGATAAATATTCACGTGCATTGTCACTTCTTAAGGTACGAATGGACAAACCAAATTGGGTTCTTATTTCTCGATAAAATTGTTCAAAAATAGAAAACAATTCAGATATGTTTTTCATTAAAAATAGCCATGTGCAACGTGAAAAATCATCAATAAATGTTACAAAATACCTAGACTCAAAAGTAGACACAGTACGCGATGGACCCCAAACATCGGAGTGAACTAAAGCAAAAGGGGACGCAACCCGTTTATTGACTCGATCAGAAAAGTGACTACGAGTATGTTTCCCTAATTGACAAGACTCACACTGTAAAGTGGATAATTTAGATAAACTGGACACCAACTTTTGTAGCTTGGGAAGACTTGAATGACCTAACTGCGCATGTATAATGATTGAAGAATCTGTGGTGGAGCATGTGGTAGATGACGTAGAGAAGTAGTAGAGGCCTTGAGACTCACATCCGACGCCAATCGTCTATCCCGAACTTCGATCCTGCAGAATAACATCACTTAGTAAAAGTGATAGAACAATTAAGGGAACGAGTTAAACGACTGACTGACAGTAGATTAAATGGACAATTAGGTACATATATGACAAAAGTAACAAAGAGAGATGGTAGAATTTGAACAGTACTGATCCCTTGGGATCGGGTTTGAGAACCATTTGCGGCAGTTATACTCGGTAAGAAACCAGAGGTAGAAAGGGAAGAGAAAAGATTTTTATTACCGGTAACATAATCAGACGCACCCGAGTCGAGGACCCAAGGACCAAGAGGAGATGATTGAGAGATGCAAACAGATGAATTACCAGTGTGTGCAATCGAAGTCGTGGAATCAGAGGTCTGGTTAGTCTGACACCACCTGAGAAAATCTTCGTAGCTTGGCGTAGGGTTCTGAAGAGAAGGTGAAGTTTGCATAGTGTCTGGAGGTTTCCCATGCAACTTCCAGCAACGATCGATAGTATGTCCAAGCCGGTTACAATGGTCACACTTAGGACGAGGTTTGGAGTTGGATGACCCTCCTCGAAGGCGATTCTGATTGTTGCCAAGAGATGCAAGAGCAGCAGTGTCACCTGGTGTTGGAATAACAATAGATGAAGGAGAAACCAGGTCAAACGCATGAGGTGTAGCCAAGCGCAACAATTGTTCACTAACTGTATCATAGTTAGAAACAGTAGTACCTGATAAAATCTGGTTACGAACAGATTCGAATTCTGATGGTAGTCCTTTAAGTGTTATGACCATGAAATATTTACTCTGTTGTTCGACATGAGCTATTGCATCTTTTGCGTAAGGCACGAGTGTTGCGTAACTTGCTTTCAAGGCATCAAGCTTACTCAAATAAGCTTGTACATCCATATTTTCCAACTTCAGTGTGTTGAGTTTGTGGATGACACTGTATAGAGAATGAACGTCGTTGGAAGAGACTTTCTTGGCCTTTTGCCACACCTCATAACAAGTGGAGAATGCTTGGTACTGCGCTTGGAGGTTAGGTGCTATGGAAAACAACAACATAGTACACAAAGAGGCATCAGTTTTCTTTCATTTAGCGAGTTTGACGGCTGCAACGTCACTCAATTGGGTGGTTAGATGCTCTTCATATCCTTGACCGTGAAACCACATCTCGACAGCACGAGCCCATATGTTATAGTTGGCTGATCCGGTTAATTTTTCACATGGAATAAGCGGAACTTTAGTAAACGAGATAGAATCAACATCTCCCATGGCTTAAAACACAACAACTGGGGCTGTTTGAACAAACAAGAGTACGACTTTCTGTGAGTCGAAAACGAAAATCGAGGGCGGATCTGGAACCGGAGGAGGAAGGCGATTTTTCGAGAATTTTTTTTTCGTGAACAGTAGCGGCGCCAATGAACAGTGAACAGTGACAGCGGCGGTGAACAATAGTCCTCCGAAATTTTTTTTCCCGTGGACTGTGCTTGGCGGAGGTCGCTGAAAATTTAAAAAAAAAGAAGGTGAGGCAAACCGGAATGATGACACGGTTTGCAGAAGAAAATTTATCACCGGAAGACAGTGGGTCAACCGGGTAAAGCACGGCGAAGAATTGCCTCTTAGAAGGTTCTAGATACCACATTGAATTAGAAGAGACTAAAAGACATTTAGGTTAAACCATTTGTCATGAAAGCACTACAGAGACTTTATTATATTACACTATATAATCGATGTGAGACTATTCTACATACAAATATTCTTAACATTATATATTTACAAATATCAACAGATACAACTAATGATTAATCAATGTGAAGCAATCTTCAATTACAATCTTTACAAGTTCAATATACAGTTGTTATCAATAATTTGAAACTCTTGGTATATTATCTCCTCCTTTTTATCTGAAACTAACAACTTTGACACAAGCCATGAAAATCAAGAGTCATAGTATATCCCTATTCCCTATAACTAGGAACTACTGTTTATTTTGTTGAATTGGTTCATTGTCCAGTTGTTATCAATAATTTGAAACTCTTACTATTATCTCCTCCTTTTTATCTAGAACTAACAACTTCAGCACAAGCCATGAAAACGGTTTTTTATTTAAAGTAAGTGTTTTTTCTCCGAAATAATCTGTAACAAATTGATTCTTTGACATATTGGATTAATGTAATAAGTTTTCAAATTTCATACCTACATGTTATATGTTGTTATATCAAAGAAGGTTTCTCTCTAATCACAATAGGATCCATTTTTCAGACATTTGATCCCGAGGCTGTTGCCGAAGGTCAGAAGCGGATGAAAAAGCTATTCAAAGAGTAAGTCATTTCATTGTTTCTTTAATGCATAACTGCTAATAGTCCTGTTTGATCTCCAAGTTTAGTGTAATTGCTGCGTTCGGTGATACAATGTATCAGTGGAGTAATCTTTGCGGTGACTTGTGATGGCCTTAACTTAAAATCAACATTCAATGTTCAGTGTCTACTATTTTTTTTTTGAAACGGCGATTTGTTGTTAGTAATTAGTTTTTATGTTAGTATTTTATCTTTAACAGGGTTTGTACCAGGGTCCTCCAACTACGTTGAACCCTGTTCAGTGTCACCACTATTTTTGCCTCATTTTGATTCTGCTGTTATCATTAAATTGAAAATGGTGCTTCTGTAAACAATCAAATGAATTAGATATTTTAATATTTCTTTTGGTTAGACTTGTGAGTCATCGATATAATATTTGTTATGTATATATAAGAAATATGAATTGGTAAAGAACCTGTAGTTTAAGTATTAAATCAAACTTCATTAGTCTTTTGTTTCACTAAGTGTCCTTTTTATCTTTGCTGTTATCATTAATGCAGATATGGTGTGAGTCCTCTTTCGCCATTGAAGGGACTTTTTATTCAAGGTCCTGTCTTCATTAGTTTTTTTCTTGCGGTAAGCCGTCTGTTTCCTCGATATTCCCTCTACCTCTGGAAGTCTGAGTAGCATTTATATTGTTTCTACCCACTAACAATTTTATTTTGTATTCTTTGATGGCAGATAAATAACATGTCTGAAAAAATGCCATCATTCAAGCATGGTGGAGCTTTCTGGTTTACCGATCTCACAACTCCCGATGCCTTATACGTTTTTCCAGTTTTGGCTGCATTATCGTTCTTAGTAGTAGTAGAGGTGAGCACTTCATTTTCAGGAGCCCATTTTCCCCCAACCCCGACAATCTTTCTAGTTTGTCCTTCTGAGTTCTGTCTAAAAGTTTGTTTGATCTTACATTTTGTTTTTGAATTTTATTTCGTGTTCACTAAAACCAACCACTCTATATGACAAGAAAGCAGTTTAAAATTTAGATGACAAGAGTGGTCTGATAATATATTTGTTATATTTTGTGAAAAATAAGAATAATATTGTTTTGAATGTGCTTATAAGGCTTAATTTATAATCATGTAGTTATAACTTACTAGGATAATAAATAATAATTATGTGCAATTTACTAGAGAGGAATAAAATTAATACACCCTCCGGTCACTATTATAAGTAACAAAAACACTTTTTGGATTCATTGAATAAATGATGTATCTGGTCCTTATTATATATCAGATACATCAATTATTCAATGAACCTAATTTTTTTGTTGCTTATAATAGTGACCAGAAGGTGTACAATTTACCAAGATACATAGAACTTAGTATGCAATGAATTAACTACTTGAAAAATGTAGAATTAAATTATTTTAATTTTCAACACTCCCCTCAAGCTTGTGAATAGGTAAATCCTCATTCTCGGCTTGGACACAAATTTTTCTAAAATTAAGCAACTCAATTCTTTGGTGAAGACATCCGCAAGTTGACCTTGTGAAGGAACATAAGGAGTGCAAATCAAACCGCCATAAAGCTTCTCTTTGATAAAATATATATCCACCTCAATGTGTGTTGTTTGGTTGTTATGAACTGGATTGTGAGCTATACTAATTGCTGACTTATCATCACAAAAGAGATTCATAGGTCCATCCCATTTAATCTTCAAATCTTCAACCAAAGTAATTCACAAATACCTTATGCCATAGCTCGAAACTCAGCTTAAACACTAGATCGGGCCACAATATTCTGCTTTTTACTCCTCCAAGTTACAAGATTCTTCAAGTTACAAGATTTCCTCCGAGAAATGTACAATACCCTGTAGTTGACCTCTGATCAGTAGCTGAATCTGCATAATTAGCATCTGTATATGCCTTAAGAGTAGCACTTCCATTCTTTTTAAACAAAATCCCTTTTCCTAGAGTTCCCTTAAGATATTGTAAAATCTTGTGAGTTGCAAGTAAATGAACTTCCTTTGGATTGTGCATAAACTGACTAACCACATAACAACAAATGCAATGTCTGGCCTTGTGTGAGAAAGGTAAATTAATCTTCCAACCAAGGTAGTCAAGCACGGGATCTTAAGTAGGTTGGACAGCCTGTGAAAAATCGTAAAGCTAGGATCGTAGCACGACATTTAAGATCTTCCTGAAGGACAAAATGGTAAATTCACATGAACAAAAACATGAAAATTATAATACATGAAAAAAAATAACTTATAAATCACAACTTTCAACTAATTTGATTAATAATTCATAACCTTCATTCCATAATTTAATAAGCTTAAAAGATCAAGCTCAACTTAAGTAGCTCAAAAAACATAAATATAACAAATCAGTCTAATCATCTTCAACTATGAAAGGAACATCTAAATCATCTAAACAGATAAACAGGGCTTAACATTGTCCAACATTGTCCAACATTATTATCTTGATGTCATTTGGAACAGCTAAACAGGGCCTAACATTGTTTCTGGTTCCGGCCAAATGATGCTTCAAACGATACACCCTCACAGAACTTACACTTCACTTTTCTTGAAGCTGGATCAATTAAAACACAGCATTCCCAAGCTGGGTCGCTTTTTATTCCAAGAGAAGCCATTAAATAGGGAGAAGATAAACAAAAGTTTGACATTTTCAGGGAAAAGAGAATAGTAGGCGAAAACAGAATAGCACGGCGATATAAGTTAAAGATGGAGAGGATGAAGTGCAGAAGTTTTCGTGAAAAGATGAAGAGAATGAAGAGCAGAACTTTTCGTGAAGGGAATGAGAAGAGCGCCGCTTCTGTTCTATTTTGTTTTAGGGTTAGGAATGCAAGTTAAATAAAAACTGATTTTCACTTAAAAAACCTGACCCGGTTTAGAAGCCCAAAAAAAAGGCCCAACACTATTTTTTTTACGATCTTACTATAAAAACTCGATCTTGACTATGGCAGCATCCAAAAACGATCTTTTCCAGATCCTAGCACTAATTTCCCTCCCCAGCATGTAAGATCTTACGACCCAACACTCTTTTTTGACTACCTTGCTCCCAATCAATCTTTGATACATTTCCTTATCCACCACTGCACCTTCTTCCACATTACCTAACTTATGGCTTGGATCTATAGGACTTCCCACAGGATTACAAGCTAGCTTACATGTTTCTATGAGCAAATCTATGGTATACTTTTGTTGAGATATGAAAATACTTTTTTTGAGTGAGCCACCTTTATTCCTAAAAAATACTTCAACCTTCAAAGGTTTTTCATTTCAAACTCTTTTGCTAAATGTTGAGTCAAGACTTGTTGTTCCTTCCGATCGTTTCTAGTCTCAGATGTCATCAACATATACCAAGAACACTGAAATACCCCCTGAAGTAGAGGGCTTAATAAACAATGTATGATCTACATTATTTTGTTTGTACCCTAAGGCTGTCATAGCCTTAGTCAACCTTCCAAACCATGCATGAGGTGACTGTTTCAAACCGTATAATGTCTTTCGCAACTTACAAACTGAATTGACAACAATATTTTTCCCACATCCATGTGGAATCTCCATATAAATTTCTTCCTCAAGCTCTCTATATAAGAATGCATTTTTCACCTCAAATGGTTGTAACTCCCACCCGTAATTGGCAGCAAGGGATAATATAACTCGAACCGTATTCATCTTTGTCACAGGGGACAAAATGCCATTGATTTGTGTGAAACCTTTAGCAACCAGTCTTGCTTTGTACCTCCTAATTGTACAATCAGCCTTGGATTTTACTGTATATATCCCACTTGCAACCAACCGCTTTCTTCCTCCAGCAAAGCATGCCTCCAGCAAAACAAGTGTGTAGAGAACATCACTCCAAAATGATGCCATAAGTATAGTAGTAGCTGCCCTTTGTCCTTTCGCATCCTTGGCACACTTAGAACTTGCTTATTCTTCACAAGTGAACATCTCTCTGTAGACAAAGGAAATGGGTAGCAAACCTTGTCACTCCTTGTTTAACCAATTCAACATTGCCGGTAGTCTTTTTCATTAGATTCAAAGCAAAAGTATGGTTATAAATGTAGCCCACAACCTTAATCCCTTTTTGTATAACCTTGTGAACCTTTGGAATTTTGCCTATGTCTTCTACATAAGGTATATACACTGGGAAGCACATGGAGTCCAAAACATGTTTTGCCTCTTCAAACATAATGTTTTACCCGCCGCTACATAATTACTTCCATTGTCAGCAATCAATTGAACAACATTTTTTTCACCTATTTCCTCAATAAAAATGTCCAACAACTCAGCTAGCTTATCCCCCGTCTTGGCATAGTCAGAAGCATCGACACTTTTCATAAACATGGTTCTCGCTGACAATTGACCAAGAGCTTAATCAAGGTTCTTCCTTTTCTATCCGTCCAACCATCTGACATAATTGAACATTCATATTTGTTCCTTTCCACCTCATGGTTCTTCAACAACCCTTTTGTATATTCCAACTCATTTTGAAGGAGTGGAACCCTAAGTTCATGATAACTTGGCGGTTTCTAATGAGGACCATAGCTTCCAACGACTTCCAACATCAACTTAAAGGCTCTTGCATTTGTTATGTTAAAAGCAATTCCACACGTATAAACAAAGCAAGCAATATATGGGACGGTTTTTGCCCTCTCTTCTTTATCACACGTATCGTTGATGTTTGTGTCCTTAGTCTTCTTATAAACTAAATCTAATGGTCCTTTAGTCCTCTTGCGGCCATTGAAGAGGTCTTAGCAAGCCTCTTTCCAGTTCAAATTCTACTTATTTGTATCATCCACATCTAATTGCACTGAAACCTCTTGTATTCCTTTCTTAATCCTCTCTTTCTCAACCATGTCAGCACGCAATATAGCCTTAACATCCTCAGGTGTTTTCAAGCAAGGAGTTACATCACCCTGAATTCCTAGTTGATGCCTTTTTGTTCTACTTATTCCCCTACTACTTGTTACATTACAAATATCACATGTCACCTTCTTCTTGTTATTCAAATCCTTTCAATGATTATATTGCCATCCTGTGTCATTACTAGCGGTTGGTTTGAACGGTTCAGCACATGAAGCAACCGACGTAGAATTTGGTGTAGAAGAAGATGCTGCCATATTGTTCTAGAATAGAAAGATAAACGGAACTCAACCATAATACAGCAGAACATATAAGCTCAAAAGAAGTTGAAGTAGAACAGAGTAGAAGTAGAAAGAAACAAAACACACAGTAGAAGAAGTAGAAACAGAACATACAGTAGAAGAAGTAGAAGAGAAGTACTACTCCGTACCAATTTATAAGCAAAAATCTAATATTTCACACTTATTAAGAAAGTTTAAATTTGTGTCTTTTTTGAAATATGTTTTATGGAAAGATGTAAAAACAATTTTGATTGGTTGTTGTTTATGGAAAAAATGAGAGAGAAACTACATTAAATGCAATTTGCATTTAATTAACTTTGGAAAATATGAACTTTTTAGAATAAAATGGTTAAATGACATAAAGTTGATGTTTTTTTGCTTATAATTTGTTACAAGAAAAATGAGTTTTTTGCTTATAAACTGGTACAGAGGGAGTAGAAGAGAACATTACCTGAGAGTGAAGTAGCTAACAGCGGTGGAAGCAGAACGATGGAAACAGAACTTACATGTATAATAAATAATTATGTTCAATTTACAGGATAGAAATTAAACTAATACAATTTACCAAGATACACAGAACTTAGTATGCAATGAATTAACTATTTGGAAAATGTAAAATTAAATTATTTTAATTTTCTAACATATTTGATTTCCAATTAAGAATAAATTGATTTTATATTGTTCTTCAGTGTAATATGCAAGAAGGAATGGAAGGAAATCCTATGGGTGACACAATGAAAAAATTCTCGAGGATTCTTGCTTTTCTGACAGTTCCTTTCACCATGACTTTTCCAAAGGTAACTTTCCATTTGCTACCATTGGTGTATGCATTTGAAAAAAATTATTGTATTGATTTAGGAAGAAACTGTAGTTTTCTCTTTGATAGTTTCAGTAAAGGTAGGCACATGCACTATAGTTGGCTTATCTCTACATAATTTTTTTAATCTTGAAAGGACATGGTAAGATGGTAAGTTATTTTAGGCTATGTGATTTGACTAGCAACATTGTAAGTAGAATGGCATAAATCAGCACTGACATTAGATAGAGTGCATCCTAACAGTGTAGTGTATGATTCACGCACCTAAACTAGACTAGGTGTGTAAAGCTGAAAATATTGTATGTATTTACCAATGATGGATGTCAAAACAGTTATTGTCTTTATGTATTTTAGGAAGGTTTATATTTGCAGTAATTCTGTAACAGCTGTATATCTTGCTAATTATTAGGTTTATTTATTTAGGATCAATCCCATAATCACAAGGATTTGTTTCCTTAAAACTAGCTGTCCAATTCCCTAAAATAGACTACAAGCTCATGTATATATACAGGTCCAGTGACCTCATAATAAAATAACAACAATATTATTTATTCTAAATTTGATATGGTATCAGAGCTCCCGATCCTTGGGAGTCTCTGACCGTGCTTGTAAACCCTAAGTTGCAGCCTTCATTGCTGCACTACCTTTATACCTTGTCGCCGATTTCATTGCAGCGCAACCTTCTCTACCTTGATCGCACCTGGTCATGGCTGAGATTGTGGATCCTATTCTGGAAACTGGGGACAGATCCCAGACTGCCGGAGAATTGCAGAATGTTCATTCTGCTTATCGATTAAATGGGAAGAATTTTCTCAAATGGTCTCAACTTATTAGGACCATCTTGAAAGGAAAAGGAAAGGTCAGTCACCTAACTGATAGTGCACCTGATGAAACAGATCCCAACTTCAAATCATGGGAAGAAAAAGACTCCATGATCATGGCGTGGCTGTGGAATTCAATGGTCCCAGAAATTAGTGATACCTGCATGTTTCTTAAATCAACAAAGGAAATTTGGGAGGCAGTAGAACAAACGTATTCTAAGGCCAAGGATGCTGCCCAAATTTATGATGTAAAGGTGAAAACTGTGGCTGCCAAACAGGGAAGCAGATCTGTTACAGAATATGCTAATCAACTCAAGTCTCTATGGATGGAATTGGACCACTATCGAGTTATAAAAGCAAAATGTTCAGAAGACTCAGCAATCCTTAAGGAGTATATTGAACAAGATAGAGTCTATGATTTTTTGGTAGGCCTAAATCCTGAATATGACCAGGTCCGAATCCAAATCCTGGGAAAAGAGAAAGTCCCAGGGCTTAATGAAGTGGTAGCCATTATCCGGAGTGAAGAAAGCAGAAGAGGATTGATGCTCGAGACCTCAATAACTGAAAGTTCGGCAATGATAGCTGAAGGAGGAACAATCATGGTTGCTAACCAAAGGAGAAGCGGGGTTCCCAACATGGAGAAAAAACATGAGGATATCTGGTGTACCCACTGTAACAAGCCGCGTCACACAAGGGAGAAGTGCTGGAAATTACATGGGAAACCCCCAAGCCGAGAATGGGGGCCGAAAGGAGGTCCTCCCAAAAAAGGAGGGCAAGGGCAAGCACACATCAGTCATGGACAAAGTGAAGGATCTGGCCAGCTGAATCATGAAGAGATAGAGCGGGTAAGATCCTTCCTTAGTAAATTGGAGAAGCCTACAGGTACATGCTCCTTAACATATTCTGGTAAGTTTCCACTTTCTTTTGGGCTTAATGTTTCAGATACACCATTTACACATTACTGGATATTAGACTCTGGAGCCACTGACCATATGACCCCTCTACCCAAATATTTCTCCACATATTCCCCATGTCCTAGCAGCAAGAAAATTTCCACAGCAGATGGAACTCTTATGACTGCAGCAGGACAAGGAGAGGTCCAAATAAACCCATCCATAACATTAAAAAATGTCCTTCATGTCCCTAAATTATCCACCAATCTGATTTCTATACAAAAACTCACAAAAGATCTCTCCTGTAATGCTGTTTTTCATAACAACTCTTGTATACTGCAGGACAAGAACTCGGGGAAGACGATTGGACATGCTAGAGAATGGAATGGCCTATACTACATGGAGGATCCTAATCTGCCTACCAATAGCCGCTCTCTCATATCTGAATCCACCATGACCAACATAGAGAAAGTTCAACTATACCATTGCCGGCTAGGACACCCTTCATTTCGAGTTGTAAAAGTGCTTTTCCCTTTCTTGTTTAAAAATTTAAATGTGGAGAGTCTCCACTGTGATGTGTGTGAGTTTGCTAAACACAAGCGTGTACCTTTTCCCATTAGCAATAGGATGAGTCCTTGCCCATTTTTTCTTGTTCACACTGATGTATGGGGTCCTGCTTACGTTCCTAATAACTCAGGTGCTAAATGGTTTTTAACCTTCATAGATGATTGTACCCGGGTGACTTGGGTTTTTCTTTTAAAACAAAAATTTGAAGTTAGCTCTGTGTTTTTTCAGTTTGTCTCAATGATTAAAAATCAATTTGGGGTCGGTATCAAAAGAATTAGGTCTGATAATGCCAAGGATTATTTTAACCTTGTACTAAACTCTTTTTGCCAAAAGGAAGGGATAATCCATGAGTCCTCATGTGTAAACACACCCCAACAGAATGGATTGCAGAAAGGAAAAATGGGCACCTATTAGATCAAACTAGAGCTCTACTTTTTCAAAACCATGTTCCTAAGAGATTTTTGGGGGAAGCCCTTCTTACTGCCACCTATCTCATCAATAGGTTGCCCACTAAAATCTTAGACTCAAAAAGCCCCATGGAAGTCCTATCCTCATTCTACCCACACTTGGATCCTACAAATAAACTCCAACCTAGAATATTTGGGTGTGTATCCTTTGTGCATGTTCATAGTAACGAAAGGAGGAAATTGGACCCTAGGGCTGTCAAATGTGTATTCTTAGGGTACTCTACCACACAAAAAGGATACAAATGTTTTCACCCCCTATCAAAAAAATTCTATGTGTCAAGAGATGTCACCTTCAACGAACGAGAAAGCTACTTTGGGCAGCCTCATCTTCAGGGGGAGAATGTAAGAGAGGAAGATGAGACTCTCATGCTTCCAAATATGACATTTGGACCTGAAATTGGGACAAATGGCATTGCTGTCCCTGAAACTGAGAGAACAGCAGGACCTGCACTTGAACCAACAGCAGGACCTGCACTTGAACCAACAGCAGAACCTGCACCTACACCTGTACCTGAACCAACAGCAAGACCTGCACCTGAACCTGCACCTAATGGTGGAAAATTTGGGAAAAATCTGGTATATTCAAGGAGAGAAAAGGCCATTCTAGAATCTGGCAATGTCCAAGAGTCCAGCCCATCATCACTGCATGAGGTAACACTTCCGAATCCTATAAATTCCAATGATTCTAATGAGTTTGTTTTTGAAAATTTAGAAGCACAGATGGACCAAAATCTAGACCTACCCATTGCCCTTAGAAAGGGAACTAGAGCATCCACCCAACAACCACTTTACCCACTATCAAATTTCTTATCCTTTGAAAAATTCTCACCTACCCATAAAACCTTCCTCACAAACCTCAACTCCACACACACACCTTCCTCTGTATCTGAAGCATTATCTAATATGAAATGGAAACAAGCCATGGATGTGGAAATGGAGGCGTTAAGCAAGAATAGAACATGGGAACTTGTCACCCTACCAATTGGAAAAAAAACAGTAGGATGCAAGTGGGTATATACAGTAAAGTACAGGGCTGATGTGACCATTGAACGTTACAAGGCAAGATTAGTGGCCAAAGGCTTCACTCAAACCTATGGAATTGATTACTTGGAAACATTTTCCCCGGTTGCTAAGATGAACACGGTCAGAGTAATATTGTCATTAGCAGCAAATTATGGTTGGGACCTGCAACAGTTCGATGTGAAGAATGCTTTTTTACATGGAGACCTTGAAGAAGAAATATACATGGAGTTGCCCCCTGGTTACAATGGACAGGTTGCTGCTGGAACTGTTTGTAAGCTAAGAAAGGCTCTATATGGGCTGAAACAATCCCCAAGAGCGTGGTTTGGAAGATTCACCAAGGTTATGTTAGGTCTGGGCTACAAACAGAGCCAAGGGGATCACACATTATTTATCAAACATTCAGTTTCAGGGGGAGTAACAATTTTATTGGTGTACGTAGATGATATTATAGTAAGTGGGGATGACAAAAAGGAGCAACAAATGTTAAGTGAATGCCTTGCCACGGAATTCGAGATCAAGACATTAGGGAGACTTAAATATTTTTTGGGAATTGAAGTGGCCCATTCCAAGAAAGGAATCTTCATATCTCAACAAAAGTATATTACTGACTTGCTTAAAGAAACAGGTAAGACAGCCTGTAGACCAGCAAGTACCCCAGTTGATCCAAATATAAAGCTGGGAAGTGCGGAGGAGGATATTGCAGTGGACAAGGAAATGTATCAAAGACTTGTGGGAAGACTTATTTACTTATCTCACACTAGACCAGACATTGCTTTTGCTGTAAGTCTAGTCAGCCAATTTATGCACCAACCAAAGGAAGCACATTTACAAGCTGCTCTTAGAATTGTCCAGTATTTGAAAGGGACCCCAGGAAGAGGCATTTTGTTCAAACGAAACAAGAGTGTAAGTCTTGAAGCATATACGGATGCGGACTATGCGGGGTCAGTGGTAGATAGGAGATCAACTACTGGATACTGCACCTTCCTTGGTGGAAACCTCGTGACTTGGAAGAGCAAAAAACAGAGTGTAGTAGCTAGATCGAGCGCAGAAGCATAATTTCGAGCAATGGCCCAAGGAATATGTGAACTTCTATGGTTGAAGATTATATTGGAAGACTTGAAGATAAGATGGGATGAACCTATGAGGTTATATTGTGACAACAAATCTGCAATTAGTATAGCCCACAACCCGGTGCAGCATGATAGAACTAAACATATCGAGGTTGACAGACACTTCATCAAGGAAAAACTAGACAGTGGCATGATTTGCACACCATATGTATCCACTCAGAATCAACTTGCAGACATACTCACCAAGGGGCTGAACTGCAGTAACTTTGAAAGAATTATATCCAAGCTGGGAATGGAAAACACCTATTCACCAGCTTGAGGGGGAGTGTCAAAACAGTTATTGTCTTTATGTATTTTAGGAAGGTTTATATTTGCAGTAATTCTGTAACAGCTGTATATCTTGCTAATTATTAGGTTTATTTATTTAGGATCAATCCCATAATCACAAGGATTTGTTTCCTTAGAACTAGCTGTCCAATTCCCTAAAATAGACTACAAGCTCATGTATATATACAGGTCCAGTGACCTCATAATAAAATAACAACAATATTATTTATTCTAAATTTGATAATGGACATTCATTAGCATGACCCTTATCGTTATTCTAACTCAACCTTACAAAAACCGGTTTGGAAGGTGAAAATTGCCCCAACTTATAAAGTGGCGATACAGGCTGCTGCTTCATCTCCAACATATTTTTTCAATTTCTACGAGGATTTCTTTTCTTCTCTCTCTCACTGAATTCATTTTTTTATATCAAAATAATAGATCATAAAAATCAGAAATAAAGTTAGTTGATATTTTTTTTCAATGACATATGTTAGTGCTATGTTGTTGATGGGGATAGAACCGCCAACATCCTTATCACTCCGCTAAAACCACTAACCCAACTTTTATATCCCCTTCAATTTTTTAAACATGTTGGGAAACCTGGAGAATATTATCTATTGACTTGTAACACAATAACATTCTATTCCAGTCAGGGAACCTAGGAAATTGCTGTAGATATAAAAAGATTATTGATTACCCCTTTTCATTACACATTATAAATTAATGGTGTTTGGTTAATTGATTAAGAAAAAGTAGTGCTGTCCTAATTTATTATAACCACTGCTGCGTCTATTTGTCATTCTATGTAGCTTGAACTTGTGTTCATGTCTAATTTTGCAGGCAATATTTTGTTACTGGATTACATCGAATTTGTTTTCACTGACGTATGGAATGGGTAAGGAGTTTCAAATTTTTATTTGTAATACCATATTGTCACTATTTTTCATTTTGAAATTTCGATTTGTTTTTCATAAAATGCATATTGCCTAGGGCATTGATTCTGCCATTCATGATTGCTTTGAGCATAATATAATGCAAGTAATTGGAGAATCCATTACTCCTGAAAATGTTATTCTTTTTAATTGTTCACTTATGCACTCCTAGTTTTTCACATAAATGAATTTAGCGCACCTCACAATTATTATATTCCAATGCGACATTTTCGTAAAGTTTGCCAAGATTGCAACTTGCATAGTTGCAATTAGTATTTTATGCTCTCCAAAAACGTAATATCTATCTCTTTAGTATATCTTAGAATTTGGGTTGCGTATAACTCATCCCATGCAAAACCGACGTGTAAGGCTATGACTTCAAAGGCCATATCTCTAAGCAATGTGGGACTAATTCCACCCTCTCACATCCAACATGATGAAGGTGCTGGAGGCTGTAGTGAAAACAACCTAAAATGCCATATCTTTAAGCAATGTGGACAGTATGGAAATTTCCAACACCCCTCACGTTCAGCCCCGATGAACCTAAAACATGGACAACACAGGAAACCCAACAACAAATTTAGGATAGGCTTTGATATCATTTTGAAATTTGGACTGAGCCTAACTTATCCCTAGAAAACCGACTTGTAAATTAAGGACTGTCATAACCTTATAAACACTACACAAGTCATATCTTTAAACAGACTAAATCCACCCCCTTCACACCAAATACAGTTAAGGTGTTGGAAGCTGCAATGCCCCTATTAGGCCGCCAGGGACAGACCACACTAAAGGCAGAATTTCCATTGGTATAATTACTTATTCTCAACCATTGGACTTATTAGGCTGCTAGGGACAGACCGCACTAAAGGCAGAATTTCCATTGGTACAATTACTTATTCTCAACCGTTGGACTTATTAGAACACTTATGTCCATTCCTTGAGTCGATACTTATTATATTTATCTCTTTAGTGTGTGTTTGTTTGAAAGTTACGGCTCGTGTAGTGCTTATAAGGTATGGTACAACATGATCTTTTCAGTGCTACCTGATGAACTCTTGTATTTCGATATACTTGAATTTTTCTGATCCCTTTATGTTCTTTTGTTTCCAATTTTGCAGCACTTAAAGTTCCTGGTGTAAAGCAAACTTTAGGTATTCCTGATTTACCTGCTGCTCCAAAACCCACCAGTTCTCCGCAATCTTCCTTCTCTATATTATCAGCACTAAAGCAAGCTGCATCAGCTGCAAATGGTCAAAGCTCATTGCCTGTTGAAACACCAAAAGAACCAAACAAAAAAATACCTTCTTCTTCTTCTTCTTCTGCTGTTATTAGTCAGAGGCTTAGAAGCTTAGAGAAACAAGTAAAAGGAAGAAAGAAAAACAAGAAGTGATTAAATTTACTAGTTCCTTAATTATGCCATTAAACGTATGTAGCAAGTATGCTTAGATTTTTTTTGTCACATTGTATTACTATCCTCAGAAGGAGTGGAAATTAGGAGTTTAACTAAGATAGGGAGGGGGAGAGAATAAATCTTTTCAAAGGCTGGTGATCGATTTTGCTGAGGAAGCTAAAGCTTTTGGCTAACTATGGTTTACATTTATTTATTCATGATATATATGGATAAAATGCATGAAGGATTTAAACCGTGGGATACAAGCATAATTATTTTTATATGCTCAAAAATTTTAACAATGGAAATTTAGGGTGAGGGGATATGCCTCATTGAACCCTTTTTGTAGTTTCAAAGCCATTTATTTGTATATTAAAGTCGATTACTGCCGACCTAGAGCAACAATCCTCCTCTGAGAGAGGCCCTTGTTGTTTTGTTCTTTGTTCATCATTATTTCTTTGGATGATTATACGTTTGATGATGTATCAGTTGTTCTAACTCTTTTGGAGGCAATTGATAAATTTCAATGAAGTTTTTCCTTGAAAAATAGACGAGTCGGAGGTTGTTCAAACTCTTCTGAAGGCAATTGATGAATTTCAATGAAACTTTTCCTAAAAAAATTGAGGAGTTTAGAATGAGATTTTGAAATTGCGATA
Organism: Vicia faba; assembly: GCA_948472305.1. Lineage (NCBI taxonomy): Eukaryota > Viridiplantae > Streptophyta > Magnoliopsida > Fabales > Fabaceae > Vicia > Vicia faba. The sequence goes on along the minus strand of OX451739.1, from coordinate 1,631,644,920 downwards.
ACGAAAGTTTTTTGTTTAATGATGGATAAATGTTTATAAAGATGAAGTAATGTTAATCAAGATAAAGAGAAATGCTCTTTCTATCTTTATAGCTTCTCCCACACCATTGTGAAAAGACTAAAATGTCATAAGCGTTTAAAATTGTATCTTTGGAAGCATCTGTTTCACACAACTGAAGTGAAAATGGTGAGAAATCTCTATTTTGTAAAAGATTGATCCAGAGATATATCTTTGTATGCACGAAAGGTTGATTTGGAGATGCATCTCCGTAACACCTCTTATTTCATGAGCTAGTGAGATACCTGATTTTCAGAATATGCTATGGTAGATTAAAGTAGAAACATGTAGAAACAACAATGGTAGAGTGAAATTGAACTAACATAAAGTAATTCTTAAATAAACATTACATAGATAAACATTACATAAATTTAATATTACATGTTATTAAAAATATGTAGTTCAGAACATTGCAAATTCTTATAATATTATTAAGTGATTTTTGAATCGTCACATCCACTTCAATTGGACCATTTGTTGAGTAACGGTAAAAAAAGTATTTCACATCACCTGTCTCTAATTCAAGCAATGCGAATTGTATCTTTCCTTCATTGTCTATCGAGGGTGAACGACACTTAAGCTTGACAACTCTCCGAAGTTCTGGATATTGCAGAAGAATATTCAGTTTAATTTTCAGATGGACGAGAAGTATGTCCTCGTAAGTTCAAAATTGAAGTGGGAGTATTGTGCCATTGAAATACACAAAAGCAAGATGGAGATATGCACATTTTGGTTTGTGTAAAGAAAATGGACTGAGAAACCCTATTTATAGAACTTATAGAGTAATAAGGACCTCACACACATGTTCAAGTTTGAATGAAATATTTCGGAGATACATCTCTAGATCCACCTTATTTTAAAAAAAATAAGAGTTGCTCCGGAGATGCAACTCTGAATGATCCCTGTATTTTTTAATTAATAAAAGGGATCCAGAGATGCATCTCCGGATCACTTTCCATTCGGTCATGATAAATATATTTGACTTCTCACCCTCCTATACACCACCATCATCGAAACGAAGTCGGGTCCAATGAGTGCAAACTTCGTCCATACGTATTGGTTTTTTATGCTTCAGCTTCTTTAAAATTAAACGAGCACATGGAAGACTAAGCTTTCTAAGTGTACATTCACACTTTGAGCTATCAGAATCAATTTTATTCGCTCGTTTGACTTCGTGAAAAATAAAATTCAACTTCGTCTGAGATACCTTGTCAACCAGCTGTAGGTAAATAATGTTGTCTTTGAATCGATGTTTTAACACAATAATGTTTCATCCAAAAGACGTGTGTATCTCATTATGTTGGTTTTGGAGCATTTGGTTCACAACGTCTCAATCTCGATAAAAATCATCTTTACTGTTTCTCAACCAATTCTTAACTCTAGCATTAGCACGTGTGGATTCAACTCTTTTAATTATTGTATTGCCAAAGTGACGAACCTGATCGGCCCATGCACAAACAATATTCTGTTTAACCTGATCCAGAATCGTGACCTCGACATATTTCAACAAATATGAACATATCGCACACACACTCTTGAAATTTAGAACAAATTTGGCATATAATTCTTCCGTGGAAGAATTTATTATACCATTTCATACATCCATCATTATTTCAACAACCACGTCAGGTTTGACAACTTTATCATCTTTACCTTTGACTTGTTTCGTATCAATTGCATGTTCTACTTCACTTATCATATTTTTGGTTATGTGATACTTACAAAGTAATGTGGAAGAAGTAGTAAAAACTGTTGCAACCGAATTCATCAGTACAATATCGCGGTCGATGATTATGACTTGTGGAATGTTGTTTTTGTCCTTCAACATACTCTTGTATATTTCTAAATCCCATGTAATGTTCTCCTCTTTTTCGAATTCTAAAAATAAAAAACCGACTAAATAAGTCATCTTCATAGAAGTGACACCAAATTTTTTTAAGAGTGTAAGTCTACACTTGTTTGTTTGTATGTTGAGTCAATTATGAGCATAGAGGGAAATGTGTTAAACAAATTCATAGAATCGGGGTGGCTCTAAAATATATCTCGAACGGTGACTTTATCATCACAAATTTTGTACCTCGAAACATAGTCGTCATCTTCCAAAAAAACTTCAACAGTTGTTGCATCTCATATCTTGGTCCTATTATCGCCTTGCTATATCGAGCACGGACATTGTATATTTGCTTGATATTTGAAACTTTTAGAGGTATTTTCCATTTCAAAGACGTGAGTATGTTTTTCGACGCCACCATGTTTAATGTCATGTCTGAAACAAGTTCCCCCTCATCTAGGACAGGGCGACATACAATGGGATGACCGTCTAGCATGTTATCTAATCCTTGATTATGCATACTGGAAATCACATTAAATTTCTATATCTCATCCTCCATACGGTACTCGCGCAATTTAAATAGACACTCACATTTCCTCGTTCCTGTGTTATCCCGTTTAGACTTCCTAATCTTTGGTTGGTATGTGCCATTTTTTTTGCATACCATTGTTACAAATGCTTGTCTTTTATCCGAACCATTATTGTACCTTCCAATTATAACACCAAAACCTAATTTTCCGGTTTTCCTACAGATCCATTGTAGCATATGTTCTCGAATAAAAACACTTCTTTATTTGTAAATTATGCACGAACATCTACCTCTATAATGGACGGTTGAGCATCCAGTTTAACATCATCATTCACTTCTTCTGGTTGAACGTCATCATTCACTTTATCCGGTCTAACATCATTCTTCACTTCGACTGATTTAACATCCACACTTACAATAGCTTTGAGAAACATATTCGGGTGCACCATATCTATTACCACCAAAAGCAGAAAAACAGTGTGAAAATTCAGACTATTAGGACAATCTAGAGATGCACTTCCATACCATATATAAATTTGTCCGAAGATGCATATCCGGACTCAACGATCATTTTCAGCTTCAAAAATGAATTAATGCAAAGAATGAGGGATTAAAAGAATGATTCATACATGTAATTCCAATTTATTTTGCTCCCTTTAAAGTGATGAAATATAAGAATGGTATTTTAGTTTTGAAAAGATGATTGAGAATGAGAGAGTTTTTTTCATTTTTTTTGTTGCAATGGTTGCTTGTTTTATCATGAAGAAGAAGCTCAAGCAATGTGGTATTTTATCAATATTACTGCTGGGCATTTTCGAAAATGTATCTTCAGAAATATGACGTAGTTGTTTTTTAAATCAGTTGCGTGAATAACAAAACCCCATAAATTAGTGTAGGGGGTGTTTCTGAGATGCATCTTCGAATACGCTCAAGCAGTATATGGAAACGCATCTTCGAACTATTTTTTTCAAAATTAGGGTGAAACTCATAAAAGAGAGGATTGACATGGTGTTGAGTGCGCCAAGAGATACATTTCTAGACATTTGAAGGGTAAAATCGAATTTTCAAAAGTGTGGTATGCTTTCATATGGGTGGGAAGAAAATTTCGTAAGTGCGTGTGGTGTGCTAATAGAGAAGTAATTTTGGAGTTATTGAATAGGTTAGAAAAGTTAAAAGGGAATTAAAATGGGGAAGAAAACATGACGAGGTTGGAAAATGAGGAGTTTTGAGAGATAAGTTTGTGTTTTTAAAATTATGTGAGATTTGTAACACAGTGTTAATGAAAGAGTAAAAGGATATGAGAGTGTGTTGATGAGATATTAATTTTGCAATTATTGATTGTTTATGGAGATTAGGGAAGTTGGAAGGAAATGTAGAAGAAAACAAGATGAGATTGAAAGTTGAGAGTCGAGGGAGACAACTTTGTGTTTTTAAAAATATATTGGGATCAGCAATATGGCCAAATGGTTTTTGATTTTCTTTCTGTTTTGTAAACAGACTCCGACATTGACATTACAACACGACATGGATAAGGACATTCCGACACTGGTAAGTCAAAAATCTAGGACATCAACACCATTATATATATCATAGTATTTGAGTTTTATTTATTAATCTAATATTAAAAGAGTTAAAAATATTCTAATGAAAATTTATATTTTAAATTTTTCATTGATAACATTGTTTCAATATATGTTTAACCCTTTTAATCATGCGAGAGGTTTGTCTAGAAAATATATAAAGTGTGTAGAGGAATAGAAAAACACAATTTTTAAGAGAGCTTATATGAATTATCAGACTCATGTTGTATGAGTGTGTTTACTGTGGAAAATGGTAAACAACCGCTGGTCCTCCCAGATTCCTAAACTGAGGGTAACTTGCGAAATCAACCAGTTGATCTTAAGACACATGCTAAGAGTTTTTGCTATCACACCTATTCTGTCGAAATGTTAGTCAAGGAAAACGACTTTCTTTTGACTGGAGAAACAAGTGTAATGGTTTTCCACACTATGATTTAATCGACTGACTGGTAACTCATGACCGATAGAAGATATTCATGTAAAAAACGAGACTCACTAAACTAACTGACAGGTGACTCGTGACCGACCGATAATGCCGAATTGTTTATGCAAAATAGAAGATAACGTATAGATCTTGCTCGACAGTAAATAGAAAACAGGTAAAGTACTCAAAAGATATAATTGAAAAATAAAAGATTTACATTGAAATAAAAATGGTGATTCACGTACATCAAGCACTCTTCACTCTTGATTTCTTGACGCTCGGAATGAGAGAGTTTGATAAGTGATTTGAGAGTACAAGTGAACACCCACAAACTACACAAAGTCTTCCTATTTATAGTGTTTACAAAGTAACTACCTAGATAAAATCTCCGACTAATATTAACATCTTGAGGTAACTGCTTCACTAGATGCTGCCACCTATTTGGCACTCAAGCACGTCGTGGATTGCTGGTAACTGCCCATGTTTCCTCTAAGCCTTTTGAACATAAACCGCTTTTGCCTTGCTTCGACGCTTTCTTTCTGGCAAATAATAATCACGCTTCCTCTAAGTCCAGAAAACCCTTCTTTATCGACTAATACCATTTTCGACCAAGTCCTTCTCTTTTACCCTTTTGGTCGACTAAACCAATTTTATCCTCCTGACATATCCTTTTATTTCTTCATAGTCGACGTAGTTAAATTTTCGATAGTTTCAGTGTGGCTCCTTCCAAGCATTAACTCTGACTTAATAAAACAAACTTTTCACACATTGAATCTTGTTTCCCAAAAAACCCTTATTTTGGAGGATGACTCCTAACTTATGAGAATATTTCCATTTACCACACGTACTTGAATTCCTTAAGATTTTCCAAGATAACAAAATGCCCCCCAGAGATGCCATTTTCGAATTTCGACTAATATGAGATCATGTCATCTCTGAAGCGTCGATTTCACCATTCGACCAAATCGTTTCCATTTCTCAAAAAGTGAACATTATTGTTTTGTCTTTTCCGTGACGTCACGCAATCATGATAACGTACCACGCCTTTCAGTTTTGAGACGTGTGACATTAATTGCTTGCCATCATTGCACTTTTAGTGAGAAACGTGGCCCACTAACTCACGTTGGTCTTGTGGCACGCACCCCACTAACTGACGTGATTTGAACTTTAGGAAATGACAAAATATTTTCCCATTATTTCCTCTTTCCTCAAGGTTTATAAATACCTTATTTCCAATTTTTTATATTTTCTTTCACTTCTTTAATCCCTTGCTTTTTAGAAAACAAAAACCCATAAATTACACACCATCGTTGTTCTTCATCTTCATCCTCCTTCAACCTTCTACAACGGCGAATGTAACAAATCAAACCTCTTCTCCTGCCGTCGCTCTTCAACTGTGACTTGTCGACGACAAAGCCTATGTACCAGAACCTCCATTTTCTGAGGAGAAACCAAAATCTGGAAATCTCAGGTACTTATCCCTTTCTCTCTTGAGGAGAAACCCTTAGCCTTTTTAGGACCACTTCCTGCTGATGCACCCTCTGAAATCTACGTAGATGATAATGAGGCATTTTCCCCCACTAGTACTGCTACCAAACCCATCATCTCTTCTCCAAACCCTATATCACTTAAATATATTGACAGGAACTTTAGGACCGCTCCACCTCTGTGTTGCCCTAAATTTCGTGCTTGGATGACACGTTTAGAAACTGCCAAAGGAGACCAATGGAAAAAGATAGGTATCTATACCCTGCTAGAACTTTACCGATGTGGTCAACCTTATTCTAGTGGCATGCTCCTAGCTGCCATATATTTATGGGAGGGGTTGACCAACACCTTTCATACTAAATGCGGTATGATCACTCCTACCTTGTTCGACATCGCCGCCATCACTGGGTTGAAACCATCTGGAACGGTTTTCAACTATAGAGATGTTGAACCTGTGCCAATAAGGTTAGATGTGGGTGAAGCTGGAAAGCCAACATATAATAATTTCATTGACCATCATGCTCAAACCTCTGGTCTTGTAACTGATGAAGAGCATGTGGCGTTTCTAACCTTGTGGCTATCTCGCTTTGTTTTTTGTTCCAGGTCAATGCAGGTGGCTAAACAATTTTCTTATATGGCTACCCAGTTGCATATGGGTGAAAATGTTGCTTTAGGCCAGATGATTTTGGCCTCTCTATGCAGCTTTGACTGATGCTGCTAACCAGATAAAGTGTTTCGACCCTAATAATCCAAAGAAAAAGAACGTCCTAGTCCATGGTTCCTTCTGGCTCTTGCAGCTATGGTTAAATGCCACTTTCTCCGAGGAGATTAACCCTTTTAGAAATATAAAGGTGGCATGTCCTCCATCTCAAAGACATATCATCTAGCAACGCCTTCTCCCTCTGACTCCTATCGACAAAGGCTCTCCAAATCCTGAAGTCTTCAGGCTGCTGTTTACCATTATGCTGACAAGAGTCGACTTTACCCCCTCGATGGGCCCTTTTTATGCTAGACAAGATGGCCCAGAGTGGTTTACTAGGGCTTTTCCACCCACGAGAGAAGATGACAATAAAAATTCTTTAATCCTTTGGAGGTGTTACTTGACTCCCCAATTTTTATCTACTATGATTGTCGGTGTAAACCCAGGTTTAGTCGCTTACCAGCCTAACTTGGTTGCTCGACAATTTGGCCTCTGTCAACTTGTTCCTAAATCTTTGTTCAATTCTCACGGGCTTCTGGTCGATATCACAATTGACCAACCCTTCAAAATGATCAAGGATGATATAGGGAACCTATGGGCACGAAGGCCCACACTCACTCTCACTCCTTTCCAACCGTCTTTTTACTAGACCAAAGAATTTGAAACTTGGTGGCAGACATATTTTGTTACATTCATTGGTGATTCTAATGCTAAGCTGACTGAACTAACCACAACTTTCTCGAATTTGCAGGCAAAGGCGACCAAATGTAAGATTACTCATATTAAAAAAATTTGAACTTTCAAGAATTACTTCTGAATTGTGTATCGACCTAATGATCTTCGTCGAACCATCTACGAGTCCACTGTCGAATTAAAGGAGAAGGTAACCGATAGAATCTCGACACTAAAAATCCCTAGTTATGAGAAAGATAAATATCTTTACGCTCTTCATTTTAGAAACATCAAATTTCCTCCTTTGCCATCCAGCCCTTTGGCCTTGGCCTTTGGCCCACCTATTCCTGATTGGTGGTATTGCTCTATACCAGATATGTAAAATGCCTATAGGACAAAGGCCGACAAAGTGGTACCGAAGAAGTATTACCTACCTAACTATTTGGGGCATCTTCATTATGATCTCCGATATGTTAGAGTACTTTCGACTACACAAATTGGTAACGATTTCTGGAAAGTTTACCCCCCCTGCCAGTTTTACTTTGGTTGCTTATCTGATTGTTTTACACTTGTCTTACAACTATACCAATAGATCAGGCGGGAGCTGTTTCTGTCGGTAAACAAAAACCTTCAACGCATCAAGTTTAAACTTCAACTTTCTGTCAGCTATCATTCTTGATTTGGCATATCTGACTTAGCTTAATTTTGTAGATCATTCCTGACCACACACCCTCCGACGATGAACCCATTTCTTCTTCACTCAAGAAGTATTCTTCGGTGGGTGTATTTATATACTTCTTGTTTCTATGTTGTTTACGCCCTAAACTTGTATTAATATTTTCCTTGTTTGCCAGAGTAAAAAATGCTCAGCGGATTTGGCTGCTCCCTCTGACAAATCCAAAAGGTCCAAGAAGGACAAAAAACATACTTCTGAGCGGGCTAAGGTATATTCAGTTGATTCAAAACTTCCATTATCAACTAACACAATTGCTTTGACTTACATATTTCTTTGATACTGTAGCCATCACCTGATGCTCATCCCTCTCAGCATTCCCACAAATCCAAAAGCCATAAGAGGAAAAGAGATTCCTCCACTGAAGGCGAGGCGACGAAGAAGAAGAAGAAGACAAAGGAACTTATACCCCAGGGTGCTGAAGCAAAGGTTGGCTTGAAACTTGATGATGAAACAGAGGAGCCAGCTGACTTCGAAATTCCCCTTATTACAAGAAGGAGACGTAATGTGGTTTTGGTCTAAAATCCTGAAGCCACTTCAGATTTGGGTGCTGACACAATCGTGGTTGACACAGCTCTGGTTACTCCGACTCATGCCCCAAGGGTTGATGAGGTTTAAAGCCCAGCGAGAAAACTCACTAATGTTTGCGCTAAGGATGGGTCTGTCGATCTTAATCCGTCGACACAGGTATTAGCTGGTTGTTTTCTAGTTTCTTTCGTTTTCTGCTTGTTGAATTTGTTTCAGATAATACCTTTTCTTACTTTCTTTAGGTCAACACCTATGATCAACAACAATGCGTACCTGACTATACCCCTTTGTCAGAAGCTTCTTCCCCTCACCATCATGAAAATCTTGACTTTATTGATGGTGAGTTTATGGACTTGACTATTCCGGCTACTCTTAGTGACTCTGACTAAGTCACTAGTCCTGCCAAACATAAGGGTTATAGTTCGACTTAGTTCTGATTCTAGCCTTTCAGATTCCCTGCAGGATTCAGAAGCAAATAAAAATGTCACCACTTCCCGAATTTTGCCCCTCGAAAGCATGCAAGGCGCGCCTCTCGTTTCTTCTGGGAGAACAAAGGTCGACTCACCCACTAAGCTAAAACATATGGGAGTCAATCCTTTTAGTCTAGAAGCAATTACTAAGTTTCGTCGCTTTGTGAGCTCTCGCACTCTTTCTTCTGACTCCAACCCATCTCAAGCACATAATGACAAGATGAGTTCTGAAGCAGTTAAAGCCAAAAATCTGATGACTAAAATTTGGACTCATGCTTTGAATCCTGATCTGCCTCATCTGCTCCATTCTGATCCAGGTTAATGATAACGACATTTGAGAAACTTTTCATCCCTCTATGCTAAAATGTTGAAAGAATTGGAGCAAATGAGGCATCGGTTGAGTCGAAGGAAGCCTTTGTGAAAGAAAAGTTGGATATGGTGGTGCAGGTTACTGATGAAATTAATGGTTTGTTAACAATGGTTGAAGAGAAAAAATAGGAACTGATTCCCAAACGAAATAAAGCTGCTAAAATCCGTAACCAGATTTCTGCTCTCAACAAGGAATTAGAATTAATCACCAAGCAAGAGGAAGAAATTAACAATGTGATTAATCCCATCCAAGCAAAAGCTGAGCAGGTGGTTGTGGACGCCGTGGCTGAAAGTGATGTGATTTCTTCTGTTGAAACAGAGCTTGAAAAACTTAAGATTTAGGCAGAAGGTTTTGAGTATCAGGCCACTAACCTCCACGGCGAACTGCAGTCGTTTCAAGCCAAATTTAAGCATTTTTAACCATTGTAACAACAATCTTGTAATTTCTTCATTTCTCTAAGCCAAAATTTAACGAATCCTTTATTTGTTCGTTTTATATGTAATCTCCATATTTTATGCGTGTTTTGAATTTGCTGGTCTCAACAAAATTTTACCAGCTCGTTGGTTCGACGAATATTTATTCTGTCGAGATTTTGATTTCTTAAAGAATAAGCTTATACTTTTTTAAGTACTTGCCATTTACCCTTAAGATCCGTCGATCTGGGGCTAACTCCTCAAGCTCATAGGCATTATTTGAAAAAACTTGTATCACCTTAAAAGGTCCTTCCCAATTTGGGGACCATTTCCCTAAAACCCTATCATTTTTGCCCATAGGCAATATCACTTTCCATACTAGATCATCGACAACAAATATTTTATCCTTTACTTTTTTGTTGTAAGCTCTGGACACTCTTTCTTTCTGTCTTATTAACGAATCAAGGGCCAACATCCTTTCCTCATCTATATCGACAAGCTCGTCTGCCATCATATTCCAGTAATCCTCAGATGGTATTTCATGCTGTCTTTGGATTCTTATCAATTGGGCATGTATCTTCACTGGTAACATTGCATCATGCCTATAAGCAAGTAGAAATGGAGTAGTTCTTGTTGCTTCCTTAGGGAAAGTTCTACATGCCCATAAGGCTTGATCCAATGTTTTATGCCAATTCCTTGGCTTCTTTCCTACATGCTTCTTAATTAGGTTAATTATCACTTTATTGGCAGCTTCGATTTGGCCATTTGCTTGAGCATAGTAGGGGGTAGAAGTTAACAACTTAATTCCAACTTATTGCATAAATTCTTGCATTTTTCATCCAGTAAACACTGATCCTTGGTCGATCGTAATTGTTTCTGGAATTCCAAAATGACAGATGATGTGATTTTGTATAAAATTAATAACAGCTTCTTGGTCGACGTTAGTTAAAGCCACTGCCTCGGCCCATTTTGTAAAGTAATCAATACCGACTAAAATATATCTTTGCTATTTTAATGATGCTGGTTTTATTTCTCCAATCACATCTAAATCCCATCCTCTGAATGGCCAGGGCTTTATAACTGCATATAATTCACTTTCGGGGACATGTTGTATGCCCCCATGCATTTGGCATTCTCGACAAACTTTAGCAAATTCGATGCAATATTTTAGCATTAAAGGCCAATAGACGCCTGAATGCACCAAAAACCATTTCATTTTGTGTCCTGCTTGATGTGCACCACATGCTCCACTATGCATACTTGAAACTGCCACGTATGCCTCACTTTCTCCAAGGCATTTTAACAAAACTCCTTCAACAGTTTTCTTAAATAATTTGTTCTCTATCAAAACATAACTGCGAGCACGATACTTGATCTTACGATCTGTCGACCCCGTGGGGATGCGCAGATAGTTAGCTAATGGCTTTTGCCAATCATTCTCTTGTCCATTGTCAATGGTTAAAATTTGAAAATTTTCGGCATCTATACCCACTAACTTCACGATCGACAAATCTTAAGGGGATAACAAAGTTGCTCGAACTTTATCTATTACTTGGGTAAGTTCTTCATTTTGATCTCTCTTGTATCCTGAGGCTTCTTGTGCTAGATCATTAGCCTTTTCGTTCTCTCTTCGAGGTATGTGTCGAATACTTACTTGCTCGAATTGTTTTAGTAATCTGATGGTAGTCACAAAATACATGATTAAATTTTCTTTAACAAATTTGTACTCCTTTGATATTTGTTTAATCACTAATTCATAGTATCCCATGATTTTGACGTTCCTTGCCCCCAAATCTAGCAGCAGTTCAAGTCCTGTTATTAAGGACTCGCATTCTGCTTCATTATTTATGCACATACTGTCATTTTGTACTTGAGCTCTACTGGAATTCCATTGGGAGAAATTATAATTCCTCCTATTCCAACTCAATTCTTATGGCTAGAACCATCAAAGTATAATTTCCATGGCACTAAACCTACATAATTTTAAGGTATACCAACTGTGATACGGTGGGAGAACTGACTTGGGTGTTTTGTGTTTTATCGCAAATGTTGCGGTTAGTAAGAGTCGCCACCGACTTTTCTTTTATCCAAAAGGAAAGGCTGAAAAGAATAGGAAAGACCTTTGAGATTGTTTCTTGAGTTCGAGGGGTAGATTATGAAAAGGGAAGGTGTTAGCACCATTTTCATCCATAGTTATCTATGGGCTTTTAGTTGCTTGCTAGATCACTTGCTTTTGTTTGAAAATTTGCTTTGTGTGGTTTTTGAAAGTATTTTGAAAAGGTTCCATCGTTAGGCAAACTTTGTAATAGTTCTCGTTCGTAAGAACGTATCCAAAGTGTTGATCTTTTGAAAATGTTTCATGTTTGGAAAATGATTTGAACGTGTTGGTGTTCTTTTTGAAAATAAGCAAGAAGGTTTGATTTGAAAATGAGCAAGCAACTAGGAACAATCTACCTACTCAAAAGTCTTTCTTCATTTCTTCCTTTCCTTTGATATTGTTATCTTACTATTGATTGATAAGAAGCCTTGTCTTTGGATGTAAAGGGACGAGCGTGGGTCATCGTATAGCCATGATAGCAATGTTGTAAGATATCTTAGTAATTCTCTTTGAGGGACTAAGACCATTTTTAAAGGCAACATTTGATAGCGTCATCGAGGGACTATGATCTTGTAGTTTTGATTGCTTTTGGCTAAGATATCCCACATGCATAACATGGAAATTTTAGTAAGGCAACAAAGTGGAATTATCCTAAGGGTGCAAGTGTGCAAATGTGTTGATTTACATGCTTGTTTATCTTGAATTAGGGTTTGCTACTTGTTGGTTTTAATCTTTCCATACAAACCCTAATTTACTAGCATTTATATAAAGCGATAAATTGCAGAAAATAAAAATACTAAGCTATTACATCATTAGGGAAGGGGGTATACAAATTTACAGATGAGGATTTTGTAAGAAAATTAAACCTAATTATCTATTACAACCATATTGAATATTGTACAAAATTGAAAATAAAATGCAAGAATATAAATGGAAAAAGAAATGATTTTTGTTTGGTTTTCATGAAAGGGGTTTTAACCTAATTAAGAGAGATGATTAATAAAACAATTTAAACCTAAATTAATTAAGAAAGAAATTAGGTTAAAAAGTAATTTTAGGGTTTTTTGTGAAAAGGTTTTAAATTAATAATAATAATAATAATAATATAATGAAAATTAATTAATTAAAAGAAACCTAAGTTCTAAGTGGATTTTAATTTAAAATAAAATAATATAATAAATAAACCTAAGTCCAAATATTTATTAATTAAAAAAAAGAAATTAATTTGTTTAAGAAAATGTTTTTAGTCTTTTTGTTTTATAAAGAAAAATAAAATGAGTAAGTGTAAAAATAATAAACAAAATATTTTTGGATTTTTTATTAATAATAATAATAATAATAATAATAATAATAATAATAATAATAATAATAATAATAATAATAAAAATAATGAAGAAAAAATAAAATGCAAACTAAAATAAATAAATAAATAAATGAAAGAAATAAAAGTTGGACCAGGGGTGTAAGCATAGGCAGAGTCAGAAATTAGCAAAAAAAAGCAAAGCCTAACTGTTTGGAGGCTCATGCGCCTGTTTGGAACCAAAAAGAGTGAAAATGTTGAAAAAATGAACAAAAGGGTACCACTGGGGCTCGAACTCAGGTCCCAAAGGTTAAAAGGCGCACACTTTACCAATGGGGTGGCTATACATCCGTTAACATTGGTGAAATAATAAACATATAATATAAATCAAGTCCTGAATGAACTTCATCTTCAACCTCCAACCATGAATTATGTAACTCATTCATTTCTCATCCATTCACAAAACTTCCAACATCAAACTTGTTAGAAATTTCCTCACGATTCTGAATATGTAAATAACTTAAGCTAATTCTCAAAGATGAACATGGATTTCTAAAAGTACCAAATTCTGACATAAATATTTCAGCAAGTTCAAACTCAAAATTCTCACTACTCAAGCAATATAAATTAAATCTATGGACATGTATAGTTTTAGGGCAATGATGTCTATATTTTATATTCATAAATTCAAGCCTAACAATGCCTAAATGAGAAGATAGAAGTTCAAGAAAAATACCTCAAAATTGGAAATCGTGAAATGAGTTTGAGCTTGATTCAAGATGATGTAATGATTAGGTTAGCTTCCTTGAGTCTCTAGGAAGCTAATGCAATGCTTAGCTTGAGTTGAAAGTGGCTGAAATGGTCTAGAGAAGTCCAACTGCAATACTCTGTTTTTGGTTATGGAGGTTATGGTAAATGGTGTTACAATTTTGGAATAAGGATGGGGATGAGTTGTATTTAATGTAAGGAAGATTTAGGAACTAAAAGGCCAAAGAAAGCACGAGGGAAATATGAGTTTGGAGTTCAAGGTAAGAAACTGTGCAACAATGGTATTTTTGAGAAATTTATGGCTTGAGAGAGTTTGGGAATGTTTCAGGGTGTTCAAGCTCTTCTTATAGCTCACAAATAGTGCCTCTATTTATAAGCAACAAGTTTGGAGACTTGTTGATCAGAATTCAAAATCACAAGTTTTAGCATAACATGTGATTTTTGAGAAATCCAAGTTTCAATGCCTTGTGTACTTGATAAGATAGAGTGGTTATGATTTAAACACACTTGATTATGACTTTTTATATGGAGTGTGATCAAAGGGAACAAGTTAGAGGCTCAAGAATTGACTTTGTGCATAAAGCTTGCTTTTCAAGAATGACATTCTTCACTTTCTTCCCAAAATGGCAATGTGAATTAGATAAAGCTTAAATCACTTGGATTATAGCTCAAATGTTTGTGTAATCCATTAATGATGGATATATACACAATTTATAAGGCCTGTAAATCTAGATTATGCAGCCTAATATTGAAATTCAATTATGTGTTCATCAAGAAATGACTTGTAATTCAAGAATGAAACCCTAACTTCTTGCCTTTGATTCTCCTTGCTCAAGTATGATCTCAATTAGTTCTTGGACATTTTGGAAATTTTGTAACATCCTCTACAACCTCTATGTTGGAAATTTTTGAAAATTTATCTTGGAACTATGTGAAAAATTGCCATGAAGTTAGGTCAAAATCCTGCCTAAACTAGGGCAAAATTTCACTAAGTTTCCAAGTTTCATGAACATGTATTCACAAAATCATAACTTAAAATACATACATTTATAGGAGAAGTTGTGTTCTACAATGTTTTAGATATCATTGATATATACAACTTTCATGTTGGAAGTTTCCTTTGAATCATCTTGCATCATGGTGAAATATTGGCTCAAAGTTGTGAAAAAATATGAAATTTTCAACACTTAGAAAAATTTCTAAGTTTAGAAATTTTGACTTTTCAAAATGAAATCTTGACTTTTTGATTTCTTGATGAGCAAGTTTCATATTTTGACATGTTTTGATGAATTGTGATCTTTGGTACTTGATTTTGACCAAAAAGTCAAAGTTTGACTTTTCATCAGTTGACTTCAATCATCTGTCAACCAATCAATCTTGAGAGTTGTTTTAAGCCATGCCATTAGGTAAAAATGATGCATTTGAATCCTTGAGATCATAACTTAAATCAATCAATCATTTTCTAGGTCAAAAAATCAGAAATTACACCTTCTCAGCCAAAATCCTAATTTTGACCATTTTTCCCTTTTGATGATCTGATCAAATTTCTTGTAGAATTATGAGCCAAACTTTATAAAATGACATATATGAGTTCATGATGTTGATATGGATAAAAAATTATGAAGTTTGACTATAAATTGACCATAGTTGACTTTTTCCCCAATACAGTTGATTATTAAGTCAACTGATCAATTGGCTGAGCAAGAATGTCATCCAAGACTTGAAACTTAACATGAGAAATCTTGAGGGTCCAAAATGATCCATGAAAGTCATATGAGGCATTAAAAGTCCACCTATCCTTGTGCAATCTCAAACCCTAATTTTCAGTCATTAGTGCTTGAGGAGGTGTCTTGAGCTGATCAACCCTTGTGCAGTCTTAAACCAAAGGAGATCTTGTGAGAGATTATTTGATAAATGAGAGGGAAAATTTTGGGGTACAACAGCTGCCTCTGTTCAATCTTCTTAAACCTGAAGAGTTAGATTGGCGGATCCGCCATTCGTGACTTAAAGGTAGAAGATGATTGAACACTAGAATGCCCAGAAATTTGCACTCGAAGATGGACTGGGAATGAGATTATAGATGCCATTTGGAGGAATGTTGGTAAACACTGGAAGAAGTATCAACACAAATCTTTGGTCGATTTATGCTAAAACTTGATATTTTACCTGTGGGAAAAAAGAGTTAGTAAAATGCAGATGTATGCATGATGTTCGCAAGATGAATGAGATCATGCTGAATGCATTTGTATGTATATGTTATGATGTATGAATGTGAGATGTATGTTTATCCGGGAAAATAAATCCCTGACTGCTGTTGAGGAATTATTGGGAAGTTGAATCCCGAATTATTGTTGGGGATGAAGAGTATACATATCTTCAAACTTGGTTGAAAGAATGCTTCCGCTGGGGAATATCTCTTGAATGTCAACTGTTATCTGGTCGGATCTAGGCTTCACAATTTGCTGAGGATGAGGAAGTCAACTGCTATCTGGTCGGGTCAAGGCTTCACGGTAACTTACCGGGGAAGAATAAATTAACTGTTATCTGGTCAGATTCCAGGCTTTGTAGGAATTTTCTTGAAATTGAATTGTTATCTGGTCGGATCCAGGCTTTACTACAATTTGCTGGGGATAAGGAAGTTAACTGTTATATGGTTGGACTCCAGGCTTTGCAGTAACTTCTAGAAAAGGACGGAGTTGAACTGATATCTGGTCGGGTCCAGGCTTCACAGTAACTTGAAGTGGTAACTATTATCTGGTCGAGGCCTGAAGCAACTTGAAGTGGTAACTACTATCTGGTCGGGTCCAGGCCTCATAGTTTTTGAGAAGTTATACTATTATCTGGTCGGGTCCAGGATTCATAGTGTCTTGCCGGGAATTGTAGCTAGTTGTAATCTGGTCGGACTCCAAGCTTCACAATAGCTTGCTTGAAAACTGATATCTGGTCAGATCCAGGCTTCATAGATTTCTGAGGTGGATGAGATTAATTGTTATCTGGTCGGGTCCAGGTTCCACAATAAACTTGTTTGAAAAGATGAGAGTTGACCTGATATCTAGTTAGGTCCAGGCTTTAAAGTTACTTGCTTGGGGATTAGTTGTTATCTGGTTAGATTCTAGGCTTCACAATAAACTTTTGATGGGAATTGTTATCTGGTCGGATCCAGGCTTCATAATAACTTGTTGGGGTAGAGGCAAACTATTCTAGGGAAGAGAAGTTAAACCTTGGTTTGGTTGAGTCTAGGTGCTTCTATATCTTTGAAGAGTTAAACTATTATCTGGTCGGGTCCAGGTTTCATAGTTTTTGAAAGTATGCTATTATCCGGTTGGGGCCAAGCTTCATAGTATCTTTTGGAGATAGTAAAGGTTTTGTGGAATACTTTACTGGGGATTAGGGGTTATGGCCCTAAGATTTGCACTAGTCTGAAAGGAAAACTCAAGCTGGAGAGTGTAGACTTATTCGGGTAGGACAAACTCAGCTTGGGGAGGATACACCCAGCTGGGGATACTAGGCTCAACTGGGGAAGATAGACTATGCCGGGGGAATATAGAATCGGTTGGGGATGATAGACTAAGCTGGGGAATTTTGTTTTTCCTTGATTGTTGTATGTTGGGGAAATAAACCCTGTTGATGAATACTTGACGAACTACTGACGAGGAGAGTTCTTTGAGGAAGAGGTTCACAAGGCTTCTACTTGTAGGATCAACTTAGATGAGGAGAGAGTTGTCAAGAGATTGAGGCTCTGGTTGGAGCTTATCCCGCGCAAAGAGACTTTGTGGGTAACTTTGTTGAGTAAAGGTTTATTGTAGTCGTCTTTGTGGGGATAATGTTAATGAAATAACTCTGTGGGGATATTCCATATACATTAAAGAAATGCTTGATACTGCTTAGCAGGACACATGTGCCAAATAGTTTTAATTATGTTCATATGCATATGTTCGTTCAATTTTAGTCATTGGACAATTTTACATTCAAAGCAAAAACATAAAGTTTGCACTTCAAAGTATATTTGTATTGATATTTTGCCCATGAATAGGCGTTTTTTGTACAAAGAGATGAAGATCCTAGTAAGAGGAAATTGTCGAAAGGAAAACAAAGATTGAAAACAAAACAAATAGCTATGTGAAATTATACCATTGCATTCCGACTCTACTATTGCCCCAATGTCTTCGAATTCCCTTTGCCGTTGACAGAAGTTGATTGGATTAATCTTGGACCGTTTGAACTCGGACCTTGGTGATAAAGTTGACTGCGTTGATTCCGCGGGACATAGTCATACGCTTTCAATCCTTAACTTTTTCCTAGACCTCCCTTTCGGGGTTTCATCCCACCAAGATACCCATTTTTTCCCAAGTCGCCCTTTTGGGTTTTCAACTTGCTGGGTGTACAATCTTTTGTATATATCCCTAAATTTTTCCCAAACCTTTTGGTTTGCCGGGATGCCCTTATTTTACCTAGGTGTGTCAACCTAGAGAGTCTCTTATGCATGGTATCTTTTAACTATGTCCGTGTTTATAGGATGTGGGAAGTCTTCACCATCAATGGTGGTCAGCATCATGGCACCGCCATAGAACACTCTCTTGACAACAAATGACCCTTCGTAGGTGAGAGTCCATTTGCCTTTGGGGTCGCCTTTTGGTAGAATAATGCGCTTTATCACCAAGTCACCAGCTTGATATACTCGAGGCTTGATCTTTTTGTTGAAAGCCTTGATCATACGTTTTTGGCACGTCTGACCATGACAAACAGCAGCCAGTCGTTTTTCATCAATCAAGTTCAAATGATCCAATCTTGTCTGAATCCACCCGTCTTCGCCTAGGCCTGCCTCATTCATAATCCTCAGTGAGGGGATCTGAATTTCCACTGGCAAAACATCTTCCATGCTATAGACCAAAGAAAAGGGAGTTTCCCCAGTTGATGTCCTAGCTAAAGTACGGTAGCCATGTAGATCAAACAATAACATCTCACGCCAGTCCTTATAGGCCACTACTATCTTCTGCACAATCTTCTTAATGTTTTTGTTGGCTGCTTCGACTGTGCCATTCATTTTAGGTCTATATGGAGAAGAATTGTGATGCTTGATTTTGAACTGAGTGAAAAACTCGGTAATCATAACATTATTGAGGTTAGTCTCATGTCAGTGATGATCCTTTCGGGGATACCATAACGGCATATGAGGTTGTGTATGATGAATCTGGCTACCACTTTCTTTGTGACTGAGGCAAAAGAGGCGGCTTCGACCCACTTGGTGAAATAATCAATAGCGACCATAATGAAGTGATGTCCATTGGAAGCGGTGGGCTTGATTTCTCCAATCATGTCAATGCCCCACATTGCAAATGGCCAAGGAGCGGTCATGATGTTAAGAGGGATAGTAGGCACATGGACCTTGTCAGCATATATTTGACATTTATGGAAAGTTCTAGAGTGTTGATGGCAATCAGTCTCCATGGTTGACCAATAGTAACCAGCTCTCAAGATCTTCTTGGCCATCGTATGTCCAATTGAGTGAGTGCCAAAGAGACCATCGTTTATGTCTTCCATAATTTCCTCTGCCTCCTTCTTATCCACACATCAGAGTAGAGTAGAGTCATGGTTGCGCTTGTATAATAGTCTGTTACTTAGGAAGAATTTGGCTGAGAATCTTCGTAAGAACTTTCTGTCATTGATGAATGCTCCCTCAGGATACTCTTGTGCTTCGAGATATCTCATCACTTCATGGTACCATGGATTTTCTGCTTCAGTGTCAAGCTCACAACAGTGTGCAGGTTCGTCTAATCTTTTAATTGTAATCATAGGGGCTTCGTTGTCCCATCTGACCTTGAACATTGAAGACATGGTTGCCAAGGCGTCAGCCAACTGATTTTCTTCCCTAGGGAAGTGCTCAAAGGTGATCTCTTCAAAATAGGGAATCAGGGATAGCACAAGTTCCTTTTAAGGGATAAGATTAGGATGTTTAGTGTCCCAATCTCCTTTTACTTGGCTAATTACTAGAGAAGAACCCCCAAACACATTCAAATTCTTGATTCTCAAATCAATGACAGCTTTTAGACCCAAAATGCACGCTTCATACTCAGCTATATTGTTCGTTCAATTGAAGCATAGTCTGGAAGTGAATGGAGCGTTGCAACCTTCAGGAGAGATGATCACAACACCAATACCGTTACCCAAGGCATTAGAAGCCCCATCGAAGACCATAGTCCATCGGGATCCTTGTTCAGGTCCGTCATACGGTCCAGGTTTTGCATAGTCGGTCACCAACATGATGTTCTCATCAGGGAAGTTGAAGTTCATAGACTGATAATCATCCACAACTTGATGGGCCAAATGATCTGCTAGCACACTTCCTTTGATGGCCTTTTATGTTGTGTATTGAATGTCGTACTCAGTCAAGATCATTTTCCATCTGGCTATCCGTCTAGAGAGGGCAGGTTTCTCGAAGATGTACTTGATTGGGTCCATCTTAGAAATCAACAGAGTGGTATGAGTAAACATATACTGTCTTAGCCAGCGAGTAGCCCATGTCAGAGCGCAACAAGTTTTCTCGAGAAGTGAATATCTGGTTTCACAGTCGGTAAACTTTTTGCCCAGGTAATAAATATCATGCTCTTTTCGGCCAGACTCGTCATGTTGGCCCAAAACACACCCCATAGAGTTCTCTAGTATTGTCAAGTACATGATCAAGGGTCTTCCTTCAACTGGAGGCATGAGAATGAGAGGTTCTTGTAGATATTATTTTATTTTGTCGAAGGCAGCTTGGCATTCATCATTCCATCTGACTACCTGATCTTTCTTCAAGAGTTTGAAGATTGGCTCACAAGTAGCAGTCAAGTGAAATATGAAGCGGGCGATGTAATTGAGACGACCTAAGAATCCTCTAACTTCCTTTTCAGAGTGAGGGACTGGCATTTCTTGGATGGCCTTTACCTTGGCAGGATAAACTTCAATGCCTTTATTGCTGAAAACAAAACCTAGAAGCTTTCCAGATCGTACTCCAAATGTGCATTTGTTAGGGTTTAACCTCAATTTGTACTTTTCAGCCTCTCGAATAGCTTGTACAGGTGATCGAGATGTTCCTCTTCAGTTTGTGATCTAGCAATCATATCATCAACATATCCTCTATTTCATGATGAATCATGTCATGAAACAAAGATACCATAGCTTTTTGATATGTTGCCCCTACATTCTTCAATCCGAACGACATGACCTTATAGCAAAAGGTTCCCCATTGCATAACGAAAGTTGTCTTCTCCATGTCTTCGGGAGCCATCCTTAGTTGATTATAGCCGGATAAACCGTCCATGAAAGAGAAGACTTAATGCTGAGCATTATTATTGACCAAGACGTCAATGTATGGTAGAGGAAAGTCATCTTTAGGGCTTGCCCTATTCAGATCCCTATAGTCTACGCACATGCGAACTTTTCCGTCCTTCTTCAGTACTGGAACCACATTGGCAACCTATTGGGGATAGGATGTCACAGCTAGAAACCCTGCATCAAATTATTTCATCACTTTAGCTTTTATCTTCTCATACATATCAGGTTTCATGCGACGAACCTTTTGTTTGACAGGAGGACAATCTTCTTTCGTTGGCAGACGATGAATTACGATGTCGGTATCCAACCCTGGCATATCTTGATACGACCAAGCAAATACTTCCACATAATCATGCAACATTCGAACCAACCTGCTCTTGACATTACTTTCCAAGTTAGCACCAATCTTGATTTCCTTCTTGTCTGTCTCGGTACCCAGATTGATGACTTCAACTGACTCTTTGTGCGGTTGAATAACTTTTTCCTCTTGTAATAGAAGTTTGGCTAGTTCTCCTAGTATTTCACAATCTTCCTCGCCTTCGTCTTCGGCTTGGTTAATTGGACATTCAAAGTCATAGTTGGTAATATTAGAGTCATTGGCAATAAGATCCAGAGTGGATGAGGACCTGCAAGAGTGTGTGTGTGTGCATGTAAGATACATGGCTATTTTGAAAAATGTAAGAAAGGAAAGACAATGAACACAAAGATTTGAATGCAAAAGAGTCCAATGATTTGTATTTAATGATCATATGATTAGATGAACATAAATAAAACCCTTGACAAATGGGCTAAAGTTCCCCAGGCCAGGCACATGTCTTAAAAGTCATTGTTAAATATTACAGACAAAATGTTCTTGAATTGAAATAAAAGTAATAACAAGTAGATTACTCCTCGATGAAGGAGATGGGAACGAAGTCCTTTTCATGCCAATTATTCAGCTCCGTTGTAGTAGGATACACCCAATCTTCAAATGCAGCTTCTTCATCAGAATCACCTACAACATTAACCTCATGGCTTCCAATGCGGAATGGTGGCTTTCCTGCACGAGCATGCCTCACTTCCTTCCGAGCTTTGACGGTGAAGCCCAAACCAAATTTGTCTGATTTGAATGGGATATCGAGGAGTTTCCCCCAATTATCACAACTTCCTTCTTCAATTGCAGCATGAGCATCTTTGATTGAAACCATCTTTGGCACGACTTTGACAACTTTGGACTCATTAGAGGAACATTTGGTAGCAGCAACCATTGGTGGTACAACTTCAAAGGCTTGACACAAGGTCTCAATGAATTCTCCATCCATCTCTACGTACTTGAAAGAGTTAAGGTGGCTTACCATAAAGTCTTCTTCTCCATAGACGATGACAAGTCTTCCCTTGACCGGATATTTGAGTTTCTGATGAAGAGTGGACGTTACTGCCCCAGCTTTATGGATCCAAGGATGACCCAACAGACAAGAATAAGCAGGACGAATATCCATAATGTAGAAGGTGGAGTTGAAGATTTGGGAGCCCACCTTGATTGGAAGATATACCTCTCCATGAGCTGTTATTTTTGATCCATCGAAAGCCCTCACGATGATATCACTTGGTTTCAAGACTAAACCTTCACAGTCTAGACGATATAACCCCCCTTGGGTAGTACGTTTAGAGAAGAACCTGTGTTGACTAGAACATGTGCTAGGGTGGTCCCCTTGCACTCGACAGAAACATCCCAAGGCATTATCAGCCGCCAGTCTTGCCACACAATTCTCAAATTGGCCCGTTGTTGTCTCATGGGGGACATGAGCTTTTTTCAAGAATTTGATTAATTTCCGAGCATGGGCATCAGAACAGAGTAGTAATGACAACATAGAAATATTAGAAGGGGTTTGCTCCAACTGTTCCACAATCTTGAATTCGCTCCTTTTTATTATCTTCAAGATCTCGTCTATCTCACGAGCGGAGGGTTCTCCATCAGCAACGTCCTTTGCGAGTATTTCTGTTACGGCCGAATCAACAACCTTCTCTTTCCCTCTTGTATCAGTACTTGGCTTAGCGGCAGTGATGCAGATGGGTGCCTTTGTAACAACTGGTGGTGAAATATTGGGTGAAAAGATCCTTCCAGTTCGAGTTACCTTACTTGAGCCAATTATGTTACCAACATCATCAACTTTTTCTTCTTTGATTCAATCGTCTTGTTTAATCCCATGATAAAACACCTCAGCACCATAGTTCCATGGCACTGCCTTGTTTGAAGAGTAGGGGATTGGTCCAGGATTGGTAATTATTAAGGGAGCAATAATGGGTTCCTTTGAAATCCTAATAGGACCTTTGGAGGAGATCCTAAGAGGTTTGTTTGAGATGGTGATAATGGAGAGATCTTCACATTTTTAGTCAAACTTTTGGCAAGCGGAGTCTTCTCTGGCTATCCATCATGTGTTGAATGCCTTTCTTCAACCCTTTGCATCCATTGAGTTGTTTAGTACAACAAACACAATCTTTTACACAGCCAGGGAAAATCCCGGCTTTCAACAGGTTCTTTTTCATGATATTCAGCGGAGTGGTCAAGTCTTCAAAAGAGGCAACAAAAATTGTATCTTCAACAACATTAACACCCTTTCCATGATTTGGCATAGGTGCGGTGATTACATTCAGAGTTGGAGGAGGATCAAACTCAATAGTCTTGTTATCAATCAAATCTTGGATTTTATTCTTCAAGGCCCAACAATGATCAGTCTCATGCCCGAGGCTGCTTGAGTGGCAAGCACATTTGGCGTTTGGATTATACTTTGGCGAAGAGGTGTCTGGGTTGGCAGGAGGATCGCGTAATGTCACCAATTTAGCCTTGAGCAAGTGTTGTAAGGCTTGAGACAGTGACATGCCTAACCTCGTAAATTGTCTTCTCAGAGTTTCAAAACATTGATGATTAGCAGATGGTCTTGGAGTAGGAGTTGGATTGGAGATTAAGACAACATTAACAAATGTATGATCATTCTTCTTGGTACGGGCCCTTGCCTCGTACACAACATTGATTTCCTTCTTTTCAGGAAAAGGATTCTTGACAGGATTGGAAGTGGAGGCAGATGCCACAGAGATCTTTCCACTTTTGATGCCGCTTTCAACTCGTTCACCGGTTAAGATTAACTCGGTGAATCCGGAAGAAGAACAGCCAACCAACAAGTTAAAGAATGGACCGAATAAAGTGCCCATAAACATGTCGATATGCTCTCTATCAGTCAAAGGTGGTTGAACCCTACTAGCGAGGTCTCTCCACTTTTTTGCATATTCTTTAAATCCTTCATTCTTTCCCATGGTCATATCTTGCAACTGAACCCTTGTTGGCGCCAAATAGGTGTTATACTGGTACTGATGGTAGAAGGTGTTAGCTAAATCCTCCCAAATATTGATACAAGAACCATCCAACTGGTAGAACCATTCTAGTTGTGTTTCGGTCAAACTCTCTAGGAAAAAGTGAACCCAAAGTTTCTTATCAGCAGTGTGCGGATGTATCTTGCGCACATAAGAGTTCAGGTGAAATTTTGGACAAGAAACTCCGTCGTACTTTGCAAAGACTGGTATTTTGAATTTATGGGGAATAACAACCCCATAGATCAAACCCAAATCATTAAAATCTAAACTGGGGACGACTTGGATTTTAACTGGCTTCAATCTGTCTTCTAACTTCTTATACTTGACATCAGCGGGTCGATACTGCTCGTTGAACTAATCATCATCAGACGCTTGATCATTAACACAATCAGCCTGAGTACTCTTAACCTCACCAATCTAATTCTCGTCTTCTTCAGATGAGTCTTCCATTACCGGGATCTGACGAACCGACTCTTTGAACCTTCTACCCATGTTGAGCAGAGCTTTCTTCTTGGAATTCTTCTTAACTTCTAATAATGCCATCATATCTTGCTGCCCCTTGGTTAGGGCCAGTAGATTCTCTTGGAATTTAGACTTTTGTGCCTGGAGATCCTTCACAGTTTTCTCTAGATCCATCTTGCTGAAATAAACAACAGAAAGATAAGGAAACCTGTTTTGTGAGAACCTATCATGTTATGATGCATGGAAGATGTATATGCAAATGATTTCAAGGATTTATGGAATTTAAATTTGCATAGACAAAGGAATGAACAAACGTCAATTTTCACTAATTAGTTCAAAAGGATTACAACATGCCTCTTGGGCTTATAAAATAACTTTCTAAGATAAAAAGACTGAACGCATCCTTTTCGATGAAAGGTAGGCATTCACAGTTTTCTCTTCTTGTAGCTGCTATGTAAGCTCCAAGACCCTCTTCTCTCTAGCATAGAATTGAGCCTTGAAAGTATCTCGTTCTTCCTTTAGCTAAATCCATCCTTTTTGCAAGTCTTCGAGATAAGTAGGCATGTCAGGATGGAGGATAGTGTAGGGAACATCTCCTTCAACCACAGGCTCCATGATAGCCTGTAAGATGGGGGGATAAGGCATCACAAGTTTCTGAGCACGAGCTTGTAACCACTTAATATAAGGATCGAGGGGAATGGAATTCTTGTGTCCCAGCGTCTTGCTATCCACTTTGCTCACCATCCTCCAAGCTCGGATAAACCTCTGACGGTAGCTTTGATCATCGCTTTCATAGTCGAATACCACTCCTTGAATGAGCATCTCATGTGGGCCATCCCTTCGGCCATAACCAAACTGCCGTAAGGCTAAGCAAGGGTTATAGGTGATACCTCCTCTAATGCCAAGTAAAGGGACATTAGGGAATTCACCACAATGATCGATGATAGTAACATTCTCCAAGGATCAGGTTCACCAATGAACATCTGAATGTCTGAGCATCATCAACCTATGTGACCATCTTGAACCTTACTCGTTCTTCAACACAGACCATGGAAGATGCAAAATAAACCATATTTCCAAGAGAGGAGTGCAACACATGAGGATTCCTCTCTTTCTCATAGTGCGAGAGTGAAAGGAATGAAGGATATCACCCAACAAAGTAGGCACTGGATTGCAAGACATGAAGACTTTGACAGCATTTACATCTATGAGTTGGTCAGGGTTTGGAAACAAGACCATCCCATAGATGAGAAGGGCCAAGATTTCTTCAAAAGCTTGTAAGTCTAAGGAATTCCAACAATCTTGAGCTTTCTGAAACAAGAACTTGGCTAAGAAAGCTTTGACACCACTCCTTGTTTCCTAATTAGTTGTGATATCAGATTGTTGCAAGTGTAGTGCTTGGGAAATATCCTCAGGTTTTGGATCTCTTTCCGTACCGTTGAAGGGTAGTTGATTGAGAATGGGAATCCTCAAGAGTTGTGAAAATTCTTCTAGAGTAGGCACAAGCTGATAATCGGGAAAAGTTCAGCAATGGTGTAGAGGATCGAAGAATTGGAAGAGCACCTTCATCATATCTTCATCAGTGTTAGAGGTAACCAAGTTTAGGAGGCGAACATGTCTTTCGGTGAATGGAGAATTCTTAGGAACCCTTGATTCTAACTCTTTGAGTAGAGGAGGAATCCTTACGAGATTGACTTGGATAGTATTCTTGCGGATAGAAGCCATGTCCTACAAAATAGAACAAAGATAAATCCCAATAATCCTTGAAATGGTTAGTGAGAATGAGTATGAAGTTATGATGTTTATGATGTCATGTACAAGTAAATATATACAAACAAGGCAAACAAATCCTTAGGTTTAGGCTTGCATTAGGTTTAGGCTTGCATGGAGTCTCATAGGTAAGTACTCTCATGAAGTTTAGTTGGTTCAAACCTGTCCTAGAAGTAGTAACCGGGTTCTAAAGGATCTCAATGTCACTGATTTGTATTCTCGGGCATTGTTTCAGCGCAAGCCTCTTTCACGGTGACCGAAATATCCCGAAAATCAAACCTCAATGAGTGTAGTATCGAGTATCTACCAACTTTGGATTGCACCAAAGCCGACCATCTCACTACGTCCTAGTGGCCAAGTTGGTAAAGTAAAGGTTCTAAAAGTCAGTTAGTGCTTCATGACATCACTCAGCGGCCCCGTATTCTCCTTGACTACTCAAGGGCTACCAGCACTCACAAATATGTCACACTAACGTAGCTATTGCTTAGAACATGTCGGTATACCCCGCACATTTTC
This sequence comes from Vicia faba, assembly GCA_948472305.1. Taxonomy (NCBI): domain Eukaryota; kingdom Viridiplantae; phylum Streptophyta; class Magnoliopsida; order Fabales; family Fabaceae; genus Vicia; species Vicia faba. Next base: position 1,631,617,549 of record OX451739.1, on the reverse strand, counting down.
CATAATGTATTGCTACTTACCTATAAGGTATCCCAAATCCGGGTAGAGGATTAGAACAAGCCCAAACAAGGAACCAAAATGTAAAGCAATCAATTCAATCAATGAAAGCAAGTAAAGGTGATCTAGCCCTAAGGTAACCCCACTTTTAAGTTCTCCCTAGCAGAGTCGCTAATTCTGTGTTACGGTGGGAGAACTGACTTGGGTGTTTTGCGTTTTATCACAAATGTTGCGGTTAGAAAGAGTCGCCACCGACTTTTCTTTTATCCAAAAGGAAAGACTGAAAAGAACAGGAAAGACCTTTGAGATTGTTTCTTGAGTTCGACGGGTAGATTATGAAAAGGGAAGGTGTTAGCACCCTTTTCATCCATAGTTATCTATGGGCTCTTAGTTTCTTGCGAGATCACTTGCTTTTGTTTGAAAATGTGCTTTGTGTGGTTTTTGAAAGTATTTTGAAAAGCGCCATCGTTTAGGCAAACTTTGTAATAGTTCTCGTTCATAAGAACGTATACAAAGTGTTGATCTTTTGAAAATGTTTCATGTTTGGGAAATGTTTTGAAAGTGTTGGTGTTCGTTTTGAAAATAAGCAAGGAGGTTTGATTTGAAAATGAGCAAGCAACTAGGAACAATCTACCTACTCAAAAGTCTTTGTTCATTTCTTCCTTTCCTGATATTGCTATCTTACCATTGATTGGTAAGAAGCCTTATCTTTGGATGTAAAGGGACGGACATGAGTCATCATATAGCCATGATAGCAATGTTGTAAGATATCTTAGCAATTCTATTTGAGGGACTAAGACCATTTTGAAAGGCAACATTTGATAGCGTCATCGAGGGACAATGATCTTGTATTTTTGATTGCTTTTGGCTAAGATATCCCACATGCATAACATGGCCATTTTAGTAAGGCAACAAAGTGGAATTACCCTAAGGGTGCAAGTGTGCAAATATGTTGATTTACATGCTTGTTTATCTTGAATTAGGGTTTGCTACTTGTTGGTTTTAATATTTCCATACAAACCCTAATTTACTAGCATTTATATAAAGCGATAAATTGCGGAAAGTAAAAATACTAATCTATTACATCATTAGGAAATGGGGTATACAAATATACAAATGGGGATTTCTTGAACTTCTATCTTCTTATGTAGGCATTGTTGGGGTATATAAATAGAAAAAGAAATGATTTTTGTTTGGTTTTCATGAAAGGGGTTTTAACCTAATTAAGAGAGATGATTAATAAAACAACTTAAACCTAAATTAATTAAGAAAGAAATTAGGTTAAAAAGTATTTTTAGGGTTTTTTGTGAAAAGGTTTTAAATTAATAATAATAATAATGAAAATTAATTAATTAAAAGAAATCTAAGTTCTAAGTAAATTTTAATTTAAAAGAAAATAATATAATAAATAAAACTAAGTCTAAATATTTATTAATTAAAAAAAAGAAATTAATTTGTTTAAGAAAAATGTTTTTAGTCTTTTTGTTTTATAAAGAAAAATAAAATGAGTAAGTGTAAAAATAATAAACAAAATATTTTTGGATTTTTTATTAATAAAATTAATAATAATAATAATATTAAAAATAATGAAGAAAAAATAAAATGCAAATAAAATAAAAAAATAAAAAAATAAAAGTTGGGCCAGGGGTGTACACATAGGCAGGGAGTCAAAAATTAGTAAAAAAAATTAAAGCCCAACTGTTTGGAGGCCCAGGCGCCTCTTTGGAACCAAAAAGAGTGAAAATGTTGAAAAAAAATGAAAAAAAGGGTATCACTCGGGCTCGAACCCAGGTCCCAAATGTTAACAGGCGCACGCTTTACCGCTGGGGTGAGTATACATCCATTAACATTGGTGAAATAATAAACATATAACACAAATCAAGTCCTGAATGAACTTCATCTTCAACCTCCAATCATGAATTCTGTAACTCATTCATTTCTCATCCATTCACAAAACTTCCAACATCAAACTTGTTAGAAATTTCCTCACGATTCTGAATATGTAAATAACTTAAGCTAATTCTCAAAGATGAGCATGAATTTCTAAAAGTACCAAATTCCGACCTAAATATTTCAGCAAGTTCAAACTCAAAATTCTCACTACTCAAGCAATATAAATGAAATCTATGGACATGTATAGTTTCAGGGAAATGATGTCTACATTTTATCTTTACAAATGCAAGCCTAACAATGCCTAAATAAGAAGATAGAAGTTCAAGAAAAATACCTCAAAACTGGAAATCGTGAAATGAGTTTGGGCTTGATTCAAGGTGCTGCAATGATCAGGTTAGCTTCCTTGAGTCTCTAGGAAGCTAATGCAATGCTTAGCTTGAGTTGAAAGTGGCTGAAATTATTTGGAGAAGTCCAACTGCAATACTCTATTTTTGGTTATGGATGTTATGGTAAATGGTGTTACAGTTCTGGAATAAGGATGAGGATGAGTTGTATTTGATGTAAGGAAGCTTTAGGAACTAAAAGGCCAAAGAACGCACGAGGGAAATATGAGTTTGGAGTTCAAGGTCAGAAACTGTGTAACAATGGTGTTTTTGAGCAATTTCTGGCTTGAGGGAGTTTGGGAATGTTTTAGGGTGTTCAAGCTCTTCTTCTAGCTCACAAATAGTGCCTCTATTTATAAGCAACAAGTTTGGAGACTTGTTGTTGATCAGAATTCAAAATCACAAGTTTAAGCATAACATGTGAGTTTTGAGAAATCCAAGTTTCAATGCCTTGTGTACTTGCTAAGATAGAGTGGTTATGCTTTAAACACACTTGCTTCCGACTTTGTAGATGGAGTGTGATCAGAGGGAACAAGTTAGAGGCTCAAGAATTGACTTTGTGCATAAAGCTTGCTTTTCAAGAATGACATTCTTCACTTTCTTCCCAAAATGGCAATGTGAATTGGATAAAGCTTAAATCACTTGGATTATAGCTCAAAAGTTTGTGTAATCCATTAATGATGGATAGATACACAAGTTAGAAGGCCTGCAAAGCAAGATTATGCAGCCTAACATTGAAATTCAATTATGTGTTCATCAAGAAATGACTTGTAATTGAAGAATGAAACCCTAACTTCTTGCCTTGGATTCTCCTTGGTCAAGTATGATCTCAATGAGTTCTTGGACATTTTGGAAAGCTTGTAACATCTTATACAACCTCTATGTTGGACATTTTTGAAAATTCATTTTGTAACTATGTGAAAAATTGCCATGAAGTTAGGTTAAAATCCTGCCTAAACTAGGGCAAAATTTCACTAAGTTTCCAAGTTTCATGAACATGTATTCACAAAATCATAACTTAAAATCCATGAATTTATAGGAGAAGTTGTGTTCTACAATGTTTTATGTCTCATTGGGATCTACAACTTTCATGTTGAAAGTTTCCTTTGAATCATGGTGAAAAATTGGCTCAAAGTTGTGAAAAAATATGAAATTGTCAACACTTAGAAAAATTTCTAAGTTTAGAAATTTTGACTTTTCAAAATGAAATCTTGACTTTTTAATTTATTGATGAAATTTTTTCATATTTTGACATGTTTTTATGAATTGTGATCTTTGGTACTTGATTTTGACCAAAAAGTCAAAGTTTGTCTTTTTAGTGTATAGTTGACTTTTCATCAGTTGACTGAAATTCATCTGTCAACCAATAAGTCTTGAGAGATGTTTTGAGCCATGCCATTAGGTAAAAATGATGCATTTTAATCCTTGAGATCATAACTTAAATCAATCAATCATTTGCTAGGTCAACAAATCAGAAATTGCACATTCTCAGCCAAAACCCAAATTTTGATCATTTTGCCCTTTTGATGATCTGATAAAATTTATTGTAGAAATATGATCCAAACTTGATAAAATGATATATATGAGTTCATGATGTTGATATGCGTAAAAAATTATGAAGTTTGACTGTAAATTGACCATAGTTGACTTTTTTCCTAATACAATTGATTTTTAGGTCAACTGATCAATTGATTGAGCAAGAATGTGATCTAAGACTTGAAACTTGACATGAGAAATCTTGAGGGTCCAACATGATCCATTAAATTCATATGAGGCATTAAAATTCCATCTATCCTTGTGCAATCTCAAACCCTAATTTTTAGTCATCAGTGCTTGAGGAGGTGTCTTGAGCTGATCAACCCTTGTGCAGTCTTGAACCAAAGGAGATCTTGTGAGAGATTGTTTGATAAATGAGAGAGAAAATTTTGGGGTACAACACAAACCATTGAATGTTCGATCAAAATATCTGCCACTACTTGTCCTTTCATTGCTTTTAAGGGCATGTGAGTCAGAATACTCTGTTAATGCTAAAGCCCATTTACCAATTCGACTATGTAAAATTAGTTTGGATAACATGTGCTTAATAATATCTAAATAAGAAGATAAATACATATCAACAAGCTTATGTATTGATTTAGTTTAATACGAGAGAACTACAGGCAAAGACATAGTTTTTCTATATCAATATACCTAGTCTCAGGATTATTTAGCATTCGACTAAGATAATACACAGGTCTCAGGTCTCTCGACACCTTTTTCGTCATGTTGGACTAACATACTACCTATAGTCGCATCTGAGGCTGCAATATATAACCTCATAGGCCTATGTATAACAGGAGGTCCTAATATTGGAGGCTTTACTAAGTAGTCTTTGATTTTGTCGAAAGCCTCTTGATGCTCCTCTTGCCAAACACAATCTTCATTTTGTAGTCGAAGTAATTGTGAAAATACTTTGGTTTTTACACTTAAGTTGGATATGAACCTCCTTAGGAAATTTATCTTGCCCAACAAAGATTGAAGTTCCTTTTTGGTCGACGGTGGTCTGACGTCCATGATGGCTTTGGTCTTACTTTGATTTACTTCTATGCCTTTTTTATGCACCACAAAGCCAAGAAAGTCTCCCGCCTGCACACAGAAAGCACATTTTAATGGATTCATTTTTAATCCATGTTTTCTCATCCTTTCGAAAGTCTTTTGAAGGTGTTGCAGATGAGTTGGTTTACTGTTCGCCTTTATTACAATATCATCAATGTAATCTTGCATGAAATCTTCAATAAAATCATGAAACATAGAATTCATTACCCTTTGATATGTCGCTCCGCCATTTTTTAAACCGAATGGCATGACAACCCATTCATAGGTTCCCAGTGCCCCAGGGCAGAGAAATTCCGTCTTCGACACATCTTCATCTGCAATAAAAATTTGGTTATAACCAAAATAACCATCAAGCATACTTAGATATTCAAATCCAGCGGCCGAATCGACCAACATTTCTACCTCAGGCATGACATAATCGTCTTTTGGGGTAGCAACATTTAAATCTCTAAAATCTACGCATACCCTTAATTTTCCAATTTTCTTAATTACTGGCACAATGTTTGCCAACCAGTCGACATATCTTGCAGTTCTTATGAATCTTCTTTTGAGGAGTCTTTCTACCTCCTCTTTGATTTTCGACATTATGGATGGAGCAAAACGTTTGGGCGTCTGCTTTACTGGTTTCTTTCCAGCTTTTATTGGTAATTTTAGTTCTACCAATTCCCTACTTAAACCTGACCTTTCATTATAGTGCCAAGCAAAATAGTCTTTAAATTCTTTTAATAAAGATATTACCTCATATTTCAACTTTGGGTCGATGTTGGCGTTGATATAAGTTGGTCTTTTATCCCCTTTTTCTCCAATATCTATTTCTTCTAAAGGGTCTTGTGGCTGTATCTTTTCGGGTTCCATTGGACCTTTTTCGAAGCCTAAGGGTTCTTCGTCATATATGCAGTCCAGGCGCTGCTTATCGATGTTTTCTTCGACCGTCTCTAGTATATCTAGTATCTTTGGCTCAATAGCCAATGTAGCTCCTTCATTTAGAACTTGTGTTTTATTGGCTTCGACAACCATATTTTCTTTAGCTTCTAGTGCCGAATTTATTTTACTTTCGGCGATATATGCTGAAATCCTGTTTAGAGCATCTAGCTCAGACATCATCACTGATGTCTCCCCAGCCCTTCGGTTGGTTAGCACAGTATGGATCCTCGAGAGGTTCCACATCCCATATAAAGCCATGGTATTCATGTAACTTCAATGAAACAAATGCTTCATCAATGTTGGCATATACTTCTTCAACAGGTTGACATGGGGAAATATTAGCCAATTTCCTGTCGAACTGCTTCTTTTCAACATTGTTCACATCTGCCATAAAATACCCTTGACCAGCTTCAATATTCTCGACTATGCCATCTTCCCTTTAGATCACCAAACGCTGATGCATAGAGGATGGCACAACCCCCACTCTGTGTAGCCATTCTCTCCCTACTAGGAGATTGTAACTTGGCTTGCCTTGAATCACCATGAAAATAGTCGGCCTAATAATTGAGCTGACAATGATGTCCACTTGGATCACACCCATGGTGTTTCTAGTTCTTCCTTCGTAGTTTAATAAGATCACGTTATGAGATCTAACATCGGTGTCGTATTTACCGATTTTCCATAACATGTGGTGTGGCATAATGTTTACCATAGCACCACAATCTACTAACACCTTGTTGATAGCCACCCCTTCGACCTTAGCCCTTACTAAAAGGGGATTTAAATGGCTCCTCATCGCCATATCTGGTATCTCAAAGAAACCATCCTGGTTCTCAATAGAACCATTTTTCATGAAAAAATAGCACGTTTGTTGTACCCCAAAATTTTCTCTCTCATTTTACTCAACACATGCCCATTGAGGTCCTCAATTTGCTCAAGGATGCCCAAGAGTTGATCAGACAAACTCTCTCCTAAGGCAATGTACCTCAAATTAGGGTTTCTATTTTCATCAAGGTGTGGGAGGTCCAAAGATCCCAAATGATTTCCATGGTCCTAATATGTTCTCAAGATCATCCATGTCAAGTTGCATGCCTTGCACAAGAAGTTTGCTCAATCAATTGCCCAGATTCCTGAAAATTAACTATACTAGGTCAAAAGTCAACTGTGGCCCACATACAATCAAACTTCAATATTTTTGGTAAACATCAACATTTTGAAGTGATATCCATCTTTTTATCAAGGGTTGATCATGATTCCTCAAGGGATTCCCCAAATTCATCAAAACCCAAAAGTTGCTAAATTAGGGTTTCACAGGAAAAGTCAACCAAACTTTGACCAAGCATAACTTCTTCATACTTTATCAAAATTTTTCCATCCAAGGCTCATTTTTAAGAGGATTTAATTCCCTACAATTCAACTTCATTCCAAAAGTTCAAAATGTGCACTCATCAAAAGATATGAATTTCTACATTATAGGTCCTTTTGAAAAGTCAACAAAAACACCTTTTGGGTCAAAGCTTCTTACATTAACATGGAAGATCCAATTGAGATGAGACCAAAAGTTTTGTTTAGGAGACATCCTAATATTTCTAAAAAGTCCAATAACACCTCTCTAGGGTTAAAATTGGAGGAGATATGCCTTGTCAAAATTGACCATTTATGCAAAATTGCCAAAAGTCAAATATGCTCAAAAATACATTTTTTTGTCAAATGTGCCTAGTTTTTCATGATTGCATCTTGCTTGTGACATGGTCCACGACCCAAATCAGCATCTACACTTTATTTTCTTCATTATTTATTTTATTTTGGTTTTTTATTATTTAAAATTCAAATTAAAGCAAATAAATAGCAAAAAATACAAAAGATTGATTTTTGATAGGATTTTTTGTAGGAATCAAATCCAATTAGGTTGGAAAATAATATCAAATCAGATCAAGGAAAATTGAAGTGAAATTGGCATGATTATGCTTGTTTTAGAAACATATAATATAAGATTAAAATCAAATTCAATTGCCATGATTGACAAAGATTCAACTCGTTTTTGGTAACCTAATTTTTCTAATATATATGCTGAACAAGAACAATGCATAAAAACAAGGATATAGGTCGTGAAAACTAAAAACAAAAACTGCAAAATTGTCAAAAAAGTGGTGAATCGTTTTCCAACTTAGAGGATGATTCAAAGCATTCTAAGACTACCAATAGACTCCTGGACATCTCCAAAACGTGTTCCAATCCAGTGCACGCATCCTCACGCCCATAATCGCCCTCTAGATGTCACACAGTTTGTGTTTTTTTCCAGATTCAATTACTATGATTCTTGCATCATGGACATGTTTTAATGGTATAGCTATGTTTATTGTCATGTTTGCAATACGTCTAGACCATTTAATTGAAGTTTTAACTCCTGTATGCATATTTGCCATAACTAGGGTTTATCATGTCGTTTTAGGGCTTTCAAATGCAGGAACAATTGGCCCTAATGAAGGATACCATTGTGATCAGAGGGCAAAACCCAATCGATCCATGGTCTTGAATCTTATTTATATTGCTTGAACATGAGTTTTGAAGTGCATAGGTTATGGTTACAGACACTTGCCCGTAGGTAAAAGTATTTAACCTAAAGCGACGAACAAGGGAAGAAGAAGATACGTGGCTGATGACCATTGGTCTATTTGAATCTGACATGCGTTTTTTTCTTAGCCACTTGGTTTTAGATATTATTCATTGGTTTTACTATATTGACAAATAAGAACAGGTGCCCCAGTTGTGAAGCATGCGTTTGGAAATGTAGAGGACCCAGGTTCGATCCCAGGTCCCAGCATTTTCTTTATTTTCTAACTTTGTCCCAAAAGATCTAGCGCGTTACACTGTCAAGCGCCCAACATATGCTTCCATCATCCAGCCACATGATTCATCTATATTCAGATCAAACGCTCGGCAACAGGGCATTCCATGGTGCACCCTCAAAAAGGGGCTACACAAGATCCACACATTGACTGGGCTTAGCCAGTAATGGGCCTAACAATCCAGACCTACACCCCTCTTTTCAGCTTCAATACAAGCCCAAATCTCTTTTCTTGTCTATTTTATTTCTTTTTAATTATTTTATTAATTATTCTTTTTTTTACAAAATAACAAAAAATAATTTTTTCATTAAATCAAAAAAATCAAAAACATTAAAAATTATTTATTCATAAAATATTTTATTTATTTTTAATTAATTAGTTTAATTAAAATTAGGGCATATTTAATTTTTTTTTATAATTTAAATTAATTAGAATTTAGGGTTTTAATTTGTACATAACCTAATTAGATTTTTTCTCAAAAAATAATAATAACCTAAATATCTTTTCAATTAAATTTTTAGGGTTCTTTAATTCTCGCATTTAATTCGCCGCGCGCATTTTTTTGATTTCTTTTTATTATTATTGTAACTGTTTCGAGGTTGTAATAGTAATTAGGGTTTAAATTCCGCATTTTTATTTTCAGTCAAGATAATTATGTATCTGCAAAAGTCCTGTAATAGCTAGTGTGATACAGTGGGAGAACTGACTTGAGGTTTCGCGTTTGTGTTCGCACTTGTTCGGTTTAGCAAGAGTCGCCACCGACTTTTTATTTTATCCAAAGGAAAGGTCAAAAAGCACAGGAAAGACCTTTGAGATGTTTTCTCGGGTTCAGGGGGTAGATTATGAAAAGGGAAGGTGCTAGCACCCTTTTCATCCATGGTTTTCCATGGGCTCTTAGTTACTTATTTTAGATCACTTGCCTTTGCTTTTCAATTGTTTGAAATGGTGCTTGGTGTGTTTGGTTTTGAAAATGTTTTAAAAAAAGATGCCTTGTCTAGGCAACCTTTGTAATGATTCTTGTTTGAATATATACAAAGGTGTGTGTCTTTTCGAAAAGATATTTCAATGTTTTGAAAGTTGTTTTGAAATTGTTTTGAAGTTGTGTTGTGAAGTGTGTTTGAAAATGGCAAGGATTTTTTGCAAGCTTTTTGATCAAGTAACTAAGAGTTGTCTACCCCATTTTACTCAAAGATCTTTCTTATGTTTTTAACCCTTTTAACAGTGTTGTTTCACCATTGTATTTGGTGAGCAAGCTTATGTTAGGATGTTAAACGGGACATGCGCGGGTCATCGCATAGACCATGATAGCAATAGTGTCAAGTATTTTTGGCAATTTTCTTGAGGGACTTGATCATTTTATTTAGGCAACTCAGATAACGTCATCGAGAGACTATGATCTTTTGTTTTGTTTTTGTTTTGCCAAAGTATTTGACATGCATACCATGGCCCATTTTTGAAGGCAACAAGTGGATTGTAACCCTAGGGGTGCAGGTGTGCATTGTGTTTGTTTTTCATGCATTTTTATCTTGGATTAGGTCAAACTATTTGTTAATTTGATTTTTGCATACAAAACCCTAAGTCTAATCATGGCATAATTGAAAGCTTAAAGGTGCGAGAATTTAAATTCTACACTATTAGAACATGATATAGGGAGGGGGGTACAAATTTGAATAGGGGATTATTTTGACAAGAAATTAAATTCTAAATTATTACAACCAAATTGAATGTATAAGGCATAACAATTAAATGTATAATACTTAAATAAATATAATAAATAAATATTAAATAAAATGTATTATGCAAAAAAAAGTTTTTTATGTATGTAAAAAGTATTTTTAATGTGAAATGTAAATAAATAAAAAGTCAATTTCAATTATTTTTATTTTTTAGGGCAAAACCCCTAATTTCTTAAATAAATAGTATTATTTATTAATTATATACAATAATGTATCAATTTGTACAAAAAATAAAAGTATATTGAAAAAAAGGTATTTTTAGTATAAAATATTAATAAAAATAAAAATGTAATATTTTTGTGTTTTTTGTTCTAATTAATTAATAAAATATAGTATATGTATATATATGTATTAAATATATTAAGTGTATAAAAATAAAATAAATTATTTACAAAAAAACGTATATATTTCAAGAAAATATTTTCAAATGTGTATAAAAATAATAAATGGAAATAAAAGTATTATTTGTATTATTTTTTAATTTAAACAAAATGATATAAAAACATATAAACATTTTTATACTAGTAAAAATAAAAATAAAAACCAAATAAATGCCAAAAATTATAAAAATATTTTTGGATCATTTTTCATGTTTGAAAATAAAACATCAAAGTCAGAAATAAAATAAAAATTCAAAAAATGACAAATATACAAGAAATGGGCCAGGGGGTGTAAAAAGAAAAGTGGGGGGTGCCAAAAGCAAGCCTGTCCAGGCCCAACCCAAAACCAACTTCATCTTCTTCCTCTAGACAGAAACGCGCGCGTTCTATGTACAACATGCTATCTCCTGATTCTGTGCTTTTTTGACAAAACTCATAACATGAAACTTGTAGAGCATCAAACAACGAATCTAACCATATAAAAAACTTAAGCTAACTCTCAAAGACCAGAGAGAATTTCTCTGGCCCTAATTCTTAACCTAGTTTTTTCAGAAAGTTCATGGATGAAATTCTCCTAGCACGATTAATATAAATTAAAACTAAGCACACGTATGGTTTCAGGGCTATGAATACAACATCTTTCACTCACAAACCTAAGTCTAACTATTCCTAAATAGAGAGATAGAAGTTCATAAAATACCTGTTTCAGTTGAGTTTGACCTTGACAATGCAGCAACTTTCAATGGTGCTTGAGGTTCTTTTTAGCTTGCCTGATGTCCACTGAAGCTTTCCCAATGCTTAGTTTGTTTTGAAGTAGCCTGAATCGTGCTACAGAACTCAACCTGCAAAGCTTCCAAACAAAAATGGCAATGTGTGTTAATGGAGTTACAATTGGCAATGGGGGTCTGGAATAGTTTAGGTGAGTTAAATGGAAGGTATTGGAACAAGTTTGAGGCAAAACGCACGAGGCAAAGTGGAGATGGAAGTGGTTCTGCAGGGCTTGCCCTGTTTTGCAGAAAAATGGAGATTTTGTGTACAAGGAGGTTTGAGTGGTGAAGAGCTCGTGTTTATAGCTCAAAGGGTTGTGTGAAATGTGTTTGCAATGTTTGTTTAAGCTATCATGGACTGGTTTTCAAGTTGGCAAGATTTGGACAAATTTCTTCTTTGTGAAGCAAGAAAATGTAACTTGTGTTTATAAGCCTGTACCCTTTATCTTGTATGCTGCATACTTTGCCCTTGGTTACTGGAATTTGTGGATTTGATTTGGCTTCAGAGATATGGCTCCATGCCTCAAAGATCATGGTTTGACATAAAGTATAACTTTTCAAGAATGGAAATGTACCTTTTTCCAATTAAGGCTTAGTTTTGTGTATAATGCCCAAATTGCCAAGATAATGCATTAGCTTAGTGGATTTGCATTCAATTAAGGAGTGTAAAATGGTTTAGAGGCCTGCAAGCTAGTACAAAGCATGCTGGTTTGAAAATGCAAGTTGTATGAACATGTATTGGCCATGGATACAAAATGAGTTTTTGCCAACTTCAAGCATTCGATTCTCCCTAACCACAACTGTGTTTGAGGAGTTCTTGGATAATTTGGAAATGTTGCAATATGTACTACAATCCATATTTGAAATGCAAATTGAAACTCCAAGTGTAACTATGTGAAAAATGGCAAAGAAGATGGGTCAAAATCCTGCCTAAACTAGGGCAAAATTTGTCTAAGTTAAAAGTTTTAGGTACTCTTGTTCCCAAAATCATAACTTGAGATCCAAGATTCTTTTGAGAAAACTTTGTGAATTAAAGTTGTAGACTTTGTGATGGACTATAACTTTCATGTTATAAGTTTTGTTTGAATCCATATGTATCTTGGTGAAAAAATGGGACAAAGTTAGGAAAAAATAAGAAAATTTTATAACTTAGAAAATTTCTAAGTTATGAAAATTTTCCATTTTAAACCCTAATTTGCAATTTTGGGTTTCTTGATGAACAAGTTTCATAATTTGACATGTCTTGATGAAAAATGACCCATGGTACTTGATTTTGACCAAAAAGTCAAAGTTTGACTTTTCAGTATACAGTTAAATTTTGATCAGTTGACTGAAAAATTCATCTGTCAATCCTATGCATCTGAGATCTTTTTAACTCGTTGAATGGGTCAAGACAATGTCATTGAGTTCTTGAGTCCATGTTTAAGCTTGATTTTCCACTGGCTAGGTCAAACAGTCAAAAATTGCCTCCGTACAGTCAAAACCCTAAAAATGACCATTTTGGTGATCTGATCAAATTTCTTGTGGAATTGTGATCCAAACTTGATCAAATGGTTCATATGAGTTCATAATGTTGATGTGGGTCAAATTTCATGAGGTTTGACTGTCAATTGGCCACAGTTTGACTTTTTCCCCAATACAGCTGATTTCTAGGTCAACTGTCCAATTGACTGGGCAAAAATTTGAATCAAGGCTTGAAACTTGGTATGGACAAACTTGTGAGTCCAAAATGAAGTATGAAAGTCATTTTGGGCGTTGTAGGTCAAAATATCCCTGTGCAAACTCAAACCCTAATTTAGGTCAACAGTGCAAGGAGGTGTCTTGAGCAAAGCAAACCCTAGTTTGATCTTGAGTTCCAAGAGTCTTGTGATGAGAAATGTTGATGAAATGAGAGGGGAAATTTTTGGGGTACAACAGTTTCCCCTGTTCAATCTTCTTGAACCTGAAGATTTAGATTGGCAAGTCTTCCTTTCGCGACTCGAAGGTAAAAGAGGATTGGACACTAAAGTGCCCGTAAATTTGCACTCGTCAAAATATAGCCGAGGAAATGGGCTTAAAGATGCCATTTAGAGATGGTAGAATCTTTCTGGAGATGGGCTTAAAGATGCCATCCAAGAATGTTTGTTGAATTGCAATGTTGCAGGTCAGAAGAATGAGCGTCAAAATGGTATCCGTGTCTGGAATGCGCTTGAATTGTATCTGGAGACTGAGTCTGTATGAGCAAAAGAATGGTGTCCGTGTCTGGAGCGTATCTGAGCTGTAACCGTATTTGAACTTTGAATGAATATCAGAATGACTGCCATGTCTGGAGTGTATCTGTATTGTATCTAAAGTTGAGATCTGTATGAGTAGCAGAATGACTTCCGTGTCTGGAGTGTATCTGGGACTGTAACTGGAGTTGAGATCTGTATGAGTAGTAGAATGACTTCCGTGTCTGGAGTGTAACTGGAACTGTAACTGGGATCTGAATAAGTGACAGAATGACTTCCGTGGCGACTACACTGGGGAGAATCAAACTGCTGGTGTAAAGGCCAGAATGACATCCGTGTTTGGAGCGTATCCGAACTTGAAGTTGATGGTTGAATCTGAATGAGAGATAGAATGGCCTCCGTGTCTGGAGCGTATCTAGTCTGTATCGGATTGCTGAAGCCTGAAAGAGTAGTAGAATGACCGCCGTGTCTGGGGTGTATCTGTACTGTATTTTGACTTGAAATTGTGAATGAGTAATAGAATGACAGCCGTGTCTGGGGTGTATCCATACTGTATTTGAATAATTGTTAACGATAGCCTTTTAATCCTATCCTGAAATGGGTTAAATGTTATCCAAAACACAAAGTTATGTTGCATGATATGTATGATGCAATGAACTGTATTTCATCAATGTTTATGATATATGAATGTAATGGATGTGCATGTAAGCTGAGTAGCTGTCTTGCTGAGGAAAATAAATCCTTGATAACTGGAGATAATGAAATCTTTGACTGCTGTCGGGGAAAGTAAATCCTTGACCGATGCTGGGGATTCCAAAAATCTTTGATTATTGAAAATGAGAAATCCTTGCTGTCTGCTTGGGGATTAAAGAATCTCTGATTGTTTTGAGAAATGAGAAATCCTGGGGTCAATGCTGGAGATTGAAAATCCTTAACAATTTGTGAGGATTTACAAGGCCTTTGACAGCTTCTGTGGGGAATGAGGATCCTTCATGACCTTCCTGGGAAATAAAAAGAATCTTTATTGGGGAGTTAAAACCTGGGAGGCTCTTGCTTGGAGAAATGAGACCGAGAATCTTTGATCTGCTGGGAGATAACTCTATGGGGAGAATGTTTACTCGACCAGTGAAATCAGGAGCTTTGGGTGGTATGCCGAACTACTGGGGAAACATCCTAATTGGGGGTAAGCCAAGAAGTTAACTGTTATTTGCTTGGAGACTTCACTGGGGATCTTGAAGTTTAACTCTGATGGGAAATTTGAAACCTAACTCAGCTGAAGAATTAAGTTTTAGAATGCACTGGCTCCGCTGGGGATCCCGAAGCTTAACTCCGCTGGGGGATAATACTCCAAATTTTAGATTTGTTGAGGATCTGAATGATGTATTATGGGGGATTTCTTCTGAAATAGCCTAAGGATGTCTTCCTACACCTTCAACCTATCAGTAATTATCCTTTCTCAATTTCGTTTTACTTGTAAGCAGTGATTATATTCAAATGCATATGCCTATTCAACAAAACATTGGACGTTTTCAAATAAAACATAAGTGTAAAAAGAAAAGAAAGGCAAGAAAATTTCTTCACTTTGAAGTATCTTTGTATTAACTTTTGTGAGTATCTTTGTACAAAGGAGACAATCATCCTAGTAAGAGAATGTTGTCGTAAGAATTGAAAATTTTTATACAAAAGAAAGATGGCTATGTGTAACAATTCCATGGGATTCCCATTCTGCTATGGCCTTCACAACTTTGAGCATCTTGTCCATTCGCTGCTTTGTCCGTCGATGACTGGATTGATCAGAAGCTCGGAGCTTGTTGGTGAAGAGATTGTCCTTAAAGTGATCCGACGAGACATAGTCATACGCTTTAATTCCCTAACTTTTGCCTGGACCGCCCTTTCGGGTTTTCGATCCACCGGGAAACCCTTTTTTGCCCAAGTCGCCGTTTCGGGTTTTCAACTTGCCGGGTATACAGATTTTTTTTGTTTTATCCCTAATTTTTGCCTGAACCGCCCTTTTGGGTTTTCGATTCACCGGGATGCCCATTTTTGCCCAAGTCGCCCTTTCGGGTTTTCGACTTGTCGGGTTGTTTTATGCGTAGTATATTTTGACTATGTCTGCGTTCGCAGGGTGCGACAAGTCATCACCGTCCATGGTAGTCAGAATCATTGCCCCACCAGAAAAGATGCTCTTGATCACAAATGGTCCTTCGTAAGTAGGAGTCCACTTGCCCCTGGCATCACTTTGCGGCAAGATGATCCGCTTGATTACAAGATCTCCGACTTGATATACTTGGCGTCTGACTTTCTTGTTGAAAGCCTTGATCATCCGTTTCTGATACGTCTGACCATGACAAACAGCAGTAAGTCGATTCTCGTCGATCAAGTTAAGTTGGTCAAGCCGAGTATAAATCCAATCGTCTTCACTCAAACCAGCATCCTTCATAATCCTCAAAGAAGGAATCTGAACTTCCATGGGTAGAACAGCTTCCATGCCATACACCAAAGAAAATGGGGTTGCCCCTGTTGAAGTACGTGTCGTGGTACGATATCCATGCAGAGAAAACAGTAACATCTCATGCCAGTCCTTGTAGGTGACTGTCATCTTTTGAATGATCTTCTTGATATTTTTGTTCGCGGCTTCAACAACATCGTTCATCTTTGGCCTATAGGGAGATGAATTGTGATGATAAATCTTGAAATACTCGCATAGAGCGGTGATCATAGTGTTGTTCAAATTTGTACCTTTGTCCGTGATAATCCTGTCGGGAATACCATACCGGCATATGAGGTTCTGCTTGATGAAGCGGGCAACCACATTCTTTGTAACTGAGGCATATGAAGCTGCCTCGACCCACTTAGTAAAGTAGTCAATAGCCACCAAGATGAAGCGATGTCCATTGGATGCCGTAGGCTTGATCTCTCCAATCATGTCAATGCCCCACATTGCGAATGGCCAAGGAGCTGTCAGAACGTTGAGAGGAATAGAAGGAATATGTACCTTGTCGGCGAAGACTTGGCATTTGTGGAAAGTACAGGAATGTTGATGACAGTCAGCTTCCATGGTAGACCAGTAGTAGCCTGCCCTTAGAATCTTCTTAGCCATCGTATGTCTGCTCAAGTGGGTGCCGAATGTGCCACTGTGTATCTCGGTCATGATCAACTCTGCTTCAACCTTGTCCACACAACGAAGTAGAACACAATCATGGCTGCGCTTATAAAGGATGCCGCTGCTTAGGAAGAACTTGGCAGCAAATCTCCTTAAGAACTTTTTATCATTGACGGAAGCTCCTTCAGGGTATTCTCTAGTCTAGAGATACCTTTTAATTTCATGAAACCAGGGTTATTCCACTACTTCTTCGGTATTAATCTCATGACAGTGTGCAGGTTCGTCCATTCGCTCGATGGTAATTTGGGGAGCCTCGTTATCCCAGTTGAGTTTAAACATGGAAGACATTGTAGCCAGAGCATCTGCTAGCTGATTTTCTTCTCGCGGGAAGTTCTCGAAAGTAATCTGCTCGAAATGAGGCAACAACGTCAAGACATGTTCTTTGTATGGGATAAGATTAGGATGCTTGGTGTCCCACTCTCCTTTGACCTGACTGATAACCAAAGCTGAGTCCCCAAATACGACCAAAGATTTGATTCCTAAGTCTATAGCAGCCTTGAGACCAAAGATGCAAGCTTCATATTCAGCCATGTTGTTGGTACAGCTGAAGCAAAGTCGGGCAGTGAAGGGTGTATGGCAACCTTCCGGAGAAATGAGTACCGCACCGATACCGTTGCCAATTGCATTTGAAGCACCATCAAAGTACAGGGTCCATCGGGATCCTTGTTCAGGCCCATCATACAGTCCGTTACCTTCAATGTTGTCCAATGTCATGATGTCCTCGTCAGGGAAGTCGAATCTCATAGATTGGTAATCTTCGATGGCTTGATGAGATAGATGGTCAGCTAGTACACTCCCTTTTATAGTTTTTTGGGTAGTATACTGGATATCATACTCAGTCAGGATCATTTGCCATCTAGTGATTCTTCCAGATAAAGCAGGCTTCTCGAAGATATACTTGATCAGATCCATTTTGGAAATCAACAAAGTGGTATGAGTCAACATATACTGCCTTAGCCGACGAGCAGCCCATACCAAAGTGCAGCAAGTTTTCTCGAGCAGTGAGTAGAGAGTCTCACAGTCGGTAAACTTTTTGCTAAGGTGTTGTACCCCAAAATTTTCCCTCCCATATTCCTCAAGATTTGTCAAGAATCATCTTCAAATGGTTCAAGATTACTCAAGAGATTGCACAGTCAAACCACCTCCTAAGACAGCTGAAATTAGGGTTTTGGTTCTTGCAAGGAATTTGAGGTTCTCAATGGTTAAATCAAGTCCCATAAGCCTACATACATCCTCAAGCATCTACATGTCAAGTCTCAAGACTCACAATGCCAAATTGCACAGTCAAAAGCTCCATTTGATTCACAGTCAACTGCAGGGGCAAAATGGTCATTTTGTAGTCAAAAGTCAGAAATTTTGGTCAACATATCATTTTGAGTACACAATCATCATTTGATCAAATCTTGATCATTATTCCACAAGCATGGCTCAAAAATCATCAAGATGCCAAAAGTTACTATTTTTGGACAGTAGAAAAGTCAACTGTATTTTGACCAAGGCATAACGTTTTCATGGTTCATCAGAAAAATTCCATCCAATGCTCATTTTGAAGGGGATGACATTTCCTACAACTCATCTTCACACTCCAAGTCCAAGAAATTCTCTCACAAAAAGTTATCAATTTCTACATTATAGGTCAATTTCAAAAGTCAACAAAAATGCACTTTAAGTCAAAGACCATAACTTGAGATTGGTAAATCCAAATGACATGGGACCAAAGGCATTGGTTAGAGGACTTCAAGGCCTTTAAAAAATGTCCATGAACATGTTCATATGATCAAAATTGAGCAAGATATGCATTAGAGAAGTTGGGAAATTTTTGTGAATTTGCAAAAGTCAACTTTGCTCAAAACACTTTGTTTTTGCTAATGGACCTCAAATTTCTTCTTGAAACTTTATCCTTGGCCTATGCACGACCCATCAAGCTTAAATTAATTTATTTTATTATTATTTATTAATTAATTGGATTTTTAATTCATTTAATTAATTTAAATTGTAGGAAATACAAAGATTTGATTTTTCAATCTTTTTGTGAAGCAAAAGTGGTCAATATATGCTGGAAAATTCGTGTGCAAATCAAAGGGACAAGAATCTCCAAATTTAGCAAGTTTTTCCAATCAAAAAGATTCAAAAATATTTGATTTTCAATCAAATATACAACCATCAATTCCATGGATTTCTTTGCAAAGATTTAACCTAATTTTATTCTACTATAAGTATACAAGTGAAACCTATTCATGGATACGTGAATTTGCTACAAGAAATCCATAACCACTTTGAGAAAAACTCAAGAAATTTGAAAACTGATTTCCATATTCTAACGTGATTCAAAGGCTTTTATTGATTTTAATCTATTGCAGGGGTTCCCAGAAACGTATTGCAATCAAAACCAAGCACTAAAGCTCAAGAAATCCTCAAAAACAGTCTCACGGTTTGACATTTTCTTTCATAATCGTAACTCATGATTCATGCATCATTAACGTGATTTTTTGTGTGTTTTGTATTGCTTGAGTTCATATAAAGCTAATGGTATAAATTAATTGACTTATAGCGTGCAGAATCGTAAGTTGCCATTGACAAAATCTAGGGTTCTTGAGCTTCCAAATTGGGGCTTTATTATCCAGGAAAAATTGGAACCTTTAAGACCCATGGTTAGAATTGTTGAGACCAGACGAATCTAAGGGGACCCTCGCGAAACATTTATGTAAATCCTAGAGCTAATCGCTATTTTTCGTGGTTGCAGTTTGTGGGGGTTAAAAACCCCCGCTATCTAACTCTGTTTTTTACAGGAAAAGGAGGAAGACGAAGGACGTGTTGGCACATGATTAGCCAGTTCAAAAGAACACGCGCTTTTTTATAAATTCAGCTTATTAATCTGTTTGCATATATTATATTTATTTATCATTATACTAACAAACGCGCGCACATGGTGTAGTGGAAGGTGAGCTGGCTGGTGACCATTAGGACCTGGGTTCGAATCCCAGGTCCCCCAAATATTTGTTTCTATTTTTTCTACATATGATTGCATGCAGGCTTCAGGCAGCATTCCACCATGTGCCTCCAACCATCCAAGCGCCATGTGACTGCCAGCATAGATCCAAAGGCCTGGATTGGAAGACCATGGTACTCCTCAGTCAACCATGCCATGGAGGATCTCAAGAAGTCAATGGACTGAATAGCTTAATGGGCCTGAAAATTGCTTTATAACCTCCATATTGGGCCATCACCCCCCTGGTTTATTATTCCTTTTTATTTTCTTTTTCCTTTTATTTTCTTTTACTAATTATTATTATTATTTAATTAACAAATTGATTATTTTCATAATAAATTCAGAAAATAAAATATTATTTTTTATTAATTTCACCTTTAATTATTATTTTGTAAATAAATGTAATTAATTAATTTAGTCTTAGTTAATTAAGTTAAATTTGATTTTTTCACAATAAGTAAAATAAATTAGAATTAGGGTTTTTCTTTTGACAATTTTAATCTCTTTTTATTTTTATTTTATTTTCATTAAAAACATTAAAAAACATAAAAAATATTTCTTTTATTTAATTAATTAGAATTAGGTTTAATTAAATGCAAAAAGGACCAAAATTCATTCTTTCTCAAAAAAAGGGTCAAAACCCTAAGACTTCTCTGATTTAATTTTCTTTCGCGCATTATTAATTTTTGACCATATTTATGTAATTGCTCTGAGAATGTAATAGCGTAATTAGGACCTTTTTATTGCTTTCTTTATTTTTCCGCAATTTACTTTTCAAGGGTTATGTTTTTGGCGATGTAAATACCCGACGCCTTGTAATAGCGTAGATTTACTTTCCGCAATTTATTTTCCGCAATTATTAACTGTTAACTATGCATGACAAGACTTACCTGAAAATTAAAATCAACTCGTAGTTCACCGCAATACATGTGCAAAGATAATCTTAAACTGAATCTTGACACACTCGCACATGCCACTCCTAGGGTACGCCTCACTTGGTTGCCTCAACGTGGTCATTGAGTATAGGGTGCTTTAGAGGTTGCCCTCCTGTCTAAAGATCCAAGTTGCCTCGAAACGGTTGCCTCGGATAAAAAGGATCTAGGACATTAGGGTTACCACTAAGGCGTCCTACTATTGCTTTGGTGACCACACATGTCCCTATAATCGAATTGACCCAAATAACTCCAACGACGGTGCTACCTACTTCTCAATAGTGGGATAGTACTGTCTAAGGACATTTACACAGCTTAATTTCTTTAGAGTAGGTAGATTTCTCCTGGGTACTTGCTCTTTCAAAAACAAAAATACTTTTCGCACCTACACTTTCAAACAAAAGTTTTCAAACAAACACTTCATACACTCTTGAGGACTGATACAAGAGTTACCTAGAAGTTTTCAAACAAAACTCTTTTCAAAACCCACAAACACAAGAAAAGCAAACATTTTGAAAACATAGTGAGCAAGTACCTAAGAGCCCGTGGATAACCACAGATAGAAAGGGTGCTAACACCTTCCCTTTCTATAATCTACCTCTCGAACCGAGAAACATCTCGAAAAGGAATTTTGCTGTGCTTTTGTCCTTTCCTTGTTGGAGAAAATAAAAGACGGTGGCGACTCTTGCTTACCACGACATTTCGCGAACCAGCGTTAAAAAACAGTCAGTTCTATTTCCACCGATCACAGAACTGGCGACTCTGCTGGGGAATTTATAAGTGAGGTGTACCTTAGGATTATATTACTATGTTTTCAATTGTATGCCTTGAATGATTTAATATTGTGGGCTTGTATCAGAGTTTTATAGATCTTAAATTGGATCTGGGGATACCCTTTTAGAAGTAGCAACAAACTGTGAGAGAACTGTGCGGGGTATACCGACATGATTGAAGCAGTAGTTACGTTGATGTGGCACTTTGGTGAGTACCGGTAACCCTTGAGTCAAGTCAAGGAGAGTACGGGGCCGCCACATGGTGTCGTGAAGCATCAACCGACCTTAGAACCTTACTTGACCATCCTGGCCTCTTTAGGGGTAGTGAGATGACCGACTTTGGTGCAGTCCGAAGTTGGTAGATACTCGATACTACACTCATTGAGGGTTGTTTTCTTGGAATATTTTGGTCGCCAGTTAAGTGGCTAAATCAAAACAATGAACATAGAAAACAATCCAATGATATTGAGCTCCTTAGAACCCGGTTACTATTCTTAGGACAGGTCTTAACCAACTGAAACGGAAAGAGGGTAGTACCTAAACTTCATGCTGGCCTGAAATCTAAGGGCTCTTTTGTGTGACTTGTGTGCCTTCAAACTTGAAACACTTGCATATTCTTATTATTTAACGACATGGGTTCCGTGCAGGTTTTGTTTACAGTCCTTAATCTAGACTTATAACAGGGCTTACTTACATCACTTCATGCATAGCATGCACATCATAACATCATACCATAGCATTTCCTTAACCATTTCAAGGATCTCAAGGGCTTGTGATGCAGGTCATGATGAACCAACTGTCTACCAAAGGGGCAAAGGGGATTTATTTTCCTCTAGCCAAGGTTGTTTGGAGATCAAACACATGATAACTCGAGTCAGGGGCTATGACCCACTCGATATGGTGAGCCTTGACTCTTGAAGAAGGACTCTTAATGACAGGAAGTTCCTTCAATCAAGCAGCTGAATTCAAATTCTAACAATTTCCTTGTTTACCCCGCGAGATCCTTGAAAACATTGCATACATATACATACATATCATTGCATTACAGGTACCCCTTTATACAGGTCACTTATCTTCTTCGCTGTTTATTTCAGTAGTCAGCATGTCCTCTGAACCTACTACTGAACAAGCTATCAAGGCCCTCCAGGCCCAGAATGCCCAGTTCCAAGAGTTGGTTATGAGCCTAGCCCAGGGTCAACAAGATTTGAAGACTCTGATTCTGAAAGAGAGGAAGAAGAAGAAGAAGAGGACTGTTTTGTTCAACACTAGACGCAGATCTGGGAATGGATCACAAAACGAGGTTGACCTGACTACTTCTTCTGTAGGCAAAGACAGTCCACAAGAGAGAGGGGTTCCTAGTCCCGTGGTCTCCGACAACGAGACGGATTATAATGATGAACAATATCCTCCTGCTGAGGATAGGTACAAACAGCTGGAGGACCGCTTAAGTGCTATGGAGATACAGAATGTGCCCGGGTTGGACTTTGGAGACCTAGGCTTATCCTCTGGGGTGGTGATTCCCCATAAGTTCAAGGCACCTGCTTTTGCAAAGTACGACGGAGTTTCCTGTCCTAAGTTGCACCTCCGATCGTATGTAAGGAAGATCCAACCTTATACAGCTGACAAGAATTTGTGGATCCATTTCTTCCAGGATAGTCTTTTAGGGACTCAAATCGAATGGTTCTATCAGCTGGATGGGGCCAGTATTCGTAACTGGGAGGACTTGGCTACTGCGTTCTACAAGCAATATCAGTATAATTCCGACCTCGCTCCTACGTGTACCCAACTCCAGGGTATGTCGCTAGGGACGGGTGAAGGATTTAAGGAGTACGCTCAAAAATGGAAAGACCTTGCTGGAAGGGTGCAACCACCTTTAACTGACCGTGAACTTGTTGATATGTTTCTGGGGACCCTGTCTGGTCCGTTCTTCAACCATCTGATTGGAAATTCTTCTGCTGGGTTTACAGACCTTATCTTGACTAGTGAGAGAATAGAAGTTGGTATCAAGTCTGGGAAAATACAGAAGGGTGACTCCTCGAACACTGAGAAAAAACCATTCAAGAAAGAATCCAGTGCTGTCTATGGTTCAAGAAGACAAAATAGGTCCGAACACCGCCAAGATGTCAACGCGGTAGTTATTTCAAAACCAGCCAGTGCTCCTCAACATCGCAACCAACAAAGGGAAGAGAGACCTAGAAGGCAATTCACTCCCCTCAGCATGACCTTGTCCCAGATATTGCCACAGTTGCTGAAGACCAATTTGGTAACTCTAAGGGACCCTCCTAAGAATCCGAACACTACACCTTCAAGGTATAACCCCAACGCCCGCTGCGCTTATCATTATGACAGCCCGGGGCATGCTACAGATGATTGTTGGACTTTGAGGAACAAGGTTCAGGACCTAATCGATGCAAAGGAGGTCGAGTTCGAAGCGCCCGAGACTCCCAATGTGATCACTGCTCCCTTGCCAAAACATGGCTAGGATCGAGAGACTTTTGTTCATTTGAATTCTGAAGTTGTATTTTTCTTTGCTTATGCAAACAATTATCATGTCAAACTCTTTTATTTCATTAATGCATTACATATGTCTGTTTTGAATCAATCCATTCGTATTCACTATATTCAAATTGCTTTCATTTTTGTTGTGATGTTCAAACTCTCGATTAAAAAATTCTAAGCCTTTTGAGGGAGGATGACGAAAACGATACCACGATCTGTACAATATGCTTTTGAACAAACCCCGCTGATGAGGTACATGCATTGTTTCAAATCCCAAACAGTGGAGTTATAAGGAAGATAATCCCTCGTCAACCCCTCTGAGCCAAAGAAGTTGGAGTTTTTCTTTTCACAAATTAAAACCCTTAATTATAACCTGGGGCAAGGTAGTTCTCTCAGTTGATCCGGGTGCACAATGAATGACATCAAGGAAGTCCTTCCAAAACAAAAGACAGTGATGGTTCCGAATAATCACAAAGACAGGCAGTCATTATCTCTCAAAAACAAAAGTCCAATAAGTCAAAACCTATGAAGGAGACTTACGAAAACTGGGACATCCCGTTGACTGTAATCACAAAAGAAACAGTTCAGGCAAAAAACAGGGATAACGCAAGAAAGAGGTCCCATGAACCCTCAACAAAAAAAGAAATGACTTCCTGTTCTAAATAAATTGTCAACATCCGAACCATCACCGGAATATCAGAGCTAATACTCAAACACAATCTAATGCACGATTAACTGAGTTTAGGATTGAAGAACATCACGAAGAGCGGGTGGGTACAAATAAAATTTGAGCCTTTATCCTTTGTTTCTTAAACCGTGAACCAGTCCACGTTATAAACCTTAAAAGTCCTAGCTGAAGCATGGGTTAGTTCGAAAGCATACTGTTACCAAAGGTATCCTGACTCCTTAGGGCTTGCTGTAAAATACTGAGTTGACATCACATTTTACAAAAATTCACTTGTTTTATTGAAAAATGCATTTTCAAAATTTTTTCAAAAATAGACATAAGCTTTGCATTCTTAAAATAACATTGTTTGCATATGACTATTTGTTCGAACAACAGAGAAATTCGCACGAAGAATATCTAGTGAACAAAAGCACTTCCAATCAAGGGGCACGACATGATCATCATCCGTCATCTGGGGCAGTCAAGTCAAGATTCAAGGAATCTCTCAAAATGCCAAATAGCCTGGGGCAAATCTCCATCTGAATCACTTGGGGCATTGGACATGAATTCCAGCAATGAATCTTGCACAATCAAACAACTTCTGGTAATATGATAACACAACACTACTGACAGTGACAACTCCCTACATCCTGAGAGCATGGACATAGTCGAAAAAATACTACGCATAATCAAAGACCCACTAGGTCGACTGGCCTAGGCAAAAATAAGGGCTTCCCGGCGAACCAAAAGGGTTCGGGCAAAAATAAGGGATGAAAATGAAAAAATCCGTACACCTGGAAAGTCGAAAACCTGAAAAGGCGGCTTGGGCAAAAATGGGTATCCCGGTGGACTGAAAACCCGAAAGGGAGGTCCAGGCAAAAATTAGGGATTAAAGCGTACGACTATCTCCCGTCATCTCGTCGCTTGCCTACCAGAAGAAGATGTGTCAATCGACAGTCATCAAGCACCTCCACAGGTACCTTCTCCCACAAAAGCTGGGGCAATAAGAATTGTCCAAGATGCTCTGTCCACCAAGGTACTGAGGTATATATTCATTTGAAGAATGTAACCAGGATACCGTCACTCCCTGCAATAAAAGACAGCAATGGTAGCTTTCACCACTGAGACTTGTAACTACGGATGAATCAACCATACCCTCTCCCAAGCAGTGTTGGTCTCCCATCAGCCCTAAAAAGGCACGGTATCCCCAGCAAGTCAGCGACACTCTCCCCAAGCAGAGTTAGGCTACCGTCAGCCCTAAAAAAAAGTTGGGTACCCCCAGAAGATCTTAATATTCCCTAGCAGAGTATACAGATATTCCTTAGCAAGCATCCCCGATGGTCTTAATATTTCTCGACAGAAATATAAGATTGTTCCCCGACAGAATACAGGATACCCCCAGTGGAGCCCTGTCCTCAAAAGATTCCCCAGGAGAGTTGAACCATATCCCCAGTAGATTCTGGAAGCTTGTCCCCTGCAGAGTGCAAATGCGTCTCCCCAACCTTATTCAGAAGGTTATTCCCCACAAGGGTCTAACTGGGTTATCCTCAGCAAATTGCAACAGAAAGATCCTCCCCAGCAAAGTTCTTTCTATCCCCCAGCGGAGTTCATCAAAATCCTCTAACAGAGCTTATCAACGGAATCCCCCAGCGGAGTTATCGTTAAAATCTCAGCGAAGCATCTCTTCCCACAGAATAATTCCCCGTAGAGTAATCTCTTCACCAGGTTTATTTCCCCAACGGAGTCATCTTCTCCTACAGGTTTATTCTTGCAGTCATCTTCAACATCATCCCCAGCGGAAACGAAGAACTCTACTCTTCAACATCAGCCCAGGATTCAACGAACTTCCCGACATTCGTCAAGGATTTATTTTCCCAGATGAAGATACATTCATAAACATCACATTGTCATACATCATGATACATGCATATACGCATCATATCATATAATCTCATTTATGTTGAGAACATCATTGCTCGATCCATATCATGCATTGCATATGACTAACCTTTACCTTTCAGGAAAGATGCAGTTAAACTCTAAATTCAGTCAAAGGAGACAAGTCCAGTCAAAGGAGACAAGCCCAGTCAAAAGAGACAATCCAGTCAAAGAAGACAAATCCAGTTAAATCGATTCCTAAAGATTTTTCTGAAGACAACCCGTCAATAAAGACAACCTGTCAATAAAGACAACCCGTCAATGAAGACAACCCATCAATGAAGACAACCCGTCAATAAAGACAGCCCGTCAATGAAGACAGCCCGTCAATAAAGACAACCCATCAATGAAGACAACCCGTCAATAAAGACAGCCCGTCAATGAAGACAACCCGTCAATGAAGACAACCCGTCAATGAAGACAACCTGTCAATAAAGACAACCCGTCAATGAAGACAACCCGTCAATAAAGACAACCCGTCAATGAAGACAACCCGTCAATAAAGACAGCCCGTCAATGAAGACAGCCCGTCAATAAAGACAACCCGTCCATAAAGACAACCCGTTAAAAGAGACAACTCGTCAAAGAAGACAAAACCTCCCCTGGTTCAGTTAAATCGATTCCTAAAGATTTTTCTGAGATAACCTGTCAGTAGAGACAACCCATCAACCTTTTGAAGTTCCATATTCGATACCTGTATCTAGCCAGGGCATATCTGTGAGCGATTGATTGTAGGTCTATACCTGAAACCATACAAGAAACTTATCTACATGAAGAGATTGAAGATCAATACCTGTAGCAAGCCAGGGAGTCCTCTTTATTTCTCAGGTCAGAGATCTACACCTGTATCCAGCCAGGAAAGCTATCTTGACCAACCTTTTGAAGTTCCAGATTCGATACCTGTATCTAGCCAGGGCATATCTGTGAGCAATTGATTGTAGGTCTATACCTGTAACTAGCTAGGAAAGTATCTGCATGATGAGATTGAAAATCAACACGTGAAACCAGACAGGAAAACTACCTTTCTTTCTCCAGTATGCAAGTTCTCGCTAAGGAATCTCTTACGCGATCGACGCCCCTGGATGGCATCTTTAAGCCCATCTCCACAAGATTCCGTCACATCTCCAGATGGCATCTATAAGCCCATCCTCCTATCCATCATATCTCCAAATGGCATCTATAAGCCCATTCCCGACATCACATTGCTGATACCACAACATGCGAGTGCAAGTTTCTGGGCACTCTAGTGTTCAATCATCTTCCACCTTCGGATCACGAAAGGCACGCAAGCCAATCTACATCCTCAAGTCTAAGAAGATTGAACAGGGGCAACTGTTGTACCCCAAAATTTGCCCTCCCATATTCCTCAAGATTTGTCAAGAATCATCTTCAAATGGTTCAAGATTACTCAAGAGATTGCACAGTCAAACCACCTCCTAAGACAGCTGAAATTAGGGTTTTGGTTCTTGCAAGGAATTTGGGGTTCTCAATGGTTCAATCAAGTCCCATAAGCCTACATACATCCTCTGGCATCTACATGTCAAGTCTCAAGACTCACAATGCCAAATTGCACAGTCAAAAGCTCCATTTGATTCACAGTCAACTACAGGGGCAAAATGGTCATTTTGCAGTCAAAAGTCAGAAATTTTGGTCAACATCTCATTTTGAGTACACAATCATCATTTGATCAAATCTTGATTATGATTCCACAAGCATGGCTCAAAAATCATCAAGATGTCAAAAGTTACTATTTTTGGACAGTAGAAAAGTCAACTGTATCTTGACCAAGGCATAACTTTTTCATGGTTCATCAGAAAAATTCCATCCAATGCTCATTTTGAAGGGGATGACATTTCCTACAACTAATCTTCACACTCCAAGTCCAAGAAATGCTCTCACAAAAGTTATCAATTTCTACATTATAGGTCAATTTCAAAAGTCAACAAAAATGCACTTTAAGTCAAAGACCATAACTTGAGATTGTTAAATCCAAATGACATGGGACCAAAGGCATTGGTTATAGGACTTCAAGACCTTTCCAAAATGTCCAAGAACATGTTCATATGATCAAAATTGAGCAAGATATGCATTGGAGAAGTTGGGAAATTTTTGTGAATTTGCAAAAGTCAACTTTGCTCAAAACACTTTGTTTTTGCTAATGGGCCTCAAATTTCTTCTTGAAACTTTATCCTTGGCCTATTCACGACCCATCAAGCTTAAATTGATTTATTTTCTTATTATTTATTAATTAATTGGATTTTTAATCAATTTTAATTCATTTAATTAATTTAAATTGTAGGAAATACAAAGATTTGATTTTTCAATCTTTTTGTGAAGCAAAAGTGGTCAATATATGCTGGAAAATTCGTGTGCAAATCAAAGGGACAAGAATCTCCAAATTTAGCAAGTTTTTCCAATCAAAAAGATTCAAAAATATTTGATTTTCAATCAAATATACAACCATCAATTCTATGGATTTCTTTGCAAAGATTTAACCTAATTCTATTCTACTATAAGTACACAAGTGAAACCTATTCATGGATACGTGAATTTGCTGCAAGAAAGCCATAACCACTTTGAGAAAAAACTCAAGAAATTTGAAAACTGATTTCCATATTCTAACGTGATTCAAAGGCTTTTATTGATTCTAATCTATTGCAGGGGTTCCCAGAAACGTATTGCAATCAAAACCAAGCACTAAAGCTCAAGAAATCCTCAAAAACAGTCTCACGGTTTGACATTTTCTTTCATAATCGTAACTCATGATTCATGCATCATTAACGTGATTTTTTGTGTGTTTTGTATTGCTTGAGTTCATATAAAGCTAATGGTATAAATTAATTGACTTATAGCGTGCAGAATCGTAAATTGCCATTGACAAAATCTAGGGTTCTTGAGATTCCAAATTGAGGCTTTATTATCCAGGAAAAATTGGAACCTTTAAGACCCATGGTTAGAATCGTTGAGACCAGACGAATCTAAGGGGACCCTCGCGAAACATTTATGTAAATCCTAGAGCTAATCGCTATTTTTCGTGGTTGCAGTTTGTGGGGGTTAAAACCCCCCGCTATCTAACTCTGTTTTTTACAGGCAAAGGAGGAAGACGAAGGACGTGTTGGCACATGATTAGCCAGTTCAAAAGAACGCGCGCTTTTTTATAAATTCAGCTTATTAATCTGTTTGCATATATTATATTTATTTATCATTATACTAACAAACGCGCGCACATGGTGTAGTGGAAGGTGAGCTGGCTGGTGACCATTGGGACCTGGGTTCGAATCCCAAGTGCCCCAAATATTTGTTTCTATTTTTTCTACATATGATTGCATGCAGGCTTCAGGCAGCATTCCACCATGTGCCTCCAACCATCCAAGCGCCATGTGGCTGCCAGCATAGATCCAAAGGCCTGGATTGGAAGACCATGGTACTCCTCAGTCAACCATGCCATGGAGGATCTCAAGAAGTCAATGGACTGAATAGCTTAATGGGCCTGAAAATTGCTTTCTAACCTCCATATTGGGCCATCACCCCCCCTGGTTTATTATTCCTTTTTATTTTCTTTTTTCCTTTTATTTTCTTTTACTAATCATTATTATTATTTAATTAACAAATTTATTATTTTCATAATAAATTCAGAAAATAAAATATTATTATTTATTAATTTCACCTTTAATTATTATTTTGTAAATAAATGTAATTAATTAATTTAGTCTTAGTTAATTAGGTTAAATTTGATTTTTTCACAATAAGTAAAATAAATTAGAATTAGGGTTTTTCTTTTGACAATTTTAATCTCTTTTTATTTTTATTTTATTTTCATTAAAAACATTAAAAAACTTAAAAAATATTTCTTTTATTTAATTAATTAGAATTAGGTTTAATTAAATGCAAAAAGGACCAAAATTCATTCTTTCTCAAAAAAAGGGTCAAAACCCTAAGACTTCTCTGATTTAATTTTCTTTCGTGCATTATTAATTTTTGACCATATTTATGTAATTGCTCCGAGAATGTAATAGCGTAATTAGGACCTTTTTATCGCTTTCTTTATTTTTCCGCAATTTACTTTTCAAGGGTTATGTTTTTGGCGATGTAAATACCCGACGTCTTGTAATAGCGTAGATTTACTTTCCGCAATTTATTTTACGCAATTATTAACTGTTAACTATGCATGACAAGACTTACCTGAAAATTAAAATCAACTCGTAGCTCACCGCAATACATGTGCAAAGATAATCTTAAACTGAATCCTGACACACTCGCACATGCCACTCCTAGGGTACGCCTCACTTGGTTGCCTCGACGTGGTCATTGAGTATAGGGTGCTTTAGAGGTCGCCCTCCTATCTAAAGATCCAAGTTGCCTCGAAACGGTTGCCTCGGATAAAAAGGATCTAGGACATTAGGGTTACCACTAAGGCGTCCTACTATTGCTTTGGTGACCACACATGTCCCTATAATCGAATTGACCCGAATAACTCCAACGACGGTGCTACCTACTTCTCAATAGTGGGATAGTACTGTCTAAGGACATTTACACAGCTTAATTTCTTTAGAGTAGGTAGATTTCTCCTGGGTACTTGCTCTTTCAAAAACAAAAATACTTTTCGCACCTACACTTTCAAACAAAAGTTTTCAAACAAACACTTCATACACTCTTGAGGACTGATACAAGAGTTACCTAGAAGTTTTCAAACAAAACTCTTTTCAAAACCCACAAACACAAGAAAAGCAAACATTTTGAAAACATAGTGAGCAAGTACCTAAGAGCCCGTGGATAACCACAGATAGAAAGTGTGCTAACACCTTCCCTTTCTATAATCTACCTCCCGAACCGAGAAACATCTCGAAAAGGAATTTTGCTGTGCTTTTGTCCTTTCCTTGTTGGAGAAAATAAAAGACGGTGGCGACTCTTGCTTACCGCGACATTTCGCGAACCAGCGTTAAAAAATAGTCAGTTCTATTTCCACCGATCACATAATGTAATAAATGGCATGCTCTTTTCGGTCAGACTCGTCATGTTGGCCCAGTACGCACCCTATTGAGTTATCCAAAACAGTCAGATACATGATTAACGACCTTCCTTCGACAGGTGGCATCAAAATAGGAGGTTCTAGTAAATATTCCTTGATCTTATCAAAAGCAACTTGACAATCATTGTTCCATTCAACCACCTGATCTTTCTTCAACAGCTTTAAGATTGGCTCACAGGTAGATGTCAAGTGAGAGATGAACCTCACAATATAGTTTGAGCGTCCCAAGAATCCTCTAACCTCCTTTTCAGTGCGGGGGGCAGGCATTTCTTGTATAACCTTTACTTTAGCTGGATCAACCTCAATGCCTTTGTTGCTGACAATAAATCCCAAAAGTTTACCAGACCTAACTCCAAAAGTGCACTTGCTTGGGTTTAGTCTGAGCTTATACTCCTTCAACCTGGCAAACAGCGTTTGCAAATGATCAAGGTGTTCCTCTTCTGTCTGTGATCAAGCTATCATGTTGTCTATGTAAACTTCGATCTCATGATGTATCATATCATGAAACAAAGCTACCATGGCGCATTGATAGGTGGCCCCTACATTCTTCAGTCCGAATGGCATCACTTTGTAGCAGAAGGTACCCCATTGCGTGACAAAAGTAGTTTTCTCCATGTCCTCGGGGGCCATTTTGATCTGGTTGTATCCCGAGAATCTGTCCATGAAGGAAAATACCTTGTGTTGAGCTGTGTTGTCAACCAAGATGTCGATGTGTGGCAGTGGAAAATCGTCTTTAGGGCTAGCCCTATTTAAATCCCGATAGTTCACACACATTCTGACTTTGCCGTCCTTCTTAGGCACGGGCACAATGTTAGCAACCCATTGTGGATACGAAGTAACAACCAGAAAGCCAGCGTTGAATTGCTTCATTACCTCAACCTTGATTTTCCCAGACATGTCAGGCCTCATTCGGCGAACCTTTTGCTTGATCGGTGGACAATCCTCTCTTGTAGGGAGACGGTGGACCACAGTATCTATGTCTAGTCCTGGCATGTCTTCATAAGACCAGGCGAAGATTTCAACATATTCGTTCAACAACTGCACTAAGCGCTCCTTGACACTTGGTTCTAGGTTGGCACCAACTTTTACTTCTTTCCTGTCTTCCTCTGTCCCCAAGTTGATGGTTTCTAGCAACTCTTCATGAGGCAGAATAGCCCTCTCTTCTTGTTGTAGAAGTCTGGCTAACTCTCCCGACACTTCACAGTCTTCGTCAACTTCGTACTCAGCATGATTGACTAAATCTTTAGAGTTACCGAAGGCTAAAACAGAATAGTCACCCATGGAATCCGGAGTGGATGGATACCTGCATTCGTGAGTGTGGGTGTGTGTAAGGGATAGCCATCCTCAAACAAAACAAAATGCAAAAGGAAAGAAAATGAACACAACCGTTTATAGATGAAAAACGTCCAATGATTCATTAAAACATGGCATATGATAATGAAGAAAATCAAACCCTTACAAATGGACCTACATGCCCCGGGCAAGGCACGAGGTGAAAATAATGTGTGAATTGTTTAGTTATTACAGACCATAAATGGGAAATTGTTCAAAGATGAAATTATTGGTTGATAAAGGTGATGGGAATAAAATCCTTTGCTTCCCAATTGCTTAAACCCCCTTCGACGGTTGGAAAGATCCAATCTTCAAAGTGGCCCTCTTCATTATCTTCTACAACATTGATTCCGTGGTGAGTGATCCTTACAGGTGGCCCTCCATTCTTAGAACGACGCATGGCCTTTTGTCCTGCAACTGTAAACCCCAATCCAAACTTGTCCATCTTGTAAGGAAAATCAGGCAATTGTCCCCATACTATATTCTCCCCTTCTTTAATCACCGCCTCTGCGTCCTTGAGAGGTGCCATCCTAGGCACATGCTTGGGAACGATAGGCACCTAAACCATTGTCTTTGCAACTGCTACCTCAGGAGAAACTTCCTCAAAATGCTGGAAAGGCGTTTCGATGAACTCGCCATCCAACTCCACATAGCGGAAGGAATTGAGATGACTTATCATGTACTCTTCCTCGCCGTGCACTGTTATAATCTTACCCTTAACATGATATTTCAACATTTGGTGCAAAGAGGAGGTAACTTCCCCGACATAATGGATCCACGGTCTTCCTAACAAACACGAATATGATGGACGGATGTCCATCACGTAAAAGGTGGAGTTGAAAACTTATGTGCCTACTTTGATAGGAATGTCAACCTCTCCATGAACCATTCTTTTGGACCCATCAAAGGCCCTAACAACGATGTTACTAGGTTTGAGGGTCAATCCTTCGCAGTTCAAACGGTCTAAGGCTTTCTTCGGAAGCATATTCAAGGAAGAACCAGTATCAACTAAGACATGGGTGAGGGTGGTTCCCCTGCATTCAACTGAGACATGTAGCGCGTCATTGTGTTTCCTTCCTTTGGGAGTCAAGTCAACATCGGGAAAGCCCAGGCCATTATCAGCAGTAAGACTGGCCACACACTCCTGAAACTGGTCAGCCGAAGTCTCCTGGGGTACATGTGCCGCCTTCAAAAATTTGATCAGGGCCTTAGCATGGGCCTCAGAGCAGAGTAGAAGAGCCAACATTGAAATTTTAGAAGGGGTCTGTCCTAGCTGTTCCGCGATGTCGTAGTCACTCTTTCTGATTATTTTCAAGATTTCATCCATTTCTTTCTGGGTGGTTTCGGGGATAACCACAACATGAGCCTTCATCTTGACAGGCGCTTCTAGTGTCCCCTTACCCTTATTGGTAGTATCAATAGATGGTCTTACTTCAGGAGTATCCAATTCTTCAATTACCGGGTCTTGCACAGATGGTCTAACAGGTACGGAAGCTTTC
Source organism: Vicia faba (assembly GCA_948472305.1). NCBI lineage: Eukaryota > Viridiplantae > Streptophyta > Magnoliopsida > Fabales > Fabaceae > Vicia > Vicia faba. Next base: position 1,631,582,994 of record OX451739.1, on the reverse strand, counting down.
GAGGGTCCGAAAACTTCTCGGGGGGGAGCAATCTCTGAAGAAAAAATCCGGCCGCTGCGGGTTATCTTACTTGTACTCTCAATGTTCCCTATATCAGGGTTTTCTTCTTCAGAATTCTCTTGGACTGCTTCAATTTGTTTGATACCATGATAGAATATTTCTCCTCCATAGTTCCATGGTATCGTTTTGCTGGATTGGTACGGGACATGTCCCGGAATGGTGATCTTTAAAGGTACAAATTTAGGGTCGGGCGTAATCTTGACAGGCCTTTTGCAAGCCTTGGGAGGATTGTCGGAAATGGTTATGATTGCAATATCGTTGGTTGAAGTAGCAAAAGTAGCAGGAGTAACTGGATTGAAGGTATTAACAGGGGTGTTTTGGAAAAGTATCTCTTGGGTATCCATCAGGCGTTGGACACCTGATTTCAACATTGGGCAGTCAACTCGTATATTCAAACAAAAGTAACAGTCCTTCCCACAGCCTGGGAATATCCCGGCTCTCATCAAATTCTCTTTAATCACTATTAATGGAGTCAAAAGATCAGCAACATCAGTAACATGAAGGTCTTCCATAACAGCATGAACATTATGGCCGTGCTTGGGCATCGGAGCAGATATCACATTGGGCTTCTCAGGAGCATCAAATTTTATTTCCTTGGCGTCAACCAGGTCCTGGATTTTGTACTTAAGCGCCCAACAATTATTGGTATCGTGCCCAACACTGTCAAAGTGGTAAGCACACTTGGCATTGGAGTGGTAGGATGGAGAGGAGGTGTTAGGGTTCTTTTGCGCTTCCTTCAAAATGATAAGATTCAGCTTCAAAAAATGAGGGAGTACTTGAGCTGGCGTCATGTTGATTCGGGTGAACTGCCGTTGTGGCCTTTCTACCCGTTGTTGATTAGGTCTTAACTGATTGTTACGAGGTTGATCATTTGAAGAGTTTTGAATCATCACAACCCCTACAGTTGGCCGGCGCTCGGTTCTTCCCTGACCTTTCTGAGAATACACAACAGAGGCTTCCTTCTTAGCTGGGAAGGCTTTCTTAACAGCAGCAGACACGGAGGTATCTTTCTGAATCTTACCACTTTTAATACCGGCCTCGACCCTTTCGCCGGTCAAAATTAGTTCAGTAAATCTCACGGAAGAACTCCCAATTAGATGATTGAAGAAAGGGCCAGACAGGGTCCCCAGAAACATGTCAACTAGCTCCCTATCCGACAACGGTGGCTGCACCCTTCCAGCCAGATCACGCCACTTCTTGGCATACTCTTTAAATCCTTCATTGGAAGCCATCCCCATACTTTGTAACTGAGTACGAGTGGGCGCCAATTCAACATTGTATTAGTATTGACGGTAAAAAGCAGCAGCTAAGTCTTCCCAATTGTGAACCTCTGATCTCTCGAGTTGATAGAACCAGCCCAACTGTGTGCCAGACAAACTGTCTTGGAAAAAGTGTACCCAGAGGTCTTTATCAGATGAGTGAGGTTGGATCTTTCTGACATACGATCTCAGGTGCATATTTGGGCAGGATAGTCCATCATACTTAGAAAATGTCGGTACCTTGAACTTGGGAGGGATAACGATCCCAGCTACCAACCCTAGTTCTTCAAAATCCAAACCAGGCACCCTCTGCAACTCCATGGCCGCCAGTCTATCCTCAAGATTCTTATATTTATCATCCGCAGGGGGATATTGTTGTTCGAATTAGTCTTCGTCTTCTTCCTCTTCCTCCTCTTCAACTTCAGATTCAGAAGGTACCGCAACCCCTTTCCCCATGAGTCATCTATGAGTCATCTACCTACCCTAAGGAATTAGGCTGTGTAAATGTCCTTAAGGTAGTGCCATCCCACCATTGAGAGGTAGGTAGCACCACCGTTGGAGGTGTTCGGGTCAATTCGTTTGTAGGGACAGTGTGGTCACCAGAGCAACAGTAGGACACCTTAGAAGCTACCCCTATGCCATAGATCATAGACATAAGGACTTACTAAAACGTCCTATACTCGACGACCACATTTCGAGGGCAAGGCAACAGTGAGGCGTACCCTAAGAGTGGTGTGTGAATTTGTGTGTTATTTTCATGTTAGCATTTATCTTGTACATGTCATGGGTGATCTACGCATTGTTTTTAATTTGGCCATACATTCTTTCATGCAAAGTTTAGCAGTTAAGAGTGCAGAAATTTAAATGCGGAAAATAAAGTCCTACGCTATTACAAGGCGCGGGTCTATACATCGCCAAATTAACAAAGACCCGTTTTGAACAAAAATGCGGAAAGTAAATAAATTCCTAATTACTATTACAAGGCTTGAGCAATTACATAATATAAAAAAGGAAAATAAGAATAAATGCGCGAAAAGAATAAAAAATGGAACGTTCGAGGGCGTTGGACCCTTTTGGAATTAAATTGAATGAAAAGTTAATTAATTATTAAATTAAAGAAAAGAAATGTTTTTTTGATGGTTTTTGTATTTATGAAATAAAGAAAATTAAAATTCAAGAGAAACCCTAATTCTAAGTTGTTTTTAATTATTAAAGAAAAATATTAAAGTTTAACCTAATTTACTAAATAATTAAAGTATATGTTTATTTACAAAATAAATTAGTAATTAATAATAATGATAATAAGAAAAAATTATTTATTAAGAAAAGTGATATGAAGTTAAAAAAACCTAATTTCTACATATTTTAATTTATTGAGAAAAAGATTAAAGTTTTAAAACCTAATTTACTAAACTAATTATTAAAGTTTATTTACAAAATAAATTAATAGTGAAATAATAATAATTAAATATATTTTAGTTTCTGATTTTTTATCTTATGAAAATTAATTTATGAAATTAAAGAAAACAATTGAAAACAATTAAAAGAATAAAAAGGAAAATCAAATAAAAAAATAAAAATGTGCAAACCATGGGGGGTATTCAGACCCAAAGGGAGGTTTTTTGTGAGAAATCTGGCCCATTAGACAAAAAACCTTGTTTGACTTTCTGGCATCACGTGTGTGTTCATTGACTCCTGAGTACCGTGGTCTGCATTCTTTGGCCATTAGATTGGGTTTTATGGCCATTTGTATTCTGGTCTTAACGTTCCTTAATCTTCTCAGGATGTCTGTCTCGTCATGCATAAGTTGTTCTTTTGGTCATTTGGCTTTTGGCTTTTGGCCTTTGGCTTTTGGTTTTGGCCATATGGCTTTTGGCTTTTGGCTTTTGACCATTTGGCTTTTTGGCCTCAACGTTCCTTAATGAACCTGCATGGGATCCTGTCTAAATCTGCAGTATTGAATCTCACGAATACATTAAATAAAATCATAAAATGCAAATAAAGCCAATATATGAAGAAATTTAATGTTTAGGCACAATATGGCATGTATGAATGATTATACCCTTTTGATCATAGAGATCAAATCAACCTTACCCTTACTGGAAAATTAGTGACCTAAATGCTTTTATGCCCTTTAGATCATGGAGATCAAGCCAGCCTTATCCTTACTGAAGAAGTAATGAGGTGTTGGTTTGTAACTGTGATGGCTTGTTTGTAGTGAGAGAGAGATTTGTAATAAGGATTTCAAGGTTTTAGGGTTCTTGAAAGAATTTGATATTCTAACAGTGTTGTGGCAAGGTTTTTTTCTCTCTCTTTCTCCTCTCTGGTTTGTGTGAAAAGAAGGTGATTATATAATGGAAATTAGGGTAAAGAAAATGGGCTTTGAATATGCAATTGGGCCTCCAATGTTCACTTGAGTTCGTCACTTTCCAGGCTAAATCTCAGGGACTTAAGTGCAATTTTTGAAGTCGAAATGTGAAACAAAATGTAGCCGACATCAAGAACTAACTCCTGTCCGAAAATCGGCTCAATTGGATAAACGGTGAATTAGTTATGAATTTTTGAAGTTTCAGCTCAGACAAACTTATTTTGGGCTCCAGTGTCGACTCTGACACGTTCTTCAATAAAAAACTGGTATTGATCGGTGCATAATTTGGTCTCGACTTTTGAAGCAAAGTTGTATATCTATGAGTCAGTGACCTTGTGTAAAAATATGAGCCCAATCCGATAAAAATTAACCGAGTTATAAATTTTCGAAGTTTCGGCCCAGATGAAATAATATTCAGCATTCAGGATTTTCGGCGTGTCACACACTCTGAGCAAAAAACGAAGGCCTTTTGAATACCGTTCGAACTCGATACCTCCTGTGAAAATGTAGCCAACTAAATTTTTGAAATTTTAGCGCTGGAACCAGCTCGATACGATGAAAATCGACCAAGTTATGATTTTCTGAACATGACGCAAATAAATTTCTGTCACAAATTTTCTGTACGAAAATACTTGATAAATCCACATTTTTGAAGACCTTCTGATCGAAATTGGCTTCCAGTCGTGAGATATGAAAACGTAGATAATGTCAAGACGGAATTTTGGCCACCGGAATGGGTTCAAAACGAGTCAAGATCTTCAAGTTATGAATTTTTTAGCGCGTAAAACTGCACTTTCAGCACACTTTTTCACCATATTTCTTCAAGAAAACTCGCACATTCGGATACCTTCTTTAAAGAATTTACTCTTGAGCCGAACCTGAATTTAAGAATATGTTATCAGAGATATCTTGGCGAAAGAATACCTGAATATGACGCGCCGGGTTGGACTTGTGAATTTTTCTTGAAATATTTTGAGAAATATGGGAGGACAAATTTTGGGGTACAACAGTCATCAACCGGTGTGACCACCTTAAACCCTGCTCATTCTTCAAAACTGATTGTGGAAGGTGAGAAATAAACCACCTTGCTAGGAGAGGAGTACAACACATGAGAACACCTCTTTTCCTCATTGTTCTTGTGTAAAATGAGTGTAGGATGTCCCCAAGCAATGTAGGTATATGATTCCTGGATATGAAAATCTTGACAGCATTCACATCTATAAGTTGATCAGGGTTTGGGAACAGGAACGACCCATAGATGAGGAGTGCCACAATCTCTTTAAAGGCTTGTAGATCAAGAGAATTCCAGCAGTCTTGTGCCTTCCCAAACATAAACTTTGCCAAGAAACCCTTGACACCACTTCTGGTTTCCCAATGTCCCTTGATGTCAGATGGTTGCAAGTGTAATGCTTGAGCAACATCTTCAGGCTTTGGTTCTTTTCGATAAAGAATAGGAATCCTCAGGAGTTGAGAAAATTCCTCCAAAGTGGGTACTAACTGGTAATCAGGGAATGTGAAACAGTGGTGTAGGGGGTCAAAGAACTGGAAGAGAACTTTCACCATGTCTTCTTCAATGTTGGTGTTGACCAAGTTGAGGAGTCTACCATGTCTTTCACTGAAGAGAGAATTCTCTGGAATCCCAGAAGTAAGCTCCTTGAGTTGAGGAGGGATTCTCACAAGGTTGACTTGAATTGTTTTCCTGCGAAGAGATTCCATGACCTATAAAACAAGAACAAAGATGAAGATCCAAACCCTTGAAATGGTTAGTGGATGCATATGATGCTTTATGATGTTCATGATGTATGCACAAGAACATGTACAAACAAGTCACACAAAACCCTAGTTTCAGGCTTGCATGGGGTTTCATAGGTAAATACCCTCTTGAGTTTAGTTGGCTCAAACCTGTCCTATAAATAGTAACCGGGTTCTAAGGAGCTCAATATCACTGGATTGTTTTCTATGTTCATTGTTTTGGTTTAGCCACTTAACTAGCGACCAAAATATTCCAAGAAAACAACCCTCAATGAGTGTAGTATCGAGTATCTACCAACTTCGGACTGCACCAAAGCCGGTCATCTCACTACCCCTAAAAAAGGCCAAGATGGTCAAGTAAGGTTCTAAGAGTTCATTAGTGCTTCATGACATCACTCAGCGGCCCCGTATTCTCTTTGATTGACTCAAAGGCTATCGGTACTCACAAATATGTCGCACTAATATAGCTATTGCTTCAACCATGTCGGTATACCCCGCACAGTTTCAAGAACATATTGCTATTTACCTATGAATGTTTCCTAAATCTGGGTAGAGGATTTCAAGCTCAAACAAGAGAACCAAATGTAAAGCAATCAAGGCAAACAATAAAATCATGCAAAGGATGATCTAAGCCCTAAGGTTACTCCACTTTTAAAGTTTTCCCCAGCAGAGTTGCCAGTTCCGTGATACGGTGGGAGAACTGACTTGAGGTTTTGCGTTTGTGTTCGCACTTGTTCAATTTAGCAAGAGTCGCCACCAACTTTTTATTTTATCCAAAGGAAAGGTCAAAAAGAACAGGAAAGACCTTTGAGATGTTTTCTCGGGTTCGGGGGGTAGATTATGAAAAGGGAAGGTGCTAGCACCCTTTTCATCCATGGTTTTCCTTGGGCTCTTAGTTACTTGTTTTAGATCACTTGCCTTTGCTTTTCAATTGTTTGAAATGGTACTTGGTGTGTGTGGTTTTGAAAATGTTTTAAAAAAAGATGCCTTGTCTAGGCAACCTTTGTAATGATTCTTGTTTGAATATATACAAAGGTGTATGTCTTTTTGAAAAGATATTTCAATGTTTTGAAAGTTGTTTTGAAATTGTTTTGAAGTTGTGTTATGAAGTGTGTTTGAAAATGGCAAGGATGTTTAGCAAGCTTTTTGATCAAGTAACTAAGAGTTGTCTACCCCATTTTACTCAAAGATATTTCTTATGTTTTTAACCCTTTTAACAGTGTTGTTTCACCATTGTATTTAGTGAGCAAGCTTGTGTTAGGATGTTAAACGAGACAGGCGCGGGTCATCGCATAGACCATGATAGCAATAGTGTCAAGTATTTTTGGTAATTTTCTTGAGGGACTTGATCATTTTGTTTAGGCAACTCAGATAGCGTCATCGAGGGACTATGATCTTTTGTTTTATTTTTATTTTGCCAAAGTATTTGATATGCATACCATGACCCATTTTTGAAGGCAACAAGTGGATTGTAACCCTAGGGGTGCAAGTGTGCATTGTGTTTGTTTTTCATGTATTTTTATCTTGGATTAGGTCAAACTATTTGTTAATTTGATTTTTGCATACAAAACCCTAAGTCTAATCATGGCATAATTGAAAGCTTAAAGGTGCGAGAATTTAAATTCTACACTATTACAACATGATATAGGGAGGGGGTACAAATTTGAATAGGGGATTATTTTGACAAGAAATTAAATTCTAAATTATTACAACCAAATTGAATGTATAAGGCATAACAATTAAATGTACAATATTTAAATAAATACAATAAATAAATATTAAATAAAATGTATTATGCAAAAAAAAGTTTTTTATGTATGTAAAAAGTATTTTTAATATGAAATGTAAATAAATAAAAAGTCAATTTCAATTATTTTTGTTTTTTAGGGCAAAAACCCTAATTTCTTAAATAAATAGTATAATTTATTAATTATATACAATAATGTATCAATTTGTACAAAAAATAAAAGTATATTGAAAAAAAGGTATTTTTAGTATAAAATATTAATAAAAATAAAAATGTATTATTTGTGTGTTTTTTGTTCTAATTATTTAATAAAATATAGTATATGTATATATATGTATTAAATATATTAAGTGTATAAAAATAAAATAAATTATTTACAAAAAAACGTATATATTTCAAGAAAATATTTTCAAATGTGTATAAAAATAATAAATGAAAATAAAAGTATTATTTGTATTATTTTTTAATTTAAACAAAATGATATAAAAACATATAAACATTTTTATACTAGTAAAAATAAAAACAAATACCAAATAAATGCAAAAAATTATAAAAATATTTTTGGATCATTTTTCATGTTTGAAAATAAAACATCAAAGTCAGAAATAAAATAAAAATGCAAAAAATGACAAATATACAAGAAATGGGCCAGGGGGTGTAAAAAGAAAAGTGGGGGGGTGCCAAAAGCAAGCCTGTCCAGGCCTAGCCCAAAACCAACTTCATCTTCTTCCTCTAGACAGAAATGCGCGCGTTCTATGTACAACATGCTATCTCCTGATTCTGTGCTTTTTTGACAAAACTCATAACATGAAACTTGTAGAGCATCAAACAACGAATCTAACCATATAAAAAACTTAAGCTAACTCGCAAAGACCAGAGAGAATTTCTCTGGCCCTAATTCTTAACCTAGTTTTTTCAGAAAGTTCATGGATGAAATTCTCCTAGCACGATTAATATAAATGAAAACTAAGCACGTGTATGGTTTCAGGGCTATGAATACAACATCTTTCATTCACAAACCGAAGTCTAACTATTCCTAAATAGAGAGATAGAAGTTCATGAAATACATGTTTCAGTTGAGTTCGAGCTGGACAATGCAGCAACTTTCAATGGTGCTTGAGGTTCTTTTGAGCTTGCCTGATGTCCACTGAAGCTTTCCCAATGCTTAGTTTGTTTTGAAGTAGCCTGAATCGTGCTACAAAACTCAACCTGCAAAGCTTCCAAACAAAAATGGCAATGTGTGTTAATGGAGTTACAGTTGGCAATGGGGGTCTGGAATAGTTTAGGTGAGTTAAATGGAAGGTATTGGAACAAGTTTGAGGCAAAACGCACGAGGCAAAGTGGAGATGGAAGTGGTTCTGCAGGGCTTGCCCTGTTTTGCAGAAAAATGGAGATTTTGTGTACAAGGAGGTTTGAGTGGTGAAGAGCTCGTGTTTATGGCTCAAAGGGTTGTGTGAAATGTGTTTGCAATGTTTGTTTAAGCTATCATGGACTGGTTTTTAAGTTGGCAAGATTTGGACAAATTTCTTCTTTGTGAAGCAAGAAAATGTAACTTGTGTTTACAGGCTTGTACCCTCTATCTTGTATGCTGCATACTTTGCCCTTGGTTACTGGAATTTGTGGATTTGATTTGGCTTCAGAGATATGGCCCCATGCTTCAAAGATCATGGTTTGACATAAAGTATAACTTTTCAAGAATGGAAATGTACCTTTTTCCAATTAAGGCTTAGTTTTGTGTACAATGCCCAAATGGCCAAGATAATGCATTAGCTCAATGGATTTGCATTCAATTAAGGAGTGTAAAATGGTTTAGAGGCCTGCAAGCTAGTACAAAGCATGCTGGTTTGAAAATGCAAGTTGTATGAACATGTATTGGCCATGGATACAAAGTGAGTTTTTGCCAACTTCAAGCATGCGATTCTCCCTAACCACAAATGTGTTTGAGGAGTTCTTGGACAATTTGGAAAGCTTGAAATATGTACTAAAATCCATCTTTGAAATGTAACTTGAAAATACAAGTGGAACTTTGTGAAAAATGGCCAAGAAGATGGGTCAAAATCCTGCCTAAACTAGGGCAAAATTTCTCTAAGTTAAAAGTTTTAGGTACCCTTGTTCCAAAAATTATAACTTGAGATCCAAACTTATTTTGAGAAAACTTTGTGAGTTAAAGTTGTAGACTTTGTGATGGACTACAACTTTCATGTTATGAGTTTTGTTTGAATCCATTTGTATCTTGGTGAAAAAATGGGACAAAGTTAGGAAAAAATAAGAAAATTTTATAACTTAGAAAATGTCTAAGTTATGAAATTTTTCCATTTTAAACCCTAATTTGCAATTTTGGGTTTCTTGATGAACAAGTTTCATAATTTTACATGTCTTGATGAAAAATGACCCATGGCACTTGATTTTGACCAAAAAGTCAAAGTTTGACTTTTCAGTATACAGTTAAATTTTGATCAGTTGACTGAAAAGCTCATTTGTCAATCCTATGCATTTGAGATCTTTTGAACTTGTTGAATGGGTCAAGACAATGTCATTGAGTCCTTGAGTCCATGGTCGAGCTTGATTTGCCACTGGCTAGGTCAAACAGTCAAAAATTGCCTTTGTACAGTCAAAACCTTAAAAATGACCATTTTGCCCTTTTGGCGATCTGATCAAATTTCTTGTGGAATTGTGATCCAAACTTGATCAAATGGTTCAAATGAGTTCTTAATGTTGATGTGGGTCAAATTTCATGAGGTTTGACTGTCAATTGGCCACAATTTGACTTTTTCCCCAATACAGCTGATTTCTAGGTCAACTGTCCAATTGACTGGGCAAAAATTTGAATCAAGGCTTGGAACTTGGTATGGACAAACTTGTGAGTCCAAAATGAAGTATGAAAGTCATTTTGGGCATTGTAGGTCAAAATATCCCTGTGCAAACTAGAAACCTAATTTAGGTCAATAGTGCAAGGAGGTGTCTTAAGCAGAGCAAACCCTAGCTTGATCTTGAGTTCCAAGAGTCTTGTGATGAGAAATTTTGATGAAATGAGAGGGAAAATTTTGGGGTACAACATTTAGGATCTTTAAAATTTCCCTCATTTTAATTTTCGCAAACTATAAACTGCTTAGATGTATGTTAATAGGATCGTATGGAAAGACTAACTAGAAATTAAAATAGTAGATCACCTTAATTGTGCAAAGATTAAATAACCGAAATCAAACACATGCACATGCTCACTCCTAGGGTTTGCCTCACTTGGTTGCCTCGAAAATAATGGTCGTGTCCCTCGAACGTAGGGATACCTTAGCCATGACCCGCGATTCAAAAGACGTCATAAAGATCACGGTCCCTACTTGTCCCTCGAGTTTCGTGCGAATTGATCTTATGACGATAGTCCCTTCGAAACGCTAAGGTATCCTTACTTGTTGCCTTCAGTGACCATTTCGTCCCTTCGAACGTCCCTTTAAAATTCCAACAACGGTGCTACCTATTCCTTAATAATAGGATAACATTGACTAAAGGAAAACGAACAGTCTTTTTTGAGTAAGTAGGTTAGTTCTTAAGTACTTTCTCAAATGAACAAACTTTTTCACACCAAACACTTTTCAAACAGTTTTCAAAAACAACTTCGTAACACTCTTGAGGACAGAAACAAGGGTTAAAACAAAGTAAAACAAAACTTTTCAAAACAAGCACACACAATCAATTTCAAAAATGAGCAAGTACCTAAGAGCCCGTGGAAAACCACAGATAAAAAGGGTGTTAACACCTTCCCTTTCTATAACCTACCCCCCCCCCCCCCCCCCCCCCCCCCCGTACTCAGAAACATATCGAAAAACGTTTTTTCTGTTCTTTTTCCTTTTCCTGATTGGATAAAATAAAAGTTGGTGGCGACTCTTGCTTACCGTGACATTTTGCGAACAAAAAATGCAAACCAGTATTAACAGTCGGTTCTGCCACCGTATCACAGAATTGGAGACTCTGCTGGGGACATAAATAAATGGGGTATACCTTAGGATCTAGGTCATTTTTTAAATTGCTTTCTTGTTTGTTTTGAATGCTTTATTCTTAAAGGGTTTTGCTTGGGCATTGTTAAAGATCCTACACCCAGATATGGGGACACTTTTTAGGTAAACAACAATAGGTCGTGGAGACTGTACGACATAGACCGATATGGTTTAAGCGATGGCTGTGTTGGTGTGACACCTTGGTTGGTACCGGTATCCTTCGTATGGAAACGAGGAGAATACGGGGCCGCCGCGTGGTGTCGTGAAGCACTAACGGACCTTAGAACGTTAGTTGAACAAACTTGGCCATTAGAAAGTAGTGAGATAGTCGGCCTCGGTATAAAGCTGAGGATTGGTTAATACTCGATGCTACACTAATTGAGATCAGACTTTCGGGATATTTCGGCCGCAAGAAAAGATTGCTTGAGCTGAAATAATGACCGATAAAGGATGGTCAGTGATATTGAGAATCTTTAGAACCAGGTTACCTTTCTAAGACAGGTTTGAAACCAACTAAACTTCAAGAGGGTACTTACCTTTAACCTCATGCAAGCCTTTGAACCTAAGGTCTATTGTGTGTTTTGCTTATATGTGATTTATCCTGTTTGAACATGACATCATGCATCATAACATAGCATCCATACTTATTGCACTAACCATTTCAAAAACCAAGGGAATTTATCTTTGTTCTGTTTTGCAGATTATGGCTTCTGCTCGTAGAAACACTATCTGAATCAGCTTTATGAAAATACCATCCCAACTCAAGGAGCTAGTATCAAAGGTCCCTGAAACTTCTGCGTTCACTAAGAGACATGGTCGACTTCTCAACTTGGTTACTTCAAACTTTGATGAAAAGACGATGAGTGTACTCTTTCAGTTATTTGATCCCAAGCACCACTACTTTACCTTTCCAGACTATCAGTTGGTTTCTACCATGGAAGAGTTCTCTCAGTTATTGGATATACCCTTTCTTGAACAGTTGCCTTTCACAGGTCTGGAAGAAGTTCCTAAGCGAGAAGTCATTGCCTCAGCCTTGCATCTGAAATGGGTCGATGTGGTATCCAATTGGGAAACAAGAAGCAGAGTCAAGGGTTTTCTAGCCAAGTTCCTGATAGACAAGGCCCGACTGTTTTGGGATGATATGAATTTTCAGGATTTCGAGGAGGTCTTGGCCCTTCTAATCTATGGGTTAGTACTATTCCCTAATCCAGACTTATTCATAGATATGAATGCTATCAAGATCTTCCTCTCTCGCAACCCCGTGCCTACCTTGCTCAGAGATATTTTGTATGCTCTCCATACTCGTACCATGAAGAGAAGAGGGGTTTTTATGTGTTGCATGCCATTGCTGTCGAGGTGGTTTATTTCTCACCTCCCTAAGTCCATAATGAAGAATGAAGAAGGTTTTGGTTGGTCGCAAAGGATAATGTCGCTCGCTCACACGGATATTCTCTGGAGTTCTAGAGCTATGGAACACTGCTATTATTGACCACTGTGGGGAGTATCCTAATGTCCCATTACTTGGAATCAAAGGGGGCATAACCTACAATCCTTGTTTAGCTCTGCGAAAATTTAGTTACGCTCGAAGGGATGGTCCCCATTAGTTAATTATCGAGGGCATTGTATTCAATTATGAGGATGATGTTCAAGGGTATCGCCAGAGGTTCATACGAGCTTGGAGCATGGTAAACAGATCTGGCGCCAAGGCTTTGGGGACAAAGGCTTCCATTAATATGGAACCTTATCTCCAATGGGTACGAGATCACGCCCAGAAACTTATGATGCCCTATATGGTCGTTCTACCAGTGATTGTGGAACCCACTACTGAAGGGGGTATTCATTACACGATTCTCCATCCTGATATGCCCACTGATCTTGGATGTGATCGGTGGGAATGAGAACTGACTGTTTTTAGCTGGTTTCGCGAAATGTCGCGGTAAGCAAGAGTCGCCACCGTCTTTTATGTTCTCCAACATGGAAAGGACAAAAGCACAGCAAATTCCTTCTTTGAGAATGTTTCTCGGTTCGGGAGGTAGATTTATAGAAAGGGAAGGTGTTAGCACCCTTTCTATCCGTGGTTATCCACGGGCTCTTAGGTACTTGCTGTTATGTTTTCAAAACTTGTTTGCTTTTCAAGTGTGTGTGGGTTTTGAAAAAGTTTCGTTTGAAAAATTTCTAGGTAACTCTTGTATCCGTCCTCAAGAGTGTATGAAAAATTTGTTTGAAAACTTTTTGAAAGTGTTAGTGTGAAAAGTTGTTTTTGTTTGTTTTGAAAAGAGCAAGTAACCATGAGATCTACCTACCCTAAGGAATTAGGCTGTGTAAGAGTCCTTTAGACAGTACTATCCCACTATTGAGAAGTAGGTAGCACCGTCGTTGGAGGTGTTCGGGTCAATTTGATTATTAGGGACAATGTGGTCACCAAAGCAATAGTAGGACACCTTAGAAGTAACCCTAATGTCCTAGATCCTTTTTATCCGAGGCAACTGTTTCGAGGCAACTGGATCTTAGACAAGAGGGCGACCTCTAAAACACCCTATACTTGACGACCACGTTCGAGGCAACCAGTGAGGCGTACCTTAGGAGTGGCATGTGCACGTGTGTTGTTTCAGTTTATGTTTATCTTGTACATGTATCATGGTGATCTACGAGTTGTTTTTAATTTTCATACAAATCTTGTCATGCATAATTAACAATTTAATAATTTGCGGGAAGTAAATTGCGGGAAATTAAATCTAAGCTATTACAAGGCGTCGGGTATTTACATCGCCAAAAACAAACCCTTTAATTTAAATTGCGGAAAGTAAAATAAAGCGATAAATAATTAAAGTCCTAATTAAAAGCTATTACATTCCGGAAAACAGATACAATAATATGATAAAATTGATCGCGTGCGAGAAATTAAATCGGATGCGAGTTTTTTGGGTTTTGACCCTTTTTTTGAAAGGAAGTGATTTTTTGGTTATTTTTGGATTAAAAGAAATTAAATTAAGTTAACAATTAAATTAATAAACTAATTAATTAATTAAAATATTTTTGGATTTTTGAGTTTTTAAAGAAATAAAATAAATTGAATTAATGCTAATAAAAACCTAATATTCTAAATTGATTTTAAATATTGCAAAAAATATTAAAAGTTAAATCTAATTAAAGCTAAATTGATTAAATTAATTTATTTACAAAAATAAAAGTGATGAAGCTAATTTTAATAAATAAAATGTTTTTTGTGTTTTTGATTTTATTAGGAAAAAATGTTAATTGGTTAGTGATTAATAAAAAGAATAACGATTAATTAATTAAAGGAAAATAATAAAAATAGAGAGAGAGAGTTTAGGAGTATACGAGCCTGATTGGAGGGGTAAAACGGCTATTGGCGTCATGTGTAAAATGTTTTGTTTTGGTCATTTGTGTTTTGGCTTTTGGCCATTTGTGTTCTGGCCTCAACGTCCTTAACCTTCTCAGGATGTCTGTCTCGCCATGTATTGGTGTCATGTGTAAACTGTTCTGTTTTGGCCTTTTGGCTTTTGGCTTTTGGCCATTTGTGTTTTGGCCTCAACGTTCCTTAATGAACCTGCAAGGGATCCTGTCTAAATCTGCAGTGTTGAATCTCATGAACACATTAAATAAATTACTATATATCATAAAATACAAATAAAGCCAATATATGAAGAAATTTAATGTTTAGGCCAATATGACATGTATGAATGATTATACCCTTTTGATCATCGAGATCAAATCAACCTTACCCTTACTGGAAAAGTAGTGACATGAATGCTTTTATGCCCTTTTGATCATGGAGATCAAGCCAGCCTTACTCTTACTGAAGAAGTGGTGAGATGTTGGTTTGTAACTGAGATGGCTTGTTTGTAGTGAGAGAGGGATTTGTAATAAGGATTTCAAAGTTTTAGGGTTCTTGAAAGTATTTGATATTCTGACAATATTGTGGCCAAGTTTTTTTTCTCTTCCCCTCTTGTTTGTGTGAAAAGAATGCGATTATATAATGGAAATTAGGGTAAAGAAAATGGGCTTCGAATGTGCAATTGGGCCTCCAATGTTCACTTGAGTTCGTCACTTTCCAGGCTAAATCGAAGGGACTTAAGTGAAATTTTTGAAGTTGAAATGTGAAAACAAAATGTAGCCGACATCAAGAACTAACTCCTGTTCGAAAATCGGCTCAATCGGATAAACGGTGAATTAGTTATGAATTTTTGAAGTTTCAGCTCAGAGAAACTTATTTTGGGCTCCAGTGTCGACTCTGACATGTTCTTCAATAAAAAATTGGTATTGATTGGAGCATAATCCGGTCTCGACTTTTGAAGCAAAGTTGTAAATCTATGAGTCAGTGACCTTGTGTAAAAATATGATCCCAATCCGATAAAAATTGACCGAGTTATGAATTTTCGAAGTTTCGGCCCAGATGAAATAATATTCAGCATTCAGGATTTTCGGCGCGTCACGCACTCTGAGCAAAAAACGAAGGCCTTTTGAATGCCGTTTGAACTCAATGCCTTCAATGATAATGTAGCCAACTCAATTTGTGAAATTTTGGCGCCAGAACCAGCTTGATACAATGAAAATCGACCAAGTTATGATTTTCTGAACATGATACGAATAAACTTCTGTCACAAATTTTCTGTACGAAAATACTTGATAAATCCACATTTTTGAAGACCTTCTGTTCGAAATTGGCTTCCAACCGTGAGAGATGAAAACGTAGATAATGTAAAGACATAATTTTGGCCACCGGAACGGGTTCAAAACGAGTCACGATCTTCAAGTTATGAATTTTTTAGCGTGTAAAAACTGCACTTTCAGCATACTTTTTCACCATATTTCTTCAAGAAAACTCACACATTCGGATACCTTCTTTAAAGAATTATCTCTTGAGCCGAACCTGAATTTGAGAATACGTTATCAGAGATATCTTGGGGAAAGAACACCTGAATATGACGCGCCGGGTTGGACTTGTGAATTTTTCTTGAAATGTTTTGAGAAATATGGGAGGGCAAATTTTGGGGTACAACAGTTGCCCATGTTCAATTTTCTTAAACTTGAGGATATAGATTGGCTTTCGAGCCTTTCGTGATCCGAAGGTGGAAGATAATTGAACACTAAAGTGCCCAAAAATTTGCACTCGCATGGTGTAGTATCAGCATTGTGATGTCGGGAATGGGCTTACAGATGCCATTTGGAGATTGTTGGTAGGAGGATGGGCTTATAGATGCCATCTGGAGATGTAATGGATAGTTGTGGAGATGAGCTTAAAGATGCCATCCAGGGTGTCGATCGCGTAAGATATTCTTTAGCGAGAACTTGCGTACCTGAGAAAGAAAGATAATTTCCTGGCTTGCTACAGGTATTGATCTTCAAACTCTTCATGCAGATATGCCCTGGCTAGATACAGGTGTCGAATCCACAATCAATCGCTCACAGATATGCCCTGGCTAGATACATGTATCGAATCTGGAACTTCAAACTCTTCATGCAAATATGCCCTGGCTAGATACAGGTATCGAATCCACAATCAATCGCTCACAGATATGCCCTGGCTAGATACAGGTATCGAATCTGGAACTTCAAACTTTTCATGCAGATATGCCCTGGCTAGATACAGGTGTCGAATCTTCAATCAATCGCTCACAGATATGCCCTGGCTAGGTACAAGAATCGAATCTGGAATTGGTCGTCTACAGATATGCCCTGGCTGGATAAAGGAATCGAATCTCTAAACTCTTCATGCAGATATGCCCTGGCTAGATAGAGGTATCGAATCCACAATCAATCGCTCACAGATATGCCCTGGCTAGATAAAGGTATCGAATTTGGAACTTCAAACTTTTCATGTAGATATGCCCTGGCTAGATATAGGTGTCGAATCTACAATCAATCGCTCACAGATATGCCCTGGCTAGGTACAGGAATCGAATCTGGAATTGGTCGTCTACAGATATGCCCTGGCTGGATACAGGAATCGAATCTCTAAAATCTTCATGCAGATATGCCCTGGCTGGATACAGGTATTGAATCTACAATCAATTACTCACAGATATGCCCTGGCTAGATACAGGAATCGAATCTGGAATTAGTCGTCTACAGATATGCCCTGGCTGGATACATGAATCGAATCTCTAAACTCTTCATGCAGATATGCCCTGGCTGGATACATGTATCGAATCTACAATCAATTACTCACAGATATGCCCTGGCTAGATACAGGAATGGAATCTGGAATTAGTCGTCTACAGATATGCCCTGGCTGGATACAGGAATCGAATCTCTAAACTCTTCATGCAGATATGCCCTGGCTAGATACAGGTGTCGAATCTACAATCAGTTACTCACAGATATGCCCTGGCTGGATACAGGAATCGAATATGGAATTGTGACAGTTGATAGTAATCATCTTTGGATTGACCTTTTTCCTGAAAAGGCAAAACATCAGTTGTATGTAATGTTATGATGTATGAAATGCATGATGTCATGACGTTCTCAAAAATAAACGAGATCGTGTCGTATGCACTTTATCATGTATGGAAGCAGGATGTATAAAATGTGAAATGTTTATGAATGTATTTTCATCTGGGACAATAAATCCTTGACGAATGCCGGGAAATTGTTGAATCCTGGGCTGATGTTGAAGAGTAGAGTTCTTCATTTCCGTTGGGGATGATGGTTGCAAGAATAAACCGGTAGGAGAAGATGACTCCGTTGGGGAATAAACTTGTTGGAGAGATTACTCCGCGGGGAATACTCTGTGGGGAAGAGACGCTTCGCTGAGATTTGAACGATAAACTCCGCTGGGGATTCCGTTGATAAGTTTTGTTGAAGGATTTTGATGAACTCCGCTGGGGGATAGAAAGAACTTCGCCGAGGACGATCTTTCCATGGAAATTAGCTGAGGATAACCCAGTTAGACCCTGGTGGGGAATAACCTTTGAATAAAGCCGGGGAGATGCGTTCATACTCTGCAGGGGATAAGCTTCCAGAATCTACTGGGGATAAGCTTCCAGAATCTATTGGGGAGGATAATGCAACTCTCCTGGGGAAACTCTTGGGCTATACTGGGGGAATGGCTCCACTGGAGTGTCTGTATTCCGCCGGGGAACAATCTTATATTAAGACTGCCGGGGATGCTTGCTTAGGAACATCTGTATACTTCGCTGGGGAATATTGAGATCTTCTGGGGATACCCAACTTCCTTAAGAATGACAGTAGACTAACTCTGCTTGGGGAGAGTATCGCTGACTTGCTGGAGATACTATGCCTTTTCAGGGCTGATGGGAGACCCACTCTGCTCGGGGGAGAGTATTGCTGAATCTTGTCTTACTCTACGGGGAGTGAAGATATCCCGGTTATGTTCTTCAGCCGAATACATACCTTGGTACCTGGAGGACAGAGCAGCTTGACCATTTAGACAATTCTTACTGCCCCAGTTTCTGTGGGAGAAGGTACCTGTGGAGGTCTTGATGACTTCCGATTGACAAACTTTCTTCTGGTAGGCAAGTGACGAGATGCTGGAACATAGTCGTACGCTTTTGATCCCTAACTTTTGCCTGGACTGCCCTTTCGGTTTTTCAGTCCACCGGGATACCCATTTTTGCCCAAGCCGCCTTTTCAGGTTTTCGACTTGTCGGGTGTACAGATTTTTTCATTTTCATCCCTTATTTTTGCCTGAACCCTTTTGGTTCGCCGGGAAGCCCTTATTTTTGCCTAGGTATGTCAACCTAGCGGGTCTTTTATTCATGCGTAGTATTTTTCGACTATGTCCATGTTCTCAGGATGTAGGGAGGTGCTCCTGTTGTTGGTTGCCATGCTATCATAAGATCTTCGTTTGATCGTGCAAGACTCGTCGCTGGAATTCATGTCTAATTCCCCAAGTGACTCAGGCGGAGATTTGCCCCTGGTATTTGGCATTTGAGAGATTCTCTGAATCTTGACTTGACTGCCCCAGATGATGGACCATGATCATGTCTTCCCCTTGGTTGGAAATGCTTTTGTTCACTAGATATTCTTCGTGCGAATTTCACTGCTGTTCAAACAAAAAGTCATATGCAAACAAAGTTATGTTAAAAATGCAAAGCTTATGTCTGTCTTGAAGTTTTTGAAAATGCATTTTTCAGTAAAACAAGCAAATTTTGTAAAATGTGATGTCAACTCAGTATTTTGCAGCGAGCCTTAAGGAGTCAGGATACCTTTGTAACAGTATGCTTTCGAACTAACCCATGCTTCAGCTAGGACTTTTTAGGGTTATAACGTGGCCTGGTTCACGGTTTAAGAAACAAAGGATAAAGGCTCAAATTATATTTGTACCCACCCGCTCTTCGTGATGTTCTTCAAACCTAAACTCAGTTGATCGTGCGTTAGCCCTTTGTTTGAGTCTTTGCTTTGATATACCAGTGATGGTTCGGATACTGACAGTTTATTTTGAATAGGCAGTCATTTCTTTTTTTTTTGTCGAGGGTTTGTAGGACCTCTTTCTTTTTTGATTTCGTTATCCCTGTTTTTTGCCTGAACTGTTCTTTTATGATTACAGTCAGCGGGATGCCCCAGTTTGTAAGTCTACTTCATAGGTTTTGACTTAATGGGCTTTTATTTTTGAGATATAATGACTGCCTGTCTTTCTGATTATTCGGAACCAATCATTGTCTTTTGTTTTGTAAGGACTTTTTTGGTGTCATTCATTGTGCACCTGGATCAACTGAGAGAACTACCCTGCCCCAGGTTATGATTAAGGGTTTTAATTTTTGTGGAAAGCAAAACTCCTACTTCTTTGGCTCGAAGGGGTTGACGAGGGACTATCTTCCTTATAACTCCGGTGTTTAGGATTTGAAACAATGCCTGTACCTCATCAGCGGGGTTCGTTCAAAAGCATACTGTAAATGTTGTGGTATCGTTTTCGTCATCCTCCCTCAAGAGGCTTAGAATTTTAGATCAAGAGTTGACATCAAAAAATGAAAGCAGTTTGAATATAGCGAATGCGAATATATTGATTCAAAACAAACATATGCGATGCATTGATAAAGTAAAAGAGTTTGACATGAACAAATGTTTGAACAAGCAAAGAAAAACACAACTTGAAACTTCCAATGAACAAAAGGTCTTCTCGTCTAGGGGTAGTAGAAGAACTCGACCTGAACATCTGGGGTGAATTCCACTGCTCCTTCATCAATCAGGTCCTGGATCTTGTTCTGCAGAGTCCAACAGTCATTGGTGTCGTGTCCAGGACTGTCAGAATGGTAGGCACATCTCACACGCGGGTTATACCGGGAAGAGGAAGTGTTGGGATTCTTAGGAGGGTCCCTTAATGTGATCAGATTCAATCTCAACAGGCATTGTAAGGCTTGAAACAACGACATGTTGAGCTGGGTGAATTGCCTCCTAGGCTTGTCTGGCTTGCTCTGATCAACCCGTTGTTCTGGGCGAGGTCGTTGTTGGACCTGTGAAGTAGTAGCAGCTTGGAGAGGTCTATTCATCACACCAAACCCTTGACTTCTTGGGGGCTGATTACTGGTTTGGTCTCCAACCCTGACTACTTGCTTCATACTGTCTTGCTGAAGCTGGTGAGGTTGATGTTGAATTCGTGACCCTGAAGCAAGTTGAGGAGCTTTTCCCTTGTCTTCTTGTCTCAAAGGGAATTTAATGATGACTGGCTCTTCGACCTTAGATGTTTGCCACAGTTGGTTATCTCGAAGCAGTTGGTTGACGAGAACCCTGAGCTCTTCTTGTCTTTGAGCTAAGTCTTGAATGAGAGCCATCTGCACCAACATCTGGGTTCTCATTGTATCTACCTCAGCTTGCTGACGTTTCAGCCGTTCGTCTTTATCGTCTTCTGGACTGTTCCTGACCAAAGTCCCCCTGTGGAGTGTTCTCAGCTCTTCCTGCCCCTTGGATAAATTTAGGAGGATCTCCCCGAACCGAGTCTCTTGAGCATGAAGATCCTGGTTGTCTTGTTGGGAATCCATTGCTGATATAAACAGCAGAGAAGGTAAGTGACCGATAACAAGGGTGCCTGTTATGCAATGATGTGTATGTATGCATGCAATGTTTTCAAGGACCTCGCGGGGTAAACAAGAAAATTGTTAGAATTTGAATTCGGTAGCTTGATTGAAGGAACTTCATGTTGTTGAGGGCCCTTCTTCAAGAGTCAAAGCTCACCATATCGAGTGGGTCATAGCCCCTGACTCAAGTTATCATGTTTTGATTTCCAAACAACCTTGGCTAGAGGAAAATAAATCCCCTTTGCCCCTTGCTAGACAGTTGGTTCATCATGACCTGCATCATAAGCCCTTGAGATCCTTGAAATGGATTAGTCCTTATGCAGGATGTATGCAATGGTATGATGTTATGATGTTATGCACGTGGATGCAAAGGTGTGAGGTGTAAGTAAGCCCTGTAATAAGTCCAGTTTAAGGACTATAAACAAAACCTGCAAGTAGCTCAATGTTGTCAGATAACAAGTATGGGCAAGTATTTCAACTTTGAAGGCACACAAGTCACACAAGACAGCCCTTAGAGTTTAGGCCAGCATGAAGTTCATGTACTACCCTCTTTCAGTTTCGTTAGTTAAGACCTATCCTATCAAAAGTAACCGGGTTCTAGAGGATTTCAATATCATCGACTACCCTCAATCGGTCATAACTCCAGCATCGCAATCTTTTCTTGCGGCCAAAACCATCGCGAGAGTTTAGCCTCAATGAGTGTAGCATACTGCTACTGTTCTATGGCCAAGTTGGGTCAATTTAGGGTTCTAAGGTCGGTTGGTGCTTAATGACTCCTCAGAAGACCCATATTCTCCTCGTTGCAACACAAGGGATATCGGTACAGACCAAGGTGTCACACCAATGTAGCCACTGCTTCACCCGTGTCGGTCTACGCCGGACAGGTCCCTCACAGCTTATGCTACCTAAAAGGGTATCCCCAGATCCGGGTTAGGATCTATGAAACTCCGATGCAACCCACAATAATAAAGCAAGCAAAACATTCAATTGAAAACATAAGTATGATCCAATCCTAAGGTACACCTCACTTTAAAATCTCCCCAGCAGAGTCGCCAGTTCTGTGATCGGTGGGAATGAGAACTGACTGTTTTTAGCTGGTTTCGCGAAATGTCGCGGTAAGCAAGAGTCGCCACCGTCTTTTATGTTCTCCAACATGGAAAGGACAAAAGCACAACAAAATTCCTTCTTTGAGAATGTTTCTCGGTTCGGGAGGTAGATTTATAGAAAGGGAAGGTGTTAGCACCCTTTCTATCCGTGGTTATCCACGGGCTCTTAGGTACTTGCTCTTATGTTTTCAAAATTTGTTTGCTTTTCAAGTGTGTGTGGGTTTTGAAAAAGTTTTGTTTGAAAAATTTCTAGGTAACTCTTGTATCCGTCCTCAAGAGTGTATGAAAAATTTGTTTGAAAACTTTTTGAAAGTGTTAGTGTGAAAAGTTGTTTTTGTTTATTTTGAAAAGAGCAAGTACCCATGAGATCTACCTACCCTAAGGAATTAGGCTGTGTAAGAGTCCTTTAGACAGTACTATCCCACTATTGAGAAGTAGGTAGCACCGTCGTTGGAGGTGTTTGGGTCAATTCGATTATTAGGGACAATGTGGTCACCAAAGCAATAGTAGGACACCTTAGAAGTAACCCTAATGTCCTAGATCCTTTTTATCCGAGGCAACCGTTTCGAGGCAACTGGATCTTAGACAAGAGGGCGACCTCTAAAACACCCTATACTTGACGACCACGTTCGAGGCAACCAGTGAGGCGTATCTTAGGAGTGGCATGTGCACGTGTGTTGTTTTAGTTTATGTTTATCTTGTACATGTATCATGGTGATCTACGAGTTGTTTTTAATTTTCATACAAATCTTGTCATGCATAATTAACAGTTTAATAATTTGCGGGAAGTAAATTGCGGGAAATTAAATCTAAGCTATTACAAGGCGTCGGGTATTTACATCGCCAAAAACAAACCCTTTAATTTAAATTGCGGAAAGTAAAATAAAGCGGTAAATAATTAAAGTCCTAATTAAAAGCTATTACATTCCGGAAAACAGATACAATAATATGATAAAATGGATCGCGTGCGAGAAATTAAATCGGATGCGAGTTTTTTGGGTTTTGACCCTTTTTTTGAAAGGAAGTGATTTTTTGGTTATTTTTGGATTAAAAGAAATTAAATTAAGTTAACAATTAAATTAATAAACTAATTAATTAATTAAAATATTTTTGGATTTTTGAGTTTTTAAAGAAATAAAATAAATTGAATTAATGCTAATAAAAACCTAATATTCTAAATTGATTTTAAATATTGCAAAAAATATTAAAAGTTAAATCTAATTAAAGCTAAATTGATTAAATTAATTTATTTACAAAAATAAAAGTGATGAAGCTAATTTTAATAAATAAAATATTTTTTGTGTTTTTAATTTTATTAGGAAAAAAATTTAATTGGTTAGTGATTAATAAAAAGAATAACGATTAATTAATTAAAGGAAAATAATAAAAATAGAGAGAGAGTTTAGGAGTATACGAGCCTGATTAGAGGGGTGAAACAGTTATTGGCGTCATGTGTAAACTGTTTTGTTTTGGCCATTTGTGTTTTGGCTTTTGGCCATTTGTGTTCTGGCCTCAACGTCCTTAACCTTCTCAGGATGTCTGTCTCGCCATGTATTGGTGTCATGTGTAAACTGTTCTGTTTTGGCCATTTGGCTTTTGGCTTTTGGCCATTTGTGTTTTGGCCTCAACGTTCCTTAATGAACATGCAAGGGATCCTGTCTAAATCTGCAGTGTTGAATCTTATGAACACATTAAATAAATTACTATATATCATAAAATACAAATAAAGCCAATATATGAAGAAATTTAATGTTTAAGCCAATATGACATGTATGAATGATTATACCCTTTTGATCATCGAGATCAAATCAACCTTACTCTTACTGGAAAAGTAGTGACATGAATGCTTTTATGCCCTTTTGATCATGGAGATCAAGCCAGCCTTACTCTTACTGAAGAAGTAGTGAGATGTTGGTTTGTAACTGAGATGACTTGTTTGTAGTGAGAGAGGGATTTGTAATAAGGATTTCAAGGTTTTAGGGTTCTTGAAAGAATTTGATATTCTGACAGTGTTGTGGCCAGTTTTTTTTTCTCTCCCCCTCTTGTTTGTGTGAAAAGAATGCGATTATATAATGAAAATTAGGGTAAAGAAAATGGGCTTTGAATGTGCAATTGGGCCTCGAATGTTGACTTGAGTTCGTCACTTTCCAGGCTAAATCGCAGGGACTTAAGTGAAATTTTTGAAGTTGAAATGTGAAAACAAAATGTAGCCGACATCAAGAACTAACTCCTGTCCGAAAATCGGCTCAATCAGATAAACGGTGAATTAGTTATGAATTTTTGAAGTTTCAGCTCAGACAAACTTATTTTGGGCTCCAGTGTCGACTCTGACACGTTCTTCAATAAAAAAACTGGTATTGATTGGAGCATAATATGGTCTCGACTTTTGAAGCAAAGTTGTAGATCTATGAGTCAGTGACCTTGTGTAAAAATATGAGCCCAATCCGATAAAAATTGACCGAGTTATGAATTTTCGAAGTTTCGGCCCAGATGAAATAATATTCAGCATTCAGGATTTTCGGCGCGTCACGCACTCTGAGCAAAAAATGAAGGCGTTTTGAATGCCGTTTGAACTCAATACCTTCAGTGAAAATATAGCCAACTCAATTTGTGAAATTTTGGCGCCAGAACCAGCTCGATACGATGAAAATCGACCAAGTTATGATTTTCTGAACATGATACAAATAAACTTCTGTCACAAATTTTCTGTACGAAAATACTTGATAAATCCACATTTTTGAAGACCTTCTGATCGAAATTGGCTTCCAGCCGTGAGAGATGAAAACTTAGATAATGTCAAGACATAATTTTGGCCACCGAAACGGGTTCAAAACGAGTCACGATCTTCAAGTTATGAATTTTTTAGCGTGTAAAAACTGCACTTTCAACACACTTTTTCACCATATTTCTTCAAGAAAACTCACACATTCGGATACCTTCTTTAAAGAATTATCTCTTGAGCCGAACCTGAATTTGAGAATACGTTATCAGAGATATCTTGGGGAAAGAACACCTGAGTATGACGCGCCGGGTTGGACTTGTGAATTTTTCTTGAAATGTTTTGAGAAATATGGGAGGGCAAATTTTGGGGTACAACATTGGAGAACTACAGAGGTCTTGGATTCAGTTGAATAAAGAGCGGGATACCTACAGGGATCAGTTTTATGCCCAGGAGAGGAAGGTTTTAGAGCTCACAAAGTAGTTCCATGAGGAAAGAGGACTTAATGTATATCTCGGCACAAAGAGGAAGCATCCATGGGAATTTTGATTTTTCTAGTTTTTAGATTTATTTTTAATTGTAACGCCTAAAAGGAATTTGAACTTCGAATTTAACTAATAAAATATTTGTTACATTTTGGTTCGCAAATTTAAATTTCCCAAAGTCTTCGAAATCATTACATACGCATCCCATTCATAACATTGCATGTACATGATTCATAACAGGTTTCTCATCTCCTCCGCTGTTTATTTCAGCAATGGCTCTTGAACAAACCGTGAAAGATCTTCAGACTCAAAACATGCAATTCCAGCAAATGATTGTGGCTCTGGCCAAAGGGCAGGAAGAACAGAAGGCTCTGATTACTAAGAAGAAAAAGAAAACCAAGAGGATAGCCGGTGTGGCACATATGAGCATAAGGTTCAGAGGGCCGCCAAGACGAGTTGTTGATTTAGCTTCTTCATCTAAAGAGTGAGAGAATCAAGAAGTCGAAGCCAGAGAAGAGGACACTAGTCCTAAAGAGTATGACAATGAAACTGATTACAATGAGGAGCAGTACCCTCTGGCTGATGAGAGGTATAAGAAGTTAGAAGAGCGTCTGAGTGCTATGGAAATCCAGAAGGTTCCTGAGCTAGATTTTGAAGAGTTGGGTCTGGTCTCCGGGGTTGTCATCCCCCCCAAAGTTCAAGGCACCGGTATTTGCTAAGTATGATGTGGTCTCTTGTCCCAAAATGCATCTCCGTTCTTATGTAAGGAAGATACAACCTCATACTGCTGACAAAGACTTATGGGTTCACTTCTTCTAAGACAGTCTATCTGGAACACAACTAGATTAGTTCTATCAGCTGGAAAGAGATAATGTTCGTAACTGGGAAGACCTTGCTGCTGCATTTTATAAGCAATATCAGTATAATGCAGACCTCGCTCCCACCCGTACACAACTCCAAAATCTGTCTATGGGTTCAAATGAGGGTTTCAAGGATTATGCTAAGAAGTAGAGAGATCTGGATGGAAGAGTTCAACCTCCCTTGGCTGATAGGGAGCTCGTGGATATGTTTCTGGGAACTTTTACTGGGTCATTCTTCAACCATCTGATTGGAAGTTTATCGGCGGGTTTTACTGAACTGATCTTAATGGGAGAAAAAGTGGAAGCTGAAATCTGAAGTGGAAAAATTTAGAAGGATGCCTCTTCTAGTACTACAAGGAAGCTGCTTGCAGGTAAAAAGGAAGTCAGTTTTGTCTATAACCAAAAGAATCAGAATCAAACCGAGCGCCGTCCGGCGGTAGGGGATGTTATGATTCCCAACCCTGCACCTGCTCAGTAAAGAAATAATCAGCCGAGAGCAGAAACTATACAGTTCACTCGAATCAACATGACGCTGTCTCAGGTTTTACCTCAGTTGCTGAAGTCTAATCTAGTTACTCTGAGGGAAGCTCCGAAGAATCCGAACACCACCTCTCCCTACTATAAATCGAATGCTCATTGTGCTTACCATTCGGAGAGTCCAAGCCATGACACCAATGACTGCTGGACTTTGAAAAACAAAGTGCAAGATCTGATTGATGCTAAGGAGATTGAATTTGATTCCCTGAAGACTCCTAACGTTATCACTGCTCCTATGCTGAAACATGGTCGAGGTGTTAATGCCGTTGAAGAGAATGTGTTTGTGACCCCTGTGGAAGAATTGGGGACCCCACTCATGATTATCAAATAGAATTTGTTAAAGGCCGGTTTATTTCCGGGTTGTGGTGAAGGTTGCCACTTTTGTTCATTTCTACCGACTGGTTGCCCTTTGTTGAAGGCAGGTGTTCAGCTCCTGATGGATGACAAAGAGATCCTGTTTGAGAAGACTCATGTTCTGACTGTTTCCTATGAAGACATTGCTATCATAACCATTTCCGCCAATCCTCCCAGGGCCTTCGCTAAGAGACCTGTCAGGATTAAATCAATTTCGAAGGTGACTCCGTTAATCATAACCATGCCTGGGCCAATCCCATACTCCTCGGACAAAGCTGTTCCTTGGAACTACGGGGCCAACGTCTATTACTACGGCGTAAAGCAGGACATGCTAGCTATTGAAGACAAGATTGCTGAAAATACTGATTCTGACATCGTCAATATTTCCGGAGCCAGTAAACTAACAAGAAGTGGAAGAGTGTTATCCCCTGAGATTTCTCCTCCAAAGACTGCTATCGGTCCCGTGATCATTCCTGTTGTGGTTCCACCCAAGACTACTCCTACAATTCCAGTAATCACTCCTGTTGACCCTCCCATCACCGAGTCGGCCGAGACTCGAGGCAAAGACATACTGATTAAGCCTGTCCTGACAAGGGCTAATTCAGTTACAATTCCAGTAATCACTCCTGTTGACCCTCCCATCATAGTTCTCTACAACATTCAGTGCTATATTCTCCAGTAACAGTCAGGGATTTATTTTCCCAGACTCGGATATGTCCCAACTAACATCTCATGATCATACATCATGACATGCACATACATATCACATACAACATAATCTCATTTATTTTGAGAACATCATCTCAGAATGCATTTCATGCATCGCATATAATTAACCCTGTTATCTTTTCAGGAAAGACAATTATCACCAACAATTCCAGAAGTTATACATGTCATATCTACAAACAACTAAGGGAAAATCAGTTCCTGAAACCAAACGGGTCAACTAATCTACATGATCAAACAAAGTAACCTTACTATCCAGGTTCCTTCCCATAAGCCCTACTATCCAGGCTTTCATATCGAGGTAACCCTATGATCCAGGTTCCTTCTCATAGCCCTACTATCCAGGCTTTCATTTCGAAGTAACCCTACTATCCAGGTTCCTTCCCATAGCCCTACTATCCAGGCTTTCATTTTGAAGTAACCCTACTATCCAGGTTCCTTCTTATAAGCCCTACTATCCAGGCTTTCATCTCGAAGTAACCCTACTATCCAGGTTCCTTCTCATAGCCCTACTATCCAGGCTTTCATCTCGAAGTAACCCTACTACCTAAGTTCCTTCTCATAGCCCTACTATCCAGGCTTTCATCTCGAAGTAACCCTACTATCCAGGTTCCTTCTCATAGCCCTACTATCCAGGCTTTCATCTCGAAGTAACCCTATTACCCAGGTTCCTTCTCATAGCCCTACTATCCAGGATTTTGTCTCGAAGTAACCCTGCTATCCAGGCTTTCATTTCGAAGTAACCCTACTATCCAGGTTCCTTCTCATATCCCTACTATCCAGGCTTTCATTTCGAGGTAACCCTACTATCCAGGTTCCTTCTCATAGCCCTACTATCCAGACTTTCATCTCGAAGTAACCCTACTATCCAGGTTCCTTCTCCCTTATCTCCAGACAATAATCTACAACACTGTAAGGCCCAGACCCGACCAGATACAGTCGGTTTCACATTTTCCCGATAATTCGTTGTACAACCTGAATCCTGACCAGGTATACATTCTACTTTCACCCCCCTCAGTCAGGAGATAATTCCCCAGTAGAGTAACAGACAACCAAAGCTCCTAGACTTTACTTCCTAGGGCATAAATCAACATTCCCCAGCAAAGTCCTCCTCAACAGTAGGTACAAGAATTCTCGCCAAGGAATCTCTTATGCAACCAATATTTTCTGGATAGCATCTTTAAGCCCATCTCCGATGATTCCCCGTCGCCTTCCAAATGGCATCTGTAAGCCCATTCCCGATATCACCAATCAACATTACTTCATGCGAATGCAAATTTATGGGCACTCTAGTGTTCAATCATCTTCCACCTTCAGATCACGAAAGGCAGACCGACCAATCTACATCCTCAGGCTTAAGAAGATTGAACAGGGGCAGATGTTGTACCCCAAAATTTTCCCTCTCATTTCTTAAAGGATCATCTTGGACTCTCAGGTTTGCTTCTATCAAGTTCCAAGTCTTGAATTACCACTTTTCAAGGAAATCATCCACAAGGGCAAAATGGTCAAAAGCACACTGAAAAGTCAAACATTGACTTTTAGATCAAATCAAGTTTCAACAATTATATTTCATCAAGACATGAAATTGGTTCATCAAAAAAATCAGAAGTCAGAAATTACTTTGAAAAAAATCAAATTTCTAAACATTTAGAAAATTTTCTAAGTGTTAAGAGAATATGATGCTTTAGAACTTCTGAGCCAACCTCCATGCAAGTGCAGTCAGAAGTTGCAAACATGGTTCAGAACATAGTTCTTCAATCAGAATATGACTCTTCAGCATATGGAGGTTACATTTCTGATCTTCTATGATCAGAACATCACCAAATCCCAAAACCTCGTTTAAGCAACCTGCTGCCCTGCTATATCACAGTCCTGCAATCAGATGCTGATCCAGTCCACGCCTGCACTTTATCAAACCCCATATTTGCATCAAATTAGCATACTGTTGTACCCCAAAATTTGCCCTTGCATTTTGCTACAAACAATCTCAGCTTCAGACATTTCCTGACTTTTCAAACTGGCGCAAAAATCGGACAAACGGACTTTTCTTGACAATCAAGTGAAATTAGGGTTTGTACTGATGTTCAGGGCCCTGATTGGTCTCGTACAGTTGGCTTAGGTTTGGGATGATTTTTGGTTCAATTTTGATCAGGCGAGCGTTATCTAGCATTTAATCAGAAATTAAGGTTTTATGGGCATATTTTCAGAAGATTTTAAATTCCACCGCACTTTGCAGTTTGTTCCAAGATTCGGGTTAAAATTCGCGTTATCTTAATTTAATCGGTAAATGAGGCAGTTGGTTTGAATTCACCAGTCAAAAGGGATATGTGCAATGTGGAGTTGCAATGCTTGATAAAAGAATCAGTAAAGAAAAAAGGGGGATTGCATCTGATTAAGTTTTTGTGTTCGAATAATGGATATGGCGAACTCATTTATTTTGATCATTGAAGGTTTAGTTGATTATTTATGATTCTAAGAATTAAAATATTTGAAGTTTAAACCTTCATTTCATTTTATTTCAAGGGACTATAAATAACAAATGAACAATTAAAGAAAAGGAATTGAAAGAAAATTAAATAGCAAATGAATTTTTATTTCACATTTAATAATTGTTACAATTGTTATTATTTGGATACTAATATCTATTACAAAGTATTTAAATAATAATAATGTACAAGAATTAAACTAAAAATAGAAATTCTATCCTATTTTCTAAATTCTTCATTCTCCACTTCATACCGGTGCTCCATTTCTTTATCTGCAAAAAGGAAGAGGAAGTCAGAAGACAGTTAATTAAAAGAGACAGTTAATTTGCTCATCATTAGGGGCCACTGACTGGGATCAGTTGCCCTCTCTGCAAATCACGGGATTTCTCCCGGTTCACAGAGAGGGAAAATTTTTTGTTCATGAAATGCAAATGCATAATTTCTAAAAATTCAAGACTGCATAAGAATCTCAATTTCCAATTCAAACTAAACTGAAAAAGTCCAATTCCAACTTTCTATCCAAAGCAAAAAGGAAATTGCTGTCAAAATGCCTAAGGATTACCCAAAGGTACACTTGCTGCAAAGTCAAAATGCCAAAATATCAAAGAAAGGCAAAGCTGTCAAAAGCAGAATAAGAATGCAGAGAAGTATATGCAAACAAGGTGATCTGTTTCATCATTTCCCAGCATAAGAGGGGGCCCCTTCAGAACCTTAGTACAAATAAAAATCATATAATAATTCTAAGCTGTACTTTAGGAGAGAAGAAAAAGAGATAAAGAGCATAGGCAAAGTTCAGGTTAGGCATAGGCAGTAGGACAGCAGAAAAGATATACAAAAAAGAAGACACAATTCAGCATTGTTCAAAACTACACAGCATGGACAGTTACTAGAAATGGAAAAGATGCCAAGAAATTTTGTCAAACTACCCAGCAAGCGTGGATCAAAAGAAAAACCAAAGTTTGAAATATGGTTAGGCGCCAAAGGCCAATAAGCAAAAGGACGAAATAATGCAAGAAAAGAGACTGATTGAGCCAAGCACCAATATCACCCATATAACTCAGAACTGAACCAGTAGAGAAGAAGATAAGCTCATACCTGTCAAAAATACACAAGTTATCAAAACACAGTCAAAACCTCATACCAGTACCATAACCTGAAATACAACCTCAAGCTTCAAAAAAAACTGATAACCTGCTAATGCCTTAACCCTACTGTCAAACACAAATCCATTAGCAATCAAACCTCATAAAAACCATAACCTGAAAACTGAGTTATCAAGCCAAGCTAACATACAAACTCAGAACACCCTGCCTCAACCTTCAAAAACACACAAAAACCTGATAAGCAAAACCAACTTACTGTCCATTAGCCTCAAAAAACCCAAAAGCTTGTGAACCAAATCACCATAACCTTAAACTGAACATCTCAAACCTTGCTAAGTCCCTATCAAACGCATAACCAGAAACACAATGCCATAATCACAAAACATCAACCCTGCCCAAATACGAAACTCAGAAATACCAACAAACTGCCTGTCTAGCTCAAACATATCCAAACCAACCAAACAAGCATATAGCTGTTCGAGAGAAGAAGAAGAAAGGAGCAACTCAGGGACATAGAAGAAAATAATATTTCCATAGGCAACAACTGTTCAAAGAACATTCAAGACCAGTTCACAAGCATACATCATCTCAAGCAAATACTCAAGCAACAATTCCAAGAACATACAGAACACAAAGGCAACACGAGAGAAGGAGAAGCATACAAATTCCCAAAGGCATCACAGTAAGAAGAAGAAGATAAAGAGGTGAATCAAAAAGAGCTTCTCAGTATACATCATCATCAAAGCCCTAAATATAGCAAAGGAACGAAAATACCAGGAAAGCGTCAAAAGCTCAAAGTTTCGTCACATTTCTCTCCGCCCTTCCGGCCTCCTGAAGCATCACTCCACCTCTCCTCCATCTCCCAAACGAAG
This sequence comes from Vicia faba, assembly GCA_948472305.1. Taxonomy (NCBI): domain Eukaryota; kingdom Viridiplantae; phylum Streptophyta; class Magnoliopsida; order Fabales; family Fabaceae; genus Vicia; species Vicia faba. Next base: position 1,631,550,570 of record OX451739.1, on the reverse strand, counting down.
GTAGCCAATCTTTTCCCACTTCTCTTCTCCTTCACCTCATAATCATAAAAACTCAACTTAAAACTCAAATCAAAACATGCAATCTGTAAAAAGGGAAGAGATAAAGACATAACAATAAAAACTAACCTTGAATCAAAGGCGCTGAGTTTATGTTAGGGAGGGAAGAAAGGCGTTGGAATAATGTTGGTGGCCGGAGATAAGCGTTCAGGGAAGCGAGATGATCGGAGAAGACAAACTCAGCGAACGGCGCCGCTACTAACCCTAACCTTCGTTCATTACCAAACTGAAACATTTGCCTAACCCTAAATTCGTTTGCCTGAACCATGGGCCTGACCCGTTCCCAATTCCTCTAGAGCCCAACAGCATCACTAGTTTTTTATAACAAACAACTAATCTCTTTCTTTTCTTTTACTAACTATATCTATTTCTACCTAGCATTTTTATCTTATAAATGGAAAATACTTTTTTCCTTTTATTTATTTTACTCTTTCATTTTTAGATATATTTTTGTACATACATATTATATTAAAAATTAATTTTGTACATATCATATAAATTAAATCTGAAAACATTTTCTTTTAATTAATACACATTTGTATATAAAATAACAAAATACTCTTTTTATACATAATTAAATTGAAACTTTTTTAATTAACATATACATTTGTGCATAACCATTTAAATACATTTTTCTAACATTGAAATTCATAAACATTTGGACTAAAATACTTTCCAATTAAAACTTAACATTTTAATCAAAACACTTCATTTTTCTTTTGTACATAATTAACATATAAATCAAAAATACATTTAAAAACATTTCTCTAGGTCAAACCCTAATACGATTCAACTTCATAATTCGCACTTGTATATAATTATACAATTCATATACATACACATCTCACATTTACACTTACACAATATATTGCCCTATACACATCTTATCTTATATTTATACATTCGATATTTACATTTTGATTGCGACATTCAATTTGGTTGTAAATACTATAAGTCTCATCCCCTTGTACATTTATACCCCCACTCCCGGACACTATCTTGTAATAGCGTAGGTTTTACATTCCGCAATTTACAGTTTTCAATTATACCATGGTTAGACCTAGGGTTTGAATGTATATAAAATCAAACGCTAGATAACCTAATACAAGACAAACGCATGTAATCAATACACAATCACACTTTCACCCTCTAGGGTAATCCCACATGATGCCTTCCAAAATGGGCCATGCTTGCACGTCGAGTATCTTTGGCAAAACAAAAGCAAATGATCACAAGTCCCTCAAAGTGTTGCCTAAATGGAATGATCACAGTCCCTTCGAAATAATTGCCAAAGACACTTGGCATCATTGCATTCATGGTCCATGCGATGACCCACGCCCGTCCCGAATAAACTTCCTAAATACAAGATTGCCTATCAATTTCAATGGTAGAACAAAATTGTCAAAGGGGTTAAAACACGACGAAAATCTTTGAGAAAGCTTTAGGGTAGACAAACTCTTAAGTACTTGTCAATTTGCAAAGAAAACACTTGCCTAATTTCAAAACCCACTTCATAAACACTTTCAAAAATCAAACTTTTCAAACCCTTGAAACATCTTTTTAAAAGATAAAACACCTTTTGTAAAACATTCGAGTAAAGAATTGTTACAAGGTTAGCCTAGCACAAGGCATCTTTTCAAAACATTTTTCAAAACAACCCACAAAGCACCATTTCATACAATTGAAAAACAAGGCAAAATTGATCTAAGCAAGTACCTAAGAGCCCATGGATAACCATGGATGAAAAGGGTGCTAATACCTTCCCTTTTCATAATCTACCCCCCGAACCCACGAAATATCTCAAAAGGTTTTTGCTGTGCTTTTTTTTAACCTTTCCTTTAGGATAAAATAAAAAGTCGGTGGCGACTCTTGCTCAACCGCACAAGTGCGAATACGAACGCAAAACACTAGTCAGTTCTCCCACCGTATCACAGAACTGGCGACTCTGCTGGGGAATTACTTTTAAGTGGGGTTACCTTAGGGCTTAGATCACCTTCTTGCATGACTAATTGGTTGATTTGCTTGCTTTATACCTTGGCTCTATTGTTTGGGTTTATAATCCTCCACCCGGATTTTGGGAAACATTCATAGATAGCAATACGTTGTGGAAACTGTGCGGGGTATACCGACACGGTCTAAACAATAGCTATATTAGTGCGACATATTTGTGGGTACCGGTAACCCTTGAGTTCAATCAAGGAGAGTACGGGGCCGCTGAGTGATGTCACTAAGCACTAATGACCTAGAACCTTACTTGACCATCTTGGCCTTTTATTAGGGGTAGTGAGATGACCGGCTTTGGTGCAGTCCGAAGTTGGTAGATACTCGATACTACACTCATTGAGGGTTGTTTTCTTGGAATATTTTGGTCGCCAGTTAAGTGGCTAAACCAAAACAATGAACAATGAAAGCGATCCAGTGATATTGAGCTCCTTAGAACCCGGTTACTATTTATAGGACAGGTTTTTAAGCCAACTACACTCAAGAGGGTACTTACCTATGAAACCCCATGCGAGCCTGAAACTAGGGTTTGGTGTGATTTGCCTGTACATATGTTTTATGCATACATCATAAACATCATGAAGCATCATATGCATTTACTAACCATTTCAAGGGTTTGGATCTTCATCATTGTTCTTGTTTTGTAGGTCATGGAAATACCTCGCCGAAATACCATTCAAGTCAACCTTGTGAGAATCTCTCCTCAACTCAAGGAGATCACTTCAAGAATTCCGGAAACTTCATCCTTCAGTGAAAGACATGGTAGACTGCTCAACCTAGTCAACACCAACATTGAAGAAGACATGATGAAAGTGCTATTCCAGTTCTTTGACCCCCTTCACCATTGTTTCACTTTCCCAGATTATCAGTTGGTGCCCACTTTGGAGGAGTTTTCTCAACTCCTAAGAATCCCTATCCTTAATCAACTACCCTTCAACGGTACGGAGAAGGAACCAAAGCCTGAAGATGTTGCTCGAGCATTACATCTACAACCATCTGAAATCAAGGGGCATTGGGAAACCAGCAGCGGCGTCAAAGGATTCTTAGCAAAGTTCTTGTTCGAAAAGGCACAAGAATGTTGGAACTCATTGGACCTACAAGCATTTGAAGAAATTGTGGCACTCCTTATCTATGGGTTGGTCCTGTTCCCAAATCCTGACCAATTGGTAGATGTCAACGCTGTCAAAATCTTCTTGTCCAAAAATCCAATACCAACATTGCTTGGAGACATCCTTCACTCATTTTACACACGAACAATGAGAAAGAGGGGTGTTCTCATGTGCTGTATTCCTATCCTCGCAAGGTGGTTTATTTCGCACCTTCCACAATCTGTCTTGAAGAATGATCAAGGTATAAGGTGGTCCCAGTGATTGATGACTCTCACTCATTCTGATATACATTGGTGTTCTCGGTCCAGAGAAAATGTCATCATCGTCGATCGTTGCGGAGAATTTCCTAATGTCCCCTTACTTGGGATTAGGGGAGGTATCACCTACAACCCTTGCCTAGCTTTGAGGCAATTTGGGTATGCACGGAGGGATGGCCCTCATGACATGCTGATTCCTAGCCTAGTTTTTGACTTCGACAACGATGCGCAAGGACTTCGCCAAAGATTCATCAGAGCTTGGGGAAAACTCAACAAGGTTGATAGCAAGACTCTGGGACACAACAATTCCATCCCTCTTGAGCCCTACCTCAAGTGGGTGCGAGCCCGAGCCCAAAGTCTGATGATGCCTTATCCCCATGTACTCCCAGTGATTAAGGAGCCCGTCAATGAAGGAGAGGTCCCCTACACCATCCTGCATCCAGACATGCCTACATCGTGGGAGGAAATGCAGAAGAGTTGGATTCAGCTCAAAGAGGAACGGAACACTTTTGAAGCTAGCTACTACGCCAGTGAAAAGAAGGTTCTAGAGCTTACCCGCCGACTCCATGAGCAAGAGGCCCTCAATACCTACATCGCGCCAAAGAGGATGCGCAATGTCTTTCTGCCTTGAGAAGTTTATGTTGTAACATTTGGCCCATGGGGCATTTATGTACTAACAAATTTCTTCTTATTAATATGACGTGCGTTCTTCTTTGTCTGAAACAATTTTGAATGTCCCAAATCCTTGAATGCATTGCATACATCATCATACCATTCATCATGTGCATAAGCAGGTCTCGCTCCAGGTTTCCTTATCTATCTGCTGTTTATTTCAGTAGGATGGATCTCGAGCAAACGGTCAAAGACCTACAAGCCCAGAATGCACAGTTCCAGCAACTCTTGACGACCTTGGTCAAGAGTCAAGAGGATATCAAGGCTCATCTGGAGAGCAAGGACCCAGTGAAGAAGAAAAAGAGGGTCGGAGTGGCTACTTTGGGGAGAAGATTTGACAGAGAAGCTCGGAGGGTGCTTGAATTTCCTCCTACTTCTGATGAAGGGACTAGTAAAAGAGATCGGGTTGCGGTGCCTTCCGAGTCTGATGCAGAGGAGGAAGAGATTGAAGAGGACGAGGATTATTCTGACCAACAGTATCCTCCAGCTGATGACAAGTACAAGGGTTTAGAAGACAGATTGGCTGCCATGGAACTGCAGAGGGTACCGGGTTTGGATTTTGAAGACATGGGCTTGGTCGCCGGAATTGTGATTCCCCCAAAATTCAAGGTGCCGGCGTTTGTAAGGTATGACGGGCTGTCCGGCCCCAAAATGCACCTCAGGTCCTATGTGAGAAAGATTCAGCCCTATACAGCAGATAAAAATCTCTGGATTCATTTCTTTCAAGACAGCCTGTCGGGAGCCCAGTTGGAATGGTTTTATCAGTTAGAAGGAACCAGTGTCAGGAATTGGGAAGATTTGGCCACCGCTTTCTATAAACAATACCAGTATAATTCTGATCTTGCTCCTACCCGTACCCAACTTCAGGGTATGTCGCTAGGAACAAGTGAGGGATTCAAGGAATACGCACAAAAGTGGAGGGATTTGGCTGGCAGGGTGCAGCCTCCTTTAACCGATCGTGAGCTCGTTGATATGTTTCTTGGGACCCTATCTGGGCCATTTTTCAATCATTTAATTGGTAACTCTTCCGCGGGGTTTACTGATTTGATCTTAACGGGCGAAAGAATCGAGGCTGGCATCAAGTCAGGAAAAATTCAGAAGGGTGTCGCTGCAAGTGTGGAGAAGAAGCCGTTCAAGAAGGAGACAACTATGGTATATTCTCAAAGGAGAGCGGGGAAGGTGGAGCGTCGGCCGACTGTGGGGGCCGTAATGATTCAAAACACTCCGAGTGAGCAGCCTCGCTACAACCAATCCAGACCAAATCAGCAACGGGTGGAAAGGCCACAACGGCAGTTCACTCGTATTAATATGACCCCAGCGCAGGTGCTTCCCCATCTGTTGAAATTGAATCTTGCCACTATCAAGGAGGCGCCAAAGAATGTAAACACGTCCTCTCCACATTACCATGCCAATGCTAAGTGCGCCTATCATTCAGACAGTGTTGGGCATGACACCAACGATTGCTGGGCACTCAAGCATAAGATCCAGGACTTGATAGATGCCAAGGAGGTAGAGTTTGACGCTCCAGAAAAGCCCAATGTGATCTCTGCACCTATGCCGAAGCACGGTCGGAACGTCAACGCCATTGAGGAGGATCGGTATGTTGCTGACGTTAGTGATCTGACTACTCCGCTGTTAACCATTAAGTTGAATCTGTTAAGGGCCGGGATCTTCCCGGGATGTAAAAGAGACTGCTACTGTTGCCACTCTCTGCCGTTGGATTGTCCGCTACTAAAGGAAGGCATCCAAGGCCTCATGGATAGCCGACAAATTTTGTTCGAAAAAGTTCCTGCTGTTCCAGTTCATGTTGAAAATATCTCAATCATAACCATTCACGCCAATCTTTCCGAGGCCGTCAAAAAGCCAGTTAAGATTACACCAGCTGCAAAGTCTATACCTTTGAAGATAACAAGGCCGAGGCCAGTTCCCTATGTCTCCGAGAAGTCGATACCTTGGAACTATGGTGGTGACATCTACTACCATGGTATCAAGCAAGTTGAAATAATTGAAGAAGATTCAGATGATGATGATGAAGCCAGCATTAGCAACATTGCGGGCACCAGCAAAATCACCAGGAGTGGGAGGATATTTTCTCCAGAGATTGCTCCTCCAAAAGCAGTCTTTGGACCCTCATCAGTAAAAGAAGTCACCCCTGCACCAGTAAAGCTCTCTGCCAGAACTCCTTTGATTGAAGAAATTTTCGTTCCTAGTGCTGTCTCTCCTACCATCGCCGATAAGGGAAAAGGAATACAAGATGAGCCCGTCAGGACGAAGGCTCAACCCTTGGTGATTCCGGAAGCTTCCAAGAAAGAGATGGACGAAATTTTGAGGATAATCAAGAAAAGTGATTATGATGTGGTGGAACAGTTGGGGCAAACCCCCTCCAAGATCTCCATGCTGGCACTGTTGCTTTGCTCAGAAGCGCACGCTCAAGCTTTGATTAAGTTTCTAAAGGCAGCTCATGTGCCCCAAGAAACTTCTGCAGATCAATTTCAACATTGCGTGGCTAGCCTGACTGCAGACAATGGATTAGGCTTTTCTGATGCCGACCTGACCCCTAAAGGCCGAAATCACAATGATGCGTTGCATATTTCAATCGAGTGTCGCGGAACCACCCTTGCGCATGTTTTGGTTGATACCGGTTCATCGCTGAATGTTTTGCCTAAGAAGGCCTTGGACCGGCTAGATTGCGAAGGGTTGGAATTGAAGCCGAGTGATATTGTCGTCAGAGCCTTCGATGGGTCGAAAAGAATGGTCCATGGAGAAGTTGAAATTCCTGTCAAGATAGGTACCGAGGTATTCAAATCCACTTTCTATGTAATGGACATCCGTCCATCATACTCCTGCCTGCTGGGTAGACCTTGGATACACCATGCTGGGGCAGTCACCTCCTCCTTGCACCAAATGCTGAAATATCCTGTAAAGGGAAAAATCATTACTGTCCATGGCGAGGAAGAGTACATGATTAGCCATTTAAATTCTTTCTGGTATGTGGAGGTCGAAGGGGAGTTCATTGAGACACCGCTTCAACATTTCGAAGAAGTACTCCCTCAGATAGCAGTGGCGAAGTTGGCAGCTGAGACACCAAGGCAGATGGCCAGGATGGCATCTCTGGAGGATGCAAGGGCTGCAGTTAAAGAAGGAAAGAATTCAGCGTGGGGGCAGTTACCCGATTTTCCGCATAAGGTTGATAAGCTTGGATTAGGTTTCACCACCGCTGGCCAGAAGGCCATGCGCCGGTCAAAGATTGAGAGAGCGCCAGTCAAGGTTTCTCCTTACCAAATCAACGCCCTGGAAGATGAAGACAAAGAAAGCAACTTTGAAGAGTGGATTCATCCGACTGTCAGAGGAGGGTTGAGCAATTGGGAGGCTAAAGACTTTGTCCCCGTCACTTTTATTCCTCAGTAATTTATCTATCAAACATTTTCTATTTTGGTCTGTAATATTTTACTTTCAAACAATCCGTACACTATCTTTCCACCTCCTGCCTTACCCGGGGCATGTAGGTCCACTTGTAAGGGTTTTGACTATCTTTCATATTCATATGCCATGTTTAATGATTCATTGGACGTTTTTCATTTGATAAACTGCTTGTGTTCATTATCTTTCCTTTTGCGTTTTTTTTTGTTGTTGTTTAAGGATGGCTATCCCTTACACACACCCACCACTCACCAATGCAGGTACCCATCCACTCCGGATTCCATGGGTGACTATCCTGCTGTATCTTTCAATAACTCGGAAGACCTGGTCAATCTAGCCGAGTATGAGGATGACGAAGGTTGTGAAGTACCCGGGGAACTAGCCAGACTCCTGCAACAAGAGGAAAGGGCCATCTTACCGCATGAAGAGTCGTTGGAAACTATTAACTTGGGAACCGAGGAGAATCGGAAGGAGGTACAAATGGGTGCCAATCTGGAACCAGAAGTCAAGAAACGCTTGGTACAGTTACTGAATGAGTATGTTGAAATCTTCGCTTGGTCCTATGAAGACATGCCAGGCCTAGACACCGACATCGTGGTTCACCGTCTCCCCACAAGAGAAGACTGTCCACCGATCAAGCAAAAAGTTCGCCGAATGAGGCCTGACATGTCCGAAAAAATCAAAGCAGAAGTGATGAAGCAGTTCAATGCTGGCTTTCTGGCTGTTACGTCCTATCCTCAATGGGTCGCTAACATTGTGCCAGTACCTAAGAAGGATGGCAAAGTCAGAATGTGTGTGGACTACAGGGATTTGAATAGGGCCAGCCCTAAGGATGATTTTCCGCTACCTCATATTGACATCCTGATTGACAATACAGCTCAGCATAAGGTGTTTTCTTTCATGGACGGATTCTCGGGCTACAATCAAATCAAAATGGCCCCCGAGGACATGGAGAAAACAACTTTTGTCACGCAATGGGGCACTTTCTGTTACAAAGTGATGCCGTTCGGGCTGAAGAACGCAGGAGCAACTTATCAACGCGCCATGGTAGCTCTATTTCATGACATGATACATCATGAGATTGAAGTTTACGTAGACGATATGATAGCTCGGTCACAAACAAAGGAAGAGCACCTTGAACATCTGGAAAAGCTGTTTGCCAGATTGAAAGAATACAAGCTCAGGCTGAATCCAAGTAAATGCACTTTTGGAGTTAGGTCCGGTAAACTCCTGGGATTCATTGTAAGCAACAAGGGCATTAAGGTCGATCCGGCAAAAGTAAAAGCAATACAAGAGATGCCTGCTCCTCGTACTGAAAAGGAAGTTAGAGGTTTCTTGGGGCGCATAAACTATATTGCCAGATTCATTTCACATCTGACTTCTACCTGTGAGCCAATTTTCAAACTCTTGAAGAAAGATCAGGTAATTGAATGGAACGACGACTGCCAAGCTGCTTTTGATAGAATCAAGGAATATTTGCTAGAACCTCCTATTCTGATGCCACCCGTCGAAGGAAGACCATTGATCATGTATTTGACCGTTTTGGACAACTCAATGGGGTGTGTTTTGGGCCAGCATGACAAGTCTGGTCGAAAAGAGCATGCTATTTATTACCTTAGCAAAAAGTTTACCGACTGTGAGACTCGCTACTCGCTGCTCGAGAAAACTTGCTGCGCTTTGGTATGGGCTGCTCGCCGACTAAGACAGTATATGTTGACTCATACTACCTTGTTGATATCCAAAATGGACCCTATCAAATATATCTTCGAAAAGCCCGCTTTATCTGGAAGGATAGCCAGATGGCAAATGATCTTGACCGAGTATGACATCCAGTACACCACCCAAAAAGCCATAAAAGGGAGTGTACTAGCTGACCATCTGGCTCATCAGGCTATCGAAGACTATCAACCCATGAGATTTGATTTCCCAGACGAGGACATCATGAATTTGGACAACATCAAAGGCGACAGACCGTATGACGGACCCGAAAAGGGATCCCGATGGACCCTGTACTTTGATGGTGCCTCAAATGCACTTGGAAACGGCATTGGTGCGGTACTTATCTCTCCGGAAGGATGCCACACTCCTTTCACGGCCCGACTTTGTTTCAGCTGCACAAACAATATGGCGGAGTATGAAGCCTGCATCTTTGGTCTCAAGGCTGCTATAGACTTGGGGATCAAATCTCTGATCGTATTCGGGGACTCGGCTTTGGTCATTAGCCAAATCAAAGGAGACTGGGATACCAAGCATCCTAATCTTATTCCATACAAAGAACATGTTCTGACATTGTTGCCTCACTTCGAGCAGATTACCTTCGAGCACTTTCCGCGAGAAGAGAATCAGCTAGCAGATGCTCTAGCCACAATGTCCTCCATGTTTAAACTCAACTGGGATAACGAGGCTCCCCAAATCACCATCAAGCGAATGGATGAACCCGCGCATTGTCACGAGATTAACACCGAAGAAGTAGTGGAACAACCTTGGTTCTATGAAATCAAAAGGTATCTCGAGACCCAAGATTATCCTGAAGGAGCTTCCGTGAATGACAAGAAGTTCTTAAGGAAATTCGCTGCTAAGTTCTTCCTGAGCAACGACATCCTTTACAAACGAAGCCATGATTGTGTATTACTCCGATGTGTTGATAAGGCTGAAGCAGAGTTAATCATGACTGATATACACAGCGGCACATTTGGCACTCACCTAAGCGGGCATACAATGGCTAAGAAGATCCTAAGGGCAGGCTATTATTGGTCTACCATGGAGGCTGATTGCCATCAACATTCCCGTACTTGTCACAAGTGTCAAGTCTATGCTGACAAAGTTCATGTCCCTCCGGTTCCTCTCAACGTCCTAACTGCTCCATGGCCCTTTGCAATGTGGGGCATTGATATGATTGGAGAGATCAAACCCACGGCTTCCAACGGACATCGCTTCATCCTGGTTGCCATTGACTACTTCACTAAATGGGTCGAAGCAGCTTCCTTCGCCTCCGTCACCAAAAATGTGGTTGCCCGCTTTATCAAGCAAAATCTCATATGTCGGTATGGTGTTCCAGACAGAATCATCACAGACAACGGTACAAATCTGAATAATACAATGATCACTGCATTATGCGAACAGTTCAAGATTTATCATCACAATTCATCTCCCTATAGACCAAATATGAACGGTGTTGTTGAAGCTGCGAACAAAAATATCAAGAAGATTATTCAGAAAATGACAGTCACTTACAAAGACTGGCATGAGATGTTACCATTTGCGCTGCATGGATACCGTACGACGATACGTACCTCAACTGGGGCAACCCCATTTTCTTTGGTTTATGGCATGGAAGCTGTTTTGCCTATGGAAGTTCAGATCCCGTCTCTAAGGATTATGAAGGACGCAGGTTTGAATGAAGATGATTGGATTCAGACCCGACTCGATCAACTCAATCTGATCGACGAAAAGCGACTTGCTGCTATATGCCATGGTCAGACGTATCAAAAACGGATGATCAAGGCCTTCAATAAGAAAGTCAGACGTCAAGTGTATCAAGTCGGAGATCTAGTAGTCAAGCGGATTATCTTGCCGCAAAGTGATCCCAGGGGCAAATGGACTCCTACATACGAAGGGCCATTTGTAATCAAGAGCGTATTTTCTGGTGGTGCGATGATTCTGACCACCATGGATGGCGACGATTTGCCACACCCTGCGAACGCAGACATAGTCAAAAGATACTACGCATAAAATAACCCGACAAGTCGAAAACCCGAAAGGGCGGCTTGGGCAAGAATGGGCATCCCGGTGGATCGAAAACCCGAAAGGGCGGTTCAGGCAAAAATTAGGGATAAAAACAAAAAAATCATACACCCGGCAAGTCGAAAACCCGAAAGGGCGGCTTGGGAAAAAAGGGGTTTCTCGGTGGATCGAAAACCCGAAAGGGCGATTCAGGCAAAAATTAGGGAATTAAAGCGTATGACTATGTCTCGTCGGATCACTTCAAAGACAATCTCTTCATCAACCGGTTCCAGGGTTCTGATCAATCCAGCCATCGTCGAACGAAGCATTGAATGGACAGAGGTTCAGAGTTGTGAAAGCTACAGCAGAATGGAATCCCATGGAATTATTTCACATAGCCATCTTTATTTTGTATAAATTTTTCAAATATTTACGACAAGATCCTCTTACTAGGATGATTGTCTCCTTTGTACACCATACTCAAAGAAAATCAATACGAATACTCTTCCCAAAAATTTGTGTCGTTTCCCTTTTTCCTTTTCTCTTGCACTATTTGTTTTATTTTGAGAAACGTCCAATGTTTTGTTAAATAGGCATTTGCATTTGAAACATGATCACTTCCTAATCGAACCCAAGGAAAAGGATTACTGATAGGATAAAAGTACAAACGAATATTTTGGCACCCTTTCAAAGGAAATCCCTCGGGATCTGTAATCCACGTCCCTGACAAACCTTGAGGTCTATCTCCAGCAGACCCTCGGAGCTTATCCCCCGTAAGGTTCTGAAAGGTATTCCCCGCAGAGTACGGACGTCCCTTCCAAGTTTTATTCAAAGTTATTCTCACAAAGGCTTATAACTGGGTTATCCTCAGCTAACCATCAGGGGAGGTCACGCTCGCCAGAATTCTTCCCATCCCCAGCGGAGTTCCTCAAAATTCCCCCAACAATAACTTATTAATACTATCCCCGGAGGAGTTTACCTTCGCAAATCCCCAGCCAAAGAATCTTCCAGAAATCATTTTTCCCTCAGATTTAAGCTTCAGTATCCCCAGCAGATCAAAAGCTTCAAATGGACAATCCCCAGCAAAGTCAGACTTTTAAATCTTCTCCCCACAGAGTTTTTAGAAGAAAAATCTTGCATTCCCCAGTAGAGTCTCCAGAGATACATCTCTCCCAGCTGAAGATTCTCAATCTGGCCTCCCCAGCATTAAGTCCACTAGTTTGGTACTCCCCAGTAGAAGACTTCAGGAATTCCCCAGAAGATTGGTATACAATCCAAGCTCCAAGTTCCCCAGCAAGGACCCAGGATTTATTTTCCCCCGACAGCAGTCAAGATACTTCTATCTTCCGATGTCCCGGATTCATCTATCCTATGCAAGACAGCTCTCCAGCTTACATGCACATCCATTTACATTCATAAAACCATGATATACATTGTATCATGCATCATAGCATTGCATCCAACTAACTCTTTGCCTTTTTCAGGTAAGATCAGTCGACAGACAAAAATCATTCAACTTCAAGATTTCTGAAAACAGTTCACGGGTTCTCCAAGTAAACGGATGCTAACCTATCACTTGTTCAGATTCTTCCCAAGACTTCTGAAAAAAGTTCATGGATTCTTCCCAAGTAACGGATGTTAATCTATCAGCTTGTTCAGATGCACCTTTGAATACAGAAGCTTCCCAACAACGGATGCTGCTTTATTGATGATTCAACTTCAAGATTTCTGAAAACAGTTCACGGGTTCTCCAAGTAAACGGATGCTAACCTATCACTTGTTCAGATTCTTCCCAAGACTTCTGAAAACAGTTCATGGATTCTTCCCAAGTAACGGATGTTAATCTATCAGCTTGTTCAGATGCACCTTTGAATACAGAAGCTTCCCAACAACGGATGCTGCTTTATTGATGATTCAACTTCAAGATTTCTGAAAACAGTTCACGGGTTCTCCAAGTAAACGGATGCTAACCTATCACTTGTTCAGATTCTTCCCAAGACTTCTGAAAAAAGTTCATGGATTCTTCCCAAGTAACGGATGTTAATCTATCAGCTTGTTCAGATGCACCTTTGAATACAGAAGCTTCCCAACAACGGATGCTGCTTTATTGATGATTCAACTTCAAGATTTCTGAAAACAGTTCACGGGTTCTCCAAGTAAACGGATGCTAACCTATCACTTGTTCAGATTCTTCCCAAGACTTCTGAAAACAGTTCATGGATTCTTCCCAAGTAACGGATGTTAATCTATCAACTTGTTTAGATGCGACTTCCTGAAAATGGCTTGCAGGTTCCTCCCAACCACGGATGTCAACCTATTGCCTGTTCAGACCCCAGTTCAGAAACGGTCTAAAGCTCGGACACTTTCCTAATGTTCCCTTCCAGATGGCATCTCTAAGCCCATCCCCGACAAGTTTCTGTCACTCTCCTAGATGGCATCGTTAAGCCCATCTCCAAATGGCATCTCTAAGCCCATTCCCACATCCAGTGCTTTGGTGAGTGCAAATTTCCGGGCACTCTAGTGTCCAATCTCCTTTTACCTTCAAGTCGCGAAAGGCAAACTTGCCAATCTAACTCTTCAGGTCCAAGAAGATTGAACAGGGGCAACTGTTGTACCCCAAAATTTGCCCTTGCATTTTGCTACAAACAATCTCAGCTTCAGACATTTCCTGACTTTTCAAACTGGCGCAAAAATCGGACAAACGGACTTTTCTTGACAATCAAGTGAAATTAGGGTTTGTACTGATGTTCAGGACCCTGATTGGTCTCGTACAGTTGGCTTAGGTTTGGGATGATTTTTGGTTCAATTTTGATCAGGCGAGCGTTATCTAGCATTTAATCAGAAATTAAGGTTTTATGGGCATATTTTCAGAAGATTTTAAATTCCACCGCACTTTGCAGTTTGTTCCAAGATTCGGGTTAAAATTCGCGTTATCTTAATTTAATCGGTAAATGAGGCAGTTGGTTTGAATTCACCAGTCAAAAGGGATATGTGCAATGTGGAGTTGCAATGCTTGATAAAAGAATCAGTAAAGAAAAAAGGGGGATTGCATCTGATTAAGTTTTTGTGTTCGAATAATGGATATGGCGAACTCATTTATTTTGATCATTGAAGGTTTAGTTGATTATTTATGATTCTAAGAATTAAAATATTTGAAGTTTAAACCTTCATTTCATTTTATTTCAAGGGACTATAAATAACAAATGAACAATTAAAGAAAAGGAATTGAAAGAAAATTAAATAGCAAATGAATTTTTATTTCACATTTAATAATTGTTACAATTGTTATTATTTGGATACTAATATCTATTACAAAGTATTTAAATAATAATAATGTACAAGAATTAAACTAAAAATAAAAATTCTATCCTATTTTCTAAATTCTTCATTCTCCACTTCATACCGGTGCTCCATTTCTTTATCTGCAAAAAGGAAGAGGAAGTCAGAAGACAGTTAATTAAAAGAGACAGTTAATTTGCTCATCATTAGGGGCCACTGACTGGGATCAGTTGCCCTCTCTGCAAATCACGGGATTTCTCCCGGTTCACAGAGAGGGAAAATTTTTTGTTCATGAAATGCAAATGCATAATTTCTAAAAATTCAAGACTGCATAAGAATCTCAATTTCCAATTCAAACTAAACTGAAAAAGTCCAATTCCAACTTTCTATCCAAAGCAAAAAGGAAATTGCTGTCAAAATGCCTAAGGATTACCCAAAGGTACACTTGCTGCAAAGTCAAAATGCCAAAATATCAAAGAAAGGCAAAGCTGTCAAAAGCAGAATAAGAATGCAGAGAAGTATATGCAAACAAGGTGATCTGTTTCATCATTTCCCAGCATAAGAGGGGGCCCCTTCAGAACCTTAGTACAAATAAAAATCATATAATAATTCTAAGCTGTACTTTAGGAGAGAAGAAAAAGAGATAAAGAGCATAGGCAAAGTTCAGGTTAGGCATAGGCAGTAGGACAGCAGAAAAGATATACAAAAAAGAAGACACAATTCAACATTGTTCAAAACTACACAGCATGGACAGTTACTAGAAATGGAAAAGATGCCAAGAAATTTTGTCAAACTACCCAGCAAGCGTGGATCAAAAGAAAAACCAAAGTTTGAAATATGGTTAGGCGCCAAAGGCCAATAAGCAAAAGGACGAAATAATGCAAGAAAAGAGACTGATTGAGCCAAGCACCAATATCACCCATATAACTCAGAACTGAACCAGTAGAGAAGAAGATAAGCTCATACCTGTCAAAAATACACAAGTTATCAAAACACAGTCAAAACCTCATACCAGTACCATAACCTGAAATACAACCTCAAGCTTCAAAAAAAAACTGATAACCTGCTAATGCCTTAACCCTACTGTCAAACACAAATCCATTAGCAATCAAACCTCATAAAAACCATAACCTGAAAACTGAGTTATCAAGCCAAGCTAACATACAAACTCAGAACACCCTGCCTCAACCTTCAAAAACACACAAAAACCTGATAAGAAAAACCAACTTACTGTCCATTAGCCTCAAAAAACCCAAAAGCTTGTGAACCAAATCACCATAACCTTAAACTGAACATCTCAAACCTTGCTAAGTCCCTGTCAAACGCATAACCAGAAACACAATGCCATAATCACAAAACATCAACCCTGCCCAAATACGAAACTCAGAAATACCAACAAACTGCCTGTCTAGCTCAAACATATCCAAACCAACCAAACAAGCATATAGCTGTTCGAGAGAAGAAGAAGAAAGGAGCAACTCAGGGACATAGAAGAAAATAATATTTCCATAGGCAACAACTGTTCAAAGAACATTCAAGACCAGTTCACAAGCATACAGCATCTCAAGCAAATACTCAAGCAACAATTCCAAGAACATACAGAACACAAAGGCAACACGAGAGAAGGAGAAGCATACAAATTCCCAAAGGCATCACAGTAAGAAGAAGAAGATAAAGAGGTGAATCAAAAAGAGCTTCTCAGTATACATCATCATCAAAGCCCTAAATATAGCAAAGGAACGAAAATACCAGGAAAGCGTCAAAAGCTCAACGTTTCGTCACATTTCTCTCCGCCCTTCCGGCCTCCTGAAGCATCACTCCACCTCTCCTCCATCTCCCAAACGAAGGTAGCCAATCTTTTCCCACTTCTCTTCTCCTTCACCTCATAATCATAAAAACTCAACTTAAAACTCAAATCAAAACATGCAATCTGTAAAAAGGGAAGAGATAAAGACATAACAATAAAAACTAACCTTGAATCAAAGGCGCTGAGTTTATGTTAGGGAGGGAAGAAAGGCGTTGGAATAATGTTGGTGGCCGGAGATAAGCGTTCAGGGAAGCGAGATGATCGGAGAAGACAAACTCAGCGAACGGCGCCGCTACTAACCCTAACCTTCGTTCATTACCAAACTGAAACATTTGCCTAACCCTAAATTCGTTTGCCTGAACCATGGGCCTGACCCGTTCCCAATTCCTCTAGAGCCCAACAGCATCACTAGTTTTTTTATAACAAACAACTAATCTCTTTCTTTTCTTTTACTAACTATATCTATTTCTACCTAGCATTTTTATCTTATAAATGGAAAATACTTTTTTCCTTTTATTTATTTTACTCTTTCATTTTTAGATATATTTTTGTACATACATATTATATTAAAAATTAATTTTGTACATATCATATAAATTAAATCTGAAAACATTTTCTTTTAATTAATACACATTTGTATATAAAATAACAAAATACTCTTTTTATACATAATTAAATTGAAACTTTTTTAATTAACATATACATTTGTGCATAACCATTTAAATACATTTTTCTAACATTGAAATTCATAAACATTTGGACTAAAATACTTTCCAATTAAAACTTAACATTTTAATCAAAACACTTCATTTTTCTTTTGTACATAATTAACATATAAATCAAAAATACATTTAAAAACATTTCTCTAGGTCAAACCCTAATACGATTCAACTTCATAATTCGCACTTGTATATAATTATACAATTCATATACATACACATCTCACATTTACACTTACACAATATATTGCCCTATACACATCTTATCTTATATTTATACATTCGATATTTACATTTTGATTGCGACATTCAATTTGGTTGTAAATACTATAAGTCTCATCCCCTTGTACATTTATACCCCCACTCCCGGACACTATCTTGTAATAGCGTAGGTTTTACATTCCGCAATTTACAGTTTTCAATTATACCATGGTTAGACCTAGGGTTTGAATGTATATAAAATCGAACGCTAGATAACCTAATACAAGACAAACGCATGTAATCAATACACAATCACACTTGCACCCTCTAGGGTAATCCCACATGATGCCTTCCAAAATGGGCCATGCTTGCACGTCGAGTATCTTTGGCAAAACAAAAGCAAATGATCACAAGTCCCTCAAAGTGTTGCCTAAATGGAATGATCATAGTCCCTTCGAAATAATTGCCAAAGACACTTGGCATCATTGCATTCATGGTCCATGCGATGACCCACGCCCGTCCCGAATAAACTTCCTAAATACAAGATTGCCTATCAATTTCAATGGTAGAACAAAATTGTCAAAGGGGTTAAAACACGACGAAAATCTTTGAGAAAGCTTTAGGGTAGATAAACTCTTAAGTACTTGTCAATTTGCAAAGAAAACACTTGCCTAATTTCAAAACCCACTTCACAAACACTTTCAAAAATCAAACTTTTCAAACCCTTGAAACATCTTTTTAAAAGATAAAACACCTTTTGTAAAACATTCGAGTAAAGAATTGTTACAAGGTTAGCCTAGCACAAGGCATCTTTTCAAAACATTTTTCAAAACAACCCACAAAGCACCATTTCATACAATTGAAAAACAAGGCAAAATTGATCTAAGCAAGTACCTAAGAGCCCATGGATAACCATGGATGAAAAGGGTGCTAATACCTTCCCTTTTCATAATCTACCCCCCGAACCCACGAAATATCTCAAAAGGTTTTTGCTGTGCTTTTTTTTAACCTTTCCTTTAGGATAAAATAAAAAGTCGGTGGCGACTCTTGCTCAACCGCACAAGTGCGAATACGAACGCAAAACACTAGTCAGTTCTCCCACCGTATCACACATACGAAAACTGTAATTAAAAAGCAATGAAACAGTATACCATAAAAGGTTTGAATCCCATTTGTTTTCCCCCCAAAACCACAACAAACCCATCTATAAATAATTTGCTCCATCACACGTTCAAGGGGCTGGCTGGTCTTTTGAGAGAGAAAATTATCAAAAGAGAGAAAAGAAAAACCGTGAAACCTTAGTAAAAATCCTGAATTCCCAAACAGAAAACCAAACCTTTGCTCTTCCCTTTGAATCAAAGAACTTGGCATTTTCTCTTCTGTTGCTCTTGCTGACTCCAGAACATTTGAAGGCATCAGTTCAAGTTCCAAGCACACGCTCCAGATTCAAGGTAAGTCTTTCTGACTTTGCATCTTCTCATTCTGAACATCATTAAATATGTAAATATCATAGTGTTGATGTTGTCCATATCATTACATAAGAAACAGTGGATCAGAACTTCTTGATTAAGGCTAGGCTCAAAACTAGGATTAAAAGTTCTATAAATTGTTATGCTTTTATCCTTCTAATTTGATATTTGTTAAGAACTGAATAAACTACTGATGTGCTGATTAATATGATGAAAAAATTGAAATGTAACATAGAACTTCTGTCTTTCTTTCACCATTTTAACACATAACTTCTAGGCTTTCTTACTGTTTTAACATATAGAACTTCTGATGCTCACTCACTGTTTTAGCACAACAAAAAACTTCTGAGTTCTCCATACACGTTAAACGCACAGAACTTCTAGGCTTTCTTACTATTAAACACACTGAACCTCTGATGCTTCCACTCGCTGTTTTAACACTCAAAATTTCTGATTTTTCACACGCTGACAACACACTGAATTTTTGATGTTCACTCACTATTTTAGCACAATACATAACTTCTAACTTTTGGCCCACTGCCTGAATACCACCCATAACCTCTTTTTCCTTTCCCTCTGATGTTTCTTGTAGGGATTTAGAGTGTATCAATTCAGAACATCTGATTCCACTAACGTTCCTTTCTGAGTCACCACACACATGGCTTCAGAACTTCTGATCCTTGTTGTTTTTGCTTGCAACAGCACGCTGTTTCTATCTTTCATTTATTTTCCTTTTTATCATTTTCAATATTAATTCCATTTTTTAAATTAATATAAAAAATACATAAACATATTTTCTTTTATTAATTAATTTATTTCTTTATCTTAATTCATTAAGACAAAAACTATTTTCTAAACAAGTTCTTTTTTCTCTCTTGCATTGTACATTTCAATATGGTTGTAATAGTTAAATATGATTTAAATTCTTGCAACCCCCATTTGTAAATATGTACCTGTTGTACCCCAAAATTTTCCCTCCCATATTTCTCCAAACATTTCAAGAAAGATCCTCAAGTTGCTCAAGAAGTCCAAGGATTGATCAGACAAACTCTCTCCTAAGGTAGTCTACCTCAAATTAGGGTTTCATGTTGCATCAAGATACTTGAGTCCAAGGGATACCATATGCTCACTATTGTCCTAACATGTTCTCAAGATCATCCATGTCAAGTTTCAAGCCTTGCAGAGGAAGTTTGCCCAGTCAATTGCTCAAAGGCCTGAAAATCGACTATGCTAGGGCAAAAGTCAACTGTGGCCCACATACAATCAAACTTCAAGATTTTTGGTCAACATCCTCATTTTCAAGTATTATTCATTATTTGATAAAGTTTTTATCATGATTCCTCAAGTATTACTCACAATTCATCAAAACCCAAAAGTTGCTAAATTAGGGTTTTGCATGAAAAGTCAACTCAACTTTGATCAAGCATAACTTTCTCATAATTTATGATAAATGATCCATCCAAAGCTCATTTTGAATAGGATTCAATGCCCTACAATTAATCTTCATCTCCCAAGATCAAAATATGCACTCACAAGAAGTTATGAATTTGGACATTATAGGTCATTTTGAAAAGGCAACAAAAAGACCTTTTTTGTCAAAGCTTCATACATGAACATGGAAGACTCAATTGAGATGATACCAAAAGGGTTACTTAGGGGATATCCTAAGATTTCTAAAAAGTCTAAGAACACCTTCAAAGAAACAAAATTGAAGAAGTTATGCATTGGTGAAGTTGACCTTTTTTGCAAAATTGCCAAAAGTCAAAAGTGCCTCAAATTGCATTTTTTTTGTCAAAAGGGCCTAACTTTTTGCACTTGTTTTGAGTTGGTAGCATGGTCCACGAGCCCTAGATCTTTCCAATTGTCTTTAACTTATTTTTTCTATTTATTTTGTTTTTTTATTTCAATTAAATCAATTTAAATCAAAGTAAATCATGAAAATATCCAAACCATTCAAACCTTAAGATTTGGTGCATATTTCAGGTCCCATATACAACTAGCAAGTGAATCAAATCGTGCAAGACATAGGTGTGCATAAAAAGATTAATTTTGACCTATTTTGGAAAGATTTTCAAGTGAATCAAATCAAGATCAAAAGTTATAATTGATAAAGATTGAGAGCACAATTGTAACCCTAATTCAATCAGTGGTATATAGTGGACGATTGCCGACAAAAAGCACAATGTTTTAAGGCGTGGAGAAGATGAACCAAACTTGAAAAAATCACCAAAAAGTGTTGACTTGATTTCATACTTCCAGGCGTTTTCAAGAACCCCTAGCCATCTCATTCGCTTCCTGGGATTGCAAGGAAGCTATACCAATTGAAAGCAAGCGTGCTAGTGCCCAGAATCCGGTTCCACGACCCCCACGGTTTGCCATTATTTTCATAATCGAATCTTGTTATTCTTGCATATTTATCATTTTTCAATAGCATATTCTGAATCCCTAACATGTTTGCAAGCTTGTGGTGGTAATCAATTGCATTTTCGTTGACTATATCAGAATCCACCATTTCTAGGGTTCTTGGTCTTGTTTTAGGGTCTTTTTATACATGCAAAATTGGTCCACAAGAAGGGCACCATAATGCTCAGCAGGACAAGGCGATTCAATTCATGGCATTAGATTTAATTTTTTATGCCTGTGTTTGATTTTGAGATATGCAGGGTTTCTAGTGACGGATTTGTGTCCGTAGGTAAAAGTCTCTAACTTTTAACAACGGAGAGAGGAAGGAGATGACATGCGTGGCACTCTCCCATTCGACCATTTAAATTCTGGCACGCATGTTTTTGTTGGTCTCCCACTAACTTGCATTATTATATATTATCAATTATTATTATTTTGTATACAACAAAAGCACGCAGGTCAGTTGGTGGCAAGACAGTTGGAAAAAGCTACAGGACCTGGGTTCGAATCCCAGGTCCCCCATGTACTTCATATTACTTTTATTTTCATAATCAGGCGCGCATGCAAGAGTGAGGTCCACCATGAGTCCTCAAGGCTCAACCACTAAGATCTCCAAGAGGCCAGATCTGAAGGCCATTACATGAGGGTCCACCAAAAGCCTTGGTCAATGCACAACATGGGAACATGGAAGTCAACGTGGGTCAGTTTGTTTTGGGCCCAGAAGCTACTATCCACACCCCCAAAATTACTTACAAGCAGGCCCAATTTTCTTTTTCCTTTTCTTTTATATTTATTTATTTAATTTATTTAATTATTTTTACTAACATAAAAATTAATTCTTTTTATAAAAAAAATCATAAAAATAATTTTCACCCAAATTAGATTTAGGTTTTATTTTTAATCAAAAAAATTAATTTAATTAGTTTATTTAATTTATTAGGTAACTTTAATTCCTTTTGTAAATAAATTAAAAACAATTAGAAAATTAGGGTTTTAGTTCAATTTAATTTCTATTTTCTTTTTCTTAAAAATAACCAAAAACACAAATATAGATCAAATTCAATATTTTTCTTAATTTAATTTAATTGGTAATTAGGTTCATATTTAATTTAAAACCTTTTATGTTTCTTAAAATAATCAAAAACACCAAAAAATACTTTTTCTTTCAATTAGGTTAGACGGGGTCAAAACCCTAATTTCCTTTCTTTCTCTATTTGCACGCGCTTTATTTATTTTTTACAATATTGATGTAATTGCTCATGGGATGTAATAGATTAATTAGGACCTTTTAGTTTATTTATCGTTTTTGCTGGTTTTATGGCTATGTAATTAATACCCTAAGCCTTGTAATAGCGTAGCTTTACTTTCCGCATTTGAATTTCCGCAAAATATTAATTGTTAGATGTATGATAATAGGGTTGCATGACAAGAATGTATGCTAAATCTAAAATGGTTAGCAAGCCCTAAATGTGCAAAAATAATAACTTGAAATTGAATCACTCACACATGGTTACTTATAGGGTATACTCTCACTTCGGTTGCCTTCGGTAAATGATCATTAAGTATAGGGTATTTTAGTGGCCGCTCTCTTGTTTAAACAAAGATCAAAGTCCCGTTCGGAAAAATTGCCTCGGAAAGGTTGCCTCGGATATGTTGCCTCGAATATTGATCTTATGACATTAGAGTTATTACTAAGACGTCCTAACATTGCTTTAGTAATCGTACGTCCCTTTCGAATTGACCCTTAAAAACTCCAACGACGGTGCTACCTACTCACTAATAGTGGGATAGCACTGCCTAAAGGAAACCAGAACAGAAACATTCTCTTTTTCGAGTAGGTAGATTAGTTCTTAAGTACTTGCTCAAATAAACAAACTTTTTCACACTTACACTCTTTTCAAACAAAGTTTTCAAAATGACTTCATAACACTATTGAAGACAGAAGCAAAGGTTAAAACGAAGTAAAACAAAGACCTAAGAGCCCGTGGAAAACCACTGATAGAAAGGGTGTTAATACTTTCCCTTTCTATAATCTACCCCCCGTACTCAAAATCTCAAAAAAGGAATTTTTTATGTGCTTTTTTCCTTTCCAGTTGGATAAAATAAAAGTCGGTGGCAACTCTTGCTTACAGCGACATTTTGCAAACACAAACGCAAAATGCAAACCAACATTTCAAATAGTCTGGTTCTGGCCACCGTATCACAGAACCGGCGACTCTACTGGGGAGATAATAAGTGGGGTATACCTTAGGATTAGTTCATCATGAATTGCTTCTCTTGTTTGATTTGGTTGCTTTACTGTTAAAGGGTTTTGTATTGGGAGTTACTATAGATCCTAACCCGGATCTGGGGAACACCTTTTAGGTAAGTAGCAATAAACTGTGAGGGAACTGTATGGCATAGACCGATACGGTTGAAGCAGTAGCTACGTTGATGTGGCACATTGGTTGGTACCGGTATCCCTTGTGGATAAACGAGGAGAATACAGAGCTGCTATATGGGTCGTTAAGCATCAACTGACCTTAGAACCTATAATTGACCAACTTGGCCATAGGAAGTAGTGAGATAGCCGGTCTTGGTGTAAAGCTGGGAACTGGTTGATAGTCGATGCTACAATCATTGAGACCATACTCTCGAGATTGTTCCAGCCGCAAGAAAAGATTGCGTGAGCTGAAACCATGACCGATGTAGGATGGTCAGTGATATTGAGAACCTCTAGAACCCGATTACTATTGCTAGGACAGGTTGAAACCAACTGTACTTCAAGAGGGTAATACCTAGACTCCATGCAAGCCTGAAACTTAAGGGCTATTGTGTGACTTGTTTGCCTTTACCATGTCTGTTATCTGCTATACTTGTTGTGTGTTTTATCATGACATCATGCATCATAACATAGCATGTATACTTCATTATACTAACCATTTCAAAGACCGAGGGGATTTATCTTTGTCCTGTTTTGCAGATTATGGCTTCCATGCGCAGACACACCATCCGAGTTAACTTTGTGCAAATACCTGCTCAACTCAAAGATTTAGCCTCGAGAGTCTTTGATACTTCCTCATTCATTAGAAGATATGGTCAGTTTCTTAGTTTGGTTACCTCCAAGTTTGATGAGCAAATGATGAGTGTGCTTTTCCAGTTCTTCGATCCAGTGCATCATTGCTTCACCTTCCCGGATTATTATCTAGTTCCTACTTTGGAGGAGTTTTCTCATTTACTAGGTATATCCATCCTCGAGCAGATGCCCTTCACAGGTTTGGAAGAGGCTCCTAGACCAGAGGACATTGCTTCAGCCTTACATTTGACACGGGCTGATGTAATATCCAATTGGGAGACGCGAAGCGGGGTTAAAGGTTTCATAGCCAAGTTTCTGATAGATCAAGCTCAACTATTCTGGGACAATTTGGAATTTCAGGATTTTGAAGACATCTTGGCTCTCCTTATCTATGGGTTGGTTCTCTTTCCGAATCCAGATTCCTTCATAGATGTGAACGCGGTTAAAATCTTCTTGTCTCGCAATCCTGTACCTACCCTCTTGGGTGATATTTTGCATGCCCTCTATACTTGTACGGCGCGTAGAAGAGGGACCCTCATGTGTTGCATGCCGCTGTTGGCGAGGTGGTTTATTTCGCACATCCACAAGTCCGTGTTGAAGAATGAGGAAGGGTTAGGATGGTCTTATAGGATAATATCCCTTGCCCATACGGACATTCTTTGGAGTTCTAAGGATATGGAAGGTGTTGCTATCATTGATCAATGTGGGGAATACCCTAATGTCCCGTTGCTTGGAATTAGAGGGGTAATAACCTACATTCCTTGCTTGGTTTTACGACAGTTTGGTCGTGCTTGGAGAGACGGTCCTCATGAGTTACTTCTTGCAAACATTGTCTTTGACTATAAAAAGGACGTTGAAGAGCATCACCGGAGGTTTATACGAGCCTGGGGCATGGTGAACAGGTCTGAACCTCACGAGCTAGGACCAAATACTTCTCCCCCTATGCAACCTTACCTCCAGTGGGTCCGAGCTCGGGCTCAAAAGCTTGGGATGCCTTATGAAGCTGTGTTTCCAGTGATTGTGGAGCATACTAATGAAGAAGGTGTTCCTTATACAGTCCTTTATCCCTACATGCCTACTGATCTTGGGGCATTAAAGAGATCCTGGATTCAGCTAAAAGAGGAGAGGGATACCTACAGGGAGAAGTATCATGAGCAAGAGAGGAAGATCTTGAAGCTTACAAGGCAACTTGATAATGAAAGGATGATCAACGACTACGTCGACACGAAGGGAAAGCGACCATGGGATTTCTGATTTTTGCTTTTTTCTAGCTTAGATTTGTTTTCAGTTTATTTCTTTTGTAACGCCTTAAAGGCATTATTAAACATCTTACAAGTTTGAATCTAATAAAGTTTGTTTATTTCTTGGTTTGCAAATTTAAATCTCCCAAAGTATTTGAAATCATTTCATACGCATTCCATTATGATGCACCTCATTACATGTATCATTACAGGTTTCTCATCTTCTTCGCTGTTTATTTCAGTACAACATGTCTTCTAAAATACCTATCGATCAAACCATCAAGGATCTTCAAGCACAGAATGCTCAATTCAAAGAAATGTTCTTGAACCTGGCTAAAGGTCAAGAAGATTTGAAGACTCTCATCCTAAAGGAGAAGAAGAAAATGAAGAAGAAGGTGGTTCTGCTGAATATGGGTCACAAATTTGGGAATAGGTTGAGACAAGAAGCTGATTTGTCTCATTCATCTAAAGGAGGAGAGAATCAGGAGGAAAAAAAGGGTCCTAGTCTTGTGGTCTCTGATAACGACACTGATTTTGATGAAGAATAGTATCCTCCTGCTGAGGATAGGTACAAGCAACTCGAAGACCGTCTGAGTACAATGGAGATTCAGAAGATACCTGGTTTGGACTTCGGAGATTTGGGACTGGCATCTGGGGTGGTGATCCCTCACAAGTTTAAAGCTCCTGTTTTTGCTAAATACGATGGGGTATCCTGCCCAAAGCTCCATCTCCGCTCATACGTCATAAAAATCCAACCCTATACTGCTGATAGAAATCTATGGGTTCATTTCTTTCAAGATAGTCTGTCAGGGACTCAACTTGAATGGTTTTATCAATTGGAAGGAGCTAATGTTTGCAACTGGGAGGACCTTGATGCTGTTTTTTACAAGCAATACCAGTATAACGCCGACCTTGCTCCCACGAGTACTCAGCTTCAGGGTATGTCTATGGGTGCAGGAAAAGGCTTTAAGGACTATGCTCAGAAGTGGAGAGATCTGGATGGAAGATTCCAACCCTCTCTGTCTGATAGGGAGTTGGTGGATATGTTTATTGGGACTTTGTCTGGTCCATTTTTCAATCACTTGATCGGCAGTTCATCATCTGGGTTCACTGAATTGATTTTGACCGGGGAGAGAGTAGAAGCTGGTATCAGAAGTGGCAAGATACAGAAAGGTGCTTCATCAAGTACAGAAAAGAAGCCTTTCAGGAAAGAAGCTAGTGCAGTTTACAGCTCGAGGAGCCAAAACCGACTAGAACGCCGCCAAACAGTTAATGCGATATTAATATCAAGACCCACCGTTGCCCCACAACGCAACAATCAGAAAAGAGTAGAGAGACCGCAAAGACAGTATACTCGGCTCAGTATGACCTTATCTCAAATTCTACCGCAATTGTTGAAGACTAACCTGGTAACTCTGATGGAGGCCCCGAAGAATTCAGCAACACCTCTCCGCTGTATAATCCGAACGCCCGCTGCGCCTATCACTCCGATAGCCCAGGGTATGATACCAACAACTACTGGGCCTTGAGGAATAAGGTGCAAGATTTAATTGAAGCTAAAGAAATTGAGTTTGACGCACCGGAAAAGCCTAATGTCATGACTGCTCCTATGCCCAAGCATGGAGTAAATGTTGTGGACGATGATTCATTTGTGACCTCTGTGGAAGACATTTCTACTCCGTTGATGATAGTAAAGAAGAACCTATTATTGGCTGGTTTATTTCCGGGTTGTGGCGAAGGTTGCCACCTATGTTGAATCCATCCAGCTGGTTACCATTTATTGAAATCAGGTGTTCAATGCCTGATGGATAGCAAAGAGATCCTATTCGAGAAAACTTTGATTCTATTGATTCCTGTTGAATATGTTTCCATCATAACCATTCCCGCCAATCCTTCCAAGGCTTCCTCGAGAAAGCCTGTTAGGATTACATCCGTTCCAAGAGTTGCTCCATTAATCATTATTATTCCTGGTCCTATCCCATACACTTCGGATAAGGCTGTCCCGTGGCACTATGGGGCCGATGTGTATTATCATGGGATCAAACAAGACTTGAAGGTTGAAGAAGCTGATGCTGATGTCAGCAGTATTGTCGGGGCTAGCAAGTCACCCAAAGCGGAAGACTCTTCTCTCCTGAGTTTTCCCCTCCGACCGTTCAAAAGCCTGTCGCCATTCCATATGCTAGTACATCGGCTACTGTCCCAGTACATATTCCAATTATCACCCCTATCACCGAGTCATATGACGCTCGGGACAAAGAGATCACAGGAGAGCCTGCCCAGACGGAGACACCTAAGAAGATTGTTCTAGAAACCTCTAGGCAAGAGATAGAGGAAATTCTGAAGATTATCAAGAAGAGTGACTACAACATAGTCGAGCACCTGGGCAGACCCCGTCGTAGATCTCCATGTTATCCTTATTGTTGTGCTCGGAAGCCCATGCAAAGACTTTAATTGCTTTCCTTAAAACTGCGCATGTGCCACGGGAAACATCTGCTGATCAATTCAAGGACTGTGTGGCTAGTTTGACCACTGACAACGGGTTGGGTTTCTCCGACGAAGATCTGACTGCCAAGGGAAGAAATCATAATGATGCTCTGCACGTCTCGATCGAGTGCAGGGGCACTACTCTGGCCCACGTACTGGTGGATACTGGGTCCTCATTGAATGTTTTACCCAAGAAAGCATTAGATCGGCTGGACTAGGAAGGGTTGGTTCTGAAGCCGAGTAATATTATGGTTAGGGCCTTTGGTGGGCCCAAAAGGATGGTGCACGGGGAGGTGGATGTCCCTGTTAAAGTTGGCTCTCAGACTTTTGCATCTACGTTCTATGTGATAGATATCCGACCATCTTATTCTTGTTTGTTGGGTCGCCCGTGGATTCATAAAGCTGGGGCAGTGACTTCCACGCTCCATCAGATGTTAAAATATCCAGTAAAGGGGAAGATTGTTACAATACGAGGAGAAGAGGAGTACATGGTAAGTCATCTTAATTCTTTTGGCTATGTGGAGATGGATGGAGAGTTCATCGAAACCCCGTGTCAGAACTTTGAAGAGGTCCCCCAGACTCTGGCATCGACTGAAGTTGCTATTGAAGAACCTTCGATAAAGATGGTTTCCCTCAAGGATGCCCGGGCTGTAATAGAAAAAGGTGGGTGTGCAAATTGGGGTCAACTCCCTGACTTTGCACACAAATCTGACAAGTTTGGTTTGGGCTTTACTGCAGAGGCTCAAAGGGCTTCTCGGCGCGCGCGGATTGGAAGACCTCCCCCGCACATCAGTAATCCAGGAGTGAATGCAATTGAAGACGACGAAGAAGAGTCAGAGTTCGAAAGCTGGATTTACCCGACTACCAACGGCAGATTAAACAATTGGACGGCGAAGGACTTCGTGCCCGTTTCTTTTATTACACAGTAATAGACTTTTGTTTTGAAATTTGTAACAAAAAATTTGAGACTTTACAGCCCGGTGCCTTGCCCGAGGCACCTTGGCTTTGTTTGTGAGGGCTTATTATTTGTCATTTTCATATATCATTAATAAAGCATTGGACGTTTTCTTGCATTACAAATTTTGCGCTCCTTGTTTTTCTTTTCTATCTTGCACTTTATCAAAATAACTATTGTATTACACACACTCACATATCATAATGCAGATCCACATCCACTCTGGATCCCACTGATAACGACTCTGCTACTACCAGTTATGACTTTGAAAATACGATCAACTAAGACGAGGACGAAGCAGAGGATGTTTGCGAAGTGCCTGGGGAACTTGCTAGACTGTTACTACAGGAAGAGAGGGCCATACAGCCCCATGAAGAGCCAGTGGAATCAGTGAATCTGGGTATAAAGGAAGACAAGAAAGAGGTCAAGATCGGTGCAAATCTGGAGCCTAGCGTCAAGCAACGGTTGATACAGATGCTACGCGACTATGTTGAGATCTTTGCTTGGTCTTATGAAGATATGTCTGGGTTGGATATCGACATTGTGGTTCACCGCTTGCCAACCAAAGAAGACTGTCCTCCAGTAAAGCAGAAAGTTCGCCGCATGCGCCCAGAGATGTCTGAGAAAATCAAAGCTGAGGTCATGAAGCAATTTGATGTCGGTTTTCTAGCTGTCACTTCTTACCCACAGCGGGTTGCCAACGTGGTTCCAGTGCCCAAGAAAGATGGTAAGGTACGAATGTGTGTGGACTATAGGGATCTGAATAGGGCAAGCCCCAAGGATGATTTTCCACTCCTTCACATCGATGTTCTGGTCGATAACACCGCGCAACATAAGATCTTCTCCTTTATGGATGGTTTTTCTGGTTACAATCAGATTAAGATGGCTCCCGAGGACATGGAGAAGACAACCTTCGTTACGCAGTGGGGCACCTTATGTTACAGGGTAATGCCTTTCGGGTTGAAGAATGCTGAGGCAACTTATCAGCGTGCCATGGTCGCTTTGTTCCATGACATGATTCACCATGAGATTGAGGTGTACGTTGATGACATGATTGCAAGGTCCCAAATTGAAGAAGAACATCTTGACCATCTCCAGGAACTGTTTGACAGGTTGAAGATGTACAAACTAAGGTTGAACCCGAACAAGTGCACCTTCGGGGTAAGATCTGGTAAGCTGCTAGGTTTCGTCGTTAGTGATAAAGGCATTCAGGTGGATCCTGCCAAGGTAAAGGCAATACAGGAAATGCCAACTCCCTGAATGGAAAAAGAAGTCAGAGGCTTTCTGGGACGTCTGAATTACATTTCCCGATTCATTTCACACCTGTCTGCTACTTGTGAGCCAATCTTCAAGCTGCTGAAGAAAGATCAAGTGGTAAAATGGAATGATGAATGCCAGGTTGCTTTCGAAAGGATCAAGGAATATCTCCAAGAGCCACCTATTTTGATGACTCCAGTCGAAGGAAGACCTTTGATCTTATACTTGACAGTACTCGACAATTTGATGGGGTGTGTGCTGGGGCAGCATGACAAGTCTAGCCGAAAAGAGCATGCTATTTACTACCTTAGCAAAAAGTTTACCGACTGTGAGACCCGATACTCACTACTCGAGAAAACTTGCTGCGCTTTGGCATGGGCTGCTCGCTGGCTGAGACAGTATATGCTGACTCACACCACTCTATTGATATCAATGATGGACCCAATCAAGTATATCTTCGAAACGCCTGCTTTGTCCGGAAGAATAGCGAGATGGCAGATGATCTTAACTGAGTATGACATCCAATACACAACCCAAAAAGCAATCAAGGGGAGTGTGTTGGTAGATCATTTGGCGCATCAAGTCGTGGATTATTACCAGTCTATGAATTTCGAGTTTCCAGATGAGAACATCATATTGGTGACTGACTGTGAAAAACCTGGACCGGATGAAGGACCTGAGGAGGGATCCCGATGGTCTATGTATTTTGATGGAGCTTCGAACGCGTTGGGTAATGGCATTGGCACCGTGATCATATCTCCTGAAGGCTGTCATACTCTGTTCACCGCCCGGTTATGTTTTAACTGTACCAACAATACGGCAGAGTATGAAGCGTGCATCATGGGTCTTCGAGCAGGTATTGACCTTAGGATTAAGTTCTTGAATGTATTCGGAGATTCCACTCTAGTGACCAGTCATATCAAAGGCGAGTGGGATACGAAGCATCCAAATCTTATTCCTTACAAAGAGTATGTATTGACGTTGCTTCCACACTTTGAGGAGATAACCTTTGAACATTTCCCTAGGGAGGAGAATCAGTTAGCGGAAGCCCTAGCTACTATGTCTTCTATGTTCAAGGTCAGGTGGGACAATGAAGCTCCCCAAATTACCATTGAAAGGTTGGACGAACCCGCACATTGCTGTGACATTGAGGCTGAAGAGGTAGCAGATAAACCTTGGTTTCATGAGGTAAAGAGGTATCTTGAGGCTCAGGAGTACCCCGAGGGTGCATCTGTTAATGATAAGAAGTTTCTGAGGAGATTCGCTGCAAAATTCTTCATCAGCAATGGCATCCTTTACAAGCATAATCATGATTCAACCTTACTGTGATGTGTGGATAAAAGCGAGGCAGAAAAGATTATGGCAGAATTACATGAAGGTACTTTTGGAACTCATTCCAGTGGACATACCATGGAAAAGAAAATCCTACGGGTGGGATACTATTAGTCTACTATGGAAGCCGATTGTTATCAACACTCTCGGACCTGTCATAAGTGCCAAGTCTATGCTGATAAGGTGCATATACCTCCAGTTCCTCTGAACGTCTTGACAGCTCCTTGGCCTTTTGCAATGTGGGGCATTGATATGATTGGTTAGATCAGACCTACTGCGTCCAATGGGCATCGTTTCATTTTGGTGGCTATTGATTACTTTACAAAGTGGGTTAAAGCAGCTTCCTTTGCTACAGTAACCAAGAACGTC
Source organism: Vicia faba (assembly GCA_948472305.1). Lineage (NCBI taxonomy): Eukaryota > Viridiplantae > Streptophyta > Magnoliopsida > Fabales > Fabaceae > Vicia > Vicia faba. The sequence goes on along the minus strand of OX451739.1, from coordinate 1,631,518,760 downwards.
GTGGTGCGGTTTATTCGGCACAATCTGATATGTCGATATGGTGTACCAAAGAGGATCATTACGAAAAACGGTACAAATCTCAACAATACGATGATCACTGAGATCTGCAAGCAGTTCAAGATACAACATCACAACTCTTCTCCTTACCGGCCGAAGATGAATGGGGCTGTTGAAGCAGCTAATAAGAACATCAAGAAAATTGTGCAGAAGATGACGGTGACATACAAAGATTGGCACGAGATGTTACCATTCGTTCTTCATGGGTACCAAACCTCAGCGCGGACTTCAACAGGGGCAACACCCTACTCTTTGGTGTATGGCATGGAAGAAGTCTTACCTATTGAGGTCCAGATACCTTCTCTTCGGATTATGAAGGATGCAGGTTTGAGCGAGGATGATTGGATCCAGACCCGGCTTGATCAGCTAGACTTAATCGATGAAAAGAGACTTACTGATATTTGTCATGGTCAGCCGTATCAAAAGCGAATGATCAAGGAATTTAACAAGAAAGTTAGACGACACGAATATCAAGTCGGGGATCTCGTGATCAAGCGCATCATACTGCCGCAAGGTGATCCCAGGGGCAAATGGACCCCCACTTACGAAAGGCCATTTATGGTTAAGAACATTTTCTCAGGAGGAGCTATGTGTTGTACCCCAAAATTTGCCCTCCCATATTCTTCAAGATTTGTCAAGATCAAGCTTCAAAATCTCCCAAGGGTTGCACAGTCCAATTGCCTCCTAACAGTCAAAAATTAGGGTTTTGGTTATGGCAAAGAAGTTGAAGTTTCCAAGGGCCCAATCAAGTCTCACATGCCTATAAACATTGTCAAGCATCCATATGCCAAGTTTCAAGACTCACAGCACCAAATTGCAAAGGGTCAAAACCCTCGGACGTCCTAATTTTAATTCTTTTCACGCATTATTTCTTTCAATTATTATGTAACTGCTTTCCGGATGTAATAGTAATTAGGTTTACCGCATTTATTTACTTTCCGCATCTTTTATCAAAAACGGGTCTTTGTATTTTGGCGATGTATAGACCCGCGCCTTGTAATAGCGTAGCTTTTAGCTTTCCGCATTTAATTTTCCGCACCTTTAAATTCTAAATTGCATGAAAGAATGAATGGCTAATTAAAAACAAAGCGTAGCTCACCATAACATGTTCAAAGATAATTGCTAAACTGAAAACAACACACAGATTCACACACCACTTCTAGGGTACGCCTCACTGTTGCCTTACCTTCGAAACGTGGTCGTCAAGTATAGGACGTTTTAGTAAGTCCTTATGTCCATGATCCAGTTGCCTCGAAACGGTTGCCTCGGATTAAAAAAGGATCAATGGCATAAGGGTAGCTTCTAAGGTGTCCTACTGTTACTCTGGTGACCACACTGTCCCTACAAACGAATTGACCCGAACACCTCCAACGGTGGTGCTACCTACCTCTCAATGGTGGGATGGCACTACCTTAAGGACATTTACACAGCCTAATTCCTTAGGGTAGGTAGATGACTCATAGATACTTGCTCTAAAAAACAAATCAAAACTCTTTTCACACCGACACTTTCAAAAAAGCTTTCAAAACAATTTTTCAAACACTCTTGAGGACTGATACAAGAGTCGATCTGAAATCTTTAAAACGAAACTTTTTCAAACCCACTCACACTTGAAAAGCAAACAAACACTTTTGAAAATACAATGAGCAAGTATTTAAGAGCCCATGGATAACCATGGATAGAAAGGATGCTAACACCTTCCCTTTCTATAAATCTACCTCCCGAACCGAGAAACTATCTCATAAGGAATTTTGCTGTGCTTTTGTCCTGTCCATGTTGGAGAAAATAAAAGACGGTGGCGACTCTTACTTACCGCGACATTTCGCGAACCAGCGTTAAACAGTCAGTTCCAGATCCACCGATCACACTATGATTCTAACCACCATGGATGGTGACGACCTTCCTCACCCCGTCAATGCAGACATAGTGAAAAAATACTACGCCTAATAAAAGACCCGCTAGGTTGACTGACCTAGGCAAAAATAAGGGCTTCCCGGCGAACCAAAAGGGTTCTGGCAAAAGTAAGGGATGAAAATGAAAATTTGTACACCCGGCAAGTCGAAAACCTGAAAAGGCGGCTTGGGAAAAAAAGGGTATCCCGGTGGACTGAAAACCCGAAAGGGAGGTCCAGGAAAAAATTAGGGATCAAAGCGTAACACTATGTCTCATTGGATCATCTTGCAACCAGACTTCGGTATCGACTATCAAGCTCAGACGACACTAATCAATCTGATCTACCTTCTACCAAGTAGCAAAGTGATGAGACGCTTGAAGATATAAAGGCAATAGAAGAGTTGGAACCCAATGGGATTGTTCACATAGCTGTTTTTCTTTGTTTTACACAAATTGTATAATTTCTATCATTCGGAGGCATTCTCTTACTAGGACGTCAGCCTCTTGTACAAAAACGCCTATTTACAGGCCAACTTCAAAATCAATACAATTCATTTTCACAAAGAAATTTCAAATTTCGAATGGTTCATTTTTTATATATGCATTTGACAATAATTACTGCTCATAAATATTTGCATGCGAAACAAAAGACGATTACTCGTAATATCAGGAACAGGGGCAAACAAGAAATGTCCAAACCTTACAGTTGCTCTGTCCACCAGGTATAGGGATAAACCTAGCTGGAGAATACGACTAAAGGTACATTCACTCCCCGCAGAGCAAAAGGTATCTAAAAACATTGATTCTCCCCAAGCAGAGTTTATCTATCACCATCACTAGAAGATTATCCCCAGTGGAGTTTATTTCTTCCACAAGCAGAAACTCAATCCCCGACAGGTTTTATTATCGCCAGCAACAGTAATTCATCCCCAGCCGAGGTTTTCCTCCAAATCAACAGATCCTATAGCAGAGCATCTCTTCCCCACATAGTCATTTTCTCGTCAGTTTATTCTCCAGCAGGATTATTCTCATAACCATCTTCGGTCATTATCCCCAGCAAGAACGAAGAATTCAACTCTTTTTCTCCAGCAGCAATCCGGGATTTATTTTCCCCAGCTAGAGATTATCATAAAAACATTGCATATCCATACATCATGACATATGCATAAGCATCATACAACCTAGTCTCATTTATTTTGAGAACATCATTGCTTGATACATGTCATGCATTACATACAACTAATCCTTTACCTTTCAGGAAAAATACAAACAAATTCTCACAAAGTTCAAGCTATGAAGCCTGGATCCGACCGAATAATATCTTGATTTCTACATCATATTGTGAAGTCCGGAGAACGACTGGATAATAGTATCAAACACCATGAAGCCTGGAATCAACCAGATAGTGGTTTATCTTTAAGCTATGAAGCCCAGATTCGACCAGATAATAGTTTAATCCCCAGCAAGCCGTGAAGCCCGGATTACGACTGGATAACAGCTCAGCAAGTTACTGTAAAGCCTGGATTACGACCAGATAGCAGTGTGAGACACCATGAAGCCTAGATTCGACCAGATAATGGTATGTCATAAACACAAGCAGTGAAGCCCGGATTACGACCGGATAACAGCTCAGCAAGTTATTGTGAAGCCTGGATTACGACCAAATATCAATACAAGTTACTGTGAAGCCTAGATTATGACCAGATAGTAGCCAAAGACACCGCGAAGCCTGGATTACGACCAGATAGTGGTATATCTTTAACACAAGTTATGAAGCCCGGATTCGACCGGATAGTATCTTGATTTTCTCCATGAAGCCTGGATTCGACCAGATAGTGGTATGAGACATCGTGAAGCCTGGATTACGACCAGATAAGCGGTAAGAGACACTGAAGCCTGGATTACGACTAGATAACAATGAGGGACACTGTGAAGCTTAGATTACGACCAAATAGCAGTTTACCCGGCCAATTACTAGTAAGCCCGGATTCGACCGGATATTAGTAGGACTAAAAATCAAATGGAAGCCCGGAGGCGACTGAATAACCACTTGATTTCTTCTGAAGCCTGGATTACGACCATATAAGAAGTAAGGTATTGTGAAGCCTGGATTACGTCCAGATAGCAGTACAGGACACCATGAAGCCTGGATTCGACCAGATAATGGTATAAAGCATCGTGAAGCCTGGATTACGACCAGATAACAATAAAATGATTGAAGCCTGGATTACAACCAGATAACAGTACAAGACACTACGAAGCTTGGATTTCGACCAAATAACAGTTTACCTGGACAGTTACTAAGAAGCCCAGAGTCGAACGAATATTAGTATGCCCTAAGTTCAAGTTGAAGCCCGGATGCGATCGAATAACAACTTAATTCCTTCTGAAGCCTGGATTACGACCAGATAAGAATCGAGAAATTGCGAAGCCTGGATATGGTGAGCCTTTGACCCTTTAAGAAGGACTCTCAACAACATGCAGTTCCTTCAATCGAGCTATCGGATCCCAACTCTAACAATTTTCTTGTTTACCCCGCGATATCCTTGAAAACATTGCATGCATACATACATATCATTGCATTACAGGTGTCCCTTTTATAGGCTGCTTACCTTCTTCGCTGTTTATTTCAGCCGATCGTCATGAATCCTGAATCATCTACTGAGCAATCCATCAAGGCTCTCCAGGCTCAGAACGCCCAGTTCTAAGAGTTGATCATGAGTTTGGCCCAGGGGCAACAAGATCTAAAGACTCTGCTCTCGAAGAAGAAGAAGAAGAAGAAGAAGAGGACGGTGTTGTTCAACCCGAGACGCAAATCTGGGAATGGGTCACAAAATGAAGTTGAGCTGACTACCCCGTCTGTTGGGAAAGACAGTCCCCAAGAAAGGGAGGTTCCTAGTCCAGTGGTCTCCGACAACGAGACCGATTACAATGGTGAGCATGACCCTCCAGTTGAGGATAGGTATAAACAGTTGGAAGACCGGCTAAGTGCTATGGAGATACAGAAAGTGCCCGGCCTGGACTTCGAAGATCTAGGTCTGTCTTATGGGGTAGTAATCCCACACAAGTTCAAGGCACCTGCTTTTGCAAAATATGACGGGGCTTCCTATCCTAAGCTGCATCTCAGGTCTTACACAAGGAGGATCCAGCCCTACACGGCTGACAAGAATTTGTGGATTCACTTCTTTCAGGATAGTCTGTCGGGAACTCAACTCGACTGGTTCAATCAACTGAATGGAGCCAACATCCGCAGCTGGGAGGACTTGGCCACTGCATTCTACAAGCAGTACCAGTACAATGCTGACCTCGCTCCTACACGTACCCAACTCCAAGGTATGTCGCTAGGATCAAGAGAAGGTTTTAAGGAGTACGCCCAAAAGTGGAGAGACCTTGATGGAAGGGTGCAACCACCTCTGACTGATCGTGAACTTGTGGACCTGTTCTTGGGGACCCTGTCTGGTCCATTCTACAACCATCTGATTGGGAATTCTTCAGCTGGGTTCACAGATCTGATCTTGACCGGGGAGAGAATTGAAGCTGGTATAAAATCAGGAAAGATTCAAGAAGTTGCACCTGCTGATGCTCAGAAAAAGCCCCACAGTGGGAAGAAAGAGTCCAATGCTATACATGGTAAAAAGGGTCGTCATGATGTAGGGGCAATCCAGATCTCTGATCCCGCGCCTGTTCAACAAAGAAAGAGCAATAGGCGTAGGATAAAGTATCAAGATAGGAAGTATACTGACATCAGCATGCCTTTGTCTCAGGCACTACAACAATTGCTGAAGGAGAAACTGATCACACTAAAGGATCCTCCCCAAAATCCTGATACTTCCTCTCCCAAATACAACCCGGGTGCGAGATGTGCCTACCATTCTGACAGTCCCGGACATGACACCGACGACTGTTGGACCTTGAAGAACAAGATCCAGGATTTGATTGACGCCAAGGAGGTCAAGTTTGAACACTGATCCTACACCAAGTCATCGAGAATATCTTTTGTTCATTCGAATGTTCAAGTTGTATTTTTCTTTGATCGTTCAAACATTTTATTCATGTCAAACTTTGTTATTTCATTAATGCATTACACGTGTCTGTTTTGAAGTAATTATGTTTACTATGCTTAAAATTGTTTTCATATTTTTGTGATGTTCAACGCTCGGTTAACAATTCTAAGCCTCTTGAGGGAGGATGACGAAAACGATACCACGATCTCTACAATATGCTTTTGAACGGACCCCGCTGATGAGGTACAGGCATTGTTTCAATTCCTAAACACTGGAGTAATAAGGAAGATAATCCCTCGTCAACCCCTTTGAGCCAAAGAAGTAGGAGTTTTTCTTTTCGAAAATTAAAACCCTTAATCATAACCTGGGGCAGGGTAGTTCTCTCAGTTGATCCAAGTGCACAACAAATGGCACCAAAGGAGTCCTTTCAAAGCAAAAGATAGTGATGGTTCCGAATAATCATAAGGATAGGCAGTCATTACCAAAATCAAAAAGCCCATTAAGTCAAAACCTATGAAGGAGACTTACAAAACTGGGGCATCCCGCTGACTGTAATCACAAAAGAAACAGTTCAGGCAAAAAACAGGGATAACGAAATCAAAAAAAAAAGGGAAAGAAGTCACACAAACCCTCAATAACAAAAAGGAATGACTTCCTATTCAAAATAAACTATCAACATCCGAACCATCACGAGAATATCAGGACAAAAACTCAAATAAGGTCTAACGCACGATCAGCTGAGTTTAGGATTGAAGAACATCACGAAGAACGGGTGGGTACAAATAAAATTTGAGCCTTTATCCTTTGTTTCTTAAACCGTGAACCAGGCCACGTTACAACCCTTAAAAGTCCTAGCTGAAGCATGGGTTAGTTCGAAAGCATACTGTTACGAAAGGTATCCTGACTCCTTAAGGCCTACGGTAAATACGGAGTTGACATCACGTTTTACAAACATTCACTTGTTTTAGGAAAAAGAATGCATTTTCAAAATCTTCAAGACAAACATAAGCTTTGCATTTTTGATATAACATTGTTTGCATATAACTATTTGTTTGAACAGCAGGAAAATTCGCACGATGAATACCTAGTGAACAAAAGCACTTCCAATCAAGGGGCATACGTGATTATTGCCCATCATCTGGGGCAATTCAGTCAAGATTCGGAGAATCTCTCAAAATGCCAAGATAGCCAGGGGCAAACCTCCATCTGGATCACTTGGGGCATTGGACGATCAAACGAAGATCTTCTGGTATGGCGACACAACGCTACAACAGGGGCACCTCCCTACATCCTGAGAGCGTGGACATAGTCGAAAAAATACTACGCATAATCAAAGACCCACTAGGTTGACACACCTAGGCAAAAATAAAGGCTTCTCGGCGAACCAAAAGGGTTCGGGCAAAATAAGGGATGAAAATGAAAAATCTGTACACCCGACAAGTCGAAAACCTGAAAAGGCAGCTTGGGAAAAAATGGGTATCCCGGTGGACTGAAAACCTGAAAGGGAGGTCCAGGCAAAAATTAGGGATCAGAGTGTACAACTATGTCCTGTCATCTCGTCACTTGCCTACCAGAAGAAGATTTGTCAAATCGGCAGTCATCAAGCACCTCCACAGGTATCTTCCTCTCCCACATCAGAAACAGGGGCAATAATGAGTTGTCTAAGCGATCTAATTGCTCTGTCCACCAAGGTACAAAGGTAGGTTCGGTTGAAAAACATGACCAAGATATCTTAATTCCCCAGAGAGTGAGCCAGCAAGTCAGCGATACTCTCCCCAAGCAGAGTTAGTCCACTATCAACCTCAAGGAAGTTGGATTATCCCCCGCGGATCTCAACATTCCCCAGCGGAGTATACAAACATTCTTAACAAGCATCCTTGGCAGTCTTGATCTAAGATTGTTCCCCGGCGGAATACCAGACATTCGGTGGAGCCACTTCCCCAGTACATCTCAAAAAATTTCCCCAGGAGAGTCCAGTCCAAAAGTTTCCCCAGGAAAGTGGAATCCATATCCCCAGCAGGTCTTAAAGCTTATCCCCAGTAGATTCTGGAAGCTTGTCATCCGCATAGTACGAACGCTCCCCCGGCTTTATTCAAAGTTTATTTCCCCACCAGGATATAACTGGGTTATCCTCAGCCAATTGCCACGGAAAGATCGTCCTCGGCGAAGTCTTCCTATCCCCAGCGGAGTTCATCACATCATTATCAACAAAAACCTTTTGAAGCTCCAGACTCGATTCCTGTAACTTGCCAGGGTGTGTCTGAAGAGTTCGAGGATCCGATGCCTGTATCTTGCTAGGGTGTATCCGTTGACGACTAACAGTACCAGATCAGATTCCTGTATCTTGCCAGGGTGTGTCTGAAGAGTTTGAGGATCCGATGCCTGTATCTTGCCAGGGTGTATCCGTTGACGACTAACAGTACCAGATCAGATTCCTGTATCTTGCCAGGGTGCGTCTGAAGAGTTTGAGGATCCGATGCCTGTATCTTGCCAGGGTGTATCCGTTGAAGACTAACAGTACCATATCAGATTCCTGTATCTTTCCAGGGTGCGTCTGAAGAGTTTGAGGATCCGATGCCTGTATCTTGCCAGGGTGTATCCGTTGACGACTAACAGTACCAGATCAGATTCCTGTATCTTGCCAGGGTGTGTCTGAAGAGTTCGAGGATCCGATGCCTGTATCTTGCCAGGGTGTATCCGTTGAAGACTAACAGTACCAGATCAGATTCATGTATCTTGCCAGGGTGTGTCTGAAGAGTTCGAGGATCCGATGCCTGTATCTTTCCAGGGTGTATCCGTTGACGACTAACAGTACCAGATCAGATTCCTGTATCTTGCCAGGGTGTATCCGTTGACGACTAACAGTACCAGATCAGATTCCTGTATCTTGCCAGGGTGCGTCTGAAAGGTTCCCTCATCGTCTCGTTGAGGTAGTAATCATCCAAAGGTTCTCTCATCGTCCCTTTGAGATAGTAATCATCCAAGGTTCTCTCATCGTCCCGTTGAGGTAGTAACCATCCCTGAGTCATTCATCACCTTTTGAAGCTCCAGACTCGATTCCTGTATCTCGCCAGGGCACGTCTGAAGAGTTTGAAGATCCGATTCCTGTATCCAGCCAGGGCGCGTCTATATAAAGAATTTTAAGGTCAACTCCTGTAACAGGCTAGGTAATTATCTTTCTTTTTCAGGTACGCAAGTTCTCGCTAAGGAAACTCTTACGCGATCGACACCCAGATGGCATCTATAAGCCCATCTACCTATCCATCACCTCTCAACATGGCATCTGTAAGCCCATTCCCCGCATCATACTGCTGACATTCTACTGTGTGAGCGCAAATTTCTGGGCACTCTAGTGTTCAATCATCTTCTACCCTCGGATTACGAAAGGCACGCCAGCCAATCTACATCCTCAGGTCTAAGAAGATTGAACAGGGGCAACTGTTGTACCCCAAAATTTTCCCTCCCATATTCTTCAAGATTTGTCAAGATCAAGCTTCAAAATCTCCCAAGGGTTGCACAGTCCAATTGCCTCCTAACAGTCAAAAATTAGGGTTTTGGTTCTGGCAAAGAAGTTGAAGTTTCCAAGGGCCCAATCAAGTCTCACATGCCTATAAACATTGTCAAGCATCCATATGCCAAGTTTCAAGCCTCACAGCACCAAATTGCAAAGGGTCAAAACCCTCGGACGTCCTAATTTTAATTCTTTTCACGCATTATTTCTTTCAATTATTATGTAACTGCTTTCCGGATGTAATAGTAATTAGGTTTACCGCATTTATTTACTTTCCGCGTCTTTTATCAAAAACGGGTCTTTGTATTTTGGCGATGTATAGACCCGCGCCTTGTAATAGCGTAGCTTTTAGCTTTCCGAATTTAATTTTCCGCACCTTTAAATTCTAAATTGCATGAAAGAATGAATGGCTAATTAAAAACAAAGCGTAGCTCACCATAACATGTTCAAAGATAATTGCTAAACTGAAAACAACACACAGATTCACACACCACTTCTAGGGTACGCCTCACTGTTGCCTTACCTTCGAAACGTGGTCGTCAAGTATAGGACGTTTTAGTAAGTCCTTATGTCCATGATCCAGTTGCCTCGAAACGGTTGCCTCAGATTAAAAAAGGATCAATGGCATAAGGGTAGCTTCTAAGGTGTCCTACTGTTACTCTGGTGACCACACTGTCCCTACAAACGAATTGACCCGAACACCTCCAACGGTGGTGCTACCTACCTCTCAATGGTGGGATGGCACTACCTTAAGGACATTTACACAGCCTAATTCCTTAGGGTAGGTAGATGAATCATAGATACTTGCTCTAAAAAACAAATCAAAACTCTTTTCACACTGACACTTTCAAAAAAGCTTTCAAAACAATTTTTCAAACACTCTTGAGGACTGATACAAGAGTCGATCTGAAATCTTTAAAACGAAACCTTTTCAAACCCACTCACACTTGAAAAGCAAACAAACACTTTTAAAAACACAATGAGCAAGTATCTAAGAGCCCATGGATAACCATGGATAGAAAGGGTGCTAACACCTTCCCTTTCTATAAATCTACCTCCCGAACCGAGAAACTATCTCATAAGGAATTTTGCTGTGCTTTTGTCCTGTCCATGTTGGAGAAAATAAAAGACGGTGGCGACTCTTGCTTACCGCGACATTTCGCGAACCAGCGTTAAACAGTCAGTTCCAGATCCACCGATCATACTATGATTCTAACCACCATGGATGGTGACGACCTTCCTCACCCCGTCAATGCAGACATAGTGAAAAAATACTACGCCTAATAAAAGACCCGCTAGGTTGACTGGCCTAGGCAAAAATAAGGGCTTCCCGGCGAACCAAAAGGGTTCGGGCAAAAGTAAGGGATGAAAATGAAAATTTGTACACCCGGCAAGTCGAAAACCTGAAAAGGCGGCTTGGGCAAAAAAGGGTATCCCGGTGGACTGAAAACCCGAAAGGGAGGTCCAGGAAAAAATTAGGGATCAAAGCGTAACACTATGTCTCATTGGATCATCTTGCAACCAGACTTCGGTATCGACTATCAAGCTCAGACGACACTAATCAATCTGATCTACCTTCTACCAAGTAGCAAAGTGATGAGACGCTTGAAGATATAAAGGCAATAGAAGAGTTGGAACCCAATGGGATTGTTCACATAGCTGTTTTTCTTTGTTTTACACAAATTGTATAATTTCTATCATTCGGAGGCATTCTCTTACTAGGACGTCAACCTCTTGTACAAAAACGCCTATTTACAGGCCAACTTCAAAATCAATACAATTCATTTTCACAAAGAAATTTCAAATTTCCAATGGTTCATTTTTTATATATGCATTTGACAATAATTACTGCTCATAAATATTTGCATGCGAAACAAAAGACGATTACTCGTAATATCAGGAACAGGGGCAAACAAGAAATGTCCAAACCTTACAGTTGCTCTGTCCACCAGGTATAGGGATAAACCTAGCTGGAGAATACGACTAAAGGTACATTCACTCCCCGCAGAGCAAAAGGTATCTAAAAACATTGATTCTCCCCAAGCAGAGTTTATCTATCACCATCACTAGAAGATTATCCCCAGTGGAGTTTATTTCTTCCACAAGCAGAAACTCAATCCCCGACAGGTTTTATTATCGCCAGCAACAGTAATTCATCCCCAGCCGAGGTTTTCCTCCAAATCAACAGATCCTATAGCAGAGTATCTCTTCCCCACATAGTCATTTTCTCGTCAGTTTATTCTCCAGCAGGATTATTCTCACAACCATCTTCGGTCATTATCCCCAGCAAGAACGAAGAATTCAACTCTTTTTCTCCAGCAGCAATCCAGGATTTATTTTCCCCAGCTAGAGATTATCATAAAAACATTGCATATCCATACATCATGACATATGCATAAGCATCATACAACCTAGTCTCATTTATTTTGAGAACATCATTGCTTGATACATGTCATGCATTACATACAACTAATCCTTTACCTTTCAGGAAAAATACAAACAAATTCTCACAAAGTTCAAGCTATGAAGCATGGATCCGACCGAATAATATCTTGATTTCTACATCATATTGTGAAGCCCGGAGAACGACTGGATAACAGTATCAAACACCATGAAGCCTGGAATCAACCAGATAGTGGTTTATCTTTAAGCTATGAAGCCCGGATTCGACCAGATAATAGTTTAATCCCCAGCAAGCCGTGAAGCCCGGATTACAACCGGATAACAGCTCAGCAAGTTACTGTAAAGCCTGGATTACGACCAGATAGCAGTGTGAGACACCATGAAGCCTAGATTCGACCAGATAATGGTATGTCATAAACACAAGCAGTGAAGCCCGAATTACGACCGGATAACAGCTCAGCAAGTTATTGTGAAGCCTGGATTACGACCAAATATCAATACAAGTTACTGTGAAGCCTAGATTATGACCAGATAGTAGCCAAAGACACCGCGAAGCCTGGATTACGACCAAATAGTGGTATATCTTTAACAAAAGTTATGAAGCCCGGATTCGACCGGATATTATCTTGATTTTCTCCATGAAGCCTGGATTCGACCAGATAGTGGTATGAGACATCGTGAAGCCTGGATTACGACCAGATAAGCGGTAAGAGACACTAAAGCCTGGATTACGACTAGATAACAATGAGGGACACTGTGAAGCTTGGATTACGACCAAATAGCAGTTTACCCGGCCAATTACTAGTAAGCCCAGATTCGACCGGATATTAGTAGGACTAAAAATCAAATGGAAGCCCGAAGGCGACTGAATAACAACTTGATTTCTTCTGAAGCCTGGATTACGACCATATAAGAAGTAAGGTATTGTGAAGCCTGGATTACGACCAGATAGCAGTACAGGACACCATGAAGCCTGGATTCGACCAGATAATGGTATAAAGCATCATGAAGCCTGGATTACGACCAGATAGCAATAAAATGATTGAAGCCTGGATTACAACCAGATAACAGTACAAGACACTACGAAGCTTGGATTTCGACCAAATAACAGTTTACCTGGATAGTTACTAAGAAGCCCAGAGTCGAACGAATATTAGTATGCCCTAAGTTCAAGTTGAAGCCCGGATGCGATTGAATAACAACTTAATTCCTTCTGAAGCCTAGATTACGACCAGATAAGAATCGAGAAATTGCGAAGCCTGGATCACAACCAGATAGCAAGTTTAATCTCATCTCCCTAGTAAGTCACTGTAAAGCCTGGATTACGACCAGATAGCAGTTGGTCTTATCACTATGAAGCCTGGATTACGACCAGATAGTAGTTCATTTTCACCTCTTCGACTAAAAGACGATTCCCCAGTAGAATAACGGATGACCGAAGCTCCTAAAATTATATTTCTCACAAGCAGAGATCAGCATTCCCCAGCGTAGTCTTCCTCAACAACAGGTATACTGACTCTTGCTAAGGAATCTCTTAGGAGATCGACGCTCCTTCAGATGGCATCTTTAAGCCCATCTCCCATCATCAATTTCCAAATGGCATATGTAAGCCCATTCCCGACATCACAAGACAAATACCACTTCATGCGAGTGCAAATTTCTGGGCACTCTAGTGTTCAATCATCTTCCACCTTCGGATCACGAAAGGCAAGCAAGCCAATCTACATCCTCAGGTTTAAGAAGATTAAACAGGGGCAGATGTTGTACCCCAAAATTTTACCTCCCATATTTCTCCAAACATTTCAAGAAAGATCCTCAAGTTGCTCAAGAAGTTCAAGGGTTTATCAGACAAACTCTCTCCTAAGACAGTCTACCTCAAATTAGGGTTTCATGTTGCATTAAGATACTTGAGTACAAGGGATCCCAGATGCTCACTATTGTCCTAACTTGTTCTCAAGATCATCCATGTCAAGTTTTAAGCCTTGCAGAGGAAGTTTGCTCAGTCAATTGCTCAAAGGCCTGAAAATCGACTGTGCTAGGGCAAAAGTCAAATGTGGCTCACATACAGTCAAACTTCAATATTTTTGGTCAAAATCCTCATTTTGAAGTATTATTCATCATTTGATAAAGGTTTGATCATGATTCCTCAAGGATTGCTCACAATTCATCAAAACCCAAAAGTTGCTAAATTAGGGTTTTGCATGAAAAGTCAACTCAACTTTGACCAAGCATAACTTTCTCATAATTTATGAGAAATGACCCATCCAAAGCTCATTTTTAAGAGGATGCAATTCCCTACAATTCATCTTCATCTCCCAAGATCAAAATATGCACTCACAAGAAGTTATGATTTAGACATTATAGGTCATTTTGAAAAGTCAACAAAAACACCTTTTTTTGTCAAAGCTTCATACATGAAAATGGAAGACTCAATTGATATGAGACCATAAGGGTTACTTAGGGGATATCCTAAGATTTCTAAAAAGTCTAAGAAAACCTTCAAAGAGTCAAAATTGAAGAAGTTATGCATTGGTGAAGTTGACCTTTTTTGCAAAATTGCCAAAAGTCAAAAGTGCCTCAAATTGCAATTTTTGTCAAATGGGCCTAACTTTTTGCACTTGTTTTGAGTTGGTAGTATGGTTCACGAGCCCTAGCTCTTTCCACTTGTCTTTATCTTATTTTTTCTATTTATTTTTATTTTTTATTTCAATTAAATCAATTAAAATCAAAGTAAATCATGAAAATATCCAAACCATTCAAACCTTAAGATTTGATGCATATTTCAGGTCCCATATACAGCTAGCAAGTGAATCAAATCGTGCAAGGCATAGGTGTGCATAAAAAGATTGATTTTGGCCTATTTTGGAAAGATTTACAAGTGAATCAAATCAAGATCAAGTCATAATTGATAAAGATTGAGAGCACAATTGTAACCCTAATTCAATCAGTGGTATATAGTGGACGATTGCCGATAAAAAGAACAAGGTTTTGAGGCGTGGAGAAGATGAACCAAACTTGAAAAAATCACCAAAAAGTGCTGACTTGATTTCATACTTCCAGGCGTTTTCAAGTTCCCCTAGCCATCTCATTCGCTTCCTGAGATTGCAAGGAAGCTATACCAATCGAAAGCAAGTGTGCTAGTGCCCAGAATCCGGTTCCACGACCCCCACGGTTTGCCATTATTTTCATAATCTAATCTTGTTATTCTTGCATATTTATCATGTTTCAATAGCATATTCTGAATCCCTAACATGTTTGCAAGCTTGTGGTGGTAATCAATTGCATTTTCGTTGACTATATCAGAATCCACCATTGCTAGGGTTCTTGGTCTTGTTTTTGGGTCTTTTTATACAGGCAAAATTGGTCCACAAGAAGGGCACCATAATGCTCAGCAGGCCAAGGTGATTCGATTCATGGCATTAGATTTCATTTTTTATGCTTGTGTGTGATTTTGAGATATGCAGGGTTTCTAGTGACAGATTTGTGTCCGTAGGTAAAAGTCTCTAACTTTTACCAACGGAGAGAGGAAGGAGATGACATGCGTTGAACTCACCCAATCGACCATTTGAATTCTGGCGCGCATGTTTTTGTTGATCTCCCACTAACTTGCATTATTATATATTATCAATTATTATTATTTTGTATACAACAAAAGCACGCAGCTCAGTTGGTGGCAGGGCAGTTGGAAAAAGCTACAGGACATGGGTTCGAATCCCAAGTCCCCCATGTACTTCATATTATTTTTATTTGCATAATCAGGCGCGCATGCAAGAGTGAGGTCCACCATGAGTCCTCAAGGCTCAACCACTAAGATCTCCAGGAGGCCAGATCTGAAGGCCATTACATGAGGGTCCACCAAAAGCCTTGGTCAATGCACATCATGGGAACATGGAAGTCAACATGGGTCAGTTCGTTTTGGGCCCAGAAGCTACTATCCACGCCCCTAAAATTACTTACAAGCAGGTCCAATTTTCTTTTTCCTTTTCTTTTATATTTCTTTATTTAATTTATTTAATTATTTTTACTAACATAAAATTTAATTATTTTTATCAAAAAAATCATAAAAATAATTTTCACCCAAATTAGATTTAGGTTTTATTTTTAATCAAAAAAATTAATTTAATTAGTTTATTTAATTTATTAGGTAACTTTAATTCCTTTTGTAAATAAATTAAAAACAATTAGAAAATTAGGGTTTTAGTTCAATTTAATTTCTATTTTCTTTTTCTTAAAAATAACCAAAAACACAAAAATAGGTCAAATTCAATATTTTTCTTAATTTAATTGGTAATTAGGTTCATATTTAATTTAAAACCTTTTTATTTTTCTTAAAATAATCAAAAACACCAAAAAATACTTTTTCTTTCAATTAGGTTAGACGGGATCAAAACCCTAATTTCCTTTCGTTCTCTATTCGCGCTCGCTTTATTTATTTTTTACAATATTGATGTAATTTCTCATAGGATGTAATAGATTAAGTAGTACCTTTTCGTTTATTTATCGTTTTTGCGGGTTTTTTGGCTATGTAATTAATACCCGAAGCCTTGTAATAGCGTAGCTTTACTTTCCGCATTTTAATTTCCGCAAAATATTAACTGTTAGATGTATGATAAAAGGGTTGCATGACAAGAATGTATGCTAAATTTAAAACGGTTAGCAAACCCTAAATGTGCAAAGATAATAACTTGAAATTGAATCACTCGCACATGCGCACTCCTAGGGTATACTCTCACTTCGGTTGCCTTCGGTAAACGATCATTAAGTATAGGGTATTTTAGTGGTCCCTCTCTTGTCTAAACAAAGATCAAAGTCCTGTTCAGAAAAATTGCCCTGGAAAGGTTGCCTCGGATATGTTGCCTCGAATATTGATATTAAGACATTAGAGTTATTACTAAGACGTCCTAACATTGTTTTAGTGATCGTACGTGCCTGTCGATTTGACCCTTAAAAACTCCAACGACGGTGCTACCTACTCACTAATAGTGGGATAGACTGTCTAGAGGAAACAAAAACAGAAACATTCTCTTTTTCGAGTAGGTAGATTAGTTCTTAAGTACTTGCTCAAATAAATAAACTTTTTCACACTTACACTCTTTTCAAACAAAGTTTTCAAAACGACTTCGTAACACTATTGAAGACAGAAGCAAAGGTTAAAACGAAGTAAACTAAATACTTTTTTTCAAATCAAACACACACAAGCAATTTTAAAAATGATGAGCAAGTACCTAAGAGCCTGTGGAAAACCACGGATAGAAAGAGTGCTAATACCTTCCCTTTCTATAATCTACCCCCCGTACTCAAAATTTTGAAAAAAGGAATTTTTCTGTGCTTTTTTCCTTTCCAGTTGGATAAAATAAAAGTCGGTGGCGACTCTTGCTTACCGCGACATTTTGAAAACACAAACGCAAAACGCAAACCAGCATTTCAAATAGTCCGGTTCTGGCCACTGTATCACAGTACCCCCCATCCTTAAAATATTATAATAGCGTAGGATTTTTATATTTCCGCAATTTAACGATTTTCCAAATATAAAATGCTAGTAATTAAGATATGTATGGAAAGATATGAAATCAACGAATAGATCACCTTAATCAAGACTAAAATGCATGCAATCAAACACACTTGCACACTAGCACCCTTAGGGTAATCCCACCTTGTTGCCTATCGGAAAAAATAGTCATGTCCCTCAAACATGGGCGTTTTAGCTAAAGACCCTCGATAAAAGATCGTAGTCCCTCGATAACCCTCGATGTTGCCTTCGATAAACGATCTAGTCCGTAACACGACATTGCTAAAATGTTCTATAGGTTGCCTTCTATGACTATACAAACGTCCCACACTCGTCCCTTCACATCCAACGATGGGGCTTCTTACCAAATCAATGGTAAGATAGAAACATCTAAAAGAAGAGGAAAAGAACATCTAAGACCTTTTGAGTAGGTAGATTCGCTCCTAGTTGCTCGCTTGATCACAACAAAAACGTTTTTATACACCAACATATCTCTTTGAACTATTTTTCAAAACCAACACTTTGTACGCATTCTTATAGAGACGAGAATCATTACAAAGTCACATTTTAAAAATACTTTCAAAACCCACATCACAAAGCACATTTCAAAATAAAAGCAAGTGATCTAGCAAGTAACTAAGAGCCCATGGAAAACCATGGATGAAAAGGGTGATAATACCTTCCCTTTTCATAATCTACCCCCCGAACTCAAGAAAACATCTCTAAAGGTCTTTCATGTGATTTTTCACCTTTCCTTATTGGATAAAAGAAAAGTCGGTGGTGACTCTTGCTATCTGCAACTTGCGATCAAACGCAAAACAAAAAGTCAGTTCTCCCACCGTATCACAGAGGTCCAGGCAAAAGTTAGGGATTAAATCGTATCAAGAAGGAATCAACAGACAACTGTCATACCCCAAATTTTGACCTAAGATACCACCTCCCATCTGCATTATTACATAGCAAGCGTTCACAAGCGATTCAACTTTTTTGTCAATTCTCGAGTCAGATTTCAAAAATTCATAACTTCTTCAAATTTCGACAATTTTTTAGTGGTTCTTTCACATATGATTCTCCTCTGCAACAACTACAACTTTTCTTTACAAGTCAAGAGATGATTATGCTTTGAAAATCCACCAAAAAATAGAAACGTGAGAAATTGTTGTGAATTTAGTGAAATTTAACTGGTTTTTGTCCGACTTTATTAAATCATGTATTTTTACACTTTTACTCGTCATTCCTTTTATTCTTATTTTCATAAAAAGAAAATCCTCAAAATATATTTAGTTCATATCAGTTTTTACTTTATCCAAAATATAAAAAAAATGTTTAGTTTTGTTAGTTTCATTTAATTTTATATTTTTATTGATAATTCAAAAAATTTTCAAAATACATATAAGTTCTTTTGCTTTTTTACATTTTTTGAGTATGTAAGTCTACTTTGTGTTTCTTTAGTTGCAATTCAAAAATTTGAAAATATATGGTTTGATTTTTCATTTATTTTTATTTCTTTTATGATTAATTTTGGTGTAAATTTTGATTATAATTCCATTTGAAATATTTTTAAGTTGAATTATTAATAGAATTAAAACCAATTTTAATATCTCTTTTATTTCACTTTTGTATTTTTCAGTTTAGTTTTTACTAACAGTTTGTTATTATTGTTATTATTAATATTATGACTATTATGCTATATAAATCTGTCCTTATGCTGCCAAACCTGCGCAAGTAATGCCAAGAAAACGGTTACATAATCTCTGCTGCCCAATTTCCACAACCAAAAACCAGCACACCAGTCCAAAATCTGCACTATGTCAAGACAAACACTACACCAAAATAGGAGGGCAAGAAACTGCATCAAAAAGTGTCGAAAACAGGGTATTCCATATGTTCAAACTCACCAAATCTTCCCTCCCAAAACCTCATTCTTTCACTATAAAAACAGGCAGATATCAATCGAAAGAGGGGGGAGCAAAAAAAATATATAGTTCACAAAGAGAAAAAACATAAACTGTAACATCTCTTCCTCATTCCACCATCATAAAACACTCACAAGATCCATGGCTTGCAACTTATGCGATTTACACCGATAACCGCTAACTTCTTTTAATCATGGCTTCAATCTTCCTTATTCAACCTTTTATATAACCATACAACATAAACAACCCTCACACCACAAGCTCAAACCTTCGAACTTACAAAAACACAAATTTGCAAAGCTGCAAGTTATTAACTTGCCAAAGCCTGCCTCCTCCAAACAACAAATCCAGAACTGCATCCACCTGCCTAAAACCAGTAAAAAACCTGCAAGTCTCAAACTTGCACAACCACAAACTGTAAACAGAACCAAACCTTTTAGCCTGCACCATTTCGAACCAAGCTCCAATCATACCAGTAAACTCAACAACACCAACATTTTCGAGTCAGTTTATGGAAGCAGAAGGAATTAAAAGAGTATCTTACCTCATCTCTGGATTTCTTTATTATTTCATCATCAAAAATCGAAATTATCAGACTTGCTCTGATCTTGTAAGTTTCCCTACTTTTTTTCTCAAAATCTGTTGCTATGCTTTTTATAATGATGTATGTTGTGAACTAGTTGTCGTTGCTGCGTTTTTTTGTTGTTGATGTTTCAATAAACCAGAACCCCTGAGATTGTTATTGTTGTTTCTATTACCATGAATATTTGTCGCCTTGTTGATTTGATGTTTAACTGCATGAAAAAACTAGAAACAGTGTTTTTGTTTGATTTCGATTTAGGGGGAGAGGGAGTTCGAACCAAGAAGCAGTGTTGTTGTTCGATTTCGATTTAGGGGGAGAGAGAGTTCGAAAGAGGGAGCAGGTTGTTCGATTTCGATTTAGAGGGAGAGAGAGTTTGAAGAGGGAGCAGGTTGTTCGATTTCGATTTAGAAGAGAAAGAGTTCGAAATAGGGAGCAGGGTGTTCGATTTCGATTTAGAAGAGTAAGAGTTCGAATGAGAGATCGAAGAGAGAGTTCGAAAGAGAGATTGAAGAGAGAGTTTGAAAGGGAGTTCGAAAGAGAGAAAAAAAGAGAGTTCGAATGAGAGATCGAAGAGAGAGTTCGAAAGATAGAAAAAAAGAGAATTCGAAAGAGAGTTCGAAAGAGAGTTCGAAGAGAGGATTCGAAAGAGAGTTCGAAGAGAGAGTTCAAAAGAGAGGAAAAAAGAGTTCGAAAGAGAGTTTCGAAAGAGAGAAAAAAAGAGAGTTCGAAAGATAGTTCAAAAGAAGCATTGTTCGATTTCGATTCCAATCCCATGCTGGACCTTTTTATTTCGTTTTCAGCTCATTTCCCAAATTTCTTGTTAATTGTAAATCTGGAGCTGGCTGTAACCAAAACAAAACCTTGGGTCTCATTTCAATTAGGCTTTAGCGCCCAGTACTTCATGCTTACCCTATATTCTAATTTACACTCTTATTCTTTTATTGATTTCCTTAGCTCTTTTGGTTTAAAAAAATTAAATAATCACATAGTTTTAGATAAAACCCAATTAATTAGTTTAGTTTTATAATTTATTTAAATCTTGATATTTCGTTTTTAGTTTGGTCAGCATTTTAGTTAATTTTGTTAGTTTTTTTTAACTAGTCTTTTATTGATAAGTTTGTAAGTTATCTCTTTGAATTTATTGCCCCTTATGATGTTCCTCCCATGATACATGTTGGTTGAGTTTGTGATAATTTTGATTTAATTCCATGGCCTCTCTCTTGGTTTTCTTTTAAAATCTTGGAGTGTTTATACTTTTAGTTTTAATCTTCATGTTGCTTGCAAAATCCAAGGGAATTGTTTAATTTTTGTCGACTTCATGTCATCAAAAAACATCGTGTGAATACCCTCATTCATCCTCCATTTATTATTTCGTTAAAAACTTAAGATAATTTTCCCAAATATTCAATTTTTCAAAACTCACACCTTTTAAGTCAAAACTTCGACGTTAGGTCGTCGTATCTTCAAACTCTCGCCCACACCTATTTTTAGCCAAATGAACCATTTTAATCAAACAAACAATTTTAACCAAAAACAGATATTTCAAAAGGTTCCTATAGAATACTATAGATACATTGGGTGCTAATACCTTCCCATTGTATAACCAACCCCGGAACCTTAGACCTCTTTTCAAAAACGCCTTGTATTTTCATTACTTTTAAAGTAATATTTTACATTGCATATTTTAGGGTTTTATTTCGCTCTTTTCCCTTTTCCCTTGGAAATAATAAAGCGCGGTGGTGACTCTTGCTTTTTGTGAGACGAATTAATTAATAGTTCGATCTCCGACTTACCCCGCTACATTTTTTATCGCTACAACAACTAAGACTCCTGAACTCTTTTCCTCAAGCAGGAATCAACACTCTATACAGAGCTTTCAACATCCCCCAACGGAGTTCTCCTCAAACAATAAAACATGAATCCCCAGTGGAAACATTCTAAGCAAAGTTTGAAGGCACACCTACTCTTCAACAGCAATCCAGGATTTAATAAACTCCCCAACACTTGTCAAGGATTTATTCTCCAAGACAAAATTACAGTTCAACAACATTCATAACACATGCATACAAAATACATATAACATAAATATCATTTATTTTGAGAACATCATTACGCAATGCATACATCATGACATTGCATACAACTAACCCTTTACCTTTTCAGGAAAGAAAAATCAACAGATAAAGTTCATCATCTTTTGGAGTAGCAATCGTCTCAGATTCCTTCATCACATATCATTATCAAAAAAGACCTCATCTGATTCTCTTCTAGAGATAGTTCAGATGCGATCCAGATATGGCTGACATTTTGATACTTATTCCAGATTCCTTCTAGAGACAGTTCAAATGTGACCCAGATATGGCTGACATTCTGATACTTATTCCAGATTCCTTCTAGAGACAGTTCAGATGCGATCCAGATATGGCTAACATTCTGATACTTATTCCAGATTCCTTCTAGAGACAGTTCCGATGCGATCCAGATATGGCTGACATTTTGATACTTATTCTAGATTCCTTCTAGAGACAGTTCAGATGCTATCCAGATATGGATGACATTCTGATACTTATTCCAGAATCCTTCTAGAGACAGTTCATATGCGATCTAGATATGGCTGACATTCTGATACTTATTCCAGATTCCTTCTAGAGACAGTTCAGATGTGATCCAGATATGGCTGACATTCTGATACTTATTCCAGATTCCTTCTAGAGACATTTCAGATGCGATCCAGATATGGCTGACATTCTGATACTTATTCCAGATTCCTTCTAGAGACAGTTCAGATGCGATCCAGATATGGCTAACATTCTGATACTTATTGCAGATTCCTTCTACAGACAGTTCAGATGCGATCCAGATATGGCTGACATTCTGATACTTATTCCAGATTCCTTCTAGAGATAGTTCAGATGCGATCCAGGTATGGCTGACATTCTGATACTTATTCCAGATTCCTTCTAGAGACAGTTCAGATACGATCCAGATATGGTTGACATTCTGATACTTATTCCAGATTCCTTCTAGAGACAGTTCAGATGCGATCCAGATATGGCTGACATTCTGATACTTATTCCAGATTCCTTCTAGAGACAGTTCAGATGCGATCCAAATATGGCTCACATTCTGATACTTATTCCAGATTCCTTCTAGATATAGTTCAGATGCGATCCAGATAAAGCTGACATTCTGATACTTATTCCAGATTCCTTCTAGAGATAGTTCAAATGCGATCCTGATATGGCTGACATTCTGATACTTATTCCAGATTCCTTCTAAAGACAGTTCAGATGCGATCCAGATATGGCTGACATTCTGATACTTATTCCAGATTCCTTCTAGAGACAGTTCAGATGCGATCCAGATATGGCTGACATTCTGATACTTATTTCAGATTCCTTCTAGAGACAGTTCAGATGCGATCCAGATATGGCTGACATTCGGATACTTATTCTAGATTCCTTCTAGAGATAGTTCAGATGCGATCCAGATAAAACTGACATTCTGATACTTATTCCAGATTCCTTCTAGAGATAGTTCAGATGCGATCCAGATATGGATGACATTCTGATACTTATTCCAGATTCCTTCTAAAGACAGTTCAGATGCGATCCAGATATGGCTGACATTTTGATACTTAGTCCAGATTCCTTCTAGAGACAGTTCAGATGCGATCCAGATATGGCTGGCATTTTGATACTTATTCCAGATTCCTTCTAGAGACAGTTCAGATGCGATCTAGATATGGTTGACATTCTGATACTTATTCCAGATTCCTTCTAGAGATAGTTCAGATGTGATCCAGATATGGCTGACATTCTGATAGTTATTCCAGATTCCTTCTAGAGACAGTTCAGATGCAGTCCAGGTATGGCTGGCATTCTGATACTTATTCCAAATTCCTTCTAGAGATAGTTCAGATGCGATCCAGATATGGATGATATTCTGATACTTATTCCAGATTCCTTCAAGAGACAGTCCAGACACGATCCAGATTCATATGTCATTCTGTCACTCATTCAAAATACAGTCTAGATATGATCCATATTCGGATGTCATTCTGTCACTCATTCAAATACAGTCCAGATACGATCCAGATTCGGATGTCATTCTATCACTCATTCAAAATACAGTTCAGATACGCTCCAGATACGGATGCCATCCTGATACTCATTCAGATTCATCTTTCAGATACAGTTCAGATACGCACCAGATACGGATGCCATCCTGATACTCATTCAG
This sequence comes from Vicia faba, assembly GCA_948472305.1. Taxonomy (NCBI): domain Eukaryota; kingdom Viridiplantae; phylum Streptophyta; class Magnoliopsida; order Fabales; family Fabaceae; genus Vicia; species Vicia faba. The sequence goes on along the minus strand of OX451739.1, from coordinate 1,631,494,642 downwards.
ATTCAGCTTTCAGATACAGTTCAGATACGCTCCAGATACGGATGCCATCCTAATACTCATTCAGATTCAACCTTTTGATACAATTTAGATAGGCTCCAGATACAGATGCCATCCTGATGCTCATTCAGATTCAACTTTCATATACAATTCAGATACGCTCCAAATATGAATGCCATCCTGATACTCATTCAGATTCAACCTTTTGATAAAGTTCAAATACACTCCAGATACGGATGCCATCCCGATACTCATTCAGTTTCAATCTTCAGATACCGTTCAGATACGCTCCAGATATGGATGCCATCCTGATACTCATTCAGATTCAACCTTTTGATACAGTTCAGATACGCTCCAGATACGGATGCCATTATGTTACTCATTCAGATTCAACCTTTTGATACAGTTCAGATACGCTCCAGATACGGATGCCATCATTATACTCATTCAGATTCAGACTTCAGATACAGTTCAGATATGCTCTAGACATGGACGCCATTCTGACACTCAAACACTCTTGGATGGCATCTACAAGCCCATCCCCAACAAGATTCCATCACCTCTCCAAATGGCATTTTTAAGCCCATTCCTCCTATCATCGCATCACCGAGTGCAAATTTCTGGGCACTCTAGTGTTCAATCATCTTCCACCTTCGAGTCACGAATGGCAAAACTCGCCAATCTAACTCTTCAGGTTTAAGAAGATTGAACAGGGGCAGCTGTTGTACCCCAAAATTTTCCCTCTCATTTGTCAAGTATTTTCTCACAAGATATTCTAAGACGTAAAGTTTGCAGCACTGATACATCAATTTACGCTTGAAATTGACACAAGGGCGAAATGGTCAATTGTATACTGGAAAGTCAAACTTTGACTTTTTGGTCAACATTACAACCCAAAGATCAAATTTCATCAAGACATTCAAAAATATCAAGCTTGATCATTAAGAAGTTAAGAAAGTTAAAAGTCAACTTGAAAAGTCAAGATTTCCAAGACCTAGACATTTTCTAAGTGTTTTTATACATGATAATTTCATCACTTCATGCCATTCTTTCACCAAGATGCAAGACGGTTCAAGGGAAACTTTCAACATGAAAGTTGTAGATCTCCATGATATCTACAACATTTCTTTACACAACTTCTCCTAAATATGCTTAGATCTCAAGTTATAAATTCATGAAGTCATGACATTTTCATTTAACACTTAGAGAAATTTTCAACAGTTTTGGTCAGGTTTTTATCCCAACTTCTTGGCCAATTTTCATCAAGTTCCAGTTTGATTTAACAAAAGTGGTCAAACTGAAAGTTGTAGGGGAGGTTCCAATATTTCCAAAAAGTCAAAGAACTCATTGAGATCATTCTTGAGCTGAGAGGATCGAAGAGATGAAGTTAGGTTTTCATTCTTGAATTACAAAGCAAAATTTGTGATGAACACTTGACTAAATTCCAACCAAAGCTACAAGATCCATCTTTTCAGGATATGTTCTCTCCAAATCCATGCATAATCAAGCAATTACACAAACCTTAAGTCTATTACACAAGCATTTGAAGCTTTGTCCAAGTCTTGATACCATTTATGGTTAGAAATGCAAAAGCAACATTTCCATTTGCATAAAGCTTCACTTTTCTAACCACTCTCTTCTTTCAAAGCTTGAAATCTGTTCCAAAGATGACAGAAAAATCTCTCAACATCAGAAGCAATCTACAAGACCTGCAAAGCATGGCTAAGTTCTTTAATTCACTCCTTTCTTCATCATGAAGCAACTTGTCTTTATGAATTTGAAAAAAAGGCATAACAGGTGGTTTTTCAAAAGTCTGAAGTTTTCAAGTCTCAAACCTTCTCTATAAATAGAGAGGCCAATTAAAATACAAAGAGGTTGGAAAAACACGTTAGAAAAAATAAAGAGAGAGAGCAAGGAGAACAACCATAAGTTTTATTGATAAACCCTTAAAATCTCATATTCACAAAAAGCCATAACAGTCCATAAAACCTCCACTCTTGAGTTTTGAAGTATAAACCTTTAAACCTATCACACTTTGCATATTCCATCTAAAAAAACATCCAAACATTTCATACCACACAGAGGTTGTTTAGTAACCTTCAACAAAAAGGAAAGTCTAGCAGTCTGTTGGAGCTTCCTTAAGGTTCATACAACATCTTAAAGGGTATTTGGATTCAAAACCTAAAGTGCAGTTTTAAGGTAAGTCATCTTTATCTTGCCTTTTCCATACATAAACCTTTCTGTTTATAGGATGTAGCAATCACTATTTTTGAAGTTAATCATTTATTTGTTGTTCATGTTATTCATTTATATGTTAAAAACTAACTGACGTATGCAAAGAATGGTGTTTAAGGCAGTATGTATCGACACATATCCACATGTGTCGACCCATCTTAGTGAAAATACAGGGTATGAGTCGACACATGACCCTCATGCATCGACCCATACTGAGTTTAGGTCACAAAACAGAAAATGGAAAGGACTATGAGTTGACACATACGCGTTTTGCGTCGATGCAAAAGGCGTATGAGTCGATACATCCCACTATGGATCGACTCATACTGAACATATTTCACTTTACAGGAGCAAGGAAGAAGCTATGTGTCGATGCATAGCAGCATGGGTCGACACATAGCAGTTCAAAAGTGCATTTTTCCTTTATTTTGCACTGTTTTCACATTCTTTTTATTATCATTCGATGTGGTTGTAATATTTTAGATCCTACTTCACCGCCATTATTAAATTGTACCCCCATCCCCCTAAAGTGATGTAATAGCTTAGATTTTACTTTCTGCTTTTTACTTGTTTTTTCATATATTGCTAGTAAATAAGATGTATGGCAAGATAAAAAACAACAAAATAGACAACCCTAATCAAAGACAAAACGCATGTAAATCAAATACACTATTCACACATGCACCCTTAGGGTAATCCCATCTCGTTTCCCCTTTCGGAAAATAGTCATGTCCCTCGAGCATGGGCGATTTAGCAAAAGACCCTCGATAAAAGATCGTAGTCCCTCGATGACCTTCGATGTTGCCTTCGGTAAATGATCTAGTCCTTGAAATGACATTGCTAAAATGTCCCATATGTTGCCTTCTATGACTATACAAACGTCCCAAACGCTCGTCCCTTCACATCCAACGATGGGGCTTCTTACCAAATCAATGGTAAGATAGCCACATCTAAAGGAGGAGGAAAAGCACATTTAAGACCTTTCGAGTAGGTAGATTCGCTCTTAGTTACCCGCTTGCTCAAAACAAAAACATTTTTACCCACACTCTCATCTTTGAACTATTTTCGAAATAAACACTTTGTAGGTGTTATTATAGAAACGAGAACCATTACGAAGTTCCATTTTCAAAATACTTTCAAAAAACTACACACCACAAGCACATTCAAACAAAAGCAAGTGATCTAGCAAGTAACTAAGAGCCCATGGAAAATCATGGATGAAAAGGGTGTCAATACCTTCCCTTTTCATAATCTACCCCCCGAACTCAAAAAACATCTCTAAAGGTCTTTCCTGTGCTTTTTCACCTTTCCTTTTTGGATAAAAGAAAAGTCGGTGGCGACTCTTACTAACCGCAACATTGGCGATAAAACACAAAACCCTCAAGTCAGTTCTCCCATCGTATCACAGAACTGGCGACTCTGCTGGGGATTTTTCTAAAAGTGGGGTTACCTTAGGGTTTATATCACATTTACTTACTTACATTGTTTGACTTGTATGCTTTACATTATGGGTTCTTTATTTGGGTTTGAATCCTCTACCCGGATTTGGGATACATTATAGGTAAGTAGCAATATGTTGTGGAAACTGTGCGGGGTATACCGACATGGTCTAAACAATAGCTACGTTAGTGCGACATGTTTGTGGGTACCGGTAGCCTTTGAGTTAATCAAAGAGAATACGGGGCCGCTGAGTGATGTCATGAAGCACTAATGAACTTCTAGATCCCTTTACTTGACCAACTTGGCCTTTAGGATGTAGTGAGATAACCGGCTTTGGTGCAGTCCGAAGTTGGTAGATACTCGATACTACACTCATTGAGGTTTGGTTTTTTGGGATATTTCGGTCGCTATTAAAGAGGCTTGTGCTGAAATAATGACCAAGGAAACAAACCAGTGATATTGAGCTCCTTAGAACTCAGTTACTATTAACTAGGACAGGTTGAGCCAACTAAACTTCAAGAGGGTACTTACCTACAAAACTCCATGCAAGCCTGAAACTAAGGACTTGTCTGCTTTATATGAATATGATTATTTGTATATAAACTTGCTTACCTCGCATATTTGTACATAACATCATAACATTATACCATAGCATTTTCAATAACCATTTCAAGGATCTCGAGGGTCTTCTAAGCAGGTTATGATGAACCAAACGTCTAGCAAGGGGCAGGGGGATTTCTTTTCCTTTGATCAAATGCCGTCAAAGATCAAGTACAACAACTTGAGTCAAGGGCTATGGCCCACTTGACATGGTGAGCTTAATTCTCATGGAAGAACATCCGCCAATACAAAGTTCTCCAATCAAAGACGATTGATCAAAGTTCAACTTCTAACTGTTTTTTGTGTTTACCCCGCGAGATCCTTGAAAAACATGCATCCATATATCATGCATCATATCATGACAGGTTTCTCCCATATAAGTCTCCTTATCTTCCTACTGTTTATTTCAGTAGAGATGGCTCTAGAGCAAACTATGAAGGACATCCAGGCTCAAAACGCTCAACTCCAAGAGATGTTCTTGATCCTATCCAAGGGGCAAGAAGAATTCAAGACTCTCATCGCCAGGGGCATGATCATGGGAAATTCTGGGGACAAAAAAAATGACCAGTTGGAGCGGCTACAAACCGAGATAGCCATAATGAAAGTCCAGATGATGGGACAACTGGTGGGCCAGATGGCTCTTATCCAAAATCTGGCACAAGGACAAGAAGAGCTGAGGGTCCTCATCAATAAGCTTCGTCGGGATGAATGTAACCAAATGGGGCAAACACCTAGGATTGGGGATCAAATCATCATCCAGCCTCTCTTGAGACAAGAAGCCGAGATAAGACCTCCCCAATTTGCTTCCGCGTCACAAACCCAGCAATCACCTCGTCAACAAGGACAGGGTAACCAAAGTAAACAGGTCCCAACCGTTAGGCAGTTCACCAAAATCGACATGCCTATATCGCAGGTCTTACAACACCTGCTGAACTTGAATTTGGTGACATTAAGGGATCCTTCTCGGAATCCCAATACCTCTGCTCCTAGCTATCATCCAAGTGCATTATGTGCATACCACTCCAATAATCCTGGGCATGATACAAATGACTGTTGGGCTTTGAAAAATAAGATCCAAGACTTGATTGATAGAGGAGTGCCGAAGTTCACACAAGATGGCCAGACTGAGTTCTTCTACCGTTCCTCAAAGGTTCACCACCTAAAGTGACAAGTTCAAACAAAGAGGCTTTTGTTTCATTTGAATTTTCAACTTGTAATTTCTTTTGTTATTCAAACAATTACCTATTAATGTTAAACTCTGTTTCATTAATTCATTGCATATTTTTGTTTTGAATGATTTCATTTTCATTACATTTAAACTATGTTTTTTACTCACTTTATAACATTCAACTCTTGCTAAAAGTCACAAGCCTTTAGAGGGAGGATGACTAAAACAATGCCATATTCTCATGAAATATGCTTTTGGACAGACCTTGCTGACGATGTACATACATTCTTTCAAATCCTAAACATTGGAGTTATAAGGAAGATAATCCCTAATCAACCCCTTCAAGCCAAAGAAGTAGAAGTTTTCTGTTTTAACACAAATTGAAACCTTTAATCAAAACCTGGGCCAGGGTAGTCTCTCAGTTGATTCAAATGCGCGTTTAGCCGCAAACTCTCATCTCGTAATACAACGAATGACATCAAAAAAATATTCCTCTGAAAACAAAAGACGGTGATGGTTCCTTATCACATAGGCAATCATTATCTCTCAAAAAGAAAAACCCACTAAGTCAAAATCTATAAAGGAGACTTAAGAAAATTGGGGCATCCCGCTGACTGTAATCTGAAACAAGAACAGTCAGGCAAAAATTAGGGGTAACAAATCAATCAAAAGAGGTTACTACAAATCCTCAACAACAAAAAAAATGTTGCAAAAATGACTACCTTCTAACAAACTTAACTTGTCTGAACCATCACTAAAATGTCATTCCAGACTCAATTGGAGTTCAAAATGCACAATTAACTGAGTTTAGGACTGAAGAACATCACGAAGAATGGGTGGGTACAAATAAACGTTGAGCCTTTATCCTTTGTTTCTTAAACCGTGAACCAAGCCACGCTACAACCCTTCAAAAGTACTAATTGAAGCATGGGTTAGTTCAAAAGCATACTGTTACAAAAGGTATCCTGACTCCTGTAAGGCTTTACTCTAAATCTTGAGTTTGAATTTTTCTTACAAAATTTCTTTACTCGCTAAGACGCATTCTTCAAAACTTCAAGACAGACATAAACTTTGCATTACTTGAATATCACTGTTTGCATGTGGCTATTTGTTTGACGGCGGAGAAATTCACACAACGAACATCCGATGAACGAAAGCTCTCTCAGTGAACAAAATCAATTCAAGAAGGATGACACTTCCATTGACAAATCTCCTATCAACAAGGGGGCATGACATGTCACTATCCAGCACACTTGGGGAAGTCCAGCCAAGATTCCAAGAAATCTCTCAAGAATTGCAGAGTTACCAGGGGCAAGTCTCCATCTCCATCACTTGGGGTATTGAACGTCAATCTCAGCAAAGGGTTACGTACAATCAAACATTTTTGGCATACCACAAACATTTGCTGCTAGGGGCAGTGACAAATCTCCCCAAAATCCTTATCATAGGATGATTCCCCAGCCATATTTTCAATCTCTGAAAACCTCTTCCCAACTGAGTCGGCTTCAAGAATCCTCGAGGATTTCTGCCAGTGAAGTCACCGCCTCTCCAAAAGACTGATCAACAAGGTTTATTTCCCCAAATGGTAGGATTCCCCAGCTTGAGGTGGCCTCTCCGACTACTACAAATCAAAAGACCACAATCCCTCTTCCCCAGTAGACTATTCTACAATCCCCAACAAGTTACTGTGAAACCTGGACCCGACCAGAAATCAATTCAACTTTGTCTCCCCAGTAGACCAACAAACAACTAAGACTCCTAAACTCTTTTCCTAAAGCCGAAATCAACACTCTATACAGAGCTTTCAACATCCCCCAGCGGAGTTCTCCTCAAACAATAAAACATGAATCCTCAGTGGAAACATTCTAAGCAAAGTTTGAAGGCACACCTACACTTCAACAGCAATCCAGGATTTAATAAACTCCCCAACACTTGTCAAGAATTTATTCTCCAAGACAAAATTACAGTTCAAAAACATTCATAGCACATGCATACAAAATACATATAACATAAATCTCATTTATTTTGAGAACATCATTACGCAATGCATACATCATGACATTGCATACAACTAACCCTTTATCTTTTCAGGAAAGAAAAATAAACAGATAAAGTTCATCATCTTTTGGAGTAGCAATCGTCTCAGATTCCTTCATCACATATCATTATCAAAAAAGACCTCATCTGATTCTCTTCTAGAGATAGTTCAAATGCGATCTAGATATGGCTGACATTCTGATACTTATTCCAGATTCCTTCTAGAGACAGTTCAGATGCGATCCAGATATGGCGGATATTCTGATACTTATTCCAGATTCCTTCTAGAGACAGTTCTGATGCGATCCAGATATGGCTGACATTCTGATAATTATTCCAGATTCCTTCTAGAGACAGTTCAGATGTGATCCAGATATGGCTGACATTCTGATACTTATTCCAGATTCCTTCTAGAGACAATTCAGATGCGATCCACCTATGGCTGACATTCTGATACTTATTCCAGATTACTTCTAGAGATAGTTCATATGTGATCCAGATATGGATGACATTCGGATACTTATTCCAGATTCCTTCTAGAGACAGTTCAGATGCGATCCAAATATGGCTGACATTCTGATACTTATTCCAGATTCCTTCTAGAGACAGTCCAGATGCGATCCAGATATGGCTGACATTCTGATACTTATTCCAGATTCCTTCTAGAGACAATTCAGATGCGATCCAGATATGGCTGACATTCTGATACTTATTCCAGATTCCTTCTAGAGACAATTCATATGCGATCCTGATATGGCTGACATTCTGATACTTATTCCAGATTCCTTCTAGAGACAGTTCAGATGCGATCCATATATGGCTGATATTCTGATACTTATTCCAGATTCCTTCTAGAGACACCTCAGATGCGATCCAGATATGGCTGACATTCTAATACTTATTCCATATTCCTTCTAGAGACAGTTCAGATGCGATCCAGATATGGCTGACATTCTGATACTTATTCCAGATTCCTTCTAGAGACAGTTCAGATGTGATCCAGATATGGTTGACATTCTGATACTTATTCCAGATTCCTTCTAGAGACAGTTTAGATGCGATCCAGAAATGGATGACATTCTGATAGTTATTCCAGATTCCTTCTAGTGACAGTTCAGATGCGATCCATATATGGCTGGCATTCTGATACTTATTCCAAATTCCTTATAGAGATAGTTCAGATGCGATCTAGATATGGATGGCATTCTGATACTTATTCTAGATTCCTTCTAGAGAAAGTCTAGATAAGATCCAGATTCAGATGTCATTCTGTCACTCATTCAAAATACAGTCCAGATACGATCCAGATTCAGATGTCATTCTCTCACTCATTCAAATCCAGTCCAGATACGATCCAGATTCAGATGTTATTTTGTCACTCATTCAAAATACAGTTCAGATACACTCCAAATACAGATGCGATCCTGATACTCATTCAGATTCAGCTTTCAGATACAATTCAGATACGCTCCAGATACGGATGCCATCCTGATACTCATTCAGATTCAGCTTTCAGATACAGTTCAGATACGCTCCAGATACGGATGCCATCCTAATACTCATTCAGATTCAACCTTTTGATACAGTTCAGATACGCTCCAGATACGGATGCCATCCTGATACTCATTCAGATTCAGCTTTCAGATACAGTTCAGATATGCTCCAAATATGGATGCCATCCCGATACTCATTCAGATTCAACCTTTTGATACAATTTAGATACCCTATAGATACGGATGCCATCCTGATACTCATTCAGTTTCAACCTTCAGATACCGTTCAGATACGCTCCAGATACGAATGCCATCCTGATACTCATTCAGATTCAACCTTTTGATACAGTTCAGATACGCTCCAGATACGGATGCCATTCTGTTACTGATTCAGATTCAACCTTTTGATACAGTTCAGATACGTTCTAGATACCGATGCCATCCTGTTACTCATTCAAATTCAGACTTCAGATATAATTTAGATACGCTCCAGACACGGACGCCATTCTGACACTCAAACTCTCTTGGATGGCATCTACAAGCCCATCCCCAACAAGATTCTATCACCTCTCCAAATGGCATCTTTAATCCCATTCCTCATATCATTCGCATCACCGAGTGCAAATTTCTGGGCACTCTAGTGTCCAATCATCTTCCACCTTCGAGTCACGAATGGCAAAACTCGCCAATCTAACTCTTTAGGTTTAAGAAGATTGAACAGGGGCAACTGTTGTACCCCAAAATTTGCCCTCTCGTTTGTCAAGTATTTGCTCACAAGATATTCTAAGACGTCAAGTTTGCAGCACTGATACATCAATTTAGGCTTGAAATTGGCACAAGGGAAAAATGGTCAATTGCATACTGGAAAGTCAAACTTTGACTTTTTGGTCAACATTACAACCCAAAGATCAAATTTCATCAAGACATTCAAAAATATAAAGCTTGATCATTAAGAAGTTAAGAAAGTTAAAAGTCATCTTGAAAAGTCAAGATTTCCAAGACCTAGACATTTTCTAAGTGTTTTTATACATGATAATTTCATCACTTCATGCCATTCTTTCACCAAGATACAAGACGGTTCAAGGGAAACTTTCAACATGAAAGTTGTAGATCTCCATGATATCTACAACATTTCTTTACACAACTTCTCCTAAATATGCTTGGTTATCAAGTTATAAATTCATGAAGTCATGACATTTTCATTTAACACTTAGAGAAATTTTCAGCAGTTTTGGTCAGTTTTTTATCCCAACTTCTTGGCAAATTTTCATCAAGTTGCAGTTTGATTTAACAAAAGTGGTAAACATGAAAGTTGTAGGGGAGGTTCCAATATTTCCAAAAAGTCCAAGAACTCATTGAGATCATTCTTGAGCTGAGAGGATCAAAGAGATGAAGTTAGGTTTTCATTCTTGAATTACAAAGCATAATTTATGATGAACACTTGACTAAATTCCAACCAAAGCTACAAGATCCCTCTTTTCAGACTATGTTTTCTCCAAATGCATAATCAAGAAATTACACAAACCCTGTGTGTATTACACAAGCATTTGAAGCTTTGTCCAAGTCTTGATACCATTTATGGTTAGAAATGCAAAAGCAACATTTCCATTTGCATAAAGCTTCACTTTTCCAACCACTCTCTTCTTTCAAAGCTTGAAATCTGTTCCAAAGATGACAGAAAAATCTCTCAACATCAGAAGCAATCTACAAGACCTGTAAAGCATGGCTAAGTTCCTTAATTCACTCCTTTCTTCATCATGAAGCAACTTGTCTTTATGAATTTGAAAAAAGGCATAACATGTGGTTTTTCAAAAGTCTGAATTTTTCAAGTCTCAAACCTTCTCTATAAATAGAGAAGCCAATTACAATACAAAGAGGTTGGAAAAACAGGTTAGAAAAAATAGAGAGAGAGAGAGAGAGCAAGGAGAACAACCAGAAGTTTTATTGATAAACCCTTAAAATCTCATATTCACAAAAAGCTATAACAGTCCATAAAACCTCCACCCTTGAGTTTTGATGTCTAAACCTTTAAACCTATCACACTTTGCATATTCCATCTAAAAAAACATCCAAACATTTCATACCACACAGAGGTTGTTTAGTAACCTTCAACAAAAAGGAAAGTCTAGCAGCCTGTTGGAGCTTCCTTAAGGTTCATACAACATCTTGAAGGGTATTTGGATTCAAAACCTAAAGTGCAGTTTTAAGGTAAGTCATCTTTACCTTGCCTTTTCCATACATCAACTTTTCTGTTTATAGGATGTAGCAATCACTATTTTTGAAATTAATCATTTATTTGTTGTTCATGTTATTCATTTATATGTTAAAAACTAACTGACGTATGCAAAGAATGGTGTTTAAGGCAGAAAAAGGCAGTATGTATCGACACATATCCACATGTGTCGACCCATCTTAGTGAAAATACAGGGTATGAGTCAACACATGACCCTCATGCATCGACCCATACTAAGTTCAGGTTACAAAACAAAAACTGGAAAGGACTATGAGTCGACACATACGCGTTTCGCGTTGATGCAAAAGGCGTATGAGTCGATACATCCCACTATGGGTCGACTCATACTGATTAGATTTCACTTTACAGGAGCAAGGAAGAAGCTATGTGTCGATGCATAGCAGCATGGGTCGATACATAGCAGTTCAAAAGTGCATTTTTCCTTTATTTTGCATTGTTTTCACATTCTTTTTATTATCATTCGATGTGGTTGTAATATTCTAGATCCTACTTCACCCCCATTGTTAAATTATACCCCCATCCCCCTAAAGTGATGTAATAGCTTAGATTTTACTTTCTGCTTTTTACTTGTTTTTTCATATATTGCTAGTAAATAAGATGTATCGCAAGATAAAAAACAACAAAATAGATAACCCTAATCAAAGACAAAACGCATGTAAATCAAACACACTATTCACACATGCACCCTTAGGATAATCCCATGTCGTTGCCCCTTTCGGAAAATAGTCATGTCCCTCGAGCATGGGCGTTTTAGAAAAAGACCCTCGATAAAAGATCGTAGTCCCTCGATGACCCTCGATGTTGCCTTCGGTAAACGATCTAGTCCCTGAAACGACATTGCTAAAATGTCCCATAAGTTGCATTCTATGACTATACAAACGTCCCAAACGCCCGTCCCTTCACATCCAACGATGGGGCTTCTTACCAAATCAATGGTAAGATAGCCACATCTAAAGGAGGAGGAAAAGTACATTTAAGACCTTTCGAGTAGGTAGATTCGCTCTTAGTTACTCGCTTGCTCACAACAAAAACATTTTTACCCACACTCTCATCTTTGAACTATTTTTGAAACAAACACTTTGTAGGCATTCTTATAGAAACGAGAACCATTACGAAGTTCCATTTTTAAAATACTTTCAAAAAAACATCTCACAAACACACCTTTGAACTATTTTCGAAACAAACACTTTGTAGGCGTTCTTATAGAAACGAGAATCATTACGAAGTTCCATTTTCAAAATACTTTCAAAAAACCACACACCACAAGCACATTCAAACAAAAGCAAGTGATCTAGCAAGTAACTAAGAGCCCATGGAAAATCATGGATAAAAAGGGTGCTAATACCTTCCCTTTTCATGATCTACCCCCCGAACTCAAAAAACACCTCTAAAGGTCTTTCCTGTGCTTTTTCACCTTTCCTTTTTGGATAAAAGAAAAGTCGGTGGCGACTCTTGCTAACCGCAACATTTGCGATAAAACGCAAAACCCTCAAGTCAGTTCTCCCACCGTATCACATAACTGGCGACTCTGCTGGGATTTTTCTAAAAGCGGGGTTACCTTAGGGTTTATATCACATTTACTTACTTATATTATTTGACTTGTATGCTTTACATTATGGGTTCTTTATTTGGGTTTGAATCCTCTACCCGGATTTGGGATACATTATAGGTAAGTAGCAATACGTTGTGGAAACTGTGCGAGGTATACCGACATGGTCTAAGCAATAGCTATGTTAGTGCGACATATTTGTAGGTACCGGTAGCCTTTAAGTTAATCAAAGAGAATACAGGGCCGTTGAGTGATGTCATGAAGCACTAATGAACTTCTAGAAACCTTTACTTGACCAACTTGGCCTTTAGGATGTAGTGAGATGACCGACTTTGGTGCAGTCCGAAGTTGGTAGATACTCGATACTACACTCATTGAGGTTTGGTTTTTTGGGATATTTCGGTCGTCATTAAAGAGGCTTGTGCTGAAACAATGACCAAGGAAACAAACTAGTGTTATTGAACTCCTTAGAACCCGGTTACTATTAACTAGGACAGGTTGAGCCAACTAAACTTCAAGAGGGTACTTACCTACAAAACTCCATGCAAGCCTGAAACTAAGGACTTGTCTGCTTTGTGTGAATATGATTATTTGTATATAAACTTGCTTACCTCGCATATTTGTACATAACATCATACCATAGCATTTTAAATAACCATTTCAAGGATCTCGAGGGTCTTTGATGCAGGTTATGATGAACCAAACGTCTAGCAAGGGGCAGGGGGATTTATTTTCCTCTGATCAAACACCGTCAAAGATCAAGTACAACAACTTGAGTCAAGGGCTATGACCCACTTGACATGGTGAGCTTAATTCTCGTAGAAGAACATCCATCGATACAAATTTCTCCAATCAAAGACGATTGATCAAAGTTAAACTTCTAACTTTTTCTTGTGTTTACCCCGCGAGATCCTTAAAAAACATGCATCCACATATCATGCATCATATCATGACAGGTTTCTCCCATATAAGTCTCCTTATCTTCCTACTGTTTATTTCAGTAGAGATGGCTCTAGAGCAAACTATCAAGGACATCCAGGCTCAAAACGCTCAACTTTAAGAGATGTTCTTGAACCTATCCAAGGGTCAAGAAGAAGTCAAGACGCTCCTCGCCAGGGGCATGATCATGGGAAATCCTGGGAATGACAAAAATGACCAGTTGGAGCGGCTACAAACCGAGATAGCCATAATGAAAGTCCAGATAATGGGACAACTGGTGGGCCAGATGGCTCTTATCCAAAATCTGGCACAAGGACAAGAAGAGCTGAGGGTCCTCATCAATAAGCTTCGTCGGGATGAATCTAACCAAATGGGGAAAACACCTAGGATTGGGGATCAAATCATCATTCAACCTCTCTTGAGACAAGAAGCCGAGAGAAGACCTCCCCAATTTGCTTCCGCGTCACAAACCCAGCAATCACCTCGTCAACAAGGACAGGGTAACCAAAGTAAACAGGTCCCAGCCGTTAGGCAGTTCATCAAACTCGACATGCCTATATCACAGGTCTTACAACACCTGCTGAACTTGAATTTGGTGACATTAAGGGATCCTCCTCGGAATCCCAATACCTCTGCTCCTAGCTATCATCCAAGTGTATTATGTGCATACCACTCCAATAATCTTGGGCATGATACGAATGACTGTTGGGCTTTGAAAAATAAGATCCAAGACTTGATTGACAGAGGAGTGCTGGAGTTCACACAAGATGGCCAGACTGAGTTCTTCTGCCGTTCCTCAAAGGCTCACCACCTAAAGTGACAAGTTCAAACAAAGAGGCTTTTGTTTCATTTGAATTTTCAAGTTGTAATTTCTTTTGTTATTCAAACAATTACCTATTAATGTTAAACTTTGTTTCATTAATGCATTGCATATGTTTGTCTTGAATTATTTCATTTTCATTACATTTAAACTATGCTTTTTACTCACTTTATAACATCCAACTCTTGCTAAAAGTCACAAGCCTTTAGAGGGAGGATGACAAAAACAATGCCATAATCTCATACAGTATGCTTTTGGACAGACCTTGCTAACGATGTACATGCATTCTTTCAAATCCTAAACACTGGAGTTATAAGGAAGATAATCCCTAATCAACCCCTTCAAGCCAAAGAAGTAGAAGTTTTCTGTTTTAACACAAATGGAAACCTTAAATGAAAACCTGGGCCAGGGTAGTCTCTCAGTTAATTCAAATGCGCGTTTAGCCACAAACTCTCATCTCGTAATACAACGAATGACATAAAAAATACTCCTCTGAAAACCAAAGACGGTGATGGTTCCTATCACATAGGCAGTCATTATCTCTCAAAAAGAAAAACCCACTAAGTCAAAACCTACAAAGGAGACTTAAGAAAAATGGGGCATCCCGCTGACTGTAATCTCAAAACAAGAACAGTCAGGCAAAAATTAGGGGTAACAAATCAATCAAAAGAGGTTACTACAAATCCTCAACAACAACAAAAATGTTGCAAAAATGACTGTCTTCCAACAAACTTAACTTGTCTGAACCATCACTAAAATGTCATTTCAGACTCAATTGGAGTTCAAAATGCACAATTAACTGTGTTTAAGACTGAAGAACATCACGAAGAATGGGTGGGTACAAATACACTTTAAGCCTTTATCCTTTGTTTCTTAAACTGTGAACCAACCCATGCTACAACCCTTCAAAAGTCCTAATTGAAGCATGGGTTAGTTCGAAAGCATACTGTTACAAAAGGTATCCTGACTCTTGTAAGGCTTTACTCTAAATCTTGAGTTTGAATTTTTCTTACAAAATTTCTTTACTCGCTAAAACGCATTCTTCAAAACTTCAAGACAGACATAAACTTTGCATTACTTGAATATCACTGTTTGCATGTGGCTATTTGTTTGACAGCGGAGAAATTCACACAACGAACATCCGATGAACGGAAGCTCTCTCAGTGAATAAAATCAATTCAAGAAGGATGACACTTTAATTGACAAATCTCCTATCAACAAGGGGGCATGACATGTCACTATCCAGCACACTTGGGGCAGTCCAGTCAAGATTCCAAGAAATCTCTCAAGAATTGTAGAGTAACCAGGGGCAAGTCTCCATCTCCGTCACTTGGGGTATTGAACGTCAATCTCAGCAAAGGGTTACGTCCAATTAAACATTTTTGGCAATACCACAAACATTTGCTGCTAGGGGTAGTGACAAATCTCCCCAAAATCCATCTCATAGGATGATTCCCCAGCCATATTTTCAATCTCTGAAATCCTCTTCCCAACTGAGTCGGCTTCAAGAATTCTCGAGGATTTCTGCCAGTGAAGTCACCACCTCTCCAACAGACTGAGCAACAGGGTTTATTTCCCAAAACGGTAGGATTCCCCAGCTTGAGGTGGCCTCTCCGACTACTACAAATCAAAGGACCACAATCCCTCTTCCCCAGTAGACTACTCTACAATCCCCAGCAAGTTACTGTGAAACCTGGACCCGACCAGATATTAGTTCAACTTCGACTCCCCAGTAGAGCAACAAACAACTAAGACTCCTGAACTCTTTTCCTCAAGCAGGAATCAACACTCTATATAGAGCTTTCAACATCCCCCAGGGGAGTTCTCCTCAAACAATAAAACATGAATCCCCAGTGGAAACATTCTAAGCAAAGTTTGAAGGCACACCTACTCTTCAACAGCAATCCATGATTTAATAAACTCCCCAACACTTGTCAAGGATTTATTCTCCAAGACAAAATTACAGTTCAACAAAATTCATAGCACATGCATACAAAATACATATAACATAAATCTCATTTATTTTGAGAACATCATTACGCAATGCATACATCATGACATTGCATACAACTAACCCTTTACCTTTTCAGGAAAGAAAAATCAACAGATAAAGTAGATCATCTTTTGGAGTAGCAATCGCCTCAGATTCCTTCATCACATATCATTATCAAAAAAGACCTTATCTGATTCTCTTCTAGAGATAGTTCAGATACGATCCAGATATGGCTGACATTCTGATACCTATTCCAGATTCCTTATAGAGATAGTTCAGATGTGATCCAGATATGGCTGACATTCTGATACTAATTCCAGATTCCTTCTAGAGACAGTTCAGATGCGATCCAAATATGGCTGACATTCTGATACTTATTCCAGATTCCTTATAGAGACAGTTCAAATGCGATCCAGATATGGCTGACATTCTAATACTTATTCCAGATTCCTTCTAGAGACAGTTCAGATGCGATCCAGACATGGCTGACATTCTGATACTTATTCCAGATTACTTTTAGAGACAGTTCAGATGCGATCCAGATATGGCTGACATTCTGATACTTATTCCAGATTCCTTCTAGAGATAGTTCATATGCGATCCAGATATGGCTGACATTCTGATAATTATTCCAAATTCCTTCTAGAGACAGTTCAAATGCGATCCAAATATGGCTGACATTCTGATACTTATTCCAGATTCCTTATAGAGACAATTCAGATGCGATCCATATATGGATGACATTCTGATACTTATTCCAGATTGCTTCTAGAGACAATTCAGATGCGATCCAGATATGGCTGACATTCTGATACTTATTCCAGATTCCTTCTAGAGACAGTTCAGATGCGATCCAGATATGGCTGACATTCTAATACTTATTCCATATTCCTTCTAGAGACAGTTTAGATGCGATCCAGATATGGTTGACATTCTGATACTTATTCCAGATTCCTTCTAGAGACAGTTCAGATGCGATCCAGATATGGCTGACATTTTGATACTTATTCCAGATTCCTTCTAGAGACAATTCAGATGCGATCCTGATATGGCTGACATTCTGATACTTATTCTAGATTACTTCTAGAGACAGTTCAGATGCGATCCAAATATGGCTGACATTCTGATACTTATTCCAGATTCCTTCTAGAGACACCTCAGATGCGATCCAGATATGGATGACATTATGATACTTATTCCAGATTCCTTCTAGAGACAGTTCAGATGTGATCTAGATATGGCTGACATTCTGATACTTATTCCAGATTCCTTCTAGAGATAGTTCAAATACGATCCAGATTCGGATGTCATTCTGTCACTCATTTAAAATACAGTCCAGATACGATCCAGATTCGGATGTCATTCTCTCACTCATTCAAATACAGTCCAGATACGATCCAGATTAGGATGTCATTCTGTCACTCATTCAAAATATAGTTCAGATACACTCTAGATACGGATGTCATCCTGATACTCATTCAGATTCAACTTTCAGATACAGTTCAGATACGCTCTAGATACAGATGCCATCCTAATACTCATTCAGATTCAGCTTTCAGATACAGTTCATATACACTCCAGATATGGATGCCATCCTAATACTTATTCAAATTCAACCTTTTGATACAGTTCAGATACAATCCAGATACGAATGCCATCCTGATACTCATTCAGATTCAGCTTTTAGATACAATTCAGATACGCTCCAAATACGAATGTCATCCTGATAGTCATTCAGATTCAACCTTTTGATACAGTTTAGATACAATTCAGATACATATGCCATCCTGATACTCATTCAGTTTCAACCTTCAGATATCATTCAGATACGCTCCAGATACGGATGCCATCCTGATACTCATTCAGATTCAACCTTTTGATACAGTTCAGATACGCTCCAGATACGGATGCCATTCTGTTACTCATTCAGATTCAACCTTTTGATATAGTTCAGATACGCTCTAGATACGGATGCCATCCTGTTACTCATTCAGATTCAGACTTCATATACAGTTCAGATACGCTCCAGACACGGACGCCATTCTGACACTCAAACACTCTTGGATGGCATCTACAAGCCCATTCCTCCTATCATCGCATCACTGAGTGCAAATTTCTGGGCACTCTAGTGTCCAATCATCTTCCACCTTCGAGTCACGAATGGCAAAACTCGCAAATCTAACTCTTCAGGTTTAAGAAGATTGAACAGGGGCAGCTGTTGTACCCCAAAATTTGCCCTCTCGTTTGTCAAGTATTGGCTCACAAGATATTCTAAGATGTCAAGTTTGCAGCACTAATACATCAATTTAGGCTTGAAATTGGCATAAGGGCAAAATGGTCAATTGCATACTGGAAAGTAAAATTTTGACTTTTTGGTCAACATTACAACCCAATGATCAAATTTCATCAAGACATTCAAAAATATCAAGTTTGATCATTAAAAAGTTAAGAAAGTCAAAAGTCAACTTGAAAAGTCAAGATTTCCAAGACCTAGACATTTTCTAAGTGTTTTTATACATGATAATTTCATCACTTCATGCCATTCTTTCACCAAGATGCAAGACGGTTCAAGGGAAACTTTCAACATAAAAGTTGTAGATCTCCATGATATCTACAACATTTCTTTAAACAACTTCTCCTAAATATGCTTGGATCTCAAGTTATAAATTCATGAAGTCATGACATTTTCATTTAACACTTAGAGAAATTTTCAGCAGTTTTGGTCAGTTTTTTATCCCAACTTCTTGGCAAATTTTCATCAAGTTCCAGTTTGATTTAACAAAAGTGGTCAACATGAGAGTTTTTGGGGAGGTTCCAATATTTCCAAAAAGTCAAAGAACTCATTAAGATCATTCTTGAGCTGAGAGGATCGAAGAGATGAAGTTAGGTTTTCATTCTTGAATTACAAAGCAGAATTTATGATGAACACTTGACTAAATTCCAACCAAAGCTACAAAATCCCTCTTTTCAGGCTATGTTCTCTCCAAATCCATGCATAATCAAGCAATTACACAAACCCTAAGTGTATTACACAAGCATTTGAAGCTTTATCCAAGTCTTGATACCATTTATGGTTAGAAATGCAAAAGCAACATTTCCATTTGCATAAAGCTTCACTTTTCCAACCACTCTCTTCTTTCAAAGCTTGAAATATGTTCCAAAGATGATAGAAAAATCTCTCAACATCAGAAGCAATCTACAAGACCTGCAAATCATGGCTAAGTTCCTTAATTCACTCATTTCTTCATCATGAAGCAACTTGTCTTTATGAATTTGAAAAAAGGCATAACAGGTGGTTTTTCAAAAGTCTGAATTTTTCAAGTCTCAAACCTTCTCTATAAATAGAGAGGCCAATTACAATACAAAGAGGTTGGAAAAACATGTTAGAAAAAATAAAGAGAGAGAGAGCAAGGAGAACAGCCAAAAGTTTTATTGATATACCCTTAAAATCTCATATTCACAAAAAGCCATAACAGTCCATAAAACCTCCACTCTTGAGTTTTGAAGTCTAAACCTTTAAACCTATCACACTTTGCATATTCCATCTGAAAAAACATCCAAACATTTCATACCACACAGAATTTGTTTAGTAACCTTCAACAAAAAGGAAAGTCTAGCAGCCTGTTGGAGCTTCCTTAAGGTTCATACAACATCTTGAAGGGTATTTGGATTCAAAACCTAAAGTGCAGTTTTAAGGTAAGTCATCTTTACCTTGCCTTTTCCATACATCAACTTTTATGTTTATAGGATGTAGCAATCACTATTTTTGAACTTAATCATTTATTTGTTGTTCATGTTATTCATTTATATGTTAAAAACTAACTGACGTGTGCAAATAATGGCGTTTAAGGCAGAAAAAGGCAGTATGTATCGACACATATCCATATATGTCGACCCATCTTAGTGAAAATATAGGGTATGAGTCGACACATGACCCTCATGCATTGACCCATACTGAGTTCAGGTCACAAAACAGAAACTGGAAAGGACTATGAGTCAACACATACGTGTTTTGCGTTGATGCAAAAGGCGTATGAGTCGATACATCCCATTATGGGTCGACTCATACTTAACAGATTTCACTTTACAGGAGCAAGGAAGAAGCTATGTGTCGATGCACAGCAGCATGGGTCGACACATAGCAGTTCAAAAGTGCATTTTTCCTTTATTTTGCACTGTTTTCACATTCTTTTTATTATCATTCGATGTGGTTGTAATATTTTAGATCCTACTTCACCCCCATTGTTAAATTGTATCCCCATCCCCCTAAAGTGATGTAATAACTTAGATTTTACTTTCTGCTTTTTACTTGTTTTTTCATATATTGCTAGTAAATAAGATGTATGGCAAGATAAAAAACAACAAAATAGATAACCCTAATCAAAGACAAAACGCATGTAAATCAAACAAACTATTCACACATGCACCCTTAGGGTAATCCCATCTCGTTGCCCCTTTCGGAAAATAGTCATGTCCCTCGAGCATGGGTGTTTTAGCAAAAGACCCTCGATAAAAGATCATAGTCCCTCGATGACCCTCGATGTTGCCTTCGGTAAACGATCTAGTCCCTGAAATGACATTGCTAAAATGTCCCATATGTTTCCTTCTATGACTATACAAACGTCCCAAACGCCCGTCCCTTCACATCCAACGATGGGGCTTCTTACCAAATCAATGGTAAGATAGCCACATATAAAGGAGGAGGAAAAGCACATTTAAGACCTTTCGAGTAGGTAGATTTGCTCTTAGTTACTCGATTGCTCACAACAAAAACATTTTTACCCACACTCTCATCTTTGAACTATTTTTGAAACAAACACTTTGTAGGCGTTATTATAGAAACGAGAACCATTACGAAGTTCCATTTCAAAATACTTTCAAAAACACATCTCACAAACACACCTTTGAACTATTTTCGAAACAAACACTTTGTAGGAGTTCTTATAGAAACGAGAACCATTACGAAGTTCCATTTTCAAAATACTTTCAAAAAACCACACACCACAAGCACATTCAAACAAAAGAAAGTGATCTAGCAAGTAACTAAGAGCCCATGGAAAACCATGGATGAAAAGGGTACTAATACATTTCCTTTTCACAATCTACCCCCCGAACTCAAAAAACATCTCTAAAGGTCTTTCCTGTGCTTTTTCACCTTTCCTTTTTGGATAAAAGAAAATTCGGTGGTGACTCTTGCTAACTGCAACATTTGCGATAAAACGCAAAACCCTCAAGTCAGTTCTCCCACCGTATCACAGTCCCATTGGATCACCTTGCGATCAGACTTCAGTAATCAGATATCAAGCTCAAACAGTGCCGATTAATCCAGTCAGCTTTAGCCAAGCAGCAAAATGATGAGATGCTCGAAGACATAGGGGAAATA
This sequence comes from Vicia faba, assembly GCA_948472305.1. Lineage (NCBI taxonomy): Eukaryota > Viridiplantae > Streptophyta > Magnoliopsida > Fabales > Fabaceae > Vicia > Vicia faba. Next base: position 1,631,472,734 of record OX451739.1, on the reverse strand, counting down.
GCATAATTGAAACCCAATGGGATCACTACACATAGATATTTTCTTTTTGTACACAATTTCTGTAATAATTTCCATGTTTATGGTGGCGTTCTCTTACTAGAGCGTCACCCTCCTTGTAAAAAATGCCTGTTATAGGCAAATTTCAAATCAATACAAAGCATCTTTTGAGTACAAAACTCTGTGTTCGATTTTTCCGTTTTTCTGTTTTGTTTTGCAAAAACGTCCAATGTTTTATTCTTGACATATGCATTTGAATATGATTACTGTTCACAAATATATGCATATAAAATAAAAGGACAATTGCTAAGAACTCGAAGAGACTGGTACAAAACCTTAATGTCGACAGTTACTCCGTCCATCATGGTACAAGGGGCAGAGACAGTTGGAAGCAAAGTCACTATCACGAATAAGCCAGTGATACATATATTCCCCATAGAGCCGAGATAACCAAAGTCTGATCTCCAGGTCCCCAACCAAAGTTTATTTTATTTCTTTTTAATTATTTTATTAATTATTCCTTTTTTTAAAAAATAACAAAAAATCATTTTTTCATTAAATCAAAAAAATCAAAAACATTAAAAATTATTTTTCATGAAATATTTTATTTTTTTAATTAATTAGTTTAATTAAAATTAAGGAAAATTTAATTTCTTTTTTATAATTTAAATTAATTAGAATTTAGGGTTTTAATTTGTACATAACCTAATTAGATTTTTTCTCAAAAAATAATAATAACCTAAATATCTCTTCAATTAAATTTTTAGGGTTCTTTAATTCTCGCATTTAATTAGGATAATAGTAATTAGGGTTTAAATTCCGCATTTTTATTTTCAGACAAGATAATTATGTATATGCAAAAGCCCTGTAATAGCTAGGATCTTTAAACTTTCCCATTTTTTTATTTTCGCAAACTATAAACTGCTTAGATGTATGTTAATAGGATCATATGGAAAGACTAACTGGAAATTAAAATAGTAGATCACCTTAATTGTGCAAAGATTAAATAACCGAAATCAAACACATGCACATGCTCACTCCTAGGGTTTGCCTCACTTGGTTGCCTCGGAAATAATGGTCGTGCCCCTCGAACGTAGGGATACCTTAGCCATGACCCGCGATTCAAACGTCGTCATAAAGATCACGGTCCCTACTTGTCCCTCGAGTTGCGTACGAATTGATCTTATGGCGATAGTCCCTTTGAAACGCTAAGGTATCCTTACTTGTTGCCTTCACTGACCATTTCGTCCCTTCGAACATCCCTTTAAAATTCCAACGACGGTGCTACCTATTCCTTAATAATAGGATAGCGCTGTCTAAAGAAAAACGAAGAGTCTTTTTCGAGTAAGTAGGTTAGTTCTTAAGTACTTTCTCAAATGAACAAACTTTTTCACACCAAAAAATTTTCAAACAGTTTTCAAAAACAACTTTGTAACACTCTTGAGGATAGAAACAAGGGTTAAAATGAAGTAAAACAAAACTTTTCAAAACAAGCACACACAAGCAATTTCAAAACTGAGCAACTACCTAAGAGCCCGTGGAAAACCACAGATAGAAAGGGTGCTAACACCTTCCCTTTCTATAACCTACCCTCGTACTCAGAAACATCTCGAAAAAAGTTTTTTCTGTTCTTTTTCCTTTTCCTAATTGGATAAAATAAAAGTCGGTGGCGACTCTTGCTTACCGCAATATTTTGCGAACAAAAAACGCAAACCAGTATTAAAAGTCAGTTCTGCCTCCGTATCGCGATGTTGGCTTGTGTAAAGCCATCTCCTCAGCATCCGTGTCTGCTGAATCCTCCACTTCCGTCAAGCAATCTTATTCTGCTGGAATAATTGATACTATGTTGACTAAAATATTCAAACTCTCTTCAGAGTCGGAATCAAAATCGTCAGTGGCTTCTTCAGAACATTCAGCAGCTGGTCGATTCACGAATTCTTTGATTCGCTCTTTCACGGAGGAATCGAATTCCACTTGGTACTGCCTCTGATTGCCACCTTTGTTTGCAGCAAACTGGCCAGCAGCCGCTTGCTTTCGACGCTGGAAGCGTCTCCATTGGGTTCTAGTCATGGGATTCTTCCCCATATAGTTTTCAGAGATGTGGCTTTTCTTCTCTGACTTTAACTCATGTTGGTAGTTAATAGCTGACTTCCCTCTATTTGGTGCCCCATCAATTGGTGCGCCTTTTCTCCCTTGGGGTTTAATCCAGGTCCCGTTAGGAGCTTTCGCTGAGGGAATATAACTCCTAGGTTTAACATACGAGTTTCCCATAGCTCTCCTTGGGTCACTAGGTGTAGGAAACCTTTGATTGTGTGGCTTGGTTTTGTTCTTCTCTAACTATAGCTTTTGGAAATTTTCAGCAACTATTTTGTCAGTCAAAGCGCCACATCTAAGACACAAGCAAGCTTATGAACCTTTATTCTTACAGCGGTAAAATAAGTCTAGCAAATCTTCCTCAGGCCTTGGGTACACATCTGCTAGGCCGACATCAGGACTTTCTCCAGTGCTCTCTTCGACCATATTGTCCTCAGGGAATTTAGTAATCTCTACCATGTTGATGCCCATTGGGTCGAGAAACAAAGCCTCCTCTTGCCTAAGAGCATCAGTTTCAATCTTCATCTTTCTTGCAGCAAACTTCAGCCTGCCCTCTTGCAGCGAATTTTTCACGAGATCCCTGAAAAGGTAACATTGAGAGGTTGTATGACCAAGATAATTATGAAATTTAGAAAAACCTCTTTCCTGTCGTTGTTCTAATGGTGGTAATTTAGCACCGGGGGTACTAATATTTGACCATCTTTAACCAGTAAATCAAAAATTTCTTCACACTTAGTAACATCAAACGTATAAGTTTTTTCTGGGAATTTTGGATTACTTTCGACCGTATTCTTTCCCTTAGCAGGGAATAATGATTTACATTCATAGGCTGGGCCTGACTTCATTTTAGCCAAATTGACCTCTGCCTCTATTGGTGAGGTATAGTCGGCCTCACAAATGGGATATGTGTCATCATAATCTATGAAGGCTACTTTTTATTTTCTAGTCTTAGCCTTAGTATGTCTGACTTTTTCTAGCCGCAGACGCTCTAGATGTCTAACTCTATCAGCTAGCTGTGACATACTTTTCACGAAGGTTGGATCTATTTTCTTCCTAATGGAATAATCTAAACCTCCAGCAGTCATTTGAACAAGCTCATGTTCTGGAACTTGAGTAAAGCATCTTGCTTTTAATGACCTAAATTTGTTTAGATAATCATCAATGGTTTCAGAAAATCTTCTTTTAATGTTTGATAATTCGACCAAACTAATTTTCGAATGACCCTCATAAAATTGTTCATGGAAAAGTTTCTCCAACTTCGTCCATGATTCAATCGAATTTGGGGGTAAAGTGGTAAACCACGTGAAAGCTGCCTTAGTAAGGGAAGAAGGAAAATGCTTTACCCTTAAGTTTTCATTATTCAACATATCCCCAGATTCAGTTAGATATCTGGCAATATGTTCCACCGTCAACTCTCCAAATTCTCCCCCAAATTTCATATACTTAAGGATTTTCCATCCTCTAGGGTTTTCAGTCTGTAAAATATATTCAGACAAAGGGGAGGAATATGTCGGCCTCTGAAGTGCGGTATTCATGCTATTTTTGGCCATGATTATTTCGACAATGGTGGTTAAATTATTTTCAACGGCTAAGTTTTATTGTCGAATTTGCTCGACAATTTGATCAGCCTCTTGATGTCGATCTACTAATACCCTGGGTGGATCGACCATCAAATTCCTTGGAGACACTACCATTTTCCCCTGATGGACAGTTTCATCCTGTATTTCCCCCATGTCTATTTGACCAGGGGCATCTAGTCGAACAAGTGGTACCTGTCGAATAGGCGCTAAGGGAGCACCTAAAAAATTACACAAACGCGTTAATTGGGCAATCACCTGTCGATTTGTTTCAGCAGACTGCCTATTAGTCTTAGCCGACTCGTGTACTATGGGATTAAATACATTACCCATCTGGTTAGTTAACATATTAACCAACTCATGGTTACTATCATCCATTTGTTTCCTTAATACTGCTACTGAAGTATTAGTAAGAGGCGGTACTAAGGATTGAGAAGGCGCTACCCTATTTTGGTTGCCTCTATTATTTCCCCCTGGCGCAGATCCTTGTAAATGAGAGTTCAAATTTTGAACATTATCTGACGCCACTGCTGTATTTGATGTCGACTGATATCCTGGCATCACGGAATACGACATTCCATAAGCAGGATCTACATCACCAAAACGAGGCACGTTAGGTATGGTAGTCGTAGTCATTACTGGTCTTGGGCTTCCCGGTGGAGCCTGAGACATCTATACGGAAACCGCAGCAGTCAACCCTACTGGAGGAAAAAGTGCTACTTGTGAAACTCTGGATTGGTAGTGATTAAAGTTCGTGACGATATTTCGTCTACGTTTGCATTATCAGGACTTGTCATTCTTGATATTTGCTTCCTAGATAATGGTTTATTATACCCCTTGGTTAACTTCCCATTTCTAAGTTGCATTCACTTATAAATACTCAAGACCAATTCTTAGCACTGGGTTCCACCAGGTGCGCCAATTTGTTTACTGTGAAAAATGGTAAACAACCGCTGGTCCTCCCAGAGTCCTAAACTGAGGGTAACTTGCGAGATCGACCAGTTGATCTCAAGATGCGTTCTAATAGTTTTTACTATCACACCTATTCCGTCAAAATGTTAGTCAAGGAAAACGACTTTCTTTTGACTGGAGAAACAGGTGTAATGGTTTTCCACACTATGATTTAATTGACTGACTGGTAACTCGTGACCGACAGAAGATATTTGTACAAAAAACGAGACTCACTAAACTAACTGACAGGTGACTCGTGACCCACATATAGTGTCAAATTGTTTATGCAAAATAGAAGATAACGTATAGATCTTGCTCGACAGTAAAGAGAAAACAGGTAAAGTACTCAAAAGATATAACTGAAAAATAAAAGATTTGCATTGAAATTAAAATGGTGATTCACGTACATCAAGCACTCTTCACTCTTGATTTCCTGACGCTCGGAATGAGAGAGTTTGACAAGTGATTTGAGAGTACAAGTGAACACCCACAAACTACACAAAATCTGTCTATTTATAGTGTTTACAAAGTAACTACCTAGATAAAATCTACGGCTAATATTAACATCTTGAGGTAACTGCTTCACTAGATGCTGCCACCTATTTGGCGCTCAAGCACGTCGTGGATTGCTGGTAACTGCCCACATTTCCTCTAAGCCTTTTGAACATAAACTGCTTCTTCCTTGCTTCGACGCTTTCGTTCTAGTAAAGAATAATCATGCTTCCTCTAAGTCCAGAAAACCCTTCTTTATCGACTAATACCATTTTCGACCAAGTCCTTCTTTTTTACCCTTTTGGTCGACTAAACCAATTTTATCCTCCTGACATATCCTTTTATTTCTTCCTAGTCGATGTAGTTCAATTTTCGACAGTTTCAGTGTGGCTCCTTCCAAGCATTAACTCTGACTTAATAAAACCAACTTTTCACACATTGGCTCTTGTTTCCCAAAAAACCTTTATTTTGGAGGATGACTCATAACTTATGAGAATATTTTCATTTATCACATGTACTTGAATTCCTTAAGATTTTTCAAGATAATAGAGTGCATATGAGTATCAAACATTGATTTAAAATATGTTGAAACAAAGAAAAAACCAATTTTTTTAAAGACACTTATCTGACTTTTATAATACTTATTTAATTTTTTTGACACGTATCGTACATGACATGTTATATAAATATAAATGTCAAATACTACGATTCACCTACTTTTATAAATATAAATGTCAAATACTACGATTCACAAAGTTGTTCGTATTACCTAACTAAGAACGTCTTTGTTAGCCATTGTTTATTTACATTGAATTTCTCTTTTCCTTTAAAACAAACCAACAATTTAAGACATGCTTAGTGATTCTAATTCTTTGCAGGTACCCGTTCATCATTTTATGAGATTTTTTAAATTTGCTTATGATTGATTTGACACGTCTACTAAATTGATGCAAGTAATAAAAATGAATGAAAATTATCTTTATGTGTCGTTCACAAGGACTACAAGTATTTTTTATTAATTGATTTTAACATGTTATAAGTGTTATAAGTTGAACAATTTTTTTTAAGGTTTTGAGAAAGAAAATAGTGAAATAAAAGTAGTTGTCAAATTGATATTAAAAATATGTTAGGGAAGTGATTAATTTTGGACTTTCTCTTAAACTTCTTGTTTCATCTTACCAATTGACATCACTGGCTCACTGCTATATATCGATTTTTCTATTTTATTTAATCCTAATCCCTTAGCAATTAAGATTTTACTCCCTTAGATGAATTCTTTATAATTTCTATATAAGTTGGGATTCAAGGACAAATATTATTTATAACATGAATATAAGAGTTCCATAGTCCCAACCTTACCTTAGATGAAAACAATAATCACAATCCAAAAACTTGCAAAACCAAAACATTTCATACTGTTTCAATTTTAATGATTTTTTTAAAGAAAAAAAATAATTAAAGTTTATGTTACAACCAAGTATCAAACCTGCTTTAAGATGGTAGCCAGACATTCTGCTAACCACTAAACTATGATGAAACTCTTGTCACAATATGTCACAGATATATATTTATATATTAACATTTATCCGTTCACTTCATAATATTTATTCATAATTACTATTTTAATTATATTTATCATAATAATTCATTAGTATTTATTTAATTTTATTTATTTACAATTATTTCGTAAAAACTTAATTTTTATATTAATTATTATTTTGGTACTTTATATTTGTTTTTATTTTGTTAATTATTATTTATTTATTAATACAAATATTAAATTTTGGTACCAATATTAATTATTATTTATAACTATTAATTAGTAAAAATTTATAATTATTTAGTAAAAACTTAATTTTTATATTCATAATTGCTATTTAATAAAATGTATATAATTATATATTCAAAATATTTGATTTTTATCACTTAAAATAATTATACAGTTGTTATGCATTTTATAAAATGTATGCAGTCCAATAAAATATTAGATTTACAAAATTATTAAAAATAAATATGAAAAGTTAGTTTTTAATAAATAGTTAAAAATAATAAAATTAAATGAATATAAAAGTTAGTGGAGAAAATTAGTTTTCACTACATAAATAATAAAATAAAATAAAATAAAAATTAGTATAAAAACAAATATAAAAACTACCAAAATAATAATTAATATGAAAAGTAAGTTTTTATTAAATAATTATAAATAAATAAAAATAAATACTCATGTGTTGTATTGATGAATTATTATGATAAATATAATTAAAGTGATAATTATGATAAATATAATTAAAGTAGTAATTATGAAAAAATAAAAATGTATTGTCGGATTCTTATGAATAAATTTTGAGGAAATAAAAATGCAAGTTAAAACACGTAGTCCATTGGCTGACGTGATTGTAGGAGATATTAAGGGTGCTGAGTTTGAAACTTAAGTGAAACAGAGTTTAAGATATTTTTTCATGTTTTCATATCAAACCCATAAAATACATGTCACAATCTAATAAATAAAAAATATTAAAAAAATCAACGGTGACATACATGACCCAGTTAGCAAAAAATTTTTGGCCATGTCTCTATTTCAAATAGAATAAGGTTTTTGATTATGGAATCTATGTTTGTTGAGGGGCGAATTTTTTTTTTTTAAAGGGAGTAAATCAAATCTTGTTACTATTACAGGGGGTAGAAGATATTTAATCATTTATAATTTAATTTTTGGTTTTTCCGATTTATTTGTAAATTAATTATTTGTTTTAGAATTGTACCTTGAGCACCCTTTACACTCAATTAGAATTGTATCCATTGCAATTTGTTTTTAAATGGAGCAAGTTGGTCAAAGTCAATGTGCCTTAAATCACAAGTTAAAAAGCTTAAAACAAGGATTTTTTGAAGATTGATTTGAATTTAGCATATGGATGATTTAAATTAATAATTCAATTTGAAATATAGATTTCAACACTGACTTTGTAATTTGATCTAGGAACTATCAGATTCGAATCACATAACACTTTGATGCAAATCATAATATTGTATGTCTCGAATCATGTTCAAACAAATATTTGAAAAACAATTATGATTCTAATCACATGTACCAAATTATGAACTCAATCAACCAAATCATTCCCAAATTATATCACCTTGAATCAAGTCATTCTTTCATGATGCAAATCATAACTATATGATCTCATTCAAATCAATTGTTCTTTTTCTCACCTATTTTGGGCCTAGCCTCCATCACCAATATAAATCATTTTTTCATTCTCCAAAACATATAAAACATATGACGCACAATTATGCATTATGAAAATAATAAAATCTCATATTTTTCATAAATTTAGAAAATCTTGAGTGTTATTCTTTCACACCTTCTCTCTCAAGTCAAGCCTATATAAAATTCCATTATGTGTTGATTGGGTTATACTTGTTTAGGTTTCTTCTATATAATAAATCATCTTCAACATTTAACCAAGAAACTTCATTATTGTGGTACTCAACTTTAAAGATTAAGTGTGAGTGGTAGATACAAGATATATTAGGGAGTCTAATGTTTTTTGTTTAAAGTTTTTGTGTGCATCAAATTGAAGATTTGACAATTTGATTGTGGTGCTTAGAGACTGATTTCCAACAAAGAAAAGATTATTTTGTATTTCATTGAAGACTTTGGTTATACCTAGTGAAGGTAGTTGTGAAACAAAGTTGGGGTTTTCCAAGATACTTGAGTAGAACAAAGTGTTGTACCCCAAAAATTTCCCTCCCATATTTCTCAACACATGGCAAGTGAGGTCCCCAAATTGCTCAAGGAAGTTCAAGAATTGACCAGACAAACTCTCTCCTAAGGCAGTATACCTCAAATTAGGGATTCCATCTTCATCAAGATGTGTGAACCACAAAGGACTCAAATGCTCACCATTGTCCTAATATGTTTTCAAGATCATCCATGTCAAGTTTCAAGCCTTGCAGAAGAAGTTTGCTCAGTCAATTGCTCAAATGCCTGAAAATCAATTGTACTAGGTCAAAATCAACTGTGGCCCACATACAGTCAAACTTCAAGATTTTTGGTCAACATCCTCATTTTGAAGTATTATCCATCATTTGATCAAGGGTTGATCATGATTCCTCAAGGATTGCTCACAATTCATCAAAACCCAAAAGTTGCTAAATTAAGGTTTTACAGGAAAAGTCAACTCAACTTTGACCAAGCATAACTTTCTCATACCTTATAATAAATGACCCATCCAAAGCTCATTGTGAAGAGGATGCAATTCCCTACAATTCATATTCATCTTCCAAGTCCATAATATGCACTCACAAAGAGATATGAATTTTGACATTATAGACCCTTTTGAAAAGTCAACAAAAACACCTTTTGGGTCAAAGCTTCATACATGAAAATGGAAGACTCAATTGATATGAGACCAAAAGGGTTGTTTATAGGACATCCTAATATTTCTAAAAAGTCCAAGGACACCTCTCTAGGGTCAAAATTGAGAGAGTTATGCATTGGCCAAGTTGACCATTTTTGCAAAATTGCCAAAAGTCAAATGTGCTCAAATTTGCATTTTTTGCTAAATGGGCCCAACTTTTTATGCTTTCACCTCAATTATAATGTGGTCCACGACTCAAATGTTCACTCACCCATTACGTGCTTCATTTTTCAATTTATTTTGATTTTTCATTAATTAAAAAGTGAATTAAATCAAATAAATGATGAAAATTAACAAAGATATGATTTGATTTGTTTTTTTTTGACAGATTGGCAATCAAGATATGCTGAGTTAACAAGATCAAATCGAATTAAGATCAATTGGTACAAGAAAGGCATGATTTGACTCAAAATAGAAACATATGATATAGCTTGCAAATCAAATCAAATCTTGGATAAATGCAAAGATTTAGTCCAGGTTTGTTAACCTAATTCACTCTAGGTTATATAGTGAACATTTCCAGATCAAAATACAAGGGTTAGAGTCGTGAAAAAAGGCAGAGCAAAGTCACAAAATTCAGAGAAAAGTGTGAATTGGTTTTCACTCCACAAACCATCTCAATCCATCCTAGCTATCCCAATCCATTGTTGGACGTCCCAGGAAGCTGTCCCAATCCTTTGCAAGGCCTGAAACACCCAGAAACGCGTGCTACACCTCATACGGTTTGACATAATTTTCCAATTCGATTATCATAATTCTTGCATTATTAGCACTTTTGATTTTTATATTCGTGTTGGTCATCATATTTGCAAGCTAACCATGTCATTTAATTGCGTTTCTTATGCCTGTATATGATGTTGCCATTGCTAGGGTTTTTGTGTTATTTTTAGGGTCTTTTTGTACAGGAACAATTGGGCTTTGAATCAGGTACCATAATGCTCGTGAGGATGAGACGAGTTGATTGGTACCATTACCTTTCATTTATCTTGCTTGTACAACATATTTGAAGTATGCAGGGTTATACCTACAGTGGATGTCTGTAGGTAAAAGTCCCTTCGTCTAAAACGACGGAGAAGGGAAGAAGACGGCTATGTGTCAGCCAACCATTCTCCCGTTTGAATCTCGCGTGTTTTTTGTTCAGTTAACCACATTTTATATATTATGTTTTATGCTTGAATTAATAACCAAAAATGCAGATGACTCAGTGGTAAAGGCGCTTGGTATTGGGTGGAAGGACCTGGGTTCGATCCCAGGTCTCAACAAATTTTCTTTATTTTCCTTTCTATCAGCAGACCCAGTGCCTCACAACCTCAAGAGCCTTCCATACAACCTCAACATCCGGCCATTGGATGCTCAGCTGGCCAGATCCCACGCCTCTCCAATGAAGGACCATGGTGTACCACAAAGTCAACACCATACAGGATCAAGCATGGTCAACCTGGGCTTAGCTTGTTGGGCCAAAAAATTCAGATGCTCACCCCCTCTTTCAGCAAGACAAGAGGCCCAATTCTAAACTTCTTTTTAAATTTATTTTTTATTTTATCTTTTAATTTATTTAATTATTTTATTTTTTAAAATCAGTTTTAATTAAATCATAAAAATCAAAAAAGTCATAAAAAATTAGATTTAGTTGTTTTCTTATTAAATTTAATTTTGTTAATTAATTAGCTTAATTTAATTTAAGGTAACTTTAATTTGTTTGTCACAATTAAAATTAAATTAGAAAATTAGGTTAACTCTTGATTTAATTTTTTTCTCAAATAAAACAAAAATACAAAAATAGGTTGTTTAGAATTAATTAATTTATTTTTAAAAATTAATATAGACTGAGGATTTTCTTTTAATTTATTTCTCCATTATTTTCTCAAATAACAAAACATGACAAAAAAAACTTTTTTTCTTTCTTTAATCAATCGCAAGTAGGATTAGATAGAGGGTCAAAACCCTAATCGCCTCGCATTTAACTTACCACGCACATTTAATTCTTTTATTATTTTAGTAACTGTTTTGAGGATGTGATAGTTTTAATTAGGTTTTTTTTTAAATTTCCGCAACTTTATTTACTGTCAACGACAATTATGTAACTGTCAAAGCCATGTAATAAGCGTAGGTTATTTTTTCCGCTTTTACTTTCCGCAAAACTCTTAACTATTAGATATATGTTTAGGATTGTATGGCAAGAATGCATGACAAAATTAAAATGGTTAGAAAACCCTAATGTGCAAAGATAATAAACTGAAAATAAATCACTCGCACATATTCACCCTTAGGGTATACTCTTAAGAAGTGAAAAACACAAGAAGGGGGGTTGAATTGTTTAAACTTGAAATCAAATGCAGACAACACGTTATTTTTATCCTGGTTCGTTTGATCTCAAACTATTCCAGTCCACCCATCAAGGTGATTTCGCCTCTCTCCAACGAGGTCTTAATCCACTATATTCAACTGAATACAACAACTGCTTTAACAACTGTCAAAGCCTTCTTGAGTCTAACCACAGACTGGTTTATCTCAAGGTAATTCTTTTACAGATAAATGAACAAATATGTGTGTTGAATGTTTTATAGAAAAACTATATATCACTACTGTGATAATACATAAAATGAAGCTTATATGAAACTAGATTGCTACAACTATAGAGTAAGTAGTTGAGAGCTTTAGCAAACTGAATAAGTGAGGACAAAGATGATTGGCTTATGCGTATGTGCGTGTAGGAGAATTGTAGAGTATTAGCCATTTCTTTTCTCACTGATTTGTTTATATAGCCTTGGAATAGATACGTTGCTGTCCATAATTCCATTTCAATGCTCATAACGTTCTTTCCTTTTTGAGAAGATCTTTGTCTTGGAATAAAGTCGTTGGTAATTAATCTGCCTTGAATGCAGTAACGTTGACACTTCAGAATGTTCTGCTTAATGAAAATCAGAGTGTTCTTGGCTTTAGCTTATTCTGGCTCTTCTGAATGCTGATGACATGATTAGGATCTTGATCAGAGTCAGAGTATGGTAAGCGCATATTATGTTCATTAGACTTCAGCGTAGCACATGTTTGATCTTCTGATGTGACATATCTTCTAATGCTGATGTTGATATTGATATTCTGATGTTGATTCCATCAGTGTTTCCTGCTGTTGTACCCCAAAATTTGCCCTCCCATATTCTTCAAAGTTTTGACAAGCATCATCTCAATTTGCTCAAGTCTACTCAAGGGTTGCACAGTCAAACATCCTCCTAAGCCAGTCAAAATTAGGGTTTTGTTTCTTGCAAGGAAGTTGAGGTTTTAAAGGGCTCAATCAAGTCCTATATGCCTATATACATTGTCAAGCATCCATATGCCAAGTTTCAAGGCTCACAAGGTCAAGTTGCACAGTCAAAAGCCCTAATTGCTTCACAATCAACTATAGGGGTAAAATGGTCATTTGGAAGTCAAAAGTCAAAAATTTTGGTCAACATCTTATTTTGAGGCCACAATCATCATTTGATCAAGTCTTGATCATGATTCCACAAGCATGGCTCAAAAATCATCAAGATGCAAAAGTTTCCATTTTTGGACAGTTGAAAAAGTCAACTATAACTTGACCAAGGCATAACTTTTTCATGGTTCATCAGAAAAATCCCATCCAATTTTCATTTTTAAGGGGATGACATTTCCTACAACCCATATTCACATTCCAAGTCCAAGAAATGCTCTCACAAAAGTTACCAATTTCAACATTATAGGTCATTTTCAAAAGTCAACAAAAAGGAATTTTAAGTCAAAGACCATAACTTGAGATTGGTAAATCAAAATGACATGGGACCAAAGGCATTGGTTAGAGGACTTCAAGACCTTTCCAAAATGTCAAAGAACATGTTCATATGATTAAAATTGAGCAAGATATGCATTGGAGAAGTTGGGAAATTTTTGTGAGATGGCAAAAGTCAACTATCCTTGAAACTTCAATTTTTGACAAAAGGGCCCACTTTTTTCCACTTGATTCAGCCTTGTCATGCCATCCACGTGTCCCGTGATCAATTTCAAGATTACACATTAATTTTTCTATTTTTATTTAATTTTATTTGATTTTATTCATTTTAAATCCATAAAATTCAAATAAAATTAAAAAAATTAATTAAATAACATCTTTTGATTTGAATGACTTTTATGTGTCATGAACAACCTACCAATTTCGTGCTAGGGCCATTTTATGCATAAAAATTCAAAATTTGAACAAACTTGGAATGATCTTTAATGGTGGTTATGAAGAATCCAAAAACTTAATTGCAAGGGATCATTGGCTCATAATGTGACTGATTCTCATTTCATTACTACATATGCAAGTGTGAAAAGCCTCATTCACAACCTGAACATTACACAAACGGCCAGAGCAAAATCCAAAAAGTGTCAAAAAAAGTGTGAGATCAAAAGGAGTATTGCAAGCATTTTCAGGCCAAAAGGAGAACGTGACTCTCTTCTTTGCCATCCCCTGAAGCTAAAGCAACCCTTGCCACGTCCTAAGATCCATCATACCGCGCTGTAAGTTCTTCCCAGGTCCCCCAAAATTCCATATCATTTTTTCTTATGTGTTTGTGTGCAGGATGCCCAGTGCGTTTCACCATGAACCTTCAGCGTTCCACATGCCAAGTGGCCATGATCATCAATCCGAGGGCCAAAAAGTGATGAACACTATATTCTCCAGTCAACGTGCTCCGGGAAATCTCCAAAAGTCAACAAGGCTGGTTAATGGGCCAACAATTTCCAGGCTTCACACCTCCATTGGGCCATCAACACCCCCATTGGTTTCTATTTCTTTTTTTTTCTTTCTATTTTCCTTTTCTTTTTATTTTCTTTTTTTTATAATTATCATTATTGTTAATTAACCTAACAAACTAATTTTTTCCCATAAAATTCAATAAAACAAAAAAAAAACATTTTATTATTTATTAACTTATTTTGTAAATAAATTTTAATATTAATTAATTAGTTGTGTAATTAGAACAATTTCAACATTTTTTTTTAATAAGTAAAATTAATTTAGAATTAGAACTTTCAACTTTTAATTTCTTTTTATTTTATTTTATTAAAAACATAAAAAACACAAAAATATTTTTCTTTTAATTAAATTAATTAATTAGTTATTAGTTTTAATTTCATTAATTACAAAAAAGGACAAAAATTCAATTCTTTCTTAAAGAAGGGTCAAAGCCCTTAGGACGTTCCTGATTAAATTTCTATTCGCGCGTATTTATTTATTTTGATTATATTTATGTATCTGTACAGAGGATGTAATATCAATTAGGATTTTATTGCTTTCTTTAATTTTCTGCATTTACTTTTCAAAACGGGTTATTGTTTTTGGCGATGTATAGACCCGCGCCTTGTAATAGTTAGATTTATCTTTCCGCAATTTACTTTCCGCACTCCTAACTGTTAAAAAAATGCCTGCAAGAATGTATGTAAATAAAATTAACCCGTAGCTCACAAATAACATGTACAAAGACAATTAACTGAAAAACAACACACAAAGCACATGCCACCCCTAGGGTACGCCTCACTGGTTGCCTCGAACGTGGTCATCAAGTATAGGGTGTCTTAGAGGTCGCCCTTCTGTCCAAAAGATCCAGTTGCCTCGAAACGGTTGCCTCGGATACAAAGGATCTAGGACATTAGGGTTACTTCTAAGGTGTCCTACCATTGCTTCGGTGACCACACATGTCCCTTAATCGAATTGACCCGAACACCTCCAACGAAGGTACTACCTACCTCTCAATGGTGGGATAGCACTATCTAAAGGACTCTTACACAGCCTAATTCCTTAGAGTAGGTAGATTCTCCTGGGTACTTGCTCTTTTTAAAATAAACAAAAACATCTTTTCACACCTACACTTCCAAAAGTTTTCAAACAAATTTTTCATACACTCTTGAGGACAGATACAAGAGTTACTTAGAAATTTTTCAAACGAAACTTTTTTCAAAAAACCACACCCACTTGAAAAGCAAACAATTTTTGAAAACATAAGAGCAAGTACCTAAGAGCCCGTGGATAACCACGGATAGAAAGGGTGCTAACACCTTCCCTTTCTATAAATCTACCTCCCGAACCGAGAAACATTCTCAAAGAAGGAATTTTGCTGTGCTTTTGTCCTTTCCATATTGGAGAACATAAAAGATGGTGGCGACTCTTGCTTACCGCGACATTTCGCGAACCAGCTTAAAAAACAGTCAGTTCTCATTCCCACCGATCACAGAACTGGCGACTCTGATGGGGATATTATAAAGTGAGGTGTACCTTAAGATTAGATCATACTTATGTTTTCAATTGCTTTGCTTTGATTGCTTTATATTTGTGGGTTTTGCATCGGAGTTTCATAGATCCTAACCCGGATCTGGGGATACCCTTTTAGGTAGCATAAGCTGTGAGGGACCTGTCCGGTGTAGACCGACACCGGTGAAGCAGTGGCTACGTTGGTGTGGCACCTTGGTCTGTACCGATATCCCTTGTGTTGCAACGAGGAGAATATGGGTCTTCTGAGGAGTCATTAAGCACCAACTGACCTTAGAACCCCAAATTGACCCAACTTGGCCATAGAACAGTAGCAGTATGCTACACCCATCGAGGCTAAACTCTCGCGATGGTTCTGGCCGCAAGAAAAGATTGCGACGTTGGAGTTATGACCAATTAAGGGTAGTCAGTGATATTGGGATCCTCTAGAACCCAGTTACTTTTTGATAGGATAGGTCTTAACCAACGAAACTGAAAGAGGGTAGTACCTAGACCTCATGCTGGCCTAAACTCTAAGGGCTCTCTATGTGACTTGTGTGCCTTCATACTTGAACTACTTGCATACTTATTATCTAACAGCGCGAGTTCCTTGCAGGTTTTGTTTACAGTCCTTAATTGGGACTCATTACAGGGCCTACTTACATCACTCCATGCATAGCATAACATCATACCATTGCATACATCCTACATAAGGACTAATCCATTTCAAGGATCTCAAGGGTTTGTGATGCAGGTCATGATGAATCAACTGTCTAGCAAGGGGCAAAGGGGATTTATTTTCCCCTAGCCAAGGTTGATAACTTGAGTCAGGGGCTATAACCCACTCGATATGGTGAGCCTTGACTCTTGAAGAAGGACTCTCAATAACGTGAAGCTCCTTTAATCAAGCAACCGGATTCAAATTCTAACAATTTTCTTGTTTACCCCGCGAGATCCTTGAAAGCATTGCATGCATACATACATATCATTGCATTGCAGGTACCCTTTTGACAGGCCACTTACCTTCTTCGCTGTTTATTTCAGCAATGGCTTCCCAACAAGACAATCAGGATCTTTATGCTCAAGAGACTCGGTTCAAGGCAATCCTCCTAAACCTATCCAAGGGGCAGGAAGAGCTGAGAACACTCCTCATGGGGACTTTGGTCAGGAACAGTCCTGAAGACGATAGGGACGAACGGCTGAAACGTCTACAAGCTGAGGTGGATACAATGAGAACCCAGATGCTGGGGCAAATGGCTCTTGTCCAAGACTTATCTCAAAAACAAGGAGAGCTCAGGGTTCTCGTCAACCAACTACTTCGGGATAACCAACTGGGGCAAACATCTAAGGTTGAAGAGCAAGCCATCATTCAACCACCTGTGGGACAAGAAGACAAGGGAAAAGCTCCTCAGTTTGCTTCAGGGTCACAAGCCCAGCATCAACCTCACCAGCGTCAACAGGGTAATCGGCGTAAGCGAAATACGTCTGGAAGACATTTCTCGGAGACTGGTATACCATCATCACTGATACTGAGACGCTTGTTGGAGGTCAAGCTGATTGCTTTAAAAGATCCTCCTAAGAATATCAACATAACCTCCCTAAAGTACAATCCTGATGAAAGGTGTGCCTACCATTCTGACAGCCCTGGACATGACACTGACAACTATTGGAGTTGAGGAACAAGATCCAGGACTTGATCGACAGAAGGGTGCTGGAGTTCATGCCGGGTGGCAAAATGAAAATATTCTGTTGAGAATCTTCCATCTGAGATGACTAGTGCAAACTAAGAAGCTTTTGTTCATTCGAATGTTCAAGTTGTATTTTTCTTTGATTGTTCAAACATTTGTTCATGTCAAACTTTATTACATTATCAATGCATCGCATATGTCTGTTTTGAATCAATATATTCGCATTCGCTATATTCAAACTGCTTTCATTTTTTGATGTTCAACTCTCGGTTAATAATTCTAAGCCTCTTGAGGGAGGATGACGAAAACGATACCATAATTTACAGTATGCTTTTGAACAAACCCCGCTGATGAGGTACATGCATTGTTTCAATTCCTAAACACTGGAGTTATAAGGAAGATAATCCCTCGTCAACCCCTTTGAGCCAAAGAAGTAGGAGTTTTTCTTTTCGAAAATTAAAACCCTTAATCATAACCTGGGGCAGGGTAGTTCTCTCAGTTGATCCAAGTGCACAACGAATAGCACCAAAGAGGTCCTTACAAAACAAAAGACGATGATGGTTCTCTATAATCATAAGGACAGGCAGTCATTATCTCTCAAAATAAAATCCCAATAAGTCAAAACTTATGAAGGAGACTTACACAAAAAACTGGGGCATCCCGCTGACTGTAATCACAAAAGAAACAGTTCAGGCAAAAAATAGGGATAATAAAATCAAAAAAAGAAAGAGGTCCTACAAACCCTCAATAAAAGGAAATGACTGCCTATTCAAAATAAATCGTCAATATCCGAACCATCATTGGTATATCAGAGCAAAGACTCAAACAAGGTCTAACGCACGATCAGCTGAGTCTAGGTTTGAAGAACATCACAAAGAGCGGGTGGGTACAAATATAATTTGAGCCTTTATCCTTTGTTTCTTAAACCGTGAGCCAGACCGCGTTACAACCCTTAAAAGTCCTAGCTGAAGCGTGGGTTAGTTCGAAAGCATACTGTTACGAAAGGTATCCTGACTCTTTAAGGCTTGCGGTAAAATAACGAGTTGACATCACAGTTTACAAAAAATT
Organism: Vicia faba; assembly: GCA_948472305.1. Classification (NCBI taxonomy): domain Eukaryota; kingdom Viridiplantae; phylum Streptophyta; class Magnoliopsida; order Fabales; family Fabaceae; genus Vicia; species Vicia faba. The sequence continues at coordinate 1,631,454,205 of OX451739.1, read as the reverse complement.
CACTTGTTTTACTAAAAAAATGCATTTTCAAAAACTTCAAGACAGACATAAGCTTTGCATGTTTAATATAACATTGTTTGCATATGACTTTTTGTTTGAACAGCAGAGAAATTCGCGCGAAGAATATCTAATGAACAAAAGCACTTCCAATCAAGGGGCAGACGTGATCATTGTCCATCATCTGGGGCAGTTAGGTCAAGATTCGGAGAATCTCTCAAAAGGCCAACCAGCTTGGGGCAAATCTCCATCTGGATCACTTGGGGCATTGGACGATCAAACAAAGATCTTCTGGTAGTATGACAACACAACACTACAACAGGGGCACCTCCCTTCACTCTGAGAGCGTGGACATAGTCGGAAAAAAAATACTACGCATAATCAAAGACCCGCTAGGTTGACACACCTAGGAAAAAATAAGGGCTTCCCGGCGAACCAAAAGGGTTCGGGCAAAAATAAGGGATGAAATGAAAAAATCTGTACACCCGGCAAGTCGAAAACCTGAAAAGGCGGCTTGGGCAAAAATGGGTATCCCGGTGGACTGAAAACCCGAAAGGGCGGTCCAGGAAAAAGTTAGGTATCAAAAGCGTACGACAATGTCCCGGCATCTCGGCACTTGCCTACCAGAAGAAGATTGGTCAAATCGGCAGTTATCAAGCACCTCCACAGGTACCTTCTCCCGCAGAAACTGGGGCAATAATGAGTTGTCTAAGCGATCTAGTTGCTCTGTCCACCAAGGTACTAAGGTAGGCTGAAGAACGTAACCAAGATACCTTCACTCCCCGCAGAGTAAGACAGGTTTCAGCAATACTCTCCCCCGAGCAGAGTTGGTCTCCCATCAATCCTAACAAGGCACAATATTTCCAGCAAGTCAGTGATACTCTCCCCAAGCAGAGTTAGTCTACGTTCAGCCTTAAGGAAGTGGGTATCCCCAGTAAATCTCAACATTCCCCAGCAGAGTATGCAGATGTTCCTAAGCAAACATCCCCGGCAGTCTTAATATAAGATTGTTCCCCGGCGGAATACCAGACACCCCAGTGGAGCCACTCCCCAGTACAGTCCAAAAGCTTCCCCAGGAGAGTTGAATCAATCTCCCCAGTAGATTCTGGAAGCTTATTCCCCAGTAGATTCTGGAAGCTTATCCCCAGTAGATTCTGGAAGCTTATCCCCTACAGAATACGAACGCTCTCCCCAGCTTTATTCGAAGGTTATTCCCCACCAGAGCTTATAACTGGGTTATCCTCAGCTAATTGCCACAGAAAGATCGTCCTCGGCAAAGTTCTTCCTATCCCCTAACGGAGTTCATCGAATCCTCCAACATAACTTATCAATGGAATCCCCAGCGGAGTTCTCGTCAAAATCTCAATGAAGTATCTCTTCCTACAGAGTGACTCCCTGCAGAGTAATATCTTCACCAGGATTATTCCCCAACGGAGTCATCTTCTCCTACCAGTTTATTCTCGCAATCATCATCCCCAGCGGAAACCAAGAATTCTATCCTTCAACGTCAGCCCAGGATTCAACAAACTCCCGGCATTCGTCAATGATTTATTTTCCCAGACGAGAATACATTCATAAACATCACATCTTCATACATTATAGCATGCATACGCATCATACAACATAAATCTCATTTATTTTCGAGAACATCTTAAAAATCATGCAGTTCATGCATCATGACATTGCATACGACTAATACTTTGCCTTTTCAGGAAAAAGTCAATCAAAAGATGATTACCATCTACCTTTACAATTCCAGATCAACACCGGTAACAAGCCAGGAAAATTCTGTGGACGACTGATCATGGGTTAATACCCGAAACCAAACAGGACAATTATCTACTTGATCATCCTCAGGCAACCCTACACCGGTTCCTTTTCTTTCAGAAGAAGTCTTACACAGGCTCATCAACAGGCAACCCTACACCGGTTCCTCCTCAACCTCAGATGTAGTTTTAAACGGACTTATCATCAAAGTAACCCTACACCGGTTCCCTCTCAATTTTCAAGACGAAGTCTTACACGGACTTATCATCAAAGTAACCCTACACCGGTTCCTTTTCTTTGAGAAGAAGTCTTACACGTACTTATCATCAAAGTAACCCTACACCGGTTCCTTTTATTTCAGAAGAAGTCTTACACAGACTTATCCCGAAGTAACCTTACTCCGGTTCCTCCAGAAGTCTTACACGGACTTATCTCAAGATAACCTTACCCCGGTTCATCCAGAAGTTTTACATGAACTTATCCTGCAGTAACCTTACCCCGGTTCCTCCAGAAGTCTTACACGGACTTATCTCAAGATGACCTTACCCCGGTTCATCCAGAAGTTTTACACGAACTTATCCTGCAGTAACCTTACCCCGGTTCCTCCAGAAGTCTTACACGGACTTATCTCAAGATGACCTTACCCCGGTTCATCCAGAAGTTTTACACGAACTTATCCTGCAGTAACCTTACCCCGGTTCCTCCAGAAGTCTTACATGGACTTATCTCAAGATGACCTTACCCCGGTTCATCCAGAAGTTTTACACTAACTTATCCTGCAGTAACCTTACCCCGGTTCCTCCAGAAGTCTTACACGGACTTATCTCAAGATGACCTTACCCCGGTTCATCCAGAAGTTTTACACGAACTTATCCTGCAGTAACCTTACCCCGGTTCCTCCAGAAGTCTTACACGGACTTATCTCAAGATGACCTTATCCCGATTCATCCATAAGTTTTACACGAACTTATCCTGCAGTAACCTTACCCCGGTTCCTCCAGAAGTCTTACACAGACTTATCCCGAAGTAACCTTACCCCAGTTCCTCCGGAAGTTTTACACGAACTTATCCCGAAGAAACCCTACACAGGTTCTCTCTCTCCATACATAGTTTTACACGGGCTCGTCGTCAACGAAACCCTACACAGGTTCTCTCTTTCCAAAGATGCAGTTTTACACGGACTCGTCATCAGAAACCCTACCCAGGTTTTACTTCTTCTAGGATGAAGTTTTACACGGGCTCATCATCAAAGTAACCCCACACAAGTTCCCTTCTCAAACTCCAGACGTAGTTTTACACGGACTCGTCATCAGTAAACCCTACACAGGTTTCCTTCTCAGCTCTAGATGCAGTTTTACACGGACTCGTCATCAAAGTAACCCTACACAGGTTTCTTCTCCACTTCAGATGCAGTCTTATACGGACTCATTATCAGTAAACCCTACACAGGTTTCCTTCCTCCAAAGATGCAGTTTTACACGAGCTCATCATCAGTCAACCCTACACAGGTGTCCTTCTTTCCAAGATGCAGTTTTACACGAGTTCATCATCAGGCAACCCTACACAGGTTCCCTCTTTCAACTTACAAAAATTACAATTCAACAGACAACCTCCAGATGGCATCTATAAGCCCATCCACCTACCAACAGTCTCCAAATGGAATCTATAAGCCCATTCCCGACAAGCTTCTGTCACGTCTCTAGATGGCATCTATAAGCCCATCCTCCCATACCATCTTTCCAAATGGCATCTATAAGCCCATTCCCGACAAGGTTCTGTCACATCTCCAGATGGCATCTATAAGCCCATCCTCCTATCCATCATCTCTCCAAATGGCATCTATAAGCCCATTCCCGCCATCACACTGCTGATATTCTACTATGTGAGTGCAAATTTCTGGGCACTCTAGTGTTCAATCATCTTCCACCTTCGGATCACGAAAGGCATGCAAGCCAATCTACATCCTCAGGTCTAAGAAGATTTAACAGGGGCAACTGTTGTACCCCAAAATTTTCCCTCCCATATTCTTCAAAGTTTTGACAAGCATCATCCCAATTTGCTCAAGTCTACTCAAGGGTTGCACAGTCAAACATCCTCCTAAGCCAGTCAAAATTAGGGTTTTGTTTCTTGCAAGGAAGTTGAGGTTTTCAAGGGCTCAATCAAGTCCTATATGCCTATATACATTGTCAAGCATCCATATGCCAAGTTTCAAGGCTCACAAGGTCAAGTTGCACAGTCAAAAGCCCTAATTGCTTCACAATCAACTGTAGGGGTAAAATGGTCATTTGGTAGTCAAAAGTAAAATTTTTGGTCAACATCTTATTTTGAGGCCACAATCATCATTTGATCAAGTCTTGATAATGATTCCACAAGCATGGCTCAAAAATCATCAAGATGCAAAAGTTTCCATTTTTGGACAATTGAAAAAGTCAACTGTAACTTGACCAAGGCATAACTTTTTCATGGTTCATCAAAAAAATCCCATCCAATTCTCATTTTGAAGGGGATGACATTTCCTACAACTCATCTTCACATTCCAAGTCCAAGAAATGCTCTCACAAAAAGTTACCAATTTCAACATTATAGGTCATTTTTAAAAGTCAACAAAAAGGCATTTTAAGTCAAAGACCATAACTTGTGATTGGTAAATCAAAATGACATGGTACCAAAGTCATTGGTTAGAGGACTTCAAGACCTTTCCAAAATGTCCAAGAACATGTTCATATGATTAAAATTGAGCAAGATATGCATTGGAGAAGTTGGGAAATATTTGTGAAATGGCAAAAGTCAACTATCCTTGAAACTTCAATTTTTGACAAAAGGGCCCACTTTTTTCCACTTGATTCAGCCTTGTCATGCCATACACGTGTCCCATGATCAATTTAAAGATTAAACATTAATTTTTCTATTTTTATTTAATTTTATTTGATTTAATTCATTTTAAATCCATAAAATTCAAATAAAATCAAAAAAATTAATTAAATAACATCTTTTGATTTGAATGACTTTTATGTGTCATGAACAACCTACCAATTTTGTGCTAGGGCCATTTTATGCATAAAAATCCAAAATTTGAACAAACTTGGAATGATCTTTAATGGTGGTTATGAAGAATCCAAAAACTTAATTGCAAGGGATCATTGGCTCATAATGTGACTGATTCTCATTTCATTACTACATATGCAAGTGTGACAAGCCTCATTCACAACCTGAACATTACACAAACGGCCAGAGCAAAATCCAAAAAGTGTCAAAAAAAGTGTGAGATCAAAAGGAGTATTGCAAGCATTTTCAGACCAAAAGGAGAACGTGACTCTCTTCTTTGCCATCCCCTGAAGCTAAAGCAACCCTTGCCACGTCCTAAGATCCATCATACCGCGCTGTAAGTTCTTCCCAGGTCCCCCAAAATTCCATATCATTTTTTCTTATGTGTTTGTGTGCAGGATGCCCAATGCGTTTCACCATGAACCTTCAGCGTTCCACATGCCAAGTGGCCATGATCATCAATCCGAGGGCCAAAAAGTGATGAACACTATATTCTCCAGTCAACGTGCTCCGGGAAATCTCCAAAAGTCAACAAGGCTGGTTAATGGACCAGCAATTTCCAGGCTTCACACCTCCATTGGGCCATCAACACCCCCATTGGTTTCTATTTCTTTTTTTTTTTTTTCTATTTTCCTTTTCTTTTTATTTTCTTTTTTTTATTATTATCATTATTGTTAATTAACCTAACAAACTAATTTTTTCCCATAAAATTCAATAAAACCAAAAAAAAACATTTTATTATTTATTAACTTATTTTGTAAATAAATTTTAATATTAATTAATTAGTTGTGTAATTAGAACAATTTCAACATTTTTTTAAATAAGTAAAATTAATTTAGAATTAGAACTTTCAACTTTTAATTTCTTTTTTTTATTTTATTAAAAACATAAAAAACACAAAAATATTTTCCTTTTAATTAAATTAATTAATTAGTTATTAGTTTTAATTTCATTAATTACAAAAAAGGACAAAAATTCAATTCTTTCTTAAAGAAGGGTCAAAACCCTTAGGACGTTCCCGATTAAATTTATATTCGCGCGTATTTATTTATTTTGATTATATTTATGTATCTGTACAGAGGATGTAATATCAATTAGGATTTTATTGCTTTCTTTAATTTTCTGCATTTACTTTTCAAAACGGGTTATTGTTTTTGGCGATGTATAGACCCGCGCCTTGTAATAGTTAGATTTATCTTTCCGCAATTTACTTTCTGCACTCCTAACTGTTAAAAAAATGCCTGCAAGAATGTATGTAAATAAAATTAACCCGTAGCTCACAAATAACATGTACAAAGACAATTAACTGAAAAACAACACACAAAGCACATGCCACCCCTAGGGTACGCCTCACTGGTTGCCTCGAACGTGGTCATCAAGTATAGGGTGTCTTAGAGGTCGCCCTTCTGTCCAAAAGATCCAGTTGCCTCGAAACGGTTGCCTCGGATACAAAGGATCTAGGACATTAGGGTTACTTCTAAGGTGTCCTACCATTGCTTCGGTGACCACACATGTCCCTTAATCGAATTGACCCGAACACCTCCAACGACGGTGCTACCTACCTCTCAATGGTGGGATAGCACTATCTAAAGGATTCTTACACAGCCTAATTCCTTAGAGTAGGTAGATTCTCCTGGGTACTTGCTCTTTTTAAAACAAACAAAAACATCTTTTCACACCTACACTTCCAAAAGTTTTTAAACAAATTTTTCACACACTCTTGAGGACAGATACAAGAGTTACTTAGAAATTTTTCAAACGAAATTTTTTTCAAAAAACCACACCCACTTGAAAAGCAAACAATTTTTGAAAACATAAGAGCAAGTACCTAAGAGCCCGTGGATAACCACGGATAGAAAGGGTGCTAACACCTTCCCTTTCTATAAATCTACCTCCCGAACCGAGAAACATTCTCAAAGAAGGAATTTTGCTGTGCTTTTATCCTTTCCATATTGGAGAACATAAAAGACGGTGGCGACTCTTGCTTACCGCGACATTTCGCGAACCAGCTTAAAAAACAGTCAGTTCTCTTTCCCACCGATCACACCTGCGAATACACAACATAATTTTGAGTAGCACATATGTCTTATATAAATCTCATAATTCATTTAATCTTGTATTTTGTTATCATTAAAACTCTAACTGAGGGTTGTAGAATCAAACTATGTTCTAACAATCTCCCCCTTTTTGATGATGACAAAAACCATATTTTTTCAATTAAAATAAAATGATGAAAGTATCAGAGTTTAAGGATAAAGAGCAAACGGTATCAAAGATAATCTGATAATGAGTAAAAAGTATCAGAGCTAAGAGGGTAAGGAATAAAAAGTATCAGAGTAATGATGAGAAAAACTCCCCCTGAGTTGATTATTTACCTTTGATTCCTTGAGACCTTGAGCATCAGAACTTTACTGAACTTTCTTGGAGCATCAGAATTTTACTTTATCAGAGTTCATCAGATTCTTGTACCTGTAAGCTTTTCAGAACAACAAATATATAAGGATGTTAGAATGTTTGAGACTTATGTCTCAGTAATCCGTTATTGAAAAATATCATTCTTTCTCCCCTTTTTTGTCAGTTATCAAAAAGCGCGAATAATCAGAGTTAAAATGATCAGAGTAAAAACACGTTTGTATTAAAACAGAAGCAATGATAGTTTAGAACAAGTAAGAATATTACAGACAAACATGTAAAGAAAACAAGGAAAACATAAGAAAAATCTAAGAAGAAGAAGGAGGAAGTCATGTGAACAGAGCTTCCAACATGCTCTTAATTTGTTCACTGGTTTCATTTTGCTTAGCTACCATGTTTGCTATAGAATCAATCTTGATATCCTACTTGTCCATCCGTTCATTCATCAGCATGTCTGATCTCTTCAAATCCTTCAGAGTCTGCCTGTCAAGAGAGGAAGTTTGAGGATCTTCAGATACAGACTGCTTCTCAGAGCTTTTTGTAGTTTCTTCTTCTTGACCCAAGTCTTCAGCTTGAAGTATCTGTTCTTCTGCAGGTTGAACTTTAGATGCTGGATGCTTTTCAGGCCAAGGCCCACTGTCCAGATGGAGAACTTTTTCCTTCAGCAGCTTGCTCAGAACTAGACCTTCCATTTCCTTCAGCAGATTGCTGAAATTCTTTTGAGCCTATCCATAGCTATGGTCTTGCAGCTTGAAGGTTTCAGCGCATACCCATCTTCTGAATTGAGTCCAGAGGAGATCTGATACAACAGGATCAACCACTTCCAGACTTGCTTGTTTCAAATAAGTGATCCACTTCTGCATATCTGTTTCAAAGTTCAAAATGCTGGAACCAACATCTGGTTGTTTTGGTTTAGGGATGGCAGTTTTCTGGTTTATTGCAGCAAGGCGTTCAAGGACTGTTAGATCAATGACTGTCTTGCTGTGGTTTTCTGTATTTTTCTTAGGTGAGGAAGTGGGAGAGTCAGAAATAACGATTGGACTTGCTGGGGTATTTGGTGGAGTAATTTCTGGTGATGAGGGAAGTTGAGACATATTAACAGTAGTACCACAGGGCAATTGGATGGCCAAAGGTTGTGGTTCAGGAGATTCAAAGGTTTGAGCCTCAGAGTTTTGAGTCTCAGGTTGTGGAGTTTGTTCATGTTGAGGAGAGGGTGGATTACTTTCTGGTTGAGGAGAGGAAGGTTGTGGGATTTCTGGTTCTGGTATTGGAGAGAGTGGTGTTTCTAGTATTGGTGAAAATGGGATGTCAGGTTGTAGTGAGATGGGAATTTCTGGTTGTGGATTTGGATTATCTGTTTGGGGAGCGGAAGAGTGTTGTTCTATATCAGAAAGAACTTGTGCAAGTTCTGGTTCTGGTATGGTTGCAGTGTTTGGATTTTGTGGTTTGGAGCGGGACCTTATGAGGGTTAATGACTCAGAAGGGTCAAAGTCAATGTCAAAATCTTCAAAGGTTTGAGGAGTTGGGATATCAGATGGAGTTGGAGTTGGAGTAGGAATAGATGTGGAAACAGCAGTTGAATCTAAAACAGATACAGAAACACGATTACCTCTTTTCTTTGGAGTCTGTTGAGATGATCCTTCTGGAGCAGCTTTTCTCTTCTTTGTCTTCTTCAGAACAACCTCTGGTGCCTTCTGCTGAAGATCTTGAATGTTTAGATTAGGTGCTGTACCATCAGCTTTACACGCATCCGAATATCTCAGAATGATTTGAGGCTTAGAGTCAATCTCTGAGAACATAGGGAAGTCGTCCAGAGGGACTCTTCTGCTGGAGATGTCAGCAAAAGGAGTGACGCTGGGATCCTTCTTAATGTTCTCTATCAGCTTCATCTTCTTTAGATTTTTGGCATTCAGCTGCTTGCCAACAGAAGGTTCCAGGGTACTGATCTCTTGTGCCTCTGTCAAATGTTCAATCAGCCTATTCTCTGTCAAAATAGCTGATATTAATCTTCCCAAGGGTATCCAATCCCTTTTAGTGCGTTCATCTTCTCTTGTTTCCTTGATGCTTGTTCTCAGATGGTTGAACAAAAGATGAGCTAGATTAATCTTTACCCTCTGAGAAATAAAATAGATCAGAAACTGCTGATCTATGTTTATGTAATCAGGAGAGCTGGTAGGCTTCCTGTGGTTGAAACAGCCCAGAATAATCTTTGCCCAAATTTTGTGCTTATCTTTCAAATCCCTTATCTTGCTGGAGGGAAGCCCCAGCGTGAAAATTTCCCTTGCTATAACAACAACATCTGAGCACCTTTCTGCCATATCTATACAGCAAATACCACCACCATTGTAGCCAATCAGTCTTGCAATCAGGTCTTCAGTAATCACAATCTTCTTCCCCATGATGTAAGAAGTGACTTGGTGATTTGAGGAAGAGGCGTGAATCCATAATTCCTTTACTAGAATAGGAAAAGTTGGACCCACCAGCCTGTCGAAATATTTCTCCCATCCTTGAGCTTGAATCTCTTCTGATAAATCAAAACCATTTTCCTTGAGACTGTTGAAATCCACTATAATCTCTGACAGAACTTCAAGATTCTTGACTGGAGTGAGAAGTGTTCTGAGAGGAACCTCATATTGCTCAGCTGATGCATCTTTCTAGGAACCTGAAGAGAGATTGCTGGAAGACGCCATGTTCACACGAGTTTTTGAAAAAAAATTGAAAGGGTTTTCTTGAGAAGGAAGAACACAAACACAAAAATCAGAAATATTGATTGAGAATGAAAGTAAGGGTAAAAGTTATGAATGGTGTGAATGGTGTTTAAATAGATTTCGAAAAAGTTTTTTTGAAAACATAAATGCTTAAGAGAGAGAAATAAATCATGATTAATAGCATTTAATGATGGCTGATTTTAGGGGATTTCAGAAAGATACTTAAACGGTTACCAATGACATGTGTCTCAATGCATCCAATCAGCGCTTTGCCTTATCAGAAGCGTGAACGCGTGTTCAGCCTCAGGAAACAACTGATGACTGGATGACACTTGTTTGCTTGAGTGAACATCACTTCTATCCTTGAACTAAAGAGCTCAGAGCTTCATGGATAGATTCTGATACAATCTGCATTTCTAAAATTCTGAAAGAGGATTGATCAGAAGTTCACAGAGAAATAAACACAATTCTGAAGGTTAATATATAAAATTAAAACAGTTTTATTCTGGACAGAGCTTCATGCTGAGATGTTTCAGAATGAAGTTGAACCTATCTTCAGAAAGTGGTTTTGTGAAAATATCAGCCCATTGATGGTCTGTATCAATAAATTTTAAGTTTAAAATTCCTTTCTGAATATAGTCCCTAATAAAATGATGTTTTATTTCTATATGCTTATCCCTAGAATGCAAAATTGGATTTTTACTTAAGCAAATAGCAGAGGTGTTATCACATAGGATAGGAATGTTACTCTCATAAATCTGGAAGTCCTCAAGTTGACTTTTCATCCAGAGCATTTGTGTGTTGCATCCAGCTGCTGCTATGTATTCAGCTTCTGCTGTTGATAGAGCAATTGTGGATTGCCTTTTGCTGGACCATGAGATCAGATTTTCTCCTAGAAACTGGCAGCTTCCAGAAGTACTTTTACGTTCAACTCTGTCTCCAGCAAAGTCAGCATCACAGTAACCTACTAAGCTGTAATCACTAGATTTTCTATAAAACAGACCCAGATTAGTAGTACCTTTCAGATACTTGAAAATTCGCTTAACAACTGTTAAGTGAGATTCTCTAGGATCTGATTGGAATCTTGCACAAATGCATACACTGAATAAAATATCAGGCCTTGAGGCTGTCAGATAAAGAAGAAAACCAATCATACCTCTGTAGACCTTCTGTTCTACCTTTTTGCTTACCTCTTCTCTTTCCAGAATGCACGTGGGATGCATTGGAATCTTTGATGGCTTACATTCTGAGAGATCAAATTTCTTCAGAAGTTCTCTGACATATTTGCTCTGATGAATGTAAGTTCCTTCTGGGGTTTGATTGATCTGAATGCCCAGAAAGAATTTCAGTTCCCCCATCAGGCTCATCTCAAATTCTGCCTGCATACACTTAGCAAATTTTCTTCCCAGAGAGGGTTTAGTAGATCCAAATATTATATCATCAACGTAAATCTGGCATACTAAAATGTCATTCTTAACTGTCTTACAGAATAGAGGTGTGTCCACTTTCCCTCTGGTGAATTCCTTTTCTAACATGAAGTTACTCAGTCTTTCATACCAATCTCTGGGAGCTTGTTTCAGACCATACAGTGACTTCTTTAATTTGAAAACATATTATGGATTTTTTGAACTTTCAAAACCAGGGGGTTGGTGCACATATACCTTTTCTTCTATATAGCCATTTAAGAATGCACTCTTAACATCCATCTGATACAGAGTGATGCCTTTATTAACAGCAAAAGAAATTAAAAGTCTGATAGATTCTAACCTGGCGACTGGAGCAAAGGTTTTTGTATAGTCTATCCCCTCTTGATGACTATAACCTTGTGCTACCAATCGTGCCTTGTTTCTGATGACTTCACCTTGTTCATTCAGTTTGTTTCTGAACACCCATTTTGTTCCAATGACGTTGAATCCTTTTGGTTTAGGAACTAGATCCCATACGTCATTTCTTGTGAATTGATTTAGCTCCTCTTGCATTGCTAGAATCCAGTCATTGTCTAGAAGTTCTTCATCAATTGAAGATGGTTCAATCAGAGAAACAAGTCCTATGAGGGATTCTTCAGAGTTTCTGAAGCTGGCTCTTGTTCTGATTGGATCTTCCTTTCTTCCTAAGATTGTTTCTTCTGGGTGATCCATACTGCTTCTGGATGGTCTTTTCTGAGGTTGATCAACAGAAGGTGCTGGATTGCTTGCAGTGCCTCTTTCTGATGTTGAGGGAGTGTCTCTGTTAAGAGCTTCTGATGACTTGTTTTCAGTACCTGTGAATTCAACTTCCATACCTGCAAGTAATTCATTCTGCTTTGACTTTTGAGAGTCAAGCTTATCATCAAAACGAACACTGATTGATTCTTCCACAATCTGTGTTTCTGTATTGTATACTCTGTACCCTCTTGAGCGTTCATAGTATCCTAACATAATACACTTTTGTGCTTTAGAGTCAAACTTGTTCAAATAATTTTTAGTATTTAAAATAAAGCAAGTACATCCAAATGGATGAAAATAATAAATGTTAGGCTTTCTGTTCTTCCACAATTCATATGGAGTCTTTTCTAGAATAGGTCTTATGGAGATTCTATTCTGAATGTAGCACGCTGTGTTTATTGCCTCTGCCCAGAAGATCTTAGCAACGTTAGTCTCGTCGATCATGGTTCTGGCCATTTCTTGCAATGTTCTGTTCTTTCGTTCTACAACTCCATTTTGCTGGGGAGTTCTAGGACAAGAGAAATCATGCAGAATGCCTTTGTCATTAAAAAATGATTCAAAATCTTTGTTTTCAAACTCTCCACCATGATCACTTCTGACTTTTACGATTCTAAGATCCTTTTCATTCTGAACTTGGTTGCAGAAGGTGACAAACACAGAGTGTGACTCGTCCTTGTGTCTTAAGAACTTTACCCATGTCCATCTGCTATAGTCATCTATGATTACTAACCCATACTTCTTGCCACTGACTGAAGCAGTTTTAACTGGTCCAAATAAGTCAATGTGCAGAAGTTCTAATGGTTTAGAGGTGGAAACAACGTTTTTAGATTTGAAAGCAGGTTTTGCAAACTTGCCTTTCTGACATGCTTCACACAGAGCATCTGAATTGAACTTCAGGTTAGGAATTCCTCTGACCAGATTGAGTTTGTTAATCTGAGATATTCTTCTCATACTAACATGCCCCAATCTTCTGTGCCAGATCCATTGCTCGTTGTTAACAGACAGAAGACACTTTACATTCTGACTTTTCAGTTCAGAAAGTTTTATTTTGTAAATGTTGTTTCTCCTCTTTCCATTAAATAGGATAGTCCCATCTTTCTGACTAACAGCTTTACATGAATTTTGATTAAAGATTATATCATAACCGTTATCACTTAATTGACTTATGGATAACAAGTTATGCATTAATCCATCTACTAATAAAACATTACTTATAGAGGGAAGATTTCTGTTACCTACTGTTCTAGAGCCAATGATCTTTCTCCTCTGATTTCCTCCAAAGACTACATGGCCTCCAGGCTTAAGTTCCAGGCTTTGGAACATATGCCTTCTTCCCGTCATGTGTCGTGAGCAGCCAGAGTCCAGGTACCATGACTGGTGTTTCTGCTTTGCTGCTAAAGATATCTGCAACATGTATTATTTTATCCTTAGGTACCCATACTTTCTTGGGTCCTGATTTGTTAGTTTTACCAAAACTCTGATTGAATTTTGGTTTGACAGAATAATTACTGCTAGTATATTTGATGTCGTGTGTGTGCCCATATACAAAGTGTGAGTTAAGTGGAGTTTGTTTAATAACTAAACCCATGGAATTCTTTAGTGTAGGTACCTTACCTTGGTATCCTATTCCTTTTCTGCCATTTCTGCTAACTCCATAGATCATTGAAGCCATCTTGCTTCTATCTATGCTTTTAGCAAGAAACTTCTGAAAGCTGTGATCATACTCCTTGATGATCTCATCAGCACTATTGGGAGTTTCAGGAATTGTTTCCTTCTAAGAGTTTTGTAAAAGATTTTCTAATTTTGAAATTTTATTTTTCAACTCAGTATTTTCCAATTTGAGACTCTCAGTTTTATCAGAGTCAGAAGCAAGATCCATTTTCAGGTTTCTGAATTTGACTCTGATCTGCTGATATCTTTCCAGAATCTCATTAAGGCTTTCAGCTAGTTCAGCCTTAGTAAAATTAATAGCAAAGTCAGGAAATACCTCTTCTGTGTCTGATTCAGAGTCTGATTCAGAAGCTTCACTATCTTCTGTTATGTTTGCCATGAGAGCTATGTTTGCTCTCTCATCATCTGATTCTGAGTCAGCTTCAGATGTATCAGAATCATCCCATGTGTCCATGAGACTTTTCTTCTTTTCCTTGCCAAACTTTCTTCTGGGCTTTTCCTTCTGAAGCTTTGGGCAATCACTCTTGTAGTGTCCTTGCTCGTTGCATTCATAGCAGATGATGTCCTTGTTGTTTGGCTTTCTGCTTCCTGAAGAGCCTTCAGATCTTCTGTGTCCAGAGGAGGATTCTGACCTTCTGTATCTGGAGGAAGATTTGTTCTGATTCTCTGATCTTCTGGGATTCCTGAACTTCCTTTGCCTCTGCTTCCACAGTTGGTTCACCCTTCTGGAAAGGAGAGACAATTCATCTTCTTATGATGAGGACCCATCAGAGGTTTCTTCAACAGCCTGCAAAACCTTGGAGTCATATTTTCTGTTAGATTTTAAAGCTAAAGGCTTACCTTGCTTTTGAGGTTCATCAACTTCTAGCTCTATCTCGTGACTTCTGAGGGAGCTGACAAGTTCCTCCAGAGAGATTGTGTTGAGATCCTTAGCTAGCTTCAGTGCTGTGACCATTGGCCTCCACTGTTTTGGCAAGCTTCTGATGATCTTCTTAACATGATCAGCAGTAGAATACCCTTTGTCCAGAACTTTGAGACCAGCAACCAGAATCTGAAATCTTGAGAACATTGTTTCAATAGATTCACTTTCTTCCATCTTGAATGCCTCATACTTCTGAATGAGCGCAAGAGCTTTAGTTTCTTTAACTTGAAGGTTTCCTTCATGCGTCATTCTCAGAGAGTCAAACATATTCTTTGCAGTGTCTCTGTTTGATATCTTTTCATATTCAGAGTAAGAGATGGCACTAAGAAGAATTGTTCTGGCCTTGTGATGGTTTTTGAAATCACGCTTTTGTTGATCAGACATTGCTTTCCTGTCAATCTTCTGACCATTTGCATTCACTGGGTGCGTGTATCCATCAGTCACCATATCCCACAGATCAGCATCATGGGCTAGAAAGAAGCTTTCAATTCTGTCTTTCCAGTAATCAAAGTTCTCTCCATCAAAGACTGGAGGTTTGCCACTGAATCTGTCTCTTTCTTCATTGTTGTCATTGCTGATGTTTTGATGTTGTCCTTCCATAGTGTTTTTCTAACGCTGGATCTTGTACTGACATGGTTAAGTGTTATAAGCTCAGAACCAGGCGCTCTGATGCCAATTGAAGAAGTGAAAAACACAAGAAAGGGGTTGAATTGTTTAAACTTTAAATCAAATGCAGACAACACGTTATTTTTATCCTGGTTCGTTTGATCTCAAACTACTCCAGTCGACCCGTCAAGGTGATTTCACCTCTCCCTAACGAGGTCTTAATCCATTATATTCAACTGAATACAACAACTGCTTTAACAACTGTCAAAGCCTTCTTGAGTCTAACCACATACCGGTTTATCTCAAGGTAATTCTTTTTACAGATAAATGAACAGATATGTGTGTTGAATGTTTTCTAGAAAAACTATATATCACTACTGTGATAATACACAAAATGAAGCTTATATGAAACTAGATTGCTAGAACTATAGAGTAAGCAGTTGAGAGCTTTAGCAAACTGAATAAGTGAGGACGAAGATGATTGGCTTATACGTATGTGCGTGTAGGAGAATTGTAGAGTATTAGCCATTTCTTTTCTCACTGATTTGTTTATATAACCTTGGAATAGATACGTTGCTGTCCATAATTCCATTTCAATGCTCATAACGTTCTTTCCTTTTTGAGAAGATCTTTGTCTTGGAATAAAGCCGTTGGTAATTAATCTGCCTTGAATGCAGTAACGTTGACATTTCAGAATGTTCTGCTTAATGAAAATCAAAGTGTTCTTGGCTTTAGCTTATTCTGGCTCTTCTGAATGCTGATGACATGATTAGGATCTTGATCAGAGTCAGAGTATGGTAAACGCAGATTCTGTTCATCAGACTTCAGCGTAGCACATGTTTGATCTTCTGATGTGACATATCTTCTGATGCTGATGTTGATATTGATATTCTGATGCTGATTCCATCAGAGTTTCCTGCGAATACACAACATAATTTTGAGTAGCACATATGTCTTATATAAATCTCATAATTCATTTAATCTTGTATTTTCTTATCATCAAAACTCTAACTGAGGGTTGTAGAATCAAACTATGTTCTAACATACTCTCACTTCGGTTGCCTTCAGTAAACAATCATTAAGCATAGAGTGTCTTAGTGGTTGCCCTCCCGTCTAAAGAGATCAAATTGTCCAGTTTAAATGTTGTCTCGAAAAGATCTTAAGACTCTAGGGTTACTACTAAGGTGTCCTAATATTGCTTTAGTGACCGTACGTCCCTTTTGAATTGACCCTTACAAATTCCAACGACGGTGCTACCTATTTCTCAATAGTAAGATAACACTGTCTAAAGGAAACAAGAATAGAAACAATCTTTTTTCGAGTATGTAGATGCTAGTAGGTACTTGCTCAAATCAAAACTTTTCACACTTACACTTTTCAAACAAATGTTCAAAACAACTTCATCACACCCTTGAGGACTGATACAAGGGTTATCACGAAGTAAAACATTTTTCAAAAACAAGCACACAAACACAAGCAATTTAAAAGTGAGCAAGTACCTAAGAGCCCATGGAAAACCATGGATAGAAAGGGTGCTAACACCTTCCCTTTCTATAATCTACCCCATGTACTCAAAATCTTGAAAAAGGATTTTTTCTGTACTTTTTTCCTTTCCGGTTGGATGAAATAAAGTCGGTGGCGACTCTTGCTTACCGCGACATTTTGCAAACAAAAAATGCAAAATGTAAACCAGTATTAAACAATCGGTTCTGCCACCGTATCACACAAAGGCTCGAGTAGGGAACCAATAGATTCTACTAAAGACTGTTGTTGAACAGAAGCTTTGAGCGAAACTTTAGGTCTATCAAGACATTTGGATCAATATCAAGTGAAGATCTTATGAATTCAACATTTTTTAGTATTATGGTAAAACAGAAGGGAAATCCAGATTTAGACTTGTGTTGGCTTAAGTGTTAATTGACTTGAAGTGTTTAGTGTTTCCTTGATTATTCATTGTAAGAAAAACTATATATATTTTGAAAAATATTGGAAGACCAAATGAATTTTTAGTGGTTCTCCATTAAAGACTAGACTAAGGGCAAGGAGAAGACAAACAAGTTGAACCAATATAAACTTGGTGTATAATAAATATTTATATGAGTTAGGTTTTATTGCTTTTTAGAATCACATGTTGATATATTTTATCTACTTAAAGTGATGTATTATATAAGCGCATGTATGTGATGGATCTAGTCATTTGGATATTCTTTCTGGAAATTATGACTACATAAACTCTTAATGTTAGATTGAACATTTGATTAGTTAAATTCAATTTGAATATTGTATGAAAATTTAATTGTGTTAATTATTGAATTGTTTGTTTAAGCAATTTCATCCTTCTCAATTGTTATAATTCCAGATGATATCCTAGTTAACTCTGATATTCGTCCAATTATATCTTTTGTAAAACTCTAACTTTTGAAGAAAATGTTTTTGAGAATATTTTTTAGGGGAATGACCTATTCAACCCCCCCCCCCCCCCCTCTAGACCATCTGACTCACATATTCTCCACAAAAAATAATCACTCAACCACTTGCAATTCCATTCAGCTATAAATTTTCAATTCTCAATAATGGAACTCAATATAATAATAATATACGTTTTTAAGGTCTTACAGGTTGTAACTTGACTTGAATGAAAGTTATATATTTTTTTAATAAAAAAGTAGGCATAAATTAGAGGTAGGTAGATCTTTTTTGGTATCTACTCTTTCTTTATCATTTGATGACACTTTTTGGTACAAATATTTAAAGACTTTCTTTTTCAACTGTACTCTTTATCACAAAAAAACTATTCTCTTTTTTTTTATATATATTTTTTATATGTAACTTTTTAAAAAACTTCACGTACTTTACAATCTCTTATGTTTGAAGTCATTTGGTCAAGAAGTAACATCAGAGCATAATTCTTGTGTATAAACTTATCATCTTAAGAGGGATGATGATATTCAAATGATTCATTAAACAAACTCCCATTTTTTGATGATGAAGCATAAGCTTACAACAAAAAGAAAATAAAAATCTTTATTGAAGGGATGCATTGTGATATTTGAGATGCTTTTAAAAATGATTCTTTTGTACCAAATCATCAAGTTAATGATATAATGGAAAAAAACCTAGAAATATAAGGACCAAAGAAGATAAAGAAAAAATGTAATATAGTTTGAAAGCCAAAATTATCATCACTAATACTTTAGGTATGTATGAATTTTTTAGAGTATCACACTGTAATATTGATAAATAAATGTGAGACATGCTTCAAGTAACTCATGAAGGTATTACCAAGGTAACAATTCTAATATGAACACTTTAATCCATGAGTATGAATTTTCTAAAATGAAACATGAAGAAAATATATAAGATATGTAAAAATATTCCATCCATATATTAAATAATTTTACAAACTCGAGAAATTTTTTAAAATGAAACCTGAAGAAAAAAAATCCTAAATATGTAAAAACAATTCATTCATATCCAAGGTTAAACTCCTGGTTGAACTGAGAGCCTCAACATGAGGGCGTGTCAGTCTCTACAAGAAACATAATGTTCACTGTGTATACCATGATGAACGCAGTTTCCTTGATAGTAGAGTGGGGAGTGGTGTGATATGACCATAATATTTTATGGAGGAGTTATACCCATAGGTCTTTAGCATCAACAGTCTTCTTCTTAAGCCCCTTAAAAATCATTTTGTTCGTCGATTCAGCTTATCCATTGGCTTGATAATGGACAATGTGATACGGTGGCAGAACTGACTGTTTTATACTGGTTTACGTTTTGAGTTTTTTGTTTGCAAAATGTCGCGGTAAGCTAGAGTCGCCACCGACTTTTATTTTATCCAACAAAGGAAAAGGAAAAAAGTACAGAAAAAATCCTTTTTCGAGATTTTGAGTACGGGGGGCAGATTATAGAAAGGGAAGGTGTTAGCACCATTTTTATCCATGGTTTTCCATGGACTCTTAGGTACTTGCTCATTTTTAAATTGCTTGTGTTTGTGTGCTTGCTTTGAAAATGTTTTACTTCGTGATAACCCTTGTATCAGTCCTCCAGGATGTGACGAAGTTGTTTTGAAAATATGTTTAAAAAGTGTAAGTGTGAAAAGTTTTGATTTGAGCAAGTACCTAATAGCATCTACCTACTCGAAAAAAGATCGTTTCTATTCTTGTTTCCTTTAGATAGCGCTATCCTACTATTGAGAAATAGGTAGCACCGTTGTTGGAATTTGTAAGGGTCAATTCGAAAGGGATGTACAGTCACTAAAGCAATATTATGACATCTTAGTAGTAACCCTAGAGTCTTAAGATCTTTTCGAGGCAACATTTCCGAGCAACATTTCTGAGACAACATTCGAATGGGACATTTGATCTTTTTAGACGGGAGGGCAACCACTAAGACACCCTATGCTTAATGATCGTTTACCGAAGGCAACCGAAGTGAGAGTATACCCTAAGAGTGAATATGTGCGAGTGATTTATTTTCAGTTTATTATCTTTGCACATTAGGGTTTTCTAACCATTTTAATTTTGTCATGCATTCTTGCCATACAATCCTATTAGCATACATCTAGACACTTAAATATTTGCAGGAATTAAAAATGCGAGAAAATAAACCTAACTATTACAAGGCTTCGGGGAGGGGGATTAATTACATAACCAAAAATTGGGGATTTAAACAGTAAATAAAAACCCTAATGTTAACTATTACTAACCCTGAACAGTTACAAAATAATGGCAAAATAATTAACAAGCGCGCAGCAAATTAAATACGAGGACGATTGAAAAGATAACCTAAAACTCTAATTGAGAGAAAAATATTTTTGTTCTTGTGGATTTTTATTTGAGAAAACAATTAATTGAAAATCAATTAAACCTAATTTCTAATTGTTTTTAAATTATGAAAAAAAAATTAAATTAAACTAGATTTCTAATTAAATTAAATAATTTATTAAAAAAAATGCTTTTTTTGGTATTTTTGTGATTTGTTGATTTTTATGATTAAATAAAAAAAGTGATTAATTTTGTGAAAAAATAATTAAATAAGGAAATAAAAATAAGAAAGAAATAAAAATGGGCCTGTGTTGTTGTTAGCAATGTTGGGGTTGTCAATCTGAATTTCTGGCCCAACAAAGCTAAGCCTAGGTTGACCTGCCTGATTCTGTATAGCGTTAACTTTGAGAAATACCACGGACCTTCATTACTGGCACATTGGATTTGATGACACGCTGGATCAAATGGATGAATGTTGATGGAGTATGGTGGTCACCAGGGAGAGCAGCGCGCTGGATCTATTGAATGAAAATAACATAAATGAAACGCTAGGACCTGGGGATCGAACCCAGGTCCTTATGATCAATACCCATGCTTGCTTGCCAGTTGTGCTGCACGTTTTTGTTGTTAGTGTAATAATAATAAAACATAATATAAGAAAAGTAAAATGGCTGATTCTAAAGCGCGCGATTTTCAAACGTCCCAACGGCTGGCTGACACGCAAGCGTCTTCTTCCTTGCAACTGTCGTTTTAGAAAAAGAGACTTTTACCTACAGACATCCACTGTAGGTATAACCCTGTTCATCTCAAAAATTGCATACGATCAAGATAAATGAAAAGTAATGGTACCAATCAACTCGTCTCATCCTCACGAGCATCATGGTACCTAATTCAAGGCCCAATTGTTCCTGTACAAAAAGATCCTAAAAATAACAAAGAAACCCTAGCCATGGAAACATCATGTACAGGCATAAAAAATGCAATTAAATGACATGGTTATCTTGCAAACATGATGACAAACATGAATATAACAATCAAAAGTGATTATGATGCAAGAATTGTGATAATCGAATTGAAAAAAATGCCAAACCGTATGAAGTGTAGCGCGTGTTTCTGGATGTTTCAGGCCTTGCAAATGATCGGGACAGCTTCCTGGGACGTCCAACAATGGATTGGGATAGCTAGGATGGCTTGAGATGGCCTGTGGAGTGAAAACCAATTCACACTTTTGCCAACTTTTTTGAGTTTTGTTCTATGCTTCTCACGACCTCTAACCCCTGTTTTTTGATCTGGAATTCTTCATTATATAACCTAGAGTGAATTAGGTTAACAAACTTGGACTAAATCTTTGAATTTATCCAAAATTTGATTTTATTTGCAAGCTATATGATATGTTGCTATTTTGAGCCAAATCATGCATTTCTTGTACCAATTACCCTTGATTCGATTTGATCATGTTAACTCAGCATATCTTGATTGCCAATCTGTCAAAAAACAAACCAAATGATATCTTTGTTAATTTTCATCATTTATTTGATTTAATTCACTTTTTAATTAATGAAAAATCAAAATAAATTGAAAAATGAAGCACATAATGGGTGAGTGAACATTTGAGTCGTGGACCACATTATAATTGAGGTGCAAGCATAAAAAGTTGGGCCCATTTAGCTAAAAAAAATTCAAATTTGAGAACATTTGACTTTTGGCAATTTTGCAAAAATGGTCAACTTGGACAATGCATAACTCTCTCAATTTTGACCATATAGAGGTGTTCTTGGACTTTTTAGAAAGCTTAGGATGTCCTTTAAACAACACTTTTGGTCTCATCTCAATTGAGTCTTCCATGTTCATGTATGAAGCTTTGACCCAAAAGGTGTTTTTGTTGACTTTTCAAAAGGACCTATAATGTCAAAATTCATATCTTTTTGTGAGTGCATATTATGGACTTGGGAGATGACGATGAATTGTAGGTAATTGCATCCTATTCAAAATGAGCTTTGGATCGGTCATTTCTGATAAAGTATGAGAAAGTTATGCTTGGTCAAAGTTGAGTTGACTTTTCCTATAAAACCTTAATTTAGCAACTTTTGGGTTTTGATGAATTTGGAGCATTCCTTGGGGAATCATGGTCAACCATTGATCAAATGATGAAAGTCACTTCAAAATGTTGATGTTGACCAAAAATCTTGAATTTTGACTGTATGTGGGCCACATTTGACTTTTGACCTAGTATAGTTGATTTTCAGGCATTTGAGCAATTGACTGAGCAAATTTCTTCTGCAAGACTTGAAACTTGACATGGATGATCTTGAGAACATATTAGGACAATGGTGAGCATTTGAGTCCTTTGTGGTTCACATATCTTGATGAAGATGGAAACCCTAATTTGAGGTATACTGCCTTAGGAGAGAGTTTGTCTGGTCAATTCTTGAACTTCCTTGAGCAATTTGGGGACCTCACTTGCCATATGTTGAGTAAAATGAGAGGGAAAATTTTAGGGTACAACAGCTTCCCCTGTTCAATCTTCTTAAACCTAAATATGTAGATTGGCTCGTCTGCCTTTCGTGATCTGAAGGTGGAAGATGATTGAACACTAGAGTGCCCAGAAATTTGCACTCGCATGAAGTGGTACTGATGGGAGATATCGAGAATGGGCTTACAGATACCATTTGGAAGTTGAGGATTGAAGATTGTCGAAGATGGGCTTAAAGATGCCATCCGAAGAGGTGTCGATCGCGTAAGAGACTCCTTTGCGAGAACCCGTATACCTGTTGTTGATGAGGACTTCACTGGAGAATGCTGGTCTCTGTCTTGGGAGAAATAGAGTTTTAGGAGCTTCAGTTGTCCGTTGCTATACTGGGGAATAACTCTGATTTAGGGAAGCGGAAGTGAATTGCGTATCTGGTCGGGGTATATGCTGCACCGCGACTTACTGGAGAGATGTGAAACCAATCGTGTTTGATCGGGTCCCGGTCTTACAGTGTTGTGGACTGCTGTCTGGGGACAAGAGAGGAAAAACCCAGATAGTAAGGTTATGAGAAGGAACCTGGATAGTAGGGTTATTTCGAGATGAAAGCCTGGATAGTAGGTCTATGAGAAGGAACCTGGGTAATAGGGTTACTTCTATATGAAAGCCTGAATAGTAGGGCTGTGAGAAGGAACCTGGATAGTAGGGTTATTTCGAGATGAAAGCCTGGATAGTAGGGCTGTGAGAAGGAACCTGGATAGTAGGGTTACTTCAATATGAAATCCTAGATAGTAGGGCTGTGAGAAAGAACCTGGATATTAGGGTTACTTCGATATGAAAGCCTGAATAGTAGGACTGTGAGAAGGAACCTGGGTAGTAGGGTTACTTCGATATGAAAGCATGGATAGTAGGGCTGTGAGAAGGAACCTGGATAGTAGGGTTACTTTGATATGAAAGCGTGGATAGTAGGGCTGTGAGAAGGAACCTGGATAGTAGGGTTATTTCGAGATGAAATCCTGGATAGTAGGGTTGTGAGAAGGAACCTGGGTAGTAGGGTTACTTCGATATGAAAGCCTGGATAGTTGGGCTGTGAGAAGGAACCTGGATAGTAGGGTTACTTCGATATGAAAGCCTAGATAGTAGGGCTGTAAGAAGGAACCTGGGTAGTAGGGTTACTTCGATATGAAAGCCTGGATAGTAGGGCTGTGAGAAGGAACCTGGATAGTAGAGTTACTTAGATATGAAAGCCTTGATAGTAGGGCCGTGAGATGGAACCTGGATAGTAGGGTTATTTCGAGATGAAATCCTGGATAGTAGGGATGTGAGAAGGAACCTGGGTAGTAGGGTTACTTCGATATGAAAGCCTGGATAGCAGGGATGTGATAAGGAACCTGGATAGTAGGGTTACTTCGATATGAAAGCCTGGATAGTAGGGCTGCAAGAAGGAACCTGGGTCATAGGGTTACTTCGACATGAAAGCCTGGATAGTAGGGCTGTGAGAAGGAACCTGGATAGTAGGGTTACTTCGATATGAAAGCCTAGATAGTAGGGTTGTGAGAAGGAACCTGGGTCGTAGGGTTACTTCGATATGAAAGCCTGGATATTAGGGCTGTGAGAAGGAACCTGGATAGTAGGGTTACTTCGGGATAAGTCTGTGTAAAACTTCAAGAGGAACCTGGGTAAGGTTACTTTGTGATAAGTCTGTGTAAAACTTCAAGAGGAACCGGGGTAAGGTTACCTTGTGATAAGTCTGTGTAAAACTTCAAGAGGAACCTGGGTAAGGTTACCTTGTGATAAGTCTGTGTAAAACTTCAGGAGGAACCGGGGTAAGGTTACCTTGTGATAAGTTTGTGTAAAACTTCAGGAGGAACCGGGGTATGGTTACTTCGAGATAAGTTCGTGTAAAACTTCAGAATGAACTGGGGTAAGGTTGCTTTTGTCGCACCGATGGTTACCTTGTTTAGCTTCGAGTGTTGATCATGGACCTGCTGGAAATTGTTGATAGTAACTGTCTTTCCTGAAAGAAATACATGGTTAGTTATGTGCGATGCATGAGATGCATTGTGATGAGGTTCTCAAAATAACTGAGATTATGTTATATGTAATGTATGCACATGTCATGATGTATGAACATGAAATGCTGACGTAATAATCTGAGTCTGGGAAAATAAATCCCTGACTGCTGTTTAGAGAGTATGAGAAATGGTATCCTTGACTGCTGTAAAAAACCATCGTTCTTCTACTTCTGTTGGGGATGGTGAACAAAGATGACTAGCTGGGGATTCACATCCATTCGGCTGGTGAATATTCTGCCGGAAGAGACCCTGTCTGAGGATAACTCTGCAGAGAATAACTCTTTTGGAGAGGAGATACTTTGTTGATAGATCTAATGATTTGGAGAAATAAACCCAGCTGGGGATGAATTTCTGTTGCTGGTGATAATGAATTCCGTTGGAGATTGAATTTCTGCTTGTGAGAGAAATAAACTCTGCTTGGGGAAAAATTTACTGACTCACTCGCGGATGTGAACTTCAGCTGGGGAGAGTTATGTCCTGTTCAGGAAAGCTAACATCACTGTCTTTGGATACTTTTTACTCTGTGGGGAGTGTATGTATGACTACTCATGTTCTCAAGCTGGCTCTATCCTGGTACCTGATGGGCAGAGTAACTGTGAGGTTTGGTACTTCTTGTTTTTTTCCTGTTTCTGGAGTTACGAGTAATCGTCTTTTGTTTCTTATGTAAATCCTTACAAGCAGCAATCATTCTCAAATGCATATATCAAAAATAAACCATTGGATGTTCTTGCCAAACAAAACAGAAAAAGAAAAAGAAACAAATTGAAGTTTCGTAAAATGACTTGTATTGATTTTTGAAATTGGCCTGTAATAGGCGTTTTGTAAAAGGTGGCTGACGTCCTAGTAAGAGAACACCGCCGAAAGTCAGAAATTATACAATTTATGTGAAAGAAAGAAAAACAGCTATGTGAAACGACCCCACGGGGTTCCAACTCTGCTATTGCCTTTATATCTTCAAGCGTCTCATCACCTTGCTACTTTTCCGAAGGTTGATCAGATTGATTGGCGCTGTCCGAGCTTGATAGTTGATACCGAAGTCTGGTTGCGAGATGATCCAATGAGACATAGTGTTACGCTTCGATCCCTAATTTTTTCCTGGACCGCCCTTTCAGGTTTTCAGTCCACCGGGATACCCTTTTTTTCCCAAGTCGCCCTTTCAGGTTTTCGACTTGCCGGGTGTACAGTTTTTCCTTTTCATCCCTTATTTATGCCTGAACCCTTTTGGTTCTTCGGGAAGCCCTTATTTTTGCCTAGGCCAGTCAACCTAGCGGGTCTTTGATTATGCGTAGTATCTTTTCACTATGTCTGCATTGACGGGGTGAGGAAGGTCGTCACCCTCCATGGTGGTTAGAATCATAGCTCCTCCCGAGAAAATGTTCTTAACCATAAATGGCCCTTCATATGTGGGGGTCCATTTTCCCCTGGGATCACCTTGTGGTATTATGATGCGTTTGATCACTAGATCCCCGACTTGATATTCTTGACGTCTGACTTTCTTGTTAAAAGCCTTGATCATTCGCTTTTGATACGTCTGACCACGACAAATAACAATAAGTCTCTTTTCATCGATTAGATTCAGCTGATCAAGTCGAGTTTGGATCCAGTCGTCTTCGTTCAAACCTGCATCCTGAGAGAGGGTATCTGGACTTTGATGGGTAGGACTGCCTCCATGCCATACACCAAAGAGTAGGGTGTTGCCCTTGTCGACATCCGTGCTGAGGTACGGTACCCATGAAGAGCGAATGGTAACATCTCGTGCCAGTCTTTGTATGTCACCATCATCTTCTGCAAAATCTTTTTGATGTTCTTGAGTGCTGATAACAATCGGCTTCCATAGTGGACCAGTAATATCCTGCCCGAAGGATCTTCTTAGCCATGGTATGTCCACTAGAATGAGTTCCGAAGGTACCTTTATGTAACTCTGCCATGATCCTTTCTGCCTCGCTCTTGTCTACACACCGCAATAAGGTTGAATCATGGTTACGCTTATAGAGGATTCCATTACTGATGAAGAACTTCGCAGCGAACCTTCTCAGAAACTTCTTATCATTAACAGATGCCCCTTCAGGATACTCCTGAACCTCGAGATACCTTTTGACTTCGTGAAACCAGGGTTTGTCTGCCACTTCTTCGGTGTCGATCTCACAGCAGTGTGCGGGTTCATCCAACCTATCAATGGTAATCTGGGGAGCTTCATTATCCCACCTAACTTTGAACATAGAAGACATGGTAGCTAGCGCGTCCACCAGCTAGTTCTCTTCTCGTGGGAAATGTTCAAAGGTTATCTCCTCAAAGTGTGGGAGCAATGTTAGTACATACTCTTTGTAAGGAATAAGATTCGGGTGCTTCGTATCCCACTCGCCTTTGATCTGACTTATTACCAAAGCGGAATCTCTGAATACACTCAAGAACTTAATCCTCAGGTCAATAGCAGCTGAAGACCCATGATGCATGCTTCATACTCCGCCATGTTGTTGGTGCAGTTGAAACATAATCGAGCAGTGAACGAAGTATGACAGCCCTCAGGAGATATAATTACAGCGCCAATGCCGTTACCCAATGCGTTTGAGGCTCCATCAAAATACGTAGACCATCGGGATCCCTCCTCGGGTCCTTCATCCGGTCCAGGTTCTTCGCAGTCGGTTACCAACATGATATTCTCATCCGGGAACTCGAAATTCATGGACTGGTAGTCATCCACGACCTGATGCGCTAAATGATCCGCCAATACACTCCCCTTGATTGCTTTTTGGGTTGTGTATTGGATGTCGTACTCGGTTAAGATCATCTTCCATCTTGCTATTCTTCCGGATAAGGCGGGCTTCTCGAAAATATATTTGATCGAATCCATCTTTGATATCAACAAGGTAGTGTGAGTCAGCATATACTGTCTCAGTCGGCAAGCAGCCCATGCCAAAGCGTAGCAAGTTTTCTCGAGCAATGAGTATCAGGTCTCACAGTCGGTAAACTTTTTGCTAAGGTAATAAATGGCGTGCTCTTTTCGACCAGACTCGTCATACTGCCCCAACACACACCCCATTGAATTATCTAGCACTGTCAAGTATAATATCAAAGGTCTTCCTTCAACTGGAGGCATCAAAATTGGTGGTTCTTGAAGGTATTCCTTGATTCTTTTGAAAGTGGTCTGGCATTCATCATTCCACTTTACCACTTGATCCTTCTTCAGCAGCTTGGAGATTGGCTCACAAGTAGCAGTCAGATGTGAAATGAACCTGGCGATGTAATTCAGACTTCCCAAGAAACCTCTAACTTCTTTTTCTGTGCAGGGAGCCAACATCTCTTGTATGGCTTTTACCTTTGCAGGGTCTACCTGAGTACCTTTGTCACTAACAACAAAACCCATAAGCTTACCAGACCTTACCCCGAAGGTACACTTGTTCAGATTTAACCTCAGCTTGTACGTCTTCAACCTGTCAAGAAGTTTTTGGAGATGATCAAGGTGCTCTTCCTCAGTCTGGGACCTGGCTATCATGTCATCCACATAAACCTCGATCTCGTGGTGAATCATATCATGGAACAAAGCGACCATGGCACGCTGATAAGTTGCCCCAACATTCTTCAACCCAAAAGGCATTGCCTTGTAACAGAAGGTGCCCCATTGTGTAACGAAGGTTGTCTTCTCCATGTCCTCAGGAGCCATCTTGATCTGGTTGTAGCCAGAAAAACCATCCATGAAGGAGAAGATCTTGTGCTGCGCGGTGTTGTCGATTAAAACATCAATGTGAGGAAGTGGGAAGTCATCCTTGGGGCTTGCCCTGTTCAGATCTCTGTAGTCCACACACATCCGTACCTTACCGTCCTTCTTAGGTACCAGAACGATGTTGGAAACCCACTGCGGATAAGAAGTGACAGCTAAAAATCCTGCATCGAACTGTTTCATGACCTCTGCCTTGATTTTCTCTGACATTTCAGGGCGCATACGGTGGACCTTCTGCTTTACCGGAGCACAGTCTTCTTTAGTCGGTAGGTGATGTACCACAATATCAGTTTCCAAACTAGGCATGTCTTCATAGGACCAGGCGAAGATCTCAACATAGTCGTGTAGCATTTGTATTAACCGTTGTTTGACACTAGGCTCCAGATTCACACCTATTTTAACCTCTTTCCTGTCTTCCTCTGTACCTAAATTCACTAACTCAACTGGCTCTTCATGAGGCTGTATGGCCCTTTCTTCCTGCTGTAATAGTCTAGCAAGTTCTCTAGGCACCTCACAATCATCCTCACCTTTGTCCTCGGCTTGGTTGATCGGATTTTTGAAGTCATAACTGGCTGTAGCAGAGCTGTTATCAATGGGATCCAGAGTGGATATGGATCTGCAGTATGATACGTGAGTGTGTGTAAGAGAATAGCTGTTTTGATAAAGTGAGAGACAGAAAAGAAAAACAAGGAGCGCAAAATTTGTATGCAAGAAACGTCCAATACTTTATTAATGATATATGAAATGACAAATAATATCCCTCACAAGAAAAGCCAAGGTGCCTCAGGCAAGGCACCGGGCCGTAAAGTTTCAAATTGTTTACTACAAAACTTAAAAACAAATGAGTCAATTACTGTGGAATAAAAGAAACATGTATGAAGTCCCTAGCCGTCTAGTTATTCGGTCCACCATTGGTTGTTGGGTAGATCCAGCTGTCGATGTCTGAATCCTCTTCACTGTCTTTGATTTCATTAATTCCCCAATTACTGATGTGTAGAGGAGGTCTTCCATCCCGAGCGCGCCTAACAGCCCTTTGAGCCCCTGTAGTAAAGCCCAAACCAAATTTGTCAGTTTTGTGAATGAAATCAGGGAGCTGACCCTAGTTGGTACACCCACCTTCTTCAACCACATCCCTGGCGTCCTTGAGAGAATCCATCTTCAACGGAGGTTTGTTGGTAGTAACTTCAGTTGATGCCAAGATCTGAGGGACCTCTTCGAAATTCTGACAAGGAGTTTCTATGAATTCCCCGTCCATCTCTATGTAGCGGAAGGAATTGAGGTGACTCACCATATATTCTTCTTCACCTCGCACTGTGACAATCTTTCCCTTCACCGGATACTTCAGCATTTGATGGAGTGTGGAAGTAACTGCCCCAGCCTCATGAATCCAGGGACGACCCAACAAGCAAGAATACGACGGCCTGATATCCATTACATAGAAGGTGGACCCAAAAGTCTGAGAACCCACTTTGACAGGGATGTCCACCTCCCCGTGCACCATTCTCTTCGATCCGTCAAAAACCCTTACCACAATGTTACTAGGCTTTAGAGTCAAACCGTCACAATCCAAACGGTCCAATGCTTTCTTCGGCAGAACATTCAGTGAAGACCCGGTATCTACCAGCACATGAGCCATAGTGGTACCCCTGCACTCAATCGAGACATGAAGAGCTTCATTAGGATTCCTTCCTTTCGGTGTCAGATCCGCATCTGAAAAACCCAGCCCATTGTCAGCAGTCAGGCTGGACACACAATCTTTGAACTGATCCGCTGAAGTTTCCTACGGCACATGCGCAGTCTTGAGAAATGCAATCAAATCCTTCACATGGGCTTCAGAACACAACAACAAAGACAACATAAATATCTTTGATGGGGTCTCCCTCAGCTGCTCGACCACATTGTAGTCGCTCTTCTTAATAATTTTCAGTATTTCCTTTATTTCTTGTTTAGAGGCTTCCACAACGAGTTTCTTAGGTGCCTCCGTCCGGTAAGGCTCACCTATAATTTCCTTGCCCTGAGTCCCAGATGGCTCAGCAGCAGGGGTAATAACTGGAGTAGGAATAGGAGAAATGCCAGGAGTGCTGGTTGGAGCAGCAATTGGAATAACAGTAGGCTTGATGATCTTCGGAGGAATCTCAGGAGATAAAACCCTTCCACTTCTGGTAACCTTACTAGTCCTAACAATATTACTGATATCCGTATCATCTTCTTCATTCTTCAGATCTTGCTTAATGCCATGATAGTACACATCAGTGCCATAATGCCATGGGACAACCTTGTCTGAGGTGTACGGGATGGGACCAGGAAGAGTGATTATTAGCGGAGTAATTCTTTGGACAGGTGTAATCCTAACAGGTCTTCTCGAGGAAACCTTGGAAGGATTGGTGGAAATGGTTATAATATCGACGTCTTCGATGGGAGCAACAGGGATCACAGTGTTCTCGAACAAAATCTCTTTATTATCCATCAGGCGCTGAACACCTGACTTCAACAAACGGAAACCAGAAGGTAGAATCGAACACATGTGGCAACCATCACCACAACCCAGAAATAAACCGGCCAACAGAAAATTCTTCTTAACAGTTATAAGAGGAGTAGAAATTTCTTCAACATAGGTCACAAACAAATCAGTGTCAACAACATTAACTCCACGAACATGTTTTGGCATGGGAGCAGTTATAACATTCGGCTTTTCTGGAGCATCAAACTCTATCTCCTTGGATTCAAGCAAGTCTTGTACTTTGTTTCTCAGAGCCCAATAATCATTTGTATCGTGGCCAGGACTCTCAGAATGGTAGGCGCACCGCGCGTTGGGATTGTATCTGGGAGAGGTAGTGTTTGGATTCTTGGGAGCCTCTTTCAAGGTTACCAAGTTGGATTTTAATAAATGAGGTAGAACTTTAGCCAAAGTCATGTTGATGCGGGTAAACTGCCGTTGTGGTCTTTCCACCCTTTGTTAATTGTTGCATTGTGGAGCAACTGCGGGTCTTGGTATCACTACAGCAAATACCGTTTGACTGTGTTTAGATCTGATTTGGCCCCTCGAGCTATATACCACACTGGATTCCTTCTTACCAGCGAAAGGCTTCTTTGCTGAACTCGACAAGGTATCCTTTTGTATTTTACCACTCTGAATTCCAGCTTCTACTCTTTCTCCAGTTAAAATAAGCTCGATAAAACCAGATGACGAGCTGCCGATCAAGTGATTGAAAAATGGACCTGATAGCATTCCTAGAAACATATCAACCAACTCCTTATCAGACAAAGGGGGTTGAACTCTCCCAGCCAAGTCTCTCCATTTTTTAGCATAATCTTTAAAACCTTCACCTGCACCCATGGACATACTCTAGAGTTGAGTACGAGTGGGAGCAAGGTCGGCATTGTACTGATACTGCTTGTAGAAAGCAGCAGCAAGATCTTCCCAGTTTCGGACACTGGCTCCCTCCAAATGGTAGAACCATTCAAGCTGAGTCCCTGACAGACTATCTTGAAAGAAGTGTACACACAAATTTCTATCAGCGGTGTGGGGTTGAATCTTCCTGACATACGAGTGGAGATGGAGTTTTGGGCAGGACACCAAATCATATTTGGCAAAAACTGGAGCTTTAAACTTTTGCGGGATGACCACTCCCGACACCAAACACAATTCTTTGAAATCCAACCCAAGTATCCTCTGAACTTCCATGGCACTCAGACGGTCTTCTAGCTGTTTGTATCTATCCTCGGCAGGAGGATATTGCTCATCGTTATAATCAGTATCATTGTCAGAGATTGCAGGACTAGGGTCCTTTTCCCCTTCTTGGTTCTCCACTTCCTTAGATGAAGAGGTCATATCAGTTTGTTGCTTCAAACTTTCTCCAAACCTTCTGCCCATATTTAGAATACCGACAACCTTCTTCTTCTTCTTCTTCTTCTTCTTCTTCTTCTCTTTCAAAATTAGGGCTTTCGGATCCTCTTGCCCTTTTTCCAGACTGATGAACATTTGTTGGAACTGGGCGTTCTGTGCCTAAAGATCTTTGATGGCTTGATCGGAAGACATTTCGGCTGAAATAAACAACGAAGAAGATGAGAAACCTGTAGCGGTACCTGTAATGATGTGTATGATAATGGGATGCACATGTAATGATTTCAAGGACTTCGGGAAATTTAAATTTGCAAACCAAAATAAACAAAAACTTTATTATCTTAAATTTGAAGGTTCAAAATGCCTTTAAAGCGTTACAAATGAGTAAATAAAACAAATCTAAAACTAGAAAATAAAAAATAAAAAATCCCATGGACGCTTTCTCTTTGTACTGATATAATCATTGAGCACTCTTTCTTCCTGGAGCTGCCTGGTGAGCTTTAAAACCTTCCTCTCTTGATCATAGAACTGTTCCCTGTAAGTATCCCGCTCATTCTTCAGCTGAATCCAAGACCTCTGTAACTCCCTAAGATCGGTGGGCATGTAAGGATAGATAACCGTGTAAGGAATTCCTTCTTCAGTAGTGGGCTCCATAATCACTGGTAATACGGCCACATAAGGCATCATAAGCGTCTGGGAACGAGCTCGTACCCATTGGAGGTAAGGCTCCATAGGAATGGAAGTCTTTGGTCTCAAATCTTTGGCGTCAGATCTATTTACCATGCCCCAAGCTCGTACGAACCTCCAGCGATACTCATTAACATCATCCTCATAGTTGAATACAATTCCCTCAATAAGTAACTCATGGGGACCATCCCTTCGAGCATGACCAAATTGTCGCAAAGCTAGACAAGGATTGTAAGTTATACCCCCTCTGATACCAAGTAATGGGACATTAGGGTACTCCCCACAGCGGTCAATACTAACAATGTCTTCCATAGCTCAGGAACACCAAAGAATATCTGTATGAGCGAGTGACATTATCCTTTGCGACCAACCCAAACCTTCTTCATTCTTCGGTACAGACTTAGGGAGGTGAGAAATAAACCACCTCGACAGCAACAACATGCAGCACATAAGAGTCCCTCTTCTCTTCATGGTACGAGTATGAAGAGCGTGTAAAATATCTCCAAGCAAGGTAGGCACATGGTTGCGAGAAAGGAAAATCTTGATAGCATTCACATCTACGAAGGAGTTCGGATTAGGGAAGAGAACTAAACCATAGATAAGAAGAGCCAAGACCTCCTCAAAAGCCTGAAAATCCAAATCATCCCAAAATAGCAGAGCTTTGTCTATCAGAAATTTGGATAGAAAACCCTCGACTCCACTTCGAGTTTCCCAATTGGATACCACGTCAGCCCGTTTCAAATGCAAAGTCGAGGCAATAAATTCCGGCTTAGGAACTTCTTCTATACCTATGAAAGGTACCTGTTCAAGAATGGGTATGCCCAATAGCTGAGAGAATTCTTCCAAGGTGGGTACCAACTGATAATTTGGAAAGGTGAAAAAGTGATACTTAGGATCGAAGAACTGAAAAAGTATGCTCATCATCTGTTCATCGAGGTTTGAAGTAACTAGGCTGAGAAGTTGACTGTGTCCCTTAATGAAAGTAGAAGTTTCAGAAACTCTTGATACTAGCTCTTTGAGTTGGGAAGGTATCTACACAAAGCTGATTCAGATAGTATTTCTACGCATGGAAGCCATGATCTGCAAAACAGAACAAAGATAAATTCCCTTGGTCTTTGAAATGGTTAGTGTAATGAAGCATGAATGCCATGTTATGATGCATGATGTCATGATAAACCACAGGTATAGCAAACACAGGTATTACAAACATAGTCAAATCACACAAAGCCCTTAGGTTTCAGGCTTGCATGAGGTCAAAGGTACCATCCTCTTGAAGTTAAGTTGGTTTCAAACCTGTCCTAGAAAAGTAACCGGGTTCTAGAGGATCTCAATATCACTGACCATCCTTTATCGGTCATGGTTTCAGCTCACGCAATCTTTTCTTGCGGCCGAAATATTCCGAAAGCAAGATCTCAATGAGTGTAGCATCGAGTATCAACCAGTTCTCAGCTCTAAATCGAGGCCAGATATATCGCTACTTTCTAATGGCCAAGTTGTTCAACTAATGTTCTAAGGTTCGTTAGTGCTTCACGACACCATGCAGCGGCCCCGTATTCTCCTCGTTTCACCACAAGGGATACCAGTACCAACCAAAGTGCCACACCAACGTAGCTACTTCTTCAACCGTATCGGTCTACGCCATACAGTTCCCTCACAGTCTATTGCTACTTACCTAATGAGTGCCCCCAGATCCGGGTATAGGATCTATAGTAACCCCAAACAAAACCCTCAAAAATAAAGCAAACAAAGCAATCAAGAGAAGCAATTTTAATGACCTAGATCCTAAGGTATACCCCACTTATAAATCCCCAGCAGAGTCGCCAGTTCTGTGATACGGTGGCAGAACCGACTGTTTTATACTGGTTTACATTTTGCATTTTTTGTTCGCAAAATGTCGCGGTAAGCTAGAGTTGCCACCGACTTTTATTTTATCCAACAAAGGAAAAGGAAAAAAATACAGAAAAAATCCTTTTTCGAGATTTTGAGTACGAGGGGTAGATTATAGAAAGGGAAGGTGTTAGCACCCTTTCTATCCATGGTTTTACATGGGCTCTTAGGTACTTGCTCATTTTTAAATTGCTTGTGTTTGTGTGCTTGCTTTGAAAATGTTTTACTTCGTGATAACCCTTGTATCAGTCCTCCAGGATGTGACGAAGTTGTTTTGAAAATTTGTTTAAAAAGTGTAAGTGTGAAAAGTTTTGATTTGAGCAAGTACCTACTAGCATCTACCTACTCGAAAAAAGATCGTTTCTATTCTTGTTTCCTTTAGACAACGCTATCCTACTATTGAGAAATAGGTAGCACCATCGTTGGAATTTGTAAGGATCAATTCGAAAGGGATGTACGGTCACTAAAGCAATATTAGGACATCTTAGTAGTAACCCTAGAGTCTTAAGATCTTTTCGAGGCAACATTTTCGAGGCAACATTCGAATGGGACATTTGATCTTTTTAGACGGGAGGGCAACCACTAAGACACCCTATGCTTAATGATCGTTTACCGAAGGAAACCGAAGTGAGAGTATACCCTAAGAGTGAATATGTGCGAGTGATTTATTTTCAGTTTATTATCTTTTCACATTAGGGTTTTCTAACCATTTTAATTTTGTCATGCATTCTTGCCATACAATCCTATTAGCATACATCTAGACAGTTAAATATTTATAGGAATTAAAAATGCGAGAAAATAAACCTAACTATTACAAGGCTTCGGGGAGGGGGATTAATTACATAACTAAAAATCGGGGATTTAAACAGTAAATAAAAACCCTAATGTTAACTATTACAAACCCTGAACAGTTACAAAATAATGGCAAAATAATTAACAAGCGCACGACGAATTAAATACGAGGACGGTTGAAAAGATAACCTAAAACTCTAATTGAGAGAAAAAGATTTTTGTTCTTGTGGATTTTTATTTGAGAAAACAATTAATTGAAAATCAATTAAACCTAATTTCTAATTGTTTTTAAATTATGAAAAAAATAAATAAATTAACCTAGATTTCTAATTAAATTAAATAATTTATTAAAAAAATGCTTTTTTTAGTATTTTTGTGATTTGTTGATTTTTATGATTAAATAAAAAAAAGTGATTAATTTTGTGAAAAAATAATTAAGCAAAAATAATTAAATAAGGAAATAAAAATAAGAAAGAAATAAAAATGGGCCTATGTTGTTGTTAGCAATGCTGGGGGTGTTAATCTGAATTTCTGGCCCAACAAAGCTAAGCCCAGGTTGACCTGCCTGATTCTGTGTAGCGTTGACTTTGAGGAATAACATGGACCTTCATTGCTGGAACGTTGGATTTGATGACACACTGGATCAAATGGATGAATGTTGATGGAGTATGGTGGTCACCAGGGAGAGCAGCGCGCTGGATCTATTGAATGAAAATAACATAAATGAAATGCTGGGACCTGGGGATCGAACCCAGGTCCTTATGATCAATACCCATGCTTGCTTGCCAGTTGTGCTGCACGTTTTTGTTGTTAGTGTAATAATAATAATAATAATAATAAAACATAATATAAGAAAAGTAAAAGGGCTGATTCCAAAGCGCGCGATTTTCGAACGTCCCAACGGCTGGCTGACACACAAGTGTCTTCTTCCTTGCAACTGTCATTTTAGAAAAAGAGACTTTTACCTACAGACGTCCACTGTAGGTATAACCCCGTTCATCTCAAAAATTGCATACGAGCAAGATAAATGAAAAGTAATGGTACAAATCAACTCGTCTCATCCTCACGAGCATCATGGTACCTGATTCAAGGCCCAATTGTTCATGTACAAAAAGACCCTAAAAATAACACAGAAACCCTAGCCATGGCAACATCATGTACATGAATCAAAAACGCAATTAAATGACATGGTTAGCTTGCAAACATGATGACAAACACGAATATAACAATCAAAAGTGATTATGATGCAAGAATTGTGATAATCGAATTGAAAAAAAATGCCAAACTGTATGAAGTGTAGCATGCATTTCTGGGTGTTTCAGGCCTTGCAAACGATCGAGACAGCTTCCTGGGACGTCCAACAATGGATTGGGATAGCTAGGATGGCTTGAGATGGCCTGTGGAGTGAAAACCAATTCACACTTTTGCCAACTTTTTTGAGTTTTGTTCTATGCTTCTCACAACCTCTAGCCCATTTTTTTTGATATGGAATTCTTGATTATATAACCTAGAGTGAATTAGGTTAACAAACTTGGACTAAATCTTTGCATTTATCCAAGATTTGATTTGATTTGCAAGCTATATGATATGTTGCTATTTTGAGCCAAATCATGCCTTTCTTGTACCAATTGCCCTTGATTCGATTTGATCATGTTAACTCAGCATATCTTGATTGCCAATCTGTTAAAAAACAAACCAAATGATATCTTTGTTAATTTTCATCATTTATTTGATTTAATTCACTTTTTAATTAATGAAAAATCAAAATAAATTGAAAAATGAAGCACATAATGGGTGAGTGAACATTTGAGTCATGGAACACATTATAATTGAGGTGCAAGTATAAAAAGTTGGGCCCATTTAGCCAAAAAATGCAAATTTGAGCACATTTGACTTTTGGTAATTTTGCAAAAATGGTCAACTTGGACAACGCATAACTCTCTCAATTTTGACACTAGAGAGGTGTTATTGGACTTTTCATAAAGCTTATGATGTCCTTTAAACAACCCTTTTGGTCTCATAAATTGAGTCTTCCATGTTCATGTATGAAGCTTTGACCCAAAAGGTGTTTTTGTTGACTTTTCAAAAGGACCTATAATGTCAAAATTCATATCTTTTTGTGAGTGCATATTATGGACTTTGGAGATGAAGATTAATTGTAGGGAATTGCATCCTATTTAAAATGAACTTTGTATGGGTCATTTCTGATAAAGTATGAGAAAGTTATGCTTGGTCAAAGTTGAGTTGACTTTTCCTGTAAAACCCTAATTTAGCAACTTTTGGGTTTTGATGAATTTGGACATTCCTTGGGGAATCATGGTCAACCCTTTATCAAATGATGAAATTCACTTCAAAATGTTGATGTTGACCAAAAATCTTGAATGTTGACTGTATTTGGGCCACAATTGACTTTTGACCTAGTACAGTTGATTTTCAGACATTTGAGCAATTGACTGAGCAAATTTCTTCTGCAAGGCTTGAAACTTGACATGAATGATCTTGAGAACATATTAGGACAATGGTGAGAATTTGAGTCCTTTTTGGTTCACACATCTTGATGAAGATGGAAACCCTAATTTGAGGTACACTGCCTTATGAGAGAGTTTGTATGGTCAATTCTTGAACTTCCTTGAGCAATTTGGGGACCTCACTTGCCCTGTGTTGAGTAAAATGAGAGGGAAAATTTTAGGGTACAACAAACAACATATACAAACTTTGTTTGTACGCCTAATTCTATATAAAAGTCGATGACTGTAGCATTTGAAAACCGAGACCCGTTGTCTGAGACAATAACCCCTAGAAGTCCGAACATGCACATAATTATCTGCTAGTAGAAGCGTCGAACTCTTTCAACTATGATATTGGCAAAAAATTCTGCCTTTATCCAGTTTGTGAATTAATCTAATCCCAATATTAAGAATTTTAATTGAACTAATGCCAGAGGAAATAGGCCTAAGATGTCCACCCCCAATGGTAGAAAGGCCAGGATGACATCATTGAATGAAGAAGTTCAATCAAGGGGCATGAAGAAGTTCATTTGGAGCATGAAGACGTTCATCGGAAGCATGATGAAGTCCAATAATATCCCTCCTAAAGTAATTTGTGGGCGATAGCCCTTCCACCAATATGATTGACAAAGGCTCCTTTGTGCACTTCAGTGAGTACCAGGGTGGTTTTATGCTCTCCTATACATGCAACATTCAGGAGGCTCTACCTATTTTATAAAGTTTTCATATGAGGATAGTCTACTGGTTGGAATGTTTGCAGACCTTCCTTACTTCCCTTTCATCTTGTAGGAGTTCGTCCTCCCGTAGGTACCATAATATGGGCAACATTTAACCAAACTCAGGGATAACTTCCACGGAGTAAACTTCACCCTCCTTAATGCAGGGGAGACAAGAGTCTCCTATATCACTATTCTGTTAAACCCTACTACTTTTGAACTGAAAAGATTGGGCAGAAGGTATGCTCTGAAGTTCTGTTGTCGAGGAACATGTTTTACTTTAAAATATGTAAAACACGATGATAGAATTTGCACCTTGTGTAGTTATTTTATCAGTTGCGATTCTTTGGTTTGGTACTATCCAAAGACATGGTTGGAAAACAATTGGAGTCACTCTTGGCTTTTCTACGGGAGGCTCTCATCTTTATGGAAATGATCATGCCAACAATGTGGGCTTCATATTATGAATGATTATTTCTAGTTTTGATCTCAAACTTCAGTTCTAGCTTGATCATTATGTCACTAAGTCCTTATAATACTGTTCTCCCGCCGCTTTCCTTCATGTTTTAGGCACCACCGACTGATAGTGTCCACTACGGTGATGTCTCCCCGTGTATAGGAGAGCTAAATTCTACCACAAAATCTACTAGATCTTGGGATTTGATGTTTCCTCTCGGGATGTAATTGATGTCATACTCTGAAAGCTCTCTCGTCCAAGACACCATTCTTTTTTCCAGATCTGGTTTTTTTCAAGACCCATCGAACATGATAGTTGGTTTTCATAAAAATCTTGTGACCCTAGAAATAGGGGCGTAACTTTCTCGCTATGACGAAGATAACCATTGATAGATTCAAAATTATTTTATACTATGTTTCAGTGCCTCTTAACACCTTTCTTACAAAATACACATGCCTTTCTGCTTTATCCGTCTCCATAACGAGTATTGAGCTTATCGCCTGATTTATAACTGAAAGGTATATAAGTAGTGGTGATTTCTCTCTTAGGCGAATGGGAATGGGAAACGATGTGAGGGAGGATTTTAAATTTCATAAATCCTCCTTGAATTCTATGATCCACTCAAACTTCTCTTTCTTCTTTAGGGTGGCAAAGAAAAGAAAATCCTTATCTCCGGTACACGGTAGGAAGCAAGATAGGGCGGTGAAGAGACTTGTAAGTTGTTATACTTCCTTGATGTTGGTGGGGCTTCTTATATTGATGATGACTTGATATTTATCCTAATTGGCTTCAATACCCCTCTTCGTCGACATGTACCCAAGGAACTTCCTGACTTGAACCCTAAAAGAACACTTGGCGGCATTTTAACACGTGTTATACTTCCTGTCTAACTTTAGGACACCATCTAAGTCTTTAACATGACTCCACCCCTCTATGGTTTTCATTATCATGTCATCTACATAGACCTCTAGGTTTATCCCAATCTAGTGGGCGAACACAACATCTATGAGTCACTAGTAGGTAGCGCCAATATTCTTGAGGCTGAAAGGCATGATATTGTAGTATTAGTTACCATGACTCGACATGAAGGCCGTCTAGGGGCGTCTAAAGGGGTATATCAAAATCGGGTTGTACCATGTGTATGTATCCATGAAACTCAACATGTGATAGCCTGAGGGCCCATCAATCAGGCGATCAATGTCTAGTAGAGGATATGGTTCCTTAAGACAGACAATATTTAGGTCACTGAAGTCCACGCACATAAGCCATTTGTTTATTTCTTTCCCCACCAACGCTACATTAGCTAACAAAGTATGAAATTTCGATTTTGTGATAAACTCGGTGTTGGATAACTTGTATACTTCCTCATCAATTGACGGA
Organism: Vicia faba; assembly: GCA_948472305.1. Classification (NCBI taxonomy): domain Eukaryota; kingdom Viridiplantae; phylum Streptophyta; class Magnoliopsida; order Fabales; family Fabaceae; genus Vicia; species Vicia faba. Next base: position 1,631,413,577 of record OX451739.1, on the reverse strand, counting down.
AGGATCGACAGTGAGCCGGTGACGTACCACTTTAGTGTCTATTCCTATCCTGTCAAAGAGAGCCCAATAGAATAATTCAAACTTCAAATGAGGTTGTCTACTTTCTCGTGATCTTCTTCCTCAGTAATCTAAATGTTTATCTTCGTCATTTAATGGGCCGAAGGGCCTATTCTGACTTTTTTTCAAGTTCTTTATGGGTGTGAGTCTCTCGTTTTCGAAACCTAACCTAGGATCCCAACAATCAATGTCTACATTTAGGGCTTCAGGGATGGGTCACCCACAAGGGAAAGCTATTACCTTTTTACCGTCAGGCTACTCTAATAACATTCTTGAGTGCTTTGTTGATCTCCTTGAATTGTTGCGAATCACCCACCAACCAGTAGATACTTTAAAACCAGATATTAGATGGAAATAAGCTCCTCCAACACATTGGTGGAGAGTTGGCCTAGGATGATGTTATAGGGATACATGGCGTCTACTATGAGATAGCTAACTTCGATTTCCTTATTGTTTGTTCCATCTCCAAAGGTTGTTCCTAGGGTTATATGACCTTTCACTTGTATCTATTCACATAACAATCATAATAATAAACCCTATAAGGTTTTGATGTCATTGGGATCGAGCTAAAGCCTCTAAAAAGCACCCTAAAATAGGACGTCAGCAGAAAACCCGAGATCTATCAAGAGTTACTTAATTTCCTAGTAGACATGTTGCAAGTGATGACCAGAGGGTCATTATCATGATGGAGGATTCATGTGGCATCACTTCAAGATAATGAGATATTGATTCTTGATTCTCCCTGTTCCCTTTTGAAGATCCCTTGGGCTATGATGTTCGTAGTCAACACTTGTTTGGCGTTTCTTCTAAAAGAAGTTAGGACATCCTTCATCCACAAAACCCCCTGATATGGTGTTTAACCTAGAATGTAGAGCTTTTTAAGCCATCCTCAGATGAAGATGGAAATGATGATGATGAAAGAGGTGTGGCCCAATTTATTTTTACTAGGGCCTCAAAAGGGGTTCCACTGTACACATAAAAAAGTACAGGTGTGAATGGTATCCCTACACAGGTAAAGGGTACTCAGAGGCCTCAATAGTTTTATAACAATTAGGGCTTGCCCGCAGCGGCGGGAGGTCATATGTTGTGGTGTTTATGGTGTTTAAGATGGTGAAAAAGACCAACTCACTTGAGGTGAGAGGCTCATGTAATCATAAAACTTAGGGTGTAATGATTTATCTTTTCTCGCATTAGGAGAGACATGTTTATAGAGGCCCTTGGGCCTAGGGTTTCCTTGATAATGACCACCTCCCACTCAATCAATGGTGGACTGTTTAATTTCTAATTTCTAGGAGAATATGGATCATATATTGACTATAACTTCCCGCTATCCAAGAAACGTCTTTCTCCATGTTTCCTATAATTAGGCGAGTAGGAGAAACTTAGGGCGAGGAGATTCCCACCCGAGGGAGACATATGGTCATCACCCCTTATAAGAGTTACAACACTCCACCTTTGCTAGGCCCTTTACAAATATAACACTATAACTGTATCTTAATGAGTGATAAAGTCTCTACATCAAAACTTTACAATTTAGGCAACAATAATCAATTATTGACTATTGCAAGTACTTAATTGACTAGGTTATTTATTTGGCCCATGGATTGTTTCCATTTTAGCTAATTTTTCTCCTATATAAATAAGAATTGTCCTTATTTTTTTTCACACCAGAATCCAAATTTTTTCTAATACTTTTCAATTTATCTAATTCTCTCTCTCTCTCTCTCTCTCTCTCTCTCTCTCTCTCTCTCCCTCCATCCCTCTCTCTAAATATGTTTTTTCACCAAAGTTTCCTGAAGGCCTTGTAAGTGAAAATTTCTTATGAGGAAATAGTTGTACTTGTGTTGTGCCATTGTTGTTATAAAGAGTGTTATACTCTTAAAGAATTGAGTTTTGTTCTTGAAATTAACCACTTGCAATATCTTTGTTTGGTTATATAACTCATCTTGTAAAAGTTATATATGTTTATTGAGATTAGCGTGTGAAATCTCTACTCTACTCGTAAGCTTAACCTGTGGAAAAGCTCTCTTTTAGTTAGGGATAAGCCAATGCAAAATCTCTTGATTTTCTTGTATCAAAGGTTCATGGTCATAATATGTAAAATCCCAATATTATAGTCAAATCTTAATAAGATCTCTTGGAGACAGGAGTAGGCTAACATTCGACTAAATTTGGATAGTTCTCTAGTGTCATCTCTCTAACCCTTATATTTTAAAATTTTGTAGTTTACTTTACTGTTTTTATTTTCCACTGTTTTTCCTTCCGATCTTGAATATACTGACGCAATTTGCCCCATAAGTATTAAAAATTCTAAACAAATCGAGAATTTTAAGTACTGAAATCCATACCCCTTTCTTGTGCTTGGAGTCACTTGTCAAACATGGAGGACACAATATAATTCACTTTGAGTATAACTCTATCTTCCTTCAATTCAGTGGGCTCCCTCTGAAAAGGGTATCAAGACCCTTCTATTTTTAGGAAACGTGAATTTATCATGAAGATTATCATAGTATGGTCAACCGAGCTTGTTCTTCTACTAATATAAGTTATGTGGCTTCCCTGAAGAAAGTGCAGGAAGAACATATCACACTCAACTAGAATGTATTCCACAAGATCTTTCGTAAAAAAAAACACATTAAAGTCAGACTCAAAAGGATCCAAATTACCTAGAGGGAGTTGATTTTTTTATCATTACCAAATTGAGAAACAATTTCAAAGAGATTACAACCACATCCTCTTCCTAGAGAAACTACACTAGTTCCAAAAGTCTCGTGACAAATGGATCAAAGTTAGTGACAAAATTATTTATTTCTTTCATGCTAAAACCATCATTAGAAGTAAAAATAAAATAAAATACAATGAATAAATCTCTCTAATGGCATTTAGACCAATGGTAACAATATAATCCATGATGAAGCTAAAAAAAATTAAATATATTTTTTGAAACCACCCACCATCACCCAGTGGTAAATGATGATGTCATAACTTCTCTCACCAACCATGTTGAAACACCTCAAAATTTATAATTATTTATTTAATTGATTTTTTGTGATTATTTCTATGATCTATGACGATGTATGGTGGGGCATTAGTGGGAGATAGACGGTAATTAGAAATATTTAGATTTAAATAATTTAGTTTCTATTATTTAGAGTTATAATAATAATTAAAATATGATATTAAGGTGAAAAAGGAGAATAAGGGTGTAATGGTAAGTGTGTATGAGTTAATTAAGGGCATAATAGGAAAACCATATAAATGGTCTAAGGTTAACAAGTAAAACAAGGAAGAGAGGAATCATTTTGTACGATCGTAAATTTTTGGAGAAACCATGAAGTGAGAGCTAGGACACAGAGAACCAAGAAGGGAATTACATAGAACGCGAAGGAATAGATTGACTTACTAGGGATTTGACATAACAGGTTTAATCCTGATTTATTATGATTGATAGTGGGTTAAGGTAGATGTAGGTTTTTGTCTTATGTGATGATTTGATGAAAAACATAATGAAATTGTTGGTTGATGATGTTTGTATACTATGATTTATGTCGATAATGATGTGTTTTGATGTTAATATATGATATATGTTGTTTATAATGCATTTTGGGATGAGTATGATGGCTGGAATCAAAATTGGTATGGCCTGGAACAGAAGCAAAACCGCAACTAAGAAGTTTTTGATCTCACATCTCATTGGGTGAGCCAGAGGCGAGCATGGGGAAAGCGAGATTGCCCAAGCATCATCGGGAAATCCAGTTGGCGAGCATGATGGTGGAAAAGAAGGCTCCTGGAAAATGTATGGGAGTGGATTCTTGCTAGTGCTTCGTTGGGAGAGTGAAGTAGCGATAGTCCTAATCACGAATTTTACCGAGCGAGCGTCAGGCGAGAGGGAGGCAAGTAGAGTGCCATCAAGGTCTCCGGGTGAGGCTTAGCCGAGCAGTCTGATAGTAAAACCTCAAAGTGTCGTAACTTGAGTTTACGAACTCTGTTTGATACACCTTTTGGAGCATTGGGAAGCTAACACACAAAACTATCTTATGGTAGAAGTGTACGTAGCCTTTGGTGTATTATTATTGTGTTTATGTATTTATGCATTTGTATTATTATATGTTAGTATACTATGATGTCTTGTCGAAATGATGTAACATGATGTATTCTAATGATGTTATAATGGTGCTGGTATTTGATGATAATCTGATGATTGAAGTTTAATGATATGCATGTTTAATGCGTATACATGATATATGAAGGTGATTACATGAATGATGATGCTATTGACTAGTCGTGATCAATATTATATGTGACGTTGTTGTGCATCATGCATTCATAGCATTTTTAGACGGTGATCTGTTTGTGATGAGCCTCAATCCCATTGTGTGGATCGAGTGCAAGTTGTGACGTGCTCCAGTTCAAAGAGAGAATCGATCCTATGGTGGGGATCATGGAGAGTGATGAACCAGGTGTTCATAAATTTGGTACCACATGCATTGTATCAGTGTTATTGCATTAACATCCTATGTGGCATTGCATGAGTTTTGTTGATGAGCTGTGATGTGACGATAATTGTGAACTATGTGAGTATATGATGATTTTGATGGTGAAAGTTGTATAAGTGCTATTATGATGTATAGGTGTGAGTATGAAGTGTTAATGAATGATATGAGTTCTTATATGATAATGTTGAATATAACTATCAATCTTTTCCTTATATCTTTTATAATGAATTGTGATTACTCACCCTTTATGTTTGAATGATGTCTCCACGTGGGTAACGCGCAAATGCTCAGAATTAGCGTGTAGGAGCATCGAAGATATCTTTGTAGTATTTTATTTGTTTCGTTAATTAGAAGATGTCTTGCTTTAATATGTAACATCAGGTTGGGAACACTTTATTTTGCGAATGTTATGTTCCTTTTATGTTGACCTACTTTATGATGATTTGATTGTTAAAGTGTTTTTAATTCCAACTTTTGATGAGATTAAAATACTATGAGTTTCGTTTTATGAAGAAGTTTATTTATGAGGATGAATTAGTTGAGATGTAGTTAAAATGACTGATTTTGAAGTATAAAGAGGTGTTATTACTATTGATGTAACCCATTTTACGGAGCAGGAATGTTTAATGATGTTTTCTATGAAGTGTGATACGCTTGAGTGGTGACTTTATTTGATTTATTTCATAAATTATATGAGAAATACATGTGGGGTTAGAATGGTGTTACACCTATCACCAAAGAGAAGTCACACATGCATTAACTTTGATGAAGCCTTTTAATCCCTTGGTTCTGATGGGTTTGGATGCATTTTCTTCAACCAAATTTGTTACTTCCTGGATGATGATTTCTAACACTTGGTCAAATTAACTTTCCCCACTGGATATTTTGATCCAACCATCTCTGATTCTTTAATGGCCCTCATTTCTAAAGTTGATACTCTAACAACCTTCAAAGAGTTAAGATCTATGAGCCTTTGTAACATAGTATATAAAATTATTACCAAAGTTTTGGTTAACTGGGTCAAACCATCCTTGAAACTCTTATTATCCCCATGGGAAAAGAAAATTCCTTCTATAATGGGCACCACTAACAAAGTTATTGTTTTTCAGGAAATTTTTCACTTCATGCGTAAAAAGAAGAAGAAAAGAAAAAGGGATGTTTCCTTTAAACTAGATCTCAAAAAGGGTTTTGGTAATGTTAATGTTTCCTTCAAACTAGATCTTTAAAAGACTTTTTATAACATTAATTAAGATTGAGGTTTTCCATAGTGGTTAGTGGAATCCAATCTTCATCTCTAACAATAGACCTCACTAGTCTCACATTCTTTTTATTAATGAAACTCTCCTACTCGCAAAGGCTACAATGTCTCCAATTAGAACTATTGTAAACCTCTTTGAAGGATTTAGTTGTGGTTATGATTTGAATATCGTTGTACCCCAAAATTTTCCCTCCCATCTTTGAGAAAATTTATTCAAGATATCTCCTCATGCTCATGAAAGTCTCAAACACTCAAGACTACTTAAGGGTTGACCAGACAAACTCTCCTCCTAAGCAATTGATCCACAACTAGGGTTTTGCTTCTCTCAAAGGAAATTGAGTTTTTAGTACCTCAAATGGACTCCATAGTTTCTCATATGTATCAAGGTATCATTGTGTCAAGTTTCAAGCCTTGCAGTACAAGTTTGCTCAGATGATTGAAAATCAACTGTATTGGACAAAAAGTCAACTTTGACCAGTTTATAGTCAAACTTCAAGATTTTAGGTCAACATTAACATTTTGAGGTTACATTCATCATTTTATCAAGGGTTGATCATGATTCATCAAGAAAACTCAAGATTCATCAAACGTCAGAAATTACTAAATTAGGGTTTTCTTTAAAAGAAGTCAACTGAACTTTGACCAAGCATAACTTTCACATACTTCATCAGAAATTCCTCAACCAAAGCCCATCTTGAAGGAAATTCAATTCTTTACAACTTTGTCTCTCTAAGCTCAAGGAAAAAAATGCTTCATTTGAGAGATATGAGCTAAAACATTACATGTCATTTTAAAAGTCAACAAAAGACATCTTTTGGCAAAACATTTACATCAAGTTATAGACTTCAAATGAAAAAATGACCAACATGAAAGTTGTAGGAGACATCTTGAGGATTCTAAAAGTCAAACATCATATTTATATGACAAAAATTGAGAGAGTTATGAGTTGTACAAGTTGGGAAGTTTTGAGAAAACGCATGAAACCTAAAATGAGCAAAGTTTAATTTTTGGGCTAATGAGCCTAAGTTTTTAGGTTCAAACGTGTTCATCACCTCATATTAGACCTCTAAATCCATTCATACATTTTTTTGATTTTTATTTCTTTTTTGTTTTGATTTTATTCAATTAAATTTAAAATAAATCAAAAAAAAATAAAGATAATGGATCAAGGTGTGTAGGCTTTTTTTTTATCAAATTGGAGGCCCAAAAAGCTCATGGCTAGCTAGCAAAAACGTGTAGAGATGATTGGCACATGAGTGAGCTTAAAAAAAATAAAGTTTTCATGCAAAATTCTAATCAAACATTTTATCATTAAATATAAAATATTTATCTCACTTTTGTTAACCTAATCCAAGTATTATAAATAGACAACACATTCAGACATCAAAAGACACAAAAAAATTCCTCAAGAACACACCCTTAAAATCTCAAATTTGTCAAGAACTAGGGCAAACTCAAACTCCCGTGTGCAACCTCTATCAATCCATTCCAAGAATTATATCATTCTCCTAAAGATCCCAGGAGTTCATCCCACCCATCACTCAAGCTTGAAGCATCCCAGATCGTCGCAGCCAAGCATCATTGGTTTTATAAACTTCTTTAATCTCAAACTTTTAATATATGCATTGCTGAATGATTTGATGCATACATCCATGTTCATATTGGTGTTTGGAATGATTTTGACGCATCGTTTGCAAGCTTTAACGCATGAATAAAAAAAATCCAGCGTAGCGCATATGGTTGGACTTGGAGATGAAGGCTTATAACATAAGAGTCGTGGGTCCGATCCCTATGTTTTGCAATTATTTTGTTTTTCAGGATTTCAACACAAGTTCATAATGTATTATTTCATTCCTATTCTTAGACACCAACAACAACAGGCGTAGTGGTAGGAGGGCGTGCCTATGACTTCCAGGGTGTGGGTTCAAGTCTTACCCCATGCATTCTTATTTTCTACTAACCCTAATTTCATTCTTTTTCTTAATTAATTCCTTTTTAATTAACCATTAACAAACTTAATTTTTTTCAAAACTATTACAAAATAGGATTAGGGTTTTTATTTAGTAATTAAATTTTAATATATTTTTTTACTAATTAACTAAAATTGTTTTTTTACTTAAATAGTAAAATCAATTAGAATTTAGGTTTTAATTACTTTTATTAACCTAAATTATTAACCACAAAAAACACAAAACATATTAACTTTTTTTAACACTTTTTTCACATCTCTTGCTATTTAAATTCATAAAACAAATTTATAGGTCGCATTATCAATGTAATAGATTAGATTTACTTTCCCGCATTTTTCCTATTATGTATCTGCTCCGAGGATGTAATAACATAGATTTACTTTCCCGTACTTTCTATACCTATGTATCTTCCCCAAAGCCATGTAATAATGTAGGACTTTATATTCTGAACTTTATTTTTCTGTACATATTTAACTGTTAGTAACTAGGGTTTGCATGGCAAAATTAAAAGCGAATCTAGAAAACCCTAATTTCCAAGATAAAATAACTGAAAATACACACTTCACACATGTGAAATCAAGCTTCTCAAATAAAGCTTTTGTTTTGATGAAGAAAAACCATGGCTTACAAAAGAAGGCAAAGACTTTGGTCAAGCATCTATGCATCTAAGGATAATATCTTCAATCAAAGCTCTCTACAACTTTAAAGGTACAATAATATTATCTACTTTGATCTTAAGATATAGATGCTCAAAAATGAAAAAGAAATGTTTAAAGAATCATTCTCAAGCTTTGCAAAGATTAATTTTAATTTTTCATACGCATGCAATCGATTTACATCTCAGTGCAATCGATTGCACTCTTTAAAAATTCTAAATCTTTTGCTTCAGTTTCTTGATGCAATCGATTACATAGTTTGTGCAATCGATTGCACACTTAAAATTTTCAAAACATTTGATTCTGTCTTAGCATGCAATCGATTACATAGTTGGTGCAATCGATTGCACTCAGTTAAATTTTGCTACTGACTTAGCTTGCAATCGACTACATTGTTGATGCAATCGATTGCACTCTTAAAATTTTGAAAATATAGCTGTTGAAAACCTTGTGCAATCGATTACACTAAAGGTGCAATCAATTACACACTGCACGAATTTGAAAAATAACAGCCTTGTTCATGCCTTTTGATCATGCCTTTTCATTACATCTTTTCACTCAAACTTGGCATTTGTTCATGATACATTTCCAGATCTTCATGATGTTTCAAAAGGGTGTTATGAACATATAAATATCCAATTTCAAATTCATATCAAACACCTTCTTTCATAATATTTTTCTAAACTTTAAAAATACAAACTCAAGCATTCTTCATTTTCATGCATAAATTTTCTGCATTTATTTTCATACTTTAAAATAGAAAACTTTGAGCAAATATATCTTGAGTCTTTGTACAATATTATTATTGAAAGAAGAAGATTATACATTGTCAAAATCACTCTTAAGTGATCAATATACTCTACTCACTCAAACTCACAAATTGTTTTTACTTACTTATTTTCCAGGATTGTTGGAATTAAGTTTAAGTGTTTTTGTTGAAATCTTGTCTTTCCAAGTTGTTGGATACAAGTGTAGTTACATTGAGAGGATTGTTCTCATAGGTAACTTAGTGAAAATACAAGAGGATTGTTCTTGGTCCAAGAGGATTGTTCTTGGTTTGGTTGGTAGTTCTTATGTAAGTTTGCCACAATAAGGAAATCTTTTTCATGTTGAAAGGGGACTCGAGTACTCTCGGACTGTGAGGGGAACCAGGATATATCGCCCGTGTCTCTTTATTTTTCTGTATTTTTAAGCTTTCCTAATTTCTCTTATAACCAGAAAAATAAGAACCATCATCACTAAAAACCAGAATTTTTAAAAGTACCTAATTCACCCCCCTCTTAGGCGCACTTCGTACTTACAATTGGTATCAGAGCAGGTTATAGGTAACCTGCTCCTAAAAGATCCAGAATGGCTTCCGCAAATCATATTCCCGTTTTTAGAGATGGTGGTAGTAACAACAAACCTCCTCTATTCTGTGGTGAATATTTTGACTTCTGGAAAATACGCATGAAGGCGCATCTAGAAGCAAGGGGAGAAGAAATTTGGGATGCCATCGAAAATGGTCCATTTATCCCGGTTACGGTAATCAATGGTGTTGGCTCCTCAAAGCCTAAAACTGCATGGGACGATGATGATAAAAAGAAAGTTCTCTATGACAAAAAGGCAATAAACCTTCTTCAAGGTGCACTTAGTATGGACGAATTCTTCCGTGTCTCGACATGCAAAACAACAAAGGAAATATGGGATACCTTGGTACAAACTCATGAAGGAACGACTGAAGTAAAAAGATCAAGACTAAATACCCTAAGCCAAGAATACGTACTATTTCGAATGCAGCCCGAAGAATCCATTCTTGACTTATAAAAGAGATTTGTGCACTTGACAAATCATCTAAGTGCTCTTGGTAAAACTTTAACAAATGATGAATTGAATCTGAAAGTACTTAGGTCCTTAACAAGGGAATGGCAACCAAAGGTAACGATAATTTCAGGAAAGAAAAGTCTCTCCAACATGACATCCGGAACTCTATTTGGAAAACTTCAAGAATACGAAACGGAACTCGGAATACTCGAAAAGCATGAAAATCAAGAGAAGAAATCCAAGAATATTGCTTTAAAGATAGACTCCAAGGACGTTGAAAAGGAAAACAATCCAGAAGAAGATGAAAATTTCATGCTTCTTGTTAAAAGGCTTGGTAAGTTCTTCGGTAGAAATGACAAACCTTTTTCTCATTCAAAAGGAAAGAAACATTTTCAGAAAAAGGAAGGCTCCACATCAACACAAGAAATCACATGTTATGAATGTGGTAAGCAAGGTCATATCAAGCCAGATTGTCCAAAACTCTCCAAGAAAGGTGGCTTCAAAAGCAAGAAGGGATTCAAGAACAAAAAGGCTTATGTAGCATGGGAGGACAATGAAATAAGTTCCTCATCCGGTTCCGATAGTGATGAAAGTGCAAATCTAGCATTGATGGCCTCACACCATTCCGATGATGAAGACAATGAGGTTAGTAATGATTTTTCTCTTTTTGATAGTGATGCACAAGGTGCTATAGATGAACTATTGAATGAATGCAAAATTCTGTATAGAACCATTTCATCACAAAAGAAAGAAATTTCATCTCTAGAAGAAAAATATGTTTCAATGGAAAAAGATTTCAAAGAAGAAAAACAAAAATCAAGTGATGAACAAAAACAGAATTTTGTATGCAAAAATTGTGATTCACTCTCTTTCCAAATTGTCCAATTAAAAAGAGTCATTGAAAGATATGAAAAAGGGCAATTGGATTGGAAGGTGTTCTTAGCCAACAAAGATACTCCAATGATAAAAGTGAACTTGGATATTCAAAGTTCTCAAAACCAAGTTCTAACAAAAATATCTTTGTTAAGGCAAGTGATCAATCTTCCAAAGATAAAGTGAACAAACCTAAAATAGTTCGTCACTATCCGAAAAAGAAAACATTTCCTAAGAAGAAATATTATCCTTCTAGATATAGAAGTAAATTTGAACCTACTTGTTTTTATTGTGGTATTAAAGTCCATACACCTAATGCTTGCTATGTTAGAAACTTCAGTGTGGCAAGTGGGCATTATGTATGGGTAAAGAAAGGCACTAATTATGAAGGACCCAAAGCAACTTGGGTACCTAACAAAACCTAATTTGTTTTACAGGTATGCTTGAAGACCACATGCAATCTTTGGTATCTTGATAGTGGTTGTTCAAAGCATATGACAGGAGACATAAACCAATTTTCACATCTAGCATTAAAGGCCAAGGGTTTTGTCACTTATGGAGACAATAATAAGGGAAGAATCCTAGGCAAAGGCAACGTTGGTGCTCCACCTTTCACATCCATTGAAGATGTTCTTTATGTTGAAGGACTAAAGCACAATCTTCTAAGTATTAGCCAACTTTGTGACAAAGGCTTCAAAATCAAGTTCACCAAGGATGAATGTTTGATAGAAGACGAAGTCACTCATGAGGTTATACTTAAAGGTAAAAGAGTCAATAATATATTTATGATTTCCCTTGATGTTCCATCTTTGAAGGTTAAATGTCTCATGGCGAACAACGATGATTCATGGCTTTGGCACAAAAGAATTGCCCATATTCATATGGAACACTTGAATAAGTTAATCAAGCATGATCTCGTCATTGGATTGCCTAAAATAAATTTCGTCAAAGATAGACTATGCGATGCTTGTCAAAAGGGGAAACAAACTAGATCAACTTTCAAATCTAAGAATGTGGTGTCCACTACAAGGCCACTACAATTGTTACATATGGATCTATTTGGTCCATCGAGAACAAGGAGTTTCGGAGGTAATGTATATGCTTTGGTTATTGTTGACGATTTCTCTAGATATACTTGGACATTCTTTTTAGTGCAGAAAAGTGATGCATTCAAGGCGTTCAAGAAGTATGCTAAACAAATTCAGAATGAGAAGTCTTTAACAATTGCCTCAATAAGAAGTGACCATGGCGGAGAATTCCATAATGCTCTATTTGAAGAATTCTGTGGAGAACATGGAATATCTCACAACTTCTCGGCACCAAGGACCCCACAACAAAATGGAGTGGTTGAAAGAAAGAATAGGTCTCTTGTGGAACTTGCTAGAACCATGCTTAGCGACTCAAATCTTCCAAAATACTTTTGGGCGGATGCGGTGAGCACGACATGTTTTGTTAGCAATAGAGTTAACATTAGACCAATCTTAAAGAAAACTCCATATGAACTTTTCAAAGGGAGAAAACCAAATATTGCTTTCTTTCATATCTTTGGGTGTAAATGCTTTGTCCTCAACAATGACAAAGATAATTTGGGTAAGTTTGATGAGAAATCCGATGAAGGTATATTCCTTGGTTACTCACTTTCTAGTAAAGCATATAGAATTTACAACAAAAGAACTTTGACTATTGAAGAATCTATGCATGTTTCGTTTGATGAAACTAACCCCTCCAAGGAGGATAATATTGTTTGTGATAATGATGATGAAATTTTAGAAGGTCCTCAAGAAAATTCTTCCAAGGATCAATCCATTCAACTAGAAAAATCACCTTAACAAGAATTGAATCTCAATGATCTACCAAAATAATGGAGAACTCATAGAGATCATCCTATTGATAAAGTAATTGGTGATATAAGTCAAGGCGTGTCTACAAGATTAAATCTCAAGGATGCTTTCCTAAACATGGCGTTTGTATCTCAAATTGAACCTTCCAAAGTTGATGAAGCTTTAGGTGATGACCAATGGATCATGGCTATGCAAGAAGAATTGAATCAATTTGAAAGGAATCAAGTTTGGGAACTCGCTCCTAGGCCAAGCAACAAACACATTATAGGAACAAGATGGGTGTTCAAAAACAATCTTGACGAGAATGGAATAATTGTTCGCAACAAAGCAAGATTGGTAGCACAAGGCTATAATCAAGAAGAAGGAATAGACTTTGAAGAAACTTTCGCTCCAATTTCAAGGTTAGAAGCTATTCGTCTCTTACTTGCCTATGCTTGTTCATTAAATTTTCAGCTTTTCCAAATGGACGTCAAAAGTGCATTCTTGAATGGATATATCACTGAAGAAGTATTCGTCAAGCAACCCCCAGGTTTCGAAGACTTCAAGAATCCATCTCATGTATTTAAATTAAGAAAAGCTCTCTATGGACTGAAACAAGCACCGAGGGCATGGTACGATCGTTTAAGCAACTTCTTATGCGAAAAGGGTTTCGAAAAAGGCAAAGTTGACAAGACTCTATTTATCAAGAAAATCAAAGGAGAAACTTTGCTAGCACAAGTCTACGTTGATGACATCATCTTCGGTTCTTCAAATCAAGAAATGTGTGAAGAGTTCTCATCAATGATGCAAGGAGAATTTGAAATGTCCATGATGGGAAAAATGAACTATTTTCTTGGACTTCAAATCAAACAACTTAAAGATGGCATCTTCATCAACCAATCCAAATATTGCAAAGAACTCTTGAAAAGGTTTGACATGGATAGTTGCAAAGAAATGTCTACACCTATGGGTTCTGGTTCTTATGTTGATCAAGATGAATCAGGCTTTTCCATCGACATCACTAAATATCGAGGTATGATTGGCTCCTTATTATATTTGACAGCAAGCCATCCTGACATAACGTTCAGTGTTTGTCTCTGTGCCCGCTTTCAAGCTAACCCAAAAGAATCTTATCTCACGGCGGTAAAGAGGATCATGAAGTATCTCAAAGGGACAACAAATGTCGGATTATGGTATCTAAAAGGTAGTATCTGCAACTTAATTGGTTATTCTGACGCGGATTATGCAGGATGTAAAACAGATAGAAAGAGCACAAGTGGAACTTGTCACATTCTTGGTAATGCATTAGTATCTTGGGCCTGCAAGAAACAAGCATGTGTTGCTCTAAGCACGCCCGAAGCTGAATATATTGCAGCAGGTAGTAGTTGCGCTCAAATTTTGTGGCTAAAACAACAACTTCGTGACTACGGACTCGATCTAGGGTGCATTCCTCTAAGATGCGACAACACAAGTGCAATCAACATCACAAAGAATCCCGTCATGCATTCAAGGACCAAACATATAGACATTCGACATCATTTTCTCCGTGACCACGTTCTTCAAGGAGACATCGAGGTAACCTTTGTAGATACTCATAATCAACTTGCCGATATCTTCACCAAACCTTTGGCAAAAGAACCTTTCTATAAAATTCGGCGAGAGCTCGGCATTCTTGACAAACGTGACGTATAAGGTGCATTCTACCCTTGATATATCTCTTATATATGCTTTTATATTTTCCATATATGTTTTTATGCTATGTGATACTTATTTTTTTCAAGAAAAAAATTTGGTTTTGGACAATTTTTGTGAGTGCAAATCGATTGCACAAAGAGTGTAATCGATTGCACAAAGAAATTTTTCAGTTCTGTCCATTCTGTTTCATGTGCAAATCGATTTGCACTATGTGTTTTTTGCTTTAATTTTTGGTTCTGTGTGTGTGCAAATCGATTGCACAAGGTAATGCAATCGATTGCACGCACTGAAAGTTGCTTTTATGACAAAAAATTAATATTGGTCAGAATTTATCTCTCATCTTCCCAAGACAAATACACTTCAATTCTAATAACTCATTTCATACCTTTACTCTCACCTGCATATCCCACCTTATGACCCAAACAACCCAGCTGCACCTCCTCCTCATTACTCAGAACCACCACTCCAACAACAATTCCCAAACCAAGGCTGGTCCTACAACCATCCAGACATTCATCACCCCTAATGTTCTGGCTGATATTGTTTTTTGTTTTGTTATGTTGTTATCTTACTCTTTAATTGTTCCATTTGTGTAACTCTTAAATAATGTGTGTTAATGTTTTTATTCTATAATTTTTGTCAAATATTTTGCTCTATTATTTTTTGCTTGAAGCATCTTTCCCTTCTTTTTGATAATGTCAAAGGGGGAGAAAGATGTATGGTACTTTATGCTTGTATCTTCCATGTCTTATTTTTTCAAGGTTCTCTCCATTCAAGATGAAGAATTGCAAGGATTCCAACCCTCTCCTACATAGGGGGAGTTTTGCATCTTAGGGGAAGAAGCTCTTCCGGAAAGTACTTCGCATAAAGAAAGATTGTTTGTCATCATCAAAAAGGGGGAGAATGTGAAATCAAGCTTCTCAAATAAAGCTTTTGTTTTGATGAAGACAAACCATGGCTTACAAAAGAAGGCAAAGACTTTGGTCAAGCATCTAAGCATCTAAGGATAATATCTTCAATCAAAGCTCTCTACAACTTTAAAGGTACAATAATGTTATCTACTTTGATCTTAATATATAGATGCTCAAAAATGAAAAAGAAATGTTTAAAGAATCACTCTCAAGCTTTGCAAAGATTAATTTTCATTTTTCATATGCATGCAATCGATTTACATCTCAGTGCAATCGATTGCACTCTTCAAAAATTCCAAATCTTTTGCTTTTGTTTCTTGATGCAATCGATTACATAGTTTGTGCAACCGATTGCACACTTAAAATTTTCAAAACATTTGATTCTGTCTTAGCATGCAATCGATTACATAGTTGGTGCAATCTTTTGCACTCAGTTAAATTTTGCTACTGACTTAGCCTGCAATCGACTACATTGTTGATGCAATCGATTGCACTCTTAAAATTTTGAAAATATAGCTGTTGAAAACCTTGTGCAATCGATTACACTAAAGGTGCAATCGATTACACACTGCACGAATTTGAAAAATAACAGCCTTGTTCATGCCTTTTGATCATGCCTTTTCATTACATCTTTTCACTCAAACTTGGCATTTGTTCATGATACATTTCCAGATCTTCATGATGTTTCAAAAGGGTGTTATGAACATATAAATATCCAATTTCAAATTCATATCAAACACCTTCTTTCATAATATTTTTTTGAACTTTAAAAATACAAACTCAAGCATTCTTCATTTTCATGCATAAGTTTTCTGCATTTATTTTCATACTTTAAATAGAAAACTTTGAGCAAATATATCTTGAGTCTTTGTACAATATTATTATTGAAAGAAAAAGATTATACATTGTCAAAATCACTCTTAAGTGATCAATATACTCTACTCACTCAAACTCACAAATTGTTTTTACTTACTTAGTTTCCAGGATTGTTGGAATTAAGTTTAAGTGTTTTTGTTGAAATCATGTCTTTCAAGTTGTTGGATACAAGTGTAGTTACATTGAGAGGATTGTTCTCATAGGTAACTTAGTGAAAATCCAAGAGGATTGTTCTTGGTCCAAGAGGATTGTTCTTGGTTTGGTTGGTAGTTCTTATGTAAGTTTGCCACAATAAGGAAATCTCTTTCATGTTGAAAGGGGACTGGAGTACTCTCGAACTGTGAGGGGAACCAGGATATCGCCCGTGTCTCTTTATTTTTATGCATTTTTAAGCTTTCCTAATTTCTCTTATAACCAAAAAAATAAGAACCATCATCACTAAAAACTAGAATTTTTAAAAGTACCTAATTCACCCCCCCTCTTAGGCGCACTTCGTACTTACAACACACTTGCACCTCTAGGTAACTTCTCTTGTTGCCTTACAAATATTAGACATGTCCCTCGACAGTGAGGATACTTTAGCAAAACACCCTCTATCAAATCATTATAGTCCCTTTCAAATAAATATCATAGTCTCTCGATGACCCTACGAGTAAAATGATGATAGTCCCTTCGATACAATTGCTAAAGTATCCTTACATGTTGCCTTCAATGACCATACGATGACCCTACGCCTGTCCCTTCACATCCAATAAATATGGCTACCTACCAACTAATGGTATGGATAGTACTATCTCGAAAGGAGAAGGAAAAGAATAAGAAAGACCATACCTAGTGGGTAAGAACTCTTGAATGCTTTCTCACAAACAAAACATTCTACACTACACTTTCAAAATAAATATTTTCAAAAACACTTTGTATACATTCTTGAGGACTGATACAAGAATTATTACAAAGTCTGCCTTACATTTTTATTTAAAAATATTTTCAAACAAATCACACACACACACACACACACACACAAATCAAGCTTTTCAAAAGTGAGCTAAGCAGTTAAGAGCCTATAGATAACTACGGATAAAAAGGGTGCTAAACCCTTCCCTTTTCATAACTTACCTCCCGAACTCAAAATCTATCAAAGGTATTTCCTGTTCTTTTAACCATTCCTAATTATTGGATAAAAGAAAAATCGGTGGCAACTCTAGCTATCTGCACATTTAGATAAAACCAAAAAAGTCAGTTCTTCCACCGTATTACAAATATCACCTTGAAAAGTGTACTTGTCAAAAAGTACATAATATGTGGCACCCCTATGCTGGTAGGGTTTGCCAAAGGCCTTAGTATATTTTTTTTTTGTGAGTTAGGGCTTTCTCACGGTGGTGAGAGACCCTGTTTGATGGTGTTTATGCTGATGAGAGAGAAAACTCACGTGAGGTGAGAAGCTCTGTAGCTTTAGGGGTATATCGTGTGTATTACAACCTGTCCGCCTCAACCCTAAGGTTGGGGTATTTATAGTGGCCTAAGAGCCTAAGGTTTAGAGAACTCATAAGAAATGGTGACCACTCCTTCTTGTTTGGGGGAGCTGTTTATCACATATTTCTTAGAGAGTCATGGGCATTGTTTCACACATGCAGTTATGGGTTGGATAAATGTTCTTATCCACGTTTTCCCATAGGGAGGCTCTCAATGCCACATGAAGTTTACCCTCCAGGCGATACATCATGGGACAACGCTTGATAAGGGATATGTGCAACTTCATTTGGGATCCCTTACAAATATATCACTATAAAAAGTATCGAGCTTTCTACTTCTTAGCCACCTTTCAAACTAAAATTAATCAGTTAACAATAATATTTGGCATTCAAAGTACTACTTATCCTGAC
This sequence comes from Vicia faba, assembly GCA_948472305.1. Lineage (NCBI taxonomy): Eukaryota > Viridiplantae > Streptophyta > Magnoliopsida > Fabales > Fabaceae > Vicia > Vicia faba. Next base: position 1,631,395,279 of record OX451739.1, on the reverse strand, counting down.
AAATACCTTGGATTTCCTATTTTCAGAGGTAGATCTAAAAGATATGATTTTAACCTCATCATGGAAAAATGAAAACTCGCATAACTCCTTGGAAAAATAAGCTTCTCAACATGTTTGGAATATTAGCCCTTGCTAGTCCAATTCTTACCTCCATACCATCTTATTATATGCAAACCATATGGCTCCTTCAAAACATTTTGGACACAATTAATCATATGAATCAAAATTTTATTTGGAAAGGCTCGAGGATACTCATATGGTCTGATGGAAATAATTACTCTCCCAATGAAGTGGGGTGAGTCGAGGATTTGATAAACTAGAGATGCTAATACAACTCTCCTCGAAAAATTCGTTTGATATATACTTCAAAATACCGATAAAATTTAGGTAAGTCTCCTCTCTCACATTTTTTGGTAATCGTTTAATCTACTTCTCTGCCACCACATATTCCTACACATTGAATTCTATTGTCGAAGAAAAAATGTGTTAAAAGATAGGTTAGAATGGAGTCTTGGATCAAGCTTATCTTATTTCTTAGGATCCTTCGTGTTGTACCCCAAAATTTTCCCTCCCTTTTCTTCAAGACATTCCCTTAGGTTTCCAACTACTCAAGGCTACCAAGGCTTCTCACGCCTCAAGACACCTCAACTTGTCTATCGTTTCATCTGAAGATTCGAGACTACAAGTACTGAAATGTGAAGTTAGGGTTTCACTTTGTTCTGGGCTTCTCTATCAAATAAAGGTTGATTCTTTGTTTTTTCTAAGAATTGGATTTTGAAGCTAGGGTTTTGAAGGTTTTCACCGAGATATTTCGGCTAAGATTGTTTGAATTAGGTTTTTGTCCCTCTATCATCATGGGACCCATTCTTCGTAATTTGGGTTTGAGTTTGCTTGAGATCTTCCATCAACTACTTATAATATAAGTCATTTAACTGGAATTCTTTCGAGGGCTGGAATAGAGAGAAGAAAATTCTTTTATGGTTCATGGGTCAAGATACACTCTCTTATGCTTGCGTTCATCAATTTTGATTAGGGCTTCGACCAAGATCATCACTTAATGCACATCTTGGATAAGGTTTCATGGAATGTTCTTATGATAAGAGCTTGCATCTAGTTGCCTGAGTTACAAGACATTGGTTAAGATATGAGACTTGAATTCAAGGATACTTTCTCCAATCAACCGTTGCTTGAGATACAAGGATTTGAGAACAATTATTATGGTACAAGTTATGCTTTTTAACTTCGCGCAAGAGGTTGAATTCAAGTTTGGTAACTAATGTTCATTTGAGTTGGGCACAACATACAAATTTTTTTTAAGCACAAGTTCTTATGAAACCGTGAGATGATATACAAATGTTGAATTCAAACCAAGTTCAAGCAACATCCACATTATTTGATTCACCATCTTCAAGTTACAAACATTCATTCAAACTCAAAAATTCATGACTATTCAAGTACATTCAATATTCATCAAGTTCATTCATCAATTTCCATTTTTTTGAATGTTTTGAACACAAAGAAAGAGGATTACATTTCAAAGTCAAGGAATTTTACCTTCATATTCGTTCAAGTTTACAAGTTTCATATGCAATATTCATTCATGACAAAATTCAAGTGTCAACATTATCCATGATTCAAAATGCATTCAAAATATCAAGATGGTTTATACAAGGATTCAAGACCATTCAAGTTTACAAACAAGTAACAAGTTGTAGCAAATATCATTCAATTTCAATTTATAGTTTACAAGCATTTATTATAAAATCCACCAAACCATTACAAAATCACAAAGGAAGTCACAAGTTGGTGTACGTGAAAGCTATATTCTAATACTAAGTCCATGCTATCCTAATCTTCAACACAATGCCTGCTACAACCTTATCCTTGTCAACACTGATTCAACTGCCAAAATCTGTGAGAACCAAAATCTTGTTGTCCCAAAAAACCAGAATAAAACCAAGCATAGCCCTGCTGTCCAAAGTTGTCCAAAATTGCTACAAAACAGCCCTGCAAAACAGCCCTGCCATGCTGCCCCTAATCAGTCCAAAAACCTGCACCATATCAGTCCAATATTTGCATAAACTTAGCAAAACAAAAGACTGCACTAGAAAGCAATGAAGCAACATGCCAAAATAGTTCAAATGTCATCCCTTTTCCCCTTTAAAAACTCATCTTTCTCACCTATAAATTCTGCAAAGAAGGACAAGAAAAAGGGTCTCCAACTTCTGCTATTATACCAAAAAAAATCACAAAGCTTCATTATCTTCACACCCTGTTAAAATTCATGCAGAAACCAAAACTCATAACTCATATAAACCTCCATCAAAAAACCAGACCTGCAAATAAAAGCAAAAAATCAACTATATCAACATAGTTTCAGATGAAAAGAGGAGAAGAAAGATAGAATCAAGTGCGCTTCAGAAGGATTTCAACTTACCTCTTTTGAAACTCCATCGGAGAAACTCTAACAGGTACCTTTCCTCCATCATTATTACATCTCCTTGCTTGTTTTTTCTGAGTTGATTATGTCACCTTGTTGTTATTTTGTTTATGGAATTTGAATTTGAACCATGTTATTATTATTCTGTTCTTTGGGGAGTGATTTAAAATTACTAAAACCTGAATAGATGATAACCGTAATTTGTTATCATCACTAAGAACATTAAAACTGAAAAGGAAGAATGAACAATAAAACATAGTTAAAACGAGGATGAGATTAAGAGAGATGTACCACTTGAGATGAACTGGATTGTTGTTGTTGGTTCTGACCGAGTAAGTGAGAAAGATATTACGGATATTAGGGAGGAAAACAAACAAAGGCAACTTACCATCAGAAGAAAAATGAGAACACTAAACCCATTTTTTCAACTTCCTCATTCAACTTCAATCCATTGTAAAAATATGCTATAGACTTCAATCCACTACATCCTTCCATCACCGTAATAACCTTCAAGTATGCACAAAATTACTCCCTCTTGTTCTTCAATTTCATCCTTCTTCAATTGACAAACTCTCTTCATCCACACTACCACTGTAACCCCTTACAGCATAACCCAACCTGCTCCTACGCGGAATCTCCTTTAAACCTTCCACCTCCATTTCGTTCTACTTCAGTCGTCCCATCCAACATTTCACACATACTACTCCATCTATCATTCACGCCACTAATCTAACAACCTTTGCTCATCTTCATACCGAACCTCACCATCACAACACCATCCTCCTGCCATCTCTGCACACTCTTCCACCACCAGCCGTAATGTCTCCTCAAGCAATGCAACCTCCTCCTGTACGAGTTGCTCCTCCAATCAATATTCGACAAGTAGTTCCCGTATATGCTGCTCCATAAGTTCGGAAAGATGAACATGTTCCCATCAATAAAGACGGTCTAGTACGAGCACTTTCTACCAGTCTAGTAGTTCGAGTAGAAAAACTTGTTCCCAGTGTCAAAGATGATCCAACTATAACTAGTGGTGGATAAAACCGACACCAAAATTGAGAATACTCCAGCAGAATCTGAGACAGTGCAGAGATTGAAGCAGCTAAAAATTTTATTGTGAGAATCTAGAGTTTGTTTCTCATATATCTTACAGTGAGTGATGCAAAACATGGTGAAGGTTAGCATGAGCGTGAAAATGAAACGTGAAGCAGAGAAGTAACAGAAGAATCGTGAAGGATGAGAGTTTATGTTGGTTTAATTGAATAAAATTGGAAATAAAAATAATTAATTATAACTTTTCTTTCCCAATGAGTCATCCGTGGCCTCTTTCCCTAATTTAGGGTTACAACAAAACCCTTCCTATTCCCTTCACAAAACCGGGTTTGGGCCTGTTTTATTTGGCCCAATCCAATTTTCAAACTTCAGTTTACATATTAGCAGATGCACAGAAATAAACGAATAAGAACATAGTGTAGTGGTTGGGGTGTTAGTTTGCAAACATGATCTATTGAGTTCGAGACTTGTGGGGGCATTTTGTTTCTTTTCTACATTTTTTCCCCTTAACACATACCTTTTTTTTAACAAATAATTTTGGGCCTTGATAACCAAATCCTATTCTCTGGCCCATCCAAAATTCACTTTACTACACCCTATTTTCTGCTTTAACACCACCCTTATTTTTATTTAGTTTAGATTAATTTAATAACTTTAGAATTTTTAAGTTTAGATTTAATTTGACAAACTTTAAAATTTTAATTTAGTCTAGTTTTAGTTTAGTAATCTTAGAATTTTTAGTTTAGGTTTTAAATTCAAGTTTTTCTTAACTAAATGATTGCTTATTCTTAGTTTTAAAAATTTGTTTAAAGAATTTTTGCGAATAATTAATTTTGTTAATTAACATTTTATTTTTGATATTGTTTAGTTGATTTCTTCTAATTGTTTTATTTTTTCTTCATGAGAAACAAAAATTCCAAAAAAATAAAAGAATAGGTTTTTATTTTCTTTTCAAATTTTCTCATAAACAAAAAATACCAAAAAATAGTATTTAGATTTTTAATTCTTGAATTTCCATTCATAACTTTTAATTGACTTAATTTCCTTATTCGATAAAATCATAAAACAATTTCCCTTTTCTTGTTTTTTTCCGTGTAATTTACTATCTTCGCATTCTTTCGATTATTGTAACTGTTTACAATTTGTAATAGTTTAATTAGGCTTTTACTTCATCCCCATTCATACATTTGTATCCCCATTCCCGAGGCGTTGTAATAGCGTAGAACTTTATTTTTCGCACTTTACTGCATTTCCCTATATTTTTAATAATTAGGCGTGTATGGCAAGATTTAAAATCAATCACTAGATAAACCTAATTCAAGACAAATTAATTGAAATCAAACACTTCTCACACGCACACCTCTAGGGTAACCTCGTTTGTTTCCTCAAAAAGCAGTCATGTCCCTCGAATATGGGTTGCTTTAGCAAAGACCTTTGATTGAAAAAGATTGTAGTCCATCGATGACCCTTCGATGTTGCCTTCGGTAAAACGATCTTAGCCCCTTACAGAAATTACTAAAGAGTCCCACAAGTTGCCTTCTATTACTGTACGATGACCCGCACCTGTCCCTTGCATCCAATGATATGGCTCCCTATCAACCAATGGTAAGATAGCACTATCTAAAGGAGGAGGAAAAGAACAAAGACTTTTTATGAGTAGGTAGATTGCTCGTAATTGCTCGCTCATAAACCAAACCATTCTTTACACCTCACACTTTCAAAACACTTTCAAAAACAAACATCTTTTCAAACAAATATTTGCAAAACAAATACTTTGTATACATTCTCCATGATACGAGAACCATTATAAAGTTTTTCGTACCAAGGAGTTTTCAAAATATTTCCAAACAAACATTGTGTATACATTCTCAATGATACGAGAATCATTACAAAATCACCACTTTTAAAACATCTTCAAAACATCTTTTAACTTACACAAAACGTAAAGCATTTCAATGTGAGCTAGAAATTAAGAGCCTGTAGAAAACTACAGATGAAAAGGGTGATAACATCTTCCCTTTTCATAACTTACCCCCCAAACTCAAGAAAATTCTCAAAAGGTCTTTTTGTTTTTTCACCCTTTCCTTTATTAGATAAAAGAGAAGTTGGTGGAGACTCTTGCTATCTGCAACATTTGCGATCAAACTCAAAACGCCAAGTCAGTTCTCCCACCATATTATAGAACTGGCGACTCTGTTCGGGAACATACTAAGAGTGGGGTTACCTTAAGAGCTAAATCACCTTTATTTCTTTACTTGCTTGATTTGTTTGCTTTACACTTTTGGGTTATGCTTGGGTTTGTATCTTAATTAAAATCTTATACCCGGATTTGGGGGCATTTTAGGTAAGTAGCAATAGATCATGGAGACTGTACGGCATAGACCGATATGGTTGAAGCGATATATACGTTAGTGTGACACATTTGTTGGTATCAGTGTCCCTTCTGTTGAATCAAGGAGAATACGAGGCCATTGTATGATGCCATGAAGAACTAACTGACCATAAAACCTTAGTTAAACAACTTGGCCATTAGAAAGCGGTGAGATAACCAGTTTTGGTGCAAGACTAAAGTTGGTTGATACTCGATACTATACTTATTGAGATCAGACTTTCGGGATATTTTGGCCACAAGAAAAGATTGATTATGCTGAAATAATGCCCGATGAAGAAAGATCAGTGATATTGAGATTCCTTAGAACCCGATTACTTTTGTAAGGACAGGTTGAGTCGACTAAACTTCAAGAGGGTACTTACCTATAAACCCCGTGCAAGCCTGAACCTAAGGCCTTGTGTATTTTGCTTATGTGTGATATTTGTTCAAGCATAACATCATAGCATCATGCCATCTCATTTCTTACTAACCCATTTGAAGGATCTAGGGATTTATCTTTGTTCTGTTTTGTAGGACATGGCTTCCGCTCGTAGAAATACCATCTGAATCAGCTTCGTAAGGGTGCCTCCTCAACTCAAAGAGTTAGCATCAAGGGTTCCTGAAGATTCTCCTTTCACCAAAAATATGGTCTACTTCTCAATTTGGCTACCTCAAGTTTTCAAGAAGACATGATGTGTGTACTCTTTCAATTCTTTGACCCCGTATATCATTGCTTCACCTTTCCCGATTACTAATTGGTGCCCACAATGGAAGAATTCTCTCATCTATTGGGAGTACCTATCCTCGATCAAATGCCATTCATCAGTTTAGAGGAAACTCCAAAGCTTAAATTTATTGCCAAGGCCTTGCATTTAAAGAGGTCCGATATTGTAGCTAATTGGGAAACAAGGAGTGGAGTTCAGGGTTTTCTAGCTAAGTTTCTGATGGAGAAGGCTCGACTATTTTGGGAGGTTGTGGATTTGAAAGCTTTTGAAGAAGTCTTGGCCCTTCTCATCTATGGGTTAGTACTGTTCCCTAACCCAGACCAACTTATAGATTTGAATGCTGTCAAAATTTTCCTCTCTCATAACCTTGTGCCTACTTTGCTTGGAGACATTCTACATTGTCTTCACACTCGCACTATGAGGAAGAGAGGGAATCTTATGTGTTACATATCGTTTTTGTCTAGGTGGTTTATTTCGCACCTTCCTCGGTCGGTATTGAAGAATGAACAAGGCTCGAGGTGGTCTCAAAGGATGATGCCTCTCTCTCATTCAGATATCCATTGGTGTTCCCGATCTTTGGAAGATGTCACCATCATTAACCGTTGTGGGGAATTCCATAATGTTCCACTCCTTGGCATTAGGGGAGGTATTACTTATAACCCTTCTCTCGCTCTGCGACAATTTGGGTATGCTCGAAGAGATGGTTCTCATGACGCGCTTATCCAGGGTATTATATTCGACTACGAGAACAATGTCCAAGGTTATCGTCAAATATTTGTATGAGCTTAGAGCATGGTAAATAGAGTTGATAGCAAGACTTTGGGGCATAAGAACTCCATCCCTCTGGAGCCTTATCTTAAATGGGTGCGAGCTCGCGCTCAAAACCTTATAATGTCATATCCAGCTATCCTACCAATAGTTATGGAGCCCGCTGCTGAGGGGGATGTTCCTTATACCATTCTCTATCCTTGCATGCCTACGAACCTCGAGGAATCACAGAGATCTTAGATTCAACTCAAAGGAGAACGAGACACCTTTGAAGCTCGATTCTATGCAAGCGAGAATAAAGTGTTGGAGCTCACCAAGTAACTTCACGAGGAGCAAAGCCTGAATGCCTACATTGACACGAAGAGGAAGTGCCTATGGGAGACTTGAGTCTTTTGTTTTAGAAGTTCATTTTGTTGTCATTTGACACCTTGTTGCTTTTTCATTGTAAGCCCAAGAGGCAATTGTAATTTTTGAACTTATTAATGCAATTATTGTTTTTGTTTCCTTTTTGGCTAGAAAATTTAAATCTCCTGAGGCCCTTGAAAACATTGCATCCACATAGCAGGCATCATGTCATAAGCAGGTTTTTCGATACAGGTTTCCTCATCTATTTACTTTTTATTTCAGTATAAGATGGCTTTAGAGCAAACCGTAAAAGATATGCAAGCTCAACATGCACAGTTATAAGAGACTCTCCTCAACTTAGCCAAAGGACAACAAGAGTTGATGGCATTTATCGTCACAAAGAAGAAGACCAAGAAACGGGTTGTTATAAACATGGGAAGGAGGTTCAAAGGTCCTGCCCGACAGACTCAAGCAAATGTTGTCTCCTCCTAAGAAAACGACAATCAAGATGAGGATGTTATAAGCACCAGAGTTGAGGGTGGAAATAACCATATTTCTGAGGATGACGACTACACCGAAGAGCAGTACCCACCGGCGGATGAGAAACACAAATAGCTAGAAGACCGACTTAAGGCTGTGGAGATCCAAACAGTTCCTGGTTTGGACTTTGGAGACTTAGATCTGGTCCCTGGGGTGGTCATTCCCCACAAATTCAAGATCCATGTATTCACCAAATACGATGGGGTCTCTTGTCGCAAGATGCATCTGAGGTCTTATGTTTGCAAGATTCAACCACACACCACTGATAGGAAGTTATGGGTTAACTTCTTCCAAGAAAGCTTGTCTGGAACACAGTTGGAATGGTTCTATCAACTTGAGGGGACTAATATCCACACACGAGAGGATTTGGCTATTGTCTTTTATAGGAAATACCAATACAATGCTGATCTTGCACCAACTCACATGCAGTTGCAGAGTATGACTATGGGCTCTAACGAAGGTTTTAAGGAATATGCCCAAAAATGGAGGGACTTGGCTAGAAGGGTGCAACCCCCTTTAACTGACAAAATAATTAATGGACATGTTCATGGGCACCTTGAATGGTCCATTCTTCAATTTGCTGATTGGGAGTTCTTCGTCAGGGTTTACTGAGTTGATCTTGACTGGAGAATGGGTTAAAAGTGGAATCAAAAGTGGGAAGATCCCAATGGCCTCAACCTCTAATGCTGTGAAGAAAACATTTGTTGGTAATAAGGAAACTAATGTTGTTTATGGATAAGGGATCCGTATCAAGAATGATTGTCATCAGTCGGTAGGAGCATTATTGATTTCTAACCCACCCCCAGTTCAACGACCACAATAATCAAACAATCAGCAAAGGTATGATGCCCCGAGGAGGAAGTTCACTAAGATCAACATGCCACTGTCTCAAGCTTTACAATATCAGTTGAAAGCAGATTTGGTAACTCTGCGAGATCCTCCTCCAAATCCAAATACCTCCTCTCTTAAATATAATTCGAATATGAAATGCACCTATCATTCAAATAGCCCTGGAAAAGACACAAACAAATGTTGGGCATTGAAGAACAAGATCCAAGATTTGATTGATAACAAGGTGATTGTGTTTGACCCTCTACAAACCCTGTTGTACCCAATTTACCCTCTCTTTTCTCAAGATATTTTCTCATAAGGATTTTCAAAAGTCCAAGTTTACACAAGTACAATTGGATTTTTGGCTTTCAAGCATCAAATCAAAGAAAAGTAAGCTTCGATTGGGCATCTGGAATCCTTCGAGCAAACTTTTGTTTCAAAGTCTTCGATTGGGCATTTGGCCTTCTTCGATGCAAGCTTGGCTCACCAGTTTTCGATTGGGCATTTGGCCTCCTTCGATGCAGGCCTGATTCACAAGCTTCTATTGGGTGTTGGGCCCCTTCGATCAAGCTCAATTCACAAAGCTTCGACTGAGTATTGGCTGCTTCAGGCTGGCCTTCGATTCATAAAGCAAGAGCTTCTTTCATGTGTGCTTAGACCCACAAGGAAATGACTTCCTCTGTGCATGCCTTCAGTGTACAAGGAAAAGTCCTCTTCATGTTTGCCTTTGATCCACAAGGCAAATTCCCCTTCAACTTGCCTTCGATTCACTAGACAAATACTTCCTACATGCCTGCCTTCGATTCACAAAGCAAGAGCTTCTTTCATGTGTGCTTCGACCCACAAGTAAATGACTTCCTCCGTGCGTGCCTTCAGTGCACAAGGCAAATGCCTCTTAATGTTTGCCTTTGATCCACAAGGCAAAGGCCCCTTTCATACGTGCTTCAATTCATTAAGAAGTTGGCTTCCCTCATGCTAGCTCTGACTCCACCTCTAAACTCTTCAACACACAGTTCTCCATACTTTGACACACAAATGGTGCCTTCGAAGGACATACATATGGGCTATTCGAAGGACACACAAATGGTGCCTTCGAAGGACCTACAGTTGGCCCATTCGAAGGACACGTTATTATGGGAAACCAGTTTGTTTTATGATGAGTCTTGGTCTAAGATGTTTGCTGGACAAAATCCAACATGCTGTCAAGCCCAAGCCTCCTGTGCAATTACATTTGAAGTAAGTAACAAAAGGAGCTTCGACTGGCCAGAAAGAAGGTTTCAATTGGGCTAGTTGAAAAGTTTCAGATCAAGCTACTAAGGCAGATAGTGGCTCAATCGAAGAAGCCACAATGATGAGGCCTAGAGCCATTCGAAGAGAGCAACTCAGGGCCAATCGAAGAACATGGCATGAGGGAATTCGAAAGAGTCAGGGAGTGAAACATGTCCAGGTGCACTCAAGATTTCAAAATGGAAAGAATTATCCAAATATTGCAAACTTTCAATATGTTGGATTTTTGTCTCCTGGCCTTGAAAGCCTTTGTCTCTTGCCATACTTGCTCCCTTCACACCCCTATAAATACAAGGCTAAGGACACATTGCCAAGGACGAAAAAAAGGGAGATACAAACCATATCACACAAAAATATTTCCATCAGATAGAAAAATTCCTGCCTATACACGCATTAGCCAGGAGAAAACCTTGCATCCAGGAGTCCACACCAGCCCTTACGCTAGCAATTCCACACCCAAGTTCACAGATCGAAGCATCTCCTATTGGTAAGGGTTTGCAAAATCGAAACTGCACATTCAGGCCATTTAAATACATTTCGCATACTTTCATGTTACTAATGATATTTGTATTTGAATGAATGTCTTATATGCAAGCTAAAAGTGAAGGGATGAGATCATGCCATTGTTGGAACACGATCTAAAGGGGGGGGGGGGGTTCGAATTAAGGGAGGGTCGAATTAAGGGAAAGGACTTGGTTTCGACACCCAAGTCATGCTTTTAATTTTGCTAACATTTTTCTTGCAGATTTAGTGCCCTCCACAGGCAATCCATCAGACACTTTCAACAACATCCTTTGTTGGATCGAAAGCCACATCCTTCCCTGGATCTAAGGATAACATCTTTCACTGGATCAAAGGATAACATCCTTCACTGGATCGAAAGGCATCCTTCACTGGATCGAAAGACTTTTTTTTGTATTTTTATTTTTGTGTTGCTCATTTCTTTTAATGGTTTTCCTCTTTAAATCAACATAAAAATAAAAAAAATCACAAGAATTAGGTTCTAGTCTTTTTTTTGTTAAAATTAATTTCGTTAATTAATTATTAATTACTTAAACATTTTTATAAATTAAAATCAAATAGATTTAGATTTTTATTTTGTAAAAGAAAAAAAACAACAAAAAGATTTTCTTTTAACTTAATAATTTCTAAGTTTTTAGACGTTATTTCCATTACGCGCGCATTTATTCACTTTTACACTTTTTCATATTATTGTAACTACCTAATGGGTTGTAATAGTTAAAATTAGGATTTTATTTTCTGCTTTTTATTTCTCCCCAAATTTTTGGACTATGTAATTAATCTCCCTCCCCGAAGCCATGTAATAGCGTAACTTTAATTTCCGCATTTTAAATTCCTGTACAGATATTAACTGTTAGATGTATGTTAATAGGATTGCATGATAAGAACATAAAATTAAACGTTAGAAAGGAGAACACAGGGGCGCTGTGTGGTGTCATGAAGCACCGACTGACCTTAGAACCTTTAATTGAAAAACTTGGCCATTAGTAAGTAGTGAGATAGCCGGCCTTGGTGCAGTCTGAAGTTGTTTGATAATCGATACTACACTCATTGAGATCTGACTTCTGGGATATTTCGGTCGCCAATAAAGAGGCTTACGATGAAACAATGTTCGGTGAAGAAGGATCGATGATATTGAGATTCCCTAGAACCCGGTTACTATTAATAGGACAGGTTGAACCAACTAAAACTTCAAGAGGGTACTTACCTATGGAATCCATGCAAGCCTAAACCTAAGGATCTGTTTGTGTGCTTGTATATATCTGCTTGTACGTAACATCATAACATGGCATATCACTCTAACCATTTCAAAGACTTTTAGGACTTATCTTTGTGTCTGTTTTGTAGGACATGACTCCCATTCGTAGAAATACCATCCAAGTCAACATCGTAAGGGTGCCTCCTCAACTCAAAGAGTTGGCATCAAGGGTTCCTGAGAATTCTCCATTCATTAAAAGACATGGTCGACTCCTCAGTTTGGTCACCTCAAGCCCTGATGAAGACATGGTGAAAGTTCTCTTTCAGTTCTTTGACCCTTTACATCATTGCTTTACATTTCCCGACTACCAGTTGGTGCCTACTATGGAAAAATTTTCTCAGTTATTGGGTGTTCCTATTCCCAACCAATTACCCTTCAACGGTATGGAAAGAGACCCAAATCCTGAGGAGATCGATCAAGCCCTATATTTATAATGGTCCGACATTGTGACAAATTGGGAAACAAGAAGCGGTATCAAAGGGTTTCTAGCCAAGTTCTTGTTTGAGAAAGCTCACTATTTTTTGGATACTTTGGACTTACAAGCTTTCAAAGAGGTGTTGGCCCTTCTCATCCATGGGATGGTATTGTTCCCTAATTCAGACCAACTCATAGACGTGAATGCGGTCAAAGTTTTCATGTCTCGTAATCCAGTTCCTACCTTACTTGGAGATATTCTACATTCTTTTCACACTCGCACCGTAAAGAGAAGAGGAACCCTCATGTGTTACACTCCTCTGTTGGCTAGGTGGTTTATTTCGCACCTACCTCGATTTGTGTTGATGAATGAGTAAGGCATGAGACGGTCTAATAGGTTGATGTCTCTCACACATTCAGATATTCATTGGTGCCCTCAATCTATGGAAGACGTTACCACCATTGATCACTGTGGGGAATTCCCTAATGTCCCTATCCTAGGCATTAGGGGAGGAATCACTTATAACCCTTGTTTGGCGTTGCGACAATTTGGCTATGGTCCTCATGATGCACTGGTTCATGGAATTGCGTTCGACTATGAGAATGATGCCCGAGGGTACCGTCAGAGGTTCATCCGAGCTTGGGGCATGGTGAACAGAGTGGATAGAAAGACATTGTGGCATAATAAATCCATCCCTTTGGAGCCTTATCTTAAGTGGGTGCGAGCATGCACTCAAAATCTCATGATGCCTTACCCCTCCATCATATCTATCATCATGGAACCTGTTACTGAGGCAGATATACCTCATACTGTTCTTCATCCCGACATGCCGACTACTCTCGAGGAATTGCAAAGATCTTAGATTCAACTCAAAGAAGAACGAGACACCTTTGAAACCCAGTTTTACGCAAGCGAGAATAAGGTTTTGGAGCTTACAAGGAAACTGCATGAAGAATAAAGTTTAAATGCCTACATTGCACCAAAAAGGGTGCGCTCATGGGAGGCCTGAGTCCTATTTGGTTTAGGATTTTTGCTTTACCTTTGTTTCTTCCATTGTAAGCCCAAGAGGCATCTTGTAATCATTTAAACTTATGAATGCAATTAATGTTTGTTCTCTCGTTGTCTAAGCAAATTTAAAATCTTAAAAGTCCTTGAAAACATTACATAAGCATATCATGCATTTTATTGCATAAGCAGGTATTTCGAGACAGGTTTCTTATTCTTTTCGCTGTTTATTTCAGCAAAAGAAATGGCTCTTGAACAAATAGTAAAGGATCTTCAAGCTCAAAATGCTCAATTCCAGCAAATGTTCCTGGCTCTAGCTAAGGGGCAAGAAGATCTGAAAGATCTTATCATCAAGGAGAAGACCAAGAAGACAAAGAAACTAGCTAGTGTCTTGAATTAAGGAAGAAGGTTCAGAGGACCGGTTAAGCGAGCTCTAGATTTCTCAACCCCGTCAAATGAGGGGGACAATCAAGAAGAAAATCCAATAAAAGAAAACAACAATCTCGGAACTGATGAGGAAGAGGCCGATTACTCTGAAGAACAGTATCCTCCTGCTGATGATAAATACAAACAACTGAAGGATTATCTCAATGCTATGGAGATCCAGAGGGTTCCCGAGATGGATTTTGAAGAGCTAGGATTGGTCTCAGGGGTGGTCATCCCGCAGAAATTCAAGGTCCCCACATTTGTTAAGTACGACGGTGTCTCCTATCCTAAGCTACACTTAAGATCATATGTCAGGAAGATTCAACTCCACACTACTGACAGGAATCTGTGGGTACATTTCTTCCAGGAAAGTTTGTCAAGGACGTAGGTAGAATGGTTCTATCAACTGGAGAGAACCAACATCTGCAATTGGGAAGATCTGGCTGCTGCTTTCTACAAGCAGTACCAATATAATGGTGACCTCGCCCCAACTCGTACACAATTTCAAAGTATGTCTATAGGTTCCGACGAAGGTTTCAAAGATTATGCCCCAAAGTGGAGAGACCTTGCGGGAAGAGTCCAACCTCCTTTGTCTGATAGAGAGCTAGTGGACATGTTCTTGGGAATGTTGTCTGGTCCATTCTTTAACCATCTGATTAGAAGCTCTTCTGTTGGGTTCACTGAACTGATATTAACCAGTGGGAGAGTAGAAGCTGGTATTAAAAGTGGTAAGATCCAAAGAGATGCATCCTCCAGTATAGAAAAGAAACCCTTCACTGGAAAGAAGGAGGTCAATGCTGCCTATGGCCATAGAAATCAAAGCAAAACTAAACGTTGTCCGACGATAGAGGCTGTTATGATTTCCAATCCTGCATCGAACCAACAACGAAACAATCAGCACAAACCGGATGCGCCCAGAAGACATTTCACCCAGATCAATATGACCTTATCCTAGGTTTTTCCACATTTGCTGAAGTCCAATCTGGTGACTCTAAAGGAAGCTCCCAAGAATCCTAATACTGCATCTCCTTGCTACAACCCAAATGCTCGATGTGCCTACCATTCCGAAAGTCCGGGGCACGATACAAACGATTGTTGGGCTCTAAACAATAAGTTGCAGGATCTTATCAAGGCAAAGGAGATTGAGTTTGAACTTCCAGAGACACCTAATGTAATACTTGCGCCAATGCCTAAACATGGCCAGGGTGTCAATGCTGTCGACAACAAGCGGTTTGTCTCTTCTGTGGATGAATTAGCTACTCCTATGCTAATTGTTAAAAAGAATATGTTGCAAGCAGGTTTATTTCCGGGCTGTGGTGAAGGTTGCCACTTATGTATGTCTCTACCAGATGGTTGTTTGTTGTTGAAAATGGGTGTCCAGCTGTTGTACTCCAAAATTTTCCCTCTCATGTTTTACAAGATCTTCTCTTACATGGGTGGTTACAAACACTTGCTTTAAGAAGAATAACAAATTTTGAAGTTGGTCAAAGTGTCCTTCGATAAGATGTCTTTAGATTGGCATCTTAACAATGTCTTTAGATTGGCATCTGAACAAAGGCGTCTTCAATTGGCATTTTAGCGTCACTTCGATTAGTCCTAACTGAAGGAAATCGAAGAGAGTAGAAAGAAGTTTTTGATCGGTCAACAAGGTGCTTCGATTGGCGTCTGAGCAAGGAACTTCGATTGGTATCAGAACAAAGTATCATTCAATTAGCACCTGAACAAGGCCTTTCAATTGGCCTTGTGGCCAAGCCCTTCGATTGGCATAGTGGCCCATCATTTCGATTGGCATTATGAAATACCCTTTTGTTTGGAACCCTGGGCCAGGCCTTTCAATTGACATGGCAAGGAATCCTTCGATTTAGCATCTCAAACACGGAAGCTTCGATCGGAATTTTAACAGGTACCTTTCGATTGGAATTTCAGCAAATCCTTTCGATTAGCCTTGCAACAAGATCCTCCAATTGGTATCTGGACAAAGGTCCTTTGATTGGTATGGACAAAGGACCTTCGGTTGGCATTCCAAAAGGTCCTTTGATTGGCACTTCAGAGGGTCCTTCAGCTGGAACTTCAGACTTTACCTCAATCAGAACATCAGAATGAAATGACCTTCGAATGGCATTTCAGTGAAGAGTTTGTCTTAATCTAAGATGCTCCAATGAAGGAAGCTCTGAATACTTCAAATCAGAATTTAGACTCACCACAAGGCCAAGGGCTGTCCGAATTTGTCTAATAGGGAATGTGCTGAATAGATTTGAATTGGACTTTGAAGATGGAAAAGAAGGAAGATTCGAAGGAATGAAATAGGATGGCATGACTAAGTAAAAATACATATCCTAAACTATCCAGGTTAACCCCAAGTTCAAAATGGCATGTTGTCCTTGCAATCAAAGCAGAGGGAAGCTCAATCGAAGGGGCTATGCAATCGAAGCTGGAGTAATTTGAATTGGGACTTTGAAGAAATCGAAGCAGAGGGAGGCTCAATCGATGGGAAGTGGATCTGTAAGTCAGCTTTCAATTTTCATCATGTTGGAGGCCCAAACAACTCATAACAGGCTGGCAGTAACGTATGCAAACAAATTCGCACTTGATTGAATCAAATATAGCCAATCTTTATGAGGAAACCAAATGAAATCTCTTCATCATAATGGGCCAAGATTTGATACACAAATGTTGACCTAATTCCTTTGTCTATATAAACCTCATGACCTCACACGAAAAAGGAGGACGGATACAGAGGAATTCATACACGCGCATCATCCACACAAAGGGCTAGACAAAAAAACCCATGGAGGCGGCCACACATACATTGCCTCGCAAAAGCACCAGCCTTCCCCACGAAAGTCTAGACTCCGTTGCAGGCACCTTCCATCCAGATCCAGGCGCTTCTAGTGGTAAATATTCAATCTCACTTAATCTTAAAATTAGACTCATGATTGAATATTCATAGTTTTTGTTATTACTTGTGAGCGATTTAACAAAGAGTGTGCAAGTTGCAGTGTTCATACGTTTGAACCCCCCATGGATAGAGTTTCTTTCGAAGTAGGTTATGTTTGAAATCCATGATCCTGACTGTGACAAATCGAAACCAACCCATATCTGGGTTCAGGGATTGATTTCGAATGAGAGGTTTCTCTGTATTGTTTAGTTTCGAATTAACCAATTTGCAGGACTAAAAGCAGGCGTCACATATTTCGAATGAGCAAGCAGAAATTCGTGCAATCGAAGGGACCAGGATTCGAGCCCAGGCCTTGCATTTTCAATCTCTAACGAACTTCCTTGCAAGTCCAGCATCCCAGATCGAAGGATGGCACATCCAGATCGAACGCCCCGGATGTGCCGTCTCTCAAACTTCTTCGATCCAAGCCTCACAATTTCAACTTCTAACGTTTCGCTTGCATCACCCCAAAACCATTGAGTGAGGTCTTCGATCAAGGCCTTGCTTCCCATAACGCTTTATTTTCATTTCCTGCCTGGTGGTATTTCGATTTTGTTTCCCTTTCTTTTGGCTGTTTGTCTTTACTTTTTTTCTAAATTTTAATTAACATAAAAGCAACAAACCCCAAAAATACATTAGGTTAGTTTTTTACATTAAATTAATTTTGTCAATTAGTTAATTAACTATTTTAATATTTTCTTAAAAAAAACTAAAATTGAATAGATATAGGATTTTTAATTCAATTCTTTTCATACCAAAAACAAACGAAAAGTTCCTTTCACTTAGGATTTGAGACGCATTTTCAATTCAGGCGCGCGTTTATTTACTTTTGCAATTTTTATTATTGATTTAACTGTGCCCAATTTGTAATAACTTAATTAGGGTTTTATTGCCTCACTTTATTTTTCATTCAAATATTTATGTAATTTCCCCAAGGCCTTGTAATAGCGTAGGATCTCTATTTTCTCGCTTTTATATGCTTGTATATAATTGTTAGCAACCTAGGCGTGCATTCTTAATCAATCAATCTTAGATCACTAAACTACAAGATAAAATATCTGAAATAACACACTTTTGCACATGTGCACCCCTAGGGTATCCCTCACTTGGCTGCCTTCGGAAAAACAATGGTCATGTCCCTCGAAAGTAGGGATACCCTTAGCAAAGACCCTCAGTTAAAGTCATCATAAAGATCATAGTCCCTAAATATCCCTCGAGTTGCCTACGAGAAATGATCTTATGATGATAGTCCCTTCGAAGTCCTAAGGTATCCTTACATGTTTCCTTCAATGACCATTACGTCCCTTTTGATAGTCCCTCAACATCCAACGACTAGGGATACCTACTCACTAATAGTAGGATAACACGGTCTAAAGGATAGGAGGAAAAGAATAGACCTTTTTTGAGTAGATAGATGACTGTTAGGTACTTGCTCAAACAAATTTTCACACCACACTTTCAAACACTTTTCAAACAAAGTTTTTAAAACACTTTATCGCACTCTTGAGGACTGATACAAGAGTTACCATAGAGTGAATCGCCACACTAAGGCACTTTTCAAGACTTTTCAAACCACAAACACACAAGGAATTTTCAAAATGAGCAAGTACCTAAGAGCCCATGGGAAACCATGGATGGAAAGGGTGCTAACACCTTCCCTTTCCATAATCTACCCCCTTACTTAGAAATCTCATAAAAAGGTCTTTTTCTGTTCTTTTCACCGTTTCCTTTTTGGATAAAAGAAAATTCGGTGGCGACTCTTTCTTACCGCGACATTTGCGAACAAAAAATACAAACCAGTATTTACAGTCGGTTCTACCACCGTATCACAGAACTGGCGACTCTACTGGGGATAATATAAAGTGGGGTTTACCTTAGGGTCTAGATCTTTTTAAAATTTCTTTCTTTGTTTGCTTTGACTGCTTTATCTTTGAGGGCTTGTTAGGGTTTTCTTGTAAAGTTCCTACACCCAGATGTGGAGCACCTTATTAGGTAAGTAGCAATAGACGTAGACCGATACAGACAAAGTGGTGGCTATGTTAGCGCGATGCTTTGGATTGTAATAATGTTCCTTGAGTAAGTTAAGAATAACATTAGGCTTCCTCATAGTGTCACTAAATGCTAACTGACCTTTAGAACCTTTAATTGACTCATCCTAGCCATTAGGAAGTAGTGAGATAACCGGCTTTGGTTCCGACCGAGGATTGGTTGATATTCGATACTACACTCATTGAGGATGGACTTTCAGGATTTTTTGGACACAATACTTTGGTGCAGAGCTGAAACAATTTATGAAGGGAAGGTCAGTGATATTGAGGCTCTTTAGAACCCGATTACTATAAATAGGACAATTTTGTACCCCAAAATTTTCCCTCCCATTTTAATCAACAAATGTCAATGGAGGTCCCCAAGTTGCTCAAGGAAGTCCAAGAGTTGACCAGACAAGCTCTCTCCTAAGGTAGTGCACCTCAAAATTAGGGTTTCTATTTTCATAAAGATAAGTGAACCACAAAGGCCTCAAATTCTTTCCAAGGTCCTAATATGTTCCCAAGACCCTACATGACAAATTTCAAGCCTTGCACAAGAAGTTTGCTCAGTCAACTGCTCAGATGCTTGAGAATCGATTATATTAGGTCAAAAGTCAACTGTGGCCCACATACAATCAAACTTTAAGATTTTTAGTCAACATTATCATTTTGAAGTTTTATCCATCATTTTATCAAGGTTTGATCATGATTCCTCAAGGGATGCTCCAAATTCATCAAAACCCAAAAGTTGCTAAATTAGGGTTTCTCAATAAAAGTCAACCCAACTTTGACCAAGCATAACGTCTTCATACTTTATCAGAAATTTTCCATACAAAGATCATTTTGAATAGGATGCAATTCCCTACAACTAAACTTCAGCCCACAAGTTCAAAATATGCACTCATCAAAAGATATGAATTTCTACATTATAGGTCCTTTTGAAAAGTCAACAAAAACACCTTTTGGGTCAAAGCTTCATACATGAACATGGAAGATCCAATTGAGATGAAACCAAAAGGTTTGTTTAGAGGACATCCTAATATTTCTAAAAAGTCTCAGAACACCATCCTAGGGTCAAAATTGAGAGAGTTGTACATTGTCAAAGTTGGCAATTTTTGGAAAATTGTCAAAAGTCAATATTGATCAAATTTGCATATTTTCCAAAGGGGCCCATGTTTTGTTGTTTTAAACATGTTACTAATAGGACCCACGACCCCTGAGCTTTTCCACCTATTATTTTATTATTTTTATCATTTATTTTGATTTTTTATTCATTTAAACCAAAATAAATCAAATTAAATGGTAAAATAATAAAAGCAAATCAAATCTTGGGATTTTTGTGCACATTATGAGTCCATATACAGCTAGCATGGCATGTAATTCATGCAAGGATGATTTAGATTGAAAAAGTCATGATTGGAGCTATTTTGGAAAGAAATCATACAAGGCCAAAATCAAATCCAATTTTCATAATTCTCAAAGATATGATACAATTTTGTTGACCTAATTTAGTCTACTATAAGTGCATAACAATTGCAGATCAAAAACACAAGGGTTGGAGGCGTGAAACAGCAAGAAGGAAACTCAAAAATTTGGACAAAAGTGGGAGATCAAAATCCATCTTAGAGCCATCCTCAAGGAGTTTCAAGTCTAGCAATCGATTCCTAGACATCCCAGGAAGCTAACAACATCATTTGCAAACCTCAAAGCATCCAGAAATTGTCCCCAAAAGCATCACGGTTTGCACTAAGAACTCAAATTCGATTTCTATGATTTACGCATTATAAATGTATTTTACCCATATATTTGTGTTCATCATCATGTTTGCAATATTTCTGGATAGTTTGATTTAAGTTACAGTGCATGAACAAGCTTTTTCTATTGCTAGGGTTTCGTTCTCCAATTTGGGGTTTTGTGATTTAAGCAAAATTAGACCTAATGATGGATACCATGGTGGTCAGGGCTTCACACCCAGTTGATCCATGGTCTCCATTGGAATTTATATCACATGTATGTGATTTTTGAATGTAAGAAGGTTATACCTACAAACAAATGTCTATAGGTAAAAGTTACAGGCCTAAGGCGACAGAGAAAGGGAAGAAGACAATGTGTGTCAGCCAACCATTCACTCGTTTGAATTTCGCGCATTTGGAATAAGCTTCTTTTATTTTCCTTATATTATGTTTTGTTTTTATTATGTTAACAACGCAGCTCAGCTGGAAACGCATCATTGGTAGGGAGTACAAGGACCTGGGTTCGATCCCAGGTCCCAACAAAATGCATTTTCTTATTTTACCTTTGCAGATCCAATGCAATACTCCCTCACACGCCTTCCATACACCCTCAACGCCTGTCCAATGGATGCTCAGCTAGCCAGATCTAACGTCTCTCTGCTGAAGGTTCATGGTGCTCCTCAAGTCAACACTTGCACCTAATCCGATATGGTTGACCGGGCTTGATGCTTATTGGGCCAAAATTCAGATTTTTACACCCCCTTCAGCTAACAACACAGGCCCATTTGGTTATTTCTTTCATTATTTTCTTTAATTTCTATTTCTTTACTTCTTTTCCTTTTTTTAATTAATACAAAAAAAAATCATTTTCATTAAATTAACAAATCAAAAAATCACAAAAAGATTTATTTTCTTAATAAACATTTTTTAAATTAATTAGTTTAATTAATTTAAGGAAACTTTAATTTCTTTCAGAATTTAAAGACAATTACAATTAGGGTTTGAGATTGTGCATAATTTAATTGATTTTCTTTAAAAAATACATCAAAAATCATTTTTTCCATAAATATGTATTCCTTTAATTAATTAGGTTAATTAGAAAATTAGGTTAATTTAATTTCTTTCATAATTTAAAAACAATTAGAAATTAGGTTTAATTAATTTTAATTTAATTGTTTTCTCAAATAAAAATCCACAAAAATTTCTTTCTCTCAATTAGGGTTTTAAGTTACTAATTATTGTCCCCGCATTTAATTCGCCGCGCGCTTGTTAATTATTTTTCCATTATTTTGTAACTGCTTATTGGTTTGTAACAGTTAACCTATGGTTTTTATTTACTATTTAAATCCCCGATTTTTGGTTATGTAATTAATCCCCCTCCCCGAAGCCTTGTAACAACTAGGTTTTATTTCCTCGCACTTTTAATTTCCGCAACCTTTAACTGTCTAGATGTATGGCTAATAGGATTGTATGGCAAGAATGTCTGGAAAATTAAAACGGTAGATCACCTAATGTGCGAAGATTAACTGAAACAAATCATATGCACATATTCACTCCTAGGGTTTACCTAACTTCGGTTGCCTTCGGTAAACAATCATTAAGCATAGGAGATTTTAGTGGTTGCCCTCCAGTCCAAAAGACCAAAATGTTGCCTCAGAAATGTTGCCTCGGAAAGATCTTAAGACTTTAGGGTTACTACTAAAGTTTTCTAACTATTTCTTTAGTGATTGTACTCGTCCCTTTCGAATGTCCCTTACAACTCCAACGACAGTGCTACCTATTCCTTAATAATAGGATAGAGTTGTCTAAAGGAAATAGAACAAACAATCTTTTTTTGAGTAGGTAGAATCTTAAGTACTTGCTCAATAAAAACTTTTCACACAAACACCTTTCAAAACAAATTTTCAAAACAAATTCATCACATCCTTGAGGACTGATACAAGGGTTATCATGAAGTAAAACATTTTGAAGACAAACACACACAAGCAATTTGAAAAATGAGCAAGTACCTAAGAGCCCATGGAAAACCATGGATAGAAAGGGTGCTAACACATTCCCTTTCTATAATCTACCCCCCATACTCAGAATATCTCGAAAAAAGGTTTTTTCTGTTCTTTTTCCTTTTCCTGATTGGATAAAATAAAAGTCGGTGGCGACTCTTGCTTACCGCGACATTTTGCAAACAAAAAACGCATAACGCAAACCAGTATTAAACAGTTGGTTCTGCCACCGTATCACAGAACTGGCGACTCTACTGTGGAATATGATAAGTGGGGTATACCTTAGGATATAGTCATTATTGTACCCCAAAATTTGCCCTCTCATTTTATCAACATTTCTCATCACAAGACTCTTGGAACTCAAGATTAAGCTAGGGTTGCTCTGCTCAAAACACCTCCTTACACTGTTGACCTAAATTAGGGTTTGAGTTTGCACAGGGATATTTTGACCTACAATGCCCAAAGTGACTTTAATACTTCATGTTGAACTCACAAGTTTGTCCATACCAAGTTTTAAGCCTTGATTCAAATTTATGCCCAGTCAATGGGACAGTTGACCTAGAAATCAGTTGTGTTGGGGAAAAAGTTAACTGTGGCCAATTGACAGTCAAACCTCATGAAATTTGACCCACCTAAACCTAATGAACTCATATGAACCATTTGATCAAGTTTGGATCACAATTCCACAATAAATTTGATCAGATCACCAAAAGGGCAAAATGGTCATTTTTAGGGTTTTGACTGTACAAAGGCAATTTTTAACTGTTTGACCTAGCCAATTGCAAATCAAGTTCAACCATGGACACAAGGACTCAATGACATTGTCTTGACCCACTCAACAAGTTCAAAAGATCTCAAATGTATAGGATTGACATATGAATTTTGCAGTCAACTGATCAAAATTTGACTGTACACTGAAAAGTCAAACTTTGACTTTTTGGTCAAAATCAAGTGCCAAGATTCATTTTTCATCAAGACATATCAAATTATGAAACTTGTTCATAAAGAAACCCAAAAATGCAAATTAGGATTTAAAATGGAAAAATTTCATAACTTAGAAATTTTCTAAGTTATGAAATTTTCTTATTTTTTTCCTAACTTTACCCCACATTTTCACCAAGATGAAAATGGATTCAAACAAAACTTATAACATGAAAGTTGTATTCAATCACAAAGTATACAACTTTTATTCACAAAGTTTTCTCAAAAGAAGCTTGGATCTCAAGTTATGATTTTTGGAACAAGGGTACCTAAAACTTTTAACTTAGAGAAATTTTGCCCTAGTTTAGGCAGGATTTTGACCCATCTTCTTGGCCATTTTTCACATAGTTCCACCTGGAGTTTCAAGTTGAATTTGAAAGATGGATTATATTACATGTTGAAAGCTTTCCAAATTGTCAAAGAACTCCTCAAACATCTTTGTGGTTAGGGAGAATCGAATGCTTGAAGTTGGCAAAAACTCACTTTGTGACCATGGCCAATACATGTTCATACCACTTGCCAAGTCTGACCAAGCTAGCTTATTACACAATTACAGGCCTCTAAACCAGTTTGTACTCCATAATTTAATGCAAATCCATTGAGCCAATGCATTGTCTTGGTCATTAGGGTATTGTACACAAGTTTAATCCCTAAATGGTAAAAGGCACATTTCCATTTTTGCAAAAGGTTGCTTTATGTCAAACCACTAATCCTTGAGCCTTGAACAAGATCTTATGTTGTCAACCAAATCCACAAACTTGGGGCCAATCTTGCACAATGTATGCAGGGTTAGAGCTAGCCTGTACAAGCCTGCTCTTGGTCACTTCTCATTTTGCTTCATAACCAAGGCATTATGCAAAAAGCCAACAACTCACACATCTGATAAAACCAACTCAAGCAAAGTTGTCAAACAAGTTTCTCATACCCTAACAAGTCAGAAGCACGAGCCTTTCACCCCTAAAGCACCCTCATACTCCAAAACCCCATTTTCTTGCAAAACAGGGCCAGTTCTGCATTTTGCAAACCACCATCAAATTCCCTCGTGCGTTTTGTTCAAAACTACTTCAAACACATTCCAATCAATATACCTAAGCTGTCCAGACCATTCACAAGTTGCTGTAACTCCATTAACACACATTGCCATTTTTGTTTGGAAGCTTTGCAGGTTGAGTTCTATAGCACGATTCAGGCCACTTCAAAACAAACTAAGCATTGGGAAAGGTTCAGTGGACATCAGGCAAGCTCAAAAGAACCTCAAGCACTATTGAAAGTTGATGCATTGTCCAGCTCAAACTCAATTGAAATAGGTATTTCATGAACTTTTATCTCTCTATTTAGGAATAGTTAGACTTAGGTTTGTGAATGAAATATGTTGTATTCATAGCCCTGAAACCATACATGTGCTCAATTTTCATTTATATTAATCGTGCTAGGAGAATTTCATCCATGAACTTTCTGAAAAAACTAGGTTAGAAATTAGGGCCAGATAAATTCTCTCTGGTGTTTGAGAGTTAGCTTGAGTTTTTTATATGGTTAGATTCGTTGTTTGATGCTCTACAAGTTTCATGTTTTGAGTTTTGTCAAAGGATCACAAATACAGGTGATACATGTCTGTGTAGCTAGTGCACGTTATTTTCAAATTTCTGTGGACAGAGGAAGAAGATGAAGTAGTTGGGCTGGGCCTGGTTACTTCCTGCTTTGCACACCCCATTTTTCAGCTTCACACCCCCCTGGCCCATTTCTTGTATTTTTATCATTTTTACATTTTTATTGCATTTCTGACTTTTATATTTTATTTTCAAAACATAAAAAATGATCCAAAAATATTTTCATAATTTTTTACATTTATTTGGTATTTATTTTTATTTTTACTAGCATAAAAACATTTTATATACTTTTTATATTATTTTTTTTAAATTTAACAATATTGAAAATAATAATTTTATTCCATTTCTTATTTTTATTCACATTGAAAACATTTTCTTGAATATATTTTATTTTTGTAAATAATTTATTTTATTTTTTACATATTTAACATATTTAATATATATATATATATATATATATATATATATATATATATATATATATATATATATATATATATATATATATATATATATATATATATATATATATATATATATATATATATATATATATATATATATATATATATATATATATATATATATATATATATATATATATATATATATATATATATATATATATATATATATATATATATATATATATATATATATATATATATATATATATATATATATATATACATACTTTTTATTAAAAAACTTAGAAATAAAAACACAAAAATATTATCTTTTATTTTTATTATTATTTATATTAAAAAATACCTTTTTTTGGATATATTTCATTTTTATACATGTTAATATATTTTTGTACATAAATAATACATTATATTTATTTTCTTAAGAAATTAGGGTTTTTTGCCCTAAAAACAAATAAATTAACTTTTTATTTAGTTCTTTATATTTCTTTACATAAAAAATACTTTTTGCATACATGAACAAATACAAAACATCTTTTACATAATATATTTTATCTAACATTTATTTATTGTATTTTATTTAAATATTATGCATTTAAATATTATGCCTTACAAACTCAATTTGGTTGTAATAATTTAGGGTTTAATTTCTTGCAAAATAAATCCCCTATTCAAATTTGTACCCCCTCTCTATATCATGTTGTAATAGTGTAGAATTTAAATTCTCGCACCTTTAAGCTTTCAATTATGCCATGATTGGAATTAGGGTTTGTATGTCAAATCAAAACCAACAAATAATTTGACCTAATCAAAGACAAAATGCATGAAAATCAAACACAAAACACACTTGCACCCCTAGGGTTTCAATCCACTTGTTGCCTTAAAAAATGGGCCATGGTATGCATGTCAAGTACTTTGGCAAAACAAAAACAAAACAAAGATCATAGTCCCTCGATGACGCTATCTGAGTTGCCTAAACAAAAATGATCAAGTCCCTCAAGAAAATTGCCAAAAATACTTGACACTATTGCTATCATGGTCTATACGATGACCTGCGCCTGTCCCGTTTAACATCCTAATTCAAGGTTATTCACCAAATACAATGGTGAAACAACACTGTTAAAAGGGTTAAAAACATAAGAAAGATCTTTGAGTAAAATAGGGTAGATAAACTCTTAGTTACTTCATCAAAACTTGCAAAAGACATCCTTGCTATATTCAAAAACACACTTCACCACACAATTTCAAAACCCTACTTTCAAACATTGAAAACTTTTCAAAAGACAAAAACACCTTTGTATACATTCAAACAAGAATCATTACAAAGGCTGCCATAACGATGGCCTCTTTTCAAAACATCTTTCAAAACCACACACAAAGCACCATTTCAAACAATTGAAGAACACCATTTCAAACAATTGAAAAGCAAAGCAAGTGATCTAAACAAGTAACTCAGAGCCCATGGAAAACCATGGATAGAAAGGGTGTTAATACCTTCCCTTTCTATAATCTACTCCCCGAACCCAAGAAAACAACTCAAAGGTCTTTCCTGTGCTTTTTGACCTTTCCTTAGGATAAAATAGAAAGTCGGTGGCGACTCTTGCTAAACTGAAACATTTGCAAACACAAACGCAAAACCTCAAGTCAGTTCTCCCATCGTATCACAGAAGTGGCGACTCTGCTGGGGATACTTTAAAAGTGGAGTAACCTTAGGGCTTAGATCACCCTTTGCATGATTATATTGCTTACTTTGTTTGCTTTACATTTGGTTCTCTTGTTTGGGCTTGAAATCCTCTACCCGGATTTGGGGAAACATTCATAGGTAAATAGAAATACATTATGGAAACTGTGCGGGGTATACCGACATGGTTGAAGCAATAGCTATATTAGTGCGACATATTTGTGAGTACCGGTAGCCTTTGAGTCAATCAAAGAGAATACGGGGCCACTGAGTGATGTCATGAAGCACTAATGAACTCTTAGAACCTTACTTGGCCATCTTGGCCTTTTTATTAGGGGTAGTGAGATGACCGATTTTGGTGCAGTCCGAAGTTGGTAGATACTCGATACTACACTCATTGAGGGTTGTTTTTTTGGAATATTTTGGTCGCTAGTTAAGTGGCTAAACCAAAACAATGAATATATAAAATAATCCAGTGATATTGAGCTCCTTAGAACCCGGTTACTATTTATAGGACAGGCTTGAGCCAACTAAACTCAAAAGGGTATTTACCTATGAAACCTCATGCAAGCCTAAAACTAGGGTTTTGTGTGACTTGCTTGTATATGTGCTTGTGAATATATCATGAACATCATAAAGCATCATATGCATCCACTAACCATTTCAAGGGTTTGGATCTTCATCTTTGTTCTTGTTTTGTAGGTCATGGAATCTCTTCGCAGGAAAACAATTCAAGTCAACCTTGTGAGAATCCCTCCTCAACTCAAGGAACTCACTTCCAGGATTCCAGAGAATTCTGTCTTTAGTGAAAGACATGGTAGACTTCTCAACTTGGTCAACTCCAACATTGAAGAATACATGGTGAAAGTTCTCTTCTAGTTCTTTGACCCCCTACACCACTGTTTCACATTCCCTGATTACCAATTAGTACCCACTTTGGAGGAATTTTCTCAACTCTTGAGAATTCCTATTCTTCATCAACTACCCTACAACGGTACGGAAAAAGAACCAAAGCCTGAAGATGTTGCTCAAGCATTACACTTGCAACCATCTGACATCAAAGGACATTGGGAAACCAGAAGTGGTGTCAAGGGTTTCTTGGCAAAGTTTCTGTTCGAGAAGGCACAAGACTGCTGGAATTATCTAGATATACAAGCCTTTGAAGAGATTGTGGCACTCCTTATCTATGGGTTGGTCTTGTTCCCAAACCCTGATCAACTTATAGACGTGAATGCTGTCAAGATTTTCATATCCAGGAATCCTATACCTACATTGCTTGGGGACATCCTACACTCATTTTACAGACGAACAATGAGGAAAAGAGGTGTTCTCATGTGTTGTACTCCTCTCCTAGCAAGGTGGTTTATTTCTCACCTTCCACAATCAGTTTTGAAGAATAAGCAGGGTTTAAGGTGGTCACAACGATTGATGACCCTCACACTTTCTGATGTACATTGGTGTTCTCGGACCAGAGTAAATGTCATCATCATTGATCGTTATGGGGAATTCCCTAATGTCACACTACTTGGAATTAGGGGAGGCATTACCTACAACCCCTGTTTAGCTCTAAGACAGTTTGGATATGCTCGGAGGGACGACCCTCATGACATGCTGATTCCTGACCTAGTTTTTGACTTCGACAACAATGCGCAAGGACTTCGACAAAGGTTCATCAGAGCTTGGAAGATGCCCAACAAAGTGGATAGTAAGACACTGGGGCACAAGAATTCCATCCCCCTTGAGCCTTATCTCAAGTGGGTACGAACCCGCGCCCAGAATCTTATGATGCCATATCCTCACATTTTCCCCTTGATCAAAGAGCATGTTATGGAAGGAGAGGTTCCATACACCCTCCTACATCCTGACATGCCAACATCATGGGAAGAAATGCAAAAGAGTTGGATCCAACTCAAGGAAGAACGTAATACTTTTGAAGCCAGCTTCTATGCCAGTGAGAAGAAGGTTTTGGAGCTTACCCATCGACTTCATGAGGAGGAAACTCTCAACACTTACATTGCACCAAAGAGGATGGACAATGTCTTTTTAAATTAAGAATTTTGTAATATTTTGCCCATGGGGCACTTATGTACTAACATTTTCTTCTTAATATGACGTGTGTTCCTTTTTGTCGGCAACAAATTTGAATTTCTGAATCCTTGAATGCATTAGATGAATAACACATCATTCATCATATTCATAAACAGGTCTTCACACCAGGTTTCCTTATCTTTCTGCTGTTTATTTCAGCAAGATGGATTTGGAGCAAACGGTTAAGGATCTGCAAGCACATAATTCGCAATTCCAGCAACTCCTCATGACCTTAGCAAAGGGTCAAGAGGACCTCAAAGCACTGTTGGAGAAAAATAGAGAGAAAAAGAAGAAAAGACCCAGAGTAGCCACTTTTGGAAGAAGGTTTAAAAGCAACGCCAGCAAAGTTCTCGAGTTCCCCTCAACGTCTGATGAAGGGGATGGTAAAGGAAAAGGAGCCGCGGTACCTTATGAATATGAAGTTGAAGAGGAAGAAGAGGAATAGGACGAAGACTACTCCGAACAGCAATATCCCCCGACAGATGATAAATATAAGAATCTCGAGGATAGATTGGCAGCCATGGAGTTGCACAGGGTACCTGGTTTAGATTTTGAAGAACTAGGGTTGGTAGCTGGGATCGTTATCCCTCCCAAGTTCAAAGTACCAATATTTGCTAAGTATGACGGTCTGTCCTGCCCAAAGATGCATCTGAGATCGTATGTCAGAAAGATCAAGCCCCACTCATCTGATAAAGACCTCTGGGTACACTTTTTCCAAGACAGTTTGTCAGGCACACAATTGGATTGGTTCTATCAACTCGAGAGATCAGAGGTTCACAATTGGGAAGACTTAGCTGCTGCTTTTTACCGTCAATACCAATACAATGCTGATTTGGCGCCCACTCGTACTCAGCTATAAAGTATGGGGATGGCTTCCAATGAAGAATTTAAAGAGTATGCCCAGAAGTGGCGTGATCTGGCTGGAAGGGTGCAGCCACCATTGTCGGATAGAGAGCTAGTTGACATGTTTCTGGGGACCCTATCTGGCCCTTTCTTCAATCATTTAATTGGGAGTTCCTCCGCGGGATTTACTGAATTAATTTTGACCGGAGAAAGGGTCGAGGCCGATATTAAAAGTGGAAAGATTCAGAAAGATGCCTCCGCATCCACCACTATTAAGAAGGCCTTCATAGCTAAGAAGGAAGCCTCTGCTGTTTATTCTCAGAAAAGTCAGGGAAGAACCGAGCGCCGGCCAACTGTAGGGGCTGTAATGATTCAAAACTCTTCAAATGATCAACCTCGTACCAATCAGTCAAGACATAATCAACAACGGGTAGAAAGGCCACAACGGCAGTTCACCCGAATCAACATGACGCCAGCTCAAGTACTCCCTCATTTGTTAAAACTGAATCTTACTAGTTTGAAGGAAGCGCCAAAGAACCCTAATACCTCTTCTCCATACTACCACTCCAATGCCAAATGTGCTTACCACTCTGACAGTGTTGGGCACGATACCAATAATTGTTGGGCGCTTAAGAACAAAATCCAGGACCTGGTTGACGCCAAGGAAGTAGAATTTGATGCTCCTGAGAAGCTCAATGTGATTTCTGCTCCGATGCCCAAGCACGGTCATAATGTTCATGCCGTTATGGAAGACCTTCATGTTACCGATGTTGCTGACCTTTTGACTCTGTTACTAGTGATTAAAGAGAACTTGATGAGAGCCGGGATCTTCCCTAGTTGTGGAAAAGACTGCTACTTTTGTTTGAACATACAAGCTGACTGCCCAATGTTGAAATCAGGTGTCCAACACCTGATGGATACCCAAGAGATACTCTTCCAAAAAAACCCTGTTGATACCTTCACTCTTGTTACTCCTGCTACTTTTGCTACTTCAACCAACGATATTGCAATCATAACCATTTCCGAAAATCCTCCCAAGGCTTGCAAAAGGCCTATCAGGATTACGCCCGACCCTAAATTTGTACCATTAAAAATCACCATGCCGGGACCTGTCCCATATCAATCTAGCAAAACGATACCATGGAACTATGGAGGAGAAATATTCTATCATGGCATCAAATAGATTGAAGCAGTCCAAGAGAATTATGAAGAGGAAAGCCCTAATATAGGGAACATTGCGGGTACAAGAAAGATAACCCGCAGCGGTCGGATCTTTTCTCCGGAGATTGCTCCCCCTCGAGCAGTTTTTGGACCCTCGAAAGCTTCTGCACCTGTTAGGTCATCTGTGCAAGACCCGGTAATTGAAGAATTGGGTACTCCTGAAGTAAGACCATTTGTTGATACTACAAATAAGGGTAAGGGGATACTGGAAGAGCCTGTCAGGATGAAGGCTCATGCTGTGGTTATCCCCGAAACCACCCAGAAAGAAATGGATGAAATCTTGAAAATAATCAGAAATAGTGACTACGACATCGTGGAACAGCTAGGGCAGACCCCTTCTAAAATTTCAATGTTGGCTCTTCTACTCTGTTCTGAGGCCCATGCTAAGGCCCTGATCAAATTTTTGAAGGCGGCACATGTACCCCAAGAGACTTCGGCTGACCAGTTTCAGGAGTGTGTGGCCAGTCTTACTGTTGATAATGGCCTTGGCTTTTCTGATGCTGACTTAACTCCCAAAGGAAGGAAACACAACAATGCGCTACATGTATCAGTTTAATTCAGGGGAACCACCCTCACCCATGTCTTAGTTGATACTGGTTCTTCCTTGAATGTGTTGCCGAAAAAAGCGTTGGACCGTTTGGACTGCGAAGGGTTGACCCTCAAACCTAGTAACATTGTTGTTAGGGCCTTTGATGGGTCCAAAAGAATGGTTCATAGAGAGGTTGACATTCCTATCAAAGTAGGCACATAAGTTTTCAACTCCACCTTTTATGTGATAGACATCCGTCCGTCATATTCGTGTTTATTAGGAAGACCGTGGATCCATTATGCCGGGGCAGTTACCTCCTCTTTGCACCAAATGCTGAAATGTCCTGTTAAGGGTAAGATTATAATGGTGCACGGCGAGGAAGAGTACATGATAAGTCACCTCAATTCCTTTCGCTATGTGGAATTGGATGGCGAGTTCATCGAAACGCCTCTCCAACATTTTGAGGAAGTTTCTCCTGAGGTAGCAGTTGCGAAGACAATGGTTGAGGTGCCTATCATTCCCAAGCATGGGCCTAGGATGGCATCTCTCAAGGACGCAGAGGCGGTGATCAAAGAAGGGAAGAGTACAGTATGGGGGCAATTGCCTGATTTTCCCCATAAGACGGACAAATTTGGACTAGGGTTTACAGCTGCAGGACAGAAGGCTATGCGTCGTTCTAAGACTGGAGGGCCACCTGTAAGGATCACTCACCACAGAATTAATGTTGTTGAAGATGAAGATGAGGAGAATAACTTCGAAGATTGGATCTTTCCAACCGTCGAAGGGGGTCTAAGCAACTGGGAAGCAAAGGATTTTATTCCCGTCACCTTTATCAACCAGTAATTTTATCTTTGAACAATTTCTTATTTCGGTCTGTAATAACTAAAACAATTCGCACACTATTTTCACCTCATGCCTTGCCCGGGGCATGTAGGTCCATCTGTAAGGGATTGATTTTCTTCATTATCATATGCCATGTTTTAATGAATCATTGGACGTCTTCATCTAAATTGTTGTGTTCATTTTCTTTCCTTTTGCATTTTGCTTTTGTTTAAGGATGGCTATCCCTTACACACACCCACACTCACAAATGCAGGTACCCATCCATTCAGGATTCCCTAGGTGGCTATTCTGCTTTAGCCTTCGGTAACTCTGAAGACTTGGTCAATCATGCTGAGTTCGAAGTTGACGAAGATTGTGAAGTGCCGGGAGAGTTAGCCAGACTTCTGCAATAAGAATAGAGGGCTATTCTGCCTCACGAAGAGTTGCTAGAAACCATCAACTTGGGAACAGAGGAAGACAGGAAAGAAGTAAAAGTGGGTGCCAACCTAGAACCAAATGTCAAAGAGCGCGTAGTGCAGTTGTTGAACGAATATGTTGAAATCTTCGCCTGGTCTTATGAAGACATGCCGGGGCTAGACACAGATATCGTGGTCCACCGTCTCCCTACAAGAGAAGATTGTCCACCGATGAAGCAAAAGGTCCGCCGAATGAGGCCCGACATGTCTGATAAGATCAAGGCTGAGGTAATGAAGCAATTCAATGTTGGCTTTCTGGATGTTACTTCCTATCCATAATGGGTTGCTAACATTGTGCCCGTGCCTAAAAAGGACGGCAAAGTCAGAATGTGTGTGGACTATCAGGACTTAAACAGGGCTAGCCCTAAAGACGATTTTCCACTACCGCATATCGACATCTTGGTTGACAACACAGCTCAACACAAGGTTTTTTCCTTCATGGATGGATTCTCGGGATACAACCAGATCAAAATGGCCCCCGAGGACATGGAGAAAACTACTTTTGTCACGCAATGGGGTACCTTCTGCTACAAAGTGATGCCATTCGGACTGAAGAATGCAAGGGGAACCTATCAACGCGCCATGGTAGCTTTGTTTCATGATATGATACATCATGAGATCGAAGTTTACGTAGACGACGTGATAGCTCGATCACAGACAGAGGAAGAACACCTTGATCATTTGCAAAAGCTGTTTGCTAGGTTGAAGGAGTATAAGCTTAGACTGAACCCAAGAAAGTACACTTTTGGAGTTAGGTCTGGTAAACTTTTGGGATTTATTGTCAGCAACAAAGGCATTAAGGTTGATCCATCTAAAGTAAAGGCTATACAAGAAATTCCTGCCCCCCGCACTGAAAAGGAGGTTAGAGGATTCTTGGAACGCTTAAACTATATCGCGAGGTTCATCTCTCACCTGACATCTACCTGTGAGCCAATTTTCGAACTGTTGAAGAAAGATCAGGTAGTTGAATAGAACAATGATTATCAAGTTTCTTTTGATAAGATCAAGGAGTATTTAATAGAACCTCCTATCTTAATGACACCCGTCGAAGGAAGGCCGTTAATCATGTATCTGACTGTTTTGGATAACTCAATGGGGTGCGTACTGGGCCAACATGATGAGTCTGGCCGAAAAGAGCATGCCATTTATTACCTTAGAAAAAAGTTTACCGACTGTGAGACTCGCTACTCACTGCTCGAGAAAACTTGTTGCGCTTTGGTATGGGCTGCTCGCCGGCTAAGGCAGTATATGTTGACTAATACCCCTCTGCTAATTTCCAAAATGGATCGGATCAAGTATATTTTCGAGAAGCCTGCTTTATCTGGAAGAATTGCTAGATGGAAAATGATCCTGACTGAGTATGATATCCATTATACTACCCAAAAAGCTATAAAGGGGAGTGTACTAGATGACCATCTAGCTCATCAAGCTGTCGAAGATTACCAATCTATGAGATTCGACTTTCCTGATGAGGACATCATGATATTGGACAACATTGAAGGTAACAGACCGTATGACGGACCTGAACAAGGATCCCGATGGACCCTGTACTTTGATGGTGCTTCAAATGCACTTGGAAACGGTATCGGTGAGGTACTCATTTCTCCGGAAGGCTGCCATACACCCTTCACTGCCCGAATTTGCTTCTGCTGTACCAACAACATGGCTGAATATGAAGCTTGCATCTTTGGTCTCAAGGCTGCTATAGACTTGGGAATCAAATCTTTGGTCTTATTTGTGGATTCAGCTTTGGTTATCAGTCAAGTCAAAGGAGAGTGGGACACTAAACATCCTAATCTTATCCCATACAAAGAACATGTCTTGACATTGTTGCCTCATTTTGAGCAGATTACCTTCGAGCATTTCCCGCGAGAAGAAAATCAGTTAACCAATGCTCTGGCTACAATGTCTTCCATGTTTAAACTCAACTGGGATAACGAGGCTCCCCAAATCACCATCGAGAGAATGGACGAACCTGCGCACTGTCATGAGATTAATACCGAAGAAGTAGGGGAACCACCTTTGTTTCATGAAATCAAAAGGTATCTCCAGACTAGGGAATATCCTGAAGGAGCTTCAGTCAATGATAAAAAGTTCTTAAGGAGATTTGCTGCCAAGTTCTTCCTAAGCAATGGCATTCTTTATAAGCGAGCCATGATTGTGTTCTACTTCGTTGTGTGGACAAGGTTGAAGCAGAGTTGATCATGACTGAAATACATAGAGGCACATTTGGCACCCACTTGAGCGGACATACGATGGCTAAGAAGATTCTAAGGGCAGGCTACTACTGGTCTACCAAGGAAGCCGATTGTCATCAACATTCCCGTACCTGCCACAAATTCCAAGTCTACACCGAAAAGGTACATATTCCTCTTGTTCCTCTCAACGTTCTGACAACTCCTTGGCCATTCGCGATGTGGGGCATTGACATGATTGGAGAGATCAAGCCCACGACATCCAATGGACATCGCTTCATCCTGGTGGCTATTGATTACTTCACGAAATGGGTCGAGGCAACTTCCTATGCCTCAGTTACAAAGAATGTGGTTGCCCGCTTCATCAAGCAGAACCTCATATGCCGGTATGGTATCCCCGACAGGATCATCACTACTCTATGCGAACAGTTCAAGATTTATCATCACAATTCATCTCCCTATCGGCCGAAGATGAACGGTGCTGTTGAAGCCGCGAACAAAAACATCAAGAAGATCATTCAAAAGATGACAGTCACCTACAAGGACTGGCATGAGATGTTACTGTTTGCTCTGCATTGATATCGTACCACGGCACGTACTTCAACAGGGGCAACCCCCTTTTCTTTGGTATATGGCATGGAAGCTGTTCTACCTATGGAAGTTCAGATTCCTTCCTTGAGGATTATGAAGGATGCCGGTTTGAGTGAAGACGATTGGATTCAGACCCGGCTTGATCAACTTAACTTGATCGACGAGAAGCGACTTACTGCTGTTTGTCATGGTCAGACGTATCAAAAACGAACGATCAAGGCTTTCAACAAGAAAGTCAGACGTCAGGTATATCAAGTCGGAGATCTTGTAATCAAGCGGATCATCTTACCGCAAAGTGATCCCAGGGGCAAGTGGACTCCTACTTACGAAGGACCATTTGTAATCAAGAGCATCCTTTATGGTGGGGCAATGATTCTGACCACCATGGACGATGATGACTTGCCGCACCCTGCGAATGCAGACATAGTCAAAAGATGCTACACATAAAACGACCCGGCAAGTTGAAAACCCGAAAGGGCGACTTGGGCAAAAATGGACATCCTGGTGAATCGAAAACCCGAAAGGGCGGTTCAGGCAAAAATTAGGGATAAAACAAAAAAAATCTGTACACCTGGCAAGTTGAAAACCCGAAAGGGCGACTTGGGCAAAAAAGGCTTTCCTGGTGGATCGAAAACCCGAAAGGGCGGTCCAGGCAAAAGTTAGGGAATTAAAGCGTATGACTATGTCTCGTCGGATCACTTTAAGGACAATCTCTTCACCAACAAAGCTCCAAGTTACTGATCAATCCACTCATCGGCGGACGAAGCAGCGAATGGACAAGACACTCAGAGTTGTGAAGGCTATAGCAGAATGGGAACCCCATGGAATTATTACACATAGCCATCTTTCTGTTGTATACAATTTTT
This sequence comes from Vicia faba, assembly GCA_948472305.1. NCBI lineage: Eukaryota > Viridiplantae > Streptophyta > Magnoliopsida > Fabales > Fabaceae > Vicia > Vicia faba. The sequence continues at coordinate 1,631,358,270 of OX451739.1, read as the reverse complement.
CTAAATTTTATGACAACATTCTCTTACTAGGATGTTTGTCTCCTTTGTACAAAGATACTTACTAAGGTTAATACAAAGATACTTCAAAGTGCAGAAATTTGTTTACCTCTCTTCTCTTTTTACACTTATGTTTTATTTGAAAACGTCCAATGTTTTGTTAAATAGGCATATGCATTTGAATATAATCACTGCTTACAAATAAAACGAAATTGGGAAAGGATAATTACTGATAGGATGAAAGTGTAGGAAGATATCTTTGTGCCATTTCAGAAGAAATCCCCTACAACACACCTTTCAGATCCTCAACAAAGTTAAAACCTTGGAGTACAAGTCCCCAGCGGAGTTAAGCTTCATGATCCCCAGGGGAGCCAGTGCATTCTAAACTCGATTCCCCAGCTGAGTTAAGTTTCGAATTTCCCATCAGAGTTCAAACTCCCGATCCCCAGTAGAGCCTGAAAACTCTGAAAAACCTATTCCCCAGCGGAGCCAGAGTATTCTAAACCTTCTTCCCTGGCGAAGTCAAATTTCCAACTATCAACCCCCGGTGGGAACTGTTCAACTTCCCCCAACTTCCCCAGTAGTTTGGCATACAACCCAAAGCTCTTGATTTCACCGGCCGAATAAACATTCTCCCCACAGAGTTATTTCCCAGCAGATCGAAGATTCCTGGTCTCATTTCTCCAAACAGAAGCCTCCTAGGTTTTAACTCCCCAGTAGAGATTTTCAGAGTTTTCCTTATTTCCCAGGAAAGTCATGAAGGATCCTCATTCCCCGTAGAAGTTGTCAGAACCCTTGTAAATCCCCACAAGTTACTAAGGATTTTCAATCCCCAGCACTGGTCCCAGGATTTCTCATTTCTCAAACAATCAGAGATTCTTTAATCCTCAAGCAGTCAGCAAGGGTTTCTCATCTTCAGCAATCAAAGATTTTTGAATCCTCAGCATTGGTCAAAGATTCACTTTCCCCGGCAGCAGTCAAGGATTTCATTGTCTCCAGTTATCAAGGATTTATTTTCCTCAGCAAGACAGCTAATCAGCTTGCATGCACATCCATTACATTCATATATCATAAACATTGATGAAATACAGTTCATTGCATCATACATATCATACAACACGACTTTATGTTTTAGCTAACATTTTACCCTTTTTCAGGATAAGATTAAAAGGCTATCATTAACAATTATTCAGATACAGTATGGATACACCCCATACACAACGGTCATTCTATTACTCATTCAGAACTCCAAGTAAAAATACAATATAGATACACCCCAGACACGGCGATCATTCTACCACTCATTCAGACTTCAGCAATCTGATACAGACTAGATACGCTCCAGACACGGCAGCCATTCTATCTCTCATTTAGATTCAACTACAAGTTCAGATACGCTCCAAACACGGATGCCATTCTGGCCCTTTACACCAGCAGTTTGATTCTCCCCAGTGCAGTCGCCACGGAAATCATTCTGTCACTTATTCAGATCCCAGTTACAGTTTTAGATACACTCCAGACACGGAAGTCATTCTTCTACTCATACAGATCTCAACTTCAGATACAGTCCAGATACGCTCCAGACACGGTTGCCATTCTGCCACTCATTCAGAACTTATCCCTAGCACACAGTTGCCCCATATACAGATGTTTCTCTGTTACCCATTCAGAATACAAATACACTCCAGACACGACATTCATTCTGATATTCATTCAAAGTTCAGATACAGTTACAACTCAGATACGCTCCAGACATGGACGCCATTCTTTTGCTCATAAAGACTCAGTCTCCAGATACAGTTCAAATGCATTCCAGACACAGATACCATTTTGATGCTCATTCTTCTAACCTACAACATTGCAATTCAACAAACATTCTTGGATGGCATCTTTAAGCCCATCTCCAGCAAGACTCCACCATCTCCAAATGGCATCTTTAAGCCCATTTCCTCATCTATATTTTGGCGAGTGCAAATTTACGGGCACTCTAGTGTCCAATCCTCTTTTACCTTCAAGTCGCGAAAGGCAAACTTGCCAATCTAACTCTTCAGGTTCGAGAAGATTGAACAGGGGCAACTATTGTACCCCAAAATTTTCCCTCTCATTTTATCAACATTTCTCATCACAAGACTCTTGGAACTCAAGATCAAGTTAGGGTTGCTCTGCTCAAAACACCTCCTTGCACTGTTGACCTAAATTAGGGTTTGAGTTTGCACAGGGATGTTTTGACCTACAATTCCCAAAGTGACTTTCATACTTCATGTTGAACTCACAATTTTGTCCATACCAAGTTTCAAGCCTTGATTCAAATTTTTGCCCAGTCAATGGGATAATTGACCTATAAATCAGTTGTATTGGGGAAAAAGTTAACTGTGGCCAATTGACAGTAAAACCTCATGAAATTTGACCCACCTCAACATAATGAACTCATATGAACCATTTGATCAAGTTTGGATCACAATTCCACAAGAAATTTGATCAGATCACCAAAAGGGCAAAATGGTCATTTTTAGGGTTTTGATTGTACAAGTGCAATTTTTGACTGTTTAACCTAGCCAATGGCAAATCAAATTCAACCATGGACACAAGGACTCAATGACATTGTCTTGACCCACTCAACAAGTTCAAAAGATCTCAAATGCATAGGATTGACAGATAAATTTTGCAGTCAACTGATCAAAATTTGACTATACACTGAAAAGTCAAACTTTGACTTTTTGGTCAAAATCAAGTGCCAAGATTCATTTTCATCAAGACACGTCAAATTATGAAACTTGTTCATCAAGAAACCCAAAAATGCAAATTAGGGTTTAAAATGGAAAAATTTCATAACTTAGAAATTTTCTAAGTTATGAAATTTTCTTAATTTTTTCCTAACTTTACCCCACATTTCCACCAAGATGCAAATGGATTCAAACAAAACTTATAACATGAAAGTTGTATTCCATAACAAAGTCTACAACTTTGATTCACAAAGTTTTCTCAAAAGAAGCTTGGATCTCAAGTTATGATTTTTGGAACAAGGGTACCTAAAACTTTTAACTTAGAGAAATTTTGCCCTAGTTAAGGCAGGATTTTGACCCATCTTCTTGGCCATTTTTCACATAGTTCCACCTGGAGTTTCAAGTTGCATTTGAAAGATGGATTATAGTACATGTTGCAAGATTTCCAAATTGTCCAAGAACTCCTCAAACATCTTTGTGGTTAGGGAGAATCGAATGCTTGAAGTTGGCAAAAACTCACTTTGTGACCATGGCCAATACATGTTCATACCACTTGCCAAGTATGACCAAGCTAGCTTATTACACAATTACAGGTCTCTAAACCAGTTTGTACTCCATAATTTAATGCAAATTCATTGAGCCAATGCATTGTCTTGGTCATTAGGGTATTGTACACAAGTTTAATCCCTAAATGGTAAAAGGCACATTTCCATTTTTGCAAAAGGTTGCTTTATGTCAAACCACTAATCCTTGAGCCTTGAACAAGATCTTATGTTGTCAACCAAATCCACAAACTTGGGGCCAAGCTTGCACAATGTATGCAGGGTTAGAACTAGCCTGTACAGGCCTGCTCTTGGTCACTTCTCATTTTGCTTCATAACCAAGGCATTATGCAAAAAGCCAACAACCCACACATCTGATAAAACCAACTCAACCAAAGTTGTCAAAAAAGTTTCTCATACCCTAACAAGTCAGAAGCACGAGCCTTTCACCCCTAAAGCACCCTCATACTCCAAAACCCCATTTTCTTGCAAAACAGGGCCAGTTCTGCATTTTGCAAGCCACCATCAAATTCCCTCGTGCGTTTTGTCCAAAACTACTTCAAACACATTCCAATCAATATACCTAAGCTGTCCAGACCATTCACAAGTTGTTGTAACTCCATTAACACACATTGCCATTTTTGTTTGGAAGCTTTGCAGGTTGAGTTCTGTAGCACGATTCAGGCCACTTCAAAACAAACTAAGCATTGGGAAAGGTTCAGTGGACATCAGGCAAGCTTAAAAGAACCTCAAGCACTATTAAAAGTTGCTGCATTGTCCAGCTCGAACTCAACTGAAATAGGTATTTCATGAACTTTTATCTCTTTATTTAGGAATAGTTAGACTTAGGTTTGTGAATGAAAGATGTTGTATTCATAGCCCTGAAACCATACATGTGCTCAGTTTTCATTTATATTAATCATGCTAGGAGAATTTCATCCATGAACTTTCTGAAAAAACTAGGTTAGAAATTAGGGCCAAAGAAATTCTCTCTGGTCTTTGAGAGTTAGCTTGAGTTTTTTATATGGTTAGACTCGTTGTTTGATGCTCTACAAGTTTCATGTTTTGAGTTTTGTCAAAGGATCACAAATACAGGAGATACAGGTCTGTGTAGCTAGCGCACGTTATTTTCAAATTTCTGTGGACAGAGAAAGAAGATGAAGTAGCTGGGCTGGGCCTGGTTACTTCCTGCTTTTCACACCCCATATTTCAGCTTCACACCCCCTGGCCCATTTCTTGTATTTTTATTATTTTTACATTTTTATTGCATTTCTGACTTTTATATTTTATTTTCAAACATAAAAAATGATCCAAAAATATTTTCATAATTTTTTACATTTATTTGGTATTTATTTTTATTTTTACTAGCATAAAAACATTTTATATACTTTTTATATTATTTTGTTTAAATTTAAAAATATTGAAAATAATACTTTTATTCCATTTCTTATTTTTATTCACATTCAAAAAAATTTCTTGAATATATTTTATTTTTTAAATAATTTATTTTATTTTTTACATATTTAACATATTTAATATATATATATATATATATATATATATATATATATATATATATATATATATATATATATATATATATATATATATATATATATATATATATATATATATATATATATATATATATATATATATATATATATATATATATATATATATATATATATATATATATGCACATATACTTTTTATTAAAAAACTTAGAAATAAAAACACAAAAATATTATCTTTTATTTTTATTATTATTTATATTAAAAAATACCTTTTTTTGGATATATTTCATTTTTATACATGTTAATATATTTTTGTACATAAATAATACATTATATTTATTTTCTTAAGAAATTATGACTTTTTGCCCTAAAAACAAATAAATTAACTTTTTATTTAGTTCTTTATATTTCTTTACATAAAAAATACTTTTTGCATACATGAACAAATAAAAAACTTTTTTTGCATAATACACTTTATCTAACATTTATTTATTGTATTTTATTTAAATATTGTGCATTTAAATATTATACCTTACACATTCAATTTGGTTGTAATAATTTAGGGTTTAATTTCTTGCAAAATAAATCCCCTATTCAAATTTGTACCTCCCTATATCATGTTGTAATAGTGTAGAATTTAAATTCTCGCACCTTTAAGCTTTCAATTATGCCATGATTAGAATTAGTGTTTGTATGCCAAATCAAAACCAACAAATAATTTGACCTAATCAAAGACAAAATGCATGAAAATCAAACACAAAACACACTTGCACCCCTAGGGTTTCAATTCACTTGTTGCCTTCAAAAATGGGCCATGGTATGCATGTCAAGTACTTTGGCAAAACAAAAACAAAACAAATATCATAGTCCCTCGATGACGCTATCTGAGTTGCCTAAATAAAAATGATCAAGTCCCTCAAGAAAATTGCCAAAAATACTTGACACTATTGCTATCATGGTCTATACGATGACCCGCGTCTGTCCCGTTTAACATCCTAATACAAGGATGTTCACCAAATACAATGGTGAAACAACACTGTTAAAAGGGTTAAAAACATAAGAAAGATCTTTGAGTAAAATATGGTAGATAAACTCTTAGTTACTTGATCAAAACTTGCAAAAGACATCCTTGCTATATTCAAAAACACACTTCACCACACAATTTCAAAACCCTACTTTCAAACATTGAAAACTTTTCAAAAGACAAAAACAACTTTGTATACATTCAAACAAGAAACATTACAAAGGTTTCCACAACGATGGCCTCTTTTCAAAACATCTTTCAAAACCACACACAAAGCACCATTTCAAACAATTGAAGAGCACCATTTCAAACAATTGAAAAGCAAAGCAAGTGATCTAAACAAGTAACTAAGAGCCCATGGATAACCATGGATAAAAAGGGTGCTAATACCTTCCCTTTCTATAATCTACTCCCTGAACCCAAGAAAACATCTCAAAGGTCTTTCCTGTTCTTTTTGACCTTTCCTTAGGATAAAATAAAAAGTCGGTGGTGACTCTTGCTAAACCGAAACATTTGCAAACACAAACGCAAAACCTCAAGTCAGTTCTCCCACCGTATCACAGAACCGGCGACTCTGCTGGGGATACTTTAAAAGTGGAGTGACCTTAGGGCTTAGATCACCCTTTGCATGATTATATTGATTACTTTGTTTGCTTTACATTTGGTTCTCTTGTTTGGGCTTGAAATCCTCTACCCGGATTTGGGGAAACATTCATAGGTAAATAGCAATACGTTGTGGAAACTGTGCGGGGTATATCGACATGGTTGAAGCAATAGCTATATTAGTGCAACATATTTGTGAGTACCGGTAGCCTTTGAGTCAATCAAAGAGAATACGGGGCCACTGAGTGATGTCATGAAGCACTAATGAACTCTTAGAACCTTACTTGACCATCTTGGCCTTTTTATTAGGGGTAGTGAGATGACCGGCTTTGGTGCAGTCCGAAGTTGGGAGATACTCGATACTACACTCATTGAGGGTTGTTTTCTTGGAATATTTTGGTCTCTAGTTAAGTGGCTAAACCAAAACAATGAACATAGAAAACAATCCAGTGATATTGAGCTTCTTAGAACCCGGTTACTATTTATAGGACAGGTTTGAACCAACTAAACTCAAAAGGGTATTTACCTATGAAACCTCATGCAAGCCTAAAACTAGGGTTTTGTGTGACTTGCTTGTACATGTGCTTGTGCATACATCATGAACATCATAAAGCATCATATGCATCCACTAACCATTTCAAGGGTTTGGATCTTCATCTTTGTTCTTGTTTTGTAGCTCATGGAATCTCTTCACAGGAAAAAAATTCAAGTCAACCTTGTGAGAATACCTCCTCAACTCAAGGAGCTCACTTCCAGGATTCCAGAGAATTCTCTCTTTAGTGAAAGACATGGTAGACTTCTCAACTTGGTCAACTCCAACATTGAAGAAGACATGATGAAAGTTCTCTTCCAGTTCTTTGACCCCCTACACCACTGTTTCACATTCCCTGATTACCAATTAGTACCCACTTTGGAGGAATTTTCTCAACTCTTGAGAATTCCTATTCTTCATCAACTACCCTACAACGGTACAGAAAAAGAACCAAAGCCTGAAGATGTTGCTCAAGCATTACACTTGCAACCATCTGACATCAAAGGACATTGGGAAACCAGAAGTGGTGTCAAGGGTTTCTTGGCAAAGTTTCTGTTCGAGAAGGCACAAGACTGTTGGAATTCTCTAGATCTACAATCCTTTGAAGAGATTGTGGCACTCCTTATCTATGGGCTGGTCTTATTCCCAAACCCTGATCAACTTATAGACGTGAATGCTGTCAAGATTTTCATATCCAGGAATCCTACACCTACATTGCTTGGGGACATCCTACACTCATTTTACACACGAACAATGAGGAAAATAGGTGTTCTCATGTGTTGTACTCCTCTCCTAGCAAGGTGGTTTATTTCTCACCTTCCACAATCAGTTTTGAAGAATGAGCAGGGTTTAAGGTGGTCACAACGATTGATGACCCTCACACATTCTGATGTACATTGGTGTTCTCGGTCCAGAGAAAATGTCATCATCATTGATCATTGTGGGGAATTTCCTAATGTCCCACTACTTGGCATTAGGGGAGGCATTACTTACAACCCCTGTTTAGCTCTAAGACAGTTTGGATATGCTCGGAGGGACGACCCTCATGACATGCTGATTCCTGACCTAGTTTTTGACTTCGACAATGATGCGTAAGTACTTCGACAAAGGTTCATCAGAGCTTGGAGGATGCCCAACAAAGTGGATAGTAAGACACTGGGGCACAAGAATTCCACCCCCCTTGAGCCTTATCTCAAGTGGGTACGAACCCGCGCCCAGAATCTTATGATGTCATATCCTCACATTCTCCCCTTGATTAAAGAGCCTGTTATGGAAGGAGAGGTTCCATACACCCTCCTACATCCTGACATGCCAACATCATGAGAAGAAATGCAATGGAGTTGGATCCAACTCAAGGAAGAACGAAATACTTTTGAAGCCAGCTTCTATGCCAGTGAGAAGAAGGTTTTGGAGCTCACCCGCCGACTTCATGAGGAGGAAACTCTCAAAACTTACATCGCACCAAAGAGGATGTGCAATGTCTTTTTACATTAAGAATTTTGTAATATTTTGCCCATGGGGCACTTATGTACTAACATTTTCTTCTTAATATGACGTGTGTTCCTTTTTGTCGGCAACAAATTTGAATTTCTGAATCCTTGAATGCATTACATGAATAACACATCATTCATCATATGCATAAACATGTCTTCACACCATGTTTCCTTATCTTTCTGCTGTTTATTTCAGCAAGATGGATTTGGAGAAAACGGTTAAGGATCTGCAAGCATAGAATTCGCAACAGCAACTCCTCATGACCTTAGCAAAGGGTCAAGAGGACCTCAAAGCACTGTTGGAGAAAAATAAAGAGAAAAAGAAGAAAAGACCCAGAGTAGCCACTTTTGGAAGAAGGTTTGAAAGCAACGCCAGAAAAGTTCTCGAGTTCCCCTCAACGTCTGATGAAGGGGCTGGTAAAGGAAAAGGAGCCGCGGTACCTTTTGAATCTGAAGTTGAAGAGGAAGAAGAGGAAGAGGACGAAGTCTACTCAGAACAACAATATCCCCCGGCAAATGATAAATATAAGAATCTTGAGGATAAATTGGCAGCCATGGAGTTGCAGAGGGTACATGGTTTAGATTTTGAAGAACTAGGGTTGGTTGCTGGGATCGTTATCCCTCCCAAGTTCAAAGTACCGATATTTGCTAAGTATGACGGTCTGTCCTGCCCAAAGATACATCTGAGATCGTATGTCAGAAAGATCCAGCCCCACTCATCTGATAAAGACCTCTGGGTACACTTTTTCCAAGACAGTTTGTCAGGCACACAACTTGACTGGTTCTATCAACTCGAGAGATCAGAGGTTCACAATTGGGAAGGCTTAGCTACTTCTTTTTACCGTCAATACCAATACAATGCTGATTTGGCGCCCACTCATACTCAGCTACAAAGTATAGGGATGGCTTCCAATGAAGGATTTAAAGAGTATGCCCAGAAGTGGCTTGATCTGGCTGGAAGGGTGCAGCAACCATTGTCGGATATAGAGCTAGTTGACATGTTTCTGGGGACCCTGTGTGGCCCTTTCTTCAATCATTTAATTGGGAGTTCCTCCGCTGGATTTACTGAATTAATTTTGACCGGCGAAAGGGTCGAGGCCGGTATTAAAAGTGGAAAGATTCATAAAGATGCCTCTGCATCCACCGCTGTTAAGAAGGCCTTCCCAGCTAAGAAGGAAGCCTCTGCTGTTTATTCTCAGAAAAGTCAGGGAAGAACCGAGCGCCGGCCAACTGTAGGGGCTGTAATGATTCAAAACTATTCAAATGATCAACCTCGTAACAATCAGTCAAGACCTAATCAACAACAGGTAGAAAGGCCACAACGGCAGTTCACCCGAATCAACATGACGCCAGCTCAAGTACTCCCTCATTTGTTAAAACTGAATCTTACCAGTTTGAAGGAAGCACCAAAGAACCCTAATAGCTCCTCTCCATACTACCACTTCAATGCAAAATGTGCTTACCACTCTGACAGTGTTGGGCACGATACCAATAATTGTTGGGCGCTTAAGAACAAAATCCAGGACCTGATTGACGCCAAGGAAGTAGAATTTGATGCTCCTGAGAAGCCCAATGTGATTTCTGCTCCGATGCCCAAGCACGGTCATAATGTTCATGTCGTTATGTAAGACCTTCATGTTAACGATGTTGTTGACCTTTTGACTCCGTTACTAGTGATTAAAGAGAACTTGATGAGAGTCGGGATCTTCCCTGGTTGTGGAAAAGACTGCTACTTTTGTTTGAACATACAAGCTGACTGCCCAATGTTGAAATCAGGTGTCCAACGCCTGATGGATACCTAAGAGATACTCTTCCAAAAAAACCCTGTTGATACCTTCACTCCTGTTACTCCTGCTACTTTTGCTACTTCAACCAACGATATTGCAATCATAACCATTTCCGACAATCCTCCCAAGGCTTGCAAAAGGCCTGTCAGGATTACGCCCGACCCTAAATCTGTACCATTAAAAATCACCATGCCGGGACCTGTCCCGTATCAATCTAGCAAAACGATACCATGGAACTATGGAGGAGAAATCTTCTATCATGGCATCAAACAGATTGAAGCAGTCCAAGATAATTCTGAAGAGGAAAGCCCTGATATAGGGAACATTGCGGGTACAAGCAAGATAACCCGCAGCGGTCGGATCTTTTCTCCTGAGATTGCTCCCCCTCGAGCAGTTTTCAGACCCTCGAAAGCTTCTACACCTGTTAGGTCATCTGTGCAAGACCCGATAATTGAAGAATTGAGTACTCCTGAAGTAAGACCATCTGTTGATACTACCAATAAGGGTAAGGGGATACTGGAAGAGCCTGTCAGGATGAAGGCTCATGCTGTGGTTATCCCCTAAACCACACAGAAAGAAATGGATGAAATCTTGAAAATAATCAGAAAGAGTAACTACGACGTCGTGGAACAGCTAGGGCAGACCCCTTCTAAAATTTCAATGTTGGCTCTTCTACTCTATTCTTAGGCCCATGCTAAGGCCCTGATAAAATTTTTGAAGGCGACACATGTACCCCAAGAGACTTCGGCTGACCAGTTTCAGGAGTGTGTGGCCAGTCTTACTGCTGATAATGGCCTTGGCTTTTCCGATGCTGACTTAACTCCCAAAGGAAGGAAACACAACAACGTGCTACATGTCTCAGTTGAATGCAGGGGAACCACCCCCGCCCATGTCTTAGTTGATACTCGTTCTTCCTTGAATGTGCTGCCGAAAAAAGCGTTGGACCGTTTGAACTGCGAAGGGTTGACCCTCAAACCTAGTAACATCGTTGTTAGGGCCTTTGATGGGTCCAAAAGAATGGTTCATGGAGAGGTTGACATTCCTATCAAAGTAGGCACATAAGTTTTCAACTCCACCTTTTATGTGATGGACATCCGTCTGTCATATTCGTGTTTGTTAGGAAGACCGTGGATCCATTATGCTGGGGCAGTTACCTCCTCTTTGCACCAAATGCTGAAATATCCTGTTAAGGGTAAGATTATAACGGTGCACGGCGAGGAAGAGTACATGATAAGTCACCTTAATTCCTTTCGCTATGTGGAATTGGATGGCGAGTTCATCGAAACGCTTTTCCAACATTTTGAGGAAGTTTCTCCTGAGGTAGCAGTTGCGAAGACAATGGTTGAGGTGCCTATCGTTCCCAAGCATGGGCCTAGGATGGCATCTCTCAAGGACGCAGAGGCGGTGATCAAAGAAAGGAAGAGTAAAGTATGGGGGCAATTGCCTGATTTTCCCCATAAGACAGACAAATTTGGACTACGGTTTACAGCTGCAGGACAGAAGGCTATGCGTCATTCTAAGACTGGAGGGCCACCTGTAAGGATCACTCACCACAGAATTAATGTTGTTGAAGATGAAGATGAGGAGAATAACTTTGAAGATTGGATCTTTCCAACCGTCAAAGGGGGTCTAAGCAAATGGGAAGCAAAGAATTTTATTCCCATCACCTTTATCGACCAGTAATTTTATCTTTGAACAATTTCTTATTTCGGTCTGTAATAACTAAAACAATTTGCACACTATTTTCACCTCATGCCTTGACCGGGGCATGTAGGTCCATCTGTAAGGGCTTGATTTTCTTCATTATCATATGCCATGTTTTAATGAATCATTGGACGTCTTCATCTAAACTGTTGTGTTCATTTTCTTTCCTTTTGCATTTTGCTTTTGTTTAAGGATGGCTATCCCTTACACACACCCACACTCACAAATGCAGGTACCCATCCATTAAGGATTCCCTGGGTGACTATTCTGCTTTAGCCTTCGGTAACTCTGAAGACTTGGTCAATCATGCTGAGTCCGAAGTTGACGAATATTGTGAAGTGCCAGGAGAGTTAGCCAGACTTCTGCAACAAGAAGAGATGGTTATTATTCCTCACGAAGAGTTGCTAGAAACCATCAACTTGGGAACAGAGGAAGACAGGAAAGAAGTAAAAGTGGGTGTGTTGTACCCCAAAATTTGTCCTCGCATTTTTCCTCAAGAAATCACAGCTTCAGGCGTTTCCTGATTTTTTCAAACTGGATCGAGAATCGGTCAAACAGACTTCTCTCGTCAGTCAGACAAAAAATTAGGGTTTTCATTGGTTTTTCATGGCTCTAGAACAGTTCATACAGTTTGCTTAGGGTTTTGGTTGATTTTGGCTCAACTTTGATCAGGTGAACGTTTCTTTGATATTTGGTCAGGAATTAGGGTTTTTACGCGTGGTTCCTCAGAAAGATTTAATTCTACAGTGCTTTTCAAGTTATGCTGGGATGTGGATTGAAACATTTGGATTGAGTTTGCATTGCGTGATTGAATCAGTGAAAGGAGACCTTGGGTTTGAATTTGCGTTTGTTGGATTTAATCAGTGAAAAGAGACAGTTGAATTGGATTTGCAATGTGGACAATTGCTGTGATTGACTGTGCTTTGCTTTGGATTTGTGAAGCACCAGATTTATTAGTCGATCGATGCTGAAACATTGTTTATTTAATTGTTTATTATTCTGAGTTTAAATAATTGGAATTTATTTCCACTTATTATAATTTTAGAATTATAAATAGTAAAATAAATAATTGAAAAGGGTAAAAAGAATTAATTGGATAAAAAAAATAATTTTTATTTCATCTTTAAATATTTGTTACAAATTATTATGTAAATACAAGTATTCATTTACACGGTATTTATAATAATAATAGTTACAAAGATTAAATTTAAAATAAGAATATCCTAATTTTTTCTAATTCTTCAATTCTTCATTCTTCATCTGTTGCTAAATCCTCTCCATTCATTTTTTTATCTGCAAAAGAATTAAAAGAAAAAGTCAGAAATAAATAGATAATTAAAAGCAGACAATTAATTTAGCGTTCATCATTAAAAGCAAACGGCTGGAATCAGTTTTTACCCTCTTTGCAAATCCCGGGATTTCTCCCGGTTCACAAAAGGGATGAATTTTATTGATAAATATGAATGCACAAGTTAAAAATATGCACAAATTCACTTTTGTCAAAATTGCACATTTTAATTGTAAACTGCATAATTCAAAAATCCACTGCACATTTCAAAAGCCAACTGCATAGTTCAAATCAATTGCACATTTTCAAAAGCCAACTGCATAGTTCAAATCAATTGCACAAATTCATTTTTTGTCAAAACTGCATTGTCAAAAGCATAGTTCAACAACATATGCAAATTCCAAGTCAAGTTACATGTTCAAGGCCAAGTGCAACGTAAACTATCCAGCATGTGGGAAGAGGCCAAAAACACAAGGCTCCTCTACTGTACAATGCAGATGACAAAGAGAAACATGTGCAGTTTAAAACCAAATATGCAAGCAATATATTCCTATTTTTCATCATTTTCCAGCTTTTCTTTTTCAGAACTTAAAAGTACATACATCATTTTAATGTCAAACTGTACTGAGGAGAGAGAAGAGAGAAAGAGTGTGGGTTTACAGGTTTTGGCTTAGGCAGAAAAGGGATAGAAAACCAAACAGCAGTAACACAGTAAAGAAAAGGAAAGCATGAAAAAAGAATATAGACAAACTGAATGAAGCAGTAGAGTGCAGAAGCATCAAAGAAATATAGTAAAAATATTCAGAACCTGAATCATCCAAAGCCAAGTGAACAAACTGTTATAACAACAACAAACCGTCAAAAAGTTCAGAGAGAGTTGATAACCGTTTGAAGGCCTAAAACCAAAACTGAGTTCAAAGAACTAAAACTGCAACATAAACTAATCATACATACAACCTGCATTCAAAACCATGTCAAAACCATGTCAAAACCATGTCAAAACCATGACCATTTCAAAGCCTAACCAGTAAACTCCTCCAAAGCCAAACCTGCTGAAACAAAAGAAACCAAGGCCATAACCTGCGTAAACCAGTAAAAGTATCACTTAACAAACAATCCCCTGTCAACAAACCTTTCTCTCAAGCCACAACCATTAACCATGGCCTGAAAAGTCAGTAAACACAACCTACTGTCCATCCAAAACCTTATCCCTTTTCAAAAACGATAACCTGTAACATAAACCTTATGGCCTAAAACCATAAAACCTGTCAATCCATACAAAAGCCAAAAACCTCATCAAACCTTAAACCACTGTCAATCCTTACAAAAACCATTAACCATCAATAACCATCAATAATCTGTTTATATCCTCAACCAAACAAAAAGGAACAGTCAAGCATCAAGCCTCAGAGTTATTCATCATAGGCCAATCAAAAGGGAAACTGAAGCACAGCAAAGAAGAAGAGAGGAAAAGTATTCGAAGGAAACAGTCAAGCATCAAGCCCACAGAAGAAGAAGGAAAAGAAGCGTGTATAAGCAAAGCAAGGCAGGGTCAACAGAAGAAGAAAAAATATCACGTAAGGTTCTCAGGCCAGATCATCACCAAACAAAAATAAGAAACGAAATACCAGGAGTCCAGCCAAAGCCCAACATCACGCACCATCCCCTCGCCTTGGCCTCCTACGCACACGACCAACCTTTCTTCCTCCGTCTCCAAAGGTAACGATTTCTCCCTCTTTTTCTGTCATATACCTCAAATCACCATAATAATTGGAAATCAGAATCAAAATGGATGAAGATCATAACATGCAGTAATGAAAACCCCAACGAAATAAAAACGAAAATTGGTACCTTGAGTCTGTCGCCCTAACGCTTTGATTGGAGGGAAGAAGAAGGTTGAGGATGCCGGTGGCCATGGGCAAGAGAGTTCAGAAGCGGGCATGGGAGCAGTGAAGAAGACGAACAGGGATGAACGAACGGCGCAAAACCTTAACCCTTTTTTCCCTAAACTAAAACAAATGTGTTTAACCCTAAACATTGTGGAAATTGGACCTTACCCGTTTCCTGTCTAAAAGCCCAAGCGAATCCCAATTAACACCCCCCTTTGGCTGTTGTTTTCTCTCACTTAGGCCCAAAACCCCTTAGCCCATCTCCCTTTATACATAGCTTTTTTTTACATTAATAAATTAAAACTTAAAATCTTTTTTTTTTCTTTGCTTTCATTAAGACTCTTTTTATTTTTATTTTTTTTTTAATATGAAATTTAACTTAAAAATATTTATAGAAGACGCATAAAAAATAGGTTGTAGTTTGAATCTTTCTTTTTTTTTAAATAAAGTTTTGTATATAGAAATAGTAATACACAAAAACGATTTTTGAATTAAATATTTCTCTTTTCTTAAAAATATTATTTGTACATTAATGCATTAATACATAAAGTACATAAATAATACATAATAGAATTTTTTTTTTCTTTTTATTAAAATACTTTGTGTACATAATACAAAAACAAATACATACTTAATTATACGCTAAATTCACTTTTTCTTAACTTGTTAAATAAAATACATGTACACTTACACAATACATTTTACATTTTTGATGCATTATACATTTGCTATACTTTGCTATACCTTGATTATATTTTATTGCGATTCGATTTGGTTGTAATTATTTAAGTCCCATCCCCATTTGTGAATTTGTACTCCCACTCCCGGATACCATTTGTAATAGCGTAGACTTTAAAATTCCCGCAATTTACCGCTTTCGAATTATACCATGGTTAGACCTAGGGTTTGCATGTACATAAAATCAAACGCTAGATAACCTAATACAAGACAAGTACATGAAATCAATACACAATCACACTTGCACCCTCTAGGGTAATCCCACATGTTGCCTTCCAAAATGGGCCATGCTTGCACGTCGAGTTTCTTTGGCAAAACAAATTCAAATGATCATAAGTCCCTCGATGACACTTTCGAAAGTTGCCTAAATGGAATGATCATAGTCCCTTCAAAACAAATTGCCAAAGACACTTGGCACCATTGCATTTATGGTCCATACGATGACCCGCGCCCGTCCCGTTAAACATCCTAAACGCAAGATTGTCCACCAAATTCAATGGTGGAACAAAATTGTTAAAAGGGGTTGAAAACATAGAGAAAACCTTTGAGTACAATAGGGGTAGACAAAACTCTTAGTTACTTGAGATCAACTTGAAAAAACGCTTGCCTTCTTTTCAAAAACCACACTCCACAAACACTTTCAAAACAAACTCTCAAAAACGTTTGAAACATCTTTTCGAAAAGATACACACTTTTGTAAAACACTCAAACACGAGTCAAATACATTGGTTGCCTAAGACAAGGCATCTCTTCAAAAACATTTTTCAAAACACACATACACACACACACCACAATTTCAAGCAATCGAAAATCAAGGTAAGTGATCTAAAAAACCAAGTAACTAAGAGCCCATGGATAACCATGGATGAAAAGGGTGCTAATACCTTCCCTTTTCATAATCTACCCCCCGAACCCATGAAATATCTCAAAAGGTTTTTGCTGTGCTTTTTTAACCTTTCCTTTAGGATAAAATAAAAAGTCGGTGGCGACTCTTGCTCAACCGAACAAGTGCGAAAACAAACGCAAAACCTCAAGTCAGTTCTCCCACCGTATCACAGAACTGGCAACTCTGCTGGGGAAAACTTAAAAGTGGGGTTACCTTAGGGTTTAGATCACCTTTGTTTTCAATTGATTGCTTTGTTTGCTTTTACATTTGTGGGCTTTGCATCGGAGTTTCATAGATTCTAACCCGGATCCGGGAAATACCCTTTTTAGGTAGCATAATCTGTGAGGGACCTGTCCGGCGTAGACCGACATGGGTGAAGTAGTGGCTACGTTGGTGTGGCACCTTAGTCTGTACCAATATCCCTTGTGTTGCAACGAGGAGAATATGGGTCTTCTAAGGAGTCATCAAACACCAACCGACCTTAGAACCCTAAATTGACCAAACTTGGCCATAGAACAGTAGCAGTATGCTACACTCATTGAGGCTAAACTCTCGCGATGGTTCTGGCCGCAAGAAAAGATTGTGATGCTGGAGTTATGACCGATTGAGGGTAGTCAAGGATTTGAGATCCTCTAGAACCCGATTACTTTTGATAGGGCAGGTTTTAACCAACGAAACTAAAAGAGGGTAATACCTAAACTACATGCTGGCCTAAAACCTAAGGGTTGTCTTGTGTGACTTGTGTGCCTTATCATTGTGAATACTTGTGATGTGCTTCATCATAGCATCATACCATCATACCATTGCATGCATCCTATATAAGGACTGACCCATTTCAAAGACAAGAGGGATTCATCTTTGCTCTGTTTTGTAGGACATCATGATGCCCGTGCGTAGGAATACTATCCGACTCAACTTTGTTCAACCACCAACTTTGCTCAGGGATTTGGTTGGTAGGATTCCAAACACTACTTCCTTCATCAAGAGGCATGGTTCTCTTCTCGGTTTGATCACTTCAAAGTGGGACCAACAATTGATAAGTGTCCTGACCCAGTTTTATGATCCCATGTATCATTTCTTCACCTTTCAAGACTTCCAGATGGTCCCTACCCTGGAAGAATTCTCTGACTTGCTTGGTATCCCTGTTTTGGAGCAAACCCCATTCACTGGTTGGGAGAAGACTCTTAGGCCTGAAGAGATTGCTGCAGTCCTGCCCTTGACCAAAGAGGAGGTAATGGCCAACTGGGAAACCAGAAGCGGAGTTAAGGGCTTTTTGGTTAAGTTTCTGGTTGGCAAAGCTAATGATTTCTGGAATGACTTAGACTTCAAGGCGTACGAAGACATTCTGGCTCTTTTGATCTATGGTCTAGTGTTGTTTCCAAATCCTGACACCTTTATCAGTATCTATGCCATAAGGATCTTCATGTCTCGGAATCCTGTACCCACTCTTTTGGGTGATATCCTACAACAACTCTATGCTCGTACTGCCCGAAAACGGGGAACTCCGTGGTGTTGTGCTCCTTTACTAGTAAGGTGGTTTATTTCGCACCTTCCTAAGTTCATGTTGAAGAATGAAGAAGGAAAGGGTTGGGCTCATAGGTTAATGTCTCTCACTGATAATGACATCACTTGGACTCTCAGAGGTTTGGATGAGGTAGCTGTTATTGATCGTTGCGGAGAATACCCTAATGTTCCCTTGATCGGCATTCAGGGGGGAATTTCTTATAATCCATGTTTAGCTCTCCGTCAATTTGGAAGAGCTAGGAGAGCAGGGCCTCATGAGATGTTGGTTCCTCACTTCCATTTTGAATTTCAGGTAGACGGTGACGAACTACGCCGTGGATTCATTAAGGCTTGGGGAAGAATTCACAAAGCTGACCAACATGAGTTGGGACCGAAGACTTCTCTACCAATGGAACCCTATTGCAGATGGGTCCGCATCCGTGCTCAGAAGTTAGGTATGCCGTATGAAGCTGTCAGACCTGTCATTCTTGAATCTCTTGATGAAGATGGGGTTCCTCCAACTGTCCTCCCTCCTCAAATGCCCACTGATGATGATACACTGAAGAGATCTTGGGCGCAGCTAAAGGAAGAGCGGGATTTTTATCGGGAAAAGTTCAACGAACAGGAACGGAAGATCCAGAAGCTGACTAAGCAATTGGAGGAAGAGCGGACCTTGAATGATTATATCTGCACTGAGAAGAGGAGGCCATGGGAGCATTGATGGGCCTTGGATGTTTCTTTTACAAGTCTACACCAAAAAGGTACATATTACTCCTGTTCCTCTCAATGTTCTGACAGCTCCTTGGCCATTCGCGATGTGGGGCATTGACATGATTGGAGAGATCAAGCCCACGGCATCCAATGGACATCGCTTCATCCTGGTGGCTATTGATTACTTCACCAAATCGGTCGAGACAGCTTCCTATGCCTCAGTTACAAAGAATGTGGTTGCCCGCTTCATCAAGCAGAACCTCATATGCCGGTATGGTATCCCCGACAGGATCATCACAGACAACGGTACAAATTTGAACAACACCATGATCACCGCTCTATGCGAACAATTCAAGATTTATCATCACAATTCATCTCCCTATAGGCCGAAGATGAACGGTGTTGTTGAAGCCGCGAACAAAAACATCAAGAAGATCATTCAAAAGATGACAGTCACCTACAAGGACTGGCATGAGATGTTACCGTTTGCTCTACATTGATATCATACCACGGCACGTACTTCAACATGGGCAACCCCCTTTTCTTTGGTATATGGCATGGAAGTTGTTCTACCTATGGAAGTTCAGATTCCTTCCTTGAGGATTATGAAGGATGCCAGTTTGAGTGAAGACGATTGGATTCAGACCCGGCTTGATCAACTTAACTTGATCGACGAGAAGCGACTTACTACTGTTTGTCATGGTCAGACGTATCAAAAACGGATGATCAAGGCTTTCAACAAGAAAGTCAGACGTCAGGTATATCAAGTCGGATATCTTGTAATCAAGCGGATCATCTTACCGCAAAGTGATCCCAGGGGTAAGTGGACTCCTACTTACAAAGGACCATTTGTAATCAAGAGCATCTTTTCTGGTGGGGCAATGATTCTAACCACCATGGACGGTGATGACTTGCCGCACCCTGCGAACGTAGACATAGTCAAAAGATACTACACATAAAACGACCCGACAAGTTGAAAACCCGAAAGGGCGACTTGGGCAAAAATGGACATCCTGGTGAATTGAAAACCCGAAAGGGCGGTTCAGGCAAAAATTAGGGATAAAACAAAAAAAATATGTACACCCGGAAAGTTGAAAACCCGAAAGGGCGACTTGGGCAAAAAAGGGTTTCCCGGTGGATCGAAAACCCGAAAGGGCGTTCCAGGCAAAAGTTAGGGAATTAAAGCGTATAACTATGTCTCGTCGGATCACTTTAAGGACAATCTCTTCACCAACAAAGCTCCAAGTTACTGATCAATCCAGTCATCGATGGACAAAGCAGCGAATGGACAAGACACTCAGAGTTGTGAAGGCTATAGCAGAATGGGAACCCCATGGAATTATTACACATAGCCATCTTTCTGTTGTATAAAATTTTTCTCAATTTTATGACAACATTCTCTTACTAGGATGTCTGTCTCCTTTGTATAAAGATACTTACAAAAGTTAATACAAAGATACTTCAAAGTGCATAAATTTGTTTACCTCTCTTCTCTTTTTACACTTATGTTTTATTTGAAAACGTCCAAAATTTTGTTAAATAGGCATATGCATTTGAATATAATCACTGCTTACAAATAAAACGAAATTGAGAAAGGATAATTACTGATAGGATGAAAGTGTAGGAAGATATCTTTGTGCCATTTCAGAAGAAATACCCTACAACACACCTTTCAGATCCTCAACAAAGTTAAAACCTTAGAGTACAAGTCTCCAGCGGAGTTAAGCTTCAAGATCCCCAGCGGAGCCAATGCATTCTAAACTCGATTCCCTAGCTGAGTTAAGTTTCGAATTTCCCACCAGAGTTCAAACTCCCAATCCCCAGTAGAGCCTGAAAACCCTGAAAAACCTATCCCCCTGCGGAGCCAGAGTATTCTAAAACTTCTTCCCCGGTGAAGTCAAATTTCCAACTATCAACCCCCGGTGGGAACTGTTCAACTTCCCCCAACTTCCCCAGTAGTTTGGCATACAACCCAAAGCTCTTAATTTCACCGGACGAATAAACATTCTCCCCACAGAGTTATCTCCCAGCAGATCGAAGATTCCTGGTCTCATTTCTCCAAGCAGAAGCCTCCTAGGTTTTAACTCCCCAATAGAGATTTTCGGAGTTTTCCTTATTTCCCAGGAAAGTCATGAAGGATCCTCATTCCCCGTAGAAGTTGTCAGAACCCTTGTAAATCCCCACAAGTCACTAAGGATTTTCAATCCCCAGCACTGGTCCCAGGATTTCTCATTTCTCAAACAATCATAGATTCTTTAATCCCCAAGCAGTCATCAAGGGTTTCTCATCTTCAGCAATCAAAGATTTTTGAATCCTCAGCATTGGTCAAAGATTCACTTTCCCCGGCAGCAGTCAAGGATTTCATTGTCTCCAGTTATCAAGGATTTATTTTCCTCAGCAAGACAGCTAATCAGCTTGCATGCACATCCATTACATTCATATATCATAAACATTGATGAAATACAGTTCATTGCATCATACATATCATGCAACACGACTTTGTGTTTTAGCTAACGTTTTACCCTTTTTCAGGATAAGATTAAAAGGCTATCATTAACAATTATTCAGATACAATATGGATACACCCCAGACACGACGGTCATTCTATTACTCATTCAGAACTCTAAGTCAAAATACAGTACGGATACACCCCAGATACGACGGTCATTCTACCACTCATTCAGACTTCAGCAATCCGATACAGACTAGATACGCTCCAGACACGGCAGCCATTCTATCTCTCATTTAGATTCAACTACAAGTTCAGATACGCTCCAAACACGAATGCCATTCTGGCCCTTTACACCAGCAGTTTGATTCTCCCTAGTGCAGTCGTCACGGAAATCATTCTGTCACTTATTCAGATCCCAGTTACAGTTTCAGATACACTCTAGACACAGAAGTCATTCTGCTACTCATACAGATCTCAACTTCAGATACAGTCCAGATACGCTCCAGACACGGTTGCCATTCTGCCACTCATTCAGAACTTATCCCCAGCACACAGTTGCCCCATATACAGATGTTTCTCTGTTACCCATTCAGAATACAGATACACTCCAGACACGACAGTCATTCTGATATTCATTCAAAGTTCAGATACAGTTATAACTCAGATACGCTTTAGACACAGACGCCATTCTTTTACTCATACAGACTCAGTCTCCAGATACAGTTCAAATGCATTCCAGACACAGATACCATTTTGATGCTCATTCTTCTAACCTACAACATTGCAATTCAACAAACATTCTTGGATGGCATCTTTAAGCCCATCTCCAGCAAGACTCCACCATCTTCAAATGGCATCTTTAAGCCCATTTCCTCAACTATATTTTGGCGAGTGCAAATTTACGGGCACTCTAGTGTCCAATCCTCTTTTACCTTCAAGTCGCGAAAGGCAAACTTGCCAATCTAACTCTTCAGGTTCAAGAAGATTGAACATGGGCAACTGTTGTACCCCAAAATTTTCCCTCTCATTTTATCAACATTTCTCATCACAAGACTCTTGGAACTCAAGATTAAGCTAGGGTTGCTCTGCTTAAAACACCTCCTTGCACTGTTGACCTAAATTAGGGTTTGAGTTTGCACAGGGATGTTTTGACCTACAATGGCCAAAGTGACTTTCATACTTCATGTTGAACTCGCAAGTTTGTCCATACCAAATTTCAAGCCTTGATTCAAATTTTTGCCCAGTCAATGGGATAGTTGACCTAGAAATCAACTGTACTGGGGAAAAAGTTAACTGTGGCCAATTGACAGTCAAATCTCATAAAATTTGACCCACCTCAACATAATGAACTCATATGAACCATTTGATCAAGTTTGGATCATAATTCTACAAGAAATTTGATTAGATCACCAAAAGGGCAAAATGGTCATTTTTATGGTTTTGACTGTACAAGGGCAATTTTTGACTGTTTGACCTAGCCAATGGCAAATCAAGTTCAACCATGGACACAAGGACTCAATAACATTGTCTTGACCCACTCAACAAGTTCAAAAGATCTCAAATGCATAGGATTGACAGATGAATTTTGCAGTCAACTGATCAAAATTTGACTGTACACTGAAAAGTCAAACTTTGACTTTTTGGTCAAAATCAAGTGCCAAGATTCATTTTTCATCAAGACATGTCAAATTATGAAACTTGTTCATCAAGAAACCCAAAAATGCAAATTAGGGTTTAAAATGGAAAAATTTCATAACTTAGAAATTTTCTAAGTTATGAAATTTTCTTATTTTTTTCCTAAATTTACCCCACATTTTCACCAAGATGCAAATGGATTCAAACAAAACTTATAACATGAAAGTTGTATTCCATCACAAAGTCTACAACTTTGATTCACAAAGTTTTCTCAAAATAAGCTTGGATCTCAAGTTATGATTTTTGGAACAAGGGTACCTAAAACTTTTAACTTAGAGAAATTTTGCCCTAGTTTAGGCAGGATTTGACCCATCTTCTTGGCTATTTTTCACATAGTTCCACTTGGAGTTTCAAGTTGCATTTGAAATATGGATTATAGTACATGTTGCAAGCTTTCCAAATTATCCAAGAACTCCTCAAACACCTTTGTGGTTAGGGAGAATCAAATGCTTGAAGTTGGCAAAAACTCACTTTGTGACCATTGCCAATACATGTTCATACCACTTGCCAAGTCTGACCAAGCTAGCTTATTACACAATTACAGGCCTCTAAACCAGTTTGTACTCCATAATTTAATGCAAATCCATTGAGCCAATGCATTGTCTTGGTCATTAGGATATTGTACACAAGTTTAATCCCTAAATGGTAAAAGGCACATTTCCATTTTTGCAAAAGGTTGCTTTATGTCAAACCACTAATCCTTGAGCCTTGAACAAGATCTTATGCTGTCAACCAAATCCACAAACTTTTGGCCAAGCTTGCACAATGTATGTAGGGTTAGAGCTTGCCTGTACATGTCTGCTCTTGGTCACTTCTCAATTTGCTTCATAATCAAGGCATTATGCAAAAAGCCAACAACTCACACATCTGATAAAACCAACTCAAGCAAAGTTGTCAACCAAGTTTCTCATACCCTAACAAGTCAGAAGCACGAGCCTTTCACCCCTAAAGCACCCTCATACTCCAAAACCCCATTTTCTTGCAAAACAGGGCCAGTTCTGCATTGTGCAAGCCACCATCAAATTCCCTCGTGCGTTTTGTCCAAAACTACTTCAAACACATTCCAATCAATATACCTAAGTTGTCGAGACCATTCATAAGTTGCTGTAACTCCATTAACACACATTGCCATTTTTGTTTGGAAGATTTGCAGGTTGAGTTCTGTAGCAAGATTCAGGCCACTTCAAAACAAACTAAGCATTGGGAAAGGTTCAGTGGACATCAGGAAAGCTCAAAAGAACCTCAAGCACCATTGAAAGTTGCTGCATTGTCCAGCTCGAACTCAACTGAAACAGGTATTTCATGAACTTCTATCTCTCTATTTAGGAATAGTTAGACTTAGGTTTGTGAATGAAAGATGTTGTATTTATAGCCCTGAAACCATACATGTGCTCAGTTTTCATTTATATTAATCGTGCTAGGAGAATTTCATCCATGAACTTTCTGAAAAAACTAGGTTAGAAATTAGGGCCAGAGAAATTCTCTCTGGTCTTTGAGAGTTAGCTTGAGTTTTTTATACGGTTAGATTCGTTGTTTGATGCTCTACAAGTTTCATGTTTTGAGTTTTGTCAAAGGATCACAAATACAGGAGATACAAGTCTGTGTAGCTAGCGCACGTTATTTTCAAATTTTTGTGGACAGAGGAAGAAGATGAAGTAGCTGGGCTGGGCCTGGTTACTTCCTGCTTTTCACACCCCATTTTTCAGCTTCACACCCCCTGGCCCATTTCTTGTATTTTTATTATTTTTACATTTTTATTGCATTTCTGACTTTTATATTTTATTTTCAAACATAAAAAATGATCAAAAAATATTTTCATAATTTTCTACATTTATTTGGTATTTATTTTTATTTTTACTAGCATAAAAATATTTTATATACTTTTTATATTATTTTGTTTAAATTTAAAAATATCGAAAATAATACTTTTATTCCATTTCTTATTTTTATTCACATTGAAAACATTTTCTTGAATATATTTTATTTTTGTAAATAATTTATTTTATTTTTTACATATTTAACATATTTAATATATGTATATATATATATATATATATATATATATATATATATATATATATATATATATATATATATATATATATATATATATATATATATATATATATATATATATATATATATATATATATATATATATATATATATATATATATATATATATATATATATATATATATATATATATATATATATATATATATATATATATATATATATATATATACACACATATACTTTTTATTAAAAAACTTAGAAATAAAAACACAAAAATATTATCTTTTATTTTTATTATTATTTATATTAAAAAATACCTTTTTTTGGATATATTTCATTTTTATACATGTTAATATATTTTTGTACATAAATAATACATTATATTTATTTTCTTAAGAAATTAGGGTTTTTTGCCCTAAAAACAAATAAATTAACTTTTTATTTAGTTCTTTATATTTCTTTACATAAAAAATACTTTTTGCATACATGAACAAATAAAAAACTTTTTTTGCATAATACATTTTATCTAACATTTATTTATTGTATTTTATTTAAATATTGTGCATTTAAATATTATGCCTTACACATTCAATTTGGTTGTAATAATTTAGGGTTTAATTTCTTGCAAAATAAATCCCCTATTCAAATTTGTACCCCCTCCCTATATCATGTTGTAATAATGTAGAATTTAAATTCTCGCACCTTTAAGCTTTCAATTATGCCATGATTAGAATTAGGGTTTGTATGCCAAATCAAAACCAACAAATAATTTGACCTAATCAAAGACAAAATGCATGAAAATCAAACACAAAACACACTTGCACCCCTAGGGTTTCAATCCACTAGTTGCCTTCAAAAATGGGTCATGGTATGCATGTCAAGTACTTTGGAAAAACAAAAACAAAACAAAGATCATAGTCCCTCGATGACGTTATCTGAGTTTCCTAAACAAAAATGATCAAGTCCCTCAAGAAAATTGCCAAAAATACTTGACACTATTGTTATCATGGTCTATACGATGACCCGCGCCTGTCCTGTTTAACATCCTAATACAAGTTTGTTCACCAAATACAATGGTGAAACAACACTGTTAAAAGGGTTAAAAACATAAGAAAGATCTTTGAGTAAAATAGGGTAGATAAACTCTTAGTTACTTGATCAAAACTTGCAAAAGACATCCTTGCTATATTCAAAAACACACTTCACCACACAATTTTAAAACCCTACTTTCAAACATTGAAAACTTTTCAAAAGACAAAAACACCTTTGTATACATTCAAACAAGAATCATTACAAAGGTTGCCACAATGATGGCCTCTTTTCAAAACATCTTTCAAAACCACACACAAAGCACCATTTCAAACAATTGAAGAGCACCATTTCAAACAATTGAAAAGCAAAGCAAGTGATCTAAACAAGTAACTAAGAGCCCATGGATAACCATGGATAGAAAGGGTGCTAATACCTTCCCTTTCTATAATCTACTCCCTGAACCCAAGAAAACATCTCAAAGGTCTTTCCTGTGCTTTTTGATCTTTCCTTAGGATAAAATAAAAAGTCGGTGACGACTCTTGCTAAACCGAAACATTTGCGAACACAAACGCAAAACCTCAAGTCAGTTCTCCCACCGTATCACAGTCATTAAATTGCTTCTCTTGATTGTCTTGATTGCTTTATTTTTTGAGGGTTTGTTTGGGGGTTACTATAGATCCTACACCCGGATCTGGGGGCACTCATTAGGTAAACAACAATAGATCATGGAGACTGTACGGTGTAGACCAGTATGGTTTAAGCGATGGTTGTGTTGGTGTGGCACTTTGGTTGGTACCGGTATCCTTCGTGGGGAAACGAGGAGAATACGGGGCCGCCGCATGGTGTCGTGAAGCACCAACGGACCTTAGAACCTTAGTTGAACAACTTGGCCATTAGAAAGTGGTGAGATAGCCGGTCTCGGTGTAGAGCTGAGAGCTGGTTGATACTCGATACTACATTCATTGTGATCATACTTTCGGGATATTTTGGCTGCAAGAAAAGATTGAGAGCTGAAACAATGCCCGATTAAGGATCGTCAGTGATATTGAGAATCTCTAGAACCCGGTTACTTTTTAGGACAAGTTTGTGTAATTGCAAGCTTCTCAAGTCATGTTTAAAGCATTGGTTTAGATGAAGACAACATGGATATCAACATTCAAAGGATGTGCAAAAAGTTTATCAATATCATATAAAACCTTGTTACAAGTCTTGAAGATTAGAAGAAGAATTATTAAAGAAACAACAAATGTTAAAAGGTATAAATAATTCTTAAACTTGAATATAGATGTTCACAAATATGCATTCATAATCATATACATATCCCACATTTTTAACAATAAGAAAAACTATGTTTGAGATCTTTTTCAAAAGGATTTTTTGAAAATAAACTTTCAGGAACCGGTTCCTACCTAACAGGGAACCGGGTTCCAAACTTGTTCAAAAAACCCTTCCCTTGAATTTGTACTAGGAACCGGGTTGTACCTATAGGGGAACCGGTTCCTGCGTGTTATTTTTGAATTCTGGGTTATAACGTTCACTAAGAACCGGGTTCTGCCTGGGTCGGAACCGGTTCCCAACGAACCAGTACAAATTTTCTTTTGTTTTTTGAATGTAATTCAAATGGTATTCTTTCATGATTGCATTGCATCTTTTCATATCAAATGGCATGAATGAAGAGGTATTTGTGACATTATAAATTGTGCAGATTTTCAAATTCAAATAACCTTCTTCAATTAACAATTTTCATCATTCAAATTTGCATATTCTTACAAATCATAAATTTTGTGAAACTTGCCATATACATTTTCATTAAGAAATCATTACAAGTTTCATACATTCATTGTGAACATTTATAATCATTGCTTGAGAATTGTTTCTTTCTTGAAGAAGAAGATCAATCAAAGATTGATAGTGCTCTCCATCTCTTTCAAATAAATCATTGTATTACAAAAAGAAAGTATTCCCTTACTATCCAGGATTGTTAGAAGTAAGTGTTGTGATTTGAAGAGGATTGTTCTTCATTCACATTAGTGTTTGTTTGACCTTAAAGGTGTTCCCTTACTATCCAGGATTGTTGGAAGTAAGTGTTGTGATTTGAAGAGGATTGTTCTTCATTCACATTAGTGTTTGTTTGACCTTAAAGGTGTTAAGAACCTTTAGTCACCCTATAGGTTAGATAGTAAGCATAGGCTGTACAATCATTCTAAACTATAGTGAAATCTCTTTCGTGTTGGAAAGGGGACCGGAGTACTCTCGGATTGTGAGGGGAACCAGGATATATCGCCGTGTTCTTTACTTTTCCGCATTTATCGTTTTCATCACCATAATCAAGAAAAGATAAGATATAATCAAAAACCTTCAAACACTTAACCACAAATTACTACAAGTATTCTCATAAAACCGAATAAATTTTTATATACCTAATTCACCCCCCCTCTTAGGCACTCTTAGACTTACAATTGGCATCAGAGCAAGTTATAGGTAACTTGTTCCTAAAGATCCAGAATGGCTTCCGCAAATCAAAATCCGGTTTTCAAAGATGGTGGTAGTAACAACAAGCCTCCATTATTTTGTGGTGAATACTTTGACTTTTGGAAAATTCGCATGAAGGATCATCTTGAAGCGCAAGGAGAAGAAATATGGAATGTTGTTGAGAATGGTCCATTTACTCCGGTGTGTGTTGTCAATGGTGTTGGGTCATCAAAGCCTAAAGCATCATGGGATGACGATGACAAGAAAAAAGTTCTCTTTGACAAAAAGGCAATCAATATTCTCCAAAGTGCTCTTAGTATGGATGAATTTTTCTGAGTATCGGCATGTACAACAACAAAGGAAATTTGGGATACTCTTGTAGAAACTCATGAAGGAACCTCCGAAGTCAAAAGGTCTAGATTGAACACTTTGAGTCAAGAATATGAATTATTCAGAATGCTGCCCGGAGAATCCATCCTTGACTTGCAAAAGAGATTCGTTCACTTGACAAACCATTTGAAGGCACTCGGTAAGACTTTAACTAACGATGAATTAAATCTTAAAGTGCTTAGGTCTTTAACTAGGGAATGGCAACCAAAAGTGACGGCAATATCCGAAAAGAAAAGCCTAGCAACTATGACTTCCGCAACACTTTTCGGAAAGCTTCAAGAATATGAGACGAAACTTGGAAGGCTTGAAAAACATGAGAATCATGAGAAGAAATCCAAAGGCATTGCTTTGAAAGTTGATTCAAAAGAAAGTCAAGATAAAGATGCATCGGAGGAAGATGAAAACTTCTTGCTTCTTGTAAAAAGGTTAGGAAAATATTTTGGTCATAAAAATAATCTTCATAATGCTAACTTTGTCAAAAGAAAGAAATTTTATAAGCATAAAGATAAAGAAGCCTCCACATCAACACAAGATGTCACATGCTATGAATGTGGAAAGCAAGGTCACATAAAGCCGGATTGTCCAAAACTCTCCAAGAAAAATGGATTCAAAGGCAAAAAGGAGTTCAAGAACAAAAGGGCTTATGTTGCATGGGAAGATAATGAGATAAGTTCTTCATCCGATTCGGATAGTGACGAAAGTGAAAATCTAGCATTGATGGCTTCACATCACTCCGACGATGAAGAAGAGGTTAGTAATGAATTTAATCTTTTTGATGATGATGTTCAAGGTGAAATTGATGAACTCTTGAAAGAATGCAAAAGTTTATAAAAAAAGGTGTCAAAGCAAGAAAAAGAACTTCTAATTTGTCTAGAAATAATTGACACCATGACTAAAGATTTTGATCTTCAAAAACAAAATTTTATTAGAGAAAAGGAAAACTTTGCATGCTCCAAGTGTGAATCAAATGTCTTTCAAATTGTTCAATTGAAAAGAGTCATTGAACGATATGAAAAAGGACAAATAGGATTAGAAGGATTACTAAGCCAACAACGTTATCCAAATGATAAAAGAGGTCTTGGTTATGTGAATACTAAGAAACCAAGTAACAATCCCACTGTTTTTGTAAAGGCTAGTAATAGTTCCAATCCCAAGAAAGTAGAAAAGAATTAAGTTGTTCATAATCATCAAAAGAAAAAGGCTAATGTATCTAAAAGAAAAAAAATTCCTAGATACAAGAGAAAATTTGTTCCAAACTGTTTTTACTGTGGTATTATTGGACACACACCCAATGCATGCTATATTAGAAATTTCAGTATGGCTAGTGGACATTATGCATGGGTGAAAAAGGGAACTAACTATGAAGGACCCAAGGCAACTTGGGTACCTAACAAGAAATAATTTGTTTTTGCAGGTATGCTTGAAATCCACATCAAATGTTTGGTATCTTGATAGTGGATGTTCAAAGCATATGACAGGAGATGTACACTAATTTTCATATCTAGTACATAAAGCCAAAGGGTATGTCACCTATGGAGACAACACCAAAGGAAAGATACTTGGCGTTGGAATAGTTGGAACACCTCCATCCATTCAAATTGAGGATGTTCTCTATGTTTAAGGAATAAAGCACAACCTTCTTAGCATAAGTCAACTTTGCGATAGAGGGTTCAAGATCAAATTCAACAAAGAAGAATGCCTTATTATGGATGAGGCAACCAATGAGGTAAAACTCAAAGGTAAAAGAATTAATAATATATTTATGATTTCCCTTGATGATCCATCCTTGAAGGTAAAATGTCTCATGGCAAACAATGATGATTCATGGCTTTGGCACAAAAGGATTGCTCATATTCATATGGAACACTTGAATAAACTAATCAAGCGTGATCTTGTCATTGGTTTGCCTAAGAGAAAATTTGTCAAAGATAGACTCTGTGATGCTTGTCAAAAAAGGAAACAAACAAAATCATCTTTCAAATCTAAGAATGTGGTGTCTACTACAAGGCCACTACAATTGTTACACATGGATCTCTTTGGTCCATCAAGAACAAAAAGCTTCGAAGGTAATGTATTCGCTTTAGTTATTATTGATGATTTTTCTAGATATTCTTGGACTTTGTTTCTTGTGCAGAGAAGTGATGCCTTTAAAGCTTTTAAGAAGTATGCTAAGCAAATCCAAAATGAAAAATCACTAAAGATTGTATCCATAAGAAGTGATCATGGTGGAGAATTCCAAAATGCACAATTTGAAGAATTTTGTGAAGAACATGGTATCTCTCATAATTTTTCAGCACCTAGAACTCCACAACAAAATGGAGTAGTTGAAAGAAAGAATAGGTTTCTAGTGGAACTTGCAAGAACAATGCTTAGTGATGCAAATCTTCCTAAATATTTTTGGGCGGATGCGGTTAGTACGACATGTTATGTTGGAAATCAAGTTATCATTAGACCTATAATAAAGAAGACTCCATATGAATTCTTCAAAGGAAGAAAGCCAAATATTGCTCACTTCCACATTTTTGGATGCAAGTGTTTTATTCTTAACAATGACAAAGACAATCTCGGTAAGTTTGACGAGAAATCCGACGAAGAGGAAGTAGTTGTGTGTGATGATGATGATCCTATAGATTTACCCCCGGAAGAACTTTCAAATGATCAAGTTATGAAATCACCGGAAAATCAAGAAGACATTGTACAACAAGATTCAAACATCAATGATCTACCAAAAGAATGGAGAACTCATAGAGACCATCCTATTGACAAAATTATTGGTGACATTAGCCAAGGAGTATCAACAAGATTAAATCTAAAAGATGCTTGCTTAAACATGGCGTTTGTTTCTCAAATTGAACCTACCAAAGTTGATGAAGCCTTAGGAGATGATCAATGGATTATTGCTATGCAAGAAGAATTAAATCAATTCGAGAGAAATCAAGTTTGGGAACTTGTTCCTAGACCAAGTGGTAAACACATCATAGGTACCCGATGGGTGTTTAAGAACAAACTTGATGAGAATGGTCTAATTGTTCGAAACAAAGCAAGGTTGGTTGCCCAAGGCTACAATCAAGAGGAAGGAATCGACTTTGAAGAAACATTTTCTCCGGTTGCAAGGTTAGAAGCTATACGTCTTTTACTTGCTTATGCTTGTTCATTAAATTTTCAGCTTTTTCAAATGGACGTCAAAAGCGCATTCTTGAATGGATACATCAATGAAGAAGTCTATGTCAAACAACCTCCGGGATTTGAAGACTTCAAACATCCTACACATGTCTTTAAGTTGAGAAAGGCTCTTTACGGCTTAAAGCAAGCACCAAGAGCATGGTATGATAGACTTAGCAATTTTTTGTGTGAAAAAGGTTTCGAAAAGGGTAAGGTTGATAAAACTTTGTTCATTAAGAAAATCAAAAGTAACACTTTATTGGTTCAAGTCTATGTTGATGATATCATTTTTGGATCGACTAACAAAGAAATGTGTGAGGAATTCTCATTGATGATGCAAGGAGAATTCGAGATGTCTATGATGGGAAAGATGAACTACTTTCTTGGACTACAAATCAAGCAACTAAAAGATGGAATCTTCATCAACCAATCTAAGTATTGCAAAGAATTATTGAAAAAGTTTGATATGGACAATTGTAAAGCAATGAATACTCCAATGGGCTCCGGTACATATGTTGATTAAGATGAATCTGGTACTCCAATTGATATTACAAAATACCGAGGTTGTAAAACTGATCGTAAAAGCACAAGTGGTACTTGTCACATTATTGGAAATGCATTAGTATCATGGGCTTGTAAAAAGCAAGCATGTGTTGCTCTTAGCACGGCTGAAGCAGAATACATAGCAGTGGGTAGTTGTTGTGCACAAATTCTTTGGCTCAAGCAACAACTCCGTGATTACGGACTTGATCTCGGATGCATTCCTCTTCGATGCGACAATACAAGTGCTATCAATATTACAAAGAATCCGGTCATGCATTCAAGAACCAAACATATAGATATTCGACATCATTTTCTCCGTAATCATGTACTTCAAGGAGATGTCGAAGTCACTTTTGTGGATACTCATAACCAACTCGCATATATCTTCACAAAACCACTTGCTCGAGAACCATTCTTCAAAATCCGAAGAGAACTTGGTATTTTGGATGAAGGTGATCTCTAAATGTTTCTCATAAGGTGCACATCTTAATTTTTCTTCAAAAATTTTATGTTTCAGTACACTCTGCTTCTACTCCTTCTTTTATATGTTTTTATTTGATAAAATATGTGTGGTTGTGTTTAAAATTGTTTGTGTTTTTTAAATGAATTTGTTTCACTCTTTTTCCCCATCCTTTTTGATGTTAACAAAGGGGGAGAAGAATATGCATATGTGTTGTTTTGTTTCAAAGAAATTGCAGGCCAAAATAACTATCATAAAACTCACTCCAAAATTCAAAGAATCATGGACTTAGGGGGAGCATACAATTTAGGGGGAGCCTTGCATTTGCTTAACATTTTTGCTACACAAAACAACATAAACATTTCAAGAATTGTTTTCAAGACTTGGTTGTCATCATCAAAAAGGGGGAGAATGTAATTGCAAGCTTCTCAAGTCATGTTTAAAACATTGGTTTTGATGAAGATAACATGGATATCAACATTCAAAGGATGTGCAAAAAGTTTATCAATATCATATAAAACCTTGTTACAAGTCTTGAAGATTAGAAGAAGAATTATTAAAGAAACAACAAATGTCAAAAGGTATAAATAATTCTTAAACTTGAATATAGATGTTCACAAATATGCATTCATAATCATATACATATCCCACATTTTTAACAATAAGAAAAACTATGTTTGAGATCTTTTTCAAAAGGATTTTTTGAAAATAAACTTTCAGGAACCGGTTCCTACCTAACAGGGAACCGGGTTCCAAACTTGTTCAAAAAACCCTTCCCTTGAATTTGTACCAGGAACCGGGTTGTACCTATAGGGGAACCGGTTCCTGCGTGTTATTTTTGAATTATGGGTTATAACATTCACTAAGAACCGGGTTCTGCCTGGGTCGGAACCGGTTCCCAACGAACCAGTACAAATTTTCTTTTGTTTTTTGAACGTAATTCAAATGGTATTCTTTCATGATTGCATTGAATCTTTTCATATCAAATGGCATGAATGAAGTGGTATTTGTGACATTATAAATTGTGCAGATTTTCAAATTCAAATAACCTTCTTCAATTAACAATTTTCATCATTCAAATTTGCATATTCTTACAAATCATAAATTTTGTGAAACTTGCCATATACATTTTCATTAAGAAATCATTACAAGTTTCATACATTCATTGTGAACATTTATAATCATTGCTTGAGAATTGTTTCTTTCTTGAAGAAGAAGATCAATCAAAGATTGATAGTGCTCTCCATCTCTTTCAAATAAATCATTGTATTACAAAAAGAAAGTATTCCCTTACTATCCAGGATTGTTAGAAGTAAGTGTTGTGATTTGAAGAGGATTGTTCTTCATTCACATTAGTGTTTGTTTGACCTTAAAGGTGTTCCCTTACTATCCAAGATTGTTGGAAGTAAGTGTTGTGATTTGAAGAGGATTGTTCTTCATTCACATTAGTGTTTGTTTGACCTTAAAGGTGTTAAGAACCTTTGGTCACCCTATAGGTTAGATAGTAAGCATAGGTTGTACAATCATTCTAAACTATAGTGAAATCTCTTTCGTGTTGGAAAGGGGACTGGAGTACTCTCAAATTGTGAGGGGAACTAGGATATATCGTCGTGTTCTTTACTTTTCTGCTTTTATCGTTTTCATCACCATAATCAAGAAAAGATAAGATATAATCAAAAACCTTCAAACACTTAACCACAAATTACTACAAGTATTCTCATAAAACCGAATAAATTTTTATATACCTAATTCACCCCCCTCTTAGGCACTCTTAGACTTACAGTTTGAACCAACTAAACTTCAAGAGGGTACTACCTTTAACCTCATGCAAGCCTTAAACCTAAGGACTTGGTGTGACTTGACTGTGTTTTCTATACCTGTGGTTTGTCATGACGTCATGCATCATAACATGGCATTCATGCTTATTGCACTAACCATTTCAAAGACCAAGGGAATTTATCTTTGTTCTGTTTTGCAGATCATGGCTTCCGTTCGTAGAAACACTATCCGAATTAGCTTTATGAAGATACCTTCCCAACTCAAAGAGCTAGCATCAAGTGTTTCTGAAACTTCTACGTTCACTAAGAGACATGGTCAACTTCTCAACCTGGTTACTTTATACTTTGATGAAAAGATGATGAGTGTACTCTTTCAGTTCTTTGATCCCAAGCACCAATGCTTCACCTTTCCAGACTATCAGTGTGTGCCTACCTTGGAAGAATTCTCTTAGCTATGGGATATACCTATTCTTGAACAAGTACCCTTCACAGGTCTAGAAGAAGTTCCTAAGCCAGAATTCATTGCTTCATCTTTGCACCTGAAACGGGCCGACGTGGTATCTAATTAGGAAACTAGAAGCGGAGTCAAGGGTTTTCTAGCTAAGTTTCTGTTAGACAAAGCCCAGCTGTTTTGGGATAATATGGATTTTCAGGCTTTTGAGGAGGTCTTGGCTCTTCTTATTTATGGTTTAGTTCTCTTTCCTAATCCGGACTCATTCATAGATGTGAATGCTATCAAGATCTTTCTCTCTCGCAACCCGGTGCCTACTTTGCTCGGAGATATTTTGCACACTCTTCATACTCGTACCATGAGGAGAAGAGGGATTCTTGTGTGCTGCATGCCATTGCTGTCGAGGTGGTTTATTTCTCATCTCCCGAAATCCATACTGAAGAATGAAGAAGGTCTAGTTTGGTCACAAAGGATAATGTCACTCGCTCATATGGATATTCTTTGGTGTTCTCGATCTATGGAAAACATTGCTATCATTGACCGCTGCGGGGAGTACCCTAATGTCCCACTGCTTGGTATCAGAGGGGGTATAACCTACAATCCTTATTTAGCTCTGCGACAATTTGGTCACACTTGAAGGGATGGTCCCCGTGAGTTACTAATCGAAGGCATTGTGTTCAACTATGAGGATGATATTCAAGAGTATCTCCAAAGGTTCATACGAGCTTGGGGCATGGTAAACAGATTGAGCGTCAGGGATTTTGGGCCAAAGACTTCAATTCCAATGGAATCTTGTCTACAGTGGGTACGAGCTCGTGCCCAGCAGCTTATGATGCCTTATGTGTCTGTTTTTCCAGTGATTGTGGAACCCACTACTGAAGAATGCATTCCTTACACGGTTCTGTATCCTTACATGCCCACTGATCTTGGGGAATTACAGAGGTCTTGGATTCAGATGATGAAGGAGCGGGATACTTACAGGGATCAGTTCCATGCTCAGGAGAGGAAGGTCTTAAAGCTCACAAAGCAATTGCACGAGGAAAAAGGACTGAATGATTATCTCGGCGCAAAGAGGAAGCATCCATGGGATTTTTGATGTCTTTTATAATTTTATATTTGTTTTTTTAATTGTAACGCCTAAAAGGCACTTGAACTTCAAATTTAGCTAATAAAGTTTTTGTTTATTTTTGGGTTTGCAAATTTAAATTTCCCGAAGTCTTTGAAATCATTGCATACGCATCCCATTATCATACACATCATTACAAGTACCATTACAGGTTTCTCATATTCTTAGCTGTTTATTTCAGCAGAGATGTCTTCTGAACAAAGCATTAAGGACCTTCAGGCACAGAACGCCCAATTCCAACAAATTTTCATCAGTCTGGCAAAGGGGCAGGAGGATATGAAAGCCCCCATTCTGAAGGAGAGGAAGAAAAATAAGAAGGCTGCTGGTATTCTGAACATGGGCCAAAGGTTTGGAGAGCGGTTAAAGCGACAAGTCGACCTGACCTCTTCATCTAAGGAAGGGGAGAACCAAGAAGAAGAGAAGGACCATAGTCCTGCAGTCTCTGACAATGATACTGATTACAATGATGAGCAATATCCTCCTGCTGAGGATAGATACAAACAATTGGAAGACCGTCTGAGTGCCATGGAAGTTCAGAGGATACCTGGGCTAGATTTCGAGGAGTTAGGATTGGTGTCGGGAGTGGTCATCCCGCAAAGTTCAAAGCCCCAGTTTTTTCTAAGTATGATGGTGTGTCCTGCCCAAAACTCCATCTTCGCTCTTATGTCAGAAAGATCCAGCCCCACACCGCTGATAGAAATCTGTGGGTTCATTTCTTTCAAGATAGTCTGTCAGGGACTCAGCTTGAATGGTTCTACCAGCTAGAGGGAGCAAATATCCGAAACTGGGAAGATCTGGCTGCTTCTTTCTACGAGCAGTATCAGTACAATGCCGACCTTGCTCCCACTCGTACTCAACTCCAGAGTATGTCCATGAGTGTAGGTGAAGGTTTTAAAGATTATGCATAAAAATGGAGAGACTTGGCTGGGAGAGTTCAACCCATGTTGTTTGATAGGGAGTTGGTGGATATGTTCCTTGGTACGTTGTCTAGTCCTTTCTTTAATCACTTGATTGGTAGCTCCTCGGATGGTTTCACCGAGCTGATATTGATTGGAGAAAGAGTAGAAGTTGGGATCCGAAGCGGCAAGATCCATAAAAATACCTCTTCGAGTACAGAGAAGAAGTCATTTGGTGACAAGAGGGAAGTCAATCCTGTGCACGGCCCAAAGGGGCGTAGCAAGGCAGACTACCACCAATCTGTGGGGGCAGTGCTGATCTCTAATTCGGCACGCACACAACGACCATAACAACGAAACAATCAGCCAAGGGTGGAAAGACCTCAAATGCAGTTCACCCAAATCAACATGCCACTGTCACAAGCATTGCAACACATGTTGAAGATGAAGCTGATTACGGTGATAAACCCTCATCCGAACCCGAAGACTTCCTCTTCTAACTAAAATCCGGAGGCAAGGTGTGCTTATCATTCTGACAGCCCGGGGCACGATACTAACGATTGTTGGGCGCTGAAATACAAGATTCAGAATATGATTGATGCCAAAGAGATCGAATTCG
Source organism: Vicia faba (assembly GCA_948472305.1). Taxonomy (NCBI): domain Eukaryota; kingdom Viridiplantae; phylum Streptophyta; class Magnoliopsida; order Fabales; family Fabaceae; genus Vicia; species Vicia faba. The sequence goes on along the minus strand of OX451739.1, from coordinate 1,631,320,238 downwards.
ACCCTCCTGAGACTCCCAACGTGATCATTGCTCCCTTGCCAAAACATGGCTAGGATTGAAAGCATTTTTGTTCATTTAAATTCTGAAGTTGTATTTTCTTTGCTTATTCGAACAACTATTGTCATGACAAACTTTTTTATTTCATCAATGCATTACACATGCCTGTCTTGAATTAATTTGTTTTCATTATGCTTAAATTGCTTTATATTTCCTTTTCGTGATATTCAATTCTTGACAAAAAAACTGTAAGCCTTTAAAGGGAGGATGGCGAAAATGATACCACAATATCTACAGTATGCTTTTGAACAGAGACCACTGACGATGTACATGCGCTATTTCAAATCCCAAACAGTTGAGTTATAAGGAAGATAATCCCTAGTCAACCCCTTTGAGACAAAGAAGCAGGAGTTTTTCTTTCACACAAATTAAAACCCTTAATCACAACCTGGGGCAGGATAGTTTTCTCAATTAATCCAGGTGCACAATGAATGGCATCGAAGACGTCCTTCCAAAACAAAAAAAATGGCGATGGTTCCCTATAATCGTCAAGACAACCAGTCATTACCTTTCGAAATAAAAGCCCATTAAGGCAAAACCTATGAAGGAGACTTAAGAAAAAACACTGGGGCATCCCGCTGACTGTAATCACAAAAAGAAATAGTTCAGGAAAAAGACAGGGATGATAAAATCAAAAAGAAAGAGGTCCTATAAACCCTCAACAAAAAAGAAATGACTGCCTATTCAAAATAAATTGTCAGTATCCGAACCATCACTGGAATATCAGAGAAAAGACTCAAACGGGATCTAAATGCACAATTAGCTGAGTTTAGGATCGAAGAACATCACGAAGAACGGGTGGGTACAAATAAAATTTGAGCCTTTATCTTTTGTTTCTTAAACCGTGAACCAGGCCACGTTATAACCCTTAAAAGTCCTAGCTGAAGCATGGGTTAGTTCGAAAGCATACTGTTACAAAAGGTATTCTGACTCCTGAAGATCCGTTACAAATCTTGAGTTGATATCACATCTTTGCAAAACTCTATTTTTTCTAAAAAATAAAAAATATTAAAAAAATGCATTTTCAAAACTTCAAGACAAACATAAGCTTTGCATTCTTAAAATAACATTGTTTGCATATGACTATTTATTCAACAGTAGAGAAATTCGCATGACGAATATCTAGTGAACAGAAACCTTCTCAATAAAAAGGATCACCTCAAGTGGAAAAACACTTCCAACCAAGGGGGCACGGCATGATCATTGTCCATCATCTGGGGCAATCAAGTCAAGATTTAAGGAATCTCTCAAAGATGCCAAATAGCCAGGGGAAGATCTCCATCTGAATCACTTGGGGAATTTGGCATGAATTCCAGCAATGAATCCTGTATTATCAAACAAACATCTTATGGTAGTGTGGCAACACTTACTACTATGGACAGCGACAATTCTCCGTACCTGGTGAACATGGACATAATTGGAAAATATTGCGCATGAATAAAGACCCGCTAGGTTGACTGGCCTAGGAAAAAATAAGGACATCCCGGAAAACCAAAAGGGTTCGGGAAAAAACTAGGGATAAAAACAAAAAAGATCTGTACACCTGGCAAGTCGAAAACCTAAAAAGGCGGCTTGGGAAAAAAAGGGTATCCTGGTGGACTAAAAATCTGAAAAGATAGTCCAAGCAAAAGTTAGGGATTAAAGCGTACGACTATGTCCCATTATCTTATCATTTGTTTATCGATAGAAGACTTATCATCCTGATCAGCATCCACAAAGCCTCCGTGGGTACTTTCTCCAGCAGGTATAGGGGCAGAAAAGTCCTGATGCAAAGTCATTGTCGTATCCTCAACATACGACCCTGTGACATCTACACTCCCCATAGAGTAGATGCAACTAAAGCTTTGACATCGGCTTCCCCAAACAGGATCTACGTTCCCTAGCAAAGTTCCTTCAAATAATCGACATCTATATTCCCCGACCGAATTTCATAATCGCAAGCGGTTCGTAAAGTTGTCTCCCAAGCAGAGTTTATTTCTCTGAATACAGAAGTTCAATCCCTAATAGAGTTTATTCCTCCGGCTACGGAAGTTCATCCCCCAGCGGAGTTTATCTCTCCAAATCGGCAAGATCTTCCAGCAAAGCATCTCCTCTCTCAAACAGAGTTATTCCCCCGCAGAGTTGTTCTCAAGCAGAGTCTCTCCTCGGCAGAATATCCGTAAACAAGGGGCAAATCCCCAACATAGTCATCTCTGGTTCACCATCCCCAGCGGAAGTAGAAGACCCACTTTTTCTATGACGGTCAGGAACTCAATTTCCATTATTCTCCAGCAGCGGTCAGGGATTTTGTTTTCCCACTCGGATATGTCACAATAGCATTTCATGTTCATATATCATGACATGCGCATACACATTGCATACAACATAGTCTCATTTATTTTGAGAACATCATCATACAATGCATTTCATGCATCATATACGATTAATCATGTACCTTTTCAGGAAAGGTGGTTATCATCTATAACTTCCAGCAAGTTCAAGATTAGCTCCTAAAACTAGACAGAGTAATTATCTGCACAATCAAATGCAGCCTTACGCGGGTTCGTCACGAAGCAATCTTACACGGGTTTCTCCTAAATGCAGCTTCACACGGGTTTATCCGGAAAAATATTACACGGGTCCTTTCTCATACATTTCCTTCTGAAGTTTCACATGAACTTATCACAAAGTAACCTTACCCAGGTTCCTCCTGAAGTTTTACACGAACTTATCACAAAGTAACCTTACCCAGGTTCCTCCTGAAGTTTTACACGAACTTATCCCAAAGTAACCTCACCCAGGTTCCTTCTGAAGTTTTACACGAACTTATCCCAAAGTAACCTCACCCAGGTTCCTTCTGAAGTTTTACACGAACTTATCACAAAGTAACCTTACCCAGGTTCCTCCTGAAGTTTTACACAAACTTATCTCAAAGTAACCTTACCCCGGTTCATTCTGAAGTTTTACACGAACTTATCACAAAGTAACCTTACCCAGGTTCCTCTTGAAGTTTTATATCGACTTAGCCCAAAGTGACCTTACCCGGGTTCCTTCTGAAGTTTTACACGAACTTATCACAAAGTAACCTTACCCAGGTTCCTCCTGAAGTTTTACACGAACTTATCCCAAAGTAACCTCACCCAGGTTCCTTCCGAAGTCTTACACGAACTTATCACAAAGTAACCTTGCCCAGGTTCCTTCTGAAGTTTTTACACGAACTTATCCCGAAATAACCTTACCCAGGTTCCTCCTGAAGTTTTACACAAACTTATCATGAAATAACCTTACCTAGTTTCCTTCTCTGTTCAGATACAGTTTTACCCAAACTCCTCACAAAGCACCCTTGTTGTACCCCAAAATTTGCCTCGCATTTTTCCCCAAGAAATCTCAGCTTCAAGTCTTTCCTGATTTTTTTAAACTGACTCAAGAATCGGACAAACGGACTTTTCTTGTCAGTCAAGCGAAATTAGGGTTTTTACTGATTTTCAGGGCTCGGGATTGTTTCACAGTTGGCTTAGGGTTTTGGATGATTTTTGATTCAATTTTGATCAGGCGAACGTTATTTGGAATTTAATCAGGAATTAAGGTTTTATGGGCATGTTCTCAAAAGGACTTAAACTCCACAGCACTTTGCAGTTTATTCCGAGATTCGGGTTAAAATTCGCGTTGTTTTGATTTAATCAGTAAAAGAGGCAGTTGGGTTGAATTCATGTTGTTTTGTTTAAGCCAGTCAAAGAAGGTGTGCAGTTTGGATTTACAGTACTTGGTAAGAATCAGTGAAAAAGAGGTTTCCGTCTGATCGGTTTTTGTGTTCAACTGTGCATTGCTTTGAATGATGGAGACGTCGAATTCATTTATTTTTTATCAACAAGGTTTAGTTGATTATTTATGGTTCTAAGAATTAAATACTTGAAATTTAACTTTCATTTTATTTAATTCAAGGGATTATAAATAACAAGTAAATAATTAAAGAAAAGGAATTGAAAAGATTTAATTGAATCAATAGAATTTTTATTTCATATTTAATGTTTGTTACAATTATTATTTGATACAAGTATTTAATTACGAAGTATTTAAAATAATAATGGTTTACAAATAATTAAATTGAAAATAAAAATTATCCTATTTTTTCTAAACATTTTCTAAGTCCCTAATCTCTTCATTCTTCACTTCGTTCCGGTGCTCCATTATTCATCTGCAAAAAAGGAAGAAAAGTCAGAAAGCAGTTGAATTAAAAAAGACAGATAAAATTTGCTCATCATTAGGGGCCACTGATTGGGATCAGTTAACCCTCTCTGCAAATCACGGGATTTCTCCCGGTTCACAGAGAGGGAAGAATTTTTATGCAAAGTTGAAAAAATGCAAATGTCAAAATGCATAGAATATCAAACTGCATAATTTCAAAATCTCAAGCTTCAAATTCAAACCAAACTGAAAAATCCAATTCCCACTTCCTATCAAATGCCAAAGTCTACTCAAAGATATCAAAAAAGTACAGTTTGCTGTCAAATGCCAAAGTCTACTCAAAAGCTGTCAATAGAAGATTTTGGAAAGATATTAAAAAAGCACACAAACTGTCAAAGCTGGATAAAGTATGCAGAAGTAATGTGTTATGCAAGCAAAAAAATCATCATTTCCCAACAAGAAGAGGCCCCTTCAGAACAAAGAAAGTACAGCATAAATCATATTATAATGTCCTACTGTACCATAGAGAGAAAAAGAAGAGAAATAGAAGCAGGTTTTCAGGCTTTAGGTTTAGGCAGAAGAGACAAGAAAAAGATATGTAAAAGAGAATACAGTTCAGCAAGCAAAAGGAGGAGGCAGCAGAACTCTCACCAAAGAACAAGAGAGAAAATATACAAAACTGTGAACCTGCTTTAACCAAGCGGACCAGAAGAAAAACCTGCTGAAGAGCATACAAAACCTAACCACATCATAGCTTGCCAAAACCAGCATCATACATACTAAGAAGAAAACCTGCATCAAACTTACAAAAGCACCAAAACCATTCAAAATGCCAAACTCAGAACCTGCACTACCATATCCTGTCAAACACCTCAAACCCATACTAAAACCAGACTAAAAACTACACAGTTCAAAAGAAGGAACAAAAGCCTCTACAGGCCTGTCAAGCATAACCAACATAACCCCTCAAGCATAACCAACATAACCCCTCAAGCATAACCAACATAACCCCTCAAGCATATCCAAACATAACCCCTCAAGCATATCCAAGCATTCAAACAAACTCCTAAGCCTCAGAATCCCTTCATCATAGGCAATAAATATTCAGGGCATCCAACTCAACAAAAGCATCAAGGGCATACTCAGAAGCAAATGTTCAAGGCAACCTAGGCCCTCAGTATAAACATCACAGGGCAACATAAACAAGCGTACAGTGGCAACAAGTATACAGTGTTCAAGAAGAAGAGAGAAAGTTCATCCAAAGGGAACGTGAGCAGTAGAGAAGAGGAAAGAGGTGAACTCAGAAGCTTTTCATCATAAGCAAAATACATTCCAAGGGCATCAATCTCAGAAGGCAATTCAAGGGCCTCAGAAGCAAGCTTCATCATAGGCAAGGCAACAATTCAAAAGCATACGAATACTCAAAGGCAACATGTAGTAGAAGAGAAAGAATAAAGAAGTGAATCTATTTCAGGATAGGGCTTTTCAGTTAAAATCATCATCAAAACCATAGGCAAAAAAATAGCAACCAGATAAAAATACCAGGGACATCAAGAAAGCTCTCATCACGCAATCCCTTCACCGGGCCTCCGCCTCAACGCCTCCCAGTTCCGGTTCCTTTTTCTCCGTCCCCAGAGTTTAAGGTAGCTTTTCATTCCTCTTCTTTAATCTCAAATAACAAACAATAATAAGCATGTGAAATCAGAAGTCAAACTAAGCAAAAAAAAGAAACTTAGTAAAAACCCTAATGCATAAGGAAGACGAGATCGTTACCCTTTCCGTTTGGGTCTGGTCCAACCGTGGAGATGAACGGAACCGGAGGTGGCGCTGGGTGGCTCGGCCTTTGGAATAGAATTGCATTCAACAACTAATAGAAGACGAAGATGAACGGAACTCAGTGAACGGCGCGCTCAAACCCTAAGCTTTCGTTCCAACTGAATAACAATCCCTAACCCTAAAACGCTGCTCCAGCAATCAGTGGGCTTGACCCGTTTCTAATTCTCACCTAAGCCCATTAGAATTTTTAACCCTTTCTTTTTTTATAAAAACAAACATTAATACTAACCTCTTTTCTTTATATTATATAAACACTTTTTTTATCACAAAATCATATAAATAATAAATACATTTTTTATATCATATACTTAAAATTAAAAATGACTTTCTATTCTTTTAATAAAAATATACTTTGTGCATAAATCTCAAAACATTAATTTTGTACATACACATGAGATATATTTTATTTTTATACAATATCATTAAATTTGAAAATATCTTCTTTTAATATACTTTGTACATAATAGACAAAATGCACATTTTTTAACATTAAACTCTTAAAACACTTAATTAAAACATTTTTTTAATATAATAAACAATGATACATCATTTCACAATTTAATTAAAACTTGAGCATTTAATTAAAAACATTTTTCTTTTGTACATATTAAAGATATACAAATCAAAGATTCATTAAAACACATATTTAGGTCAAATACCCTAATACACATCAATTTCACATTTCGCACCTGTAAATAATTACACACAATACATATACTTGTGCACTTACATATACATCTTACATATACACTTACACAATGCAAATCCATTCACATTGCCCTATACACATTTGTTTATCTTATATCTGTATATTCGATATTTACATTTGATTGCGAATTCGATTTGGTTGTAACTTATTGGATACTATAAGTCTCATCCCCATTCATACACTTGTACCCCTAATCCCGGATACTATTTTGTAATAGCGTAGATTTTACATTTCCGCAATTTACAGTTTTCTAATTATATCATGGTTAGACCTAGGGTTTGCATGTATATAAAATCAAACGCTAGATAACCTAATACAAGACAAATACATGTAATCAATACACAATCACACTTGCACCCTCTAGGGTAATCCCACATGTTGCCTTCCAAAATGGGCCATGCTTGCACGCCGAGTATCTTTGGCAAAACAAAATCAAATGATCATAAGTCTCAAAGTGTTGCCTAAACGGAATGATCATAGTCCCTTCAAAGCAAATTGCCAAAGACACTTGGCATCATTGCATTCGTGGTCAATACGATGACCCGCGCCCGTCCCGAATAAATTTCCTAAACGCAAGATTGTCTACCAATTTCAATGGTAGAACAAAATTGCTAAAAGGGGTTAAAACATAACAAAAACCTTTGAGTACAATAGGGTAGACAAAACTCTTAGTTACTTGAGATCAATTTGCAAAACCACTTGCCTTCTTTTCAAAAACCACAATCCACAACACTTTCAAACAAACTCTCAAAAACATTTGAAACATCTTTTCGAAAAGATCCACACTTTTGTAAAACACTCAATCACGAGTCAAATACATTAGTTGCCTAAGACAAGGCATCTTTTTCCAAAACATTTTCAAAAAGCACCCACACACACACCATTTTCAAGCAATCGAAAAAACAAGGCAAGTGATCTAAAAAACCAAGTAACTAAGAGCCCATGGATAACCATGGATGAAAAGGGTGCTAATACCTTCCCTTTTCATAATCTACCCCCCAAACCCACGAAATATCTCAAAAGGTTTTTGCTGTGCTTTTTTAACCTTTCCTTTAGGATAAAATAAAAAGTCGGTGGCGACTCTTGCTCAACCGCACAAGTGCGAATACGAACGCAAAACACTAGTCGGTTCTCCCACCGTATCACAGAACTGGCGACTCTGCTGGGGAGTTTTTAAAAGTGGGGTTACCTTAGGGTTTAGATCACCTTTGTTTACTATTGATTGCTTTGTTTGCTTTACATTTGTGGGCTTTGTATCGGAGTTTTATAGATCCTAACCCGGATCTGGGGATACCTTCTTAGAAAGTAGCAACAAGGCTGTGAGGGAACTGTGCGGGGTATACCGACATGGTTGAAACAGTCTGCTACGTTGATGTGGCACTTTGGTGTGTACCAGTAACCCTTGAGTTCAGTCAAGGAGAGTACGGGGCCGCCGCGTGGTGTCGCGAAGCATCAACTGACCTTAGGAACCTTAATTGAACCATCTTGGCCTTTTTAGGGTAGTGAGATAACTGACTTTGGTGCAGTCCGAGGTTGGTTGATACTCGATACTACACCCAATTAAGGGTTGCTTTCCTGGAATATTTCGGTCGCCAGTTCAGTGGCTAAATCGAAACGATGAACAATGAAAGCAATCCAGTGATATTGGGATCCTTAGAACCCGATTACTTCTAATAGGACAGGTTGAGCCCACCAACTTCAAGAGGGTAGTACCTGAACCTCATGCAAGCCTAAACCTAAGGCCTTGTGTGCTTTGTGTGAATATGTTTGCCTGTATATACACTCACTTGCTTGTGCATGCATGTACATAACATCATGACATCATACCATAGCATTTTCAATAACCATTTCAAGGATCTCGAGGGTCCTTTTTGACGCAGGGTTACGTTGAACCAGACGTCTATCAAGGGGCAAAGGGTTTCTCCTCTAACCAATCCAATCAAAGTTCAAGTACAACAGCTTGAATTAGTGGCTATGACCCACTCGATATGGCGAGCTTGATTCTAGTGGAAGGACGTCCACCGGTGCAGAGATCTCCAATCTAAGAGCAGAGTTCAACCTCTAACATTTTCTTGTGTTTACCCCAAGAGATCCTTGAAAGCATGCATCCATATATCATGCATCGCATTTTGACAATCTTTCCTTTTTTCAGGTTTCCTTACTCTCCTGCTGTTTATTTCAGCAAGAGATGGCTCTAGAAAGGTCCGTCAAAGACATTCAAGACCAGACTGCTCAACTGCAGGAGATGTTCCTGAACTTGTCTCTGGGGCAAGAAGAGATGAAAGCTCTCCTCACCAAGGGCTTGGGGAGTTCCAACAATGCCAGGAGTGATCAGATTGCAGAGCTGCAGTTTGATCTGACAACACTGAGGACCCAAATGATGGGACAGTTGGTGGGCCAGATGGCTCTCATCCAAGACCTATCCCAAAGACAAGAGGAACTCAGAGTTCTTGTCTGCCAACTGCTTCCAAACAACCAACTGGGGCAAACATCTGAGGTCGAAGAACAAGTCACCGCTCAACCTCCATCCATTCCAGAAGACAAAGGGAAAGCTCCTTTGCTTGCTTCAGGGTCACAAACCCATCAACAACCTCGCCAGCGTCAACGGGGTAATCGGCGTAAGCAAGAAAAGTCGGGAAGACAGTTCACGGAGACTGAAATACCATCATTCTTCATACTAAAGCGCCTGTTGGAGGTCAACTTACTTACCGTAAAGGACCCTCCTCAGAAGCCCAATATCTCCTCTCCTCACTATAATCCCGACGCATTCTGTGTTTACCACTCCTACAGCCCGGGACACGACACCAACGACTGTTGGGCCTTGAAGAACAAGATTCAAGATCTGATTGACATTGGGGTGCTGGAATTCATGCCAGACGGCGAGATGAAAATCTTCCGTTAAAGGGTTCTCCACTTGAAGTGACGAAGCTCAAGCTGAAAGACTTTTGCTTCTTTTTGAATTTTCAAAGTTGTAATTTCTTTTGCTGTCAAACAATTATTTGTTGATGATAAACTCTGTTTTCATTAATGCATTGCATATGTTTGTCTTGAATTCACCCATTTGTTTCACTACTCTTATGCTTTTCTTTATGATATTTGACTCTTGATAAAAAGCTGTAAGCCTTTAGAGGGAGGATGACGAAACGATACCATGATCTTATACAGTATGCTTTTGAACAGACCTTGCTGATGATGTACAGGCATTTCTTTCAATTCCCAAACACTGGAGTTATAAGGAATTTAATCCCTAGTCAACCCCTTCGAGCCAAAGAAGTAGGAGTTCTCTGTTCTAAACGATCAAAACCCTTGATAAAAACCTGTGGCAGGGTAGTATCTCAGTTAATTCAAAAGAAAATGCGCATTGAAGTCGCAAACTCTCAGTTCGTAATACAACGAACGACGTCAAAAAAGAGAAAGCATTCCTTTGGAATCAAAAGACAAGGGTGGTTCCCTATCACGTAGACAGTCAATCTCTCAAAAGAGAAAAGCCCGCCGAGCCAAAACCTATAAAGGAGGCTTAAGAAAGCTGGGGCATCCCGCTGACAGTAATCCCGGAAAACGGTAACAGTCAGGCAAAAGTTAGGGATAACAAATCAAAATCAAAATAGTGAGGTCATTACAAAACCCTCAACAACATGAAAAATGTTGAAAAAAGAAAAAAGAGATGATGACTGTCTCCCTGAATTCAAACTGGTGAACCATCGCCCGAAAGTCGTTCCAAACTCAAAACAGAGTGCGACGCACAATTAACTGAGCTTAGGTTGGAGAACATCACGAAGAGCGGGTGGGTACAAATATACTTTGAGCCTTTATCCTTTGTTTCTTAAACCGTGAACCAGGCCACGTTACAACCCTTCAAAAGTCCTAATTGAAGCATGGGTTAGTTCGAAAGCATACTGTTACAAAAGGTATCCTGACTCCTGTAGGGCTTTACTCTAAATCTTGTGTTGACTTGTCTTATGAAAAGTTTTCTGCTAAAAACGCATTTTTCAAAACGAAAAAAAATTTGAGACAAACATAAACTTTGCATTATTCGAATATCACTGTCTGCATTTGACCTTTTTGTTTGACAGCAAAGAAATTCATACAGGGAATGTTCGGAGGAACGAAAACTCTCTCAGTAAGTCAAAATCTCTTCAAGAGGATAACACTTCCATCAAATCCCCTATCAACAAGGGGCATGACATGTCACAATTCAATTAACCTGGGGAAGTCCAGTCAAGGTCCAAAAGATCTTTCAAAATCCGATTAACCTGGGGCAGTCCAGTCAAGATTTCAGGAAATCTCTCAATATGCAGAGTAATCTGATTCAAGATTCCTTTATCACCACTTGGGGCATTCGAATGTCAAAAGTGTTCAGCAAATCAATTACAACATTTCCATACTCGACTCCTGTATCTAGCCAGGGCACGTCTGAAGAGTTCGAAGATTCGATTCCTGTATCCAGCCAGGGCATATCTATCAACTATTACAATTCTAGATTCGATTCCTGTATCCAGCCAGGGCATATCTGTTGACTACATTTCCAGACTCGATTCCTGTATCTAGCCAGGGCACGTCTGAAGAGTTTGAAGATTCGATTCCTGTATCCAGCCAGGGCATATCTATCAACTATTACAATTCTAGATTCGATTCCTGTATCCAGCCAGAGCATATCTGTTGACTACATTTCCAGACTCGATTCCTGTATCTAGCCAGGGCACGTCTGAAGAGTTTGAAGATTCGATTCCTGTATCCAGCCAGGGCATATCTATCAACTATTACAATTCCAAATTCGATTCCTGTATCCAGCCAGGGCATATCTGTTGACCACATTTCCAGACTCGATTCCTGCATCTAGCCAGGGCACGTCTGAAGAGTTTGAAGACTCGATTCCTGTATCCAGCCAGGGCATGTCTGAAGAATTCCAGATCAACACCTGTAACTACCCAGGAAAACATCTGTGAACGACCGATTGTAGACCAACACCTGTAATAAGCCAGGAATTTATCTACATCACCACTTGGGGCATTCGAATGTCAAAAGTGTTCAAAACCCGATGCAGTTTTACACAAGGTCATCATCAGGAAGCCCTACACCGGTTCCTCTTCAAGACTTCTGAAACAAGTTTACGGATTCTTCCCAACAACGGATGTTAATCTACCAACTTGTTTAGACTCTTCTCAACCTTTGAAATTAGTTTACGGACGCTTCCCAACAACGGATGCGGCTCTATTGCTGATTCAACCTCGAGATTTCTTAAAACAGTTCACGGGTTCTCCAAGTAAACGGATGTTAACCTATCACTTGTTCAGATTCTTCTCAAGACTTCTGAAAACAGTTTATGGATTCTTCCCAACAACGGATGTTAATCTATCAGCTTGTTCAGATGCAACCTTTGAAATTAGTTTACGGACGCTTCCCAACAACGGATGCGGCTCTATTGCTGATTCAACTTCAAGACTTCTGAAAATAGTTCACGGGTTCTCCAAGTAAACGGATGTTAACCTATCACTTGTTCGGATTCTTCTCAAGACTTCTGAAAACAGTTATGGATTCTTCCCAAGTAATGGATGTTAACCTATCGCTTGTTCAGATTCTTCTCAAGCTAACCACCGCGGAAGATCGCGCTCGCCAAAATTCTCCCTATCCCCAGCGGAGTTCATCAAAATTCCCCAGCAGTAACTTATCTTTGCAAATCCCCAGCCAGAGAATCATCAGGAATTCAATTCCCCTCAGAGTTTAAGCTTCAGTATCCCCAGCGGAGCCAGACCATTGAACCTTCTCCCCACAGAGTTTTGGGAGGACAAATCTTGAGTTCCCCAGTGAAATCGCCAGAGTTACTTCCCATCAAGCTGAAGATTCTCAATCTGGCCTCCCCAGCATGAGTCTACTAGTTTGGAACTCCCCAGTAGAGGTCATCAGGAATTCTCCTCCCCAGCAGCAGCCAAGGATTTATTTTCCCCGGCAGCAGTCAAGATACTTTTATCTTCAGCCATCTCGGATTCATTTATCCTCAGCAAGATTAGCTCATCAGCTCACATGCGCATCCATCACATTCATAAATATTGATGTCACGTACATTGCATCATGCATCATAACATTGCATACAACTAACCCTTTGCCTTTTCAGGTAAGATCAGTCGACAGACACAGATCATCTCTCAAGATTCATCCAGAAATGGTTCAGATGTGACCCGGACACGGCGACATTCTGATACTTATTCCAGATTCATTCAGACGCGTCAGCAGGAAACCCTACACCGGTTCCTCTTCAACTTCAAGACTTCTGAAAACGGTTTACGGATTCTTCCCCACAACGGATGTCAATCTACCAACTGATTCAGACTCTTCTCAATTTTTGAAAATAGTTTACGGACGCTTCCCAACAACGGATGTTGCTCTATTGCTTATTCAATCTCAACTCCGAAAATAGTTTACAGATTCTCCAGACATGGACGTCAATCTGTTGCTTGTTCGGACCCCGATTCAGAGATGTTCCGAAACATGGAGGCCCTTCTGATACTTGTCCACTCACCATTGACATATAGTTCAACACGTCCAGATGGCATCTATAAGCCCGTCCTCCTACCAGCAGTCACCAGATGGCATCTCTAAGCCCATCCCCCGACAAAATTCTATCGCACAAGATGGCATCGTTAAGCCCATCACCAAATGGCATCTGTAAGCCCATTCACCTCTACCATCACATCGACGAGTGCAAATTTTCTGGGCACTTTAGTGTCCAATCTCCTTTTACCTTCGAGTCGCGAAAGGCAAACTTGCCAATCTAACTCTTCAGGTCCAAGAAGATTGAACAGGGGCAACTGTTGTACCCCAAAATTTGCCCTCGCATTTTTCCCCAAGAAATCTCAGCTTCAAGGCTTTCCTGATTTTTTTAAACTGACTCAAGAATCGGACAAACGGACTTTTCTTGTCAGTCAAGCGAAATTAGGGTTTTTACTGATTTTCAGGGCTCGGGATTGTTTCACAGTTGGCTTAGGGTTTTGGATGATTTTTGATTCAATTTTGATCAGGCGAACGTTATTTGGCATTTAATCAGGAATTAAGGTTTTATGGGAATGTTCTCAGAAGGACTTAAACTCCGCAGCACTTTGCAGTTTATTCCGAGATTCGGGTTAAAATCCGCGTTGTTTTGATTTAATCAGTAAAAGAGGCAGTTGGGTTGAATTCATGTTGTTTTGTTTAAGCCAGTCAAAGAAGGTGTGCAGTTTGGATTTACAGTACTTGGTAAGAATCAGTGAAAAAGAGGATTGCGTCTGATCGGTTTTTGTGTTCAACTGTGCATTGCTTTGAATGATGGAGACGTCGAATTCATTTATTTTTTATCAACAAGGTTTAGTTGATTATTTATGGTTCTAAGAATTAAATACTTGAAATTTAACTTTCATTTTATTTAATTCAAGGGATTATAAATAACAAGTAAATAATTAAAGAAAAGGAATTGAAAAGATTTAATTGAATCAATAGAATTTTTATTTCATATTTAATGTTTGTTACAATTATTATTTGATACAAGTATTTAATTACGAAGTATTTAAAATAATAATGGTTTACAAATAATTAAATTGAAAATAAAAATTATCCTATTTTTTCTAAACATTTTCTAAGTCCCTAATCTCTTCATTCTTCACTTCGTTCCGGTGCTCCATTATTCATCTGCAAAAAAGGAAGAAAAGTCAGAAAGCAGTTGAATTAAAAAAGACAGATAAAATTTGCTCATCATTAGGGGCCACTGATTGGGATCAGTTAACCCTCTCTGCAAATCACGGGATTTCTCCCGGTTCACAGAGAGGGAAGAATTTTTATGCAAAGTTGAAAAAATGCAAATGTCAAAATGCATAGAATATCAAACTGCATAATTTCAAAATCTCAAGCTTCAAATTCAAACCAAACTGAAAAATCCAATTCCCACTTCCTATCAAATGCCAAAGTCTACTCAAAGATATCAAAAAAGTACAGTTTGCTGTCAAATGCCAAAGTCTACTCAAAAGCTGTCAATAGAAGATTTTGGAAAGATATCAAAAAAGCACACAAACTGTCAAAGCTGGATAAAGTATGCAGAAGTAATGTGTTATGCAAGCAAAAAAATCATCATTTCCCAACAAGAAGGGGCCCCTTCAGAACAAAGAAAGTACAACATAAATCATATTATAATGTCCTACTGTACCATAGAGAGAAAAAGAAGAGAAATAGAAGCAGGTTTTCAGGCTTTAGGTTTAGGCAGAAGAGACAAGAAAAAGATATACAAAAGAGAATACAGTTCAGCAAGCAAAAGGAGGAGGCAGCAGAACTCTCACCAAAGCACAAGAGAGAAAATATACAAAACTGTGAACCTGCTTTAACCAAGCGGACCAGAAGAAAAACCTGCTGAAGAGCATACAAAGCCTAACCACAGCATAGCTTGCCAAAACCAGCATCATACATACTAAGAAGAAAACCTGCATCAAACTTACAAAAGCACCAAAACCATTCAAAATGCCAAACTCAGAACCTGCACTACCATATCCTGTCAAACACCTCAAACCCATCCTAAAACCAGACTAAACGCTACACAGTTCAAAAGAAGGAACAAAAGCCTCTACAGGCCTGTCAAGCATAACCAACATAACCCCTCAAGCATAACCAACATAACCCCTCAAGCATAACTAACATAACCCCTCAAGCATATCCAAACATAACCCCTCAAGCATATCCAAGCATTCAAACCAACTCCTAAGCCTCAGAATCCCTTCATCATAGGCAATAAATATTCAGGGCATCCAACTCAACAAAAGCATCAAGGGCATACTCAGAAGCAAATGTTCAAGGCAACCTAGGCCCTCAGTATAAACATCACAGGGCAACATAAACAAGCGTACAGTGGCAACAAGTATACAGTTTTCAAGAAGAAGAGAGAAAGTTCATCCAAAGGCAACGTGAGCAGTAGAGAAGAGGAAAGAGGTGAACTCAGAAGCTTTTCATCATAAGCAAAATACATTCCAAGGGCATCAATCTCAGAAGGCAATTCAAGGGCCTCAGAAGCAAGCTTCATCATAGGCAAGGCAACAATTCAAAAGCATACGAATACTCAAAGGCAACATGTAGTAGAAGAGAAAGAATAAAGAAGTGAATCTATTTCAGGATAGGGCTTTTCAGTTAAAATCATCATCAAAACCATAGGCAAAAAAATAGCAACCAGATAAAAATACCAGGGACATCAAGAAAGCTCTCATCACGCAATCCCTTCACCGGGCCTCCGCCTCAACGCCTCCCAGTTCCGGTTCCTTTTTCTCCGTCCCCAGAGTTTAAGGTAGCTTTTCATTCCTCTTCTTTAATCTCAAATAACAAACAATAATAAGCATGTGAAATCAGAAGTCAAACTAAGCAAAAAAAAGAAACTTAGTAAAAACCCTAATGCATAAGGAAGACGAGATCGTTACCCTTTCCGTTTGGGTCTGGTCCAACCGTGGAGATGAACGGAACCGGAGGTGGCGCTGGGTGGCTCGGCCTTTGGAATAGAATTGCATTCAGCAACTAATAGAAGACGAAGATGGACGGAACTCAGTGAACGGCGCGCTCAAACCCTAAGCTTTCGTTCCAACTGAATAACAATCCCTAACCCTAAAACGCTGCTCCAGCAATCAGTGGGCTTGACCCGTTTCTAATTCTCACCTAAGCCCATTAGAATTTTAAACCCTTTCTTTTTTTATAAAAACAAACATTAATACTAACCTCTTTTCTTTATATTATATAAACACTTTTTTTTATCACAAAATCATATAAATAATAAATACATTTTTTATATCATATACTTAAAATTAAAAATGACTTTCTATTCTTTTAATAAAAATATACTTTGTGCATAAATCTCAAAACATTAATTTTGTACATACACATGAGATACATTTTATTTTTATACAATATCATTAAATTTGAAAATATCTTCTTTTAATATACTTTGTACATAATAGACAAAATGCACATTTTTTAACATTAAACTCTTAAAATACTTAATTAAAACATTTTTTTAATATAATAAACAATGATACATCATTTCACAATTTAATTAAAACTTGAGCATTTAATTAAAAACATTTTTCTTTTATACATATTAAAGATATACAAATCAAAGATTCATTAAAACACATATTTAGGTCAAATACCCTAATACACATCAATTTCACATTTCGCACCTGTAAATAATTACACACAATACATATACTTGTGCACTTACATATACATCTTACATATACACTTACACAATGCAAATCCATTCACATTGCCCTATACACATTTGTTTATCTTATATCTGTATATTCGATATTTACATTTGATTGCGAATTCGATTTGGTTGTAACTTATTGGATACTATAAGTCTCATCCCCATTCATACACTTGTACCCCTAATCCCGGATACTATTTTGTAATAGCGTAGATTTTACATTTCCGCAATTTACAGTTTTCTAATTATACCATGGTTAGACCTAGGGTTTGCATGTACATAAAATCAAACGCTAGATAACCTAATACAAGACAAATACATGTAATCAATACACAATCACACTTGCACCCTCTAGGGTAATCCCATATGTTGCCTTCCAAAATGGGCCATGCTTGCACGCCGAGTATCTTTGGTAAAACAAAATCAAATGATCATAAGTCTCAAAGTGTTGCCTAAACGGAATGATCATAGTCCCTTCAAAGCAAATTGCCAAAGACACTTGGCATCATTGCATTCGTGGTCCATACGATGACCCGCGCCCGTCCCGAATAAATTTCCTAAACGCAAGATTGTCTACCAATTTCAATGGTAGAACAAAATTGCTAAAAGGGGTTAAAACATAACAAAAACCTTTGAGTACAATAGGGTAGACAAAACTCTTAGTTACTTGAGATCAATTTGCAAAAACACTTACCTTCTTTTCAAAAACCACAATCCACAACACTTTCAAACAAACTCTCAAAAACATTTGAAACATCTTTTCGAAAAGATCCACACTTTTGTAAAACACTCAATCACGAGTCAAATACATTAGTTGCCTAAGACAAGGCATCTTTTTCCAAAACATTTTCAAAAAGCACCCACACACACACCATTTTCAAGCAATCGAAAAAACAAGGCAAGTGATCTAAAAAACCAAGTAACTAAGAGCCCATGGATAACCATGGATGAAAAGGGTGCTAATACCTTCCCTTTTCATAATCTACCCCCCGAACCCACGAAATATCTCAAAAGGTTTTTGCTGTGCTTTTTTAACCTTTCCTTTAGGATAAAATAAAAAGTCGGTGGCGACTCTTGCTCAACCGCACAAGTGCGAATACGAACGCAAAACACTAGTCAGTTCTCCCACCGTATCACAACCCTTACCCAGGTTCCTTCTCAGTTCACATGCAGTTTTACCCAAACTCCTCACAAAGCAACCTTACCTAGGTTCCTTCTCGGTTCAGATGCATTTTTACCCAAACTCCTCACAAAGAAACCTTACCCAGGTTCCTTCTCGGTTCAGATGCAGTTTTACCCAAACTCCTCACGAAGCAACCTTACCCAGGTTCCTTCTCATAACCTTACCATCCAGGTTTCTTTTCTCTTATCTCCAGACAGTAGTCCATAACACTGTAAGACATGGACCTGATCAAACATGATCAGTTTCACCTTTCCCCAGTAGGTCGCGATGCAGCCTATACGCTGACCAAGATATGCAGTTCACCTCCGGAGTTAATTCCCCAGTAGAGTAACAGACAACTGAAGCTCCTAAAATTCTATTTCTCCCAAGATAGATACCAACATTCCTCAATAGATTCCTCCTCAACGACAGGAGCAAGGATTCTCATCAAAGGAATATCTCAGGAAATCCACATTATCTAGATGGCATCTTTAAGCCCATCTCCGACGATTCTCCGTCACATCCAGGATGGCATCTTTAAGCCCATATCCGACAATCTTATATCATCAATATCCAAATGGCATCTGTGAGCCCATTCCCGATATCACAAATCAAGGGCCACTTCATGCAAGTGCAAATTTCTGGGCACTCTAGTGTTCAATCATCTTCCACCTTCAGATCACGAAAGGCAGAACAGCCAATCTACATCCTCAGTTTTAAGAAGATTGAACAGGGGCAGCTGTTGTACCCAAAAATTCTCCCTCCCATTTTACTCAACAAATGTCAATGGAGGTCTCGAAGTTGCTCAAGGAAGTCCAAGAGTTGACCAGACAAGCTCTCTCCTAAGGCAATGCACCTCAAAACTAGGGTTTCTATTTTCATCAAGATGGGTGAACCACAAAGGCCTCAAATGCTTTCCAAGGTCCTAATATGTTCCCAAGACCGTACATGTCAAATTTCAAGCCTTGCACAAGAAGTTTGCTCAGTCAACTGCTCAGATGCTTGAGAATCGACTGTATTAGGTCAAAAGTCAATTGTGGCCCACATATAGTCAAACTTCAATATTTTTGGTCAACATCACCATTTCGAAGTGTTATCTATCATTTTATCATGGGTTGATCATGATTCCTCAAGGGATGCTCCAAATTCATCAAAACCCAAAAGTTGCTAAATTAGGGTTTCTTAGTAAAAGTCAACCCAACTTTGACCAACCATAACTTCTTCATACTTTATTAGAAAATTTCCATCCAAAGATCATTCTGAAGAGGATGAAATTCCCTACAACTCATCTTCAGCCCACAAGTTCAAAATATGCACTCATTAAAAGATATGAATTTCTACATTATAGGTCCTTTTGAAAAGTCAACAAAAACACCTTTTGGGTCAAAGCTTCATACATAAACATGGAAGATCCAATTGAGATGAAACCAAAAGTTTTGTTTAGAGTACATCCTAAGCTTTATAAAAAGTCCAAGAACACCCTCCTAGGGTCAAAATTGAGAGAGTTGTGCATTGGCAAAGTTGGCAATTTTTGGAAAATTGTCAAAAGTCAACATTGATCAAATTTGCATTTTTTCCAAAGGGCCCATGTTTTCTTGTTTGAAACATGTTTCTAATAGGACCCACGACCCCTGAGCTTTTCCACCTATTATTTTATTATTTTTATCATTTATTTTCATTTTTATTCATTTAAACCAAAATAAATCAAATTAAATGGTAAAATAATAAAAGCAAATCAAATCTTGGGATTTTTGTGCACATTATAAGTCCATATACAACTAGCATGGCATGTAATTCGTGCAAGGATGATTTAGATTAAAAAAGTCATGATTGGATCTATTTTGGAAAGAAATCATACAAGGCCAAAATCAAATCCAATTTTCATAATTCTCAAAGATATGATACAATTTTGTTGACCTAATTCAGTCAACTATAAGTGCATAACAATTGCAGATCAAAAACACAAGGGTTGGAGGCGTGAAACAACAAGAAGGAAACTCAAAAATTTGGACAAAAGTGGGAGATCAAAATCCATCTTAGAGCCATCCTCAAGGAGTTTTAAGCCTAGCAATCGATTCCTGGACATCCCAGGAAGCTAACAGCATCGTTTGCAAGCCTCAATGCATCCATAAATCGTCCCCAAAAGCATCACGGTTTGCACTAAGAACTAAAATTTGATTTCTATGATTTACGCATTATAAATGTATTTTACCTATATATTTATGTTCATCATCATGTTTGCAATGTTTCTGGATAGTTTGATTTAAGTTACAGTGCAGGAACAAGCTTTTTCCATTGCTAGGGTTTCGTGCTCTAATTTGGGGTTTTGTGATTTAAGCAAAATTAGGCCTAATGATGGATACCATGGTGGTCATGGCTTCACACCCAGTTGATCCATGGTCTCCATTGGAATTTATATCGCGTGTATGTGATTTTTGAATGTAACAAGGTCATACTTACAAACAAATGTCTGTAGGTAAGAGTTACAGGCCTAAGGCGACGAAGAAAGGGAAGAAGACAATGCGTGTCAGCCAACCATTCGCTCGTTTGAATTTCGCGCGTTTGGAATCAGCTTCTTTTATTTTCCTTATATTATGTTTTGTTTTTATTATGTTAACAACGCAGCTCAGTTGGCAACGCATCGTTGGTAGAGAGTACAAGGACCTGGGTTCGATCCCAGGTCCCAACAAAATGCATTTTCTTGTTTTACCTTTGCAGATCCAATACAATACTCCCCCACACGCCTTCCATACACCCTCAATGACTGTCCATTGGATACCCAGCTAGCCAGATCTAACGTCTCTCCCCTAAAAGTCAATGGTGCTCCTCAAGTCAACACTTGCATCTAATCCGATATGGTTGACCGGGCTTGATGCTTATTGGGCTAAAATTCAGATTTTTACACCCCCCTTCAGCTAACAACACAGGCCCATTTGGTTATTTCTTTCATTATTTTCTTTAATTTCTATTTCTTTATTTCTTTTCCTTTTTTTAATTAATACAAAAAAAAATCATTTTCATTAAATTAACAAATAACAAAATCACAAAAAGATTTATTTTCTTAATAAATATTATTTAAATTAATTAGTTTAATTAATTTAGGGAAACTTTAATTTCTTTCATAATTTAAAGACAATTAGAATTAGGGTTTGAGATTGTGCATAATTTAATTGATTTTCTTTAAAAAATACATCAAAAATCATTTTTACCATAAATATGTATTCATTTAATTAATTAGGTTAATTAGAAAATTAGGTTAATTTAATTTCTTTCATAAATTAAAAACAATTAGAAATTAGGTTTAATTAATTTGTAATTTAATTGTTTTCTCAAATAAAAATCCACAAAAATTTCTTTCTCTCAATTAGGGTTTTAAGTTACTAATTATTGTCCCCGCATTTAATTCGTCGCGCGCTTGTTAATTATTTTTCCATTATTTTGTAACTGGTTATTGGTTTGTAATAGTTAACCTAGGGTTTTTATTTACTATTTAAATCCCCGATGTTTAGTTATGTAATTAATCCCCCTCCCCGAAGCCTTGTAATAGCTAGGTTTTATTTCCTCGCACTTTTAATTTCCGTAATCTTTAACTGTCTAGATGTATGGCTAATAGGATTGTATGTCAAGAATGTCTGGAAAATTAAAATGGTAGTTCACCTAATGTGCAAAGATTAACTGAAACAAATCATATGCACATATTCACTCCTAGGGTTTACTTCACTTCGGTTGCCTTCGGTAAACAATCATTAAGCATATGAGATTTTAGTGGTTGCCCTCCAGTCCAAAAGATCAAAATGTTGCCTCGGAAAGATCTTAAGAATCTAGGGTTACTACTAAAGTTTTCTAACTATTGCTTTAGTGATTGTACTCGTCCCTTTCGAATGTCCCTTACAAATCCAACAACGGTGCTACCTATTCCTTAATAATAGGACAGAGCCGTCTAAAGGAAATAGAACAAACAATCTTTTTTCGAGTAGGTAGAATCTTAAGTACTTGCTCAATAAAAACGTTTCACACAAACACCTTTCAAAACAAATTTTCAAAATAACTTCATCACATCCTTGAGGACCGATACAAGGGTTATCACGAAGTAAAACATTTTCAAGACAAACACACACAAGCAATTTGAAAAATGAGCAAGTGCCTAAGAGCCCATGGAATACCATGGATAGAAAGGGTGCTAACACCTTCCCTTTCTATAATCTACCCCCGTACTCAAAATATCTCGAAAAAACGTTTTTTCTGTTCTTTTTTATTTTCCTGATTGGATAAAATAAAAGTTGGTCGCTACTCTTGCTTACCGCGACATTTTGCAAACAAAAAACGCAAAACGCAAACCAGTATTAAACAGTCGGTTCTACCACCGTATCACAGACATGTTGAGCCAACTGAACATTTAAGATGGTACTTACCTACAAACCTCATGCAAACCTAAACCTAAGGCTGCTTGTGTGATTTGTTTGCTTTCGACTTGAATTACTTGCAGGGTTTTTATCTAACAACATGATCTCCTTGTAGGATTTATTTACAGGCATTATCCAGTAACCTGGACTTCTTAGACTCACTGAAACCTCCATGGCTGGACTTGTCATCTGGTGTAATGAAACATCAATGAAGTCGCCACCAAACATCTTTTATCCTGCCGAAAGGGAAAGGTAAACATCGAGAAAACTTGGAAAGGGAGAAATCACGGTCTTTCAACCGAGAGATCGGGTAAGGGAGTCAGTTACGCGAGGGGAAGGTATTGGCACCCCACACGCCCGTAGTACTCTACGGTATCCACTCTTGTTGTCTAATCTAATGGGTGTGGTCAAAACCTATGTCTATGGCTTGAAGCTGAAAAGGGAATGCATGCGAGAAAGAAAAGAAAATAATGTAGGGAAAATAAAAGTTATGCTCGGTTGGGCCCTACCCCTTTGTCTAGGTATCCCTTTTAAGGAATCAGAGCAGCCGTAGTTCGGCTCATATATCTTGGTTTGTTTGTGTTTTTTAGTTAAGACGACAAAACAGTCAAGATGGCAAAACATCAAATAAAACAATAAACAAATGAGACGGTAAAATATCGGCTAAATAATAACAAAGTAATATGTCAAAGATGGCGAAACATCAATAAAACGGATGACAAAACATCACACCTAACAATGATATTGAGAATCAAAGTAGGATACCAAACATGTGCGATGGCGAAACATCGGCTTCAAACAAATGTGCGATGGCGAAACATCGGCTATAAGATAACAAGATATCATGGCAAAGATGGCGAAACATCAATAACACGGACGAAAAAATATCACACCTAACAATGATATTGAGAATCAAAGTGGGATACCAAACATGTGTGATGGCGAAACATCGGCTTCAAACAAATATGCGATGGCGAAACATCGGCTATAAGATAACAAGATATCATGGAAAAGATGGCGAAACATCAATAAAATGGACGACAAAACATCACACCTAACAATGATATTGAGAATCAAAGTAGGATACCAAACATGTGTGATGGCGAAACATCGGCTTCAAACAAATATGAGATGGCAAAACATCGGCTATAAGATAACAAGATATCATGGCAAAGATGGCGAAACATCAATAAAATAGACGAAAAAATATCACACCTAACAATGATATTGAGAATCAAAGTAGGATAACAAACATGTGCAATGACGAAACATCAGCTTCAAACAAATATGGGATGGCGAAACATCGGCTAAAAGATAACAAGATGGCATGACATGGTAAGGATGGCAAAACATTAATAAACCAGGTTTAAAAGTGAAGCCAAGAGGCGCACAAACAAATAAGATTGATTTGTATCTTTTACCTTGAAGAAGGGTTCGAGTTTATTAAAGGTATTTTATGATTTTCCAAGAAAAACAAATTTTGTTTTAGGATGCAAAATGCAGAGGAAGGAAAAATAACTAAAGGAAACTAGCCTAGCACTATCCCTAGTGTTATCATACAATGATTAACCCTAAGGTTGAGGATAAAGGAAATTCCTATCCTATGTTAGCATACATTGATTCCTACCTTAATCAACATGTCAAAGGAAGCTTAACAAAACTATCCTATAGGGAACAAGCAATGAGAGCGAAGTCGTGATTTCAATTTCTAAATTGAGTGACTCATCGATCAACAATTAAAGAAGAAAACAGTAATCATCCTATAGGGAACATGCACTGAGAGCGAAGTCGTGATCTCAATTTCTAAATTGAGTGACTCATCGATCACCAATTAAAGAAACAAACAATAAACGTCCTATAGGGAACATGCAATGAGAGCGAAGTCGTGATCTCAATTTCTAAACTGAGTGACTCATCGATCAAGAAACAAACACAAACACAATACATGTATCAAACAAAACAGAGGGCCTCTTGACATATATCAGCAACAGAGGTCCCATCATACAACACAAAACTGTACAGAATGAAAAAAGAAGAAAGGAAATAGTGTAATACCAAACGGATAACTATCTGCAACAACTGAACAAGAATAAAAAGAAACCCAGAGAACTTCAAGCAAGCTGGCATCAGTAGACAAATCAAGTCAGAAATTACTCCATCAGGATGTAGGTATTGAGATTTTCAGATATGAACAGATCCCATGAGCAATGTATAGCATTCATAATACACACACACACACACACACACACACACACACACACACACACACACACACACACACACATATATATATATATATATATATATATATATATATATATATATATATATATATATATATATATATATATATATATATATATATCCTGCATAGACTATCAAATATGCCAAGCACAAGAGTAGTTCCAATATAATAAATTGTGTTCCACAAATAAAGTGAAACACAATAGCCTCAAGTCAAAAATGGAAAACTTTTCTCAGAGTACCTCGCACATTCAACAGCCAAGTTAGTATTCCCATAAATAGAATGATGACTCACATAAGGGGTGGATGATGACACCATAAGTGAAGTGATAAAACATGATACATTAGATATGATAGACAAAAAGAAACAGGCATATGCACAATTTGGTCAAAAGTTAGGGGGAATGTTGCTCCTTTCTATCACCATATTGAATTAACAATTGAATATCAATCAAGAATCATGGGAGCTTGAGAAGAATACAAACAAAGACCATGAAGGTCAGTAGCAACCACAATTCAATCATACACAATTAATTCAACACAACTCACAGGCATAATAGAAGAGGAATCCCACACAATGTATCAAAAGGTTCAATCATTCAAATATAGGGCATTAAATGAAATGACTTGATTTTATGTGGATAAACAGAACCAACATGATCATTAGGTGCCCAATTATAGGCCTCACTCAAGTTCATTGGCCATCAAGCAAATTGCAACAAGATATGCAACATTAATTGGGTACCTTCACATAAAAAATACATCAAAAATAGAAAAAAGGATCAATACTTTACACAAAAAATTCTTAGCATCTTTGAAGTGTGTAGAAGTCAGAAAGCAAGTCTTAAGTTCATGAATGGTTGAGGAGGGGATCAAATGAGGCCCAAAGTTCAAAACTAGTTGGCCAAACTAACAAAACTAGACAAGTTTTCAAAATAATTTATGGAAAAATATCAAAACAAGTCAAATAATTCAATAAAAATGGTTTTCAGATCCTCATTACATCCATGAACTATAATCAAGACATAAATTCCATTGAAAATCCAGGGCATAATGGTTTTGAAAATAAAACTTGCAATGTAAGCCACAAAACCCTAATTGTTTGAATTTAAATCTTAAATATTAATTAGGTAAGATCCAAATTCAAACAATTCAAACCAAAATCATGCAAATCACACGGAAACCCTAAATATTAGAATACATATTTTTTTTCACATTTTTGAGATTAAAGACAAGTCATAAATAAAATCAAATTCAAACAATTAATCAATTAAACAAATAATCACATCTAAAAAATAAAATTCTAATAAAAAATCAGAAAAATATCCAACCAAAATTATATTCAAATATTAGAATTAAAAACACAAATCCCTGATTTTTTGTGGAATTTTTGAATTAAAGGAAATATTAAAATAAAATCAAACCAACAATTAAACAATTAAACTATTATTAAATGATAAAAATGCAAACCCTAGCCAAAATTCATAAAAAGGTAAAAATAAAATTATATTCAGACTCTATGATTAAAAAAAAACTTATATGATTTTTTTGAGGATTTTGGAATTAAAGGAAATATTAAAATAAAATCATACAAACAATTGAACAATTAAACTCTTCAAATTAAATTTCTAATCAAAAATAGAAAAAAATGCTAAACCAAAATCAGAATCAATTTCTATATTATTTTATGAGTCCAAAACATTTTTTGTGGAATTTTTAGGTCAAAAGAAATATTAAAATAAAAATAAACTTTAAACAAATAATTATTTAAAGTTGTGAAATTTTTAAACCAATCAAAACATTTTTAAAAATTCCAATAAAACTACACAAGATAGTAGAAATTATTTTGGACTTGTGATAATTTTTTCAGAATTTTTTAAATTGTTTTGATCAAGAAATAAAAATCAGAAAATCAATTAAAATCAAATATTATGAAATGCATTAAAATTTCAAACAAGCCAATCATAGCGTGCCACCTCACTTCGTCTTCAACCTCTATCATAGGGCAAAACGTGTGCAACAAAACAGGTCATGAGCATATGTTCAGATCCAACAATCATGCTCGTTTCTTAACCAAAATCCATGAAATCAAGTGCAAATTAAAGCTAACATATCATACTTCATTATGCAATTCGAATCAATCTCAAAGATCAAGCATAGATCAAGAAATAAAGTCTCAAAAACTGAAAAAACTCACTGCAAACATCAAAACCAGGAACACGATTTCATCCATTCTGCTTGAATCAAAGCTCAAATATACATCAATCCTAATGATTGGCCAGCTAGCAACTCAATGGACATGATTTACATCATCAATTCAAGCTGAAACGCATAAATAAAAGTTCAAGAAACTCACATGGATGTGAAAACTGGAAACACGATTCCTTCACTCTAGAAGCAATCCAATGGTGCAGGCTTGATCTCCTTACTTCACTGAAGCTGAAACACCAAGAATTTTGAAGAATGATCCAAGGAGAAGAGAGATTTGAAGTAATTTGCAGAGATGCTTCAGAATTTTTAGATTTGCAATGTAGAGATTATGAGCCTCCTCCTCACAAATGAGCCTTGATTCTTGTTATATAGCACGAGAGGAAGAGGATAAAAGTGGTATTTGGCACTCAAAGTCGTTGGAGGGCAGGATTGGAAGTTTTGGCAAAAAATGAGGATGCACATGGGGCCTGCGTTTCACTCGTGCATTTGCTTGCCTTTTGTGCATTTTGTGAGCCAAATGAAGTCAGAAATACATGCCCAAAGTGCCAGCTCATGATTGTTTGAAATGAAGAAGTGTTGGTGAATTTGCAAAATTGAGCATGTTTTGTATTTTTTTCATTCAAGCAAGTTCAAGAAGCACATGGGCACGAAATGGTGAGTGTAATGGGCCTCAGCATGTCACAAATTGTTCATGGGCATGATTAGAAACAAAAGGAATGGCTAAAACTTGAGTTTGCAAGAAATGGCCATTTTGCATACTTATCAAATTTCAATAAAATGCCTTAAAATTCCAAAGTTCATAACTTGATCATACTTTTGAATTTTGACACAAATGAGTACAACTTGGAAAGGTATTGAAAAGATATACAATCGCTTAGTTTTGAGTTTTTGCAATTGAATCCATTAAGGTCCTCAAAATTTGACATGACATTAACTAAATTTGGAAAGGACCTATAATTTTAACTTGAGACATGAACTTCCAAAGACCATAACTCTTGACTCTTTTCCAATTTGGACATGAGACCAAAAGGAGATGAAAGAGCATCCTCTTATCATTCCAAGAATGTTTCATTTGCATTTGTTTGATCAAAGGTGAATAAAATATGAATTTTTGAAGTTAAGTCCTCATTTTCCAAAATTAGAAACTTTCAAGGTTTCTTCATGAACAAGTTTCAATCCAAACCTCCATCTTTTTGATCCAATGATCCAAATGGACTTGAAATATGAAAAGTACACCCTTGAACTGATGGTTGACCAAAATTTCACTTGGTCAACCTTGACTTTGACTGATTTTGACCAAAATGACCATTTTGCCCCTTTGAATCAATTGATCCACTTCCCTTCAAAATTGATGATCAAAACTTCAAACATATGATCTTACAAATATATAGAGGCCATGTACAAAGTTTCACTTCAAAATTCCAAGAAATATTGATAAAATCCCAAACCCTAGTTTTGGTTAACACCTTAGGAGACTGATGAATCATCTCCAAAATTTCAAATCCTCTGGGCATCTTGGCCCAATTCTTGCACAAAAACTTTTCAAATGCCAATGAGATATTGTAGCTTCCAAATCAAGACTTGTACATTGATCAATAGCCTTGATCAAGCAAAACCCTAATTTGACTGGTGAATCAAAAGAGTGATTCTTCTTATAATCAATCACAAACTTCAATCCTCTGATGATTCAAAGAGATGGATAAAAATATCTTGAGATATGTAATAACTTTTGAGCTTGAAAGATCCAGAGGTTTAGATGATAAGGTTCTACTTGAGCAACTTTGTCAATGCAATCAACCTTCAAAGCTTGAGGAAGACTTGATAACCAAAGTACTTTGATCCCATCACAATGTATGAATGCAATGCAATATGATAATCAT
Organism: Vicia faba; assembly: GCA_948472305.1. Lineage (NCBI taxonomy): Eukaryota > Viridiplantae > Streptophyta > Magnoliopsida > Fabales > Fabaceae > Vicia > Vicia faba. The sequence goes on along the minus strand of OX451739.1, from coordinate 1,631,291,368 downwards.
GATGAGACATAAGCCTAAATCAAGAGGGTAAATTTTGGGGTGCAACAGCTGCCCCTATTCAAATATCTTCAACATGATAAGTGAGAAAAGTGACAACTTTTGAGCGTTCAGAGTTGAAGATGATTGAATACATAAGAACCCGAAAATTTACACTCTTGAAGAAGAAAGAAACAAAAACAGAAAAGGATATTGGTATGAGGGGAAAACTGAGATAATGAGGACGAAGACCTCGCTGGGGATTTAATCTGAAATATTAGAAAATTCACTGGGGATAACAGAAACAATAATGGCTTATGTTCCGATGCATGTTTGAATTCTTTTTATATAGCGCAATGCTCCATATAATGGAAATTCTACGTGTTTTGGTAGATGTAATATAATGATGCATGTTTAAAAGTTTCACTGGGGAATGGCCAATTGAGAAGCCAAAAACCAAGAAGTCAGAATCTGACGTGACTTGCAAAAATAAATTGCAAAGTCCAAGGGAGAGGAGAAAAATACGGGGAACCGCTATAGAGGGAACCTCGAAGAGATGAAGCTTCGTGGGGAATAACAACCGAGCAACCAGTAGAAACGGGCCATAAACATTGAGAGGAGCTGCAAAAATAAATTGCAAACTCCTAGGGAAGATCGGATCGACACTGTAGCTTCTGGAGTGGGACGCCATCTGAAGATTAGGCATTTGAGGGAGAAGACCAGGGAAAGACTGTAATCTCTGGAAAAGACAGCGTGCGGCCATGTTGAGGATGACACCAAGACAACAGACCCAACATGAGGAGTGAAAACCTTTGCTGGGGGAACAAAGCTCTGCTGAGGAAATGAGACTTCACCGGGGATACAAAACTCTGTTGAAGATTTTTGTTGGAGAGAGATTTTTCTTGGAATGCAACCATTGGATAGATCATGCAGATAGTCACACAGTATCGACCTTACTAGGGATAAAGAAAGATCTTAATCATAAGGATGCACCAGTCAATAGATTGGCTGGGAAATGAGAGGTCATGGCGAGGGATCTCTGTTGGCAATTTCGTTGGGGAATATGCGACATCCTCAAATCCGGAGTCTCAGAATGAAGCCTTTAAAAGAAGATTCTTGGGGCACTGAAACTTCGTTGCGGAAATGAAACTTCACTGGGGATAGGTAAAGTCCTATTCATACATGGGTTCTGGAAGAAAGCCAAATATTCCCTTCCTGACAATCATTAAGCTCTTTACATGTGTTCAATGTGTAAACTCTTTTTTTGATGTCAAACAAATGTTTTGCATGCAGAATGATGTTTATTTTGAGAATGACGGATCTGATGCGACGATTATTTAAGCCTTGAAGTTGAAAAAACCTTAACAAAGTGTCGCATCTCTGTTGTGAATGAATCACTGGCTAGAGTGCAAAAAATTTCAAAACCTTTCTCCCCCCCCCCCCCCCCCCCCCCCCCTTTTTTTTTTAAGAAAATGAGTCAAAATGCGGGTGGTAAGATACCAACATGGATATGAAACACATATTAGGGAGTTTAGGAAATGCTATTCTGTTGTAGTCTGCTTTCCAGTTAAACCCTTGTTTCAATTAGGACTTTTAGAGGTTGTAACGTGGCCTGGTTCGAGGTTTTCTAGAAAAAAGTTTTTTTCAAGGCTCAAGTTATTTGGTGCCCACCCCCTTCGTGATATTCTCCTGTCCTAAGTTCAGTTGATTTATCATAAGCATTCCTCTTTCAAAAGGATTTATAATGGTTGAGTGATCACGACAAATTCTCCAACATGATTATCACTTAACTTTTGCTGCTTTTGTTTTTGATATTATTGTTCCTATTCTGAAAATTTTATTGGATAATCTCTTTTTTTAGGCTCTCTTTTCCCTAACTTTTTCCTGGACAAAATCTTTTGCATTTCAATTTTGGGAGTCCAGCGGGATGCCTTAACTTTTGCCTAAGCGACTTGTTTTCAAGTTTCGACTTAGCAGGGCTTTTTGTTTCTTTCTTATTCACACTTTCCACTTCGAAAAAGTCAATGTGACTTTAGGCTTTTGAACTTTTTTCTTTTTTCTTTATTTTTTTTTTGAAGAAAACAAATGCCTCATTCCTTGGTCGGTGAGGGATAGCCATTATTGTATCGATTCGATCTCGACCTCAGGACTTTGTGAGGAAATGAACATCGTGGCAAATACATTTTTTCTGATCTCATGATGCGAAAGATAAAATGTGGTGATCCTTATATGGGACATTCCTTCTGAAATCTGAATGCTTGGTCAAATTAACTGAACATCTATCCTGCCCCTGGTTAAAAAAGGTTTTTTTTGAACGGAAAAGAAACTCCTACTTCGAAGGCTCAAAGGGGTTAACGGGGGTCTAACTCCCTTATATCTCCGTTGTTTGGGGATTGAAACAATGCATGTACATCGTCAACGAGGTTCTACTCAAAAGCATACCACTACAGTCATCATTTTTAGCTAAAATCCTTCCTCCAAACTCTTGGCTAAGCAAAAGAATTGGCACAATTGGTATCAAAATGCCTGAAAAATCGATTACAGAGTGATACTGGATGGATTAAGTAAAATGAAACAATTTCTTCAAGGCAAAATTATTCAATGCATCAAGACAAACATTCGGCTATAAACAAAATCCTATATGCAGACAATGCTAAAACAATCAATCAAGATAACACATGAAAGTACAGCAAAGAAACGTAATAAAAGCCATTATGGGGAAGAAATATCTCCAACTAGGTTTGCCGATCTCACTGACCTGCCATAATCTTGATATTACCCTGACCCATGACCTTTACCAACAACATGGAGTTGTGAAACAAATTGGCAAGGCATCCGTCAAAAAAGTGAATGAGAATCCTATCAAACAGAGAAACAAACATGCCCCTTGCACAGTAGTAGTTGTGTTTGTTATCCGCATTTCAAGCGATCAACTAGCCATGACTTAGATTACCATTTCCGTGTAAGGCCCACGAAGTTTATATGCACATGCTTATCAAAATATTGGACGTTTTTGCAAACAAAATAGTAAAAAAAGAGAGAAAAGAAATGTATACGTATACTTGAAAGAAGATATTCTATTGATTTTGAGAAATCAGCCTGTGAAAAAGGCATTTACATTAGTAATTACAAAATCAAAGCAAACAAGTGTTTACAAATGGCAATGTGAATGTGAATATCCATCAAGTCCCAACTCTGCTATGACTCTTATGACTCTTACGCTTCTATCTTCCTGCTTTCAAACAGATCATTCTTGGATTAGCTTCGAGCTTATGCCAGGTGACGGAGTGGAGGGAAGAAACAAAGGATTTCGTGCTGAGCGTAGTCATTTGCTTTAAGTCCCTAACTTTTTCCTGAATCTCCCTTTCGGGTTTTCGATTCACCAGGACACCCTTTTTTGCCTAAACCGCCCTTTCGGGTTTTCAGTTTAGCAGGTTTTTTTATTATTTTTTTTATGCAAAGTATTTTTTAACTACGTCAGCATTCACAGGGAGGGGGGAGTACTCTCCATCCATAGTTGTGAGCATCATCGCTCCTCCAGAGAAAACTTTTCTGACCACGAAAGGACCTTCATAAGTCAGAGCCCACTTTCCCCTAAGATCTCCCTGGGGGAGAATTATCCTTTTTAGCACAAGGTCACCTGGCTTGTATTACTGAGGCCGTACCCTCTTATCAAAAGCTTTCCTCATCCTTTGTTGATATACCTGACCATGACATACAACCGTCAACCTCTTCTCGTCAATAAGTTCCAACTGATCCAGCTGATTCTGTACCCATTCACTTTCATCCAGCTCAACATCCCTCATGATCCTAAGAGAAGGAATCTCGACTTCTACCGGCAATACTGCTTCCATGCCGTAAACCAATGAAAATGGGGTTGCCCCAGTCGAAGTACGCACAGTGGTGCGATAACCATGCAAAGCGAAAGGCAACATCTCATGCCAATCTTTATAGGTTACCACCATCTTCTGTACGATCTGTTTAATATTCTTATTGGCCGCTTCGACAGCACCGTTCATCTTTGGTTGATATGGGGAAGAGTTATGATGCTTGATTTTGAAGGACTCACAAAGCTCTTTCATCATTTTGTTTTTCAAATTAGACCCATTATCGGTAATGATCTTTTCAGGCACTCCGTAGCGACAAATAATATTGTGCTTAATGAACTGAGTTACCGCCTGCTTGGTGACATTGGCATATGATGCAGCTTCGACCCATTTTGTAAAGTAATCAATGGCAACCAGAATGAAACGGTGCCCGTTGGATTCAGTCGGTTCAATTTTGCCGATCATATCAATTCCCCATATCGCAAACGGCCAAGGGGAAATCAAGACATTCAAAGGTACTGGCGACACATGCACTTTATCATCATTGACTTGACATTTGTGGCAAACCCGTGCATGATTGTAATAGTTAGTCTCCATGGTGGACCAATAATAACCTGCTCGCAAAATCTTTTTGGCCATGGTATGCCCACTGGAATGGGTCCCGAAATCACCTTCGTGTATCTCTTCAATGATTCTAGCTGCTTCTTTCTTGTCAACACATCTGAGCAGTAAACCTTCATGATGCCTTCTATACAACACACCACCATTGAGAAAGAACTTGGCTGAAAATCTTCTCAAGAACTTCTTATCTGTGACAGATGCCTCTTCAGGATACTCTCGTGTTTCAAGATATCGTTTACCATCATAAAACCAAGGATTACCATCTGATTCTAAACTAGCCTCGAAACAGAAAGCTGGCTCACTCAAACTTCTGATGGTAATGGAAGGTGCCTCATTAGCCCACTTAACCTTGAACATGGAGGACAAAGTTGCCAGTGCATCAGCTAGATTGTTTTCTTCTTTGGGAATGTGCTCAAACGTGATCTCTTCGAAGTACGAAATCAGTTTCATAACATGTTCACGATAGGGAATCAGGTTCTGATGGCGAGTCTCCCAATCTCCATTAGTCTGGCTGATAACAAGATTGGAATCCCCGTAAACTTTCAAAAATTTGATGCGCAGGTCGATCGCTGCTTCAATGCCATAAATGCAAGCCTCATATTCGGCCATGTTGTTAGTGCAATAGAAACAAATACGAGACATAAAAGGAATGTGGTATCCCTCAGGGGAAGTGATAATAGCTCCGACACCGTTTCCCATTGTGATACGGTGGAAGAACTGACTTGAGGTTTTGTGTTTGTGTTCTCAAATGTTACGGTTAGCAAGAGTCGCCACCGACTTTTCTTTTATCCAAAAGGAAAGGTAAAAAAGAACAGGAAAGACCTTTGAGATTGTTTTTGGGTTCGGGGGGTAGATTATGAAAAGGGAAGGTGCTAGAACCCTTTTCATCCATGGTTTTCCATGGGCTCTTAGTTACTTGTTTTAGATCACTTGCTTTGCTTTTTCAATTGTTTGAAATGGTGCTTTGTGTGGTTTTGAAAGTATTTTGAAAAGAAGCCTTTGTTTAGGCGATCTTTTTAATGATTCTTATTTGTAAGAATGTATACAAAGATGTTTGTCTTTTGAAAAATGTTTCAATGTTTTGAAAGTTGTTTGAAAATTGTTTTAAAAATGTGTGTGTGTTTGTTTGAAAATAGCAAGGATTGTTTTTGAAATGATCAAGTAACTAGAAGCTTATCTACCTACTCAAAAGTCTTTCTTGTACATTTTTATTCCTTTGACATTGTTGACCTACTATTGTTTTTGTAGACAACCCTATCTTTGGATGTTAAACGGGACGGACGTGGGTCATCGTATGACCATGATAGCAATGGTGCCAAGTATCTTAGCTTGTTTGAGGGACCAAGATCATTTGTTTTTAGGCAACTTGTGATACCGTCATCGAGGGACTATGATCTTTTGTTTTGTTTGATTTTGCCAAGATACCTAGCATGCATACCATGGTCATGTTTTAAGGCAACCAAGTGGGTGAAACCCTAGAGGTGCTCGTGTGCAATGTGTTGTCATTTTCCATGCATTTGTTTGTCTTGTATTAGGTCATGCTATTTGTTTGATTTTTGTCTTATCATACAAACCCTAGTTTTTACTAAACATGCATATAATGCGATAAATTGCGTAAAGTAAATCTAAACTATTACAACAATATTATGGGAGGGGGGATACAAGTTTTGAATGGGGGATATTGCTCAAAATAAAACCCTAATTTACTATGACAACCCAATTGAATTTATTGTACAAATAAATAAATAAACAAGTATTTAAATATGCAATAAAATGTAAATATGCAAAAATGTTTTTTGTATTTGTTTTATGCATGTAAAAATAAATTATTTAAGTCCTAAAAATAAGAAAAAAAATAATGTTATCATTTTTGAAGGGGAAACCCTAGTTTTGTTTTAAAAGAAAATATTGTTTTCTAATTATTTATCTGTCCATTTTTGTTTAAGAAAAATAATAATAATATTATGTACAAATGTTTAAAAAATAAAATATGTATGAAAATAATTATTTTTATGTGAAAAAATAATAAAATAAAATGTATAATATTTTCAAATTATTTACAAGTTTTATTTAAGAAAATAAAGTATATAATCTTAATAAACCATTTATTATGCAAAAAAAAAAATATATATAATAAAATGCAAAAAATAAAGAAAATATTTTTGGGATTTTTTAATGTTCAGAAAAAAAATAATAAAGTCAAAATATAAAAATAAAAAGAAAATATGAAAAAAAAAAAAAACAAAATATGAATCAAGGGGTGCAGTAGTAAAATGGGGGGTGTGAAAAGTCAGAAATGCAAGGCCCAAGCGCGTCAGGCCCAGACAACTTCGTCCCTGACCTCTGTCGCTCCAAACACGCGCGTTCTTCTTCAAATCCTGTTCTTGCTCATGCTTGCATGAAATCAAAAACTTACAACATGAAACTTATAGCATTTTTAATCACGATTCCAACCATATCCATTTTGTGACCTAACTCTCAAAGGACAGAGAGATTTTTAATGGCCCTAATTTCTGACCTAGTTTTTTCATGAACTTCAACAATCAAATACTCTTAACTTAGTTAATATAAATGGAAATTATGCATATGTACAGCTTAAGCAAGTTAAAGAGTACATTTTTGCTTCACAAATTGTGACCTAAGGATGCCTAAATAGAGAGATAGAAACTTGACAAATACCTTGTTCAGTTGAGTTTGGATATGGCAATGTAGGAACTTTGAGTGAGGCCTGAAGTTCTTGTGAGCTTCCTTGAAGTTCTCTCAAGCTTCTCAAATGCTCATCTTGCCTTGAAGTTGCCTGAAACTCTTTGTAGAAGTCATCCTGCAAACTCCAAAAATGAAAATGGTGAAGCTTGAAACAAGGGTTACAGTTGCAAGACAAAGTCCTGTATAGTTTAGGTAGGAGGTAAGGAATGTGTTTGAAGCCTTGAAACAAAAAAGACACGAGCAAACTTCAAGTTGGCAAGTGATTTGTAGAGACTGCCCTGTTTGGGCAGAAAATGGTGTTTTTTGTGTTTGAGGGTGTTTGAGGTGTTATGAATTCGTGTCTTAGGCTTGTTACAATGTTCTCAAGTTGTTTGAAATGATACCAAGGCTTGCCTTTATCAGATGGATCAGTTGTATTGACTTTTGCAAGTTTCTTGCTTTTGAAGAAAAGTTTGAAGTGTCAATACCAAAGCTTATACTTGCTAGCTCATGGACTGCATAGAGTTGGTACCAATTGCCTGATAACTGTGGATCTTGTTTGCATTAAAAGATTAGGTCCATGGCTCAAGATATGAAAAGTTGGAAAAAAGCAAGCTTTATGAAAATGTTATTGAGAACTTTATCCCATAAATGGATTAATTCTTTGTACAAAGCTCCATAGGTCAGAATAAAGCCAATATCCAATGTGTTAGAATTCAATTTTGGAGTGTATAATGGATTAGGACCTGTAATACCAAGTTCAAGCATGTTTGAAACTGATTTGCAACTTGTAACATTGTGAAAATGCCTTGCACAAAAGTGATAAATTGCCATTTTCATTTCTTCGATTCTCCCTAACCATAAATCATTTTGGAGAGTTCTTAGACATTTTGGAAAGCTTGTAACATGCTCTAAAATCCATATTTGAAATGCATTTTAAGATTCCTCTTGTAACTAGGTGAAAAATGTCCATGAAGTTAGGTCAAAAACCTGCCTAAATTACGACAATTTTTCACTAAATCATAACTTGAGATCCAAGCATCTTTTGGGAAAACTTTGTGAATAAAAGTTGTATATTTCATGGAGGACTACAACTCTCATGTTGGAATTTTTCTTTAAATCCAATTGCATCATGGTGAAAACATTGTGGAAAGTTGGGAAAAAATAAGAAATTTTCATAACTTAGAAAAATTCTAAGTTATGAAAAATTTCAAATTAAAACCCTAATTTGAAAAATTAGGTTTCTTGGTCAACAAGTTTCACATTTTGACATATCTTGATGAATTATGACCCTTGGCACTTGATTTTGACCAAAAAGTCAAAGTTTGACTTTTCAGTGTACAATTGACTTTTGATCAGTTGATTGCAAAATTCATCTGTCAATCCTATGCATTTGAGATCTTTTGAACTATGTGATTAGGTAAATATGATGCCATTGAGTCCTTGAAAACATGTTTGAACCCAATTGATCATTGGCTAGGTTAAAAATCAGAAATTGCCCTTTCTCAGTCAAAACCCTAATTTTGACCATTTTGCCCTTTTGATGATCTGATCAAATTTCTTGAGGAGTTGTGATCCAAACTTGATCAAATGGTACATAGGAGCCTAGAATGTTGTTGTGAATCAAAAATTATGGAGTTTGACTGTAAATTGGCCATGGTTGACTTTTTCCCCAATACAGTTGATTTTTAGGTCAACTGTCCAATTGATTGGGCAAAAATGTGATTCAAGGCTGGAAAATTGGTATGAGCAATCTTAGGGGTCCAAGATGGTGTATGAAAGTCACATTAAGAAATAATGGTCCAAAAATCCTTGTGCAAACTCAAACCCTAATTTCAGGTCATCAGTGAAAGAGGAGGTCTTGAGCTGGGCAAACCCTAATCCTGTCTGGAGTCCAAGGAGTCTTGTGAGGAAAATCTTGATAATATGAGAGGGCAAATTTTGGGGTACAATAGCTGCCCCTGTTCAATCTTCTTGAACCTGAAGAGTTAGATTGGCGAGTTTGTCGTTCGTGACTCGAAGGTAAAAGATGATTGGACATTAGAGTGCCCGTAAATTTGCACTCGTCAAAATGTAGTTGAGGGAATGGGCTTAAAGATTCCATTTGGAGATGTGATAGAATCTTGTTGGATATGGGCTTAAAGATGCCATCCAAGAGTGTTTGTTGAATTGTATATTGTAAGTCAAAAGAATAAGTATCAGAATGGTATCCGCGTCTGGAACGTATCTGAACTGTATCTGGGGACTGAATCTGAATGAGAAATGGAATAACATCCGTATCTGGAGCGTATCCAAACTGTATTTGAATGTTGAATCTGAATAAGAAATAGAATAAAATCCGTGTCTGGAGCGTCTCTGAGCTGGGGAAAATCAGAATAGGTGACAGAATGGCAACCGTGTTTGGTGGGTATCTGGACTGGAGTCTGAAGTTTGAATCTGAATGAGTGACATAATGGCTTCCGTATCTGGAGTGTATTTGTACTGTATCTGAATCGGAAAACTGAATAAGGGCCAGAATAGCATTCGCGTCTGGAGCGTATCTGAACTAGAATCTGAGTAAGTGACAGAATGACTTCCGTGTTTGGAGTGTATCTAAACTTGAAATTGATAGTTGAATCTGAATGAGAAATAGAATGGCTTCCGTGTCTGGAGCGTATCTAATTTGTATCTGATAGTTGAAATCTGAATAAGTATCAGGATGGCATCCGCATCTGGAGCGTATCTGAACTGTATCTGAAATCTGAATCTGAATGAGCATCATAATGACTTCCTTGTCTGGAGTGTATCTGTACTATATCATGATTGTATACCGTTAATGGTAACTTGTTAATCTTATCCTGAAAAGGGTAAAATGTTAGCTGAAACACAAAGTTATGTTGCATGATGCAATATATGTGTTTTATCAATGTTTATGATATATGGATATAATGTATGTGCATGTAAGCTGATTTGCTGTCTTGCTGAGGAAAATAAATCCTTGACGGATGGGGATAATAAAATCCTTAACTGTTGTCGGGGAAAATAAATCCTTGACCCTGCTGGAGATTCAAAATCTTGGATGACCGTTGGAGATTAAAATCCTTGATAACTTCTGTGGGGATGTGAGAATCCTTCATGTCTTGAAGTTGGAGTATTGACAAAATCTGTTGTGAGTATAATGCCAAACTGCTTGAGAAATCTGCTTGGGAAATCCAGAGAACTTTGAAGACTTCTACTGGGGGTTATACAAAGGAAATCCTTACTCGGCTGGGGAATAGGGAGAACTCTGATGACTTCTGCGGGGAATTAAGAATGAGAATCTTCATTCTGTTGAGGGGGTAATGAAAACCTTGACGACTTCATGCTAGGGAGTAATGAAGACTCTAGAAACTTCACTGGGGAATCAAGAATGAGAATCTTCATTCTGTTGGGGAGTAAAAACTCTGTGGGGAAGAAGGCTTACTGCTGGAGAGTAAGTTCGGGAGTTTTTGGTCGTCTGCCACTTTACTGGGGAATTATCCTTGGTTGGGGAGAGATAAAAGTTAACTGTTATCTGGTTGATTTCCAGGCTCTAAGATAACTTGCTGGGGAAATTGGATGGTTTCCGTTGGGGATTAGAAGTCTTGAATTGACTGGGGAAGAAGGTTTCAGCTCTGTTGGGGATCTGAAACTCAAAGTTTTGGCTCCGCTGGGGATTGGGAGTTTGAAGTTTTAACTCTGGTGGGGAATTGAGGGTTTGAAATTTAGCTCCGCTGGGGATCTAGATGATGTACTGCAGGGATTGCTCCTGGAATAGTCTAAAGACGTTTCCCTATCCTTTCAGTCTGTCAGTAATTGTTCTTTTCCATCCTGTTTATTTGTAAACAATAATTATGTTCAAATGCATATGTTCATCAATGAATCATTGGACGTTTATCCAAATAAAAACACAAGTGTAAAAGAAAAAGACAAATAGTTTTTTCACTTTGAAAGAGTTTGTATGTGAAGATATTGTCCTTAAAGTGATCCGACGAGACATAGTCATACGCTTTAATTCCCTAACTTTTGCCTGGACCGCCCTTTCGGGTTTTAAATCCACCGGGAAACCCTTTTTTGCCCAAGTCGCCCTTTCGGGTTTTCAACTTGCCGGGTGTACAGATTTTTTTATTTATCCCTAATTTTTGCCTGAACCGCCCTTTCGGGTTTTCGATTCACCGGGATGCCCTTTTTTTTGCCTAGGTGTGTCAACCTAGCAGGTCATTTATGCGTAGTATCTTTTGACTATGTCTGCGTTCGCAGGGTGCGGAAGGTCATCGTTGTCCATGGTGGTTAATATCATCGCCCCACCAGAAAAGATATTTTTGATCACAAATGGTCCTTCGTAGGTAGGAGTCCATTTGCCCCTGGGATCACTTTGCGGAAAGATGATGCGCTTGATTACCAGATCCCCAACTTGATATGTCTGGCGTCTGACTTTCTTATTGAAATCCTTGATCATCCGTTTTTGATACGTTTGACCATGGCAAACAGCAGTAAGTCTCTTTTCGTCAATCAAGTTTAACTGATCAAGCCGGGTCTGAATCCCATTGTTTTCACTCAAACCAGCATCTTTCATGATTCTCAAGGAGGGAATCTGAACCTCGATAGGTAAAACAACTTCCATGCCATAAACCAAAGAATAAGGTGATGCCCCAGTTGATGTGCGTGCCGTGGTACGGTACCCGTGAAGAGCAAACAATAACATCTCATGCCAGTCATTGTAGGTGATTGTCATCTTTTGTATGATCTTCTTGTTATTTTTGTTCGCAGCCTCAACTGCACCATTCATCTTGGGCCGGTAGGGAGACGAATTGTGATGTTGAATTTTGAACTGCTCGCACAAGGCGGTGATCATAGTATTGTTAAGGTTTGTACCGTTGTCGTTGATGATCCTTTCGGGGATACCGTACCGGCAAATAAATTCTTCTTGACGAAGCGGGCAACAACATTCTTTGTAACGAATGCGAAGGAGGCTGCTTCGACCCACTTGGTGAAGTAGTCAATGGCCACCAGAATGAAACGGTGTCCATTGGATGCTGTAGGCTTGATCTCTCTAATCATGTCGATTCCCCACATAGAGAATGTCCAAGGAGCTCTTAGGACATTTAGAGGAACAGGAGGTACGTGCACCTTGTCTGCATAGATTTGACATTTGTGACAAGTGCGGGAGTGTTGATAGCAGTCAGCTTCCATGGTAGACCAGTAGTAGCCTTCCCGTAGAATCTTCTTAGCCATCGTATGCCCGCTAGAGTGAGTGCCAAAGGTGCCTTCATGCAATTCAGATATGATCTTTTCAGCTTCAGCTTTTCCCACACAATGAAGCAGAATAGAATCATGATTGTGCTTGTATAGAATGCCAATACTCAAGAAGAACTTTGTCGAGAATCTCCTTAAGAACTGTTTGTCATTGACTGAAGCTCCTTCAGGGTATTTTTGTGCCTCGAGATACCTTTTGACTTCATGAAACCATGGCTGGTCCACTACTTCTTCGGTATTAATCTCGTGACAATATGTTGGTTCGTCCATCCGTTCAATGGTAATTTGGGGAGCCTCATTATCCCAGTTAAGTTTAAACATGGATGACATTGTAGCTAGAGCATCTGCTAGCTGATTTTCTTCTCGCGGGAAGTGCTCGAAGGTAATCTGCTCGAAATATGGTAACAATGTCAAGACATGTTCTTTGTAAGGGATGAGGTTTGGATGCTTAGTATCCTACTCTCCTTTGATCTGACTGATGACCAAAGCTGAGTCCCCAAACACAATCAAAGATTTGATTCCCAAGTCTATGGCAGCCTTGAGTCCAAAGATACAAGCTTCATACTCTTCCATGTTGTTCGTACAACTGAAGCAAAGTCTAGCAGTGAAAGGTGTATGGAAACCTTCTGGGGAGATGAGTACCGCGCCGATACCGTTTCCAAGTGCATTGGAGGCCCCATCAAAGTACAGGGTCCATCGGGATCCTTGTTCAGGTCCGTCATATGGTCTGAAGTCTTCAATGTTGTCCAATGTCATGATGTCTTCGTCAGGGAAGTTGAACCTCATGGATTGGTAATCTTTGACAACTTGATGAGCCATATGGTCAGCTAGCACACTCCCCTTTATTGCTTTTTGGGTCGTGTAATGTATGTCGTATTCTGTTAGGATCATCTGCCATCTAGCTATTCTTCCAGACAAAGAAGGCTTCTCAAAGATGTACTTGATCGGATCCATCTTAGATATCAGCAAAGTGGTATGAGTCAACATATACTGCCTTAGCCGGCGAGCAGCCCATACCAAAGCGTAGCAAGTTTTCTCGAGTAGTGAGTATCGGGTCTCACAGTCGGTAAACTTTTTGCTAAGGTAATAAATGGCATGCTCTTTTCGGCCAAACTCGTCATGTTGGCCCAGTACGCACCACATTGAATTCTCTAGGACGGTCAGATACATGATTAGTGGTCTTCCCTCGACGGGCGGCATCAAGATATGAGGTTCTAGCAAATACTCCTTGATTTTATCGAAAGCAATTTGATAGTCATCATTCCATTTAACTACCCGATCTTTCTTCAACAGGTTGAAGATTGGCTCACAGGTAGATGTTAGGTGAGAAATGAACCTTGCAATGTAGTTTAGGCGTCCCAAGAAACCTCTGACCTCCTTCTCAGTGCGAGGAGCAGGCATTTCTTGTATAGCTTTGACTTTGGAAGGATCAACCTTGATGCCTTTGTTTCTAAAAATGAAACCTAAGAGTTTACCGGACCGGACTCTGAATGTACACTTGTTTGGATTCGGTCTGAGCTTGTACTCCTTCAACCTGACAAACAACTTTTGTAAGTGATCAAGGTGTTCTTCTTCAGTTTGTGATCGGGATATCATGTCATCTACGTAGACCTATATCTCATGATGTATCATGTCATGAAACAAAGCTACCATGGCGCGTTGATAGGTTGCCCAGCATTCTTCAGTCCGAATGGCATCACTTTGTAGCAGAACGTACCCCACTGTGTAACAAAAGTGGTTTTCTCCATGTCCTCAGGGGCCATTTTGATCTGGTTATAGCCTGAGAATCCGTCCATGAAAGAAAAATACTTTGTGCTGAGCTGTGTTGTCAACTAGGATGTCAATGTACGGAAGTGGAAAGTCATCTTTAGGGCTGGCCCTGTTTAAGTCTCTGTAATCCATGCACATTCTGACTTTGCCGTCCTTCTTAGGCACGGGCACAATGTTAGCAACCCATTGTGGATAGGAAGTAACAACCAGAAATCTAGCATTGAACTGCTTCATAACTTCTGCTTTGATCTTCTCGGACATGTCAGGTCTCATGCGGCGAACCTTTTGTTTCACTGGTGCACAGTCTTCTCTTGTGGGTAGACGGTGTACCACAATGTCTGTATCAAGCCCCGACATGTCTTCGTATGACCAGGCAAAGATCTCCACATAATCATGTAGTAGCTGAATTAGGCGCTCCTTGACACTCGGCTCAAGATTGGCACCTATCTTGATTTCCTTTTTGTCATCCTTAGTTCCCAAGTTGATTGTATCCAACTTCTCTTCATAAGGATGAATTTCTCTTTCCTCTTATTGTAGAAGTCTGGCCAATTCCCCTGGCACCTCACAATCTTCCTCACCTTCGTATTCGGCTTGGTTGATCAGATCTTCAGAGTCACTGAAGGCTATAGCAGTATCGTTACCCATGGGTTCCGGAATGGAAGGGTACCTGAATTTATGAGTGTGGGTGTGTGTAAGGGATAGCCATCTTAAAAAAACAAAATGTAAAAGAAAGACAATGAGAAAAAAGTGTTTAAATATGAAAGCGTCCATGATTCATTAAAATGACATATGAAAATGAAATAAGAACCCTTACAAATGGACCTATGTGCCTCGGGTAAGACACATGGTTGAAAAAGTATGAATTGTTTGTGAATTATTACAGTCCAACAGAAATGGAAAAGATAAATTACTGATTTATGAAAGTAATTGGAACAAGGTCTTTTGCTTCCCAGTTGCATAATCCTCCGTCAACAGTAGGGAAAATCCAGTCTTCCAAGTTGCCCTGTTCTTCACTATCCTCTAACGCATTAACCCCTTGGTGGATGATTTTCACAGGTGGCCCTCTGGCACGGGAGCGGCGCACAGCCTTCTGACTAGTCGAAGTAAACCCTAAGCCGAATTTGTCTGTTTTGAAAGGAAAGTCTGGAAGCTGCCCCCAGATTGTGCTTCCGCCTTCTTCCACCACTGCCCTAGCATCCCTGAGAGATGACATCCGAGGCGGAGGTCTGGTAACTGTGGGTACAGAGGACACTGTCTTGGTTGCCGCTATCTCCTCAGAGAACTCTTCGAAGTGTTGGAAAGGGGTCTCTATGAATTCGCCATCCAATTCTACATAACAGAAAGAATTAAGATGACTGATCATGTATTCCTCTTCTCCATGAACAATTATGATTTTCCCCTGGACAGGGTACTTGAGCATTTGATGCAGAGTGGAAGTGACATCTCCAGCATAGTGAATCCAAGGTCTTCCCAACAGGAAAGAATAGGAAGGACGGATGTCCATCACGTAAAATGTTGAATTGAACATCTGGGTACCCACCTTGATCGGGATGTCCACCTCTCCATGAACCATCCTCTTGGAACCATCAAAGGCTATTATATTGCTGGGTTTCAGGGTTAAGCCTTCATAATCTAGTCTATCCAAGGCTTTCTTCGGTAAGACATTTAAAGACGACCCAGTATCATCCAAAAAATGAGCTAGGGTGGTTCCCCTATACTCCACCGAGACATGTAGCGCGTCATTATGTTTTCTCCCCTTGGAGGTCAAGTCTGCATCGGAGAATCTCAGGCCATTGTCAGCTGTTAAACTGGCCACACATTCCTGGAATTGATCAGTGGAGGTTTCTTGTGGCACGTGGGCCGTCTTCAAAAACTTGACCAAAGCTTTAGCATGTGCCTCAGAGCACAACAACAGGGCTAACATAGAGATTTTTGAGGGGGTCTGCCCCAGTTGTTCAACAACATTATAATCACTTTTCTTAATAATCCTCAGAATCTCTTCCATCTCTTTCTGGGATGTTTCAGGAATGACTAATGACTGAGCCTTCGTCAAGACAGGATCCTCTTGAACATTCTTTCCTTTTTTCTCAGCATAGGAAACAGGGATGGGAATTGTATTGTTATTGTTGGAGGGTACACTTGTAGGTACAATCACAGGGGTAATCTTCAGGATGGCCGCGGGTCCAAAGACTGCTGTTGGAGGAGCAATCTCTGGAGAAAAGATTCTCCCACTGCGAGTAATTTTGCTTGTTCCGGCAATGTTACTGATGTCGGGATTATCTTCCTTAGAGCTTTCTTCTTCAATGGTGTCTTCAATCTGTTTGACACCATGGTAGTAGATTTCTCCACCATAGTTCCATGGTACCATTTTATCGGTTTTGTAAGGGGTTGGCCCTGGCATTGTCATCTTCAACGGAGTAGTCATAGGAGCAGATGTAATCCTAACGGGTTTTTTAGGAACCCTGGAAGGATTGGCGTATATGGTTCTTATTGAAACTTATGGAACTGGAATGGGTGAGACAGGAGCTTTCTCAAACAAAATTTCCTTGTTATCAATCAGTTGTTGGATTCCTTCCTTCAATAGAGGACAGTCGAATGGGGAGGACAGGCAAGCATGGCAATCTTGGTCACAACCTGGGAACACCCCAGCCTTCAACAGATTCATCTTGATGGTTAGGAGAGGAGTTAACAATTCATCCACAGTAAAAACAAATAGGTCTTCTTCCACAACATTGGCATTGTGCCCATGCCTAGGCATCGGTGCGGAGATAACATTCGGCTTTTCAGGAGCTTCAAATTCAACTTCCTTAGCGTCAATTAGATCTTGAATCTTATTCTTCAAGGCCCAACAATTGTTGGTGTCGTACCCTGGACTTTCTGAGTGGTACGCGCATCTGGCGTTGGGATGGTAGTATGGAGAAGCAGTGTTAGGATTTTTAGGGGCCTCCTTTAACATGGCCAGGTTCAACTTCAAGAGATGGGGTAAGACTTGAGCAGGAGTCATGTTTATCTTGTTGAATTGCCTTACAGGCCTTTCCACCCTTTGCTGGTTATTCCTCGACTGATCATTTCTCGGCTGGTTGTTTCTCGGTTGGTCTGACGCAGACTTTTGAATCATGACGGCCCCCACTATTGGATGTCTTTCGGTTCTTCCCTGATTTCTATGGGCATAGACAGCAGGCACTTCCTTCTTTCAAGTGAAGGGCTTTTTTACAACAGCAGAGGCAGACACGTCTTTCTGAATTTTCCCGCTTCTAATACCAGCTTCCACCCTTTCGTCAGTTAAAATCAACTTAGTGAAACCTGCAGAAGAGCTCCCTATCAGGTGATTAAAGAAAGGACTTGACAGAGTCCCCAAGAACATGTCCACTAGCTCTCTTTCAGATAAAGGTGGCTGCACCCTTCCGACCAAATCCCTCCATTTTTGGGCGTAGTCTTTGAAACGCTCATTGGTAGCCATAGCCATACTCTGTAGCTGAGTACGGGTTGGCGCCAAGTCAGCATTATATTGATACTGTTTATAGAATGCGGCAGCCAAATCTTCCCAATTATGCACATCAGACCTCTCCAACTGGTAGAACCAATCCAGCTGCATCCCCGATAAACTGTCCTGGAAAAAGTGGACCCATAGGTCTTTGTCAGAAGAATGTGGTTGAATTTTCCTGACATAAGATCGTAGGTGCATCTTGGGACAAGGCACCCCATCGTACTTAGAAAACAGAGGTACTTTAAACTTAGGATGGATTACAATTCCAGAAACCAACCCTAACTCCTAAAAATCCAGCCCAGGTACTCTTTTCACCTCCATGGCAGCGAGACGTTCTTCCAAGTTCTTGTATTTGTCATCGGCCGGAGGATACTGCTGTTCAGAATAGTCCTCATCTTCCTCTTCCTCTGCTTCAGAATCAGATTGCACTGCCGTTCCTTTACCTTTTCCTTCCCCCTCTTCAGATGTTGATGGGAATTCCAAAGTCCGTCTGGCTTGTCCTTCAAACCTTCTGCCCAAGATAGCCACACCAACTCTTTTCTTCTTCTTTTTCTCTTTTTCCTTCTCTAGCAGAGTCTTGAGCTCCTCTTTCCCCTTAGCCAAGGTCAAGAGTAACTGTTGAAATTGTGAATTCTGAGCTTGCAGATCTTTGACCGTTTGTTCAATGTCCATCTTGCTGAAATAAATAGCAGAGAGATGAGGAAACTTGGTGTGAAGACCTGTTTATGCATATGATGAATGATATGTATTCATGTAATGCATTCAAGGATTCATAAATTCAAATTTGTTTTAAACAAAAAAGAAACACACGTCATATTAATAAGATAGAATTTGTTAGTACATAAATGCCCCATGGACAAAATAATACAAAATTCTAAGGTAAAAAGACGTTGCGCATCCTCTTTGGTGCAATGTATGTGTTGAGAGTCTGCTCTTCGTGAAGTTGACGAGTGAGTTCCAAAACCTTCTTCTCGCTTGCGTAGAATTGGGCTTCGAAAGTATCACGCTCTCCCTTGAGCTGTATCCAACTCCTTTGTAGATCTTCGAGTGATGTTGGCATGTCAGGATATAGGAGGGTGTATGGAACCTCTCCTTCCATAACAGGCTCTATAATCACAGGGAGAATCTAGGGGTAAGGCATCATAATACTTTGGGCGCGGGTTCGTACCCACTTGAGGTAAGGCTCAAGAGGGATGGAATTCTTGTGTCCCAGAGTCTTACTGTCCACCTTGTTGGGCATTCTCCAAGCTCGGATGAACCTTTGTCGGAGTCCTTGATTGTCATTGTTGAAGTCGAAAACCAAACCTTGAATTAACATGTCATGTGGGCCATCCCTTTGGGCATACCCAAACTATCTCAGAGCCAAGCAAGGGTTGTAGGTGATGCCTCCCCTAATGCCAAGTAGAGGGACATTAGGGAATTCCCCACAACGGTCAATGATAATAACATTCTCTTTTGATCGAGAACACCAATGAATGTCTGAATGTGTAAGGGTCATTAACCATTGTGACCACCTCAGACTTTGCTCATTCTTCAAAACTAATTAGGGAAGATGAGAAATAAACCATCTTTCCAGTAGAGGAGTTCAACACATGAGAACACCTCTTTTCCTCATTGTACGAGTGTGAAAAGAGTGGAGGATATCCCCAAGAAATGTAGGCACTGGGTTGCGAGTCATGAAGATTTTGACAACACTCACATCTATGAGTTGATCAAGGTTAGGGAACAAGACCATCCCATATATGAGAAGAGCTACAATCTCCTCAAAAGCTTGTAAGTCCAATGAATTCCAGCAACTTTGGGCCTTCTCAAACAAAAACTTTGATAAGAAGCCTTTGACACCACTTCTAGTTTCCCAATGTGTTGTGACATAAGAGGAGTGCAAGTGTAAGGCTTGAGCAATCTCTTCTGGCTTTGGATCTCTTTCCATACCATTGAAGGGTAGTTGATTGAGAATAGGAATCCTCAGGAGTTGAGAAAATTCCTCCAAAGTAGGCACAAGTTGGTAGTCAGGAAATGTAAAGCAATCATACAAAGGGTCAAAGAACTGGAAGAGAACTTTCAGCATATCCTCCTCAGTGTTGGCAGTGACTAAGTTGAGAAGACGACCATGCCTCTCGGTGAATGGAGAATTCTCAGGAATCCTTGAAGCTAGCTCCTTGAGTTGAGGAGGAATTCTTACAAGGTTGATTTGGATAGTTTTCCTGCGAAGTGAATCCATAACCTACAAAACAGGAACAAAGATGAAAATCCAAAATCCTTGAAATGGTTAGTGGATGCATATGATGCTTCATGATGTCCATGATGTTATGCACAAGTATATATGTACAAATAAATCACACAAGTTCCTAGTTTAGGCTTGCATGGGGTTTCATAGGTAAGTACCCTCTTGAAGTTTAGTTGGCTCAACCTATCCTAGAAATAGTAATCGGGTTCTAAGAAGTATCACTGGATTGTTTCCTTGTTCATTGTTTCAATTCAGCCTCTTTACTGGCGACCGAAATATTCCAAGGAACCAACCCTCAATGAGTGTAGTATCGAGTATCTACCAACTTCGAACTGCACCAAAGCCGGTCATCTCACTACATCCTAAAAAGGCCAAGTTGGTCAAGTAAAGGTTCTAAAAGTCCATTAGTGCTTCATGACATCACTCAGCGGCCCCGTATTCTCTTTGATTGACTCAAAGGCTACCGGTACCCATAAATATGTCGCACTAATATAGCTATTGCTTAGACCATGTCGGTATACCCCGCACAGTTTCCACAACGTATTGCTATTTACCTATGAATGTTTCCCAAATCCGGGTAGAGGATTCAAACCCAAACAATAGAACCAAAGTGTAAAGCAAATAATTCAAGCAATATAAGCATGTAAAGGTGATCTAAAACCCTAAGGTAACCCCACTTTTATAATTTTCCCCAGTAGAGTCGCCAGTTCTGTGATGCGGTGGAAGAACTGACTTGAGGTTTTGCGTTTGTGTTCGCAAATGTCGCGGTTAGCAAGAGTCGCCACCGACTTTTCTTTTGTCCAAAAGGAAAGGTAAAAAAGCACAGGAAAGACCATTGAGATTGTTTTTGGGTTCGGGGGGTAGATTATGAAAAGGGAAGGTGCTAGCACCCTTTTCATCCATGGTTTTCCATGGGCTCTTAGTTACTTGTTTTAGATCACTTGCTTTGCTTTTTCAATTGTTTGAAATGGTGCTTTGTATGGTTTTGAAAGTAATTTGAAAAGAGGCCTTTGTTTAGGCGATCTTTATAATGATTCTTGTTTGTAAGAATGTATACAAAGATGTTTGTCTTTTGAAAAATGTTTCAATGTTTTGAAAGTTGTTTGGAAATTGTTTTGAAAATGTGTGTGTGTTTGTTTGAAAATAACAAGGATTGTTTTTGAAATGATCAAGTAACTAGAAGCTTATCTACCTACTCAAAAGTCTTTCTTGTACATTTTTATTCCTTTGACATTGTTGACCTGCTATTGTTTTAGTAGACAACCCTATCTTTGGATGTTAAACGGGACAGGCGTGGGTCATCGTATGACCATAATAGCAATGGTGCCAAGTATCTTAGCTTGTTTGAGGGACCAAGATCATTTGTTTTTAGGAAACTTGTGATAACGTCATCGAGGGACTATGATCTTTTGTTTTGTTTGATTTTGCCAAGATACCTAGCATTCATACCATGGTCATATTTTAAGGCAACCAAGTGGGTGAAACCCTATAGGTGCTTGTGTGCAATGTGTTGTCATTTTTCATGCATTTATTTGTCTTGTATTAGGTCATGCTATTTGTTTGATTTTTGTCTTATCATACAGACCATAGCTTTTACTAAACATGCATATAATGCGATAAATTGCGTAAAGTAAATCTAAACTATTACACAATATTATGGGAGGGGGGATACAAGTTTTGAATGGGGGATATTGCTCAAAATAAAACCCTAATTTACTATTACAACCCAATTGAATTTATTGGACAAATAAATAAATAAACAAGTATTTAAATATGCAATAAAATGTAAATATGCAAAAATGTTTTTTGTATTTGTTTTATGCATGTAAAAATAAATTATTTAAGTCCTAAAAATAAGAAAAAAAATAATGTTATTATTTTTGAAGGGGAAACCCTAGTTTTGTTTTAAAAGAAAATATTGTTTTCTAATTATTTATTTTTCCATTTTTGTTTAAGAAAAATAATAGTAATATTATGTACACATGTTTAAAAAATAAAATATGTATGAAAATAATTATTTTTATGTGAAAAATAATAAAATAAAATGTATAATATTTTCAAATTATTTACAAGTTTTATTTAAGAAAATAAAGTATATAATCTTAATAAACCATTTATTATGCAAAAAAAATATAATAAAAATATAATAAAATACAAAAAATAAAGAAAATATTTTTGGGATTTTTTAATGTTCAGAAAAAAAATAATAAAGTCAAAATATAAAAATTACAAGAAAATATGAAAAAAAAACAAAATATGAATCCCGGGGGTGCAGAAGTAAAATGGGGGGGGGGGTGAAAAGTCAGAAATGCAAGGCCTAAGCACGCCAGGCCCAGACAACTTCGTCCCTGACCTCTGTCTCTCCAAACGTGCATGTTCTTCTTCAAATCCTGTTCTTGCTCATGCTTGCATGAAATCAAAAACTTAAAACATGAAACTTATAGCATTTTTAATCACGATTCCAACCATATCCATTTTGTGACCTAACTCTCAAAGGACAGAGAGAATTTTAATGGCCCTAATTTCTGACCTAATTTTTTCATGAACTTCAACAATCAAATACTCTTAGCTCAGTTAATATAAATGGAAACTATGCATATGTACAACTTAAGCAAGTTAAAGACTACATTTTTTATTCACAAATCGTGACCTAAGGATGCCTAAATAGAGAGATAGAAACTTGACAAATACCTTGTTCAGTTAAGTTTGGATATGGCAATGTAGGAACTTTGAGTGAGGCCTGAAGTTCTTGTGAGCTTCCTTGAAGTTCTCTCAAGCTTCTCCAATGCTCAGCTTGCCTTGAAGTTGCCTGAAACTCCTTGTAGAAATCAACCTGCAAACTCCAAAAATGAAAATGGTGAAGCTTGAAATAGGGGTTACAGTTGCAAGATAAAGGCCTGGATAGTTTAGGTAGGAGGTATGGAATGTGTTTGAAGCCTTGAAACAAAAAATGCACGAGCAAACTTCAAGTTGGCAAGTGATTTGCAGAGACTGCCCTGTTTGGGCAGAAAATGGTGTTTTTTGTGTTTGAGGGTGTTTGAGGTGTTATGAATTCATGTCTTAGGCTTGTTACAATGTTCTGAAGTTGTTTGAAATGATACCAAGGCTTGCCTTTATCAGATGGATCAGTTGTATTGACTTTTGCAAGTTTCTTGCTTTTGAAGAAAAGTTTGAAGTGACAATACCAAAGCTTGTACTTGCTAGCTCATGGATTGCATAGAGTCGGTACCAATTGCCTGATAATTGTGGATCTTGCTTACAACAAAAGATTAGGTCCATGGCTCAAGATATGAAAAGTTGGAAAAAAGCAAGCTTTGTGAAAATGGTACTGAGAACTTTATGCCATAAATGGATTAATTCTTTGTGCAAAGCTCCATAGGTCAGAATAAAGCCAATATCCAATGTGTTAGCATTCAATTTTGGAGTGTAGAAGGTATTAGGACCAGTAATACCAAGTACAAGCATGTTTGAAACTGATTTGCAACTTGTAACATTGTGAAAATGCCTTGCACAAAAGTGATAAATTGCCATTTTCATTTCTTCGATTCTCCCTAACCATAAATGATCTTGGAGAGTTCTTGGACATTTTGGAAAGCTTGTAACATGCTATACAATCCATATTTGAAATGAATTTTGAGATTCCTCTTGGAACTAGGTGAAAAATGTCCATGAAGTTAGGCAAAAAACCTGCCTAAATTAGGGCAAATTTTCACAAAGTTAAAAAGTTCATGGACCTTTATTCACAAAATCATAACTTGAGATCCAAGCATCTTTTGGGAAAACTTTGTGAATCAAAGTTGTAGATTTCATGGAGGACTACAACTCTCATGTTGGAAGTTTTCTTTGAATCCAATTGCATCATGGTGAAAAAGGTTTGGAAAGTTGGGAAAAAATAAGAAATTTTCATAACTTAGAAAAATTCTAAGTTATGAAAAATTTCAAATTAAAACCCTAATTTGCAAAATTAGGTTTCTTGGTCAACAAGTTTCACATTTTGACATATCTTGATGAATTATGACCCTTGGCACTTGATTTTGACCAAAAAGTCAAAGTTTGACTTTTCAGTGTATAGTTGACTTTTGATCAGTTGATTGCAAAATTCATCTGTCAATCCTATGCATTTGAGATATTTTGAACTATGTGATTAGGTAAAGATGATGCCATTGAGTCCTTGAAAACATGTTTGAACCCAATTGATCATTGGCTAGGTTAAAAATCATAAATTGCCCTTTCTCAGTCAAAACCCTAATTTTGACCATTTTGCCCTTTTGATGATCTGATCAAATTTCTTGAGGAGTTGTGATCCAAACTTGATCAAATGGTACATAGGAGCCTATAATGTTGTTGTGAATAAAAAATTATGGAGTTTGACTGTAAATTGGCCACGGTTGACTTATTCCCCAATGCAGCTGATTTTTAGGTCAACTGTCCAATTGACTGTGCAAAAATGTGATTCAAGCCTTGAAAATTGGTATGAGCAATCTTAGGGGTCCAAGATGGTGTATGAAAGTCACATTAAACAATGATGGTCCAAAAATCCTTGTGCAAACTCAAACCCTAATTTCAGGTCATCAGTGCAAGAGGAGGTCTTGAGCTGGGCAAACCCTAATCCTGTCTGGAGTCCAAGGAGTCTTTTGAGGAAAATCTTGATAATATGAGAGGGAAAATTTTGGGGTACAACACCCATGGCATTGGAGGCACCATAAAAAACAAGCGCCCAACGTGATCCCGGCTCGGGTACTTCGTCTGGGTCTGGCATATTACAATCCCGAATATACACAATTTCCTCATCTAGAAAATCAAACTTCATCGGTTCATAATCGTTCATGGGCCGATGAGCAAGATGGTCGGTTAGTACACTACCCTTAATTGCTTTTTGAGTAGTGTATTGGATATCATATTCGGTGAGTATCATCTACCAACGGGCTACCCTGCCTGTAAGAGCTGGCTTCTCAAAAATGTACTTGATTGGATCCATTTTGGATATCAAGTAGGTGGTGTGAGTTAACATGTACTGCCTCAAACGTTTGGCGGCCCAGGAAAGCGCACAACAAGTCTTTTCCAGCAATGAGTACCTCTACTCACATTCCGTAAACTTCTTACTCAAGTAGTAAATAGCCTGCTCTTTCTTCCCTGTCTCGTCATGCTGACTGAGGACACAACCCATTAAGCTCTCCAACACAATTAGATACATGATTAGTGGCCTTCCTTCCACTGGAGACATGAGTATCAGAGGTTCCTACAAATACTCCTTTATTTTGTCAAAGGCCTTATGACAATCCTCATTCCATTTCACTGTCTGACTTTTCTTCAAGAACTTGAACAAAGGCTCACAGGTGGCTGTGAGATGAGAAATAAATCTAGAAATGTAGTTTAACCTCCCCAAGAAACCACGTACTTCCTTCTCTGTCCTTGGCTCAGGCATTTCCTGTATCACTTTTACCTTGGCCGGGTCCACCTCGATACCTTTTTCACTTACAATAAAACCCAACAGCTTGCCGGATCTCACCCCGAAGGTGCACTTATTCGGATTCAACCTCAGCAAGAACTGCCTCAGTCTTTCGAATAATTTTTCCAGATGAACAATATGTTCCTCTTCCGTGTCAGACTTAGCAATCATATCGTCCACATATACCTCAATCTCTTTGTGAATTAAATCATGAAAGAGAGTGACCATGGCGCGCTGATATGTTGCCCCGAAATTTTTCAAACCAAACGGCATCACTTTATAATAGAAAGTTCCCCAAGGCGTGATAAATGTTGTCTTCTCCATATCCTCCGGAGCCATCTTAATTTGATTGTAACCCGAAAAACCATCCATGAACGAAAACACTTTGGAATGAGCAGTATTATCGACCAACACATCAATATGCAGAAGAGGGAAATCATCTTTAGGACTGGCCCTGTTCAAATCCCTATAATCCACGCACATTCTGACCTCACCATCCTTCTTGGTCACAGGCACAATATTTGCAATCCATGACGGATAATTGATGACCTTTAAGAAATCCGCGTCCAACTGCTTCTGGACCTCCTCTTTGATCTTCTTGGACATCTCAGGATGAGTTCTTCGGAGCTTTTGCTTGACAGGAGAACAACCTTCTTTGAGCGGTAGTCGATGCACCACTATGTCTGTATTCAGCCCAAGCATATCCTCATAAGACTAAGCGAAGATATCAGAATACTCACAGAGTAGCTCAATCGATCTGACCTTTATACTTTCTTCGAGATCTGCCCCTATCTTGACTTCTCTTCTTACCTCTTCTGTGCCAATATTCACCACCTCAATTGAATCCTGATTCGGCTGGATAACCTTCTCCCCTTGTTTTAACAATCTTGCTAATTCCTCAGGAAGACCACAATCCTCATATGCTTCTTCTTCAGCTTGATAGATAGGAGTATCAAAGTTATAATGAGCCATAGCAGAGTCATTATCAATATAATCGGTGGTGGAAGTGCATCTACATGAATGACATTTTGGCGTTTTTTAGTGACAGTGTGTGAAAAGAGAAACATTGCCATTAAAAAAAAGAAAAAAAAAGAAATGGAGCAAAATTTTGAATGCAAAATCGTCCTTTATTTCATGATAAACTTTTGAAAATAAACATTGTGGCCCTACACAAATGATTCACCACGCCTTGGGCAGAGCGTAGGATTTATGATATGATAATAAAAGAAAACAAGAAAATTACTCCTCAGCACTTGAAACTTGGATAACATCCACAGAAGTCCAATTGTTGAGTGTCTGGCCTGGAATACTCGGACGAATCCAATCTTCGATATTGTAGCCATCATCCCTATCGTCGCCAACTGCATTGACGTTTCCTTCTTGAGTAGCACAAGGACGGGAAAACTTCACAGGAGTAGATAAACTAGATGCTCTGGGAGTTGCACTCTGCTAACTGGGCTAAAACCAAGACCAAATTTATTAAATTTTGGGGTAACATCTAGCACCTGACCCCAACCTTCAGGGTTTCCATTTTCCACCACATCTCTCGCATCCTTGAGAGAAGACATAACAGTTTCAGGTTTCCTTTTCTGCTTTGGAGGAGGAAAATTGATAGCATGAACTGTCTCAAACGCCTGAAACGGAGTTTCATGTATCTCACCTTCAACTTCAACATAGTGGAATGATGTCACATGACTCACGATGTACTCTTCCTCTCCGCACATGGTTATCACCTTTTCCTCTGCAGGATACTTGAGTTTCTGATGAAGAGTAGAAGTGACTGCCCCTGCTTTACGAATCCACGGCCGCCCCAACAAACAACAATACGCTGGCTGTATATCCATCACAAAAAATGTAGCCGTGAAGGTGCAAGGATTAACCTTGATTGGTAACTCCACCTCTCCAAAATACTGACCTTCGAGACCCATCAAACGCCTTCACCATCAAATCACTAGGGTGCAGCTCCAGTCCAGAATAATCAATTTTCATCAACGCTGACTTGGGAAATACATTCAAAGACGATCCTGTATCCACCAAAACCCGGGATAAAGTAGTGCCCTTGAACTCCATTGAAATATGCAATGCTTTATTATGGTTTGGCCCCTCCGGAGGAAGATCAAAATCTGTGAAGCCCAGACCATTCCCGGCAGATATGTTAGCACAAACATTCTCAAACTGATCGACCGTTATCTCATGTGGCATGAACGCATTCTTTAACAACTTCATCAAATAATTTATGTGAGGTTCTGAATAAATCAACAGAGACAAGATAGACATCTTAGAAGGATTATGGCTCAGATGATCAATTATTCTATAATCACTCTTTCTGATAATTCGCATTAACTCTTCAACCTCATCGGGAACTGAAGAAGCTTCTGGTATCGGAATTGGTTGAGTCACATTGGCTGGCGTAACCCTTGGATTACCAATCATCGTCTGTTGTTTTCCTTTTTCTCTTGCAGAAGCATCTGCTGCGTCTTGCACATTAGAAGGACCAAATACTCTCCCGCTTCTAGTCATTCGACCCACACCAGAAAAGTTATGAACTTCCCCTTCATTATCTTCAGCACGTTCTTCCTCAGACAAACAAGTACTTACTTCCTGCTTCACCCCATGGTAATAAACATCAGCACCGTAATGCCATGGGATGGCCTTCTCACTGGCATACGGCATGGGACCAGGTACCGTAATCATCAAAGGAGGTGCCCTAGATGGGGCAGGAATGTGCCAGGGGTGTAAGGAATATATACCACAACAACATCTTCTTCGGTAACCTTACGATAGCTCGGTTTTCTATCGAACTGCAGGGAACCCTCCTTTATCAATAACTGGATACCGGATTTTAAATCATCACAGCCCTTCGGTGTCTCTCTACACCTGGCACACTCTGAAGTACAACTTGGGAAAATAGAATTGTCAAGCAAATACCTCTTAACATACCACAACGGATTAGTGACTTGTTCCACTCTCATGATTAAATTCAACACTTCACCATTATCAGCAATCATATTAACAACACCCCCTCCATGCCTAGGCATTGGGTTCTGAGTAACATTCAGACCAGTCACTGGAGTAAACTCAATTGCCTTAGCATCCAACAAGTCTTGTATCTTGCACTTCAACGCAAATAAATTGTCAGTAGAATGACCAACTCCGCCTGAATGGAATTCACATCTTGCGTTAGCATCATAGTTAGGAGGAAGTCTTGCGGGGGGTGGTGGCATATTTCTCAAACCGGTCAACTTCAAATCGAGCAAATAGTGGAGTGCTTCAGTAAGAGATATTGGCAAGGGATCAAATTTTATCAATTGTCTCTGTTGTTGATTATTATACTGATGGGGAGCATCTTGCTGCCTTTATTGTTGAGGCACTGTATTCGGTCTCTGCTGCGGAGGAGCGTTAACAGGAATAGAAATAACATTGATTTGTTGGTGCTGACGATCCTCTCTTCTTCCTCTATGAGATTAAACCACACTTGCATCACATTCCCTTTTCTTAGGGTAAGTGTTGAATGGTTTCTTACTGCCCCCTGATGAGCCACTAGAACCTCCAATCTGAATTTTCCCCAATTTCAGACCTACTTCAATTCTTTCACCAGCCATAACCAAGTCTGCAAATCTTGTCGAAGTACTTCCTATCATGTGCTCATAGAATGGCCCTTGTAGGGTACTCATAAACATATCAATGAGTTCTTTATCCATGAGTGGAGGTTGAACCCTCGCAGCCAACTCATGCCACTTCTGAGCGTATTCCTTGAAAGATTCTCTTGGTTCCTGTGACAAATTCTGTAATTGAGTGCGATTAGGCGCCATATCCACATTGTACTGATAATGTTTGACAAAATCTCGAGCAAGATCATTCCAGCAATGAATATGGGTTTTCTCCAACTTCATGTACCACTCCAGGGATGCCCCAGATAGGCTATCCTGGAAAAAGTGAATCAAGAGTCCCTGGTCCTCAGTATGTACTGACATCTTTTGGAAATAAGTAGTTGCATGAGTAACAGGACATGACGTTCCGTTGTACTTTTCAAATACAAGAGGCTTGAACTTTGGAGGAACTTTCACCCCAGAAACCAAACCGAGATCATTAGCATCCATACCAAGGACTCCTTACCCTTCCACATCCTTCAAACGTTCTTCCAACAACCGATACTTCCTATCCTCAACTTGAACTTACGGCTCTGAACGCCGAACAGAAAACTGATCTTCATCCTGGTCAAAGTCATAATCCTGCTCCTGATAGTTCCTTACACCGCCCTGATTATCTCTTTGGTTCCCCACAAGACGAGGTCCTGGAGACGGGGGAAACTGCTCCACGTTACGCACAAAAGGGTTTCCGGGCATCCCGTGAAAATTTCCAACAGGATGATCTTGCACATCCCCCAATCCTACAGAAATGTCCTGATAGAGCCCTTGATTTACATCGTCCCCTGGATAGCGGCGCTGGTTGTTGACAATGGCAACCAGTTCCTATTTCCGGCGATTCACATTGGTGATGACCTCCATGAATTGGGTCATCTGAGTAGCCATATGGGCCCTCATTTCAGCGAGTTCAGCTTGAACCTGTTCCATCTGTCTTGGCAAATTTTTTCTGGTGGAATACCGATGAGTAGTCGTCTTGAATTCTGAATAAGAAAAGTAGAAGAATAAGAATATCGTCTTGAGATAACCTGTAATGTTATGAAATGCATGATGTGCATGATATGTTTGTCATTTCCCGGTATTCAAGAGTCCTTTTATTCATCAGTCACGGTGCGCAACCAATAATATTCAAACATACAAACAAAGGAAAAAGGACAATAAGACAAACACTTCAATTATTTACAAACAAAAGCAACGATGTTCAAGTGACTTCGGACATTTAAGAGTGTAACGATAAACAACAAAATATGTGCTTCAAAGTAAACTTAACAAAAAACTGAGTAATAAAAACAAACAAATGGTCCCTTCCAACAATCCTGGGGGTGACAAAATACACCAAAGGAAAGTAACAAAAACTAAATTTCCAGAACAAGACACGTTTCAAGGTGTTGACAATACTCTTCTAGCCTGGCTTTCTCCTTCAAAAGTCGTGATTCGACTACTTTACTTTCTTGAAACCGATCCTCTGCGACGCGCCTCTGGGCTACTTCCTTCTTAAGCTGAGCATCTTTGTCTTTGAACTGTTTCTCCAAGTTTTGAATCTTCTTCTTGTAGCTATTCTCTGATGCCTGAAGCTTCTGGCACTCTTGCTGGGTCTTACTCAACTCTTCTTCCATTTCAGCATGAGATCTCTTCCTAAAACTGGTTGCATCAGAAGTTTCCCCTTGAGCTTCTTTGAGTTTGTGAGCTAAGTCGGCCCTTTCTTGATCTACCCAATAAAGTTTCATCCCCGCCTCACGGTCTTTTGCACGAAGTTGAATGTTCTCGACATGAACCTGGGTGAACACCTCGATAGGCACTATGTTGCTCAGAACAGTAGGAGGTTGCTCACACATAGGAGCCGACCTTGCAAATGGTAACCGTAAAATCTTAACCCTGGCTCTAATCCATTCCAAGTAAGGAACCCTAGCAATGGGAACCTTCTTGCCCAAAGTAGTTCTATCCTTCTTGTGAATTCCCTTCCGTGCACTTATCACTCTTTTCATCATCATAGGATCACTTCCTCTAACAAAATACACTGATTTAGACACCTCTTCAACCTTTGGCGGTCCATCCATTGCATATCCCAATTGACGATAAGCAAGCACAGGATTATAGTTGATACACCCCTTAGTTCCCATGAGGGGAACATTAGGGAAATTTCCGCAGCTAGTGATAATACTCCGTACTTCTCCCATGTCATAATTCCACCGGATATCAAATGAAGTAAGGTTGACAAGTCTTGATGACCATCGGAGAGAATGACTAGTATCCATGAAAGGGCCACTTGTCGGTAGGTGCAACTTAAACCATTGATACAACATCGAATGACATAAACTTACATTACCTCCTTTTCCATGCCTGAAATGAATGGTGTAAAGAGTATCTGCCAAGAGTGTCGGTACCGGGTTCTTATTTCTAAAAACACAAATAGCCGTCAAATCCATAAAATTTCTATTGTGAGGAAAGAGGATGATCCCGTATATCATGAGAGAAAATAGAGAGCTGAAGCTACTCCAATTCCCTTTCTTTGCCCAGTCTTCAGCTTTCTTCACTAAGAAATCCAAATAAAACCCTGTAGAATCCCCACTTGATTTCCAATTGTCTTTCACCTCTTTCCAGCTGAAATGAATAATTTCAGCAATAACTTCGAACTTCGGCTTCTCCGACACTTGGACAAAAGGAACTTCATCAGACAACTTGATATTAAGTAGGTACGCATACTCCTCTAGTGTGGGAACCAGTTGATAATCTTGAAAAGTAAAACACCGTAATTCCTTGTCATAGAACTGGAAGAGGGTGATCAAAGCCATTGGGTCAACTGGAGTGTTAAGGATTAGTAACAAATTGCCATAACTTTTGTTGAAATTATTCAGAACATCACTCTTCAGATAAGAGCTCAACCTCTTCAATTCAGACACATCAATAGTAGGAATCTGATAAGCGAATGTATTCCTGGTGGGCTCTTCAACACGAACTGAATCAAACTCATCTGACGGGAGGCCAGCCATTTCTGATGGAAAGAAGACTCTCGAATGTCCCTGGAAGATGACATGTGCATGCTAGTTATTTTTTATACATCATTTTTTTAAAAATAAATATGCTATGATGCAACATGACAGGATCAAAGTTTCACACTGGATAATGTCTGGACCATTACAGAACAGCAACACTCAAGATCAAAAGAAAATCCCAAAGCTCCAAAACTATCATGGGAACCTGAGTCACCTTCGCAACACAAAGTCACCAACAGTACCTGTAAGAAAAATTTTCCCGCCCCTCTCACGGGTGTAGTCTAGGTCAAGGTAAGGTTAAAAGCCAAATCAGAGTACAAGAGCTCGACTTTCGGTATCATCATACAATAACACGTATCCGAACTACCTCTGAAGTCATGGGTCTCATGGTCAGGTCTACAAAGCATCCGCCTCATAGCTGCCATGGCCACTCTATTCCTAGTTCCTATGGAATTCACTCATAGCCTAGGTATGAGGCCTTTTACCTCATGGAATAACCCACCCACCAAGAAATCCAGAATCCAAACAGTCCAACCAAATCCAGTATGCAGAAAGTAAAGTGCACATAGGATGCAATGCAAACAGATAAATATGCAAAGTGGTAAAATAAACACCCAAAAAGAAAACAAACAAGAGCTAGGATCAACTACGGGATGGACCAGCAAAAGGTCAATCTATCCCCAGTGAAGTCGCCAGCTGAAACCGCCATGGCCGGACCTGTCATCTGGTGTAATGAAACATCA
The DNA here is from genome assembly GCA_948472305.1 of Vicia faba. Lineage (NCBI taxonomy): Eukaryota > Viridiplantae > Streptophyta > Magnoliopsida > Fabales > Fabaceae > Vicia > Vicia faba. The sequence continues at coordinate 1,631,258,693 of OX451739.1, read as the reverse complement.
ATGAAGTCGCCACCGAACGTCTTTTATCCCGTAGAAAGGGAAAGGTAAACATCGAGAAAACCTGGAAAGGGAGAAATCACGGTCTTTCGATCGAGAGATCGGGTAAGGGATTCTGTTACGCAAGGGGAAGGTATTAGCACCCCACACACCCGTAGTACTCTATGGTATCCACTCTTGTTGTCTAATCTAATGGGTGTGGTCAAAACCTATGTCTATGGCTTGAAACTGAAAAGGAAATGCATGCGAGAAAGAAAAGAAAACAATGTAGGGAAAATAAAAGTTATGCTCGGTTGGGCCCTACCCCTTTGCCTACGTATCCCTTTTAAGGAATCAGAGCAGCCGTAGTTCGGCTCATATATCTTGGTTGGTTTGTGTTTTTTAGTTAAGACGACAAAACAGTCAAGATGGAAAAACATCAAATAAAACAACAAACAAATGAGACAGTAAAACATCGGTTAAATAATTACAAAGTAACATGTCAAAGATGGCGAAACATCAATAAAACGGATGACAAAATATCACACCTAACAATGATATTGAGAATCAAAGTAGGATACCAAACATGTGCGATGGCGAAACATCAGCTTCAAACAAATGTGCGATGGCGAAACATCGGCTATAAGATAACAAGATATCATGACAAAGATGGCGAAACATCAATAAAACAGACGACAAAACATCACACCTAACAATGATATTAAGAATCAAAGTAGGATAACAAACATGTGCGATGACGAAACATCGGCTTCAAACAAATATGCGATGGTGAAACATAGGCTAAAAGAGAACAAGATGGCATGGCATGGTAAGGATGGCAAAACATTAATAAACTAGGTTTAAAAGCGAAGCCAAGAGGCGCAAAAACAAATAAGATTGATTTGTATCTTTTACCTTGAAGAAGGGTTCGAGTTTATTAAAGGTATTTTATGATTTTCCAAGAAAAACAAATTTTGTTTTAGGATGCAAAATGCAGAGGAAGGAAAAACAACTAAAGGAAACTAGCCTAGCATTATCCCTAGTGTTATCATACAATGATTGACCCTAAGGTTGAGGATAAAGGAAATTCCTATCCTATGTTAGCATACATGGATTCCTACCTTAATCAACATGTCAAAGGAAGCTTAACAAAACTATCCTATAGGGAACAAGCAATGAGAGCGAAGTCGTGATCTCAATTTCTAAATTGAGTGACTCATCGATCAACAATTAAAGAAGAAAACAATAATCATCCTATAGGGAACATGCACTGAGAGCGAAGTCGTGATCTCAATTTCTAAATTGAGTGACTCATTGATCAACAATTAAAGAAACAAACAATAAACGTCCTATAGGGAACATGCAATGAGAGCGAAGTCGTGATCTCAATTTCTAAACTGAGTGACTTATCGATCAAGAAACAAACACAAACACAACACATGTATCAAACAAAACAGAGGGCCTCCTGACATATATCAGCAACAGAGGTCCCATCATGCAACACAAAATTGTACATAATGAAAATAGAAGAAAGGAAATAGTGTAATACCAAACGGATAACTATCTGCAGCAACCGAACAAGAATAAAAAGAAACCCAGAGAACTTCAAGCAAGCTGGCATCAGATAACAAATCAAGTCAGAAATTACTCCATCAGGATGTAAGTATTGAGATTTTCAGATATGAACAGATCCCATGGGCAATGTATAACATTCATAATCACATATATATATATATATATATATATATATATATCCTGCATAGACTATCAAATATGCCAAGCACAAGAGTAGTGTCAATATAATAAATTGTGTTCCACAAATAAAGTGAAACACAGTAGCCTCAAGTCAAAAATGGAAAAAATTTCTCAGAGTACCTCGCACATTCAACAGCCAAGTTAGTATTCCCATAAATATAATGATGACTCACATAAGGGATTGATGATGACACCATAAGTAAAGTGAGAAAACATGATACATTATATATGATAGACAAAAAGAAACAGGCATATGCACAATTTGGTCAAAAGTTAGGGGGAATGTTGCTCCTTTCTATCACCATATTGAATTGACAATTGAATATCAATCAAGGATCAAGGGAGCTTGAGAAGAATACAAACAAATACCATGAAGGTCAGTAGCAACCACAATTCAATCATACACAATTAATTCAACACGGCTCATAGGCATAATAGAAGAGGAATCCCACACAATGTATCAAAAGGTTCAATCATTCAAACATAGGGCATTAAATGAAATGACTTGAGTTTATGTGGATAAACAGAACCAACATGATCATTAGGTGCCCAATTATAGGCCTCACTCAAGTTCATTGGCCATCAAGAAAATTGCAACAAGATATGCAACATTAATTGGGTACCTTCACATCAAAAATAGAAACAAGGATCAATACTTCACACAAAAAATTCTTAGCATCTTTGAAGTGTGTAGAAGTCATAAAGCAAGTCTTAAGTTCATAAATGGTTGAGGAAGGGATCAAATGAGGCCCAAAGTTCAAAACTAATTGGCCAAACTAACAAAACTAGACAAGTTTTCAAAATAATTTATGGAAAAATATCAAAACAAGTCAAATAATTCAAGAAAAATGGTTTTCAGATCCTCAATACATCCATGAACCATAATCAAGACATAAATTCCATTGAAAATCCAGGGCATAATGGTTTTGAAAATAAAACTTGCAATGTAAGCCACAAAACCCTAATTGTTTGAATTTAAATCTTAAATATTAATTAGGTAAGGTCAAAATTCAAACAATTCAAACAAAAATCATGCAAATCACAAGGAAACCCTAAATATCAGAATACATATTTTTTTCACATTTTTAGGATTAAAGAAAAATCATAAATAAAATCAAATTCAAACAATTAATCAATTAAACAAATAATCACATCTCAAAAATAAAATTCTAATAAAAAATCAGAAAAATATCCAACCAAAATTATATTCAAATATTATAATTAAAAACACACATCCCTGATTTTTTGTGGAACTTTTGAATTAAAGGAAATATTAAAATAAAATCAAACCAACAATCAAACAATTAAACTATTATTAAATGATAAAAATGCAAACCCTAGCCAAAAGTCATAAAAAGATCAAAATAAAATTATATTCAGACTCTATGATTAAAAACAAACTTATATGATTTTTTTGAGGATTTTTGAATTAAAGGAAATATTAAAATAAAATCATACAAACAATTGAACAATTAAACTCTTCAAATTAAATTTCTAATCAAAAATAGAAAAAAAATGCTAAACCAAAATTAGACTCAATTTCTATATTATTTTATGAGTCCAAAACATTTTTTGTGGAATTTTTAGGTCAAAAGAAATATTAAAATAAAAATAAACTTTAAATAAATAATTATTTAAACTTGTGAAATTTTTAAACCAATCAAAACATTTTTATTAATTCCAATAAAATTTCACAAGATAGTAGAAATTATTTTGGACTTGTGATAATGTTTTCATAATTTTTTAAATTGTTTTGATCAAGAAATAAAAATCAGAAAATCAATTAAAATCAAATATTATGAAATGCATTAAAATTTCAAACAAGCCAATCACAGTGCGCCACCTCACTTCGTCTTCAAACTCCAGCATAAGGCAAAACGCATGCAACAAAACAGGTCATGAGCCTATCTTCCAAGGAGAAGAGAGATTCAAAGCAATTTGCAGAGATGCTTCAAAATTTTCAAATTTGCAATGTAGAGATTATGAGCCTCCCCCTCACAACTGATCCTTGATTCTTGTTATATAGCACCAGAGGAAGAGGATAGAAGTGGTATTTGGCACTCAAAGTCGTTGGAGGGCAGGATTGGAAGTTTTGGCCAAAAATGAGGATGCACATGGGGCCTGCGTTTCACTCATGCATTTGCTTGCCTTTTGTGCGCTTTGTGAGCCAAATGAAGTCAGAAATACATGCCCAAAGTGCCAGCTCATGATTGTTTGAAATGAAGAAGTGTTGGTGAATTTGCAAAATTGAGCATGTTTTGTATTTTTTTCATTCAAGCAAGTTCAAGAAGCACATTGGCACGAAATTGTGAGTGTAATGGGACTCAGCATGTCACAAATTGTTCATGGGCTTGATTAGAAACAAAAGGAATTGCTAAAACTTGAGTTTGCATGAAATGGCCATTTTGCATACTTATCAAGTTTCAATAAAATGCCTCAAAATTCCAAAGTTCATAACTTGCTCATACTTTTGAATTTTGACACAAATGAGTACAACATGGAAAGGTATTGAAAAGATATACAATCCCTTAGTTTTGAGTTTTTGAAATTGAATCCATTAAGGTCCTCAACATTTGACATGAAATTCACTAAATTTGGAAAATGACCTATAATTTTAACTTGAGACATGAACTTCCAAAGACCATAACTCTTAAATATTTGCCAATTTGGACATCAGACCAAAAGGAGATAAAAGATCATCCTCTTATCTTTCCAAGCATGTTTCATTTGCATTTTTTTGATCAAAGGTGAATAAAATATGAATTTTTGAAGTTAAGTCCTCATTTTCCAAAATTAGAAACTTTCAAGGTTTCTTGATGAACAAGTTTCAATCTAAACCTCAATCTTTTTGATCCAATGATCCAAATGGACTTGAAATATGAAAAGTACACCCTTGAATTGATGGTTGACCAAAAGTTCACTTGGTCAACCTTGACTTTGACTGATTTTGACCAAAATGACCATTTTGCCCCTTTGAATCAATTGATCCACTTCCCTTCAAAATTGATGATAAAAAATTCAAACATATGATATTCCAAATATATAGAGGCCATGTACAAAGATTCACTTCAAAATTCCAAGAAATCTTGATAGAATCCCAAACCCTAGTTTTGGTTAACACCTTAGGAGACTGATGAATCATCTCTAAAATTTCAAATCCTCTGGGCATCTTGGCCCAATTCTTGCACAAAAACTTTTCAAATGCCAATGAGATGTTGTAGCTTCAAAATCAAGACTTATACATTGATCAATAGCCTTGATCAAGCAAAACTCTAATTTGACTGGTGAATCAAAAGAGTGATTCTTCTTATAATCAATCACAAACTTCAATCCTCTGATGATTCAAAGAGATGGATAAAAATATCTTGAGACATGCAATAACTTTTGAGCTTGAAAGATCCAGAGGTTTAGATGATAAGGTTCTACTTGAGAAACTTTGACAATGCAATCAACCTTCAAAGCTCGAGGAAGACTTGATAACCAAAGTACTTTGATCCCATCACAATGTATGAATGCAATGCAATATGATAATCATGATGAGACATAAGCCTAAATCAAGAGGGTAAATTTTGGGGTGCAACACTCACTTGTATTAATCACCTTGAATTTTTTGCTTAATGCATAACATACACATCATAACATGATCTCATAGCATCTCCTTAACCATTTCGAGGATCTCAAGGGTCTGTGATGCAGGTTATGATGAATCAGACGTCTAGAAAGGGGCAAGGGGATTTATTTTTCTCTAGCCAATGTCGTCAAAAGATCAAAACTCAACCCACTTGAGTCAGGGGCTATGACCCACTTGATATGGTGAGCTTGACCCTCGTAGAAGGACACTTAACGATACAAAGCTCTTCAACCAAACTGCAAATTTCAACCTCTGAAATTTTCTTGTTTACCCTGCGAGATCCTTGAAAACATTGCATGCATGCCATTTCATAAAAGGTCTTCCAGTACAGGTTTCTCATCTTTTCGCTGTTTATTTCAGCAAATGAAATGTCTCTTGAACAAACAATCAAAGACCTTCGGGCTCAAAATGTCCAGTTTCAACAAATGTTCCTGACTCTGACCCAGGGGCAAGAAGATCTGAAAGCTCTGATGGTTAAAAAGAAGGCTAAGAGGGCAAAGAAACCAGTTCGTGTTTCGATTGTAGGAAGAAGAAGGCCAACTAACCGCGCTCTAGATTCTACAACCTCATCAAGGGGAGGGGATAATCGAGAAGAAGAGAACGAGAAATCAGAGGAAGAAGACAACAATCCTACGTCTGAAGAAGATGAACCTGACTATTCTGAGGAGCAGTATCCTCCTGCTGACGATAAATACAAACAACTGGAGGATAGGCTCAATGCCATGGAGATCCAAAGGGTGCCTGGTCTGGATTTTGAAGAATTAGGGCTGGTTCCTGGAGTGGTCATCCCACTAAAGTTCAAGGTCCCCATATTCTCAAAATATGACGGTGTTTCCTGTCCCAAGCTTCACTTGAGGTCATAAGCCAGAAAGGTCAAGCCTCACACTGCTGACCGGAAGTTATGGGTCTATTTCTTCCAAGAAAGTTTAGTTGGCACTAGACTGGATTGGTTCTATCAGCTAGAAGGAACTGACATCCATACCTGGGAAGACTTGGCTGCTGCTTTCTATAAGAAGTACCAATACAATGTTGACTTGGCACCAACTCGAGTGCAACTGCAGAATATGTCCATGAGCTCAAGAGAAGGGTTCAAAGATTATGGGCAAAAATGGAGGGATCTAGTTGGCAGGGTACAACCTCCTCTGAATGATCATGAAATGGTAGAAATGTTCTGGGCACTCTAACAAGCCCATTCTTCAATTTACTGATTAGGAGTTCCTCATCCGGGTTCACAGAGAGAGTTCTGACTGGAGAGAGGATCGAAAGTGGTATCGGGAGTGGGAAGATACCGGTGGCTGCATCTTATAATGCTGAGAAGAAGCCATTTGGTGGTAAGAGGGAAGCCAATGTTGTGCACAGCCAGAAGTGTCATAATAAAGCAGACTACCACCAATCTGTGCGGGCAATGCTGGTCTCTAATTCGGCACGTGTGCAACGACCACAACAACAGGGTAATCAGCGAAGGCAAGACGAGCCTAAGAGATAGTTTACCCAAATCAACATGCCACTGTCACAAGCATTGCAACACATGTTGAAGATGAATCTGATTACCGTAATAGGCCCTCATCCAAACCCTAAGACTTCCTCTCCTAACTACAATCCTGATGCAAGGTGTGCCTATCATTCTGGCAGTCCGGGGCACGATACTAACGATTATTGGAGGCTGAAATACAAGATTCAAAATATGATTGACGCCAAGGATATTGAGCTCGACCCTCCTGAGACTCCCAATGTGGTCACTGCTCCCATGCCAAATCATGGCTAGGATTGAAAGCATTTTTGTTCATTTGAATTCTCAAGTTGTATTTTATTTGTTTGTTCAAACAATTATTGTCATGTGAAACTTTGTTATTTCATTAATGCATTACACATGTTGTCTTGAGTTAATTTGTTTTCATTATGCTTAAACTGCTCTCTTACTTCCTTTATTGTGATATTCAACTCTTGATTAAAAGCTCTAAGCCTTTAGAGGGAGGATGACGAAAATGATACCACAATCTCTACAGTATGATTTTGAATAGACCCCGCTAACGATGTATAGGAATTGTTTCAAATCCTAAATAGTGGAGTTATAAGGAAGATAATCCCTAGTCAACCCCTTTGAGCCTAAGAAGTAGGAGTTTTATTTTCATACAAATTAAAACCCTTAATCATAACTTGGGGCAGGGTAGTTTTCTTAGTTAATTCACATGTACATTCAATCACAAACTTTCCCTTCATACACGACAAATAGTGTAGAAGATGCTCTCCAAAAGATGGTGATGGTTCCGTATAATCATTAAAGACGGCAGTCATTATTTCTCACGATAAAAGCCCATTAAGTCAAAACCTATGAAGGAGACTTAAGAGAAAAGCTGGGGCATCCCGCTGACTGTAATCACAAAAGAAATAGTTCAGGCAAAAGACATGGATAGCAAAATAAAAAAAAGAGGTTACCACAAATCCTTGACAAAAAAGAAAAGGTTACAAAAATGATTGCCTTCTTCAAACAAATGTTTAATTACTGAACTATCACCAGAATATCAAGGACAAGATGCCAAACTCAATTGGGGTTCAAAATGCACAATTAACTGAACATAGAACTAAAGAACATCACGAAGAACGGGTGGGTACAAATAAAATTTGAGCCTTTATCCTTTGTTTCTTAAACCGTGAACCAGGCCACGTTACAACCCTTAAAAGTCCTAGAGAATGGGTTAGTTCGAGAGCATATTATTACAAAGGTATCCTGACTCCTGTAAGGTTTGCTATAAATCATCAGTTGATATCACATTCTTGCGAATTTTTTTTTACTACAAAAAATACATTTTCAAAAAATTTCAAGACAGACATGAGCTTTGCATTCTTTAAATAACATTGTTTGCACATGGTTAATTATTCAAATGGCAGAGAAATTTACACAATGAATATTCAGTGAACAAAAACCTTCTCAACAAAAAGGATCATCTCAAGTGGGAAAACACTTCCAACCAAGGGGCACGGCATGATCATTGTCCATCATCTGGGGCACTCAAGTCAAGATTCAAGGAATCTCTCAAAAACGCCAAATAGCCAGGGGCAGATCTCCATCTGAATCACTTGGGGCATTGGGTATGAATCCCAGCAACGAATCGTGTATGATCAAATAAACATCTTCTGGCAGTGTGGCAACACTTGCCACTATGGACAATGACAATTCTCTGTACCCAGTGAACATGGACATAGTCGGAAAACACTACGCATGAACAAGGACCCGCTAGATTGACTGGCCTAGGCAAAAATAAGGGAATCTCGGCGAACCAAAAGGGTTCGGGCAAAAATTAGGGATAAAAACAAAAAAAATTCTGTACACCCGACAAGTCGAAAACCTGAAAAGGCGGCTTGAGCGAGAAAGGGTATCCCGGTGGATTGAAAACTCGAAAGGGCGGTCCAGGCAAAAGTTAGGGATTAAAGCGTACGACTACGTCCCGTCATCTCGCCACTTGTTTAATCAGTAGAAGGTTTATCATCCTTATCAACATTTACCAAGCACCCCAGGAGGTAGGATGCCACTCAACCATCCACAAAGTCTTCGCAGGTACTTCCTCCAGCAGGTATAGAGGCAGGGGCATCTTACACAAGGTTACCGCCATATCCTTATTTTACAGCCTAGTGATGTCAGGTGTTCTTGTATCCCCGGTAGAACAGGAATTTCTAACTACTGCTCTGACACTAGGTTTTCCCCAGTGAAGTCGTCAAACTTCTCAGGATTCCCCAATAGGATTTCACAAAATCCTCAGGCAGTGCACAAAGCTTTCCTTCCCCAACAGTGTTTATTCCTCTAGCAGCGTAAGATCATCTCCCAGCAGTTCAACTTTAACAAAATCTAAAGACCTACATTCTTCATCGCCAGCTGCAATCAGGGATTTATTTTCCCTAATTCAACAACGCTGCAATAGAACAACTGATACATTCACATATTGCATTCATACATCATTCTACAAACGTCATAGCATATGCAGTACAAATGCATACAACACAATCTCATTTATTTTGAGAACATCATTACACAATGCATTTCATACATCATGACATTGCATACAACTAACGCTTTACTTTTTTAGGAAAGATCAATCAACAAATATTTATCTTCAACAATTTTCAACAGGTCCAAGATTAGCTCCTGAAAAAAAAACAGAGTAATTATCTGCGCGACCAAATACAGCTTTACACGGGCTCTTCACGAAGCAATCTTACGCGGGTTCCTTCTCCTTCTGAAATACAGCTTTACACAGGCTCATCATGAAGCAATCTTACATGGGTTTCTTCTAACTTCCAAATACAGTTTTACACGGGCTCAACATGAAACAATCTTACACGGGTCTCTTCTGATTTCCAAATACAGTTTTACACAAACTCATCCTGAGGCAACCCTACCCAGGTTCCTTCTTACAACTTCCAGATGCAGTTTACGCAGACTCATCTTGAGGCAACCCTACCCAGGTTCCTTCTCACAATCTCCATATACAGTTTTACATGGACTTATCCCGAAGCAGCCCTACCCAGGCTCCTTCTGAAGTTTTACACGGACTTATCCCGAAGCTGCCCTACCTAGGCTCTTTCTGAAGTTTTACACAGACTTATCCCGAAGCAGCTCTACCCAGGCTCCTTCTGAAGTTTTACACTGACTTATTCGGAAGCAGCCCTACCCAGGCTCCTTCTGAAGTTTTACACGGAATTATCCCAAAGATGCCCTACCCAGGCTCCTTCTGAAGTTTTACACAGATTTATCCCAAAGCTGCCCTACCTAGGCTCATTCTGAAGTTTTACACGGACTTATCCTGAAGCAGCCCTACCCAGGCTCCTTTTGAATTTTTACACGGACTTATCCCGAAGCAGCCCTACCCAGGCTTCTTTTGACGTTTTAAACAGACTTATCTCGAAGCAGCCCTACCCAGGTTCCTTCTGTAGTTTTACATGGACTCATCCTGAAGCAACCCTACCCATGTTCCATCTTATAATTTCCAGATGTAGTTTTACCCGGACTCATCATGAAGTAACCCTACCCAAGTTCCTTCTTACAACTTCCAGATGAAGTTTTACATAGACTCTTAACGAGGCAACCCTACCCAGGTTCCTTCTTATAATTTCCAGATATAGTTTTATCCGGACTCATCCTGAAGCAACCCTACCCAGGTTCCTTCTTACAATTCCCATATTTAGTTTTACCCGGACTCATCCTGAAGCAACCCTGCCCAGGTTCCTTCTTACAATTTCCAGATGTAGTTTTACCCAGACTCATCCTGAAGCAACCCTACCCAGGTTCCTTCTAACAACTTCCAGATGCAGTTTTACACAGACTCTTCACGAGGCAACCCTACCCAGGTTCCTTCTTATAATTTCCAGATGTAGTTTTACCCGGACTCATCCCGAAGCAACCCTACCCAGGTTCCTTCTTACAATTCCCATATGTAGTTTTACCCGGACTCATCCTGAAGCAACCCTTCCCAGGTTCCTTCTTACAATTTCCAGATGTAGTTTTACCCGGACTCATTCTAAAGCTTCCCTACCTAGGCTCCCTCTCATATATCTCTTGAAGTAACCCTACCCATGTTCCTTCTTATACACTTCCAGATGGCATCTTACTCAGACTCATCCTGAAACATCCCTACACAGGTTTCTTCTGATACGTTTCCAGGTAGCAGTTAATTTCATTCTCCCTAGAAAATTACTACTAAGCCTGGATTTCAACCAGAAAACAACAAACTTTAATCTCTCCAATCCATAGATAACCCCTCACTAGAGCCATGGATAACTGAAGTTCCTAGACTCTACTCCCCACAGAGTTTTCCTCAAACAGGAAAACAACAGAAATTAACATCCCCTAGTAGACTCCTCCTAAAACAACGGGAACAGGGATCCCCATAAAGAGACCTCTTATGAAGTCAGCATCTGCTCTGGATGGCATCTTTAAGCCCATCTCTGATGACTCTCTGTCATCTTCTCCAAATGGCATCTGTAAGCCCATGTCCGACATCGTCAACCATTAGTGTTATGAGAGTACAAATTCCTGGGCACTCTAGTGTTCAATCATCTTCCACCTTCAGATCACGAAAGGCAGATAAGCCAATCTACATCTTCAGGTTTAAGAAGATTGAATAGGGGCAGCTGTTGTACCCCAAAATTTGCCCTCTCATGTTTTACAAGATCTTCTCTTACATGGGTGGTTACAAACACTTGCTTGAAGAAGAATAACAAATTTTGAAGTGAGTCAAAGTGTCCTTCGATAAGATGTCTTTTGATTGGTATATGAACAAAGGCATCTTCGATTGGCATTTTAGCGTCACTTCGATTAGTCCAAACTGAAGGAAATCAAAGAGATCAGAACGAAGTTTTCGATCAGTCAATAAGGTACTTTGATTGGCGTCTGAGCAAGGCACTTCGATTGGCATCGGAACAAAGTATCATTCGATTGGCACCTGAACAAGGCCTTTCGATTGGCCTCATGGCCAAGCCCTTCGATTGGCATGGTGGCCAAGCCTTTTGATTGGCATTCTGAAAGATCCTTTCGTTTGGCACCCTGGGCCAGGCCTTTCGATTGACATGGCAAGGAATCCTTCGATTTAGCATCTCAAACAAGGCAGCTTCGATTAGAATTTTAACAGGTACCCTTCGATTGGAATTTCTGTAACACCCTAATTCTACCCCGACAAATTATATAAATAAATCAGAGTTATAAAAATAATTCATGAAAACAAATCGGGATGCCACAAATTCTTCTATCAAAATTCATTGCATTCATCATGGATATATAACACTTTTAAAACATCGGATGAACCATCATCATGACATTTTTAATTAAATAACTAAACATCTTCGCAACGGAAATTCTTAATAACATCTCTATCATCATTACAACAACTTCAAAACAACACAATTCAATAATAATCAACTTAAATTTCAACAACTGAATAATCAACAATCAAAAGCAACAAGCGTTCATCCCCCCGAGTGTTGCATATCAGAGCAATGACACTGACTCGAACTACTGAAGGTATACGACCTTCACTCTCGATTACCTGCACGTTACCAATATAAGGGAAACATTCAAACAGAAGGGGTGAGATATCTAACAATATAATAAAGCGTATGATAATTAATATATTAAATTATATCACATAACATCACCACTTCTCATCTTATAATCAACAATAATAATACACATTCACGACATCAATACCCACTTCTTTATGCAGTCATATAATATGACTCAATAATATGCAAATGTATGTGGTACCATTTGGAGAAGAACTCCCATCTCAAAAATTTGCCAATTAATAGAGGCAATAACAAGGCATAAGCCTTCATCTCAATATTCGCCAATACAGGCCATCTCAACGAGCATAAGCTCCATCTCAAAATGCAATGTATGTGACACAATCATGAATCTAATAACAACACTACAATTAACAACATCTCAATACAACATCATCGTTGTCCAAAGGACAACATCTCAAAAGCATCTCAACATCTCTTCATCAAACATATCATATCATTCATAATAATTCATCAAACATCATTTATTCATCAAACACAACTTCATTAATAATATCTCATCAACAACTCAATTGTACTTTAATACGACAGTAACTCGTCAATTTCACAACGTTGGCCATAGGCCTATACTAGATATTTCCTATAATTAATTAACCAACTAAGGCTTACTTCTAAATCACTAAATCTCTACATACTACTATTTCATAATATTACATCGTTATTATTGTTAATCCTACTGTTACAAATCAAACAGCAGCTTCTAAGCATCTCATCATCATTCTTCTCCATAAAACCAACATAACGATCAACACGGGAACTAATTCAAATCCTATGGTTATCCTTCCTATCTTCATTTTAATCCTTAAGAATAAAGCTCATTGCGATAGCTATTCAACGCTTCGAACGTCACCTCAAACGGAGTCTGAAAACTCAAGTTACACTATTCTCAAACTGATTCTGCCAAAAACCAAGCAACATGGATCGACGCATAACGTCTTGGATCGACACGTACTTCACTGAACTCACAACATGAGTCGACGCATCCTCTCTTGTATCGACTTATCCTGAGTCTAACACACAAAATGTATCGGCACATGCCCCCTACGTATCGACTCATCCTAAGTCTAAAAGCCCTCATGTATCGATGTAAAACCTCTTTGTCTCGACTCATCCTGAGTCTCTAAACCTTCATGTATCGACAAATCATGTTTGGGGTCGATGCATTTGCTATATCCTGCATAATTTCTACGATTTCCTCTCTGTTTTCACTACGGGTTCCTTAATTTAAGCCGTAAAAACTTAACCTAATCATAGATAATCATCACTTACAATTATCCTATAATTCTACGTCAACTAAACAGCATTGAAACATCATTATTCATGTAAAATTCATCAATTTCATCATACAACATCATAAACATTAAATTCATGAACAAGACAACAATCACCTCTAACCCCACATACCAATTATCATGAACCCAATTATAGAGTCAGAACCCTACCCTTACCTTGTATTGAAGGTCGCTCTATAATCTTCTGGTTGAAACCTCGTTCTTCCGTTTTTCCTCTTTTTCCAACAGCTTCACGTTCTTCTTCTCAATCCTTATTCTTCTACTCCCTCCTCTTTTCTATTCTTTCTAGAAACAATAAAATAACCTATTCATCTTTATTCCTTATTGGGCTTAAAACTAATACACCCTCTTATTACTACTTTCATTCCTTAAAACAAGCCCACATCAAATAATATTATACTTCTAATATTATTTCACAACTTAATAAAATAATTAAATCCAATTAATCACAACACAACTTCTCAAGCATTCCAATAATAATTTAATTAAATAATTAATTAAATTATGGGCGTTACAACTCTCCCCCACTTAGAATATTTTCGTCCTCAAAAATTTACCTCAATCAAGCAACTCAGGGTAGGAGTCTCGCATCATGCTCTCCAACTCCCAAGTCATGCTTTCTCCGACAGCTCCTAGCCAAACCACCTTAAATAAAGCAATATATTTGCCCCTCAGAGTCTTTATTTCACGATCCGTGATCCGTACAAGCATCGTCTCCACTGTAATATTATCACATGCTTGCACATCATCCACATAAATCACATGAGATGGATCTGAAATATACTTATGGAGTTGCGACACATGAAACACATCATGCAAATTTGAAAGATTAGGCGGTAAAGCCACTCTATAAGAAACATTCCTCACTCTCTCTGAAATCTGATATGGTCCAATAAAACAAGAAGTGAGCTTCTTAGACTTCAATGCTCGCCCAACACCAGTCACAGGTGTAACTCTTAAAAACACATGCTCACCAACTTGAAATTCTAAATCCTTCCTTCGCTTGTCATGATAACTCTTCTCTCTACTTTGGGAAGCTTTCATCTTTTCTCGAATCAACTTCACCTTCTCAGTAGTTTCACGAACAATTTCAGGTCCAAGTACTACACTTTCACCAGATTCATGCCAACATAACAGAGTTCTACATCTTCGACCATACAACGCCTCAAAAGGTTCTATCCCAATACTGGAATGGTAACTGTTATTATAAGTGAACTCTATCAACATAAGATAAGTATCCCACGAACCTCCCTGCTCAAGAACACATGCCCTCAACAAATCTTCCAACGATTGAATCGTCCGTTCAGTCTGACCATCTGTTTGAGGATGATAAGCTTAACTCAATCTCAACTTAGAACCCAACGCTTCTTGCAAACTCTTCCAAAAATTAGAAGTAAATATTGGATCTCTATCTGACACAATGCACAAAGGAACACCATGAAGCTTCACAATTACACTAGTGTAAATCTAAGCCAAGTTCGACACTGGAAAGCTGATGTTAATAGGAATAAAATAAGCCGACTTCGTAAGCCTATCAACAATCACCCAAATCGAATCATGTCCTCTTAAAGTATTAGGCAACCTCGTCACAAAGTCCATTGAAATACTATCCCCTTTCCATTCTGGAACTTCTAACGGTTGCATCAACCCTGCAGGCTTCTGATGTTCAACTTTCGAATTCTAACAAGTCAAACATGCATACACAAATCGAGCCACATCACTCTTCATTCCAGGCCACCAAAATAAACCTTTCAAATCTTGATACATATTTGTAGCTCCTAGATGAATACTTAACTTACTTCTATGGCTCTCTTCCAGTATCACCTTCTTCATCTCAGCATCATCAGGAATACAAATCCGGTTACGGAACCTCAACACACCTTGCTCATCTAGCTTAAAATCATTATTCTCAGGCTGATCAATTCCAACCATAAAATCTACCAGTTTCACATCCAACTTATGAGTTTCTCTGATACTATATAGAAATTCATTATTAATCTTCAACATACCCAACATAATACTTTGCGGAGTAACCTCACAAACTAATCTCATATCTCTGAACTGCTCAATTAATTCCAAATATTTAACCATCATTGCTGACATATGTAAAGTCTTTCGACTTAACGCATCAGCTACCATGTTCACATTTCCTGGATGATAATTCAAACCAAAATCATAATCCTTTAACAATTCCAACCATCTTCGCTGCCTCATATTCAACTCCTTCTGATCGAATAAATACTTCAAACTCTTATGGTCACTAAACACTTCAAATCTAGAACCATAAAGATAATGCCTCCAAATCTTCAACACAAAAACAACAACAGCGAGCTCTAAATCATGTGTAGGATATTTCTTCTCATGAGTCCTTAACTACCTTGACGCATAAGCAACTACCTTACCATTCTGCATAAGCACACCTTCTAAACCCATCTTAGAAGCATCACAATACACCACAAAAGGCTCTTCGGGATTACACAACGTCAAAATCGGAGCCGACGTCAACCTCTTCTTCAATTCTGCAAAACTATCTTCGCACTGGACATCCCATACAAAAATCTACCTTTACAAGTCAACTTAGTCAACGGAAGTGCTAACTTGGAAAAACCTTCGATAAACCTTCTATAGTAACCAGCTAATCCCAAAAAGCTTCTAATCTCAATAACTGACTTCGGAGTCTCCCATTGCAACACAACATCAACCTTCGATGGATCTACAACAACGCCACTACCCGAAATCACATGACGAAGAAAATTAACCTCTTTCATCCAGAATTCACACTTGGAAAGCTTTGCATACAAATTCTTCTATTTCAAAACTTGCAATACTACTCTTAAGTGTTCAGCATTCTCTTCTTCTGACTTAGAGTAAATCAAAATATCATCAATGAACACCACTACGAACCGATCCAAATAATTATGAAAGATACGATTCATATACTCCATGAATACTCTCGGTGCATTAGTAACACCGAAAGGCATCACCAAATACTCATAATGTCCATAATGTGTTCTAAAAGCCGTCTTCTGGATATCTTCATCCTTCAGTCTAATCTGATGGTAAGCCAACCTCAAATCAATCTTACTAAACACACGAGCATCCACCAATTGATCCATTAAGTCATCTATTCTTGGAAGCAGATACTTGTTCTTAATCGTCACTTTATTCAACTATCTATAATCAACACAAAGCCTCATACTTCCATTTTTCTTCTTTACTAACAACACTAGAGCTCCCCACGACGATACACTTGGTCTTAGAAACTTCTTTTCAAGTAACTCCTCCAATTGCTTCTTTAACTCTGATAATTCAGATGCAGACATCTTGTATGGTGGCATAGACACAGGTATGGTAACAGGTACAAGATCAATAGCAAATTTAACTTCCCTCTCCGGCGGTACATCAGGAATCTAATCAGGGAAAACATCAGGAAATTCACACACCACCTGCAATTCCTCAATTATAGCTTGAGTCTCTATAGATAGCGACGCCATCAACGAGAACATATGTGCTTCCTCTTGCATCAACTTCCTCAACTATCTAGCAGACAACAGACCATCTTCTTCTACTTCAGGAGTAGAAAACTTCACTGACTTGTCATAACAGTTAATATGAACACAGTTATGCTCTAACCAGTTCATACCCAAAATCACATCTAAAGCTCTTAATGGTAAACAAACCAAATCGAAAGCAAAGTCTCTATCGAAGATCGATAAGGGACACTTCAAACACACAAAAGAAGTAGTCACCATCCCCTTGGATGGAGTATCGATGACCATTTCCCCATTCAAAGAAGACAACATAAGACCCAATCTTTTAACACAATCAACAACAATAAAATAATGCGTAGCACCGGTATCAATAATAGTAATTAAAGAAGTTCTATTAATGAAACATTTACCTCTGATAAGTCTGTCCTCAGCAGCTGTCTGATCCTCCACCAAAGCAAATATTTTACCACTTGTCTGAGCCCTCTTCGGTTTCTGACACTGACTACCAATGTGCCCTTCTTCTCTACAATTGAAACAAATCACATCCTTATGTTCACAATCCGATACAACATGTCCGTTCTTTCCACAACAGAAACATCTCTTCACTTCAGTAGTGCATACATTACTCTTACGCCCAGGTTTTCCACACTTAAAGCAAACCACACCAGTAGGAGCATCTCCCTCACTAGTCCTCTGACCCTGAGCAACTTTCGGTTTACCATTACCAACTGGGGCATCATAAGGCTTACCACGATTCTGTTGGTGCTTAACCCTCTTCTCATTGATAATCTTGTAATGAGCATTATTATCCTCCTCATAAATCCTGCAACTATCAACCAAATAAGAAAAGACACAGATCTTCTGGTATCCAACTGCCTTCTTGATCTCCGGGCGCAACCTGTTCTCAAACTTGATACACTTCGAAAACTCAGCATCTGCATGAGCGTAATGTGGATAAAACTTAGCCAACTCAGAAAACTTGGTAGCATACTCAACAATCGACATATTTCCTTACTTCAGCTCAAGGAACTCAATCTCCTTCTTACCACGAACATCTTCAGGAAAGTACTTCCTCAAAAATTCCCTACGAAACACAGCCCAAGTGACATTCTCACCTGCAGCTTCCAACTTCTGACAAGTCTCTAGCCACCAGTCATCAGCCTCGACTACTAGCATATGAGTACCATAATGAACCTTCTGCGCTGGAGTGCAGTCCATCACACGGAAGATTCTCTCAATCTCTTTCAACCACTCCAATGCTCCGTCAGGATCATACTTTCCCTTGAATATAGGTGCATTCTCTCTTTGGAAAGTCGCTAAGCTACGAGATCCAGCATTCCCGTCAACATTCGGCTGATTTTCCATCGCATGAGCCATTACTTCTAAAGCAGCAGAAAGCGCAACATCATTCCTTCCAGCCATCTCAACTTACCACTACAACATAAACAACGGTTAGAACTCAAATTAATAATAATTGATTGTTAGACAACTACGACTCGACGACAAGGTTGGACCAACCTTTTGCTCTGATACCAACTTTGTAACACCCCAATTCTACCTCGGCGAATTATATAAATAAATCAGAGTTATAAAAATCATTCATGCAAATGAATCGGGATGCCACAAATTCTTCTATCAAAATTCATTGCATTCATCGTGGATATATAACACTTTAAAAATATCAGATGAACCATCATCATGACATCTTTAATTAAATAACTAAACATCTTTGCAGTAGAAATTCTTAATAACATCTCTATCATCATTACAACAACTTCAAAACAACACAATTTAATAATAATCAACTTAAAGTTCAACAACTGAATAATCAACAATCAAAAGCAACAAGCGTTCATCCCCCTGAGTGTTACATATCAGAGCAATGACACCAACTCGAACTACTGAAGGTATACAACCTTCACTCTCGATTACCTGCACGTTACCAACATAAGGGCAACATTCAAACAGAAGGGGTGAGATATCTAACAATATAATAAAGCGCATGATAATTAATATATTAAATTAGATCACATAACATCACCACTTCTCATCTCATAATCAACAATAATAATACACATTCACCACCTCAATACCCACTTCTTTATGCAGTCATATAATGTGACTCAATACTATGCAAATGCATGTGGTACCATTAGGAGCAGAACTCCCATCTCAAAAATTTTCCAATTAATAGAGGCATCAACAAGGCATAAGCCTTCATCTCAATATTCTCTAATACAGGCCATCTCAACGAGCATAAGCCCTGTCTCAAAATGCAATATATGCGATACAATCATGAATATAATAACAACAACACAATTAACAACATCTCAATACAACATCATCATTGGCTAAAGGCCTACATCTCAAAAGTATCTCAACATCTCTTCATCAAACATCTCATATCATTCATAATAATTCATCAAACATCATTTATTCATTAAACACAACTTCATTAATAACATCTCATCAAGAACTCAGCTGTACTTTAATACGACAGTAACTCGTCAATTTCACAACGTTGGACATAGGCCTATACTAGATATTTCCTATAATTAATTAACCAACTAAGGCTTACTTCTAAATCACTAAATCTCTACATACTACTATTTCATAATATTACATCGTTATTATTGTTAATCCTACTGTTACAAATCAAACAGCAGCTTCTAAGCATCTCATCGTCATTCTTCTCCATAAAACCAACATAACGATCAACACGGGAACTAATTAAAATTCTATGGTTATCCTTCCTATCTTTATTTTAATCCTTAAGAATAAAGCTCATCGCGATAGCTATTCAACGCTTCGAACGTCACCTCAAACAGAGTCCGAAAACTCAAGTTACAGTATTATCAATCTGATTCTGCCAAAAACCATGCAACATGGATCGATGCATAACGTCTTGGATCAACACGTACTGCACTGAACTCGCAACATGAGTCGACGCATCTTCTCTTGTATCAACTCATCCTGAGTCTAACACACAGCATGTATCGACCCATGCCCCATACGTATTGACTCATCCTGAGTCTAAAAGACCTCATGTATCGATGCAAAACCTCTTCGTGTCGACTCATCCTCAGTCTCTAAACCTTCATGTATCGACACATCATGTTTGGGGTCGATACATACTTCTCTATCCTGCATAATTTTTGTGATTTCCTCTATGTTTTCACTACGGGTTCCATAATTAAGCCCTAAAAACTTAATCTAATCATAGATAATCATCACTTACAATTATCCTATAATTCTACGTCAATTAAACAGCATTGGAACATCATTATTCATCTAAAATTCATCAATTTCATCATACAACATCATAAACATTCAATTCATGAACAAGACAACAATCACCTCTAACCCCACATACCAATTATCATGAACCCAATTATAGAGTCAAAACCCCACCCTTACCTTGGATTTAAGGCCGCTCTATAATCTTCCGGTTGAAACCTCGTTCTGCTGTTTTTCCTCTTTTCCCAGCAGCTTCACGTTCTTTTTCTTAATCCTTATTCTTCTACTGCCTCCTCTTTTCTATTCTTTCTAGCAACAATAAAATAACCTATTATTCTTTATTCCTTATCAGGATTAAAACTAATACACCCCCTTATTACTACTTCCATTCCTTAAAACAAGCCCACATCAAATAATATTATACTTCTAATATTATTTCACCACTTAATAAAATAATTAAATCCAATTAATCACAACACAACTTCTCAAAAATTCCAATAATAATTTAATTAAATAATTAATTAAATTACCGGCGTTACAACTCTCCCCCACTTAGAATATTTTCGTCCTCGAAAATTTACCTCAATCAAACAACTCAGGGTAGAAGTCTCGCATCTTGCTCTCCAACTCCCAAGCCATGCTTTCTCCGGCAGCTCCTAGCCAAACTACTTTAACCAAAGCAATCTCTTTTCCCCTCAGAGTCTTTATTTCACGATCCGCGATCCGTACAGGCATCGTCTCCACCGTAGATTATCCCGTACTTGCACATCATCCACATGAATCAAATGAGATGGATCTGAAATATACTTCCGGAGTTGCGACACATGAAACACATCATGCAAATTCGAAAGATTAGGCGGTAAAGCCACTCTATAAGCAACATTCCCCACTCTCTCCGAAATATGATATGGTCCAATAAAACGAGAAGTGAGCTTCTTATACTTCAATGTTCCCCCAACATTAGTCACATGTGTAACTCTTAAAAACACATGCTCACCAGCTTGAAATTCTAAATCCTTCCTTCGCTTGTCATGATAACTCTTCTGTCTACTTTGGGAAGCTTTCATCTTTTCTTGAATCAACTTCACCTTCTCAGTAGTTTCACGAACAAGTTCAGGTCCAAGTACTACACTTTCACCAGATTCATGCCAACATAACGGAGTTCTACATCTTCGACCATACAACGCCTCAAAAGGTGCCATACCAATACTGGAATGGTAACTGTTATTATAAGTGAACTCTATCAACGGAAGATAAGTATCCCACGAACCTCCCTGCTCAAGAACATACGCCCTCAGTAAATCTTCCAACGATTAAATCGTCCGTTCAGTCTGACCATCTGTCTGAGGATGATACGCTAAACTCAATCTCAACTTAGAACCCAACGCTTCTTGCAAACTCTTCCAAAAATCAGAAGTAAATCTTGGATCTCTATCTGAAACAATGCACAAAGGAACACCATGCTGCTTCACAATTACACTAGTGTAAATCTCAGCCAACTTTAACACTGGAGAGCTGGTGTTAATAGGAATAAAATGAGCCAACTTCGTAAGCCTAACAACAATCACCCAAATCGAATCATGTCCTCTTAAAGTATTAGGCAACCCCGTCACAAAGTCCATTGAAATTCTATCTCATTTCCATTCTGGAACTTCTAACGGTTGCATCAACCCTGCAGGCTTCTGATGTTCAACTTTCGGCTTCTGACAAGTCAAACATGCATACACAAATCGAGCCACATCACTCTTCATTCTAGGCCACCAAAACAAACCTTTCAAATCTTGATACATCTTTGTAGCTCCTGGATGAATACTTAACTTACTTCTATGGCTCTCTTCCAGTATCACCTTCTTCATCTCAGCATCATCAGGAATACAAATCTGGTTACGAAACCTCGACACACCTTGCTCATCTAGCTTAAAATCATTATTCTCAGGCTAATTAATTCTAACCATCAAATCTACAAGTTTCACATCCAACTTCTGAGCTTCTCTGATACTGTCTAGAAATTCATTATTAATCTTCAACATACCTAACATAATACTTCGCGGAGTAACCTCGCAAACTAATCTCATATCTCTGAACTGATCAATTAATTCCAAATCTTTAACCATCATTGCTGACATATGTAAAGTCTTTCGGCTTAACGCATCAGCTACCATGTTCGCTTTTCCTGGTTGATAATTCAAACCAAAATCATAATCCTTTAACAATTCCAACCATCTTCGTTGCCTCATATTCAACTCCTTCTGATCGAATAAATACTTCAAACTCTTATGGTCACTAAACACTTCAAATCTAGAACCATAAAGATAATGCCTCCAAATCTTCAACACAAAAACAACTGCAACAAGCTCTAAATCATGCGTAGGATAGTTCTTCTCATGATTCCTTAACTGCTTTGACGCATAAGCAACAACCTTACCATTCTGCATAAGCACACCTTCTAAGCCCATCTTAGAAGCATCAAAATACACCACAAAAGGCTCTCATGGATTAGGCAACGTCAAAATTGGAGCCGACGTCAACCTCTTCTTCAATTCTGCAAAACTTTCTTCGCAGTGAACATCCCATACAAAAACTCTACCTTTACAAGTCAACTTAGTCAACAGAAGTGCTAACTTGGAAAGACCTTCGATAAACCTTCTATAGTAACCAACTAATCCCAAAAAGCTTCTAATCTCAGTAACTGACTTCGGATTCTCCCATTGCAACACAACATCAACCTTCAATGGTTCTACAGCAATGCCACTACCTGAAATCACATGACCGAGAAAACTAACCTCTTTCATCCAGAATTCACACTTGGACAGCTTTGCATACAACTTCTTCTCTTTCAACACTTGCAATACTACTCTTAAGTGTTCAGCATGCTCTTCTTCTGACTTAGAGTAAATCAAAATATCATCAATGAACACCACTACGAACCGATCCAAATAAGTATGAAAGATACGATTCACATACTCCATGAATACTCCCGGCGCGTTAGTAACACCAAAAGGCATCACCTAATACTCATAATGTCTATAACGTGTTCTGAAATCCGTCTTCTGGATATCTTCATCCTTCACTCTAATCTGATGGTAACCCGACCTCAAATCAATCTTACTAAACACACGAGCATCCACCAATTGATCCATTAAGTCATTTATTCTTGGAAGCGGATACTTGTTCTTAATCGTCACTTTATTCAACTGTCTATAATCAACATAAAGCCTCATACTTCCATCTTTCTTCTTTACTAACAACACTGGAGCTCCCCACGGCGATACACTTGGTCTTACAAACTTCTTTTCAAGTAAATATTCAAATTGCTTCTTTAACTCTGACAATTCAGATGCAGACATCCTGTATGGTGCCATAGACACGGGTCTGGTACCAGGTACAAGATCAATAGAAAATTCAACTTCCCTCTCCGGTGGTACATCAGGAATCTTATCAGGGAAAACTTTAGGAAATTCACACACCACCTGCAATTCCTCAATTATAGCTTGAGTCTCTACAGATAGCGACGCCATCAACGAGAACATCTGTGCTTCCTCTTGCATCAACTTCCTCAACTGTCTAGCAGACAATAAACCATCTTCTTCTGCTTCAGGAGTAGAAAACTTCACCGACTTGTCATAACAGTTAATATGAACACAATTATGCTCTAACCAGTTCATACCCAAAATCACATCTAAACCTCTTAACGGTAAACAAACCAAATCGACAACAAAGTCTCTATCTAAGATCAACAAGGGACACTTCAAACACACAAAAGAAGTAGTCACTGACCCCTTGGCTGGAGTATCGACGACCATTTCCCCATTCAAAGAAGACAACATAAGACCCAATCTTTTAACACAATCAGCAGCAATAAAGCAATTCGTAGCACCGATATCAATAATAGTAATTAAAGGAGTACTATTAATGAAACATGTACCTCTGATAAGTCTGTCCTCAGCAGCTGTCTGATCCTCTACCAAAGCAAACACTTTACCACTTGTCTGAGCCCTCTTCGGTTTCTGACACTGACTACCAATGTGCCTTTCTTCTCTACAATTGAAACAAATCACATCCTTATGTTCACACTCCGATACACATGTCCGTTCTTTCCACAATGAAAACATCTTTTCACTTCAGTAGTGCACACATTACTCTTGTGCCCAGGTTTTCCACACTTAAAGCAAACCACACCAGTAGGAGCATCTTTCCCACTAGTCCTCTGACCCTGAGCAACTTTCTGTTTACCTTTACCAACTGGGGAATCATAAGGCTTACCACGATTCTGTTGATGCTTACCCCTCTTCTCACTGATAATTTTGTAATGAGCATTATTATCCTCCTCATAAATCCTGCAATTATCAACCAAATCAGCAAAGACACAGATCTTCTGGTATCCAACTGCCTTCTTGACCTCCGGGCGCAACCCGTTCTCAAACTTGATACACTTCGAAAACTCAGCATCTGCATCTGCGTAATGTGGATAAAACTTAGCCAACTCAGAAAACTTGGCAGCATACTCAACAACTGACATATTTCCTTGCTTCAGCTCTAGGAACTCAATCTCTTTCTTACCACGAACATCTTCAGGAAAGTACTTCCTCAAAAATTCCCTACGGAACACAGCCCAAGTGACATTCTCACCTTCAACTTCCAACTTCTGACAAGTCTCTAGCCACCAGTCATCAGCCCCGACTGCTAGCATATGAGTACCATAACGGACCTTCTGCACTGGAGTGCAGTCCATCACACAGAAGATTCTCTCAATCTCTTTCAACCACTCCAATGCTCCGTCAGGATCATACTTTCCCTTGAACGTAGGTGGATTCTCTCTCTAGAAAGTCGCCAAGCTACGAGATCCAGCATTCCCGTCAGCATTCGGCTAATTTTCCATTGCATGAGCAATTACTTCTAAAGCAGCAAAAAGCGCATCAACATTCCTTCTAGCCATCTCAACTTATCACTACAACATAAACAACGGTTATAAATCAAATTAACAATACTCGATTGTTAGAAAACTACGACTCGATGACAAGGTCGCACCAACCTTTTGCTCTGATACCAACTTTGTAACACCCAAATTCTACCCTGGCGAATTATATAATTAAATCAGAGTTATAAAAATCATTCATGCAAACGAATCGGGATGCCACAAATTCTTCTATCAAAATTCATTGCATTCATCGTGGATATATAACACTTTTAAAACATCGGATGAACCATCATCATGACATCTTTAATTAAATAACTCAACATCTTCACAGCGGAAATTCTTAATAACATCTCTATCATCATTACAACAACTTCAAAACAACACAATTTAATAATAATCAACTTAAAGTTCAACAACTGAATAATCAACAATCAAAAGCAACAAGCGTTCATCCCCCCGAGTGTTACATATCAGAGCAATGACACTGACTCGAACTACTGAAGGTATACAACCTTCACTCTCGATTACCTGCACGTTACCAAAATAAGGGCGACATTTAAACATTGAAACCTCGTTCGGTCGTTTTTCCTCTTTTTCCAGCAGCTTTACATTCTTCTTCTCAATTCTTATTCTTCTACTGCCTCCTCTTTTCTATTCTTTCTAGCAACAATAAAATAACCTATTATTCTTTATTCCTTATTGGGCTTAAAACTAATACACCCCCTTATTACTACTTCCATTCCTTAAAATAAGCCCACATCAAATAATATTATACTTCTAATATTATTTCACCACTTAATAAAATAATTAAATCCAATTAATCACAACACAACTTCTCAAACATTCCAATAATAATTTAATTAAATAATTAATTAAATTACGGGCGTTACAATTTCAGCAAAGCCTTTAGATTAGCCTTGCAACCAGATCCTTCGATTGGTATCTGGACAAAGGTCCTTCGATTGGTATGGACAAAGGCCCTTCGATTGGCATTCCAAAAGGTCCTTCGACTGGCACTTCAGAGGATCCTTCGATTGGAACTCCAGACTTTACCTCAATCAGAACATCAGAACGAAAGAACCTTCGAATGTAATTTCAGTGCAGAGTTTGTCTTAATCTAAGATGCTGTGATGAAGGAAGCTCTGAATACGTCGAATCAGAATTTAGACTCACCACAAGGCCAAGGACTGGTCGAAGCTGTCTAATAGGGAATGTGCTGAATAGATTTGAATTGGACTTTGAAGCTGGCAAAGAAGGCAGTTTCGAAGGAATGAAATAGGCTGGCATGACTAAGTAAAAATGCATATCCTAACCTGTCCAGGTTCACCCCAAGTTCAAAATGGCATGTTGTCCTTGAAATTGAAGCAGAGGAAAGCTCAACCGAAGGGGCTATGCAATCGAAGATGGATTAATTCAAATTGGGACTTTGAAGCAATCGAAGCAGAGGGAGGCTCAATCGAAGGGAAGTGAATGTGTAAGTTAGCTTTCGATTTTCGTCATGTTGGAGGCCCAAACAACTCATAACAGGCTGGCAGTAACGTATGCGAATAGATTGGCACTTGATTGAATCAAATATAGCAAGTCTTTATGAGGAAATCAAATCAAATCCCTTCATCATAATGGGCCAAGATTTGGTACATAAATGTTGACCTAATTCCTTTGTCTATATAAACCTCATGACCTCACACGAAAAAAGGGGACGGATGCAGAGGAATTCATACACGCGCAGCAGCCACACAAAGGGCCAGACGGAAAAACCCACGGAGGCGGCCACACATACATTGCCTCGCAAAAGCACATGCTTTACCCCATGAAAGTCTAGACTCCGTTGCAGGAACCTTCCGTCCAGATCCAGGCGCTTCCAGTGGTAAATATTCAATCTCACTTAATCTTAAAATTAGACTCATGATTCCATATTCATAGTTTTTATTATTACTTGTGAGCCATTTAACAAAGCGTGTGCAAGTTGCAGTGTTCATATGTTCGAACCCCCATGGAAATAGTTTCTTTCGAAGCAGGTTACATTTGAAATCCATGATCCTGACTGTGAAAAATCGAAACCAACCCAGATCCGGGTTCAGGGATTGATTTTGAATAAGACGTTTCTCTGTATTGCATTTTCAATATCTAACAAACTTTCTTGCAGGTCCAGCATCCCAGATCGAAGGATGGCACATACAGATCGAACGCCCCAAATGCGTCGTCTCTCAAACTTCTTCGATCCAAGCCTCACAGTTTCAACTTCTAACGTTTCGCTTGCAGCTCCCCAAGACCCTTATATGAGGTCTTCGATCCAGGCCTTGCTTCCCAGAATGTTTTCTTTTCGTTTCCTGCCTGGTGGTCTTTCGATTTTGTTTCCCTTTCTTTTGGCTGTTTGTCTTTACTTTTTTTCTAAATTTTAATTAACATAAAAGCAACAAACCCCAAAAAGACATTAGGTTTGTTTTTTACATTAAATTAATTTTGTCAATTAATTAATTAACTATTTTAATATTTTCTTAAAAAAAAACTAAAATTGAATAGATTTAGGATTTTTAATTCAATTTCTTTTCATACCAAAAACAAACAAAAAGTTCCTTTCACTTTGGATTTTAGGCGCATTTTCAATCTAGACGCGCGTTTATTTACTTTAGAAATTTTTATTATTGATGTAATTGTGCCCAGTTTGTAATAGCTTAATTAGGGTTTTATTCCCACACTTTATTTTTCAGTCAAATATTTATGTAATTTCCCCAAAGCCTTGTGCCCAGTTTGTAATAGCTTAATTATGCTTGTATATAATTGTTAGCAACCTAGGCGTGCATGCTTAATCAATCAATCTTAGATCACTAAACTACAAGATAAAATATCTAAAATAGCACACTTTTGCACACGTGCACCCCTAAGGTATCCCTCACTTGGTTGCCTTCGGAAAAATAACGGTCATGTCCCTTGAACGTAGGGATACCCTTAGCAAAGACCCTCGGTTAAAGTCATCATAAAGATCATAGTCCCTAAATGTCCCTCGAGTTGCCTACGAGAAATGATCTTATGATGATAGTCCCTTAGAAGTGCTAAGGTATCCTTACATGTTGCCTTCAATGACCATTACGTCCCTTTCGATAGTCCCTCAACATCCAACGACTAGGGTTACCTACTCACTAATAGTAGGATAACACGGTCTAAAGGATAGGAGGAAAAGAACAGTCCTTTTTCGAGTAGGTAGATGACTGTTAGGTACTTGCTCAACCAAATTTTCACACCACACTTTCAAACACTTTTCAAACAAAGTTTTCAAAACACTTTATCACACTCTTGAGGAATGATACAAGATTTACCATAGAGTGAATCGCCGCACTAAGGCACTTTTCAAAACTTTTCAAACCACAAACACACAAGCAATTTTCAAAATGAGCAAGTACCTAAGAGCCCATGGGAAACCATGGATGGAAAGGGTGCTAACACATTCCATTTCCCTAATATACCCCCCTTACTCAAAAATCTCTAAAAAAGGACTTTTTCTATTCTTTTCACCCTTTCCTTTTTGGAAAAAAGAAAAGTCGGCAGCGACTCTTGCTTACCGCGACATTTGCGAACAAAAAACACAAACCAGTATTAATAGTCGGTTCTGCCACTATATCACACTAGCGCATGATAATTAACAAATAAATTATGTTTGAGAAAGTTCCCCTTGCAAGAAATTTGTGTGAAGATGTCTCAATAATCACCATTTCTGATAATCCTCCCAGGGTCTCCACCAAAAGACCCGTCAGGATTACATTCGTTCCTAAGTTTTCTCCCTTAATTATCACCCTTCGTGGGCCAATACCATATTCCTCTGATAAAGTTGTTCCTTGGAATTATGGGGCTGACGTCTACTACCATGGCGTCAAGCAAGACCTATTGGCTGTTAAAGATAAATTGGCCTAAGATACTGATCTTGATATCGATAACATCGTCGGGACCAGTAAAATTACGAGAAGCAGAGGGGTTTTCTCTCCCAAAATCTCTCCAAAAACTGCTGCCACTCCTATGATTATTCCTGCTTCTAATCCTGTTAGTACCCCCATTGCTACTCCTACTGTTATCCCTATTGTTATCCATGTTACTAAGTCAGCTGAGACTCGGGGAAAAAAGGTATTGGTTGAGCCTGTCCAGGTGAAGGCGCACAAAGAAGTCAGCGCTGAGGCTTCTAAAAAAGAATTGGAAGAGATACTGAAGATAATAAAGAAAAGTGATTAGAACATCTTGGAGCAGTTGGGGCAACCCCCTTCAAAGATCTCAATGCTAGCCTTACTTTTATGCTCTGAAGCCCATGCTAAGGCTTTAGTAAAATTCCTAAAGTCTGCCCATGTGCCTCAAGAGACCTCTGCCGATAAATTTGAGAATTGTATTGCTAGTTTAACAATTGACAATGGGCTGGGTTCCTCTGATGTAGATATGACATCCATGGGAAGAAAGAATAATGATGCTCTGCATGTCTCCATTGAGTGCAGGGGCACTATCCTAGCCCATGTTCTGGTAGATACAGGTTCGTCATTGAATGTCTTACCCAAGAATGCTTTGGACATGTTGGATTATGAAGGACTCACATTGAAGCCCAATAATATTATGGTGAGGGCCTTCGATGGTTCCAAGACAATGGTGCACGGGGAGGTGGACATCCCTATCAAAGTTGGTACTCATACTTTTGACTCCACTTTCTACGTGATAGACATTTGCCCGTCTTATTACTGCTTATTAGGTCGACCTTAGATCTATGGGGCTGATGCTTTTACTTCTTCTCTGCATCAAATGTTGAAGTACCCAGTTAACGGAAAGATTATCATAGTTCATGGAGAGGAGGAATACACGGTGAGCCACCTGAACTCTTTCAGGTATGTTGAAATGGACGACGAGTTCATTGAGACTCCCTGCCAAAACTTTGAGGAGGTTCTACAGACAGTTGTTGCAACTAAGACTGCCACTAGTGTTCCAAAGAATACCAGACCTCCGTTGAAAATGGTTCTCTGAGGGATGCCAAAGCACTAGTTGAAGAAGGTAGGTGTACCATTTGGGGCCAACTTCCCGACATTCCCTACAAATATGACAAGTTTGGCTTGGGTTTTACTTTAGGATCCCATAGAGTTGTTCTTCGTGCTCACACCGGGGGATCACCACTACACATCAGCAACGATGGAATCAATGCCTAGGAAGACAGTGACAACAACTGCGACATGGACAAGTGGATCTTCCCAACTATCAGTGGTGGACTCAGTAATTGGGAGGCCAAAGACTTTGTTACTATTACTTTTATTCAAGAGTAATTGTCTTTTAGTTTTTTGGGATATGTAATATTTAAACAATTGAAACTCTAAAGCCTTGTGTCTCACCCGAGGCACAATGGTCTATTTGTGAGGGTTATTACTTCATATTCATATGTCATTAATAAATCATTGGACGTTTTGTATACAATTTTTACGCTCTCTGTTTTTCTTTTCTACTTTTTACTTTATCAAAATAGTTATGCTCTATGTTGTACCCCAAAATTTTCTCTCTCATGTTTTCCAAAATCTTCCCTTTGTATGGTGGTTACAAACACTTGCTTAGATAAAATATAAATTTTTTTGAAATATAATCAAGTGTCTTTCGATTGGCATATAAAAAAGGTGCTTCGATTGGGCATTTGGCACTCTTAGATCGTGCTTTTATTAGTAAAATTCGATTGGGTATTTGGTATCCTTCGAGCAAGCTTTGGCCCACAAGTATCAATCCAGCAGCGCCCTCTGTGTGTGCCTTCAGCGCACTAGGCAAATACTCCCTCTACGCGTGCCTTCAGCGTACAAGGCAAGAACCCCCTACAAGTTTGCTTCGATTCACCAGCAGTGGACTCCTCCATACAAGCTTCGATTGGGCGCTGAGTCTCCTTTCAATCAAGCTTAATTCACAAAGCTTCCACTGGGCAAAAGTCTCCTTCAGCTTGCCATCAAAAGACGTATGCCTCTTCATGCTTGCCTTTGGTCTACTAGGCAAAAGCTTCCTCATGCTTGCCTTGGATTCATAAGGTAAAGGCCCATCAGTTTTCCTTTGATCTACAAGGCAAAAGGCCCCTTTCACTGGTCTTCGATTCACAAGACAGAAGGTTGCCTCAGACTTACCTTCGATCCATAAGGCCAAGGTCCCTTCAAATTGCCTCTGTGTTTTCTTTCGATCCACAAGAAAACGACTTCCTCTGGGCTTTCCTCCAATGCACAAGGCAATGGTTTCCCTTCATGCTAGCGCCCATAAGGAACTGGCTTTCTTTCATGTGTGCTTCGATTCATTAAGCACTTGGCTTCCCTCATACTAGCTTTGACTCCACAGTTTTCCACATTTTGACACCTAGTAAGGTCCATTCAAAGGACATACATGTAGTCCATTCGAATGATACATAATTGTGGGAAACAAGTTTGTTTTTCCGTTTCACAAACATACGATTGCCATATTATGAGCACACATTTATGGCCCATTCGAAGAATGCAAAAGGGCCATTCGAAGGATATACATGTGTTCCATTTGAAGGAGACACATAATCATTGGAAATAAGTTTTTTTTATGATGAGTCTTGTTCCAAGAGGTTTACTGACCAAAAGCCAACATGTTGTTAAGCCAAAGCCTCCTGCACAATTGCATTCAAAGGAAGTGACAAGAGAAGTTTCGACTGGCCAGAAAAGAGCTTTCGTTTGGGCTAGCTGAATAGGGGCTCAATCGAAGAAGCCCCAATGATGAGAATTAGAGCCATTCGAAGGAGGCAACCTTGGGCCAATCGAAGAGCAAGACTTGAGGGAATTCGAAGGAGCCAAATGTGTCCAGGTTCACCCCAAAGCCCAAAGGGATAGGAACTCACCAAAAAAGGCAATCCCTTAATGTGTCTGATTTGGCCTTTAAAGCCTAGTTAATGGCTATCCCTTGCCATTTCTATGCTATGACCCTCTCCCCATCTCCTATAAATACATACCATTTCTATAAGCTTCAGGGGTACATGCCACATACACACGCCCAAAAACTACATACGTATACTGCCTCACACGCACACGCTGCCTCATAAGCCACACCAAAGTTATCAAAAATCTCATAAGTGATCCAAATCGAAGCAATCTTCAATAATCCTTCACTCACTCCCTGAAGTTTGTAGGAGGCGTTCCCAAGCACTAGACAGTCCCAACATACACTGGAGTATCACTCACACAATCTGTCCGTTGGTAACTTATTTTCGATCTCAAACTAGCTAAGCATGGAATTTTTAAATTCATGTTAATCATACATTCATGTTATTTCTAATGTTTGCTATTGCTTTCATGTGCTACATGCAAGATTAAGCGCATGGGCTGGGATCGTGCCATGGCTTTGGCACGATCCATATTTTCTTTCGAATCTCAGGGTTTATAAGGTTGTAAGACAGACGAAGTAGCATTCAATTCAGACCCAGAGGATCCGAATTAGGATTATGCAGCCACAGGTTGTCGAATCTAAGACTAGATTCGACCCTAGTTTAAATTTTTATCTTGTTTTCTCTAATAAATTTCCTGCAGGAGTACAATATACACCTCCAACAATATCCTTAATTGAATCGAAGGCCATCTTTCACTAGATCGAAGGTTACCCTTCATTGGATCGAAGGACACCCTTCATTGGATCGAAAGTTATCTTTTCTTTAGATCGAAAGATTCTTCTTCTTGTGCTTTTATTTTTGTTGCTTATTTATTTTTTTATAGTTTCCCTTTTTAAATTAACATAAAATTAAAAAAAAATCATCATAAAAATTAGGATTAGATTTTATTAATTAAATCAATTTCTGAATTAATTAATTATTTAATTTTAACATATTTTTCTCAAAAAATTAAAATAAATTAGAATTTAGGTTTATTTTTATTTTTCTCAATTTATTTTCTTTTCATAAAAAACCAAAAAACCAAAACAAAAAGATTTTATTCTTAGGATTTTAGACGTCTTTTCAAATTCACGCGTTATTTTTCTTTCACACTATTTCATATTATTGTAACTGCCTAATGAGTTGTAATAGCTAGGACTTTATTCTCTGCTTTTCATTTTCTCCCCAAAAATTGGACATGTAATAATCCCCCTCCCCCAAAACCTTGTAATAGCTAGATTTTATATTTCTGCACTTTTAATTACTGCAATTATTAACTGCTAGATGTATGACTAATAGGATTATATGATAAGATTAATAATCAAATGCTAGCAAATCTAACAAAAAAGAAACAATAACTGAATACAACACACTTGTACATTGTGATACGGTGGGAGAACTGACTTGGGTATTTTGCGTTTTATCGCAAAATGTTGCGGTTAGCAAGAGTCGCCACCGACTTTTCTTTTATCCAAAAGGAAAGGTGAAAAAGCACAGGAAAGACCTTTGAGATGTTTTCTTGTGTTCGCGGGGTAGATTATGAAAAGGGAAGGTATTAGCACCATTTTCATCCATGGTTTTCCATGGGATCTTAGTTACTTGCTAGATCACTTGCTTTTGTTTGAAAATGTGCTTTGTGTGGTTTTTGAAAGTATTTTGAAAAGGCGCCATCGCTTAGGCAAACTTTGTAATAGTTCTCGTTCGTAAGAACGTATACAAAGTGTTGAGCTTTTGAAAATGTTTCAAGTTTGGAAGATGTTTTGAAAGTGTTTTTGAAAGTGTTTTTGAAAGTGTTTTTGAAAGTGTTGGTGTTTGTTTTTAAAATAAGCAAGGGTGTTTGATTTGAAAGTGAGCAAGCAACTAGGAACAATCTACCTATTCAAAAGTCTTTGTTTATTTCCTCCTTTCCTTTGATATTGCTATCTTACCATTGATTTTGTAAGAAGCCTTATCTTTGGATGTAAAAGGACGAGCATGGGTCATCGTATAGTCATGATAGCAATATTGTGAGGTATCTTAGCATTTCTTTTTGAGGGACTAAGATCATTTTGAAAGGCAACATTTATAGCGTCATCGAGGGACTATGATCTTGTATTTCAATTGTTTTTGCTAAGACATCCCACATGCATAAGATGACTATTTTTTAGGCAACAAGTAGAGTTAACCTTAAGGGTGCATGTGTGAATAGTGTGTTTGATTTGCATGCATTTAATCTTTGATTAGGGTTATCTACTTGTTGATTTTTTGTCTTTCCATACAAACCCTAGTTACTAGCATTTATATTTGAAAGCGATAAATTGAGGAAATGTAAAGTCCTACGCTATTACATCATTTGGGGATGGGGGTACAAATTATAAATGGGGAGATGAAAGCAAATAAACATAATTTACAATTACAGGGCTTTGACAATTATATAATTATAGTGCGAAATAATAAAATGTACAAAGAAATATAAAGAGAAGAGAAAGTGTTTTTATGTTTTTTATGAAAAAAATATGTTC
Organism: Vicia faba; assembly: GCA_948472305.1. Lineage (NCBI taxonomy): Eukaryota > Viridiplantae > Streptophyta > Magnoliopsida > Fabales > Fabaceae > Vicia > Vicia faba. The sequence goes on along the minus strand of OX451739.1, from coordinate 1,631,223,950 downwards.
TAATTGATTTGAAAAGAAATTAATTAAAATCCTAATGTCTAAATTAATTTAATAAAAATAAAAAAATTGAAATAAAACCTAAGTCTAAATAATAAATTAATTTTAAGAAAAGAAATTGATTTTAATAAGAAAATATTTTTGTCTTTTTTAGTTTAGAAAAAAGGAATAAAACAAGAGTGTATGCGTACATATTTAAATAAAATATATATATTTTTGAATTTTTTTATATGAAAATAATAATAATAAAAGTATAAAGAAAAAATAAAATTAAAATTAAAAAAATAGATTAAAAAAAAAGTTTTATGAGTTGACACATGAGCTTATGTATTGGCTCATCCAGATTTCGTATTGGCTCATGTGCCGGCTCATGTGTGTTTCTTGCTCCTGGAAGTTAAAACAACTCAGTATGAGTCGACGCATACTGGTTTCATGTCGACTTATAACCATTTTGTATCGATGCATACGTGTTTCGTGTCGACTCATAACCTGTTTTGAACATAGTACGTGTCGACTCATAGCATTTCGTATCGACGCATAACAACTGTTTTTTTGTTATTATCACTGTTTTGCTACATGTAAAAGTCAATTCTTAACACATGGTTAGTAAAAATGAAAAGAAAGCATATGGTTAGCTTCAAGACAATGATATCTACATTTTATCTTCACAAATGAACCATTAATGATGCTTGTATGAAGAGTTCAAAGTCAAGAAAACTTGGGAAGTGATGATAGTGATGTTACAGAAGTTTTTCTTGTGTTTGAATAACTTCTATATAATGTATGTGGAGTGTTTGGATGGTTTGTTTGGACAAAACTTACAAGGAATGAGAGGTTCAAGGATTTGGACTTCAAAGCTCAATAATGGGGGTTTTATAGGCAATTCTATTTTTTTGACAGTGCAGGGATTTTTTGAGGGCTTCTACACAAGAGAACTTCTTACTTTTATCTCTATTTTATAACCTCTTTATCTTGCAAATTCTTATTCTATTTATAGGCAAGAGGTTTTTGCATATGAGTTGATTAGGTTTGCAAGACAGCATGTTATGGTTTGGTTGGATTACAAAGATCAAACTATGTCAAGTACTCCATAGTCCCAAGATGAAGTACCAAAGTTGCTGGTATAGAGGAGCTAATTCCCATAATTTATGGTGGAGTATAATCAGCAACAAGCAAGGTATGGGCTTAAGACAAACTTTGTACATAAAGCTTGCTTTTCAAGAGTAGCAATGGTGCCTTTATGCCATAAATGGAAAGATCTTTTGGACAATGGCTCAAACACTTGGGTAATAGCTCAAGCTCTTGTGTAAACATTAAATTATGTAGAGATTTGAAAGTCACAAGGCCTGCAAAGTAAGATTATGCAGCACATCATGCTAATTGGATTATGTGTTCTTCAACAAAAATGGCTTGTAATTCAAGAATGGATGCTCAACTTCATGCCCTTGAATCTCCTAGATCAAGTATGATAAATTCATGCTCTTAGATGTTTTGGAAAGCTTGAAACATCCTCTATAACTTTCATGTTGGCCATTTTGACAAAATCATCTTGTAACTATCTGAAAAAATGACAAGAAGTTGAGATAAAATCCTGAACAAAATTTGTTGAAAATTTCTCTAAGTGTTAAATGAAAATGTCATGACTTCATGAATTTATAACTCAAAATCCAATCACTTCTAGGATTTGATCAGCAAAGCAAAGTTGTAGATCTCATCGGGATCTACAACTTTCATGTTGAAAGTTTTCCTTGAACCGTCTTGCATCTTGGTGAAAGAATGGCATGAAGTGATGAAATTATCATGTATAAAAACACTTAGAAAATTTCTAAGTCTTGGAAATCTTGACTTTTCAAGTTGACTTTTGACTTTCTCGACTTCTTGATGATCAAGCTTGATATTCTTGAATGTCTTGATGAAATTTGATCTTTGGAATGTAATGTGGACCAAAAAGTCAAAGTTTGACTTTCCAGTATGCAATTGACTATTTTTCCCTTGTGCCAATTCCAAGCCTAAATTGATGTATCAGTGCTGCAAACTTGACGTCATAGAAGATCTTGTGAGAGAATCCTTGAGAAATGAGAGGGGAAATTTTGGAGTACAATAGCTGCCCCTGTTCAATCTTCTTAAACCTGAAGAGTTAGATTGGCGAATCCGCCATTCGTGACTTGAAGGTGAAAGATGATTGAACACTAGAGTGCCCAAAAATTTGCAATAGAAGATGGATGGTGAATGGGCTTATAGACGCCGTTTGGAGGAATGTTGGTAAACATTGGAAGAAGTATCAACATAAATCACTTGTTGATTTATACTAAAACTTGATGTTTTACTTGTGAGAAAAAGAGTTAGTAAAATGCAGATCCCTGCATGATGTTCACCATATATGGTATTATGTTAAATGCATATCGTATGTACATGCTATGATGTATGAACGTGAGATATATGTTTATGTCCGGGAAAATAAATCCCTGACTGCTGCTGTGGAAATTCTGGGGGGTTGAATCCCTGATTGCCGTTGGGGATGAAGAATATACATATCTTCAAACTTTGTTGAAAGGATGCTTCCGTTGGGGAATATCTCTTGAACATCAGTTGTTATCTGGTCGGATCCAGGCTTCACAACTTTCTGAGAATGAGGAAGTCTACTGCTGTCTGGTCAGATTCAGGCTTCACATTAACTTTCTAGGGAAGAAATAAATTAACTATTATCTGATTAGATTCCAGGCTTTGCAGAAAATTTCTTGAAATGGAACTGTCATCTGGTCGGGTCGAGGCTTTACAACAATTCGCTGGGGATAAGGAAGTCAACTATTATCTAGTCGAATCCAGGATTTGCAGTAACTTTGAAGTGGTAACTACTATATGGTCGGGTCCAGGTTTCATGGTTTTTGGAAAGTCGTACTATTATCCGGTCGGGTCCAGGCTTCATAGTGTCTCTCTGGGGATCTCATTTGATTGTTATCTGGTCGGGCTCTAGGTTTCACAATAACTTGCTGGAAAACTGATATCTGGTCGGGTCCAGGCTTTGCATATTTTTGAGGTTGATGAGATTAATTGTTATCTGGTCGGGTCCAAGTTTCACAATAAACTATTTGGGAATTTAATTGTTATCTGGTCGGGTTCTAGGTTTCACAATGAATTTTTGAGGGTAATTGCTATCTAGTCGGATCCAGGCTTCACAATCACTTGTTTGGGTAGAGGAAAACTCTACTGGGGAAAAGAAGTTTTGCTAGAGATTTTGTAGGAATTAAACTGTTATCTGGTCTTGTCCAGGCTTCAACAATTTTGAACTTGAGGTTAACTGGTATCTGGTCGGGTCCAGGTTTCAGAAACTCAAACTGTTATCTGGTCGGGTCCAAGCTTTAGTAACTTAAAGTTGAGATTAACTATTATCTGGTCGGGCCCAGGTTTCAGAAACTCAAACTGTTATCTGGTCAGGTCCAGGTTTTAGTATTTGAAGAAGTCAAACTATTATCTGGTCGGGTCCAGGCTTTATAGTAATTTTATTGAAAAATGAAGTTGAACTGATATCTGGTCGGATCCAGGCTTCATAATAACTTAGAGATAGCAAAGACTTTGTTCAGGATAGTGATGACCTAACCGGCGGTTAAGGGGTCTTGTCTGTTGGTTTGTAGTAGTTTGGAGGAAAACTCAAACTTAATAATTTATAGTTTTGTTGGGGAAATAAACCCTGTTGAAGAGAATATTCAACAATCTGCAAAGGAGGAACTCCATAAGACTTCTTCTTTTGGACCAACTTAACTGGGGAGAGAGTTCTCCGGAGATTGAAACTCTGGCTGAGGATTTCATGAACCTAAGTTTGCGGGGATAATGTGATTGATGTAACTCATGAAATTGGCCTTGTGGGGATTTGTAGATAATTTGAACTCTGTCAGAGTGACAAATCTTTTACTGATAGACAAAATGATGAGATAACGGGACATAGTCATACGCTTTAATCCATAACTTTTGCCTGGACTGTCCTCTCGGGTTTTCAGCCCATCAGGATACCCATTTTTGCCCAAGCCACCCTTTCAGGTTTTCGACTTCCCGGGTGTACACTCTTTTGCATATATCCCTAATTTTTTTCCGAACCTTTTGGTTTTTCGGGATGCCCTTATTTTTGCCTAGGTATGTCAACCTAGAGGGTCTCTTTTTATGCGTAGTATTTTATGACTATGCCCGTGTTCATAGAGTGTGGAGAATTGTCACTGTCTGTGGTAGCACGTGTTGTAGAAATTCCAGAAATTAATTGTTCAATCGCATGTGATCTTTCATATGTGGGAGCCTATTGGCCCCTAAAGTCAGTCTGGTGCACTCGATGTTTAAAGTTTTGATCAAATTTCTGATAGTCTTGAACTTCCTATGTACCTTTTCTAAGAACTATCATGGAAGGATCCGAAGACATGATACTGACACCATCTAATACTATCGGTATAAGCAAACGAGCTCAGAATTTTCTAAGAACTGTCATGGGAGGATTCGAAGACATGATACTGACACCATTTGATACTACTGGAACAGACAAGCAATTTGGTGGTACTGAAGATCTTTTGATCAAGTCTCTCTAGAGCTGTCATGGAATGATCTAAATACATGATACTGATACCATCTGATACTTCAAGCAATTTGGTGGTACCCAAGATCTTCATAGTGGATTTTGTTCAAGCCCATAATCAATGTAGCATTGCCTCTTGGGTGATTCAGATGGAGATTTTCCCCTGGTGTGTTGGGCAATGATCATGTCGTGCCCCTTGATTATGAGAGACTTGTCATTGGAAGCGTCTTTCCGTTTGAAGTGACTCTGTTTATTGAGAGAGTTATTGTTCATTGGATATCCGTCATACGAATTTCTCTGTTGTCACATAATTAGCCATATGCAAACAGTGGTATTCAAATAATGCAAAGTTTACGTTTGTCTTGAGAATTTTTTTTTGACCAATGCACTTTTAAAGAGACACAAAAATTTGTAACAATATTAATTCAACTCATGGTTTACAGTAAGCCTTACAGGAGTCTGGATACCTTTTATAATAGTATGTTTTCGAACTAACCTATGCTTCAATTAGGACTTTTAAAAGGGTTGTAATGTGGCCTGGTTCACGGTTTAAGAAACAAAGGACAAGGCTCAAAGTTTATTTGTACCCAACTTGTTCTCCATAATGTTCTCCAATCCTAAACTCAGTCGATCGCGCGTTTACTAGAATCTGGAATGAAATTTTGGTGATGATTCAGATAAATGGAAGTTTATTTGGGAAGTTAGTCATTTTTGTAATATTTTTCATGTTGTCGAGGATTTGTAGTGACCTCTTTTTTGATCTACTATCCCAAACTTTTTCCTGACTGTTTTTATTTTGAGATTACCGTCAGCGGGATGCCCCAGTTTTTTTCTTAAGTCTCCTTCATAGGTTTTGACCTAGCAGGCTCTTCTTTTGAGAGATAATGACTCCCTATCCTATGGGGACCCATCACCATTTTTTTGATTCGGAAGGATATTTTTGTTGTGAAGTGACAACTTGCGATTGAATGCGCATTTGGATCAACTGAGAAACTACCCTGCCCCAGGTTATGATTAATGGTTGTAGTTTGTACGGAAAAGAAAACTCCTACTTCTTTGGCTCAAAGGGGTTAACTAGGGATTATCTTCCTTATAACTCCACTATTTTGGGATTTGAAACAACGCCTGTACATCGTCAGCAAAGTCTGTCCAAAAGCATATTGTATGAGATTATGGTATTATTTTCGTCATCCTCCCTCTAAAGGCTTATGGCTTGTAATCCAGAGTTGAATATCATACAAAAAGAGGTAAAAGCTTAATTTCAATATAGTGAAAACAAATGGATTAACTCAAGACAAACATATGCAATGCACTAATGAGAACAAACAAAGTTTAACATAAGGGTAAATGTTCAAACGAAGAAATTACAAATGGAAATTCGAATGAACAAAAACATTTCGGCCTAAACTTTGTTACTTCATATGATGTGTCTTTGAGGGGTGGCAGAAAAGCTCCAATTGACCGTCTTGTGTAAATTCCAAGACTTCCCCGTCAATCAGGTCTTGAATTTTGTTCTTCAATGCCCAACACCGGTCGGTGTCGTACCCACGACTGTTGGAATGGTACATGCATCTTTCATCATGTTTGCAGTTGTGATAAGAAGTATTAGGTTTTTGAGGAGGCTCCCTCAATAAAACTAGATTGGCTTCCAATACATAATGTAATGCTTGAGTCAAGGACATGTTGATCTCGGTAAACTGTCTTTTGTGTGTATCTTGCTTATGTGGGCCACCTTGATGTGGTTGGTGAGGTCGTTGTTGGATTCCAAGTGTAGTAGCCATTTTGAAAGGCGTTCTCTCGACCAAACCAACTTCTTGTTTTATCAGAGGCAGATTAGTGACTCAATCCCCAATCTTGATGGTTCGTTTCATTTTATCTTGATGAAGCTTGTTGATGAGGGCTCTTAGCTCTTCTTCTCCCCGAGCTAAAGTTTGGATAAGATCCATCTGCCCCAACATCTGGATTCTCGTTGTTTCTATCTCAGCTTGTAACGGCCTCAACTGGCCATCCTTGTCGTTTCCAGGATTCTTCGTAGTCATGCTCTCAATGAGGAGTGATTTCACTTCTTCTTTCCCCCTGGATAGATTCAGGAACAAATCTTGAAGCTGATCATTTTGGGTCTGAAGATCTTGGACAGTTTGTTCGAGAGCCATTTTTACTTAAATAAACAGCAAGCAGATGAGAAAACTTGTATAGGGAAAACCTATCATGATATGATGCGTGATGTATGGATGCAATATTTTCAAGGATCTTGCGGGTTAAACACAAGAAAATGTTAGAAGTTGTACTTTTGATCATAGCTTTGATTAAAGAACTTCGTATCGTTGAATGTCCTTCTACGAGAATCAAGATCACCATATCGAGTGAGTCATAGCCCTTGACTCAAGTTATCGTACTTTGGTCTTTAACGATGTTTGGTTAGAGGAAAATAAATTCTCTTTCCCCTTGATAGACGTCTGGTTCAACATAACCCTGCATCACAAACCCTTGAGGTCCTTGAAATGGATATTAAAAATGCTTATGGCATGATTCCATGATGTTATGTGCAAATAAACATATACACACACAAGGAAAACAAATCCTTAGGTTTAGGCTTTCATGGAGTCTCATAGGTAAGTACCCTCTTCAAGTTTAGTTGGCTCAACCTTTCCTAGAAATAGTAACCGGGTTTTAAAGGAGCTCAATATCACTGGTTTGTCTTCTCGGGAATTGTTTCAGCGCAAGCCTCTTTAATAGCGACCGAAATATCCCCAAAAAACCAAACCTCAATGAGTACAGTATCGAGTATCTACTAACTTCGGACTGCACCAAAGTCGGTCACCTCACTACGTCCTAATGGCCAAGTTGGTCAAGTAAAAGTTCTAAAGTCAGTTAGTGCTTCACGACTGTGATCCGGTGGCCAGAACCAGAACGTTTGAAATGTTGGTTTGCGTTTTGCATTTGTATTCACAAAATGTCGCGGTAAACAAGAGTCGCCACCGACTTTTATTTTATCCAACTGGAAAGGAAAAAAGCATAGAAAAATTCCTTTTTTTCGAGATTTTGAGTACGGGGGGTATATTATAGAAAGGGAAGGTATTAGCACCCTTTCTATCAGTGGTTTTCCACGGGCTCTTAGGTACTTGCTCATTATTTTCAAAATTTATTGTGTGTGTTTGATTTGAAATTTTTTTTGTTTTACTTCGATTTAACCCTTGCTTTTATCTTCAAGAGTGTTACGAAGTCGTTTTGAAAACTTTGTTTGAAAAGAGTGTAAGTGTGGAAAAGATTATTTTTGAGCAAGTACCTACTAGCATCTACCTACTCGAAAAAGAGAATGTTTCTGTTCTTGTTTCCTTTAGACAATGCTATCCCACTATCAGTGAGTAGGTAGCACCGTCGTTGGAGTTTAAGGGTCAATTCGAAAGGGACGTACGATCACTAAAGCAATGTTAGGACGTCTTAGTAATAACTCTAATGTCTTAAGATTAATATTCGAGGCAACATTTCCGAGGCAACCTTTCCGAGGCAACATTTCCGAACGGGACTTTGATATTTGTTTAGACAAGAGAGAGACCACTAAAATACCATATGCTTAATGATCGTTTACCGAAGGCAATTGAAGTGAGAGTATACCCTAGGAGTGCGCATGTGCGAGTGATTCAGTTTCAAGTTATTATCTTTGCACATTTAGGGTTTGCTAACCGTTTTAAATTTAACCTACATTCTTGTCATGCAACCCTATTATCATACATCTAACAGTTAATATTTGCGGAAATTAAAGTGCGGAAAATAAAGCTACGCTATTACAAGGCTTTGGGTATTAATTTACATAGCAAAAAAAAACCTCTAAAACGATAAATAAACGGAAAAAGTCCTAATTAATCTATTACATCCTGTGAGCAGTTACATCAATAAAAATAAAAATAAATAAATGCGCGATGAATAGAGAACGAAAGGAAATTAGGGTTTTGACCCCGTCTAACCTAATTAAAAGAAAATTTATTTTTTGGTTGTTTTTTATTATTTTAAGAAAATAAGGATTTGAATTAAATATGCAAAAACCTAATTACTAATTAAATTAAATTAAGAAAATTAGTTGCATTTGACCTATTTTTTTATTTTTATGGTTTTTGCGAAAAAAAATAAGAATTAAATTAAATAAAAAAAACCCTAATTTTCTACTTCATTTTAATTTATTTACAAAGAAAATTAAAGTTACCTAAAAATTAAATTAGCTAACTAAATTAATTTTTATAAGACCTAAAACTAATTTTGATGAAAAATTGATTTTATGATTTTATTAAAAAAAGAATTAATTTTTGTTAGTAAAAATAATTAAATAAATCAAATAAAAGAAAATATAAAATAAAAGGAAAAGAATATTGGGCCTGTTTGCTAGCATTTTGGAGGGGTGTGAATAGCACTTTCTGGGCCCAAAACAAACTGACCCACGTTAACTTCCATGTTCCCATGCTGTGCATTAACCAAGGCTTTTGGTGGACCCTCATGTAATGGCCTTCAGATCTGGCCTCTTGGAGATCCTAGTGGTTGAGCCTTGAGGACTCATGGTGGACCTCACTCCTGTGTGCACGCCTGATCATGCAAATGAAAATAATATGAAACATGGAGGGACCTGGGATTCGAACCCAGGTCCTATGGCCTTTTCCACCTGTTTCGCTACCAACTGAGCTAGACGCATCTGTTGTATACAAAATAACAATATTTGATAATATATAATAATGAGAGTTATGGGGGACAAATAAAAAAAAGCTCCAGAATTCAAATGGTCAAATGGGATTGTGCCACACCATCGTCCCCAACCTCTCTCTGTTGGTAAAAGTCAGAGACTTTTACCTACGGACAAACGTCCGTCACTAAAACCCCTGCTTGTTTCAAAATCTCACCCAGGCATGATAAATGGAATCCAATGCCATAGATCAAATCGCCTCGGCCTGCTGAGCATCATGGTGCCCTTCTTGTGGACCAATTTTGCCTGTACAGAAAAAGTCCAAAACACAAAATGAAACCCTAACAATGGTGGATTCCTATATAGTTAACAAAAATGGAATTAAATGGTACTGTTAGCTTGCCAACATGTTAGGGATCACAAATATACTATTGAAACATGATAAAGATGCAAGAATAACAAGATTCGATTATGAGAATAATGGCAAACTGTGGGGGTCGTGGAACCGGATTCTGGGCGCTAGCACGCTTGCTTTCGATTGGTATGGCTTCCTTGCAATCCCAGGAAGCGAATGAGATGGCTAAGGGGTCTTGGAAACGCCTGGAAGTATGAAATAAAGTCAGCACTTTTTGGTGATTTTTTCAAGTTTTATTCTGCCTCTCCACGCCTCAAAACCCTGTATTTTTTGTCTGCAATTGTCCACTATATACCACTGATAGAATTAGGGTTACAATTGTGCTCTAAATCTTTATCAATCATGGCTTTTGATCTTGATTTGATTTCCATGAAAATCTTTCCAAAATAGGACAAAATCAATCTTTTTATGCACACCTATGCCTTGCACGATTTGATTCACTTGCTAGCTATATATGGAACCTGAAACATGTACCAAATCTCAAGACTTAAATGGTTTGGATATTTTCATGATTTATTTTGATTTAAATTGATTTAATTGAAATAAAAAATCAAAATAAATGGTAAAAATAAAATAAAGGTAAGAGGAAAGAGCTAGGGCTCGTGGACCATGCTACCAACTCAAAACAAGTGCAAAAAGTTAGGCCCATTTAACAAAATTGCAATTTGAGGCACTTTTGACTTTTGGCAATTTTGCAAAAAGGGACAACTTCACCAATGCATAACTTCTTTCATTTTTACTCTATGAATGTGTTCTTGGACTTTTTAGAAAGCTCAGGATGTCATCTAAGCAACCCTTTTGGTCTCATCTCAATTGAGTCTTCCATGTTCATGTATGAAGCTTTGACAAAAAGGTGTTTTTGTTGACTTTTCAAAATGACCTATAATGTCCAAATTTATAACTTCCTGTGAGTACATATTTTGAACTTGGGAGATAAAGATGAATTGTAGGGAATTGCATCCTTTTCAAAATGAGATTTGGATGGGTCATTTCTCATAAAGTATGAGAAAGTTATGCTTGGTCAAAGTTGAGTTGACTTTTCCTACAAAACCCTAATTTAGTAACTTTTGGGTTTTGATTAATTGTGAGCAATCCTTGATGAATCATGATCAAACCTTGATAAAATGATGAATAATAATTCAAAATGAGTATGTTTACCAAAAATCTTGAAGTTTGACTGTATGTAGGCCACAGTTGACTTTTGCCCTAGCATAATCGATTTTCAGGCCTTTGAGCAATTGACTGAGCAAACTTTCTCTGCAAGGCTTGAAACTTGACATGGATGATCTTGATAACATATTAGGACAATTATTAGCATTTGGGATCCCTTGGAATCAAGTATCTTGATGCAACATGAAACCCTAACTTGAGGTAGACTGCCTTAGGAGAGAGTTTGTCTGGTCAACCCTTGGACTTCCTTGAGCAATTTGGAGATCTTTCTTGAAATGTTTTGAGAAATATGGGAGGGAAAATTTTGGGGTACAACAGCTGCCCCTGTTCAATCTTCTTAAACCCGAGTATGTAGATTGGCTTTTCTGCCTTTCGTGATCCGAGGGTGGAAGATGATTGAACACTAGAGTGCCCAGAAATTTGCACTCGCACGAAGTGGTATTTGTCTTGTGATGTCGGGAATGGGCTTGCAGATGCCATTTGGAAATTGATGACGGAAGATGGGCTTAAAGATACCATATGAAGGAGTGTCGATCGTCTAAGAGATTCCTTATCGAGAGCCTGTATACCTATTGTTGAGGAAGACTACGCTGGGGAGTGTTAGTCTTTGTCTTGAGAAAAAAATAGAATTTTAGGAGTTTCGGTCGTCCGTTATTCTATTGGGAAATCGTCTCTTAGCTGAAGAGGTAAAAATGAACTACTATCTGGTCGTAATCCAGGCTTCATAGTGATAAGGCCGACTGCTATATGGTCGCAATCTAGGCTTCACAGTGACTTACTGGGGAGATGAGATTAAACTTGCTATTCGGTCGTGATCCAGGCTTCACAATTTCTCGATTCTTATCTGGTCATAATCCATGCTTCAGAAGGAATTAAGTTGTTATCCGGTTGCATCCAGGCTTCAACTTGAATTTAGGGCACACTAATATCCGGTCGACTCTGGGCTTCTTAGTAATTGTCCAGGTAAACTGCTATTTGGTCGAAATCCAAGCTTCGCAGTGTCTTGTACTGTTATCTGGTCATAATCCAGGCTTCAGTCCTTTTATCATTATCTGGTCATAATCCAGGCTTCACGATGCTTTATACCATTATCTGGTCGAATCCAGGCTTCATGGTGTCCTGTACTGCTATCTGGTCGTAATCTAGGCTTCACAATACCTTACTTCTTATCTTGTCGTAATCCAGGCTTCAGAAGAAATCAAATGGTTATCCGGTCGCCTCCGGGATTCCATTTGATTTTTAGGCCTACTAATATCCGGTCGAATCCGGGCTTCATAGTAATTGGCCGGGTAAACTACTATTTGGTCGTAATCCAAGCTTCATAGTGTCCCTCACTGTTATCTGGTCGTAATCTAGGCTTCAGTGTCTTTTACCGCTATCTGGTCGTAATCCAGGCTTTGCGACGTCTCATACCATTATCTGGCCGAATCCAGGCTTCATGGTGTTTGGAGAAATCAATATACTATCCGGTCGAATCCGGGCTTCATAACTTGCATTAAAGATATACTGCTATTTGGTCGTAATCCAGGCTTCGCGGTGTCTTTGGCTGCTATCTGGTCGTAATCTAGGCTTTACAGAAACTTGTATTTCTATTTGGTCATAATCCAGGCTTCACAATACTTGTTGTGCTGTTATTTAGTCGTAATCCGGGCTTCACTACTTGTGTTTATGACATACCACTATCTGGTCGAATCCAGGCTTCATGGTGTCTCGTACTGTTATTTGGTCGTAATCCAGGCTTCACAGTAACTTGCTGAGCTGTTATCCGGTTGTAATTCGGGCTTCACGACTTGCTGGGGATTAAACTATTATCCGGTCGGATTCGGGCTTCATAGCTTAAAGATAAACCACTATCTTGTCGAATCGAGGCTTCGCGGTGTTTGAAACTGTTATTCGGTCGTTCTCTGGGCTTCACAATATGATGTAGAACTCAAGATACTATCCGGTCGAATCTGGGCTTCATAGCTTGAACTTGGTGGGAATTTGATTGTATCTTTCCCTGAAAGGTAAAGGGTTAGTCGTATGTAATGCATGATATGTATCAAGCAATGATATTCTCAAAATAAATGAGATTGTGCTGTATGATGCATATGCACATGTCATGATGTATGGATATGCATGTTTTTATGATATTCTCTAGTTGGGGAAAATAAATCCCGGACTGCTGCTGGAGAATACAAGGAGTTGAATTCTTCATTCTCGCTGGGGATAACGTCCAAAGGCGATTGTGAGAATAATCCTTCTAGAGAATAAAACTGACGAGAAAATGACTCTATGGGGAAGAGATATTTTGTCTGAAGATCCGCCGATTTGGAGAAATAACCTCGATTGGGGATGAATTATCATTGCTGGCGACAACAAACTCTGTCGGGGATTGAATTTCTGCTTGGGGAAGAAATAAACTCCACTGGGGATAATATTCTAATGCTGGTGATAGCTAAAACTCTGCTTGGGGAGAATCATTTTTTTTAGATACCTTTTGCTCCGTGGGGAGTGAATGTACCTTTAATCTTATTCTCCAGCTAGGTCTATCTCTATACCTGGTGGACAGAGCAACTGTAAGGTTTGGAAATTTCTTGTTTGCCCCTGTTCCTGATATTACGAGTAATCGTCTTTTGTTTCGCATGTAAATATTTATGAGTAGCAATTATTGTCAAATGCATATATCAAAAATGAAACATTGGACGTTCTTGCAAAACAAAACAGAAAAACAAATTGAAATTTCTTTGTGAAAATGAATTGTATTGATTTTGAAGTTGGCCTGTAAATAGGCACTTTTGTACAGGAGGCCGACGTCCTAGTAAGAGAATACCGCCGAAAGATAGAATTTATACAGTTTGTGTAAAACAAAGAAAAACAGCTATGTGAACAATCCCACTGGGTTCCAACTCCGCTATTGCCTTTATATCTTTGAGAGTCTCATCACCTTGCTACTTGGTTGAAGGTAGATCAGATTGATTAGTGTCGTCCGAGCTTGATAGTCGATACCAAAGTGTGGTTGCAAGATGATCCAATGAGACATAGTGTTACGCTTTGATCCCTAATTTTTTCCTGGACCACCCTTTCGGGTTTTCAGTCCACTGGGATACCCTTTTTTTCCCAAGCCGCCTTTTCAGGTTTTCGACTTGCCGGGTGTACAATTTTTTTATTTTCATCCCTTATTTTTTCCCGAACCCTTTTGGTTCGCCGGGAAGCCCTTATTTTTTCCTAGGCCAGTCAACCTAGCGGGTCTTTGATTAGGCGTAGTATTTTTTCACTATGTCTGCATTGACAGGGTGAGGAAGGGCGTCACCATCAATGGTGGTTAGAATCATAGCTCCTCTTGAGAAAATGTTCTTAACCACAAATGGCCCTTCATACGTAGGGGTCCATTTTCCCCTGGGATCACCTTGCGGCAGTATGATACGTTTGATCACCAGGTCCCAAACTAGATACTCTTGTCGTCTGACTTTCTTGTTAAATGCCTTGATCATTCGCTTTTGATACATCTGACCATGACAAATAGCAGTAAGTCTCTTTTCTTCGGTTAAGTTCAGTTGATCAAGCCGGGTCTGGATCCAGTCGTCCTCGCTCAAACCTGCATCCTTCATAATTCGAAGAGAGGGTATCTGGACCTCAATGGGTAAGACTGCTTCCATTCCATACACCAAAGAGTAGGGTGTTGCCCCTGTTGAAGTCCACGCTGAGGTTCGGTACCCATGAAGAGAAAATGGTAACATCTCGTGCCAATCTTTGTATGTCACCATCATCTTCTGCACAATCTTCTTGATGTTCTTATTAGCCGCTTCAACAACTCCATTCATCTTCGGCCGGTAAGAAGAAGAATTGTAATGTTGTATCTTAAACTGTTTGCAGAGCTCGGTGATCATCGTATTATTGAGATTTGTACCATTGTCCGTAATAATCCTCTCTGGTACACCATATCGACAGATCAAATTGTGCCGAATAAACTGCGCCACAACGTTCTTGGTTATTGTAGCAAAGGAAGCTGCCTCAACCCACTTTGTGAAATAATCAATTGCTACCAGAATGAAATGATGCCCGTTAGACGCAGTAGGTCTGATCTCGCCAATCATATCGATGCCCCACATTGCAAAAGGCCAAGGAGCTGTCAAGACGTTAAGAGGAACTAGAGGTATATGCACCTTATTAGCATAGACTTTGCACTTATGACAATTCCTAGAATGCTGATAATAATTGGCTTCCATAGTAGACCAATAGTAACCCGCCCGTAGGATTTTCTTTTCCATGGTGTGTCCACTGGAATGAGTTCCGAAAGTAACTTCATGTAACTCTGCCATAATCCTTTCTGCCTCGTTCTTATCCACACATCGCAGTAAGGTTAAATCATGGTTACGCTTGTAAAGGACACCATTGCTGATGAAGAACTTCGCATCGAATCTCCTCAGAAACTTCTTATCATTAACAGATGCACCCTCTGGGTACTCTTGAGCCTCAAGATACCTCTTTACCTCGTGAAACCAGGGTTTATCTGCTACCTCTTCAGTCTCAATGTCACAACAATGTGCGGGTTCGTCCAACCTCTCAATAGTAATCTGGGGAGCCTCATTGTCCCACCTGACCTTGAACATAGAAGACATGGTAGATAGCGCGTCCGCTAACTGATTCTCCTCTCTCGGGAAGTGTTCAAAGGTTATCTCCTCAAAATGTGGGAGCAATGTCAGTACATACTCCTTGTAAGGAATAAGATTTGGGTGCTCCGTATCCCACTCGCCTTTGATTTGACTGATCACTAGAGCAGAATCTCCGAACACACTCAAGAACTTAATCCTCAGGTCAATAGCTGCTCGAAGGCCCATGATGCACGCTTCATACTCTGCCATGTTATTGGTGTAGTTAAAACATAATCAGGCGGTGAACGGAGTATGACAGCCCTCGGGAGATATAACCACGGCGCCAATGCCATTACTCAACGCGTTTGCAGCTTCGTCAAAATACATAGACCACCGGGATCCTTCCTCAGATCCTTCATTTGGTCCAGGTTTTTCACAGTCGGTCACCAACATGATGCTCTCATCTGGAAACTCGAAATTTGTAGACTGGTAATCATCCATGGCCTGATGCGCCAAATGATCTACCAACATACTCCCCTTGATTACTTTTTGGGTTGTGTACTGGATGTCATACTCGGTTAAGATCATCTGCCATCTTGATATTCTTCCGGACAAGGCAGGCTTTTCGAAGATATACTTGATTGGATCCATCTTTGATATCAATAGAGTAGTGTGGGTCAGCATATACTGTCTCAGCCGGCGAGCAGCCCATGCCAAAGTGAAGCGAGTTTTCTCAAGCAGTGAGTATCGGGTCTCACAGTCGGTAAACCTTTTGCTAAGTTAGTAAATAGCATACTCTTTTTGGCCAGACTCGTCATGCTGCCCTAGCACGCACCCCATCAAATTGTCGAGTACTATCAAGTATAAAATCAAAGGTCTTCCCTCAACTGGAGGCATCTGAATAGGTGGCTCTTGGAGATATTCTTTGATCCTTTCGAAAGAGGCCTGACATTCATCATTCCATTTTACTACTTGATCTTTCTTCAGCAACTTGAAGATTGGTTCACAAGTAGCAGTCAGGTGCGAAATGAATCGGCCAATGTAGTTCAGCCGTCCCAAAAGCCTCTGACTTCTTTTTCTATTTGAGGAGTTGGCATTTCCTGTATAGCCTTCACCTTTGCAAGATCCACTTGAATACCTTTATCACTAACAAAGAAACCCAACAGCTTACCAGACCTTACCCCGAAGGTGCACTTGTTCGGGTTTAACCTTAGCTTTTACATCTTCAACTTGTCAAATAGCTTCTGAAGATGGTCCAGGTGTTCTTCTTCAGTCTGGGATCTTGCAATCATGTCGTCAACGTATACCTCAATCTCATGGTGAATCATGTCATGGAACAAAGCGACCATGGCGCACTGATACGTTGCCCCAACATTCTTCAATCTGAACAACATAACTTTGTAGCAAAAGGTACCCCATTGCGTAACGAAGGTCGTCTTCTCCATGTCTTCGGGAGCCATCTTAATCTGATTGTAACCAGAAAAATCATCCATAAAGGAGAAGATCTTATGCTGCGCGGTGTTGTTGACCAGAACATCGATGTGAGGGAGTGGGAAATCATCCTTAGGGCTCGCCCTGTTCAGATCCCTATAGTCCACACACATTCGTACCTTGCCATCTTTCTTCGGCACCGGAACCACGTTGGCAACCCACTGCGGGTAAGAAGTGACAGCTAGAAAACCGGCATCAAACTGTTTCATGACATCAGCTTTGATTTTCTCAGACATCTCTGGGCGCATACGACGAACTTTCTGCTTTACCGGAGGACAATCTTCTTTGGTTGGCAGGCGGTGAACCACAATGTCGGTGTCCAACCCAGGCATATCTTCATAAGACCAGGCAAAAATCTCAACATAGTCGCGTAGCATCTGTATCAACCGTTGCTTGATGCTAGGCTCCAGATTCGCACCGATCTTGACCTCTTTCTTGTCTTCTTCCGTACCCAGATTCACTAATTCCACTGGCTCTTCATGAGGCTGTATGGACCTCTCTTCCTGTAGTAACAGTCTAGCAAGTTCCCCAGGCACTTCACAATCATCCTCACCTTCGTCCTTGGCTTGGTTGATCGGATTTTTGAAGTCATAACTGGCAGTGGCAGAGTCGTTATCAGTGGAATCCAGAGTGGATGTGGATTTGCATTATGATATGTGAGTGTGTGTAAGACAACAACTATTTTGATAAAGTGCAAGATAGAAAAGAAAAACAAGGAGCGCAAAATTTGTAATGCAAGAAAACGCCCAATGCTTTATTGATGATATATGAAAATGACAAATATTAAGCCCTCACAAACAAAGCCAAGGTGCCTCGGGCAAGGCACCGGGCCGTAAAGTTTTAAATTATCTGTTACAAAAGTCTATTACTGTGTAATAAAAGAAACGGGCACGAAATCCTTTATCGTCTAATTGTTCAATCCACCATCGGTAGTCGGGTAAATCCAGCTGTCAATATCTGACTCTTCTTTGTCATCCTCAATTGCATTCACTCCCTGATTACTGATGTGCATGGGAGGTCTTCTAATCTGTGTGCGCCGAACAACCCTTTGAGCCTCTGCAGTAAATCCAAAACCAAACTTGTCAGTTTTGTGTGCGAAGTCAGGGAGTTGTCCCCAATTTGCACACCCACCTTTTTCAATTATAGCCCTAGCATCATGGAGGGAAGCCATCTTCATTGGAGGTTCTTCAACAGCAGCTTCAGTCGACGCTAGAGTCTGGGGGACCTCTTCAAAGTTCTGACACGGGGTTTTGATGAACTCCCCATCTATCTCCACATAGTGAAAGGAATTAAAATGACTTACCATATACTTCTCCTCACCTTGAACCATAACAATCTTCCCCTTTACTGGATATTTCAACATTTGATGGAGCGTAGAAGTCACTTCCCCAGCCTTATGAATCCACGGGCGACCCAACAAGCAAGAATAAGATGGTCGAATGTCCATCACATAGAACGTAGATGCAAAAGTCTGAGAGCCAATTTTAACAGGGATGTCCACCTCCCCGTGTACCATCCTTTTGGACCCGTCAAAGGCCCTAACCACAATATTACTCGGCTTCAGAACCAAACCTTCACAGTCCAGGCCATCTAATGCTTTCTTGGGTAAAACATTCAATGAGGACCTGATATCCACCAGTACATGGGCCAGAGTAGTGCCCCTGCACTCGATCGAGACATGCAGCGCATCATTGTGATTTCTTCCTTTAGCAGTCAGATCTACGTCGGAGAGACCCAACCCGTTGTCAGCGGTCAAATTAGCCACACAATCCTTGAATTGGTCAGCAGAAGTTTCCTGCGGCACATGCACAGTTTTGAGGAAAGCAATTAAAGCCTTTGCATGGGCTTCTGAGAACAACAACAAGGATAGCATGGAGATTTTTGATGGGGTCTGCCCCAGCTGCTCGACTACGTTGTAGTCTCTCTTCTTGATAATCTTCAGAATTTCCACTATCTCCTGCCTAGAGGTTTCTACAATGACCTTCTTAAGTGCCCCTGTCCGGGCAGGCTCACCTATGATCTCTTTGCCCCGAGCGTCAGATGACTCAGCGACAGGGGTGATTGTTAGAATATGTACTGGGATAATAGCTTATGTACTGGAAGATTGAATTGCAACAGGCTTTTGAATAGTCGGAGGGGAAATCTCAGGAGAGAAGAGTCTTCCACTTCGGGTGACCTTGCTAGCCCCGAAAATATTGCTGACATCAACATCAGCTTCTTCAACCTTCAAATCTTGTTTGATCCCATGATAATACACATCGGCCCCATAGTGCCACGGGACAGCATTATCCGAAGTGTATGGGATAGGACCAGGAATAGTAATGATTAATGGAGCAACTCTTGGAACGGATGTAATCCTAACAGGCTTTCTCGAGGAAGCCTTGGAAGGATTGGCGGAAATGGTTATGATGGAAAATCTTCAACAGGAATCAACGGAATCAAAGTTTTCTCGAACAAGATCTCTTTGTTATCCATCAGGCGTTGAACACCTGATTTCAATAAATGGCAACCAGTAGGCAGGATTGAGCATAGGTGGCAACCTTCGCCAAAGCCCAGAAATAAACCGGCCGATAATGGGTTCTTCTTTACTGTCATCAACAGGGTAGAAATTTCTTTCACAGAGGTCACAAATGAATCATCGTCCATAACATTTACTCCATGACCATGTTTGGGCATAGGAGCAGTCATGACGTTGGGCTTCTCCGGAGCATCAAACTCGATTTCTTTAGCTTCAATCAAATCTTGCAACTTATTCCTCAAGGCCTAGTAGTTATTGGTATCATGCCCTGGGTTATCGAAGTGATAGGCGCAGTGGGAGTTCGAATTATATAGCGGAGATGTGGTGTTGGGATTTTTCGGGGCTTCCCTCAGAGTTATCAGGTTGGTCTTCAATAATTGCGGTAAAATTTGAGATAAGGTCATACTGAGCCGAGTATACTGTCTTTGAGGTCTCTCTACTCTTTGCTGATTGTTGCATTGTGGGGCAACTGTGGGTCTTGATATTACTACCGCATTAACTGCTTGGCATCATTCAGGTCGGTTTTGGCTCCTCGAGCTGTAAACTGCACTAGCTTCTTTCTTACTGGCGAAGGGTCTCTTTTCTGCACTTGATGAAGCACCTTTCTGTATCTTACCACTCTTGATACCAGCTTCTACCCTCTCCCCAGTCAAAATCAATTCAGTAAACCCTGATGACGAACTACCGATCAAATGATTGAAAAATGGACCAGACAAAGTCCCAAGAAACATATCCACAAACTCCCTATCAGACAGAGGGGGTTGGACTCTTCCAGCCATATCTCTCCACTTCTGAGCATAGTCCTTAAAGCCTTCACCTGCATCCATAGACATACCCTGAAGCTGAGTACGCGTGGGAGCAAGGTCGGCGTTATACTGGTATTGCTTGTAAAAAGCAGCAACAAGGTCCTCCCAGTTTCGGACATTAGCTCCTTCTAATTGATAAAACCATTCAAGCTGAGTCCCTGACAGACTATCTTGAAAGAAATGAACCCACAAATTTCTATCAGCAGTATAGGGCAGGATTTTTCGGACATACAAGCGGAGGTGGAGCTTTGGACAGGATGCCCCATCGTACTTAGCAAAAACAGGAGCTTTGAATTTATGAGGGATCACCACCCCAGATGCTAGTCCCAGATCTCCGAAGTCCAAACCAGGTATCTTCTGAATCTCCATTGCACTCAGACGGTCTTCAAGTTGTTTGTACCTTCCTCAGCAGGAGGATACTATTCTTCGTCAAAATCAGTGTCATTATCAGAGACTACAGGACTAGGAGCTTTTTCTTCCTCTTGATTCTCTCCTCCTTTAGATGAATGAGACATATCAGCTTCCTGTCGCAACCTATTCCCAAATCTGTGACCCATATTCAGAAGGACCACCTTCTTCTTCTTCTTTTTCTTCTCTTTCATGATGAGAGTCTTTAAATCTTCCTGCCCTTTAGTCAGGTTCAGGAACATCTCTTTGAATTGAGCATTCTGTGCTTGAAGAGCTTTAATGGCTTGATCGGTAGGTATTTCAGAAGACATTTTGTGCTGAAATAAACAGTGAAGAAGATGAGAAACCTGTAATGATACTTGTAAGGAGGTGCATGATAATGGAATGCGTATGAAATGATTTCAAAGACTTTGGGAGATTTAAATTTCCAAACCAAGGAATAAACAAACTTTATTAGATTAAACTTTTAAAAATGTTTAACAATGCCTTTAAGGCGTTACAAGAGAAATAAACTGAAAACAAATCTAAACTAGAAAAAGCAATAAAATCAGAAATTCCATGGACGCTTTCCCTTCGTGCTGACGTAGTCATTGATCATCCTTTCATTCTCAAGTTGCCTCGTGAGCTTCAAGATCTTCCTCTCTTGCTCATGATACTTCTTCCTGTAGGTATCCCTTTCCTCTTTTAGCTGAATCCAGGATCTCTTCAATGCCCCCAGATCAATAGGAATGTAGGGATAAAGGACTGTATAAGGAACCCCTTCTTCATTAGTATGCTCTACAATCACTGGAAACACAGCTTCATAAGGCATCCCGAGCTTCTGAGCCCGAGCCCGGACCCACTGGAGGTAAGGTTGCATGGGGAGAGAAGTCTTTGGTCCTAGCTCTTTAGGGCCAGACCTGTTCACCATGCCCCAGGCTCGTATAAACCTTCGGCGATGCTTTTCGACGTCCTCCTTATAGTCAAAGATAATGTTTGTAAGAAGTAGCTCATGAGGACCGTCTCTCCAAGCGCGACCAAACTGTCATAAAGCCAAACAAGGATTGTAGGTTATTCCCCCTCTAATTCCAAGCAACTGAACATTATGGTATTCCCCACATCGATCAATGATAGCAACACCTTCCATATCCTTAGAACTCCAAAGAATGTCCGTATGGGCAAGGGACAATATCATGTAAGACCATCCTAAACCTTCCTCATTCTTCAACACGGACTTGGGGAGGTGCGAAATAAACCACCTCGCCAACAGCGGCATGCAACACATGAGGGTCCCTCTTCTACGCGTCGTACGAGTATAGAGGGCATGCAAGATATCACCCAAGAGGGTAGGTATAGGATTGCGAAACAAGAAGATCTTAACTGCATTCACATCTATGAAGGAATCTGGATTCAGGAAGAGAACCAAACCGTAGATAAGGAGAGCGAAGATGTCTTCGAAAGCCTGGAAGTCCAAGTTATCCCAGAATAGTTGAGCTTGATCCATTAGAAACTTGGCTAAGAAACCTTTAACCCCGCTCTGTGTCTCCCAATTAGACACTACATCAGCCTTTTTCAAGTGTAAAGCTGAAGCAATGTCTTCTGGCCTATGAGTCTCTTCCAAACTTGTGAAGGGCATCTGCTCGAGGATGGATATACCCAACAAATGAGAAAATTCTTCCAAAGTGGGAACTAGCTGATAATCCAGGAAGGTGAAATAATGATGCACTGGATCGAAGAACTGGAAGAGCACACTCGTCATTTGCTCATCAAACCTTGAGGTAACCAAGCTAAGAAGTTGACCATGTCTTCTAATGAATGAATAAGTGTCCGAGACTCTCGAGGCCAAATCTTCGAGTTGAGCAGGTATTTGCACGAAGTTAACTCAGATGGTGTTTCTGCGCATGGAAGCCATAATCTGCAAAACAGGACAAAGATAAACCCCCTCGGTCTTTTAAATGGTTAGTATAATGAAGTATGCATGCTATGTTATGATGCATGATGTCATGATAAAACACACAACAGGTATAGCAGATAGCAGACATGGTGAAGGCAAACAAGTCACACAATAGCCCTTAAGTTTCAGGCTTGCATGGGGTCTAGGTATTACCCTCTTGAAGTTCAGTTGGTTTTAACCTGTCCTAATAATAGTAATCGGGTTCTAGAGGTTCTCAATATTACTGACCATCCTCCATCGGTCATGGTTTCAGCTCACACAATCTTTTCTTGCGGCCGGAACTATCTCGAGAGTATGGTCTCAATGAGTGTAGCATCGAATATCAACTAGTTCCCAGCTTTACACCGAGACCGGCTATCTCGCTACTTCCTATGGCCAAGTTGGTCAATTATAGGTTCTAAGGTCAGTTGATGCTTAACGTCCCATATAGCAGCCCCGTATTCTCCTCGTTTCTCCACAAGGGATACCGGTACCAACCAATGTGCCACATCAACGTAGCTACTGCTTCAACCGTATCGGTCTATGCCGTATAGTTCCCTCAAAGTTTATTGCTACTTACCTAAAAGGTGTCCCCCAGATCCGGGTTAGGATCTATAGTAACTCCCAATACAAAGCCCTCAAGAGTAAAGCAATCAAATCAAACAATAGAAGCAAATATGATGAACTAATCCTAAGGTATACCCCACTTATTTAAGTCCCCAGTAGAGTCGCCAGTTCTGTGATACGGTGGCCAGAACCTGAATGTTTGAAATGCTGGTTTGCGTTTTGCGTTTGTATTCGCAAAATGTCGCGGTAAGCAAGAGTCGTCACCAACTTTTATTTTATCCAACTAGAAAGGAAAAAAGCACAGAAAAATTCCTTTTTTCGAGATTTTGAGTACGGGGGGTAGATTATAGAAAGGGAAGGTATTAGCATCCTTTCTATCCGTGGTTTTCCACGGGCTCTTAGGTACTTGCTCATCATTTTCAAAATTGCTTGTGTGTGTTTGATTTGAAAAAGTTTTCGTTTTACTTCGATTTAACCCTTGATTCTGTCTTCAAGAGTGTTACGAAGTTGTTTTGAAAACTTTGTTTGAAAAGAGTGTAAGTGTGGGAAAGATTGTTTTTGAGCAAGTACCTACTAGCATCTACCTACTCGAAAAAGATAATGTTTTTGTTCTTGTTTCCATTAGACAGCGCTATCCCACTATCAGTGAGTAGGTAGCACCGTCGTTGGAGTTTAAGGTTCAATTCGAAAGGGACGTACGATCACTAAAGCATTGTTAGGACGTCTTAGTAATAACTATAATGTCTTAAGATCAATATTTGAGGCAACATTTATGAGGCAACCTTTCTGAGGCAACATTTTTGAACGGGACTTTGATCTTTATTTAGACAAGAGAGCAACCACTAAAATACCCTATGCTTAATGATCGTTTACTGAAGGCAACTGAAGTGAGAGAATACCCTAGGAGTGCGCATGTGCGAGTGATTCAGTTTCAAGTTATTATCTTTGCACATTTAGGGTTTGCTAACCGTTTTAAATTTAACCTACATTCTTGTTATGAAACCCTATTATCATACATCTAACAGTTAATATTTGCGGAAATTAAAGTGCGGAAAATAAAGCTACGCTATTACAAGGCTTCAGGTATTAATTTACATAGCCAAAAAAACTGCTAAAACGATAAATAAACGTAAAAAGTCCTAATTAATCTATTACATCCTGTAAGCAGGTACATCAATATAAATAAAAATAAATAAATGCGCGATGAATAGAGAACCAAAGGAAATTAGGGTTTTGACCCCGTCTAACCCAATTAAAAGAAAACTTATTTTTTGGTTGTTTTTGATTATTTTAAGAAAATAAGGGTTTGAATTAAATATGCAAAAACCTAATTACTAATTAAATTAAATTAAGAAAATTAGTTGCATTTGACCTATTTTTTGTATTTTTATCGTTTTTGAGAAAAGAAAATAAGAATTAAATTATATCAAAAAAACCCTAATTTTCTACTTGATTTTAATTTATTTACAAAGAAAATTAAAGTTACCTAAAAATTAAATTAGCTAACTAAATTAATTTTTATAAGACCTAAAACTAATTTTGATGAAAAATTGATTTTATGATTTTATTAAAAAAAGAATTAATTTTTGTTAGTAAAAATAATTAAATAAATCAAATAAAAGAAAATATAAAAGAAAAGGAAAAGAATATTGGGCCTGTTTGCTAGCATTTTGGAGGGGTGTGAATAGCACTTTCTGGGCCCAAAACAAACTGACCCATGTTAACTTCCATGTTCCCATGCTGTGCATTGACCAAGGCTATTGGTGGACCCTCATGTAATGGCCTTCAGATCTGGCCACCTGGAGATCCTAGTCGTTGAGCCTTGAGGACTCATGGTGGACCTCACTCCTGTGTGCACGCCTGATCATGCAAATGAAAATAATATGAAACATGGAGGGACTTGGGATTCGAACCCAGGTCCTATGGCCTTTTCCACCTGCTTCACTACCAACTGAGCTAGACGCATCTGTTGTATACAAAATAACAATATTTGATAATATATAATAATGTGAGTTAGTGGGGGACAAATAAAAAAAATGCGCCAGAATTCAAATGGTCAAATGGGATGGTGCCACGCCATCGTCCCCAACCTCTCTCCGTTGGTAAAAGTCAGAGACTTTTACCTACGGACAAACGTCCGTCACTATAACCCCTGCTTGTTTCAAAATATCACCCAGGCATGATAAATGGAATCCAATGCCATAGATCAAATCGCCTCGGCCTGCTGAGCATCATGGTGCCCTTCTTGTGGACCAATTTTGCATGTACAGAAAAAGCCCAAAACACAAAATGAAACCATAACAATGGTGGATTCCTATACAGTTAACGAAAATGCAATTAAATGGTAATGTTAGCTTACAAACATGTTAGGGGTCACAGATATGCTATTGAAACATGATAAAGATGCTAGAATAACAAGATTCAATTATGAGAATAATGGCAAACCGTGGGGGTCGTGAAACCGGATTCTGGGCGCTATCACGCTTGCTTTCGATTGGTATGGCTTCCTTGCAATCCCAGGAAGCGAATGAGATGGCTAGGGGGTCTTGAAAACGCCTGGAAGTATGAAATCAAGTCAGCACTTTTTGGTGATTTTTTCAAGTTTTGTTCTGCCTCTCCACGCCTCAAAACCCTGTATTTTTTGTCTGCAATTGTCCACTATATACCACTAATTGAATTAGGGTTACAATTATGCTCTCAATCTTTATCAATCATGGCTTTTGATCTTGATTTGATTTCCATGAAAATCTTTCCAAAATAGGCCAAAATCAATCTTTTTATGCACACCAATGCCTTGCACGATTTGATTCACTTGCTAGCTGTATATGGAACCTGAAACATGTACCAAATCTCAAGACTTAAATGGTTTAGATATTTTCATGATTTATTTTGATTTAAATTGATTTAATTGAAATAAAAAATAAAAATAAATGGTAAAAATAAAATAAAGGCAGGTGGAAAGAGTCGGAGCTCATGGACCATGCTACCAACTCAAAACATGTGCAAAAAGTTAGGCCCATTTCACAAAAATTGCAATTTGAGGCACTTTTGACTTTTGGCAATTTTGCAAAAAGGGTCAACTTCACCAATGCATAACTTCTTCAATTTTGACTATATAAAGGTGTTCTTGGACTTTTTAGAAAGCTCAAGATGTCCTATAAGGAACCCTTTTGTTCTCATCTCAATTGAGTCTTCCATGTTCATGTATGAAGCTTTGACAAAAAAGGTGTTTTGTTGACTTTTCAAAATGACCTATAATGTCCAAATTCATAACTTCCTGTGAGTGCATATTTTGAACTTGAGAGTTGAGGATGAATTGTAGGGCATTGCATCCTTTTCAAAATGAGCTTTGGATGGGCCATTTCTCATAAAGTGTGAGAAAGGTATGCTTGGTCAAAGTTGAGTTGACTTTTCCTGCAAAACCCTAATTTAGTAACTTTTGGGTTTTGATGAATTGTGAGCAATCCTTGATGAATCATGATCAACCCTTGATCAAATGATGAATAATACTTCAAAATGAGGATGTTGACCAAAAATCTTGAATTTTGACTGTATGTAGGCCACAGTTGACTTTTGCCCTAGCATAGTCGATTTTCAGACCTTTGAGCAATTGACTGAGCAAACTTTCTCTGCAAGGCTTGAAACTTGACATGGATGATCTTGATAACATATTAGGACAAATGATGAGAATTTTGGATCCCTTGGACTCAAGTATCTTGTCTGGTCAATCCTTGGACTTCCTTGAGCAATTTGTGTAACGGTGAAAATCGGAGATCAAGCTATTGATTAACTTGACTCGCAAAAGCAAGAGTCGCCACCGCGCTTTATTATTTCCAAGGGAAAAGGGAAAAGAGCGAAATAAAACCCTAAAACATGCAATGTAAAATAATACTTAAAAGTAATGAAAATACAATGCGTTTTTTTGAAAGAGATCAAGAGTTCGGGGGGTTGGTTATGCAATGGGAAGGTATTAGCACCCAATGCATCTGCGGTACTCCGCAGGAACCTTTTGAAATATCTGTTTTTGGTTAAAATTGTTTGTTATATACAAGGGTGTATTTATCTACAACTATGTTTGCTTAAGGGGAAATAAATGAGTTTTTATTATTGCGTTCGTGAGGGTTTCGCGACCCTTTGCCTACGTATCCAATGAAGGAATCAAAACACCGTAGTTCCTCTAGAAAAAGTTGATTTGTTTGTGTTTTTTAGTGGGCGACATTAACGCACGCATTCTAGCAATAGGCACAGCCGGTATCGCGGTAGAACGGAGATAACATGCCCTTGGGGGGAGTTTTGATTTGTTGAGTGTTTTTGCATGTTTTAAAGTATATTCAAGTAAGAATTAAAGAGTGTTTTTTTTTGGATTTTTTTGGTTTGTTTACTTGTTGGTTTTATCTTGCATACACACCTAATTACTAGCATTTGTACAAAGTAAATAAAATGCAGAAAGATAAAATCCTACGCTATTACAATCGTATCGAAAGGCATAAAAAATATGAAGGAAAAAATAAGATAAAAGTAAGAAAAAAAGAGTGTCTTTCGACCCAGGCAGTAGCATCCTTCGACTGGCATTTTGTTGGCCTCCTTCGATTGGGGTTAGCACCAGCAAAGTCACGTCTTTCGATTGGACCTTGGCAGGGGCGAGGTCCTGTCCTTCGATTGGGAAAAGGCAGAAGCAAGTTGTATCCTTCGACTGGGAGTTCGCACCGGTGAGGTTCTGTCCTTCGATTGGCCTGGCAGTCAGTGTATGGCGAAGTCTTTTGATTCTGCCTTGTTGCCTTCTTTGACTGGGGGTTGAAAGCAGTGAGGGAATGCCTTTTGATTGGACATGGTTTGCCGTCTGGTTGTCTCTTTCGTTTGACCTGGAGAAAGAAGGTAGAAGCCAGAAGCTTCGTTTCCTATTTCCTGTTTCCTGTTTCTTTCATTTCAAACATTAAATGGCAATCTGGCCTGAGGCCATGCTAGTATTTGTTTGGTAAACAGTTTAACAGTTAAAGCAAATTTAGGTAAACAGCAAGCAAAAATGAAAGAGCTCAGTTCTAAAAAATAAAGGGTGGAATCAAAGGAACAATGGTATGTACGTGTTTGAAACGAATGAAAAGATTATTTACATGTTATGGCATGAAATGAAAGGTCCAAGGCTAAGTATGACTTACCTTGCTTGAGGCTGGGACGTGTACTGGGCAGTAAGGTGGTTGCCTTGAGCGCTTTTGGATTCGAAGGGAGGGATCACAGGCTGTGCTTGGAGCGCTGGATTTGAAGGAAAAGAAAAAGCGAGTGTGATGCTTCTTTGATTCGAAGGAGACTGAAGTGTGGTTGTTCTTCAGAATCGAAAGAGGTTGATGTGGTTCTGTTTTTTTGTGATTTCTCAAGTGTTGATGAACTTTGAGAATTTTTCTGTGTTTGAGAAAATTTGGGGGATTCGTTCCTCTGGTCCCAAAAATCCTCCCAAAAAATGTGTTGGAGCCTCTTATTTATAGGCGAGCTTTGATATGGTTTTGGGGGGAAATCAAATAATATTTGAATTATTTGGGTATACTGCCCCCTTGTTTTCTTCAATGCATCTCTTGTGCACTCCTTTTTTGTGCAAGTACAGGACTGAGACAACGCAGGCTTATCAGTATTTTGGAGCTTAGTGGCAGGTTGGTGCAGGACTGCTGCATAGCAGCACAGCTGGCTTGAGTTTGGCAGTATATGGGACTTTAGTCAACAAACTCCTTGAATGCTTCCCCCTTTCGTTTTGATCACTTCGACCAGCTTCATGATTACACAAAAATGTTCGTTTCCAAACAATGTGTGCTCTAAGTATGTTGCTTCGAAGGGTTTAGTGGTCCAACTTGTGAATCGAAGGAGGCCACCTTGAAGGAAATCACATGTCCAGCTTGTGGATCAAGGGGGGTCACTTCGAAGGAAACTACATGGCGAAATCGAAGCTTGTGACTAAAGGAGATTGTATTTCCCAATTGAAGCTTTGCTAAATCGAAGCCTGTGACTGAAGGAAGCAATGTTGCCCAATTGAAGCATGTGGATCGAAACAAACATATTGCCCAATCGAAAGCTCGTGTTCGAAGGAAGCAATGTTGCCCAATCGAAGCATGTTTGCAGGCAGTAAACTTGTCCAATCGAAAGCCCGTGTTCGGAGGAAGCAATGTTGCCCAATCGAAGCATGTTTGCAGGAAGTAAACTTGTCTAGTCGAAGCAGGCTTGCAGGCAGTAAACTTGTCCAATCGAAAGGCTGAATCGAAGGAGACCTGCCAGCACATGAAATCAAAGAAACAAAAAACACACATTTCGTGCTTGATTAGAAGTTAGTGATACATAGTCTAAGAATGTTCAAAACACTTGACAATTTCTGCATAATCAATGCTCGAAGGTGAGAGGTTAAAACCAACTGTATTTAATGACCTTGACTTTTGTATAAAAAATGCAAAAATGGGATCTTAGGTCAAAAATTGGGGTATGATAATTTGGAGATCTTTCTTGAAATGTTTTGAGAAATATGGGAGGGCAAATTTTGGGGTACAACAATGACATCACTCAGTGGCCCCGTATTCTCCTTGACTACTCAAGGGCTACCGGTACCCATAAATATGTCACACTAACGTAACTATTGCTTAGACCATGTCGGTATACCCTGCATAGTTTCCATAATGTATTGCTACTTACCTATAAGGTATCCCAAATCCGGGTAGAGGATTTAAGCCCAAACAAAGAACCAAAATGTAAAGCAAACAAATCAAACAATGAAAGCAAGTAAATGTGATCTAGCCCTAAGGTAACCCCACTTTTAAAATATTCCCCAGCAGAGTCGCCAGTTCTGTGATACGGTGGGAGAACTGACTTGGGTGTTTTGCGTTTTATCGCAAAATGTTGCGATTATCAAGAGTTGCAAACGACTTTTATTTTATCCAAAAGGAAACATGAAAAAGCACAAGAAAGACCTTTGAGATGTTTTCTTGAGTTCGGGGGGTAGATTATGAAAAGGGAAGGTATTAGCACCCTTTTCATCCATGGTTTTCCATGGGCTCTTAGTTACTTTCTAGATCACTTGCTTTTGTTTGAAAATGTGATTTGTGTGGTTTTTGAAAGTATTTTGAAAAGGCGTCATCGTTTAGGCAAACTTTGTAATAGTTCTCGTTCGTAGGAACGTATACAAAGTGTTGAGCTTTTGAAAATCTTTCAAGTTTGGAAGATGTTTTGAAAGTGTTTTTGAAAGTGTTTTTGAAAGTGTTTTTGAAAGTGTTGGTGTTTGTTTTGAAAATAAGCAAGGGTGTTTGATTTGAAAGTGAGAAAGCAACTAGGAACAATCTACCTACTCAAAAGTCTTTGTTTATTTCCTCCTTTCCTTTGATATTGTTATCTTACCATTGATTTGGTAAGAAGCCTTATCTTTGGATGTAAAAGGACGAGCATGGGTCATCGTATAGTCATGATAGCAATGTTGTGAGGGACTATGATCTTGTATTTCAATTGTTTTTGCTAAGACATCCCACATGCATAACATGACTATTTTTTAGGCAACAAGTGGAGTTAACGTTAAGGGTGCATATGTGAATAGTGTGTTTGATTTGCATGCATTTAATTTTTGATTAGGGTTATCTACTTGTTGATTTTATGTCTTGCCATACAAACCCTAGTTACTAGTATTTATATTTGAAAGCGATAAATTGTAGAAATGTAAAGTCCTGCGCTATTACATCATTTGGGGATGGGGGTACAAATTACAAATGGGGATATGAAAGCAAATAAACCTAATTTACTATTACAAGGATTTGAAAATTACATAATTATAGTGCGAAATAATAAAATGTACAAAGAAATATAAAGAGAAGAGAAAGTGTTTTTATGTTTTTTCTGGAAAAAAAAAGGTTCTAATTGATTTGAAAAGAAATTAAGTAAAATCCTAATGTCTAAATTAATTTAATCAAAATAAAAAAATTAAAATAAAACCTAAGTCTAAATATTAAATTAATTTTAAGAAAAGAAATTGATTTTAATAAGATTTTTTTTTTGTCTTTTTTAGTTTAGAAAAAAGGAATAAAACAAGAGTGTATGCGTACATATTTAAATAAAATATATATATTTTTGAATTTTTTTATATTAAAATAATAATAATAAAGGTATAAATAAAAAATAAAAATAAAATTAAAAAAGAGATTAAAAAAATGTTTTATGAGCTGACACATGAGCTTATGTATTGGCTCATGTATTGGCTCATCCAGATTTCGTATTGGCTCATGTGTCGCTCATGTGTGTTCATTTCTCCTGGAAGTCAGAACAACTCAGTATGATTTGATGCATACTGGTTTCATATCGACTCATAACCATTTTGTATCGATGCATATGTGTTTTGTGTCGACTCATAACCTGTTTTGAACATAGTATGTGTCGACTCATAGCATTTCGTATCGACGCATAACTGCGGTTTTTTTGTTGTTATCACTGTTTTGCTACATGTAGAAGTCAATTCTCAACACATGGTTAGTGAAAATGAAAAGCAAGCATATGGTTAGCTTTAAGGCAATGATATATACATTTTATCTTCACAAATGAACCATTAATGATGCTTGTATGAAGAGTTCAAAGTCAAGAAAACATACCTTGAAACTGAAATTTGTGCTTTGAGTTTGTGCTGCTGTATGGGCTGTTGTTGAGCTTGGGAAGTGATGATAGTGATATTAAAAAAGTTTTTCTTGTGTTTGAACAACTTCTATATGATTTATATGGAGTGTTTGGATGGTTTGTTTGGACAAAACTTACAAGGAATGAGAGGTTCAAGGATTTGGACTTCAAAGCTCAATAATGGGGGTTTTATGGACAATTATGTTTTTTTGACAGTGCAGGGATTTTTTGAGGGCTTCTACACAAGAGAACTTCTTACTTTTATATATATTTTTCTAAACTCTTTATCTTGCAAATGCTTCTTCTATTTATAGGCAAGAGGTTTGTGCATATGAGTTGATTAGGTTTGCAAGACAACATGTTATGATTTGGTTGGATTACAAAGATCAAACTATGTCAAGTACTCCATAGTCCCAAGATGAAGTACCAAATTTGCTGGTATAGAGGAGCTACTTCCCATGATTTATGGTGGAGTATAATCATAAATAAGCAAGGTATGGGCTTAAGACAAACTTTGTACATAAAGCTTGCTTTTCAAGAGTAGCAATGGTGCCTTTATGCCATAAATGGAAAGATATTTTAGAAAATGGCTTAAACACTTGGGTAATAGCTCAAGCTCTTGTGTAAACATTAAATTATGTAGAGATTTGAAAGTCACGAGGCCTGCAAAGTAAGATTATGTAGCACATCATGCCAATTGTATTATGTGTTCTTCAACAAAAATGGCTTGTAATTCAAGAATGGATGCTCAACTTCATGCCCTTGAATCTCCTAGCTCAAGTATGATAAATTCATGCTATTAGATGTTTTGGAAAGCTTGAAACATCCTCTATAACTTTCATGTTGGCTATTTTGACAAAATCATCTTGTAACTATCTAAAAAAATGACAAGAAGTTGAGATAAAATCCTGAACAAAATATGTTGAAAATTTCTCTAAGTGTTAAATGAAAATGTCATGACTTCATGAATTTATAACTCAAAATCCAAGCACTTATAGGATTTGATCAGCAAAGAAAAGTTGTAGATCTCATCGAGATCTACAACTTTCATGTTGAAAGTTTTCCTTGAACCGTCTTGCATCTTGGTGAAAGAATGGCATGAAGTGATGAAATTATCATGTATAAAAACAGTTAGAAAATTTCTAAGTCTTGGAAATCTTGACTTTTCAAGTTGACTTTTGACTTTCGTGACTTCTTGATGATCAAGCTTGATATTCTTGAATGTCTTGATGAAATTTAATCTTTGGAATGTAATGTTGACCAAAAATTCAAAGTTTGACTTTCCAGCATGCAATTGACCATTTTGCCCTTGTGCCAATTCCAAGCCTAAATTGATGTATCAGTGCTGCAAACTTGACGCCATAGAAGATCTTGTAAGAGAATACTTGAGAAATGAGAGGGCAAATTTTGGGGTACAACACACATATACACCTCTAGGGTATCCCCACTTTTGTTGCCTTCAGAAATAAAACAGTCATGTCCCTCGAAAGTAGGGACACTTTAGCAAAGACCCTTAAATAAAAAAGATCACAGTCCCTCGATGACCCTTCGGTGTTGCCTTACGGTAAATGATCTAGTCCCTTAAACAAAATTGCTAAAGTGTCTCTACACGTTGCATTTATGATTGTACGATGACCCACGAATGTCCCTCATACATCCAAATGACTATGGCTACCTACTCACTAATAGTAGGCTAGCCTTGTCTAAAGGAAAGGAGGAAAAGAACGACCTTTTGAGTAAAAGTAGATAGCTGTTAGATGCTTGCTCAAAAAAAAATTTCACACTTTCACAAAACAAATTTCAAAAATATTTTCAAAAGTTTTATCAACACTGTTGAGGACTGATACAAGAGTTATCATAAAGCGAATCACAGCACTAAGGCATTTTCAAAAATACTTTTCAAAACACACAAAAGCACAAGGTAATTCAAAATGAGCTAAGCATCTAAGAGCCCGTAGATAACTGCGGATGGAAAGGGTGCTAACACCTTCCCTTTCCATAATCTACCCCCTTACTCAGAAAACATCTCGACGGGTCTTTTTCCTATTCTTTTCACCCTTTCCTTTGTTGGATAAAAGAAAAGTCAGTGGCGACTCTTTCTTGCCGCATCATTTGCAAAGACAAATGCAAAACCAGTATAACAGTCGGTTCTCCCACCGTATCACACTTCCTTACACACACACACTTATCAAAACTGCAGATCCACATCCACTCTGGATCCCATTGATAACGGTTCTGCTATTGCCAATTTTGACTTTGAAAATCCGATCTACCAAGCTGAGAACGAAGGTGAGGAAGATTGTGAAGTACTAGGAGAACTTTCCAGACTGTTACAACAGGAGGAAAGGGCAATACAGCCCCATGAAGATCTAGTTGAGACAGTAAACTTAGGTACTGATACTTTTGACTCAACCTTCTATGAGATGGACATCCGCCAGTCTTACTCCTGTTTATTGGGTCGACCCTGGATCCATGGGGCTGGTGCTGTTACTTCTACCTTGCATCAGATGTTGAAGTACCCAGTCAATGGAAAGATTATCATAGTCCATGGGGAGAAGGAATACATGGTGAGCCACCTAAACTCTTTCAGGTATATTGAAATGGACGGCGAGTTCATTGAGACCCCTTGTTAGAACTTTGAGGAGGTTCCACAGACAATTGCTGCAACTAAGACTGCTACCAATATCCCAAAGAGTACCAGACCTCCGCTGAAGATGACTTCTCTAAGGAATTCCAAAGCAATAGTTGAAGAAGGTGGGTGTACCATTTGGGGCCAACTTCCAGATATTCCCTACAAATCTGACAAATTTGGTTTGGGTTTTACTTTAGGATCCTAGAGATTTGTTCGTCGTGCTCGCGTCGAGGGACCACCATTACAGATCGACAACCATGGAGTCAATGCTCTGGAAGACAGTGTAGCGACTACGACTTGAACAAGTGGATCTTCCTAACTACCAACAGTGGACTCAACAATTGGGAGGCCAAGGATTTTGTTCCCATTAATTTTATTCAAGAGTAATTTGTCTTTTTGTTTTTTGGGAAATGTAATATTTGAACAATTGAAACTTTAAAGCCTTGTGTCTTACCCGAGGAACATAGGTGTATTTTGGGAGGGTTATTGCTTCATATTCATATGTCATTAATAAATCATTGGACATTTTGCATACAAATTTTTTTATGCTCCTTGTTTTATTCTACTTTTTACTTTATCAAAAACAGTTATGCTCTTACACACACCCACATATCAAACTACATATCCATATCCACTCTGGACCCCATTGATAATGGTTCTTCTATTGCTAATTATGACTTTGAAAATATGATCTACCAAGCCGAGGATGAAGGTGAGGAAGATTGTGAAGTACCGGGAGAACTTGTCAAACTGTTATAACAGGAAGAAAGGGCAATACAACCCCATGAAGAGCCGATTGAGACAGTAAACTTGGGTACTAAAGAGGACAAGAAAGAAGTCAAGATAGGTGCCGATCTGGAGCATGATGTCAAGGAGAATTTAATACAAATGTTACATAACTATGTTGAGGTCTTTTCCTGGTCATACGAATACATGCCAGGACTTGACACTGATATTGTGGTTCAACGCCTTCCGAGAAAACAAGACTGCCCTCCAGTGAAACAGAAGGTTCGCCGTATGCCTCCTGAGATGTCAGAAAAGATCAAAGTCGAAGTCATGAAATAGTTTAACTCCAGTTTCTTAGCTGTTACTTCCTATCCACAATGGGTTGCTAACGTTGTTCTGGCACCTAAGAAGGACGGTAAGGTACGTATGTGTGTGGATTACAGAGAGTTGAACAAGGCAAGCACCAAGGATGACTTTCTGCTTCCCCATATTAATGTTCTGCTTTACAACACCGCACAACAAAATGTATTCTCCTTCATGGATGGTTTCTATGGGTATAATCAGATTAAAATGGCACCTGAGGACATGGAGAAAACAACCTTTGTCACACAGTAGGGCACTTTCTGTTACAAGGTTATGCCGTTTGGGTTAAAGAACGTCGGAGTAACCTATCAACATGCCATGGTAGATTTGTTTCATGATATGATCCATCACGGGATAGAGGTCTACGTTGATGATATGATAGCCAGGTCTCAAACTGAAGAGGAGCACCTCGATCACCTGCAGAAGCTGTTTTAAAGGCTGAAAAAGTACAAACTGAGGCTGAACCCGAATAAGTGCACCTTTGGAGTAAGATCTGGTAAGCTCTTAGGCTTCTTTGTCATCAACAAAGGTATTGAAGTTAACCCTGCAAAGGTTAAAGATATACAAGAAATGCCAACTCCTCGCACTGAGATGGAGGTCAGGGGATTCTTGGGATGTCTAAACTACATTGCCATATTCATTTCCCACCTAACCGCTACTTGTGAGCCAATCTTTAAATTACTGAAGAAAGATCAAGCAGTGAAGTGGAACAATGATTTCTAGATTGCCTTTGACAAAATCAAGGAATATATTCAAGAGCCTCCAATTTTGATGCCGCCAGTTGAAGGAAGACCTATGATCATGTACTTGACAGTGTTATAGAACTCAATGCGGTGTGTGCTAGGGCAGCATGACGAGTCTGGTTGAAAAGAGCACGTAATATACTACCTTAGCAAAAAGTTTACCAACTGTGAAACAAGATACTCACTACTCAAGAAAACTTGTTGCATTTTGGCATGGGCTGCTCACCGACTAAGGAAGTACATGTTGACTCACACTACCTTGTTAATATCTAAAATGGATCCTATCAAATACATCTTCGAGAAGCCCGCTCTCTCCAGAAGAATAACAAGATGGCAAATGATCCTGGCCGAATATGAAATTTAGTATACAACCCAGAAAGCAATTAAGGGAAGTGTATTAGCTGATCATTTAGCTCATCAAGCTGTGGATGACTACCAATCCATGAATTTTGAGTTCCCAGATGAGAACATCATGTTAGTAACTAATTGTCAAGAACCTGGACCGGACCTGAAAAAGGATCTTGATGGACTATGGTTTTTGACGGAGCTTCCAACCCTCTTGGCGATGGCATCGGTGTTGTGATCATATCTCCTGAAGGTTGTCATAATCCTTTCATCGCCATGCTATGTTTCAATTGTACCAACAATATGGCTGAATATGAAGCATGCATTATTAGTCTCAAAGCTCTATTGACTTGAGGATTAAATTCTTGAGTGTATTTGGAGACTCGGCCCTAATAATCAATCAAATCAAGGGAGAATGGGACACGAAGCATCCTAATCTCATCCCTTACAAAGAGGATGTGTTGACACTGATTCCACACTTTGAAGAAATTACCTTTGAGCATTTTCCATGAGAGGAAAATCAACTAGCAGACGCTCTAGCTACTATGTCATCCATGTTCAAGTTCAGGTGAGATAATGAAGCTCCTCCGATCACTATTGAGAGAATGGATGAACCAGCATACTATCATGAGATTGGTACTAAAGAAGTAATGGAAAAACCTTGGTTCTATGAAGTCAAAAGATATCTCGAAGCCCAAGAGTATCATGAAGGAGCTTTAGTCAACAATAAGAAGTTCCAAAGAAGGTTCTCTGCCAAGTTCTTCCTAAGTAACGAATCCTCTACAAGCGCAACCACGACTCAACCTTGCTTCAGTGTGTAGACAAGAGTGAAGTAGAAAAGTTTATGGCCGACTTGCACGAAGGTACCTTTGGCACCCATTCTAGTGGGCACACGATGGCTAAAAAGATCCTACGGGCAGGATACTACTGGTCCATTATGGAAGCAGACAGTTATTAGCATTCGCGGACTTGTCACAAATGATAGATCTATGCTGATAAAGTACATGTGCCTCTGGTTCCTCTAAACGTCTTGACTTCTCCCTGGCCATTCGCAGTGTGGGAGATCGACATGATTGGAGAGATTAGACCTACAACCTCTAATGGGCACCGCTTCATCCTGGTTGCCATTGATTATTTCACGAAATGGGTCGAGGCGACTTCATTTGCTTATGTTACCAAGAACGTTGTGGCCCGATTCATCAGACATAACCTTATCTGTCGGTATGGTATTCCATAAAGAATCATTACGGATAATGGTACCAATCTCAATAACACTATGATCACCTAGCTCTGCATGCAATTCAAGATCCATCATCATAACTCTTCTCCTTACCAGCCGAAGATGAATGGCGATGTAGAAGCTGCTAATAAAAATATCAAAAAGATCATACAGAAGATGATGGTGACATATAAAGTATGGCACGAGATGTTACCATTTGCTCTTCATGGTTACCGCACCACAATGCGCACATCAACTGGGGAAACCCCTTTCTCTTTGGTATACGGTATGGAGGTTGTCCTACCCATTGATGTCTAGATCCCTTCTTTGAGAATCATGAAGGATGCAAGTTTGAATGAAGATGAATGGGTTCAGACTCGACTTGACCAATTAAACCTGATTGACGAGAAGAGGCTCGCGGCTGTCTGTCATGGTCCGATGTACCAAAAGCGTATGACCAAAGCTTTTAACAAGAAGGTCAGACGT
The DNA here is from genome assembly GCA_948472305.1 of Vicia faba. Classification (NCBI taxonomy): domain Eukaryota; kingdom Viridiplantae; phylum Streptophyta; class Magnoliopsida; order Fabales; family Fabaceae; genus Vicia; species Vicia faba. The sequence continues at coordinate 1,631,185,732 of OX451739.1, read as the reverse complement.
CAAGTATTCAGGATGGTGATCTAGTAATCAAACATATTATCCTGCCACAAGGTGATCCCCGAGGCAAAGAGACTCCCACATACGAAGGGCCATTTGTGATCAAGAACATATTTTCTGGTGGAGCCATGATCTTAACCACTATGGACAGTGACGACCTTCTGCATCCGGTAAACGTGAACATAGTTAAAAGATACTACGCATGAACAAAGACCTGCTAGATTGACTAGACTAGGAAAAAATAAGGGCATCCCGTCGAACCAAAAGGGTTCAGGAAAAAATTAGGGATATACAAAAAAAAATATGTACACCCGGCAAGTCGAAAACCTGAAAAGGCAGCTTGGGCAAAAAAGGGTATCCCGGTGGACTGAAAACCCGAAAGGGCGGTCCAGGAAAAAGTTAGGTATTTAAAGCGAATAACTATGTCCCGTTGGATCACCTTACAGCCAATCTTCGGTATCAACTATCAAGCTCAAACGGTACTAATCCATCCAGTCAGCTTCGGACAAGCAACAAAGAGATGAGATGCTCAAAGACATAAGGGCAATAGCAGAATGGGAACGCAATGGGATTAGTTCACATAGTTGTTTTCTTTGTATGCTATTTTGTAAAGTTTTATTCTTACGACGACATTCTCTTACTAGGATGTTCGTCTCCTTGTAAAAAAATGCTTATTCAAGTTAATACAAAGCTATTCCTTTGAAAGTGGAAAACTATTTGTTTTTATTTTTCTGTTTTGTTTACGAAAACGTCCAGTGATTATTTTTGAACATATGCATTTGAATGCGATTACTACTTACAAATATACGCATAAAAAACATAAAGACGGTTACTAATGGCTTTAAGAAATGGCACAATATCTAAGGGCCATCCACAAAATTCCTACAGATATTTTCTCCAGCAGATACTTTCTCTAGTGGGTACAGAGGTAGGGGCATCCTACTATAAAGTCGCTTCCATATCCACAACATAGAGCCTAATGATGTCAGGTGGTCTCACATCCCTGGCAGAGCAAAAATCTCCAATACTGCTCCAAAAATTCCCCAGTGAAGTCTCCAAGCTTCTCAGTATTCCCCAGCAGGATTTCACAAAATCCCCAAGCAGTTTATGAACTTTTCTTTCCCTAGTAGAGTTTATTTCTCTGGCCATAGAAGTTCACCTCCCAGCAATTCAACTTTAACAAATATTGAAGAATCACATTCTTCATGCCCAGCAGCAGTCAGGGATTTATCTTCTCTTAGTACAACGACACCATAAAGAGCAACTGATACGCTCACATATTACAATCCTACAACATTTACAATACATCGTAGCATACGCATAACTGAAACACATATAACATTCTCATTTATTTTGAGAGCATCATGCAATTCATACATCATGACATCGCATGAAGTTGACTTTACCTTTTCAGGTTGAATTCGCAGGCAGACAAACACTATCAACTTATACAGCAAGTCAAAGATTAATGCCCAAAACCAGACGGGGAAACCATTTACACGACCAAGTGGTATGAACTCCTGGAGCAAGACATGTTTACCAAAAAATGCAGCAGGCCACATATTAATGCCCGAAACCAGACGGGGAAACTATCTATGTGACCAACATTGCCAAGTTCCAGATTAATACATGTAACAAGCTAGGAAACCTATTTGTGGATGACCGATTGTAGATTAATACCTGAAACCAGACATAAAAACTATCTACATGAGCAGATTAAAGATTAATACCTGAGACAATACGGAAAAACTATCTTTCTTTCCAAGGTCAAAGATTAATATCTTAAACCAGACGGGATAACTATCTCAACGACCAATAAAAGCAAGTTCCAAATTAATACTTGAAACAAGACAAGACAACTATCTGTGAACGACTGATTATAGATTAATACCTGAAACCAGATAGGAAAACTATCTACATGACCAGATGAAGCAATCTTACACGGGTTTCTTCTCATGATCTCTAAATGCAGTCTAACACGGACTCATCCTGAAGTAATCTTACACGGGTTTCTTCTCATGATCTCCAGATACAGTCTAACACGGACTCATCCCGAAGCAATCTTACACGGATTTCTTCTCATAATCTCCAGATGCAGTCTAACACGGACTCATCCTGAAGCAATCTTACACGGGTTTCTTATCATGATCTCCAGATGCAGTCTAACGCGTACTCATCCTGAAGCAATCTTACACGGGTTCCTTCTCAACTTTCTAGATACAGTCTAACATGGATTCATCTTGAAGCAGCACTACACAGGCTCTTTCTAATACATTTCCAGACAATAATTAATTTCATCCTCCCCAGCAAGTTACTGTGAAGCCTGGAGTTCAACCAAAAAACAACAAAACTTTCATCTCTCCAGTCCAGAGATAAGTCCTCAATAGAGCCATGGACAACTGAAGTTCATAAACTCTATTCCCTATAGAGTTTTCCTCAAGCAGGAGAACAACAGAAATCAACCTTCCTCAGTGGACTCCTCCTCAGACAGCAGGAACAGGAATTCCCCACAAAAGGACCTCTTATGAAGTCAGCATCTACTTTGGATGGCATCTCTAAGCCCATCTTCGATGACTTTCAGTCATCTTTTCCAAATGGCATCTTTAAGCCCATTCCCCACACAGTAAATTATCACATCATGCGAGTGCAAATTTGTGGGCACTCTAATGTTCAATCATCTTCCACCTTCAGATCACGAAAGGCAGACAAGCCAATCTAAATCCTCAGGTTTAAGAAGATTGAACAGGGGCAGCTGTTGTACCCCAAAATTTTCCCTCTCATGTTTTCTAAAATCTTCCCTTTGCATGGTGGTTACAAACACTTGCTTAGAGAAAATATAATTTTTTTGAAAGATAATCAAGTGTATTTCGATTGGCATATAAACAAGGTGCTTCGATTGGGCATTTGGAACTCTTCGATCATGCTTTTATTAGTAAGCTTCGATTGGGTATTTGGAACCCTTCGAGCAAGCATTGTCCCACAAGTATCATTCCAGCAACGCCCTATGTGCATGCCTTCAGCGCACTAGGAAAATACTCCCTCTATGCGTGCCTTCAGCGCATAAGGCAAGAGCCCCCTACAAGTTTGCTTCGATTCACTAGTAGTGGACTCCTGCATACAAGCTTCAATTGGGCACTGAGTCTCCTTCTATCAAGCTTAATTCACAAAGCTTCCACTGGGCAAAAGGCCCCTTCAGCTTGCCATCAGCACACGTATGCCTCTTCATGCTTGCCTTTGGTCTACTAGGCAAAAGATTCCTCATGCTTGCCTTGGATTCACAAGGTAAAGGCCTATTAGCTTACCTTTGATCTACAAGGCAAAAGGCCCCTTTCACTAGTCTTTGATTCACAAGACAAAATGCTGCCTCAGACTTTCCTTCGATCCATAAGGCCAAGGTCCCTTCAACTTGCCTCTGTGTTTGCTTTCGACCCACGAGAAAATGACTTCCTCTGGGCTTGCCTCCAATGCACAAGGCAATGATTTCCCTTCATGCTAGCACCCGTAAGGCAGTGACTTCCTTTCATGTGTGCTTCGATTCATTAAGCAGTTGGCTTCCCTCATACTAGCTTTGACTCCACAATTTTCCATATTTTGACACCTAGTAAGGTCCATTCGAAGGACACACCAATGGTGCCCTTGAAGGACATACATATAGTCCATTCAAAGGATACATAATTGTGGGAAACAAGTTTGTTTTGCCTTTTGATGAGTATTGGTTCAAGATGCTTGCCTTCAGCGCATAAGGCAAAGGCTTCCTCTTCGACTGGCCTTTGATTCACCAAGCAAAGATTTATTTTTCATGCCTGCCTTCATTTCACAAACATAGGATTGACTCATTATGAGCATACATTGATGGCCCATTCGAAGAATGCAAAAGGTCCATTCAAAGGATATACATGTGTTCCATTCGAAGGAGACACATAATCATTGGAAATAAGTTTGTTTTATGATGAGTCTTGTTCTAAGAGGTTTGCTGACCAAAAGCCAACATGTTGCTAAGCCCAAGCCTCTTGCACAATTGCATTTAAAGAAAGTGACAAGAGAAGTTTCAGCTGGCCAGAAATGAGCTTTTGTTTGGGCTAGCTGAATAGGGGCTCAATCTAAGAGGCCCCAATGATGAGAATTGGAGCCATTTGAAGGAGGAAACACTGGGCCAATCGAAGAGTAAGGCTTGAGGGCATTTGAAGGAGCCAAATGAGTCTATGTTCACCCCAAAGCCCAAAGGGGTAGGAACTCACCAAAAAAGGAAATCCCTTAATGTGTCTGATTTGGCCTTCAAAGCCTAGTTAATGGTTGCCCCTTGACATTTCTATGCTATGACCCTCTCCCTATCTCCTATAAATACATACCATTTCTACAAGCCTCAGGGGTACGTACCACATACACACGCCCAAAAACTACACACATATACTGTCTCACACGCACACGCTGCCTCATAAGCCACACCAAAGTTATCAAAAATCTTATAAGTGATCCAAATCGAAGCAATCTTCAACAACGCCCTACTCACTCCCTAAAGTTTGTAGGAGTCGTTCCCAAGCACTAGGTAGTCCCAACATACACTGGAGCATCACTCACACAATATGTCCGTTGGTAATTTATTTTCGACCTCAAACTAGCTAAGCATGCAATTTTTAAATTCATGGTAATCATACATTCATGTTATTGCTAATATTTGCTATTGCTTTCATGTGCTACATGTAAGATTAAGCGCATGGGTTGGGATCGTGCCATGGCTTGGGCACAATTCATATTTTATTTCGAATCTCAGGGTTTATGAGGTTGTAAGACAGATGAAGTAGCTTTCGATTCAGACCCAGAGGATCCGAATTAGGATTATGCAGCCACAGGCTGTCAAATCTAAGACTAGATTCGACCCAAGTATGAATTTTTATCTTGTTTTGTCTAATAAATTTCCTGCAAGAGTACAGTACACACCTCCAACAATATCCTTAACTGGATCAAAAACCATCTTTCACTTGATCGAAGGTTACCCTTCATTGGATCGAAGGACACCCTTCATTGGATCGAAAGTAATCTTTTCTTTGGATCGAAAGATTCTTCTTCTTGTGCTTTTATTTTTGTTGCTCATTTCTTTTTTATAGTTTCCCTTTTTAAATTTACATAAAATATAAAAATATCATCATAAAAATTAGGATTAGATTTTATTAATTAAAATAATTTCTAAATTAATTAATTATTTAATTTTAACATCTTTTTCTCAAAAAATTAAAATAAATTAGAATTTAGGTTTATTTTTATTTTTCTCAATTTATTTTCTTTTTATAAAAAACCAAAAAACCAAAAAAAAAAGATTTTATTCTTAGGATTTTAGACGTCTTTTCAAATTCGCGCGTTATTTTTCTTTCGCAGTATTTCATATTATTGTAATTGCCTAATGAGTTGTAATAGTTAGGACTTTATTCTCTGCTTTTCATTTTCTCCCCAAAGTTTGGACATGTAATAATCCCCCTCCCCTAAGCTTTATAATAACTAGGTTTAATATTTCTGCACTTTTAATTACTGAAATTATTAACTGCTAGATGTACGACTAATAGGATTGTATGATAAGATTAATAATCAAACACTAGCAAACAAAACAAAAAAGACAAACAATAACTGAATATAACACACTTGCACATATACACCTCTAGGGTATCCCCACTTTGGTTGCCTTTGGAAATAAAACAATCATGTCCCTCAAAAGTAGGGACACTTTAGCGAAGACCCTTAAATCAAAAAGATCATAGTCCCTCGATGACCCTTCGGTGTTGCCTTACAGTAAATGATCTAGTCCCTTAAACAAAATTGCTAAAGCGTCTCTACACATTGCCTTTATGATTGTACGATGACCCACGAATGTCCCTCATACATCCAAACGACTATGGCTACCTACTCAGTAATAGTAGGCTAGCCTTGTCTAAAGGAAAGCAGGAAAAGAATGACCTTTTGAGTAAAAGTAGATAGCTGTTAGATGTTTGCTCAAAAAACAAATATTCACACTTACACAAAACAAATTTCAAAAATATTTTCAAAAGCTTTATCAACACTCTTGAGGACTGATATAAGAGTTATCATAAAGCAAATCGCCTCACTAAGGCATTTTCAAAAATACTTTTCAAAACACACAAAAGCACAAGGTATTTCAAAATGAGCTAAGCATCTAAGAGCCTGTAGATAACTACGGATGGAAAGGATGCTACCACCTTCCCTTTCCATAATCTACCCCCTTACTCAAAAAACATCTCGAAAGGTCTTTTTCTGTTCTTTTCACCCTTTCCTTTGTTGGATAAAAGAAAAGTCAATGGTGACTCTTTCTTACCGCAACATTTGCGAACATAAATGCAAAACCAGTATAACAGTCAGTTCTCCCACCATATCACACTCTCTTACACACACCCATATATCAAAACTGCAGATCCATATCCACTCTGGATCCCATTGATAGCGGTTCTGCTATTACCAATTATGACTTTGAAAATCCGATCTACCAAGTCGAGGACAAAGGTGAGGAAGATTGTGAAGTACCAGGAGAACTTGCCAAACTATTACAACAGGAGGCAAGGGCAATACAGCCCCATGAAGAGCCAATTATGGCGGTAAACTTAGGTACTGAAAAGGATAATAAGGAAGTCAAGATAGGTGTCGATCTGGAGCATAGTGTCAAAAATCATTTAATTCAGATGTTACATGTTTATGTTGAGGTCTTTGCCTGGTCATACAAAGACATGCCATGACTTGACACTAATATTGTGGTTCACCGCCTTCCAACCAAAGAAAATTATCCTCTAGTGAAGAAAAAGGTTTATCGTATATAGACAGAGATATCAGAAAAGATCAAGGCTGAAGTCATGAAACAGTTCAACACCGGTTTCTTAGTTGTCACCTCTTATCCATAATGGGTTTCTAATGTTGTTCTGGTGCCTAAGAAGGACGACAAAGTAAGTATTTGTGTAGATTACACAGACCTGAATAGGGCAAGCCCCAAGGATGACTTTCCGCTTCCCCATATTGATGTTCTGGTTGACAACACCGCACAACATAAGGTATTCTCCTTCATGGATGGTTTCTCCGGGTACAATCAGATCAAAATGGCGTCTGAGGATATGGAGAAAACAACCTTTGTCACGTAGTGGGCACTTTTTGTTACAGAGTTATGCCAGTTGGGTTAAAGAACGTCGGGGCAACCTATCAACATGCCATGGTAGCTTTGCTTCATGATATGATCCATCACGAGATAGAGGTCTATGTTGACGATATGATAGCCAAGTCTCAGACTGAAGAGGAGCACATTGACCACCTGCAGAAGCTGTTTAGAGGCTGAAGAAATACAAATTGAGGCTGAACCCGAATAAGTGCACCTTTGGAGTAAGATCCGGTAAGTTCTTAGGCTTCGTTATCAGCGGCAAAGGTATTGAAGTAGACCCTGCGAAGGTTAAGACTATACAAGAAATGCAAACTCCTCATACTGAGAAGGAGGTTAGGGGATTCTTGGGACGTCTAAATTACATTGCCATATTCATTTCCCATATGATCGCTACTTGTGATCCAATCTTCAAATTACTAAAGAAAGATCAAGCAGTGAAGTGGAATGACGATTTCCAGAATGCCTTTGACAAAATCAAGGAATATCTTCAAGAACCTCCAATCTTGATTCAGCCGATTGAAGGTAGACCTATGATCATGTACTTGACAGTATTAGAGAATTCAATGGGGTGTGTGCTAGGGCAATATGATGAGTCTGGTCAAAAAGAGCATGCAATATACTACCTTAGCAAAAAGTTTACCGACTATGAAATAAGATACTCAATGCTCGAGAAAACTTGTTGCGCTTTGGCATGGGCTGCTCGCCGAATAAGACAGTATATGTTGACTCACACTACCTTATTGATATCTAAAATGGATCCCATCAAATACATCTTTGAGAAGCCCGCTCTCTCTGGAAGAATAGAAAGATGGAAAATGATCTTGATCGAATACGATATTCAATACACAACTCAGAAGGAAATCAAGGGAAGTGTACTAGCTGATCATTTGGCTCATCAGGCTGTTGACGACTACCAATCCATGAATTTTTAGTTTCCATATGAGAACATCATGTTAGTAACTGATTGTGAAGAACCTGAACCAGATGAAGGACCTGAAAAAGGATCCCGATGGACTATGGTTTTTGACGGAGCTTCCAACGCACTCGGCAATGGCATCGATGCCGTGATCATATCTCCTGAAGGTTGTCATACTCCTTTCACCACCAGACTATGTTTCAATTGTACTAGCAATATGGCTAAATATGAAGTATGCATTATGGGTCTCAAAGCTGCTATCGACTTAAGGATTAAATCCTTGAGTGTATTTGGAGACTCGGCCTTAGTAATCAGTCAAATAAAAGGAGAATGGGACACAAAGCATCCTAATCTCATCCCTTACAAAGAGTATGTGTTGACACTTATTCCACATTTTGAATAAATTACCTTTGAGCATTTTCCACGAGACGAAAATCAACTAGCGGATGTGCTCGCTACTATGTCATCCATGTTCAAGGTCAGGTGGGATAATAAGCTCCTCAGATCACTATTGAGAGAATGGATGAACCAGCATACTGTCATGAGATTGATACTGAAGAGGTAGCAGATAAACCTTGGTTCCATGGAGTCAAAAGATATCTCGAAGCTCAAGAGTATCCTGAGGGAGCTCCAATCAATGATAAGAAGTTCCTAAGAAGGTTCTCTTCCAAGTTCTTCCTCAGTAACAGAATCCTCTACAAGCGTAATCATGATTCTACCTTGCTTCGGTGTGTAGACAAGACTGAGGCAGAAAAGATTATGGCAGAAACGATTCTACCTTGCATGAAGGTACCTTTGGCAGTCATTCTAGTGGTCACACGATGGCTAAAAAGATCCTACGGGAAGTATACTATTTGTCCACTATGGAGGAGGACTGTTATTAGCATTCACGAACTTGTTACAAATTCCAAATCTATGCTGATAAAGTACATGTACCTCTGGTTCCTCTAAACGTCTTGACTGCTCCCTGGCCATTCGCAATATGGGGAATCGACATGATTGGAGAGATTAGACATGCATCTTCTGACGGGAACCGTTTTATTCTCGTCTCCATTGATTACTTCACAAAGTGGGTCGAGATGGCTTCATTTGCTTCTGTTACCAAGAATGTTGTGGCCCGATTCATCAGACATAACCTTATTTGTCGGTATGATATTCCAGAAAGAATCATTACGAATAATGGTATCAATCTCATTAATACTATGATCACCGAGCTCTGTGCGTAATTTAAGATCCAGCATCATAACCCTTCTCCTTACCGACCAAATATGAATGGCACTGTAGAAGCTGCTAATAAAAATATCAAAAAGATCATACAGAAGATGACGGTGACATACAAAGACCGGCACGAGATGTTATCATTTTCTCTTCACGGTTATCGTACCATAATGCGCAAATCAACAAGGGAAACTCCTTTCTCTCTAGTATACGGTATAGAAGCTATCCTACCCATTGAAGTACATATCCCTTCCTTGAGAATCTTGAAGGACACAGGTTTGAATGAAGACAAATGGGTTCAGACTCAAGTTGACCAATTAAACCTGATTGACGAGAAAAGGCTCGCGTCTGTCTTCCATGGTCAGATGTATAAAAAACGTATGATTAAAGCTTTTAACAAGAAGGTCAAATGTCAAGTATATCAGGATGGCGACCTAGTAATCAAGCGTATCATATTGCCGCAAGGTGATCCCAGGGGAAAACGGACCCCCACATACGAAGGGCCATTTGTTATCAAGAACATATTTTCTGGTGGAGCCATGATCTTAACCACTATGGACGGTGAAGACCTTCCGCACCCTATAAACGCGAACGTAGTTAAAAGATACTACGCATGAACAAAGACCCTCTAGGTTGACTGGCCTAGGAAAAAATAAGGTCATCCCGGCGAACCAAAAGGGTTCGGGCAAAAATTAGGGATAAACACATGGAAAAATATGTACATTCGACAAGTTGAAAACCTGAAAAGGCGGCTTGGGCAAAAAAGGGTATCCCGGCAGACTGAAAACCCGAAAGGGAGGTCCAGGAAAAAGTTAGGGATTTCAAGCGTATGACTATGTCCCGTTGGATAACCTTACAGCCAATCTTCAGTATCAATTATCAAGCTCAAGTGGTACTAATCAATCCAGTAAGCTTCGGACAAACAGTAAAGAGAGGAGACGCTCAAATACATAAGGGCAATAGCGGAATGGGAATCCCTTGGGATCATTTCACATAGCTATTTTTCATTGTATATTATTTTTATAGTTTTCATTCTTACGATGGCATTCTCTTACTAGGATGTTCGTCTCCCTGTACAAAAACGTCTATTATGGGCAAAACTCATTCAAATTAATACAAAACTATCTCTTAGAAAGTGCAAAATTATTTGTTTTCATTTTTCTGTTTTGTTTGCAAAAACGTCAAGTGACTATTTTTAAACATATGCATTTGAATGTGATTACTGTTTACAAATACACACATAAAAAAAAGAAAGACAATTACTAATGGCTTTAAGAAACGGGACAATGTCTAAAAGGCCATCCACAAAATCCCCGCGGATACTTTCTCTAGCAGGTACAGGGGCAGGGGCATCCTACTGTAAAGTCACTTCCATATCCGTTCATACAACCTAATGATGTCAGGTGTTCTTACATCCCCTGCGGAACAAGAATCTCCAATTACTGCCTCGGCATCTTAAAGAATTCCCTAACCTGGGATACAAGCTTTTCTGGATTCCTCAGTAGGATTTCAACAAAATCCCCAAGCAGTTCACGAATTTTCCCTTCCTCAACAAAGTTTATTTCTCTAACAACGGAAATCCATCTCCCAGCATTTCAACTTCAACAAAATTTGAAGACCTACATTCTTCATCCCCAACAACAATCAAGGATTTATTTTCCCTAGTTCAACAATACAGCAATAGAACGACTGACACGTTCATACATTGCATTCATACACCATTTTACAAGCACCATAGCATATGCAGCATGAATGCATATATCACAATCTCATTTATTTTGAGAGCATAATTTGCACGGCATGCATCTTGATATTTAATGCATCTAATTCTTTACCTGTTCAGGAAATATCAACAGATGAATGTCATCACCAATTTTCAACAAGTTCCAGATTAATACCTGAAACAAGACAGGACAACTATTTGTGGACGACTGATTGTAGATTAATACCTGAGACCAGACAAGAAAACTATCTACATGAGCGATTGAAGATTAATACGCGAAACTATATGGGAAAACTATCTTTCTTTCTAAGGACGGAGATTAATACTTGAAACCAGCCAGGACAACTGTCTCAACAACCGACACAAAGAAGTTCAAGATTAATACCTGTAACAAGCCAGGACAACTATCTGTGGATGACCGATTGTAGATTAATACCTGGAACCAGACAGGAAAACTATCTACGTGAGCAGATTAAAGATTAATACCTAAAACTAGACGGGAAAACTATCTTTCTTTCTAAGGTCAGACATTAATACCTGAAACCATCCAGGAGAACTATCTCAACGACCGACAAAAACAAGTTCCATATTAATACTTGTAACAAGCCAGGACAACTATCTGTGGATGATCGATTGTAGATTAATACCTAGAACCAGACAGGAAAACTATCTACATGAATAGATTGAAGATTAATACCTGAAACCAGACGGGAAAACTATCTTTCTTTCTAAGGTCAGAGATCAATACCTGAAACCAGCCAGGACAACTATCTCAACGACCAACAAAAGCAAGTTCTGGATTAATACCTGAAACAAGACAGGACAACTATCTATGAACAACTGATTATAGATCAATTCCTGAAACAAGACGGGGCGACTATCTACATGACCATCCTGATGCAATCTTACACGGGTTTCTTCTCCTAATCTCCAAATGCAGTCTAACATGGACTTATCCTGAAGTAATCTTACACTGGTTTCTTCTCCTAATCTCTAGATGCAGTCTAACACGGACTTATCCTTAAGCAATCTTACACAAATTCCTTCTAATTTCCAGATGCAACTTCATATTGGCTCATCAAGAAGCAATCTTACATGGGTTCCTTCTAACTTCCAAATGCAGCTTCATGTAGGCTTATCAAGAAGCAATATTACACGGATTCCTTCTAATTTCAAGTTGAAGTTTTACACGGGCTCATCCTGAAGCAGCCCTATACAGGCTCCTTCAAATACATTTCCAGATAACAGTTAATTTCATCCTCCCTAGCAAGTTACTGTGAAGCTTGGAGTTCAACTAGAAAACATCAAACTTTCATCTCTCCAGTCCAGAGATAAATCCTCAGTAGAGCCATGGGCAACTAAAGCTCATAGACTCTATTCCCCCCATGGAGTTTTCCTCAAGCAGGAGAACAACAAGAATCAATTTTCCATAACGGAGTCCTCCTCAGACAACAGGAACAAGAATCCCCATAAAGATACCTCTTATGAAGTTAGCACCTACTTTGGATGGCATCTTTAAGCCCATCTCCAACAACTCTCAGTCATCTTCTCCAAATGGCATCTTCAAGCCTATTCCCTACACAGTCAATTATCACATCATGCGAGTGCAAATTTCTGGGCACTCTAGTGTTCAATCATCTTCCACCTTTAGATCACGAAAGGCAAACAAGCCAATCTAAATCTTCAGTTTTAATAAGATTGAACAGGGGCAGCTGTTGTACCCCAAAATTTACCCTCTCTTTTCTCAAGATATTTTCTCATAAGGATTTTCAAAAGTCCAAGTTTACATAAGTACAATTGGATTTTTGGCTTTCAAGCATCAAATCAAAGAAAAGTAAGCTTTGATTGGGCATTTGGAATCCTTCAAGCGAGCTTTTGTTTCAAAGTCTTCAATTGGGCACTTGGCCTTCTTTGATGCAAGCTTGGCTCACCAGTCTTCGATTGGGAATTTTTCCTCCTTCGATGCAGGCCTGATTCATAAGCTTCGATTGGGCGTTGGGCCCCTTTGATCAAGTTCATTTCACAAAGCTTCGATTGAGCATTGGCTGCTTCAGGATGGCCTTCGATTTACAAACCAAGAGCTTCTTTCATGTGTGCTTCGACACACAAGGAAATGACTTCCTCTGTGCGTGCCATCAACGCACAACCCAAAGGCCTCTTCATGTTTGCCTTTGATCCACAAGGCAAAGGCCCCTTCAACTTGCCTTCGATTCACTAGACAAATACTTCCTACACGTCTGCCTTCGATTCATAAAGCAAGAGATTCTTTCATGTGTGCTTCGGCCCACAAGGAAATGACTTCCTCCGTGCGTGCCTTCAGGGCACAAGGAAAAAGCCTCTTCATGTTTGCCTTTGATCTACAAGGCAAAGGCCCCTTTCATACGTGCTTCGATTCATTAAGAATTTGGCTTCCCTCATGCTAGCTCTGACTCCACCTTTAAACTCTTCAACACACAGCTTTCCACACTTTAACACACAAATGGTGCCTTCGAAGGACATACATGTGGGCTATTCGAAGGACACACAAATGGTGCCTTCGAAGGACCTACAGTTGGCCCATTTGAAGGACACATTATTATGGGAAACCAGTTTGTTTTATGATGAGTCTTGGTCCAAGATGTTTGCTGCCCAAAATCCAACATGCTGCCAAGCCCAAGCCTCCCGCGCAATTGCATTCGAAGGAAGTAACAAAAGGAGCTTCGACTGGCCATAAAGGAGGTTTCGATTGGGCTAGTTGAAAAGTTTCAGATCAAGCTACTAAGGCAGATAGTGGCTCAGTCGAAGAAGCTACAATGATGAGGCCTAGAGCCATTCGAAGGAAGCAACTCAGGGCCAATCGAAGAACAAGGCGTGGGGGAATTCGAAAGAGTCAGGGAGTGAAACATGTCCAGATGCACTCAAGATTTCAAAATGGCAAGAATTATCCAAATATGGAAAACTTTCAATATGTTGGATTTTTGTCTCATTGCCTTGAAAGCCTTTGTCTCTTGCCATATTTGCTCCTCTCACACCCCTATCAATACAAGGCTAAGGACACATTGCCAAGAACGGAAAAAAGGGAGATACAGACCATATCACATAGAAATATTGCCATCCGATATAAACATTCCTGCCTATACACGCATTAGCCGGGTGAAAATCTTGCATCCAGGAGTCCACACCAGCCCTTACGCTAGCAATTCCACGCCCAAGTTCACAGATCGAAGCATATCATATTGGTAAGGGTTTGCAAAATCGAAACTACACATTCATGCCATTTAAATACATATTGCGCATACTTTCGTGTTACTAATGATATTTGCGTTTGAAATAATGTCTTATATGCAAGCTAAAAGTGCAGGGAGGAGATCGTGCCATTGTTGGGGCACGATCTAAGTTTCTTTCGAATTTCATGACTTAGGATGTTTCAGGCCAAACAAACCCAAATTCGGACTCAAGGGGTTCAAATTAAGGGAGGGACGAATTAAGGGAAAGGACTTGGGTTCGACACCCAGGTCATGCTTTTATTTTTTCTAACATTTTTCTTGCAGATTCAGTGCCCTCCACAGGAAATCCATCAGAGACTTTCAACAATATCCTTTGCTGGAGAGAAAGCCACATCCTTCCCTGGATCAAAGCCACGTCCTTCCCTGGATCGAAGGATAACATCCTTCACTAGATCGAAGGATAACATCCTTCACTGGATCGAAAGCCATCCTTCACTGGATCGAAAGCCATCTCCTTCTCTGGATCGAAAGACTTTTTTTTGGTTTTCCTCTTTAAATTAACATAGAAATAAAAAAAATCACAAGAATTAGGTTCTAGTCTTTTTTTTAAAATTAATTTCGTTAATTAATTATTAATTACTTAAACATTTTTATAAATTAAAATCAAATAGATTTAAATTTAAATTTTTATTTTGTAAAAGAAAAAAAACAAAAAGATTTTCTTTTAAGTTAATAATTTCTAAGGTTTTAGATGTTATTTCCATTACGCGCGCATTTATTCACTTTCACAATTTTTCATATTATTGTAACTGCCTAATGGGTTGTAATAGTTAAAATTAGGACTTTATTTTCTGCTTTTTATTTCTCCCCAAATTTTTAGACTACGTAATTAATCTCCCTCCCCGAAGCCATGTAATAGCGTAACTTTAATTTCTGCACTTTAAATTCCTGTATAGATATTAACTGTTAGATGTATGTTAATAAGATTGCATGATAAGAACATAAAATCAAACGTTAGCAAACTTAAGTTCAAAGACAAATAACTGAAACGAGCACACTTGCACATATACACCTCTAGGGTACTCCCACTTTGGTTGCCTTGGAAAAAATAGTTACAACTCTTGAAATGTGAGAGATTTTAGTGGCTATCCTCTGGTTTAAAAAGATCATAAGTCCCTCGATGTCCCTCTCAACATTGCCTCGGTAAACAATGATCTTAAAACCCTACGGTAGTTACTAAAACTTCTTGTCAAGTTGCCTTCGTGACTATAAAACGTCCCTTCGAATGTCCCTCAAACATCCAACGATAGGGCTACCTAGTCACTAATAGTAGGCTAGCACTGTCTAAAGGAAAGGAGGAAAAGAACTACCCTTTCGAGTAAAGTAGATAGTTCCTATATGCTATGCTCAAAACAAACTTTTACACTTACACAAAACAATTTTCAAAAACCTTTTCAAAAAATGCTTTATCAACACTCTTGAGGACTGATACAAGAGTTATCATAAAGCCAACTGCCTCACTATGGCATTTCAAAAATACTTTTCAAAAACACACAAAAGCACAAAGTATTTTTCAAAATGAGCTAAGCATCTAAGAGCCCGTAGAAAACTACGGATGGAAAGGGTGTTAACACCTTCCCTTTTCATAATCTACCCTTCTTACTCAGAAAACTCTTGAAAGGACTTTTTATGTTCTTTTCACCCTTTCCTTTGTTGGATAAAAGAAAAGTCGGTGGCAAATCTTGCTTACCACAACATTTGCGAATGTAAATGCAAAACCAGTATAATAGTCGGTTCTGCCCCTGTATCACAATCGCCTAATGTGATTATCACACCCATGCCTAGCCATGGTAAGGGTGTCAATACCATCTATGATGTCTCCTTTGTCTCCACCATCAATGATTTGACTACTCTGTTGTTAACCATTAAGAGGAATCTACTGAGAGCCGGTTTATTTCCGGGCTGCCTTGAAGATTGTTGCCATTATGCTTCTGAAGTTAATGGTTGTATATGGCTAAAAAAAGGCATTCAATGCCTGATTGATAGCCATGAAATTCTGTTTGAAAAAACTCCATCCGTAAATTTTTTTCCTAAAAGTACACTTGAAGATGTCTCCATAATTACCATTTCAAATACTCCTATTAGGATCACCTCTAAAGGCCCTATAAGGATTTCTGCTGAGCCAATAGTAGCTCCCTTAATCATTACTACACAGGGGCGAGTCCCCTATACCTCTGACAAAGTTGTGCGCTGGAACTATGGGGCAGAAGTTTATTATCACGGTGTTAAGAAATATCCATGGATTAATTAAAATAAAGACTCTGAAATTACAAACATTGTCGGAACCAGTAAGGCCACTAGGATGGGAAGGGTCTTCTCTCCGGAGATCTATCCTCCAACAACTACTACAACACATGTTCAAATTCCTGCTACTGGGCCAACTGCCAGTGCCCGAGGTAAAGAGAAAGTTATCAAGCCTACTCGGACGGAGGCACCCACAAAAGATGTGATAATTGAAGACCCATCTAGACAAGAGATGGAAGAAATCCTGAAGATCATTTGAAAAAGAGACTACAAGATGGTTGAACAACTGGGACAGACACCCTCAAAGATATCCATGTTGTATTTGTCATTACGCTCTGAGGCGCATGCCGAAGCTTTGTTGGAATTCTTGAATAATGCCCATGTTCCACAAGAAACCACTGCTGATCAATTTGAGAATTATGTTGTAAGCCTAACTACTGACAATGTTTTGGGCTTTTTCGTTGCAGATTTAACTCTGGCGGGGAAGAATCACAATAAAGCTCTACACATTTCTATTAAGTGCAAAGGCACTACACTGGAGCATGTGTTAGTAGATACAGGGTCCTCCATCAATGTTTTACCCAAAGGTGCTTTGGATAGGCTGGATTGTGATGGGCTGGTGCTGAAACCCAGTGATATTGTGGCAAGAGCCTTTGATGGTTCAAAGAGGATGGTCCATGGAGAGGTCAATCTGCCGATCAAGGTGGAATCTCAAGTCTTCAATTCAACTTTTTATGTAATGGATATCCTCCTGGCCTATTCTTTCTTGCTAAGATGCCCATGGATTCATGGGGCATGCGCGGTCACCTCTACATTACATCAAAAACTGAAATACCCAGTGAAAGGGAAGATTGTCACAGTCTGCAAAGAGGAGGAATATATGGTCAGTCATTTGAATTCTTTCAAATATGTTGAAATGGACGGAAAATTCATTGAAACTCCTTGTCAAGCATTTGAGGTAATTCCCCTGACGATTGCTGTTGCTAAAGCAACTACTCCCAAGATTGCCAAGGACACACCGAGAATGGCCTCTCTGAAGGATGCACAGGTTATTGTAAAAGACGGAGGCTACATTATCTGGGGACAATTTCCTGACATCCCATACAAATCCAACAAACTTGGGTTGGGTTTCACTTCAAAGGCTCAGAAAGAGGTTCGACGTGTTCGTGCTGGTGGACCACCTCTCCGTATTAGGAACAATGATGTAAATGCTCTGGAAGACACTGACAGTGATGGTGGCCTAGACGACTGGATATTCCCAACTGCTGACGATGGACTCGACAACTGGAAGGCCAAAGACTTCATCTCAATCCCCTTCATCCAAGAGTAATTTCCATTTCATGTTTTTATTTTCTTTAAGAACTTTGTCTGTATAATTTCCTTCAAAACAATGACTTTAAACCATGTGCCTCGCCTGGGGCGCAATGGTCCATTTGTTAAGGTTTTTCATTCCATATATCATATGCTCATTTAATGAAACATTGGACGATTTTGCATTGAAATTTTGCGCTCCTTGCCTTTCTTTTACTTTACTGCATTTTCAAATAGCCATGTAACCTTACATGCACACACACACACACACATTTGTTGATCCACATCTAATCTGGATCTCATTGACAATAATTTTGCTATTGCCATTTATGACTTCGAAAATCCAATCTATCAAGTTGAAGACGAAGGTGAAGAAGATTATGAGATACCTGGAGAACACGCCAGACTCCAGATACAAGATGAAAAGGATATTGAACCACATGAAGAATCGGTCGAAGTGATAAACTTGGCTACTGAGGCAGATAAAAAAGAAGTCAAGATTGGCGCCAACCTAGAATACAATGTCAAGAGTAGATTGGTTTAGATGTTGCACAACTATGTTGAGGTGTTCGCTTGGTCATATGAAGACATGCCAGGGCTCGATATTGATATTGTGGTTCATCGCCTTCCAATGAAAGAGGGTTATTCTCTGATCAAACAAAAGGTCTGTCGCATGCGCCCAAACATGTCAGAGAAAATCAAGGTTGAGGTAATGAAATAGTTTGATGTAGGTTTCTTAGAAGTGACATCGTATCCCTAATGGGTTGCAAATGTTGTTCTAGTACCAAAGGAAGATGGTAAGGTCCATATGTGTGTAGACTACAAAGATTTAAATAGGGCGAGCCCCAAAGACGACTTCCCACTACCACATATTAATGTCTTGGTTGACAACACTACTCAACAAAAGGTATTCTCCTTCATGGATGGCTTTCTATGGTTACAATTAAATCAAAATGGCACCCAAAGGTATGGAGGAAACTACCTTTGTCACACAGTGGGTCACCTTCTGTTATAAGGTCATGGCTTTCGGGCTGAAGAACACGGGCGCAACTTATCAACGGGCTATGGTGGCTTTACTTCATGACATGATTCATCATGAGACATAAGTCTATCTTGATTACTTGATAGTGAGATCACAAATCGAGGAAGAACACCTTGACCATCTGCACACGTTATTTTAAAGACTGAAGAAATACAAGCTGAGGTTGAATACCAATAAATGCACCTTTGGGGTAAGGTCTGGTAAGCTCATAGGCTTTTTCGTTAGTGGTAAAGGAATTAAGGTTGATCCCGTAAAAGTCAAAGCTATCCAAGAAATGCTAGCCCCCCGTACTGAGAAGGAGGTCAGAGGTTTTCTAGGACTACTACACTACATTGCTCGATTCATCTCTCATTTAACTGCTACTTGTGAGGCAATCTTCAAGCTGCTGAAGAAAGATCAAGTAGTGAAATGGAATGAAAATTGTCAAATAGCTTTTAACAAGATCAAGGAATACTTGCAAGAACCTCCAATTATGATGCCACCAGTTGAAGGAAGACAACTGATTATGTACCTGACAGTGTTAGAGAATTCAATGGGGTGTGTGTTGGGGCAGCATGACGAGTCTGGTCGAAAAGAGCATGCAATATACTACCTTAGAAAAAAATTTACTGACTGTGAAACAAGATATTCACTGCTCGAGAAAACGTGTTGCACTTTGTCATGGGTTTCTCGTCGACTAAGATAGTATATACTGACCCATACTACTCTATTGATCTCTAAGATGGATCTCGTCAAGTACATCTTCGAGAATCCAGCTCTCTCTAGAAGAATAGCTCGATGGAAGATGATCTTAAGTGAATACGACATCCAGTACACCACTCAAAAAGCAATCAAAGGAAGTGTACTGGCATATCATTTGGCACATCAAGCTGTAGATGACTACCAATCTATGAACTTCGAATTCCCAGGTGAGAATATCATGCTAATAGCATATGGTGTAGAGCCTAGACCTTATGAAGGACCTAAACAAGGATCCCGATGGATTATGGTTTTTGATGGAGCTTCCAACGCACTTGGTAATGGAATTGGTGTTGTGATCATTTCCCGCAAAGGTTAATATACACCTTTCACTGCCAGACTGTGCTTTGACTGCACCAACAACATGGCTGAATACGAAGCGTGCATCTTGGATATTAAAGCTGCTATTGACCTGAGAATCAAATTCTTAAATGTGTATGGAGACTCGGCCTTGGTGGTCAGTCAAGTTAAAGGAGAGTGGGATATAAAACATCCAAATCTTATCCCATACAAAGAATTGGTGCTAGCCTTGATTCCATACTTTGAAGAGATTTCCTTTGAACATATCCTAAGGGAAGAAAATTAGTTGGCAGATACCTTAGCTACCATGTCGTCTATGTTCAAGGTCAATTGGGACAATGAAGCTCCCAGAATTACTATCGAAAGATTTGACAAACCGGCGCATTGCTATGAGATTGACGATGATGGGGTAGAGGAGAAGCATTGGTTTCAAGAAGTAAAAAGATATATTGAAACACAAGAATACTCTGAAGGGGCATCAATCAACGATAAAAAATTCATGCGGAGGTTCTCAACTAAGTTCTTCCTGAGCAATGGGATTTTGTACAAGCGCAACCATGATTCAATTCTGCTCCATTGTATGGACAAGAAGGAAGCTGAGAAAATTATGGAAGATATGCATGAAGGCATCTTTAGTACTCCCTCCAGTGGACAAAATATGGCTAAGAAGATTTTGAGAGCTGGGTATAATTGGTCGACCATGGAAACTGACTGTTTTCACCACTCGAGAACTTGCCATAAGTGCCAGATCTATGCTGATAAGGTTCATGTGCCTCCAATTCCTTTGAATGTCATGACTTATCCTTGGCCATTCGCAATATGGGGCATTGATATGATCGGGGAAATCAAGTTGACTGCCTCTAATGGACACTGTTTCATTCTTGTCTCATTGACTACTTCACAAAATAGGTTAAAGCAGCTTCATTTGCCTCAGTTACCAAGAATGTGGTGGCTTGATTCATCAAGCATAACCTTATCTGTCAGTATGGTATCCCTGAGAGAATCATCACTAACAATGGTACCAATCTCAATAACACCATGACCACTAAAACTTGCATGCATTTCAAGATCAAGCATCATAACTCTTCTCTATACAGACCTAAGATGAATGGCGTAGTAGAAGCTGCCAACAAGAATATAAAGAAGATTTTGCAAAATATGGTGGTGACATACAAAGACTGGCATGAGATGTTACCATTTGCTCTTCATGGTTATCGTACTTCGGTGCAAACATCAACTGGGGCAACCCCATTATCTCTAGTCTATGGCATGTAAGTTGCCCTGTTTGTCGAAGTTCAGATTCCTTCTCTAAGGATTATGAAAGATGCGGACTTGGACGAAGACGAGTGGATTCAGACTAGGTTGGATTAGTTGAATTTTATTAACGAAAAGAGGCTGACTGCTATTTGTCACGGTCAGGTGTACCAGAAACATATGATTAAGGCTTTCAACAAAAAGATCAAGCATCGGGTATATCAGGCCGGTGACTTGGTAATAAAGCGCATCATTCTACCATAAGGCGAGCCCAAGAGCAATTGGACTCCCACCTATGAAGGTACATTTGTTGTCAAGAAAGTATTCTCGGGTGGTGCTATGATACTAACCACCATGGACGAAGAAGATTTCCCACACCCGGTGAATGCGAACATAGTCAAAAAATACTACGCATAAGAATGACCCGCTAGGTTGATATACCTAGGCAAAAATAAGGGTATCATGGCGAACCAAAAAGGTTCGGGAAAAAATTAGGGATATATACAAAAGATGCACACCCAGAAAGTCTAAAACCTGAAAGGGCGACTTGGGGAAAAAGGGTATCCCGATGGTCTGAAAATTCGAAAGGACAGTCCAAGAAAAAGTTAGGGATTGAAAGCGTACGACTATGTCCCGTTGGATCACTTACAACCAGCTTTATTACCAAGGTCAAAAGTTCAAATGGTACAAGATCAGTTAAATCAACTTCTTCTGATGGCAAGGGATGAGATATTCAAAGTCATAGGGGCAATAACGGAGTTGGAACCCAATGAGATCACTTCCACATGGCTATATATATTTTTTTCACTTTGTACTCTTTTCATTTCCCGACGACTTACTCTTACAAGGATTTTCGTCTCTTTGTACAAACTTGGCTGTTTATAGGCAAATTATTAATACAAATATACCTTCAAGTTCAAACTTTTTGTTTTTTATGTTTTGTTTGCAAAAACATCTAATGACTAAATTGAATGAACATATGCATATGAACACGATTAACTGTTAACAAATATATGCATAGGAACAAAAATAAGCATTTACTCAAGATTCTATGAGCTTAGTTGACATTCGAGCTGTCCATAAATCCCTGCAGAGTCACTTTCATAAGATTATCCCCATATAGGTACTCCTATGAGATTACCCCCACAGAGTAGTCTTCATAAATAAGGGTACATTCCCCATGATCTCCCCAGCAGATCACTCCAGCAAATAAAGGAGTATAATCTCTTCCCATAATTTCCCTACGGAGTTTCAATCAGTACACTCCATGAAAATTCTCTTCCCCCACTGAGTTTGTTCCTCCAAAACTAAAACTGAAACCTACAGAGTTTTTCTCTTTAGCAAAATCAATTTCCCTAAGATAGTTGGTTTCCTCGGCGGAATATTCCTCCATCAACAAAGGTTTATTTCCCCAGTGTGATACGGTGGGAGAACTGACTTTTTGTTTTTGCGTTTGATTACAATGTTGCGGATAGCAAGAGTCGCCACCGAAATTTCTTTTATCCAATAAGGAAAGGTGAAAAAGCACAGGAAAGACCTTTAGAGATGTTTTCTTGAGTTCGGGGGGTAGATTATGAAAAGGGAAGGTATTAGCACCCTTTTCATCCATGGTTTTCCATGGGCTCTTAGTTACTTGCTAGATCACTTACTTTTGTTTTGAAATGTGCTTTGTGGTGTGGGTTTTGAAAGTATTTTGTAAATGTGACTTTGTAATGATTCTCGTCTCTATAAGAATGCGTACAAAGTGTTGTTTTTGAAAATAGTTCAAAGAGACGTGTTGGTGTATAAAATGTTTTTTTGTTGTGAGCAAGCGAGCAACTAGGAGCGAATCTACCTACTCAAAAGGTCTTAGATGTTATTTTCCTCTTCCTTTAGATGTTGCTATCTTACCAATGATTTGGTAAGAAACCCCATCATTGGATGTGAAGGGACGGGCACAGAACGTTTTTGTATAGTCATAGAAGGTAACCCATGGAACATTTTAGCAATGTCGTGTGAGGGACTAGATCGTTTATCAAAGGCAACATCGAGGGTCATCGAGGGACTACGATCTTTTATCGAGGGTCTTTTTCTAAAACGCCCATGTTCGAGGGACATGACTATTTTTCCGATAGGCAACAAGGTGGGATTATCTTAAGGGTGCGAGTGTGCAAGTGTGTTTGATTGCATGCATTTTAGTCTTGATAAGGGTGATATATTTGTTGATTTCATATCTTGCCATACACATCCTAATTACTAGCATTTTATATTTAGAAAAGCGTTAAATTGCGGAAATATAAAAGTCCTACGCTATTACAATATTTTAGGGATGGGGGGTACATATTTACAAATGTGGGGTTGCAGGAATTTAAATCTTATTTAACTATTACAACCATATTGAAATGTACAATGCCAGAGAGAAAAGGACTTGTTTAGAAAATGGTTTTTTGTCTTAATGAATTAAGAAAAAGAAACAAATTAATTAATAGAAGAAAATATTTTTTATGTCTTTTTTATATTAATAAAAAGGATTAATATTGAAAATGATAAAAATGAAAATAAATTAAAAATTGAAACAGCGTGGTGCTGTAAGCAAAACGACAAGGATTAGAAGTTCTGAAGTCAGGCGTGTGGTGACTCAGAAAGGAACGTCAGTGGAATCAGAAGTTCTGGATTGATATACTCTAAGGCCCTGCAAGAAACGTCAGAGGGAAAGGAATCAGAGGTTCTGGGTGGTATTCAGACATTGAACCAAAAGTCAGAAGTTATGTGTTGTGCTAAAATAGTGAGTGAGCATCAGAAATTCTGTGTGTTAAAAAAGTAAGAAAATCCAGAAGTTTTGTGTGTTAAAACAGCGAGTGGAAGCATCATAAGTTTAGTATGCTTAACATTAAGAAAGCCCTATACATTCTGTGGGTTAAAATGGTGAGTGAAAAACAGAAGTTTTGTCTTACATTTTAACTCTTTCATCATATTAATCAGCACATCAGCAATTTATTCAGTCCTTAATAGCAAATCAGGAGGATAAAAGCACAACAGTTTATAGAAGTTCTAATCCTAGTTCTGAGCCTAGCCTTAATCAAGAAGTTATGATCCACAATTTTTTTCTTATGCAATGATATGAACAATCTTAACACTATGATATTTACATATTTAATGATGTTCTGAATGAAAAGATGCAAAGTCAGAAAGACTTACCTTGAATCTGAAGCGTGTGTTTGGAACTTGAATTGCTGCCTTCAGATGTTCTGGAGTCAGCAAGAGCAACGGAAAATAAAATGCCAAGTTCTTTTATTCAAAGGGAAGAACAAAGGTTTGGTTTTCTGTTTGGAAATTCTAGATTTTTACGAAGGTTTCACAGTTTTCTTTTCTCTCTTTTGACAATTTTCTCTCTCAAAAGACCAGCCCCTTGAACGTGTGATGGAGAAAATTATTTATAGATGGGTTTGTTGTGGTTTTAGGGGGGGAACAAATGGGATTCAAACCTTTTTGGTATACTGTTTCATTGCTTTTTAATCACAGTTTTCGTATGCTAATTTGATGCAAATATGGGGTTTGAGAAAGTGCAGGCGTGGACTGGATCAGCAGTTGATTGCAGGACTGTGACATAGCAGGGCAGCAGGTTGCTTAAATGAGGTTTTGGGATTTAGTGATGTTCTGATCGCAGAATATCATAAATGTAACCTCCATATGCTGAAGAGTCATGTTCTGGTTGAAGAACTATGTTCTGAACCATGTTTGCAATTTCTGACTGCACTTGCATGGAGGCTGGCTTAGAAGTTCTGAAGTATCATATTCTCTTAACACTTAGAAAATTTTCTGAATGTTTAGAAATTTGATTTTTTCAAAGTAATTTCTGACTTCTGATTTTTTGATGAACCAATTTCATGTCTTGATGAAATATAATTGTTGAAACTTGATTTGATCTAAAAATTCAAAGTTTGACTTTTCAGTGTGCTTTTGACCATTTTGCCCTTGTGGATGATTTTCTTGAAAAGTTGTAATTTAAAACTTGAAACTTGATAGAAGCAACCCTGAGAGTCCAGGATGATCCTTTGAGAAATGATAGGGAAAGTTTTGGGGTACAACAGCTTCCCTTGTTCAATCTTCTTAAGCTTGAGGATGTAGATTGGCTGGTCTGCCTTTCGTGATCTGAAGGTGGAAGATGATTGAACACTAGAGTGCCTAGAAATTTACACTTGCATGAAGTAATGTTGATTGGTGATATCGGGAATGGGCTTAAAGATTCCATTTGGAAGGCGACGGAGAATCGTCGGAGATGGGCTTAAAGATGCCATCCCGAAAAGATCGGCTACATAAGAGATTCCTTGGCGAGAATTCATGTACCTGCTGTTGAGGAGGACTTTGCCGAGGAATGTTGATTTATGTCTTGGGAAGTAGAGTCTAGGAGCTTCGATTGTCTACTACTCTGCTGGGGAATTAACTCTTGATTGAGGAGGTGAAAGTAGAATGCATATCTGGTTAGGTTCCAGGCTGTACATAGGCTTGCTGGGGAAATGTGAAATCGACCGTATCTGGTTGGGTCCGGGCCTTACAGTGTTGTAAACTGTTGTCTGGAGATAAGGGAGAAGGAACCTGGATAGTAGGGTTAATTCGAGATGAGAGCCTGGATAATAGGGCCATGAGAAGGAACCTGGGTAGAAGGGTTACTTCGAGATGAAAGCCTAGATAGTAGGGCTATGAGAAGGAACCTGGGTAGTAGGGTTACTTCGAGATGAAAGCCGAGATAGTAGGGCTATGAGAAGGAACCTGGGTCGTAGGGTTACTTCGAAATGAAAGCCTGGATAGTAGGGCTATGAGAAGGAACCTGGGTCATAGGGTTACTTCGAGATGAAAGCCTGGATAGTAGGGCTATGAGAAGGAACCTGGGTAGTAGGGTTACTTCGAGATGAAAGTCTATATAGTAGGGCTATGGGAAGGAACCTGGGTCGTAGGGTTACTTCGAAATGAAAGCCTGGATATTAGGGATGTGAGAAGGAACCTGGGTAGTAGGGTTACTTAGAGATGAAAGCTTGGATAGTAGGGCTATGAGAAGGAACCTGGGTAGGAGGGTTACTTCGAGATGAAATCCTGGGTAGTAGGGCCATGAGAAGGAACCTGGGTAGTAGGGTTACTTCGAGATGAAAGCTTGGATAGTAGTGCTATGCGAAAGAACCTGGGTCGTAGGGTTACTTCGAAATGAAATCCTGGATAGTAGGGCTATGAGAAGGAACCTGAGTAGTAGGGTTACTTCGAAATGAAAGCCTGGATAGTAGGGCTATGAGAAGGAACCTGGGTAGTAGGGTTACTTCGAGATGAAAGCCCAGATAGTAGGGCTATGAGAAGGAACCTGGGTCGTAGGGTTACTTCGAAATGAAAGCCTGGATAGTAGGGCTATGAGAAGGAACCTGGGTAGTAGGGTTACTTCGAGATGAAAGCCTGGATAGTAGGGCTTTGAGAAGGAACCTGGGTAGGAGGGTTACTTCGAGATGAAAGCCTGGGTAGTAGGGCCATGAGAAGGAACCTGGGTAGTAGGGTTACTTCGAGATGAAATCCTGAATAGTAGGGCTATGAGAAAGAACCTGGGTCGTAGGGTTACTTCGAAACGAAAGCCTGGATAGTAGGGCTATGAGAAGGAACCTGAGTAGTAGGGTTACTTCGAAATGAAAGCCTGGATAGTAGGGCTATGAGAAGGAACCTGGGTAGTAGGGTTACTTCGAGATGAAAGCCTGGATAGTAGGGCTATGATAAGGAACCTGGGTCGTAGGGTTACTTTGAAATGAAAGCCTGGATATTAGGGCTATGAGAAGGAACCTGGGTAGTAGGGTTACTTCTAGATGAAAGCCTGAATAGTAGGGCTATGAGAAGGAACCTAGGTAGTAGGGTTACATCGAAATGAAAACCTGGGTAGTAGGGCCATGAAAAGGAACCTGGGTAGTAGGGTTACTTCACTTGTTCATGTAGAGTAGTTAACCCGCTTAGTTTTGGGAACTGATTTTTCATTAGCTGTCTGCAAATATGATATGAATAATTGTTGGAATTGTTGGTGATAACTGTCTTTCCTGAAAAGACAATAGGGTTAATCATATGTGATGCATGAAATGCGTTGTGAGATGATGTTCTCAAAATAAATGAGATTATGATGTATGTGATATGTGTGCGCATATCATGATGTATGAACATGAGATGCTATTTGTGACATATCTGAGTCTAGAAAAAAAATCTATGACTGCTGCTGGAGAATATAGCATTTCTGACTGTTGTAGAGAACTGTGGTTCTTCTACTTATGTTGGAGATGGTGAACGGAAATGATTGTGCTGGAGATTTGCTTTTTGTTGTTTGTGAATATTCTGCCCGGGAGAGACCTTGTTCGAGAATAGCTCTGTGGGGGAATGACTCTTGTTAAGCTCTATTGAGGATTGAGCTTCTGTATCTAGAGAAACAAACTCTGCTTGGGGAGATAATAATTTATGATGATCCGCTCGCTATCATGCAATTTGGTCGGGGGATATAGATATCAGGTTTCTGGACGACCCGGGCTAGGGAGATTACTTCCTGTTTCAAGAGAACTGATATCAATGCTTTGATTACCTTTACTCTATGGGGAATACAGATGTTACAAGGTCGCATGTATTGATGATTATGCTCCAAAGTCGTTTCTGCCCTGGTACCTGCTGGTTAGAGTAACTGTCGGGTTTGACATTTCTTATTTTTGCCCCTGTTTCTGGAATTGTCTTTTGTTTCTTTATGTAAATATTTATGAGCAGCGATCATATTTAAATGCATATATAAAAAATAAATTATTGGACGTTCTTGCAAAACAAAACAGAAAAAGAAAAAACTCAAAGTTTCTTATGAAAATGATTTTGTATTGATTTTTGAAGTTGGCCTATAATAGGCCTTTTTGTATAAGGAGGTTGACGTTCTAGTAAGAGAATGCTGCCGCAAAAATAGAAATTATAAAATATTGTGTAAAAATAAAACAGCTATGTACAACAATCCCATTGGGTTCCAATTCTGCTATTGCCGCTATGTCTTCGAGTATCTCATCACTTTGCTGCTTGTCCGAAGCTGATTAGGTTGACCGATGTTGTTTGAGCTTGACAATTGATACCGAGGTCAGATCGCAAGGTGATCCAATGGGACATAGTGATACGCTTTTCATTCCTAACTTTTTCATGAACCGCCCTTTCGGGTTTTCAGTCCACCGGGATACCCTTTTTTGCTCAAGTCGCCTTTTCAGGTTTTCGACTTGCCGGGTGTACATATTTTTTCCATTTTCATCCCTTATTTTTGCCCAAACCCTTTTGGTTCGCCGGGAAGCCTTTATTTTTGCCTAGGCCAATCGACCTAGCGGGTCTTTTATCATGTGTAGTATCTTTTCACTATGTCCGCATTGATAGGGTGAGGAAGGTCGTCACCGTCCATGGTGGTCAGGATCATGGCCCCACCCGAGAAAATGTTTTTAACAACAAATGGACCTTCGTATGTGGGAGTCCATTTGCCCCTGGGGTCACCTTGCGGCAGTATGATACGCTTGATCACTAGATCCCTAACTTGATATTCTTGACGCCTGACTTTCTTGTTAAAAGCCTTGATCATTCGCTTTTGATACGTCTAACCATGACAGATAGCAGTAAGTTTCTTCTCATCAATTAGATTTAGCTGATCAAGTTGAGTTTGGATCCAGTCGTCTTCGTTCAAACATGCGTCCTTCATAATCCTTAGGGAAAGAATCTGGACCTTAATAGGTAGGACTTCCTCCATGCCATATACCAGAGAGTAGGGTGTTGCCCCTGTCGACGTCGGGGCTGAGGTACGGTACCCATGCAGAGTGAATGGTGGAATATCATGCCAGTCATTGTATGTCACTGTCATCTTCTGTACAATTTTCTTGATGTTCTTGTTAGCTGCTTCAACAGCGCCATTCATCTTCGACCGGTAGGGAGAAGAGTTATGATGATGTATCTTGAACTGCTTATAGAGTTTGGTGATCATCGTGTTATTGAGATTCGTACCATTATCAGTGATAATTCTCTCTGGCATACCATACCGATATATCAGGTTATGCTTAATAAACCGCGCCATAACATTCTTGGTAACAGTAGCAAAGGAGGCTGCCTCAACCCATTTCGTGAAGTAATCGATGGTCACTGGGATGAAGCGATGCCCATTGGAGGCGGTGGGCCTGGTTTCTCCGATCATGTCAATGCCCCACATTGTAAAGGGCCACGGAGCTGTCAAGACATTCAACGGAACCGGAGGCACATGCACCTTGTCAGCATAGATTTGGCACTTATGACAAGTTCGAGAGTGCTGATAACAATTTGCTTCCATAGTGGACCAAAATTATCCTTCCCGTAGGATCTTCTTAGCCATGGTATGTCCACTTGAATGGGTTCCGAAGGTACCTTCATGTAGATCTGTCATGATTTTCTCTGCTTCGCTCTTGTCTACACACCGTAGTAAGGTAGAGTCGTGGTTGTGTTTGTAGAGGATTCCATTACTGAGGAAGAATTTCGCAGCGAACCTTCTCAGAAACTTCTCATCATTGACAGATGCCTCTTTAGGATATTCTTGAGCCTCGAGATAATTCTCCACTTCATGAAACCAGGGTTTGTCTGCCACCCTCTCAGTATCAATCTCACAGTAGTGTGCTGGTTCATCCAACCTTTCAATGGTGATTTGGGGAGCTTCGTTGTCCCACCTAACTTTGAACATAGAAGACATGGTAGCTAGTGCATCCGCTAACTGATTCTCCTCTCGTGGGAAATGTTCAAAAGTTACCTCCTCAAAGCGTGGGAGTAATTTCAGTACATGCTCTTTGTATGGGATGATATTCGGATGCTTCGTATCCCAATCGCCTTTGATATAACTTATCACCAAGGTTGAATCCATGAATACTTTTAGGAACTTGATCCTGAGGTCAATAGCGGCTTTGAGACCCATGATGCAGGCTTCATACTCCGCCATGTTGTTAGTGCAGTTAAAACATAGTCGGGCAGTGAAAGGAGTGTGACAACCCTCAGGGGATATGATTACAGCGCCAATGCCATTACCGAGTGCGTTCAAAGCTCCATCAAAAACCATATTCCATCGGGATCCTTTCGCAGGTCCTTCATCCGGTCCATGTCCTTCGTAGTCAGTCACCAGCATATTATTCTTATCCGGGAACTCGAAATTCATGGATTGGTAGTCATCCACGGCTTGATGAGCCAAATGATCAGCCAATACACTCCCCTTGATTGCTTTCTGGGTTGTATATATTGTATATCGTATTCAGTTAAGATCATATGGCATCTCGCTATTCTTTCAGAGAGTGCGGGCTTCTCGAAGATGTATTTGATTGAATCCATCTTAGATATCAACAGAGTAGTGTGGGTCAGCATATACTGTCTTAGTCGGTGAGCAGCCCATGCCAAAGCACAACAAGTTTTCTCGAGCAGTGAGTATTGTGTCTCACAGTCGGTAAACTTTTTGCTAAGGTAGTATATTGCGTGCTCTTTTCGACCAGACTCGTCATGCTGCCCCAGCACACACCCCATTGAATTTTCTAGCACCGTTAAGTATAATATCAAAGGTCTTCCTTCAACCGGAGGCATCAGAATTGGAGGTTCTTGAAGATATTCTTTGATCCTTTCGAAAGCAGTCTGGAATTCGTCATTCCACTTTACCACTTGATCTTTCTTCAGAAGCTTGAAGATGGGCTCACAAGTAGCAGTCATATTTGAAATGAACCTGGCGATATAATTCAATCGTCCCAAGAAACCTCTAACTTCCTTCTCGGTATGGGGAGTTGGCATCTCTTGTTTGGCCTTTACCTTTGCGGGGTCTACCTTTATACCTTTGTCACTGACAATGAAACCCAGAAGCTTACCAGACCTTACCCCGAAGGTGCACTTGTTCGGATTCAACCTCAGCTTGTATTTCTTCAACCTGTCGAACAACTTTTGTAGATGATCGAGATGTTCCTCTTCAGTTTGAGACCTGGCTATCATGTGATCAACATAAACCTCGATCTCGTGCTGAATCATATCGTGGAACAAAGCGACCATGGCTCGCTGATAGGTTGCTCCAGCATTCTTCAACCCAAAAGGCATCACCTTGTAACAGAAGGTCCCCCACTGTGTGACGAAGGTCATCTTCTCCATGTCTTCAGGAGCCATCTTGATCTGGTTGTAGCCAGAGAAACCATCCATGAAGGATAAGATTTTGTGTTGCACGGTGTTGTCAACCAGAACATCAATGTGGGGAAGCGGGTAGTCATCCTTGGGGCTTTCCCTGTTCAAATCTCTGTAATCCACACACATCTGTACCTTGCCGTCCTTCTTAGGTACCAGAACGACATTAGAAACCCACTACGGATAGGAGGTAACAGCTAAGAACCCCGTGTCGAACTGCTTCATGACCTCTGCCTTGATCTTCTCTGACATTTCAGGGTGCATACGGAGGACCTTCTGTTTAACCGGAGGATAATCCTCTTTAGTTGGCATACGGTGTACCACGATGTCAGTGTCTAACCCAAGCATGTCTTCATATGACCAGGAAAATATCTCAATGTAGTCGTGCAACATTTGTATCAATCGCTGTTTGATCTTAGCTTCCAGATTTGCACCGATCTTAACTTCTTTTCTGTCTGTCTCTGTGCCCAAGTTTATTGTCTCAACTGGCTCTTCATGAGGTTGTATAGCCCTCTCTTTTTATTGTAATAGTCTAGCCAGTTCCCCAGGCACCTCACAATCATTCTCACCTTCGTCCTTGGCTCAGTTGATCGAATTCTCAAAGTCATAGATGGCAGTAGCAAAATTGTTATCAATGGGATCTAGAGTGGATATGGATCTGCAGTTTGATATGTGAGTGTGAGTAAGAGCATAGTCGTATTAATAAAGTAAAAGCAGAAAAGAAAAAAAACAGAGAACGCAAAATTTGTATGCAAGGAACGTCCAATGCTTTATTGATGACATGTTAAATGATATATAATAACCCTCCCAGATGGAACCATTGTGCCTCGGGTAAAGCACCTAGCCAAAAAGTTTAAAAATTGTTCATTACAAATTCAGAACACAAGTAAGATAATTACTGCGGAATAAAAGAAACTGGAATAAAATCTCTAGCTGTCCAGTTATTCGGTCCACCGTTGGTAGTCGGGTAGATCCAGCTGTCAATGTCAGGGTCTTCCTCACTGTCTTCAATAGCGTCGACCTCACGATTACTGATGCGTAGGGGAGGCCCTCCAGCCCGAGCGCGTCGAAAAGCTCTTTAAGCCCCTGAAGTAAAGCCCAAACCAAATTTGTCAGTTTTGTGAGTAAAATCAGGGAGCCGTCCCCAATTGGTACACCCACCTTCTTCAACCACTGTTCTGGCATCCTTGAGAGAAGCCATCTTCAAAGGAAGTTTGGTACCGATGGAAGTCTCGGTCGATGCTAAAATCTGGGGAACCTCTTCAAAGTTTTGACAAGGGGTCTATATGAATTCCCCGTCCATCTCCACATACCTGAAGGAGTTTAGGTGGCTCACTGTGTACTCCTCTTCGCCATGCACAGTGACTATCTTCCCCTTCATCGGATACTTCATCATTTGGTGCAGTGTAGAAGTAACAGCCCCAGCTTCATGGTCCAAGGACGACCCAACAAACAAGAGTACGATGGCCTGATGTCCATCACTTAGAAGGTGGACTTAAAAGTCTGAGATCCTACCTTGACAGGGATGTCCACCTCCCCATGCACCATTATCTTCGACCCGTCAAAAGCCCTTACCATAATGTTACTGGGCTTTAGGGTCAAGCCTTCATAATCCAAACGATCAAGAGCCTTCTTAGGCAGCACGTTCAGGGAAGACCCAGTATCCACCAGCACATGAGCCATAGTAGTGCCCCTGCATTCGATCGAGACATGCAGAGCATCATTGTGGTTTCTCCCTTTCGGAGTTAAGTCAGCATCCGAAAAACCCAGCCCATTGTCGGCAGTCAAACTGGCTACACAGTCTTTGAATTGATCGGATGAGGTTTCTTGCGGCATATGCGCGGTCTTGAGGAATGCAATCAAAGCCTTCGCATGGGCCTCAGAACATAACAGCAAAGACAACATCGATATCTTCGAAGGGGTCTGCCCCAGCTGCTCGACCATATTGTAGTCACTCTTTTTGATTATTTTTAAGATTTCCTCTATCTCTTGCTTAGAGGTTTCTTCGATAATCTTTCTAGGTGCCTCCGTCCGGGAAGGCTCACCTATAGCTTCTTTGCCTCGAGTCCCAAATGACTCTATGGAAGGAGTAACAATTGGAGTAAGAACAGGAGTAGCGACGGAAGTACCGGTAGGAACAGCAGATGAAATAAAAACAGGCTTAGTGACATCGTTTGGGGAGATATCAGGAGAGAAAACCATTCCACTTCTAGTAATCCTTCTGGTCCCGACAATGTTACTAGCATCGGGATCAGCCTCTTCATTCTTCAGGTCTTGTTTAACACCATGATAGTAGATATCGGCGCCATAATGCCAAGGGAAAGCATTGTCCGAGGTGTACGGGACAGGACTAGAACAAGTGATTATTAATGGAGAAACTCTCGAAGCGGGTGTAATTCTAACAGGTCTTCTCGAGGAGGCCTTGGAAGGATTGGCGGAAATGGTTATAATAGCAACATCTTCGAACAAAACAGCAGGAGTCAAAGTTTTCTCGAACAAAATTTCTCTGTTATCCATCAGGCGCTGGACACCTGTCTTTAGCAGATAGCAACCAGAAGGCAGAGATGAACAATTGTGGCAACCTTCACTACAACCCGGAAATAAACCGGCCAATAACAAATTCTTCTTAACAGTCATAAGGGGAGTAGAAACTTCATCAACTGAGGCCACAAACAGATCGGTATCAACGACGTTAACTCCACGGTTGTGCCTAGGCATGGGAGCAGTTATGATATTGGGCTTCTCCGGAGCTTCGAACTCAATCTCCTTGGCTTCAATCAAATCTTGTACTTTATTTCTTAGAGCCCAACAGTCATCTGTATCATGACCAGGACTCTCAGAATGGTAGGCACATCGAGCATTTGGATTGTACCAAGGAGACGTAGTATTAGGATTCTTGGGAGCCTCCTTTAAGGTTGCCAAATTGGATATCAGCAGATGGGGTAGAACCTCTGTCAATGTCATGTTAATCCGGGTGAAATTCCTTTATGGTCTTTCTACCCTTTGTTGATTGTTGTGTTGTGGAGCAGCTGCATGCCTAGGTATCATTACAGCACTTACCGTCGGACGGTGTTCAGCTCCACTCTGACCTCTTGGGCTATAGATAACACTGGCTTCCTTCTTACCAGTGAAGGGGTTCTTTACTGAACTCGAGGAGGTGTCTCTCTGTATTTTATCGCTCCGGATCCCAGCTTCTACCCTTTCTCCAGTTAATATCAGCTCGGTAAAACCATCCGATGAGCTGTCGATCAAATGGTTGAAGAATGGACCAGACAATGTCCCAAGAAACATGTCAACCAACTCCCTGTCAGATAAAGATGGTTGAACTCTCCCAGCCAAGTCTCTCCACTTCTGCGCGTAGTCCTTAAAGGCTTCACCTACGCCCATGGACATACTTTGGAGTTGAGTACGAGTAGGGGCCAGGTCGGCATTGTATTGGTACTGCTTGTAAAAAGTAGCAGCCAAATCCTCCCAATTTCGGACATTGGTTCACTCCAATTGGTAGAACCATTCAAGCTGAGTCCCTGACAGGCTGTCTTGAAAGAAGTGAACCCACAAGTTTCTATCAGCGGTGTGGGGCTGGATTTTCCTTAAATAGGAACGGAGATAAGCTTTGGGCAAGACACCCCATCATACTTTGCGAAAACTGGAGCCTTAAATTTATGCGGGATGACCACTCCCGACATCAATCTCAGTTCTTCGAAGTCTAACCCAGGTATTCTCTGGACTTCCATGGCGCTCAGCCGATCCTCTAACTTCTTGTATCTATCCTTAATGGGAGGATATTTCTTATCATTATAGTTGGTATCATTGGCAGAAACTTCAGGACTGGGGTCCTCTTCCCTTGTCTGCCTCTCTTGATTCTCCCCTTCTTTAGACGAGGAGGTCAAATCGACTGATTGCTTTAGCGGCCCCCCGAATCTTCTGCCCATATTAAGGTTACCAGCGGGTTTCTTCTTCTTCTTCTTCTTCTCTTTCAGGATGAGGGCCTTCAGATCCTCCTGTCCTTTTGCCAGAGTTATGAACATCTGTTGAAATTGGGCATTTTGTGTATGAAGATCTTTGATGCTTTGCTCAGAAGACATTTTTACTGAAATAAACAGCGAAGGAGATGAGAAACCCGTAATGGTACCTGCTTATGCAATGCTATGGATGATATGCGTATGCAATGATTTCAAAGATTCTTAAAAGCTCAAATTTGCTTAACCAAAAAAGAAACACACATTAATTGTATTCAATGAGTTTGAATTGTTACAAAGAATGCCTTTTAGGCTTACAGTTTGAATAAAACAAAACTCAAAGCAAAAAGAAACTAGGTCTCCCAGGAGCGCATCCTCTTTGGTGTAATGTAGGCGTTTATGTTTCTTTCTTCATTAAGTAGCCTAGTGAGCTCCAGTACCTTCTTCTCGATGGCATAGAATTGAGCTTCAAACATGTCACGCTCCTCTTTAAGTTGAAACCAAGACTTATGTAACTCCTCATGATCAGTTGGTATATCAGGATGATGAACAAGGGAAGCAGTATCTCCTTCAGCAATTGGTTCCATAATGATTGGTAGGATAGTAGGGTAAGGCATCATAAGACTTTGAGTGCAGGCTCATACCCATCGGAGATAGGGCT
The DNA here is from genome assembly GCA_948472305.1 of Vicia faba. Taxonomy (NCBI): domain Eukaryota; kingdom Viridiplantae; phylum Streptophyta; class Magnoliopsida; order Fabales; family Fabaceae; genus Vicia; species Vicia faba. The sequence continues at coordinate 1,631,149,795 of OX451739.1, read as the reverse complement.
CAAGAGGGATGGAGTTTTTGTGCCCCAGTGTCTTGCTATCAATTTTATGTATCATGCCCCAAGCTTTTATGAACCTTTTGCGGTAACCCTGAGTATCATTCTCATAGTTGAAGGTGATTCCTTGGATAATCGTGTCGTGAGGACCGTATCTTCTTGCATAACCAAAATGACGCAGTGCCAAACAAGGGTTGTAAGTGATTCCTCCCCTAATGCCTTAGAGAGGGACATTAGGGAATTCACCACAGCGATCGATGATGGTAATATCTTTCGAGAACCGTGAACACCAATAAATGTCTGAATGCTTAAGGGACATCAGCCTACGAGACCATTTCAAACCCTACTCGTTTTTCAAAACAGACCTGGGAAGGTGTGAAATAAACCACCTAGTCAATAGAGGAGTGCAACACATAAGGGTCCCCCTTCTCTTTAGAGTGCGAGCATGCAGAGAGTGCAGAATATCCCCGAGTAATGTCGGCATTGGATTATGATACAGAAAAACCTTAATAGTGCTTACATTTACGAGTTGATCTGTATTAGGGAAAAGTACCGTCCCATAAACGAGAAGTGCCAGCATCTTTTCGAAAGCTTGTAAATCTAAAGTATCCCAAAAATGGTAAGCCTTCTCGAATAGAAATTTAACCGGGATTCCTTGGACATTTCCTCTAGTTTCCCAATTTGTCATGATATCGGATCGTTGTAAGGACAGAGCTTGAGTGATCTCTTCGGGCTTTGGTCGTTCTTCCGTACCGTTAAAAGGTGACTGATCAAGAATAGGTACCCCTAACAACCGAGAAAATTCCTCCATGGTAGGCACTAGTTGGTAATCCGACAAGGTGAAGCAGTGGAGCAAAGGGTCAAAGAACTCAAATAGCACTTTTAACAATTCTTCATCAGGTTTTAAAGTGACCAAGTTGAGCAACCGACCATGTTTTTCAGTGAAGGGAGAGCTTTCAGGAATCCTTAATGCCAAATCCTTTAGTTGGAGAGGCACTTTCACAAGGTTAATCTGGATAGTGTTCCTGCGGGCCGGTGTCATGTCCTACAAAACAAAGTAAAGATGAGCCCTAGAGAATCTTTGAAATGGTTAGTATGACATGCCATGCTTATGATGTCATGATTATGCTAAAAAAACACATGTATAGCGAGCAACAAATAAGTCACACCAAGTCCTTAGGTTTAAGGTCGGCATGAGTTTTAAGGTCACACCCTCTTGAAGTTGGATTGGTTCATCCTATCCAATAAATAGTAATCGGGTTCTAAGGGATCTCAATATCACTGATATTTCCCCCAAGCTTCGTTCAATAGGCTATTGACTCGCAAACAAACAAAACTCAGGAGTCAAATCTCAATAAGTGTAGCATCGAGTATCTGTCAACCTTGGGAATACACTAAAACCGGCCATCTCGCTACGTCCTGATGGGCAAGTTGTGCAATTTAAAGGTTCTAAGGTCAGTTGATGTTTTATGACACCACGCGGCAGCCCCGTACTCTCCTTGATTGACTCAAGGGTTACCGGTACCAACCAAAGTGCCACATCAATGTAGCTATTGCTTCAACCGTGTCGGTATACCCTGCACAATTCCCTCACAGTTTATTGCTACTTACCTAAAAGGTGTCCCCAAATCCGAGTGTAGGATTTTTAACAATAACCCAAATAGGGACCCGAAATGTAAAGCATACAAGTCAAACAATGAAATCAAGTAGATGTGATATAACCCTAAGGTAACCCCACCTTTTTTAGAATAATATTCCCCAGCAGAGTCGCCAGTTCTGTGATACGGTGGGAGAACTGGCTCTTTGTTTTTGTGTTTGATCACAATGTTGGGGATAGCAAGAGTCGCCACCGACTTTTATTTTATCCAATAAGGAAAGGTGAAAAAGCACATGAAAGACCTTTAGAGATGTTTTCTTGAGTTCGGGGGGTAGATTATGAAAAGGGAAGGTATTAGCACCCTTTTCATCCATGGTTTTCCATGGGCTCTTAGTTACTTTATAGATCACTTGCTTTTGTTTTGAAATGTGCATTGTGGTGTGGGTTTTAAAAGTATTTTGAAAATGTGACTTTGTAATGATTCTCGTCTATATAATAATGCGTACAAAGTGTTGGTTTCGAAAATAGTTCAAAGAGATGTGTTGGTGTATAAAATGTTTTTTTGTTGTGAGCAAGCGAGAAACTAGGAGAGAATCTACCTACTCAAAAGGTCTTAGATGTTCTTTTCCTCTTCCTTTAGATGTTGCTATCTTACCATTGATTTGGTAAGAAGCCCCATCATTAGATGTGAAGGGACGGGCGCGAACGTTTTTGTATAGTCATAGAAGGCAACCCATGGAACGTTTTAGCAATTTCGTGTGAGGGACTAAATCGTTTATTGAAGGCAACATCAAGGGCCATCAAGGGACTACAATCTTTTATCGAGGGTCTTTTACTAAAACGCCCATGTTCGAGGGACATGACTATTTTTCCGATAGGCAACAAGGTGGGATTATCCTAAGGGTGCTAGTGTGCAAGTGTGTTTGATTTCATGCATTTTAGTCTTAATTAGGGTGATCTATTCATTGATTTCATATCTTTCTATACACATCATAATTACTAGCATTTTATGTTTGGAAAAGCGTTAAATTGCGGAAATATAAAAGTCCTACGTTATTAAAATATTTTAGGGATGGGGAGTACATATTTACAAATGGGGGTTGCAGGAATTTAAATCCTATTTAACTATTACAACCATATTGAAATGTACAATGCAAGAGAGAAAATGACTTGTTTAGAAAATGGTTTTTTGTCTTAATGAATTAAGAAAAAGAAACAAATTAATTAATAAAAGAAAATATTTTTATGCCTTTTTTATATTAATAAAAAAGGATTAATATTGAAAATGATAAAAAGGAAAATAAATGAAAGATAGAAACAGCGTGCTGCTGCAAGCAAAACGACAAGGATCAGAAGTTCTGAAGCCAGGCGCGTAGTGACTCAGAAAGGAACGTCAGTGGAATCAAAAGTTCTGGATTGATATACTCTAAGGCCCTGCAAGAAATGTCAGAGGGAAAGGAAATAGAGGTTCTGGGTGGTATTCAGACAATGAACCAAAAGTCAAAAGTTCTGTGTTGTGCTAAAACAGTGAGTGAGCATCAGAAATTCTGTGTGTTAAAACAGTAAGAAAATCCAGAAGTTTTGTGTGTTAAAACAGTGAGTGGAAGCTTCAGAAGTTCAGTGTGGTTGACAGTAAGAAAGCCCTAAACATTCTATGGGTTAAAATGGTGAGTGAAAAACAGAAGTTCTGTGTTACATTTCAACTCTTTCATCATATTAATCAGCACATCAGCAATTTACTCAGTCCTTAACAGCAAATCAGGAGGATAAAAGCACAACAGTTTATAGAAGTTCTAATCCTAATTTTGAGCCTAGCCTTAATCAAGAAGTTATGATCCACAGTTTTTTTCTTATGCAGTGATATGGACAATCTCAACACTATGATATTTACATATTTAATTATGTTCTGAATGAAAAGATGCAAAGTCAGAAAGACTCACCTTGAATCTGGAGCGTGTGTTTGGAACTTGAATTGCTGCCTTCAGATGTTCTGGAGTCAGAAAGAGAAACGAAAAAGAAAATTCCAAGTTCTTTGATTCAAAGGGAAGAACAAAGGTTTGGTTTTCTGTTTGGAAATTCTGGATTTTTATGAAGGTTTCACAGTTTTCTTTTCTCTCTTTTGACAATTTTCTCTCTCAAAAGACCATCCACTTGAACGTGTGATGGAGCAAATTATTTATAGATGGGTTTGCTGTGGTTTTTGGGGGAAAAACAAATGGGATTCAAACATTTTCGGTATACTGTTTCATTGCTTTTTAATCACAGTTTTCGTATGCTAATTTGATGCAAATATGGGGTTTGAGAAAGCGTAGGCGTGGACTGGATCAGCAACTGATTGCAGGACTGTGACATAGCAGGGCAGCAGGTTGCTTAAAAGAGGTTTTGGGATTTGGTGATGTTCTGATCGCAGAAGATCAGAAACGTAACCTCCTGTTGTACCCCAAAATTTGCCCTCTCATTTATTAAGACTTTTCTCACAAGATCTCTTTGACTCAAGACTGGATTAGGGTTTGACCAGCTCAAGACATCTCATCTTACATTATTGACCCAAAATTAGGGTTTTAGTTTGCACAAGGATTTTTGGACTATCAATGCTTCATATGACTTTCAAACATCATTATGGACCCCTAAGATTACTCATGACAAGTTTCAAGCCTTGAACCACATTTTTTACCAGTCAATTGGACAGTTGACCTAAAAATCAGTTGTATTGGGGAAAAAATCGACCATGGCCAATTTACAGTCAAACTTCATAATTTTTTATCATCATCAACATTTTAGACTCATATGTATCATTTTATCAAGTTTTGATTACAATTCCTCAAGAAATTTGATCAAATCATCAAAAGGGCAAAATGGTCAAAATTAGGGTTTTGACTGAGAAAGGGAAATTTCTGATTTTTGACCTAGCAAATGACGAATTAAGTTGAAGCATAATTTCAAGGGTGCACTGGTATCATCTTTACCTAATTACATAGTTCAAAACATTGTAAATCCATTGGATAGACAGATGAAATTTGCAGTCAACTGATCAAAAGTCAACTGTACACTGAAAAGTCAAACTTTGACTTTTTGGTCGAAATCAAGTGCCAAGGATCACAATTCATCAAAATATGTCAAAATGTGAAACTTGTTCATCAAGAAATCAAATATTGAAGATTTTGTTTTGAAATTGGAAATTTTCTTAACTTAGAAATTTTTCTAAGTATAGAAAATTTCTTATTTTTTCTCAACTTTAAGCCAAATTTCCATCATGATACAAGATGATTCAAAGAATGTTCCCAACATGAAAGTTGTAGATCTCTTTGAAATATAAAACTTTACATCACAAATTTTTCCCTAAATATGCTTGGATCTCAAGATATAATTTTATGAATACATGCCCATGAACTAAAATAACTTAGTGAAATTTTGCCCTAATTTAGGCAGGTTTTGGACCCAACTTCATGACAATTTTTCACCTAGTTCCAAGAGGAATCTTGAAATTCATTTCAAAGATGAGTTATAGATAACATTGTAAGATTTCCAAAATGTCCCAGAACTCCTTGAGATCATTTTTGAGTGAAGAGAATCGAAGAGATGAAGTTGGCAATTTCTCACTTTGTTTTCAAGCCATTTCATGAAGAACAAAGTTCAAACCAGAACCTATGCTGCCTAATCCATGCTTTACAGGACCCAACTTGTTTCTTACTCCATAATTTAATGCTTATTCAGTTTAAAAAGCTTTAATCCAAGCCCTAGAGTCTTTATCCAAGTTGTAATTCCATAAATGGCACAAAGTTGCCATTGCCATTTTGGAAAAGGTTCACTTTTTCAACTTTACAAATATTGAGTATTGGACTTGTCTTCTCTGCACACACAAATCCTCCAGGCCTAAAGCAAATTGTATAAAGCTTATACCAACCCTAAGCAAGCCAATACAAGCATGTAAAGACTTGTCCCTTCACTTTGCTTCAAAAGCAAGAAAGTGTGCCAAAAGGCTAGAACACACAAATCTGTTGGAGAGCTGACTTGAAACCTATCCCATACTAATACACAAACACATTACAACTAGAAACATGATTGCAAAAGGCATGAAACATTCAAACACTCCATATCACCAAAAAACTGTCAAAACTTGCAGTTTTTGCATAAGCATAGCAATCCATCATTTGGATCGTGTGTTTCCAGTTTTAATCATCAAAACACTTTACCTACTTGATATCTAAGAGATCCAGACCATCAGCCCTGCACTGTAACTCCTCCTTCATCTGCCATTTTTGTTTTCAAAGCTTGCAGGTTGACTTGGATAGAGAGTTACAGGCAATTCCAAAGCAAGGCAAGGATTGGAACACACTCAGGGAGGTTTAAGCAAGCTCAAGCAATCATCAGGCATTCATAAAACTCACTCAAACTCCATTCACGATTTCAACTGAAAGAGGTAAGAATCTCAACTTCTATCTCTTCATACATGCATCCATTGGCCATGATTTGTGAATAAACAATGTAGACCTCATTGCTATGAAGTTGTACATATATATAACTTGCATTTATTTGGCCTGAGTTAAGAGAATTTTTTAACTTGAAGTTCCTGGAAAAATTAGGTTTAAATTTGGGGCTTTTAAAATTCGTTTTGATCTTTGATTGTTAGCTTACATGATTTACATGGTTAGAATCGTGAGACAAAATGCTACAACATTCATGTTATCAGTTTCCATTTTTATTGAGAGATGAGAAAGTTACAGAGCTTCTGGCCAGCTTGAGGAAGAAGATGAAGTACAGGGCAAGGGCATTGTTTGTGTTATGTTGTTTTTGTTTCACATAAATCAACGGATGTATAGCCACCCCAGTGACAAGGTAGCGCGCTGGTGAGGCCCAGGTCATGGGTTCGAACCTTGGCGCTACCTTTTGTTTTTCATACTTTCCATTTTTTTTTCATTTTTTGGTTGTTTTGCAGGTTTGGGCTTCAATGTTGGGCCTAGCATTTTTTCTAACATAACACCATTTAATTTCTCAGGACACCCCCCCGACCCAACTATTTTCACATATTTTATTTTTTTATTTTATTTTCATTTTTGTTTATTAAATATTTTCTTTAATACATAAAAATCATAAAAAATATAAATATGATAATATTTCATTTTTATTTTATTTTTATTTTTATTTTTCCTATAAAAAATATATTTTATCTTCAATATATACTAACTATCTTTCTTAAATAAATTTGTAAAAATAAACTTAAATATATTATTATCTTTTCTTTTATATTCATATATATACTTGTAAATATTTATTTTAACATATAAAAACTAAATATTTTCATAAAATATTATTTATTATTTATAATACAAAAAATAATACATAAGAACTTTATTTTCTTTTAAACTAGAAATTAGGGTTAACTTTGTTTTTTTCAAGAATTAATTTCTTTTCCTTAAAATTATTAGATTTAGGTTAAAAAAATTTTATATAAAAAACCAAACAAATATTCTTCGCATATATATATCATTGCATATTTTATTTAAATATTGTATTGTTTATTCCAATATTCGTACAAATTCGATTTGGTTGTAATAGCTTATTTAGATTTACATTCTTGAAAATCCCCATTCAAATTTGTATTCCCCCTCCCATAAATAGTTGTAATAGCTTAGTGATCTTTACATTACGCAATTTACCGCTTTACATGCCATGTTAGTAATTAGGGTTTGTATGGCAAGATCAAAACAAAACAAATAGAAAACCCTAATCCGAGACAAAATCAAAGCATGAAAATAACACACTTGCACACAAGCATCCTTAGGGTTTCTCCACTTGGTTTCCTTATACAAAAATGGCCATATTACGCATGCGAAGTATCTAGGCAAAACAAACAAATATAAGATCATAGTCCCTCGATGACGCTATTCAAAGTTGCCTTACAAAATGATCTTGGTCCCTCAAAAATGCTAAGATACTTTGCAACATTGCTAATCATGGTTATACGATGACCCACGCCCGTCCCATTTACATCCAAAGATAGGGTTGCTTACCGAATCCATGGTAAGACAACAATGTCAAAGGAAAAGAAAATGAACAAAAAAGACATTTGAGTAGGTAGATTGCTTCTAGTTACTTGCTCTATTTTCAAACAACTATCCTTGCTATTTTCCAAAACAAACACACACATTTCCAAACATTTTACAAACATTGAAACATTTTCAAAAAGACAAACATCTTTGTATACATTCTTACGAACGAGAATCATTACAAAGATTGCCTAAACGATGGCCTCTTTTACAAAATACTTTCAAAACCACACAAAGCACAATTTCAAAACAAAAGCAAGTGATCTAGCAAGTAACTAAGATCCCATGGATAACCATGGATGAAAAGGGTGCTAATACCTTCCCTTTTCATAATCTACCCCCCTAACTCAAGAAACAATCTCAAAGGTCTTTCCTGTGCTTTTTCACCTTTCCTTTTGGATAAAAGAAAAGTCGGTGGCGACTCTTACTAACCGCAACATTTGCGATAAAACACAAAACCCTCAAGTCAGTTCTCCCACCGTACGCCAGAACTGGCGACTCTGCTGGGGAATTTCTTAAAAGTGGGGTTACCTTAGGGCTAGATCACATTTATTTGCTTACATTGTTTGACTTGTATGCTTTACATTATGGTTCTTTATTTGGGTTTGAATCCTCCACCCGAATTTTGGAGACATTATAGGTAAATAGCAATATGTTTTGGAAACTGTGCGGGGTATACTGACATGGTCTAAGTAATAGCTACGTTAGTGTGACATATTTGTGGGTATCGGTAGCCTCTGAGTCAATCAAAGAGAGTACGGGGCCGCTGAGTGATATCATGAAGCACTTATGAACTTTTAGAATACTTTACTTGACCAACTTGGCCTTTAGGATGTAGTTAGATGACCGGTTTTGGTGCAGTCCGAAGTTAGTAGATACTCGATACTACACTCATTAAGGGTTGGTTTCTTGGGATATTTCGGTCGCCATCAAAGAGGCTAGAGATGAAACAATGACCAAGGAAACAATCCGGTGATATAGAGCTCCTTAGAACCCGGTTACTATTAATAGGACAGGTTTAAGCCAACTAAACTTCAAGAGGGTACTTACCTATAAAACCCCATGCAAGCCTAAACTAAGAAATTGTTTGTCTTGCTTGTATATGCATACTTATACATAACATCATGGACATCATGAACATCATATGCATTCATTAGCCATTTCAAGGATTTTGGAGATTCATCTTTGTTCTTGTTTTGTAGGATATGGATTCACTTCGCAAGAAAACTATCCAAGTCAACCTTGTAAGAATTCCTCCACAACTCAAGGAGATAGCTTCAAGGATCCCTGAGAACTCTCCATTCACCAAGAGTCATGGTCGTCTACTCAACTTGGTCACCTCCAACACAGATGAGGATATGATGAAATTACTCTTCCAGTTCTTTGATCCTTTACACCATTGCTTCACATTTCTCGACTATCAGCTTGTGCCTACTTTGGAAGAATTCTCTTAACTCTTGAGGATTCTCATCCTCAATCAACTACCTTTCAACGGTACGGAAAGAGACCCAAAGCCAGAAGAGATTGCTCAAGCTCTGCACTTGCACTCATCTGATGTCACAACTCATTGGGAAACTAGAAGGGGTGTCAAAGGCTTCTTAGCAAAGTTTATGTTTGAGAAAGCCCAAAGTTGTTGGAATTCCTTAGACTTGAAAGCTTTTGAGGAAATTGTGGCTCTTCTTATCTATGGGATGGTCTTTTTCCCTAATCCTGACCAACTCATAGATGTGAGTGCCATCAAAATCTTCATGTCATGCAATCCGGTGCCTACATTGCTAGGGGATATCCTACACTCTTTTCACACTCGCACAATGAGGAAAAGAGGTGTCCTTATGTGTTGCACTCCTCTCCTGGCAAGATGGTTTATTTCTCATCTTCCCCAATCAGTTTTAAAGAATGAGCAAGGTTCTAGGTGGTCACAAAGGTTAATGACGCTCAAACATTCAGATATTCATTGGTGCTCTCGATCCAAAGAGAATGTTATCATTGTTGACCGTTGTGGGGAATTATCTAATGTCCCTCTACTTGGCATTAGGGGAGGCATCACCTACAACCCATGCTTAGATCTAAGACAGTTTGGTGATGCCCGAAGGGATGGCCCACACGAGATGTTGATTGAAGGTTTGGTATTCGACTACGACAACGACGATCAAGGTCTTCGCCAGAGATTCATCTGAGCTTGGAGGATGCTAAACAAGGTGGATAGAAAGACTTTAGGACACAAGAATTCCATCCCTCTTGAGTCTTACCTCAAGTGGGTACGAACCCGCCCTCAAAGTCTTATGATGCCTTATCCTTCCATTCTTCCGGTGATCATTGAGCCTGTTAAGGAGGGAGAAGTTCCATACACTATCCTACATCCTGACATGCCCACATCTCTTGAAGACCTACAAAGGGATTGGATACAGCTCAAGGGAGAGTGAGATACTTTCGAAGCACAATTCTACACAAGCGAGAAGAAGGTTTTGGAACTCACTAGGCTACTTCATAAGGATCAGACTCTAAATGCCTACATTACACCAAATAGGATGCGCACTAGTTTTTTATCTTAGGGTTTTGTATTATTTTTTTCCAAGGAGCATTGATGTACTCAAACTCTATATTATTAATATAACTTGTGTTCTCTTTTTGTCTAAAACGAACTTGAATCTTTTAAAATCCTTGAAAACATTACATATGCACATATCATTCATGATGACATAAACAGGTCTTTTGAAACGAGTTTCCTCATCTCTCTATTGTTTATTTCAGTAAGATGGATCTCGAACAGACAGTCAAAGATCTTCAAGTTCAAAACACGCAGTTTCAACAGTTGCTCATGACCCTAGCCAAGGGGCAAGAAGAATTGAAGACTCTATTAGCTGAAGAAAGAAAGAAGAAAACTAAGAAAGCCTCTGGGGTTTTGAACATGGGGAGAAGGTTTCAAGGACAGACTAGAAGAACCTTGAATTTTGCAACCACTTCCGGGGAAGGAGAAGGGAAAGGAAAGGAAACATCGGTTTTGTCAGAATCTGAAGAGGAGGAAGAAGAGGGAGACTACTCCGAGGAACAGTATCCTCCAGCAGATGATAAGTACAGACATCTCGAAGAGCGCTTGAGCGCTATGGAAATACAAAAGGTGCCAAGTCTAGACTTTGAAGAATTGGGACTAGTATCGGGAATTGTGATCCCATCGAAGTTCAAAGTGCCGTTGTTTGCAAAATATGATGGGATGTCATGTCCTAAGATGCACCTCTGATCATATGTGAGAAAGATCCAACCGCACTCTGTCGATAAAGTTCTATGGGTGCATTTTTTCCAAGAAAGCCTGTCTGGAACACAACTCGATTGGTTTTACCAATTGGAAAGGGCCGACGTCCACAACTGGGAAGATCTTGTCGCAGCTTTCTATAAGAAATACCAGTATAATGTTGATTTGGCGCCTACCCATACTCAACTTCAGAGTATGGCTATGGCTTCAAATGAGGGTTTCAAGGATTACGCGCAGAAATGGAGAGATCTAGCTGGGATAGTACAACCCTCTCTGTCTGAAAGGGAGTTGGTGGATATGTTCTTAGGCACTCTATCGGGCCCTTTCTTCAACCATCTGATTGGAAGCTCATCCGCAGGATTTACTGAGATAATACTAACCGGAGAGAGGGTGGAAGCTGGCATAAAAAGTGGAAAGATTCAGAAGGATTCATCTGCCTCTACAGTTGTGAGAAAGCCTTTCACTGGGAAGAAGGAGGTATCTATTATTTATCCACAAAGGAACCAAGGGAGAGTTGAACATCGGCCAATGGTAGGAGCTGTTATGATCCCAAAGCCTACATCTGATCAACCAAGAAGTAATCAACCGAGGGTGGAAAGGCCAGTCCGGCAATTCACCATAATTAATATGACTCTACCCCAGATCCTACCGCACCTTCTGAAATCCAATTTGGTAACTTTAAAAGAAGCTCCAAAGAACCCCAATAGAACGTCCCCTCATTATCACCCAAATGACAGATGCGCATATCATTCCGAAAGTCTGGGTCACGACACTAACAACTGTTTGTCCCTGAAAAACAAAATTCAAGACCTTATAGATGCAGAAGAGATTGAGTTTGATGCACTCGAGAAGCCAAACGTCATTTCTGCTCCTATGCCTAGGCATGGTCACAACACTAATGTAATAGAGGAAGATTTGTTTGTTACCATAGTTGATGAACTCTTGACTCCACTCCCAATCATTAAGATAAACTTGTTGAAAGCCGGTATATTCCCGGGTTGTAATGAAGACTGCCATATCTGCTTATCCTCACTAACTATTAGCCCTTTGTTGAAAACAAGCATTCAACGCTTGATAGACAACAAAGAGATTTTGTTTGAAAGTACTCATGTTTTACCTGTTCCTGTTGAAGATGTTTTGAATCATCACCATCTCCGCCAATTCTTCCAGGGTTCCCAAAAGACCCGTTAGGATTACATCGGTTCCAAAAACTACTCCTCTTATAATCATAATGCCTGGGCCAGTCCCGTATGAATCAGACAAAACTGTGCCGTGGAATTACGGTGGGGACATTTATTACCATGGCATCAAACAAGATGGGCTGGCCACTGAAGAGATAAGCTCCGAAGAATAAGACTTCGACATTAGAAATATTTTCGGAACCAGTAAGATTACCCGTAGCGGTAGAATCTTCTCTCCGGAAATTGCCCCTCCAAAGGCAGGTTTTGGACCCATGGCTGCTCCGAAGTTACCTCTGTACCATTAATCATATCTGCAAGTGCTACTATTGAAAAAGACGACACCACCCCTGCTGTTATCCCTACCAACACTCATACTGCTGAAACTCGACGGAAAAGTATTCAAGAAGAGCCTGTCCGGACGAAAGCTCAACCGCTAACTATCCTTGAAACCTCCAAGAAAGAAATGGAGGAGATCCTGAGAATAATAAAGAAGAGTGACTACGACGTGGTTGAACAGTTGGGGCAAACTCCCTCCAAAATCTCCATGTTGGCATTGTTATTGTGCTCAAAGGCACATGCGAAAGCTCTGGTGAAGTTTTTGATGACAGTCCATGTGCCTCAAGAGACGTCTGCTGACCAATTTCAAGATTGTGTGGCCAGTTTGACGGAGGATAACGGCCTAGGATTCTCAGATGCTGATCTGACACCAAGGGGAAGGAAGCACAACAAGGAATTACATGTCTCTGTGGAATGTAGAGGAACAACTCTGGCCCATGTCTTGGTGGACACCGGCTCATCTTTGAAATTTTTACCGAAGAAAGCTCTCGACAGACTAGACTACGAAGGATTAACATTGAAACCCAGTAACATAGTTGTAAGGGCGTTTAATGGCTCCAAGAGGATGGTGCACGGGGAGGTAGATATCCCCATAAAAGTTGGGACTCAGACTTTCAACTCAACCTTCTATGTAATGGACATCCGCCCCCTCTTACTCTTGTCTTCTAGGACGGCCGTGGATCCATAATGTTGGTGTTGTCACCTCCATAATGCACCAGATGCTGAAATACCCAGTCCATGGAAAGATTATCACTGTCCACGGAGAGGAAGAGTATATGATTAGCCACCTCAATTCTTTCCGGTATGTGGAATTGGATGGTGAGTTCATTGAAACTTCTTTTTAACATTTCGAAGAAGTCTCTCAAGAGGTAGCAGTAACCAAGACAGTGTCCCAGATCCCTAAGATTACAAGACCTCCGCTCCGGATGTCATCTCTAAAGGACGCCAAAGCAGTAATAGAAGAGGGTGGATGAACCATCTGGGGGCAACTCCCGGATATTCCGTATAAATCTGACAAGTTTGGCTTAGGGTTTACTTCAAGTGCTCATAAGGTTGTGCGTCGTGCCCGTGCTGGGGGGCCACCCTTGAAGATTAGCAACCGAGAGGTCAGTGCGGTAGAAGATGATGAAGAGGATTTCAGCTTGGAGGATTGGATCTTTCCTACTGTTAGCGGAGGACTTCCCAATTGGGAATCCAGAGACTTTGTCCCAATAACTTTCATCCCTCAGTAATTTATCTTTTACATTTCTGTTGGACTTGTAATATTCACAAACAATTCTCACATTTAAAACCTTGTGTCTTGCCCGAGGCACAATGGTCCATTTGTAAGGGTTTTTATTTCATCTTCATATGACATTCAATGAATCAGGGATGTTTTTCACATACAAACTTTTTGTGCTCATTGTTTTTCTTTTACATTTTATTTTTTAAAAGATGGCTATACCCTTACACACACACACACACACTCACAAATGCAGGTACCCCTCCATTCCGGATCCCATGGGTAACGATATTTCTATGGCCTTTTGTAACTCTGAGGATCTAATCTACCAACCTGAAGACGAAGGTGAGGAAGATTTTGAAGTACCAGGGGAATTGGCCAGACTACTACAACAAGAGGAAAGAGCTATTCAGCCTCATGAGGAACTGGTGGATAAAATCAACTTGGGTACCGAGGAGGATAAAAAAGAAATCAAGGTGGGTGCCAATCTAGAGCCTAGTGTCAAGGAACGTCTGATTCAGCTGTTGCATGATTATGTTGAGATCTTTTCCTGGTCATATGAAGACATGTCGGGACTTAATGCAGACATTGTGATACATCGTCTTCCAACAAGAGAAGACCGTCCACCAGTAAAATAAAAAGTCCGCCGCATGAGACCTGATATGTCATAGAAAATAAAAGTGGAAGTCATGAAACAATTCAATTCCGGATTCTTGGATGTCACTTCCTATCCCTAATGGGTTGCCAACATTGTTCCCGTGCCTAAAAAGGACGGAAAAGTACGAATGTGCGTGGACTATAGAGATTTGAATAGGGCCAGCCCTAAAGATGATTTTCCACTTCCCCACATCGATGCTCTGGTTGACAATACGGCCCAGCATAAAGTGTTTTCCTTGATGGACGGTTTCTCAGGTTACAACCAAATCAAAATGGCACCTGAGGACATGGATAAAACAACATTTGTCACACAGTGGGGAATATTCTGCTACAAAGTGATGCCATTCAGACTGAAGAATGTTGGGGCAACCTATCAGCGCGCCATGGTAGCTTTGTTTCATGACATGATACATCATGAAATAGAGGTCTACATAGACGATATGATAGCCCGATCACAAACAGAAGAGGAGCACCTTGATTACTTGCAAAAGTTGTTTGAAAGGTTGAAGAAGTACAAGCTAAGGTTGAACCCAAACAAGTGTACATTCGGAGTACAGTCAGGTAAACTTTTAGGTTTTGTCGTCAGTAGCAAAGGCATTGAGGTCGATCCCGCCAAGGTTAAATTGATACAAGAAATGCCTGCTCCTCGTACTGAGAAGGAAGTCAGAGGATTCTTGGGACGCCTGAACTATATTTCCTTATTCATTTCTCACCTAACAGCTACTTGTGAGCCAATCTTCAAACTATTGAAGAAAGATCAAGTAGTCAGATGGAATGATGAATGCCAGATTTCTTTTGACAAGATCAAAGAGTACTTACAAGAGCCTCCTGTTTTGATGCCACCAGTCGAGGGAAGACCATTGATCATGTATCTGACCATTTTAGAGAACTCAATGGGGTGTGTATTGGGGCAGCATGACGAGTCTGACCGAAAAGAGCATGCTATTTACTACCTGAGCAAAAAGTTTACCGACTGTGAAACCAGATAATCACTGCTCGAGAAAACTTGTTGCGCTTTGGCATGGGCTGCTTGCCGGCTAAGACAGTATATGCTGACTCATACTACCTTTTTGATATCTAAGATGGATCCGATAAAATACATCTTCGAAAAGCCTGCTCTATCTGGGAGAATAGCTAGATGGCAGATGATCCTAACAGAATATGACATACAATATACTACTCAAAAAGCTATAAAGGGAAGTGTGCTAGCTGATCATCTTGCTCATCAAGCTGTAGAAGATTATCAGTCCATGAAGTTTGAATTCCAGGATGAAGACATCATGACATTAGACAACTGTGAAGAAATCAGGCCATACGACGGACCTGAACAAGGATCCTGATGGACCATGTTCTTTGATGGGGCATCCAATGCACTTGGTAATGGTATCGGCTTTGTACTCATATCTCCAAATAGGTGTCATACTCCCTTTACTTCCAGACTTTGCTTCAACTGTACAAACAACACGGCGGAGTACGAAGCATGCATCTTTGGTCTCAGAGCTGCAATAGATTTGGGAATCAAATCTTTAGATGTATTCGGAGATTCAGCTTTGGTCATCAGTCAGATCAAAGGGGAATGGGACACTAAGCACCCAAATCTTATCCCTTACAAAGAACATGTTTTGACATTGCTACCACATTTCGAGAAGATTACCTTTGATCATTTCCCGCGAGAAGAAAATCAGCTAGCAGACGCTCTAGCCACAATGTCATCTATGTTTAAACTTAATTGGGATAACGAGTCTCCCCATATCACCATTGAACGAATGGATGAACCAACACACTGTCACGAGATTAATACTTAAGAGGTAGTGGACCAGCCTTGGTTTCATGAAGTCAAGAGGTATCTCGAGGCTCAAGAATATCCCGAAGGAGCTTCAATCAATGATAAAAATTTCTTAAGGAGATTCTCTACTAAGTTCTTCCTTAGTAATGGCATCCTATACAAACACAATCATGACTCCGTTCTGCTCCGATGTGTGGATAAGATTGAGGTTGAAAAGATCATGGCTGAATTACATGAAGGTACATTTGGCACTCACTCCAGTGGGCATACGATGGCAAAGAAAATCCTACGGGCAGGCTATTACTGGTCTACCATGGAAGCAGATTGCTATCAGCACTCTCGGACCTATCATAAGTGTCAAATTTATGCTGACAAGGTGCACGTACCTCCGGTTCCTCTAAATGTCTTGACGGCTCCTTGGCCCTTTGCTAAGTGAGGAATTGACATGATTGGGGAGATCAAACCTACAGCCTCTAATGGACACCATTTCATCCTAGTGGACATTGACTATTTTACCAAATGGGTCGAAGCAGCTTCCTTCGTATTCGGTACGGTATCCCGGAAAGGATCATCACTGACAATGGTACAAATCTTAACAACACTATGATCACCGCTTTGTGCGAGCAATTCAAGATTCAGCATCACAATTCTTCCCCTTATCGGCCAAAGATGAATGGTGATGTCGAAGCTGCAAATAAAAACATTAAAAAGATCATACAAAAGATGACAATCACATAAAAAGACTGGCATGAGATGCTACCATTCGCTCTCCACGAGTATCGTACCACGGATCGCACATCAACCGGTGCAACACCCTATTCTTTGGTTTACGGCATGGAGGTTGTCTTACCTATTGAGGTTCAGATCCCCTCTCTAAGGATTATGAAGTACGCAGGTTTGAATGAAGACGATTGGATCCAGACTCGACTTGATCAATTGAACTTAATTGATGAAAAGAGACTTACTGTTGTTTGCCATGGTAAAATGTATCAAAAACGGATGATCAAGGATTTCAACAAGAAAGTCAAGCGCCAAGTATATAAAGTTGGGGATCTGGTGATCAAACGTATCATCTTGCCACAAAGTGATCCCAGGGGCAAATAGACTCCTACCTATGAAGGACCATTTGTAATCAAGAACATATTCTCCGGCGGGGCAATGATCTTGACCACCATGGACGGTGACGACCTATCACACCCTGCGAACGCGGACCTAGTCAAAAGATACTACGCATAAGAGACCCGCTAGGTTGACACACCTAGGAAAAACAAGGGCATCCCGGCGAACCAAAAAGGTTCGGGCAAAAATTAGGGATAAAATTTAAAAAAAATCTCTGTACACCCGGTAAGTTGAAAACCCAAAAGGGCGACTTGGGCAAAAAAGGGTTTCCCGGTGGACTGAAAACCCGAAAGGGAGGTCCAGGCAAAAGTTAGGGAATTAAAGCGTATTACTATGTCCCGTCGGATCACTTTACGGACAACCTTTGATTTCCACAGACAAACTCGTAGTTCCTGATCAATTCAATCATCTTCGGATGAAGCAACAAATAGACAACATGCTCAGAGATATGAAGGCTATAGCAGAATGGGAACCCCATGGGATTATTACACATAGCTATCTTTCTTTGTATAAATTTTTCTTGCTTTTATGGCACCATTCTCTTACTAGAATGTTTGTCCCCTTTGTACAAAATACTTATTCAAAGTCAATACAAAGATATCTCTTTGAAAGTGCAAAAATTATTTGTCTTCTCTTTAGGATTGTGTTTTGTTTGCAAAAACGTCCAATGATTCATTGATGAACATATGCATTTGAACATAATTACTATTTACAAATAAACAAAATGAGAAAGACAATTACTGATAGGTTGAAAGGACAGGAAAACGTCTCTAGGCTATTCCATAAGTAATCCTCACAGTATCCCCAGCGGAACAAATTTCAATTTATTAATCCCCAGTAGAAATTGTCAAATTTCTCAAGATTCCCCAAACAGATGTTACAAGAAGTACGTGGCATTGCCCTCACAACGGAATTTACTTCCCTCGACAAGAGTTTGTCAGTACTTCAAACTTCAAGACATGAAAATTCAACTTAGCCTCAGCAGCATTCAAGGATTTATTTTCCTCAATCGCACAACAATACAACAAATCAGCTTACATGCGTATACATTACATCCACATATCATAAACATTGATAAAGCAAATACATTGCATCATACATTTCATGCAACATAACTTTGTTTCAGCTAACATTTTACCCTTTTTAGGATGAGATTAAAATAGCTATCATTAACAAAATGCAATCATGATACAGTTTGGATACGCTCCAGACACAGATGTCGTTCTGATACTCATTTAGATTGCAAGTTCAGATACGGTTCAGATACGCTCCAGACACGGATTCCATTCTGATACTCATTCAGATTTTAAGTTCGAATACAGTATAGATACACTTCAGACACGGATGCCATTCTGATACTTATTCAGATTGCAACTTTAGATACAGTACGGATACGCTCCAAACACGGATGTCATTCTGATACTCATTTCGATTCAGACTTCAGATACAATTCAGATACGCTCCAGTCACGGATGCCATTATGATAATCATTCAGATTTCAAGTTCAGATACAGTACAGATGCGCTCCAGACACGGATACCATTCTGATACTTATTCAGATTGCAACTTCAGTTACAGTACGGATACGCTCCAAACACAGATGTCATTCTAATACTCATTCAGATTTAGACTTCAGATACAATTCAGATACGCTCCAGACACGGATGCCATTCTAATACTCATTCAGAATCACCTTTCAGATATAGTTCGGATACGCTCCAGACACAGACGCAATTTTGATGCTCATTCTTTCGGCTTACAACTTACAGCTCAACAAACATTCTTGGATGGCATCTACAAGCCCATCTCCAACAATATTCTATCACTTCTCCAAATGTCATCTTTAAGCCCATTCCCTCAACTACACATCGTCGAGTGCAAATGTATGGGCACTCTAGTGTCCAATCATCTTTCACCTTCGAGTCACGAATGGCAAAGCTCGCCGATCTAACTCCTCAGGTTTAAGAAGATTGAACAGGGGCAGCTGTTGTACCCCAAAATTTTCCCTCTCATTTATCAAGACTTTTCTCACAAGATATCTTTGACTCAAGACTGGATTAGGGTTTGACCAGCTCAAGACATCTCATCTTACATTGTTGACCCAAAATTAGGGTTTAAGTTTTCACAAGGATTTTTGGACTATCAATGCTTCATATTACTTTCAAACATCATTATGTACCCCTAAGATTACTCATGGCAATTTTCAAGCCTTGAACCACATTTTTGATCAGTCAATTGGAAAGTTGACCTAAAAATCAACTGTATTGGGGAAAAAGTCAACTATTTACAGTCAAACTTCATAATTTTTTATCAACATCAACATTTTAGACTCATATGTATCATTTGATCAAGTTTGGATTACAATTCCTTAAGAAATTTGATCAAATCATCAAAAGGGAAAAATGGTCAAAATTAGGGTTTTGACTGAGAAAGGGCAATTTCTTATTTTTGACCTAGAAATAGACCAATTGAGTTGAAGCATGATTTCAAGGGTTCATTTTTATCATCTTGACCTAATTACATAGTTCAAAACATTGTAAATCCATTGGATAGACAAATG
The DNA here is from genome assembly GCA_948472305.1 of Vicia faba. NCBI lineage: Eukaryota > Viridiplantae > Streptophyta > Magnoliopsida > Fabales > Fabaceae > Vicia > Vicia faba. The sequence goes on along the minus strand of OX451739.1, from coordinate 1,631,130,046 downwards.
AAATTTGCAGTCAACTGATCAAGAGTCAATTGTACACTGAAAAGTCAAACTTTGACTTTTTGTTCAAAATCAAGTACCAAAGATCACAATTCATCAAAACATGTCAAAATGTTAAACTTGTTCATCAAGAAATCAAAGATTGAATATTTTGTTTTGAAATTTGAAGTTTGCTTAACTTAGAAATTTTTCTAAGTATAGAAAATTTCTTATTTTTTCTCAACTTTAAGCCAAATTTCCATCATGATACAAGATGATTCAAAGAAAGTTCCCAACATGAAAGTTGTAGATATCCATGAAATCTACAACTTTATTCCACACATTTTTCCCTAAATATGCATTGATCTCAAGATATAATTTTATGAATACATGCCCATGAACTAAAATAACTTAGTGAAATTTTGCCCTAATTTAGACAGGTTTTGGACCCAACTTTATGGCAATGTTTCACCTAGTTCCAAGAGGAATCTTGAAATTCATTTCAAAGATGAGTTATAGAGAATATTTCAAGCTTTCCAAAATGTCCAAGAACTCTTTTAGATCATTTTTGAGTGAAGAGAATCGAAGAGATGAAGTTGGAAATTTCTCACTTTGTTTTCAAGCAATTTCATGAAGAACAAAGTTCAAACCAGAAACTATGCTGCCTAATCCATGCTTTACAGGACCCAAACTTTTTTCTTACTCCATAATTTAATGCTTATTCAGTTGACAAAGCTTTAATCCAAGCCCTAGAGTCTTTATCCAAGTTGTAATTCCATAAATGGCACAAAGTTGCCATTGCCATTTTGGAAAAAGGTTCACTTTTTCAACTTTACAAATATTGAGTATTGGACCTGTCTTCTCTGCACACACAAATCCTCCAGGCCTAAAGCAAATTTTACAAAGCTTATACCAACCCTAAACAAGCCAGTACAAGCATGTAAAGACTTGTCCCTTCACTTTGCTTCAAAATCAAGAAAGTGTGCCAAAAGGCTAGAACACACAAATCTGTTGGAGAGCTGACTTGAAATCTATCCCATACTAATACACAAACACATTACAACTAGAAACACGATTGCAAAAGGCCTGAAACATTCAAACACTCCATATCACCAAAAAACTGTCAAAACTTGCAGTTTTTGCATAAGCATAGCAATCCATCATTTGGCTCGTGTGTTTCCAGTTTTAATCATCAAAACACTTTACCTACTTGATATCTAAGAGATCCAGACCATCAGCCCTGCACTGTAACTCCTCCTTCTTCATCTGCCATTTTTGTTTTCAAAGCTTGCAGGTTGACTTGGATAGAGAGTTCCAGGCACTTCCAAAGCAAGGCAAGGATTGAAACACACTCAGGGAGGTTCAAGCAAGCTCAAGCAATCATCAGGCCTTCATAAAACTCACTCAAACTCCATTCACGATTTCAAATGAAAGAGGTCAGAATCTCAACTTCTATCTCTTCATACAGGCATCCATTGGCCACGATTTGTGAATAAACAATGTAGACCTCATTGCTACGAAGCTGTACATATATATAACTTGCATTTATTTGGCCTGAGTTAAGAGAATTTTGAACTTGAAGTTCATAGGAAAATTAGGTTTAAATTTGGGGCTTTTAATATTCGTTTTAATCTTTGATTGTTAGCTTACATGATTTACATGGTTAGAATCGTGAGACAAAATGCTACAACATTCATGTTATCAGTTTCCATTTTTATTGAGAGATGAGAAAGTTACAGAGCTTTTGGCCAGCTTGAGGAAGAAGATGAAGTACATGGCAAGGGTTTTGTTTTTGTTATGTTGTTTTTGTTTCACATAAATCAACGGATGTATAGCCACCCCATTGGCAAGGTAGCGCGCTGGTGAGGCCCAGACCATGGGTTCGAACCTTGGCGCTACCTTTTGTTTTTCATACTTTCTATTTTTTTTTTCATTTTTTGGCTGTTTTGCAGGTTTGGGCTTCAATGTTGGGCCTAGCATTTTTTCTAACATAACACCATTTAATTACTCAGGACACCCCCATGGCCCAACTATTTTCACATATTTTATTTATTTGTTTTATTTTCATTTTTTATTATTAAATATTTTCTTTAATACATAAAAATCATAAAAAATATAAATATGATAATATTGCATTTTTATTTTATTTTATTTTTATTTTTCACATAAAAAATATATTTTATCTTCAATATATACTAACTATCTTTCTTAAATAAATTTGTAAAAATAAACTTAGATATATTATATCTTTTCTTTTATATTCATATATATACTTGTAAATATTTATCTTAACATATAAAAACTAAATATTTTCATAAAATATTATTTATTATTTTTAATACAAAAAATACACAAAAAATAATACATAAGAATTTTATTTTCTTTTAAACTAGAAATTAGGGTTAACTTTCTTTTTTTCAAGAATTAATTTCTTTTCCTTAAAATTATTAGATTTAGGTTAAACTTTTTTCATATAAAAAACCAAACAAATATTCTTCCCATATATATATATATATATATATATATATATATATATATATATATATATATATATATATATATATATATATATATATATATATATATATATATATATATATATATATATATATATATATATATATATATATATATATATATATATATATATATATATATCATTGCATATTTTATTTAAATACTGTATTGTTTATTCCAATATTCGTACAAATTCGATTTGGTTGTAATAGCTTATTTAGATTTACATTCTTGCAAATCCCCATTCAAATTTGTATTCCCCCCTCCCATAAATAGTTGTAATAGCTTAGTGATCTTTACATTATGAAATTTACTGCTTTACATGTCATGTTAGTAATTAGGGTTTGTATGGCAAGATCAAAACAAATAGAAAACTCTAATCCGAGACAAAATAAAAGCATGCAAATAACACACTTGCACACAAGCATCCTTAGGGTTTCTCCACTTGGTTGCCTTATACAAAAATGACCATATTACGCATGTGAAGTATCTTGGCAAAACAAACAAATATAAGATCATAGTCCCTTGATGACGCTATTCAAAGTTGCCTTACAAAATGATCTTGGTCCCTCAAAAATGCTAAGATACTTTGCAACATTGCTAATCATGGTTATACGATGACCCACGCCCATCCCGTTTACATCCAAAGATAGGGTTGCTTACCAAATCAATGGTAAGACAACAATGTCAAAGGAAAAGAAAATGAACAAAAAAGACATTTGAGTAGGTAGATTGCTTCTAGTTACTTGCTCTATTTTCAAACAACTATCCTTGCTATTTTCCAAAACAAACACACACATTTCCAAACATTTTACAAACATTGAAACATTTTCAAAAAGACAAACATCTTTGTATACATTCTTACGAACGAGAATCATTACAAAGATTTCCTAAATGGTGGCCTCTTTTACAAAATACTTTCAAAACCACACAAAGCACAATTTCAAAACAAAAGCAAGTTATCTAGCAAGTAACTAAGAGCCCATGGATAACCATGGATGAAAAGGGTGCTAATACCTTCCCTTTTCATAATCTACCCCCCAAACTAAAGAAACCATCTCAAAGGTCTTTCCTGTGCTTTTTCACCTTTCCTTTTAGATAAAAGTAAAGTCGGTGGCGACTCTTGCTAACCGCAACATTTGCGATAAAACGCAAAACCCTCAAGTCAGTTCTCCCACCGTATCACACCTCCATATGCTGAAGAGTCATGTTCTGATTGAAGAACTATGTTCTGAACCATGTTTGCAACTTCTGACTGCACTTGCGTGGAGGCTGGCTCAGAAGTTCTGAAGTATCATATTCTCTTAACACTTAGAAAAATTTCTAAATGTTTAGAAATTTGATTTTTTTCAAAGTAATTTCTAACTTCTAATTTTTTGATAAACCAATTTCATGTCTTGATGTAATATAATTTTTGAAACTTGATTTGATCTAAAAATTCAAAGTTTGATTTTTCAGTGTGCTTTTGACCATTTTGCCCTTGTGGATGATTTTCTTGAAAAGTTGTAATTCAAAACTTGAAACTTGATAGAAGCAAGCCTGAGAGTCCAGGATGATCCTTTGAGAAATGAGAGGGAAAATTTTGGGGTACAACACCTAGCAACCTAAAAATTCCCAGCTTGAGTCTATTCCTCAGACTACTGCAAATCAGTGACAAAATTTTTCTCCCCAGTAAAGTCATCATTATCCCCAGAAAATTGATGCAAAACCTGGAATCTGACCAGATACTAGTTAACTTTATTATCCCCGGACAAGTAGGAAGAATATCCATCTCTTTTATCCCCATTCAGGATATGTAATAAATAGATTCCTCAGTAGAGCAACAGACGACCAAGGTTCCTAAACTCTACTCCCCAAACAGAAATCAATACATCCCCTGTAGAGTCTTCTCAAACAAGTAAACAGGAATCCCCAACGAAAGAATTCTAGACAAGATTAAAGATACACATACTTTTCATCCCCAACAATAGTCAGGGATTTATTTTCCCATACAAAGATGTAGCACGGGTTTACAATTACACTTCAACAACATTTCACATTCATACATCACAACATATGCATACGAAATGCATATAGCACAGTCTCATTTATTTTGAGAACATGATTACACAATGCATTTCATACATCATGACATTGCATATAGCTAACTCTTTACCTTTTAGGAAAGATCAATAAACAGAAGAATATCATCAACAATTCTCAAACAGGTCCAAGATTAATTCCCGAAACAAGATGGGGAAACTATCTATGAGACCAGGTAAGATATTAATTCCTGAAACAAGACAGAGAAACTATCTCAACGACCAACAAAAAGCAGGTTCCAAATTAATTCCTGAAACAAGACAGGGCAATTATCTAGATTACCATCCACAAATTAATTCCTGAAACAAGACAGTGCAACTATTTGTGAAGAACAAACTGATTGTAGATCAACTCCCGAAACAGGACGGGGCGACTATCTACATGAACAGATTAAAGATTAACTCCCGAAACAGGACGGGGAAACTATCTTCCTTTCTCTATGGTCAGATAAAGATCAATTCCCGAAACAATACAGGGCGACTATCTTTATCACCAACGGTATGAACTCCCGAAACAGGACAGGTTTACCAACAAACTGTTGTAGATCAATTCCCGAAACAGGATGGGGCGACTATTTATATGACAAACATTTCTTTCAAGCTTCTGCTGGCTTAGTTTAAATCGACCAAAGATTTATTCTGATACTTCTTCCAGTAGATACTTTTTCTGGCTCAGTTTAAATCAACCAAAGATTTATTCTGATACTTCTCTTAGTTAAAGACAGACACAGACATCTTCCGGCTCAGTTTAAATTGATCAAAGATTTATTCTGATACTTCTCCCAGTTAAAGACAGACACAAACATCTTCTGGCTCAATTTAAATCGACCAAAGATTTATTTTTATACTTCTCCCAAGTAAAGATACACTCTCTTATGCTTGCGTTCATCAGTTTTTATTAGGCCTTCAACCAAGATCATCACTTAATGCATATCATAGATAAGGTTTCGTTGAATGTTCTTATGATAAGAGCCTGCATCTAGTTACCTGAGTTACAATACATTGGTCAAGATATGAGACATGAATTCAATGATACTTTCTCCAATCAACAGTTGCTTGAGATACACGGATTTGAGAACAATTGCTTATGGTACAAGTTATGCTTTTTAACTTCGCTCAAGAGGTTGAATTCAAGTTTGGCAACTAATGTTCATTTGAGTCGGGCACGGCATACAAATTTGTTTTGAGCACAAGTTCTTATGAAACCGTGAGATGATATACAAATGTTGAATTCAAACCAAGTTCAAGCAACATCCACATTATTTGATTCATCATCTTTAAGTTACAAACATTCATTCAAACTAAAAAATTCATGACTATTCAAGTACATTCAATATTCATCAAATTCATTAATCAATTTCCATTTTTTTGAATGTTTTGAACAAAAATAAAGAGGATTACATTTCAAAGTCAAGGAATGTTACCTCCATATTCATTCAAGTTTACAAGTTTCATATACAAGATTCATTCATGACAAAATTCAAGTGTCAACATTATCCATGATTCAAAATTCATTCAAAATATCAAGAAGGTTTATACAAGGATTCAAGACCATTCAAGTTTACAAACAAGTTGTAGAAAATATCATTCAATTTCAATTTAAACTTTACAAGCATCCATTATACAATCCACCAAACCATTACAAAATCACAAAGGAAGTCACAAGTTGTTGTACATGAAAGCTATATTCTAATCCTAAGCCCATGCTATCCTAATCTTCAACACAATGCCTACTACGACCTTAACCTTGTCTGCACTGATTCTACTGCCAAAATATGTGACAACCAAAATCTTGTTGTCCCAAAAAACCAGAATAAAGCCAAGCATAGCCCTGCTGTCCAAACCTGTCCAAAACTGCTATAAAACAACCCTGTAAAACAGCCTTGCCATGCTGCCCCTAATCAGTCCAAAAACTTGCACCATATCTGTCCAATATTTGCACAAACTTAGCAAAATAAAAGACTGCACTAGAAAGCAATGAAGCAGCATGCCAAAATAGTTCAAATGTCATCTCTTTTCCCCCCTAAAAACCCATCTTTCTCAACTATAAATTCAGCAAAGAAGGAAAATAAAAAGGGTCTCCAACTTCTGCTCTTATAAAAAAAACAATCACAAAGCTTCAATCTCTTCACACCCTGTTAAAATTCCTGCAGAAACCAAAACTTATAACTCACATAAACCTCCATCAAAAAACTAGACCTGCAAATAGAAGCAACAAATCAACTATACCAACATAGTTTCAGATGAGAAGAGGAGAAGAAAGATAGAATCAAGTGCGCTTCAGAAGGATTTCAACTTACCTCTTTTGAAACTCCATCGGAGAAATTTTAACAGGTACTTTTCCTTCATCATTCTTGCATCTCGTTTCTTGTTTTTTCTGAGTTCATTATGTCACCTTGTTGTTATTGTTCTGTTCTTTGGGGAGTGATTTGAAATTACTAAAACTTGAATAGAAGATAACTCTAATTTGTTATCATCACCGAGAAAATTAAAACCGAAAAGGCAGAATGAAAAATAAAACATAGTTAAAACGAGACTGGGATTAAGAGAGACGTACCACTTGAGATGAAATGGATTGTTGTTGTTGGTTATGACCGAGTGAGTGAGGAAGAGATTACAAATATTAAGGAGGAAAACAAATAGAGGCAGCTTATCATCAGAAGAAGAACGATAACACTAAACCCATTTTTTTCAACTTCCTCATTCATCTTCAATCCATTATAAAAATATGCTACAGACTTCAATCCACTACATCCTTCCATCATCGTAATAACATTCAAGTTTGCACAAAATTACTCCCTCTTGTTCTTCAATTTCATCCTTCTTCAATTGACAAACTCTCTTCATGCACATAACCACCGTAACCCCTCACAGCATAACCCAACCTGCTCCCACACGGAATCTCCTTAAAACCTTCCACCTTCATTTTGTTCTACTTCAGCCATCATGTCCAACGTTTCACACATACTACTCCATCTATCATTCACACCACTAATCCAACAACCTTTGTTCATCTTTATACCGAACCTCACTATCACCACACCATTCGCCCTCCATATCTGCATACTCTTCCGCCACCTGCCACAGTGTCTCTTCAAGCAATGTAACCTCCTCTTGTACAAGTTTCTCCTCCAATCAATATTCGACAAGCAGTTCCCGCATATTCCGCTCCACAAGTTCGGAAAGATGAACCGGTTCCCATCAGCAAAGATGGTCTGGTACGAGCACTTTCTACCAGACCACCAGTTCGAGTAGACGAACCTGTTCCCAGCGTCAAAGATGATACAGCCATAACTAGCTGTGCAAATAAAACCGACACCAAAACTTATAATACTCCGGCAGAATCCGAGAAAGTACAGAGATTGAAGCAGCTGAAAATTTGATTGTGAGAATCTAGAGTTTGTTTCTCATATATCTTATAATGAGTGATGTAAAACATGGTGAAAGTTAGCATGAGCGTGAAACTTAAACGTGAAGCAGAGAAGTAATAGAAGAATCGTGAAGGATGAGAATTTATGTTAGGTTAATTGAATAAAATTGGGAATAGAAATAATTAATTATAACTTTCCTTTCCCAATGAGCCAGTCGTGGCTTCTTTCCCAAATTTAGGGTTACAACAAAACCCTTCCTATTCCCTTCACAAAATCGCGTTTGGACCTGTTTTATTTGGCCCAATCCAATTTTAAAGTTTCAGTTTACATATTAGCAGAAGCATGGAAATAAATGAATGAGAACATAGTGTAGTGGTTGGGGTGTTGGTTTCTAAACATGATGTACTAAGTTCGAGACCCATATGGGCATTTTGTTTCTTTTCTACATTTTTTCCTTAACACATACCTTTTTTTTTTATTTTTAACAAACAATTTTGGACCTTGCTAACCAATTCCTATTCTCTGGCCCATCCGAAATTCGCTCTACTACACCCTATTTTCAGCTTTAACACCACCCTTATTTTTATTTAGTTTATGTTAATTTAGTAACTTTAGAATTTTTAAGTTTAGATTTAATTTGACAAACTTTAAAATTTTAATGTAGTCTTATTTTAGTTTAATAATCTTAGAATTTTTAGTTTAGGTTTTAAATTCAAGTTTTTCTTAACTAAATGATTGCTTATTCTTAGTTTTAAAAATTTGTTTAAAGAATTTTTGCGAATAATTAATTTTTTTAATTAACATTTTATTTTTAATATTGTTTAGTTGATTTCTTCTAATTGATTTATTTTTTCTTCATGATAAACGAAAATTCCAAAAAATAACAGAATAGGTTTTTATTTTCTTTTCAAATTTTCTCATAAACAAAAAATACCAAAAAATAGTATTTAGATTTTTAATTCTTGAATTTCCGTTCATAGCTTTTAATTGATTTAATTTCCTTATTCGATAAAATCACAAAACAATTTTCCTTTTTTTCCGTGTAATTTACTATCTTCGTATTCTTTCAATTATTGTAACTGTTTACGATTTGTAATAGATTAATTAGGCTTTTACTTCATCCCCACTCATGAATTTGTACCCCCATTCCCGATGCATTGTAATAGCCTAGAACTTTGTTTTTCGCACTTTACCGCATTTCCTTATATTGTTTAGTAATTAGGCGTGTATGGGAAGATTTAAAATCAATCGCTAGATAACCCTAATTTATGACAAATTAATTGAAATCAAACACTTCTCACACGCACACCTCTAGGGTCACCTCGTTTGTTGTCTCAGAAAATAGTCATGTCCCTCGAATATGGAATGCTTTAGCAAAGACCTTCGATTGAAAAAGATCGTATTCCCTCGATGACCCTTCAATGTTGCCTTCGGTAAAACGATCTTAGTCCCTTACGAGAATTGCTAAAGAGTCCCACAAGTTGTCTTCTATGACTGTACAATGACCTGCGTCTGTCCCTCACATCCAATGATATGGCTCCCTACCAACCAATGGTAAGATAAAACTATCTAAAGGAGGAGGAAAAGAACAAAGACTTTTTTTGAGTAGGTAGATTGCTCGTAATTGCTTGCTCACAAACCAAAACATTCTTTACACCTCACACTTTCAAAACACTTTCAAAACACTTTCAAAACACTTTCAAAAATAAACATCTTTTCAAACAAATATTTGTAAAACAAGCACTTTGTATACATTCTCCATGATACGAGAATCATTACAAAGTTTGCCATACCAAGGAGTTTTCAAAATATTTCCAAACAAACATTGTGTATACATTCTCAACGATACGAGAATAATTACAAAATCACCACTTTTAAAACATCTTCAAAACATCATTTAACTTACACGAAACGTAAAACATTTCAAAGTGAGCTAGAAATTAAGAGCCCTTTGAAAACTACAGATGAAAAGGGTGCTAACATCTTCTCTTTTCATAACTTACCCCCCGAAGAAAATTCTCAAAAGGTCTTTCCTGTTCTTTTCACCCTTTCCTTTATTGGATAAAGAAAAGTCGGTGGTGACTCTTTCTATCCGCAATATTTACGATCAAACGCAAAACACCAAATCAGTTCTCTCACCGTATTACACTTCATATCAAAGAATATTTGCTTGATTCTAATACAGAACTTCAATCTTGGCATTGGATTTGGAAACTCAGTTTACCGCAAAAATTAAGTTCCTCTTTAGGCTTTCTTAACACAACTTCGTTCATACTCTTTCTCTTTGCGCCACCGCAACATGATCACATCACTTATATTCTCTAGATATGGCCCAAAAGAAGATTATTTCCTTCATTATGTTCAAGACTATAGGGACTCTACAAACCTGTTATCGCTCCTCGAGTTTAATCATCAAGACTTTCTCTCGATTTAGAAGGAAATGTTTAAATTAAAAATAAGATTCATGGTTGTGACGCGGTGGGAGAACTGACTTGATTGTTTTGCGTTTGATCACAAATGTTGCGGTTAGTAAGAGTTGCCACCGACTTTTCTTTTATCCAAAAGGAAAGGCTGAAAAGAACAGGAAAGACCTTTGAGATGTTTTCTTGAGTTCGGGGGTAGATTATGAAAAGTGAAGGTATTAGCACCCTTTTCATCCATGTTTTTCCATGGGCTCTTAGTTTCTTGCTATATCACTTGCTTTTGTTTGAAAATATGCTTTGTGTGGTTTTTTCGAAAGTATTTTGAAAAGGCGTCATCGTTTAGGCAAACTTTGTAATGATTCTCATTCATAAGAATGTACACAAATTATTAATCTTTTGGAAATGTTTTCAAGTTTGAAAGATGTTTTTTTTAAGTATTGGTGTTTGGTTTGAAAATATCAAGGATGTTTTGGTTTTGAATTTGAGAAAGAAACTAGGAATAATCTACCTACTCAAAAGTCTTTCGTGTTTATTTCCTCTTTCCTTTGACATTGTTATCTTACCATTGATTTGGTAAGAAACCCTATCTTTGGATGTAAAAGGGACGGGCAAGGGTCATCGTATAGCTATAATTAGCAACATTGTAAGATATCTTAGCATTTTCTTTAGGGACTAAGATCATTTTGAAAGGCAACATGGATAGCATCATCGAGGGACTATGATCTTGTATTTTTTTCTTGTTTTTGCTAAGATACCTCACATGCATAATATGGCCATTTTTGTAAGGCAACAAAGTGGGTTTACCCTAAGGGTGTATGTGTGCAAGTGTATTGGTTTACATGCTTGATTTTTTCTTTGAATTAGGGTTTTCTAAGCATTGATTTTATCTTCCCATACAAAACCCTAATTACTAGTATTTGTATATAAAGCATTAAATTGCGGAAAATAAAAATACTAAGCTATTACATCATTTAGGGAAGGGGTGTACAAATTACAAATGGGGAATTGCAAGGAAATTAAATCTAAATAATTATTACAACCATATTCAATATTGTACAAAAATGAATAGATAAAAATGCAAGAATGTAAATGTAAAAAGAAATGTGATTCTTGTTTGGTTTTCATGAAAAGGGTTTTTTTGACCTAATTAACTATAATAAAATAATTAACTAAAAATAATAAAATAAAGATTAAATTAGTGAAATCAATTAATTTAAAGAGAACAAAATGTTTAGGGTTTTTTTGTGAATTTGATTAAACTAGTAAATAAAATAAAAGTCCTAAGTTCTAAATTGATTTTAGTTTACAAGAAAATAATATAATAATAATTAAGACTAATTATCTAAGTATTTTAAAAAAGGGAAATTAATTTATTAAAGGGAATGTTTTTTTGCTCTTTTAGTTTTTATGAAGAAAATAAACTAAATAAATACAAATAATAAAATATAAATATTTTTTTATTTTTTTATTAATAAAAATAATAATAATAATAATAATAATAATAATAATAATAATAATAATAATAATATTAATAATAATAATGATAAAAGACGAAAATAAAATAAAATTAAAAAAATAAAGTCAGGGAGGTTAGAAAGTGAAACAGGGATTATTGTTAAGAAAAAAAGTCAGGCACATGGGGTGGAGGCCCAAGCGCTTCCTGAAACAAAAAGAAAAAAGACAAAAAATGTGGGGAAAAAATACAAAAGGCAGTGCGCTGGGTGTTGAACCCACGCCTTCTTGGTTACCAGCATGCTGCCTTACCACTGGGGTGGCTATACATCTGTTAATTTAACTGAAATGATAAATACATAATACAAAACAAGTCCTGAATATGGAACATCATCTTCAACCTCCAGCTAGATCATCTGTAACTACACCATTTCTCAATAAAAATGAAATATGCAAACATGAAAGTTGCTCCGTTTTTCCATACAAATCCAACCATATAAATATCATAAGCTATAAATCAAAGATGAATGAGAATTTTTGAAAGTACCAAATTCTGACCTAATTATTTTCAGAGGTTCAATCCTAAAATTCTCCTAGCTCAATCAATATAAATAAAATCTATGGACATGTACAGCTTCAGGGCAATGATGTCTACACTTTATCTTCACAAATGTAAGTCTAGCAATACCTATGTAATGAGATAGAAGTTCAAGAAAAATACCTCAAAACTGGAAATCGTGAAATGCAAATGAGCTTGATTCAAGGTGCTGAAATCATCAGGTTAGCTTCCTCAAGTTCCCAGGAAGTTAATGCAATGGTTAGCTTGAGTTGAGAGTGGCTGAAATGGATTGGAGAAGTCAATGTGCAGTGCTCTGTTTTTGGCTATGGAGGATGATGGAAATGGAGTTACAGTCGTGTGACAGGGACATGGATGAGTTATATTTTATGTAAGGAAGCTTTAGGAACTAAAAGTCCAAAGAACGCATGAGGGAAATATGAGTTACAAGTCCAAGGTCAGAAACTGTGCAACAATGGAGTTTTTGGGCAATTTCTGACTTGAGGGAGTTTTGGTGTCTTTCAGAGTGCTTAATCTCGTGTTCTAGCTCAAAAATAGTTCCTCTATTTATAAGCAACAAGTTTGGAACCTTGTTGTTGATCAGAATTCAAAATCACAAGTTTAAGCATAACATGTGATTTTTGAAAAATCCAAGTTTCAAAGTCTTGTGTACTTGCTAAGATAGAGTGGTTATGCTTTAAACACACTTGCTTATGACTTTTTAGATGGAGCATGATAATAGGGAACAAGTTAGAGGCTCAAGAATTGACTTTGTGCATAAAGCTTGCTTTTCAAGAATGGTATTCTTCACTTTCTTCCCAAAATGGCAATGTGAATTGGATAAAGCTTAAACCACTTGGATTAAATCTCAAAAGTTTATGTAATCCATTAATGATGGATAGATACACAATTTAGAAGGCCTGCAAAGCAAGATTATATAGCCTAACATTGAAATTGCATTTTTGTTCATCATGAAAATGACCTATAATTTTAGTTTAAAACCCTAACTTCCTCTCTTCGATTCTCCTTGCTCAAAAATGATCTCAAGGAGTTCTTGGATATTTTAGAAAGCTTGTAATATGATATATAACCCCATATTTGAATCACTTTTGAAAATTCCCCTTGGAACTATATGAAAAATTGCCATGAAGTTAGGTTAAAATCCTGCCTAAACTAGGGCAAAATTTTCACTAATTGTTTAGTTTCATGACCATGACTTCATGGATTAATAACTTGAGATCCAAGCATTTATATGAGAAGTTGTGTAAAGAAATGTTTTATATCTCATGTAGATATACAACTTTCATGTTGAAAGTTTCTTTTGAACCATCTTGCATCATGGTGAAAAATTGGCTCAAAGTTGTGAAAAAATGTGAAGTTTTCAACACTTAGAAAAATTTCATAAGTTTGGAAACTTTGACTTTTCAAATCGAAATCTTGACTTTTTGATTTCTTGATGAAAAAGTTTCATATTATGACATATTTTGATGAATTGTGATCTTTGACACTTGATTTTAACCATAAAGTCAAAGTTTGACTTTTCAATATACAGTTGACTTTTGATCAGTTGACTGAAAAATCAACTATCAATCAAATGACCTTGAGCAATGTTTTGAGTCATGCCATTAGGTCAAGATGATGAAATTTAACTCTTGAGATCATGCCTCAAACCAATTAACCATTTTCTAGGTCAAAAATCAGAAATTGCCCTTTCTTAATCAAAACCCTAGTTTTGAACATTTTGCCCTTTTGATGATCTGATCAAATTTCTTGAGGAATTATGGTCCAAACTTTATCAAATGACATATATGAGTTCAAAATGTTGATATGGATAAAAAATTATGAAGTTTGACTGTAAATTGACCACAGTTGACTTTTTCCCAAAACAACTGATTTTTAGGTCAACTGCCCAATTGACTGAGCAAAAATATGATCCATGACTTGAAACTTGACATGAGTAATCTTGAGGGTCCATAATGATCCATTAAAGTCATATGAGGAATTAGAATTTCAAATATCCTTGTGCAATCTCAAACCCTAATTTTCAGTCATCAGTGCTTAAGGAGGTGTCTTGAGCTGATCAACCCTTGTGCAGTCCTGAACCAAAGGAAATTTTGTGAGAGAATTCTTGATAAATGAGAGGGAAAATTTTGGGGTACAACAGCTTCCCCTATTAAATATTCTTAAACCTGAAGAGTTAGATTGGCGGATCCGCCATTCGTGACTTGAAGGTGGAAGATGATTAGACACTAGAGTGCCCAAAAATTTGCACTCGGAGATGATGGGAATGGGCTTATAGATGCCATTTGGAGGAATGATGGAGATTTTCCAGAGATGGGCTTGTAGATGCCATCCAAAGGTGACTGTTGACAGAAAATGGACTAAGTCTGAACTTGATTTTAACTGGAAAAGAATCAGAATAAATCTTTGGAGCGACTTATCTGAACCAGAAGAAGTCTTATATGTTGTTTGACTGGGAAGAATCAGAATAAATCTTGGAGCGATTTATCTGAACCAGAAGTGTTCCTTTGGAAAGTATCACGATAAACCATTGAGGGGTTTAAAATGAACCAAAAGAGATCTTGAATATTCTTTAACTGGAAAGAATCAGAGTAAATCTTTGTGTAATTTGTCTGAACCAGAGAAAGTGTCTACGAGAAAGAATCAGAATAAATCGTTAAGAGATTTATCTGAACCTGAAGTGTTCCTTTTGAAATTATAAAGATAAACCGTTGAGGGTTCTTAACTGAACCAAAATATATCTTGAATATTCTTTAACTGGAAAGAATTAGAGTAAATCTTTAAGTGATTTATCTGAACCAGAGAAAGCGTCTGCGGGAAAGAATCAGAATAAAACGTTGAGAGATTTATCTGAATCCGAAGTGTTCCTTTGGAAAGTATCAGGATAAACCATTGAGGGGTATAAAATGAACCAAAAGAGATCTTGAATATTCTTTAACTGGAAAGAATCAGAGTAAATCTTTGAGTGATTTATCTGAACCAGAGAAAGCGTATGCAGGAAAGAATCAGAATAAACCGTTGAGAGATTTATCTGAACTCGAAGTGTTCCTTTGGAAAGTATCGGGATAAACCGTTGAGGGGATTAAAATGAACCAAAAGAGATCATGAATATTCTTTAACTGTAAAGAATTAGAGTAAATCTTTGAGTGATTTATTTGAACCAAAGAAAGCGTATGCGGGAAAGAATCAGAATAAACCGTTGAGAAATTTATCTGAACCCGAAGTGTTCCTTTGGAAAGTATCAGGATAAACCATTGATGGGCTTAAACTGAACCAAAAGAGATCGTGAATAGAAATATCTGTTGTGTAGATGGTTGGCCAGTCCTTTCTTGGGAATTGATTTGTATTTGACTTGCTAAAAATTTGACGATAATTTTTTGTTGATTTATCTTTCCTGAAAAGATGAAAGGTTAGTTGCGTGCAATGTCATGATGTATGAAATGCATGGTGCAATGATGTTCTCAAAATACATGAGATTGTGTCGTATGCATTTGTGTTGTCAATGCTATGACGTATGGATGTAATGTATGGACACGTTAATTGTTATGCCGCAGTGTTGTTGGAGTCAGGGAAAATAAATCCCTGAGCATTACTGAGAATGAGGAGTGAAAATATTCATGTTTTGAAGTTTAAGTGTTTCCATTTATTAGAAAAATAAACTTTGTTGTGTAAAGGTAACGACGTGTATTGCTTGTAGACCTCGTGAAATACTGTTGGGGAATCCTGGGAAACTGGGCGATTTTCACTTGGGAATCTTAGGAGCGGTAACTGGAAGTGTTGTTCTGTTGGGGATGTGAGAGAGCTTGATATCATTAAGCAGCATACTGCGGGGGATTTTATGGAATAGTCTAATGACATTATCCTATTTCTTAAAGCCATTAGTGATTGTCTTTCTTTTTACTGTTCCTTTTTTTGTTCATTTGTAAATAGTAGTCACGTTCAAATGCATATGTTCAAAAATAAATCATTGGATGTTTTTGTAAACAAAACACAGAAATAAATAAAAACAGATAGTTTTGCACTTTCAAAGGGATATCTTTGTATTTAACTTGAATAAGTATTTTTGTACAATGAGACGAACATTCTAGTAAGAGAAATGTCGTCGTAGAAAATGAAAATTTGATACAAAGAAAAGATAGCTATGTGAAATAATTCCATGGGGTTCCCATTCTGCTATAGCCTTCATGTCTCAGAGCGTCTTGTCCAAAGTTGATTGGATTGATTAGACCCGTTGAGTTTGGCAGTCGATGATGAAGGTTATCTGTAAGGTGATCCAACGGGAAATAGTCATACGCTTTAAATCCCTAACTTTTTCCTGGACCGTCCTTTCGGGTTTTCAATCCACCGGGATACCCTTTTTTGCGCAAGCCGCCCTTTCGGGTTTTCAGCTTGCCAGGTGTACATATTTTTTTACTTTATCCCTAATTTTTTCCTGAACCTTTGTGGTTCGCCAGGATGCCCTTGTTTTTCCTAGGTGTGTCAACCTAGCGGGTCTCTTATACGTAGTATTTTTTGACTATGTCCGCGTTCACAGGGTGCGGAAGGTCGTCACCATCCATAGTGGTTAGGATCATTGCTCCACCAGAGAATATGTTTTTGATCACAAATGGTCCTTCGTATGTAGGAGTCCATTTTCCCCTGGGATCACTTTGTGGTAATATGATATGCTTAATTACCAAGTCACCAACATGATATACCTGACGCCTGACCTTTTTGTTAAAAGCTTTGATCATACATTTTTGGTACATCTGGCCATGACAGACAGTTGTAAGCCTCTTCTCATCAATTAGGTTCAACTGGTCAAGTCAAGTTTGGATCCATTCATCTTCATTCAGCCCTGCATCCTTTATGATTCTCAAAGAAGGTATTTGGAATTCAATTGGTAGAACAGCTTCCATGCCGTATACCAAGGAAAAAGGAGTTTCCCCTGTTGATGTGCGCGTCGTGGTACGGTAACCGTGGAGAGCAAATGGTAGCATTTTGTGCCAGTCTTTGTAGGTTACTGTCATTTTTTGTATGATCTTCTTGATGTCATTATTTGCGTATTCGACAACACCATTCATCTTTGGCCGGTAAGGAGAAGAATTATGGTGCTGGATCTTGAATTGTGCGTATAGTGCGGTGATCATAGTATTGTTGAGATTCGTACCATTGTCTGTGATAATTCTCTCTGGGATACCGTACCGACAAATGAGATTTTGTTTGATGAATCAGGCCACAACATTCTTGGTAACAGAAGCGAAAGAAGTTGCCTCAACCCACTTCGTGAAGTAGTCAATGGCTACAAAGATGAAGCGGTTCCCATTAGAAGTTGTAGGTTTGATTTCCCCAATCATGTTGATGCCCCACATCGCGAATGGCCAAGGAGCAGTCAAGACGTTTAGAGGAACTGAAGGCACATGTACTTTGTCAGCATAGATCTGACATTTGTGATAGGTTTGTGAATGTTGATAGCAATCTGCTTCCATGGTAGACCAGTAGTACCCTGCCCGTAGGATCTTCTTAGCCATCGTATGCCCACTGGAATGGGTGCCAAAAGTGCCTTCATGTAGACCAGCCATGATCTTTTCTGCCTCAGCCTTGTATAAGCAACGAAGCAAAACAGAGTCATGGTTGCGCTTGTAGAGAATTCCATTACTGAGGAAGAACTTGGCAGAGAATCTTCTCAAGAACTTCTTATCATTGACTGAAGCTCCTTCCGGATACTCTTGAGCCTAGATATACCTCTTAACTTCATGGAACCAAGGCTGGTCCACTACTTTTTCAATATCGATCTCGTAATAGTAAGTTGGTTCGTCCATCCGTTCAATGGTGATCTGGGGAGCCTCGTTACCCCACTTGAGTTTAAACATGGATGACATAGTGGCTAGCGCGTCCGCTAGTTGATTTTCCTCTCGTGGAAAATGCTCAAAGGTAATTTCCTCGAAATGTGGGATTAATGTCAACACATGTTGTTTGTAGGGGATGGGGTTAGGGTGCTTCGTGTCCCATTCTCCTTTGATCTGACGGATTACTAAGGCTGAATCTCCAAATACACTTAAAGACTTTATTCCCAAATCTATGGCAGCTTTGAGACCAAAAACACATGCTTCATATTCTTCCATGTTATTGGTATAGTTGAAACAAAGTCTTGCAGTGAAGGGAATATGACATCCTTCAGGGGATATGATTACAGCACATATGCCATTGCCGAGTGCGTTGGAGGATCCATCAAAAACCAAGGTGCATCAGGATCCTTGTTCAGGTCTGTCATATAGTCTGAGTTCTTCACAGTTGTTTCCCATCATGATGTCTTCATCTGGGAATTAGAATTTCATGGACTGGTAGTCATCCACAGCCTGATGAGCAAGGTGATCGGCTAGCACACTTCCCTTTATTGCTTTTTAGGTAGTGTACTGAATCTCATATTCAGCCAGAATCATCTGCCATCTTGCTATTCTCCCAGAGAGGGCAGGCTTCTCGAATATGTATTTAATGGGATCCATCTTGGATATCAATAAGGTAGTATGGGTCAACATATACTGTCTCAGCCGGCGAGCAGCCCATGCCAGAGTGCAGCAAGTTTTCTCGATCAGTGAATAACTTGTTTCACAGTCGGTAAACTTTTTGCTCAGGTAATAAATAGCATGCTCTTTTCAGCCAGACTCGTTATGCTGCCCTAGCACACACACCATTGAATTTTCCAAGATAGTTAGATACATCATCAAAGGTCTTCCCTCAATTGGCGGCATCAAAACAGGAGGCTCTTGAAGGTACTCCTTGATCTTGTCGAAGGCAGCTTGGCATTCATCATTCAATTTGACTACTTGATCTTTCTTCAGTAATTTGAAGATTGGTTCACAAGTAGCGGTCAGGTGAGAAATGAATCTGGCGATGTAGTTTAGTCGTCCTAAGAATCCTCTGACTTCCTTCTCGGTGCGAGGAGCAGTAATTTCTTGTATTGCTTTCACTTTGGCAGGGCCCACTTTGATACCTTTACCGCTGACAATGAAGCCTAGGAGTTTACCGGATCGTACCCCAAATGTGCATTTATTCGGGTTCAGCCTTAGCTTGTATTTTTTCCGCCTTTCAAACAGTTTCTCCAAATGGTCAAGATGTTCCTCTTCAGTTTGAGATTTGGCTATCATGTCATCCACATAGACCTCTATTTCATGATGGATCATGTCGTGAAATAGAGCTACCATGGAACGCTGATAAGTTGCCCTAGTATTCTTCAACCCGAATGGCATAACCTTGTAATAGAAAGTGCCCCACTGTGTGACGAAGGTCGTTTTCTCCATGTCCTCAAGTGCAATTTTGATTTTATTGTAGCCTGAGAAACCATCCATGAATGAGAACACTTTATGTTTTGTGGTATTGTCAACCAAAATATCGATATGGGGAAGTGGGAAATCATCCTTAGGGCTTGCCCTATTCAAATCTCGATAATCTACACATATGCGTACTTTGTCGTCCATTTTAGACACTGGAACAACATTGGCGACCCATTGTGGATAGGAGGTGGCGGCTAAGAATCCAGTGTTGAATTGTTTCATGACTTCAGTCTTGATCTTCTCTGACATGTCTAGCTGCATGTGATGAACTTTTTGTTTTACCGGCGGGCAGTCTTCTTTTGTTGGTAGACGATGGACCACGATATTAGCATCAAGTCCTAGCATGTCTTTGTATGACCAGGAAAAGACCTCAACATAGTTGTTGTAGCCCAATTTTTGCCCCTAAGATTCCCCTATCATATCATGTCAACTTGATCATAACAAAATCACATTAGGTTTGGTTCTTCCTCTTTTTTTTTCTATCTCCTATCTTTAAGTTTTCTCTTGAGGAATCTCCAAGCACCTTAGTTGTGTATTTTGTATATGCGTTGATAATTAACCTCTAACCAAAATACAAAAAAATCTTTGTCTTTGTCTTTGCAAAATTGTGTTTTGTAGGTACCGAGTCAAAGCATCCAACATATAAGGTTTTCCGCAACTTGCATCGACCCATAGAGGCTTGTTTCGACTCATGCAAGTTGATGGATTATGTATTGTGTCGAAGTAGAAGCTTGCATCGACCCATAGAAGCTTGTGTCGAAGGAAGCTTGCATCGACCCATAGAAGCTTGTGTTGAAGGCAGCTTGCATCGACCCATAGAAGCTTATGTCAAAGTAGCAGCTTGCATCGACCCATAGAGGCTTGCTTCAACTCATCCTGCTTTGTTTAACTAGCATGTGTCGACACATACATGTTATGTATCAACTCATGCAAGTTGGTTGATTTTGTATTGTATCGAAGTAGCAGCTTGTATCGACCCATAGAAGCTTGCGTCGACTCATACTGTGTTATACAACTAGAATGTGTTGATGCATACGACTCTTGTGTCGACTCATAACAGCAAAACACATGTGATTTTTTGAAAAAATCCAGCAATTTCAAATCTGTCATCTTTTTGCCTCCAATTTTTCTACATAATTTGAAAATTATATCATTAATTCAATTTTTGGCTCCAAGAATCAATTACCAAATTACCACTAATCCCAATCCCAAACTCTATAAGTAGAGCCCTCATCTCATTCAAATAATAAGCTTTTGATATCCAAAATCACTTTGCTAAAAAATCTCTCAATTCTCTCCATCTACCAAATCCACTCAAAGCTCCATTTTAAAAAAAAAGATAGTAAGCTTTGCATTGAAGTTTACTAATCTTTGAGATAAACCTTCATCCAAACACTTTTTCTTCATCAATTCTCTACATCCAAGCTTTGGTAATTGATTCTTGTGGTCGAATTGAAGCAAATTCTGGAAGTTGTTTGATAATTCTTTAATTCTATCTTTGGTAAGTTGGATCATCGTCTTTCACAATGTGATCTCTTGTGGATTTCTGGTTTTGATTCATTGAGCACTGTTTTATGATTCCATTAGTGCTATTTTCTCATAATTTGATGGAATTTTCATGCTCAATTGGATCCATGATCATAAGGTGTTTGATGAAAAATTGGAACAAGAATTTGATCCTCGAGATGCTGTTTTCGACTGATTTTAACAGGTTGCAATCAATTGTTGTAACATTGCAATTGTTTGTCACGGAAAGTTGATTTAAAAAAAACTACACTGATGCAATTGGTAGCTGTCAAAGCACAATTGATTGTAACAGTGTCGAAAATACTTTTTCTGCCTTATTTTGGGGCTGTTTCGACTCAAATATTTTTCTACTCACTTCTTTGATTGTTGGTTTGGATTGCAATTTTAAATGTCCAATTTGTCTTTAAACTCAATGGACTTTGTGATGTAGATGAAGTTGGATAAATGTTCATCAATTCAAATCTACCTAAGAGTGAATTATTTAATTCATTTTTGGTGCTTTGTATTAATGATATGTTTAGTGCTTTAATCCATCTAGAGGAGTGGTTGAATTTAAAGATGAAAGAATTTTGAGATGTTGATCCAAATTAGCTTATCATTCCCCTCCCTCTTCATCTTATCCCTTTCTTTTTTAATTGTGCTACATGTTAAGGGGTGATGATCTCTATATCATTTATCCAAACATGAATTACATAGATTGCTATTAACCGGCCTCAAAATAGGTGCGACTTCTACATAAGTCCACTTACGTTTTCTTAACATAGCGCTAAATTTTGTCCCGATTCGAATAAATGATCATTCGTGGCCCAAATTTATGATTGCAAGCCCAAGCATGTTAATTTGATCTCTTTGATCCAATAACCTTAAGATTCATTGTGTGGAGGCTTTGGTTCTACCAATCCTCTAATGGATCTACAACACCTTTGGTCAACGCGGATCACTTAAACATCGTTGATCATTAAATGTTACTT
The DNA here is from genome assembly GCA_948472305.1 of Vicia faba. NCBI lineage: Eukaryota > Viridiplantae > Streptophyta > Magnoliopsida > Fabales > Fabaceae > Vicia > Vicia faba. The sequence continues at coordinate 1,631,107,838 of OX451739.1, read as the reverse complement.
TTGAGGTTTCCAAAATGGATGATATACTTGACAAAAAGCAAATGCAACTTGTTGTGTGGAGGCTTTGGTTCTACCAATCCTCTAATGAGTTCTAAATGCAAGTTTCAAGATGGTCATCCAACTAACCACTAATTTCTAACAATTGACTTTACTTTATGCTTTTATTTTTTATGCTTTATGTACCATTTAATTTAAGCATTTACATTTTATGCCATTTTTATCTTTGCTCACTTGAGCATTTGCCTTTATGTCATTTTTATTTTTCTCACTTGAGCTTTTCTTTTCCTTCTAAAGACACCTAATAATCAACATGAACCATAAAAATCTTTAATGATACTTGGACTATTTGGTTACTATCCTTAGCATTATGGAGTATTGGACTTCTTGGACTTAGGATTAGAAACCTTGGCCTATCTTGGAGACCTTTTGATCTTACTTGATTATTTTGTCTGGAGTTCTTGAGGTTTACCTCAAGACATTGGGTTGTTTATTTGTTTTGTGTGAAGGTTATTGTGATTACATACTTTGTTTGTAATCTGGAATTCACCCGTATACAGCCGTTACTCTGCCCAATTTTTGCGAAGACTTAATACACTTGAAGTTTGGTTCTCTCAAGAGGTCTAGTATCTTTGCTTGCTTGGTTTCAATCTGAAGAATGGGAATTCTATATTGACTCATAATGTCAAGTATTTGCTTCTTGTTGGTTAGATGGTCCTTATCCCTAGCTTTTACCTTATGCTTTAGGATAGTCTCTTCATCTCCTCCCATCTTCTTTAATTTCAAAAATCTTCTCCCTCCTTTTAAAAACTCTTCTTATTTCTAAACTTGAAACACTTTCATAATAAACTTGGACTTAGGTCCATGTATTTTCAAAACATTTTCATAAATAAATTTCAATCAATTTAATAATACCTTGACATTTTTGTGAGAAGACTAAAAGTCAATGAATCTCATTTCAAACCATTTTTGCCACTTTGGCTTTTTATTTTAAAACTTTTCTTAAAAGATTAGACTCTTGTCAAACCTTGTAGTAATGCAAACAACTATACTTCTATAATATGTAGTAAAGAGGGATATTTTCCACTTGGGTGTTGAGTGAGGCATTGTTGATTTTAAAATCCAAGCCATATCCTCCACTTTGAGATGATGCAAATTCTCCTTTCTCATGATTGTGGGTAGTAAGTATGTTTTCCACACGGACAATAACGATGATGTCTTATCTCATAAAATTAACCAACACACTTGTTTTTCAAATTTTTAAAAGAGGAACTACGTGTACCCTGATCCCCTATTGCACGAAAGGTGGTACGTAGGCACTAAAGGTTCGCAACCGCGGCCGGTGCAAAAATCATAAAATAATTTCTTTTCTCACCTCCACCATCCATTTTATATACAACACATTTTTATAGCCAAAATATACAGATTTTTCAAAGAGGTTCTTGTGGAGTACCGTAGATGTTTAGGGTGCTAATACCTTCCCTTTGCATAACAAACCCCCTTACCTTGAATCTTTCCCCCCTTTTTTGGGGTTATTCTATCTTTTCCCATTCCTTTGGAAACAATAAAGCGCAGTGGCGATTTTGATTTTGATTTGTATAAAGTCTAGTCAATCCAATGGCTTAGTCTTGAACATTTCTACCGCTACAAAAAAATGGCGACTTCACTGAGGACAAATTGACCTCTCGCTGGTCCATCCCTAAGTGGGTTGAGCCTATCTTTGTTTATATATGTATATGTGTTATTGTGTTTATATGTTATATTTTGTATATATGTTTGTTTGGATTTTCCTGGTTTACAGGGTGCTTGATGATTACTCATAAGTCCTATACCCGGACTTGGGCAAACTTTAAGATAGGACGGGCGGTATAGTCATGTTAACTTTGTGGGAGTAATCCAAAAAAAGGAGGCATGAGATCCCCCACTCAGTGGAGGCCCCTTTGACTATAGTGTCGTTTACCGAGTAATCGGGAAGACGTACTACTTTCGACCTGGGAGCCTGCTGAAGATGAGGACCGTAGATTACCTAACCCATCTTGGCCCTTTAGGTGTAGTGCGGAAGCTATGACGGAGTAATCCGGAAATAGTTGTCACGCGATACTACGCTTGGACGAGTCTTTCTTGAGAATATTACTAATTACCGAGTTAATCAGGAAGTTGGTAATATCCGAAGGAAGGATGTAGACTCTGGGAACCTCTTAGAACCTTGTTCGGCAGGTGATAACTTTTTAGACCAATACCTTATGGGTAGTACCTTCAACCTCATGCTCGTGACGTTGAACCTATGAACCCTCTATGTGTGATCTTGTGTGTGATTGTTGCATCATGCATCCATGCACTCATAAGCATCTTTTGAAGAAAACAATATTTCAAGGGATTTAAAGGTTGACTATTTGTGAATATCTCAAGTACTTTTAAACCATGGATTCTGGAAAGAGAAAGACCGGGAAATACAGTTTCAAGGATCCTAAGATAGATGAGTTGATCAGTCTAATTCCCGAGATCGAGTGTTCTGCAGACTTTCGGAAGAAGTATGGATCCATTATTCCTCTCATGAAGCTGAAGATGAAGGAGGGTATTCTCTCAACTTTGGTCCAGTTCTATGATCCGTTGTATCACTTCTTTACTTTTCCCGATTATCAGTTGATGCCAACACTGGAAGAGTACTCCTATCTATTGGATTTACCTGTTACCGATCGTGTTCCTTTTACTGGTTTGGAGGGTGAGCCAAAACCATATGAGATTGCTGCTTTAATTCATCTGGGGAAGTCTGAGGTGGAAGCCCATATGACTACCAAAGGAGGGATTAGAGGATTACCTGCTCAGTTCTTATTGGAGAAAGCTCGTTACTTTTTCAGGATGAAGAGTACGGTTGCCTTTGAGGCCATCTTTTCTTTACTCGCCTATGGATTATTCTTATTTCCTAATGTGGACATGTTTGTCGACATTAACGCTATCAGGATTTTCATGATTGGAAACCCGGTTCCTACACTGTTGGGTGATGCTTATTACTCTGTTCATCTTTGGATTTCCTATCATGGGGGAATGATTATCTGTTGCACGCCTTTGTTGTACCGGTGGTTTATCTATCATATGCCTCAGTCTGATGCTTTTTGGGATGTCAAGAAGGAACCCCGTTGGGCTCCTAAGATCATGGCACTTACACACTCGGATATTGATTGGTATCATCGAGCTTACCAGGATGTGGGGGTTATTGACGGTTGTGGTAGTTTCCCCAATGTGCCTCTTCTTGGTACAAAGGGAGGAATTAACTATAACCATGTTCTTGCACGGCGACAGCTTGGTTACCCGATGAGGGATAAACCGAATAGTATTCATTTGAGTAGTTTCTTTCTGAAGGAAGGATAAGACCACAGGGAAGCTAGGGAGCAGATTGTGAAGGCCTGGTGTCACATTCATAAGAAGAGTAGGAAGGATTTGGGACCTAGAGGTGTTGTTTCTTTGGAGCCATATCTTCAGTGGGTCCGATTGAGAGCCATTCAGTTGAAGATGCCGTATACTCGGGAGACACCCATGCCTGATTTGTTTGTGAAGACCACTCCTCCTTTGTTAGATGATCTAGAGGAGCTGCAGCTTGCTTTGGTTAGGATGCAACAGGAAAGGGATGCTTGGAAGAACATGTTCTAGACTTTAGAGAGTTCCTATAGAGAAGACTTGAAGGAGAAAGATGATTTGATCGAGATCCTTGAGAGTCGAGCAGTAGAGTCTATGGAGAGGCAAGGGGATTTATTTTCTCCTAAGCCTCAAATAGGTGTTGATTACTCACTTCCTGATTCAGATGATTGGAAGGAGGTTGCCATCAGACATGTGGAAGAAAACCAGAGGTTGAAGGCTCAGATTGTCAGGCTCACGGGGAAGCGCCAGCATACAGATTGATCTCCATCAAGTTTCTTTTTCTCAGGATTTTTAGATTGTATTTTCATCTGGTACTTGGGATCATTGAAACTTGTAACCCATTTTGAAGCTATTATAATAAAAGTTTTCAGTATTTCAAAGGCGTTATTATTTTGATGTTTGCAATATGTCTATAAACGTTAAATCCCTTGAAATATTAAATGATAAAGTAAAAATAATCATATGCATTGCATATTGTGATACGGTGGGAGAACTGACTTGAGGTTTTGCGTTTGTATTCGCACTTGTTCGGTTTAGCAAGAGTCGCCACCGACTTTTTATTTTATCCTAAAGGAAAGGTTAAAAAGCACAGGAAAAACCTTTTGAGATGTTTCGTGGGTTCGGGGGGTAGATTATAGAAAGGGAAGGTATTAGCACCCTTTCTATCCATGGTTATCCACGGGCTCTTAGTTACTTGTTTTAGATCACTTGCCTTGATTTTTAATTGCTTGAAATGGTGGTGTGTGTGTGCGTTTGAAAATGTTTTGAAAAAGATGCCTTGTCTAGGCAACCGTTGTAACAATTCTTTACTCGAATGTTTTACAAAGGTGTGTGTCTTTTCGAAAAGATGTTTCAAATGTTTTTGGAAATTGTTTTGAAAGTTGTGTTTGTGAAGTGGGTTTTGAAAAGTAGGCAAGTGTGTTTTGCAAGTTTGATAAAGTAACTAAGAATTGTCTACCCCTAAATTTACTCAAAGATTTTTCTCATGTTTTAACCCTTTTAACAGTTTTGTTCCACCATTGTATTTGGTGGACAATCTTGTGTTAGGATGTTAACGGGACAGGCGCGGGTCATCGTTTTAGACCATGAATGCAATGGTGCCAAGTGTCTTTGGCAATTTTGCTTGAAGGGACTATGATCATTTTAGGCAACTTTCGAAAGCGTCATCGAGGGACTATGATCATTTGAATTGTTTTGTTTTGCCAAAGACACTCAACTTGCAAGCATGGCCCATTTTGGAAGGCAACAAGCGGGATTACCCTAGGGGTGCAAGTGTGAAAGGTGTATTGATTGTCATGCATTTATCTTGTATTTAGGTTATCTAACTATTGATTTTGAATTTTCGCATACAAACCCTAATTACTATACAGTATATAGAAAGCGATAAATTGCGGGAATTTAAAGTCTAAACTATTACAAATAAGTATCCGGGAATGGGGGTACAAATATTTACAAATGGGGATGAGACTTAATAGGAGAGTAGTGTCCAAATATATTTACAACCAAATCGAATCAATCGCAATGTAAAATGTAGCAATGTACAAGAATAAAAGATAAGCAAATGTATTGGTGTAAGTGTACGTGATTTATTTACAAGGGATGCAAGATGTTAACTTAATGCAAAATTAAGTATTTTGTTTATTTCTTTTTGTGTTTTTGTTAATTATGTACAAAACAAAAGTTTCAAAGAAAAGCAAAATGTTTTAAGTTTAAAGAAAATTATTATTTGTATTTTAGTTTCTATACAAGATTTCAATGAAATAAAAAAAGTTTCTAAAAGAGAAAATTGTTCAAATTAAAAATGTATTTTTTATGTATTTTATTGTTTTTATGTTTTAAAAAGATTTATTAAAAGGAATTTTAAGACAAAAGATCTATTAACCTAATTAAATTCTAATATTTATGTATTTTTCAAATGTAATAAAATAAAAGAAATAATTAAAAAAATTTGTGTAAAAATGTGTCATTTTTATTTTAGTAAAAATATCAATTTAAACTATGTATAAAAATGGTAAAAAAGGGATATTGGTTTTTAAAGAAAATTAAATGGGCCTTTAAGAGGATGCTTGGCCCAAACAAATAATCAGAATAATAAAAAAAGGGGGGGGCATTCCAGATTTTAATGAGCTTAGGCGTGTAAATGGTGAACCGGCCCAATGCTTGACACAACATTTTTCTTTAGGGTTTTAATTGTTTTGTTTCATTTGCCTCATTCAGAGCTAGGGTTACACTTGAGCGGCGCCGTTCCTCATTGTCTTCTTCATCGTTCTTCATTCTCATGCCAAGCTACTGACGTCCTCTCCGTCCCCGTTGCCAGGCGCCATCATCCCTCCTTCTCCCTCCATGGATTGCTCAAGCAGTGACAAGCAAAGATAATAACTTCCCTCTTTTATGCCTTAACGCATTTTTAAGGTTTTAAGCTTTTGCATTTATCTTTGTGTGTTATTGATTATTTGTGTTTTTGTTCATGTGAGATGTGAAAAGAAGGAGTAGAAATACTACCTTTGGAGGGTTCCTCGCTTGGAGAGGAGGAGAGAGCTGGAGGCGCTTTAGGCGGCAAGGTGGAGGGAGGACAACACTGATGAGCTTGCTTGGAAATCCGGTACCTTTGTATTTCGCTTTTTTATGGTTTTGTGATGATAACTAAAAACCTTTGCCTAGTTCTCTCTTCTGCTTGTTTGCTTCTGGTTTGTATTACAGTGAGCTTGTGTTTTTTTCTATGTGTTGGTTCTGCCTCCTCTTTTCTTGTTCTGATATGTTTGTCTTATATCTTTTTCTTTCCAAGCCTCAAGCCTGCTGTAAGCCTTTCTCTCCTCTCTCTTTCTCTTCTCTCTCCATAGATAAAAAGCATATAATATTGCTTAAATCTGTACTTGCTCTGAAAAAGTAACTGGCCTTGAAAATGATGTAATTTGAAATGTTTGCTTGCATTGTGTGTTCTGCTTTGCATATCTTCTTTCTTCAGATTTTCTGCATTTGTGTACTTTTTGATATTCTTTTGACAGCCCTTGGAAAGTTTTAGTTGACACTGGACTTAGTTTATGACTTGTTTGGCATGTTCACTTTGCATTTTATGCAGTTTGGATTGCTATTTAGTTTGAAAACTTTGGTTGACAATTTGGAATTATGGACTATGCAGCTTTATGCACTTTTCAATTGATTTGGCTCTTTTGGTTGAAAATTTGAAACTAGGCAGCCTGTGTGACAATTTTGAATTTGTGCAATTGTAGCTTTGTGCATTTCGTATTTTTTGCAAGCATATTTCTATCCCTCTTTGTGAACCCAGAGTAATCTTGTGATTTGCAGAGAGGGCAAACAAACTGATTCGGGCCAGTTACTTTTAATGATTAGTCTCAAATTAACTGTCTGCTATTAATTTATTTCATTTGCTTTTGACTTCTTTTCTTTTCTTTGTTTTTACAGATGAAAATTAATTGAGCAATGGAGCATCAGATAGAGGATGAAGATTTAGGATAATTAGGATAGCTTTATTTCAATTTTAATCATTTGTAATAATATTAATGTAAATAGCTGTAAATAAATTTATAGTATTCAAATAATATCTGTAACAAACAATTCAAAATGAATAAACATCCTTCTTTGTCAGTTAATTCCTTTTTTCGATTCACTGTTTATTTAATTATTCAAGTTTCTTAAATTAAAATAAATGGAAGTAAATCCCAACTATTCTAACTTAGAATAAATAAATAATTAATAAACACTGTGGTATTGCCATTTAGCATGAATCAATAATAAACCCGGCGCTCCAATTAAACAATGCACAGTTAATCAAACCAACATCCACATGCTTATCTCTTTACTGATTAAATCAGACACTGCAAATTCTTAATTCAAGTACCTTAGCTTTTATCCCAGATGTTTAGACAAAAATTATGAACAAATGTCAAAACAGTGTAACAACCAATTAAAACACTGTGGATTCAAACTCTTCTGAAACTGCACGCGCAAAACCCTGATTCTTGATTCAATGTCAAAGAAGCGCCTGCCTGATCAAACTTTGAGCCAAACTCAAACAAATCCTATCAATCTGCTTGAACTGTTCCAGAGCCATGAAAACCCTAATTTTGTCTGACTGGTGAGAAAAATTCTGTTTGACTGATTCTTGAGCCAATCTTGAAAAATCAGGAAAAGCCCGGAGCTGTGATTTCTTGTGGAAAAATAGGAGGGCAAATTTTGGGGTACAACAGTTGTCCCTGTTCAATCTTCTTGAACCTGAAGAGTTAGATTGGCAAGTTTGCCTTTCGCGACTCGAGGGTAAAAGGAGATTGGACACTAGAGTGCCCAAAAAATTTGCACTCAGTGATGTGATGGTAGAGGGAATGGGCTTAAAGATGCCATTTGGTGATGGGCTTAGAGATGCCATCTAGGAATATGTTAGAATCTTGTCGGGGGATGGGCTTAGAGATGCCATCTGGAAATTGCTGGTAAGAGGATGGGCTTAGAGATGCCATCTGGAAATATTTGTTGAACTGTATGTCGTTGGTGAGTGGACGAATATCAGAAAGGTATCCATGTTTTGGAACATCTCTGAACTGGGGGTCTGAACAAGCGATAGATTGACATCCATGTTTGGAGAATCCGTAAATTGTTTTCAGAAGTTGAAATTGAATAAGCAATAGAGCAGCATCCGTTGTTGGGAAGCGTCCGTAAACTGTTTTCAAAAGTTGAGAAGAATCTGAACAAGCGATAGGTTAACATCCGTTACTGGAGAACGCGTGAACTGTTTTCAGAAGTCTTGAAGATGAATAAGCAATAGAGAAGCATCCGTTGTTGGGAAGCGTCCGTAAACTGTTTTCAAAAGTTGAGAAGTGGAGAACGAACCAGTGTAGGGTTTCCTGATGATGAGTCTGTGTAAAACTGCATCTGGATGAATCTGGAATAAGTATCAGAATGTCGCCATGTCTGGGTCACATCTGAACTATCTCTAGGTGAATCTGGAATAAGTATCAGAATGTCTCCATGTCTGGGTCATATCTGAACTATTTCTAGAAAGAATCTTGGAAGATGATGATCTTTGTCTGTCGACTGATCTTTCCTGAAAAGGTAAAGAGTTAGTTGTATGCAATGTTATGATGCATCATGCAATGTATGTCATATCAATGTTTATGATATGCATGTGATGAATGCGCATGTAAGCTGATGAGCTGTCTTGCTGAGGATAGATGAATCCTGGATGGCAGGAGATAAAAGAATCTTGACTGCTGTCGGGGAAAGTGAATCCTTGACTGCTGCAGGGGAGGGCAAGAATCTTTTGATCGTTGAAGATGAGAAGTCCTGGGACCGCTGTTGGGGAATCAGGTGCTTGGGTTGTATGCCAATCTATTGGGTATTCCTGTCTTGAGGAAATCTTCACTGGAGAATATTCGAATATTCTGTGAGGAACTGAGAATGAGAGTCTCCATTCTGATTGGGGATTGATAGTTGGAAGTTTTAGCTTCGCTGGGGATTGCAAGAATCTTTCGATTGCTGCAGGTATTGATCTGGAATAAGTATCGGAGTGCCGCCATCTCTGGGTCACATCGGAACTATCTTGATCTTGATTTTGTTAAGGGTCAGAAATTAGGAGTATACCAATCTTCTGAGATGATGAGAATCTTCATGTTGTTAACGGTCAGAAACTGGGAGTATACCAATCTTCTGAGGTTTTAAGGATGAGAGTCTTCATTCTTGAGAGAAACAGATTTTTCAGTTGTCTGTTATCTTGTTGGTGGTTGTAACTTCCAGCAGGTGATGATGGAAAATCTTTGATTACTACTCCAAAAGATGAAGGAACCTTGACGATTACTACTTCAAAAGATGAAGGAACCTTTACGATTACTACTTCAAAAGATGAAGGAACCTTGACGATTACTAATTCAAAAGATGAAGGAACCTTGATGATTACTACTTCAAAAGATGAAGGAACCTTGATGATTACTACTTCAAAAGATGAAGGAACCTTGATGATTACTACTTCAAAAGATAAAGGAACCTTGATGATTACTACTTCAAAAGATGAAGGAACCTTGGTGATTACTACTTCAAAAGATGAAGGAACCTTGATGATTACTACTTCAAAAGATGAAGGAACCTTGACGATTACTACTTCAAGAGATGAAGGAACCTTGATGATTACTACTTCAAAAGATGAAGGAACCTTGATGATTACTACTTCAAAAGATGAAGGAACCTTGATGATTACTACTTCAAAAGATGAAGGAACCTTGATGATTACTACTTCAAAAGATGAAGGAATCTGTCGATCAGACTGCATATGTTAAGAATGCTGTTGAAATGTAATTTGTTCTGGAGAATAAATCCTTGACAAATGTTGGGGAAATAAACCCATGACTGCAGGTCTGCTAGAGAGGTTTCATCACTGCCCCCAGTATCAGATGCATGTGATATTGCCAGGAAACTTGGATTGTTCGTAACCCTTGAGCTTGACATTCGAATGCCCCAAGTGATGGTGACGGAGACTTGCCCCAGGTTAATCTGCAATTGAGAGATTTTGTTGAAATCTTGACTAGACTGCCCCAGGTTAACTGAACTTTGAAAGATCTGTTGAAACCATGACTGGATTTCCCCAGGTTAATTGGATGGTGACAGGTCATGCCCCTTTGTTGATAGGAGATTTGTCGTTGGAAGTGTCATCCTTTTTGAAGTGATTTTGTTCACTGAGAGAGTTTTCGTTCCTCCAAACATTCGCTGTAGGAGTTTCTTTGCTGTCAAACAAATAGCCACATGCAAACAATGATATTCAAGCAATGCAAAGTTTATGTCTGTCTCGAAGTTTTGAAAAATGCGTTTTTAGCAGAAAACTTTTTATAAGACAAATTCAACACAAGATTTAGAGCAAAGCCTTACAGGAGTCAGGATACCTTTTGTAACAGTATGCTTTCGAACTAACCCATGCTTCAATTAGGACTTTTGAAGGGTTGTAACGTGGCTTGGTTCACGGTTTAAGAAACAAAGGATAAAGGCTCAAAGTATATTTGTACCCACCCACTCTTCGCGATGTTCTTCAACCCTAGACTCAGTTAATTGTGCGTCGCACTCTATTCGAGTTTGGAACGACTTTTGGGTGATAGTTTACTAATTGAATTTTGGAAGACGGCCATCATCTCCTTTTTATTTTGCAACATTTTTTCATGTTGTTGAGGATTTTTAGTGACCTCTTTCTTTTGATTTATTATCCCTAACTTTTGCCTGACTGTTTCTGTTTTCGAGATTACAGTCAGCGGGATGCCCCAGCTTTCTTAAGCCTCCTTTATAGGTTTTGGCTCAGTGGGCTTTTTCTTTTTTGAGAGATAATGACTGCCTATGAGATACGGAACCATCACTGTCTTTTGATTCCAAAGGAATGCTTTTCTCTTTTTGATGTCGTTCGTTGTGTTACGAACTGAGAGTTTGCGGCTTCAATGCGCACCTTTTTTTGAATTAACTGAGAGACTACCCTGCCCCAGGTTTATATCAAAGGTTTTGATTTGTTTAGAACAGAAAACTCCTACTTCTTTGGCTCGAAGGGGTTGACTAGGGATTATCTTCCTTATAACTCTAGTGTTTGGGAATTGAAAGAAATGCATGTACATCATCAGCAAGGTCTGTTCAAAAGCATACTGTATGAGATTATGTCATTGTTTCGTCATCCTCCCTCTAAAGGCTTGCAGCTTTTTATCAAGAGTCAAATATCGTAAAGAAAGTAGAAAGCATAGTTCAAGTGTAATGAAAATGAGTGGATCAAATCAAGACAAACATATGCAATGCATTAATGAAACAAAGTTTGACATTAATAGATAATTGTTTGAATGACAAAGAGATTACAACTTGAAAATTCAAAGAAATAAAGACGCTCTCAATGATTTTACATAGGAGCAGTGATCACATTTGGAGTCTCTAGAGGGTCAAAACTTGATCTCCTCGGCATCGACCAAGTCTTGAATCTGGTTCCTCAAAGTCCAACAGTTGTCGGTGTCATGCCCAGGACTGTCAGAATGGTAGGAACATCTCACACTCGGGTTATACTTGGAAGAGGAAGTATCAGGATTTTGAGGAGGATCCTTTAGCGCGATTAACCTCAACCTCAGCAAATGTTGTAATGCTTGAGACAAAGGCATGTTGATGTCAGTATACTGCCTTTCTTGATATCTTACCCTACGCCTCTTGCCCCATTTTTGTTGAACAGTCATGGGATCAGAGATCAGGATTGCCCCTACATGTTGATCATGACGACTCTTTTGACCAGTCACTGCATTGGACTCTTTCTTTCTGTTGTAGGGAATTATCTGAGTATCAGAGGGAGTATCTCCTTGGATCTTCCCACTTTTGATACCAGCTTCGACCCTTTCACCGGTCAGTATTAGCTCGGTGAACCCGGCTGAGGAGCTTCCAATTAAGTGTTTGAAGAAAGGCCCTGTCAGAGTTCCCATGAAGATATCAATCATCTCTCTGTCAGTTAAAGGAGGTTGCACCCTACTAGCCAGATCTCTCCACTTTTGGGCATATCCTTTGAAGCTCTCGTCAGGACCCATAGTCATGTTCTGCAATTGGACTCGAGTAGGTGCAAGATCAGCATTGTATTGATACTGTTTGTAAAAAGCCATAGCTAAATCTTCCCAGGTGTGGATGCGAGAACTCTCCAATTGATAGAACCACTCGAGTTGGGCCCCTACCAAGCTTTCTTGGAAGAAATGGATCCAAAGCCTTGGATCAGTTGTATATGGTTGAATCTTGCAGACATAAGACTTTAGATGCATCTTAGGGAAAGAGACTCCATCATACGGAGCCAAGGTAGGGACTTTGAACTTTGGAGGGATGACCAATCCAGGAACCAAACCCATGTCTCCTAAATCCAAGCCAGGTATTTGTTGAACCTCCATAGCATTGAGGCGATCCTCCAACTGTTTGTACTTGTCATCAGCGGGAGGATATTGTTCTTAGGAGTAACCAGCTTCATCAATCTCCAGATTATGGTCTTCTTCAAGACTGACCCCCTTGTCTTTGAGAAGGAGAGCTTTCAGATCCTCTTGCCCTTTAACCATAGCCAGAAGCATTTGCTGGAATTGAGAGTTTTGAGCCTGGAGATCTTTCACCGTTTGTTCCATATCCATCTTACTGAAATAAACAGTAAGAAGATAAGAAAACCTGCATGGGATAAACCTGTTATGCAATGATATGTATGATATATGTATGCAATGTTTTCAAGGATCTCTTGGGGTAAACACAAGAGAATGTTAGAGGTTGAACTTTGATCTTTGATTGGAGAACTTTGCACCGGTGGATGTCTTTCCACGAGAATCAAGCTCACCATGTCAAGTGGGTCATAGCCCCTGATTCAAGTTGTTGCACTTGATCTTGGATGGAATTTGTTAGAGGAGAAACCTCTTGCCCCTTGGTAGACGTCTGGTTCAACGTGACCCTGCATCAAAAGAACCCTCGAGATCCTTGAAATGGTTATTGAAAATGCTATGGTATGATGTTATGTACATGTATGAAAAAGCAAGTGAGTGTATATATAGACAATCATATTCACACAAAGCAAACAAGTCCTTAGGTTTAGGCTTGCACGGGGTTTATAGGTAAGTACCCTCTTGAAGTTAGTTGGCTCATCCTGTCCTAGAAATCGGGTTCTAAGGAGCTCAATATCACTGGACTGTTTTCTGTGTTCATTGTTTTGGTTTAGCCACTTAACTGGAGACCAAAATATTCCAAGATAACAACCCTCAATGAGTGTAGTATCGAGTATCTACCAACTTCGAACTGCACCAAAGTCGGTCATCTCACTACCCTTAAAAAGGCTAAGATGGTCAATTAAGGTTCTAAGAGTTCGTTAGTGCTTCACGACATCACTCCGCGGCCCCGTACTCTCCTTGATTGAACTCAAGGGTTACCGGTACTCACAAATATGTCGCACTAACATAGCTTACTGCTTCAACCATGTCGGTATACCCCACACAGTTCCCTCATAGTTTTATTGCTATTTACCTAAGAAGGTGCCCCAAATCCGGGTGTAGGATTTACAACAAACCCAAACAAGGACCCAAAAAGTAAACCAATCAAGGCAATCAAAGCAAGAATGTAAAGGTGATCTAAACCCTAAGTTAACCCCACTTTTTAAATTCTCCCCAGCAGAGTCGCCAGTTCTGTGATACGGTGGGAGAACTGACTTGAGGTTTTGTGTTTGTATTCGCACTTGTTCGGTTTAGCAAGAGTCGCCACCGACTTTTTATTTTATCCTAAAGGAAAGGTTAAAAAGCACAGGAAAAACCTTTTGAGATGTTTCGTGGGTTCGGGGGGTAGATTATAGAAAGGGAAGGTATTAGCACCCTTTCTATCCATGGTTATCCATGGGCTCTTAGTTACTTGTTTTAGATCACTTGCCTTGATTTTCAATTGCTTGAAATGGTGGTGTGTGTGTGTGCGTTTGAAAATGTTTTGAAAAAGATGCCTTGTCTAGGCAACCGTTGTAACAATTCTTTACTCGAATGTTTTACAAAGGTGTGTGTCTTTTCGAAAAGATGTTTCAAATGTTTTTGGAAATTGTTTTGAAAGTTGTGTTTGTGAAGTGGGTTTTGAAAAGTAGGCAAGTGTGTTTTACAAGTTTGATCAAGTAACTAAGAGTTGTCTACCCCTAAATTTACTCAAAGATTTTTCTCATGTTTTAACCCTTTTAACAGTTTTGTTCCACCATTGTATTTGGTGGACAATCTTGTGTTAGGATGTTAATGGGACAGGCGCGGGTCATCGTTTTAGACCATGAATGCAATGGTGCCAAGTGTCTTTGTCAATTTTGCTTGAAGGGACTATGATCATTTTAGGAAACTTTCGAAAGCGTCATCGAGGGACTATGATCATTTGAATTGTTTTGTTTTGTCAAAGACACTCAACTTGCAAGCATGGCCCATTTTGGAAGGAAACAAGCGGGATTACCCTAGGGGTGCAAGTGTGAAAGGTGTATTGATTGTCATACATTTATCTTGTATTTAGTTTATCTAACGATTGATTTTGAATTTTCGCATACAAACCCTAATTACTATACAGTATATAGAAAGCGATAAATTGTGGGAATTTAAAGTCTAAACTATTACAAATAAGTATCCGGGAATGGGGGTACAAATATTTACAAATGGGGATGAGACTTAATAGGAGAGTAGTGTCCAAATATATTTACAACCAAATCGAATCAATCGCAATGTAAAATGTAGCAATGTACAAGAATAAAAGATAAGCAAATGTATTGGTGTAAGTGTACGTGATTTATTTACAAGGGATGCAAGATGTTAACTTAATGCAAAATTAAGTATTTTGTTTATTTCTTTTTGTGTTTTTGTTAATTATGTACAAAACAAAAGTTTCAAAGAAAAGCAAAATGTTTTAAGTTTAAAGAAAATTATTATTTGTATTTTAGTTTCTATACAAGATTTCAATGAAATAAAAAAAGTTTCTAAAAGAGAAAATTGTTCAACTTAAATATGTATTTTTTATGTATTTTATTGTTTTTATGTTTTAAAAAGATTTATTAAAAGGAATTTTAAGACAAAAGATCTATTAACCTAATTAAATTCTAATATTTATGTATTTTTCAAATGTAATAAAATAAAAGAAATAATTAAAATAAATTGTGTAAAAATGTGTCATTTTTATTTTAGTAAAAATATCAATTTAAACTATGTATAAAAATGGTAAAAAAGGGATATTGGTTTTTAAACAAAATTAAATGGGCCTTTAAGAGGATGCTTGGCCCAAACAAATAATCAGAATAATAAAAAAGGGGGGGGGCATTCCAGATTTTAATGGGCTTAGGCGTGTAAATGGTGAACCGGCCCAATGCTTGACACAACATTTTGCTTTAGGGTTTTAATTGTTTTGTTTCATTTGCCTCATTCAGAGCTAGGGTTACACTTGAGCGGCGTCGTTCCTCATTGTTTTCTTCATCGTTCTTCGTTCTCATGCCAAGCTATTGACGTCCTCTCCGTCCCCGTTGCCAGGTGCCATCATCCCTCCTTCTCCCTCCATGGATTGCTCAAGCAGTGACAAGCAAAGGTAATAACTTCCCTCTTTTATGCCTTAACGCATTTTTATGGTTTTAAGCTTTTGCATTTATCTTTGTGTGTTATTGATTATTTGTGTTTTTGTTCATGTGAGATGTGAAAAGAAGGAGTAGAAATACTACCTTTGGAGGGTTCGTCGCTTGGAGAGGAGGAGAGAGCTGGAGGCGCTTTAGGCGGCAAGGTGGAGGGAGGACAACACTGATGAGCTTGCTTGGAAATTCGGTACCTTTGTATTTCGCTTTTTTTTATGGTTTTGTGATGATAACTGAAAACCTTTGCCTAGTTCTCTCTTCTGCTTATTTGCTTCTGGTTTGTATTACAGTGAGCTTGTGTTTTTTTCTATGTGTTGGTTCTGCCTCCTCTTTTCTTGTTCTGATATGTTTGTCTTATATCTTTTTCTTTCCAAGCCTCAAGCCTGGTGTAAGCCTTTCTCTCCTCTCTCTTTCTCTTCTCTCTCCATAGATAAAAAGCATATAATATTGCTTAAATCTGTACTTGCTCTGAAAAAGTAACTGGCCTTGAAAATGATGTAACTTGAAATGTTTGCTTGCATTGTTGGTTCTGCTCTGCATATCTTCTTTCTTCAGATTTTCTGCATTTGTATACTTTTTGATATTCTTTTGACAGCCCTTGGACAGTTTTAGTTGACACTGGACTTAGTTTGTGACTTGTTTGGCATGTTCACTTTGCATTTTATGCAGTTTGGATTGCTACTTAGTTTGAAAACTTTGGTTGACAATTTGGAATTATGGACTATGCAGCTTTATGCACTTTCCAATTGATTTGCCTCTTTTGGTTGAAAATTTGAAACTAGGCAGCCTGTGTGACAATTTTGAATTTGTGCAATTGTAGCTTTGTGCATTTCCTATTTTTTGCAAGCATATTTCTATCCCTCTTTGTGAACCAAGAGTAATCTTGTGATTTGCAGAGAGGGCAAACAAACTGATTCGGGCCAGTTACTTTTAATGATTAGTCTCAAATTAACTGTCTGCTTTTGATTTATTTCATTTGCTTTTGACTTCTTTTATTTTCTTTGTTTTTGCAGATGAAAATTAATTGAGCAATGGAGCATCAGATAGAGGATGAAGATTTAGGATAATTAGGATAGCTTTATTTCAATTTTAATCATTTGTAATAATATTAATGTAAATAGCTGTAAATAAATTTACAGTATTCAAATAATATCTGTAACAAACAATTCAAAATGAATAAACATCCTTCTTTGTCAGTTAATTCCTTTTTTCGATTCACTGTTTATTTAATTATTCAAGTTTCTTAAATTAAAATAAATGGAAGTAAATCCCAACTATTCTAACTTAGAATAAATAAATAATTAATAAACACTGTGGTATTGCCATTTAGCATGAATCAATAATAAACCCGGCCCCCCAATTAAACAATGCACAGTTAATCAAACCAACATACACATGCTTATCTCTTTACTGATTAAATCAGACACTGCAAATTCTTAATTCAAGTACCTCAGCTTTTATCCCAGATGTTTAGACAAAAATTATGAACAAATGTCAAAACAGTGTAACAACCAATTAAAACACTGTGGATTCAAACTCTTCTGAAACTGCACGCGCAAAACCCTGATTCTTGATTCAATGTCAAAGAAGCGCCTGCCTGATCAAACTTTGAACCAAACTCAAACAAATCCTAGCAATCTGCTTGAACTGTTCCAGAGCCATGAAAACCCTAATTTTGTCTGACTGGTGAGGAAAATTCTGTTTGACTGATTCTTGAGCCAATCTTGAAAAATCAGGAAAAGCCCGGAGCTGTGATTTCTTGTGGAAAAATAGGAGGGCAAATTTTGGGGTACAACAGTTTCCCCTGTTCAATCTTCTTGAACCTGAAGAGTTAGATTGGCAAGTTTGCCTTTCGCGACTCGAGGGTAAAAGGAGATTGGACACTAGAGTGCCCAAAAAATTTGCACTCAGTGATGTGATGGTAGAGGGAATGGGCTTAAAGATGCCATTTGGTGATGGGCTTAGAGATGCCATCTAGGAATATGTTAGAATCTTGTCGGGGGATGGGCTTAGAGATGCCATCTGGAAATTGCTGGTAGGAGGATGGGCTTAGAGATGCCATCTGGAAATATTTGTTGAACTGTATGTCGTTGGTGAGTGGACGAATATCAGAAAGGTATCCATGTTTTGGAACATCTCTGAACTGGGGGTCTGAACAAGCGATAGATTGACATCCATGTTTGGAGAATCCGTAAATTGTTTTCAGAAGTTGAATTTGAATAAGCAATAGAGCAGCATCCGTTGTTGGGAAGCGTCCGTAAACTGTTTTCAAAAGTTGAGAAGAATCTGAACAAGCGATAGGTTAACATCCGTTACTGGAGAACCCGTGAACTGTTTTCAGAAGTCTTGAAGATGAATAAGCAATAGAGAAGCATCCATTGTTGGGAAGCGTCCGTAAACTGTTTTCAAAAGTTGAGAAGTGGAGAACGAACCAGTGTAGGGTTTCCTGATGATGAGTCTGTGTAAAACTGCATCTGGATGAATCTGGAATAAGTATCAGAATGTCGCCATGTCTGGGTCACATCTGAACTATCTCTGGGTGAATCTGGAATAAGTATCAGAATGTCGCCATGTCTGGGTCATATCTGAACTATTTCTAGAAAGAATCTTGGAAGATGATGATCTTTGTCTGTCGACTGATCTTTCCTGAAAAGGTAAAGAGTTAGTTGTATGCAATTTTATGATGCATCATGCAATGTATGTTATATCAATGTTTATGATATGCATGTGATGAATGCGCATGTAAGCTGATGAGCTATCTTGCTGAGGATAGATGAATCCTGGATGGCAGGTGTGATTGGTGGATCTGGAACTGATTGTTTAATGCTGGTTCGCGAAATGTCGCGGAAGCAAGAGTCGCCACCGTCTTTTATTTTCTCCAAATGGAAAGGACAAAAGCATAGAAAAATTCCTTATAGAGATTGCTCTCGGTTCGGGAGGTAGATTATAGAAAGGGAAGGTGTTAGCACCCTTTCTATCCATGGTTATCCATGGGCTCTTAGATACTTGCTCACTGTGTTTTCAAAAATGGTTTATTTGCTTTTCAACGGTGGGTTTAAAAAGTTTCTTTGAAAATTTCAGTTCGACTCTTGTATCGGTCCTCAAGAGTGTTTGAAAAATTGCTTTCGAAAGCTTTTTGAAAAGGTGTCGGTGTGAAAAGTATTTTTTTGATTTGTTTTGAAATTAGAGCAAGTATCTAGAGTCGTCTACCTACCCTAAGGAATTCGTCTGTGTAAATGTCCTTTAAAGTAGTGTCATCCCACCATTGAGAGCTAGGTAGCACCACCGTTGGAGGTGTTCGGGTCAATTCGAGGTTCGGGACATGGTGATCACCAGAGCAATGCGAAGATACCTTAGAAGCTACCCTCATGCCAGGTTCCCGGATCATGAGGACTTACTAAGACATCCTCTACTCGACGATCACCTTTTGAGGCAAGGCAACAGTGAGGTGTACCCTAGGGGTGGTGTGTGATTTGTGTGTCGTTTTCAGATATTTTATCTTGTACATGTATCATGGTGATCTACGCTTGTTTTTAATTTAGGCCATACATTCTTTCATGCGATTATTATTTAAAAGTGCGGAAATTTAAATGCGGAAAGTAAAATCCTACGCTATTACAAGGCGCAGGTCTATACATCGCCAAATTACAAAGACCCGTTTTAATAAAAATGCGGAAAGTAAAATAAATTCCTAATTACTATTACATGGCTTGAACAGTTACATAATATTTACAAGAAAACTAAGAATAAATGCGCGAAAGAATTAAATATAGAACGTTCGAGGGCGTTGGACCCTTTTGAAATTAAATTGAACTAAAAGTTAATTGATTATTAAATTAAAAGAAAAGAAATGTTTTTTAGTTTTTTGTATTTATGAAATAAAGAAAATTAAAATTAAAAGAAACTCTAATTCTAAGTTTTTTTAATTATTAATGAAAATGTTAAAGTTTAACCTAATTTACTAAATATTTAATGTACATGTTTGAAATTCCTGGTATGTCACAGACTCAGGATGTCTAATGGAATGTTAAGACATCTGATCTGACATTAAGCGCTGTACAGGTAGAATAGGCTGTACTTTTGATATCTGTTCTACAACAGTCACTGAACTATCATACCAGAACCTGCAACACCTTTTGACAAATGCAGGTTCTGATTTACTGAAGTTCGGAGCAGTTAAGGTTAATCATATACATTGAAGTCATGAGGAATGTTGTGACATCAGACAAATAACCAATGCAGAAAGTAAATAACACACAGAATTGTTCACCCAGTTCGGTTCAACCAACCTACATCTGGAGGCTTCCAAGCCAGGGATAAAGTTCACTATTAGTAGTATCAATTCAAAGACCCTACAACCAACACACCCGTTGACAGCCTTCTCACTTAATCACTACCCAATGACACTTTTACCTAAGATCCAATCCTAGATATGAGACCCCTCTCACTCCCCCTCAATCACCGCAGTGATAACTTTCTACAGTACATAAACTGTTCAGAAGATACACTTCCATTACACATCTTGATCATGCTTAAAAGCTTCAATCAAGTACAATGCATACATCCTCTAACCTACAGGTTTCAAGGAGTATGGTGACCATCCCACAGCCCGGGTGGTTCACAACAAAACTAGCCCTAAATGATTACATCTTGACAATACTCGACCTACTCAAATTAGGTTACAATACTTCTATTTATAACACTTTTTACCCAACTGGATTTGGGCCTTCATATGACAGCAATGCAGCTTTAACGACCTACATAAAGTAAGCAGAAAACTTCTGCTGTAAATTAGGTCTTCAATCGAGCTTTTCTCCTTATCCTTAGCTTCTGATTGAATCTTCTAGGGCTCCACATATGCCTTCAATTTTCGCTACTTGTTATGCATTCTATTTGGCAGAATATTCTGCATAACTTCAGGAACAGAACTGCATCAGACTTGACAGTTCAGTAGCTTGATGTCTGGTATGATGTTATGACATCTCTTGAGACATGTTGTTCCAGATGTTGATTTAAATCAACACAACATGTTTAGGCATTTACAATAGGATTTTCAGGCTGTTCTTATTGTACATTACATTACATTATTGTTGTTACTATTTGTTTTATAAGAAATGAGCCAATCCTAAACGAAGGCACTTACAATCTCCCCCTTTGGCAAATTTTGGCTAAAACAAATACAACAACAATAAAAAAATAAAAGTGTTCAGGATTACACACAGAAGGATGTCTTGACATCTTTGGTTGTATCCACACTAACCATCCAGGACCTCTTGAAGCACAGGAGGAAGAGGATGCACCTCATTCCCTTTTAGACCACGAACCATTTCTTGTCACTGGTGGTGGAAAAAGAGGACCGTGGGAGATAAACTATCCTTTCAGAGGCATCAGAGAACCTTTAAGGAGTGACCAGAATATCTCCCTTGTAACTCAGAACACAGGTCACAACTGTGTTCATAACTCAGATCACAAGTCACAAAGAAATTCACGCCATTTGAATTTCTGCTGAATTTGTGACAAGTCTTTGTGATCAAAATTTTTTAGTAGCTGCTGCAACGAGGACAATGTCAAACCGTAACAGTACTCCTTTACTCCTTTCTCCCCCTTTTTGGCCAAAAATTGACAAAGAAAGCCCTCACAAAACCAGATCCAAGAACAGTTTTCCCAGATCCGTACAAACCCCATGATGGTTGTGAGAGAAAAGAATGTGTGACAGGAGGTTATATAAGGAGATAACAGTTTCAAGAAGATGGCAATATAAAATCTTGGTCAAGGATACCTGTTAAAGTTGTTGCATGTTTCAGACTGACTGTGCATGAAATTTAGACGCATTTGTTTGTTTCTGCCAAAAGAACCAGTCCTAATACATGCATAAGTTTAGGTCAAAGCAATTCCTGAATAAAATCAGCCTTTGACCGACTTTTAAGGTTGAAGATTCTTTTGGGAAACAGAATACCAAATATAGCTCCTGAATAGCTACAATTACGTGGTGAAGTTATTTTCCACGTATTCTTCTTGATTTCCCCAAGGTTGCAATGTCGTTGGTAATGTCATGACACTTACTTAGACATTCTTCAACAACAGCAGCCTTCTTTTTACTTCTCTCAGTTAGACACAGAGAAGGACACTTTAAACAGCCAGTAGCAAGAGACTAGTAGCATTAAGCATGGCCATCAATCATGCTTTCTTAAGTGTTGCTGAGATCCACCACAATTACTTTCTACCTTCTTCCAGACAGCAAAATAAGGAAGGAGGGAATAAACCAGAAGACTCCAAAATGCTTCACAAGACATCACAGATTAGTTCTAACACACAAAATTTAGATGCCACTTCAATTTCTTGTAGTAAAAGAACCCCTTGAACATATGCTGAATATATCAGATTTCTGATTTACCAGACCAAGTTGTTATTGATAAGATCTGAATCTTCCAAATTGCTCCAAAAGTATCAAAACTGCCACTTATGAGATTTTTAATAATCTCTGAGATTTTCTTCCTAAACCCAGACAGATAACAGGAGCAATTCTTCAATCTCCTGATGTTGAGACATTATTCATGACTTCACTTAGAAGTTCACAATGTCATATTATCAGAACACATAAACATCAGCATACCACCGTCCTCTTCTGACTTCTGATCTTCAGATTAAGTCCAACAATACACATACAAAGTATCCCTTAAATGTATATTGTAATTGGGGAAAGTGCAACACTCAGTGACTCCCCTTGTTAATGCCAATCAAAACCGTAGCGTGGAAACCAGTAGCACTAGCTCTGAGGTGGTAACTTCAAGCACCCTGAACTAGTCTTAGAACAGTAAGGACATCTCTGATTCATGACTCTCTGGATGGCTGAGAAATCATGTAGCCATAGTCTGAAACCAACCTCCAACCTTCTTAGTGTGCTTACAAGCTTTACTAAGATTCAGACTTTCTAGAAGGATTATCCTTTGATCATGTCATCTTTCTGTATAATATATTTACTAGTAGTTGCTAATACTAGTAAATTCATCAGACCACAACAGTAGTTATGCATTGTTAAGCATACTACTTTAAAACACAAGTAGAATCTACTTATTCCAAACCAACAATAGAACTGCCACACTAGAATATTAAGATTCACAGTCCCAAGTTTCTCCCACAGACTTCTAACAGTAATGATGTTACAGCATGAACCTATTTGCTTGGGTTCTAAAGTTAACATCCAGGGGATTGATGCCCTTTTATATTCCCCATAAGAAAGGTATGATTACTCACCAGAATACTCTTAGAGAGAAATAAACTCTCTACCAAGTTCTGAGAAATAGGTTCAGAATACGTCCTTGCATGCATATTAAACAAACACTTAGTCTCCCATCAAAGTGCTTATATATATCTTTATGCAAGATCCTAATGAATACTTAGTCTCCCGTCAAAGTATTCATTATTAGTTAGATTATGCCATCTTCTCAAGGTAGGATAATTATTCTAACAATCTTCTGCTCCATGCATGAAGAATCAACTGGTCCTTACAAGCTTCCTTTGCTGAAGAGGCCCTTCGTTTGAGATGATGTTGCAACATCAGATCTGACATTGATCTCAATCATATGAGCCTGGCTTATACTATGGTTTTGGATGAACATCCATAGCAATCAAAGCACACTTTTCTTACATCCTTTATGATCAGACCCACAACAACCACATAACCATGCAACAACTAGCATGTATCACCTTCACCTTGTCTGCTGACCCTTGAACAGTACCAAGGAGTTAATTGTACCATACTCCTGTAGACAAGAGCAGACCAAGTTGTTCTATTATGTGAGGACACCACATAAATGAACTTCAAGTAAAAAGAGGATCTTCTCAGGAACCCATGATCTTTTGAAGATAACTCCTCCTTGCTACATACAACTAACAAGTTCATCCTAGGTGATGGGGATGACTTGTCAAAGTGCAGATATCCACCATTTGACTTTGGTCCAGGATGTCAAGACATTTTGTATGACATGTCTTCCAAGATCTTCAGGTTAAGGACTCCCCCTGAAACTCAGCTCAGATCTTTGTAGAGAATTAAGTGAATTCTCCTTCACATGCTGCAGTTTATGTGATTGGTAGACATAACCTATTCTATTCCTATCCTCCTAGGAAATCACTAAGATCATGAGAAATAAACTCAAGCATCTTATCAGCTTGATCATACTACTCCCTCTGAACAAAATGCTATCCAACTTCCCTCTTTATGGATACAGTGTTGAGCTCTTTACTTTAGACACATAGTAAGTACTCTTTATTTGGAATTTGCCACAGGTTTCAAATTAAGAGTCCTTAGTTTGCTTGCTGTACAAGTTTCAGGTTGCCACATTCTGTAACTTGTACTAGAAGTAACTTCATTATCAATCATGAGGATGTTCACTAAATCTGGAACTTATCTGTCTTTCCTCAACAACTGATGTCTTCAACAGTTGTGATGTTGTAAAATCACAGCTTTAAAGTCCTTTTAAGTGCATTTAGCTCAGCACATATACTCCCTTAAACTCACAACTGGAGTAGATGACCTGTTGATCGTGTCCAGATCAGTTATTTCAAAACAGATGTCTCCTCTTCCAGATCAGGAGTAGGTTCCAAACATATGTACTCACATTCCATGTGTTTAGCACCCAGAACATTTGTTCTTCAACTGGCAGTTGCATGATGTTCTAATATCCTTAAGAACATCAGTTCCATCTCCTTGGAACACATCATCCTTGATAATCTTCAAGGTCTTCAAGCAGCTTGCAGATGTATATGAGAATCATTAATCAATTGATACTCATCAACACTAATAATAAAAGCCTTTATGAGTGGACTTGAGGAAATCTCAAGTATCTTTGACATTATTGATAGATTGCAAAATCTGCTTACAAATTATGTTGAAAATAATAACCCTAGAGTTCTTCTTTCACTTCAGGGGTTGTATCAGAAGCTATGCAGCGGAATAGCAGTACTTCACCAGAACTTACACAATGCTTACTCCATATAGCAAGCATGACACATAAGGATTGAAAATAAATCAATCCTACAAGTTGTTTGCTTCTTCACCAAGCAACTTTCTAGACCCAACTCTACAGCCCTGTTAAAAGAAAGCTTTATAAACACATATGATGCCTTATCAATATCTTCACTCCCGCATGAAGGTTTTGATAATATTCTTCTCTGTGCTGAATACAGGTTGAACAATGCACTCAGAAATCTTCACTCCCGCATGAGGTCTTTGAATTTGTTCAAACACTTCCATCTTCCTTCAACATAGCTGATATAGTTTCTCCCAAATTGGTCCATCCTCCACTCCTAGGGACCAAGCAATATGAACACTATTGGTTCAAACAATATTCTACCTTGTACACAACAGGAAAGTATCCTCCATGGATCTCATCCAGAGACAGACAGGATGCCTGCTCTAATACCAATTGAAATTCCTGGTATGTCACAGACTCAGGATGTCTAATGGAATGTTAAGACATCTGATCTGACATTAAGCGCTGTACAGGTAGAATAGGCTGTACTTTTGATATCTATTCTACAACAGTCACTGAACTATCATACCAGAACCTGCAACACCTTTTGACAAACGCAGGTTCTGATTTACTGAAGTTCGGAGCAGTTAAGGTTAATCATATACATTGAAGTCATGAGGAATGCTGTGACATCAGACAAATAACCAATGCAGAAAGTAAATAACACACAGAATTGTTCACCCAGTTCGGTTCAACCAACCTACATCTGGAGGCTTCCAAGCCAGGGATAAAGTTCACTATTAGTAGTATCAATTCAAAGACCCTACAGCCAACACACCCGTTGACAGCCTTCTCACTTAATCACTACCCAATGACACTTTTACCTAAGATCCAATCCTAGATATGAGACCCCTCTCACTCCCCCTCAATCACCGCAGTGATAACTTTCTACAGTACATAAATTGTTCAGAAGATACACTTCCATTACACATCTTGATCATGCTTAAAAGCTTCAATCAAGTACAATGCATACATCCTCTAACCTACAGGTTTCAAGGAGTATGGTGACCATCCCACAGCCCGGGTGGTTCACAACAAAACTAGCCCTAAATGATTACATCTTGACAATACTCGACCTACTCAAATTAGGTTACAATACTTCTATTTATAACACTTTTTACCCAACTGGATTTGGGCCTTCATATGACAGCAATGCAGCTTTAACGACCTGCATAAAGTAAGCAGAAAACTTCTGCTGTAAATTAGGTCTTCAATCGAGCTTTTCTCCTTATCCTTAGCTTCTGATTGAATCTTCTAGGGCTCCACATATGCCTTCAATTTTCGCTACTTGTTATGCATTCTATTTGGCAGAATATTCTGCATAACTTTAGGAACAGAACTGCATCAGACTTGACAGTTCAGTAGCTTGATGTCTGGTATGATGTTATGACATCTCTTGAGACATGTTGTTCCAGATGTTGATTTAAATCAACACAACATGTTTAGGCATTTACAATAGGATTTTCAGGCTGTTCTTATTGTACATTACATTACATTATTGTTGTTACTATTTGTTTTACAAGAAATGAGCCAATCCTAAACGAAGGCACTTACAATGTTTATTTACAAAAATATTTAATAATTAATAACAATAATAATAAGAAAAAATTATTTATTAAAAAAATGATGAAAAGTTAAAAACCCTAATTTCTACATATTTTAATTTGTTAAGAAAAAGATTTAAGTTTTAAAACCTAATTTAACTAAATTAATTATTTAACATTTATTTACAAAATAAATTAATAGAAATTAAATATAATTAAACATATTTTTAGTTTTTTTGATCTTCTGGTTTTATATTATAAAAATTAATTTATGAAATTAAATAAAACAATTAAAAAGAATAATAATTGAAAAGAATAAAAGAAAAGAAAATTAAAAGAAGGAATACAAACAAGGAGGGGTGTCTGGCCCTTTTGGAGGTTTTTGAACGGTCTGCATTCTTTGGCCATTGGATTGGGTTTCATGGCCATTTGTGTTCTGGCTGTTGGCCATTTGTGTTCTGGCCTCAACGTTCCTTAATCTTCTCAGGATGTCTGTCTCGCCATGTATTGGTGTCATGCATAAGTTGTTCTACTTTGACCATTTGGCTTTTGGCTTTTGGCTTTTGGCCTCAACGTTCCTTAATGAACCTGCATGGGATCCTGTCTAAATCTGCAGTGTTGAATCTCATGAACACATTAAATAAAATCATAAAATGCAAATAAAGTCAATATATGAAGAAATTTAATGTTTAGGCACAATATGGCATGTATGAATGATTATACCATTTTGATCATGGAGATCAAATCAATCTTACCCTTACTGGAAAATTAATGACCTGAATGCTTTTATGCCTTACTGGAAAATTAGGATCATGGAGATCAAGTCAGCCTTATCTTACTGAAGAAGTAGTGAGGTGTTGGTTTGTAACTGTGATGGCTTGTTTGTAGTGAGAGAGGGATTTGTAATAAGGATTTCAAGGTTTTAGGGTTCTTGAAAGAATTTGATATTCTGACAGTGTTGTGGCAAGGTTTTTTCTCTCTTTTTTTTCTCCTCTGCTTTGTGTGAAAAGAAGGTGATTATATAATGGAAATTAGGGTAAAGAAAATGGGCTTTGAATGTGCAATTGGGCCTCCAATGTTCACTTGAGTTCGTCACTTTCCAGGCTAAATCGCAGGGACTTAAGTGCAATTTTTGAAGTTGAAATGTGAAGTCAAAATGTAGCCGACATCAAGAACTAACTCCTGTCCGAAAATCGGCTCAATCGGATAAACGGTGAATTAGTTATGAATTTTTGAAGTTTCAGCTCAGACAAACTTATTTTGGGCTCCAGTGTCGACTCTGACGCGTTCTTCAATAAAAAACTGGTATTGATCGGTGCATAATTTGGTCTCGACTTTTGAAGCAAAGTTGTAGATCTATGAGTCAGGGACCTTGTGTAAAAATATGAGCCAAATCCGATAAAAATTGACCGAGTTATGAATTTTCGAAGTTTCGGCCCAGATGAAATAATATTCAGCATTCAGGATTTTCAGCGTGTCATGCACTCTGAGCAAAAAACGAAGGCCTTTTGAATACTGTTTGAACTCAATACCTTCTGTGAAAATGTTGTCAACTCAATTTCTGAAATTTTGGCACCGGAACCAGCTCGATACGATGAAAATCTACCAAGTTATGATTTTCTGAACATGACGCAAATAAACTTCTGTCACAAATTTTCTGTGCAAAAATACTTGATAAATCCACATTTTTGAAGACCTTCTGATCGAAATTGGCTTCCAGCTGTGAGAGATGAAAACATAGATAATGTCAAGATGGAATTTTGGCCACCGGAACGGGTTCAAAACGAGTCACGATCTTCAAGTTATGAATTTTTTAGCGCGTAAAAACTGCACTTTCAGCACACTTTTTCACCATATTTCTTCGAGAAAACTCACACATTCGGATACCTTCTTTAAAGAATTGACTCTTGAGCCAAACCTGAATTTGAGAATACGTTATCAGAGATATCTTGGTGAAAGAACACTTGAATATGACACGCCGGGTTAGACTTGTGAATTTTTCTTGAAATGTTTTGAGAAATATGGGAGGGCAAATTTTGGGGTACAACAGTTGCCCCTGTTCAATCTTCTTAAACCTGAGGATGTAGATTGGCTTGCGTGCCTTTCGTGATCCGAAGGTGGAAGATGATTGAACACTAGAGTGCCCAGAAATTTGCACTCACATAGTAGAGTATCAACAGTGTGATAGCGGGAATGGGCTTACAGATGCCATTTAGAGACTGATGGATAGGAGGATGGGCTTATAGATGCCATTTGGAGTTGTGACAGAGCCTTGTCGGGAATGGGCTTATAGATGCCATTTGGAGACTGTTGGTATGTGGAGAGATGGGCTTATAGATGCCATCGGGAGGTTGTCGATTGCGTAAGAGATTCCTTAGCGAGAACTTGCGTACCTGAGAAAGAAAAATAATTACCTGGCCTGTTACAGGGGCTGGTCTTCAAACTCTTTGCATAGATGCGTCCTGGCTGGTTACAGGAATTGGGTCTGGAGCTTAAAAAAGGTGATGAATGAACCAGGGATGGTTACTACCTCAACAGGAACGCTGTGAGAACCTTGGGCGACTTCAACCTCAACAGTAACGCTGAGAGAATCTGGGGACGATTACTACCTCCGCAGTAACGGGGAGAGAACCATAGGCGATTTCAACCTCAACAGTATCATTGAGAGAATCTTGGACGACTTCAACCTCAACAGTAATCATTGAGAGAATCTGGGGACGATTACTACCTCCGCAGTAACGGGGAGAGAACCATAGGCGACTTCAACCTCAACAGTATCATTGAGAGAATCATGGACGACTTCAACCTCAACAGTAATCATTGAGAGAATCTTGGGTGACTTCAACCTCAACAGTAATCATTGAGAGAATCTTGGGCGACTTCAACCTCAACAGTAATCATTAAGAGAATCTTGGACGACTTCAACCTCAACAGTATCATTGAGAGAATCTTGGGGCGATTACTACCTCCACAGTAACGGGGAGAGAACCACAGGCGACTTCAACCTCAACAGTAATCATTGAGAGAATCTTGGATATCTTCTACTGAGTCTTTATCAGGAAAATCTGTTAGGGGTCGATTTAACTGGACTAGAGAAGGCCTTTGACTGGATAAGAAACAGAAAATCTTAGGGTCGATTAACTGAACCGGTCTAGGTCTTGAAATCTTCAACTGGATAAGAAACAGGGAGATCTTAGGGTCGATCTGACTAAACTAGAGAAGGCCTTGGACGGGATAAGAAACAGAAAAATCTTAGGGTCGATTTAACTGAACCGGTCTAGGTCTTGAAATCTTCAACTGGATAAGAAACAGGGAGATCTTAGGGTCGATCTGACTGAACCAGAGAAGGCCTTGGACTGGATACGAAACAGTAAAATCTTAGGGTCGATTTAACTGAACCGGTCTAGGTCTTGAAATATAGCTGAGAACTTAACTGGATCTTTCCTGAAAGGTAAAGGTCAGTCATATGCAATGCATGATATGGATCAAGCAAATGATGTTCTCAACATAAATGAGATTTTGTAAGATATGATGCGTATATGCATGCTATAATGAGGTATGGAGATGCGACGTTTATGAATGTATGTTTTTCGTCTAGGAAAGTAAATCCTTGACGGGTGCCGGGAAGTCACTCCTGGGCTGATGTTGGAAAATAGATCTTTGCTTCCGCTGAGGATGATAGTTGCAAGAATACTGGCAGGAGAAGATAACTCCGTTGGGGAATGAACTTGGAGAAGGGATTACTCTGCGGGGAGAAAAGTACTCTAGTGATCTTGCTGGGAAGCAATGCTCTGTGGGGAGAGAGATACTTTGTTGAGTTGTTGATAATAACTTGCTGGGGATACCCTTGTTGTTGTTGGAAGTGTTAATGGACTTCGCTGGGGATAAGAAGACTTCGTCGAGGACGATCTTTCTGTGGCTTTTAGCTGAGGATAACCCAGTTATAAGCTCTGGTGGAGAAATAACCTTTGAATAAAACCTGGAGACGCGTTCATGCTCTGCGAGGACAAGCTTCCAGAATCTACTGGGGATAAGCTTACTGCTTGGGGAGATGGATTCCAACTTTTCTGGGGAAGCTGGATTGGACTCTCCTGGGGAAGTTTTGAATTATAATTTTTGTAAGCTGAAAGAGGGAACCTATGTAGGGTTGCCTGATGATGAGCTCGTGTGAAACCGCATCTTAGAAAGAAGGACACCTGTGTAGGGTTACTTTTGAGGTTGGGCTCGTGTGGAGCTGCATATGGGGTTGAAGGAAACCTGTGTAGGGTTTACTGATAATGAGCCCGTATAAAACTTCATCTTTGAAAATAGAAGACCTGTGTAGGGTTTCTAGGTGACGAGTTCGTGTAAAACTATATATGGAGTTTTGAGAAGGAAACCTGTGTAGGGTTTACTGATGATGAGTCC
The DNA here is from genome assembly GCA_948472305.1 of Vicia faba. NCBI lineage: Eukaryota > Viridiplantae > Streptophyta > Magnoliopsida > Fabales > Fabaceae > Vicia > Vicia faba. The sequence continues at coordinate 1,631,077,140 of OX451739.1, read as the reverse complement.
ATGTAAGACTATGTCTGGAAAGAGATAACCTGTGTGGGGTTACTTCGGGATAAGTTCGTGTAAAACTTCTGGAGGAACCGGGGTAAGGTTACTTCGGGATAAGTCCGTGTAAGACTTCTGGAGGAACCGGGGTAAGGTTACCTGGAGGTAAGTTCGTGTAAAACTTCTTGATAAATCTGTGTAAGACTTTAGGAGGAACCGGGGTAAGGTTACTGCAGGATAAGTTCGTGTAAAACTTTTTGATGAACCGGGGTAAGGTCATCTTGGGATAAGTCCGTGTAAGACTTTTTCTGAAAGGAAAGGAACCGGTGTAGGGTTGCCTGTGGATGAGTCCGTGTAAGACTTTGTCTGAAAGTTGAGAAGGAACCGGTGTAGGGTTGCCTGATGATGATCAAGTGGATGATTGTCCTGTTTGGTTTCGGATGTTAACCCACAATCTGGAATTTGTAAAGGTAGATGGTAATCATCTTTGTATTAACCTTTCATTGGTACTTTAGTTAACAAAGCAACTGGATTGCCTGGACGACTCATTATTGCCCCTGTTTCTGAGGTGAGGGAAAAGATACCTTGTGGAGGTAGTTGACAAATCTTCTGGTAGACAGGTGATTTAGATGCTGGGACATAGTCGTACGCTTAAATCCCTAACTTTTTCCTGGACCGCCCCTTCGGGTTTTCAGTCCACCGGGATACCCATTTTTGCCCAAGCCGCCTTTTCAGGTTTTCGACTTGTCGGGTGCACAGGTTTTTCCTTTTCATCCCTTATTTTTGCCCGAACCCTTTTGGTTCGCCGGGAAGCCCTTATTTTTGCCTAGGCATGTTAACCTAGCGGGTCTTTGATTTTGCGTAGTTTTTTTTCTGACTATGTCCACGTTCTCAGAATGTAGGGAGTTGCCCCTGTTAGAAGTGTTTTGTCATGCCACCAGAAGATGTTTGATTAGGCAAGATTCGTTGTTGGAATGCCCCAAGTGACTCAGGCAGAGATTTGCACCAGGCTATTTGGCCTTTGAGAGATTCTCCGAATCTTGACTTAACTGCCCCAGATGATGGATAATGATCATGCCATGCCCTTGGGTTGGAAGTGCTTTTGTTCACTAGGTATTCATCGTGCGAATGTTCCTGCTGTTCAAACAAAAAGTCATATGCAAACAAAGTTATGTTAAAAATGCAAAGCTTATGTCTGTCTTGAAGATTTTGAAAATGCATTCTCTTTCATAAAACAAGTGAATGTTTGTAAAACGTGATGTCAACTCGTCATTTTATTGCGAGCCTTAAGGAGTCAGGATACCTTTCGTCACAGTATGCTTTCGAACTAACCCACGCTTCGGCTAGGACTTTTAAGGGTTATAACGTGGCTTGGTTCACGGTTTAAGAAACAAAGGATGAAGGCTCAAATTATTTATACCCACCCGCTCTTCGTGATGTTCTTCAAACCTAAATTCAGTTGATCGTGTGTTAGACCTTGTTTGAGTCTTTGTCCTGATGTTCCAATGAAGGTTCATATATTGATGATTTATTTTGAATAGGCAGTCATTTTTTTTGTTTTTGTTGAGGGTTTGTAGGACCTCTTTCTTCTTTGATTTTGTTATCCCTATTTTTTGCCAGAACTGTTTCCTTTTGTGGGATTACAGTCAGCGGGATGCCCCAGTTTCGTAAGTCTTCTTCATATGTATTTTGACCTATTGGGCTTCTTTCTCTTTTTTATTTTATTTTGAGAGATATAATGACTGTCTATCCTTGTGATTGTTCGGAATCATCATTGTCTTTCTTTGTTTTGTAAGGACCTCTTTTGGTGCCATTCGTTATGCACTTGGATCAACTGAGAGAACTACCCTGCCCCAGGTTATGATAAAGGGTTTCAATTTTCGAAAAGAAAAACTCCTACTTCTTTGGCTCAGAGAGGTTGACGAGGGATTATCTTCCTTATTACTCCAGTGTTTAGGAATTGAAACAATGCTTGTACCTCATCAGCGGGGTCTGTTCAAAAGCATACTGTAAAGATCGTGGTATCGTTTTCGTCATCCTCCCTCAAGAGGCTTAGCATTATTAATCGAGCGTTGATCATCAGAAAAAATATGAAAATAATTTGCATATAGTGAATACGAATATATTGATTCAAAATAGACATAAGCGATGCATTAATGGAATAACAATGTTTAACATGAATAAATGTCTAAACAATCAAAGAACAACACAACTTGAACATTCGAATGAACAAAAGTTTTCTAGTCTCAGGGCTTGTCACTTCAAATGGTGAGCCTTGGAGGGATGGTAGAAGAACTCAGCCTGACCATCTTGTGTGAACTCTAGTGCTCCTTCATCAATCAGGTCCTGGATCTTGTTCTTCAGAGCCCAACACTCATTTGTATCATGTCCTGGACAGGCAGAGTGGTAGACACACCTCTTATTGGGATCATAGATAGGAGATGCTGTGTTGGGGTTCCGGGGATGAGCCCTTAATGTGATCAGATTCAACCTCAACAGGCGTTGTAAAGCTTGGAACAGCGACATGTTGAGCTGGGTGAATTGCCTCCTGGGCTTATCTGGCTGAAACTGGTGAGGTTGCTGTTGAGTTTGTAACATTGGAGCCATTTGAGGAGCTTTCCCCTTATCTCCTTGTCTCAAAGATGGTTGAACGACGACTGGCTTTTTACCCTTAGACATTTGCCCCAGTTGGTTACCCTGAAGCAGTTGGTTGACGAGGACCCCGAGCTCGTCTTGTCTTTGAGCTAAGTCTTGGATTATAGTCACCTTCCCCAGCATCTGGGCTCTCATTGCGTCCATTTCAGCTTGCAGGTGTTTCAACCGTTCATCCTCATCATTGTTCCTGACCAAAGTCTCCATGAGAAGTGTCCTTAGCTCCTCCTACCCCTTGGGTAGATTCAGGAGGATTTCCCCGAACCGAGTCTCTTGAGCAAGAAGGTCCTGGTTATCTTGTTGGGAAGCCATTGCTGAAATAAACGGCGAGAAAGGTAAGTGACCTGCAACAAGGATACCTGTTATGCAATGATGTATATGTATGCATGCAATGTTTTCAAGGACCTCGCGGGGTAAACAAGAAATTTGCTAGAGCTTGAATCCGGTGGCTTGATTGAAGGAACTTCATGTTATTGAGAGTCCTTCTTCCAGGGTCAAAGGCTCACCATATCCAGTGGGTCATAGCCCCTGACTTTAATCGTCATGTCTGGTTTTGATTTCCAAACAACCTCGGTTAGGGGGACCTTCTTCAAGAGTCATAGCTCACCATATCAAGTGGGTCATAGCCCCTGACAACTTTGTCTAGAGGAAAATAAATCCTCTTTGCCCCTTGCTGGGATAGTTGATTCACCATGACCTGCATCACAAGCCCTTGAGATCCTTGAAATGGATTAGTTTTTGTGCAGGATGTATGCAATGGTATGATGTCATGCTATGCATGGGGTAATGTAGGTAAGCCCTGCTAAGAGTCCCAATTAAGGACTGCAAATAAAACCTGCAAGAAATTCAGTAAACCTGTTAGGAGTCCCAATTAAGGACTATAAACAAAACCTGCAAGAGACTTAGTAAACCCTGTTATGAGTCCCAATTAAGGACTATAAACAAAACCTGCAAGTAGTTCATGTGTCAGATAACAAGCATGCAAGTAGTCAAGTACGAAGGCACACAAGTCACACAAGAGAAACCCTTAGAGTTTGGGCCAGCATGGGGTCTGGGTATTACCCTCTTGAAGTTGGTGGGCTCAACCTGTCCTATTAGAAGTAACCGGGTTCTAAGGGTCTCAATATCACGGGATTTCTTTCATTGTTCATCGTTTCGATTTAGCCACTGAACTGGCGACCGAAATATTCCAGGAAAGCAACCCTCAATTGAGTGTAGTATCGAGTATCAACCAACATCGGACTGCACCAAAATCAGTTATCTCACTACCCTAAAGAGGCCAAGATAGTTCAATTAAGGTTCCTAAGGTCTGTTGATGCTTCACGACACCACGCGGAGGCCCCGTACTCTCCTTGACTGAACTCAAGGGTTACCGGTACACACCAAAGTGCCACATCAACGTAGCAGACTGTTTCAACCATGTCGGTATACCCCGCACAGTTCCCTCACATTCTTGTTGCTACTTTCTAAGAAGGTATCCCCCAGATCCGGGTTAGGATCTATAGAACTCCCAAGACAGTCCCACAATTTAAAGCAAGCAAAGAAAGCAATTGAAAACACAGTTATGAACTAACCCTAAGGTACACCTCACTTTAAGTTTAAGACCCCAGCAGAGTCGCCAGTTCTGTGATCGGTGGATCTGGAACTGACTGTTTAACGCTGGTTCGCGAAATGTCGCGGAAGCAAGAGTCGCCACCGTCTTTTATTTTCTCCAAATGGAAAGGACAAAAGCACAGAAAAATTCCTTATAGAGATTGCTCTCGGTTCGGGAGGTAGATTATAGAAAGGGAAGGTGTTAGCACCCTTTCTATCCATGGTTATCCATGGGCTCTTAGATACTTGCTCACTGTGTTTTCAAAAATGGTTTATTTGCTTTTCAACTGTGGGTTTAAAAAGTTTCTTTGAAAATTTCAGTTCGACTCTTGTATCGGTCCTCAAGAGTGTTTGAAAAATTGCTTTCGAAAGCTTTTTGAAAAGGTGTCGGTGTGAAAAGTATTTTTTTGATTTGTTTTGAAATTAGAGCAAGTATCTAGAGTCGTCTACCTACCCTAAGGAATTCGTCTGTGTAAATGTCCTTTAAAGTAGTGTCATCCCACCATTGAGAGGTAGGTAGCACCACCGTTGGAGGTGTTCGGGTCAATTCGAGGTTCGGGACATGGTGATCACCAGAGCAATGGGAAGATACCTTAGAAGCTACCCTCATGCCAGGTTCCCGGATCATGAGGACTTACTAAGACATCTTCTACTCGACGATCACCTTTCGAGGCAAGGCAACAGTGAGGCGTACCCTAGGGGTGGTGTGTGATTTGTGTGTCGTTTTCAGATATTTTATCTTGTACATGTATCATGGTGATCTACGCTTGTTTTTAATTTAGGCCATACATTCTTTCATGCGATTATAATTTAAAAGTGCGGAAATTTAAATGCGGAAAGTAAAATCCTACGCTATTACAAGGCGCGGGTCTATACATCGCCAAATTACAAAGACCCGTTTTAATAAAAATGCGGAAAGTAAAATAAATTCCTAATTACTATTACATGACTTGAACAGTTACATAATATTTACAAGAAAACTAAGAATAAATGCGCGAAAGAATTAAAGATAGAACGTTCGAGGGCGTTGGACCCTTTTGAAATTAAATTGAACTAAAAGTTAATTGATTATTAAATTAAAAGAAAAGAAATGTTTTTTAGTTTTTTGTATTTATGAAATAAAGAAAATTAAAATTAAAAGAAACTCTAATTCTAAGTTTTTTTAATTATTAATGAAAATGTTAAAGTTTAACCTAATTTACTAAATATTTAATGTACATGTTTATTTACAAAAATATTTAATAATTAATAACAATAATAATAAGAAAAAATTATTTATTAAAAAAATGATGAAAAGTTAAAAACCCTAATTTCTACATATTTTAATTTGTTAAGAAAAAGATTTAAGTTTTAAAACCTAATTTAACTAAATTAATTATTTAACATTTATTTACAAAATAAATTAATAGGAATTAAATATAATTAAACATATTTTTAGTTTTTTTGATCTTCTGGTTTTATATTATAAAAATTAATTTATGAAATTAAATAAAACAATTAAAAAGAATAATAATTGAAAAGAATAAAAGAAAAGAAAATTAAAAGAAGGAATACAAACAAGGAGGGGTGTCTGGCCCTTTTGGAGGTTTTTGAACGGTCTGCATTCTTTAGCCATTGGATTGGGTTTCATGGCCATTTGTGTTCTGGCTGTTGGCCATTTGTGTTCTGGCCTCAATGTTCCTTAATCTTCTCAGGATGTCTGTCTCGCCATGTATTGGTGTCATGCATAAGTTGTTCTACTTTGACCATTTGGCTTTTGGCTTTTGTCTTTTGGCTTTTGGCCATTTGGCTTTTGGCCTCAACGTTCCTTAATGAACATGCATTGGATCCTGTCTAAATCTACAGTGTTGAATCTCATGAACACATTAAATAAAATCATAAAATGCAAATAAAGTCAATATATGAAGAAATTTAATGTTTAGGCACAATATGGCATGTATGAATGATTATACTCTTTTGATCATGGAGATCAAATCAATCTTACCCTTACTGGAAAATTAGTGACCTGAATGCTTTTATGCCTTACTGGAAAATTAGGATCATGGAGATTAAGTCAGTCTTATCCTTACTGAAGAAGTAGTGAGGTGTTGGTTTGTAACTGTGATGGCTTGTTTGTAGTGAGAGAGGGATTTGTAATAAGGATTTCAAGGTTTTAGGGTTCTTGAAAGAATTTGATATTCTGACAGTGTTGTGGCAAGGTTTTTTCTCTCTTTTTTTTCTCCTCTGCTTTGTGTGAAAAGAAGGTGATTATATAATGGAAATTAGGGTAAAGAAAATGGGCTTTGAATGTGCAATTGGGCCTCCAATGTTCACTTGAGTTCGTCACTTTCCAGGCTAAATCGCAGGGACTTAAGTGCAATTTTTGAAGTTGAAATGTGAAGACAAAATGTAGCCGACATCAAGAACTAACTCCTGTCCGAAAATCGGTTCAATCGGATAAACGGTGAATTAGTTATGAATTTTTGAAGTTTCAGCTCACACAAACTTATTTTGGGCTCCAGTGTCGACTCTGACGCGTTCTTCAATAAAAAACTGGTATTGATCGGTGCATAATTTGGTCTCGACTTTTGAAGAAAAGTTGTAGATCTATGAGTCAGGGACCTTGTGTAAAAATATGAGCCAAATCCGATAAAAATTGACCGAGTTATGAATTTTCGAAGTTTCGGCCCAGATGAAATAATATTCAGCATTCAGGATTTTCAGCGTGTCACGCACTCTGAGCAAAAGACGAAGGCCTTTTGAATACTGTTTGAACTCAATACCTTCTGTGAAAATGTAGTCAACTCAATTTGTGAAATTTTGGCGCTGGAACCAGCTCGATACGATGAAAATCTACCAAGTTATGATTTTCTGAACATGACGCAAATAAACTTCTGTCACAAATTTTCTGTGCAAAAATATTTGATAAATCCACATTTTTGAAGACCTTCTGATCGAAATTGGCTTCCTGCTGTGAGAGATGAAAACGTAGATAATGTCAAGATGGAATTTTGGCCACCAGAACGGGTTCAAAACGAGTCACGATCTTCAAGTTATGAATTTTTTAGCGCGTAAAAACTGCACTTTCAGCACACTTTTTCACCATATTTCTTCGAGAAAACTCACACATTCGGATACCTTCTTTAAAGAATTGACTATTGAGCCAAACCTGAATTTGAGAATACGTTATCAGAGATATCTTGGTGAAAGAACACTTGAATATGACGCGCCGGGTTGGACTTGTGAATTTTTCTTGAAATGTTTTGAGAAATATGGGAGGGCAAATTTTGGGGTACAACAGCAGGAGATAAAAGAATCTTGACTGCTGTCGAGGAAAGTGAATCCTTGACTGCTGCAGGGGAGGGCAAGAATCTTTTGATCATTGAAGATGAGAAGTTCTGGGACCTCTGTTGGGGAATCAGGTGCTTGGGTTGTATGCCAATCTACTGGGGATTCCTGTCTTGAGGAAATCTTCACTGGAGAATATTCGAATATTCTGTGAGGAACTGCGAATGAGAGTCTCCATTCTGCTTGGGGATTGATAGTTGGAAGTTTTAGCTTCGCTGGGGATTGCAAGAATCTTTCGATTGCTGCAGGTATTGATCTGGAATAAGTATCAGAGTGTCGCCATCTCTGGGTCACATCGGAACTATCTTGATCTTGATTTTGTTAAGGGTCAGAAATTAGGAGTATACCAATCTTCTGAGATGATGAGAATCTTCATGTTGTTAACGGTCAGAAACTGGGAGTATACCAATCTTCTGAGGTTTTAAGGATGAGAGTCTTCATTCTTGAGAGAAACAGATTTTTCAGTTGTCTGTTATCTTGTTGGTGGTTGTAACTTCCAGCAGGTGATGATGGAAAATCTTTGATTACTACTCCAAAAGATGAAGGAACCTTGACGATTACTACTTCAAAAGATGAAGGAACCTTGACGATTACTACTTCAAAAGATGAAGGAACCTTGACGATTACTACTTCAAAAGATGAAGGAACCTTGATGATTACTACTTCAAAAGATGAAAGAACCTTGATGATTACTACTTCAAAAGATGAAGGAACCTTGATGATTACTACTTCAAAAGATGAAGGAACCTTGATGATTACTACTTCAAAAGATGAAGGAACCTTGATGATTACTACTTCAAAAGATGAAGGAACCTTGATGATTACTACTTCAAAAGATGAAGGAACCTTGACGATTACTACTTCAAGAGATGAAGGAACCTTGATGATTACTACTTCAAAAGATGAAGGAACCTTGATGATTACTACTTCAAAAGATGAAGGAACCTTGATGATTACTACTTCAAAAGATGAAGGAACCTTGATGATTACTACTTCAAAAGATGAAGGAATCTGTCGATCAGACTGCATATGTTAAGAATGCTGTTGAAATGTAATTTGTTCTGGAGAATAAATCCTTGACAAATGTTGGGGAAATAAACCCATGACTGCAGGTCTGCTAGAGAGGTTTCATCACTGCCCCCAGTATCAGATGCATGTGATATTTCCAGGAAAATTGGATTGTTCGTAACCCTTAAGCTTGACATTCGAATGCCCCAAGTGATGGTGACGGAGACTTGCCCCAGGTTAATCTACAATTGAGAGATTTTGTTGAAATCTTGACTGGACTGCCCCAGGTTAACTGAACTTTGAAAGATCTGTTGAAACCTTGACTGGACTGCCCCAGGTTAATTGGATGGTGACAGGTCATGCCCCTTTGTTGATAGGAGATTTGTCGTTGGAAGTGTCATCCTTTTTGAAGTGATTTTGTTCACTGAGAGAGTTTTCGTTCCTCCGAACATTCGCTGTAGGAGTTTCTTTGCTGTCAAACAAATAGCCACATGCAAACAATGATATTCAAGCAATGCAAAGTTTATGTCTGTCTCGAAGTTTTGAAAAATGCGTTTTTTAGCAGAAAACTTTTTATAAGACAAATTCAACACAAGATTTAGAGCAAAGCCTTACAGGAGTCAGGATACCTTTTGTAACAGTATGCTTTCGAACTAACCCATGCTTCAATTAGGACTTTTGAAGGGTTGTAACGTGGCTTGGTTCACGGTTTAAGAAACAAAGGATAAAGGCTCAAAGTATATTTGTACCCACCCACTCTTCGCGATGTTCTTCAACCCTAGACTCAGTTAATTGTGCGTCGCACTCTATTCGAGTTTGGAACGACTTTTGGGTGATAGTTTACTAATTGAATTTTGGAAGACGGCCATCATCTCCTTTTTCTTTTGCAACATTTTTTCATGTTGTTGAGGATTTGTAATGACCTCTTTCTTTTGATTTGTTATCCCTAACTTTTGCCTGACTGTTTCTGTTTTCGAGATTACAGTCAGCGGGATGCCCCAGCTTTCTTAAGCCTCCTTTATAGGTTTTGGCTCAGTGGGCTTTTTTCTTTTTTGAGAGATAATGACTGCCTATGAGATACGGAACCATCACTGTCTTTTGATTCCAAAGGAATGCTTTTCTCTTTTTGATGTCGTTCGTTGTGTTACGAACTGAGAATTTGCGGCTTCAATGCGCACCTTTTTTTGAATTAACTGAGAGACTACCCTGTCCCAGGTTTATATCAAAGGTTTTGATTTGTTTATAACAGAAAACTCCTACTTCTTTGGCTCGAAGGGGTTGACTAGGGATTATCTTCCTTATAACTCCAGTGTTTGGGAATTGAAAGAAATGCCTGTACATCATCAGCAAGGTCTGTTCAAAAGCATACTGTATGAGATTATGTCATTGTTTCGTCATCCTCCCTCTAAAGGCTTGCAGCTTTTTATCAAGAGTCAAATATCGTAAAGAAAGTAGAAAGAATAGTTCAAGTGTAATGAAAATGAGTGGATCAAATCAAGACAAACATATGCAATGCATTAATGAAACAAAGTTTGACATTAATAGATAATTGTTTGAATGACAAAGAGATTACAACTTGAAAATTCAAAGAAACAAAGACGCTCTCAATGATTTGACATAGGAGCAGTGATCACATTTGGAGTCTCCGGAGGGTCAAAACTTGATCTCCTCGGCATCGACCAAGTCTTGAATCTGGTTCCTCAAAGTCCAACAGTTGTCGGTGTGATGCCCAGGACTGTCAGAATGGTAGGCACATCTCACACTCGGGTTATACTTGGAAGAGGAAGTATCAGGATTTTGAGGAGGATCCTTTAGCGCGATTAACCTCAACCTCAGCAAATGTTATAATGCTTGAGACAAAGGCATGTTGATGTCAGTATACTGCCTTTCTTGATATCTTACCCTATGCCTCTTGCCCCGTTTTTGTTGAACAGTCATGGGATCAGAGATCAGGATTTCCCCTACATGTTGATCATGACGACTCTTTTGACCAGTCACTGCATTGGACTCTTTCTTTCCGTTGTAGGGAATTATCTGAGTATCAGAGGGAGTATCTCCTAGGATCTTCCCACTTTTGATACCAGCTTCGACCCTTTCACCGGTCAGTATTAGCTCGGTGAACCCGGCTGAGGAGCTTCCAATTAAGTGTTTGAAGAAAGGCCCTGTCAGAGTTCCCATGAAGATATCAATCATCTCTCTGTCAGTTAAAGGAGGTTGCACCCTACTATCCAGATCTCTCCACTTTTGGGCATATCCTTTGAAGCTCTCGTCAGGACCCATAGTCATGTTCTGCAATAGGACTCGAGTAGGTGCAAGATCAGCATTGTATTGATATTGTTTGTAAAAAGCCATAGCTAAATCTTCCCAGGTGTGGATGCGAGAACTCTCCAATTGATAGAACCACTCGAGTTGGGCCCCTACCAAGCTTTCTTGGAAGAAATGGATCCAAAGCCTTGGATCAGTTGTATATGGTTGAATCTTGCAGACATAAGACTTTAGATGCATCTTAGGGAAAGAGACTCCATCATACGGAGCCAAGGTAGGGACTTTGAACTTTGGAGGGATGACCAATCCAGGAACCAAACCCATGTCTCCTAAATCCAAGCCAGGTATTTGTTGAACCTCCATAGCATTGAGGCGATCCTCCAACTGTTTGTACTTGTCATCAGCGGGAGGATATTGTTCTTAGGAGTAACCAGCTTCATCAATCTCCAGATTATGGTCTTCTTCAAGACTGACCCCCTTGTCTTTGAGAAGGAGAGCTTTCAGATCCTCTTGCCCTTTAACCATAGCCAGAAGCATTTGCTGGAATTGAGAGTTTTGAGCCTGGAGATCTTTCACCGTTTGTTCCATATCCATCTTACTGAAATAAACAGTAAGAAGATAAGAAAACCTGCATGGGATAAACCTGTTATGCAATGATATGTATGATATATGTATGCAATGTTTTCAAGGATCTCTTGGGGTAAACACAAGAGAATGTTAGAGGTTGAACTTTGATCTTTGATTGGAGAACTTTGCACCGGTGGATGTCTTTCCACGAGAATCAAGCTCACCATGTCAAGTGGGTCATAGCCCCTGATTCAAGTTGTTGCACTTGATCTTGGATGGAATTTGTTAGAGGAGAAACCTCTTGCCCCTTGGTAGACGTCTGGTTCAACGTGACCCTGCATCAAAAGAACCCTCGAGATCCTTGAAATGGTTATTGAAAATGCTATGGTATGATGTTATGATGTTATGTACATGTATGAAAAAGCAAGTGAGTGTATATACAGACAATCATATTCACACAAAGCAAACAAGTCCTTAGGTTTAGGCTTGCACGGGGTTTATAGGTAAGTACCCTCTTGAAGTTAGTTGGCTCATCCTGTCCTAGAAACCGGGTTCTAAGGAGCTCAATATCACTGGACTGTTTTCTGTGTTCATTGTTTTGGTTTAGCCACTTAACTGGAGACCAAAATATTCCAAGATAACAACCCTCAATGAGTGTAGTATCGAGTATCTACCAACTTCGAACTGCACCAAAGTCGGTCATCTCACTACCCCTAAAAAGGCTAAGATGGTCAATTAAGGTTCTAAGAGTTCGTTAGTGCTTCACGACATCACTCCGCGGCCCCGTACTCTCCTTGATTGAACTCAAGGGTTACCGGTACTCACAAATATGTCGCACTAACATAGCTTACTGCTTCAACCATGTCAGTGTACCCCACACAGTTCCCTCACAGTTTTATTGCTATTTACCTAAGAAGGTGCCCCAAATCCGGGTGTAGGATTTACAACAAACCCAAACAAGGACCCAAAAAGTAAAGCAATCAAGGCAATCAAAGCAATAATGTAAAGGTGATCTAAACCCTAAGTTAACCCCACTTTTTAAATTCTCCCCAGCAGAGTCGCCAGTTCTGTGATACGGTGGGAGAACTGACTTGAGGTTTTGTGTTTGTATTCGCACTTGTTCGGTTTAGCAAGAGTCGCCACCGACTTTTTATTTTATCCTAAAGGAAAGGTTAAAAAGCACAGGAAAAACCTTTTGAGATGTTTCGTGGGTTCGGGGGGTAGATTATAGAAAGGGAAGGTATTAGCACCCTTTCTATCCATGGTTATCCATGGGCTCTTAGTTACTTGTTTTAGATCACTTGCCTTGATTTTCAATTGCTTGAAATGGTGGTGTGTGTGTGCGTTTGAAAATGTTTTGAAAAAGATGCCTTGTCTAGGCAACCGTTGTAACAATTCTTTACTCGAATGTTTTACAAAGGTGTGTGTCTTTTCGAAAAGATGTTTCAAATGTTTTTGGAAATTGTTTTGAAAGTTGTGTTTGTGAAGTGGGTTTTGAAAAGTAGGCAAGTGTGTTTTGCAAGTTTGATCAAGTAACTAAGAGTTGTCTACCCCTAAATTTACTCAAAGATTTTTCTCATGTTTTAACCCTTTTAACAGTTTTGTTCCACCATTGTATTTGGTGGACAATCTTGTGTTAGGATGTTAACGGGACAGGCGCGGGTCATCGTTTTAGACCATGAATGCAATGGTGCCAAGTGTCTTTGGCAATTTTGCTTGAAGGGACTATGATCATTTTAGGCAACTTTCGAAAGCGTCATCGAGGGACTATGATCATTTGAATTGTTTTGTTTTGCCAAAGACACTCAACTTGCAAGCATGGCCCATTTTGGAAGGCAACAAGCGGGATTACCCTAGGGGTGCAAGTGTGAAAGGTGTATTGATTGTCATGCATTTATCTTGTATTTAGGTTATCTAACGATTGATTTTGAATTTTCGCATACAAACCCTAATTACTATACAGTATATAGAAAGCGATAAATTGTGGGAATTTAAAGTCTAAACTATTACAAATAAGTATCCGGGAATGGGGTTACAAATATTTACAAATGGGGATGAGACTTAATAGGAGAGTAGTGTCCAAATATATTTACAACCAAATCGAATCAATCGCAATGTAAAATGTAGCAATGTACAAGAATAAAAGATAAGCAAATGTATTGGTGTAAGTGTACGTGATTTATTTACAAGGGATGCAAGATGTTAACTTAATGCAAAATTAAGTATTTTGTTTATTTCTTTTTGTGTTTTTGTTAATTATGTACAAAACAAAAGTTTCCAAGAAAAGCAAAATGTTTTAAGTTTAAAGAAAATTATTATTTGTATTTTAGTTTCTATACAAGATTTCAATGAAATAAAAAAAGTTTCTAAAAGAGAAAATTGTTCAACTTAAAAATGTATTTTTTTATGTATTTTATTGTTTTTATGTTTTAAAAAGATTTATTAAAAGGAATTTTAAGACAAAAGATCTATTAACCTAATTAAATTCTAATATTTATGTATTTTTCAAATGTAATAAAATAAAAGAAATAATTAAAAAAATTTGTGTAAAAATGTGTCATTTTTATTTTAGTAAAAATATCAATTTAAACTATGTATAAAAATGGTAAAAAAGGGATATTGGTTTTTAAAGAAAATTAAATGGGCCTTTAAGAGGATGCTTGGCCCAAACAAATAATCAGAATAATAAAAAAGGGGGGGGGGGGGGGGGGGCATTGCAGATTTTAATGGGCTTAGGCGTGTAAATGGTGAACCGGCCCAATGCTTGACACAACATTTTGCTTTAGGGTTTTAATTGTTTTGTTTCATTTGCCTCATTCAGAGCTAGGGTTACACTTGAGCGGCGCCGTTCCTCATTGTCTTCTTCATCGTTCTTCGTTCTCATGCCAAGCTACTGACGTCCTCTCCAGCCCCGTTGCCAGGCGCCATCATCCCTCCTTCTCCCTCCATGGATTGCTCAAGCAGTGACAAGCAAAGGTAATAACTTCCCTCTTTTATGCCTTAACGCATTTTTAAGGTTTTAAGCTTTTGCATTTATCTTTGTGTGTTATTGATTATTTGTGTTTTTGTTCATGTCAGATGTGAAAAGAAGGAGTAGAAATACTACCTTTGGAGGGTTCGTCGCTTGGAGAGGAGGAGAGAGCTGGAGGCGCTTTAGGCGGCAAGGTGGAGGGAGGACAACACTGATGAGCTTGCTTGGAAATCCGGTACCTTTGTATTTCTCTTTTTTTATGGTTTTGTGATGATAACTGAAAACCTTTGCCTAGTTCTCTCTTCTGCTTATTTGCTTCTGGTTTGTATTACAGTGAGCTTGTGTTTTTTTCTATGTGTTGGTTCTGCCTCCTCTTTTCTTGTTCTGATATGTTTGTCTTATATATTTTTCTTTTCAAGCCTCAAGCCTGCTGTAAGCCTTTCTCTCCTCTCTCTTTCTCTTCTCTCTCCATAGATAAAAAGCATATAATATTGCTTAAATCTGTACTTGCTCTGAAAAAGTAACTGGCCTTGAAAATGATGTAACTTGAAATGTTTGCTTGCATTGTTGGTTCTGCTCTGCATATCTTCTTTCTTCAGATTTTCTGCATTTGTGTACTTTTTGATATTCTTTTGACAGCCCTTGGACAGTTTTAGTTGACACTGGACTTAGTTTGTGACTTGTTTGGCATGTTCACTTTACATTTTATGCAGTTTGGATTGCTATTTAGTTTGAAAACTTTGGTTGACAATTTGGAATTATGGACTATGCAGCTTTATGCACTTTTCAATTGATTTGCCTCTTTTGGTTGAAAATTTGAAACTAGGCAGCCTGTGTGACAATTTTGAATTTGTGCAATTGTAGCTTTGTGCATTTCCTATTTTTTGCAAGCATATTTCTATCCCTCTTTGTGAACCAAGAGTAATCTTGTGATTTGCAGAGAGGGCAAACAAACTGATTCGGGCCAGTTACTTTTAATGATTAGTCTCAAATTAACTGTCTGCTTTTGATTTATTTCATTTGCTTTTGACTTCTTTTCTTTTCTTTGTTTTTGCAGATGAAAATTAATTTAGCAATGGAGCATCAGATAGAGGATGAAGATTTAGGATAATTAGGATAACTTTATTTCAATTTTAATCATTTGTAATAATATTAATGTAAATAGCTGTAAATAAATTTACAGTATTCAAATAATATCTGTAACAAACAATTCAAAATGAATAAACATCCTTCTTTGTCAGTTAATTCCTTTTTTCAATTCACTGTTTATTTAATTATTCAAGTTTCTTAAATTAAAATAAATGGAAGTAAATCCCAACTATTCTAACTTAGAATAAATAAATAATTAATAAACACTGTGGTATTGCCATTTAGCATGAATCAATAATAAACCCGACGCTCCAATTAAACAATGCACAGTTAATCAAACCAACATCCACATGCTTATCTCTTTACTGATTAAATCAGACACTAAAAATTCTTAATTCAAGTACCTCAGCTTTTATCCCAGATGTTTAGACAAAAATTATGAACAAATGTCAAAACAGTGTAACAACCAATTAAAACACTATGGATTCAAACTCTTCCGAAACTGCACGCGCAAAACCCTGATTCTTGATTCAATGTCAAAGAAGCGCCTGCCTGATCAAACTTTGAGCCAAACTCAAACAAATCCTAGCAATCTGCTTGAACTGTTCCAGAGCCATGAAAACCCTAATTTTGTCTGACTGGTGAGAAAAATTCTGTTTGACTGATTCTTGAGCCAATCTTGAAAAATCAGGAAAAGCCCGGAGCTGTGATTTCTTGTGGAAAAATAGGAGGGCAAATTTTGGGGTACAACAGTTTCCCCTGTTCAATCTTCTTGAACCTGAAGAGTTAGATTGGCAAGTTTGCCTTTCGCGACTCGAGGGTAAAAGGAGATTGGACACTAGAGTGCCCAAAAAATTTGCACTCAGTGATGTGATGGTAGAGGGAATGGGCTTAAAGATGCCATTTGGTGATGGGCTTAGAGATGCCATCTAGGAATATGTTAGAATCTTGTCGGGGGATGGGCTTAGAGATGCCATCTGGAAATTGCTGGTAGGAGGATGGGCTTAGAGATGCCATCTGGAAATATTTGTTGAACTGTATGTCGTTGGTGAGTGGACGAATATCAGAAAGGTATCCATGTTTTGGAACATCTCTGAACTGGGGGTCTGAACAAGCGATAGATTGACATCCATGTTTGGAGAATCCGTAAATTATTTTCAGAAGTTGAAATTGAATAAGCAATAGAGCAGCATCCGTTGTTGGGAAGCGTCCGTAAACTGTTTTCAAAAGTTGAGAAGAATCTGAACAAGCGATAGGTTAACATCCGTTACTGGAGAACCCGTGAACTGTTTTCAGAAGTCTTGAAGATGAATAAGCAATAGAGAAGCATCCGTTGTTGGGAAGCGTCCGTAAACTGTTTTCAAAAGTTGAGAAGTGGAGAACGAACCAGTGTAGGGTTTCCTGATGATGAGTCTGTGTAAAACTGCATCTGGATGAATCTGGAATAAGTATCAGAATGTCGCCATGTCTGGGTCACATCTGAACTATCTCTGGGTGAATCTGGAATAAGTATCATAATGTCGCCATGTCTGGGTCATATCTGAACTATTTCTAGAAAGAATCTTGGAAGATGATGATCTTTGTCTGTCGACTGATCTTTCCTGAAAAGGTAAAGAGTTAGTTGTATGCAATGTTATGATGCATCATGCAATATATGTTATATCAATGTTTATGATATGCATGTGATGAATGCGCATGTAAGCTGATGAGCTGTCTTGCTGAGGATAGATAAATCCTGGATGGCAGGAGATAAAAGAATCTTGACTACTGTCGGGGAAAGTGAATCCTTGACTGCTGCAGGGGAGGGCAAGAATCTTTTGATCGTTGAAGATGAGAAGTCCTGGGACCGCTGTTGGGGAATCAGGTGCTTGGGTTGTATGCCAATCTACTGGGGATTCCTGTCTTGAGGAAATCTTCACTGGAGAATATTCGAATATTCTGTGAGGAACTGAGAATGAGAGTCTCCATTCTGCTTGGGGATTGATAGTTGGAAGTTTTAGCTTCGCTGGGGATTGCAAGAATCTTTCGATTGCTGCAGGTATTGATCTGGAATAAGTATCGGAGTGTTGCCATCTCTGGGTCACATCGGAACTATCTTGATCTTGATTTTGTTAAGGGTCAGAAATTAGGAGTATACCAATCTTCTGAGATGATGAGAATCTTCATGTTGTTAACGGTCAGAAACTGGGAGTATACCAATCTTCTGAGGTTTTAAGGATGAGAGTCTTCATTCTTGAGAGAAACAGATTTTTCAGTTGTCTGTTATCTTGTTGGTGGTTGTAACTTCCAGCAGGTGATGATGGAAAATCTTTGATTACTACTCCAAAAGATGAAGGAACCTTGACGATTACTACTTCAAAAGATGAAGGAACCTTGACGATTACTACTTCAAAAGATGAAGGAACCTTGACGATTACTACTTCAAAAGATGAAGGAACCTTGATGATTACTACTTCAAAAGATGAAGGAACCTTGATGATTACTACTTCAAAAGATGAAGGAACCTTGATGATTACTACTTCAAAAGATGAAGGAACCTTGATGATTACTACTTCAAAAGATGAAGGAACCTTGATGATTACTACTTCAAAAGATGAAGGAACCTTGATGATTACTACTTCAAAAGATGAAGGAACCTTGATGATTACTACTTCAAAAGATGAAGGAACCTTGACGATTACTACTTCAAGAGATGAAGGAACCTTGATGATTACTACTTCAAAAGATGAAGGAACCTTGATGATTACTACTTCAAAAGATGAAGGAACCTTGATGATTACTACTTCAAAAGATGAAGGAACCTTGATGATTACTACTTCAAAAGATGAAGGAATCTGTCGATCAGACTGCATATGTTAAGAATGCTGTTGAAATGTAATTTGTTCTGGAGAATAAATCCTTGACAAATGTTGGGGAAATAAACCCATGACTGCAGGTCTGCTAGAGAGGTTTCATCACTGCCCCCAGTATCAGATGCATGTGATATTGCCAGGAAACTTGGATTGTTCGTAACCCTTGAGCTTGACATTCGAATGCCCCAAGTGATAGTGACGGAGACTTGCCCCAGGTTAATCTGCAATTGAGAGATTTTGTTGAAATCTTGACTGGACTGCCCCAGGTTAACTGAACTTTGAAAGATCTGTTGAAACCTTGACTGGACTTCCCCAGGTTAATTGGATGGTGACAGGTCATGCCCCTTTGTTGATAGGAGATTTGTCGTTGGAAGTGTCATCCTTTTTGAAGTGATTTTGTTCACTGAGAGAGTTTTCGTTCCTCCGAACATTCGCTGTAGGAGTTTCTTTGCTGTCAAACAAATAGCCACATGCAAACAATGATATTCAAGCAATGCAAAGTTTATGTCTGTCTCGAAGTTTTGAAAAATGTGTTTTTTAGCAGAAAACTTTTTATAAGACAAATTCAACACAAGATTTAGAGCAAAGCCTTACAGGAGTCAGGATACCTTTTGTAACAGTATGCTTTCGAACTAACCCATGCTTCAATTAGGACTTTTGAAGGGTTGTAACGTGGCTTGGTTCACGGTTTAAGAAACAAAGGATAAAGGCTCAAAGTATATTTGTACCCACCCACTCTTCGCGATGTTCTTCAACCCTAGACTCAGTTAATTGTGCGTCGCACTCTATTCGAGTTTGGAACGACTTTTGGGTGATAGTTTACTAATTGAATTTTGGAAGACGGCCATCATCTCCTTTTTCTTTTGCAACATTTTTTCATGTTGTTGAGGATTTGTAATGACCTCTTTCTTTTGATTTGTTATCCCTAACTTTTGCCTGACTGTTTCTGTTTTCGAGATTACAGTCAGCGGGATGCCCCAGCTTTCTTAAGCCTCCTTTATAGGTTTTGGCTCAGTGGGCTTTTTCTTTTTTGAGAGATAATGACTGCCTATGAGATACGGAACCATCACCGTCTTTTGATTCCAAAGGAATGCTTTTCTCTTTTTGATGTCGTTCGTTGTGTTACGAACTGAGAGTTTGCGGTTTCAATGCGCACCTTTTTTTGAATTAACTGAGAGACTACCCTGCCCCAGGTTTATATCAAAGGTTTTGATTTGTTTAGAACAGAAAACTCCTACTTCTTTGGCTCGAAGGGGTTGACTAGGGATTATCTTCCTTATAACTCCAGTGTTTGGGAATTGAAAGAAATGCCTGTACATCATCAGCAAGGTCTGTTCAAAAGCATATTGTATGAGATTATGTCATTGTTTCGTCATCATCCCTCTAAAGGCTTGCAACTTTTTATCAAGAGTCAAATATCGTAAAGAAAGTAGAAAGCATAGTTCAAGTGTAATGAAAATGAGTGTATCAAATCAAGACAAACATATGCAATGCATTAATGAAACAAAGTTTGACATTAATAGATAATTGTTTGAATGACAAAGAGATTACAACTTGAAAATTCAAAGAAACAAAGACGCTCTCAATGATTTGACATAGGAGCAGTGATCACATTTGGAGTCTCCGGAGGGTCAAAACTTGATCTCCTCGGCATCGATCAAGTCTTGAATCTGGTTCCTCAAAGTCCAACAGCTGTCGGTGTCATGCCCAGGACTGTCAGAATGGTAGGCACATCTCACACTCGGGTTATACTTGGAAGAGGAAGTATCAGGATTTTGAGGAGGATCCTTTAGCGCGATTAACCTCAACCTCAACAAATGTTGTAATGCTTGAGACAAAGGCATGTTGATGTCAGTATACTGCCTTTCTTGATATCTTACCCTACGCCTCTTGCCCCGTTTTTGTTGAAAAGTCATGGGATCAGAGATCAGGATTGCCCCTACATGTTGATCATGACGAATCTTTTGACCAGTCACTGCATTGGACTCTTTCTTTCCGTTGTAGGGAATTATCTGAGTATCAGAGGGAGTATCTCCTTGGATCTTCCCACTTTTGATACCAGCTTCGACCCTTTCACCGGTCAGTATTAGCTCGGTGAACCCGGCTGAGGAGCTTCCAATTAAGTGTTTGAAGAAAGGCCCTGTCAGAGTTCCCATGAAGATATCAATCATCTCTCTGTCAGTTAAAGGAGGTTGCACCCTACTAGCCAGATCTCTCCACTTTTGGGCATATCCTTTGAAGCTCTCGTCAGGACCCATAGTCATGTTCTGCAATTGGACTCGAGTAGGTGCAAGATCAGCATTGTATTGATACTGTTTGTAAAAAGCCATAGCTAAATCTTCCAAGGTGTGGATGCAAGAACTCTCCAATTGATAGAACCACTCGAGTTGGGCCCCTACCAAGCTTTCTTGGAAGAAATGGATCCAAAGCCTTGGATCAGTTGTATATGGTTGAATCTTGCAGACATAAGACTTTAGATGCATCTTAGGGAAAGAGACTCCATCATACGGAGCCAAGGTAGGGACTTTGAACTTTGGAGGGATGACCAATCCAGGAACCAAACCCATGTCTCCTAAATCCAAGCCAGGTATTTGTTGAACCTCCATAGCATTGAGGCGATCCTCCAACTGTTTGTACTTGTCATCAGCGGGAGGATATTGTTCTTAGGAGTAACCAGCTTCATCAATCTCCAGATTATGGTCTTCTTTAAGACTGACCCCCTTGTCTTTGAGAAGGAGAGATTTCAGATCCTCTTGCCTTTTAACCATAGCCAGAAGCATTTGCTGGAATTGAGAGTTTTGAGCCTGGAGATCTTTCACCGTTTGTTCCATATCCATCTTACTGAAATAAACAGTAAGAAGATAAGAAAACCTGCATGGGAGAAACCTGTTATGCAATGATATGTATGATATATGTATGCAATATTTTCAAGGATCTCTTGGGGTAAACACAAGAGTATGTTAGAGGTTGAACTTTGATCTTTGATTGGAGAACTTTGCACCGGTGGATGTCTTTCCACGAGAATCAAGCTCACCATGTCAAGTGGGTCATAGCCCCTGATTCAAGTTGTTGCACTTGATCTTGGATGGCATTTGTTAGAGGAGAAACCTCTTGCCCCTTGGTAGACGTCTGGTTCAACGTGACCCTGCATCAAAAGAACCCTCGAGATCCTTGAAATGGTTATTGAAAATGCTATGGTATGATGTTATGATGTTATGTACATGTATGAAAAAGCAAGTGAGTGTATAAACAGACAATCATATTCACACAAAGCAAACAAGTCCTTAGGTTTAGGCTTGCACGGGGTTTATAGGTAAGTACCCTCTTGAAGTTAGTTGGCTCATCCTGTCCTAGAAACCGGGTTCTAAGGAGCTCAATATCACTGGACTGTTTTCTGTGTTCATTGTTTTGGTTTAGCCACTTAACTGGAGACCAAAATATTCCAAGATAATAACCCTCAATGAGTGTAGTATCGAGTATCTACCAACTTCGGACTGCACCAAAGTCGGTCATCTCACTACCCCTAAAAAGGCTAAGATGGTCAATTAAGGTTCTAAGAGTTCGTTAGTGCTTCACGACATCACTCCGCGGCCCCGTACTTTCCTTGATTGAACTCAAGGGTTACCGGTACTCACAAATATGTCGCACTAACATAGCTTACTGCTTCAACCATGTCGGTATACCCCACACAGTTCCCTCACAGTTTTATTGCTATTTACCTAAGAAGGTGCCCCAAATTCGGGTGTAGGATTTACAACAAACCCAAACAAGGACCCAAAAAGTAAAGCAATCAAGGCAATCAAAGCAAGAATGTAAAGGTGATCTAAACCCTAAGTTAACCCCACTTTTTAAATTCTCCCCAGCAGAGTCGCCAGTTCTGTGATACGGTGGGAGAACTGACTTGAGGTTTTGTGTTTGTATTCGCACTTGTTCGGTTTAGCAAGAGTCGCCACCGACTTTTTATTTTATCCTAAAGGAAAGGTTAAAAAGCACAGGAAAAACCTTTTGAGATGTTTCGTGGGTTCGGGGGGTATATTATAGAAAGGGAAGGTATTAGCACCCTTTCTATCCATGGTTATCCATGGGCTCTTAGTTACTTGTTTTAGATCACTTGCCTTGATTTTCAATTGCTTGAAATGGTGGTGTGTGTGTGTGTTTGAAAATGTTTTGAAAAAGATGCCTTGTCTAGGCAACCGTTGTAACAATTCTTTACTCGAATGTTTTACAAAGGTGTGTGTCTTTTCGAAAAGATGTTTCAAATGTTTTTGGAAATTGTTTTGAAAGTTGTGTTTGTGAAGTGGGTTTTGAAAAGTAGGCAAGTGTGTTTTGCAAGTTTGATCAAGTAACTAAGAGTTGTCTACCCCTAAATTTACTCAAAGATTTTTCTCATGTTTTAACCCTTTTAACAGTTTTGTTCCACCATTGTATTTGGTGGACAATCTTGTGTTAGGATGTTAACGGGACAGGCGCGGGTCATCGTTTTAGACCATGAATGCAATGGTGCCAAGTGTCTTTGGCAATTTTGCTTGAAGGGACTATGATCATTTTAGGAAACTTTCGAAAGCGTCATCGAGGGACTATGATCATTTGAATTGTTTTGTTTTTCCAAAGACACTCAACTTGCAAGCATGGCCCATTTTGGAAGGCAACAAGCGGGATTACCCTAGGGGTGCAAGTGTGAAAGGTGTATTGATTGTCATGCATTTATCTTGTATTTAG
Source organism: Vicia faba (assembly GCA_948472305.1). Classification (NCBI taxonomy): domain Eukaryota; kingdom Viridiplantae; phylum Streptophyta; class Magnoliopsida; order Fabales; family Fabaceae; genus Vicia; species Vicia faba. The sequence continues at coordinate 1,631,054,115 of OX451739.1, read as the reverse complement.
GTTATCTAACGATTGATTTTTAATTTTCGCATACAAACCCTAATTACTATACAGTATATAGAAAGCGATAAATTATGGGAATTTAAAGTCTAAACTATTACAAATAAGTATCCGGGAATGGGGGTACAAATATTTACAAATGGGGATGAGACTTAATAGGAGAGTAGTGTCCAAATATATTTACAACCAAATCGAATCAATCGCAATGTAAAATGTAGCAATGTACAAGAATAAAAGATAAGCAAATGTATTGGTGTAAGTGTACGTGATTTATTTACAAGGGATGCAAGATGTTAACTTAATGCAAAATTAAGTATTTTGTTTATTTCTTTTTGTGTTTTTGTTAATTATGTACAAAACAAAAGTTTCAAAGAAAAGCAAAATGTTTTAAGTTTAAAGAAAATTATTATTTGTATTTTAGTTTCTATACAAGATTTCAATGAAATAAAAAAAGTTTCTAAAAGAGAAAATTGTTCAACTTAAAAATGTATTTTTTATGTATTTTATTGTTTTTATGTTTTAAAAAGATTTATTAAAAGGAATTTTAAGACAAAAGATCTATTAACCTAATTAAATTCTAATATTTATGTATTTTTCAAATGTAATAAAATAAAAGAAATAATTAAAAAAATTTGTGTAAAAATGTGTCATTTTTATTTTAGTAAAAATATCAATTTAAACTATGTATAAAAATGGTAAAAAAGGGATATTGGTTTTTAAAGAAAATTAAATGGGCCTTTAAGAGGATGCTTGGCCCAAACAAATAATCAGAATAATAAAAGGGGGGGGGGGGGGGGGGGGGGGCATTCCAGATTTTAATGGGCTTAGGCGTGTAAATGGTGAACCGGCCCAATGCTTGACACAACATTTTGCTTTAGGGTTTTAATTGTTTTGTTTCATTTGCCTCATTCAGAGCTAGGGTTACACTTGAGCGACGCCGTTCCTCATTGTCTTCTTCATCGTTCTTCGTTCTCATGCCAAGCTACTAACGTCCTCTCCGTCCCCGTTGCCAGGCGCCATCATCCCTCCTTCTCCCTCCATGGATTGCTCAAGCAGTGACAAGCAAAGGTAATAACTTCCCTCGTTTATGCCTTAACGCATTTTTAAGGTTTTAAGCTTTTGCATTTATCTTTGTGTGTTATTGATTATTTATGTTTTTGTTCATGTGAGATGTGAAAAGAAGGAGTAGAAATACTACCTTTGGAGGGTTCGTCGCTTGGAGAGGAGGAGAGAGCTGGAGGTGCTTTAGGCGGCAAGGTGGAGGGAGGACAACACTGATGAGCTTGCTTGGAAATCCGGTACCTTTGTATTTCGCTTTTTTTTATGGTTTTGTGATGATAACTGAAAACCTTTTCCTAGTTCTCTCTTCTGCTTATTTGCTTCTGGTTTATATTACAGTGAGCTTGTGTTTTTTTCTATGTGTTGGTTCTGCCTCCTCTTTTCTTGTTCTGATATGTTTGTCTTATATCTTTTTCTTTTCAAGCCTCAAGCCTGCTGTAAGCCTTTCTCTCCTCTCTCTTTCTCTTCTCTCTCCATAGATAAAAAGCATATAATATTGCTTAAATCTGTACTTGCTCTGAAAAAGTAACTGGCCTTGAAAATGATGTAACTTGAAATGTTTGCTTGCATTGTTGGTTCTGCTCTGCATATCTTCTTTCTTCAAATTTTCTGCATTTGTGTACTTTTTGATATTCTTTTGACAGCCCTTGGACAGTTTTAGTTGACATTGGACTTAGTTTGTGACTTGTTTGGCATGTTCACTTTGCATTTTATGCAGTTTGGATTGCTATTTAGTTTGAAAACTTTGGTTGACAATTTGGAATTATGGACTATGCAGCTTTATGCACTTTTCAATTGATTTGTCTCTTTTGGTTGAAAATTTGAAACTAGGCAGCCTGTGTGACAATTTTGAATTTGTGAAATTGTAGCTTTGTGCATTTCCTATTTTTTGCAAGCATATTTTTATCCCTCTTTGTGAACCAAGAGTAATCTTGTGATTTGCAGAGAGGGCAAACAAACTGATTCGGGCCAGTTACTTTTAATGATTACTCAAATTAACTGTCTGCTTTTGATTTATTTCATTTGCTTTTGACTTCTTTTCTTTTCTTTGTTTTTGCAGATGAAAATTAATTGAGCAATGGAGCATCAGATAGAGGATGAAGATTTAGGATAATTAGGATAGCTTTATTTCAATTTTAATCATTTGTAATAATATTAATGTAAATAGCTCTAAATAAATTTACATTATTCAAATAATATTTGTAACAAACAATTCAAAATGAATAAACATCCTTCTTTGTCAGTTAATTCCTTTTTTCGATTCACTGTTTATTTAATTATTCAAGTTTCTTAAATTAAAATAAATGGAAGTAAATCCCAACTATTCTAACTTAGAATAAATAAATAATTAATAAACACTGTGGTATTGCCATTTAGCATGAATCAATAATAAACCCGGCGCTCCAATTAAACAATGCACAGTTAATCAAACCAACATCCACATGCTTATCTCTTTACTGATTAAATCAGACACTGCAAATTCTTAATTCAAGTACCTCAGCTTTTATCCCAGATGTTTAGACAGAAATTATGAACAAATGTCAAAACAGTGTAACAACTAATTAAAACACTGTGGATTCAAACTCTTCTGAAACTGCACGCGCAAAACCCTGATTCTTGATTCAATGTCAAAGAAGTGCCTGCCTGATCAAACTTTGAGCCAAACTCAAACAAACCCTAACAATCTGCTTGAACTGTTCCAGAGCCATGAAAACCCTAATTTTGTCTGACTGGTGAGAAAAAATTTGTTTGACTGATTCTTGAGCCAATCTTGAAAAATCAGGAAAAGCCCGAAGCTGTGATTTCTTGTGGAAAAATAGGAGGGCAAATTTTGGGGTACAAATTATATCATGCATCATATTGCACATATTTCTTGCATTTGTTATGCATATCTAGGTGTCTTACCCAACTTCTTTACTTCACTCAGCAAGCTGACTCATCACTACAACACTCGGGCTAATTTCAAAAAGAAGATGGACAATTTAGAACAGGAGAATCGCGAGCTGAGAGAAGAAGTTTCTGCTTTGAAGGCTAGCTTGGCCAACTTGACTACTCTGATGGAAGCTCTGGTGGTTGCTCAGAATCAGCCACCGAGTGTTCGACCTCAACCAACAAGGGCAAATGCTGAAGTTCCTACTGTTCCTATATCCGCTACTCCGGCTGTTATTCAAAACCGTATGCCTTAGGGTTATCCATGGGGAATTCCATAGAATTTTGCACCTTAAGGTTTCAATCTTGGCCCTCAATATGCTCCAGTGGTTCAAAATGTTGTTACTCCTGCACCTCCTATGGTGCTTACTGTTCCTGCTGCACCTCCTTCGGTGAATTTGGTTCCGTTTGTTAATGAAGATATGTGTCGTCCTTTCCCTCCTCCGAGTGAAGACTTGAGTCTTTATGACAGAATGGATGATTTCCAAGAACAGTTTGATAAAATGCAAAGAGAGATGAAGGCTCTTAGGGGAAAAGAGCTATTTGGGAAGAATGTGAATGAGCTGTGTTTGGTCCCGAATGTTAAAGTTCCTGCTAAGTTCAAGGTCCCGGAATTTGAGAAGTACAAGGGCAACACTTGCCCTCGTTCTCATTTGGTGATGTATGCAAGAAGAATGTCTACCCACATCGATGATCAGCGCCTGCTGGTTCACTTTTTCCAGGATAGTCTGACCGGCGCAGCGTTGAAATGGTACATGAGTTTAGACAGCGCCAACATCCATACTTTTAATGATTTGGGAGAAGCATTCATTAAACAATACAAGTACAATGTGGACATGGCGCCTGACCGTGACCAACTTAGGGCCATGGTTTAGAAAGACAGAGAATCATTCAAAGAGTATGCACAGAGATGGCGCGAAGTGGCTGCACAAGTGATTCCTCCCATGGAGGAGAAAGAAATGACTAAGATTTTTCTGAAGACGCTAGGCGCTTTCTACTACGAAAGAATGGTAGCAAGTGCCCCAAGTGATTTTACAGAGATGGTAGGAATGGGTGTCCGCCTAGAAGAGGCAATAAGAGAAGGCCGTTTGACAAAGGGTGAAGGACCCGGAGGGGTGAAAAAGCCAGCTTATGGGTTTACAAAGAAGAAAGAGGGGGATACAAATGTTGTTATGCAAGAGAGAAGGGTAAATGCTCCTAGAAAGAATTATCAGCGTCATCAGCAAGTCGCCTCAGTTACTCCTGTTATGAATGCCGCTCCGACTACCGTTGCTTATTAGAGACCGTCCTAGCAGGGCAATCAAGGGTATAATCAGAGAAGGGAGAACTATGATCCTATTCCCATGAGCTATGCAGAGCTACTACCAGCATTGATTCATAAGAAGTTGGTCCATATATGACCACCTCCCGCCATACCATCACCATTGCCTTGGTATTACAAAGCAGACCAGACGTTTGCCTTTCATCAGGGAGCACCAGGGCATAGTGTTGAAAATTGTTATCCTTTGAGGACTGAAGTACAAAGGTTGGTGAAGTATGGAATTCTATCTTTCAAAGACGTGGGACCTAATGTGAAAGACAGTCATCTACCCAAGCACGGGGGAGTGAATGCTGTAAATATGGTGGCCGGTTGTCCAGGAGACTTTCGAATTTTTGACATTAATCTGGTTAGAGGAGATTTGGTGAAGATGCATGCAGACCTATGTGAATTCAGTTATTATACGCATGACCATGCCGGTTGTGCTATTTGCAGTACAAATATACAGGGTTGCGAGAAGATAATGGATGATTTACAAGAGATGATGGATGAAGGTTTAATCTATATAATCAGGCCTAGGGCGGAGTATGAAGAGGAAGTGAATATGGTTTCTAGATGTCCGGGTGAATTCAGAATTTTTGATGTGGATCATTTGAATGAGGATCTCGTGTAGTTGCATGCTACCTTCTGCCGTACTGCTGGTCAGGTGGAACACCAATATGGGTCTTGCATAGTTTGTTGTCGAAACCCCCGAGGATGTTCTGTTGTGAGGGAAGGTGTTCAGTTGCTGTTAGACAATGGAACTATCAAGATCACAGGTCAGAGAGATGATTATCACGAGATTGATATGGTTGAAGTTTGTTTGATGGAAGAAGAGTCAGAGGAAGAGTATGCCTCCGCAGATGAGTATTTCTCTTCAGACGAAGATTTATTTGCCGGAAATGACTTTTTGATGGCTGATTGTGTTGAGGAAGGGGTAAACGTCATTGTACCTTGTTTTGGTGCACCCACTCATCTTGAGGTGGAGTACCATAGAAAACCAGCTGTTACCCCATTGGTAATTAGTCTGCCAGGTCCTGTTCCCTATAAATCAGACAAGGTTGTGCCTTACAAATACAACGCTACAATCTTAGAAGACGGGGTAGAGATTCCCATCCTTCCAATGCCAGATGTTGGAAACATAGCTGATAATAGCAGGGTGACCTGTAGCGGTCGTGTGTTTGCGCCGGTTATTCGAAGAGATGTTGTTGCTTGAAAGAAAATTGCTGAGAATAATGAGCCTAAGAAGGCTACAGGAGAGACTAGTGGAGCTACATTAGAGAAAGAAGTGGATGATATTTTGAAGATAATTAAGATGAGCGACTACAAAATTGTAGATCAGCTATTGCAGACTCCTTCAAAGATATCCATCCTAGCTTTATTGATGAATTCCTCCGCTCATAGAGAATCACTGATGAGAGTACTAGACCAAGCTTTTGTGGAGAATGACATGCCATTAGATCAATTCAGAAGCGTAATTGGAAACATTACATCATGTAACTATTTGAGTTTCTGCGATGATGAGTTACCAGATTAAGGGAGGAATCACAACCTGGCCCTCCACATATCTATGAACTGCAAGAATGATTCACTGTCCAATGTGCTAATTGATAACGGATCCGCGCTGAATGTTATACAGAGGAGTACCCTCATGAAGTTAAAGTATCAAGGAGCACCTATGCGCCCGAGTGGCATCATTATGAAGGCTTTTGATGGGTCGAGGAAATTTGTCATCGGTAAAATGGACTTGCCCATCCATATAGGACCACATTTGTTCTTGATAACCTTCCAGGTCATGGACATTATTCCCGCATATAGTTGTTTGCTAGGACGACCATGGATACACGAAGCAGGGGCTGTCACTTCAACTCTGCATCAGAAGTTAAAGTTTGTGCGCAAAGGGAAGGTGGTGATCATAAATGGGGAGCAGGCGTTGTTGATATCCCATTTATCCTTTTTCAGTATTGTAGAAGCGGATGAGGCTGCTGTTGGAACCCAGTTCCAAGCCCTATCTATTGATAACATAAGAAGGAATGAGAATTCTGTGGTTTCGCTGAAGGACGCGCAACAGGTTGTGCGCAATGGTCATAATGCAGTTTGGGGACAACTTGTGGACCCACCCGTGAACAAAAACAGATTTGGTTTGGGTTTCTCTTTGAAGAATGGAAAAGGAAAAAGTTTGAAGTCAAAGTCTTTTGTGAATAGTTATCATGATGTTTTCCACAGCGGAGGCTACCTCCATCCAATTGGTTCTGGAATTAATGATGTTGAAGAGGATGAAGCAGAGCAGGAAGTACCGAATTATGTGACGCATGGAGTCCGAGTTCAAAACTAGGTCACCATTGATGTTCCTTCTTGCATACATATTTCAAAGTAATTTGTTGTTAATCTGTTTCTTTCTTTTGAAAAGCTTTCACTCTGCCCAAGGTGAAAGTATTGTATGGGCTTATCTGTTTGCTTTGATTTTTAAGATCATTAATAAAAGTTGTCTTTGCTTCCAAAAATATGTCTTTATTTTCTGCTTTTTCTTGGGAAATGGTAATAAAAAAAAGAACCCTTTTCAAAATAAATAATAACTGAAAATTAATCTGCATGATCACTTGTTATATGTGTCAGTCTCTAAAAGCAATCATAAATCACATGTGCAGATTAATTAATAAAACTCGTTGAATACAATGACCCTGCACCCTCTCCCAACTTTAATTGTCCTGTGTTTGGAGCTGAAGAAGAAGATTATGATGAGATTCCAAAAGAGGTCTCACGGTTGCTTGAGCACGAGGAAAATACCATTCAGCCATATAAGGAGCCTGTGGAAGTGATTAATGTGGGTTCTGAAGAAGATCCAAAGGAAGTTAATATCTGAGCATCGTTGCATCCTGATGTGAAGAGCGGGTTGATTGAGCTGTTGAAAGAGTATGTGAATATTTTTGCTTGGTCTTATCAAGATATGCCTGGTCTAGATACAGACATTGTCGAGCATCATTTTCTGTTGAAGCCAGAGTGTCCGCCAGTTAAACAAAAGTTGAGAAGAACCCACCCAGATATGGCAGTAAAGATCAAAGAGGAGGTCCTAAAACCGATTAATGCTAGTTTTCTTATGACGTCAGTGTATCCTCAATGGATTGCCAATATTGTTACAGTACCAAAAAAAGATGGAAAAGTCCACATGTGCGTAGATTATAGAGATCTAAATAAAGCTAGTCCAAAAGATGATTTTCCATTGCCTCACATTGACATGTTAGTGGACAACACAGCAAAATTCAAGGTATTCTCGTTCATGGACAGATTTTCCGGGTATAATCAAATAAGAATGGCTCCAGAGGACATGGAAAAAACAATGTTTATCACACCCTGGGGAACATTCTGTTACAGAGTGATGCCCTTCGGGTTGAAGAACGCTGGTGCAACGTACCAGAGGGCTATGACAACCCTATTCCATGATCTGATGCACAAGGAAATTGAAGTATATGTTGATGATATGATTGCAAAATCCCAAACTGAAGAAGGGCATATAAAAGATTTGTTGAAGTTGTCTCAGCGTTTGAGGAAGTATCGTCTCTGCTTGAATCCAAATAAATGCACCTTCGGAGTTAGATCGGGGAAATTGTTGGGTTTTATCGTTAGCCAGAAAGGAATTGAAGTTGACCCTGATAAAGTCAAAGCAATTCAAGAAATTCCAGCACCAAGAATTGAAAATCAAGTCAGGGGTTTCCTCGAGCGTTTGAATTATATTTCCAGATTCATCTCCCACATGACTGCAAAGTGTGAACCGATATTTAAGTTGTTAAAGAAAGATCATGGTTGTGTGCGTACGGATGACTGCCAAAGGGCATTTGAGAGTATTAAAGAGTATCTTCTTGAACCTCCTATCTTGCTCCCTCCCGTAGAAGGAAGACCGTTGATTATGTATCTAACAGTGTTAGATAAATCCATGGGTTGTATTCTGGGACAACAGGATGAAACATGGAAGAAAGAGTTCGACATTTATTATCTCAGCAAAAAGTTCACTGATTGTGAGTCGCGGTATTCCACACTAGAAAAAATGTGTTGTGCTTTGGCCTGGGCGGCAAAGCGTTTGCGGCAGTATATGTTGAATCATACCACTTGGTTGATCTCCAAAATGGATCCAATCAAGTATATTTTTGAGAAGCCTGCTCTTACTGGGAGAATTGCCCGCTGGCAGATGTTGTTATCTGAATATGATATTGAGTACCGCACTCAAAAATCTATCAAAAGTAGTGTGTTGGCAGATTACCTTGCTCACCAGCCGGTGGAAGATCATCAGTTTGCAGAATATGAATTCCCCGATGAGGATGTGATGTTCCTGAAAGTGAAAGATTGTGATGAACCATTGCCTGAGGAAGGCCCCGACCCTGATTCTCGTTGGATTATGATATTTGATGGAGCGGTGAATGCTTATGGTAAAGGAATTGGTGCTATGATCGTCACTCCTCATGGATCGCACATTCCTTTTACTGCAAGGTTAACATTTGATTGCACTAATAATATGGCGGAATATGAGGCTTGCATCATGGGTCTTGAGGAAGCTATTGATCTCAGAATCAATATTCTAGATGTGTATGGTGATTCAACTTTGGTAATAAATCAGATTAAAGGAGAATGGGATACTCGTCACCCTGGCTTGATCCCTTACAAAGATTATGCTAGAAGATTACTACCCTTCTTCAATAAAGTTGAATTCCATCACATTCCTAGAGATGAAAATCAAATGGCAGATGCTCTGGAAACTCTAGCTTCCATGTACCAAATGAATACTTGGAATGATATACCCTGTTGTACCCCAAAATTTGCCCTCCCATATTTCTCAAAACATTTCAAGAAAATTCACAAGTCCAAGCCGGCGCGTTATATTCAGGTATTCTTTCGCCAAGATATCTCTGATAACGTATTCTCAAATTCAGGTTCGGCTCAAGAGTCAATTCATTAAAGAAGGTATCCGAATGTGTGAGTTTTCTCGAAGAAATATGGTGAAAAAGTGTGCTGAAAGTGTAGTTTTTACGCGCTAAAAAATTCATAACTTGAAGATTGTGACTCGTTTTGAACCCGTTCCGGTGGCCAAAATTCCGTCTTGACATTATCTACGTTTTCATCTCTCACGGCTGGAAGCCAATTTCGATCATAAGGTCTTCAAAAATGTGGATTTATCAAGTATTTTCATACAGAAAATTTGTGACAGAAGTTTATTTGCGTCATGTTCAGAAAATCATAACTTGGTCGATTTTCATCGTATCAAGCTGGTTCCGGTGCCAAAGTTTCACAAATTGAGTTGGCTACATTTTCACAGAAGGTATTGAGTTCAAACGGTATTCAAAAGGCCTTCATTTTTTGCTCAGAGTGCGTGACACGCCGAAAATCCTGAATGCTGAATATTATTTCATCTGGGCCGAAACTTCGAAAATTCATAACTCGGTCAATTTTTATCGGATTGGACTCATGTTTTTACACAAGGTCCCTGACTCATAGATCTACAACTTTGCTTCAAAAGTCGAGACCAAATTATGCACCGATCAATACCAGTTTTTTATTGAAGAACGTGTCAGAGTCGACACTGAAGCCCAAAATAAGTTTGTCTGAGCTGAAACTTCAAAAATTCATAACTAATTCACCGTTTATCCGATTGAGTCGATTTTCGGACAGGAGTTAGTTCTCGATGCCGGCTACATTTTGTTTTCACATTTCAACTTCAAAAAATGCACTTAAGTCCCTGCGATTTAGCCTGGAAAGTGACGAATTCAAGTGAATATTGGAGGCCCAATTGCACATTCAAAGCCCATTTGCTTTACCCTAATTTCCCTTATATAATCACCTTCTTTTCACACAAACCAAAGGGAGAAAAAAGGAGGAAAAAAAGAAAAGAAGAGAAAAAGAGAGAAAAAACCTTGCCACAACACTGTTGGAATATCAAACTCTTTCAAGAACCCTAAAACCTTGAAATCCTTATTACAAATCCCTCTCTCACTACAAATAAAGCCATCACAGTTATAAACCAATACCTCACTACTTCTTCAGTAAGGATAAGGCTGGCTTGATCTCCATGATCCTAATTTTCCAGTAAGGCATAAAAGCATTCAGGTCACTAATCTTCCAGTAAGGGTAAGATTGATTTGATCTCCATGATCAAAAGGGTATAATCATTCATACGTGCCATATTGTGCCTAAACATTAAATTTCTTCATATGTTGGTTTTATTTGAATTTTTATGATTTTATTTAATGTGTTCATGAGGTTCAACTCTGCAGATTTAGACAGGATCCCATGCAGGTTCATTAAGGAACGTTGAGGCCAAAAGCCAAATGGCCAAAAGCCAAATGGCCAAAAGCCAAATGGCCAAAAGGCCAAAAGCCAAATGGCCAAAACAGAACATTTTATGCATGACACCAATACATGGCGAGGCAGACATTAAGCCAGACATTAAGGGAACGTTGAAGCCAGAACACAAATGGCCAAAAGCCAAAACGCAAATGGCCAAAAGCCAAAAGCCAAATGGCCAAAGTAGAACAACTTATGTATGATGAGGCCAGAACACAAATGGCCAAACCACTCCAATTCACCTCCAAAAAGGGGACAGAAGCCCCCAAGGTATTGTATTTTCTTTCTTTTCCTTATTTTATTTATTTCAATTATTTCTTTTTTTTAATTAATTCCTTTAATTTAACTTATTTTCATAAAATATAAAAAATAGTAAAAAAACAGAAAAGTCATAAAAATCAAAATATATTTATTTAATTAATGTTTTTTTGTAAATAAATATCACTAATTAATTTTAGCTTTGTAAAATTAGGTTTAATTCAAACATTTTTCTTAATAAACTTAAAATTGGTAGAATTAGGTTTTAATCAATTTTTATCCTTTTTTTCTTTTCTTTCACAATAATTAATTATTAAATATTATTTTTGTAATTAAATTACCATGTAAATAATTAGATTAATCTTAGGTTTAATTTTAATATGTTTTCTTAATAAATTAAAAAACAACTAGAAATAGGGTTAGATTTCATTTAATTCTCATAAAAATCATAAATCTCAAAATCTCAAAAAAAAACAATTTCCTTTTCTTTTAATCTAATTAATTTAACAATTTAATTTAATTCCATTAAAAAGGGTCCAACGCCCTCGTTTCTAATTTTATTTCTATTCGCATATTTATTTCTTTTTTTTTCTTTTAATATTTATGTACCTCTCCCAAAGCCTTGTAAACTCGGACATTTTATTTCTCGCACTTTACTTCTTTATTTTCTGTCAAATCGGGTCCTGGTTTAATTTTGGCGATGTGGACCCGCGCCGTTTGTAATAGCTTAGAATTTACTTTTCCCGCAATATTTTAACTGTTAAATCAATGCATGCAAGAATGAATGGCCAAAAATAAAAAACAAACGCATAGATCACCATAACATGACAAGACAAAAATAAATGAACCTGACACACAAAATCACACACCACCCCTAGGGTACGCCTCACTGTTGCCTTGCCTCGAAAGGTGATCGTCGAGTAGAGGATGTCTTAGTAAGTCCTAATGATCCAGGAACCTGGCATGAGGGTAGCTTCTAAGGTATCTTCCCATTGCTCTGGTGATCACCATGTCCCGAACCCTCGAATTGACCCGAACACCTCCAACGGTGGTGCTACCTACCTCTCAATGGTGGGATAGCACTACTTTAAAGGACATTTACACAGACGAATTCCTTAGGGTAGGTAGACGACTCTAGATACTTGCTCTAAATTCAAAAACAAATTCAAAAATACTTTTCACACCGACACCTTTTCAAAAAGCTTTCGAAAGCAATTTTTCAAACACTCTTGAGGACCGATACAAGAGTCGAACTGGAATTTTCAAAGAAACTTTTTAAAACCCACATTGAAAAGCAAACAAACCATTTTTGAAAACACAAATGAGCAAGTATCTAAGAGCCCATGGATAACCATGGATAGAAAGGGTGCTAACACCTTCCCTTTCTATAACCTACCTCCCGAACCGAGAGCAATCTCTATAAGGAATTTTTCTGTGCTTTTGTCCTTTCCATTTGGAGAAAATAAAAGACGGTGGCGACTCTTGCTTCCGCGACATTTCGCGAACCAGCGTTAAACAGTCAGTTCCAGATCCACCGGTCACAGAACTGGCGACTCTGCTGGGGATATAACTTAAAGTGAGGTGTACCTTAGGGTTAGTTCATAACTGTGTTTTCAATTGTATTGCTTTGCTTGCTTTATCATTGTGGGTACTGTCTTGGGAGTTCTATAGATCCTAACCCGGATCTGGGGGATACCTTCTTAGAAAGTAGCAACAAGGCTGTGAGGGAACTGTGCGGGGTATACCGACATGGTTGAAACAGTCTGCTACGTTGATGTGGCACTTTGGTGTGTACCGGTAACCCTTGAGTTCAGTCAGGGAGAGTACGGGGCCTCCGCGTGGTGTCGTGAAGCATCAACAGACCTTAGGAACCTTAATTGAACTATCTTGGCCTCTTTAGGGTAGTGAGATAACTGACTTTGGTGCAGTCCGAGGTTGGTTGATACTCGATACTACACTCAATTGAGGGTTGCTTTCCTGGAATATTTCGGTCGCCAGTTCAGTGGCTAAATCGAAACGATGAACAATGAAAGCAATCCCGTGATATTGGGACCCTTAGAACCCGGTTACTTCTAATAGGACAGGTTGAACCCACCAACTTCAAGAGGGTAATACCCAGACCCCATGCTGGCCTGAACTCTAAGGGTTTCTCTTGTGTGACTTGTGTGCCTTCCAACTTGACTACTGGCATGCTTTATCTGACACATGAACTTCTTGCAGGTTTTGTTTATAGTCCTTAACTAGGACTCATAACAGGGTTTACTGAATTTCCTGCAGGTTTTGTTCATAGTCCTTAACTAGGACTCATAACAAGGCTTACTAAGTTTCTTGCAGGTTTTTGTTTTAGTCCTCAACTAGGACTCATAACAAGGTTTACCGAGTTTCTTGCAGGGTTTGTTTTAGTCCTTAATTGGGACTCATGACAGGTTTACCGAGTTTCTTGCAGGGTTTGTTTTAGTCCTTAATTGGGACTCATGACAGGTTTTACCGAGTTTCTTGCAGGTTTTGGTTTGCAGTCCTTAATTGGGACTCGTAACAGGGTTTACCTACATTACCCCATGCATACCATAACATCATACCATTGCATACATCTTAACCCATTTCAAGGATCTCAAGGGCTTGTGATGCAGGTCATGATGAACAAAATGTCTAGCAAGGGGCAAAGGGGATTTATTTTCCTCTAGCCAAGGTTGTCAGAGGCTATGACCCACTGGATATGGTGAGCCTTTGACCCTTGAAGAAGGACTCTCAACAATATGCAGTGCCTTCAATCAAGCTACCAGTTCCAAATGCTAACAAATTTTCTTGTTTACCCCGCGAGGTCCTTGAAAACATTACATGCATGTCATACTCATCATTGCATAACGAGTATCCTTGTTGCAGGTCACTTACCTTTCCCGCTGTTTATTTCAGCAATGGCTCAACAAGATAATCAGGACTTTCTTGCTCAAGAGACTCGGTTCGGGGAAATCCTCCTGAATCTATCCAAGGGGCAGGAGGAGCTAAGAACACTTATCATGGAGACCTTCGTCAGGAACAGTGCTGAGGATGAAAAGCTGGAACACCTACAAGCTGAGGTGGATGCATTGAGGGTCCAGATGCTGGGGCAGGTGACTGCCATTCAAGGGTTAGCTCAAAGACAAGATGAGCTCTGGTTTCTCGTCAACCAACTGCTTCAGGGTAACCAACTGGGGCAAAATTCTAAGGGTAAAAAGTCAGTCATTGTTCAACCACCTTTGAGACAAGGAGGTAAGGGGAGAGCTCCTCAAATGGCTCCAGTGTCACAAATTCAACATCGCAACCAACAAAAGAGCGAGAGAAGGCAGTTCACTCGGCTCAGCATGACCCTATCCCAGGTATTGCCACAATTGCTGGAGACCAAGCTGGTAACTCTAAAAGAAGCTCCGAAGAACCAAAATACAACGTCACCGAAGTATAACCCCAACGCCCGCTGCGCTTATCACTCTGACAGCCCGGGGCATACTACAGATGATTGTTGGAGCTTGAAAAACAAGATCCAGGACCTGATTGATGAAGGGGCATTGGAGTTCACACAAGATGGTCAGGCTGAATTTTTCTATCATCCTTCCAAGGTTCACCATTTGAAGTGACAAATCCGGAGACTAGAAAACTTTTGTTCATTCGAATGTTCAAGTTGCAGTTTTCTTTTGTTCAAACATTTACTCATGTTAAACATTGTTATCTCATTAATGCATCGCATATGTCTGTTCTAAAACAATATATTCGTATTCACTAAATGCAAATTATTTCCATATTTTTTCTGATGTCAACTCTTGATCTAAAACTCTAAGCCTCTTGAGGGAGGATGACGAAAACGATACCACAATATACAGTATGCTTTTGAACAGACCCAGCTGATGAGGTACAGGCATTGTTTCAATTCCTAAACACTGGAGTTATAAGGATGATAATCCCTCGTCAACCCCTCTGAGCCAAAGAAGTAGGAGTTTTTCTTTTCGAAATTTAAAACCCTTAATCATAACCTGGGGCAGGGTAGTTCTCTCAGTTGATCCAAGTGCATAAAAAATGGCACTAAAGAGGTCCTTACAAAACGAAGAAAGACAGTGATGGTTCCGAATAATCAATAAAGAAAGGCAGTCATTATCTCAAAAAATAAAAAACCCATTAAGTCAAAACCCATGAAGGAGACTTACAAAACTGGGGCATCCCGCTGACTGTAATTCCAAAAAAGGAAACAGTTCAGGCAAAAAAGAAAGGGATAACAAAAATCAAGAAAGAGGTCTTACAAACCCTCAACAAAAAGGAATGACTGCCTATTCAAAAGAAATCATCAAACATATGAACCATTATTGGAACATCAAAGCAAAGACTCAAGCAAGGTCTAACGCACGATCAACTGAGTTTAGGTTTGGAGAACATCACGAAGAGCGGGTGGGTACAAATAATTTGAGCCTTTATCCTTTGTTTCTTAAACCGTGAACCAGGCCACGTTATAACCCTCAAAAGTCCTAGCTGAAGCATGGGTTAGCTCGAAAGCATACTGTCACGAAAGGTATCCTGACTCCTTAAAGGCCTACGGTAAATACGGAGTTGACATCACGTTTTACAAACATTCACTTGTTTTATGAAAAAAGAATGCATTTTCAAAAACTTCAAGACAGACATAAGCTTTGCATTTTTAACATAACTTTGTTTGCATATGACTTTTTGTTTGAACAGCATAGAAATTCGCATGACGAAAGTCTAATGAATAAGAGTATCTCCAATCAGGGGGCATGGCATGATCATGGTCTACCATCTGGGGCAGTTAAGTCAAGATCCAGAGAATCTCTCAAAAGGCCAAAAAGCCTGGGGCAAATCTCTGCCTGAGTCACTTGGGGCACTCCAGCAACGAATCTTGCACGATCAGACACCTTCTGGTAATATGGCAACACAAGCAGCCAGGGGCACCTACCTGCATTCTAAGAGCGTGGACATAGTCGAAAAATACTATGCAAAATCAAAGACCCGCTAGGTTGACACACCTAGGCGAAAATAAGGGCTTCCCGGCGAACCAAAAGGGTTCGGGCAAAATGAAGGGATGAAATGAAAAATATGTACACCCGGCAAGTCAAAAACCTGAAAAGGCGGCTTGGGCAAAAATGGGTATCCCGGTGGACCGAAAACCCGAAAGGGCGGTCCAGGCAAAAGTTAGGGATCAAAGCGTACGACTATGTCCTGTTATCTTGTCACCTGCCTACCTGAAGAAGGTTTGACCATCAACAACTATCAGCATCCCACAGGTGCCTCCCCCATAGAAACAGGGGCAATAATGGGTGGTCTAAGCAATCTGATTGTTCTGTCCTCCAAGGTATCAAGGTAGGTTCCGTTGAAGAACATAACCAATACAATTCAATACTTCCCCAGGAGAGTCCAATCCAGTTTCCCCAAGAAAGTTGGAATCCATCTCCCCAGCAGTAAGTTTATCCCCAATAGATTCTGGAAGCTTACCCTCGCAGAGCACGAACGCGTCGTCCGGCTTTATTTAAAGAGTTATTTCCTTAATCGGATATAACTGGGTTATCCTCAGCCAAAAGCCACGGAAAGAGCGTCGTCGACAAAGTCTTCCTATCCCCAGCAAATTATTATCAACAATTCAGCAAAGCCTCCCTCTTCCCACAGAGTATTGCTTCCCAGCATAGTCACTAGAGTATCTTTTCTCCCCGCAGAATCTTCCATTTGCCAAGTTTATTCCGCAACGGAGTCATCTTCTCCTACCGGTATTCTTGCAGTTATCATCCCCCAGCGGAAGCAAGATCTATTCTTCCACATCAGCCCAGGAGTGACTTCCTGGCACCCGTCAAGGATTTATTTTCTTAGACAAAAATACGTTCATAAACATCACATCTTCATACATTATAGCATGCATATGCATCGTACTACACGAATCTCATTAATTTTGAAGACATACAGTTCATGCATCATGATTTTGCATACAATTATGTTTTGCCTTTTCAGGAAAAAGATCAATGCCAAAATGATTACTATCAACTATCGCAACTCTTTCTTGATATAGTTTCAGATATGACCCAGATATGGTGACGTTCTGATGCTGCTTCCAGATTTCCTTCTAGATATAGTTTCAGATATGACCCAGATATGGTGACGTTCTGATGCTGCTTCCAGATTTCCTTCTAGATATAGTTTCAGATATGACCCAGATATGGTGACGTTCTGATGCTGCTTCCAGAGTTCCTTCTATATATAGTTTCAGATATAAACCAGATATGGTGACGTTCTGATACTGCTTCCAGATTTCCTTCCAGATATAGTTTCAGATGTAAACCAGATATGGTGACGTTCTGATACTGCTTCCAGATATCCTTCTAGATATAGTTTCAGATATGACCCAGATATGGTGACGTTCTGATGCTGCTTCCAGAGTTCCTTCTAGATATAGTTTCAGATGTAAACCAGATATGGTGACGTTCTGATACTGCTTCCAGATTTCCTTCTAGATATAGTTTCAGATATGATCCAGAGATGGTGACGTTCTGATGCTGCTTCCAGATTTCCTTCTAGATATAGTTTCAGATATGACCCAGAGATGGTGACGTTCTGATGCTGCTTCCAGATTTCCTTCTAGATATAGTTTCAGATATGACCCAGATATGGTGACGTTCTGATGCTGCTTCCAGATGTCCTTCTAGATATAGTTTCAGATATGACCCAGATATGGTGACGTTCTGATACTGCTTCCAGATTTCCTTCCAGATATAGTTTCAGATGTAAACTAGAGATGGTGACGTTCTGATACTGCTTCCAGATTTCCTTCCAGATATAGTTTCAGATGTAAACCAAATATGGTGACGTTCTGATGCTGCTTCCAGATTTCCTTCCAGATATAGTCCAGATATGAACCAGATATGGCGACGTTCTGACACTTATTCCAGTTGAAGACATTTCAAGACATAGACCAGTTGAGTTAATCGACCCTAAGATTCTCTGTTGTTATCCCGTCCAAGGCCTTCTCTAGTCCAGCTAAATCAACTCCCAACAGATTTTTCTGATGAAGACTCAGTAGAAGTTATCCCAGATGTTTCCCTCTCCGACGGTGAGTGTGAGGTGATAGTCTCTTATGGTCCCCTCTCCGACGGTGAGTGAGGTGGTAATTCCTTTTCAGATGTTTCCCTCTCTGACGGTGAGTGTGAGGTGATAGTCTCTTATGGTCCCCTCTCCGACGGTGAGTGAGGTGGTAATTCCTTTCAGATTATAATTTCCTATAGTTCCCTCTCCGACGGTGAGTGAGGTGATTCCCTTTCAGATTATAATTGCCTATGGTTCTCTTCCCGATACTGCAAAGATGGTATTTCCCACCAAGATTTTCTCAACAAGCGTTGTTGAAGTTAAAATCACCCAAGGTTCTCTTACCATTCATGCTAAGGTAGCAACCATCTCTGGTTCATTCATCATCTTTTGAAGCTCCAGACACAGCTCCTGTAACCAGGCAGGACACATCTATACCGAGCGTCTGAAAATCAGCTCCTGCAACATGTCAGGTACTCTTTTTTCTTTTGCAGGTACGCAGGTTCTCGCTAAGGAATCTCTTATGCGATCAACATCCAGATGGCATCTATAAGCCCATCCACCCTCCATCATCTCTTAGCATGGCATCTATAAGCCCATTATCCTATCCATCAATCTCCAAATGGCATCTATAAGCCCATTCCCCACATCACACTGCTACTATGTGAGCGCAAATTTCTGGGCACTCTAGTGTTCAATCATCTTCCACCTTCGGATTACGAAAGGCACGTCAGCCAATCTGCATCCTCAGGTCTAAGAAGATTGAACAGGGGCAACTGTTGTACCCCAAAATTTGCCCTCCCATATTTCTCAAAACATTTCAAGAAAATTCACAAGTCCAAGCCGGCGCGTTATATTCAGGTATTCTTTCGCCAAGATATCTCTGATAACGTATTCTCAAATTCAGGTTCGGCTCAAGAGTCAATTCATTAAAGAAGGTATCCGAATGTGTGAGTTTTCTCGAAGAAATATGGTGAAAAAGTGTGCTGAAAGTGCAGTTTTTACGCGCTAAAAAATTCATAACTTGAAGATTGTGACTCGTTTTGAACCCGTTCCGGTGGCCAAAATTCCGTCTTGACATTATCTACGTTTTCATCTCTCACGGCTGGAAGCCAATTTCGATCATAAGGTCTTCAAAAATGTGGATTTATCAAGTATTTTCATACAGAAAATTTGTGACAGAAGTTTATTTGCGTCATGTTCAGAAAATCATAACTTGGTCGATTTTCATCGTATCGAGCTGGTTCCGGTGCCAAAGTTTCACAAATTGAGTTGGCTACATTTTCACATAAGGTATTGAGTTCAAACGGTATTCAAAAGGCCTTCATTTTTTGCTCAGAGTGCGTGACACGCCGAAAATCCTGAATGCTGAATATTATTTCATCTGGGCCGAAACTTCGAAAATTCATAACTCGGTCAATTTTTATCGGATTGGACTCATGTTTTTACACAAGGTCCCTGACTCATAGATCTACAACTTTGCTTCAAAAGTCGAGACCAAATTATGCACCGATCAATACCAGTTTTTTATTGAAGAACGTGTCAGAGTCGACACTGAAACCCAAAATAAGTTTGTCTGAGCTGAAACTTCAAAAATTCATAACTAATTCACCGTTTATCCGATTGAGTCGATTTTCGGACAGGAGTTAGTTCTCGATGCCGACTACATTTTGTTTTCACATTTCAACTTCAAAAAATGCACTTAAGTCCCTGCGATTTAGCCTGGAAAGTGACGAATTCAAGTGAATATTGGAGGCCCAATTGCACATTCAAAGCCCATTTGCTTTACCCTAATTTCCCTTATATAATCACCTTCTTTTCACACAAACCAAAGGGAGAAAAAAGGAGGAAAAAAAGAAAAGAAGAGAAAAAGAGAGAAAAAACCTTGCCACAACACTGTTGGAATATCAAACTCTTTCAAGAACCCTAAAACCTTGAAATCCTTATTACAAATCCCTCTCTCACTACAAATAAAGCCATCACAGTTATAAACCAATACCTCACTACTTCTTCAGTAAGGATAAGGCTGGCTTGATCTCCATGATCCTAATTTTCCAGTAAGGCATAAAAGCATTCAGGTCACTAATCTTCCAGTAAGGGTAAGATTGATTTGATCTCCATGATCAAAAGGGTATAATCATTCATACGTGCCATATTGTGCCTAAACATTAAATTTCTTCATATGTTGGTTTTATTTGAATTTTTATGATTTTATTTAATGTGTTCATGAGGTTCAACTCTGCAGATTTAGACAGGATCCCATGCAGGTTCATTAAGGAACGTTGAGGCCAAAAGCCAAATGGCCAAAAGCCAAATGGCCAAAAGCCAAATGGCCAAAAGGCCAAAAGCCAAATGGCCAAAACAGAACATTTTATGCATGACACCAATACATGGCGAGGCAGACATTAAGCCAGACATTAAGGGAACGTTGAAGCCAGAACACAAATGGCCAAAAGCCAAAACGCAAATGGCCAAAAGCCAAAAGCCAAATGGCCAAAGTAGAACAACTTATGTATGATGAGGCCAGAACACAAATGGCCAAACCACTCCAATTCACCTCCAAAAAGGGGACAGAAGCCCCCAAGGTATTGTATTTTCTTTCTTTTCCTTATTTTATTTATTTCAATTATTTCTTTTTTTTAATTAATTCCTTTAATTTAACTTATTTCCATAAAATATAAAAAATAGTAAAAAAACAGAAAAGTCATAAAAATCAAAATATATTTATTTAATTAATGTTTTTTTGTAAATAAATATCACTAATTAATTTTAGCTTTGTAAAATTAGGTTTAATTCAAACATTTTTCTTAATAAACTTAAAATTGGTAGAATTAGGTTTTAATCAATTTTTATCCTTTTTTTCTTTTCTTTCACAATAATTAATTATTAAATATTATTTTTGTAATTAAATTACCATGTAAATAATTAGATTAATCTTAGGTTTAATTTTAATATGTTTTCTTAATAAATTAAAAAACAACTAGAAATAGGGTTAGATTTCATTTAATTCTCATAAAAATCATAAATCTCAAAATCTCAAAAAAAAAACAATTTCCTTTTCTTTTAATCTAATTAATTTAACAATTTAATTTAATTCCATTAAAAAGGGTCCAACGCCCTCGTTTCTAATTTTATTTCTATTCGCATATTTATTTCTTTTTTTTTCTTTTAATATTTATGTACCTCTCCCAAAGCCTTGTAAACTCGGACATTTTATTTCTCGCACTTTACTTCTTTATTTTCTGTCAAATCGGGTCCTGGTTTAATTTTGGCGATGTGGACCCGCGCCGTTTGTAATAGCTTAGAATTTACTTTTCCCGCAATATTTTAACTGTTAAATCAATGCATGCAAGAATGAATGGCCAAAAATAAAAAACAAACGCATAGATCACCATAACATGACAAGACAAAAATAAATGAACCTGACACACAAAATCACACACCACCCCTAGGGTACGCCTCACTGTTGCCTTGCCTCGAAAGGTGATCGTCGAGTAGAGGATGTCTTAGTAAGTCCTCATGATCCGGGAACCTGGCATGAGGGTAGCTTCTAAGGTATCTTCCCATTGCTCTGGTGATCACCATGTCCCGAACCCTCGAATTGACCCGAACACCTCCAACGGTGGTGCTACCTACCTCTCAATGGTGGGATAGCACTACTTTAAAGGACATTTACACAGACGAATTCCTTAGGGTAGGTAGACGACTCTAGATACTTGCTCTAAATTCAAAAACAAATTCAAAAATACTTTTCACACCGACACCTTTTCAAAAAGCTTTCGAAAGCAATTTTTCAAACACTCTTGAGGACCGATACAAGAGTCGAACTGGAATTTTCAAAGAAACTTTTTAAAACCCACATTGAAAAGCAAACAAACCATTTTTGAAAACACAAATGAGCAAGTATCTAAGAGCCCATGGATAACCATGGATAGAAAGGGTGCTAACACCTTCCCTTTCTATAACCTACCTCCCGAACCGAGAGCAATCTCTATAAGGAATTTTTCTGTGCTTTTGTCCTTTCCATTTGGAGAAAATAAAAGACGGTGGCGACTCTTGCTTCCGCGACATTTCGCGAACCAGCGTTAAACAGTCAGTTCCAGATCCACCGATCACATACCCCGTATTATAGTTCGATGGCTGGATAGGCCCGCTCATGTGTTTACGACAGAGGAGGTAGAAGATGAAAAACCTTGGTATTATGACATCCAGCATTTTCTTTAGACTCAGGAATACCCAATTAGTGTGTCGAGGAAAGATAGAAAGACACTGAGAAGATTGGCAGGCAGTTTCTTCCTCAGTGAAAATGTGTTATACAAGATAAATTATGACATGGTCTTGCTCAGATGCGTGGATAGACACGAAGCAGTCATGTTGATGCATGAGATTCATGAAGGTTCATTTGGCACTCATGCTAATGGGCATTCGATAGCTAAAAAGATGCTAAGGGAAGGTTACTATTGTTTGACAATGGAATCTGATTGTTACAAGTTTGCAAAGAAGTGCCATAAATGCCAGGTTTATGCAGACAAGGTCTGTGTGCCTCTGACACTTCTCAATGTGATTTCCTCCCCATGGCCTTTCTCTATGTGGGGTATGGATATGATCGGGATGATAGAACCCAAAGCTTCGAATGGACACCGTTTCATCTTGGTAGCAATTGACTACTTTACCAAATGGGTAGAGGATGCTTCTTATGCCAATGTTACCAAACAGGTGGTTGTGCGTTTCATCAAAAACAATCTTATATGCCAGTATGGTGTGCCGAGTAGAATCATCATTGACAATGGCTCGAATTTGAACAACAAGATGATGACAGAACTGTGTGAAGAGTTCAAAATTTTCCATCACAATTCGTCTCCATACAGATCAAAGATGAATGGGGCTGTTGAAGCTGCTAATAAGAATATCAAGAGAATTATCTAGAAAATGGTTGTTACTTATAAGGATTGGCATGAAATGCTCCCTTTTGCTCTGCATGGATATCGAACATCTGTCTACACTTCAACAGGAGCAACCCCGTTCTCCCTGGTATATGGAATGGAAGTTGTACTCCCTGTTGAGGTAGAGATTCCCTCGTTGCGTGTGATAATGGAAGCCAAGTTGACAGAGGCTGAATGGGTCCAGAATAGGTTTGACCAATTGAATTTTATTGAAGAGAAGAGAATGACAACTTTGTGTCATGGGCAGTTATATCAGAAAATAATGAAGAAAGCATTTGATAAAAAGGTCAAACCTCGTGAATTCAGAGAAGGCGACCTCGTGCTCAGGAAGATCATGTCTTTTAACATTGATTCTAGGGGCAAGTGGACTCCAAATTTTGAAGGCCCGTATGTTGTCAAGAAAGCCTTCTCTGGTGGTGCATTAATTCTTGAAACTATGGATGGCGAGAAGTTCCCACGTCCCATGAATGCTGATGCAGTCAAGAAATACTTTTCCTAAAGAAATAAAAGAACAACTCGCTAAGTTGAAAACCCGAAAGGGAGGCTTAGGCAAAAAGGAGCGTCTCGGTAGGCTGAAAACCCGAAAGGGCGGTCTAGGAAAAAATTAGAGACATAAACAGAATAAATTTCTCGCTAAGTTGAAAACCCGCAAGGGAAGCTTAGGCAAAAGTTAGGGATTTTTCTTGGCAAGTAACTACGTCAGACAAGACTTGATTGTTGAAGCAACAATCTTCTCGGATCCTCACCATACTTCAACAAAAGCTGCTGCTCAGGATTTCAAAAGTTGTTAGGGGGAATGGTGGTCATTGTATCTCAATGTATCTTTTCCATTATATATTACCATTTCCCAAACTTTGTAATCATCCATGGAGTCTCGCCATTCGCAGACTACTGTTCTATTAATGAAATTCGAGTTTTTGCCCAATTCTTTGTGTTCTTATTTTTATTTAGCTTGCAAAGACTCCATTTATTACTGATAATAATTTTTAAAGCAAAAAGATTAAAAAGCAAAATTGACTTTTCAAAAAAAAGGGGAGATCTTCACAATTCAATTTACTTTGGGATTTATGATGAAACAATGACAACAAAAATGGCGATCCCAGGAATGAACAAACTCCAGTTGTTTTAAGAAGATTTACTTCCTTCATGAAGGTTTTTCTCAGGTCATTTTGTTGGT
The DNA here is from genome assembly GCA_948472305.1 of Vicia faba. Lineage (NCBI taxonomy): Eukaryota > Viridiplantae > Streptophyta > Magnoliopsida > Fabales > Fabaceae > Vicia > Vicia faba. Next base: position 1,631,030,075 of record OX451739.1, on the reverse strand, counting down.
ATGTGTGCAATCTTTGTGTGTTTCTCAAATAGTTAAAGACGATACCAGTGGGTGCAAGGTACGGTATTAGGTTTGTGATCCCATTATCCCCGGCCAAGTCTTGGTTCGCTTTTGATTTTGGGTTTTCATGGTCAGAAGCCTCCGTCCCAGATTCCCCAGCAAAGTTTTGCCTCATATGATGAAAATTTGTATTCCCTTGGTGTGCTAAGATATCACTCTTTTTGCAATATTGGCATTAATGTTGACTTCTTGATTTCCTGGGAAGGCTATACCAGGGCATCTTTTATTGGAATAGGTTTGTATGATATGAAGACTCAATCCAATATTCTCCAGTGAAGGCCTCGTTTATTTGATAGAAGTCCTTTCTCCCCAAAGAAGTTGGTGCAATAATTACTCTCGAAGAACACGTATCTCCGGTTTCCCCAGTGAAGAACGTATCTTAGTTTCCCCTCGATGATGTGGTGTCGACCTCCCCAATGAAGTCAGCATGAAGTCCCCAGTAGATGTATCGATGATGAAGCATTGTCTCCCTTAGTGAAGTTTGTATGTTTTTCCTCCTTCAAAGTGGGTCTGAATCCCCCAGTGAGGTTTGGTTGTCTCGGCGTCAGCCTGCTTTATTTGAGGTTGATCTTGTAATCTCCAGTAGGCATGTTGCTTTTGAAAAAACTGGTTTCTCCAATGAAACCGGAAGAAAGATGTTCTATCCCGGTATCTGTTTGATTTAGCTACATCCGGATTATGTTTCTCCTCAGTGAAGTTAGGACAGGCAATAGGTTTGGTTTCCACAGTTGCTTTTACCTTTCTTAGATTGATCTTTCTGGTTGAAGTTTAGCCCAATGTTGTTGGTACCTGAGGCGGTTTTGTTTGTTTGTACTGATTATGTATCCTTTTACCAGCATATGCACGATATCACTCATACATTCATACATGCATCATGCATTGCTACAAATCATTTTTTATTAACATTGTGTTCTAACCTTCCTGCAGCGTTCCTTGCTTAGGTGGATTTGGTTTTCCCTCTTGAGTTTATTTCTCAAAGGATGTATCTTCGTTAGCCGTCTTGCTCCAGTTTGTTTCTAATTGGATTTGTGGTTGCATGACAATATTATTTACTTTGGATTTCTGAGAACTTTGAGTTTTGGTTTGTGCATTTATTTTGCACGAGAAGACTTTATCTCCTCAGCAGGAACATCGTGGCATTTCCCCAGGAAGTCATATCTCTTTCCCCAGGAAGTCATATCTCTTTCCCTAGGAAGCCATATTTCTATCCTCAGAAAGTCATTTCTCTTTGCAATTCCCCTTGACAATAAGTGGAAGTCTCTTTATTTGAGATAAGCTTACATATTACCCTTTCCAGGTAGAGTGCCTTGTTTGAAGAAGACGTTGAGACCCGTTCTAGGTGAAACACCAGAATTTTGGGGAAAACTTGATATTCTCTTTCTACCTTCAGTGAACGTTGGTGGTACATCGGTAGTGAACGTCCGTGTTTCTTTTCTTTTTGCTATCATCAGTGAACATTGATAGTTCATCGTCAGTGAACAGTGATGGTATGATATTTTCTCTTTCTACCTTTAGTGAACATTGGTAGTACATCGGCAGTGAATGTCGGTGTTTCTTATCTTTTTTCTATCATCAGTGAACATTGATAGTTCATCATCAGTGAACAGCGGTGGTATGATATATTTTATCTCTACCTTCAGTGAATGTTGGTAGTACATTGGCAGTGAACGTCGGTGTTTGTTATATTTTTGCTATCTTCAGTGAACGTTGATAGTTCATCGTCAGTGAACGACGATGGTATGATATATTCTCTTTCTACCTTCAGTGAATGTTGGTAGGACATCAGCAGTGAACGTCGGTGTTTGTTATCTTTTTGCTATCTTCAGTGAACGTTGATAGTTCATCATCAGTGAACGGCAGTGATATGATATATTATCTTTCTACCTTCAGTGAACATTGGTAGTACATCAGCAGTGAACGTCGGTGATTGTTATCATTTTGCTATCTTCAGTCAACGTTGATAGTTCATCGTCAATGAACGGCGGTGATATGATATATTCTCTTTCTACCTTCAGTGAACATTGGTAGTACATCGGCAGTGAACGTCGGTGTTTGTTATCTTTTTGCTATCTTCAGTGAACGTTGATAGTTCATCGTCAGTGAACAGCAATAGTAAGATATATTCTCTTTCTAACTTCAGTGAACGTTGGTAGGACATCGGCAGTGAACGTCGGTGTTTGTTATCTTTTTTCTATCTTCAGTGAACGTTGATAGTTCATCGTCAGTGAACGGCGGTGATATGATATATTCTCTTTCTACCTTCAGTGAACGTTGGTAGGACATCGGCAGTGAACGTCGGTGTTTGTTATCTTTTTGCTATCTTCAGTGAACGTTGATAGTTCATCATCAGTGAACGGCGATGGTATGATATTCTCTTTATACCTTCAAAGAACATTGGTAGTACATCGGCAGTGAACATCGGTGTTTGTTATCTTTTTGCTATCTTCAGTGAATATTGATAGTTCATCGTCAATGAACGATGGTGGTATGATATTTTCTCTTTCTACCTTCAGTGAACATTGGTAGTACATCGGCAGTGAACGTCGGTGTTTGTTATCTTTTTGCTATCATCAGTGAACGTTGATAGTTCATCGTCAGTGAACAGCGGTGGTATGATATTTTCTCTTTCTACCTTCAGTGAACATTGGTAGTACATCGGCAGTGAACGTCGGTGTTTGTTATCTTTTTGCTATCATCAGTGAACGTTGATAGTTTATCGTCAATGAACAGCGGTGGTATGATATTTTCTCTCTACCTTCAGTGAATGTTGGTAGTACATCGGCAGTGAATGTCAGTGTTTCTTATCTTTTTGCTATCATTAGTGAACGTTGATAGTTCATCGTCAGTGAACGGTGATGGTATGATATATTTTCTCTCTACCTTCAGTGAACGTTGGTAGTACATCGGTAGTGAACGTCGGTGTTTCTTATCTTTTTTCTATCATCAGTGAACGTTGATAGTTCATCGTCAGTGAACGGCGATGGTATGATATATTTTCTCTCTACCTTCAGTGAACGTTGTTAGTACATCGGCAGTGAACGTTGGTGTTTCTTATCTTTTTGCTGTCATCAGTGAACGTTGATAGTTCATCGTCAGTGAACGGAGATGGTATGATATTTTCTCTTTCTACCTTCAGTGAACGTTGGTAGTACATCGGCAGTGAATGTCGGTGTTTCTTATCTTTTTGCTATCATCAGTGAACGTTGATAGTTCATCGTCAGTGAACGGCGGTGGTATGATATATTTTCTCTCTACCTTCAGTGAATGTTGGTAGTACATCGGCAGTGAACGTCGGTGTTTGTTATCTTTTTTCTATCTTCAGTGAACGTTGATAGTTCATCGTCAGTGAACGACGATGGTATGATATATTCTCTTTCTACGTTCAGTGAATGTTGGTAGGACATCGGCAGTGAACGTTGGTGTTTGTTATCTTTTTTCTATCTTCAGTGAACGTTGATAGTTCATCGTCAGTGAACGGCGATGATATGATATATTCTCTTTCTACCTTCAGTGAACATTGGTAGTACATCGGCAGTGAACGTCAGTGTTTGTTATCTTTTTGCTAGTTCATCATCAGTGAATGGCGGTGGTATGATATTTTATCTCTACCTTTAGTGAATGTTGGTAGACATCGGCAGTGAACGTCGATGCTTGTTATCCTCCTCTCTGATTCAATTCTTTTGGTCCACCGGTGATTTATTTTCCTGGTGGGGTTGCTCCTTTGTTTCTTCATTTTTGTGGCATCCCCAGTGATACTTTGCATCTCATTTGTTCTGTTCATATGCATTCATAATCATAAGCATTGCATGGCATCTTAGAGACAAAAATAGGGCTTGTTTTATATTTAAGTATCTTCAATCGCGTCGACACGAAGATTTTTAACCTTCGTATCTCCGGATAGAAGACACTTAAATTAGGGCAGTTGTTGTACCCCAATTTTTGCCCCTAAGATTCCCCTATCATATCATGTCATTTTGATCATAACAAAATCACATTAGGTTTGGTTCTTCCTCTTTTTTTTTCTATCTTCTATCTTTAAGTTTGCTCTTGAGGAATCTCCAAGCACCTTAGTTGTGTATTTTGTATATGCGTTAATAATTAACCTCTAACCAAAATACAAAAAAATATTTGTCTTTGTCTTTGCAAAATTGTGTTTTGTAGGTACTGAGTCAAAGCATCCAACAAATAAGGTTTTCCGCAGCTTGCATGGACCCATAAAGGCTTGTTTCGACTCATGCAAGTTAATGGATTCTGCATTGTGTCGAAGTAGCAGCTTGCATCGACCCATAGAAGCTTGTGTCGAAGGAAGCTTGCATCGACCCATAGAAGCTTGTGTCGAAGGCAGCTTGCATCGACCCATAGAAGCTTGTGTCGAAGGTAGCTTGTATCGACCCATAGAAGCTTGTGTCGAAGTAGCAGCTTGCATCGATCCATAGAGGCTTGCTTCGACTCATCCTGCTTTGTATAACTAGCATGTGTCAACACATACATGTTATGTATCGACTCATGCAAGTTGGTTGATTCTGTATTGTATCGAAGTAGCAGCTTGCATCGACCCATAGAAGCTTGCGTCGACTCATGTTGTGTTATACAACTAGAATGTGTCGATGCATACGACTCTTGTGTCGACTCATAACAGCAAAACACACGTGATTTTTTGAAAAAAGCCAGCAATTTCAAATTTGTCATCTTTTTGGCTCCAATTTTTCTGCATAATTTGAAAATTATATCATTAATTCAATTTTTGGCTCCAAGAATCAATTACCAAATTACCACTAATCCCAATCCCAAACTCTATAAATAGAGCCCTCATCTCATTCAAATAATAAGCTTTTGATAGCCAAAATCACATTGCTAAAAAATCTCTCAATTCTCTCCATCTACCAAATTCACTCAAAGCTCCATTTTAAAAAAAAAGATAGTAAGCTTTGCATTGAAGCTTACTAATCTTTGAGCTAAACCTTCATCCAAACACTTTTTCTTCATCAATTCTCTACATCCAAGCTTTGGTAATTGATTCTTGTGGTCGAATTGAAGCAAATTCTGGAAGTTGTTTGATAATTCTCTAATTTTATCTTTGGTAAGTTGGATCATCGTCTTTCACAATGTGATCTCTTGTGGATTTATGGTTTTGATTCATTGAGCACTATTTTATGATTCCATTAGTGTTATTTTCTCATAATTTGATGGAATTTTCATGCTCAATTGGATCCATGATAATAAGGTGTTTGATGAAAAGTTGGAACAAGAATTTGATCCTTGAGATGCTGTTTTCGACTGATTTTAACAGGTTGCAATCAATTGTTGTAACATTGCAATTGTTTGTCACGGAAAGTTGGTTTAAAAAAAACTGCACTGATGCAATTGGTAGCTGTCGAAGCACAATTGATTGTAACAGTGTCGAAAATACTTTTTCTGCCTTATTTTGGGGTTGTTTCGACTCAAATATTTTTCTACTCACTTCTTTGATTGTTGGTTTGGATTGCAATTTTAAATGTCTAATTTGTCTTTAAACTCAATGGACTTTGATGTAGATGAAGTTGGATAAATGTTCATCAATTCAAATCTACCTAAGAGTGAATTATTTAATTCATTTTTGGTGCTTTGGATTAATGATATGTTTAGTGCTTTAATCCATCTAGAGGAGTGGTTGAATTTAAAGATGAAAGAATTTTGAGATGCTGATCCAAATTAGCTTATCATTCCCCTCCCTCTTCATCTTATCCCTTTCTTTTTTAATTGTGCTACATGTTAAGGGGTGATGATCTCTATATCATTTATCCAAACATGAAGTACATAGATTGCTATTGACCGGCCACAAAATAGGTGCGACTTCTACATAAGTCCACTTACGATTGCTTAACATAGCGCTAAATTTTGTCCCGATTCGAATAAATGATCATCCGTGACCCAAACTTATGATTGCAATCCCAAGTATGTTAATTTGATCTCTTTGATCCAATAACCTTGAGATTCATTGTGTGGAGGCTTTGGTTCTACCAATCCTCTAATGGATCTACAACACCTTTGGTCAACGCGGATCACTTAAACATCGCTGATCATTAAATGTTACTTTTGAGGATTCCAAAATGGATGATATACTTGACAAAAATCAAATGCAACTTGTTGTGTGGAGGCTTTGGTTCTACCAATCCTCTAATGAGTTCCAAATGCAAGTTTCAAGATGGTCATCCAACTAACCACTAATTTCTAACAATTGACTTTATCTTATGCTTTATTTTTTTATGCTTTATGAACCATTTAATTTAAGCATTTACATTTCATGCCATTTTTTTTATTTTTTCTCACTTGAGCATTTATTCTTATGCCATTTTTATTTTTGCTCACTTGAGCATTTACTTTTATGTCATTTTTATTTTGCTCACTTGATCTTTTTTCTTTTCCTTTTAAAGACACCTAATAATCAACATGAACCATAAAAATCTTTAATGATACTTGGACTATTTGGTTACTATCCTTGGCATTATGGAGTATTGGACTTCTTGTACTTAGGATTAGAGACCTTGGCCTATCTTGGAGACTTTGTGACTTTATTTGATATTTTGTCTGGAGTTCTTTAGGTTTACCTCAAAACATTGGGTTGTTTGTTTGTTTTGTGTGCAGGTTATTGTGATTACATACTTTTTTTGTAATCTGGAATTCACCCGTATACAGCCGTTACTCTGCCCAGTTTTTGCGAAGACTTAATACACTTGAAGTTTGGTTCTCTCAAGAGGTCTAGTATCTTTGCTTGCTTGGTTGCAATCCGAAGAATAAAAATTCTATATTCACTCATAATGTCAAGTATTGGCTTCTTGTTGATTAGATGGTCCTTATCCCTAGCTTTTACCTTATGCTTTAGGATAGTCTCTTCATCTCCTGTCATCTTCTTTAATTTCAAAAATCTTCTCCCTCCTTTTAAAAACTCTTCTTATTTCTAAACTTGAAACACTTTCATAATAAACTTGGACTTAGGTCCATGCATTTTCAAAATATTTTCATAAATAAATTTCAATCAATTTAATAATACCTTGACATTTTTGTGAGAAGACTAAAAGTCAATCAATCTCATTTCAAACCATTTTTGCCACTTTGGCTTTTTATTTTAAAAGTTTTCTTAAAAGATTATACTCTTGTCAATCCTTGCAGTGATGCAAACAACTATACTTCTATAATATGTAGTAAAGAGGGATATTTTCCACTTGGGTGTTGAGTGAGGCATTGTTGATTTTAAAATCCAAGACATATTCTCCACTTTGAGATGATGCAAATTCTCCTTTCTCATGATTGTGGGTAGTAAGTATGTTTTCCACACAGACAATGACGATGATGTCTTATCTCATAAAATTAACCAACACACTTGTGTTTCAAATTTTTAAAAGAGGAACTACGTGTACCCTGATCCCCTATTGCATGAAAGGTGGTACGTAGGCATTAAAGGTTCGCAACCGCGGCAGGTGCAAAAATCATAAAAATATTTCTTTTCTCACCTCCACCATCCATTTTATATACAACACATTTTTATAGCCAAAATATACAGATTTTTCAAAGAGGTTCCTGTGGAGTACCGTAGATGTTTAGGGTGCTAATACCTTCCCTTTTCATAACCAACCCCTTTACCTTGAATCTTTCCCCCTCTTTTTGGGTTATTCGCTATTTTCCCATTCCTTTGGAAATAATAAAGCGCGGTGGCGATTTTTATTTTAATTTGTATAAAGTCTAGTCAATCCAATGGCTTAGTCTTGAACATTTCTACCGCTACAATAGTCATGTAGTAACTGGGTTAAAAACTTCTTGACACTAGGTTCCAGATTGGCACCCGCATTGACTTCTTTCTTGTCCTCTTTGGTACCTAAGTTAAATGTGTCCACTAGTTCTTCGTGGGGTTGTATGGTCCTTTCTTCATGTTGTAGTAACTTGGCTAGTTCCCCTGGAACTTCACAATCTTCCTCACCTTCATCTTCGGGTTGGTAGATTAGATTTTAAAAGTCACAAAAGGCCATAGCAGAATCGTTACCCATGGGATCCTGAGTGGATGTAGATCTGCATTTTGATATGTGAGTGTGTGTAAGAGCATAGCTATTTTTTGAAAGAAATAAAAATGTAGAAAAAGAAAGACAAAGAGCACAAAGTTTGCATGCAAAAACGTCCATGATTCATTGATGACATATGAAAATAAAGTATCAACCCTTACAAATTGACCGTTGTGCCTCGGGTAAGACACAAGGTTTTAAAAGTCTGAATTGTTTAATTATTACAAGTCTGACAAAATTTTAAAGACAACTATTGTTGGATAAAAGACATTGGGAAAAAATCTTTAGCTTCCCAGTTGTTGAGTCCTCCATTCATAGTTGGTAAAATCCATTCTTCCAAGTCACAACTATCATCACTATCCTCCACTGCATTGACTTCGTGGTTGCTGATCTTTAAAGGCGGTCCCCCGACACGAGCATGACGAACAGCTTTCTGGGCTCCTGAAGTGAAACCCAAACCAAATTTTTCAGATTTGTAAGAGATATCTGGAAGTTGGCCCTAAATAGTACACCCACCTTCTTCGATCACTGCCTTGGCATCTTTCAGAGAAGACATCTTTAGCGGGGGTCTGGTAATCTTCGGGACTTGGGAAACAATCTTGGTTGCTGCCACAGTTTGTGGGACTTCCTCGAAATGCTGAAATGGAGTTTCAATGAATTCACCATCCAATTCCATGTATCTGAAGGAGTTCAGGTGACTGACCATATATTCCTCCTCTCCATGAATAATAATGATTTTTCCCTTGGTTGGGTATTTCAGGATCTGATGTAATGTAGAGGTGACGGCACCAGTGTTGTGAATCCAAGGTCAGCCCAATAAATAGGAATAGTAAGGGCGAATGTCCATCACGTAGAAAATTGATTCAAAAGTTTGAGTTCCAACTTTTATGGGGATGTCCACCTCCCTATGCACCATTCTCTTTGAACCGTCGAAGGCTCTTACCACTATGTTGCTGGGTTTTAAGGACAAACCTTCACAGTCGAGTCTATCCAAAGCTTTCTTAGGCAGCACATTCAAATATGAACCAGTATCATCCAGGACATGGGCCAAGGTTGTGCCCCTGCATTCGACAGAGACATGCAATGCCTCATTATGTTTCCTCCCTCAAGGTGTCAGATCAGCATTAGAAAATCCTAAACCATTATCAGCGGTCAAACTGGCCATACAGTCTTGAAACTAATCAGCAGAGGTTTCTTGTGGCACATGGGCAGTTTTAAGAAATTTCACCAAGGCCTTTGCATGAGCCTCGTAGCACAACAGTAAAGCTAGCATAGAAATCTTTGACGGAGTTTGCTCTAGTTGTTCGACTACATTGTAGTCACTTCTCTTTATAATTTTTAGAATTTCTTTCATCTCCTTTTTGGAGGCTTCCGGGATAGATACTGATTACGCCTTCATCCGGACAGTCTCAACCAGAATGCCTTTACCCCGAGTCTCGGTCGACTCGTTGATAGGGGTGTCAGTAGGGGTAACCATAGGGACTGTAGTAGTAGTGTCAACGGGAACAAAAGCAGGGATGATCACATGACCGATAACAGTTTTCGGAGGAGAAATATCTGGGGAGAATACTCTTCCACTTCGGATTATTTTTCTAGTTCCCGTAATGTTGCCGATGTCGGGATCAACCTTCTCAAAAATCGAGTCTTCATCAGCCAGCCAATCCTGCTTGACGTCGTGATAGTAGACGTCGCCCCTATAGTTCCAAGGGACAGTTTTATCTGATGAGTACTTGATTGGTCCTGGCATAGTAATTATCAGTGGAGTCACTTTAGGAACAGATGTAATCCTAACGGGTCTTTTGGTGGAGACCCTGGAAGGATTGGCGGAAATGGTTACTATTGAAACATCCTTGTAAGAAATGGTTGGAACGGGAGTCTTTTCAAACAAAATCACTTTGTCATCCATTAGACGCTGGATACCTACTTTCAATAAATGACAACCAGTTGGTAAGGATAAACAGAGGTGACAGCCTTCGCCACAGCCCGGAAATAAATCGGCCTTCAACAGGTTCCTCTTGGCAGTCAGGAGAGGAGTAACAAGTTCATCAACAATAATAACGAACACATCATCTTCAACAGCGTTAACATCATGACCATTCTTGGGCATAGGAGCGGTGATAACATTTGGGACCTCAGGAGCATCAAATTCAATTTCTTTTGCCTCGAGAAGGTCTTGCACCTTTTTTCAAAGCCCAACAGTTGTTGGTATCATGACTTGGACTTTCTGAATGGTAAGCACAGCGAGCATTAGGGTGGTAATGAGGAGAGGTGGTATTAGGATTCTTCGGGGCTTCCTTCAAAGTTACCAGATTAGATCTCAACAAATGTGGCAGGACTTGAGACAGTGTCATATTTATCTGGGTAAATTGTCTTACCGGTCTTTCTGTTCTAGGCTGGTTGCTCCTTTGTTGAGTAGGTGCAGGCTTTGGGATCATGACAGCACCTACCATTGGACGGAGTTCAGTTCTGTCCTGATTCCTTTGAGGGTACACAACACCAACTTCTTTCTTTCTAATAAATGGTTTTCTCACGGCACTGAAGGATGCGTCTTTTTGGATCTTTCCACTCTTAATCCCAGCTTTCACTCTTTCCCCGGTCAAGATTAATTCAGTGAATCCCGCTGAGGAGCTTCCAATTAGATGATTGAAGAAAGGACCGGACAGGGTACCCAGAAACATGTTTACTAGCTCTCTGTCAGATAGGGGAGGCTGAACTCTTCCTACTAAGTCCCTCCATTTCTGAGCGTAGTCTTTGAAACCTTCGCTTGAAACTATAGCCATACTCTGGAGTTGAGCACGGGTGGGAGCAAGGTTTGCATTGTATTGATATTGTTTATAAAAATCAGCGGCAAGGTCTTCCCAGTTATGGATATTGGCCCTTTCTAATTGATAGAACCAATCTAACTGAGTTCCGGATAGACTATCCTGAAAGAAGTGGATCCACAAATCTCTGTCGGCAGTGTGAGGTTGTATCTTCCTCACATAAGATCGGAGGTGCATCTTGGGACACGAAACCCCGTCATACTTAGCAAACACTGGTGCCTTTAACTTTGGTGGAATAACAATCCCATACACCAAACCCAGCTCTTTAAAGTCCAGTCCGGGCACTTTCTGAATCTCCATTGCACTTAGACACTCTTCTAGATGTTTGTATTTGTCATCAGCCGGAGGATACTGTTCTTCAAAGTAATCCTCTTCTTCTTCCTCTTCAGATTCTGGATGGGCAATCACTTCCTTGTTTTTCCCTTCTTAATTATCCTTTTCACCATATGAGGTTACAAAGTCTAGGGTCCGTCTGGCTGGCCCTGAGAACCTTCTTCCTAGATTCAGAACACCGGTTGCTTTCTTTGCTTTCTTCTTCTTTTCTTCGATCAACAAAGTTTTCAAATTCTCTTGTCCTTTGGCTAGAGTCAAGAACATCTGTTGAAACTGAGCATTCTGCACCTGGAGGTCTTTTACTGTCTGCTCGAGATCCTTCTTACTGAAATAAACAGTAGAAAGATAAGGAGACATGTTGTAAGAAACCTGTTTATGTGATGATGAATGAAGATGCATATGCAATGATTTCAAGGAAGTTAGAGATTTAAATTTGCTTTAGACAAAAAAGGAACACACATTATATTAATAAATCAAAGTTTTAGTACATCATGCCTCTTTGGGCTTACAAAGAAATACAAAAGCTCTAAGATAAAAAAGTTGTACGCATTCTCTTTGGTGCGATGTAGGCGTTAAGACTCCGCTCCTCATGAAGCTGCTTGGTGAGTTCCAAAACCTTCTTCTCGTTGGCATAGAATTGGGCCTCGAAGGTGTCTCGCTCCCCATTAGTTGTATCCAATCCCTTTGAAAGTCTTCGAGAGAGGTGGGCATGTCAGGATGCAGGATAGTGTATGGGACATCTCCTTACATAACAGGATCTTTGATGGCTGGGAGAATGGAGGGGTAAGGCATCATAAGACTTTGAGAACGAGTTCGTACCCATTTGAGATAAGGCTAAAGAGGGATGCAATTTTTGTGCCCCAATGTCTTGCTATCTACCTTGTTCAACATCCTCCAAGCTCGGATAAATCTCTGGTGGTGATCTTGATCGTCATTCTTGTAGTCAAATACCAACCCTTGAATAAGCATCTCATGTGGACCATCCCTTCGGGCGTAACCAAACTGTCTTAAGGCTAAGCAGGGGTTGTAGGTGATACCTCCTCTAATTCCAAGTAAGGAGACATTAGGGAATTCTCCATAACGGTCGACGATAGGAACATTCTCTATAGATCGGGAACACCAATGAATGTCTGAATGTTTGAGCGCCATCAACCTATGTGACCACCTTGAACCTTGCTCGTTCTTCAATATAGATTGGGGAAGATGCGAAATAAACCATATTGCCAAAAGATGAGTACAACACATAAGGATACCTCTTTTCCTCATAGTGCGAGTGTGAAAAGAATGTAGGATGTCTCCTAACAAAGTAGGCACCGGGTTACGAGACATGAAGATTTTGATGGCGTTTACATCTATGAGTTGGTCAGGATTTTGAAACAAAACCATCCCATAGATGAGGAGAGCCACAATTTCCTCAAAAGCTTGCAAGTCCAAGGAATTCCAACAGTTTTGAGCTTTCTCAAACAAGAACTTGGCTAATAAACCTTTGACACCACTCCTTGTTTCCCAATTAGTTGTGACATCAGATGGTTGCAAGTGTAAGGCTTGAGCAATCTCTTCTGGTTTTGGATCTCTTTTCGTACCGTTGAAAGGTAGTTGATTGAGAATGGGAATCCTCAATAGTTGGGATAATTCTTCCAAAGTTGGCACAAGTTGATAATCGGGAAATGTGAAGCAATGGTGTAGAGGATCAAAGAACTGGAAGAGCACCTTCATCATGTGCTCATCAGCATTGGAGGTAACCAAGTTTAGGAGGCGACCATGTCTTTTGGTAAATGGAGAATTTTCGAGAACCCTTGATGCTAACTCTTTAAGTTGAGGAGGGATCCTTACAAGATTGACTTGAATGGTTTTCCTGCGAATAAAATCCATGTCCTATAAAACAGAACAAAGATAAATCCCAAAATCCATGAAATGGTTAGTGAGTATGAGTATGATGTTATGATGTTTATGATTTTATATACAAGTAGATATATACAAACAAAACAAACAAGTCCTTAGGTTTAGGCTTGCATGGAGTCTCATAGGTAAGTACCCTCTTGAGGTTTAGTTGGCTCAAACCTGTCCTAGCAATAGTAACTGAGTTCTAAGGGAGCTCAATATCACTGGTTTGTCTTCTCGGGCATTGTTTCAGCGCAAGCCTCTTTAATGGAGACCGAAATATCCCAAAAAACCAAACCTTAATGAGTGTAGTATCGAGTATCTACCAACTTCAGACTGCACCAAAGTCGGTCATCTCACTACGTCCTAATGGCCAAGTTGGTCAAGTAAAGGTTTTAGAAGTTAGTTAGTGCTCCATGACATCACTCAGCGGCCCTATATTCTCCTTAACTACTCAAGGGCTACCGGTACCCACAAATATGTCACACTAATGTAGATATTGCTTAGACCATGTCGGTATACCCCACACAATTATCACAACGTATTGCTACTTACCTATAAGGTATCCCAAATCTGGGTAGAAGATTCAAACCCAAACAAAGAACCATAAAGTAAAGCATACGAGTCAAAAAATGAAAGCAAATAAATGTGATCTAGCCCTAAGGTAACCACACTTTTAGAATTTTCCCCAGCAGAGTCACCAGTTCTTTAACGCGGTGGGAGAACTGACTTGGTTGCTTTGCATTTGATTGCAAATGTTGCGGTTAGCAAGAGTTGCCACCAACTTTTCTTTTATCCAAAAGGAAAGTCTGAAAAGAACAGGAAAGACCTTTGAGATGTTTTCTTGAGTTCGGGGGGTAGATTTTAAAAAGGGAAGGTATTAGCACCCTTTTCATCCATAGTTTTCCATGGGCTCTTAGTTGGTTGCTAGATCACTTGCTTTTATTTGAAAATGTGCTTTGTGTGGTTTTTTTGAAAGTATTTTGAAAAGGCTCCATCGTTTAGGTAAACTTTGTAATGATTCTCGTTCGTAAGAATGTATACAAAGTGTTAATCTTTTGGAAATGTTTTCTAGTTTGAAAGATGTTTTTTTAAAGTGTTGGTGTTTGTTTTGAAAATAGCAAGGATGTTTTGGTTTTGAATTTGAGCAAGCAACTAGGAATAATCTACCTACTCAAAAGTATTTCATATTTATTTCCTATTTCCTTTGACATTGTTATCTTACCATTGATTTGGTAAGAAACCTTGTCTTTGGATGTAAAAGGGACGGGAAAGGGTCATCGTATAGCCATGATTAGCAACGTTGTAAGATATCTTAGCATTTTCTTTAGGGACTAAGATCATTTTGAAAGGCGACATGGATAGCGTCATCGAGGGACTATGATCTTGTATTTTTTGCTTGTTTTTGCTAAGATACCTCACATGCATAATATGACCATTTTTGTAAGGCAACAAAGTGGGTTTACCCTAAGGGTGTATGTGTGCAAGTGTATTGGTTTACATGCTTGATTTTGTCTTTGAATTAGGGTTTTCTAAGCATTGATTTTATCTTCTCATACAAAATCCTAATTACTAGCATTTGTATATAAAGCATTAAATTGCGAAAAATAAAAATACTAAGCTATTACATCATTTAGGGGAGGGGTGTACAAATTACAAATGGGGAATTGTAAGGAAATTAAATCTAAATAATTATTACAACCATATTGAATATTGTACAAAAATGAATAGATAAAAATGCAAGAACGTAAATGTAAAAAGAAATATGATTTTTCTTTGGTTTTCATGAAAATGGTTTTTTTGACCTAATTAACTAGAATAAAATAATTAACTAAAAATAAGAAAATTAAGATTAAATTAGTGAAATCAATTAATTTAAAGAGAACAAAAGTTTTAGGATTTTTTTTGTGAATTTGATTAAACTAGTAAATAAAATAAAAGTCCTAATTTCTAAATTGATTTTAGTTTACAAGAAAATAATATAATAATAATTAAGACTAATTATCTAAGTATTTTAAAAAAGGGAAATTAATTTATTAAAGGGAATGTTTTTTTGCTCTTTTAGTTTTTATGAAGAAAATAAACTAAATAAATATAAATAATAAAATATAAATATTTTTGGATTTTTTTATTAATAAAAATAATAATAATAATAATAATAATAATAATAATAATAATAATAATAATAATAATAAAAGATGAAAATAAAATAAAATAAAATAAATAAAGTCAAGGAGGTTAGAAAGTGAAACAGGGAGTATTGTTAAGAAAAAAAGTCGGGCCCATGGGGTGGAGGCCCAATCGCTTCCTGAAACAAAAAGAAAAATGACAAAAAAATGTGAAAAAATGTAAAAGGCAGCGTGCTGGGTGTTGAACCCACACCCTCTTGGTTACCAGCATGCTGTCTTACCACTGGGGTGACTATACATCCGTTAATTTAACTGAAATGATAAATACATAATACAAAACAAGTCCTGAATATGGAACATCATCTTCAACCTCCATCCAGATCATCTGTAATTTCACCATTTCTCAATAAAAATGAAATATGCAAACATGAAAGTTGCTCCATTTTTCCATACGAATCCAACCATATAAATATCATAAGCTATAAATCAAAGATGAATGAGAATTTTTGAAAATACCAAATTTTGACCTAATTATTTTCAGAGGTTCAATCCTAAAATTCTCCTAGCTCAATAAATATAAATAAAATCTATGGACATGTACAGCATCAGGGCAATGACGCCTACACTTTATCTTCACTAATGCAATCCTAACAATGCCTAAGTAATGAGATAGAAGTTCAAGAAAAATACCTCAAAATTGGAAATCGTGAAATGCAAATGAGCTTGATTCAAGGTGCTACAATGATCAGGTTAGCTTCCTCAAGTTCCCAGGAAGCTAATGCAATGGTTAGCTTGAGTTGAGAGTGGCTGAAATGGCTTGGAGAAGTCAATGTGCAGTGCTCTGTTTTTGGCTATGGAGGATGATGGAAATGGAGTCACAGTCGTGTGACAGGGACAGGGATGAGTTATATTTTATGTAAGGAAGCTTTAGGAACTAAAAGGCTAAAGAACGCACGAGGGAAATATGAGTTACAAGTCCAAGGTAAGAAACTATGCAACAATGGAGTTTTTGGGCAATTTCTGACTTGAGAGAGTTTTGGTGTCTTTCAGGGTGCTTAAGCTCGTGTTCTAGCTCATAAATAGTGCCTCTATTTATAAGCAACAAGTTTGGAAGATTGTTGTTGATCAGAATTCAAAATTACAAGTTTAAGCATAACATGTGATTTTTGAAAAATCCAAGTTTCAAAGTCTTGTGTACTTGCTAAGATAGAGTAGTTATGCTTTAAACACACTTGCTTCTAACTTTGTAGGTGGAGTGTGATCATAGGGAACAAGTTAGAGGCTCAAGAATTGACTTTGTGCATAAAGCTTGCTTTCCAAGAATGGTATTCTTCACTTTCTTCCAAAAATGGCAATGTGAATTGGATAAAGCTTAAACCACTTGGATTAAAGCTCAAAAGTTTGTGTAATCCATTAATTATGGATAGATACGCAAGTTAGAAGGCCTTCAAAGCAAGATTATTCAGCCTAACATTGAAATTGCATTTTTGTTCATCATGAAAATGACCTATAATTTTAGTTTGAAACCCTAACTTCCTCTCTTCGATTCTCCTTGCTCAAGAATGATCTCGAGGAGTTCTTGGACATTTTAGAAATATTGTAATGTGCTATATAACCCATCTTTGAATCACTTTTGAAAATTCCCATTGGAACTATATGAAAAATTGCCATGAAGTTAGGTCAAAATCCTGCCTAAACTAGGGGAAAATTTTCACTAAGTGTTTAGTTTCATGACCATGAATTCATGGATTAATAACTTGAGATCCAAGCATTTTTAGGAGAAGTTGTGTAAAGAAAATTTTTATATCTCATGGAGATCTACAACTTTCATGTTGAAAGTTTCTTTTGAATCATCTTGGATCGTGGTGAAAAATTGGCTCAAAGTTGTGAAAAAATATGAAGTTTTCAACACTTAGAAAAATTTCTAAGTTTGGAAACTTTGACTTTTCAAAATGAAATCTTGACTTTTTGATTTCTTGATGAACAAGTTTCATATTTTGACATATTTTGATGAATTGTGATCTTTGACACTTGATTTTGACCAAAAAATGAAAGTTTGACTTTTCAATATACAGTTGACATTTGATCAGTTGACTGAAAAATCAACTATCAATCAAATGACCTTGAGCAATGTTTTGAGTCGTGCCATTAGGTAAAGGGGATGCAATTGAACTCTTGAGATCATGCCTCAAACCAATTAACCATTTGCTAGGTCAAAAATCAAAAATTGCCCTTTCTCAGTCAAAACCCTAATTTTGACCATTTTGCCCTTTTGATGATCTGATCAAATTTCTTGAGGAATTATGGTCTAAACTTGATCAAATGACATATATGAGTTCACAATGTTGATATGGATAAAAATTATGAAGTTTGACTGTAAATTGACCACATATGACTTTTTCCCAAAATAGTTGATTTTTAGGTCAACTGCCCAATTGACTGAGCAAAAATGTGATCCATGACTTGAAACTTGACATAAGTAATCTTGAGGGTCCATAATGATCCATGAAATTCATATGAGGCATTAGAAGTTCAAATATCCATGTGCAATCTCAAACCCTAATTTTCAGTCATCAATGCTTAAGGAGGTGTCTTGAGCTGATCAACCCTTGTGTAGTCTTGAACCAAAGGAAATTTTGTGAGAGAATACTTGATAAATGAGAGGGAAAATTTTGGGGTACAAAAATGGTACTTGTCATAACCTCTTTGGTGTGGGAGTCTGATGGGGTAGGAAAACTCATAAATATGCATGCATATCTCATGAATCCATCCCCAAATACCGCTTCTCCTTGGATGCTCACTCCATGGTGGACTCCTTTTGCATTTACTTCATTAAACCTCAAACAGGATGCACATAAAAATCATTCTATCAAGTGGAACCCCTTTAACTACTTTTGCACTATTATTAGTGCAGATGGAAGTTGCCATTGTTAGACGATGGCGCGTATCTAAAGGGGGTGAATAGAGGCGCAAAAATAATTTTAGACACAAATCTAGAATTTAAATTGTTTCAAAACTTTTTAATGCGGTAGAAAATCACTGGATAAGTCGTCTAAAATTAAAATTATTGGAAAGTCAGATATGCAAATTGTTAACATTAAATCTATGAAACAAAATTGAATAATCGATTAACACAAACTCAATTCAACAATCCACTTATTTATTGTTTGAACACAATCACTTTGCAATGCTATTTCCAAGGCTAAATAATCAAAGAACTAACTTGATCGTTTTATCAAACACTTGGCGTGCAAGTGACTTTTCAGAATTTTTCCTTGAGTGGTGTTGATATACAAAACCACTAATAATCAAAAATGATTATAAGTTATATCCACACCTAATTCAAAAACAGATTTTGAGAGGAAAATTCTTACAATTCAATTACTAGAAAAATGTTGTTTGTTAAAATGATTGATGAAATTGAAAGAAAGTAAAAGTGGAAAAGTAAAAACACACAAGGAATTTGTCTACACAGTTCCTCACTATCGTCCTCGCGTGTGGGTACGTCTGTGCCAAATTCCAATGGAATTAGGATAATTGTTATATGCAAAATTGTTTAATACAAATAGGAAGAGTTATAAAAACAATACAAAATTCTCCAATTTGGTGTTGATGTTGTTTCTTCCAACCTTTGATCTTAATCAAGATCAAATCAACCGATAGATGTAATCTATTCATCGCTTAAGCTACTTCCTTCAAAAGATTTCAAACACTCCAAGGTTCCTTGCAAAGAATTTAAACACTCCAAGGGATTTTTCACTCGAGTAAACCCGATTGCACACTATCAACACAAGACACTGATTCTACAATCCAATTCTTGCTACTTCCTTAAAAAGATTTCAAACACTCTAAGGTTCCTTGAAAAGATTTCAAACACTCCAAGGGATTTTTCACATGGACGGTTCCTTCTTGCACGATCTTGCACGAAAACCCCCAATTCCACAAATGATTTCGGAGGAGAAACCAAATGGTTTTTCCCGGATGAATACCCCTACAAATCCCAACCCAAACCAATTGGAAATCCACAATTCTTCGTCTAGATGGCACCCTGGCGGAACATCATCACAATGTAATGTTGGTGTGTATGCATAGATTGGAAGGTTGGAGAAGAGGAGGAAATATATAATAATTTTATGGTATCATCAAGTTTAGAATGATGCATGAATGAGTATTTATAGTTTGGAAAAATTTAGGGCAAAAAGAACAAATTCAGAATAAAAGAAATTGAAAATTTGACCAAAACAAATTGTATGTGTCGACCTCAAATTTGAATGTGTCAATGCATACATTATAGAAGGAATGCATGTGTTTACCTGAAGGACTCTATGTGTCGACCTTAACAAGTCAGAAACTACAAGCTTTAAAATGGGAGTAAATGTGTCGACCTCAATTATGGAAGTATCGACACATAAAATAAGAATTTATGCAATATCATATATCTTTCAGTTTGTGTCGACCTGAAGATTATATGCATTGACCTGTGACTTACAAAAGCTTATAGCCTTAAAAACTGAGTTACATGTATCGACCTGAAAATCAAATGTGTCGACACATGTAATACAAAAACATGCAGAAACTATTTTTCAATGTGTTGGATCAATTTCAAAATGATTTTTGATGATTCCTAAGACCTATAATGCAGAGGAGTGCCAAAATACATAGAGATACCATCCATTTTATCGATGTGCCATCTTTCCTGTGTCGTACCCCAAATTTTCCCTGCCTTTATGATCATATTTTCAAGATTTAAGGTGGAAGAGAAATGTTTTAATTAAGGATGGTACAACAATATCTTATGGCCCATTTTTAAGAATTCAAGTCAACAGAGGGGTGTATCCTAATTCAAGGGAGTGGGGATTTCTAAATCAGAAAGACCCGTATACCCGTAGGCCCATTTATGAAGCATGTTGGCCAATGGCTCATGAGATTCGAATATTAGGAAAGTAAAATTGTGTTTATAAGGGTCCATTAGGCTTTGTTGTTGTTAGTAAAAAGAGGAGTGAAAACTCACTGTGCGAGCCCATTTCGTTAGGCCCATTTCCATTTTTGTTGTTAAATAGCAAAGAGAGGGGTATGGTTATTAAAGACCCATTAAGGTTCTTTTTTAGAAAAATTAGCCCATTTGTCATTTTTGTTGTTTTATTTTAGAAAAGATTTGTTATAAAACATTTTCTGTTATTATAGTAAATTTACTAAATTAAATTATATAAATACTTTGTTATTTTTATTAAACATTTTCATAGTTAAGAGTTTTTGTTGTAAATAAATGGTTGCAAAAAAGGCCTGTTTTATAGGCCCAATCCGCATTAAAGAAAAATTGATTGTAATAAAAAAATTTGTTGTTGGGTAGAAAAGTTTTTATTACAATACAGGCCCAATTCAATTAAATAACACATGGCCCATTGCTTAAAAATGAATACTGTATCAATTACAGTAGAAATACATTATTACAAATCCAATCAAATCTCTTATATACATAATTAATTTTTCCAGAATGATTTACAGTAAGAACAAATCGTAATACATAATCAATTCCAATCTAAAAATTGCAATGTACAGAATAAATTACAAATTGAAAATAAATTTTGAATCAATTACTAACGAATCTGAATCCCTAATTTCTCTAAATCCCTAATCTAAGATAACAAATTGTAACGATAATCCTAAAACCTAACTCTATAAAAGGGGAAGAAACTGGAAGACAGGAGGGGATTCAAAGAAGAACACGAAGAAGAACGAGGAGCAAACCCTTTGCTGTTGAAGATCATAAAAAGGGGAGATTAAGGTTTCAATATCTGAAACGCTAATCGCATAATTGTGCCTCCGCTAAGATCTTAAACTCCATCGTTGCTATCGCGCCATCACCATCGTTGAAGCATCGAAATCTGCAAATCAGAAAGGGAAGAGGATTAGAAATCAAAAATCTCAAATAAACAGAATGCAGAGTTACAAGAGGTAACAGTTTCTTAGATTTATAAAGACATTTGTTTTGTGTACAAAGGGGTTTGGTTTGGTGTCCCACCGTTACGGTGAGTCCATTCGGACTTAGGGTTAGAGAAAGAGGAAAGAGTTGTAAGAAAAGAGAGAGTACGGGTAGGGTTATTGAAATGGAAGAAGAAAAGTGAATGTGATGTAAAACAATAATTTTTATATTCTATGATGATTGTACGTATGCACGCCCATAGTAATAAACATGTACTCTTCATTATGTTCGTTTGATCATCATTGGACGACCGGAAGGTCAAGTCCACCATAATTTCCATGCGCCATCACACATGATGTCTAAAAACGAACCCTCTAAAACGCATAATAGGCCAAGCCCAATTGTTTTTACACCCCCTTTCGTTACAATCACTAAGGCCAACCAACAATACACATTCCTTCACCTCTGGGCCCAGTTCAATATATGAGCTTGGGCCCAGCTTTTCAAACACCCCCTGTTTTGCTTATCAGTTCACAAATACACCCCAAGCCAACTGGGCCTGAATTCAATTTCTGAATTCAGGCCCTGACTTTTCACACCCCACCCTTTTTACTACCTAATTTAAAGTACACCCCCTGAACTAATTTAAATATTCTCTATTATTTTATATTGTATTTTCTTATTTCTTTTTCTTTATTATTATTATTATTATTATTATTTCTTTTTTTATATAATAATTAATTTACTTTATTTCACATATATTATTTATATTATCATTTAAATAATTATTTTGTTTAAAAACTCATGTACATATTTATATTATATTGCATTGAATATTTTTAAATCATGCATTAATTAAGAAATTTCATAATTAATATTATAAAAAACATCTAACAAACATTAAATCTTTTTCGCAATAAACTAATCTAAACAACAATTTTTTTGCTAAAGGGTTCCAAATATATTTTGACTAATCGCGCATTTAGTCCAAAATTCCGCTATCTTTACACCTGGTCAAAATGCGAGGCAATTCAAAATACTTTTGCAACCCCTAAAAACACAAACCCATACGAACTACGAATTGGGACTTTAATTCCTCATAAGAGGATACGTAGGCATACGACTGAAATCGTGGCGAGTTCCCCTATTAAAAATGAAAACCTTGTTTTACCTAAAACCTAAATCTAAACCTAGTACCCTTAGGAATAAGGTAGATGAAAGGTGCCTAACACCTTCCTTTCGTCTAAAGAAGTCTGAAACTTAGAATCTCTGTTTACAATTTAGGGTTTCCTATTAGATGTCCTTCCTTAGGATAAAAACTAGTAGTGACGACTCTTGATTTTAAATCCAATTGCAACATCCCGGTTTTGGCATCATTCAAAACAACTTGTATAGAACTTGTAGTCACAAACTCCCCCTTTTTGATGATGACAAAACTTTCAACGATGCATTTCTTGTAATTTTTAAAGGCTCCCCCTGTCTTTGTGCTTCCTATCTTTATCTCGCATATGCTTCTCCCTCTTTGACGACATCAGAAAGAAGATATCAAATGATTAGAAGTACAAAAGTTTCCAAAACAATTAACAAGTACTGATCAAAGGCAAATTTTGCACATAAGAGCAACAATTACATATCCCCATATATATGCAATGATGCAAACTTTTAAAGAACTATCAAAAAACATAACAACAAATTTAATGGCATGCAAAAGTAATGAAAGCCAGTTGGAGCATCACGATCATGTAACACTTTATAATAGAACTCCCGATGCTGCACACGCATGTGCCAACCATAGCAATAACACAATATCACTACTAACACCAAAATGAAAATGTCTATCAAGAAAAGTATCCATGAGAAAATGAACCACACATTGCAATATAAGATAAGGGAAATAACCACACCACTTGCTTTCATATTAAGAACAAATATATACAAATGTGAAAGAGTTAATACATGAAGTCATTGGAAACATATAGATCAAAAACACACAATGGTTATTAATCAGAAATTTTTGGAAATGAACATTCATGGTTGTTGTACCCCAAAATTTTACCTCCCATTTTCACACAAGACATACTCCTAGAGGTCCTCAATTGCTCAAGGTTGACCAAGAATTGATCAGAGAACTAGGGTTTCATTTTTCACCAAGATGTGTGATCTCTAAAGGTCTCAAATGTATTCCATGGTCCTAATATGTCTTCAAGATTATCCATGACAAATTTCATACCTTGCACTACAAGTTTGCTCAGTCAATTGCTCAAATGCTTGAAAATCAAATGTACTAGGTCAAAAGTTAACTATGGTCTATATACAGTCAAACTTCAAGATTTTTGGTCAACATCAAAAATTTTAAGTTATATCCATCATTGGATCAAGGGTTGATCATGATCCCTCGATAAATGCTCCTAATTCATCAAAAGTCGAGAATTGCTAATTAGGGTTTCTATAGGAAAAGTCAACCAAACTTTGACCAAGCATAACTTTCTCATACTTCATCCATTTTTTCCAACCAAAGCTCATTTTAAAGAGAATCCAATTCCCTATAACTTTTATTCAACCCTCAAGTTCAAGAGGTGTACCATTTGAAAGATACAAGCTCATACATTACAATTCATTTTCAAAAGGTCAACAAAAGTCATTTTTTTCCAAGACCATTTACATTAAGATGATTTATCCAAATGCAAAAATGGTCAACATATAGATTGTAGAGGATAAAAATTGAGCAAGTTATGGATTGCACAAGTTGGGAAATTTTCAAAGGAAAGGCATGAAATCTCAATTGAGCAAATTTGTGATTTTAAGTTATTGGGCCTAACTTTTTGGAGTTCAAATATGTTCATGATGTGTCCAAGGACCTCTAAACCTATCCATGCATTTTTTTTATTTGAATTTTTATTCATTTAAATATGAATTAAATCAAATAAAAACTAAATAAATTTGCATAAAATAGTAAATATTGGTTATGGAAATATGGGCTGATGGTTTGAATTATTTTTTACTCCAAATTTTCGTGCAAAGGAGGCTAGGTACATTGCACCTCAAAATGGGCAAGAATTTGTATTTTTGGAACTTTTTTAATGTGTTTGATTTTGGTTTGAAAGAGGTCCATTATGGATGGATTCTTATCATCTTTTCTAGCCCTATTCTTCCTCTATAAATACAAGACCAAGACATGAGCAAAGGATACAAAAAAATTGCTTGAGAAGAACCACACAAAAATTACCAAAATTCTCAAAGTTGTGAAATTCAAAACTGAATTTCCAGCCATCATCCATCCAAACCAAGTGTGCTATCTTCTTCCTGAAGATCCCAGGACTCATTCCCAACCCTCATTCAAGCCATCACACGCCCAGAAGAGGACAAACCACAATCTCCGATTTGGTAAATCTTCTTGCATCCAAAATTTTATATTCATGCATTGTTTACTAATGTTTTGTGGCTAGATGTGATCAGGGTGATGTTTAGGACTGAAATGAGTCTTTACACGCAAGCTCAGACGTACTCATTGTTGTTTTCTATTTTTAATCGTGCAATTTGAATTTTTATCGTAACTCTCTTTCCATTAGTTTCCAGCCAGTTTTGACCCTGGATTCGGACTCAGGGTGAAATTTCATGCAGGATTGGGCCTTTTCTTTTTCAATTTAACATGTTTTTACAGGTTTGACGTTGAAGGCCACCGGAGAAGACGGTGGTCCCTACCATCTCCATTTGTTTTTATTTTTATTCTTTTAATTTTATTTATTTATTTTATTTAATCAGTAAGTTTTTTTTTAAAATCAATTAAAAAAAATCAACAAAACTTAGGATTAGTTTTTCTTTTTAGAATAATTAATTTCTGAAATTAATTAATTAATTAACTTTAACATTTTTAATTAAAATAAGTTAGAACTTAGGGTTTAATTTGTGTTTAAATTATTTTCTTAAATAAAAATACAAAAATATTAGCATTAGACTTTAAATTCATTTAGCAATTATCTTTTTAAATTAAAATTAGATTTAAGTTAATTTAATTATTTTCTTAAAATAAACAAAAACCAAAAAAAAATTATTTTACTTAGCTAAATTCTCGAGTACGCCACATTGAACTAAATCAGTTGGATATGCGCACCTCTAGAGTACCCCACTTTGGTTGCCTTCGGAAAATGGTCACAATTCTCGAAATGTGAGAAGCTTTAGTGGCTATCCTCTAGTTTGAAATATCACAAGTCCCTCGATGACCCTCTCGATGTTGCGTCGAATAAAATTGATCTTAGAACTTTAGGACAGTTACTAAAATTTCTTGCCAAGTTGCCTTCGTGATCGTAACGTCCCTTTCGATTGTCCCTCAAACATCCAACAATAGGGATACCTACTCACTAATAGTAGGATAGCACTGTCTAAAGGAAAAGAGGAAAAGAACGACCTTTTTCGAGTATAAAAGTAGATAGCTGTTAGAAGTTTGCTAAAACATTTTGCACTTACACAAAAACTACTTTTCAAAAGACATTTCAAAACACTTTGTATACTTTCTCCACTATCCCGAGAAACATTATAAAGTTCGTCGTACTAAGGCATTTTCAAAACATTTTCAAACACACAAAGCATAAAGGTATTTTAAAAATGAGAAAACCTCTAAGAGCCTGTGGAAAACCACGGATGGAAAGGGTGCTAACACCTTCCCTTTCCATAATCTACCCCCCTTACTTAGAAAACTCTCAAAAAGGTCTTTTTCTGTTCTTTTCACCCCTTCCTTTGTTGGATAAAATAAAAGACGGTGGTGACTCTTGCTTACCGCAACATTTACGAATACAAAATGCAAAACCAGTATAACAGTTGGTTCTGCCACCGTTGAATCATTTTTTAAAGAAGCCTAGAAATATGAATTAAGGAAAAACTTACGTTCAAGGAGAAATTGAAACGACATTACCTCACTCTTGAAGGATTGGAAGTTGCACTCACAAAATTTAAAACACTCAAACACATAGTTAGAGGGAATACTTAACGTGCAAGTAACGAGATATAACTAGGCAATATTTGGGATATCAATTATCCCTAAATCTCCATGCATGTTGACAAAAGATTCGGCTGCGATTGGTTTAGTGAAAATACCGGCAATTTGATTTTTACTATCAACATGCTGAAATACAACATCCCCTTTTTCAACATGATCACGAAGAAAGTGGTGATGTATCTCAAGGTGTTTAGTCCTTGAATGTAGTACTAAATTTTTGGTTAGATTTATGGCACTAGTGTTGTTGCACATGATAGGAATACATGATAATTTAATATCAAAGTCTAACAGTTGTTGTTTGAGCCACAATATTTGAGCATAATAACTACCATATCCCACATATTCCACCTAGGCAGTTGACAAAGCCACATAAACTTGCTTTTTACTATGCCAACTTACCAAGGATTTTGCAAACAAGTGACAAGTTTCACTAGTACTTTTCCTATCCAATTTGCAATCAGCAAAATCAGAATCAGAATAACCAACCAAAGTATAATCGTTTCCCTTGGAGTACCAAAGCCCGAATTTTGATGTACCAATGAGGTATCTAAAAATTCATTTTACGACTTTTAGATGAGATTCCTTGGGAACCTCTTGATATTTTGCACACATAAGAACACTAAACATAATACCGGGACAATATGTTGTAAGATAGATAAAAGAACCAATCATACCTCTATACCTTTTTACCTCAACATCTTTACCTTTCTCATCCTTGTCTAAGTTACCGTTTGTTTCCATGGGAGTGTCAATTTCCTTAGCACTATCCATTCTGAATCTCTTAAGTAATTCGAGACAATACATGGTTTGACATACAAGCATTCCTTCATCGAGTTATTTAATTTGTAGCATGAGAAATTAATTCAACTCCCCTATTAGGCTCATTTCAAACTTTCCATGTATAAGCTTAGAGAACTCCTTGACAAGATGCACATTAGTAGATCCAAAAATGATATCATCTACATAAATTTGAACTAATAAAATATGTTTTCCTTTACATTTAATAAAGAGAGTAATGTCAACTTCCTCTCTAGAGTATCCTTGTTCAAGCAAAAATTTGCCAAGTCTATCATACCATGCCCTAGGGGCTCGTTTAAGACCGTATAATGCATGTTTAAGCTTGAAAATGTGATTAGGAAACTCATCATTTTCAAAACTTGGAGGTTGAGAAACACAAACCTCTTCACTTATGTATCCGTTAAGGAACACACTTATTACGTCCATTTGAAATAATTTGAAGTTCTTAGAACAAGCATAAGCAAATAAAAGACGTATAACCTCAAGTCGGTCCATTGGAGCATAAGTTTCTTCATAGTCAATGCCCTGCTTTTGGTTATACCCTTGAGCCACAAGACTTTCCTTATTTCTTGTTACCACACCATATTCATCAAGCTTATTCCTAAATACCCATCGAGTGCCTATGATTTGATGATTTGAAGGGTGAGGGACAAGATCCCAAATGTAATTTCTTTCAAATTGGTTTAATTATTCTTACATGGCAATAAGCCAATGCTCATCAAGTAAGGCACCATTAGTTTTTTTAGGTTCAACTTGTGATACATAAGCATGATGACAACAAAGACTACTTATTTTAGAGCGAGTTGTTACCCCTTTTTTGATATCACCTATAATATTGTCAAGTGGATGATATTTGGAGGTTCTCCACTCAAAAGGAAGTCCATAATTTTATTCTTAACCTTCATCATCTTTCTTTTCTTGGGTTTTATCTCCATCCTCCTCAATCTCCACCTTTTTTGGTTGATCAAATCCTTCATCGGTGTCTTTAAGTATGTCTTCCGTAGATGCACCTACACTATGAAAAGAACTACCTTTCCCAACACTATTTGGGGAAGTCTCATCAAAAGTAACATGAACAGACTCTTTTTCAACAATAATTAATCTCTTGTTATAAACTCTATATTCCTTACTAGATTGAGAGTATCCAAGAAAAATACCTTCATCGACTTTCGCGTTAAATTTTCCAAGATTGTCTTTTCCATTATTTAAAACAAAACATTTACATCCAAAGACATGAAGATGAGATAAATTTGGTTTTCTACCTTTCAAAAGTTCATAAGGAGTTTTGTCAAAAATTGGGAAAATAATTATCCTATTCAAGATATAACATGTAGTACTGATAGCTCGATCCAAAAGTATTTGGGTAGACCATAATTATTGAGCATTGTTTTTGCCAACTCCTCTAAAATACGATTTTTCCTCTCGACAACACCATTTTGTTGTGGAGTTATAGGAGATGAAAATTTATGTTCAATTCCAAATTTATCACAATATTATTTAAAGAGGTGGTTTTCAAATTCACCTCCATGACCGCTTCGAATAGCAAAAAAAATTGAGTTCATTTTATTTTGAGCTATCCTGGCAAAATGTGTGAAGGCTATGAATGTTTCATCCTTGCTACGTAAGAAAATAGTCCAACAAAACCTAGACTAGTCATGTACAATTGCTAAACCATAGTAATTTCCACCTATGCTTTTAGTCCGTGAGAGACCAAACAAATCCATGTGAAGGAGCTCAAGTGGCCTTGATGTAGAAACAACTTTTTTAGATTTAAAAGATGCCCTTGTTTGCTCGCCCTTTTGACATGCATCACATAGATGATCTTTAGAAAATTTTATTTTTGGTAGACTGATTACTAAATCTTTTGAAACTATATTATTAATTAGGTTAAAGTTTACATGAGCTAAACGTCCATGCCATAGCCAAGAGTCTTCACTCAAGGTAACAATACATTGAGCATTATTCAAGGAAATCTCTCTTAAGTCAAGAAAATTTTACTAACACTCAAACCCTTAAACATAGAATCCTTATTTTCACTATGTTCAATTATGCAACAATCTTTGGCAAAAGACACTTTATACCCATTATCAAATAATTGACTAATACTAAGAAGATTATGTCTAAGGCCTTCAACTAACATAACATTTGAAATAATAATAGTTGAGGGATTACCTATACTGTCTTTTCCAAGTATTGCACCTTTGTTGTAATCACCATAGGACACAAATCCTTTCTTCTTTGCCACAAAGTCGGAGAAGAGCGATATGTCTCCTGTCATATATATTGAACATCCACTATTGAGAATCCATTTTCCTGTCATAGAATCAAGACATTCATCCTACAAAAATCAAACAAGTGTGGTAGGCACCCAATTCTCATTGGGTCCTTGAGAGTGAGTTAAATAAATGTTGCATTTGGGCAACCTTGAAAATTACCCTTAGGAATCAAAAAGGTCTTAAACTTGCATTTTTCAATAGTATGACCCTTTTTGAAACAATTGTGACAAAATATCCTATGATGAGAATTAATAATTCTATTGGGTTATTTCTTAATCAAAGAGTAATTTTTATGATGTTTTTCAAACTTCAAGGACCTAATAGGCATGTTCTCAATGGGATGATGTATACTATCTGATTTGGTAGCAAGAGTACTCATCTCTTGTTTCCAAATTTGACATGTGCCACAACCATATTTGTAATATGGCTCATCCTCTTTTTCATGATTTGAACTATCTACAATAAATTCTTTTAATGCTTTTAACTTATCATTGGTTTCATCAACCTTGGCCTCTAAAAATGTGAAGACTTTCTCTTGGGAGGCCAATTTTTTGTTAGAATTAAAAAAATCTATGTTTTACCCCAAAAAGTTCCCTCTCATTTTATTCAACACATGCCCATTGAGGTCTCCAACTTACCCAAGGATGCTCAAGAATTGACCAGACAAGTTCTCTTCCTAAGACAATAAACCTCCAACTAGGGTTTCACTTTTCATCAAGATGTATGAGCTTCAAAGTCCTAAAATGTTTTCCATTGTCCTAATATGTCCTCAAGATCATCCATGCCCAGTTTCATGCCTTGCACAACAAGTTTGCCCAGTCAACTGCTCAAATGCCTGAAAATCAACTATATTAGGTCAAAAGTCAATTGTCACCCCACATACAGTCAAACTTCAAGATTTTTGGTCAAACTCAACATTTTGAATTGATATCCATCATTTGATCAAGGATTGATCATGATTCCTCAAGGAATGCTCCTAATTCATCAAAACTCAAAAGTTGCTAAGTTAGGGTTCCTATAGGAAAAGTCAACCAAACTTTGACCAGGCATAACTTTCTTATACTTTATCAGAAATTTCTCATACAAGGATCATTTTGAATAGAATCAAATTCCATACAACTCCTATTCAACCCTCAAGGTCAATAAATGCCTCAATCAAAATATACAAGTTCATATATTATAGGTTATTTCAAAAAGTCAACAAAAACACCTTTTGGATCAAAGCTCCTTACATGAACATGGAATATCCAATTAAGATGAAACCAAAAAGGTTGTTTATAGGACATCCTAAGCTTTCTAAAAAGTCAGAGAACACCCTCTTAGGGTCAAAATTGAGAGAGATATGCATTGTCAAAGTTGGCCATTTTTGGAAATTTGCACAAAGTCAACAATGCTCAAAATTGCATTTTTTCCACATGGGCCCATCTTTTTCAAGATTGAATCTTATCCCTAGCATGGTCCACGACCCATGGGACCCTCCTTGCCTCATTTATTTATTTACCTAATTTATTTTGATTTTATTTATTTAAAATTCAAATAAAATCAAATAAAATCAAATTAAATCAAATTAAATCAAAATAAATAAAAACCAATGAAATGAGATTTGTTTTGCATTGAATTATAGATCATGCAAGCTGTCTATAGCCAAGGAAAAACGTGCAAGAGTGAAAACAAGAGGAAATCTCCAAATGTGGAAAGATTTGAATCAAAAGTAATAGCCATTACATCTTGTGATTCTTTCCAATTATGCTACCCTAGATTGATTCAGTACATATACACAAGCATTGTAAACCCTAACAAAGAAGAAAAAAGTTGTGCAGCCTGCCTCTACATCAAGAACAAAGTTTTAAAAAAATTATCAAAAAGTGCAGAGCCCATTCTCCTCCATAGACCGATTCAAGCCATTCCAAGGATCAAATCACGTTTCTGAACATTCACTGAAGTTGTTGCAAGCATTCCCAAAGCCTTAAACGTCAAGAATCGTGCCCTCTAACAGTCACGGTTTGCATATCTTTTTTTATTTCAATTCCTTTAATTATGGCATCATAAACATTTTTCGATTCTATATTTATGTTTGTTATCATGTATACAAGGTATTTGAATGCTTTAATTTGAGTATAGACGCAGGAATCGTACGAAGCCATTATTAGGGCTTCAAGGTACTAAATTGGGAACTTCGTGTAGAGGTAAAATTGGGTCAAATCGAGGGTATCTTTGTGTTCAGGGGAATGAATGCAATAGATCTATGCCCTTGGTTAGGATTTATCTTGCTTGTGCTGCATTTTTGAGTTTTGCAGGTTTGTAGCTATGGACAAAAAACTGTCACTATAGCTTATAGTGACGAATCTGTCCGTGGGTAAAAGTCTGGTCTCTAAAGTGACGGTTTCAGGAGGAAGAAGATTAGGGTCAATCTCCCATTGGAAAGTTTGAATTCACGCGCATTTTCTGGGCACAACACTTAGTGTACATTATGTTTTATTTGTTTCATTATAGTCATGAATAATTGTCCAGCTCAGTTGGTAGGAGACGCGCTTGTGAAGGGAAGGACCTGGTTCGATCCCAGGTCCATGCAGTTTTGTGTTTTCTTATTAAATATTATCGGATCCAATGCACTATGACCTAGAAGGACCACCATACGTCCTCAGATCCCACCCTTTGGATCATCTCAAAGCAGATCCAATGCTCCAGAATTGAAGATCCATGGTGCACTCTCTGAAGGCTGATCACACTGGAATGCACGCTGGCAATTGGGCCAGCGCCTTTGGGCCTTGCAAAAATTCCAATTCACACCTCCCAGTTGGCCAAATAGTACTAGGCCCATTCATTATTTTTTGGTTTTTAATTATTTATTATTATTTTATTTTAATTGTCTTAAATTCATTTTTTTTAATAATTAAAAAATCAATAAAATCACAAAAAATATAGAATTAGGTTTTATTTATTAAAATTAGTTTTTTTTGGAAATTAATTAATTTAATGATATTGAATTGATTTGTTTTCATTAAGTAAAGTTAATTAGAAAAAATTAGGTTTAATTCACAAATATTTAGTTTTCTCAATAAAAAAATCAAAAATATTTTCTTTATTTAAGTAGTTTCTTTAGGATATTTAATTTATTCTCGCGCGTATTTATTTATTTATTTATTCCAATTGTTGTATCTGTTTCGAGTTTGTAATAGCTTTTAACTTAGGTTTATTACAGCTTTTATTTACAGCTTTTCCCCCAAGTTTGGTTATGTAATCCCCTCCCCAAAGCCTTGTAATAGCTAGGTTTAAGATTCTCGCATTTTATTTTTTCGCTACTATTAAGTGTTAGATGAATGATCATTTGATTGAATGGAAAGATAAATCGAATGTTTAAATGGTAGATTACCCTAAATGTGCAAAGATAAATAAACTGAAATCAAACACTTGCACATGCTCACCCCTAGGGTATCTCCAACTTCGATTGCCTCGAAAAAATACGATCAATATTCTCGAACGTGAGAATTCTTAGTGATTGTCCTCTAATTCAGAGATCGCAAGTCCCTTTCAAAGGTTGCCTCGGTAAAACAAAATGCGATCTTAGAAATTTAGGACAGTTACTAAGATATTTTTCACTGTTGCCTTAAGTGACCATAATCGTCCCTTTCGATTGTCCCTCAAACTCCAACGATGGAGCTACCTACTCCTTAATAGTAGGATAGCACTATCTAAAGAAAATAAGAAAACGAATAGTATTTTTTCGAGTAGGTAGAAACTCTTAAGTACTTGCTCAAAACAACCAGTTTTTTCACACTTACACTTTTCAAACAAAGTTTTTAAAAACACTTTATCACACTCTTGAGGGCTGATACAAGGGTTACCATAAAGTGAAACGCCGCACTAAGGCATTTTCGAAGCTTTTCAAAACACACACAAAACCAATTTAAAAAATGATCAAGTACCTAAGAGCCCGTGGAAAACCACGGATAGAAAGGGTACTAACACCTTCCCTTTCTATAATCTACCCCCCGTACTCAGAAACATCTCGAAAAAGGTTTTTTCTGTTCTTTTTCCCTTTTCCTTTGTTGGATAAAATAAAAGATGGTGGCGACTCTTGCTTACCGTACATTTGCAAACATAAACGTAAAACCAGTAGTAACTAAAAAACAGTCGGTTCTGCCACCGTATTACAGAACTGGAGACTCTGCTGGGGACTTATATAAAGTGGGGTTTACCTTAGGATCTAGGTCATTTTAATTGCTTCTTTGACTTGTCTTGTTTGATTTACTTTTAAGGGTATCTGTTTGGGTTGTTTGGATCCTAAACCCGGATCGGGGAATTCCTTTTAGGTAAGTAGCAATAAACTGTGAGGGAGTTGTGTGGGGTATACCGACACGGTTGAAACAGTAGCTACATTGATGCGATACTTTGGTGTATATCGGTAGCCTTGAGTAATCAAGGAGAATACAAGGCCGTTGAGTGGTATCATAAAGCGCCAATTGACCTTAGCAACTTAATTAACCAACTTGGCTTTTTAGGACATAGTGAGATAGTCGTCTTTGGTGTAAACCTAAAGTCGGTTGATACTTGATGCTACACTCATTGAGGTTTGACTCTTGAGTTTTGTTTGGTGGCAAGTCAATTGTCTATCGAAACGAAATTTGGGGGAAAGATCAGTGATACTGAGATCCCTTAGAACCCGGTTACTATATTTAGGACAGGTTGAACCAACCTAACTTCAAGAGGGTATTACCTTAAAATCCATGCAAGCCTTAAACCTAAGGTCTCTGTGTGATTTGCTTGTGTTTGCTATATCTGCTATATCTGAGTATAATCATGACATCATAATATAGCATATCATACTAACCATTTCAAGGATTCTTAGGGTTTATTTTTGTCTTGTTTTATAGGACATGGCCCTCGCCCGCAGATTCACTATCCAAGTCAGTCTGGTAAAGGTACCTCCTCAGCTTAAGGAGTTGGTATCAAGGGTTCCTCAAAGCTCTCCCTTCATTGAAAGACATGATCGACTTCTCGGCTTGGTCACCTCAAACCCTGATGAAGAAATGTTAAAAGTTATCTTTCAATTCTTTGACCCTCTACATCACTGCTTCACTTTTCCAGATTACCAATTAGTGCCTACTATGGAGGAGTTTTCTCTGTTACTGGGGGTGCCTATCCTTAACAAGGTACCTTTCAATGGTATGGAAAGAGACTATAAACCTGAAGATATTGCTAAAGCTTTGTCCTTACAACGGTCTGACGTAGTAGCAAATTGGGAAACCAGAAGAGGTGTCAAGGGTTTTTTGGCTAAGTTCTTGTTTGAGAAAGCTAATCATTTTTGGGATACCTTGGACTTACAAGATTTTGAAGAGGTGTTAGCCCTTCTCATCATAGACGTGAATGCGGTTAAGGTTTTCCTGTCACACAATCTGGTACCTACTCTGCTTGGAGATATCCTACATTCCATGCATACTCGCACTATAAAGAAAAGAGGGACCCTTCTATGTTGCACTCCTCTTTTGGCTAGGATGTTTATT
Organism: Vicia faba; assembly: GCA_948472305.1. NCBI lineage: Eukaryota > Viridiplantae > Streptophyta > Magnoliopsida > Fabales > Fabaceae > Vicia > Vicia faba. Next base: position 1,630,995,323 of record OX451739.1, on the reverse strand, counting down.
TCGCACCTACCCCGATACGTCTTGAAGAATGAATAGGGTTTGAGATGGTCTCATGGGATAATGACTCTTACACATTCAGGTATTCATTGGTGTCCTCGATCCTCAGAGAATGCTACCATCATTGATCGACGCGGAGAATTCCCTAATGTCCCTCTCTTAGGCATTAGGGGAGGAATCACTAATCCAAGGAATCACCTTCGACTATGAGAATGATGCTCAGGGTTATCGTAAAAGGTTCATGCGAGCTTAGGGCATGGTACATAGAGTTGATAGCAAGCCATTGGGCCACAAGAATTCAATCCCTCTTAAGCCTTATCTCAAATGGGTACGAGCCCGTGCTCAAAGTCTTATGATGCCTTACCCCGCCATCCTACCCATGATTATGGAACCGGTTGCTAAAGGAGACACTCCTTATCTTGTTCTTCATCCTGACATGCCAACTGATTATGAGGAGTTACAAAAATCCTGGGTTCAACTTAGAGAGGAGCGGGATACGTTTGAAGCTCAATTCTACGCCAGCGAGAAGAAAGTCCTGGAACTCACTAGGCTACTTCATGAAGAGAGGAATATAAACGCCTACATTGCACCAAAGAGGATGCACTTATGGGAAACCTAATTTTCTTTTTGCTTTAAGTTTTATTTTGTTTGATTGTACACCTAAAGGGCACTCTTTGTAACAATTCGAACTTATTAATACAATTAACATGTGTTTCTTTTGGTTAAGTAAATTTGAACCTTTAAGTATCCTTGAAATCATTGCATACGCATATCATCCATGACATTGCATAAACAGGTTTCAAAGTAGGATTCGCATCTTCTTCGCTGTTTATTTCAGCAATAATGACTTCTAAACAAAGTATCAAGGATCTCCAGGCACAAAATGCCCAATTTAAACAAATGTCTGTAGCTTTGGCTAAAGGGCAGGAAGATCTGAAGGCCCTTATTCCGAAAGATAGAAAGAAGAAGGCGAAGAAGACTGCTGGTGTGGTAAACCTGGGAAGAAGATTCAAGGGACCATTGAAGCAAATGGTTGATCTGACCTCTTCATCCAAGGAAGGAGAGAATCAAGAGGGTGAGACAAGAGAGGAAGACCTTAGTCCAGGGGAATCTGATAATGACACTGATTACAATGAATATAAGTACCCTCTGGCTAACGAAAGGTACAAATAGTTAGAGGATCGTCTGAATGCAATGGAGATCCAAAGAGTACCAGGGCTGGATTTTGAAGAGTTGGGTTTGGTATCTGGGGTTGTCATCCCACGGAAGTTCAAAGTTTCAGTATTTGCAAATTATGATGGGGTTTCTTGTCCCAAGCTTCATCTCTGTTCTTATGTGAGGAAGATTCAACCTCACACTGCTGATAGGAACTTGTGGGTCCATTTCTTTTAAGACAGTCTGTCTGGGACTCAGCTTGAGTGGTTCTATCAGCTGGAGGGAATCAATGTCCGCAACTTGGATTTGACCGCTGCTTTTTATAAGCAGTATCAATATAACACTGACCTTGCTCCTAGCCGTACTCAACTCCATAGTATGTTTATGGGTGCAAGCGAAGGTTTTAAGGACTATGCTCAGAAGTGGAGAGATTTGGCAGGGAGAGTCCAACCCCCTTTGTCTGATAGGGAGTTGGTGGATATGTTTCTTGGTACGCTATTTGGTTCGTTCTTCAATCACTTGATTGGTAGCTCCTCAGCTAGTTTTACTGAGCTGATATTGACTGGAGAAAGGGTAGAAGCTGGGATCCGAAGTGGAAAGATCCAGAAAGACACCTCTTTAAGTACAGTGAAAAAGCCATTCATGGGTAAGAAGGAGGTCAATGCTATTTACAATCCAAGAAGTTAGAGTAGAACCGAGAACCGTCCAAGGGTAGGGGCTATGATGATACCTAGGCATGTGGCTACTCAACAATGAAACCATCAGCCAAGGGTAGAAGGACCTCAAAGGAAGTTCACCCGGATCAATATGACGTTGTCTGAGGTTTTACCCCATCTATTAAAATATAATTTGGCAACCTTAAGGGAGGATCCCAAGAACCCCAACACCAGATCTCCTTGTTACAATCCAAACGCTCGGTGTGCTTACCATTATGAGAGTCCAGACCACGATACAAACGATTGTTAGGCTCTGAAGAATAAGATACAGGATCTAATCGAAGCAAAGGAGATTGAGTTTGATGCTTCTGAAATGCCTAATGTCATAACTGCTCCTATGCCCAAGTAGAACCGTGGTGTTAATGTCGTTGATACTGATCGATTTGTTACTTTTGTTAATGAAGTTTCTACTCCTCTCATGACCGTCAAGAATAATTTGTTGCTAGCCGGTTTATTTCTGGGCTGCAGTGAAGGTTTCCGCATGTGTTTATCTTTGCCTTCTGGTTGTTATTTGCTGAAAGCAGGTGTTCAACGCCTGATGGATAACAAAGAGATTTTGTTTGAAAAGACTTCGGTTCCAACTGTTCTACATGAAGATGTTGCTATCATAACCATTTCTTCCAATCCTTCCAAGGTCTCCTCTAAAAGATCTGTTAGGATTACATCTGCTCCAAGAATTACTCCATTAATAATCACTTTTCCTGGCCATGTACCATACTCCTCGGACAAAGTTGTTCCTTGGAATTATGGTGTTGACGTTTAGTACCATGGCGTCAAGCAGGATTTGTTAACCATTAAAGACGGAAAAACTGAAGAGGCTGATCCCGGTATCAGTAACATTGTCGGGACCAGCAAAATTACTCGAAGTGGAAGGGTTTTCTCTCCCGAGATCTCCCCGAAGACTATTGTTAATCCTGTTGTTATTCCATCTGTTGTTCCGGCTAGTACTTCTGCTACTACTCCCATCCTTACTCCAGTTGTTACCCCTGTCGATGAGTCATCTGGGACTCGGGGCAAAGAAGTTGTACGTGAGCCTGCCCAGACGGAGGCACCTAGAGAAGTTATTTTGGAATCCTCTAAACAATAAATGGAGGAGATTTTGAAGATAATCAGGAAGAGCGACTACAATGTGGTCGAACAGTTGGGGCAGACCCCTTCGAAGATATCAATGATGGCTCTGATATTGTGTTATGAGGTCTGATCGCTACTGGATATGGTAGTCTAAATGATCTGGACTACAAGTGCACAGTCTTATCGCGTAGTTTTAAAGATTATCGAACCCAAAGGACCAAAAGTCAAACGTACCGTTATCTAGCGTTACGGTGTAAATCTAAGGCTAAAAATATTTGGTTTAGATTAGGGGAACTAAAAGTAAGTTTGAATGTAGTTAAATAATTAGAAGGGATAAACAACCAGTATGTAATGATCGGGCTTCAGAAATTAGTAACCTATTTGGTAACTTGCAGTTTCTAACCATTCTCAGTAGAAATTTATCAGTTTAAAAACCCTCGTCTCACACTATCGTGGTTGTTGATTTAGGTTATGAAATTTAAGTCCTAACATATGCTTTCGCTATCCCGTCGGAGTTAGAAACATTCTTTTGAAAACAAATAAACTCTAATTCGCTTTAAAGCGCTCTCGCTGTTTTTAAAGCCAATGCCTAGTTACTACGTCCAATTAAAGATCCTCAAGCTCTCTCTTTATTGAACCTAACTTATATTCGTTTTTTACTCTCGTAACAAAACAGTTCATCATTAAAAACAAAGTAATCTAGTCCAAAAAATAGTTCAACAATTAAATAACCATGAGTATTACCAAATTCCCTCAGTTTTATGATCTTACATACCGGTATAGAAATCTAGCTTAGCATATTATAAAACTCAATCACAGAATAATAAAAGCCAGACAACAAAGTAAACATGGTTATCGAAAAGAAGGCAAATAATAATTTATTAAAATAAAAACCTGGAAATAAATTGACTGGAGACTGATAAAAATTCGTCCGGCTCTAAAGGAAGCACTCCTCCACAGGTTGGTAGGTTTTGCCTCGATACGGAACAGGAACAATTGCAAAAATAAAATAATAAACTTAAATAATAATTCTAGAGGTCTTGAAATAAACTACTGGGCAATAGATTTCCGGTGTAGAAATCTATTGCTTAAAATGGGTTGGGAAAATAAAACTGCTAAGGAAAATAATAGCTAAGGAAAAATAGTTCTGGAAAGTAGTAGCTCTGAAATATGCACAAAGAACAAAAGGGAAGTAACGGCATGACCCCCTCTCAGTGCATGAGGTTTACTACTTATATCCATCTCGAGTAACTGTTCGTGAGGATTTGTTGGAGAGATTATAGGGCTACTGAATCTTCGTGTATCTGACTTGGTGGAAGCAGTTGACACACTTTTGTTGCAAGCTTTAAGGGACGTGGGCAAAATAATAGGGGATGTGACGTTCGTCGAAGGGATTAGTGACGTTTGTCACTTACTTGGTAAATGCATGCCAATCGTCAAGCATTCCTTTTCGGTCGTCACGCTTACTGTTGACTTGCGCGCTCCTTCTTTTGGGCTTGGGCTTGTTGTTGACTTTATTGTAGCCTTTTTTTCTTCTTTTTCTTCCTTTTTCTTCTTTCTCTCATAATTGATTTGATACATGCGAAATAGCAAAATACCGACATAATACCAACTACAAAGTGATTTAATTTAGAATAAAAATGGAAAATAATTTAGTTAAATCAAGCTAAGTATGAAATATATTTATGTGTTATCAAACTCCCCCATACTGCAATCTTTGCTTGTCCTCAAGCAAGTGCTCATCATGATGTTTGTCTAAACATTGGTCGGGCGCAAATGTATGATACAAATCAACTTGTACGCGGTTGCTTGGTGTTTTTGTTAGAGAATCAAAAGCTTAATCTATACTCCAGCACTACGGTAACAACACTAGACAGCCTCGCCTTACGTAAACTGGTTGCAGATGCTATTATAGCTCACCCCAAGTAATCGTCTTATTTTACCCATTTTCATTCAAGCGCAATCACATTAAGCCCTTTATCCTAACACGTACATAGAAGAATAGACGGTTAGTGGTTATGATCTTTTTAGCAGAGTGGTTTCTGGCACAATAATGTGGCAACCTTCTTTTTTACCCATTTGCATGATGCGGGGGATCAAACCGTAGTCTTTCCCTACCAAGTTCAGTACCAGACGCCTCTAAACCACCTACAATGGATTTTATGTTACTTCATAAGGCTTACATCCGTTGGATTAAACGATCGGATGAGGATCGCCCAATTTAGTAGGTGCATTTCTCGTAACATTTTCTAAATAAATAACCGAGATCATCCACTTATATTCATCGACTTTCTGCGTAGTTTGTGTTTAAGATGGTGTTGACTGCTAGATAAACTACTCAGGATTACTTCAAAACTAAAGCTCTGGGTTTTGGAATAATAGGTACTTTAACTAGTCTATTATATTCTGGGGTTGTAGAGAGTCAAGACGGTAGTAATTTCGTCAAATCTTGCAAAAGTTTCTAACAAAAAAATTAAAAGGTAGCAACCTACATACTCGTCGAGTGATTCGAGTTATGTATTAAATCGGAAAAAAATTGTTGGGGCTCAATAAAGTGAGGGAATCGGAAAAACAACACAAAATATTTCATAAAAAGAAGGGAGAAGATAAAAATTTACTGGAAAAAAAAGTGGAAATACTTCCTCCCCCATACTTAAATCATACAATGTCCTTAATGTATTGGAAAAGGAGAGTGAAAAACTAAATACTCATTCTTCCTCGCCTTAGCCACGGAATCTACCATGCATCCTTGGTCTAGATCTTCTACGCGCTTGCTCACCCCTTCTGGGTGATTCTGCTTCATATCTTTGACCCTCCACACGGGAAACAACTTCATGCAAACCTTCAACATAGAGTGTCAAAGCCCGCATGTCTTCTGTCATCCCTGCGGTGAATTCTAGCATACTTTGGTCTTTCCATCAAGCGTAATCATGTTTATCTCTTTGCATCTGTTGGACGAGATGCATCATTTCCTCTTAACGCGTCTTGATGCTCTGGTAGCGCTGGTTAGACAATTGATTCTACTGTAGTATTGCAGCATAGATGGCATCGAGTGTGGTAGGTGGATTGGCATTTTGTGGCTCTTGGTCTTCGGGAGGTTGAATGTTAGGTTGAGGTGCTTGATGTTCTAATTCTTGTTCCATTTCATTGACAGCATCATTATTGGCTTCGCCTTGGTTTCCTTATGCATTGACACCAGGCTTGGGGGCGTTGAGGTTAGATAACCAGTTGTTTGCAATGCTTAAGTTCGTAGTATTTGGATTTGGCAAAATGACACTACGAACTTCATTATTCCTCACCATTACATAATAACCTCCTGCTTCTCTTACCTTAATAAGGCGACCGGCCCGACAGTTGTTAATGTCTAAGAACACTGCTGGAAGAGAGGTTAGATTTAGGACTCTCCCTCCCAGGTTCAGGTGAACTGCTATTGCTGTGACGATACCTCTAATACAGAAAGGCACATTCCCGTATCTTGTTACAAGATTTTGAATGTGAGCCATCAGGAAGGTGTTTTGGTTCATATGGAGGTTTAGCGCGAAGGCGCAATAGAGAGCATACAACTCCTTGGTATTGACCTTGTTGCTGTTGGTTCTTCCAAAAATAGTGCTGGCCAGGGTGCGGTGAAGGTAGTGAATGTTCGGATTATGGATGTGAGAGGAGTAACGCGCTTAGGGAGCGACATTATGCTCACCGGATATTCTCTCCCATAATTCATATGATGTTCTATTCCAATCCAATTCAGGGGGGGTTCAGTATTGCACATTGTCTCCACGAGGGAAATGAAACATGTTGCTCAAAGCATCCTGGTTCACCATCTATTCCTGGTTGAACATACAAAATGTGGCTGCTCCAAAGAGATTGGCGTCAGCTTCGGTGGGAGTGATGTAGAAGTAGAAGCTTAAGAACTCCAAAGTTAGAGCCTCGTAGGTGGGTAAGCCTATTGTGCTTACAAATCCTAGGACTTCTTTGTTTAGAAAACCTTGCATACTGTCATACAACCCTAAATTGTGTAAACAGTCGTTGTCGACATATCGTGTGAGTGTCAATCCTTGCTGATAAAACTTCAGGTGTCTTTCCTGTTGGAGTTCACCAGCTTTGCTTTGTCGGAACACGAGATGAGTCATGTCGGGTTCTCCTCGATTGAGCTGATTTCTACGAGCGGCCATGGTATATTTGACAAAGACGAGAAGGGAAGGTGTTTATGTAGTGCAAAGAAGGTAGTGAATGGTGATGATACTAGAATGATAGAAGAAGTGGGTTAAATAGGTAGAGATTATAAGTGGGTAATGAATGGTTTTTTACGGTTTTGAAAGTGGGAGGTTATAGGAATTATAAGGAATAAATGAGTGGTAGTGGTGGTAGATAATGGGAATTATGGGGTTTAAATAATGGAAGATGGAAGTTATAGAAATAATAAAAAAATGAAACAGTGTGGTCTTGTAGTCAAACTATGTGGTCACGAGATCTAAGAGCGTGGGAGGCAAGGTTGGTGGTTGTTACTTGCGTAGCAGGGCGTGGGAGGCAAGGCTGATGAAAGTCATACGAAGCTGTCAATCGTCACATGCAAGGCAGGACTGGTTGACAGTCGTCACATCTAGCTTGACGGTCGGTAGTTTGCTAGGAAAAATGTGACAAACGTCACATCTGGCTAGACGGTCGGTAATGGATGCATACAATTTCATTGGACCGCTACTGATACTTATACATATAATATTAATAATTGTACTTTAAAGCATACATATGATAATAACAGTAGGTATAATGAAGGTAATAAGAACTCAATAACGTTAAATAACCAAAAACATTAAAAATAAGAATAATAAGAAATAATGTTATTGGGTAAAGAACTGGTACAAAAGAAAAAAAAATATGAAATAACAGAGTATTCGAAAACGAGAAAACAAAACAGTAATGGCAAACAATAATGTTTCCTGTCCCAAACTTAAATAGACAGTGCCCTCACTGCCTTAAGAAAAAGGATCAGAAAAATAAAAATAGAAGGGTATATCTAGCCACGACGTGGGCCTCCAGGAGGTGCATTAACAGAATAGAAGATATGATATAGATGATCAAAATGTTCTGTTATGATATCCATGAAACCATGAAAGTCCGAATGCAAAGTGGTGAATTCTCTGTGTAAACTTTCAATCTGTGTCTCCAAATTAGCAATAGTGGTAGTAAAATCAGGAGGCAGAGGTCCAGCATTAGCCGGAATAGTAACAGCAGTAGTCACGGGAGAAGCATCTGGTGTAACTTCATGACGAACAGGGGAAGGAAGATCATAATAATGAGGAGGAGTCTCAGGGTCAAAATCATCGGAGATCTCATACGGTTGAGGTGTTTCGGGTGAGGTAGGGGAAGATGGGGGATCCAAGTCAAAAAGCTAGTTATCTTTGTTATGAACACTCGTTATAGGATTGGGTAAAACAAATTGGTGGATAATTTTATGGTTAATGAGCAAGTCAAACTGAAGTGGTCCAAGGTTTCCTATAAGGTGAGTGTTAAAACAGAAACGGATGTTCATTGGTCGAACTCCTCCATATGGGTTTAATCCTAGGAGTGGTTGTCTCATTCCGATAGAATTTGCAATCGTTGTAACTAGGCCTCCTATAAGGATAGGTGTATGAGCAGTCTCTATAATACGAACAAAATTGGCTAACATAAAGGTAGCCGCATTGACATGAAGGTTTTGTGAAGCATAAAACAAAATGAAAAGCTCATCACGGGACACCAAAGAAATGTTTTTCTCTTTTCCAAACAGGGTGTGGGCCAGGATTTTGTGGAAATATCTTATAGCAGGGTTATGGATGCTGTCAGAATGCATATCATCAGGTTTAGGATGGTTGTTACCAGTTATGCTACCCCAGAAGTAATTAAGCTCATGGTTGGAGAGGATATCCTCTTGGGCGATGGTAAAGACATCAGGGCCACTAGGGAAACCTAAAAGTTCAGCAAACTCACTATTGTTATAACGGAAATCAATGCTAAATAGTCTAAATCGGATCAGGCCACAGTTAAACCCTAGTCCATGGTTAGGCACATAATTCAAAGGACTCAGGAACTCTAGGGTAAGCCTACGATATGAACTGAATCTCCTCCAATAGGGGATGTATCCCAACCTATCTGGTTCCGCAGGTATAAGACACTTTCTCTAATGCCTAGGGCGGTCATAGCACGGTCATCAGCATAGATTGTGGGGGTCATCTCTCTATCCACCAAGTCCTCAAAGCTCCTCATTTGATCTTTTCCCCTGAAAGTAATAATCATATAATCTACTCTTGTCATTTCGAGAGTTAGTCACTAGCTAAAAAAAGTAAGTTAGCCTGAAAAGTAAGTAGATTATAGAAACATCCAGTTAGCATCGGCCAAATGCCTTTTAGAGTAAAAAATAAGAAAAATAAGAAATGATAATAAGGAAAGAAAGATGAGAATAAATAAAATATTTTAAAAAAAATGAAAAGTTAAAGAAAAATATAAAGATAAAATTGTGGGTTGTCTCCCACAAAGTGCTTTGTTTTATGTCGCAAGCTCGGCACATTTTCAATTATGAATTAGTCGTTTGGTTCAGCCGGTGGCTGTAGAAGCTTTAGGGTGGCTGAGTAATATTTGTTTTTGATACAACGGTAATGCTTTAAACATTTCCCATTTACAATAAATGGGTCACTAGAATTAATCTTAATTTCTATGGCGCCACTTGGGAAAACCTTGGTGACTTCGAAACGACCAGACCACCTAGAGCATAGTTTTTAGGGAAAAGTTTAAGTCGGGAGTTAAATAGGATTACTACATATCCCTCGTTGAATTCTCTCATAGAAATGCGCTTATCATGCCATTTTTTTGTTCTTTATTTGTAGATCTTGGCATTTTCGTAAGCGTCTAGTTGAAGCTCTTCTAGTTCGTTGATATCTAGGATTCTGTTTCCTACGGCGGCAGAGTAATTTAAATTTAGGGTTTTAATAGCCCAATAAGTCTTATGCTCGAGTTCCACCAGAAGATGACATGATTTTCAATAGACTAACTTGAAAGGTGTGGTCCCTATGGTTGTTTTAAAAGTTGTCCTATATGCCCATAACGCTTCGTGTAACTTAGAGGACCAATCTTTTCTAGATGTGGCAACAGTTTTCTTAAGTATTTGCTTAATTTCTCTGTTTGAGACCTCTACTTGGCCACTCGTTTGTAGGTGGTATGGTGTTTCTACACGGTGTTGAACTCCATATTTCACTAAGAGTTTTTCGAAGATTTTGGAGATGGAGTGGGAGCCTCTGTCACTGATGACGAGTCTCGGCACACCGAACCTTGGAAAAATTATGTTCTTGAAAAGCTTGATTACTACTCGTGTGTCATTTGTTGGAGAGGCTATAGCCTCGATCCATTTGGATCTGTAATCGACAGCTACGGGTATGTATTTGTTACCAAAAGAAGATGGGAAGGGTCCCATGAAGTCAATTCCCCATACATCGAAGATTTCTACTTCTAGAATACCTTTCTGAGGCATTTCATCGCGTCTGGAGATGTTGCCAGTGCGTTGGCAACAATTGCAGTTTAAAACAGCGATGTGCTTATCTTTCCATAGATTAGGCCAAAAGAAACCAGATTGTAGGATTTTCGCACAGGTTTTTGATGTACTTGAATGCCCTCCATAAGGTGCAGTGTGACAGTGGTCTATAATACTTTCTATTTCTTCCTCGGGCATGCAACGACGAAAAATACCATCAGAACCTCTTTTAAATAGGAGGGTGTCATCCCAGTAGTATTGTTTAATGTCGTGGAATAACTTCTTCTTTTGTTGGTACGTTAGCTCAGGTGGAAGGACACCGGCGGCGAGGTAATTTATGAAATCAGCATACCATGGTGAAACAGAGTGAGCTAATGCCACTTTTACCAATTTTTTTGTTTCAAGACTTGAGTCATCTATTTCTAAAGGATAGTTGGCTCGATAATGTTGAACCTCATTGTTTTCCAACTGAGCTATAAGTCTCTCATATGGGGAATCATCGTTAATTGGTATATGTTCGGTCTTCAGATTTTCAAGCCTAGAAAGATGATCTGCTACGACGTTTTCAGTTCCCTTTTTGTCTTTTATTTCCAAATCAAATTCCTGTAGTAATAGGATCCATCTCAATAGTATATGTTTGGCATCTTTCTTAGTTGGGAGGTATCTAATAGCGGTGTGATCGGTGTAGATGATAATTTTAGCTCCCACCAAGTATGAACGGAATTTATCTAATGCAAACACAACTGCTAAAAGTTCCTTTTCCGTCGTAGCATAATTCGTTTGGGATTCTTCTAGTGTTCTACTCGCATAGTATATTATATGGAGTTTTTTTTTCTTTTTGTTGACCTAGAATGGCACCTACAACATAATCACTTGCGTCGCACATTATCTCGAATGGTTCACTCCAATCTGGAGAGTGCATAATTGGCGCAGAGATTAGTGCTTGTTTAAGCATTTGAAACGCTTCGGAACATTTGTCATCAAAGATGAATTCAGTGTCTTTCATCAGCAACTCAGTTAGTGGCTTGGTTATTTTAGAGAAATCTTTGATGAAACATCGGTAAAAACCGGCGTGTCCTAGAAAACTTATTATTTCTCGAACAGTTTTAGGAGGTTGAAGGTTTTTTATCACTTCTATTTTTGCCTTATCCACCTCGATTCCTCTATCGGACACAATGTGTCCAAGTACAATCCCTTGTCGGACCATGAAATGGCATTTTTCCCAGTTGAGAACAAGATTGACGCTCACGCATCGTTTGAGTACCATTTCAAGGTTTTCTAGGCATCCTTTGAAACTTTCTCCAGAGACGGAGAAATCATCCATAAAGACTTCCATCCTTCTATCCAGTAAATCGGCAAAGATCGCCATCATGCATCTCTGGAAGGTTGCGGGTGCATTGCAAAGTCCGAAAGGCATTCGTCTATAAGCAAATGTACCATAAGGGCATGTAAATGTGGTTTTTTCTTGGTCATCGGGGTGGATATGGATTTGGAAAAATCCAGAATAACCATCTAAGTAACAGAATGGGATATATGTTTCCGGCTTCCAACAACTTACAAATTTCCTTCTTAACTACATCGCTTATAATGGGATTGATTCGTCTTTGATGCTCTCTAGAGGTTTTGCAATCTTCCTCGAGCATAATGCGATGTGTACAGATAGAAGGACTTATTCCTTTTAGATCCAAGATGTTATAGCCTAGAGCGGTTGGATATTTCCTCAGGACATTAAGTAATTTTTTGGTTTTGGTTCGTCCTAAGTCAGCATTGACTATGATGGGTCGTTTACATTCTTCGTCTAGGAATTCGTACCTTAGATCATTTGGTAATGTTTTAAGTTCTACAATAGGTTTCTTGGGGTCAGACAAGGGGTCAGGAGTCAGTGTTAGGCATTCACTTAGGTGGTTGTCCTGGCGTTCTCCATGCCAATTGTCGTCTTAAAAAATAGGCGGTATTGGAATTCTTAGGATTTCAGTATCCTTTGTTGGTTCTGACTTTATTTCCTTCACACATTCATCAATGATGTCAAGAAAACAACATGTGTCACTTATTGCAGAGGCTTTAAGGAATTGAGAAAGAATGAATTCAATTTTCTCTTCTCCGGCCTCAAAAGTCAATTTCCCTCGTTTCACATCAATGATGGCGCCAGCGGTGGCTAAGAACGGTCTTCCTAATATGATGGGAATGTTTGAGTCTTCTTGAATGTCCATTATAATGAAATCTGTGGGAATGTAGAATTAACCTATTCTAATGGGGATGTTTTCTAGCATACCCACTAGGTATTTCACAGATCGGTCAGCTAGTTGCAGGGACATCCTAGTTGGTCGCAGTTCTCCTAGTTGCAGCTTTTCACAGATTGAAAGGGGCATCAAGCTCACACTAGCTCCTAAATCGCAGAGTGCTTTGTCTATTACGAACTTCCCTATCACACAGGGTATGGAGAAACTACCAGGGTCTTTCAGCTTAGGTGGCATATTATTCTGGATAATAGCGCTACATTCTGCAGTAAGCATCATTGTCTCATTATCCTCGAGTTTATTTTTATTAGACAATATTTCTTTAAGAAATTTGGCATAAGATGGCATTTGTGTTATGGCTTCTGTAAATGGTATTGTTATGTTTAATTGTTTCAGGAGTTCCACAAATTTCTTGAATTGTCCTTCGGTTTTAGATTTGGATAATCTCTGAGGAAATGGGTTAGGTGGCTTATATGGTGGTGGGGGTACGTATGGTTTTGCCTTTTCAACTTCACCTCTAGCTATGGTTTCTGACTCAATATTTTTATTCAGTTTGTCATTGCTTTTTGCCTCTTCGGTTTCATTTTCATTTTGTTGAGACATCGACTTAGTTGAGATTCTCGGATCTACCAGTCCGTCTAATTCAGTCCCACTTCTTAATGTAATGGCATTAGCATGACCTTTCGGGTTAGGTTGTGGTTGACTAGGAAACACCCCAGCTGGAGCGACCATTGTTGCTTGTTGTTGGGCTACTTGAGAAATCTGGGTTTCTAACATTTTGTTATGTGTAGCCAAGGCATCTACTTTGGTTGCTAATTGTTTTACTAATTCGGAGGTGTGTAAGTTTTGGTTCATAAATTCCTTCTTTTTTTTTGTGTTTGAGCAGCAACAAAGTTTTCCATCATTATCTCAAGGTTGGACTTACGGGGTGCTTGAGGTGCAGCTTGAGGTGCCTTTTCGAAACTAGGAGGTGCTTGAGGGGCGTATAACGCATTGTTATTCTTATAGGAAAAGTTAGGATGATTCTTCCAACCTGGGTTATAGGTGTTAGAATACGAGTTTCCTTGAGCGTAGTTCATCTGGTCAGGGGGTACCCATCTAGCAATTGGCATTCGGAAATGATATGTCCAGGTATTCCACACAAGTTACAGTTTTGAGCTACGGCAGCCACGGTGGCTGTGGGGGTTGGGGTTATTGTTAAACTCTCAATCTTTTGAGTCAGGGCGTCAACCTTAACATTGACGTGGTCTATGCCACTGACTTCATGCAATCCTCGTGTGGAGGCTCGTTCTCCTCCCCATTGATAATGGTTTTGCGCCATGTTTTCAATTAGTTGATAAGCTTCATTATAGGGTTTGTCCATTAGTGCACCACCAGCGGTGGCATCTAGAGATAGTTTGGTGTTATAAAGGAGACCACCATAGAAGGTGTGGATGATTAACCATGGTTCAAGTCCATGATGTGGGAAAAGTCTCAGCATGTCCTTGTATCTCTCCCAAGCTTCGAAAAGTGATTCGTCGTCTTTTTGTGTAAATCCATTGATTTGGCCTCTCAGTATTGCAGTTTTGCTTGGTGGAAAATATCTTGCTAAGAAGACTTTCTTCAATTTGTCCCATGTAGTTATGGAGTTTGAAGGTAAGGATTGGAGCCACGCTCTGGCTCTATCTCTTAAAGAAAATGGAAAAAGACGTAATCGAATTGCTTCGGGATTAACACCATTAGCTTTTACTGTGTAGGCGTATTGTACGAACACAGATGAATGGAGATTTGGATCGTCCGTAGGGCCTCCGGAGAATTAATTTTGTTGCACGGATTGCAACAATGAAGGTTTAAGCTCGAAGTTATTCGCCTCGATGGAAGGAGCAGAAATACTCGAGTGTTGCTCATCTCGAGAAGGAGCAGCGTACTCCTTAAGAGGTCGATTACATAGTTCAGCCATGTCTAGTTTCAGAGTTGGTTCTTCAGGAATGGGAATTGGAATTGGAGCTACTTCGGGAAGATCGAGGGTTCGACGTCTTATATTAACAAAACGTTTGATTTAACTGATTCGTTATACTAATTCCCCTCCTTGTAAACGAGTATTTGGCATACAATCGTTCCAAGAAAAGGAAAAATGTTGCCCTAGTTTATATGGTGCAACAACGGAATTACGATATTGACTAAATTGGTCCCCGGTAACAGCGCCAAAAACTTGATCCCTACTGGATATGGTAGTTTAAATAATCTGGACTGCAAGTGCACAGTCTTATCGCGTAGTTTTAAAGATTATCAAACTCAAAGGATCAAAAGTCAAATGTACCGTTATCTAGCGTTACAGTGTAAATCTAAGGCTAAAAATATTTGGTTTAGATTAGGGGAACTAAAAGTAAGTTTGAATCTAGTTAAATAATTAGAGGAGGTAAACAACCAGTATGTAATGATCGGGCTTCGGGAATTAGTAACCTATTTGGTAACTTGCAGTTTCTAACAATTCTCAGTAGAAATTTATCAGTTTAAAAACCCTCGTCTCACACTTTCGTGGTTGTTGATTTAGGTTATGCAATTTAAGTTCTAACGTATGCTCTCACTATCTCGTCGGAGTTAGAAACATTCTTTTGAAAACAAATAAAATCTAATTCGCTTTAAAGCACTCTCACTGTTTTTAAAGCCAATGCCTAGTTACTACGTCCAGTTAAAGATCCTCAAGCTCTCGCTTTATTGAACCTAACTTCTATTCGTCTTTTACTCTCGTAACGAAACGGTTCATCATTAAAAACAAAGTAATCTAGTCCAGAAAATAGTTCAACAATTAAATAACCAATAGTATTACCAAATTCCCTCAGTTTTATGATCTTACATACCGGTATAGAAATCTAGCTTAGCATATTATAAAACTCAATCACGGAATAATAAAAGCCAGACAACAAAGTAAGCATGGTTATCGAATTAAAGGCAAATAATAATTTATTAAAATAAAAACCTGGAAATAAATTGACTGGAGACTGATAAAAATTCGTCCGGCTCTAAAGGAAGCACTCCTCCATAGATTGGTAGGTTTTGCCTCGATACAGAACAGGAACAATTGTGAAAATAAAATAATAAACTTAAATAACAATTCTGGATGTCTTGAAATAAACTACTGGGCAATATATTTCTGGTGTAGAAATCTATTGCTTAAAACGGGTTGGGAAAATAAAACTGCTAAGGAAAATGATAGCTAAGGAAAAATAAATCTTGAAAGTAGTAGCTCTATGAAATATGCACGAAGAACAAAAGGGCAGTAACGGCATGACCCCCTCTCAGTGCATGAGGTCTACTATTTATATCCATCTTGAGTAATTGTTTGTGAGGATTTGTTGGAGAGATTATAGGGCTGTTGAATCTTCGCGTATCTGACTTGGTGGAAGCAGTTAACACACTTTCGTTGCAAGCTTTAAGGGATGTGGGCAAAATAATAAGGGATGTGACGTTCGTCAAAGGGATTAGTGACGTTCGTCACTTACTTGGTCAATGCATGCCGATCGTCAAGCATGCCTTGCTGATCAACACGCTTGCTGTTGACTTGCGCGCTCCTTCTTTTGGGCTTGGGCTTGTTGTTGACTTTATTGTAGCCTTTTTTTCTTCTTTTTCTTCTTTTTCTTCCTTTTTCTTCTTTCTCTCATAATTAATTTGATACCTGCAAAATAGAAAAATACCGGCATAATACCAACTACAAAGTGATTTAATTTAGAAAAAAAATGGAAAATAATTAGTTAAATCAAGCTAAATATGCAATATATTTATGTGTTATCAAACTCCCCCATAACACATAAATATATTGCATATTTAGATTGATTTAACTAAATTATTTTCCATTTTTATTCTAAATTAAATCACTTTGTAGTTGGTATTATGCCAGTATTTTGCTATTTTGCAGGTATCAAATTAATCATGAGAGGAAGAAGAAAAAGGAAGAAAAATAAGAAAAAGAAAAAAAAGGCTACAATAAAGTCAACAACAAGCCCAAGCCCAAAAGAAGGAGCGCGTAAGTCAACAGTAAGCGTGACGACTGGCAAGGCATGCTTGACGATCGGCATGCATTGACCAAGTAAGTGACGAACGTCACTAATACCTTTGACGAACGTCACATCCCCTATTATTTTGCCCACGTCCCTTAAAGCTTGTAGCGAAAGTGTGTTAACTGCTTCCACCAAGTCGGATGCGCGGTAGATTCTGTGGACAAGGCGAGGAAGAATGAGTATTTAGTTTTTCACTCTCCTTTTCCAATATATTGAGGACATTGTATGATTTAAGTATGGGGGAGGAAGTATTTCCACTTTTTTTCCAGTAAATTTTTATCTTCTCCCTTCTTTTTATGCAATATTTTGTGTTGTTTTTCCGATTCCCTCACTTTATTGAGCCCCAACAATTTTTTTTCGATTTAATACATAACTTGACTCACTCGACGAGTATGTAGGTTGCTACCTTTTAATTTTTTTGTTAGAAACTTTCGCAAGATTTGACGAAATCACTACCGTCTTTACTCTCTACAACCCCAAAATATAATAGACTAGTTAAAGTACCTATTATTCTGAAACCAGAGCTTTAGTTTTGAAGTAATCATGAGTAGTTTATCTAGCATTCAGCACCATATTAAACACAAACTACGCAGAAAGTCGATGAATATAAGTGGATGATCTCGGTTATTTATTTAGAAAATGTTACAGGAAATGCACCTATTAAATTGGGCGATCCTCATCCGACCGTTTAATCCAACGAATGTAAGCCCTACGAAGTAACATAAAATCCATTGTAGGTGGTTCAGAGGCATCTGGTACTGAACTTGGTAGGGCAGACTACGGTTTGATCCCCCGCATCATGTAAATGGGTAAAAAAGAAGGTTGCCACATTATTGTGCCATAAACCATTGTGCTAAAAAGATCATAACCACTAACCGTCTATTCTGCTGTGTATGTGTTAGGATAAAGGGCTTAATGTGATTGCACACGAATGAAAATGGGTAAAACAAGACGATTACTTGGTGTGAGTTATAATAGCATCTGCAACCGGTTTACGTAAGACGGGGTTGTATAGTGTTGTTACCGTAGTGCTAGAATATAGATTAAGCTTTTGATTCTCAAACAAAAACACCAAGCAACTGCGTATAAGTTGATTTGTATCATACATTTGCGCCCGGTCAATGTTTAGACAAACATCGTACTGAGCACTTGCTTGAGGACAAGCAAAGATTCAAGTATGGGGAGTTTGATAACACATAAATATATTGCATATTTAGCTTGATTTAACTAAATTATTTTCCATTTTATTCTAAATTAAATCACTTTGTAGTTGGTATTATGTCGGTGCAAGCGTGATGATCGGCAAGGCATGCTTGACGATCGGCATGCATTGACCAAGTAAGTGATGAACGTCACTAATCACTTTGACGAACGTCACTAATCCCTTTGACGAACGTCACATCCCTTTGATGAACCATCGTCATAACAGCTTTAATAAAATAATTCAACATCTACGCAGCGAAATTCTTCAATAACATCTTTAAACAAAACAGCAACTACGAAACATCTCATATTTAATAATTATCAATTCAAAACTCAGCAACTGAAAATCAACAATAAAAAATTAGCAAGCGTTCATCCCCCCGAGTGTTACATATCATAGCAATGACACCGACTCGAACTATTAAAGGTATACAGCCTTCACTCTCGATTACCTACACGTTACCAACATAGGGGTAACATTCAAACAGAAGGGGTGAGATATCTAACAATACAATAAAGCGCATGATAATTAATATATTAAATTAGATCAATAACATCACCATTTCTCATCTCATAATCAACAACAATTACGACACATGTACACATTTATCAACATCAAAATACACTTCTTTATACAATCATCTAATGCAACTCAATACTATGCAAATGCATGTGGTACCATTGGAGCAGAACTCCCATCTCAAAAATCTGCCAATTAATAGAGGCATCAACAAGGCATAGCCTTCATCTCAAAATTTTCCAATCCAGGCCATCTCAACGAGCATAAGCTCCATCTCAAAAATGCAATGTATGCGACTCATCATGAATGTAATAACAACACCCAAATTACCAACATCTCAAAACATCTCAATTAACAACATCTCATAACATCAAAATAATTTATTAAACATCGTTTATTATCACAAAATCATCGAACACAACTTCATCAATAACATCTCGCTAATACTCAACTGTATATTAATAGTACAGTAATACATCCTGTTATTCTGCTAATTTATATCGTTACTGTCACTAATCCTACTATCATAATTCTAACAGCATCCTCTAAACATCTACTATTCATCGTTCTGTCCAAAAATCAGCACAACGATCATCTAAGAGAATTAATTCTAAATCCTAAATTGGCTACTAGGATTACACTTCTTGTTCATCATTTTAATCCTCTAAAACAAAGTTCATCGCGTTAGTTAATCAACGCTTCGAACAGCAACTCAAACAGCATCCTAAAACTCAAGTTACAGCAATTAAAAGCCGATTATGTCAAAAACCGGACATTATGTATCGACACAAAACCTTATGGATCGAATCATCCTGCTTCATCTATATACTATGAGTCGACACTTCCTCCTTATGGATCGACTCATCCTAGCTTTAAATCACAGCATGTATCGACACATGCACCTCACTGGTCGACTCATCCTGAGTCTTGCAACTACCATGCATTGACGCATCCCCTCTTCGTGTCGACTCATCCTGAGTCTTACAGCCTTCATGTATCGACACATTCAGTTTGGGGTCGACACATCCTGCTAAAGTCTGCATAATTTCTGCGTTTTCTTCTATAATTTCACTACGGGAATTATGTTACAGCCCTACAAACCTCATTATAAACGTGATATTTCACCTCCTAACATTATCCTCTATTACCACATCGATCAAACAATATAATAACATCATTATTCATCAGGAATTCATCAATCTTCGTCCCACATCATTCATAATACACATCATTCATAATACATCCAATTCAAGAACAAAACAACAATCCTCTAACCCCACATATCAAACATCATGAACCCAATTATAAAGTCAGAACCCCACCCTTACCTTGTATTGGAGGTCGCTCTATAATTTCCGGGTTGAATCTTCGTTCTTGTCGTTTTCCACTTTTTCCAACTGCTTCACGCTCTCTTCCAAATCCTTATTTCTTTCTACTACTTCTTTCCTCTTTACCTTCTCACAAATAATAAAATAACCTAATATTCTATTATTCCTTATTTCTTATTGGGCTCAAAATCTACACCCCCTTATTACTTCTACTCTCTCAAAATAGGCTCACATTAAATAATATTACACTTCTAATATTATTTCACCACATAATATTATATCTCTAATATTATTTCTCCACTTAATAAAATAAATCCAATTTAATTATAACACAAATTCAAAAATATTCCAAAAATAATTTAATTAAATAATTAATTAAATTACGGGCGTTACAACTCTCCCCCACTTAGAGTATTTTCGTCCTCGAAAATTTACCTCAATCAAACAACTCAGGGTAGAAGTCTCGTATCTTGCTCTCCAACTCCCAAGTCATGCTTTCACCAGCAGCTCCTAGCCAAACCACTTTAACCAAGGCAATCTCTTTTCCCCTCAGAGTCTTCATTTCACGACCCGCGATCCGTACAGGCATCGTCTCCACTGTAAGATTATCCCGTACTTGCACATCGTCCATATGAATCACATGAGATGGATCTGAAATATACTTCCGAAGTTGCGACACATGAAACACATCATGCAAATTCGAAAGATTAGGAGGCCAAACCACTTTAACCAAGGCAATCTCTTTTCCCCTCAGAGTCTTCATTTCACGACCCGCGATCCGTACAGGCATCGTCTCCACTGTAAGATTATCCCGTACTTGCACATCGTCCATATGAATCACATGAGATGGATCTGAAATATACTTCCGAAGTTGCGACACATGAAACACATCATGCAAATTCGAAAGATTAGGAGGTAAAGCCACTTTATAAGAAACATTCCCCACTCTCTCCGAAATCTGATACGGTCCAATAAAACGAGAAGTGAGCTTCTTAGACTTCAATGCTCGCCCAACACCAGTCACAGGTGTAACTCTTAAAAACACATGCTCACCAGATTGAAATTCTAAATCTTTCCTTCGCTTGTCATGATAACTCTTCTGTCTACTTTGTGAAGCTTTCATCTTTTCTCGAATCAACTTCACCTTCTC
The DNA here is from genome assembly GCA_948472305.1 of Vicia faba. Classification (NCBI taxonomy): domain Eukaryota; kingdom Viridiplantae; phylum Streptophyta; class Magnoliopsida; order Fabales; family Fabaceae; genus Vicia; species Vicia faba. Next base: position 1,630,974,411 of record OX451739.1, on the reverse strand, counting down.
AGTAGTCTCACGAACAAGTTCAGGTCCAAGCACTACACTTTCACCAGATTCATGCAAACATAATGGAGTTCTACATCTTTGATCATACAATGCCTCAAAAGGTGCCATCCCAATACTGGAATGGTAACTGTTATTATAAGTGAACTCTATCAACGGAAGATAAGTATCCCACGAACCTCCCTGCTCAAGAACACATGCCCTCAACAAATCTTCCAACGATTGAATCGTCCGTTCAGTCTGACCATCTGTCTGAGGATGATACGCTGAACTCAATCTCAACTTAGAACCCAACGCTTCTTGCAAACTCTTCCAAAATCAGAAGTAAATCTTGGATCTCTATCTGACACAATGCACAAAGGAACACCATGCAACTTCACAATCACACTAATGTAAATCTCTGCCAACTTCGACACTGGAAAACTAATGTTAATAGGAATAAAATGAGATGACTTTGTAAGCCTATCAACAATCACCCAAATTGAATCATGTCCTCTTAAAGTATTAGGCAACCCCGTCAAAAAGTCCATTGAAATGCTATCCCATTTCCATTATGGAACTTCCAACGGTTGCATCAATCCTGCAGGCTTCTGATGTTCAACTTTCGACTTCTGACAAGTCAAACATGCATACACAAACCGAGCCACATCATTCTTCATCCCAGGCCACCAAAACAAACCTTTCAAATCTTGATACATCTTTGTAGCTCCTGGATGAATACTCAACTTACTTCTATGACTCTCTTCAAGTATCGCTTTCTTCATCTCAGCATCATCAGGAATACAAATCCGGTTACGAAATCTCAACACACCTTGCGTATCTAACTTGAAATCACTATTCTCAGATTGATCAATCCCCACCATCAAATCTACCAGTTTCACATCCAACTTCTGAGCTTCTCTGATACTGTCTAAGAATTCATTATTAATCTTCAGCATACCCAACATAACACTTTGTGGAGTAACCTCGCAAACTAAGCTCATATGTCTGAACTGTTCAATCAATTCCAAATCTTTAATCATCATTGCTGACATATGTAAAGTCTTTCAACTTAATGCATCAGCTACTACATTCGCTTTTCCTGGATTATAATTCAAACCGAAATCATAATCCTTTAACAATTCCAACCATCTTCATTGCCTCATATTCAACTCTTTCTGATCAAACAAATACTTTAAACTCTTATGGTCACTAAACACTTCAAATCTAGAACCATAAAGATAATGCCTCCAAATCTTCAATGCAAAAACAATTGCAGTAAGCTCTAAATCATGCGTAGGATAGTTCTTCTCATGAGTCCTTAACTGCCTTGACACATAAGCAACTACCTTACCATTCTGCATAAGCTCACCTCCTAAACCCATCTTAGAAGCATCACAATAAACCACAAAAGGCTCTCCTGGATTAGGCAACGTCAAAATAGGAGCCGACGTCAACCTCTTCTTTAATTCTGTAAAACTTTCTTCGCACTGAACATTCCAAACAAAAGCTCTACCTTTACAAGTAAACTTAGTCAACGAGAGTGACAACTTAGAAAACCCTTCGATAAACCTTCTATAATAACCAGTTAATCCCAAGAAGCTTCTAATCTCAGTAGATGACTTTAGAGTTTCCCATTGCAACACAGCATCAACTTTCGATGGATCTACAGCAATGCCACTACCTGAAATCACATGACCAAGAAAACTAACCTCTTTTAACCAGAATTCACACTTGGAAAGCTTTGTATACAACTTCTTCTCTTTCAAAATCTGCAATACTACTCTTAAATGCTCAGCATGCTCTTCTTCTGACTTAGAGTAAATCAAAATATCATCAATGAACACTACTACAAACTGATCCAAATAAGTATGAAAGATACGGTTCATATATTCCATGAATACTCCCGGCGCATTAGTAACACCGAAAGGCATCACCGAATACTCATAATGTCTATAACGCATTCTGAAAGCCGTCTTCTGAATATCTTCATCCTTCACTTTAATCTGATGGTAACCCGGCCTCAAATCAATCTTACTAAACACATGGGCATCCACTAATTGGTCCATCAAGTCATCTATTCTTGGAAGTGGATACTTGTTCTTAATCGTCACCTTATTCAATTGTCTATAATCAACACAAAGCCTCATACTTCCATCTTTCTTCTTCACTAACAACACTGGAGCTCCCCACGGCGATACACTTGGCCTTACAAACCTCTTCTCAAGTAACTCTTCCAATTGCTTCTTCAACTCTGGAAATTCATATGCAGACATCCGGTATGGTGCCATAGACACAGGTCTGGTACCAGGTACAAGATCAATTCCAAATTCAACTTCCCTCTCTGGCGGTACATCAGGAATCTCGTCAGGGAAAACTTCAGAAAATTCACATACCACCTGCAATTTCTCAATTATAACTTGAGTCTCTACAGATAGCAACGCCATCAACGAAAACATATGTGCTTCCTCTTGCATCAACTTTCTCAACTGTCTAGCAGACAACAAATCTTCTTCCTCTTCTTCAGGAGTAGAAAACTTCACCGGCTTGTCATAACAGTTAATATGAACACAGTTATGCTCTAACCAGTTCATACCCAAAATCACATCTAAACCTCTTAACGGTAAACAAATTAAATCAACAACAAAGTCTCTGTCGAAGATCGACAAGGAACACTTGGCACACACAAAAGAAGTAGTCACCGACCCCTTGGCTGGAGTATCGACGACCATTTCTCCATCCAAAGAAGACAACACAAGACCCAATCTTTCAACATAATAAGCAACAATAAAACAATGCGTAGCACCAGTATCAATAATAGTAATTAAAGGAGTACTATTAATGAAACATGTACCTCTAATAAGTATGTCCTCAGCAGTTGTCTGATCCTCAACCAAAGCAAACACTTTACCACTAGACTGAGCTCTCTTCGGTTTCGGACACTGGCTACCAATGTGCCCTTCTTCTTTACAGTTGAAACAAACCACCCTCTTGTACTCATACTCAGATACAATGTGTCCGTTCCTACCACAACGGAAACACCTCTTCACTTCAGTAGTGCGCACATTACTCTTGTGTCCAGGTTTCCCATACTTAAAGCAAATCACACCAGCAGGAGCATCTCCCCCACTAGTCCTCTGACCATGAGCAACTCTCTGTCTACCCTTACCAGTTGGGGCATCATAAGACTTACCACGATTATGTGGGTGCTTACCCCTCTTCTCACTAATAATCTTGTAATGAGCATTATTGTCTTCCTCATAAATCCTACAGCTATCAACCAAATCAGTAAAAACACAGATTTTCTGATATCCAACTGCTTTCTTAATCTTCGGGCGCAACCCGCTCTCAAACTTAATACACTTTGAAAACTCAGCATTTTCTTCAGCGTAATGCAGATAAAACTTGGCCAACTTAGCAAACTTGGCAGCATACTCAACAACTGACAGATTTCCTTGCTTCAGCTCAAGGAATTCAATTTCCTTCTTACCACGGACATCTTCAGGAAAATACTTTCTAAAAAACTCCCTGTGGAACACAGCCAACGTGACATTCTCACCTGCAGCTTCCAACTTCTGACAAGTCTCTAGCCACCAGTCATCGGCCTCGACTGCTAGCATATGAGTCCCATAATGAACCTTTTGCACTGGAGTGCAGTCCATCACGCGAAAGATTCTCTCAATCTCTTTCAACCATTCCAAAGCTCCGTCAGGATCATACTTTCCCTTGAACGTAGGTGGATTCTCTCTCTGGAAAGTCGTCAAGCTACGAGATCCAGCATTCCCGTCAGCATTCGGATGATTTTCCATCACATGAGCCATTACTTCTAAAGCAGCAGCAAGAGCAGTACCATTCCTTCCAGCCATCTCAACTTATCACTACAACATAAACAACGATTAGAACATCAAAATAACAATACTCGATTGTTAGACAATTACGACTCGACGACAAGGTCGGACCAACCTTTTGCTCTGATACCAACTTTGTAACACCCCAATTCTACCCCAAGCAATTATGCAAAATAAATCAGAGTTATAAAATTTCTATCATACAATTGAATCGGGACGACACAAATTCTTCTAACAAAATTCATTGCATTCATTGTGGATATATAACACTTTCAAAACATCGGATGAACCATCGTTATAACAGCTTTAATAAAATAATTCAACATCTACGCAGCGGAATTCTTCAATAACATCTTTAAACAAAACAGCAACTACGAAACATCTCATATTTAATAATAATCAATTCAAAACTCAGCAACTGAAAATCAACAATAAAAAATCAGCAAGCGTTCATCCCCCCGAGTGTTACATATCAGAGCAATGACACCGACTCGAACTATTGAAGGTATATAGCCTTCACTCTCGATTACCTGCACGTTACCAATATAGGGGCAACATTCAAATAGAAGGGGTGAGATATCTAACAATACAATAAAGCGCATGATAATTAATATATTAAATTAGATCAATAACATCACCACTTCTCATCTCATAATCAACAACAATTACAACACATGTACACATTCATCAACATCAAAATACACTTCTTTATACAATCATCTAATGCAACTCAATACTATGAAAATGCATGTGGTACCATTGGAGTAGAACTCCCATCTCAAAAATCTACCAATTAATAGAGGCATCAACAAGGCATAGCCTTCATCTCAAAATTTGCCAATCCAGGCCATCTCAACGAGCATAAGCTCCATCTCAAAAATGCAATGTATGCGACTCATCATGAATGTAAAAACAACACCCAAATTACCAACATCTGAAATCATATAAAAACATCTCAATTAACATCTCAATTAACAACATCTCATAACATCAAAATAATTTATTAAACATTGTTTATTATCACAAAATCATCGAACACAACTTCATTAATAACATCTCGCTAATACTCAACAGTGTATTAATAGTACAGTAATCCATCTTGTTATTCTGCTAATTTATATCATTACTGTCACTAATCCTACTGTCATAATTCTAACAGCATCCTCTAAACATCTACTATTCATCGTTCTGTCCAAAAATCAGCACAACGATCGTCTACAAGAATTAATTCTAAATCCTAAATTAGCTACTAGGATTACACTTCTTGTTCATCATTTTAATCCTCTAAAACAAAGTTCATCGCGTTAGTTAATCAACGCTTCGAACGGCATCTCAAACAGTATCCTAAAACTCAAGTTACAACAATTAAAAGTCGATTCTGTCAAAAACCGAACATTATGTATCGACACAAAACCTTATGGATCGACTCATCCTGCTTCATCTATATAATATGAGTCGACACATCCTCCTTATGGATCGACTCATCCTAGCTTTAAATCACAGCATGTATCGACACATGCACCTCACCGGTCGACTCATCCTGAGTCTTGCAACTACCATGCATCGACGCATCCCCTCTTCGTGTCGACTCATCCTGAGTCTTACAGCCTTCATGTATCGACACATTCAGTTTGGGGTCGACACATCCTGCTACAGTCTGCATAATTTCTGCGTTTTCTTCTGTAATTTCACTACAGGAATTATGTTGCAGCCCTACAAACCTCATTATAAACGTGATATTTCACCTCCTAACATTATCCTCTATTACCACATCGATCAAACAATATAATAACATCATTATTCATCAGGAATTCATCAATCTTCGTCCCACATCATTCATAATACACATCATTCATAATACATCCAATTCAAGAACAAACAGCAATCCTCTAACCCCACATATCAAACATCATGAACCCAATTATAAAGTCAGAACCCCATCCTTACCTTGGATTGAAGGTCGCTCTACAATTTCCGGGTTGAATCTTCGTTCTTGCCTTTTTCCACTTTTTCCAGCAGCTTGACGTTCTCTTCCAGATCCTTATTTCTTTCTACTGCTTCTTTCCTCTTTACCTTCTCACAAATAATAAAATAACCTAATATTCTATTATTCCTTATTTCTTATTGGGCTAAAAATCTACACCCCCTTATTACTTCTACTCTCTCAAAATAGGCCCATATTAAATAATATTACACTTCTAATATTATTTCACCACATAATATTATATCTCTAATATTATTTCTCCACTTAATAAAATAAATCCAATTTAATTATAACACAACTTCACAAATATTCCAAAAAATAATTTAATTAAGTAATTAATTAAATTACGGGCGTTACAGTTCCCCTAATCTAAACCAAATATTTTTAGCCTTAGATTTACACTGTAACGCTAGATAACGGTATATTTGACTTTTGGTCCTTTGGGTTCGATAATCTTTAAAACTACGCGATAAGACTGTGCACTTGCAGTCCAGATCATTTAGACTACCATATCGAGACGATCAAGTTTTTGGCGACTCTAGTTATGATTTCTGACTCAATATTTTTATTCAGTTCGTCATTGCTTTTTGCCTTTTCGGTTTCATTTTCATTTTGTTGAGACATCAACTTAGTTGAGATTCTCGGATCTACCGGTCCGTCTAATTCAGTCCCACTTCTTAATGTAATGGCATTAGCATGACCTTTCGGGTTAGGTTATGGTTGACCAGGAAACACCCCAGTTGGAGCGACAGTTATTGCTTGTTGTTGGGCTACTTGAGAAATCTGGGTTTCTAACATTTTGTTATGTGTAGCCAGGGCATCTACTTTGGTTGCTAATTGTTTTACTAATTCAGAGGTGTGTACCTTTTGGTTTATAAATTCCTTATTTTGTTGTGTTTGAGCAGCAACAAAGTTTTCCATCATTATCTCAAGGTTGGACTTATGGGGTGCTTAAGGTGCAGCTTGAGGTGCCTTTTAGAAACCAGGAGGTGCTTGAGGGGCGTATAACACATTGTTATTCTTATAGGAAAAGTTAGGATGATTCTTCCAACCTGGGTTATAGGTGTTAGAATATGGGTTTCCTTAAGCGTAGTTCATCTGGTCAGGGGGTATCCCAGCTAGCAATTAGCATTTGGAAATGATATGTCCAGGTATTCCACACAAGTCACAGTTTCGAGCTATGGCAGCCACGGTGGCTGCGGGGCTTGGGGTTATCCCACTTTTGAAGTCAGAGAAGTGAAAATTGAATTCATTCTTTCTCAATTCCTTAAAGCCCCTGCAATAAGTGACACATGTTGTTTTCTTGACATCATCGATGAATGTGTGAAGGAAATAAAGTCAGAACCAACAAAGGATACTGAAATCCTAAGAATTCCAATACCGCCTATTTTTGAAGACGACAACTGGTGTGGGGAACACCAGGACAACCACCTAAGTGAATGCCTAACACTGACTCCTAACCCCATGCCTGACCCCAAGAAACCTGTTGTAGAACTTAAAACATTACCAAATGATCTAAGGTACGAATTCCTAGACGAAGAATGTAAACGACCCGTCATAGTCAATGCTGACTTAGGACGAACCGAAACCGAAAAATTACTTAATGTCCTGAGGAAATATCCAACCGCTCTAGGCTATAACATCTCAGATCTAAAAGGAATAAGTCCTTCTATCTATACACATTGCATTATGCTCGAGGAAGATTGCAAAACTTCTAGAGAGCATCAAAGACGAATCAATCCCATTCTAACCGATGTAGTTAAGAAGGAAATTTGTAAGTTGTTGGAAGCTGGAATCATATATCCTATATCTGACAGTAAGTGTGTCAGTCTTGTACATGTCATACCTAAGAAAGGAGGAGTCACCGTAGTCACCAACAAAAAAGGCGAATCTGTAGCCCAATGTACTCAAAGTGGATGGAGAATGTGCATCGACTATAGGAAGCTAAACAAAGCCACTCGCATGGATCATTTTCCTCTACCTTTCATAGATCAAATGCTCGAGCGTTTGGCCAAACATTCCCATTTCTGTTACTTAGATGGTTATTCTGGATTTTTGCAAATCCCTATCCACCCCGATGACCAAGAAAAAACCACATTTACATGCCCTTATGGTACATTTGCTTATAGACGAATGCCTTTCGAACTTTGAAATGCACCCGCAACCTTCCAGAGATGCATGATGGTGATCTTTGTCGATTTCCTGGATGGAACGATGGACGTCTTTATGGACGATTTCTTCGTCTGTGGAGAAAGTTTCGAAGGATGCCTAGCAAACCTTGAAATGGTACTCAAACGATGCGTGAGCGTCAATCTTGTTCTCAACTGGAAAAAAATGCCATTTCATGGTCGGACAAGGGATTGTACTTGGACACATTGTGTCCAACAGAGGAATCGAGGTGGATAAGGCAAAAATAGAAGTGATAAAAAACCTTCAACCTCCTAAAATTGTTGGAGAAATAATAAGTTTTCTAGGACACGCAGGTTTTTACCGACGTTTCATCAAAGATTTCTCTAAAATAACCAACCCACTAACTGAGTTGCTGATGAAAGACGCTAAGGCCCATGCAAAAGCTTTGGTTGCATTTCTCAAGACTGCGCATGTGCCGCAAGAAACCTCTGTTGACCAATTCAAGGACTGTGTGGCTAGTTTGACTGCTGATAATGGGTTGGATTTTTCTGATGCTGATTTAACACCCAAGGGGAGAAAGCATAATGATGCTCTGCATGTCTCGATCGAATGCAAGGGAACCACTATGTCCTATGTGCTAGTGGACACTGGATGAATGTTCTGCCCAAGAAGGCTCTTGATAGGCTAGATTGTGAAGGTTTGACCTTAAAGCCCAGTAAAATTGTGGTGAGGGCTTTTGACAGTTCAAAAAGAATGGTGCACGGGGAGGTGGACATCCCTATTAAAGTGGGTTCCTAGACCTTTGAATCCACCTTCTACTTGATGGATATCAGGCCATCTTATTCTTGTTTGTTGGGTTGTCCTTGGATCCATGAAGCTGGGGTCGTTACTTCTACACTGCACCAAATGCTGAAGTATCCAGTAAAGGGAAATATTGTCACCGTGCATGGTGAAGAGGAGTACATGGTAAGCCATCTAAACTCTTTCACGTATGTGGAAATGGACGGTGAGTTCATAGAGACCCCTTGTCAAAATTTTAAAGAGGTTCCCCAGACTATGGCATCAACCGAGACTATTACCAGTGTGCCAAAGATCACCAGACCTCCTTTGAAGATGGCTTCTCTCAAGGACGCCAGAGCAATAGTTGAAGAAGGTGGGTGTACCATTTGGGGACAGCTCCCTGATTTTCCTGACAAAACTGACAAATTTGGTTTGGGCTTTACTTCAGGAGCTCAAAGGGTTGTTCGACGTGCTCGGGCTGGAGGACCTCCCTTATGCATTAGCAATCATGGGGTCAATGCTATAGAAGACAATGATGAGGATTCTAATATTGACAGCTGGATCTATCCTACTACCAACGGTGGACCTAGTAACTGGACGGCCAAAGATTTTGTGCCGATTACTTTTGTTCAGTAGTAATTGTCTTGCTTGTTTTTCAGATTTGTAATAAACAATATAAACTTTATGGCCTTGTGTCTTACCCTAGGCACAATGGTTTATTTGTGAGGGTTATTATATGTCATTATCATATGTCATCAATAAAACATTGGACGTTCTTGCATACAAATTTTGCGCTCTATTTTCTTTTCTGCTTTTCACTTTATCAATACAGCTATGCTCTTACACACACTCACATATCAAACTGCAGATACATATCCATTATGGACTCCATTGATAATAGTTCTGATATTTCCAGTTATAACTTCGAAAATCCGATCAACCAAGTCGAGGACGAAGGTGAGGAAGATTGTGAGGTACCTGGAGAACTTGCTAGACTGTTACAACAGGAAGAGAGGGCTATACAGCCTCATGAAGAGCCAGTTGAGACAATAAACTTGGGCACAGAGGTAGACAGAAAAGAAGTCAAGATCGGCGCAAATCTGGAGATTAATGTCAAATAGTGGTTGATACAAATGTTGCATGACTATGTCGAGATCTTTGCCTAGTCATATGAAGACATGCCAGGACTAGATACAGATATTGTGGTCCACCGATTACTAACTAAAGAAGATTTCCCTCTGGTAAAGCAGAAGGTCCGTCACATGCGCCCTGAAATGTCGGAGAAGATCAAAGTAGAGGTTATGAAGCAGTTCAACACTGGGTTCCTAGTTGTCACCTCTTATCCCCAATGGGTTGCCAACGTGGTGCCACTGCCTAAAAAAGACGGTAAAGTACGAATGTGTGTGGACTACAAAGACCTGAACAGGGCAAGCCCCAAGGATGACTTCCAGCTTCCCCACATCGATGTTCTGGTTGACAACACCGCACAACATAAAATATTTTCCTTCATGGATGGTTTCTCTTGCTACAACCAGATCAAAATGGAACCCGAAGACATAGAGAAGACAACCTTCGTCACACAGTGGGGGACTTTTGTTACAAAGTGATGCCATTTGGGTTGAAGAATGCTGGGGAAACTTATCATCAGCCATGGTAGCTTTGTTCCATGATATGATTCACCATGAGATAGAGGTTTATGTTGATGACATGATAGCCAGGTCTCAAACCGAGGAAGAACACCTTAATCATCTACAAAAGTTGTTTGACATGTTGAAGACATACAAGTTGAGGTTAAATTCGAATAAGTGCACCTTCGGGGTAAGGTCTAGTAAACTTCTGGGGTTCATCGTCAGTGACAAAGGTATTCAGGTAGACCCTACAAAGGTGAAGGCCATACAAGAGATGTCGGCTCCCCGTACTGAGAAGGAAGTTAGAGGTTTTTTGGGAGGCCTAAACTACATTGCCAGGTTCATTTCCCATTTAACTGCTACTTGCGAGCCAATCTTCAAGCTCCTGAAGAAAGATCAAGTAGTAAAATGGAATGACAAATGCCAGACTGCTTTTGAAAGAATCAAGGAATACCTTCAAGAGCCTCCCATTTTGATGCCTTCGATTGAAGGAAAACCTTTGATAATGTACTTAACAGTGCTAGATAATTCAATGGGGTGTGTGATGGGAAAGCATGACGAGTCTGGTCGAAAAGAGCATGCAATATACTACCTTGGAAAAAAGTTTACCGACTATGAAATACGATACTCACTGCTCGAGGAAACTTATTGTGCTTTGGCATGGGCTACTCGCTGACTGAGACAGTATATGTTGACCCACGCTACTTTGTTGATATCTAAGATGGATCCAATCAAGTACATCTTCGAGAAGCCTGCTCTCTCCGGAAGAATAGCAAGATGGAAAATGATCTTGACCGAATACGATATCCAATACACGACCCAAAAAGCAATCAAGGGAAGTGTATTAGCTGATCATTTGACTCATCAGGTCGTGGATGACTACCAGTCCATGAATTTTGAGTTCCCGGATGAGAATATCATATTAGTAACTGATTATGAAGACCCTGGACCAGATGAAGGACCTGAAGAACGATCCTGATGGACTATGGTTTTTGACGGAGCCTCGAACGCACTCGGTAATGGCATTGGTGTTGTAACTATATCTCCCGAGGGCTGTCATACTCCTTTCACTTCCCTATTATGCTTCAACTGTACCAACAACATGGCAGAGTATGAAGCATGCATCATGGGTCTCAAAGCTGCTATCGACCTGAGGATCAAGTTCTTAAACATTTTCGGGGATTCAGCCTTGGTGATAAGTCAGATCAAAGGAGAGTGGGATACGAAGCATCCGAATCTCATATCATAGTAAGAACATGTGCTAACATTGCTTCCACATTTTGAAGAGGTCACCTTTGAACATTTCCCATGAGAAGAGAATCAGTTAGCAGATGCGCTAGCTACTATGTCATCTATGTTCAAGGTCAGGTGGGACAACGAAGCTCCCCTAATCACTATTGAGAGGTTGGATGAACCAGCATACTGCTATGAGATTGATACTGAAGAGGTAGCAGACAAACCTTGGTTTCACGAAGTAAAAAGGTATCTCGAGGCTCAAGAATACCCTGAGGAGGCATCTGTCAATGATAAGAAGTTTTTGAGAAGGTTCTCCGCAAAGTTCTTCCTCGGTAATGGAATCCTCTACAAGCGCAACCATGACTCTACCTTACTACGGTGTGTAGACAAGAGCGAAGCAGAGAGGATTATGGCAGATTTACATGAATGTGCCTTTGGCACTCATTCCATTGGACATACCATGGCTAAGAATATCCTACGGGCAGGAGACTATTGGTCCACTATAGAAGCAGATTGTTACCAGCACTCCCGAACTTGCCACAAGTGCCAAATCTACGCTGATAAAGTATATGTACCTTTGGTTCCCTTGAACGTCTTAATGGCTCACTGGCCCTTTGTAATGTGGGGCATTGACATGATAGGAGAGATTATACATACTACTTTTAATGGACATTGCTTCACCTTGGTGGCTATTGATTACTTCACAAAGTGGGTTGAGAATGCCTCCTTTGCTACTGTTACCAAGAATGTTGTGGCGCGGTTTATCAAGCATAACCTGGTTTTTCATTACGGTGTCCCCAAAAGAATCATCATTGAAAATGGTATGAATCTCAACAACACAATGATCACTGAACTCTGTAAACAGTTCAAGATCCAGCACCATAATTCTTCCCCCTACCGGCTGAAGATGAATGGCGTTGTTGAAGATGCTAACGATAACATTAAGAAGATCATACAGAAGATGACAATGACATACAAAGATTGGCATGAGTTGTTACCATTTGCTCTTCATGGGTACCGCACCTCCGCACGAACATTGACAGGGGCAACACCCTACTCTCTGGTATATGGCATGGAGGTTGTCCTGCCTATTGAGGTCCATATCCCTTCTCTGAGAATCATGAAGGATGTAGGTCTGAATGAAGATGATTGGATCCAGACTAGACTTGATCAACTGAATCTGGTCAATGAAAAGAGACTTACTGATGTCTGTCATGGTCAAATGTATCAAAAAAGGATGATCAAGGCTTCCAACAAAAAGGTCAGACGCCAAGTATATCCAGTCGGGGATCTAGTGATCAAGCGCATCATACTGCCGCAAGGTGATCCCAGGGGAAAATGGACTCCCACATACGAAGGGCCATTTGTTGTCAAAAATATATTTTCTGGTGGAGCCATGATTCTGACTACCATGGACGGTGACGACCTTCCTTACCCTGTCAATGTGGATAGTGAAAAGATACTACGCATGATTAAAGACCCGCTAGGTTGACTGGCCTAGGAAAAAATAAGGGCTTTCTGGTGAACCAAAAGGGTTCAGGCAAAAATTAGGGATGAAAACAAAAAATTTGTACACCCGACAAGTCGAAAACCTGAAAAGGCGACCTGGGCAAAAAAGGGTATCCCGGTGGACTGAAAACCTGAAAGAGCGGTCCAAGAAAAAGTTAAGGATTTAAAGCGTATCACTATGTCCCATTGGATCATCTTGCGACCAGACTTCAGGATCGACTATCAAGCTCAAAACGACACCAATCAATCCAGTCAGCTTCGAACAAGTAGCAAAGTGATGAGATGCTCGAAGACATAGTGACAATAGAATAATTGAAACTCAATGGGATTATTACACATAGATGATTTCTTCTCTTTGTACACAATATTGTATAGCTTTCATTTCCACGACGGCGTTCTCTTACTTGAGCGTCAGCTTCCTTGTATAAAAATTCCTGTTATAGGCCAAGCTCAAAAATTAGTACAAGTCATTTTTACAAATCCATTTGTTTTTCTTTTTCTGTTTTGTTTTGCAAAAACGTCCAATGATTTATTATTGACATATGCATTTGAATATGATTGCTATTCACAAATATTCATATAAGAAACAGAAAGACAATTGCTTATAACTTAAGAAACAGGGGCAGGGACAGCTTTGAAACGAAGTCACCATTACATGCGCCTCTGTGACATCTACACTCCCCATAGAGTAGAGGCAACCAAAGCTTTGACATCGGGTTCCCCAAACAGGATCTACTTTCCCCGACAAAGTTCCTTCAGAGAGCCGATGTCTATATTCCCCAACCAAATTTTATAATCTCAAGCGGTTCATAAAGTTTTCTCCCGAGTAGAGTTTATTTCTCTGAATACAGAAGCTCAATCCCCAACAAAGTTTATTCCTCCAGCTATAGAAGTTCATCCCCCAGCGGAGTTTATTTCTCTGAATCGGCAAAATCTTCCAACAAAGCATCTCCTCTCTCAAACAGAGTTATTCCCCCACAGAGTTATTCTCAAGCAGAGTCTCTCCCCGGCAGAATATTCACAAACAGAAAGGAGTAAATCCACAGCATACTTATCTCTGTTCACCATCCCCAGTGGAAGTAGAAGAACCACTTTTTCTACAACGGTCAGGAATTCAATTTCCAATACTCTCCAGCAGCAGTTAGGGATTTATTTTCCCAGACTCGGATATGTCACAATAGTATTTCATGTTCATACATCATGACATGCGCATACATATCATACATCATAATCTTATTTATTTTGAGAACATCATCACACAATGCATTTTATGCATCGCATATAATTAATCATGTACCTTTTCAGGAAAGATGGTTATCATTAACAATTCCAACAGTTCAAGATTAAATCCATGAAGCTATACATGTCATATCTGCAGATAACTAATGGAAAATCAGTTCTCGAAACCAAACAGGTCAACTAATCTACGTGATCAAATGAGGCAGCCCTACTACCCAGGCTTTTATTTCGAAGTAACCCTACTACCCAGATTCCTTTTCACAGTCCTACCACCCAGGCTTTATTCCGAAGCAGCCCTACTACCCAGGCTTTATTTCGAAGTAACTCTACTACCCAGGTTCCTTCTCATAGACCTACTACCCATGATTTTATTTCGAAGTAACCCTACTACCCAAGTTCCTTCTCATAGCCCTACTACCCAGGCTTTATTCCAAAGTAACCCTACTATCCAGGTTCCTTCTCATAGCCCTACTACCCAGGCTTTATTCCGAAGTAACCCTACTACCCAGGTTCCTTCTTATAGCCCTACTACCCAGACTTTTATTTCGAAGTAACCCTACTACCCAGGTTCCTTCTCACAACCCTACCACCCAGGATTTATTCCGAAGCAACCCTACTACCCAGGCTTTATTTTGAAGTAACCCTACTACCTAGGTTCCTTCTCATAGACCTACTATCCAGGATCCTTTTTATGAATTACCTGACGCAGTTTTACATGGACTTGTCCCAAGAAAGCCCTATACAGACTCCTTCTCTTTTAACTCCGGACAACAGTTTACAACACTGTAAAACCTAGACCCGAACAGATACGGTCAATTTCACATTTACCCAGTAAGTCACTGTGAAGCCTAGAATACGACCAAATAACAGTCAACCTTATCATCCTCAACCAGTCACTGTGAAGCCTGGACTTGACCAGATAACAACTCACTTTTGTCTCATCAATCAAGAGTTAATTCCTCAGTAGAGTAATGGACAACCTAAGCTCCTAGACTCTATTTCCCAGGACATAAATCAACATTCCCCGGCGAAGTCCTCCCCAACAGCAGGCAGGTACATGAATTCTCGCAAAGGAATCTCTTATGCAACCGATATCTTTTCTAGATGGCATCTTTAAGCCCATCTCTGACGATTCTACGTCGCCTTCTAAATGGCATCTGTAAGCCCATTCCCAATATTATCGATCGACATTCACTTCATGCGAGTGCAAATTTTTGGGCACTCTAGTATTCAATCATCTTCCACCTTCAGATCACGAAAGGCAGACAAGCCAATCTACATCCTCAGGTTTAAGAAGATTGAACAGGGGCACTCTATTTGTAGTTTTTCAAATTCCTTTTTTAACTCATTATAAGACAAGGTGGAAATTTTAGAGTATTTAAGATTTACGTCCTTTTTGTTTCCTTGTCGATGATTTTCCATGAAACAATAATTTGCCTCTTCATCAATCTCACTTGAGCTTTCATTGCTTAAGGATTCACTTTAACTCTCCCAAGAAACATAGGCTTGTCTAGACTTATTTAGTTGGTCTTATCCTTTCTTTTTGGCAAGAGATGGACAATCCAACTTATAGTGACCGGGCTTGCCACATTTGTAGAGAATAACTTTTCCTTTTTCATTTTTGTTGTTCTCTTCTTGGAGGGAGGAGGATTGCTTTCTAAACTTCATGAGATTATTGTCAGAATATTTAACCCCATTTTTCAGAATATATCGGTTATATTTCCCCCTGAATAATCCCATCTCTTCATCATCCGAAATCTCATCATCACTAGAATCGCTATTCTTGCTTTTCTCTTCTTTTGAGGATTTAGAGATAGAATCCTTAAGAGCTTCTGACTTCATAACTTCCACCTTGTGACTTTCCTTATTTTTCTTTTTCTTCTCAAGCTTCTTTTGATATTTATCCAAGAAATTGAGTTCTTGCTTGTGTTCTTCAAGCTTACCAAAAAGTGTGGTGAGATCAAGTGTATCAAGATTACTAGCTTTCTTAATCGCGATGACCTTAGGTTTCCAATTCCTATTAAGACATCTCAAAACTTTATTAGTAGCAATAGCATTGGAAATAAGATTACGTAGTAAGTTCAAGAGATTAATAAGATGAGAGAATCTCTTTTGCATTTCCGAAATGGTTTCACCATTTTTCATATGAAAGAGTACTCTTGAGTTAGTGTATTAATCCTAGCTTGTTTGACCTCATTAGGTCCCTCATGGACAACTTGTAGGGTGTCCCACAAAGCCTTTGCGATTTGACAATGAGAAATTCGATAGAACACATTAACACAAAATGCGGATACGAAGATGTTCTTAGCTTTCCAATTGTAAGACCACTTTTTATTATTATTCTCATCCCATAGATTTTCCGACTTAGGCATAGTAATGCCATCAAAATCATATGTCATCGGTGTTAGACCATTTTGAATGGCTTCCTACACACCTTTGTCATATGATTTGATATGAATTTACATACAAGTTTTCCAATAACTATAATTTTCTCCCGTGAAAATTAAAACTCTCTTATGACCCCCCTTAGGTTCTTAAGCCATTTTCTAAGGATTTTTCAAAGCCGGAATGAATTGAAGTCTTGATGCCACTTGTTAGACGATGGTACATATCTAGAGGGGGGTGAATAGAGGCGAAAAATAATTCTAGACACAAATCTAGAATTTAAATCATTTTTAAAACTTTTTAATGCGTAAGCAAATCACTAGATGATTCGTCTAAAATTCAACTTATTGGAAACTCAGATATGAAAATTGTTAACGTTAAACCTATGAAACAAAATTGAATAATCGATTAACAAAAACTCAATTCAACAATCCATTTATTTATTGTTTGAATGCAATCACTTTGCAATGATATTTCCAAGGCTAAATAATCAAAGAACTAACTTGATCATTTTATCCAACACTTGGCGTGCAAGTGAATTTTCAGAATTTTTCCTTGAGTGGTGTGGATACTTTAGCGGTAGAAATGTTCAAGACTAAGCCATTGGATTGACTAGACTTTATACAAATCAAAAATAAAAATCGCCACCGCGCTTTATTGTTTCCAAAGAAATGGGAAAAGAGCTAATAACCCAAAAAAATGGTGGAAAGATTCAAGGTAAGGGGGTTGGTTATGCAAAGGGAAGGTATTAGCACCCTAAACATCTACGGTACTCCGCAGGAACCTCTTTGAAAAATCTGTATATTTTGGCTATAAAAATGTGTTGTATATAAAATGGATGGTGGAGGTGAGAAAAGAAATATTTTTATGATTTTTGCACCCATCGCGGTTGCGAACCTTTAGTGCCTACGTACCACCTTTCGTGCAATAGGGGATCAGGGTACACGTAGTTCCTCTTTTAAAAATTTGAAACACAAGTGTGTTGGTTAATTTTATGAGATAAGACATCATCGTCATTGTCCGTGTGGAAAACATACTTACTACCCACAATCATGAGAAAGGAGAATTTGCATCATCTCAAAGTGGAGGATATGGCTTGGATTTTAAAATCAACAATGCCTCACTCAACACCCAAGTGGAAAATATCTCTCTTTACTACATATTATAGAAGTATAGTTGTTTGCATCACTACAAGGATTGACAAGAGTCTAATCTTTTAAGAAAAGTTTTAAAATAAAAAGCCAAAGTGGCAAAAATGGTTTGAAATGAGATTGATTGACTTTTAGGCTTCTCACAAAAATGTCAAGGTATTATTAAATTGATTGAAATTTTTTATGAAAATGTTTTGAAAATGCATGGACCTAAGTCCAAGTTTATTATGAAAGTGTTTCAAGTTTAGAAATAAGAAGAGTTTTAAAAAGGAGGGAGAAGAATTTTGAAATTAAAGAAGATGGGAGGAGATGAAGAGACTATCCTAAAGCATAAGGTAAAAGTTAAGGATAAGGACCATCTAACCAACAAGAAGTCAATACTTGACATTATGAGTCAATATAGAATTCCCATTCTTCGTATTGAAACCAAGCAAGCAAAGATACTAGACCTCTTGAGAGAACCAAACTTCAAGTGTATTAAGTCTTCGCAAAAATTGGGCAGAGTAACGGCTGTATACGGGTGAATTCCAGATTACAAACAAAGTATGTAATCACAATAACCTGCACACAAAACAAACAAACAACCCAATGTCTTGAGGTAAACCTCAAGAACTCCATACAAAATAATCAAGTAAGATCACAAGGTCTCCAAGATAGGCCAAGGTTTCTAATCCTAAGTCCAAGAAGTCCAATACTCCATAATTCTAAGGAAAGTAACCAAATAGTCCAAGTATCATTAAAGATTTGTATGGTTCATGTTGATTATTATGTGTCTTTAAAAGGAAAAGAAAATCTCAAGTGAGCAAAATAAAAATGACATAAAAGCAAATGCTCAAGTGAGCAAAGATAAAAATGGCATAAAATGTAAATGCATAAATTAAATGGTACATAAAGCATAAAAAATAAAAGCATAAAGTAAAGTCAATTGTTAGAAATTAGTGGTTAGTTGGATGACCATCTTGAAACTCGCATTTGGAACTCATTAGAGGATTGGTAGAACCAAAGCCTCCACACAACAAGTTGCATTTGCTTTTTGTTAAGTATATCATCCATTTTGGAATCCTCAAAAGTAACATTTAATGATCAACGATGTTTAAGTGATCCGCGTTGACCAAAGGTGTTGTAGATCCATTAGAGGATTGGTAGAACCAAAGCCTCCACACAATGAATCTCAAGGTTATTGGATCAAAGAGATAAAATTAACATGCTTGGGCTTGCAATCATAAGTTTGGTCCACGAATGATCATTTATTCGAATCGGGACAAAATTTAGCGCTATGTTAAGCAATCGTAAGTGGACTTATGTAGAAGTCACACCTATTTTGAGGCTGATCAATAGCAATTTATGTACTTCATGTTTGGATAAATGATATAGAGATCATCACCCCTTAACATGTAGCACAATTAAAAAATAAAGGGATAAGATGAAGAGGGAGGGGAATGATAAGCTAACTTGGATCACCATCTCAAAATTCTTTCATCTTTAAATTCAACAACTCCTCTAGATGGATTAAAGCACTAAACATATCATTAATCCAAAGCACCAAAAATGAATTAAATAATTCACTCTTAGGTAGATTTGAATTGATGAACGTTTATCCAACTTCATCTACATCACAAAGTCCATTGAGTTTAAAGACAAATTGGACATTTAAAATTGCAATCCAAACCAACAATTAAAGAAGTGAGTAGAAAAATATTTGAGTCGAAACAGCCCCAAAATAAGGCAGAAAAAGTATTTTCGACACTGTTACAATCAATTGTACTTCGACAGCTACCAATTGCATCAGTGCAGTTTTTTTTCAAATCAACTTTCTATGACAAACAATTGCAATGTTACAACAATTGATTGCAACCTGTTAAAATCAGTCGAAAACAGCATCTCAAGGATCAATTTCTTGTTCCAACTTTTCATCAAACACCTTATGATCATGGATCCAATTGAGCATGAAAATTCCATCAAATTATGAGAAAATAGCACTAATGGAATCATAAAACAGTTCTCAATGAATCAAAACCAGAAATCCACAAGAGATCACATTGTGAAAGACAATGATCCAACTTACCAAAGATAGAATTAGACAATTATCAAACAACTTCTAGAATTTGCTTCAATTTGACCACAAGTATCAATTGCCAAAGCTTGGATGTAGAGAATTGATAACAAAAAAGTGTTTGGATGAAGGTTTAGCTCAAAGATTAGTAAGCTTCAATGTAAATCTTACTATCTTTTTTTTGAAAATGGAGCTTTGAGTGAATTTGGTAGATGGAGAGAATTGAGAGATTTTTAGCAAAGTGAATTTGGCTATCAAAAGCTTATTATTTGAATGAGATGAGGGCTCTATTTATAGAGTTTGAGATTGTGATTAGTGGTAATTTGGTAATTGATTCTTGGAGCCAAAAATTGAATTAATGATATAATTTTCAAATTATGTAGAAAAATTGGAGCCAAAAAGATGACAGATTTGAAATTGCTGGCTTTTTTCAAAAAATCACGTGTGTTTTGCTGTTATGAGTCGACACAAGAGTCGTATGCATCGACACATGCTAGTTTTATAACACAGGATAAGTCGAAGCAAGCCTCTATGGGTCGATGCAAGCTGCTATTTCAATACAATACAGAATCAACCAACTTGCATGAGTCGATACATAACATGTATGTGTCGACACATGCTAGTTATACAAAGAATGATGAGTCGAAGCAAGCCTCTATGGGTTGATGCAAGCTACTACTTCGACACAAGCTTCTATGGGTCGATGCAAGCTGCCTTCGACACAAGCTTTTATGGGTCGATGCAAGCTGCCTTCGACACAAGCTTCTATGGGTTGATGCAAGCTGCCTTCGACACAAGCTTCTATGAGTCGATGCAAGCTGCTACTTCGACACAATACAGAATCCATCAACTTGCATGAGTCGAAACAAGCCTCTATGGGTCGATGCAAGCTGCGTAAAAAAACTTATTTGTTGGATGCTTCGACTCGGTACCTACAAAACACAATTTTGCAAAGATAAAGACAAATATTTTTTGTATTTTGGTTAGAGGTTAATTATCAACGCATATACAAAATACACAACTAAGGTGCTTGGAGATTCCTCAAGAGTAAACTTAAAGATAGGAGATAGAAAAAAAAGAGGAAGAACCAAACCTAATGTGATTTTGTTATGATCAAGTTGACATGATATGATAGGGGAATCTTAGGGGCAAAAATTGGGGTACAACAGCTGCCCTTATTTAAGTGTCTTCTATCCGGAGATACGAAGGTTAAAAATATTCGTGTCGACGCGATTGAAGATACTTAAATATAAAACAAGCCCTATTTTTGTCTCTAAGATGCCATGCAATACTTATGATTATGAATGCATATGAACAGAACAAAAGAGACGCAAAGTATCACTGGGGATGCCACAAAAATGAAGAAACAAAGGAGCAACCCCACCAGGAAAATAAATCACTGGTGGACCAAAAGAATTGAATCAGAGAGGAGGATAACAAGCATCGACGTTCACTGCCGATGTCTACCAATGTTCACTGAAGGTAGAGAGAAAATATCATACCACCGCCGTTCACTGACGATGAACTATCAACGTTCACTGAAGATAGAAAAAAGATAACAAACACCGGCGTTCACTGCTGATGTACTACCAATGTTCACTGAAGGTAGAAAGAGAATATATCATACCATCGTCGTTCACTGACGATGAACTATCAACGTTCACTGATGATAGTAAAAAGATAAGAAACACCAACGTTCACTGCCGATGTAATACCAACGTTCACTAAAGGTATAAAGAGAATATATCATACCACCGCCATTCACTGACGATGAACTATCAACGTTCACTGAAGATAGCAAAAAGATAAGAAACACCGACATTCACTGCCGATGTACTACCAATGTTCACTGAAGGTAGAGAGAAAATATCATACCACCGATGTTGTACCCCAAAATTTGACCTCTCATATTCCTCAAAACATTGCAAGAAAAATCTCCAAGTTGCTCAAGTTTGCTCAAGAGTTGGACAGACAAGTTATCTCCTAAGGCATTCAACCCAAAATTAGGGTTTTGTGTTGCATCAAGATCCTTGAGTCAAAATGACCTCAAGTGCTCCCCAATGTCCTAATATGTTCTCAAGGTCATCCATGTCAAGTTTCAAGCCTTGCAGAGGAAGTTTGCTTAGTCAATTGCTCAAAGGGTCCAAAAATCGATTGTGCTAGGGCAAAGGTCAACTGTGACCCAAATACAGTCAAACTTCAATATTTTTTGTCAATATTCTAATTTTGAAGGATATTTCATCATTTGATCAAGGGTTGATCATGATTCATCAAGGGTTTCTCAAAATTCATCAAGACTCAAAAGTTGCTAAATTAGGGTTTTGTAGGAAAAGTCAACTCAACTTTGACCAAGCATAACTTTATCATACTTTATTAGAAATGACCCATACAAATCTCATTTTGAATAGGATTCAATTTCCTACAATCCATCTTCATACCAAAAGATAAAAAAATGCACTCACAAGAAGTTATAAATTTGGACATTATAGGTCACTTTTGAAAGTCAACAAAAACACCTTTTTTTTTTCAAAGCTTATAACTTGAGCATGGAATATGAAAATTCGATGAGACAAAAAGGGTTGGTTATAGGACATCTAAATATTTCTAAAAAGTCCAAGAACACGTCCAAAAGTTCAAAATTGAAGAATTTATGCATTGTTGAAGTTGGACATTTTTGCAAAATTGCCAAAAGTCAACTATCCCCAAAACTTCAAATTTTGTCAAATGGGCCCATTCTTTTCCACTTGATTTGAGCTTGCATCAGTTCACACGTGTCCTAGCTTCAGCCATGAGCTCATATTTCATTTTATTATTTTATTTTATTTTTTATTGAATTTATTCATTTCAAATCAAATAAAATCATAGAAAATCCAAACAATTAAAAACTCTTGATTTATTGATTGTTTTAGGCTTTGTTTACAGCTAGCAACACCATGGAATTCATATCAAAGCAAAACATGTACAAAAAGATTTCATCAAATCAAATTTGGAAAGGTTAATAATGGAGATCAAATCAAAATCATGTGCATTGATTTGGAAGGATTCAGTCCATAATTTCTACCCTAATACACCAAACAATACATAAGCAAGCAAAACCAATCGAGATAAGGGTTGGCAATTGCAGAGAGAGGCAGAACAAGATTTGAAAAAATCACAAAAAGCTTGAGATCGAAATTGTGTTTGGAGGTGTTTTCAAGGGCTGAGACCTGTCCCAATCTCTTCCTGGGTGTTCACTCAATCTACCTGGATCAAAAGCAAGCTTGTTCGGACGTCCAAAGGCGCTGTAAGTGTCACGATAACCACCCCTGTTCTTGATTTCGCAACTCTGAATTTAAGCATCCTTTTCATGAATCAATACCATATTCTGAATCTACATGACATTTGCAAGCGTTTGGTATTATCCAATTGGTATTAACCGGCCTGAATGAAGAACCACCATAGCTAGGGTTCTTTGTATGTTTTTTGGGGTTTTCTATTTCAGGTAAAATCGTGACTCAAGAAGGGCATAGCTTTGATCAGAAGGCCATAACGAATCGAACCATGTTCTTGGAATGGATTTATATGGCCTGGAGGGAGTTTTAGCATAAGCCTGCGTCTTTTGCTGCGGATTCAAATCCGCAGGTAATGTTGTTACAGGTCTGAGGACAGGGATGAGTGCGTGTCATTCTCCGGTTTGCCCATTCAAATATTTTTCGGGCATTTTATTTTTTTTGACCAATAATTGTTGTTTTGTTTTATTATTATTATTTTGTATTCATATAACAAATGGATCGATATGGTGTAGTGGCAAGGCAAGCGCGTATAATCCTTCAGGACCTGGGTTCGAATCCCAGGTCCCCCACTTCTTCAATGTTTTTTCTCTTCAGGTACTCCCATGCACGCATGAGCTTGCAGAACACCATGCATCCTCATTCATCCAGTTGCCAAGTGGCCAAAGGCCAAATCTGAGGGTTCAACGCTGAAGGTCCACCAAAGGCCAAGTCCAAGCGTGCACATTGGATTCCAAAAAGTCAACAAAGGCCAGCTGCAATTGGGCTTCAGATTGCTAATCACACCACCTATTCAGGCCCATACTCCCCTATTCTCATTTATTTTATTTGTTTATTTAATTGTTTTATTATTTTCATTTGATTTACTAACCAATTAAAATTCAGTCTCTTATAAAATAAAATCACCAAAAATATTTTTATTCAATTAAATTTTTAATTTTATTTTTTTATTAATAAATACTAATTAATTAATTTAGGTTTTAATTCTAGAATAATTTTAACCTATTTTGCAAATAATTAAAATTAACTAGATTTAATTAGGTTCTAATTATTAATTCAATTAATTTTATTTCTTTCTTAAAATAACAAAAACCCAAAAATAATTTATTTTTATTAATTAATTTATTTAATTTAATTTAGCAATTAATTTAGGATTAATTTGTTTCTTCATTTAAAAAAACAACAAAAAAGACATGTTTTCTTCAAAAGGGTCAAAACCCTAAAATTTGCATTCGATCTAATTTCTCGCGCGTTATTTATTTTTTATCCAATAATGTGCTTGCTCTCGGATATTGTTGCCTTAAACAAATGATCTAAGACATTAGGGTTACCGCTAAGGCGTCCTAACATTTCTTTGGTGACCGTAAGTCCCTATTTCGAATTGACCCTTAAACTCCAACGACGGTGCTACCTGCTCATCAATAGTAGGATAGCATTGTCGAAAGGAAATTAGCATAGAATGATTCCTTTTTCGAGTAGGTAGATGGTTCTTAGATACTTGCTCTTTCAAAAAACAAAACCTTTTTCACACTTACACTCATTTTCGAATAAAGTTTTCAAAAACACTTCATACGCTCTTGAGGACAGAAGCAAGAGTTAAATCGAAGTTTCAAAACAAAAACTTTTTCAAACCCACAAACACAAAGAAAACCATTTTGAAAACAATATGAGCAAGTACCTAAGAGTCTGTGGATAACTACGGATAGAAAGGATGCTAATACCTTCCCTTTCTATAATCTACCCCCCGTACTCAGAAATATCTCGAAAAAGGAATTTTTCTGTGCTTTTTTCCTTTCCTTGTTGGATAAAATAAAAGTTGGTGGCGACTCTTGCTTACCGCGACATTTCGCGAACACAAACGCAAAACGCAAACCAGCATTCCAAAAAATAGTCAGTTCTTCCCACCGTATCACAGAACTAGCGACTCTGCTGGGGAAATCTTATAAGTGGGGTGTACCTTAGGAATAGTTCATAATGTTTTCAATTGCTTGATTTGTATGCTTTATCTTTGTGGGTTTGAATCGGAGTTACTATAGATCCTAACCCGGATCTGGGAATACCTTTTAGGTAAGTAGCAATAAACTGTGAGGGAACTGTACGGTGTAGACTGGTACGGTTGAAGCAGTAGCTACGTTGGTGTGGCACTTTAGTATGTACCGATATCCCTTGTGGCGCAACGAGGAGAATATGGGTCTGCTAAGGGGTCCTTAAGAACCAACTGACCTTAGAACCTTTAAATTGACCAACTTGGCCATAGAACAGTAGCAGTATGCTACACTCATTGAGACTAAACTCTCGCGATGATTCTGGCCGCAAGAAAAGGTTGCTAAACTGGAATTATGACCGATCAAGGGTAGTCAGTGATATTGAGATCCTCTAGAACCCGGTTACTATTTTTAGGACAGGTTTAAACCAACTGAACTGAAAGAGGGTAGTACATAAGCTCCTTGCCAGCCTGAAATCTAAGGGCTATCTGTGTGACTTGCTTGCCCTTACCATGTTTGCTGTTTGTGGATACTTGTGGTGTGTTTTCTATCATGACATCATGACATCATGACATCATAACATTGCATGCATCTTGCATTGGACTAACCTATTTCAAAGACAGGAGGGATTCATTTTTGTTTTGTTTTGTAGGTCATGACACCCATGCGTAGAAACACCATTCAGATCAACTTTGTCCAGGTTCCCACCCAGCTTAAGGAATTGGTTGCAAAGGTTTCAGATACTACCTCCTTTATCAGAAGACATGGACACCTTCTTGGTTTAGTCACCTCCAAGATGGATGAACAGATGATGAGTGTCTTAGTCCAGTTCTTTGATCCACTGTACCATTGCTTTACTTTTCCGGACTACTAGTTGGTCCCTACCTTGGAAGAGTTCTCTGGTCTACTTGGTATCTCTATTCTGGAGCAGACCCCGTTTATAGGTTGGGAGAAAGTCATTAGGCCGGAAGATATTGCTTCAGCCCTCCATATGACAAAGGCTGAAGTAATGTCTAACTGGGAGACTAGAAGTGGGATAAAAGGCTTCTTGACTAAGTTTTTGGTTGGTAAGGCTAATCAGTTTTGGGACAGTTTAGACTTTCAGGCGTTTGAGGACATCTTGGCTCTTCTTATTTATGGTCTGGTTCTGTTTCCAAACTCAGATGCTTTTGTTGACGTGAATGCGGTGAAGATCTTCATTTCCTGTAATCTGGTACCCACTCTCTTGGGTGATATTTTACACTCTCTTTATGCCTGTACTGCTCGGAAACGGGGAACCCTTATGAGTTGTGCACCATTGCTGGCGAGGTGGTTTATTTCTCACCTCCCCAAATCAGTTTTTAAGAACAAGGAAGGCATGGGTTGGGCCTACAGGATTATGTACCTCTCTCATAATGATATCATTTGGACTATCAAGGGTATGGAAGATGTGGCTATTATTGATCGCTGTGGGGAGTACCCCAATGTTCCACTGCTAGGAACCCATGGAGGAATCACTTATAATCCATGTTTGGCCTTACGTCAGTTCGGGCGAGCTAGGAGGGAAGGACCTCATGAGTTGCTGATGTCGAGTATCGTCTTTTACTTCCAAGGGGATAGTGACGAGCAACGCCGCAGATTCATAAGAGCTTGGGATAGAGTACACAGGTCTGATCCACACGAGCTGGGTACGAAGACTTCTCTACCAATGGAACCATATCTCTGATGGGTTCGCATACGTGCCCTAAAGCTGGGAATGTCGTACGAAGCCGTCTTGCCTATAATTGTTGAGGTTACTGATGAAGAAGGGGTTCCTCCTACCATCCTACACCCTTACATGCCTACTGACATTGGGGCATTAAAGAGGTCCTGGATGCAGCTAAGGGAAGAGCGAGATACTTACAGAGAAAAGTATCACGAGCAAGAGCGGAAGATCCAGAAGTTGACAAGGCAGTTGGAGAATGAGCAGATCCTCAACGACTATGTCAGCACCAAAGGAAAATTACCATGGGAGCACTGATTGTCTTTTGATTATTTCCAGTTTTGATTTACTTTTCAGTTTTTCTTTCTTGTAACGCCTTAAAGGAATTTGTTGAACAATTAAATTCAAAGTTTATCTAATAAAAGTGTGTTTCTTTTTTGGTTTACGAATTTGCATCTCTAAAGTCTTTGAAATCATATCATACGCATTCCATTCCATGCACCTCATAACAGGTACCCTTATAGGTTTTTCTCATCTTCTTCGCTGTTTATTTCAGCATCATGTCTTCCGAAACATCCACTGATCAAGTTATCAAAGCTCTACAGGCTCAAAACGCCCAGTTCCAAGAATTGTTCATGAGTTTAGCCAAGGATCAGCAAGATCTGAAGACCCTTATTTTGAAAGATAAGAAGAAGAAGAAGAAGAAGAAGAAGAAGAAGAAGAAGGTCCTCTTGAACATGGGGCACGGGTTTGGAAATAGGCTGCGAGATGAAGTCAATCTATCCCACTCATCTGGAGGGGGAGAAAACCAGGAAGAAAGGAGGGTTCCTAGCCCTGTGGTATCTGACCATGAGACTGACTTTGACGAAGACCAGTATCCTCCGGCTGAGGATAGGTATAAACAGCTTGAAGACCGGTTAAGTGCCACGTAGATTCAGAAGGTCCTGGGGTTGGACTTTGGTGATCTAGGTTTGTCATCTGGGGTGGTGATTCCCCACAAATTCAAAGCACCAGCCTTTGCTAAATACGACGGAGTTTCTTGTCCAAAGCTGCACCTCCGTTTGTATGTTAGAAAAATTCAGCCATACACCGCTGACAAGAACCTCTGGATCCACTTCTTTCAAGACAGTCTCTCAGGGACTCAGCTTGAATGGTTTTACCAGCTAGAAGGAGCTAGTATCCGTAATTGGGAGGATTTGGCTGCTGCTTTCTACAAGCAGTACCAATACAATGCCAACCTCGCTCCCACACGTACCCAACTCCAGGGTATGTCTATGGGTGCGGGTGAAGGTTTCAAAGATTATGCTCAGAAGTGGAGGGACCTTGTTGGAAGAGTTCAACCTCCCTTGGCTGACAGGGAGCTAGTGGATATGTTTCTAGGGACCCTGTCTGGTCCGTATTTCAACCATCTGATTGGAAGTTCATCGTTCGGGTTTACAGAGCTAATCATGATCGGGGAAAGAATTGAGGCTGGTATCAAATCTAGTAAAATACAGAAGAGTGCTTTGTCAAGCACCGAGAAGAATCCCTTTAAGAAGAAGTCGAGTGTTGTTTACAGCATAAAAAGCCATAATAGACCTGAACGCCGCCAAGTTGTTAATGCGGTGGTTATATTAAGACATGTTGTTGCTCCTCAGCGCAACAATAAGCCAAGGGCCGAGAGGCCGCGAAGACAATTCACTCAGCTCAACATGACTTTATCCCAAATTCTGCCGCAGTTATTAAAAACCAACTTGGTGATTCCGAAGGAGGCCCCGAAGAGCCCTAATACAACATAACCGATGTACGATCCGAATGCCCGCTGTGCTTTTCACTCTGATAGCCCGGGGCATGATACGGATAATTGTTGGGTCTTGAAGAAAAAAGTACAAGACTTGATTGATGCTAAGGAAATTCAGTTCGAAGCGCCAGGGAAGCCTAATGTCATAACGGCACCTATGCCCAAACATGACGCAGGAGTGAATGTCATTGAAGACGATGATGAAGAGTTTGATATTGACAGCTGGATATACTCGACTGCTGATGGTGGACTAAGCAACTGGACAGTGAAGGATTCTATGCCAGTTTCTGTTATTACCCAGTAATGAGACTTTTGTTTTGAATTTGTAACAGACAATGTTTTAAACTTTACGACGCGGTGTCTTACCCGGGGCACCGTGGTTTCGTTTGTGAGGGCTTTATGTGTGTCATCTACATATATCATTAATAAAAGCATTGGATGTTTCTTGCATTTCAAAAATTTTGCGCTCCTTGTTTCTCTTTTATTATATATTGCAAAACAGCTATTTTACACACACTCACATATACAGGTCTACATCCACTTTGGATCCTACTGGTAACGACTCTGATACTGCCGGTTATGACTTCGAAAGTCTGATCAACTTAGCCGAAGACGAAGGTGAAGATGATTGTGAAGTGCCTGGTGAACTTGCTAGACTGCTACTTCAGGAAGAGAGGGCCATACAGCCGCATGAAGAGCCAGTGGAATCAGTAAATCTGGGTACAGAGGAAGACAAGAAAGAGGTCAAGATCGGTGCAAATATGGAATCTAGTGTTAAGCAACGACTGATTCAGATGCTGCGAGACTACGTTGAGATCTTTTCCTGGTCTTATGAAGATATGCCTGGGTTGGATACCGATATTGTGGTTCACCGATTTCCTACCAAGGAAGATTGTCCTCCAGTGAAACAGAAGGTCCGCCGAATGCGCCTAGAGATGTCTGAGAAAATCAAGGCTGAAGTTATGAAACAGTTTGACGCCGGTTTTCTAGCAGTTGCTTCTTACCCACAGTGGGTGGCCAACGTGGTTCCGGTACCGAAGAAGGATGGTAAGGTTCGAATGTGTGTCGACTATAGGGATCTGAATAGGGCAAGCCCCAAGGATGATTTCCCTCTGCCTCATATCGATGTTCTGGTTGACAACATCGCACAGCATAAAGTCTTTTCCTTTATGGATGGTTTCTCCGGTTACAATCAGATTAAAATGGCTCCCGAAGATATGGAGAAGACAACCTTTTTCACTCAATGGGGTACCTTTTGCTACAAGGTCATGCCTTTTGGACTGAAGAATGCTGGGCAACATATCAGCGCGCCATGGTCGCTTTGTTCCACGACATGATCCATCATGAGATTGAGGTATACGTCGATGACATGATTGCAAGATCCCAGACTGAGGAAGAACATCTTGACCATCTTCAAAAGTTATTTGACAGGTTGAAGTTGTACAAGCTGAGGTTAAACCCGAACAAGTGCACCTTTAGGGTGAGATCTGGTAAGCTGCTGGGTTTCGTTGTAAGTGATAAGGGTATTCAAGTGGATCCTGCAAAGGTGAAGGCTATATAGGAAATGCCAGCTCCTCGAACAGAGAAAGAAGTCAGAGGCTTTCTGGGACGTCTAAACTACATCGCCTGATTCATCTCACACCTGACTGCTACTTGTGAGCCAATCTTCAAGTTACTGAAGAAAGATTAAGTGGTAAGATGGAACGATGAATGTCAGACCGCTTTCGAAAGAATCAAAGAGTATCTCCAAGAGCCTCCTGTTCTGATGCCTCCACTTGAAGGGAGACCTTTGATCTTATACTTGACAGTACTCGACAACTCAATGGGGTGTGTGTTGGGT
Source organism: Vicia faba (assembly GCA_948472305.1). Taxonomy (NCBI): domain Eukaryota; kingdom Viridiplantae; phylum Streptophyta; class Magnoliopsida; order Fabales; family Fabaceae; genus Vicia; species Vicia faba. Next base: position 1,630,943,937 of record OX451739.1, on the reverse strand, counting down.
CAGCATGACGAGTCTGGCCGAAAAGAGCATGCTATTTATTACCTTAGCAAAAAGTTTACCGACTGCGAGACCCGATACTCGCTACTCGAGAAAACTTGTTGCACTTTGGCATGGGCTACTCTCCAGCTGAGATAGTATATGCTAACTCACACCACCTTGTTGATATCAAAGATGGATCCAATCAAGTATATCTTCGAGAAGCCTGCCTTGTTCGGACGAATAGCAAGATGGCAGATGATCTTGACTGAGTATAACATCCAGTATACGACCCAAAAGGCAATTAAGGGAAGTGTGTTGGCAAATCATCTGGCACATCAGGCAGTGGATGATTACTAGTCTATGAACTTTGAATTTCCGGATGAGAGAATCATGATAGTAACTGACTGTGAGACACCTGGACCGGATGAAGGACCTGAGGAAGGATCTCGATGGTCTATGTACTTTGATGGAGCTTCGAACGCTTTGGGTAATGGCATTGGTGCCGTGATCATATCTCCTAAAGGCTCTCACACTCCGTTCACCGCCCGACTACGTTTCAACTACACCAACAACATGGCGGAGTATGAAGCATGCATCATGGGTCTTCGAGCGGCTATTGACCTAAGGATTAAGTTCTTAAGTGTTTTCGGAGATTCCGCTCTCGTGATCAGTCAGATCAAAGGCGAGTGGGATACGAAACATCCTAATCTTATTCCTTACAAAGAGTATGTGTTAACGTTGCTTCCGCATTTTGAGGATATAACTTTTGAACACTTCCCTAGAGAGGAGAATCAGTTAGCGGACGCGCTGGCTACGATGTCTTCTATGTTCAAATTTAATTGGGAAAACGAAGCTCCTCGGATTACCATTGAAAGGTTGGACGAACCTGCACATTATTGTGACATTGAGACTGAAGAGGTAACAGATAAACCCTGGTTCCATGAGGTGAAGAGATACCTTGAGGCTCAGGAATACCTCGAGGGTGCATTTGTTAATGACAAGAAGTTTATGAGGAGGTTCGCGGCAAAGTTCTTCATCAGCAATGGTATCCTTTACAAGCGCAACCATGATTCAACTTTACTGCGTTGTGTGGATAAGAACAAAGCAGAAAGAATCATGACAGAGTTGCATGAAGGTACTTTCGGAACCCATTCTAGTGGAAAAACCATGATAAAGAAAATCCTTCGGGCAGGATATTATTGGTCCACAATGGAAGCCGACTGTTATCAGGATTCTCATACCTGTCACAAGTGCCAAGTCTATGCTGATAAGGTGCACATACCTTCGGTACCTCTGAATGTTTTGACGGCTTTGTGGCCTTTTTCAATGTGGGGCATTGATATGATCGGCGAGATCAGACCTACGGCATCTAACGGGCATCGCTTCATCCTGGTAGCTATTGATTACTTTAAAAAGTGGGTTGAAGCGGCTTCCTTTGCTACCATAACCAAGAACGTCGTGACACGGTTCATTTGGCACAATCTGTTTTGTCGATACGGTGTACCAGAAAGGATCATTACGGACAATGGTACCAATCTCAACAATAAGATGATCACCGAGCTCTGCAAGCAGTTCAAGATACAGCATCACAACTCTTCTCCCTACCGGCCGAAGATGAATGGGGCTGTAGAAGCAGCTAATAAGAATATTAAGAAGATTGTGCAGAAGATGACAGTAACATACAAAGATTGGCACGAGATGTTACCTTTTTCTCTTCATGGGTACCGTACCTCAGCACGAACGTCAACATGGGCAACACCTTATTCCTTGGTTTATGGCATGGAGGCCGTCTTGCCCATTGAGGTTCAGATACCCTCTCTTCGGATTATGAAGGACGCAAGTTTGAGCAAAGATGACTAGATTCAGACCCGGCTTGATCAGCTGAACCTAATCGATGAAAAGAGACTTACTGCTATTTGTCATGGTCAGACGTACCAAAAATGGATGATCAAGGCATTTAACAAGAAAGTTATACGACAAGAGTATCAAGTTGTGGATCTGGTAATCAAGCGCATTATCTTACCTCAAGGTGATCCCAGGGGCAAATGGACCCCTACTTACGAAGGGCCATTTGTAGTTAAGAACATTTTCTCAGGAGGAGCTATGATTCTAACCACCATGGATGGTGACGACCTTCCTCACCCCGTCAATGCAGACATAGTGAAAAGATACTACACATAATTGAAGACCCTCTAGGTTGACTGGCCTTGGGAAAAATAAGGGCTTCCCGGCGAACCAAAAGGGTTCGGGCAAAAATAAGGGATGAAAATAAAAAAATATGTACACCCGGCAAGTCGAAAACCTGAAAAGGCGGCTTATGCAAAAAAGTGTATCCCGGTGGACTGAAAACCCGAAAGGGCGGTCCAGGCAAAAATTAGGGATCAAAGCGTAACACTATGTCTCATTGGATCACCTTGCAACCAGACTTCGGTATCGACTATCAAGCTCGGACGGCACTAATCAATCTGATCTACCTTCAACCAAGTAACAAAGTGATGAGATGCTCGAGGACATAAGGGCAATAGCAGAGTTGGAACCCAGTGGGATTATTCACATAGCTGTTTTGTTTAGTTTTTCATAAATTGTGTAAATTCTATTATTCGGTGGCGTTCTCTTATGAGGACGTCAGCCTCTTGTACAAAAAATTCCTATTTACAGGCCAAACTTCAAAATCAATACAATTTATTTTCAGAGAAATTTCAAATTGTTTTTCCTTTATCTGTTTTGTTTTGCAAAGAACGTCCAATGTTCATTTTTGATATATGCATTTGACATTGATTGCTGCTCATAAATATTTACCTGCGAAACAAAAGACCATTACTTGTAATATCAGAAACAGGGGCAAATAAGAATGTTCCAAACTGTACAGTTGCTCTGTCCACTAGGTACAAGGTAGATTTAACTGAAGAATATGGCTAAAGTGCTTTCACTCCCTGCAGAGTAAGAAAGAGACAGTAATGATGGCTCTCCCCAGCTGAGACTTGCAAATGTAAATGAATCGATAATATTCTCCCCAAACAGAGTTTATCTACCATCAACACTGAAAAGGCTTAATATCCCCGGCAGTCTTAATATTCCCCAGCGGAGTATAAGAATATTCCCCGGCAGAATACAAGATATCCCCAGTGGAGTTTGAAATTTTTTCCAGCGCAGTCTGAAAAAGCTTCCCCAGTGAAATTTGGAGAGTCATCCCCAGTAGACTTTGGAAGATTGTCCCCAGCAAGTTCAAAGGATTATCCCCATAAGAGTCTAAAAGGTTATCCCCGGTGAAGTCGCAACTGAAGGATCATCCCTGGCGGAGTTCTTTCCTTTTCACAAACAAGAAGTCAATCCCCCAACAGGATTCAGTATCACCAGTAACGATAATTCATCCCCAGCAGAATTTATCAGTGGAATCCTCAGCAGAATATCTCTTCCCCACAGAGTAATCTCCTCATCAAGTTTATTCCCCCAACGAAGTCATCCTCTCCTGCAAGTTTATTCTCGCAATCATCTTCATTCACTATCCTCAGCAGAAACGAAGAAGTCAACTCTTTTCTCCAGCAGCTATACGGGATTTATTTTCCCCAGCCAAAACATTACATTTCCATACATCATGATACATGCATATACGCATCATTACAACACAATCTCATTTATTTTGAGATTATTGCTTGGTATATATATCATGCATTACATACGACTGACCTTTACTTTTCAGGAAGAATGCAGTTAAGTGCTCAGCTATGTCGAACTACTGACCGATTCTTAAATCTCAACTGAATTAGTCTCAGTTGAATTACAGATAAGGTTCTAAATCTCGAAAATTTTCCTCCGTCGAAGTGTGGACAATTTCTTAAATCTCAACAGAATTATCCTCCGTTGAATTACAGACAAGTCCTAGATCTCGATGAAGATGTTTCCCTCAGTCGAAGTACTGACCGGTTCTTAAATCTCAACTGAATTAGTCTCGGTTGAATTATAGATAAGGTTCTAAATCTCGGCAATTCTCCTCAGTCGAAGTACTGATCGGTTCTTAAATCTCAACTGAATTAGTCTCGGTTGAATTACAGATAAGGTTCTAAATCTCGGCAATTCTCCTCAGTCGAAGTACTGACCGGTTCTTAAATCTCAACTGAATTATTCTCGGTTGAATTACAGATAAGGTTCTAAATCTCGACAATTTTCCTCCGTCGAAGTGTGGACGAGTTCTTAAATCTCAACAGAATTATCCTTCGTTGAAGTACAGACAGTTCCTAGATCTCGATGAAGATGTTTCCCTCAGTCGAAGTACTGACCGGTTCTTAAATCTTAACTAAATTAGTCTCGGTTGAATTACATATAAGGTTCTAAATCTCGGCAATTCTCCTCAGTCGAAGTACTGACATGTTCTTAAATCTCAACTGAATTAGTCTCGGTTGAATTACAGATAAGGTTCTAAATCTCGGCAATTCTCCTCAGTCGAAGTACTGACCAGTTCTTAAATCTCAACTGAATTATTCTCGGTTGAATTACAGATAAGGTTCTAAATCTCGACAATTTTCCTCCTTCGAAGTGTGGACGAGTTCTTAAATCTCAACAGAATTATCCTCCGTTGAAGTACAGACAGTTCCTAGATCTCGATGAAGATGTTTCCCTCAGTCGAAGTACTGACCAGTTCTTAAATCTCAACTGAATTAGTCTCGATTGAATTACAGATAAGGTTCTAAATCTCGACAACTTTCCTCCGTCAAAGTGTGGACGAGTTCTTAAATCTCAACAAAATTATTCTCCGTTGAAGTACAGACATTTCCTAGATCTCGATGAAGATGTTTCCCTCAGTCAAAGTACTGACCGGTTCTTAAATCTCAACTGAATTAGTCTCGGTTGAATTACAGATAAGGTTCTAAATCTCGACAATTTTCCTCCGTCGAAGTGTGGACGAGTTCTTAAATCTCAACAGAATTATTCTCCGTTGAAGTACAGGAAGTCCTAGATCTTGATGAAGATATTTTCCTCAGTCGAAGTACTGACCGGTTCTTAAATCTCAACTGAATTAGTCTCGGTTGAATTACAGATATGGTTCTAAATCTCGGCAATTCTCCTCAGTCGAAGTACTGACCGGTTCTTAAATCTCAACTGAATTATCCTCGGTTGAATTACAGATAAGGTTCTAAATCTCGACAGATTTCCCCCAGTTGAATTACGGACAAGTTCTTAAAACTCATCAGAGATGCTCTTTCAGTTGAAGTACAGGCAAGTTCCTAAAATCTCAACAAAGATCAGACTTCCCCAGCGGAATCTTCCTCAAACAGCAGGTATGCAAGCTCTCACTAAGGAATCTCTTATGCGATCGACACTCCTACAGATGGCATCTATAAGCCCATCCTCCCGCCAGCAATCTCCAAATGGAATCTGTAAGCCCGTTCCCGACATCACAAGGCTGATACCACTTCATGCGAGTGCAAATTTATGGGCACTCTAGTGTTCAATCATCTTCCACCTTTGGATCACGAAAGGCACGAAATCCAATCTGCATCCTCAGGTTTAATAAGATTGAACAGGGGCAGCTGTTGTACCCAAAAAATTTCCCTCTCATTTCCTCAAAACATTGCAAGAAAAATCTCCAAGTTGCTCAAGTTTGCTCAAGAGTTGGACAGACAAGCTATCTCCTAAGACAGTCAACCCCAAATTAGGGTTTTGTGTTGCATCAAGATCCTTTAGTCCAAATGACCTCAAGTGCTCCCCAATGTCCTAATATGTTCTCAAGGTCATCCATGTCAAGTTTCAAGCCTTGCAGAGGAAGTTTGCTCAGTCAATTGCTCAAAGGGTCCAAAAATCGATTGTGCTAGGGCAAAGGTCAACTGTGACCCAAATACAGTCAAACTTCAAGATTTTTTGTCAATATTCTCATTTTGAAATATATTTCATCATTTTATCAAGGGTTGATCATGATTCATCAAGGGTTGCTCAAAATTCATCAAGACTCAAAAGTTGCTAAATTAGGGTTTTGTAGGAAAAGTCAACTCAACTTTGACCAAGCATAACTTTCTCATAATTTATTAGAAATGAACCATTCAAATCTCATTTTTAATAGGATGCAATTTCCTACAATCCATATTCATACCCCAAGATCAAAAAATGCACTCACAAGAAGTTATAAATTTGGACATTATAGGTCACTTTTGAAAGTCAACAAAAATACCTTTTTTTCCAAAGCTTATAACTTGAGCATGAAATATCAAAATAATATGAGACCAAAAGGGTTGGTTAGAGCACATCTCAAGATTTCTAAAACGTCCAAGAAAACCTCCAAAAGTTCAAAATTGAAGAAGTTATGCATTGTTGAAGTTGGACATTTTTGTAAAATTGCCAAAAGTCAATTATCCCTCAAACTTCAAATTTTTTCAAATGGGCCCATTCTTTTCGACTTGATTTGAGCTTGCATCAGTGCACACGTGTCCTAGCTTCAGCCATGAGCTCATATTTCATTTTATTATTTAATTTTATTTTTTATTGAATTTATTCATTTTAAATCAAATAAAATCATAGAAAATCCAAACAATTAAAAACTCTGGATTTATTGATTGTTTTAGGCTTTGTTTACAGCTAGCAACACCATGGAATTCGTATCAAAGCAAAACATGTACAAAAAGATTGCATCAAATCAAATTCTAAAAGGTTAATAATGGAGATCAAATCAAAATCATGTGCATTGATTTGGAAGGATTCAGTCCATAATTTCTACCCTAATACACCACACAATACATAAGCAAGAAAAAGCAATCGAGATAAGGGTTGGCAATTGCAGAGAGAGGCAGAACAAGATTTGAAAAAAGTCACAAAAAGCTTGAGATCGAAATCGTGTTTAGAGGTGTTTTCAAGGGCTGAGACCTGTCCCAATCTCTTCCTGGGTGTTCACTCAATCTACCTAGATCAAAAGCAAGCTTGTTCGGACGTCTAAACGCACTGTAAGTGTCACGATAACCACCCCTGTTCTTGATTTCGCAACTCTGAATTTAAGCATCCTTTTCATGAATCAATACCATATTCTGAATCTACATGACATTTGCAAGCGTTTGGTATTATCCAATTGCTTTTATCTGGCCTGAATGAAGAACCACCATAGCTAGGGTTCTTCGTGTGTTTTTTGGGGTTTTCTATTTCAGGTAAAATCCTGACTCAAGAAGGGCATAGCTTTGATCAGAAGGCCATAACGAATCCAACCATGTTCTTGGAATTGATTTATATGGCCTGGAGGGAGTTTTAGCATAAGCCTGCGTCTTTTGTTGTGGATTCAAATCCGCAGGTAATGTTGTTACAGGTCTGAGGACAGGGATGAGTGTGTGTCATCCTCCGGTTGGCCCATTCAAATATTTTTCACGCATTTTATTTTTTCTGACCAATAATTGTTGTTTTGTTTTATTATTATTATTTTGTATTCATATAACAAATGGATCAATATGGTGTAGTGGCAAGGCAAGCGCGTATCATCCTTCAGGACCTGGGTTCAAATCCCAGGTCCCCCACTTCTTCAATGTTTTTTCTCTTCAGGTACTCCCATGCGCGCATGAGCTTGCAGAACACCATGCATCCTCATTCATCCAGTTGCCAAGTGGCCAAAGGCCAAATCTGAGGGTTCAAAGCTGAAGGTCCACCAAAGGCCAAGTCCAAGCGTGCATATTGGATTCCAAAAAGTCAACAAAGGCCAGCTGCAATTGGGCTTCAGATTGCTAATCACACCATCTATTCAGGCCCATACTCCCTTATTCTCATTTATTTTATTTATTTATTTAATTGTTTTATTATTTTCATTTGATTTACTAACCAATTAAAATTGAGTCTCTTATAAAATAAAATCACCAAAAATATTTTTATTCAATTAAATTTTAACTTTTTTTTTATTAATAAATACTAATTAATTAATTTAGGTTTTAATTCTAGAATAATTTTAACCTATTTTGCAAATAATTAAAATTAACTAGATTTAATTAGGTTCTAATTATTAATTCAATTAATTTTATTTATTTCTTAAAATAACAAAAACCCAAAAATAATTTATTTTTATTAATTAATTTATTTTATTTAATTTAGCAATTAATTTAGGATTAATTTGTTTCTTCATTTAAAAAACAACAAAAAAGACATGTTTTCTTCAAAAGGGTTCAAACCCTAAAACTCGCATTCTATCTAATTTCTCGCGCGTTATTTATTTTTTATCCAATAATGTACTTGCTCCCGAATTGTAATAATTAATAGGACTTTTATTTATTTTTATCGCTTTATTTATTTTTCAAAGGGTTTGTCTTTGGCGATGTAAATACCCGACGCCTTGTAACTTTATTTTCGCATTTTATTTCCGCAAATTATAACTGTTAGATGTTTGATAATAGGGATGCATGACAAGACTGAATGTTTTAACCTAAAATCAAATTAGATCACCCTTAACATATACAAAGATAAAAAATAAACTGAAAACGACACACTCGCACATACGCACTCTTAGGGTACACCCCACTTGGTTGCCTTCGTACGCGGTCATTGAGTATAGGTCACTTTAGAGGTCTCCCTCTTGTCTAAAAAGATCATAGTCGCCTCGAAGTGGTTGCCTCAGATATTGTTTCCTTAAACAAATGATCTAAGACATTAGGGTTACCACTAAGGCGTCCTAACATTGCTTTGGTGATCGTAAGTCCCTAATTCGAATTGACCCTTAAACTCCAACGACGGTGCTACCTACTCATCAATAGTAGGATAGCATTGTCAAAAGGAAATTAGCATAGAACGATTCCTTTTTTCGAGTAGGTAGATGGTTCTTAGATACTTGCTCTTTCAAAAAACAAAACCTTTTTCACACTTACACTCCTTTTCGAACAAAGTTTTCAAAAACACTTCATATGCTCTTGAGGACAGAAGCAAGAGTTAAATCGAAGTTTCAAAACAAAAACTTTTTCAAACCCACAAACACAAATAAAACCATTTTGAAAACAATATGAGCAAGTACCTAAGAGCCCGTGGATAACTACGGATAGAAAGGGTGCTAATACCTTCCCTTTCTATAATCTACCCCGTACTCAGAAATATCTCGAAAAAGGAATTTTTATGTGCTTTTTTCCTTTCCTGGATAAAATAAAATTCGGTGGCGACTCTTGCTTACCGTGACATTTTACAAACACAAACGCAAAACGCAAACCAGCATTCCAAAAAAAAGTCAGTTCTTCCCACCGTATCACAACCGCCATTCACTGACGATGAACTATCAACGTTCACCGATGATAGCAAAAAGATAAGAAACACCGACGTTCACGGCGAATGTACTACCAACGTTCACTGAAGGTAGAAAGAGAATATATCATATCACCGTCATTCACTGATGATGAACTATCAACATTCACTAAAGATAGCAAAAAGATAACAAACACCGACGTTCACTGCCGATGTACTACCATCGTTCACTGAAGGTAGAAAGAGAATATATCATATCACCGTCGTTCATTGACAATGAACTATCAACGTTCACTAAAGATAGCAAAAAGATAACAAACACCGACGTTCACTGCTGATGTCCTACCAACATTCACTGAAGGTAGAAAGAGAATATATCATACCATCGTCGTTCACTAACGATGAACTATCAATGTTCACTGAAGATAGCAAAAAGATAACAAACACCAACGTTCACTACCGATGTACTACCAACGTTCACTGAATGTAGAGAGAAAATATATCATACCATCGCCGTTCACTGATGATGAACTATCAACGTTCACTGATGATAGCAAAAAGATAAGAAACACTAACGTTCACTGCCGATGTACTACCAATGTTCACTGAAGGTAGAAAGAGAAAATATCATACCATCACCGTTCACTGATGATGAACTATCAACGTTCACTGATGATAGCAAAAAGATAAGAAACACCGACGTTCACTGCCGATGTACTACCAACGTTCATTGAAGGTAGAAAGAGAATATCAAGTTTTCCCCAAAATTCTGGTGTTTCACCTAGAACGGATCTCAACTGCTTCTTTAAATAAGGCACTCTACCTGGAAAGGGTAATATGTAAGCTTATCTCAAATAAAGAGACTTCCACTTATTGTCAAGGGGAATTGCAAAGAGAAATGACTTTCTGGGGTTAGAAATATGGCTTCCTGGGGAAAGAGATGTGACTTCCTGGGGAAAGAGATATGACTTCCTGGGGAAATGCCACAATATTCCTGCTGAGGAGATAAAGTCTTCTCGTGCAAAATAAATGCACAAACCAAAACTCAAAGTTCTCAAAAATCCAAAGTAAATAATATCGTCATGCAACCACGAATCCAATTAGAAACAAACTGGAGCAAGACGGCCAACGAAGATACATCCTTTGAGAAATAAACTCAAGAGGGAAAACCAAATCCACCTAAGCAAGGAGCGTTGCAGGAAGGTTAGAACACAATGTAAATAAAAAATGATTTGTAGCAATGCATGATGCATGTATGAATGTATGAGTGATATCGTGCATATGCTAGTAAAAGGATACATAATCAGTACAAACAAACAAAACTGCCTCAGGTACAACCAATATTGGGCTAAACTTCAACCAGAAAGATCAATCCAAGAAAGGTAAAAGCAACTGCGGAAACCAAACCTATTGCCTGCCCTAACTTCATTGAGGAGAAACATAATCCGGATGTAGCTAAATCAAACAGATACCGGGATAGAAAATCTTTCTTCTGGTTTCATCGGAGAAACCAGTTTTCCAAAAGCAACATGCCTACTGGAGATTGCAAGATCAGCCTCAAATAAAGCAGGCTGACGCCGAGACAACCAAACCTCACTGGGGGATCCAGACCCACTTTGAAGGAGGAAAAACATACAAACTTCACTAAGGGAGACAATGATTCATCATCGAGACATCTATTGGGGATTTCATGCTGACTTCATTGGGGAGGTTGACACCACGTCATCGAGGGAAAACCAAGATACGTTCTTCACTGGGGAAATCGGAGATACGTGTTCTTCGAGAGTAATTATTGCACCAACTTCTTTGGGGAGGAATGACTTCTATCAAATAAATGAGGCCTTCACTGGAGAATATTGGATTGAGTCTTCATATCATACAAACCTATTCCAACAAAAGATGCCCTGGTATAGCCTTCCCAGGAAATCAAGAAGTCAACACTAATGCCATTGCAAAAAGAGTGATATCTTAGCACACCAAGAGAATAAAACTTTTCATCATATGAGGGAAAACTTCGCTGGGGAATCTGGGACGGAGGCTTCTGACCACACAAAGATTGCGCACATACCAACAAGATGACCTGAGAAAAACCTTCATGAAGGAAGTAAATCTTCTTAAAACAACCGGAGTTTGTTCATTCCTGGGATCGTCATTTTTGTTGTCATTGTTTCATCACAAATCCCAAAGTAAATTGAATTGTGAAGATCTCCCCTTTTTTTTTAAAAGTCAATTTTGCTTTTTAATCTTTTTGCTTTAAAAATTATTATCAGTAATAAATGGAGTCTTTGCAAGCTAAATAAAAATAAGATCACAAAGAATTGGGCAAAAGCTCGAATTTCATTAATAGAATGGTATTCTGCGAATGGCAAGACTCCATGGATGATTACAAAGTTTGGGAAATGGTAATATATAATGGAAAAGATACATTGAGATACAATGACCACCATTCCCCCTAACAACTTTTGAAATCCTGAGCAGCAGCTTTTGTTGAAGTATAGTGAGGATCCGAGAAGATTGTTGCTTCAACGATCAAGTCTTTTCTGACGTAGTTACTTGCCAAGAAAAATCCCTAACTTTTGCCTAAGCTGCCCTTGCGGGTTTTCAACTTAGCTGGAAATTTATTCTGTTTATGTCTCTAATTTTTGCCTAGACCGCCCTTTCGGGTTTTCAGCCTACCGAGACGCTCCTTTTTGCCTAAGCTGCCCTTTCGGGTTTTCAACTTAGCGAGTTGTTCTTTTATTTCTTTAGGCAAATTATTTCTTGACTTTGTCAGCATTCATGGGACGTGGGAACTCCTCGCCATCCATAGTTTCAAGAATTAATGCACCACCAGAGAAGGCTTTCTTGACAACATACGGGCCTTCAAAATTGGGAGTCCACTTGCCCCTAGAATCAGTGTTAAAAGACATGATCTTCCTGAGCACGAGGTCGCCTTCTCTGAATTCACGAGGTTTGACCTTTTTATGAAATGCTTTCTTCATTCTTTTCTGATATAACTTCCCATGACACAAAGCTGTCATTCTCTTCTCTTCAATCAAATTCAATTGGTCAAACATGTTCTAGACCCATTCAGCCTATGTCAACTTGGCTTCCATTATCACACGCAACGAGGGAATCTCTACCTCAACAGGGAGTTCAGCTTCCATTCCATATACCAGGGAGAACGGGGTTGCTCCTATTGAAGTGCGGACAGATGTACGATATCCATGCAGAGCAAAAGGGAGCATTTCATGCCAATCCTTATAATTAACAACCATTTTCTGGATAATTCTCTTGATATTCTTATTAGCAGCTTCAACAGCCCCATTCATCTTTGGCAAGTATGGAGAAAAATTGTGATGGACAATCTTGAATTCTTCACACAGTTATGTCATCATCTTGTTGTTCAAATTAGAGCCATTATCAGTGATGATTCTACTCGGCACACCATACCGGTATATAAGATTGTTTTTGATGAAACACACAACCACCTGTTTGGTAACATTGGCATAAGAAGCATCCTCTACCCATTTGGTAAAGTAGTCAATTGCTACCAAGATGAAACAATGTCCATTCGAAGCTTTGGGTTCTATCATCCCGATCATGTCTATACCCCACATAGAGAAAGGCCATGGGGAGGAAATCACATTGAGAAGTGTCGGAGGCACATGGACCTTGTCTGCATAAACCTGGCATTTATGGAACTTCTTTGCAAATTTGTAACAATCAGATTCCATTGTCAACCAATAGTAACCTGCCCTTAGCGTCTTTTTATCCATCGAATGCCCATTAGCATGAGTGCCAAATGAACCTTCATGAATATCATGCATCAACATGTTTGCTTCGTGTCTATCCACGCATATGAGCAAGACCATGTCATAATTTCTCTTGTATAACACATTTTCACTGAGGAAGAAACTGCCTGCCAATCTTCTCAGTGTCTTTCTATCTTTCCTCGACGCACCAATCGAGTATTCCTGAGTCTGAAGAAAATGTTGGATGTCATAATACCAAGGTTTTTCATCTGCTACCTCCTCTGTCGTAAACACATGAGCGGGCCTATCCAGCTGTCGAACTGTAATACGGGGTATATCATTCCAAGTATTCACTTGGTACATGGAAGCTAGAGTTTCCAGAGCATCCACCATTTGATTTTTATCTCTAGGAATGTGATGGAATTCAACTTTATTGAAGAAGGGTAGTAATATTCTAGCATAATCTTTGTAAGGGATCAAGCCAGGGTGACGAGTATCCCATTCTCCTTTAATCTGATTTATTACCAAAGCTGAATCACCATACACATCTAGAATTTTGATTCTGAGATCAATAGCTTCCTTAAGACCCATGATGCAAGCCTCATATTCCGCCATATTATTAGTGCAATCAAATGTTAACCTTGCAGTAAAAGGAATGTGCGATCTATGAGGAGTGACGATCACAGCACCAATTCCTTTACCATAAGCATTCACCGCTCCATCAAATATCATACTCCAATGAGAATCAGGGTCGGGGCCTTCCTCAGGCAATGGTTCATCACAATCTTTCACTTTCAGGAACATCACATCCTCATCAGGAAATTCATATTCTGCAAACTGATGATCTTCCATCGGCTGGTGAGCAAGGTAATCTTCCAACACACTACTTTTGATAGCTTTTTGAGTGTGGTACTCAATATCATATTCAGATAACAACATCTGCCAGCGGGAAATTCTCCCAGTAAGAGCAGGCTTCTCAAAAATATACTTGATTGGATCCATTTTGGAGATCAACCAAGTAGTATGATTCAACATATACTGCCTCAAACGCTTTGCCGCCCAGGCCAAAGCACAACACGTTTTTTCTAACGTGGAATACCGCAACTCACAATCAGTGAACTTTTTGCTGAGATAATAAATGGCGAACTCTTTCTTCCCTGTTTCATCCTGTTGTCCCAGAATACAACCCATGGATTTATCTAACACTTTTAGATACATAATCAACGGTCTTCTTTCTACGGGAGGGAGCAAGATAGGAGGTTCAAGCAGATACTCTTTAATACTCTTAAATGCCCTTTGGCAGTCATCCGTCCACACACAACCTTGAACTTTCTTTAATAACTTAAAGATCGGTTCACACTTCGTAGTCATGTGGGAAATGAATCTGGAAATATAATTCAAACGCCCGAGGAAACCCCTGACTTGCTTTTCAGTTCTTGGTGCTGGCATTTCTTGAATTGCTTTGACTTTATTAGGGTCAACTTCAATTCCTTTCTGGATAACGATAAAACCCAACAATTTCCCTGATCTAACTCCGAAGGTGCATTTATTTGGATTCAAGCGGAGACGATACTTCCTCAAACGCTGAAACAACTTCAACAAATCTTTTATATGCCCTTCTTCAGTTTGGGATTTTGCAATCATATCATCAACATATACTTCAATTTTCTTGTGAATCAGATCATGGAATAGGGTTGTCATAGCCCTCTGGTACGTTGCACCAGCGTTCTTCAACCCGAAGGGCATCACTCTATAACAGAATGTTCCCCAGGGTGTGATAAACGTTGTTTTTTCCATGTCCTCTGGAGCCATTCTTATTTGATTATACTCGGAAAATCCGCCCATAAACGAGAATACCTTGAATTTTGCTGTGATGTCCACTAACATGTCAATGTGAGGCAATGGAAAATCATCTTTTGGACTAGCTTTATTTAGATCTCTGTAATCTACGCACATGCGGACTTTTCCGTCTTTTTTCGATACATGGACAATATTGGCAATCCATTAAGGATACACTAACGTCATAAGAAAACCAGCATTAATCTATTTTAGGACCTCCTCTTTGATCTTTACTGCCATATCTGGGTGGGTTCTTCTCAACTTTTGTTTAACTGGCAGACACTTTGGCTTCAACGGCAAATGATGCTTGACAATGTATGTATCTAGACCAGGCATATCTTGATAAGACCAAGCAAAAATATCCACATACTCTTTCAACATCTCAATCAACCCGCTCTTCACATCAGGATGCAACGATGCTCCAATCTTATCTTCCTTCGGATCTTCTTCTGAACCCACATTAATCACTTCCACAGGCTCCTTATATGGCTGAATGGTATTTTCCTCGTACTCAAGCAACCGTGAGACCTCTTCTGGAATCTCATCATAAGCTTCTTCTTCAGCCCCAAACACAGGACAATCAAAGTTGGGAGAGGGTGCAGGGTCATTGTATTCAGCGGGTTTTTTAATTAATCTGCACATGTGATTTATGATTTCTTTTAGAGACTGACACATATAACAAGTGATCATGCAGATTAATTTTCAGTTATTATTTATTTTGAAAAGGGTTCTTTTTTTTATTACCATTTCCCAAGAAAAAGCAGAAAATAAAGACATATTTTTGGAAGCAAAGACAACTTTTATTAATGATCTTAAAAATCAAAGCAAACAGATAAGCCCATACAATACTTTCACCTTGGGCAGAGTGAAAGCTTTTCAAAAGAAAGAAACAGATTAACAAAAAAAATTACTTTGAAATATGCATGCAAGAAGGAACATCAATGGTGACCTAGTTCTGAACTCGGACTCCATGCGTCACATAATTCGGTACTTCCTGCTCTGCTTCATCCTCTTCAACAGCATTAATTCCAGAACCAATTGGATGGAGGTAGCCTTCGTTGCGGAAAACATCATGATAATTGTTCACAGAAGACTTTGACTTCAAACTTTTGCCTTTTCCATTCTTCAAAGAGAAACCCAAACCAGTTTTGTTTTTGTTCACGGGTGGATCCACAAGTTGTCCCCAAACTACATTATGACCATTGCGCACAACCTGCTGCGCGTCCTTCAGCAAAACTACAGAATTCTCATTCCTTCTTATGTTGTCAATAGATAGGGCTTGGAACTGGGTTCCAACAGCAGCCTAATCCGCTTCTACAATACTGAAAAGGATAGATGGGATATCAACAACGCCTGCTCCCCATTTATGATCACCACCTTCCCTTCGCGCACAAACTTTAACTTCTGATGCAGAGTTGAAGTGACAGTCCCTGCTTCGTGTATCCATGGCCTTCCTAGCAAACAACTATATGCGGGAATAATGTCCATGACTTGGAAGGTTATCAAGAACAAATATGGTCCTATATGGATGGGCAAGTTCACTTCACCAATGACAGACTTCCTCGACCCATCAAAAGCCTTCACAATGATGCCACTCGGGCGCATAGGTGCTCCTTGATACTTTAACTTCATGAGGGTACTCCTCGGTATAACATTCAGCGCGGATCCGTTATCAATTAGCACATTGGACAGCGAATCATTCTTGTAGTTCATAGATATGTGGAGGGCCAGGTTGTGATTCCTCCCTTCATCTGGTAACTCATCATCGCAGAAACTCAAATTGTTACATGACATAATGTTTCCAATTACGCTGCTGAATTGATCTAATGGCATGTCATTCTCCACAAAAGCTTGGTCTAGTACTCTCATCAGTGATTCTCTATGAGCGGAGGAACTCATCAATAAATCTAGGATGGATATCTTTGAAGGAGTCTGCAATAGCTGATCTATAATTTTGTAGTCACTCATCTTAATTATCTTCAAAATATCATCCATTTCTTTCTCTAATGTAGCTCCACTAGTCTCTCCTGTAGCCTTCTTAGGCTCATCGTTCTCAGCAATTTTATTTTCAGCAACAACATCTCTTCGAATAACCAGCACAAACACACGACCGCTACGAGTCACCCTGCTATTATCAGCTATATTTCCAACATCTGGCATTGGCTGGATGGGAATCTCTACCCCGTCTTCTAAGATTGTAGCGTTGTATTTGTAAGGCACAACCTTGTCTGATTCATAGGGAACAGGACCTGGCAGACTAATTACCAATGGGGTAACAGCTGGTTTGCTATGGTACTCCTCCTCAAGATGAGTGGGTGCACCAAAACAAGGTACAATGACGTTTACCCCTTCCTCAACACAATCAGCCATCAAAAAGTCATTTCCGATAGACAAATCTTCGTCTGAAGAGAAATACTCATCTGCGGAGGCATACTATTCCTCTAACTCTTCTTCCATCAAACAAACTTCTACCATATCAATCTCGTGATAATCATCTCTCTGACCTTTTATCTTGATAGTTCCATTGTCTAACAGCAACTGAACACCCTCTCTCACAATTGAACATCCTCGGGGGTTTCGACAACAAACTATGCAAGATCCATATTGGTGTTCCACCTGACCAGCAGTATGGCAGAAGGTAGCATGCAACTGCACGAGATCCTCATTCAAATGATCCATATCAAAAAATTTGAAATCACCCAGACATCCAGAAACCATATTCACTTCCTCTTCATATTCCGCCCTAGGCCTGATTATATGGATTAAACCTTCATCCATCATCTCCTGTAAATCAGCCTTTATCTTCTTGCAACCCTGTATATTTGTACTACAAATAGTACAACCGGCGTGGTTATGTGTATAATAACTGAATTCACAGAGGTCTGCGTGCATCTTCACCAAATCTCTTCTAACCAGATTAATGTCAAAAATTCGAAAGTCGCCTGGACAACCGGCCACCATATTTACAGCATTCACTCCCCCGTGCTTGGGTAGAGGATTGTCTTTCACATTAGGTCCCACGTCTTTGAAAGATAGAATTCCAGACTTCACCAACCTTTGTACTTCAGTCCTCAAAGGATAACAATTTTCAACACTATGCCCTGGTGCTCCCTGATGAAAGGCACACGTTTGGTCTGCTTTGTAATACCAAGGCAATGGTGATGGTATGGCGGGAGGTGGTCGTGTCTGGACCAACTTCTTCTGAATCAATGCTGGTAGTAGCTCTGCATAGCTCATGGGAATAGGATCATAGTTCTCCCTTATCTGATTATACCCTTGATTCCCCTGCTGGGACGGTCTCTGATAAGCAACGGTAGTTGGAGCGGCATTCATAACAGGAGTAACTGAGGCGACTTACTGATGACGCTGATAATTCTTTCTAGGAGCGTTTACCCTTCTCTCTTGCATAACAGCATTTGCATCCCCCTCTTTCTTCTTTGTAAAACCATAAGCTGGCTTTTTCACCCCTCTAGATCCTTCACCCTTTGTCAAACGGCCTTCTCTTACTGCCTCTTCTAGGCGGACACCCATTCCTACCATCTCTGTAAAATCACTTGGGGCACTTGCTACCATTCTTTCGTAGTAGAAAGCGCCTAGCGTCTTCAGAAAAATTTTAGTCATTTATTTCTCCTCCATGGGAGGAATCACTTGTGCAGCCACTTCGCGCCATCTCTGTGCATACTCTTTGAACAATTCTCTGTCTTTCTGAACCATGGCCCTAAGCTGGTCACAGTCAGGCGCCATTTCCACATTGTACTTGTATTTTTTTATGAATGCTTCTCCCAAATCATTAAAAGTATGGATGTTGGCACTGTCTAAACTCATGTACCATTTCATCGTTGCACCAGTCAGACTATCCTGGAAAAAATGAATCAGCAGACGTTGATCATCGGTGTGGGTAGACATTCTTCTTACATACATCACCAAATAAGCACGAGGGCAAGTGTTTCCCTTGTACTTCTCAAATTTCGGGACCTTGAACTTAGCAGGCACTTTAACATTCGGGACCAAATACAGCTCATTCACATTCTTCCCAAATAGCTCTTTTCCCCTAAGATCCTTCATCTCTCTTTGCATTCTATCAAACTGTTCTTGGAAATCATCCATTCTGTCATAAAGACCCAAGTCTTCACTCGGCGGAGGGAAAGGACGACACATATCTTCATTAATAAACGGAACCAAATTCACCGAAGGAGGGGCAGCAGGAACAGTATGCACCACATGAGGTGCATGAGTAACAACATTTTGAACTACTTGAGCATCTTGAGGGCCAAGATTGAAACCTTCAGGTGCAAAATTCTCTAGCATTCCCCATGGATAACCCTGAGGCATACGGTTTTGAACAACAGCTGGAGTAGCGGATACAGGAACAGTAGGAACTTCAGCATTTACCCTTGTTGGTTGAGGTCGAACACTCGATGGCTGATTCTGAGCAACCACCAGAGCTTCCATCAGAGTAGTCAAGTTGGCCAAGCCAGCCTTCAAAGCAGAAACTTCTTCGCGCAGCTCGTGATTCTCCTGTTCTAAGTTGTCCATCTTCTTTTTTAAATTAGCCCGAGTGTTGTAGTGATGAGTCAGCTTGCTGAGTGAAGTAAAGAAGCTGGGTAAGACACCTGGATATGCATAACAAATGCAAGAAATATGTGCAATATGATGCATGATATGCAATATGATTATTTTTACTTTATCATTTAATATTTCAAGGGATTTAACGTTTATAGACATATTGCAAACATCAAAATAATAACGCATTTGAAATACTGAAAACTTTTATTATAATGGCTTCAAAATGGGTTACAAGTTTCAATGATCCCAAGTACCAGATGAAAATACAATCTAAAAATCCTGAGAAAAAGAAACTTGATGGAGATCAATCTGTACGCTGGCGCTTCCCTGTAAGCCTGACAATCTGAGCCCTCAACCTCTGGTTTTCTTCCACATGTCTGATGGCAACCTCCTTCCAATTATCTGAAGCAGGAAGTGAGTAATCAACACCTGTTTGAGGCTTAGGAGAAAATAAATCCCCATGCCTCTCCATAGACTCTATTGCTCGACTCTCAAGGATCTCGAGCAAATCATCTTTCTCCTTCAAGTCTGCTCTATAGGAACTCTCTAAAGTCTGGAACCTTTTCTTCCAAGCATCCCTTTCCTGTTGCATCCTAACCAAAGCAAGATGCAGCTCCTCTAGATCATCTAACAAAGGAGGAGTGGTCTTCACAAACAAATCAGGCATGGGTGTCTCCTGAGTATACGGCATCTTCAACTGAATGACTCTCGATCGGACCCACTGAAGATATGGCTCCAAAGAAATAGCACCTCTAGGTCCCAAATCCTTCCTACTCTTCTTATGAATGTGACGCCAGGCCTTCACAATCTTCTCCCTAGCTTCCCTGTGATATTCTCCTTCCTTCAGAAAGAAACTACTCAAATGAATACTATTCGGTTTATCTCTCATCGGGTAACCAAGTTGTCGCCGTGCAAGAACAGGGTTATAGTTAATTCCTCCCTTTGTACCAAGAAGAGGCACATTGAGGAAACTACCACAACTTTCAATAACCTCCACATCCTGGTAAGCTCGATGATACCAATCAATATCCGAGTGAGTAATTGCCATGATCTTAGGAGCCCAACGGGGTTCCTTCATGACATCCCAAAAAGCATCAGACTGAGGCATATGAGAGATAAACCACCGGTACAATAAAGGCGTGCAACAGATAATCATTCCCCATGATAGGAACTCCGAAGATGAACAGAGTAATAAGCATCACCCAACATTGTAGGAACTGGGTTTCCAATCATGAAAATCCTGATAGCGTTAATGTCGACAAACTTGTCCACATTAGGAAATAAGAATAATCCATAGGCGAGTAAATCAAAGATGGCCTCAAAGGCAACCTTACTCTTCATCCTGGAAAAGTAACGAGCTTTCTCCAATAAGAACTGAGCAGGTAATCCTCTAATCCCTCCTTTGGTAGTCATATGGGATTCCACCTCAGACTTCCCCAAATGAATCAAAGCAGCAATCTCATGTGGTTTTGGCTCATCTTCCAATCCAGTAAAAGGAACACGATCGGTAACAAGTAAATCCAATAGATAGGTGTGATACGGTGGCCAGAACCGGGACGTGTTTCCCTATTTTTTAAGGAATTTGTTGGTTTGCGTTTTGCGTTTGTGTTTGCAAAATTTCGCGGTAAGCAAGAGTCGCCACCGACTTTATTTTATCCAACAAGGAAATGAAAAAAGAACAGAAAAATTCCTTTTTCGAGATATTTCTTAGTACGGGGGGTAGATTATAGAAAGGGGAGGTATTAGCACCCTTTCTATCCATAGTTATCTACGGGCTCTTAGGTACTTGCTCATCATTTTCAAAATTGTTTTCTTTGTGTTTGTGTGATTTAAAAAGATTTTGTTTTGACTTTGATTTAACTCTTGCTTCTGTCTTCAAGAGTGTAATGAAGTGCTTTTGAAAACTTTGTTTGTAAAATGAGTGTAAGTGTGAAAAGTTTTGTTTTGATTGAGCAAGTACTTAAGAACTAATCTACCTACTCGAAAAAAGAATCGTTCTATGTTCGTTTCCTTTAGACAATGCTATCCCACTATAGGTGAGTAGGTAGCACCGTCGTTGGAGTTTTGAGGATCAATTCGAAAGGGACGTACGGTCACTAAAGCAATGTTAGGACGTCTTAGTAGTAACCCTAATGTCTTAGATCAATTATTCGAGGCAACAATTCCGAGGCAACCATTCCGAGGCAAATTTTCCAAATCGGGACTTTGATCTTTGTTTAGACAAAAGGACGACCACTAAAGCATCCTATACTCAATGACCATTTACCGAAGGCAACCAAGTGGGAGTGTACCCTAGGAGTGCGCATGTGCGAGTGATTCAATTTCAGTTTATTTATCTTTGCACATTTAGGGTAATCTAATTGTTTTAAAATTAATCATACATTCTTGTCATGCATCCTATTATCATACATCTAATAGTTAATAATTTGTGGAATTTAAACTGCGGAAATTAAACTATGCTATTACAAGGCTTCGGGTATTTACATAGCCAAAAACAAACCCTTTGAAAATAAAGCGATAAATGAAAATAAAAGTCCTAATTAAACTATTACAAACTGTAAGCAGTTACATCAATATGATAAAAATAGAAAAATAAAGTGCGCGAGAAAAAATTAAGATCATCGGGAAATTAGGGTTTTGACCCCTCTAACCTAATTAAAAGAAGAAAAAAAAGTTTTTTTTGTTGTTTTTAATATTTTTTAAAGAAAAGAATTAAGTTTTAAAAATAAATGTACAAATTAATTAGTGATTAATAAAAATAATTACATAGCCTATTTTTGGTTTTTTTGTTATTTTTAAGAAAAGAAAGAAAAATTAAATTTGGAATAAAAACCTAATTATTCTAATTATTTTTAACTATATACAAAAAAAGAAATTAAAGTTATCTAAATTAACAAACCTAATTAAATTAATTAATTTTTTAATAAAAATAAAAATCTAGACCTAATTTATGAAAAGTAATATTTTTGTGATTTTGGTAAAAAGAAAATAATTTAATTGGTTAGTAAAATAAACAAATAAATTAAATGAAATAAATATAAAAGAATTAAAGAAAAGAAAATTGGGCCTGCAATATGGAGGGGTGAGAAGCCATTTTCTGGGTCCAAAAGAGTGAGGTCCACGTTGACCTTGGCTTCCAGTGCATTGCTTTGACTAGGCCCCATGGTGGTCTCTCCATGATGATCCTTGGATCTGGCCATCTGGCCACTTGGCAGACCAGATCTTGAGGGAGTATGATAGGCCTTGGACTTATGCATGCATGTGATTGCCTGAAAGAAAATAATATTGAGAAAAGTGGGGGACCTGGGATTCGAACCCAGGTCCTGAAGCAATTTCCACGCCTTCACTACCACTGCACCACTTGTTCCTTGTTGTACATGAAATAAATAATAATAATAATATACAAAAAAACAAGAATTAGTGGAGGATAACAAAAACGCGTGCAGAAAGTTTGAATGGACCAATGGGGAGGTGCCAACTGGTCATCTTCTTCCTTTCTCCATGGGTAAAAGTCCCAGACTTTTACCTATGGACGTTTGTCCGTAGCTATAGCCCCTGTCATTCTTAAAATCAAGCACAAACATGATAAATAAAAACCAAGTCCATGGTTGGATTCGTCTGGATCTGCTGAATTCATTGGTGGCCTTTTCATGGCCCAATTTTTCCTGGATTCAAAAACCCCAAAGCAAGCTATGAAACCCTAACAATGGCACATTCCAATACATGCCATATAAATGTAATTAATCAATGCAGGAAGCTTGCAAATGTTCCATGGATCAAGAATATATGGTTAATTCATGATAACAATGTCCATATCATGAAATTCGAATTCAAAAAAGAAGAGATGTCGTGATGGACTTACAGTGAGACGTAGGGCCTGGAAACGCTTGGTTTCGATTGCTTTCGCTTGCTGGGAATCTCAGGAAGTGATTGAGATGGATAGAAGGCCTTGAGGATGCCTGGAGATAGGAATTCGTGTTTACACTTTTTGGTGTTTTTTCAAGTTTTTGTTCTGCCTCTTGCGCCTCTTTCTCACCTAGCTTTTGATCTGCATTGCTTCTATATGTATTGAGGAGTGAATTAGGTTTGAAAACCTGGCCTCAATCTTCCTCCATCAATGTCCTTGATCTTGATTTGATTCACCTTAAAATCTTTCCAAAAGTGATCCAAATCCAATCTTTTTGTGCACACATGCCTTTACACGAGTTTGATTTGATGCTAGTTGTATAATAAAACTTGAAATAAGCACAAAATCTTGTGTTTTCAATATTTTGGATTTTATATGATTTGTTTTGATTTAAATTGAATTAATTCAAATAAAAATCAAAATAAATAATAAAAACGTGATAAGGACAAGTGGAAAGGGTTAGAAATCGTGGACTATGTTGCCAACTCAAAACAAGTGAAAAGGATTGGGCCCATTTGGCAAAAATTGAAGTTTTAGGCATAGTTGACTTTTGGTAATTTTGCAAAAAAGGTCAACTTCACCAATGCATAACTTCCTCAATTTTGACTCTTTGGATATGTTCTTGAACTTTTTAGAAATCTTGAGATGTCCTTTAATAAACCATTTTGGTCTCATCTCAATTTGATATTCCATGCTCATGTATGAAGCTTTGACAAAAAAGGTATTTTTGTTGACTTTTCAAAATGACCTATAATGTCCAAATTCATAACTTCTTGTGAGTGCATATTTTGAACTTAGGAGATGAATATGGATTGTAGGTAATTTCATCCTCTTCAAAATGAGATTTGGATGGGTCATTTCTCATAAAGTATGAGAAATTTATGCTTGGTCAAAGTTGAGTTAACTTTTCCTGCAAAACCCTAATTTAGCAACTTTTGGTTCTTGATGAATTATGAACAGTCCTTGATGAATCATGATCAACCCTTGATCAAATGATGAAATATACTTCAAAATGAGGATGTTGACCAAAAATCTTGAAGTTTGACTGTATGTAGGCCACAGTTGACTTTTGCCCTAGCACAGTCGATTTTCAGGCCTTTGAGCAATTGACTGAGCAAACTTCCTCTGCAAGGCTTGAAACTTGACATGGATGATCTTGAGAACATATTAGGACAATGTTTAGAATTTGGGGTCCCTTGGACTCAAGTGTCTTGGTGCAACATGAAACCCTAATTTGAGGTAGACTGCCTTAGGAGAGAGCTTGTCTGGCCAACCCTTGGACTACCTTGAGCAACTTAGGGATCTTTCTTGAAATGTTTTGAGAAATATGGGAGGGAAAATTTTGGGGTACAACAATAGGAATACTCTTCCAGTGTTGGCATCAACTGATAATCGGGAAAAGTAAAGCAGTGATACACCGGATCATAGAACTGGACCAAAGTTGAGAGAATACCCTCCTTCATCTTCAGCTTCATGAGAGGAATAATGGATCCATACTTCTTCCGAAAGTCTGCAGAACACTCAATCTCGGGAATTAGACTGATCAACTCATCTATCTTAGGATCCTTAATCATCCGTTTTTGGTACGTTTGACCATGACAAATAGCAGTAAGTCTCTTTTCATCGATTAAGTTCAGTTGATCAAGCCGGGTCTGAATCCAGTCATCCTCGCTCAAACCTGCATCCTTCATAATCCGAAGAGAGGGTATCTGAACTTCAATGGGCAAGATAGCCTCCATGCCATATACCAAGGAATAGGGTGTTGCCCTTGTTGACGTCCGCGCTGAGGTACGGTACCCATGAAGAGCAAATGGTAACATCTCGTACCAATCTTTGTATGTCACCGTCATCTTCTACACAATCTTCTTGATATTTTTATTAGCCGCTTCAACAGCCCCGATCATCTTCGGCTGGTAAGGAGAAGAGTTGTGATGTTGTATCTTGAACTGCTTGCAGAGCTCGGTGATCATCGTATTGTTGAGATTTATACCGTTGTCCGTAATAATTCTCTCTGGTACACCATATCGACAGATCAGATTGTGCCAAATAAACCGTGCCACGATGTTCTTGGTTACAGAAGCAAAGGAACCTGCTTTAACCCACTTTGTGAAGTAATCAATCGCTACCAAGATGAAATGATGCTCGTTGGACGCAGTAGGTCTGATCTCACCGATCATGTCGATGCCCCACATTGTAAAAGGCCAAGGAGCTGTCAAGACATTCAGAGGTACTGGAGGTATGTGCACCTTATCAGTATAGACTTGGAACTTGTGACAGGTTCGAGAATGCTGATAACAGTCGGCTTCCATAGTGGACCAATAATATCCTGCCCGAAGGATCTTCTTTGCCATGGTGTGTCGACTAGAATGAGTTTCGAAAGCACCTTCATGTAAATCTACCATAATCCTTTATGCCTCGTTCTTATCCACACAACGCAGTAAGGTTGAGTCATGGTTACGCTTGTAAAGGATACCATTATTGATGAAGAACTTCGCCGCGAACCTTCTTAGAAACTTCTTATCATTAACAGATGCACCCTCAGGGTATTCTTGAGCTTCAAGATACCTTTTTACCTCGTGAAACCAGGGTTTATCTGCTACCTCTTCAGTCTCAATGTCACAGCAATGTACAGGTTCATCCAACCTCTCAATGGTAATCTGGGGAGCCTCATTGTCCCATCTGACTTTGAACATAGAAGACATCGTAGTTAGCGCGTCCGCCAACTGATTCTCCTCTCTTGGGAAGTGTTCAAAGGTTATCTCCTCAAAGTGTGGAAGCAACATAAATACATACTCTTTGTAAGGAATAAGATTTGGGTGTTTCGTATCCCACTCGCCTTTGATCTGACTGACCACGAGAGCGGAATCTCCGAATACACTTAAGAACTTAATCCTTAGGTTAATAGTTGCTCGAAGACCCATAATGCATGCTTCATACTCCGCCATGTTGTTGGTGCAGTTAAAACATAATCGGGCGGTGAACGGAGTATGACAGCCTTTAGGAGATATGATCACGGCGCCAATGCCATTGCCCAAAGCGTTTGAAGCTCCATCAAAATACATAGACCATCGAGATCTCTCCTCAGGTCCTTCATCTGGTCTAGGTGTTTCGCAGTCAGTCACCAACATGATGTTCTCATCCGGAAACTCGAAGTTCATAGACTGGTGTTGTACCCCAAAATTTGCCCTCCCATTCCTCATGGATTTCTCATCACAAAGCCTTTGAAGCTCAGGACCCAGTTAGGGTTTCATCTGCTCAAGACCTCTCCTTGCACTGTTGACTCAAATTAGGGTTTGTGTTTGCACAAAGATGTTTTGACCCAAAATGCCTAAGATGACTTTCATGTTTCATATTGGACTCCCAAGTTTACCCATATCAAGTTTCAAGTCCTGACTCCAAATTTTGCCCATTCAATTGGACAGTTGACCTAGAAATCAACTGTATTGGGGAAAAAAGTCAACTGTGGCCAATTGACAGTCAAACCTCATGAAAATTGATCCACATCAACATATTGAACTCCCATGAACCATTTGATCAAGTTTGGATCACAATTCCACAAGAAAATTGATCAGATCACCAAAAGGGCAAAATGGTCATTTTTAGGGTTTTGACTGTACAAAGGCAATTTTTGACTGTTTAACCTAGCCAATGGTAAACCAAGCTCACACATGGACTCAAGGACCCTATGGAATTATCTTGACATGATCAACAAGCTCAAAAGATCCCAAGTACACAAGATTGACAGTTGAATTTCCCAGTCAATTGATCAATTTTGACTGTACACTGAAAAGTCAAACTTTGACTTTTTGGTCAAAATCAAGAGTCAAGATTCATTTTTCATCAAAACATGCCAAATCATGAAACTTGTTCACCAAGAAACCAAGAAATGCAAATTAGGGTTTAAAATGGGATTTTTCATAACTTAGAATTTTTCTAAGTTATGAAAAACCCTAATTTTTTCCCAACTTTGCCCCACTTTTTCACCAAGATCCATTTGGATTCAAACAAAAGTCCAAACATGAAAGTTGTAGCTTGTTGCATAATCTACAACTTTTATTCACAAAGTTTTCTCATTTGAAGCTTGTATCTCAAGTTACAAATTTTTGAATAAGGGCACTAAACCATTCTTAACTTAGTGAATTTTTGACCTATTTTGACAAGGTTTTCTACCCCACTTCAAGGCCACTTTCCATACACTTCCACTTGGAATTTCAAATTGCACTTCAAAGATGGATTGTAGTACACATTCCAAGATTTCCAAAATGTCCAAGAAATTCTCAAACAACCTCATGGTTAGGGAGAATCGAATTTCACAATATAGCAAAAAACCATTTTGCTCATGACCAAGTTACATGTTCATAACCTTGCAATTTGAACTCAGCATGCTTTAGATTAGATTACAGGTCCTTAAACCAAGTTACACTCAATAATTTAATGCTTGTTCATTGTGTCAAAGTGTTATTCTATGAGTTCAAGTGTTGTACACAAGCCTAATCCATTTTTAGATAAAGTGAACTATCCATTTTTGCAAAAGTTCACTTTATGTCCAATTGGTGAATCAAGCAAGTACAAGCTAAATCTCTTTGGCACAAGATTATGGACAAATTGCTCTGATCAAGAGAAGCTTTGCAGAAGGGTTAGAGGTCCCCTACTGACCTAAAACATCAAGTGGCATGTTGTTGCTTAAGTGTGAAGAAAAGTTCCATAACTAACTCCAACTCTCATATCAGCAAGAAGACACAAGAACTAAGTTATCAAACACATTCCAAAGATCATAACCAAGCTGAGACACGACCCTTGCACCTCTCAAACACTCCCATTGCCATAATCACCCTCAAACTGCACAAACAGGGCAAAGCCTGCAGTTTGAGTGCTATCTTCCATTTCCTTCAAGCTCTTTGACCAAAATCAGTTCATACACATTCCCTAGCACATATGCAAGCTAACCATACCTTGAAACACGACCTGTAATTCCTCTAACAAGTTCCACCATTTTCACTTTTCCATTTTGCAGTTGAAGTTCTACAGCTCAGTTCAAGGTGTTTCAAGGTAAAGTAGATATTGGAACAGCATCACCACACCTCAAGGAAGCTATACCAATCAGTATCTTGCACTGTAAGCTCCCCATTTGCCAGTTGGAACTTCAGCTGAACAGGTAGTTTTTTGAACTCGTATCTCTCTTATTATGCATCATTAATCTTAAGTTTGTGAAGAAACAATGTCCTACTCATGCCACTGAACATGTACATATCTTTACTTTTCATTTCTTTTACCCGAGTTAAGAGAATTTAAGGTTTAAAAATGGCAGAAAAATTAGGTCAGGATTTGGGGGAGGAGAAATTCTCTCTCATTTCTGAGAGTTAGTTTGACTTCTTTATATGTCTAGAACCGTGGCTTCAAGCTCTACAGGTTTCATGTTGGAAGATTTGGCAAAAGATCAAAGGATCAGGAGTTAGGAACTTGAGAAGCAGGCGCGCGTTTTTTTGAATTTTGTTGTCTGAAGGTTGAAGACAACAGCTTCCTGGGCTGGGCTTGTTGTTATTTCTTTTTGCACCCTGATTTTGCTATTACACCCCCCAAGCCCATTTGCTTCATTTTTAATATTTTGACTTTTTGCCTTTTTGTGATTGGTTCATTTATTTTTTCTCAGCATATTAAAAACATAAAAATATTTTTCCCATCATTTTTTGAATTTATTGCATATTTATTTGATTATTTCTTAAGTGTATACATAAATAAATATATATATATACTTTCTTTTGTTTAAAAATATTAAAATAATACCAATACACTTTTTATACATTTTTATTTTATTTTTACTCCCTGAACATATTTTATAGAAAAATACTTTTTTTATTTTAATATTAAATATTATTAATATATATATATATATAATGCATATTTTATAAATAATGTAAATAAATAAATATATTAGTATACCTAGGATAAAAATACCAAAAAATGTACATATTTTATTTTTTAATATTTAAATACTAAAAAATGCATTTTTACAAATATATCATATTTTATTTTATTTTTGTATGTAAATAATAAATATTGTATATGTTAATAAATAATGCATTTTGTTTAATAAAAATTAGGGTTTTTGCCCTAAATTCAAGAATACTCCAAAAAATAATATCTTTTTTATTTTCCTTTTTATTTCACATAAATAATACTATTTTTCATAACATATAAAAAATTCCTTTTGCATACTTGCATATTTGTTTTATTTATCATTTGAATTATACATTTTTATTTATTTTGTAAATATTCATAAAAATGATGTAATAATTTTAGGTTTAATTTCTTGTCTAAATATCCCCATTTGAACATTGTACCCCCCTTCCTATATTATTGTGATGTAATAGCGTAGGAATTTAAATTTCGCACTTTTATCGCTTTCTAAACATACTATGCTAGAATTAGGGTTTGTGTGCGAATAAAAATGAACAAAGTAGTTGGACTTAAGACAAGATAAATGAGCATGAAAATAAACAACACATCTCACACTTGCACCCCCTAGGGTATTCCACTTTGTTGCCTTTCAAAAATGGGCCATATTGCATGTTGAACTTCTTTGGGCAAAACAAAACAATCAAATGATCATTGTCCCTCAAAATGTTGCTTAAATGAATGATCAAGTCCCTTTCAAAGAAAATTGCCCAAAGACATTTAACACTATTTGCAACTATGGTCTAAACGATGACCCGCGCCCGTCCCTTTAATCTCCTAAGACAAGATTGTCCACCAAATGCAATGGTGGAACAAAATTGTCAAAAGGTTTGAAACATAACAAAAATCTTTGAGAAAACTTTAGGGTAGATAAGCTCTTAAGTACTTGTCAACTTTCCAAGAAAACACTTGCCTAATTTCAAAATCCACTTCACAAACACTTTCAAACAAACTTTCAAAAAAAACCTTGAAACACCTTTTCAAAAAGACAAACACCTTTTGTAAAACATTCGAGTAAAGAATTGTTACAAGGGTAGCCTATACAAGGCATCTTTTTCAAAACACTTTCAAAACCACACATAAAGCACCATTTCAAACAATTGAAAACCAAGGCAAGTTGATCTAAGCAAGTACCTAAGAGCCCATGGATAACCATGGATAGAAGGGGTGCTAATACCTTCCCCTTCTATAATCTACTCCCCGAACCCAAGAAAAAAATCTCAAAGGCTTTTGCTGTGCTTTTTAAACCTTTCCTTAGGATAAAATAAAAAGTCGGTGGCGACTCTTGCTCAACCGAAACATTTGCGAAAACAAACGCAAAACCCTAGTCAGTTCTCCCACCGTATCATAACTGGTAATCATCTACAGCCTGATGCGCCAAATGATCCGCCAACACACTTCCCTTGATTGCCTTTTGGGTCGTGTATTGGATGTCAAACTCGGTCAAGATCATTTGCCATCTTGCTATTCTTCCGGACAAGGTAGGCTTTTCGAAGATATACTTGATTGGATCCATCTTCGATATCAATAGAGTAGTGTGAGTCAGCATATACTGTCTCAGCCGGCAAGCAGCCCATGCCAAAGCGCAGCAAGTTTTCTCAAGCAACGAGTATCGGGTCTCGCAGTCGGTAAACTTTTTGCTAAGGTAATAAATAGCATGCTCTTTTCGGCCAGACTCGTCATGCTGCCCCAGCACACACCTCATCGAACTGTCGAGTACTGTCAAGTATAAGATCAAAGGTCTTCCTTCAACTAGAGGCATCAGAATAGGAGGCTCTTGGAGATATTCTTTGATCCTTTCGAAAGCGGCTTGACATTCATCGTTCCATCTTACCACTTGATCTTTCTTCAGTAGCTTGAAGATTGGCTCACAAGTAGCAGTCAGGTGCGAAATGAATCGGGCAATATAGTTCAGACGTCCCAAAAAGCCTCTGACTTCTTTTTCAGTTCGGGGAGCTGGCATTTCCTGTATAGCCTTCACCTTTGCAGGATCAACTTGAATACCTTTGTCACTAACAATGAAACCCAGCAGCTTACCAGACCTTACTCCGAAGGTGCACTTGTTCGGGTTTAACCTCAGCTTGTACAACTTCAACCTGTCAAATAGCTTCTGGAGATGGTCAAGATATTCCTCTTCAGTCTGGGATCTTGCAATCATGTCGTCAGCGTATAACTCAATCTCATGATGAATTATGTCGTGGAACAAAGCGACCATGGCACGCTGATATGTTGCCCCAGCATTCTTTAATCCAAACGGCATGACCTTGTAGCAAAAGGTACCCCACTGCGTAACAAAGGTTGTCTTTTCCATATCCTCGGGAGCCATCTTAATCTGATTGTAACCAGAAAAACCATCCATAAAGGAGAAGACCTTATGTTGTGCGGTGTTGTCAACCAGAACGTTGATATGAGGCAGAGGGAAATCGTCCTTGGGGCTTGCCCTATTCAGATCCCTATAGTCAACACACATCCGTACTTTACCATCTTTCTTCGGCACCGGGACCATGTTGGCAACCCACTGCGGGTAAGAAGTAACTGCTAGAAAACCGATATCAAACTGTTTCATAACCTCAGCCTTGATTTTCTCAGACATCTCTGGGCGTATTCAGCGAACTTTTTGTTTCACTAGAGGACAGTCTTCCTTAGTTAGCAAGCGGTGAACCACAATATCAGTATCCAACCCATGCATATCTTCATAAGACCAGGTAAATATCTCAACATAGTCGTGCAGCATATGTATCAACCGTTGCTTGACACTAGACTCCATATTTGTATCGATCTTGACCTCTTTCTTGTCTTCTTCTATACCCAGATTTACTGTTTCCACTGGCTCTTCATGCGGCTGTATGGCCCTCACTTCCTGAAGTAACAATCTAGCAAGTTCCCCCGGCACTTCACAATCACCCTCACCTTTGTCCTCGGCTTGGTTGATCGGACTTTCGAAGTCATAACTGGTAGTAGCAGAGTCGTTATCAGTGGGATCCAGAGTGGATGTAGACCTGTATATGTGAGTGTGTGTAAGACAAATAGTTGTTTTGCAAGATAGAAAAGAAAAACAAGGAGCACAAGATTTGTAATGCAAGAGAACGTCAAATGCTTTTATTGATGATATATGGAGATGACACATAATAAGCCCTCAAACAAAGCCACGGTGTCTCGGGCAAGGCACCGAGCCGTAAAGTTTTAAATTGTCTATTACAAACTCAAAACAAAAGTCTATTACTGTGTAATAAAAGAAATGGGCACGAATTCCTTTGTCGTCTAATTGCTTAATCCGCCGTCGGTAGTCGGGTAAATCCAGCTGTCGAATTCAGACTCTTCATCATCATCTTCAGTCGCATTCACTTCCGGATTACTGTTACACAGGAGAGGTCTTCCAATCCGCGCACGCCGAACAGCCCTTTGAGCTTCTGCAGTAAAACCCAAACCAAACTTGTCAGTCTTGTGTGCAAAGTCAGGGAGTTGGCCCTAATTCGCACACCCACCTTTTTCAATAATAGCTCGGGCATCCTTGAGGGAAGCCATCTTCATTGGAGGATCTTCAGCAACAGTTTCAGTCGACGCCAACGTTTGGGGGACTTCTTCAAAGTTCTGACATAGGGTTTCAATGAACTCCCCATCTGTGATCGGTGGAAATAGAACTGACTGTTTTTTGAAATGCTGGTTCGCGAAATGTCGCGGTAAGCAAGAGTCGCCACCGTCTTTTATTTTCTCCAACAAGGAAAGGACAAAAGCACAGCAAAATTCCTTTTCGAGATGTTTCTCGGTTCGGGAGGTAGATTATAGAAAGGGAAGGTGTTAGCACCCTTTCTATCTGTGGTTATCCACGGGCTCTTAGGTACTCGCTCACTATGTTTTCAAAAGAGTTTGCTTTTCTTGTGTTTGTGGGTTTTGAAAAAGTTCTTTTGAAAACTTCTAGGTAACTCTTGTATCAGTCCTCAAGAGTGTCATGAAGTGTTTGTTTGTAAACTTTTGTTTGAAAGTGTGAGTGCGAAAAGTTTATTTTGTTTTTGAAAGAGCAAGTACCCAGGAGAAATCTACCTACTCTAAGGAATTAAGCTGTGTAAATGTCCTTTAGACAGTACTATCCCACTATTGAGAAGTAGGTAGCACCGTCGTTGGAGTTTGTCGGGTCAATTCGATTATAGGGACATATGTGGTCACCAAAGCAATAGTAGGACGCCTTAGCGGTAACCCTAATGTCCTAGATTATTTTTATCCGAGGAAACCGTTTCGAGGCAACTGGATCTTTAGACAGGAGGGCGACCTCTAAAACACCCTATACTTAATGACCACGTCGAGGCAACCAAGTGAGGCGTACCCTAGGAGTGGCATGTGCGAGTGTGTCAAGATTCAGTTTAAGATTATCTTTGCACATGTATCATGGTGAGCTACGAGTTGATTTTATTTTCAGGCAAGTCTTGTCATGCATAGTTAACAGTTAATAGTTGTGCGGAAAGTAAATTGCGGAAAGTAAATCTACGCTATTACAAGGCGTCGGGTATTTACATCGCCAAAAAAACATAACCCTTTGAAAAGTAAATGCGAGAAAATAAAGAAAGCGATAAAAGTCCTAATTACGCTATTACATCCTCGGAGCAATTACATAAATATAATCAAAAAATAATATGCGCGAATAAAAATTAAATCGGAGACGTCCTTAGGGTTTTGACCCTTTTTGAGAAAAGAATGAAATTTTGGTCCTTTTTGCAATTAATTAAATATTAAACCTAAAACTAATTAATTAATTAATTAAAAAAAAAGAAAAAAGTATTTTTTTTTTTTAGTTTTTTAATGTCTTAATGAAAATAAAAATAAAAATAAAAATAAAATAAAGTCAAAAGTTAATAAACCCTAATTCTAATTTATTTTATTTATTATGAAAAATAATTAAAGTTAACCTAATTAAAAAAAGACTAAATTAATTAATTACATTTATTTACAAAAATAATAAACTAAGGTGAAATTAATAATAATAATAATAATATTTACATCTTTGTGTTTTCTGAATTTTATTATGAAAATAATAATTAAGTTAATTAAATAATAATAATAATTAATAGTTAATAAAATAATTAAAAGAAAATATAAACGAAAAAGAAAAGAAAAGAAGAACCCAGGGGGTGTACTGGCCCATTAGGAGGTTTGTTCTGGAATTTCTGGCCCATTAACACAAGCCTGCTTTGACTTTCTGGCTTGTCCATGCGTGCTTTGACTAGGGAGCATGGTGCTCATCATCCTTTGGCCCCTGGATTGGAATGTGAAGACACATGGCATGCTGAGGCGTGTGTTTCATGGTGGAACGCGTTGGGAATCCTGCATGCAATCATGTTATGAAAAACAATAGAAATATTTTAGGGGACCTGGGAATCGAACCCAGGTCCCAATGGTTACCAGCCAACGCATCTTCCACTCCACCAACTTGCACGCTTTATTAATATGATGGACAATGAACATAATATATATAAAATATCAATTATGCCGGAAACATAAAATCACGCGCGCGCTTTTTGAATCATCCAACCAAGAATCAGCACGTCATCGTCTTCCTCAGACTTCTTGTAAAAACAAATTTAAATAGCGGGGGTTTTTAACCCCCACAAAACAGCATGAGGAAAAATAGCGAATAGCCCTACAGGCTATATAAATATTACGCGAGGGTAGTTTTGTGTTCGTCTGGCCTTGACGATTCCAACCATAGGCATTAGGGGTCTCAATTTTTCCTAGGTGATAAAGCCCCAATTTGAGAACTCATGAACCCTAAATTTCTTCAATGGTAACCTGTGATTCTGGGCATTATAATGCAATTAAACCACACCATTAGCTTCATATGAATTCAAGCAACACAAAACAATGATTAAAGCATGTTAATTATGCATGAAATATGAGTTTCGATTCTGAAAAAAGTATGCAAACTGTGCGACTGTTTAGAGTGATTTCTTAAGCTTTAGCGTATGGTTTTGATTGCAATATGTCACTGAGAGTTCCTGCAATGTATTAGAAACAATAAAATGCTTTGAATCATGCTGGAACCTAGAAAACAATTTTGAGTTTTCTTTGAATTTTCTTGAATGGCTATGGCTTTTTTCTGCAGAGATTTCACGTCCATGGCATTAGGTTTAGCTTGTGTATATATAGTAGAAGAGAATTAGGTTAAATCTTGCACAAAAAATCCATTGCATGATGGTTTGAATATTTGATTTGCAATCACATTTTTTTGAATCTTTTTGATTGAATAAACTTGCCAAACTTGGAGATTTTTGTCCCTTTGATTTGCACACGAATTTGCCAGCTTGATTAGGTCATTCTTGCTTCAAAAAAAGATTGAAAAACCATATCTTTGAATTTCCTACAATTTAAATTAATTAAATGAATTAAAATCAATTAAAAATCCAATTAATTAATAAAAAATAAGAAAATAAATTCAAATAATCTCAATGGGTCGTGCATAAGCTTGGAATAAAGTTTCAAGAAGGAATTTGAGGCCCATTAGCAAAAACAAAGTGTTTTGAGCAAAGTTGACTTTTGCAAATTCACAAAAATTTCCCAACTTCTCCAATGCATATCTTGCTCAATTTTGATCCTATGAACATGTTCTTGGACATTTTGGAAAGGTCTTGAAGTCCTCTAACCAATTCCATTGGTCCCATGTCATTTGGATTTACCAATCTCAAGTTATGGTCTTTGACTTAAAGTGCATTTTTGTTGACTTTTGAAATTGATCTATAATGTAAAAATTGATAACTTTTGATGAGAGCATTTCTTGGACTTGGAATGTGAAGATGGATTGTAGGAAATGTCATCCCCTTCAAAATGAGCATTGGATGGAATTTTTCTGATGAACCATGAAAAAGCTATGCCTTGGTCAAGATACAGTTGACTTTTCTGCTGTCCAAAAATAGTAACTTTTGCATCCTTGATGATTTTTGAGCCATTCTTGTGGAATCATGATCAAGACTTGATCAAATGATGATTGTGGACTCAAAATAAGATGTTGACCAAAAATACTGACTTTTGACTGCAAAATGACCATTTTACCCCTACAGTTGACTGTGGATCAAATGGAGCTTTTGACTGTGCAAACTGGCATTGTGAGTCTTGAGACTTGGCATGTAGGTGCTTGAGAATGTATATAGGCCTATGAGACTTGATTGAGCCATTGAAAACCCCAAATTCCTTGAAAGAACCCAAACCCTAATTTCAGCTGTATTATGAGGTGTTTGGACTGTGCAATCCTTGAGAAATCTTGAGCCATTTGAAGATGACTCTTGACAAACTTTGAAGAATATGGGAGGCCAAATTTTGGGGTACAACAGTTGCCCTTGTTCAATCTTATTAAACCTGAGGATGTAGATTAGCTTGCGTGCCTTTCGTGATCCGAAGGTGGAAGATGATTGAACACTAGAGTGCCCAGAAATTTGCACTCGCATAGTAGAATATCAGCAATGTGATGTCGGGAATGGGCTTACAGATGCCATTTAGAGAGATGATGGATAGGAGGATGGGCTTATCGATGCCACCTGGAGATTGTTGGTAGAAGGATGGGCTTATAGATGCCATCTGGAGATTTGACGGAATCTTGTCGGGAATGGGCTTATAGATGCCATTTGGAAATGTAATGGATGGTTGTGGAGATGGGCTTAAAAGATGCCATCCAGGGGTGTCGATCGCGTAAGAGATTCCTTAGCGAGAACTTGCATACCTGAGAAGAAAGATAATTTCCTGGCCTGTTACAGGTGTTGATCTTCAAACTCTTCATGCAGATACTTTCCTAGCTAGATACAGGTATAGATCTACAATCAAACATCCGCAGATATGCCCTGGCTAGATACAGGTATCGAATCTGGAACATCAAAAGGTTGGTTGAGATAGATTTCCTGGCTGGATACAGGTGTAGACCTCTGACCTGAGAAAGAAAGATGACTTCCTGGCTAGATACAAGTATTGATCTTCAATCTCTTCATGCAGATACTTTCCTGGCTAGATACAGGTATAGATCTACAATCAATCGCTCACAGATATGCCCTGGCTAGATACAGGTATCGAATCTGGAACTTAAAAAGGTTGATGGGTTGTCTCTACTGACAGGTTATCTCAAAAATCTTTAGGAATCGATTTAACTGAACCAGGGGAGGTTTTGTCTTCTTTGACGAGTTGTCTCTTTTAACGGGTTGTCTTCATGGACGGGTTGTCTTTATTGACGGGTTATCTTTATTGATGGACTGTCTTCAATGACGGGTTGTCTTCAATGACGGGTTGTCTTCAATGACGGGTTGTCTTCAAT
The DNA here is from genome assembly GCA_948472305.1 of Vicia faba. Classification (NCBI taxonomy): domain Eukaryota; kingdom Viridiplantae; phylum Streptophyta; class Magnoliopsida; order Fabales; family Fabaceae; genus Vicia; species Vicia faba. Next base: position 1,630,906,490 of record OX451739.1, on the reverse strand, counting down.
GATGGGTTGTCTTCAATGACGGGTTGTCTTCAATGACGGGTTGTCTTCAATGAAGGGTTGTCTTCAATGACGGGTTGTCTTCAATGACGGGTTGTCTTCAATGACGGGTTGTCTTCAATGACGGGTTGTCTTCAATGACGGGTTGTCTTAAATGACGGGTTGTCTTCAATGACGGGTTGTCTTCAATGACGGGTTGTCTTCAATGACGGGCTGTCTTCATTGACAGGTTGTCTTCATTGACAGGTTGTCTTCGTTGACAGGTTTTATCTCTTTTGACTAGATTGTCTCTTGTGACTGGATTGTCTCTTGTGACTGGATTGAGAATTTGATTGCGTCTTACCTGAAAGATGAAGGTCAGTCATATGCAATGCATGATATGGATCAAGCAATGATGTTCTCAACATAAATGAGATCGTATGATATGATGCGTATATGCATGTATCATGATGTATGACAATGTGATGTTTATGAATGTATCTTCGTCTGGGAAAATAAATCCTTGACGAATGCCGGGAAGTTCGTTGAATCCTGGGCTGATGTTGAAGAGTAGAGTTCTTCGTCTCCGCTGGGGATGATGAACGAAGATGATTGCAAGAATAAACCGGTAGGAGAAGATGACTCCATTGAGGAATAAACTTGGTGAAGATTACTCTGCGGGGAATTACTCTGTGGGAAAGAGATACTTCGCTGAGAATTTAACGATAACTCCGCTGGGGATTCCATTGATAAGCTCTGTTGGGATTTTGATAAACTCCGCTGGGGGATAGGAAGAACCTCGCTGAGGGCGATCTTTCTGTTGCAATTTGCTGAGGATAACCCAGTTAGGCTCTGGTGGGGAATAACCTTTGAATAAGGCTGGGGAGAGACGTGTACTCTGCAGGGGACAAGCTTCCAGAATCTACTGGGGAGGTGATTCAACTCTCCTGGGGAAACTTTTGAGGAAATGGCTCCACTGGGGTGTCTGGTATTCCGCCGGGGAACAATCTTATATTAAGACTGCCGGGGATGCTTGCTGAGGAATATCTGTACACTCTGCTGGAGAATATTGAGATCTTCTGGGGGTACCCAACTTCTTTAGGGCTGACAGTAGCCTAACTCTGCTCGGGGGAGAGTGTTGCTGACTTGCTAGGGATACTGTGCCTTTTCAGGCTGATGGGAGACCAACTCTGATTGGGGAGAGTATTGCTGAATCTTGTCTTACTCTGTGGGGAGTGAAGGTATCCTGGTTACATTCTTCAGTCGAACTTGCCTTGGTACCTTGTGGATAGAGCGATTGTACAGTTCGGACAATTTTTTATTGCCCCAGTTTCTGCGGGAGAAGAAGGCCTATGAGGTGCTTGACAAATCTTCTTCCGGTAGGCAAGTGACGAGATGACAGGACATAGTCGTACGCTTTGATCCCTAATTTTTGCCTGGACCGCCCTTTCGGGTTTTCAGTCCATCGGGATACCCATTTTTGCCCAAGCCGCCTTTTCAGGTTTTCGACTTGCCGGGTGTACAGATTTTTCATTTTCATCCCTTATTTTTGCCCGAACCCTTTTGATTCGCCGGGAAGCCCTTATTTTTGCCTAGGTCAGTCAACCTAGCGGGTCTTTGATTATGCGTAGTATTTTTTCGACTATGTCCACGCTCTCAGAATGTAGGGAGTTGTCACTGTCAGTAGTGTCGTGTTGTCATATTACCAGAAGATGTTTGATCGTACCAGATTTGTCGCTGGAGTTCATGCCCAATGCCCCAGTTGATTCAGGTGGAGATCTGCCCCCGGCTATTTGGCATATTGAGAGATTCCTTGAATCTTGACTTGACTGCCCCAGATGATGGACAATGATCATGTTGTGCCCCTTGATTGGAAGTGTTTTTCCATTTGATGTGACCCTTGAGAAGATTTTTGTTCACTAGATATTCGTCGTGCGAATTTCTCTGTTGTTGAACAAATAGTCATATGCAAACAATATTATTTTAAGAATGCAAAACTTATATCTGTTTTGAAGTTTTTGAAAATGCAGTTTTTAATAAAGCAAGTGAATTTTTGTAAAATGTGATGTCAACTCAGGATTTTACAGCAAGCCCTACAGGAGTCAGGATACCTTTTGTAACAGTATGCTTTCGAACTAACCCATGCTTCAGCTAGGACTTTTAAAAGGGTTATAAGGTGGCCTGGTTCACGGTTTAAGAAACAATGGATAAAGGCTCAAAAGTTATTTGTACCCACCCGCTCTTCGTGATGTTCTTCGATCCTAAACTCAGCTAATCGTGCATCAGATCTTGTTTGAGTCTTTGCTCTGATATTCCGGTGATGGTTCGGATACTGATAGTTTATTTTGAACAGGCATCCATTCCTTTTTTGTTGAGGGTTTGTAGGACCTCTTTCTTTTTTATTTCATTATCCCTGTTTTTTGCCTGAACTGTCTTTTTTTTTGTATTTACAGTCAGCGGGATGCCCCAGTTTTGTAAGTCTCCTTCATAGGTTTTGACTTATTGGGCTTTTATTTTGAGAGATAATGACTGCCTGTCCTCACGATTATTCGGAACCATCACTGTCTCTTGTATTGGAAGGACTTCTTTGATGTCATTCGTTATGCACCTGGATCAACTGAGAGAACTACCCTGCCCCAGGTTATGATTAAGGGTTTTAATTTTTGAAAAGAAAAACTCCGACTTCTTTGGCTCAAAGGGGTTGACTAGGGATTATCTTCCTTATAACTCCACTGTTTAGGATTTGAAACAATGCATGTACCTCATCAGCGGGGTCTGTTCAAAAGCATACTGTAAAGATCGTGGTATCGTTTTCGTCATCCTCCCTCAAAAGGCTTAGAGTTTATTAATCGAGAGTTGAACATCACAAAAAATGGAAGCAATTTGAAATATAGTGAATACGAATGGATTGATTCAAAACAGACATATGTGATGCATTAATGAAATAAGAGAGTTTGACATGATAATTGTTTGAATAAGCAAAGAAAAATACAACTTGAAAATCCAGATGAACAAGAGACATTCTCAATGATTTGGTGTGGGATCAGTGATCAAACTTGATCTCCTTGGCATCAATCAAGTCTTGGATCTTGTTCTTCAAGGCCCAACAGTTGTTTGTGTCATGTCCCGGACTGTCAGAGTGGTATGCACACCTTTCATTGGGATGATAGGTAGGAGCAGAAGTGTTTGGATTCCGGAGAGGAGCCCTTAATGTAATCAGCCCTGCCTTCAACACTTGTTGTAGCGCTTGAGTCAGTGACACGTTGAGCTTGGTGAATTGCCTCTTGGGCTTGTTTGGCTTGCTCTGATCAACCCGTTGTTCTTGGTGAGGTTGTTGTTGGACCCTTGAGGTAGTAGCAGCTTGGAGAGGTCCATTCTTTACCATACCAAACTCTTGTCTTCTTGGAGGATGATTACTGGTTTGATCCCCAGCCTTGACTACCTGCTTCATACTGTCTTGATGAAGCTGGTTGATCACATTTCTCAACTCTTCTTGCTCCCGAGCTAAGCCTTGGATAAGGGCCATCTGCCCCAGCATCTGGGTTCTCATTTTATCTACCTCAGCTTGCAGACGTTTCAGCCGTTCGTCCTTATCGTCCTCAGGACTCTTCTTGACCAAATTCCCCATGAGGAGTGTTCTCAACTCTTTCTGCCCCTTGGATAGGTTTAGGAGGATTTCCCGGAACTGAGTCTCTTGAGCATGAAGATCCTGGTTGTTTTGTTAGCAAGCCATTGCTAAAATAAACAGCGAGAACGTGAGAGACATGTAATAGTACCTGTAATGCAATGATATGTATGATATATGTATGCAATGTTTTCAAGGATCTCGCGGGGTAAACAAAGAAACTTGTTAGAAATTTGAATTTTGTAGCTTGATGGAAGGAACTTCATGTTGTTGAGAGTCCTTCTTCAAGAGTTAGGGCTCACCATATCGAGTGGGTCATAGCCCCTGACTCAAGTCATCATGTTTTGATTTCCAAACAACCTTGGCCAGAGGAAAATAAATCCCCTTTGCCCCTTGCTAGACATTTGGTTCATCATGACCTGTAACACAAACCCTTGAGATCCTTGAAATGGGTTAGTCCTTATGCAGGATGTATGCAATGTTATGATGGGTATGCTATGCATGAAGTGATGTAAGTAAACCCTATTATAAGCCCAAATTAAGGACAGTAAACAAAACCTGCAAGGAACTCATGTTGTCAGATAACAAGAATATGCAAGTAGTTCAAGTTTGAAGGCACACAAGTCACACAAGACAGCCCTTAGAGTTCAGGCCAGCATGAAGTTTAGGTATTACCCTCTTGAAGTTGGTGGGCTCAAAACCTGTCCTATCAAAAGTAACCGGGTTCTAAGGAGCTCAATATCATTGGATTGTTTTCTATGTTCATTGTTTTGATTTAGCCACTGAACTGGCGACCAAAATATTCCAAGAAAATAACCCTCAATGAGTGTAGTATCGAGTATCTACCAACTCCGGACTGCACCAAAGTCGGTCATCTCACTACCCCTAAAGAGGCCAGGATGGTCAAGTAAGGTTCTAAGGTCAGTTGATGCTTCGCGACACCACGTGGAGGCCCCGTACTCTCCTTGACTTGACTCAAGGGTTACCGGTACTCACCAAAGTGCCACATCAACGTAGCAACTGCTTCAACCATGTCGGTATACCCCGCACAATTCCCTCACAGTTTGTTGCTACTTCTAAAGGGTATCCCAGATCCGGGTTAGGATCCATAAAACTCTGATGCAAGCCCACAATATTAAAGCAAACAAGGCATACAATTGAAAACATAGAATGATCTAATCCTAAGGTACACCTCACTTATTTAATATTCCCCAGCAGAGTCGCCAGTTCTGTGATCGGTGGAAATAGAACTGACTGTTTTTTGAAATGCTGGTTCGCGAAATGTCGCGGTAAGCAAGAGTCGCCACCGTCTTTTATTTTCTCCAACAAGGAAAGGACAAAAGCACAGCAAAATTCCTTTTCGAGATGTTTCTCGGTTCGGGAGGTAGATTATAGAAAGGGAAGGTGTTAGCACCCTTTCTATCCGTGGTTATCCACGGGCTCTTAGGTACTCGCTCACTATGTTTTCAAAAGAGTTTGCTTTTCTTGTGTTTGTGGGTTTTGAAAAAGTTCTTTTGAAAACTTCTAGGTAACTCTTGTATCAGTCCTCAAGAGTGTCATGAAGTGTTTGTTTGTAAACTTTTGTTTGAAAGTGTGAGTGCGAAAAGTTTATTTTGTTTTTGAAAGAGCAAGTACCCAGGAGAAATCTACCTACTCTAAGGAATTAAGCTGTGTAAATGTCCTTTAGACAGTACTATCCCACTATTAAGAAGTAGGTAGCACCGTCGTTGGAGTTTGTCGGGTCAATTCGATTATAGGGACATATGTGGTCACCAAAGCAATAGTAGGACGCCTTAGCGGTAACCCTAATGTCCTAGATCCTTTTTATCCGAGGCAACCGTTTTGAGGCAACTGGATCTTTAGACAGGAGGGTGGCCTCTAAAACACCCTATACTTAATGACCACGTCGAGGCAACCAAGTGAGGCGTACCCTAGGAGTGGCATGTGTGAGTGTGTCAAGATTCAGTTTAAGATTATCTTTGCACATGTATCATGGTGAGCTACGAGTTGATTTTATTTTCAGGCAAGTCTTGTCATGCATAGTTAACAGTTAATAGTTGTGCAGAAAGTAAATTGCGGAAAGTAAATCTACGCTATTACAAGGCGTCGGGTATTTACATCGCCAAAAAAAACATAACCCTTTGAAAAGTAAATGCGAGAAAATAAAGAAAGCGATAAAAGTCCTAATTACGCTATTACATCCTCGGAGCAATTACATAAATATAATCAAATAATAATATGCGCGAATAAAAATTAAATCGGAGACGTCCTTAGGGTTTTGACCCTTTTTGAGAAAAGAATGGAATTTTGGTCCTTTTTGCAATTAATTAAATATTAAACCTAAAACTAATTAATTAATTAATTAAAAAAAAAAGAAAAAAGTATTTTTTTTAGTTTTTTAATGTCTTAATGAAAATAAAAATAAAAATAAAAATAAAATAAAGTCAAAAGTTAATAAACCCTAATTCTAATTTATTTTATTTATTATGAAAAATAATTAAAGTTAACCTAATTAAAAAAAGACTAAATTAATTAATTACATTTATTTACAAAAATAATAAACTAAGGTGAAATTAATAATAATAATAATAATAATAATAATAATATTTACATCTTTGTGTTTTCTGAATTTTATTATGAAAATAATAATTAAGTTAATTAAATAATAATAATAATAATTAATAGTTAATAAAATAATTAAAAGAAAATATAAACGAAAAAGAAAAGAAAAGAAGAACCTAGGGGGTGTACTGGCCCATTAGGAGGTTTGTTCTGGAATTTCTGGCCCATTAACACAAGCCTGCTTTGACTTTCTGGATTGTCCATGCGTGCTTTGACTAAGGAGCATGGTGCTCATCATCCTTTGGCCCCTGGATTGGAATGTGAAGACACATGGCATGCTGAGGCGTGTGGTTCATGGTGGAATGCGTTGGGAATCCTGCATGCAATCATGTTATGAAAAACAGTAGAAATATTTTGGGGGACCTGGGAATCGAACCCAGGTCCCAATGGTTACCAGCCAACACATCTTCCACTCCACCAACTTGCACGCTTTATTAATATGATGGACAATGAACATAATATATATAAAATATCAATTATGCTGGAAACATAAAATCACGCGCGCGCTTTTTGAATCATCCAACCAAGAATCAGCACGTCATCGTCTTCCTTAGATTTCCTGTAAAAACAAAGTTAAATAGAGGGGGTTTTTAACCCCCACAAAACAGCATGAGGAAAAATAGTGAATAGCCCTACAGGCTATATAAATATTTCGTGAGGGTAGTTTTGTGTTCGTCTGGCCTTGACGATTCCAACCATAGGCATTAGGGGTCTCAATTTTTCCTGGGTGATAAAGCCCCAATTTGAGAACTCATGAACCCTAAATTTCTTCAATGGTAACCTGTGATTATGGGCATTATAATGCAATTAAACCACACCATTAGCTTCATATGAATTCAAGCAACACAAAACAATGATTAAAGCATGTTAATTATGCATGAAATATGAGTTTCGATTCTGAAAAAAGTAGGCAAACCGTGCGACTGTTTAGAGTGATTTCTTAAGCTTTAGCGTATGGTTTTGATTGCAATATGTCACTGAGAGTTCCTGCAATGTATTAGAAACAATAAAATGCTTTGAATCGTGCTGGAACCTGGAAAACAGTTTTGAGTTTTCTTTGAATTTTCTTGAATGGCTATGGCTTTTTTCTGCAGAGATTTCACGTCCATGGCATTAGGTTTAGCTTGTGTATATATAGTATAAGAGAATTAGGTTAAATCTTGCACAAAAAATCCATTGCATGATGGTTTGAATATTTGATTTGCAATCACATCTTTTTGAATCTTTTTGATTGAAGAAACTTGCCAAACTTGGAGATTTTTGTCCCTTTGATTTGCACACGAATTTGCCAGCTTGATTAGGTCATTCTTGCTTCAAAAAAAGATTGAAAAACCATATCTTTGAATTTCCTACAATTTAAATTAATTAAATGAATTAAAATCAATTAAAAAACCAATTAATTAATAAAAAATAAGAAAATAAATTCAAATAATCTCAATGGGTCGTGCATAAGCTTGGAATAAAGTTTCAAGAAGGAATTTGAGGCCCATTAGCAAAAACAAAGTGTTTTGAGCAAAGTTGACTTTTGCAAATTCACAAAAATTTCCCAACTTCTCCAATGCATATCTTGCTCAATTTTGATCCTATGAACATGTTCTTGGACATTTTGGAAAGTTCTTGAAGTCCTCTAACCAATGCCTTTGGTCCCATGTCATTTGGATTTACCAATCTCAAGTTATGGTCTTTGACTTAAAGTGCATTTTTGTTGACTTTTGAAATTGACCTATAATGTAAAAATTGATAACTTTTGATGAGAGCATTTCTTGGACTTAGAATGTGAAGATGGATTGTAGGAAATGTCATCCCCTTCAAAATGAGCATTGGATGGAATTTTTCTGATGAACCATGAAAAAGCTATGCCTTGGTCAAGATACAGTTGACTTTTCTGTTGTCCAAAAATAGTAACTTTTGCATCCTTGATGATTTTTGAGCCATTATTGTGGAATCATGATCAAGACTTGATCAAATGATGATTGTGGACTCAAAATAAGATGTTGACCAAAAATACTGACTTTTGACTGCAAAATGACCATTTTACCCATGTAGTTGACTGTGGATCAAATGGAGCTTTTGACTGTGCAAACTGGCATTGTGAGTCTTGAGACTTGGCATGTAGGTGCTTGAGAATGTATATAGGCCTATGAGACTTGATTGAGCCATTGTAAACCCCAAATTCCTTGAAAGAACCCAAACCCTAATTTCAGCTGTGTTAGGAGGTGTTTGGACTGTGCAATCCTTGAGAAATCTTGAGCCATTTGAAGATGACTCTTGACAAACTTTGAAGAATATGGGAGGGAAAATTTTGGGGTACAACACCATCCATCTCCACATACCGAAAAGAGTTAAGGTGGCTCACCATGTACTCCTCTTCTCCTCGTACTGTAACGATTTTCCCCTTCACTGGGTATTTTAACATCTGATGGAGCGTAGAAGTTACTGCCCCAGCTTTATGGATCTATGGGCGACCCAAAAAACAAGAATAAGATGGTCGAATGTCCATCACATAGAATGTAGACGTGAAATTCTGGGAACCAACCTTAATAGGAACATCCACCTCTCCATGTACCATCCTTTTGGACCCGTCAAAGGCCATTACCACAATATTACTTGGCTTCAGAACCAACCCCTCACAGTCTAACTGGTCTAATGCTTTCTTGGGTAGAACATTTAACGAGGACCCAGTATCCACCAGCACGTGGGCCAGAGTAGTGCCCCTGCACTCGATTGAAACGTGTAGAGCGTCATTGTGATTCTTTCCTTTGGCAGTCAAATCTGCGTTGGAGAAACCCAACCCGTTGTCAGCGGTCAAACTAGCCACACAGTCTTTGAATTGATCAGCAGATGTTTCTTGCGGCACATGCGCAGTTTTTAGGAAAGCAATTAAAGCCTTTGCGTGGGCTTCCGAGCATAACAATAAAGATAACATAGAGATCTTCGATGGGGTTTGCCCCAACTGTTCGACTACGTTGTAGTCGCTTTTCTTGATGATCTTCAAAATCTCCTCTATCTCCTTCCTAGAGGTTTCAACAGTAATCTTCTTTGGTGCCTCCGTCCGGGCAGGCTCACCGGTGATCCCTTTGCCCCGAGCGTCAAATGACTCGGCGACAGGGGTAACGATTGGAACATGAATAGGGATAGTAGTTGATGTACTGGCAGGTGTAATAGCAACAGGCTTCTGAATATTTGGTGGGGAGATCTCAGGAGAGAAAAGTCTTCCGCTGCGAGTGACCTTGCTAGACCCGACGATATTGCTGACATCAGTATCAGCCTCCTCAACCTTCAAGTCTTGTTTAATCCCATGATAATACACGTCGGCCCCATAGTTCCACGGGACATCCTTATCCGACGTGTAAGGGATAGGTCCAGGAATAGTAATGATCAATGGAGCAACTCTCGGAACAGATGTAATTCTAACAGGCTTTCTCGAGGAAGCCTTGGAAGAATTGGCGGAAATGGTGATTATGGAAACATATTCAACAGGAATCAATGGAACCAAAGATTTCTCAAACAAGATCTCTTTGTTGTCCATCAGGTGCTGAACACTTGATTTCAACAAATGACAACCAGCAGGTAGGATGGAACATAGGTGGCAACCTTCGCCACAGCCCGGAATAAATCGGCCGATAATAAGTTCTTCTTTACTGCCATCAACGGAGTAGAAACGTCTTCCACAGAGGTTACAAATGAATCATCGTCCACAGCATTTACTCCATGCTTGGGCATACGAGCAGTCATGACATTAGGCTTTTTCGGCGCTTCAAACTCAATCTCCTTAGCATCAATCAGATCCTGCACTTTATTCTTCAAAGCCCAACAGTTATTCGTATCGTGCCCCAGGCTATAGGAGTGATAAGCACAGCGGGCGTTCGGATTATACAGCGGTGATGTAGTACTGGGATTCTTTGGAGCCTCCTTTAGAATCACCAAGTTGGTTTTTAACAGTTGCGTCAAAATTTGTGATAGAGTCATACTGAGCCGAGTATATTGCCTTTACGGTCTTTCTACTCTTTGCTGATTGTTGCGTTGTGGGGCAACAGCAGGTCTTGATATTACTACCGCATTAACCGCTTGGCGGCGCTCAAGTCGGTTTTGGCTCCTCGAGCTGTAAACTGCACTAGATTCCTTCTTGAAAGGCTTCTTTTATGTACTTGACGAAGCACCTTTCTGTATCTTGCCACTTTTAATACCAGCTTCAATTCTCTCCCCAGTCATAATCAATTCAGTAAACCCGGACGATGAACTACCGATCAAATGATTGAAGTATGGACCAGACAAACTCCTAAGAAACATATCCACCAACTCCCTATCAGCCAGAGGGGGGTGTACTCTTCCAGCAAGATCTCTCCACTTCTGAGCGTAGTCCTTAAAACCTTCGCTCTCACCCATAGACATATCCTGAAGTTGGGTGCGCGTGGGAGCAAGGTCGGCATTATACTGGTATTGCTTGTAAAAGGCAGAAGCAAGGTCCTCCCAGTTGCGGACATTAGCTCCTTATAATTGATAGAACCATTCAAGTTGAGTCCCTGACAGGCTATCTTGAAATAAATGAACCCAGAGGTTCCTATCAGCAGTATATGGTTGAATCTTTCTAACATACGAGCGGAGGTGTAACTTTGGGCATGAGACCCCATCGTACTTAGCGAAGACAGGAGCTTTAAACTTGTGTGAGATCACCACCCCAGATGCCAAACCCAAATCTCCGAAGTCCAATCCAGGTATCTTCTGGATCTCCATTGCGCTCAACCGGTCTTCGAGTTGCTTATACCTATCCTCAGCAGGAGGATACTGGTCTTCATCAAAGTCAGTGTCATTGTCAGAAACAACAGGGCTAGGACCCTTCCTTTCCTCTTGATTCTCTCCTCCTCCAGATGAATGAGACAAATCAGCTTCCTGTCTCAACCTGTTCCCAAATTTGTGACCCATATTCAGCAGGACCACCTTCTTCTTCTTCTTCTTGTCCTTCAAGATGAGAGTCTTCAAATGTTGTTGACTCTTGGCCAAGTTCAAGAACATTTCCTGGAACTGAGCATTCTGAGCTTGCAGAGCCTTGATGGCTTGATCAGTAGGTGTTTCAGAAGACATGTTATGCTAAAATAAACAGCGAAGAAGATAAGAACCCTGTAATGGTACCTGTAATGAGGTGCATGGGAATGGAATGCGTATGATATGATTTCAAAGACTTAGGGAGATTCAAATTTGTAAACCAAAATAAAACACACTTTATTAGATTAAAACTTGAAACAATGTTTAACAAATGCCTTTAAGGAGTTACAAAAGAAATACCGAAAAGCAAATCTAAAGTAGAAATAGTAAAAGACATCAGAAGTCCCATGGTCGTTTTCCCTTCATGCTGACATAATCGTTGATCGTCCTCTCGTTCTCAAGCTGCCTTGTAAGCTTCAGGATCTTCCTCTCCTACTCATGATACTTCTCTCTGTAGGTATCCCTTTCTTCCCTTAGTTGGATCCAAGATCTCTTTAATGCCCCAATATCAGTAGGCATGTATGGATGGATGACCGTATAAGGAACCCTTTCTTCATCAGTATGCTCTACAATCACCGGCAAAACAGTTTCATATGGCATCCCCAGGTTTTAAGCACGGGCTCGAACCCACTGGAGGTACGGTTGCATCAGGAGAGAAGTCTTCATTCCTAGCTCATGTGGATCATACCTGTTCACCCTGTCCCAAGCTCGTATAAACCTGCGGCGATGTCCCTCAACATCCCCCTTGAAGTCAAAGACAATACCTGTAAGCAACAGCTCATGAGGACCGTCCCTTCGAGCTCATCCAAACTGTCGTAAGGCCAAACAAGGATTATAGGTTATCCCTCCTCTAATTCCAAGCAATGGAACATTGGGGTATTCCCCACACCGATCAATGACAGCTACCTTTTCCATATCTTTAGTACTCCAAAGGATATCCGTATGAGCAAGGGACATGATTCTATAAGCCCAACCCATTCCTTCCTCATTCTTCAATACAGATTTGGGGAGGTGAAAATAAACCACCTCGCCAGCAGTGTTGTACAACACATGAGAGTTCCCCTCCTCCGAACAGTACGGGTATAAAGAGAATGCAGAATATCATCCAAGAGAGTAGGCACTGGGTTACGAGACATGAAAATCTTAACTGCGTTCACATCTATGAAGGCATCTGGATTCGGGAACAGGACCAAGCCGTAGATGAGGAGATCCAGGATGTCTTCAAAAGCTTGAAAGTCTAAGTTGTCCCAGAACTGTTGAGCTTGATCGATCAAGAACTTAGCCAAGAAACCTTTAACCCCACTCTGAATCTCCCAATTAGATACTACATCAGCCATTTTCAGATGCAGGGCTGAAGCAATATCCTCTGGCCTAGGAGCTATCTCCAAACCTGTAAAGGGTGTCTGCTGTAGAATAGATATGCCAAGTAAGTCAGAAAACTCCTCCAAAGTAGGGACCAATTGATAGTCCGGGAAGGTGAAACAGTGATGCAATGGGTCAAAGAACTGGAACAGGACACTCATCATTTGCTCATCCAACTTTGAAGTGGCCAAGATAAGGAGGTGACCATGTCTTCTAACGAAGGAAGAAGTATCAGGAACCTTTGAAACCAACTCTCTGAGATGAGCAGGGATTTGCACGAAGTTGACCCGAATGGTATTTCTGCACATAGAAGCCATGATCTGCAAAACAGAACAACGATGAATCCCCTCGGTCTTTGAAATGGTTAGTCTAATGAAATATGCATGCGATGTCATGATGCATGATGTCATGATAAAAACACACCACAGGTATCACAGATAGCAAACATGGTAAGGGCAAGCAAGTCATACAATAGCCCTTAAATTTCAGGCTGGCATGGAGTTTAGGTATTACCCTCTTGTAGTTTAGTTGGTTCAACCTGTCCTAGTAATAGTAACCGGGTTCTAGAGGTTCTCAATATCACTGACCATCCTCCATCGGTCATAATTCCAGACACGCAATCTTTTCTCGCGGCCAGAACCATCTCGAGAGTATGGTCTCAATGAGTGTAGCATACTACTACTTTCTATGGCAAAGTTGGTCAATTATAGGTTCTAAGGTCAGATTGATGCTTAATGACCCATTAGCAGCCCCATACTCTCCTTGTTCCTCCACAAGGGATATCGGTACCAACTAATGTGTCACACCAACATAGCTACTGCTTCAACCATATCGGTCTACGCTGTACAGTTCCCTTACAGTCTATTGCTACTTACCTAAAAGGTATCCCCAGATCCGGGTTAGGATCTATAGTAACTCTGATACAAAGCCCATAAAGATAAAGCAAACAAATCATACAATTGAAAACAATATGATGAACTAATCCTAAGGTACACCCCACTTACTTACTCCCCAGCAGAGTCACCAGTTCTGTGATACGGTGGCCAGAACCAGGACGTGTTTCCCTATTTTTTAAGGAATTTGCTGGTTTGTGTTTTGCGTTTGTGTTTGCAAAATGTCGCAGTAAGCAAGAGTCGCCACTGACTTTTATTTTATCCAACAAGGAAAGGAAAAAAGCACAGAAAAATTCCTTTTTCGAGATATTTCTGAGTACGGGGGGTAGATTATAGAAAGGGAAGGTATTAGCACCCTTTCTATCCGTAGTTATCTACGGGCTCTTAGGTACTTGCTCATCATTTTCAAAATTGTTTTCTTTGTGTTTGTGTGATTTGAAAAGCTTTTATTTTGACTTCGATTTAACTCTTGCTTCTGTCTTCAAGAGTGTAATGAAGTGTTTTTGAAAACTTTGTTTGTAAAATGAGTGTAAGTGTGAAAAGTTTTGTTTTGATTGAGCAAGTACTTAAGAACTAATCTACCTACTTGAAAAAAGAATCGTTCTATGTTTGTTTCCTTTAGACAATGTTATCCCACTATAGGTGAGTAGGTAGCACCGTCGTTGGAGTTTTGAGGGTCAATTCGAAAGGGACGTACGGTCACTAAAGAAATGTTAGGACGTCTTAGTAGTAACGCTAATATCTTAGATCAATTATTTGAGGCAACCATTCCGAGGCAACTTTTCCGAATCAGGACTTTGATCTTTGTTTAGACAAAAGGATGACCACTAAAGCATCCTATACTCAATAACCGTTTACCGAAGGCAACCAAGTGGGAGTGTACCCTAGGAGTGCGCATGTGCGAGTGATTCAATTTCAGTTTATTTATCTTTGCACATTTAGGGTAATCTAACTGTTTTAAAATTAATCATACATTCTTGTCATGCATCCTATTATCATACATCTAACAGTTAATAATTTGCGGAATTTAAACTGCGGGAAATTAAACTACGCTATTACAAGGTTTCGGGTATTTACATAGCCAAAAACAAACCCTTTGAAAATAAAGCGATAAATGAAAATAAAAGTCCTAATTAAACTATTATAAACTGTAAGTAGTTACATTAATATGATAAAAATAGAAAAATAAAGTGCGCGAGAAAAAATTAAGATCGTCGGGAAATTAGGAATTTGACCCCTCTAACCTAATTAAAAGAAAAAAAAAGTTTTTTTGTTGTTTTTAATATTTTTTAAAGAAAATAATTATGTTTTAAAAATAAATGTACAAATTAATTAGTGATTAATAAAAATAATTACATAGCCTATTTTTGGTTTTTTTTGTTATTTTTAAGAAAAGAAAGAAAAATTAAATTTGGAATAAAAACCTAATTATTCTAATTATTTTTAATTATATACAAAAAAAGAAATTAAAATTATCTAAATTAACAAACCTAATTAAATTAATTAATTTTTTAATAAAAATAAAAATCTAGACCTAATTTATGAAAAGTAATATTTTTGTGATTTTGGTAAAAAGAAAATAATTTAATTGGTTAGTAAAATAAATTAATTAATTAAATGAAATAAATATAAAAGAATTAAAGAAAAGAAAATTAGGCCTGCAATATGGGGGGAGTGAGAAGCCATTTTCTGGGCCCAAAAGAGTGAGGTCCACGTTGACCTTGGCTTCCAGTGCATTGCTTTGACTAGGCCCCATGGTGGTCTCTCCTTGATGATCCTTGGATCTGGCCATCTGGCCACTTGGCAGACCAGATCTTGAGGGAGTATGATAGGCCTTGGACTTATGCACGCATGTGATTGCCTGAAAGAAAATAATATTGAGAAAAGTGGGGGACCTGGGATTCGAACCCAGGTCCTGAAGCAATTTCCACGCCTTCACTACCACTGCACCACTTGTTCCTTGTTGTACATGAAATAAATAATAATAATAATAATAATAATAATAATAATAATAATAATAATAATAATAATAATAATAATAATATACAAAAAAAACAAGAATTAGTGGAGGATAACAAAAATGCGCGCAGAAAGTATGAATGGACCAATGGGGAGGTGCCAATTGGTCATCTTCTTCCTTTCTCCGTGGGTAAAAGTCCCAGACTTTTACCTACAGACGTTTGTCCATAGCTATAGCCCCTGTCATTCTTAAAATCAAGCACAAACGTGATAAATAAAAAACCAAGGCCATGGTTGGATTCGTTTGGACCTGCTGAATTCATTGGTGGCCTTTTCATGGCCCAATTTTTCCTGGATTCAAAAAACCCAAAGCGAGCTATGAAACCCTAACAATGGCACATTCCAATACAGGCCATATAAATGCAATTAATCAATGCATGAAGCTTGCAAATGTTCCATGGATCAAGAATATGTGGTTAATTCATGCTAACAATGTCCATATCATGAAATTCGAATTCAAAAAATAAGAGATGTCGTGATGGACTTACAGTGAGACGTAGGGCCTGGAAACGCTTGGTTTCGATTACTTTCGCTTGTTGGGAATCTCAGGAAGTGATTGAGATGGATAGAAGACCTTGAGGATGCCTGGAGATAGGAATTCGTGTTTACACTTTTTGGTGTTTTTTCAAATTTTTGTTCTGCCTCTTGCGCCTCTTTCTCACCTAGATTTTGACCTGCATTGCTTCTATATGTATTGAGGAGTGAATTAGGTTTGAAAACCTGGCCTCAATCTTCCTCCATCAATGTCCTTGATCTTGATTTGATTCACCTTAAAATCTTTCCAAAAGTGATCCAAATCCAATCTTTTTTTGCACACATGCCTTTACACGAGTTTGATTTGATGCTAGATGTATAATAAAACCTGAAACAAGCATAAAATCTTGTGTTTTCAATATTTTGGATTTTATATGATTTGTTTTGATTTAAATTGAATTAATTCAAATAAAAATCAAAATAAATAATAAAAACATTATAAGGACAAGTGGCAACGGTTATAACTCTTGGACTATGTTGCCAACTCAAAACAAGTGAAAAAGATTGGGCCCATTTGGCAAAAATTGAAGTTTTAGGCATATTTGACTTTTGGCTATTTTGCAAAAAAGGTCAACTTCACCAATGCATAACTTTCTCAATTTTTACTCTTTGGATATGTTCTTGAACTTTTTGGAAAGCTTGAGATGTCCTATAATCAACCCTTTTGGTCTCATCTCAATTTGATATTCCATGCTCATGTATGAAGCTTTGACAAAAAAGGTGTTTTTGTTGACTTTTCAAAATGACCTATAATGTCCAAATTCATAACTTCTTGTGAGTGCGTATTTTGAACTTGGGAGCTGAATTTGGATTGTAGGGAATTGCATCCTCTTCAAAATGAGATTTGGATGGGTCATTTCTCATAAAGTATTAGAAAGTTATGCTTGGTCAAAATTGAGTTGACTTTTCCTACAAAACCCTAATTTAGCAACTTTTGGTTCTTGATGAATTATGAACAATCCTTGATGAATCATGATCAACCCTTGATCAAATGATGAAATATACTTCAAAATTAGGATGTTGACCAAAAATCTTGAAGTTTGATTGTATGTAGGCCACAGTTGACTTTTGCCCTAGCACAGTCGATTTTCAGGCCTTTGAGCAATTGACTGAGCAAACTTCCTCTGCAAGGCTTGAAACTTGACATGGATGATCTTGAGAACATATTAGGACAATGTTTAGAATTTGGGGTCCCTTGGACTCAAGTGTCTTGATGCAACATGAAACCCTAATTTGAGGTAGACTGCCTTAGGAGAGAGCTTGTCTGGCCAACCCTTGGACTACCTTGACCAACTTGGGGATCTTTCTTGAAATGTTTTGAGAAATATGGGAGGGAAAATTTTGGGGTACAACAATAGGAATACTCTTCCAGTGTTGGCATCAATTGATAATCGGGAAAAGTAAAGTATTGATACACTGGATCATAGAACTGGACTAAAGTTGAGAGAATACCCTCCTTCATCTCCAGCTTCATGAGAGGAATAATGGATCCATACTTCTTCCGAAAGTCTGCAGAACACTCGATCTCGGGTACTAGACTGATCAACTCATCTATCTTAAGATCCTTGAAACTGTATTTCCCAGTCTTTCTCTTTCCAAAATCCATGGTTTAAAAGTACCTGAGATATTCACAAATAGTCAACCTTTAAATCCCTTGAAATATTGTTTTCTTCAAAAGATCCTTATGAGTGCATGGATGCATGATGAAACAATCACACACAAGATCACACATATAGGGTTCATAGGTTCAATGTCACGAGCATGAGGTCGAAGGTACTACCCATAAGGTATTGGTCTAAAAAGTTATCACCTGCCGAACAAGGTTCTAAGAGGTTCCCAGAGTCTACATCCTTCCTTCGGATATTACCAACTTCCCGATTAACTCGGTAATTAGTAATACTCTCAAGAAAGACTCGTCTGATCGTAGTATCGCGTGATAACTATTTCTGGATTACTCCGTCATAGCTTCCGCACTACACCTAAAGGGCAAAGATGGGTTAGGTAATCTAAGGTCCTCAGCTTCAGCAGGCTCCCAGGTCGAAAGCAGTACATCTTTCCGATTACTCGGTAAACGACACTACAGTCAAAGGGGCCTCCACTGAGTGGGGGATCTCATGCCTCCTTTTTTGGGATTACTCCTTCAAAGTTAACATGACTATACCGCCCGTCCTATCTTAAAGTTTTCCCAAGTCCGGGTATAGGACTTATGAGTAATCATCAAGCACCTTGTAAACCAGGAAAATCCAGACAAACATATATACAAAATATAACACATAAACACAATAACACATATACAGATATAAACAAAGATAGGCTCAACCCACTTAGGGATGGACTAGCGAGAGGTCAATATGTCCCCAGTGAAGTCGCCATTTTTCTGTAGCGGTAGAAATGTTCAAGACTAAGCCATTGGATTTACTAGACTTTGTTCAAATCAAAATAAAAATCGCCACCACGCTTTATTGTTTCCAAAGGAATGGGAAAAGAGCAAATAACCCAAAAAAAAGGGGAAAGATTCAAGGTAAGGGGGTTGGTTATGCAAAGGGAAGGTATTAGCACCCTAAACATCTACGGTACTCCGTAGGAACCTCTTTGAAAAATCTGTATATTTTGGCTATAAAAATGTGTTGTATATAAAATGGATGGTGGAGGTGAGAAAAGAAATATTTTTATGATTTTTGCACCCGCCGCGGTTGCGAACCTTTAGTACCTACGTACCACCTTTCGTGCAATAGGGGATCAGGGTACACATAGTTCCTCTTTTAAAAATTTGAAACACAAGTGTGTTGGTTAATTTTATGAGATAAGACATCATCGTCATTGTCCGTATGGAAAACATACTTACTACCCACAATCATGAGAAAGGAGAATTTGCATCATCTCAAAGTGGAGGATATGGCTCGGATTTTAAAATCAACAATGCCTCACTCAACACCCAAGTGGAAAATATCTCTCTTTACTACATATTATAGAAGTATAGTTGTTTGCATCACTACAAGGATTGACAAGAATCTAATCTTTTAAGAAAAGTTTTAAAATAAAAAGCCAAAGTGGCAAAAATGGTTTGAAATGAGATTGATTGACTTTTAGTCTTCTCACAAAAATGTCAAGGTATTATTAAATTGATTGAAATTTATTTATGAAAATGTTTTGAAAATGCATGGACCTAAGTCCAAGTTTATTATGAAAGTGTTTCAAGTTTAGAAATAAGAAGAGTTTTAAAAGGAGGGAGAAGATTTTTGAAATTAAAGAAGATGGGAGGAAATGAAGAGACTATCCTAAAGCATAAGGTAAAATCTAAGGATAAGGACCATCTAACCAACAAGAAGCCAATACTTGACACTATGAGTCAATATAGATTTCCCATTCTTCGAATTGAAACCAAGCAAGCAAAGATACTAGACCTCTTGAGAGAACCAAACTTCAAGTGTATTAAATCTTCGCAAAAATTAGGCAGAGTAATGGTTGTATACGGGTGAATTCCAGATTAAAAACAAAGTATGTAATCACAATAACCTGCACACAAAACAAAAAAACAACCCAATGTCTTGAGGTAAACCTCAAGAACTCCAAACAAAATAATCAAGTAAGATCACAAGGTCTCTAAGATAGGCCAAGGTTTCTAATCCTAAGTCTAAGAAGTCCAATACTCCATAATGCTAAGGATAGTAACCAAATAGTCCAAGTATCATTAAAGATTTTTATGGTTCATGTTGATTACTAGGTGTCTTTAAAAGGAAAAGAAAAGCTCAAGTGAGCAAATTAAAAATGACATAAAAGCAAATGCTCAAGTGAGCAAAGATAAAAATGGCATAAAATGTAAATGCTTAAATTAAATGGTACATAAAGCATAAAAAATAAAAGCATAAAGTAAAGTCAATTGTTAGAAATTAGTGGTTAGTTGGATGACCATCTTGAAACTTGCATTTGGAACTCATTAGAGGATTGGTAGAACCAAATCCTCCACACAACAAGTTGCATTTGCTTTTTGTCAAGTATATCATCCATTTTGGAATCCTCAAAAGTAACATTTAATGATCAACGATGTTTAAGTGATCCGCGTTGACCAAAGGTGTTGTAGATCTATTAGAGGATTGGTAGAACCAAAGCCTCCACACAATGAATCTCAAGGTTATTGGATCAAAGAGATCAAATTAACATACTTGGGATTGCAATCATAAGTTTGGGCCACGAATGATCATTTATTCGAATCGGGACAAAATTTAGCGCTATGTTAAGCAATCATAAGTGGACTTATGTAGAAGTCGCACCTATTTTAAGGCTGGTCAATAGAAATCTATGTACTTCATGTTTGGATAAATGATATAGAGATCATCACCCCTTAACATGTAGCACAATTAAAAAAGAAAGGGATAAGATGAAGAGGGAGGGGAATGATAAGCTAATTTGGATCACCATCTCAAAATTCTTTCATCTTTAAATTCAACCACTCCTCTAGATGGATTAAAGCACTAAACATATCATTAATCCAAAGCACCAAAAATGAATTAAATAATTCACTCTTAGGTAGATTTGAATTGATGAACATTTATCCAACTTCATCTACATCACAAATTCCATTGAGTTTAAAGACAAATTAGACATTTAAAATTGCAATCCAAACCAACAATCAAAGAAGTGAGTATAAAAATATTTGAGTCGAAACAGCCCCAAAATAAGGCAGAAAAAGTATTTTCGACACTGTTACAATCAATTGTGCTTCGACAGCTACCAATTGCATCAGTGCAGTTTTTTTTTCAAATCAACTTTCTGTGACAAACAATTGCAATGTTACAACAATTGATTGCAACCTGTTAAAATCAGTCGAAAACAACATCTCAAGGATCAAATTCTTGTTCCAACTTTTCATCAAACACCTTATGATCATGGATCCAATTGAGCATGAAAATTCCATCAAATTATGAGAAAATAGCACTAATGGAATCATAAAACAGTGCTCAATGAATCAAAACCAGAAATCCACAAGAGATCACATTGTGAAAGATGATGATCCAACTTACCAAAGATAGAATTAGAGAATTATCAAACAACTTCCAGAATTTGCTTCAATTCGACCACAAGAATCAATTACCAAAGCTTGGATGTAGAGAATTGATGAAGAAAAAGTGTTTGGATGAAGGTTTAGCTCAAAGATTAGTAAGCTTCAATGCAAAGCTTACTATTTTTTTTTTTAAAATAGAGTTTTGAGTGAATTTGGTAGATGGAGAGAATTGAGAGATTTTTTAGCAAAGTGATTTTGGCTATCAAAAGCTTATTATTTGAATGAGATGAGGGATCTATTTATAGAGTTTGGGATTGGGATTAGTGGTAATTTGGTAATTGATTCTTGGAGCCAAAAATTGAATTAATGATATAATTTTCAAATTATGCAGAAAAATTGGAGCCAAAAAGATGACAGATTTGAAATTGCTGGCTTTTTTCAAAAAATCACGTGTGTTTTGCTGTTATGAGTCGACACAAGAGTCGTATGCATCGACACATGCTAGTTGTATAACACAGGATGAGTCGAAGCAAGCCTCTATGGGTTGATGCAAGCTGCTATTTCAATATAATACAGAATCAACCAACTTGCATGAGTCGATACTTAACATGTATGTGTCGACACATGCTAGTTATACAAAGCAGGATGAGTCGAAGCAAGCCTCTATGGGTCGATGCAAGCTGCTACTTCGACACAAGCTTCTATGGGTCGATGTAAGCTGCCTTCGACACAAGCTTCTATGGGTCGATGTAAGTTGCCTTCGACACAAGCTTCTATGGGTCGATACAAGCTGCCTTCGACACAAGCTTCTATAGGTCGATGCAAGCTGCTACTTCGACACAATACAAAATCCATCAACTTGCATGAGTCGAAACAAGCCTCTATGGGTCAATGCAAGCTGCGGAAAACCTTATTTGTTGGATGCTTTGACTCGGTACCTACAAAATACAATTTTGCAAAGACAAAGACAAATATTTTTTGTATTTTGGTTAGAGGTTAATTATCAACGCATCCATAAAATACACAACTAAGGTGCTTGGAGATTCATCAAGAGCAAACTTAAAGATAGGAGATAGAAAAAAAAGAGGAAGAACCAAACCTAATGTGATTTTGTTATGATCAAGTTGACATGATATGATAGGGGAATCCTAGGGGCAAAGATTGTGGTACAACAGATATACAAAACCACTTATAATAAAAAGTGATTATAAGCTATATCTATACCTCAAAAACAAATTTTAAGAGGAAAATTCTTACAATTCAATTACTATCACAATGCTATTTGTTAAAACTATTGATGAAATTGAAAGCAAGTAAAAACGGAAAAGTAAAAACACACAAGGAATTTGTCTACACAGTTCCCCACTATCATCCTCACGTGTGGATACGTACGCGGCTAATTCCAATGGAATTAGGATAATTATTATATGCAAAATTGTTTAATACAAATAGGAAGAGTTATAACAACAATACAAAATTCTCCAATTTGGCGTTGATGCTCCTTCTTCTAACCTTTGATCTTAAGCAAGATCAAATCAATCGATAGATGCAACCTATTCACCGCTTAAGCTACTTTATTGAAAAGATTTCAAATACTCCAAGGTTCCTTGCAAAGATTTCAAACACTATGTGATGCGGTGGGAGAACTGACTTGAGGTTTTGTGTTTTATCGCAGATGTTACGGTTAGCAAGAGTCGCCACCGACTTTTCTATTATCCAAGAGGAAAGGTGAAAAAGCACAGGAAAGACCTTTGAGATGTTTTCTTGAGTTCGGGGGGTAGATTATGAAAAGGGAAGGTGCTAGCACCCTTTTCATCCATGGTTTTCCATGGGCTCTTAGTTACTTGCTTAGATCACTTGCTTTGGTTTGTTTGAAATGGTGTTTGATATGGTTTTGAAAGTATTTAGTAAAAGAGACCATTCGTTTAGGCAATCTTTGTAATGATTCTCGTTCGTTAGAATGTATACAAAGATGTTTGTCTTTTGAAAATATTTTCAATGTTTGTAAGATGTTTTTGAAATGTGTATGTGTTTGTTTTGAAAATAGCAAGGTTTTTGTTTGAAATGGAGCAAGTAACTAGAAGCTATCTACCTACTCAAATGTCTTTCTCATGTATTTTCTATTCCTTTGACATTGTTGTCTTACCATTGATTTGGTAAGCAACCTTATCTTTGGATGTAAACGGGACGGGCGTGGGTCATCGTATAACCATGATTAGCAATGTTGCAAAGTATCTTAGCATTTTGAGGGACCAAGATCACTTTGTAAGGAAACTTTTGAATAGCGTCATCGAGGGGCTATGATCTTATATTTGTTTTGTTTTGCCAAGATACTTCGCATGCGTAACATGGTCATTTTATTTTAGGCAACCAAGTGGGGAGTGCTTGTGTGCAAGTGCATCATTTTCATGCTTTGATTTTGTCTTGTATTTAGGGTTATCTATTTGTCAATTTTCATATCTTGTCATACATACCCTAATTACTATACAGTATAAGGAAAACAGTAAATTGCGAAAAATGAAATTCTACCCTATTACAATATTTAGGGGATGGGGGTACAAATTTATGAATGGGGATTGCAAGTAAAAAATAAAGTCCTAAGTTACTATGATAACCATATTGAAATAATGTACAAGAAATGTAAAATGGACTTGTTTAGAAAATGTTTTTGTCTTTTTGTTTTAAGAAATAAAAATAAAGTGTGAAGGAAGTATTTTTGACGTTTTGCTGATTAATGGAATGGAGAGTGATAGCAAAATAATAAATAATAATAATAAAAAAGGAATCAACGTATTGCTGATAAAAATAAAGTCAGAGGTTCTGACCCTGGAGTGCTACAAAACAGAAACCTATTAGTGAAAATGTATAAGGTCAGAAGCTCTGAACCTACTGGGAACACAGTAACTTTCAGAAGTTCTGATACCACTGGTAACAAAACAAGTCTCAAGTTCTGATACCACTGGTAACAAAACAGACTTCAGATGTTCTAAGACCACTGGCAGAACTTGATCTCTCTCTCTCCAAGCTACTCAGAACATCTGTAATTTGGTTATTTCTCCACAAAACAGAAGACATGCACAGAACAATTATAGCAGGTGTCATAGCGTTTCAGAAGATAAGAAATATTAGAACTATAAATCAGAGGCAAGCATGCATTGGCTAATCCTAACTCTGAGTTCTAGTCTCTCTAAGAAGTTTTGAACTGATTCATTCTCTACTTAAACAGACAGGTGCATGAAATCTCAGAATATATACAACATCGGAAACATGATATCTACATTGTATTTTTGGGCATGTAAATCTTGTAATGCTTCAAGCAACGTGATAAGAGTCAGCAGAAGCTTACCTTGCAGCTGGAAAGATTCTATGGGATAGAGGTTGACCCTGAATTCTGGTGAGGTTCTGAGTAATTTCTTCACGTACTCAGCAGGATGGAGGTTCTCAACTTCTGGTACAATAAAGAGGTGATGTTCTGATTTCTTTGAGCAGATGGATAGAGAATGTGAGGTAGTATGAATACAGAGGTTTAGGCAGTTTCCAATGTATAGATCAGAAACTGTGTGAATGGTTTTTTAGCCAAGAAATGTTTGAGAACAAATGGAGTTTTAAATGCAAGGAATCAAAAGTTAACAAGGTTTTATGTGGTGTGTTTACAGTTCTTGGAGCTCTTGGGATTTTGGCAGGGGTTCAAGGATTTTCTTTCTCCAATTTTCTGACCTTTTTCAATGGCCAAAAGTGTTCTATTTATAGGCAAAGATTTTTGTAGTTTTGAAGAGATCAAGTAGCGCCAACATCATACGCTAGATGCTGACTTGTTCCTGAAGCAAGTTCAAAAAAGTGTGATAGTTGACAGTTTTTTAGCCTAGACTGGATTAGCAAGCAGGGATTAAGGAAAAGTAAACCCACAAGCAGGAAGTAACGCATGGACCCTCCCATACTTCTGTATAAAAGTTTGATTTTAAGGATAACAAGGATGTTTCTATGCCACGTTTGGAGAGGTCCTTTGGACAAAGACTCAAAAGTGGTTGTGAGCATTAATGAGCATTAAATGATGATGAGATTTGTGAAAATAAAAAATCCTATAATTTGAGATTTTGCATCATTGCTTAATTCTGGATCAGAAGTTCTATCAAGGATAAACATCCATCTTCTGATCTTTGTACCTTGTTGCCTTAGCATGTTCTGAAGAATTTCCCAAGTCTTCCAGTAACTTTCTTTGATTTATCTTTGAAAAATCTGGATTAGAAGTTCTGCTTCAGCGTAGCATCTTCTAATCCTCTTACCTTCTGGCCCCAGCATGTTCTTAAGGAGCTTTCAGACTTTCTAGTAAGGTTGCAGCATGCTTTGTAATCTTCTTTGCATTACTTAGCAAATTCTGACTAAATTTACGTGGATGCTGAAAAGCCAAGTTCTGACTGAAGACTATGTGTTGAACCATGTTTATAACTTCTGACTGCACCTTTCTGGAGGCTGGCTCAGAAGTTTTGAAGCATCATTTTTCTTAAATACTTAGAAAATTTCAAGTATTTAGAAATTTGGCTTTTAAACCTTTTGATGACACAAATTTCATATTCCAACATGTTTTTGATGAAATGTGATTTCAGTGATTTGATTCTGATCCCAAAAGTGAAAGTTTGACCTTTTAATGTGAAAATGACTATTTTGCCCTTGCAGGTGACTTTCTTGAAAAATTTGTAATTCAAAGCTCGGGATTGGATGAAAGTAAACCTGAGGATCCAGAGTGATTTCTTGAGAAAATGAGAGGGCAAATTTTGGGGTACAACAGCTGCCCCTGTTCAATCTTCTTTAACCTGAAGAGTTAGATTGGCGAAGTTTGCCATTCGTGACTCGAAGGTGGAAGATGATTGGACACTAGAGTGCCTAGAAATTTGCGCTTGGCGGCAATAGGAGGAATGGGCTTAAAGATGCCATTTGGAGAGGTGATAGAATCTTGTTGGAGATGGCCTTGTAGATGCCATCCAAGAATGCTTGTTGAGATGTAATCTATAAGTTGAACATCAGAATGGCGTCCATGTCTGGAGCCTATCTATATTGTATCAAATGTTAAGTCTGAATGAGTATCAGAATGGCTTCCGTGTCTGGAGCATATCTGAACTGTATTTGAATTTGAAATCTGAATAAGTGTTAGAATGGCATATGTGTCTGGAGCGTATCTAAACTGTATCTAAATAGTTGAAATCTGAATGAGTATCAGAATAGCATCCTTGTCTGGAGCGTATCTGAACTGTATCTGAATTTGAAATCTGAATAAGTGTTAGAATGGCATCTGTGTCTGGAGCGTATCTAAACTGTATCTGAATAGTTGAAATCTGAATGAGTATCAGAATGGCATCTGTGTCTGGAGTGTATCCGCATTGTATCTGATTGTACATTGTTTAATAGTAGCTATTAATCTTATCCTGAAAAGGGTAAAATGTTAGCTGGAACACAAAATTATGTTGCATGAAATGTATGATGCAATATATGTGTTTTATCAATGTTTATGATATGTGGATGTAATGTATGCGCATGTAAGTTGATTTGTTGTATTGCTGAGGAAAATAAATCCTTGACTGCTGCCGAGGATATGTGAATTCTTCATGTTTTGAAATCGGAGTAATTGACAAAAATTCTGTTGTGAGCAATGCCATATATTGCTTTGAGTAATCTGCTTAAAGAATCCAGATAATCTTGATGACTTCTACTGGGGATTTAACAATGGGAATCTTCATTCTGTTAGAGAGTGATGAAAACTCTGTGGGGAGAAAGCTTATTCCTGTTTTGAGAAAAAGTTCAGGAGTTTCGGTTGTCTGCCACTCTACCGGGGAGTTATCCTAGGTTAGGGAGAAACAGAAGTTAGCCGTTATCCAGTTGATTTTCAAGTCTTCAAGACAACTTGCTGGGGAATTTGGAGAAACGGGATGGTTTCCATTGTGGATTAATAGTTTGAAGTTTCAGTTTCGCTGGGGATCTTAATGACGTACTGTAAGGATTGCTCGTGGAATAGCCTAAAGACGTTTTCCTATTCTTTCAACCTGTCAGTAATTTTTCTTTTTCATTTTGTTTATTTGTAAACATTAATTATGTTTAAATGCATATGTTCATTAATGAATCATTGGACGTTTTTGCAAATAAAACACAAAAAAGAAAAATATAAATAATTTTCTGTACTTTTAAAGAGATATCTTTGTATTCACTTTGAATAAGTATTTTGTACAAAGGAGACAAACATCCTAGTAAGAGGATGGTGTCATAAAAAATGAAAAAAATTTATACAAAGAAAGATAGCTATATGTGATAATCCCATGGGGTTCCCATTCTGCTATAGCCTCCGTATCTCTGAATATCTTGTCTATTTGTTGCTTCGTCCGAAGATGATTGAATTGATCAGAAGTTCAGAGTTTGTCTATGAAGAGATTGAAGTCGTCCTTAAAGTGATCCAACGAGACATAGTCATACGCTTTAATTCCCTAACTTTTGCCTGGACCGCCCTTTCGGGTTTTCAGTCCACCGGGAAACCCTTTTTTGCCCAAGTCGCCATTTCGGGTTTTCAACTTGTCGAGTGTGCAGATTTTTTTAATTTTATCCCTAATTTTTGCCCGAACCTTTTGGTTCGCCGGGATGCCCTTGTTTTGCCTAGGTGTGTCAACCTAGCGGGTCTCTTATGCGTAGTATCTTTTGACTATGTTTGCGTTCGCAAGGTGTGGCAAATCGTCGTTGTCCATGGTGGTTAAGATCATTGCCCCACCGGAGAAGATGTTCTTGATTACAAATGGTCCCTTATAGGTAGGAGTCCATTTGCCCCTGGGATCACTTTGTGGCAAGATGATGCGCTTGATCACCAGATCTCCAACTTGATATACTTGGCGTATGACTTTCTTGTTAAAAGCCTTGATCATCTGTTTTTGATACATTTGACCATGGCAAACAGCAGTAAGTCTCTTTTTATCAATTAAGTTCAGTTGATCAAGCCGGGTCTGGATCCAATCGTCCTCACTCAAACCTGCATCCTTCATAATTCTCAAAGAGGGGATTTGAACCTCAATAGGCAAAACAGCCTCCATGCCATAAACCAAAGAATAGGGTGTTGCCCCAGTTGATGTGCGAGCCGTGGTACGGTACCCGTGGAGAGCAAACGGCAGCATCTCATGCCAGTCCTTGTAGGTGACTGTCATCTTTTGTATGATCTTTTTGATGTTTTTATTTGCAGCTTCAACGGCACCATTCATCTTTGGCCAATAGGGGGATGAATTGTGATGTTGAATCTTGAACTGCTCGCACAAGGCAGTGATCATAGTATTGTTAAGGTTTGTACCATTATCAGTGATGATCCTTTCTGGGATACCATACCGGCAGATAAGATTCTGCTTGATGAAGCGGGCAACAACATTCTTAGTAACAGATGCGGAGGAAGATGCTTCGAACCATTTTGTGAAATAATCAATGGCCACTAGAATGAAGCGGTGTCCATTGGAGGTTGTAGGCTTGATCTCCCCAATCATATCGATTCCCCACATAGCGAAGGGCCAAGGAGCTGTTAAGTCATTTAGAGGAACCGGAGGCACGTGCACCTTGTCTACATAGATTTGACACTTATGACAGGTCCGGGAGTGTTGATAGCATTCTGCTTCCATGGTATACCAATAATAGACTGCCCGTAGGATTTTCTTCGCCATCGTATTCCAACTAGAGTGAGTTCCAAAGGTACCGTCATGTAATTCATCCATGATCTTTTCAGCCTCAATCTTATCCACACAACGGAGCAGAATAGAATCATGATTGTGCTTGTACAAGATACCATTACTCAGGAAGAACTTAGCAGAGAATCTCCTTAAGAACTTCTTATCATTGATTGAAGCTCCTTCTGGATATTCCTGAACCTCGAGATACCTCTTGACTTCATGAAACCAAGGCTAGTCCACTACTTCTTCAATATTAATCTCGTGACAGTGTGTTGGTTCGTCCATCCGTTCAATGGTGATCTGGGGAGCTTCGTTATCCCAATTAAGTTTAAACATAGATGACATTGTGGCTAAGGCATCTGCCAGCTGATTTTCTTCTCGCGGGAAATGCTCGAAGGTAGTCTGCTCGAAATGTGGTAACAATGTCAAAACATGTTCTTTGTAAGGGATAAGATTTGGGTGCTTAGTGTCCCACTCTCCTTTGATTTAACTGATGACCAAAGCTGAATCTCCAAACACATCTAAAGATTTGATTCCCAAGTCTATGGCAGCCTTGAGACCAAAGATGCATGCTTCGTATTCTGCCATGTTGTTCGTACAGTTGAAGCACAGTCTGGAAGTAAAGGGAGTATGACACCCTTCCGGAGATATGAGTACAGCGCCGATACCGTTACCAAGTGCATTGGATGCCCCATCAAAGAACAGGGTCCATCGGGATCCTTGTTCAGGTCCGTCATATGGTCTGATCTCTTCACAGTTGTCTAATGTCATGATGTCTTCATCCGGGAATTCAAACTTCATGGATTGATAGTCTTCTACAGCTTGATGAGAAAGATGATCAGCTAGCACACTGCCTTTTATAGCTTTCTGGGTAGTGTATTGTATGGCATATTCTGTTAAGATCGTCTGCCCTCTAGCTATTCTTCCAGACAGAGCAGGCTTTTCGAAGATGTACTTTATCGGATCCATCTTAGATATCAACAAAGTGGTATGAGTCAACATATACTGTCTTAGCCGACGAGCAGCACATGCTAGAGCGCAGCAAGTTTTCTTGAGTAGTGAATATATGGTTTCACAGTCGGTAAACTTTTTGCTCAGGTAGTAAATAGCGTGCTCTTTTCGGCCAGGCTCGTCATGCTGCCCCAATACACACCCCATTGAGTTCTCTAAAACAGTCAGATACATGATTAGTGGTCTTCCCTCGACTGGTGGCACCAAAACAGGAGGCTCTTGTAAATACTCTTTAATCTTGTCAAAAGTAACCTGGAATTTGTTGTTCCATCTGACTACATGATCTTTCTTCAATAGTTTGAAGATTGGCTCACAAGTAGCTGTCAAGTGAGAAATGAACCTGGCAATATAGTTCAGGCGTCCCAAGAATCCTCTGACTTCCTTCTCAGAGCAAGGAGCAGGCATTTCTTGTATCTCTTTAACCTTGGCAGGATCAACCTTGATGCCTTTGTTGCTGACGACAAAACCCAAGGGTTTATCGGACCGGACTCCGAATGTACACTTGTTTGGATTCAATCTTAACTTGTACTCCTTCAACCTCACAAACAACTTTTGCAAGTGATCAAGGTGCTCCTCTTCAGTTTGTGATCGGGATATCATGTCATCTACGTAGACCTCTATCTCATGATGTATCATATCATGAAACAAAGCTACCATGGCGCGTTGATAGGTTTCCCCTGCATTCATCAGTCCGAATGGCATCACTTTGTAGCAGAACGTGCCCCACTGTGTGACAAATGTAGTTTTCTCCATGTCCTCAGGTGCCATTTTGATCTGGTTATAACCTGAGAATCCATCCATGAAGGAAAACACTTTGTGTTGGGCTGTATTATCAACCAGGATGTCGATGTGGGGAAGTGGAAAATCATCTTTAGGGCTAGCCCTGTTTAAATCTCTATAATCCACACACATTCGTACTTTACCGTCCTTTTTGGGCACGGGAACAATGTTGGCTACCCATTGAGGATAAGAAGTGACAGCCAGAAATACAGCATTGAACTGTTTTGTAACTTCCGCTTTGATCTTCTCTGACATGTCGGGTCTCATGCGGCGAACTTTTTATTTCACTGGTGGACAGTCTTCTCCTGTGGGTAGACGATGTACCACGATGTTTGTATCAAGTCCCAACATGTCTTCGTATGACCAAGCAAAGATCTCAACATAATCATGCAATAGCTGAATTAGACGCTCCTTGACACTTGGCTCTAGGTTGGCACCCACCTTGATTTCCTTTTTATCTTCCTCAGTACCCAAGTTGATTGTATCCAACAGTTCCTCATGAGGTTGAATATCTCTTTCCTCTTGTTGTAGTAGTCTGGCCAATTCCCCTGACACTTCACAATCTTCTTCACCTTCGTATTCAGCTTGATAGATTGGATCTTCAGAGTTACTGAAGGCTATAGCAGTATCGTTACCCATGGGATCCAGAATGGAGGGGTACCTGCATTTGTGAGTGTGGGTGTGTGTAAGGGTATAGCCATCTTTAAACAATAAAAATGTAAAAGAAAGACAATGAGCACAAAAGGTTTGTATGTGAAAAAGTGTCCATGATTCATTGAATGTCATATGAAGATGAAATAAAAACCCTTACAAATGGACCATTGTGCCTCGGGTAAGACACAAGGTTTTTAAAGTGCAAATTGTTTGTGAATATTACAAGTCCAACAGAAATGTAAAAGATAAATTACTGAGGGATGAAAGTTATTGGGACAAAGTCTCTAGCTTCCTAGTTGCGGAGTCCTCCGTTGATAGTAGGAAATATCCAATCTTCCAAGCTGCCATCTTCCTCAACATCTTCCACTGTGTTGACCTCTCGGTTACTAATCTTCAAAGGTGGCCCTCCAGCACGGGCACGGCGCACAGCCTTCTGAGCAGTTGAAGTATACCCCAAGCCAAACTTGTCTGATTTATACGGGATGTCTGGAAGCTGCCCCCAGATGGTGCATCCACCTTCTTCCACTACTGCCTTTGCGTCCTTTAGAGATGATATCCGAAGTGGAGGTCTTGTGATCTTAGGAATCGAGCATACCGCCTTGGTCGCCGCTACTTCTTGAGAGACTTCTTCAAAATGTTGGAAAGGGGTTTCAATGAACTCGCCATCCAACTTCACATATCAGAAGGAATTTAGATGACTAATCATGTGCTCCTCTTCTCCATGGACACTTATGATCTTTCCTTGGTCCGGGTACTTCAGCATCTGGTGTAGCATGGAAGTGACAGCACCGGCATTATGAATCCAGAGGCATCCTAACAGACAGGAATAAGAAGGACGAATGTCCATCACATAGAAGGTTGAGTTGAAGATCTGAGTTCCCACCTTTATTGGGATGTCCACCTCTCAGTGGACCATCCTCTTCGAACCATCAAATGCTCTCACCACTATGTTACTGGGTTTTAATGTTAGCCCTTCGCAATCCAATCTATCAAGGGCTTTCTTCGGCAAGAAGTTCAAAGATGAACCTGTGTCTATCAAGACATTGGCCAGAGTCGTTCCTCTACACTCTACAGAGACATGTAATGCCTCGTTGTGCTTTCTCCCACTGGGTGTCAAATCAGCATCGGATAAGCCTAGACCATTATCAGCTGTCAAACTGGCCACACAATCCTGGAATTGTTCAGCAGACGTCTCTTGTGGCACATGGGTTGTCTTCAAAAAATTTACCAGAGCTTTCGCATGTGCCTCAGAGCACAGCAGCAAGGCTAGCATGGAGATCTTGGAGGGAGTCTACCCCAACTTTTCAACCACATCATAGTCACTCTTCTTTATTATCCTTAGGATCTCTTCCATCTCCTTCTTAGATGTTTCGGGAATAGCTAGTGATTGAGCCTTCGTTCGGACAGGCTCTTCTTGAATGATTTTTTCTTGATTTTCAATAGTAGAAGTATTGGTAGGGATAACAACAAGGGTCGTGTCATCTTTGTCGGTAGGTACACTTGTAGCTAAGATCACTGGTACAAAGGTAATCTTCGGAATGGCCACGGGTCCAAAAACTGCCTTTGGAGGGGAAATCTTTGGAGAGAAGATTCTACCACTACGGGTAATCTTGCTAGTTCCGGCAATATTGCTAATGTCAGAATTGTCCTCTTTGGAGCTCTCTTCTTCGGTGGTCAACCCATCTTGTTTAATACCATGGTAGTAGATTTCTCCATCGTAATTCCATGGTACTGTTTTATCTGATTCGTACGGGACCGGCCCGGGCATTGAAATCTTAAGTGGAGTAGTCTTTGGAGTAGATGTAATCCTAACGGGTCTTTTAGGGACCCTGGAGGGATTGGCGGACATGGTTATAATTGAAATTTCTTTAAGTGGAACTGGTGAAATAGGAGCATTCTCAAACAGAATTTCTTGGTTGTCAATTATTCGTTGGATACTTGTCTTCAATAGAGGGCAATCAAATGATGAGGATAAGCAAATATGGCAGTCTTTGTCACAACCTGGGAATATACCAGCTTTCAACAAATTCAACTTGATGATCGGGAGTGGGGTCAAGAGTTCATCTACTGTAGCAACAAACAAATCTTCCTCAATAGCATTGGCGTTGTGACCATGTCTAGGCATGGGAGCGGAAATGACATTTGGTTTCTCTGGTGCCTCAAAACTAAATCTCTTTGCATCTATGAGGTCTTGAATCTTGTTTTTCAAAGCCCAACAGTTATTGGTGTCGTGGCCCGGACTCTCGGAATGGTATGCGCATCTGGCATTCGGGTGATAATGGGGGGATGTCATGTTGGGATTCTTTGGAGCTTCTTTTAAGATCTCCAGATTAGATTTCAGCAGATGTGGTAAAATTTGGGCTAGAGTCATATTAAGCCTGGTGAATTGCTGGACTGGCCTCTCCACCCTTGGTTGGTTACTCCTTGGTTGATCAGATGTAGATTATAGGATCATAACGGCTCCTACCATTGGTCGGCGCTCAGCTCTCCCTTGGTTTCTTTGTGGATACACAGCAGATACCTCCTTCTTCCCAGTGAAGGGTTTTTTCACAGCTGTAGAGGCAGACGAATCTTTCTGAATCTTCCCACTTCTTATACCAGCTTCCACGCTCTCGCCGGTTAAAATCAATTCAGTGAACCCTGCAGAGGAGCTCCCAATTAGATGATTGAAGAAAGGGCCCGATAGAGTTCCCAAGAACATGTCCACCAACTCCCTTTCAGATAGAGGGGGATGCACTCTTCCGGCTAGATCTCTCCACTTTTGCGCGTACTCTTTGAAACCCTCATTTGAAACCATAGCCATACTCCGAAGTTGAGTACGGGTAGGTGCCAAATCTGCATTATACTGGTATTGCTTATAGAAAGCTGCGGCAAGTTCTTCCCAGTTGTGGACGTCGGCCCTTTCCAATTGGTAAAACCAATCGAGTTACGTTCCTGATAAACTATCTTGGAAAAAGTGGACCCACAAGTCTTTGTCGGCAGAGTGCGGATGAATCTTCCTGACATACGATCGGAGGTGCATTTTAGGACAAGACACCCTATCATATTTCGCAAATAATGGCACTTTAAACTTTGGTGGGATCATAATTCCTGACACTAACCCCAATTCTTCAAAATCTAGACCCGGTACCCTCTGTATTTCCATGGCAGTTAAACGCTCTTCCAGGTGTCTATACTTATCATCAGCCGGAGGATACTGTTCCTCAGAGTAGTCTTCCTCTTCCTCCTCTTCTTCAGATTCTGATGGTACTGCTGTTTCTTTTCCTTTTCTTTCCCCTTCATCAGATGTTGCTGGAAATTCTAAGGTCCTTCTGGCTTGTCCCTGAAACCTTCTGCCCATGATTACCACACCAACTGGTTTCTTCTCTTTCTTCTTTTTCTCTTTCTCTTTCTCTTTTTCCAGCAGAGTCTTCAACTCCTCCTGCCCCTTGGCTAGGGTCATGAGTAACTGTTGAAATTGTGTGTTTTGAGCTTGAAGGTCTTTGACCGTCTGTTCGAGATCCATCTTACTGAAATAAATAGTAGAGAGATGAGGAAACTTGTTGCAAAGACCTGTTTATGTTCATGATGAATGATATGTATACATGCAATGCTTTCAAGGATTTTAAAAATTCAAATTTGTTTTAAACAAAAAGAAACATACGTTATATTAATAAGATAGAATTTGGGTACATCAATGCCCCTTGGTCAAAATAATACAAAATTCTAAGATAAAAATACATTGCGCATCCTCTTTGGTGCAATGTAGGTATTTAGAGTCTGCTCCTCATGAAGTAGCCGAGTGAGTTCCAAAACCTTCTTCTCTCTTGCGTAGAATTGGGATTCGAAAGTATCGCGCTCTCCTTTGAGCTGGATCCAATCCCTTTGTAGGTCTTCGAGTGATGTGGGCATGTCAGGATGTAGGATAGTGTATGGAACTTCTCCCTCCTTAACAGGCTCAATAATCACTGGGAGAATGGAAGGATAAGGCATCATAAGCCTTTGAGCGTGGGTTCGTACCCACTTGAGGTAAGGCTCAAGAGGGATGGAATTCTTGTGTCCCAAAGTCTTGCTATCTACCTTGTTTAGCATCCTCCAAGCTCGGATGAATCTCTGGCGAAGTCCTTGATCGTCGTTGTCGTAGTCGAAAACCAAGCCTTGAATCAGCATATCATGTGGGACATCACTTCAGGCATAACCAAACTGTCTTAGATCTAAGCACGGATTGTAGGTGATGCCTCCCCTAATGCCAAGTAGAGGGACGTTAGGGAATTCCCCACAACGGTCAACAATGATAACATTCTCTTTGGATCGAGAGCACCAATGAATATTTGAATGTTTAAGCGTCATTAACCTTTGTGACCACCTCAAACCTTGCTCGTTCTTTAAGACTGATTGGGGAAGATGAGAAATAAACCATCTTGCCAGGAGAGGAGTGCAACACATAAGAACACCTCTTTTCCTCATTGTACGAGTGTGAAAAGAGTGTAAGATATCCCCGAGCAATGTAGGCACCGGATTGCGTGACATGAAGATTTTGACAGCGCTCACATCTATGAGTTGGTCAGGATTGGGGAACAAGACCATCCCATAGATAAGAAGAGCCACAATCTCCTCAAAAGCTTGCAAGTCTAAAGAATTCCAACAGCTTTGGGCTTTCTCAAACAAAAACTTTGCCAAGAAGCCTTTGACACCACTTCTAGTTTCCCAATGAGTTGTGACATCAGATGAGTGCAAGTGCAGGGCTTGAGAAATCTCTTCTGGCTTTGGATCTCTTTCCGTACCGTTGAAGGGTAGTTGATTGAGAATAGGAATCCTCAGAAGTTGAGAGGATTCTTCTAAAGTGGGCACAAGTTGATAGTTAGGAAATGTGAAGCAATGATGCAAAGGGTCAAAGAATTGGAAGAGAACCTTCATCATATCCTCCTCTGTGTTGGAGGGGACCAAGTTGAGTAGACGACAATGTCTCTCGGTGAATGGAGAGTTCTCAGGGATCCTTGAAGCTAGCTCCTTGAGTTGTGGAGGAATTCTTACAAGGTTGATTTGGATAGTTTTTATGCGAAGTGAATCCATATCCTACAAAACAAGAACAAAGATGAATCTCCAAAATCCTTGAAATGGTTAGTGGATGCATATGATGTTCATGATGTCCATGATGTTATGTACAAGTATGCATATATAAGCAAATCAAACAATTTCTTAGTTTAGGCTTGCATGGGGTTTTATAGGTAAGTACCCTCTTGAAGTTTAGTTGGCTCAACCTGTCCTAAAAATAGTAACCGGGTTCTAAGGAGCTCAATATCACTGGATTGTTTCCTTGGTCATTGTTTCAGCTTAAGCCTCTTTAATGGCGACCAAAATATCCCAAGAAACCAAACCTCAATGAGTGTAGTATCGAGTATCTACCAACTTCAGACTGCACCAAAGTCGGTCATCTCACTACATCCTAAAAGGCCAAGTTGGTTAAGTAAAAGGTTCTAGAAGTTCATTAGTGCTTCATGACATCACTCAGCGGCCCCGTATTCTCTTTTATTAACTCAAAGGCTATCGGTACCCACAAATATGTTACACTAACATAGCTATTGCTTAGACCATATCGGTATACCCCGCACAGTTTCCACAACGTATTGCTATTTACCTACAATGTTTCCCAAATCCGGGTGGAGGATTCAAACCCAAACAAAGAACCATAATGTAAAGCAAACAATTCAAACAATGTAAGCAAATAAATGTGATCTAAAACCCTAAGGTAACCCCACTTTAAGAAATTCCCCAGCAGAGTCGCCAGTTCTGTGATGCGGTGGGAGAACTGACTTGAGGTTTTGCGTTTTATCGCAGATGTTGCAGTTAGCAAGAGTCACCACTGACTTTTCTTTTATCCAAGAGGAAAGGTGAAAAAGCACAGGAAAGACCTTTGAGATGTTTTCTTGAGTTCGGGGGGTAGATTATTAAAAGGGAAGGTGCTAGCACCATTTTCATCCATGGTTTTCCATGGGCTCTTAGTTACTTGCTTAGATCACTTGCTTTGGTTTGTTTGAAATGGTGTTTGATGTGGTTTTGAAAGTATTTTGTAAAAGAGGACATTCGTTTAGGCAATCTTTGTAATGATTCTCGTTCGTAAGAATGTATACAAATATAATTGTCTTTTGAAAATGTTTTCAATGTTTGTAAGATGTTTTTGAAATGTGTATGTGTTTGTTTTGAAAATATCAAGGATTTTGGTTGAAATGGAGCAAGTAACTAGAAGCTATCTACCTACTCAAATGTCTTTCTCATGCATTTTCTATTCCTTTGACATTGTTTTCTTACCATTGATTTGGTAATCAACCCTATCTTTGGATGTAAACGGGACGGGTGTGGGTCATCGTATAACCATGATTAGCAATGTTGCAGAGTATCTTAGCATTTTGAGGGACCAAGATCACTTTGTAAGGCAACTTTTAAATAGTGTCATCGAGGGGCTATGATCTTATATTTGTTTTGTTTTGCCAAGATACTTCGCATGCGTAACATGGCCATTTTATTTTAGGCAACCAAGTGGGGAAAACCCTGCGGGTGCTTGTGTGCAAGTGCATCATTTTCATGCTTTGATTTTGTCTTGTATTTAGGGTTATCTATTTGTTAATTTTCATATCTTGTCATACATACCCTAATTACTATACAGTATAAGGAAAATAGTAAATTGCAAAAAATGAAATTCTACGCTATTACAATATTTAGGGGATGGGGGTACAAATTTATGAATGGGGATTGCAAGTAAAAAATAAAGTCCTAAGTTACTATTACAACCATATTGAAATAATGTACAAGAAATGTAAAATGGACTTGTTTAGAAAATGTTTTTGTCTTTTTGTTTTAAGAAATAAAAATAAAGTGTAAAGGAAGTATTTTTGACGTTTTGTTGATTAATGGAATGGAGAGTGATAGCAAAATAATAAATAATAATAATAATAATAAAGGAATCAGTGTGTTGCTGATAAAAATGAAGTCAGAGGTTTTGACCCTGGAGTGCTACAAAACAGTAACCTGTTAGTGAAAATGTATAAGGTCAGAAGCTCTGAACCTACTGGGAACACAGTAACTTTCAGAAGTTCTGATACCACTGGTAACAAAACAAGTCTCAGAAGTTTTGATACCACTGGCAACAAAACCGACTTCAGAAGTTCTGAGACCACTGGCAGAACTTGATCTCTCTCTCCAAGCTACTCAGAACATCTGTAATTTGGTTATTTCTCCATAAAATAGAAGACATGCACAGAACAATTATAGCAGGTGTCATAGCGTTTCAGAAGATAAGAAATATTAGAACTATAAATCAGAGGCTAGCATGCATTAGCTAATCCTAACTCTGAGTTCTAGTCTCTCCAAGAAGTTCTGAACTGATTCATTCTCTACTTAAACAGGCAGGTGCATGAAATCTCAGAATATATACAACATCGGAAACATGATATCTACATTGTATTTTTGGGCATGTAAATCTTGTAATGCTTCAAGCAACGTGATAAGAGTCAGCCGAAGCTTACCTTGCAGCTGAAAAGATTCTATGGGACAGAGGTTGACCCTGAATTCTGGTGAGGTTCTGAGTAATTTCTTCACGTACTCAGCAGGATGGAGGTTCTCAACTTCTGGTACAGCAAAGAGGTGATGTTCTGATTTCTTTGAGCAGATGGATAGAGAATGTGAGGTAGTATGAATACAGAGGTTTAGGAAGTTTCCAATGTATAGATCAGAAACTGTGTGAATGGTTTTTTAGCCAAGAAATGTTTGAGAACAAATGGAGTTTTAAATGCAAGGAATCAAAAGTTAACAAGGTTTTATGTGGTGTGTTTACAGTTCTTGGAGCTCTTGGAATTTTGGCAGGTGTTCAAGGCTTTTCTTTCTCCAATTTTTCGACCTCTTTCAATGGCCAAAAGTGTTCTATTTATAGGAAAAGATTTTTGTAGTTTTTAAGAGATCAAGTAGCGCCAACATCATACGCTAGATGCTGACTTGTTCCTAAAGCAAGTTCAAAAAAGTGTGATAGTTGACAGTTTTTTAGCCTAGACTGGATTAGCAAGCAGGGATTAAGGAAAAGTAAACCCACAAGCAGGAAGTAACGCATGGACTCTCCCATACTTCTGTATAAAAGTTTGCTTTTAAGGATAACAAAGGTGTTTCTATGCCACACGTGGAGAGGTCCTTTGGACAAAGACTCAAAAGTGGTTGTGAGCATTAATGAGCATTAAATGATGATGAGATTTGTCAAAATAAAAAATCCTGTAATTTGAGATTTTGCATCATTGCTTAATTCTGGATCAGAAGTTCTATCAAGGACAAACATCCATCTTCTGGTCTTTGTACCTTGTTGCCTTAGCATGTTCTGAAGGATTTCCCAAGTCTTCCAGTAACTTTCTTTGATTTATCTTTGAAAACTCTGGATTAGAAGTTCTGCTTCAGCGTAGCATCTTCTAATCCTCTTACCTTCTGGCCCCAGCATGTTCTTAAGGAGCTTTCAGACTTTCTAGTAAGGTTACAGCACGCTTTGTAATCTTCTTTGCATTACCTTAGCAAATTCTGACTGAATTTACGTGGATGCTGAAAAGCCAAGTTCTTACTGAAGACTATATGTTGAACCATGTTTACAACTTCTGATTGCACCTGTCTGGAGGCTGGCTCAGAAGTTCTGAAGCGTCATTTTTCTTAAATACTTAGAAAATTTCAAGTATTTAGAAATTTGGCTTTTAAACCTTTTGATGACACAAATTTTATATTCCAACATGTTTTTGATGAAATGTGATTTCAGTGATTTGATTCTGATCCCAAAAGTCAAAGTTTGACCTTTTAATGTGAAAATGACTATTTTGCCCTTGCAGGTGACTTTCTTGAAAAATTTGTAATTCAAAGCTCGTGATTGGATGAAAGTAAACCTGAGGATCCAGAGTGATTTCTTGAGAAAATGAGAGGGCAAATTTTGGGGTACAACACACTCCAATGGATTTTTCACTCGAGTAAGTCTGATTGCACACTATCAACACAAGATCACCAATTATATCATCCAATTCTTGCTAGTTCCTTAAAAAGATTTGAAACACTCTGAGGTTTCTTGAAAAGATTTAAAACACTCCAAGAGATTTTTCACATGGACGATTCCTTCTCGCACGATCTTGCAATAAAACCCGCAATTTAACAAATGATTTTGGAGGAGAAATCCGATGGTTTTTCCTGGATGAAGACCCTTACAAATCTCAATCCAAACCAATTAGAAATTCACAATTCTTTATCTAGATGACACCCCGACGGAACATCATCATAATATAATGTTGGTGTATAGGCATAGATTGGAAGGTTGAAGAAGAAGAGGAAATGTAGGATAATTTTATGGTATCATCAAGTTCGGAATGATACATGAATGGGTATTTATAGTTTTGAAAAATTTAGGGCAAAAGGGACAAATTCGGAATAAAAGAAATTGAAATTTTGACCAAAACAGATTGTATGTGTCGACCTCAAATTTGAATGTGTCGACACATATGTTATAGAAAGAATGCATGTGTCGACCTGAAGGATTCTATGTGTCGACCTGAACAAGTCAGAAGCTACAAGCTTTAAAACGTGAGTAAATGTGTCGACCTGAAATATGGATGTGTCGACACATAAAATAAGAATTTCTGCAATTTCAGAAATCTTTTAGTATGTGTCTACTTGAATATTATATGTGTCGACCTGTGACTTACAAAATCTTACCAGCTTAAAAAATGAGTTACATGTGTCTGTAATATGGTGGGAGAACTGACTTGGTTGTTTTGCGTTTGATCGCAATTATTGCGGATAGCAAGAGTCGCCACCGACTTTTCTTTTATCCAAAAAAAGGAAAGGGTGAAAAGAACGGGAAAGACCTTTAGAGATGTTTTCTTGAGTTCGAGGGGTAGATTATGAAAAGAGAAGGTGTTAGCACCCTTTCCATCCATAGTTATCTATGGGCTCTTAGTTGCTTGCTAGATCAAAAATGCTTTGTTTTGAAATTGTGCTTTGAGGTGGGTGTAAGTTTGAAAATATTTTGCAAAATTTCTTTGTTACGGCTAACTTTGTAATGATTTTCGTCTCTATAAGAATTCATACAAAGTGTTGGTTTTGAAAATAGTTCAAAGAGATGTTTGTTTTTGAAGGTATTTTTGAAAGTGTAAGTGTGAAAATGGTTTTAGTTTACGAGCAAGAAACTACGAGCATCCTACCTACTCAAAAGGTATATGTTCTTTTCCTCCTCCTTTAGATGGTTCTATCTTATCATTGATTTGGTAAGAATCCCCATCGTTGGATGCGAATGGATGGGCGTGCGTCAATTGTATAGTCATAAAAGACAACCTATGAGACTGTTGTACCCCAATTTTTGCCCCTAAGATTCCTTCATCATACCATATTGTTTCAATCACCATAAAATCACATTAGGGATTTTG
Source organism: Vicia faba (assembly GCA_948472305.1). Classification (NCBI taxonomy): domain Eukaryota; kingdom Viridiplantae; phylum Streptophyta; class Magnoliopsida; order Fabales; family Fabaceae; genus Vicia; species Vicia faba. The sequence continues at coordinate 1,630,864,935 of OX451739.1, read as the reverse complement.
GTTCTTCTCCCTATATTTAGCTTTGCTCTTTGAGGAGTTACCAAGCACCTTATTTTGTTTACTTTTGTGATCATATATGTTGTACTTTGATTTTTCTCTCTAATTAACAAAATGTAATGTTGGTTTGTCTCACTTGTTGATAATGTAGGTAAAGGCAGTGAGGAATAGCAAGTTGTATCATTGGTTCATGAGTTTATTTCCATGCCCTAGTCAAAGCTTGAGAGATTCAAACCTCACCATTGAAGTTGTTTTGAAGTTGGTATGAAATTGGTTTTGGTAGCCATAGGTCCTCATTATCATCCTCAATAAATTCTATTCACAAAGGAATAATTTTGGCACAAAAAGTTTGTTCAAACTTGGCAAAGCTCCACCAAGCATTCTCTTGATCTAGAGGCTAGGTTTTGGACTTCAAAGGGGCATATCTTGCTCATCTTGTGGTATTTTTGAGTTGTTCCAAAAACATTCTTCTCTTGAATGAGTTACCAACAAATTACTTCAAAAGTTCCAAGGAGTTTTCATGTGGAAAGAACTTGGTGAAGAAGAAAGATTACAAGTCATCCAGATGAATCCCTAATTTTCCATATGTGATTTCAAATGGTCATAACTTGGTCAATTTTTATAACCTTGAGCCCATTCTTTTCCATGATGATCTTAAGGATGTGTACTTCATGCCTTCTTTTATGTGCCAAGTAAGAAAATGGATAGAAGTTGCCTTGAGAATGCAAAAGATTATAGGTCATTTCATGATTTTTGGCCAACTTCAACAAGTCATAACTTGCTCAATTTTTGGAGATTTGGAGTGGTTCAAATTGCAAAATGTCATTCAAGAGGTCTACTTCATTCCATATTTTTCGATCAAGAGCAAATTCTAAGTGCAAGGCCATGTTTCGATGCAAAAGATTATACGTCCTTTTTTAAGAAGAACTTGAAATATTTCTAAGTATGGAAAGTCAACTCTTTTTCTTCAACTTTGACTCCATGTAACTTTCAGCTCAAGCATCCATTTGATTCCATTCTTTTTCCATTTCAAAGCTTGTTACCTCATCTTTCTAAAGCATCAAGAATTTTGCCCTAAGACTCCCTGAGGTGGAAATGCCATTGGATTGAACTTGGTAACTTGGAACTGAAGTTTCTCCATAAGTCAGAATTTGAAATCCATGTTTTGGCCTTTAAACATCAAATTAGCATCCGTTTATGATCTAAACATGTTTAACCAAGTTGCCAAAGTGGATTAGAGCCTTGAAACGCAAGGATTTGATGAGTTTTGATGCAAATCAGATCACACTTTGCTCGTGTATCAGGTTCAAATGATTTCCCTCCAATTTGCATTATTCCACACGCTTAAGCATTCCATTTGATTCCCTATAAATAGAGGGCCATCCCCCATTCAATTTCCCAAGCTTGGATAGTCAGAATCACCCTGCCAGACTTGCTTCACAACTCAGAATTCAACTACTTCAAATTATATTCTCAAGCCTTTTTCAATCCATTTTTTCCATCAATTAACCTTCCTTGATCTTCCCTGAACCTAACCATATAATTACATTCAAGAATCGTGCCCTACATTGCTCCACAGAAGTCCAGTTTCAGAGCTATGCAACTCAACTTCAATAGGTAGATTCCTTCATTAATTCTTCAAAACTTTGGTATCATTGTGTTTCTCTCATTGCCCTGGTTCTAGTCGCAACACTTACTTTCATCAGGAAGCACGTTTTGACCATGAATTTTCAAATCCCCTTTCAAAACTTTCTTTCCAAATTACTTGAGTTACAGTTTATATAAATTTGTCGCGAAGGTTTGGTTGTCTTCGTCTTGAAGAGACGAAGCTAATGTCATAGGTCTGAGCTTCTAATTTTACAGTTGGAGAGACCTGTAATTCGAGAGGGCTGGAGGTTGAAGATGACCAACGTGTCATCTTCTAACCAATGAAAGCGTGACATTTGTTATTTTCAAATTCTGATTTATTTAATGATCCTGTACATTATTCAGTAAATACCATGATATGCACAGCACGTCAGATCCTTTGGATTTGATTACTAACGCATTTTGACTCTCATCCAATGGTCCACATCTTTTTCTTTTATTTTCTTTTTCTGATTTTTATATTTTAATTGTTTTAAATTTCAAAAAATCATAGAAAATTCATTTTAAGTCCAAAAAATCTGAAAAAATTATGAAAAATATTTTTGATTATTCTTTTTCTGATTTTTATTTTTTCACAATTTATTTTTGTGTTTTGGTATTTTTTATGAATTTTTCACTTATTTGATTTGTTTAAAATAATTAAAAATACTTTTACACATTTTTAAATTCTGAAAAAATTATGGGATGATCCAATGATATTGTGACAAATATTAGTGACCTTATTTTATTTTTGTTTCTGACTTTACTATTTTTTACTATTTTTGTTTGTTTTGCCCATTTATTTTAATTTTTAAAAATAGTTTCTGACTTTTAAAAATTCCCAAAAAATTTGTAAAATTACTTGGCCTGTTTTCTGATTTTTCTATGGTCTTATTTTTCATTTCTTGATTAATTTGAATATAATTGGCATTTTCCCCATTATTCCCTTTTTAAAACATTTTTTAAAAACCCTTTAATGTATATATTATTTTTATTATTATTTTGTGATTATTTTCTGGCTGTCTTGGGTTGATTTTTTGGTCATGGCTTTATTAACATCATCGGATCCATGGTGTTGAGTTTAACTCCACAAAAAATGGATGAATGATTTTAATAATAGTTTGATTAAATATTAATTCAAATGTGGTTTTTCTTTTTACCCTAATTCCTCTTCATCTCATCCCCTTCTTCTTGCACTAAATGTTGTTGGAGCATGATCTCTATATCATGTCTCAAAACAAATGGTGCATAGATTGCTATTGACCGGCATCAAAATAGGTGTGACTTCTATATAAGTCCACTTACGATTACTTAACATAGCGCTAAATTTTGTCCCGATTCAAATAAATGATCATTCGTGGCCCAAACTTATGATTGCAAGCCCAAGTATGTTAATTTGATCTCTTTGATCCAATAACCTTGAGATTCATTGTGTGGAGGCTTTGGTTCTACCAATCCTCTAATGGATCTACAACACCTTTGGTCAATGCATATCACTTAAACATTGTTGATCATTAAATGGTACTTGTAAGAATTCCAAATGGATGATATACTTGACAAAAAGCAAATGCAACTTGTTGTGTGGAGGCTTTGGTTTTACCAATCCTCTAATGAGTTCCAAATGCAAGTTTCAAGATGGTCATCCAACTAACCACTAATTATTGACTTGTTTTATTTTATGTTTTTATTCTTTTATGCTTTATGCACTATTTATTTTTTAGCATTTTACATTTCATGCCATTTTCCTCTTTGCTCATTTGAGCATTTATTTTCTTGCCATTTTTACTTTGCTCACTTGAGATTTTTTCTTTCTCAAAATACTTAATAACCAACGTAAACCCTAAAAAACTCTTAATGGCACTTGGACTATTTGGTTACTATCCTTGGCATGATGGAGCAGTGGACTTTTCTTGGACTTAGGATTAGAAACCTTGGCCTATCTTGGATACCCTGTAATCTTATCTAATTATTTTGTTTGGAGCTCTTGAGGTTTAATTCAAGACATTAGGTTGCTTGTTTGTTTTTATGTGCAGGTTTTTTTTGTGATTACACTCTTTGTTTGTAATCTGGAATTCACCCGCATATAGCTGTTACTCTGCCCAATTTTTGTGAAGACTTAATACACTTGAAGAGGTCTAGTATCTTTGCTTGCTTGGTATCAATCCAAAGAATGGGAATTCTATCTTGGCTCATAATGTCAAGTTTTGGCTTCTTGTTGGTTAGATGGTCCTTATCCTTAACTTTTACCTTATGCTTTAGGATAGCCTCTTCTTCTCCTCCCATCTTCTTTAATTTCAAAAATCTTCTCCCTCCTTTTGAAAACTCTTCTTGTTCTGAAACTTAAACCACTTTCATAATAAACTTGGACTTAAGTACATGTATTTTCAAAATATTTTCATAAATAAACTTCAATCAATTTAATAATACCTTGACATTTTTTGTGAGAAGACTAAAAGTCAATCAATCTCATTTCCAATCATTTTGCCACTTTGGCTTTTACCTTTAAAACCTTTCTCAAAAGGTTAGACTCTTTTCAATCCTTGTAGTGATGCAAACAACTATACTTCTACAAAATATAGTAAAGTGAGATATTTTCCACTTGGGTGTTGAGTGAGGCATTGTTGATTTTAAAATCCAAGTCATATCCTCCACTTTGAGATGATGCAAATTCTCCTTTCTCATGATTGTGGGTAGTAAGTATGTTTTCCACACGGATAATGACGATGATGTCTTATCTCTTAAAATCAACCAACACACTTGTGTTTGAAATTTTTAAAAGAGGAACTACGTGTACCCTGATCCCCTATTGCACGAAAGGTGGTACGTAGGCACTAAAGGTTCGCAACCGCGGCGGGTGCAAAAATCATAAAAAAAATATATTTCTTTTCTCACCTCCACCATCCATTTTATACACAACACTTTTTTTATAGCCAAAATATACATATTTTTTCAAAGATGTTCCTGCGGAGTACCGTAGATGTTTATGGTGCTAATACCTTCCCTTTGCATAACCAACCCTCTTACCTTGAATCTTTCCCCCTTTTTGGGTTATTCTCTCTTTTCCCATTCCTTTGGAAACAATAAAGCGCGATGGCAATTTTTATTTTGATTTGTACAAAGTCTAGTCAATCCAATGGCTTAGTCTTGAACATTTCTACCGCTACAGAGACATTTTAGCAATTTTCATTAGGGACTAGATCGTTTACCAAAGGCAACATCGAGGGACATCGAGAGACTATGATCTTTTTTATCAAGGGTCTTTGCTAAAACGCACATATTCGAGGGACATGACTATTTTCCGAGGCAACAAGTGATATTACCCTATAGGTGCATGTGTGTGAATAGTGTGTTTGATTTCATGCATTTTTTGTCTTTGAATTTAGGATTGTCTACTTGTTGATTTTTATCTTGCCATACGCACCCTAGTTACTAACAATTTATATGAAAGTGATAAATTGCAGAAAGTAAATTTACTACGCTATTACATCATTTAGGGATGGGGTGTACAAATTTATAAATGGGGATTTGCAAGAAATTAAATCCTAATTATCTATTACAACCATATTGAATTTGTACGAGAATTGAAAGGAATATAATATACAAGGCATGAATGAAAAGAAAAGAATTTTTTTGGATTTTGTTAAGGAAATTTAATTAAGTTAAAAAAATAAAAAATAGGAAAATATTTTTGGTCTTTTTCATTGTAAGAAGTTAAATAAAATAAACTAAATAACTTAAATATATTTTTGGTGTTTTTGTGTAGAAAACATTTTTTTGTTTTTAAAACAGTTTTTGTATAGAAAACAATTTTTGTGTTTTAAAATAGTTTTGGTGTAGAAAATACTTTTTTGTATTTAAAATAGTTTTTTGTGTAGAAAAACAGTTTTATGCTTGGGGAAAGGGCATGTTTGTTTGTTAGTAAAAAAATAACATAATAGATACAAAAGGTCTCGCTGGGGCTTGAACCCAGGACCTTCTACATGGCAAGGCTTTCAGCACGTGCTGTTTGTACCACTAGGGTGGTCTGTTTCATCGGTTGGTTATACAATTTGCACTAAATATAAAATGAATTCAGTTCTGAATGTTTGAAAATGGATTCATCTTATTCCTTCGAGCACAGGGATGCAGGACTCTAATGTTAAGCTTCGAAAATCTTCGTTCCTCAGCCAATCGAAAGATATAAAAACCTGCCTAAAATTTGAATAGAAATCTAACCATGTAACTTTCAAAAGTTATGGACCAAAGGTTAGCAATGAATTTTATTCAGCACAAACATCAAAACCTAACTGGTCAGAGTTAAAATTCTCATAACACAAGCAAAGAAAATCAAAACTAAGAGCATGGTCAGCTTCCTATGATATCTACATTTTTCCTTCACAAAACATATACGAATGATGTTTGAATAAAGAGTTCCAAGTTTAAGAAAACTTACCTCTTGAAGTGAAGCTTAAGGGATTTTGACAGAACCTCTAGGAACAATTTGACGATGGAATAAGCCTGCTTTGACCTCCTTGAAGCTATTTCAGTTTCTACTTTTCTTTGAAAGTCACTTGAATCGAAGATTGGTATGTGTTATTTAGGAGTGAATCAAAGCGCTCACTAACTTCCTTGAGTGGGTTTTTTGAAGGCTTTGGGAGTGTCTCAAAGGCTGGTATATGGAAGTTATGGGGTGAATCAAAGGATGATATATGGAGTGAATCGAAAGGTTGGCTAATGCATGAAGGGATTTGAGATTTTTGTGGGTAAGGTCAGGATGTACCATGTTTTATGCTTAACTTTATGTTTGTGTGTAGGTTCTGGGTTGTTGAGAGCTTGAGAGTGTTTGAATATTTTTTCAATACAACAAAAGTCTCCCCTTTAATTTGCAAATGGTCTCTCTATTTATAGAGAAAAGTTTAGAGATGTTGGAGTAACCAGATTTGTAAGATAACAAACCATGGTTTGGTTGAAAACAAAAGAATCAAGTTTTATGGATTTTCATAGTTCCCAAGTTCAAGTACAAGTGGGGGCCTGATGTTTTTTGGGTGCATGAGATTTAACTTATACTTTTGACACTGCTTGTGTTCAGATAAAATCAGGTTGGGTGCTCAAAAAACTGACTTTGTGATTAAAGTAATCTTTATGAAAAAAGGATACGTAGCTTTTTGCCATATCATCCAAAAATGGTATAATGCAGTGGATAAAGATTCAAATCTTTGTGTAATGTATCACAATTTTGTGTAAGCCTCTGATTATGTAAATATTTGGAAGAAACATAGCCTGACAAGTGATATTTGGAGGATAAGGCTATGAGATTTGATCAGTGTTCTTCAACCAAGCTTGCTCGAAGGGTTCAGAGTTGGATTTGAAGTATGTTGCTTCAAAGGAAATCAATTCCCCAGTTGAAGTTTATGGATTAAACTTGATCGAAGGAGGCCACATGCCCATTCGAAGCTTGTGAAACAAGCTTGCATCGAAGGAGGCCAAATTCCCAATCGAAGCCTTTGAACCAAGCTTGCTCGAAGGAGGCCAAATGTCCAATCAAAACTTGTGGATTAAACCTGCTAGAAGGAGGCCAAATGTACAATGAAGCCTTTGAACCAAAGCTTGCATCGAAGGAGGCTAAAATGCCCAATCGAAGCCTCTAAACCAGGGTTGCTCGAAGGAGACCCAAATGTCCAATCGAAGCTTGTGGATTAAACATGCTCGAAGGAGGCCAAATATCCAACGAAGCCTCTGAACCAAAGCTTGCATCGAAGGAGGCCAAAATGCCCAATCGAAGCCTCTGAACCAGGCTTGCTCTAAGGAGGCCCAAATTCCCAATCGAAGCCTCTGAACCAAGCTTGCTCGAACGAAGCCAGATGCCCAATCGAAGCTTATGAATCAAAGCAAATTTTCTCTTCTTCGATTTGATGCTTGAGAGCCCAATATGATCCATGGAAACTACATGGGGCATTAAAAGTCCAATTGTACTTGTGCAAATTCAAACTCTAGTTTTGAGTCATCGATGTTGAGGAAGTATCTTGAGCTGATCAAACCTTGTGCAGTCTTGACCCAATACAAATCTTGTAAGAAAATTCTTGAGAAATGAGAGGGAAAAATTTGGGGTACAAGAGTTTCCCTTGTTCAGTCTTCTTGAACCTGAAGAGTGAGATTGGCAGATCTGCCTTTCGTGACTTGAAGGTGAAAGATGATTGAACACTAAAGTGCCCAGAAATTTGCACTCGATGATGTGTTGAATTGGGAATGGGCTTATAGATGCCATTTGGAGAGAGTTGTCGGAGATGGGCTTATAGATGCCATCCAAAGGTGATTGTTGATAGAAATTAGACCAAGTCTAAGTTTGACTGTAACTGGGAGAAGTATCAGAATAAATCTTTTGGTCGATTTATACTGAAGCATGAGATGTCCTTTGCCTGTCTTTAACTGGAAGAAATAAATCTAACCAGAAGAGGTCTTTGATTTGCCTGTCTCTAACTGGAAGAAATAAATCTAACCAGAAAAGGTCTTTGTTCGCCTGTCTTTAACTGGAAGAACTAAATCTAACTAGAAGAGGTCATTGATTCGCCTATCTTTAACTGGAAGAAATAAATCTAACCAAAAGAGGTCTTTGTTCGCCTGTCTTTAATTGGAAGAACTAAATCTAACCAGAAGAGGTCTTTGACTCGCCTGTCTTTAACTGAAAGAAATAAATCTAACCAGAATAGGTCTTTGATTGATCGCCTGTTATTAACTAGAATAAGTGAATCCATCTAGAAGAGGACTTGATTGATCGCCTATTATTAACTGGAAGAAGTGAATCCATCCATAAGAGGACTTGATTGATCGCCTATTATTAACTAGAAGAAGTGAATCCATCCAGAAGAGGACTTGATTGATCGCCTATTATTAGCTGGAAGAAGTGAATCCATCTAGGAGAGGACTTGATTGATCGCCTATTATTAAATGGAAGAAGTGAATCCATCCAGAAGAGGACTTGATTGATCGCCTATTATTAACTGGAATAAGTGAATCCATCAAGAAGAGGACTTGATTGATCGCCTATTATTAAATGGAAGAAGTGAATCCATCCAGAAGAGGACTTGATTGATCGCCTATTATTAACTGGAATCCATCCAGAAGAGGAATTGATTGATCGCCTATTATTAACTAGAATCCATCCAGAAAAGGACTTGATTGATCGCCTATCATTAACTGGAATTTATCCAGAAGAGGACTTGATTGATCGCCTATTATTAACTGGAATCCATCCAGAAGAGGACTTGATTGATCGCCTATTATTAACTGGAATCCATCCAGAAGAGGACTTGATTGATCGCCTATTATTAATTAGAATCCATCCAGAAGAGAACTTGATTAATCGCCTATTATTAACTGGAAGAAGTGAATCTATCCAAAAGAGGACTTGATTGATCGCCTATTATTAACTGGAATCCATCCAGAAGAGGACTTGATTGATCGCCTATTATTAACTGGAATCCATCCAGAAGAGGACTTGATTGATCGCCTATTATTAACTGGAATCCATCCAGAAGAGGACTTGATTGATCGCCTATTATTAACTGGAATCCATCCAGAAGAGGACTTGATTGATTTTTCCTGCAAGGAAGAGGATTAGTTGCATGCAGAAGTACGCATGGCGTGATGATATTCTCAAAATAAATGAGATTATGTTTTATGTGTATGTTATATGATGTATGAATGCGAAATGTTATTGAAGTGTATCTTTTTCTAGGAAAATAAATCCTTGACAAATGCTGGTGAGCCTTAAGAAATGAAATCCCGGACTGATGTTAGGGATGAAGATTATGCTCCTTTTTAGACTTTGTTTTAGGATGTTTCCGTTGGGGATTCCTGTTTTGTTATTTAAGGAGAACTCCGTTGGGGAATGTTGACTTGTTTGAGAAGACTCTGTGGAGAGTGTTGATTTCTGCTTGGGAAAAGAGTTCAGGAGTTTTAGTTGTCGGTTGCTCTACTGGGGAGTTATCTATTGATTGGAGAGAATGGAAGTTAACAACTTGTTAGGGGTAAGGAAGTTAACTGTTATCTGGTCGGATTCCAGGCTTTGCAGCAACTCACTAGGATAGTGGCAAACTCTACTGAGGGAGAGGAGCTTTTGAACCGTTATCTGGTCGGGTCCAGGCTTTGCAGTAACTGTTGATGACTTCACTGGGGATTAGGGGTTGTGTTCCCTTAATTTGTGACGGTCTGAGAGGAAAACTCAAGCTGAGGAATTTGTAGTTTGTTGGGGAAATAAACCCTGTTGAAGAGAATATTTGACGAACTGCTGAAAATGTGTTTTCTTTTGGCAGAACTCTTTGAGGATTCTTCTTGAGACCAACTCAGTTGGGGAGAGGTTTTTCGGAGACTGAAAATCTGGCTGGGGATTGCATGGATCCAATTTTATGGGGATAATTTTGTGGAGATATCCTTATAGAGATTTCTCTGTAGGGACTTGACTAGGGATCACCCTATGAAAAGGAAATTGTGGGAATTTGTTGTTGTCCATAGCAGCGAGTGTTGTAGCACTCCCAAAAAATGTGTGCTTGGTCATATGTGACCCTTTTCTGGAATTCATGTTCAATGCCCCAAGTGATTTAGATGAAGACCTGCCCCTGGTTATTCAACACTTCTTAAGAGATTTCTTGGAATCTCGACTTGACTGCCACAGGTGAATTGGACAGTGACATGCCATGCCCCCTTTCTTATAGGAGATTTTTCATTGGAAGTGTCTTCCCATTTGAAGTGATTATGTTTCTTGAGAGAATTTTCGTTCATTGGATATTCGCCGTGCGAATTTCTCTATTGTCAAACAAATAGCCATATGCAAACAACGGTATTCAAACAATGCAAAGTTTATGTTTATCTTGAAGTTTTGAAAATGCATTTTTAGCAGATAAAAGAATTTTGTAAGAATATGAATTCAACTCAGGATTTACAGTAAGCCTTATAAGAGTCAGGATACCTTTTCTAACAGTATGCTTTCGAACTAACCCATGCTTCAATTAGGACTTTTAAAGGGTTATAGCGTGGCATGGTTCATGATTCAAGAAACAAATGATAAGGCTCAAAGTTTATTTGTACCCAACCCATTCTCCATGATGTTCTCCAGTCCTATACTCAGTTAATTGCGCGTTTTAAATCCCAATTGAGTTTGAAATGACGTTTTTGGTGATGGTTCGGATACTGGAAGTTTATTTGTGAAGGCAGTTATTTTGCAACATTTTTCTGTTGTCAAGGATTTATAGTGACCTCTTTTTGATTACTATCCCTAATTTTTGCTTGGCTGTTTTGAGATTACAGTCAGTGGGATGCCCCAATTTTTCTTAAATCTCCTTCGTAGGTTTTAACTTAGTGGCCTTTTCTCTTGAGAGATAATGAATACCTATTTTATGGGGAACCATCACCGTCTTTTGATTCAGAAGAATGTTTTTTGATGTCATTCGTTGTGTACAAAGTGAAAACTTGCGACCGAACACGCATTTGAATTAATTGAGAAACTACTCTGCCCCAGTTTTTGATTAAAGGTTTCAATTTGTGTGAAAAAGAAAACTCCTACTTATTTGGCTCAAAGGGGTTGTCTAGGGATTATCCTCCTTATAACTCCAGTGTTTAGGAATTGAAAGAATGTTTCTACATCGTCAGCAAGGTCTTTCCAAAAGCATATTGTATGAGATTATGATATTAGTTTCGTCATCCTCCCTCTAAAGGCTTACAACTTTTAAACAAGAGTTGAATATCGTAAAGGGGGTAAAAGCACATTTGAATATAGTGAAAACAAATGGATTAGTTCAAGACAAACATATGCAATGCATTAATGAGAATAATCAGAGTCTGACATAAGGACAAATGTTTAAGCGAACAAAGAAATTACAATTGAAATTCAAAATGAACTGGATGTTCTCAATGATTTTGCATGAGAGCAGCGATCACATTGGGGGTCTCAGAAGGACCAAATTGAATATCCTTGGTGTCAATCATGTTTTGAATCTTGTATTTCAGCACTTAACAATCGTTAGTATCATGCCCAGAACTTCCGGAATGATAGGCACATATTGCATCAGGATTGTAGTTAGGAGAAGAAGTTTTGGGGTTTGGATGAGATCCTATCAACGTGATCAGATTCATCCCCAACACGTGTTGTAATGCTTGAGATAGTGGCATGTTGATGTTGGTAAACTGTCTCTTGGGCTCATCTTGCCTTTGATGATTTCCTCGTTGATGTTGGCGAGGTCGTTGTTGAACTCGTGATGTAGCAGCAATTTGGAAAGGTCTACTCTCCACCAAGCCAACTTCTTGTCTCATCAGGGGCTGATTAACGACTTGATCCCTAATTCCAGTTATTTGCCCCATATGGTTGCATCCATCTTGATTAAGCTTATTGAAAAGGGCTCTCAGCTCTTCTTTTCCCCGAGCTAAGTTTTGGATAAGAGCCATCTGACCTACTATCTGTCCCATCATCTGGATTTTCATGGTTGCCATTTCAGTTTGCAACCGTTCCAACTGGTCATCTCTGTTGTCCTCGGGATTCTTCTTGGTCATGCTCCTAGTGAGGAGTGCTTTCACCTCTTATTTCCCCTTGGATAGATTCAGGAACACTTCTTGAAGCTGAGTATTTTAGGTTTGAAGATCCTTGATAGTCTATTCTAGAGTCATCTCTACTGAAATAAACAGTAAGCAGATGAGAAACCTGTGTGGGGAAAATCTGTCATGATATGATGTATGTTAATGCGTATGCAAATGCTTTCAAGGACTTAGAAGATTTAAATTTGTTTAGACAAAAAGAACAAACATCAATTGCATTAATAAGTTCAAATTGATTACAAACATGCCTCTTGGGCTTACAATGGAGGAAATAAACACAAAATAAACTCCTAAGACAAAAAGGTCGAGCGCATCCTTTTTGGCACAATATCGGTGTTCAAACTGCGCTCTTCATGAAGCTGTCTTGTAAGCTCAAAAACCTTCTTTTCACTTGCGCAGAACTGGGTTTCGAAGGTTTTTTTCTCTTCCTTTAGCTAAATCCAAGCTCTTTGTAAATCTTCAAGAGAAATAGCCATGCTAGGATAAAGGACAGTATACGGAACATATCCTTCGGTAATAGGCTCTATGATGATAGGTAGGATGGCTTCTTAAAGCATCATGAGGTTTTGGGCACAAGTTCGTACCCACTTGAGATAAGGCTCCAAAGGAATGGAGTTCTTATGCCCCAATGTCTTGCTATCAACCTTTTTAACCATGCCCCAAGCTTGTATGAATCTTTGACGATAACCTTGGACATCGCTCTCATAGTTAAATGTAATTCCTTGGACAAGTGTATCACGAGGGCCATCCCTCCTAGCATACCCAAACTGTCGCAAAGCCAAACAAGGATTGTAAGTGATACCTACCCTAATGCCAATTATAGGGACATTAGGGAATTCCCCACAACGATTAATAATAGTAATGTCCTCCATAGATCGAGCACACCAATAAATATCAGAATGTGTGAGTGACATCAATCTACTAGACCATCTTAAGCCTTGCTCATTCTTCACAACAGATCAGGGTAGGTGAGAAATAAACCACCTAGCCAAAAGAGGAGTGCCACACATAAGAAGTCCTCTTCTCTTCATGGTGCGGGTGTAAAGAGAATGCAAGATATCCCCAAGTAAAGTGGGCACCAAATTACGAGATATAAAGATTTTGACTGCGTTCACATCTATAAGTTGGTCCAGATTAGGAAACAGAACCATCCCATAGATGAGAAAATCCAATACTTCTTCAAAGGCTTGTAGGTCCAGATCATCCCAAAAATCTTGAGCCTTCTCCAATAAAAACTTGGCTAGGAAACCTTTGACACCACTTCTCGTATCCCAATTGGCTACAACATTGGATCGTTGCAAATGTAGAGCTCGAGCAATCCCCTCATGTCTTGGGTCTCTTTCAATACCTTTGAAGGGTAGTTGATCAAGGATAGGGATTCCCAAGAGTTGAGAAAATTCTTCCATGGTGGGCACGAGTTGGTAATCAGGAAAAGTAAAGCAATGGTGCAAAGGGTCGAAGAATTGGAATAACACTTTCACCATATCCTCTTCAAAGCTTGTTGTAACCAAGTTGACGAGATGGTCGTATTTCTTGGTAAAAGGAGAATCATTGGGAACCCTTGATGCAAATTCCTTGAGTTGAGGAGGCACTCTTACGAGGTTGACTCGGATAGTATTTCTGCGAGTGTAAGCCATGTCCTACAAAACAGAACAAAATTAAATCTCTAGGTCCTTAAAATGGTTAGTGCAAAATGTCATGGTATGATGTCATGATGTTATGTACAAGTATACAAAGCAAACAAGTCGTTATGTACAAATAATCATATACATACAAAGCAAACAAGTCCTTAGGTTTAGGCTTGCATGAGGTTTGTAGGTAAGTACCATCTTGAAGTTTAGTTGGGTTAACCTGTCCTAGAAAGTAATCGGGTTCTAGGGGATCTCAATATCATTGATCTTTCTTCATTGAGCATTGTCTCAGCATAATTAATCTTTTCTTGTGGCCGAGATATTCCAAAAGTCCGATCTCAATGAGTGTAGCATCGAGTATCAACCAATCTTCATCTTTACACCAAAGTCAGCTATCTCACTAATTCCTAATGGCCAAGTTGTTCAATTAAGGTTCTAAGGTCAGTTAGTGCTTCATGGCACCACTCAACGGCCCCGTATTCTCCTCGATTCAACACAAGGGATACTGGTACCAACAAATGTGTCACACTAACATAGCCAATGCTTCAACCATAAGGATCCATAAATGTAAAGCAAGCAAGTCAAACAATGAAAGCAAGTAAATGTGATCTAGCTCTAAGGTAACCCCACTTTTAAGTTAGTTTCCCCAGCAGAGTCACCAGTTCTGTAATACGGTGGGAAAACTGACTTGGTTGTTTTGCATTTGATCATAATTGTTGCGGGTAGCAAGAGTCTCTATCGACTTTTATTTTGTCCAATAAAGGAAAGAGTGAAAAGAACAGGAAAGACCTTTAGAGATGTTTTCTTGAGTTCGGGGAGTAGATTATGAAAAGGAAAGGTATTATCACCATTTTCATCCATAATTATCTATGGGCTCTTAGTTGCTTGCTAGATAAAAAATACTTTGTTTTGAAAGTGTGCTTTGAGGTGGGTGTAAGTTTTAAAATATTTTTCAAAATTCCTTTGTCGCGGCTAACTTTATAATGATTCTCGTCTCTATAAGAATGCATACAAAGTGATGGTTTTGAAAATAGTTCAAAGAGATGTTTGTTTTTGAAGATGTTTTTGAAAGTGTAAGTGTGAAAATGGTTTTAGTTTGCGAGCAAGCAACTATGAGCATCCTACCTACTCAAAAGGTCTATGTTCTTTTCCTCCTCCTTTAGATGTTTCTATCTTACCATTGATTTGGTAAGAATCCCCATCGTTGAATGTGAAGGGACATGTGTGGGTCAATTGTGTAGTCATAAAAGGAAACCTATGAGATGTTTTAGCAATTTTCGTTAGGGACTAGATCGTTTACCGAAGGCAACATCGAGGGACATCGAGGACTACGATCTTTTTTATCAAGGGTCTTTGCTAAAACGCCCATATTCGAGGGATATGACTATTTTCCGAGGCAACAAGTGAGATTACCCTAGAGGTGCATGTGTGTGAATAATGTGTTTGATTGCATGCATTTTTGTCTTTAAATTTAGGGTTGTCTACTTGTTGATTTTTATCTTGCCATACACACCCTAGTTACTAACAATTTATATGAAAACGATAAATTGCAAAAAGTAAATTTACTATGCTATTACATCATTTGGGGATGGGGTGTACAAATTTACAAATGGATATTTTCAAGAAATTAAATCCTAATTATCTATTACAATCATATTGAATTTGTACAAGAATTGAAAGTAATATAATATACAAAGCATGAATGAAAAGAAAAGAAATTTTGTTTGGATTTTGTTAAGGAAACTTAATTAAGTTAAAGAAAAGAAAATAAATAGGAAAATGTTTTTTGTCTTTTTCATTGTAAGAAGTTAAATAAAATAAACTAAATAACTTAAAGATATTTTTGGTGTTTTTGTGTAGAAAACAGTTTTTTTGTTTTTAAAACAGTTTTTATGTAGAAAACTGTTTTTATGTTTTAAAACAGTTTTGGTATAGAAAATAGTTTTTTGTATTTAAAATAATTTTTTGTGTAGAAAAACAGTTTTATGCTTGGGGAAAGGGCTTGTTTGTTTGTTAGGAAAAAAATAACATAATAGATATAAAAGGTCTCGTTGGGGCTTGAACCCAGGACCTTCTACATGGCAAGGCTTTCAGCGAGCGCTGTTTGTACCACTGGGTGGTCTGTTTCTTTCGTTGGTTATACAGTTTGTACTAAATATAAAATGAATTCAATTCTAAATGTTTGAACATAACTTCATCTTATTCCTTTGAGCATAGGGATGCATGACTCTAACGTTAAGCTTCGAAAAGCTTCATTCCTCAACCAATCGAAAGATGTAAAAACCTGCCTAAAATTTGAATACAAATCTAACCATGTAACTTTTGAGAGTTATGGACCAAAGGTTAGAAATGAATTTTATTCAACACAAACATCAAAACCTAACTAGTCAGAGTTGAAATTCTCAGAACACAAGCAAAAAAAATCAAAACTAAGAGCATGGTCGGCTTCCTATGATATCTATATTTTCCTTCATAAAATATATACAAATGATGTTTTAATAAAGAGTTCCAAGTTTAAGAAAACTTACCTCTTGAAGTGAAGCTTAAGGGATTTTGACATAACCTCCAGGAACAGTTTGATGATGGAATAAGTTTGCTTCGACCTCCCTAAAGCTATTTCAGTTGCTACTTTGCTTTGAAAGTCACTTGAATCGAAGGTTGTTATACGGTATTTAGGAGTGAATCGAAGGGATCACTAACTTCCTTAAGTGGGTTTTTTAAAGGCTTTATGAGTGTCTCAAAGGCTGGTATATGGAAGTTAGGGGGGTGAATCAAAAGGCTGATATATGGAGTGAATCGAAAGTTTGGCTAATGCATGAAGGGATTTGAGATTTTTATGGGTAAGGTCAGGATGTACCAAGTTTTATGCTTAAATTTATGTTTGTGTGCAGGTTCTGGGTTATTGAGAGCTTGAGAGTGTTTGAAGATTTTTTCAATACAACAAAAGTCTCCCCTTTGATTTGCAAATGGTCTCTCTATTTATAGAGAAAAGGTTAGAGATGTTGGAGTAACCAGATTTGTAAGATAATAAACCATGGTTTGATTGAAAACGAAATAATCAAGTTTTATGGATTTTCATAGTTCCCAAGTGTTGTACCCCAAAATTTGCCCTCCCATATTCTTCAAGAAATTGCAAGTCAAGCTTCAAAATTCCCCAAGTGTTGCACAGTTCAAGGGTCTCCTAAGCAGTCAAAATTAGGGTTTGTGTTCTGATCAAGAAAATGAAGTTTCCAAAAGTCCAATCAAGTCCCACATGCCTACAAATATGGTCAAGCATCCTCATACAAAGTTTCAAGACTTTCAGCATAAAATTGCACAGTCAAAAACCCTAATTGCACTACAGTCAATTGTAGGGGCAAAATGGTCATTTGACAGTCAAAAGTTCAAATTTTTGGTCAACATCTCATTTTGAATCCACAAACATCATTTTATCAATGCTTGATCATGATTCTCAAAGCTTGGCTCAAAAATCATCAAGATGCAAAAGTTTCCTTATTTGGACAGCTGAAAAAGTCAACTGTAAATTGACCAGGGCATAACTTTCACATGGATTATCATAAAAATTCCATCCAAAGCTCATTTTGAATAGAAAGACATTTCCTACAACTCATATTCATACTTCAAGTCCAAGAAATGCTCTCATAAAAAGTTATCAATTTCAACATTATAGGTCATTTTTAAAAGTCAACAAAAAGGGACTTTAAGTCAAAGGCCATAACTTGAGATTGGTAAATCAAAATGACATGGGACCAAAGGCATTGGTTAGAGGACTCAAAGACCTTTCCAAAATGTCCAAGAACATGAGCAAAGCTTAAACATTGAGCAAGTTATGCCTTGTGGAAGTTGGGAAATTTTTGGATATTTTGAAAAGTCAACATTGGTTCAAATGACCTAAAATTGCTAATGGGCCCATTTTTCTTCCACATTTCATTATCCCAAGCATGCACACAACCATTTGGCCCAAAGGGAAGTTTTTCTCCATTTTTATTTATTTATTTGAATTTTTTATTATTAATAATTCATTTAATCAAATAAAATACATGGAAAATATAAAACCAATGAAATAAAATTTTTTTGTGCATGAAATATATTCAATAATTCGTGCATGATCAGATATGGAAGGAATTGGATTGATTGGATATGATTGAGAGCAAAAGCACATGAAAAAAGATTGAAAAAGATCTTTGAAAATCAAATTTCAAAAACCATGAATGCAAATGATTTGGTTTGTTTTTCTTGACCTAATTCACTCATACTTATACAAGGAATCAAAACCTAATGAAAAGAACCATTGAGCTGCGCAGAAAAGCATACACAAAACTTGAAATTTTCTTTGAAAACTCATATTCTGAAAACAGGTTTGCAGGTCGTTTCAAGCCACGAGACTCATCCCATTGCATTCCTGGGACATCAAACAACGTGCTTGGATCAAAAACATCAATCCTAACGCCTTGAAACGGTATACAGAAGTCCAGTTTTTTTCACTTTTTCTCATAATCGCGTTTTACATTCTATGCACATTCATGGCATTTTGTTTATATATTCATGATCAGTGAAGTGTTTGCAAGCTAACCATATGCTTTGATTGGATTATTACATGCTATATACGATTTCACCATTATCAAATTTTAGGGTTTACAGGACCTTAGATTAGGGTTTTTCAAATAAGGAAAAATTGGCCTCCAAGACTTGGACCATTGAATCCAGCATGCTCAGACGATCACAAGGCTACCCTCGCGCCTAATTTATGGAGCCCCTGGGGCTAGTCGCTATTTTCTGATATGTTGCCTAAGGGAACGGTGTAAAAACCGTTGCCTATGTTTGTTATGTTTCAGGAACGAGGAAGAAGAAGATGCGTGGCCAGCAATGATTGGTCCTTTTAAAATTGGCGCGCGCTTTTCTGATTTAGGCCACTAGCGTTTGTTTTGTTTTATAATAATTGTCATTCATATAATATACAAAGTAACCAAGTGGATCAGCTGGCAAGGCGTAGTGGTGGTAACGTTCATGACCTGGGTTCGAGCCCCAGGTCTTCATTATTTCCATATTATTTTTCAACTAATTATCCTATGCAGTTTCAACACCATGAGCGTACCATGTAGTCCACCATCAAGCTTGCCACGTCCATCTCAAGATCAATCAGAAGGCTAGAATCTGGAGAACACCATATGCATAAGTCAACGAAGCTACACGTGGTCAATAAAGTCAACAAGGCCAGGACCTTAATGGGCCAGAATTACCACAATTTCACCTCCTATTTGGGGTCTGAACCCCCTTGGTTTGCAATTCTTTCTACTTTCTTTATTCTTTTTATTTTTCTATTTTTCTTTTTAATTATTGTTTGTTTAATTAATTTAATGTTTTCATAAAATACATAAAACATAAAAAATCAGAAAAAGAGAAAAATATAATAAATATTTTATTTTAGTATTTTCATAAATAAATGGTATTAATTCATTTAGTTATTAAATTAGGGTTTAATTTAATATTTTCATAATAAAAATCTAAAAAACATAGAATTAGGGTTTAATTAATTTTCATTTTTTTCTTTTATAATAATTAAATATTAGATATATTTTTATAATTAAATTTGCATGTAAATTAATTAGGGTTAATATTAGGTTTTAATCTTCTTTTCTTAATAAATTAAAAACAACTAAAATTAGGTTTAATTGCACTTTATGTCCTTTTTTATTTAAATCATAAATACCTAAAAATACAAAAAACAATTTCCTTTTCTTTTTTAATTAATTAATTCCATGTAATTTAATTTTGCAAAAGGGTCCAACGCCCTCGTTTAATTCTTATTAAATCGCATATTTATTTTATTCCGTTTAAATATTTATGTATCTCTCCCGAAGCCGTGTAATTAACTTCTCGCGCTTTATTTTCTTTTACTTTCTTTATTTTTCTGTCAAATCGGGTCCTGGTTTAACTTTGGCGATATGGACCCGCGCCTTTTGTAATAGCTTAGAATTTTTACCTTCTCGCAATTTTTAATTGTTAATCAAGGCATGAAAGAATGTATGGACAAAAATAAAAACAAGCGCTAGATCACCAATAACATGACAAAAAGACAAAAATAAATGAAAATGACACACGAATCGCACACACCACCCCTAGGGTACGCCTCACTGTTGCCTTGCCTCGAAAGGTGATCGTCGAGTAGAGGACGTCTTAGTAAGTCCTCATGATCCGGGAACCTGGCATGAGGGTAGCTTCTAAGGTGTCTTCCCATTGCTCCGGTGATCACCATGTCCCTACAAACTCGAATTGACCCGAACACCTCCAACGGTGGTGTTACCTACCTCTCAATGGTGGGATGGCACTACTTTAAGGACATCTACACAGACGAATTCCTTAGGGTAGGTAGACGACTCTAGATGCTTGCTCTAAATTCAAAACAAAAATTCAAAAATACTTTTCATACCGACACCTTTTCAAAAAGCTTTCGAAAGCAAATTTTCAAACACTCTTGAGGATCGATACAAGAGCCGAACTGGAATTTTCAAAGAAACTTTTTAAAACCCACAGTTGAAAAGCAAACAAACCATTTTGAAAACACAATGAGCAAGTATCTAAGAGCCCATGGATAACCATGGATAGAAAGGGTGCTAACACTTTCCCTTTCTATAATCTACCTCCCGAACCGAGAGCAATCTCTATAAGGAATTTTTCTGTGCTTTTGTCCTTTCCATTTGGAGAAAATAAAAGACGGTGGCGACTCTTGCTTCCGCGACATTTCGCGAACCAGCGTTAAACAGTCAGTTCCAGATCCACCGATCACAGAACTGGCGACTCTGCTGGGGACTTAACTTAAAGTGAGGTGTACCTTAGGGTTAGTTCATAACTGTGTTTTCAATTGCTTTCCTTGTTTGCTTTAAATTGTGGGACTGTCTTGGGAGTTCTATAGATCTTAACCCGGATCTGGGGGATACCTTCTTAGAAAGTAGCAACAAGACTGTGAGGGAACTGTGTGGGGTATACCGACATGGTTGAAACAGTCTGCTACGTTGATGTGGCACTTTGGTGTGTACCGGTAACCCTTGAGTTCAGTCAAGGAGAGTACGGGGCCTCCGCGTGGTGTCATGAAGCATCAACAGACCTTAGGAACCTTAATTGAACTATCTTGGCCTCTTTAGGGTAGTGAGATAACTGACTTTGGTGCAGTCCGAGGTTGGTTGATACTCGATACTACACTCAATTGAGGGTTGCTTTCCTGGAATATTTCGGTCGCCAGTTCAGTGGCTAAATCGAAACGATGAACAATGAAAGCAATCTCGTGATATTGGGACCCTTAGAACCCGGTTACTTTGATTAGGACAGGTTGAACCCACCAACTTCAAGAGGGTACTACCCAGACCCCATGCTGACCTTAAACTTTAAGGGCTTCTCTTGTGTGACTTGTGTGCCTTCGTACTTGAATATTTGCATGCTTGTTATCTAACACAGGAACTACTTGCAGGGTTTGCTTATAGTCCTTAATTGGGACTCATAGCAGGGTTTGCTAAGTTTTTGCAGGTTTTGTCCATAGTCCTTAATTAGGACTCACGGCAGGTTTACTGAGTTTGATTGCAGGTTTCGTTTATAGTCCTTAACTAGGACTCATAACAGGGTTTACTGAATTTCCTACAGGTTTTTGTTTTAGTCCTTAACCAGGACTCATAACAAGGTTTACCAAGTTTCTTGCAGGGTTTGTTTTAGTCCTTAACCAGGACTCATAACAGGGTTTACTGAGTTTGCTTGCAGGTTTTGTTTATAGTCCTTAATTGGGACTCATAACAGGGTTACCTACATTACCCCATGCATACCATAACATCATACCATTGCATACATCCTAACCCATTTCAAGGATCTCAAAGGCTTGTGATGCAGGTCATGATGAATCAAACATCTAGCAAGGGGCAAAGAGGATTTATTTTCCTCTAGCCAAGGTTGTCAGAGGCTATGACCCACTTGATATGGTGAGCTTTGACACTTGAAGAAAAGTTCCCCGAGCCAAGGTCGTCAGGGGCTATGACCCACTGGATATGGTGAGCCTTTGACCCTTGAAGAAGGACTCTCAACAAATATGAAGTTCCTTCAATCAAGTTACCGGTTTCAAATTCTAACAATATTTTCTTGTTTACCCTGCGAGGTCCTTGAAAACATTGCATGCATATCATACATATCATTGCATGACAGGTACCCTTGTTGCAGGTCACTTACCTTTCCCGCTGTTTATTTCAGCAATGGCTTCCCAACAAGACAACCAGGACTTTCGTGCTCAAGAGACCCGGTTCGGGAAAATCCTCCTGAATCTATCCAAGGGGCAGGAAGAGCTAAGGACACTTCTCATGGAGACCTTTGTCAGGAACAGTGCTGAGGATGAAAGGCTGAAACACCTACAAGCCGAGGTGGATGCATTGAAGGTCCAGATGTTGGGGCAGGTGACTGCCATTCAAGGGTTAGCTCAAAGACAAGATGAGCTCTGGTTTCTCGTCAACCAACTACTTCAGGGTAACCAACTGGGGCAAAAGTCTAAGGGTAAAAAGCCAGTCATCGTTCGACCACCTTCGAGACAAAGAGGCAAGGAGAGAGCTCCCCAAATGGCTCCAGTGTCACAAATTCAGCCTCGCAACCAACAAAAGAGCGAGAGAAGGCAGTTCACTCGGCTCAGTACGACCTTATCCCAGATATTGCCACAGTTGCTGGAGACCAAGATGGTGACTCTAAAAGAAGTTCTGAAGAACCAAAATACAACGTCACCGAAGTATAACCCCAACGCCCGTTGCGCTTATCACTCTGACAGCCCGGGGCATACTACAGATGATTGTTGGAGCTTGAAAAATAAGATCCAAGACCTGATTGATGAGGGAGAACTGGAGTTCACACAAGATGGCCAGGCAGAATTTTTCTACCATCCCTCCAAGATTCACCATGTGAAGTGACAAGCCTTGAGATGAAAAGACTTTTGTTCATTCGAATGTTCAAGTTGTAATTTTCTTTTGTTCAAACATTTGTTCATTGTTAAACATTGTTGTTTCATTAATGCATCGCATATGTCTGTTCTGAAACAATATATTCGTATTCACTAAATACAAATTATTTTCATATTTTTTCTGATGTCAACTCTTGATCTAAAATTCTAAAGCCTCTTGAGGGAGGATGACGAAAACGATACCATAATCTACAGTATGCTTTTGAACAGACCCCGCTGATGAGGTACAGGCATTGTTTCAATTCCTAAACACTGGAGTAATAAGGATGATAATCCCTCGTCAACCCCTCTGAGCCAAAGAAGTAGGAGTTTTTCTTTTCGAAATTTAAAACCCTTAATCATAACCTGGGGCAGGGTAGTCTCTCAGTTGATCCAAGTGCATAACGAATGGCATCAAAGAAGTTCTTACAAAACGAAGAAAGACAGTGATGGTTCCGAATAATCAATAAAGAAAGGCAGTCATTACCAAAATCAAAAAGCCCATTAAGTCAAAACCCATGAAGGAGACTTACAAAACTGGGGCATCCCGCTGACTGTAATTCCAAAAAAGGAAACAGTTCAGGCAAAAAGAAAGGGATCACAAAAAAAATCAGACAAGAAAGAGGTCTTACAAACCCTCAACAAAAAAGGAATGACTGCCTATTCAAAATAAATCATCAATATCCGAACCATCACCAGAAAATCAGAGCAAAGACTCAAACAAGGCCTAACGTATGATCAACTGAGTTTAGGGTTGGAGAACATCACGAAGAGCGGGTGGGTACAAATAAAATTTGAGCCTTTATCCTTTGTTTCTTAAACCATGAACCAAGCCACGTTATAACCCTTAAAAGTCCTAGCTGGAGCATGGGTTAGTTCGAAAGCATACTGTTACGAAAGGTATCCTGACTCCTTAAGGCTTACGGTAAATACGGAGTTGACATCACGTTTTATAAACATTCACTTGTTTTATGAAAAAGAATGCATTTTCAAAATCTTCAAGACAGACATAGGCTTTGCATTTTTAACATAACTTTGTTTGCATATGACTTTTTGTTTGAACAGCAGGAAAATTCGCACGATGAATACCTAGTGAACAAAAGCACTTCCAATCAAGGGGCATGGCATGACTATTGCCTATCATCTGGGACAGTTAAGTCAAGATTCGGAGAATCTCTCAAAAGGCCAACCAGCCTGGGGCAAATCTCCGCCTGAGTCACTTGGGGCATTCCAGCAATAAATCTTGCCTGATCAGACATCTTCTGGTAGTATGGCAACACTACACTACTAACAGGGGCACCTCCCTACATTCTAAGAGCATGGACATAGTCGAAAAAATACTACGCAAAATCAAAGACCCGCTAGGTTGACACACCTAGGTAAAAATAAGGGCTTCCCGGCGAACCAAAAGGGTTCGGGCAAAATGAAGGGATGAAATGAAAAATCCGTACACCCGGCAAGTCGAAAACCTGAAAAGGAGGCTTGGGCAAAAATGGGTATCCCGGTGGACTGAAAACCCGAAAGGGCGGTCCAGGCAAAAGTTAGGGATTAAAGCGTACGACTATGTCCTGTCATCCTGTCACCTGCCTACCAAAAGAAGGTTTGTCTATCAACAACTATCAGCACCTCACAGGTCTTCCTCTCCCACCACTGAAACAGGGGCAATAAAGAGTTGTCTAAGCAATCTAATTGTTCTGTCCTCCAAGGTACCAAGGTAGGTTCAGCTAAAGAACATAACCAGATATCCTAATTCCCCAGAGAATGAGCCAGCCAGTCAGAGCACTCTCAGTCCAAGCAGAGTTATCAAATCTCAAGGAAGTTGAGTATCCTCCAGTAGATCTCAATACTTCCCCAGCAGCATACATACTCATAACAAGCATCCCCGGCAGTCTTGGTCTAAAGATTGTTCCCCGGCGGTATATCAACATTCAAAGGAATCACTTCCCCGCAGTCAAAACTTCCCCAGGAAAGTCCAATCCATTTCCCCAGGAAAGTTGGAATTCATCCCCCCAAGCGGTAAGCTTATCCCCAGTAGATTCTGGAAGCTTATCCCTCGCAGAGCACGAATGCGTCGTCCAGCTTTATTCAAAGAGTTATTTCCTTAACAGGATATAACTGAGTTATCCTCAGCCAAAAGCCACAGAAAGGTCGTCGTCAACATAGTTCTTTCTTATCCTCAGCGAAGCCTATTAACACTTCCGATACAGCAAAGATAGCCCCAGCAAGCTATTATCAACACTCAGCAAAGTATCTCTCTCCCCACAGAGTATCGCTCCCCAGCATGGTCGCTAGAGTACTTTTCTCCCCGCAGAGTAATCCATTCGCCAAGTTTATTCCCCAACGGAGTTATCTTCTCCTATCGGTATTCTTGCAATCATCATCCCCAGCGGAAGCGAAATCTATTCTTCAACATCAGCCCAGGATATGACTTCCCGGCACCCGTCAAGGATTTACTTTCCTAGACGAAAAACACATTCATAAAACATCACATACATCATTATAGCATGCATAGACGCATCATATCATACAAATCTCATTTATGTTGAGAACATCATTGCTTGATCCATATCATGCATTGCATATGACTGACCTTCACCTTTCAGGAAAGATTCAGCTAAATTCTCCATCATATTTCAAGACCTAGACCGGTTCAGTTAATCGACTCCAAAGATTTCTTATCCAGTCCAAGGCCTTCTCTAGTCCAGCTAAATCGACTCCCAACAGATTTTCCTGATAAAGACTCAGTAGAAGTTATCCAAGGTTTTTCTCAGACGTCCGCTTTTGAGATTATAATTTCCTATGGTTCTCTCCCCGACGGTGCGTGAGATGATAATTCCAGTCCAGGTTTTTCTCAAACGTCCACTTTTGAGATTATAATTTCCTATGGTTCTCTCCCCGACGGTGCGTGAGATGATAATTCCATTCCAGGTTTTTCTCAAACGTCCGCTTTTGAGATTATAATTTCCTATGGTTCTCTCCCCGACGGTGCGTGAGATGATAATTCCATTCCAGGTTTTTCTCAAACGTCCGCTTTTGAGATTATAATTTCCTATGGTTCTCTCCCCGACGGTGCGTGAGATGATAATTCCATTCCAGGTTTTTCTCAAACGTCCGCTTTTGAGATTATAATTTCCTATGGTTCTCTCCCCGACGGTGCGTGAGATGATAATTCCATCCCAGGTTTTTCTCAAACGTCCGCTTTTGAGATTATAATTTCCTATGGTTCTCTCCCCGACGGTGCGTGAGATGATAATTCCAGCCCGGGTTTTTCTCAAACGTCCGCTTTTGAGATTATAATTTCCTATGGTTCTCTCCCCGACGGTGCGTGATATGATAATTCCAGCCCAGGTTTTTCTCAAACGTCCGCTTTTGAGATTATAATTTCTTATGGTTCTCTCCTCAACGGTGCGTGAGATGATAATTCCAGCCCAGGTTTTTCTCAAACGTCCGCTTTTGAGATTATAATTTCATATGGTTCTCTCCCCGACGGTGCGTGAGATGATAATTCCAGCTCAGGTTTTTCTCAAACGTCCGCTTTTGAGATTATAATTTCCTATGGTTCTCTCCCCGACGGTGCGTGAGATGATAATTCCATTCCAGGTTTTTCTCAGACGTCCGCTTTTGAGATTATAACTTCCTATGGTTCTCTCCCCGACGGTGCGTGAGATGATAATTCCATTCCAGGTTCTTCTCAAACGTCCGCTTTTGAGATTATAATTGCCTATTGGTTCTCTTCCCGATCCCGCGAAGATGGTAATTCCCACCAAGATTTTCTCAACGAGCGTTGTTGAAGTTAAAGTCACCCAAGGTTCTCTCACCGTTCATGCTGAGGTAGTAACCATCCCTGGTTCATTCATCATCTTTTGAAGCTCCAGATCCAGCTCCTGTAACCAGTCAGGACATATCTATACCAAGCATCTGAAAACCAGCTCCTGCAACATGTCAGGTACTCATTTTTTTTCTTTTGCAGGTATGCAGGTTCTCGCTAAGGAATCTCTTATGCGATCAACATCCAGATGGCATCTATAAGCCCATCATCCTATCCATCAATCTCCAAATGGCATCTATAAGCCCATTTCCATCACACTGCTACTATGCGAGCGCAAATTTCTGGGCACTCTAGTATTCAATCATCTTCTACCCTCGGATTACGAAAGGCACGTCAACCAATCTACATCCTCAGGTCTAAGAAGATTGAACAGGGGCAATTGTTGTACCCCAAAATTTTCCCTCCCATATTCTTCAA
Source organism: Vicia faba (assembly GCA_948472305.1). Classification (NCBI taxonomy): domain Eukaryota; kingdom Viridiplantae; phylum Streptophyta; class Magnoliopsida; order Fabales; family Fabaceae; genus Vicia; species Vicia faba. The sequence continues at coordinate 1,630,837,913 of OX451739.1, read as the reverse complement.
GAAATTGCAAGTCAAGCTTCAAAATTCCCCAAGGGTTGCACAGTTCAAGGGTCTCCTAAGCAGTCAAAATTAGGGTTTGTGTTCTGATCAAGAAAATGAAGTTTCCAAAAGTCCAATCAAGTCCCACATGCCTACAAATATGGTCAAGCATCCTCATACAAAGTTTCAAGACTTTCAGCACAAAATTGCACAGTCAAAAACCCTAATTGCACTACAGTCAATTGTAGGGGCAAAATGGTCATTTGACAGTCAAAAGTTCAAATTTTTGGTCAACATCTCATTTTGAAGCCACAAACATCATTTGATCAATGCTTGATCATGATTCTCAAAGCTTGGCTCAAAAATCATCAAGATGCAAAAGTTTCCTTATTTGGACAGCTGAAAAAGTCAACTGTAAATTGACCAGGGCATAACTTTCACATGGATTATCATAAAAATTCCATAAAAATCTCATTTTGAATAGAAAGACATTTCCTACAACTCATATTCATACTTCAAGTCCAAGAAATGCTCTCATAAAAAGTTATCAATTTCAACATTATAGGTCATTTTCAAAAGTCAACAAAAAGGGACTTTAAGTCAAAGGCCATAACTTGAGATTGGTAAATCAAAATGACATGGGACCAAAGGCATTGGTTAGAGGACTCAAAGACCTTTCCAAAATGTCCAAGAACATGAGCAAATCTTAAAAATTGAGCAAGTTATGCCTTGTGGAAGTTGGGAAATTTTTGGATATTTTGAAAAGTCAACATTGGTTCAAATGACCTAAAATTGCTAATGGGCCCATTTTTCTTCCACATTTCATTATCCCAAGCATGCACACGACCATTTGGCCCAAAGGGAAGTTTTTATCCATTTTTATTTATTTATTTGAATTTTTTATTATTAATAATTCATTTAATCAAATAAAATACATGGAAAATATAAAACCAATGAAATAAAATCTTTTTGTGCATGAAATATATTCAATAATTCGTGCATGATCAGATATGGAAGGAATTGGATTGATTGGATATGATTGAGAGAAAAAGCACATGAAAAAAGATTGAAAAAGATCTTTGAAAATCAAATTTCAAAAACCATGAATGCAAATGATTTGGTTTGTTTTTCTTGACCTAATTCACTCATACTTATACAAGGAATCAAAACCTAATGAAAAGAACCATTGAGCTGCGCAGAAAAGCATACACAAAACTTGAAATTTTCTTTGAAAACTCATATTCTGAAAACAGGTTTGCAGGTCGTTTCAAGCCACGAGACTCATCCCATTGCATTCCTGGGACATCAAACAACGTGCTTGGATCAAAAACATCAATCCTAACGCCTTGAAACGGTATACAGAAGTCCAGTTTTTTTCACTTTTTCTCATAATCGCGTTTTACATTCTATGCACATTCATGGCATTTTGTTTATATATTCATGATCAGTGAAGTGTTTGCAAGCTAACCATATGCTTTGATTGGATTATTACATGCTATATACGATTTCACCATTATCAAATTTTAGGGTTTACAGGACCTTAGATTAGGGTTTTTCAAATAAGGAAAAATTGGCCTCCAAGACTTGGACCATTGAATCCAGCATGCTCAGACAATCACAAGGCTACCCTCGCGCCTAATTTATGGAGCCCCTGGGGCTAGTCGCTATTTTCTGATATGTTGCCTAAGGGAACGGTGTAAAAACCGTTGCCTATGTTTGTTATGTTTCAGGAACGAGGAAGAAGAAGATACGTGGCCAGCAATGATTGGTCCTTTTAAAATTGGCGCGCGCTTTTCTGATTTAGGCCACTAGCGTTTGTTTTGTTTTATAATAATTGTCATTCATATAATATACAAAGTAACCAAGTGGATCAGCTGGCAAGGCGTAGTGGTGGTAACGTTCATGACCTGGGTTCGAGCCCCAGGTCTTCATTATTTCCATATTATTTTTCAACTAATTATCCTATGCAGTTTCAACACCATGAGCGTACCATGTAGTCCACCATCAAGCTTGCCACGTCCATCTCAAGATCAATCAGAAGGCTAGAATCTGGAGAACACCATAGGCATAAGTCAACGAAGCTACACGTGGTCAATAAAGTCAACAAGGCCAGGACCTTAATGGGCCAGAATTACCACAATTTCACCTCCTATTTGGGGTCTGAACCCCCTTGGTTTGCAATTCTTTCTACTTTCTTTATTCTTTTTATTTTTCTATTTTTCTTTTTAATTATTGTTTGTTTAATTAATTTAATGTTTTCATAAAATACATAAAACATAAAAAATCAGAAAAAGAGAAAAATATAATAAATATTTTATTTTAGTATTTTCATAAATAAATGGTATTAATTCATTTAGTTATTAAATTAGGGTTTAATTTAATATTTTCATAATAAAAATCTAAAAAACATAGAATTAGGGTTTAATTAATTTTCATTTTTTTCTTTTATAATAATTAAATATTAGATATATTTTTATAATTAAATTTGCATGTAAATTAATTAGGGTTAATATTAGGTTTTAATCTTCTTTTCTTAATAAATTAAAAACAACTAAAATTAGGTTTAATTGCACTTTATGTCCTTTTTTATTTAAATCATAAATACCTAAAAATACAAAAAACAATTTCCTTTTCTTTTTTAATTAATTAATTCCATGTAATTTAATTTTGCAAAAGGGTCCAACGCCCTCGTTTAATTCTTATTAAATCGCATATTTATTTTATTCCGTTTAAATATTTATGTATCTCTCCCGAAGCCGTGTAATTAACTTCTCGCACTTTATTTTCTTTTACTTTCTTTATTTTTCTGTCAAATCGGGTCCTGGTTTAACTTTGGCGATGTGGACCCGCGCCTTTTGTAATAGCTTAGAATTTTTACCTTCTCGCAATTTTTAATTGTTAATCAAGGCATGAAAGAATGTATGGACAAAAATAAAAACAAGCGCTAGATCACCAATAACATGACAAAAAGACAAAAATAAATGAAAATGACACACGAATCGCACACACCACCCCTAGGGTATGCCTCACTGTTGCCTTGCCTCGAAAGGTGATCGTCGAGTAGAGGACGTCTTAGTAAGTCCTCATGATCCGGGAACCTGGCATGAGGGTAGCTTCTAAGGTGTCTTCTCATTGCTCCGGTGATCACCATGTCCCTACAAACTCGAATTGACCCGAACACCTCCAACGGTGGTGTTACCTACCTCTCAATGGTGGGATGGCACTACTTTAAGGACATCTATACAGACGAATTCCTTAGGGTAGGTAGACGACTCTAGATGCTTGCTCTAAATTCAAAACAAAAATTCAAAAATACTTTTCATACCGACACCTTTTCAAAAAGCTTTCGAAAGCAAATTTTCAAACACTCTTGAGGACCGATACAAGAGCCGAACTGGAATTTTCAAAGAAACTTTTTAAAACCCACAGTTGAAAAGCAAACAAACCATTTTGAAAACACAATGAGCAAGTATCTAAGAGCCCATGGATAACCATGGATAGAAAGGGTGCTAACACCTTCCCTTTCTATAATCTACCTCCCGAACCGAGAGCAATCTCTATAAGGAATTTTTCTGTGCTTTTGTCCTTTCCATTTGGAGAAAATAAAAGACGGTGGCGACTCTTGCTTCCGCGACATTTCGCGAACCAGCGTTAAACAGTCAGTTCCAGATCCACCGATCACACCAAGTTCAAGTACAAGTCGGGGCCTGATGTTTTTTTGGTGCAGGAGATTTGACTTATGCTTTTGACACTGCGTGTTTTCAGATAAAATCAGGTTGGGAGCTCAAAAAACTGACTTTATGATTAAAGTAATCTTTATGAAAAAAGGATACGTAGCTTTTTGCCATTTCATCCAAAAATGGTATAATCCAGTGGATAAAGCTTCGAATCTTTGTGTAATGTATCACAAATTTGTGTAAGCCTCTAATTATGTAAAGATTTGGAAGCAATATAGCCTAACAAGTGAGATTTGGAGGATAAGGCTATGAGATTTGATCAATGTTCTTCAACCAAGCTTGATAGAAGGGTTCAGAGTTGGATTCAAAGTATGTTGCTTCGAAGGAAATCAATGCCTCAGTCGAAGTTTGTGGATTAAACTTGATTGAAGGAGGCCACATGCCCATTCGAAGCTTGTGAACCAAGCTTGCATCGAAGGAGGCCAAATGCCCAATCGAAGCCTCTGAACCAAGCTTTCTCGAAGGAGGCCAAATGTCCAATCGAAGCTTCTGGATTAAACCTGCTCGAAGGAGGCCAAATGTCCAACGAAGCCTCTGAACCAAAGCTTGCATCGAAGGAGGCCCAAATGCCCAATCGAAGCCTCTGAACCAGGCTTGCTCAAAGGAAGCCCAAATTCCCAATCGAAGCTTGTGGATTAAACCTGCTCGAAGGAGGCCAAATATCCAACGAAGCCTCTGAACCAAAGCTTGCATCAAAGGAGACCCAAATGCCCAATCGAAGCCTCTGAACCAGGCTTGCTCTAAGGAGGCCCAAATGCCTAATCGAAGCCTCTGAACCAAGCTTGCTCGAAGGAAGCCAGATGCCCAGTCGAAGATTATGAATCAAAGCAAATCCGCTCTTATTCGATTTGATGCTTGAGAGTCCAATGTGATCCATGGAAACCACATGGGGCATTAAAAGTCCAATTGTACTTGTGCAAATTCAAACTCTAGTTTTGAGTCATTAGTGTTAAGGAAGTATCTTGATTTGATCAAACATTGTGAAGTCTTGATCCAATAGAAATCTTGTGAGAAAATTCTTGAGAAATGATAGGGCAAATTTTGGGGTACAACAGTGTCGAAAATCGAATGTATCGACACATGCAATGTAAAAACATGCAGAAACTGTTTTTCAATGTGTTGGGTCAATTTCAAAGTATTTTTTAATGATTCCTAAGACCTATAATACAGATGAGTGCCACAAGACATAAAGATATCATCCATTTTATCGACGTGTCATCTTTCCCGATTTTGGCATCATACAAAACACCTTGTATTAAAGTTGTACTCAATGTAATAACACACCACCTCGCACTGGTTTTAACAATATCTTTCGCACCTCTTTTGAGACATGATAATATGATTTCTCTGGTTTCATCATGTACTCGTCAAATATACTTCACATATAAATTTGAGTCATTCACAAATGATTCTCACTTGCCAAAGGTATGTGCTTTACAGACTCGATTTGTTACACAAATTCCCCCCTCAATAACATCCTCATTGAGATAATTTTGAATAAGGATCTAAAACAAGTGGTATTGATTCAAATATCTAGATTGATGCCACTCTTTTTAGAGTTAGACACACTTTGCATGAAGTAAAGATTACATGACAAACCTAGACACATCTACTAAAAGAAATCTACTTAGAGACATATTAATGCACATATTTTCTCTTTTGGAATTGACTTACACCCTGTTGGCTCCCAAATTCGACATTTACTGTATTTAGTCTTTTGGACCAAACAACTGGAATGAACCAAACCAAGAGGTATGATTCGACACATGAGATAACTTATGAAAAAAGATCTAAGTTATGATAGGATTGTTCGACCAAGGGCTCATTCGACTGAAGCAGACTTATGTTGCTCGACTGGGAGAAAGTGTTCACGCTTTGGCACATGGAACGAGGACTATTTGAATTTTGAATTATTGGAGGGAAAGGCAGTTTTCATCAATGTCTGAGAAGAGGCAACATGGCCAAAAGCTATGGGTCGAGAGACATGCAGAAGATACTTGTCTTCATCCTAGCGCAGAATGTCCCCTCGACGGTTACCTATTTTTAGTATAAATTAAGAAGCTTGTGTAATTTTCAAGTGTGTTCAACCTATTGTACTAAATCTCTCAAATATTATCCAAGTAACTACTGCGTGAGAAAGGATAAAGCTGAGCAATGTACGTTGGAAACACCTTTTTTCCTTAATGAAAGCCTTTTTATATTACTTTACCATTGTTGTACCCCAAAATTTGCCCTCCCATATTCTCCAATAAACTGCCAAGCCAAGCTACAAAATTCCCCAAGAGTTGCACAATGCAAAGGCCTCCATACAGTCAAAACTAGGGTTTGTGTGTTGATCAAGAAAAGGAAGGGTTCAAAGGTCCAATCAAGTCTCATATGCTTACAAAGATGGTCAAGCATCCTCATATCAAGTTTCAAGGCATTCAGCTCAAGATTGCACAGTCAAAACCCTAAATTGCACTACAGTCAACTGTAGGGGCAAAATGGTCATTTGACAGTCAAAAGTTCAAATTTTTGGTCAACATATCATTTTGAAGCCACAAACATCATTTGATCAATGCTTGATCATGATTCTCAAAATTTGGCTCAGGAAATCATCAAGATGCAAAAGTTGCTATATTTGGACAGTTGAAAAAGTCAACTGAAATTGACCAGGGCATAACTTTCACATGGATTATCAGAAAAATTCCATCCAAAGCTCATTTTGAAGAGAAAGACATTTCCTACAACTCATCTTCATACTTCAAGTCCAAGAAATGCTCTCACAAAAAGTTATCAATTTCAACATTATAGGTCATTTTCAAAAGTCAACAAAAAGGGACTTTAAGTCAAAGACCATAACTTGAGATTGGTAAATCAAAATGACATGGGACCAAAGGCATTGGTTAGAGGACTCAAAGACCTTTCCAAAATGTCCAAGAATATGTGAAAATCTTAAAAATTGAGCAAGTTATGCCTTGTAGAAGTTGGGAAACTTTTGTGAAATGGCAAAAGTCAACTATCCTTGAAAATCCAATTTTTGACAAAAGGGCCCCATTTTTTCCACTTGGTTCATCCTTGTCATGCCACACACGTGTCCCATGGTTAATTTCAAGACCAAATGTTGATTTTTTTTATTTTATTTAATTTTTGATGATTTAATTCATTTTAATTCTTTGAAAATTCAAATAAAATCTAAAAACCAATGGAATAGTGTCATGTGAACTTGGACAATTTCTATGTATCATGAACCAACTCAAGAAATCAGGCTAGGGTTCATTTGCACACTAGGTCTAGGTTTTGGCTAAAAAGGAGGAAAAATGGTTAAGAGTGAAAACCCTAAGACCAATTCTCTCACAAGCATGAATTAAGGCCAAAGAGTAAGCCAATTCCATTCCATGATCATCACTGAGTCAAACCCTAGGCCTAAGAGATCATAAGATGCGCCCAAACAAGCTTTGGCAATTTTGAAAATTTTTCCATAAAAGCTTAAAACTGAAATCGAAGTGGGGGGATTTTTCAAGGCTTGATTCATATACCAATAGCTTCCTGAGGCACTCCTGAACAAATCCCAACCCCTAACTTCAATCAAAACGCGAAGAAGCAGTCACAACAACTCAAACTGTACAGAAAATATTTTGAAATCGTGTTTTCAATTCTAAGCATGATCATTGCATTTTAATTACATATTTATGTTCCTTACAAAGTTTCCAAGCTAACCCTTATATTCAATTTGATTTTTGCATCACGTATGGGATTTCACCATGACCAAAAGCTAGGGTTACAGTTTTCTTGAATTGGGGCTTTGGCATAAGAGTAAAATCAAGCCTCAAGACCACTACCATTGCAATCAGCGTGCTCCAACGAACAAGAAGCATGCCTCGCGAACAATTTATGTCCAACAAGATCCTAATCGCTATTTTCTAACATGCCTTCTATAGCAACGGGTTAAAACCGTTGCTTATTGCTTTTGTGTTTCAGAAAAAAAAAGAAGAACGAGGATGATGATGTGGTGGCATGCAGGGATTGGGAGGTTTAAAAATTCGCGCGCGTTCCAAGAGTTGTGCCACTTTTCTTTTATATTATTTATATTATATTATATGTTAATTGAAACACAACTGGCTCAGTGGATAAGGAAGCGTGCATGTGACTCTCATGACCTGGGTTCAAGTCCCAGGTCTGGCAAAATTCATATTATTTTTCAAAACAAAATTCCATGCTTTGCTAATGTCCAGGTACACCATGCACACTCAAAAATCAACCTCCACGCGTCCATTAGAAGCAATCCAAGGGCCATGACCAAAGGTGTATCATGGACTCCAGTCAACATGCCATACCTGATCAAAAAAGTCAATGGACTTCAAGCAAATGGGCCAGGCTTTTCAAATCTGCACCTCACAATTCAGGGGCTACACCCCACCTGGTTTGGCAAATTTATTTAGTTTTCTTATATTCTTCATTTTATTTTAATTATTTGTTTTATTTAATTTTTAATCAAAATGTAAAAACATCATAAAATCAAAAAATGCCAAAAATATAATTTTTATTTTAATTATTTTCTAAATAAATACTTGTAATTACTTAGTTTAATTAGGGTATAATTTTAATCTTTTTTAATAAAAATCCAAACATAGAATTTAGGTTTAATAACTTTTATTTTCTTTTTTTAATCTTCCTTTTTTTCAGAATAATAATATTATTTATTTATTTTCATAAATTAAAAATTGTACATAAATTAATTTAGAGTTAAATTAGGTTAAAAGTCAATATTTTCATAATAAATTTAAAAAAACATTAGAACTAGGGTTTAGCATTAAAATTTTAATTAATTTTCCTTTTTTCTTTTAAATCTAAAAAACCCAAAAATACCATTTTTCATTTAATTTTAATTTTAATCATTTTAATTCCTTTAAAGGGTTCAACGCCCTCGCATTTGAGTATTTTCTTTTTCGCACGTTTCATTTATTGCTTTTTGTGAATAATTCTGTATATGCCCCAAAGCCATGTAATTTAAAATTCTCGCACTTTTATTTATTCGCTTTATTTATTTTCAGTCAAATCGGGTTCGGTTTTTTTTGGCGATGTGGACCCGCGCCAGTTGTAATAGTTTAGATTTATTTTTCGCAACTTTATAACTGTTAAACAATAACATGAAAGAATGAATGCCCAAAAATAAAATCGAATCGTTAGATCACCAATGCATGACAAGACAAACAATAAACTGAAAATGGCACACAATTCGCACACACCACCCCTAGGGTACGCCTCACTGTTGCCTTTCGAAAGGTGATCGTCGAGTAGAGGACGTCTTAGTAAGTCCTCATGATCCGGGAACCTGGCATGAGGGTAGCTTCTAAGGTGTCTTCCCATTGCTCCGGTGATCACCATGTCCCTAAAACTCGAATTGACCCGAACACCTCCAACGGTGGTGCTACCTACCTCTCAATGGTGGGATAGCACTACTTTCAAGGACTTTTACACAGACGAATTCCTTAGGGTAGGTAGGTTCTCAAGGATACTTGCTCTAATTTCAAACAAATCAAAATACTTTTCACACCAACACATTTTCAAAAGCTTTCAAAGCAAATCTTTCAAACACTCTGACGTACGAGTCAAACTGAAATTTTTCAAAGAAACTTTTTAAACCCACATTGAAAAGCAAACAAACATTTTGAAAACACATTGAGCAAGTACCTAAGAGCCCATGGATAACCATGGATAGAAAGGGTGCTAACACCTTCCCTTTCTATAACCTACCTCCCGAACCGAGAGCAATCTCTTTAAAGGAATTTTTCTGTGCTTTTGTCCTTTCCATTTGGAGAAAATAAAAGACGGTGGCGACTCTTGCTTCCGCGACATTTCGCGAACCAGCTTTAAAACAGTCAGTTCCAGATCCACCGATCACAGAACTGGCGACTCTGCTGGGGAGTAAAACTTAAAGTGGGGTGTACCTTAGGATTAAGATCACTGTGTTTTCAATTGCTTTCTTTGCTTGCTTTATTATTGTGGGTTGCTTGGGAGTTCTATAGATCCTAACCCGGATCTGGGGATACCTTCTTAGAAAGTAGCAACAAGGCTGTGAGGGAACTGTGCGGGGTATACCGACATGGTTGAAACAGTCTGCTACGTTGATGTGGCACTTTGGTGTGTACCGGTAACCCTTGAGTCAGTCAAGGAGAGTACGGGGCCTCCATGTGGTGTCATGAAGCATCAACAGACCTTAGGAACCTTAATTGAACCATCTTGGCCTCTTTAGGGTAGTGAGATAACTGACTTTGGTGCAGTCCGAGGTTGGTTGATACTCGATACTACACTCAATTGAGGGTTGCTTTCCTGGAATATTTCGGTCGCCAGTTCAGTGGCTAAATCGAAACGATGAACAATGAAAGCAATCCCGTGATATTGGGAACCTTAGAACCCGGTTACTTTGATTAGGACAGGTTGAACCCACCAACTTCAAGAGGGTACTACCCAGACCCCATGCTGGCCTAAACCTAAGGGCTCTCTCTTGTGTGACTTGTGTGCCTTAGTACTTGACTATCTGCATGCTTGTGATCTAACACTTGTTTCTTGCAGGTTTGTTTCAGTCCTTAATTAGGACTCATAATATGGTTACTGACATCACCCCATGCATACCATGACATCATACCATTGCATACATCCTAACCCATTTCAAGGATCTCAAGGGCTTGTGATGCAGGTCAGGACGAATCAACTGTCCCAGCAAGGGGCAAAGAGGATTTATTTTCCTCTAGACCAGGTTGTCAGGGGCTATGACCCACTTGATATGGTGAGCTTTTGACCCTTGGAGAAGGACTCTCAACAATATGAAGTACCTTCAATCAAGCCACCAGTTTCCAATGCTAACTATTTTCTTGTTTACCCCACGAGATTCTTGAAATCATTGCATGCATGTCATACATCTCGTTGCATTACAGGTATCCCCTTGACAGGTTGCTTACTGTTCTTCGCTGTTTATTTCAGCACTATGAACCCTGAATCATCAACCGAGGCATCTATCAAGGCTCTTCAGGCGCAGAACGCCCAATTTCAGGCGCAGAACGCCCAATTTCAGGAGCTGGTCAAGGGCTTGGCTCAGGGTCAACAAGAGTTGAAGACCATGCTGCTGAAGAAGACTAAGAAGAAGAGGAGGACTGTGCTATTTAACACTGGGCGCAGACTCGGGAACACTTTGGTTGAAGCTGAAAGGACTCCTCCATCTGTGACGGAAGGTAGTCACCAAGAAAGGGAGGTCCCTACTCCCGTGGGCTCTGATACTGAAACAGACTTCAACGACGAACAGTACCCTCCTGCTGAAGACCGGTACAAACAGCTGGAAGACAGATTAAAGGCTATGGAGGTTCAGCAAGTGCCTGGACTGGATTTCGGAGACTTGGGGTTATCTACTGGGGTGGTGATTCCACACAAGTTCAAGGCACCTGCCTTTGTGAAGTATGACGGGGCTTTCTGTCCCAAGATGCACCTCCGTTCTTATGTAAGGAAGATCCAGCCTTACACAGCAGACAAGAACCTTTGGATCCATTTCTTCCAGGAGAGTCTTTCAGGGACTCACCTCGATTGGTTCTATCAGCTGGATGGAATCAGCATTCGTAACTGGGAGGATCTGGCCACTGCTTTTTACAAGCAGTATCAATATAATGCCGACCTTGCCCCCACACGTACCCAACTTCAGGGTATGTCGTTAGGTGCAAGTGAAGGTTTTAAAGAGTACGCTCAGAGGTGGAGAGACCTAGCTGGCAGAGTGCAGCCACCGTTGACTGATCGGGAGTTGGTAGACACGTTCTTGGGGACCCTGTCTGGTCCATTCTTCAACCACTTGATTGGGAATTCTGCTGCTGGGTTTACAGATCTAATCTTGACCGGAGAAAGAATCGAAGCGGGCATCAAGTCATGGAAAATACAGAATGGTGACTCCTCGAACACTGAAAAGAAACCATCCAGGAGGGAATCTAGTGCTGTCAACGCATTAGCTATCGCAAAACCGGCCGGTGCTCCTCAGCGTCACCATCAACAAAGGGAAGAGAGACCTAAGAGGCAATTTACTCCCCTCGGCATGACCTTGTCACAAATATTGCCACAGTTGCTGGAAACCAAGTTGGTAACCCTCATGGACCCTCCAAAGAATCCTAACAGGACACCCTCGAGGTACAATCCCAATGCTCGCTGCGCCTATCATTCCGACAGCCCGGGGCATGCTACAGATGACTGTTGGACTTTGAGAAACAGGGTTCAAGATCTGATTGACGCAAAGGAAGTCCAGCTCGACTCTCCAGAGGCTCCCAATATGATCACTGCTCCCTTGCCAAGACATGGCTAGGATTAGTTTTTGTTCATTCAAATATTCAAGTTGTAATTTTCTTTCAATTGTTCAAACATTTTATTTCATGTCAAACTTGGTTATTTCATTAATGCGTTACACATGTCTGTTTTGAAGTAATTATTTCATATTCACTATGTGCAAATTATTTTCATATTTTTTTTCTGATGATCAACGTTCGACTAATAATTCTAAGCCTCTTGAGGGAGGATGACGAAAACGATACCACGATTTACAGTATGCTTTTGAACAGACCCCGCTGATGAGGTACAGGCATTGTTTCAACCCCTAAACACTGGAGTTATAAGGATGATAATCCCTCGCCAACCCATCAGAGCCAAAGAAGTAGGAGTTTTATTTTCGAAAATCAAAACCCTTAATCATAACCTGGGGCAGGGTAGTTCTCTCAGTTGATCCAAGTGCACAATGAATGGCACCAAATGAGTTTTTTCAAAAACAAAAGACAGTGATGGTTCCGAACAATCATAAGGACAGGCAGTCATTATCAAAAAAAATCATAAACGAAAAGCCCAAGAAGTCAAAACCTATGAAAAGAGACTTACGAAACTGGGGCATCCCGCTGACTGTAATTCCAAAAAGGAAACAGTTCAGGCAAAAAAAGAAAGGGATAACAAAAATCAAGAAAGAGGTCTCACAAACCCTCAACAAAAAATGACTGCCTAGTCAGAATAAATCATCAATGTTTGAACCATCACCGGAAAATCAGAGCAAAGACTCAAACAAGGTCTAACGTATGATCAACTGAGTTTAGGGTTGGAGAACATCACGAAAGAGCGGGTGGGTACAAATAATTTGGGCCTTTATCCTTTGTTTCTTAAACCGTGAACCAGGCCACGATATAACCCTTAAAAGTCCTAGCTGAAGCATGGGTTAGTTCGAAAGCATACTGTTACGAAGGTATCCTGACTCCTGAAGGTTTGCTGTAAAATCTTGAGTTGACACCGTATTGTATTACAACAAAATGCATTTTTAAAATATTCAAGACAGACATAGACTTTTGCATTCTTAAAATAACTTTGTTTGCATATGAATTTTTGTCTGAACAGCAGGGAAATTCGCACGATGAATATCTTGTGAACAGAAGTACCTCCAATCAAGAGGCACAGTAGGAGCATTGCCCATTATCTGGGGCATGACAAAGTATTTCCAACAGGGGCAACTCCCCACATTCTGAGAAATATGGACATAGTCGAAAGAATACTACGCAAAATCAAAGACCCGCTAGGTTGACACACCTAGGCAAAAATAAGGGATTCCCGGCGAACCAAAAGGGTTCGGGCAAAAATAAGGGATGAAATGAAAAAATCTGTACACCCGGCAAGTCGAAAACCTGAAAAGGCGGCTTGGGCAAAAATGGGTATCCCGGTGGACTGAAAACCCGAAAAGGCGGTCCAGGCAAAAGTTAGGGATCAAAGCGTACGAGTATGTCCCAGCATCTCGGCACCTGCCTACCAGAAGACTCGTCAAGTACTCCCACAAGTGCCTCCTCCCACTGAAACTGGGGCAATAAGGAGTTGTCTAAAAGATCCGGTTGCTCTGTCCATCATAGGTTCGGCTAAAGAATGCGACCCAGATATTTTCACTCCCCGCAGAACACGAACGCGTCGTCCGGCTTTATTCAAAGAGTTATTTCCTTAATAAGATATAACTGGGTTATCCTCAGCCAATAGCCACGGAAAAGACCGTCCTCAGTAAAGTCTTATCATCCCCAGCGGAAGCAAAAGCTTATTCTCCAACATCAGCCCAGGAGTGACTTCCCGGCACCCGTCAAGGATTTATTTTCCTAGACGAAAGCATACATTCATAAACATCACATTTTCGTACATCATGACACATGCATGTACGCATCATGTCATACAATTGCATTTATGCCGTTGCTTGATTCATATCACGTACTGCATATAACTGACCTTTACCTTTCAGGAAGGATACAGTTGAATGATCAGCTATGTCAAAATAGACAAAACACCGTCAGAAAAGACAAATCCCGTCATAAGAGACAAATCTGGTCAAAGAATACAAATCCAGTTTAAATCAATGCCTAAAGATTCCTCTGATACAACTCGTCGTTATAGACACTCGTCGTGATAGACACTCGTCGTGATAGACACTCGTCGTGATAGACACTCGTCGTGATAGACACTCGTCGTGATAGACACTCGTCGTGATAGACACTCGTCGTGATAGACACTCGTCGTGATAGACACTCGTCGTGATAGACACTCGTCGTGATAGACACTCGTCGTGATAGACACTCGTCGTGATAGACACTCGTCGTGATAGACACTCGTCGTGATAGACACTCGTCGTGATAGACACTCGTCGTGATAGACACTCGTCGTGATAGACACTCGTCGTGATAGACACTCGTCGTGATAGACACTCGTCGTGATAGACACTCGTCGTGATAGACACTCGTCGTGATAGACACTCGTCGTGATAGACACTCGTCGTGATAGACACTCGTCGTGATAGACACTCGTCGTGATAGACACTCATCGTGATAGACACTCGTCATGATAGACACTCGTCGTGATAGACACTCGTCGTGATAGACACTCGTCAGTGTAGACACTTGTCGTTATAAACATTCGTCATAGACACTAGTCGCTATAGACACCCATCGTTAAAGACCACTCGTCCTTGGAAACAACCTGTCAGTAGAGACAACTTCATCACCGTTTGAAGATCCAGACCCAGCTCCTGTAACCGGTCAGGACATATCTATACCAAGCATCTGAAAACCAGCTCCTGCGACGTGTCAGGTACTCATTTTCTTTTGCAGGTATGCAGGTTCTCGCTAAGGAATCTCTTACGCGATCAACATCCAGATGGCGTCTATAAGCCCATCATCCTACCCATCAATCTCTAAATGGCATCTATAAGCCCATTCCCCCACCACACTGCTATCATGTGAGCGCAAATTTCTGGGCACTCTAGTGTCCAATCATCTTCTACCCTCGGATTACAAAAGGCACGTCAGCCAATCTCCATCCTCAGGTCTAAGAAGATTGAACAGGGGCAACTGTTGTACCCCAAAATTTGCCCTCCCATATTCTCCAATAAACTGCCAAGCCAAGCTACAAAATTCCCCAAGAGTTGCACAATGCAAAGGCCTCCATACAGTCAAAACTAGGGTTTGTGTGTTGATCAAGAAAAGGAAGGGTTCAAAGGTCCAATCAAGTCTCATATGCTTACAAAGATGGTCAAGCATCCTCATATCAAGTTTCAAGGCATTCAGCTCAAGATTGCACAGTCAAAACCCTAAATTGCACTACAGTCAACTGTAGGGGCAAAATGGTCATTTGACAGTCAAAAGTTCAAATTTTTGGTCAACATATCATTTTGAAGCCACAAACATCATTTGATCAATGCTTGATCATGATTCTCAAAATTTGGCTCAGGAAATCATCAAGATGCAAAAGTTGCTATATTTGGACAGTTGAAAAAGTCAACTGAAATTGACCAGGGCATAACTTTCACATGGATTATCAGAAAAATTCCATCCAAAGCTCATTTTGAAGAGAAAGACATTTCCTACAACTCATCTTCATACTTCAAGTCCAAGAAATGCTCTCACAAAAAGTTATCAATTTCAACATTATAGGTCATTTTCAAAAGTCAACAAAAAGGGACTTTAAGTCAAAGACCATAACTTGAGATTGGTAAATCAAAATGACATGGGACCAAAGGCATTGGTTAGAGGACTCAAAGACCTTTCCAAAATGTCCAAGAATATGTGAAAATCTTAAAAATTGAGCAAGTTATGCCTTGTAGAAGTTGGGAAATTTTTGTGAAATGGCAAAAGTCAACTATCCTTGAAAATCCAATTTTTGACAAAAGGGCCCCATTTTTTCCACTTGGTTCATCCTTGTCATGCCACACACGTGTCCCATGGTTAATTTCAAGACCAAATGTTGATTTTTTTTATTTTATTTAATTTTTGATGATTTAATTCATTTTAATTCTTTGAAAATTCAAATAAAATCTAAAAACCAATGGAATAGTGTCATGTGAACTTGGACAATTTCTATGTATCATGAACCAACTCAAGAAATCAGGCTAGGGTTCATTTGCACACTAGGTCTAGGTTTTGGCTAAAAAGGAGGAAAAATGGTTAAGAGTGAAAACCCTAAGACCAATTCTCTCACAAGCATGAATTAAGGCCAAAGAGTAAGCCAATTCCATTCCATGATCATCACTGAGTCAAACCCTAGGCCTAAGAGATCATAAGATGCGCCCAAACAAGCTTTGGCAATTTTGAAAATTTTTCCATAAAAGCTTAAAACTGAAATCGAAGTGGGGGGATTTTTCAAGGCTTGATTCATATACCAATAGCTTCCTGAGGCACTCCTGAACAAATCCCAACCCCTAACTTCAATCAAAACGCGAAGAAGCAGTCACAACAACTCAAACTGTACAGAAAATATTTTGAAATCGTGTTTTCAATTCTAAGCATGATCATTGCATTTTAATTACATATTTATGTTCCTTACAAAGTTTCCAAGCTAACCCTTATATTCAATTTGATTTTTGCATCACGTATGGGATTTCACCATGACCAAAAGCTAGGGTTACAGTTTTCTTGAATTGGGGCTTTGGCATAAGAGTAAAATCAAGCCTCAAGACCACTACCATTGCAATCAGCGTGCTCCAACGAACAAGAAGCATGCCTCGCGAACAATTTATGTCCAACAGGATCCTAATCGCTATTTTCTAACATGCCTTCTATAGCAACGGGTTAAAACCGTTGCTTATTGCTTTTGTGTTTCAGAAAAAAAAAGAAGAACGAGGATGATGATGTGGTGGCATGCAGGGATTGGGAGGTTTAAAAATTCGCGCGCGTTCCAAGAGTTGTGCCACTTTTCTTTTATATTATTTATATTATATTATATGTTAATTGAAACACAACTGGCTCAGTGGATAAGGAAGCGTGCATGTGACTCTCATGACCTGGGTTCAAGTCCCAGGTCTGGCAAAATTCATATTATTTTTCAAAACAAAATTCCATGCTTTGCTAATGTCCAGGTACACCATGCACACTCAAAAATCAACCTCCACGCGTCCATTAGAAGCAATCCAAGGGCCATGACCAAAGGTGTATCATGGACTCCAGTCAACATGCCATACCTGATCAAAAAAGTCAATGGACTTCAAGCAAATGGGCCAGGCTTTTCAAATCTGCACCTCACAATTCAGGGGCTACACCCCACCTGGTTTGGCAAATTTATTTAGTTTTCTTATATTCTTCATTTTATTTTAATTATTTGTTTTATTTAATTTTTAATCAAAATGTAAAAACATCATAAAATCAAAAAATGCCAAAAATATAATTTTTATTTTAATTATTTTCTAAATAAATACTTGTAATTACTTAGTTTAATTAGGGTATAATTTTAATCTTTTTTAATAAAAATCCAAACATAGAATTTAGGTTTAATAACTTTTATTTTCTTTTTTTAATCTTCCTTTTTTTCAGAATAATAATATTATTTATTTATTTTCATAAATTAAAAATTGTACATAAATTAATTTAGAGTTAAATTAGGTTAAAAGTCAATATTTTCATAATAAATTTAAAAAAACATTAGAACTAGGGTTTAGCATTAAAATTTTAATTAATTTTCCTTTTTTCTTTTAAATCTAAAAAACCCAAAAATACCATTTTTCATTTAATTTTAATTTTAATCATTTTAATTCCTTTAAAGGGTTCAACGCCCTCGCATTTGAGTATTTTCTTTTTCGCACGTTTCATTTATTGCTTTTTGTGAATAATTCTGTATATGCCCCAAAGCCATGTAATTTAAAATTCTCGCACTTTTATTTATTCGCTTTATTTATTTTCAGTCAAATCGGGTTCGGTTTTTTTTGGCGATGTGGACCCGCGCCAGTTGTAATAGTTTAGATTTATTTTTCGCAACTTTATAACTGTTAAACAATAACATGAAAGAATGAATGCCCAAAAATAAAATCGAATCGTTAGATCACCAATGCATGACAAGACAAACAATAAACTGAAAATGGCACACAATTCGCACACACCACCCCTAGGGTACGCCTCACTGTTGCCTTTCGAAAGGTGATCGTCGAGTAGAGGACGTCTTAGTAAGTCCTCATGATCCGGGAACCTGGCATGAGGGTAGCTTCTAAGGTGTCTTCCCATTGCTCCGGTGATCACCATGTCCCTAAAACTCGAATTGACCCGAACACCTCCAACGGTGGTGCTACCTACCTCTCAATGGTGGGATAGCACTA
Source organism: Vicia faba (assembly GCA_948472305.1). Lineage (NCBI taxonomy): Eukaryota > Viridiplantae > Streptophyta > Magnoliopsida > Fabales > Fabaceae > Vicia > Vicia faba. Next base: position 1,630,819,604 of record OX451739.1, on the reverse strand, counting down.
CTTTCAAGGACTTTTACACAGACGAATTCCTTAGGGTAGGTAGGTTCTCAAGGATACTTGCTCTAATTTCAAACAAATCAAAATACTTTTCACACCAACACATTTTCAAAAGCTTTCAAAGCAAATCTTTCAAACACTCTGACGTACGAGTCAAACTGAAATTTTTCAAAGAAACTTTTTAAACCCACATTGAAAAGCAAACAAACATTTTGAAAACACATTGAGCAAGTACCTAAGAGCCCATGGATAACCATGGATAGAAAGGGTGCTAACACCTTCCCTTTCTATAACCTACCTCCCGAACCGAGAGCAATCTCTTTAAAGGAATTTTTCTGTGCTTTTGTCCTTTCCATTTGGAGAAAATAAAAGACGGTGGCGACTCTTGCTTCCGCGACATTTCGCGAACCAGCTTTAAAACAGTCAGTTCCAGATCCACCGATCACAACCATTATCCTGCAAAGTTATCTTTTTACTTCTTTTACTTGCATTTCTATACTTTTTCTTACTTTTCAACTATCTCAAACATCCTTCCTTTGGGTCGAACGTGCGTTCTTCCTTCTTACTCATTTTACATAAAAATTAGCATATGTCCTGGGATTAGTTTAATCGATCCCGTAAGTAAACCAAAAAACACTTACCTTTTGGAGATCAGCGGTTGTTTACCAAAAACAACGGTAAACAAATTGGCACACCCGGTGGGACGTTGCTAATTTTCTACGTTACTGTGTTTTTCCTGTACAGTTATAACATTGCATGTTATTAAGAAGTGGTAGAGTAACCAACAAATATACTGTTAGGAAGGAAAATAGAGAGAGTAGTATGGCTAACGAGCCAAACCATGGAGAAATACCTCCACCGATCAAAGGAACAGCGGTTACTACTGTTGTCGAAGGGAATATCCCAACTTCTGTTGGATCAATACCAGCGTTAACCACGAATCAAACTGGACCCTTACTTACGTATGTGGGTCCAAGAGGTCCTTTGGGAACGCCTCCACCAAGGATAAATCTAGGATCTCGATCAACTGTACCCCCAGGCTTTTCGACAACCTGGATAGGTCGAGAACAGCCATATGGCATGCCAACTACTGAAATGGCTAGCCTTATGAATGATGCGTCCACTTTTTCAGAACCTTTGGTGAATGCAACATCGCCATTATAGGGGTCTGGAGCCAGTAGAAACCAATTTTTGGGAGGGCCATCTCACATGATACCAAGCCTCACGAATGCTTCGACAGCAATTTTGAGGCAACAAATGGACGAAAGTAATCAAGAAATGGTACAGATGTTAGCACAAACTTTAAGTACAGTGCTAAATCCCCTCATTCAGACTGCTACACAATCGAATCAACAGATGACAGCGCAAATGACGCGCATGGTTGAATTTTTTGGGGTACCCCAAGTTGTTCGACAACCCCAGAGGGTGCCAATAAGAGTAAATCAAGGGGTAATTATGGAAGAAGATTTGACCATTAATTCAAACCCCCAAATTCCTAGGGTAGAAGTGGAACAACCAAGAGTAGAGATACCTCAAAACCATCGAGAAATCGATCAAGGCGTTATTATGGCTAATAGAAACCAAAATGCTGACGAATTAATACAACAAGTTCGACACCAGAACTATGGGACAAACAATAATTTAATCGCTATGATCGAGAGGATCATGCTTCAAAACGGGATGAATGTTGGTTTTCATAGACCAAACTTTGCATCCCCATTGTCAGAGTATATTCTGCAAACAGACTTACCACCTAGAGGAAAAGTCCCAAAATTCACTAAATTTTCAGGGGATACGACAGAGTCGACTGTCGAACATGTGGCTAGATGTTTCATAGAGGCTGGAGAAATAGAAAATAATGAAAACCTTAGAATCAAATATTTCCCAAGTTCCTTGACTAAGAATGCTTTCACTTGGTTCACTACCCTCCCAGCCAGTTCGATCCTGTTGGCTGAAGATTTTGATAATGTTATCTAGAATTCAAAAAAGTTAAAAGTTCTGATCGAAATGGAATTGAACACCATATTTCGAAGTTGCAGAAGCAGCGTTTCGAATGAGTGTGTCAAAGCTTGAAGCTTCGAACGGTGATCATGGGAAAATATCCAAAGGGGTCTCGAAACAACAGCGAGGCTAGATTTGGGAAGAGCGTTCGAAACGGAAGAACACTAAAGCATTTAAAATTCAAATGGAAGCGGGACTTTCAAGGTTTGAAAGTTTTGTGTTGGAGCATTTGGGGACACGTGGAAAGATGAAAGAAGCATTGTCTTGCATGTTCGAAACGTGGCATGATCCTATAGCGAGACCGTTAGGGTCGAATTAGTATAAATAGAAATCTTAGTATTAGGATTTCAGTGTGTCATATCTGTTATACAAAATACTCAATAACATTCAAACTACCACATGGCAAGGGAAACGAATGCAAGAGAGATGTATGTATGATAGCACCATGTATTTCTAACTTAATGAAAGCCTTTTTACCATTTCCAGTACTTTCCTCTTTTCTTTTTATCGAATAACATTTACAAGTTTCTTTATTTACTGTCTTTTCATTTCAAAGTCTTTTCCTCAAAGTTTTACGTTTTATTGCTTTCTTTATATTTCGAGCACTTTATATTTCAGAGAACTGTTACGCTTTCAATACCTTTACTTCCAAGTATTGTTTTTCAAACGCATCCTTTTACTTAAAATTGCATTAAACGCTTTCTTCACATTTTAAACTTCTACATTCCAGAAACCTTTTATGTTAAATGTTTTGCAAATCGAAACCATTTACTTCATTTTTCATGCAGTTTTATATGTCTCTTCAATCAGCATTACAATTAGCATTTATTCGTATAACTTAGTTTTCATGTACAATTTGACCACATTTTTAAACTCTTAGAGAGAAGGATCGAAATAAACCAAACACTTGTACAATAGCAACCATGAATAATTGTTCGATTGTGAGAGTAACTTTAATATCCAAGGAGTCCTAGGATCAATCTAGTCGATCCTGTGAGTTACCAGAGAGATTGAGTAGCGTTAATAAAGATTATTCGATAGTTTGGAAGACTAGCGGTTGTTTACCAGAAATCACTGGAAACAAATTGGCACACCTGGTGGGACCAATAGTTGGATATCAGAATTAAGGATTGTCGAGACATAGACATCCCAAAAACGTAGGAACCATAAGAAATTTGCTGTTTTATGAACCTAAGAAGTGGTAAGATAACCAACAGCAACCAACCTTTATCCAGAAGAAAACGTTTGGACAAAATGTCTAATTCAGACAATCAACAAGGAAACCAAGGTGACCCACATGCAACAGGCACTAACGCGTCCATTTCGAGCGGAACATCTAATGTAATCCCTTCGAATGCACAGTCTGTTGCATCTTCAACCAGTAACATAGCCACCACTGGAGTAAGTGGCATATCAACTAACAGTTCGATCTTAGGAAATACTGGAACTATGGGCTACCCTGGGGGATTCGTTCCACCACCAGGAACACAATCCCATTTAGCCACACCATTAACTAGACCACCCGGCTTCGATGGGAATAGAATTAGAAGTTCTTCTTACGGAATGCCAACATCTTTTATGGCAGGTTTACACAATTCCACTTCGAATTCATCCCCACAACTAGGATCTGGGTCTGGGGCGAACCAATTTATGACAAATAACCAAGGGTCAGTGGGTTATAGCACGTTGCCTATCCTAACCACAGATAACCAGTTGGCTTTTAGGCAATTGATGGATGACAGCAACCACAATATGATAGGGGTGTTAGCGCAAACCATGCAGGAAATATTTGCCCCAATAGTTCAGAATGTGACTGTGACGAACAGAGAAAACGCTGACAATATGAGTCGAATAGCAGATTTCTTTGCTCCCACAGAAAGGCGTAGGCAGAACCAGGCGGGATTTCGAACAAACATGCCTGTTATAGAACGAATTGCTAACGACCCAATTCAGAGACTACCCAGAGAAGAAGCTAACTTAGGGGCCAGAGCACCAAGGTTAGAAGCCCCAGTAATTCAAGGCCCACAAAGGGAAGTTATGGAACCAGGGGCAAGGATCGAAAGGCCAGAAGCCCCAGAACTTCGAGAAGAACAACCCAGGGGAGTTGTTTTTGTTGGTCGAAATCAAGATGCCGATGCCGTCGTTCATAGGATTCGAAACGATAACATCTTGGCAGAAAATAACCTAACCACCATGATAGAGAGGATCATGGCCCAGAATGGCCTCAATACGGGAATGAGGAGGCCAAATTACGCTTCTCCTATATTGGATTGTATAATGCATACTGATTTACCAAGGGGATACAAAATCCCTAAATTTACAAAGTTCGCTGGGGACACCAACGAGTCAACGGTCGAACACATAGCGAGATACCTAACCGAAGCGGGAGATATAGCCAATAATGAAGATCTCAGGATCAAATACTTCCCAAGTTCCTTGACAAAAAACGCCTTCACTTGGTTTACCACGTTGCCTCCTGGATCTATTGACACTTGGGCCCTTTTAGAGAGATTATTCCATGAACAATTTTACATGGGACAAACGAAAATAAGTTTGAAGGAATTGGCCAGTGTTAAGAGAAAGTTCACTGAACCCATAGATGATTATTTGAATAGATTTAGGCTGTTAAAATCCAGATGTTACACAGTAGTGCCTGAACATGAGTTAGTCGAAATGGCCGCTGGGGGTTTGGATTATTCTATTCGAAAGAAATTAGATACTCAGTATTTGAGGGATATGGCTCAATTAGCCGATAGGGTTCGACAGGTCGAAAGACTAAAAGCCGAAAAAGCCAGAGTCTTTAAGAACAGTAAGAAAGAAAGGATTTCCTATGTTGGGACGGAGGAAATAGAACAATATCCTGAATTCGAATTCGAAGAGGTCGAAATCGACCTCGCTGAATTAAAACAGGCCCCGCCTTACTCCTGCAAAATGTTAGTTCCCACGAAAGGGAAAGATATTGTTGAAAATGAGAAAAGTGACAAGTTTCCAAAGAAGGTTCACACCTTCGACGTCACTAAGTGTGACGAAATTTTTGACTTGCTTGTCAAGGATGGCCAACTAATTGTGCCATCAAATGTCAAAATACCTCCCTTGGATCAGAGGAAGAAAAGGGGATTTTGCAAATATCATAGTTTCCTAGGCCACAAGACCTCACAATGTTTTCTTTTCAGGGACTTGATTCAAAACGCGATCAAAGATGGCAGACTAAAGTTTGCTGATAAGGTGAAGATGAAAGTGGACGAAGATCCTTTGGACGTCGCAGACACCAACTACTCCGAGCCTGCATGCATTGGAGAGGTCAACATGGTGGAAACTGATCAAAGCGATGCCCCAACAGGAGAGAAGGACACTGGAGTCGAAAACTGGGTGATGGTCGAAGTCAGCGAGGAAGTCACTGAAGACATCCAGAAAACGCCAGACACTTCGATTGTTGCACCTGTGGCTGTTGTAGGAGAAACCCAGGCTACTGAAGGCCAAGGGAATCAAAACGAAGGATTGACACAAGTCACTGAGGGCTTGAGGCTGGAATTGGAGAAAGTCCAAATTACGCAACCAGTTCCCCTTCAGAAGGAAATATGGGACACTCTAGGGGAGCCCAGTGGGAAATTTGACTATCTGGTCAAATATTCTGCCCCAGAAAGTTCGAAGGTCCAGATCGAAGATATAAAGCCCACAGGATGGGGCGATGACGAAACTAAAGAGGGGGATGTGGAAATAAATATGGTGGATATGGAAGGACCCCGTTCTGAGATGGAGGAAGTGGAAAAATACTTAGAAAAAGAAAAGCACAGAATGGGGGATAATCACACTGGAGATGCTACTCTCAAAGACTATCTCATGACATGCCACAAAGGAGATCCAGGCATGATATTGTGCCCTAGGTGCAGCATCCTCTGCAACCAAAGAATTGCTGCAAATTTCGAAAGGGTACAGAGGGCTCGAACTGGCAACAATTGGCGCCAGGATAACCAACTCTTTAGGTGCTATCCCAAGGCTGGAGAGAGTCTGTTGGAGTTTGTTTTTCGCTGCTACAAAGGGGCAACTAAGTGTTTGGTTTGCCCAAGATGTTCTGTTGTGTATGACCAAAGCATGGCCAGGGCCTTCGAAACGATCCCCTTTGCCCCTTGCTGGAACCATCAAGAAACTGCCCAGATGGGCCCGCGTTTCGACAGCAGATACAAACAGCGAAGACCTGATAGCCCTCACCCCAAAGTTGCTCAAAGAGTGACTTTCAAACTCCCTGCTGAAGTGCCAACCGATAGATGGCTACAAGTCAGAAATGACAAAGGCAAAGACAAATGGAGGAGTGCTGAACGAAATGCACGCCATGCTGTGACATACAGGAGGCAATTCAACACACAAAAAAGGGAGGAAGTGAGATTAGAGAATTACAAAGGAAGGAACCCCATGTCGAGATCCCAGTGGCGCAGACAGCAAAGGATTCGAAAGGCTGAGAGGGAAGCTATGGCAAACAAAGGGGATACTTCAACGAAGATACAAGGTGAATCAAGCACCAACAAACCAAAAAATCAGACTGAAGAGAAACCTCCAGTCAATAGGAGGCTTTTTTCTGAAGACCAACGAGATGAACCAAAGGAATATACTCCAGGCCCGGAAGAGGACGAAGATATGATAACAGATAACTTCGAATCGGAGGGGGAGTCTTCATTCAACCTGAACTGTAACGTGGTGTCCGTGCTTCCCTGCGAATTTGGGCAGGAAACCGAAATCAATGAATATGAGGAGGAAGACACCACAGATTTAATGAAACATAGGCCCGTGTGCTACTACGTGATGGACAATGGGGCTGTTGAGGAACAAAATGCGTTCTTCGAACGTCCAGAGCCTGCAATGAAGAATCATCTCAAGCCAATTTTCATTCGGGCGAAAGTAGGTGTCCATGGTGTGAACAAAGTTCTAGTGGATGGGGGTGCTGCAGTCAACCTGATTCCCCATTTCATGCTAAAAAGGTTAGAGATCCGCGAAGGAGATATCAAGCCCCATAATATGGTTCTATCCAATTATGAGGGAAAAGTGGGCAAAACACTGGGGGTGGTCCAGTTGGAATTGACAATAGGCTCAAGTTGCAGGCCCACCATGTTTATGGTTATCGAAGCCAAGGCCAATTATAACCTACTGCTAGGAAGAGAGTGGATCCATGGCGTGGGGGCAGTTCCTTCGTCAATGCATCAACGACTAGTTCTGTGGAGAGATGACGGAATCGTGGAAAACATCGAAGCAGACCAGAGTTACTTTATGTCAACTGTCAATTTAGTTGACAAAAGGGATTATGATAAAAATCTGGCAAAGATTGCTCCATGTGTTCCAAACGATGAGATGAATGAAACTAGAAACGCCCACTACTACATGACACTTCGTCATGATGGTCTTTACTGGGATAGAACAATAATCAGTGAAGAAGAGGAAGTTGAAGGTGCTATACAAAAACGGCCAGCAGGCTGGAACTTCGACAACCTTAACCATGACTGAGTCTACCTTCTTCGAAAGGATTTCGGCCTATATGGCTGAGAATGAATCGAAAGCGGCCTTAGAGGCTGAAATAAATGAATCAACTGTAAAGACGAATGAAGTCAGTGGGGGGGGTGCGAAATGCTCACCCATCAAAGAATTGGAGATGGATCAAAGGTTGGATGCCATCTATGACAAAGAACCCTTAGGCTTCGAAAGGGACCCCATAAACTCAGGTGTCAAAATGTTGGCACAGGACCCGCTCGAAGAAGTCAACTTAGGGGATGAAGAAACGAAAAGAGTAACTTACGTGAGTGCTAAACTTAGCCCAGGCCTCAAGGAAAAAGTGATCGAAGTCCTTAGGAAAAACAAAGATTATTTCGCATGGGATTATGATGAGATGCCTGGTTTAAAGAGGGAGTTGGTCGAACATAGACTGCCAATCAAAGATGGCAAGAGGCCCATCAAACAAACTCCCAGAAGATTCGCACCAGCGGTTCTCACAAAAATTAAAGCTGAGATCGAAAGGTTGATGTGCTGCAAATTCATCAGAACAACAAGGTACGTTGAATGGTTAGCAAACATAGTACCTGTTATTAAGAAAAATGGTTCTTTAAGAATTTGCATAGATTTTAGGGATTTAAATACTGCAACCCCTAAGGATGAATATTCCATGCCCGTGGCAGAAATGCTAGTAGATTCTGCTGCAGGATTCGAATACTTGAGCATGTTAGATGGATATTCTGGATATAACCAGATTTTCATTGCTGAAGATGTTGCAAAAACAGCATTTCGTTGCCCAGGAGCCTTAGGCACCTACGAATGGGTGGTGATGCCTTTCGGTTTAAAAAATGCTGGGGCAACTTATCAAAGGGCGATGAATTCAATCTTTCATGACTTCATCGAAACCTTCATGCAGGTGTATATTGATGATATAGTCATCAAATCTATATCTGCAGAAGCACATTTGCATCATTTAAGCCAATCATTCGAACGAATGAGAAAACATGGCTTAAAAATGAATCCCTTGAAATGTGCATTTTTTGTGCAGGCTGGAGATTTTCTCGGTTTTGTGGTCCACAAGAAAGGAATTGAGATCAACCAGAACAAAACCAAAGCCATAATGGAGACGAAAGCACCTGCGTCAAAAAGGGAGTTGCAATCTCTACTAGGGAAAGTTAACTTCCTCAGAAGATTCATTTCGAACCTGAGTGGAAGGACCCAAGCTTTCTCTCCGTTACTTCGTCTGAAGCAAGGTCAGGCCTTCGAATGGAAAGAAGCTCACCAGGAGGCGTTTGACAAAATAAAAGAATATCTTTCCCAGCCTCCTATTTTGTCTCCACCATCATGGGGGAATCCCATGAGATTGTACATATCTGCCTCTGAAGTTAGCATAGGTAGTATGTTAGCACAAGAGGATAACAATGGCGTCGAAAGAGCCATATACTATTTAAGTAGAGTGCTAAATGATGCAGAGACCAGATATAGCAATTTAGAAAAGCTATGTCTCTGTTTATACTTCTCTTGTATGAAACTCAAGTATTATATAAAACCTGTTGATGTTTATGTTTCGTCTCACTTCGATGTCATTAAACATATGCTTTCAAAGCCAATAATGCATAGTAGAGTTGGAAAGTGGGCTCTGGCCTTAACAGAATATTCATTGACTTTTATGCCCCTAAAAGCTATGAAAGGTCAAGTGATTTCTGATTTCATTGTGGATCATTCGTTGGTTGAGCAGACAAGCATGAGTTACGTCGAAATGCAACCATGGAAATTGTACTTTGATGGTTCAACCCACAGGAATGGAAGTGGTGTTGGAGTCCTTCTAATTTCTCCTGAAGGAATTCCAACAAAATTCAAGTATAAATTGGATGGTCCTCGTTGTTCGAACAACGAAGCTGAATATGAAGCGCTCATTGTTGGACTTGAAGCTTTGTTGGAATTGGGGGTAACCAGAGTCGAAATTAAAGGAGACTCTGAATTGGTGTTCAAACAAATCACAAAAGAATACAAGTGCATAAAGGAAAATTTAATGGTATACTTCGTCATAGTCAATAGGCTATTAAGAAAGTTTGAATACATGGACATTCAACACATACCAAGATTAGAAAACCAAGAAGCAAATGACTTAGCGCAGTTGGCTTCAGGTTATAGAGTATCTACCAAGAATCTTAAAGATTTGGTCGAAATAAGGGGAAGAGTTATGGCTACTAGATTCACACCATCGGATCTGGAAAGTATGAGATTGGGATATGCTGAGAAACAAGGATTCGAAATTCTAGCCATAAATACTTTGTCAGATACAGACTGGCGAAGTCCATTAAAGAGTTATTTAGCAGACCCAACTTTAAAGGTGGATAGAAAAACAAAATATAGAGCATTGTCATATCTCCTCATGGGGAACGAATTGTTCAAAAAGACCCAAGAAGGTGTATTATTGAAATGCCTAGGAGAAAGTGAGGCATATTTAGCATTGTCTGAGGTCCATAATGGGGCATGTGGGGCACACCAAGCAGGCCATAAAATGAAATGGTTGCTATTTCGATATGGTTTGTATTGGCCTAGCATGCTCAAAGATTGCATAGACTTTGCTAAAGGATGTGAGGAATGTCAGAAACATGCAGAAATTCAACACGCCCCTGCAAGTGAGTTGCATTCGATCATCAAACCATGGCCATTCAGAGGATGGGCATTTGATCTGATAGGGGAGATAAACCCTGCTTCGTCCAAAGGTCAGAAATATATCTTGGTAGGAGTAGATTATTTCACCAAATGGATCGAAGTTATACCTTTGGTAGTTGCTGATCAAGAGGCAATTATCGAGTTTATACAAAAGCACATTATCTATAGGTTTGGATTGCCAGAAAGTATAACTACAGACCAAGGCTCTGTATTTACTGGTAGAAAGATGCAAGGATTTGCCCAAGAAATGGGGTTCAGATTGCTAACATCAACACCATATTATGCTCAAGCAAACGGACAAGTCGAAGCAGCAAACAAAGTAATAATAGGATTAATCAAGAAGCATATTGGCAAGAAGCCAAGAAATTGGCACAAAACTCTGGACCAAGTGTTATGGGCTTGTAGAACATCTCCTAAAGAAGCCACTAACACTACGCCTTTCCAACTTACATTCGGCCATGATGCAGTATTACCAGTAGAAATTCATCTGCAATCAGTTCGAATCCAGAAACAAAACGAAATCCCAGCTGCATTATATTGGGAAATGATGATGAATGAATTAGTTGAGTTGGACGAAATTAGATTACATGCGTTGGAAATTCTGATGAGGCAAAAAGAAAGAGTGGCCAGAACATACAATAAAAGGGTGAAGAAAAAAGTATTCGTTATTAATGACTTGGTTTGGAGAGTCATATTGCCTATGGATAAGAAGAACAAAGCATTAGGTAAATGGTCACCTCATTGGGAAGTACCTTTTCGAATATTAAAAGTATTCTCAAACAATGCATACGAAGTCGAAGAACTCTTGGATGATAAACGAGTCCTAAAGGTTAATGGGAAATATTTAAAGAAATATAAGCCAAGCCTGCGGGAGATTCGAATAATAACAACATAAACAAAATATTATAAAAAGCCAAGATGGCAAGATAAGAATGCCAAAATGGCGTTGTTCGAATATTACATGTAAAGAGCCAAAGTTATGGTCAGACAGACATAAAAATCTAGAAATAAACATTATTTTTCAATCGATTAAAGGTGCTTCGAAATGTTTCAAGTCTTTGCTGAGCAAACCGCCTGGAACCTTCCAAGGTCGCCACTTCTCCTTTAAGTTGCTCTGCAGTCTCCATTTCTACAAGCCCCCGGTTGAGAAGCTCTTCGAATTGGTTACCTGCAGGATTAGTTTCGAAGGCTAGTTGTTGTTCCTTCGCCTCCTTAACTTTCTGCTGAAGTTCCAGAATCTGCCTTTCCCAAATAAGAATGGACTCAGCTCGAGCCTCATATTCAGTTTTCGCCTGCTTCAGATGCATAGCCTGATCCTCAGCTTCTTGAGAAAGCTTCGAAGCTTGTTCATAGGCGGCATCCATGGCAATGCGTTTCTCATGAACCTTCTTGGCAGCAGATTCGTCTTGGAGAAGGTAGCCAGTTACGTTGTCCAGCAAATTCTGAAGATCAAACAAGAGAGTACTAACTGGCAAAGAGCAGTTGGAAAGATTAACCTTTGTGAGCAGCTCCTTCATAGTATAGCAAGCAGTACTATCTTGCTTAAGCACTTCGAAGATATCCACATTGAGAATAGTTCTCCAAATTTTGTTAAGAAGAACAACTCTTTCATATGTGGGAAGAGGATAGCTGGTTGAACTTGTGCCAGCCCTAGCGATTGGAACATCCCTCTGAGCCAACTTTGCCTTCATATACCCAATGGGGTCATTTCGCCTCAGAAGTGCCAGTTCCTCGTCAGTCATTCGAGACGGAGAGGATTGGGGGAATTCCACGCGTAGGGGAACCACGTTTGTTTCAACCTCTAGGGTTTCGTTGATTGCATCACCACCCCCTTCATTTGCTTCGTGCTCTTGCTCTTCTTCATCTTCGTCCAAATCTACCACTTAATTACCATCCCTTTCGCCGCTATGTGCGTTAGACTCCGTCCCGGCAGTCGAACCATCATTGGCGTTATCCTCGTCATTGACGTTTTCCTCGTCATTGGCATTTTCCTCCTCAGATTCTTCGAATTCTCGCCCAGAATCAGCTTTTTCTTCTTCAGTCTGAGTATCCTTTGGGTCCTCTTGAAGAGTTTCAAGAGGGGACTTTTGAAGAACCCTTTGTGAATCCTCTGCAGACGTTTGAAGTATCGTTTCGTTCACCTCTTTCAGAGGAATGGAGGTACCTTGGTCATCTGGCTGTTCAGAAGTTCCAGCTAAAACCGCCACATTGGAAGAACCTTTGTTTTAGACCAAATTGCTGGAATCTCCTTGAGGAGAGGAGTTAAGCGGAGCAGCAGCTCTGGACGGTGAGGTCGAAATGGTAGAAGTGGGATTCAAGATGTTCTGCAAAGAGTGGCAGAATGTTAAAGAAAAATATTCACCAAGATAATAAGAAGTTAAACATTTTTAGAGGAAGTTCGATTTACCTGTGGGCCCTCAGATGAGAGGTTACTAGCTATGCGTTCCAACTGTGGGTTGGAGGTCGAAGGTGGATTTTTGGATTTTGGTAAGGGAGCAGCATCCCTGGAGTCGAGTCCAGAGACACTAGTCGGAGCAGTGCTTTTAGGTGTAGCTTTCTTTAGCTTCTTCTTCGAAGCAGTATTTGAGTTTCCTCCAGCAGTGGGATCTTCCCCAGTAGTGCTTGGTTTTCGCTTCTTAGGAGTAGTGGGAGGAAGCTTGTTGCTCTGAACGAATTTTAACGAAGTTAGATATAAAAAGCTTGAGTGAATTCGAAGCATCAAAAACTAAGTGATTACCGTTGGAATTGGGGCACTTGTTGTTGGCGTCATTGTTGTTGTTGTAGTTGCAGCAGTAGCAGTTGTTTCGGGTGGATTAGCTTTTTCAGTAGTTTCGATGGAGGTCTGAGAGGCACTCCCTTCCTTCGATTTCGAGGCAGCAGTCTTTATCCTGATAGCTGAAAATCAAAACAATTAAGGCAAAGGTTAAAGATATGGAAAATAAAAGACATTTGGGATTGTTCCCAAGCATTCGCACCTGTGCCTTGATCAGATTTAATTGACATGGAAGAAAGGTCATATCGAAGATGTCCTGGGAAATCATGAAGACAGTGTCGAGCCCATGTCACAGTCTCAGATGGCTTTGGTTTCCTTTGAAGATATTTGAACATCTCTTTGCAAGTAAACCACCATGGATATGGGGGAAACCAAGCCAGAGCCAGTTCTGAGGTAGGTAATCTGGGAAATTTAGGTGGATGCATTTCGAATGCCAACCTATACCTATCCTCAGGTGACAGCCCTGAAGGAAGTTTTAGCTTAGAAACTTTTTGTTTAAATTTTTCCTTCAAGGTCTCAGCTGCTTGATGCACAGTGGAGTCCAAGCGCGTGGGGTCGTAAGTAGTTTCAAAATAATTTTGAAAAGCTTTTATCTCTTTGGCATGAGTAAACATACCTTTCTTTGCTGGTACCTGCACATCGAAGGCATCAATTAGTTTCTGTCGAATTGTAAGTGTATCGAACATGCAAGTTTGATAAAACTTAATCCACCACTCCAGAAATCCTTTAGCCGCGAGATGGGTAGGTTCGAAGGCTATCAGCTCAAATTGGGCAAAGCCTTGATATTGTTCTTGTTGAATCTTGGCTTCCCTTGCCTTGAAAGTTCGACCAGATGTAATGGCGCTCTCAGTTTGGAACAAAGGTTCAGGAATCAGTTGGCATAAGCCAAACTGCCTCGAAACGAAGTTTGGTTGGTAGGCAAAGAGAAGAATTTGGTTCTTAGCTGGGGTTATCCTCGAAGAGATGAGTCTAGGAAGCAAGAAAGCTCTCCATACATCTTGGATCTCCTTGCTCTTGATGGCTTCTGAGAGAGCCATGGTGAACCAAGAGGGTCCATGAGTCCTCGAAGCAAAAGGCGCCATGCTCTCTTCGAACTTATGCCTTTTGGAGAGGATCATGATGTACTTCGAGAATTGAACCTTGAAGTCATCCTTGTCATCATTAGGAGTTAGTCTTCGAAGCCTAGTGCCTTCGACTATCCTATCACTTATTTCTGAATCTTGCTCATCTATGGTGTTGGCGGTTGGTAAAGAAGGTTCGAACATGGCGTTTAGCCATAATTGGAGTAACCAAAATGGGCCAGCTAATAGAATGTTTTTAGAGGTGTGGGATTTGAGACTCGAAACGGCTGACCTCAGGCTCTCATAGAGGTCAACTAAGAGTAATTCACTTAGGCACACTTTGCGATTTTCGTGTAAATCCCTAGCTATAGGAATGAACCTACTAGCTACCTGCAGGGATCTACTGCAGAAAACGTACCTAGACAGCCACAGGGTTAAGAATGCAATATGCTCTATGTCAGACACATTATCCCCTTCAGCATGATAATGGCTGATAAATTTGGAAAAGCTGGCTAACTTGACTTTGAAGTCAATTATGCTGGAGTGTTCTTCGTTGTCAGGAACATAAGTTTCTCCCACTGGCGACAGCCCAGTAATAGTCGCTATATCAAAGAAAGTTGGGGTAATCATTCCACCTGGGAGATGGAAAGTGTTGTAGGTACTATCCCAGAAATAAAGGGACGCAAACAGCAAAGGATGGCTATAGGTGAATCCAGGTTTCGATAGCTTAATGAGGTTATAAATGCCTAGTTCTTCCCATTGCTGGGATTTCTTGGCTTCTACTTTCGCGAACCAATTTTGATAGGCAATATCAGAAGTAGGGCAAGATCTAAATGGTTTAAAATTGCTTTTTACATAATCCAAAACAAATGGGTCCTTGGGAGGAACAATTGGGGTTTCTGCGGTATTCGAACTGAGGGATTCTACTACCCTAGGGGTATCCATTTTGTTGAATAAAGGTTTGAAGCTATAACATACGGGAAAAATTGTCCTGGTGTCCTTTAGTATTTCAAAAACTGTAAGAGGACCATTTAAGGCTAACCTCTTACCAGCAACATGGGTAGGGATGAGTACCTGTGATGCGTACAGCATTTCTTTTTCTTTGGAAATCATTTGAGGAGCAAGAGCAGATTGGCCTTGAGTGGTGACGATTTTACTCTCCATGGTTGCTCCTGTAGTCTTTCCCTTCTTCTTTGAGACTTTCTTGAGTTGGGAAGAGGTGGAGGAAGACATTTTTGTTGTTTGAGAGCTTAGATTGTTTGTGAGAGAAGAAGAGTGAAAATTCAGAGTATGAAAGATTTAGAGTGTAAAAAAGGAAAAGGAAGAGTAAATTGACGTTTTATAATGAGAAGATTAAACATCCACCGAGTAAAAGTGTGATACGTGGACATCATGGGTTGGTGTGATGAAGAGGTGGCGAGAAGTTGATATAGGTAATAGGCGTGATTTAAAAACAATCATTACTTATAACTGCACCACGCTGTGAAGTGACTCTGGGCGGTTAAGGAACTCAAAAGGTGCTATGATTGATGTGACTGGAGTCAAAGGCATTAAATGTTATGATGATTCGAAAATCCTATCAAAATCTTGTATAAATGTTTAAAATAGGTATTTCTCAAAGAGATCGAAATACATATTTTAAAGGGGCAATTTGTTGGCTGAAGATTTTGATAATGTTATCTAGAATTCAAAAAAGTTAAAAGTTCTGATCGAAATGGAATTGAACACCATATTTCGAAGTTGCAGAAGCAGTGTTTCGAATGAGTGTGTCAAAGCTTGAAGCTTCGAACGGTGATCATGGGAAAATATCCAAAGGGGTCTCGAAACAACAGCGAGGCTAGATTTGGGAAGAGCGTTCGAAACGGAAGAACACTAAAGCATTTAAAATTCAAATGGAAGCGGGACTTTCAAAGTTTGAAAGTTTTGTGTTGGAGCATTTGGGGACACGTGGAAAGATGAAAGAAGCATTGTCTTGCATGTTCGAAACGTGGCATGATCCTATAGCGAGACCGTTAGGGTCGAATTAGTATAAATAGAAATCTTAGTATTACGATTTCAGTGTGTCATATCTGTTATACAAAATACTCAATAACATTCAAACTACCACATGGCAAGGGAAACGAATGCAAGAGAGATGTATGTATGATAGCACCATGTATTTCTAACTTAATGAAAGCCTTTTTACCATTTCCAGTACTTTCCTCTTTTCTTTTTATCGAATAACATTTACAAGTTTCTTTATTTACTGTCTTTTCATTTCAAAGTCTTTTCCTCAAAGTTTTACGTTTTATTGCTTTCTTTATATTTCGAGCACTTTATATTTCAGAGAACTGTTACGCTTTCAATACCTTTACTTCCAAGTATTGTTTTTCAAACGCATCCTTTTACTTAAAATTGCATTAAACGCTTTCTTCACATTTTAAACTTCTACATTCCAGAAACCTTTTATGTTAAATGTTTTGCAAATCGAAACCATTTACTTCATTTTTCATGCAGTTTTATATGTCTCTTCAATCAGCATTACAATTAGCATTTATTCGTATAACTTAGTTTTCATGTACAATTTGACCATATTTTTAAACTCTTAGAGAGAAGGATCGAAATAAACCAAACACTTGTACAATAGCAACCATGAATAATTGTTCAATTGTGAGAGTAACTTTAATATCCAAGGAGTCCTAGGATCAATCTAGTCGATCCTGTGAGTTACCAGAGAGATTGAGTAGCGTTAATAAAGATTATTCGATAGTTTGGAAGACTAGCGGTTGTTTACCAGAAATCACTGGAAACAGATCCACAACTGGAACCAATTGGAAAGATTGTTCCATGAACAATTTTACATGGGTCAAACCAAGATAAGTCTAAAAGAATTGGCTAGTGTGAAAAGAAGGTTCACAGAGCCAATTGATGAATATTTAAATAGATTTCATTTACTCAAAGCCAGATGCTTTACCCAAGTGCCTGAGCATGAATTAGTTGAAATAGCAGCAGGGGGCCTGGATTATTCGATTAGGAAAAAGTTAGATACACAATACCTAAGAGATATGGCCCAACTTGCTGATAGAGTTCGACAAGTAGAACGCCTCAAAGCTGAAAAGGCTAAAACTGCCAAAACTCATCGACGAGAAAGGGTAGCTTATGTTGAAATGGATGATGACGATCCGGAGACATACAGCGATCCTATAGATGTCGAAGGAGGCGAAATTGATTTAGCTGAATTAAAACAAGGACCACCATATTCTTGTAAATTGCTAGTGCCATCAAATGGGAAAAATCCTGTAGAACCTGAGAAAAACAGTGATAAATTTCCTAAGAAAACTTATAGCTTCGACATATCCAAGTGTGATGAAATATTCGATCTATTAGTTAAAGATGGACAAATGATAGTGCCCCCAGGGGCTAAATTGCCTCCTTTAGAACAAAGAAAGAAAAGAGGTTTTTGTAAATACCATAATTTTTTGGTACATAAAACCTCACAATGTTTCCTTTTCAGGGATCTCGTTCAAAGAGCGCTGAAGGAAGGAAGGCTGAAATTTGTTGATAAACCAGCAATGAAAATCGACACAAACCCACTGCAGACAGAGGCTCATTATGTCGAACCAGTTGGCATTCATATGGTGGAAGTGTTTGAAGATTTCATCATAAAACCCATCTTTGGAAGTTTCACTGAAAACATTTCCAGAAAAACTATTGAAGGGGTGAGAAAGGCCACTGAAGGCCAAGATTCGTTGGCCAAGGGTCGAACAAGAAGGCTACTGGTAGCCTGAAACAGATCAAACGAGTTACTGAAGACCCAAAAAAAATCAAAGGAGTTGCTGAAAGCTCCAGCAAAGGAACCACCACAGGTTCTTATTTGGCTGCTGCAAAGGGTTCGACAGAAGACTTGGAGGCCAAAATGCAGAAGATGAACCTGGCTGCCAAAAGCAACATGCAGGTTAACGTGGTTGAAGTCTCTGGAGCCAAAGCCTCAGAGGAAACCCTTCGACAAGAAGAGGTAAACAAAACTGCATTCCCAAAGGAGGATGAAGATTTGGCAGATTTTCTGCATAGGTGCCATAAGAAGAAATCGGAAGTAATGCTATGCCCTAGATGTAGCTCTATTTTCGATAAGAAAGCCGCTGAACACATACAAGTGATGCGGGTTGTAAAAGCAAAACAGGGCACCAATGCCCAACAAAGAATGGGTCCAGAAATTCGATTTGACCCCAGAAGGGGACATCAACAAAGACCCATGAATCAGGAAAGGAGGCCACCAACTTTTAGGCCTCCAACTAATGTGCCTACAGACACTTGGCTAAATACCATGGGTAGGAAGCGGCCAAATGAGGATAGATGGCAGGAATTCGACGTACCAAGAGGTTCTTCTCTGGATTATAGAAAGGAGTACCATGCTTCTGCGTCGAACAAAATGACCCATGTGTCGAGCAATTATAAAGGAAAAAATCCTATGTCTCGTTCACAGTGGAGAAGGTTTCAAAGATGGCGAAAGGCCGAGAAAGCGGCAGCTGGACCTCATCCAGAAGTTAGCACTAATGTGCAGAAAAAACCAAGGAAGCCTCTGGAGAGAAATCTTGTGCCCTGGGCGGAAGAGTGTGGGTCGAATGATGAGGACGACTCCGACTCTAGTGACAGTTTGGACATCATGGTGAATGTCATATCTGTATTGCCCAAAGAATACAACCGTGAGGTCAAAGTCGAAGAAACTGACCTAATGGTTGAACAAGAACTGGCTAGACACAAGCCAGTATGTTACTATATAATGAACAATGGATGCGTGGAAGAACAAAACTCATTCTTTGAACCACCAACAGAGGCAATGAAAAGCCATCTGAAACCACTGTTCATTAGAGCAAAAGTTAGAGAGGTAACCATAAACAAAAATCTGGTTGACTGTGGGGCGACCATCAATATCATACCACAATTCATACTGGAAAAGTTAGGCAAATGGGATGCTTACATAAAGCCACACAACATGGTCTTATCCAACTATGAAGGGGGCATTGGCACCACAATGGGTGTCATTCAACTAGACCTCAAAGTGGGCTCAATCCTTCGACCCACCATGTTCATGGTTATTTCAGCAAAACCCAACTACAATCTACTCCTTAGTCGGGAGTGGATACATGGCATCAGAGCGGTTCCATCTTCGATGCACCAAAGGGTCATAATGTGGCGCCCCGACGGCATTGTGGAGAACATTGAAGCATATCAGAGTTACTACTTGGGTGAAAACAATAGTGTCGGGAAGAATGATTTCGGCAGAAATCTGGCTCACATAGGGCCATGTAACCCACCAGAGTTTGACTTAACTCCAACTCATAATGCATTCTGCTCCCTATACCTACACTCCAATCACGACTTTCAGTGGGATAGAGAAGACTTATCCAACATTGACTTTGGAGGAGTCAGTGATATACGGCCAACAGACTGGGGAAGCGAGTTTGATAATGATGACTGAGTCATCAACTCTCCAAAAGATTTCGGCATATGTGGCCGAAAACAGAATGATAGCGGCCTTAGAGGCTGAAGTTAAATATGTGGCTTCCAAAGCCAATGAACAAGTCCTTTCGAAGACAGGGCCTGGGAAAGACTTCGACCCAGAGCCCCCCGACTTGGGAACGAAAGACTTTCTAGACCAGAGGTTAGACGCCATTTATGACGATGAATCTCTAGGTTTTGAAAAGGACCCGTTGGCGAATAATGTCAGAATGTTGGCGCAAGATCCTCTAGAAGAGGTAAATCTAGGTGAAGGTCCTATGAACAAGCCCACATACATAAGTACAAAAATGGATCCAGGACTCGGGATCGAAATGATCAAATTACTAAAAGAGTTCAAGGACTGTTTTGCATGGGACTATGACGAGATGCCTGGTCTCGACAGAGGATTGGTCGAAATACAATTACGAATAAAGCCTGGAATGAAACCCGTTAAGCAAACTCCAAGACGGTTTGCACCCGAGATTTTATCAAAAATCAAGACGGAGATCGAAAGGCTGCTGAGATGTAAGTTCATAAGAACGACCAGGTACGTCGAATGGATTGCAAATATTGTACCTGTTATAAGGAAAAACGGTACCTTGAGGGTGTGCATCGATTTCAGAGATCTAAATGCTGCAACACCCAAAGATGAATATTCAATGCTGGTGGCGGAAATGCTTGTAGATTCTGCCGCTGGTTTCAAATACATGAGTATGCTAGACGGCTACTCTGGATACAATCAAATCTTCATTGCTGAAGAAGATGTGTCGAAAACGGCATTTCGTTGCCCTGGGGCTTTAGGCACCTATGAATGGGTAGTGATGCATTTTGGCCTGAAGAATGCAGGGGGCAACGTACCAAAGAGCCATGAATTCGATCTTCCATGACTTTATTGACACTTTCATGCAAATTTATATTGATGATATCATTGTCAAATCGGTTTCAGGGAAGGCTCACATGGATCATCTTCGACAATCCTTTGAGAGGATGAGACACTACGGCCTGAAGATGAATCCTCTGAAGTGTGCTTTTGGTGTAAAAGCAAGAGATTTCTTAGGTTTTGTAGTCCACAAAAAGGCATTGAGATAAACCAAAACAAGACCAAGGCCATCTTGCAAGCCAAAGCACCAACTAACAAAAAGGAATTGCAATCCTTACTTGGGAAGATAAATTTCCTAAGGATATTTATATCCAACCTTAGTGGGAAAACGCAAGCCTTTTCGCCATTACTTCGACTCAACAAAGGAGGATTTGAATGGAGGGAGGAACATCAAGAGGCCTTCGACAAAATCAAAGAGTACCTCATTAAAACACCTATTCTGGTGCCTCCTTGTCGAAGTAGAAGTATGAGGTTGTACATAGCTGCGTCTGATAAGACTTTAGGGAGCATGCTGGCTCAAGAGGATGAACATGGTGTCGAAAGGCCCATATACTACCTCAGTAGAGTTTTAAACGATGCAGAAACTAGATATAACTGTAGTTGTTTAGTTATTGGCTTGCATTTTTGGTAAAACCTAAGTGTGTGTGTGTGAATGTCATGACTGATGTCATAACATTCTAGTTTAGTTTGTACTGATTCATTAGGTACCTTTGCAGAAAAATATTGTCATTCAGGTACTGATGTTTATAAGTGTGTATCTGAGCATTTTGCAAAATGATCACATTTTCCTAAATCAGTAGACAGGTTTTTCAGATGTCATAACAGATGTTAAGACATCCTGTTCTGAACTAACAGGTATGCAGGTTGGTTAATTCTGAGTTTTTTCAGGAAAATAACTCAGTCTTTCCAAAACAGAATCCTGCGTTTTCTTTGGGTTAACCTAGCTCAACCCTAACCTGGTTAATAAAGTCCTGTGACCTGGTCTTAAGGTCAAACAGAATTAACCCTAGGTTTTTGTGGAAACCCTAACTGAAGTTACAGCTGCTATATATTCAACAGAGCTGCTGTTTTGCAAGGAATCCCTTTTTGGTCAGAGGATCATTTGTAAACTGTATAGGTTTAATTATTGTACTCCAAGCAATTATCATTGTGATAAGTGACTTGGAATAGGTTTTTAATTGTAAGGGTTGTGTAGCACTCAAAGCTTTGAAGCAAGAGTGTTTGAATGATTCTTGACTAAAGCTGTGAAGCAGAGTCAAGTTAGTTGTGTGCATCACTCAAAGCTGTGAAGCAAGAGTGGTTGTGTTGCTTGATTAAAAAGCTGTGAAGCTTAATCAAGTGTATGTTTTTGAAGAGTGTCTTCATCAATTCATTAGTCAGATTGTTTTATGTATCACTGCTGTGATTGAGGGGGAGTGAGTAGGAACTCAGGTTTAAGTTGTACTTAGATTGAAATTACATTGGGTAGGTCTTAAGTGAAGGAGATAAACTGGTTAGTTTATTCCTGAATTAACATCTCTTATAGTGGATTTCCTCCCTGGCTTGGTAGCCCCCAGAGTAGGTGTTGTTGCACACTGAACTGGGTAAACAATTGACTGTGTTCTTTACTGTTTTTGTATTTACTGTCTTATAGAAAGTCAGATACGGTGTCATAACGTTAAACGTGACATTGAGTATCTGCAGCCAGAATTTCAATTGGCATCAGAGCAGGCACCATGCCTGTATTACTGGGTGAGATCTAGGGATATCACTTTCTGGCACTATGGACAAAGAAGGAGTTTTTGGAAATAGACCACCCATTCTGGATGGAACTAATTATGACTACTGGAAACCTCGTATGATTGCCTTCTTAAAATCTCTGGACAAAAAGGCATGGAGAGCTGCTGACAAAGGATGGATCCATCCCACCATAACTGAGAAAGATGGGACAATCAGTCTGAAGCCTGAGGAAGATTGGAGTAAAGAAGAAGATGAGTTAGCCCTGGGAAATTCCAAAGCTTTAAATGCCTTGTTCAATGGAATTGATAGAAACATTTTCAGACTAGTACATCAATATGAACTGGCCAAGGAAGTTTAGGACACTCTCAAAACTACTCATGAGGGCACTTCCAAAGTAAAAATGTCAAGGCTTCAGATGTTGACTACCAAGTTTGAGAATCTAAAAATGATGGAAGATGAAACCATTCATGAGTTTCACATGAACATCTTGGAGATTGCCAACACCTCAGGAGCACTGGGAGAAAAGATGTCAGAAGAAAAACTGGTGAGGAAGATTCTCAGATCCTTGCCTAAAAGATTTGCAATGAAGGTAACTGCCATAGAGGAAGCCCAGGACATCAGCAAGTTGAAAGTGGATGAACTTATTGGGTCTCTTCAGACTTTTGAGATGGGGATCACTGATAATGGTGACAAGAAGAACAAGAGCATAGCACTTGTATCCAACACTGATGTTGAAGAAAATATTTCAGAAGCTATAGCCATGCTTGGAAGACAGTTCAACAAACTCATCAAAAGAATAGATCCAAAGTCAAGGTCTAATGTTCATAACATTCCCTCTGACATTGACAGTTCCAGCAGAAGACCAAGGTCAGAAGAGAAGGGAAATCAAGGCAGAGGAATTCAATGCCATGGTTGTGAAGGATATGGGCATATTCGAGCTGAATGTCCTACCTTTCTTAAGAAACAAAAGAAAGGAATGACAGTTACTTGGTCTGACTGTGATTCAGAAAGTAGTTCTGAAGAAGAATCTGCCAAACTAGTTACTGCTTTAACTGGTGTTTGTACCTCTGAAAGTGACATCAGTGATGAAGAGGTGACTTTTGAAGAACTGGTTGATACTTACAAGAAATTGTGTATCAGAAGTACTGAAGTCTGTGTGCAGAATGAGAAACAATCAAAACTCATCATAAAGCTGGAGGCTGAAAAAAGGGCAAACCTTGAAACTATAAGTCATCTAGAAGGAGAAGTTCAATTGCTGAACTCACAAATGAATCAAATGACCAAATCTGTCAAGATGCTGACAAATGGAACAGACAAATTGGAAGAGATCCTTCAGGTTGGACAAAATGTGGGAAATAAATCTGGACTAGGATTTTTGGAATCAAAGAAATCTGGTAGTGATAAGCAAATGTCAAAACAGATGTCTCAACACAACTCTCAACATCAGGAACAGAGACATATGAAGAAAAGGTACCAAAGATGGAGATGTCATCATTGTGGGAGATATGGCCACATAAAGCCCTTCTGCTTCAGATTGCATGGATACCCTAATCAGAACTCAGGTGTCAAACCTAAGTCTAAAAAGGTACCACATGCTCCTAAATGGAAGAAAAAGGCTACTGCCCTGATAGCCCATACTTCCCTAAGGGTCTATGCAAAGGAAGACTGGTACTTTGACAGTGGATGTTCCAGACACATGATTGGAATCAAGAACCTCCTCAATAATGTTAAGCCTCACACCACCAGTTTTGTGACCTTTGGAGATGGTGCTAAAGGTGAAATCAAAGGAGTTGGTGATTTGAACTGCCCTAGAGTTCCAAGTCTGAATGAAGTACTGCTGGTAAAAGGGCTGACTGCTAATCTCATTAGTATCAGTCAATTGTGTGATCTAGGATTCAAGGTCAATTTCTCAAAATCTGAATGTCTTATAATCAATGACAAACAAGAGATAGTAATGAAAGGAGTCAGATCCAAAGACAACTGTTACTTGTGGGAGCCTGAGAACACTAATTTCACATCTGTGTGTTCCATTGCAAAAGAAGAAAAAGAGGTGAAACTGTGGCACCAAAAACTTGGCCATCTTCATCTAAGAGGTATGAAGAGGATTATCTCCTTGGAGGCAGTCAGAGGGATTCCAAGACTGCAAATTGATGAAGAAAGAGTTTGTGGTGAATGTCAGGTTGGTAAGCAGACTAGGATGTCACATCCAAAGTCAAGACATCTGACCACCTCTAAGGTTCTAGAACTTCTTCATATGGATCTGATGGGACCAATGCAAGTAGAGAGTCTTGGTGGAAAAAGATATGCCTATGTGGTTGTGGATGATTTTTCCAGATTCACCTGGATTAATTTCATTAGGGAAAAATCTGATGTATTTGAAGCTTTTAAAGAATTGTGCAAAAGAATTCAAAGAGAAAAGGAAGGGTGTATTGTCAGAATCAGAAGTGATCATGGCAAGGAATTTGAAAACAGCAAGTTTGATGATTTCTGTTCTTCAGAAGGAATTAGTCATGAATTTTCTTCTCCTATAACACCTCAGCAAAATGGAGTTGTGGAAAGAAAAAACAGGACCATACAGGAATCTGCCAGAGCAATGTTACATGCCAAAAGACTTCCTATGTATTTTTGGGCTGAAGCTATGAATACAGCCTGCTATGTTCATAACAGGGTCACCTTGAGAAAGGGAACCTCATCCACCATATATGAACTCTGGAAAGGAAGAAAACCAACTGTGAAGTACTTCCATGTGTTTGGCAGCAAATGCTATATTCTGGCTGATCGTGAACAAAGAAGAAAACTGGACCCTAAAAGTGATGAAGGCATATTTATAGGATACTCCTCAAACAGCAGAGCTTATAGAGTATTCAATTCCAGAACCAAAGCCATGATGGAATCAATAAATGTTATAATTGATGACTATCATGAAGAAATAGATGTTCCTTGTACTGTTGAGACATTCTTTGAGACTTCAACCCAACAGAATGATCTACCCAACTCCACCACAACAGAATCTGAATCAAAGGAAGCTAGCAAGATCCCTTCCATCAGAATTCAGAAGGATCATCCAAAAGAGCTCATCATAGGAGATCCCAACAGTGGAGTCATCACAAGATCTAGAGAAATCATCTCAAACTCTTGTTTTGTGTCCAAAATGGAACCAAGAAATGTCAAGGAAGCTTTAACTGATGAATACTGGATTGGTGCAATGCAAGATGAACTGAACCAATTCAAGCAACATGAAGTTTGGGAACTGGTTCCTAGACCTGAAGGAACTAACATCATTGGGACAAAATGGATATTCAAGAACAAGTCAGATGCTGAAGGAGTTGTCACCAGAAATAAGGCAAGACTTGTTGCTCAAGGATACACCCAGGTTGAAGGGGTTGATTTTGATGAAACCTTTGCACCTGTAGCCAGGCTGAAATCAATCAGACTCCTATTGTCAATTGCTTGTCTTCTGAAGTTCAAGTTATTTCAGATGGATGTGAAAAGTGCCTTTCTAAATGGGTACTTAAATGAGGAAGCTTATGTGGAACAACCTAAAGGCTTTGTGGATCCAACCCACCCGGATCATGTCTACAAATTGAGAAAAGCTCCATATGGCCTGAAACAAGCTCCTAGAGCATGGTATGACAGGTTAACAAAGTTTCTCTCAGACAAAGGCTACAGAAAAGGAGGCTTGGACAAAACTCTCTTTGTCAAAACTGAAGGAGGGAAGTTGATGGTTGCCCAAATATATGTTGATGACATAGTGTTTGGAGGAATGTTAGAACATATGGTTAAACACTTTGCTGACCAGATGCAGGCTGAATTCGAAATGAGTCTCATGGGAGAACTAACTTATTTTCTTGGACTGCAAGTCTCACAGATGGAGGACTCAATCTTCTTGTCTCAAAGCAAGTATGCTAAGAACATTGTAAAGAAGTTTGGTATGGAGAATGCAAGTCACAAAAGGACTCCTGCTCCTACTCATCTAAAGCTTTCCAAAGATTCAAGTGGGGTTAAGGTGGATCAAAGTCTGTACAGAAGCATGATAGGAAGCTTGTTGTACTTAACTGCCAGCAGACCTGATATTGCCTTTGCAGTTGGAGTTTGTGCAAGATACCAAGCTGATCCCAAAGTCAGTCATATCAATCAAGTGAAGAGAATTTTGAAGTATGTAAGTGGAACTTACAACTATGGGTTGATGTATACTCATGGCTGTGAACCAGCTCTGACTGGCTACTGCGATGCTGATTGGGCTGGTAGTGCTGATGATAGAAAAAGCACCTCTGGAGGGTGTTTCTTCTTGGGAAATAATCTGGTTTCCTGGTTCAGCAAGAAACATAATTGTGTGTCTCTTTCTACTGCTGAAGCTGAATACATTGCAGCTGGTAGTAGCTGCTCTCAAATGATCTGGATGAAACAGATGCTCACTGAGTATAATGTTACACAAGATGTTATGACATTGTACTGTGACAATCTGAGTACAATCAACATTTCCAAGAATCCCATTCAGCATAGTAGGACCAAACATATTGACATACGACATCACTTTATCAGAGACCTTATAGAAGAGAAGACAATCAAATTGGAACATGTTGCCACTGAGCTACAGCTGGCTGACATTTTTACCAAGGCTCTGGATGCAAATCAATTTGAAAACTTGAGGGGTAAGTTGGGTATTTGCCAACATGAGGAATTGTAGCAATTAATTTTGCTTAAAACAAGGATTAAAGGAGTTATGCTTGTTCTGATTGGGTTAAAATTATATTTTCCCATTTCTTTCAATTCTTTTAAGAAGTTGAATAGACACTCCTTTTCTTCCTTCCTCTCTCGTCTCCTCATCAAAACCTAGTCTCTCAATCAGAATTTTCTCTTCAGTTGTTGTTGGTCCTCTAAGACTGTCAAAATGTCTCAAACACCATCATCATCCAATACAACTATTTCAACCTCTTCCTCTGATCAAGATTCTAGGACAATCTCTTCCTGTCTGGACTCTGAAGTCCTGGAGATCTCTTCTCGTTGAAAAGTGGGAACTAACCCCACCAAGGTCAAAGAGTTGAGAACAAGACATGCAGGAAAGTCCCAAGCTTCTGCCTCTGGTAATCCATCTCATCCTTCTTCTTCAGTTCCCCCTGAAATTGCAAATAGGGAAGGGACAACCTATGTTAATCAAGCAATAGCAAAAATTGTTTCAAGAATTCTGAACGAGAACCACTCAGTTCCTGGCATTTCTGTTCCTTTGAATCAAGAAAGTTCAAATCCAGATGTCTCTAAGGATGTTGAGACATCAGACAAAGAGAAGAATGCTGATATTGCTCACAAGAAAAGGAAGAAGCCTGAATCCTCTGAGTCTGATGACAGTACTTGAAGGATGGTTGCTGTTTGGTGGTGTTGCAGGTTGGTGCTGGTACCTGGTGGAGTTTGGAAGTGTGTTCAGTTCTTTTCTGCTGCTGCTCTTATTATTTTTTTTGGATAACTGTATAATCTTTATGAACATGTATCTTTGGCCCATTTGTGGCTAAAGAGGGGGAGAATATTTTGGTACTTTCTTAATTAGTACCTGCTTAATTAAACATTCTATTTTTCTGCAGTCACTTATTTCTGCTGCTATCTATCTCTGATTGCTTAGGGTCTTTAGCCAAAAATCTGCCAAAGGGGGAGTTTGTAGTTGTTTAGTTATTGGCTTGCATTTTTGGTAAAACCTAAGTGTGTGTGTGTGAATGTCATGACTGATGTCATAACATTCTAGTTTAGTTTGTACTGATTCATTAGGTACCTTTGCAGAAAAATATTGTCATTCAGGTACTGATGTTTATAAGTGTGTATCTGAGCATTTTGCAAAATGATCACATTTTCCTAAATTAGTAGACAGGTTTTTCAGATGTCATAACAGATGTTAAGACATCCTGTTCTGAACTAACAGGTATGCAGGTTGGTTAATTCTGAGTTTTTTCAGGAAAATAACTCAGTCTTTCCAAAACAGAATCCTGCGTTTTCTTTGGGTTAACCTAGCTCAACCCTAACCTGGTTAATAAAGTCCTGTGACCTGGTCTTAAGGTCAAACGGAATTAACCCTAGGTTTTTGTGGAAACCCTAACTGAAGTTGCAGCTGCTATATATTCAACAGAGCTGCTGTTTTGCAAGGAATCCCTTTTTGGTCAGAGGATCATTTGTAAACTGTATAGGTTTAATTATTGTACTCCAAGCAATTATCATTGTGATAAGTGACTTGGAATAGGTTTTTAATTGTAAGGGTTGTGTAGCACTCAAAGCTTTGAAGCAAGAGTGTTTGAATGTTTCTTGACTAAAGCTGTGAAGCAGAGTCAAGTTAGTTGTGTGCATCACTCAAAGCTGTGAAGCAAGAGTGGATGTGTTGCTTGATTAAAAAGCTGTGAAGCTTAATCAAGTGTATGTTTTTGAAGAGTATCTTCATCAATTCATTAGTCAAATTGTTTTATGTATCACTGCTGTGATTGAGGGGGAGTGAGTAGGAACTCAGGTTTAAGTTGTACTTAGATTGAAATTGCATTGGGTAGGTCTTAAGTGAAGGAGATAAATTGGTTGGTTTATTCCTGAATTAACATCTCTTATAGTGGATTTCCTCCCTGGCTTGGTAGCCCCCAGAGTAGGTGTTGTTGCACACTGAACTGGGTAAACAATTGACTGTGTTCTTTACTGTTTTTGTATTTACTGTCTTATAGAAAGTCAGATACGGTGTCATAACATTAAACGTGACATTGAGTATCTGCAGCCAGAATTTCAATAACGAAGTTGAAAAAACTATGTTTATGTCTATATTTTTCATGTACAAAACTTAAACAATATATAAAGCCAGTTAATGTTTATGTTTCGTCTCATTTTGACGTTTTCAAATACATGTTGTCGAAACCCATTTTGCACGGTAGAATTGGAAAATGGGCACTTGCATTAACTGAGTATTCATTAACTTTTATGCCTCTTAAGGCTATAAAAGGCCAAGTGGTCGCAGACTTTATAGTCGACCACTCTATACAAGAAAGATCACTAAATTATTTGGAGATCGAACCATGGAAACTTTACTTTGATGGATCTAGTTATAAAGATGGAGTTGGAGTCAGAGTCCTTATTATTTCTCCAAATAAAATTCCAACAACATTTAAGTACAAAATAGATGGGGATTGCTCCAATAATAAGGTTGAATACGAAGCATTAATCGTAGGCCTTGAAATCTTGTTGGAATTGGGGGCAACTCAAGTCGAAATAATGGGAGACTCAGAGTTAGTCCTAAAACAAATTACGAAAGAATACAAATGCATAAAAGAAAATCTTATTATGTATTTCGTAATAGCCAGACGGTTGTTGAAAAACTTCGAGGCAGTTAGCATTCGACACATACCCAGATTGGAAAATCAAGCAGCCAACGACTTGGCACAAATTGCTTCTGGGTATAAAGTTTTGAAAGATAGGCTGCAACAAGCAATCGAAGTTAGAGGGAGAATAACTGCTACTAAGTTATCTCCATCGGATTTAAGGACCACAATGTTAGGATACACTGATCATGAAAATTTTGAAATTTCGTTCATAGACAATCTAACAGCAAGATTGGAGAAAGCATGTAGTGGACTATCTACAAAATCCAGCGGCTTCGACAGAACGAAAGATAAAGTATAGAGTGCTGAGTTATATGCTGATGGGAAATGAACTATTTAAGAAAACACCAGAAGGCGTGCTTCTAAAATGCTTAAGTGAAACAGAAGCATATATAGCTCTTTCCACCACACATGCTGGGGCATGTGGAGCACACCAAGTAGGCCAAAAGATGAAATGGTTATTATTTCGACAAGGCTTATATTGGCCCACTATGTTAAAGGATTGTGTTGAGTTTGCAAAAGGGTGTCAGGAATGCCAAAAACATACAGGCATTCAACATGTGCCAGCAAACGAACTTCACTCAATTGTGAAACCTTGGCCTTTTAGAGGATGGGCCTTGGATCTCATTGGAGAAATTCGACCAACATCTTCCAAAGGTCAGAAGTATATATTGGTGGGAATTTATTATTTTACTAAGTGGATTGAAGCGATTCCTTTGGTCAATGTAGACCAGGAGAATGTCATTGAATTCGTTCAAAGGAACATCATATATAGATTTGGAATCCCGGAAACAATAACTACAAACCAAGGATCAGTCTTCACTGGTCGAAAGATGCAAGAATTCGCTGCAGAGATGGGGTTTAAACTGTTAATATCGATGCCCTATTATGCGCAGGCTAATGGCCAGGTCGAAGCAGCAAATAAAGTAGGGATCAGTTTAATAAAGAAACATGTGGGAAAGAAACCCAGAAACTGGCACAAGACACTAGATCAAGTCCTGTGGGCGTGTCGAACTTGTCCAAAAGAAGCCACAGGGACAAGACCATTTCGCCTAACCTATGGTCATGATGCAATATTACCAGTGGAAATCCACTTGCAAGCAACAAGGATTCAGATACATCATGAGATCCCTTATGAAGTCTATTGGAGCATGATGTTGGATGAATTAGTAGACTTATACGAAGAAAGGTTGAAAGCTTTAGATCTATTGAGACTACAGAAGAAGCGAGTCGAGAAATCCTACAATCGAAGGGTAAAGTCTAAGACGTTCCAGCCTGAAGATCTAGTTTGGAAAGTAATACTCCCAATGGATCGAAAAGACAGAAGCTTTGGAAAATGGTCCCCTAAGTGGGAGGGACCTTTTAGGATTGTGCAAGCATTCTCGGGCGGAGCCTATGAGATCGAAGAATTAAGCGAAGATCAAAGACTCTTGAAGGTAAATGGTAAATACCTGAAAACGTATAGACCTATGCTTCAAGAGGTAAAATTAAATGATATATAGTCACTGTTAATAGAGAACGCCAAAATGGGAACTTAAAAATTTCATTAAAAGTGCCAAAATGGCTCTGAATTCATTACAGAAAGTGATTACATAAATGAGAGGAACAAGATTCAAAAGGGAAGATTAGCTTTAATTTGGAGATACTTGATTCTTTGCAACTCTAGCCGTCGATCACATAGAGCTTTTGATTGGTGAAGGGTTTCGAGCTTAGCATCCAGAGATTGAGCTCGATCGGCGTGTTTTAACCCTTCAGCCAATTCTTCTTGGCTTTCTGATTCGTTGTTCACAGCAAGAAGCTCCTCTTTCTTTTTGTCGTTGGCAGCAATTTGAGCTTCCAACTCCGTAATCTGCACCCTCAGTTGAGCATTATCTTGATCTATTTCCTCGACTGCTTTTTGTCTAGCCTCTTGGGCCTTCGACAAGTCCTTTACTCTAGAAGCGGATTCAGTAGCAGCATGCCAAGCAGCAGCCACTTGACCATTGGCTTCTTCGATCTCCCAATTGAGAATTCTCTGACGGTTGTAATCCGCTGATACCTGGTCAACAATAGAGAATAAATCCAAGATTACATTGGCCACATCCGGAGGAGCAACGAGAAGATCGACAGCTTTCAAGATAGTCTTCAGAAAGGAAGGAGTTGTTGGTTCCCCCTCTAAAGTTAACATCAAATCTCTTTTAAAGATTTGTGCTTTAACTTTCTGAAGAGCCTCGTCGAGAGGGGAAGTCGAAGTAGATCTTCCAGATGCAGTCGAGGTGCTGCGATCAGAAGAACTCTCCCGACCCTCTAGAATTGCAGTCAGATAACCTAACGGATTCTGTTGTTTCAGTAAGGCCAAATCCTCCTTGGTTCTGGATCCCGTCGAAGGGATACTTTCGTTGGCTGTAACAACCACGTTGGCCACTCGACTTGGAATTGTTTCGGTGCCTGGAGGATTTTGGTTTCCTTCAGCAAAAACTTCTTCACCGTCAGCCTCTGGGATTTCAGCCTCTGGGATTTCTGCATTCTCCCTTTCTATTTCAGTTTCAAAGACAGGGACATTTTCCTCCTCAGTCTCTCGCATTTCAACCAGCGGAACCCTAGTCTCCTCTTGGTTTCCTGTAGCTTCTTCTTCATCAGCTTCTTCTATGGTTTCGTGCTGAGGTTCAGAAGTCTGATTTACTTCATCAGCTGAACTCATAAAAGAGCCTTTCGCTGAAGAGGGTCTGTAAGTAGGATTCCCGTCATTATTCAAGAGAGTGGCCGAATCCTCGACATGAGTAGGAATTCGTGTGGAAGTGCCAGCAGTGTCCTAAAAAATAGAAAGAATTTGTTTCTTTTTAGAATCCTCACAAAGCAAAAGAAAGTGGAAGAAATAAATAATAAGCAGTCGAAGTAAATACCTGGACTAGGATTTCAGCACCAGGACTAGAGTTGTCACTTTCACTGGGATTGTTTAACCTAGCGATTACCTCCTGTTCAGGAGGTTCATTGATGACTACAGGAGAAGGCCTCCCAGCTGTAGTCTTAATCCTGATTTTTGGACGGGGTTCCACGGTAGGAGCTGGCTTTTTCAATCCTCGTCTCTGCAAAGGAACAGGAGGAGACTCCTCTTCTTCATCGCTAGAGATTTGGATCTCCCGAACCTTCCGTTTTTTGGGGGTTGGTTTCTGAGCATACAGAAAACCAAGTCGAAGGGATTATTACTTGTGTCAGATAAAAAATAGATAAGGGTATGAAAGAAAGTGAATACCTTAGGAGAGGGGTTGACAGTGGAATCTCCCCCTTTGGTACTCTCAGCAGTCTTCTTCGAGTTGGCCCTCTTGACAGCTAAACAAAAGATAAAACGGCTATAGTTAATTGAGTGTTGGTAGACAAATCTGAGGCGAAGAGATGGAAAAGAGTAGTACCTTTCTTAACCCTGTCGAGAACAAGCTTGAAAGCCTCACGTAGGTGGTGGGTGAAGTCCTTCTCATCGAAGAACTCTTCGTGATAATATTGTTTCCACCACTCCTCAAAGGGAACGGAGCTCAGAAAATTAAGGTTAAAATCGAATAAGGTCAATATAGTTCGACCAGAATACCTACCAATATGCTTGGTAGCGGCATCCTCTGAGTAGTCTGCATTGTAAAAAAGTAGCAGCTTCTCTCGAGGGTAAATAGGCGAAGGAAGCGATTGAGCAATACCAAATTGTCGGGAGATAAGATTTGGTTGATAAGCAATTAAGCTCAATTGATTTTTTGAGCTCTTAAATCTCAAAGGCATGATCCTGGGGCAGAGAAACGATTCCCACATGCTCACGAACTCATCAGTCACGTCATCCTCCTCATTCGAGGGATATGGTCTGGTGAACCATTCCGGACCAACTTTTCGACTGGAGAAAGGAGCCATAGTCGAAACAAAGCACTTTCGCTCCGCAAACATCATTACAAAGCTTATGAAAGCCTTCTGGAACTGTTGGCCTTCATCAGTGGGAGTTAGTAATGCAAGCCTGGTGCCCTCGACTCTCCTGTTCAGAATTTCAGGAGCCTCTTTGTTGATCTTGTTCTTCTGGGGAAGGAAAGATTCAAAGGTGGCATTGAGCCACAGTTGGAGAAGCCAAAAGGGACCAGCTAGCAGCAAGCTCCCCCTGTCCCCTATAACCTTAAGTTGAGTCACACCATTACTGATGGACTCATATAAGTTAGCCAAAATCAATTCGGCCAGACAAATGGGGTATTTGTGGTGCAGCTGCGTTGCGAGCGTCAGCATCTTTTTCGTCACTTGCAGTGACTTAGTACAAAAAACAAATCGAGACAGCCACATAGCCAAGAAGGCTATATGCTCCACCTCCGACACAGTGCTAGAAGCTTTGTCGTGGAAGTGGTTTATGAAAGTGGTATAAGTGGGTTTTGTAGCAGCGAACCCAATAGCGTCTTCAGACAAGTCTTCAGGGTCGAAATAGTCACCGGTTGGTCGAAGCCCAGTGATTGCAACTATGTCGAATAAATTGGGGGTCATCATCCCACAAGGAAGATGGAAAGTGAAATGTGCACTATCCCAAAAGTACAAAGAAGATACCAGCATAAGGGGGCAGCAAGACAATCCTGTCTTCGACAGCATCACCAAGTCATAAATGCCCATCTCCTTCCAAACAGAAGCTTGCACCCTCTCCATCTTACTCAACCGGTCTAAATATTCAGAAGAAATATTAGGGCTTGAGCAAAAGATTCGATTCCCTTTGTTCATGAACTGGAGGTTGATATCCTCTGTAGTCTGAGGATGCTGCTGGTTCGCCGGAGTAGCGTCTTCGGGGTCCTCCCTAGGTTTCTTGGCACAACCTATGGGTCTAAGCCTTGAGTGTGTAGGAAAAAAGGCGCGGTTTTTCAAGGGGTTTTCGACGCATGAAGATAAAGGATCGGACATAGCATACATGTTTCCACCGTATCTGATGGGAATGAGAAGTTGAGAATCATATTCTTCTCGTCATTCTTTCGTCATAGGTTCAGCAACATACCTATCAATCGAAGAAGAATGAGGGTTGGTAGAAAAGACCTCCGGTGGTTTCTGGACATCATCGGCGTTTTTGGGTTGAGGATTGTTTGGAGCATTAGAGAGAAAAGCCATTGTTGAGGATTTGAGAGAAAGAGCGAAGTTGACAGTACAATGTTGTGAGAAAGCAAGGGATTTGGAAAAGATGGAAATGGTAAAAGTTCCAAATAGAAAGGCTTGGGAGTATTTATAGCCTTCAGAAGAGGGATATGTCTCGTCAAGGCCATTTAATGTTTCACAGGTAGTGGGGCACATGGCGAAGCACGAAACGGTTACCGTGCAGGCATTGGGAAACGTTGGGACATGTTTGCCTAGGTTATAGGAATATGGTCATCATGGCAAGCGTGGTAACAGCAGTTTGAAGAGACATCTTGGAAAAAAAGTAATGATGGTTTTCTCAAATGCAGTAGCTGTTGGAAGGCGAAAAGCACACGTCAAGACTTGGTGGACAACTGGGAAGACAGGTTTCGAATGGGAAGTTCAAAGAATGGTTATTTCTTTGAGCGTCGAAACAGACATCTTGGGGGGCAATTTGTTGGCTCTCAAATTCGACACTTACTGTATTTGGTCTTTTGGATCAAACAACTGGAATGAACCAAACCAAGAGGTATGATTCGACACATGAGATAACTTATGAAAAAAGATCTAAGTTATGATAGGATTGTTCGACCAAGGGCTCATTCGACTGAAGCAGACTTATGTTGCTCGACTGAGAGAAAGTGTTCACGCTTTGGCACATGGAACGAGGACTATTTGAATTTTGAATTATTGGAGGGAAAGGCAGTTTTCATCAATGTCTGAGAAGAGGCAACGTGGCCAAAAGCTATGGGTCGAGAGACATGCAGAAGACACTTGTCTTCATCCTAGCGTAGAATGTCCCCTCGACGGTTACCTATTTTTAGTATAAATTAAGAAGCTTGTGTAATTTTCAAGTGTGTTCAACCTATTGTACTAAATCTCTCAAATATTATCCAAGTAACTACTGCGTGAGAAAGGATAAAGCTGAGCAATGTACGTTGGAAACACCTTTTTTCCTTAATGAAAGTCTTTTTATATTACTTTATCATTATCATGCAAAGTTATCTTTTTACTTCTTTTACTTGTATTTCTATACTTTTGCTTACTTTTCAACTATCTCAAACATTCTTCCTCTGGGTCGAACGTGCGTTCTTCCTTCTTACTCATTTTACATAAAAATTAGCATATGTCCTGGAATTAGTTTGTTCGATCCCGTAAGTAAATCAAAAAACACTTACCTTTTGGAGATCAGCGGTTATTTACCAAAAACAACGATAAACACACCCTTACAACTAACGTACTAAAAATTTTATAGTTTAGAATCTAATTTATTTACTTATTTTTCTTTGTTTTGCTTTATAACAAAAAAATCTTAAAAATTTATAAATGTATAAAATAGTTTGAAGTTTTAAGAATCTATCTATAAATTCTTTAAAATTCAAAGTAAAAAATCTTAATATAATCTTACAACACCTTTTAAAATCTCTACAATATTTTAGTCAAAAATAATTTTTCTGAAAGATTAAAACTTATAAAAAAAAATTTAATGAATTAAAAATAAAAAAATATTTACAGCCATGAATAAGTTAATTAATATTTTAATTAATAATTTAATATCGATTTTGTTTGTAGAGAAATCGGTAAGGAACTGGCTACAAACGAAACAGACACGTGTAGAGGACAAACCACGAAAACTGAAAGGTACTGTAAATTAAGTTATTAGTTAGCGATTCGCATAGTTGAAAGACGAACACAACAACAAACAAACAGTGAAAAAAAAAACAGTTGGAAGAGAAAAAGAGAAGAGAAGAGAAGAGAAATTAGTCGATTCTGGATCGGAATCCATAACCCTAACGCAATCAACCAAATAGATGATTCAGAATTAGCAAAAATAGGTGTGTGCTTGTCGAAATCGAAGGGGCTTGCAAGAGCCTCTTCATCGGAGGTGGTGGTTTATTCCGAACCTCCACCTCCGACGGAATCCAAGAGTCTCTTCAAACCTAAGGTCCGTACTCCGGCTGACATTGTTCGGAATACTCGAGATCTTCTCCGAATTCTCCAGAATGGTTCCGTTAACAAGCGTGATAATGACAAGGTTCAATTTCAATCGCTCTATTCCTCTTTTTTATTTTGAATTTCAATTTCTTAATTGTTAATGTTTTTCTGTTTGATGATTATATTAGATGATCGAGTTGTTTAAGAATTTGAGAGAGATGAAAACGATTCTGTATGGAAATAGTGAAGCTGAGCCGGTGCCGGAAGCTTGTTCGCAGTTGACGCAGGAGTTCTTTAACGAAAATACTTTTCGACTTCTTGTCGAGTGTCTTCCGAAATTGAACTTGGAGGTGTTTTTTGTGATATGAGAGTTTTTGGTTTTATTTTTATTTTGGTTGGTATTTTCTGGTTTTGAGACTATTGAGAGTTTGTGATTGTGCAGGCTAGGAAAGATGCTACTCAGGTTGTTGCAAATTTACAGAGGCAGCAGGTTCAATCTAAGCTGATTGCGTCTGATTACTTGGAAAAAAATATGGATCTTATGGATATTTTGATATCTAGGTAAATAACGGTTGGATGATGATTTTTGTCGAAAACAAATATTATCAGTTTCTTGATGTTTGAGTTATAGGTTGTTGGTGAATTTAACGGTTTGGACAAATGGATTGAAATCTAAATCTAGTTTTGAAACATTAGTTGAATTTTATGTATATATTTTGTGGAATTAGTCTTGTCAGGTTCATGTTACTATGTGCGTATTACTAGTGTTTCTTAATTCTGTGCATTTTTTTTCTTTCTGAAATTGATTCTAATATGCTGTTGAATTTTATTCTTTTTCAGCTATGAAAACCCGGAGATGGCTTTGCACTATGGTGCAATGTTAAGGGAGTGCATACGTCATCAGATTGTTGCAAAGTAAGAAAAATGAAGCAAATCATTTCATTTTTGTCGTTTCTGTGATTTAAAACTTGTGATTGTCGTTTTCCGGCAGAAGTGCAATCAATTCTGCCGAGGTTTTAATTCACGTTAGATTAGTTTCGTGTTTTGTACGTCATAAATAATTGCTATATTTTTGTATGATTATACTAGTGAATTGTTTTAATTGCGAATGAGAAAACAAAAACTTGACAGTAGTTAGATGAAAAATAGAAGCTGTCATAGATATTTTATTTCTTTCATGCACAACATCTGTGACTTACGCGATAAATCTTGGTTTTATATCAGATATGTTCTAGAATCACCTCATATGAAGAAGTTCTTTAACTACATTCAGATCCCAAACTTTGACATAGCTGCAGATGCCGCAGCAACTTTTAAGGTAGTTATTAGTTTTGGCGTCGTGCACATTTTGCCCACAAAGTTTGTTGTTTTACCATGCCATTTTATTGCAGGAACTCATGACGAGACATAAATCTACTGTAGCCGAATTCCTTTCCAATAATTATCAATGGGTAGGTTCCCCATACACACTAAATTTAATTAAAAAATATTTTCCTTTTTAGTTTTTATATTTGTCTTTGACATGCCACTTTTTGTCCTATCCCACCTCTTACTAGCATGTGTGGTATCATGGTATGTTTGATTGGCGAAGGTTCTTATAATAATAGACTAATAGTTAGTAACTTAGTGCTGGTGAGGGCACTTTTAACATTTGTTTGTAACGTCCGAAAGAGAGAGGAAGGGAAATGTTATTAGAAATGAAAACACAATAATTGAGATCCATTCAACATGTTACGTTAGCAACATACAACAGAGGGAATGGAATAATATGCAGGGCCTACGCAATAAAGTGTTTCATTCCCTTTTGGATGGAAATCATTAGAAAAGGCTGCATATTGTCCCTGTTATCATTACCACAATACCACAATTACCTTATTTCTTTAACAATTAGCCATATTAGTTATTTCATATGTACATATTTAATATTAATATTTACGTGATTTCACATACACACTTTTTTTCATGCACTTTGTTCCAATCATTCAAGAGAAGGAGAAAAGTTTATCATTCTTTCCTTTCATTTTTCTTTCTGTCCAATCAACTAAAAAACTCAATTCTCTTTTTTTCCTTGTACATTTTTTCCTCTTACTATTTTCTTGCACTTTCTCTCTGAAACCAAACAGTTATGTTACTTGCAAGTATTTTCTACTTGGTTTATCTCATTCCATGCTAGTTACCAGCCACAACTCATTTGTTTTTGTTGTTAATTCTTTTCAGTTTTTTGAAGAATATAACTCCAAACTATTGGAATCTTCCAATTATATTACAAGGCGTCAAGCTGTGAAGGTATGGTGTCTGTTTTTTCACATTTATCTTAACTGTAAGAATATTGAATGAGGCAAGAATGGAGATGTCTAGGATTCAGAGAAAGAATTATTCTATTGAAATTATTGTAATAAATTTTTGCTTGTTTAATGGTATTTTTTTATTTCTTGGCAAATTGATATGTAGTTATGTTTTTCTTTCTCTTTTTCAGTTGTTGGGAGATATGTTACTTGATCGCTCAAATGCTGCTGTAATGGCAAGATATGTCAGCTCCAGAGAGAACTTAAGGATTTTAATGAATCTTATGAGAGTATGGTTCTTCCTATATTACTTCATATGCGTTTCAAGAGTTACAACTTGTCTTCTTTTCTGCCTTGCTTGTCTCTTTCCCCTATTTTGTTTTGATAGTATAGAAGTATGAATTTGTTATAAGTATTGGAAAATGTATTTGTTTCATTTAAATACTTATCAGAGAGGTTCTTACTAGTCTAGCCCGTTTGTCATGGCATAGTGATTACTAAACAAGAACGTTATGGTCAATATTGGGTTTCTGAGGACGTGCAAGGCGGGTTACAACATAGGGCCCAAAATTTCTCTTGAGTCGTAGATAAATACAATGTTGAACCATGACTAACCTACATAAGGTTTCAAAAAACATAAGACGACTATGCTGATAAGCACTAATTATATATGTTTACACAGGATTTTAATAGGTTATTGTTGATATCTTTCTGCAGGAGTCAAGCAAGAGCATACAGATAGAAGCATTTCATGTTTTCAAGGTACTATAATTACTTAATCATATAATACGCGAAGTGGTTATTCTTAACCTTTCGCCTCCCAACTCTTGCTTCTTTATATTGATGTGTTCTGTTGTAACAGCTATTTGCTGCTAACCAGAAGAAACCACCAGATATCATCGGCATACTTGTTACCAACAGAAACAAGCTTTTGAGGTTGTTGGGCGACTTGAAAATCGATAAAGGTAAATGATCTAATGCTATTTGTCAAGAGTTTGCAATTATTTTAATGGTACCATGTTACCACATTTGCTTAATTATTGGGATTTTCAGAGGATGAACAATTTGAAGCTGACAAAGCTCAAGTCATGAAGGAAATTGCTGCTCTTGAACCTAGGGAGTAGGGACAATCCATGAACCTAGCAAGTTGTGCATTTGGTCATTTCATTTGTTTCGATTGTGTATTGTTACATATCTTTTAGTCTTCATTAAGTCGAGATTAATATTTCGCATATATTTTTCTGTTTCCATTTCATAATTTATTTGGTTAGATAAATCTGGTAGATAAATAAATTACTAAAATGAGATACATGTAATAGAAGTATATGGCTTTCTTGGTGCCTATAAAGCTTAACTTTACCAATTCAAGAGTTTATAAATTTTATTAAAAATTTTACAATAAAATTTGACTATCTATAAATTGTAGGGTTAAGTTTTAGTTGCTTCTTTATAATGCATTCTGAAGTGCAGTTTAAATTATATGCTTTATTTTCACATGTTCGGTTAAAAAAGTGCTTAGGCTTGCTTTACTTTATTAAAGTCTTTCAAAAGGGATTGAAGTAACCTTATGCAACTTTGAGATAATTTTGTGAGGTTACAAATGGCTTTAATTTTGTGAGGTTACAAAGAATTATTTGTTTTAGAGTTTGGAGAGAAAAAGAGGGTTGTAAAATATTAAAGGATTTAGTTGAAGGGGGTTTTGAGGGATTTAATTTTATTCATCTTCAAAAATGGGGTGGGTTGGAGGAATTTGAAAGACTTAACCGCTTTTAATATAAAAGGTTTTTATTAGGTAAATCAAATAAAATGCCACCTTGAAAGACTTCTCATTTTTTCTTTCCATTTTTTTCCTCTCTGTCTCTTTTAATTTTACTTTTTTTTCTCATTATAAAATCATTATTATTTTAAAGAGAGATAGGGAGAAATGAGAGAAATACATAGAAAAATAAAAAGAAAAGATCCAAAGTAACTTTTTTCATCTCAACAAAATTAGATCTTATGGTTTTTGACATTAAATTTAATTGTTTTTTTAACCAGAGTAATATAATATTTAACAAGGTTTTTGGCTTCAGATTTCAACTAACATGGAGAGAATAAAAAAAAAGTCTCCAAATATCAATGTCAATAATGTTAAAATGATTTTTGTGAAGAGGCAATACTATTAGAAAAGAAAGGAGACATTTGTGCATATAAAAACATGAATCATAGGCTAAAATATGCTTAGAAAAGTCATCCAAACAATTTTTTTAATTAATATGAATGATGGTTTAATGAGAGGGGTGGCCAAAGAAATTATGTCGCATATTTCATTTATTTGTTTCAGGGTTTTTAGAACTGTTATTGAAGCTAACATGATTATTATCATAACTATATGGGGATGTGAGAAAATATAAACCTTGATGTAGCTCAACTGCACCAATCAACTTCAGGATATAGTTCCGCTTTATCATGCAAGTCTTAAAGTTTAACTAAACATGGCAGTTAGGAGATGATAAACATGACATGCAAGTCTTAAAGTTTAACAAAACATGGCCGTTAGGAGAAGAAGCTGATCTTATCTTGGGGATATATATATATATTCCGGTTAGTTCAATTTTTTAAAATTGTTAAGAGGGTCAAAATCGAATTAAAACTAAAAAAATTAGATTAAATCATCTAAAATCGTTTGAACCAAAGAATTAGAATCGATTTTATAAAATTGTCCAATTCAAAAAATGCGTTAAATAGACTATTTTTTATGATATGTTTTTTAAAATTTAATATATCAATATCAAAACTTAATACATTTCTCATTCACAATAAAATCTCAAAAATATATATTTTTTTTTTACGGACAAAATTATAAGTTATATTAGTCTATCTTAATTTTTCTTTCAATTACATTCTATTATCATCACACAGTCTCTTTCAAACATAGTTACGTTGTCCAATTCAATATTATTTATTGTTTAATTCAATATTGTTTGTCGTTGTTCAGTTAAGACTTATTCATCGTTGTTCAATTCAAATTTCTTTATTGTAGTTTAAATAAATATATTATATTATTTAGTTTTTATAATTCTATCTTATTTAATTTAGATATTCTTAATCATTTGAATTTATTTTATATTTTTTGTTTTATTATTTTAATTTTGGTTTGTATTTGTTTAACTTATTTGATTATAATTCTTTAATTTGTTTAAATAACTTTTAAATATTGTTTGTCGCTGTTCAGTTAAAATTATTTATCGTCGTTCAATTCAAATTTATTTACTGTAGTTTAAATAAATATATTTTATTGTTTAATTTTTATAATTCTATCTTATTTAATTTAGATATTCTTAATTATTTAAGTTTATTTAGATTTTTTATTTCATTATTTTAATTTTAATTTGTATTTGTTTAACTTATTTAATTATAATTCTTTAATTTATTCAAATGATTTTTAAATATTATTTATTGTTCAGTTAAGATTTATTTATCATCTTTCAATTCGAATTTCTTTACTGTAATTTAAATAAATAGATTTTATTATTTAGTTT
Source organism: Vicia faba (assembly GCA_948472305.1). Taxonomy (NCBI): domain Eukaryota; kingdom Viridiplantae; phylum Streptophyta; class Magnoliopsida; order Fabales; family Fabaceae; genus Vicia; species Vicia faba. The sequence goes on along the minus strand of OX451739.1, from coordinate 1,630,777,375 downwards.
TTATAATTCTATGTGATTTAATTTAGATATTTTTAATTATTTGGATTTATTTTAGATTTTTTATTTTATTATTTTAATTTTGGTTTGTATTTGTTTAACTTATTTCATTATAACTTCTTTAATTTGTTCAAATAATTCTTAAATGGATGTTGAAATTTATTAGAAAGTGAAGCACTACTTTTGGGCTGAACCAATTTTTATCCTACTTTGCCCTTTAACAACAACTGCTTCTATCTCACACCATAATTGGTAACCACTTTCAACCCACTTTATAAAAGTATCATATCATGGGAGCCAATGAAAACATAATTATCATCACAATTTCAGTTTTGAGAATTTCTCATTCAAACGGCTCTTCATTGTCTCTACTTTATCTCTCTTTGTAATTTTCTCTTCTCTTGCATATCTACCTTACTCTCACCCAAAGATAATTATCCACGTTTCCATTTTCTTTATTCATTACAAAAAAATTCACTTTTAATTAATATTTTATTTTCTCTGTATTATTATTATAATCACTTATGCTATAAAAATTGGATATGATTCTACACCATTATACACAGAAATTTCTCTGATTACAATTATAGCTATAGATATAATATAGAATAAATTTCTATTACAAAATATTCAATGCTTTATATTACCCGAAAAAACAATATCAAATAGGAATCAATCCAAAATTTATTCTATCAATCAAGAATAAATTATAACCCATCAATAATGATTGTTGAAAGGCTACGGTGAGTATTTTGGAATCATCAACTATATATTGTTTGTTTCTATTAGATATTTAATTTTTTTAATAACATTTTAATCAATTTTTGTCATTAATTATGATTGCATTTTTAGAAAATGTTATATATCTCGCTATCAATATTTATGTTGAGAGATGTGAATTTTAATATATCTCTTAAATTATTCTCTATTTACTCTACTTTATTATAGTTTTGAGGATATCAAATTAATTCAGAGAAATGATAATGTAAATCCCACGTATATAAAAGGATTATGAGACTTTCTCTTAAATTATTCTCTTTTTTTTTTCTCTATGAATCCTAGTTCTTAAAAATTTCAACCACCGAGACAACAATTTTAAAAATATTATTTATGTAAATGAGAACTCTTTGTATAAATAAATACGAGTTTATTTCACTTTTTATATTTTATTGATGTTTATTGGAAAAAAAGAATATGCATTGACATTGTAAAATATTTATATTGTCCATCAATGAGAGTCATGCACCCAATTAAAATACAATTTTAATTTTAAAATACTGATATGACATGATAAGTTAAAATATTTTGATTGATTGTATGTGTAATATTGATTTCTACACGTACCTTTAAACTCATATTTATTTTATATGAATAAATATTAATTGTATCACATATTTAATACAAAGTTAATTTATTATATACAAATACATATCATAAAATTTATTATGTGAATAATTTAAATTATGACTAAAATTTAATAAGAAATACGTTTTAGTTTTGACGCATACTATAAAAAGTGGATAAACGGGCACAAGAGTGCCCGTTTAGACGCTAGTTGAATATAATAGAATTTTGTTATTTTGTTCAAGTTAGTTACAAATGAGTGCATTACTTTGCATTTATATTTATGCAAAGTGATGACCCGTAACAGATAATAACTAGTATACTGACATCTGTCAATTCTTTTCCAGCTAGACGATAAAGTCTAAACAATCATAACATATCTCTAATACCCCCACAGACTCATAGATAGTCAATGACCTTGAGTTTGTGTCTAAGTTCCAAAAATTTGGATGAAGCTAGAGGCTTTGTAAGTACACCATCTAGCTGATAAACACCATGAATATGCACCACTTATATTTGCTTGAAGTATGACTTTTTCTCTAGCAAAAAAACAAATCAATCTTCATGTGTTTGACCCTTGAGTGCGTGATGGGACTGTGAGCCAACACGACAACTGACTAATTGTTACATAGGATAAAAAGTTGCTTTGTGGAGACTCCTAATTCTTGGAGGAGAGTCTGTACCCATAGAAGATCAACAATAGCATGATCATGACTTCTATACTCAGCCTCAATGCCAGATTTAGCCACCACATGCTACTTTTTAGACCACCAAGTGATGAGATTAGAGCCAAAGAAGATAACAGTGTCAAAAGTACTTCTTCTATCATCAGGGCCTGGTGCCTAGTTAGCATCACAAAAAACCTGAAGTGTAGGAGTGACCGTGGAGGATATAGGAGAAAGATGAAGTCCATAGCCAAGGGTATCCTTGAGATACCTGAGAATTCTCATAACTGCAACCTAATGTGTCTCAATAGGGTGAAACATGAATTGGCGAACCTTATTTAGTGAATAAGAAATATCAGGTCTACTTATGGTGGCATATTGAAGAGCCCCCACAACTGATTTGTACATGTAAGGGTCTGTCTGAGCATGAGAGCCATGCTTGGTAAGCTTACAAGAAGACTACATATGGGTATTGACATGAGATGACTCAACCATATTAGTCTTAAGAAAGAAGTCTCTAATATACCCGATTTGAGTTAAAACTAGATAACCATTGGATGCATTTTTTACTTCTATCTCAAGGAAATAATCATGGTCACCTAAATGCTTAAGAGAAAATGCAGAAGCGAGACTGGTGATGATATTCTGCAACAGGGTCTTATAACTACCAATGATGATGATGTCATCTACATACACTAGTAGAAAGACACTGTGACCATTAGCATAATAGGTGAACAATGAAGGATCACACTTGCTAGGTCTGAATTGAAGTGTGATCAAGGTCAATTGGAGTCTCTCAAACCATTGTATGAGGGCCTATTTAAGGTCATACAAAGCCTTATTTAATTTGCACTAGAGAAGATTCAGAATTGATGAAAACTAGAGGGTGCTCCATATAGACTTCCTCCTCAAAAAGTCTATTGAGAAATGCATTATTAACATCAAGTTGTTGTATAGACCAACCATGAGTTAGAGTGATTGTAATAATAATCCTCATGGTAATGGGCTTAGCCACTAAAGAAAAGGTTTCATTGAAATCAAACCCAAGTATTTGATGAAAGCCCTTTGCAATAAGCCTTGCCTTGTATATATTTATTGTTCCATTAGAATTCTCCTTGACTCTAAAGACCCATTTGCAGCTAATGGCTTGTCTATTAGAGGGAAACTGGTCTAGGGTCTAAGTATAATTGTGCACGAAGGCATCATATAATGCCTGCATAGCTGAATTCCACTATAAGTCAGCGAGAGCTTGTTTGACTGTTGTTAACCCACATTTTGTGAGTTAATACATGCCATAATATTTATTTTAGTTAGTACTTAATTTGCTGTTTATTTGTTATTTTATTGCACTTTAGATGTTTTCACAGTAATTTACTTAGAGCACAATAGGTGCTCCCTTTTATGTTTTAATGTGTTTTTGCTTAATTTAAGCTTAACTTTGTCGAGTTGAGACAAGACTGCAGTCGTCTGTAATGAAGAGCATAAGCTGAAGAGAGAAGTTGGACTTGGAAAAGGGAAAATAATAATGAAGTCAGCTGGTTTCTAGGGCAAACATGGAAGGATGAAAGCATTGGAGGGAATCTTTGTTATGTTTTGAAGAAATTTCATTTGAATTCAAATGATAAGGATTAGAGGAACTAGAAGACAAAATATAGTACAAAAGTACTATGCACATCCTGATGTGCATGCTGAAGCCTGTTGTGGCAGTCTGCCCAGGCTACTTTGTCCCCCACAATTGTTCCCTTGTACCAGATTCCTTGTTGGCTAAGCATAGGAATTTGTATGATGGTGTAGATTTTTATATTGGGCTTGATGTGATTTCCTTGTATTAGGCCCATGATCTAATGCATTGCCAAAACGTAGCTCAAGTTCATAAATATGACCTTGCTGATATTGAGAAAGAAGTTAAGTTATTCTAAGAGAAAAAATAGAAGTTACTAAGTGCGTGGATAGTGGAGTGTGAAAGAGTTTCTCTCTTCACCCAATCATGTACCAGCTGATGAGCAGTGGTGCGACTAGAGAAATCTCTTAAAGATTAGTCATCTCAAGGCATTTTCTAAGTCTCTCTTAGGTTTATATCTTTTATTCATTTATTATTGAAAGATGTTCTTGTTGAGAACCATGTTTGTAGCCTTTACTCAACTCACTATGAGCTAAACCTTTTGTAGTTGAGCAATGTGAAGTTAATATTAAAGTGATTTTATGTTATATGATGTGTGGTTACGTGACTCGTTTTATTATATGTTAATTTGTTATAAGTCTATTTCTTTGTCTGACCAACTTAGGAGTAGATGACAGCTTGTTGTTGTGAGAGATCCAATAATAAGTGATTTTCTTAATAAAAGTAGTTGAATGAGTAGGATAAATATATACACTTACCTAGCTTACTTAGAGATAAGAAGCTGCAACTATTGAGGATTTCAGAATACTAATAGACGCATGTTAGGGTTACAAGTAAGACTTAGAGATTTGTTCCCTTGCCCTTTATATGCATGCTTTGATGTTGTGGAGATACACCACAAGATCACTCTGACCTCCACCTATCACGAAACCACATGTCATAAATACATGATTACACTAATGATATTAATGGATCATGGCTAAACTCATTCACTCTTGATATATTTCCACTATCAACTTGCATTATTTTAAGATTTGTTTTAAGTGAATCTACGAACATAACAACACCAAATATTATTTCTCCTTTTGCTCATGTTTACTTTACAACTTCTTGTATGAAAATAAGTATGCTTAATACAATCTTTGTGGGATCGATACTCTTTCTTATCACTTGCTACTAATTTGACCGTGTATATTTGCACGTACGTAAATTAGCCCATCATCTGTCTTTGGTTCAGAATGAATGAGCAAGAGTATAGGCTCCAACCTGGGTTGAGTGAAGCCTAGTTTTTCTCTGGTTTGCATAGCATGGTGATTAATAGGTTTATTAATTACAGGGACCTCATTAGCATGTAAGACATGTGATATTACTGTGAGGAAGATGAGGTATGCTAAGTAGTGTTTGAAGACATGGAAGTATTATCACCAGTAGACTCAGAAGTAATGGGTAAACTAGAGGAAAAGTTAGACCCATAATTAGGAGAGATAGGTGTTGTAGGGTTAGTTTTATTTGAAGTGGAGTTGGGAGATGAAATAGGTGAAATTCATAGAGGAATTAATGGAATCAGCTTGAGACATAGGTTTAGAATTGCATAAAGGTGAGGAACTGGAAGGAGAAATGGATGAGGAAATGGTGGGACCAAAGGAAAGAGGATATAAAGTGACACTAGAAGGAGAGGAAACTTGAGTGGTAGTGTTAGAAAATATCTCAGAATAGGGAAATCTAAGCTCATTGAACAAAACATCTTTGGATATATATACAATCTGCCACTAGGGTAGAGGCATCCATAGCCTTTATGAGATGTGGAATACCCAAAAAATAAACACCCATGGGATCTAAAATCAAGCATATGGGCATTATATGGCCTAAGAAGAGGAAAGCATGCACATCCAAAAACTTTAAGGAAATTATAGTCAGGTTGAACTTTAAATAACATGGTATAAGGGACTTGAAAGTTAATGGATAAGGATTGGAGCCTATTAATGAGATAGACGGCTATAAATAAAGCATAATATCAATATGCGATAAGTAAGGAAGCCTGATTTAAGAGAGTGAGACATAATTCTGTAACGTGTCTATGCTTTTTCTTAACTACACCATTCTGATGGTGAGTATGAGGGCATATAACCCTATGAATTATGCTTAGATCAGCAATAAATTTGTTGAAAGGCCTGAACTCCCCACCCCAATCAGTTTGTACAACTTTAATGGGAAAACCATGTTGAAGTTCAACCATGGTTTTAAACTGTTTGAACACAGTAAGAGCCTCACATTTAGATTTTAGAAGATAAATCCAAGTGAACTTGGAAAAATCATCAACAAATGACATGTAGTAAGAAAAACCTACAACTTATGGAGTAGGAGATGCTCCCCATAGATCACTAGAAATAAGTTCTAAAGGGTGAGTGTAATTGGAGTGTAAGGTGGGCGAGTGAAGTATATGTGCTTTATCAATACAACAATATGAGCAAAAAACACCACTCTCTTTATTATTAAAATTGATATTATAACTTTTCAAAGCCAACTTCAAGGTTTGAATGTTGGGGTGGCCTAGTCTAAAGTGCCAAACATTAGACAAAGCAAGGGAAATACAAGCATTAATAGTAGAAACTGAATTATTGGAAGACAATAGAGGAGACAAAGGCATGGACTTAATAGATGGTGATAAGCATATGGAGGGAAACTCATACAAGCCATCAATACCAACTTAACCTTCAAGCAAAATAACATCAGACAACTGAGATTTTATAAGACATTTGTCAGTTGTAAATAGAAAATAGACATGATTATCTTGACAAAACTTACTGACACTCATAAGATTTTTGGTAATAGTGGGCATAAGCATTAGATTATTTAAGGTTAGGTGAGTGTGTGGCTGAAAAGGTGAGGGGAAATAGCTAGCACCATAGGAGTGGATATGAAAGCCTTGTTCGTGTCCTATGTAGATCTGTTCAAGAACTTCATAGGGAGTGATTTGATGAAGAAGTGGGTGGCATAGTGTTTGCAATTAATGTGCTTGAAAGAGCAGTGGAATTAGGCCTTGGTTAAGCAGATGAAGGTCTAGCCCACGTATTTCGAGTGTACTTTCCATAAGAAGGTTGATTACCATACCAAGGATTTTAAGGAAAAAGATTGCCACTAAATGATGCAAGTTGAAACTGACTGTTGAACCCGTCCCAGCCATTAAGAGTAGAGTGGCCAAAATTTGAACAAAATTGACATTGAATGTTAGAATTCGAGCCTATACCACCTCTGCCTCTACCTCCGTGACCACCACAATTAGTTTTACCACCACAAAAACCTTGAAATTCAGATTCAGTGTTCTGAGACGTATCTTGTGAAGGTGGGGAATCAGTGCTTCTAGCTTGAGGTTCATCAGGCAGATTACACCGAGGTGCAACATGAGTAAGATTAAAAAACAAAATATTTAGAATAGACCACTTTCTGAACTTAGAGAGACGCAATTCATGTGCTAGGAGGAGAATCTCCACCTCATCTAGATTCATAATACCAAACCTGCTTTCAACAACAGATACGACAAGCGCATAATCAGAAGGTAAACCTTCAAGTATAACATCAATGTGATGAAAAATTGGAATAGGATCTCCAATGGATGCTAGTGCATCTATGATAGTATGAATTTTTTATAGATGCTCTTGAACCAAAAGATTATCAAACATGAGTGCACGAAGTTCAACGCTAAGATGACGAGCCCTAGCACGAGTTTTCTTTTGAAAATAATCGAATAACTTATCCCAAAGCTGATGAAAGTGCGAACATCCAAGCACACACGATAGGATCTCACTGGAAAGTGTTGATTGAAGCCGTGAGAGAAGCATTTGGTCCTTCTGCAACCAAACAAAGTATTCAGGATTTACCAAGCTTGCAGTCGCGCCTCATCATCAAGAAACTGCAACGAAATTCTAGTGCAAACAAAGAGATATGTGAGATTATGAGCGTTGATGTATGATTCAACTTGTTGACACCATAAGTGGAAGTTCTTTTCGTCCAATTTATGTGCGATCTTGAGCGAAAACTAGAGGCGGCGCAGTTTGTCAGTCGCAGTCGCCAATGATTTCTCGACGGAGAGATAAGCGGAAGACGCTGGCCAAGTGACTTCAGCCATGGATCACACCTAACTATCTGATACCATATTAGAAAGTGAAGTAGTTCGCTTCGTTGAATATAACAGAATTTTGTTATTTTGTTCAAGTTAGTTACAAACAAGTGCATCACTTTCCATTTATACTTATGCAAAGTGATGACCTACTATAGTAGGTAATAACTCGTATACTGACATCTACCAGTTCTTTTATAGCTAGACGACAAAGCCTAAACAATCCTAGCACATCTCTAATAAGATTAAGTGTACAACTATGTTGTGCTATTATGTGTACTATTGATATTGTTATATTAAATTTGTAATGAATTTTTGAAATATTTATTTTAGTAAATTGTGAACATATGATTATGTACTATGAAATTTGGTTTCATATTATTAATTTATTTAATAAATAGTTTGACCATAGGTTTAACCGGTTGAACCAATTGAATCTTAGATAAAAAATTTCACCAGTTCGGACTCCGGTCTGATTTTTAAAACATTGGTTTAACGTAAATGTTGGGGATTTGAAATATTTCTTTAAATAATAAATTATAATGACACATATGGTCTGTGGCCCTAGTGCTAAAATCTAAATGTTGCTAATATTTAAAGAATGTATCATTTGAGGAATACCTGATGAAGAATTAAGGGATGTGTGGAGATGATGAACATTGGAGGAATTTTGTTGAGGAGATTGTTGAAGTAAAGCTAATAGTGCATGTTGTTTACCAGTAGTGAAGACAATGTTTCTTGTGTTAGCGTAGTGATCTTTAGTGTTTTTTCGTTAAGTTTCTTTTGTTGTGTCATCAAAATAGGTGAATCGAGCCAAACTCACTTTCTTGAGATATGATGTGAGACCATGATTTTTGAAGCATACTTCGATTGTATGGCCTTGTTTGTGACAATATCTACAACTTTTATTCCTCTACCACGACCATATAAGTTGCCTTTGATGTTGTAATCGGTGGAACACAGAAAGTTGGGTGGTTTGTTGAAGGTAGCAATGAGTTTGTCTTCAGTAACTAATGCGGTGTATTGGCGTTCTTGTTGGATTAACAATAAAAAACTTTTATGTGGAGAAGATGGTTCATTATCATGATTTGCAATCGAAAAGGAGTATCTTGCCCATTTAAGACTTTTAGAAACCTAATTACACAGTCACCTTCCTGATATTCTTTGATGATAAGTAAAAGGCTGAAGCTATCCAGTTTCTGCCATAATTTCTTTAGGGTTATGTAAAATTGGGTGATAGATTTATTACCTTGTTTGAGGAAAAATATTTCTTCTTGAAGGTCTGAAATACCAAAGACATCTTTTTGGTGATAACGATCTCGAAGCTAATACCATATCTCGTGCGCAATATCTATCCAAATGATGCTTTGAGCTATTTCACCTTTAATCAAGTTCATCCTTCATGCCATGACCATGGTATTGCATACGTCCCAAGCTATTTAGATGCGATTTGAGTTGGCTGAACGAATTAGGGTTCCGTCAAGGAAACCTAATTTATTCTTCGATCGCACGACCACCATGATAGATCTTGACCATGAATGATAATTAAAATTGTTGAGAAAGGGGGAAACGATAACAAGACCATGATTATCGCTTAGATGCACGAAGGGGTCAAACATGCCAATTTGATAGCTTTAGGTAGGGTTTGCAGGAGTAATAATTGTTGTGATGGTATGTTTGAAGGAGATAAGGGTGTATTGATCAAAGATGCGGTGGTGTTTTCTGATTTGATGGTGATATCGAAGATAACCGTCACGTGAGATTTTGTTTCTTGTGAAGAAGAAAAAAACGAAAACAAAGAAAGAGAAAGAAAATGGAAAAATGATAAATATTTTTGTTGATGGTTGATATATAGAAAAATATCTAAAGAAACTTAAATAGCCGATTAAAACTAGATACACATGAAAGGCGATAAAATTAAAATCTTAAAAGGAAAATAATATTCAAATATTATTAATATCATCATCTAATAACATGTTGGCATATGATCCTAAATATTTGATAAATGCATTGTTTTGAAAGATAATGTTTAAAAGAAAAGATTAACAAAAAAATTTATATTATTAAAAGTAAATTGAATTTACATCAATGAGACCTCTAGATTGTGTAGTGGTCCAATTAAGTGTTGTTTAACATGAGTATCACCACTTCAAATTTCTCTCACCTTACTTTAAAGCAACTGATCAACAATGCCAAAACCATTGCTCATCTTAAACAAACCCATGCACTCTTTTTCAAACTCCTCACTCCAAAACCACCCCATCACCTTTTTGATCGTCTGCTACTTCGGGTTCTTCACTTTAGTGCTGAAAAATCCAATCTTTACTATGCCCACAAACTGTTTGATACAATGCCAAACTGCTCCAATTGCTTTCTATGGACTTCTCTCATTCGTGCATTCCTTTCCCATCAAACCCATTTTCGTCATTGCATTTCCACCTACGCAAGAATGCATCAAAATGGGATTTTTCCGTCTGAGTTCACATTCTCATCAGTCCTCAACGCATGCGGGCGTGTCCCTGCGTTGGTTGAAGGGAAACAAGTGCATGCAAGAGTGATGCAGTCAGGGTTTATTGGTAACAAGATTGTGCAAACAGCACTTCTTGATATGTATGTGAAATGTGGGCGGGTGTGTGATGCACGTGATGTGTTTGATGGAATGGTTGAGAGAGATGTTGTTGCATGGACGGCTATGATTTGTGGTTATGCCAAGGTGGGGAGGATGGTTGATGCAAGGTTGTTGTTTGATAAAATGGGGGAAAGGAATTCTTTTACTTGGACTACTATGGTCGCTGGGTATGCAAACTGTGGAGACATGAAGGCTGCCGAGGAATTGTATGCTGTCATGAGTGGCAAGGACGTGGTCACATGGGTTGCAATGATAGCTGGGTATGGGAAGTTAGGAAATGTAATTGACGCCAAAAGAATATTTGATGGGATATCAGTGCCATGGGATCCATCAATCTGTGCAGCAATGTTGGCTTGTTATGCCCAAAATGGATATGCAAAGGAAGCTATTGAGATGTATGAGAGATTGAGACGAGCAAAGATTAAAATCACTGAGGTGGCAATGGTGGGTGCAATATCAGCTTGTGCTCAACTTAGGGATATTAGAATGTCTAACTCATTATCGTACCATATCGAGGAGGGTTTCTGGGGTAGGTTCATCCTTATTGTTTTTTTTTCCTTAGGTTAAAAATGCTTCGCACTAACCTTTGTCCTTTTGTTTGGTTGGACCCTATTTCTTTTTATCTTAGGAAGGACACATATTGTTTCCAATGCATTGATCCACATGCACTCGAAGTGTGGAAGTATAGACTTAGCATGGAGGGAGTTTAGTATGATGAGATACAGAGATTTGTATACTTACAGTGCAATGGTTGCAGCTTTTGCGGAGCATGGGAAATCACAAGATGCTATTGATCTTTTCTTAAAGATGAAGCAGGAAGGTTTAAAACCAAACCAAGTTACATTTGTTGGGGTCCTCAATGCATGTAGTGCTTCAGGTCTAATTGAAGAAGGTTGTCGGTTTTTCCAGATTATGACTGAGGTTTATGGTATTGAGCCCTTACCTCAGCACTATACTTGCATGGTTGATCTTCTAGGTAGGGCCGGCCAATTGGAAAAAGCATACAGTCTTATAAAGGAGAACTCGGCTAGTGCTGATGCAATAACTTGGGGTTCTTTATTAGCAGCTTGCCGAGTTTATGGAAATATGGAATTGGGTGAGATTGCTGCCAGACATCTCTTTGAGATTGACCCTACGGATTCTGGAAATTATGTTCTTCTAGCAAATACTTATGCAGCAAATGATAAATGGGAGCCTGCAGAAGAAGTTAAGAAGTTGATAAGTAAAAAAGGAATGAAAAAACCATCAGGGTATAGTTGGATACAGAGAGAGATCAAAGGACAGTATCAAGAAGAAGCACATTGCTTGTTAGTTTCAACCAGTTAGATATATTCTTCTATGTCTTCCCAATTACTTTCTGTCTTGACGAGCACTGCACGTCTAATGTTGTTGCCTACTTGCCTGTATGTTAAACGTTTTTCACTGATTGTGGCATGTGCTTTATTTTCTGGACCATCATATCATGAAGCCATTAAGAAAGGTCTGCCAATCAATCTGATGATAGGAACCAGCTCCGTGTTTCTGTTTTGGAATTGTATTGTGCTCAAAAAGCAGAAAATAAATATTCTATTGTGCAGAATTGATATAATGAAGATGAGGATGGGAACGAGGAGATGTAGAGTTTCCCATAAGAAGAGCCTCTCTGCTGGGGCCTGTGGTATACCTTAAGATATACCGGACACAAGTGAATACTGTATCCTTGATTACTTGATACTTTCTGAGTGTTAAACCTTTGCAGAATTGCATGTGGAAGGCTGCTTTGAACATGGCTTTGGAGGTCCTTGGTATGAGTTTCCCATTCCACGTAAATGACGGCCATTGTAATAATGCGATATGTGATTGGCATGGTCTTATCCTTGTTACCAGCGATTGGCACTGGCAGGTGTTATGATTGATCTGCAATTGACTTTATTTGGATACCTTTGTTCTTAATGAGAGAATGTCTTGTAGTTCAAGAGTGGAACTCGGACCGTCTACTTCATCAAGCATTTGGCAGCAAATTTTCACGCGTAAAATTGATTCCTGTTGGCTTGGTTAAAAAACTTTGCACAACACTACACCGTTGGAGAGCATCCAGGTCTTCTTAAGGGTTTGCATTGTCAGGTACTTGGTTTATTTATATTATTCCGTTTGTCTCTATTAACTTTTAAGCGATGTTTTCCAAAAGAACTTTTTATTCTATTTACCTAGAACTTCAAGATTTTACAACAACAACATCAATTGTAAGGAGGGGAAAACTTGCATGGATTTTCATTTTATGGTCATCTTTCTATGTAAACTTTGTCGGATTTGTCAGATGGACATACAACGTGAATGTGATAAGTTGTTTTTCTGGGTAGAAATTGGGTATACTCTGCGCACAATTGCAGACTAATCCCTCGAGCCGGGTAGTAGTACCACAATGGGTGGTAAAACTCTCCACAAAAAGAATTTAACACTGCTGCGTGCTCTTGGGTAATGTGATAAGTTGTTAGTATGTGTTCCAATTGCTCTTGGGTAATGTGATAAGTTGTTAGTATGAGCTATGGTTATTCATATGGAACTATATTATTTTTAATAAAAAATAAATAAAGCGAAGCAAAAGATGAAGGCAGAAGTATTCCAACTAAGTTGGCAGCCTGCATCAACACCCATACTGCTAAATTCTAACTGAGTATTATTAAAAGAAAATTAAAAAAGAATAAATTTGAGAGATTAGGCCAAAACTAACCACAATGCAGATTAAAATAATTGGCCAACTGTCTCATTAAAATTTTTATTAGGAAGAACCCAATGGGATAAAACCTTGATGAAGAGAATAAAATGCAATTTGAATAAAAATAATAATAATTGCTTAAATCTAAACTCCAAAAGACCAAACTTATTACAAGTCATATAAAACACAAGATGGCACATATTTGTTATAAGAATGTATACTAAGTTGCATCAAAATTTGATAGTTAATTTGCTTCTGGTAGTCACATCTAGGTTTGAATCCTTTTTGAAAGGATGCCCTTGTTGATGCTTTCCTCCAAACCGGGTGAGAAAGTAGTTAATATTAATCAAATTGCCATGTCAACTAGGTCTATCTTAACAAGTGCCTCAAGAAAACTGTTTAAAGAATCTATAAATATATAATTTTTAATATAAAAATGACATCTTCAAATATCTTAATCAATGTCTTAAAGACACTTGTTAGCATTATTATAATTTAATTCTCTTGGTCAGAATTACTTGTAGCAATATGAATAACTATATTCATTTTTCTATTTCTCTTGTGATCTTTCTCACCAAATTATTAGTTTAATTCAGTCTTTTTTTCTCTCTAGAATGACACAACTCGCTTTAGAATGATTCCATTCACACATGGCCTATTAGTATTGAGCCGGCTGCCAAGAAACATCATCTTTTTTTAACCATGCTTTTGTTTCTTTCCATATTAATATTATATATGAGTCTTTTGTAGTAGTTGGTATTATCTTAAAAATAAAAAATTGTAAAAAATATGTTAAAAAATATGTTAAAAAATTGGCAACTAGTTAGCCATCCATCATGAAGTAAGTTGGCATGCATGTCTCTTTCATGTTTGGTTTGCAAACAATGAAAGATACAGTTTGAAGATGAATAGAAAACCTAGGATCAATGAATTTCTCTAAGTTATATTTGAGTTTTTAATTAGTGTAATTTCATATTTATTAGAGTTTGACTTAACTCAATCTTACAAAACTGACTTGTAAAGGTGATGTGTCATTCTATATAAACTCTTTTAAAACTTTGTCCGTGACCCAAACTTGTGATTTTCCTAATAATTTTACTTTAAGTTAGCATATCCTTATTTTGACCAAGTCTATGTGTATCTAAACAAATCTTTTTACAGAGAATTTGAGTTGTATGTTTCAACGTCTAACTTTGGACTTTGCACCAAAATGATATTTTAAAATTTGAAACACTTGAGTTGGTTTTGGTTTGAACTCTTCTTGCTTTTGTTTTTTTATTCAATTTCAGTTGATTCATACATTCAAATCTCATTGTAAAAATCACCATTTTTTAGTTTGCTTTTGCCATAAGCTAAAGAAAGGTGTTGCTCCCAAAGAACGTTATATTAATAAAGATATTTGAAACTCCAACAAACATAGAAAGAGTAAAACATAATTAAACAATAAATACCAATATGAAGAAATAGAAAGTGATACAATGTATATAACACACACAAAAAACACACCCCTAAAAGTAAGTATCCTGTGAAAGAATTACCTCAAAAGCCAAAACTGAGACTCTTAAAGAAGAAGCTGAAGTACCCAAAATATACAAAGGGGGTATAAAAGTAATAAAAAGACAAAAAAATAACAAAAAAATTCAATATAATCTTTCTACACATGATTCCTACACCTAGAGGGTAGAAGAACCATATGGTCCAGGTCCATATCCATTAGCACCATTAACACCATGTGAAGTTTTGTTCTCTACTTGCTTCCTCTTCAAAACTATCATCCAAGTGTAAGCTTCTAAAAAGACAGCAATACCCCCCAAAGCACCAATAATTCCAATGTAAGCATGTTTCCAGTTCTTGTAACGGTCCCCTACAGAATCTCCCAAAGCTTCAAACCCTTTAAAAACATTCGCAATGCTAAGGCTTATGGTTACATATCCAATAACATGATGGTAGATATTCCAGTAGAGTCTAAATTTATGATCTTTGTTTGGCCTCAAAAACAGAGCAAATACTTGAAGAGTTGCGAGCGTTACAAGAACAATAGCAATTGCTCTATGTGTGTCGTATTCAATACCCTCTGAGTCATGACCGAGTTTGAGACCAGTTCCAAATCCAGATAACCCAATTATGTAAGCTGAAACTTGACATGTTATGTGAAGATAGAACCATGCTGGGTCTGCTGATTTGAATACCTTCAAATATCTCGCTATTACTGCACCGGTTGGCATCAAGATTCCCCAGCTTATTGCGTTTAGTACTCCATGTGTCTGAAAATTAAGAAGAATTATAATTTAGATTAAAAAATCAGCTAGTCAAACAGGAATCATATCGAACTATAAAACATTGACACAAACACATAATACGATGTAAAAATTCTTATAAGTTAGCATCTATCAATTGAATCCTTAAAACATTAGGTACTTACATTTCTTCTTCTTTGACGTGAACCGATCCCACTTACAGCTTGGGAGGTACCAGAAACAAGATCCAAGAGTTCTCTAGAGTTTTGATGGGAAGATTCATGGCTATGTTCTTGAGGAGAACCAGAAGAAGTTAGAACCCCATCTTGCCATACATGAACCAACGAGGTAGTACCATTTGGAAGAGTCAAAGTAGCAAAAATAGTAACCTCACTATTTTGGTACGTCGCAGAAAAACCAGAAATAGGATAACTAATGGTTCCTTCTTGCAACGTTGTGAGTGTGTTTGCAATTGATGAAGTATAAGCCTTTGGGCTTCCATTAGCTTGTGGAATAGCAACCAAAGCTTGAGCTCCAACCATAGCCGGGTCGATAGTGTTGCTGGGGTTGATAGCCCAAGCAACCCACCTATTTGTTGAAGTGATTCCAACATGTCTGAATGCTATGTCTAGTTTACCACTGGGTTGATCGTATGACCAGTGGAGGTACGAGGTTAATTGTGGAAGATCACGACATGTTGTGAACACTTTGTTGTTTGAGAATGTTTGGTTTTTACATGTTTGAGCTGAAGATGTCAAAAACACACTGCTTAAAACACATAAGGCCAAAGTGAGTCTCAACATGTCACCCATTTACATGAAACTAATGATCCTTATTCTTCCTTTGTGTGGATTCTGTTATGGGTTGATCTTGAAACTGTAGAAGAAATTTGTGATATTCTACCAATGTCTTTGAGAACTAGCTCAAAGAGTTTTTTGTTTTGTTTTTCTCTTGTTGTGATGTAAATAAATAAGTGTTATAGTTGAATAGAATATGAGAGGGATAGAGAAGGGAGGTTCAATTATTTATAAAGAGTTGGTGGGGTTTGGTTGTTGATGTGGAATGATGGCGGAAAGGAGGGATAATAATATTATACAATTTTTTGAAGAAAAAATTTACAAATCTTATTTTATATGTAAAGAGGAAATTGTCAAAAAAAGTACATGTAAGAAGGAAATTGTACAATTTTTGAATGATTAGCATAGTACTATTGAATAATAGTACAACCACTAATCATAAAAGAAACATACTTTATTTATTTATTAGTTTAGCAATGAAAATTTTATTTTTTAAAGATGAATAATGAGATATCACATATTTGAATTTGTGTTTGTGCAGTTAAATGTTCCTGCACAACTACCAATAACATATTTGGTTTAGCGTGGTGAAAAAAACTATACCAAACATTTTATAAGGGAGTTTATTTGTTCTTGACAAAACAATAAACTTTTGATGCTGTAGTATTAACTAATCTCTAAAGAACTGCTTAACATTAGTTGTTTGATAAATTTTATTAAATTGTTCTACTAGAAGCATAAGCTTTTACTAGCTGATTTATCTTTTTAACACAATTTCAGTCTTTTTTGAGAATTTGGCTATAATTAAATAAAAAAAGAGCAATAACAATTGTATAAATTTAGTAAATAAAAAATGTTTTTATACAGCTGAATAGAATAAATAATTAAAACTAATGTACGGGCCATTTAAGTATCGAGTGAATAAAAAAATAGATTAACTTTTAAAATTGTAGGCATAGTTGAAAATAATTCTTTAATTTTATAAATTGGCAAGTATGTTTCGGAAGTCACTCAAACTAATTCTTCATGTTAAAATATGATTAAATTATATATTTTTCTGTTTATTTAGTTTGTTATTTTATCAGTTTTATTAGAGATAATTTAGGTGTTACTTATTTTTATCTCTTTGTAATTCAATTAGACCACTTAAAAGTTAAGTTAATAATAATAATTTTATTTTAGATTAGGTGGTCTCATTTTAGATAAATGGCTATGAATTAGATTAGGGGGTATCAGTTCTCTTCTCAAGAAAACATGCTTTAAATGTAGAGGGAGCTATTTCACTTTAAGGATATTGAAAATTTTGAGCTTTTGTTGCCACTAAAACACTTGACTAAAGGGTACTCAAATATTCATTTTTTTCATGGTACCTTCTCACTATAAAATGTTTCTACTTGATACTCATATTTTTGACTTTTCTTTTATCTTGTCCTTCAATCCTGTTAATAGAATTTTCCATAACATATTCAATAAGCAACAAAAGTGATTCTTTAGGGATAATTTCTTCACCTATATCTTCAACTATAACATTGAGAATTTTATTACGATGACGCATCGCCTCAAACACATTAAGAGTCACCTTTTCATTTTGAAATCTCAATATAAGTTCACTTAACTCTACATCAATCAAAATTCCATCGATTCTTAAAAATGTCTTTTAAGAATTAGAGGTATTTTTGCATCTTCTTAATGTCTAGAATAACAAAATCAATTGAAAATAACGTATCATCCACTTTAACCAACACATATTCAAATACACTCTAATTGAAGTGTTGCGGATTCAAATTCACCGTTGCTACATCTAATGTCTTTGTATAATTGACGGAAAAAATATCTTATTCTTTTAAGTTACAATAAACACACAATTTATGTTATATTTTATTATATTTTGATAGTGTTTTTGAATTATCTGTACAATTTTTTTACTTTTGATAAATTATTAATTATTCTTTGTATGCTAAAATAATATTTTTATGTTAAATTTAATTGATATGCATCAACAATATAAATAAATTTTATTAGATCAATTAATCGTAACAATTAAATTTTTATTAATATTTAACTTTTATTTATTCATCAATAAAGTAACAATGTGAATAATTGTGATTCACTTGTCTTGTCGCGTAAAAAGAAAAATTACACCTCAATACATAATAGTTAATCTATTTTATATTTTAATATATTCATTTGACTCTAAAATATAAATATCAATTCTAATAAAATCTTGAAATTTTTATTGTTATGTCTTAAAGTTTTAAGATTTTATCGAAATATTTACAACTATTTTTTAGTTTTTAATGTTATTTATAATTTTTAAATTTTAGTTCAAATTTTTTGTATAAATTTTAATATTATTTTTAATTAAACATTTAAAATTTCATCATACAATTATATAATTTATTATTAAATTTTTATAATTAAATATAATTTATTATCATTTGTGGAAGCAGATCTTCAATAAGTGTTTTTGTGTAATATTCTGTAACCCAGTAAATTGATTTGATTTGATTGTATCGATGTCAATATAAAATTCACTCCTTGATACATTTACACATTTTCAGGTATCTAATTCTTTTAGTTTTCCATGTGACGACCGCCATTTTCTCTTTGAGTTTGACACAGTGATCTTCTCCTCTCTTTTTGAAACAAAAGAAAAGAAAATCTATAAATTAATTGTTTAGTTTTTTATTAGAACTCGAGTTCTTTATTATTTGTTCAGAACTTCTAAAAAGTTGAGACTGACTCTGATTCTAACATAATGATATCGTAATATCTTAATGTTGAATTAAACTCCAAAACCAATTAGTACTACTAATTAAACTCTTGATTCAACACATGATCAAATTATTATAGATCAAAAGACATTAGCGTGTAGTAAGTAACTAAGTGCTTGATATTTTCTTCATAGTATTATGTTTTGGTCAAATTATTAAGTTATTAATGATTAAAATATATAGCACACTACACCCTAATTTCATTGAACAGATACATCCAATTTTACTTGGCAATTTCCATCAATTGTTATTGTTTCGTTTTACGCTGTCGTTTTTGTTCTTCTAGAGTTGAATATATGCTCATGGACTTTAAGAACGAGTCATTCTTGGTAGTTGGTATAACATATATAGCCGCATTTATACGAAGTTCAAACACGTCTTAAAAATGAAAAAAAAAAAAAACTTTTAACACATTTTTTAAACACGTCTTAGTCTCACCAAATTCTGGAATGTAAATATAGCATGTAAATTTGTTAAAACTTGGATAAATTTTAATGAAATAATAAAATATGTTGTTAGTAAATGTACATTTCAGGATTTTTTATGAGGCCAAATAACGAGTTTCGTGCACATCTCAGTGATTTTTGCCTGATTTTTGAAAAATCATCAAAATACATTACAATATCTTAAGATTGGCTATGAAGGTTCAATGAAAGACAATAAATTGGAGGAAGGGGTGTTGAATTGAGTTTTTTTTTGTTTTTTTTTTATCACACACCAGTGTTGAATTGAGTTTCTAAAATAAAAATCTTTTGGAACACCTAAATTTCAAACAACTCTCATACATATTGTAAAGTCCAATTTAAAAATTATGTATTTATTTACGAATATTTTGTGATTGATTGTGTTTGTTAGATTATTGGTGGAAGTGTAAGTTTTTGCGATAGAAAATAATCTAGATTAATTAAATAATAGTTTTATATTGTTAATAATTAAAATAATAAGGAAAATAAAATAAATTAGAGTGTGTAGAGATGTTAAGGACATTGAAGTAATTGCATGAGGTTAAGTTGAGGGTGAATGAGGGAAAATTGATTTTTGAAAAATATTGACTTATTGTTGACTGAAATTTCGCCGGTACATAATCTGGAAGAAATAAGAGGATGTCGAAGAAAGTGTAATTTTTAAAAGAGGGAATGTAGAAGGTATATATATGGTTTTCGACGGACTGACTAAATAAGGATTAAAAAATTAGTGAAAGTCTTATTATTATGAAACACATAAGACTTAAAGAGATTGCAAGTTTCAAATTCAAATAATTCGACAGACCGTATCATGATGTTTGGCGTTTTGGATTGAAGGCTGATTTGAATTCAAATGCTTTGTTCTTATCCAGAAGGACGTGTGGAAGCCTGAGGTTTTGAGGAAGCATGCAGCGTCAAATGTGGTACTTCTATAGTGAAAGACCGTTATGGTCGAAGTAGTATAAATTAGGATCTTAATGCTGGGTTTTAGTGTGTCCACTGTTGTACAAGTTACTCATAAAACTTGAAGTACCAGTGTTTAGAGAAAAAAGTCTTTGAGAATGTACGTATGAATCACCATATTTTAATTAATTGTTAGTTTATATTTACCAGAATCTCTTTCATTCATTTTACTTTTAAGTCGAAGTCTTTTTACTTTCCTATAGTCACTTTACATAGAATTTCCGTCCTTTACACTTTAACCATAACCTTCGAAAAGATGAACATTCGAAAGATATAAATCCACAAAACATAACACATATTCTAGGATCAATCTAGTAGATCCTATAAGTTACAAGAATTTCTAGAATTCGAAAGACTAGTAGTTGTTTATCAATTTTCACGGTAAATAAATTGGCATGCCCAGTGGGACAGTGTCGTGTTCGTGTCACAAATTTTGTATTTTGTGATTTATTTTAGTCTATCTTGTTTGACATTGTTGTATGAGATTGAGGAGTGGAAAATTAGCCAAAAATAATAAACAAATTCCAAAACAAAATATACTAGGAAGATGGTTAACCCACCACCCAATAACGATGGAGAACAACCACCCCCATCGACAGGGGAAAGTATGACTGCATTATCTGCAACCGAGTTAATACATGTGTAAGCGAATACAATGGGAACATTGACAAACACTTTCAGCGGTGCAATCCTGTCCCCATTGCAGTCACAGGGTTCCCCAGTGAACACAAGGCCACTAGGGGTGAATAATTTAAGGCATTTTACATATGGATTCACAATACTAATGGATGGCCGCTGTGATACGGTGGCAGAACTGACTGTTTTTTCGTTACTACTGGTTTTGCGTTTTTTGTTCGCGAATGTACGGTAAGCAAGAGTCGCCACCGTCTTTTATTTCATCCAACAAAGGAAAAGGGAAAAAGAACAGAAAAAACCTTTTTCGAGATGTTTCTGAGTACGGGGGGTAGATTATAGAAAGGGAAGGTGTTAGCACGCTTTCTATCCATGGTTTTCTATGGGCTCTTAGGTACTTGCTCATTCTTAAATTGCTTTCGTGTGTTTGTGTGCTTGAAAAAAAGTTTTGAAATTTGCCTTAGTGTGGCGCTTCACTTTATGGTAACCCTTGTATCAGTCCTCAAGAGTGTGATAAAGTGTTTTTAAAAACTTTAGTTTGAAAAGTTTGTTTGAAAGTGTAAGTGTAAAAATTTGTTGTTTTGAGCAAGTACTTAAGAGTTTCTACCTACTCGAAAAAGGCTGTTTGTTTTCTTATTTCCTTTAGACAACGCTATCCTACTATTAAGGAGTAGGTAGCTCCATCGTTGGAGTTTAAGGGACAATCGAAAGGGACGAGTACGATCCTAAAGTAATGATTAAGAAACCTTAGTAGTTACCCTAGAGTCCTAAAGATCTTTCCGAGACAACATTCGAATGGGTCATTTTTTATCTTTTGGGACTAGAGGGAAACCACTAAAACTCCCTATATTTCATGATCGTTTACCGAAGGCAACTGAAGTGGGGCAAACCCTAGGAGTGAGCACGTGCAAGTGTTTGTTTTTCAGTTAATTATCTTTGCACAGTTAGGGTTTTCTGTTGTTTTAAATTATGATCTTTTCTTTCGCATACAATCCTATTATCAATCATCTAACCGTTTAAAATGACGGAAAGTAAAAGTGCAGAAATTTAAACCTAGGTATTACAAGGCTTTGGAGAGGGGGATTACATAATCAAAACTTCGGGAAAACAGTAAATGAAAATAGTAAACCTAAGTTAAAACTATTACAAACTCGGAGCAATTACATTAATTAGAAAAATAAAAAAATAAATGCGTGCGAGAAAATTAAACGAGGAATTAAAGTTAAATTCAAAGGTATTTAATTAGTGAATAAAAGGAAAATATTTTTTTGGGTTTTTTGAGAAAGTAATTAATTTTGCAAATTAACCTAATTTCTACTTAATTTTAATTATGAAAAAAAGGGACTTAAATCATCCTAATTAACCTAATTAATTAATGAAATTAAATATTTAAAAAAATCTAATTCTAATGTTTTGTGATTTTTGTGATTTTTGATTTAATTAAAAAAAAACATGATTTTTTTTGTAAAAAAACAATTAAAACCAATAATTAAATAAAGAAGATTACAAAGAAATTGAAATGGGCCTGATGCTGGAAGTAATTCTGGGGGGTGTGAATTGGAATTTCCCAGGCCCATAATAGCTGGCCCAAGGATGGCGTTTGATCCAATGGGAAGCTTGCCAAGAGAGTCCACCATGCGTCTGCATGTTTGAGGCGTTGGATCTGGATACAGATTGGTCCAACAATGATGATATGGAGGCATATGGTGTTTGCACATGTGATGAGACCACTGGATCTGCAAACAGATATTAGGAAAAATATTATGTAGGAGGCAGGGATCGAACCCCTGACCTCCTACACGCGCGCGCCCTGAAACCTTTCCTGCTTGCCACTGAGCCAATTGGCCTTTTGTTAATAAAAACAAACAACAAATTATATAATTAATCATGGGTCAGTGTTATAAGAAAAACACGCGAGATTTAAACCGTCCACTCAAGTATTGACACACCTTCATGTTCCTCGTTAGAACTGTCGTTTTAGACCCAAACCTGTACCTACGGACGTGTCCATTGCTATAAACATGTGCATCTCAAAAATCGTACCCAGGTAATATAAACCAAATCTAATTACACATATCAATTGGGTTTGATCTATGGAATGCAATGATATCCAGCTTTGGTCCTGATTTTACCTGAAACGAAAATCCCTAAAAGGAAACTCTAAACCCTAATAATGACAGGTTGTCCAATACGCATCAAAACTTACAATTAAATATGCAAACATGTTCTAAACAATGATACAAACATAAATGTATAGTTAGAAATCGTTTATCAGGCGTAAATTGCAAAGCTCAATTTCAAGATGGAAGGCAAAGCGTGGTGCTCGTGTAACGTATTTCTGGGCTTGTTGAGGCTTGGTGATGATCCAAACAACTCCCAAATACTTCCAGGAATGAGTTACTGGCCTTGAAACACCTTGAATCTCCTTGTAGAAGGAAACCCAATTGCCTCTTTTTTTCTTCAAAATTTGAGTTTTATGCTGCTAATTCACATGGCAAAACCTTCTCTTTATGCTTTGGAAATGTTGTCTATATGTAGTAGAAGAAATTAGGTTAACAAAATTGTATTCAATCTTTGCAAATTATTGAAAAAGATTTGATTTTTTTTGCCTTGTGTGATTTGTTTCTAAAACAAACCAAATCATGATATTTTCTAATCAATTAGCCCTTGCATGAATTTTTATGATTTGCTAGCTGTTTACGGACTCATAATGTGCTCACAAAATCACATCTTTGATTTTAATTGATTATTCCACTATTTAAATTGATTTACTTTGATTTAAATGAATAAAAAATCAAAATAAATAATAAAAATAATGAAATAATAGGAGGATAAGCTCAGGGGTCGTGGGCCATCTTAGGAACAAGTTTCAAACAAGAAAACATGGGCCCCTTTGGAAAAAAGTCATTTTGATTAATGTTGACTTCATGCACATTTCTAAAAATTAGTCAACTTTAGCAATGCACATCTCTCTCATTTTTGACCCTAAGAAGGTGTTCTTGGACTTTTTAGAAAGCTTAGGATTTCCCCTAAGCAAAATCTTTGGTTTCATCTCAATTGGATCTTCCATGTTCATGTAAGAAGCTTTGACCCAAAAGGCGTTTTTGTTGACTTTTGAAAAGGACCTATAATGTTTGAATTTATATCTTTTCATGAGTACATTTCTTGAACTTGAGGGATGAAGATGAGTTGCAGGGAATTAGATTCTATTAAAAATGAGCCTTGGATGATAAATTTATGGTAAAGTATGAGAAAGTTATGCCTGGTCAAAGTTTGGTTTACTTTTCCTATAGAAACCATAATTTAGTAACTTTTGAGTTTTGATGAATTAGGAGCATTCCTTGAGGAATCATGATAAAACCTTGATAAAATGATGGATATTACTTAAAAATGTTGATGTTGACCAAAAATAGTGAAGTTTGACTGTAAGTGGGTCACAGTTGACTTTTGACCTAACATAGTTGATTTTCAGGCATTTGAACAGTTGACTGAGCAAACTTCTTATGCAAGGCATGAAACTTGGCATGGATGATCTTGAGGACATATTAGGGAAATGGAAACCACTTAGGACCCTTGGAACTCAAGCAATCTTAATGAGGAGTGAAACCCTAGTTTGGGGCTCATTGTCTTAGGAGGAGGATTTGTCTGGTCAATCCTTAGTCAACTTGAGCAATTGAGAACCTCTAGGAGTATGTTTTGTGTAAAAATGGGAGAGGGAAATTTTTGGGGTAAAACAGCTGCCCCTGTTCAATCTTATTAAACCTGAGGATGTAGATTGACTGGTCTGTCTTTCGTGATCTGAAGGTGAAAGATGATTGAACACTAGAGTGCCCAGAAATTTGCACTCGTCTAAAATGATGCTTGATTTGTATAGGTAGTATCGAGAATGGGCTTACAGATTCCATTTAGAAGGTGACAGAGAATCATCGAAGACGGGCTTAAAGATGCCATCCAGAAAAGATATCAGTCGCATAAGAGATTTCTTTGCGAGAATTCCTGTACCTGCCATTGGGGAGGACTTCACCGAGGAATGTCAATTTATGTCATGGGAAATATAGTTTAGGAGCTTAGGTTATCCATTACTCTAATGGGGAATATGAAATCGATCGTATTTGGTCGGGTCCAGGTTTTACAGTGTTCTAAACTGTTGCCTGGAGATAAAAGAGAAGGAACCTGGATAATAGGGTTACTTCGAGATGAAAGCCTGGATAGTAGGCTATGAGAAGGAACCTGGATAGTAGGGTTACTTAGAAATGAAATCCTGGATAGCAGGGCTATGAGAAGGAACCTGGATAGTAGGGTTACTTCGAAATGAAAGCCTGGATAGTAGGGCTATGAGAAGGAACCTGGATAGTAGGGCTATGAGAAGGAACCTGGATAGTAGGGTTACTTCGAAATGAAAGCCTGGATAGTAGGGCTATGAGAAGGAACCTAGATAGTAGGGTTACTTCGAAATGAAAGTCTGGATAGTGGGGCTATGAGAAGGAACCTGAATAGTAGGGTTACTTCGAAATGAAAGCCTGGATAATAGGGCTATGAGAAGGAACCTAGATAGTAAGGTTACTTAGAAATGAAAGCCTTGATAGTAGGGCTATGAGAAGGAACCTGGATAGTAGGGTTACTTCGAAATGAAAGCCTGGATAGTAGGGCTATGAGAAGGAACCTGGATAGTAGGGTTACTTCGAAATGAAAGCCTGGATAGTAGGGCTATGAGAAGGAACCTGGATAGTAGGGTTACTTCGAAATGAAAGCCTGGATAGTAGGGTTATGAGAAGGAACCTGGATAGTAGGGTTACTTCGAAATGAAAGCCTGGATAGTAGGGCTATGAGAAGGAACCTGGATAGTAGGGTTACTTAGAAATGAAATCCTGGATAGTAGGGATATGAGAAGGAACCTGGATAGTAGGGTTACTTCGAAATGAAAGCTTGGATAGTAGGGCTATGAGAAGGAACCTGGATAGTAGGGTTACTTCGAAATGAAAGCCTGGATAGTAGGGCTATGAGAAGGAACCTGGATAGTAGGGTTACTTCAAAATGAAAGCCTGGATAGTAGGGCTATGAGAAAGAACCTGGATAGTAGGGTTACTTCGAAATGAAAGCCTGGATAGTATGGCTATGAGAAGGAACCTTGATAGTAGGGTTACTTTGAAATGAAAGTCTGGATAGTATGGCTGCCTCATTTGATCATGTAGATTAGTTGACCCGTTTGATTTTGGGAACTGATTTTCCATTAGTTGTCTGCAGATATAACATGTATAGCTTCATGGATTTAATCTTGAACTGTTGGAATTGTTGATGATAACTGTGATACGGTGGGAGAACTGACTTGATTGTTTTGTGTTTTATCGCAAATGTTGCGGTTAGCAAGAGTCGCCACCGACTTTTCTTTTATCCAAAAGGAAAGGTGAAAAAGCACAGGAAAGACCTTTGAGATTGTTTCTTGAGTTCGGGGGGTAGATTATGAAAATGGAAGGTATTAGCACCCTTTTCATCCATGGTTTTCCATGGGCTCTTAGTTACTTGCTAGATCACTTGCTTTTGTTTTAAATTGTGCTTTGTGTGGTTTTAAAAGTGTTTTGTAAAAGAGGCCATTGTTTAGGCAATCTTTGTAATGGTTCTCGTTTGTAAGAATGTATACAAAGATGTTTGTCTTTTTGAAAATGTTTTCAAGTTTGTAAGATGTTTTGAAATGTATGTGTTTGTTTTGAAAATAACAAGGATATTTGCTTGAAATGGAGCAAGTAACCAAAAGTAATCTACCTACTCAAATGTCTTTCTTGTTCATTTTCTTTTCCTTTGATATTGTAATCTTATCATTGATTTGGTAAGCAACCCTATCTTTGGATGTAAACAGGACAGGCGTGGTTCATCTTATGACCATGATTAGCAATATTGCAAAGTATCTTAGCATTTTGAGGGACTAAGATCATTTTTGTAAGGCAACTTTGAATAGCGTCATTGAGGGGCTATGATCTTGTTTTTTTGTTTGTTTTTGATAAGACACTTTACATGCGTAACATGGTAATTTTTTATAAGGCAACAAAGTGGATTTACCCTAAGGGTGTAGGTGTGCAAGTGTATTTGATTGCATGCGTAATTTTGTCTTAAATTAGGATTTTCTAAACATTGGTTTTAGTCTTGCCATACAAACCCTAATTACTACAATATATGAAAGCAATAAAAGTGCGGAAAAATAAAGATTCTACGCTATTACAATCATTAGGGGGATGGGGTGTACATATTTATAAATGGGGATTGCAAATTAAATCCTAAGTTACTATTACAACCACATTTAATGGATAAGAATGTACAAGAAATGTAAAATGCTTATTTATTTAAGAAAAGAAATAAGTTTTGTTTAAGAAAATATTTTTTGGTCTTTTTGTGTTGAAAGAAATAAAATATAATATGTGAACATGAAATATTTTTGGTGTTTTATTTTGGTTAATGAAAAAATGAAAGTGATGGTAAAAAAAAAAAACAAAAAAGAAGAAAGAGAAAATCAGCGCAAATGCTAAAAAGAAGAGGTCAGAAGTTCTGACTCTGGCATGCTGCACAAACAGAAACAACGTTAATAGAAATAGGGAAGGTCAGAAGTTCTGAATCCGATGAGAACAAAGAAGTTTTCAGAATTTCTGATGCCACTGACAAAACTTCGTCTCCATCTCCACGCTAGTCAGAACATCTGCAACTTAGTCATTTCTTAACAGAACAGAAGTTACGCATATAACAATTATGACTAGTTTCATAATGCTTCAGAAACAAGAGATATCAGCAATATAGATCCGAAGCAAACGTGAATTTTCTAATCCTAATTATGAGTCCTAATTTCCTCATGAAGCTCTGAATTGGAATTCCCTCTACTTAGGCAGGCAAATGCATGAAATATCATAATATGTACATCATCAGAATCAGAATATCTACATTGTATTTTAAACATGCAAAAATCTGACAATGCCTAAGTAATATGATGGGAGTCAGCAGAAACTTACCTTGCAGCTGGAAAAGACTCTGTGAACTAGAGGTTGGTCCTGAACTCTGGCGATGTCCTGAGCAACTGCTTCTCGTACCAGCAGGTTGGAAGTTTTTAACGTCTGGAACAACCAATGGGTAATGTTCTGACTCTTTTGAGGTGGAGGTGGATGAAGAGTGTATTACAGTATGAATACAAAAGTTAGGATAACTTCTAATATGCGAATCAGAAATTGTGTGGATGGTTTTAGTCAAGAATTACTTAAGAGCAAATGGCGTTTGAATGCAAGGAATCAAAAGTTAACAAGTTTTGTATATTATGTTTACAGTTTTTGGACTCTTGGAATTTTTGCAGGGTTCAAGGTTTTTCTTTCTCAAAATTTCTGACCCTTTTTACCGTTGCCAATGGCTCCTAATTTATAGGCAAAAATCTTGTAGCTTGGAGAAATAAAAAATATAGCCATCATATGATAGGCGTTGACGTGTTCTTGAAGCAAGTTCAAACAAGTATGGTTCAAGGTACAAAGTAAGGTGGTTAACAACTTTTAGCCGTGCCTATGCTGGATTTGTAAGCAGGAATTAAGGAAAAGTAACTTCCAAAGTAAAAGTAACGCATGAGCCCAACATACTCTTGTACAAGAGTTTGCTTTTCCAAGACAACAATGATACTTTTATGCCACACGTGGGAAAATCCTTTGAATAAAGACTCAAAAGTGGTTGTGAGCATTAAATGAGCATTAAATGATGATGAGATTTATCAAATCAGAAATCCTGCCATGTGAAACTCTGCCTCATTTGTTTATTTTTGGATCAGAAGTTCAGCTTCAACATAGCTTATAATAGACATCCAATCTTCTGATCCTTGTATCTCCTGGCTCCAACATATTCTGAAGGAGCTCTCAGATTTTCCAGGAAGCCTGCAGCATGCTTTGTAACCTTCTTTGAATTTCCCCTTGAAAACTTTGACTGAACTTTTATGAAACCTGGCCCAGAAGTTCTGACCCAATTCTGTCTTGAAAATGTCCAGAATTTGATGAGTGCTTTAGTTTCATGGATGTATCTTTGAACATTTATAACTTGAGATTCCAGCATTTTCAGGGGATGTTCTATTCTACAACGTTTTAGATCTTATTGAAATCTATAACTTTTGTGCCAGAAGTTCTTACAGAATTAACTTGCATCATGGTGATAATCTGATCAGAAGTTCTGAGCTTGCCATATTTCTTAAACACTTAGAAAAATTCTAAGTGTTTAGAATTTTGACTTTTCAATTTCTTGATGAGACAAAATTCATATTTCAACGTGTCTTGGTGAACTCTGATTCTTGAAGCTTGATTTTGATCCAAAAGTCAAAGTTTGGCTCTAATGCGCAAGTGACCATTTTACCCTCGTGAGTGACTTTCTTGGAAAATTTGTAAATCCAGGCTTGAAATTAGATGGAAGAAAACCTGAGAGTTCAAGGTGATCCTTTGAGAAATGAGAGGGAAAATTTTGGGGTGCAACAGCTGCCCCTGTTCAATCTTCTTAAGCCTGAGGATGTAGATTGGCTGGCCTTCCTTTCGTGATTTGAAGGTGGAAGATGATTGAACACTAGAGTGCCCATAAATTTGCACTCGTATGAAGTAATGCTGATTGGTGATGTCGGGAATGGGCTTAAAGATGCCATCCAGAAAAGATCGGTTGCATAAGAGATTCCTTGGCGAGAATTCCTGTACCTACTGTTGAGGAGGACTTTGCTGAGGAATGTAGATTTATGCCCTGGGAGGTAAGATCTAGGAGCTTCGGTTGTCCATTACTCTACTGTGGAATTAACTCTTGATTGAGGGAGTGAAAGTAGAAGGTATACCTAGTTAGGGTCTAGGTTGTACAACGACCTACTGGGGGAATGTGAAACTGATCGTATCTGGTCGGGTCTGGGTCTTTCAGTGTTGTAAACTGTTGCCTGGAGATAAGGGAGAAGGAGCCAGGACAGTAGGTTTACTTCGAGATGAAAGCCTGGATAGCAGGGTTGGCAGATTTGCCATTTGGAGAAATGGTGGATAGTTGTTGGAGATGGGCTTAAAAGATGCCATCCAAAAGTGATTATTGGTTTTTTTAATTTGTGAGCTGTAAGAATGAATATTCGAATGGCGTCTGTGTCTGGAGCGTATCTGAACTGTATCAAAAGTTGTCTTTGAATGAGTATCAGGATGGCATCCGTGTCTGGAGCGTATCTGAAATGTATCAAAAGTTGAATTTGAATGAGTATCAGGATGGCATCCGTGTCTGGAGTGTATCTGATCTGTATCAAAAGTTGAATTTGAATGAGTATCAGGATGGCATCCGTGTCTGGAGCATATCTGAACTGTATCAAGATTGCATATTGTTAACGATAGTTGTTAATCTTATCGTGAAAAGGGTAAAATGTTAGCTAAAATACAAAGTTATGTTGCATGAAATGTATGATGCAATGTATTTGCTTTATCAATGTTTATGATGTATGGATGCAATGTATGCTGTGATACCGTGGGAGAACTGACTTGAGGTTTTGCGTTTGTTTTCGCAAATGTTTCGGTTGAGCAAGAGTCGCCACCGACTTTTTATTTTATCCTAAGGAAAGGTTAAAAAGCACAGCAAAAACCTTTGAGATGTTTTCTTGGGTTCGGGGAGTAGATTATAGAAAGGGAAGGTATTAGCACCCTTTCTATCCATGGTTATCCATGGGCTCTTAGTTACTTGCTTAGATCACTTGCCTTTTGTTTTCAATTGTTTTAAATGGTGCTTGTGTGTGTGTGTGTGGGTTTGAAAATGTTTTGAAAAGAGGCCAATGTGGTGGCAACCTTTGTAATGATCCTATGTGGGGATGTATACAAAGATGTATGTCTTTTGAAAAGGTTTTCATTTGTTTTTGAAAGTTGTTTTGAAAGTGTAGTGATGTGTGGTTTTTGAAATAGGCAAGTGTTTTAGTTTGCAAGATTGATTCAAGTAACTAAGAGGTTATCTACTCCTAAATTTCTCAAAAGATTATTGCTATGTTTTAACCCTTTTAACAAGTTTGTTCCACCATTGCATTTGGTGGACAATCTTATGTTAGGATGTGAAAGGGACGGGCACGGGTCATCGTTTAGACCATAATTGCAATGGTGCCAAGTATCTTTGGGCATTTTCTTTAAGGGACTTGATCATTTGTTTTGGAAGTATTTTGAAAATGTTATCGAGGGACTATGATCATTTGGTTTGTTTGTTTTGCCCAAAGAGACTTGACATGCAATATGGCCCAATTTTGAAAGGCAACAAGTGGAGTACCCTAGGGGGTGCAAGTGTGATTTGTGTGTCCATTTTCATGCTTGTTTGATATGAGATTAGGTCATAACTATTTTGTCGTTTTTCGCATACAAACCCTAATTCTAACATGGCATAATTAGAAAGCAATAAAGTGCGAAAATAAATTTACTAAGCTATTACAAAACCAAATATGGGAAGGGGGGTACAAATGTTCAAATGGGGATTTGACAAGGAATTTAAACCTAAAACTATTACATAAATATTGAATATTTACAAGACAAATATTTTGCATAGATTAAATAAAATAAGACAAATATGCAAGAATGCAAAAAGAATTTTTATATGTATGAAAAAAAGAATTATTTATGTAAAATAAAAAGAAAATAAAAGGGTATTATTTTTTTGAGTATTTTCATATTTAGGGTAAAACCCTAATTCTATTAAATAAAATGTGTTATTATTTAATTTAATACAAGTATTTATTTATTATGTACAAAAATAAAATAAAGTGAAGTATTTGTCAAAAATGTATTTTTATATTAAATATTAATAATAATAAAAAAAAACAAAAAGTGTATATATTTTGTATTTACCCTAAATATATTAATAAATATATGTATATATGTATTATTTTAAATATGTGTTACATATATATAAATAATAATAATTTTTAATATTTGCAAAAAAGGTATTTTTTATGTAAAATATTTTCAGAAGGTATAATAAAATAAAAATGAAAATAAAAGTATTTTTACATATTTCTCAATGTTTTAATGAAATGTATATATTCATTTATTTATGTATTAATCAAAAGAAAATCACATAAATACCTAATAAATTAAAAAATGGTGAGAAAAAAGATTTTTATATTTTTAATAACATGAGAAAAAATAAATGAATCAATCAAAAAAAGAAAAAGTCAGAAATCATTAAAAATAAGCCAAATGGGCCTAGGGGGTGTGAAAGCAAAAGAGTGGTGCAAACAAAAATAACCAAACAGGCCCAGCCCAGAAAACTCCTTCTTCAACCTCCAGACTGTATGAACAACAATGAACACGCGTTTTCTATCTTCCAATTCCTGAACTTTCAAGCAAAACTCATAACATGAAAAGTGTAGAGCATTAAGAGACGAATTCAGGGATATAAAGAACTTGACTTAACTCTCTAAGATGAGGGAGAATTTCTTCTCCCCCAATTTCTGACCTAGTTTTTCATCAATGTTCAGAACCAAAATTCTCTAAGCATACATAATATAAATGAAATCTAATCATATGGACATGTTCAGGGCTATGATTGTGACATGTTTCCTTCACAAACCTAAAGCTAACAATGTCTATACTGAGAGATAGAACTTCATGAAGATACCTATTCAGTTGGAATCGTGCTTTGTAATGGAAGAGCTTTCAGAGCAAGATGATGATTTGTATAGCTTCCTTGAAGTGTAAGGATGCTATTCTAAGTTCTACTTTGTCTTGAAACTCCCTGAATCGTGCTAGAGAACTTCAACTGCAAAACAGAAAAATAAAAATGGTGAAGCGGCTTGGAGGTGTTACAGATCGTGCTTTAGCTTTTGGATAGCTTGCATAGATGGTAAGGAAGGTATGTGAACTGGTTTGGGCAAGAATGCTTGAAAGGATTGAGAGTTGGAACTCAATCTGCAGAGGTTGCTCTGTTTGGGCAGTTTCAAGGTGATTCTGAGTTTTGGGATGGATTGGAGGTAAAAGGCTCGTGCTTTTGCTTGGTTTAGATGTGTGGAATGTGTTTGATCAGTTTGTCTAAGTGTTTGTAAGCTGGTTCGTAAGTTGGTACAAGTTATGCCATGTTTCTTCTATGTGAAGCAAGAAAATGCCAACTTTTTTCTAGGCTTGTACAGGCCCCTCAAAATGTGCTGCATCTTTTAGTCTTGATCAGTGTGTTATGTCCATGAATATTGTGTCCAAAGATATGCATTGTACCTCTTGATTTTCAAACTTGACATAAAGTTCTACTTTGCAAAAATGGATAAATCACTTTTTCCAATTAAGGCTTAATTCCTTGTGTAATGACTATATGAACAAAACAAAGCTAAAACACAATGGATTGGCATTTAATTATTGAGTAAGAAAAGTATTAGAGGCCTGTAACTAGCTTGCCCATGCTGATTTGAAAAATTGCAAAGTGTATGAACATGTACATGGCCATGAATCAAAGTGACTTTTGCCCATTTTGCAAAATTCGATTCTCCCTAACCATGAGGTTGTTTGAGAAGTTCTTGGACATTTTGGAAAGCTTGGAATGTGTACTACAATCCATATTTGAAATGCAAATTGAAATTCCAAGTGGAAGTGTATGGAAAATGGCCTGGAAGTTAGGTAGAAAACCTTGTCAAAAAGGTCAAATTTTCACTAAGTTATGAATGGTTTAGTGCCCTTATTCAAAAATTTATAACTTGAGATACAAGCCTCATTTGGGAAATCTTTGTGAATCAAAGTTGTAGATTATGCAACAAGCTACAACTTTCATGTTTTGACTTTTGTTTGAATCCAAATAAATCTTGGTGAAAAAGTGGGGCAAAGTTGGGAAAAAATTAGGGTTTTCCATAACTTAGAAAAATTCTAAGTTATGAAAAATTCCATTTCAAACCCTAATTTGCATTTCTTGGTTTCTTGGTGAACAAGTTTCATGATTTGGCATGTTTTGATGAAAAATGGATCTTGACTCTTGATTTTGACCAAAAAGTCAAAGTTTGACTTTTCAGTATACAGTCAAAATTGATCAATTGACTGGGAAATTCAACTGTCAATCTTTTGTACTTGGGATCTTTTGAGTTTGTTGAGCATGTCAAAATAATTCCATGGGGTCCTTGAGTCCATATGTGAGCTGGGTTTGCCATTGGCTAGGTCAAACAGTCAAAAATTACCCTTGTGCAGTCAAAACCCTAAAAATGACCATTTTGCCCTTTTGGTGATCTGATCAAATTTCTTGTGGAATTGTGATCCAAACTTGATCAAATGGTCCATATGAGTTCATAATGTTGATGTGGGTCAATTTTCATGAGATTTGACTGTCAATTGGCCACAGTTGACTTTTTCCCCAATACAGCTGATTTCTTAGGTCATCTGTCCAATTGACTGGGCAAAACTTGGAATCAAGACTTGAAACTTGGTATGGATAAACTTGGGAGTCCAACATGAAGCATGAAAGTCATCTTAGGCATTTTAGGTCAAAACATCTTTGTTCAACCACAAACCCTAATTTGGGTTAACAGTGCAAGGAGAAGTCTTGAGCAGAGGAAACCCTAACTGGATCTTGATCTTCAAAGGTCTTGTGATGAGAAAATGTTGAGGAAATGGGAGGGCAAATTTTGGGGTACAACAGTTGCCCCTGTTCAATCTTCTTGGACCTGAAGAGTTAGATTGGCAAGTTTGCCTTTCGTGACTCGAGGGTAAAAGGAGATTGGACACCAGAGTGCCCGGAAATTTGCACTCGCATGTTGGAGTCTCAACAATGTGATGTCGGGAATGGGCTTACAGATGCCATTTGGAGAGATGGTGGATAGGGAGATGGGCTTATAGATGCCATCTGGAGATGTGACAGAACCTTGTCGGGAATGGGCTTATAGATGCCATTTGGAAGTGTTGATCGCATAAGAAATTCCTTAGCGAGAACTTGTGTATTTGAGAAAGACAGATGTTTTCCTGGCTTGTTACAGGTGTTTGATCTTCAATCTCTTTATGCAGATATGCCCTGGCTAGATACAGGTGTCGAGTCTACAAACGGTTACTCACAGATGTGCCCTGGCTGGATACAGGAATCAAATCTGGAAATAGTTGTCAACAGATATGCCCTGGCTGGATACAGGAATCGAATCTTCGAACTCTTCAGACGTGCCCTGGCTAGATACAGGAATCGAGTCTGGAAATGTGGTCAACAGATATGCCCTGGCTAGATACAGGAGTCGAATCTGGAAATGTTGTAGTTGATTGATGTGCCCTGGCTGGATACAGGAATCGAATCTTCGAACTCTTCAGACGTGCCCTGGCTAGATACAGGAATCGAGTCTGGAAATGTGGTCAACAGATATGCCCTGGCTAGATACAGGAGTCGAATCTGGAATTGTGACAATTGAAGGTAGTTGTCTTTGGGATTGTCTTTTTCCTGAAAAGGCAAAAACATAAGTTGTATGCAATGTCATGACGTATGATATGCATGATGTCATGATGTTCAACATGAGATAGTGTTGTATGCATTTTATCATGTATGTAAGCAAGATGTATGGAAATGTGAAATGTTTATGAACGTAATTTTGTCTTAGGAAAATAAATCCTTGACGAACGGCCGGGGAGTTGCTCTGTGGCAGAGATACTTTGCTGAAGTTTGACGAGAGGCCTGCTGAGGACTTTAATGATGGATTCCGCTGGGGATAATGAAAGATAAACTCCGCTGGGGAATGGAAGAACTTTACCAAGGGCGATCTTCCGTGGCAATTAGCTGAGGATAACCCAGTTATAAGCCCTTGTGAGGGATAACTCTGAATAAAGCTCGGGAGTGACGTCCGTATCCCGTAGGGAACAAGCTTCTAGAATCTACCGGGGATGAGCTTTAAGACCTGCCGGGGAATGTTGTGCCTTTTCAGGATCGACGGGGAATCAACTCCGCTTGGGGAAAGTATTGCTGAATTTTGTCTTACTCTGCGGGGCGTTGAGATGATTTGGTCACATTCTTCGGTCGAATCTACCTGGGTACCTTGGCGGACAAAGCAACCAGACTGCATCAGACAACTTCATATTGCCCCTGTCTCTGATGTCACTGGTAATTAATCTTTTGTTTTATATGCAAATATTTATGAATCAGCAATTTAATGTCAAATGCATATATCAAAAATGAACATTGGACGTTCTTCGCAAAACAAAACAGAAAAAAGAAAAACAATGGCAATTTGTATGGACAAGTGAATTTGTATTGATTTGAACTTTGCATGTGAATAGGCGTTTTCGTACAAGAGGCTGACATCCTAGTAAGAGGATGCCGCCAAATAATATAGAGTTTACAATTTTGAAAAGAAAACAAAACAGCTATGTGAACAATCCCACTGGGTTCCAACTCTGCTATCGCCTTTATGTCTCCAAGCGTCTCATCGCTTTGCTGCCTAGTTGAAGATGAAGCTGATTGGTCGATGCCGAAGTCTGAGCCAGATAGTTGATGCCGAATTCCGGATGCGAAGTGATCCAACGAGACATAGTGTTACGCTTTATCCCTAACTTTTGCCTGGACCGCCCTTTCGGGTTTTCAGTCCACCGTGATACCCATTTTTGCCCAAGCCGCCTTTTCAGGTTTTCGACTTGCCGGGTGTACAAATTTTTATTCATTTCATCCCTTATTTTTGCCCGAACCCTTTTGGTTCGCCGGGAAGCCCTTATTTTTGCCTAGGTATGTCAACCTAGCGGGTCTTTTATTTATGCATAGTATTTTTTCACTATGTCTGCATTGGCGGGGTGAGGAAGGTCGTCACCATCCATGGTGGTTAGGATCATGGCTCCTCCTGAGAACACATGCTTAACCATAAATGACCCTTCGTATGTAGGGGTCCATTTGCCCCGGGGATCACTTTGAGGAAGGATGATGCGTTTGATTACCAGGTCCCCAACTTGATACTCTTGTGGCTTGACTTTCTTGTTAAATGCCCTGATCATCCGCTTTTGATACGTTTGACCATGACAGATAGCAGTGAGTCTCTTTTCGTCAATCAGATTTAATTGATCAAGTCGAGTCTGGATCCAGTCATCTTCACTCAAATCTGCATCCTTCATAATCCGGAGAGAGGGTATCTGGACTTCAATTGGCAAGACTGCCTCCATGCCGTAGACCAAGGAGAAAGGAGTTGCCCCGGTTGACGTCCTTGCTGAGGTACGGTACCCATGAAGAGCAAACGGTAACATCTCGTGCCAATCTTTATAGGTCACTGTCATCTTCTGCACAATTTTCTTGATATTCTTATTAGCTGCCTCTACAGCCCCATTCATATTCGGTCGGTAGGGAGAAGAATTGTGGTGCTGTATCTTGAATTATTCACAGAGCTCAGTGATCATCTTATTATTGAGATTGGTACCATTGTCCGTAATGATTCTTTCCGGGACGCTGTACCGACAGATCAAATTATGCCGGATGAAACGTGCCACAACACTCTTGGTTACCGTTGCGTAGGAAGCTGCCTCAACCCACTTCGTGAAGTAATCGATCGCTACTAAGATGAAGCGATGCCCATTGGATGCCGTTGGTCGGATTTCACCGATCATGTCAATTCCCCACATTGCAAAAGGCCAAGGTGCCGTCAGGACGTTCAGAGGAACTGGAGGAATATGCACCTTGTCAGCATAGATCTGGCATTTGTGACAAGTTCGGGAGTGTTGGTAACAATCAGCTTCCATTGTGGACCAGAAATATCCTGCCCGAAGGATTTTCTTAGCCATGGTGTGTCCACTGGAATGTGTTCCGAATGTGCCTTCATGCAGTTCTATCATGATCTTCTCTGCTTCAGCCTTATCCACACAATGTAGTAGAGTCGAATCATGATTCCGTTTATAGAGAATGCCGTTGCTGAGGAAGAATTTTGCAGCAAACCTCCTCATGAACTTCTTGTCATTGACAAATGCGCCTTCAGGGTATTCCTGAGCTTCCAAGTACCTCTTCACCTCATGATACCAGGGTTTTTCAGTCACCTTTTCAGCCTCAAGCTCGCAGCAGTATGCCAGTTCATCCAACTTCCAGATAATGATCTGGGGAGCCTCATTGTCCCATTTAACTTTGAACATTGAAGACATCGTAGCTAGTGCGTCCGCTAGCTGATTCTCCTCTCTTGGGAAGTGCTCAAAAGTTATTTCTTCAAAGTGGGGAAGCAAGGTTGACACATACTCCTTGTAAGGAATAAGATTTGGGTGTTTCGTATCCCACTCGCCTTTGATCTGATTGATCACGAGAGCGGAATCTCCGAAGACACTCAGAAATTTGATCCTTAAGTCGATTGCAGCTTGTAAACCCATGATACATGCCTCATATTCTGCCATGTTGTTGGTGCAGTTGAAACACAACCGGGCGGTGAGTGGAGTATGAGTTCCTTTGGGAGATATGATTACAGCGCCGACGCCGTTACCCAAAGCATTGGAGGCTCCGTCAAAATGCATAGACCATCGGGATCCTTGCTCAGGTCCTTCATCCGGTCCAGGTACTTCACAGTCAGTTACCACCATGATGTCTTCGTCCGGAAAATCAAAGTTCAAAGATTGGTAATCGTCCACAGGTTGGTGTGCCAAATGATCCGTCAATACACTTCCTTTAATTGCTTTCTGAGTTGTATACTGGATGTCATATTCTGTCAAGATCATTTGCCATCTCGCTATTCTTCCAGACAGAGCAGGTTTTTCGAATATGTACTTGATGGGATCCATCTTTGAAATCAATAGAGTAGTGTGAGTCAGCATATACTGTCTCAGCCGGCGAGCAGCCCATACTAGAGCGCAACAAGTTTTCTCAAGCAGTGAGTAACGAGACTCACAGTCGGTAAACTTTTTGCTCAAGTAATAAATAGCGTGCTCTTTTCGGCCAGACTCGTCATGCTGCCCCAGCACACACCCCATTGAATTGTCAAGTACTGTCAAGTATAATATTAGAGGTCTTCCTTCCACTGGTGGCATAAGGATGGGTGGCTCTTGGAGATATTCCTTTATCTTTTCAAAGGCAGCCTGACATTCATCGTTCCAGCGTACTACTTGATCTTTCTTCAGCAATTTGAAGATTGGCTCACAAGTAGCAGTCAGATGTGAGATGAATCGGGAAATGTAATTCAGTCGTCCCAGGAAGCCTCTGACTTCTTTCTCTGTCTTTGGAGTTGGCATCTCTTGTATGGCTTTTACCTTGGCAGGGTCCACCTGAATACCTTTATCACTTACAATGAAACCTAGCAATTTTCCGGACCTCACCCCAAAGGTGCATTTGTTGGGATTCAACCTCAGCTTGTATAACTTGAGTCAGTCAAACAACTTCCTCAGATGGTCAAGGTGCTCCTCCTCAGTTTGAGACCTTGCAATCATGTCATCAACGTATACCTCAATCTCATGATGGATCATATCATGAAATAAAGCAACCATGGCACGTTGATAGGTTCCCCCAGCATTTTTCAATCCGAATGGCATGACTTTATAACAGAAGGTGCCCCACTGAGTCACAAAGGTAGTCTTCTCCATATCTTCCGGGGCCATCTTGATCTGATTATACCCTGAAAAACCATCCATGAAGGAGAACACCTTGTGTTGTGCAGTGTTGTCAACAAGAACATCGATGTAAGGTAAGGGGAAGTCATCTTTGGGGCTTGCCCTGTTCAAGTCCCTGTAGTCGACACACATCCTGACTTTACCGTCTTTCTTCGGCACTGGCACCACATTGGCAACCCACTGAGGGTAAGAAGTTACCGCTAGAAACCCGGCGTCGAATTGCTTCATAACCTCAGCCTTGATCTTTTCAGACATCTCTGGGCGCATACGGCAGACCTTTTGCTTTACCGGAGGGCAGTCTTCCTTGGTTGGTAGGTGATGAACTACAATGTCGGCATCCAAACCAGGCATGTCTTCATAGGACCAAGAAAATATCTCCATGTAGTCACGTAGCATCTGGATCAATCGTTGCTTCACGCTGAGCTCTAGATTAGCCCCAATCTTGACCTCTTTCCTATCTGTCTCAGTACCCAGGTTAATTGTTTCTACCGGCTCTTCATGTGGTTGAATAGCCCTCTCCTCCTGGAGCAGCAGTCTTGCGAGTTCACCAGACACTTCGCAATCATCTTCACCTTCGTCTTTGGCCAAGTTGATCGGATTCTCGAAGTCATAATTGGCGGTAGCAGAGCTGTTACCAGTGAGATCCAGAGTGGATTGAAACCTGTATAAGTGAGTGTGTGTAAATATAGCTGTTTTGCAATATATATAACACAGAAAGAAAAAGAGCACAAGATTTGAAATGCAACAAACGTCCAATGTTTTGATTGATGATATATGGAAATGTCATACAAAAAGCCCTCACAAATGGAGCTACGATGCCCCGGGTAGGACACCGAGCCAACAAAGTTTTAACATATTGTTTGTTACAAATTGGAAATCAAAAGAAATTAATTACTGCGTGACAAATGTGATAGGTGTAAAATCCTTTGCCGTCCAGTTGCTTGGTCCGTTGCTGGTAGTCGGGTAGATCCAACTGTCAAACTCTGCTTCCTCTATATCCTCCTCAATAGCATTCACCCTTGGATTGGAGATAAATACCGGAGCCTTTCTGATCTTTTCCTTGCACACAGCCCTCTGAGCCTCTGCAGTAAAGCCCAACCCAAATTTGTCGTTCTTTTGAGTGAAGTCAGGAAGCTGACCCCAGTTTGCACAATTGCCTTTCTCGATTACAGCCCGAGCATCCTTCAAGGACGCCATCTTCAACGGAAAATCTTCTTCAACCACTGCCTCAGCTGATGCCAATACTGGAGGTACTTCCTCAAAATGCTGAAAAGGGGGTTTCAATAAACTCCCCGTCCATCTCGATATACCGGAATGAATTCAAATGACTAACCATGTATTCCTCCTCACCCTGCATAGTAACAATCTTCCCTTTGACAGGGTATTTGAGCTTTTGGTGTAGAGTGAAAGTTACTGCCCCAGCTTTGTGAATCCAGGGTCGACCCAACAAGCAGGAGTAAGATGGACGAATATCCATCACATAGAACGTTGAGTTGAAAACTTGGGAACCCACACGAATGGGGATGTCTACTTCACCGTGCACCATCCTTTTAGAACCGTCGAAGGCTCTAACAATGATGTTACTAGGTTTCAACTCTAGGCCCTCACAATCCAAGCGATCCAATGCTTTCTTGGGCAAAACATTCAGGGAAGAGCCGGTATCCACTAACACGTGTGCGAGAGTAATGCCCCTGCATTCTATGGAAACATGCAGAGCATCATTGTGATTTTTCCCTTTGGCGGTAAGGTCAGCATCCGAGAACCCTAAGCCATTGTCAGCCGTCAAATTAGCCACACAGTCGGTGAATTGATCCGCGGAGGTCTCTTGCGGCACATGGGCCGTTTTCAGAAATGAAATCAAGGCTTTTGCATGGGCCTCTGAGCATAGCAGCAATGATAACATAGAGATTTTGGAGGGAGTATGTCCCAACTGTTCAACAACGTTAAAGTCACTCTTTTTGATAATTTTAAGAATTTCCTCCATTTCTTGTTGGGAGGCTTCCACAACAGTCTTCCTTGGTGCCTCCGTCCTGGCAGGCGAATCGGTAGCAACTTCTTTGCCCCGAGCATCAGAGGACTCGGCGGCAGTAGTAGACACAGGAACTTAAACTGGAACATGCACACTTGCGGGTGTGATGGTGAGAGGTTTTCGGATAACTGGCGGTGCAATGTTAGGCGAGAAGAGCCTGCCACTGCGGGTAATCTTGGCGGGACCAGTGATGCTACTGATACTGGTATTGGTGTTGAACTCCTGCTTCACCCCAAGCACATACACGTCGGCTCCATAATGCCATGGGACCGCTTTATCAGACTCATACGGGAGAGGCCCCGGGACAGTAATAGTGATGGGTGCAACAGACATAATTTGGACTGGTTTCTTCACGGGAGCTTTGACAGGATTATAAATCGTGACAACAAATATTTCTTCAATGGAAACAGACGAAACAACAGTTTTCTTGAACAGAATCTCCTTGCTATCCATCAGGCCTTGGATGCCTGATTTCAGCAGTGGACAACCGGTAGGGATAACAGCACACAGGAGGCAACCCTTAATACAACCCGAAAATAAACCGGCTAGTAGTAAGTTCCTCTTAACAGTCAAAAGAGGGGTAACAACTTTATTCACCGAAACAGCATACAACTCTTCCTCAATGGCATTTACTCTATGCTGGGGCATATGAGCAGTTACAACATTCGGTCTCTCAGGCGCTTCAAACTGAATTTCCTTCGCGTCGATAAGATCTTGCACTTTGTTTCTCAAGGCCCAGCAATCATCAGTAGTGTGCCCGGGACTATCAGAATGATAAGCACACCGGGCATTTGGGTTATACTTAGGAGACGCCGTGTTGACGACCTTAGGAGCTTCTTTGAGGGTCACCAAGTTGGTTGATAACAGTTGGGGTAAAATTTGAGATAAGGTCATACTCAGCCGAGTATACTGCCTCTTGGGCCTTTCACTTCTTTGTTGATTGTACTGCTGAGGAGCAGCAACAGGTTTTGAGATGACCAAAGCATTGACGGCTTGGCGACTTTCGGGCTTGACTTGTCGTCTAGGACCGTAGACGACACTTGCTTCTTTCTTAAACGGCCTCTTCTCAGTACTTGTAGAGGCAGCCTTTTGTATCTTGCCTGACCTGATGCCAGCTTCAATTCTTTCTCCCGTTAGAATCAAATCCGTAAACCCAGCGGAGGAGTTACCAACCA
Organism: Vicia faba; assembly: GCA_948472305.1. NCBI lineage: Eukaryota > Viridiplantae > Streptophyta > Magnoliopsida > Fabales > Fabaceae > Vicia > Vicia faba. The sequence continues at coordinate 1,630,734,753 of OX451739.1, read as the reverse complement.
AATGATTGAAAAATTGACCAGACAAAGTCCCTAGGAACATATCAACCAGCTCACGATCAGTTAATGGAGGCTGCACCCTGCCAGCCAAATCTCTCCATTTTTGTGCGTACTCTTTGAACCCTTCACCCGTTCCTAGAGACATACCCTGAAGTTGGGTACGCGTAGGAGCGAGATCAGAATTGTATTGGTATTGTCTGTAGAATGCGGTTGCCAAATCTTCCCAGTGTCGGATGCTAGTTCCATCTAATTGGTAGAACCATTCAAGCTGTGACCCCGAGAGGCTATCTTGGAAGAAGTGAATCCAGAGGTTCTTATCTGCCGTGTAAGGTTGGATCTTCCTTACGTACGACCTCAGATGCAGCTTTGGGCAGGAGACCCCATCATACTTGGCGAAGGCAGGTGCCTTAAACTTGTGTGGAATTACTACCCCAGAAGATAACCCCAGATCTCCGAAATCCAGTCCCGGCACATTCTGAATTTCCATGGCGCTCAAGCGGTCCTCCAATTGCTTGTATCTGTCAGCAGCAGGTGGGTATTGTTCGTCATTATAGTCCGTCTCGTTGTCGGAGACTGCGGGACTAGGAGCTTCTCCCCCTTGGGGACTGTTTTTCTCAGTAGAGGAAGTAGTTGGTTCAGCTTCATTATGGAGTGTGTTCCCAAATCTGCGTCCGGTGTTGAACAACGCAGTCCTCTTTTTCTTCTTCTTCTTCAGGAGTAGAGTCTTCAACTCTTGCTGACCTTGGGCTAGGCTTAGGACCATCTCTTGAAACTGTGCACTTTGGGCCTGAAGGGCCTTGATTGCTTGCTCACTGGATGAGTCTGGATTCATGATGACTGTTCAAAATAAACAGCGAAGGAGATTAAGCAACCTGTGAAATAGGGTACCTGCTATGCATATGGTGCAATGGAATGCGTATGTTTTATGTTTTCAAAGACAAACAAGATTCAACTTTGTAGACAAAAAGGGAAACACACTTCATTAGATTAAAATTTTCAATTGTTCGACAATTTGCCCTTAGGCATTACAGGAATGAAAAAAAATACTGGAAAGGAAATAAAAGCTATAAAAGGAAATATCCAAAGCCCATCAATGCTCCCATGGCCTCCTTTTCTCAGTGTTGATGTAGTTGTTCAGGACCCTCTCTTCCTCCAATTGCTTAGTCAGCCTCTGGATCTTCCGTTCCTGCTCGTTGAACTTCTCCCGATAGAAATCCCGTTCTTCCTTTAGCTGCGCCCAAGATCTCTTCATTGTGTCAAAATCAGTAGGTATCTGAGGAGGGAGGACAGTTGGAGGAACCCCATCTTCATCAGGAGATTCAAGAATGAGAGGTCTAACAGCTTCGTATGGCATACCTAACCTCTGAGCACGGATGCAGACCCATTTGCAATAGGGTTCCATTGGTAGAGAAGTCTTTGGTCCCAACTCAAGTGGGTCAGCTTTGTGAATTCTGTCCCAAGCTCTAATGAATCCATGGCGTAGTTTGTCACTGTCTGCCTGAAACTCAAAATGGAAGTGAGGAACCAGCATTTCATGAGGCCCATCTCCTCTGGCTCTTCCAAACTGACGGAGAGCTAAGCATGGATTGTAAGAGATTCCTCCTTGGATACCAATCAATGGAACATTAGGGTATTCTCCGCAACGGTCAATAACAGCTACCTCATCCAAACCTCTAAGAGTCCAGGTGATGTCATTATCAGTGAGAGACATTAACCTCCGAGCCCAACCTTTTCCTTCTTCATTCTTCAGCACGAACTTAGGAAGGTGCGAAATAAACCACCTTACTAGCAAAGGAGCATAACACCACAGAGTTCCCCGTTTTCGAGCAGTACGAGCATAGAGTTGTTGTAGAATATCACCCAAAAGAGTGGGTACTGGATTCCGAGACATGAAGATCCTTATGACATGGATACTGATAAAGGTGTCAGGGTTGGGAAACAATACCAGACCATAGATCAAAAGAGCCAGAATATCCTCGTACGCCTTGAAGTCCAAGTCATTCCAGAAATCATTAGCCTTGCCAACCAGAAATTTGACCAAAAAGCCCTTGACCCCATTTCTAGTTTCCCAGTTAGACAATACCTCTTCTTTGGTCAAGGGGAGAATTGCAGCAATCTCTTCAGGCCTAAGAGTCCTTTCCAAACCAGTGAATGGAGTTTGTTCCAAGACAGGGATCCCCAGCAAATAAGAGAATTCTTCCAGGGTAGGAACCAGCTGGAAGTCTTGAAAGGTGAAACAATGATACAGAGGGTCATAAAACTGGGTCAGAACACTTATCAGTTGTTGGTCCCATTTTGCAGTGATCAAGCCAAGGAGAGAACCATGTCTATTGATGAAGGAGGAAGTGTTTGGAATCCTTCCAACCAACTCCTTGAGTAAAACTGGTGGTTGAACAAAGTTGAGCCGGATGGTATTCCTACGTACGGGCATCATGATGTCCTACAAAACAGAGCAAAGATGAAACTTTTTTGTCTTTGAAATGGGTTAGTCCTTTATACAGGATGCATGCAATGGTATGATGGCATGATGCTATGATGAAGCACACCACAAGAATTCACACAGGTAAACATGATAAGGCACACAAGTCACACAAGACAATCCTTAAGTTTCAGGCCAGCATGAAGTTTAGGTATTACCCTCTTTTAGTTTTGTTGGTTAAAACCTGTCCTATCAAAAGTAACCGGGTTCTAGAGGATCTCAAATCATTGGCTACCCTCAATCGGTCATAACTCCAGCATCGCAATCTTTTCTCGCGGCCAAAACCATCTCGAGAGTTTAGCCTCAATGAGTGTAGCATACTGCTACTGTCCTAATAGCCAAGTTGGTCAATTTAGGGTTCTAAGGTTGGTTGGTGTTTTAATGACTCCTTAGAAGACCTATATTCTCCCCGTTGCGACACAAGGGATATAGGTACAGACTAAGATGCCACACCAACGTAGCCACTGCTTCACCCATGTCGGTCTACGCCGGACAGGTCCCTCATAGATTATGCTACCTAAAAAGGGTATTTCCCAGATCCGGGTTAGGATCTATGAAACTCCGATGCAAAGCCCACAAATATAAAAGCAAACAAAGCAAACAATTGAAAACAAAGGTGATCTAACCCTAAGGTTACTCCACTTTTAAGTTATTCCCCAGCAGAGTCGCCAGTTCTGTGATACGGTGGGAGAACTGACTTGAGGTTTTGCGTTTGTTTTCGCAAATGTTTCGGTTGAGCAAGAGTCGCCACCGACTTTTTATTTTATCCTAAGGAAAGGTTAAAAAGCACAGCAAAAACCTTTGAGATGTTTTCTTGGGTTCGGGGAGTAGATTATAGAAAGGGAAGGTATTAGCACCCTTTCTATCCATGGTTATCCATGGGCTCTTAGTTACTTGCTTATATCACTTGCCTTTTGTTTTCAATTGTTTTAAATGGTGCTTGTGTGTGTGTGTGTGGGTTTGAAAATGTTTTGAAAAGAGGCCAATGTGGTGGCAACCTTTGTAATGATCCTATGTGGGGATGTATACAAAGATGTATGTCTTTTGAAAAGGTTTTCATTTGTTTTTGAAAGTTGTTTTGAAAGTGTAGTGATGTGTGGTTTTTGAAATAGGCAAGTGTTTTAGTTTGCAAGATTGATTCAAGTAACTAAGAGGTTATCTACTCCTAAATTTCTCAAAAGATTATTGCTATGTTTTAACCCTTTTAACAAGTTTGTTCCACCATTGCATTTGGTGGACAATCTTATGTTAGGATGTGAAAGGGACGGGCACGGGTCATCGTTTAGACCATAATTGCAATGGTGCCAAGTATCTTTGGGCATTTTCTTTAAGGGACTTGATCATTTGTTTTGGAAGTATTTTGAAAATGTTATCGAGGGACTATGATCATTTGGTTTGTTTGTTTTGCCCAAAGAGACTTGACATGCAATATGGCCCAATTTTGAAAGGCAACAAGTGGAGTACCCTAGGGGGTGCAAGTGTGATTTGTGTGTCCATTTTCATGCTTGTTTGTCTTGAGATTAGGTCATAACTATTTTGTCGTTTTTCGCATACAAACCCTAATTCTAACATGGCATAATTAGAAAGCAATAAAGTGCGAAAATAAATTTACTAAGCTATTACAAAACCAAATATGGGAAGGGGGGGTACAAATGTTCAAATGGGGATTTGACAAGGAATTTAAACCTAAAACTATTACATCAATATTGAATATTTACAAGACAAATATTTTGCATAGATTAAATAAAATAAGACAAATATGCAAGAATGCAAAAAGAATTTTTATATGTATGAAAAAAAGAATTATTTATGTAAAATAAAAAGAAAATAAAAGGGTATTATTTTTTTGAGTATTTTCATATTTAGGGTAAAACCCTAATTCTATTAAATAAAATGTGTTATTATTTAATTTAATACAAGTATTTATTTATTATGTACAAAAATAAAATAAAGTGAAGTATTTGTCAAAAATGTATTTTTATATTAAATATTAATAATAATAAAAAAAAACAAAAAGTGTATATATTTTGTATTTACCCTAAATATATTAATAAATATATGTATATATGTATTATTTTAAATATGTGTTACATATATATAAATAATAATAATTTTTAATATTTGCAAAAAAGGTATTTTTTATGTAAAATATTTTCAGAAGGTATAATAAAATAAAAATGAAAATAAAAGTATTTTTACATATTTCTCAATGTTTTAATGAAATGTATATATTCATTTATTTATGTATTAATCAAAAGAAAATCACATAAATACCTAATAAATTAAAAAATGGTGAGAAAAAAGATTTTTATATTTTTAATAACATGAGAAAAAATAAATGAATCAATCAAAAAAAGAAAAAGTCAGAAATCATTAAAAAAAAGCCAAATGGGCCTAGGGGGTGTGAAAGCAAAAGAGTGGTGCAAACAGAAATAACCAAACAGGCCCAGCCCAAAAAACTCCTTCTTTAACCTCCAGACTGTATGAACAACAATGAACACGCGTTTTCTATCTTCCAATTCCTGGACTTTCAAGCAAAACTCATAACATGAAAAGTGTAGAGCATTAAGAGACGAATTCAGGGATATAAAGAACTTGACTTAACTCTCTAAGATGAGGGAGAATTTCTTCTCCCCCAATTTCTGACCTAGTTTTTCATCAATGTTCAGAACCAAAATTCTCTAAGCATACATAATATAAATGAAATCTAATCATATGGGCATGTTCAGGGCTATGATTGTGACATGTTTCCTTCACAAACCTAAAGCTAACAATGCCTATACTGAGAGATAGAACTTCATGAAGATACCTGTTCAGTTGGAATCGTTCTTTGCAATGGAAGAGCTTTCAGAGCAAGATGATGATTTTTATAGCTTCCTTGAAGTGTAAGGATGCTATTCCAAGTTCTACTTTGTCTTGAAACTCCCTGAATCGTGCTAGAGAACTTCAACTGCAAAACAGAAAAATAAAAATGGTGAAGCGGCTTAGAGGTGTTACAGATCGTGCTTTAGCTTTTGGATAGCTTGCATAGATGGTAAGGAAGGTATGTGAACTGGTTTGGGCAAGAATGCTTGAAAGGATTGAGAGTTGGAACTCAATCTGCAGAGGTTGCTCTGTTTGGGCAGTTTCAAGGTGATTCTGAGTTTTGGGATGGATTGGAGGTAAAAGGCTCGTGCTTTTACTTGGTTTAGATGTGTGGAATGTGTTTGATCAGTTTGTCTAAGTGTTTGTAAGCTGGTTTGTAAGTTGGTACAAGTTATGCCATGTTTCTTCTATGTGAAGCAAGAAAATGCCAACTTTTTTCTAGGCTTGTACAGGCCCCTCAAAATGTGCTGCATCTTTTAGTCTTGATCAGTGTGTTATGTCCATGAATCTTGTGTCCAAAGATATGCATTGTACCTCTTGATTTTCAAACTTGACATAAAGTTCTACTTTGCAAAAATGGATAAATCACTTTTTCCAATTAAGGCTTAATTCCTTGTGTAATGACTATATGAACAAAACAAAGCTAAAACACAATGGATTGGCATTTAATTATTGAGTAAGAAAAGGATTAGAGGCCTGTAACTAGCTTGCCCATGCTGATTTGAAAAATTGCAAAGTGTATGAACATGTACATGGCCATGAATCAAAGTGACTTTTGCCCATTTTGCAAAATTCGATTCTCCCTAACCATGAGGTTGTTTGAGAAGTTCTTGGACATTTTGGAAAGCTTGGAATGTGTAATACAATCCATATTTGAAATGAAAATTGAAATTCCAAGTGGAAGTGTATGGAAAATGGCCTGGAAGTTAGGTAGAAAACCTTGTCAAAAAGGTCAAATTTTCACTAAGTTATGAATGGTTTAGTGCCCTTATTCAAAAATTTATAACTTGAGATACAAGCCTCATTTGGGAAAACTTTGTGAATAAAAGTTGTAGATTATGCAACACGCTACAACTTTCATGTTTTGACTTTTGTTTGAATCCAAATGAATCTTGGTGAAAAAGTGGGGCAAAGTTGGGAAAAATTAGGGTTTTCCATAACTTAGAAAAATTCTAAGTTATGAAAAATTCCATTTCAAACCCTAATTTGCATTTCTTGGTTTCTTGGTGAACAAGTTTCATGATTTGGCATGTTTTGATGAAAAATGGATCTTGACTCTTGATTTTGACCAAAAAGTCAAAGTTTGACTTTTCAGTATACAGTCAAAATTGATCAATTGACTGGGAAATTCAACTGTCAATCTTGTGTACTTGGGATCTTTTGAGTTTGTTGAGCATGTCAAAATAATTCCATGGGGTCCTTGAGTCCATATGTGAGCTGGGTTTGCCATTGGCTAGGTCAAACAGTCAAAAATTACCCTTGTGCAGTCAAAACCCTAAAAATGACCATTTTGCCCTTTTGGTGATCTGATCAAATTTCTTGTGGAATTATGATCCAAACTTGATCAAATGGTCCATATGAGTTCATAATGTTGATGTGGGTCAATTTTCATGAGATTTGACTGTCAATTGGCCACAGTTGACTTTTTCCCCAATACAGCTGATTTCTTAGGTCATCTGTCCAATTGACTGGGCAAAACTTGGAATCAAGACTTGAAACTTGGTATGGATAAACTTGGGAGTCCAACATGAAGCATGAAAGTCATCTTAGGCATTTTAGGTCAAAACATCTTTGTTCAACCACAAACCCTAATTTGGGTTAACAGTGCAAGGAGAAGTCTTGAGCAGAGGAAACCCTAACTGGATCTTGATCTTCAAAGGTCTTGTGATGAGAAAATGTTGAGGAAATGGGAGGGCAAATTTTGGGGTACAACATATGCGTATGTGAGATGATTTGCTGTATTACTGTCGGATTGAGGAAAATAAATCCCTGAATGCTGCTGAGGATATGTGAGTCTTCGTGTCTTGAAGTCGAAGTATTGATGGATTTCTGCCGAGAGAAATAAGCTCTGTTGTAAGGGAAATTTCATATATTGCTTGAAAAATTCCATTGGGAAATCCTGAGAAATTTGACGACTGCTACTGGGGAGTGATAACTGGGATTTTTGTTCCGCTGGGGATTTAAATGATGTACTGCAGGGGTTTACTTACAGAATAGCTTAGAGATATTTCCCTATACTTTCAATCTATCAGTAATTGTCTCTTTTCATTTCGTTTTTGTAAACAATAATTATGTTCAAATGCATATGCTCAACAATGAATCATCGGACGTTTTTGTAAACAAAAACAGTCGTAAAGAAAAGACAAATAGTTTTTGCACTTTCAAAGGAATATTTTGTATTGACTTTGAATAAATATTTTTTGTACAAGGGGAACAAACACTCTAGTAAGAGAATGCTGTCGTAAAACAAGAAAAATTTGATACAAAGAAAGATAGCTATATGTAATAATCCCATGGGGTTCCCATTCTGTTATAGCCTTCATATCTCCGAGCATCTTGTCTATTTATTGTCTCGTCCGAAGATGATTGAATTGATCATAACCTCTGACATTGTCAGTGGAAGCCGAAGATTGTTTGTAAAGTGATCTGACGGGACATCGTCGTACGCCTTAATTCCCTAACTTTTAACTGGACCTCCCTTTCGGGTTTTCAGTCCACCGGGAAACCCTTTTTTGCCCAAGTCGCCCTTTTTATCCCTAACTTTTGCCCCAACCTTTTTGGTTCGACGGGATGCCCTTGTTTTGCCTAGGTATGTAAACCTAGCGGGTCTCTTATGCGTAGTATCTTTTGACTATGTCCGCGTTCGCAGGGTGTGGCAGGTCATCTCCATCCATGGTGGTCAAGATCATCGCCCCGCTGGAGAATATTTTTTTGATTACAAATGGTCCTTCATAGGTAGGAGTCCATTTTCCCCTGGGATCACTTTGCGGCAGTATAATGCGCTTGATCACCAAATCCCCGACTTGGTACACTTGGCGTCTAACTTTCTTGTTAAAAGCCTTGATCATCCGTTTTTGATACATTTGGCCATGGAAAACAACAATAAGTCTCTTCTCATCAATCAAGTTTAGTTGATCAAGTCGATTCTGGATCCAATCATCTTCATTCAACCCTGCATCCTTCATAATCCTCAGAGAGGGGATCTGGACCTCGATAGGAAAGACGACTTCCATGCCGTAGACCAAAGAATAAAGTGTTGCCCCAGTTGACGTACGAGCTGTGGTACGATACCCGCGGAGAGCGAATGGTAGCATCTCATGCCAGTCTTTGTATGTGACTGTCATTTTCTGTATGATCTTTTTAATGTTTTTATTTGCAGTTTCGACAACACCATTCATCTTTGGCTGATAGGGAGAAGAATTGTGATGTTGAATCTTGAATTGCTCGTATAGTGCGGTGATCATAATGTTGTTGAGATTTGTACCATTTTCAGTGATGATCCTTTTCGGGATACCGTACCGGCAAATGAGATTTTTCTTGATGAAACGGGTAACAACATTCTTGGTAACGGAGGCGAAGGAGGCTGCTTCAACCCATTTTTGTGAAATAGTCAATGGCCACTAGGATGAAGCGGTGTCCATTGGAGGCTGTTGGCTTGATTTCCCCAATCAGATCAATCCCCCACATAGCAAAGGGCCAAGGAGCTATCAATACATTCAGAGGAACCAGAGGTACGTGCATCTTATCTGCATAAATCTGGCACTTATGGCAGGTTCGAGAGTGTTGATAGAAATCTGCTTCCATGGTAGACCAATAATAGCCTTCCCATAGGATTTTCTTCGCCATCGTATGCCCACTGGGATGGGTACCAAAAGTGCCTTCGTGCAATTCATCCATGATCCTTTCAACTTCAACCTTATCTACGCACCGAAGTAACACAGAGTCATGATTGCATTTGTACAAGATGCTGTTACTAAGGAAGAACTTAGCGGAGAATCTCCTTAAGAACTTCTTGTCATTAACTGAAGCTCCTTTCGGATATTCTTGAGCCTCAAGATACCTCTTGACTTCGTGAAACCAAGGCTGGTCCACTACTTCTTCGGTATTAATCTCGTGACAGTGTGCTGGTTCATCCATTCGTTCGATGGTGATCTGGGGAGCCTCGTTATCCCAATTAAGTTTAAACATAGATGACATTGTGGCTAGAGCGTCTGCTTGCTGATTTTCTTCTCGCGGAAAATGCTCGAAGGTAATCTTCTCAAAATGTGGTAGCAACGTCAAGACATGTTCTTTGTAAGGGATAAGATTTGGGTGTTTGGTGTCCCATTCCCCTTTGATCTGACTGATGACCAAAGCTAAATCTCCAAATACGTCTAAGGATTTGACTCCCAAGTCTATGGCAGCTCTGAGACCAAAGATGCACGCTTCGTATTCCGCCATGTTGTTCGTACACTTGAAGCAAAGTCTGGCGGTAAAGGGAGTATGACACCCTTCCGAAAGAGTATAACACCGATACCATTACCAAGTGCATTGGATGTTCCATCTAAGAATATGGTCCATCAGGATCCTTATTTAGGTCCGTCGTATGGCCTGATTTCTTCGCATTTGTCTAATGTCACGATGTCTTCATCCGGGAATTAAAACTTCATGGACTGATAGTCTTCTATAGCTTGGTGAGCAAGGTGATCATCTAGCACACTACCCTTTATAGATTTCTGGGTAGTATACTGTATGTCATACTCTGTCAGGATCATCTGCCATCTTGCTATTCTCCCAAAAAGAGCAGGCTTCTCGAAGATGTACTTTATCATACCCATCTTAGATATCAACAAGGTAGTATGAGTCAACATATACTGTCTTAGCCGGCGAGCAGCCCATGCCAGAGCGGAACAAGTTTTCTCGAGCAGTGAATATCTGGTTTCACAGTCGGTAAACTTTTTGCTTAGCTAGTAAATAGCGTGCTCTTTTTGGCCAGATTCGTCATGCTGCCCCAATATGCACCCCATTGAATTTTCTAAAACAGTCAGATACATAATCAACGGTCTTCCCTTGACTGGTGGCATCAACATAGGAGGCTATTGTAAGTACTCTTTGATTTTATCAAAAGCAACTTGGAATTCCTCATTCCATTTAACTACTTGATCTTTCTTCAATAGCTTGAAGATTGGCTCATGAAATTCTGGTGTATGCCAGTCTTCAGATGTTATACTCAATGTCTAAACATCTGATATGACATAATAAATACACTGCAAGGTAGATACCCAATTTTTATGATTCAGTACTGAAGAGTAACAGAAGCACAGTTTAACCAAGCTGTGCCAGATCTACTTTGAAGGTGCAGAGGATAGAACATCGATGTGCCTAGTTCTGTTCATCTGTGGCACATGATCAGCAGAAAGCAAACAGTCTTTGCAGTTCTGTTTCTACTGCACAAATATCAGCATGATGTCTTAACATGTTCTGAGACATCATCTGTTACAACATTACAGTTTTACCTTGATATATAACAGACAGAATTATAAAGTGTTGAAGGTAAAAACACAAATCAGTTGTTGACCCAGTTCGGTGAAACACGCCTACTCTGGGGGCATACCAAGCCAGGAAGAAGATCCACTATCAGCAATATTAATTCAGGACTAAACTACACAAGTTCCCATCCTTCACTTAATCATCTACCCAGTGCAACCTATACCTAGGAACTCCTAGATAGAAACCTACCAGTTTCCATTCCTATTGCCGCAGCAACAGAAGTCTTACTCCTACTCAAGAAGCAGTGCCCTCCCACTTGGTTTCCTACATTACAATGAATATGGAGTAATGCAAAAATACTTAGACTTGCTTCATAGCTTCATCCAAGAACACTCAAACTCTTACCTACAGGTTTCGAGTTACATACATGGTAACCTTGCCACAGACCGACAGGTTTACCTAACAAAAACCCCCAAAGTTATATTATGTGCGTGTTGCAAACCCTAGGTTACAATCTGCTATTTATAACCTATTACCCAACTCAGCAAGTTTTTCTCCTTGCTGTTACAACTCAGCAGCAAACTTCTCCTATAATCAAGGTCTTCAATCTTCTAGTTCCTAAAATATCTCCATATTTAGAAACAATATTTTCTTCAAATAATCTGATTGATTCTTGATTGATCTTCAGATTCTCCATAAGAAACACCACATATATTCTCAGAGTATTTAAGTACCAGAACTGTAACTGAATTATCAATTCTGTTGACGTGATGTCAAGTCAGATGTCATGACATTACATCTAACATGTTTTCCTAGATGTTGAACTTTTTCAACACAACAAATAACCTCTTTCATAATTTAGATCACTTAGAATAGTTAGGTTACAAGTCACAGCTATTACAAACATTTAACATATAACATAGTTACTTAATCAGTACTTAATTTCAGGCGCGATGTCATATGCTGATGTTGTGACATCTTACATAACATGTTGGTTCAGATGTTGAACTTCTTCAACACCACATATTAAAACAACAGAGGGAACATGGGTAAACTTGCTTTCTTATTTGTTTTACAAATGAAGCCAACTCTCCAGCCAGGGCACTTACAATCTCCCCCTTTGGCAAATTTTGGCTAAAACAAATAAGTGCAAGTTGTATTTTGGGACCAGGCCACAACACAGTTGAGATGTTACAACATCTTGTCTAACATCTTCTTTTGTAGAGGCTGATGTCCTTTGAGCAAACAACAAACCTCTATCCTTCAACTGTGAGCAACTCCAAACCATCGATGCCCCAAGAGGATTTCTTTTCTCAAGATTATTACTTGTGATCATGTAACTCAGATCACAAGTCACAACTATCCTCTTAACTCAGAACACAAGACACAAACAAAGTCACTTACTTAGGGATCATGTTGCTTTCACCTGAGTCTTGCTGGACATTGCCGTCTGTTGCTTTCACCTGAGTCTCGCCTGAGACTGGGTCCCTATCTTTCTCCCCCTTTTTGGCCAGAATTTGACAAAGACTGCCCATACAGATCCATACCCATGCACAATTTTCCCAGATGCTAACAAACTTCATGTTGCTGAAACCCTCTGATGGAGAGAAGGAATAGAGAGAGTCTTCATAAATAATGCAATTTTGGCATAGATAGTAACGACCTTGGTACTTTACTCTGACAGTTTCAGTACCCTAGGACTAGTTTTAATGCAGGTACCTACCCTTAGGTTTGACCCTTTGACCATGTCAGAATGTCCTTCTAAAACAGACATTTGTCTTTTAGAACATACTACTCCCTTGTCTTAGGATCCCCTTTCCAAGAAACATCGTTGGCATATTACACTCTGCATCAGTTTTATAATACCTTTATTAGATGACAAGTTATCACCTAAACATTCCAGCTCACTAAACTGCTTCATAATGAGACACAACAACCCTGTTTTCTTAGCAGATGAAAACATGCTCAAATCCTATGTCGTCATACATTCTGCTATTTTTAGATTAGCAGCTTGAAGCCATTTCATTTTCACAAAGAGGATGGTTACTCCCTCTGAGTCATACAACTGTACACACATGGGTTTATTAATAATACTCCACACTTCATCCAATTTTCCTCCTGTATGTAGTTTTAGAGGAAATTAGGAACAATGTTATTAGGCAATGTAATGACATTCGGTCAGACATAGTCTTCTTCAGTCTTGAACACAAAATCCCAATAGTTAATAAAGTGCCATACTTTATATCCTACGAGTTTGATGAAGACTTTTCGTACAAACCAACACTCCCCCTGTTAGGGACAATCACTTCTCTTCATAGAAACAGGTAGATCACATTCAATACTCAGTTGGATCTTCAAGACAACTTCTGATTCATAGTAAATAAGACTCCTTGATGAATGGAAAACATAAGACGCATCTTCATGTCTTCAAGAGCGCACCCTCTGTTCAACAATATTGATTGAACGCATTCATACTCTGAATCAAACTTTCTTGATAATAATCAGCTACCACATGTTGATTGTCTTGATTCTCTGAATTTATTGCTGAGATAGACCAAATGCCACTGTTTGATTATCTCCTTCATGAATCCTCAAAACAAATGCCACCTTTTGACTTCTCCATGTTTATCAGACTTCTCCAAAGATATTCTGATCTTCCAATTGAAATTTGATCGTCCATGTTTATCACAAAAGGCTTAGATACACTAAGACAGGGACATGTAACATCTTCTCCACCCAACCACTCCAAAGAGCTGCAAAGAGACAATCTTTTTGAAGTATCCAATCTTCAACTTCGTAGATCATCCTATCTTAAGTTGATGTGCCACTTCACCAACTAAGAATCTGATGTTGAACCAACTGTCACAACATTATGTTATAACATCCAGTTGTTGAATTCAGCTCCTTCTCTAATTTACTTCCTTGCCTAGATCAGAACCAGACTGATCCAAGTAACCATCATCAAGATTATGATGTCTTCTTCTTCTTGTAGCTTCAAGTCTGAACATGTTTCTAGGAAACTTTTTCAAGGATCAAATGATTTTGCTGTTACCAAAGAGATAGTTCTAAAGCATCACTCTTCCTGTGATTCTTCACTGGGTCTAGAAGAAGGAATGTTCCCTCATCTTTCAGAACATCAGTTATCTTGAGCTCCAAGGATAATCAATTAAATACTTGTACTTGTCACAAATAGCAATTGATCATAAATCCTTCACATTTTCCTGTAAGATACTTTCACTATTTGAATACGTTGACATACTCTTCGTGTGTTAATATCTTCTTCTTGCAAGCACTTTCTTTGAGAGACCAAGGAGTTGAGATAGCTAGGTTGCCACCTTGGACTCAAGTAAATAGAATTTTCTCTGAACAAACTCTACTCACCTCAACAGATTTGAAACTCCTACCAGATCAGATTCATCCTTAGGAATGAGAGAGATGAATCCTTCCTTACAAATATGTCACCCAACTCCCAGAACCCATGTGACATAGGTCAACAGCCAGCTAAACCCCAAGCTGAACTAATGTGAGGAGGTTAACCAAATCTCCCCCTCAAACTACCAATCATGGAAGCTCCACACAAAATATTCATGCATTGTACACAAATGTCTCGACATGACATATGACATCCCTACCAGATTCAAGTAACTCCAAGAGTTATACCTGTTCATACTCCAATCACACCAATCAGACTTCAGCAGATATGTATAACCAGAACATACTACCTTAACTAAACTCTGAGTCTTCATATTCTCACATCTGGAAAGATCTTCCACTTCTAATCATGATGTTTAAATGACAAGATTCATGATTCCAATCTACTTCTATGAAGGACCAATAATGCTGCACCATCATTGACTTTTATTAACCAATGTGCTTGTCTTTCTTCACACCATAGTACTTCAGGGAACAACTGCTCAACCCTCATCAATCTTCAGGAATAAGCCCACCAATAGGGATTGCACAATGTCACATCTCAACCAGCTCCACTTCTAGAATTCTGACTTCTAAAAGTAACCATCGGGAGCACACAGACATAGTTGACTCTACCATTGTCAATTTTGCACATACAGATGTCTCCTCTTCCAGGTCAGGAGTAGGTTCCAAACAAAAGTATCCCTTTGTTTGACACCCAAAACATATGCTCTTCAACTAGTAGCATCGTAGAACGTCTTCATGAGTGGACTTGAGAGGACTCAAGTATCTGTGACATCTTCAATAGATTACAGTAGTCTTCAATCCATAGGAGGGGAACCACATCAGAGCTTGAGTTTTGCCAAGTATTATGCAGCGGAAGAACATAATACAACTCAATCTTTTCACACACACTCCACCAGACTAGTCTTCAAAAATAGATCAAGTTTGACTATGATACACACCTAGCATGACTACTACACACTACTTCAGGCGTACACACATCCTAGGTTTGAAAATAAATCAAACCTAGAGCAGCTACCACACAACCAGGCCAAATGCCAATCACCAAAGATAGGTACACACAGTTCCTGCCAAGAATAGTCCATCCTCCCACTTCAAGGGACCATTCAGGGAAATAACAAACCATTCCAGGTTGCAATCTTCAGTACTAAAATTGACCTTGCAGATACCAGAAAGTATCACCCATGGATCTCATCCAGAAACAGAACAGGATGCCTGCTCTGATACCAATTGAAATTCTGGTGTATGCCAGTCTTCAGATGTTATACTCAATGTCTAAACATCTGATATGACATAATAAATACACTGCAAGGTAGATACCCAATTTTTATGATTCAGTACTGAAGAGTAACAGAAGCACAGTTTAACCAAGCTGTGCCATATCTACTTTGAAGGTGCAGAGGATAGAACATCGATGTGCCTAGTTCTGTTCATCTGTGGCACATGATCAGCAGAAAGCAAACAGTCTTTGCAGTTCTGTTTCTTCTGCACAGATATCAACATGATGTCTTAACATGTTCTGAGACATCATCTGTTACAACATTACAGTTTTACCTTGATATATAACAGACAGAATTATAAAGTGTTGAAGGTAAAAACACAAATCAGTTGTTGACCCAGTTCGGTGAAACACACCTACTCTGGGGGCATACCAAGCCAGGAAGAACATCCACTATCAGCAATATTAATTCAGGACTAAACTACACAAGTTCCCATCCTTCACTTAATCATCTACCCAGTGCAACCTATACCTAGGAACTCCTAGATAGAAACCTACCAGTTTCCATTCCTATTGCCGTAGCAACAGAAGTCTTACTCCTACTCAAGAAGCAGTGCCCTCCCACTTGGTTTCCTACATTACAATGAATATGGAGTAATGCAAAAATACTTAGACTTGCTTCATAGCTTCATCCAAGAACACTCAAACTCTTACCTACAAGTTTCGAGTTACATACATGGTAACCTTGCCACAGACCGACAGGTTTACCTAACAAAAACCCCCAAAGTTACATTATGTGCGTGTTGCAAACCCTAGGTTACAATCTGCTATTTATAACCTATTACCCAACTCAGCAAGTTTTTCTCCTTGCTGTTACAACTCAGCAGCAAACTTCTCCTATAATCAAGGTCTTCAATCTTCTAGTTCCTAAAATATCTCCATATTTAGAAACAATATTTTCTTCAAATAATCTGATTGATTCTTGATTGATCTTCAGATTCTCCATAAGAAACGCCACATATATTCTCAGAGTATTTAAGTACCAGAACTGTAACTGAATTATCAATTCTGTTGACGTGATGTCAAGTCAGATGTCATGACATTACATCTAACATGTTTTCCTAGATGTTGAACTTTTTCAACACAACAAATAACCTCTTTCATAATTTAGATCACTTAGAATAGTTAGGTTACAAGTCACAGCTGTTACAAACATTCAACATATAACACAGTTACTTAATCAGTACTTAATTTCAGGCGCGATGTCATATGCTTATGTTGTGACATCTTACATAACATGTTGGTTCAGATGTTGAACTTCTTCAACACCACATATTAAAACAACACAGGGAACATGGGTAAACTTGCTTTCTTATTTGTTTTACAAATGAAGCCAATTCTCCAGCCAGGGCACTTACAGCTCACAAGTAGCTGTTAGGTGAGAAATGAATATGGAAATATAGTTCAAACGTCCAAAGAATCCTCAGACTTCCTTCTCAATAGGGGGAGCAGGCATCTCTTGTATTGCTTTTACTTTGGAAGGATCGACCTCGATACCTTTGTTGCCGACGATAAAGCCTAGGAGTTTACCAGTCCGTACCCTAAATGTACACTTGTTTGAATTCAACCTCAGCTTGTACTTCTTCAGTCTCTCAAACAGTTTTTGTAAGTGGTCAAGATATTCTTCTTCTGTTTGCAATCTGGCTATCATATCGTCCACGTAGACTTCTATTTCATGATGTATCATATCGTGAAATAAAGCTACCATGGTGCGCTGATAGGTTGCCCTAGCATTCTTCAGTCTGAATGGCATCACCTTGTAGCAGAATATGCCCCACTGTGTGACAAATGTTGTTTTCTCCATGTCCTCAGGCGCCATTTTGATTTGGTTGTAACCTGAGAATCCGTCCATGAAGGAAAACACTTTGTGTTGTGCCGTGTTGTCAACTAGGATATCAATGTGGGGGAGTGAAAAGTCATCCTTAGGGCTTTCCTTATTCAAATCTCGACAGTCCACACACATTTGCACTTTACCATCCTTTTTGGGCACGAGAACAACATTGGAAACCCATTGTGGGTAAGAGGTGATGACCAAGAATCCAGCGTTAAATTGCTTCATGACCTCTGCTTTAATCTTTTCTGACATATCAGGCCTCATGCGGCGAACCTTTTGTTTTACTGGCGGAAAATCTTCTCTTGTAGGCAAAGGATGTACCACAATGTCTGTATCGAGTCCCGACATGTCTTCATATGACCAGGCAAAGACTTCGACATAATCATGCAACAACTGAATCAGACGCTTCTTGACACTGGGTTCCAGATTGGCACCCACTTTGACCTCTTTTTTTCTTCTCCGGTATCTAGATTGATCATATCCACAGGTTCCTCGTGAGGCTGAATGGTTCTTTCTTCTTATTTTAGCAGTCTGGCCAGTTCCCCTGGTACTTCACAATCTTCCTCACCTTCGTCTTCGGCTTGGTAGATTAGATTCTCAGAGTTACGAAAGGCTATATCAGTAAAGTTACCCATGGGATCCATAATGGATGGATACCTGCATTGTAAGTGTGTGTGTGTGTGTGTGTAAGGGTATAGCTATCTTTGAAAGAAAATAAAATGTAAAAGAAAAACAATGAGCACAAAAGTTTGTATACGAAAACGCACATGATTCTATGATGTCATATGAAGATGAAATAATAACCCTTACAAATGGACCATTGTGCCTCGGGTAAGACACAAGGTTTTATGAGTGCAAATTGTTTTTGAGTATTACAGATCCAACAAAATGTAAAGATAAATTACTGAGGGATGAAAGTGATTGGGATGAAGTCTCTAGCCTCCCAATTGCCGAGCCCTCCATTGACAGTCAGAAAGATCCATTCCTCCAGGTTGCAACCATCTTCACCATCTTCTACCGCGTTGACCTCACGATTGCTAATCTTCAAGGGTGGCCCTCCAGCACGGGCACGACATACATCCTTTTGAGCACTTGAAGGGAAACCTAGGCCAAACTTGTCAGATTATACGGGATATCTGGAAGTTACCCTCAGATGGTGCACCCACCTTCCTCTACCACTGCTTTGGCGTCCTTTAGTGATGAGATCCGGAGTGGAGGTCTTGTAATCTTGGGAATCTGGGACACAGTCTTGGTCACTGCCACCTCTTGGGGGACCTCTTCGAAGTGTTGAAATGGAGTTTTAATGAATTCACCGTCCAATTCCGCATATCTGAAGGAATTGAGATGGCTGATCATGTATTCTTCCTCTCCATGTATGGTGATAATCTTCCATTGAACCAGATACTTCAGCATTTGGTGCAGTGTAGAGGTAAGAACGCCCGTGTGATACGGTGGGAGAACTGACTTGGGATTTTGCGTTTGTATTCGCACTTGTTCGGTTTAGCAAGAGTCGCCACCGACTTTTTATTTTTTCCAAAGGGAAGGTCAAAAAGCACAGGAAACACCTTTGAGATGTTTTCTTGGGTTCGGGGGGTATATTATGAAAAGGGAAGGTGCTAGAACCCTTTTCATCCATGGTTATCCATGGGCTCTTAGTTACTTGTTTTAGATCACTTGCCTTTGCTTTCCAATTGTTTGAAATGGTGCTTTGTGTGTGTGGTTTCGAAAATGTTTTGAAAAAGATGCCTTGTCTGGGCAACCTTTGTAATGATTCTTGTTTGAATATATACAAAGGTGTATGTCTTTTTGAAAAGATAATTCAATGTTTTGAAAGTTGTTTTTGAAACTGTTTTGAAGTTTTGTTGTGAAGTGTGTTCGAAAAATGGCAAGAATGTTTTGCAAGATTTTTGACCAAGTAACTAAGAGCTGTCTACCCTATTTTACTCAAAGATCTTTCTTATTTTTTTAATCCTTTTTAACAGTGTTTGTTGTACCCCAAAATTTGCCCTCCCATATTCTTCAAGAAATTGCCAAGTCATGCTTCAAAAGTCCCCAAGGGTTGCACAGTCAAGGGCCTCCTAAGCAGGCAAAATTAGGGTTTTGGTTCTGATCAGGAAAATGAAGTTTCCAAGGGCCCAATCAAGTCTCACATGCCTACAAATATGGTCAAGCATCCTCATACCAAGTTTCAAGACTTTCAGCACAAAATTGCACAGTCAAAAACCCTAATTGCACTACAGTCAACTGTAGGGGCAAAATGGTCATTTGGCAGTCAAAAGTTCAAATTTTTGGTCAACATCTCATTTTGAATCCACAAACATCATTTGATCAATGCTTGATCATGATTCTCAAAACTTGGCTCAAAAATCATCAAGATGCAAAAGTTTCCTTATTTGGATAGTTGAAAAAGTCAACTGAAATTGACCAGGGCATAACTTTCACATGGATTATCAGAAAAATTCCATCCAAAGCTCATTTTGAAGAGAAAGACATTTCCTACAACTCATCTTCATACTTCAAGTCAAATAAATGCTCTCACAAAAAGTTATCAATTTCAACATTATAGGTCATTTTCAAAAGTCAACAAAAAGGGACTTTAAGTCAAAGGCCATAACCTGAGATTGGTAAATCAAAATGACATGGGACCAAAGGCATTGGTTAGAGGACTCAAAAACCTTTCCAAAATGTCCAAGAACATGAGCAAAGCTTAAAAATTGAGCAAGTTATGCATTGGAGAAGTTGGGAAATTTTTGTGAAATGGCCAAAATCATTTATCCTTGAAATCTCATTTTTGACAAAAGGGGCCCACTTTTTCCACTTGAATTAACTTGGCCATGCCCCCCACGTGTCCCACCTTTTATTTCATATTTTTTAATTAATTTTTTCATTTTTAATTGATTTTATTGGATTTAATTAAGTTTAAATCTTTTAAAATCAAGAAAAAATCAAAAAGTTTGATTAAATGAAATATTTGGCCTTAACTAGCCTTGAAACATCATTAAGCCTATACCATTTTTCGTGCTAAGGCTCAAATAAGGCAAGAATTCAAAATAAGGCAAAAAATGGAAAGTGTGATAATGGTGGTTTATGCCAAAATCCTAAACATCAATGCAAGGCATTATTGGCCATAACTATCATCCAAACACATGGCCTAGAGTATATACAAGTGATACACATCAAAATTGACACAGAAGCTGCGCCCTATTGCTCACAACAAACCCACATTTTTGCAAAAAAATCTCAAATCTGATTCCATAGCTAGAGCACTTTTGAAGGCCAAAGAACCATCCTATTGCCTTCCTGACGCATCAAGGAGACTTTCTGAATCAAGACCATAGTCCCTAACCTCAGGAAACGGTAGCATAAAGTCATCCTGTCCATGAGTTTTTGCATAATCGTGCCTTGGATTTCATGCTGTATTCATGCATTTTAAATATTGTTTTACACTAATATGGTCATGCTGAAACTTTTGGTGCTGTTTAATTGAACTGATCGTGCTTGTAGCAAAAGATACCATGTTCGTTTTCTAGGGTTTGCAGGATTTGAAATTAGGGGTTTTTGAATGAGGAAAAATTGGAACCCCTGACCACCACCATTGGAATCAGCATGACTGGACGAAGAAGAAGCCATGCCCGCGCTCAATTTATGAGCGTCCAGTAGCTAATCGTTATTTTCTTGTAGGGTGTCTACAACAACGCTTAAAAACCGTTGCTTAATATGTTCTTATTTCAGGAAAATAAAACACGCGAAGAAGACGAACTCGTGGCTGGCCATGATTGGTTCTTTTAAATTTTCGCGCGAATAACAAAGCACTAACGCATGCTTTTTTATTATATTTGTTTGTTCCTTAATATACAAAGCGCGTTACTGGCACGGTTGGCAAGCGTAAGGATGGGCAAAGCACATGACCTGGGTTCGAGCCCCAGGTCTTCAGCATTCTCAATATTATTTTTCAGTTGATTTTCATATGCAGGTTCCATATTGAGGCACACTCTACACCTCCATAATCAAGCCATCCACCTGTCCAAATCCACCAATCCAAAGGCCACGCTCTGAGGTACATGGTGAGGCCAAGTCAAAGATCCCACATGCATCCTGGAAAAGTCAACAAAGCCTCCAAAATGGGCCAGAATTACTTGGGCTGCACCCCCTTGGTTTGCTATTCCTTATCTTTTTTATTATTTATTTTTTATTTGTTTGCTTAATTTCCATTTAATTTTTTTCAAATCAATATTTTCATAATAATATAAAAACACAAAAAAATCAGAAAAGATAATAAAAATAATAATTTTATTTTAGTATTAATTTTGTAAATAAATCCCTTAATTAATTTAGTTTTAATTTTAGGTTGTTAATTTAATTCTTTTTTTTCACAATAAACCAAAAATAATAAAAATAGATCTTTAACACTTTTTTACCCTTTTTTAATTAATTAAATATTTTATCATCAACCATTAATTTTGTAAATAAATTTTATAATTAATTTAGTTTTAATTCTAGGTTTTAACTTTAATGCATTTTCTTTAATAAATTAAAAACAATTAGAATTAGAATTAATTATTTGACTTTTAATTAATTTAATTTTTTCTTTAATGTCATAAATACAAAAACATAAAAAATAAGTTCTTCCTTTTTATTTAATTTAATTATTTTAACTTAATTATTTTAAATTCCTTCAAAGGGTTCAACGCCCTCGCATTCGATTATGTTTTTGTTCGCGCGTTTTATTTATTTCTTTTGTGAATATAATGTACTTGTTCCAAAGCCCTGTAATAGTTAATTAGGCATTTATTTTCTATACTTTATTTTAAATCGGGTCTGGATTAATTTGGCGTTGTAGACCCGCGCCTTTGTAATAGCGTAGGACCATTTATCTTTTCCGCACTTTAAATTCCCGCACCTTTAACTGTTAAACAATAACATGAAAGAATGAATGCCCAAAAATAAAATCAAAACGTAGATCACCAATGCATGACAAGACAAACAATAAACTGAAAATGACACACAATTCACACACCACCCCTAGGGTACGCTTCACTGTTGCCTTGCCCCTCGAAAGGTGATCGTCGAGTAGAGGATGTTTTAGTAAGTCCTCATGATCCGGGAACCTGGCATGAGGGTAGCTTCTAAGGTGTCTTCCCATTGCTCTGGTGATCACCATGTCCCGAACCTCGAATTGACCCGAACATCTCCAACGGTGGTGCTACCTACCTCTCAATGGTGGGATGGCACTACTTTAAAGGACATTTACACAGACGAATTTCTTAGGGTGGGTAGATTCTCATAGATACTTGCTCTTTTCAAAAACAAACAAAATACTTTTCACACCTACACTTTCTAAAAGTTTTCAAACAAATTTTTCATACACTCTTGAGGACAGATACAAGAGTTACTTAGAGATTTTTCAAACGAAACTTTTTCAAAACCCACTCACATTGAAAAGCAAACAAAACAATTTTGAAAACACAAATGAGCAAGTATCTAAGAGCCCATGGATAACCATGGATAGAAAGGGTGCTAACACCTTCCCTTTCTATAAATCTACCTCCCGAACCGAGAGCAATCTCTTTAAGGAATTTTTCTGTGCTTTTGTCCTTTCCATTTGGAGAAAATAAAAGACGGTGGCGACTCTTGCTTACCGCGACATTTCGCGAAACCAGCTAAAAAACAGTCAGTTCCAGATCCACCGATCACAGAACTGGCGACTCTGCTGGGGACTTATAACTTTAAAGTGAGGTGTACCTTAGGACTAAGATCACTGTGTTTTCAATTGCCTTGACTTGTTTGCTTTAAATTGCGGGAATGTCTTGGGAGTTCTATAGATCCTAACCCGGATCTGGGGGTACCTTCTTAGAAAGTAGCAACAAGGCTGTGAGGGAACTGTGCGGGGTATACCGACATGGTTGAAGCAGTCTGCTACGTTGATGTGGCACTTTGGTGTGTACCGGTAACCCTTGAGTCAATCAAGGAGAGTACGGGGCCTCCATGTGGTGTCGTGAAGCATCAACAGACCTTAGGAACCTTAATTGAACCATCTTGGCCTCTTTAGGGTAGTGAGATGACTACTTTGGTGTACTCCGAAGTCGGTTGATACTCGATACTACACTCAATTGAGGGTTGTTTTCTTGGGATATTTTGATCGCCAGTCAGTGGCTAAATCGAAACGATGAACAATGAAAGCAATCCAATGATATTGAGATCCTTAGAACCCGGTTACTTTGATAGGACAGGTTGAGCCCACCAACTTCAAGAGGGTAATACCCAGACCCCATGCTGGCCTAAACTCTAAGGGCTTGTCTTGTGTGACTTGTGTGCCTTACATGTTTGCCCTTGTAAATATTTGTGGTGTGTTTAATCATAGCATCATAACATCATACAGCATCATATGCATCCACTAACCATTTCAGGGGTTCGAATCTTCATCTTTGTTCTTGTTTTGTAGGACATGGAAACTATCCGCAGAAAGACAATTCAGATCAACCTTATAAGGGTCCCTCCTCAGCTTAAGGAGCTTACATCCAGGATTCCCGAGAACTCGTCATTCAGTGAAAGGCATGGTAGACTCATCAGCCTGGTCAATACCAATATTGAGGAAGAGATGGTAAAGGTCCTTTTCCAAGTCTTTGACCCTCTGCATCGCTGTTTTACTTTCCCGGATTATCAGCTGGTGCCTACTCTAGAAGAGTTTTCCCAGCTTCTGAAGATTCCCATTCTCAATCAACTACCCTACAACGGTACGGAAAGGGAACCAAAACTTGAAGAAGTAGCTAAAGCATTATGCCTACAACCATCTGACATCAAGGGGCATTGGGAAGCCAGAAATGGTATCAAAGGATTCTTGGCAAAGTTTCTGTTTGAGAAGGCCCAAGAGTGTTGGAATTCCCTTGACCTGCAAGCCTTTGAAGAAGTTGTAGCCCTTCTTGTCTATGGGTTGGTGTTGTTCCCTAAACCAGATCAGCTTATAGATATCAGTGCTGTCAAGGTCTTTATGTCCAGGAATCCTATACCTACGTTGCTGGGGGACATCCTTCACTCATGTTACACTCGAACCATGAGAAAAAGGGGTGTTCTTATGTGCTGCACTCCCCTCCTGGGAAGGTGGTTTATTTCGCACCTTCCACAATCAGTTTTGAAGAACGAGCGAGGTTTGAGGTGGTCACAACGGTTGATGACTCTTACACATGCAGATATACATTGGTGTTCTCGGTCCATAGAGGATGTCACTATCATTGATCGTTGTGGGGAGTACCCTAATGTTCCTTTACTTGGAATCAGAGGAGGTATTACTTACAACCCGTGCCTGGCTTGGAGACAGTTTGGTTATGCTCGGAAAGATGGCCCTCATGAGATGTTAATTCCTGACATAGTTTTTGACTTCGACAAGGATACGCAAGGACTTCGCCAGAAATTTATCAAAGCTTGGAGGATGCCCAGCAAAATAGACAGCAAGACCCTGGGGCACAGGAACTCCATCCCATTGGAGCCTTATCTCAAGTGGGTACGAGCCCGCTCCCAGAAGCTGGTGATGCCATATCCTCATGTTCTCCCCGTGATCAAAGAGCCAGACTTGGAAGTGGAGGTGTCCTACACCATTCAACATCCTGACATGCCCACGTCCTGGGAAGAGATGCAGAAGAGTTGGATCCAGCTTAAGGAAGAACGGAATTCTCTGGAAACCAATCTACATGCTAGTGAGAAGAAGGTCCTGGAGCTCACCCGCCTACTGCACGAGGAAAGGAATCTCAATACCTATATTGCTCCGAAGAGGATGCGTAGTGTCTTTTGGGATTGATCTGCTTTGTAATGTTGGCCTATGAGGCTTTAATGTACTGAACAATTATTTTCTTAATAATAACGTGTGTTCCTTTTTGTCTACAACAAATTTGAATTTTCGAACTCTTGAATGCATTGCATAAACACATATCATTCATCATATGCATCACAGGTACTCTTCTTTTCAGGCTGCTGACTGTTCTTCGCTGTTTATTTCAGCATCATGAACCCTGAATCATCAACCGAGGCATCTATCAAGGCTCTCCAGGCGCAGAACGCCCAATTTCAGGAGCTGATCAAAGGTTTGGCTCAGGGCCAACAAGAGTTGAAGACCATGCTTCTGAAGAAGAATAAGAAGAAGAGGAGGACTGTGCTATTTAACATTGGGCGCAAACTCGGGAACACCTTACAGATTGAGGCTGAGAGGACTACTCCATCTGTGGGGGAAGGTAGTCACCAAGAAAGAGAGGTCCCTACTCCTGTGGTCTCTGATACTGAAACAGACTTCAACGACGAACAATACCCTCCTGCTGACGACCGGTACAAGCAGCTGGAGGACAGATTAAAAGCTATGGAAGTTCAGCGTGTGCCTGGACTGGATTTCGGAGACTTGGGGTTATCTACTGGGGTGGTGATTCCACACAAGTTCAAGGCACCTGCCTTTGTGAAGTATGACGGGGCTTCCTGTCCCAAGATGCACCTCCGTTCTTATGTAAGGAAGATCCAGCCTTACACAGCAGACATGAACTTATGGATCCACTTCTTCCAGGAGAGTCTTTCAGGGACTCACCTCGAATGGTTCTATCAGCTGGATGGGACCAACATTCGTAACTGGGAGGATCTGGCCATTGCTTTTTACAAGCAATATCAATATAATTCCGACCTCGCTCCTACGCGTACCCAGCTCCAGGGTATGTCGCTAGGGTCGGGTGAAGGTTTTAAGGAGTACGCCCAGAAGTGGAGAGATCTGGCTGGCAGGGTGCAGCCACTGTTGACAGACCGGGAGCTGGTGGATATGTTTTTGGGACCCTATCTGGTCCATTTTTCAATCATCTCATTGGTAATTCCTCTGCTGGGTTTACTGATCTAATCCTGACTGGTGAAAGGATCGAGGCCGGTATAAAATCGGGGAAGATACAGAAGGTTGCCTCCTCCAATGCTGAAAAGAAACCCTTCAAAAAGGAGGCTAGTGCTGTATATAGCTCCCGGAGACCAGAGCGACCTGAGCGCCGCTAATCTGTCAGTGCGGTAATGATTGCCAAGCCTGCTGCCGCTCCTCGGCCGACCAATCCTCAAAGGGCTGAAAGACCCCGGAGAGAGTTTACCCGCTTGAGCATGACCTTATCACAGATCCTGCCACAGTTGCTATCCACCAATTTAGTGACTGTCAGAGAAGCTCCGAAGTTTCCCAATACTACATCTCCTAAGTACAATCTGAATGCTCGTTGTGCTTATCATTCTGATAGCCCGGGGCATAGCACAGATGACTGTTGGGCCCTAAAGAATAAGGTTCAGGACCTTATTGATGCAAAGGAGATACAGTTTGAGGCGCCTGAGAGGCCGAATGTTGTGACCGCTCCCATGCCCCAGCATGGAGTGAATGCTGTTGAGGAGGATTTGTATGTAGCTTCGGTGGATGATGTTGCTACTCCGCTGCTGACGATCAAGAAGAACCTGTTGCTAGCCGGTTTATTTCCGGGATGTAGCGAAGGTTGCCCTCTATGTGTTGCTTCCCCTGCTGGTTGTTCTCTACTGAAGTCAGGCGTCCAAAACCTGATGGATAGTAGAGAGATTTTGTTCAGAAAGACTGCTGTTCCTGCTGCTCCTGTTGAAGAAGTTTCAATTGTTACCATCTTCAACAACCCTTCCAAGGCTCCTTCAAAGAATCCTGTCCAAATTTTGCCGGTTCACAAGATTGCTCCCATCACCATCACTGTTCCGGGGCCCATCCCCTACAAATCTGATAAGGCTGTCCCATGGCACTATGGGGCGGATGTTTACGTTCTGGGTGTGAAACAAGAGTTCAACATTGATACTGGTGTCTCCAACATCACTGGGCCTGCTAAGGTCACTCGTAGTGGAAGACTGTTCTCACCAGACATTGCTCCTCCGGTAATTCAGAGGCCTTTGGTCATCACACCTGCCAGTGTGCCTGTTTCCCCCCCTGACCAAGTATCCACCCCAACTGCCGAGTCATCTGATACTCGGGGCAAGGGGATTGCTGCTGATGTGCCTGCCCGGACGGAGGCACCAAAGACCATTGTTGAGGCTTCCAGGCAGGAAATGGAAGAAATCCTCAAGATAATAAAGAAAAGTGATTTCAACGTCGTAGAACAGCTGGGGCACACCCCCTCCAAAATCTCCATGTTGTCACTGCTGCTGTGTTCAGAGGCCCATGCCAAGGCTCTGATTGCTTTCTTAAAGACAGCCCACGTACCCCAAGAGACGTCTGCTGACCAGTTCACCGATTGTGTGGCCAACCTAACCGCTGATAATGGCCTGGGTTTCTCTGATGCCGATCTGACAGCAAAAGGGAAGAACCATAATGATGCCCTGCATGTCTCCATTGAATGCAGGGGCACTACTCTTGCTCATGTGCTGGTTGACACTGGTTCTTCATTAAACGTGCTGCCCAAGAAGGCTCTGGATAGGCTGGACTGCGAGGGTCTAGAGCTCAAACCAAGTAACATTGTTGTCCGGGCCTTTGACGGGTCCAAAAGAATGGTACATGGTGAGGTGGACATCCCAATCAGGGTTGGGTCACAGGTATTTGATTCAAAATTCTATGTGATGGACATCCGTCCATCCTATTCTTGTTTGCTGGGTCGCCCGTGGATCCACAAGGCTGGAGCTGTGACCTCCATGTTGCATCAGAAGCTCAAGTACCCGGTCAGGGGGAAGATTGTAACAGTGCAAGGGGAAGAGGAATACATGGTCAGCCACCTCAACTCCTTCAGGTACGTGGAAATGGATGTGGAGTTCATTGAGACCCCCTTTCAACATTTTGAGGAGATGCCACAAACGTTGGCAGCAGCAGAAGCAGTGGTCGAAGAGGTTTCTCCTTTGAAGATGGCCTCCTTAAAGGACGCCCAGGCTGTGATTGAAAGAGGTGAATGTGCAAACTGGGGCAAGCTCCCTGACTTTACTCCTAAGACTAACAAGTTTGGGCTAGGTTTCACCACAGAAGCTCAGAAGGCAGTGCGCAAGGCGAGAATTGGAAGGCCTCCTGTGCTCATCACCTACTCAGGAGTGAATGCTATTGGAGAGGAAGACGAAGTGGAGGAGTCAGAGTTCGATAGCTGGATCTACCCGACGACTGTTGGTGGATCGACCAATTGGACTGCTAAAGACTTTACACCCATAACTTTTGTTCCCCAGTAATGAACTTCTTTGTTTTGGATTTGTAATAAACAATAACTTGAAACTGTATGGCCCGGTGTCTTACCCGGGGCACCTTGGTCTTATTTATGAGGGATTTTGTTTGTCACTGTCATATATCATAAATAAAAGCATTGGACGTTTTTCACATTTCAAATTTTGCGCTCCTTTTCTTTCCTTTCTTTACATATTGTAAAACAGCTGTATTTACACACACTCACTCATACAGGTTTCAATCCACTCTGGATCTCACTGGTAACGACTCTGCTACTGCCAGTTATGACTTCGAAAATCCGATCAACTTAGCCGAAGACGAAGGTGAAGATGATTGCGAAGTGCCTGGCGAGCTTGCAAGACTGTTACTTCAGGAAGAGAGGGCAATTCAACCCCATGAAGAGCCAATGGAAACAATAAACTTGGGTACTGAAGAAGACAGGAAAGAGGTAAAGATTGGTGCCAACCTAGAGCTCAGCGTGAAGCAACGGTTGACTCAAATGCTGCATGATTATATGGAGATCTTTGCCTGGTCCTACGAAGACATGCCTGGGTTGGATACCGATATTGTGGTTCATCACTTGCCAACTAAGGAAGATTGCCCTCCGGTTAAGCAAAAGGTCCGCCGTATGCGTCCAGAGATGTCTGAGAAGATTAAAGCCGAGGTTATGAAGTAGTTTGATGCCGGATTTCTTGCAGTGACTTCTTACCCTCAGTGGGTTGCTAATGTGGTGCCGGTACCAAAGAAGGACGGTAAGGTCAGAATGTGTGTCGATTACAGGGATCTGAACAGGGCCAGCCCCAAAGATGACTTCCCCCTACCTCACATTGACGTCCTTGTTGACAATACAACACAACACAAAGTGTTCTCTTTCATGGATGGTTTCTCAGGTTACAATCAGATCAAGATGGCTCCTGAAGACATGGAAAAGACTACATTTGTTACTCAGTGGGGCACCTTCTGCTACAAGGTCATGCCTTTTGTACTAAAGAACGTCGGGGCAACCTACCAACGTGCTATGGTTGCTTTATTTCATGACATGATCCATCATGAGATAGAAGTGTATGTTGATGACATGATCGCAAGGTCCCAGACTGAGGAAGAACACCTTGATCATCTGCAGAAATTGTTTGACCGTCTGAAACTGTACAAGCTAAGGTTGAACCCGAACAAGTGCACCTTCGGGGTAAGATCCGGGAAGTTGCTAGGCTTCGTTGTAAGTGATAAGGGTATTCAAGTGGACCCTGCCAAGGTTAAAGCTATTCAAGAGATGCCAGTTCCTAGAACAGAGAAGGAAGTCAGAGGCTTTTTAGGACGCCTGAATTACATTGCTCGATTCATCTCACACCTAACTGCTACCTGTGAGCCAATCTTCAAGCTGCTGAAGAAAGATCAGGTAGTGCGTTTGAATGATGAATGTCAGGCTGCTTTCGACAGAATCAAAGAGTATCTCCAAGAACCACCTATCCTTATGCCACCGGTTGAAGGGAGACCTCTGATACTATACCTGACAGTACTTGATAACTCAATGGGGTGTGTGTTGGGGCAGCATGACGAGTCTGGCCGAAAAGAGCATGCCATTTATTACCTTAGTAAAAAGTTTACCGACTGTGAGACTCGATACTCACTGCTTGAGAAAACTTGCTGCACTTTGGTATGGGCTGCTCGCCGGCTGAGACAGTATATGCTGACTCACACTACCTTGCTGATCTCAAAGATGGACCCTATAAAGTATATATTCGAAAAGCCTGCTCTGTCTGGGAGAATTGCAAGATGGCAAATGATCTTGACGGAATACGACATTCAGTACACGACCCAGAAAGCCATCAAGGGAAGTGTATTGGAAGACCACTTGGCACATTAGGCCGTAGATGACTATCAATCAATGAACTTCGAGTTTCCGGATGAAAGCATCATGATAGTAACTGATTGTGAAGTACCTGGACCGGATGAAGGACCTGAACCAGGATCCCGATGGTCTATGCACTTTGACGGAGCCTCCAATGCTTTGGGTAACGGTATCGGCGCCATAATCATATCCCCTCAAGGCACTCATACTCCACTCACTGCCCGGCTATGTTTCAACTGCACCAACAACATGGCGGAGTATGAGGCGTGCATCATGGGACTCAAAGCTGCAATTGACTTAAGGATCAAGTTTCTGAGTGTCTTCGGAGATTCCGCTCTCGTGATCAACCAGATCAAAGGCGAGTGGGATACGAAACATCCGAATCTTATTCCTTACAAAGAATGTGTGTTGACAATGATCCCCCACTTCACAGAGATAACCTTTGAACATTTCCCGAGAGAGGAGAATCAGTTAGCGGACGCGTTAGCTACAATGTCTTCTATGTTCAAAGTCAAGTGGGACAATGAGGCTCCCCGGGTCATCATCTGGAAATTGGACGGACCGACATACTGTTGTGATCTCGAGACTGAGATGGTGACTGAGAAGCCTTGGTACCATGAGGTGAAGAGATATCTGGAAACTCAGGAATACCCTGAAGGTGCCTCTGTCAACGATAAGAAGTTCCTGAGGAGGTTCGCGGCAAAATTCTTCCTTAGCAACGACATCTTGTACAAGCGAAACCATGATTCAACCTTACTGCGTTGTGTGGATAAGACTGAAGCAGAAAGGATCATGGAAGAGCTGCATGAAGGGACCTTTGGTACACATTCCAGTGGGCACACTATGGCGAAGAAGATCCTTCGGGCAGGATATTACTGGTCGACAATGGAAGCTGACTGCTACCAACATTCCAGGACATGCCATAAGTGCCAGATTTATGCAGATAAGGTGCATGTTCCTCCAGTTCCCCTGAATGTTCTGACCGCACCTTGGCCTTTTGCAATGTGGGGCATTGACATGATTGGTGAGATCAGACCTACGGCATCTAACGGGCATCGCTTCATCCTTGTAGCGATTGATTACTTTACAAAATGGGTCGAAGCAGCATCCTATGCTACGGTAACCAAGACTGTTGTGGCACGGTTCATTCGGCATAACCTGATCTGTCGATACGGCGTCCCGGAGAGAATTATTACAGATAACGGTACCAATCTGAATAACAAGATGATCACTGAGCTCTGTGAACAGTTCAAAATACAGCACCACAATTCTTCTCCTTACAGACCGAAGATGAATGGGGCTGTAGAAGCAGCAAATAAAAATATCAAGAAAATCGTGCAGAAGATGACAGTGACCTATAAAGATTGGCACGAGATGTTACCGTTCGCTCTACATGGGTACCGTACCTCAGCTAGGACGTCAACCGGGGCAACTCCTTTCTCTTTGGTTTATGGTATGGAGGCAGTCTTACCAATCGAAGTGCAAATACCATCTCTCCGGATAATGAAGGATGCAAATCTGAACGAGGATGATTGGATCCAGACCCGACTTGATCAGCTCAACCTTATTGATGAAAAGAGACTTGCTGCTATCTGCCATGGTCAGACGTATCAAAAACGGATGATCAGGGCATTTAACAAAAAGGTCAGACCACAGGAATATCAAGTTGGGGATCTGGTAATCAAGCGAATCATCCTTCCTCAGAGTGATCCAAGGGGAAAATGGACCCCTACGTACGAAGGACCATTTGTGGTTAAACATGTGTTCTCAGGAGGAGCCATGATTCTAACCAACATAGATGGTGATGACCTTCCTCACCCCGCCAATGCAGACATAGTAAAAAGATACTACGCATAAAAAGACCCGCTAGGCTGACATGCCTAGGAAAAAATTAGGGCTTCCCGTCGAACCAAAAGGGTTCGGGCAAAATGAAGGGATGAAGTGAAAAAAATCTGTACACCCGGCAAGTCGAAAACCTGAAAAGGCGGCTTGGGCAAAAATGGGTATCCCGGTGGACTGAAAACCCGAAAGGGCGGTCCAGGCAAAAATTAGGGATAAAAGCGTAATACTATGTCTCATTGATTACCTTGCATCCAGAATCCGGTATCTACATCAAGTTCAGACGGCATCGATCAGTCAGCTTCATCTTCGTTTAGGTCATCAAGTGATGAGACGCTCGGAGATATAACGGCAATAGCAGAGTTGAAACCCAGTGGGATCATTCATTTCACACAGCTGTTTTATTTTCTTTTGTACAAAATTTGTATAAACTCTTTTGTTCGGCGGCGTTCTCTTACTAGGACGTTAGCCTCTTGTACACAAAACGCCTGTTTTCGGGCCATTCAAAAATCAATACAAATATACTTTTCAGTTAAAAGTTCCAATTGTTTTTTCTTTTTCTGTTTTGTTTTGCGAAGAACGTCCAAGGTTCAATTTGTGATATATGCATTGACAATAATTTGCTAACTCATAAATATTTGCATACGAAACAAAGGATTAATTACAGGTAACATTAGAAACAGGGGCAATAAAGAGTTGTCTAAGCAATCTAATTGTTCTATCCTCCAAGGTACCAAGGTAGGTTCAGTTAAAGGGCATGACCAGTATGTCCTAATTCCCCAGAGAGTGAGCCAGCAAGTCAGTGCACTCCTCTCCAAGCAAAGTTATCAGACCTTAAGGAAGGTTGAGTATCCCCCAGCAGCATATATTCTTAACAAGCATCCCCGGCAGTCTTGGTCTAAAGATTGTTCCCCGGCGGTATATCAAACATTCAGTGGTGTCACTTCCCCCGATACATCTCAAAACTTCCCCAGGAGAATCCAATCCAGTTTCCCCCGGAAAGTTGGAAGTCATCTCCCCAAGCAGTAAGCTTATCCCCAGTAGATTCTGGAAGCTTATCCCCTCGCAGAGCACGAACGCGTCGTCCGGCTTTATTTAAAGAGTTATTTCCTTAACAGGATATAACTGGATTATCCTCAGCCAAAAGCCACGGAAAGAGCGTCCTCGACGGAGTCTTCTTATCCCCAGCAAAGTCCATTAACACTTCCAATATAACGATGGTATCCATAGCAAGTTATCATCAACACTCAACAAGGCATCCCTCTTCCCACAGAGTATTGCTTCCCAGCATGGTCGCTAGAGTATCTTTTCTCCCCGTAGAATCTTCCATTTGCCAAGTTTATTCTGCAACAGAGTCATCTTCTCCTACCGGTATTCTTGCAGTTATCATCCCCAGTGGAAGCAAAATCTATTCTTCAACATCAGCCCAGGATATGACTTCCCGGCACCCGTCAAGGATTTAATTTCCTAGACGAAAACATACATTCATAAAACATCACATACATCATTATAGCATGCATAGACGCATTATATCATACAAATCTCATTTATGTTGAGAACATCATTGCTTGATCCATATCATGCATTGCATATGACTGACCTCTATTCTTTCAGGAAAGTTTCAGCTAAATTCTCAATCATATTTCAAGACCTAGACCGGTTCAGTTAATCGACCCCAAAGATTTCTTATCCAGTCCAAGGCCTTCTCTAGTCCAGCTAAATCGACTCCCAACAGATTTTTTTGAAGACTCAGTAGAAGTTATCAGGTTTTTCTCAAACGTCCGCTTTTGAGATTATAATTTCCTTTGGTTCTCTCCCGACGTTGTGGAGGTGATAATTCCATTTTAGGTTTTTCTCAAACGCCCGCTTTTGAGATTATAATTTCCTTTGGTTCTCTCCCGACGTTGTGGAGGTGATAATTCCATTTTAGGTTTTTCTCAAACGCCCGCTTTTAAGATTATAATTTCCTTTGGTTCTCTCCCGACGTTGTGGAGGTGATAATTCCATTTTAGGTCTTTCTCAAACGCCCGCTTTTGAGATTATAATTTCCTTTGGTTCTCTCCCGACGTTGTGGAGGTGATAATTCCATTTTAGGTCTTTCTCAAACGCCCGCTTTTGAGATTATAATTTCCTTTGGTTCTCTCCCGACGTTGTGGAGGTGATAATTCCATTTTAGGTTTTTCTCAAACGCCCGCTTTTGAGATTATAATTTCCTTTGGTTATCTCCCGACGTTGTGGAGGTGATAATTCCATTTTAGGTTTTTCTCAAACGCCCGCTTTTGAGATTATAATTTCCTTTGGTTCTCTTCCCGATACTGCGAAGATGGTAATTCCCACCAAGATTTTCTCAACGAGCGTTGTTGAAGTTAAAGTCACCCAAGGTTCTCTCACCGTTCATACTGAGGTAGTAACCATCCCTGGTTCATTCATCATCTTTTGAAGCTCCAGACTCAGCTCCTGTAACCAGTCAGGACACATCTATACCAAACATCTGAAAATCAGCTCCTGCAACATGTCAGGTACTCATTTTTCTTTTGCAGGTATACAGGTTCTCGCTAAGGAATCTCTTATGCGATCAACGTCCGGATGGAATCTATAAGCCCATCATCCTACTCGTCAATCTCTAAATGGCATCTATAAGCTCATTCCCACCACATCACTGCTACTATGTGAGCGCAAATTTCTGGGCACTCTAGTGTTCAATCACCTTCTACCCTCGGATTACGAAAGGCACGTCAGCCAATCTGCATCCTCAGGTCTAAGGAGATTGAACAGGGGCAACTGTTGTACCCCAAAATTTTCCCTCCCATATTCTTCAAGAAATTGCCAAGTCATGCTTCAAAAGTCCCCAAGGGTTGCACAGTCAAAGGCCTCCTAAGCAGGCAAAATTAGGGTTTTGGTTCTGATCAGGAAAATGAAGTTTCCAAGGGCCCAATCAAGTCTCACATGCCTACAAATATGGTCAAGCATCCTCATACCAAGTTTCAAGACTTTCAGCACAAAATTGCACAGTCAAAAACCCTAATTGCACTACAGTCAACTGTAGGGGCAAAATGGTCATTTGGCAGTCAAAAGTTCAAATTTTTGGTCAACATCTCATTTTGAAGCCACAAACATCATTTGATCAATGCTTGATCATGATTCTCAAAACTTGGCTCAAAAATCATCAAGATGCAAAAGTTTCCTTATTTGGACAGTTGAAAAAGTCAACTGAAATTGACCAGGGCATAACTTTCACATGGATTATCAGAAAAATTCCATCCAAAGCTCATTTTGAAGAGAAAGACATTTCCTACAACTCATCTTCATACTTCAAGTCCAAGAAATGCTCTCACAAAAAGTTATCAATTTCAACATTATAGGTCATTTTCAAAAGTCAACAAAAAGGGACTTTAAGTCAAAGGCCATAACCTGAGATTGGTAAATCAAAATGACATGGGACCAAAGGCATTGGTTAGAGGACTCAAAAACCTTTCCAAAATGTCCAAGAACATGAGCAAAGCTTAAAAATTGAGCAAGTTATGCATTGGAGAAGTTGGGAAATTTTTGTGAAATGGCCAAAATCATTTATCCTTGAAATCTCATTTTTGACAAAAGGGGCCCAATTTTTCCACTTGAATTAACTTGGCCATGCCCCCCACGTGTCCCACCTTTTATTTCATATTTTTTAATTAATTTTGTCATTTTTAATTGATTTTATTGGATTTAATTAAGTTTAAATCTTTTAAAATCAAGAAAAAATCAAAAAGTTTGATTAAATGAAATATTTGGCCTTAACTAGCCTTGAAACATCATTAAGCCTATACCATTTTTCGTGCTAAGGCTCAAATAAGGCAAGAATTCAAAATAAGGCAAAAAAATGGAAAGTGTGATAATGGTGGTTTATGCCAAAATCCTAAACATCAATGCAAGGCATTATTGGCCATAACTATCATCCAAACACATGGCCTAGAGTATATACAAGTGATACACATCAAAATTGACACAGAAGCTATGCCCTATTGCTCACAACAAACCCACATTTTTGCAAAAAAATCTCAAATCTGATTCCATAGCTAGAGCACTTTTGAAGGCCAAAGAACCATCATATTGCCTTCCTGACGCATCAAGGAGACTTTCTGAATCAAGACCATAGTCCCTAACCTCAGGAAACGGTAGCATAAAGTCATCCTGTCCATGAGTTTTTGCATAATCGTGCCTTGGATTTCATGCTGTATTCATGCATTTTAAATATTGTTTTACACTAATATGGTCATGCTGAAACTTTTGGTGCTGTTTAATTGAACTGATCGTGCTTGTAGCAAAAGATACCATGTTCGTTTTCTAGGGTTTGCAGGATTTGAAATTAGGGGTTTTTGAATGAGGAAAAATTGGAACCCCTGACCACCACCATTGGAATCAGCATGACTGGACGAAGAAGAAGCCATGCCCGCGCTCAATTTATGAGCGTCCAGTAGCTAATCGTTATTTTCTTGTAGGGTGTCTACAGCAACGCTTAAAAACCGTTGCTTAATATGTTCTTATTTCAGGAAAATAAAACACGCGAAGAAGACGAACTCGTGGCTGGCCATGATTGGTTCTTTTAAATTTTCGCGCGAATAACAAAGCACTAACGCATGTTTTTTTATTATATTTGTTTGTTCCTTAATATACAAAGCGCGTTACTGGCACGGTTGGCAAGCGTAAGGATGGGCAAAGCACATGACCTGGGTTCGAGCCCCAGGTCTTCAGCATTCTCAATATTATTTTTCAGTTGATTTTCATATGCAGGTTCCATATTGAGGCACACTCTACACCTCCATAATCAAGCCATCCACCTGTCCAAATCCACCAATCCAAAGGCCACGCTCTGAGGTACATGGTGAGGCCAAGTCAAAGATCCCACATGCATCTTGGAAAAGTCAACAAAGCCTCCAAAATGGGCCAGAATTACTTGGGCTGCACCCCCTTGGTTTGCTATTCCTTATCTTTTTTATTATTTATTTTTTATTTGTTTGCTTAATTTCCATTTAATTTTTTTCAAATCAATATTTTCATAATAATATAAAAACACAAAAAAATCAGAAAAGATAATAAAAATAATAATTTTATTTTAGTATTAATTTTGTAAATAAATCCCTTAATTAATTTAGTTTTAATTTTAGGTTGTTAATTTAATTCTTTTTTTTCACAATAAACCAAAAATAATAAAAATATATCTTTAACACTTTTTTACCCTTTTTTAATTAATTAAATATTTTATCATCAACCATTAATTTTGTAAATAAATTTTATAATTAATTTAGTTTTAATTCTAGGTTTTAACTTTAATGCATTTTCTTTAATAAATTAAAAACAATTAGAATTAGAATTAATTATTTGACTTTTAATTAATTTAATTTTTTCTTTAATGTCATAAATACAAAAACATAAAAAATAAGTTCTTCCTTTTTATTTAATTTAATTATTTTAACTTAATTATTTTAAATTCCTTCAAAGGGTTCAACGCCCTCGCATTCGATTATGTTTTTGTTCGCGCGTTTTATTTATTTCTTTTGTGAATATAATGTACTTGTTCCAAAGCCCTGTAATAGTTAATTAGGCATTTATTTTCTATACTTTATTTTAAATCGGGTCTGGATTAATTTGGCGTTGTAGACCCGCGCCTTTGTAATAGCGTAGGACCATTTATCTTTTCCGCACTTTAAATTCCCGCACCTTTAACTGTTAAACAATAACATGAAAGAATGAATGCCCAAAAATAAAATCAAAACGTAGATCACCAATGCATGACAAGACAAACAATAAACTGAAAATGACACACAATTCACACACCACCCCTAGGGTACGCTTCACTGTTGCCTTGCCCCTCGAAAGGTGATCGTCGAGTAGAGGATGTTTTAGTAAGTCCTCATGATCCGGGAACCTGGCACGAAGGTAGCTTCTAAGGTGTCTTCCCATTGCTCTGGTGATCACCATGTCCCGAACCTCGAATTGACCCGAACATCTCCAACGGTGGTGCTACCTACCTCTCAATGGTGGGATGGCACTACTTTAAAGGACATTTACACAGACGAATTCCTTAGGGTGGGTAGATTCTCATAGATACTTGCTCTTTTCAAAAACAAACAAAATACTTTTCACACCTACACTTTCTAAAAGTTTTCAAACAAATTTTTCATACACTCTTGAGGACAGATACAAGAGTTACTTAGAGATTTTTCAAACGAAACTTTTTCAAAACCCACTCACATTGAAAAGCAAACAAAACAATTTTGAAAACACAAATGAGCAAGTATCTAAGAGCCCATGGATAACCATGGATAGAAAGGGTGCTAACACCTTCCCTTTCTATAAATCTACCTCCCGAACCGAGAGCAATCTCTTTAAGGAATTTTTCTGTGCTTTTGTCCTTTCCATTTGGAGAAAATAAAAGACGGTGGCGACTCTTGCTTACCGCGACATTTCGCGAAACCAGCTAAAAAACAGTCAGTTCCAGATCCACCGATCACAGTGTTGTTTCACCATTGTATTTGGTGAATAACCTTGCGTTAGGATGTTAAACGGGACAGGCGCGAGTCATCGTATACAATCATTGAAAGCAACTTGTGAGACGCTCTAGCAATTTTGTAAGGGACGAGATCGTTTTATCGAAGGCAACATCGAGGGTCATCGAGGGACTACGATCTTTGTTTATTGAAGGGGCATTTGCTAGAGTGTCTCATACTCGAGGGACATGATTGCATTTTCCGAGGCAACAAGCGAGGTTACCCTAGAGGTGCAAGTGTGAATTGTGTATTGATTTTCATGCATTTATCTTGTATTAGGTCATCTAGCGATTGATTTTGAATCTTCGCATACAAACTCTAATTACTATACAGTATATTGAAAGCGATAAATTGCGGGAATTTAAACTCTAAGTTATTACAAAACAGTATCCGGGGATGGGGGTACAAATGTTTACAAATGGGGATGAGTCTTATCAGAATAATGTCCCAAATACATATTACAACCAAATTGAACCGTCACATTTTCAATGTAAAATTATAACAAAGTATAAGGTAACGAAAATCAAAGAAATATGAGATGCGTATATTTATTTACAAATGATCAAATAAAAATTTTAACTTAAAAAGATTAAGTATTTATTATTATTTTTTGTATTTTTGTTAATTATATAAACAAATAGTTTTAAAGAAAAGAAAAATTATTTAAGTTAAAAATTCTATTATTTACACATTTTTTATTAACCAATAACTAATTCTAAGGAAAACCAAAGATTATTTAAATTAAACTGACTGTTCTTTTTTGGTGTTTTATTATAAACAAAATTAATAAATATTTTAACTAAAAAATAAAGCCAAAATTAGTATTTGTATTCACTTAAAAAAGAAAGAAAGTAAAAAAAACAAATGTCTTGAAAGAAAGGTGTGGGATTTGGATTATGGCCCAAACAAGATTTAGATTGGAAGGGAGGGTGCATTGACTAGAAAAACTTGGGCTTAAGGGTTTTGTTTGCGCGAAGGCCCATGTGGAAAGTTGAACAAATTTTAGGGTTGTTTCATTTGGTTAGGAATTAGGGTTTTCAGTTTTGTACAACGGCGCTGCTCCTCTCGTCTTCTTCGTTCTCTTCGTCTCTCTCTCAAACGAAACTTTGGATTCGTTCTCCCACCTCCAAGATACCAGAGCGTTGCCTCCATCCTCTTCTCTCCACGATGCTGCAAAGCGATGGTTCGAAAGGGTATTGTTTCTTCTTGTTCTAAACGCATTTTTTTTTACAATTTAGGTTTGTGATTCTTGTATGTTTTATTGTTTTGTAATGTTTAATCTTTGATATTTCATGCGTGAGATGTAGGAAAATTGAGGGAAAGGAAACTATTACCTTGGCATTTTGTTCTCTGGAAAGGGGATGGAAGGAGAGGGCTTCGAACGGCGGAGTCTTGGTGGTCGGAGGAGGAGGACTATGATGACAGCTTGCTAGTATTTTGTATCTTTACGTTGTTTGATGATGAATCTGTTCTGAAAACTGCTTGCTTTCTTTTCTAAAACTCTTCCTTTCTTTGGTTTTATCAATGATGATTGTGTTCTGAGATTGGCTGTTGTTGTTGCTTTGATTTCTGTTGATGAATGTTTTATGATGATGGTGTTCTGAAAACAATGCTTCTGAATCTCTCTTCTTCTTTGAGTACCCTGTTTATTTGATGATGAACATGTGTATTCTGAAATATTGCTTGTTGTTAGCTTGGATTTGAATTTGCTGATGTTTTGTGATGGTGAACCTGAAAGTCAGTATTGTTGTTTTGCTTGTTCTGCAAGTTCTTCCTTTCTCTTGTTGGAGATGAGGTTGTTAGTTGACTTGTTTGGATTTGTTTGAGTTGCAGGCCGTAAGTTTGTGAGTTTGCAGGCTTACAGGCTAGGCAGTTTGGATAAGTTTGAATGGTTTTGCAGACTGGTAATGCAGGACTGCAAGCTTTGGCTTGC
Source organism: Vicia faba (assembly GCA_948472305.1). Classification (NCBI taxonomy): domain Eukaryota; kingdom Viridiplantae; phylum Streptophyta; class Magnoliopsida; order Fabales; family Fabaceae; genus Vicia; species Vicia faba. Next base: position 1,630,694,101 of record OX451739.1, on the reverse strand, counting down.
TTGATGTTCAGGCAAGTTTGGTTGTTTACAGGTTGGGAAGTTTGTTGTGTGGAGAAGGCAAGCTTGCTTTGGATTATGCAGGTTTTGGACCTTTGAACAAGTTTAGCAGTTTATGCAGTTTAAAACAGGTTGGTGTTTTGAAGGCAGGCTTGAAGGCTTGTAACTTTGTCTTTTGTTTGATGGTTTTAGTTTTGCAGGTTGAGTAGGTTTTAGTTTTGGATAAACTTTGAACTTGTTTGGATTTTTGATAGCAAATTTTGCAGGTGGTTGAGTTTGGAGGAAGTTTTGCTTCTGGTGTTTTGTGTTGTTGGAAACAGGCTTCAGTTGGAGGCTTTTTATGCAGGCTTGTGTGATTTGTTAAGCTTGCAGTTTTGTAAACCTGTAATGCAGGTTTTTGTTGGAAGCAGGCTGTATGTTTTTTAGCTTGCAGTTTTTGCTCTATCTCTCCTCCCCTGGACTGTTTTCAGTCTTGTTCTTTTATATCTTTTGTTCACTTACTGCCTTTTACAGCCTGCCAAAACTGCAAACCTTTTTCTGGTTCTCTCTTTCACTCTCCATAAAAGCATTTTAAATTGCTTATTATATCCTTTTTTTGAAAAGCTTGTTGGGCAGAACATGATGATGAAAATTGACAAGCCTTCTTGCTTGTAACTTGGTTTATCTTGCTGCATTGTTGTACTTTCTTTCCATATTTTCTGCATTGTATGCTTTCTTTGATAGCTTTGCAACTTTCTTGGACAACTTTTCTGTTTTGACAGCTTGGTAACTTAGTTTGACATTAGTTTGCATTTGTAGTTAGCTTGCCATGCTTGCTCATGCTGACTTAGTTGACTAATGCAGTTTGGGAATTCAGTTTGCTTTGTCTTGCTGCCTTATATCTTTGCATTTTGAATTAATTGTATGCTTGCAAATTATTTTTACTTTCCTCTTTGTGAACCAAGAAGAGAAATCTTCTTGTGATTTGCAAAGAGAACAAGTAAAACATGATGAACCCAATAACAATCTGATTCCGACCAACAAGCTTTAATGATGACTTTTTATTTATCTGCTTGAAAATGCTTTTTTCAGTTAACTGTACTGATTTCCTTTTTCTTCTGTCCTTTGCAGGTAAGTACCAGTTGAATAATGGAGGATGCAGTAAAAGTAGAAGATTTCAAGAGATTTAGGCTTTAGATTTATTTTTTTTTCATTTATTGTAATAAATATAATTGTAAACACTGTAAATTATAAATTTAAAATATTCGAATAACATTTGTAACAATATTTGAAATAAATAAATAAAAAGTCTTTGTCAAATAAGAATTTTCTACTGTCAGATATTCCATTCTTTCCTTGTATTGCCTATTTAATTATTTAAAACTCTTAAATTAAAATAACTGGAAATGTATCCCAATGACTTTAATCCAGATGAAATAAATAATCAACAAACTTTGCATGCTCGCAATCTCGCATTAATCACAATATACCCGACATTCCCATTAATCATATGCTTTGTACAGTTAAATAAACAAGCATTCCACACACCTCTCACTCCACTGATCAAACCAATGCCTCAAATTTTCAAACAAAACCTCAGCTCCTATCCCAGATATTTAGGTTTTGAGAAACAACAAGTAATTTTGAACAAGCGTAAAAATAAAGTAACAGTCCATTGAATTATTGTGGATTCAATTTCTTTTGAGAAATATGAGCGGAAAACCCTAATTCCAGATTTGTTGTCAAAGAAAAGTCTGCTTGATCAATTCCTGAGCCAAATTTGAAAAATCAGGGAAAACCCTGAAGTTGTGATTTCTTGTGAAAAAGGGAGGGCAAATTTTGGGGTACAACAGTTGCCCCTGTTCAATCTTCTTGAACCTGAAGAGTTAGATTGGCAATTTTTCCGTTCGCGACTCGAAGGTAAAAGATGATTGGACACTAGAGTGCCCGTAAATTTGCACTCATCAAAATATAGCTGAGGAAATGGGCTTAAAGATGCCATTTGGAGATGTGACAGAATCTTGTCGGAGATGGGCTTAAAGATGCCATCCAAGAATGTTTGTTGAATTATATGTTGCAGGTGAGTGGATGAGTATCAGAAAGGTATCCATGTTTGGGAACGTCTCTGAGCTGGTGGTCTGAATAGGCAACAGATTGACATCCATGTTGGGAAGCATCCGTAAACTGTTTTCAGAAGTTGAGTCTGAACAAGCGATAGATTAACATCCGTGTTTGGAGAATCCGTACACTGTTTTTAGAAGTTGAGTTTGAACAAGCGATAGATTAACATCCGTGTTTGGAGAATCTGTAAACTATTTTCAGAAGTTGAGTCTGAACAAGTGATAGATTAACATCCGTGTTTGGAGAATCCGTAAACTGTTTTCATAAGTTGAGTCTGAACAAGCGACAGATTAACATCCGTGTTTGGAGAATCCGTAAACTGTTTTCAGAAGTTGAGTCTGAACAAGCGATAGATTAACATCCGTGTTTGGAGAATCCGTAAACTGTTTTCAGAAGTTGAGTCTGAACAAGCGATAGATTAACATCCGTGTTTGGAGAATCCGTAAACTGTTTTCAGAAGTTGAGTCTGAACAAGCGATAGATTAACATCCGTGTCTGGAGAATTCGTAAACTGTTTTCAGAAGTCTTGAGGTCTGTATGAGTAGCAGAATGACTTCCGTGTCTGGAGTATATCTGAGACTGTAACTGTGATTGAGATCTATATAAGTAGCAGAATGACTTTTGTGTCTGGAGTATATCTGAGACTGTAACTGTGATTGAGATCTGTATAAGTAGCAGAATGACTTCCGTGTCTGGAGTATATCTGAGACTGTAACTGTGATTGAGATCTGTATAAGTAGCAGAATGACTTCCGTGGCGACTGCACTGGGGAGAATCAAACTACTGGTGTAATGATCAGAATGGCATCCGTGTTTGGAGCATATCTGAACTTGAAGTTGATAGTTGAATCTGAATGAGAGACAGAATGGCTGCCGTGTCTGAAGCATATATAGTATGTATCGGATTGCTGAAGTCTAAATGAGTAGTAGAATGACCGCCGTGTCTGGGGTATATCTGTACTGTATTTGACTAATTGTTAACGATAGCCTTTTAATCTTATCCTGAAAAGGGTAAAATGTTAGCTAAAACATAAAGTCATGTTGCATGATATGTATGATGCAATGAACTGTATTTCATCAATGTTTATGATATATGAATGTAAAGGATGTGCATGTAAGCTGAGTAGCTGTCTTGCTGAGGGAAATAAATCCTTGATAACTGGAGATAATAAAATCTTTGACCGCTGTCGGGGAAAATAAATCCTTGACTGCCACTGGGGGTCGAAAATCCTTTGATCATTGAAAATGAGAAGTCCTGGGACCACTGTTGGGGAAATCAGGAGTTTGGGTTGTATGCCAATCTACTGGGGATTCCTGCTTTGAGGAGATCTTCACCAGGGAATATCTGAAAAACTCTGTGAGGAATTGAGAATGAGAGTCTTCAATCTGCTCGGGGAATTAGTGTTGAGGAGCCAAGAAACGAGAATCTTCGATCTGCAGGGGATTTGAAATTCTGACAAATTCAATCTGAGAGTAAATAAAACTCCAGAGAATCAAAGACGAGAGTCTTGATTTTGTTGGGGAGTAAGAAATTCTATGGGGAATAGCCATACTGTTGTAAAGTAGCTATCCTGTTGGAGGGGTTTATTCCTGTTTGGAGGAAGTTCAGAAGTCAAGTCGTATGCCACTTTGAGAATGAGAATCTTCATTTTGTCGGGAATATCAGGAAGTTGAATTGTATACCACTTTGAGGATGAGAATCTTCATTCTGTCGGGGTTGAATTGTATACCACTTTGAGAATGAGAATCTTCATTTTGTCGGGGTTGAATCAGGAGGTCGGGTGTATGCTAATCTACTGGGGAAGCCAAAATGAGAATCTTCATTCAGGTCTTGGGTCATAAGGTTGGGTGTATACCAGTCTTCTGAGGTTTCAAGGATGAGAATCTTCATTCTGTTAAGGGTCAGGAGGTTGGGAGTATACCAATCTCTTGAGGTTTTAAGGATGAGAATCTTCATTCTGTTAAGGGTCAGGAGGTTGGGAGTATACCAATCTCTTGAGGTTTTAAGGATGAGAATCTTCATTCTGTTAAGGGTCAGGAGGTTGGGAGTATACCAATCTCTTGAGGTTTTAAGGATGAGAATCTTCATTCTGTTAAGGGTCAGGAGGTTGGGAGTATACCAATCTTCTGAGGTTTTAAGGATGATAATCTTCATTCTGTTAAGGGTCAGGAGGTTGGGAGTATACTAATCTTCTGAGGTTTTAAGGATGAGAATCTTCATTCTGTTAAGGGTCAGGAGGTTGGGAGTATACCAATCTTCTGAGGTTTTAAGGATGAGAATCTTCATTCTGTTAAGGGTCAGGAGGTTGGGAGTATACCAATCTCTTGAGGTTTTAAGGGTGAGAATCTTCATTCTGTTAAGGGTCAGGAGGTTGGGAGTATACCAATCTTCTGAGGTTTTATGGATGAGAATCTTCATTCTGTTAAGGGTCAGGAGGTTGGGAGTATACCAATCTCTTGAGGTTTTAAGGATGAGAATCTTCATTCTGTTAAGGGTCAGGAGGTTGGGAGTATACCAATCTTCTGAGGTTTTAAGGATGAGAATCTTCATTCTGTTAAGGGTCAGGAGGTTAGGAGTATACTAATCTCTTGAGGTTTTAAGGATGAGAATCTTCATTCTTGAGAGAAACAGATTTTTAGGAGCTTCAGTTGTCCGTTATTCTGTTGGTGGCTGTAACTTCCAATAGGCGATGAAGGAATATTTGATGACTGTAACTTCCAACAGGTGATGAAGGAATTTTAACGACCGTGAATTCCAACAGGTGATGAAGGAATTTTTGATGACGACCGTAACTTCCAGCAGGTGATGAAGGAAATTTTGATGACGACTACAACTTCCAACAGGTGATGAAGGAATTTTTTATGACGACCGTAACTTCCAGCAGGTGATGAAGGAAATTTTTAACGACCGATCAAATTGAAATGTAATTTTGTTATGGAGAATAAATCCTTGATAAATGTTGGGGAAATAAACCCATGACTGCTGGTCTGCTAGAGAGGTGATAACTTTCTCGAGGACGCTTGAATTTCTTTTCAGAAAGATTTCGAAGAGGTTCGTCACTGTCCCTAGTATCAGATGTTTGTGGTATTTCCAGGAAACTTGGACTGCATGTAACCCTTTGTTGAGATTGACGTTTAAATGCCCCAAGTGATGGTGAGGGAGACTTGCCCCAGGTTATCCTGTAATTGAGAGATTTTCTTGAAATCTTGACTGGACTGCCCCAGGTTTAATGGTATTTGAAAGATTTGTTGAAATCTTGAATGGATTGCCCCAGGTTTTGAAAGATTTGTTGAAATCTTGACTGGACTGCCCCAGATTTGCTGGACCATACCAAGCCAAGTCCCCTTCTTGTTGATAGGAGATTTTTGCAACGGGAGTGTCATCCCACTTGAAGTGATTTTACTTACTGAGAGAGCTTTCGTTCCTCCGAACATTCACTGTTGTGAATTTCACTGCTATCAAACAAATAAATATGTGCAAACAACGATATTCAAATAATGCAAAGTTTATGCTTGTCTCGAAGTTTTGAAAAATGCGTTTTTTAGCAGAAAACTTTTTATAAGACAAATTCAACACAAGATTTAGAGCAGAGCCTTACAGGAGTCAGGATACCTTTTGTAACAGTATGCTTTCGAACTAACCCATGCTTCAATTAGGACTTTTGAAGGGTTGTAACGTGGCCGGGTTCACGGTTTAAGAAATAAAAGATAAAGGCTCGAAGTATATTTGTACCCACCCGCTCTTCATGACGTTCTTCAATCCTAAACTCAGTTAATTATGCGTCGAACTCTATTCGAGTTTGGAACGAAGTTTTGGTGATGGTCCACACAAGTTGAATTTTATGGGAAGGCAGTCATTTACGCAACATTTTTCATGTTGTTGAGGATTTGTAATGACCTCTTTCTTTTGGATTTGTTATCCCTAATTTTTGCCTGACTGTTCTTATTTTTGAGATTACAGTCAGCGTGATGCCCCAGCTTTCTTAAGCCTCCTTCATAGGTTTTGGCTCAGTGGACTTTTCTCTTTTGAGAGATAATGACTGCCTATGAGGTAAGGAAACATCACTGTCTTTTGGTTCCAAAGGAATGCTTTTGATGTCATTCGTTGTATTATAAACTGAGAGTTTGCGACTTCAATGCGCATCTTTTGAATTAACTGAGAGACTACCCTTCCCCAGGTTTAATCAAAGGTTTCAATTTGTGTTTAAAATAGAAAATTCCTACTTCTTTGGCTCGAAGGGGTTGACTAGGGATTATCTTCCTTATAACTCCAGTGTTTAGGATTTGAAAGAAATGCCTGTACATCGTCAGCAAGGTCTATTCAAAATCATACTGTATGAGATTATGGCATTGTTTCGTCATCCTCCCTCTAAAGGCTTGTAGCTTTTTTGTAAGAATTAAATGTTGTGATCGGTGGAAATAGAACTGACTGTTTTTTAAGCTGGTTCGCGAAATGTCGCGGTAAGCAAGAGTCGCCACCGTCTTTTATGTTCTCCAACATGGAAAGGACAAAAGCACAACAAAATTCCTTTTTCGAGATGTCTCTCGGTTCGGGAGGTAGATTTATAGAAAGGGAAGGTGTTAGCACCCTTTCTATCCATGGTTATCCATGGGCTCTTAGGTACTTGCTCTTATGTTTTCAAAAGATGTTTGCTTTTCAAATGTGAGTGGGTTTTGAAAAAGTTTCGTTTGAAAAATTTCTAAGTAACTCTTGTATCTGTCCTCAAGAGTGTATGAAAAATTTGTTTGAAAACTTTTAGAAAGTGTGAGTGCGAAAAGATTGTTTTTTTGTTTAAGAAGAGCAAGTACCCATGAGATCTACCTACTCTAAGGAATTAGGCTGTGCAAGAGTCCTTTAGATAGTGCTATCCCACCATTGAGAGGTAGGTAGCACCGTCGTTGGAGTTGTTCGCGTCAATTCGATTATAGGGACAGTGTGGTCACCAAAGCAATAGTAGGACACCTTAGAAGTAACCCTAATGTCCTAGATCCTTTTTTATCTGAGGCAACCATTTCGAGGCAACAGGATCTTTAGACAGGAGGGCGACCTCTAAAACACCCTATACTTGACGACCACGTTCGAGGCAACCAGTGAGGCGTACCCTAGGAGTGGCATGTGCTTGTGTGTTGTTTTTCAGTTTAATTGTCTTTGAACATGCATTTGTGAGCTACAGATTAATTTTATTTGGCATACAGTGTTGCAGGCATAATTAACAATTAAGAGTGCTGAAAATAAAGTGCGGAAATATGAATCTACGCTATTACAAGGCGCATGTCTATACATCGCCAAAAACAAAAACCCGTTTTGGTAAATAAGTGCGAGAAGTAAAAGAAAGCGACAAAAACCTAATTAACTATTACATCCTTGGAGCAGATACATAAATGATTAAATAAATAATGCGCGAATAAATTAAATCAGGACGTCCTAGGGTTTTTGACCCTTTTTGAGAAAAGAAAGTAATTTTAGCCTTTTTTTGCAATTTAATTAAAATATTAAACATAGTACTAATTAATTATTTAATTAAAAAGAAAAAATGTTTTTTTGCGTTTTTTAAGTCTTTAATGAAAACAAAAAGAAAAAGGAAATTAAAAGTCAAGAAAACCCTAATTCTAAATTATTTTACTTATTATAAAAAATGTCAAAGTTAACCTAATTAACTAAATTAATTAATTTACATTTTATTTACAAAAATAGTAATAATTAATAAATAATAATAATAAGAAAATATGATTGAAAATTGTCAACCCTAATTCTACATGATTTTATTTATTTATGAAAAAGAGATTAAAATTGACCTATTAAACTAATTAATTGTTAGTATTTATTTACAAAAATAATAATTAATAGTTAAATAATAAATAATAAAAATATTTACAATTTTTGATCTCTGAATTTATTATGAAAAATTAGTTTGTTGGTTAATAATAATAATTAATAATGATTAAAAGAATTAAAAAAGAGAAAGAAAATAAAAAGGAAAATAAACCAGGGGGGGTTTGAAGGCCCAATGTGGAGGTTTGAAGAAGCAAATTGGCCCAATAATGATCAGGCCTGCTTTGACTTTCTGGATAGTCTACGCTGGCTTTAACTGGAGAACATGGTGGTCAACCATCCCTGGCCTGTGGATTGAGCTTTATGGCCACCTGGCAAGCTGATTTGTGAGGTTGCATGATGGAATTCTGGACAAGCGCTGCATGAGATTATATAAGGAAAAATATGAAACAAATGTTTGGGGGACCTGGGAATCGAACCCAGGTCCCAATAGTTACCAAGCACGTCATCAACCACCAAGCCACTGCATTGTCGTTGTTAATATAATATGCAATAAATATAATATTTAAAACATAACAACTATGCTGGAAAAATAAAAACACGCGTTCCATTTGAACCAGCCAATGGTGTATTACCACGTCTTTGTCTTCTTCATGAAACCTGCATAAAACATATCAAATAGTGGGGGGTTTTTAACCCCCACAACATAGAAGCACAGTTAATAGTGATTAGGTCTACATGTAATATAAATTGAGCGCGATGGTTGGGTTGAGTTCGTCTGGCCTTGACGAATTCAACCATATGCGTTATGAGGTCCAATTTTGCTTATGCTGTAAAGCCCCAATCTGAGAGCTCTGAAACCCTAGATTTCATTAATGGTGTTTTGCAATTCTTGGCGTTATAATGCAATTATTGTGTACCAAAAGCTTCGTCCAATCCCTATGAATACAAAACAATCAACAAAACACGTTAATGATGCATGAATCAGGATATGCGATTATGAAAAAATTTCCAAACCGTGAGACTGTTATCTTTGGATTCTTTGAGTGTTAGCGCTTGATCTTGATTGCAACGTGTTCCTGGGGACTTATGCAAGGTATCAGAATCCTCAAATTGGTTTGAAAGGGCTTGGAATGTGGAAAACTGTTTTCAAATTTTCTTGAGTTTATTGGAATTGGCTATGGCTTCTGCAGCAGCTTTTGCACGTGTGTGAATTTAGGTTTAGCTTCAGTATTTGTATTGGAATGAATTAGGGTAAAAACTAGGTCAAAGATCCATGGAATAATGTTTTCAATCTTTGATTTCCAATCAAATCTTTTTGCATCTTTTGATTGAGAAAACTTGCTAAAATTGGATGATTTTGTCTCCTTGATTGATACATGAAATCTTCAGCATGTGTTGGTCATATTTGCTCCACAAAAGATTTGAAAATAATATCTTTTGAATTTTCCTACAATTAAATGAATTAAATGAATTAATATTAATAAAAATTCAATTAATTAATTAAAAATAAGAAAATAAATCAATTTAAGCTCAATGGGTCGTGCATAGGCCTTGGACAATGTTTCAAGAAAGAATTTGAGGCCCATTAGCAAAAACAAGGTGTTTTAGGCAAAGTTGACTTTTGCAAATTCCCAAAAATTTCCCAACTTCTCCAATGCATATCTTGCTCAATTTTGATCATATGAACATGTTCTTGGATATTTTGTAAAGGTCTTGAAGTCCTCTAACCAATGCCTTTGGTCCCATGCCATTTTGATTTACCAATCTCAAGTTATGGTCTTTGACTTAAAATGCCTTTTTGTTGACTTTTGAAATTGACCTATAATGTAGAAATTGATAACTTTTTGTGAGAGAATTTCTTGGACTTGGAATGTGAAGATGAGTTGTAGGAAATGTCATCCCCTTCAAAATTAGCATTGGATGGAATTTTTCTGATGAACCATGAAAAAGTTATGCCTTGGTCAAGTTACAGTTGACTTTTCAGCTGTCCAAAAATAGCAACTTTTGCATCTTTGATGATTTTTGAGCCATTCTTGAGGAATCATGATCAAGACTTGATCAAATGATGATTGTGGCTTCAAAATAAGACGTTGACAAAAAATTATGACTTTTGACTGTAAAATGACCATTTTACCCCTATAGTTGATTGTGAAGCAAATGGGACTTTTGACTGTGCAATTGGACCCTGTGAGTCTTGAATCAATTGAAGATGATTCTTGACAAACTTTGAAGAATATGGGAGGGAAAATTTTGGGGTACAGCAGTTGCCCCTGTTCAATCTTCTTAAACCTGAGGATGTAGATTGGCTTGCGTGCCTTTCGTGATCCGAAGGTGGAAGATGATTGAACACTAGAGTGCCCAGAAATTTGCACTCGCATAGTAGAATATCAACAATGTGATGGTGGGGATGGGCTTATAGATGCCATTTGGAGAGAGGATGGATAGGAGGATGGGCTTATAGATGCCATCTGGAGATATGACAGAACCTTGTCGGGAATGGGCTTATATATGCCATTTAGAAGTGTAATGGATGGTTGTGGAGATGGGCTTAAAGATGCCATCCGGGGGTGTCGATCACGTAAGAGATTCCTTAGCGAGAACTTGCGTACTTGAGAAAGAAAGATGGTTTCCTGGCCTGTTACAGGTGTTGATCTTCAAACTCCTTATGCAGATATGCCCTGGCTAGATACAGGTATAAAATCTACAATCAATCGCTTACAGATATGCCCTGGCTAGATACAGGAATCGAATCCGGAACTTTAAAAGGTTGCTTACAGACGTGCCCTGGCTAGATACAGGAATCGAATCTCTAAACTCTTCACGCAGACATGCCCTGGCTAGATACAGGTGTCGAATCTACAATCAACTACTCACAAATATGCCCTGGCTAGATACAGGAATCGAATCTGGAATTAGTCATCTACAGATGTGCCCTGGCTGGATACAGGTATCGAATCTCTAAACTCTTCATGCAGATATGCCCTGGCTGGATACAGGTTCGAATCTACAATCAATTACTCACAGATATGCCCTGGCTAGATACATGAATCGAATCTGGAATTAGTCGTCTATAGATGTGCCCTGGCTGGATACAGGTGTCGAATCTCTAAACTCTTCATGCAGACATGCCCTGGCCGGATATAGGAATCGAATCTACAATCAGTTACTCACAGATATGCCCTAGCTAGATACAAGTATCGAATCTGGAATTAGTTGTCTACATATATGCCATGGCTGGATACAGGAATCGAATCTCTAAACTCTTTATGCAGACATGCCCTGGCCGGATACAGGTGTCGAATCTACAATCAGTTACTCACAGATATGCCCTGGCTAGATACAGGAATTGAATCTGGAATTGGTCATCTACAGATATGCCCTGGCTGGATACAGGAATCGAATCTCTAAACTCTTCATGCAGACATGCCCTGGCCGGATACAGGTGTCGAATCTACAATCAGTTACTCACAGATATGCCCTGGCTAGATACAAGAATCGAATCTGGAATTAGTCGTCTACAAATGTGCCCTGGCTGGATACAGGTGTTGAATCTCTAAACTCTTCATGCAGACATGCCCTGGCCGGATACAGGAATCGAATCTACAATCAGTTACTCACAGATATGCCCTGGCTAGATACAGGTATCGAATCTGGAATTAGTCGTCTACAGATATGCCCTGGCTGGATACAGGTATCGAATCTTTAAACTCTTCATGCAGATATGCCCTGGCTAGATACAGGTATCGAATCCATAATTAATCGCTCACAGATATGCCCTGGCTAGATACAGGTATCGAATCTGGGATTGCGACAGTTGATAGTAATCATCTTTGGATTGACCTTTTTCCTGAAAAGGCAAAACATCAGTTGTATGCAACGTCATGATGTATGAAATGCATGATGTCATGATGTTCCCAAAATAAATGAGATTGTGTTATATGTATATTGTGATGTATGTAAGCAGGATGTATGAAATGTGAAATGTCTATGAATGTATTTTTGTCTAGGAAAATAAATCCTTGACGAATGCCGGGAAGTTAAATCCTGGGCTGATGTTGAAGAGTAGAGTTCTTCGTTTCCGCTGGGGATGATGATTGTAAGAATAAACCGGTAGGAGAAGATGACTCCGTTGAGGAATAAACTTGGTGAAGAGATTACTCTGTGGGGAATTACTCTGTAGGGAAGAGATGCTTCGCTGAGGTTTTAATGAGAACTCCGCTGGGGATATCGTTGATAAGTTATGTTGGAGAATTTGATGAACTTCGCTGGGGGTAGGAAGAACTTCGCCGAGGACGATCTTTCCGTGGTAATTGGCTAAGGATAACCCAGTTAGACCCTGGTGGGGAATAACCTTTGAATAAAGTCGAGGAGAGACGTATGTACTCTGCAGGTGATAAGCTTCCAGAATCTACTGGGGATAAGCTTCCATAATCTACCGGGGAGGATGATTCAACTCTCCTGGGGAAACTTTGGACTGTACTGGGGAATAGCTCCACTGGGGTGCCTGGATTCCGCCGGGGAACAATCTTATATTAAGACTGACGGGGATGCTTGCTTAGGAACATCTGTATACTCCGCTGGGGAATATTGAGATTTTCTGGGGATACCCAACTTCCTTAAGGCCGACAGTAGACTAACTCTGCTTGGGGAGAGTATCGTTGACTTGCTGGAGATACTGTGCCTTTTCGGTGTTGATGGAAGACCAACTCTGCTCGGGGGAGAGTATTGCTGAACCTTATCTTACTCTACGGGGAGTGAAGGTATCTTGGTTACGTTCTTCAGCCGAACCTACCTTGGTACCTTGGTGGACAGAGCAACTAGATCGCTTAGACAACTCATTATTGCCCCTGTTTCTGATGTCACCTGTAATTAGTCCTTTGTTTCGCATGCAAATATTTATGACTTAACAATTAATGTCAAATGCATATATAAAAAATGAACATTGGGCGTTCTTCGCAAGACAAAACAGAAAAAGGAAAAAAACAAATGGCAATTTGTATGGAAAAGTGAATTTGTATTGATTTTTGGATTTGCCTGTAAATAGGCGTTTGTGTACAAGAGGATGACGTCCCAGTAAGAGAACACCGCCGAACAATAGAGTTTATACAATTTTGAAAAAGAAACAAAACAGCTATGTGAAAGAGGTAATCCCAATGGGTTCCAACTCTGCTATCGCCTTTATGTCTTCAAGCGTCTCATCACTTCGCTGCTTAGTTGAAGATGAAGCTGATTGATCGATGCCGTCTGAACCTGATAGTTGATACCGAATTCTGGATGCAAGGTGATCCAATGAGACATAGTATTATGCTTTATCCCTAACTTTTGCCTGGACCGCCCTTTCGAGTTTTCAGTCCACCGGGATACCCATTTTTGCCCAAGCCGCCTTTTCAGGTTTTCGACTTGCCGGGTGTATAGATTTTTTTCATTTCATCCCTTATTTTTGCCCGAACCCTTTTGGTTCGCCGGGAAGCCCTTATTTTTGCCTAGGTGTGTCAACCTAGCGGGTCTTTTATTCATGCGTAGTATCTTCTTACTATGTCTGCATTGGCGGGGTGAGGAAGGTCATCACCGTCCATGGTGGTTAGAATCATAGCTCCTCCTGAGAAGATATGTTTAACCACAAATGGCCCTTCGTACGTAGGGGTCCATTTGCCCCTGGGATCACTTTGAGGAAGAATGATGCGCTTGATTACCAGGTCTCCGACTTGATACTCTTGTCGTCTGACTTTCTTGTTAAATGCCCTGATCATCCGTTTTTGGTACGTTTGACCATGACAAATAGCAGCGAGTCTCTTTTCGTTGATCAGGTTTAATTGATCAAGCCGAGTCTGGATCCAGTCATCTTCGCTCGAACCTGCATCCTTCATTATCCGGAGAGAGGGTATCTGGACTTCAATAGGCAAGACTGCCTCCATGCCATAGACCAAGGAAAAGGGAGTTGCCCCTATTGACGTCCGTGCTGAGGTACGGTACCCATGAAGAGCAAACGGTAACATTTCGTGCCAATATTTATAGGTCACTGTCATCTTCTACACAGTCTTCTTGATATTCTTATTAGCTGCCTCTACAGCCCCATTCATCTTCGGCCGGTAGGGAGAAGAGTTGTGGTGATGTATCTTGAATTGCTCGCAGAGCTCAGTGATCATCTTGTTGTTAAGATTGGTACCATTGTCCGTAATGATCCTTTCCGGGACGCCGTATCGACAAATCAAGTTGTGTCGAATGAACCGTGCCACGACGTTCTTGGTTACCGTAGCATAGGAAGCTGCTTCAACCCACTTTGTGAAGTAATCAATCGCTACCAGGATGAAGCGATGCCCGTTAGATGTCGTAGGTCTGATTTCACCGATCATATAAATGCCCCATATTGCAAAAGGCCAAGGTGTTGTCAAGACGTTCATAGGAACTGGAGGAATGTGCACCTTATCAGCATAGATCTGGCACTTATGACACGTCCGAGAATGTTGGTAACAGTCCGCTTCCATTGTGGACCAGAAATATCCTGCCTGAAGGATTTTCTTTGCCATGGTATGTCCACTGGAATGTGTTCCGAAGGTACCTTCATGTAGCTCTGTCATGATCCTTTCTGCTTCAGTCTTATCCACACAACGCAGTAAAGTTGAATCATGGTTTCGCTTGTATAGAATGCCATTGCTGAGGAAGAACTTTGCTGCGAACGTTCTCAGAAACTTCTTATCGTTAACAAATGCGCCTTCGGGGTATTCTTGAGCTTCCAAGTACCTCTTCACTTCATGATACCAAGGCTTTTCAGTTACCTCTTCAGCCTCAAGATCACAGCAATATGCAGGTTCATCCAATTTCCAAATGATGATCCGGGGAGCCTCGTTGTCCCATTTGACTTTGAACATAGAAGACATCGTAGCTAGCGCGTCCGCCAACTGATTCTCCTCTCTTGGGAAGTGTTCAAAAGTTATCTCCGTGAAATGGGGGATCAACGTCAACACATACTCTTTGTAAGGAATAAGATTTGGGTGTTTCGTATCCCACTCACCTTTGATTTGATTGATCACGAGAGCGGAATCTCCGAAGACACTCAGAAACTTGATCCTTAAGTCAATTGCAGCTTGAAGACCCATGATGCATGCCTCATACTCCGCCATGTTATTGGTGCAGTTGAAACATAGCCGGGCGGTGAGTGGAGTATGATTGCCTTTAGGAGATATGATCACAGCGCCAATACCGTTACCCAAAGCGTTTGAGGCTCCGTCAAAGTGCATAGACCATCGGGATCCTTCCTCAGGTCCTTCATCCGGTCTAGGTACTTCACAATCAGTTACTACCATAATGTTCTCGTCTGGAAATTCAAAGTTCATGGACTGTTAGTCATCGACAGCTTGATGGGCCAAATGATCCGCCAATACACTTCCCTTGATTGCTTTTTGAGTCGTGTACTGGATATCATATTCTGTCAAGATCATCTGTCATCTTGCTATTCTTCTGGACAAGGCGGGATTTTCGAAGATATACTTGATTGGATCCATTTTTGAAATCAACAGAGTAGTGTGAGTCAGCATATACTATCTCAGCCGGCGAGCAACCCATACCAAAGCGCAACAAGTTTTCTCGAGCAGTGAGTATCGGGTCTCACAGTCAGTAAACTTTTTGCTAAGGTAATAAATAGCGTGCTCTTTTCGGCCAGACTCATCATGCTGCCCCAACACACACCCCATTGAGTTGTCCAGTACTGTCAAGTATAGTATTAGAGGTCTCCCTTCAACCGGTGGCATAAGAATGGGTGGTTCTTGGAGATACTCTTTGATTCTGTCGAAAGCGGCCTGACATTCATTGTTCCAACATACTACTTGATCTTTCTTCAGCAGCTTGAAGATTGGTTCACAGGTAGCAGTTAGATGTGAGATGAATCAGGCAATGTAATTCAGCCGTCCTAGAAAGCCTCTGACTTCTTTCTCTGTTTTGGGAACTGGCATCTCTTGTATGGCTTTCACCTTGGCAGGGTCCACTTGAATACCTTTGTCACTCACGATGAAACCTAGAAATTTTCCAGATCTTACCCCGAAGGTGCACTTGTTCGGGTTCAACCTCAACTTGTACAACTTCAGACAGTCAAACAACTTCTGTAGATGGTCAAGGTGTTCCTCCTCAGTTTGGGACCTTGCAATCATATCATTAACACTTCGATCTCATGGTGGATCATATCATGAAATAAAGCAACCCTGTCACGTTGGTAGGTTGCCCCAGCATTTTTCAACCCAAAAGGCATGACCTTGTAGCAAAAGGTGCCCCACTGAGTAACAAAAGTGGTCTTCTCCATATCTTCAGGAGCCATCTTGATTTGGTTATATCCGGAGAAACCGTCCATGAAAAAGAACACCTTGTGCTGAGCAGTATTATCAACCATAACGTCGATATGAGGCAGAGGGAAATCATCCTTAGGGCTGGCCCTATTCAAATCCCTGTAGTCAACACACGTTCGGACCTTACCATCTTTCTTCTGCACTGGAACCACGTTGGCAACCCATTGAGGTTAAGAAGTCACTGCTAGAAACCCGGCATCAAATTGTTTCATAACCTCAGCCTTGATTTTCTCGGACATTTCTGGACGCATACGGCGGACTTTCTGTTTTATCGGAGGGCATTCTTCCTTGGTAGGCAGGTGATGAACCACAATGTCGGTATCTAACCCAGACATGTCTTCGTAAGACCAGGAAAAGATTTCCACATAATCATGCAACATCTGAATCAACCGTTGTTTCACACTGAGCTCTAGATTGGCACCAATCTTGACTTCCTTTCTATCAGTCTCAGTACCCAGATTTACCGTTTCCACTGGCTCTTCATGTGGCTGAATGACCCTCTCTTCCTGGAGTAACAGTCTTGCAAGTTCACCAGGCACTTCACAATCATCTTCACCTTCGTCTTCGGCTAAGTTGATCGGATTTTCGAAGTCATAACTGGCAGTAGTAGAGTCGTTACCAGTGAGATCCAGAGTGGATTGGAACCTGTATAGGTGAGTGTGTGTAAATATAGCTGTTTTGCAATATATAAAGAAAGGAAAGGAGCGCAAGATTTGAAATGCGAAAAACGTCCAATGCTTTTATTCATGATATATGAAAATGACAAATAATAAGCCCTCACAAATGAAGCCACGGTGCCCCGGGTAAGACACCGAGCCGTAAAGTTTCAAATTATTGTTCGTTACAAATTTAAAACAAAGGAGTTCATTACTGAGTGACAAAAGTAATAGGTACGAAGTCTTTGGCAGTCCAGTTGCTTAGTCCACCGTCGGTCGTTGGGTAGATCCAACTGTCAAATTCAGATTCCTCCACGTCGTCATCATCCCCAATAGCATTTACTCCATGGTTGGGCATGGGAGCTGTCACCACATTAGGCCTCTCGGGCGCCTCGAACTGTACTTCTTTAGCATCAATAAGGTCTTGAACCTTATTCCTCAGAGCCCAACAATCATCTGTGGTATGCCCCGGGCTGTCAGAGTGATAAGCATATCGGGCATTGGGATTGTACTTCGGAGAGGTTGTGTTCACTACCTTCGGAGCTTCCTTGATAGTTACCAGATTGGTTGACAGCAGTTGCGGCAAGATCTGAGACAAGGTCATGCTAAGCCGAGTGTACTCCCTTCTGGGTCTCTCACCCCTTGGTTGGTTATATTTCCGAGGAGCGGCAGCAGGCTTTGAAATTACCACCGCGTTGACAGCTTGGCGGTGTTCCGGTTTATTCTGTTTCTTCGACCCATAAACAGCACTAGATTCCTTCTTGAAGGGCTTCTTTTCAGTACTCGAGGATGCACCTTTCTGTATCTTCCCCGACTTGATACCAGCTTCTATCCTCTCACCAGTTAAGATCAAATCTGTGAACCCGACAGAAGAATTACCAATCAGGTGGTTAAAGAATGGACCAGACAGGGTCCCCAAGAACATGTCCACGAGTTCACGGTCAGTCAACGGTGGCTGCACCCTGCCAGCCAGGTCTCTCCACTTTTGCGCGTACTCCTTAAAACCTTCTCCCGATCCTAGCAACATACCCTGGAGTTGGGTACGTGTAGGAGCGAGGTCGGCATTGTACTGATACTGCTTATAAAATGCAGTAGCCAAGTCCTCCCAGTTACGAATACTGGTTCCATCCAGCTGATAGAACCACTCGAGTTGAGCCCCTGAAAGGCTATCCTGGAAGAAATGGATCCATAAGTTCTTGTCTGCAGTATACGGTTGGATCTTCCTTACATAAGATCTGAGATGCAGCTTAGGGCAGGAAGCCCCGTCATACTTCGCAAAAGAAGGTGCTTTGAACTTGTGTGGGATCACCACCCCAGAAGATAAACCTAGATCCCTGAAATCCAACCCAGGCACCTGTTGAATCTCCATGGCACTCAGACGGTCCTCCAGTTGCTTATACCTGTCCTCAGCAGGAGGGTACTGTTCATCATTGAAATCTGTCTCGTTGTCGGAGACCACAGGACTAGGAACCCTTCCCCCTTGGGGACTGTATTTCCCTACAGAGGAAGTAGCTTGATCAGCCTCATTTTGCAGTGTATTACCAAACCCCCGTCCAGTGTTAAACAACACAGTCCTCTTCTTCTTCTTTTTCAACAGCAGAGTCTTCAATTCCTGTTGTCCCTGGGCTAAGCTCATGACCAGCTCTTGAAACTGGGCGTTCTGGGCCTGGAGGGCCTTGATAGCTTGTTCATTGGATGATTCAGGATTCATGATGACTGTTGAAATAAACAGCGAAGAAGATTTAGCAACCTATAAAAAAGAGTACTTGCTATGCATATGATGAATGGAATGCGAAAGATTTATGTTTTCAAAGACAATCGGGGTTCAACTTTGTAAACAAAAAGGAAACATACTTCATTAGATTTAACTTTAAATTGTTCAATAAATTGCCCTTAGGCGTTACATAAATGAAAATGCTGAAAGGGAAATAAAAGGTATAAAAGGAACATCCAAAGTCCATCAGTGCTCCCATGGCCTTCTCTTCTCCGTACGGATATAATCATTCAGGGTTCGCTCGTTCTCTAACTGCTTAGTCAGCTTCTGGATTTTCTGTTCTTGTTCGTTGAACCTTTCCTGATAAGAATCCCGTTCTTCCTGTGGTTGCGCCCAAGACCTCTTTAGTGTGTCAACATCAGTAGGTATCTGAGGAGGGAGGACAGTTGGAGGAACCCCATCTCTATCAGGAAATTCAAGAATGATAGGCCTGACAGCTTCGTATGGCATACCTAACTTCTGAGCACGGATGCGGACCCATCGGTAGTAGGATTCCATAGGTAGAGAAGTCTTTGGTCCCAACTCATGTGGGTCAGCTTTGTGAATTCTGTCCCAAGCCTTGATGAATCTACGGTGTAGCTCGTCACTGTCTACCTGAAACTCAAAACTGATGTGAGGTACCAATATCTCATGAGGCCCTACTCTTCTGGCTCTTCCAAACTGACGGAGAGCTAAACATGGATTATAAGAGATTCCTCCCTGGGTACCGATCAATGGAACATTAGGATACTCTCCGCAACGATCAATAATATCTACCTCATCCAAACCTCTGAGAGTCCAAATGATGTCATTATCAGTGAGAGACATTAACCTATGAGCCCAACCCCTTCCTTCTTTGTTCTTCAGCACGAACTTAGGGAGGTGCGAAATAAACCACCTCACTAACAAAGGAGCACAACACCACAGAGTTCCCCGTCTTCGGGCAGTACGAGCATAAAGTTGTTGTAGGATATCACCCAAGAGAGTGGGCACAGGGTTCCGAGACATGAAGATCCTTATGGCGTTGACATTGACAAAGTTATCAGGATTTGGAAACAAAACCAGACCATAGATTAAGAGAGCTAGAATGTCTTCGTACGCCTTGAAGTCTAAGTCATTCCAGAAACTATTAGCCTTACCAACCAGGAACTTAGCCAAAAAGCCCTTAACTCCACTTCTGGTCACCCAGTTATCCATTACCTCTTTGTTGGTCAAAGGAAGTGCTGCAGCAATCTCCTCAAGCCTAAGAGTCTTTTCCCAACCAGTGAAGGGATTCTGTTCCAAAATAGGGATACCAAGCAAATCAGAGAATTCTTCCAGGGTAGGGACCAGCTGGAAGTCTTGAAAAGTGAAACAATGGTATAGGGGATCATAGAACTGGGTCAGGACACTCATCAGTTGTTGGTCCCACTTTGAAGTGACTAAACCGAGAAGAGAACCATGCCTCTGGATGAAGGAAGTAGTATTTGGAATTCTGTCAACCAACTCTTTAAGCAAATCAGGTGGGTGAACAAAGTTGAGCCGGATAGTATTCCTTCGCATAGGCATCATAATGTCCTACAAAACAGAGCAAAGATGAAACCCTCTTGTCTTTGAAATGGGTCAGTCCTTATGCAGGGTGCATGCAATAGTATGATGGCATGATGTTATGATAAAGCACACCACAAGTATTCACAAAGGCAAACAAGATAAGGCACACAAGTCACACAAGGCAGCCCTTAGAGTTTAGGCCAGCATGAAGTTTAGTTACTACCCTCTTTCAGTTTCGTTGGTTAAGACCTGTCCTATCAAAAGTAACCGGGTTCTAGAGGATCCCAATATCACTGACTACCCTCAATCGATCATAACTCCAGCGTCGCAATCTTTTCTTGCAGCCATAACCATCGCGAGAGTTTAGCCTCAATGGGTGTAGCATACTGCTACTGTCTATGGCCAAGTTGGGTCAAATTAGGGTTCTAAGGTCGGTTGGTGCTTAATGACTCCTCAGAAGACCCATATTCTCCGCGTTGCAACACAAGGGATATCGGTACAGACCAAGGTGCCACACCAACGTAGCCACTGCTTCACCCGTGTCGGTCTACGCCGGACAGGTCCCTCACAGCTTATGCTACCTAAAAGGGTATCCCCATATCCGGGTTAGGATCCATGAAACTCCGATGCAATGCCCACAAATATAAAGCAATCAAAGCAAGCAATTGAAAACATAAGTATGATCTAATCCTAAGGTACACCTCACTTATATAAACTCCCCAGCAGAGTCGCCAGTTCTGTGATCGGTGGAAATATAACTGACTGTTTTTTAAGATGGTTCGCGAAATGTCGCGGTAAGCAAGAGTCACCACCGTCTTTTATGTTCTCCAACATGGAAAGGACAAAAGCACAACAAAATTCCTTTTTCGAGATGTCTCTCGGTTCGGGAGGTAGATTTATAGAAAGGGAAGGTGTTAGCACCCTTTCTATCCATGGTTATCCATGGGCTCTTAGGTACTTGCTCTTATGTTTTCAAAAGATGTTTGCTTTTCAAATGTGAGTGGGTTTTGAAAAAGTTTCGTTTGAAAAATTTCTAAGTAACTCTTGTATCTGTCCTCAAGAGTGTATGAAAAATTTGTTTGAAAACTTTTAGAAAGTGTGAGTGCGAAAAGATTGTTTTTTTGTTTAAGAAGAGCAAGTACCCATGAGATCTACCTACTCTAAGGAATTAGGCTGTGTAAGAGTCCTTTAGATAGTGCTATCCCACCATTGAGAGGTAGGTAGCACCATCGTTGGAGTTATTCGGGTCAATTCGATTATAGGGACAGTGTGGTCACCAAAGCAATAGTAGGACACCTTAGAAGTAACCCTAATGTCCTAGATCCTTTTTTATCCGAGGCAACCGTTTCGAGGCAACAAGATCTTTAGACAGGAGGGCGACCTCTAAAACACCCTATACTTGACGACCACGTTCGAGGCAACCAGTGAGGCGTACCCTAGGAGTGGCATGTGCTTGTGTGTTGTTTTTCAGTTTAATTGTCTTTGAACATGCATTTGTGAGCTACAGATTAATTTTATTTGGCATACAGTCTTGCAGGCATAATTAACAGTTAAGAGTGCGGAAAATAAAGTGCGGAAATATGAATTTACGCTATTACAAGGCGCGGGTCTATACATCGCCAAAAACAAAAACCCGTTTTGGTAAATAAATGCGAGAAGTAAAAGAAAGCGATAAAAACCTAATTAACTATTACATCCTTGGAGCAGATACATAAATGATTAAATAAATAATGCGCGAATAAATTAAATCAGGACGTCCTAGGGTTTTTGACCCTTTTTGAGAAAAGAAAGTAATTTTAGCCTTTTTTTGCAATTTAATTAAAATATTAAACCTAGTACTAATTAATTATTTAATTAAAAAGAAAAAAATGTTTTTTTTGTGTTTTTTAAGTCTTTAATGAAAACAAAAAGAAAAAGGAAATTAGAAGTCAAGAAAACCCTAATTCTAAATTATTTTACTTATTATAAAAAATGTCAAAGTTAACCTAATTAACTAAATTAATTAATTTACATTTTATTTACAAAAATAGTAATAATTAATAAATAATAATAATAAGAAAATATGATTGAAAATTGTCAACCCTAATTCTACATGATTTTATTTATTTATGAAAAAGAGATTAAAATTGACCTATTAAACTAATTAATTGTTAGTATTTATTTACAAAAATAATAATTAATAGTTAAATAATAAATAATAAAAATATTTACAATTTTTTATCTCTGAATTTATTATGAAAAATTAGTTTGTTGGTTAATAATAATAATTAATAATGATTAAAAGAATTAAAAAAGAGAAAGAAAATAAAAAGGAAAATAAACCAGGGGGGGTTTGAAGGCCCAATGTGGAGGTTTGAAGAAGCAAATTGGCCCAATAATGATCAGGCCTGCTTTGACTTTCTGGATAGTCTACGCTATATTTGACTGGAGAACATGGTGGTCAACCATCCCTGGCCTGTGGATTGAGCTTTATGGCCACTTGGCAAGCTGATTTGTGAGGTTGCATGATGGAATTCTGGACAAGCGCTGCATGAGATTGTATAAGGAAAAATATGAAACAAATGTTTGGGGGACCTGGGAATCGAACCCAGGTCCCAATAGTTACCAAGCACGTCATCAACCACCAAGCCACTGCATTGTCTTTGTTAATATAATATGCAATAAATATAATATTTAAAACATAACAACTATGCTGGAAAAATAAAAACGCGCGTTCCATTTGAACCAGCCAATGGTGTATTACCACGTCTTCGTCTTCTTCATGAAACCTGCATAAAACATATCAAATAGCGGGGGTTTTTAACCCCCACAACATAGAAGCACAGTTAATAGCGATTAGGTCTACATGTAATATAAATTGAGCGCGATGGTTGGGTTGAGTTCGTCTGGCCTTGACGAATTCAACCATATGCGTTATGAGGTCCAATTTTGCTTATGCTGTAAAGCCCCAATCTGAGAGCTCTGAAACCCTAGATTTCATTAATGGTGTTTTGCAATTCTGGGCGTTATAATGCAATTATTGTGTACCAAAAGCTTCGTCCAATCCCTATGAATACAAAACAATCAACAAAACACGTTAATGATGCATGAATCAGGATATGCGATTATGAAAAAATTTCCAAACCGTGAGACTGTTATCTTTGGATTCTTTGAGTGTTAGCGCTTGATCTTGATTGCAACGTGTTCCTGGGGACTTATGCAAGGTATCAGAATCCTCAAATTGGTTTGAAAGGGCTTGGAATGTGGAAAACTGTTTTCAAATTTTCTTGAGTTTTTTGGAATTGGCTATGGCTTCTGCAACAGCTTTTGCACGTGTGTGAATTTAGGTTTAGCTTCAGTATTTGTATTGTAATGAATTAGGGTAAAAACTAGGTCAAAGATCCATGGAATAATGTTTTCAATCTTTGATTTCCAATCAAATCTTTTTGCATCTTTTGATTGAGAAAACTTGCTAAAATTGGATGATTTTGTCTCCTTGATTGATACATGAAATCTTCAGCATGTGTTGGTCATATTTGCTCCACAAAAGATTTGAAAATAATATCTTTTGAATTTTCCTACAATTAAATGAATTAAATGAATTAATACTAATAAAAATTCAATTAATTAATTAAAAATAAGAAAATAAATCAATTTAAGCTCAATGGGTCGTGCATAGGCCTTGGACAATGTTTCAGGAAAGAATTTGAGGCCCATTAGCAAAAACAAGGTGTTTTAGGCAAAGTTGACCTTTGCAAATTCCCAAAAATTTCCCAACTTCTCCAATGCATATCTTGCTCAATTTTGATCATATGAACATGTTCTTGGACATTTTGGAAAGGTCTTGAAGTCCTATAACCAATGCCGTTGGTCCCATGCCATTTTGATTTACCAATCTCAAGTTATGGTCTTTGACTTAAAATGCCTTTTTGTTGACTTTTGAAATTGACCTATAATGTAGAAATCGATAACTTTTTGTGAGAGCATTTCTTGGACTTGGAATGTGAAGATGAGTTGTAGGAAATGTCATCCCCTTAAATATGAGCATTGGATGGGATTTTTCTGATGAACCATGAAAAAGTTATGCCTTGGTCAAGTTACAGTTGGCTTTTCAACTGTCCAAAAATAGCAACTTTTGCATCTTTGATGATTTTTGAGCCATTCTTGAGGAATCATGATCAAGACTTGATCAAATGATGATTGTGGCTTCAAAATAATATGTTGACCAAAAATTCTGACTTTTGACTGTAAAATGACCATTTTACCCCTATAGTTGATTGTGAAGCAAATGGGACTTTTGACTGTGCAATTGGACCCTGTAAGTCTTGAACCAATTGAAGATGATTCTTGACAAACTTTGAAGAAAATGGGAGGGCAAATTTTGGGGTACAACAAATGTCATAAAGAAAGTAGAAAGCATAGTTTAAGAATAGTGAAAACGAATGGATGAATTTAAGACAAACATATGTAATGCATTAATGAAACAGAGTTTGACATCAACATATAATTGTTTGAATAACAAAAGAAATTACAACTTGAAAATTCGAATGAAACAAAAGTCTCTTAGTTCGAACTTGTCATTTCAAGTGGAGAACCCTTAGCGGAAGATTTTCAACTCGCCATCCGACATGAATTCCAGCACTCCTTCGTCAATCAAGTCTTGGATCTTGTTTTTCAAAGCCCAACAGTCATCGGTGTCATGTCCAGGACTATGGGAGTGGTATACACAAAATGCATCGGGGTGATAGCTAGGAGTAGAGGTATTGGGCTTCCGAATAGGATCCTTTAAAGCAATCAGATTGACCTCCAACAGGCGTTTCAATATTAGAGATGATGGTATGTCAGTCTCAGAGAAATGTCTTCCAGACGTATTTTTCTTACGCCGATTACCCCGTTGATGCTGGCGAGGTTGTTGCTGGGCTTGTGACCCTGAAGCAAGTTGGGGAGCCTTTCCCTTGTCTTCTTGTCTCAAAGGAGGTTGAATGATGACTTTATCTTTAACCCTAGTTGTTTTCCCCACTTGGTTATCTCGAAGCAGCTTGTTGACGAGAACCCTGAGCTCTTCTTGTCTTTGAGCCAGGTCTTGAATGAGAGCCATCTGGCCCACCAGTTGTCCCATCATCTGGATCTTCATTGTTGCCAGCTCAATCTGTAGTTCTTCCAACTGATCATTCCTGACACTGCCTGAATTCCCTAGGACCATGCCCCTTGTGAGGAGAGCTTTCACTTCTTCTTGCCCCTGGGACAGGTTCAAGAACATTTCTTGAAGTTGAGCGTTTTGATCCTGGATATCTTTGACAGTCCTTTCTAGAGCCATCTCTACTGAAATAAACAGTAGGAGAATAAGGAAACCTGAAAAGGAAAACCTGTTATGATATAGTGCATGATATGTGGATGCATGTTTTTAAGGATCTCGCGGGATAAACACAAGAAAATGTTAGAGGTTGAACTTTGTTGTACCCCAAAATTTTCCCTCCCATTTCCTCAACATTTTCTCACCACAAGACCCTTGGAGCTCAAGATCCAGTTAGGGTTTGCTCTGCTCAAGACTCCTCCTTGCACTGTTGACCCAAATTAGGGTTTGAGTTTGCACAAAGATGTTTTGACCTAAAAGGCCCAAGATAACTTTCATGCTTCATGTTGGACTCAAAAGTTTATCCATACCAAGTTTCAAGCCTTGATTCCAATCTTTGCCCAGTCAATTGGACAGTTGACCTAGAAATCAGCTGTATTGGGGAAAAAGTCAACTGTGGTCAATTGATAGTCAAACCTCATGATTTTTTGACCCTCATCAACATTATGAACTCATATGAACCATTTGGTCAAGGTTGGATCACAATTCCACAAGAAATTTGATCAAATCACCAAAAGGGCAAAATGGTCATTTTTAGGGTTTTGACTGCACAAAGGCAATTTTTGACTGTTTGACCTAGCCAATGGCAAACCAAGCTCACATATGGACTCAAGGACTAAATGACATGGTCTTGACACATTCAACAAGTTCAAAAGATCCCAAATGCCCAAGATTGACAAATGATTTTTCCAGTCCACTGAGCCAAATTTGACTGTATACTGAAAAGTCAAACTTTGACTTTTTGGTCAAAATCAAGTGCCAAGATTCATTTTTCATCAAGACATGTCAAATTATGAAACTTGTTCATCAAGAAATCAAAAATCACAAATTAGGGTTTGAAATGAAGAAATTTCATAACTTATAAATTTTCTAAGTTATGAAAATTCCTAATTTTTTCCTAACTTTGTCCCATTTTTTCATCAAGATGCATTTGGATTCAAACAAAACTCAAAACATGAAACTTGTAGTACATTTCAAAATCTACAACTTTGATACACAAAGTTTCCTCAAAAGAAGCTTGTAGCCCAAGTTACAATTTTTGGAACAAGGGTGCAAAACATTCTTAACTTAGAAATATTTTGACCTATTTTAGGCAGGATTTTTGCCCAACTTCATGGCCACTTTTCACATGCTTCCACTTGGAATCTCAACTTGCATTACAAAGATGGATTGAAGTACACATTCCAAGCTTTCCAAATTGTCCAAGAACTTCTCAAACACCCCTGTGGTTAGGGAGAATCAAATTTGTCAATATGGGCAAAAGTCACTTTGATTCATGGCCAAATGCATGTTCATAACTTAGGAATTTTTGAAATCAGTTTGCACAAGCTAGTTACATGCCTCTAATCTCATTTACACTCAATAATTAAATGCCAATCCATTATGTTCTAGCATTATTTTTCTCATTTGGTTATTACATGAAGAATTATGCCATATTTGGAAAAAGCAAGTTATCCATTCTTGTAAAGCACAACTTTATGTCAAACACAAATCAAAGAAGTACAATGCAAATCTCTGAGGCACAAGTTATTGAACTAATCCCACTGATTAAGGAGAGATTATACAGCATGCTTGAGGGGCCTGTGGTAGCCTATAACCCAACTTGCCATTTTTGACTTAAGGGAGAAGAAACTTGGCATTTTGAACATCAAATCACATTCCTGTAACAACAAGCCTAAGCAAAACTTCTTGAGCACATTCCAAACATCAAACCTGACCTAAAACACGAGCCAACCATCTTCAATACCTCCCCAAACACAGAAACACCGTCCTCTTGCAAAAACAGGGCGCCTGCTGCAGATTGAGGTCCACAACTCAATTCACTCGTGCACTTTGGCTAATAACCTTGCAAACACATTCCATACCATCCCTTAAAACTGTTCCAAGCCTTAAACACCAGCTGTAACACTCCAAACCCCAT
This sequence comes from Vicia faba, assembly GCA_948472305.1. Taxonomy (NCBI): domain Eukaryota; kingdom Viridiplantae; phylum Streptophyta; class Magnoliopsida; order Fabales; family Fabaceae; genus Vicia; species Vicia faba. Next base: position 1,630,666,701 of record OX451739.1, on the reverse strand, counting down.
CTTCCATTTTCATTTTTCAGTTGTGCAGGTTAACTTCCATAGCTCGTTTCAGTTAGTTCCAAAGCAAGCTAGAGGTTGGAGAAGCATCCTTGGACCTTAAGCAAGCTATACAAGTCCTCACATTGCATTGAAAGTACCTCCATTGTCATACACGATTCAAGCTGAACAGGTAAGTTTTTGAATTTCTATCTCTCTATCCAAGCATATTTAGGCTTAAGTTTGTGAAGAAAGCATATTCTAATCATAGCCCTGAAGACATCCATATAGTTACTTTTCATTTATATTGTGTGTGCTAAGAGTATTTTGAACCTGAACATTAGGAAAAAGTTAGGTCAGGAATTGGGGGAGAAGAAATTCTCTCTCATTTCTGAGAGTTAGATCAACTTCTTTATATGTTTAGAATCGTGACATGATGCTCTATAACTTTGATGTTGTAAGTTTTTATTGAAAATCAAGGAATCAGAAGTTAGCAGGGAAGGAAGAAAACGCGCGTTTTTCTGTGTTCAAACAGTCTGGAGGTTGAAGACAACCCTTTTGGGCTGGGCTTGGTTGCTTTTCTGTTTACACCCTCATTTTCCACATGCACCCCTTTGGCCCATTGTGTTTTATTTTTATTATTTTTGACTTTTGATTTTTGTTTCTGACTTGTTTATTTTTTGTCAAAACATAAAAAATATTAAAAATATTTTTCAACCATTTTTGCATTTTATTTGAATTTTATTTGTTTTATTTGAGTTTATACATATAAATAACATATATATCCTTTTATTTAAAATACTAAAATAATACAAATACATTTTTATTTTTTCTGATTTTATTTTATTTGATCTTTTGAAAACATTTCCTAAAAAATATACTTTTTTTGTAAATAATAAATATTCTTATTTTTTGTACATATTTAATATATTTAATATATAATATATATACTTATATATTTATTAGAATATTTAGGATAAAAACATAAAAATAATACATTTTTATTTTTATTAATATTTGACCTCAAAAATACCTTTTTTACAATATACTTCCTTTTTATTTATTTTTTGTACATAATTAATAAATATTATATTGTATATAAATAATAAATACTATTTATTTGCAAAATTAGGGTTTTGCCCTAAATCATGAAAAAACCCAAAAATTAATCCTTTTTATTTTTGTTTATTTGATACATAAAAAATACTTTTACATACATACAAAACTCATTTTTTGCATCTTGCATATTTATTGCATTTTTATTCAATTATTGTATATTAAATAATTTGTATTTTCAATTTGGATGTAATAGTTTAGATTTAATTTTTCTTGCTAAATATCCCCCATTTGAACATTTGTACCCCCCATCCCATAATTTGTGTTGTAATAATTTAGGATTTTATTTTTCGCATTTAAAAGCTTTCTAAATATGCCATGATAGACTTAGGGTTTTGTATGCAAAAAATCAAACAACAAATAGCTTGACCTAATTCAAAGATAACAAAGCATGAAAATGGACAACACCAATCACACTTTCACCCCTAGGGTTACTCCACTTGTTGCCTTCAATAATGGGCCATGTTGCATGTTGAGTTTCTTTGGCAAAACAAAACAATATCAAATGATCATAGTCCCTCGATGACGCTTTCGAAAGTTGCCTAAAAAATGATCAAGTCCCTTAAAGGAAAAAGTTGCCAAAGACACTTGGCACCGTTACAATCATGGTCTAAACGATGACCCGCGCCCGTCCCGTTAACATCCTAACACAAGATTGTCCACCAAATACAATGGTGGAACAAAATTGTCAAAAGGGTTAAAACATAGAGAAAACCTTTGAGTAAATTTAGGAGTAGACAAACTCTTAGTTACTTGATCAAACTTGCAAAAACACACTTGCCTACTTTTCAAAACACACACCACAAAACACTTTCAAAACAACTTTCAAAAACATTGAAAACTTTTCAAAAGACAAGTACACCTTTGTATACATTCAAACATGAATCATTACAAAGGTTGCCACCACATTGGCCTCTTTTCAAAACATTTTCAAACCCACACACAAAGCACCATTTCAAACAATTGAAAATCAAAGGCAAGTGATCTAAGCAAGTAACTAAGAGCCCATGGATAACCATGGATAGAAAGGGTGCTAATACCTTCCCTTTCTATAATCTACTCCCCGAACCCAAGAAAACATCTCAAAGGTTTTTGCTGTGCTTTTTAACCTTTCCTTAGGATAAAATAAAAAGTCGGTGGCGACTCTTGCTCAACCGAAACATTTGCGAAAACAAACGCAAAACCCAAGTCAGTTCTCCCACCGTATCACAGAACTGGCGACTCTGCTGGGGAGAATTTTAAAGTGGAGTAACCTTAGGGCTTAGATCACCCTCTTGCATGACTAATTGTTTGCTTTGATTGCTTTATATCTTGGCTCTCTTGTTTGGGCTTGAAATCCTACACCCGGATTTCGGGAAACATTCATAGATAGCAATACATTGTGGAAACTGTGCGGGGTATACCGACACGGTTGAAGCAATAGCTATATTAGTGCGACATATTTGTGAGTACCGGTAACCCTTGAGTTCAATCAAGGAGAGTACGGGGCCGCTGAGTGATGTCACTAAGCACTAATGATCTAGAACCTTACTTGACCATCTTGGCCTTTTATTAGGGGTAGTGAGATGACCGGCTTTGGTGCAGTCCGAAGTTGGTAGATACTCGATACTACACTCATTGAGGGTTGTTTTCTTGGAATATTTTGGTCGCTAGTTAAGTGGCTAAACCAAAACAATGAACATGGAAAACAATCCAGTGATATTGAGCTCCTTAGAACCCGATTACTATTTATGGGACAAGTTTTTAAGCCAACTACACTCAAGAGGGTACTTACCTATGAAACCTCATGCAAGCCTGAAACTAGGGTTTTGTGTGAATTGCTTGTACATATGTTTTGTGCATACATCATGAACATCATAAAGCATCATATGCATACACTAACCATTTCAAGGGTTTTGATCTTCATCTTTGTTCTTGTTTTGTAGGTCATGGAATCTCTTCGCAGGAAAACTATCCAGGTCAACCTTGTGAGAATCCCTCCTCAACTCAAGGAGCTCACATCAAGAATTCCGGAAAGCTCTCCCTTCAGTGAAAGACATGGTAGACTGCTCAGCTTAGTCAACACCAGCATTGAAGAGGACATGGTAAAGGTGTTGTTCCAGTTCTTTGACCCCCTTCACCACTGTTTCACTTTCCCCGACTATCAATTGGTGCCCACTTTGGAGGAATTTTCTCAACTCTTGAGAATTCCTATTCTTAATCAACTACCCTACAACGGTACGGAAAAAGAACCAAAGCCTGAAGATGTTGCTCAAGCACTACACTTGCAACCATCTGACATCAAGGGACATTGGGAAACTAGAAGCGGTGTCAAAGGCTTCTTGGCAAAATTCTTGTTTGAGAAAGCACAAGAGTGTTGGAATTCATTGGATCTACAAGCCTTTGAAGAAATTGTGTCACTCCTCATTTATGGGTTGGTCCTGTTCCCAAATCCTGACCAGCTTATAGATGTCAACGCCGTCAAGATCTTCTTATCCAGAAATCCAATACCAACATTGCTTGGGGACATTATTCACTCATTTTACACACGAACAATGAGAAAGAGGGGTGTTCTCATGTGCTGTACTCCTCTCCTTGCAAGGTGGTTTATTTCGCACCTTCCACAATTTGTCTTGAAGAATGACCAAGGCTTAAGGTGGTCACAACGGTTGATGACCCTCACTCACTCTGATGTACATTGGTGCTCTCGGTCCAGAGAAAATGTCATCATCGTCGATCATTGTGGAGAGTTCCCTAATGTTCCATTACTTGGCATTAGAGGAGGCATTACCTACAACCCTTGTCTGGCTTTGAGACAATTTGGATATGCACGGAGGGATGGCCCTCACGACATGTTGATTCCTGACCTAGTTTTTGAATTCGACAACGACGCGCAAGGAATTTTCCAAAGATTCATCAGAGCTTGGAGGATGCCTAACAAGATAGACAACAAGACACTGGGGCACAAGAACTCCATCCCTCTTGAGCCTTATCTCAAGTGGGTACGAACCCGAGCCCAGAGTCTAATGATCCTTACCCTCATGTTCTCCCTGTGATTAAAGAGCCCGTTAAGGAAGGAGAGGTTCCATACACCATCCTATATCCTGACATGCCTATATCGTGGGAGGAGATGCAGAAGAGTTGGATCCAACTCAAGGAGGAACATAATACTTTTGAAGCCAGCTTCTACGCCAGTGAGAAGAAGGTTTTGGAGCTTACCCATCGACTCCATGAGGAAGATACCCTCAACACCTACATCGCACCAAAGAGGATGCGCAATGTCTTTTTACCTTGAGAAGTTTTTTGTAATATTTGGCCCATGGGGCATTTATGTACTGACAAATTTCTTCTTATTAATATGACGTGCGTTCTTTTTGTTTGCAACAATTTTGAATTTTCTAAACCCTTGAATGCATTGCATAAACAAACATATCATTCATCATGCGCATAAGCAGGTCTCCACACCAGGTTTCCTTATCTTTCTGCTGTTTATTTCAGTAAGATGGATCTCGAACAGACGGTCAAGGATTTGCAGTCTCAGAACTCACAGTTTCAACCTCTCCTGATGACCTTGGCGAAGGGTCAGGAGGATCTAAAAGCCCTGCTTGGGAACAAAGAGCAAGTGAAAAAGAAGAAGAAAAGAATCGGGGTGGCTACCCTAGGAAGAAGGTTTGAGGGTGAAGCCAGAAGAGTTCTTGAATTTCCCCCTACTTATGAAGAGGGAAACAGTAAAGGAAAAGGGGCTGCGGTACCTTCCGAATCAGAAGTTAAAGAAGAGGAGGCTGAAGAAGACGAAGACTACTCTGAGCAACAATACCCACCCGCCAACAATAAGTACAAAGGCTTGGAAGACAGGTTGGCAGCTATGGAGCTGCAGAGAGTTCCCGACTTAGATTTCAAAGATTTGGGATTAGTTGCTGGGATTGTGATCCCCCCGAAGTTTAAAGTGCCAATTTTTGCAAGGTATGACGGGCTGTCCTTCCCGAAGATGCATCTCAGATCATATGTAAGGAAGATCTAACCTTACACTGCAGACAAGAACCTATGGATCCATTTCTTTCAGGATAGCCTTTCAGGGGCTCAACTCGAATGGTTCTATCAGCTGGATGGAGCCAGTATCCGAAACTGGGAAGACTTGGCTACTGCACTTTATAAGCAGTATCAGTACAATTCTGACCTCGCTCCCACGCGTACCCAACTTCAGAGTATGTCACTGGGGACGGGCGAAGGATTCAAGGAGTATGCGCAAAAGTGGAGAGACCTGGCTGGCAGGGTGCAGCCACCGCTGACTGACCGTGAACTTGTTGATATGTTCTTAGGGACCCTGTCTGGTCCGTTCTTCAACCATTTGATTGGTAATTCTTCTGCTGGGTTTATAGATTTGATCTTGACTGGTGAGAGAATAGAAGTTGGTATCAAGTCGGGGAAGATACAGAAAGGTGCCTCCTCGAGTACTGAAAAGAAGCCCTTCAAGAAGGAAGCCAGTGCTGTTTATGGTCCCAGAAGACAAATTAAGCCGGAACGTCGCCAAGCTGTCAATGCATTGGTAATCTCAAAGCCTGTTGCTGCTCCTCAGCAGTTTAACCAACCAAGGGGTGAGAGACCCAAAAGGTAGTACACTCGGCTCAGTATGACCCTGTCTCAGATATTGCCAGAACTACTGTCAACCAATCTGGTAACTGTCAAAGAAGCTCCGAAGGTAGTGAACACAGCTTCTCCAAAGTACAACCCCAATGCCCGTTGCGCTTATCACTCTGATAGCCCGGGGCATACTACGGATGATTGCTGGGCTCTGAGGAATAAGGTTCAAGACCTTATTGATGCTAAAGAAATATAGTTTGAGGCGCCCGAAAGGCCCAATGTTGTGACTGCTCCCATGCCCCAGCATGGAGTGAATGCTGTGGAAGAAGACCGGTATGTAGCCTCCGTGGAAGAGATTGTTACTCCGTTGTTGACTGTCAAGAGGAACCTGTTGCTAGCCGGTTTATTTCCGGGATGTAGTAAAGGTTGCCGTCTATGTGCTATTTCACCTGTTGGTTGTCCTTTGCTGAAATCAGGTATCCAAAGCCTGATGGATAGCAAAGAAATCTTGTTCGAGAAGATTGCTGTTCCTGCTATCCCTGCTGAAGAAGTTTCTATTGTTACTATTTTCAACAACCCTCCTAAGGCTCCTTCAAAGAAGCCTGTCAAAATCATGTCCACTCAGAAGATTGCTCCTATCATCATCACTGTCCCGGGGCCTCTCCCTTATACATCTGAAAAAGCTGTCCCGTGGCACTATGGGGCAGATGTTTATAAGCTCGGAGTAAAGCAAGAGTTTGATACAAGTACCAGCGTCAGTAACATCACCGGGCCTGCCAAAGTTACTCGCAGTGGTAGGCTGTTCTCGCCAGATATTGCGCCACCAGCTATTCAGAAACCTCTTATCATCACACCTGCAAGTGTGCCTGCTTCCCTTCCTAATCAAGTTCCTGTTTCTACCCCTGCTGCCGAGTCATCTGACGCTCGGGGCAAAGGGATTGCTACTGATATGCCTGCCCGGACGGAGGCACCGAAGACAACCACTGTTGAAGCTTCCCAGCAAGAGATGGAAGAAATTCTCAAGATCATTAAGAAGAGTGATTTCAATGTGGTTGAGCAGTTGGGGCACACCCCATCAAAAATTTCTATGCTATCACTGCTGTTGTGTTCAGAGGCCCACGCCAAGGCTCTGATCCCCTTCCTGAAGACGGCCCATGTGCCACAAGAAACGTCTGCTGATCAATTCACCGATTGTGTGGCCAACTTGACTGCCGATAATGGGTTGGCTTCTCTGACGCTGATCTGACTGCCAAAGGAAAGAACCATAACGACGCCCTGCATGTCTCCATTGAATGCAGGGGCATTACTCTTGCCCATGTGTTGGTAGATACCGGTTCTTCATTGAATGTATTGCCCAAGAAGGCCCTAGACAAGTTGGATTGTGAGGGTTTGGAGCTCAAGCCTAGTAACATTGTTGTCCGAGCCTTTGACGGTTCGAAAAGGATGGTACAAGGGGAAGTTGACATTCCAATCAGGGTTGGTTCTCAAGTCTTTGATTATACTTTCTATGTGATGGACATCCGACCATCCTATTCTTGTCTGCTGGGTCGTCCATGGATCCACAAGGATGGAGCTGTGACCTCCACACTACATCAGAAGCTTAAGTACCCGGTCAGAGGAAAGATTGTTACAGTTCAGGGGGAAGAAGAGTATATGGTCAGCCACCTCAACTCGTTCCGGTACATAGAAATGGATGGGGAATTCATTGAGACTCCATTCCAGAACTTTGAAGAGGTGCCTCAGACACTGGCATCAGCTGAAACTGTGATTGAAGACCCTCCTTTGAAGATGACTTCCTTAAAGGATGCCCGGGCTGTGATCGAGAAGGGTGAGTGTGCAAACTGGGGCCGACTTCCTGACTTCACTCCAAAGACTAACAAGTTTGGTTTGGGCTTCACTGCAGAGGCTCAGAGGGCTGTTCGTAAGGCAAGGATTAGAAGACCTCCTGTGTTCATCACCAACTCGGGAGTAAATGCTATTGAAGACGACGTGGAGGAATCTGAATTCGACAGCTGGATCTACCCAACAACCGACAGTGGACCAAGAAACTGGACTGCGAAAGACTTCACACCTATTACTTTTGTCACTCAGTAATGAACTCTTTTGTTTTGAATTTGTAACAGACAATATCTTGAAACTTTTATGGCTCGGTGTCTTACCCGGGGCACCGTGGCTTCATTTGTGAGGGCTTTTGTGTGTCATTTTCATATATCATCAATAAAAACATTGGACGTTTGTTGCATTTCAAAATCTTACGCTCCTTTTCTTTCTTTATTATATATTGCAAAACAACTATATTTACACACACTCACCTATACAGGTTCCAATCCACTCTGGATCTCACTGGTAACGACTCTGCTACTGCCAGTTATGACTTCGAAAATCCGATCAACTTAGCCGAAGACGAAGGTGAAGATGATTGCGAAGTGCCTGGTGAACTTGCAAGACTGTTACTCCAGGAAGAGAGGGCCATTCAGCCACATGAAGAGCCAGTGGAAACGGTAAATCTGGGTACTGAGACAGACAGAAAGGAAGTCAAGATTGGTGCCAATCTAGAGCTCAGTGTGAAACAACGGTTGATTTAGATGCTGCATGACTATGTGGAAATCTTTGCCTGGTCTTATGAAGACATGCCTGGGTTGGACACCGACATTGTGGTTCATCACCTGCCTACCAAGGAAGATTGCCCTCCGATAAAATAGAAGGTCCGCCGTATGCGTCCAGAAATGTCCGAGAAAATCAAAGCTGAGGTTATGAAACAATTTGATGCCGGGTTTCTAGCAGTGACTTCTTACCCTCAGTGGGTTTCCTACGTGGTTCCAGTGCCGAAGAAAGATGGTAAGGTCCGAATGTGTGTTGATTACAGGGATTTGAACAGGGCGAGCCCCAAGGATGATTTCCCTCTGCCTCACATCGACGTTCTGGTTGACAACACTGCTCAGCATAAAGTATTCTCCTTCATGGACGGCTTCTCCGGTTATAATCAGATCAAGATGGCTCCTGAAGACATGGAGAAGACCACTTTTGTTACTCAGTGGGGAACCTTTTGCTACTAGGTCATGCCTTTTGGGTTGAAAAATGCTGGGGCAACCTACCAACGTGCCATGGTTGCTTTATTTCATGACATGATCCATCATGAGATAGAAGTATACGTCGTATGATTGCAAGGTCCCAAACTGAGGAGGAACACCTTGATCATCTATGGAAGCTGTTCGACCGTCTGAAGTTGTACAAGCTGAGGTTGAACCCAAACAAGTGCACCTTCGGGGTGAGATCTGGAAAATTGCTAGGCTTCGTTGTAAGCGACAAAGGTATTCAAGTGGACCCTGCCAAAGTGAAAGCCATACAAGAGATGCCAACTCCCAAGACAGAAAAGGAAGTCAGAGGCTTTCTAGGACGGTTGAACTACATTGCCCGATTCATCTCACATCTAACTGCTACCTGTGAACCGATCTTCAAGCTGCTGAATAAAGATCAAGTAGTACGGTGGAATGATGAATGTCAGGCTGCTTTCGAAAAGATCAAAGAGTATCTCCAAGAACCACCCATTCTTATGCCGCCGGTTGAAGGGAGACCTCTAATCTTATACTTGACTGTACTTGACAACTCAATGGGGTGTGTGCTGGGGCAGCATGACGAGTCGGGCCGAAAAGAACACGCCATTTATTACCTTAGCAAAAAGTTTACCAACTGTGAGACTCGATACTCACTGCTCGAGAAAACTTGCTGCGCTTTGGTATGGGCTGCTCGCCGGCTGAGACAGTATATGTTGACTCACACTACTCTGTTGATTTCAAAAATGGATCCAATCAAGTACATATTTGAAAAGCCTGCCCTGTCCGGAAGAATAGCAAGGTGGCATATGATCTTGACAGAATATGACATCCAGTACACGACTCAGAAAGCAATCAAGGGAAGTGTATTGGCAGACCATTTGGCACACCAGGCAGTGGACGATTACCATTCATTGAACTTTGAATTTCCAGACGAGGATATCATGGTAGTGACTGATTGTGAAGTACCTGGACCGGATGAAGGACCCGAGGAAGGATCCCGATGGTCTATGCACTTTGATGGAGCCTCAAACGCTTTGGGTAATGGTATCGGCGCTGTGATCATATCCCCTAAAGGCACTCATACTCCACTCACCGCCCGACTATGTTTCAATTGCACCAACAACATGGCAGAGTATGAGGCATGCATCATGGGTCTTCAAGCTGCAATTGACTTAAGGATCAAGTTTCTGAGTGTCTTCGGAGATTCCGCTCTCGTGATCAATCAGGTCAAAGGCGAGTGGGATACGAAACACCCAAATCTTATTCCCTACAAAGAGTATGTGTTGACGTTGATTCCCCATTTCGAAAGATAACTTTTGAACACTTCCCAAGAGAGGAGAATCAGTTGGCGGATGCGTTGGCTACGATGTCTTCTATGTTCAAAGTCAAATGGGACAACGAGGCTCCCCGAATCATTATTTGGAAGTTGGATGAACCTGCACATTGCTGCGATCTCGAGACCGAAGAGGTAACAGAAAAGCCCTGGTATCATGAAGTGAAGAGGTACCTTGAAGCTCAAGAATACCCCGAGGGTGCATCTGTTAATGACAAGAAGTTCCTGAGAAGGTTTGCGGCAAAGTTCTTCCTCAACAACGTCATTCTCTACAAGCGAAATCATGATTCAACCTTACTGCGTTGTGTGGATAAGACTGAAGCAGAAAAGATCATGGCAGAGCTACATGAAGGTACCTTCGGAACACATTCCAGTGGACATACCATGGCAAGGAAAATCCTTCGGGCAGGATATTTCTGGTCCACAATGGAAGCCGATTGTTATCAGCATTCTCGAACTTGTCATAAATGCCAGATCTATGCTGATAAGGTGCACATTCCTCCGGTTCCTCTGAACGTCTTGACAGCACCTTGGCCTTTTGCAATGTGGGGCATTGATATGATCGGCGAGATCCGACCTACGGCATCCAATGGGCATCGCTTCATCTTATTAGCAATTGATTACTTCAAAAAATGGGTCGAAGCAGCTTCCTACGCCACTGTAACCAAGAGCGTCGTGGCACGGTTCATTCGGCACAACCTGATCTGCCGCTACGGTGTACCTGAGAGGATCATTACGGATAATGGTACCAATTTTAATAACAAGATGATCACTGAGCTCTGCGAGCAATTCATGATACAACACCACAACTCTTCTCCCTACCGGCCGAAGATGAATGGAGTTGTAGAAGCAGCGAATAAGAACATCAAGAAGATTGTGCAGAAGATGACAGTGACCTACAAAGATTGGCACGAAATGTTACCATTTGCTCTTCATGGGTACCGTACCTCAGCGCGGACGTCAACAAGGGCAACTCCCTTTTCCTTGGTCTATGGCATGGAGGCAGTCTTGCCTATTGAAGTCCAGATACCCTCTCTCCGGATAATGAAGGATGCAGGCTTGAGCGAAGATGACTGGATCCAGACTCGGCTTGATCAATTAAACCTAATTGACGAAAAGAGACTCACTGCTATTTGTAATGGTCAAACGTACCAAAAACGGATGATCAGGGCATTTAACAAGAAGGTCAGACGACAAGAGTATCAAGTGGGGGACCTGGTAATCAAGCGCATCATTCTTCCTCAAAGTGATCCCAGGGGAAAATGGACCCCTACGTACGAAGGGCCATTTGTGGTCAAGAATATCTTCTCAGGAGAAGCTGTGATTCTAACCACCATGGATGGTGACGACCTTCCTCACCCCGCCAATGCAGACATAGTAAAAAGATACTACACATGAATTAAAAGACCCGCTAGGTTGACACACCTAGGCAAAAATAAGGGCTTCCCGACGAACCAAAGGGTTCGGGTGAAAATAAGGGACGAAATGAAAAAAATCTGTACACTCGGCAAGTCGAAAACCTGAAAAGGCGGCTTGGGCAAAAATGGGTATCCCGGTGGACTGAAAACTCGAAAGGGCGGTCCAGGCAAAAGTTAGGGATAAAGCGTAATACTATGTCTCATTGGATCACCTTGCATCCAGAATTCGGCATCAATTATCGGGCTCAGACGTCGCCAATCAATCAGCTTCATCTTCAACTAAACAACAAAGTGATGAGACGCTCGAAGACATAAAGGCGATAGCAAAGTCGGGACCCAGTGGGATTATTTTTCACATAGCTGTTTTGTTTCCTTTTCAAAATTGTATAAACTCAATATTGCTCGGCGGCGTTCTCTTACTAGGACGTCAGCCTCCTGTACATAAAACGCCTATTTACAGGAAAACTTCAAGATCAATACAAGTTTCATTTTCCAGAGAAATACTCATCGTTTTTCCTTTATCTGTTTTTGTTTTGCAAAGAACGTCCAATGTTCATTTTTGATATATGCATTTGACATTAATTGCTAATCATGAATATTTGCATGCGAAACAAAGGACTAATTACCGATGACATCAGAAACAGGGGCAATTTAGAATTGTCTAAAGCGATCTAGTTGCTCTGTCCACCAAGGTACCAAGGCAGGTTCGATCGAAGAACATAACCGAGTTACCTCAACTCCCCACAGAGTAAGACCAGATTCAACATTACTCTCCCCAGGCAGAATTGGTCTCCCATCAGCCCTAGGAAAAGGCATAATGTTCCCCTAGCAAGTCAGCGGTACTCTCCTCAAGAAGAGTTAGTCTACTGTCAGCCTTAAGGAAGTTGGGTATCCCCATAAGATCTCAACATTCCCCAGCAGAATATAGACATTCCTCAGCAAGCATCCCCGACAGTCTTAATATAAGATTGTTCCCCGGCGGAATACAAACACCCCAGTGGAGCCATTCCCCCAATACAGTCTGAAAAGTTTCCCCAGGAAAGTTGAATCATCCTCACCAGTAGATTCTGAAGCTTATCCCCAGTAGATTCTGGAAGCTTATCCCTAGTAGATTCTGGAAGCTTATCCCCTGCAGAGTACGAACGTCTCTCCCCGACTTTATTCAAAGGTTATTTCCCACTAGAGCTTATAACTGGGTTATCCTCAGCTAATTACCACGGAAAGTTCGTCCTCGGCGAAGTTCTTCCTATCCCCAGCGGAGTTCATCAAATTCCCCAACATAACTTATCAGTGGAACCCCCAATGGAGCTCTCATCAAAACCTCAGCGAAGTATCTCTTCCCATAGAGTAATTCCTCGCAGAGTAATCTCTCCAACAAGTTTATTCCCCAACGGAGTCATCCTCTCCTACCGGTTTACTCTTGCAGCCATCATCCCCAGCGGAAGCGAAGAACTCTACTCTTCAAAACATCAGCCCAGGATTCAACAAGTTCCCGGCACTCGTCAAGGATCTATTTTCCTAGGCGAAAATACATTCATAGACATTTCACATTTCATACATCCTGCTTATTTATATGATAAAGTGCATACAACACTATCTCATTTTGAGCATCATGACATCATGCAGTTCATACATCATGACATTGCATACAACTGATGTTTTGCCTTTTCAGGAAAAGGTCAATCCAAAGATGATTACTATCAACTGTCACAATTCCAGATTCGATTCCTGTATCTAGCCAGGGCATATCTGTGAGTGATTGACTGTAGATTCGACACCTGTATCCAGCCAGGGCATATCTGCATGAAGAGTTTGAAGATCAGCCCCTGTAACAGGCTAGTAAATTATCTTTCATTCTCAGGTCAGAGGTTTACACCTGTATCTAGCCAGGAAAGCTATCTCTACCAGCCTTCTGCAATTCCAGATTCGATACCTGTATCCAGCCAGGGCATATCTGTAGACGACCAATTCCAGATTCGATACATGTATCCAGCCAGGGCATATCTGTAGACGACCAATTCCAGATTCGATACCTGTATCCAGCCAGGGCATATCTGTAGACGACAAATTCCAGATTCGATTCCTGTATCTAGCTAGGGCACATCTGTGAGTGATTTGATTGTAGACTCGATACCTGTATCCAGCCAGGGCATATCTGCATGAAGAGTTTAGAGATTCGATACCTGTATCCATCCAGGGCATATCTGTAGACGACAAATTCCAGATTTGATTCATGTATCTAGCCAGGGCACATCTGTGAGTGATTTGATTGTAGACTCGATACCTGTATCCAGCCAGGGCATATCTGCATGAAGAGTTTAGATATTCGATACCTGTGTCCAGCTAGGGAATATCTGTAGACGACTAATTCCAGATTCGATTCCTGTATCTAGCCAGGGCATATCTGTGAGCGATTGATTGTAGATTCGATACCTGTATCCAGCCAGGGCACGTCTGTAAGCAAGCTTTTGAAGTTCCGGATTTGATTCCTGTATCTAGCCAGGGCACATCTGTGAGCAACTAATTGTAGATTCAATACCTGTACCTAGCCAGGGCATATCTGCATGAAGAGACTGAAGAGCAACACCTGTAACAGGCCAGGAAACCATCTTCCTTTCTCAAAGTACGCAAGTTCTCGCTAAGGAATCTCTTACGCGATCAACACTTCCAAATGGCATCTATAAGCCCATTCCCGACAAGGTTCTGTCACGTCTCCAGATGGCATCTATAAGCCCATCCCCCTATCCATCATCTCTCCAAATGGCATCTATAAGCCCATTCCCGCCATCACATTGCTGATACTCTACCATGCGAGTGCAAATTTCAGGGCACTCTAGTGTCCAATCTCCTTTTACCTTCGGATCACGAAAGGCACGCAAGCCAATCTACATCCTCAGGTCTAAGAAGATTGAACAGTGGCAACTGTTTTACCCCAAAATTTGCCCTCCCATTTCCTCAACATTTTCTCACCACAAGACCCTTGGAGCTCAAGATCCAGTTAGGGTTTGCTCTGCTCAAGACTCCTCCTTGCACTGTTGACCCAAATTAGGGTTTGAGTTTGCACAAAGATGTTTTGACCTAAAAGGACCAAGATAACTTTCATGCTTCATGTTGGACTCACAAGTTTATCCATACCAAGTTTCAAGCCTTGATTCCAATCTTTGCCCAGTCAATTGGACAATTGACCTAGAAATCAGCTGTATTGGGGAAAAAGTCAAATGTGGTCAATTGACAGTCAAACCTCATGATTTTTTGACCCTCATCAACATTATGAACTCATATGAACCATTTGGTCAAGTTTGGATCACAATTCCACAAGAAATTTGATCAAATCACCAAAAGGGCAAAATGGTCATTTTTAGGGTTTTGACTACACAAAGGCAATTTTTGACTGTTTGACCTAGACAATGGCAAACCAAGCTCACATATGGACTCAAGGACTCAATGACATGGTCTTGACACATTCAACAAGTTCAAAAGATCCCAAATTCACAAGATTGACAGATGAATTTTCCAGTCAACTGAGCCAAATTTGACTGTATACTGAAAAGTCAAACTTTGACTTTTTGGTCAAAATCAAGTGCCAAGATTCATTTTTCATCAAGACATGTCAAATTATGAAACTTTTTCATCAAGAAATCAAAAATCACAAATTAGGGTTTGAAATGAAGAAATTTCATAACTTAGAAATTTTCTAAGTTATGAAAATTCCTAATTTTTTCCTAACTTTGTCCCATTTTTTCATCAAGATGCATTTGGATTCAAACAAAACTCAAAACATGAAAGTTGTATTCCATTGCAAAATATACAACTTTGATTCACAAAGTTTCCTCAAAAGAAGCTTGTAGCTCAAGTTACAATTTTTGGAACAAGGGTGCAAAACATTCTTAACTTAGAAATATTTTGACCTATTTTAGGCAGGATTTTTGCCCAACTTCATGGCCACTTTTCACATGCTTCCACTTGGAATATCAACTTGCATTACAAAGATGGATTGAAGTACACATTCCAAGCTTTCCAAATTGTCCAAGAACTTCTCAAACACCCTTGTGGTTAGGGAGAATCGAATTTGTCAATATGGGCAAAAGTCACTTTGATTCATGGCCAAATGCATGTTCATAACTTAGGCATTTTTGAAATCAGTTTGCACAAGCTAGTTACAGGCCTCTAATCTCATTTACACTCAATAATTAAATGCCAATCTATTGTGTTCTAGCATTATTTTGCTCATTTGGTCATTACATGAAGAATTAAGCCATATTTGGAAAAAGCAAGTTATCCATTCTTGTAAAGCACAACTTCATGTCAAACACAAATCAAAGAAGTACAATGCAAATCTCTGAGGCACAAGTTATTGAACTAATCCCACTGATCAAGGAGAGATTATGCAGCATGCTTGAGGGGCCTGTGGTAGCCTATAACCCAACTTGGCATTTTTGACTTAAGAGAGAAGAAACTTGGCATTTTGAACAACAAATCACATTCATGTAACAACAAGCCTAAGCAAAACTTCTTGAGCATATTCCAAACATCAAACCTGACCTAAAACATGAGCCAACCATCTTCAATACCTCCCCAAACACAGAAACACCATCCTCTTGCAAAAACAGGGCACCTGCTGCAGATTGAGGTCCACAACTCAATCCACTCGTGCACTTTGGCTAATAACCTTGCAAACACATTCCATACCATCCCTTGAAACTGTTCCAAGCCCTAAACACCAGCTGTAACACTCCTAACCCTATCTGCCATTTTCATTTTTCAGTTGTGCAGGTTAACTTCCATAGCTCGTTTCAGTTAGTTCCAAAGCAAGCTAGAGGTTGGAGAAGCATCCCTGGACCTCAAGCAAGTTATACAAGTCCTCACATTGCATTGAAAGTACCTCCATTGTCATACACGATTCAAGCTGAACAGGTAAGTTTTTGAACTTCTATCTCTCTATCCAAGCATATTTAGGCTTAAGTTTGTGAAGAAAGCATGTTCTAATCATAGCCCTGAAGACATCCATATAGTTACTTTTCATTTATATTGTGTGTGCTAAGAGTATTTTGAACCTGAACATTAGGAAAAAGTTAGGTCAGGAATTGGGGGAGAAGAAATTCTCTCTCATTTCTGAGAGTTAGATCAACTTCTTTATATGTTTAGAATCGTGACATGATGCTCTATAACTTTGATGTTGTAAGTTTTTATTGAAAATTAAGGAATCAGAAGTTAGCAGGGAAGGAAGAAAACACGCGTTTTTCTGTGTTCAAACAGTCTGGAGGTTGAAGACAACCCTTTTGGGCTGGGCTTGGTTGCTTTTCTGTTTACACCCTCATTTTCCACATGCACCCCTTTGGCACATTGTGTTTTATTTTTATTATTTTTGACTTTTGATTTTTGTTTCTGACTTGTTTATTTTTTGTCAAAACATAAAAAATATTAAAAATATTTTTCAACCATTTTTGCATTTTATTTGTTTTATTTGAGTTTATACATATAAATAACATATATATCCTTTTATTTAAAATACTAAAATAATACAAATACATTTTTATTTTTTCTGATTTTATTTTATTTGATCTTTTGAAAACATTTCCTAAAAAATATACTTTTTTTGTAAATAATAAATATTCTTATTTTTTGTACATATTTAATATATTTAATATATAATATATATACTTATATATTTATTTGAATATTTAGGATAAAAACATAAAAATAATACATTTTTATTTTTATTAATATTTGACCTCAAAAATACCTTTTTTACAATATACTTCCTTTTTATTTATTTTTTGTACATAATTAATAAATATTATATTGTATATAAATAATAAATACTATTTATTTGCAAAATTAGGGTTTTGCCCTAAATCATGAAAAAACCCAAAAATTAATCCTTTTTATTTTTGTTTATTTGATACATAAAAAATACTTTTACATACATACAAAAATCATTTTTTGCATCTTGCATATTTATTGCATTTTTATTCAATTATTGTATATTAAATAATTTGTATTTTCAATTTGGATGTAATAGTTTAGATTTAATTTTTCTTGCTAAATATCCCTCATTTGAACATTTGTACCCCCATCCCATAATTTGTGTTGTAATAATTTAGGATTTTATTTTTCGCATTTAAAAGCTTTCTAAATATGCCATGATAGACTTAGGGTTTTGTATGCAAAAAATCAAACAACAAATAGCTTGACCTAATTCAAAGATAACAAAGCATGAAAATGGACAACACCAATCACACTTGCACCCCTAGGGTTACTCCACTTGTTGCCTTCAATAATGGGCCATGTTGCATGTTGAGTTTCTTTGGCAAAACAAAACAATATCAAATGATCATAGTCCCTCGATGACGCTTTCGAAAGTTGCCTAAAAAATGATCAAGTCCCTTAAAGGAAAAAGTTGCCAAAGACACTTGGCACCATTGCAATCATGGTCTAAACGATGACCCGCGCCCGTCCCGTTAACATCCTAACACAAGATTGTCCACCAAATACAATGGTGGAACAAAATTGTCAAAAGGGTTAAAACATAGAGAAAACCTTTGAGTAAATTTAGGAGTAGACAAACTCTTAGTTACTTGATCAAACTTGCAAAAACACACTTGCCTACTTTTCAAAACACACACCACAAAACACTTTCAAAACAACTTTCAAAAACATTGAAAACTTTTCAAAAGACAAGTACACCTTTGTATACATTCAAACATGAATCATTACAAAGGTTGCCACCACATTGGCCTCTTTTCAAAACATTTTCAAACCCACACACAAAGCACCATTTCAAACAATTGAAAATCAAAGGCAAGTGATCTAAGCAAGTAACTAAGAGCCCATGGATAACCATGGATAAAAAGGGTGCTAATACCTTCCCTTTCTATAATCTACTCCCCGAACCCAAGAAAACATCTCAAAGGTTTTTGCTGTACTTTTTAACCTTTCCTTAGGATAAAATAAAAAGTCGGTGGCGACTCTTGCTCAACCGAAACATTTGCGAAAACAAACGCAAAACCCAAGTCAGTTCTCCCACCGTATCACAAACTTTAATCGGCATCTTTGACTAGAGAACTTTGTATCGGTGGATGTCTTTCCACGAGAATCAAGCTCACCATGTCAAGTGGGTCATAGCCCTCGATTCAAGTTGTTGTACTTGATCTTTGATGGCGTTTGTTTAGAGGAAAGTGAAACTTCTTTCCCTTTGGTAGCCGTCTGGTTCAACGTGACCCTGCATCAAAAGACCCTCGAGATCCTTGAAATGGTTATTGAAAATGCTATGGTATGATGTTATGATGTTATGTACATGTATGCAAAAGTAAGCAAGTGTATATACATGTCATCATATTCACACAAAGCAAACAAGTCCTTAGGTTTAGGCTTGCATGGGGTTTGTAGGTAAGTACCCTCTTGAAGTTAGTTGGCTCAACCTGTCCTAAAATAGAAACCGGGTTCTAAGGAGCTCAATATCACTGGATTATTTTCTGTGTTCATGGTTTCAGTTTAGCCACTTTACTGGCGACCAAAATATTCCAAGAAAACAATCCTCAATGAGTGTAGTATCGAGTATCTACCAACTTCAGACTGCACCAAAGCCGGTCATCTCACTACCCCTAATAAGGCCAAGATGGTCAAGTAAGGTTCTAAGAGTTCATTAGTGCTTCATTACATCACTCAGCGGCCTCGTATTCTCTTTGATTAACTCAAAGGCTACCGGTACCCACAAATATGTCACACTAACGTAGCTACTATTTCAACCATGTCGATATACCTCGCACAGTTCCCTCTCAGTTTATTGCTACTTACCTAAAAGGTGTCCCCAAATCCGGATGTAGGATTTAAAACAAACCTAAACAAGGAACCTAAGAAGTAAAGCAATCAAAGCAATCAAGGTAAGCATGTAAAGGTGATCTAAAACCCTAAGGTAACCCCACTTTTAAAAACAATCCCCAACAGAGTCGCTAGTTCTGTGATACGGTGGGAGAACTGACTTGGTATTTTGCGTTTGTATTCGCACTTGTTCGGTTTAGCAAGAGTCGCCACTGACTTTTTATTTTTTCCAAAGGGAAGGTCAAAAAGCACAGGAAAGACCTTTGAGATGTTTTCTTGGGTTCGGGGGGTAGATTATGAAAAGGGAAGGTGCTAGCACCCTTTTCATCCATGGTTATCCATGGGCTCTTAGTTACTTGTTTTAGATCACTTGCCTTTGCTTTCCAATTGTTTGAAATGGTGCTTTGTGTGTGTGGTTTCGAAAATGTTTTGAAAAAGATGCCTTGTCTAGGCAACCTTTGTAATGATTCTTGTTTGAATATATACAAAGGTGTATGTCTTTTTGGAAAGATAATTCAATGTTTTGAAAGTTGTTTTTGAAACTGTTTTGAAGTTGTGTTGTGAAGTGTGTTTGAAAAATGGCAAGAATGTTTTGCAAGATTTTTGACCAAGTAACTAAGAGCTGTCTACCCTATTTTACTCAAAGATCTTTCTTATTTTTTTAATCCTTTTTAACAGTGTTGTTTCACCATTGTATTTGGTGAATAACCTTGCGTTAGGATGTTAAACGGGACAGGCGTGAGTCATCGTATACAATCATTGAAAGCAACTTGTGAGACGCTCTAGCAATTTTGTAAGGGACGAGATCGTTTTATCGAAGGCAACATCGAGGGTCATCGAGGGACTACGATCTTTGTTTATTGAAGGGGCATTTGCTAGAGTATCTCATACTCGAGGGTCATGATTGCATTTTCTGAGGCAACAAGCGAGGTTACCCTAGAGGTGCAAGTGTGAATTGTGTATTGATTTTCATGCATTTATCTTGTATTAGGTCATCTAGCGATTGATTTTGAATCTTCGCATACAAACCCTAATTACTATACAGTATATTGAAAACGATAAATTGCGGGAATTTAAAGTCTAAGTTATTACAAAACAGTATCCGGGGATGGGGGTACAAATGTTTACAAATGGGGATGAGTCTTATCAGAATAATGTCCCAAATACATATTACAACCAAATTGAACTGTCGCATTTTCAATGTAAAATTATAACAAAGTATAAGGTAACGAAAATCAAAGAAATATGAGATGCGTATATTTATTTACAAATGATCAAATAAGAATTTTAACTTAAAAAGATTAAGTATTTATTATTATTTTTTGTATTTTTGTTAATTATATAAACAAAGAGTTTTAAAGAAAAGAAAAATTATTTAAGTTAAAAATTCTATTATTTACACATTTTTTATTAACCAATAACTAATTCTAAGGAAAACCAAAGATTATTTAAATTAAACTGGCTGTTCTTTTTTGGTGTTTTATTATAAACAAAATTAATAAATATTTTAACTAAAAAATAAAGCCAAAATTAGTATTTGTATTCACTTAAAAAAGAAAGAAAGTAAAAAAAACAAATGTCTTGAAAGAAAGGTGTGGGATTTGGATTATGGCCCAAACAAGAATTAGATTGGAAGGGAGGGTGCACTGACTAGAAAAACTTGGGCTTAAGGGTTTTGTTTGGGCGAAGGCCCATGTGGAAAGTTGAACAAATTTTAGGGTTGTTTCATTTGGTTAGGAATTAGGGTTTTCAGTTTTGTACAGCGGCACCGCTCCTCTCGTCTTCTTCGTTCTCTTCGTCTCTCTCTTAAATGAAACTTTGGATTCGTTCTCCCACCTCCAAGCTACCAGAGTGTTGCCTCCATCCTCTTCTCTCCACGACGGCGCAAAGCGATGACTCGAAAGGGTACTGTTTCTTCTTGTTCTAAACGGGTTTTTTTTACAGTTTAGGTTTGTGCTTCTTGTATGTTTTATTGATTTGTAATGTTTAATCTTTGATATTTAATGCGTGAGATGTAGGAAAATTGAGGGAAAGGAAACTATTACCTTGGCGTTTTGTTCTCTGGAAAGGGGATGAAAGGAGAGGGCTTGGAACGGCGGCGCTCTTGGTGGCCGGAGGAGGAGGACTGTGATGACAGCTTGCTGGTATTTTGTATCTTTACATTCTTTGATGATGAATTCTGTTCTGAAAACTGCTTGCTTTCTTTTCTAAAACTCTTCCTTTCTTTGGTTTTATCAATGATGATTGTGTTCTGAGATTGGCTGTTGTTGTTGCTTTGATTTCTGTTGATGAATGTTTTATGATGATGGTGTTCTGAAAACAATGCTTCTGAATCTCTCTTCTTCTTTGAGTACCCTGTTTATTTGATGATGAACATGTGTATTCTGAAATATTGCTTGTTGTTAGCTTGGATTCGAATTTGCTGATGTTTTGTGATGGTGAACCTGAAAGTCAGTATTGTTGTTTTGCTTGTTCTGCAAGTTCTTCCTTTCTCTTGTTGGAGATGAGGTTGTTAGTTGACTTGTTTAGATTTGTTTGAGTTGCAGGCCGTAAGTTTGCGAGTTTGCAGGCTTACAGGCTAGGCAGTTTGGATAGGTTTGAATGGTTTTGCAGACTGGTAATGCAGGACTGCAAGCTTTGGCTTGCTTGATGTTCATGCAAGTTTGGTTGTTTACAGGTTGGGAAGTTTGTTGTGTGGAGAAGGCAGGCTTGCTTTGGATTATGCACGTTTTGGACCTTTGAACAGGTTTAGCAGTTTATGCAGTTTAAAACAGGTTGGTGTTTTGAAGGCAGGCTTGAAGGCTTGTAACTTTGTCTTTTGTTTGATGGTTTTAGTTTTGCAGGTTGAGTAGGTTTTAGTTTTGGATAAACTTTGCACTTGTTTGGATTTTTGATAGCAGTTTTTGCAGGTGGTTGAGTTTGGAGGCAGTTTTGCTTCTGGTGTTTTGTGTTGTTGGAAACAGGCTTCAGTTGGAGGCTTTTTATGCAGGCTTGTGTGATTTGTTAAGCTTGCAGTTTTGTAAACCTGTAATGCAGGTTTTTGTTGGAAGCAGGCTGTATGTTTTTTAGCTTGCAGTTTTTGCTCTATCTCTCCTCCCCTGGATTGTTTTCAGTCTTGTTCTTTTATATCTTTTGTTCTCTTACTGCCTTTTACAGCCTGCCAAAACTGCAAACCTTTTTCTGGTTCTCTCTTTCTCTCTCCATAAAAGCATTTTAAATTGCTTATTATATCCTTTTTTTGAAAAGCTTGTTGGGCAGAACATGATGATGAAAATTGACAAGCCTTCTTGCTTGTAACTTGGTTTATCTTGCTGCATTGTTGTACTTTCTTTCCATATTTTCTGCATTGTATGCTTTCTTTGACAACTTTCAAAACTTTCTTGGACAACTTTTCTGTTTTGACAGCTTGGTAACTTAGTTTGACATTAGTTTGCATTTATAGTTAGCTTGCCATGCTTGCTCATGCTGACTTAGTTGACTAATGCAGTTTGGGAATTCAGTTTGCTTTGTCTTGCTGCCTTATATCTTTGCATTTTGAATTAATTGTATGCTTGCAAATTATTTTTACTTTCCTCTTTGTGAACCAAGAAGAGAAATCTTCTTGTGATTTGCAAAGAGAACAAGTAAAACATGATGAACCCAATAACAATCTGATTCCGGCCAACAAGCTTTAATGATGACTTTTTATTTATCTGCTTGAAAATGCTTTTTTCAGTTAACTGTACTGATTTCATTTTTCTTCTGTCCTTTGCAGGTAAGTACCAGTTGAATAATGGAGGATGCAGTAAAAGTAGAAGATTTCAAGAGATTTAGGCTTTAGATTTATTTTCTTTTCATTTATTGTAATAAATATTATTGTAAACACTGTAAATTATAAATTTACAATATTCGAATAACATTTGTAACAATATTTGAAATAAATAAATAAAAAGTCTTTGTCAAATAAGAATTTTCTACTGTCAGATATTCCATTCTTTCCTTGTATTGCCTATTTAATTATTTAAAACTCTTAAATTAAAATAACTGGAAATGTATCCCAATGACTTTAATCCAGATGAAATAAATAATCAACAAACTTTGCATGCTCGCAATCTCGCATTAATCACAATATACCCGACATTCCCATTAATCATATGCTTTGTATAGTTAAACAAATAAGCATTCCACACACCTCTCACTCCACTGATCAAACCAATGCCTCAAAGTTTCAAACAAAACCTCAGCTCCTATCCCAGATATTTAGGTTTTGAGAAACAACCAGTAATTTTGAACAAGCGTAAAAATAAAGTAACAGTCCATTGAATTATTGTGGATTTAATTTCTTCTGAGAAATACGAGCGAAAAACCCTAATTCCAGATTTGTTGTCAAAGAAAAGTCTGCTTGATCAATTCCTGAGCCAATTTGAAAAATCAGGGAAAACCCTGAAGTTGTGATTTCTTGTGAAAAAGGGAGGGCAAATTTTGGGGTATAACAGCCCGCATTATGGATCCATGGCCGGCCTAGCAAGCAGGAGTAAGAAGGGTGGATATCCATTACATAAAAGATTGAATTGAAAGTTTGAGACCCAACCTTTATGGGGATATCCACTTCCCTGTGTACCATCCTCTTCTAGCCATCAAATGCCCTTACTACTATGTTGCTTGGCTTTAACGTCAGTCCTTCGCATTCAAGTCTGTCAAGAGCATTTTTTGGTAATACATTAAAGGATGAGCCCGTGTCCACCAAAACATGGGCCAAAGTTGTGCCCTCACATTCCATTGATACATGTAATGCCTCATTGTGCTTTCTTCCCCTCGGTGTTAGATCAGCATCCGAGAAACCTAGGCCATTATCCGCTGTCAAGATGGCCATGCAGTCTTGGAATTGATCTGCAGACGTCTCTTGAGGTACATGAGTGGTTTTTAAGAACTTCACCAAGGCTTTTGCATGTACCTCAGAACATAGTAGTAATGCCAGCATGGAGATCTTAGAGGGTGTTTTCCCCAGCTGTTCAACTACATCGTATTCGCTTTTCTTTATAATTTTTAAGATTTCCTCCATTTCCTTCTTGGAGGTCTCATGGATAGTCAATGACTGAGCCTTCATCCGGACAGGCTCAACCATAACACCTTTTCCTCGAGCCTCGGTTAACTCAGCAGCATGAGTGTTGGTAAGAATGATTACAGGGGTTGTAACGACTTTGTCAATAGGAGCACTTGCAGAGATGATTATGGGTGTAGGAGCAACCTCTGGAGCAGCCACATGGATGATCACGGGTCCAGAAACTGCTTTTGGGGGAGCAATTTCTGGAGAAAATATCCTACCGCTTTGGGTAACTTTGCTAGTTCCGGCAATATTGCTGATGTCAGAATCTTCTTCTTCAGAGTTTATCTCTTCGGTGGTCGGCCAGTCTTGTTTGAGGCCATGGTAGTAAATATCCCCTCCATAATTCCACGACACGGTCTTGTCTGATTTATATAGGACTGGCCCAGGCATTATGATTATTAGAGGAGCTGCTTTCGGAACCGATGTAATTCTAACGGGTCTTTTGGTGGAGACCCTGGAAGAATTGGCGGAAATGGTAATGGTTGAAACATCTTCAACAGGAATAGGTGAAACAGGAGTACCTTCAAACAAAATATCTTTGTTATCTATCAGGCGCTGAATGCCTGCTGTTGTACCCCAAAATTTGCCCTCCTATATTTCTCAAAACATTGCAAGAAAGATCCTCAGGTTGCTCAAAGAAGTCCAAGGGTTGACCAGACAAGCTCTCTCCTAAGGCAGTCTACTTCAAATTAGGGTTTCATGTTGCATCAAAATACTTGAGTCCAAGTGGTCCCAAATGCTCAACATTGTCCTAATATATTCTCAAGATCATCCATGTCAAGTTTCAAACCTTGCAGAGGAAGTTTGCTCAATCAATTGCTCAAAGGTCCAAAAAATCGACTGTGCTAGGGCAAAAGTCAACTGTGACCCACATACAGTCAAACTTCAAGATTTTTGGTCAACATTCTCATTTTGAAGTATATTTCATCATTTTATCAAGGGTTGATCATGATTCATCAAGGATTGCTCATAATTCATCAAGATTCAAAAGTTGCTAAATTAGGGTTTTGTAGGAAAAGTCAACTCAACTTTGACCAAGCATAACTTTCTCATACTTTATGAGAAATGACCCATCCAAAGCTAATTTTGAAGAGGATTCAATTACCTACAATCCATCTTCAGCTCCCAAGATCAAAATATGCACTCACAAGTTATGAATTTGGACATTATAGGTCATTTTGAAAAGTCAACAAAACACCTTTTTTGTCAAAGCTTCATACTTGAGCATGGAATATCAAATTGAGATGAGACTAAATGGGTTGGTTAGAGGACACCTCAGGCTTTCTAAAAAGTCCAATAACACCTCCAAAGGTTCAAAATTGAGGAAGTTATGCATTGTTGAAGTTGACCTTTTTTGCAAAATTGCCAAAAGTCAACTATCCCCAAAACATCAAAATTTTGCCAAATTGGCCCATTCTTTTTCATTTGTTTTGAGTTGGAATTATAGCCCACGTGCTCTAGCCTTGTCCATATGTCCAGATCATATTTTTATTAATTATTTTTATTTTTATTTGAATTAATTTGATTTAAATCAAATTAAATCAAATAAAATCCAAAAACATTGAAACCAAGGATTTGGTGATGATTACAGGTCTTATTACACAGCTAGGACTAATTAAACTCGTATCAAAGCATTTGTGTACAAAGGGATTGGATTTGGACCAATTTTGGAAAGCTTTAAAGAAGAATCAAATCAAATATCAAAGGCATTGATGGAGAGGGATTTGGACACAATTTGCAACCCTAATGCATTGTGTAATACATAAGGAGGCGAGGCATATCAAAAACACGGTTGGAGATCAAGCATAGAGAAAGAACATATTTTGTAAAAAGAAGCAAAAAGTGTGAGATCGAAACAGAGGTTAGAGGCGTCCTCAAGGCTTGGTACTTGTCTCAATCTCTTCCTGGCAACCTCAGGAACCTAAAGCAAGCAAAACCACACGTTTTCAGGCCCTCCCACGCGCTGTAAGTCCGTCACGTTACACCCCTGTTCTTGATTTTGTATTTTGAAATTTAGGCATTGTTAACATGAATTGATGGCATATTCTTAATCTACCAATCATTTGCAAGCTTTTGACATTACCCAATTGCATTTATATGACCTGTAACGAAATCCACCATTGTTAGGGTTTCAGATTTGTTTTTGGGGTTTTTCTTTTCAGGAATAATTGGCCCTAATAATGGGTATGGTTGTGATCAGAAGAAGGAGACGAGTCTAACCATGGTGTTAGAATTCATTTACATGGCCTGTACGAGATTTTGGAATGGACATTACTTGTAGTGACGGACATCGTCCGTAGGTATAGGTTTCAGAGTTTTTAGCCACAGTGCAGAGGAAGGAGATGATGCGTTGTCACCCCCTTACTGGGTTGTTTGAATTTTGCGCGGAAAATCCATTATTGCATTTGTTTTTTATATTATTATTGTTTTGTAATATGTTAACAAATAGAAACAAGCAGCCTAGTGGTGACCACGTCAGCGCATAAGGATTCAGAGGCTGGAGGTCAGGGGTTTGATCCCTGCCTCCAGCAATTTGCCATTTTCTTGTTTGTTTTCAGGTAATTCAATGTATACGCAAGCCTAATGTCCACCATGCGCCTTCAGCATCAAGAGTGCCAGATGGCCAGATGGCCAGATCTGGAGGCCATCATAGAGGGTGGACCACAAGCCAGTCAAACACAAACGCATGGGATCAGGAAAGTCAAATGGATCTTCATCAAATGGGCCAGCAAATTGCTATTCACACCCTTAAAAATCAGGCCCATCTCACTCTTTTTCTTATTTTTTTGTTTATTTCATTTAATTATTTTATTTTATTTAATTTATTTACTAACCAATAAATTAATTTTCTTTTCATCAACAAAAAATATTTTTACCCATTTAAATTTCAGAAATTTATTTTTTATCGATAAATCAATTAAAATAATTAGGTTGATAAATTAGGTAACTTTAATTTATTTTGCAAATAATTAAAAATCAATTAGAATAATTAGGTTTTAATATTAATTTAATTATTTTATTTTCTTTCCTAAAATAACAAAAAAACTCCAAAAATATGTCATTTAATATTTTTTCGTTAATTAATTAATTAAATAATTAATTTAGCATTTTATTTTAGGATTTAATTTCTTTTCTTAAAAATAAAAACAACAAAAAACATTTTTCTTTAATTAGGAGGGTCAAAACCCTAGTTTCGCATTCGATTCAATTGTCTCGCGCACTTTATTTTTTCTTTATCCAAATTATTGTATCTGCTCCCGGTTTGTAATAAATAATTAGGACATTTATTTTTCCGCTTTTAAATTTCAAAGGGTTTGTCTTTGGCGATGTAAATACCCGACGCCTTGTAATAATTTACTTTAAATTCCGCACCTTTAACTTCTGCAAATATACAACTGCTAGATGTTTGATAATAGGGTTTCTATGACAAGAATGAATGTTTAATCTAAAATCAGTTAGATCACCCTAAACATGTGCAAAGATAAAAATAACTAAAATCAACACACTCGAACATGCGCACTCCTAGGGTACATCCCACTTGGTTGCCTTCGTAAACGGTCATTGAGTATAGGATATTTTAGAGGTCGCCCTCTTGTCTAAAAGATCATAGTTGCCTCGAAATGGTTGCCTCAGATATTGTTGCCTCAGATAAATGATCTAAGACATTAGGGTTACCGCTAAGACGTCCTAATATTGCTTTAGTGATCGTATGTCCCTCTTGCAAATTGACCCTCAAACTCCAACGACGGTGCTCCCTACTCACTAATAGTGGGATAACATTGTCTAAAGGAAACAAACATAGAACGATTCCTTTTTCGAGTAGGTAGATTAGTTCTTAAATACTTGCTCATTCAAAACAAACTTTTTTTTCACACTTACACTCTTTTACAAACAAGTTTTCAAAAACACTTCATTATACTCTTGAAGACAGAAGCAAGAGTTAAATTGAAGTCAAAACAAAAACTTTTCAAAACACACAAACACAAAGAAAACAATTTTGAAAATGATGAGCAAGTACCTAAGAGCCCGTAGATAACTACGGATAGAAAGGGTTCTAATACCTTCCCTTTCTATAATCTACCCCCCGTATTCAGAAATATCTCGAAAAAGGAATTTTTCTGTGCTTTTTTCCTTTCCTTGTTGGATAAAATAAAAGTCGGTGGCGACTCTTGCTTACAGCGACATTTTGCAAACACAAACGCAAAATGCGAACCAGCATTCCAAAAACAGTCAGTTCTTCCCACCGTATCACAGAACTGGCGACTCTGCTGGGGATCTAATAAGTGAGGTGTACCTTAGGAATAGTTCATCATATTGTTTTCAATTGTTTGATTTGTTTGCTTTATTTTGTGGGCTTTGTATTGGAGTTACTATAAATCCTATCCCGGATCTGGGGGATACCTTTTTGGTAAGTAGCAATAGACTGTGAGGGAACTGTACATCGTAGACCGATATGGTTGAAGCAGTATCTACGTTGGTGTGACACATTAGTTGGTACCGATATCCCTTGTGGAGGAACAAGGAGAGTATGGGGCTGCTAATGGGTCATTAAGCATCAACTGACCTTAGAACCTATAATTGACCAACTTGGCCATAGAAAAGTAGCAGTATGCTACACTTATTGAGACCATACTCTCGCGATGATTCCGGCTGCAAGAAAAGGTTGCTAAACTGGAATTATGACCGACCGAGGATGGTCAATGATATTGAGATCCTCTAGAACCCGATTACTATTACTAGGACAGGTTGAACCAACTAAACTGAAAGAGGGTAATACCTAAACTCCATGCCAGCCTGAAATCTAAGGGTTACTGTGTGACTTGTTTGCCCTTACCATGTTTGTTATCTGTGAATACTTATGGTGTGTTTCTATCATAACATCATGCATCATGACATTGCATGCATCTTGCATCAGACTAACCCATTTCAAAGACAGAGGGGATTCATCTTTGTTCTGTTTTATAGGTCATGGCCTCTTTGCATAGAAACACTATTCGAATCAGCTTTGTACAGATTCCTACTCAACTTAGAGATTTGGTTTCCAAAGTTCCAGATACTTCTTCCTTTGTCAGAAGACATGGTCACCTCCTTGGTTTGGTCACTTATAAGATGGATGAGCAAATGATGAGTGTTTTGTGCCAGTTCTTTGACCCGTTGCACCACTGCTTCACCTTCCCGGACTATCAGTTGGTCCCTACTTTGGAGGAGTTCTCTGATTTACTTGGTATTTCTATTCTAGAGCAGACGCCATTTACAGGTTGGGAGAAAGCTCTTAGGCCAGAGGATGTTGCTACAACCCTACATCTGACAAAGGCTGAGGTAATGTCTAACTGGGAGACTCGGAGTGGGACAAAAGGCTTCTTGGCTAAGTTCTTGGTTGATCAGGCTAATCAGTTTCGGGACAGTTTGGATTTTCAAGCATTCAAAGATATCATGGCACTTCTCATATATGGTCTGGTTTTGTTCCCCAATTCAGATTCTTTCGTCGACGTGAACGCAGTGAAGATCTTCACGTCCCATAATCCTGTGCCCACTCTCTTAGGTGACATTCTGCATGCTCTTTATGCCCGTACTGCTCGGAAACGGGGAACCCTTATGTTTTGTGCACCATTGCTGGCGAGGTGGTTTATTTCTTACCTCCCCAAATCTTTTGAAGAACAAGGAAGGTATGGGTTGGGCCTACAAAATTATGTCCCTTGCTCATACGGCCATCATCTGGAGCACTAAAGACATGGAAGAAGTAGCTATTATTGACCAGTGTGGAGAATACCCCAATGTTCCTTTGCTTGGAATTAGGGGAGGGATCACCTATAATCCTTGTCTGGCCTTATGACAGTTTGGGCGAGCTCGAAAGGACGGTCCTCATGAGTTGCTGATTCCGAGCATTGTCTTTGACTTCCAAGGGGATAGTGAGGGACATCGCCGCAGTTTCATACGAGCTTGGAATAGGGTTAACAGGTCTGATCCGCATGAGCTAGGAGTGAAGACTTCTCTTCCAATGGAGCCATATCTCCGGTGGGTTCGGGCCCGTGCCTAAAAGCTGGGGATGCCGTACGAAGCTGTCTTATCGGTAATTGTTGAGAGTGCTGATGAAGAAGGGGTTCCTCATATTGTCCTCCATCCATACATGCCTACTGACATTGGGGCATTAAAGAGGTCTTGGATATAATTGAGAGAAGAACGGGATACTTACAGAGAAAAGTACCATGAGCAGGAACAGAAGATCCTGAAGCTTACAAGGCAACTGGAAAATGAGAAGGTCCTCAACGACTATGTCAGCACCAACGGAAAATGACCATGGGAGCGCTGATGTCTTTTGCTATTTCTGGTTTTGATTTACTTTTCAGCTTTTCTCTTTGTAACGCCTTAAAGGCATTTGTCAAACATTGTTTCAAGTTTTTAATCTAATAAAAGTGTGTTTCATTTTGGTTTACGAATTTAAATCTCTCGACATCTTTGAAATCATATCATATGCATTCCATTCCCATGCATCTCATTACAGGTACCCATTACAGGTTTCTTATCTTCTCCGCTATTTATTTCAGCATCATGTCTGCTGAAACATCCATTGATCAAGCTATTAAGGCTCTTCAAGCTCAAAACGGTCAGTTCCAGGAAATGTTCATGAACCTGGCCAAGGGGCAGAAAGATCTGATGACTCTTATCTTGAAGGATAAGAAGAAGAAGAAGAAGACGGTCCTCCTGAATATGGGTCACAGGTTTGGAAACAGGTTGCGGGAAGAAGTTGATTTGTCCCACTCATCTGGAGGGGGAGAGAATCAGGAAGAAAGGAGGGCTCCTAGCCCTGTGGTTTCAGACAATGAGACTGACTTTGATGAAGACCAGTATCCTCCGGCTGAGGATAGGTATAAGCAACTCGAAGACCGGTTAAGCGCGATGGAGATCCAGAAAATACCTGGGCTGGATTTTGGAGAGTTAGGTTTGGCATCTGGGGTGGTAATTCCCCACAAGTTCAAAGCACCAGTCTTTACTAAGTACGACGAGGTCTCCTGCCCAAAGTTACACCTCCGTTCGTATGTTAGAAAGATTCAACCGTATACTGCTGACATGAACCTCTGGATTCACTTCTTTCAAGATAGTCTTTCAGGGACTCAACTTGAATGGTTCTATCAACTCGAAGGAGCTAGCGTCCGTAACTGGGAGGACCTTGCTGCTGCTTTTTACAAGCAGTACCAATATAATGCCGACCTTGCTCCTACGCGTACCCAACTTCAGGGTATGTCTATGGGTGAGAACGAAGGTTTTAAAGACTACGCTCAGAAGTGGAGAGATCTTGCTGGTAGAGTCCAACCCCCACTGGCTGACAAGGAGTTGGTGGATATGTTTCTGGGGACCTTGTCTGGTCCATATTTCAACCATTTGATCGGAAGTTCATCGTCTGGTTTCACCGAATTGATTATGACTAGGGAGAGAGTTGAAGTCGGTATCAAGAGCGGCAAGTTACAGAAAGGTGCTTCGTCAAGTACCGAGAAGAAGCCCTTCAAGAAGGAGTCTAGTGCAGTTTACAACTCTAGGAACCAAAGTCGACCCGAGCGCCGCCAAGCAGTTAATGCAGTGGTTATATCAAGACCAACTGTTGCCACACAACGTAACACCCAACCAAGGGCAGAGAGGCCTCAAAGACAGTTTACTCGGCTCAGCATGACTTTGTCTCAAATTCTGCCGCAGTTGCTAAAGACTAACTTGGTGATTCCGAGGGAAGCCCCAAAGAATCCCAACACCACATCGCCGCTATATAATTCAAACGCCCACTGTGCTTATCACTCTGATAGCCCGGGGCATGATACCAATAATTGCTGGGCTTTGAAGAATAAAGTGCAGGATCTGATTGACGCTAAGGAGATTGAGTTCAAAGCGCCAGAAAAGCCTAATGTCATGACTGCTCCTATGCCAAATCATGGAGTAAATGCTGTGGATGATGATGTGTTTGTAACTTCTGTAGAAGACATTGCTACTCCATTGATGACTGTGAAGAAGAACCTTCTGTTAGCCAGTTTATTTCTTGGCTGTGGCGAAGGTTGCCATCTGTGTTCCGTCCTACCTACTGGTTGCTATCTTTTGAAGTCAGGCATCCAATGCCTGATGGATAATAAAGAAATCTTGTTCGAGAAAACTTTTGTTCCCGTGGTTCCTATTGAAGAAGTTTCCACAATCACCATTTTCGCCAATTCTTCCAAGGCTTCCTCGAGAAATCCTGTTAGAATTACATCTGTTCCGAGAATCGCTCCACTAATCATTACTGTTCCTGGACCTATCCCCTATACGTCGAATAAGGCTGTCCCGTGGCACTACGGGGCTGGTGTGTATTATCACGGGGTTAAACAAGACTTAAAGGATGAAGAGGATGATACTGATGTCAGCAATATTATTGGATCTAGTAAAGTCACCCGAAGCGGAAGGCTTTTCTCCCCTAAAATCTCTCCACCAATTGTTTAGAAGCATGTTGTTATCACACCTGCCAGTACACCTGCTACTGTTCCTGTTCAAGTTCCAATCCTTACCCCTGTCGCTGAGTCATCTGACACTCGGGGCAAAGGGATCACTGGTGAGCCTGCCCGAACGGAGGCACCGAGGAAGATTACTGTTTAAGCCTCTAGACAGGAGATAGAGGAAATTTTAAAGATCATCAAGAAAAGTGACTACAATGTAGTTGAACAGCTGGGGCAAACCCCGTCAAAGATCTCTATGTTGTCTTTATTACTGTGCTCAGAGGCCCATGCTAAGGCTCTGATTGCTTTCCTGAAAACTGCGCACGTTCCCCAAGAAACATCTGCTGACCAGTTCAAAGATTGTGTGGCCAGTCTGACAACAGATAATGGGTTGGGTTTCTCCGATGCAGACTTGACTGCTAAGGGGAAGAATCACAATGACGCCCTGCATGTCTCCATTGAGTGCAGGGGCACTACTCTAGCTCATGTGTTGGTGGATACTGGGTCCTCGCTGAATGTTTTACCTAAGAAGGTGTTAGATCGGTTAGACTGTGAAAGGTTGGAGTTGAAGCCGAGTAACATTATAGTTAGGGCCTTTGACGGGTCCAAGAGGATGGTACATGGAGAGGTGGATATCCCAGTTAAGGTTGGTTCGCAGATTTTCGCGTCTACATTCTATGTGATGGACATTCGACCATCTTATTCTTGTTTGCTGGGTCGCCCATGGATCTATAAAGCTGGGGCAGTAACTTCTACGCTCCACCAGATGCTAAAATACCCAGTGAAAGGGAAAATTGTTACGGTACAAGGAGAAGAGGAGTACATGGTGAGCCACCTCAACTCTTTCTGGTATATGGAGATGGACGGGGAGTTCATTGAAACCCCGTGTCAACATTTTGAAGAAGTCCCCCAGATGCTGGCGTCGACTGAAACTGTTGCTGAAGATCCTCCAATGAAGATGGCTTCCCTCAAGGATGCCCGGGCTGTTATTGAGAAAGGTGGGTGTGCGAATTGAGGCCAACTCCCTGACTTTGCACATAAGACTGACAAGTTTGGTTTGGGTTTCACTGCAGAATCTCAAAGAGCTATTCGGTGCGCACAGATTGGAAGACCTCCCCTGCGTATTACTAATCCTGAAGTGAATATGATTGTAGACGATGATAAAGAGTCTGAGTTCGACAGTTGGATTTACCTGACTACCGACAGCATACTAAGCAATTGGACGACAAAGGACTTCGTGCCAATTTCTTTTATCACATAGTAATAGACTTTTGTTTCGAATTTGTAACAGACAATGTTTAAGCTTTACGTCCCGGTGCCTTACCCGAGACACCGTAGTTTTGTTTGTGAGGGCTTTATGTGTGTCATTTCCATATATCATCAATAAAAACATTGGACGTTTTCTTGCATTACAAATTTTGCGCTCTTTGTTTTTCTTTTCTATCTTGCAAAACAGCTATTTTACACACACTCACATATACAGGTCTACATCCACTATGGATCCCACTGATAACGACTCTACTACTTCCGGTTATGACTTAGAAAGTCCGATCAACCAAGCTGACGACGAAGGTGAGGATGATTGCGAAGTGTCTGGTGAACTTGATAGATTGTTACTTCAAGAAGAGAGGGCTATACAGCCACATGAAGAGCCAGCGGAAACAGTGAATCTGGGTACAAAAGAAGACAAGAAAGAGGTCAAGATCGGTGCAAATCTGGAATCCAGTGTTAAGCAACGGTTGATTCAGATGCTGCGTGACTATGTTGAGATCTTTGCCTGGTCTTACGAAGATATGCCTGGGTTGGATACCGATATCGTGGTTCACCGCTTGCCTACCAAGAAAGTCTGTCCTCCAGTGAAACAGAAAGTTCGCCGAATGCGCCCGAAGATGTTTGAGAAGATCAAGGCTGAGGTTATGAAACAGTTTGACGCCGGTTTTCTAGCAGTTACTTCTTACCCACAGTGGGTGGCCAACGTGGTTCTGGTGCCAAAGAAGGATGGTAAGGTTCAGATGTGTGTTGACTACAGGGATCTGAACAGGGAAAGCCCCAAGGATGATTTCCCTCTGCCTCATATCGACGTCCTAGTTGACAATACCGCACAACATAAGGTCTTCTCCTTTATGGATGGTTTCTCCGGTTACAATCAGATTAAAATGGCTCCCGAGGATATGGAGAAGATAACCTTTGTTACTCAATGGGGTACCTTTTGCTACAAGGTTATGCCATTTAGATTGAAGAATGCTGGAGCAACGTATCAACGCGCCATGGTTGCTTTGTTCCACGACATGATCCATCATAAGATTGAGGTATACGTTGATGACATGATTGCAAGATCCCAGACTGAAGAGGAACATCTTGACCATCTTCAGAAGCTATTTGACAGGTTGAAGTTGTACAAGCTGAGGTTAAATCCGAACAAGTGCACCTTCGGAGTGAGGTCTGGTAAGCTGCTAGGTTTCATCGTAAGTGATAAAGGTATTCAAGTGGATCCTGCAAAGGTGAAGGCTATACAGGAAATGCCAGCTCCCCGAACAGAAAAAGAAGTCATAGGCTTTCTGGGACGTTTGAACTATATTGCCCGATTCATCTCACACCTGACTGCTACTTGTGAGCCAATCTTCAAGTTACTGAAGAAAGATCAAGTGGTAAGATGGAACGATGAATGTCAGGCCGCTTTCGAAAGGAATATCTGCAAGATCCACTTATCCTGATGCCTCCAGTTGAAGGGAGACCAATGATCCTGTACTTGACAGTACTCGATAATTCAATGGGGTGTGTGCCGGGGCAGCATGACGCGTCTGGCCGAAAAGAGCATGCTATTTATTACCTCAGCAAAAAGTTTACCGACTGCGAGACCCGATACTCGTTTCTTGATAAAACTTGCTGCGCTTTGGCATGGGCTGCTCGCCGGCTAAAACAGTATATGCTGACTCACACTACTCTATTGATATCAAAGATGGATCCAATCAAGTATATCTTCGAGAAGCCTGCCTTATCCGGAAGAATAGCAAGATGGAAGATGATCTTGACTGAGTATGACATCCAATACACGACCCAAAAGGCAATCAAGGGAAGTGTGTTGGCAGATCATCTGGCACATCAGGCAGTGGACGATTACCAGTCTATGAACTTCAAGTTTCCGGATGATAATATCATGTTGGTGACCGACTGTGAAACACCTGGACCGAATGAAGGACCTGAGGAAGGATCCTGATGGTCTATGTACTTTGATGGAGCTTCAAATGCTTTGGGTAATGACATTGGAGCCGTGATCAGATCTCCTGAAGGCTCTCATACTCCATTCACCGTCC
Source organism: Vicia faba (assembly GCA_948472305.1). Lineage (NCBI taxonomy): Eukaryota > Viridiplantae > Streptophyta > Magnoliopsida > Fabales > Fabaceae > Vicia > Vicia faba. The sequence continues at coordinate 1,630,630,571 of OX451739.1, read as the reverse complement.
GACTATGTTTCAACTGCACCAACAACATGGCGGAGTATGAAGCGTGCATTATGGGTCTTCGAGTAGCTATTGACCTAAGGATTAAGTTCTTAAGTGTATTCGGATATTCTGCTCTCGTGATCAGTTAGATCAAAGGTGAGTGGGATATGAAACACCCAAATCTTATTCCTTACAAGGAGTATGTTTTGACGTTGCTTCCACACTTCGAGGAGATAAACTTTGAACACTTCCCTAGAGAGGAGAATCAGTTGGAGGATGCGCTAGCTACGATGTCTTCTATGTTCAAGGTTAGATGGGACAATGAAGCTCCCCAGATTACCATTGAGAGGTTGGACGAGCCTGCACATTGCTGTGACATTGAGACTGAGAAGGCAACGGATAAACCCTGGTTTCATGAAGTGAAGAGGCATCTTGAGGATCAGAAATACCCCGAGGGTGCATCTGTTAATGATAAGAAGTTTCTGAGGAGGTTCGCGGCGAAGTTCTTTATCAGTAACGACATCCTTTACAAGCGTAACCATGATTCGACCTTATTATGTTGTGTGGATAGGAATGAAGCAGAAAGGATTATGGTAGAGTTGCATGAAGGTACTTTCGGGACTCATTCCAGTGGACACACCATGGCAAAAAAGATCCTTCGGGAAGGATATTATTGGTCCACCATGGAAGCCGACTGTTATCAGCATTCTCGGGCCTGTCATAAGTGCCAAGTTTATGCTGATAAGGTGCACATACCTCCAGTTCCTCTAAACGTCTTGACAACTCCTTGGCCTTTTGCAACGTGGGGCATCGACATGATCGGCGAGATCAGACCTACTGCGTCCAACGGGCATCATTTCATCCTGGTAGCTATTGATTACTTTACGAAGTGGGTTGAAGCAGCTTCCTTTTCTACTGTAACCAAGAACGTCGTGGCACGATTTATTCGGCACAATCTGATCTGTCGATATGGTGTACCAGAGAGGACCATTACGAACAATGGTACAAATCTCAACAATAAGATGATCATCGAGCTCTGCAAACAGTTCAAGATACAACATCACAACTCTTCTCCCTATCGGCCGAAGATGAATGGGGCTGTAGAAGCGGCTAATAAGAACATTAAGAAGATTGTGCAGAAGATGACAATGACATACAAAGATTGGCACGAGATGTTACCATTTGCTCTTCATGGGTACCGTACCTCAGCACGGACGCCAACAGGGGAAACACCCTATTCCTTGGTTTATGACATGGAGGCCGTCTTACCTATTGAAGTTTAGATACCCTCTCTTCAGATTATGAAAGATGCAGGTTTGAGCGAAGATGACTGGATCTAGACCCGGCTTGATCATCTGAACTTAATTGATGAAAAAAGATTTACTGCTATTTTTCATGGTCAAACGTACCAAAAACGGATGATCAAGGCATTTAACAAGAAAGTTAGACGACAAGAGTATCAAGTCGGGGATCTGGTGATCAAGCGCATCATACTACCTCAAGGTGATCCCAGGGGCAAATGGACCCCTACTTACGAAGGGCCATTTGTGGTTAAGAATATTTTCTCAAGAGGAGCTATGATTCTAACCACTATGGATGGTGACGACCTTCCTCACCCTGTCAATGTAGACATAGTAAAAAAATACTATGCATAATCAAAGACCCTCTAGGTTGACTGGCCTAGGTAAAAATAAGGGCTTCCCAGAGAACCAAAAGGGTTCAGGCAAAAATAAGGGATGAAAAAAAAAAAAAATTGTACACCTGGCAAGTCGAAAACCTGAAAAGGTGGCTTGGGAAAAAAAGGGTATCCCGGTGGACTGAAAACTTGAAAGGGAGGTCCAGGAAAAAATTAGGGATTAAAGCGTAACACTATGTCTCATTGGATCATCTTGCGACCAGACTTCGGTATCTACTATCAAGCTCGAACGAAACTAATCAATCTGATCTACCTTCAACCAAGTAGAAAAGTGATGAGATGCTCGAGGACATAAAGGCAATAGTAGAGTTGGAACCCAGTGGGATTATTCACATAGCTGTTTTTCTTTGTTTTTCACAAATTGTATAAACTCTATTGTTCGGCGGAGTTCTCCTACTAGGACGTCAGCCTCTTGTACAAAAACGCCTATTTACAGGCTAAACTTCAAAATCAATACAATTCATTTTCACGAATAAATTTTTCCTTTTTTTGTTTTGTTTTGCAAAGAACGTCCAATGTTCAGTTTTTGATATATGCATTTGAAATTAATTGCTGCTCATAAATATTTACATGCGAAACAAAAGACGATTACTTGTAATATCAGAAACAGGGGCAAACGAGAAATGTCCAAGCCGTACAGTTACTCTACCCACAAGGTATAGGGATAGACCTAGCTGGAGAAAACGATTGAAAGTACATTCATTCCCCGCGGAGTAAGAGAAAGATAGTGGTGTTAGTTCTCCCCAGCTAAGACTCGCAACTGTGAATGAATCGGTAATATTCTCCCAAGCAGAGTTCATCTACCATCAGCACTGAAAAGTCTTATCATCCCTGGCGAAGTATAAAAAATATCCCCAGTGGAGTTTGGAAAATCATCCCCAGTAGACTCCGGAAGATCATCCCCAGTAAAGTCTAAAAGGGTTATCCCCAGTAACGTCACAACTGGAAAATCATCCCCAACGGAGTTCTTTCCTTTCACAAAACAGGAATTCAATCCCCAACAGATTTCATTATCACCTGCAGCGGTAATTCATCCCAAGCTGAATTTATCAACGGAATCCTCCGGCAGAGCATCTCCTCCCCATAGAGTCATTCTCTCATCAGTTTATTCCCCAACGGAGTTATCCTCTCCTGCAGGTTTATTCTCACAAATATCTTCGTCCACTATCTCTAGCGGAAACGAAGAGTTCAATTCTTTTCTCCAACAACAATCTGGGATTTATTTTCCCCAGCTAAAAACATCACATTTTCATACATCATGACATGCATACGCATCATACGACACAATCTCCTTTATTTTGAGAACATCATTGCTTGATACATATCATGCACTACATACAACTAACCTTTACCTTTCAGGAAAGATTCTCACAAAGTTCAGGATATGAAGCTTTTACCTCAGTCGAATTACAGACGAGCTCCTAAATCTTGACAAAGATGTTTACCTCGGTTGAATTATGGACGATGTTCCTAAATCTCAGCAAAGCAGTCGAATTACGGATGAACTCCTAAATCTCGACCAAAATGCTTCCTCAGTTGAATTATAGACGAGTTCCTAAATCTCAGCAAAGATGTTTCCTCAGTTGAATTACAAACGAGTTCCTAAATCTCAACAAAGATGTTTCCTCAGTTGAATTACGGACGGGCTCCTAAATCTCAGCAGATGATGTTTCCTCAGTTGAATTACAAACGAGTTCCTAAATCTCAGCAAAGATGTTTCCTCAGTTGAATTACGGACGAGTTCCTAAATCTCAGCAAAGATGTTTCCTCAGTTGAATTATGGACGGGCTCCTAAATCTCAGCAGAGATGTTTCCTCATTTGAATTACGGACGTGTTCCTAAATCTCAGCAAAGATGTTTCCTCAGTTGAATTACGGACGAGTTCCTAAATCTCATAAGAGATGTTTCCTCAGTTGAATTACAGACGAGTTCCTAAATCTCAGCAGAGATGTTTCCTCAGTTGAATTACAGACGAGTTCCTAAATCTCAACAGAGATGTTTCCTCAGTTGAATTACGGACGAGTTCCTAAATCTCGACAAAGATGTTTCCTCAGTTGAATTACAGATGGGTTCCTAAATCTCAGCAGAGATGTTTCCTCAGTTGAATTACGGACGAGTTCCTAAATCTTAGCAGAGATGTTTCCTTAGTTGAATTACGGACAAGCTCCTAAATCTCAGCAGACTCGACTTGATCAATTAAACCTAATTGACGAAAAGAGACTCACTGCTATTTGTCATGGTCAAACGTACCAAAAACGGATGATCAGGGCATTTAACAAGAAGGTCAGACCACAAGAGTATCAAGTTGGGGACCTGGTAATCAAGCGCATCATTCTTCCTCAAAGTGATCCCAAGGGCAAATGGACCCCTACATATGAAGGGCCATTTGTGGTTAAACATGTCTTCTCAGGAGGAGCCATGATTCTAACCACCATGGATGGTGACGACTTTCCTCACCCCGCCAATGCAGACATAGTAAAAAGATACTACGCATGATAAAAGACCCGCTAGGTTGACACACCTAGGCAAAAATAAGGGCTTCCCGGCGAACCAAAAGGGTTCGGGCAAAAATAAGGGATGAAATGAAAAAAATCTGTACACCCGGCAAGTCAAAAACCTGAAAAGGCGGCTTGGGCAAAAATGGGTATCCCGGTGGACCGAAAACCCGAAAGGGCGGTCCAGACAAAAGTTAAGGATAAGCGTAATACTATGTCTCATTGAATCACCTTGCATCCAGAATCCGGTTTCAACATCAGGCTCAGACGGCATCAATCAATCAGCGTCATCTTCAACTAAGCAGCCAAGTGATGAGACGCTCGAAGATATAAAGGCGGTAGCAGAGTTGGAACCTAGTGGGATTATCTTTTCACATAGTTGTTTTGTTTTCTTTGTACAAATTGTATAAACTCTGTTGTTCGGCGGTGTTCTCTTACTAGGACGTCAGCCTCTTGTACATAAACGCCTATTTACAGGAAAATTCAAAAATCAATACAAATTCACTTTTCAGGCCAATTGCCAATTGTTTTTCCTTTTTCTGTTTTGTCTTGCGAAGAACGTCCAATGTTCAATTTTTGATATATGCATTTGACACTAATTGCTAACTCATAAATATTTGAATACGAAACAAAGGATTAATTACAGGTGACATTAGAAACAGGGGAAATAATGAGTTGTCTAAGCAATCTAATTGCTCTGTCCACCAAGGTACCAAGGTAAGTTCGACTGAAGAATGTAACCAAGATGCCTCCACTCCCCAAGAGTAAGACAAGATTCAACAATTCTCCCCGAGCAGAGTTGGTCTCCCAGGCAGCCCTGAAAAGGCACAATACCCACAGCAAGTCAGCAACGCTCTCCCCAAGTAGAGTAGCCTACAATCAGCCTTAAGGAAGTTGGGAATCCCCAGCAAGTCTCAACATTCCCCAACGGAGTATACAGACATTCCTAACAAGCATCCCCGACAATCTTGATCTAAGATTGTTCCCCGGCGGTAACCCGGACATCCAGTGGAGCCTTCCCCCCAGTATAGTCTCAAAAAGTCTCCCCAGGAGAGTTGAACCATCTCCCCAGTAGGAAGCTTATCCCCAGTAGATTCTGGAAGCTATCCCCTGTAGAGCACGAACGCGTCTTCCCGGACTTTATTCAAAGGTTATGCTCCACCAGAGCTTATAACTGGGTTATCCTCAGCCAATTGCCACGGAAAGATCGTCCCCGGTGAAGTCTTCCTATCCCCAGCGATGTTCGTCAAATCTTCCAACAGAGCTCATCAACGGTATCCCCAGCGGAGTTATCGTCAAACCTCAGCGAAGTATCTCTTCCCACATAGTTCACTCCCTGCAGAGTAATCTATTCGCCAAGTTTATTCCTCAACGGAGTCATCTTCTCCTGCCGGTATTCTTGCAACCATCATCCCCAGCGGAAACGAAGAACTCTTCTCCTCAAACATCAGCCCAGGATTTGACTTCTCGGCATTCGTCAAGGATTTATTTTCCTAGACGAAAATACGCTCATAAACATCACATCTTCATACATTATAGCATGCACATACGCATCATGGACATACAACCTCATTTATGCTGAGAACATCATGCATATCATACATCATGACATTGCATACAACTAATGTTTTGTCTTTTCAGGACAAAGGTCCATCCAAGGATAATTACTATCAACTGTCGCAATTCCAGATTCGATACCTGTATCTAGCCAGGGCATGTCTGTGAGCGACTATTTCCAGACTCGATTCCTGTATCCTGCCAGGGCACGTCTGAAGAGTTTGAAGATCCGATTCCTGTATCTTGCCAGGGTGTATCTGTTGACGACTAATTCCAGACTCGATTCCTGTATCCTTCCAGGGCACGTCTGAAGAGTTTAAAGATCCGATTCCTGTATCTTGCCAGGGTGTATCTGTTGACGACTAATTCCAGACTCGATTCCTGTATCCTGCCAGGGCACGTCTGAAGAGTTTGAAGATCCGATTGCTGTATCCTGCCAGGGTGTATCTGTTGACGACTAATTCCAGACTCGATTCCTGTATCCTGCCAGGGCACGTCTGAAGAGTTTGAAGATCTGATTCCTGTATCCTGCCAGGGCGTATCTGTTGACGGCTAATTCTAGACTCGATTCATGTATCCTGCCAGGGCACGTCTGAAGAGTTTGAAGATCCGATTCCTGTATCCTGCCAGGGTGTATCTGTTGACGACTAATTCCAGACTCGATTCCTGTATCCTGCCAGGGCACGTCTGAAGAGTTTGAAGATCCGATTCCTGTATCCTGCCAGGGTGTATCTGTTGACGACTAATTCCAGACTCGATTCCTGTATCCTGCCAGGGCACGTCTGAAGAGTTTGAAGATTCGATTCCTGTATCCTACCAGGGTGTATTTGTTGACGACTATATTCCAGACTCAATTCCTGTATCCTGCCAGGGCACGTCTGAAGAGTTTGAAGATCCGATTCCTGTATCCAGCCAGGGCGTATCTGTTGACGACTATATTCCAGACTCAATTCCTGTATCCTGCCAGGGCACGTCTGAAGAGTTTGAAGATTCGATTCCTGTATCCTGCCAGGGTGTATCTGTTGATGACTATTTCCAAATTCGACTCCTGTATCCAGCCAGGGCACGTCTGAAGAGTTTGTAGATTCGATTCCTATATCCAGCCAGGGCGTGTCTGCATGAAGAGTTTGAAGATCAACCCCTGTAACAGGCCAGGTATTTATCTTTCTTTCTCAGGTACGCAAGTTCTCGCTAAGGAATCTCTTACGCGATCGACACCTAGATGGCATCTATAAGCCCATCCTCCCATTACAGTTCCAAATGGCATCTATAAGCCCATTCCCGACAAGGTTCTGTCACATCTCCAGATGGCATCTATAAGCCTATTCTCCTATCCATCATCTCTCCAAATGGCATCTGTAAGCCCATTCCCTCCATCACACTGCTGATACTCGACTATGTGAGTGCAAATTTCTGGGCACTCTAGTGTTCAATCATCTTCCATCCTCGGATCACGAAAGGCACACAAGCCAATCTACATCCTCAGGTCTAAGAAGATTTAACAGGGGCAACTGTTGTACCCCAAAATTTTCCCTCCCATAATCTTCAAAGTTTTGACAAGCATCACCTCAAATGGTTCAAAGTCTACTCAAGGGCTACACAACCAAGCACCCTCCTAAGCCAGTCAAATTAGGGTTTTGGTTCTTGCAAGGAAGTTGAGGTTTTCAAGGGCTCAATGAAGTCCCATATTCTCATATACATTGTCAAGCACCTACATGTCAAGTTTCAAGGCTCACAAGGTCAAGTTACACAGTCAAAAATCCCATTTGCTCAAATAGTCAACTGTAGGGGTAAAATGGTCATTTGGCAGTCAAAAGTCAAAATTTTTGGTGAACATCTTATTTTTAAGCCATAATCATCATTTGGTCAAGTCTTGACCATGATTTCACAAGAATGGCTCAAAAATCATCAAGATGCAAAAGTTTCCATTTTTGGACAGTTGAAAAGTCAACTGTAACTTGACCAATGCATAACTTTTTCATGGTTCATCAGAAAAATCCCATCCAATTCTCATCTTGAAGGGGAGGACATTTCCTACAATTCATCTTCACATTCCAAGTCCAAGAAATTCTCTCACAAAAAGTTATCAATTTCAACATTATAGGTCATTTTCAAAAGTCAACAAAAAGGCACTTTAAGTCAAAGACCATAACTTGATATTGGTAAATAAAAATGACATGGGACCAAAGACATTGGTTAGAGGACTTCAAGGCCTTTCCAAAATGTCCAAGAACATGTTCATAGCTTCAAAATTGAGCAAGATATGCATTGGAGAAGTTGGGAAATTTTTGTGAAATGGCCAAAGTCAATTATCCTTGAAACTTCATTTTTGACAAAAGGGGCCCACTTTTTCCACTTGATTCAGCTTGGCCATGCCTCCCACGTGTCCCACAATTTATTTCAAGATTAAAAATTAATTTTTCCATTTTTATTTGATTTTATTTGATTTAATTCATTTTAAATCTTTAAAATTCAAATAAAAATCAAGAAAATTAATGGAGGGATATATTTTGTGTTGAATTGCTTTGATACACCATGAAGTACATTCCAAATTCGTGCAAGACCTATTATGGGCATAAAAATTCAAATTTTCACAAGAATGGCAAGTGGTTTTAATGGTGTTCATGGCATAATCCAAAACATAATGGCAAGGCTTCAAGGCTCTTTATTTTGATTGATACTCATTCATATACAGGTGTGCAAGCCTTCACAATAGAAGACACGACCTAGAACACTCAAGGACCCCATAACCAAAATTGCAAAATTTCAAAAAAGTGTGAAACTGAAATCAATATTGCAGCCCAATTCAAGCTTCCTTGTTGATCCAAACACACTCCTGACCCTTCCAGGAAGCCATTGCAATCAAGAACGAGGCTTAACACCATCAGAATCATCCCCACCAACTCATACGGTTTGCCTATATTTCCCAATTTACATATCACATTCCATGCATTTTTAACACCTTTTGTTGATAACATTATGCTCACAGGATCAATATAAAGCGTTTCACATGATTTAATTTGAGAATGGCGCCCTGGATTGAAAGTTACCATTAGCAATTTCTAGGTTTTCAGAGCTTTAGAATTGGGCTTTTTTATATACTGCAAAATTGAACCTCAAAACAGGCATGGTCAAACTCAGAAGCTCAAGATGGATTGAATGGACGTGTCGCGCCTTTTTTATGTTGTCCCAATTGCTAATCGCTATTTTCAATATGCCTGTATTTTGTGGGGGTTTAAAACCCCCAATATATGTTTTATATTTACAGGAAAAGCTTGAAGACGATGGCGTGGCAAGCAGGGAGTGGTCCGTTCGAATTCGCGCGCGCGTTTCAGCACATGGGGCACTTATGTCATATATTCTTTTGTTCATATTATATTTACAAAGAAATGCGTTTGGTGTAGTGGCTGGCAGTGTGTTTGGTAAACGTTGGGACCTGGGTTCGATTCCCAGGTCCCCCATAATTCCAATGCTATTTTTTTCAATGTATTCATGTGCAGATTCTCAAAAGAGGAACACCATAAACCTCATATCCCAGCGCTCCAGGTGTTCATCAGTGCAGATCCAATGGCCAAAGCAGGAGGACCATGGTACTCTGGAGTCAACGTGGGCACATGCAATCCAAGAAAGTCAACAGGCCTTGACCAAGTGGGCCTCAAATCTCAATCCAGCACCCTCCATTTCAGCCCACACCCCTTGGGTTTTTACTCTTCTTTTTATTTTGTTTTGACATTTTCTTTTTTTATTTACTTGCTTTATTTTATTTATTTATTATTATTAATTAACCAACTAATATTTTCATAAAAAATCCAAAAAGAATTAACATCATTATTATTATTATTATTTTATTTTGGTAAATAAACAATAATTGAATTAGTTTTTTTAATTAGGCCATTTTAACTTTTTTTTAAATAATTAAAATAGATTTAGAATTAGGTTAACCTAGAATTTTATTTCTTTTTATTTTATTTCATAAAAACATAAAAACAAAAAAATATAATTTCTTTTAATTAAATTAATTAATTAGTCATTAGTTAGTTAATTTCATTTAATCACAAAAAGACAAAAAAAATCAATTTCTTTTCTTAAAAGGGTCAACACCCTTAAGGCATTCCCGATTCTTTCTTTCACGCGCATTTTAATTTTAATTCCTTATTTTTGGATTATTATGTAACTGCCTCCGGATGTAATAGTAATTAGGACTTTTACTGCTTTACTTTCCGTACTTATTTACCAAAAACGGGTCTTTTGTATTTTTGGCGATGTATAGACCCGCGCCTTGTAATAGCGTAGGATTTATGTTTCCGCAATTTACTTTCTGCATCCCCTTAACTGCTAAACTTGCATGAAAGAATGTATGTAAATAAAAGCAAATCGTAGCTCACTAATAACAAAGACAAACATTAACTGAATACAACACACAATATACACACCACTTCTAGGGTACGCCTCACTCGTTGCCTTCGAAACGTGGTCATCAAGTATAGGACGTCTTAGAGGTCACCCTTAGTCCAAAGATCCAGTTGCCTCGAAACAGTTGCCTCGAAACGGTTGCCTCGGATTAAAAAGGATCTAGGACATTAGGGTTACTTCTAGGGTGTCCTAATTGTTGCTTCAGTGACCACACTGTCCCTACAATCGAATTGACCCGAACACCTCCAACGGTGGTGCTACCTACCTCTCAATGGTGGGATGGCACTACCTTAAGGACTTTTACACAGCCTAATTCCTTAGGATAGGTAGATGACTCATGGGTACTTGCTCTTTTCAAAAACCAATAAAATACTTTTCACACCTTACACTTTCAAAAGCTTTCAAAACAAATTTTTCAAACACTCTTGAGGACAGATACAAGAGTTATTCAGAAATCTTTCAAAGAAACTTTTTCAAACCCACTCACATTTGAAAAGCAAACATCATTTTGAAAACATAAGAGCAAGTACCTAAGAGCCCGTGGATAATCACGGATAGAAAGGGTGCTAACACCTTCCCTTTCTATAAATCTACCTCCCGAACCGAGAAACGTTCTCATAAGGAATTTTGCTGTGCTTTTGTCCTTTCCATGTTGGAGAAAATAAAAGACGGTGGCGACTCTTGCTTCCGCGACATTTCACTAAAGCAGCTTACAAAAATAGTCAGTTCTCATTCCCACCGATCACACTAAGGAATCTATTATGCGATCGAAACTCCTCCAAATGGCATCCGTAAGCCCATTCCCGACATCACAAGACAATTATCACTTCATGCGAGTGCAAATTTCTGGGCACTCTAGTGTTCAATCCTCTTTCACCTTCGGATCACGAAAGGCATGAAAGCCAATCTATATCCTCAGGTTTAAGAAGATTGAACAGGGGCAGCTGTTGTACCTCAAAATTTACCCACCTATATTTCTTAAAACATTGCAAGAAAGATCCTCGGGTTGCTCAAAGAAGTCCAAGGGTTGACCAGACAAGCTCTCTCCTAAGGCAGTCTACTTCAAATTAGGGTTTCATGTTGCATTAAGATACTTGAGTCCAAGTGGTCCCAAATGCTCAACATTGTCCTAATATATTCTCAAGATCATTCATGTAAAGTTTCAAACCTTGCAGAGGAAGTTTGCTTAGTCAATTGCTCAAAGGTCCAAAAAATCGACAGTGCTAGGGCAAAAGTCAACTGTGACCCACATACAGTCAAACTTCAAGATTTTTGGTCAACATTCTCATTTTGAAGTATATTTCATCATTTTATCAAGGGTTGATCATTATTCATCAAGGATTGCTCATAATTCATCAAGATTCAAAAGTTGCTAAATTAGGGTTTTGCAGGAAAAGTCAACTCAACTTTGACCAAGCATAACTTTCTCATACTTTATGAGTAATGACCCATCCAAAGCTCATTGTGAATAGGATGCAATTGCCTACAATCCATATTCATCTCCCAAGATCAAAATATGCACTCACAAGTAGTTATGAATTTGGACATTATAGGTAATTTTGAAAAGTCAACAAAAAGACCTTTTATGTAAAAGCTTAATACTTTAGCATGGAATATAAAATTTAGATGAGACCAAATGGGTTGGTTAGAGGACATCTTAAGCTTTCTAAAAAGTCTAAGAACACCTCCAAAGGTTCAAAATTGAGGAAGTTATGCATTGTTGAAGTTGACCTTTTTTGCAAAATTGCCAAAAGTCAACTATCCCCAAAACTTCAAATTTTGCCAAATGGGCCCATTCTTTTTCATTTGTTTTGAGTTGGCATTATAGCCCACGTGCTCTAGCCTTGTCCATATGTCCATATCATATTTTTATTAATTATTTTGATTTTTATTTGAATTAATTTGATTTAAATCAAATTAAATCAAAAAACATTGAAACCAAGGATTTGGTGATGATTGCAGGTCTTATTACACAGCTAGGACTAACCAAACTGGTATCAAAGCAATTGTGTACAAAGGGATTGGATTTGGACCAATTTTGGAAAGCTTTAAAGAAGAATCAAATCAAATATCAAAGGCATTGATGGAGAGGGGTTTGGACACAATTTGCAACCCTAATGCATTGTATAATACATAAGGAGGCGAGGCATACCATAAACAGGGTTGGAGATCAAGCATAGAGCAAGAATATATTTTACAAAAAGAAGCAAAAAGTGTGAGATCGAAACAGAGGTTAGAGGCGTCCTCAAGGCTTGGTACTTGTCTCAATCTCTTCCTGGCAACCTCAGGAACCTAAAGCAAGAAAAACCACACATTTTCAGGCCCTCCCACGCGCTGTAAGTCCGTCACGTTACACCCCTGTTCTTGATTTCGTATTTTGAAATTTAGGCATTGTTAACATGAATTGATGGCATATTCTTAATCTACAAATCATTTGCAAGCTTTTGACATTACCCAATTGCATTTATATGACCTGTAACAAAATCCACCATTGTTAGGGTTTCAGATTTGTTTTTGGGGTTTTTCTTTTCAGGAATAATTGGCCCTAATAATGGGTATGGTTGTGATCAGAAGAAGGAGACGAGTCTAACCATGGTGTTAGAATTCATTTACCTGGCCTGTACGAGATTTTGGAATGGACATGACTTGTAGTGACGGACAGCGTCCGTAGGTATAGGTTTCATAGTTTTTAGCCACGGTGCAGAGGAAGGAGATGATGCGTTGTCACCCCCTTACTGGGTTGTTTAAATTTCGCGCGAAAAATCCATTATTGCATTTGTTTTTTATATTATTATTGTTTTGTAATATGTTAACAAATAGAAACAAGCAGCCTAGTGGTGACCACGTCAGCGCATAAGGATTCAGAGGCTGGAGGTCAGGGGTTCAATCCCTGCCTCCAGCAATTTGCCATTTTCTTGTTTGTTTTCAGGTAATTCAATGTATATGCAAGCCTAATGTCCACCATGCACCTTCAGCATCAAGCGTGCCAGATGGCCAGATCTGGTGGCCATCATAGAGGGTGCACCACAAGCCAGTCAAACGCAAACGCATGGGATCAGGAAAGTCAAATGGATCTTCATCAAGTGGGCCAGCAAATTGCTATTGACACCCTTAAAAATCAGGCCTATCTCACTCTTTTTCTTATTTTTTTTGTTTATTTCATTTAATTATTTTATTTTATTTAATTTATTTACTAACCGATAAATTAATTTTCTTTTCATCAAAAAAATCACAAAAAATATTTTTACCCAATTAAATTTCAGAAATTTATTTTTTATCAATAAATCAATTAAAATAATTAGGTTGATAAATTAGGTAACTTTAATTTATTTTGCAAATAATTAAAAATCAATTAGAATAATTAGGTTTTAATATTAATTTAATTATTTTATTTTCTTTCCTAAAATAACAAAAAAACTCCAAAAATATGTCATTTAATATTTTTTTCATTAATTAATTAATTTAATAATTAATTTAGCATTTAATTTTAGGATTTAATTTCTTTTCTTAAAAATAAAAACAACAAAAAACATTTTTCTTTAATTAGGAGGGTCAAAACCCTAGTTTCGCATTCGATTCAATTGTCTCGCGCACTTCATTTTTTCTTTATCCAAATTATTGTATCTGCTCTCGGTTTGTAATAAATAATTAGGACATTTATTTTTCCGTTTTTAAATTTCAAAGGTTTTGTGTTTGGCGATCTAAATACCCGACGCCTTGTAATAATTTAGTTTAAATTCCGCACCTTTAACTTCTGCAAATATACAACTGCTAGATGTTTGATAATAGGGTTTGCATGACAAGAATGAATATTTAATCTAAAATCAGTTAGATCACCCTAAACATGTGCAAAGATAAAAATAACTGAAATCAACACACTCGCACATGCACACTCCTAGGGTACATCCCACTTGGTTGCCTTTAAAACGATCATTGAGTATAGGATATTTTAGAGGTCGCCCTCTTGTCTAAAAGATCATAGTTGCCTCGAAATGGTTGCCTCAGATATTGTTGCCTCAGATAAATGATCTAAGACATTAGGGTTACCGCTAAGACGTCCTAACATTGCTTTAGTGACCGTATGTCCCTCTTTCGAATTGACCCTTAAACTCCAACGACGGTGCTCCCTACTCACTAATAGTGGGATAACATTGTCTAAAGGAAACAAACATAGAACGATTCCTTTTTCGAGTAGGTAGATTAGTTCTTAGATACTTGCTCATCCAAAACAAACTTTTTTTTCACACTTACACTCTTTTACAAACAAGTTTTCAAAAACACTTCATTACACTCTTGAAGACAGAAGCAAGAGTTAAATCAAAGTCAAAACAAAAACTTTTCAAAACACACAAACACAAAGAAAATTTTTTTGAAAATGATGAGCAAGTACCTAAGAGCCTGTAGATAACTACGGATAGAAAGGGTGCTAATACATTTCCTTTCTATAATATACCCCCCGTACTCAGAAATATCTCGAAAAAGGAATTTTTCTGTGCTTTTTTCCTTTCCTTGTTGGATAAAATAAAAGTCGGTGGCGAATCTTGCTTACCGCGACATTTTGCAAACACAAATGCAAAACACGAACCAGCATTCCAAAAACAGTCAGTTCTTCCCACCGTATCACACCTGCCTTCAACAAAGGGCAATTAGTTGGTGAGGACAAGTAGAAATGGCGAACTTCATTACAGCCCGGGAATACACCGGCTTTCAACAAATTTATCTTAATGGTCGGAAGGGGAGTCATGAGTTCATCAGCTATGGTAACAAACAAATATTCTTCAATAGCATTGGTATTGTGACCATGTCTGGGCATAGGAGCAGAAATGACATTTGGCTTCTGGGGCACATCAAACTCAATTTCTTTTGCTTCAATGAGGTCTTGAATTTTGTTCTTTAAGGTCCAACAATTATTAGTATCGTGACCAGGACTTTCAGAGTGATATGCGCAAGGGGCATTGGGGTGATAATGAAGGGACGTTGTATTGGGGGTTTTCGGAGCTTATTTCAAGGTTGCCAAGTTGGATCTCAGAAGATGCGATAATACTTGAGACAAAGTCATGTTGATTCTGGTGAATTGTCTGACCGGCCTTTCCACCCTTGGTTGATTACTTCTTTGTTGATCATATGTAGGCTTGGGAATTATAACATCCCCCACCATTGGTCGGCGTTCGTCCCTATCTTGGTTCCTTTGCGGATACACAGCCGCTACCTCTTTCTTTCCAATGAAAGGCTTCCTTACAGCTGTAGAAAAAGATGTGTCCCTCTGAATCTTTCCACTTTTTATGCCAGATTCCACCCTCCCTCCGGTCAATATAAGTTCAGTAAAGCCTGCAGATGAACTTCCGATTAAATGGTTGAAGAAGGGGCCAAACAAGGTGCCTAAGAACATGTCCACCAATTCCCTTTCAGACAGAGGGGGTTGAACTCTTCCAACCAAATCTCTCCATTTTTGTGCGTAATCCTTGAAACCTTTATTGGGAACCATGGCCATACTCTGGAGTTGAGTACGGGTAGGCGCCAAATCAGCATTGTATTGATATTACTGGTAGAAAGCTGCGACAAGATCTTCCCAATTGTGGACGTTGGCTCTTTCTAGTTGGTAAAACCAGTCGAGTTGTGTTCCAGACAGACTGTCTTGGAAAAAGTGCACCCATAAGTCTTCATCAGGTGTGTTGGGTTGGATTTTTATCATATATGACCGGAGATGCATTTTAGGACACGACACTCCATCATATTTGCCAAATATAGGTGCTTTGAATTTCGGAGGAATCATAATCCCCGACACTAGTCCCAATTCCTCAAAGTCCAAGCCTGGCACCTTTTGGATTTCCATCGCGCTCAACCGCTCTTCAAGATGTTTATACTTGTCATCGACTGGAGGGTATTGTTCCTCAGAGTAGTCCTCTTCTTCTTCCTCTTCTTCTGATTCTGAAGGGATAACTGTTTCCTTGCCTTTCCCCTCTCTTTC
Source organism: Vicia faba (assembly GCA_948472305.1). Taxonomy (NCBI): domain Eukaryota; kingdom Viridiplantae; phylum Streptophyta; class Magnoliopsida; order Fabales; family Fabaceae; genus Vicia; species Vicia faba. The sequence continues at coordinate 1,630,614,463 of OX451739.1, read as the reverse complement.
ACCGGATGTTGTTGCAAAGTTCAATGTCCTTCTTGTCTGCCCATGAAATATTCTCCCCATGTTTAAGACTCCATTTACCTTCTTTGTTTTCCTTTTAGCTAGTAGATTCTTCAATTCTTCTTGCCCATTGGCTAGGGTCATGAGCAATTGTTGAAACTGCGTATTCTGAGTTTGAAGATCTTTTACTGTTTGCTCGATATCCATCTTACTGAAATAAACAGTAGATAGATGAGGAGACTTGTTGCAAAAGACCTGTTTATGTTATGATGCATGATATATGCATATGCAATATTTTCAAGGATTTTAGAGATTCAGATTTGTTTTAGACAAAAAAGGAAACACACATTATATTAATAAGATAAAGTTTGAGTACATCAATGCCCCCTGGGAAAAATAATACAAAACTCTAAGATAAAAAAGTAGTGCGCATCCTCTTTGGTGAAATGTAGGCATTCAAAGTCTGCTCCTCATGAAGTAGCCTAGTGAGTTCCAAAACCTTCTTCTCGCTTGCGTAGAATTGGGCTTCGAAAGTATCTCGCTCCCCTTTAAGTTGTATCCAATCCCTTTGGACGTCTTCAAGAGATGTGGGCATGTCAGAATGTAGGATAGTGTATGGAACGTCTCCCTCCATGACAGGCTCAATGATTACCGGGAGAATTGAGGGGTAAGGCATCATAAGACTCTGAGCGCGAGTTTGTACCCATTTGAGGTAAGGCTCAAGATGGATGGAATTCTTGTGCCCCAAAGTCTTGCTATCCACCTTGTTTAGCATCCTCCAAGCTCGGATAAATCTCTGGCGAAGACCTTGATCGTCGTTGTCGTAGTCGAATACCAAACCTTGGATCAGCATCTCGTGCGGGCCATCCCTTCGGGCGTAACCAAACTGCCTTAAGGCCAAGCATGGGTTGTAGGTGATTCCTCCCCTAATTCCAAGTAAAGGAACATTAGGGAATTCTCCACATCGGTCGACAATGATAATATTCTCTTTGGAACAGGAGCACCAATGAATGTCTGAATGCTTGAGCATCATCAACCTTTGCGACCACCTCGAACCTTGTTCATTCTTTAAGACTGATTAGGGAAGATGATAAATAAACCATCTTGCAAAGAGAGGAGTGCAACACATAAGGACACCTCTTTTCCTCATTGTGCGAGTGTGAAAATAGTGTAGGATATCCCCTAGCAATGTAGGCAATGGGTTGCGTGATATGAAGGTTTTGACGGTGCTGACATCTATGAGTTGGTCAAGATTTGGAAACAAAACCATCTCATAGACGAGGAGATCCACAATTTCCTCAAAGGCTTGCAAGTCTAAGGAATTCCAACAGCTTTGGGCTTTCTCAAACAGAAACTTTGCTAGGAAGCCTTTGACACCACTCCTTGTTTTTGAATGAGTTGTGACATCAGATGAATGCAAGTGTAGAGCTTGAGCAATCTCTTCTGGCTTTGGATCTCTTTCTGTACCGTTGAAAGGTAGTTGATTGAGAATGGGAATCCTCAAGAGTTGGGAGAATTCTTCCAAAGTAGGCACAAGTTGATAGTCGGGAAATGTGAAGCAATGGTGCAAAGGATCAAAGAACTGAAAGAGCACCTTCATCATGTCCTCATCTATGTTGGAAGTGAACAAGTTGAGTAGGCGACCATGTCTCTCGGTGAATGGAGAGTTTTCAGGAATATTTGAAGCTAGCTCCTTAAGTTGTGGAGGAATTTTCACAAGGTTGACTTGAATAGTTTTCCTACGAAGTGAATCCATATGCTACAAAACAAGAACAAAGGTGAACCCCCAAAATCCTTGAAGTGGTTAGTGAATGTATATGATGTTCATGATGTCCATGATGTTATGTACAAGTATGCATATACAAGAAAAGCAAACAAGTCCTTAGTTTAGGCTTGCATGGAGTTTTATAGGTAAGTACCCTCTTGAAGTTTAGTTGGCTTAAACTTGTCCTAGTAATAGTAACCGGGTTCTAAGGAGCTCCATATCACTGGATTATTTCCTTGGTCATTGTTTCAGCTTAAGCCTCTTTAATGGCGACCTACATATCCCAAGAAACCAACCCTCAATGAGTGTAGTATCGAGCATCTACCAACTTTGGGCTGTACCAAAGCCAGTCATCTCACTACATCCTAAAGGCCAAGTTGGTCAAGTAAAGGTTCTAGAAGTTCATTAGTGCTTCATGACATCACTCAACGGCCCCGTATTCTCTTTGATTAACTCAAAGGCTACCGGTACCCACAAATATGTCGCACTAACATAGCTATTGCTTAGACCATGTCGGTATATCCTGCACAATTTCCATAATGTATTGCTACTTACCTATAATGTATCCCAAATCCGGTTAGAGGATTCAAACCCAAACAAAGAACCATAATGTAAAGCATACAAGTCCAACAAAGAAAGCAAGTAAACATGATTTAAGCCTAAGGTAACCCCACTTTTAGAATAATCCCCAACAGAGTCGCCAGTTCTGTGATACGGTGGGAGAACTGACTTGATTGTTTTGCGTTTTATTGCAAATGTTGCCGTTAGCAAGAGTCACCACCGACTTTTCTTTTATCCAAAAGGAAAGGTGAAGAAGCACAGGAAAGACCTTTGAGATTGTTTCTTTAGTTCGGGGGGTAGATTATTAAAAGGGAAGGTATTAGCACCCTTTTCATCCATGGTTTTCCATGGGCTCTTAGTTACTAGCTAGATCACTTGCTTTTGTTTGAAATTGTGCTTTGTGTGGTTTTTAAAGTGTTTTATAAAAGAGGCCATTGTTTAGGCAATCTTTGTAATGGTTCTCGTTCATAAGAATGTATACAAAGATGTTTGTCTTTTTGAAAATGTTTTCAAGTTTGTAAGATGTTTTGAAATGTGTGTGTTTGTTTTGAAAATAGCAAGGATATTTGCTTGAAATGGAGCAAGTAACCAAAAGTAATCTACCTACTCAAAAGTCTTTCTTGTTCATTTTCTTTTCCTTTGATATTGTTGTCTTATCATTGATTTGGTAAGCAACCCTATCTTTGGATGTAAACGGGACGGGCGTGGATCATCTTATGACCATGATTAGCAATGTTGCAAAGTATCTTAGCATTTTGAGGGACTAAGTGATCGTGGGATTTGTACTTATGTATCCAATGATTCAGACTGCAAGTGCACAGCCTTATTGTGTAGTTTTAAAAGATATCGAACCACAAAGACTAATGAATCGATCTACCGTCTTCTATTGTTACTTCGCAAATCTAAAGCTAATGAATATTTGATTGGGTTGTAGGGAAAACTAAATACTAAGTTAAGTTGGATTTTAATAATCAATGAGCTTAATTACCAGTATGCAACAGTCGTACCTCAGGAACTAGCGACCTGTTGGGCGTCTTTATATTTTCAAAACAACTTTCAGTAAAACTTATTTAGTTTAAAAACCCTCGTCTCACACTGTCGTTTTGTTGATCTAGGCTATGAAGTTAAGTCCTAACGTACGCTTCCGCCATCCCGTAGGAGTTAAAAACACTTTTTGAAAACTAAACAAAATCTTAATTAACTTTAAAGTGCTTCCACTGTATTTTAAGCCAATGCCTAATTACTACTGTCCAGTTAAAAGAACTCAAACTTTCGCTTTGTTGACCCTAACCTCTATCTGTTTTTTTTACTTCCGTAACAAAACAATTTAATGATTGAAAAAATAGTAACTTAGGCCAGAAAAGAAAGTTTTGTAGTAAAAATAATCCCGACTAAGTTACTCGTTCCCTCGGTTGAGTGACTTTACATACCGGTATAGGATTTCTATCCTGACATAATATTAAACCAAATCGCAGAATAATTTAAAGGACAAACACAAATAAACATAATTATATCGATTAAAAAGCAATAAGAATTTGTAAACATAAACCTGGTAATAACTCTGAAGACAAAAGCACTCCTGCACAAATTGTAGGCTTTGCTTCGATCGGAGGATATATTTAACCGTACAGAAGAAAATAATACTGGAAAGGAATATAGAAATAGCTGGGAAATATAAATAATACTGAAAAGAATATTCGCTCAATAAAATCTCTAAAGTTTCTTCCCAAAAAGAAAAACCCTTTCTACTGTGGTCTAAGGCTCTATTTATAAGTCTTGCGTGATCAGTTGCTCTCGAAAATGTAGGAACAATTTACTTCCTTCTTTGAGAAATAATAGGGCCATTAATCTGTCACGTTCCTTGGTACTTTGACTGAGTGGGTGAGAAAATGTAGGTAGTCGCTGGATTAACCCTTGAACGCGTTTCTGTCCGTTGGATGAGAAGAAAGTGGAGTAAGTGGCTTGTGACGTTTGTCACATTCAAGTGACGATATTCACTTGGTCTACTTGGCGAGTGACGTTCGGCACGCCTCCTTGACGGTCGTCAAGGACTTCTTCATTGTGGGCCACGTGCTCACATGTATAATGGGCTTTAGGCTCATTTCTTCTCCTTTGGCCTTTTTGCTAGTTTTGCACCTCTTTTTTCCTCATTTCTTCCAAAGTGTTCAGCTTAATGAATATCTGCAAAAATAGAAAAATACCTGCATAATACTTATAAAATGATTTAATTTAAACTAAAGTATGAGAAATATTTGGTGTATATCAAGCCAGAAATATCACATATTTGTGTGTCATCAAACTCCCCCATACTTAAACTTTGCTTGTCCTCAAGCAAATGCTAAGTATGATGTTTTTCTAAACATGGTTATGACTTGGATCAACTAATATATAGCTGCGTTGTGTTTTTGTCAGAAAATCGGTGGCTTGATTCATGCTCCATTACTACGTCGATGACGCTAGATAGTCCCATTTTACGTAAACTAGTTACAGGTCCCATCATAGCCTACCTCGAGTATTTGTCTTGTTTTGCCCTTTTCATTCTATTGCAATCACATTAAGCCCTTTATCTTTACACACACATAGCAGAACAATTGGTTAGTGGTTATGATCCTTTTAAACTTTAGAGGTTTCTGGGACAGTAATGTGGCAACCTTTAATTCAATGGTTGGATGCGGGGAATCAGACCGTAATCTGCCCTACCGAGTTCAGTACTAGATGCTCCTGAACCATCCATCAAATGAATTTTCATGTTACTTTGTAAGGTTTACATCCTTTGGATTAGGCGATCGGGTGAGGGTCGTCCAATTTAATCGGTGTGTTTCCTTGCAACATTTTGATGAAACATTATATCATCCACTTATATTCATCGACTTCCTGCGTAGTTTGTGTTTAAGACGATGCTGACTGCTAATATAAACTACTCAAGGTTACTATAAAGACTAAACTCAGGGTGTTGGAAATAACAGGTACTTGAACTGATCTATCATACTCTGGGGTTGTAGAGTGTCTAGACGATAGAAATTTTGCTTAATCTTGCCCTAATCCTTGACGATTGGAGATCTTGCAGTCTATGTACTTTGTCGAGTGAGTCAAAATTTTTTTATGGGCTCAAAAAGAAAGGGGAGTCTAAAAGAACAACACAAATTGCTTCAATAGATAACTTGATAAATTTTTTTTTATTGAATTAGAGATAACGGAAGGGAAATTACAAAGAAAATAAAAATTACTAGGAAAAGGGAAATACTTCCTCCCCCATACTTAAATCATACATTGTCCTCAATGTATTGATAGAAGAGGGAAATGGGAAATAGAAACTGGATAATCATTCTTCCTCCTCTTGTCTTTGGTATCGGCCACGTGTCCTCGCTCTTCGACGTGCTTGCCCACCATGTCTGGAAGATTCGCCTCCATCTCTCTGGGATATGATATTATGCAAGTCCTCAACACGAAGTGTTAAGGCTCGCATATCTTCTGTTATTCCTGTGGTGAATTCCAGCATACTTTGATCATGCCTGCGAGCGTAGTCGTTTTGGTCTCTTTGCATTTGTTGCATGAGAGTCATCATCTCGATTTGGCGCGTCTCGAGGCTCTGGTGGCGTTGAGTGGACAACTGGTTTTGCTGCATTATTGCGGAATAGATTGCGTCGATGGTGGCGGGATTGTTGGCTTGCTGTGGTTGGGGCTCTTGCTGCTCTAATTCTTCTTCGATTTCGTCAGCGGCAGCGTTGTTGGCCTCATCTTGATTTCCTTGCACATTTTCTCCGGGTTCTGGGGCGTTCAGGTTGTAAAGCCAGTTATCCGGATTACCCAAGTAAGTATGATTATGATTTGGCATGATCACGCTACGATCTCTTGCATTCTTAACCATTAGATAGTACCCTCTAGCTTCTCGTACTTTGATCAGGCAGCCAGCTCTACAGTTATCAATATCCATATAAACTGCTGGCAGCAGAGGTAGGCGTTGAATCCTTTCCCCCCAATTCAGGTGAACTGCGATGGTGGTGACGATGCCTCCGATGCAAAAAGGTGTGGTCCCGTCTCTTGTAACGAGGTTTTGAATGTGGGCCATCATTAAAGTAACGGGATTAAGATGGAGGTTTTGTGAAAAGGTACAGTGAAGAGCATACAATTCTTTAGTGTTTACCTTGTTGTTGTTTGCCCTTCCAAATATTGTGTTTGCCATAACATGGTGTAAGAAGCGGATGTTCAGGTTGTCGATGTGAGAGGCGTACCGTGCTTCGGGTGTGACATTTGGTTCGCTGGTTATTCTCTCCCATAGTGCGTATGCACTTCCATTCCAATCCAATTCCGGGGGAATGCGATATTGCACATTATTCCCACGGGGAAAATGAAATATGTCGCTCAAAATTTCATGGTTGAGTGTGTACTCTCGGTTGAACATCCGAAATTGAGCGGCTCCCGTTAGGTGTGCTCTGCATCATCTCGAGTGTGATATGCGTAGGAACTCAAGAATTCCAACATGAGAGCTTCGTAAGTTGGTGTGTTCATCGTGCTAATAAAGCTTAGGCCAGCTTTATTCAGCAAGCCTTCCATATGAGGTTGCACGCCTAATTCTTGCAAACAATTGTTGTCGACGAACCGCATGGATGTTAGCCCTAAACGATGGAATTTTATGTACCTCTCTTTTTGAAGTTCACCTGCTTCTCCTTGTCGGAGCACGAGATGTCGCATGTCGGGTTCGGGTTGGTTGGCCATGATTTTTGAACTTGATAGAAAAAATGTATTTGTGGTAAAGAGATGGAAAGTGGGTGGTAGTGATGAAACTAAGGATGGAAGAGAGGTTTATATAGATGGTTTTGTTGAGTAAGAAATTTAATGGGGTTTATAGGAGAATTTTGAAATTGAGAGGTTATGGAAGTTATGGGTGAATGGAGTAAATGGGGTGGTGGGGTTTTAAAACAAATTTTTGTGCATCAATGCTGTTCAACGGTCACGGGAAGTGAAAAGCGTAGGGGGCAAGCCCCTTCCGCTCGTCACACGCTCTCTGACGCTCGTTAGAGTCAAAGAGACAATCCTTGACGTTTGTCACATGCATCCTGACGTTCGTCAGGGTGAAGTGATGCGTGCATGTCTCTTTGACCTCTTTGACCGCGTGCTCCACTAAATTAATTAATTCATTAATCTTGAGAAGTATATTGCAAGGGGTATAGTAGCACATAGTAGAATTGGAAGAATGATATGGTAAATAAGAAGCAAATGAAAATAGTAACAGAAATAAGAAACACATGAAAATAATAGTAGAAATTAGAAACAAATGAAAATAATAATAGAAATTGCATAGTATAAAAATGAATACATACTGTGTATGAAAATAAATAAATACTTTAAAATAAAAATAAATAAAATGGATATGAAATGACTAGATGAATAAATAATCGAAATTTTAGAACCGAAATGTAACAAATTATTCGAAAATGATAAAACCATAATGAGTTTTGAGAATAATAATGAAAAACCCCCCATACTAAGAACAAACAGTGTCCTCACTGGGGCGGCACAGAAACAAAAACTATCAAGCATGAGGGCCTCCTGGAGGTGGTGCAGAAGCGTGTAGATGTTGATAAATGTGATAAAACTGCTCCGTGATGACGTCCATGAAATGAAAGAAGTCACGCCGAAGTGTGCTGACATTATCTTTAACAGTGGCGAGCTCGCCTTGGAGTGTGGTAACATCTGTCTGCAGTGTTTTGATCGCATGTGCATGATCAGGCATAGGGACGTCATCAGCTGTGGTAACAAGGGGTAGTGTAGGGTAATCTAATGGTGTATAATCATGGTAACCTGTGGGTGTGGATGGGTCGCTCTCCTCCCTCTCAGGGTCGTGTTCGTCTGTCTTCTCTAGGTGATATAGCCAATTTGTCTTGGTATAGACACTGGTATTCTCGGGGCTAGGCAATTTGAAGTAATAGACATGGTTATTTTGGACAAGCAGCTGAAAGTGAGGTGGGCTGAGGTTACCAATCAAAGATATGTTAAAGCAAAAAGGGATGTCCATGGTATAATATATGGCGTACGCTGTAAGGCGCGATAGAGATGACCGTAGGGATAGTGCGTCGGCTATCATAGTGACTAGCCCGCCGACACAGATGGGGCCATGGGTACACTGAGCTATAGCTGACATGTTGGCGATCATAAATGATGCACCAATGACTGGTTTGGGCTGAAAAGCACAGTAAATGATGAACAACTCATCCCTAGAAACTGAGAGTCGATTAATAGGTTTTCCAAAAAAGGTGAAAGCTAAAATGTGATGGAAATACCTAATCGCAGGGTTATGAATCTCGTTGGCATCAAGGTGGTATGGGTCCTCAGGATATTGGCCCGCTATCTCCCTCCAAAAGTGATTAAGTTCAAAGTTGAGGTAGTTATCCGCCTGGGTTTCCATGTGGGCGTCCAAAGAACTAGGGAATCCTAGCAGCTCAGCTAGACTGCGAACTGTAAACTGGTGGGTGAAACCGAACAATCTAAAGGACATCTGACCCCTACTACGCCCTAAGCCTTGTGTGGGTTTATAGATGAGGGAGCTCAAGAACTCCAAGGTGAGGCGTTGGTGTGTAGGGTGTTTATGGGCTAGGAACCCCTCCCATCCTATCTGGTTAAACATGAAGTATACACTTTCCCTGATTCCTAAAGCTGTCAAGGTGGGATCATGCACATACGTGGTCATACTCATCTGGCGCTGAGCCAGAATCTCATATCGCCTCTGCTGGGCCTCCGAGGCAAAAATGATATTATCCATGAATTTTAGCTTGTAGGTTCCTGTGAGTCGGTACTAAAATTTGTAAAAGAAAAATGCAAATAAGTAAAATATGTTGTGGGAGAAAGAAAGAAAAAGGAAAAAAAATCGGAAAGTAAAAATCAAAATGCAGAAATAAAAATAAAAGATAAAGAGATTTGAAAGATAATAAATAATAATAAAAAAAAACTTGTGGGTTTCCTCCTACACAGCGCTTGTTTAATGTCGTTAGCTTGACAATGTTGTTAGACGTGAATTAGTTTCCAAATTCGTGCGGTAGCTCTAATAGCGTTAAGCTCGCGGTGTAATCCTTATTTTCAACACTGTAATAATGTTTTAGGCGTTGGCCATTTACTAAGAATGGATTCATGGATTTTCCTTTAATCTCTATGGCACCACTGGGGAAAACTTTGGTTACTTCGAATGGTCCAGACCATCGTGAACGGAGTTTCCCAGGTAAAAGTTTTAGACGAGAGTTGAATAGGAGAACTACATCTCCTTCATTGAATTCCTTCCTTGAGATTCGTTTGTCATGCCATTTTTTCGTTCTTTCTTTGTAGATCCTCGCATTTTCATATGCGTCTAATCTTAGTTCTTCTAATTCATTTATGTCGAGGATCCTTTTCTCTCCCGCCGCAGTGTAGCTTAGGTTTAAAGTTTTAATTGCCCAGTAAGCTTTGTGTTCAATTTCCACTGGCAGGTGGCATGATTTTCCATAGATGAGTTTAAAGGGTGTTGTACCTATTAGCGTCTTAAACGCCGTCCTGTAGGCCCATAATGCGTCAGGTAACTTAGCCGACCAATCCTTTCTTGACGTGGTAACAGTTTTTTCCAATATTTGTTTTATTTCTCGATTTGAGACTTCCACCTGTCCGCTTGTTTGGGGGTGGTATGGTGTTGCGACGCGATGCTTCACCCCATTTTTGGTTAGGAGTTTATCAAATATTCTTGATATAAAGTGGGATCCACCGTCGCTTATAACTTGTTTGGGTACACCAAACCTTGGGAATATAATGGTTTTGAAATGTTTAATCACGACTCTAGTATTGTTTGTTGGAGAAGCTATTGCTTCAATCCATTTCGAAACGTAATCTACAACCACGAGTATATATTTGTTACTGAATGAGGATGGAAATGGTCCCATGAAGTCTATTCCCCATACATCAAAGACTTCAACTTGTAGAACGCCAGTCTGAGGCATCTCATCGCGTCTGGATATATTTCCGGTGCGTTGGCATCAGTCGCAGTTTAGGATGGCTATGTGCACATCTTTCCACAAATTTGGCCAGTAGAAGCCAGACTGCAAAATTTTGGGACATGTCTTTGATGTGTTTGCATGGCCTCCGTAAGGGGCATCATGACAATGAGAAATAATGCTTTCAATTTCGTTTTTCGGGACACATCTTCGGAAAATACCATCGGCACTTCTCTTGAATAGTAAAGGTTCATCCCAAAAGTAATGTTTCAAATCGTGAAAGAATTTTTTCTTCTGTTGATAAGTCATATCAGGGGGTAGGATTTTGGCAGCCAAGTAATTTGCTATGTCCGCATACCATGGTATGGTTTGGTTAGTTCGTACAGAGACCATAGATTCTTTTATATCATTATTTATTTCGTCTTGGCTTTCTTGTGAATCACCGTTAGCAGATTGTGTGTCAAGTCCTAAAAGCAGTTAATTTGGATTCGATTCAGGCGGTTTTTTGCTGGCATCTCCTAAGTCCATCTGAGCTAATAGACGTTCATACGGGAAGTCATCGTTAATACGTACTTCTTCTGGTGTCAGCTGTTCCATTCGAGATAAATGGTCGGCTACTATGTTCTCGGTACCTTTTTTGTCTTTAATTTCTAAATCGAACTCTTGTAGAAGCAGAATCCATCTCAAAAGTCTCGGCTTTGAGTCTTGCTTGGTTAAGAGATATCTAATAGCTGCGTGGTCTGTATAGATGATTATTTTTGCGCCTACTAGGTAGGAGGGGAATTTGTCTAGTGCAAAGACTACGGCTAAAAGTTCTTTTTCCGTTGTTGCGTAATTCATCTGTGCAGGGTCCAAGGTTCTACTAGCATAGTATATCGCATGAAGCTTCTTATCTCTTCGTTGTCCCAGGACTGCACCTACCGCGTAGTCACTTGCGTCGCACATGATTTCAAATGGAAGTCTCCAATCAGGTGGTTGCATGATCGGTGCGGATACAAGAGCTGTTTTTAGTTGGTTAAATGCTTTTAGGCATTTGTCATCAAAATCAAATTCAACGTCTTTCATAAGGAGGGTGGTTAGAGGTTTTGATATTTGCGAGAAATCTTTTATGAATCATTGGTAGAAACCGGCGGGTCCTAAGAAACTGCGTATTTCTCTTACTGTTTTAGGGGGTTGCAAGTTTTCTATGACTTCGATCTTAGCTTTATCGACTTCAATCCTCTTTTCAGACACAACGTGTCCTAGTACGATTCCTTGTTTGACCATAAAGTGGCACTTTTCCCAATTCAGAACGAGGTTAACTTTTACGCATCTCCCCAAAACTTTCTCCAAATTTATAAGACAATCTTCAAAACTCTCTCCACATACAGAGAAGTCATCCATAAAGACCTCCATGATGTTATCTATGAAATCAGCAAAGATTGCCATCATGCACTTCTGAAACGTGGCGGGAGCATTGCATAATCCAAACGAAATTCGTCGGTAGGCGAAAGTTCCATAAGGACATGTGAATGTTGTTTTCTCCTGGTCATCGGGGTGGATAGGGATTTGAAAGAATCCCGAGTAACCGTCTAGATAATAGTAATGTGAGTGCTTAGCTAATCGCTCAAGCATTTGATCAATGAATGGTAGAGGGAAATGGTCCTTGCGAGTGGCCTTATTTAGCTTCCTATAGTCAATACACATTCTAGCTCCGCTTATAGTTCATTCTGCTACAGCTTCACCTGCTTTGTTTGTTGTTACTGTTATACCACCTTTCTTTGGTACACAGTGGACTGGGCTTACCCATTGACTATCGGAGATTGGGTATATGATTCCTGTGTTCAGAAGTTTTTTTACTTCACCTTTAACTACGGTGCTCCATATTGGGTTAATTCTTCATTGATGTTCTCTAGAAGATTTGCAGTCATTTTCCAGCATAATACGATGCATGCAAATGGAAGGACTTATTCCTTTGAGATCTGTAATGTTGTATCCTAAGGCGGATGGATATTTTCTTAAGACTTGTAATAATTTGTTTGTTTCATGTTGTCCTAAGTCCGTGTTGACAATTACAGGTCATTTTAACTCGGTGTCAAGGAATTCATATCTGAGGGTCTTAGGTAATGGCTTAAGATCCAATGCTGGTTTTCTTAGACAAGGCATGTGATCTGGTGTCAGAGCTAAGCATTCACTCAGATTGTCGTCTCGGTATTCAGGTCACCTTTGTTATCTTCGAATATAAGAGGTGTGGGAATCTTCATGGTTTCGGAACAAGGTATTGGTTCCCATTCAATTTCTCTTACGCATTCGTCCATGATGTCCACCAGATAACATGTGTCATCTATGGCAGGCACTTGTAAGAATTGTGTCAGAATAAATTCGACTTTCTCTTCACCTACTTCAAAGGTTAGTTTACCTTTTTTTACATCTATGATAGCTCCAGCGGTAGCTAGGAATGGTCTTCCTAAGATGATAGGTGTGCTTTCGTCTTCTCTAATGTCCATGATTATGAAATCTGTAGGGATGTAGAATTGGCCTATCCGTACATGAACGTTTTCTAAGATTCCTACTGGGTATTTGACGGAGCGATCCGCTAATTGAACGGACATCTTTGTTGGTCTTAGTTCACCCATTTCCAGTTTGTTGCATATGGATAAAGGCATAATGCTAATACTAGCTCCTAAATCACATAGGGCTTTGTCTATGACAAACTTACCTATATGGCATGGTATAGAGAAACTTCCGGGGTCATTCAGCTTAGGAGACATATTGTTTTGGATAATTGCGCTACATTCTACTGTAAGCGTAACTGTTTCATCATCTTCTAGCTTTTTCTTGTTAGATAAGATTTCCTTGAGGAATTTGGCATAGGAGGGCATTTGAGTTATAGCTTCTGTGAAAGGAATTGTTATATTAAGTTGTTTCAGAAGTTCTACGAATTTTTTAAATTGCCCTACATTCTTAGGTTTGGCTAATCTACCAGGAAATGGGATCTGGGGTTTATAAGGCGGTGGAGGCACATAAGGTTTTTCTTTTTCCTTGGCCTCTCCTCCTTTATCTTCTTCGTCTACCTCTGGTTTCTCTGGTTGATTCTCCTTCTCAGTTGATGTTTCAGCCCTTTGATACATACTTTGATTTGACAGTATGGGGTCGGGCGGTCCATCTAATTCGGTTCCACTCCTTAATATGATGGCATGAGCATGCCCCTTCGGGTTAGGTTGTGGTTGACCGGGAAATGTATCAGCCGGTGCAACTGTAGGTGCTTGTTGTTGAGCCACTTGAGAGATTTAGGTTTCTAACATTTTATTGTGGATGGCCAAAGCATCTATTTTGTTTGCTAATTGTTTTATCTGCTCATTAGTGTGTATGTTTTGATTTTGGACGTCTTTGTTTGTTTGCGCTTAGGTAGCTATGAAGTTCTCCATCATCAGTTCTAAGTTTGATTTTCTAGGTGCACTAGGAGCATTTGCAGGAGCTTTCTGATATCCAGGTGGTACGGTAGGTGCTTGGTTCGGAGCATACAACGCATTGGGGTTTTTATATGAAAGATTTGGGTGATTTTTCCATCCAGGGTTGTACGTGTTTGAGTAAGGGTTTCCTTGGGCATAATTCACTTGGTCAGTTGGAGTTCCTGCCAAGATCTTACATTCAGTAACTAGATGTCCAGGTACTCCTCATATTTCGCAATTGGGAGTTATAACAGCCACGGTGGCTGGAGGTATTGCGGTCAAATTATCTATCTTTAGGGTGAGGGCATCTACCTTAGCATGGACACTGTCTAGGTCACTTATCTCATACATTCCTCCTTTTGTCTATGCTTTCTCTGTAGTACCTTTGTCTGCATGTCCTCTTTCACTTCCCCACTGATAGTGATTTTGGGCCATACTTTCTATTAGAGCATAGGCAGCGGTGTAGGATTTGTCCATAAGTGCACCACCTGCGGCAACGTCTATTGTTAATCTTGTATTATAGAGGTGACCATTATAGAAGGTGTGGATAATCAACCATTCTTCCAAGCCACGATGTGGGCATAGTCTCATCAGATCTTTGTATCTTTCCCAAGCATCGAAAAGGGATTCGTTCTCCTTTTGTCTAAAATCGCTTATCTGAGATCTTAGCATAGCTGTTTTGCTTGGTGGAAAATATCTTGCAAGAAAGACTTTCTTCAGCTCATCCCATGTAGTGACTGAGTTTGCGGGTAGAGATTGGAGCCAAGCTATTGCTCGGTCTCTTAGAGAGAAAGGAAAGAGATGAAGTCTTATTGCCTCTTGACTGACCCCATTGTTCTTGATTGTATCTGTGTACTGTAGAAATATTGATAGATGAAGATTAGGGTCTTCCATCGACCCACCAGAGAACAGGTTCTGTTGCACAGCAGATAACAAAGAGGGTTTTAGTTCAAAGTTGTTAGCCTCGATTGAAGGGGCAGCAATGCTATTGTGTGGTTCATCTTGTGAGGGAATGGCATAGGATTTGAGTGGGCGCGGAGCAGGATTGGCAGCCATTTCTTCGGTTGGTCGAGAAATGGGCGGTTCGAGTGATTGACGAGGTTGAGTGTTATGCAAGAGATGATACTCTTGAATGTGGCATCTAAGTCTGATATAGCGCTCGATATCGTTGATTTGTATGTATAACGGCTCGCCTTGCGAACGAGTGTTTTGCATACAAATAAGAAAAGAAAAGAAAAGAAATAGAGAAGAAAGAGAGAAGTTTTTGCTCTAGTCTCTACTGTGTAACAAAAGAGTAGCGATATCGACTTAAATCAGTCCCCGGCAACGGCGCCAAAAACTTGATCGTGGGATTTGTACTTATGTATCCAATGATTCGGACTGCAAGTGCACAAACTTATCGTGTAGTTTTAAAAGATATCGAACCACAGAGACTGATGAATCGATCTACCGTCTTCTATTGTTACTTCGCAAATCTAAAGCTAATGAATATTTGATTGGGTTGTAGGGAAAACTAAATACTAAATTAAGTTGGATTTTAATAATCAATGAGCTTAATTACCAGTATGCAACAGTCGTACCTCGGGAACTAGGGACCTGTTGGGCGTCTTTATATTTTCAAAATAGCTTTCAGTAAAACTTATTTAGTTTAAAAACCCTCGTCTCACACTGTCGTTTTGTTGATCTAGGCTATGCAGTTAAGTCCTAACGTACGCTTCCGCCATCCCGTAGGAGTTAAAAACACTTTTTGAAAACTAAACAAAATTTAATTAACTTTAAAGTGATTCCGCTGTATTTTAAGCCAATGCCTAATTACTACTGTCCAGTTAAAAGATCTCAAACTTTCTCTTTGTTGACCCTAACCTCTATCTGTTTTTTTACTTCTGTAACAAAACAATTTAATGATTGAAAAAATAGTAACTTAGGCCAGAAAAGAAAGTTTTGTAGTAAAAATAATCCCGACTAAGTTACTCGTTCCCTCGGTTGAGTGACTTTACATACCGGTATAGGATTTCTATCCTGACATAATATTAAACCAAATCGCAGAATAATTTAAAGGACAAACACAAATAAACATAATTATATCGATTAAAAAGCAATAAGAATTTGTAAACATAAACCTGGTAATAACTCTGAAGACAGAAACACTCCTGCACAAATTATAGGCTTTGCTTCGATCGGAGGATATATTTAACCGTACAGAAGAAAATAATACTGGAAAGGAATATAGAAATAGCTGGGAAATATAAATAATACTGAAAAGAATATTCGCTCAATAAAATCTCTAAAGTTTCTTGCCAAAAAGAAGAACCCTTTCTACTATGGTCTAAGGCTCTATTTATAAGTCTTGCGTGATCAGTTGCTCTAAAAAATGTAGGAACAGTTTACTTCCTTTGAGAAATAATAGGGCCATTAATCTGTCACGTTCCTTGGTACTTTGACTGAGTGGGTGAGAAAATGTAGGTAGTCGCTGGATTAACCCTTGAACGCGTTTCTGTCCGTTGGATGAGAAGAAAGTGGAGTAAGTGGCTTGTGACGTTTGTCACATTCAAGTGATGATAGTCACTTGGTCTTCTTGGCGCGTGACGTTCGACACTCCTCCTTGATGGTCCTCAAGGCCTTCTTCATTGTGGGCCACGTGCTCACATGTATAATGGGCTTTGGGCTCATTTCTTCTCCCTTGTCCTTTTTGCTAGTTTTGCACCTCTTTTTTCCTCATTTCTTCCAAAGTGTTCAGCTTAATGAATATCTGCAAAAATAGAAAAATACCTGCATAATACTTATAAAATGATTTAATTTAAACTAAAGTATGAGAAATATTTGGTGTATATCAAGCCAGAAATATCACATATTTGTGTGTCATCACTAAGATCATTTTTGTAAGGCAACTTTGAATAGCGTCATCGAGGGACTATGATCTTGTTTTTTTGTTTGTTTTTTCTAAGACACTTTACATGCGTAACATGGTCATTTTTTATAAGGCAAAAAAGTGGATTTACCCTAAGGGTGTAGGCGTGCAAGTGTATTTGATTGCATGCGTAATTTTGTCTTGAATTAGGATTTTCTAAACATTGGTTTTAGTCTTGCCATACACACCCTAATTACTACAATATATGAAAGCAATAAAAGTGCGGAAAAATAAAGATTCGACGCTATTACAATCATTAGGGGGATGGGGAGTACATATTTACAAACGGGGATTGCAAATTAAATCCTAAGTTACTATTACAACCACATTGAATGGATAAGAATGTACAAGAAATGTAAAATGCTTATTTATTTAAGAAAAGAAATAAGTTTTGTTTAAGAAAAATATTTTTTGGTCTTTTTGTGTTGAAAGAAATACAATATAATATGTGAACATGAAATATTTTTGGTGTTTTATTTTGGTTAATGAAAAAATGAAAGTGATGGTAAAAAAAAACAAAAAAGAAGAAAGACAGAATCAGCGCAAATGCTAAAAAGAAGATGTCAGAAGTTCTGACTCTGGCATGTTGCACAAACAGAAACAACGTTAATAGAAATAGGGAAGGTTAGAAGTTCTAGATCCGCCGGGAACAAAGAAGTTTTCAGAAGTTCTAATGCCACTGACAGAACTTCGTCTCCCTCTCCACTCTAGTCATAACATCTGCAACTTAATCATTTCTTAACAGAACAAAAGTTACGCATATAACAGTTTTGACTAGTTTCATAATGCTTCAGAAATAAGAGATATCAACAATATATATCAGAAGCAAACATGAATTTTCTAATCCTAATTCTGAGTTCTAATTTCCTCATGAAGCTCTGAACTGGAATTCCCTCTACTTAGGCAGGCAGATGCATGAAATCTCAGAATATATACATCATCAGAATCAGAATATCTACATTGTATTTTAAACATGCATAAATCTGACAATGCCTGAGTAATATGATGAGAATCAGAAGAAACTTACCTTGCAACTGGAAAAGACTCTATGAACTGGAGGTTGGTCCTGAACTCTGGTGATGTCCTGAGAAACTTCTTCTCGTACCCAGCAGGTTGGAAGTTTTTAACGTCTGGAATAGCCAAGGGGTGATGTTCTGACTCTTTTGAGGTGGAGGTGGATGGAGAGTGTATTGCAGTATGAATACAAAATTTAGGATAGCTTCTAATATGCAAATCAGAAACTGTGTGGATGGTTTTAGTCAAGAAACACTTGAGAGAAAATGGCGTTTGAATGCAAGGAATCAAAAGTTAACAAGTTTTATATGTTGTGTTTACAGTTTTTGGACTCTTGGAATTTTTGCAGGGGTTCAAGGTTTTTCTTTCTCAAAATTTCTGACCCTTTTTACCGTTGCCAATGGCTCTCAATTTATAGGCAAAAATATTGTAGCTTAGAGAAATAAAAAATATAGCCATCATATGCTAGGCGTTGACGTGTTCTTGAAGCAAGTTCAAACAAGTATGGTTCAAGGCACAAAGTAAGGTGGTTAACAACTTTTAGCCGTGCCTATGCTGGATTTGTAAGCAGGAATTAAGGAAAAGTAACTTCCAAAGCCAAAGTAACGCATGGGCCCAGCATACTCTTGTACAAGAGTTTTCTTTTCCAAGACAACAATTATACTTTTATGCCACACGTGGGAAAATCCTTTGGATAAAGACTCAAAAGTGGTTGTGAGCATTAAATGAGCATTAAATGATGATGAGATTTATCAAATCAGAAATCCTGCCATGTGAAACTCTGCCTCATTTGTTTATTTCCGGATCAGAAGTTCAGCTTCAACATAGCTTATAATAGACATCCAATCTTCTGATCCTTGTATCTCCTGGCTCCAGCATGTTCTGAAGGAGCTCTCAGATTTTCCAGGAAGCTTGCAACACACTTTGTAACCTTCTTTGAATTTCCCCTTGCAAACTCTGACTGAACTTTTATGAAAACTGGCCCAGAAGTTCTGACCCAATTCTGTCTTGAAAATGTCCAGAATTTGCTGAGTGCTTTAGTTTCATGGACGTATCTTTGAACAGTTATAACTTGAGATTCCAGCATTTTCAGGGGAAGTTCTATTCTGCAACGTTTTAGATCTTATTGAAATCTATAACTTTTGTGCAAGAAGTTCTTACAGAATCATCTTGCATCATGGTGATAATCTGATCAGAAGTTCTGAGCTTGCCATATTTCTTAAACACTTAGAAAAATTCTAAGTGTTTAGAATTTTGACTTTTGAATTTCTTGATGAGACAAACTTCATATTTCAACGTGTCTTAATGAACTCTGATTCTTGAAGCTTGATTTTGATCCAAAAGTCAAAGTTTGACTCTTTAATGCGCAAATGACCATTTTACCCTCGTGAGTGACTTTCTTGGAAAATTTGTAAATCCAGGCTTGAAATTGGATGGAAGCAAACCTGAGGGTTCAGGGTGATCCTTTGAGAAATAAGAGGGAAAATTTTGGGGTGCAACAATAACCATCTTTCCTGAAAAGGTACAGGATTAATTATATGCGATGCATGAAATACATTGTGTGATGATGTTCTCAAAATAAATGAGTTTATGCTGTATGCAATATGTATGCGCATGTCATGATGTATGAACATGAAATTCTATTATGAAATATCCGAGTCTAGGAAAATAAATCCCTGACTGCTGCTGGAGAGTAATGGAAATTGAATTCCTGACCGTTGTAGAAAAAGTGGTTCTTCTACTTCTGCTGGGGATGGTGAACGGAGATGACTATGCCGTGGATTCACTCCTTTCTGTTTGAATATTCTGCCGGGGAGAGACTCTATTTGAGAAAAACTCTGCGGGAGAATAACTCTGTTTGAGAGAGGAGATGCTTTACTGGAAGATCTTGCCGATTCAGAGAAATAAACTCCATTGGAGGATGAACTTTCGTAGCAGGAGGAATAAGCTCTGTTGGGGATTGAGCTTCTGTATTCAGAGAAATAAACTCTGCTCGGAAGAAAAATTTATGACCCGCTTGCGATTATAAAATTCGGCTGGGGAATAAATGTTGGCTCTCTTGAAGGAACTTTGCTGGGGAAAGTAACTTCTGCTTGGGGAAACCGATGTCAAATCTTTAGTTGCCTTTACTCTGTGGGGAGTGTAGATGTCATGGGGTTACATGTAATGGTGACCTTGTTTCAAAAATATCTCTACCCCTGTACCTGTTGGAGGGAGTAACTGTCGGGATTAGGCTTTGCCCTGTTCCTTAAGTCATGAGCAATTGTTTTTCTGTTTCATATGTAAATATTTGTGAATAGAAATCATATTCAAATGCATATGTCAAGAATAAATCATTGGACGTTTGTGCAAAACAAAACAGAAAAAGAAAAAACAAATGGTTTTGTAAAAATGACTTTGTATTAATTTCTGAAGTTGGCTTATAACATGCGTTTTTGTACAAGGAGGCTGGCGCTCTAGTAAGAGAACACCGCCGTAAAAAATGAAAGCTATACAATATTGTGTACAAAGAGGAGAAAACAGCTATGTGTAATAATCCCATTGAGTTTCAATTCTGCTATTGCCGTTATGTCTTCGAGCGTCTCATCATTTTGCTGCTTATCCGAAGCTGACTGGATTGATAGATACCGTTCGAGCTTGATAGTTGATACTGAGGTCTGGTCGCAAGGTGATCCAATGGGACATAATGATACGCTTTACATCCCTTAATTTTTCCTTGACCGCCCTTTCGGGTTTTCAGTCCACCGGGATACCCTTTTTTGCCCGAGCCGCCTTTTCAGGTTTTTGACTTGCCGGGTGTACAGATTTTTTTGTTTTCATCCTTAATTTTTGCCAGAACCCTTTTGGTTCACCAGGAAGCCCTTATTTTTTCCTAGGCCAGTCAACCTAGCGGGTCTTTTAATTATGCATAGTATCTTTTCACTATGTCTGCATTGACAGGGTGAGGAAGGTCGTCACTGTCCATGGTGGTCAGAATCATGGCTCCACCTGAGAAAATGTTTTTGATCACAAATGGACCTTTGTATGTGGGAGTCCATTTGCCCTTGGGATCACCTTGCGGCAGTATGATGCGTTTGATCACTAGATCCCCGACTTGATATGCTTGGCGTCTGACTTTTTTTTTGAAATCCTTGATCATCCATTTTTGATACATTTGACCATGACAGACAACAGTAAGTCTCTTCTCATCGACCATATTCAGTTGATCAAGTCGAGTCTGGATCCAGTCATCTTTGTTCAAACCCGCATCCTTCATAATCCTCAGAGAAGGGATTTGTACCTCAATAGGCAGGACAACCTCCATGGCATATACCAGAGAGTAGGGTGATGCCCCTGTCGATGTTCGCGCGGAGGTGCGGTACCCATTAAGAGAAAATGGTAACATCTCATGCCAGTCTTTGTATGTCACCGTCATCTTCTGTATAATCTTCTTGATATTCTTATTAGCCACTTCGACAGGGCCATTCATCTTTGACCGGTAAGGAGAAGAGTTATGATGTTGTATCTTGAATTGCTTACAGAGTTCGGTGATCATCGTGTTGTTGAGATTGGTACCATTATCTGTGATGATTCTTTCGGGGACACCGTAACAACAAACCAGGTTATGCTTGATAAACCGCGCTACAAAATTCTTGGTAACGGTAGAAAAGGAAGCAACTTCAACCCACTTCGTGAAGTAATCAATGGCCACCAGGATGAAGCGATGTCCATTGGAAGCGGTAGGTCAAATCTCTCCGATCATGTCAATGCCCCACATTGAAAAAGGCCAAGGAGCCATTAATACATTCAAAGGAACCGGAGGCACATGCACCTTATCAACATAGATTTGGCATTTATGACAAGTTCGGGAGTGCTGATAACAATCTGCTTCCATAGTGGACCAATAGTATCCTTCCCGTAGGATCTTCTTAGCCATGGTATGTGTTGTACCCAAAAATTTCCCT
This sequence comes from Vicia faba, assembly GCA_948472305.1. Taxonomy (NCBI): domain Eukaryota; kingdom Viridiplantae; phylum Streptophyta; class Magnoliopsida; order Fabales; family Fabaceae; genus Vicia; species Vicia faba. Next base: position 1,630,592,891 of record OX451739.1, on the reverse strand, counting down.
CTCACTTATCAAGAATTTTCTCACAAGATCTCCTTGACTCAAGACTGCATTAGGGTTTGATCAGCTCAACACACCTCCTTATGCACTGATAACCAAAATTTGGACTTAGGATTAGAAGCCTTTGATACCCTTTGGACCTTGTGACTATGGTGTTATTTTGTCTGGGTTCTTGGGGTTTACCCCAAGACAGTGAGTTGATTTTCTTTGTGTGTGGGTTATTTTGATTATGTGCTTTGTCTGTGATTGAGAATTCCTCTATATACATTTGTTACTTTGCCCAATTTTTTATAAGACTTAATGCATCTAAAGCCTGGTATTACTAAGAGGTTTAGTATCTTTGCTTTCTTGGTTTCAATCCAAAGGATGGGAGTTCTACATTGACTCTTTATGTCAAGTGTTGGCTTCTTGTTGGTTAAATGGTTCTTTTTCTTAGCTTTTACTTTATTCTTTAGGATAGTTCCTTCATCTCCTCCCATCTTCTTTAATTTCAAAAAATTTCTCTCTCCTTTTCAAAACTCTTCTTGTTTTCTAACTTGAAGCACTTTCATAATAAACATGGGCTTAGTTCCATGCATTTTCAAAAATATTTTCTTAATCAAACTTTAACCAACTTAATCATACCTTGACATTTTTTGTGAGAAGACTAAAATTCAATCAACCTCATTCAAATCATTTTGCCACTTTGGCTTTTTTACTTTAAAACTTTCTCAAATGATTAGACTCTTGTTGATTCTTATAGTGATGCGATCTACTATACTTCAACAATATGTAGTGAAGTGGGATATTTTCCACTTGGGCGTTGAGTGAGGCTTTGTTGATTTTAAAATCCAAGCTATATCCCCCACTTTGAGATGATGAAAAATCTCCTTTCTAATAAGTAGTAAGTATGTCTTCCACTCGGATATGACGATGATGTCTCGACTCTGAAAATTAACCAACACATTTGTGTTTTAAATTTTTTTAAAGGTGAACTATGAGTACTCCGATCCCCTATTGCATGGAAGGTGGTACGTAGGCACTAAAGGTTCGCAACCGCAGCAGGTGAAAAAATTAAAAAAATACTTATTTTCTCATCTTCACCATCTATTTTTGTATACAACACTTATAGCCAAAATACACAAATTTTCAAAGAGGTTCCTGCGAAGTATCGTAGATGTTTAGGGTGCTAATACCTTCCCTTTGCATAACCAACCCCCGTACCTAGATTCTCTCCCCCTCTTTTTGGGTTATTCGCTATTTTACCATTCCTTTGGAAACAATAAAGTGCGGTGGAAATTTTTATTTGATCTATGTGAGTCAACTTAATCCAATGGCTTAGTCTCAACATTTCTACTGTTACAACTTCCTAGAGAGATCTGCAAAGAGCTATGGAGAACGGTACCTCAAAGGGTTGGGGTAAACTCCCGGAAATACCTGAGAAGAAGGATCATTTTAGTTTGGACTATGAATTATCAAAGGCTACTCTGGAAGGCAAAGCACGGTATCCTCTAATCCAGGAGACTTTCATTAACAAAGGATTAGAGCATGGAAAACATGTGTCAATGATATCTCACAAGAGCAACATCAAGAAGACATCCAATTTCATCCATGAATGCGCCCCAGGCAAAGAACTCAAGGATTTGACAGCTGTGGAGATTCTAAAGATTTGTTTCTTTCCAAAGTAATTTTCTTATTTTTGGAAAAACCTATGTCAAGCCCGAGGCATAGGGCTTGCTTGTAAGGGTCCCCCAATTTGTTTCTGACAGTATTCATAATTAATAAAAGTTATATTTTGCATTCAACTAAGATCCATGTATTTCTCTTGCATTTATCTCTTATATTTAAAAATGGCAATACTTTCCTTCATATGAATTTTCCAAATTCACATACTAAGACTGCACCAAAACATGATAAATACGCAGATCCATGTCTAAAATCACTGATAATGTTACTGGTGTTATACGATATAATTTTGATGCACCTATCAACCAAGCGAAAGAGGAAGAGGATGAAGATCTTGAACTTTATAAAGAATTGGCGAGGGAGATAGAGAAAAAAGTTGACAATATACAACCATACCAGGAATCTATGAAGACCATTAACCTTGACACAGAGGAAGATCCGGAAGAGATCAAACTAGGGGAAACATTAGAGAAAAGCGTCAAGAAAAAACTGATCAAATTGCTACATGAATATATGGACATATTTGCCTAGTCTTACAGAGATATTCTAGGATTGGATACAGATATTGTGGTACATAGACTACCTCTCAAAGAAGGTTGCTCTCTAGTTAGGAAGAAGCTCAGAAGAACTCGTCCAAACATGTCCGACAAGATTCAAGAAGATGTCCTTAAATAATTCAAAACCGGGTTCTTAGCGGTAGTGGATTATCCACCATGGATATTTAACATTGTGCCAGTACCCAATAAGGATGGAAAAGTACGCATATGTGTAAATTATCGGGATCTGAACAATGTAAGTCCTAAAGAGGATTTCCTATTACCTCACATAGATGTTCTGGTGGACAATACAACTCAAGCTTTGGTATTCTCGTTCATGGACGGTTTCTCAGGCTATAATCAAATCAAAATGACACCCGAAGATGTGGAAAAGGCTACCTTTATGACTCCTTGGGGCACTTTCTATTATAAGGTAATGTTGTTTGGTCTAAAGAATGCAAGGGCAACTTATCAATGGGCTATGATCACACTATTCCATGATATGATTCACAAAGAGGTTGAGGTGTACGTAGATGATATGATTGCCAAATATCATATGGAGGAGGATCACATAATACATTTACAAAAGCTATTTGAGTGTCTGTGAAGGTTCAAACTAAGGTTTAACCCAAACAAGTGTACGTTTGGTGTAAGGTAAGGCAAGTTACTGGGTTTTATTGTAAGTCAACATGGTATTGAGGTATACCCCGAAAAGATAAAAGCTATACAAGTAATTCCAGCTCCGAGGATGTAGAAAGAGATTTGTTGTTTCTTAGGACGATTAAATTACATTTCAAGGTTCATATTGCACCTAACGACTACGTGCGAGCCTATATTCAAATTATTGCGAAAAGATCAGACAGTGGTATGGAATAATGATTTCCAGACAGCTTTCGAGTCAATAAAGGAATATTTACAAGAGACACCAATCTTGACGTTGTCGGTTCCTGGAAGACTGCTCATCATGTATCTAACAGTGCTCGAAGGGTCAATGGGATGTGTATTGGGACAATATGACGAAACGGTGAGAAAAGAGCATGCAATCTACTACCTCGCTAAAAAATTCCACGACTATGAAACCAGGTACTCCATTTTCTAGAAGACTTGTTGTGTGTTGGCTTGGGCTACTAAAAGACTGAGGCAATATATGGTAACTTACACCACCTGGTTAATAGCAAGAACGGATCCTTTAAAGTATGTGTTCGAAAAAACAGCTCTTACAGGAAGAATTTCCCGATGGAAGATGTTACTGTCAAAATACGACATCCAATAGGTTACACAAAAGGCCATCAAGGGTAGCAAACTAGCCGACCATCTAGCTCATCGGCCACTACCATAATATCAACCAATGAAGTTCGACTTTCTAGACGAAGATGTCATGGTTATAGGTGACTACGAAATACCAGGGCCCGGTGAAGGACCTGAACCAGGGGCACGTTGGACACTCATGTTTGACGGGGCATCAAATGCACTGGGGCATGGCATTGGCACAGTTTTGACTTCTCCGAAGAATTTTCATAAACCTTATACTGCAAGGTTATGTTTTGACTGCACCAATAATATCGTTGGATACGAAGCTTGTATCTTGGGTCTGGAAGCTGCTATCGATCTAAGAATCAAACATCTCAAAGTATTTGGAGACTCCATGCTATTCATATACCAAGTCAACAACGAATGGGACACTAAACATCCCAAATTGATTCCATATTGGGATCATGTTTTGGAGCTAGCTACGGAATTCACTGAGATTGCCTGCAGTCATATCCCACGAGAAGAAAATCATATGGCAGGCACCTTGGAAACTCTTCATCCATGTTCAAAGTAACTTGGCAAAGCCACGAGCCGCGTATTACAATCAAACATTTTGAAGAACCTGCACATTGCCTTGCTATTAAAGAGGGACCGAATAACAAGCCTTGGTTCTATGACATTAAGAGGTACCTTGAGAAATAAGAATATCCAGAAAATGCCTCCATCATTGACAAGCGAACTCTACAGAAGCTAGTCACAAAATTCTTTCTGAGCGGTGACGTGTTATACAAAAGAAATTATGATATGGTGTTACTCAGGTATGTGGAGAAACAAGAAGAAAATACACTTATGAGAGAAATCCATGAAGTTGCTTTCAGAATGCATACAAATAGACATGCCATGGCTAGAAAAATCCTACAAGCGGGTTATTATTGGCTGACGATGGAAGCCGACTTCTACCATTATACAAAGACATGTCACAAATGCCAAATCTACGCCAACAAAATGAATGTGCCACCAACTCCTCTGAATGTCATGAGCTCTCCTTAGAAATTTTCAATATGGGGGATTGATATGATAGGCATGTTCGAACCGAAAGCATCTAATGAACAACAGTTCATACTAGTTTCCATTTATTACTTCCCCAAATGGGTAGAAGCGGCATCCTACGCAAATGTAACAAGTCAAGTGGTTACTCGATTCATCAAGCAAAATCTAATATGCAGATATGGGGTCCCAAGAAGAATCATTACAGACAACAGATCCAATTTGAACAACAAAATGATGAAGGAGTTATGCGGTAATTTAAAGATCGAGCATCATAATTCCTCACCATATGAACTCAAGATGAACGGGGCCGTTGAAACTTCCAATAAGAAAATCAAGAAAGTCATTCAGAAAATGGTAAAGACATACAAAGATTGGCATGAAATTCTTCCCTTCGCTTTACATAGCTATCGTACTTCAGTACATACATCAACAGGTATAACTCCTTGCTCTCTAGTATATGGTATGGAGGCAGTACTCCCAGTTGAAGTATAAATTCTTTCACTTTGAGTACTAATGGAAACAAAGCCTGAAGAAGCAGAGTGGGTTTAGATATGACTTGATCAACTCAACCTCATTGAAGAGAAACAATTGAAGGCCTTGTGCCACGGTCAATTATACCAAAAGAGGATGAAGAAAGCATTCGACAAGAAGGTTCATCCTCGAGTGTTCAAAGAAGGGGATTTGGTGCTCAAGAAGATTATGCTACCTCGCCTCAATTCACGTGGTAAATGGACACCGTACAACGAAGGTCCATATATGGTAAAAATAGTATTCACTGGTGGTGGTCTCATGCTCACAACAATGGATAGGGAAAAAATACCACATTCGGCGAATTCAGACGCAATAAAACAATACTATGTATAAAAAACTCGTTAAGTTCGAACACTAAAACGGGCGACTTAGGCAAAAAGGAGCGTCCCGGTGGATTGAAAACCCTAAAGGGCGATCCAAGCAAAAATTAGGGATACACAAAAAATTTATCCCGGTAGATTGAAAACCCAAAAGGGCGATCCAAGCAAAAGTTAGGGATCTCATTCAGAAATAAAGTACAAAAAGACTACGATCTAAGAACTACGACTACAAACCACAAAGGAAGATATTGATCCAAATCATTTAACTCAAAAGTAAAGGAGATTGGAGCTATCAAAAGGACATTGGAGAAAAAGTAGTAACAATTATTATTTTCATTTCCATTTTTAGTTTTAAAACTTTCTGTAATTACCTCTTTCAAGGAATTACATCTTGTACTCTCGCCTATTCAGAGGCATATTTATCAATAAAACATTGACTTCTTCAAACCTTTCAATTGCAATTTTCCTTTTTGAACTTTTTTGCAAAATACTATGATTATTTTTGTGAATACTGCGTTGAAATCATTTTGGGAATTTAACAAATAAAAGCATATGATGAAACATCAAAAAGCATTTTGGTTAGAAAAACATCGTAAGAAAAATCCACGTCTACGTCCACGCCTGTAATCATAGCCATATCCACGCCTACATCCACAACCACGCCTGTGCCTACAATACAAATATCAAAATCCTGTTATTCAAATCAATTTAAAATACCATGACAATGCAACATACAACATTGGAGAGTTTGTAACATAAAACCCATGGTTTAAAAGGAGAGGACATTAAAACATTTACAACAAACATTGGGGCATATACACACATTTAGTACATTTGGAGCATACACAAAATACATGATACATATACATTCTGGGTTCGATATCAATATAGGACATTATGTATATACATCATACATGGTATTTCTCAAACACACTTTGGGTAAAACCAATATCTTGGGGCCCTTTGGCAGATTATCAAAACAAGAAATTACCTTGGTTGAGAACAAAAACAACCGGTAAAAATACGATCTCATCTTTGATCTAGTTATATAAGATTTGATCACCACAACACTTTTCAATAATCTACCCCCTAGGTTGTGGTGGGTGTGCGAATTACCGGATTCATATTATTCATTCCCTAGGTAGTAATGAATACGAGAATTCATCTTTGTGCCGTTTATCCTAAAGGTCGCGATAAACGCATAAACTTTTTCAAATATCTATCCCCTAGGTTGTGATAGATATGTGAATTTTCAAGGTTATACTATTCATCCCCTAGGTTGTGATAAACAACATAACCTCATCCATGTTGTATTTTATCCCCTAGGTTGTGATAAATGCACAGGTTCATCATCATACTGTTTACTCTCTGGGTCATAGTAAACATAATGAAATCTGCATAATTCATTGCGTCAGTCTCCATGTAGCAATGTATTATCAAATTTTGTTCATCCCCTAGGTTGTGATGTGTGATACGGTGGCAGGACCGACTGTTATACTGGTTTTGCGTTTGTGTTTGCAAATCTTGCGGTAAGCAAGAGTCGCCATCGACTTTTATTTTATCCAACAGAGTAAAGGGTGAAAAGATATGAAAAAGACCTTTCGAGATTTTTCTGAGTAAGGGGGGGGTAGATTATGGAAAGGGAAGGTGTTAGCACCCTTTCCATCTGTAGTTTTCTACGGCCTCTTAGATGCTTAGCTCATTTGAAAAATACATTGTGTTTTTGTATGTTTTGAAAAGTATTTTTAGAAAATGCCTTAGTGTGGCGATTCGCTTTATGACAACTCTTGTATCAGTCTTCAAGAGTGTTGATAAAACATTTTTTGAAAGTGTTTTTGAAATGTCTTATGTAAGTTCAAAAGTTTGTTTTAAGCAAGCATCTAAGAACAATCTACTTATACTCGAAAGGTTTGTTCTTTTCCTGCTATCCTTTAGATAGCTCTATCCTACTATTAGTCAGTACGTAGCTCTATCGTTGGTTGTTTGAGGGACATTCGAAGGGACGTACAATCATAGAGGCAACATATAGAGACACTTTAGCAATTTTGTTTAAGGGACTAGATCATTTACCGAAAGGCAACACTGTAGGGTCATCGAGGGACTATGATCTTTTGATTTAAGGGTCTTTGCTAAAGCGTCCCCACTTTCGAGGGACATGACTATTTTATTTTCTGAAATGCAACCAAAATGGGCGTACCTTAGAGGTGTATATGTGCAAGGTGTGTTATGTTCCGTTATTTTAGTCTTGTGTTAAGTTTGCTAACGTTTGATTATTAATCTTGTCATACAATCCTATTAGTCTAGCAGTTAATATGTACAGGAATTTAAAGTGCAGGAATTTAAATCTATGCTATTAAAATCCTATTTTGTATGTTATGAAGTGGTTCATGCTAAAATTTGGAGTCATAATGGCCATTTAGCTTCTTTAATCTATGTAAAGACTGCGATTATGTGAGTCCAATTAAGAATTATAAAAAATTTAGTACTCATCAAACATGTCATGAATATTTAAAAGGAATATAATGACATTAAAAATGAATAACACATCCATATCTTATATCTTGTTGTAGACCCAGAAAGAAGGCCTCATCCAATGAGCTAAATCAAGAATTAATAGCATGTTATGCCCACCGCTGGCGATTGTGGAAGAACACTTTTTGCATATAAATATGCTACCGCTAGCAATTGGGTATTCCCTGAACTTGGTAATCTGAACAATGTTTGACCTTGTGTGTAGTCCGTTACTTTTTTAAATAAACATGATTGGTAGAAAATCACCTAAATACACTTATATTGACCTTGCCATAGTTATATTAGAAAACTCCGAGTACCTATGCCCCGAGACACATGTTTTGTGATATCTACTACCAAACAATCACATAACTCTAACTAGAGCGACAACAACTCCCATATTAAAGACAAGTAGGTTATTAGGAAAAAATTTCCATAAAATCTTAATCTAGTTTATTGTATTTTATATATTTAATTTTTAAAATTAATTATTTTGTTATAATATAAAACAATAAAATAAATTTGAAAAACTTTTTATCCGGCCTGGCATATACATTGACCCTGCCAGAGCTATATTAGAAAACTCCGATGATCTATGCCCAGAGACACATGTTTTTGGATATGCCACAATTGAGACACACAGATGCAGTCAAAACATGACTCACTGCGAAATAGACATTCAATAACCTCCCGAGTAAGATGAAAGAGGTTATTGAGCAAATATTTCCACTTGTATATCTCTATGATCAAATCTTAATCAAGTATTTTGTATGTTATGAAGTGGTTCATGCTAAAATTTGGAGTCATAATGATCATTTAGCTTCTTTAATCTATGTAAAGACTGCAATTATGTGAGTCCAATTAAGGACTATAAAAAATTTAGTACTCATCAAACATGTCATGAATGTTTAAAAGGAATATAATGACATTAAAAATGAATAATACATCCATATCTTATATCTTGTTGTAGACCCAGAAAGAAGGCCTCACCCAATGAGCTTAATCACGAATGCACAACATGTTATCACCATCGCTAGCAGCGGTGTAATAAACACATGATTTATGAAGATTACTAGGGTTACTTCTTTTCCTTCCTCCGATCACATACTTTGAAGCTTTGGAATGCTACATCAAAGGCAAGAAAAATAAATTCGAGCTAAAGGAGGGAGACATTAAGGAATAGGTATCTATGCCCAAAGACACATGTTTTGTGATATGCCACAATTGAGTCACACAGATGCAGTCAAAACATGACTCACTGCGAAATAGACATTCAATAACCTCCCGAGTAAGATGAAAGAGGTTATTGAGCAAATATTTCCACTTTTATATCTCTATGATCAAATCTTAATCAAGTATTTTGTATGTTATGAAGTGGTTCATGCTAAAATTTGGAGTCATAATGATCATTTAGCTTCTTTAATCTATGTAAAGACTGTGATTATGTGAGTCCAATTAAGGACTATAAAAAATTTAGTACTCATCAAACATGTCATGAATGTTTAAAAGGAATATAATGACATTAAAAATGAATAATACATCCATATCTTATATCTTGTTGTAGACCCAGAAAGAAGGCCTCACCCAATGAGCTTAATCACGAATGCACAACATGTTATCACCATCACTAGCAACGGTGTAATAAACACATGATTTATGAAGATTACTAGGGTTACTTCTTTTCCTTCCTCCGATCACATACTTTGAAGCTTTGGAATGCTACATCAAAGGCAAGAAAAATAAAGTCGAGCTGAAGGAGGGAGACATTAAGGAATAGGTATCTATGCCCAGAGACACATGTTTTGTGATATGCCACAATTGAGTCACACAGATGCAGTCAAAACATGACTCACTACAAAATAGGCATTCAATAACCTCCCGAGTAAGATGAAAGAGGTTATTGAGCAAATATTTCCACTTGTATATCTCTATAATCAAATCTTAATCACGTATTTTGTATGTTATGAAGTGGTTCATGCTAAAATTTGGAGTCATAATGACCATTTAGCTTCTTTAATCTATGTAAAGACTGCGATTATGTGAGTCCAATTAAGGACTATAAAAAATTTAGTACTCATCATACATGTCATGAATGTTTAAAAGGAATATAATGACATTAAAAATGAATAATACATCCATATCTTGTATCTTGTTGTAGACCCAGAAAGAAGGCCTCACCCAACGAGCTAAATCATGAATGCACAACATGTTATCACCATCGCTAACAGTGGTGTAATAAACACATGATTTATGAAGATTACTAGGGTTACTTCTTTTCCTTCCTCCGATCACATACTTTAAAGCTTTGTAATGCTACATCAAAGGCAAGAAAAATAAAGTCGAGCTGAATGAGGGAGACATTAAGGAATAGGTACCTAGTACCAGACAATCACATGACTCTAACTAGAGCGACGACAACTCCCATATTAAAGACAAGTAGGTTATTAGGAAACCCCTACTAGACATATAACCCCATTAAGCATATAACCCCTATGTGATCGGTGGATCTGGAACTGACTGTTTAACGTTGGTTCGTGAAATGTCGCGGAAGCAAGAGTCGCCACCGTCTTTTATTTTCTCCAATATGTAAAGGACAAAAGCATAGAAAAATTCCTTATTGAGATTGCTCTCGGTTCGGGAGGTAGATTCATAGAAAGGGAAGGTGTTAGCACCCTTTCTATCCATGGTTATCCATGGGCTCTTAGATACTTGCTCATTTGTGTTTTCAAATTGTTTGTTTGCTTTTCAACTGTGGGTTTGGAAAAGTTCCGTTTAAAATTTCAGTTCGACTCTTGTATCAGTCCTCAAGAGTGTTTGAAAAGTTGTTTTTGAAAGCTTTTTGAAAAGTGTCGGTGTGAAAAGAAGTTTTTGATTTGTTTTGAATTAGAGCAAGTATCTACGAGTCATCTACCTACCCTAAGGAATTAGTCTGTGTAAATGTCCTTAAGGTAGTGCCATCCCACCATTGAGAGGTAGGTAGCACCACCGTTGGAGGTGTTCGGGTCAATTCGTTAAGGGACAGTGTGGTCACCGGGCAATAGTAAGATACCTTAGAAGCTACCCTTATGCCATTAATCTTTTTATTCCGAGGCAACCGTTTCGAGGCAACTTATTTCGAGGCAACCGTTTCAAGGCAACTTGTTTAGAGGCAACCGTTTCGAGGCAACCGTTTCGAGGCAACTAGATCAATGGAACATAAGGACTCACTAAGACGTCCTATACTCGACGACCACGTTTCGAGGGGCAAGGCAACAGTGAGGTGTACCCTAAGAGTGGTGTGTGAATTGTGTGTCATTTTCAGTTTATTATTTATCTTGTCATGCATTGGTGATCTACGCTTTGATTTTATTTTTGGCATTCATTCTTTCATGCAAGTTATTAACAGTTAAAAGATGCGAGAAGATAAGAGTCCTACGTTATTACAAAGGCGCGGGTCTACATCGCCAAATTAAACCAAGACCCGATTTGAAATAAATAAAAATGCGGAAGAATAAATATCCTAATTATCTATTACAAAGCTTTGGGGCAATTACATTACATCCATAAAAAGAAATAAAATAAACGCGCGAAAAGAAAATATAATCGAATGCGAGGGCGTTGGACCCTTTAAGGAAATTGAATTGAAATTATTAAACTAAATAAAGGAAAAGACTTATTTTTTTTATGTTTTTGTATTTATGAAATTAAAGAGAATTAATTGGATTTTGAAATTAAAATAAAAAAAGGCTAATTCTAAATTATTTTTAATTATTAAAGAAAATTGTTTTAAGTTTGTCCTAATTTAAACTAATTATTTAATGACAATTTTATTTACAAAAATAGTTAATTATCAATAATAGAATAAGATGAAATTATTTATTGAGAAAAGAATAAAGATACTAATAACCTAATTTTTATGTTTTTTTTATAATTATTTTAGAAAAAAGACATTAAAGTTAAAAACCTAAATTTAAACTAATTGTTTTATTGGAATTTATTTACAAAAACTATTTAAAGAATTAAAAAAATTAAATAAAACATATTTTTATTTTTTAATGATTTCTGATTTTTTGGTTTTTGTGTTATTATTAAGATTAATTTTGGTGAATTAAATAAAACAAAAGAAAAACAATTAAAATAAAAAGAAGAAAAGAAAAATGGAAAAATGAAAGGTGATGCAAACCATGGGGGTGTTGACCCAATTTAGGAGGGAGCACGAAGTCGCGGCAGAAGCGGATCTGGAAGCAGCGGTTGAGTCCGCGGTTGCGCGGCGGAACTGCGATTTGGACGCTTCTCGTTCTTCTGTTTCTGATTCAGAGAGCCAAATTCCAGTCCTGATCTTCACAAAGAATTTTATGGATAAAGTTCAAACAATCAAAAAGAAAATTAAATAGAATAAATGAAATTGAAAATGTTAGAATTTTGTGTTGCTTTATCATGACTCAGTGATGTTGTTGTGGTGCTGTCAAGAGGATGATGATTTGTGGTTGCGTCAGTTTTGAGCTTGTGTCAACGGTATGAACATGAGCTTGTGTAAGGTTTCTGTTTTGGTTGATGAGATTTTTGTTAAAGTTGGTTCATGGGAAATTGCACGTGAAAAGTGAATTTACAGTGCAACAAGAAGAAAAGTGGGGGTTTCCATTGAGTGGCCTCCGTACAGGATTTTGTATAAGAGAATATGAGGTTTTTTTTTATGGAATTTTTTTGTTTTTTCGTTTTAGAGAGTTCTCTAGGTTGTGTTCTCCTTTTTTTGATCACTTGCATATGCATTATGTAATGTATTTCAATTGGAATTAAGGGCCTTGAAGCCTTGCATTCATACATAAGATTTTGCCATAAACCTCCATTAACAAACTTTCCATCTTTGTACCAATTTTGAATTCTTACTTGATTAGGCATTGAAACAAATTTGGGATGTTGTATAATGATGATTCAAAGCTAATCAAGACCAAATATGCCCCTTAATTAACCTTCTTGATTTTTATTTGATTTTAAAGGATTTAAAATGAATTAAATCCAATAAAATCAAATAAAAATGAAAAAATTAATTTTAAAATTTGAAATAAAATGTGGGACACGTGGGAAGCATGGCCAAGCTGATTCAAATGGAAAAAGTGGGCCCCTTTTGTCAAAAATGAAATTTCAAGGATAAATGATTTTGGCCATTTCACAAAAATTTCCCAACTTCTCCAATGCATATCTTGCTCAATTTTGAAGTTATGAACATGTTCTTGGACATTTTGGAAAGGTCTTGAAGTCCTCTAACCAATGTCTTTGGTCCCATGTAATTTTTATTTACCAATCTCAAGTTATGGTCTTTGACTTAAAGTGCCTTTTTGTTGACTTTTGAAAATGACCTATAATGTTGACTTTTGACTGCCAAATGACCATTTTGCCCCTACAGTTGACTGTTGAGCAATTAGGTTTTTTGACTGTGCAACTTGACCTTGTGAGCCTTGAAACTTGACATGTAGGTGCTTGACAATGTGTATGAGCATGGGACTTGATTGAGCCCTTGAAAACCTCAACTTCCTTGTAGGAACCAAAAACCCTAGTTTGACTGGCTTAGGAGGATGGTTGACTGGGTAGCCCTTGAGTAGACTTTGAACCATTTGAGGTGATGCTTGTCAAAACTTTGAAGATTATGGGAGGGCAAATTTTGGGGTACAACAGTTTCCCCTGTTCAATCTTCTTAGACCTAAGGATGTAGATTGGCGTGTGTGCCTTTCGTGATCCGAGGGTGGAAGATGATTGAACACTAGAGTGCCCAGAAATTTGCACTCACATAGTAGAGTATCAACAGTGTGATAGCGGGAATGGGCTTAAAGATGCCATTTGGAGAGATGATGGATAGGAGGATGGGCTTATAGATGCCATCTGGAAGTGTGACAGAACCTTGTCGGGAATGGGCTTATAGATGCCATTTGGAGACTGTCGGATAACTGAATTTGAATAAGAAATAGAATAGCTTCCGTGCCTGGAGCATATCTAGCCTATATCTAGTTGTTGACGTTTGAATAAACAGTAGAATGACCGCCGTGTCTGGGGTATATCCATACTGTATCTGTATGAGCGACAGAATGTCATCCGAATCTGGATCGTATCTGGACTGAACAATAGAAGAGCATCCGGGATGGAGCATCTCTAAGTTGTTTTTTAGAAGTTTGAATCTGAATAAGCAATAGAATGGCATCCGGATCTGGAGCATCTCTAGGCTATATCTGAAAGGAAATCTGGAATGAGTGTCAGAACGTCGCCATGCCTGGGTCACATCTGAACCATATCTAGAAGGAGTCTTGAATAAGCAAAAGAACAACATCTATATCTGGAGCATTTCCAAGCTATCTCTGAAAGGAAATCTAGAATAAGTATCAGAACGTCGCCATGTCTGGGTCACATCTGAACTATATCTAGAAGGAGTCTTGAATAAGCAAAAGAACAACATCCATATCTGGAGCAATTCCAAGCTATCTCTGAAAGGAAATCTGGAATAAGTATCAGAACGTCGCCATGCCTGGGTCACATCTGAACTATATCTAGAAGGAGTCTTAAATAAGCAAAAGAACAGCATCCATATCTGGAGAATTTCCAAGCTATCTCTGAAAGGAAATCTGGAATAAGTATCAGAACGTCGCCATGCCTGGGTCACATCTGAACTATATCTAGAAGGTGATCTCTGAATAAATAATAGAACAGCCTCCGTGTCCGGAGCATCTCTAAGTTATATCTGAGAAGAAATCTGGAATAAGTATCAGAACGTCGCCATGCCTGGGTCACATCTGAACCATATCTAGAAAGGTGATCTCTGAATAAACAACAGAACAGCCTCCGTGCCCGGAGCATCTCTAAGTTATATCTGAGAAGAAATCTGGAATAAGTATCAGAACATCACCATGCCTGGGTCACATCTGAACCATATCTAGAAAGGTGATCTCTGAATAAACAAAAGAACAGCATCCGTGCCCGGAGCATCTCTAAGCTATATCTGAGAAGAAATCTGGAATAAGTATCAGAACGTCGCCATGCCTGGGTCACATCTGAACCATATCTAGAAAGGTGATCTCTGAATAAACAATAGAACAGCCTCCGTGCCCGGAGCGTCTCTAAGTTATATCTGAGAAGAAATTTGGAATAAGTATCAGAACATCGCCATGCCCGGGTCACATCTGAACCATATCTAGAAAGGTGATCTCTGAATAAACAACAGAACAGCCTCCGTGCCCGGAGCATCTCTAAGTTATATCTGAGAAGAAATCTGGAATAAGTATCAGAACGTCGCCATGCCTGGGTCACATCTGAACCATATCTAGAAAGGTGATCTCTGAATAAACAACAGAACAGCCTCCGTGCCCGGAGCATCTCTAAGTTATATCTGAGAAGAAATCTGGAATAAGTATCAGAACGCCGCCATGCCTGGGTCACATCTGAACCATATCTAGAAAGGTGATCTCTGAATAAACAACAGAACAGCCTCCGTGCCCGGAGCGTCTCTAAGTAATATCTGAGAATAAATCTGGAATAAGTATCAGAACGTCACCATGCCTGGGTCACATCTGAACCATATCTAGAAAGGTGATCTATGAATAAACAACAGAATAGCCTCCGTGCCTGGAGCATCTCTAAGTTATATCTGAGAAGAAATCTGGAATAAGTATCAGAACATCACCATGCCTGGGTCACATCTGAACCATATCTAGAAAGGTGATCTCTGAATAAACAAAAGAACAGCATCCGTGCCCGGAGCATCTCTAAGCTATATCTGAGAAGAAATCTGGAATAAGTATCAGAACGTCGCCATGCCTGGGTCACATCTGAACCATATCTAGAAAGGTGATCTCTGAATAAACAATAGAACAGCCTCCGTGCCCGGAGCGTCTCTAAGTTATATCTGAGAAGAAATTTGGAATAAGTATCAGAACATCGCCATGCCCGGGTCACATCTGAACCATATCTAGAAAGGTGATCTCTGAATAAACAACAGAACAGCCTCCGTGCCCGGAGCATCTCTAAGTTATATCTGAGAAGAAATCTGGAATAAGTATCAGAACGTCGCCATGCCTGGGTCACATCTGAACCATATCTAGAAAGGTGATCTCTGAATAAACAACAGAACAGCCTCCGTGCCCGGAGCATCTCTAAGTTATATCTGAGAAGAAATCTGGAATAAGTATCAGAACGCCGCCATGCCTGGGTCACATCTGAACCATATCTAGAAAGGTGATCTCTGAATAAACAACAGAACAGCCTCCGTGCCCGGAGCGTCTCTAAGTAATATCTGAGAATAAATCTGGAATAAGTATCAGAACGTCACCATGCCTGGGTCACATCTGAACCATATCTAGAAAGGTGATCTATGAATAAACAACAGAATAGCCTCCGTGCCTGGAGCATCTCTAAGTTATATCTGAGAAGAAATCTGGAATAAGTATCAGAACGTCGCCATGCCCGGGTCACATCTGAACCATATCTAGAAAGGTGATCTCTGAATAAACAACAGAACAGCCTCCGTGCCCGGAGCATCTCTAAGTTATATCTGAGAAGAAATCTGGAATAAGTATCAGAACGTCGCCATGCCTGGGTCACATCTGAACCATATCTAGAAAGGTGATCTCTGAATAAACAACAGAATAGCCTCCGTGCCCGGAGCATCTCTAAGTTATATCTAAGAAGAAATCTGGAATAAGTATCAGAACGTCACCATGCCTGGGTCATATCTGAACCATATCTAGAAAGGAATTTTGAATAAGCAAAAGAACAGCATCCATATCTGGAGCATTTCCAAGCTATCTCTTTAATCTTTTTAACATAGACATGCCCTGGCCGGATGCAGGTATCGAATCCACAATCAATCGCTCACAGACATGCCCTGGCTAGATACAGGAATCGAATCTGGGATTGCGATAGTTGATAGTAATCATCTTTGTATTGACCTTTCCTGAAAAAAGGCAAAACATTAGTTGTATGCAATGTCATGGTGCATGGAATGCGCGGTGTCATGACGTTTATAACCAATGGGATTGTAGAATGTGATGTTTATATCATGTATGAAAATGTGATGTTTGCGAATGTATTTTTGTCTAGGAAAATAAATCCTTGACGAATGCCGGGAGCTTATCCTGGGCTGATGTTGCAAGAATACTGGTAGGAGAAGATAACTTCGTTGGGGAATAAACTTGGCGAATAGATTACTTGTCGGGGAAAATTACTCTAGCGATCTTGTTGGGGAAAATACTCTGTGGGAAGAGAGGTACTTTGCTGAGATGTTGTATGAGAACTCCGTTGGGGATACCATTGTTGAGTTACGTTTGGGAGGTTTGAGGAATTCCGCTGGGGATAGGAATACTTCGCCGAGGACGATCTTTCCGTGGCAATTAGCTGAGGATAACCCAGTTATAAGCTCTGGCGAGGAATAACCTTCTGAATAAAGACGGGGAGAGATATGCTCTGCAAAGGATAAGTTTCCAGAATCTACTGGGGATAAGCTTCCTACTGGGGAGATGATTTAACTCTCCTGGGGAGACTTTGGACTGTACTGGGAAGGGCTCCGCTGGATGTTTAGATTCTGCCGAGGAACAATCTTAGATCAAGACTGTCGGGGATGCTTGTTGAGGGTGTTTGTAGACTCTGCTGAGGAATGTTGAGATCCGCTGGGGAGAATCCAACGTCCATAAGGCTGACTGAGTAGGCTAATTCTGCTTGGGGAGAGTATGTTGACTTGCTGGCTCACTCTCTGGGGAATTAAGGCATCTTGGTTGTTCTTCAGCTGAACCTACCTTGGTACCTTGGTGGACAGAGCAATTAGATCGCTTAGATGACTCATTATTGCCCCTGTTTCAGTGGGAGAAGGCACCTGTGGGGGTAGTTGACAAATCTTCTGGTAGACAGGTGACGAGATGCCAGGACATAGTCGTACGCTTAAATCCCTAATTTTTTCCTGGACCGCCCTTTCGGGTTTTCAGTCCACCGGGATACCCATTTCTACCCAAGCCGCCTTTTCAGGTTTTCGACTTGCCGGGTGTACAAATTTTTTCTTTTCATCCCTTATTTTTGCCCGAACCCTTTTGGTTCGCCGGGAAGCCCTTATTTTTGCCTAGGTGTGTCAACCTAGCGGGTCTTTGATTACGCGTAGTATTTTTTTCCGACTATGTCCATGCTCTCAGGATGTAGGGAGGTTCCCCTGTTAGAAGTGTTTTGTCATGCCACCAGAAGATGTTTGATCAGACAAGATTCGTTGTTGGAATGCCCCAAGTGACTCAGGCGGAGATTTGCCCCAGGCTGTTCGGCCTTTGAGAGATTCTCCGAATCTTGATTTAATTGCCCCAGATGATGGACAATAATCACGTCTGCCCTTTGATTGGAAGTGCTTTTGTTCACTAGGTATTCATCGTGCGAATTTCTCTGCTGTTTGAACAAATAGTCATACGCAAACAGTATTATATCAAGAATGCAAAGCTTATGTCTGTCTTGAAGATTTTGAAAATGCATTCTTTTTTCACAAAACAAGTGAATGTTTGTAAAACGTGATGTCAACTCCGTATTTACCGTAGGCCTTAAGGAGTCAGGATACCTTCCGTAACAGTATGCTTTCGAACTAACCCATGCTTCAGCTAGGACTTTTAAGGGTTATAACGTGGCCTGGTTCATGGTTTAAGAAACAAAGGATAAAGGCTCAAATTATTTATACCCACCCTCTCTTCGTGATGTTCTTCAAACCTAAGCTTAGTTGATCGTGCGTTAGACCTTGTTTGAGTCTTTGTCCTGATGTTCCAATGATGGTTCAGATATTGATGATTTATTCTGAATAGGCAGTCATTTTTTGTGTTTTTGTTGAGGGTTTGTGCGACCTCTTTTTTGATTTTATTATCCCTATTTTTGCCTGAACTGTTTCTTTTTGGAATTACAGTCAGTGGGATGCCCCAGTTTTGTAAGTCTCTTTCATAGGTTTTGACTTATTGGGTTTTTATTTTTGAGGTATAACGACTGCCTATCCTTATGATTATTCGGAATCATCACTGTCTTCTTTTTTTGTAAGGACCTCTTTGGTGCCATTTGTTATGCACTTGGATCAACTGAGAGACTACCCTGCCCCAAGTTATGATTAAGGGTTTTAAATTTCGAAAAGAAAAACTCCTACTTCTTTGGCTCAGAGGGGTTGACGAGGGATTATCTTCTTTATAACTCCAGTGTTTAGGGATTGAAACAATGCATGTACCTCATCAGTGGGGTTTGTTCAAAAGCATACTGTAAATGTCATGATATCGTTTTCGTCATCCTCCCTCAAGAGGCTTAGAATTATTAATCGAGCGTTGATCATCAGAAAAAATATGAAAATAATTTGCATATAGTGAATACGAATATATTGCTTCAAAACAGACATATGCGATGCATTAATGAAATAACAACGTTTAACATGAATAAATGTTTGAACAATCAAAAGAAAATTACAACTTGAAAAATTCTAATGAACAAAAGTCTTCTAGTCTCAGGACCTGTTACTTCAACTGATGCATCTTGTAGGGATGGCAGAAGACCTCAGCTTGGCCTATCTGGGTGAAATCCACAGCTCTTTCATTAATCAGATCTTGAATCTTATTCTTCAGAGCCCAGCAGTCATCGATGTCATGTCCTGGACTATCAGAGTGATATGCACACCTTTTGTTGGGATGATAGTTAGGAGCAGAGATGTTGGGGTTCCGGGGAGGAGCCCTTAATGTAATCAGATTCAACCTCAGCAGGTGTTGCAGAACTTGAAACAAAGGCATGTTGATCTGGGTGAACTGCATCTTGGACCTGCTTGGCCTACTCAGATCAACCTGTTGCTCTGGGCGAGGTTGTAGTTGGACCTGTGAGGTAGTAGCAATTTGGAGAGTTTTATTCTTCACCATGTCAGGTTCTTGTCCTCTTGGAAACTGATCAAAGACCTGGTCTCTGACTTGGGCAGGTTGCTTCATATGGTGTCTCTCTTGGTGGAGCTGACTGATTATGGTCCTCAACTCTTCTTGCTCCTGAGCTAGACCTTGGATGAGAGCCCTTTGCCCCAGCATCTGGGTTTTCAATGTATCTACTTCAGCTTGTTGACGTTTCAGCTGTCCGTCCTTGTCATCTTCAGCACTGTTCCTAGCTAAAGTCCCCATGAGGAGTGTCCTTAACTCTTCCTGCCCCTTGGATAGGCTTAGGAAGATCTCCTTGAACTGAGTCTCTTGAGCATGAAGACCCTGGTTATCTTGTTGGGAAGCCATTGCTGAAATAAACAGCGTAGATGGTAAGTGACCTGTAAAGAAAGGTACCTGTAATGCAATGATGTCTATATATGCATGCAATGTTTTCAAGGACCTCGCGGTGTAAACAAGAAAAATTATTAGAATCTGGTAACTAGTGGCTTGATTGAAGGCACTTCATGTTGTTGAGAGTCCTTCTTCAAGGGTCAAAATCTCACCATATCCAGTGGGTCATAGCCCCTGACAACTTTGGCTCGGGGAACTTTCCTCAAGTGTCAAAGCTCACCATATCAAGTGGGTCATAGCCCCTGACAACCTTGTCTAGAGGAAAATAAGTCCTCTTTGCCCCTTGCTGGGATAGTTGATTCATCATGACCTGCGTCACAAGCCCTTGAGGTCCTTGAAACGGATTAGTCCTTATGCAGGATGTATGCAATGGTATGATGTTATGCTATGCATGGGGTAACGTAGGTAAACCCTGTTATGAGTCCCAATTAAGGACTGTAAACAAAACCTGCAAGAAACTCAGTAACCCTGTTATGAGTCCCAATTAAGGACTATAAACAAAACCTGCAAGAAAACTCAGTAAACCCTGTTATGAGTCTCAATTAGGGACTATAAACAAAACCTGCAAGAAATTTCAGTAAACCCTGTTATGAGTCTCAATTAGGGACTATAAACAAAACCTGCAGGAAACTTAGTAACCCTGTTATGAGTCTCAATTAGGGACTATAAACAAAACCTGCAAGAAACTTAGTAACCATGTTATGAGTCCCAATTAGGGATTATAAACAAGACCTGCAAGAAAACTCAATAAACCCTGTTATGAGTCTCAATTAGGGACTATAAACCAAACCTGCAAGAAAACTCAAGTGTCAGATAACAAGTAGTCAAGTTTGAAGGCACACAAGTCACACAAGAGAAGCCCTTAGAGTTTAGGCCAGCATGGGGTCTGGGTATTACCCTCTTGAAGTTGGTGGGCTCAACCTGTCCTATTAGAAGTAACCGGGTTCTAAGGGTCCCAATATCACTGGATTGCTTTCATTGTTCATCGTTTCGATTTAGCCACTGAACTGGCGACCGAAATATTCCAGGAAAGCAACCCTCAATTGGGTGTAGTATCGAGTATCAACCAACCTCGGACAGCACCAAAGTCAATTATCTCACTACCCTAAAGAGGCCAAGATAGTTCAATTAAGGTTCCTAAGGTCGGTTGATGCTTAATGACACTACGCGGAGGCCCCGTACTCTCCTTGACTGAACTCAAGGGTTACCGGTACACACCAAAGTGCCACATAAACGTAGCAGACTATTTCAACCATGTCGATATACCCCGCACAGTTCCCTCACAGCCTTGTTGCTACTTTCTAAGAAGGTATCCCCAGATCCGGGTTAGGATCTATAGAACTCCCAAGACAGTCCCACAATTTAAAGCAAACAAGTCAAAGCAATTGAAAACACAGTGATCTTAGTCCTAAGGTACACCTCACTTTAAAAGATCCCCAGCAGAGTCGCCAGTTCTGTGATCGGTGGATCTGGAACTGACTGTTTAACCCTGGTTCACGAAATGTCGCGGAAGCAAGAGTCGCCACCGTCTTTTATTTTCTCCAATATGGAAAGGACAAAAGCACAGAAAAATTCCTTATTGAGATTGCTCTCGGTTCGGGAGGTAGATTTATAGAAAGGGAAGGTGTTAGCACCCTTTCTATCCATGGTTATCCATGGACTCTTAGATACTTGCTCATTTGTGTTTTCAAATTGTTTGTTTGCTTTTCAACTGTGGGTTTGGAAAAGTTCCGTTTAAAATTTCAGTTCGACTCTTGTATCAGTCCTCAAGAGTGTTTGAAAAGTTGTTTTTGAAAGCTTTTTGAAAAGTGTCGGTGTGAAAAGAAGTTTTTGATTTGTTTTGAATTAGAGCAAGTATCTACGAGTCATCTACCTACCCTAAGGAATTAGTCTGTGTAAATGTCCTTAAGGTAGTGCCATCCCACCATTGAGAGGTAGGTAGCACCACCGTTGGAGGTGTTCGGGTCAATTCGTTAAGGGACAGTGTGGTCACCGGGCAATAGTAAGATACCTTAGAAGCTACCCTTATGCCATTGATCTTTTTATTCCGAGGCAACCGTTTCGAGGCAACTTATTTCGAGGCAACCGTTTCGAGGCAACTTGTTTCGAGGCAACCGTTTCGAGGCAACTAGATCAATGGAACATAAGGACTCACTAAGACGTCCTATACTCGACGACCACGTTTCGAGGGGTAAGGCAACAGTGAGGCGTACCCTAAGAGTGGTGTGTGAATTGTGTGTCATTTTCAGTTTATTATTTGTCTTGTCATGCATTGGTGATCTACGCTTTGATTTTATTTTTGGCATTCATTCTTTCATGCAAGTTATTAACAGTTAAAAGATGCGAGAAGATAAGAGTCCTACGCTATTACAAAGGCGCGGGTCTACATCGCCAAATTAAACCAAGACCTGATTTGAAATAAATAAAAATGCGGAAGAATAAATATCCTAATTATCTATTACAAAGCTTTGGGGCAATTACATTACATCCATAAAAAGAAATAAAATAAACGCGCGAAAAGAAAATATAATCGAATGCGAGGGCGTTGGACCCTTTAAGGAAATTGAATTGAAATTATTAAACTAAATAAAGGAAAAGACTTATTTTTTTTATGTTTTTGTATTTATGAAATTAAAGAGAATTAATTGGATTTTGAAATTAAAATAAAAAAAGGCTAATTCTAAATTATTTTTAATTATTAAAGAAAATTGTTTTAAGTTTGTCCTAATTTAAACTAATTATTTAATGACAATTTTATTTACAAAAATAGTTAATTATCAATAATAGAATAAGATGAAATTATTTATTGAGAAAAGAATAAAGATACTAATAACCTAATTTTTATGTTTTTTTTATAATTATTTTAGAAAAAAGACATTAAAGTTAAAAACCTAAATTTAAACTAATTGTTTTATTGGAATTTATTTACAAAAACTATTTAAAGAATTAAAAAAATTAAATAAAACATATTTTTATTTTTTAATGATTTCTGATTTTTTGGTTTTTGTGTTATTATTAAGATTAATTTTGGTGAATTAAATAAAACAAAATAAAAACAATTAAAATAAAAAGAAGAAAAGAAAAATGGAAAAATGAAAGGTGATGCAAACCATGGGGGTGTTGACCCAATTTAGGAGGGAGCACGAAGTCGCGGCAGAAGCGGATCTGGAAGCGGCGGTTGAGTCCGCGGTTGCGCGGCGGAACTGCGATTTGGACGCTTCTCGTTCTTCTGTTTCTGATTCAGAGAGCCAAATTCCAGTCCTGATCTTCACAAAGAATTTTATGGATAAAGTTCAAACAATCAAAAAGAAAATTAAATAGAATAAATGAAATTGAAAATGTTAGAATTTTGTGTTGCTTTATCATGACTCAATGATGTTGTTGTGGTGCTATCAAGAGGATGATGATTTGTGGTTGCGTCAGTTTTGAGCTTGTGTCAACGGTATGAACATGAGCTTGTGTAAGGTTTCTGTTTTGGTTGATGAGATTTTTGTTAAAGTTGGTTCATGGGAAATTGCACGTGAAAAGTGAATTTACAGTGCAACAAGAAGAAAAGTGGGGGTTTCCATCGAGTGGCCTCCGTACAGGATTTTGTATAAGAGAATATGAGGTTTTTTTTTTGTGGAATTTTTTTGTTTTTTCGTTTTAGAGAGTTCTCTAGGTTGTGTTCTCCTTTTTTTGATCACTTGCATATGCATTATGTAATGTATTTCAATTGGAATTAAGGGCCTTGAAGCCTTGCATTCATACATAAGATTTTGCCATAAACCTCCATTAACAAACTTTCCATCTTTGTACCAATTTTGAATTCTTGCTTGATTAGGCCTTGAAACAAATTTGGGATGTTGTATAATGATGATTCAAAGCTAATCAAGACCAAATATGCCCCTTAATTAACCTTCTTGATTTTTATTTGATTTTAAAGGATTTAAAATGAATTAAATCCAATAAAATCAAATAAAAATGAAAAAATTAATTTTAAAATTTGAAATAAAATGTGGGACACGTGGGAAGCATGGCCAAGCTGATTCAAATGGAAAAAGTGGGCCCCTTTTGTCAAAAATGAAATTTCAAGGATAAATGATTTTGGCCATTTCACAAAAATTTCCCAACTTCTCCAATGCATATCTTGCTCAATTTTGAAGTTATGAACATGTTCTTGGACATTTTGGAAAGGTCTTGAAGTCCTCTAACCAATGTATTTGGTCCCATGTCATTTTTATTTACCAATCTCAAGTTATGGTCTTTGACTTAAAGTGCCTTTTTGTTGACTTTTGAAAATGACCTATAATGTTGAAATTGATAACTTTTTGTGAGAGCATTTCTTGGACTTGGAATGTGAAGATGAATTGTAGGAAAAGTCTTCCCCTTCAAGATGAGCATTGGATGGAATTTTTCTTATGAACCATGAAAAAGTTATGCCTTGGTCAAGTTACAGTTGACTTTTCAGCTGTCCAAAAATAGAAACTTTTGCATCTTGAGACTTTTTGAGCCATACTTTGAGAATCATGATCAAGCATTGATCATATGATGTTTGTGGCTTCAAAATAAGATGTTGACCAAAAAATTTGACTTTTGACTGCCAAATGGCCATTTTGCCCCTACAGTTGACTGTTGAGCAATTAGGTTTTTTGACTGTGCAACTTGACCTTGTGAGCCTTGAAACTTGACATGTAGGTGCTTGACAATGTGTATGAGCATGGGACTTGATTGAGCCCTTGAAAACCTTAACTTCCTTGCAGGAACCAAAAACCCTAGTTTGACTGGCTTAGGAGGATGGTTGACTGGGTAGCCCTTGAGTAGACTTTGAACCATTTGAGGTGATGCTTGTCAAAACTTTGAAGATTATGGGAGGGCAAATTTTGGGGTACAACAGTTTCCCCTGTTCAATCTTCTTAGACCTGAGGATGTAGATTGGCGTGTGTGCCTTTCGTGATCCGAGGGTGGAAGATGATTGAACACTAGAGTGCCCAGAAATTTGCACTCACATAGTAGAGTATCAACAGTGTGATAGCGGGAATGGGCTTAAAGATGCCATTTGGAGAGATGATGGATAGGAGGATGGGCTTATAGATGCCATCTGGAAGTGTGACAGAACCTTGTCGGGAATGGGCTTATAGATGCCATTTGGAGACTGTCGGATAACTGAATTTGAATAAGAAATAGAATAGCTTCCGTGCCTGGAGCATATCTAGCCTATATCTAGTTGTTGACGTCTGAATAAACAGTAGAATGACCGCCATGTCTAGGGTATATCCATATTGTATCTGTATGAGCGACAGAATGTCATCCGAATCTGGATCGTATCTGGACTGAACAATAGAAGAGCATCCGGGATGGAGCATCTCTAAGTTGTTTTTTAGAAGTTTGAATCTGAATAAGCAATAGAATGGCATCCGGATCTGGAGCATCTCTAGGCTATATCTGAAAGGAAATCTGGAATGAGTGTCAGAACGTCGCCATGCCTGGGTCACATCTGAACCATATCTAGAAGGAGTCTTGTATAAGCAAAAGAACAACATCTATATCTGGAGCATTTCCAAGCTATCTCTGAAAGGAAATCTGGAATAAGTATCAGAACATCGCCATGCCTGGGTCACATCTGAACTATATCTAGAAGGAGTCTTGAATAAGCAAAAGAACAACATCCATATCTGGAGCATTTCCAAGCTATCTCTGAAAGGAAATCTGGAATAAGTATCAGAACGTCGCCATGCCTGGGTCACATCTGAACTATATCTAGAAGGAGTCTTGAATAAGCAAAAGAACAGCATCCATATCTGGAGCATTTCCAACCTATCTCTGAAAGGAAATCTGGAATAAGTATCAGAACGTCGCCATGCCTGGGTCACATCTGAACTATATCTAGAAGGAGTCTTGAATAAGCAAAAGAACATCATCCATATCTGGAGCATTTCCAAGCTATCTCTGAAAGGAAATCTGGAATAAGTATCAGAACGTCGCCATGCCTGGGTCACATCTGAACTATATCTAGAAGGAGTCTTGAATAAGCAAAAGAACAGCATCCATATCTGGAGCATTTCCAAGCTATCTCTGAAAGGAAATCTGGAATAAGTATCAGAACGTCGCCATGCCTGGGTCACATCTGAACTATATCTAGAAGGAGTCTTGAATAAGCAAAAGAACAGCATCCATATCTGGAGCATGTCTAAGCTATCTCTGAAAGGAAATCTGGAATAAGTATCCGAACATCGCCATGCCTGGGTCACATCTGAACTATACCTAGAAGGTGATCTCTGAATAAACAATAGAACAGCCTCCGTGTCCAGAGCATCTCTAAGTTATATCTGAGAAGAAATCTGGAATAAGTATCAGAACGTCGCCATGCCTGGGTCACATCTGAACCATATCTAGAAAGGTGATCTCTGAATAAACAACAGAACAGCCTCCGTGCCCGGAGCATCTCTAAGTTATATCTGAGAAGAAATCTGGAATAAGTATCAGAACGTCGCCATGCCTGGGTCACATCTGAACCATATCTAGAAAGGTGATCTCTGAATAAACAAAAGAACAGCATCCGTGCCCGGAGCATCTCTAAGCTATATCTGAGAAGAAATCTGGAATAAGTATCAGAACGTCGTCATGCCTGGGTCACATCTGAACCATATCTAGAAAGGTGATCTCTGAATAAACAATAGAACAGCCTCCGTGCCCGGAGCGTCTCTAAGTTATATCTGAGAAGAAATCTGGAATAAGTATCAGAACGTCGCCATGCCTGGGTCACATCTGAACCATATCTAGAAAGGTGATCTCTGAATAAACAACAGAACAGCCTCCGTGCCCGGAGCATCTCTAAGTTATATCTGAGAAGAAATCTGGAATAAGTATCAGAACGTCGCCATGCCTGGGTCACATCTGAACCATATCTAGAAAGGTGATCTCTGAATAAACAACAGAACATCCTCCGTGCCCGGAGCATCTCTAAGTTATATCTGAGAAGAAATCTGGAATAAGTATCAGAACGTCGCCATGCCTGGGTCACATCTGAACCATATCTAGAAAGGTGATCTCTGAATAAACAACAGAACAGCCTCCGTGCCCGGAGCGTCTCTAAGTTATATCTGAGAAGAAATCTGGAATAAGTATCAGAACGTCGCCATGCCTGGGTCACATCTGAACCATATCTAGAAAGGTGATCTCTGAATAAACAACAGAATAGCCTCCGTGCCCGGAGCATCTCTAAGTTATATCTGAGAAGAAATTTGAATAAGTATCAGAACATCGCCGTTGCCGCGTCCCAAGGGTGATGTCCCTTGAATTTAAGCTGGGATCATAAGTTTGGGGACTAGACACATATCATTGGGATCTAGTCCATAAATTTATGACCCTTCCAGCAAAATCTATAAAGCTAGTAGGGGTTATATGATCACGGGCCGAAGTAAGGTTAGAAATATGGTCATAACTCCTTCTAGTAGGGTTATGCCCTTAGTAGGGGTTTATTCCCTATGTTATATATAAACTAGGGACATAAACCCCTAAGAGGGGCATAACTCCTATTAGACGTATGGTTATATGATCACGGGCCGAAGTAAAGTTAGAAATATGGTCATAACTCCTTCTAGTAGGGTTATGCCCTTAGTAGGGGTTTATTCCTTATGTTATATATAAATTAGGGACATAAATCCCTACTATAGGCATAACTCTTACTAGGTTACAAGTCTAGTAGGAACCCCTACTAGATATGTAACCCCTACTATGAACATAACCCTAGTAAGGTTTATGCCTCTATGTTATATAGTAGGGGTTAGGTTGCCACGTCCCTAGTAAATATATAACCCCTACTAGATATATAACCCTATTAAGCATATAACCCTATGTTATATAGTAGGGGTTACGTTGCCGCTTCCCAAGGGTGATGTGCTTTGAATTTAAGCTGGGATCATAAATTCGGGGACTAGACACATATCATTGGGATCTAGTCCGTAAATGTCTGACCCTTCCAGCGAAATCTATAAAGCTAGTAGGAGTTTATTCCCTATGTTATGATCACGGACCGAAGTAAGGTTAGAAATATGGTCATAACTCCTTCTAGTAGGGTTATGCCCTTAGGGGTTTATGTCCCTAGTTTATATATAACATAGGGAATAAACCCCTACTAAGGGCATAACCTTACTAGAAGGAGTTATGACCATATTTCTAACCTTACTTCGGCCCGTGATCATATAACCCCTACTAGCTTTATAGATTTCGCTGGAAGGGTCAGACATTTACGGACTAGATCCCAATGATATATGTCTAGTCCCCGAATTTATGATCCCAGCTTAAATTCAAGGCACATCACCCTCGGGAAGCGGCAACGTAACCCCTACTATATAACATAGGGTTATATGCTTAATGGGGTTATATGTCTAGTAGGGGTTATACTCTTAGTAGGGGTTATATGTTTACTAGGGACGTGGCAATATAATCCCTACTATATAACATAGGGGCATAAACCCTACTAGGGTTATGTTCATAGTAGGGATTACATATCTAGTAGTGGGCTCCTACTAGACTTGTAACCTAGGGGTTTATTCCCTATGTTATATATATATATATATATATATATATATATATATATATATATATATATATATATATATATATATATATACTAGGGACATAAACTCCTACTAGGGGCATAACAAGTCTAGTAGGAACCCCTTACTAGATATGTAACCCCTACTATGAACATAACCCTAGTAGGGTTTACGCCCCTATGTTATATAGTAGGGGTTATGTTGTCACGTCCCTAGTAAACATATAACCCCTACTAAGGGTATAACCCCTACTAGACACATATCATTGGGATCTAGTCCATAAATGTATGACCCTTCCAACGAAATCTATAAAGATAGTAGGGGTTATATGATCACATGCCGAAGATATACTAGGGACATAAACCCCTACTAGGGGCATAACTCCTACTAGGTTACAAGACTAGTAGGAACCCCCTACTAGATATGTAACCCCTACTATGAACATAACCCTAGTAGGGTTTATGCCCCTATGTTATATAGTAGGGGTTATGTTGCCACGTCCCTAGTAAACATATAACCCCTACTAAGAGTATAACCCCTACTAGACATATAAGCCCATTAAGCATATAACCCTATGTTATATAGTAGGGGTTACGTTGCCGCTTCCCGAGGGTGATGTGCCTTGAATTTAAGATGGGATCATAAATTCGGGGACTAGACACATATCATTGGGATCTAGTTCGTAAATGTCTGACCCTTCCAGCGAAATCTATAAATCTAGTAGGGGTTATATGATCACAGGCCGAAGTAAGGTTAGAAATATGGTCATAACTCCTTCTAGTAGGGTTATGCCCTTCGTAGGGGTTTATTCCCTATGTTATATATAAACTAGGGACATAAACCCCTATGGGCATAACCCTACTAGAAGGAGTTATGACCATATTTCTAACCTTACTTCGGTC
The DNA here is from genome assembly GCA_948472305.1 of Vicia faba. NCBI lineage: Eukaryota > Viridiplantae > Streptophyta > Magnoliopsida > Fabales > Fabaceae > Vicia > Vicia faba. The sequence goes on along the minus strand of OX451739.1, from coordinate 1,630,563,325 downwards.
CGTGATCATAACATAGGGAATAAACCCTACTAGCTTTATAGATTTCGCTGGAAGGGTCAGACATTTACGGACTAAATCCCAACGATATGTGTCTAGTCCCCGAATTTATGATCCCAGCTTAAATTCAAAGCACATCACCCTTGGGAAGCGGCAACGTAACCCCTACTATATAAAATAAGGTTATATGCTTAATAGGGTTATATATCTAGTAGGGGTTATACCCTTAGTAGGGGTTATATGTTTACTAGGGACGTGGCAACATAACCCCTACTATATAACATAGGGGCATAAACCCTACTAGGGTTTTGTTCATAGTAGGGGTTACATATCTAGTAGGGGGTTCCTACTAGACTTGTAACCTAGTAGGAGTTATGCCTCTAGTAGGGGTTTGTGTCCCTAGTTTATATATAACATAGGGAATAAACCCCTACTAAGGGAATAACCCTACTAGAAGGAGTTATGACCATATTTCTAACCTTACTTCGGCCCGTGATCATATAACCATACGTCTAATAAGAGTTATGCCCCTCGTAGGGGTTTATGTCCCTAGTTTATATATAACATAGGGAATAAACTCCTACTAAGGGCATACCCCTACTAGAAGGAGTTATGACCATATTTCTAACCTTACTTCGGCCCGTGATCATATAACCCCTACTAGCTTTATAGATTTCGCTGGAAGGGTCAGACATTTACGGACTAGATCCCAATGATATGTGTCTAGTCCCCGAATTTATAATCCCAGCTTAAATTCAAGGCACATCACCCTCGGGAAGCGGCAACATAACCCCTACTATATAACATAGGGTTATATGCTTAATGGGGTTATATGTCTGGTAGGGGTTATACTCTTAGTAGGGGTTATATGTTTACTAGGGACGTGGCAACATAACCCCTACTATATAACATAGGGGCATAAACCCTACTAGGGTTATGTTCATAGTAGGGGTTACATATCTAATTGGAAGATCCCAATGATATGTGTCTAGTAGGGGTTATACCCTTAGTAGGGGTTATATGTTTACTAGGGATGTGGCAACATAACCCATACTATATAACATAGGGGCATAAACCCTACTAGGGTTATGTCCATAGTAGGAGTTACATATATATACAAGGGACATAAACCCCTACTAGGCGCATAACTCCTACTAGGTTACAATTCTAGTAGGAACCCCCTACTAGATATGTAACCCCTACTATGAACATAACCCTAGTAGGGTTTATGCCCCTATGTTATATAGTAGGGGTTATGTTGCCACGTTCCTAGTAAACATATAACCCCTACTAAGAGTATAACCCCTACTAGACATATAACCCCATTAAGCATATAACCCTATGTTATATAGTAGGGGTTACGTTGCCGCTTCCCAAGGGTGATGTGCCTTGAATTTAAGCTGGGATCATAAATTCGGGGACTAGACACATATCAGGGTTTACGCCCCTATGTTATATAGTAGGGGTTACGTTGCCGCGTCCCAAGGGTGATGTGCCTTGAATTTAAGCTGGGATCATAAATTCGGGGACTAGACACATATCATTGGGATTTAGTCCATAAATGTCTGACCCATCCAGCGAAATCTATAAAGCTAGTAGGGGTTATATGATCACGGGCCGAAGTAAGGTTAGAAATATGGTCATAACTCCTTCTAGTAGGGTTATGCCCTTAGCAGGGGTTTCTTCCCTATGTTATATATAAACTAGGGACATAAACCTCTACGAGGGGCATAACTCCTATTAGACGTATGGTTATATGATCACGGGCCGAAGTAAGGTTAGAAATATGGTCATTACTCCTTCTAGTAGGGTTATGCCCTTAGTAGGGGTTTATTCCCTATGTTAGATATAAACTAGGGACATAAACCCCTACTAGAGGCATAACTCCTACTAGGTTACAAGTCTAGTAGGAACCCCTTACTAGATATGTAACCCCTACTATGAACATAACCCTAGTAGGGTTTACGCCCCTATGTTATATAGTAGGGGTTATGTTGCCACGTCCCTACTAAACATATAACCCCTACTAAGGGTATAACCCCTACTAGACACATATCATTGGGATCTAGCCCATAAATGTATGACCCTTCCAACGAAATCTATAAAGATAGTAGGGGTTATATGATCACAGGCCGAAGATATACTAGGGACATAAACCCCTACTAGGGGCATAACTCCTACTAGGTTACAAGACTAGTAGGAACCCCCTACTAGATATGTAACCCCTACTATGAACATAACCCTAGTAGGGTTTATGCCCCTATGTTATATAGTAGGGGTTATGTTGCCACGTCCCTAGTAAACATATAACCCCTACTAAGAGTATAACCCCTACTAGACATATAACCCCATTAAGCATATAACCCTATGTTATATAGTAGGGGTTACGTTGCCGCTTCCCGAGGGTGATGTGCCTTGAATTTAAGATGGGATCATAAATTCGGGGACTAGACACATATCATTGGGATCTAGTTCGTAAATGTCTGACCCTTCCAGCGAAATCTATAAATCTAGTAGGGGTTATATCATCACAGGCCGAAGTAAGTTTAGAAATATGGTCATAACTCCTTCTAGTAGGGTTATGCCCTTCGTAGGGGTTTATTCCCTATGTTATATATAAACTAGGGACATAAACCCCTATGGGCATAACTCTACTAGAAGGAGTTATGACCATATTTCTAACCTTACTTCGGTCCGTGATCATAACATAGGGAATAAACCCTACTAGCTTTATAGATTTCGCTGGAAGGGTCAGACATTTACGGACTAAATCCCAACGATATGTGTCTAGTCCCCGAATTTATGATCCCAGCTTAAATTCAAAGCACATTACCCTTGGGAAGCGGAAACGTAACCCCTACTATATAAAATAAGGTTATATGCTTAATAGGGTTATATATCTAGTAGGGGTTATACCCTTAGTAGGGGTTATATGTTTACTAGGGACGTGGCAACATAACCCCTACTATATAACATAGGGGCATAAACCCTACTAGGGTTTTGTTCATAGTAGGGGTTACATATCTAGTAGGGGGTTCCTACTAGACTTGTAACCTAGTAGGAGTTATGCCTCTAGTAGGGGTTTGTGTCCTTAGTTTATATATAACATAGGGAATAAACCCCTACTAAGGGAATAACCCTACTAGAAGGAGTTATGACCATATTTCTAACCTTACTTCGGCCCGTGATCATATAACCATACGTCTAATAAGAGTTATGCCCCTCGTAGGGGTTTATGTCCCTAGTTTATATATAACATAGGGAATAAACTCCTACTAAGGGCATACCCCTACTAGAAGGAGTTATGACCATATTTCTAACCTTACTTCGGCGCGTGATCATATAACCCCTACTAGCTTTATAGATTTCGCTGGAAGGGTCAGACATTTACAGACTAGATCCCAATGATATGTGTCTAGTCCCCGAATTTATGATCCCAGCTTAAATTCAAGGCACATCACCCTCGGGAAGCGGCAACATAACCCCTACTATATAACATAGGGTTATATGCTTAATGGGGTTATATGTCTGGTAGGGGTTATACTCTTAGTAGGGGTTATATGTTTACTAGGGACGTGGCAACATAACCCCTACTATATAACATAGGGGCATAAACCCTACTAGGGTTATGTTCATAGTAGGGGTTACATATCTAATTGGAAGATCCCAATGATATGTGTCTAGTAGGGGTTATACCCTTAGTAGGGGTTATATGTTTACTAGGGACGTGGCAACATAACCCATACTATATAACATAGGGGCATAAACCCTACTAGGGTTATGTCCATAGTAGGAGTTACATATATATACAAGGGACATAAACCCCTACTAGGGGCATAACTCCTACTAGGTTACAATTCTAGTAGGAACCCCCTACTAGATATGTAACCCCTACTATGAACATAACCATAGTAGGGTTTATGCCCCTATGTTATATAGTAGGGGTTATGTTGCCACGTTCCTAGTAAACATATAACCCCTACTAAGAGTATAACCCCTACTAGACATATAACCCCATTAAGCATATAACCCTATGTTATATAGTAGGGGTTACGTTGCCGCTTCCCAAGGGTGATGTGCCTTGAATTTAAGCTGGGATCATAAATTCGGGGACTAGACACATATCAGGGTTTACGCCCCTATGTTATATAGTAGGGGTTACGTTGCCGCGTCCCAAGCGTGATGTGCCTTGAATTTAAGCTGGGATCATAAATTCGGGGACTAGACACATATCATTGGGATTTAGTCCATAAATGTCTGACCCATCCAGCGAAATCTATAAAGCTAGTAGGGGTTATATGATCACGGGCCGAAGTAAGGTTAGAAATATGGTCATAACTCCTTCTAGTAGGGTTATTCCCTTAGCAGGGGTTTCTTCCTTATGTTATATATAAACTAGGGACATAAACCTCTACGAGGGGCATAACTCCTATTAGACGTATGGTTATATGATCACGGGCCGAAGTAAGGTTAGAAATATGGTCATTACTCCTTCTAGTAGGGTTATGCCCTTAGTAGGGGTTTATTCCCTATGTTAGATATAAACTAGGGACATAAACCCCTACTAGAGGCATAACTCCTACTAGGTTACAAGTCTAGTAGGAACCCCCTACTAGATATGTAACCCCTACTATGAACATAACCCTAGTAGGGTTTATGCCCCTATGTTATATAGTAGGGGTTATGTTGCCACGTCCCTAGTAAACATATAACCCATACTAAGGGTATAACCCCTACTAGATATATAACCCTATTAAGCATATAACCCTATGTTATATAGTAGGGGTTACGTTTCAGCTTCCCAAGCGTGATGTGCTTTGAATTTAAGCGGGGATCATAAATTCGGGGACTAGACACATATCATTGGGATCTAGTCCGTAAATGTCTGACCCTTCCAGCGAAATTTATAAAGCTAGTAGGGGTTTATTCTCTATGTTATATATATACTAGGGACATAAACCCTTACTAGGGGCAAAACTCCTACTAGGTTACAAGTCTAGTAGGGACCCCCATACTTTATGATCCCAACTTAAATTCAAGGCATATCACCCATGGGAAGCGGCAACGTAACCCCTACTATATATCATAGGGTTATATGCTTAATAGGGTTATATATCTAGTAGGGGTTATACCCTTAGTAGGGGTTATATGTTTACTAGGGATGTGGCAACATAACCCCTACTATATAACATAGGGGCATAAACCCTACTAGGGTTATGTTCATAGTAGGGGTTACATATCTAGTAGGGGGTTCCTACTAGACTTGTAGCCTAGTAGGAGTTATGCCTCTAGTAGGGGTTTATGTCCCTAGTTTATATATAACATAGGGAATAAACCCCTACTAAGGGCATAACCCTACTAGAAGGAGTTATGACCATATTTCTAACCTTACTTCGGCCCGTGATCATATAACCTTACGTCTAATAGGAGTTATGCCCCTCGTAGGGGTTTATGTACCTAATTTATATATAACATAGGGAATAAACCCCTACTAAGGGCATAACCCTACTAGAAGGAGTTATGACCATATTTCTAACCTTACTTCGGCCCGTGATCATATAACCCCTACTAGCTTTATAGATTTCGCTGGAACGGTCAGACATTTACGGACTAGATCCCAATGATATGTGTCTAGTCCCCGAAATTTTGATCCTAGCTTAAATTCAAGGCACATCACCCTTGGGAAGCGGCAACGTAACCCCTACTATATAACACAGGGTTATATGCTTAATGGGGATATATGTCTACTAGGCGTTTTACCCTTAGTAGGGGTTATATGTTTACTAGGGATGTGGCAACATAACACCTACTATATAACATAGGGGCATAAACCCTACTAGGGTTATGTTCATAGTAGGGGTTACATATCTAGTAGGGGGTTCCTACTAGACTTGTATCTTAATCAAGTATTTTGTATGTTATGAAGTGGTTCATGCTAAAATTTGGAATCATAATGACCATTTAGCTTCTTTAATCTATGTAAAGACTGCGATTATGTGAGTCCAATTAAGGACTATAAAAAATTTAGTACTCATCAAACATGTCATGAATGTTTAAAAGGAGTATAATGACATTAAAAATGAATAATACATCCATATCTTATATCTTGTTGTAGACCCAGAAAGAAGGCCTCACCCAATGAGCTAAATCACGAATGCACAACATGTTTTCACCATCGCTAGCAGCGGTGTGATAAACATATGATTTATGAAGATTACTAGGTTTACTTCTTTTCCTGACTCCGATCACATACTTTGAAGCTTTGGAATGCTACATCAAAGGCAAGAAAAATAAAGTCGAGCTGAATGAGGGAGACATAAAGGAATAGGTACCTAGTACCAGACAATCACATGACTCTAACTAGAGCGACGACAACTCCCATATTAAAGACAAGTAGGTTATTAGGAAAAAAATTTCATAGAATCTTAATCAAGTTTACTGTATTTTATATACTTAATTTTTAAAATTAATTATTTTGTTATAATATAAAATAATAAAAACAATTTGAAAAACTTTTTATCCGGCCTGACATATACATTGACCCTTCCAGAGCTATATTAGAAAACTCCGAGGACCTATGCTCAGAGACACATGTTTTGTGATACGCCACAATTGAGTCACACAGATGCAGTTAAAACATGACTCACTGCGAAATAGGCATTTAATAACCTCCCGAGTAAGATGAAAGAGGTTATTGAGCAAATTTTTCCACTTGTATGTCTCTATGATCAAATCATAATAAAGTATTTTGTATGTTATGAAGTGGTTCATGCTAAAATTTGGAGTCATAATGACCATTTAGCTTCTTTAATCTATGTAAAGACTGCGATTATGTGAGTCCAATTAAGGACTATAAAAAATTTAGTACTCATCAAACATGTCATGAATGTTTAAAAGGAATATAATGACATTAAAAATGAATACATCCATATCTTATATCTTGTTGTAGACCCAGAAAGAAGGCCTCACAAAATGAGCTAAATCACGATTTCACAGCATGTTATGTCCACCGCTAGCAATGGGGTATACCCTAAACTTTGTAATTTGAACATTTGACCTTGTGCGTAGTCCGTTACTTTTTTAAATAAACATGATTGGTAGAAAATCACCGAAATGCACTTATATTGACCTTGCCATAGTTATATTAGAAAACTCCGAGGACCTATGCCCCGAGACACATGTTTTGTGATATCTACTACCAAACAATCACATGACTCTAACTAGAGCGACGACAACTCCCATATTAAAGACAAGTAGGTTATTAGGAAAAAATTTCCATAGAATATTAATCTAATTTATTGTATTTTATATATTTAATTTTTAAAATTAATTATTTTGTTATAATATAAAATAATAAAAACAATTTGAAAAACTTTTTATCCGGTCTGACATATACATTGACCCTTCCAGAGCTATATTAGAAAACTCCGAGGACCTATGCTCAGAGACACATGTTTTGTTATATACCACAATTTAGTCACACAGATGCAGTCAAAACATGACTCACCGAGAAACAGACATTCAATAACCTCCCGAGTAAGATGAAAGAGGTTATTGAGCAAATTTTCCCACTTGTATATCTCTATGATCAAATCTTAATCAAGTATTTTGTATGTTATGAAGTGGTTCATGCTAAAATTTGGAGTCATACTGACCATTGAGCTTTTTTAATCTATGTAAAGACTGCGATTATGTGAGTCCAATTAAGGACTATAAAAAATTTAGTACTCATCAAACATTTCATGAATGTTTAAAAGGAGTATAATGACATTAAAAATGAATAATACATCCATATCTTATATCTTGTTGTAGACCCAGAAAGAAGGCCTCACCCAATGAGCTAAATCACGAATGCACAACATGTTTTCACCATCGCTAGCAGCGGTGTAATAAACATATGATTTATGAAGATTACTAGGGTTACTTCTTTTCCTGACTCCGATCACATACTTTGAAGCTTTGGAATGCTACATCAAAGGCAAGAAAAATAAAGTCGAGCTGAATGACGGAGACATTAAGGAATAGGTACCTAGTACCAGACAATCACATGACTCTAATTAGAGCGATTACAACTCCCATATTAAAGACAAGTAGGTTATTAGGAAAAAAATTTCATAGAATCTTAATCAAGTTTACTGTATTTTATATACTTAATTTTTAAAATTAATTATTTTGTTATAATATAAAATAATAAAAACAATTTGAAAAACTTTTTATCCGGCCTGACATATACATTGACCCTTCTAGAGCTATATTAGAAAAATCCCAGGACCTACGCTCAGAGACACATGTTTTGTGATATGCCACAATTGAGTCACACAGATGCAGTCAAAACATGACACACTACGAAATAGGCATTCAATAACCTCCCGAGTAAGATGAAAGAGGTTATTGAGCAAATTTTTCCACTTGTATGTCTCTATGATCAAATCTTAATAAAGTATTTTGTATGTTATGAAGTGGTTCATGCTTAAATTTGGAGTCATAATGACCATTTAGCTTCTTTAATCTATGTAAAGACTGCGATTATGTGAGTCCAATTAGGGACTATAAAAAATTTAGTAATCATCAAACATGTCATGAATGTTTAAAAGGAATATAATGAGATTAAAAATGAATAATACATCCATATCTTATATCTTGTTGTAGATCTAGAAAGAAGGCCTCACCAAATGAGCTAAATCACGATTTCACAGGATGTTATGCCCACCGCTAGCAATGGTGTATTCCCTAAACTTTTTAATGTGAACATGTGACCTTGTGCGTAGTCCGTTAGTTTTTTAAATAAACATGATTGGTGGAAAATCACCGAAATACACTTATATTGACCTTGCCATAGTTATATTAGAAAACTCCGAGGACCTATGCCCCGAGACACATGTTTTGTGATATCTACTACCAAACAATCACATAACTCTAACTAGAGCGACAACAACTCCCATATTAAAGACAAGTAGGTTATTAGGAAAAAATTTCCATAGAATCTTAATCTAGTTTATTGTATTTTATATATTTAATTTTTAAAATTAATTATTTTGTTATAATATAAAATAATAAAAACAATTTGAAAAACTTTTTATTCGGCCTGGCATATACATTGACCCTGCCAGAGCTATATTAGAAAACTCCTAGGATCTATGCCCAGAGACACATGTTTTGTGATATGCCACAATTTAGTCACACAGATGCAGTCAAAACATGACTCACCGAGAAACAGACATTCAATAACCTCCCGAGTAAGATGAAAGAGGTTATTGAGCAAATATTCCCACTGGTATATCTCTATGATCAAATCTTAATCAAGTATTTTGTTTGTTATGAAGTGGTTCATGCTAAAATTTGGAGTCATAATGACCATTTAACTTCTTTAATCTATGTAAAGACTACGATTATGTGAGTCCAATTAAGGACTATAAAAAATTTAGTACTCATCAAACATGTCAAGAATGTTTATAAGGAGTATAATGACATTAAAAATGAATAATACATACATATCTTATATCTTGTTGTAGACCCAGAAAGAAGGCGTCACCCAATGAGCTAAATCACGAATGCACAACATGTTATCACCATCGCTAGCAGCGGTGTAATAAACATATGATTTATGAAGATTATTAGGGTTACTTCTTTTCCTGACTCCGATCACATACTTTGAAGCTTTGGAATTCTACATCAAAGTCAAGAAAAATAAAGTCGAGCTGAATGAGAGAGACATTAAGGAATAGATACCTAGTACCAAACAATCACATGACTCTAACTAGAGCAACGACAACTCCCATATTAAAGACAAGTAGGTTATTAGGAAAAAAATCAAAGAATCTTAATCAAGTTTACTGTATTTTATATACTTAATTTTTAAAATTAATTATTTTGTTATAATATAAAATAATAAAAACAATTTGAAAAACTTTTTATCCGACCTTACATATACATTGACCCTTCCAGAGCTATATTAGAAAACTCCGAGGACCTATGCTCAGAGACACATGTTTTGTGATATGCCACAATTGAGTCACACAGATGCAGTCAAAACATGACTCACTGCGAAATAGGCATTCAATAACCTCCCGAGTAAGATGAATGAGGTTATTGAGCAAATTTTTCCACTTGTATGTCTCTATGATCAAATCTTAATAAAGTATTTTGTATGTTATGAAGTGGTTCATGCTAAAATTTGGAGTCATAATTACCATTTAGCTTCTTTAATCTATGTAAAGACTGCGATTATGTGAGTCCAATTAAGGACTATAAAAAATTTAGTACTCATCAAACATGTCATGAATGTTTAAAAGGAATAACATGTTTTCACCATCGCAAGCAGCGGTGTAATAAACATATGATTTATGAAGATTATTAGGGTTACTTCTTTTCCTGACTCCGATCACATACTTTGAAGCTTTGGAATGCTACATCAAAGGCAAGAAAAATAAAGTCGAGCTGAATGAGGGAGACATTAAGGAATAGGTACCTAGTACCAGACAATCACATGACTCTAACTAGAGCGACGACAACTCCCATATTAAAGACAAGTAGGTTATTAGGAAAAAAATTTCATAGAATCTTAATCAAGTTTACTGTATTTTATATACTTAATTTTTAAAATTAATTATTTTGTTATAATATAAAACAATAAAAACAATTTGAAAAACTTTTTATCCGACCTGACATATACATTGACCCTTCCAGAGCTATATTAGAAAACTCCGAGAACCTATGCTCAGAAACACATGTTTTGTGATATGCCTTAAATGAGTCACATATATGCAGTCAAAACATGACTCACTGCGAAATAGGCATTCAATAACCTCCCGAGTAAGATGAAAGAGGTTATTGAGCAAATTTTTCCACTTGTATGTATCTATGATCAAATCTTAATAAAGTATTTTGTATGTTATGAAGTGGTTCATGCTAAAATTTGGAGTCATAATGACCATTTAACTTCTTTAATATATGTAAAGACTGCGATTATGTGAGTCCAATTAAGGACTATAAAAAATTTAGTACTTATCAAACATGTCATGAATGTTTAAAAGGAATATAATGACATTAAAAATGAATAATACATCCATATCTTATATCTAGTTGTAGACCCAGAAAGAAGGCCTCACAAAATGAGCTAAAGCACGATTTCACAGCATGTTATGTCCACCGCTAGCGAGGGTGTAAGTACACTTATGGCATATAAATAGCCTACCGATAGCGATGGGGTATACCCTAAACTTTGTAATGTGAACATTTGACCTTGTGCGTAGTCCGTTACTTTTTTAAATAAACATGATTGGTAGAAAATCACTGAAATACACTTATATTGACCTTGCCATAGTTATATTAGAAAACTCCGAGGACCTATGCCCCGAGACACATGTTTTGTGATATCTACTACCAAACAATCACATGACTCTAACTAGAGCGATGATAACTCCCATATTAAAGACAAGTAGGTTATTAGGAAAAAATTTCCATAGAATATTAATCTAATTTATTGTATTTTATATATTTAATTTTTAAAATTAATTATTTTGTTATAATATAAAATAATAAAAACAATTTGAAAAACTTTTTATCCGGTCTGACATATACATTGACCCTTCCAGAGCTATATTAGAAAACTCCGAGGACCTATGCTCAGAGACACATGTTTTGTGATATGCCACAATTGAGTCACACAGATGCAGTCAAAACATGACTCACTGCGAAATAGGCATTCAATAACCTCCCGAGTAAGATGAAAGAGGTTATTGAGCAAATTTTTCCACTTGTATGTCTCTATGATCAAATCTTAATAAAGTATTTTGTATGTTATGAAGTGGTTCATGCTAAAATTTGGAGTCATAATTACCATTTAGCTTCTTTAATCTATGTAAAGACTGCGATTATGTGAGTCCAATTAAGGACTATAAAAAATTTAGTACTCATCAAACATGTCATGAATGTTTAAAAGGAATAACATGTTTTCACCATCGCAAGCAGCGGTGTAATAAACATATGATTTATGAAGATTATTAGGGTTACTTCTTTTCCTGACTCCGATCACATACTTTGAAGCTTTTGGATGCTACATCAAAGGCAAGAAAAATAAAGTCGAGCTGAATGAGGGAGACATTAAGGAATAGGTACCTAGTACCAGACAATCACATGACTCTAACTAGAGCGACGACAACTCCCATATTAAAGACAAGTAGGTTATTAGGAAAAAAATTTCATAGAATCTTAATCAAGTTTACTGTATTTTATATACTTAATTTTTAAAATTAATTATTTTGTTATAATATAAAACAATAAAAACAATTTGAAAAACTTTTTATCCGGCCTGACATATACATTGACCCTTCCAGAGCTATATTAGAAAACTCCGAGAACCTATGCTCAGAAACACATGTTTTGTGATATGCCTTAAATGAGTCACATATATGCAGTCAAAACATGACTCACTGCGAAATAGGCATTCAATAACCTCCCGAGTAAGATGAAAGAGGTTATTGAGCAAATTTTTCCACTTGTATGTATCTATGATCAAATCTTAATAAAGTATTTTGTATGTTATGAAGTGGTTCATGCTAAAATTTGGAGTCATAATGACCATTTAACTTCTTTAATATATGTAAAGACTGCGATTATGTGAGTCCAATTAAGGACTATAAAAATTTTAGTACTTATCAAACATGTCATGAATGTTTAAAAGGAATATAATGACATTAAAAATTAATAATACATCCATATCTTATATCTTGTTGTAGACCCAGAAAGAAGGCCTCACAAAATGAGCTAAAGCACGATTTCACAGCATGTTATGTCCACCGCTAGCGAGGGTGTAAGTACACTTATGGCATATAAAAAGCCTACCGATAGCGATGGGGTATACCCTAAACTTTGTAATGTGAACATTTGACCTTGTGCGTAGTCCGTTACTTTTTTAAATAAACATGATTGCTAGAAAATCACTGAAATACACTTATATTGACCTTGCCATAGTTATATTAGAAAACTCCGAGGACCTATGCCCCGAGACACATGTTTTGTGATATCTACTACCAAACAATCACATGACTCTAACTAGAGCGATGATAACTCCCATATTAAAGACAAGTAGGTTATTAGGAAAAAATTTCCATAGAATATTAATCTAATTTATTGTATTTTATATATTTAATTTTAAAATTAATTATTTTGTTATAATATAAAATAATAAAAACAATTTGAAAAACTTTTTATCCGGTCTGACATATACATTGCCCCTTCCAGAGCTATATTAGAAAACTCTGAGGACCTATGCTCAGAGACACATGTTTTGTGATATGCCACAATTGAGTCACACAGATGCAGTCAAAACATGACACACTGAGAAACAGACATTCAATAACCTCCCGAGTAAGATGAAAGAGGTTATTGAGCAAATTTTCCCACTTGTATATCTCTATGATCAAATCTTAATCAAGTATTTTGTATGTTATGAAGTGGTTCATGCTAAAATTTGGAGTCATACTGACCATTTAGCTTCTTTAATCTATGTAAAGACTGCGATTATGTGAGTCCAATTAAGGACTATAAAAAATTTAGTACTCATCAAACATGTCATGAATGTTTAAAAGGAGTATAATGACATTAAAAATGAATAATAAATCCATATCTTATATCTTGTTGTAGACCCAGAAAGAAGGCCTCACCCAATGAGCTAAATTACGAATGCACAACATGTTTTCACCATCGCTAGCAGCGGTGTAATAAACATATGATTTATGAAGATTACTAGGGTTACTTCTTTTCCTGACTCCGATCACATACTTTGAAGCTTTGGAATGCTACATCAAAGGCAAGAAAAATAAAGTCGAGCTGAATGAGGGAGACATTAAGGAATAGGTACCTAGTACCAGACAATCACATGACTCTAACTAGAGCGATGATAACTCCCATATTAAAGACAAGTAGGTTATTAGGAAAAAAATTTCATAGAATCTTAATCAAGTTTACTGTATTTTATATACTTAATTTTTAAAATTAATTATTTTGTTATAATATAAAATAATAAAAACAATTTGAAAAACTTTTTATCCGGCCTGACATATACATTGACCCTTCCAGAGCTATATTAGAAAACTACGAGGACCTATGCTCAGAGACACATGTTTTGTGATATGCAACAATTGAGTCACACAGATGCAGTCAAAACATGACTCACTGCGAAATATGCATTCAATAACCTCCCGAGTAAGATGAAAGAGGTTATTGAGCAAATTTTTCCACTTGTATGTCTCTATGATCAAATCTTAATAAAGTATTTTGTATGTTATGAAGTGGTTCATGCTAAAATTTGGAGTCATAATGACCATTTAGCTTCTTTAATATATGTAAAGACTGCGATTATGTGAGTCCAATTAAGGAGTATAAAAAATTTAGTACTCATCAAACATGTCATGAATGTTTAAAAGGAATATAATGACATTAAATATTAATAATACATCCATATCTTATATCTTGTTGTAGACCCAGAAAGAAGGCCTCACAAAATGAGCTAAATCACGATTTCACAGCATGTTATGTCCACCGCTAGCGATGGTGTAAGTACACTTATGGCATATAAATAGCCTACCGATAGCGATGGGGATACCCTAAACTTTGTAATGTGAACATTTGACCTTGTGCATAGTCCGTGACTTTTTTAAATAAACATGATTGGTAGAAAATCCCAGAAATACACTTATATTGACCTTGCCATAGTTATATTAGAAAACTCCGAGGACCTATGCCCCGAGACACATATTTTTTGATATCTACTACCAAACAATCACATGACTCTAACTAGAGCGATGATAACTCCCATATTAAAGACAAGTAGTTTATTAGGAAAAAATTTCCATAGAATATTAATCTAGTTTATTGTATTTTATATATTTAATTTTTAAAATTAATTATTTTGTTATAATATAAAATAATAAAAACAATTTGAAAAACTTTTTATCCGGTATGACATATACATTGACCCTTCTAGAGCTATATTAGAAAACTCCGAGGACCTATGCTCAGAGACACATGTTTTGTGATATGCCACAATTGAGTCACACAGATGCAGTCAAAACATGACTCACTAAGAAACAGACATTCAATAACCTCCCGAGTAAGTTGAAAGAGGTTATTGAGCAAATTTTCCCACTTGTATATCTCTATGATCAAATCTTAATCAAGTATTTTGTATGTTATGAAGTGGTTCATGCTAAAATTTGGAGTCATACTGACCATTTAGCTTCTTTAATCTATGTAAAGACTGCGATTATGTGAGTCCAATGAAGGACTATAAAAAATTTAGTACTCATCAAACATGTCATGAATGTTTAAAAGGAGTATAATGACATTAAAAATGAATAATAAATCCATATCTTATATCTTGTTGTAGACCCAGAAAGAAGGCCTCACCCAATGAGCTAAATTACGAATGCACAACATGTTTTCACCATCGCTAGCAGCGGTGTAATAAACATATGATTTATGAAGATTACTAGGGTTACTTCTTTTCCTGACTCCGATCACATACTTTGAAGCTTTGGAATGCTACATCAAAGGCAAGAAAAATAAAGTCGAGCTGAATGAGGGAGACATTAAGGAATAGGTACCTAGTACCAGACAATCACATGACTCTAACTAGAGCGACGATAACTCCCATATTAAAGACAAGTAGGTTATTAGGAAAAAAAATTCATAGAATCTTAATCAAGTTTACTGTATTTTATATACTTAATTTTTAAAATTAATTATTTTGTTATAATATAAAATAATAAAAACAATTTGAAAAACTTTTTATCCGGCCTGACATATACATTGACCCTTCCAGAGCTATATTAGAAAACTCCGAGGACCTATGCTCAGAGACACATGTTTTGTGATATGCCACAATTGAGTCACACAGATGCAGTCAAAACATGTCTCACTGAGAAATATGCATTCAATAACCTCCCGAGTAAGATGAAAGAGGTTATTGAGCAAATTTTTCCACTTGTATGTCTCTATGATCAAATATTAATAAAGTATTTTGTATGTTATGAAGTGATTCATGCTAAAATTTGGAGTCATAATGACCATTTAGCTTCTTTAATCTATGTAAAGACTGCGATTATGTGAGTCCAATTAAGGAGTATAAAAAATTTAGTACTCATCAAACATGTCATGAATGTTTAAAAGGAATATAATGACATTAAAAATGAATAATACATCCATATCTTATATCTTGTTGTAGACCTAGAAAGAAGGCCTCACAAAATGAGCTAAATCACGATTTCACAGCATGTTATGTCCACCGCTAGCGATGGTGTAAGTACACTTATGGCATATAAATAGCCTACCGCTAGCGATGGGGATACCCTAAACTTTGTAATGTGAACATTTGACCTTGTGCGTAGTCCGTGACTTTTTTAAATAAACATGATTGGTAGAAAATCCCGGAAATACACTTATATTGACCTTGCCATAGTTATATTAGAAAACTCCGAGGACCTATGCCCCGAGACACATGTTTTGTGATATCTACTACCAAACAATCACATGACTCTAACTAGAGCGATGATAACTCCCATATTAAAGACAAGTAGTTTATTAGGAAAAAATTTCCATAGAATATTAATCTAATTTATTGTATTTTATATATTTAATTTTTAAAATTAATTATTTTGTTATAATATAAAATAATAAAAACAATTTGAAAAACTTTTTATTCGGTCTGACATATACATTGACCCTTCCAGAGCTATATTAGAAAACTCCGAGGACCTATGCTCAGAGACACGTGTTTTGTGATATGCCACAATTGAGTCACACAGATGCAGTCAAAACATGACTCACTGATAAACAGACATTCAATAACCTCCCGAGTAAGATGAAAGAGGTTATTGAGCAAATTTTCCCACTTGTATATCTCTATGATCAAATCTTAATCAAGTATTTTGTATGTTATGAAGTGGTTCATGCTAAAATTTGGAGTCATACTGACCATTTAGCTTCTTTAATCTATGTAAAGACTGCGATTATGTGAGTCCAATTAAGGACTATAAAAAATTTAGTACTCATCAAACATGTCATGAATGTTTAAAAGGAGTATAATGACATTAAAAATGAATAATACATCCATATCTTATATCTTGTTGTAGACCCAGAAAGAAGGCCTCACCCAATGAGCTAAATCACGAATGCACAACATGTTTTCACCATCGCTAGCAGCGGTGTAATAAACATATGATTTATGAAGATTACTAGGGTTACTTCTTTTCCTGACTCCGATCACATACTTTGAAGCTTTGGAATGCTACATCAAAGGCAAGAAAAATAGGGAGACATTAAGGAATAGGTACCTAGTACCAGACAATCACATGACTCTAACTAGAGCGACGACAACTCCCATATTAAATACAAGTAGGTTATTAGGAAAAAAATTTCATAGAATCTTAATCAAGTTTACTGTATTTTATATACTTAATTTTTAAAATTAATTATTTTGTTATAATATAAAATAATAAAAACAATTTGAAAAACTTTTTATCCGGCCTGACATATACATTGACCCTTCTAGAGCTATATTAGAAAACTCCGAGGACCATTGCTCAGAGACACATGTTTTGTGATATGCCACAATTGAGTCACACAGATGCAGTCAAAACTTGACTCACTACGAAATATGCATTCAATAACCTCCCGAGTAAGATGAAAGAGGTTATTGAGCAAATTTTTCCACTTGTATGTCTCTATGATCCAATCCTAATAAAGTATTTTGTATGTTATGAATTGGTTCATACTAAAATTTGGAGTCATAATGACCATTTTGCTTCTTTAATCTATGTAAAGACTGCGATTATGTGAGTCCAATTAAGGAGTATCAAAAATTTAGTACTCATCAAACATGTCATGAATGTTTAAAAGGAATATAATGACATTAAAAATGAATAATACATCCATATCTTATATCTTGTTGTAGACCCAGAAAGAAGGCCTCACAAAATGAGCTAAATCACGATTTCACAGCATGTTATGTTCACCGCTAGCGATGGTGTAAGTACATTTATGGCATATAAATAGCCTACCTCTAGCGATGGGGATACCCTAAACTTTGTAATGTGAACATTTGACCTTGTGCGTAGTCCGTTACTTTTTTAAATAAACATGATTGGTAGAAAATCACTGAAATACACTTATATTGACCTTGCCATAGTTATATTAGAAAACTCCGAGGACCTATGCCCCGAGACACATGTTTTGTGATATCTACTACCAAACAATCACATGACTCTAACTAGAGCGACGATAACTCCCATATTAAAGACTAGGTTATTAGGAAAAATTTTCCATAGAATATTAATATAATTTATTGTATTTTATATATTTAATTTTTAAAATTAATTATTTTGTTATAATATAAAATAATAAAAACAATTTGAAAAACTTTTTATCCGGTCTGACATATACATTGACCCTTCCAGAGCTATATTAGAAAACTCCGAGGACCTATGCTCAGAGACACATGTTTTGTGATATGCCACAATTGAGTCACACAGATGCAGTCAAAACATGACTCACTGAGAAACAGACATTAAATAACCTCCCGAGTAAGATGAAAGAGGTTATTGAGAAAATTTTCCCACTTGTATATCTCTATGATCAAATCTTAATCAAGTATTTTGTATGTTATGAAGTAGTTCATGCTAAAATTTGGAGTCATACTGACCATTTAGCTTTTTTAATCTATGTAAAGACTGCGATTATGTGAGTCCAATTAAGGACTATAAAAAATTTAGTACTCATCAAACATGTCATGAATGTTTAAAAGGAGTATAATGACATTAAAAATGAATAATACATCCATATCTTATATCTTGTTGTAGACCCAGAAAGAAGGCCTCACCCAATGAGATAAATCACGAATGCACAACATGTTTTCACCATCGCTAGCAGCGGTGTAATAAACATATGATTTATGAAGATTACTAGGGTTACTTCTTTTCCTGACTCCGATCACATACTTTGAAGCTTTGGAATGCTACATCAAAGGCAAGAAAAATAAAGTCGAGCTGAATGAGGGAAACATTAAGGAATAGGTACCTAGTACCAGACAATCACATGACTCTAACTAGAGCGACGACAACTCCCATATTAAAGACAAGTAGGTTATTAGGAAAAAAATTTCATAGAATCTTAATCAAGTTTACTGTATTTTATATACTTAATTTTTAAAATTAATTATTTTGTTATAATATAAAATAATAAAAACAATTTGAAAAACTTTGTATCCGTCCTGACATATACATTGACCCTTCCAGAACTATATTAGAAAACTCCGAGGACCTATGCTCAGAGACACATGTTTTGTGATATGCCACAATTGAGTCACACAGATGCAGTTAAAACATGACTCACTGTGAAATAGGCATTCAATAACCTCCCGAGTAAGATGAAACAGGTTATTGAGCAAAGTTTTCCACTTGTATGTCTCTATGATCAAATCTTAATAAAGTATTTTGTATGTTATGAAGTGGTTCATGCTAAAATTTGGAGTCATAATGAACATTTAGCTTCTTTAATCTATGTAAAGACTGCGATTATGTGAGTCCAATTAAGGACTATAAAAAATTTAGTACTCATCAAACATGTCATGAATGTTTAAAAGGAATATAATAACATTAAAAATGAATAATACATCCATATCTTATATCTTGTTGTACCCCATAATTTGCCCTCCCATATTCTTCAAGAATTGGCAAAGTCAAGGTTCAAAATCTCTCAAGGGTTGTACAGTCCAATGGTCTCCTAACACAGTCAAAATTAGGGTTTTGGTTCTGGAAAAGAAATTGAATTTTTCAAGGGTCCAATCAAGTCCCACATGCCTATATACATTGTCAAGCATCCATATGCCAAGTTTCAAGACTCACAACATCAAATTGCACAGTCAAAAACCCTAAATGCTTCACAGTCAACTGCAGGGGCAAAATGGTCATTTGACAGTCAAAAGTCAAAATTTTTGGTCAACATCTTATTTTGAAGCCACAAACATCATTTGATCAATTCTTGATCATGATTCTCAAAGCATGGCTCAAAAAGTTTCAAGATGCAAAAGTTTCTATTTTTGGACAGTTGAAAAAGTCAACTGCAAATTGACCAGGGCATAACTTCCTCATGGTTTATAATAAAAATCCCATCCAAAGCTCATTTTGAATAGAATGACATTTCCCACAACTCATCTTCACACTTCAAGTCCAAGAAATGCTCTCACAAAAAGTTATCAATTTCAACATTATAGGTCATTTTCAAAAGTCAACAAAAAGGCACTTTAAGTCAAAGATCATAACTTGTTATTGGTAAATCAAAATGACATGGGACCAAAGACATTGGTTAGAGGACTTCAAGACCTTTCCAAAATGTCCAAGAACATGTTCATAGCTTCAAAATTGAGCAAGATATGCCTTGTAGAAGTTGGGAAAGTTTTGGGAATTTTGAAAAGTCAACTTTGCACAAAAGACTTCAAAATTGCTAATGGGCCACAAATTCTTCCATGAATCATTACCAAAAGGCTATGCACGACCCATTGACCTCAAAGGGATGTATTTTATTATTTTTGATTAATTATTTGAATTTTTAATCTTATTAACTCATTTAATTAAATTTAATTATGAGAAAAATATTAAACAATGGTTTTAAATCTTTTTTGTGCAGCAAATATGTCCATTATGAGCTAAATATTTCGTGCATCAATCAACAAGGCCAAATCTTCCATAATTGGTATAATTTTCATGAAGAAAAGATTGAAAAAAGATATGGAAAATCAAATATTCAAAACATTGATTCAATGGACTATGGGCTTGGTTTTTGACCTAGAAAGCTTCACATACAAAGGCATAACCTAACCTAATTGATACACACGCGAAAAACTGCACACAGGCTGCATACAAAATTGCTAAATTTTCACAAAAAGTTGGAAACTGAAATCCTAGGTACAAGGCGATTCAAGGTCTAAAAGCTTGTCCATTACATTCCTGACATTGCTAGGAACGTGTTGCAATCAAGAACCAATCTCCAGACCTCAAGAATTGGTAGAACAAAGTCACACTTTTCACAAACTTTTCCATAATCGTGTTTTACTTTTCATGCATTATTCATGAGTTTCAATTGTTGATTCTTGCTAATATTGATGTTCTGAAGCTAATGGTACCCTTTAATTGAACTAACAATGCCTATATAAAAATTTGCCATTAACGTTTTCTAGGTTTTCAGAGCTCCAAATTTAGGGGTTTTCACATATGGAAAAATCAGGCCACCAAACCTATGCCATTGAATTCGTGACATGAAGACGAATCATTCCATGACCTCGTGCCCTTTTTATATTTGCCCATTGTCTAATCGCTATTTTTCCTGGTGGTACTTAGTGGGGGTTTAAAACCCCCGCTATTTGGTTATATTTGCAGGTACAAAAGGAAGAAGACGCATGCGTGGCTTCATATGGTTGGACAATTCAAATAAATCAGCGCGCTTTTTGCTTTGTACCACTAACGCTTCTTTTTATATAATAATCATGTTCCATTATGCATACAAAGAAACGCGCTGGCTTGGTTGGTGAATGAGCTGTCTGGCAGGTATTGGGACCTGGGTTCGATTCCCAGGTCCCCCCATATATTCCATATTTTTTTCCTTAATGTGTTTCTGTGCAGTTTCCTTCAAACGTCCTACCATATGTCCCAACGCTCAGGCCTGCCAAGTGTCCCTGATGATCAATCCAATGGCCATAACGTGAATTCCACCATGTACCTCAGTCAATGCTCATACACACGCGCTAGAAAGTCAAAAAGGGCTTCATTCTGATGGGCCCAAATCACTACAATTCACCTCCAAGTTGGGCCAGACACCCCCCAATGTTTGTATATTTTTTAATTTTCTTTTCTTTTCTTTTTCTAGTTCTTTTAATCACTTTTATTTAATTCACTTCAAATAATTTTCTTTTCATAATAAAACCAGAAAATCAAAAAAACTAAAAATATGTTTAATTAATATTTAATTCATTATTATTTTTTGTAAATAAATTTTAACCATTATTTTAGTAAATTAGGTTTTTCAATTTTAACACTTTTTCTAAAATAAATAAAATATGTAGAAATTAGGGTTTCTAACATTCTCATCCTTTTCTTAATAAATAATCTTTTTTTTCTTATTATCATTATTATTAATTGTTAAATATTTTTGTAAATAAATATGTACATTAATTATTTAGTAAATTAGGTTAAACTTTAATATTTTTCATTAATAATTAAAAACAACTTAGAATTAGGGTTTCTCTTCAATTTTAATTTCTTTATTTCATAAATACAAAAAACCTAAAAAACATTTCTTTTCTTTGATAAAATAAATAATTAACTTTCTTATTTCAATTTAATTTCAAAAGGGTCCAACGCCCTCGAACGTTCAACTTTAATTCTTTCGCGCATTTATTCTTATTTTCCTTTGTGAATATTATGTAATTGCTCAAGCCATGTAATAGTAATTAGTAATTTATTTACTTTCCGCATTTTTATTGAAAACGGGTCTTTGTTAATTTGGCGATGTATAGACCCGCGCCTTGTAATAGCGTAGGATTTTACTTTCCGCATTTAAATTTCCGCACTTTTAAATTATAATTGCATGAAAGAATGTATGGCCTAAATTAAAAATAAGCGTAGATCACCATGATACATGTACAAGATAACAATACTTAAAAATAACACACAAATTCACACACCACTCTTAGGGTACGCCTCACTGTTGCCTTGCCCTCGAAATGTGGTCGTCGAGTATAGGACGTTTTAGTAAGTCTTTATGTCCATGACATGATCCAGTTGCCTCAAAACGGTTGCCTCAGAATTAAAAAGGATCAATGGCATAAGGGTAGCTTCTAAGGTGTCCTACTGTTGCTCTGGTGACCACACTGTCCCTAAAACTCGAATTGACCCGAACACCTCCAACGGTGGTGCTACCTACCTCTCAATGGTGGGATGGCACTATCTTATGGACACTTACACAGCCTAATTCCTTAGGGTAGGTAGATGACTCATGGATACTTGCTCTCTTAAAAAACAATCAAAAATCTTTTCACACCGACACTTTCAAAAGGCTTTCAAAACAATTTTTCAAACACTCTTGAGGACTGATACAAGAGTCGATCTGAAATCTTTAAACGAAACTTTTTCAAACTCACCCCCATTTGAAAAGCAAACAAATTTTGAAAACAATGAGCAAGTATCTAAGAGCCCATGGATAACCATGGATAGAAAGGGTGCTAACACCTTCCCTTTCTATAAATCTACCTCCCGAACCGAGAAACATTCTCGATAAGGAATTTTACTGTGCTTTTGTCCTTTCCATGTTGGAGAACATAAAAGATGGTGGCGACTCTTGCTTACCGCGACATTTCGCGAACCAGCGTTAAACAGTCAGTTCCAGATCCACCGATCACAGAACTGGCGACTCTGCTGGGGATTCTTTAAAGTGAGGTGTACTTTAGGATATATCACTCTTATGTTTTCAATTGTATGTCTTAATTGCTTTATATTTGTGGGAATTGCATTGGAGTTACATAGATCCTAACCCGGATCTGGGGATACCCTGTTATGTAGCATAAGCTGTTAGGGACCTGTCCGGTGTAGACCGACATGGGTGAAGCAGTGGCTACGTTGGTGTGGCGCCTTAGTCTGTACCGATATCCCTTGTGTCGCAACGAGGAGAATATGGGTCTTCTGAGGAGTCATTAAGCACCAACCTACCTTAGAACCTTAAATGACCCAACTTGGCCAATAGAACAGTAGCAGTATGCTACGCCCATTGAGGATAAACTCTCGTGATGGTTCTGGCTGCAAGAAAAGATTGCGATGCTGGAGTTATAACCGATTGAGGGTAGTCAGTGATATTGGGATCCTCTAGAACCCGGTTACTTCTGATAGGACAGGTATTAACCAACAAACTGAAAGAGGGTAATACCCAGACCCCATGCTGGCCTAAACTCTAAGGGCTTGTCTTGTGTCACTTGTGTGCCTTATCATGTTTGCCTTTGTGAATATTTGTGGTGTGCTTTATCATAACATCATGCCATCATAAACATTGCATGCATCTTGCATAAGGACTGACCATTTCAAAGACAAGAGGGTTTCACCTTTGCTCTGTTTTGTAGGACATCATGATGCCTATGCGAAGGAACACTATCCGGTTCAATTTTGTGCGCCCACCTGAGTTGCTTGAAGAGTTGGTTAGTAGAATTCCAAATACTACTTCCTTCATCCAGAGGCATGGTTCTCTTCTCAGTTTAGTCACGGCAAAGTGGGACCAACAACTGATGAGTGTCCTGACCCAGTTTTATGACCCTCTATACCAGTGCTTCACCTTTCAAGACTTCCAGCTGGTCCCTACCCTGGAAGAGTTCTCTGATTTGCTTGGTATCCCTATCTTGGATCAGACTCCCTTCACTGGTTTGGAAAAGACTCTTAGGCTTGAGGAGATTGTTGCAGCTCTTCCTTTGACCCACAAAGAAGTAATGGACAACTGTGTGACTAGAAGCAAAGTTAAGGGTTTCTTGGCCAAGTTTCTGATTGGTAAGGCTAACAATTTCTGGAATGACCTGGACTTTAGGGCGTATGAAGACATCCTTGCTCTCTTAATCTATGGTCTAGTCCTGTTCCCTAATCCTGACAACTTCATTAACGTCACTGCCATAAGGATCTTCATGTCTCGGAACCCTGTGCCCACTCTCTTGGGTGATATCCTGCAACAAATTTATGCTCGTACTGCCCGAAGACGGGGAACTCTGTGGTGTTGCATCCCTTTGTTAGTGAGGTGGTTTATTTCGCACCTCCCTAAGTTCGTGCTGAAGAACAAAGAAGGAAGAGGTTGGGCTCATAGGTTAATGTCTCTCACTGATAATGACATCATTTGGACTCTCAAAGGTTTGGATGAGGTAGCTGTTATTGATCGTTGTGGAGAATATCACAATGTTCCTTTGATTGGTACCCAAGGAGGAATCTCTTATAATCCATGTCTAGCTCTCCGTCAGTTCGGAAGAGCCAGAAGAGCAGGGCCTCATGAGATGTTGATGCCTCACATCAGTTTTGAGTTTCAGGTAGATAGTGACGAGCTGCGTCGTAGGTTCATCAAGGCTTGGGACAAAATTCACAAAGCTGACCCACAAGAGTTGGGACCAAAGACTTCTCAACCTATGGAAGCCTACTGCAAATGGGTCCGCATCCGTGCTCAAAAGTTAGGTATGTCGTACGAAGCTGTCAGACCCGTCAGTCTTGAGTATCCTGATAGAGATGGGGTTCCCCCAACTGTTCTCCCTCCTCAGATACCTACTGATATCGATACACTAAAGAGGTCTTGGGCGCAACTGCGAGAAGAACGAGATTCTTATCGGGAAAAGTTCAACGAGCAGGAATTGAAAATCCAGAAGCTGACAAAGCAGTTGGAGAATGAGCGAGCTCTGAATGACTACATCCGTACTGAGAAGAGGAGACCCTGGGATCAATGATGAACTTTGGATATTCTTTTACAATTTTATTTCCCTTTTCAGTATTTTCATTTTATGTAACGCCTAAGGGAAACCTGTTGAACAATTTGAATTTCAAAGTTGAATCTAATGAAGTGTGTTCTTTTTTTGTTTACAAAGCTGATTCCCGATTGTCTTTGAAAACATAAATCATACGCATCCCATTCATCATGTGCATCATAGGTACTCTTCTTTTCAGGTTGCTTAATGTTCTTTGCTATTTATTTCAGCATCATGAACCCTGAATCATCTACCATGCAGTCTATCAAGGCCCTTCAGGCTCAGAACGCCCAATTCCAAGAGTTGATTATGAGTTTGGCCCAAGGTCAGGAGGAACTGAAGGCTCTGCTGGTCAAGAAGAAGAAGAAGAGAACTGTTCTATTCAACACGGGCCGGAGGTTTGGTAACACACTGCAGAATAAGGTTGTTGATCAAGGTGGTTCTTCTGTAGGCAAAGGCAGTCCCCAGGGGGGAAGGGCTCCAAGTCCGGTGGTCTCTGATAACGAGACTGATTTTAATGAGGAGCAGTATCCTCCAGCTGAAGACAGGTACAAGCAGTTGGAAGACCGTCTGAATGCCATGGAAATTCAACAAGTGCTTGGTTTGGATTTCAGAGACTTGGGTCTATCTTCTGGTGTGGTCATCCCACACAAGTTCAAAGCACCATCTTTCGCAAAGTATGACGGGGCGTCCTGCCCTAAGCTACATCTCAGATCTTATGTGCGGAAGATTCAACCATACACTGTGGACAAGAACTTGTGGATCCACTTCTTCCAGGAGAGTCTTTCAGGGACTCATCTCGAATGGTTCTATCAGCTGGGTGGAACCAAGGTTCGTAACTGGGAGGAGTTGGCTACTGCTTTTTACAAGCAGTATCAGTATAATGCCGACCTCGCTCCTACACGTACCCAACTCCAGGGTATGTCGCTAGGATCGGGAGAAGGTTTTAAAGAGTATGCGCAGAAATGGAGGGATCTGGCTGGCAGGGTGCATCCACCATTAACCGACCGTGAGCTAGTAGACATGTTCTTGGGGACCCTATCTGGGCCGTTCTTCAATCATCTCATTGTCAATTCATCTGCAGGGTTCACAGACCTCATTCTGACTGGGGAAAGGATAGAGGCTGGCATGAAATCAGGTAAGATTCAGAAAGGTGCGTCCTCAAGTTCTGAGAAGAAGCCTTTCAAAAAGGAGGCCAGTGCTGTGTATGGGCCTAGGAGGCAAGACAAACCAGAGCGCCGACAAACTGTCAACGCGGTGGTAATTGCTAAGCCTGCTGCCGCTCCTCGGCAACCCAACCAACCAAGGGCTGAAAGACCCAGAAGGGAATACACTCGGCTGAGTATGACCTTGTCACAAATCTTGCTGCAACTGCTATCGACCAACTTGGTGACCGTCAGAGAGGCTCCGAAGGTTGTGAACACAACCTCTCCAAAGTATAATCCAAATGCCCGCTGTGCTTATCACTCTGATAGCCCGGGGCATTCTACTGATGACTGCTGGGCCCTGAGGAATAAGGTTCAGGACCTTATTGATGCTAAGGAGGTACAGTTTGAGGCACCTGAGAAACCCAATGTGGTGACAGCTCCCCTACCTGACCATGGAGTGAATGCTATCAGGGATGGTGACAAAGTGGAAGAATCTGAGTTTGACAGCTGGATCTACCCGACGACCGACAGTGGATCGAACAATTGGATTGCAAAAGACCGCATACCTGTTACTTTTGTTTCGCAGTAATGAATTCCTTTTTTTTTTTTCATATGAACAATAAATTGAAACTTTATGGCCCGGTGTCTTACCCGGGGCACCGTGGCTTCATTTGTGAGGGCTTATTACTTGTCATTTCCATATATCATGAATAAAGACATTATACGTTTTTCGCATTTCAAATCTTGTGCTCCCTTTCTTTCTTTCTTTCTTTATATATTGCAAAACAACTATATTTACACACACTCACTTATACAGGTTTCAATCCACTCTAGATCTCACTGGTAACGACTCTGCTACTACCAGTTATGACTTCGAAAATACGATCAACTTAGCCGAAGACGAAGGTGAAGATGATTGCGAAGTGCCTGGTGAGCTTGCAAGACTGTTACTCCAGGAAGAGAGGGCCATCCAGCCACATGAAGAGCCAGTGGAAACGATAAATCTGGGTACTGAGGCAGACAGAAAGGAAGTTAAGATTGGTGCCAATCTGGAGCTCAGTGTGAAACAACGGTTGATTCAGATGTTGCATGATTGTGTGGAGATCTTTGCCTGGTCCTACGAAGACATGCCTGGGTTGGATACCGACATTGTGGTCCATCACCTGCCTACCAAGGAAGACTGTCCTCCGATTAAGCAAAAGGTCCACCGTATGCGTCCAGAGATATCCGAGAAGATCAAAGCTGAGGTTATGAAGCAATTTGATGCCGGGTTTCTAGCAGTGACTTCTTACCCTCAGTGGGTTGCCAATGTGGTGCCGGTACCAAAGAAAGATGGTAAGGTCAAAATGTGTGTCGATTACATGGATCTGAACAGGGCCAGCCCCAAGGATGACTTCCCTCTACCTCACATCGATGTTCTGGTTGACAATACTGCTCAGCACAAGGTGTTCTCCTTCATGGATGGTTTTTCAGGTTATAATCAGATCAAGATGGCTCCTGATGATATGGAAAAGACTACCTTTGTCACTCAGTGGGGCACCTTCTGCTACAAGGTCATGCCTTTTGGACTGAAAAATGCTGGGGCAACCTACCAACGTGCCATGGTTGCTTTATTTCATGACATGATCCATCATGAGATCGAAGTGTACGTCAACGATATGATTGCAAGGTCTCAAACTGAGGAGGAACACCTTGATCATCTGCAAAAGCTGTTTGACCGTCTAAAGTTATACAAGCTGAGATTGAACCCGAACAAATGCACCTTTGGGGTAAGATCTGGAAAATTGCTAGGCTTCGTCGTGAGCGACAAAGGTATTCAAGTGGACCCTGCCAAGGTTAAAGCCATCCAAGAGATGCCAGTTCCCAAGACAGAGAAAGAGGTCAGAGGCTTTCTAGGACGTCTGAATTACATTGCCTGATTCATCTCGCACCTAACTACTACTTGTGAACCAATCTTCAAGCTGCTGAAGAAAGATCAGGTAGTACGTTGGAACAACGAATGTCAGGCCGCTTTTGACAGAATCAAAGAGTATTTCCAAGAACCACCCATTCTTATGCCACCGGTTGAAGGGAGACCTCTAATACTATACTTGACGGTACTTGACAGCTCAATGAGGTGTGTGCTGGGGAAGCATGACGAGTCTGGCCGAAAAGAGCACGCCATTTATTACCTTAGAAAAAAGTTTACCGACTGTGAGACCCGATACTCACTGCTCGAGAAAACTTGCTGCGCTTTGGTATGGGCTGCTCGCCGGCTGAGACAGTATATGCTGACTCACACTACTCTGTTGATCTCAAAGATGGATCCAATAAAGTACATATTCGAAAAGCCTGCTCTGTCTGGAAGAATAGCAAGATAGCAGATGATCTTGACAGAATACGACATCCAGTACACGACTCAGAAAGCTATCAAGGGGAGTGTGTTGGTAGACCATTTGGCACACCAGGCAGTAGACGACTACCAGTCAATGAACTTTGAATTTCCTGACGAGAACATCATGGTAGTGACTGATTGTGAAGTACCTGGACCGGATGAAGGACCTGAGGAAGGATCCTGATGGTCTATGCACTTTGACGGAGCCTCCAACGCTTTGGGTAACGGTATCGGCGCTGTGATCATATCCCCTCAAGGCACTCATACTCCACTTACTTCCCGGCTATGTTTCAACTGCACCAACAACATGGCAGAGTATGAGGCATGCATCATGGGTCTTCAAGCTGCGATTGACTTAAGGATCAAGTTTCTGAGTGTCTTCGGAGATTCCGCTCTCGTGATCAATCAGATCAAAGGCGAGTGGGATACGAAACATCCGAATCTTATTCCTTATAAAGAATGTGTGTTGACATTGATCCCCCATTTCACAGAAATAACTTTTGAACATTTCCCAAGAGAGGAGAATCAGTTGGCGGACGCGTTAGCTACAATGTCTTCTATGTTCAAAGTCAAGTGGGACAATGAGGCTCCCCGGATCATCATCTGGAAACTGGACGAATCGGCATACTGTTGTGATCTTGAGGCTGAGACAGTAACTGAGAATCCCTGGTATCATGAGGTGAAAAGATACTTGGAAGCTCAAGAATACCCTGAAGATGCATCTGTCAACGACAAGAAGTTCTTGAGAAGGTTCGCAGCGAAGTTCTTCCTCAGCAATGGCATTCTGTACAAGCGAAACCATGATTCGACCTTACTGCGTTGTGTGGATAAAACTGAAGCAGAAAGAATCATGGCAGAGCTGCATGAAGGTACATTTGGAACACACTCCAGTGGACATACCATGGCAAAGAAAATCCTTCGGGAAGGATATTTCTGGTCCACAATGGAAGCCGACTGTTACCAACATTCTCGGACATGTCATAAGTGCCAGATTTATGCAGATAAGATGCACGTTCCTCCAATTCCTCTGAACATCTTGACAGCACCTTGGCCTTTTGCAATGTGGGGTATTGATATGATTGGCAAGATTAAACCTACAGCATCCAACGGGCATCGCTTCATCCTGGTGGCGATTGATTACTTTACAAAGTGGGTTGAAGCAGCTTCCTATGCCACTGTAACCAAGAACGTCGTGGCACGGTTCATTCGGCATAACCTGATCTGTCGATACAGCGTCCCGGAA
The DNA here is from genome assembly GCA_948472305.1 of Vicia faba. Classification (NCBI taxonomy): domain Eukaryota; kingdom Viridiplantae; phylum Streptophyta; class Magnoliopsida; order Fabales; family Fabaceae; genus Vicia; species Vicia faba. The sequence continues at coordinate 1,630,533,035 of OX451739.1, read as the reverse complement.
AGGATCATTACAGACAACGGTACCAATCTTAATAACAAGATGATCACTGAGCTCTGCGAGCAATTCAAGATACAGCACCACAACTCTTCTCCTTACCGGCCGAAGATGAATGGGGCTGTGGAAGCAGCTAATAAGAACATTAAGAAGATTGTGCAGAAGATGACAGTGACGTATAAAGATTGGCACGAGATGTTACCGTTTGCTCTTCACGGGTACCGTACCTCAGCAAGAACATCAACTGGGGCAACTCCCTTTTCTTTGGTCTACGGCATGGAGGCAGTCTTACCGATCGAAGTGTAGATACCCTCTCTCCGGATAATGAAGGATGCAGATTTGAGCAAAGATGAATGGATCCAAACTCGACTTGATCAATTAAATCTAATTTACAAAAAGAGACTCACTGCTATTTGTCATGGTGAAACGTATCAAAAACGGATGATCAGGGCATTTAACAAGAAAGTCAGACCACAAGAGTATCAAGTTGGGGACCTGGTAATCAAGCGCATCATCCTTCCTCAGAGTGATCCCAGGGGCAAATGGACCCCTACGTACGAAGGGCCATTTGTGGTTAAACATGTGTTCTCAGGAGGAGCCATGATCCTAACCACCATGGATGGTGACGACCTTCCTCACCCCACCAATGCAGACATAGTAAAAAGATACTACGCATGATAAAAGACCCGCTAGGTTGACATACCTAGGCAAAAATTAGGGCTTCCCGGCGAACCAAAAGGGTTCGGGCAAAATGAGGGATGAAATGAAAAAATCTGTACACCCGGCAAGTCGAAAACCTGAAAAGGCGACTTGGGCAAAAATGGGTATCCCGGTGGACTGAAAACCCGAAAGGGCGGTCCAGGCATAAGTTAGGGATTAAAGCGTAATACTATGTCTCATTGGATCATCTTGCATCCAGAATACGGTATCAACTATCAAGTTCAAACGGCATCGATCAATCAGCTTCATCGTCAACTGAGCAGCAAAGTGATGAGACGCTCGAAGATATAAAGGCGATAGCAGAGTTGAAACCCAGTGGGATTGTTCTTTTCACACAGCTATTTTGTTTTCCCTTTTCACAAAATTGTATAAACTATGTTGTTCGGCGGCGTTCTCTTACTAGGACGTCAGCCTCTTGTACATAAATGCCTATTTACAGGCAATTCAAAAATCAATACAAATTCACTTTTTAGACAAATTGCCAGTTGTTTTTCCTTTTTTGTTTTGTTTTGCGAAGAACGTCCAAGGTTCAATTTGTGATATATGCATTTGACACTAACTGCTAACTCATAAGTATTTGCATTCGAAACAAAGGATTAATTACAGGTAACATTAGAAACAAGGGCAATAATGAGTTGTCTAAGCGATCTAATTGCTCTGTCCACCAAGGTACCAAGGTAAGTTCAGCTGATAAACATGACCAAGATATCTTAATTCCCCAGAGAGTGAGCCAAGATTCAACAATACTCGCCCCTAGCAGAGTTGGTCTCCCATCAGCCCCGAAAAGGCACAGTACCCCTAGCAAGTCAGTAATACTCTCCCCAAGCAGAGTTAGTCTACTGTCAGCCTTAAGGAAGTTGGGTATCCCCAGAAAATCTCAATATTCCCCAGCGGAGTATACAGATGTTCCTAAGCAAGCATCCCCGGCAGTCTTGATCTAAGATTGTTCCCCGGCGGCATACAGACATTCAGTGGAGCCACTTCCCCCGCACAGTTCAAAAATTTCCCCAGGAGAGTCCAGTCTGAAGATTTCCCCAGGAGAGTTGAATCAATCTCCCCAGCAGGAAGCTTATCCCCAGTAGATTCTGGAAGCTTGTCCCCTACAAAGCACGAATGCGTCTCCCGGACTTTTCATTCAAAGGTTATTTCCCCACCAGGATATAACTGGGTTATCCTCAACCAATTGCCATGGAAAGATCGTCCCCGACGAAGTCTTCCTATCCCCCAGCGGAGTTCATCATATTCTTCAACATAACTTATCAATGGTATCCCCAGCGGAGTTATCATCAACATCTCAACAAAATACCTCTCTTCCCCCACAGAGTTATCTCCCCGCAGAGTAATTTATTTGCCAAGTTTATTCCTCAACGGAGTCATCTTCTCCTACCGGTATTCTTGCAATCATCATCCCTAGCAGAAACAAAGATCTATTCTTCAATATCAGCCCAGGATTTAGCTTCCCGGCACCCGTCAAGGATTTATCTTCCTAGACAAAAATACATTCATAAACATCGCATCATCATACATTATAGCATGCACATACGCATCATGAACATACAATCTCATTCATTCTGAGAACATCACACATGTCATACATCCTGACATCGCATACAACTAATGTTTTGCCTTTTCAGGACAAAGGTTAATACAAAGATAATTACTATCAACGGTCACAACTAAAGATCCGATTCCTGTATCTTGCCAGGGTGTATCTGTTGACGACTATGTACCAGACTCGATTCCTGTATCTTGCCAGGGCACGTCTGAAGAGTTCGAAGATCCGATTCCTGTATCTTGCCAGGCCACGTCTGAAGAGTTCGAAGATCCGATTCATGTATCTTGCCAGGGTGTATCTATTGACGACTAACATTACCAGACTCGATTCTTGTATCTTGCCTGGGCACGTCTGAAGAGTTCGAAGATCCGATTCCTATATCTTGCCAGGGTGTATCTGTTAACGACTAACATTACCAGACTCGACTCCTGTATCTTGCCAGGGCACGTCTGAAGAGTTCGAAGATCCGATTCCTGTATCTTTCCAGGGTGTATCTGTTGACGACTAACATTACCAGACTCGATTCCTGTATCTTGCCAGGGCACGTCTGAAGAGTTCGAAGATCTGATTCCTGTATCTTGCCAGGGTGTATCTGTTGACGACTATGTACCAGACTCGATTCCTGTATCTTGCCAGGGCACGTCTGAAGAGTTCGAAGATCCGATTCCTGTATCTTGCCAGGGTGTATCTGTTGACGACTAACATTACCAGACTCGATTCCTGTATCTTTCCAGGGCACGTCTGAAGAGTTTGAAGATCCGATTCTTGTATCTTGCCAGGGTGTATCTGTTGACGACTAACATTACCAGACTCGACTCCTGTATCCTGCCAGGGCACGTCTGAAGAGTTCGAAGATCCGATTCCTGTATCTTGCCAGGGTGTATCTGTTGACGACTATATTCTCCGGACTCGATTCCTATATCTTGTCAGGGCACGTCTGAAGAGTTTAAAGATTCGATACCTGTATCCAGCCAGGGCACGTCTACATAAAGAGTTTGAAGATCAAATTCTGTAACAGGCCAGGTAATTATTTTTCTTTCTCAGGTACGTAAGTTCTCGCTAAGGAATCTCCTACGCGATCGACAACCTCCCGCTGGCATCTATAAGCTCATCTCCACAACTATCCATTGCAGTTCCAAATGGCATCTATAAGCCCATTCTCGACAAGGTTCTGTCACATCTCCAGATGGCATCTATAAGCCCATCCACGCAACAATAGTCTCCAAATGGCATCTGTAAGCCCATTCCCTACATCATACTGCTAATACTCTACTTTGTGAGTGCAAATTTCTGGGCACTCTAGTGTTCAATCATCTTCCACCTTCGGATTACGAAAGGCACGCCAGCCAATCTACATCCTCCGGTTTAAGAAGATTGAACAGGGGCAACTGTTGTACCCCAAAATTTCCCCTCCCATATTCTTCAAGAGTTGGCAAAGTCAAGGTTCAAAATCTCTCAAGGGTTGCACAGTCCAATGGTCTCCTAACACAGTCAAAATTAGGGTTTTGGTTCTGGCAAAGAAATTGAAGTTTTCAAGGGTCCAATCAAGTCCCACATGCCTATATACATTGTCAAGCATCCATATGCCAAGTTTCAAGACTCACAGCATCAAATTGCACAGTCAAAAACCCTAAATGCTTCACAGTCAAGTGCAGGGGCAAAATGGTCATTTGACAGTCAAAAGTCAAAATTTTTGGTCAACATCTTATTTTGAATCCACAAACATCATTTGATCAATTCTTGATCATGATTCTCAAAGCATGGCTAAAAAAGTCTCAAGATGCAAAAGTTTCTATTTTTGGACAGTTGAAAAAGTCAACTGCAAATTGACCAGGGCATAACTTCCTCATGGTTTATCAGAAAAATCCCATCCAAAGCTCATTTTGAATAGAATGACATTTCCCACAACTAATATTCACACTTCAAGTCCAAGAAATGCTCTCACAAAAAGTTATCAATTTCAACATTATAGGTCATTTTCAAAAGTTAACAAAAAGGCACTTTAAGTCAAAGACCATAACTTGATATTGGTAAATCAAAATGACATGGGACCAATGACATTGGTTAGAGGACTTCAAGACCTTTCCAAAATGTCCAAGAACATGTTCATAGCTTCAAAATTGAGCACGATATGCCTTGTAGAAGTTGGGAAATTTTTGGGAATTTTGAAAAGTCAACTTTGCACAAAAGACTTCAAAATTGCTAATGGGCCACAAATTCTTCCATGAATCATTACCCAAAGGCTATGCACGACCCATTGACCTCAAAGGGATGTATTTTCTTATTTTTGATTAATTATTTGAATTTTTAATCTTATTAATTCATTTAATTAAATTTAATTATGAGAAAAATATTAAACAATGGTTTTAAATCTTTTTTGTGCAGCAAATATGTCCATTATGAGCTAAATATTTCGTGCATCAATCAACAAGGCCAAATCTTCCATAATTGGCATAATTTTCATGAAGAAAAGATTGAAAAAAGATATGGAAAATCAAATATTCAAAACATTGATTCAATGGACTATGGGGTTGGTTTTTGACCTAGAAAGCTTCACATACAAAGGCATAACCTAACCTAATTGATACACACGCGAAAAACTGCACACAGGCTGCATACAAAATTGCCAAATTTTCACAAAAAGTTGGAAACTGAAATCCTAGGTACAAGGCGATTCAAGGTCTAAAAGCTTGTCCATTACATTCCTGACATTGCTAGGAACGTGTTGCAATCAAGAACCAATCTCCAGACCTCAAGAATTGGTAGAACAAAGTCACACTTTTCACAAACTTTTCCATAATCGTGTTTTACTTTTCATGCATTATTCATGAGTTTCAATTGTTGATTCTTGCTAATATTGATGTTCTGAAGCTAATGGTACCCTTTAATTGAACTAACAAAGCCTATATCAAAATATGCCATTAACGTTTTCTAGGTTTTCAGAGCTCCAAATTTAGGGGTTTTCACATATGGAAAAATCAGGCCACCAAACCTATGCCATTGAATTCGTGACATGAAGACGAATCATTCCATGACCTCGCGCCCTTTTTATATTTGCCCATTGTCTAATCGCTATTTTTCCTGGTGGTACTTAGTGGGGGTTTAAAACCCCCGCTATTTGGTTATATTTGCAGGTACAAAAGGAAGAAGACGCATGCGTGGCTTCATATGGTTGGACAATTCAAATAAATCAGCGCGCTTTTTGCTTTGTACCACTAACGCTTCTTTTTATATAATAATCATGTTCCATTATGCATACAAAGAAACGCGCTGGCTTGGTTGGTGAATGAGCTGTCTGGCAGGTATTGGGACCTGGGTTCGATTCCCAGGTCCCCCCACATATTCCATATTTTTTCCTTAATGTGTTTCTGAGCAGTTTCCTTCAAACGTCCTACCATATGTCCCAACGCTCAGGCCTGCCAAGTGTCCCTGATGATCAATCCAATGGCCATAACGTGAATTCCACCATGTACCTCAGTCAATGCTCATACACACACGCTAGAAAGTCAAAAAGGGCTTCATTTTGATGGGCCCAAATCACTTCAATTCACCTCCAAGTTGGGCCAGACACCCCCCAATGTTTGTATATTTTTTAATTTTCTTTTCTTTTTCTAGTTCTTTTAATCACTTTTATTTAATTCACTTCAAATAATTTTCTTTTCATAATAAAACCAGAAAATCAAAAAAACTAAAAATATGTTTAATTAATATTTAATTCATTATTATTTTTTGTAAATAAATTTTAACCATTATTTTAGTAAATTAGGTTTTTCAATTTTAACACTTTTTCTAAAATAAATAAAATATGTAGAAATTAGGGTTTCTAACATTCTCATCCTTTTCTTAATAAATAATCTTTTTTTTCTTTTTATCATTATTATTAATTATTAAATATTTTTGTAAATAAATATGTACATTAATTATTTAGTAAATTAGGTTAAACTTTAATATTTTTCATTAATAATTAAAAACAACTTAGAATTAGGGTTTCTCTTCAATTTTAATTTCTTTATTTCATAAATACAAAAAACCTAAAAAACATTTCTTTTCTTTGATAAAATAAATAATTAACTTTCTTATTTCAATTTAATTTCAAAAGGGTCCAACGCCCTCGAACGTTCAACTTTAATTCTTTCGCGCATTTATTCTTATTTTCCTTTGTGAATATTATGTAATTGCTCAAGCCATGTAATAGTAATTAGGAATTTATTTACTTTCCGCATTTTTATTGAAAACAGGTCTTTGTTAATTTGGCGATGTATAGACCCGCGCCTTGTAATAGCGTAGGATTTTACTTTCCGCATTTAAATTTCCGCACTTTTAAATTATAATTGCATGAAAGAATGTATGGCCTAAATTAAAAATAAGCGTAGATCACCATGATACATGTACAAGATAACAATACTTGAAAATAACACACAAATTCACACACCACTCTTAGGGTACGCCTCACTGTTGCCTTGCCCTCGAAATGTGGTCGTCGAGTATAGGACGTTTTAGTAAGTCTTTATGTCCATGACATGATCCAGTTGCCTCGAAACGGTTGCCTCGGAATTAAAAAGGATCAATGGCATAAGGGTAGCTTCTAAGGTGTCCTACTGTTGCTCTGGTGACCACACTGTCCCTAAAACTCGAATTGACCCGAACACCTCCAATGGTGGTGCTACCTACCTCTCAATGGTAGGATGGCACTATCTTAAGGACACTTACACAGCCTAATTCCTTAGGGTAGGTAGATGACTCATGGATACTTGCTCTCTTAAAAAACAATCAAAAATCTTTTCACACCGACACTTTCAAAAGGCTTTCAAAACAATTTTTCAAACACTCTTGAGGACTGATACAAGAGTCGATCTGAAATCTTAAAACGAAACTTTTTCAAACTCACCCCCATTTGAAAAGCAAACAAATTTTGAAAACAATGAGCAAGTATCTAAGAGACCATGGATAACCATGGATAGAAAGGGTGCTAACACCTTCCCTTTCTATAAATCTACCTCCCGAACCGAGAAACATTCTCGATAAGGAATTTTTCTGTGCTTTTGTCCTTTCCATGTTGGAGAACATAAAAGACGGTGGCAACTCTTGCTTACCGCGACATTTCACGAACCAACGTTAAACAGTCAGTTCCAGATCCACCGATCACACACAGCATGTTATGTCCACCGCTAGCGATGGTGTAAGTACACTTATGGCATATAAATAGCTTACCGCTAGCGATGGGGTATACCCTAAACTTTGTAATGTGAACATTTAACCTTGTGCGTAGTACGTTACTTTTTTAAATAAAAATGATTGGTAGAAAATCACCGAAATACACTTATATTGACCTTGCCATAGTTATATTAGAAAACTCCGAGGACCTATGCCCCGAGACACATGTTTTGTGATATCTACTACCAAACCATCACATGACTCTAACTAGAGCGACGACAACTCCCATATTTAAGACAAGTAGGTTATTAGGAAAAAATTTCCATAGAATCTTAATCTAATTTATTGTATTTTATATATTTAATTTTTAAAATTAATTATTTTGTTATAATATAAATTAATTAAAACAATTTGAAAAACTTTTTATCCGGTCTGACATATACATTGACCCTTCCAGAGCTATATTAGAAAACTCGGAGGAACTATGCTCAGAGACACATGTTTTGTGATATGCCACAATTGAGTCACACAGATGCAGTCAAAACATGACTCACCGAGAAAACGACATTCGATAACCTCCCGAGTAAGATGAAAGAGGTTATTGAGAAAATTTTCCCACTTGTATATCTCTATGATCAAATCTTAATCAAGTATTTTGTATGTTATGAACTGGTTCATGCTAAAATTTGGAGTCATACTGACCATTTAGCTTTTTTAATCTATGTAAAGACTGCGATTATGTGAGTCCAATTAAGGACTATAAAAAATTTAGTACTCATCAAACATGTCATGAATGTTTAAAAGGAGTATAATGACATTAAAAATGAATAATACATCCATATCTTATATCTTGTTGTAGACCCAGAAAGAAGGCCTCACCGAATGAGCTAAATCACGAATGCACAACATGTTTTCACCATCGCTAGCAGCGGTGCAATAAACATATGATTTATGAAGATTACTAGGGTTACTTCTTTTCCTGACTCCGATCACATACTTTGAAGCTTCGGAATGCTACATCAAAGGCAAGAAAAATAAAGTCGAGCTGAATGAGGGACACATTAAGGAATAGGTACCTAGTACCAGACAATCACATGACTCTAACTAGAGCGACGATAACTCCCATATTAAAGATAAGTAGGTTATTAGGAAAAAAATTTCATAGAATCTTAATCAAGTTTACTGTATTTTATATACTTAATTTTTAAAATTAATTATTTTGTTATAATATAAAATAATAAAAACAATTTGAAAAACTTTTTATCCGGCTAGACATATACATTGACCCTTCCAGAGCTATATTAGAAAACTCCGACGACCTATGCTCAGAGACACATGTTTTGTGATATGCCACAATTGAGTCACACAGATGCAGTCAAAACATGACTCACTGCGAAATAGGCATTCAATAACCTCCCGAGTAAGATGAAAGAGGGAATTGAGCAAATTTTTGCACTTGTATGTCTCTATGATCAAATCTTAATAAAGTATTTTGTATGTTATGAAGTGGTTCATGCTTAAATTTGGAGTCATAATGACCATTTAGCTTCTTTAATCTATGTAAAGACTGCGATTATGTGAGTCCAATTAAGGACTATAAAAAATTTAGTACTCATCAAACATGTCATGAATGTTTAAAAGGAATATAATGAGATTAAAAATGAATAATACATCCATATCTTATATCTTGTTGTAGACCCAGAAAGAAGGCCTCACCCAATGAGCTAAATCACGATTTCACAGCATGTTATGCCCACCGCTAGCAATGGTGTATTCCCTAAACTTTGTAATGTGAACATTTGACCTTGTGCGTAGTCCGTTACTTTTTTAAATAAACATGATTGATAGAAAATCACCGAAATACACTTATATTGACCTTGCCATAGTTATATTAGAAAACTCCGAGGACCTATGCCCCGAGACACATGTTTTGTGATATCTACTACCAAACAATCACATGACTCTAACTAGAGCGACGACAACTCCCATATTAAAGACAAGTAGGTTATTAGGAAAAAATTTCCATAGAATCTTAATCTAATTTATTGTATTTTATATATTTAATTTTTAAAATTAATTATTTTGTTATAATATAAAATAATTAAAACAATTTGAAAATTTTTTTTCCGGTCTGACATATACATTGACCCTTCCAGAGCTATATTATAAAACTCCGAGGACCTATGCTCAGAGACACGTGTTTTGTGATATGCCACAATTGAGTCACACAAAGGCAGTCAAAACATGACTCACCGAGAAACAGACATTCAATAACCTCCCGAGTAAGATGAAAGAGGTTATTGAGCAAATTTTCCCACTTGTATATCTCTATGATCAAATCTTAATCAAGTATTTTATATGTTATGAAGTGGTTCATGCTAAAATTTGGAGTCATACTGACCATTTAGCTTTTTTAATCTATGTAAAGACTGTGATTATGTGAGTCCAATTAAGGACTATAAAAAATTTAGTACTCATCAAACATGTCATAAATGTTTAAAAGGAGTATAATGACATTAAAAATGAATAATACATCCATATCTTATATCTTGTTGTAGACCCAGAAAGAAGGCCTCACCCAATGAGCTAAATCACGAAAGCACAACATGTTTTCACCATCGCTAGCAGCGGTGCAATAAACATATGATTTATGAAGATTACTAGGGTTACTTCTTTTCCTGACTCCGATCACATACATTGAAGCTTTGGAATGCTACATCAAAGGCAAGAAAAATAAAGTCGAGCTGAATGAGGGACACATTAAGGAATAGGTACCTAGTACCAGACAATCACATGACTCTAACTAGAGCGACGACAACTCCCATATTAAAGACAAGTAGGTTATTAGGAAAAAAATTTCATAGAATCTTAATCAAGTTTACTGTATTTTATATACTTAATTTTTAAAATTAATTATTTTGTTATAATATAAAATAATAAAAACAATTTGAAAAACTTTTTATCCGGCCAGACATATACATTGACCCTTCCAGAGCTATATTAGAAAACTCCGAGGACCTATGTTCAGAGACACATGTTTTGTGATATGCCACAATTGAGTCACACATATGCAGTCAAAACATGACTCACTGTGAAATAGGCATTCAATAACCTCCCGAGTAAGATGAAAGAGGGAATTGAGCAAATTTTTGCACTTGTATGTCTCTATGATCAAATCTTAATAAAGTATTTTGTATGTTATGAAGTGGTTCATGCTTAAATTTGGAGTCATAATGACCATTTAGCTTCTTTAATCTATGTAAAGACTGCGATTATGTGAGTCCAATTAAGGACTATAAAAAATTTAGTACTCATCAAACATGTCATGAATGTTTAAAAGGAATATAATGAGATTAAAAATGAATAATACATCCATATCTTATATCTTGTTGTAGACCCAGAAAGAAGGCATCACCCAATGAGCTAAATCACGATTTCACAGCATGTTATGTCCAACGCTAGCGATGGTGTAAGTACACTTATGGCATATAAATAGCCTACCGCTAGCAATGGGGTATACCCTAAACTTTGTAATGTGAACATTTGACCTTGTGCGTAGTCCGTTACTTTTTTTAATAAACATGATTGGTAGAAAATCACCGAAATACACTTATATTGACCTTGCCATAGTTATATTAGAATACTCCGAGGACCTATGCCCTGAGACACATGTTTTGTGATATCTACTACCAAACAATCACATGACTTTAACTAGAGCGATGACAACTCCCATACTAAAGACAAGTAGGTTATTAGGAAAAAATTTCCATAGAATCTTAATCTAATTTATTGTATTTTATATATTTAATTTTTAAAATTAATTATTTTGTTATAATATAAAATAATAAAAACAATTTGAAAAACTTTTTATCCGGTCTGACATATACATTGACCCTTCCAGAACTATATTAGAAAACTCTGAGAACCTATGCTCAGAGACACAAGTTTTGTTATATGCCACAATTGAGTCACACAGATGCAGTCAAAACATGACTCACCGAGAAACAGACATTCAATAACCTCCCGAGTAAGATGAAAGAGGTTATTGAGCAAATTTTCCCACTTGTATATCTCTATGATCAAATCTTAATCAAGTATTTTGTATGTTATGAAGTGGTTCATGCTAAAATTTGGAGTCATAATGACCTTTTAGCTTCTTTAATCTATGTAAAGACTGCGATTATGTGAGTCCAATTAAGGACTATAAAAATTTAGTACTCATTAAACATGTCATGAATGTTTAAAAGGAGTATAATGACATTAAAAATGAATAATACATCCATATCTTATATCTTGTTGTAGACCCAGAAAGAAGGCCTCACCCAATGAGCTAAATCACGAATGCACAACATGTTATCACCATCGCTAGCAGCGGTGTAATAAACATATGATTTATGAAGATTACTAGGGTTACTTCTTTTCTTGACTCCTATCACATATTTTAAAGCTTTGGAATTCTACATCAAAGGCAAGAAAAATAAAGTCGAGCTGAATGAGAGAGACATTAAGGAATAGGTACCTAGTACCAGACAATCACATGACTCTAACTAGAGCGACGACAACTCCCATATTAAAGACAAGTAGGTTATTAGGAAAAAAATTTCATAGAATCTTAATCAAGTTTACTGTATTTTATATACTTAATTTTTAAAATTAATTATTTTGTTATAATATAAAATAATAAAAACAATTTGAAAAACTTTTTATCCGGCCTTACATATACATTGACCCTTCCAGAGCTATATTAGAAAACTCTGAGGACCTATGCTCAGAGACACATGTTTTGTGATATGCCACAATTGAGTCACACAGATGCAGTCAAAACATGACTCACTGTGAAATAGGCATTCAATAACCTCCCGAGTAAGATGAAAGAGGTTATTGAGCAAATTTTTCCACTTGTATGTCTCTATGATCAAATCTTAATAAAGTATTTTGTATGTTATGAAGTGGTTCATGCTAAAATTTGGAGTCATAATGACCATTTAGCTTCTTTAATCTATGTAAAGACTGCAATTATGTGAGTACAATTAAGGACTATAAAAAATTTAGTACTCATCAAACATGTCATGAATGTTTGAAAGGAATATAATGACATTAAAAATGAATAATACATCCATATATTATATCTTGTTGTAGACCCAGAAAGAAGGCCTCACCCAATGAGCTAAATCACGAATGCACAACATGTTTTCACCATCGCTAGCAGCTGTGTAATAAACATATGATTTATGAAGATTACTAGGGTTACTTCTTTTCCTGACTCTGATCACATACTTTGAAGCTTTGGAATGCTACGTCAAAGGCAAGAAAAAGAAAGTCGAGCTGAATGAGGGCGACATTAAGGAATAGGTACCTAGTACCAGACAATCACATGACTCTAACTAGAGTGACGATAACTCCCATATTAAAGACAAGTAGGTTATTAGGAAAAAAATTTCATAGAATCTTAATCAAGTTTACTGTATTTTATATACTTAATTTTTAAAATTAATTATTTTGTTATAATATAAAATAATAAAAACAATTTGAAAAACTTTTTATCCGGCCTGACATATACATTGACCCTTCCAGAGCTATATTAGAAAACTCCGAGGACCTATGCTCAGAGACACATGTTTTGTGATATGCCACAATTGATTCACACAGATGCAGTCAAAACATGACTCACTGGGAAATAGGCATTCAATAACCTCCCGAGTAAGATGAAAGAGGTTATTGAGCAAATTTTTCCACTTGTATGTCTCTATGATCAAATTTTAATAAAGTATTTTTTATGTTATGAAGTGGTTCATGCTTAAATTTGGAGTCATAATGACAATTTAGCTTCTTTAATCTATGTAAAGACTGCGATTATGTGAGTCCAATTAAGGACTATAAAAAATTTAGTACTCATCAAACATGTCATGAATGTTTAAAAGGATTATAATGAGATTAAAAATGAATAATACATCCATATTTTATATCTTGTTGTAGACCCAGAAAGAAGGCCTCACCCAATGAGCTAAATCATGATTTCACAGCATGTTATGCCCACCACTAGCAATGGTGTATTCCCTAAACTTTGTAATGGGAACATTTGACCTTGTGCGTAGTCCGTTACTTTTTTAAATAAACATGATTGGTAGAAAATCAAAGAAATACACTTATATTGACCTTGCCATAGTTATATTAGAAAACTCCGAGGACCTATGCCACGAGACACATGTTTTGTGATATCTACTACCAAACAATCACATGAGTCTAACTAGAGCGACGACAACTCCTATATTAAAGACAAGTAGGTTATTAGGAAAAAAATTCCAAAGAATCTTAATCTAGTTTATTGTATTTTATATATTTAATTTTTAAAATTAATTATTTTGTTATAATATAAAATAATAAAAACAATTTGAAAAACTTTTTATCCGACCTGGCATATACATTGACCCTGCCAGAGCTATATTAGATAACTCCGAGGATCTATGCCCAGAGACACATGTTTTGTGATATGCCACAATTTAGTCACACAGATGCAATCAAAACATGACTACCGAGAAACAGACATTCAATAACCTCCCGAGTAAGATGAAAGAGGTTATTGAGCAAATTTTCCCACTTGTATATCTCTATGATCAAATCTTAATCAAGTATTTTGTATGTTATGAAGTGGTTCATGCTAAAATTTGGAGTCATACTGACCATTTAGCTTTTTTAATCTATGTAAAGACTGCGATTATGTGAGTCCAATTAAGGACTATAAAAAATTTAGTACTCATCAAACATGTCATGAATGTTTAAAAGGAGTATAATGACATTAAAAATGAATAATACATCCATATCTTATATCTTGTTGTAGACCCAAAAAGAAGGCCTCACCCAATGAGCTAAATCACGAATGCACAACATGTTTTCACCATCGCTAGCAGCTGTGTAATAAACATATGATTTATGAAGATTACTAGGGTTACTTCTTTTCCTGACTCTGATCACATACTTTGAAGCTTTGGAATGCAACGTCAAAGGCATGAAAAATAAAGTCGAGCTGAATGAGGGAGACATTAAGGAATAGGTACCTAGTACCATACAATCACATGACTCTAACTAGAGCGACGATAATCCCATATTAAAGACAAGTAGGTTATTAGGAAAAAAATTTCATAGAATCTTAATCAAGTTTACTGTATTTTATATACTTAATTTTTAAAATTAATTATTTTTTTATAATATAAAATAATAAAAACAATTTGAAAAACTTTTTATCCGGCCTGACATATACATTGACCCTTCCAGAGCTATATTAGAAAACTCCGAGGACCTATGCTCAGAGACACATGTTTTGTGATATGCCACAATTGAGTCACACAGATGCAGTCAAAACATGACTCACTGCGAAATAGGCATTCAATAACCTCCCGAGTAAGATGAAAGAGGTTATTGAGCAAATTTTTCCACTTGTATGTCTCTATGATCAAATTTTAATAAAGTATTTTTTATGTTATGAAGTGGTCCATGCTTAAATTTGGAGTCATAATGACAATTTAGCTTCTTTAATCTATGTAAAGACTGCGATTATCTGAGTCCAATTAAGGACTATAAAAAATTTAGTACTCATCAAACATGTCATGAATGTTTAAAAGGAATATAATGAGATTAAAAATGAATAATACATCCATATATTATATCTTGTTGTAGACCCAGAAAGAAGGCCTCACCCAATGTGCTAAATCACGATTTCACAGCATGTTATGGCCACTGCTAGCAATGGTGTATTCCCTAAACTTTGTAATGTGAACATTTGACCTTGTGCATAGTCCGTTACTTTTTTAAATAAACATGATTGGTAGAAAATCACCGAAATACACTTATATTGACCTTGCCATAGTTATATTAGAAAACTCCGAGGACCTATGCCACGAGACACATGTTTTGTGATATTTACTACCAAACAATCACATGAGTCTAACTAGAGCGACGACAACTCCCATATTAAAGACAAGTAGGTTATTAGGAAAAAAATTCCAAAGAATCTTAATCTAGTTTATTGTATTTTATATATTTAATTTTTAAAATTAATTATTTTATTATAATATAAAATAATAAAAACAATTTGAAAAACTTTTTATCCGGCCTGGCATATACATTGGCCCTGCCAGAGCTATATTAGAAAACTCCAAGGATCTATGCCCAGAGACACATGTTTTGTGATATGCCACAATTTAGTCACACAGATGCAGTCAAAACATGACTACCGAGAAACAGACATTCAATAACCTCCCGAGTAAGATGAAAGAGGTTATTGAGCAAATTTTCCCACTTGTATATCTCTATGATCAAATCTTAATCAAGTATTTTGTATGTTATGAAGTGGTTCATGCTAACATTTGGAGTCATAATGACCATTTAGCTTCTTTAATCTATGTAAAGACTGCGATTATGTGAGTCCAATTAAGGACTATAAAAAATTTAGTACTCATCAAACATGTCATGAATGTTTAAAAGGAGTATAATGACATTAAAAATGAATAATACATCCATATCTTATATCTTGTTGTAGACCCAGAAAGAAGGCCTCACCCAATGAGCTAAATCACGAATGCACAACATGTTATCACCATCGCTAGCAGCGGTGTAATAAACATATGATTTATGAAGATTACTAGGGTTACTTCTTTTCCTGACTCCGATCACATATTGTGAAGCTTTGGAATTCTACATCAAAGGCAAGAAAAATAAAGTCGAGCTGAATGAGAGATACATTAAGGAATAGGTACCTAGTACCAGACAATCACATGACTCTAACTAGAGCGACGACAACTCCCATATTAAAGACAAGTAGGTTATTAGGAAAAAATTTCCAAAGAATCTTAATCTAGTTTATTGTATTTTATATATTTAATTTTTAAAATTAATTATTTTGTTATAATATAAAATAATAATAAAAAATTGAAAAACTTTGTATCCGGTCTGACATATACATTGACCCTTCTATAAATATATTAGAAAACTCCGAGGACCTATGCTCAGAGACACATGTTTTGTGATATGCCACAATTGAGTCACACAGATGCAGTCAAAACATGACTCACCGAGAAACAGACATTCAATAACCTCCCGAGTAAGATGAAAGAGGTTATTGGGCAAATTTTCCCACTTGTATATCTATATGATCAAATCTTAATCAAGTATTTTGTATGTTATGAAGTGGTTCATGCTAAAATTTGGAGTCATACTGACCATTTAGCTTTTTTAATCTATGTAAAGACTGCGATTATGTGAGTCCAATTAAGGACTATAAAAAATTTAGTACTCATCAAACATGTCATGATTGTTTAAAAGGAGTATAATGACATTAAAAATGAATAATACATCCATATCTTATATCTTGTTGTAGACCCAGAAAGAAGGCCTCACCCAATGAGCTAAATCACGAATGCACAACATGTTTTCACCATCGCTAGCAGCTGTGTAATAAACATATGATTTATGAAGATTACTAGGGTTACTTCTTTTCCTGACTCCGATCACATACTTTGAAGCTTTGGAATGCTACATCAAAGGCAAGAAAAATAAAGTCGAGCTGAATGAGGGAGACATTAAGGAATAGATACCTAGTACCAGACAATCACATGACTTTAACTAGAGCGACGACAACTCCCATGTTAAAGACAAGTAGGTTAGTAGGAAAAAAATTTCATAGAATCTTAATCAAGTTTACTGTATTTTATATACTTAATTTTTAAAATTATTTATTTTGTTATAATATAAAATAATAAAAACAATTTGAAAAACTTTTTATCCGGCCTGACATATACATTGATGCTTCCAGAGCTATATTAGAAAACTCCGAGGACCTATGCTCAAAGACACATGTTTTGTGATATGCCACAATTGAGTCACACAGATGCAGTCAAAACACGACTCACTGCGAAATAGGCATTCAATAACCTCCCGAGTAAGATGAAAGAGGTTATTGAGCAAATTTTTCCACTTGTATGTCTCTATGATCAAATTTTAATAAAGTATTTTTTATGTTATGAAGTGGTTCATGCTTAAATTTGGAGTCATAATGACAATTTAGCTTCTTTAATCTATGTAAAGACTGCGATTATGTGAGTCCAATTAAGGACTATAAAAAATTTAGTACTCATCAAACATGTCATGAATGTTTAAAAGGAATATAATGAGATTAAAAATGAATAATACATCCATATATTATATCTTGTTGTAGACCCAGAAAGAAGGCCTCACCCAATGAGCTAAATCACGATTTCACAGCATGTTATGCCCACCGCTAGCAATGGTGTATTCCCTAAACTTTGTAATGTGAACATTTGACCTTGTGCGTAGTCCGTTACTTTTTTAAATAAACATGATTGGTAGAAAATCACCGAAATACACTTATATTGACCTTGCCATAGTTAAGTTAGAAAACTCCGAGGACCTATGCCACGAGACACATGTTTTGTGATATTTACTACCAAACAATCCCATGAGTCTAACTAGAGCGACGACAACTCCCATATTAAAGACAAGTAGGTTATTAGGATAAAAATTCCAAAGAATCTTAATCTAGTTTATTGTATTTTATATATTTAATTTTTAAAATTATTTATTTTGTTATAATATAAAATAATAAAAACAATTTGAAAAACTTTTTATCCGGCCTGGCATATACATTGACCCTGCCAGAGCTATATTAGAAAACTCCAAGGATCTATGCCCAGAGACACATGTTTTGTGATATGCCACAATTTAGTCACACAGATGCAGTCAAAACATGACTACCGAGAAACAGACATTCAATAACCTCTCGAGTAAGATGAAAGAGGTTATTGAGCAAATTTTCCCACTTGTATATCTCTATGATCAAATCTTAATCAAGTATTTTGTATGTTATGAAGTGGTTCATGCTAAAATTTGGAGTCATAATGACCATTTAGCTTCTTTAATCTATGTAAAGACTGCGATTATGTGAGTCCAATTAAGGACTATAAAAAATTTAGTACTCATCAAACATGTCATGAATGTTTAAAAGGAGTATAATGACATTAAAAATGAATAATACATCCATATCTTATATCTTGTTGTAGACCCAGAAAGAAGGCCTCACCCAATGAGCTAAATCACGAATGCACAACATGTTATCACCATCGCTAGCAGCAGTGTAATAAACATATGATTTATGAAGATTACTAGGGTTACTTCTTTTCCTGACTCCGATCACATATTGTGAAGCTTTGGAATTCTACATCAAAGGCAAGAAAAATAAAGTCGAGCTGAATGAGAGAGACATTAAGGAATAGGTACCTAGTACCAGACAATCACATGACTCTAACTAGAGCGACGACAACTCCCATATTAAAGACAAGTAGGTTATTAGGAAAAAATTTCCAAAGAATCTTAATCTAGTTTATTGTATTTTATATATTTAATTTTTAAAATTAATTATTTTGTTATAATATAAAATAATAAAAACAATTTGAAAAACTTTTTATCCGGTCTGACATATACATTGACCCTTCTATAACTATATTAGAAAACTCTGAGGACCTATGCTCAGAGACACATGTTTTGTGATATGCCACAATTGAGTCACACAGATGCAGTCAAAACATGACTCACCGAGAAACAGACATTCAATAACCTCCCGAGTAAGATGAAAGAGGTTATTGGGCAAATTTTCCCACTTGTATATCTATATGATCAAATCTTAATCAAGTATTTTGTATGTTATGAAGTGGTTCATGCTAAAATTTGGAGTCATACTGACCATTTAGCTTTTTTAATCTATGTAAAGACTGCGATTATGTGAGTCCAATTAAGGACTATAAAAAATTTAGTACTCATCAAACATGTCATGATTGTTTAAAAGGAGTATAATGACATTAAAAATGAATAATACATCCATATCTTATAAATTGTTGTAGACCCAGAAAGAAGGCCTCACCCAATGAGCTAAATCACGAATGCACAACATGTTTTCACCATCGCTAGCAGCTGTGTAATAAACATATGATTATTGAAGATTACTAGGGTTACTTCTTTTCCTGACTCCGATCACATACTTTGAAGCTTTGGAATGCTACGTCAAAGGCATGAAAAATAAAGTCGAGCTGAATGAGGGAGACATTAAGGAATAGATACCTAGTACCAGACAATCACATGACTTTAACTAGAGCGACGACAACTCCCATATTAAAGACAAGTAGGTTAGTACGAAAAAAATTTCATAGAATCTTAATCAAGTTTACTGTATTTTATATACTTAATTTTTAAAATTATTTATTTTGTTATAATATAAAATAAAAAAACAATTTGAAAAACTTTTTATCCGGCCTGACATATACATTGACCCTTCCAGAGCTATATTAGAAAACTCCGAGGACCTATGCTCAAAGACACATGTTTTGTGATATGCCACAATTGAGTCACACAGATGCAGTCAAAACACGACTCACTGCGAAATAGGCATTCAATAATCTCCCGAGTAAGATGAAAGAGGTTATTGAGCAAATTTTTCCACTTGTATGTCTCTATGATCAAATTTTAATAAAGTATTTTTTATGTTATGAAGTGGTTCATGCTTAAATTTGGAGTCATAATGACAATTTAGCTTCTTTAATCTATGTAAAGACTGCGATTATGTGAGTCCAATTAAGGACTATAAAAAATTTAGTACTCATCAAACATGTCATGAATGTTTAAAAGGAATATAATGAGATTAAAAATGAATAATACATCCATATATTATATCTTGTTGTAGACCCAGAAAGAAGGCCTCACCCAATGAGATAAATCACGATTTCACAGCATGTTATGCCCACCGCTAGCAATGGTGTATTCCCTAAACTTTGTAATGTGAACATTTGACCTTGTGCGTAGTCCGTTACTTTTTTAAATAAACATGATTGGTAGAAAATCACCGAAATACACTTATATTGACCTTGCCATAGTTATATTAGAAAACTCCGAGGACATATGCCACGAGACACATGTTTTGTGATATTTACTACCAAACAATCACATGAGTCTAACTAGAGCGACGACAACTCCCATATTAAAGACAAGTAGGTTATTAGGAAAAAAATTCCAAAGACTCTTAATCTAGTTTATTGTATTTTATATATTTAATTTTTAAAATTAATTATTTAGTTATAATATAAAATAATAAAAACAATTTGAAAAACTTTTTATCCGGCCTGGCATATACATTGACCCTGCCAGAGCTATATTAGAAAACTCCGAGGATCTATGCCCAGAGACACATGTTTTGTGATATGCCACAATTTAGTCACACAGATGCAGTCAAAACATGACTACCGAGAAACAGACATTCAATAACCTCCCCAGTAAGATGAAAGAGGTTATTGAGCAAATTTTCCCACTTGTATATCTCTATGATCAAATCTTAATCAAGTATTTTGTATGTTATGAAGTGGTTCATGCTAAAATTTGGAGTCATAATGACCATTTAGCTTCTTTAATCTATGTAAAGACTGCGATTATGTGAGTCCAATTAAGGACTATAAAAAATTTAGTACTCATCAAACATGTCATGAATGTTTAAAAGGAGTATAATGACATTAAAAATGAATAATACATCCATATCTTATATCTTGTTGTAGACCCAGAAAGAAGGCCTCACCCAATGAGCTAAATCACGAATGCACAACATGTTATCACCATCGCTAGCAGCGGTGTAATAAACATATGATTTATGAAGATTACTAGGGTTACTTCTTTTCCTGACTCCGATCACATATTGTGAAGCTTTGGACTTCTACATCAAAGGCAAGAAAAATAAAGTCGAGCTGAATGAGAGAGACATTAAGGAATAGGTACCTAGTACCAGACAATCACATGACTCTAACTAGAGCGACGATAACTCCCATATTAAAGACAAGTAGGTCATTAGGAAAAAAATTCCAAAGAATATTAATCTAGTTTATTGTATTTTATATATTTAATTTTTAAAATTAATTGTTTTGTTATAATATAAAATAATAAAAACAATTTGAAAAACTTTTTATCCGGTCTGACATATACATTGACCCTTCTATAGCTATATTAGAAAACTCCGAGGACCTATGCTCAGAGACACATGTTTTGTGATATGCCACAATTGAGTCACACAGATGCAGTCAAAACATGACTCACTGAGAAACAGACATTCAATAACCTCCCGAGTAAGATGAAAGAGGTTATTGAGCAAATTTTCCCACTTGTATATCTATATGATCAAATCTTAATCAAGTATTTTACATGTTATGAAGTGGTTCATGCTAAAATTTGGAGTCATACTGACCATTTAGCTTTTTTAATCTATGTTAAGACTGCGATTATGTGAGTCCAATTAAGGACTATAAAAAATTTAGTACTCATCAAACATGTCATGATTGTTTAAAAGGAGTATAATGACATTAAAAATGAATAATACATCCATATCTTATATCTTGTTGTAGACCCAGAAAGAAGGCCTCACCCAATGAGCTAAATCACGAATGCACAACATGTTTTCACCATCGCTAGCAGCTGTGTAATAAACATATGATTTATGAAGATTACTAGGGTTACTTCTTTTCCTGACTCAGATCACATACTTTGAAGCTTTGGAATGCTACGTCAAAGGCAAGAAAAATAAAGTCGAGCTGAATGAGGGAGACATTAAGGAATAGATACCAAGTACCAGAAAATCACATGACTTTAACTAGAGCGACGACAACTCCCATATTAAAGACAAGTAGGTTATTAGGAAAAAAAATTCATAGAATCTTAATCAAGTTTACTGTATTTTATATACTTAATTTTTAAAATTATTTATTTTGTTATAATAGAAAATAATAAAAACAATTTGAAAAACTTTTTATCCGGCCTGACATATACATTGACCCTTCCAGAGCTATATTAGAAAACTCCGAGGACCTATGCTTAAAGACACATGTTTTGTGATATGCCACAATTGAGTCACACAGATGCAGTCAAAACACGACTCACTGCAAAATAAGCATTCAATAACCTCCAGAGTAAGATGAAAGAGGTTATTGAGCAAATTTTTCCACTTGTATGTCTCTATGATCAAATTTTAATAAAGTATTTTTTATGTTATGAAGTGGTTCATGCTTAAATTTGGAGTCATAATGACAATTTAGCTTCTTTAATCTATGTAAAGACTGCGATTATGTGAGTCCAATTAAGGACTATAAAAAATTTAGTACTCATCAAACATGTCATGAATGTTTAAAAGGAATATAATGAGATTAAAAATGAATAATACATCCATATATTATATCTTGTTGTAGACCCAGAAAGAAGGCCTCACCCAATGAGCTAAATCACGATTTCACAGCATGTTATGCCCACCGCTAGCAATGGTGTATTCCCTAAACTTTGTAATGTGAACATTTGACCTTGTGCGTAGTCCGTTACTTTTTTAAATAAACACGATTGGTAGAAAATCACAGAAATACACTTATATTGACCTTGCCATAGTTATATTAGAAAACTCTGAGGACCTATGCCACGAGACACATGTTTTGTGATATCTACTACCAAACAATCACATGAGTCTAACTAGAGCGACGACAACTCCCATATTAAAGACAAGTAGGTTATTAGGAAAAAAGTTCCAAAGAATCTTAATCTAGTTTATTGTATTTATATATTTAATTTTTAAAATTAATTATTTTTTTATAATATAAAATAAAAAAAACAATTTGAAAAACTTTTTATCCGGCCTGGCATATACATTGACCCTGCCAGAGCTATATTAGAAAACTCTGAGGATCTATGCCCAGTGACACATGTTTTGTGATATGCCACAATTTAGTCACACAGATGCAGTCAAAACATGACTACCGAGAAACAAACATTCAATAACCTCCCGAGTAAGATGAAAGAGGTTATTGAGCAAATTTTCCCACTTGTATATCTCTATGATCAAATCTTAATCAAGTATTTTGTATGTTATGAAGTGGTTCATGCTAAAATTTGGAGTCATAATGACCATTTAGCTTCTTTAATCTATGTAAAGACTGCGATTATGTGAGTCCAATTAAGGACTATAAAAAATTTAGTACTCATCAAACATGTCATGAATGTTTAAAAGGAGTATAATGACATTAAAAATGAATAATACATCCATATCTTATATCTTGTTGTAGACCCAGAAAGAAGGCCTCACCCAATGAGCTAAATCACGAATGCACAACATGTTATCACCATCGCTAGCAGCGGTGTAATAAACATATGATTTATGAAGATTACTAGGGTTACTTCTTTTCCTGACTCCGATCACATATTGTGAAGCTTTGGAATTCTACATCAAAGGCAAGAAAAATAAAGTCGAGCTGAATGAGAGAGACATTAAGGAATAGGTACCTAGTACCAGACAATCACATGACTCTAACTAGGGCGACGACAACTCCCATATTAAAGACAAGTAGGTTATTAGGAAAAAATTTCCAAAGAATCTTAATCTAGTTTATTGTATTT
The DNA here is from genome assembly GCA_948472305.1 of Vicia faba. Lineage (NCBI taxonomy): Eukaryota > Viridiplantae > Streptophyta > Magnoliopsida > Fabales > Fabaceae > Vicia > Vicia faba. The sequence goes on along the minus strand of OX451739.1, from coordinate 1,630,509,139 downwards.
TATATATTTAATTTTTAAAATTAATTATTTTGTTATAATATAAAATAATAAAAACAATTTGAAAAACTTTTTATCCGGTCTGACATATACATTGACCCTTCTATAACTATATTAGAAAACTCTGAGGACCTATGCTCAGAGACACATGTTTTGTGATATGCCACAATTGAGTCACACAGATGCAGTCAAAACATGACTCAACGAGAAACAGACATTCAATAACCTCCCGAGTAAGATGAAAGAGGTTATTGGGCAAATTTTCCCACTTGTATATCTATATGATCAAATCTTAATCAAGCATTTTGTATGTTATGAAGTGGTTCATGCTAAAATTTGGAGTCATACTGACCATTTAGCTTTTTTAATCTATGTAAAGACTGCGATTATGTGAGTCCAATTAAGGACTATAAAAAATTTAGTACTTATCAAACATGTCATGATTGTTTAAAAGGAGTATAATGACATTAAAAATGAATAATACATCCATATCTTATAAATTGTTGTAGACCCAGAAAGAAGGCCTCACCCAATGAGCTAAATCACGAATGCACAACATGTTTTCACCATCGCTAGCAGCTGTGTAATAAACATATGATTATTGAAGATTACTAGGGTTACTTCTTTTCCTGACTCCGATCACATACTTTGAAGCTTTGGAATGCTACGTCAAAGGCATGAAAAATAAAGTCGAGCTGAATGAGGGAGACATTAAGGAATAGATACCTAGTACCAGACAATCACATGACTTTAACTAGAGCGACGACAACTCCCATATTAAAGACAAGTAGGTTAGTACGAAAAAAATTTCATAGAATCTTAATCAAGTTTACTGTATTTTATATACTTAATTTTTAAAATTATTTATTTTGTTATAATATAAAATAAAAAAACAATTTGAAAAACTTTTTATCCGGCCTGACATATACATTGACCCTTCCAGAGCTATATTAGAAAACTCCGAGGACCTATGCTCAAAGACACATGTTTTGTGATATGCCACAATTGAGTCACACAGATGCAGTCAAAACACGACTCACTGCGAAATAGGCATTCAATAACCTCCCGAGTAAGATGAAAGAGGTTATTGAGCAAATTTTTCCACTTGTATGTCTCTATGATCAAATTTTAATAAAGTATTTTTTATGTTATGAAGTGGTTCATGCTTAAATTTGGAGTCATAATGACAATTTAGCTTCTTTAATCTATGTAAAGACTGCGATTATGTGAGTCCAATTAAGGACTATAAAAAATTTAGTACTCATCAAACATGTCATGAATGTTTAAAAGGAATATAATGAGATTAAAAATGAATAATACATCCATATATTATATCTTGTTGTAGACCCAGAAAGAAGGCCTCACCCAATGAGATAAATCACGATTTCACAGCATGTTATGCCCACCGCTAGCAATGGTGTATTCCCTAAACTTTGTAATGTGAACATTTGACCTTGTGCGTAGTCCGTTACTTTTTTAAATAAACATGATTGGTAGAAAATCACCGAAATACACTTATATTGACCTTGCCATAGTTATATTAGAAAACTCCGAGGACATATGCCACGAGACACATGTTTTGTGATATTTACTACCAAACAATCACATGAGTCTAACTAGAGCGACGACAACTCCCATATTAAAGACAAGTAGGTTATTAGGAAAAAAATTCCAAAGACTCTTAATCTAGTTTATTGTATTTTATATATTTAATTTTTAAAATTAATTATTTAGTTATAATATAAAATAATAAAAACAATTTGAAAAACTTTTTATCCGGCCTGGCATATACATTGACCCTGCCAGAGCTATATTAGAAAACTCCGAGGATCTATGCCCAGAGACACATGTTTTGTGATATGCCACAATTTAGTCACACAGATGCAGTCAAAACATGACTACCGAGAAACAGACATTCAATAACCTCCCCAGTAAGATGAAAGAGGTTATTGAGCAAATTTTCCCACTTGTATATCTCTATGATCAAATCTTAATCAAGTATTTTGTATGTTATGAAGTGGTTCATGCTAAAATTTGGAGTCATAATGACCATTTAGCTTCTTTAATCTATGTAAAGACTGCGATTATGTGAGTCCAATTAAGGACTATAAAAAATTTAGTACTCATCAAACATGTCATGAATGTTTAAAAGGAGTATAATGACATTAAAAATGAATAATACATCCATATCTTATATCTTGTTGTAGACCCAGAAAGAAGGCCTCACCCAATGAGCTAAATCACGAATGCACAACATGTTATCACCATCGCTAGCAGCGGTGTAATAAACATATGATTTATGAAGATTACTAGGGTTACTTCTTTTCCTGACTCCGATCACATATTGTGAAGCTTTGGACTTCTACATCAAAGGCAAGAAAAATAAAGTCGAGCTGAATGAGAGAGACATTAAGGAATAGGTACCTAGTACCAGACAATCACATGACTCTAACTAGAGCGACGATAACTCCCATATTAAAGACAAGTAGGTCATTAGGAAAAAAATTCCAAAGAATATTAATCTAGTTTATTGTATTTTATATATTTAATTTTTAAAATTAATTGTTTTGTTATAATATAAAATAATAAAAACAATTTGAAAAACTTTTTATCCGGTCTGACATATACATTGACCCTTCTATAGCTATATTAGAAAACTCCGAGGACCTATGCTCAGAGACACATGTTTTGTGATATGCCACAATTGAGTCACACAGATGCAGTCAAAACATGACTCACTGAGAAACAGACATTCAATAACCTCCCGAGTAAGATGAAAGAGGTTATTGAGCAAATTTTCCCACTTGTATATCTATATGATCAAATCTTAATCAAGTATTTTACATGTTATGAAGTGGTTCATGCTAAAATTTGGAGTCATACTGACCATTTAGCTTTTTTAATCTATGTTAAGACTGCGATTATGTGAGTCCAATTAAGGACTATAAAAAATTTAGTACTCATCAAACATGTCATGATTGTTTAAAAGGAGTATAATGACATTAAAAATGAATAATACATCCATATCTTATATCTTGTTGTAGACCCAGAAAGAAGGCCTCACCCAATGAGCTAAATCACGAATGCACAACATGTTTTCACCATCGCTAGCAGCTGTGTAATAAACATATGATTTATGAAGATTACTAGGGTTACTTCTTTTCCTGACTCAGATCACATACTTTGAAGCTTTGGAATGCTACGTCAAAGGCAAGAAAAATAAAGTCGAGCTGAATGAGGGAGACATTAAGGAATAGATACCAAGTACCAGAAAATCACATGACTTTAACTAGAGCGACGACAACTCCCATATTAAAGACAAGTAGGTTATTAGGAAAAAAAATTCATAGAATCTTAATCAAGTTTACTGTATTTTATATACTTAATTTTTAAAATTATTTATTTTGTTATAATAGAAAATAATAAAAACAATTTGAAAAACTTTTTATCCGGCCTGACATATACATTGACCCTTCCAGAGCTATATTAGAAAACTCCGAGGACCTATGCTTAAAGACACATGTTTTGTGATATGCCACAATTGAGTCACACAGATGCAGTCAAAACACGACTCACTGCGAAATAAGCATTCAATAACCTCCAGAGTAAGATGAAAGAGGTTATTGAGCAAATTTTTCCACTTGTATGTCTCTATGATCAAATTTTAATAAAGTATTTTTTATGTTATGAAGTGGTTCATGCTTAAATTTGGAGTCATAATGACAATTTAGCTTCTTTAATCTATGTAAAGACTGCGATTATGTGAGTCCAATTAAGGACTATAAAAAATTTAGTACTCATCAAACATGTCATGAATGTTTAAAAGGAATATAATGAGATTAAAAATGAATAATACATCCATATATTATATCTTGTTGTAGACCCAGAAAGAAGGCCTCACCCAATGAGCTAAATCACGATTTCACAGCATGTTATGCCCACCGCTAGCAATGGTGTATTCCCTAAACTTTGTAATGTGAACATTTGACCTTGTGCGTAGTCCGTTACTTTTTTAAATAAACACGATTGGTAGAAAATCACAGAAATACACTTATATTGACCTTGCCATAGTTATATTAGAAAACTCTGAGGACCTATGCCACGAGACACATGTTTTGTGATATCTACTACCAAACAATCACATGAGTCTAACTAGAGCGACGACAACTCCCATATTAAAGACAAGTAGGTTATTAGGAAAAAAGTTCCAAAGAATCTTAATCTAGTTTATTGTATTTATATATTTAATTTTTAAAATTAATTATTTTTTTATAATATAAAATAAAAAAAACAATTTGAAAAACTTTTTATCCGGCCTGGCATATACATTGACCCAGCCAGAGCTATATTAGAAAACTCTGAGGATCTATGCCCAGTGACACATGTTTTGTGATATGCCACAATTTAGTCACACAGATGCAGTCAAAACATGACTACCGAGAAACAAACATTCAATAACCTCCCGAGTAAGATGAAAGAGGTTATTGAGCAAATTTTCCCACTTGTATATCTCTATGATCAAATCTTAATCAAGTATTTTGTATGTTATGAAGTGGTTCATGCTAAAATTTGGAGTCATAATGACCATTTAGCTTCTTTAATCTATGTAAAGACTGCGATTATGTGAGTCCAATTAAGGACTATAAAAAATTTAGTACTCATCAAACATGTCATGAATGTTTAAAAGGAGTATAATGACATTAAAAATGAATAATACATCCATATCTTATATCTTGTTGTAGACCCAGAAAGAAGGCCTCACCCAATGAGCTAAATCACGAATGCACAACATGTTATCACCATCGCTAGCAGCGGTGTAATAAACATATGATTTATGAAGATTACTAGGGTTACTTCTTTTCCTGACTCCGATCACATATTGTGAAGCTTTGGAATTCTACATCAAAGGCAAGAAAAATAAAGTCGAGCTGAATGAGAGAGACATTAAGGAATAGGTACCTAGTACCAGACAATCACATGACTCTAACTAGGGCGACGACAACTCCCATATTAAAGACAAGTAGGTTATTAGGAAAAAATTTCCAAAGAATCTTAATCTAGTTTATTGTATTTTATATATTTAATTTTTAAAATTAATTATTTTGTTATAATATAAAATAATAAAAATAATTTGAAAAACTTTTTATCCGGTCTGACATATACATTGACCCTTCCAGAGCTATATTAGAAAACTCCGAGGACCTATGCTCAGAGACACATGTTTTGTGATATGCCACAATTGAGTCACACAGATGCAGTCAAAACACGACTCACTACGAAATAAGCATTCAATAACCTCCAGAGTAAGATGAAAGAGGTTATTGAGCAAATTTTTCCACTTGTATGTCTCTATGATCAAATATTAATCAAGTATTTTGTATGTTATGAAGTGGTTCATGCTAAAATTTGGAGTCATACTGACCATTTAGCTTTTTTAATCTATGTAAAGACTGCGATTATGTGAGTCCAATTAAGGACTATAAAAAATTTAGTACTCATCAAACATGTCATGAATGTTTAAAAGGAGTATAATGACATTAAAAACTAATAATACATCCATATCTTATATCTTGTTGTAGACCCAGAAAGAAGGCCTCACCCAATGAGCAAAATCACGAATGCACAACATGTTTTCACCATCGCTAGCAGCGGTGTAATAAACATATGATTTATGAAGATTACTAGGGTTACTTCTTTTCCTGACTCCGATCACATACTTTGAAGCTTGGAATGCTACATCAAAGGAAAGAAAAATAAAGTCGAGCTGAATGAGGGAGACATTAAGGAATAGGTACCTAGTACCAGACAATCACATGACTCTAACTAGAGCGACGACAACTCCCATATTAAAGACAAGTAGGTTATTAGGAAAAAAAAATCATAAATCTTAATCAAGTTTACTGTATTTTATATACTTAATTTTTAAAATTAATTATTTTGTTATAAAATAAAATAAAAAAAACAATTTGAAAAACTTTTTATCCGGCCTGACATATACATTGACCCTTCCAGAGCTATATTAGAAAACTCCGAGGACCTATGCTCAGATACACATGTTTTGTGATATGCCACAATTGAGTCACACAGATGCAGTCAAAACATGACTCACTGCGAAATAGGCATTCAATAACCTCCCGAGTAAGATGAAAGAGGTTATTTAGCAAGTTTTTCCACTTGTATGTCTCTATGATCAAATCTTAATAAAGTATTTTTTATGTTATGAAGTGGTTCGTGCTAAAATTTGGAGTCATAATGACCATTTAGCTTCTTTAATCTATGTAAAGACCGCGATTATGTGAGTCCAATTAAGGAATATAAAAAATTTAGTACTCATCAACCATGTCATGAATGTTTAAAAGGAATATAATGACATTAAAAATGAATAATACATCCATATCTTATATCTTGTTGTAGACCCAGAAAGAAGGCCTCACAAAATGAGCTAAATCACGATTTCACAGCATGTTATGTCCACCGCTAGCGATGGTGTAAGTACACTTATGGCATATTGTGATACGGCGGGAGAACTGACTTGAGTTTTTGCGTTTGTATTCGCACTTGTTCGGTTGAGTAAGAGTCTCCACCGACTTTTTATTTTATCCTAAAGGAAAGGTTAAAAAGCACAGGAAAAACCTTTTGAGATGTTTCGTGGGTTAGGGGGGTAGATTATGAAAAGGGAAGGTATTAGCACCCTTTTCATCCATGGTTATCCATGGGCTCTTAGTTACTTGGTTTTAGATCACTTGCCTTTGATTTTCAATTGTTTGAAATGGTGTGTGTGTGTGTGTTTTGAAAATGTTTTTGAAGAAGACGCCTTGTCTAGGCAACCATTGTAATGACTCGTGTTTGAGTGTTTTACAAAGGTGTGTATCTTTTCGAAAAGATATTTCAAATGTTTTTGAAAGTTTTGTTTTGAAAGTGTTTGTGGAGTGTGGTTTTGAAAAGTGGGCAAGTGTTTTTGCAATTTGATCAAGTAACTAAGAGTTGTCTACCCCTATTGTACTCAAAGGTTTTTCTCATGTTTTAACCCTTTTTAATAATTTTGTTCCACCATTGTATTTTGTGGGCAATTTTGCGTTTAGGATGTTTAACGGGACAGGCGCGGGTCATCGTATGGACCATGAATGCAATGATGCCAAGTGTCTTTGGAAATTTTGTTTGAAGGGACTATGATCATTTTGATAGGCAACTTTCGAAAGCGTCATCGAGGGACTATGATCATTTGAATTGTTTTGTTTTGCCAAAGATACTCAACGTGCAAGCATGGCCCATTTTGGAAGGCAACAAGCGGGATTACCCTAGGGGTGTAAGTGTGATTGTGTATTGATTTCATGTATTTGTCTTGTATTAGGTTATCTAGCGTTTGATTTTATGTACATACAAACCCTAGGTCTAACCATGGTATAATTCGAAAGCGATAAATTGCGGGAATTTAAAGTCTACGCTATTACAAATAAGTATCCGGGAGTGGGGGTACAAATTTACAAATGAGGATGAGACTTAAATGGGAGAGTAGTGTCCAAATAATTACAACCAAATCGAATTGCGCAAATGTAAAATATAATGTATAGCAATGTATAAGAATATCAAATGTATATGTGTAAAGCAAAGTAAATGTATTGACGTATTTGTGTATTGTAACTGTGTAAGTGTATGATTTATTTACAAATGGTGAAATGTTATCTTAATGAGGAATTAAGTGTTTTGTTTATTTAATTTTGTATTCTCGTATTTTGCTAATATGTACAAAATATTTTAAGAAAAGAAATGGAAATGTTTTGAGTTTAAGAAAAAAGAAAATATTTTAAGTTTTATGTGTTAATGGATTATACACAAAGGTTTTAACAAAAATGAAAGTTTTAAGAAAAGAATTGATTTTATGTATTTCTATTTAATATTCTATATGAAAAACTAGTGTATCAAAAAAAGAGTTATGTTAAAAAGAAAATAAACAAAAGTTTTAGTTTGTATAAAGTAAAAAAAATGAAGAGAAGAAATGAATGGGCTAAGGGATTAGATGGGCCTTAGGAAAGAAAGAAGGCCCAAGCTGAAACAAATGAACAGAAGCAAAGGGGGGTACGCTTGGAAAAATGAACGGGCTTAGGCGTTTTTGGCAGAGGCAGGCCCAATGCTTGGGATAACAACTTTGCCTAGGGTTTAATTGTTTTGTGTCATTTGGGGAAATAGGGTTTGTTGAGAACACAAAGGTGCGCCGTTCGCTTCACTTCTATCCTCTTCATCTTCTTCGCCAAGCGCCTAGATAATGTCCTTTTCCCAAGGCCACCAACGCCACCATCTGTCCTCCTCCTCACGTTCCCTCAAACGGCGGTAAAAAAGTAGGTATGACTTTTATTTCAACGCGTTAGGGGTCTTGGATTTTTAACCTTGCATGCTCTTATTTTGTTATGAGATTGTACGAGGTATTCAAAGAAGGGGAAAAAGAAGTTTTATACCCTTGCTGACCGTTGTTTGAAATGGAGGAGAGATGGAGAAGGAGGCGTTGTGGGCGGCCAAGGGTGGAGGACGCGTGATGTTGAGCTCGCTTGCTTCGTTGGAGAACCTGGTACTCTGTTTCACCCTTTTTTAGGTTTTGTGATGAACAACTGAAAACGTTTTATATAATTTATTTTCCTCTTCTGCTGTTTGCTCGAGTGCTTATTCTGAGTTGTGATATGAATATGCTTGCTTGCTTCTTCTCTATGCTCTCTTGATGAAAATGCTGATATCAGATGTGCTTACTATGAAATGGTTGCTATCCTATGATGATTCCAATCTGAGGGTTTGTGTTGGTTTGGAAGCTGATTTTGGAAATGGCTTCATGTTTAGGCTTTTGACAGTTTGTGCTGTTTAAGGCCTTTACAGTTTGAGGTTTGTTTGGAGTTTACAGGTTTTGATTGCAGTTTGTTTATGCTGGTTTACTTAGGCCTGGAATTGTTTACAAGTTAAGAGCTTTTAGGCTTTGTTTGACAGGGCCTGTGTTGAAAACTGTTTGAGGCTTTTGGTCTTAGACAGGCATGAGGCTTTTTGAATCAGGTAAGGCTTTGGTGAGGTTTGGATGTGCTGTTTATGCTTTTGGCTTGGACAGGGTAGGTCTTTTGAATGCAGGTTTACTAGTTTGACAGTTTAAGCTTTGGCTTCAAGCCTGATGCTTCAAGATTGACAGGTTATGTGTTGTTAAGCTTGGGCTTCAGGCTTATGGCTTTGACCCAGGTTTTTGGAGAGGCTCTGAGCACACACACCGTTTAGAGCTGGATGCAAGTTTGAGGTTATACGCCTTGGCTTGGTGTTGAAAAGTTTGACAGAGTTTGTGGTCTCCTTTTGGTTTGTGTTCTTTCTTGGTTATGTAACCTGCCCCTTACTGTTCTGATAAGTTCTGTTTTATATATTTTGTCCTCATGCCTAAGCCTGTAAGCCCTTTTCTTCTTCTCTCTTCTCTCTCCAGTACAAATTAAAGCATCTTATATTGCTTAGGTGTACTATGTTCTGAAAAAACAACTGCTGGAAAATGATGAAATTTAACATTGCTTGCACTTGTTGCTTTCCTCTGCATAACTCTTATCTCTTTTTCCATATTTTCTGCTTCTTTGTGACAGCATTTTGTACTTGTTTTGAATAGCCTTTTGATAGCTCTTTGGCAGCTTGTGGAAAGTTTGAAATTGGAACTCAGTTTGGACTTTGTTGGCCTAGTTCAGTTTGCCTTTTATCCTTGGTTTAGAACTTTTGGAATTATGCAGCTTTTGACAAACTTGAACCATGAACTATGCAGTTTGTTTGACCATTTTGAAATTGTGCAATTACAACTTTTGTGCATTTCATGTCTTTTTTATTTTGCAAGCATCTTTCATCCCTCTTTGTGAACCGGGAGAAATCTCGTGATTTGCAGAGAGGGCAAACTGATTCCGGCCAGTTGCTTTTAATGATGAATTATTTTTATCTGTCTGCTTTTAATTATTTTATCTGCTTTGACTTTTCTTTCTTCTTTGTTTTGCAGATGAAAATAATTGAGCAAAGGAGCAATGGATAGAAGATGAAGACTTAGGGATTTTTTAGGATAGTTTTATTTCATTTCAATTATTTGTACTATTATTATTGTAAGCAAAGATGTAAATAAATTTACAGTTTGTTCAAATAATAAATTGTAACAAAACAATTAAAGATGAATGAAATCCTTTTTGATCAATTAATTCCTTTTATTTCCTTTCAATTGTTTAACTTAATTATTTGAATTTCTTAAATTAAAACAATTGGAAATAAATCCAATTATTTTGACTTTAGAAAAAAGAAATAATTAATAAACGTCCGGCGCTCCGAATTAAACATAGCAATGCACAGTCAAATTAACACATGCCCAAATGTCTTTTCCTTTTACTGATTTAATCAAACACTGCAAACTCTTGATTCAAATGCCTTAATCCAAATCTCAGAGTAAACTGAAAAGAACTGTAAAATTAATTCTTTCTGAGAAATAGGCGCACAAAAACCCTGATTCTTGATTAAATGCCAAAGAAACGTCCGCTTGATCAAAACCTGAGCCAACTCAACCAAACCTCAACAATCTGCCTGAACTGCTTTAAAATCAATGAAAACCCTAGTTTTGTCTGACTGATGAGAAAAGTCTGTTTGACCGATTCTTGAATCAGTCTGAAAAATTAGGAAAAGCCCGAAGCTGTGATTTCTTGTGGAAAAATACGAGGGAAAATTTTGGGGTACAACAGTTTCCCCTGTTCAATCTTCTTGAACCTGAAAAGTTAGATTGGCAAGTTTGTCGTTCGCGACTTGAAGGTAAAAGGAGATTGGACAATAGAGTGCCCAAAAATTTGCACTCGGTGGTGTGATGGTAGAGGGAATGGGCTTAAAGATGCCATTTGGAATTGTGACGGGGGGATGGGCTTAGAGATGCCATCTGGGAATGGGCTTAAAGATGCCATTTGGAAGTGAAATGGATAGTTGTGGAGATGGGCTTATAGATGCCATCAGGAGGTGTGTCGATCGCGTAAGAGATTCCTTAGTGAGAACTTGCGTACTTGAGAAAGAAAGATAACTTCCTGGCTTGCTACCGGTTGATCTTCAAACTCTTCATGCAGATATGCCCTGGTCGGATACAGGTATCGAATCTACAATCAAATGCTCACAGATATGCCCTGGCTGGATACAGGTATCGAATCTTCAAACTCTTCAGATATGCCCTGGCTAGATACAGGAATCGAATCTGGAATTAGTCGTCAACAGATATGCCCTGGCTGGATACAGGAATCGAATCTTCAAACTCTTCAAATATGCCCTGGCTAGATACAGGAATCGAATCTGGAATTAGTCGTCAACAGATATGCCCTAGCTGGATACAGGAATCGAATCTGGAATTAGTCGTCAACAGATATGCCCTGGCTGGATACAGGAATCGAATCTTCAAACTCTTCAGATATACCCTGGCTAGATACAGGAATGGAATCTGGAAATGGTTGTCTATAGATATGCCCTGGCTGGATACAGGAATCGAATCTTCAAACTCTTCAGATATGCCCTGGCTAGATACAGGAATCGAATCTGGAATTAGTCGTCAAAAGATATGCCCTGGCTGGATACGGGAATCGAATCTAGAATTAGTCGTCAACAGATATGCCCTGGCTGGATACAGGAATAAAATCTTCAAACTCTTCAGATATGCCCTGGCTAGATACAGGAATCGAATCTGGAATTGTGACAGTTGATAGTAATCATCTTTGGAGTGTCCTTTTTCCTGAAAAGGCAAAACATTAGTTGTATGCAATGTCATGATGTATGAGATGCATGATGTCATGATATTCTCAAGAATAAATGAGATTGTGTTGTATGCACTTTATCATGTATGTAAGCAGGATGTATGAAAGGTGAAATGTTTATGAATGTATTTTCGTCTAGGAAAATAAATCCTTGACGAGTGCCGGGAATTTGTTTGAATCCTGGGCTGATGTTGAAGAGTAGAGTTCTTCGCTTCCGCTGGGGATGATGGTTACAAGAATAAACCGGTAGAAGAAGATGACTCCGTCGGGGAATAAACTTGTTGGAGAGATTACTCTGCGGGGAATTACTCTGTGGGAAGAGATACTTTGCTGATGTTTTGATGAGAACTCCGCTGGGGATTCCAATGATAAGTTATATTGGGGAATTTGATGAACTCCGCTGGGGATAGGAAGATCTTGACTGCTGTCGGGGAGGGCAAGAGTCTTTGGATTGTTGAAAATGAGAAATCCTGGGACCACTGCTGGGGAATCAGGAGCTTGGGTTGTATGTCGATCTATTGGGGGTTCTTGTCTTGAGGAGATCTTCAATGGAGAATATTCGAATATTCTGTGAGGTGCTGAGAACGAGAGTCTTCATTCTGCTTGGGGATTGATAGTTGGAAGTTTTAGCTCCACTGGGGATTGACAGTTTTGGCTCCACTGGGGATTTTGAAACTTGACTCTGAGGGGAGTTAGCTTCTGGAAGGTTCTCTGGCTGGGGAAGTAGAGAATCTTTTGAGAAGGAACCAGTGTAGGGTTGCTTCATGATGAGTCCGTGTAAAATTGCATCTGAGGTTGAGAAGGAACCTGTGTAGGGTTGCTTCATGATGAGTTCGTGTAAAACTGCATCTTCCAACAGGTGATGAAGGAATTGTTGAACACTTTTGACATTCGAATGCCCTAAGTGATGATGAAGGAGTCTCTTCAGGTTACTCTGCAATTGAGAGATTTTGTTGAAATCTTGACTGGACTGCCCCAGGTTAACTGAACTTTGAAAGATCCGTTGAAACCTTGACTGGACTGCCCCAGGTTAACTGAACTTTGAAAGATCTGTTGACCTTGACTGGACTGCCCCCAGGTTAACTTGGTAGTGACATGACATGCCCCTTGTTGATAGGAGACTTGTTGTTGGAAGTGTCGTCCTTTTGAAGTGATTTTAACTCACTGAGAGAGTTTTCGTTTCTCCAAACATTCGCTGTATGAATTTCTTCGCTGTCAAACAAATAGCCCAAATGCGAACAATGATATTCAAAAAATGCAAAGTTTATGTCTGTCTCGAAGTTTTGAAAAATGCGTTTTTTAGAAGAAAACTTTTTTATAAGACAAATCAACACAAGATTTTAGAGCAAAGCCTTACAGGAGTCAGGATACCTTTTGTAACAGTATGCTTTCGAACTAACCCATGCTTCAATTAGGACTTTTGAAGGGTTGTAACGTGGCTTGGTTCACGGTTTAAGAAACAAAGGATAAAGGCTCAAAGTGTATTTGTACCCACCCTCTCTTCGTGATGTTCTTCAATCCTAAGCTCAGTTAATTATGCGTCGCACTCCATTCGAGTTTGGAACGACTTTTTGGGTGATGGTTCACCAGCTGAGTTTGGGAGACAGTCATCATCTCTTTTTTTCTTTGCAACATTTTTTTATGTTGTTGAGGATTTTTAATGACCTCTCTATTTTGATTTTGATTTGTTATCCCTAACTTTTGCCTGACTGTCTCTGTTTTCGAGATCACCGTCAGCGGGATGCCCCAGCTTTCTTAAGCCTCCTTTATAGGTTTTGGCTCAGTGGGATTTTTCATTTTTTTTAGAGGTAATGACTGCCTATGAGGTAAGGAACCATCACTGTCTTTTGATTCCAAAGGAATGTCTCTTTTTTTTTTGACGTCGTTCGTTGCGTTACGAACTGAGAGTTTGCGACTTCGATGCGCATTTTCTTTTGAATTAACTGAGAGACTACCCTGCCCCGGGTTTATATCAAAGGTTTCGATTTGTTTAGAACAGAAAACTCCTACTTCTTTGGCTCGAAGGGGTTGACTAGGGATTATCTTCCTTATAACTCCAGTGTTTGGGAATTGAAAGAAATGCCTGTACATCATCAGTAAGGTCTGTTCAAAAGCATATTGTATGAGATTATGGTATTGTTTCGTCATCCTCCCTCTAAAGGCTTGCAGCTTTTTATCAAGAGTTAAATATCATAAAGAAAGCATAAGAGTAGTGAAAACGAATGGATGAATTTAAGACAAACATATGCAATGCATTAATGAAACAGAGTTTGACATTAACAGTTAATTGTTTGAATAACAAAAGAAATTACAACTTTGAAAATTTAAATGAAGCAAAAGTCTCTCAACTCGAGCTTTGTCATCTTAGGTGGAGCACCCAAAGTAGAAGATTTTCATCTCACCATTCGGCATGAACTCCAGTACTCCATTGTCAATCAGATCCTGAGTTTTGTTTTTCAAGGCCCAGCAGTCCTCGGTGTCACGTCCAGGACCATAGGAGTGGTATGCACACCTCCTATTGGAATGATAGGTAGGATCAGAAGTATTAGGGTTCGAATGAGGGACCCTTAATGTAATCAGCCCTGCCTGCAGCATGCGTTATAGCACTTGACCCAACGGTATGTTGATCTTGGTGAATTGTCTTTTAGGCGCGGCTTTCTTACGCTGATGCCCCTGTCCTTGTTGAACAGGCGTAAGGTGTTGTTGGGCTTGTGACCCTGCAACAAGTTGAGGAGCTTTTCCCTTGTCTTCTTGTCTCAGAAAAGGTGGAATGATGATTTGATGTTCAGCCCCAGTTGTCTGTCCCAATTGATTATCCCGAAGCAGTTTGTTGACAAGAACCCCGAGCTCTTCTTGTTTTTGAGCCAAGTTCTGGATGAGAGCCCTCTGACTCGCCAGCTCTCCTTTCAATATGGCTATCTCAATGTGTAGCTCCCATTGGTCATCCCTGTCGTCCCCAGGATTTCCCACGATCATGCCCCTGGCGAGGAGCGTCTTGACCTCTTCTTGCCCCTTGGATAGGTTCAAGAACATCTCTTGAAGTTGAGCGTTTTGAGCTTGGAGATCCTTGAGAGTCTGTTCCAAGGCCATCTCTACTGAAATAAACAGCAGGAGAGTAAGGAAACCTGAAAAAGGAAAAATTGTCAAGATGTAATGCATGATATGTGGATGCATGCTTTCAAGGATCTCTTGGGGTAAACACAAGAGAATGTTAGAGGTTGAACTTCGATCTTTGATTGGAGAACTTCGCACTGGTGGATGTCTTTCCATTAGAATCAAGCTCACCATGTCAAGTGGGTCATAGCCCCTGATTTAAGTTGTTGCACTTGATTTTTTATTAGAGAACTTCGCACCGGTGGATGTCTTTCCACGAGAATCAAGCTCACCATGTCAAGTGGGTCATAGCCCCTGATTCAAGTTGTTTCACTTGATTTTTGATTGGAGAACTTCGCACCGGTGGATGTCTTTCCACGAGAATCAAGCTCACCATGTCAAGTGGCTCATAGCCCTTGATTCAAGTTATTGCACTTGATCTTTGATGGCATTTGTTTAGAGGAGGAACCTCTTGCCCTTTGGTAGACGTCTGTTTCAACGTAACCCTGCATCAAAAGAACCCTCGAGATCCTTGAAATGGTTATTGAAAATGCCATGGTATGATGTTATGATGTTATGTACATGTATGCAGAAGCAAGTGAGTGTATATACAAGTAATCATATTCACACAAATCAAACAAGTCCTTAGGTTTAGGCTTGCATGGGGTTCAGGTAAGTACCCTTTTGAAGTTAGTTGGCTCATCCTGTCCTAAAATAGAAACCGGGTTCTAAGGAGCTCAATATCATTGGATTGTTTTCTGTGTTCATTGTTTTGGTTTAGCCACTTAACTGGCGACCAAAATATTCCAAGAAAATAACCCTCAATGAGTGTAGTATCGAGTATCTACCAACTTCAGACTGCACCAAAGTCGGTCATCTCACTATCCCTAAAAAGGCTAGGATGGTCAAGTAAGGTTCTAAGAGTTCGTTAGTGCTTCACGACATCACTCAGCGGCCCCGTACTCTCCTTGATTGAACTCAAGGGTTACCGGTACTCACAAATATGTCACACTAACATAGCTTACTGCTTCAACCATGTCGGTATACCCCGCACAGTTCCCTCACAGTTTTATTGCTATTTACCTAAAAAGGTGCCCCCAAATCCGGGTGTAAGATTTACAACAAACCCAAACAAGGACCCAAAAGATAAAGCAATCAAAGCAATCAAAGTAAGAATGTAAAGGTGATCTAAACCCTAAGGTAACCCCACTTTTGAATGTACTCCCCAGCAGAGTCGCCAGTTCTGTGATACGGTGGGAGAACTGACTTGAGGTTTTGTGTTTGTATTCGCACTTGTTCGGTTGAGCAAGAGTCGCCACCGACTTTTTATTTTATCCTAAAGGAAAGGTTAAAAAGCACAGGAAAAACCTTTTGGGATGTTTCGTGGGTTCGGGGGGTAGATTATGAAAAGGGAAGGTATTAGCACCCTTTTCATCCATGGTTATCCATGGGCTCTTAGTTACTTGGTTTTAGATCACTTGCCTTTGATTTTCAATTGTTTGAAATGGTGTGTGTGTGTGTGTGTGTGTTTTGAAATTTTTTTTGAAGAAGACGCATTGTCTAGGCAACCATTGTAATGACTCGTGTTTGAGTGTTTTACAAAGGTGTGTATCTTTTCGAAAAGATATTTCAAATGTTTTTGAAAGTTTTGTTTTGAAAGTGTTTGTGGAGTGTGGTTTTGAAAAGTGGGCATGTGTTTTTGCAAGTTTGATCAAGTAACTAAGAGTTGTCTACCCCTATTGTACTCAAAGGTTTTTCTCATGTTTTAACCCTTTTTAACAATTTTGTTCCACCATTGTATTTTGTGGGCAATTTTGCGTTTAGGATGTTTAACGGGACAGGCGCGGGTCATCGTATGGACCATGAATGCAATGATGCCAAGTGTCTTTGGAAATTTTGTTTGAAGGGACTATGATCATTTTGATAGGCAACTTTCAAAAGCGTCATTGAGGGACTATGATCATTTTAATTGTTTTGTTTTGCCAAAGATACTCAACATGCAAGCATGGTCCATTTTGGAAGGCAACAAGCGGGATTACCCTAGGGGTGTAAGTGTGATTGTGTATTGATTTCATGTATTTGTCTTGTATTAGGTTATCTAGCGTTTGATTTTATGTACATACAAACCCTAGGTCTAACCATGGTATAATTCGAAAGCGATAAATTGCGGGAATTTAAAGTCTACGCTATTACAAATAAGTATCCGGGAGTGGGGGTACAAATTTACAAATAAGGATGAGACTTAAATGGGAGAGTAGTGTCTAAATAACTACAACCAAATCGAATTGCGCAAATGTAAAATATAATGTATAGCAATGTATAGGAATAGCAAATGTATATGTGTAAAGCAAAGTAAATGTATCGACATATTTGTGTATTGTAACTATGTAAGTGTATGATTTATTTACAAATGGTGAAATGTTATCTTAATGAGGAATTAAGTGTTTTGTTTATTTAATTTTGTATTCTCGTATTTTGCTAATTTGTACAATATATTTTAAGAATAGAAATGGAAATGTTTTGAGTTTAAGAAAAAAGAAAATATTTTAAGTTTTATGTGTTAATGGATTATACACAAAGGTTTTAACAAAAATGAAATTTTTAAGAAAATAATTAATTTTATGTATTTCTATTTAATATTCTTATATGAAAAACTAGTGTATCAAAAAAAGAGTTATGTTAAAAAGAAATTAAACAAAAGTTTTAGTTTGTATAAAGTAAAAAAAATGAAGAGAAGAAATGAATGGGCTAAGGGATTAGATGGGCCTTAGGAAAGAAAGAAGGGCCAAGCTGAAACAAATGAACAGAAGCAAAGGGGTGTACGCTTGGAAAAATGAACGGGCTTAGGCGTTTTTGGCAGAGGAAGGCCCAATGCTTGGGACAACAACTTTGCCTAGGGTTTAATTGTTTTGTGTCATTTGGGGAAATAGGGTTTGCTGAGAACACAAAGGCGCGCCATTCGCTTCACTTCTATCCTCTTCATCTTCTTCTCCAAGCACCTAGATAATGTCCTTTGCCCAAGGCCACCAACGCCACCATCTGTCCTCCTCCTCACGTTCCCTCAAACGGCGGTAAAAAAGAAGGTATGACTTTTATTTCAACGCGTTAGGGGTCTTGGATTTTTAACCTTGCATGCTCTTATTTTGTTATGTGTTTGTACGAGGTATTCAAAGAAGGGGAAAAAGAAGTTTTATACCTTTGCTAACCATTGTTTGAAATGGAGGAGAGATGGAGAAGGAGGCGTTGTGGGCGGCCAAGGGTTGAGGACGCGTGATGTTGAGCTCGCTTGCTTCGTTGGAGAACCCGGTACTCTGTTTCACCCTCTTTTAGGTTTCGTGATGAACAACTGAAAACCTTTTGTATAATTTATTTTCCTCTTCTGCTGTTTGCTCGAGTGCTTATTCTGAGTTGTGATATGAATATGCTTGCTTACTTCTTCTCTATGCTCTCTTGATGAAAATGCTGATATCTGATGTGCTTACTATGAAATGCTTGCTATCCTATGATGATTCCAATCTGAGGGTTTGTGTTGGTTTGGAAGCTGATTTTGGAAAGGGCTTCATGTTTAGGCTTTTGACAGTTTGTGTTGTTTAAGGCCTCTACAGTTTGAGGTTTGTTTGGAGTTTACAGGTTTTGATTGCAGTTTGTTTATGCTGGTTTACTTAGGCCTGGAATTGTTTACAAGTTAAGAGCTTTTAGGCTTTGTTTGACAGGGCCTGTGTTGAAAACTGTTTGAGGCTTTTGGTCTTAGACAGGCATGAGGCTTTTTAAATCAGGTAAGGCTTTGGTGAGGTTTGGATGTGTTGTTTATGATTTTGGCTTGGACAGGGTAGGTCTTTTGAATGCAGGTTTACTAGTTTGACAGTTTAAGCTTTGGCTTCAAGCCTGATGCTTCAAGATTGACAGGTTATGTGTTGTTAAGCTTGGGCTTCAGGCTTATGGCTTTGACCTAGGTTTTTGGGGAGGCTCTGAGCACACACACCGTTTAGAGTTGGATGCAAGTTTGAGGTTATAGGCCTTGGCTTGGTGTTGAAAAGTTTGACAGAGTTTGTGGTCTCCTTTTGGTTTGTGTTCTTTCTTGGTTATGTAACCTAACCCTTACTGTTCTGATAAGTTCTGTTTTATATATTTTGTCCTCATGCCTAAGCCTGTAAGCCCTTTTCTTCTTCTCTCTTCTCCCTCCAGTACAAATTAAAGCATTTTATATTGCTTAGGTGTACTATGTTCTGAAAAAGCAACTGCTGGAAAATGATGAAATTTAACATTGCTTGCACTTGTTGCTTTCCTCTGCATAACTCTTATCTCTTTTTCCATATTTTCTGCTTCTTTGTGACAGCATTTTGTACTTGTTTTGAATAGCCTTTTGATAGCTCTTTGGCAGCTTGTGGAAAGTTTGAAATTGGAACTCAGTTTGGACTTTGTTGGCCTAGTTCAGTTTGCCTTTTATCCTTGGTTTAGAACTTTTGGAATTATGCAGCTTTTGACAAACTTGAACCATGAACTATGAAGTTTGTTTGACCATTTTGAAATTGTGCAATTACAACTTTTGTGCATTTCATGTCTTTTTTCTTTTGCAAGCATCTTTCATCCCTCTTTGTGAACCGGGAGAAATCTCGTGATTTGCAGAGAGGGCAAACTGATTCCGGCCAGTTGCTTTTAATGATGAATTATTTTTATCTGTCTGCTTTTAATTATTTTATCTGCTTTGACTTTTCTTTCTTCTTTGTTTTGCAGATGAAAATAATTGAGCAAAGGAGCAATGGATAGAAGATGAAGACTTAGGGATTTTTTAGGATAGTTTTATTTCATTTCAATTATTTGTACTATTATTATTGTAAGCAAAGATGTAAATAAATTTACAGTTTGTTCAAATAATAAATTGTAACAAAACAATTAAAGATGAATGAAATCCTTTTTGATCAATTAATTCCTTTTATTTCCTTTCAATTGTTTAACTTAATTATTTGAATTTCTTAAATTAAAACAATTGGAAATAAATCCAATTATTCTGACTTTAGAAAAAAGAAATAATTAATAAACGTCCGGCGCTCCGAATTAAACATAGCAATGCACAGTCAAATCAACACATGCCCAAATGTCTTTTCCTTTTACTGATTTAATCAAACACTGCAAACTCTTGATTCAAATGCCTTAATCCAAATCTCAGAGTAAACTGAAAAGAACTGTAAAATTAATTCTTTCTGAGAAATAGGCGCACAAAAACCCTGATTCTTGATTAAATGCCAAAGAAACGTCCGCTTGATCAAAACCTGAGCCAACTCAACCAAACCTCAACAATCTGCCTGAACTGCTTTAAAATCAATGAAAACCCTAGTTTTGCCTGACTGATGAGAAAAGTCTGTTTGACCGATTCTTGAATCAGTCTGAAAAATCAGGAAAAGCCCGAAGCTGTGATTTCTTGTGGAAAAATACGAGGGCAAATTTTGGGGTACAACAGTTGCCCCTGTTCAATCTTCTTGAACCTGAAAAGTTAGATTGGCAAGTTTGTCGTTCGCGACTTGAAGGTAAAAGGAGATTGGACAATAGAGTGCCCAAAAATTTGCACTCGGTGGTGTGATGGTAGAGGGAATGGGCTTAAAGATGCCATTTGGAATTGTGACGGGGGGATGGGCTTAGAGATGCCATCTGGGAATGGGCTTAAAGATGCCATTTGGAAGTGTAATGGATAGTTGTGGAGATGGGCTTATAGATGCCATCAGGAGGTGTGTCGATCGCGTAAGAGATTCCTTAGTGAGAACTTGCGTACTTGAGAAAGAAAGATAACTTCCTGGCTTGCTACCGGTTGATCTTCAAACTCTTCATGCAGATATGCCCTGGTCGGATACAGGTATCGAATCTACAATCAAATGCTCACAGATATGCCCTGGCTGGATAAAGGTATCGAATCTTCAAACTCTTCAGATATGCCCTGGCTAGATACAGGAATCGAATCTGGAATTAGTCGTCAACAGATATGCCCTGGCTAGATACAGGAATCGAATCTTCAAACTCTTCAGATATGCCCTGGCTAGATACAGGAATCGAATCTGGAATTAGTCGTCAACAGATATGCCCTAGCTGGATACAGGAATCGAATCTGGAATTAGTCGTCAACATATATGCCCTGGCTGGATACAGGAATCGAATCTTCAAACTCTTCAGATATACCCTGGCTAGATACAGGAATCGAATCTGGAAATGGTTGTCTACAGATATGCCCTGGCTGGATACAGGAATCGAATCTTCAAACTCTTCAGATATGCCCTGGCTAGATACAGGAATCGAATCTGGAATTAGTCGTCAAAAGATATGCCCTGGCTGGATACGAGAATCGAATCTGGAATTAGTCGTCAACAGATATGCCTTGGCTGGATACAGGATTCAAATCTTCAAACTCTTCAGATATGCCCTAGCTAGATACAGGAATCGAATCTGGAATTGTGATAGTTGATAGTAAGCATCTTTGGAGTGTCCTTTTTCCTGAAAAGGCAAAACATTAGTTGTATGCAATGTCATGATGTATGAGATGCATGATGTCATGATATTCTCAAGAATAAATGAGATTTTGTTGTATGCACTTTATCATGTATGTAAGCAGGATGTATGAAAGGTGAAATGTTTATGAATGTATTTTCGAGTAAGAAAATAAATCCTTGACGAGTGCCGGGAATTTGTTTGAATCCTGGGCTGATGTTGAAGAGTAGAGTTCTTCGCTTCCGCTGGGGATGATGGTTACAAGAATAAACCGGTAGAAGAAGATGACTCCGTCGGGGAATAAACTTGTTGGAGAGATTAATCTGCGGGGAATTACTATGTGGGAAGAGATACTTTGCTGATGTTTTGATGAGAACTCCGCTGGGGATTCCAATGATAAGTTATATTGGGGAATTTGATGAACTCCGCTGGGGATAGGAAGATCTTGACTGCTGTCGGGGAGGGCAAGAGTCTTTGGATTGTTGAAAATGAGAAATCCTGGGACCACTGCTGGGGAATCAGGAGCTTGGGTTGTATGCCGATCTATTGGGGGTTCTTGTCTTGAGGAGATCTTCAATGGAGAATATTCGAATATTCTGTGAGGTGCTGAGAACGAGAGTCTTCATTCTGCTTGGGGATTGATAGTTGGAAGTTTTAGCTCCACTGGGGATTGACAGTTTTGGCTCCACTGGGGATTTTGAAACTTGACTCTGAGGGGAGTTAGCTTCTGGAAGGTTCTCTGGCTGGGGAAGTAGAGAATCTTTTGAGAAGGAACCGGTGTAGGGTTGCTACATGATGAGTCCATGTAAAAATGCATCTGAGGTTGAGAAGGAACCTGTGTAGGGTTGCTTCATGATGAGTTCGTGTAAAACTGCATCTTCCAACAGGTGATGAAGGAATTGTTGAACACTTTTGACATTCGAATGCCCTAAGTGATGATGAAGGAGTCTCTTCAGGTTACTCTGCAATTGAGAGATTTTGTTGAAATCTTGACTGGACTGCCCCAGGTTAACTGAACTTTGAAAGATCCGTTGAAACCTTGACTGGACTGCCCCAGGTTAACTGAACTTTGAAAGATCTGTTGACCTTGACTGGACTGCCCCCAGGTTAACTGGGTAGGGACATGACATGCCCCTTGTTGATAGGAGACTTGTCGTTGGAAGTGTCGTCCTTTTGAAGTGATTTTAACTCACTGAGAGAGTTTTCGTTTCTCCGAACATTCACTGTATGAATTTCTTCGCTGTCAAACAAATAGCCCAAATGCGAACAATGATATTCAAACAATGCAATGTTTAAGTCTGTCTCGAAGTTTTGAAAAATGCATTTTTTAGCAGAAAACTTTTTTATAAGACAAATCAACACAAGATTTTAGAGCAAAGCCTTACAGGAGTCAGGATACCTTTTGTAACAGTATGCTTTCTAACTAACCCATGCTTCAATTAGGACTTTTGAAGGGTTGTAACGTGGCTTGGTTCACGGTTTAAGAAACAAAGGATAAAGGCTCAAAGTGTATTTGTACCCACAGTTTTAATTATTTTATCTGCTTTGACTTTTCTTTCTTCTTTGTTTTGCAGATGAAAATAATTGAGCAAAGGAGCAATGGATAGAAGATGAAGACTTAGGGATTTTTTAGGATAGTTTTATTTCATTTCAATTATTTGTACTATTATTATTGTAAGCAAAGATGTAAATAAATTTACAGTTTGTTCAAATAATAAATTGTAACAAAACAATTAAAGATGAATGAAATCCTTTTTGATCAATTAATTCCTTTTATTTCCTTTCAATTGTTTAACTTAATTATTTGAATTTCTTAAATTAAAACAATTGGAAATAAATCCAATTATTCTGACTTTAGAAAAAAGAAATAATTAATAAACGTCTGGCGCTCCGAATTAAACATAGCAATGCACAGTCAAATCAACACATGCCCAAATGTCTTTTCCTTTTACTGATTTAATCAAACACTGCAAACTCTTGATTCAAATGCCTTAATCCAAATCTTAGAGTAAACTGAAAAGAACTGTAAAATTAATTCTTTCTGAGAAATAGGCGCACAAAAACCCTGATTCTTAATTAAATGCCAAAGAAACGTCCGTTTGATCAAAACCTGAGCCAACTCAACCAAACCTCAGCAATCTGCCTGAACTGCTTTAAAATCAATGAAAACCCTAGTTTTGTCTGACTGACGAGAAAAGTCTGTTTGACCGATTCTTGAATCAGTATGAAAAATCAGGAAAAGCCCGAAGCTGTGATTTCTTGTGGAAAAATACGAGGGCAAATTTTGGGGTACAACACATATAAATAGACTACCGCTAGCAATGGGGTATACCATAAACTTTGTAATGTGAACATTTGACCTTGTGCGTAGTCTGTTACTTTTTTAAATAAACATGATTGGTAGAAAATCACCGAAATACACTTATATTGACCTTGCCATAGTTATATAAGAAAACTCCGAGGACCTATGCCCCGAGACACATGTTTTGTGATATCTACTACCAAACAATCACATGACTCTAACTAGAGCGACGACAACTCCCATATTAAAGACAAGTAGGTTATTAGGAAAAAATTTCCATAGAATCCTAATCTAATTTATTGTATTTTATATATTTAATTTTTAAAATTAATTATTTTGTTATAATATAAAATAATAAAAACAATTTGATAAACTTTTTATCCAATCTCACATATACATTGACCCTTCCAGAGCTATATTAGAAAACTCCGAGGACCTATGCTCAGAGACACATGTTTTGTGATATGCCACAATTGAGTCACACAGATGCAGTCAAAACATGACTCACCGAGAAACATACATTCAATAACCTCCCGAGTAAGATGAAAGAGGTTATTGAGCAAATTTTCCCACTTGTATATCTCTATGATCAAATCTTAGACAAGTATTTTGTATGTTATGAAGTGGTTCATGCTAAAATTTGGAGTCATACTGACCATTTAGCTTCTTTAATCTATGTAAAGACTGCGATTATGTGAGTCCAATTAAGGACTATAAAAAATTTAGTACTCATCAAACATGTCATGAATGTTTAAAAGGAGTATAAGGACATTAAAAATGAATAATACATACATATATTATATCTTGTTGTAGACCCAGAAAGAAGGCCTCACCCAATGAGCTAAATCACGAATGCACAACATGTTTTCACCATCGCTAGCAGCGGTGTAATAAACATATGATTTATGAAGATTACTAGGGTTACTTCTTTTCTTGACTCCGATCACATATTTTGAAGCTTTGGAATGCTACATCAAAGGCAAGAAAAATAAAGTCGAGCTGAATGAGTGAGACATTAAGGAATAGGTACCTAGTACCAGACAATCACATGACTCTAACTAGAGCAACGACAACTCCCATATTAAAGACAAGTAGATTATTAGGAAAAAAATTTCATAGAATCTTAATCAAGTTTACTGTATTTTATACTTAATTTTTAAAATTAATTATTTTGTTATAATATAAAATAATAAAAACAATTTGAAAAACTTTTTATCCGGCCTGACATATACATTGACCCTTCCAGAGCTATATTAGAAAACTCCGAGGACCTATGCTCAGAGACACATGTTTTGTGATATGCCACAATTGAGTCACACAGATGCAGTCAAAACATGACTCACTGTGAAATAGGCATTCAATAACCTCCCGAGTAAGATGAAAGAGGTTATTGAGCAAATTTTTCCACTTGTATGTCTCTATGATCAAATCTTAATAAAGTATTTTGTATGTTATGAAGTGGTCCATGCTAAAATTTGGAGTCATAATGACCATTTAGATTCTTTAATCTATGTAAAGACCGCGATTATGTGAGTCCAATTAAGGACTATATAAAAATTAGTACTCATCAACCATGTCATGAATGTTTAAAAGGAATAGAATGACATTAAAAAGGAATAATACATCCATATCTTATATCTTGTTGTGGACCCAGAAAGAAGGCCTCACAAAATGAGCTAAATCACGATTTCACAGCATGTTATGTCCAACGCTAGCGATGGTGTAAGTACACTTATGGCATATAAATAGCCTACCGCTAGCAATGGGGTATACCATAAACTTTGTAATGTAAACATTTGACCTTGTGCGTAGTCCGTTACTTTTTTAAATAAACATGATTGGTAGAAAATCACCGAAATACACTTATATTGACCTTGCCATAGTTATATTAGAAAACTCCGAGGACCTATGCCCCGAGACACATATTTTGTGATATCTACTACCAAACAATCACATGACTCTAACTAGAGCGACGACAACTCCCATATTAAAGACAAGTAGGTTATTAGGAAAAAATTTCCATAGAATCCTAATCTAATTTATTGTATATTATATATTTAATTTTTAAAATTAATTATTTTGTTATAATATAAAATAATAAAAACAATTTGATAAACTTTTTATCCGGTCTGACATATACATTGACCCTTCCAGAGCTATATTAGAAAACTCTGAGGACCTATGCTCAGAGACACATGTTTTGTGATATGCCACAATTGAGTCACACAGATGCAGTCAAAACATGACTCACCGAGAAACATACATTCAATAACCTCCCGAGTAAGATGAAAGAGGTTATTGAGCAAATTTTCCCACTTGTATATCTCTATGATCAAATCTTAGTCAAGTATTTTGTATGTTATGAAGTGGTTCATGCTAAAATTTGGAGTCATACTAACCATTTAGCTTCTTTAATCTATGTAAAGACTGCGATTATGTGTGTCCAAATAAGGACTAAAAAAATTAGTACTCATCAAACATGTCATGAATGTTTAAAAGGAGTATAATGACATTAAAAATGAATAATACATACATATCTTATATCTTGTTGTAGACCCAGAAAGAAGGCCTCACCCAATGAGCTAAATCACGAATGCACAACATGTTTTCACCATCGCTAGCAGCGGTGTAATAAACATATGATTTATGAAGATTACTAGGGTTAATTTTTTCTTGACTCCGATCACATACTTTGAAGCTTTGGAATGCAACATCAAAGGCAAGAAAAATAAAGTCGGGCTGAATGAGGGAGACATTAAGGAATAGGTACCTAGTACCAGACAATCACATGACCCTAACTAGAGCGACGACAACTCCCATATTAAAGACACGTAGGTTATTAGGAAAAAAATTTCATAGAATCTTAATCAAGTTTACTGTATTTTATATACTTAATTTTTAAAATTTATTATTTTATTATAATATAAAATAATAAAAACAATTTGAAAAACTTTTTATCCGGCCTGACATATACATTTACCCTTCTAGAGCTATATTAGAAAACTCCGAGGACCTATGCTCAGAGACACGTGTTTTGTGATATGCCACAATTGAGTCACACAGATGCAGTCAAAACATGACTCACTGCGAAATAGGCATTCAATAACCTCCCGAGTAAGATGAAAGAGGTTATTGAGCAAATTTTTCCACTTGTATGTCTCTATGATCAAATCTTAATAAAGTATTTTGTATGTTATGAAGTGGTTCATGCTTAAATTTGGAGTCATAATGACCATTTAGCTTCTTTAATCTATGTAAAGACTGCGATTATGTGAGTCTAATTAAGGACTATAAAAAATTTAGTACTCATCAAACATGTTATGAATGTTTAAAAGGAATATATTGAGATTAAAAATGAATAATACATCCATATATTATATCTTGTTGTAGACCCAGAAAGAAGGCCTCACCCAATGAGCTAAATCACGATTTCACAGCATGTTATGCCCACCGCTAGCAATGGTGTATTCCCTAACCTTTGTAATGTGAACATTTGACCTTGTGCGTAGTCCGTTACTTTTTTAAATAAACATGATTGGTAGAAAATCACCGAAATACACTTATATTGACCTTGCCATAGTTATATTAGAAAACTCCGAGGACCTATGCCACGAGACACAGGTTTTGTGATATCTACTACCAAATAATCATATGAGTCTAACTAGAGCGACGACAACTCCCATATTAAAGACAAGTAGGTTATTAGGAAAAAATTTCCAAAGAATCTTAATCTAGTTTAGTGTATTTTATATATTTAATTTTTAAAATTAATTATTTTGTTATAATATAAAATAATAAAAACAATTTGAAAAACTTTTTATCCGGCCTGGCATATACATTGACCCTGCCAGAGCTATATTAGAAAACTCCGAGGATCTATGCCCAGAGACACATGTTTTGTGATATGCCACAATTTAGTCACACAGATGCAGTCAAAACATGACTACCGAGAAACAGACATTCAATAACCTCCCGAGTAAGATGAAAGAGGTTATTGAGCAAATTTTCCCACTTGTATATCTCTATGATCAAATCTTAATCAAGTATTTTGTATGTTATGAAGTGGTTCATGCTAAAATTTGGAGTCATACTGACCATTTAGCTTCTTTAATCTATGTAAAGACTGCGATTATGTGAGTCCAATTAAGGACTATAAAAAATTCAGTACTCGTCAAACATGTCATGAATGTTTAAAAGGAGTATAATGACATTAAAAATGAATAATACATCCATATCTTATATCTTGTTGTAGACCCAGAAAGAAGGCCTCACCCAATGAGCTAAATCACAAATGCACAACATGTTATCACCATCGCTAGCAGCGGTGTAATAAACATATGATTTATGAAGATTACTAGGGTTACTTCTTTTCATGACTCCGATCACATACTTTAAAGCTTTGGAATGCTATATCAAAGGAAAGAAAAATAAAGTCGAGCTGAATGAGGGAGACATTAAGGAATAGGTACCTAGTACCAGACAATCACATGACTCTAACTAGAGCGACGACAACTCCAATATTAAAGACAAGTAGGTTATTAGGAAAAAAAATTCATAGAATCTTAATCAAGTTTACTGTATTTTATATACTTAATTTTTAAAATTTATTATTTTATTATAATATAAAATAATAAAAACAATTTGAAAAACTTTTTATCCGGCCTGACATATACATTGACCCTTCCAGAGCTATATTAGAAAACTCCGAGGACCTATGCTCAGAGACACGTGTTTTGTGATATGCCACAATTGAGTCACACAGATGCAGTCAAAACATGACTTACTGCAAAATAGGCATTCAATAACCTCCCGAGTAAGATGAAAGAGGTTATTGAGCAAATTTTTCCACTTGTATGTCTCTATGATCAAATCTTAATAAATTATTTTGTATGTTATGAAGTGGTTCATGCTAAAATTTGGAGTCATAATGACCATTTAGCTTCTTTAATCTATGTAAAGACTGCGATTATGTGAGTCCAATTAAGGACTATAAAAAATTTAGTACTCATTAAACATGTCATGAATGTTTACAAGGAATATAATGACATTAAAAATGAATAATGCATCCATATCTTATATCTTGTTGTAGACCCAGAAAGAAGGCCTCACAAAATGAGCTAAATCACGATTTCACAGCATGTTATGTCCACCGCTAGCGATGGTGTAAGTACACTTATGGCATATAAATAGGCTACCGCTAGCAATGGGGTATACCCTAAACTTTGTAATGTGAACATTTGAATTTGTGCGTAGTCCGTTACTTTTTTAAATAAACATGATTGGTTGAAAATCACCGAAATACACTTATATTGACCTTGCCATAGTTATATTAGAAAACTCTGAGGACCTATGCCCCGAGACACATGTTTTGTGATATCTACTACCAAACAATCACATGACTCTAACTAGAGCGACGACAACTCCCATATTAAAGACAAGTAGGTTATTAGGAAAAAATTTCCATAGAATCTTAATCTAATTTATTGTATTTTATATATTTAATTTTTAAAATTAATTATTTTGTTATAATATAAAATAATAAAAACAATTTGAAAAACTTTTTATCCGGTCTGTCATATACATTGACCCTTCCTGAGCTATATTAGAAAACTTCGAGGAACTATGCTCAGAGACACATGTTTTGTGATATGCCACAATTGAGTCACACAGATGCAGTTAAAACATGACTCACCGAGAAACAGACATTCAATAACCTCCCGAGTAAGATGAAAGAGGTTATTGAGCAAAATTTCCCACTTGTATATCTCTATGATCAAATCTTAGTCAAGTATTTTGTATGTTATGAAGTGGTTCATGCTAAAATTTGGAGTCATACTGACCATTTAGCTTCTTTAATCTATGTAAAGACTGCGATTATGTGAGTCCAATTAAGGACTATAAAAAATTTAGTACTCATCAAACATGTCATGAATGTTTAAAAGGAGTATAATGACATTAAAAATAAATAATACATCCATATCTTATATCTTGTTGTAGACCCAGAAAGAAGGCCTCACCCAATGAGCTAAATCACGAATTCACAACATGTTTTCACCATCGCTGCGGTGTAATAAACATATGATTTATGAAGATTACTAGGGTTACTTCTTTTCCTGACTCCGATCACATACTTTGAAGCTTTGGAATGATACATCAAAGGAAAGAAAAATAAAGTCGAGTTGAATGAGGGAGACGTTAAGGAATAGGTACCTAGTACCAGACAATCACATGACTCTAACTAGAGCGACGACAACTCCCATATTAAAGAGAAGTAGGTTATTAGGAAAAAAATTTCATAGAATCTTAATCAAGTTTACTGTATTTTATATACTTAAATTTTAAAATTAATTATTTTGTTATAATATAAAATAATAAAAACAATTTGAAAAACTTTTTATCCGGCCTGACATATACATTGACCCTTCCAGAGCTATATTAGAAAACTCTGAGGACCTATGCTCAGAGACACATGTTTTGTGATATGCCACAATTGAATCACATAGATGCAATCAAAACATGACTCACCGAGAAACATACATTCAATAACCTCCCGAGTAAGATGAAAGAGGTTATTGAGCAAATGTTTCCACTTGTATGTCTCTATGATCAAATCTTAATAAAGTATTTTGTATGTTATGAAGTGGTTCATGCTAAAATTTGGAGTCATAATGACCATTTAGCTTCTTTAATCTATGTAAAGACTGCGATTATGTGAGTCCAATTAAGGACTATAAAAAATTTAGTACTTATCAAACATGTCATGAATGTTTAAAAGGAATATAATGACATTAAAAATGAATAATACATCCATATCTTATATCTTGTTGTAGACCCAGAAAGAAGGCCTCACAAAATGAGCTAAATCACGATTTCACAGCATGTTATGTTCACCGCTAGCGATGGTGTAAGTACACTTATGGCATATAAATAGCCTACGGCTAGCAATGGGGTATACCCTAAACTTTGTAATGTGAACATTTGACCTTGTGCATAGTCTGTTACTTTTTGAAATAAACATGATTGGTAGAAAATTACTGAAATACACTTATATTGACCTTGCCATAGTTATATTAGAAAACTCCGAGGACCTATGCCCCGAGACACATGTTTTGTGATATCTACTACCAAACAATCACATGACTCTAACTAGAGCGACGACAACTCCCATATTAAAGACAAGTAGGTTATTAGGAAAAAATTTCCATAGAATCTTAATCTAATTTATTGTATTTTATATTATTAATTTTTAAAATTAATTATTTTGTTATAATATAAAATAATAAAAACAATTTGAAAAACTTTTTATCCGGTCTGACATATACATTGACCCTTCCAGAGCTATATTAGAAAACTCCGAGGACCTATGCTCAGAGACACATGTTTTGTGATATGCCACAATTGAGTCACACAGATGCAGTCAAAACATGACTCACCGAGAAATAGACATTCAATAACCTCCCGAGTAAGATGAAAGAGGTTATTGAGCAAATTTTCCCACTTGTATATCTCTATGATCAAATCTTAGTCAAGTATTTTGTATGTTATGAAGTGGTTCATACTAAAATTTGGAGTCATACTGACCATTTAGCTTCTTTAATCTATGTAAAGACTGCGATTATGTGAGTCCAATTAAGGACTATAAAAAATTTAGTACTCATCAAAAATGTCATGAATGTTTAAAAGGAGTATAATGATATTAAAAATGAATAATACATCCATATCTTATATCTTGTTGTAGACCCAGAAAGAAGGCCTCACCCAATGAGCTAAATCACGAATGCACAACATGTTTTCACCATCGCTAGCAGCGGTGTAATAAACATATGATTTATGAAGATTACTAGGGTTACTTCTTTTCTTGACTCCGATCACATACTTTGAAGCTTTGGAATGATACATCAAAGGCAAGAAAAATAAAGTCGAGCTGAATGAGGGAGACATTAAGGAATAGGTACCTAGTACATGACAATCACATGACTCTAACTAGAGCAACGACAACTCCCATATTAAAGACAAGTAGGTTATTAGGAAAAAAATTTCATAGAATCTTAATCAAGTTTATTGTATTTTATATACTTAATTTTTAAAATTAATTATTTTGTTATAATATAAAATAATAAAAACAATTTGATAAACTTTTTATCCGGTCTGACATATACATTGACCCTTCCAGAGCTATATTAGAAAACTCCGAGGACCTATGCTCAGAGACACATGTTTTGTGATATGCCACAATTGAGTCACACAGATGCAGTCAAAACATGACTCACCGAGAAATAGACATTCAATAACCTCCCGAGTAAGATGAAAGAGGTTATTGAGCAAATTTTTCCACTTGTATGTCTCTATGATCAAATCTTAATCAAGTATTTTGTATGTTATGAAGTGGTTCATGCTAAAATTTGGAGTCATACTGACCATTTAGCTTTTTTAATCTATGTAAAGACTGTGATTATGTGAGTCCAATTAAGGACTATAAAAAATCTAGTACTCATCAAACATGTCATGAATGTTTAAAAGGAGTATAATGACATTAAAAATGAATAATACATCCATATCTTATATCTTGTTGTAGACCCAGAAACAAGGCCTCACCCAATGAGCTAAATCACGAATGCACAACATGTTTTCACCATCGCTAGCAGCGGTGTAATAAACATATGATATATGAAGATTACTAGGGTTACTTCTTTTCCTGACTTCGATCACATACTTTGAAGCTTTGGAATGCTACATCAAAGGCAAGAAAAATAAAGTCGAGTTGAATGAGGGAGACATTAAGGAATAGGTACCTAGTACCAGACAATCACATGACTCTAACTAGAGCGACGACAACTCCCATATTAAAGACAAGTATGTTATTAGGAAAAAAATTTCATAGAATCTTAATCAAGTTTACTGTATTTTATATACTTAAATTTTAAAATTAATTATTTTGTTATAATATAAAATAATAAAAACAATTTGAAAAACTTTTTATCCGGCCTGACATATACATTGACCCTTCCAGAGCTATATTAGAAAACTCCGAGGACCTATGCTCAGAGACACATGTTTTGTGATATGCCACAATTGAGTCACACAGATGCAGTCAAAACATGACTCAATGCGAAATAGGCATTCAATAACCTCCCGAGTAAGATGAAAGAGGTTATTGAGCAAATTTTTCCACTTGTATGTCTCTATGATCAAATCTTAATAAAGTATTTTGTATGTTATGAAGTGGTTCATGCTAAAATTTGGAGTCATAATGACCATTTAGCTTCTTTAATCTATGTAAAGACTGTGATTATGTGAGTCCAATTAAGGACTATAAAAAATTTAGCACTCATCAAACATGTCATGAATGTTTAAAAGGAATATAATGACATTAAAAATGAATAATACATCCATATCTTATATCTTGTTGTAGACCCAGAAAGAAGACCTCACAAAATGAACTAAATCACGATTTCACAGCATGTTATGTCCACCGCTAGCGATGGTGTAAGTACACTTATGGCATATAAATAGCCTACCGCTAGCAATCGGGTATACTCTAAACTTTGTAATGTGAACATTTGACCTTGTGCGTAGTCCGTTACTTTTTTAAATAAACATGATTGGTAGAAAATCACTGAAATACACTTATATTGACCTTGCCATAGTTATATTAGAAAACTCCAAGGACCTATGTCCTGAGACACATGTTTTGTGATATCTACTACCAAACAATCACATGACTCTAACTAGAGCGACGACAACTCCCATATTAAAGACAAGTAGGTTATTAGGAAAAAATTTCCATAGAATCTTAATCTAATTTATTGTATTTTATATATTTAATTTTTAAAATTAATTATTTTGTTATAATATAAAATAATAAAAACAATTTGAAAAACTTTTTATCCGGTCTGACATATACATTGACCCTTCCAGAGCTATATTAGAAAACTCCGAGGACCTATGCTCAGAGACACATGTTTTGTGATATACCACAATTGAGTCACACAGATGCAATCAAAACATGACTCATCGAGAAACAGACATTCAGTAACCTCCCGAGTAAGATGAAAGAGGTTATTGAGCAAATTTTCCCACTTGTATATATCTATGATCAAATCTTTATCAAGTATTTTTTATGTTATGAAGTGGTTCATGCTAAAATTTGGAGTCATAATGACCATTTAGCTTCTTTAATCTATGTAAAGATTGGGATTATGTGAGTCCAATTAAGGACTATAAAAAATTTAGTACTCATCAAACATGTCATGAATGTTTAAAAGGAGTATAATGACATTAAAAATGAATAATACATCCATATCTTATATCTTGTTGTAGACCCAGAAAGAAAGCCTCACCCAATGAGCTAAATCACGAATGCACAACATGTTATCACCATCGCTAGCAGCGGTGTAATAAACATATGATTTATGAAGATTACTAGGGTTACTTCTTTTCCTGACTCCGATCAAATACTTTGAAGCTTTCGAATTCTACATCAAAGGCAAGAAAAATAAAGTCGAGCTGAATGAGAGAGACATTAAGGAATAGGTACCTTGTAGCAGACAATCACATGACTCTAACTAGAGCGACGACAACTCCCATATTAAAGACAAGTAGGTTATTAGGAAAAAAAATTCATAGAATCTTAATCAAGTTTACTGTATTTTATATACTTAATTTTTAAAATTAATTATTTTGTTATAATATAAAATAATAAAAACAATTTGAAAAACTTTTTATCCGGCCTAACATATACATTGACCCTTCTAGAGCTATATTAGAAAACTCCGAGGACCTATGCTCAGAGACACATGTTTTGTGATATGCCACAATTAAGTCACACAGATGCAGTTAAAACATGACTCAATGCGAAATAGGCATTCAATAACCTCCCGAGTAAGATGAAAGAGGTTATTGAGCAAATTTTTCCACTTGTATGTCT
Source organism: Vicia faba (assembly GCA_948472305.1). Taxonomy (NCBI): domain Eukaryota; kingdom Viridiplantae; phylum Streptophyta; class Magnoliopsida; order Fabales; family Fabaceae; genus Vicia; species Vicia faba. The sequence goes on along the minus strand of OX451739.1, from coordinate 1,630,474,587 downwards.
CTATGATCCAATCTTAATCAAGTATTTTGTATGTTATGAAGTGGTTAATGCTAAAATTTGGAGTCATAATGACCATTTAGCTTCTTTAATCTATGTAAAGACTACAATTATGTGAGTTCAATTAAGGACTATAAAAAATTTAGTACTCATCAAACATGTCATGAATGTTTAAAAGGAGTATAATGACATTAAAAATGAATAATACATCCATATCTTATATCTTGTTGTAGACTCAGAAAGAAGGCCTCACCCAATGAGCTAAATCACGAATGCACAACATGTTTTCACCATCGCTAGAAGTGGTGTAATAAACATATGATTTATGAAGATTACTAGGGTTACTTCTTTTCCTGACGCCGATCACATACTTTGAAACTTTGGAATGCTACATCAAAGGCAAGAAAAATAAAGTCGAGTTGAATGAGGGAGACATTAAGGAATAGGTACCTAGTACTAGACAATCACATAACTCTAACTAGAGCGAAGACAACTCCCATATTAAAGACAAGTAGGTTATTAGGAAAAAAATTTCATAGAATCTTAATCAAGTTTACTGTATTTTATATACTTAATTTTTAAAATTAATTATTTTGTTATAATATAAAATAATAAAAACAATTTGAAAAACTTTTTATCCGGCCTGACATATACATTGACCCTTCCAGAGCTATATTAGAAAACTCTGAGGACCTATGCTCAGAGACACATGTTTTGTGATATGCCACAATTGAGTCACACAGATGCAATCAAAACATGACTCACCGAGAAACAGACATTCAATAACCTCCCGAGTAAGATGAAAGAGGTTATTGAGCAAATTTTTCCACTTGTATGTCTCTATAATCAAATCTTAATAAAGTATTTTGTATGTTATGAAGTGGTTCATGCTAAAATTTGGAGTCATAATGACCATTTAACTTCTTTAATCTATGTAAAGACTGCGATTATGTGAGTCCAATTAAGGACTATAAAAAATTTAGTACTCATCAAACATGTCATGACTGTTTAAAAGGAATATAATGACATTAAAAATGAATAATACATCCATATCTTATATCTTGTTGTAGACCCAGAAAGAAGGCCTCACAAAATAAGCTAAATCACGATTTCACAGCATGTTATGTTCACCGCTAGGGATGGTGTAAGTACACTTATGGCATATAAATAGCCTACGGCTAGCGATGGGGTATACCCTAAACTTTGTAATGTGAACATTTGACCTTGTGCGTAGTCTGTTACTTTTTTAAATAAACATGATTGGTAGAAAATCACCGAAATACACTTATATTGACCTTGCCATAGTTATATTAGAAAACTCCGAGGACCTATGCCCCGAGACACATGTTTTGTGATATCTACTACCAAACAATCACATGACTCTAACTAGAGCGACGACAACTCCCATATTAAAGACAAGTAGGTTATTAGGAAAAAATTTCCATAGAATATTAATCTAATTTATTGTATTTTATATATTTAATTTTTAAAATTAATTATTTTGTTATAATATAAAATAATAAAAACAATTTGAAAAAAATTTTATCCGGTCTGACATATACATTGACCCTTCCAGAGCTATTTTTTTCTTGTCATGCAAACCTTAATTACTAATCATGGTATAAAAGCGATAAATTGTGTAATTTAAATATACTAAGGTATTACAAGAATTTTTATGGGAGGGGAGAATACAAGTTTGAATGGGGATTTGTGTAATGAAAATATTTAATTTAAACCTAAAAAATAGGAAAAAAATAATATTTAATTTTGGAAGGGGATTAAACCCTAGTTTTTTTTATTCAAAAGAAAATAATGTTCTATATTATTATTTTGTGTATTTTTTGTATGAAAAAAAATAATAATAATATTATGCCTAAATACTAAAAATTAAATATGTACAAAAAAATAAGTATTTATGAGTATAAAAATGTATAATAAAAATATTAAGTATATTTGATTATTTACAAACTTATTAAGAAAATAAATTATATTCTATCAAAATAAATCAATTTTTTATGTGAGAAAATAATAAAAAAATAAAATAAAAGTTTGAAAATAAATAAATTATATTTTAGGATTTTTTATCATTCAGAAAAAATAAACAAAAGTATTAAATATGAAAATATAAAAAAAAAACAAAAATATACAAAGTTAGCCAGGGGTGCAATAGCAAGTCAGGGGGTGGGTTTAGCAAAAACAAAAAGGCCAATGCAGCAAAAAGCCCATTGACTTCATCTCTGTCCTTCGTCCATCTTCTTCACGCGTTTTCCAGTTCAACCTGTATCTTCTTTATGCTTGCATAAAAATGAAAACTCATAACATGAAAAATGTGGCATTTGAGCTCACGATTCCAACCATATAAATTATGTAACCTAACTATCAAAGATCAAAGAGAATTTTAGAATCCCTAAATCGTGACCTAATTTTTTTAGAGATTTCAAGCTTCAAATTCTCTTAGCACAAGTAATATAAATGCAAAGTAATGGTATGTACATCTTCGTTATGATGAGAACTACATTTTTTTCTTCACAAATCGTGGCTTGAAGTTGCCTGTATAAAGATATAGAGTTTAAGAAAATACCTCCTTCAGCTGGAATCGTGTATGGCAATGTAGGGACTTTAATGGAGACCTGGTGATTGTTTGAGCTTCCTTGAACTTCCCTGAACCTCTTCCAATCTTTATCTTGCTCTGAGGATGGCTGGAACTCCCTGACCAAGTCCAACTGCAAGCTTCCAAATTAAAAATGGCAGATGGTGAAACAGAGGTTACAGAACCAGGGTGATGGCTTGGATTGACTAGGTATCAAGTGTATAAGATGTTTGAATCAGTTAGACACAAAACGCACGACCCAAATGAGGGTTGGATGAGCTTTTGCAGAAACTGTGTGTTTAGGCAAATGTTTAGTGTTTTTCAGTTTGAGAGGGTTCTAGGTTCAAGCCAAGCGTGTAATTCCTTGTACAATGTTTGCATATTAGTATAGAAGTGATCCAAAGTCAGCTTCCTACTAGCTGTGCAAACTTTAGCTCTTTTGCCACTTTTCTTGTACTTGAAGCAAAGTTGACAAGATCAATCTCACATGCTTGTACCAGCTTGCTTTAGGGCTGATATGAGTTTGTACAAATTACTTGAGAGTTGTGTAGTTTGCTTGTATCAAGGGGAAAAGTCCAATGCTCCAAGTTGACAAAGTTGCAAAAGTGCATCTTTATGAAAATGGCAATGAAGCCTTTTTGCCCAAAATGGAATTACAACTTGTGTAAAGTTTCAAAAGCAAGGATAAAGGCTTTGTCAACTGAGTATGCATTTAATTAAGGAGTGTATAGCAAGCTTAGAACCTTTAAAGCAATAAACAATCAGCATAGGTTTGGTTTGCAACTTGATTCTATGTGAAATTGGCTTGACCAAAAAGTGAGAAAATGCCAACTTCCTCTCTTCGATTCTCCCTACTCAAAAATGATCTTGGAGAGTTCTCTAACATTTTGGAAAGCGTGCAATGTTATATATAATCCATCTTTGAAATGCATTTTGAGATACCTCTTGGAACTAGGTGAAAAGTTGCCATGAAGTTGGGTCCAAAACCTGCCTAAATTAGGGCAAAATTTCACTAAGTTATTTAGTTCATGGCCCTATATTCATAAATTCATAACTTGAGATCCAAGAATCTTTAGGGAAAAGTTAGTGAAGCAAAGTTGTAGATTTAATGGAGGACTACAACTTTCATGTTGGGAACTTTTCTTGAATCAAAATGCATCATGGTGAAAAAGTGGTGAAAAGTTGAGAACAAATAAGAAAGAATTTATACTTAGAAAAATTCTAAGTTATGAAAATTTTCAAATTAAAACCCTAATTTTCAAATTTAGTTTTCTTGGTCAACAAGTTTCACATTTTGACATATCTTGATGAATTATGACCCTTGGCACTTGATTTTGACCAAAAAGTCAAAGTTTGACTTTTCAGTGTACAGTTGACTTTTGATCAGTTGACTGCAAATTTCATCTGTCAATCCAATGAACTTGAGATCTTTTGAACCATGTAATTAGGTCAAGATGATTACATTGAATCCTTGAAATCATGCTTGAACTCAATTGGTCATTGGCTAGGTTAAAAATCAAAAATTGCCCTTTCTCAGTCAAAACCCTAATTTTGACCATTTTGCCCTTTTGATGATTTGATCAAATTTCTGGAGGAGTTGTAATCCAAACTTGATCAAATGGCATATATGAGTCTAAAATGTTGATGGGGATAAAAAATTATGAAGTTTGACTGCAAATTGGCCATGGTTGACTTTTTCCCCAATACAGTTGATTTTTAGGTCAATTGTCCAATTGACTGATCGAAAATATGGTAGCAAGGCTTGAAACTTATCATGAGAAATCTTAGGGGTCCAAAATGATATATGAAAGTCAAATGAAGCATTGGTAGTCCAAAAATCCTTATGCAAACTCAAACCCTAATTTTGGGTTATCAGTGCAAGATGAGATGTCTTGAGCTGACCAAACCCTGATCTTGTCTTGAGTCAAAGAAGTCTTGTGAGAAAAGTCTTGATAAATGAGAGGGAAAATTTTAGGGTACAACAGCTTCCCCTGTTCAGTCTTCTTGAACCTGAAGAGTTAGATTGGCGAGTTTTGTCGTTCGTGACTCGAAGGTAAAAGATGATTGGACACTAAAGTGCCCATAAATTTGCACTCGACGAAGTGTAGTTGAGGGAATGGGCTTAAAGATGCCATTTGGATAGGTGATAGAATCTTGTTGGAGATGGGCTTGTAGATGCCATCCAAGAATGTTTGTTGAATTGTAAGTTGTAAGTCAAAAGAATAAGTATCAGAATGGTGTCCGTATCTGGAATGTATCTGAGCTCTATCTGCAGACAGAATCTGTATGAGCGACAGAATAGCATTCGTGTCTAGAGCATATCTGAGTTGTATCTAAACTTTAATCTGAATAAGTGTCAGAATGGCATCCGTGTCTGGATAGTATCCGAATTGTATCTGAAAGGTGAATTTGAGTGAGCGTCAGAATGGCATCCGTGTCTGGAGCGTATCCGAATTGTATCTGAAAGGTGAATCTGAGTGAGCGACAAAATGGCTTATGTGTCTGGAGCGTATTTGGACTGCATCATGAACCTGAATCTGAATAAGTGTCAGAATGGCATCTGTGTCTGGAGCATATCTGGATTGTATCTGAATGCTGAAGTCTGAATAAGTGTCAGAATGACACCCGTGTCTGGAGCGTATCTGAACTGTATCTGAAATCTGAATCTGAATGAGTAACAGAATGGCTTCCGTGTCTGGAGCGTATCTGAACTGTATCTGAAAGCTGAATCTAAATGAGTAACAGAATAGCATATGTGTCTGGAGCGTATCCGAACTGTATCTTGATAGTTGAAATCTGAATAAGTATCAGAATGGCATCCTTGTCTGGAGCGTATCTGAACTGTATCTGAAAGGTGAGTCTGAATAAGTAACAGAATGGCGTCCATGTCTGGCGCGTATATGTACTGTATCTGAAAGCTGAATCTGAATGAGTAACAGAATGACTTCTGCGTCTGGAGTGTATCTGAACTGTATCATGATTGTATATTATTAATGGTAGCTCGTTAATCTTATCCTGAAAAGGGTAAAATGTTAGCTGAAACACAAAGTTATGTTGCATGAAATATGTGATGCAATATATGTGTTTTATCAATGTTTATGATATGTAGATGTAATGTATCCGCATGTAAGCTGATTCGCTGTATTGTGGAGGAAAATAAATCCTTGACTGCTGTTGAGAATATGTGGATTCTTCATGTCTTGAAGTTGGAATAATTGACAAAAATTCTATTGTGAGCAATGCCATATACTGCTTGAGTAATCTGCTTGGGGAATCCAGAGAATTTTGATGACTTCTACTAGGGATCTAACAATGGGAATCCTCGTTCTGTTGGGGAACAATGATAACTCTGTGGGAAAAAGCTTATTCCTGTTTGGAAAAAGTTCAGGAGTTTCGATCGTCTGCCACTCTACTGGGGAATTATCCTAGGTTAGGGAGAAACAGAAGTTAGTCGTTATCCGGTTGATTTTCAGGCTTCAAGACAACTTGTTGGGGGATCTGGAGAAACTGGATGGTTTCCACCGGGGATTAATAGTTTTAAGTTTCAGCCCTGTTGGGGATCTTAATGACATACTGTAGGGATTGCTCATGGAATAGCCTAAAGACGTTTTCCTATTCTTTCAACCTGTCAGTAATTGTTCTTTTTCATTTTGTTTATTTGCAAACAGTAATTATGTTCAAATGCATATGTTCATTAATGAATCATTGAACGTTTTTGCAAATAAAAAACACAAGTGTAAAGAAAAAGGCAAATAGTTTTCTGTACTTTGAAAGAGATATCTTTGTATTTACTTTGAATAATAATTTTGTACAAAGGGGACAAACATCCTAGTAAAAGGATGGTGTCATAAAAATAACAAAAAAATTATACAAAGAAAGATAGCTATATGTGATAATCCCATGGGGTTCCCATTCTGCTATAGCCTCCGTATCTTTGAATATCTTGTCCATTTGTTGCTTCGTCCGAAGATGATTGAATTGATCAGAAGCTCCGAGTTTGTCAGTGAAGAGATTGAATTTGTCCTCAAAGTGATCCGACGAGACATAGTCATACGCTTTAATTCCCTAACTTTTGCCTGGACCGCCCTTTTGGGTTTTCAGTCCTTTGGGAAACCCTTTTTTGCCCAAGTCGCCCTTTTGGGTTTTCAACTTGCCGGGTGTACAGATTTTTTATTTTATCCCTAATTTTTACCCGAACCTTTTGGTTCGCCGGGATGCCCTTGTTTTGCCTAGGTGTGTCAACCTAGCGGGTCTCTTATGCGTAGTATCTTTTGACTATGTCTGCGTTCGCAGGGTGTGGCAGATCGTCGCCGTCCATGGTGGTTAAGATCATTGCCCCACCGGAAAAGATGTTCTTGATTACAAATGGTCCTTCATAAGTAGGAGTCCATTTTCCCCTGGGATCACTTTGTGGCAAAATGATGCGCTTGATCACCAGATCTCCAACTTGATATTCTTGGCGTCTGACTTTCTTGTTGAAAGCCTTGTTCATCCGTTTTTGATACATCTGACCATGGCAAACAGCAATAAGTCTCTTTTCATCAATTAAGATTATTTGATCAAGTCGGGTATGGATCCAATCGTCTTCACCCAACCCTGCATCTTTCATGATTCTCAAAGAGGGGATCTGATCCTCAATAGGTAAAACAACCTCCATGCTATAAACCAAAGAATAGGGTGTTTCCCCAGTTGATGTGCGAGTCGTGGTATGGTACCCGTGGAGAGCAAACGGTAGCATTTCATGCCAGTCCTTGTAGGTGATTGTCATTTTTTGTATGATCTTCTTAATGTTTTTATTAGCAGCTTCGATGACACCATTCATCTTTGGCCGATAGGGGGATGAATTGTGATGTTGAATCTTGAACTGCTCGCACAAGGCGGCGATCATAGTATTGTTAAGGTTCGTACCGTTATCAGTGATGATCCTTTCTGGGATGTCGTAGCGGCAAATAAGATTCTACTTGATGAAGCGGCCAACAATATTCTTAGTAACAGATGCGAAGGAAGCTGCTTCGACCCACTTGGTGAAATAATTAATGGCCACTAGAATGAAACAGTGTCCATTGGAAGTTGTAGGCTTGATCTCCCCAATCATATCGATTCCCCACATAGAGAAGGGCCAAGTAGATGTTAAGACATTTAGAGGAACTGGAGGCACGTGCACCTTGTCTGCATAGATTTGACACTTATGACAGGTCCGGGAGTGTTGATAGCAGCCTGCTTCCATGGTAGACCAATAATAGCCTGCCCGTAGAATTTTCTTTGCCATCGTATGCCCACTGGAGTGGGTGCCAAAGGTACCCTCATGTAGCTCATCCATGATCTTTTCAGCCTCAATCTTATCCATACAACGGAGCAGAATAGAGTCATGATTGCGCTTGTACAGGATGCCATTACTCAGGAAGAACTTAGCAGAGAATCTCCTTAAGAACTTTTTATCATTGATCGAAGCTCCTTCTGGATATTCTTGAGCCTCGAGATACCTTTTGACTTCATGAAACCAAGGCTGGTCCACTACTTCTTCAGTATTAGTCTCGTGATAGTGTGCTGGTTCATCCATTCGTTCAATGGTGATATGGGGAGCCTCCTTATACCTATTAAGTTTAAACATATATGACATTGTGGCTAGAGCATCTGCTAGCTGATTTTCTTCTCGCGGGAAATGCTCGAAGGTAATCTGCTCGAAATGTGGAAGCAATGTCAAAACATGTTCTTTGTAAGGGATAAGGTTTGGATGCTTAGTGTCTCACTCTCCTTTGATCTGACTGATGACCAAAGTTGAATCTCCAAACACATCTAAAGAATTGATTCCCAAGTCTATGGAAGCCTTGAGACCAAATATGCATGCTTCATATTCTGCCATGTTGTTCGTACAGTTGAAGCAAAGTCTGGAAGTAAAATGAGTATGGCATCCTTTTGGAGATATGAGTACAGCGCCGATACCATTACCAAGTGCATTGGATGCCCCATCAAAGAACAGGGTCCATCGGGATCCTTGTCTAGGTCTGTCATATGGTCTGATTTCTTAACAGTTGTCTAATTTCATGATGTCTTCATCCGAGAATTCAAACTTCATGGACTGATAATCCTCTACAGCTTGATGAGCAAGATGATCAGCTAGCACACTGCCCTTTATAGCTTTTTGGGTAGTGTATTGTATGTCATATTCTGTTAGGATCATCTGCCATCTAGCTATCCTCCCAGACAGAGCAGGCTTCTCAAAGATATACTTTATCGGATCCATCTTAGATATCAGCAAAGTGGTATGAGTCAACATATACTGTCTCAGCCGGCGAGCAGCCCATACCAGAGTGCAGCAAGTTTTCTCGAGCAGTGAATATCTGGTTTCACAGTCGGTAAACTTTTTTCTCAGGTAGTAAATAGCGTGCTCTTTTCGGCCAGACTCGTCATGCTGCCCCAATACACACCCCATTGAGTTCTCTAAAACGGTCAGATACATGATTAGTGGTCTTCCCTCGACTGGTGGCATCAAGACAGGAGGCTCTTGTAAATACTCTTTAATTTTGTCAAAAGCAATCTGACACTCAGCATTCCATCTAACTACTTGATCTTTCTTCAACAGTTTGAAGATTGGTTCACAAGTATATGTTAGGTGAGAAATGAATCTGGTAATATAGTTCAGGCGTCCCAAGAATCCTCTGACTTCCTTCTCAGTGCGAGGAGCAGGCATTTTTTGTATTGCTTTAACCTTGACAGGATCAACCTCGATGCCTTTGTTGCTGACAATGAAACCTAAGAGTTTACCGGACCGGACTCCGAATGTTCACTTGTTCGGGTTTAACCTTAGTTTGTACTCCTTCAATCTCACAAACAGCTTTTGCAAGTGATCAAGGTGTTCTTCTTCAGTTTTTGATCGGGCTATCATGTCATTTACGTAGACCTCTATCTCATGATGTATCATATCATGAAACAAAGCTACCATGGCGCGTTGATAGGTTGCCTCGACATTCTTCAGTCCGAATGGCATCACTTTGTAGCAGAACGTACCCCACTGTGTGACAAATTTAGTTTTCTCCATGTCCTCAGGTGCCATTTTGATCTGGTTATAGCCTGAGAATCCGTCCATGAAAGAAAATACTTTGTGTTGGGCTGTATTGTCAACCAGGATGTCAATGTGTGGAAGTGGAAAATAATCTTTAGGGTTGGCCCTGTTTAAATCTCTATAATCCATGCACATTCTTATTGTGTCGTCCTTTTTAGGCATGGGAACAATGTTTGCCACCCATTGAGGATAAGAAGTAATAGCCAGAAATCCAGCATTGAACTGTTTCATAACTTCTGCTTTGATCTTCTCTGACATGTCAGGTCTCATGCGGCGGAATTTTTGTTTCACTGGTGGACAGTCTTCTCTTGTGGGTAGACAATGTACCACGATGTCTGTATCGAGTCCCGACATGTCTTCGTATGACCAGGCAAAGATCTCAACATAATCATGCAACAGCTGAATTAGGCGTTCCTTGACACTCGGCTCTAGATTGACACCCACTTTGATTTCCTTTTTATCTTCCTCGGTACCCAAATTGATTGTATCCAACAGCTCCTCATGAGGCTGGATAGCTCTTTCCTCTTGTTGTAGTAGTATGGCCAATTCCCCTGGCACCTCACAATCTTCCTCACCTTCGTATTTGGCTTGGTAGATCAGATCTTCAGAGTCACTGAAGGCTATAGCAGTATTATTACCCATGGGATCTGGAATGGAAGGGTACCTGCATTTGTGAGTGTGGGTGTGTGTAAGAGTATAGCCATCTTAAAACAATAAAATATAAAAGAAATACAATGAGCACAAAAGGTTTATATGTGAAAAAGCATCCATGATTCATTGAATGTCATATGAAGATGAAATAAAAACCCTTACAAATGGACCATTGTGCCTCGGGTAAGACACAAGGTTTTTAAAGTGCAAATTGTTCGTGAATATTACAAGTCCAACAGAAATGTAAAAGATAAATTACTGAGAGATGAAAGTTATTTGGATGAAGTCTCTGGCTTCCCAGTTGTGATGTCCTCCGTTGACAGTAGGAAATATCCAATCTTCTAGGCTTCCATCCTCTTCATTGTCTTCTACTGCATTGACCCCTTGGTTGCTAATCTTCATAGGTGGCCCCCCAGCACGGGCACGGCGCACAGCCTTCTGAGTAGTTGAAGTAAACCCCAAGCCAAACTTGTCTGATTTGTACGGAATGTCTGGAAGCTGCCCCCAGATGGTGCATCCACCCTCTTCCACTACTGCCTTTGCATCCTTTAGAGATGACATCCAAAGCGGAGGTCTTGTGATCTTAGGAATCGAGGATACCGCCTTGGTCGCCACTACTTCTTGAGAGACCTCCTCGAAATGTTGGAAAGGGGTTTCAATGAACTCACCATCCAACTCTACATATCGGAAAGAATTCAGATGACTAATCATGTATTCCTCCTCCCCGTGGATAGTTATGATCTTTCCTTGGACCGGATACTTCAGCATCTGATGCAATGTGGAGGTGACAGCACCGACATTGAGGATCCAGGGGCGTCCTAACAGACAGGAATAAGAAGGAAGGATGTCCATCACATAGAAGGTTGAGTTGAAAATCTGAGTTCCCACCTTTATTGGGATGTCCACCTCCCCATGGACCATCCTCTTCGAACCATCAAATGCTCTCACCACTATGTTACTGGGTTTTAAAGTCATCCCTTTGCAATCCAATCTGTCAAGGGCTTTTTTCAGTAAGACGTTCAAGGATGATCATGTGTCCACCAAGACATGGGCTATGGTTGTTCCTCTACACTCCACTGAGACATGTAATGCCTCGTTGTGTTTTCTCCCTTTGGGTGTCAAATCAGCATCGGAGAAACCCAAGCCATTATCAGTTGTCAAACTGGCCACACAATCCTAGAATTGGTCAGCAAACGTCTCTTGTGGCACATGAGCTGTCTTCAGAAATTTTACCAGAGCTTTTGCATGTGCTTCAGAGCACAGCAGCAGAGCTAGCATATAGATCTTGCAAGGGGTTTGCCCCAACTGTTCAACCACATCATAATCACTCTTTTTTATTATCCTCAGGATTTCTTCCATTTCCTTCTTGGATGTTTCGGGGATAGCTAGTGATTGAGCCTTCGTCTGGACAGGCTCCTCTTGAACGTTTTTTCCTTTATTCTCAGCAGTGGAAGTAGGGATAGGGATTGTGTTGTCTTTGTCGGTAGGTACGCTTGCAGGTATAATCACTGGTGCAGAGGTAATCTTCGGAACAGCCACGAGTCCAAAGACTGCCTTTGGAGGGGAAATCTCTGGAGAGAAGATTCTACCACTACGGGTAATCTTGCTAGTTATGGAAATATTGCTAATGTCGGAATTGTCCTCTTCAGAGCTCTCTTCTTCGGCAGTCAGTTCATCCTGTTTAATACCATGGTAGTAGATTTCTCCACCATAATTCCATGGTACTGTTTTATCTGATTTGTACGGGACTGGCCCGGGCATTGTAATCTTAAGTGGAGTAGTCTTTGGAGCAGGTGTAATCCTAACGGGTCTTTTAGGGGACCTGGAAGGATTGGCGTAGATGGTTATAATTGAAATGTCTTTAACTGGAACGGGTGAAACAAGAGCATTCTCAAACAGAATTTCTTGGTTATCCATCAGTCGTTGGATACCTTTTTTCAACAGAGGGCAGTCAAATGATGAGGATAGGAAAACATTGCAGTCTTTGTCACAACCTGGGAATATACCAGCTTTCAACAAATTCAACTTAATAATCAGGAGCGGAGTCAACAGTTCATCCATGGTGGCAACAAACAAATCTTCTTCAATAGCGTTGGCATTGCGACCATGCCTAGGCATCAGAGCGGAAATAACATTTGGTTTCTCAGGCGCATCAAACTCAACTTCCTTCGCATCTATTAGGTCTTGAATTTTGTTCTTCAGAGCCCAAAAGTTGTTAGTGTCGTGCCCTAGAATTTCAGAATGGTATGCGCACATGGCATTCAGATGGTAGTGAGGAGATGCAGTATTGGGATTCTTTGGGGCCTCTTTTAAAGTCGCCAGATTCAATTTCAGAAGATGTGGTAGAACCTGGGCTGGAGTCATGTTAATCCTGGTGAATTGCCGAACTGGTCGTTCCATCCTTTGCTGATATTTCTTGGCTGGTCTGATGCAGGATTTTGAATCAAAACGGCCCCCACTGTTGGTCGGCGTTCAGTTCTTCCTTGATTCCTGTATGAATAAACAGCAGATACTTCCTTCCTTCCAGTGAAGGGTTTTTTCACAGCTGTAGAGGCCGACGCATCCTTTTGAATCTTCCCACTTCTTATACTTGCTTCTACCCTCTCGCCGGTTAAAATCAATTCGGTAAACCCTGCAGAGGAGCTCCCAATCAGATGATTGAAGAAAGGGCCCGATAGAGTTCCCAAGAACATGTCCACCAACTCCCTTTCAGACAGAGGGGGTTTCACTCTTACGGCTAGATCTCTCAACTTATGAGCATAATCTTTGAAGCCCTCATTGGAAACCATAGCCATACTCTGAAGCTGAGTACGGGTAGGCGCCAAATCGGTGTTGTACTGGTATTGTTTATAGAAAGCTGCAGTCAGGTCTTCCCAATTATGGACGTCGGCCCTTTCCAACTGGTAGAACCAATCAAGTTGCATTCCTAATAAACTGTCTTGGAAAAAGTGCACCCACAAGTCTTTGTCAGCAGAGTGCGGCTGAATCTTCCTGACATACGATCGGAGGTGCATTTTAGGACAAGACACCCCATCATACATGGAAAATAGTGGCACTTTAAACTTTGGCGGGATCACAATTCCTGACACCAGCCCCAACTCTTCAAAATCTAGCCCCGGTACTCTTTGGATTTCCATAGCGCTTAAACGCTCTTCAAGGTGTTTGTACTTGTCATCAGCTGGAGGGTATTGTTGTTCAGAGTATTCCTCCTCTTCCTCTTCTTCTTCAGAATCTGATGGTACTTCCGTTTCTTTTCCTTTTCTTTCCCTTTCATCAGATGTTGTTGGAAAATCTAAGGTCCTTCTAGCTTGTCCCTGAAACCTTATGCCCATGATTACCACACCAGTTGGCTTCTTCTTCTTTTTCTATTTTTCTAGCAGAGTCTTCAGCTCCTCTTGCCCCTTGGCTAAGGTCATGAGCAACTGTTGAAATTGTGTATTTTGAGCTTGTAGGTCTTTGACCGTTTGTTCGAGATCCAACTTACTGAAATAAACAGTTAAAAGATGAGGAAACTTGTTGCAAAGACCTGTTTATGTTTATGATGAATGATATGTATTCATGCAATGCTTCCAAGAATTTAGAAATTCAAATTTGTTTCAAACAAAAAGAAACACACGTCATATTAATAAGATTGAATTTGAGTACATCAATGCCCCTTAGGCAAAATAATACAAAATTCTAAGGTAAAAAGACATTGTGCATCCTCTTTGGTACAATGTAGGTATTGAGAGTCTGCTCTTCATGAAGTAGTTGAGTGAGTTCTAAAACCTTCTTCTCGCTTGCGTAGAATTGGGCTTCAAAAGTATCGCGCTCTCCTTTGGGATGTATCCAATCCCTTTGTAGGTCTTCGAGTGATGTAGGCATGTAGGGATGTAGGATAGTGTATGGAACTTCTCCTTCCTTAACAGGCTCAATAATCACTGGGAGAATGGAGGGATAAGGCATCATAAGACTTTGAGCGCGGGTTCATACCCACTTGAGGTAAGGCTCAAGAGGGATGGAATTCTTGTGTCCCAAAGTCTTGCTATCCACCTTGTTTAGCATCCTCCAAGCTCGGATGAATCTCTGGCAAAGTCCTTGATCGTTGTTGTCGTAGTCGAATACCAGGCCTTGAATCAGCATATCATGTGGGCCATCCCTTCGGGCATAACCAAACTATCTTAGAGCTAAGCATGGGCTGTAGGTGATGCCTCTCTTAATGCCAAGTAGAGGGACATTAGGGAATTTCCCACAACGGTCAACAATGATAACATTCTCTTTGGATCGAGAGCACCAATGAATATCTGAATGTTTAAGCGTCATTAACCTTTGTGACCACCTCAAACCTTGCTCATTCTTTAAGACTGATTGGGGTAGATGAGAAATAAACCATCTTGCCAAGAGAGGAGTACAACACATAAGAACACCTCTTTTCCTTATTGTACGAGTGTGAAAAGAGTGTAGGATATCCCCAAGCAATGTAGGCACTGGGTTGCGAGACATGAAGATTTTGACAGCGCTCACATCTATAAGTTGGTCAGGATTAGGGAACAAGACCATCCCATAGATGAGAAGAGCTACAATCTCCTCAAAAGCTTGCAATTCTAGGGAATTCCAACAGCCTTGGGCTTTCTCAAACAGAAATTTTGCCAAGAAGCCTTTGACACCACTTCTAGTTTCCCAATGTGTTATGACATCAGATGAGTGCAAGTGCAAGGCTTGAGCAATCTCTTCTGGCTTTGGATCTCTTTCCGTACCGTTTAAGGGTAGTTTATTGAGACTAGGAATCCTCAAGAGTTGAGAGAATTCTTCCAAAGTGGGCACAAGTTTATAGTCAGGAAATGTGAAGCAATGGTGCAAAGGGTCAAAGAACTGGAAGAGAACCTTCATCATATCCTCCTCTGTGTTGGAAGTGACCAAGTTGAGTAGACGACCATGTCTCTCGGTGAATGGAGAGTTCTCAGGGATCCTTGAAGCTAGCTCCTTGAGTTGTGGAGGAATTCTTACAAGGTTGATTTGGATAGTTTTCCTGCAAAGTGAATCCATATCCTACAAAACAAGAACAAAGATGAATCTCCAAAATCCTTGAAATGGTTAGTGAATTCATATGATGTTCATGATGTCCATGATGTTATGCACAAGTATATATGTACAAGCAAATCAAGGAAGTTATTAGTTTAGGTTTGCATGGGGTTTCATAGGTAAGTACCCTCTTGAAGTTTAGTTGGCTCAACCTATCCTAACAATAGTAACCGGGTTCTAAGGAGCTCAATATCACTGGATTATTTTCTTGGTCATTGTTTCAGCTCAAGCCTCTTTAATGGCGACTAAAATATCTCAAGAAACCAACCCTCAATGAGTGCAGTATCGAGTATCTACCAACTTCGGACTGCACCAAAGCTGGTCATCTCACTACATCCTATAAGGCCAAGTTGGTCAAGTAAAGGTTCTAGAAGTTCATTAGTGCTTTATGACATCACTCAGCGGCCCCGTATTCTCTTTGATTAACTTAAAGGCTACCGGTACCCACAAATATGTCACACTAACATAGCTATTGCTTAGACCATGTCGCTATACCCTGCACAGTTTCCACAACATATTGCTATTTACCTATAATGTTTCCTAAATCCGGGTGGAGGATTCAAACCCAAACAAAGAACCATAAATGTAAAGAAAACAAGTCAAACAATTGCAAGCAAATAAATGTGATCTAAACCCTAAGGTAACCCCACTTTTAAAAATCATCCCCAGCAGAGTCGCCAGTTCTGTGATGCGGTGGGAAAATTGACTTGAGGTTTTGCATTTTTTCGCAAATGTCACGGTTAGCAAGAGTCTCCACCGACTTTTCTTTTATCCAAAAGGAAAGGTAAAAAAAGCACAGGAAAGACCTTTGAGGTGTTTTCTTTAGTTCAGTGGGTAGATTATGAAAAAGGAAGGTGCTAGCACCCTTTTCATCCATGGTTTTCCATGGGCTCTTAGTTACTTGCTTCGATCACTTGCTTTGTTTTGTTTGAAAGGGTGTTTGGTGTGGTTTTGAAAGTATTTTGTAAAAGAGGCCATTGTTTAGGCAATCTTTGTAATGATTCTCGTTCGTAAGAATGTATACAAAGAGGTTTGTCTTTTGAAAATGTTTTCAAGGTTTTGTAGGATGTTTTGAAATGTGTGTGTGTTTGTTTTTGAAAATAGCAAGGATTGTTTGAAATTGAGCAAGTAACTTAGAAGCTATATACCTACTCAAATGTCTTTCTAGTGCATTTTTTATTCCTTTGACATTGTTGACTTACCATTGATTTGGTAAGCAACCCTATCTTTGGATGTTAACGGGACGGACGTGGGTCATCGTATAACCATGATAGCAATGTCGTCAAGTATCTTAGCATTTTTGAGGGACCAAGATCATTTTATTTAGGCAACTTTTAAATAGTGTCATCGAGGGGCTATGATCTTATACTTGTTTTGCTTTGCCAAGATACTTCGCATGCGTAACATGGCCATTTTATTTTAGGCAGTCAAGTGGGAGAAACCCTAAGGGTGCTTGTGTGCAAAGTGTATCATTTTCATGCTTTTGTCTTGCATTTAGGATTTTCTATTTTGCTTTGTTTTTGTTCTTGTCATGCAAACCCTAATTACTAATCATGGTATAAAAGCGATAAATTGCGTAATGTAAATATACTAAGTTATTACAACAATTTTTATGGGAGGGGGAAATACAAGTTTGAATGGGGATTTGCACAAATATAAAGCTAAATATAGTATTACAACTAAATCGGATATGCGCGAATTAAATAAATATAATACAAATATTTAAAATGCAATGTAATATTCATGTTAGAAAAATGTTTTATGTCTTGTTTTTGTGTAATGAATATATTTAATTTAAACCTAAAAAAAAGGAAAAAAATAATATTTAATTTTGGAAGGGGATTAAACCATAGTTTTTTTTATTCAAAAGAAAATAATGTTCTATATTATTATTTTGTGTATTTTTTGTATGAAAAAAAAATAATAAATAATATTATGCCTAAATACTAAAAATTAAATATGTACAAAAAAATAAGTATTTATGAGTATAAAAATGTATAATAAAAATATTAAGTATATTTGATTATTTACAAACTTATTAAGAAAATAAATTCTATTCTATCAAAATAAATCAATTTTTTATGTGAGAAAATAATAAAAAAATAAAATAAAAGTGTGAAAATAAATAAGTCATTTTTTAGGATTTTTTATCATTCAGAAAAAATAAACAAAAGTATTAAATATGAAAATATGAAAAAATAAATACAAAAATATAAAAAGTTAGCCAGGGGGTGCAATAGCAAGTCAGGGGGTGGGTTTAGCAAAAATAAAAAGGCCAACGCAGCAAAAAGCCCACTGACTTCATCCATGTCCTTCGTCCATCTTCTTCGCGCGTTTTCCAGTTCAACTTGTATCTTCCTTATGCTTGCATAAAAATGAAAACTCATAACATGAAAAATGTGGCATTTGAGCTCACGATTCCAACCATATAAATTATGTAACCTAACTATCAAAGATCAAAGAGAATTCTGGAATCCCTAAATCGTGACCTAATTTTTTCAGAGATTTCAAGCTTCAAATTCTCTTAGCACAAGTAATATAATTGCAAAGAAATGGTACGTACAACTTCGTTATAATGAGAACTACATTTTTTCTTCACAAATCGTGGCTTGAAGTTGCCTGTATAAAGAGATAGAGTTTAAGAAAATACCTCCTTCATCTGGAATCGTGTATGGAAATGTAGGGACTTTAATGGAGGCCTGATGATTGTTTGAGCTTTCTTGAACTTCCTTGAACCTCTTCCAATCTTTATCTTGCTCTGAGGATGGCTGGAACTCCCTGACTAAGTCAAACTGCAAGCTTCCAAATTGAAAATGGCAGATGGTGAAACAGAGGTTACAGAACTAGGGTGATGGCTTGGATTGACTAGGTATCAAGTGTATAAGATGTTTGAATCAGTTAGACACAAAACGCACGAGCCAAATGAGGGTTGACTGAGCTTTTGCAGAAACTGTGTGCTTAGGCAGATTTTTAGTGTTTTTCAGTTTGAGAGAGTTCTAGGTTCAAGCCATGCGTGTAATTCCTTGTACAATGTTTTCATATTAGTATAGAAGTGATCCAAAGTCAGCTTCCTACTAGTTGTGCAAGCTTTAGCCCTTTTGCCACTTTTCTTGTACTTGAAGTAAAGTTGACAAGACCAATCTCACATGCTTGTACCAGCTTGCTTTAGGGCTGATATGAGTTTGTACAAATTTCTTGATAGCTGTGTAGTTTGCTTGTATCAAGGGGAAAAGTCCAATGCTCCAAGTTGACAAAGTTGCAAAAGTGCATCTTTATGAAAATGGCAATGAAGCCTTTTTGCCCAAAATGGAATTACAACTTGTGTAAAGTTTCAAAAGCAAGGATAAAGGCTTTGTCAACTGAGTATGCATTTAATTAAGGAGTGTATAGCAAGCTTAGGACCTGTAAAGCAATAAACAATCAGCATAGGTTTGGTTTGCAACTTAATTCTATGTGAAAATGGCTTGAACAAAAAGTGAGAAAATGCCAACTTCCTCTCTTCGATTCTCCCTACTCAAAAATGATTTTGGAGAGTTCGCTGACCTTTTGGAAAGCGTGAAATGTTCTCTGTAATGCATCTTTCAAATTCATTTTGAGATACCTCTTGGAACTAGGTGAAAAGTTGCCATGAAGTTGGGTCAAAAACCTGCCTAAATCAGGGCAAAATTTCACTAAGTTATTTAGTTCATGGCCCTATATTCATAAATTCATAACTTGAGATCCAAGCATATTTAGGGAAAATTTGGTGAAGCAGAGTTGTAGATTTCATGGAGGACTACAACTTTCATGTTGGGAACTTTTCTTGAATCAAAATGCATCATGGTGAAAAAGTGGTGAAAAGTTGAGAAAAAATAAGAAAAATTTTATACTTAGAAAAATTCTAAGTTGTGAAAATTTTCAAATTAAAACCCTAATTTTCAAATTTAGTTTTCTTGGTCAGCAAGTTTCACATTTTGACATATCTTGATGAATTATGACCCTTGGCACTTGATTTTGACCAAAAAGTCAAAGTTTGACTTTTCAGTGTACAGTTGACTTTTGATCAGTTGACTGCAAATTTCATTTGTCAATCCAATGAACTTGAGATCTTTTGAACCATGTAATTAGGTCAATATTATTCCATTGAATCCTTGAAATCATGCTTGAACTCAATTGGTCATTGGATAGGTTAAAAATCCTAAATTGCCCTTTCTCAGTCAAAACCCTAATTTTGACCATTTTGCCCTTTTGATGATTTGATCAAATTTTTGGAGGAGTTGTAATACAAACTTGATCAAATGGCATATATGAGTCTAAAATATTTATGGGGATAAAAAATTATGAAGTTTGACTGCAAATTGGCCATGGTTGACTTTTTCCCCAATACAACTGATTTTTAGGTCAACTGTCCAATTGACTGATCCAAAATGTGGTAGCAAGGCTTGAAACTTATCATGAGCAATCTTAGGGGTCCAAAATGATATATGAAAGTCAAATGAAGCATTGGTAGTCCAAAAATCCTTGTGCAAACTCAAACCCTAATTTTGGGTTATCAGTGCAATATGAGATGTCTTGAGCTGACCAAACCCTGATCTTGTCTTGAGTCAAAGAAGTCTTGTGAGAAAAGTCTTGATAAATGAGAGGTAACATTTTGGGGTACAACACCTGTTCCTCATACTATGAAGGAAGTCAGAGGGTTCTTGGTACGTTTGAACTACATTGCCAGATTCATCTCTCACCTGACAACTACTTGTGAACCAATCTTCAAATTGTTGAAGAAAGATCAAGTAGTCAAATGGAATGACGAGTGCCAAGTTGCTTTTGACAAAATCAAATAATACTTACAAGAGCCTCCTGTGTTGATGCCACCAGTCTAGGAAAGACCATTGATCATGTATCTGACCATTTTAGAAATTCAATGGAGTGTGTATTGGGGCAGCATGACGAGTCTGGCCGAAAAGAGCACGCTATTTATTACCTAAGCAAAAAGTTTATCGACTATGAAACAAGATATTCATTGCTCGAGAAACCTTGCTGCACTCTGGCATGGGCTGCTCGCCGGCTAAGACAGTATATGTTGACCCATACTACCTTGTTGATATCTAAAATGGATCCGATAAAATACATCTTCGAGAAGCCTGCTCTCTCTAGGAGAATAGAAAGATAGAAGATGATCCTGACGGAATATGACATACAGTATACTACCCAGAAAGCAATAAAGGGCAGTGTATTAGCTGATCACCTTGCTCACCAAGCTGTGGAAGACTATAAGCCCATGAAGTTTGAATTCCCAGACGAAGACATCATGACGGTAAATAACTGTGAAGAATTCAGGCCATATGACGGACCTGAACAAGGATCCCGATGGACCCTGTTCTTTGATGGGGAATCTAATGCACTTGGCAATGGTATCGGTGTTGTACTCGTATCTCCGGAAGGGTGTCATACTCCCTTTACCGCAAGACTCTGCTTCAATTATACAAACAACATGGAAGAATACGAAGCATGCATCTTTGGTCTCAGAGCTGCCATATACTTGGGGATCAAATCTTTGAATGTATTTGGAGACTCAGCTTTGGTTATCATCCAGATCAAAGGGGAATGAGACATTAAACACCATAACCTTATCCCTTATAAATAACATGTTTTGACATTGCTACCACATTTTGAGAAGATTACCTTCGAGCATTTCCCGCGAGAAGAAAATCAGCTAGCAGACGCTCTAGCCACAATGTCATCTATGTTTAAACTTAATTGGGATAACGAGGCTCCCCAGATCACCATTGTAAAAATGGATGAACTAGCACACTGTCACGAGATTAATACTGAAGAAATAGTGGACCAGCCTTGGTTCCTTGAAGTCAAGAGGTATCTCGAGGCGCAAGAATATCCAAAATGAGCTTCATTCAATGATAAGAAGTTTTTAAGAAGATTCTCTGCTAAGTTCTTCCTTAGTAATGGCATTCTTTACAAATGCAACCATGACTCTATGTTACTTCAGTGTGTAGACAAGGTTGAAGCCGAAAGGATCATGGCCGAGTTACATGAAGGCAATTTTGGCACCTATTCCAGTGGGCATACGATGGCAAAGAAAATCCTACAGGAAAGCTATTACTGGTTTACCGTGGAAGCAGACTGCTATCAACATTCTCAAACCTACCATAAGTGTCAGATCTATGCTGATAAAGTGCACGTACCTTCGGTTCCTCTGAATGTCTTGACGGCTCCTTGGCCCTTTGCTATGTGGGGGATTGATATGATTGGGGAAATCAAGCCAACAACTTCCAATAGACACCACTTCATCCTAGTGGCCATTGACTATTTTATAAAGTGGGTGGAGGCAGCTTCCTTCGCTTCCGTTACCAAGAACGTTTTCGCCCGGTTCATCAAGAAAAATCTCATTTTCCGGTACGGTATCCCGGAGAGGATCATCACTGACAATGGTACAAATCTCAACAACACTATGATCACTGCCTTGTGCAAACAATTCAAGATTCAGCATCACAATTCTTCTCCTTACCGGCCGAAGATGAATGGTGTTGTCGAAGCTGAAAATAAGAACATTAAAAAGATCATATAGAAAATGACAGTCACATACAAAGACTGGCATGAGATGCTACCATTCGCTCTCCACGGGTATCGTACCATAGCTCGCACATCAACCGGGGCAACACCCTATTCTCTGGTTTACGGCATGGAGGTTGTCTTGCCTATCGAGGTCCAGATCTCCTTTCTGAGGATTATGAAGGATGCAGGGCTGAACGAAGACGATTGGATCTAGACTCAACTTGATCAATTGAACTTGATTGATGAGAAAAGACTTACTGCTGTCTGCCATGGTCAAATGTATCAAAAATGGATGATCAAGGCTTTCAACAAAAAGGTCAGACGCCAAGTGTATCAAGTTGGAGATCTGGTAATCAAACGTATCATACTGCCACAAGGTGATCCCAGGGGAAAATGGACTCCTACCTATGAAGGACCATTGGTAATCAAAAAAATTTTCTCTGGTGGGGCAATGATCTTGACCACCATGGATGGCGACGACCTACCGCACCCTGCAAACGCAGACATAGTTAAAAGATACTATGCATAAGAGACCCGCTAGGTTGACACACCTAGGCAAAACAAGGGCATCCCGACGAACCAAAAGGTTCGGGAAAAAATTAGGGATAAAACAAAAAAATATGTACACCCGGCAAGTTGAAAACCCGAAAGGGCGACTTGGGAAAAAAAGGGTTTCCCGGTGGACTGAAAACCCAAAAAAGGCGGTCTAGGAAAAAGTTAGGGAATTAAAGCGTATGACTATATCCCATTAGGTCACTTTGAGGACAACCTTTAGCTTCAACTTGTGAAATCGACATTTCCAACCAATTTAATCATCTTCTGACAAGGCAACAAATAGACAAGATGCTCAGAGATACAAAGGCTATAGCAGAATGGGAACCCCATGGGATTATTACACATAGCTACCTTTTCTTTGTATTAAAATTTTCATTTTTTACGACGTAATTATCTTACTAGAATGTTTGTCTCACTGTACAAAAATGCTTACTCAAAGTCAATACAAAGATATTCCTTTAAAAGTGCAAGACTATCTGTTTTTTCTTTACTCTTGTGTTTTGTTTACAAAAACGTCCAATGATTCATTGTTGAACATATGCATTTGAACATAATTACAGTTTACAAATAAACAAAATAAAAGACAATTACTGATGGCTTTAAGAGATAGGGAAATCTCTCTAAGATATTTTCCAAAAAAATCCCCCGCAGTGTACAGTTTAATCCCCAGCAGAACAAAGCTTCCAATTATCGATCCCCGGTAGAAATCATCCAATTTCTCCAGATTCCCCAAACAGATTTTTCAAGTAGTACATGGAAATTCCCCTACAACAAATTTTATTCCTCTAAACAGAAATTCATCAACACTTCGACTTCAAGACATGAAGACTTACATATCCTCAGCAACATTCAGGGATTTATTTTCCTCAATCCAATAAACAGCGTAATAGAATAGCTCACATACGCATACATTGCATTTGTATATCATAAACATTGATAAAACAAATGCATTATATCATACATTTCATACAACATGACTTTACATTTTAGCTAACATTTTACCCTTTTCAGGATAAAATTAACAACTATCATTAACAATGTTCAGAGTTTTCAGGTACAGTTCAGATACGCTCCAGACACGGACGCCATTCTGATACTCATTCACATTCACCTTTCAGATACGCTCCAGACACGAATGCCATTCTGATACTCATTCAAAACTAGCTTTCAGATACAGTTCAAATACGCTCCAGACACGGACGCCATTCTGATACTCATTCAGATTCACCTTTCAGATACAGTTCAGATACGCTCCAAACACATACGCCATTTTGATACTCATTCTGATTCAACTCTCAGATACAATTCAGATACGCTCCAGACACGGATGCCATTCTGCTTTCAGATACAGTTCGGATACGCTTCAGACACAGATGTCATTATGATAATCATTCAAAATCAGCTCCCAAATACAGTTCAGATACGCTCCAGACACATACGCCATTCTGATACTCATTCTTTCAGCTTACAAATTACAACACAAACAATCACTCTTGGATGGCATCTACAAGCCCATCTCCAAAAAACTATCTATCACATCTCCAAATGGCATCTTTAATCCCATTCCTTCTACCATCGCATCGTCGAGTGCAAATTTCTGGGCACTCTAGTGTCCAATCATCTTCCACCTTCGAGTCACGAATGGCAAAACATTTTGTTGTACCCCAAAATTTGCCCTCTCATTCTTCAAGGCCTTTCTCACAAGGATTCTCAAGGTTCAAGCTTGCACAAGTACTTTGGAATTTTCCAATACCAAAATTAAAAGGAAACTGTCAAAAAGGGAGAAAATAGATAAAAATATTATTTTGACAAAATTTGGAGAAATACAAGTGTTCTTCGTTTCAGCTCCTTCGATTGGCCTTTTGGCCTCTTTTGATGCAAGCTTGGCTTGCATCCTTCGACTAGGCATGGGCCTCTGGCACATTTTGGTTTGGATTCACAAGGAAAAAAGCCTCTTGTAATCTATTTCATTTCCAAGGCAAAAGGCTCTCTTTTAGCATCCTTCGATTTGCATTTTTTGTTCCCTATATGCCTCTTTCGAATCTGAACATTTTGTCCTCCTACATGCACCTTTCGTTTGGACATGCTGGTTCCCTTTATACAAGCTTCGTTTGAACATAGATCTTTTACATGTTGGCATGAAGTCACAAGACAGGGACCCTTTATGTACACTCTTTCGTTTGACCACATGTAACCCCTGGCATGCAAGCCTTCGATTGGACATGAGCCACCTTCACACAAAAGCTTCTATTGGAGTTTTGGTTCCCTCTGAATCAGCATATTTCATATCCAACTCTGAATCCTTCGACGCAGTCTTCTTTAGTACATTTCTAGAACTCTTCGACACAAGTGGAAAATATGATTTTGAAAGAACACTGATCAAATCTTTGGACCATGCTACATGATCTTACTTTACAAGCCTTAATGCTTGTATTTCACTCCATATTTACTTTACAAGCCTTAACTTAATATTCACATTTCATCCAAGCCACCTTTTTGTTTAAACTCCCAAACCTTTTCTCTATAAATAGAGAAACCATTGACAAAGAAAGGGTCCAGATTTTGGCTAGAGAAAAAATCATAAAAAATCCTCAAACACTCAAACTCTCCCATATTCTCAAACTCTCCAACATTCTCAAACCTTCAAAACTCTAAGATTTTTTTCATAAAAAAAGACTCAGTAGTGTACCTTTCGATTCACTTCCCCTAAACTGTAGCCACCTTTGATTCACGCATCACCATCATATACTCTCTTTCGATTCAGTGACTGCCCAAACTAAGCAGTAACAGAACTAGCTTGAGGAAGATCCCCGCAAAGCTCCCTCCACCATGAAAGAAGTCACCTATAACTCTTTAGGTTAAATACTTCAAGAGGTATGTTCTCTCTAAACTTGGAACTCTTTCATTTAAACATCATATGCACACGCTAATAAAGAAAAATGTAGATATTTCTAGACCATATTTTAGCATTAGATTCTGACTGCCCATATGCTGAAAACTCAACCTTAATTAGTTATACTTTGGACTTTGAGACCCATTGGTTTTTGTGCTAACCCCTGGACTGTAGTTATGTTTGGATGTTGCATTTTAAGAACTTGAGACAGGTTTTTTATACCCTTCAATTGGCTAGCTGCACAAGCCTTTCGAATCACAATTTGAGGGCCTAATATGCTTACAAGGAGTCATCAAGGAGCCTGTGGAAAAGCCAGAACCTTGTTGTTTCCAGGACTCAAACGAAAGCCATAACCTTTCTGTTTCCAAGCCTCAAACAAAAGATAGAACCTTGCTGACTCCAACCCCCAGTCGAAGGAGACAAAGGAAAATCGAAGGGATGACTCCACTGACTCCAGACCCCAAATCGAAGGAAACTAAATAACACAGAATCAAAGGGTGTTCCTTCTTGAATCGAAATACCTTTTTTTCCTTTCTTTTTTTTTTCTTGCCTTCATTTTATTTTTGCCTTTATAATTTCATGCTATTCAATATGGTTGTAATAGTGTAGGGCTTTATCTTTTTGCATTTTATTATTTTTGTATGCTTTCTAGTAAAATAGGAAATGTATGGCAAGATGAAATCAACAAGTAGACAACCCCTAATCAAAGACTAAATGAATGAGAATCAAACACACTATACATACATGCACCCCTAGGGTAATTCCACTTGTTTCCTTATAAAAAATTGTCATGTTATGCATGTGGGATGTCTTAGCAAAAACAATCGAAATACAAGATCATAGTCCCTCGATGACGCTACAAATGTTTCCTTACAAGTGATCTTAGTCCCTACAAGAGAATGCTAAGATATCTCACAACATTTCTATCATGACTATACGATGACCCACGTCTGTCCCTTCACATCCAACGATGGGGCTTCTTACCAAATCAATGGTAAGATAGCAACATCTAAAGGAGGAGGAAAAACACATCTAAGACCTTTTGAGTAGGTAGATTACTTTTAGTTACTCGCTCAATTTCAAAACAAACATCCTTGCTATTTTCAAAAAACAATCACATACACTTTCAAAACACTTTCCAAACATGAAATATTTTTAAAAAGCTCAACACTTTGTATACGTTCTTATGAACGAGAACTATTACAAAGTTTGCCTAAACGATGGCACCTTTTCAAAATACTTTCAAAAATCACACAAAGCACATTTTTCAAACAAAAGCAAGTGATCTAGCAAGTAACTAAGAGCCCATGGAAAACCATGGATGAAAAGGGTGCTAATACCTTCCCTTTTCATAATCTACCCCCCGAACTCAAGAAAATATCTCAAAGGTCTTTCCTGTGCTTTTTCACCTTTCCTTTTGGATAAAAGAAAAGTCAGTGGCGACTCTTGCTAACCGCAACATTTGCGATAAAACGCAAAAACCTCAAGTCAGTTCTCCCACCATATCACAGAACTGGCGACTCTGCTGGGGATTAAATAAGAAGTGGGGTTACCTTAGGGTTTAGATCACATTTACTTGCTTACATTGTTTGACTTGTTTGCTTTACATTATGGTTCTTTGTTTGGGTTTGAATCCTCCACCCGGATTTGGGAAACATTATAGGTAAATAGCAATACGTTGTGGAAACTGTGCGGGGTATACCGACATGGTGTAAGCAATAGTTATGTTAGTGTGACATATTTGTGGGTACCGGTAGCCTTTGAGATAATCAAAGAGAATACGGGGCCGCTGAGTGATGTCATGAAGCACTAATGAACTTCTAGAACCCCTTACTTGACCAACTTGGCCTTTAGGATGTAATGAGATGCTCGGCTTTGGTGCATTCCGAAGTTGGTAGATACTCGATACTACACTCATTGAGGTTTGGTTTCTTGGGATATTTTGGTCGCCGTCAAAGAGGCTTGAGCTGAAACAATGACCAAGGAAACAATCTAGTGATATTGACCTCCTTAGAACCCGGTTACTATTGTTAGGACAGTTTGAGCCAACTAAACTTCAAGAGGGTACTTACCTATAAAACCCCATGCAAGCCTAAACTAAGAACTTGTTTGATTTGCTTGTATATGCATACTTGTACATAACATCATGGACATCATGAACATCATATGCATCCACTAACCATTTCAAGGATTTTGGAGATTCATCTTTGTTATTGTTTTGTAGGATATGGATTCACTTCGCAGGAAAACTATCCAAATCAAACTTGTAAGAATTCCTCCACAACTCAAGGATCTAGCTTCAAGGATCCCTGAGAACTCTCCATTCACCGAGAGGCATGGTCGTCTACTCAACTTGGTCACCTCCAACACAAAGGAGGATATGATGAAAGTACTCTTCCAGTTCTTTGATCCTTTGCATCATTGCTTCACATTTCCTGACTATCAGCTTGTGCCCACTTTGGAAGAATTCTCTCAACTATTGGGAATTCCTATTCTCAATCAACTACCTTTCAACGATACAGAAAGAGATCCAAAGCCAGAAGATATTGCTCAAGCTCTGCACTTGCACTCATCTGATGTCACAACTCATTGTGAGACTGGAAGTGGTGTCAAAGGTTTCTTAGCAAAGTTTCTGTTTGAGAAAGCCCAAAGCTGTTGGAATTCCCTAGAATTGCAAGCTTTTAAGGAGATTGTGGCTCTTCTTATCTATGGGATGGTCTTTTTCCCTAATCCTGACCAACTCATAGATGTGAGTGTCGTCAAAATCTTCATGTCACACAATCCGGTGCCTACATTGCTAGGGGATATCCTACACTCTTTTCACACTCGCACGATGAGGAAAAGAGGTGTCCTTATATGTTGCACCCCCCCTCCTGGAAAGAGGGTTTATTTCTCATCTTCCCCAATCAGTCTTAAATAATAAGCAAGGATTAAGGTGGTCACAAATGTTAATGACGCTCAAACATTCAGATATTCATTGGTGCTCTCGATCCAAAGAGAATGTTATCATTGTTGACCTTTATGGGGAATTCCATAATGTTCCTCTACTTGGAATTAGGGTAGGCATCACCTACAACCCATGCTTGGCTATAAGACAGTTTGGTTATGCTCGAAGGGATGGCCCACATGATATGCTGATTCAAGGCTTGGTATTCGACTACGACAACGACGATCAAGGACTTCGCCAGAGATTCATCCGAGCTTGGAGGATGCTAAACAAGGTGGATAGCAAGATTTTGGGACATAAGAATTCCATCCCTCTTGAGCCTTACCTCAAGTGGGTACGAACCCGCGCTCAAAGTCTTATGATGCCTTATCCTTCCATTCTCCCAGTGATTATTGAGCCTGTTAAGGGAGGAGAAGTTCCATATACTATCCTACATCCTGACATGCCCACATCTCTTGAAGACCTACAAAGGGATTGGATATAGCTCAAAGGAGAGCGAGATACTTTCGAAGCCCAATTCTACGCAAGCGAGAAGAAGGTTTTGGAACTCACTAGGCTACTTCATGAGGAGAAGACTATAAATGCCTACATAGCACCAAAGAGGATGCGCACTACTTTTTCATCTTAGAGTGTTGTATTATTTTTCCCAAGGGGCATTGATGTACTCAAACTCTATCTTATTAATTTAACGTGTGTTTCTTTTTATTTAAAACAAATTTGAATTTTTAAATCCTTGAAAGCATTGCATGTATACATATCATTCATCATAACATAAATAGGTCATTTGCAACGAGTTTCCTCATCTCTCTACTGTTTATTTCAGTAAGATAGATCTCGAACAGACGGTCAAAGATCTTCAAGCTCAAAACCTGCAGTTTCAACAGTTACTCATGACCCTAGCCAAGGGGCAAGATAGGTTGAAGACTCTGTTAGCTGAAGAAAGAAAGAAGAAAACAAAGAAAGCCACTGGGGTTTTGAATATGGGGAGAAGATTTCAGGGACAAACTAGAAGAACTTTGAATTTTGCAACCACTTTCGGGGAAGGAGAAGGGAAAGGAAAAGAAACAGCGGTTCTGTCAGAATCTAAAGAGGAGGAAGAAGAGGAAGACTACTCTGAGGAACAATACCCTTCGGCTGATGATAAGTACAAACATCTTGAATAGCGTTTAAGCGCTATGGAAATACAAAGGGTACCAGGTCTAGACTTTGAAGAATTGGGGCTAGTATCGGGAATTGTGATCCCACCAAAGCTCAAAGTGCCTTTGTTTGCAAAATATGATGGAGTGTCATGTCCTAAAATGCACCTCTGATCATACGTGAGAAAGATTCAGCCGTACTCTGCCGATAAAGACATGTGGGTGCATTTTTTCCAAGATAGTTTATCCGGAACACAACTCGATTGGTTTTACCAATTGGAAATGGACGAAGTCCACAACTGGGAAGATCTTGCCGCAGCTTTCTATAAACAATACCAGTATAATGCAGATTTGGCACCTACCCGTACTCAACTTCAGAGTATGGCTATGGCTTCAAATGAGGGTTTCAAAGATTACGCATAGAAATGGAGAGATCTAGATGGGAGAGTGCAACCCCTTATGTCTGAAAGGGAGTTGGTGGATATGTTCTTAGGCACTCTATCAGGCCCTTTCTTCAACCATTTGATTGGGAGCTCATCTGCTGGGTTTACTGAGTTAATACTAACCGAGAGAGGGTGGAAGCTGGCATAAAAAGTGGAAAGATTCAGAAGGATTCGTCTGCCTCTACAGCTGTGAGAAAGCCTTTCACCGGGAAGAAGGAGGTGTTTGTTGTTTACCCACAAAGGAACCAAGGGAGAGCTGAGCGTCGATCAATGGTAAGGGTCGTTATGATCCCAAAGCCTACATCTGATCAACCAAGAAGTAACCAACCAAGGGTGGAAAGGCCAGTCCGGCAATTCACCAGGATTAATATGACTCTAGCCCAAGTTTTACCACATCTCCTGAAATTTAATCTGGCAACTTTAAAAGAAGCTCCAAAAAATCCCAACACTGCGTCCCCTCATTATCACCCAAATTCCAGATGCGCATATTATTCTGAATGTTCGGGTCACGGCACTAACAATTGTTGGGCCTTGAAAAACAAAATTCAAGACCTTATAGATGCAAAAGAGGTTGAGTTTGATGCACCCGGGAAGCCAAATGTCATTTCCGCTCCGATTCCTGGGCATGGTCACAACGCCAATGCTATCGAAGAAGATTTGTTTGTTGCTACTGTGGATGAACTCTTGACTCTGCTCCCGATCATTAAGATAAACTTGTTGAAAGTTGGTATATTTCCAGGTTGTAATGAAGACTGTCATCTTTGCTTATCTTCACCAACTGATTGCCCTCTGTTGAAGACAGGCATTTAACGCTTGATAGACAACCAAGAGATTCTGTTTGAAAATGCTCTTGTTTCACCTGTTCCTGTTGAAGACGTTTCAATCATAACCATCTCCGCCAATCCTTCCAGGGCCCCCAAAGGAGTCGTTAGGATTACATCGGTTCCAAAGAGTACTCCTCTTATAATCACAATGCCCGGGCCGGTCCCGTATGAATCAGATAAAATAGTACCGTGGAATTACGGTGGAGAAATCTACTACCATGGTATTAAACAAGATGGGATGATCGCCGAAGAAGTGAGCTCTGAAGAAGAAGATTCTGACATTAGCAATATTGCCGGAACTAGTAAGATTACCCGTAGCGATAAAATCTTCTCTCCAGAGATTGCCCCTCCAAAGGCAGTTTTTGGACCCGTGGCTATTCCGAAGATTACCTATATACCAATAATCATACCTGCAAGTGCTCCTACTGACAAAGACAACACGACCCCTGCTGTTTTCCCTACCAACAATTCTACTACTGAAAATCGAGGAAAAAGTATTCAAGAAGAGCCTGTCCGGATGAAGGCTCAACCACTAGCTATCCCCGAAACCTCCAAGAAGGAAATGGAGGAGATCCTGAGGATAATAAAGAAGAGTGACTATTACGTGGTTGAACAGTTGGGAAAAACCCCCCTCCAAGATCTCCATGCTAGCATTGTTGCTGTGCTCTGAGGCACATGCGAAAGCTCTGGTGAAATTTTTGAAGACAACCCATGTGCCACAAGAGACGTCTGCTGACCAATTCCAAGATTGTGTGGCCAGTTTGACAACTGATAACGGCCTAGGCTTCTCTGATGTTGATTTGACACCGAGAGGGAGAAAGCATAACAAGGCATTACATGTCTCTGTGGAGTGTAGAGGGACGACTGTGGCCCATGTCTTGGTGGACACGGGCTCATCTTTGAATGTTTTACCAAAGAAAGCTCTTGACATATTGGATTGCGAAGGGTTGACATTGAAACCCAGTAACATAGTTGTGAGAGCTTTTGATGGCTCAAAGAGGATGGTCCACGGGGAGGTGGACATCCCCATAAAGGTGGGAACTTAGACTTTCAACTCAACCTTCTATGTAATGGACATCCGCCCCTCTTACTCTTGTCTGTTAGGATGGCCCTGGATCCATAATGTCGGTGCTGTCACCTCTACACTACACCAGATGCTGAAGTACCCGATCCATGGAAAGATTATCACTGTCCACAAAGAGGAAGAGTGCATGATTAGCCACCTAAATTCTTTTTGGTATGTGGAATTGGATGGCGAGTTCATCGAAACTCCTTTTAACCATTTCGAAGAAGTTTCTCAAGAGGTAGCAGTAACCAAGGCGGTATCCCAGATCCCCAAGATCACAAGACCTCCGCTTCGGATGTCATCTCTAAAGCACGCCAAGGCAGTAGTAGAGGAGGGTGGATGCACCATCTAGGGACAGCTTCTGGACTTTCCGTATAAATCTGACAAGTTTGGCTTAGGGTTTACTTTGAATGCTCAGAAGGATGTGCGTTGCTCCCGTGCCAGAGGGCCACCTCTGAATATTAGAAACCAAGAAGTCAATGCAGTGGAAGATGGTGAAGAAGATGGCAGCTTGGAGGATTGGATATCTCCTACTGTCAACGGAGGACTTTGCAATTGGGAAGCCAGAGACTTTGTCCCAATAACTTTCATATCTCAGTAATTTATCTTTTACATTTTTGTTAGACTTGTAATATTCACAAACAATTCGCACATTAAAAACCTTGTGTCTTACCCGAGGCACAACGGTCCATTTGTAAGGGTTTTTATTTCATCTTCATATGACATTCAATGAATCATGGACGTTTTTTCACATACAAACCTTTTGTGCTCATTGTCTTTCTTTTACATTTTATTGTTTAAAGATGGCTATACCCTTACACACACCCACACTCACAAATCCAGGTACCCCTCCATTCCGGATCCCATGGGTAACAATACTGTTATGGCCTTTAGTGACTCTGAAGATCTAATCTACCAAGCCGAATACGAAGGTGAGGAAGATTGTGAAGTACCAGTGGAATTGGCCAGACTACTACAACAAGAGGAAAGAGCTATTCAACCTCATGAGGAACCGTTGGATACAATCAACTTAGGCACCGAGGAAGATAAAAAGGAAATCAAGGTAGGTGCCAATCTAGAGTCGAGTGTCAAGGAGCGTCTAATTCAGCTATTGCATGATTATGTTGAGATCTTTGCCTGGTCATACGAAGACATGCCAGGACTTGATATAGACATCATGGTACATCGTCTACCCACAAGAGAAGATTGTCCACCTGTGAAACAAAAAGTCTGCCGCCTGAGACCTGACATGTCAGAGAAGATCAAAGCGGAAGTGAAGAAACAGTTCAATGCTGGATTTTTGGCTGTCACTTCCTATCCTCAATGGGTTGCCAACATTGTTCCCATGGATAAAAAGGACGGCAAAGTACGAATGTGCATGGATTATAGATATTTAAACAGGGCCAGCCCTAAAGATGATTTTCCACTTCCCCACATTGATATCCTGGTTGACAATACGGCCTAGCACAAAGTATTTTCCTTCATGGATGGATTCTCAGGTTATAACCAAATCAAAATGGCACCTGAGGACATGGAGAAAACTACATTTGTCACACCGTGAGGCACATTCTGCTATAAAGTGATTCCATTCGGACTGATGAATGTTGGGGCAACCTATCAACGCGCCATGGTAGCCTTATTTCATGATATGATACATCATGAGATAGAGGTCTATGTAGATGACGTGATAGCCCGATCACAAACTGAAGAGGAGCACCTTGATCACTTGCAAAAGTTGTTTGTGATATTGAAGGAGTACAAGTTAAGATTGAATCCAAACAAGTGCACATTCAGAGTCCGGTCCGGTAAACTCTTAGGATTCGTTGTCAGCAACAAAGGCATCGAGGTTGATCCTGCCAAGGTTAAAGCGATACAAGAAATGCTTGCTCCTCGTACCGAGAAGGAAGTCAGAGGATTCTTGGGACGCCTGAACTATATTTCCAGATTCATTTCTCACCTAACAGCTACTTGTGAGCCAATCTTCAAACTATTGAAGAAAGATCAAGTAGTCAGATGGAATGATGAATTCCATATTGTTTTTGACAAGATCAAAGAGTAATTACAAGAGCCTCCTGTTTTGATTCCACCAGTCGAGGGAAAACCACTGATCATGTATCTGACCGTTTTAGAGAACTCAATGGGGTGTGTATTGGGGAAGCATGACGAGTCTGGCTGAAAAGAGCACACTATTTACTACCTGAGCAAAAAGTTTACCGACTGTGAAACCAGATATTCACTGCTCAAGAAAACTTGATGCGCTATGGCATGGGCTGCTCGCCGGCTAAGACAGCATATGTTGACTCATACCACTTTGTTGATATCTAAGGTGGATCCAATAAAGTACATCTTCAAAAATCCTGCTCTATCTTGGAGGATAGCTAGATGGCAGATGATCCTAAGAGAATATGACATACAGTACACTACCCAGAAAGCTATAAAGAGCAGTGTGCTAGCTGATCATCTTGCTCATCAAGCTGTAGAAGATTATCAGTCCATGAAATTTGAATTCCCAGATGAAGATATCATGACATTAGACAACTGTGAAGAGATCAGACCATATGACGGACCTGAACAAGGATCATGATGGACCCTGTTCTTTGATGGGGCATCCAATGCACTCGGTAATGGTATCGGCGCTATACTCATATCTCCATAAGGGTGTCACACTCCCTTTACTGCCAGACTTTGCTTCAATTGTACAAACAATATGGCGGAGTATGAAGCATGCATTTTTTGTCTCAAGGCTGCCATAGACTTGGGAATCAAATCTTTAGATGTGTTTGGAGATTCAGCTTTGGTCATCAGTCAGATCAAAGGAGAATGGGACACCAAGCACCCAAACCTTATCCCTTACAAAGAACATGTCTTGACATTGCTACCATATTTTGAGCAGCTCACCTTCGAGCATTTCCCGCGAGAAGAAAATCAGCTAGCAGATGCTCTAGCCACAATGTCATCTATGTTTAAACTTAATTGGGATAACGAGGCTCCCCAGATCACCATTGAATGAATGGACGAACCAGCACACTGTCACGAGATTAATACTAAAGAAGTAGTGGACCAGCCTTGGTTTCATGAAGTCAAGAGGTATCTCCAGGCTCAAGAATATCCAGAAGGCGCTTCAATCAATGATAAAAAGTTCTTAAGGAGATTCTCTGCTAATTTCTTCCTGAGTAATGGCATCCTATACAAACGAAATTATGACTCCATTCTGCTCCGGTGTGTGGATAAGATTGAAGCTGAAAAGATCATGGCTGAATTACACGAAGGTACTTTTGGCACCCACTCCAGTGGGGATACGATGGCAAAGAAAATCCTACGGGCAGGCTATTATTGGTCTACCATGGAAACAGACTGCTATCAACACTCTCGGACCTGTCATAAGTGTCAAATTTATGCGGATAAGGTGCACGTACCTCCGGTTCCTCTAAATGTCTTGACGGCTCCTTGGCCCTTTGCTATGTGGGGAATCGATATGATTGGGGAGATCAAGCCTACAGCCTCCAATGGACACCGTTTCATTCTAGTGGCCATTGATTATTTCACAAAGTGGGTCTAAGCAGCTTCTTTCGCATCCGTTACTAAGAATGTTGTTGCCCGCTTCATCAAGCAGAATCTCATTTGCCGGTACGGTATCCCAGAAAGGATCATCACTGATAATGGTACAAACCTTAACAATACTATGATCACCGCCTTAAGCGAGCAGTTCAAAATTCAGCATCACAATTTATCCCCCTATCGACCAAAGATGA
Organism: Vicia faba; assembly: GCA_948472305.1. Classification (NCBI taxonomy): domain Eukaryota; kingdom Viridiplantae; phylum Streptophyta; class Magnoliopsida; order Fabales; family Fabaceae; genus Vicia; species Vicia faba. Next base: position 1,630,439,063 of record OX451739.1, on the reverse strand, counting down.
ATGGTGTCGTTGAAGCTGCAAATAAAAACATTAAAAAGATCATACAGAAAATGACAGTCACCTACAAGGACTGGCATGAGATGTTGCCATTTGCTCTCCACGGGTACCGTACCACGGCTCGCACATCAACTGGGGCAACACCCTATTCTTTGGTTTATGGCATGGAGGTTGTCTTGCCTATTGAGGTTTGGATCCCCTCTTTGAGAATTATGAAGGATGCAGGTTTGAATGAAGACGATTGGATCCAGACTCGACTTGATCAACTAAACTTAATTGATGAAAAGAGACTTACTGCTGTTTGCCATGGTCAGATGTATCAAAAACGGATGATCAAGGCTTTCAACAAGAAAGTCAGACGCCAAGTATATCAAGTTGGAGATCTAGTGATCAAACACATTATCTTGCCACAAAGTGATCCCAGGGGAAAATGGACTCCTACCTATGAGGGACCATTTGTAATCAAGAACATCTTCTCCGGTGGGGCAATGATCTTAACCACCATGGACGGTAATGACCTGCCATACCCTGCGAACACGGACATAGTCAAAAGATACTACGCATAAGAGACCCGCTAGGTTGACACACCTAGGCAAAAAAGGGCATCCCGGCGAACCAAAAGGTTCGGGCAAAAATTAGGGATAAAATAAAAAAAATTTGTACACCCGGCAAGTTGAAAACCCGAAAGGGCGACTTGAGCAAAAAAGGGTTTCCCGGTGGACTGAAAACCCGAAAGGGCGGTCCAGGAAAAAGTTAGGGAATTAAAGCGTATGATTATGTCCCATCGGATCACCTTAAGGATAACCTCTTGACTTCCACTGACGAACTCAGAGTTTCTGATCAATTCAACCATATTCGGACGAAGCAACAAATAGACAAGATATTCGGAGATACGAAGGTTATAGCAGAATGGAAACCCCATGGGATTAGTGCACATAGCTATCTTTCTTTGTATAAAGTTTTTCTTGCTTTTTATGGCAGCATTCTCTTACTAGAATGATTGTCTCCTTTGTACAAAAATACTTATTCATAGTCAATACAAAGATATATCTTTGAAAGTATAGAAAACTATTTGTCTTTTTCTTTACACTTGTGTTTTATTTGCAAAAAAAAATGTCCAATGACTCATTAATGAACATATGCATTTAAACATAATTACTATTTACAAATAAACAAAATGAGAAAGACAATTACTGATAGGTTGAGAGGATAGGAAAAAGTATTTAGGCTATTCCATGAGAAATCCCCGCAGTACGTCATTTAGATCCCCAGCGGAGCTAAAACTTCAAATTATTAATCCCCAGTAGAGATCGTCAAATTCCCCAAGCAGTATATGGCATTACTCTCACAACAGAATACGGTCAGTACTTCAGCTTCCAGACATGAAAGATCAGCATGTCCCCGGCGGTTTTCAGGGATTTGATTTCCTCAATCAGATAGCAATACAGCAAATCAGCTTACATGCGCATACGTTACATCCATATATCATAAAACATTGATAAAGCACATATATTGCCCCATACATTTCATACAACATAACTTTGTGTTTCAGCTAAGATTTTACCCTTTTCAGGATAAGATTAACAACTACCATTAACAATATGCTCTCAGATACAGTTTAGATATGCTCCGGACACGGATGCCATTCTGATACTCATTCAAATTCAAACTTCAGATACAGTACAGATACGCTCCAAACGCAGATGCCATTCTGATACTCATTCAGATTCAGATACAGCACAGATACGCTCCAGACACGGATGCCATTCTGTTACTCATTCAGATTCAGACTTCAAGATACAGTACGGATACGCTCCAGACACGGATGTCATTCTGATTCTCATTCAGACTTCAAGTCCAGATACAGTTCAGATACGGATGCTATCCTGATACTCATTCAGATTCAGCTTTCAGATATAATTCAGATATGCTCCAGATACGGATGCCATCCTGATACTCATTCAGATTCAGCCTTTAGATACAATACAGATACGCTCCAGACACGGACGCCATTCTGATACTTATTCAGCTCTCATATACAGTACAGATACGCTCTAGATGCGGACGCCATTCTGATACTTATTCAGTTGCAACTTTCGGATACAGTTCAGATACGCTTCAAATACGAATTCCATTCTGATACTCATTCAGTTTCTCTTTCAGATTCGACAATCACTTTTGGATGGCATCTACAAGCCCATCTCCAACAACTTTCTATCACCTCTCCAAATGGCATCTTTAAGCCCATTCCCTCTTCCATCACATCATCGAGTGCAAATTTCTGGGCACTCTAGTGTCCAATCATCTTCCACCTTCGAGTCACGAATGGAAAAACTCGCCAATCTAACTCTTCAGACTTAAGAATATTGAACAGGGGCAGCTGTTGTACCCCAAAATTTGCCCTCTCATTCTTCAAGGCCTTTCTCACAAGGATTATCAAGGTTCAAGCTTGCACAAGTACTTTGGAATTTTCCAGTACCAAAATTAAAAGGAAACTGTCAAAAAGGGAGAAAACAGATAAAAATATTATTTTGACAAAATTTGGAGAAATACAAGTGTTCTTCGTTTCAGCTCCTTCGATTGGCCTTTTGGCCTCTTTTGATGCAAGCTTGGCTTGCATCCTTTGACTGGGCATGGGCCTCTGGCACATTTTGGTTTGGATTCACAAGGAAAAAAGCCTCTTGTAATCTATTTCATTTCCAAGGAAAAAGGCTCTCTTTTAGCATCCTTCGATTTGCACTTTTTGTTCCGTATATGCCTCTTTCGAATCTGAACATTTTGTCCTCCTACATGCACCTTTCATTTGGACATGTTGGTTCCCTTTATACAAGCTTCGTTTGAACATAGATCTTTTACATGTTGGCATGAAGTCACAAGACAAGGACCCTTTATGTACACTCTTTCGTTTGACCACATGTAACCCCTGGCATGCAAGCCTTCGATTGGACATGAGCCACCTTCACACAAAAGCTTCAATTGGATTTTTGGTTCCCTTCAAATCAGCATCTTTCAAACCCAACTCTGAATCCTTCGACGCGGTCTTCTTTAGTACATTTTAAGAACTCTTCGACACAAGTGGAAAATAGGATTTTGAAAGAACACTGATCAAATCTTTAGACCATGCTACATGATCTTACTTTACAAGCCTTAATGCTTGTATTTCACTCCATAATTAATTTCTTACATTTTGGATTAAGTTATTGTCCAGGTGATTAAACCTTTGTCCAGAAGATTATTTTCTTGAAAGTGAACTTGTTAGTACAAATCTTGTCCTAAGCCCATGCTTTGCTTAAATCTTATATGTACTTCACCATAAGTCAGGGGAGTCAGCCCCTTTTAACCAACAACTTCAGTACTTCACCTTGGGATCTTGGAGAATCTGACTTAGCTTAATATTCACATTTCAGCTAAGCCACCTTTTTGTTTAAACTCCCAAACCTTTTCTCTATAAATAGAGAAACCATTGACAAGGAAAGGGTCCAGATTTTGGCTAGAGAAAAAAATCATAAAAAATCCTCAAACACTCAAACTCTCCCATATTCTCAAACTCTCCAACATTCTCAAACCTTCAAAACTCTAAGATTTTTTCATAAAAAAAGCCTCAGTAGTGTACCTTTTGATTCACTTCCCCTGAACTGTACCCACCTTTGATTCACGCATCACCATCATATACTCTCTTTCGATTCAGTGACTGCCCAAACCAAGCAGTAACAGAACTAGCTTCAGGAAGATCCTCGCAAAGCTCCCTCCACCATCAAAAAAGTCACCTACAACTCTTTCGGTTAAACACTTCAAGAGGTAAGTTCTCTCTAAACTTGGAACTCTTTCATTTAAACATCATATGCACACGCTAATAAATAAAAATGTAGATATTTCTAGACCATGTTTTAGCATTAGATTCTGACTGCCCATATGCTGAAAACTCAACCTTAATTAGTTATACTTTGGACTTTGAGACCCATTGGTTTTTGTGTTAACCCCTGGACTGTAGTTATGTTTGGATGTTGCATTTTAAGAACTTGAGACAAGCTTGTTATACCCTTCGATTGGCTAGCTGCACAAGCCTTTCGAATCACAATTTGAGGGTCTAATATGCTTACAAGGAGTCAGCAAGGAGCCTGTGGAAAAGCCAGAACCTTATTGTTTCCAGGCCTCAGACGAAATCCATAACCTTTCCGTTTCTAAGCCTCAAACGAAAGATAGAACCTTACTGACTCCAACTCCCAGTCGAAGGAGACAAAGGAAAATCGAAGGGATGACTCCACTGACTCCAAACCCCAAATCGAAGGAAACCAAAGAACACAAAATCGAAGGGTGTTCCTACTTGAATCAAAAGACCTTTTTTTCCTTTCTTTTTTTTTTTCTTGCCTTTATTTTATTTTTGCCTTTATAATATCATGCTATTCAATATGGTTGTAATAGTGTAGGGCTTTATCTTTTTGCATTTTATTATTTTTGAATGCTTGCTAGTAAAATAGGAAATGTATGGCAAGATAAAATCAACAAGTAGACAACCCCTAATCAAAGACTAAATGCATGTGAATCAAACACACTATTCATACATGCACCCCTAGGGTAATTCCACTTGTTTCCTTATAAAAAGTTGTCATGTTATGCATGTGGGTGTCTTAGCAAAAACAATTAAAATACAAGATCATAGTCCCTCGATGACGCTACAAATGTTGCCTTACAATTGATCTTAGTCCCTACAAGAGAATGCTAAGATATCTCACAACATTGCTATCATGACTATACGATGACCCACGTCCGTCCCTTCACATCCAACGATGGGGCTTCTTACCAAATAAATGGTAAGATAGCAACATCTAAAGGAGGAGTAAAAACACATCTAAGACCTTTTGAGTAGGTAGATTACTTTTAGTTACTTGCTCAATTTCAAAACAAACATCCTTGCTATTTAAAAAAAACAATCACATACACTTTCAAAACCTTTTCCAAACATGAAATATTTTCAAAAAGCTCAACACTTTGTATATGTTCTTATGAATGAGAACTATTACAAAGTTTTCCTAAACGATGGCACCTTTTCAAAATACTTTCAAAAACTACACAAAGCACATTTTTCAAACAAAAGCAAGTGATCTAGCAAGTAACTAAGAGCCCATGGAAAACCATGGATGAAAAGGGTGCTAATACCTTCCCTTTTCATAATCTACCCCCTGAACTCAAGAAAATATCTCAAAGGTCTTTCCTGTGCTTTTTCACCTTTCCTTTTGGATAAAAGAAAAGTCGGTGGCGACTATTGCTAACTGCAACATTTGCGATAAAACGCAAAAACCTCAAGTCAGTTCTCCCACCGTATCACAATTGCCAATCTAACTCCTCGGGCTTAAGAAGATTGAACAGGGGCAGCTGTTGTACCCCAAAATTTTCCCTCTCATTTATCTAGAATTTTCTCACAAGATCTCCTTGGGCTCAAAACTGCACTAGGGTTTGATCAGCTCAAGACACCTCCTTAGACTCTGATGGCCAAAATTAAGGTTTGAGTTTGCACAAGTATTTTTGAACTATCAATGCTTCATATGACTTTCATGGATCATTATGGACCCCCAAGATTACTCATGTCAAGTTTCAAGCCTTGGATCACACTTTTGATCAGTCAATTGAACAGTTGACCTAAAAATCAACTGTATTGGGGAAAAAATAAACCATGGCCAATTTACAGTCAAACCCCATAATTTTTTATCCACATCAATATTTTAAAATCATATGTATCATTTGATCAAGTTTGGACCATAATTCCTCAAGAAATTTGATCAAATCTCCAAAAGGGCAAAATGGTCAAAATTAGGGTTTTGACTAGGAAAGGGCAATTTCTGATTTTTGACCTACCAATTGATCAATTGGTTTAAGTCATGATCTCAAGAGTCCAATTGCATCATTTTGACCTAATGACATGATTCAAAACATTTCAAATCCATTGGATTGACAGATGAATTTTGCAGTCAACTGATCAAAAGTCAACTGTATACTGAAAAGTCAAACTTTGACTTTTTGGTCAAATTTAAGTACCAAAGATCATAATTCATCAAAACATGTCAAAATATGAAACTTATTCATCAAGAAATCAAAAATTCAAGATTTCATTTTGAAAAGTCAAAATTTCTAAACTTAGAAATTTTTCTAAGTGTTGGAAATTTCATCTTTTTTCATAACTTTGAGCCAAATTTTCACCATGATGCAAGATGATTTAAGAGAAACTTCCAACATGAAAGTTGTATATCTCCATTAAATATACAACCTTTCTTCACACAACTTCTTCCAAAAGTGCTTGGATCTCAAGTTATAATTTTATGAACATAGGGTCATGAAACTAAACACTTAGTGAAATTTTGCCCTAATTTGACCAGGATTTTGACCTAACTTCATGGCACTTTTTCATATAGTTACATGGGTAATATTCAAAATAAATTCAAATATTGGTTGTATATCACATTACAATCTTTCCAAAATGTCCAAGAACTTCTTGAGATCATTCTTGAGTAGGGAGAATCGAAGAGATGAAGTTGGTGTTTTGTCACTTGAATTATAGGTCATTTTCATGATGAACACAAATGCAATTTTAATGTTAGGCTGCATAATATTTGCTTTGCAGGCCTCAAACTTGTTTGTCACTCCATAATTAATGGATTACACAAAATTTTGATCTATAATCCAAGTGATTTAAGCTTTATCCAATTCACATTGCCATTTTGAGAAGAAAGTTAACAATACCATTCTTGTAAAGCAAGCTTTTTGCATAAAGTTCACATTGAGCCTCTAAGTTGTTCCCTCTGATCACACTTCATCCATAAAGTCAGAATCAAGCTTGTTTAAAGCATAACCACTCTATCTTAGCAAGTACACAAGACTTTGAAACTTGTTTTGTCAAAAAAATCACATGTTTAGCTTAAGGATGCAAATTTGAATTCTGATCAACTAGAGCATCCCAAACTTGTTGCTTATAAATAGAGTCACTATTTTTGAGCTAGGACACGAGCTTGAAGACCCTTAAACTCACTAAAACTCCCTCTAGCCAGAAACTATCTCAAAACACCATTGTTGTGCAAGTTCTGACTTTACATACCAAACTCTAAATCCTCTCGTGCGTTCTTTGGCCTTCACTTCCAAAAGCTTCTAAACATCAAATACAAACCATCCAAAGTCCATTTGCTTAACTGTAACACCTCCATCATCAAGTTCCATTTACAAAAATAGGGGTCTACAACTTGACTTCTCCAAAGCTCCTCAGCCACTTTCAGCTCAAGCTAATCATTACATTAGCTTCCTGGGACCTCAAGGAAGCTAACCTGATCCTTGCAACACTTTGAATAAAGTTCATTTGCATTTCACGATTTCCAGTTTTGAGGTATTTCACTTGAACTTCTATCTCATCATTTAAGCATCATTAATGTTTATTTTGTGAAGGAAAGATGTAGACCTCATTGCCACGAAGTTGTACATATCCATAGTTTGCATTTACATGGCCTGAGCTTGGAGAATTTTAGAGTTGAAGTTTCTGAATTTTTTAGGGTTCAAATTAGGGCCAGAGGAATTCAAATTTATCTTTGACTTTTAGCTTTAGTTATTTACATGGTTAGATTTGTGAAGAAGAAAGAAACAACTTTCATTTTGTCATCTTCCATTTTTGTTGAGAAATGAAGAAGTTGCAGGTACATTGGTTTGAGGTTGAAGATGAAGTCATCAGGACTTGATTTTCCTTACATATTTATTGTTTTGTTTATATGAACGGATGTATAGCCACCCCAGTGGTAAAGCGCGCACCTGTTAACCTGTGGGTCCTAGGTTCGAGCCCCAGTGGTACCCTTTTACATTTTTTTACACATTTTTGGCATTTTCTGACTTTTTGAGCGCCTGAGCCTTATTTGGGCTTGCTTCGTTTTTTTTTAATTTTTTGCTGACTAACCCCTTTTTGAAGATAGGTTTAACTTCATTCTGAAACATCTCAGCATGAAATTATGCCCAAAATGATAGCCTTATTTATGTATACATTAACCCTCAGAACTTTATGTTTTTTTATGAACATCTAATCAATAATTCTTCAGAAGTAAGAAGGAAAGTTGTATCAGAATATATCTAAGAAGATCTGAATGGTATCCAAACGGTTCATTTCAAAGATAGGCTTTCAGTTCACAATATCAACACTTGTCATCTCTTCACAAGGGTTTCTTATAAGGTTGAACACGTGTTCAAATTCTGAAGAGACTGAAACGTTGATTGGATGCATTGAGACTTATGTCATATCAGTAATTGTTCCATATCTCTATGCCATCCCTCTTTTCAGGAATCATTAATTCTAGTAATCATTTTTTAACCCTTTTCTTGTTAATTAAGTTTCCTATTTTTCTATAAATACGTTGCTCACTTTCACTATCACTTTTCCACTCTTATTCCTTTTTCTCTATTACTTGTGTTCAATTTTTCAAAATCCTAAAAAGTCTGTGTGAACAATGGCTTATTCCCAACAAATTGCTCAAAGCTCTCAAAGCATTCCTGGCTCTTCTTCCTCAATAGCAGAAAGGTATGAAGAACCCTCAAGAACAGTCTCAACTCCTATTGATTCGTTGGAAGTTTTGTGTGAACTCATTGTGGAATTTGTCACTATAAAGGAAAACATATATGATTTAACTCCTGATGTTGAATTTCAAAGATGGACACAATATTTTGATCGTCTATTGGATCCAGTTTTTCCAAGATTGGTTAAAGAATTATGGATTCACGTTATTGCTTCAAATCATCAGGTCACTTTGTGATGGGAAAGAAAATAGTAATCTCTGAAGATATCATTGGGAAATTGATAGGTCATGACGGTGTAGGTATTCGTTGCAGCGATATGGCTGACAAAAGCTCTGACCTAATGAAGATTTCAAAATAGATTTTTACTATTGGCCAACCTTCCAACAAAATCAAAGATCTGAAAGACTACCTCAGAATTTGGTCAAAAATCATTTTGGGTTGCATCAATCACAGAAAACCCACAAGTTCTATAGACTATATAAATAGTGATCAGTAGTATCTTCTGTATTTCATAGCAATAAAATCAAAGGTTAATCTTCCTCATCTTCTGTTTAATCATCTGAATACCATCGTCAAAGAGACTATAGAAGAAGAAAGAACAAAGAGAGACTGGATTCCTCTGGGCAGACTCATCTCAGATATTCTGATAGAAAATAAACTGATAGAACATTTGACTGAAGCTCAATAAGTCATCACTCTGGAAGCTTGTGCTGGTAAACCTCTAAATGCTAAGAATCTGAAGAAGATGAAGATCATTGAATCCATCAAGAAGGATCCAACAATAACAACCAAGGAAGTTATTACAAATAGAATAGTACCTCTGAAGGACTATTCACTCTTTACCCAAACACATGCTTCTCCAGAGATTATTCTCAGGTATATGGATGCTTGTAAAAGGGACAGGACAAATATAGAAGTAAACATTTGTGATCTGAGACAACAACCTCTGGAGATTTCCCCCATAAAATCAAGGAAAAGGAAAGCTATTGCAGAAGGATCTTCTCAGAAGATTCCCAAGGCTGCTAAAAAGAAAGGTAATCCATCTTTTATTTCTGTTATTGAATCAGTGATGCTATCAACATCTAAAAACCCTACCTCTCCAAAACCCACAGAAGATCCATCACCATAAACCTTTGATGATTGTGACATTGAATTTGACCCCTCATTATCTCTAGATAACCTTCTGGACAATCCACCTACTACACATATTGACCAAAATTATCCTGAACTTGCTCAAGTTCTTTCTGACATTGATCAATTTGATCCTCTGTTTGAAGCTCTCCACTCAGAAAATCCAAATTTTGAATCTGATACCACAACATCCATTCCTGGAATCACCTACCCACTCATGGTCTCACAACCACTCACAATCCACTCCATCCTAGATATTCCATCTCCCTATCAATCCACTCCACCAAACACACCACATTCACCTATTGTTATTCCTGACTCTCCCTCTCTAATCAACCACCCGGAAGATCCCCTTTGAACAGTTATAGACTTAGAAGCTCTGGACAATCTTGTCTCAAGCTCTCAAAAATTGTCGTACCAAAACCAAAACCAAAAATCTCTAAAACAGATGTTGGTAAATCTTTGCTAATTTTTGAAACAAAAATACATGAATGGGTTAACTCTATGAAGCAATCTTGCTTAGAGAATCTTAATCCTGCTGCTTCTGATTCTCACTGGAACCAGTTCAGAAAATGGTTCAACTCTGAATCTCAGAAACTCAAGGAGCTGAGTTATGAAATTGCTCAACAGAACTTCTTTGATCATCTAAATATATTCAAAGATCAAGTTTTGCGTCACTGGGAAAAGAAGCCACTCCTTCTTCTAGACAATGTCCCTTGGGAAGCTCATCAGCCAACATAATACAATGAACCATCCTCTGATCCTCTGCCTCTGTTTAGGTTTTAAGACAAAGGCAAGGAAGTTGAAGAAGCTCTTGATTCAGAATTAGCCGCAACTTGCTCTAAAAAGGTGGTACCTTCTATTGATATACCATCTTCATCTCTTGTGTTGCAAACTCTGGAGGAGTTGAAGAAAGAGAATGTTGTGTTTAAGGAAAGACTAGACAATCAGGATGATACGTGCAAGGAAATCAAAGGGATGCTTGGGAAACAATAAGAGTCAAGCAAACAGATTAAGAGTTTGTTGGAAGCCTTGTTCACACGACTTCCACCACCTCAAACTTAGTTCTGAAAATTGTTTTCTTCATTATGTTCTTGTTATTTGTTTTCTTCAAAATGTGTTTTATTGAAATCCTTTTGAATACAAACCCTCTTTTATTGCTTAAAGTGTTTTTATTGCTTTTTTATTCTTTAAAAAAAATGGGGAGAACGTAAGATATTTCTAATATGGCAGTATTGAGACTCAGTCTCAAACATTTTGAATATCATAACTTCTTCTGTTTTTTTTTTGAAAGCAAAACAGGAACAAACTCTGTTGAGAACAGAAGTGGACGCATCAGAATTTTTTTTCAAAAACTCTTACCAGAATAATCTTCAGGGAAGTATTTCTTCTTTATCTAAGTATTCAACTCAGGGGAGACTTTAAATGCTTTATGTTCTTTAAGTTTCTATCAAAATATCCAAGTTTTTGTTATCATCAAAAAGGGGGAGATTGTTAGAACATAGTTTGATTCTACAACCCTTGTAAGAGTTTTGATGATAACAAACACTCAAAGAACAATTATGCTCCCTAAATAAATATTTTGTTTTGCAGAGAAGTTCTGATGGAAGAAGCATAGAAGATGAGTTAGATAGTTGCTCAAAATCTGATTTAATACATCTATTATAAAGAAGTTCTAAGGCTGCAACTTATGAGTGTCTAAAAGCTGCGAACAGGACTCTATTATTCGTATTCATATAGTTCTTGAAAGAAGTAACAGTAACATTTATCTTCTGAAGCAAGCATGTTCTAAAGCGTTACAATTCACTTATGGCTATTCAAGAGTAACGGCTGAAAGGGGACAAGAATATCTATTTTTGGAAAGCTCTTAAATTACTATGTATCAATATTCCAAAAGCTCCCACATGTGTTGCCTATTTAAACAAAGCTTGAAGGAGAAATCGTTTACGATTTTGAGCGAATAACAAACGAGTCATCTTCATCACCTTCAACGTAGAGAATTTCATTTGTGTAAAACATTACTTGTGTGATACTGTTTCATTAGAAAACACTTTTTGTACACTCTCTTAAATATTGTATAGTGCAATTCTTTGAGAAAATCGGATTGTGGTTTAAAATCAAGAAGACTTTGATGGTTGTTATAGTAGTTGTGTAATCAAGTTTGATTAGTGGGTTAAGACCTCGTTGAGAGAGGCGAAATCACCTTGGCGGGTGGACTGGAGTAGTTTGAGTTCAAACGAACTAGGATAACCAACGTGTTCTTTACTTTAAGTTTTAAAAACCCCAATTCAAACCCCCCTTCTTGTGTTTTTCCATTCTTCACGCAACCATTGTCTTCTTGAGATCATACCTTCACTCAGTCACTCAAGGCACCTTTCAATGATATGTTCAGTGATCAATTTAACGAATATAACAATCATTGACCCAACAAAATATGCTCACTTAAGATCTCCTATTAGGATTTTCCATAATGACCGCAACCATTGTCTTTTTCAGATCATACCTTCACTCAATTACTCAAGGAACCTTTCAATGATATGTTTAGTGATCTAATTTAACAGATATAACAATCATTTACCAAACAGAATTTGTTCACTTAAGATCTCCTATTAGGATTTTCCACAATGACCGCATCCATTGTCTTCTTGAGATCATACCTTCACTTGATCACTCAAGGAATCAATCAGCAGCATTTGATAAGGTTTAGTGTTTACATGATTTCTTCTTCTAAGCATATTACACACGTGATTAAGCATATATTGTTTAACCTAATTTAGAGCAATAACTCTTGTGTTAAAACAATTTACTTGAAGAGATCCGAACTATAACACAATACGAACAACAACTCTTGTGTACATTACAATGTTCTATCAAGATGTATTTGATCAGAAGTTAGGTATCATCTTCTAGTGTTCTTCTTATTTATCTTCTTGTTGAGCAAGTTACGAGCAACAACTCCTTTCTTCTTCTGAGATCTACCAAGATGTATATGATGACAGTTTTTATAGCATCTTGTAGTCTTTTTCTTCTTCTTTCTTTCTTTTCTCCAATTTATGTGTAGTGGTCTTCAACATGTTTAGCATTGCAGCTTTGACAGCTTCAACATCCACAGCTTTTCAGCTTGATGGCCAAGAGTTCTTTACTTCAAGTCTTTGATCTTATTTTATAGCCTTGAGAGAGAGAGAGAGAGACGTTGTGAGAATAGAAAAGTCTTTACATGCATCAACGGTTAATTCTCAACTGATATAATAAGGTGTAAGAGTTTAGATAGTATAAAATAGTATTTTTCATAGCATGTCCTTTTTCAATGCTAGCTTTCCACCTTTTCTCTAAATAATGTTTTTCTAATAAGCTTGTAAATAGAGAACCGTTAGGGAAAGAAAGTAATTGTAAATCCAGTTGTTTGTTCCCAACGGTCACAATGAGAGTGGTTGATAATACAGTACAAAAGGACTATCCTAACGCCACCCTAGAGGGTATGGTCACATATCAATTTTTGTACCTTTTATACACCATCACACATTAACCATTTAGAACTTCTTCTTATCTTCAGAGGCTTAAAATAATTTGAATGTTTGAAGCTTATTGTAGAAGAATAACTCTTAAGTCTTAGAACCTAAGTCTTGGAGTCTTCAGAACTTGTCCTATCAGAACCTTGTCTCAGAGTCTTCAGCACTTGGTTGTAAGAACTTGATTTTATTCATATCATCAGAACTTGTTCAGCAGAACCTTGCCTTTATAATATTCGAAACTTGTAACACACAAAAGCAAAGCTTTAGAAGGCCTCCAAAGCTTAACGATAAAGTCACGATTAGAACCTCTTGTACTAACATTCCTAAGAACTGTTGCATAAGATGAATTCCAGAATCTTCACTTCAACTATAATACATAACCACATGTTTTCTTCTAGTAGTGTCTATGTTCAAAACCTAATGACTCACACGCCATGATACCAAATTTAGAACATTATAGCAGCAACTACACACTAGAATAAAACCATTAGAGTATACAATTGTTCTTTATGATATCATGTAAGCCCATCTCCAACGACTCCCTATCATTCTGGATGGCATCTATAAGCCCATCTCTGAAAATTCGGTCACCTTCTAGATGGCATCTATAAGCCCATCTCCGACAATTCTATGTCACCTTTGGATGGCATCTATAAACCCATCTGCGACAATACTTCACCTTTCCAAATGGCATCTTTAAGCCCATTCTTGATACAATAAACCAACACATCAGTAAGTGCAAATTTCTAGGAACTCTAGTGTTCAATCATCTTCCACATTTAAGCTAAGAACGGCGACATGTTATTCTCGCTTTTCAGGTTTAAGAAAATTGAACAGGGGCAGTTGTTGTACCCCAAAATTTACCCACTCAATTTTTGCTGTACATGGCTTTGTAAAATCAAGCTTCTCAAATGAGCTTTTGTTTTGATGAAGACAAACCATGATTAATAAAGAAGGCAAAGATATATGATCAAGCTCAAAGCATCTAAGGACAACATCTTCAGTTCAAGGCTCTCAACAACCTTCAAGGTATAATAATATTACCTACTTTGATCTTAAGATATAGATGCTCATTTTTGAAAAAGGAATGTTTAAAAAATCATTACTCAAGTTTTTCAAAGTTAAAATTTCATTTTTCTCTTGAGTGCAATCGATTTACATTTTAGTGCAATCGATTGCATACTTCAATTTTTCAGATCTTTTGCTTCTGTTTCTCTGTGCAATCGATTTACATTGCTTGTGCAATCGATTGCATACTTAAATTTTCAAAACGTTTGCTTATGTTTCTCAGTGCAATCGATTTACATTACTAGTGCAATCGATTGCACTCACTTACTTTTTGCTATTGACTTTACATGCAATCGATTTACATTGCTAGTGCAATCGATCGCACTCTTAAATCTTTTGAAAAAATAGCTGTTGAAACCTTGTGCAATCAATTTACACAAAGGGTGCAATTGATTGCATGCTGCACGATTTTGAAAAATAGCAGCTTTTCACATGCCTGTTCATCATGTCTTTTCATTGAAACCTTTTACTCAAACTTGGCATTTGTTCATGATACATTTTCAGAACTTCATGTTGTTTCAAAAGGGTGTTATGAACATATAAATATTTATTTTCAAAATCTATTTCAACACCTCTTCCATAAATATTTTCTGAATTTTCAAAATACAAACTCAAGCATTCCTTCACTTTCATGCATAAGTTTTCTGCATATTTTCATACATTATCAAACAGAAAACTTTGAGCAATTATATCTTGAGTCATTGTAAAATAATATTACTGGAAGAGAAGATCATATATTGTTAAATCACTCCAAGTGATCAATACTACTTTACTCACTCAAACTCAAAAATGGATAGTTACTTACTTATTTTTCCAGGATTGTTGGAAATAAGTTTAAGTGTTTTTGAAATCTTATCTTTCCAAAGTTGTTGGATACAAGTGTAGTTACTTTGAGAGGATTGTTCTCATAGTTAACATAGTGAAAATCCAAGAGGATTGTTCTTGGTCCAAGAGGATTGTTCTTGGTTGTTTGGTAGTTCTTGTTTAAGTTTGCCACAATAAGGAAATCTCTTTCATGTTTAAAGGGGACTGGAGTACTCTCGGACTGTGAGGGGAACCAGGATATATCTCCCGTGTCTTTTATTTTTCTGCATTTTACGCTTTAGTAAAATCATCATTAACCAAAAAAATAAGAACCATCATCACTAAAAAACATGATTTTTTAAAGTACCTAATTCACCCCCCCCCCCCCCTTTTAGGCGCACTTCGTACTTACAATTGGTATCAGAGCAGGTTATAGGTAACCTACTCCTAAAAGATCCAGAATGGCTTCCGCAAATCAAAATCCCGTTTTCAGAGATGGTGGTAGTAACAACAAGCCTCCTCTATTTTGTGGTGAATATTTTGACTTCTGGAAAATTCGCATGAAGGCACATCTAGAGGCACAAGGAGAAGAAATATGGGATGTCATTGAAAATGGTCCATTTATCCCTATAACGGTAATCAATGGTGTTGGCTCATCAAAGCCTAAAACTACATGGGACGATGATGATAAGAACAAAGTTCTCTATGATAAAAAGGCAATAAACCTTCTTCAAGGTGCACTTAGCATGGATGAATTTTTCCGTGTCTCGGCATGCAAGACAGCAAAAGAAATATGGGATACCTTGGTACAAACTCATGAAGGAACGGTTGAAGTAAAAAGATCAAGACTAAATACCCTAAGTCAAGAATACGAATTATTTTGAATGCGGCCCGGAGAAACCATTCTTGACTTACAAAAGAGATTTGTGCACTTGACAAATCATATAAGTGCTCTTGGTAAAACTTTGACAAATAATGAACTAAATCTAAAAGTACTTAGGTCCTTAACTAGGGAATGGCAACCAAAGGTAACGACAACTTCAGAAAAGAAAAGTCTCTCCAACGTGACATCCGCAACATTATTTGGAAAACTTCAAGAATATGAAACGGAACTCAGAAGACTTGAAAAGCATGAAAATCAAGAGAAGAAATCCAAGAGTATTGCTTTGAAGATAGATTCCAAGGAAGTTGAAAAGGAATACAATCCGGAAGAAGATGAAAACTTCATGCTTCTTTTAAAAGCCTTGGTAAGTTCTTCGGTAGAAATGACAAACCTTTTTCTCATTCAAAAGGAAAGAAACAATTTAAGAAAAAGGAAGCTTCCACATCAACACAAGAAATCACATGTTATGAATGTGGTAAGCAAGGTCATATCAAGCCGGATTGTCTAAAACTCTCCAAGAAAGGTGGCTTCAAAAGCAAGAAGGGATTCAAGAACAAAAAGGCTTATGTCGCATGGGAGGACAATGAAATAAGTTCCTCATTCGATTCCGATAGTGATGAAAGTGCAAATCTAGCATTGATGGCCTCACACCATTCTGATGATGAAGAAAATGAGGTTAGTAATGAATTTTCTCTTTTTGATAGTGATGCACAAGGTGCTATAGATGAACTATTGAATGAATGCAAAATTCTGTATAAAACCATTTCATCACAAAAGAAACAAATTTCATCCTTAGAAGAAAAATATGATTCTATGGAAAAAGATTTCAAAGAAGAAAAACAAAAATCAAGTGATGAACAAAAACAGAATTTTGTATGTAAAAATTGTGATTCACTCTCTTTCCAAATTGTCCAATTAAAAAGAGTCATTGAAAGATATGAAAAATTCCAAATTGTATTGGAAGGTGTTCTTAGCCAACAAAGATACTCCAATGATAAAAGTGGAGTTGGATATTAAAAGTTTTCAAAACCAAGTTCTAACAAAACTATCTTTGTTAAGGCTAGTGATCAATCATCCAAAGAGAAAGTGAACAAACCTAAAATAGTTCATCGTTATCCTAAAAAGAAAACATTTCCTAAGAAGAAATCTTATCCTTCTAGATGTAGAAGTAACTTTAAACCTACTTGTTTTTATTATGGTATTAAAGGCCATACATCTAATGTTTGCTATGTTAGAAACTTCAGTGTGGCAAGTAGGAATTATGTATGGGTAAAGAAAGGCACTAATTATGAAGGACCCAAAGCAACTTGGGTACCTAACAAAACCTAATTTTTTTTGCAGGTATGCTTGAAGACCACATGCAATCTTTGGTATCTTGATAGTGGTTGTTCAAAGCATATGACAGGAGACATAAACCAATTTTCAAATCTAGCGCTCAAGGCCAAGGATTTTGTCACTTATGGAAACAATAATAAGGGAAGAATCCTAGGCAAAGGCAAAGTTGGTGCTCCACCTTTCACATCCATTGAAGATGTTCTTTATGTTGAAGGACTAAAGCACAATCTTCTTAGTATTATCCAACTTTGTGACAAAGGCTTCAAAATCAAGTTCACCAAGGATGAATGTTTGATAGAAGACGAAGTCACTCATGAGGTTATACTTAAAGTTAAAAGAATCAATAATATATTCATGATTTCCCTTGATGATCCATCTTTGAAGGTTAAATGTCTTATGGCGAACAATGATGATTCATGGCTATGGCACAAAAGAATTGCTCATATTCATATGGAACACTTGAATAAATTAATCAAGCATGATCTTGTCATTGGATTGCCTAAAAGAAATTTCGTCAAAGATAGACTTTGCGATGCTTGTCAAAAAGGGAAACAAACTAGATCAACTTTCAAATCTAAGAATGTGGTGTCCACTACAAGGCCACTGCAATTGTTACATATGGACTTATTTGGTCCATCAAGAACAAGGAGATGTCGAGGTAACCTTTGTAGATACTTATAATCAGCTTGCCTATATCTTCACCAAACATTTGGCAAAAGAACCTTTCTACAAAATTCGACGAGAGCTTGGCATACTTGACGAACACGACTTATAAGGTGCATTCTACCATTGATATAATTTTATATATGTTTTATACATGCTATATGTAAATATATGTTATGTGGTATTTAAATTTTTAAGAAAAATTTGGTTTTGGACATTTTTTGTTGATGCAAATCGATTGCACAAAGAGTGTCAATCGATTGCTCACTGAGTATTTTCAATTTTTTCCATTCTGTTTTAAGTGCAAATCGATTGCACCTTCAATGCAAATCGATTGCACTCTGTGCGTTTCTGTTTTATTTTTATTCTATTTGTGTGCAAATCGATTGCACCTGAAATGCAAATCGATTGCACGTACTGCAACTTGCTTTTATGACAGGAAAAATTATGTTGGTCAGAATTCCTCTCTCATATTCCCAAGCCAAATACACTTTAATTCAAAACACTCATTCCCTATCTACCCAAATCTTTTCCAAATCTCAGCTCACAAACACCCTTCTCTCTCACAAAACCTAAAAACCCCAAAACTCAAAAACTCCATACCCATGGCTTCAAGACAAAAGAGAAACGCTCCTGCTTCAGAAAAAGGGAAGAAAAAGGTTGATTTAACATCCAATCCATTGCTTTCAACTCTCACCAAAGAGCAAAAAGCCAGATTTATCAAAGACTTTCAAAGGAAAATAGTATCCAACCCTAAATATGGTATGCTATCCTCCTTTCAACAAGAATGTTTTTCCTTTCAAAATGATCTAGCTGCGTATGGTCTCGAACCATTAATTTCTTCGTTCGGTCCATATTACCCAGATTTGGTAAGAATGTTTTTCAACAATCTAACACCCCACAAAGGCAAATTGGTCACATATGTGCTGGGCACTCGTATCTCTCTAACTCCTCAGGTTGTTGGTGAGATCCTTTATATTCCTTTCACTGGAAGTTCCCTATATGTGTTAGAACAATGTTTGAATCTAGTACCCTATAATTAAGTTTTGATGATAACAAAGTGAAAAGATATAGTAGTTAAATATTTCATGATTGAATTATATGCTACTTAAAATTACTATGCTCTGACTTGCAGATATGCTGATTAAAATAAGCAAGATCACGTTCCCAGCATCAGAATATGAGTTTGCACACCAGCATCAGAAGTTGCTGAATCAGAACGTCAAGATCAGAAGATCAACGCTTGCACATGCTGAAGCTTGATGAACAGAACTGCGCGTAAAATACTCTGATACAGAATCAAATCAGTTCATCAGCAGCGAAGCAGAATCAGAATGAGCCAAGCCAGATCGTGCATTGAAGAAGCAACGGTACTGTGCATTGAAAGCTAATCAATACCAACGGCATCATTCTAGACAAGATCTGCTCAGAAAGGAAAGCTTGTAAATAGCATTGAATCAAGAATATTTACTTCAACGTTCATCTTCTCAAGTGCTATATAAACCAAGCTTTGAAGATTATCACGGCTAATGCTTCCAAACTCTCTACACGTACAAAGCTGATCAATAATCTTCACTCTACAAGTTTTGCTAAACCACCAAACTCTGATACTCTATTAGCGTTTAGCAACTTAGTATTCTAAGCTTCATTTGTGTAAACATCACAGTTGTGATATAGTTTTCGTAGAAACATTCACACACATTTGATTATTCCTTTGTAAGAAAGTATTGCCTTGACAAACCGGATTGTGGTTTGAATCAAGAAGGTTTTAGCAGTTGCTAAAACAGATTTGTATTCAGTTGAATATAGTGAATTAAGACCTCGTTGGAGAGAGGCGAAATCACCTTGAACGGGTGGACTGGAGTAGTTTGAGATCAAACGAACCAGGATAAAAATACCTTGTCATTCGCTTTAAGTTTCCAGTTTTACAATTCAACCCCCCCTTCTTGTGTTTTTCACCCCTTCAATTGGCATCAGAGCGCCTGGTTCTGAGCTAAAACACTTAACCGTGTCAGTAAAAGATCCAGCGTCAGAAAAACACTATGGCAGGAAACAACTCTCATTTCAGCAATGACAACAATGAGGATAGAGACAGATTCAGCGGCAAACCTCCAGTCTTTGATGGAGAAAACTTTGACTACTGGAAAGACAGAATTGAAAGCTTCTTTCTAGCACATGATGCTGATCTGTGGGATATGGTGACAGATGGATACACGCACCCTGTTAATGCAACTGGTCAGAAGATTGATAGAAAATCAATGACTGATCAACAAAAGCGTGATTTCAAGAATCACCATAAGGCCAGAACCATCCTTCTCAGTGCTATCTCCTATACTGAGTATGAGAAGATCTCCAACAGAGACACAGCTAAGAACATCTTTGATTCTCTCAGAATGACGCATGAGGGCAACGTTCAAGTCAAGGAAACAAAGGCTCTGGCGCTCATTCAGAAGTATGAGGCGTTTAAAATGGAAGAATCTGAATCCATTGAAACTATGTTCTCTAGATTCCAGATTCTGGTAGCTGGTCTCAAAGTTCTGGACAAGGGGTACTCTACTGCTGACCATGTCAAGAAGATAATCAGAAGTTTACCCAAGCAGTGGAGGCCTATGGTTACTGCTCTGAAGCTGGCGAAAGATCTCAACAAAATCACTCTGGAGGAACTTATAAGCTCCCTCAGAAGTCATGAGATAGAGCTGGAAGCTGACGAGCCTCAGAAGCAAGGTAAGCCTATAGCTTTGAAATCTAACAGAAAATCTGAATCTAAAGTTTTGCAGGCAGTTGAAGAAACATCTGATGGATCCTCATCAGAAGAAGACGAGCTTTCTCTTCTCTCCAGAAGAGTAAATCAACTGTGGAAGCAAAGACAAAAGAAGTTCAGGAATCCCAGAAGATCTGATCATAACGAGTCTTCTTCCAGACACAGAAGGACAGATTCTTCCTCTGGATACAGAAGATCTGAAGGCTCCTCAGGTAGCAAGAAGCCAAATACAAAAGACATCATCTGCTACGAGTGCAATGAGCAAGGTCACTACAAGAGTGACTGTCCAAAGCTTCAGAGGGAAAAGCCAAAAAGGAAGTTTGGAAGAGAGAAGAAGAAAAGTCTCATGGCCACATGGGATGACTCTGACTCGTCTGAAGCTGACTCAGAATCAGATGATGAAAGGGCGAACATAGCGCTTATGGCTAACATTCAAGATGACAGTGAAGCTTCTGACTCAGACTCAGAATCAGACACAGAAGAGGTATTCCCTAACTTCGCTGTTAATTTTACAAAGGCTGAACTTGCTGAAAGCCTAAATGAAATTCTGGAACGTTATCAGCAGATTAGAGCTAAATTCAGAGACCTGAAAAGGACTCTTGAATCTGACTCTAATAAGTCTGAGAGTCTCAAATTGGAAAACTCTGAGCTGAGAGATAAAATTTTAAAATTAGAAAACTCTTTACAAAACTCTCAGAAGGTACCAATTTCTGAAACTCCCAGCAACGCTGATGAGATCATCAAGGAGTATGATCATAGTTTCCAGAAGTTCCTTGCTAAAAGCATAGATAGAAGCAGAATGGCTTCAATGATCTATGGAGTTAGCGGAAACGGCAGGAAAGGAATAGGATACTTAGGTAAGAATCCTACACCTAAAAATGTCATGGATTTAGTTATTAAACACACTCCTATAAATTCACACTTTGTGTATGGTCACACACATGACATCAAATATACTAGTAGTAATCACTTTGTGAAACCAAAATTCAATCAGAGTTTTGGTAAGACTAACAAATCAGGACCCAAGAAGATCTGGGTACCTAAGGATAAAATAATACATGTTGCAGATATCTTTAGCAGCAAGTCAGAAACACCAGTCATGGTACCTGGACTCTGGCTGCTCACGTCACATGACGGGAAGAAGGCATATGTTCCAAAGCCTGGAACTTAAGCCTGGAGGCCACGTTGGCTTTGGAGGCAATCAGAGGGGAAAGATAATTGGCTCTGGAACTGTAGGTAACGGAAATCTTCCCTCTATTAATAATGTTCTGCTTGTTGATGGATTGATGCATAACCTGTTATCCATAAGTCAATTAAGTGATAACGGTTATGATATAATCTTTAATCAAAAATCATGTAAAGCTGTTAGTCAGAAAGATGGGACTATCCTATTTAATGGTAAGAGGAAAAACAACATTTACAAAATCAAACTTTCTGAACTTAAGAGTCAGAACGTAAAATGTCTTCTGTCTGTTAACAACGAGCAATGGATCTGGCACAGAAGATTGGGACATGTTAGTATGAGAAGAATATCTCAGATTAACAAACTCAATCTGGTCAGAGGACTTCCAAATTTGAAGTTCAATTCAGATGCTCTGTGTGAAGCATGTCAGAAAGGCAAATTTGCAAAACCCTCTTTTAAATCCAAAAATGTTGTTTCTACCTCTAAGCCATTAGAACTTCTGCACATTGACTTATTTGGACCAGTTAAAACTGCTTCTGTCAGTGGCAAGAAGTATGGGTTAGTAATCGTAGATGACTATAGCAGATGGACATGGGTAAAGTTCTTAAGACACAAGGACGAGTCACACTCTGTGTTTGTTACCTTCTGTAACCAAGTTCAGAATGAAAAAGATCTTAGAATCGTTAAAGTCAGAAGTGATCATGGTGGAGAATTTGAAAATAAAGATTTTGAGTCATTCTTCAATGACAAAGGCATTCTGCATGATTTCTCTTGTCCTAGAACTCCTCAACAAAATGGAGTTGTAGAACGAAAGAACAGAACATTGCAAGAAATGGCCAGAACCATGATCAACGAGACAAACGTTGCTAAGACTTTCTGGGCAGAGGCAATAAACACAGCGTGCTACATTCAGAATAGAATCTCAATAAGACCTATTCTGGAAAAGACTCCATATGAATTGTGGAAGAACAGAAAGCCCAACATTTCGTACTTTCATCCATTTGGATGTACTTGCTATATGTTAAATACTAAGAATTATTTGAACAAGTTTGATTCTAAGGCACAGAAGTGTATTATGTTAGGATACTCTGAACGCTCAAGAGGGTACAGAGTATACAATACAGAAACACAGATTGTGGAAGAATCAATCAGTGTTCGTTTTGATGACAAGCTTGACTCTGAAAAGTCAAAGCAGAATGAAAATCTTGCAGGTATAGAAATTGAATTTGCAGGTTCTGAAGACAAGTCATCAGAAGCTCTCAACACAGACATTCCTTCAACGTCTGAAAGAAGCAATGCTAGAAATCCTACAACTGCTGCTGATCAACCTCAGAAGAGAGTACCCAGAAGCAGTTTGGATCACCCAGAAGAATCTATTCTAGGAAGAAAGGAAGATCCAATCAGAACAAGAGCAAGCCTCAGAAACTCTGAAGAAACTCTGATGGGACTTGTGTCTCTGATTGAACCTTCTTCCATTGATGAAGCACTTCTGGACAATGACTGGATTCTGGCAATGCAAGAAGAGCTGAATCAATTCACCAGAAACGACGTTTGGGATCTCGTTCCAAGACCAAAAGGATTCAACGTCATTGGAACAAGATGGGTGTTCAGAAACAAGCTCAATGAACAAGGTGAAGTCGTCAGAAACAAGGCACGACTGGTTGCACAAGGTTATAGTCAGCAAGAGGGGATAGACTATACAGAAACCTTTGCCCCAGTCGCCAGGTTAGAATCTATCAGACTCTTAATCTCATTTGCTGTTAATAGAGGCATCACTCTGTATCAGATGGATGTCAAAAGTGCATTCTTAAATGGTTATATAGAAGAAGAAGTGTATGTTCACCAACCCCCAGGTTTTGAAAATACTAAACATCCAGAACATGTTTTCAAACTGAAAAAGTCACTGTATGGTCTGAAACAAGCTCCCAGAGCTTGGTATGAAAGGCTAAGTAACTTTCTGCTTGAAAATGAGTTCACCAGAGGGAAAGTGGACACCACTCTATTCTGTAAAACAGTTAAGAGTGACATTTTAGTCTGTCAAATTTATGTTGATGATATAATCTTTGGTTCTACTAATCCTTCTCTTGGAAGAAAATTTGCTAAGTGTATGCAGGCAGAATTTGAGATGAGCCTCATGGGGGAACTGAAGTTCTTTTTAGGAATTCAGATCAATCAAACTCCAGAGGGAACTTACATTCATCAGAGCAAATACATCAGAGATCTTCTGAAGAAATTTGACCTCTCAGAATGTAAGCCATCAAAGATTCCAATGCATCCCACGTGCATTCTGGAAAGAGAAGAGGTAAGCAAAAGCGTAGAACAGAAGGTCTACAGAGGTATGATTGGTTCTCTCCTTTATCTGACTGCTTCAAGACCTGATATTCTATTCAGTGTATGTATTTGTGCTAGATTCCAATCAGATCCTAGAGAATCTCACTTAACAGCTGTTAAGCGAATTTTCAAGTATCTGAAAGGTACTACTAATCTGGGTTTGTTTTATAGAAAATCTAGTGATTACAGTTTAGTAGGCTACTGCGACGCTGATTTTGCTGGAGACAGAGTGGAACGCAAAAGTACTTCTGGAAGCTGCCAGTTTCTGGGAGAAAATCTGATCTCGTGGTCCAGCAAAAGGCAATCAACTATTGCTCTGTCAACAGCAGAAGCTGAGTACATAGCAGCAGCTGGATGTAGCACACAAATGCTCTGGATGAAAAGTCAGCTTGAAGACTTCCAGATTTTTGAGAGTAACATTCCTATTCTTTGTGATAATACTTCTGCTATTTGCTTGAGTAAGAATCCTATTTTACATTCTAGAGCTAAGCATATAGAAATAAAACATCATTTCATTAGGGACTATATTCAGAAAGGCATTTTAAACTTGAAATTTATAGATACAGACCATCAATGGGCTGATATCTTTACAAAACCCCTTTCAGAAGATAGGTTTAATTTCATTCTGAAACATCTCAGCATGAAAGTATGCCCAGAATGAAAATGCTTTAATTCCATATTTTTATCTTTCAGAATGTAATTATATTACTGTGAACTTCTGATCAATCTTTGTCTCAGAAAGTTAGAACATGCAGATTGTATCAGAGGCAAGTCTAAAGATCTGAGAGTCTAATCTCAAATACAGACGTGCTGATCACTACATCAAACAAGTGTCATCCAATCATCAGCAAATCCCTGAAGCAGAACGCGTGCACGCTTCTGAGAAAGGAAAGCGCTGATTGGGTGCATTGAGACACATGTCTGGTAACCGTTTTTAAGTATCTTTCTCAAATCCCCCAAAATCAGCAAGCATTAAATGCAAAAGTAATCACGCTTGTTAATTGCAATCATTATTTTTTTCTCTCTCTTAAAAACGTTTTATTTTTCAAAATAATTTTTGAAAATCCTATTTAAGCACATTACTCTTCATTCTTAATCTTTACGCTTACTCATAATCTCTTAAGAATTTTTCTGCATATCTCCTTCAAAACCCTAGCTTTTCTCAAATCACTCTCAAGCTTTTTGTGTGAGAACAATGGCATCCTCCAGCATTTCTGCAGGAAATCAGAAGAAGGAAACCTCTGAGCAATATCAAGCGCCTACCAGAACTCTTCTCACACCAGTAAAGAATCTTGAGGTTCTCTCTGAGTTAATAGTGGATTTCGAAAGTTTGAAGGAAAATGGATTTGACCTAACTGCTGAAGTCAAAACTCAAAGGTGGGAGAGGTACTTTGATAGATTGGTTGGACCAACCTTCCCAGAACTTGTCAAAGAATTTTGGATTCATGCCAAGATTGATAAGCATCTAGTCGTCTCCTCTGTTATGGGAAAGAAGATCATAATTTCTGAAGACCTCATTGCTAGGTTAATTGGTCAGAGTGGTGGCGGAGTCCGTTGTGTGGACATGGCTGATAGGTGTCCGGATATTGGTGTGGTAGCAAACTGCATCTTCACTCTTGGTTTTCCCAGCAGCAAAATCAAGGATCTGAAGGATCACTGCAGAGTGTGGGCCAAGATTGTCCTAGGTTGTTTCAATCACAGGAAGCCAACAAGCTCTCCTGACTATATAAACGTGGATCAGCAATTTCTGATCTACTTTATTGATCAGAGGGTGAAGATAAATTTGGCACACTTCCTGTTCAATCATCTGAAGACAAGTGTGAAAGAGACTAGAGAAGAAGAAAGGACGAAAAGAGACTGGATACCATTTGGGAGGCTTATCTCAGATATTCTGACAGAGAATAAGCTGATAGACTATCTGAGCGAAGCTAAAGTACTGGGCAATTTTGAACCAACTGTTGGAAAAGCGCTGAATGCTAAGAATTTGAAGAAGATGAAGCTAATAGACAATATCAGGAAGGAACCCAGAGCTTCTTCAACTGCTGACATCTCCAGAAGAAGAGTGCCTCTGAATGATTTCCCAAGATTTTCTGAGATGGAATCTCACCCTGATATAGTTGCCAAGTATCCAGATTCTCTCAAGGAAGAAGTTGCAGGTTCGAAGCTGAAGATCAAGGATCTGAGTCAGGTTCAACCTGAAATGGCTCAGAAGAAGTCAAAGAAGAGGAAAGCAGAAGGATCATCTCACCAGACTCCAAAGAAACGAGGTAATCCATCTACTGCTCCTATTTCAATTTCAAATACTATTCCAACATCTGTTGCTCCACCCCAAACCTCTCACAGAATTTCCATTCCAATCCCCACTATTGATGAAAACATACCAGAAGACCCTTCTGAGGCCTTACAACTCAGAAGAACCAGAATCAAAATTCCTCTCAAAATTACCAAACAACAACCAACTGTTTCAACAACATCAGCACTTGATAGCGTGCTAGCTGACATTGAGCGTGAACATGCTTCTGTTCAACCTCACTCTGAACCACCAAATATTCCTCCTCCACAACCTGAACCAGAAATTCAACCACAACCAGAACCAGAACAAGAACCAGAACAACAACAACCTATCACAGAAGAACCTCTGATCCCTGAACAATCAGAAGTTCCACCTCCTCAACCAGAAAATAATCCTCCCTCACCTCAAACAGAGTTTCATCGCTATGAAACCCCATCTCCTCATCATTCTGATCCCCACTCACCTCAACCTTCACCGCTGGCAATACAGTTGCCATGTGGAACCACCATTATCACACCCCAGTTACCATCATCAGAGGAATCAACACCTCCAAAAACTCCAACCACTCCAATAGACATATCCTCTGACTCTGATAACCATCCTCCAAAACAAACAGCACATCAGCACACCTCTGAAAACCAATCATCTGAAAACCCCAGCAGAACATTCATTGACTTAACAAGTCTTGAACGTCTTGCTGATTTAAGACACAAATTGGCCATTCCCAAACCAAAGCAATTAGATGTTGGCTCTGGTATTTTGGACTTTGAAACAGGTATGCTGCAGTGGATTACTTCGCTGAAGCAAGTTTGTCCGGGGATGATCGACCCAGCTGCTTCTGATCAGCTCTGGTCACAGTTCAGAGTATGGGTTCGTGCTGAAGCACTCAAGCTGCAGGACGTCAACTATGAGCAGGCTCAACAGAACTTTAGCAAGCTGCTGAAGGAAGTTGAGAGTCAGCTGCCTCAAGAAGTTGTGCTCCCTCTGGACTCTGAATCGTGGTCTGAGAAAGAACAAGCTGCACAGGTGGAACCAGCAGAAGAAGACAAGACTCTTCAAGAAGAAAATCCAGCAGAAGATGTAGCTGAAAGTTCTGAGAAGCTTCCTCCTGCTGAAAATTCTCAAGCTGCCTTGGACAGGCAGGCTCTGGAAGAATTAAGGCTGAATGACTTGCGTCTACAGCAGCGGATGGATGAGAATAATCAGAAGATGGAAGCAAGAATGAATGTTCAGGACAGCAAGATTGATTATGTTGTCACCTTGGTTCAGAAGCAGAATGCATCTTCTGAAAAGATTCAGGCAATGCTGGAAAGCCTGTTCTCACGCATGCCCCCACAACCTTGAAATTTTTTCATGCATGACGTTCTCTATATTTTCCTTATTTTCTGATGTACTTTTGATTATGTTTTGACTATGGTTTGTAATGCTATTTTGCTCTGATTCTGAACTATCTTTAATACTATTAGTTTTTCTGATCTAAATCATTTTAGCACATCACCAGCACTTTTTGATTGCTGACAAAAAGGGGGAGAACAAGAATGATATTTAAAATCAATAACGGATAACTAGACAGAAACTCTCAAACATTCTAACTATCTATTACTTGAAATGTTTTTCTGTTTTGTCTTTAAGTCTACAGGCACAAGGAAGCTCTTGAACACAATGTAGACTAGAAGACCATGTTGCTCTGATCAAATATGAAGTTCTGATATATGAAGCTCTGATCAACCTAACACTCTGATCTGAAGCAAAGCTCTGACAGGAAAAGCTCTGCTTTCTGATAAGTCAAAGACTTACAATCTGATGCTCAAAGACAGAAAAAGATCTGACTCTGAAGAACACGCATATCAAAGGGAAGTAACAAACTCAGGGGGAGTATTTCTTAAACTCTAACTTCTCCGTACTTCTTATTCTGATACATAGATCTGATAACCTTTTCATGTTATTTTTCATTTAAAATATCTAGTTTTTGTCATCATCAAAAAGGGGGAGATTGTTAGAACAATGTTTGAATCTAGTACCCTATAATTAAGTTTTGATGATAACAAAGTGAAAAGATATAGTAGTTAAATATTTCATGATTGAATTATATGCTACTTAAAATTACTATGCTCTGACTTGCAGATATGCTGATTAAAATAAGCAAGATCACGTTCCCAGCATCAGAATATGAGTTTGCACACCAGCATCAGAAGTTGCTGAATCAGAACGTCAAGATCAGAAGATCAACGCTTGCACATGCTGAAGCTTGATGAACAGAACTGCGCGTAAAATACTCTGATACAGAATCAAATCAGTTCATCAGCAGCGAAGCAGAATCAGAATGAGCCAAGCCAGATCGTGCATTGAAGAAGCAACGGTACTGTGCATTGAAAGCTAATCAATACCAACGGCATCATTCTAGACAAGATCTGCTCAGAAAGGAAAGCTTGTAAATAGCATTGAATCAAGAATATTTACTTCAACGTTCATCTTCTCAAGTGCTATATAAACCAAGCTTTGAAGATTATCACGGCTAATGCTTCCAAACTCTCTACACGTACAAAGCTGATCAATAATCTTCACTCTACAAGTTTTGCTAAACCACCAAACTCTGATACTCTATTAGCGTTTAGCAACTTAGTATTCTAAGCTTCATTTGTGTAAACATCACAGTTGTGATATAGTTTTCGTAGAAACATTCACACACATTTGATTATTCCTTTGTAAGAAAGTATTGCCTTGACAAACCGGATTGTGGTTTGAATCAAGAAGGTTTTAGCAGTTGCTAAAACAGATTTGTATTCAGTTGAATATAGTGAATTAAGACCTCGTTGGAGAGAGGCGAAATCACCTTGAACGGGTGGACTGGAGTAGTTTGAGATCAAACGAACCAGGATAAAAATACCTTGTCATTCGCTTTAAGTTTCCAGTTTTACAATTCAACCCCCCCTTCTTGTGTTTTTCACCCCTTCAATATGATCCTGAAAACGAGATATGGTATGACTACCAGAAAAATGAGTTCTTTTACAGCATTGGGCGGTTAAGTGAAGTTGAAGTTCGCTCCAAACGGATTCGTGGTCTTGGCGAAGTAATTCCATCCAGAGCCTCATGGAGTGCAGGTAATCTCCATATAGACGATCGTTTATATCATTATTTTCTGGTCTATATTATGTTTCCAAGAGCTGGAAACCACTGCAGTGTTACCGACTTGGAAATATAGCTAATTTATGCAAGAAAGAAAGGGGTAAGTGTAAACTGGGCAAGGCTTATCATGGTGCATATGATGAGAGTGGATGCAAAATCTAAATTTCTTCCATATGCGTATTTTGTCACTCTAATTATGGAGGAATTTGGTGTGGATTTTGCTGGGTTTGAAAAGGTGAATATGGACCCTAATCTAAACAAGATTTCCATTAAGAATGTTGACTCCAGAATGGGCGTGCATTATAATCCGGAAACAAAAACCATCACCTACATTGGTGAAGATGTTGTTGGCGATGAAGGAAATGACCAAGAAGTCGAAGGCGGTGAAGTTGTGCCTCCTCCTCCTACTGCTCCCTCTGGTCCAAGCAATCAAGAGCTTATGGATTACATGTCTCAATAATTTGCTTCCATGAACACCAACATCAACAATCAATGGAGTGCAATAAATGATTCCACTACAACCCGGATTAATGACTTCCACACAGATGTGAATCAACAATTTTCGTACCTTTACTCTCATCTTCATATTCCACCATATGATCCAAATAATCTAGCTGCACCTTCTCAATAATACACAGAACCCCCACTTCAACAATAATTCCCGAATCAAGGCTCTTGGTCTTATAACCATCCGGACATACATCACCCTTAAAGTTCTGGCTAACTGTTTTTTCTGTTATGTTCTTGTCGTGTTATTCAATGTTGTGTTTGTTCAAATTTCTGTGTAAACCTTAAACAATTTGTGTTACTCGTTTAATTATAAATTTTATCAATATATTTCTCTATTACTATTTGTTTTGTGCATCTTTCCCTTCTTTTTGATAATGTCAAAGGGGGAGAAAGATGTGTGGTACTTTATGCTTTTATTTTATTTGTCTTATTTTTTAAGGTACTCTCCAATCAAGATGAAGAAATGCAAAGGATTCCAACCCTCTCCTACATAGGGAGAGTTTTGCATCTTAGGGGGAGAAGCTCTTCCGAAAAGTACATCGTATAAAGCAAGATTGTCTGTCATCATCAAAAAGGGGGAGAATGTAAAATCAAGCTTCTCAAATGAGCTTTTGTTTTGATGAATACAAACCATGATTAACAAAGAAGGTAAAGATATATGATCAAGCTCAAAGCATCTAAGGACAATATCTTCAGTTCAAGACTCTCAACAACCTTCAAGGTATAATAATATTACCTACTTTGATCTTAAGATATAGATGCTCATTTTTGAAAAAGGAATGTTTAAAAAATCATTACTCAAGTTTTTCAAAGTTAAAATTTCACTTTTCTCTTGAGTGCAATCGATTTACATTTTAGTGCAATCGATTGCATACTTCAATTTTTCAGATATTTTGCTTCTGTTTCTCTGTGCAATCGATTTACATTGCTTGTGCAATCGATTGCATACTTACATTTTCAAAATGTTTGCTTCTGTTTCTCAGTGCAATCGATTTACATTGCTAGTGCAATTGATTGCACTCACTTACTTTTTGCTACTGACTTTACATGCAATCGATTTACATTGCTAGTGCAATCGATTGCACTCTTAAATCTTTTGAAAAAATAGTTGTTGAAACCTTGTGCAATCAATTTACACAAAGGGTGCAATCGATTTCATGTTGCACGATTTTGAAAAATAGCAGCTTTTCACATGCATGTTCATCATGCCTTTTCATTGAAACCTTTTACTCAAACTTGGCATTTGTTCATGATACATTTTCAGAACTTCATGTTGTTTCAAAAGGGTGTTATGAACATATAAATATTTATTTTCAAAATCTGTTTCAACACCTCTTCCATAAATATTTTCTGAATTTTCAAAATAGAAACTCAAGCATTCCTTCACTTTCATGCATAAGTTTTCTGCATATTTTCATACATTATCAAACAGAAAACTTTGAGCAATTATATCTTGAGTCATTGTACAATAATATTATTGGAAGATAAGATCATATATTGTTAAATCACTCCAAGTGATCAATACTACTCTACTCACTCAAACTCAAAAATTGATAGTTACTTACTTATTTTTCTAGGATTGTTGGAAATAAGTTTAAGTGTTTTTGAAATCTTATCTTTCCAAAGTTGTTGGATACAAGTGTAGTTACTTTGAGAGGATTGTTCTCATAGTTAACATAGTGAAAATCCAAGCGGATTGTTCTTGGTCTAAGAGGATTGTTCTTGGTTGTTTGGTAGTTCTTGTTTAAGTTTTCCACAATAAGGAAATCTCTTTCATGTTGAAAGGGGACTGGAGTACTCTCGAACTGTGAGAGGAACCAGGATATACCGCCCGTGTCTTTTATTTTCCTGATTTTGACGCTTTCCTAAAATCATCATTAACCAGAAAAATAAGAACCATCATCACTAAAAACCATAATTTTTTAAGTACCTAATTCACCCCCCCCCCCTCTTAGGCGCGCTTCATACTTACAGGCTTGTGTTTCCTCATATGCGTTCACTTGATTGTTGACAATCAGTCCGAGATAGATTCCATATCCTACCAGTTCGATCTTCTAAGACTTCTCAAGTCTCGTGACATATCAAACCAATTCTCTGTTTCATTGGAAGATTCAGAAATTGCAAGTATTTTGGAATGAATCATATTTTCCCTGTTTATTGGCTCTGGCGCATGAGTTTGATTATTGAAGTGTGTTATGTCACCCTTTATAAGATCTTTAAAGCATTATCATCCTAAGTCTTGTTTGAGTACACTTTCAATCATCAATTAAGATTCAGTGGGCTAAAGATTCTTATGGTCATTCTCATTTTCATGCTTCAAACGATACCTTTGTTGAAATGAAATATAAGTGCTAAGAGATTTGTTGAGAGCAAGGTTTCTTGTTGATTGATGGAGATTGAAGATTTGGATCATTGTGAATTTTCTATGGTAGTAGTATCCATTAAAGTGATTATTTTGATCCAATTTGCTAAAGTAATTTCATATTCCAAAGATGGGAGTTTTGAAGCGAACAGTAATATGAATCCAAATTCTTTCAAAATATTTCAATTTGTTTTTAGCAAGCCTTATGGCAAAGAAAAGAGTATCTCAAATTCTCAAACTTCATTAATTACAAGAATACAAAAATATTCTAAGTGTTCATTTTTCAAGCATAATGCAAGAATGGATTCTAGAATTCACATGCCAGTCACCAAAATTCCAAAACACCTTACAAGTTAATTTACAAATTTTAATCATAAAGTCCCCTATTTGTTCTAAAAAAGAGATACATAAAAAATGATTTTTCTTTAAACTTTAAGTTTCCCACGGCCTTTGCTTCGGTTTCAGCTTCAAAGTCTTCATCATCCTTCCAAGCTCGTATCAATGCTGAAAACATGAAACAAGAGGAAAAGAAATAATCAGCAAGCAATCAAAAGTAAATAAAAATTACAAATGATTTAACTTCATCATTAGGGTGGTTTATTGGAATCAGAAAATAGGGTGTTTTTATGTGCTAAGGCCTCAAACATTTAAGTTTCTATCATGGGCTAATTTCCATTGCAAATCACAAAATTTGGTTTGGTTCACAATAGAAGAAAAAATGCAAGAAGAAAGAATTCCTTCAATTCAGCCTAACAGGATTCAAATCAGAATTCAATCCCAAAAGAAAAGCCTCATACAAAAGTCAGAATTATATCATTGGCTAGGAGTAGTTCTATTGCAAATCACAAATTTATTTGGTTCACAAAAGATAGGGAAGATCGATAGAAATCAGATTATCATCATGTTTTCACGCAAATAAAAGAAGTCTCATGTTGTTTCACTTCAAAGAAAAGTCAGAGTTCACAAATCAAATCAAAGGCTTAGGAAGTTTTCACTGCAAAATCTAAAACAAATTTGTTTAGTTCACAAAAAAAGAGAAAGACCAGAAAGTTATCAAAGCATCATAGAAAGCCAGTACAGAAAGTACCAAAATTTGTACAAATTCCACAAGCAACCAGTAGAAAACCAGTACAAAGGCTAGCATATATCATGAATGAATAACACAATTAACAAGCAAATAGTACAGCAAGTACAGCCAGCAATGTCAATCCAACAAGAAAAAGTACAGCAACAAAGTACAAAGTCTGTACAGAGTTCAAAATTCATCAAGCAAGTGCAGCCCCAAAAGCAAGAACAAGCAAAGTCACAAAATCAGCAAAAGCAACAAGTAATCAAGTACAAAGACTGTACAAAGTCCCAAGCCACAGAATAAAAATAGAGCCACGGTTCACAGCAAGAAAAAAAAAAGATTCACAAAAAAAATATACAGAGGCAAAAAACCAAATCGTAACAGAACAACACAAACCCAAAAGTTTGTTCACAAAATACAAAAGCCCATCCAAACAGAACAACAAAAAACTCTCACAGATTCGATTCACAAAGAACATACACAAGTCGAGCCCCAAACAACAACGTTGTCGTCTCCCTGAAAAACCATTTTCCAGCAAATCCAAAAAAACACAGATACACAAATATACAGAGGTACAGAATCAA
Source organism: Vicia faba (assembly GCA_948472305.1). NCBI lineage: Eukaryota > Viridiplantae > Streptophyta > Magnoliopsida > Fabales > Fabaceae > Vicia > Vicia faba. The sequence goes on along the minus strand of OX451739.1, from coordinate 1,630,404,913 downwards.
AGAAAAACCGAAACAACACACAAAAACCCTAATAGTTTTGTTTATCATCGTTTTCCAAAAAAAACTTAATCCTTTGGAGTTCATAAAAGAGTAAGAGAAGGAAAGATCTCACCAAAATCATGTAGAAAAAGCTAATCAGAACCCTTAGGGTTCTGGTCATCCCTTTTTAGATCTACGCCAAACCATGTAAAATATACAAAATTTACTCACAGATTAGTAAAAAGGAGAAAGAAATGAAGCAAAAAATGTAATAAAAATTAGGTTTGGAGCATCACCGTCGTCGCCGCCGCTGTGAGGCGATTTCCGACGCGGTGGCTTCTTCTTCTTTATGGAGAAAAAAGTCAGAGAGAACAAGAGAGACAAAAACAAGAGAGAGGAAAATTTTTGAGAAATAACTCAAGTTTCTCTGTTTTGATTGTTTTTTGTTTAAAAAACCGGGCCCATAATTGAAATGAATTTCCAAGCCCAACCCTTTTCTTCTTTAGCACACACCCTTCTTTTTCTACCAAACCACAAAAAAATATTAAATCCTAGTGGGCCATCCCCAAATGTTTTCTACACAGGCCCAAAGTTGTTCTACCAGCGCACCCTTCCTGTTGCTCATAGTACCACGCAGGCCCAACAGTTTTTGTTACTTTTTTTTTATTTTCTGTTTATAAAAACAACTCGGGCCAGGCCTAGTAAACAGAAACTGTCTTTTACACATAAACACCTCAAATTCAAGTTTCACCCCCCTGACTTCTTTTATTTATTTTATTTTATTTTATTTTCTTTCTTTTATTTATTACTATTAATATTATTACAATATTTATTTTTATTAATAAAAATCTCAAAAATATTTTATTTATTTATTTATTTATTTATATTCAATATACTCATATTTATTTTCTATAAGACCAAAAAGACTAAAAAACATTTCCTTATCAAATTTATTTCTTTTTATTCAATTAATTAGACTTAGGTTTATTTATTTCGCTTTTAATTAAAATTAATTTAGAATGTTAGGTTTCTTTATTTTAATTAATTAATTTCTTTTTCATATCTTTTGATTAATATTAAAACCTTTTCATCAAAAACATTAAAAAATATTTTATTTTCTAATTTACTTAGTTTAATTTGTTATTAGTTATATTTTCTTTTTAGTTAAACATGTTAAAATCTTTTCCCCCAAAACTAAACAAAATTCATGTCTTTTCCATTTATCTCTTGTACATCATATTCATTTCATTCTTGCATATTTTTGTAAATATTCAATATGGTTGTAATAGATAATTAGGATTTAATTTCTTACAATCTCCACTTGTAAATTTGTATACCCCATCCCCAGAGTGATGTAATAGCGTAGGATATTTATTTTATTTACAGCTTTCATATAAATGCTAGTTAATTAGGGTTTGTATGGAAAGATAAAATCAATATTTAGAAAATCCTAAATTCAAGATAAATCAAGCATGAAATACAAACACTTGCACACTTTGCACCTCTATGGTTAACTCCACTTGATTGCCTTGAGAAAATGGTCATGTTATGCATATGAGACGTCTTAGCAAAAACAATCAAAAATACAAGATCATAGTCCCTCAAGTACGCTACAAATGTTGCCTTACAAATGATCTTAGTCCCTTAAGATAAATGCTAAGTGTAGCGGTAGAAATGTTTAAGACTAAGCCATTAGATTGACTAGACTTATACAGGTTAAAATAAAAATCGCCATCGTGCTTTATTGTTTCCAAAGGAATGGGAAAAGAGCGAATAACCCAAAAAAGAGGGGAAAGATTCAAGGTAAGGGGGTTGGTTATGCCAAGGGAATGTATTAGCACCCTAAACATCTAGGATACTCCGCAGGAACCTCTTTGTAAAATCTATATATTTTGGCTATAAAAATATTGTATAAAAATAGATGGTGGAGGTGAGAAAAGAAATATATTTTTTTATGATTTTTGCATCTGCCACGGTTGCGAACCTTTAGTGCCTAAGTACCACCTTCCGTGCAATAGGGGATCAGGGTACACGTAGTTCCTCTTTAAAAAATTTAAAACAAGAGTGTGTTGGTTAATTTTATGAGATAAGACACCATTGTCATTATCTGTGTGGAAAACATACTTACTATCCACAATCATGAGAAAGGAGATTTTGCATCATCTCAAAGTGGAGGATATGGCTTGGATTTTAAAATCAACAATGCCTCACTCAACACCCAAGTGGAAAATATACCTCTTTACTATATATTGTAAAAGTATAGTTGTTTGCATCACTACAAGAATTGACAAGAGTCTAATCTTTTTTTGAGAAAAAAAGTTTTAAAATAAAAGAGCCAAAGTGGTAAAATAGTTTGAAATGAGATTGATTGACTTTTAGTCTTCTCATAAAAAATGCCAAGGTATTATTAAGTTGATTGAAGTTTATTTATGAAAATGTCTTGAAAATGCATGGACATGAGTCCAAGTTCATTATGAAAGTGGTTCAAGTTAAAAACAAGAAGAGTTTTCAAAAGGATGAAGGAGATTTTTGAAATTAAAGAAGATGGGAGAAGAAGAAGAGACTATCCTAAAGGCATAAGATAAAAGCTAGGGATAAGAATCATTTAACCGAAAAAAAGCCAATACTTGACATTATGAGCCAAGATAGAATTCCCATTCTTTGGATTGAAACCAAGCAAGCAAAGATACTAGACCTCTTGTGAGAACCAAACTTCAAGTGTATTACGTCTTCATAAAAAATTGGCCAGAGTAACGGTTGTATACGGGTGAATTCTAGATTACAAAGAATGTAATCACAGTAACCTGCACACAAAACAAATAAACAACCCAATGTCTTGAGGTAAACCTTAAGAGCTCCAGACAAAATATCAATTAAGGTCACAAGGTCTCTAACATAGGCCAAGGTTTCTAATCCTAAGTCCAAGAAGTCTAATACTCCATAATGCCAAGGATAGTAACCAAATAGTCCAAGTACCATTAAAGTTTTGTATGGTTTATGTTGATTATTAGGTGTCTTAGAAGAGAAAATAAAAGGCTCAAGTGAGCAAAGATAAAGATAGCATGAAATGTAAATTCTAAAAGTAAATGGTGCATAAAGCATAAAAATAAAAGGGCATAAAGTAAAAACAAAAGATAAACTAAATTATTAGTGATTAGTGGTTAGTTGGATGATAATCTTAAAACTTGCATTTGGAACTCATTAGAGGATTGGTAGAACCAAATCCTCCACACAACAAGTTGCATTTGCTTTTTGTCAAGTATATCACCCATTTGGAATCCTCACAAGTGCCATTTAATGATCAACGATGTTTACGTGATCCGCATCGATGAGAAGTGTTGTAGATCCATTAGAGTATTGGTAGAACCAAAGCCTCCACACAATGAATCTTAAGGTTATTGGATCAAAGAGATCAAATTAACATACTTGGGCTTGCAAACATAGGTTTGGGCCACGAATGATCATTTACTCGAACCAAGACAAAATTTAGCGCTATGTTAAGCAATCGTAAGTGGACTTATATAGAAGTCGCACCCATTTTGAGGTCGATCAATAGCAATCTATGCACCATTTGTTTTGAGACATGATATAGAGATCATTCTCCAATAACACTTAGTGCAATAAGAAAGGGATGAGATGGAGAGGGGTGGGGAATAATATACAAACCACATTTGGATTAAATTTTAATCAAACTATTATTAAAAGCATTCATCCATTTTTGTGGAGTTAGACTCAACACCATGGATCCAATGAGGTTAATAAAGTCCATGATCAAAAATTTAACCCAAGATCAACCAAAAAATAATCACAATAATATTGCATTTAATATATATATTTAAAGGGTTTTAAAATGTTTTAAAATAGAAATAAGGGATAAAAATAGCAACTATGTTCAAATTAATCAAGAAATAAAAATTAAGACCATAGAAAAATCAGAAAAGGATTCAAATATTTTTATAAAAATTTTGGTAATTTTTTTAAGTCAGAAACTATTTTTAAAAATTAAAAGAAATGAGTAAAATAAACCAAAAATGATTTTAAAAAATAACAAAGTATGAAACAAAAATAAAATGAGGTCACCAATATTTGTCACAATGTCATTGAATCATTCTATAATTTTTTCAGAATTTAAAAATGTATGAAAGTATTTTTAAAAATTTAAAACAATTCAAATAAAGTGAAAATTTATAAATAAAAAAATACCAAAAAACAAAATTAAATTGTGAAAAAAATAAAAATCTAAAAGAGAATAATCAAAAATATTTTTCATAATTGTTTCAGATTTTTTGGACTAAAAATGAATTTTCTATGATTTTTTGAAATTTAAAACAATTAAATATAAAAATCAGAAAAGAAAATAAAAACCAAAAAGATGTGGACCAATGGATGAGAGTCAAAACGCGTTAGCAATCATATCCAAGGGATCTGATGCAATGTGCATATAATGGTCATTACTAAATATCACACCGGATCCAACATTTTAAAAATAAAACAACTTAAAATATGGCGCGTTGGATGGAGTCCGACTCACAACAGTAATCAGATCCAAGGGTTCCTGAGACGCGTGCATTGTAAGGCAAGCACATTGTATCCATTTCAAAAAAATAATGTGCTTCATGTCATTGGTTGAAGATGGACATGTCATCGTCTTAAACCTCCAACCATCCCCAAATTGAATCTTCAAAATTGTAAAATTAGCAAACCAGACCGGTACCATTAGATTTGTCTCTTCAAGATGATTCTAATGGTACCATCGCGCCAAATTTATATAAATTATGCAAGGCTGTGTTTGAAAAAACCAGAAAAAATAACGAGCACGAAAATCTAGGATATCTTGCTCAATTCTCAATGAAATTGCAAACTATAAAGAGCACGAGGATCAGAAGAACATAAGGAGTGGGTTAGTCTTTTATTTGAATCAATTTGGCCAATAAATCTATCTGAACGAAGTAGTGAGAATTTGCTCTGAAATTGAACTTCCACAGATCAATATTGGTCACAATTCTTGAAAGTAACTGTATGGTTAGCTTCAGAGAAGTTCAATGAAGCTAACTGAATGGAGGTTTTGGTGTTTTAAGGTGAGAATGTAAGAAATCAGAAGTTCAAATTCAGAGTTTGTGTGGGATCTGAGCAGGGGTCAATTGGCTATCAAAAGCTTGAAAAAAGAGTGAGGGATGATCCTTATTTATAGTTGATTATGATGTAAGGTTCAAGCGTGTGAATTGGAGGCAAAATGAGTGAAATCGTGTGGACCTGCTAAATGTGAAAAGTGTGACTTCACATGGCTTAAAACACAGCAATTTGGATGGTTTAAGGGTTGTTTCTTGTTATGGCAAGTTACTAAACATGATTAGACACGAAATTGATCCTTAAACAGGCTTGTAATTGGATTTAAACTAATTTTCAAATCTGACTGAACTTGGAATTTCCATTTCATGATGTCACTTTCATAACCATGGTGCCAACAATGTAGGGCACCTTACGATGTGATTCTTGAAGCATTTAAAAGATGAAGTCGCAAGCTTTTCAATGTGCAAGGAATGAGATCAAATGGATGTTTGAGAAAGAAGTTGCATTGAGTCAAAGTTGGAGAAAAAGGGTTGACTTTCCATACTTAGAAATATTTCAATTTTTTCTTCAAAAGTGACCTATAATATTTTGCATCCAAACATGGCCTTCCACTTGGAATTTTCTCTTGACCAAAAAAGATGGCATGAAATAGACCCTTTGAATGACATTTTGGAACTTTAACCATTCAAAATCTCCAAAAATTGATAGAGTTGTGATTTGTTGAAGTTGGCAAAAATTCATGAAATGACCTATAATCTTTTGTATCCTTAGGGAATCTTACATCCATTTTCTCACTTTGAATTTAAAATAAGGAATAAATATCACATCTTCAAGATCATTTTGGAAAAATAGTGGGCTCAAGGTGATAAAAATTGACCAAGTTATGATCATTTAAAGTCACACATGAGAAATTGGGGGTTCATGTGGAGGACTTGTAATCTTTCTTCATCATCAAGCTTCTTCCACATGAAAACTTATTGAAACTTTTGAAGTGATTTTTTGACAACCCTTTAAATAGAAGGATGTCTTTGGAATCACTCAAAAATACCAAAAGATGAGCAAGATATGCTTCTTTAAAGTTCAAAACCCTAGATCATAGATCAAGAAAATGCCTTGAAGAACTTTGACAATTTTGAACAAACTTCTTGTACCAACACAAATGCTTTGTAAATAGAAGTTGTTGAGGATGAAAATTAGAAACCATAGTCACCAAAACCACTTCCATATCTTGAGAATTGAGATAAATATGCACTTGTGACCAATGGGAATAGAGCCTTGTCCAAGCTTGACAACTTCTCCAATCAACCCCTTGTACTTTTGAACCAAATTTGATAATCTTGAAATGTGGTGAACCAAAATAACCTTTCCATGCCACTTCTTCCAAAACAACCCCAATGGTGAGGTTTTAACTTCTCAAGCTTTATTGACTAGGGCATGGAAATAAACTCATGAACCCATGGAGCAACTTGCTAAGCCTCATTGTCAAAGATTTCACAACGAACTGTCTCTGTGATATTGAAAGACTTGCCATCCACTGGAGTAATTTGACAACTAAATGCAAACTATCCACTCATAGAGAAGATAACAAAAAAGTAACGTCGACTTTTACAGAGAAGCATGAGTTGCTCAAATAAAGAGATCTGCTACTTGTTGTTATAGGAAGATTTATAGAAATGACTTCCTGGGGAAAGCAAAACGGCTTCCTGGGGAATGAAATATGACTTCCTGGTGAAATGCCAACATATTCTTGCTGAGGAGACAAAAGTTTTCTAGTGCCAAAATAAATGCACATTTCCTAAACCAATGCTCAAAGCTCGCAGAAATCCACGGTGATAATGATGCTGGGAAACAAAGATTCAAACCAGAAATAAATTGGAGTGAAATAGTCAACCAAAATACATCTTTTTAGAAATAAACTCAAGAGGGAAACCCAATCTATCCAGCCAAAGAGCTGCACTGGAATGCTAAAGCAAAAAATCTTCTACGAGGGGTAAATCAGTGGGGAATTTGAAAGAATATACACTTTCTACTTAAGACCAACACTCTATGGGAGAGAGGACAACATAACTCTGCAAAACAGGGTAGTATGTCAACAAAAATATTAATGAGTGTGAATGAGCAATTATTTGCTAAAATTAACTATACATGATGTATGTATGAATGTATGAGTGTTATCATGTATATGCTGACAAAACAGACATATAACACTGAGAGTAACCAGGCAAAAACTAACTCAGGCACAATCAACACTCGGCTAAATCACATCCAAGGTGAACAATCCAAGAAAAAGTAAGCGCCAACTGAGGAAACAAAACCTACTGTCTGGTTTAACTTCACTGGGGAGAAACATAATCCAGAAGTAAACAAATCCAAGTGAAAAAATAGTACAGAGGCAGGGATATAACATCCTTCTCCAGGCTTCACCAGGAAATAACACTCAGACTTCAACGGGGAAACAAATGTTTTCAAAAGTAACACTTCTATTGGGGATTGCAAAATCAATTTCAGGTAAAGTAGATGGACACCAAATCATCAAAACAATCATTGGGGAATTCAGGCCCATTTAGAAAGAGGAAACACATAAACTTCGTTAAGGCGTATAATGTCCCATCATCAAGACATTAACTGGGGATTTCGTGATGACTTCACTGGGGAGGTTAACACCACATCCTCAAAGGGAAAACCAATATACGTTCTTCACTAGAGAAACCGGAGACTTGTGTTCTTCAAGATTGATTATTGTACCAACTTATCTGGGAAGAAAGAACCTCTATTAAACAAACGTAAACTTCAATGGAGAAATCTCAAATTGAATCTTCATATCATGCAAACTCAAAATAGGAGAAATGAATCAAAACTAGACTGGGGACACTGGAGTCACAAACGTAATACAGCGAAAACATCCCGAGTAAGCCTTCCCGGGGGAAACAAAAAAAAATCCCAAAACAGCTGGAGTTCGTCCATCCTTGGGATCACCATTTTTGTTGTTTTCTCTTGCGTCACAAATTTTAAAGTAAAAGCAAATTGTAAATTCTTTTTGAAAATCAATTTTGTTATTTAATCTTTTCGCTTTGAAAGTTATTATCAATAATAAATGGAGTCTTTGCAATCTAAATAAAATAACAAAATATAAAGAATTGGGTAAAAGCTCAAATTTCATTAATAGAATGGTAGTATGCGAATGGTGATACTCATGATTAAAAAGTTTGGAAAATGGTAATATATAATAAAAAATATACATTGAGATACAATGACCACTATCCCCTCTAACAACTTTTGAAATCCTGAGCAACAGCTTCTGTTTGAAGTATGATGAGGATCCGAGAAGATTGTTGCTTCAATGATCAAGTCTTATCCAATGTAGTTACTTGCCAAGAAAGTCCCTAAATTTTGCCTAAGATGCCCTTACGGGTTTTCAACTTAGCGGGAAATTTATTCTGTTTATGTCTCTAATTTTTTCCTAGACCGCCCTTTCGGGTTTTCGGCCTACCGAGACGTTTTTTTTTCCTAAGTCGCCCTTTTGGGTTTTCAACTTAGCAAGCAGTTCTTTTATTTCTTTAGGCGAAGTATTTCTTGACTGCATCAGCATTCATGGGACGTGGGAACTCCTCGCCATCCATAGTTTCAAGAATTAATGCACCACCAGAGAAGGCTTTCTTGACAACATATGTGCCTTCAAAATTGGGAGTCCACTTGCCCCTAGAATCAGTGTTAAAAGACATGATATTCCTGAGCACGAGGTCGCCTTCCCTGAATTCATGAGGTTTGACCTTTTTATCAAAAGCTTTCTTCATTCTCTTATGATATAACTGGCCATAACACAAAGTTGTCATTCTCTTCTCTTCAATCAAATTCAATTGGTCAAACCTGTTTTAGACCCATTCAGCCTCTGACAACTTGGTTTCCATTATCACACGTAAAGAGGGAATCTCAACCTCAATTGGGAGCACCTCTTCCATTCCATACACAAGGGAGAATGGGGTTGCTCATGTTGAAGTGTGGACAAATGTTCGATATCCATGCAAAGCAAAAGAAAGCATTTCATGCCAATCCTTATAAGTAAAAACCATCTTCTGGATAGTCTTCTTGATATTCTTATTAGCAGCTTCAACAGCCCCATTCATATTTGGCATGTACGGAGATGAATTGTGATGGACAATCTTGAATTATTCACACAGTTCTGTCATCATCTTGTTATTCAGATTTGAGCCATTGTTGGTGATAATTCTGCTCGACACACCATACCGACATATAAGATTATTCTTAATGAAGCGTACAACCACCTGCTTAGTAACATTAGCATACGAAGCAGCCTTCATCCACTTGGTGAATTAATCTATTGCTACCAAGATAAAACGGTGTCCATTCAAAGCTTTTGGTTCTATCATCCCAATCATATCAATACCCCACGTAGAGAAAGGCCACGGGGAGGAAATCACATTGAGAAGTGTCGGAGGCACATGAACCTTGTCCGCATGAATCTGGCATTTATGACACTTCTTTGTAAATTTGTAACAATCAGATTCCATTGTCAGCCAATAGTAATCTACCCTTAGCATATTTTTAGCCATCGAATATCCATTGGCATGAGTACCAAATGAACCTTCATGAATATCATGCATCAACATGTCTACTTTGTGTCTATCCATGCACCTGAGCAAGACAATTTCATAATTTCTCTTATATAATACTTTCACTGAGGAAGAAACTGCCAGCCAATCTTCTCAATATCTTTTTATCTTTCTTCGAAGCACCAATCGGGTATTCTTGAGTCTGGAGAAAATGCTTGATATCATAATACCAGGGTTTCTCATATAATACTTCTTCTGTTGTAAACACATGAGCGGGCCTATCCAGTCGTTGGACTATATTCGAGGTATATAATTCCAAGTATTCACTTGATACATAGAAGCCAGAGTTGCCAAAGCATCTGCCATCTGATTTTCATCTCTTGGAATATGATGGAATTTACTTTGTTAAATAAGGGTAACAATCTTATAGCATAATCTTTGTAAGGGATCAAGCCGGGGTGACGAGTATCCCATTCTCCTTTAATCTGATTTATTACTAAAGCTGAATCGTTGTACACATCAAGAATTTTAATTCTGAGATCAATAGCTTCCTCGAGACCCATGATGCAAGCCTCGTATTCTGCCATATTATTAGTACAATCAAATGTTAACCTCACAGTAAAAGGAACGTGTGATCCATGTGGCGTGACGATCACAGCACTAATTCCTTTACTGTAAGCATTCACAGCTCCATCAAACATCATACTCCAACGAGATTCAGGGACAGGAGCTTCCTCGGGCAATGGTTCATCACAATATTTCACTTTCAAGAACATCACATCCTCATCGGGGAATTCATACTCCACAGACTGATGATCCTCAATTGGTTAGTGAGTAAGATAATCTGCCAACACGCTTATTCTAATAGCTTTTTGAGTGCGGTATTCGATGTCACATTCAGATAACAACATCTGCCAACAGGCAATTCAAAAATGTACTTGATTGGATCCATTTTGGAGATCAACCAAGTGGTGTGATTCAACATATAATGTCGCAAACGTTTTGCCTCCCAGGCCAGAGCACAACATGTCTTTTCCAACATGGAATACCGTGACTCACAATCAGTAAACTTTTTACTGAGATGATAAATGGAATACTCTTTCTTCCCTGTTTCATCTTGTTGTCCCATGGAATCATCTAACACTGTCAGATACATAATCAACGGTCTTCCTTCGACAGGAGGGAGCAAGATAGAAGGTTCAAGTAGATATTATTTAATACTTTCAAATTCCCTTTGGTAGTCATTCGTCCATGCACAACCTTGATCTTTCTTTAACAACTTAAAGATCGGTTCACATGTTGCAGTCATGTGGGAAATGAATCTGGAAATATAATTCAAACGCCCGAGGAAACCTCTGACTTGCTTTTTAGTTCTTGGTGCTGGAATCTCTTGAATTGTTTTTACTTTATCAGGGTCAACTTCAATTACTTTCTGGCTAACAATGAAACCCAACAATTTTCCTGATCGAACATCGAAGGTGCATTTATTTGGATTCAAGTGGAGACGATACTTCCTCAAACGCTGAAACAACTTCAACAAATCTTCTACATGCCCTTCTTCAGTCTGGGATTTAGAAATCATATCATCAACATATACTTCGATTTACTTATGCATCAGATCAAGGAATAGGGTACTCATAGCCCTCTGGTACGTTGCACCAGCGTTCTTCAACTCAAAGGGCATCACTCTGTAATAGAATGTTCCCTAGGGTGTGATTAACATTGTTTTTTCCATGTCCTCTGGAGCCATTCTTATTTGATTATAACCGGAAAATCCATCCATGAACGAGAAAAATTTGAATTTTTTGTGCTATCCACTAACATATCAATGTGTGGCAATGGAAAATCATCTTTTGGACTAGATTTATTTATATCTCTGTAATCTACGCACATGCGAACTTTTCCGTATTTTGTTGGTATTGGGACAATATTGGCATTCCATTAAGGATACACTGACGTCACAAGAAAACTGGCATTAATCTGCTTTAGAACCTCCTCTTTGATCTTCATTGCCATATTTGGGTGAGTTCTTCTCAACTTCTGTTTGATTGTTGGACACTCTAGCTTCAACGGTAAATGGTGCTCTACAATATCTGTATCTAGACCAGGCATATCTTGATAAGACCAAGCAAAAATATCCACATACTCTTTTAACAACTTAATTAACCTGCTCTTCACATCAGGATGCAACAATGCTCCGATCTTGACCTCTTTCAGATCTTCTTCTGAACCCAAATTGATTACTTCTAATGGCTCTTTATATGGTCGAATGGCATTTTCCTCGCGCTCAAGAAACCGTGAGACCTCTTCTAGAATCTCATCATAGTCTTCTTCTTCGGCCCCATACCCAGGACATTTAAAGTTGGGAGAGGGTGCAGGGTCATTGTGTTCAATGGGTTTTTTAATTAATCTGCACATATGATTTATGATTGTATTTAGAAACTGACACATATAACAAGTGATCGTGCAAATTGAATTTCAGTTATTATTTATTTTTGAAAGGTTTTTCTGATTACCATTTTCCGAGAAAAATCAGAAAATAAAAGACACAATTTGTAAACAAAGACAACTTTTATTATTGATTTTAAAAGTCACAGCAAACAGATAAGCCCTACAACATTAATACTTCCACCTTGGGCAGAGTGAAATCTTTTCAAAAATATTAACAAAACAAATTACTTTGAAACATGTATGCAAGAGGGAACATCAATGGTGATCCGGTTCTGAACCCTAACTCCGTGCGTCACATAATTTGGCATTTCCTGCTCTGCTTCATCTTCCACAATGGCATTAATCCCGGAAACACTTGGATAAAGATAACCCCCGCTAAGGAAAATGTCTTGATCCTTTCCTGTAACAGACTTCAAATTCATGCTCTTACCTTTATCATTCCTCAAAGAGAACCCCAAGCCAGCTATGTTCTTATTTACAGGTGGATCCACAATCTGTCCACATACTTCACTATGACCCTTACGCACAACCTATTGTGCATCCTTAAGCGAAACCATGGAATTCTCATTTACTCTTATGTTGTCAATAGATAAAGCTTGGAACTGGGTTCCAACAGCAGCTTCATCTACCTCCACAATGCTAAAAAAGGACAAATGAGATATCAATAATGCTTGTTCCCCATTTATGATCACTATTTTCCCTTCATGTACAAACTTCGGTTTATGGTGTAAAGTTGAAGTGACAGCCCCTGCCTCATGAATCCACGGCCGTCCCAACAAATAGCTATAAGCGGGTATAATGTCCATGACCTGGAAAGTAATCTGAAACAAATGTGGTCCTATATGAATAGGCAAGTACACTTCACCAATAACAGATTTCCTTGATCCATCAAACGCTTTCACAATGATGCCACTCGGGCGCGTAGGTGTTCCTTGATATTTCAACTTCATAAGAGTGCTCCTCAGTATAACATTCAAAGCAGATCCATTATCAATCAGCACATTGGATAGTGAATCATTCTTGCAATTCATAGAGATGTGGAGGGCCAGGTTGTGATTCCTTCCTTCATCTGGAAATTTATCATCACATAAACTCAAGTTATTACATGACATAATGTTCCCTACTACACTGCTGAATTAGTCTACTGGCATATCACTCTCCACAAAAGCTTGGTCCAATACTCTCATCAAGGATTCTCTGTGAGCAAATGAGTTCATCAATAAAGCCAAGATAGATATTTTTGAAGGAGTCTGCAGTAGCTGATCTACAATTCTGTAGTCGCTCATCTTGATTATCTTCAAAATATCATCCACTTCTTTCTCTAACGTAGCTCCACTAGATTTACTCGTACCCTTCTTGGGTTTAACATTCTCAGCAATTTTCTTTCCAGCACTAACATTTCCTCGAATAACTGGTGCAAACACATGACCGCTACGGGTCACTCTACTATTCTCAGCAATATTTCCAACATCAGGCATTGGCTGGATGGGAACTTCCACTCCATCCTCTAAGATTGTAGCATTGTATTTGTAGGGTACATCCTTATCTGACTCGTAGGGAACAGGACCCGGCAAACTAATCACCAATGGGGTAATGGCTGGCTTGCTATAATATTCAACTTCAAAATGGGCGGGTGCACTAAAACACAGTACAATGACATTTACCCCTTCTTCAACACAATCAGTCATTATTGAGTCAATTTTGGAAAACAAATCCTCATCTGAGGAGAAATACTCATCTGCAGAGGCATACTCTTCATCCGACTCTTCTTCAGCCAAACAAACCTCAACCATATCAACTTCATAGTAATCATCCCTTTGACCTGTAATCTTGATGGTTCCATTGTCCAACAACAACTGAACACCTTTCTTCACGATTGAACATCCTCGGGAATCTCGACAGCAAATTCGGCAAGATCCATACTGGTGTTCCAACTGACCAGCCAATTGGCAGAAAGTAGCATGAAATTCTACAAGATCCTCATTCATATGTTCCACATCAAAGATTCTGAACTCTCCAGGACATCCAGAAACCATGCTTACTTCTTCTTCATACTCCGCCCTAGGCCTGATTATATGGATGAGGTCCTTATCCATCATCTCCTGCAAATCAGCCTTTATCTTATCGCAACCTTGTATGTATGTACTACAAATAAAACAACTGGAATGGTCATGCGTATAGTAGATAAATTCACAGAGGTCTGTATGCATTTTCACCAAATCTCCTCTAACTAGATGAATATCAAAAATCCAGAAGTTGCTTGGACAACCGGCCACCATATTCACAACATTTGCTCCTCCATGCTTGAGTAGAGGATTGTCTTTCACATTAGGACCCACATCCTTGAAAGATAGAATACCAGACTTCACCAATTTCTGCACCTCAGTCTTCAAAGGATAATAATTCTCAACATTATGCCTTGGTGCTCCCTGATGAAAAGCACATGTTTGGTCTGCCTTGTAAAACCAAGGCAAAGGTGATGGTACAACGGGAGATGGTCGGGTCTGCACCAACTTCTTATAAATCAATGTTAGAAGTAACTCTGTATAACTCATAGGAATAGGGTCATAACCCTCCCTTCTCTGATTATACCCTTGATTCCCCTGCTGGGACAGTCTCTGATAAGCAACGGTGGTTGGAGCTACACCAACAACTGGAGTAACTGAGGCAAATTGCTGATGACGCCGAGAATTCCTTCTAGGAGTATTAACCCTCCTCTCTTGTATGACATCATTTGCATCCCCTTCCTTATTCTTGGTAAACCCATAAGATGGCTTCTTCACACCTCCAAATCCTTCACTCTTCGTTAAACAGCCCTCTCTTACAGCCTCTTCTAAGTGGATACCCATGCCTACCATTTCAGTAAAGTCACTTGGCGCACTCGCTACAATTCTCTCGTAGTTGAAAGCACCTAGAGTCTTCAAAATAATCTTAGTCATCTCCTTCTCTTTAATAGGAGGAATCACTTGGGTGGCTACCTCACGCTATCTTTGTGCATATTCTTTGAATGATTCCCTGTCTTTCTGAACCATGGCCCTGAGTTGATCACGGCCAGGCGCCATGTTCACGTTGTACTTGTATTGTTTGATAAACTCTTCTCCCAAGTCATTGAAAGTATGGATGTTGATGCTGTCCAAATTCATATACCACTTCAGTGCATCACTGGTCAAACTATCCTTAAAAAAGTGAATCAGCAGACGCTGATCATCATTATGGGTAGACATTCTCCTCACATACATCACCAGATGAGCACGGGGGTAAGTGTTGCCCTTTTATTTCTTGAACTCTGGGACTCTAAACTTCACAGGTATCTTAACATTCGGGACCAAGCAGAATTCGCTCACATTCTGCCCAAATAACTATTTTCCCCTGAGGGCCTTCATCTCTCTCTGCATCTTGTCAAACTGCTCTTGGAAATCATCCATTCTGTCATAAAGACCCAATACTTCACTTGTTGGAGGAAAAGTACGACACACATCATCATTAACAAACGGAACCATCTTCATCGAAGGAGGTGCAGCAGGAGCAGTATGCACCATAGGAGGTGCAGGAGTAACAATAGTCGGAACAACTAGAGTATCTTGAGGACCAAGGTTGAAACCTTCAGGCACAAAATTCTCTGGCATTCCCCATGGGTAACCTTGAAGCATGCGATTCTGAACAACAGGCGGAGTAGCATACATAGGAACAGTCGGAGCTTCAGTAGTAACCCTTGTTGGTTGAGGTTGAACACTCGGTGGATGATTTTGAGCATCCACCAGAGATTCCATCAGAGCATTAAGATTGGCCATGCCGGCCTTCAAAGCAGAAACCTCCTCGCACAGCTCGCGATTCTCTTGTTCTAAGTTGTCCATCTTCTTTCTGAGATTAGCCCGAGTGTTGTAGTGATAAGTCAGCTTGCTGAACGAAGCAAAGAAGCTTGGTAAGACACATGGATATGCATAACAAATGCAAGAAATATGTACAATATGATGCATGATGTGCAATGCACGTGATTTTATTTTGTTATTTAATATTTCAAGGGATTTAAAATTTATAGACATATTGCAAATATCAAAGTAATAACACATTTAAAAATACTTAAAATTTTATTATAACAACTTCAAAGTGGATTACAAGTTTTAATGATCCCAAGTACAAGATGAAAATAAAATCTAAAACCCTAAAAAGCGAAGCTGGTGGATATCACTCTATACACTGGCGCTTCCCTGTGAGCCTGGCAACCTGAGCCTTCAACCTCTAGTTTTCTTCCGCATATCTGGTGGCAACCTCCTTCCAATCACCTGAATCAGGGAGTGAGCAAATAGCATCTGACTGAGGCTTAGGAGAAAATAAATCCCCTTGCCTCTCCATGGTATCTACAGCCCGACTCTCAAGGATCTCAATCAAGTCATCTTTCTCCTTCAAATCTGCTCTATAGGAAATCTCTAGAGTTTTGCACTTATTCTTCCAAGCGTCCTTTTCCTGTTGCATCCTGACCAAAGCAAGCTGCAGCTCTTCTAGATCATCTAATAGGGGAGGAGTGGTCTTCACAAATAACTCAGGCATAGGTGTTTCTTGGGAATACGGCATCTTCAACTGAATAACTCTCGTTTGGACCCACTGAAGATATGGCTCCAATGAAACAGCACCCTTAGGTCCCAAGTCTTTCCTACTCTTCTTATGAATGTGACGCCAGGCCTTCGCAATCTGCTCCCTAGCTTCCTTATGGTCTTCTCCCTCCTTCAAAAAGAAACTACTAAAATGAATACTATTTGGTTTATCCCTCATCGGATAACCAAGCTGTCATCATGCAAGAATAGGGTTATAGTTAATTCCTCCCTTTGTGCCAAGAAGAGGTACATTGGGGAAACTACCACAACTGTCAACAATCTTTATATCTTGGTAAGCTCGATGATACCAATCAATATCCGAGTGAGTAAGTGTCATGATCTTAGGATCCCAACGAGGTTCCTTCTTGACATCCCAAAAAGCATCAGACTGAGGCATATGAGAGATAAACCACCGGTACAACAGAGGCATGCAACAGATAATCATCCCCCCATGGTAAGAATTCTGAAGATGAATAGAGTAATAGGTATCTCCCAATAATGTAGGAACTGGGTTTCCAATCATGAAGATTCTGATAGCATTAATGTCAATAAAGCTTCTCACATTAGGAAATAAGAACAACCTGTAAGAAAGTAGAGCAAAGATGGCCTCAAAAGCGAATGTACTCTTCATCCTGGCAAAGTAATGAGCTTTCTCCAATAAGAACTGAGCTGGTAATCCTCTAATCCCTCCTTTAGTAGTCATATGGGCTTCAACCTCATACTTCCCCAGATGGATCAAAGCAGCAATCTCATGTGATTTTGGCTCATCCTCCAAGCCAGTAAAAGGAACACGATCGGTAATAGGTAAATCCAACAGATAAGAATACTCCTCTAGTGTAGGCATCAACTGATAGTCGGGAAAAGTAAAGCAATGATACATCGGATCATAGAATTGGACCAAGGTCGAGAGGAAACCCTCCTTCATCCTAAGCTTCATGAGAGGAATGATGGATCCATACTTCTTCCGAAAATCTGCAGAACACTCGATCTCGGGAACTAGACTGATCAACTCATCTACCTTGGGATCCTTGAAACTGTATTTCTCGGTATTTCTTTTCCCAAAATCCATGGTTACCTAAGACATTCATAAATGGTCAACTTTTAAATCCCTTGAAGTAAGATTTCTTCAAAAGGCGCTTATGAGTGCATGGATTGATGATGCAACAATCACACACAAGATCACAAACATATAGGGTTCATAGGTTCAATGTCACGAGCATGAGGTCGAAGGTACTACCCATAAGGCATTGGTCTAAAAGTTATCACCTGTCGAACAAGGTTCTAGAGGTTCTCAGAGTCTACATCCTTCCTTCGGATATTACCAACTTCCCGATTAACTCGGTAATTAGTAATATTCTCAAGAAAAACTCGTCTGAGCGTAGTATCGCGTGACAACTATTTTCGGATTACTCCGTCATAGCTTCCGCATTACACCTAAAAGGCCAAGATGGGTTAGGTATTCTACGGTCCTCAGCTTCAGCAGGCTCCCAGGTCGAAAGCAGTATGTCTTCCCGATTACTCGGTAAGCGACACTACAGTCAAAGGGGCCTCCACTGAGTAGGGGATCTCATGCCTCCTTTTTTGGGATTACTCCCTCAAAGTTAACATGACTATACCGCTCGTCCTATCTTAAAGTTTACCCATGTCCGGGTATAGGATTATGAGTAATCACCAAGCACCCTGAAAACCAGGAAAATCCAGGCAAACATATATACAACATATAACACATAAACAACAATAGCACATATACAGATAAAAACAAAGATAGGCTCAACCCACTTACGGATGGACCAGCAAGAGGTCAATCTTTCCCCAGTGAAGTCTCCATTTTTCTTTAGCGATAGAAATGTTTAAGAATAAGCCATTGGATTGACTATACTTAAACAGATCTGTTGTACCCCAAAATTTTCCCTCCCTTTTCATCAACATTTTCTCACCACAAGACTCTTGGAGCTCAAGATCAAGTTAGGGTTTGCTCTGCTCAAGATCCCTCCTTGCATTGTTGACCCAAATTAGTGTTTGAGTTTGCACAAAGATGTTTTGACCTAAAATGCCCAAAGTGACTTTCATGCTTCATGTTGGACTTACAAGTTTATCCATACCAAGTTTCAAGCCTTGATTCCAATCTTTGCCCAGTCAATTGGACAGTTGACCTAGAAATCAGCTGTATTGGGGAAAAAAGTCAACTGTGGCCAATTGACAGTCAAACCTCATGATTTTTGACCCACATCAACATCATGAACTCATATGAACCATTTGGTCAAGTTTGGATCATAATTCTACAAGAAATTTGATCAGATCACCAAAAGGGCAAAATGGTCATTTTTAGGGTTTTGACTGCACAAAGGCAATTTTTGACTGATTGACCTAACCAATGGCAAACCAAGCTCACATGTGGACTCAAGGACTCAATGTCATTGTCTTGACCCATTCAACAAGTTCAAAAGATCTCAAATGCACAGGATTGACAGATGAATTTTCCAGTCAACTGATCAAAATTTGACTGTATACTGAAAAGTCAAACTTTGACTTTTTGGTCAAAATCAAGTGCCAAGATTCATTTTTCATCAAGACATGCCAAATTATGAAACTTGTTCATCAAGAAACTTAAAATTGCAAATTAGGGTTTAAAATGAGAAAATTTCATAACTTAGAATTTTTCTAAGTTATGAAACTTCCTTATTTTTTTTCTAACTTTGTCCCATTTTTTCACCAAGATGCATTTGGATTCAAACAAAACTTGAAACATGAAAGTTGTAGTCCATTGCGAAATCTACAACTTTGATTCACAAAGTTTTCTCAAAGGAAGCTTGTATCTCAAGTTATGATTTTTGGAACAAGGGTGCAAAACATTTTTAACTTAGAGAAATTTTGACCTATTATAGGCAGGATTTCTGTACAACTTCTTGGCCATTTTTCACATGGTTCCACTTGGAGTTTCAATTTGCATTACAAAGATGGATTGTAGTACACATTCCAAGCTTTCCAAATTGTCTAAGAACATCTCAAACACCCTTGTGGTTATAGAGAATCTAATTTGCAAAGTTGGGCAAAATTCACTTTTGTTCATAACCAAATGCATGTTCATACAAGTTTCATTTTCAAATCAGCATGCTTGGTACTTGCTTGCAGGCCTCTAAACCAAGTTTTCACTCCATAATTAAATGCCTAACCATTGTGTTCAAGCATTGTTTTGTGCATTTGGTCATTACACATAGAATTATCCCTTAAGTAGAAAAAGCAAACTTGCCATTTTTGAAAAGTAGTGCTTTATGTCAAATACCAAATCCAAGAGGCATGGGCCAGATCTTTTGAGGCAAGAGTTTGTACACAAATCCCACTGATCAAGAGTAATTTGTGCAGCATAGATAGAGAGGGTACACAGGCCTGCATAAAAACTTGAACCTTCTTACTTCAAAAACAAGCAAGTTTTCAAAATAGACACAACTCTCACTTCCTGCAAGCACAGCCAAACACAAACTTTGTTCTCACCTTCCATACATCCCAACTAACCTAAAGCACGATTGATTGTTCCCTCATACCTCCCAAAACTCAGAAACACCATTTTGTTGCAAAAAACAGGGCATCCCTGCAGATTGAGTTGCACAACTCAGTTTGCTCGTGCACTTTGACTAAAAACCTTGCAAACACATTCCATATCATCTATTGAAACTATCCCAAGCCTCAAACACAAGTTGTAACACCCCTAACCTCATCTGCCATTTTCACTTTTCAGTTTTGCAGGTGGACTTCCATAGCACGATTCAGAGTGATTCAAAGCAAGCTAAGTGTTGGAGAAGCTTCCTTGGACTTCAGGCAAGCTATACAGAAGCTCAAACTCCATTGAAGTTGGCCACATTGTTGTACACGATTCAAGCTGAAACAGGTAAAACCATGAACTTCTATCTCTTAATATAGGAAGAGTTAGGCTTAGGTTTGTGAATGAAACATGCTCTACTCATAGCCCTGAAGCCATACATATGATTACTTTTCATTTATATTGAGTATGCTGTGAGAATTTTGGCCATGAACATTGAAGAAAAATTAGGTCAGAAATTGGGGATGAATAAATTCTCCTTCGTTTCTTAGAGTTAGGTCAAGTATTTTATATGTCTGAATTCGTCTCTTGATGCTCTATAATGTTTGTGTTATGAGTTTTTGCTAAAAGTCAAGGAATCAGGAGTTTGTGTTGGACAAGGAGAAGCGCGCGTTTTTTCAAACAGGTTGCTGGAGGTTGAAGACAAAGTTGACTTGGGCTGGGCCTGAGTCAACTTGCTGTTCACACCCCTTTTTTCCATTTGCACCCCCCTGGCCCATTGTGTGAAATATTCATTATTTTTTATTTTTTATTTTTTATTCTGACTTGATACTTTTTGTCCAAACATAAAAAACATTAAAAATATTTTTCCACCTTTTTTTGCATTTATTTGGCATTTATTTGTTTTATTTAACATATGTATGTAAATAAATATATATACTTTTTATTTAAAAACCCTAGAAAATAATACAAAAATATTTATTTTTCAGTTATTATTTTTTGTTTACATTTTGAAAACATTTTCTAAAATATACTTTTTTTTGTAAATAATTAATATCTTATTTTTTGTATATATTTAGTATATTTAATATATAATATATAAATACTTGTATACTTTATTAGATAATTAGGGCAAAAATATAAAAATAATACATTTTTATTTTTATTAATATATGACACTAAAAAATACTTTTTTTTACAATATACTTCTTTTTTTATTTTTTGTATAAATTAATATATAAATATTGTATATAATTAATAAATAAATACTATTTATTCAAAAAAAAACTAGGGTTTTACCCTAAATAACAAAAATATTCAAAATTTGACCGTTTTATTTTTGTTTATATCTCACATGAAAAAATTACTTTCACATACATAAAAAATCATTTTGTGCATAATACATTTTGCATATTTATTGTATTTATTTTAATATTGTACAATTAAATATTTGTATATTCGATATGGATGTAATAGTTTAGATTTAATTTCTTGTCAGATATCCCCCCATTCAAACATTTGTACCCACATCCCCATAATCATGTTGTAATAATTTAAGACTTTAAATTTCCGCATTTTAAAGCTTTTAATTATGCCATGTTAGACTTAGGGTTTGTATGCAAATCAAAAATAACAAATAGCTTGACTAATACAAAGACAAAAAAGCATGAAAATGGACAACACAATGCACACTTGCACCCTTAGGGTTACTCCACTTGTTGCCTTCAAAAATGGGCCATGTTGCATGTTGAGTGTCTTTGGCAAAACAAAAACAAATCAAATGATCATAGTCCCTCGATGACGCTTCCTCAAGTTGCCTAAAAAATGATCAAGTCCCTTAAAGAGAAAAATTGCCAAAGACACTTGGCACTATTGCATTCATGGTCTAAACGATGACCCGCGCCCGTCCCGTTAACATCCTAACACAAGATTGTCCATCAAATACAATGGTGGAACAATACTGTTAAAAGGGTTAAAACATAGGAATGATCTTTGAGAAATTTAGGGTAGATAGCTCTTGGTTACTTGACCAAACTTGCAAAACAATCCTTGCCTTTTTTTTTCAAAATACACATCACAACATAATTTCAAAACAAACTTTCAAAAACATTGAAACATCTTTTCAAAAAGACAAACACCTTTGTAAAACATTCGAGTAAAGAATTGTTACAATGGTTGCCTAGACAAGGCATCTTTTTCAAAACATTTTCAAAACCACACACAAAGCACCATTTCAAACAATTGAAAAGCAAAGGCAAGTGATCTAAGCAAGTAACTAAGAGCCCATGGATAACCATGGATAGAAAGGGTGCTAATACCTTCCCTTTCTATAATCTACTCCCCGAACCCACGAAAACATCTCAAAGGTTTTTCCTGTGCTTTTTAACCTTTCCTTAGGATAAAATAAAAAGTCGGTGGCGACTCTTGCTAAACCGAAACATTTGCGAAAACAAACGCAAAACCCAAGTCAGTTCTCCCACCGTATCACAGAACTGGCGACTCTGCTGGGGAGATTTTTAAAAGTGGAGTAACCTTAGGGCTTAGATCACCCTTTTGCATGACTAATTGTTTGCTTTGATTGCTTTACATTTTGGTTCTCTTGTTTGGGCTTGAAATCCTACACCCGGATTTGGAGAAACATTCATAGATAGCAATACGTTGTGGAAACTGTGCGGGGTATACTGACACGGTTGAAGCAATAGCTATATTAGTGCGACATATTGGTGAGTACCGGTAACCCTTGAGTTCAATTAAGGAGAGTACGGGGCCGCTGAGTGATGTCACTAAGCACTAATGACCTAGAACCTTACTTGACCATCTTGGCCTTTTATTAGGGGTAGTGAGATGACCGGCTTTGGTGCAGTTCGAAGTTGGTAGATGCTCGATACTACACTCATTGAGGGTTGTTTTCTTGGAATATTTTGGTTGCTAGTTAAGTGGCTAAACCAAAACAATGAACATGGAAAACAATCCAATGATATTGAGCTCCTTAGAACCCGGTTACTATTTATAGGACAGGTTTTTAAGCCAACTACACTCAAGAGGGTACTTACCTATAAAACCTCATTTAATCCTGAAACTAGGGTTTGGTGTGACTTGCTTGTACATATGTTTGTGCATACATCATGAACATCATAAAGCATCATATGCATCCACTAACCATTTCAAGGGTTTGGATCTTCATCTTTGTTCTTGTTTTGTAGGTCATGGAAATTCTTCGCAGGAAAACTATCCAAGTCAACCTTGTGAGAATCCCTCCTCAACTCAAGGAGCTTACATCCAGAATTCGAGAAAGCTCTCTCTTCAGTGAAAGACATGGTAGACTACTCAACCTAGTTAACACCAACATTGAAGAAGACATGGTGAAAGTGTTGTTCCAATTCTTTGACCCCCTTCACCATTGTTTCACATTCCCCGACTATCAATTGGTGCCTACTTTAGAGGAATTTTCTCAACTCCTGAGAATTCCTATTCTTAATCAACTACCCTACAACGGTATGGAAAAAGAACCAAAACCTGAAGATGTTGCTCAAGCACTACACTTGCAACCATCTGACATCAAGGGGCATTGGGAAACTAGAAGTGGTGTCAAAGGCTTCTTGGAAAAATTCTTGTTTGAGAAGGCACAAGAGTGTTGGAATTCCTTGGATCTGCAAGCCTTTGAAGAAATTGTGGCACTCCTTATTTATGGGTTGGTTTTGTTCCCAAATCCTGACCAACTTATAGATGTAAATGCTGTCAAGATTTTCCTATCCAGGAATCCCATACCTACATTGCTTGGGGACATCCTCCACTCATTTTACACACGAACAATGAGAAAGAGAGGTGTTCTCATGTGTTGTACTCCTCTCCTTGCAAGGTGGTTTATTTCTCACCTTCCACAATCTGTTTTGAAGAATGAGCAAGGCTTAAGGTGGTCACAACGATTGATGACCCTCACACATTCTGATGTACATTGGTGTTCTCGGTCCAGAGAAAATGTCATCATCGTCGATCGTTGTGGTGAGTTCCCTAATGTTCCATTACTTGGCATTAGGGGAGGCATTACCTACAACCCCTGTCTAGCTTTGAGACAATTTGGATATGCACGGAGGGATGGTCCTCATGACATGCTGATTCCTGACCTAGTTTTTGACTTCGATAATGATGCGCAAGGACTTCGCTAAAGATTCATCAGAGCTTGGAGGATGCCTAAAAAGGTAGATAGCAAGACACTGGGACACAAGAACTCCATCCCTCTTGAGCCTTACCTCAAGTGGGTACGAACCCGAGCCCAGAGTCTTATGATGCCTTACCCTCACATTCTCCCTTTGATTAAAGAGCCTGTTAAGGAAGGAGAGGTTCCATACACCATCCTACATCCTGACATGCCAACATCATGGGAGGAAATGCAAAAGAGTTGGATCCAACTCAAGGAAGAACGGAATACTTTTGAAGCCAGCTTCTACGCCAGTGAGAAGAAGGTTTTGGAGCTTACCCGCCGACTTCACGAGGAAGAGACCCTCAACACTTACATCGCACCAAAGAGGATGCGCAACGTCTTTTTACCTTAAGAAGTTTTTGTAATATTTGGCCCATGGGGCATTTATGTACTGACAAAGTTTCTTCTTATTAATATGACGTGTGTTCTTTTTGTCTGCAACAATTTTGAATTTCTAAATCCCTGAATGCATTGCATGAATAAACATATCATTCATCATATGCATAAACAGGTCTTCACACCAGGTTTCCTTATCTTTCTGCTGTTTATTTCAGTAAGATGGATCTTGAACAGACGGTCAAAGATCTGCAGTCACAAAACTCGCAGTTTCAACAGCTCCTTATGACCTTGGCAAAGGGTCAGGAGGATCTTAAAGCACTGTTAGGAAATAAAGAGCAAGAAAAAGGAAAAAAGAAGAAGAAAAGAGTTGGGGTAGCTACACTGGGAAGAAGATTTGAGAATGAAGCTAGGAGAGTTCTTGAATTCCCCTCCACATCTGATGAGGGGACCGGTAAAGGAAAGGGATCTGCACTACCCTCTGAATCCGAGGCCGAAGAGGAAGAGGTTGAGGAAGATGAAGACTACTCAGAGCAGCAATACTCGCCAGCAGACGACAAGTACAAAAATCTGGAGGATAAACTGGCAGCTATAGAGCTGCAAAGGGTTCCCGGGTTAGATTTTGAAGAATTGGGATTGATTGCTGGGATTGTGATCCCTCCAAAGTTTAAGGTGCCAATTTTTGCAAAATATGATGGGCTGTCTTTCCCGAAGATGCACCTGAGGTCATATGTCAGAAGAATTCAACCTCATACATTCGACAGAAATCTTTGGGTACACTTCTTTCAGGACAGCTTGTCCGGTACACAGCTAGACTGGTTTTACCAGCTTGAGAGGTCAGAAGTGCATAACTGGGAAGACTTGGCAGCTGCCTTTTATCGCCAGTATCAATATAACGCTGACTTGGCGCCAACCCGTACTCAGTTACAAAGTATGGGGATGGCCTCAAATGAGGGATTCAAAGAATACGCCCAGAAATGGCGCGACTTGGCCGGAAGAGTGCAGCCACCTCTTTCAGATAGGGAACTAGTTGATATGTTCTTGGGGACCATATCTGGCCCCTTCTTCAACCATTTGATCGGGAGCTCTTCCGTAGGGTTTATTGAGTTGATTCTGACTGGCGAGCGGGTGGAAGCTGGTATTAAGAGTGGGAAGATTCAAAGGGATGCCTCTGCCTCCACAACTGTTAAAAAGCCATTTCCAGCCAAGAAGGAGGCAGCCGTTGTGTACTCTCAAAAAGGATTGGGGAGAGCTAAGCGCCGGCCGACTGTAGGGGCCGCGATGATTCAAAATTTGCCAAATGATCAGCCTCGTAACAATCAGTCTAGACCTAAACAGCAATGGGGAGAACGGCCACAACGGCAGTTCACCCGCATCAACATGACGCCCGCACAAGTTCTTCCCCATTTGTTGAAGTTGAATCTCACCAATATCAAAGAGGCACCAAAAAATGTGAATACAACTTCCCCGCATTATCATCTCAATGTTAAATGTGCCTATCATTCTGACAGCATCGGGCATGACACCAATGATTGCTGGGCACTTAAGCATAAAATTCAAGATTTAATATATGCAAAAGAGGTTCAGTTCGACGCCCCAGAGAAGCCGAATGTAATATCCGCTCCGATGCCAAAGCATGGTCGCAATGTCCATGCTGTTGAAGAAGATCTGTTTGTTTCTACTATTGATGATCTGGTAACTCCACTACTAACAATCAAGTTGAATCTGTTGAAGGTTGGGATTTTCCCAGGATGTAAAGAAGATTGCTAATTTTGTTCCTCCCTACCAATCGATTGTCCATTGCTGAAGGTAGGCATCCAACGCCTAATGGACAACCAACAAATTCTTTTCGAAAAGAGTCCCGTTACTCCAACTCCTATCAATGAAGTTTCAATAATAACCATTTCCACCAATCTTTCCAAGGTCCCCAAAAGGCCTGTTAAGATTACATCCGCTACGAAGTTTGTTCCCTTGAAGATAACCATTCCTGGGCCCGTCCCATACAAATCTGACAAATCAATACCGTGGAATTATGGTGGAGAAATCTAATACCACGGTGTTAAACAAATTGAGATAACTGAAGAGAGCTCTGACGAAGAAACTATCGACATTGGAAACATTTCCAGTACGAGCAAGATTACCCGAAGTGGGAGAATTTTCTCTCCAGAGATTGCCCCTCCAAAAGCAATCTTTGGACCCTCAGCTGCTGCCAAGGTTACTCCTGCACCGATAAAACTTTCTGCAAGAACTCCGTTGATTGAAGAAGATGTTACTCTTGTGGTTGTCCCTCTTACTTCTGCTGATAAGGGGAAAGGGATCCAAGAAGAGCTCGTCAGGACGAGGGCTCAACCCTTGGTTATCCCCGAAACCTCTAAGAAAGAAATGGAGGAGATTATGAAAATAATTAAGATGAGTGATTATGACGTGGTGGAGCAACTGGGGCAAACCCCCTCGAAGATCTCCATGTTAGCTTTGCTACTTTGTTCGGAGGCTCATGCCAAGGCCTTGATAAGGTTTTTGAAGACAGCCCATGTGCCCCAAGAAACCTCAGCCGATCAATTCCAGGATTGGGTAGCCAGCCTTACCGCCGACAATGGCCTGGGTTTCTCTGATGTTGACCTGACTCCAAAGGGAAGAAAGCACAATGACACACTGCATGTGTCAATCGAATGTCGAGGAACCACTCTCGCCCATGTCTTGGTCGACACTAGTTCTTCTCTAAACGTGCTGCCTAAGAAAGCTCTGGACCGGTTGGATTGTGAAGGCTTGGAGCTGAAACCAAGTAATATCATTGTCAGGGCCTTTGACGGGTCTAAAATAATGGTGCATGGGGAGGTCGACATTCCCATCAAGGTAGGCACTGAAGTGTTCCATTCAACCTTCTATGTGATAGACATCCGCCCATCTTACTCTTGCTTGCTAGGAAGGTCGTGGATACATAATGCTGGGGCAGTCACTTCCTCTCTACATCAGATGCTGAAGTACCCTGTTAAAGGAAAAATCATAAATGTACACGGTGAGGAGGAGTACATGATCAGTCATTTGAACTCCATTCGGTATGTGGAAGTGGATGGCGAATTCATTGAAACACCCTTCCAACACTTTGAGGAAGTTTCTCCCGAGGTGGCAGTAGCAAAGGCAGTAGATGAGGTACCCAAGCAGGTGGCCAGGATGGCATCTCTAAAATACGCAAAGGATGCAATGAAGGAGGGGAAGAGCTCAACATGGGGTCAGTTGCCTGACTTTCCTCACAAGACAGACAAGTTTGGGTTAGGATTTACCGCTGCGGGGCAGAAAGCTATGCGTCGCTCAAAAATTGAAAGAACACCCATCAAGATTTCTCCTCATGGAATCAATGCTTTGGAAGACGAAGACGAAGAGGCCAACATTGAAGATTGGATCTTCCCAACCATCGAAGGGGGACTACACAACTGGGAGGCGAAAGACTTCGTTCCCATTACTTTCATCAATCAGTAATTTATCTTTCAAACATTTCATGTTGGTCTGTAATAATTACTAAAACAATCTGCACACTATTTTTCACCTCATGCCTTGCCCGGGGCATGTAGGTCCATTTGTAAGGGCTTGATTTTCCTTCATAATCATATGCCATGTTTAATGAATCATTGGAATTTTTCATTTATAAACTACTGTGTTCATTTTATTTCCTTTTTCATTTTTGTTTGTTTAAGGATAGCTATCCCTTACACACACCCACACTCACAAATGCAGGTACCCATCCACTCTGGATTCTATGGGTGACTATTCTGTTGTATCCTTCAATAACTCTGAAGATTTGGTCAATCAGGCTGAGTATGAAGATGACGAAGATTGTGAAGTACCAGGAGAGCTAGCCATACTTCTACAACAAGAAGAGAGGGCCATCTTACCTCATGAAGAGTTGTTGGAAATAGTCAACTTAGGAACAAAGGAAGAAAAGAAAGAAGTACAAGTGGGTGCCAATCTGGAACCAAGTGTCAAGGAGCGCTTAATACAACTGTTCAATGAATACGTTGAAATCTTCGCCTGGTCTTATGAAGACATGTCGGGTTTAGACACAGATATAGTGGTTCACTGTCTCCCTGCAAGAGAGGATTGTCCACCGATCAAGCAAAAAGTCCTCCGAATGAGGCCTGACATGTCTGAGAAGATTAAAGCTAAAGTAATGAAGCAATTCAACGCAGGTTTTCTGGCTGTTACATCCTATCCATAATGGGTTGCTAACATTGTGCCCGTTCCTAAAAAAGACGGGAAGGTCAGAATGTGTGTGGACTACCGGGATTTGAACAGGGCTATCCCTAAAGATGATTTTCCGCTACCGCATATCGACATTTTGATTGACAACACAGCTCAGCACAAGGTATTTTCCTTCATGGACGGATTCTCGGGCTATAATCAGATTAAAATGGCCCCCGAGGACATGGAGAAAACAACCTTTGTTACACAGTGGGGTACCTTCTGCTACAAGGTGATGCCGTTCGGACTCAAGAACGCAGGGGCAACTTATCAACGCGCCATGGTAGCTTTGTTTCATGATATGATACATCATGAGATCGAAGTTTACGTAGACGACATGATAGCTCGATCACAAACAGAGGAGGAACACCTTGAACATTTGCAAAAGCTGTTTTCCAGGTTGAAGGAGTACAAACTCAGGCTGAATCCAAGTAAGTGCACTTTTGGAGTTAGGTCTGGTAAACTTCTAGGATTTATTGTCAGCAACAAAGGCATTGAGGTCGATCCAGCAAAAGTAAAGGCTATACAAGAAATGCCTGCCCCCCATACTGAAAAAGAGGTTAGAGGGTTCTTGGGGCGCTTGAACTATATTGCCAGATTCATCTCTCATCTGACGTCTACCTGTGAGCCAATTATCAAACTATTGAAGAAAGATCAGGTAGTCGAATGGAACGATGATTGCCAAGCTGTTTTTGATAAGATCAAGGAGTATTTGCTAGAACCTCCTATTTTGATGCCACCCGTTGAAGGAAGGCCGCTGATCATGTATCTGACTGTTTTGGACAACTCAATGGGGTGCGTATTGGGCCAACATGACGAGTCTGGTCGAAAAGAGCATGCCATTTATTACCTTAGCAAAAAGTTTACCGACTGTGAGACTCGTTACTCACTGCTCGAGAAAACTTGTTGTGCTTTAGTATGGGCTGCTCGCCGACTAAGGCAGTATATGTTGACTCATACCACTTTGTTGATTTCCAAAATGGACCCGATCAAGTATATCTTCGAGAAGCCTGCTTTATCTGGAAGAATCTCTAGATGGCAGATGATCCTGACTGAGTATGACATCCAGTATACCACCCAAAAAGCTATAAAAGGGAGTGTACTAGCTGACCATCTAGCTCATCAAGCTATCGAAGATTATCAATCCATGAGATTCGACTTCCCGGACGAGGACATCATGACTTTGGACAACATTGAAGGTAACGGACCGTATGACGGACCTGAAAATGGATCCCGGTGGACCCTGTACTTTGATGGTGCTTCAAATGCACTTGGAAACGGTATCGGTGCGATACTCATTTCCTCGGAAGGTTGCCATACACCTTTCACGGCCCGACTTTGTTTTAGCTGTACCAACAACATGGCCGAATATGAAGCTTGCATCTTTGGTCCCAAGGCTGCTATAGACTTGGGAATCAAATCTTTGATCGTATTTAGGGACTCGGCTTTGGTTATCAGTCCAATCAAAGGAGAGTGGGATACCAAGCATCCTAATCTTATCCCATACAAAGAACATGTCTTGACATTGCTGCCTCATTTCGAGCAGATCACCTTCGAACACTTCCCGCGAGAAGAGAATCAGCTAGCAGATGCTCTGGCTACAATGTCTTCCATGTTCAAACTCAACTGGGATAACGAGGCTCCCCAAATCACCATCGAACGAATGGATGAACCTGCACATTGTCACGAGATTAATACCGAAGAAGTAGTGGAACAACCCTGGTTTCATGAAATCAAAAGGTATCTCCAGACTAGAGAGTATCCTGAAGGAGCTTCCGTAAATGACAAGAAGTTCTTAAGGAGATTTGCTGCCAAGTTCTTCCTAAGCAATGGCATCCTTTATAAGCGCAGCCACGATTGTGTTTTACTCCGATGTGTAGACAAAGCTGAAGCAGAGTTGATCATGACTGAAATACACAGCGGCACGTTTTGCACCCACTTGAGTGGACATATGATGGCTAAGAAGATTCTAAGGGCAGGCTATTACTGGTCTACCATGGAAGTTGACTGCCATCAACATTCTCGTACTTGCCACAAATGTCAGGTCTACGCCGACAAGATTCATATTCCTCCTGTTCCTCTCAACGTTCTGACAGCTCCTTGGACATTCGCAATGTGGGGCATTGACATGATTGGAGAGATCAAGCCCACAGCATCCAATGGACATTGCTTCATCCTGGTCGCCATTGACTATTTTACCAAATGGGTCGAAGCAGCTTCCTTCGCCTCTGTTACAAAGAATGTGGTTGCCCGCTTCATCAAGCAAAACCTCATATGTCGGTATGGTGTCCCCGACAGGATCATCACAGACAACGGTACAAATCTGAATAATACTATGATCACCGCTCTATGCGAAAAGTTCAAGATTTATCATCACAATTCATCTCCCTATCGGCCGAAGATGAACGGTGTTGTTGAAGCTGCGAACAAAAACATCAAGAAGATCATTCAGAAAATGACAGTTACCTACAAGGACTGGCATGAGATGTTACCGTTTGCTCTGCATGGATACCGTACCACGGCACGTACTTCGACAGGGGCAACCCCATTTTCTTTGGTATATGGCAT
This sequence comes from Vicia faba, assembly GCA_948472305.1. Lineage (NCBI taxonomy): Eukaryota > Viridiplantae > Streptophyta > Magnoliopsida > Fabales > Fabaceae > Vicia > Vicia faba. The sequence goes on along the minus strand of OX451739.1, from coordinate 1,630,373,371 downwards.
GGAAGCTGTCCTACCCATGGAAGTTCAGATTCCTTCTTTAAGGATTATAAAGGACTCTGGTTTGAGTGAAGACGATTGGATTCAGACCCGACTTGATCAACTCAATTTGATCGACGAGAAATGACTCACTACTGTTTGCCATGGTCAGACGTACCAAAAACGGATGATCAAGGCTTTCAACAAGAAAGTCAGACGTCAAGTATATCAAGTCGGGGATCTCGTAATCAAGCGGATTATCTTGCCGCAAACTGATCCCAGGGGCAAATGGACTCCTACTTACGAAGGACCATTTATAATCAAGAGCATCTTTTCTGGTGGTGCAATGATTCTGACCACCATGGATGGCGATGATTTGCCGCACCCTGCAAACACAGACATAGTCAAAAGATACTACGCATAAAATCACCCGACAAGTCGAAAACCCGAAAGGGCGACTTAGGCAAAAATGGGCATCCCGGTGAACTGAAAACCCGAAAGGGCGGTTCAGGCAAAAGTTAGGGATAAAACAAAAAAAATTGTACACCCGGCAAGTCGAAAACCCGAAAGGGCGGCTTGGGCAAAAAGGGGTTTCCCGGTGGATTGAAAACCCGAAAGGGCGATCCAGGCAAAAGTTAGGGAATTAAAGCGTATGACTATGTCTCGTCGGATCACTTTAAAGAACAAACTCTTCATCAACAAGCTCTGAACTTCTGATCAATCCAATCATCGGCGAACGAAGCATTGAATGGACAAGATATTCAGAGTTGTGAAGGCTATAACAGAATGAAATCCCATGGAATTGTTACACATAGCCATCTTTCTTTTGTATAAAATTTTCAATTTTTTACGACAACATCCTCTTACTAGGATGTCTGTCTCCTTTGTACAAAGATACTCATAAAAAGTTAATACAAATACTTTTCCCAATACAGAAATTTGCTTTGTCTTCCTTTTTATTTTTTACACATGTTTTATTTGAGAAACGTCCAATGTTTTGTTAAATAGGCATATGCATTTGAACATAATCATTTTCTTACAAATCAAGAAGAATGACTGCTGATAGGTTGAAGGTACAGATAGATATCTTGATGCCCTTTCAGAAGAAATCCCCAACGGAATTAAACTCCAAATTCCTCAACAAGGTTGAAATCCAGAACTTAATTCCCTAAACAGAGTTAAACTTCAGGATCCTCAGCAGAATAAAAGCTTTCTCAAAACTAATTTCCCCAGCTAAGAGAGCCTTCCAGAACTTAATTCCCCTCAGAGTTAAGTTTCAGTATCCCCAGTGGAGCCTTAAAAGCTGAAAATCCTATCCCCAGTTGAAGTCAAAACTATCAATCCCCAGCGGAGCTAAAACTTCCCACTATCAATCCCCAGCGGAACCAGACTAGTGAACCTTCTCCCCACAGAGATACTTCCCATCAGATTGAAGATTCTCAATTTTACTTCTCCAGCTTAAGCCTACCAGGTTCTGGATTCCCCAGTAGAGATCATCAGAATTCTCATTCCCTACAAGTCACCAAGGAGTTCCAATCCCCAGCAGTGGTCCTAAGATCCCTCAACAACTGAAGATCTTATTCCCCAAGCAGTCAGCAGTCAACAAGGATGTCTGAGCTTCAGCAATTAAAGATTCTTGCAAATCCCCGCAGCAATCAAGGATTCACTTTTCCCGGCAGCAGTCAAGATTCTATTATCTCTGGCTATCCCAGATTCATCTATCCTCAGCAAGACAGCTCATCAGCTTACATGCGCATTCATTACATTCATATCATAAACATTGATATAACATGTATTGCATCATACATTTCATACAACATAACTTAGTGTTTCAGCTAATATTTTACCCTTTTCAGGATAAGATTAATAAGCTTCAATTTCAAGAATCCTGAAAACAGTTTACGGGTTCTCCAGACACGGATGTTAACCTATCGCTTGTTCAGATTCTTTAACTTCTGAAAACAGTTTACAGATTCTCCAAACACGGATGTTAATCTATCGCTTGTTCAGACTCAACTTTTGAAAACAGTTTACAGACGCTTCCCAACATAGATGCTGATATATTGCTTATTCAACTTCAAGACTCCTGAAAATAGTTTACGGGTTCTCTAGACACGGATGTTAACCTATCGCTTGTTCAGATTCTTCAACTTCTGAAAACAGTTTACGGATTCTCCAAACACAGATGTTAATCTATCGCTTGTTCAGATTCAACTTTTGAAAACAGTTTACGGACGCTTCCCAACATTGATGCCGATCTATTGCTTATTCAACTCCAAGATTTCTGAAAACAGTTTACGGGTTCTCCAGACACGGATGTTAACCTATCGCTTGTTCAGATTCAAGACCACTGAAAAAAGTTGACGGGTTCTCCAGACACGGATGTTAACCTATCGCTTGTTCAGATCCAAGACCTCTGAAAATAGTTTACGGAATCTCCAAACACGGATGTTAATCTATCGCTTGTTCAGACTCAACTTTTGAAAACATTTTACGGACGCTTCCCAACATGGATGCTGATCTATTGCTTATTCAACTTCAATACCTCTGAAAACAGTTTACGGGTTCTCCAGACACGGATGTTAACCTATCGCTTGTTCAGATCCAAGACTTCTGAAAACAGTTTACGGGTTCTCCAGACACGGATGTTAACCTATCGCTTGTTCATATTCAACTTTTGAAAACAGTTTACGGATTCTCCAAACACGGATGTCAATCCATTGCTTATTCAAGATCCCCAGTTCATAGATATTCCAAACATGGACACCTTTCTTATACTCATTTCTTTCACCTACAACATACATTCCAGATGGCATCTTTAAGCCCATCCCCTGACAAGATTTTGGTCACATCTCCAGATGGCATCTTTAAGCCCATCTCCAAATGGCATCTTTAAGCCCATTCCCGCATCCATGCTTTGACGAGTGCAAATTTACGGGCACTATAGTGTCCAATCTCCTTTTACCTTCGAGACGCGAAAGGCAAACTTGCCAATCTAACTCTTCAGGTTCAAGAAGATTGAACAGGGGAAACTTTTGTACCCCAAAATTTGCCCTCCCTTTTCATCAACATTTTCTCACCACAAGACTCTTGGAGCTCAAGATCAAGTTAGGGTTTGCTCTGCTCAAGATCCCTCCTTGCATTGTTGACCCAAATTAGGGTTTGAGTTTGCACAAAGATGTTTTGACCTAAAATGCCCAAATTTACTTTCATGCTTCATGTTGTACTTACAAGTTTATCCATACCAAGTTTCAAGCCTTGATTCCAATCTTTGCCCAGTCAATTGGACAATTGACCTAGAAATCAGCTGTATTGGGGAAAAAAGTCAACTGTGGCCAATTGACAGTCAAACCTCATGATTTTTTACCCACATCAACATCATGAACTCATATGAACCATTTGGTCAAGTTTGGATCACAATTCCACAAGAAATTTGATCAGATCACCAAAAGGGCAAAATGGTCATTTTTAGGGTTTTGACTACACAAAGGCAATTTTTGACTGATTGACCTAACCAATGGAAAACCAAGCTCACATATGGACTCAAGGACTCAATGGCATTGTCTTGACCCATTCAACAAGTTCAAAAGATCTCAAATGCACAGGATTGACAGATGAATTTTCCAATCAACTGATCAAAATTTGACAGTATACTGAAAAGTCAAACTTTGACTTTTTGGTCAAAATCAAGTGCCAAGATTCATTTTTCATCAAGACATGCCAAATTATGAAACTTGTTCATCAAGAAACTTAAAATTGCAAATTAGGGTTTAAAATGAGAAAATTTCATAACTTAGAATTTTTCTAAGTTATGAAACTTCCTTATTTTTTTTCTAACTTTGTCCCATTTTTTCACCAAGATGCATTTGGATTCAAACAAAACTTGAAACATCAAAGTTGTAGTCCATTGTAAAATCTACAACTTTGATTCACAAAGTTTTCTCAAAGGAAGCTTGTATCTCAAGTTATGATTTTTGGAACAAGGGTGCAAAACATTTTTAACTTAGAGAAATTTTGACCTATTCTAGGCAGGATTTCTGTCCAACTTCTTGGCCATTTTTCACATGGTTCCACTTGGAGTTTCAATTTGCATTACAAATATGGATTGTATTACACATTACAAGCTTTCCAAATTGTCCAAGAACATCTCAAACACCCTTGTGGTTATAGAGAATCGAATTTGCAAAGTTGGGCAAAATTCACTTTTGTTCATAACCAAATGCATGTTCATACAAGTTTCATTTTCAAATCAGCATGCTTGGTACTTGCTTGCAGGCCTCTAAACCAAGTTTGCACTCCATAATTAAATGCCTAACCATTGTGTTCAAGCATTGTTTTGTGCATTTGGTTATTACACATAGAATTATCCCTTAAGTAGAAAAAGCAAACTTGCCATTTTTGAAAAGTAATGCTTTATGTCAAATACCAAATCCAAGAGGCATGGGCCAGATCTTTTGAGGCAAGAGTTTGTACACAAATACCACTGATCAAGAGTAATTTGTGCAGCATAGATAGAGAGGGTACACAGGCCTGCATAAAAACTTGAACCTTCTTACTTCAAAAACAAGCAAGTTTTCAAAATAGACACAACTCTCACTTCCTGCAAGCACAGCCAAACACAAACTTTGTTCTCACCTTCCATACATCCCAACTAACCTAAAGCACGATTGATTGTTCCCTCATACCTCCCAAAACTCAGAAACACCATTTTGTTGCAAAAAACAAGGCATCCCTGCAGATTGAGTTGCACAACTCAGTTTGCTCGTGCACTTTGACTAAAAACCTTGCAAACACATTCCATATCATCTATTGAAACTATCCCAAGCCTCAAACACAAGCTGTAAACCCCTAACCTCATCTGCCATTTTCACTTTCAGTTTTGCAGGTGGACTTCCATAGCACGATTCAGAGTGATTCAAAGCAAGCTAAGTGTTGGAGAAGCTTCCTTGGACTTCAGGCAAGCTATACAGAAGCTCAAACTCCATTGAAGTTGGCCACATTGTTGTACACGATTCAAGCTGAAACAGGTAAAACCATGAACTTCTATCTCTTAATATAGGAAGAGTTAGGCTTAGGTTTGTGAATGAAACATGCTCTACTCATAGCCCTGAAGCCATACATATGATTACTTTTCATTTATATTGAGTATGCTGTGAGAATTTTGGCCATGAACATTGAAGAAAAATTAGGTCAGAAATTGGGGATGAATAAATTCTCCTTCGTTTCTTAGAGTTAGGTCAAGTATTTTATATGTCTGAATTCGTCTCTTGATGCTCTATAATGTTTGTGTTATGAGTTTTTGCTAAAAGTCAAGGAATCAGGATTTGTGTTGGACAAGGAGAAGCGCGCGTTTTTTCAAACAGGTTGCTGGAGGTTGAAGACAAAGTTGACTTGGGTTGGGCCTGAGTCAACTTGTTGTTCACACCCCTTTTTTCCATTTGCACCCCCCTGGCCCATTGTGTGAAATATTCATTATTTTTGACTTTTTATTTTTTATTCTGACTTGATATTTTTTGTCCAAACATAAAAAACATTAAAAATATTTTTCCACCTTTTTTTGCATTTATTTGGCATTTATTTGTTTTATTTAACATATGTATGTAAATAAATATATATACTTTTTATTTAAAAACCCTAGAAAATAATACAAAAATATTTATTTTTCAGTTATTATTTTTTGTTTACATTTTGAAAACATTTTCTAAAAAATACTTTTTTTTGTAAATAATTAATATCTTATTTTTTGTATATATTTAGTATATTTAATATATAATATATAAATACTTGTATACTTTATTAGATAATTAGGGGAAAAATATAAAAATAATACATTTTTATTTTTATTAATATATGACACTAAAAAATACTTTTTTTTACAATATACTTCTTTTTTTATTTTTTGTATAAATTAATATATAAATATTGTATATAATTAATAAATAAATACTATTTATTCAAAAAAAACTAGGGTTTTACCCTAAATAACAAAAATATTCAAAATTTGACCTTTTTATTTTTGTTTATATCTCACATGAAAAAATACTTTCACATACATAAAAAATCATTTTGTGCATAATACATTTTGCTTATTTATTGTATTTATTTTAATATTGTACAATTAAATATTTGTATATTCGATATGGATGTAATAGTTTAGATTTAATTTCTTGTCAAATATCCCCCCATTCAAACATTTGTACCCTCATCCCCATAATCATGTTGTAATAATTTAAGACTTTAAATTTCCGCATTTTAAAGCTTTTAATTATGCCATGTTAGACTTAGGGTTTGTATGCAAATCAAAAATAACAAATAGCTTGACTAATACAAAGACAAAAAAGCATGAAAATGGACAACACAATGCACACTTGCACCCTTAGGGTTACTCCACTTGTTGCCTTCAAAAATGGGCCATGTTGCATGTTGAGTGTCTTTGGCAAAACAAAAACAAATCAAATGATCATAGTCCCTCGATGACGCTTCCTCAAGTTGCCTAAAAAATGATCAAGTCCCTTAAAGAGAAAAATTGTCAAAGACACTTGGCACTATTGCATTCATGGTCTAAACGATGACCCGCGCCCGTCCTGTTAACATCCTAACATAAGATTGTCCACCAAATACAATGGTGGAACAATACTGTTAAAAGGGTTAAAACATAGGAATGATCTTTGAGAAATTTAGGGTAGATAGCTCTTGGTTACTTGACCAAACTTGCAAAACAATCCTTGCCTTTTTTTTTCAAAATACACATCACAACACAATTTCAAAACAAACTTTCAAAAACATTGAAACATCTTTTCAAAAAGACAAACACCTTTGTAAAACATTCGAGAAAAGAATTGTTACAATGGTTGCCTAGACAAGGCATCTTTTTCAAAACATTTTCAAAACCACACACAAAGCACCATTTCAAACAATTGAAAAGCAAAAGCAAGTGATCTAAGCAAGTAACTAAGAGCCCATGGATAACCATGGATAGAAAGGGTGCTAATACCTTCCCTTTCTATGATCTACTCCCCGAACCCACGAAAACATCTCAAAGGTTTTTCCTGTGCTTTTTAACCTTTCCTTAGGATAAAATAAAAAGTCGATGGCGACTCTTGCTAAACCGAAACATTTGCGAAAACAAACGCAAAACCCAAGTCAGTTCTCCCACCGTATCACAGAACTGGCGACTCTGCTGGGGAGATTTTTAAAAGTGGAGTAACCTTAGGGCTTAGATCACCCTTTTGCATGACTAATTGTTTGCTTTGATTGCTTTACATTTTGGTTCTCTTGTTTGGGCTTGAAATCCTACACCCGGATTTGGAGAAACATTCATAGATAGCAATACGTTGTGGAAACTGTGTGGGATATACCGACACGGTTGAAGCAATAGCTATATTAGTGCGACATATTGGTGAGTACCGGTAACCCTTGAGTTCAATCAAGGAGAGTACGGGGCCGCTGAGTGATGTCACTAAGCACTAATGACATAGAACCTTACTTGACCATCTTGGACTTTTATTAGGGGTAGTGAGATGACCGGCTTTGGTGCAGTCCGAAGTTGGTAGATGCTCGATACTACACTCATTGAGGGTTGTTTTCTTGGAATATTTTGGTCGCTAGTTAAGTGGCTAAACCAAAACAATGAACATGGAAAACAATCCAATGATATTGATCTCCTTAGAACCCGGTTACTATTTATAGGACAGGTTTTTAAGCCAACTACACTCTAGAGGATACTTACCTATGAAACCTCATGCAAGCCTGAAACTAGGGTTTGGTGTGACTTGCTTGTACATATGTCTGTGCATACATCATGAACATCATAAAGCATCATATGCATCCACTAACCATTTCAAGGGTTTGGATCTTCATCTTTGTTCTTGTTTTGTAGGTCATGGAAATTCTTCGCAGGAAAACTATCCAAGTCAACCTTGTGAGAATCCCTCCTCAACTCAAGGAGCTTACATCCAGAATTCCAGAAAGCTCTCTCTTCAGTGAAAGACATGGTAGACTACTCAACCTAGTTAACACCAACATTGAATAAGACATGGTGAAAGTGTTGTTCCAATTCTTTGACCCCCTTCACCACTATTTCACATTCCCCGACTATCAATTGGTGCCTACTTTGGAGGAATTTTCTCAACTCTTGAGAATTCTTATTCTTAATCAACTACCCTACAACGATACGGAAAAAGAACCAAAACCTGAAGATTTTGCTCAAGCACTACACTTGCAACCATCTGACATCAAGGGGCATTGGGAAACTAGAAGTGGTGTCAAAGGCTTCTTGGCAAAATTCTTGTTTGAGAAGGCACAAGAGTGTTGGAATTCCTTGGATCTGCAAGCCTTTGAAGAAATTGTGGCAATCCTAATTTATGGGTTGGTCTTGTTCCCAAATCCTGACCAACTTATAGATGTAAATGCTGTCAAGATTTTCCTATCCAGGAATCCCATACCTACATTGCTTGGGGACATCCTCCACTCATTTTACACACGAACAATGAGAAAGAGAGGTGTTCTCATGTGTTGTACTCCTCTCCTTTCAAGGTGGTTTATTTCTCACCTTCCACAATCTATTTTGAAGAATGAGCAAGGCTTAAGGTGGTCACAACGATTGATGACCCTCACACATTCTGATGTACATTGGTGTTCTCGGTCCAGAGAAAATGTCATCATCGTCGATCATTGTGGTGAGTTCCCTAATGTTCCATTACTTGGCATTAGGGGAGGCATTACCTACAACCCCTGTCTAGCTTTGAGACAATTTGGATATGCACGGAGGGATGGCCCTCATGACATGCTGATTCCTGACCTAGTTTTTGACTTCGATAATGATGCGCAAGGACTTCGCCAAAGATTCATCAGAGCTTGGAGGATGCTTAAAAAGGTAGATAGCAAGACACTGGGACACAAGAACTCCATCCCTCTTAAGCCTTACCTCAAGTGGGTACGAACCCGAGCCCAGAGTCTTATGATGCCTTACCCTCACATTCTCCCTTTGATTAAAGAGCCTGTTAAGGAAGGAGAGGTTCCATACACCATCCTACATCCTGACATGCCAACATCATGGGAGGAAATGCAAAAGAGTTGGATCCAACTCAAGGAAGAACGGAATACTTTTGAAGCCAGCTTCTACGCCAGTGAGAAGAAGGTTTTGGAGCTTACCCGCCGACTTCAAGAGGAAGAGACCCTCAACACTTACATCGCACCAAAGAGGATGCGCAACGTCTTTTTACCTTAAGAAGTTTTTGTAATATTTGGCCCATGGGGCATTTATGTACTGACAAAGTTTCTTCTTATTAATATGACGTGTGTTCTTTTTGTCTGCAACAATTTTGAATTTCTAAATCCCTGAATGCATTGCATGAATAAACATATCATTCATCATATGCATAAACAGGTCTTCACACCAGGTTTCCTTATCTTTCTGCTGTTTATTTCAGTAAGATGGATCTTGAACAGACGGTCAAAGATCTGCAGTCACAAAACTCGCAGTTTCAACAGCTCCTTATGACCTTGGCAAAGGGTCAGGAGGATCTTAAAGCACTGTTAGGAAATAAAGAGCAAGAAAAAGGAAAAAAGAAGAAGAAAAGAGTTGGGGTAGCTACACTGGGAAGAAGATTTGAGAATGAAGCTAGGAGAGTTCTTGAATTCCCCTCCATATCTGATGAGGGGACCGGTAAAGGAAAGGGAGTTGCACTACCCTCTGAATCTGAGGCCGAAGAGGAAGAGGTTGAGGAAGATGAAGACTACTCAGAGCAGCAATACTCGCCAGCGGACGACAAGTACAAAAATCTGGAGGATAGACTGGCAGCTATAGAGCTGCAAAGGGTTCCCGGGTTAGATTTTGAAGAATTGGGATTGATTGCTGGGATTGTGATCCCTCCAAAGTTTAAGGTGCCAATTTTTTCAAAATATGATGGGCTGTCTTGCCCGAAGATGCACCTGAGGTCATATGTCAGAAGAATTCAACCTCATACATCCGACAGAAATCTTTGGGTACACTTCTTTCAGGACAGCTTGTCCGGTACACAGCTAGACTGGTTTTACCAGCTTGAGAGGTCAGAAGTGCATAACTGGGAAGACTTGGCAGCTGCCTTTTATCGCCAGTATCAATATAACGCTGACTTGGCGCCAACCCGTACTCAGTTACAAAGTATGGGGATGGCCTCAAATGAGGGATTCAAAGAATACGCCCAGAAATGGCGCGACTTGGCCGGAAGAGTGCAGCCACCTCTTTCAGATAGGGAACTAGTTGATATGTTCTTGGGGACCCTATCTGGCCCCTTCTTCAACCATTTGATCGGGAGCTCTTCCGTAGGGTTTACTGAGTTGATTCTGACTGGCGAGCGGGTGGAAGCTGGTATTAAGAGTGGGAATATTCAAAGGGATGCCTCTTCCTCCACAACTGTTAAAAAGCCATTTCCAGCCAAGAAGGAGGCAGCCGTTGTGTACTCTCAAAAAGGATCGGGGAGAGCTGAGCGTCGGCCGACTGTAGGGGCCGTGATGATTCAAAATTTGTCAAATGATCAGCCTCGTAACAATCAGTCTAGACCTAAACAGCAACGGGGAGAACGGCCACAACGGCAGTTCACCCGCATCAACATGACGCCCGCACAAGTTCTTCCCCATTTGTTGAAGTTGAATCTCACCAATATCAAAGAGGCACCAAAAAATGTGAATACAACTTCCCCGCATTATCATCCCAATGCTAAATGTGCCTATCATTCTGACAGCATCGGGCATGACACCAACGATTGCTGGGCACTTAAGCATAAAATTCAAGATTTAATAGATGCAAAAGAGGTTGAGTTCGACGCCCCAGAGAAGCCGAATGTAATATCCGCTCCGATGCCAAAGCATGGTCGCAATGTCCATGCTGTTGAAGAAGATCTGTTTGTTTCTACTGTTGATGATCTGGTAACTCCACTACTAACAATCAAGTTGAATCTGTTGAAGGCTGGGATTTTCCCAGGATGTAAAGAAGATTGCTACTTTTGTTCCTCCCTACCAATCGACTGTCCATTGTTGAAGGTAGGCATCCAACGCCTAATGGATAACCAACAAATTCTTTTCGAAAAGACTCTCGTTACTCCAACTCCTATCAATGAAGTTTCAATAATCACCATTTCCACCAATCTTTCCAAGGTCCCCAAAAGGCCTGTTAAGATTACATCCGCTACGAAGTTTGTTCCCTTGAAGATAACCATGCCTGGGCCCGTCCCATACAAATCTGACAAATCAATACCGTGGAATTATGGTGGAGAAATCTAATACCACGGTGTTAAACAAATTGAGATAACTGAAGAGAGCTCTGACGAAGAAACTATCGACATTGGAAACATTTCCGGTACGAGCAAGATTACCCGAAGTGGGAGAATTTTCTCTCCAGAGATTGCCCCTCCAAAAGCAATCTTTGGACCCTCAGCTGCTGCCAAGGTTACTCCTGCACCGATAAAACTTTCTGCAAGAACTCCGTTGATTGAAGAAGCTGTTACTCTTGTGGTTGTCCCTCTTACTTCTGCTGATAAGGGGAAAGGGATCCAAGAAGAGCTCGTCAGGACGAGGGCTCAACCCTTGGTCATCCCCGAAACCTCTAAGAAAGAAATGGAGGAGATTCTGAAAATAATTAAGAAGAGTGATTATGACGTGGTGGAGCAACTGGGGCAAACCCCTTCGAAGACCTCCATGTTAGCTTTGCTACTTTGTTCGGAGGCTCATGCCAAGGCCTTGATAAGGTTTTTGAAGACAGCCCATGTGCCCCAAGAAACCTCAGCCGATCAATTCCAGGATTGTGTAGCCAGCCTTACCGCCAACAATGGCCTGGGTTTCTCTGATGCTGACCTGACTCCGAAGGGAAGAAAGCACAATGATGCACTGCATGTGTCAGTCGAATGCCGAGGAACCACTCTCGCCCATGTCTTGGTCGACACTGGTTCTTCTCTAAACGTGTTGCCTAAGAAAGCTCTGGACCGGTTGGATTGTGAAGGCTTGGAGCTAAAACCAAGTAATATCATTGTCAGGGCCTTTGACGGGTCTAAAATAATGGTGCATGGGGAGGTCGACATTCCCATCAAGGTAGGCACTGAAGTGTTCCATTCAACCTTCTATGTGATGGACATCCGCCCATCTTACTCTTGCTTGCTAGGAAGGCCGTGGATACATAATGCTGGGGCAGTCACTTCCTCTCTACATCAGATGCTGAAGTACCATGTTAAAGGAAAAATCATAAATGTACACGGTGAGGAGGAGTACATGATCAGTCATTTGAACTCCTTTCGGTATGTGGAAGTGGATGGCGAATTCATTGAAACACCCTTCCAACACTTTTAGGAAGTTTCTCCCGAGGTGGCAGTAGCAAAGGCAGTAGATGAGGTACCCAAGCAGGTGGCCAGGATGGCATCTCTAAAAGACGCAAAGGCTGCAATGAAGGAGGGGAAGAGCTCAACATGGGGTCAGTTGCCTGACTTTCCTCACAAGACAGACAAGTTTGGGTTAGGATTTACCGCTGCGGGGCAGAAAGCTATGCGTCACTCAAAAATTGAAAGAACACCCATCAAGATTTCTCCTCATGGAATCAATGCTTTGGAAGACGAAGACGAAGAGGCCAACATTGAAGATTGGATCTTCCCAACCATCGAAGGGGGACTACACAACTGGGAGGCGAAAAACTTCATTCCCATTACTTTCATCAATCAGTAATTTATCTTTCGAACATTTCCTATTGGTCTGTAATAATTACTAAAACAATCTGCACACTATTTTTCACCTCATGCCTTGCCCGGGGCATGTAGGTCCATTTGTAAGGGCTTGATTTTCCTTCATAATCATATGCCATGTTTAATGAATTATTGGACGTTTTTCATTTATAAACTACTGTGTTCATTTTCTTTCCTTTTGCATTTTTGTTTGTTTAAGGATAGCTATCCCTTACACACACCCACACTCACAAATGCAGGTACCCATCCACTCTGGATTCTATGGGTGACTATTCTGTTGTATCCTTCAATAACTCTGAAGATTTGGTCAATCAGGCTGAGTATGAAGATGACGAAGATTGTGAAGTACCAGGAGAGCTAGCCAGACTTCTACAACAAGAAGAGAGGGCCATCTTACCTCATGAAGAGTTGTTGGAAACAGTCAACTTAGGAACAGAGGAAGACAAGAAAGAAGTACAAGTGGGTGCCAATCTGGAACCAAGTGTCAAGGAGCGCTTAATACAGTTGTTGAATGAATACGTTGAAATCTTCGCCTGGTCTTATGAAGACGTGTCGGGTTTAGACACAGATATAGTGGTTCACCGTCTCCCTACAAGAGAGGATTGACCACCGATCAAGCAAAAAGTCCGCCGAATGAGGCCTGACATGTCTGAGAAGATTAAAGCTGAAGTAATGAAGCAATTCAACGCAGGTTTTCTGGCTGTTACATCCTATCCACAATGGGTTGCTAACATTGTGCCCGTTCCTAAAAAAGACGGCAAGGTCAGAATGTGTGTGGACTACCGGGATTTGAACAGGGCTAGCCCTAAAGATGATTTTCCGCTACCGCATATCGACATTTTGATTGACAACACAGCTCAGCACAAGGTATTTTCCTTCATGGACGGATTCTCGGGCTATAACCAGATTAAAATGGCCCCCGAGGACATGGAGAAAACAACCTTTGTTACATAGTGGGGTACCTTCTGCTACAAGGTGATGTCGTTCGGACTGAAGAACGCAGGGGCAACTTATCAACGCGCCATGGTAGCTTTGTTTCATGATATGATACATCATGAGATCGAAGTTTACGTAGACGACATGATAGCTCGATCACAAACAGAGGAGGAACACCTTGAACATTTGCAAAAGTTGTTTTCCAGGTTGAAGGAGTACAAACTCAGGCTGAATCCAAGTAAGTGCACTTTTGGAGTTAGGTCTGGTAAACTTCTAGGATTTATTGTCAGCAACAAAGGCATTGAGGTCGATCCAGCAAAAGTAAAGGCTATACAAGAAATGCCTGCCCCCCATACTGAAAAAGAGGTTAGAGGGTTCTTGGGGCGCTTGAACTATATTGCCAGATTCATCTCTCATCTGACGTCTACCTGTGAGCGAATTTTCAAACTATTGAAGAAAGATCAGGTAGTCGAATGGAACGACGATTGCCAAGCTGATTTTGATAAGATCAAGGAGTATTTGCTAGAACCTCCTATTCTGATGCCACCCGTTGAAGGAAGGCCGCTGATCATGTATCTGACTGTTTTGGACAACTCAATGGGGTGCGTACTGGGCCAACATGACGAGTCTGGTCGAAAAGAGCATGCCATTTATTACCTTAACAAAAATTTTGCCGACTGTGAGACTCGCTACTCACTGCTCGAGAAAACTTGTTGTGCTTTGGTATGGGCTGCTCGCTGACTAAGGCAGTATATGTTGACTCATACCACTTTGCTTATTTCCAAAATGGACCTGATCAAGTATATCTTCGAGAAGCCTGCTTTATCTGGAAGAATCTCTAGATGGCAGATGATCCTGACTGAGTATGACATCCAGTATACCACCCAAAAAGCTATAAAAGGGAGTGTACTAGCTGACCATCTAGATCATCAAGCTATCGAAGATTATCAATCCATGAGATTCGACTTCCCGGACGAGGACATCATGACTTTGGACAAAATTGAAGGTAACAGACCGTATGACGGACCTGAAAATGGATCCCGATGGACCCTGTACTTTGATGGTGCTTCAAATGCACTTGGAAACGGTATCGGTGCGGTACTCATTTCCCCGGAAGGTTGCCATACACCTTTCATGGCCCGACTTTGTTTTAGCTGTACCAACAACAAGGCCGAATATGAAGCTTGCATCTTTGGTCTCAAGGCTGCTATAGACTTGGGAATCAAATCTTTGATCGTATTTAGGGACTCGGCTTTGGTTATCAGTCCAATCAAAGGAGAGTGGGATACCAAGCATCCTAATCTTATCCCATACAAAGAACATGTCTTGACATTGCTGCCTCATTTCGAGCAGATCACCTTCGAACACTTCCCGCGAGAAGAGAATCAGCTAGCAGATGCTCTGGCTACAATGTCTTCCATGTTTAAACTCAACTGGGATAACGAGGCTCCCCAAATCACCATCGAACGAATGGATGAACCTGCGCATTATCACGAGATTAATACCGAAGAAGTAGTGGAACAACCCTGGTTTCATGAAATCAAAAGGTATCTCCAGACTAGAGAGTATCCTGAAGGAGCTTCCGTAAATGACAAGAAGTTCTTAAGGAGATTTACTGCCAAGTTCTTCCTAAGCAATGGCATCCTTTATAAGCGCAGCCACGATTGTGTTTTACTCTGATGTGTAGACAAAGGTGAAGCAGAGTTGATCATGACTGAAATACACAGCGGCACATTTGGCACCCACTTGAGTGGACATACGATGGCTAAGAAGATTCTAAGGGTAGGCTATTACTGGTCTACCATGGAAGTTGACTTCCATCAACATTCCCGTACTTGCCACAAATGTCAGGTCTACGCCGACAAGATTCATATTCCTCCTGTTCCTCTCAACATTCTGACAGCTCCTTGGCCATTCGCAATGTGGGGCATTGACATGATTGGAGAGGTCAAGCCCACAGCGTCCAATGGACATCGCTTCATCCTGGTCGCCATTGACTATTTTACCAAATGGGTCGAAGCAGCTTCCTTCGCCTCTGTTACAAAGAATGTGGTTGCCCGCTTCATCAAGCAGAACCTCATATGTCGGTATGGTGTCCTCGACAGGATCATCACAGAAAACAGTACAAATCTGAATAATACTATGATCACCGCTCTATGCGAACAGTTCAAGATTTATCATCATAATTCATCTCCCTATCGGCCGAAGATGAACGGTGTTGTTGAAGCTGCGAATAAAAAGATCAAGAAGATCATTCAGAAAATGACAGTTACCTACAAGGACTGGCATGAGATGTTACCGTTTGCTCTGCATGGATACCGTACCACGGCACGTACTTCGACAGGGGCAACCCCATTTTATTTGGTATATGGCATGGAAGTTGTCCTACCCATGGAAGTTCAGATGCCTTCTTTAAGGATTATAAAGGACTCTGGTTTGAGTGAAGACGATTGGATTCAGACCCGACTTTATCAACTCAATTTGATTGACGAGAAACGACTCACTGTTGTTTGCCATGGTCAGACGTAACAAAAACGGATGATCAAGGCTTTCAACAAGAAAGTCAGACGTCAAGTATATCAAGTCGAAGATCTCGTAATCAAGCGGATTATCTTGCCGCAAAGTGATCCCAGGGGCAAATGGACTCCTACTTACGAAGGCCCATTTGTAATCAAGAGCATCTTTTCTGGTGGTGCAATGATTCTGACCACCATGGACGGCGACGATTTGCTGCACCCTGCGAACACAGACATAGTCAAAAGATACTACGCATAAAATCACCCGACAAGTCGAAAACCCGAAAGGGCGACTTGGGCAAAAATGGGCATCCCAGTGAACCGAAAACCCGAAAGGGCGGTTCAGGAAAAAATTAGGGATAAAACAAAAAAATCTGTACACCCGGCAAGTCGAAAACCCGAAAGGGCGGCTTGGGAAAAAAGGGGTTTCCCGGTGGATTGAAAACCCGAAAGGGCGATCCAGGCAAAAGTTAGGGAATTAAAGCTTATGACTATGTCTCGTCGGATCACTTTAAAGAACAATCTCTTCATCAACAAGCTCCGAACTTCTGATCAATCCAATCATCGGCGGACGAAGCATTGAATGGACAAGATATTCAGAGTTGTGAAGGCTATAACAGAATGAAATCCCATGGAATTGTTACACATAGCCATCTTTCTTTTGTATAAAATTTTCAATTTTTTACGACAACATCCTCTTACTAGGATGTCTGTCTCCTTTGTACAAAGATACTCATAAAAAGTTAATACAAATACTTTTCCCAATACAGAAATTTGCTTTGTCTTCCTTTTTCTTTTTTACACTTATGTTTTATTTGAGAAACGTCCAATGTTTTGTTAAATAGGCATATGCATTTGAACATAATCATTTTCTTACAAATCAAGAAGAATGACTGCTGATAGGTTGAAGGTACAGATATATGTCTTGATGCCCTTTCAGAAGAAATCCCCAACGGAATTAAACTCCAAATTCCTCAACAAGGTTGAAATCCAGAACTTAATTCCCTAAACAGAGTTAAACTTCAGGATCCTCAGCAGAATAAAAGCTTTCTCAAAACTAATTTCCCCAGCTAAGAGAGCCTTCCAGAACTTAATTCCCCTCAGAGTTAAGTTTCAGTATCCCCAGTGGAGCCTTAAAAGCTGAAAATCCTATCCCCAGTTGAAGTCAAAACTATCAATCCCCAGTGGAGCTAAAACTTCCAACTATCAATCCCCAGCGGAACCAGACTAGTGAACCTTCTCCCCACAGAGATACTTCCCATCAGATTGAAGATTCTCAATTTTACTTCTCCAGCTTAAGCCTACCAGGTTCTAGATTCCCCAGTAGAGATTATCAGAATTCTCATTCCCTACAAGTCACCAAGGAGTTCCAATCCCCAACAGTGGTCCTAAGATCCCTCAACAACTGAAGATCTTGTTCCCCAAGCAGTCAGCAGTCAACAAGGATGTCTCAGCTTCAGCAATTAAAGATTCTTGCAAATCCCCGCAGCAATCAAGGATTCACTTTTCTCGGCAGCAGTCAAGATTCTACTATCTCTGGCTATCCCAGATTCATCTATCCTCAGCAAGACAGCTCATCAGCTTACATGCACATTCATTACATTCATATCATAAACATTGATATAACATGTATTGCATCATACATTTCATACAACATAACTTAGTGTTTCAGCTAATATTTTACCCTTTTCAGGATAAGATTAATAAGCTTCAATTTCAAGACTCCTGAAAACAGTTTACGGGTTCTCCAGACACGGATGTTAACCTATCGCTTGTTCAGATTCTTTAACTTCTGAAAACAGTTTACGGATTCTCAAAACACGGATGTTAATCTATCGCTTGTTTAGACTCAACTTTTGAAAACAGTTTACGGATGCTTCCCAACATGGATGCTGATCTATTGCTTATTCAACTTCAAGACTCCTGAGAATAGTTTACGGGTTCTCCAGACACGGATGTTAACCTATCGCTTGTTCAGATTCTTCAACTTCTGAAAACAGTTTACGGATTCTCCAAACACGGATGTTAATCTATCGCTTGTTCAGACTCAACTTTTGAAAATAGTTTACGGACGCTTCCCAACATGGATGTTGATCTATTGCTTATTCAACTCCAAGATTTATGAAAACAGTTTACGGGTTCTCCAGACACGGATGTTAACCTATCGCTTGTTCAGATTCAAGACCTCTGAAAACAGTTTACGAGTTCTCCAGACACGGATGTTAACCTATCGCTTGTTCAGATCCAAGACCTCTGAAAACAGTTTACGAATTCTCCAAACACGGATGTTAATCTATCGCTTGTTCAGACTCAACTTTTGAAAACAGTTTACGGACGCTTCCCAACATGGATGCTGATCTATTTCTTATTCAACTTCAAGACCTCTGAAAACAGTTTACGGGTTCTCCAGACACGGATGTTAACCTATCGCTTGTTCAGATCCAAGACTTCTGAAAATAGTTTACGGGTTCTCCAGACACGGATGTTAACCTATCGCTTGTTCAGATTCAACTTTTGAAAACAGTTTACGGATTCTCCAAACACGGATGTCAATCCATTGCTTATTCAAGATCCCCAGTTCAGAGATATTCCAAACATGGACACCTTTCTGATACTCATTTCTTTCACCTACAACATACATTCCAGATGGCATCTTTAAGCCCATCCCCTGACAAGATTTTAGTCACATCTCCATATGGCATCTTTAAGCCCATCTCCAAATGGCATCTTTAAGCCCATTCCCGCACCCATGCTTTGACGAGTGCAAATTTACGGGCACTCTAGTGTCCAATCTCCTTTTACCTTCGAGACGCGAAGGGCAAACTTGCCAATCTAACTCTTCAGGTTCAAGATAAAGCCAATACTTAACATTATGAGCCAAGATAGAATTCCCATTCTTTTGATTGAAACCAAGCAAGCAAAGATACTAGACCTCTTGTGAGAACCAAAATTCAAGTGTATTAAGTCTTCATAAAAAATTGGGCAGAGTAACGGCTGCATACGGGTGAATTCCAAATTACAAACAAAAAATGTAATTACAATAACCTACACACAAAACAAACAAACAACCCAATGTCTTGAGGTAAACCTCAAGAGCTCCAGACAAAATATCAATTAAGGTCACAAGGTCTCCAATAAGCCAAGGTTTCTAATCATAATTTCAAGAAGCCCAATACTCCATAATACCAAGGATAGTAACCAAATAGTTCAAGTACCATTAAAGTTTTTTATGGTTTATGTTGATTATTAGGTGTCTTAGAAGAGAAAAGAAAAGGCTCAAGTGAGCAAAGATGAAGATAGCATGAAATATAAATGTTAAAAGTAAATGGTTCATAAAGCATAGAAAATAAAAGGGCATAAAGTAAAAACAAAAGATAAAGTAAATTATTAGTGATTAGTGGTTAGTTGGATGATCATCTTTAAACTTGCATTTGGAACTCATTAGAGGATTGGTAAAACCAAAGCCTCCACACAACAAGTTGCATTTGCTTTTTGTCAAGTATATCACCCATTTGGAATCCTCACAAGTGACATTTAATGATCAACGATGTTTAAGTGATCCGCATCGACCAAAAGTGTTGTAGATCCATTAGAGGATTGGTAGAACCAAAGCCTCCACACAATGAATCTCAAGGTTATTGGATCAAAGAGATCAAATTAACATACTTGGGCTTGCAAACATAGGTTTGGGCCATGAATGATCATTTATTCGAATCGGGACAAAATTTAGCGCTATGTTAAGCAATCGTAAGTGGACTTATATAGAAGTCGCACCTATTTTGAGGTCAATAGAAATCTATGCACCATTTGTTTTGAGACATGATATAGAGATCATGCTCCAATAGCACTTAGTGCAATAGGAAAGGGATGAGATGGAGAGGGGTGGGGAAGAATATACAAACCACATTTGAATTAAATTTTAATCAAACTATTATTAAAATCATTCATCCATTTTTGTGGAGTTAGACTCAACACCATGGATCCAATGAGGTTAATAAAGTCCATGATCAAAAATTTAACCCAAGATCAACCAGAAAATAATCACAAAATAATATTGCATTTAATATATATATTTAAAGGGTTTTAAAATGTTTTAAAATAGAAATAAGGGATAAAAATATCAACTATGTACGAATTAATCAAGAAATAAAAAGTAAGACCATAGAAAAATCATAAAAGGACTCAAATATTTTTATAAAAATTTTGGTAATTTTTTAAAGTCAGAAACTATTTTTAAAAATTAAAAGAAATGAGTAAAATAAACCAAAAATGATTAAAAAAAATAACAAAGTCAGAAACAAAAAATAAAATAAGGTCACCAATATTTGTCACAATGTCATTGGATCATTCCATTATTTTTTTAGAATTTAAAAATGTATGAAAGTATTTTTAAACATTTAAAACAATTCAAATAAAGTGAAAATTTATAAAAATACCAAAACACAAAATTAAATTGTGAAAAAATAAAAATCAGAAAGAGAATAATCAAAAATATTTTTCATTATTTTTTCAGATTTTTTGGACTAAAAATGAATTTTCTATGATTTTTTGAAATTTAAAATAATTAAATATAAAAATTAGAAAAGAAAATAAAAACCAAAAAGATGTGGACCAATGGATGAGAGTCAAAACGTGGTAGTAATCATATCCAAGGGATCTGATGCACTGTGCATATCATGGTCATTACTAAATATCACACCGAATCCAACATTTTAAAAATAAAACAACTTAAAATATGGCACGTTGGATGGAGTTTGATTCACAAAAGTGATCAGATCCAAGGGTTCCTGAGACGCACGCATTGTAAGGAAAGCACATTGTATCCATTTCAAAAAAATAACGTGGCTTCATGTCATTGGTTGAAGATGGACATGTCACCGTCTTCAACTTCCAGCCATCCCCAAATTGAATCGTCCAAATTGTAAAATTAGCAAACCAGACCGGTACCATTAGATTCGTCTCTTCAAGACGATTCTAATGGTACCATCACGCCAAATTTATATAAATTATGCAAGGCTGTGTTTGAAAAAACCAGAAAAAATAACGAGCATGAAAATATGGGATATCTTGCTCAATTCTCAATGAAATTGCAAACTATAAAGAGCACGAGGATCAGAAGAATACAAGGAGTGGGTTAGTCTTTTATTTGAATCAATTTGGCCAAGAAATCTACCTGAACGAAGTAGTGAGAAATTGCTCTGAAATTGAACTTCCACAGATCAATATTGGTCACAATTCTTGAAAGTAACCGTATGGTTAGCTTCAGAGAAGTTCAATGAAGCTAACTGAATGGAGATTTTGGTGTTTTAAGGTGAGAATGTAAGAAATCAGAAGTTCAAATTCAGAGTTCGTGTGGGATCTGAGCAGGGGTCAATTGGCTATTAAAAGCTTGAAAAAAAGAGTGAGGGATGATCCTTATTTATAGCTGATTATGATGCAAGGTTCAAGCGTGTGAATTGGAGGCAAATTGAGTGAAATCGTGTGGACCTACTAAATGTGAAAAGTGTGACTTCACATGGCTCAAAACGCAACAAATTGGATGGTTAAGGGTCATTTCTTGTTATGGCAAGTTCCTAAACATGATTAGACACGGAATTAATCCTTAAACAGGCTTGTAATTGGATTTAAACTAATTATCAAATCTGACTGAACTAGGAATTTCCATTTCATGATGCCACTTTCACAACCATGGTGCCAACAATGTAGGGCACCTTACGATGTGATTCTTGAAGCATTTGAAAGATGAAGTCACAAGATTTTCAATGTGAAAGGAATCAGATCAAATGGATGTTTGAGCAAGAAGTTGCATTGAGTCAAAGTTGGAGGAAAAGGGTTGACTTTCCATACTTAGAAATATTTCAAATTTTTCTTCAAAAGTGACCTATAATGTTTTGCATCAAAACATGGCCTTCCACTTGGAATTTGATCTTGACCAAAAAAGGTGGCATGAAATAGACCCTTTGAATGACATTTTGAAACTTGAACCATTCAAAATCTCTAAAAATTGATAGAGTTATGATTTGTTGAAGTTTGCAAAAAATCATGAAATGACCTATAATCTTTTGTATCCTTAGGGCATCTTCCATCCATTTTCTCACTTTGCATATAAAATAAGGCATAAACCTCACATCTTCAATATAATTATGGAAACATAGTGGGCTCAAGGTGATAAAAATTGACCAATTTATGATCATTTTAAGTCACACATGAGAAATTGGGGGTTCATCTGGAGGACTTGTAATCTTTCTTCATCATCAAGCTTCTTCCACATGAAAACTCCTTGAAACATTTGAAGTGATTTGTTGATAACCCCTTGAAGATAAGTATGTCTTTGGAATCACTCAAAAATACCAAAATATGAGCAAGATATGCTTCTTTAAAGTTCAAAACCCTAGCTCTTAGATCAAGAAAATGCCTTGAGGAACTTTGACAATTTTGAACAAACTTCTTATACCAACACAAATTCTTTGTAAATAGAAGTTATTGAGGATGAAAATGAGAACCCATAGTCACTAAAATCACTTCCATATCTTGAGAATTGAGAGAAATATGCACTTGTGACCAATGAGAACAAAGCCTTGTCCAAGCATGACAACTTCTCCAATCAACCCCTTGTACTTTTGAACCAAATTTGATAATCTTGAAATATGGTGAACCAAAATAACCTTGTCATGCCATTTCTACCAAAACAACACAAATGGTGAGGTTTGAACTTCTCAAGCTTTATTGACTAGGGAATGGAAATAAAATCATGAACCCATGGAGCAACTTGCTAAGCCTCATTGTCTTTACCTACATTAGTAACAAGCAAGACATACCAACATTGCATTTTATTAATTCAAAGGAAAAAATAAGACAAAATGTTCACGATCACAAAAGAAAACAAGTCAAGGTGCTTGGTGATTCCTCAAAGAGAAAAACTAAAGATAGGGAGAAAAACCAAAAGCCCTAATGTGATATTGTTGTGAATGAATCAACATGGCATGATGAAGGGATCTTAGGGGCAAAAATTAGGGTACAACACTAATATATCTCACAACATTGTTATCCATGACTATACGATGACCCACGCTCGTCCCTTTACATTCAAAGATAGGGCTTCTTACCAATCAATGGTAAGATAGCAATATCAAAGGAAGAGAGAAATGAAAAAAAGACTTTTTGAGTTGGTAGAATGTTCTTAGTTACTTGCTCACAACCCATCTTAAAAACAAACATCTTTTCAAACATACCAAACACTTTCAAAAACATGAATATTTTCAAAAGTCCAACACTTTGTATGCATTCTTATAGAGACGAGAATCATTATAAAGCTTGTCTAAACAAAGGTTCTTTTCAAAAATACTTTTAAAACCCACCACAAACACATTTCAAACAGTGTAATTTCAAAAGTGATCTAGCAAGCAACTAAGAGCCCATAGATAACTATGGATGAAAAGGGTGATAACACCTTCCCTTTTTATAACCTACCCCCCTAACTCAAGAAAATATCTCAAAGGTCTTTCTTGTTCTTTTCACCCTTTCCTTATTGGATAAAAGAAAAGTTGGTGGTGACTCTTGCTATCCGTAACAATTGCGATCAAACGCAAAACACCCAAGTAAGTTCTCCTACCATATTACAGAACTGGTGACTCTGCTGGAAAAATTTTAAAAGTGGGGTTTACATTAGAGATTAGATCACCTTTAAAATGCTTTCCTTGTTTGACTTGTTTGCTTTGCATTTATGGGTCCTTGTTTGGGTTTTTGATCCTCTACCCGGATCAGGGAACATTATTAGATAAGTAGCAATAGATCTTGGGGACTGTGCGGGGTATACCGACATGGTTGAAGCGATGGATACATTAGTGTGACACGTTTGTTGGTACCGGTATCCCTTGTGTTGAATCGAGGAGAATACGGAGCCGCTGAGCAGTGTCATGAAGCACTAACTGACCTTAGAACCTTTAACTGAATAACTTGGCCACTAGGAAGTAATGAGATAGCCATATTTGGTGTAGAGACGGAGATTGGTTGATACTCGATGCTACACTCATTGAGATTGGACTTTCTGGATATTTTGGATGCCAATAAAGAGTTTTGCGCTGAAACAATGCCCAATGAAGAAAGATCAATGATATTGAGATTTCCTATAACACGATTACTTTCTAGGACAGGTTAGACCAACTAAACTTCAAGAGGGTACTTACCTATAAACTCCATGTAAGTCTAAACCTAAGGACTTGTTTTCTTTGTTTGTATATGATTATTTGTACATAACGACTTGTTTGCTTTGTTTGTGTATGACTATTTGTACATAACATCATGTCATCTTACCATAGCATTTTCAATAACCATTTTAAGGATCTCAAGGGTTTGTGATGTAGGGTTATGTTGAACCAGGCGTCTATCAAAGGGCAAGAGGATTTATTTTTCTCTAACCAAACACCGTAAAAAACCAAAGCACGATAACTTGAGTCAAGGGCTATGACCCACTTGACATGGTGATCTTGATTCTCATAGAAAGACATTCAACGATACAAAGTTCTCTGATCAAAGATGCAATCAAAGTCTAACTTCTAACATTTTTTTATGTTTACCCCGCGAGATCCTTGAAAACATTGCATCCACATATCATGCATCATGTCATGACAAGTTTTCCTCATACAGATTTTCTCATCTGCTTACTGTTTATTTCAGTAAAAAATGGCTCTCGAACAAACTGTCCAAGATCTTCAGACCCAAAATGATCAGTTTCAAGATTTATTCCTGAATCTATCCAAGGGGCAAGAAAAAGTGAAAGCACTCCTCATTGAGAGCATGACCTAGAAGAATCCTGAAGACGACAAGGATGGCCAGTTGAAGCAATTGTAAGCAGAGATGGCAACAATGAGAATCCAAATGTTGGGGAAAATGGCTCTAATCCAAAACCTAGCTCGGGGACAAGAAGAGTTAAGAGTTCTCGTCAACAAGCTTCATCAAGACGGATGCAACCATATGGAACAAACCGTTAGATTTAGGAATCGAGTCATTAATCAGCCTCCAACAAAGCAAGAAGTTGGCTTGGTCGAGAGAGCACCTTTCAAAATGGTTGCTACATCACGAGTCCCATGGCGACCTCACCAACCACAACAGGGTGGCCCGCGTAAGCAAGATACGCCCAAAATAAAATTTACCGAGATCAGTATGTCCCTGGCTCAAGCATTGCATCATATGTTGGAAGCCGGGTTGGTTACATTAAGGGAGCCTCCTCAAAACTCTAACACTTCTGCTCCCAGCTACAAATACAATGAAAGGTGTGCATACCACTCCAAAAGTCAGGGACACGACACTAATCACTATTAGGCATTGAAGAACAAGATTCAAGACCTCGTCGACAAAGAAGTGTTGGAATTTACACAAGATGGTCAACTGGAGTTTTTCTGTCACCCCTCAAAGACACGCTATCTGAAGTGACAAAGTTTAGGCGGGGAAATTTTTGTTCATTCGAATTTCCAGTTGTAATTTCTTTGTTTGTTTAAACAATTGTCCTTATGTCAAACTTTGGTTGTTCTCATTAATGCATTGCATATGTTTGTCTTGAGTTAATCCATTCGTTTTCACTATACTGAAATTATGCTTTTACTCCTTTTTATATGATATTCAAATCTGGATTATAAGCTATAAGCCTTTAGATGGAGGATGACGAAAATAATACCATAATCTCATACAGTATCCTTTTGGACAGACTTTGCTGATGATGTACAGGCGTTGTTTCAAATCCCAAAACAGTGGAGTTATAAGGAAGATAATTCCTAGTCAACCCCTTTGAGCCAAAGAAGTAGGAGTTTTCTTTTCCAAACAGACTGAAACCTTTAATCATAACCTGGGGCATGGTAGTTTCTAAGTTGATTCAAATGCGCATTCAGTTGCAAGTTGTCACTTCACAACAAAAATATTCTTCTGAATCAAAAGATGGTGTTGGTTCCCCACAAAAAAAGTCATCTTTAGAAAGCCCACTAGGTTAAAACCTATGAAAGAGACTTAAGAAAAAATTGGGGCATTCCGCTGACTGTAATCTCAAGATAAAAACAGTCAGGAAAAAGTTAGGGATAGTAAATCAAAAAGGAGGTCACTACAAGTCCTCGACACTATGAAAAATGTTGCAAAAATGACTTCCTTCCCAAATAAACTTCCAGTATCTGAACCATCACCAAAATATCATTCCAGATTCTAGTAGGAGATAAATGCACGATCGGTTGAGTTTAGGACTGGAGAACATCATGGAGAGCGGGTTAGGTACAAATAAACTTTGAGCCTTATCCTTTATTTCTTAAACCGTGAACCAGACCACGTTACAACCCTTTAAAAGTCCTAATTGAAGCATAGGTTAGTTCGAAAGCATGTTGTTACAAAAGGTATCCTGACTCCTGTAAGGTCTACTGTAGATCCCGAGTTGAATTCATATTCTTACAAATTTTTGTTGCTCTTTAAAAAGTACATTTTTCAAAAAAAAAATCTCAAGACAGACATAAACTTTGCATTATTTGAATACCACTGTTTTCATATTGATAATTCTTTGACAATGGAGAAATTCACACGACAAATATCCAATGAATGAAAACTCTCTCAGTAAACAAAATTACTTCAAATGGAAAGACACCTCCCAGAATAAAATCTCCCATAATTAAGGGGCACGGCATGATCATTGTCCAACATATCTGGGGCAGTTAAGTCGAGATTCAAAGAATCTCTCAAAGAAATGTTGAATAACCAGGGGCAGATCTCCATCAGAGTCACTTGGGGGAAATGTTACACTGATCACGAGTTTGAACAAAATCCACTATGAAGACTTCTTGTACCATAAAATTGCTTGTTTGTGTCAGTAGTATCATATGGTGTCAGTGTCATGTCTTCGGATCCTTCAATGACAGTTCTTAGAAAACACTGAGATTTGATCAAAGGACTTCTGGTACCACCAAATTGCTTGTATGTGCCAGTAGTATCAGATGGTGTCAGTGTCATGTCTTCGGATCCTTCCATGACAATTCTTATAAAATTTTGAGACTTGACCAAAGATCTTCGGGTACCACCAAATTGCTTATATGTGCCAGTAGTATCAGATGGTGTCAGTATCATCTCTTCAGATCCTTCCATGACAATTCTGAGAAAATTATGAGACTTGACCAAAGATCTTCTGGTACCACCAAATTGCTTGTCTATGCCAGTAGTGTCAGATGGTGTCAGTATCATGTCTTCGGATCCTTCCATGACAATTCTTAGAAAATTATGAGACTTGACCAAAGATCTTCTGGTACCACCAAATTGCTTGTTTATGCCAGTAGTATCAGATGGTCTCAGTATCATGTCTTCGGATCCTCCCGTGACAGTTCTTAGAAAATTATGAGACTAGACCAAAGATCTTGGGTACCACCAAATTGCTTGTGTGTGCCAGTAGCATCAGATGGTGTCAGTATCATGTCTTCGGATTCTTCCATGATAGTATTAGAAAAGATACCTAGGAAGTTCAAGACTACCGGAAATGTGATCAAAATCTCAAACGTCGAAGTGCACCAGACTAACTCTAGGGGCAAACAGGCTCCCACATATGAAAGATCGCGTGCAATCGAACAATTAATTTCTAGCATTTCTACAACATTTACTACCGCGGACAATTACAATTCTCCACACCATGGACATAGTCAGAAAATAGTACGCATGAAAAGAGACCTGCTAGGTTGATATACCTAGGCAAAAATAAGGGCATCTTGGCGAACCAAAAGGTTCGGGCAAAAATTAGGGATATATATAAAAAGATTGTACACCTGGCAAGTCGAAAACATGAAAAGGAGGCTTGGGCAAAAAAGGGTATCCCGTTGGACTGAAAACCTAAAAAGACGGTCTAGGCAAAAGTTAGGGATTAAAGCGTACGACTATGTCTCGTTATCTCATCAGTTTGTCTATCATTATAGGATTTGTCACTCTGACAGAGTTCAAACTATCTACAAATTCCCACAAGGCCAATTTCATGGATATCCGCACAAATTTGAATTCATGAAATCCCCAACCAGAGTTTCAATCTCCGAAAAACTCTTTTCCATCTGATTTGGTCTTAAAAGAAAAATCCTTGTGGAGTCCTTCCTAAAGAATTCACTTAACCATATAGGTCGTCTAAATATTCTCTTTAACAGGGTTTATTTCCCACAACAGACTGCAAATTTCCCAGCTTAAGTTTGCCTCTCAGACTATTACAAATCAATGGACAAAACCCCTTAACCTCCGGTTAAGTCATTATAACCCCCAATAGAGTCGTTATTATCCCTGAAAGTTACTGTGAAACCTGGAAACCGACCAGATGATAGTTGAATCCATTTCTCCAAGCGCAATTACTACGACGCCTGGACCCGACCAGATACTAGTTCAGCTTCATCTCTTTCAAAGCAAGTTACTATGAAGCCTGGACCCGACCAGATACTAGTTCAACTTCATCTCTTTCAAAGCAAGTTACTATGAAGCCTGGACCCGACCAGATACTAGTTCAACTTCATCTATTTCAAAGAAAGTTACTACGAAGCCTGGACCCGACCAGATACTAGTTCAACTTCATATCTTTCAAAGCAAGTTACTACGAAGCTTGAATCCAATCAAATAAAAGTTTAAATTCAATTTTCTATAAAACCTGGAACCCGACCAGATAACAGATTAATTTCAGTAAGTTGCTGCGAAGCCTGAAATCCGACCAGATAGCAATTAATTTCATCATTTCATCTAAGTTACTGTGAAACCTGGACCCGACCAGATACCAGTTAACCTCAAGATCAAATTGCTGAAACCTAGACCCGATTAAATAGTAGTTCGAGTTGCTGAAACCTGGACCTGACCAGATAACCGTTCGAGTTACTATGAAACCTGGACCCGACCAGATAGTAGTTTAACTTCTTAAAATCACTAATAAAACTCCTCTTCCCCAGTAGAGTTTTCCACTATCCCCATTGAGTTGCTGCAAAGCCCGGAAACCGACCAGATAACAGTAAAATTCTTTATCCCCAGCAAGTTGTTGTGAAGCCTGGAATCCGACCAGATAACAACTAAAATTTCTTCCTCTCCAATCAAGATATAGCTCCCCGATAGAGAAATGGACATACTAAAACTCCTGAACTCTAGTTCCCAAGCAGAAATCAACACTCTCCAGAGTCTTTCTCAAGCCAAAGCCAATGTTCCCTAGAGGAGTTCTCCTCAATAAAACAGGAATTCCCAGCAGAAGCATTCTAAGCAAAACTTGAAGATGCACATATTCTTCATCCTCAACAACCATCTAGGATTTAAACTTTCCAAGGCTACCCAACACTTGTCAAGGATTTATTTTCCATACAAGGATACGCTGCAATAACATTTCACGTTCATACATCATAGCATATATGACAAATGTATATAGCATTAGTCTCATTTATCTTGAGAACATCATTACGCCGTGAATACATTTGCATGCAACTAATTCTTTTCCTTGCAGGAGAAGTTCAATCAACAATCAAAGACCTCTTCTGGTTAGATTTACTTCTTCCAGTTAAAGACAGGAAAATATCATCAACATTTCACAAATAGGCCAGAGATTAATTCCTGAAGCAAGTCGAGGCAACTATCTCTATGATCAACAAAAAGCGGGTTTCAGATTAATACCTGAAACAAGACAGGATAACTATTTGTGGACAAACAATTGTAGATTAATACCTGAAACAAGACAGGACAAATATCTACATGAGCAGATTGAAGATTAACTCCTGAAACAGGACAGGGAAACTATCTTTCTTTCTCTTTGGTTAGATAAATATCAATTCCAGAAACAGGACGGGGCGACTATCTTTATAACCAATGGTATGAACTCCCGAAATAGAATGGGTTTACCAACAAACTGATTGGAGATTAATACATGAAACAAGACAGGACAACTATCTACATGAGCAGATTGAAGATTAACTCCCGAAACAGGACAGAGAAACTATCTTTCTTTCTCTTTGGTTAGATAAAGATCAATTCCCGAAACAGGACGGGGCGAATATCTTTATCATCAATAGGTATGAACTCCCGAAATAGGATGGGTTTACCAACAAATTGATTGTAGGTCAATTCTCGAAACAAGACGGGGCGACTATCTACATGAAAAACGCCTCCTTCAAGACATCTGATGTTTCAGTTTAAATCGACTATTGATTTATCCTGATTTCATTCTGGTATACACTTTCCCTGGTTCATTTAAATCGCTCCAAAGATTTATGCTGATTCGTTATCTAATGAATAGATTATTTAAGACATTTGTTGTTTCAGTATAAGTCAATCAAAGATTTATTCTGATATTCCTTCCAATCTCTACCTACAGTCACTTTGGATGGCATCTATAAGCCCATCTCTAATGACTCCCTATCATTCTGGATGGCATCTATAAGCCAATCTCCGACAATTCTCTGTCACCTTCTGGATGGCATCTATAAGCCCATCTCCGACAATTCTACGTCACCTTTGGATGGCATCTATAAGCCCATCTGCGACAATACCTCACCTTTCCAAATGGCATCTTTAAGCCCATTCTGGACACAATCAACCAACACATCAGTAAGTGCAGATTTCTGGGCACTCTAGTGTTCAATCACCTTCCACCTTCAAGCTACGAACGGCGACGTGCCATTCTCACTTTTCAGGTTTAAGAAAATTGAACAGGGGCAGCTATTTGCCCTCTCAATTCTTGTTGTACATGGCTTGTGTTTCCTCATATGCGTTCACTTGATTGTTGATAATCAGTTCAAGATAGATTTCATATCCTACCAGTTTGAGTTGCTAAGATTTCTCAAGTCTCGTGACATCTCAAACCAATTCTCTGTTTCATTGGAAGTTTCAGAACTTGCAAGTATTTTGGAATGAATCATATTTTCCTTGTTTATTGGCTCTGGCACATGAGTTTGATTGTTGAGGTGTGTGATGTTACCCTTTATAAGATCTTTAAAGCATTATCATCCTAAGTCTTGTTTTAGTACACTTTAAATCATCAATTAAGATTCAGTGGGCTAAAGATTCTTATAGTCATTCTCATTTTCATGCTTCAAACGATACCTTTGTTGAAATGAAATATAAGTGCCAAGAGATTTGTTGAGAGAAAGGTTTTTTGTTGGTTGATGGAGATTGAAGATTTGGATCATTGTGAATTTTCTATGGTAGGAGTATTCATTAAAGTGTTTATTTTGATCCAATTTGCTAAAGTAATTTCATATCCCAAAGATGGGAGTTTTGAAGCGAACAGTAATATGAATCCAAATTCTTTCAAAATATTTCAATTTGTTTTTACCAAGCATTACGGCAAAGAAAAGAGGGTCTTAAATTCTCAAACTTCATTAATTACAAGAATGCAACAATATTTTAAGTGTTCATTTTTCAAGCATAATGCAAGAATGGATTCTAGAATTCACTTGCCATTCGCCAAAATTCCAAAACACCTTACAAGTTAATTTACAAATTTGAATCATAAAGTCCCCTATTTGTTCTAAAAAAAGAGATACATAAAAAAGGATTTTTCTTCAAATTTCAAGTTCCCCACGGCCTTTGATTCGGTTTCAGCTTTAAAGTCTTCATCATCCTTCCAAGCTCGTATCAATGCTGAAAACATGAAACAAGAGGAAAAGAAATAATCATCAAACAATCAAAAGTAAATAAAAATTAAAAATGATTTAACTTCATCGTTATGGTGGTTTTTTGGAATCAGAAAATAGGGTGTTTTTATGTGCTAAGGCCTCAAACATTTAAGTTTCTATCATGGGCTAATTTCTATTGCAAATCACAAAATTTGGTTTGGTTCACAATAGAAGAAAAAATGCAAGAAGACAAAATTCCTTCAATTCAGCCCAACATGATTCAATCAGAATTCAAGCCCAAAAGAAAAGTCTCATACAAAAGTCAGGATTACATCATTGGCTAGGAGTAGTTCTATTGAAAATCACAAATTTATTTGGTTCACAAGATATAGGAAAGATCAAT
The DNA here is from genome assembly GCA_948472305.1 of Vicia faba. Lineage (NCBI taxonomy): Eukaryota > Viridiplantae > Streptophyta > Magnoliopsida > Fabales > Fabaceae > Vicia > Vicia faba. Next base: position 1,630,341,261 of record OX451739.1, on the reverse strand, counting down.
AGAAGAAGCCTCATGTTGTTTCACTTCAACAAAAAGTCAGAGTTCACAAATCAAATCACAGGCTTAGGAAGTTTTCACTGTAAAATCTCAACAAAAAAAAAATAGTTCAAGGAAAAAGAGAAAGGCCAGAAAGTTATCAAAGCATCATAGAAAACCAGTACAAAAGTACCAAAATTTGTACAATGTCCACAAGCAACCAATATAAAACCAGTACAAAGGGCAGAATCTATCATAAATAAATAACATGGCCAACAAGCAAACAGTATAGCAAGTACAGCCAACAATGCCAATCCAATAAGCAAAAGTACAACAACAAAGTACAAAGTCTGTACAAAGTTTAAAAGTCTACAAGCAAGTGCAGCCCCAAAAGCAAACACAAGCAAAGTCACAAAATCTGTAAAAGTAACAAGTAATCAAGTATAAAGACTGTACAAAGACCCAAGCCACAGCATAAAAATAGAGCCATGGTTCACGGCAAGAAAAAAAAGAAGATTCACAGATAAAATATACAGAGGCAGAAAACCAAATCATAACAAAACAACACAAACCCAAAAGTTTATTCACAAAATACAGAGGCCCAGCCAAACAGAATAACAAAAAACTCTCAGAGATTCTGTTCACAAAAGAAATACACAAGTCGAGCCCCAAATAGCAACGTTGTCTTCTCCATCAAAAACCATGTTCCAATAAATCCAAAAAAAACACAGATGCACAAATATACAGAGATACATAATCAAAGCAAAACCGAAACAACACACAAAAACCCTAATAGTTTTGTTCATCATCATTTTCCAAAAAACTTAATCCTTCAGAGTTTATAAAAGAGTAAGAGAAGGAAAGATCTCACCAAAATCATGTAAAAAAGTAAACCGGAACCCTTAGGGTTCTGGTCATCCCTTTTTAGATCTACGCCAAACCATGAAAAATCTGCAAAATTTACTCACGGATTAGTAAAGAGGAGAAAGAAACAAAGCGAAAAATGTAAGAAAAATTAGGTTTGGAGCATCGCAGTCGTCGCTACCGCCGTGAGGCGATTTCCGGCGCGGTGTCTTCTTCTCCGGCGAGGAAAAAGTCAGAGAGAACAAGAGAGATAAAAACAAGAGAGAGGAAATGTTTTGAGAAATGGCTCAAGTTTCTCGGTTTTGATTGTTTTTTGTTTAAAACATCGGGCCCATAATTGAAATGAATTTCCAAGCCCAATCCTTTTCTTCTTCAGCACACACCCTTCTTTTTCTATCAAACCACCAAAAAATATTAAATCCTAGTAGGTCATCCCCAAATGTTTTCTACACAAGCCCAAAGTTGTTCTACCAGTGCAACCCCCCCCCCCCCCCTGTTGCTCATAGTACAACGTAAGCCCAACAGTTTTTGTTACCTTTTTTTTTCTGTTTATAAAAACAACTTGGGCTAAGCCTCGAAAACAGAAACTGTCTTTTACACACTAACACCTCAAATTCAAGTTTCACCCCCCCTGACTTCTTTTATTTATTTTATTTTATTTTATTTCTTTTATTTATTATTATTAATATTATTACAATATTTATTTTTATTAATAAAAATCTCAAAAATATTTTTTTATTTATATTCAATATACTCACATTTATTTTCTTTAAGACCAAAAAGACTAAAAAAAATTTCCTTATCAAATTTATTTATTTTTATTCAATTAATTATACTTAGGTTTATTTATTTCTCTTTTAATTAAAATTAATTTAGAATGTTAGGTTTCTTTAATTGAATTAATTAATTTCTTTTTGATATCTTTTGATTAATATTAAAACCTTTTCATCAAAAACGTTAAAAAATATTTTCTTTTCCAATTTACTTAGTTTAATTTCTTATTAGTTATTTTTTTCTTTTTAGTTAAACATGTTAAAATCTTTTCCCCAAAAACTAAACAAAATTCATGTCTTTTCCATTTATCTCTTGTACATTATATTCATTTAATTCTTGATTATTTTTGTAAATATTCAATATGGTTGTAATAGATAATTAGGATTTAATTTCTTGTAATCCTCATTTGTACATTTGTATACCCCATCCTCAAAGTGATGTAATAGCGTAGGATATTTATTTTATTTACCGATTTCATATAAATGCTAGTTAATTAGGGTTTGTATGGCAAGATAAAATCAATGTTTAGAAAACTCTAAATTCAAGATAAATCAAGCATGAAATACAAACACTTGCACATTTTGCACCTCTAGGGTTAACTCCACTTGATTTCCTTAAGAAAATGGTCATGTTATGCATATGAGACGTCTTAGAAAAAACAATCAAAAATACAAGATCATAGTCCATCGACGATGCTACGAATGTTGCCTTACAAATGATCTTAGTTCCTTAAGAGAAATGCTAAGATATCTCACAACATTGTTATCCATGACTATACGATGACCCACGTCCGTTCCTTTACATCCAAATATATGGCTTCTTATCAATCAATAGTAAGATAGCAATATCAAAGGAATAGAGAAATGAACAAAAGACTTTTTGAGTTGGTAGAACGTTCTTAGTTGCTTGCTCACAACCCATCTTCAAAACAAACATCTTTTCAAACACACCAAATACTTTCAAAAACATGAAATATTTTCTAAAGTCCAACACTTTGTATGCATTCTTATAGAGACGAGAATCATTACAAATTTTTCCTAAACAAAGGCGCTTTTCAAAAATACTTTCAAAACCCACCACAAACACATTTCAAACAAAGAAATTTCAAAATTGATCTAGCAAGCAACTAAGAGAATATAGATAACTATGGATGAAAAGGGTTCTAACAACTTCCCTTTTCATAACCTACCCCCCGAACTCAAGAAAACATCTCAAAGGTCTTTCCTATTCTTTTCACCCTTTCCTTATTGGATAAAAGAAAAGTCAGTGGCGACTCTTGTTATCCATAACAATTGCGATCAAACGCAAAACACCCAAGTCAGTTCTCCCACTGCATTACACTTACAAAATTCTCTATGTTTTGCATATAAACTTTTCATTCTGGACGTTTGTGATCATGGAGAAAAATGCGTTTGAACGTTGATGATTCTTGCTGAAATGGGAAAAAAGGTGTTATGGATTTTATGAACTTTGAGGTGGAATTTTGTCTATGAATGGAACTCAATGGCATTTGTACCGTCATCCTAACCTTTATTGATGCAGCGCGAGTCTCTTAGATAAAAACCTTAGAATTTTGTGGGTATTGCATGAATGCATGATTTTGGGATCAAGGATTTTGAGAGTAAATGCTTTAATAATCCTTGTTTATGCATGTTTAATACTCTATTTCAATAGTAGTTTGTGTGTGTGATTCCCATGATCTGTTATTGAGTCAATGTTAGATGCATATAGAAATCTTGGTATTTTAGAGTCCCAATTCATGTTCTGTGTTTTCAGATTTTACTGAATGTAGTGTAGTTCGCTTAGCCAACTATAGTTTGCTTAGTGAGATTCTGAAGATGACAAGAAGTTGTGTGTAGCAAAGTTCGCTTCGCGAGCTCAATGTTCTCTTAGCAATAGTCTGGAACTGAAATTAGGATTTATTCACTTCCAATTCGCGTAGAGAATTTGGGTCTCGCTGGGAGATCGCTTAGTGAACATTGGTTTCTAAAACTTTATGAAGTTACTGTTTTCGTTTGTTGGGAATTCGGTTAGTAAATCGGGCCTTCGCTACCAGTTTTCTTAGTGAACATGACTGGACAAATTTGTGTTAATTAAATCCCTTAAGTGCGTTCTCGTACCTTAGTGAGTATCAGACGCCTCCTTGGTCTCAGTGATTGTTTGGGAATGTATTATGGAATACATAGCAACCTTGTGTGATCATTTATTTGCCTATGACATGGAAATATATGATTATCTTGAAATCACATTATATGATAAATGTTATGATATGACCTCTTGTATGATTTTAATCATTCCAGTTGAACGTTCGGATGTGACTGCTGTATAATTTGATGTATTGTGATTGTGCGACATATGCTCGAATCAAAGTAGACTCGTCTGACGTATAGTGATTCGCTTATTACTACTGATATGGCCTTTATACCGATGCATTGTGCTATGTGATCTCATCAGCGTGTCGGTATGTCATACACATCTGAGCTATCATTACGATGTGTGAGCGGGTCTTTAAGGGTGTTTTCTCTCGGGTGAACATCGGTGTGCTTGGTATGGTGGGGAGGAAAGTTGTCGAAATTTTCCATGTAGGAAAACATTGGTTTTAACTCACCTCTAGTGGTTCCAAGTAGGTTACACCACTAAGCTTTCTCCCAGTGGGCTCATGTTGTCAAGATGGCATTTTTGTACTGAGTTGGAAGTGTTCCCACACGTGCGTATTGATGATTGACGCGGCTGTGACGCCATGTAGGCAATGTCATCGTGATAACCTTTTATGGATGACATTCCACTTAGGACTCATATGTTTCATCGTGCAGTGTGTAGGTACAAGTCTCTTGATGTGATGCACGGGAGTAACTCACCGAGGATATGAACGTGTACACTACATAGCCTGGAGAACTTACTTTTGGATTCCCCGTACATGGTTACAGGTCTGTATATTGTCTATAGTTATGGCCTTGTGCCAGATACTGTATACTGTTGTGGCCTTTGTGTCGGGCTTCGAGCCGAATGTTTTCTTGTTGCCTCATTGGTTAGTTATAAGACTTCCAATGGTTGTGTACTGGCCGTGAGGAAAACCCCAGATTCACAGTGAATATAATTTGATGCATGCACCATGTAGAACTGAGCGAACCCCTAAGATAGGGAGACTCTCTAAGATTTAGTAATCTCAGTCTGTTCCAATTATTATTTTTTAGGAATAGGTTTTAGGCTGAAGAATTGTTAGATGGTCAGTATTGAAGACTGCGGCGAGCAGATGGCAGGAAGACCTCATTTGATCTTATCTTTCCGCTGTGTATTGCTATCGACGAGCTGATTGTATACATTCTATTATTGGAGTTGTGTTGTATACGATTTTAAATTTCTTATCTTTTCCAGTTTATGTATGTTTCTATATACCATTTATAGCACTACTACATATTATTCTAGACGTATATATATGGGGTGTTACATTTAAATTATTTATGTGCATTTGTTTTATGAATTATTAGAAATGTGATAAAAAATTATTAGTATCATTATAATCCTTTGTTATTTAAGTTTGTTATTAAAGTTTGTTATAGTAATACTTAATTATTCTGCATAATTAATTTTAATACTAATATTTAATTATATTGTATAATCGACTATAATTATATTTAATTTAGTTCTATTTATGGTTATTTTTTAAAATTTAAAAAATACGTATACTTTAAAATTTTGATATGACTATCTTTAGTTTCTATTTTAGAAAGAATCATAAGTAATTGTAAAGGTGTATAATTGATTTTAATATGTTTGATTATTTTTTAAAATAGATTTGACTAAGTCTAAAAAAAGAATTTTCAATTAAAATTTATATATGGGAATAGATTTATTATTGATTTAAATATTTTTATAAATAATTATAAAATAAAAATAATATTTATATATGGTAAAAAAACATATTGTTGATTAAAATATTTTTATATACCGGAAAAAATTATAGGCACGAACTTATCATCTCTTTTAAAAACAATAAATTATAATGTACACCCGTGGTTGAAGAGATCATCAAATGGGTCTTTTTTGCTCATTTTCTCTTCATGTGATAATCATGAAACCGTATATATGCATCAACGACTGGGTTTTCGCGATCCACTTCACCCATATTATGTATGTCACTTGCGAAAATCTCTCAATAGTCTAAAGCAAGCACCTCGTTCCTGGTACTAACATTTTGCTGACTAGGACCGTTGAGCTATTTTTTGGGTATTGTAGTGACACGACACGTAGAAGGATTGTTTTTTAGTCAGAGTACCTACGCCAATGATATTATTGCTCAAGCGGGAATGTCCTCTCGAAAAACTTGTGCTACTCTAGTTAACACCAAGCAGAATCTAAATACATATTCCCTCACTCCATATGATGATCTTACATTATATCAGAGTCTTCCCACTACTTTGCAGTATCTCACATTTACCCGTCTTGGCATCTCCTATATATGTTGTATAACATGTGTTTCTTCACATGTATGTTCCCTCCACTAAGCACATACCTGCACTGAAACACATCTCGTGTTACATTCAGGGAACCTTTCAATATGGCTTACATCTCTGTCCTTCTTCCATCGAGAATTTTATTTCCCACATAAATGTTATCTGGGGTGGATGTCCTGACACTTGTTGATCTACTTTGGGTTATTGTGTTTTTCTTTGTGAGAACCTAATCTCATGGTCTTCCAAGGGACAACCCACACTTTCTTGTTCTAGTGCAGAGGTTGAGTACCAGGGCATTGCTAATGAAGTTTAAGAATCATGTTGGCTCTGCAACCTTCTCTTGGAGCTTTATTTTTCTATGACATTATCAGGCTTCTCTTGTATTCTATAAAAAAAATTGGGCTATCTTCCTATCCGAAAATCCTATCCAGCATCAGCCTACAAAACACATGGAGATGGACATTCACTTTGTCCGAGAAAAGGCGTTTGTGGTCAAGCATGCATTCTTCACGCTCTTTCCCAAACCATGTTGTTAATATCGTCACCAAAGGCCTCCTTAGAGTTATCTTTGATGATTTATGGACAAGTCTAAGTGTCTGTCAACCTTCCGCTTCGACTGCGGAGGTGTGATGGATATGTATTTATTTGTTAAAGAATATTTATACATGTACATAAGTCCCACATCGATTATAACATGAAATAAAATATATATATATATATATATATATGTATGGCATTATAAAACGGTACATAAAGCATTCATACATAAGCAGCGAATCATAGATAAGTAATAGTACAATATACAAAAGTCGAACATGTCATGGCCAAAAGATACAATCCCATAAGTACTAATACAAATCCGGGATACATAGCAGAAAGATCCAAAAAGGAAACAAAACATCGCCATAAAACATCATCGAAAAGTCAAGTCATCTTACCCTTGCCACGATCTTGACTCGAACAACCTGAAAAATAATAAGAGGATTAGAGTGAAATTACTAAATCTCAGTAAGTCTCCCTATCTTACAGGTTCACTCAATACTACAAAGTGCATGCATCAAAATAGATCCACCGCGAATATGGGGTTTCCTCATGGCTGGATGCAAATACACAACAAAGGTACACCACCATTGGAAGTCTCATAACTATTCAATGAGGCAACAAGAAAACACAATTGGCTCAAGGCCATAAACAATATGCAGACCCGTACCCATGTACGATAAATCCATATAAGTAAGTCCTACTTGTCTACCTAGGCCCACCCTGTCACACCCTAGATGAGTCACCCATGTACCTAATTGTCAAGAGACTTGCACAAGCTCAATGCACGATGAAATAGATAAATCCCGAGTGGAACTTCACATGTGACGAGTTACCGCCATGACATTGCCTAGGTGGCATCACGACTCCATCAGTCATCCAAACACATGTGGGTAATACCAAGTGCAACAATGCCTCCTTGACATGCAATCCCATCAGGCGAAAGCCTAGTGATGTAGCCTACTTGGCATCACTAGAGGCGAGTATCTAATGTGATATTGTCTACATAGCATCACTAACTCACCATACCAAGCACTCAGATGAGTTACCAAGTGGGAAACGCCATAATGACCCTCACTTGCTTCCCATCACAACAGAGGTGTACCTGTCAACCGAGATTTACTACCTAGTAGCATAGGTCTACTTCAATTCAAGCATATTTCACACACACAAAGCACACAGGATTGGCCTAAATTGGACACCATGTCCAAGTTTTCCCTGTCAGTACTCCGTCTTAAAGTACACAGGATTGACCTAAACTGGACGCCATGTCCAATTTTTCCTTGTTAGTACTTTGTTTCAAGTGCATACAATAACAATCATAACAATCACTAAGTTCATATCTTAATATTCTACTAAATGGTAATGATCATTAGAGAATAAGTGAATAATGTTGATGAATGATAAATTTTCTCTTGTAGGCTTCATCCAAAATTTCTCTCTTTAATAATACATCGTTGGACACACATACTCTCTATCTAAACAAAATAATTCCATGAAAAGAGCAAGATCAAAAGGTAATTATTACTTCTGAATTTCTCACAAAACAAATTACACCTCCACAAACTTGACGCCAAAAGAAGTTAAAGTGAAGTCATGGCAGCATAAACTAGCCATTTACACTGAAAGGTAAGAAGTCAGAGATATCCTCAAAATTGAAAAAGGAAAATCTATGATGAAGATCAAATCGAGAAGGAAACTAAGATATCACTTCCAAAATTGCATCACCAAATTTCTCCCAAAAGGCTAGAAACCCATCATATGGAGTCTATGGACCTGTGCAGACCGACAATGCTAATTAATAGAAAGAAATTTGTTATAATGGCTACTAAGGAGTTTTCAAAATTTGCATGATATTGCTCAAAGGATTATTTAATTATTATATTTTGATAATTTTTATTACGTGAATATATATATATATATATATATATATATATATATATATATATATATATATAACCAATGTAAGCAACATCATTACAATGACAATATAACTCGATCAAAAAATTGTTGAGATAAACTCCTTTTCACAACATAGTTAGTGAACCGCTTACCATACACGAGGTAGTTTAAAACCATAAAGTGATTTCTTAAATAAAGATACATGATTTAGACAATACGATTATGAGTATTATGTGAACAATGGTTAGTTTGACAATGGATAATATTTTACAACAATTGAAATTAGATTGTTGATTGAACACAATTACTCGTAAGACAAGCTTTGTATTGCTCCAAGGAGCCATCATACTTATGATCGAAAATCTAAAAACTTTGAATAACATTAGTACGTCAGATTCCGTGAAAAATTATTTGACATATAACAATAATTAAATCAGTAATTCTTGCTCAGTCTCTTGAGCAACCCTTGACATGCACAAATCATCCAGTATTATGAGTCCCTCTTGATTCAAGAAAATCTACCTGAATTGAGCAAGAAAAATCTAACGTAGACATCATCACTAATCCTGTTCAGCATGAGAATCATTTAATGATAACGAAGTAGACTAATAGAATAGGATCAATGCCTTGTAAAACTAACTGACAAATCAATAAGTTACTTATCATGATGTATTCAAGACAAGTTTATTATGTCATATTACCAAAGAAGAAATTTGATGCAGTACACAATTATATGACGTTGACAAAAAAACACCGTCATCCTTGCGTAACGATTATTTGATTAAACCCAAAAGAACAAGAAATTTCAAAATTTTATGATAAGAAATTACAAAAGATTATTATATGAATAAAAAGGAAGTCCTAACCTTGAAATAAAGCTATTTTCCAAAAAGATCTCATTATAGTAAACACAGAAACTGAAAAGCATATTGACAAAAGAAAATTAATTGTACATAATTTAAAGAGCTTAAATAATAAATAAAAATAATAGAGATGATGAAGCCTCAGAATTGCAGAATAGTATCAGCAAGGCAAAAAAAGCCAATCAGTCCCGAAAGATGGTAATTTGTGATTGTTATCATCACCGGCAATCTCATGTGTTTCAAAAAAAATGTGTGTCTCATGGCCAGTCCCAAGAGGTAAAGGCAACAACGCTGCTCCACAAGGCAATGGAATATGAGACAAGTACCGACGGAGGAATTCACTCCGATAAGAGAAAACCATCAACATCGCTACATTGTTCTACGACGTTTACTTGGAGTCATGCAAACACTAGCTCAGTTTGCCTCCATGACAGTTAGGGATTTGGATTAAAATCCCCCGTCGTAACAGATCTAATTCAAATCAAAATCAAAATTGATAAAACTAAATATTGAGATCAAACAAGCATGTGCCGACGAAACCCCGATACCTAAAAGAGGAGATAGATGAATTGATAAAAGAGCAGTGACTACATATTTATACTAGTTGGAAACTAGGTTTTAACTCTATGGCTCCGTGTATGGGCTTTTCATCTCACCAACGCCGGCCCATAGCCAAATTAAGGTCAGCAGATTTTATCCCATACCCTCCTATATTTATTTTTCCACCCCGACAATTTATGTAATCTGACCCTCGTATGAATCAAACGTCATATAGTATCATACAGTTAAGAGAGACTCTAAATGGATCGACCATACTATTTCCCCTGTATGGAACCAAAGCGGTTGTATGTGGGCATTCCTCGTAGTACTTACGACCCGATGATAAAAGGGAAGTGGAAGATGATTCATCTCTGAAAATGGTTCGGATACAATATTAATAACTTGTGTATCAAATGAATTATGAAAATATTATTAACAAGAAATTAACGTAAGCAGCGTGCAGCTCCATGTCATTTGCTTTGTCTTCCAAAGACAACTCTAACTCATCTTTGAGTACAATTTGACCAAACTGGTGAACCCTTGATTGTACTTGTGAATAAAATTCAGGTGAAGTACTTAATGTAGACCATATCAATATTGGTTTCACTTTTGTCCACAAAATTTGGCGTGCCAACCAAGAACAAGAGGTAACACCTCAATGCACATTGTTGGTGGTACTCAACCTGCACATCATCACCTTCGGTATTAAAGCCCCCTGCAAATGTTCTTTAGAAAGCTTTTTCAAAAATCTAAACCGAGCATGAGCACCTTTGGGGTATTGAGCCTCTTATGTTATCTTAGTAGGGTCAGCCCCCAAATGGGTGACCATCAGATCGATGACTTCCTCTCACCCAATCCTTCTGCAGTCCAATAATCTCCCTTTGACTCGAAGATACAGAAAGCATGGGACGTCATCCATAGTGATTGTCATCTCTCCTATAGGAAGGTGGAAAGGTGATATCTTTGAATGCCACCTCTCAACAAAAGATGTATGCATGTCGTGGTTTACGGCCATGTAAGCATAAGAATATAAAATGAAAAAATTAGAATATCGGATAACTATAATGAACCATGCATCAGTGGGTTGTGCCATTTCCAATATCTTCATGTCTTGGTTTACCAATTTCAAACAATAATTCTCTTGTCAAAAGACAATATCACCATTAGCATCGGTTTAATTAGTTGAAAACATATGAATTTCAATAGAAGACAAATACACCTCCCCTTCCCATACATGTCTAACAGCATGGTCAGCCTACAAATGAAGTAAGAATGTGTCAAATGGACCACTTGGGTAACTCTCTAAAGGGGCTTTGGCAGCGGCTTCCTCTTATGCTTCAGGGGCTTTAGAAACTTCAGGGTTTACTGCATCATATGCTTGAGAGAGTTAGCTGCGAGAACTAGAAGGCTGGGAAACTCGGGGTTGTGAAGTGGATGTGTTGTACCCCAAATTTTGACCTAAGATACAATCTCCCATCTGCATCATTACATTACAAGTGTTTTGATCTATTGATTTTAAAAATTCACAACTTTTTCGAGTCGAGAGCTATTTATTTCTGAACACTAAATTTATTAATTGATTCATGCTAAAACAATATTTATTAATTATTTATTATCTTAAATTTAAATAATTGGAATTTGTTTTCAATTGTTATATAATTTAAAGATTTATAGATAATAAAATAAATATTAGAGAAGAAGCATATTAATCGTTCAGACAGTGTTTATTAATTATTTATTATCTTAAATTTAAATAATTGGAATTTATTTTCAGTTATTACATAATTTAAAGATTTATGAATAATATAATAAATATTTGAAAAAGTTCATTAATTGGTCAGTAATGATTATTTAATTATTTATCATTCTAAGTTAAATAATTGAAATTCTATTTTTAATTATTATAATTTAGAAAATTATGAATAATGAATTAAATCATTGAAACTATTAATTGATCAATGATATTTATTTATTTGTTTATTATTCTGAATTTAAGTAATTAAAATTTATTTTCAATTATTATACAATTTAAAGAATTATGAACGATAAAATAAATAATTAGAGAGAAGGAAGGAATTAATTGGCAAATATTGGAATTTTATTCATTTTATTCTAATTGTACAATTATTGTGTAAATACTGTATTTATTTACAATGAATTTACAATAATAATTTTTTTACAAAGTTAAAATGAAATAAAAAAACTATCCTAATGTTTTCTAATTCTAAATCTTCTATCCAATGCCTTTTTGTCTGCTCATTTGATTTTACCTGCAAAAACAATTAAAAGAAAAATTAGAATTGAACAAATAATTAAAAGCAGAAAATTATTTAGTGTTCATCATTAAAAGCAACGGCTGGAATCAGTTTACCCTTTTTTGCAAATCACGGGATTTCTCTCAGTTCACAAAAAAAAGGAAGGAATTTTCATTTTCATAAATGAATGCACAATTTTGAAACATGCACAAATTCATTTTATTTTTCAAAACTGCATAATTAAAAATTAATTGCATTTTTCAAAGTCCAATGCATATTTCAAAAATATACACAGCATACAAAAAGTCCATGCATAATCTCAAAACAACATATGCAAGACAAACAAAATGCAACGTAAACATAACATGCCATGCACATAGAAGAAGCCAAAACAAATAGGCTCCATGTTGTGCCTTTGCAAGTCAAAGAAGTGTGCAATTCAAAACAAATATGCAAGTAATATATTCCATTTTCATCATGTTCCAGCACTGTTGCAATTTCAGAAAAAACAGTACACATCATTTTATGCATCAATGTACTTGAGAGAGAGAAGAGAGAAAGAAAAATGGTTTTGCAGGTTTTGGTTTAGGCAGAAGGAATTACAAGACAAAGCTACAGCAGTAACTCAGTAAAAATAAGAAGCACAAGAGTAGAATACAAACAAACTGGATGAAACAGTATGATGCAGAGGCCAGGAATATTGTAAAATATTCAAATCTCCAACCAATATAAACCTAAGCATGTAACGTACAAAAAAAGAGAGAGCAGTTTGTTATAGATAACATAGAAAAATCACTTCAAAGATACATTCATCTATCTATCTCCCAGCTTGAAGAAACTCAGAAAATTGTTGTCAAACAAAAAAACAAAATTTTCTCCAAGCTCTAAACCAGAACAACCTAAACCATTCCTACTGTCAAGCCAAAATGTCTTATGGCAAAACCTCAAAATCCAATGCATAAACCATTTTCAAAACCTGCTACCTTAAGCCATAGAAACCAATAACCATTTCAACCACCATTAAAACTTCAAAAACCTGCTTAAGCCATAGAAAACTGTCAACCTGATTGAGCCATCAAACCAATACCAAAAAATCATTCAAAACCATCGTACCATATAACCTACTGCATTACCAAAACCAAAACCAACATGGTCAAAAACCAGAACCATTATCTAAAACCTTTCCTACTGTAAAATCACATATCAAAACCTTCATGGCCTAAAACCTTTCCTACTGCATCAAACCATTCAAAACCTAGCATACTGCATAAGCCCTCAAAACAACATGTCCTCAAACCATGTCCAAACAAAAGCAACGAGGCATACAGAAGAGAAGCTAATCAAAACAGATAGGTTTCGACAGTAGCATCGTTCAAACATTTCAAAGGCCACAATTCTCAGAACCTAAAAAGGTTCATCCTTGAATACATCATCACAGGCCAACAAAGAAGGCAACCGAAGTGATCAGAGAAGAAGAGAAGGATCAAAGTCAAGGTCGACAGAAGAAGAGGAAAGAAATCGTACAAAAGATTTTCAAGTCATCATCAAATCTAAAGCAACAAAGAAGACAAACCGGAGTCTCCAAGCAAGCTCACAGCGCCTCCGCCGTCCTTCCTTGCTTTGGCCTCCTAGTCCCATCCAATCTTCCTCCTCCGTCTCCGCCTCTAGGTAACGATTTCTTTTCCTTCTTTTACTTTCACAATACCTCCAACAAGCATAATAATGTGAACAAGAATCAGAAATGAACACAAATTACAACATGCATTATAACGAAAAGCCACGAAATAAGAAAACGTTATACCGTAAAAATCCGTCGCTCCCTAACATTTTGTTGGAGGGAAGAGGAAAGTGAAGAACTGGTGGCCGTGGCAAAGGACAGTAGCGAAGCAAGGCGACGAGGACGGTCAGAGAAGAAGATGGAATGGAGAAGACGAGCAAAGTGAGCGCCGCTCTGCCAAAACGTGAACCCTAATTCAACTAAACCAAGCGTTTAACCCCTAAACAATTGTGAGATAATGCTTGGGCCTTAACTCTGCTTCCTGCCTTAAGTCCAACGAAATTGTTTGTACACCCCCGTTTCTGCCTTCTTCTTAATCAGATTTGGGCTCTCTCAAATCCTCTAGCCCACTTTGATCTTTTATTTTACTTCCTTTTAATTTTGATCCATTTTCATTTTATTTGATTTCTTTAGCCCATTTAGAATTTTATTAGTTTAGTTTCAACTATAAGTTTAGTTAAGTAAAGATAATTCAATCAAAACATCTTTAAATAAATTAGACCTTTTTTATTAAGTTTAAACTTTAGGTTTGAGTTAATAATTTTAAATATCCCTTTTTAATTAGGTTTAAATTAATAATTCTTAAGTCCTAACTTAGCTTAATTATTTAATAACTCTAAAAAATAATAAATACTTTTATTAATAATAGAAAACTAAAAAAGAACATTTAAGAATTAAAGCATTTTATTTCTTTTAATTAATCCTCATGCTTTTATCCATATTAAAAATGCGTAAAAAATGAAAACCAATTAAAACATTTTTTTTCTTTTCATTAAGATTAGACAAAAATCTAAAAATACATGTTCACCTCATTTAGCCTTTTATTCAATTGTTGTATATCATTATCTGCATAATATTCTGTCAATTATTTCATCGTACTTGATTATTCTGTTTGCGCCAATCCAAGGGAATTGTCTAATTTTTTTTGCCGACTTCGTGTCATCAAAGAACATCGTGCGAATACCCTCATTTCATTAAAACTTAGGATAATTTTCCCAAATATCCGATTTCTCCAAAACTCACACCTTTTAAGTCAAAACTTCGACATTAGGTCGTCGTACCTTCAAAAACCCGTCTGTACCTCTTTTCGGCCAAAACGATTTATTTTCAATCAAACGAACCATTTTTTATAAACAGATATTTCAAAAGGTTCCTATAGAGTACTATAGATGCATTGGGTGCTAATACCTTCCCCTTGTATAACCAACCCCCGAACCATAGACCTCTTTTCAAAAAACGCCTTGTATTTTTATTACTTTTAAAAAAGTATTATTTTACATTGCATATTTAGGGTTTTATTTCGCTCTTTTCCCTTTTCCTTTGGAAATAATAAAGCGCGGTGGCGACTCTTGCTTTTGTGAGGCGAATTAATCAATAATTCGATCTCCGATTTACCCCGCTACATTTTTTATCGCTACAGGATGCACTATCAAACGAGTTACCATTAACTTATGGCTTCGTGGTCCTCGTTGCGGCCCTCTCATGTCGTACGATGCAGTTTGGGACACACTGTCGAGCCTAATTTTGTCGGGGTTGTTTTCGGTCATCACACCTGCGATACGACGAGAACAGAGAAAAACAACTTAGAGCAAAATCCACAATTTTCACAAAAGCAACCAAATTTCAGCCTGATTCCAATCTGAAGATGTATCTCCAAAAGTAATGTAGAGCAAATCCGAATATGCAACTCCATAAAAACCTGTAATTGTCTCAGTCACGGTAGATACGCCATTTCTACCATAACAATCCAAAAATACCTCAATGCATGTTCTTCTAACCTATCAAAATCGTTTACACTACTATCTAATGTGCCTTAAACAACTAATGTAGCTTAAACAACTAACTAATAATCAAAACATAAAAAGATATTTAATTTTTAAAAACTTATCAAATCAAATTGAATGTATAAGTTATGAGATACAGGAAAGGAGGAGTTTGAGCTTCAACGTTAGAAGTTTGCTACAAAGAGAAGGTTGAATGTGACAGAGAGCTCAAAAGCTTGAGAGGAGAAAGAGTTTTTTTTTGTTGCAGAAATGAACTAGAAAGAAGTGGGAAAAATAGTCTAGTGCGGGATTGTTTACAGTGATTTCTGGTAAACAACCGCTAGTCCTCCAAACTATCGAATAATCTTACTGACTATTATTCAATTTCTCTGGTAACTCGCAGGATCGACTAGATTGATCCTAGGATGTGTTGGTCATTGGGGTAACTCTCATGATAGAACTGGTATTCATGGTTGGTATTTAGAATGTTGTGTAGGTGTTTAACTTACTTCGATTGCTCTATTAAAGATCTAAAGGCGTGCTTAAATAAATGTGCGCGAAACTAAATTGCATGAATAAAGTTCAATTGTAAAGACATGTAAAACTGCATAAAAGACAAGTAAACAACTTCGAAGCATAAAAATATGTAATGTAAAAGATTCTCTGGAATGTAAAAGATTTGAAATATGAAGAAAGCGTTTAAATGCAAGAAAACAGTAAAATTGACTTTAAGTGAAAAAGGTGTTCGAATGATAAAAGCTTGAAGATAAAGGCATGAAATGTACAACAGTTTCTGAAATGTAAAGTATTTGAAATAGAAAGAAAGCATTTAAATGTAAGGCATCAGTAAAAAGACTTCGAATGAAAACATTTTAATGCAAAAGCTTTTGAATGGTATTGACATGAAGATAAGGGAAAATACTGGAAATGATAAAGAGTTTTCATTAAATCATAAACACTTGGTGTTATCATACGTACATTGCTCGTGCATTCGTTTCCCTAGCCATGTGGTATTTTGAATGTTTACTGAGTTTTTTGTACAATAGATATGACACACGAAATCCTAATGCTAAGACTTCTATTTATACTACTTCGACCATAACGGTCTTGCTATAAGATTCTGCCACATTCAGAACATGCAGAGCAATGCCTCTCTCTCTCTTCCACGCGTCTTCGAATGCTCCAGCGCATATATTTCAAATTTCGAACATCCCGCTTGCATTTGAATTTCAAATGTTTTGGCACTTCTTCGCTTCGAACGCATTTCTTGGACACAGCCTTGTTAACATTTCGAGACTTCTTTGAATATATTCTCATAACTGTCACTCGAAGCTCCAAGTTTTGATATGCCCATTCGAAGCACTGCTTCTACCATTTCGAAACATGACATCTTGCTTTATTCCAATCGAAACGTCCAATTTTCTTCGCTTCTAATAATATCATCAAAATCTTCAGCCAACAAAATGCCCCTTTAAAATATGTATTTCGATTCCTTTGAGAAATACTGATTTTAAACATATACACAAGATTTTGATGGAACCTTCGAATCATCGTAACATTTATTGCATATGACTCCAGTCACGTCAATAACAACGCTTTTCAGATTCCTTAACCGCCTTGAACCATTTCACAGCATGGTGCAGTTACAAAACAATGATTATCATTTAATCACGCTTATTACCAATATCAACTTTACGCCACCTCCTTTTCAAACCAACCCACGACTACCACGTATCACAATCTTACTCAGTGGATGCTTAAACTTCCACATTATAAAAACCCATTAACTTAGTCTTTTCTTTTCTTCCCACTTTCTGAATCTTTTCTTCCTCTTTTCTCACCGAAACCCTAAACTTCCAACATTCTTCCAACAATGTCTTCTTCAACTTCATCTCAACTAAAAAAGGCTTCCAAAAAAGAAAGGAAAGACCACAGGAAACACAATGGGAAGCAAGGTTGGCACCTACCAAGGTCAATCTGTTCTTGTTCCCCAGATGATCTCAAAAGAGAAAGAAATGCTTTATGCATCCCAGGTACTAATTCCTACTAACGCCGCTGGCAAGAGGTTAGCTTTAATGGGCCCTCTTACAGTTTTTGAAATTTTAAAAGACACCAGAAAATTTTTCCCAGTTTGTTACAATTTCAAACCTCTGTTTAATAAAATGGATGCCCCTAAGACAATAGAGTCTTCTGATTCAACCACCGTATAAAATCCAATCGTTCCCCCTAAGGACCCTTTCGTACTAGATTATGCAAAGAGTAACTTCAAACCATTTCGATCTTGCCCCACCTCCGACACAGCTTATTACAACTGGTTTAATAAGGTAGAAGCTAAGAAATCCCAGCAATGGGAAGAGTTAGGTATCTACAACTTGATTAAACTGTAGAAACCAGGTTTTACTTATAGCCACCCATTGTTATTCGCGTCCTTATATTTCTGGGACAGTACTTACAATACTTTCCATCTCCCTGGTGGAATGATTACACCCACCTTTTTTGACATAGCAGCCATTACTGGGTTATCACCAATAGGAGAAACCTATATTCCTGACAATGAAGAACATTCGAGTATTATTGACTTCGAAGTCAAGCTAGCTAGCTTTTCAAAGTTTATCAGCCACTATCACACTGAAGGATACAGTGTGTCGGATGTAGAACACATTGCTTTCCTTACTTTATGGTTGTCCAGGTATGTCTTTTGTAGCAGATCCCTACAGGTAGCTAGTAGGTTTATTCCTCTAGCTAGAGATTTGCATGAGAATCGGAGGGTGTGTTTAAGCGAACTGCTATTAGTTGATCTTTACGAAAGTCTAAGGTCAGCTGTTTCGAGTCTGAAATCTCACACCTCCAAGAACATCCTGCTAGCTGGCCCTTTCTGGTTACTCCAGTTATGGCTAAATGCCATGTTCGAACCTTCACTATCAACTGCCAATACTATTGCTGAACAAGACCCTGAAATAGCGGATAGAATCATCGAAGGCACTAGGCTGCGAAGACTAACCCCAAACGATGATAAGGATGACTTCAAAGTTCTATTCTCAAAATATATCATGATATTCTCCAAGAGGCATAAGTTCGAAGAGACCATGGCGCCTTTTGCTTCAAGGGCTCATGGACCTTCATGGTTCACCATGGCTCTCTCAGAAGCTGTCAAAAGCAAAGAAATTCAAGATGTATGGAGAGCCTTTTTGCTACCCAGACTAATCTCCTCAAGAATTACTCCTGCTAAGAATCAAATTTTTTCTTTTTTCTTATCAACCCAACTTCATTTCGAGACAATTTGGCTTGTGCCAACTAATTCCTGAACCCCTATTCCAAAAGGAAAATGCCATCACCTCTGGGTGAACCTTCAAGGCAAGAGAAGCCAAACTACAGCAGGAACAATACCAAGGCTTCGCCCATTTTGAACTAATAACTTTCGAACCTACACACCTTACAGCAAAGGGGTTTCTGGAATGGTGGACAAAGTTCTATCAGACTTATATGTTCGATACTCTTACTATTCAGCAGAAACTAACTGATGCATTCGATGTGCAGGTACCATCCAAGAAAGGTATGTTCACTCATGCCAAAGAGATTAAGGCTTTTCAAAATTATTTCGAAACTACTTATGATCCCACACACTTGGAATCCACTGTGCATCAAGCGGCTGAGACCTTGAAGGAAAAATTCAAAGAAAAAGTTTCTAAGTTAAAACTTCCTTCAGGGTTGTCACCTGAGGATAGGTATAGGTTGGCATTCGAAATGCATCCACCTAAATTTCCTAGATTACCTACCTCAGAATTGGCTCTGGCTTGGTTTCCTCCATACCCCTGGTGGTTCACTTGCAAAGAAATGTTCAAATATCTTCAAAAGAAACCAAAGCCATCTGAGACTGTGACATGGGCTCGACATTGGCTCCACGATTTCCCAGGACATCTTCGCTATGACCTTTCTGCCATGTCGATTAAATCTGATCAAGGCACAGGTGCGAATGCTTGGGAAAATCCCAAACGTTTCTCATTTTCTATATTTTTAACTTTTGCCTTAATTGTTTTGATTTTCAGCCATCAGGATAAAGACTGCTGCTTCAAAGTCAAAAGAAGGGAGCGCCTCTCAAGCCTCTATCGAAACCACTGACAATGTGACTCTATCCGAACCAACAACAATTGCTGCAACAACAACAACAACACCAGTAATAACCAGTGCTCCAATTCCACAGGTAATCATTTAGCCTTGATGTTTAGAATACACTAATGTTTCATGACTTGTATCTAACTTATTGTTTAAATCTTTTCAGACCAACAAACTTCCGCCTACCACTCCAAAGAAGCGAAAAATAAACACTACTGGGGAAGACCCCAAGGCTGGAGGGAATTTACCAGCTGCTTCGAAGAAGAAGCAGAAGAAGGAAATTTCCAAAAGTGCTGTACCAACTAGTGTCTCTGGACTCGATTCCATGGATGCTGCTCCCTCACCTAAATCCAAAATTCCATCTTCGACCTCCAACGTAATGTTGGAACGCATAGCTAGCAACCTCTCTTCTGAGAGTCCACAGGTAAATTGAACTTTAAATCTTTGACAAAATAATTTCTCATTACCTTGGTGCATGCTTTTAATATTCTTTTGCCTCTTGCAGGATATTTTAAATCCAGCTCTTACCACTTCGACTTCACCATCAAAAGCTGCTGCTCCGATCAACTCTTCTCCTCAAGGGGATTCCAGCAATCTTGTACAGAACAAAGGTTCCTCCAATATGGCGATTCTGGCTGGGGCTTCTGAGCAGCAAGATGATCAGAGTACCTCTCCTCCTCTAAAAGAAACAAATGAAGCAATGCTTCATGAATCTGCAGAGACTTTACAACGAACTTCTCTTCAAAAGTCCCCTCTTGAAACCCTTCAAGAGGATCCAAAGGACACTCACGCTGAAGGAGAGAAAGCTGATTCTGATCAAAGAAACGAAGAATCTGCAGAAGAAGGGTCTGAGGAAGGAGATGCCAACGATGGTTCGACTGCTGGGACAGAATCAAATGCAAATAGCAGCGAGAACGAAGATATCGAAGTGGTTGATTTGGATGACGATGAAGAAGATAATGAGCACGAAACGAATGAAGGTGACAGTGACGCAACCAATCAACCCATGGAAGTCGAAATGGACGTGACTCCCCTGCGTGTGGAACTCCCTCAACCGTCTTTGTCTCGAATGACTAACGAGGAGCTTGCACTCCTGAGACGAAATGACCCTATTGGGTACATGAAGGCGAAGCTGGCTCAAAGGGATATTCCACCTGCTAGGGCTGGCACAAGCTCGACTAGCCATCTGTTGCCCACAGATGACAGAATTGTACTTCTTAACAAGATTAGGAGAACAATTCTTGATGTGTATTTATTCGAAGTGCTCAAACAGGATAGCACAACTTGCTACACTATGAAGGAGTTGCTTACAAAAGTCAACCTCGCTACCTACTCCTTGCCAGTTAGCTCTATCTTGTTCGATCTTCAACTTTGCTGGACAACGTGACTGGGTACCTTCTCCAAGATGAATTTGCTGCCAGAAAGGTTCAATAAAAACGAACTGCAATGGATGCTGCTTATGAGCATGCTTCGAAACTCTCTCAAGAAGCTGAGGATCAAGCCATGCATCTAAAGCAAGCAAAAACTGATTATGAGGCTTGAGCTGAGTCCATCCTTCTCTGGGAAAGGCAAATTCAGGAACTTCAACAGAAGGTTAAAGATGCTCAAGAACAACAATTAGCCTACGAAACCAATACTGTTGGTAACCAATTCGAAGAGCTTTTCAACCAGGGGCTTGCAGAAATGGAAACTGCAGAACAACTCAAGGGAGAAGTGGCCACCTTGGAGGGAGCAAGACGTTTTGCCCAACAAAGGCTTGAGTCTTTTCGAAGTACCTTCAACAGATTGAAGAATAATTCCTATTTCTAAATCTCAGTGTTGATTTGATTAAAATTTGGTTTTTTATATGTAATATTTGAACAACGCCATTTTGGCAACCCTATATTGCCATTTTGGCATTTTTATGATATTCTGATTACGTTGTTACTATTTGAATCTCCTGCAGGCGTGGCTTATATTTCTTTAAATATTTCCCATTAACCTTTAGGATACGCCTATCATCCATCAGCTCTTCGATTTCATATGCATTGTTTGAGAATACCTTTATTATTCGAAAAGGCCCTTCCCAATGAGGTGACCATTTACCCAACGTTTTATTTTTCTTGTCCATGGGTAATATGACTTTCCATACTAAGTCATTAATAGTGAATGCTTTCCTTTTCACCCTTTTGTTATATGTCTTGGCCACTCTTTCTTTTTGTCTCATCAAGATTTCCAATGCATGTAATCTAACTTCGTCCAACTCAACTAACTTGTTCATCATCATCTCCCAATATAATGCAGCTGGAATTTCGTTTTGTCTTTGAATTCGAACTGATTGTAGATGAATTTCTACTGGCAGAACTGCATCATGACCAAATGTGAGTTGGAAAGGCGTGGTGTTAGTAGCTTCTTTAGGAGATGTTCTACAGGCCCATAGTATTTGGTCCAAAGTTTTGTGCCAATTCCTTGGCTTTTTACCAATATGTTTCTTAATTAACCCTATTATCACTTTATTAGCTGCTTCGACCTGACCATTTGCTTGAGCATAATATGGCGTTGATGTTAGTAATCTAAACCCCATTTCTTGAGCAAATTCTTGCATCTTTCTACCAGTAAACATAGAGCTTTGGTCTGTGGTTATGCTCTCTAGCAATCCGAACCTATAGATAATCTGTTTCTGTATAAACTCAATAATAGCCTCTTGATCAGCAACTATTAATGGTATTGCTTCGATCCACTTGGTAAAATAATCTATTCCTACCAAGATATATTTCTGTCCTTTAGACGAAGCAGGATTTATTTCTCCTATTAGATCCAATGCCCATCCTCTAAATGGCCATGGTTTAATGATTGAATGTAATTCACTTGCAGGGGCATGTTGAATCCCTGCATGTTTCTGACATTCTTCATAACCTTTAGCAAAGTCTATACAATCTTTGAGCATGCTGGGCCAATACATGCCATATCGAAATAACAGCCATTTCATTTTATGACCTGCTTGATGTGCCCCACATGCCCCATTGTGGACTTCTGACAATGCTAAGTATGCCTCACTTTCTCCCAGGCACTTCAGTAATACGCCTTCTTGGGTCTTTTTGAACAATTCATTTCCCATGAGGACATATGACAATGCTCTATATTTTATCTTCCTATCAGCATTCAGAGTTGGGTTTGTTAAATAACTCACCAGTGGACTTCGCCAATCTGCATCTGATAAAGTGTTTATGGCTAATATTTCGAATCCCTGTTTCTCAGCATAACCCAATTTCATACTCTCTAGATCTGATGGTGTGAATCTAGTAGCCATGACTCTACCCCTTAATTCAACTAAATCCTCAAAGTTTCTGGCAGAAACTTTATAACCTGAAGCCAACTGTGCTAAGTCATTTGCTTCTTGGTTTTCTATTCTTGGTATATGTTGAATATCCATGTATTCAAATTTCCTAAGTAGCCTGTTAACTATGACGAAGTATATCATCAGGTTTTCCTTTATGCATTTATACTCCTTTGTTATTTGCTTGACCACTAATTATGAGTCTCCTTTAATTTCGACTCTAGTTGCCCCCAATTCCAACAAAGCTTCAAGTCCAACAATGAGCGCTTCATACTCAGCTTCGTTGTTCGAGCAACGAGGACCATCTAATTTATACTTGAATTTTGTTGGAATTCCTTCAGGAGAAATTATAAGGACTCCAACACCACTTCCATTCATGTGGGTCGAACCATCAAAGTATAATTTCCATGGTTGCATTTTGACGTAACTCATGACAGTCTGCTCAACCAATGAATGGTCCACAATGAAATCAGAAATCACTTGGCCTTTCACAGCTTTTAAAGGCATGAAAGTAAAAGAATATTCTGTTAAGGCTAAAGCCCATTTACCAACTCTGCTTTGCATTATTGGTTTCGAAAGCATGTGTTTAATGACATCGAAATGAGATGAGACATAAACATCAACAGGCTTTATATAATACTTGAGTTTCATACAAGAGAAGTACAAACAGAGACATAGATTTTCTAAATTGCTATATCTGGTCTCTGTATCATTTTGAGTGCCAATTTTTCCTTATTCAAGAACCCCTAATTTGAAAACTTAAGAACCCTAAAAAGCAACAATGGTGAATTCGCATACAGTGTATAAAAACGCAATTAAAGTAGATGGTTAGCTTCAGAACACTTCAATTAGTAAGAATCCATTAAAATTATGCAATGAAAATGCCTGAATTGTAAAACACGATCATGAGAAAAAGGTGAGAAAACTTGATTTCTGTATACCGTTTCAAGGTGTTAGAATTGATGCTTTTGATCCAGGAAGGTTCCTTGATGTCCCAGGAATGTGATAGAATCGTTGTTTCACCTTGAAAAGCACTGGAATATGGTTTTCAGTTTTTGAGTTTTCAAGAGAAATTTCAAGTGTTCATGTGTTTTTTCTGCGCAGCTTAGAGTCAGTGAGCACCAGGGTTTTGATCCAGCTTATGTATGGAGTGAATTAGGTCAAAGAAAACAATCAAAATCCTTGGCATTCATGTCTTGCAAGATTTGATTTCCAAAAATCTTTTTCAATATTTTTTCATGCTATTTTGTACAAATCATGGCCAATTCTCTTCAATTCTTTCCAAATCTAGCTATGCACGAAATATTGAGTATATAATATGCATAAAAAGATTTAAAACCTAGGTTTAGTATTTTTCATGTATTTATTTTAATTTAAATGAATTATTAATAATAAAAATCCAAATAAATAAATAAAAAATGATAAAAACTTCCCTTTGGGCCAAATGGTCGTGCACATGCCTTGGATGATGAATTGTGGAAGAAAAAGAGGCCCATTAGCAATTTTAGGTCATTTGAATCAATGTTGACTTTTCAAAATATCCAAAAATTTCCCAACTTCCACAAGGCATAACTTGCTCAATTTTTAAGCTTTGCTCATGTTCTTTGACATTTTAGAAAGGTCTTTGAGTCCTCTAACCAATGCCTCTGGTCCCATGTCATTTTGATTTACCAATCTCAAGTTATGGCCTTTGACTTAAAGTCCCTTTTTGTTGACTTTTGAAAATGACCTATAATGTTGAAATTGATAACTTTTTGTGAGAGAATTTCTTGGACTTGAAGTATGAAGAGGAGTTGTAGTAAATGTCTTTCTCTTCAAAATGAGCTTTGGATGGAATTTTTCTGATAATCCATGTGAAAGTTATGCCCTGGTCAATTTACAGTTGACTTTTTCAACTGTCCAAATAAGGAAACTTTTGCATCTTGATGATTTTTGAGCCAAGCTTTGAGAATCATGATCAAGCATTGATCAAATGATGTTTGTGGCTTCAAAATGAGGTGTTGACCAAAAATTTGAACTTTTGACTGCCAAATGACCATTTTGCCCCTACAGTTGATTGTAGTGCAATTAGGGTTTTGACTATGCAATTTTGTGCTGAAAGTCTTGAAACTTTGTATGAGGATGCTTGACCATGTTTATAGGCATGTGGGACTTGATTGGACCCTTGGAAACTTCATTTTCTTGATCAGAACCAAAACCCTAATTTTGACTGTTAGGAGGCCCTTGAACTGTGCAACCCTTGGGGAGATTTTGAAGCTTGACTTGGCAATTTCTTGAAGAATATGGGAGGGCAAATTTTGGGGTACAACAGTTGCCCCTGTTCAATCTTCTTAGACCTGAGGATGCAGACTGGCTGACGTGCCTTTCGTAATCCGAAGGTGGAAGATGATTGAACACTAGAGTGCCCAGAAATTTACGCTCACATAGTAGCAGTGATGGTGGAAATGGGCTTATAGATGCCATTTAGAGATTGATGAATAGGATGATGGGCTTATAGATGCCATCTGGATGTTGATCGCGTAAGAGATTTCTTAGTGAGAACTTGCGTACCTGCAAAAGAAAAATGAGCACCTGACATGTTGCAGGATCTGGTTTTCAGATGCTTTGTGTAGATACGTCCTGACTGGTTACAGGAGCTGAATCTTTAAACTCTTCAGACGTGCCCTGACGAGATACAGGAATCGAGTCTGGTAATGTTAGCCTCCAACGGATACACCCTGGCAAGATTCAGGTATCGGATCCTCGAACTCTTCAGACACACCCTGGCGAGATACAGGAATCGAATCTGGTAATGCTAGTCTTCAACGGATACACCCTGGCAAGATTCAGGCATCGGACCCTCGAACTCTTCAGACACACCCTGGCAAGATACAGGAATCGGATCTGGTAATGTTAGTCTTCAACGGATACACCCTGGCAGGATTCAGGTATCGGATCCTCAAACTCTTTAGACACACCCTGGCAAGATACAGGAATCGGATCTGGTAACGCTAGTCTTCAACGGATACACCCTGGCAAGATTCAGGTATCGGATCCTCGAACTCTTCAGACACACCCTGGCAAGATACAGGAATCGGATCTGGTAATGTTAGTCTTCAACGGATACACCCTGGCAAGATTCAGGTATCGGATCCTCGAACTCTTCAAACACACCCTGGCGAGATACAGGAATCGGATCTGGTAATGCTAGTCTTCAACGGATACACCCTGGAAAGATTCAGGCATCGGACCCTCAAACTCTTCAGACACACCCTGGCAAGATACAAGAATCGAATCTGGTAATGTTAGTCTTCAACGGATACACCCTGGCAAGATTCAGGTATCGGATCCTCAAACTCTTCAGACACACCCTGGCAAGATACAGGAATCGGATCTGGTAATGCTAGTCTTCAACGGATACACCCTGGAAAGATTCAGGTATCGGATCCTCGAACTCTCTTCAGACACACCCTGGCAAGATACAGGAATCGGATCTGGTAATGTTAGTCTTCAACGGATACACCCTGGCAAGATTCAGGTATCGGATCCTCAAACTCTTCAGACACACCCTAGCAAGATACAGGAATCGGATCTGGTAATGCTAGTCTTCAACGGATACACCCTGGCAAGATTCAGGCATCGGATCCTCGAACTCTTCAGACACACCCTGGCAAGATACAGGAATCGGATCTGGTAATGCTAGTCTTCAACGGATACACCCTGGCAAGATTCAGGTATCGGATCCTCGAACTCTTCAGACACACCCTAGCAAGATATAGGAATCGGATCTGGTGATGTTAGTCTTCAACGGATACACCCTGGCAAGATTCAGGTATCGGATCCTCGAACTCTTCAGACACACCCTGGCAAGATACAGGAATCGGGTCTGGTAATTGGTCATCAACAGATACACCCTGGCAAGATTCAGGAATCGGACCTTTAGTTGCGACCATTGATGGTAATCAATTTTGTACTTTTGTCCTGAAAAGACAAGCGTTAGTTGTATGCGATGTCATGTGGTATGACATGCGAGATGCTCTCTGAATACGTGAGATTGTATGTTCATGATGCGTATATGCATGCTATAATGTATGAAGATGTTTATGAATGTATTTTTTCGTCTAGGAAAGTAAATCCTTGACGGGTGCCGGGAAGTCACTCCTGGGCTGATGTTTGGAGAATGGATTTTGCTTCCGCTGGGGATGATAATTGCAAGAATACCGGTAGGAGAAGATGACTTCGTTGGGGAATAAACTTGGCGAATGGAATAACTCTGCAGGGAGGAAAGTACTCTAACGATCTTGCTGGGAAGCAATACTCTGTGGGGAGAGAGATACTTTGCTGAGTTGTTGATAACTTGTTGGGGATACCCTTGTTGTATTGAAAGTGTGAATAGACTTCACTGGGGATAAGAAAGAACTGTGTTGACGACGACCTTTCTGTGGCTTTTGGCTGAGGATAACCCAGTTATATCCTGGTAAGGGCATAACTCTTTGAATAAAGCCGGACGACGCGTTCGTGCTCTGCAGGGGATAAGCTTCCAGAATCTACTGGGGATAAGCTTGCTGCTTGGGGAGATGAATTCCAACTTTCCTGGGGAACTGGATTGGACTCTCCTGGGGAAGTTTTGAACTGCGGGGGAAGTGATTCCTTTGAATGTTTGATATACCTCTGGGGAACAATCTTTAGACCGAGACTGCCGGGGATGCTTGTTAAGAATACATGTATATATGCTGCTGGGGAATGTTGGGACCTGCTGGAGGATACCCAACTTCTTTAAGATTGATTGTAACTTTGCTCGGGGAAGAGTGCACTGACTTGTTGGCTCACTCTCTGGGGAATTGAGATATACTGGTTATGTTTTTTAGCTGAACCTACCTTGGTACCTTGGAGGACAGAACAATTAGATTGCTCAGACAACTCTTTATTGCCCCTGTTTCCAATGTTACCTGTAATTAATCCTTTGTTTCGCATGCAAATATTCATGAGTTAGCAAATTATTGTCAATGCATATATCACAAATTGAACCTTGGACGTTCTTCGCAAAACAAAACAGAAAAAGAAAAACAATTGGCACTTTTAACTGAAAAAAAATATATTTGTATTGATTTTTGAATGGCCTGAAAATAGGCGTTTTGTGTACAAGAGGCTGGCGTCCTAGTAAGAGAACGCCGCCGAGCAAAAGTTTATACAAATTTTGTACAAGAGAAAATAAAACAGCTGTGTGAAATGAATGATCCCACCGGGTTTCAACTCTGCTATTGCCTTTATAACTCAGAGCGTCTCATCACTTGATGACCTAAACGAAAATGAAGCTGACTGATCGATGCCGTCTGCATTTGATGTAGATACCGGATTCTGGATGCAAAGTGATCCAATGAGACATAGTATTACGCTTTTATCCCTAATTTTTGCCTGGACCGCCCTTTCGGGTTTTCAGTCCACCGGGATACCCATTTTTGTCCAAGCCGCCTTTTCAGGTTTTCGACTTGCCGGGTGTACAGATTTTTTTCATTTCATCCCTTCATTTTGCCTGAACCCTTTTGGTTCGCCGGGAAGCCCTAATTTTTGCCTAGGCATGTCAGCCTAGCGGGTCTTTTTTTATGCGTAGTATCTTTTTACTATGTCTGCATTGGCGGGGTGAGGAAGGTCGTCACCATCCATATTGGTTAGAATCATGGCTCCTCCTGAGAACACATGTTTAACCACAAATGGCCCTTCGTACGTAGGGGTCCATTTGCCCCTTGGATCACTCTGAGGAAGGATGATTCGCTTGATTACCAGATCCCCAACTTGATATTCCTGTGGTCTGACCTTTTTGTTAAATGCCCTGATCATCAGTTTCTGATACGTCTGACCATGGCAGATAGCAGCAAGTCTCTTCTCGTCAATAAGGTTGAGCTGATCAAGTCGTGTCTGGATCCAATCATCTTCGTTCAGATTTGCATCCTTCATTATCCGGAGAGAGGGTATTTGCACTTCGATCGGTAAGACTGCCTCCATGCCATAAACCAAGGAGAAAGGAGTTGCCCCGGTTGACGTCCTAGCTGAGGTACGGTACCCATGTAGAGCGAACGGTAACATCTCGTGCCAATCCTTATAAGTTACTGTCATCTTCTGCACGATTTTCTTGATATTTTTATTTGCTGCTTCTACAGCCCCATTCATCTTCGGTCTGTAAGGAGAAGAATTGTGGTGCTGTATTTTGAACAGCTCGCAGAGCTCAGTGATTATCTTGTTATTCATATTGGTATCGTTGTCTGTAATAATTCTTTCTGGGACACCGTATCGACAGATCAGATTATGCCGAATGAACCGTGCCACAACAGTCTTGGTTACCGTAGCGTAGGAAGCTGCTTCGACCCACTTTGTGAAATAATCGATCGCTACTAGGATGAAGCGATGCCCGTTAGATGCCGTAGGTTTAATCTCACCGATCATGTCTATGCCCCACATTGCAAATGGCCACGGCGCAGTCAGAACATTCAGAGGAACTGGAGGAACATGCACCTTGTCTGCATAAATCTGGCACTTATGGCATGTCCTGGAATGTTGGTAACAGTCAGCTTCCATTGTGGACCAGTAATACCCTGCCCGAAGGATCTTCTTAGCCATAGTGTGTCCACTGGAATGTGTACCAAAGGTCCCTTCATGTAGCTCTTCCATGATCCTTTCTGCTTCAGTTTTATCCATACAATGCAGTAGGGTCGAATCATGGTTTCGCTTGTACAAGATGCTGTTGCTAAGGAAGAACTTTGCTGCGAACCTTCTCAGGAACTTCTTATCATTGACAGATGCACCTTCAGGGTATTCCTGAGCTTCCAGATATCTCTTCACCTCATGGTACCAAGGCTTCTCAGTCACCAATTCAGTCTCGAGATCGCAACAGTATGCCGGTTCGTCCAGTTTCCAGATGATGATCCGGGGAGCCTCATTATCCCATTTGACCTTGAACATAGAAGACATTGTAGCTAACGCGTCCGCCAGCTGATTCTCCTCTCTTGGAAAGTGTTCAAAGGTTATCTCTGTAAAGTGGGGGATCAAGGTCAACACACATTCTCTGTAAGGAACCAGGTTTGGATGTTTCGTATCCCACTCTCCTTTGATCTGATTGATCACGAGAGCGGAATCTCCGAAGAAACTCAGAAACTTAATCCTTAGGTCGATCGCAGCTTGAAGACCCATGATGCATGCCTCATACTCCACCATGTTGTTGGTACAGTTGAAACATAGCCGGGCAGTGAGTGGAGTATGAGTACCTTGAGGGGATATGATGACAACGCCGATACCGTTACCCAAAGCATTGGAGGCTCCGTCAAAGTGCATAGACCATCGGGATCCTTCCTCAGGTCCTTCATCCGGTCCAGGTACTTCACAATCAGTCACAATCATGATACTTTCATCCGGAAACTCGAAGTTCATTGACTGATAGTCATCTACAGCCTGGTGTGACAAGTGGTCTGCCAATACACTTCCCTTGATGGCTTTCTGGGTTGTATACTGAATGTCGTATTCCGTCAAGATCATTTGACATCTTGCAATTCTTCCAGACAGAGCAGGCTTTTCGAATATGTACTTTATAGGATCCATCTTTGAGATCAACAAAGTAGTGTGAGTCAGCATATACTGTCTCAGCCGGCGAGCAGCCCATACCAAAGCGCAGCAAGTTTTCTCCAGCAGTGAGTATCGGGTCTCACAGTCGGTAAACTTTTTGCTAAGGTAATAAATGGCATGTTCTTTTCGGCCAGACTCGTCATGCTGCCCCAGCACACACCCCATCGAGTTGTCGAGTACTGTCAGGTTTAATATCAGAGGTCTCCCTTCAACCGGCGGCATAAGGATGGGTGGTTCTTGGAGATACTCTTTGATTCTGTCGAAAGCAGCCTGACATTCATCGTTCCAACGTACTACCTGATCTTTCTTCAGCAGCTTGAAGATTGGCTCACAAGTAGCAGTCAGATGTGAGATGAACCGAGCAATGTAATTCAGGCGTGAAAATTCTGGCTGCAGATACTCAATGTCACGCCCAATGTTATGACACCATATCTGACTTACTATATGACAGTAAATACAAAAGCAGTAAAGAACACAGTCAATTGTTTACCCAGTTCAGTGTGCAACAACACCTACTCTGGGGGCTACCAAGCCAGGGAGAGAATCCACTATAAGAGATGTTAATTCAGGAATAAACCAACCAGTTTATCTCCTTCACTTAAGATCTACCCAATGCAATTCTAATCTAAGTACTACTTAAACCTGAGTTCCTACTCACTCCCCCTCAATCACAGCAGTGATACATAAACCAATTTGACTTAAGAATTGATGAAGACACTCTTCAAAACACACTTGATTAAACTTCACAGCTTTTTAATCAAGCAACACAATCACTCGTGCTTCACAGCTTTGAGTGATGTACACAACTAACTTGACTCTGCTTCACAGCTTTAGTCAAGGGACATTAAAACACTCTTGCTTCAAAGCTTTGAGTGCTACACAACCCTTACAATTGAAACCTATTCCAAGGCACTTATCACAATGATAATTGCTTGGAGTACAATAAACAAATCTATACAGATTACAAAATTGATCTTCTAATCAATCAGCAGGGATAACTTGAAAAACCGCAGCTCTGTTGAATATATAGCAGCTGCAACTTCAGTTAGGGTTTCCAAAAACCTAGGGTTGATTCCGTTTGACCTAAAGACCAGGTCACAGTACTTTATTGATCAGGTTAGGATTGAGCTAGGTTACTCCTCAGAAAACGCAGGATTCTGTTCAGAAAGGACTGAGTTATTTCCTGAAAAAACTCAGACTTATCCAATCCTGCAATCCTGTTAGTTCAGAACAGGATGTCATAACATCTGTTATGACATCTGAGAAAACATGTCTACTGATTTAGCAAAATGTGATCATTTTGCAAACATGCTCAGATACACACTTATAAACATCAGTATTTGAATTACAATATTTTTCTGCACATGTACCTAATGAGTTAGTACAACCTGAACTAGAATGTTATGACATCAGTCATGACATTCACACATACACTTGGGATTTACCAAAAATGCAAGCCAATACCTAAACACCTACAAACTCCCCCTTTGGCAGATTTTTGGCTAAAGACCCTAAACAATCAGAGATAGATAGATAGCAGCAGAAAAGAGTGACAGCAGAAAAATATAATGTCAAGCAAGTACCAAAATATTCTCCCCCTCTTTAGCCACAAATGGGCCAAAAATACATGTTCATAAAATTATACAGTTATCCAAAAAAAATTATGAGATCAGCAGCACACACTTCCAAACTCCACCAGCAACACCACCAAGCATCAATCAACCTTCAAGCACTTTCATCAGACTCAGAGGAGCCAGTTTCTTCAATGTTGAGCTGTCCTTCAGCTTCTATACCTTCTTCCCTTCTGCTTTCTTCAGCTTCCTCCTTTTCTAGCCTGACAATTAGAGCTTCTAGGGTCCTTTTTCTAGCATCCAGATCTTTGCAAGTTTCTTTTAAAACAGCTATGACATCTGATGTCTTGGACTGGGTCTTTGCAGACGATGTCTCAGCTGATGTTATGACAATGTCTGGAGCATGGGATCCCTGAAACAGTTTGTAGTGCAGGCCAAGGGCAGGAACTCTTTTGCAGACTGTATCTCTTGCTACAAGGATGTCAGGGTATTGTGCAAGGATGATTCCACAAAGGAGAGAGGGAAAAGCAATTGGTCCTTTGACAGCATAACTGCCAGCATGCTTCAAAGTTTGTTCAAAGATGTACCTTCCATAGTCAAAGGCAGTCTTGGTTCCTACAGCATAGATAAATCTCCCCAATCCTGTGGAGATGGTTGATTTGTGGTTTGTAGGCACCCAGTTTGCTGCACCTATTTTATGTAAGATGGCAAATTTCTTGCTGAGTTTACTAGCATTCAGCTTCCCTTTCAATGGCCAGCACTTTACTTGCCTGGCAGTGATGGTTAAACACACTTCATTGTCAGTTGCCTCTAGGTCAGGACAGTCCTTATTTGTTCTTCCAAGAAACTTGTTGATTTCTGATGGAGAGAACTTGACCCTTCTTCCTCTAACAAACACACTCTCAAAGTCAGCTGACCTCCCATCAGCACAATCATTGGACAAGTTCACTACAAACTCTTTAACCAGATTTTCATAACATTTGTTAAACTTCATCACTGTCTTCATTAGCCCAGCATTCCTGATCAGATCCATGATGTCCTTGCACTCCAAGGCATCATTGTTGAGTTCTCTCTCCAAGGCTATTCTCTTCAAGCAGACATACTTCCATCTGTTTGCATTGTCAGGATGATGAAAGGAGATGTTGTCTGTTGGCACTTCAGGCACTCTAGCAATCTTGCTGGAGGGGAGCTTCCTTCTGATGGGAGTATCTTCAATATCAATCTCAAATTCTGATTCATCATCAAAATCAGAAGTTTCAGGTTCTTTACTTTTCTTAGAGATTGGTTGTCTAGCAGTCTGCACCTGTGCCTTCTTTCCTTTTGTCTGAATTTTCTCAGCCATTCCTTCAGCCTTGGATTTTTTAGCATCAGGTTTAACATTCTGACTACTCTTTCTTTTCATCAATCTCCTAGCAATGCTAGGGTTCACATTAGCAATCAGTTCATTATCTGAGTAATCTTCATCCACATCAATGATAGGTGGATCAGCAGCCTTTTCAGAGGTGTTCTGAATGTTGTCTTTTGTTGTCACAACATCCTCAGTGACATCTACGTTTTCAGAACCTTCCACATTTGGACTTTCTGATTGATTCAAAGGGATAGAAATCCCCGGTACAGATTGGTTGCCACTCAGAATGCTAGTAACCAGCCTAGCAATAGCTTGGTGTACTTGAACTGATCCTTCTCTATTAGGTATAGAAGACGAAGGATGAGAAGAATTACCAGAGACTGTAGCTTGAGCTCTTCCTGCATGTCTGGTTCTGAGCTTTTTGACTCTGGCTGGGTCAGTTGCCATCTCCCTGAGAGGAGTGACCTCAAGAACTTCCGATTCTATGCATGTAGTGATTGCCCTAGAATCTTGATCAGATGATGACGATGATGAGGAAGACGAAGCCGCCATGGTGGATGACGATGTCTGAGACATTTTGTGTAACTTTGAGTAATAGTAGCAGTTTGAGAAAAATCTTTGATTGGGAGGAGGAAACAGGTTGCAAGGATGAGAGAGGTAGGGAGTAAAAGGGAGTCTCTTCAACTTCTCAAGGCTTTTGAAGGAATTGTGAATGAATATGATTAACCCACTAAATATAGACTTAATAAAATTAATCCCTTCAATCCTTGTTTTCAGCAAAACTGATTGCTATAATTTCTCATGTTGGTGAATACCCAATCTGCCCCTCAAATTTTCAAATTTATTTCCAACAAGCGCCTTGGTAGAAGAATCAGTCAGCTGAAGCTTAGAGAAACTATGTTCCAGTTCAAATGACTTCTTCTCTTCAAAGTCAATAGGGTTCAAGGAAATGTTGAATGTTTTCAGATGATCACACCACAATGTCACAACATCTTGTGTAACATTGTACTCAGGGAGCATCTGTTTTGAACAGAATTTATGAGACTTGTTCTTTCCGACATCCTTGTCAAGATGACTTAAGGTTCTGACAACACATTCTTCTTCAAGTTTATTTGCCACATCACATATATTATCAGCCTGTAGTTTTGGAGTTCTTCTGACAGCTTCCATAGGAATAGCTCTTTTCATTCTTCCAAGTTTATGCTGCCACTGTTTCATCTCTTTTTCTTCTTTGATGATTTGACTCATAGTGGAGATATCGGTGTTCTCAGGCTGCCACACATAACAATTATCTTTGGATTTGACTCCTCTCATTACAACATCTAGTTTTTCATTAAACACTAGACATTCAGATCTTGAGAAGTTGACCATGAATCCTAGATCACATAGTTGACTGATGCTAATGAGATTAGTAGTCAACCCTTTTACCAGCAGTACCTTATTCAGA
Source organism: Vicia faba (assembly GCA_948472305.1). Lineage (NCBI taxonomy): Eukaryota > Viridiplantae > Streptophyta > Magnoliopsida > Fabales > Fabaceae > Vicia > Vicia faba. The sequence continues at coordinate 1,630,306,165 of OX451739.1, read as the reverse complement.
CTTGGAACTCCAGGGCAGTCCACATTACCAACTCCTTTGACTTCTCCTTTAGCACCATCTCCAAAGGTCACAAAACTGGTGGTGTGAGGCATAACATTATTGAGGAGATTTTTGAATCCAGTCATGTGTCTGGAACATCCACTGTCAAAGTACCAATCTTCCTTTGCAGTGACCCTCAGGGAAGTGTGAGCTATCAGTGCAGTAGCCTTTTTCTTCCATTGTGGAGCATGCGGTACCTTTTTAGGCTTAGGTTTGACATCTGAGTTCTGATTAGGATATCCATGTAATCTGAAGCAGAAGGGCTTTATGTGACCATATTTCCCACAATGATGACATCTCCATCTTTGGTACCTCTTCTTCATATGTCTCTGTCCCTGATGTTGAAAGTAATGTTGAGACATCCGTTTTGACATTTGCTTCCCAGTACCAAATTTCTTTGTTTCCACAAATCCTATGCCAGATTTATTTCCCATATTTTGTCCAGCCTGAAGGATCTCTTCCAATTTGTCTGTTCCATTGGTCAACATCTTGACAGATTTGGTCATTTGATTCAGTTGTGAGTTCAGCAGTTGAACTTCTTCTTCTAAATGACTTATAGTTTCAAGATTTGCCCTCTTTTCAGCCTCCAGCTTTATAATGAGTTTTGATTGTTTCTCATTTTGCACACAGACTTCACCACTTCTGATACACAATTTCTTGTAGGTATCAGCCAGTTCTTCAAATGTCACTTCTTCATCACTGGTGTCACTTTCAGAAGTACAAACACTAGTTAGGGCAGTAACTAGTTTGGCAGATTCTTCTTCAGAATTGCTTTCTGAATCATAGTCAGACCAAGTAACAGTCATTCCTTTCTTTTGCTTCTTAAGAAAGGTAGGACATTCAGCTCGAATATGTCCATATCCTTCACATCCATGGCATTGAATACCTCTGCCTTGGTTTCCCTTATCTTCTGACCTTGGTCTTCTGCTGGAACTGTCAATGTCAGAAGGAATGTTATGAACATTAGACCTTGACTTTGGGTCCATTCTTTTGATGAGCCTGTTGAACTGTCTTCCAAGCATGGCAATGGCTTCTGATATGTTTTCTTCTTCATCCTCCTTGTATTCAACATCAGTGTTGGATACAAGTGCTATGCTTTTGTTCTTCTTGTCACCATTATCAGTGATCCCCATCTCAAATGTCTGAAGAGACCCAATAAGTTCATCCACTTTTAACTTGCTAATGTCCTGGGCTTCCTCTATGGCAGTTACCTTCATTGCAAATCTTTTAGGCAAGGATCTGAGAATCTTCCTCACCAGTTTTTCTTCTGACATTTTTTCTCCCAGTGCTCCTGAGGTGTTGGCAATCTCCAAGATGTTCATGTGAAACTCATGAATGGTTTCATCTTCCATCATTTTTAGATTCTCAAACTTAGTGGTCAACATCTGAAGCCTTGACATTTTTACTTTGGAAGTGCCCTCATGAGTAGTTTTGAGAGTGTCCCAAACTTCCTTGGCCAGTTCATATTGATGTACTAGTCTGAAGATGTTTCTATCAATTCCATTGAACAAGGCATTTAAGGCTTTTGAATTTCCCAGAGCTAACTCATCTTCTTCTTTACTCCAATCTTCCTCAGGCTTCAGACTGATTGTCCCATCTCTTTCAGTTATGGTGGGATGAATCCATCCTTTGTCAGCAGCTCTCCAAGCCTTTTTGTCCAGAGATTTTAGGAAGGCAATCATACGAGGTTTCCAGTAGTCATAATTGGTTCCATCCAGAATGGGTGGTCTATTTCCAAAAACTCCTTATTTGTCCATAGTGCCAGAAAGTGATATCCCTAGATCTCACCCAGTAATACAGGCAGGGTGCCTGCTCTGATGCCAATTGAAAATTCTGGCTGCAGATACTCAATGTCACGCCCAATGTTATGACACCGTATCTGACTTACTATATGACAGTAAATACAAAAGCAGTAAAGAACACAGTCAATTGTTTACCCAGTTCAGTGTGCAACAACACCTACTCTGGGGGCTACCAAGCCAGGGAGAGAATCCACTATAAGAGATGTTAATTCAGGAATAAACCAACCAGTTTATCTCCTTCACTTAAGATCTACCCAATGCAATTCTAATCTAAGTACTACTTAAACCTGAGTTCCTACTCACTCCCCCTCAATCACAGCAGTGATACATAAACCAATTTGACTTAAGAATTGATGAAGACACTCTTCAAAACACACTTGATTAAACTTCACAGCTTTTTAATCAAGCAACACAATCACTCGTGCTTCACAACTTTGAGTGATGTACACAACTAACTTGACTCTGCTTCACAGCTTTAGTCAAGGGACATTCAAACACTCTTGCTTCAAAGCTTTGAGTGCTACACAACCCTTACAATTGAAACCTATTCCAAGGCACTTATCACAATGATAATTGCTTGGAGTACAATAAACAAATCTATACAGATTACAAAATTGATCTTCTAATCAATCAGCAGGGATAACTTGAAAAACCGCAGCTCTGTTGAATATATAGCAGCTGCAACTTCAGTTAGGGTTTCCAAAAACCTAGGGTTGATTCCGTTTGACCTAAAGACCAGGTCACAGTACTTTATTGATCAGGTTAGGATTGAGCTAGGTTACTCCTCAGAAAACGCAGGATTCTGTTCAGAAAGGTCTGAGTTATTTCCTGAAAAAACTCAGACTTATCCAATCCTGCAATCCTGTTAGTTCAGAACAGGATGTCATAACATCTGTTATGACATCTGAGAAAACCTGTCTACTGATTTAGCAAAATGTGATCATTTTGCAAACATGCTCAGATACACACTTATAAACATCAGTATTTGAATTACAATATTTTTCTGCACATGTACCTAATGAGTTAGTACAACCTGAACTAGAATGTTATGACATCAGTCATGACATTCACACATACACTTGGGATTTACCAAAAATGCAAGCCAATACCTAAACACCTACAAACTCCCCCTTTGGCAGATTTTTGGCTAAAGACCCTAAACAATCAGAGATAGATAGATAGCAGCAGAAAAGAGTGACAGCAGAAAAATATAATGTCAAGCAAGTACCAAAATATTCTCCCCCTCTTTAGCCACAAATGGGCCAAAAATACATGTTCATAAAATTATACAGTTATCCAAAAAAAATTATGAGATCAGCAGCACACACTTCCAAACTCCACCAGCAACACCACCAAGCATCAATCAACCTTCAAGCACTTTCATCAGACTCAGAGGAGCCAGTTTCTTCAATGTTGAGCTGTCCTTCAGCTTCTATACCTTCTTCCCTTCTGCTTTCTTCAGCTTCCTCCTTTTCTAGCCTGGCAATTAGAGCTTCTAGGGTCCTTTTTCTAGCATCCAGATCTTTGCAAGTTTCTTTTAAAATAGCTATGACATCTGATGTCTTGGACTGGGTCTTTGCAGACGATGTCTCAGCTGATGTTATGACAATGTCTGGAGCATGGGATCCCTGAAACAGTTTGTAGTGCAGGCCAAGGGCAGGAACTCTTTTGCAGACTGTATCTCTTGCTACAAGGATGTCAGGGTATTGTGCAAGGATGATTCCACAAAGGAGGGAGGGAAAAGCAATTGGTCCTTTGACAGCATAACTGCCAGCATGCTTCAAAGTTTGTTCAAAGATGTACCTTCCATAGTCAAAGGCAGTCTTGGTTCCTACAGCATAGATAAATCTCCCCAATCCTGTGGAGATGGTTGATTTGTGGTTTGTAGGCACCCAGTTTGCTGCACCTATTTTATGCAAGATGGCAAATTTCATGCTGAGTTTACTAAAAACATAGGAATTCATTACTTAGTAACAAGAGAAACAGGTAGATTGTCCTTTGCACTCCAATTGTTAGGTCCACTGTCGGTTGCCGGGTAAATCCAGCTATCGAACTCAGCTTCATCCACTTCATCCTCGCCCCCAATAGCATTCACTCCATGAGCAGGCAGGGGAGCTGTCACTACATTAGGCTTCTCAGATGCCTCAAACTGTACCTCCTTGGCGTCAATAAGGTCCTGCAGCTTGTTCCTTAATGCCCAACAGTCATCAGTGGCATGCCCCGGGCTATCGGAGTGATAAGCACAGCGGGCATTCGGATTGTATTTAGGAGATGTGGTATTTGCAAACTTCGGAGCCTCTCTGACGGTTACTAAGTTGGTTGAGAGCAACTGTGGTAAGATCTGCGACAAGGTCATACTCAAACGGGTGAATTCCCTTCTGGGTCTCTCGGCCCTTGGTTGGTTAGCTTGCCGAGGAGCGGCTGCAGGCTTCGCAATCACCAATGCATTGACAGATTGGCGGCGCTCTGGTTTGTCTTGCCTTCTAGGCCCATACACCACACTGGCCTCTTTTTTGAAGGGTTTCTTCTCTGAACCTGTAGATGCACCCTTTGGAATCTTACCAGACTTCAACCCAGCCTCAATTCTCTCTCCAGTCAGAATAAGATCAGTGAATCCAGCAGAAGAATTCCCAATAAGATGGTTGAAAAATGGCCCAGATAGGGTCCCCAAGAACATGTCTACCAACTCCCGATCAGTCAACGGAGGCTGCACTCTGCCAGCCAGATCCCTCCACTTCTGAGCGTACTCTTTAAAACCTTCACTTGAACCTAACGACATACCCTGGAGTTGGGTACGTGTAGGGGCAAGGTCGGCATTATACTGATACTTCTTGTAGAAAGCAGTAGCCAACTCCTCCCAGTTATGAACCTTGGTCCCATCCAGCTGATAGAACCATTCGAGATGAGTCCCTGAAAGACTCTCCTGGAAGAAGTGGATCCACAAATTTTTATCCGCTGAGTACGGTTGAATCTTCCGAACATAGGACCTGAGATGTAGCTTGGGACAAGACGCCCCGTCGTACTTAGTGAAAGATGGTGCTTTGAACTTATGAGGAATAATCACACCAGTAGACAAACCCAGATCTCCGAAATCCAGCCCAGGCACCTGTTGTATCTCCATAGCACTCAACCTATCCTCCAGTTGCTTGTATCTGTCTTCTGCAGGAGGGTACTGCTCTTCATCAAAATCAGTCTCGTTGTCAGAGACTACCGGACTAGGACCTTTTTCTGCCTGAGGAGTACTCTTGCCAATGGAAGAACCAGCCTCTTCATTCTGCAAAGTGTTGCCAAACCTTCGGCCCGAGCTAAACAGAACAGTTCTTCTCTTCTTCTCCTTCTCCTTCTTCAGGAGAAGAGCCTTCAGCTCTTCTTGGCCTTGAGCCAAACCCTTGATTAATTCCTGAAATTGCGCATTCTGCGCCTGAAGAGCTTTGATGGATGTCTCAGTTGATGATGAGTCAGGATTCATGAGGCTGAAATAAACAGCGAAGAACCGTAAGCAACCTGAAAAGAGGAAAACCTGCTATGCACATGATGAATGATATGTGTTTATGCAATGCATTCAAGGGTTCGAAAGTTCAAATTTGTTGTAGACAAAAAGGAACACACGTTATCATTAAGGAAATAATTGTTCAGTACATCAAAGCCTCATGGGCAAAATAATACCAAAGCAAATCAATCCCAGAATATACTACGCATCCTCTTTGGAGCTATGTAAGTGTTGAGATTCCTCTCCTCATGCAACAGGCGGGTGATCTCCAAGACCTTCTTTTCACTGGCATGTAGACTGGTCTCAAGAGAATTCCGTTCTTCTTTAAGCTGGATCCAGCTCTTCTGCATCTCTTCCCAGGATGTGGGCATATCAGGGTGCTGAATAGTGTAGGACACTTCTCCTTCCAAGACTGGCTCTTTGATCACAGGGAGCATATGAGGATAAGGCATTACCAACTTCTGGGAGCGGGCGCGTACCCACTTGAGATAAGGTTCCAATGGGATGGAGTTCCTGTGCCCCAGTGTCTTGCTGTCTATCCTACTTGGTATCCTCCAGGCTCTGATAAATCTTTGGCGAAGTCCTTGAGTATCGTTGTCGAAGTCAAAAACTATGTCAGGAATTAACATGTCATGAGGACCATCCCTCCGAGCATAACCAAACTGTCTCCAAGCCAGGCATGGGTTGTAAGTAATACCTCCTCTGATTCCAAGTAAAGGAACATTAGGGTACTCTCCGCAACGATCAATGATAGTGACATCCTCTCTGGACCTAGGGCACCAATGTATATCTGCATGTGTAAGAGTCATCAACCGTTGTGACCATCTCAAACCCCGCTCGTTCTTCAAAACTGATTGCGGAAGGTGCGAAATAAACCACCTTCCCAGGAGAGGAGTGCAACACATAAGGACACCTCTTTTTCTCATGGTTCGAGTGTAACATGAGTGAAGGATGTCCCCCAACAACGTAGGTATAGGATTCTTGGACATAAAGATCTGGACAGCACTGATATCAATAAGCTGATCTGGGTTAGGGAACAACACCAAACCATAGACAAGGAGGGCCACAACTTCTTCAAAAGCTTGCAAATCAAGGGAGTTCCAACATTCATGGGCCTTTTCAAACAGAAACCTGGCTAAGAACCCTTTGATACCACTTCTAACTTCCCAATGTCCCTTGAGGTCAGATGACTGTAGGTGCAAGGCTTTAGCAATCTCTTCAAGCTTAGGTTCCTTTTCTGTACCGTTGTAGGGTAGTTGATCAAGGATAGGAATCTTCAGGAGCCGGGAGAACTCCTCCAATGTAGGTACCAACTGATAATCCAAGAAGGTGAAACAGTGATGCAGGGGGTCAAAGAACTAGAACAGGACCTTTATCATGTCTTCCTCAATGTTGGTATTGACCAAGCTGATGAGACTTCCATGTCTTTCACTGAATGAAGAGTTCTCGGGAATCCTGGATATAAGCTCCTTAAGCTGAGGAGGGATCCTTACAAGACCGACTTGAATTGTCTTTCTACGAACAGTTTCCATGTCCTACAAAACAAGAACAAAGATGAAAATTCGAACCCCTGAAATGGTTAGTCAATGCATATGATGATGGATGATGTCATGATGCTATGATTACACACCACAGATATTTACAAAGACAAACATGTAAGGCACACAAGGCACACAAGACAAACCCTTAGGGTTTAAGGCCAGCATGGGGTCTGGGTAGTACCCTCTTGAAGTTGGTGGGCTCAACCTGTCCTATTAGAAGTAACCGGGTTCTAAGGGTTCCAATATCACCGGATTGCTTTCATTGTTCATCGTTTCGATTTAGCCACTGAACTGGCGACCGAAATATTCCAGGAAAGTAACCCTCAATTGAGTGTAGTATCGAGTATCAACCAACCTCGGACTGCACCAAAGTCAGTTATCTCACTACCCTAAAGAGGCCAAGATAGTTCAATTAAGGTTCCTAAGGTCTGTTGATGCTTCACGACACCACGCAGAGGCCCCGTACTCTCCTTGACTGAACTCAAGGGTTACCGGTACACACCAAAGTGCCACATCAACGTAGCAGACTGTTTCAACCATGTCGGTATACCCTGCACAGTTCCCTCACAGCCTTGTTGCTACTTTCTAAGAAGGTATCCCCAGATCTGGGTTAGGATCTATAGAACTCCCAAGACAGTCCCACAATTTAAAGCAAACAAGGAAAGCAATTGAAAACACAGTTATAAACTAACCCTAAGGTACACCTCACTTTAAGTTTAAGACTTCCCCAGCAGAGTCGCCAGTTCTGTGATTGGTGGATCTGGAACTGACTGTTTAACGCTGGTTCGCGAAATGTCGCGGAAGCAAGAGTCGCCACCGTCTTTTATTTTCTCCAAATGGAAAGGACAAAAGCACAGAAAAATTCCTTATAGAGATTGCTCTCGGTTCGGGAGGTAGGTTATAGAAAGGGAAGGTATTAGCACCCTTTCTATCCATGGTTATCCATGGGCTCTTAGATACTTTCTCATTTGTGTTTTCAAAAATGGTTTGTTTGCTTTTCAATTGTGGGTTTTAAAAAGTTTCTTTGAAAATTCCAGTTCGACTCTTGTATCGGTCCTCAAGAGTGTTTGAAAAATTGCTTTCGAAAGCTTTTTGAAAAGGTGTCGGTGTGAAAAGTATTTTTGATTTGTTTTGAAATTAGAGCAAGTATCTAGAGTCGTCTACCTACCCTAAGGAATTCGTCTGTATAAATGTCCTTTAAAGTAATGCCATGCCACCATTGAGAGGTAGGTAGCACCACTATTGGAGTTGTTCGGGTCAATTCGAGGTTCGGGACATGGTGATCACCGGAGCAATGGGAAGATACCTTAGAAGCTACCCTCATGCCAGGTTCCTGGATCATGAGGACTTACTAAAACGTCCTCTACTCGACGATCACCTTTCGAGGGGCAAGGCAACAGTGAGGCGTACCCTAGGGGTGGTGTGTGATTTGTGTGTCGTTTTCATTTATTTTTGTCTTTTGTCAAAGTGATCTATGCGTTTGTTTTTATTTTATCATTCATTCTTGCATGCATCAATTAACAGTTAAAATATTTGCGAGAAGTAAAAATTCTAAAGCTATTACAAAAGGCGCGGGTCCACATCGCCAAAATTTCCAGAACCCGATTTGACAGAAAATAAGGAAATAATGAAAAGTAAAGTGCGAGAAATTAATTTACAAGGCCTTGGGAGAGGTACATAAATATTACGCGAGAAAGAAATAAACACGCGAATTAAATAAGAATTAAAACGAGGGCGTTGGCCCCTTTTCGCAAAATTAAATTAAGTGATGAAATTAATTAATTAAGAAAAGAAAAGAAATTGTTTTTGGTATTTTTTTTTTTGGTATTTTATGATTTTTTAATGCAATTAAACCTAATTCTACAATTTTTATTTTATTGTGAAAACATATTAAAGTTTAACCTAAAATTATCCCTAATTATTTTACATGCAATTTAATTACAAAAATAAGTAATAGTAGATATTTAATTATTATGAAAGAAAATAAAAAGGGATAAAAAATTAATTAAACCCTAATTCTACCAATTTTAGATTTTTTTATTATGAAAATATTACAATTAAACCTAATTTAATAACTAAAATTAATTAATGTAATTTATTTGCAAAAATACTAAAATAAAATATTTATTATTTTTTTCATCTTTTCTGATTTTTTTTTATGTTTTTTTTATATATTATGAAAATATTAAATTAATTAAAAAAACAATGATTAAAAGAAAGTAAAAAAAAAAGAAAGTAAAAATTTGCAAACCTAAGGGGGTCTGCCCCTAATTTTGGAGGTTTTCCTTTAGCAATCTGGGCCCATTTACTCTTTGGCCTGGTTGACTATTGCGTTGGCATGGATCTCCGTTGACTAGAGTGCATCCTGTTCTTTAGATCTGAACCCTTGGATGAATGAGATTGACCAAGTGGACGGCTTGATGGAGGGACGTATGATGGTCTTCAGCATTGAAACTACATAGAAACATTGATTGAAAAATAACATGGAAATAGTGAGGACCTGGGACTCGAACCCAGGTCCTGAACATTACCAACCAACGCGCTTGCCACTCATGCTGCCTTGTTTATCTATAAATAATATAACAAATAAATGTAATAAAACAAAACAAGGGTTAGTGTTATTTTTCGCGCGAAAATTTAAACGCTCCAATCATCGTTCTACACATCATCATCTTCCTTGCGTTGTTCTTTTTTTCCTGAAACAAAGAAAGAACTGGCAACGGTTTTGCACCGTTCCAGAAAGTCACTTTCAAAAAAATAGCGAACAGACCATAAGGCCTCATAAATTAGGCGCGAGGGTTGGTATCTCTTCGTCCAAACATGATTGATTCAATGGTCCAGGTTTTGAGTGCCAATTTTTCCTTATTCAAGAACCCCTAATTTGAAAACTTAAGAACCCTAAAAAGCAACAATGGTGAATTCGCATACAGTGTATAAAAACGCGATTAAAGTAGATGGTTAGCTTCAGAACACTTCAATTAGTAAGAATCCATTAAAATTATGCAATGAAAATGCCTGAATTGTAAAACACGATCATGAGAAAAAGGTGAGAAAACTTGATTTCTGTATACCGTTTCAAGGTGTTAGAATTGATGCTTTTGATCCAGGAAGGTTCCTTGATGTCCCAGGAATGTGATAGAATCGTTGTTTCACCTTGAAAAGCACTGGAATATGGTTTTCAGTTTTTGAGTTTTCAAGAGAAATTTCAAGTGTGCATGTGTTTTTTCTGCGCAGCTTAGAGTCAGTGAGCACCAGGGTTTTGATCCAGCTTATGTATGGAGTGAATTAGGTCAAAGAAAACAATCAAAATCCTTGGCATTCATGTCTTGCAAGATTTGATTTCCAAAAATCTTTTTCAATATTTTTTCATGCTATTTTGTACAAATCATGGCCAATTCTCTTCAATTCTTTCCAAATCTAGCTATGCACGAAATATTGAGTATATAATATGCATAAAAAGATTTAAAACCTAGGTTTAGTATTTTTCATGTATTTATTTTAATTTAAATGAATTATTAATAATAAAAATCCAAATAAATAAATAAAAAATGATAAAAACTTCCCTTTGGGCCAAATGGTCGTGCACATGCCTTGGATGATGAATTGTGGAAGAAAAAGAGGCCCATTAGCAATTTTAGGTCATTTGAATCAATGTTGACTTTTCAAAATATCCAAAAATTTCCCAACTTCCACAAGGCATAACTTGCTCAATTTTTAAGCTTTGCTCATGTTCTTTGACATTTTAGAAAGGTATTTGAGTCCTATAACCAATGTCTCTAGTCCCATGTCATTTTGATTTACCAATCTCAAGTTATGGCCTTTGACTTAAAGTCCCTTTTTGTTGACTTTTGAAAATGACCTATAATGTTGAAATTGATAACTTTTTGTGAGACCATTTCTTGGACTTGAAGTATGAAGAGGAGTTGTAGGAAATGTCTTTCTCTTCAAAATGAGCTTTGGATGGAATTTTTCTGATAATCCATGTGAAAGTTATGCCCTGGTCAATTTACAGTTGACTTTTTCAACTGTCCAAATAAGGAAACTTTTGCATCTTGATGATTTTTGAGCCAAGCTTTGAGAATCATGATCAAGCATTGATCAAATGATGTTTGTGGCTTCAAAATGAGGTGTTGACCAAAAATTTGAACTTTTGACTGCCAAATGACCATTTTGCCCCTACAGTTGATTGTAGTGCAATTAGGATTTTGACTATGCAATTTTGTGCTGAAAGTCTTGAAACTTTATATGAGGATGCTTGACCATGTTTATAGGCATGTGGGACTTGATTGGACCCTTGGAAACTTCATTTTCTTGATCAGAACCAAAACCCTAATTTTGACTGTTAGGAGGCCCTTGAACTGTGCAACCCTTGGGGAGATTTTGAAGCTTGACTTGGCAATTTCTTGAAGAATATGGGAGGGCAAATTTTGGGGTACAACATGCCCCTACGCCATGGATCCACTCCCTTCCCAGCAACAAGTTATAGTTGGCCTTGGCTTCGATCACCATGAACATGGTGGGCCTACAGCTTGAGCCTATTGTCAAGTCCAATTGAACCACCCCCAGTGTTTTGCCTACTTTCCCCTCATAATTGGATAGAACCATATTGTGGGGCTTGATGTCTCTTTCACGTATTTCTAACCTTTTCAGCATGAAGTGGGGTATCAAGTTGACTGCAGCACCCCCATCCACTAGAACCTTATTCACGCCATGGGCACCTACTTTTGCCCGAATAAATAGTGGCTTAAGATGGTTCTTCATAGCTGGTTCTGGACGTTCGAAGAATGCATTCTGCTCCTCGACAGCCCCATTGTCCATCACATAGTAGCACACAGGCCTATGCTTCATCAGGTCTATGGTATCTTCTTCCTCATATTCATCAATTTCAGTTTCCTGTCCAAATTCACAGGGAAGCACAGATACCACGTTGCAATTGAGGTTGAACGAAGACTCCCCCTCTGATTCGAAGTTATCCGTTATCATATATTCGTCTTCTTCTGGACCTGGAGTGTATTCCTTTGGTTCATATAGTTGTACTTCAGAAAAGAGCCTCCTATTAACTGGGGGTTTATCTTCAGTTTGATTTTTTGGTGTGGGTTTGTTGGTGCTAGATTCACCTTGGTTCTTTGTTGAAGTTGCCCCTTTATTTGCCACAGCTTCCCTCTCAGCCTTTCGAATCCTCTGTTGCCTTCGCCACTGGGATCTTGACATGGGGTTCCTTCCTTTGTAGTTCTCTAATCTCACCTCTTCCCTCTTCGCTATGTTGAATTGCCTTCTGTATGTCATAGCATGGTGTGCGTTTCGTTCGGTGTTTCTCCATTTGTCTTTGCCTCTATCATTTCTGACTTGCAGCCATCTGTCTGTTGGCACTTCAGCAGGGAGTTTGAACGTCACTCTTCGAGCACCCTTGGGATGAGGACTATCAGGCCTTCGTTGTTTGTACTTGAAACGTGGGCCCATCTGAACAGTTTCTTGATGGTTCCAGCAAGGGGCGAAGGGGACTGTTTCGAAGGCTCTGGCCATGCTTTGATCATACACAGCAGAACACCTTGGGCATATCAAGCATTTAGTTGCCCCTTTGTAGCAGCGAAACACAAATTCCAGCAAACTTTCTCCAGCCTTAGGATAACACCTGAATAGCTGGTTATCATGGCGCCAGTTGTTGCCAGTTCGCGCCCTCTGTACCCTCTCGAAGTTCGCAGCGATTCTCTGATTGCAGAGGATGCTGCACCTAGGGCATAGTATCTGTTGTACCCCAAAATTTGCCCTCCCATATTCTTCAAGAATTGCCAAAATCAAAGCTTCAAAATTCCCCAAGGGTTGCACAGTTAAAGGGCCTCCTAACAGTCAAAAATTAGGGTTTTGGTTCTGACAAAGAAAATGAAGTTTCCAAGGGTCCAATCAAGTCCCACATGCCTACAAACATGGTCAAGCATCCTCATACCAAGTTTCAAGACTTACAGCACAAAATTGCACAGTCAAAAACCCTAATTGCACTACAGTCAACTGTAGGGGCAAAATGGTCATTTGACAGTCAAAAGTCCAAATTTTTGGTCAACATCTCATTTTGAAGCCACAAACATCATTTGATCAATGCTTGATCATGATTCTCAAAGCTTGGCTCAAAAAGTCTAAAGATGCAAAAGTTTCCATATTTGGATAGTTGAAAAAGTCAACTGTAACTTGACCAGGGCATAACTTTCACATGGATTATCAGAAAAATTCCATCCAAATCTCATTTTGAAGAGAAATACATTTCCTACAACTCCTGCTCACACTTCAAGTCCAAGAAATGCTCTCACAAAAAGTTATCAATTTCAACATTATAGGTCATTTTCAAAAGTCAACAAAAAGGGACTTTAAGTCAAAGGCCATAACTTGAGATTGGTAAATCAAAATGACATGGGACTAAAGGCATTGGTTAGAGGACTCAAATACCTTTCCAAAATGTCCAAAAACATGAGCAAATCTTAAAAATTGAGCAAGTTATGCCTTGTGGAAGTTGGGAAATTTTTGGATATTTTAAAAAGTCAACATTGATTCAAATGACCTAAAATTGCTAATGGGCCTCTTTTTCTTCCACAATTCATCATCCAAGGCATGTTCACGACCATTTGGCCCAAAGGGAAGTTTTTTATCATTTTTATTTATTTATTTGGATTTTTAATTATTAATAATTCATTTAATTAAAATAAATATGTGGAAAATACTAAGCCTAACTTTTTAAATCTTTTTGTGCATGAAATAGTCTCAAGATTTTGTGTATAATCAGATTTGGAAAGAATCTTGGTGATTGAACATGATTTGAACTAAGTTTGCATAAAAAAGATTTGAAAATAATGCATGGAAAACCAAATATCTTATCATCAATTCATGGATTTTTTTATCAAATTCTCAACCCTAATTACTCACACATATATACATATGCTAACCCTCGTGCCCATAACCTCCCAGCTGCGCAGAAACTAAAGAACCAAACTTGAATTTTTTGCCAAAAGTTGAAAACTGAAAACTAGGTTTTAGGGCTTTTCAAGATCAAATAACTATTCCATTGGCTTGCTGAGACTTCAAGGAAGGAATTTGGATCAAAACCATAAGCTCTAACACCAAGAAACGTGAGAATAATCGTGCCCTGTACAGAAAATTTTTCATATGCTTGCATCATGATTCATGCGTTTTTAATACTTTTTAATGTTTGATTTATGTTTCTTGCTTGATTCTGAAGCTAACCCAGTTGTTTGATTGCATTTTCATCACCCATACGTGATTTCACCATTAAAGGATGCTAGGGTTTCCAAGCTTTTAATTTGGGCGTTTCTCACCACTGTAAAATTGAGACACCTCAATGCCATGACCAAACTCAATATGCCTGGACGATCAAAACGGAACCCTCGCGCCTAATTTATGTGGCCATATGGCCTAATCGTTATTTTGAAATCAAGCATGTTTTGGGGGGGTTCAAAACCCCCGCTAACCATCTCGTATTTTCAGGGAATCAACAAATGATGAAGAAGATGATTATGTGGCCAAGACTGATTGGTTCATTCAAAATTTCGCGCGAAAAAGTCACTAGCGCGTTGTTTTATTTTATAATAATTGTTTGTTATTTAATATACAAAGAAGTCAAGTGGAGCAGTTGGCAAGGCACGCTACTGGTAATCTCTAGGACCTGGGTTCGATCCCAGGTCCCCACCCCTTTCCATATTATTTTGCTATTAACGCTTGTGTACAATTTCAATGCTAGCGTCCATCATGCATCCACATTATCAAGCCGTCCACGCGTCCCACTGCACTCAATCAAGGGCCAGGATTCAGAGACTAGGGTGTGCCTCAGTCAACGCCCATACATGCTAGCAGAAAAGTCAATCAGGCCAGAAGCTAATGGGCCTGAAATACTGGATCATACCTGTGATCGGTGGATCTGGAACTGACTGTTTAACGCTGGTTCGCGAAATGTCGCGGAAGCAAGAGTCGCCACCGTCTTTTATTTTCTCCAAATGGAAAGGACAAAAGCACAGAAAAATTCCTTAAAGAGATTGCTCTCGGTTCGGGAGGTAGATTATAGAAAGGGAAGGTGTTAGCACCCTTTCTATCCATGGTTATCCATGGGCTCTTAGATACTTGCTCATTTGTGTTTTCAAAAATGGTTTGTTTGCTTTTCAACTGTGGGTTTAAAAAAAGTTTCTTTGAAAATTCCAGTTCGACTCTTGTATCGGTCCTCAAGAGTGTTTGAAAAATTGCTTTCGAAAGCTTTTTGAAAAGGTGTCGGTGTGAAAAGTATTTTTGATTTGTTTTGAAAGTTAGAGCAAGTATCTAGAGTCGTCTACCTACCCTAAGGAATTCGTCTGTGTAAATGTCCTTTAAAGTAGTGTCATCCCACCATTGAGAGGTAGGTAGCACCACCGTTGGAGGTGTTCGGGTCAATTCGAGGTTCGGGACATGGTGATCACCAGAGCAATAGGAAGACACCTTAGAAGCTACCCTCATGCCAGGTTCCCGGATCATGAGGACTTACTAAGACATCCTCTACTCGACGATCACCTTTCGAGGCAAGGCAACAGTGAGGCGTACCCTAGGGGTGGTGTGTGCGATTTGTGTGTCGTTTTCAGTTTATTGTTTGTCTTGTCATGTTATTGGTGTTCTACGCTTGTTTTTATTTAAGGCCATTCATTCTTGCATGCTTTGTTTAACAGTTAAAAGTTGCGAGAAAAATAAATCTAAGGCTATTACAAATGGCGCGGGTCCACATCGCCAAAATTAACCAGGACCCGATTTGACAGAAAAATAATGAAAGCAAAGTAAATAAAGAATTGGAAAGTGCGAGAAGTAATTACATGGCTTCGGGAGAGGTACATAATTATTTAAGCGAAATAAAATAAATATGCGAACGAATAAGAAATTAAGAACATGGGCGTTGGACCCTTTTGCAACAATTAAATTAATAGTGAAGTTAATTAATTAAAAAAAAGATGTTTTTGGTATTTTTCATATTTTAGGATTTAATAGAAAAAAGAAGGAATTAATTAAAATTAACTACTAACCCTAATTCTATTTTATTTTAATTTATTAAGAAGACGTTAAAATTTAACCTAAATTAACCCTAATTTTTATATACAATTTTGATTATGAAAATAAATAAAATAAATAATATTATTATGAAAAAGAAAAATTAAAAAGAATAAAACATTTATTAAACCTAGTTCTATATTTTTTAGATTTTTGTTATGAAAGAAATTAAAGTTAAAAAAAAACCTAATTTAAACTAATTAATTACATGCCAATTTATTTATGAAAATATTAAAACAAAAATATTTATTGTATTTTTTTTATCTTTTCTGATTTTTATGCATTTTTTATATTTTGAAGGAATAATTAATTAAATCAAAACAATAAAGAAATAAAATAATAATTGAAAATAAAACATAAGAAAAATATAGAGAATTTGCAAACTAGGGGGGTGGTAGTCCCCAAAGTGGAGGTTGAATCCAAGCAATTCTGGCCCATTGGAATTTCTGACTTTGTGGACTTTTTTGCTCACATGCTGGCACGTTGACTCATGTGTATTGTGTTCTTCAATTCTGAGCCCTTGATCTGAGTCCCTTGGACGCGTGGACGACTGGATTATGGAGTTGCATGCTGCGCCTTGATATTGAAAGTGCACATGAATTTTTGTTGAAAAATAATATGGACGTGAGGTAGACCTGGGGTTCGAACCCAGGTCATATGCTTTGCCATCAATCCTGCTTGCCAGCTGAGCCAACTGCACGTTCTAATTAATAAACAACTAAAAAATATTATAAAGAAAAACAAATGGTCAATGATTCAACGCGCGAAATATTTAAACGTTCCAATCGGTGCCTCCCACGTAATCATCTTCTTCATGGCCTTTTTATTTTTTCTGAAACAAACACATTAAGCCACGGTTTTGGATTCGTTCTCTTAGGCCACTTTCCAGAAAATAGCGACTAGATCTCAGGCACTCATAAATTGAGCGCGATGACGGATTCTTAATCGTCCAAACCTGCTGAATCTAATGGCACAGGTCTTGAATGCTAATTTTTCTTTGGGTGGAAAGCCCCAATTTCACATCCTGCAAACCCTAAAAATCAAACATGGCATATTTGCGTACACAACATAAAAATGCAATTAATCATATTGGTTAGCTTCAGAACTTCACAAGGAATGTAAATCAATCATTAGAATGCCATGAGAATGCCTAGAAGTTAAAATACGATCATGATTTTTTCTCTGTACAGTTCATGTTCGTTTTACCAATTCTTGGCGTTGTGATGGATGATCTTGATTGCAATCGCTTCTGGACAACCTTGGCAAGCCAATGGAACAAGTTTCGTGCCTTGAATCCACCTAAAAAGTGCTTTTCAGATTTGAGTTTTTAGAGAATTTTTTCAAGTTTGTAAATGGCTTTCTTGCGCAGTTTTGTATCTATTCTCATTAGGGTTATGATCAGGCATATGTAGTGAACAAATTAGGTCAAGAAAAGTAGCACAAATCCAATGCATTCATGGCTTTTGAAAATTTGATTCTTAAGGATCTTTTTAAATCTTTTTCCATGTGTTCTTTGTTCTCAATCATGCCAATCTCTCCAAATCTTTCCTTATCTGCATATACACGAAATCTTGAGGCTAAAACATGTATAAATAGATTGGTTAGGTTAAGTTAGATATTTTTCATATATTTAAATGATTTAAATGAATTAATATAAATAAAATTCAAATAAATAAATAAAAAATGAGAAAATATTTCCCTTTGGGCCAAGTGGTCGTGCACATGCTTGGAATGATTAATTGTGGAAGAAAAATGGGCCCATTAGCAATTTTAGGTCATTTGAATCAATGTTGACTTTTCAAAATATCCAAAACTTTCCCAACTTCCACAAGGCATAACTTGCTCAATTTTTAAGTTTTTCTCATGTTCTTGGACATTTTGGAAAGGTCTTTTAGTCCTCTAACCAATGCCTTTGGTCCCATGTCATTTTGATTTACCAATCTCAAGTTATGGTCTTTGACCTAAAGTCCCTTTTTGTTGACTTTTGAAAAGGACCTATAATGTTGAAATTGATAACTTTTTGTGAG
Source organism: Vicia faba (assembly GCA_948472305.1). Taxonomy (NCBI): domain Eukaryota; kingdom Viridiplantae; phylum Streptophyta; class Magnoliopsida; order Fabales; family Fabaceae; genus Vicia; species Vicia faba. The sequence goes on along the minus strand of OX451739.1, from coordinate 1,630,288,200 downwards.
AGCATTTATTGGACTTGAAGTATGAAGATGAGTTGTAGGAAATGTCTTTCTCTTAAAAATGAGCTTTGGATGGAATTTTTCTGATAATCCATGTGAAAGTTATGCCCTGGTCAATTTCAGTTGACTTTTTCAGTTGTCCAAATAAGGAAACTTTTTGCATCTTGATGATTTCTGAGCCAAATTTTGAGAATCATGATCAAGCATTGATCAAATGATGTTTGTGGCTTCAAAATGATATGTTGACCAAAAATTTGAACTTTTGACTGCCAAATGACCATTTTGCCCCTACAGTTGACTGTAGTGCAATTTAGGGTTTTGACTGTGCAATTTTGTGCTGAATGCCTTGAAACTTGATATGAGGATGCTTGACCATATTTGTAGGCATGTGAGACTTGATTGGACCTTTGAAAACTTCATTTCCTTGATCAGAACACAAACCCTAGTTTTGACTGTATGGGAGACCTTTGCACTGTGCAACCCTTGGGGAACTTTGAAGCTTGACCTAGCATTTTCTTGAAGAATTATGGGAGGGCAATATTTGGGGTACAACAGTTGCCCCTGTTCAAACTTCTTAGACCTGAGGATGCAGATTGGCTGACGTGCCTTTCGTAATCCGAGGGTGGAAGATGATTGAACACTAGAGTGCCCTGAAATTTGCGCTCACATAGTAGCGGTGATGGTGGAATGGGCTTATAGATGCCATTTAGAGGTTGCTGGATAGGATGATGGGCTTATAGATGCCATCTGGATGTTGATCGCGTAAGAGATTCCTTAGCGAGAACCTGCATACCTGCAAAAGAAACATGAGTACCTGACACGTTGCAGGAGCTGATTTCAGATGCTTGGTATAGATGTGTCCTGACTGGTTACAGGAGTTGAATCTGGAGCTTCAAAAGATGATGAATGAACCAGGTATGGTTACTGCCTTAGCATGAATGGTAAGAGAACCTTGGGTGATTTTAACTTTAATAACGCTCGTTGAAAAAATCTTGGTGGGAAATACCATCTTCGCAAGATCGGGACGAGAACCATAGGCCATTATAATCTGAAAGGGAATCACCTCACTCGCCGTCGGAGAGGGAATCATAAGAAAAGGAATTGTCACCTCACTCACCGTCGGAGAGGGAACCATAGGAGATTATCACCTCACTCACCGTCGGAGAGGGAAACATCTGAAAAGGACTTACCACATCACTCACCGTCGGAGAGGGAACCATAGGAGACTATCACCTCGCACTCACCGTCGGAGAGGGAAACATCTGAAAAGGACTTACCACCTCACTCACCGTCGGAGAGGGAACCATAGGAGACTATCACCTCACACTCATCGTCGGAGAGGGAAACATCTGAAAAGGACTTACCACCTCACTCACCGTCGGAGAGGGAACCATAGGAGACTATCACCTCACTCACCGTCGGAGAGGGAAACATCTGAAAAGGACTTACAACCTCACTCACCGTCGGAGAGGGAACCATAGGAGACTATCACCTCACTCACCGTCAGAGAGGGAAACATCTGAAAAGGACTTACCACCTCACTCACCGTCAGAGAGGGAACCATAGGAGACTATCACCTCACTCACCGTCGGAGAGGGAAACATCTGAAAAGGACTTACCACCTCACTCACCGTCGGAGAGGGAACCGTAGGAGACTATCACCTCACTCACCGTCGGAGAGGGAAACATCTGAAAAGGACTTACCACCTCACTCACCGTCGGAGAGGGAACCGTAGGAGACTATCACCTCACTCACCGTCGGAGAGGGAAACATCTGGGATAACTTCTACTGAGTCTTCATCAGAAAAATCTGTTGGGAGTCGATTTAGCTGGACTAGAGAAGGCCTGGGAATGGATAAGAAGTCTTTGGCATTGATTAACTGAACCGGTCTAGGTCTTGAAATATGATTTGAGAATTTAACTGCCTCTTTCCTGAAAGGTAAAGGTCAGTCATATGCCATGCATGATATAGGTCAAGCAATGATGTTCTCAACATAAGTGAGATTCGTATGATATGATGCGTCTATGCATGCTATAATGATGTATGTGATGTTTTATGAATGTATGTTTTCGTCTAGGAAATTAAATCCTTGACGGGTGCCGGGAAGTCATATCCTGGGCTGATGTTGAAGAATAGATTTTGCTTCCGCTGGGGATGATAACTGCAAGAATATCGGTAGGAGAAGATGACTCCGTTGCGGAATAAACTTGGCAAATGGAAGATTCTGCGGGGGGAAAAGATACTCTAGCGACCAAGCTGGGAAGCAATACTCTGTGGGAAGAGGGATGCCTTGCTGAGTGTAGATAATAATTTGCTGGGGATACCCTTGTTGTATAGGAAGTGTTGATGGACTTCGCTGGGGTAAGAAGACTTTGTCGAGGGCGCTCTTTCCGTGGCTTTTGGCTGAGGATAACCCAGTTATATCCTGTTAAGGAAATAACTCTTTAAACCAAGCCGGACGACGCATTCGCGCTCTGCGAGGGGATAAGCTTCCAGAATCTACTGGGGATAAGCTTACTGCTTGGGGATATGAATCCCAAATTTCCTGGAGAACTGGATTGGACTCTCTTGGGGAAGTTTTGATATGCTGGGAAAGTGATTCCTATGGATATTTGATATGCCGCCGGGGAACAATCTTTAGACCAAGACTGCCGGGGATGCTTGTTAAGAATATATGGATTGCTGCTGGGGAATGTTGAGATCTACTGGAGGATACTCAATTTCCTTAAGATTTGATAACTTCGCTTGGAGAAGAGTGTATTGACTGCTTACTCTTTGGGGAATTGAGATGTACTGGTGATATTCTTTAACTGAACCTGCCTTGGTACCTTGGAGGACAAAACAATTAGATTGCTTAGACAACTCTTTATTGCCCTTGTTTCTAGTGTCACCTGCAATTAATTCCTTTGTTTCGTATGCAAATATTTATGAGTTAGCAAATTATTGTCAATGCATATATCGCAAATTGAACCTTGGACGTTCTTCGCAAAACAAAACAGAAAAAGCAAAACACTTGGCACGTTTACTGAAAATATATTTGTATTGATTTTTGAATGGCCTGTAAATAGGCGTTTTGCATACAAGAGGCTGACGTCCTAGTAAGAGGAACGCCGCCGAACAAGAGAGTTCATACAAATTTTGTACAAAATAAAACAGCTGTGTGAAGTGAATGACCCCACTGGGTTTCAACCCTGCTATTGCCTTTATAACTCCGAGCGTCTCATCACTTGATGACCTTGGTTGAAGGTGAAGCTAACTGATCGATGCCGTCTGAACTTGAGGTAGATACTGGATTCTGGATGCAAAGTGATCAATGAGACATAGTATTACGCTTTTATCCCTAATTTTTGCCTGGACCGCCCTTTCGGGTTTTCAGTCCACCGGGATACCCATTTTTGCCCAAGCCGCCTTTTCAGGTTTTCGACTTGCCGGGTGTACATATTTTTTTCATTTTCATCCCTTCATTTTGCCCGAACCCTTTTGGTTCGACGGGAAGCCCTAATTTTTGCCTAGGCATGTCAGCCTAGCGGGTCTTTTTTCATGCGTAGTATTTTTTTACTATGTCTGCATTGGCAGGGTGAGGAAGGTCGTCACCATCCATGTTGGTCAATATCATTACTCCTCCCGAGAACACATGCTTGACCACAAATGGCCCTTCGTACGTAGGGGTCCATTTTCCCCTTGGATCACTCTGAGGAAGGATGATTCTCTTGATTACCAGATCCCCAACTCGATATTCCTGTGGTCTGACCTTTTTGTTAAATGCCCTGATCATCCGTTTCTGATACGTCTGACCATGACAGATAGCAGCAAGTCTCTTTTCATCAATGAGGTTGAGCTGATCAAGTCGTGTCTGGATCCAATCATCTTCGTTCAGATTTGCATCCTTCATTATCCGGAGAGAGGGTATTTGTACTTCGATCGGTAAGACTGCCTCCATGCCATAAACCAGAGAGAAAGGAGTTGCCCCGGTTGACGTCCTAGCTGAGGTACGGTACCCATGCAGAGCGAACGGTAACATCTCGTGCCAATCTTTGTAAGTCACTGTCATTTTCTGCACGATTTTCTTGATGTTCTTATTTGCTGCTTCTACAGCCCCATTCATCTTTGGTCGGTAAGGAGAAGAATTGTGGTGCTGTATCTTGAACTGCTCGCAGAGCTCAGCGATCATTTTGTTGTTCAGGTTGGTACCGTTGTCTGTAATAATCCGCTCAGGGACACCGTACCGACAGATCAGGTTGTGCCGAATGAACCGTGCCACAACAGTCTTGGTTACCGTAGCATAGGATGCTGCTTCGACCCACTTCGTAAAATAATCAATCGCCACTAGGATGAAGCGATGCCCATTAGATGCCGTAGGTTTAATCTCACCGATCATGTCTATTCCCCACATTGCAAACGGCCATGGTGCAGTCAGAACATTCAGGGGAACCGGAGGAACATGCACCTTGTCTGCATAGATCTGGCACTTGTGGCATGTCCTGGAATGTTGGTAGCAGTCAGCTTCCATTGTGGACCAGTAATATCCTGCCCGTAGGATTTTCTTAGCCATAGTGTGCCCACTGGAATGTGTACTGAAGGTCCCTTCATGTAGCTCTTCCATGATCCTTTCTGCTTCAGTCTTATCCACACAACGCAGTAAAGTTGAATCATGGTTTCGCTTGTACAAGACGCCGTTGCTAAGGAAGAACTTGGCTGCGAACCTTCTCAAGAACTTCTTATCATTGATAGAGGCACCTTCAGGGTATTCCTGAGCTTCCAGATATCTCTTCACCTCATGGTACCAAGGCTTCTCAGTCACCAATTCAGTTTCGAGATCACAACAGTATGCCGGTTCGTCCAATTTCCAGATGATGATCCGGGGAGCCTCATTATCCCATTTGACCTTGAACATTGAAGACATTGTAGCTAACGCGTCCGCCAACTGATTCTCTTCTCTTGGAAAGTGTTCAAAGGTTATCTCTGTGAAGTGGGGGATCAGGGTCAACACACATTCTCTGTAAGGAATCAGGTTTGGATGTTTCGTATCCCACTCTCCTTTGATCTGATTGATCACAAGAGCGGAATCTCCGAAGACACTTAGAAATTTGATCCTTAGGTCGATCGCAGCTTGAAGACCCATGATGCACGCCTCATACTCTGCCATGTTGTTGGTACAGTTGAAACACAGTCGGGCAGTGAGTGGAGTATGAGTACCTTGTGGAGATATGATTATGGCGCCGATACCGTTTCCCAAAGCATTGGAGGCTCCGTCAAAGTGCATAGACCATCGGGATCTTGGTTCAGGTCCTTCATCCGGTCCAGGTACTTCACAATCTGTCACTATCATGATGCTTTCATCCGGAAACTCGAAGTTCATTGACTGATAATCATCTACAACTTGATGTGCCAAGTGGTCTGCCAATACACTTCCCTTGATGGCTTTTTGGGTCGTGTACTGAATGTTGTATTCCGTCAAGATCATTTGCCATCTTGCAATTCTCCCAAAAAGAGCAGGCTTTTCGAATATGTACTTTATAGGATCCATCTTTGAGATCAACAAGGTAGTGTGAGTCAGCATATACTGTCTCAGCCGACGAGCAACCCATACCAAAGCGCAGCAAGTTTTCTCAAGCAGTGAGTATCGGGTCTCACAGTCGGTAAACTTTTTGCTAAGGTAATAAATGGCGTGTTCTTTTCGGCCAGACTCGTCATGCTGCCCCAACACACACCCCATTGAGTTGTCAAGCACTGTCAGGTATAGTATCAGAGGTCTCCCTTCAACCGGTGGCATAAGGATGGGTGGTTCTTGGAGATACTCTTTGATTCTGTTGAAGGCAGCCTGACATTCATCGTTCCAACATACTACCTGATCTTTCTTCAGCAGCTTGAAGATTGGCTCACAAGTAGCAGTCAGATGTGAGATGAAGCGAGCAATGTAATTCAGGCGTCCTAAAAAGCCTCTGACTTCCTTCTCTATCTCGGGAACTGGCATCTCTTGAATAGCTTTAACCTTAGCAGGGTCCACTTGAATTCCTTTGTCACTGACCACGAAGCCTAGCAACTTTCCAGATCTTACCCCGAAGGTGCACTTGTTCGGGTTCAATCTCAGCTTGTACTTTTTCAACCGGTCAAACAACTTTTTGCAGATGATCTAAGTGCTCTTCCTCAGTCTGGGACCTTGCGATCATGTCGTCAACATACACTTCTATCTCATGATGGATCATATCATGAAATAAGGCAACCATGGCACGTTGGTAGGTTTCCCCAGCGTTCTTCAACCCGAATGGCATGACCTTGTAGCAGAAGGTGCCCCACTGAGTAACAAATGTAGTCTTTTCCATGTCTTCAGGTGCCATCTTGATCTGATTGTAACCTGAAAAGCCATCCATGAAAGAGAACACTTTGTGCTGAGCCGTATTATCAACGAGGACATCAATGTGAGGTAGGGGGAAATCATCTTTGGGGCTGGCCCTGTTCAGATCCCTGTAATCGACACACATTCTGACCTTTCCATCCTTCTTAGGTACCGGCACCACATTAGCAACCCACTGAGGGTAAGAAGTCACTGCAAGAAACCCGGCATCAAACTGTTTCATGACCTCAGCTTTAATCTTCTCAGACATCTCTGGACGCATCCGACGGACCTTTTGCTTAACCGGAGGGCAGTCTTCCTTAGTCGGCAAGTGATGGACCACAATATCGGTATCCAACCCGGGCATGTCTTCGTAGGACCAGGCAAAGATCTCCATATAATCATGCAGCATCTTGGTTAACCGTTGCTTCACGCTGAGCTCTAGGTTGGCACCAATCTTTACCTCTCTCCTGTCTGCTTCAGTACCCAAGTTTATGGTTTCCACTGGCTCTTCGTGGGGTTGAATTGCCCTCTCTTCCTGAAGCAACAGTCTTGCAAGCTCGCCAGGCACTTCGCAACCATCTTCACCTTCGTCTTCGGCTAAGTTGATCGGATTTTCGAAGTCATAATTGGCAGTAGCAGAGTTGTTATCAGTGAGATCCAGAGTGGATTGAAACCTGTATGAGTGAGTGTGTGTGTAAATACAGCTGTTTTGAAATATATGAAAAGGAAAGAAAGACAGAAAAGGAGCACAATATTTGCAATGCGGGAAAACGTCCAAGATTTTCGTTTATGATATATGAAATGACAATTTATATGCCCTCACAAATGATACCACGGTGCCTCGGGTAAGACACCGGGCCAAAGAGTTTATTATTGTTTATTACAAAATAACAAAACATGAGAATTCATTACTCAGTAACAAGAGAAATAGGGAGATTGTCTTTTGCACTCCAATTGTTAAGTCCACCGTCGGTTGCCGGATAGATCCAGCTATCAAACTCAGCTTCATCAACTTCCTCTTCGTCCCCAATAGCATTCACTCCATGAGCAGGCAGGGGAGCTGTCACTACATTAGGCTTCTCCGATGCCTCAAACTGTACCTCCTTGGCCTCAATAAGGTCCTGCAGCTTGTTCCTTAATGCCCAACAGTCATCAGTAGAGTGCCCCGGGCTATCTGAATGGTAAGCACAACGAGCGTTCGGGTTGTACTTAGGAGATGCAGTATTGGGGAACTTCGGAGCTTCCCTGACAGTCACCAAATTGGTAGATAGCAATTTTGGCAGGATCTGCGATAGGGTCATGCTTAACCGGGTAAACTCTCTCCGGGGTCTTTCAGCCCTTTGAGGATTATTTGGCCGGGGAGCGGCAGCAGGCTTAGCAATCATTACCGCACTGACAGATTGGCGGCGGTCAGGTCTCTCTGATTTCCGGGAACCATACACGACACTAGACTCCTTCTTGAATGGTTTCTTTTCCAAACTAGACGATGCACCCTTCGCAATCTTACCAGACTTTAACCCAGCTTCAATTCTCTCTCCAGTCAGAATCAAATCAGTGAACCCAGCAGAAGAATTCCCGATTAGATGGTTGAAAAACGGCCCAGATAGTGTCCCCAAGAACATGTCTACCAGCTCCCGATCAGTCAACGGAGGCTGCACCCTGCCAGCCAGGTCTCTCCACTTCTGAGCGTACTCCTTAAAACCTTCGCTTGCACCTAACGACATACCCTGGAGCTGGGTACGTGTAGGGGCAAGGTCGGCATTATATTGATACTGCTTGTAGAAAGCAGTAGCCAACTCCTCCCAGTTACGAACCTTGGTCCCATCCAGCTGATAGAACCATTCGAGATGAGTCCCTGAAAGACTCTCCTGGAAGAAGTGGATCCATAGATTCTTATCCGCAGAGTACGGCTGAATTTTCCGAACATAGGACCTTAGATGCAGCTTGGGACAAGACGCCCCGTCATACTTAGAGAAGGACGGTGCTTTGAACTTGTGAGGGATGATCACACCAGTTGACAAACCCAGATCTCCGAAATCCAGCCCAGGTACCTGTTGAACCTCCATAGCTTTCAACCTGTCCTCCAGTTGCTTCTATCTGTCGTCTGCAGGAGGGTACTGCTCTTCATCAAAATCAGTCTCGTTGTCAGAGACTACCGGACTAGGAACCCTTGCTTCTGCCTGAGAAGGACTCTTGCCAACAGAAGAACCAGCCTCTTCATGCTGCAGAGTATTGCCAAACCTTCGGCCCGAGTTGAATAGAACAGTTCTTCTCTTCTTCTTCTTCTCCTTCTTCAGGAGCATAGCCTTCAGTTCTTCTTGGCCTTGAGCCAGACCCTTGATTAATTCCTGGAATTGTGCATTCTGCACCTGAAGAGCCTTGATTGATGTCTCAGTTGATGCAGAGTCGGGATTCATGATGCTGAAATAAACAGCGAAGAACTGTAAGCAACCTGAAAAGAGGAAAAACCTGCTATGCACATGATGTATGAAATGCGTATGAATTATGTTTTCAAAGACAATCGGGAATCAACTTCGTAAACAAAAAGGAACACACTTCATTAGATTCAACTTTGAAACTGAAATTATTCAACAGGTTGCCCTTAGGCGTTACATGAAAAGCAATACTGAAAAGGAAATAAAACGGTAAAAGCTCCTTATTGATCCCATGGTCTCCTCTTCTCAGTACGGATGTAGGCATTCAGAGCTCTCTCATTCTCCAACTGCTTTGTCAGCTTCTGGATCTTTGATTCATGCTCATTGAACTTTTCCCGGTAAGAATCCCGCTCTTCTCGTAGTTGCGACCAAGATCTCTTCAATGTCTCATAATTAGTAGGTATCTGAGGAGGAAGGACAGTTAGAGGAACACCATCTTTGTCAGGACGCTCAAGAATGACGGGTCTGACAGCTTCATACGGCATACCTAACTTCTGAGCACGGATGCGAACCCATTTGTAGTAGGCTTCCATAGGTAAAGAAGTCTTTGGCCCTAACTCTTGTGGGTCAGCTTTATGAACCTTGTCCCAAGCCTTGATGAACCTACGACGCAGCTCGTCACCATCCACCTGAAACTCGAAACTAATGTAAGGCACCAGCATCTCATGGGGGCCTGCTCTTCTTGCTCTTCCAAACTGACGGAGTGCTAGACATGGATTGTAGGAGATCCCTCCTTGGGTACCAATCAGAGGAACATTAGGATATTCCCCGCATCGATCAATAATAGCTATCTCATCCAAACCTCTGCAAGTCCAAATGATGTCTTTATCGGTGAGGGACATTAACCTATGAGCCCAACCTCTTCCTTCTTGATTCTTCAGTACGAACTTAGGGAGGTGCGAAATAAACCACCTCACCAACAAAGGGATACAACACCATAGGGTTCCTCGTCTTCGGGTAGTACGGGCATGAAGTTGTTGCAAGATGTCACCCAAGAGAGTGGGCACGGGATTCTGAGACATAAAGATCCTTATGGCAGTGACATTGATGAAGTTTTCAGGATTAGGAAACAGGACCAACCCATAGATTAGGAGAGCCAAGATGTCTTCATATGCCCTAAAGTCCAGGTCATTCCAGAAACTGTTAGCTTTACCAATCAGAAACTTGGCCAAGAAACCCTTAACTCCGCTTCTAGTTACCCAGTTGTCTGTTACCTCTTGATGGGTCAAAGGAAGAGCTGCAGCAACATCCTCAAGCCTGAGGGTCTTTTCCCAACCAGTAAAGGGAGTCTGATCCAAGATAGGGATACCAAGCAAATCAGCGAACTCTTCCAGGGTAGGGACCAGCTAGAAGTCTTGAAAGGTGAAGCACTGGTACAGAGGGTCATAGAACTGGGTCAGAACACTCATCAACTGTTGATCCCGCTTTGCAGTGACTAAACTGAGAAGAGAACCATGCCTCTGAATGAAGGAAGTGGTGTTTGGAATTCTGCTAACCAACTCATCAAGCAACTCAGGTGAACGGACAAAGTTGAACTGGATAGTATTCCTTCGCACAGGCATCATAGTGTCCTACAAAACAGAGCAAAGATGAAACCCTCTTGTCTTTGAAATGGTCAGTCCTTATGCAGGATGCATGCAATGCTCATGATGCTATGATGTTATGACAAAGCACACCACAAATAGATACAAAGGCAAACATGGTAAGGCACACAAGTCACACAAGGCAAGCCCCTAAAGTTTAGGCCAGCATGAGGTCTAGGTACTACCCTCTTTCAGTTTGTTGGTTCATACCTGTCCTAATCAAAAGTAACCGGGTTCTTAGAGGATCCCAATATCATTGACTACCCTCCATCGGTCATAACTCCAGCATCGCAATCTTTTCTTGCGGCCAGAACCATCACGAGAGTTTAGCCTCAATGGGCGTAGCATACTGCTATAATTCTAAAGGCCAAGTTGTGTCAATTAAGGTTCTAAGGTTGTTGGTGCTTAATGACTCCTTAGAAGACCCATATTCTCCTTGTTGCAACACAAGGGATATCGGTACAGACCAAGGTGCCACACCAACGTAGCCACTGTTTCACCCGTGTCGGTCTACGCCAGACAGGTCCCTCACAGCTTATGCTACCTAAACAGGGTATCCCCAGATCCGAGTTAGGATCTATGTAACTCCCATGCAACCCACAAATTTAAAGCAGACAAGTCAATACAATTGAAAACACAGTTATGAACTAGCCCTAAGGTACACCTCACTTTAAGTTTAAGGTTCCCCAGCAGAGTCGCCAGTTCTGTGATCGGTGGATCTGGAACTGACTATTTAATGCTGGTTCGCGAAATGTCGCGGAAGCAAGAGTCGCCACCGTCTTTTATTTTCTCCAAATGGAAAGGACAAAAGCACAGAAAAATTCCTTAAAGAGATTGCTCTCGGTTCGGGAGGTAGATTATAGAAAGGGAAGGTGTTAGCACCCTTTCTATCCATGGTTATCCATGGGCTCTTAGATACTTGCTCATTTGTGTTTTCAAAAATGGTTTGTTTGCTTTTCAACTGTGGGTTTAAAAAAAGTTTCTTTGAAAATTCCAGTTCGACTCTTGTATCGGTCCTCAAGAGTGTTTGAAAAATTGCTTTCGAAAGCTTTTTGAAAAGGTGTCGGTGTGAAAAGTATTTTTGATTTGTTTTGAAAGTTAGAGCAAGTATCTAGAGTCGTCTACCTACCCTAAGGAATTCGTCTGTGTAAATGTCCTTTAAAGTAGTGCCATCCCACCATTGAGAGGTAGGTAGCACCACCGTTGGAGGTGTTCGGGTCAATTCGAGGTTCGGGACATGGTGATCACCAGAGCAATAGGAAGACACCTTAGAAGCTACCCTCATGCCAGGTTCCCGGATCATGAGGACTTACTAAGACATCCTCTACTCGACGATCACCTTTCGAGGCAAGGCAACAGTGAGGCGTACCCTAGGGGTGGTGTGTGCGATTTGTGTGTCGTTTTCAGTTTATTGTTTGTCTTGTCATGTTATTGGTGTTCTACGCTTGTTTTTATTTAAGGCCATTCATTCTTGCATGCTTTGTTTAACAGTTAAAAGTTGCGAGAAAAATAAATCTAAGGCTATTACAAATGGCGCGGGTCCACATCGCCAAAATTAACCAGGACCCGATTTGACAGAAAAATAATGAAAGCAAAGTAAATAAAGAATTGGAAAGTGCGAGAAGTAATTACATGGCTTCGGGAGAGGTACATAATTATTTAAGCGAAATAAAATAAATATGCGAACGAATAAGAAATTAAGAACATGGGCGTTGGACCCTTTTGCAACAATTAAATTAATAGTGAAGTTAATTAATTAAAAAAAGATGTTTTTGGTATTTTTCATATTTTAGGATTTAATAGAAAAAAGAAGGAATTAATTAAAATTAACTACTAACCCTAATTCTATTTTATTTTAATTTATTAAGAAGACGTTAAAATTTAACCTAAATTAACCCTAATTTTTATATACAATTTTGATTATGAAAATAAATAAAATAAATAATATTATTATGAAAAAGAAAAATTAAAAAGAATAAAACATTTATTAAACCTAGTTCTATATTTTTTAGATTTTTGTTATGAAAGAAATTAAAGTTAAAAAAAACCTAATTTAAACTAATTAATTACATGCCAATTTATTTATGAAAATATTAAAACAAAAATATTTATTGTATTTTTTTTATCTTTTCTGATTTTTATGCATTTTTTATATTTTGAAGGAATAATTAATTAAATCAAAACAATAAAGAAATAAAATAATAATTGAAAATAAAACATAAGAAAAATATAGAGAATTTGCAAACCAGGGGGGTGGTAGTCCCCAAAGTGGAGGTTGAATCCAAGCAATTCTGGCCCATTGGAATTTCTGACTTTGTGGACTTTTTTGCTCACATGCTGGCACGTTGACTCATGTGTATTGTGTTCTTCAATTCTGAGCCCTTGATCTGAGTCCCTTGGACGCGTGGACGACTGGATTATGGAGGTGCATGCTGCGCCTTGATATTGAAAGTGCACATGAATTTTTGTTGAAAAATAATATGGACGTGAGGTAGACCTGGGGTTCGAACCCAGGTCATATGCTTTGCCATCAATCCTGCTTGCCAGCTGAGCCAACTGCACGTTCTAATTAATAAACAACTAAAAAATATTATAAAGAAAAATAAATGGTCAATGATTCAACGCGCGAAATATTTAAACGTTCCAATCGGTGCCTCCCACGTAATCATCTTCTTCATGGCCTTTTTATTTTTTCTGAAACAAACACATTAAGCCACGGTTTTGGATTCGTTCTCTTAGGCCACTTTCCAGAAAATAGCGACTAGATCTCAGGCACTCATAAATTGAGCGCGATGACGGATTCTTAATCGTCCAAACCTGCTGAATCTAATGGCACAGGTCTTGAATGCTAATTTTTCTTTGGGTGGAAAGCCCCAATTTCACATCCTGCAAACCCTAAAAATCAAACATGGCATATTTGCGTACACAACATAAAAATGCAATTAATCATATTGGTTAACTTCAGAACTTCACAAGGAATGTAAATCAATCATTAGAATGCCATGAGAATGCCTAGAAGTTAAAATACGATCATGATTTTTTCTCTGTACAGTTCATGTTCGTTTTACCAATTCTTGGCGTTGTGATGGATGATCTTGATTGCAATCGCTTCTGGACAACCTTGGCAAGCCAATGGAATAAGTTTCGTGCCTTGAATCCACCTAAAAAGTGCTTTTCAGATTTGAGTTTTTAGAGAATTTTTTCAAGTTTGTAAATGGCTTTCTTGCGCGGTTTTGTATCTATTCTCATTAGGGTTATGATCAGGCATATGTAGTGAACAAATTAGGTCAAGAAAAGTAGCACAAATCCAATGCATTCATGGCTTTTGAAAATTTGATTCTTAAGGATCTTTTTAAATCTTTTTCCATGTGTTCTTTGTTCTCAATCATGCCAATCTCTCCAAATCTTTCCTTATCTGCATATACACGAAATCTTGAGGCTAAAACATGTATAAAAAGATTGGTTAGGTTAAGTTAGATATTTTTCATATATTTAAATGATTTAAATGAATTAATATAAATAAAAATTCAAATAAATAAATAAAAAATGAGAAAATATTTCCCTTTGGGCCAAGTGGTCGTGCACATGCTTGGAATGATGAATTGTGGAAGAAAAATGGGCCCATTAGCAATTTTAGGTCATTTGAATCAATGTTGACTTTTCAAAATATCCAAACATTTCCCAACTTCCACAAGGCATAACTTGCTCAATTTTTAAGCTTTTCTCATGTTCTTGGACATTTTGGAAAGGTCTTTGAGTCCTCTAACCAATGCCTTTGGTCCCATGTCATTTTGATTTACCAATCTCAAGTTATGGTCTTTGACCTAAAGTCCCTTTTTGTTGACTTTTGAAAAGGACCTATAATGTTGAAATTGATAACTTTTTGTGAGAGCATTTCTTGGACTTGAAGTATGAAGATGAGTTGTAGGAAATGTCTTTATCTTCAAAATGAGCTTTGGATGGAATTTTTCTGATAATCCATGTGAAAGTTATGCCCTGGTCAATTTCAGTTGACTTTTTCAGCTGTCCAAATAAGGAAACTTTTTGCATCTTGATGATTTCTGAGCCAAATTTTGAGAATCATGATCAAGCATTGATCAAATGATGTTTTGTGGCTTCAAAATGATATGTTGACCAAAAATTTGAACTTTTGACTGCCAAATGACCATTTTGCCCCTACAGTTGACTGTAGTGCAATTTAGGGTTTTGACTGTGCAATTTTGTGCTGAATGCCTTGAAACTTGATATGAGGATGCTTGACCATATTTGTAGGCATGTGAGACTTGATTGGACCTTTGAAAACTTCATTTCCTTGATCAGAACACAAACCCTAGTTTTGACTGTATGGGAGACCTTTGCACTGTGCAACCCTTGGGGAACTTTGAAGCTTGACCTGGCATTTTCTTGAAGAATTATGGGAGGGCAAATTTTGGGGTACAACAATACCTCTCATTTGGGGACAGACCCCCCCTAGGTTTGCAATCTTTTATATTTTTCATTTTTTTATTTATTTCAATTATTGTTTTTTTTAATTAATTCCTTTAATTTAATATTTTCATGAAAAACATAAAAACAATATAAAATCAGAAAAAGACAAAAATAAGTATTTTATTTAATATTATATTTTTGTAAATAAATATCATTAATTTAATTTAGTTTTAATTTAGGTTTAAATCTTAATATTTTTCTAATAAACTTAAAATTGGTAGAATTAGGGTTTTAATTAATTTTTATCCTTTTCCTTTTCTTTTCACTAATAATTAATTATTTATTTTCATAAAATCAAATTGTCATTAATTCATTAATTTAATTTTAGGTTTAAATTTTAATAGGTTTTTCTTAATAAATAAAAAAACCAGAATTAGGGTTAATATTCTTTTCATTTAATTCTCATTAAAATCATAAATACCAAAATCTCAAAAATAATTTCCTTTCATTTTAATTTTCATTAATTTAATCATTTAATTTAATTTCGTTAAAAAGGGTCCAACGCCCTCGTTTCCAGTTTTAATTCAATTCGCGTATTTATTTCTTTTTCTTTTAATATTTATGTACCTCTCCCAAAGCCTTGTAAGCTCGGACATTTTAATCTTTCGCACTTTACTTTAATTATTTACTTTCTGTCAAATCGGGTCCTGGAAATTTTGGCGATGTGGACCCGCGCCTTTGTAATACTTTAGGAATTTTATCTTTCCGCACTTTTTAACTGTTAACTAAATGGCATGCAAGAATGAATGAAAAAATGAAAACAAACGCATAGATCACTTTGACATGACAAGATGAAATAACTGAATTTGACACACAAATCACACACCACCCCTAGGGTACGCCTCACTGTTGCCTTGCCTCGAAAGGTGATCGTCGAGTAGAGGATGTCTTAGTAAGTCCTCATGATCCGGGAACCTGGCATGAGGGTAGCTTCTAAGGTGTCTTCCCATTGCTCTGGTGATCACCATGTCCCGAACCTCGAATTGACCCGAACACCTCCAACGGTGGTGCTACCTACCTCTCAATGGTGGGATGGCACTACTTTAAAGGACATTTACACAGACGAATTCCTTAGGGTAGATATACGACTCGTGGATACTTTCTCTAATTCAAAACAAAACAAATCAAAAATACTTTTCACACCGACACGTTTTCAAAAAGCTTTCGAAAGCAAATTTTTCAAACACTCTTGAGGACCGATACAAGAGTCGAACTGAAATTTTCAAAGAAACTTTTTAAAACCCACAGTTGAAAAGCAAACAAACCATTTTTGAAAACACAAGTGAGCAAGTATCTAAGAGCCCATGGATAACCATGGATAGAAAGGGTGCTAACACCTTCCCTTTCTATAATCTACCTCCCGAACCGAGAGCAATCTCTATAAGGAATTTTTCTGTGCTTTTGTCCTTTCCATTTGGAGAAAATAAAAGACGGTGGCGACTCTTGCTTCCACGACATTTCGCGAACCAGCATTAAATAGTCAGTTCCAGATCCACCGATCACAGTATCATTCCTGTATCTCCCTTATGGCACATCATGAGGTAATCCTTGAGACTAGCATCTCCAGCATGATTATCCTCCATTTTATACTTCTCTTTTTCTAAGTATCTCTCTACCTCCTCCATCTCAGAGCGAGGTCTCTCCATATCCACCATGTTTACCTCAACATCCTCCCCCTTAGCTTCATCATCTCCCAATCCTGTGGGTTTTATATCTTCAATGTGGACCTTTGAACTCTCTGGGGCAGAATATTTGACCAAATAGTCAAATTTTCCACTAGGTTCCCCTAAAGTGCCCCATATTTCTTTCTGGGGGGAGGTTAGCTTCGTGATTTGGACTTTCTCCAATTCCAGCCTCAGGACTTCAGTGACCTGTGTCAACTCTTGGTTTTGGTTTTCCTGGCCTTCAGTAGCCTGGATTTTTTTTGCAACAGCTAAAGGTGCTGCTTCAATCGAAGTCTCAGTTTGCTTGTGGACGTCTTCAGTGACCTCCTTATTGACTTCGACTATCACCCAGCTTTCGTTTTCAGTACCTTTCTCTCCTATTGGGGCATCACTCTGGTCAGCTTCCACCATGTTAATTTCTCCAATGCATGCAGGCTCGGAGTAATTGGTGTCTGCGACGTCCAAAGGATCTTCGTCCACTTTCATTTTTGCTTTATCAGCAAACTTCAGTCTGCCATCTTTAATTGCATTCTGAATTAGGTCCCTGAAAAGAAAACACTGTGAGGTTTTGTGGCCTAGGAAACTATGATATTTGCAAAATCCTCTTTTCTTTCTTTGATCTAAAGGAGGTATTTTAACATTTGATGACACAATGAGTTGGCCATCTTTGACAAGTAAATCAAAAATCTCGTCACATTTAGTGACATCGAAGGTATAAACCTTCTTTGGGAATTTGTCACTTTTCTCATTTTCAACAATTTCTTTCCCTTTTGTGGGAACTAATAATTTGCAGGAGTAAGGTGGTGACTGTTTTAATTCAGCGAGGTCGATTTCGACCTCTTCGAATTCGAATTCAGGGTAATCTTCTGCTTCCTCAGTTCCAACATAGGAGATCCTTTCCTTCTTGTTATTTTTAAAGACTCTGGCTTTTTCGGCCTTTAGCCTTTCGACCTGTCGAACCCTATCGGCTAATTGAGCCATATCCCTCAAATATTGAGTGTCTAGTTTCTTTCGAATAGAGTAATCCAAGCCGCCAGCGGCCATTTCGACTAACTCATGTTCAGGCACTACTGTGAAACATCTGGATTTCAAAAGCCTGAATCTATTCAGATAATCATCTATGGGTTCAGTGAACTTTCTCTTGACACTGGCTAGTTCCTTCAGACTTATTTTTGATTTTCCCATGTAGAACTGTTCATGGAATAATCTCTCCAACAAAGCCCAAGTATCAATGGACCCAGGAGGCAAAGTGGTGAACCATGTGAAAGCGTTCTTAGTCAGGGAACTTGGGAAATATTTGATCCTGAGGTCTTCATTATTGGCTATATCTCCCGCTTCGGTTAGATACCTGGCTATATGTTTGACTGTTGACTCATTGGTATCCCCAGCAAACTTTGTAAACTTAGGGACTTTATATCCCCTTGGTAAATCAGTGTGCATTATGTAATCTAATATAGGGGAGGCATAATTTGGCCTTCTAATTCCTGTGTTAAGGCCATTCTGGGCCATGATTCTCTCTATCATGGTGGTTAAATTATTTTCTGCCAAGATGTTATCGTTTCGAATTCTATGAACGACTGTGTTGTGCCCCAAAATTTTCCCTCCCATATTCTTCAAGATTTGGCAAGATCAAGCTTCAAAATCTCTCAAGGGTTGCACAGTCCAATTGCCTCCTAACACAGTCAAAATTAGGGTTTGGGTTCCTGCAAAGAAATTGAGGTTTTCAAGGGTCCAATCAAGTCCCACATGCCTACATACATTGTCAAGCATCCATATGCCAAGTTTCAAGACTCACAGCATCAAATTGCATAGTCAAAAACCCTAATTGCTCCACAGTCAACTGCAGGGGCAAAATGGTCATTTGACAGTCAAAAGTCAAAAATTTTGGTCAACATCTTATTTTGAAGCCACAAACATCATTTGATCAATTCTTGATCATGATTTCTCAAAGCATGGCTCAAAAAGTCTCAAGATGCAAAAGTTTCTATTTTTGGACAGTTGAAAAAGTCAACTGCAAATTGACCAAGGCATAACTTCCTCATGGTTTATCAGAAAAATCCCATCCAAAGCTCATTTTGAAGATAATTACATTTCCTACAACTCATCTTCACACTTCAAGTCCAAGAAATGCTCTTACAAAAAGTTATCAATTTCAACATTATAGGTCATTTTCAAAAGTCAACAAAAAGGCACTTTAAGTCAAAGACCATAACTTGAGATTGGTAAATCAAAATGACATGGGACCAATTGCATTGGTTAGAGGACTTCAAGACCTTTCCAAAATGTCCAAGAACATGATCATAGCTTCAAAATTGAGCATGATATGCCTTAGAGAAGTTGGGAAATTTTTGGGAATTTTGAAAAGTCAACTTTGCCTAAAACACTTCAAAAATGCTAATGGGCCTCAAATTCTTCCTTGAATCATTACCCAAAGCATATGCACGACCCATTGAGCTAAAAATGATTTATTTTCTTATTTTTAATTAATTAATTGAATTTTTATTATTATTAATTCATTTAATTAGATTTAATTATGAGAAAAATATCAAATAATGGTTTTCAAATCTTTTTGTGCAGCAAATTCACTCATTATATGCTAAAGATTTCGTGCATCAATCAACAAGGAAATATCTTCCACAATTGGCAAGGGTTTCATGAAAAAAAGATTGAAAAAGATATGGGAAAAATCAAATATTGAAATCATTAATTCAATGGATTCATGGGCTTGTTTTTGACCTAATTTGCTTCATGTACATATGCAAGACCTAACCTAATGCAGGCATACACGAAAAGCTGCTCAGAAAGAGATAATCAATTTGCAAAATTTCATCAAAAACTTGGAATCTGAAATCATAGTTACAGCACGTTTCAAAGCCTAAAATCTATTCCAACACATTGCTGGACCTTCCAGGAGTCTTTTGGCATCAAGAATCAGTCCAAACGCGCAAAGAATCATAGAGCATAAGCCATACGGTTTACCACATTTTCTTGAATTCCATATCATGATTCATGCGCATTTGATGCATATTTTTGGTTGTTTTGCATTCACAGGAACATTCTGAAGCTAATGATATGATTCAATTGTATTATAAGGCCCTGTATCGTGATTTGCCATTAACGTTTTTTAGGGTTTCAGAGCTCAAAAATTGGGGCTTTACATATGCTGTAAAATTGGACTATCAAACCAATATAGACAAAATCGTTGCATCAAGACAAATCAAAAGAACCCCTCGCGCTCAATTTATATCAACGCCTCTTCTATTCGCTATTTTTCGTGGATATGCTTAGTGGGGGTTTAAAACCTCCGCTACTTGTTTTATGTTTACAGGGAAAAGATGAAGAAGAAGCATAGGTGTCCAGGCGTGAGTGGAAAATTCAAACCGCGCGCGTAATTTTTTTGTTTTTATATCATTAACATTGTTTTTCTTACATAATGATTATTTTCCATTAAATATCCAAACGCGTGCAATGGCTCAGATGGTGGGAATATGGCTTGGTAAACGCTGGGACCTGGGTTCGATCCCCAGGTCCCCCATATAATTTGTTCTATTTTGTCACACAATGTTCATATGCAGCGCCTCCTTCAAAGCTTCATCATGCGTCCTCACGCGTAGCTTGCCAAGTGGCCTTAATCACTCATCCAATGGCCATAGAACGAGATCCATAGTACACTCCAGTCAACAGCATGTACCCAATCAGAAAGTCAACGAGGCCTTTGGCTTAATGGGCCAGGATTTCTTCAACAAACCTCCATTCTGGGCCTGATACCCCCCATGGTTTGCATCATTTTTAATTTTTATTTGATTTTCTTTTCTAATTCTTTTTAATGTTTTAATTATTTCTTTTTTACCATAAAATAATTTTCACAATAATAAATCAGAAACTAAAAAAAAAAAGTTTATTTTTAATATTAAATTCACCATTAAGATATTTTTTGTAAATAAACTCTAACAATTAATTAGATTAATTTAGGTTTTAATTTTGACACTTTTCTTAATAAATAAAATACATAGAATTAGGTTTTGACATTTTATTCTTTTTCTTAATTAAATCATTTTTCTCATTATTTATTATTCTTATTAATTATTATTTTTGTAAATAAACATGTAATTTAATTAATTAGTGTAAATTAGATTAACTTGAATATTTTCTTTAACAATTAAAAATAATTTAGAACTAGGGTTTCATTAACTTTAATTTTAATTCTTTTCTTTATTTCATTAAAAAACCCAAAAACATAAAAAAACATTTTTTTCTTTAATTAAATAATTAATTAGCTTTTAATTTAATTTAATTTCAAAAGGGTCAAAACCCTCGGACATTCAATTTCTTTTCGCGCATTTATTTTCTTTCAAATATTATGTAACTGCTTAAGGCTTGTAATAGTAATTAGGTCTTTTTACTTTCCGCATTTTTACCAAACGGGTCTTTGTATTTTGGCGATGTATAGACCCGCGCCTTGTAATAGCATAGTTTTATCTTTCCGCATTTAATTTCCGCACTCTTAAATTCTAACTGTATGAAAGAATGTATGGCTAATTAAAAACAAGCGTAGCTCACAAATGCCATGATCAAAGATAATTGCTAAATTGAAAACAACACACAAATTCACACACCACTCTTAGGGTACGCCTCACCTGTTGCCTTCGAAACGTGGTCGTCAAGTATAGGACGTCTTAGTAAGTCCTTATGTCCATGATCCAGTTGCCTCGAAACAAGTTGCCTCGAAACGGTTGCCTCGGAACAGTTGCCTCGAAACGGTTGCCTCGGAATTAAAAAAAGGATCAAGGACATAAGGGTAGCTTCTAAGGTGTCCTGCCGTTGCTTCGTTGACCACAACGTCCCTAACACTCGAATTGACCCGAACACCTCCAACGGTGGTGCTACCTACCTCTCAATGGTGGGATGGCACTACCTTAAGGACATTTACGCAGCCTAATTCCTTAGGGTAGGTAGATGACTCATAGATACCTGCTCTATTCAAAAACAAATCAAAACTCTTTTCACACCGACACTTTTCAAAAAGCTTTCAAAACAATTTTTCAAACACTCTTGAGGACTGATACAAGAGTCATTCTGAAATCTTTAAACGAAACTTTTTCAAACCCACTCACACTTTGAAAAGCAAACACTTTTGAAAACACAATGAGCAAGTATCTAAGAGCCCACGGATAACCATGGATAGAAAGGGTGCTAACACCTTCCCTTTCTATAAATCTACCTCCCGAACCGAGAGATAATCTCATAAGGAATTTTGTTGTGCTTTTGTCATGTCCATGTTGGAGAAAATAAAAGACGGTGGCGACTCTTGCTTCCACGACATTTCGCGAACCAGCGTTAAACAGTCAGTTCTAAATCCACCGATCACAGACTGCATCAGCATCTTGATTTCGACCCACCATGACAACCCCTCTAGGTTGTTCTTCTCGAAACTCTGGGACTTCCAGCCTTTCGACCCTTGCCCCTGGTTCCATAATTTCCCTTTGTGGGCCTTGGATCATTTGGGCTTCTAGCCATTGTGCCCTTGCCCCCACATTAACTTCCTCTCTGGCTTGTCTATAGGTTGGGTCGTTAACAACTTGTTCTATAATAGGTACGTTCGCTCGAACTCATGCCTGATTCTGCCTACGCCTCTCTGAGGGAGCAAAGAAATCTGCTATTCGACTCATATTATCTGTGTTTTCTTTGTTTGTCACAGTCACATTTTGTACTATTGGGGCAAATATTTCCTGCATGGTTTGTGCTAATACCCCTATCATATTATGGTTACTGTCATCCATCAATTGCCTAAAAGCCAACTGGTTTTCTGTGGTTAAAATAGGCATTGCACTATAACCCGCTGACCCTTGGTTATTTGTCATAAACTGATTTGCCCCAGACCCAGACCCTAATTGTGGTGATGAATTCGATGTGGAATTGTGTAAGCCTGGCATAAAAGATGTTGGCATTCCATAAGAGGAATTTCTGGTTCTATTACCATCGAAACCGGGTGGTCTAGTTAGTGGGGTGGCGAAATGGGTTTGTGTCCCTGATGGTGGGACGAATCCCCCAGGATAACCAATGGTTCCAATATTTCCTAGGATCAAACTATTAGTTGATATGCCACTTATTCCATTAGTTGCTATATTACTGGTAGAGGATGCAACAGACTGTGCATTCAAAGGGATCACATTAGATGTTCCCATCGAAGCGGACATATTAGTGCCTGTTGTATGTGGGGCATTTTGTTCCCCTTGTTGATTGTCAGAATTAGACATCTTGTTCAAACATTTTCTTCTGGATAAGGGTTGGTTGCTATTGGTTATTCTACCACTTCGAAGGTTCATAAAACAACAAACTTATCACTCAGAGGGTATTTTTACAATGGTTACTTCTCAACAATTTTTATTTTGTTCTAAATTCCGTAATGGCCAACGACTCGTCCCATCAGGTGTGCCAATTTGTTTACAGTGATTTCTGGTAACAACCGCTAGTCCTCCAAACTATCGAATAATCTTACTGACTGTTATTCAATTTCTCTGGTAACTCGCAGGATCGACTAGATTGATCCTAGGATGTGTTGGTCATTGGGGTAACTCTCATGATAGAACTGGTATTCATGGTTGGTATTTAGAATGTTGTGTAGGTGTTTAACTTACTTCGATTGCTCTATTAAAGATCTAAAGGCGTGCTCAAGTAAATGTGCGCGAAACTAAATTGCATGAATAAAGTTCAATTGTAAAGACATGTAAAAACTGCATAAAAGACAAGTAAACAACTTCGAAGCATAAAAATATGTAATGTAAAAGATTCTCTGGAATGTAAAAGATTCGAAATATGAAGAAAGCGTTTAAATGCAAGAAAACAGTAAAATTGACTTTAAGTGAAAAAGGTGTTCGAATGATAAAAGCTTGAAGATAAAGGCATGAAATGTACAACAGTTTCTGAAATGTAAAGTATTTGAAATAGAAAGAAAGCATTTAAATGTAAGGCATCAGTAAAAAGACTTCGAATGAAAACATTTTAATGCAAAAGCTTTTGAATGGTATTGACATGAAGATAAAAGAAAATACTGGAAATGATAAAGAGTTTTTATTAAATCATAAACACTTGGTGTTATCATACGTACATTGCTCGTGCATTTGTTTCCCTAGCCATGTGGTATTTTGAATGTTTACTGAGTTTTTTGTACAATAGATATGACACACGAAATCCTAATGCTAAGACTTCTATTTATACTACTTCGACCATAACGGTCTTGCTATAAGATTCTGCCACGTTCAGAACATGCAGAGCAATGCCTCTCTCTCGTTTCCACGCGTCTTCGAATGCTCCAGCGCATATATTTCAAATTTCGAACATCCCGCTTGCATTTGAATTTCAAATGTTTTGGCACTTCTTCGCTTAGAACGCATTTCTTGGACACAACCTTGTTAACATTTCGAGACTTCTTTGAATATATTATCATAACTGTCACTCGAAGCTCCAAGTTTTGATATGCCCATTCGAAGCACTGCTTCTACCATTTCGAAACATGACATCTTGCTTTATTCCAATCAAAACGTCCAATTTGCTTCGCTTCTAATAATATCATCAAAATCTTCAGCCAACAATAAGTCCGAAAATGTATCTTTGGATGATAAAAACAGTCTAAAATTTTAATAATGGTGTAGAGAATACATAAAGATGAGAAGAAGATTTTCCTTATTATTTTCTGAGTGATACTACCTTACTAGTATCATTAAAACGTAATATGCATTCTTACACTTTTGTTGCACTATTATATTTAGTAGTGCATGGTTGTCACTCCACTCATGTGCATTTGTTTAATTATTTTACAACTTAATTTTCATTAAACAATTAATAAAAAGAAACACCAATTTATTTTAGTTGTTTATCATGTAAATTAAAAAAATATATCATTGTATAGTATTTTATTTTATTTTATTTTTAGTAAGTAGTTATATTTATTAAAATATTATTTTCTATTATGGAGTGAGGTTGTGTTGACTGCAACATACATCTTGAACAAATATATGATTAAGAAGGTAGAAGGAATCACACCAGAAGAATATTGATTTGATGTCAAGCCTAGCTTGAGTCATCTGAAGGTGTTTGGATCTATATCAAATAGACATATTCTTAATCATTTGAGAAGGAAACTTGATAACAAGTCGATTCAAATGATCCTGATATGATATCATTTGACTGGTGGATACAAATTATTCTACCCAGTGAACAAGAAAGTTGTGATCATAAGAGACATGATTATAGATGATTTGAAGGAATGGGATTGGACTGAAAACGTCAAGAAGGATTGAGTAAGAATCCTATATGGTAAACCAACTACTAAACCTAATAGAGAAGTTTGACAAGAAGAAGTAAGAGGCCAAGCAGACACAAGCAAACCTAAAAGAACAAGAAACATATCAGCAAGGTTTCAAGAATGTATGATTACATCAGATGATGTGGTCGGCGATGAAGGTGAACGGGCACACTATGCATTCTATGCAGATACTGAACCAATAAATGTAATTGTGACATTGAAGGACTCAAAGTGGATGCAGACGATGACTGGGGAACTGAAGCCCGTGGAAGTTAACAACACCTGGTCATTAGTCGAATTTCCACAAGATAAGAAGGAAATTGATGTGAAGTGAGTATACAAAGTAAACTTGAATCCCAAAAGAGAAGTAACCAGACGTAACGCCCCGATATTTAATTATTTATTTAATTAAATATTGTTTTGAATATCTTATACTAATTCGAATTTTTATCGTCGAAGTCGGAATTATTTTATTTAGTGGCATGATAAGTAATCGGATTTAATTTGGTGAAATTAAGTTGAGGCATTATTTTTTATTATTTAGCTTAATTATGATATTGGGCTTAAATTGTAGTATTGTGAAGTAATAAGGGGGTATGTCACTTAGGCCCATTTAGATTTATTATGAGATAAGTAAAATAGTACTATTATATTAGAAATAGAATTAGAGGAGAAACAGAAGACAATGTTATCAAGAAAAGAGAAAAAGAAGAGAAAGAGGAATAGGGTTTTGAGAGGAGAAGAAGAACAAGAGGAAGTTGCTACTAGTGCCAAATTCCCAGAAATTCCATTAAAGTTTCTTAGAGTTGCATTCAATCCAAGGTAAGGGTGGGATTCTTGCTCTATAGTTGGGTATATGATAAATGATATGTGGGGTTGATTATATGAAATTTACTATAATCGATGAATTGATGCTTTGAATTGTGTGGTAATTGATGTATGTTGATATCAATAATAAATGAATGTTTGATTGTGTATTATTTCATGAAGTTTGTGTCTTTGGAATTGAAACATAATGGGTTTTCGTATTTCACTTTACATAATTCGTAAAACTGTTTTTCTCAGGGTGCAATCAATTGCAGCAGAAGAGCAATCAATTTGCACTGCTTAAAAATTGGGATTTTTGGTTCTGTTTCAGTAAGCAATTGATTGCAGCAGAAAAGCAATCGATTGCACTGCTTAAAAACGTGATTTTTGGCCTCCGGAACAAGGTGCAATCGATTTTCATGTTAGTGCAATCGATTGCTCACTGTTTGACAGTATTTTTGAAATTTTGAAAACTCCATAACTTTTGAATCGTAACTCTGTTTGGTGCGCCGTTCAAAGAGTTGGAAAGATAATACGATGATTATATTTATAAGGAGTAAAATGAAGGATAAGAAGGATAATTATAGTACCAAAGTTAGGATAGAATTAGCTTTCCCGCGTTGAATCACCATGATGTTTTGTGGTGATGAAGTATGATGATGACATGACGGTCTTTTGATAATGCTTGGTTCATAATAATATCAATGATAATGATGATGTAGTATTATAGTATAACAATTTGTGGAAGTTTTATAATTAAAAATAAGCATTTAGATAAGTAATTAACCGGTATAGTCGAGAATTTTCCGAATAATTATGGGCAATATTATGTTGTAGGCCTATGGCCAATGTCGAATATGTTGTTGTTTATATGTTGTGATTGATAAGTTGATTAAGTTGTAGGCTTATGCCAACATTGTCGAATACATTGTTGTTGTTGAATATGTTGTGATTGATAAGTTGATTAAGTTGTAGGCTTATGCCAACGTTGTCGAATACATTGTTGTTGTTGAATATGTTGTGATTGATAAGTTGATTAAGTTGTAGGCTTATGCCAACGTTGTCGAATACATTGTTGTTGTTGAATATGTTGTGATTGATAAGTTGATTAAGTTGTAGGCTTATGCTAACATTGTCAAATACATTAATATTGTTGAATAAGTTGTGATTGACAAGTTGATTAAGTAGTAGGCATATGGCCAGTGTTGAAGCAACGATGAGTACCTCTAATTATTGGTATACTGATGATATAGGTGTATGCCTTTGTGACGGTGATTGTTGTTGTTGTATGTGATTGTTGAATTTATTAAGTCACATACATTTGTTTCGTACCCAAAATTTGCCCTATCTTTTTTATTCTTGTCTGGCTTTGAACTTTGCATTTCATTTGCATCATTTTATTATTCAGTCATTTGCATATCCCGCATCTCAGGGAATCAGGCGCTTTGGTTTAAAGTTTTAGGGCTACGCCCTCTTTATGTCTAATCTTGTTTTGAGGTTTTCTTATCAGGTAAAAAGGAAGTTCATCTGGTTCTCGATTAGCGGATCATGGAATGAATGGTGTCGTCAGGTTACAAGGTTGGTTCTCGCTCAAATTTATCAGAGCTTGGATTATGGTTTATTTCCCTATATGTGCTGGTCAAGATGCTAGGGTTTTCAGATTTTTGGTTTCTGTGAAGATGTTTCTTTCGCCTGCCTCGAGGATGGCTCAGAGCTCAGTGCATTAGATGTGGAGTTCGAGCACTTCAGAAAATGGGGCTGAGAGTTCATGATGATCAGGACATTGTTCTTGTTGCTTAAGTTACAATTTATTGTGGGCTAAATATCAAAAGTTGGAGTTCTGTTCGAGAAGTGCGAGCGTGGTTCAGGCATGATTTGAAGATCAAGGTTTAAAGAGACCGGTGTTTGGGGTTCGAATTAATCAGTGGAATTAAATTCTTAAGCATTCATTTTGTTGTGTTTGAGAGTTTGAAGATAAAGCGCGTGTTTTGTTTGGAATACAAGTTATAACCATTATTCATGATTTCTTGATATTCAAGTTACTAAGTTGAGATGTGAGTTCGAATCATTCAAGAGAGAATTTCAGAATCTAAACAAGATCGAGAGTTGTTTGATTTCCATACAAGAGAATTCATTCAAAAAAAATATA
The DNA here is from genome assembly GCA_948472305.1 of Vicia faba. Taxonomy (NCBI): domain Eukaryota; kingdom Viridiplantae; phylum Streptophyta; class Magnoliopsida; order Fabales; family Fabaceae; genus Vicia; species Vicia faba. Next base: position 1,630,260,434 of record OX451739.1, on the reverse strand, counting down.
TCATTCAAGCTTTCGTATTCGTTACATTTTTTGGACTGATTACAAAGCGTATGAAAAATGAATTACAGTATGGAATACAAATTACATTTGTTTTGATTACAAAGAAAAGAGAAAAATAATTTGTGTTTCTTCAAGTCTTCATCTTCAAGTCATTCGTCCTCGCCTTGGTATTTTCATCGTTCGATCTCGCTTCAAATCATCCAATAATTGTGCTCATGAAATAAGAAAAAGAAAAAAGGGTTAGCAATCAAAACATGAAAAATTCAAACAAGAGTTAATTGATTGTTATGTCATCATAAGGGTTTGCCTTTTGGAATCACTTAAAGAGGGTGATGTTTTTAATGATGTCTTAGTTTTCTTCTAAATTTCAAATCACAAAGAGTTTTCTCTTTGGTTCACAAAAAGGAAAAAAAAGAAGAAGAAAAGAAAATTGCCAAAGGAACAAACTGTCAAAGCAAAACAAAAGCAAGCACAGCGCACCAAAACAAAAAAAGCCAAGGCAGCATGGCGCGCACAAGCCAAGGCAGAACTGTCAAAGCCAAGGCAACAGGCTACGCACAAGGAAAAACGTGCAGCAGGCTAAAACAAACAGAACCAGCAAGAAGTCACAAGCCAAAACAAAAAAACAACTCAACTATGACAAAACATGCAGCAAGCAACTGCAAGTCAATTAACAAAGCAAACAATGCAGTATCATTTTACACCAAACAAATAAAATAGTAGCAAGTCAAAACATTAGTGCAAGCGGCCAAAACCTCTACAAATCATCATTTTCCACAAAAGCAAACCCTTCAGAACTTTAATTAAAACAAGCATTAAGCTTTGCATCACAGAAAGATAAAAGAGGAAAGATATAACCTGCTGCCAAAATAGTCCAAAACAGTCTGCATAACTCTACCCAAAGCCTGAGATTGTAAGCCACAAAAACTCCAAACATGTCAATCCAAGTTTTATACCAAAATGGCCAAAAAGAAAACCTGCATCTTAAGGTTCAAAGACATCATACCAATTGTGTTCAAATCTCATTTTTTTCCCCACATTTTCACTGGGGTACCATTATAAGAAGAGGTCTCAATATCAAACAAAGGAGAGATTTTTTCTGAAGCAAAAAACAACTGTAAGAACCAAACCAAAAACTCCCAACCACAAAACTGTCAACCCAAAACACCAGTCAAAAAACCAGAGAAAATTGCATCAGCATCGAACTCTAAAAAACCAGAGAAAATTGCATCAGCATCAATCTAAAAATTAGAAAAACAACACTTCAAGGCTTCTAAAGAACCCACTCACAACTGCAACAAAAAAGATGACAAAACTCTCAAAAGCATCCACAGTATCAACTTCTCAGCATACATAAACCAGTGGAAGATATAGACGATACAATAACAAAACCATACGGAATAGTTAGCAAAGGCAAGATCGAAGGAACAGATCAAAGACAAACATACCAGGTTCTTTGCTATAACTCATGCTATCTCATTACTGTTTATTCTCACATCTGTGTCAAATTTCGATTTCCATCATCGTATCGTCGTGTGTTGTTATCACTAAGAAATCAACTTAAAACTTGTCAAACTAGAACTTGCCCAAACCATAGAAACCAGTTAACCATAAAACTTGTCAAACTAGAACCTGCTAAAATCATAGAATCAGTTAAAACCAGCATGAGATCTGTCAAAAAAACCTCAATCTGTTAAAACCATGAAATCAGTTAACCATAGAACCAGCTTAACCTGTACAAAGCATGAGATCTTACAAAAACCAAAACCTGTCAAAAAAACATGAAATCTGCAAAACACTGAACCTTAGCATAAGCCAAAACAGATTCAAAACTAAAAAACCCAAAAAAAAAGAGGTTATAATCAGAGACAGAAATACTCAAGAAAAAATCATCAGTGAACCTATTCCACGATTCCTAACGTAAATCACAAAAAAAAACTTGCATAAATCCCTCTCTCCTTTCTCTTTGCTTTCGGATCCCTCTTCATCACCATCTTCACAACGTCTCTTTGTCGTAATCTCATAGTAACAAGGTTAATCTCCATGCTGCCCAATACCATAAACGAACGCTTCAGAATTTTGAAAAAGCAATTATATTTCCAAACTCATAAAACGCATAATTAGAGACGAGAGGTCGCGTACCTTAGCAATAGATCAAATCTCTGTGGCGAGTGGGGTTAGTTCCAAGTGCTAAATTGCAAGGGAGTTGAGCTGAAGCATTAACGCTGCATGCCGTCGAAGCCGAGCGATGAATCAGTGATGATATTGGAGAATCGAGCACTGACCGAGTGAGAGGGTCCATTTATCGTGTGTTGAGAGTAAGAAAAAATCGATTTTGAAAGGGTTGGTAGGTTCATCGTTATTCCCAGAAAACATGCAGATGGAGTGTGAGGAGAAATTAAACATAAAAATGGAAGAAGTGGTCTTGAAAGAGTTGAGAGGAAGAGGGATGTTGTTGTTCTGTACAGTGAAAAGGAAAGAGTGAAGCGGTTTCACGAAGAGGACTGAGAGATAACACTTTGTTTCTTAATTGAGTTAATTGGAATATTAATCAGAATTAATTCACAATTTTAATCTTTTCTTCTTTTCCAATGCTAGCCGCCGTACCCTTCTTGTTTCCTTAGGGTTTTCAAGACCTTCCCTATCCCTTGTCCAAACAGGGTCAGCCCATTGGGCTACTGGCCCAATCCCCTTACTGTTTCCCCTTTATGTTTTAATTGAATCATGATATTAATGAATAAGCAGCATAGCTCAACTGGCAAAGCATCTAATAATACACCTTGGGGACCCGGGTTCAACCCTGTTGGGGGCATTTTCCATTTTTTTTCTTTTTTTAGTTTCTTTAGGCTTTGTCTTTATGTATTTTATTATATATATTTCATAAAAAATATACTTATTTAATTTCTTTCCTTTACATAGTTATTGCATGAAAAAAGATACAAAAAAAACATGTTTGTTTTAATTAATTTTTCATTTTGTTATTTACTTAATTATTTTGTTTAATTTTCTTTAATTCAACTTGTTTTATTTAACTTAATGAAATACCCAAAATAAGTTAAAAATAGGTTTCGATACGCATTTCGCAATAAGTTGTAAAAATATTATAGTACTATTTTTCTTAAAACAGTAAATATTTAGGGTCTTAGTCTTTTTATTTGTTCATTCAAACCCCGATGTCATACTCCCTTAGTTAGCTCTGTAAGGCGATTAAACCCCGTTCGACCGCCTCATGTCTAATAGACTTTTTAGCTCACTTGTACATAACGAACAACTAGGTCTCTAGTCTCCCTCTTAACCCTTTCCTTTTGTAATTAAAACTTCTCATTCACAAATCAAAAATCCAAAAACACTTAATCATTACTTGAATTTATTTTAAAACTCGCAAAAACACTCAACCAATCAAAACTTCCCCAAGGACATGTTATCTCCGTTCTACCGCGATATCGGCCGTGCCTATTGCTAGAATGCGTGTGTTAACGTCGCCCACTAAAAAACACAAACAAACCAACCATTTTCTAGAGGAACTACGGTGTTCTGATTCCTTTATTGGATACGTAGGCAAAGGGTCGCGAAACCCTCACGAACGCAATAATCAAAAACCATTTAGTCCCCTTTTAGCAAGCATAGTTGTAGATAAATACCCCCTTTAAGACAAATAAACAAAACGGATCCCGTTGAGTACAACGGATGTGAGGGGTGCTAATACTTTCCCCTCGCATAACCGACTCCCTTACCCTTTCTCTTGGTCGCAAGACCATCTTATCCATTCCCTTGTGGTTTTATCGATATTTCCCCTTCCTTCGGGATAAATAAAGTTCGGTGGCGGCTCTGTGTTTTCCTCCAGTGGTTTCAATTTGCATTATTAAGTTGGCCTAGATTGGCACCACGTTGGCATGAATTGGCAAAATATTAAGTTGAAGGCTTATGCCTTGTGCCTCGAAATTACTGGCAAATGTTTTTAAGTTGGGAGTTATGCTCCAATTGTACCACATGCAATTGCATTGTAATTGAGTCACATTTGATGTTGCATATTGAGTCGTGATGAAGATAGATTTGTTATTGCTTTATGTTGTTGACTTGTTGTGACAGGTATCACCTAAAGGTTGTGAATTAGTTGTTATGTCGTGTTGATGTTTTGTTGAGATTAAAGATGTTTGAAAGTTGTGAAGTGGTGATTTTATATGAAATGATTCTGATATATTAATTATCATATATTCAATTATATAGTTCGATATCTCACCCCTTTTGTTTGAATGTTGCCCTCTGTTGGTAACATGCAGGTAATCAAGAAGGATAGTTGTTACCTCGTTAGTCTGAGTCGGTGTCGTCGCTCTGATACGTAGCACTCGGGGGGGGGGGGATGAACACTTGATATTTAGTTGTTGATTTTTTTTTTTTTGCTTAATCTTTAAGTTGTTTACATGAAGTAATTGTTGTCTTGAATTATTTTAGTTGAATAAAGATGTTAAATGAATTGAAGTTGAATATGTTTATTCCGCTACTTATCAATAAATTTGTTTGATTTTAAAGAATAAATCGAGTTGTTATCGGTTCATCCGAGCTAAGTGTTATGTATCTATTTTATACGCGATTAAATGAAGTTTGTTTTTGAGTTGAAAATGTAGCATCCTATTTATGTTAAACTCTGATTTTATTATTATCCGTCGGGTAGAAATGAGGTGTTACAATAGTGGTATCAGAGCAGGTCGGTCTGTCCGACCAAGTTGTCTAATGTTGTTTGATCCTTAGTGCATAACAAGTGTGTGAAACACTCCTGGTGCTTGTTGTTTTTATAATCGCTTGTATGCAGGAGTTGGGTTGAAGATAAGTGGGGGAGAAGCTTTACTTCTCGCATATGTTTCGATTGTAAGATGTTAGTTTTGTATGCTGCTGATGGCGACAGTGCAAGTGTTGTTGATGTTTTGTTGTCTCCTGAATCCGAAGATGACGTGGATTAAATTTTTTATGTATTAATCAAGTTGGAACGTCTTGAGGGAGGATGACCAGGCACTGTTGGTGTTTACTTCTCTAAGGATGAGGAGCAATGTAACGTTTGTTGATATACGAGTAGAGTGTGAATCCCTAATGTTTCTGAAGGTGATTGTTAAGTAACAAGGATAATTTTTAGAAGATGGAATTTAGAAAGTCGCGGTGTTTCAACGCTGCTGATGGACGGTGAAGTTATTGATTTGATTAGCCTTGCGTAAGATGTCGATTTTTGAACAGTGATAGAGGGACAGATTGCTGTAGACCTTGTCGTAGGATCCTTGTGAGTGATTGTAAAAGTCGTTGAAGTTGTTAGAATGTTTTGAATCGTGAGTCGGAGTCAGAAATGCGAGGAGACGAGTACGATTTCAAGAATGGTAAATGTTAGTACTGGTACAAAGAAATTTTGCTATGATGTTATCGTAAGATGTGTAATAGTATGTCGCTGCATGACGTTGGTGTTTGCATTTTCGGATCATTGTGAATTTTTTATGGTAGGAGTATTCATTAAAGTGAGTATTTTGATACAATTTGCTAAAGTAATTTCATATTCCAAAGATGGGAGTTTTGAAGCGAATAGTAATATGAATCCAAATTCTTTCAAAATATTTCAATTTGTTTTTACCAAGCATTACGGCAAAGAAAAGAGGGTCTTAAATTCTCAAACTTCATTAATTACAAGAATGCAACAATATTTGAAGTGTTCATTTTTCAAGCATAATGCAAGAATGGATTCTAGAATTCACATGCCATTCACCAAAATTCCAAAACACCTTACAAGTTAATTTACAAATTTGAATCATAAAGTCCCCTAATTGTTCTAAAAAAGAGATACATAAAAAAGGATTTTTCTTCAAATTTCAAGTTCCCCACGGCCTTTGCTTCGGCTTCAGCTTCAAAGTCTTCATCATCCTTCCAAGCTCGTATCAATGCTGAAAACATGAAACAAGAGGAAAAGAAATAATCAGCAAACAATCAAAAGTAAATAAAAATTACAAACGATTTAACTTCATCATTAGGGTTGTTTTTTGGAATCAGAAAATCGGGTGTTTTATGTGCTAAGGCCTCAAACATTTAAGTTTCTATCATGGGCTAATTTCTATTGCAAATCACAAAATTTGGTTTGGTTCACAATAGAAGAAAAAATGCAAGAAGATAGAATTCCTTCAATTCAGCCCAACAGGATTCAAATCAGAATTCAAGCCCAAAAGAAAAGCCTCGTACAAAATTCAGGATTACATCATTGGCTAGGAGTAGTTCTATTGCAAATCACAAATTTATTTGGTTCACAAAAGATAGGGAAGATCAATAGAAATCAGATTATCATCATGTTTTCACGCAAATGAAAAAAGCCTCATGTTGTTTCACTTCAACAAAAAGTCAGAGTTCACAAATTAAATCACAGGCTTAGGAAGTTTTCACTGCAAAATCTCAAACAAATTTTTTTAGTTCACGGAAAAAGAGAAAGACCAGAAAGTTATCAAAGCATCATAGAAAACCAATACAAAAGTATCAAAATCTGTACAAAGTCCATAAGCAACCAATACAAAACCAGTACAAAGGCCAACATCTATCATAAATGAATAACACGACCAACAAATAAATGGTACAACAAGTACAGCCAACAATGCCAATCCAACAAGCAAAAGTACAACAACAAAGTACAAAGTTCAAAAGTCAGCAAGCAACTGCAGCCCCAAAAGAAAACACAAGCAAAGTCACAAAATCAGTAAAAGTAGCAAGTAATCAAGTACAAAGACTGTACAAAGTCCCAAGCCACAACATAAAAATAGAGCCACGATTCACAGCAAGAAAAAAAAAGATTCACAGAAAAAATATAGAGGCAGAAAACCAAATCATAAAAGAACAACACAAACCCAAAAGTCTGTTCACAAAATACAGAGGCCCGGCCAAACAGAACAACAAAAAACTCTCAGAGATTTGGTTCACAAAAAACATACACAAGCCGAGCCCCAAACAACAACGTTGTCTTCTCCATCAAAAACCATTTTCCATCAAATCCAAAAAAAAACACAGATACACAAATATACAGAGATACATAATCAAAGCAAAACCTAAACAACACACAAACACCCTAACAGTTTTTTTCGTCTTCATTTTCCAAAAAACCTAATCCTTCAGAGTTCATAAAAGAGTAAGAGAAGGAAAGATCTCACCAAAATCATATAGAAAAAGCAAATCAGAACCCTAAGAGTTTCGGTCATCCCTTTTTAGATCTACACCAAACCATGCAAATTTGCAAAATTTACTCATGGATTAGTAAAGAGGAGAAGGAAACGAAGCAAAAAATGTAAGAAAAATTAGGTTTAGAGCATCACCACCGTCGCCGCCGCCGTGAGGCAATTTCCGGCGCAGTGGCTTCTTCTTATCCGACGAGGAAAAAGTCAGAGAGAACAAGAGAGATAAAAACAAAAGAGAGGAAATGTTTTGAGAAATGACTCAAGTTTCTCTGTTTTGATTGTTTTTTTGTTTAAAAAATCGGGCCCATAATTGAAATGAATTTCCAAGCCCAATCCTTTTCTTCTTCAGCACACACCCTTCTTTTTCTATCAAACCACCAAAAAATATTAAATCCTAGTGGGTCATCCTCAAATGTTTTCTACACAAGCCCAAAGATGTTCTACCAGCGCACCCCCCCCCCCCCCCCTGTTGCTCATAGTACCACGTAGGCCCAACAGTTTTTGTTACTTTTTTTATTCTGTTTATAAAAACAACTTGGGTCAGGCCTAGTAAACAGAAACTGTCTTTTACACACAAACACCTCAAATTTAAGTTTCTCCCCCCTGACTTCTTTTATTTATTTTATTTTATTTCTTTTATTTATTATTATTAATATTATTAAAATATTTATTTTTATTAATGAAAATCTCAAAAAAAAATTATTTATTTATTTATATTCAATATACTCACATTTGTTTTCTTTAAGACCAAAAAGACTAAAAAACATTTCCTTATCAAATTTATTTCTTTTTATTAAATTAATTAGATTTAGGTTTATTTATTTCTCTTTTAATTAAAACTAATTTAGAATGTTAGGTTTCTTTATTTGAATTAATTGATTTCTTTTTTATATCTTTTGATTAATATTAAAACCTTTTCATCAAAAATATTAAAAAATATTTTCTTTTCTAATTTACTTAGTTTAATTTCTTATTAGTTATTTTTTCTTTTTAGTTAAACATGTTAAAATCTTTTCCTTAAAAACTAAACAAAATTCATGTCTTTTCCATTTATCTCTTGTACATTATATTCATTTCATTCTTGTATATTTTTGTAAATATTTAATATGTTTGTAATAGATGATTAGGATTTAATTTGTTGCAATCCCCATTTGTACATTTGTATACCCCATCCCCAAAGTGATGTAATAGCGTAGGACATTTATTTTATTTACCGCTTTCATATAAATGCTAGTTAATTAGGGTTTGTATGGCAAGATAAAATCAATGTTTAGAAAATCCTAAATTCAAGATAAATCAAGCATGAAATACAAACACTTGCACACTTTGCACCTCTAGGGTTAACTCCACTTGATTGCCTTGAGCAAATGGTCATGTTATGCATATGAGACGTCTTAGCAAAAACAATCAAAAATACAAGATCATAGTCCCTCGACGACGATACGAATGTTTCCTTACAAATGATCTTAGTCCCTTGAGAGAAATGCTAAGATATCTCACAACATTGTTATCCATGACTATACGATGACCCACACCCATCCCTTTATATCCAAAGATAGGGCTTCTTACCAATCAATGGTAAAATAGAAATATCAAAGGAAGAGAGAAATGAAAAAAAAAAGACTTTTTGAGTTGGCCATCTTGTGTGAATTCCAATGCTCCTTCATCAATCAGGTCTTGGATTTTGTATTTCAACCTCCAACAGTCGTCAGTATCATGCCCCGGACTGTTGGAGTGATATGCACACCTTACATCAGGGTTGTAGTTAGGGGAAGAAGTCTTGGGATTCGGGTGAGGTTCTATTAACGTAATCAGATTCATCCTTAATAGGTGTTGCAAAGCTTGAGACAACAACATGTTGAGTTTGGTAAACTGCATTTTGGGCATATCTGACTGACTTTGATTAACCCGTTGTTTTTGGTGATGTTGTTGTTGGACCCGTGATATAGTAGCAATTTGGAAAGGTCCACTCTTCCCCAAACCAACCTTTTGTCTTCTTAGAGGTTGATCAATGACTTGGTCCCCGGCCTCGACTGTTTGCTTCATATTGTTGTATCCGTCTTGATGAAGTTGATTGATGATGGTTTCCAGCTCTTCTTGTCTTCAGGCTAGGCCTTGGATAAGAGCCACCTGCTCCAGTATCTGGGTTCTCATTGCATCAACCTCAGCTTGCAGCTGTTCCAGTCGTTCGTCCTTATTGTCTTTAGGACTTTTCTTGACCAAGTTCCCAATGAGGAGTGTTTTCAACTCTTCCTGCCCCTTGGATAGGTTTAGGAATATTTCCCTGAACTGAGCTTCTTGAGTTTGAAGATCTCTGTTGTCTTGTTTGAGAGCCATTGCTGAAATAAATAGCGAGAACATGAGAGACCTGTACTGGAAGACCTGTTATGCAATGATATATATGATATATATATATATATATATATATATATATATATATATATATATATATATATATATATATATATATATATATATATATATATATATATATATATATATATATATATATATATATATATATATATATATATATATATATATATATATAATGTTTTCAAGGATCTCGCGAGGTAAACAAGAAACTGTTAGAATTTGGTTGCATCTTGATTGAAGAAACTTGGTGTCGTTAAGAGTCCTTATTTAAGAGTCAAGCTCACCATATCGAGTGGGTCATAGCCACTGACTTAAGTTATCGTGTTTTGATCTCTAGACGACATTGGCTAGAGGAAAATAAATCCCCTTTCCCCTTGCTAGACGTCTGATTTACCATAACCTGCATCACAAACCCTTGAGATCCTTGAAATGGTTAAGGAAATGTTAAGGCATGATGTTATGATGTGTATGTTATGCGTTTAAGCAAAAGTGCGAGGTGATGTAAGCAAGTAAGCTCGGCAAGAAATCCAAGTTATTGGATAAGGACTGTAAACAAAACCTGCAAGGAACTCATGTTGTCAGATAATAAAAATGTGCAAGTAGTTCAAGTTGAAAGCACACAAGTCACACAAACAGCGTTAGTTTTAGGCTTGCATGGGTTTTAAGGTAGTACCCTCTTGAAGTTTAGTTGGTTCAACCTGTCCTAGAAAAGTAACCGGGTTCTAGAGGATCTCAATATCACCGACCATCCTCCATCGGTCATGGTTTCAGCTCACGCAATCTTTTCTTGTGATCGGAACTATCTCGAGAGTATGGTCTCAATGAGTGTAGCATCGAGTATCAACCAGATCTCAGCTTTACACCGAGGCCGGCTATCTCACTACTTTCTAATGGCCAAGTTGGTCGATTAAAGGTTTTAAGGTCAGTTGATGCTTAACAACACCACGCAGCGGCCCCGTATTCTCCTCGTTTCTCCACAAGGGATACCGGTACCAACCAATGTGCCACATCAACGTAGCTACTGCTTCAACTATATCAGTCTATGACGTACAGTTCCCTCACAGTTTATTGCTACTTACCTAAAAGGTGTCCCTAGATCCGGGTTAGGATCTATAGTAACTACCAAACAAAAACCCTTAAAAGTAAAGCAATCCAAGCAATCAAGAGAAGCAATTAAGATGAACTAGATCCTAAGGTATACCCCACTTATTAATTCCACAGCAGAGTCACCAGTTTTGTGATACGGTGGCAGAACCGACTGTTTTTGAAAATGCTGGTTTGTGTTTTTTGTTTGCAAAATGTCGCGGTAAGTAAGAGTCGCCACCGACTTTTATTTTATCCAATCATGAAAAGGAAAAAGAACAGAAAAAACCTTTTTCGAGATGTTTCTGAGTACGGGGGGGTAGATTATAGAAAGGGAAGGTGTTAGCACCCTTTCTATCCATGGTTTTCCATGGGATCTTAGGTACTTGCTCATCTTTTTAAAATTGCTTGTGTATATGCTTTGTTTTGAAAATGTTTTACTTCGTGATAACCCTTGTATCAGTCCTCAAAGGTGTGACGAAGTTGTTTTGAAAATTGTTTTGAAAAGTGTAAGTGTGAAGAGTTTTGATTTGAGCAAGTACCTACTAGCATCTACCTACTCGAAAAAAGATTGTTTTTGTTCTATTTCCTTTAGACAGTGCTATCCCACTATTAAGGAGTAGGTAATATCATCGTTGAAGTTTGAGGGACTATCGAAAGGGACGTAATGGTCATTAAAGGCAACATGTAAGGATACCTTAGCATTTCAAAGGGACTGTCATCATATATTCGTAGGCAACATCAAGGGACAAGATCATTTCTCGTAGGAAACTCGAGGGACGTTAAGGGACTATGATCTTTATGATGACTTTTAGATTGAGGGTCTTTTGCTAAGATATTCCTACTTCCGAGGGACATGATCATTGTTTTCCGAGGCAACCAAGTGGGGCAAACCCTAGGAGTGAGCATGTGCATGTGTGCTTTTTCAGTTAATTATCTTTGCATAATTAGGGTTTTCTACCGGGTTAATTTTCAGTTTGTCTTTCTATACAATCCTATTAACGTTCATCTAAGCAGTTTATAGTTTGCGAAAATAAAATGCAGAAAGTTTAAAGTCCTAGTTATTACAGGGCTTTGGGGCAGTTACATAATAATGAAGAGTGCGGAAAAGAAATCCTAAAACTATTACATTCCGGAAGCAATTACATAATTAGAAGAAAAAAATGCGAGAAAAGATAAATCTACGTTATTGCATTGATAATGTGACCTATACAATTTCCCTAGAAATAAAAATGTAAAAGAATAAATAAAAAGAAATTAAATAAAAAATTAAAACCGAAAATTCTAAGTTAATGTTTTTGGTGTTTTTTTTTTGTAGAAAATAATTTTAAGTTAATTAAAAAACCTAATTCTAACTAATTTTAATAAAAAAGTTAATTAACTTAATTTATTAATAAATTAAAAAAAGCCAAAAATTCAGTTACTAACTAAAACATAAACCTAATCCTAATTTGTTAAAAAAGGTTAATTAAAGAGTTAATTACAAAGAAAACCTAAAACCTAATTTATTTTAATAAAAAAAGTTAGTTTTGAAAAAAAAAAGATTTATATGTAATGATTAATAAGAAATAATTAAGTTTGCCAAAAAATAGATAGGGGAAGAAACATCTATGAAAAATAGGATTAGAAAATAAAAATAATGCAAATGTCATGGGTGGTTGTGTAACCAAATATTAATTTAAAAATAATGTAAATGTCATGGGTGGTTGTGCGAAAAGAATGAGATTATATAATGGAAATTAGAGCAAAGATATGGGCTTTGAATGTACAATTGGGCCTCCAATGTTCACTTGAGTCTGTCACGTTCCAGGCTAAATAGCAGGGGCTTAAGTGCAATTTTTGAAGTTGAAATGTGAAAACAAAATGTAGCCAACATCGAGAACTAACTCCTGTCCAAAAGTGAGCTCAATCAGATAAACGGTGAATTAGTTATGAAATTTTGAAGTTTTGGCTCAAACAAACTTAGTTTTGGCTCCAATGTCAACTCTGACACGTTCTTCGATAAAAACTGGTATTGATCGGAGCATAACCCAGTCTCGACTTTGGAAGAAAAGTTGTAGATCTCAGAGTCAGTGACCTTATGTAAAAAGATGGGCCCGGTCCGATAAAAATTGACCGAGTTATGAATTTTCGAAGTTTCGGCCCACATGAAATAGTATTCAGCATTCAAGATTTTCGGAGCATCACACGCACTCTGAGCAAAAAACGAAGACCTTTTGAATACCGTTCAAACTCAATACCTCCTGTGAAAACCTAGACAACTCAATTTGTGAAATTTTGGCACCGGAACCAGCTAGATACGATGAAAATCGACCAAGTTATGATTTTCTGAATATGACGCAAATAAATTTCTGTCACAAATTTTCTGTACGAAAATACTTGATAAATCCGCATTTTTGAAGACCTTCTGATCGAAATTGGCTTCAAGCCGTGAGAGATGAAAACATAGATGACTTTAATATGGAATTTTTTCCACCGGAACGGGTTCAAAACGAGCCACGATCTTCAAGTTATGAATTTTTTAGCGCGTAAAAACTGCACTTTCACCACACTTTTTCACCACATTTCTTCGAGAAAACTCACACATTAGGATACCTTCTTTAAAGAATTGACTCTTGAGCCAAACCTGAATTTGAGAATACGTCATCCAAGATGGCGAAAGAACACCTGAATATGACGCATCGGGTTGGACTTGTGAATCTTTGAACCCCGAATCATTACAAAACGGCGAACCGATCTTCAGCATGGAAAATACTCTGAGAATATCCATTGACGAAATAAACGTCACTTGTAACCTGAAGAAGCTTGATAAATATACCTTTATTCCATAACTATAAAACCAATAATATGCGTGTATGAAAAGAGGGAAAATTTCGGGGTACAACAGTTGCCCCTGTTTAATTTTCTTAAACCTGAAGATTTAGATTGGCTCGTCTGCCTTTCGTGATCTGAAGGTGGAAGATGATTGAACACTAGAGTGCCCAGAAATTTTCACTCGTCTGTAATGATGCTTGACTATGTAGGTAGTATCAGGAATGAGCTTACAGATGCCATTTGGAGGAGATAACGGAAGATCACCGGAGATGGGCTTAAAGATGCCATCCAGAAGATATGACGGAGAATCGTCGAAGATGGGCTTATAGATGCCCTATAGAGGATGTTGATTTCCTGAGATATTCCTTTGATGAGAATTCATGTTCCTATCGTTTAGGAGGAATCTGCTGAAGAATGTTGGTCTCTTTCTTGGGAGAAATAGAATTTTAGGAGCTTAAGTTGTCTGTTACTCTACTTGGGAATCATCTCTTAGTCGAGGAGGTGAAATATGAATTGCTATTTGGTCGTGCTTCAGGCCTTACAGTGATTTGCTGAGGAAAATGAGATTAAGCTTGCTATCTGGTCGTTCTCCAGGCTTTGCAATTTCTCAATTCTTATTTGGTCGTGCTCTAGGCTTCAGAGGGAATCAAGTGGTTATCCGGTCGCATCCGGGTTTCAACTTGAATTTAAGGCATACTAATATCCGGTCGATTTCCGAGCTTCATAGTAATTGGCCGAGTAAACTGCTATTTGGTCGAATTCCAAGCTTCGCAGTACCTTATACTGTTATTTGGTCGTGTGCCAGGTTTCAGTGTCCTTTGCCGCTATCTGGTCGTGCTCCAGTCTTCACAGCGTCTTATATAACTATTTGGTCGATTCCAGGCTTCATAGTATCTTGTACTATTATCCGGTCAATTTTCAGGCTTCACAGTAACTTGTTGGGGATTAAGCTATTTTCCGGTCGATTTCTGGGCTTCATAGCTTAAACTTGAGATATACCACTATCTGATCGATTCCAGGCTTTGTAGTATTTTGGTGAAATCAAGATATTATTCGGTCGATTTCCGGGCTTCATAGCTTGAACTTGAGATATACCACTATCTGGTCGATTCCAGGCTTCGTAGTATTTTGGTGAAATCAAGATATTTTTCGGTCGATTTCCGGGCTTCATAGCTTGAACTAGAATAGAAATCTTAGTATCGATTTGACTGAACCAGGGAAAACTTGTGAGAACTTCAACTGGGAGAGAAATCTTAGTGTCGATTTGACTGATCCAAAGGGAGGTCTCGGATTAACTTTGACTGGCATAGAAATCAGGGGGATCTTAGCGGCGATTCGGCTGACCCAGACGAAAGTCTTAAAACATCTTCAACTAGAATAGAAACCTTAGTGTCGGTTTGACTAAACCAGAAAAAATGTTGGAATATCTTTAACTGGAATAGAAACCTTGGTATCGGTTTGACTAAACCAGAGAAAACTTGTGAGAACATGATTGCATCCTTCCCTGAAAGGTAAAGGGTTAGTCGTATGCAATGTCATGATGTATGAAATGTATTGAGTAATGTTGTTCTCAAAATAAATGAGATTATGCTGTATAATATGTATGCGCATGCCATGATGTATGGATATGTAATGCCATTATGATACTCTCTAGCCGGGGAGAATAAATCCTGGACTACTGCTAGAGAGTATAAGGAGTTGAGTTCTTCGTTTCTGTTGGGGATAGTGAACGAAGATGATTAGCTGGAGATTTACATCCATTCTACTTGAGAACATTCTGTCGGGAGAGACTTTGTCTAAGAACAACCCTGAGGGGTAATGACTCTGTTGGAGAGGAGATACTCTGGTGATAGCTCATGCTGATTTGGAGAAATAAACTCCACCGGGGATGAATTTCCGTTGTTGGAGATAATGAATTATGTTGGAGATTGAATTTCTGCTTGTGAGAGAAATAAACTCTGCTTGGGGAAAAACTTACCGACTCACTTGCGATTGTGAAACTCAGCTGGGGAGAGTTGTGTCCTGTTCGGGAAAGCTAAAATCACTGTCTTTGGATACTTTTTACTCTGTGGGGAGTGTAGATGTTACTGGGACGCATGCTGAGGATATGACAATGACTTTGCATCGAGACTTTTCTGCCCCTATACCTGCTGGAGAAAATGCCTGCGGAGGCCTTGTGGATTGAGTGTTATCCCAACTTATGAGGTGCTTGGTAACTTTCAATCAAAATGATAAGTCTTCTACTAGTAGGCAAGTGACGAGATGACAGGACATAGTCGTACGCTTTAATCCCTAACTTTTGCCTGGACTGTCTTTTCAGATTTTCAATTCACCGGGATACCCTTTTTTTCCCAAGCCGCCTTTTCAGGTTTTCGGCTTGCCGGGTGTACATATCTTTTTTGTTTTTATCCCTAATTTTTTCCCGAACCCTTTTGGTTTGTCGGGATGCCCTTATTTTTGCCTAGGCCAGTCAACCTAGCGGGTCTTTGTTCATGCGCGGTATTTTCTGACTATGTCCACGCTCTCAGGGTGTAGGGAGTTGTCACTGTCGGTAGTGTTGTGTTGCCACACTACCAGAAGATGTTCGTTTGATCATACAAGATTCATTGCTGGAATTCATGTCCAATGCCCCCAAGTGATTCAGATTGAGATCTGCCCCTGGCTATTTGGCATCTTTTAGAGATTTCTTGAATCTTGACTTGACTGCCCCAGATGATGGACAATGATCATGCAGTGCCCCCTGGTTGGAAGTGTTTTTCCACTTGAGGTGATCCTTTTTATTGAGAAGGTTTTTGTTCACTAGATATTCATCATGCGAATTTCTCTGCTGTTGAACAAATAGTCATATGCAAACAATGTTATTTTAAGAATGCAAAGCTTATGTCTGTCTTGAAGTTTGAAAATTCATTTTTTAGTAAAAAAAGTTTTTTTTTGTAAAAGTGTGATGTCAACTCAAGATTTATAGCAAACCTTATAGGAGTCAGGATACCTTTTGTAACAATATGCTTTCGAACTAACCCATGCTTCGGCTAGGACTTTTAAGGGTTATAACGTAGTCTGGTTCACGGTTCAAGAAACAAAGGATAAAGGCTCAAAATTTATTTGTACCCACCCATTCTTCGTGATGTTCTTCGATTTTATACTCAGTTAATTATGCATTTAGATCCCGTTTGAGTCTTGGAATATTGCCCTTGATGTTCCGGTGATGGTTCGGATACTGAAATTTTACTTGAAAAAGGCAGTCATTTTATAATCTTTTTTTTTCGAGGATTTGTAGTAACCTCTTTTTTTGGTTTTACTATCCCTGTTTTTTGCCTGAACTGTTTCTTTTGTGATTACAGTCAGCGGGATGCCCTAGCCTTTTTTATTCTTCTTAAGTCTCCTTCATAGGTTATGAGTTAATGGGCTTTTATGTCGAGAGATAATGACTGCCTATCTAGACGATTATAGGGAACCATCACCGTCTTCTGTTTTAGAAGGACGTCTTTGAAGCCATTCATTGTGCACCTGGATTAACTGAGAAAACTACCCTGCCCCAGGTTGTGATTAAGGGTTTAATTTGTGTGAAAAGAAAAACTCCTACTTCTTTGGCTCAAAGGGGTTGACTAGGGATTATCTACCTTATAACTCCACTATTTAGATTTGAAACAACGCATGTACATCGTCAGCGGGGTCTGTTCAAAAGCATACTGTAGAGATTTTGATATCATTTTCGTCATCCTCCCTCTAAAGGCTCAGAGATTTTGTTCGAGTTGAATATCACAAAAAGGAAAGCAATTTAAATATAGTGAATACGAATGAATTAATTCAGAACAGACATATGCAATGCATTGATAAAGTAACAAAGTTTAACATGAATAGATGTTCGAACAATCAAAAGAAAATTGAAAATTGAAAATTCTAATGAACAAAAGCCTCTCTTGTCAGAACTTGTCACATCAAATGGTGAGCCTTGGAGGATTGACAGAAACATTCTACTTGACCATCTTGTGTGAATTCCAATGCTCCTTCATCAATCAGGTCTTGAATTTTGTATTTCAACCTCCAACAGTCATCAGTATCATGCCCCGGACTGTTGGAGTGATATGCACACCTTGCATCAGGGTTGTAGTTAGGGGAAGAAGTCTTGGGATTCAGATGAGGTTCTATCAACGTAATCAGATTAATCCTTAATAGGTGTTGCAAAGCTTGAGACAACAACATGTTGAGTTTGGTAAACTACCTTTTGGGCATATCTGACTGACTCTGATTAACCCGTTGTTTTTGGAGAGGTTGTTGTTGGACCCGTGATGTAGTAGCAATTTGGAAAGTTCCACTCTTCCCCAAACCAACCTTTTGTCTTCTTAGAGGTTGATCAATGACTTGGTTCCTGGCCTCGACTGTTTGCTTCATACTGTTGTATCCGTCTTGATGAAGTTGGTCGATGATTGTTTTCATCTCTTCTTGTCTTCAGGCTAGGCCTTGGATAAGAGCCACCTACCCCAACATTTGGGTTCTCATTGCATCAACCTCAGCTTGCAGTTGTTCCAGCCGTTCGTCCTTATTGTCTTCAGGACTTTTCTTGACCAAGTTCCCAACGAGGAGTGTTTTCAACTCTTCCAGCCCCTTGGATAGGTTTAGGAATATTTCCCTGAACTGAGCTTCTTGAGTTTGAAGATCTTTGTTGTCTTGTTTGAGAGCCATTGCTGAAATAAATAGCGAGAACATGAGAGACCTGTATTGGAAGACCTGTTATGTAATGATATGTATGATATATATATATATATATATATATATATATATATATATATATATATATATATATACAATGTTTTCAAGGATCTCGCGAGGTAAACAAGAAACTGTTAGAATTTGGTTGCATCTTGATTGAAGAAACTTTGTGTCGTTAAGAGTCCTTATTCAAGAGTCAAGCTCACCATATCGAGTGAGTCATAGCCACTGACTCAAGTTATCGTGTTTTGATCTCTAGACGACATTGGCTAGAGGTAAATAAATCCCCTTGCCCCTTGCTAGACGTCTGATTTACCATAACCTGCATCACAAACCCTTGAGATCCTTGAAATGGTTAAGAAAATGTTAAGGCATGATGTTATGATGTGTATGCTATGCATTTAAGCAAAAGTGCAAGGTGATGTAAGCAAGTAAACTCGGCAAGAAATCCAAGTTATTGGATAAGGACTGCAAACAAAACCTGCAAGGAACTCATGTTGTCAGATAATAAAAATGTGCAAGTAGTTCAAGTTGGAAGTACACAAGTCACACAAACAGCGTTAGGTTTAGGCTTGCATAGGTTTTAAGGTAGTACCCTCTTAAAGTTTAGTTGGTTCAACCTGTCCTATAAAAGTAACTGGGTTCTAGAGGATCTCAATATCACCGACCATCCTCCATCAGTCATGGTTTCAGCTCACGCAATCTTTTCTTGTGGTCGGAACTATCTCGAGAGTATGGTCTCAATGAGTGTAGCATCGAGTATCAACCAGTTCTCAGCTTTACACCGAGGTCAGCTATCTCACTACTTTCTAATGGCCAAGTTGGTCGATTAAAGGTTCTAAGGTCAGTTGATGCTTAACGACACCACGCAGCGGCCCCGTATTCTCCTCGTTTCTCCACAAGGGATACCGGTACTAACCAATGTGCCACATCAATGTAGCTACTACTTCAACCGTATCGGTCTACACCGTACAATTCCCTCACAGTTTATTGCTACTTACCTAAAATGTGTCCCCAGATCCGGGTTAGGATCTATAGTAACTCCCAAACAAAAACTCTTAAAAGTAAAGCAATCCAAGCAATCAAGAGAAGCAATTAAGATGAACTAGATCCTAAGGTATACCCCACTTATTAATTCCACAGCAGAGTCACCAGTTTTGTGATACGGTAGCAGAACCGACTGTTTTTGAAAATGCTGGTTTGTGTTTTTTGTTTGCAAAATGTCGCGGTAAGTAAGAGTCGCCACCGACTTTTATTTTATCCAATCATGAAAAGGAAAAAGAACAGAAAAAACCTTTTTCGAGATGTTTCTGAGTACGGGGGGGTAGATTATAGAAAGGGAAGGTGTTAGCACCCTTTCTATCCATGGTTTTCCATGGGATCTTAGGTACTTGCTCATCTTTTTAAAATTGCTTGTGTATATGCTTTGTTTTGAAAATGTTTTACTTCGTGATAACCCTTGTATCATCCTCAAAGGTGTGACGAAGTTGTTTTGAAAATTGTTTTGAAAAGTGTAAGTGTGAAGAGTTTTGATTTGAGCAAGTACCTACTAGCATCTACCTACTCGAAAAAAGATTTTTTTTTTGTTCTATTTCCTTTAGACAGTGCTATCCCACTATTAAGGAGTAGGTAGTACCGTCGTTGGAGTTTGAGGGACTATCAAAAGGGACGTAATGGTCATTGAAGGCAACATGTAAGGATACCTTAACATTTTGAAGGGACTGTCATCATATATTCATAGGCAACATCGAGGGACAAGATTATTTCTCGTAGGCAACTCGAGGGACGTTAAGGGACTATGATCTTTATGATGACTTTTAGATTGAGGGTCTTTTGCTAAGATATTCCTACGTTCGAGGGATATGACCATTGTTTTCCGAGGCAACCAAGTGGGGCAAACCCTAGGAGTGAGCATGTGCATGTGTGCTTTTTCAGTTAATTATCTTTGCACAATTAGGGTTTTCTACCGGGTTAATTTTCAGTTTGTCTTTCCATACAATGCTATTAACATTCATCTAAGCAGTTTATAGTTTACGAAAATCAAATGCAGAAAGTTTAAAGTCCTAGCTATTACAGGACTTTGGGGCAGTTACATAATAATGAAGAGTGCGGAAAAGAAATCCTAAAACTATTACATTCCGGAAGCAATTACATAATTAGAAGAAAAAAATGCGAGAAAAGATAAATTTACGCTATTACATTGATAATGCGACCTATACAATTTTCCTATAAATAAAAATGTAAAAGAATAAATAAAAAGAAATTAAAGAAAAAATTAAAACTGAAAATTCTAAGTTAATGTTTTTGGTGTTTTTTTTAGAAAATAATTTTAAGTTAATTAAAAAACCTAATTCTAACTAATTTTAATAAAAAAGTTAATTAACTTAATTTATTAATAAATGAAAAAAAAGCCAAAAATTCAGTTACTAACTAAAACAAAAACCTAATCCTAATTTGTTAAAAAAAGGTTAATTAAAGGGTTAATTACAAAGAACACCTAAAACCTAATTGATTTTAATAAAAAAAGTTAGTTTTGAAAAAAAAGATTTATGTGTAATGATTAATAAGAAAGAATTAAGTTTGCCAAAAAATAGATAGGGGAAGAAACATCAATGAAAAATAGGATTAGAAAATAAAAATAATGCAAATGTCATGGGTGGTTGTTGAACCAAAAATTAATTTAAAACCTAAAATTAAATTAAAAAAAGACCTAAAATTAATTATTCGAGTTTAGGAAAAAAAATCAAAGGTTTGTGAAAAATGTTAAGCTTTATGAAAAAAAATTAAACAGAAAAAATAAAAATAGGTAAAAGGATAAATAGAAAGGAAGAAAACCAGAACCAATAGGGGTGGTTGTTGAACCCACGCCTTTAACCTTCTCAGGATGTCTGCATCGCCATACATTGGTGATTGTTCTATTTTGGCCATAGTGTTTTGTAATAACTCTGCATGGGATCCTGTCTAAATCTGCAGTGTTGAATCTCATGAACACATTAAATAAATTACTATATCATGAAATACAAATAAAACAAATATATGAAATTTTTCAATATTAAAACCGATATGACATGTATGAATGCTTCTACACCATTTTGATCATGGAGATCAAACCAGCATTACCCTTACTGGAGAAGTAGTAAGATGTGGATTTGTAACAAGGACGGCTTGTTTGTAGTAAGATGAGGATTTGTAACAAGGATGACTTGTTTGTAGGGTTCTTGAAAGAATTTGAAATTATGACAGGATTGTGGCAAAGTTTTTTTTTCTCCCCTTCTTAGTTATGAATTTTTGAAGTTTTGGCTCAGACAAACTTATTTTGGGCTTCAGTGTCGACTCTGACACGTTCTTCAATAAAAAACTGGTATTGATCGGAGCATAACCCGGTCTCTACTTTGGAATAAAAGTTGTAGATCTCTAAGTCAGTGACCTTGTGTAAAAAGATGGGCCCGATCTGATAAAAATTGACCGAGTTATGAATTTTCGAAGTTTCAGCGCAGATGAAATAATATTCAGCATTCAGGATTTCCGGCGCGTCACACGCACTCTGAGCAAAAAACGAAGGACTTTTGAATACCATTTGAACTCAATACCTCCTGTGAAAACTTAGCCAACTCAATTTTTGAAATTTTGGCACCGGAACCAGCTCGATACGATGAAAATCGACCAAGTTATGATTTTCTGAACATGACGCAAATAAATTTCCGTCACAAATTTTTTGTACGAAAATACTTGATAAATCCGAATTTTTGAAGACCTTCTGATCGAAATTGGCTTCCAGCCGTGAGAGATGAAAACGTAGATGACATTAATATGGAATTTTGGCCACAAGAACGGGTTCAAAATGAGTCACGATCTTCAAGTTATGAATTTTTTAGCGCGTAAAAACTACACTTTCAGCACACTTTTTCACCACATTTCTTCGAGAAAACTCACACATTTGGATATCTTCTTTAAAGAATTGACTCTTGAGCCGAACCTGAATTTGAGAATATGTTATCAAAGATATCTTGGCGAAAGAACACGTGAATATGACGTGTCGGGTTGGACTTGTGAATCTTTGAACCCCGAATCGTTGCAAAACAGCGAACCGATCTCCAGCACGGAAAATACTCTGAAAATATCCATTGACGAAATAAACGTCACTTGTAACCTGGAGAAGCTTGATAAATATACATTTATTCCATAAGCATAAAACCAATAATATGCATGTATGAAAAGAGGGCAAATTTTGGGGTACAATAGAATGTATTATGGAATACATAGCAACCTTGTGTGATCATTTATTTGCCTATGACATGGAAATATATGATTATGTTAAAATCACATTATATGATAAATGCTATGATATGATCTCTTGTATGATTTTAATCATTCCAGTTGAATGTTTGGATGTGACTGCTGTATAATTTGATGTATTGTGATTGTGTGACATATGCTCGAATCAAAGTAGACTCGTCTGACGGATAGTGATTTACTTATTACTACTGATATGGCCTTTATACCGATGTCGTGTGCTATGTGATTTCATCGGTGTATCAGTATGTCATACACATATGAGTTATCATTATGATGTGTGAGCGGGTCTTTAAGGGCGTTTTCGCCCGGGTGAACATCGGTGTGCTTGGTATGGTGGGGAGGAAAGTTGTCGAAATTTTCCATGTAGGAAAACATTGGTTTTAACTCAACTCTAGTGATTCCAAGTAGGTTACACCACTAGGATTTCTCCCAGTGGGCTCATGTTGTCAAGATGGCATTTTTGTACTGAGTTGGATGTGTTCCCACACGTGTGTATTGATGATTGACGCGGCTATGACGCCATGTAGGCAATGTCACTGTGATAACCTTTCATGGATGACATTCCACTTATGACTCATATGTTTCATCGTGCAGTGTGTCGGTACAAGTCTCTTGATATGATGCACGGGAGTAACTCACCAAGGATGTGAACGTGTGCACTACATAGCCGGGAGAACTTACTTCTGGATTCCTCGTACATGGTTACAGGTCTGTATATTGTCTATAGTTATGGCCTTGCGCCAGATACTGTATACTGTTGTGGCCTTTGTGTCGGGCTTCGAGCCGAATGTTTTCTTGTTGCCTCATTGGTTAGTTATAGAACTTCTAATGGTGGTGTACTGATGTTGTGTATTTGTACCTAGCCGTGAGGAAACCCCAGATTCACGGTGAATCTAATTTGATGCATGCACCATGTAGAACTGAGCGAACCCCTAAGATAGGGAGACTCCCTAAGATTTAGTAATCTCAGTCCATTCCAATTATTATTTTTCAAGAACAGGTTTTAGGCTGAAGAATTGTTAGATGGCCAGTATTGAAGACTGCGGCGAGCAGATGGAAAGAAGACCTCACTCGGTCTTATCTTTCTGCTGTGTATTGCTATCGATAAGCTGATTGTATACATTCTATTATTGGAGTTGTGTTGCATACAATTTTAAATTTCTTGTCTTTTCCAGCTTATGTATGTTTCCATATACCATTTATAGCACTACTACATATTATTCTAGACATATATGTACGGGGTGTTACATTTAACTTATTTATGTGAATTTGTTTTATGAATTATTAGAAATGTGATAAAAATTTATTAGTATCTTTATAATCCTTTGTTATTTAAGTTTGTTATTAAAGTTTTTTATAGTAATACTTAATTATTCTGCATAATTAATTTTAATACTAATATTTAATTATATTGTATAATTGACTATAATTATATTTAATTTAGTTCTATTTATGGTTATTTTTTAAAATTTAAATTTATATATGGGAATAGATTTATTATTGATTTAAATATTTTTATAAATAATATTAAAATTAAAATAATATTTATATATGGTAAAAAACATATTGTTGATTAAAACATTTTTATATACTGGAAAAAATTATAGGCATGAATTTATTATCTCTTTTAAAAACAATAAATTATAATGTACACCCGTGGTTGAAGAAATCGTCAAATGGGTCTTTTTTGCTCATTTTCTCTTCATGTGATAATCATGAAACCATATATATGCATCAACGACTGGGTTTTCGCGATCCACTTCACCCAGATTATGTATGTCACTTGCGAAAATCTCTCAATAGTCTGAAGCAAGCACCTCGTGCTTGGTACTAACATTTTGCTGACTAGGACCGTTGAGCTATTTTTGGGTATTATAGTGACACGATATATAGAAGGATTGTTTTTTAGTCAGAGTACCTATGCCAATAATATTATTGCTCAAGCAGGAATGTCCTCTTGAAAAACTTTTGCTACTCCAGTTAACACCAAGCAGAATCTAAATACCTCTTCACTCACTCCATATGATAATCTTACATTATTTCAGAGTCTTGCCACTACTTTGCAGTATCTCATATTTACCCGTCTTTGCATCTCTTATATATGTTGTATAACATGTGTGTCTTCACATGTATGCTCCCTGAACTGATCACATACCTGCACTGAAACACATATCGTGTTACATTCGGGGAACCTTTCAATATGGTTTACATCTCTGTCCTTCTTCCATCGAGAAACTTATTTCCCACATAAATGCTATCTGGGGTGGATGTCCTGACACTTGTTGGTCTACTTTGGGTTATTGTATTTTTCTTTGTGAGAACCTAATCTCATGGTCTTCCAAGAGACAACCCACACTTTCTTGTTCTAGTGCAGATGTTGAGTACTAGGGAAGTGCTAATGAAGTTTAAGAATCATGTTGGCTCTGCAACCTTCTCTTGGAGCTTTATTTTTCTATGACATTATCAGGCTTCTCTTGTATTCTATAAAACAATTTGGGCTATCTTCCTATCCGAAAATCCTATCCAACATCAGCGTACAAAACACATGGGGATGGACATTCACTTTGTCCGAGAGAAGGTCATTTGTGGTCAAGCCTGCATTCTTCACGCTCTTTCCCAAACCATATTGTTAATATCGTCACCAAAGGCCTCCTTAGAGTTATCTTTGATGATTTATGGATAACTCTTGTCTCATTGAATATTTGAGGCAACAACAAAACACAATCGGAGGTCTCATAACTATTCAACGAGGCAACAAGAAAACACAATCAGCTCAAGGCCACAAACAATATGCAGACCCGTACATATGTATGATAAATCCATAAGTAAGTCCTACTTGTCTACCTAGGCCCACCCTGTCACACCCCAAATGAGTCACCCTTATACCTAATTGTCAAGAGACTTGGACAAGCTTAATGCACGATGAAATAGATAAATCCTGAGTGGAACTTCATCTGTGACGAGTTACCACCATGACATTGCCTAGGTGGCATCACGACTCCGTCAATCATCCAAACACATTTGGGTAATACCAAGTGCAACAATGCCTCTTTGACGTACAATCCCATCAGGCGAAAGCCTAGTGATGTAGCCTACTTGGCATCACTAGAGGCGAGTATCTAATGTGATATTGTCTACGTAGTATCACTAACTCACCATACCAAGCACGCATATGAGTTACCAAGTTGGATATGCCATAATGACTCGCACTTGCTTCCCATCACAACAGAGGTGTACCTGTCAACCAGGATTTACTACCTAGTAGAATAGGTCTACTTCGATTCAAGCATATCTCTCATACACACAGAGCACACATGATTGGCCTAAATTGGACGCCATATCCAGGTTTACCCTATTAGTACTCTGTCTTAAAGTACATAGGATTGGCCTAAACTGGACGCCATGTCCAAGTTTTCCTTGTCAGTACTTTGTTTCAAGTGCATACAAGAACAATCATAACAATCCAGACATGCAATCACATCTGAACATTCAACCAGAATGAACGGGAAACATACAATGATCATGTCATAGCAATAGGTTACATCCCAACATAATACATCAATCAAGTATACATGCCAATTATCATGAGAGTAATCATATCCTAGAATTTCTTCATAATCGAGTAGAAAATAGAAATATCTTCACGACGCCTCAAACCGGGATTCATTCCGAGTTTCCAAACTCAAGTTATGCAAATTTTAGTGTTACAAAAATTTGTTGTCCGGGAAAGTTTGTTAAGCGAGCTCTAGCGAACCAGTAGTGAACCAAGACGAAAAATTCAATATGTTCTGAAAAGGAAGGTTCACTAAGCGAACCTGTAGCGAGGCCCTGACTCGCTAAGCAAAGTCCTAGTGAATAATTCCTTATTTTAATTTCCCCAGTCCCAGACTGTCGCTAAGCGAATTATGTAGTGAAGGCTACTTCGTTAAGCGGACCATAGTTCGCTAAGAGAACTTTGTTTTTTCAGAAAAACCAGAAAATGGAAACAACACAATTTTGCGTTCGCAAACCCCAAAATCTCCACATGCAATCAGTCTTTCTTAAGATACAATTTGAAATAACAATGCATGTATAGAATATTGATGGAAATGAATCATATTCATGCAAGATCAAGGATTATGGATGACATTTTCACTCAAACCCTTATCTCTAAAACATACAATTCTGATTCCCCAAGTCTCTAACTAGAGACTCACCTGAATTGATGATGATGAGAAGGAGTTGTCTCATCATTAGGATGAAGAAGAAGAAAGACTTGGGTTAGATTCTTGAAGCTTGCAAGAAATTTCTTCTTTTCCTCTTCTCCCTCACATCCACGCTTCCTTTCTCTCTTTTTATTTCTCCAAAGTCTAATTTTGGAACAAATGAAAGTGGAATGAGGACAACCAAACATGTCCCTAACTTGTTTCACTTAAGAGGAGTAATGACTATAATGCCTTTGGTCACCCACTAAGTTCATATCTTAATATTCTACTAAATGGTGTAACATTATTCACTTATTCTCTAATGATCATTACCAAAATGAATTAGTAATTTCATTAGGGAATAAACATAATATTAGATATTACATTCTCCCTCCCTTAAATTAGAATTCATCCTCGAATTCGAAACTCGCCAGAATAGATAAGGGTACAGCTCTCGCATCTCCGACTCGAGCTCCCAAGTAGCTTCCTCCGGACGAGAATCTTCCCATAACACCTTCACAAGAGGTATCTCATTGTTCCTCTAGGATTTACTAGTACGCTCCAGAATAGATATCCGGAAGGATAGGATGAAACGAATATGGCACGAACTTTTAAAACTGAGATACGTGAAATCTATCATGCAGCCTGGATAGTGGAGGCAACGTCAACTGGTATGCAATTTCACCTACCCATCCTAAGATTTTACAAGGTCCCATATATCTCATGCCAAGCTTCTGCGTTTTAAACGGTCCTTTCAACTTTAGCCTCGGAGTAACTTTCAAAAAAACACATGATTACCTTCATTAAATTTCAAAGGCCTTCTCCTTTTATCCGCATAACTCTTCTGACGATCTTGCACTTTCTTCATCTTTTCTTGGATCGTCTTAAACTTCTCAGAGGTTTTTCTTGAATTATTTCCGGTCCAAGAATTCCTCTTTCACCAACCTCCGACCAACACAACGGTGATCGACATTTCCTTCCATACAAGGCTTCATATGATGCCATGCCAATACTCGAGTGATAGTTATTATTGTATACAAATCCAATCAAAGGCAAATGATCTTTCCAATTTCCACCACTTTCAATAATACTCGCCCGCGACATGTCCTCGATTGTTTGGATAACTCTCTCTGTTTTCCCATTAGTTTGAGGATAATTTGAAGTACTCAAGTTCAACTTTGTTCCCATTTCGCAATGAAACACCTTCCAAAATCGAGAGTTGAACTTCAGATCTATATCCGATACAATACTAGACGGCACCCCATGCAATCTCACAATTTCCTCCACAAAAAGCCTCGTGAGATGCACAACCTTATGAGTTGTCTTTACCAGTAAGAAATGTGCGGACTTTGTTAACCGATCCACAATTACTCAAATAGAGTCATGTCCACCCAAGGCATGCGAGTAATCCTACTATAAAGTCCACGGATATACTATCTCACTTCCATATAGGAATGTCTAAGGGTTGCAACATACCACCGGACCTCTAGTGCTCTATTTTCACTTGTTGACAAACTACACATTTCTGCACATGATTGACAACATCCCTCTTCATACCAGGCCACCAAAAACTCTTCTTCAAGTCTTGGTACATTTTAGTCGATCCAGGATGAATGATAAATTTTCTCTTGTGGGCTTCATCCAAAATTTCTCTCTTTAATAATACATCGTTGGACACACATACTCTCTATCTAAACAAAATGATTCCATGAAAAGAGCTAGATCAAAAAATAATTGTTACTTGTGAATTTCTTACAAAACAAATTACACCTCCACAAACTTGACGCCAAAAGAAGTTGAAGTGAAGTCATGACAGCATAAACTAGCCATTTACACCTAAAAGGTAACAAATCAGAGGTATCCTCAAACTTGAAAAGGGAAAATCTATGATGAAAATCAAATCGAGAAGGAAACTAAGATATCACTTCCAAAATTGCATTACCAAATTTCTCCCAAAAGGCTAGAAACCCATCATATGGAGTCTATGGACATGTGCAAACCGACAATGCTAATAGAAAGAAATTTGTTAGAATGGCTACTAAGGAGTTTTCAAAATCTGCATGATATTGCTCAAAGGATTATTTAATTATTATATTTTGATAATTATATATATATATTAAACCAATGTAAGCAATATCATTACAATGACAATATAACTCGGACAAAAAAATTGTTGAGATAAACTCTTTTTCACAACATAGTTAGTGAATCGCTTACCATACACGAGGTAGTTTTTAAGACCATAAAGAGAATTCTTAAATAAAGATACATGATTTAGACAATATGATTATGAGTATTATGTGAACAATGGTTAGTTTGACAATGGATAATATTTTACAACAATTGAAATTAGATTGTCGATTAAACACAATTACTCGTAAGACAAGCTTTGTATTGCTCCAAGGAGCCATCATACTTATGATCGAAAATCTAAAAACTTTGAATAACATTAGTACCTCAGATTCCGTGAAAAATTATTTGACATATATAACAATGATTAAATCAGTAATTCTTGCTCAGTCTCTTGAGCAACCCTTGATATGCACAAATCATCCAGTATTATGAGTCCCTCTTGATTCAAGAAAATCTACCTAAATTGAGCAAGAAAAATCTAACGTAGACATCATCACTAATCCTGTTCAGCATGAGAATCATTTAATGATAATGATTGAATTTATTTATGTTTGGAGGAGGGAATCCACCAGCATTGTGAGGCGGACCAGCCATATTAGGCCCAGGATTCTGCATTGGAGGCCTAGTCTGCATATCTCTGTTCACCACATTTTCCCTTCTCCTGTCAAAGTTTCTTGACCTGTCAGCATTACGAGGTCTGTCATTGCGCTTGTTCCTTTCATTTGCACGGGCATTGTTTCTAACCCACTCTTCATGGTACTTGGGATCATAAGGAACAGCTTGCCCATTAATAAAGGGCTCACCTGGTGAGAGGGAAACAAAAAAAGATCACCGTGTGTATCAAATTAAAATTGCGACCATGTTACATCAAGAAATATGATATGCTATGGAAAGACTATATATGGTATACTTATTGTACCACCTGATATTACTAAACTCAAGTATATTAGAGCTCAAGTTAATAACAATAAAAATCAATAAACTAATGTGCAAGCCAAAGGTTAATAACAAATGACTATTCTCTGGTGAACTTTTGCACTTCATGTACCACAAAAGGTTACTAAACATCCATTCATTTCATCTATATATAAGCAACAGATCATTTTAAAGGAGGGTGAATTAAAAGGTTATGTGATAGATAAATATAGATTGAGCACACAGCTCAACACTGATTGATTAGAATAATCGAGTAAAAAGTTATGCTATATCTATCTATAAGGTGATGCTTCTAGAATGCCTACACCAAAGTCTTAAATATCTACATAGCATTTCTTTAACGGGTCATTTTATCTTTCTACTTTATTATACTTCACTCTAGGGGTTGTGAGCATGCTATTCCCTATACCGACACACAGTTGAAGATATTTATACACCTTGGATTGAATGAATATAAGTAGAAGCCATGAGACTGGAAAATAAAATTTACCTCCATAATCTTTCTCCTTCACATTCAAATATGAATCAGGTAGAACCCATCGAACTTTGGGAAGTTCTGCAATTTGAAAAGTACAAAACCCTTAATATTAAAGAAAAACAAAATCATAAGCAGTTGAAACTATGTGCTATACCTTTAAGTTTGTAGGAGAGCTCTTCAGACACAAGAGCTCCAAAAGCAAAGTAGTGTCTAGTTGAAACAGAATATATCTTCATCCTTGCTTCTTCCTCACTGTTAACAAAACAAACCACTCACAATAATGGTCGGTTTGAATTGGTTTATTTGAGCTTATCTACAGGGATAATCACTATCCACTAATGTTCTCGGAGAATTTATGAAAACAACTTGTGACATATGTTTTTAGCTTCTTTTTTTTATAAGCTCTTCAATATTTCAATTGAAAAACAGCTTTTAGCTTACACAAAAAACATTTTCACTTTATTTAACATTTTGTTATAGAAATAGCTTACAACTAAGTGCTTATCAAGATAAGCATATATATTACAAGCAGCAAATCAAGCTGTTCACAGCACCTAAGGGATTAAACAAAACAGAACGATATATTCACACACATCTTCAGAGTCACTATTCTCAACATATGTCTATCATTTTATTATACGGCCAAACACATTTTTTAACAGATATTCCTAGACCCAATAGCGAAAATTACTTTTTTTTTAATCCGAAGAAAACCAAGCAAAATACTAAAAAAAAAGAATGAAAATTGAGACAAATTTTGCGACGATTACCTTCCACCGATAACCTGGGCGAGTGTTTTGATATACCCGTCAATGATTTCCTCTCTTGTGGGATCACCTTCAGGTTTCTCCATAACCACAAGCCAGTGTTCGAAATCGCATCCATCGAGCAAGATGGTTTCCTTTGGGGGACGGTTAGACCAGTTAGGGTTAGGGTCGTTGAGTGAGGAGGTGGTAGCGCGTGTGGAGAAGGAGCGGAAGGAGTTAGGGAGAACGAGGACACGGCGGGAGGTGAGGGAAGCGGTGGAAAGAGGGCGGAGTCGGCGAAGGAGAGAGTTGGCAGATGAAGAGGGGACGGTGACTGTGGTGGTGGTGGTGGAGAGTAAGCGAGAGAAGAGGGAAGCTACGGTTTGGGTTTTGGGGAAGACTCGGAAGAAGATCTGGGTTGCCATCGTTGCGAGTGGAGCGAGTTCAGGAAATGAGTTAGGGTTTAGGGTTTTCGGATTTCTTATAAGCTATCCTTCGGTGTAACTATCTACGAATATATCTTGTTTTTTTCTTTTCTTAATTGCAATTTTAGCGCGTTTTTTTTTTTCCGGTGTCTTTATTTTAAAATTCATAATTTTAGTTTTTTTAAGATTTTAATTAATTTGAAGATAATTTTTTTGATATAAATTTTATTGTTGATCAATTTTTTTGATCAATTTATTATTGATTTGACACTGACACATCATTAAATGAGCGTTATATTATTAAAAATTATTTTCAAATTTGCGGGGATTAAAATCTTCAAATAAAAAAATTAAAATAAAGAGATTAAAATTTCAAATTTTAAAATAAGAAGATCAAAATTCAAAAAAATTATAATAGGAGACCAAAATTATAATTAAACATTTTTTAATATTTTTTTCTTTTTTGAATCAATTAATATTTTTGATTAACCAAATAAAATATTCTAATACAAGGTCAAGCTAAGGCATAATCTACTAATATGTTGTCTAAGCTTTGAGTTAATATATGTCCTATAAATTATAATATTTATGACTTTTGTCCTATAATAGAATTACTTACATTGTTGTCAAAGCAAATAATTTCATATATAATTTCAGGAAGAAAAAAACACTTTTAAATAATTGTGCTTTCTATCCTTTTTCATTATTGTTATAAATAATCTATTTGTAACTTTTATGTCCACTTCTTTAGTGGATGTTGAATTACCAATCAATTTAAAAACTGTTTTCATATATTTTTCAAGACATAACAGGAGAAGAATATATGTTCAAGTGTTTCCTTCTGGTTGTAGAAGGAGCAGATGTCATTATCTCTCATTTCAAATCGGTGCATTATCTTCTTAGTTGTTAACTTGTCTTGGCATGTTATCTACAATACAAAGTTGGCTCTGGGTCTTGCCATGCTATCATACAAAATCTATCTTCACTCGACCGGTTATTGAGTGCTCTTTAGTGCAAGATAAGTCTTCTTACTTTAGAATCTTGTTTCTTGTTGTAAGTTGTTCCATATTTAAGTTTGATGTATCACTGACCTCTATTTCAAGATTGCCCTAAGTATTCAAGAACACACAATAGTCTCAAGTACAGTCACCAAGTCATCTCTTTTATATATTAGTAATGGATCCATTTGATCCATAGATTATCAGCCTTACCACTAAAGTTTCAAAACAACTTTATCACATTAGCTTGGTTCCACTTTTGACAGATATTAAATTCAATTCACCCTAGCTTTTTAGAGAACAAACCTTGTTCCACGCTGCAGGAGATTTCCTTGTCAGGTTCTTTTTTCTAATCCACATGAAGGACCTACAAATGGCCTCAACTTTTTTGATCATTTTACTTGGAAGGGGGGAGCATTGCATTCAATAGTTGGCTATTGCAAAAACCACACTTCTAATGAGTTGTAATCTTCCAGCAAAGCTCAGTAATCTTGCACTCCAATGCTTGATTCTCATCATAATTTTACCAACCAAAACCATATTATGATGCACAAATAACTTTTTACTTGTTAGTGGAACTCCAAGGTGTTGCAACTGATTTTAAATTTGAGAGTCGTCACCCTTAATTTTTATTCTAAGGAATGGAATATAAAGGATAATCCTAAAAGTTAGAGATTCTAGGTTTTTTGGACTCGGTTTTAGATGAAGGGAAGGTGTTAGGCACTCGTCATCTACCTTGTTCACAAGGATACTAGGGTTAGAAACACGATATTAGGAAATAGGGTTTTAATTTTTATTAGGGGAAGAAAAAGGGTTTAATTTTAATTAGGGGGAATGGGTTTTAATTTTAATTAGGAGAACTCGTCAGGATTTTAATCGTATGCCTACGTATCCTCTTACGAGGAATCAAAGTCTCATTTCGTAGTTCGCGGTTTGTTTGTGTTTTTTATGGACTGTGAGGATATTCGCATTTTCCGTGCGTTTAGTCTGGGTGTTTTGAATAGCGGAGTTTATTAGACTAAACGCGCAGTCGATTTGAATAAATTCACAATTCTTTTTGAAAATTGATCATTGAATTGATTTGATTAAAAGAAAAAGGTTTGTAGTTGGTTGGATGTCTTTTAATATGTTAATTATTATAAAAAAGAGTTCTATTTAAATGCGTGAATATAAAAATAGGTTTTAATGCATAAAATAATATTTTTAGGAATTTAGGAAATTAGAAAACATGTGATAATTAATGAAAATAAGTGTAATATTTTAATAAGTTCAATATTATATAAAAATATACATGAAAAGTATAATATACAAAAATATGTATATAATAAAAATAAAATAAAAAAATATAAGGAATTTTATAAAATGAATAAGAAACGTAGGGGGTGTGAAATGTATTGGGTTAGTAAAAGGTGGGTGTTCTAATAGGAATTTCCTGAATTTAGATATTGAATTCAGGCCCAAAGGCCAGGGGGTGTGCTTTTGAAGGTCATAGCAAAACTGGGAGCGAGCAAAGCAATTGGGCCCTAGTCAGATTTTGGACTAGGCCTAATAAGCTGGGGGTATTATTTCACAAATGTTTAGCAAAAAAAAAGGAGTGTGGCGTTAGTATTAGGCCTGGTCCAACAGAGTTTGGGAGGAAGCCCGTAGGTTAGCGTATGAGAGAGTGCATAGTAATACGGTAGAGTGCATGATTTTGGATAGTTTGATTGAGGCTATGCGGTTATGATTAAAGGAGTATGGTTGTTATGATGGGTTAACACGTATCAGATTCCTTAGTTATTATATCTTCTTCTTCTTTTTTACAAAATATATAATTTGTTATTTTCCATCATCCCTCTTCGTCTCACCTTTGTACTTGTAGCGGTGAAAATCGGAGATCAAGCTATTAATTAACTTGACTCACAAAAGCAAGAGTCGCCACCGCGCTTTATTATTTCCAAGGGAAAAGGGAAAAGAGCGAAATAAAACCCTAAAATATGCAATGTAAAGTAATATTTAAAAGTAATGAAAATACAATGCGTTTTTAAAAGAGATCGAGAGTTCGGGGGTTGGTTATACAATGGGAAGGTATTAGCACCCAATGCATCTGCGGTACTCCGCAGGAACCTTTTGAAATATCTGTTTTTGGTTAAAATTGTTTGTTTAGTTAAATGGGTATGGATGAGATTTTGAGGATACAACGACCTAGTGTTGAAGTTTTGACTTAAAAGGGGGTGTGAGTTTAAAAATTGATTTGTAGGAGATTTGTCTTAAGATTAACAAAACTAAAAAAAAGTATGAAGGGATTTCACATAATCGTATTAAATACTCGATGACATGAAGTCAACAAATTAATTATTTCCCTTGGATTTAAAGCCACAGACAGATAAGTAAGCTAAGAGTATACCAAACCTTAGGTGAAAATAAATCACAAGCCGGCAGCATCAAAAAAACCTGATGTGAGATAATACTCCAAGCATCAGATAAAGCGCATCAATTGAAAATAAATCACATATGAGAAAAGCGTGTCAGGAGAGGAATCAGATAAAGCGCAAAGGCGATGGATAAAGCTCACGGTATCAGATAAAAATCCCTGCATCACAAGAGATATACCGACAAATCTAACAGCACGGGGAAACTTATGTGCGTCCGCACAATTTTCAGAAGTTAGTTGGAATTAAAAATAAAATCACAATGCGGTGAAAATAATATTTTCAAAACCTGAATTTATTTACAAGTGAAGTGAATAAAATATACAGTCAAAATATTATGTACAAGTATATATTTACAGTGCCAAATATTAAATCAAAATAGTAAGGTAAAAAAGGAATAATAAAAAAGTATAAATGCGCTATGCGAGAACGAACACTTGATACAGTTCTCGGAAACCTTCACAGTAAACAAACTCGTTAGTAGCATAAGCGGTATAAAATGAAGGAAATTGCAACGGTTAAAACATGTGTCAGTAAGTAAAAAAATGAAATTGTGTGCTGCATATGAATAAATGAATATTTACACAAATAAAAATCAAGAATTCATGACATTATTCAATGTAAACACAAAAATCAGCATTGCATTCATTATTTCAAGTGTATCAAAAGCAACCGCTATTTCAAACACAACGGAAAACAAAAATCCCAAGCTCACTTTGCAACATGAGAAATTGAATTCAAAGCATGAACCAAACAAATGATGATTATCAATAATTTAAATTCACAAACAAAACCAAAGAAACTCATGCTATAATTCCATTCAAACCATGAAAAATCAAACATTATTCATGCAAATCAAAAGTTGGACAGCAACTAAAAAACTTTATGGACTTAAAATCTCAAAGCGAAAATCAAATGTTCATTCCATTTATGAGTATTCAAAAACCAATTAGCATCTATTCATGCTATTCAAAACATGTTCAAAACATGGAAAACAAAATGTGATTGAGCCATAATCGATCAAATTGAAAAACCGGGCAGCAACTCTATAAAATATGTCCCAAAAATTCCAATTTTAAACATGGTTTGTAACAAAAGGAAATAGCATGATGTCTTCAATGGTTTCTCGGTTAGATTTACACGCAAATAAAATGCGGCATTATCGTCACCTTCATCGAAACTAACATGAATATTATTTGCCACAAATTCAATGGAAATCAAAACAAGAACAAATTATCACGGTACAAATTTCAATCGAATTCAAACAAAACATGATAATAACTCAACATACACAAACGGAATGGTATCCGACACAATAAATTCAGCATAATCCAATACTTAA
Organism: Vicia faba; assembly: GCA_948472305.1. Classification (NCBI taxonomy): domain Eukaryota; kingdom Viridiplantae; phylum Streptophyta; class Magnoliopsida; order Fabales; family Fabaceae; genus Vicia; species Vicia faba. The sequence goes on along the minus strand of OX451739.1, from coordinate 1,630,224,315 downwards.
AGCGACATTGAATTTAGAATTCATCATAGTTTAATAGCAATTTTGACTCAACTGAATAAATTCGAAATCACATTTCAAGCTACTATCAGTGGATTACCAATCTAACAACAAACTGTTTTTCATCAGAACTTAACAACAAAGCAAAAATAAACAGCATCACAATTATATGCAACTGAGATAAGATCGGGAATTACCGAATCGTGTCGACGTGGAGATGCAATCTGTTAAACATTCACGGCGAGACGGAGAGAAGCTGCAAGCAAGTTGGTCATGGGAGTTGTTGGTGCTGTTTGACGGGAATCGCTTACGGAATCGGTATTTTGACGGTGACGGATTGCTAGCGGAATGTCGTTGGTGATGATGAGCGTTGCGATTGGATGTAAGGTTATGGCCTCGATTAGAGATGGATGGAAAATTGGCGGAAGGTTAGTGTTGAAATTGAAGGTTGAGGATGATGGATAAATGGAGGTTGCAGGCTGGATGTTAGCAAGCGGAGGGATGCTGTTTCGCGAGAAATTAAGGGAATTGGTTTGGTGGGTAGGAGGTAATGGTGATGAGTTTGAGATGAGGTTGTGGGTGTTACGGTTTACCAGTGGCGGTGTTGTTCGTGAGGTGATAAAGGGGAAACAGAAGTAGGTGGGTTACTGTTGTTGAGAGAGGAATGAAGGCGGAGGGAGATGTAATTGAAGGGGGTTAGTCATGGTGAATTGATAGAGGTTGTAGGTGGATGAAGAAATAGGCGGAGGAATTTGATGCGAAACAGCGGAAGCTTGCGGAATGGGATACAGTTCGATGGAGGTGAGCTGATGGTTGTTAATGAATGATGGTGTTGATAAAAGAAAACTGAGGTGGAAGTTAATTGGGGAGTTGGTGATGGAAGTATGAAGAAGGTGGGTTTTGGTTGCTGTAAGTGCTAGGTAGAGAGAAAATTAAGAGAGTGGAGATTAGGAGAGAGGAAGGTTACTGTGCGTGGAAAGTTGCTGGGTTTATAATCCTTGATGATGAGATAAGTGAGGCGGAGGTACGCGTGATGCTAGCAGAGAATCGGTGAGAAATTGAAAGGAGTAATCGAGGTTGATGATGGAGAAGATTGAAGGGAATTGGAAATTGGGATTTGTTAACAGTGGGTTACAATTTGATGGATGATGAAAGGGGCGTTGATAGTAGTATGTTGATGGAGGTGGAAAAATAAGGGATGATTGGTGGTGTGGTGAATACAGCGGTTGAAGGGTAATTGAAGGAACGAAGGCGGAAGGGAGGTAAAGATGAGAAAGAGATATTATTGTTAGTGTTGTTTTTTGTTTTTTTTTTTTGGTATCATACAAAGAAAATTAAGAGGTCTTATATAGACAAGTGAAGAAGAAAAAATTGATTTTGAATTCAATCATGATCCGTTGATTTCCATTTTCTCTGTATCAATCCACCACTTTTGCTAACAGTCAATGAGAGCATAGTATAGTGTAATCAATATATTTTTGTGACAAAAACGCTGTGATCGGTGGATCTGGAACTGACTGTTTAACGCTGGTTCGCGAAATGTCGCGGAAGCAAGAGTCGCCACCGTCTTTTATTTTCTCCAAATGGAAAGGACAAAAGCACAGAAAAATTCCTTTAAAGAGATTGCTCTCGGTTCGGGAGGTAGGTTATAGAAAGGGAAGGTGTTAGCACCCTTTCTATCCATGGTTATCCATGGGCTCTTAGATACTTGCTCATTATGTTTTCAAAATTGTTTGTTTGCTTTTCAATGTGGGTTTAAAAGAGTTTCTTTGAAAAATTTCAGATCGACTCATACGTCAGAGTGTTTGAAAAGTTTGCTTTGAAAGCTTTTGAAAAGTGTTGGTGTGAAAAGATTTCAGTTTGTTTTGAAATTAGAGCAAGTATCCTTGGGAACCTACCTACCCTAAGGAATTCGTCTGTGTAAATGGAATTCGTCTGTGTAAATGTCCTTTAAAGTAGTGCCATCCCACCATTGAGAGGTAGGTAGCACCACCGTTGGAGGTGTTCGGGTCAATTCGAGTTTTAGGGACTTGGTGATCACCAGAGCAATGGGAAGACACCTTAGAAGCTACCCTCATGCCAGGTTCCCGGATCATGAGGACTTACTAAGACATCCTCTACTCGACGATCACCTTTCGAGAGGCAAGGCAACAGTGAAGCGTACCCTAGGGGTGGTGTGTGATTTGTGTGTCATGTTTCAAGTATTTTTGTCTTGTCATGTTTGTCGTGTTCTACGCTTGATTTTAATTAGAGCCATTCATTCTTGCATGCATATTTAACAGTTAATAAGTTGCGGGAAAATAAATCTACAACTATTACAAACGGCGCGGGTCCACATCGCCAAAATTAAACCGGACCCGATTTAGCGGAAAATAAATAAAGCGATAAATAAAAGTGCGAAAAGTAAAGTTACATGGCTTTGGGACAATTACATAATTACTTGAATGATTATAAAATAAATGCGCGAAATAAAGGAATTAAAACAAAATTAGGGCGTTGGACCCTTTTACAAACAATTAAAATTAATCAAGGAATTTAAAATTAAAATTAAATGAAAAATGGTATTTTTGTGTTTTTAGATTTAATAAGGAAAAGAAGTTAATTGAAATTAAGTTAAACGGCAAACCCTAATTCTAATATTTTTTAATTATTATGAAAAAATTAAAATATAATCTACATTAAACCCTAATTTATTTATGTACATTTAATAAAAATAAAATAATAAATAAATAATATTGTGAGAAAAGGAAAAATTAAAAAAAAAATATAAAAATTATCAATTAACCTAATTCTACATTTTTTTGGATTTTTATTAAAAGGAATTAAAGTTGACAACCTAATTAAACTAAATAATCTACATTTTTATTTATTCATGAAAATAATTAATATATAAATATTTATTAATTTTTGGCCTTTTCTGATTTTTGAGTGTTTTTATATTTTGTAGAAAAATAAATTAATTATGTTTAAACAATAAAGTAAATAAAATAACAAAAATAAAAATAAGAAGAAAAATATAAAAAGTGCAAACCAAGGTGGGTGTAGCCCCAAAATTGGAGGTATAGGCCTGGAAATTCTGGCCCATCAAGAGTTGATTCGTTGACTTCTCCAATTTGGTGCCAGCGCATTGACTTGCCTTATAGTGGACTTTCAATATCAGCCCTTGATCTGGGACCATCAGGCATGTGTACGCTTGGATGAGAGGACGTATGGTACGTATGCATTCCTGAAGCTGCATGGGATTTATAATTGAAAAATAATATGAGATTTTGCCAGACCTGGGACTTGAACCCAGGTCTTGAGGGTTAACGCGTTGGTAGCTTGCCAGCTGAGCTGTATGAATCAATTGATATATTATGATAAACAAAATAATAAAAAGCAAAAACAACGCGTGGTAATTAAAACGCGCGCAATTTCAAATAGACGAATCATTGGCTGCCACGACTTCTTCTTCTTCACCACCCCTGCAAAATAGAACACAGAGGCAACGGTTTTAGAAACGTTGCATTAGGGGGGATTCAAGAAAATAGCGAATAGCCCTCCTTGATACATAAATCCATCGCGAGGTATGTTTCTTGTTCATGGGAACACGCTGATTGCAATGGTCTTAATCTTGAGTCCCAATTGTTCCTTGGGTGAGAAACCCCAAATCAAGAACTCTGAAAACCTAAATTTCGATCATGGTGAATTCGCGTACAACATGTAAAACTTCAATCAAGCATAAGGGTTAGTTTCAGAAACTCAAAACAAACATGATGCAATGAATAGAATGCTGTAAAAGTGCTTAAAAAATGCTATACGATTTCAAAAAATTCTTGGTACAGTTTGAGTTCTAACTACCACTTCTTGAGGTTTTAATCGTTGTTATTGATTGGGAAACGTCCAGGGATGTCTCAGGATGCTATTGGAATGAAACTTGAGGCTTGAATCCCCCTAAAACCTTGATTTCAGATTTCAGTTTTTTATGAAAAATTTCAATATGCAAAAGGGTTCTTGGGCGCAGCTTGCAGTCTAGGAACATTAGGGTTCTCATGCTGAGTATGTATAGAGACTATTAGGTTAAAAACTTTGCACAAAATCTCAAGCATTCATGGTTTTACATATTTGATTTTGGAAAATCTTTTTCATATCTTCTCATGTGCAATTTGGTTCAAATCTGATCAATTCTCATCAAAACTTGCTTAATTAAGAAGTGCACGAAATATTGACATTATAATGTGCATAAAAAGATTTTTTTAGGTTAGGTTTATATTTTTCATGTATTAAAATGATTTAAATGAATATAAATTAATATTAATTCAAATAAACAATTAAAAAATATGAAAATACTTCCCTTTGGGCCTAGTGGTCGTGCATAGGCTTGGCATGAAGAAACTTGGAAGAAAAATGGGCCCATTTGCATTTTTAGGCCTTTTGCATCAATGTTGACTTTCAAAAATTTCCAAAAATTTCCCAACTTCCACAAGGCATAACTTGGTCAATTTTTAAGCTTTTCACATGTTCTTGGACATTTTGGAAAGGTCTTTGAGTCCTTTAACCAATGCCTTTGGTCCCATGTCATTTTGATTTACCAATCTCAAGTTATGGCCTTTGACTTAAAGTCACTTTTTGTTGACTTTTAAAAATGACCTATAATGTTGAAATTGATAACTTTTTGTGAGAGCATTTCTTGGACTTAGAATATGAAGATGAGTTGTAGGAAATGTCTTTCTCTTCAAAATGAGCTTTGGATGGAATTTTTCTGATAATCCATGTGAAAGTTATGCCCTGGTCAATTTCAGTTGACTTTTTCAGTTGTCCAAATATAGCAACTTTTGCATCTTTGATGATTTCTGAGCCAAATTTTGAGAATCATGATCAAGCATTGATCAAATGATGTTTGTGGCTTCAAAATGATATGTTGACCAAAAATTTGAACTTTTGACTGTCAAATGACCATTTTGCCCCTACAGTTGACTGTAGTGCAATTTAGGGTTTTGACTGTGCAATTTTGAGCTGAATGCCTTGAAACTTGACATGAGGATACTTGACCATCTTTGTAGGCATATGGGACTTGATTGGGCCTTTGAAAAGTTCATTTGCTTGACCAGAACTCAAACCCTAGTTTTGACTGTCTAGGAGACAGTTGAGCTGCATAGTCCTTGGGGAATTTTGTGACCTTGATGTGGCAATTCTTTGATGAATATGGGAGGGCAAATTTTGGGGTACAACAGTTGCCCCTGTTCAATCTTCTTAGACCTGAGGATGCAGATTGGCTGACGTGCTTTTCGTAATCCGAGGGTAGAAGATGATTGGACACTAGAGTGCCCAGAAATTTGCGCTCACATAGTTGCAATGATGATGAGGGAATGGGCTTATAGATGCCATTTGGATGTTGCTTGGATAGGATGATGGGCTTATAGATGCCATCTGGACGTTGATCGCGTAAGAGATTCCTTCGCTAGAACCTGCATACCTGCAAAATAGAAAAATGAGTACCTGACACGCTGCAGGAGCTGATTTTAGATGCTTGGTATAGATGTGTCCTGACTGGTTACAGGAGCTGAGTCTGGAGCTTCAAACGCTGACGAATGAACCAGAGATGGTTACTGCCTTAGCGTGAATGGTAAGAGAATCCCGAATGATTTCAACCTCAACAACGCTCGTTGAGAAAATCTTGGTGAGAATTACCATCTTCGTAGTGTCAGGAAGAGAACCAAAGGACATTATAATCTCAAAGGGAGTCACCTTACTCACCGTTGGAGAGGGAACTATAGGAAATTATAATCTGAAAGGAAATATCACCTCACGCTCATGCCGGAGAGGGAAACATCTGAAGAAGGAATTACCACCTCACGCGCCTGTTGGAGAGGGGACCATAAGAGAATATCACCTCACGCTCATGCCGGAGAGGGAAACATCTGAAGAAGGAATTACCACCTCACACGCCGTTGGAGAGGGGACCATAAGAGAATATCACCTCACGCTCATGCCGGAGAGGGGAACATCTGAAGAAGGAATTACCACCTCACACGCCGTTGGAGAGGGGACCATAAGAGAATATCACCTCACGCTCATGCCGGAGAGGGGAACATCTGAAGAAGGAATTACCACCTCACACGCTGTTGGAGAGGGGACCATAAGAGAATATCACCTCACGCTCATGCCGGAGAGGGGAACATAAGAGAATATCACCTCACGCTCATGCCGGAGAGGGGAACATCTGAAGAAGGAATTACCACCTCACACGCCGTTGGAGAGGGGACCATAAGAGAATATCACCTCACGCTCATGCCGGAGAGGGGAACATCTGAAGAAGGAATTACCACCTCACACGCTGTTGGAGAGGGGACCATAAGAGAATATCACCTCACGCTCATGCCGGAGAGGGAAACATCTGAAGAAGGAATTACCACCTCACACGCCGTTGGAGAGGGGACCATAATAGAACTTCTACTGAGTCTTTATCAGAAAAATCTGTTTGGAGTCGATTTAACTGGACTAGGGAAGTCCTTGACATATGCTTGAGAATCTCAACTGCATCTTTCCTGAAAGGTAAAGGTCAGTTATATGCGATGCATGATATGGATCAAGCAAACATGGATACGATTTATATGATATGATGTGTACATGCATGCTATAATGATGTATATGATGATTCATGTATGTTTTCGTCTAGGAAAATAAATCCTTGACGGGTGCCGGGAAGTCATATCCTGGGCTGATGTTGAGGAAGAGATTTTGCTTCCGCTGTGGATACCGGTAGGAGAAGATAACTCCGTTGAGGAACACACTTGGCAAATGAAATAATTCTGCGGGAGAAAAGATACTCTAGCGATCATGCTGGGGAGTGCTACTCTGTGGGGATAGCGATGCTTTGCTGAGTTGATGAAGATAACTCCGCTGGGGATACCGTTGATGAGTTATGTTGGGGGATTTGATGAATTCCGCTGGGGATAGGAAGATACTTTGCCGAGGACGCTCTTTCCGTGGCTTTTGGCTGAGGATAACCCAGTTATGTCCTGTTACGGAAATAACTCTTTAAATCAAGCCGGGACGACGCGTTCGTGCTCTGCGAGGGATAAGCTTCCAGAATCTACTGGGGATAAGCTTGCTGCTTGGGGAGATATGAATTCCAACCTTCCTGGGGAAACTGGATTGGACTCTCCTGGGGGAAGTTTTAGACTGCGGGGAAGTGATTCCTTTGAATGGTGGTATACCGCCGGGGAACAATCTTTAGACCAAGAGTGCCGGGGATACTTGTTAAGGATATATGTATACTGCTGGGGAAGTATTGAGATCTACGGGAGGATACTCAATTTCCTTGATAATTGATGATTTGCTTGGAGAAGAATGTATTGTTTTACTAAACTACTCTCTGGGAATTAAGATACTCGGTCATGTTCTTTGGCTGAACCTACCTTGGTACCTTGGAGGATAGAACAATTAGACTGCTTAGACAACTTTTTATTGCCCCTGTTTCCAGTGTCACCTGCAATTAATTCCTTTGTCTCGTATGCAAATATTTATGAGTTAGCAAATTATTGTCAATGCATACATCACAAATTGAACCTTGGACGTTCTTCGCAAAACAAAACAGAAAAAGAAAAACACTTGGCACGTTTAACTGAAGATATATTTTTATTGATTTTTGAATGGCCTGAATAGGCGTTTTGTATACAAGAGGCTGACGTCCTAGTAAGAGGTACGCCGCCGATCAAAAGAGTTTATACAAATTTTGTACAAATGAAAATAAAACAGGTGTGTGAAAGATGAATGATCCCACTGGGTTTCAACTCTGCTATTGCCTTTATAACTCCGAGCGTCTCATCACTTGATGACCTTGGTTGAAGGTGAAGCTGACTGATTGATGCCGTTTGAGCTTGATGCAGATACCGGATTCTGGATGCAAAGTGATCAATGAGACATAGTTTTACGCTTTTATCCCTAATTTTTGCCTGGACCGCCCTTTCGGGTTTTCAGTCCACCGGGATACCCATTTTTGCCCAAGCCGCCTTTTCAGGTTTTCGACTTGCCGGGTGTACAGATTTTTTTTTCATTTTCATCCCTTCATTTTGCCCGAACCCTTTTGGTTCGACGGGAAGCCCTAATTTTTGCCTAGGCATGTCAGCCTAGCGGGTCTTTTTTCATGCGTAGTATTTTTTAACTATGTCTGCATTGGCGGGGTGAGGAAGGTCGTCACCATCCATATTAGTTAAGATCATTGCTCCTCCTGAGAATACATGCTTAACCACAAATGGCCCTTCGTATGTAGGGGTCCATTTGCCCCTTGGATCACTCTGAGGAAGGATGATTCTTTTGATTACCAGATCCCCAACTTGATATTCCTGTGGTCTGACCTTTTTGTTAAATGCCCTGATCATCCGTTTCTGATACGTCTGACCATGACAGATAGCAGCAAGTCTCTTCTCGTCAATGAGGTTGAGTTGGTCAAGTCGTGTCTGGATCCAATCATCTTCGTTCAGGTTTGCATCCTTCATTATCCGGAGAGAGGGAATTTGCACTTCGATCGGCAAGACTGCCTCCGTGCCATAAACCAGAGAGAAGGGAGTTGCCCCGGTCGACGTCCTAGCTGAGGTACGGTACCCATGCAGAGCGAACGGTAACATCTCGTGCCAATCTTTGTACGTTACTGTCATCTTTTGCACGATCTTCTTGATGTTCTTGTTAGCTGCTTCTACAGCCCCATTCATCTTCGGTCTGTAAGGAGAAGAATTGTGGTGCTGTATCTTGAACTGTTCGCAGAGCTCAGCAATCATCTTGTTGTTCAGATTGGTACCGTTGTCTGTAATAATCCGCTCAGGGACGCCGTATCGACAGATCAGGTTGTGCCGAATGAACCGTGCCACAACAGTCTTGGTTACTGTAGCATAGGATGCTGCTTCCACCCACTTCGTAAAATAATCAATCGCCACTAGGATGAAGCGATGTCCGTTGGATGCTGTAGGTTTTATCTCGCCGATCATGTCTATGCCCCACATTGCAAACGGCCAAGGCGCAGTCAGAACATTCAGGGGAACCGGAGGAACATGCACTTTATCTGCATAAATCTGGCACTTGTGGCATGTCCTGGAGTGTTGGTAACAGTCAGTTTCCATTGTGGACCAATAATATCCTGCCCGTAGGATCTTCTTAGCCATAGTATGCCCACTGGAATGCGTACCAAAGGTCCCTTCATGTAGCTCTTCCATGATTCTTTCTGCCTCAGTCTTATCCACACAACGCAGTAAGGTTGAATCATGGTTTCACTTGTACAAGATGCCGTTGCTTAGGAAGAACTTGGCTGCGAACCTCCTCAGAAATTTCTTATCGTTGATAGAGGCACCTTCAGGGTATTCCTGAGCTTCCAGATATCTCTTCACTTCGTGGTACCAAGGCTTCTCAGTTACCAATTCAGTTTCGAGATCACAACAGTAGGCCGGTTCGTCCAGTTTCCAAATGATGATCCGGGGAGCTTCATTATCCCATTTGACCTTGAACATTGAAGACATTGTAGCTAACGCGTCCGCTAACTGATTCTCTTCTCTTGGAAAGTGCTCGAAGGTTATCTCTGTGAAGTGGGGAATCAGGGTCAACACACATTCTCTGTAAGGGATCAAGTTTGGATGTTTCGTATCCCACTCTCCTTTGATCTGATTGATCACAAGAGCGGAATCTCCGAAGACACTTAGAAATTTGATCCTTAGGTCGATCGCGGCTTGAAGACCCATGATACACGCCTCATACTCCGCCATGTTGTTGGTACAGTTAAAACACAGCCGAGCAGTGAGTGGAGTATGAGTACCTTGTGGAGATATGATAATGGCGCCGATACCATTTCCCAAAGCATTGGAAGCTCCGTCAAAGTGCATAGACCATCGGGATCCTGGTTCAGGTCTTTCATCCGGTCCAGGTACCTCGCAATCTGTTACTATCATAATGCTTTCATCCGGAAACTCGAAGTTCATTGATTGGTAGTCATCTACAGCTTGATGAGCTAAGTGGTCTGCCAATACACTCCCCTTGATGGCTTTCTGGGTTGTGTACTGAATGTCGTATTCCGTCAAGATCATTTGCCATCTTGCAATTCTCCCAGACAGAGCAGGCTTTTCGAATATGTACTTTATCGGATCCATCTTTGAGATCAACAAGGTAGTGTGAGTCAGCATATACTGTCTCAGCCGGCGAGCAGCCCATACCAAAGCGCAACAAGTTTTCTCAAGCAGTGAGTATCGGGTCTCACAGTCGGTGAACTTTTTGCTAAGGTAATAAATGGCATGCTCTTTTCGGCCAGACTCGTCATGCTGCCCCAGCACACACCCCATTGAGTTGTCTAACACTGTCAGGTACAGTATCAGAGGTCTCCCTTCAACCGGTGGCATAAGGATAGGTGGTTCTTGGAGATACTCTTTGATTTTGTCGAAGGCAGCCTGACATTCATCGTTCCAACGTACTACCTGATCTTTCTTCAACAGCTTGAAGATCGGCTCACAGGTAGCAGTCAGATGAGAGATGAATCGAGCGATGTAATTCAGACGTCCTAAAAAGCCTCTGACTTCCTTCTCTGTCTTAGGAACTGGCATCTCTTGAATAGCTTTGACCTTAGCAGGGTCCACTTGAATGCCTTTATCACTGACCACGAAGCCTAGCAATTTCCCAGATCTTACCCCGAAGGTGCACTTGTTCGGGTTCAATCTCAGCTTGTACAGTTTCAACCGGTCAAACAACTTCTGCAGATGATCTAGATGCTCTTCCTCAGTCTGGGACCTAGCGATCATGTCGTCCACATACACTTCGATCTCATGATGGATCATATCATGAAATAAGGCAACCATGGCACGCTGGTAGGTTGCCCCAGCATTCTTTAACCCGAACGGCATGACCTTGTAACAGAAGGTGCCCCACTGAGTAACAAATGTAGTCTTTTCCATGTCTTCAGGTGCCATCTTGATCTGATTGTAGCCTGAAAAGCCATCCATGAAAGAGAATACTTTATGTTGGGCTGTATTATCAACGAGGACATCAATGTGAGGTAAGGGGAAGTCATCCTTGGGGCTGGCCCTGTTCAGATCCCTGTAATCAACACACATTCTGACCTTGCCGTCTTTTTTAGGTACCGGCACCACATTAGCAACCCACTGAGGGTAAGAAGTTACTGCAAGGAACCCTGCATCAAACTGTTTCATGACTTCGGCTTTAATCTTCTCGGACATCTCTGGACGCATCCGACGGACCTTTTGTTTAACTGGAGGGCAGTCTTCCCTAGTCGGCAAATGATGGACAACAATATCGGTATCCAACCCTGGCATGTCTTCGTAGGACCAGGCAAAGATCTCCATATAGTCATGTAACATCTTGGTTAACCGTTGCTTCACGCTGAGCTCTAGGTTGGCACCAATCTTTACCTCTTTTCTGTCTGCCTCAGTACCCAGGTTTATAGTTTCCACTGGCTCTTCATGGGGTTGGATTGCCCTCTCTTCCTGAAGTGACAGTCTTGCAAGCTCGCCAGGCACTTCGCAATCATCTTCACCTTCGTCTTCGGCTAAGTTGATCGGATTTTCGAAGTCATAATTGGCATTAGCAGAGTTGTTATCAGTGAGATCCAGAGTGGATTGGAACCTGTATGAGTGAGTGTGTGTGTAAATACAGCTGTTTTTGAAAATTATGTAAAGGAAATGAAAGATAGAAAAGGAACACAATATTTGCAATGCGAAAAACGTCCAAGATTTTCATTCATGATGTATAAAATGACAGTTCGTATGCCCTCACAAATAGAACCACGGTGCCTCGGGTAAGACACCGGGCCATGGAGTTTATCATTGTTTATTACAAAATATCAAAACAAAGAAATTTATTACTTAGTGACAAAAGAAACAGGGAGATTGTCCTTGGCGCTCCAATTGTTAAGTCCACCATCAGCAGCCGGGTAAATCCAGCTATCGAACTCAGTTTCATCAACTTCCTCTTCATCACCAATAGCATTAACTCCGTGAGCAGGCAGGGGAGCTGTCACCACATTAGGCTTGTCAGATGCCTCAAACTGTACCTCCTTAGCGTCAATGAGGTCCTGCAGCTTGTTCTTTAGTGCCCAACAGTCATCGGTGGAGTGCCCCGGGCTGTCTGAATGGTAAGCACAACGGGCATTCGGGTTGTACTTAGGAGAGGTAGTGTTTGAGAACTTTGGCGCCTCCTTGATAGTCACCAAATTGGTGGATAGCAGCTGTGGCAGGATTTGCGATAGGGTCATGCTTAACCGAGTAAACTCTCTCCGGGGTCTATCAGCCCTTTGAGGATTATTTGGCCGGGGAGCGGCAGCAGGCTTAGCGATCATTACCGCGCTGACAGATTGGCGGTGATCAGGTCTCTCTGATCTCCTAGAACCGTACACGGCACTAGACTCCTTCTTAAATGGTTTCTTGTCCGAACTAGATGATGCAGCCTTTGCAATCTTCCCAGACTTCAACCCAGCTTCAATCCTTTCTCCAGTCAAGATCAAATCAGTGAAGCCAGCAGAGGAATTCCCAATGAGATGGTTAAAGAATGGCCCAGATAGGGTCCCCAAGAACATGTCAACCAACTCCCGATCAGTCAATGGTGGCTGCACCCTGCCAGCCAGGTCTCTCCACTTCTGCGCGTATTCTTTAAAACCTTCACTTACACCTAACGACATACCCTGGAGTTGAGTACGTGTAGGGGCAAGGTCGGCATTATACTGATACTGCTTATAGAAAGCAGTAGCCAGCTCCTCCCAGTTACGAACTTTGGTTCCATCCAGCTGATAGAACCATTCGAGATGAGTCCCTGAAAGACTCTCCTGGAAGAAGTGGATCCATAGATTCTTGTCCGCAGAGTACGGCTGAATCTTTCGAACATAGGACCTCAAATGCAGCTTGGGACAGGACGCCCCGTCATACTTAGAAAAGGTTGGAGCTTTGAACTTGTGCGGGATAATTACACCAGTCGACAAACCCAGATCTCCGAAATCCAGCCCAGGTACCTGTTGCACCTCCATAGCCTTCAACCTGTCTTCCAGTTGTTTGTACCTGTCGTCTTCAGGAGGATACTGTTCCTCATCAAAATCCGTCTCGTCGTCGGAGACCACTGGAGTAGGAACCTTGACTTCTGCCTGAGAAGGACTCTTGCCAACAGAAGAAGCAGCCTCTTCATGTTGCAGAGTATTGCCCAACCTTCGGCCCGAGTTGAATAGAACAGTTCTTCTCTTTTTCTTCTTCTCCTTTTTCAGGAGCATAGTCTTTAATTCTTCTTGGCCTTTAGCTAGACCCATGATTAGTTCTTGAAACTGCGCATTCTGCGCCTGGAGAGCCTTGATTGATGTCTCTGTAGATTCAGATCCGGGATTCATGGTGTTGAAATAAACAGCGAAGAACTGTAAGCAACCTGAAAAAGGGAAAAAACCTGCTATGCACATGATGTATGAAATGCGTATGAATTATGTTTTCAAAGACAATCGGGAATCAACTTTGTAAACAAAAAAAGAACGCACTTTATTAGATTCAACTTTGCAACTGAGATTATTCAACAAGTTGCCCTTAGGCGTTTACATGAAATGAAACAACTGGAAAGGAAATAAAAACTGTAAAGGCACATTCAGAATTCCTCATTGATCCCATGGTCTCCTCTTCTCAGTACGGAGGTAGGCATTCAGAGCTCTTTCATTCTCCAACTGCTTTGTCAGCTTCTGGATCTTTGATTCCTGCTCGTTGAACTTTTCCCGGTAAGAATCCCGCTCTTCTTGCAGTTGCGACCAAGATCTCTTCAATGTCTCATAATCAGTAGGTATCTGAGGAGGAAGGACAGTTGGAGGAACACCATCTTTATCAGGATACTCAAGAATGACGGGTCTGACAGCTTCGTACGGCATACCTAACTTTTGAGCACGGATGCGGACCCATTTGTAGTAGGCTTCCATAGGTAAAGAAGTCTTTGGCCCTAGCTCTTGTGGGTCAGCTTTATGAACCTTCTCCCAAGCCTTGATGAACCTACGACGTAGCTCGTCACTATCCACCTGGAACTCGAAACTGATGTGAGGCACCAACATCTCATGGGGGCCTGTTCTTCTTGCTCTTCCAAACTGACGGAGTGCTAGACATGGATTGTAAGAGATCCCTCCTTGAGTACCAATCAGAGGAACATTAGGATACTCCCCGCATCGATCAATAATAGTTATCTCATCCAAACCTCTGCAAGTCCAAATGATGTCTTTATCGGTGAGAGACATTAACCTGTGAGCCCAACCTCTTCCTTCTTGGTTCTTCAGTACGAACTTAGGGAGGTGCGAAATAAACCACCTCACCAACAAAGGGATACAACACCATAGGGTTCCTCGTCTTCGGGTAGTACGAGCATGAAGTTGTTGCAAGATGTCACCCAAAAGAGTGGGCACAGGGTTCTGAGACATAAAGATCCTAATGGAAGTGACATTGATGAAGTTGTCAGGATTAGGAAACAGGACTAACCCATAGATTAGGAGAGCCAAGATGTCTTCATATGCCCTAAAGTCCAAGTCATTCCAGAAGTTGTTAGCTTTACCCATCAGAAATTTGGCCAAGAAACCCTTAACTCCGCTTCTAGTTACCCAGTTGTCTGTTACCTCTTGATGGGTCAAAGGAAGAGCTGCAGCAATGTCCTCAAGCCTGAGGGTCTTTTCCCAACCAGTAAAGGGAGTCTGATCCAAGATAGGGATACCAAGCAGATTAGAGAACTCTTCCAGGGTAGGGACCAGCTGGAAGTCTTGAAAGGTGAAGCACTGGTACTGAGGGTCATAGAATTGGGTCAGAACACTCATCAACTGTTGATCCCGCTTTGCAGTGACTAAACTGAGGAGAGAACCATGCCTCTGAATGAAGGAAGTGGTGTTTGGAATTCTGCTAACCAACTCATCAATCAACTCAGGTGAACGAACAAAGTTGAACCGGATAGTGTTCCTTCGCACAGGCATCATAATGTCCTACAAAACAGAGCAAAGATGATACCCTCTTGTCTTTGAAATGGTCAGTTCTTATGCAGGATGCATGCAATGCTCATGATGCTATGATGTTATGATAAAGCACACCACATACAGATACAGAGGCAAACATAGTAAGGCACACAAGTCACACAAGGCAAGCCCCTAAAGTTTAGGCCAGCATGAGGTCTAGGTACTACCCTCTTTCAGTTTGTTGGTTCATACCTGTCCTAATCAAAAGTAACCGGGTTCTTAGAGGATCCCAATATCATTGACTACCCTCAATCGGTCATAACTCCAGCATCGCAATCTTTTCTTGCGGCCAGAACCATCACGAGAGTTTAGCCTCAATGGGCGTAACATACTGCTACTGTTCTAAAGGCCAAGTTGTGTCAATTAAGGTTCTAAGGTTGTTGGTGCTTAACGACTCCTTAGAAGACCCATATTCTCCTCGTTGCGACACAAGGGATATCGGTACAGACTAAGGTGCCACACCAACGTAGCCACTGCTTCACCTGTGTCGGTCTACGCCGGACAGGTCCCTCACAGCTTATGCTACCTAAACAGGGTATCCCCAGATCCGGGTTAGGATCTATGTATCTCCGATGCAACCCACAATAGTAAAGCAAGCAAGGAAAACAATTGAAAACATAGTTATAAGCTAGCCCTAAGGTACACCTCACTTTATAAAGGGTCCCCAGCAGAGTCGCCAGTTCTGTGATCGGTGGATCTGGAACTGACTGTTTAACGCTGGTTCGCGAAATGTCGCGGAAGCAAGAGTCGCCACCGTCTTTTATTTTCTCCAAATGGAAAGGACAAAAGCACAGAAAAATTCCTTTAAAGAGATTGCTCTCGGTTCGGGAGGTAGGTTATAGAAAGGGAAGGTGTTAGCACCCTTTCTATCCATGGTTATCCATGGGCTCTTAGATACTTGCTCATTATGTTTTCAAAATTGTTTGTTTGCTTTTCAATGTGGGTTTAAAAGAGTTTCTTTGAAAAATTTCAGATCGACTCATACGTCAGAGTGTTTGAAAAGTTTGCTTTGAAAGCTTTTGAAAAGTGTTGGTGTGAAAAGATTTCAGTTTGTTTTGAAATTAGAGCAAGTATCCTTGGGAACCTACCTACCCTAAGGAATTCGTCTGTGTAAATGGAATTCGTCTGTGTAAATGTCCTTTAAAGTAGTGCCATCCCACCATTGAGAGGTAGGTAGCACCACCGTTGGAGGTGTTCGGGTCAATTCGAGTTTTAGGGACTTGGTGATCACCAGAGCAATGGGAAGACACCTTAGAAGCTACCCTCATGCCAGGTTCCCGGATCATGAGGACTTACTAAGACATCCTCTACTCGACGATCACCTTTCGAGAGGCAAGGCAACAGTGAAGCGTACCCTAGGGGTGGTGTGTGATTTGTGTGTCATGTTTCAAGTATTTTTGTCTTGTCATGTTTGTCGTGTTCTACGCTTGATTTTAATTAGAGCCATTCATTCTTGCATGCATATTTAACAGTTAATAAGTTGCGGGAAAATAAATCTACAACTATTACAAACGGCGCGGGTCCACATCGCCAAAATTAAACCGGACCCGATTTAGCGGAAAATAAATAAAGCGATAAATAAAAGTGCGAAAAGTAAAGTTACATGGCTTTGGGACAATTACATAATTACTTGAATGATTATAAAATAAATGCGCGAAATAAAGGAATTAAAACAAAATTAGGGCGTTGGACCCTTTTACAAACAATTAAAATTAATCAAGGAATTTAAAATTAAAATTAAATGAAAAATGGTATTTTTGTGTTTTTAGATTTAATAAGGAAAAGAAGTTAATTGAAATTAAGTTAAACGGCAAACCCTAATTCTAATATTTTTTAATTATTATGAAAAAATTAAAATATAATCTACATTAAACCCTAATTTATTTATGTACATTTAATAAAAATAAAATAATAAATAAATAATATTGTGAGAAAAGGAAAAATTAAAAAAAAAATATAAAAATTATCAATTAACCTAATTCTACATTTTTTTGGATTTTTATTAAAAGGAATTAAAGTTGACAACCTAATTAAACTAAATAATCTACATTTTTATTTATTCATGAAAATAATTAATATATAAATATTTATTAATTTTTGGCCTTTTCTGATTTTTGAGTGTTTTTATATTTTGTAGAAAAATAAATTAATTATGTTTAAACAATAAAGTAAATAAAATAACAAAAATAAAAATAAGAAGAAAAATATAAAAAGTGCAAACCAAGGTGGGGTGTAGCCCCAAAATTGGAGGTATAGGCCTGGAAATTCTGGCCCATCAAGAGTTGATTCGTTGACTTCTCCAATTTGGTGCCAGCGCATTGACTTGCCTTATAGTGGACTTTCAATATCAGCCCTTGATCTGGGACCATCAGGCATGTGTACGCTTGGATGAGAGGACGTATGGTACGTATGCATTCCTGAAGCTGCATGGGATTTATAATTGAAAAATAATATGAGATTTTGCCAGACCTGGGACTTGAACCCAGGTCTTGAGGGTTAACGCGTTGGTAGCTTGCCAGCTGAGCTGTATGAATCAATTGATATATTATGATAAACAAAATAATAAAAAGCAAAAACAACGCGTGGTAATTAAAACGCGCGCAATTTCAAATAGACGAATCATTGGCTGCCACGACTTCTTCTTCTTCACCACCCCTGCAAAATAGAACACAGAGGCAACGGTTTTAGAAACGTTGCATTAGGGGGGATTCAAGAAAATAGCGAATAGCCCTCCTTGATACATAAATCCATCGCGAGGTATGTTTCTTGTTCATGGGAACACGCTGATTGCAATGGTCTTAATCTTGAGTCCCAATTGTTCCTTGGGTGAGAAACCCCAAATCAAGAACTCTGAAAACCTAAATTTCGATCATGGTGAATTCGCGTACAACATGTAAAACTTCAATCAAGCATAAGGGTTAGTTTCAGAAACTCAAAACAAACATGATGCAATGAATAGAATGCTGTAAAAGTGCTTAAAAAATGCTATACGATTTCAAAAAATTCTTGGTACAGTTTGAGTTCTAACTACCACTTCTTGAGGTTTTAATCGTTGTTATTGATTGGGAAACGTCCAGGGATGTCTCAGGATGCTATTGGAATGAAACTTGAGGCTTGAATCCCCCTAAAACCTTGATTTCAGATTTCAGTTTTTTATGAAAAATTTCAATATGCAAAAGGGTTCTTGGGCGCAACTTGCAGTCTAGGAACATTAGGGTTCTCATGCTGAGTATGTATAGAGACTATTAGGTTAAAAACTTTGCACAAAATCTCAAGCATTCATGGTTTTACATATTTGATTTTGGAAAATCTTTTTCATATCTTCTCATGTGCAATTTGGTTCAAATATGATCAATTCTCATCAAAACTTGCTTAATTAAGAAGTGCACGAAATATTGACATTATAATGTGCATAAAAAGATTTTTTTAGGTTAGGTTTATATTTTTCATGTATTAAAATGATTTAAATGAATATAAATTAATATTAATTCAAATAAACAATTAAAAAATATGAAAATACTTCCCTTTGGGCCTAGTGGTCGTGCATAGGCTTGGCATGAAGAAACTTGGAAGAAAAATGGGCCCATTTGCATTTTTAGGCCTTTTGCATCAATGTTGACTTTCAAAAATTTCCAAAAATTTCCCAACTTCCACAAGGCATAACTTGGTCAATTTTTAAGCTTTTCACATGTTCTTGGACATTTTGGAAAGGTCTTTGAGTCCTTTAACTAATGCCTTTGGTCCCATGTCATTTTTATTTACCAATCTCAAGTTATGGCCTTTGACTTAAAGTCACTTTTTGTTGACTTTTAAAAATGACCTATAATGTTGAAATTGATAACTTTTTGTGAGAGCATTTCTTGGACTTGGAATATGAAGATGAGTTGTAGGAAATGTCTTTCTCTTCAAAATGAGCTTTGGATGGAATTTTTCTGATAATCCATGTGAAAGTTATGCCCTGGTCAATTTCAGTTGACTTTTTCAGCTGTCCAAATATAGCAACTTTTGCATCTTTGATGATTTCTGAGCCAAATTTTGAGAATCATGATCAAGCATTGATCAAATGATGTTTGTGGCTTCAAAATGATATGTTGACCAAAAATTTGAACTTTTGACTGTCAAATGACCATTTTGCCCCTACAGTTGACTGTAGTGCAATTTAGGGTTTTGACTGTGCAATTTTGAGCTGAATGCCTTGAAACTTGACATGAGGATACTTGACCATCTTTGTAGGCATATGGGACTTGATTGGGCCTTTGAAAAGTTCATTTGCTTGACCAGAACTCAAACCCTAGTTTTGACTGTCTAGGAGACAGTTGAGCTGCATAGTCCTTGGGGAATTTTGTGACCTTGATGTGGCAATTCTTTGATGAATATGGGAGGGCAAATTTTGGGGTACAACAAACGCCCTTAAATGATAAAAATGAAATAAAAAACTGAAAGTATTAAA
This sequence comes from Vicia faba, assembly GCA_948472305.1. Classification (NCBI taxonomy): domain Eukaryota; kingdom Viridiplantae; phylum Streptophyta; class Magnoliopsida; order Fabales; family Fabaceae; genus Vicia; species Vicia faba. The sequence goes on along the minus strand of OX451739.1, from coordinate 1,630,204,891 downwards.
ATTAATTCAATTTAAAATATATTTTTTGAATAAAAAATAAAGAGCTAAAATGACCGAAAACAATAAAAAACGGACGAAAATTTATCCGGAAAAATAAAATGAACACATTAAAATAAACTACATGTCACAAAGATTAAAGAAAAAATATTCAAAAAAGTAAAAATAGGAATAAAATGATAATGAAAATACCAGGCTAAACAGACGTTTTACGGTTAAAAACGAGACTTCAAACTGTATCGAAAAAATAAAGCGAGCATACCGTCATAATCTATGCGAGATGCAGATTCATAAAATGATCGGTAAAAGGTGAAAACTTGAAATATTTTTCTCGCTAATTTTTCGCACATTGTTGAATCGCTTTTAATAGTTTGTCTATAAAACCAAAATATTTTTATTATCGACATATAAACAACTTGGAGCAATGCAAGAAATGAGTAAAGAGATAAAAATGCATGAAGTGAAATGTCAGGTATTTTTTTAACTAAAAGACGATGCAAACTTTGATTTAAACTGACTTTTTTGGTCAACTTAAATACGACTAATGATGCAAAATATGATGAATGAAGATATTTACTAATGATTGTGACCAAATGAAAAAATATGGTATGAATGTGCGACTGAAAAAATTAGGGGCGAAATTAAGGGTGCAACGGTGTGCCTTGATGAATCAGTCTTCGAGAATCCACAATCAACCGTACTTCTGGCTTGGGAGACTCAAAACCTTAATTGAGGCGCGACACCTGATGCTCTTGATTCAGACCTGTCTCTGCACATGAAACAAAAGAAAACATGAACATACACCTTTGTATGCGATTAGAAATTAGTGATACATAGGCTAAAAATGTTCAAAACACTTGACAATCTTCACATAGTCAAAGCTCGAAGGTGAGAGGTTAAAACCGACCGTATTTCGTGACCTTGACTTTTGTATAAAAAATGCAAAAATGCAAGTGGGATCTTAGGTCAAAAATTAGGGTATGACAGTACTCTCTCTCTCTCTCTTTCCTTTTGCAAACCCTAGACGCAGAGGCTTGATCGCTACTGCCCTCTTATAAACCCTAATTGGCGAAGATCCACGTCTGAATCCCACAATCAAACCCTAAACGAAAACCAAACGCCACTATTACCCAAAAACATGAAGAAAAAAAAGAGTTAGGTTTCCATTACCTTGGTATGTTCTTCGAACCTCCCCTCTGTATCGTCCATTTTCTGACCTTCTTTATTCCTTGTTTTGACAGGCACAATGGTGATGGAAACATAGTGGCGATGATGGAGCAACTAGGGTTTCAAATATTGAAACCCTATTGTGATCGACGTGAATTGGTGAAGAAGACGGCGCCTTTCAAGACTATTTCTCTTCAGTTTTGTAATAAAAATTTTCTTGCGTAATTTTTTGGTATTAATTCTTCTTTTTTTTCTGTAGATTTATGTTAGGTTTTTATGGTGTTTTTATAAATTATATTTTTAGGAAAGAAGTGAATTTGTTTGTAAATTAATTCTTAGAATTGAATTAGGTTTTTTAGAATTAGGATTTTTTTTTGAAAGATTGTCTATAATTGATTATAGAGTGAAGATTGTTTTTGTAATTGTATCGGACAATTTTAATCCATATTGAATAGTTTTCAATCTCATTTGATTCTGTCTCCATAGAGATTTCTGGATGTATAAACTTGTTGATCTCAACAGTAACTGTTTGTGAGGCTGGGTTGCGCTGTTTGGAACAACAATCGAAAATGGGCCTGCATTTTTTCTTTGTAACAACATTTTTTGTGTTAATCTGGATTGGGATTGGGCCTGCTAAAAACAAGTAATAATAATTTTTTTTTCAAAACAATAAAAAAAATGAAATGGGCCTTACTGTTAACTTATTGGGCCCCCATTTCCTCAAAGCATTTTTCAATTAAGTGAAGCAATTTAATTAAAAAGTGATAATTTCAAAAATATAATATTTGAAACAAATCTCAAAACAAAAAAAAACTAAAAATACTGGATGGCCCTATTGGGCTCTGAACAACTTGCCTTATTTCAAAACCTATATGAGCCTAAAAAAGGGTCATCTGCTATGGCTTTTCTCAACTCACTTTAAACAATAAAAAACAATATAAAGAGACATAATAATGCTGTTAAACCAAACAAAAAACCATTTTAACACAACAGAATGTAATGCCAACTGATAATAATTACAGTTAAAACAAATCAAGACAAAACAGAATTGAACGGGCCACCGCCTCTTTAGTATTGGGTCTGATGGTTTTAGATAAAACCAACCCAATTTTAATGGACTATAAAAATGGGTCATACAAAAAAAAGACTTGATGGGCCTTCTTATTGGGCTTTGGATTAAAAAAGAAACAGATTGCTTCAATAAAAATCCAAATGGGCCTTATAATCTAAGCATATTGGTTTCAAACAAAATAAATTGTCTTATACTTATTCAAACTAAATGGGCCTTATGGGAAAAAGATTTATTCACACTCCCTTTGAAATAATACACCTTCCTTATCTTGAAATGGACTTTTATTAAAGCCTAATAGGCCATCAAATATTGATGGTCCATTTTGGATCGATACACCCCTCTCCGATGCTTTACACCCCTGTAGAAATAAAATTTTAAACAAATATGATTTATTTAAATAGAAACCTAAATAAGAGTATGGCAAATTTGGGGTATGACATAAGGTATCTGAATGGTAGAGACCCCTCAGTGAAAGAGGTAAGAGTATAAATTTCACTTTTGATATTATTACCAACACTACCATAATATTTTTGCATTTTATTGGGTTTACTTTCGAGCATGTGGACTTGGAAAAATCTTTGAACCTTTACATCACTAGCTCAATCGACCTTGTATATCCTTTAGCAGAAAGTAAGAGATCATTTGCAAATCTAATATTAGTTATCCCAAATTTCTCACACTTAGAGTGAAAGTTGAAATCAGGGGTACTTTTCAGCTTCTGCATTGACATGTGGAGGTACTCTATAACTATCACAAACAATAAAGGGGACATTGGATCCCCTTGCATCAGTCCTCTCTTAGCCCTTAGAAAACCAGTTTGCTTTCTATTTATCATATACTTATATGACACTGTTGTAACATTCAACATAGCCCACCTGATAATTTTCTTATAAAGCTAAGTTCTTTCAAGATTGACTCTAATGCATTTCATTCAACTGCGTCATATGTTTTTTGGAGATCCATTTGCACCATACACTCAGGTACTTCTCATTTCCTTGCGTAGCCTTTTATGAGCTCATAAGCTAGTAATATGTGGTCATGAATGTGTTACCCTGGTATAAAAGTTACTTAGGTATAATTTTTTATATAATTGTACAAAAGGAAATAGGCATGTAGTCTCTTATTGTTTTAGTTGCGTGGGTTTTTGGAATTAAGGTCACTAGAGTGCTATTAATTTCTATATACATTTCGTTCTTCAAAGAATTCCATAACATTTTTCCTCCTTTATAGAATTCCATAACATCATCAAACACTTATTTCTTTACAATTATCCAAGTGGTCTTGAAAATTTTATCTCCATAACCATCTAATCCATGGGCCTTTAAGTCACCTATATCTGAAGAGCTTTCTTGATTTCCATTTCAGTCACCGGTGAAATCAAGTAGTTCTTTTCCTCTTATGTTAATTGAGGACCTTGTCTCATGGCTACAATGTCAATGCCATCAATGGTGTTAGCTGCAGTGCCCACCAGATCACCATAGAAATCCATAAACTCATTCTCAATATCCTCATACTTGGTTAATAGGGTACCATAAGTTTCGAAAAGAGATTGAATCTTTGTCTGATTTTGCCTCATTTTCAGGAATGCATGAAAATATGCATTGTTTCCATCTCCAAGCCTTAACCATTCCACTTTTGATTTCTACATAAGTATTTTCTCCTCTATATTGGTCTAGTACCTCTTATGTGCATCTCTTTACCATTTCTATTTTTTGAATATTCATTCTATCCTGTAGTATGGATTGTTGTGCCTCTATCAAGTCATTTCTCACATTCTCTAGTTTCACTTTGATACCACTTAAGGGTTTACTTAGTAATCTTATAATAGGTTGTAGTCTTTGAAGCTTTTTTCACAACACATACATAGGCCTTCCTGTTAGAGGTATGTCCCAGTTGGTTGACAAAGTTATAAGAAATCCCTCCATGTTAGTAACTTTGTTCAGGAACTTGAAACATGTTCTTTTGATAGGTCTTTGCTCGTTACTTTTCATACAAATAAATTCATGGTCAGAGATGTCATGTTCCATGATGCTTAGGGTAGTGTCTAGGTGTTGTTGCAGCCACCCCATATTGCCAAGGACCGTGTATTATTGAGTAAATAGTCTCATTAATCTGTTTATTTGACCAAGTAAAGTATTCTCCCATGCTTTCTTTTTTAAAAAACTCAGTATGTTTCACCATTGCTACCATATAATTATACTTTGTTTCATGTACTACATTGCCTCCAATTTTATCTTGGGGTTTGAGCACATTGTTGAAATCACCCATCAAGCACCAATGTGGATGAATCTCCTATATGTCCCTCCATAGAATCCTTCTCTATTCTAATTGGTTGGAAGCATAAATTGCGGTGAGCCAAAATTTGAAGTCTCCATGTAGTGAATAGATCCAACATTGGATCATTTGAGAAGTACAAGATATAATTGTATTAACTTAATATTTAACAATTTTTTTTTGATAAACCATTGATTATAAATACTTTTTCCAATATTTATATAATGAAACAAATTTGTATATTGACGGATAATAAATCTTTTATGTTCTTTTTATCAAACATAAATATTTAGAGCATTTTTGTATTATAAATGCTACCATTTTATCATAAAAAATATAATTTTTTATAAATTTAAATTTGAATATTATTGATTATGTTTCAAAAGTATCTATAATTATAATTAGAGTCAACCTATAATATTCACTCACTCTCATAATAATTCTCAGAGTTGATCATTTCACACTAATTAAAGATGATAAAAAAAAGAAAAAATATATTTTTTGTATTATAAAGAAGGAGATAATTGTTTTTACTATATTACACTTATTCTAATTTTTTATAACTTATTTCAAATAACAATTCATTAATATTATGACTTTTCAATTCTAACTCATTAAATATTGTTGTAACTTACTCTCTCCGTTCTAAAATATAAGAGAAAAAAATAAAATTACACTTATTAAAAAAAGTAAAAATATAATAATTTTATTTGTTGATTTTTTTGAAAAAAAAATACATAGAAAAATATAAAAATAATTCTAATTAGTTGTAGGTTATAGAAAAGATGAGAGAAGGTAAATTAAATGCAAATTTCATTTAACTTTAACTTGAAAAAAATGAAAATAAATTTTTTCTCTATATTTTGAAACAATAAAAATATACATTTTTATTAGAGATAGTTTACACTTTATAATATACAGATAGCACATCTCAGCTTATAGTGTTTATCCTTATTTAGGGTATATAAACAAAGTTGTAATCTTTATTTCACCAATGAATAAAACAATAGTTTTTCCCTTTTCTCTTCTTCTTGAATGTAACAAACTTTTCTCCTCCATGGTGAGTTATTGCATCCTTGATATGGTATCAGAGCTATCCAAGTTCTAGTAGCCATTGTTCTTCACCTCTCTCCTTGCGTCTTTTGCTATGCCTTCTCATTGCTTTCTCTCTGCAACAATGGCTGCACAGAGTTTTACGGATTTCGCTACCAACTCTGTTAATCCTTACTACCTACATCCAAACGAGAATTCGGCTCTTGTTCTCGTTTCTTCACCGCTCGATGACAAAAATTACCACACCTGGTCTCGATCAATGCAAATCGCGTTAATCTCCAAGAATAAAGACAAATTCATCGACAATTCTCTTCCCAAACCTGCTGTTTTAGACGTTCTTTATGCGCCGTGGATTCGATGCAACACGATGGTTCTTGTATGGATTAAACACTCAATTTCTACGTAAGTTGCATGATCGGTTCTATGGATTGACATAGCTGCAGGTGTGTGGAAGAATCTGCAGGTTAGGTTTTCGCATAGCAACGTTTTCCGCATATTTGACATTCAAGAAGATCTTTACAAGCTCCGTCAAGGCACATTAGATGTATCAAATTACTTTACTCAATTGAAGGTTCTGTGGGATGTATTGGAAACTTATCGTCCAATTCCATCGTGTTCTTATGTTATCCCATGCTCTTGCGATGCTTCTGCTTCGATTCGTAGTTATAGGGATCAAGATTATGTGATTCGCTTCCTCAAAGGTCTGAATGAGAAATTCACTCGTTCCAAAAGCCAAATAATGATGATGAATCCGCTACCTGACATTGATAAGGCTTTCTCTCTGGTGATTCAGCAAGAAAGAGAAATGAACAATGTTGTTTATGCAGTTATACCTGTTGCTGGAAATACTGAAGAGAGCATAACATTGAATGTATCTCATGATGCTCAGTCAAACAAGTTCAATTCCTACAAGGGAAAATACCAGGGTGCAGCTGGCTCAAGAGGTCAAAATCGTGTTTGTACTCATTGTGGAAGAACTAACCATACCATTGACACTTGTTTCATCAAGCATGAGTATCCACCAGGCTTCAAGAACAAGACTAAAGGCAATGGCTCAGCTTCTCAGCCACCTGCAACAGCCAACAATGCATCTGAGATACCTGCTTCAGGTTCAAGTTCCACTAATCCCTCTTATGGATTGACTCAAGAGAAATACAACAACATTTTGGCACTGCTTCAACATTCAAAACATGTTTCCACTGCTCATTCAGTGTATACATCTCCTCTTGTGCTAAATTCTTTGTCTTTAACTACCAATGGTAAGTCTTCCTCTTTGTGGATTCTTGACACACGAGCCACAAATCATATATCCTTTAATATTTTAGCTTTTTCTAGTTACCACAATATTGTTCCTATATTTGTCACTTTACCTAATGGCTCCTAATTGTCTGCTTCAATTTCTGGCTCTGTCAAACTTACATCATCTTTATCACTGCACAATGTCCTTTACATTCCTTCTTTCAATGTAAATCTGATTTATGTAGCAAAATTGTCTAAAAGCAACAATTGTTTTGTTCAATTTAATGTTAACTCTTGTTCCATTGTGCATAACCCTTCCATGGAAATGATTGGTATAGCTGACCTGCAATATGGCCTATACGTTCTTTATTCCAATGTTCTTCCTTCTTCTTGTAATTTTGTAACTCCCGATGATACTGTTATATGGAATATGAGGCTAGGCCATCCCTCCCACAAGGGTTTAGAAACCATAACAAAAGTTTTCCCTTTGTTTCTTGTAAAGAAAATGTATCTCCTTGTGACTCTTGTCACCTTGCCAAATAAAGAAAACTTCCTTTTCCTAATAGTGTTACCTGTACTACTGATGTTTTTGATATTGTTCATGTTGACTTGTGGGGCCCTTTTTCTACTATCTCTATGTTAGGACACAAATACTTTCTCACACTAGTTGATGATCACTCTAGGTTCACATGGGTGATTTTCCTTAAAACCAAAGATCAAACTCGAGATAGTTTTATAAACTTTGTAGCATATGTTGAGAAACAATTTAATAAATAAATTAAATGCTTATGGTCTGATAATGGTACACAATTTCTAACCTTACACAATTTCCTATCTGCTAAGGGAATTTTACATCAACAATCTTGTGTTGAAACCCATCAACAAAATGGGATTGTTGAGAGGAAACATCAGCACATACTAAATGTAGCTAGGGCTCTTCACTTTCAACCCAATGTCCCTTTAACCATGTGGAATTTCTGTGTACAACAAGCTATCCATGTCATCAATAGACTCCCTACTCCTTTGCTTAAAATGAAATGTCCTTATGAAATTATGTACAAAGAGCATCCATCCCTCATTCGACTTAAAGTTTTTGGTTGTCTAACCTATGCTACATCTCTTATGGCTTATAGGACTAAGTTTGACCCTAGGGCATGCAAGGATATCTTTATAGGTTATAAAGAGGGAACTAAGGGATATATCCTATATGATTTTACACATCACAATATCTTTGTATCCAAACACGTTATATTTTATGAAAATTTGTTTCCTTTCAAATCTCAACCTTCTTCCCAAAATAGCAATAGTTTTATCCCTCCATGTGATGATTGTATAAATCCTGACCCTATTTTATGTGATAATACAACCCCAATTGAACCATTGGACAATACCCTGCCTACCATTGAACCATTAGATAATACCTTGCGTGATGTCCTTGCCCCTGATTCTCACAATTCAAGTTCTTATCTCAACCCTCCCATTAATTATAACTTTGGTCCTTACTCTCCTATCCATAATTCTCCTTTACCTATCAGTCCTTCTCCCACTCCTGCTAATCCAACTGATAACACTCCCTCCCATGGTGATCAGCCTCCTACAAGGCATTCTACTAGAACCTCTCACCCTCCCTTATATCTTGCTAATTATCATTGTTTTTCTACCTATGTCAGTCCTCCCCCCTCTAAAGCTCTTTATCCTTTGTCATCAGTTCTGTCATACAAAAACTGTTCTCCAGATTTTCATCATTTCCGTTCCTCTATTTCATCTAATTCTGAACCTTGTAGTTTTCAACAGGCTAACAAATTTGAATGTTGGAAGCATGCTATGAATGTTGAATTGCAGGCTCTTGCTGATAATCATACTTGGAATTAGTGGATCTTCCACCTGGTAAGGTGCCTATTGGATGCATATGGGTCTATAAGGTGAAATATAGGGCAGATGGATCCATAGAAAGATACAAAGCTAGACTTGTGGCAAAAGGTTATACACAAATGGAGGGGGTAGACTACTTTGATACCTTCTCTCCTGTGGCTAAGATTACCACAGTTCGCGTTCTTTTGTCCATATCCTCCATTAAAGGTTGGCATCTAGAGCAATTAGATGTCAACGATGCTTTTCTACATGGAGATTTAAATGAGGAAGTGTATATGACATTACCACCTGGCTTAGTAACTTCTAATCCTTCACAGGTTTGCAGACTTCAAAAATCCTTGTATGGCTTGAAGCAAGCTAGTAGGCAATGGTATACTAAGCTTTCTTCATTTTTGATATCTCTAGGCTATTCACAATCTCAGACTGACTGATCTTTGTATGTTAAGTCCACCACCACCAGTTTCGCAGCCTTACTTGTGTATGTGGATGACATAGTTTTAGCTGGAAATTCCCTTGATGAGATTCATTATGTTAAGCATATTTTGGATCAACAGTTCAGCATCAAAGATTTAGGCAAGCTGAGATATTTCTTAGGCTTTGAGATTGCCATGTCAACTAAGGGTATCTTCATGAATAAAAGAAAATATACTCTCCAGTTACTTGAAGACACAGGATTTTTGGCAGCCAAACCTTCTCTTGTACCATTTGACCATAATCTAAAGTTGTCTACTTCAGAGGGTCAACCTCTTAATGATCCCTCCTCTTACAGGAGACTTATTGGTCGCCTAATCTATCTCACAAATACCAGACCTGATATATCTTATGTTGTCCAGCATTTGAGTCAATATATCTCCAAGCCTCTTGTTCCTCATTATCAGGATGCCACTCGAATCCTACGATATCTCAAGTCTGCACCTGCTAAGGGAATTCTGTTTTCTGCTGCCAGTTCTCTCAAATTATATGGTTTTGCATATTCTGATTGGGCCAAATGCCCAAAGACTCGCAAGTCTGTTATAGGGTTTTGTGTTATACTTTGCTCATCACTCATTTGCTGGAAATCTAAGAAACAAAACACTGTCTCTCGTTCTTCCATTGAAGCCGAATACCGAGCTTTGGCCTCCTTATCTTGTGAGTTGCAATGACTTTAGTTTATTTTTCATGATTTCCTCATTGATTTTTCTCAGCCCGCTTATGTATACTACGACAGCAAACCAGCATCAGCAGTGTACCTCGCCCACAACCCTACATTTTATGAGAGGAGTAAGCATATTGAATTGGATTGTCATGTTATTCGGGAAAAGACTGTGTCCAAACTTCTCCACTTGATGCCTATCTCTACTAAGGAACAACTAGAAGATGTGTTCACCAAGCCCTTGCACCTTTCTACTTTCACTTCCATTTTATCCAAGCTGGGACTTTGTAGTATCCAAAGTCCACCTTGAGGGGGGATATTAGAGATAATTTACACTTTATAATGTATAGATAGCACATCTTAGCTTATAGTGTTTATCCTTATTTAGGATATATAAACAAAGTTGTAATCTTTATTTCACCAATAAATAAAACAATAATTTTTTCCTTTTCTCTTCTTCTTGAATGTAACAAACTTTCTCCTTCATCGTGAGTTCTTGCATCCTTGATAATTTTTCTCTAATGTTGTGTTCTAGAATAGTAGATGTATAAGTTTGAAATTTAGATAATTATGTTTATATTTACGTTACAGTTGTATATTCAAATTTGTTAGTTTTCATTTGAAACTTTTGTCATATCTAATTTAATTTATGAATTATGTTTAAGAATAACGGTATACTACTTTTCATAAATTTTTTACTTATATATAAATCATGAGTAATGAATCATATAAAATTTACAATTAATGCATGCAGGAAAACCGAAAAGAATAATGATATAAGTTATAAATGTAAAAATTATTTTTATCATTTTTAATATAAATACTAATCAAACTTCTAAAGTTTTTGTATAAATTTAGTATTTAATATTATTGATTATAATTTAATAGTCTTTGTAATTAGGAATGTGATATTGTTTACTAAATTTTTTGAAATTTTAAAAAACAAATTTAACGGTTAAGTTTGAAAAGTTTAAATAATATTTGAATCTAATAATTATGATATAAATATGTTAGGTAGAATGTGATTTGACCTGATCAGAAATGGACCGTCACGGCTGGCTTCGAGCAGAAAGCTTTTTTGAACGAGGTGGGGGTACCTGCAAGGCACTCCGATGCTGAAGTAAGTAGGAGTACGAGCAGATAATAGCGAGTTTAAGGTTAGAATGATGAATACCTGACCCTCTGGAAGCAGAGGGTATTTATAGCCCCCAGCGCTGGCCAAGGTTCCTTCATTGGGCCGGGCAGGTTTGGCCCAATGGAGGAACTGCCAGGTTCTACGTGTGTAGTGGGGACCCGGACGTGGTCCCCTCCCTGGATGTTCTGCGTGAAGTGCGGGCGGACGGAGACGCGGTCTTTCCGGAGTATCGTTGGGGAACAATGGACTGAGTCTGCCCTAGCTGGGGTGCTCGAGGTAACGTCGAGCTGGACCTCAGGATGTGGCGCTGGACCGCCTGATGTCGAGCTGGAGGTGTATCGTCGAGCAGGTGGCTGTGCGTCGGGCACGGCCTCGCTCTTTGGTCGGTGAGGTCCCTGCAAGTCCATTTGGACTGGGCCTTTGCAATGCTTTTGGGCCTGTCGGGCCCAGTCCAGAACAGGAGCCCCCCAAGTCGTGGTTCCTTTGTGAGGAGTCATGACTTGAACTCAGGTCGCTTCTTCATCGAGGTCTCGTGCCCGGGACAGCGGCGAGGGCCCTCGAGGCCTCCTCGTGTCATGCTCGGAGACATCTTCCGCGGTGGATGCCTGGAGGATCCTTACCGGGCGCGTCTGTCGAGCATACGAGGTATCTTTCGGGAACTGTGCCACCACCCTATGGGGATAGGGTCATCATTGCGTTGGGAGCAACGCGTCGAGGAGAGGGAGTCCGCGTTTGCCCGAGGTGACGTTTGGTATTCCACGTCATCACTATAAATAGGGACCTTGGGCCCCATAATACGTTTCTGTTCTCTGTGATCTCTCTGCTGCTGCTCTTCCAGATTTTTTCCAGTTGCGACCTTTTGCCACAGATTCTTCTACTCCGTAGCCAAATCCAACTCTTTGATTCAAGTAAGTGGTCTATCTTCTTCATTTTCTTGTTTAGAATGCATGATTTCTGGCGTTTGTAGATGCTTTAGGGCTGTGCGCGTGGGATGAGCCCAGTAGACTTATACTTAGCCCGGCATGTTCATGCCTAGGACCGGCAAACGCATGTTTGTGGCCGACGTGTTCATAGTTTTAGGCGATAAACTTCATCGCTGCCCGGGGTCTTCATGATCCAGGGCGCCTGATTCATGATTGCGCCCGGTATGTTCATGGTCTTGGCCGTGGGCCTCATGGTGTGGCTCGCCATGTTCATACCTTGGGTCGACATGCTTGAAGAGTGATCGCATAGTTGGTTTGAGGAAGGACACCGAGTTTCAGGATGTCGGGGAGGCAACCATTCGTGGAAACGGACTTATGTAGTCGTGCATGGGACGACGTGATATGTCGAGCGTATGGCTTCGTGCTCAATTGACTGGTTTCCCGTGCCCTGCAGGTAACCATGGCGGACGAGCCGAGCTCCTCCGGACGCCGCGATCGTGAAGAACAGAGTGCCGACGAGTCGGTCACCCTGATTGATACCGTGACCGACCCTTTGCTGGAATGGGTGGGCGTCGAGCCCCGTGGGATTGCGTCGGTCTATAGCCGGGATGACCGACATCCATACGCTGTCATCGAAGCGGGTCAAGACCAGCCCGGCTTTCAAAAGAACTTCGTAGTCATGCGCCCGTCATCCCGTGCAAGGATCTGCTCGGTTTATCCGGAATACAGCTTCGCGATGTATGAGATCGCGTTCAAAGATCTAGGGTTGCGGCTGCCCTTCACTGATTTCCAGGCCGGGGTCTTCACTCACCTGGAGCTGGCCCCGTCCCAGCTACATCCAAACTCTCTCGCCTTCATCCGGGCGTTTGAGTTGACGTGTCGCTACCCGAGGATCGGGGCGACCATACCGCTTTTCTTCCGGATATTTCACTTGCAGCGCCAGTCCCGAGGAGGGAAACATAGTTGGGTCTCCCTGAAGCAGTCGAGGAGACTCTTTAAAATGTATATGGACTCCATGAGGGATTTTAAAGACAAGTGGTACGTGGTGCGGCCAGTTACCACCTCTGCTTTAAATTCTCTTTTCGAGGAGGAGGAGCCGGTGAGCGACGAGGACGGGGAGGCGGTTCTGGGCGACGATGGGAACCCTGTGTTGGGACGTACGGCTAAAGTCCCTGTGCACTGGATGTCCCGGCATTACGAGCATGGGACGGGTTATTACCATACCGCCGTCAGAGACATGTGCACGGAAGATGAGGAGGCGTATGCCGCACTTTGCCGATTTGTTGATAGCTTTCATCCTGCCCGGTGGGTTACGCGGGAAGGGGATGCCATCTTGGACAAGGATGGTTACCCGACGTTCGAGTCCCGTCCGATTGATACCAAGGCGCTCGTGGAGTGCCCGACATACAGGCAGGCTGCCCGCCTGTTAGGTTGTTTATTGCTTGAATTTCTTTATTCGTCATTTATTTATGAGGTTTGCTCGACACTGACCTAACTTTTATTTTGTGCAGGTTCGATGGCTGGTCGACATGAAAGGCTCTTGAAATTATCCTGCGACCAGAGGCGAGGCAGGAGGGTCGTGAAGGCCCCACAGGCGACGAGGATGGGTCCACCACCTAGTCCAAATGCTCCTCAGCCGGTGAGGGTGGACTCGTCGTCAAGCTCGGGGGCCGCGTCGGATGGGACCCCAGAAGTTGAGGAGATCGACCCTAGCGCCGTCTTGATACAGAGGAAGAGGACACGTGTGGAGAGTGGTCCGACTGCTGGCGAGGACGCCGGTGCCGTTAAATCTTTCGCCTTCCCCCCTTGCTTCGAAGAGGCGGGCTTTTTCGAGAGATTCCCTCCGACAGTGGTTGCCCACGAAGCTGCAGCCATAAAAAAGATGAGTAAAGAGGACCGGAAGGCGTATCTGGCCGCCAGCATGGACGGGCTGGTAAAAATGGCCGAGATGGCTTTGGTGCTATCCGAGGACGGAGGGGATCCTGCCCGTGTTGAAGAACTCGAGCAGGAGAAGGCGGCCCTGACCTCGAGTTCGCGGAAGTTGAAGGTCGCTCTGGAACGCTCCGAGGAGATGTTCCGCGAGCAGACGGCGATGCTCGATGCTGAGAGGGAGATGTTGACCTTGGAGAAGGAGAAGTCGGGAAAGTTGGTCGAGGAGGGGGAGCTTCTTCGGGCAGACAGGGACCGTCTGGGGGCCGAAGTCGAACGCTTGGCCCAGCAGATCGAGGAAATGAATGCTGCCATGCAACCTGCCGAGGACGAGCCCGAGGACATAATGGCTTTGAAGAGTCGGTTGGAGCTGGTCGCCCATATCCGGCTCCTCGAGGCAGATTGCGTCGGTGCCCTGAAGGATGGGTTCAACTCTGCGGTCGGTCAACTCTCCTTGCTAAACCCTGGCCTGGTCACTGAGGGTATCGGCCACACACATCAGATCGTGGATGGCGTGATCGTTCCTCCGCCCGACTCTCCAAGCGCCGACAATGATGGTTCTAGGGAGACTTGACTAGGATAGCGGGCCTGCGTGCCCGTTGTTGTACTTTATGAACATCGCCGGCCTTCTTGGTCGGTTTATAATTGTTTTATCGCCTTCGGGCATTTATATCAATGCTGTTTTACATTTTGGATGTTTTGCCATTGTTTGAAATCATATATTTGCATGAATTTTAAGCCTAAGTCATGGGCCCGAGGAGTGCCCGTAAGTGGCTTTGACTTGGCGAGCGAGTCTGCCCGCCTCCGTTTGTATGCGTGCCCGGCCCTATTTCGCTGGCCAGAGTCACCTAAGTGTTGTGCTCGAGGGGAGAGACTTTCCTTTGACCCTTTTAGATGGCCCGTTATTCTTGATGGAATGTCGGGCATTTCGGAGCGAAGTTGCTCAGTCGGGCGTGGAGCCCGTTAGGGACTATTCGCCCTTGGCGTGAACTGCCCATCGCGAGCTGGGTGTTCTGCCTTATGGGTACAACGACGGTGGGGCTCGGTATAGCTGTCCACGTCGGGCACTATCGATCGTCATCGTTTACCGCGCGATGCTTGTGCCATTTTGGCCGTATGTCGGGCTTGTACCTTAGCCTTATACGAAATTGGACGTTTTTCCTCGTTGACCAAGCGCGGGTGCTGCTGGTCGAGGGTCCCAGGTGTTGGTAGTTTCTAACTGTAGTACTGCTTTAGCTTAGCAGCGTTCCAGGGTCGTGGTAATGGCTCTCCGTATAATTGCTCGAGGTAATACGCCCCGGTACCCGTGGTGCCGTGGACGCGGTAAGGTCCTTCCCAGTTCGCGGCCAACTTCCCTTCGCGGGAATCTTTCTGGTTCCTGCGTAATACCAGACTGCCGATTTCGAACTCGCGCTTGATGACCTTGTCGTTGTGGCGCAGAGCCACTCGTTATTTTAGGGTGGCTTCGCGCAGGGCTGCACCCGATCGGATTTCCTCGACTAGGTCGAGTTCATCCCTTAGCGCTTCGTCGTTCATTTCTTCGTCGAGGGGTTCCTCCGTTCGTCGGGATGGTTCCATGATTTCGACCGGGATGACAGCCTCGGTGCCGTACGTCAGTCGGAATGGTGTTTCACCCGTCGTTGAGTGGGGTGTGGTGCGGTATGCCCACAAGACGCTGTGGAGCTCCTCGACCCATCCTCTTTTGGCTTCGCCGAGTCGACGTTTGAGCCCTCGGAGGATGACTCTGTTCGCGGCTTCGGCTTGCCCGTTGGTCTGAGGGTGCTCGACCGACGTGAAATGTTGTTTTGTCCCAAGTTTGGTGACGAAGTCCCGGAACCCGTGGTCGGTGAACTGGGTACCGTTGTCGGTCATCAGGGCCTGCGGAATTCCGAACCTGGCGAGGATGTTTCTTTTGTAGAAACGGAGGATATTATGTGAGGTGATTTTTGCGAGTGCCTCGGCCTCGATCCACTTCGTGAAGTAGTCCACGACGACGATGAGAAATTTGTTCTGGTAGGTTCCCTGCACGAAGGGCCCGAGGATGTCCATGCCCCACCAGGCGAACGACCATGGGGATGACAATGTGTTCAGCTCATGTGGGGGGGCGAGGTGCATATCCCCGTGCTTCTGGCACTTGTCACATTTTTTCACGTGTTCCTTGGCGTCCTGTTGCATCGTCGGCCAGTAGTATCCTGCTCGGAGGGCTTTCCTTGCCAAGGATTTACCGCCCATGTGCTGGGCGTTAATCCCTTCGTGTATCTCCCGCAGTACGTCGGGGATGGCGGACTCGTCGATGCATTTCAGGAGGGGAATGGAGAATCCTCTTCGGTACAGTTTCTGCTCGAGAACTACATAGGAACATGCTCGTCGCTTGATTATGGCAGCTTCGGACTGGTTCGGCGGGAGTTCTCCCTTTGTCAGGAAATTATAAACCGGGGTCATCCAGGACGTGGCATCGCCGATGGCATGGATCTCGACCGTAGTCGAAGGTGGTTCGATACTCGGACGTGCCAGAGATTCCTGGATGACGGATTTATTCCTGCCCTTTTTTCGTGTGCTCGCGAGTTTAGACAATATGTCCGCCCTCGTGTTTTGCTCGCGGGGGACATGAGAAATTTCTGCACGTACGAACTTTGTCATGTGTTTTTTGACTAAGTTCAAATACTCGATGAGGTTGTCATTTTTGGCCTGGTAGCTTCCCTGTACTTGAGAGGCGACGAGCTGGGAGTCGGTGTAAATCTGAACCTCGCGGGCTCCCAGGTCCTCGGCTAGTCTCAGTCCTGCGAGCAGGGCTTCGTATTCTGCCTGGTTATTTGACGTCGGGAAGGAGAGAACCAAGGAGTGCTCGATCACTACGCCTTCTTCGTTTTCCAGGAGGATCCCCGCGCCGCTACCGGACGAGCTGGAGGCTCCGTCGACGAAGATGGTCCACTTGTGTTCCTTCCCCGGGGGAAGGTCGTGAGTGGTCATCTCAGCGACGAAGTCGGCCAAGGCTTGTGCTTTCAGGGCCTTCCTGCTCTCGTATTGAATGTCGAATTCGGAGAGTTCCAAGGACCATTTCAGCATCCTGCCCGCCATATCTGGCCGACCCAGGAGCTGTCTCACCGGCTGATCGGTTCGCACGATGATGGTGTGGGCTAGAAAGTAGTGTCTGAGCCTCCTCGCAGCGTTGATGAGGGCCAGAGCAACCTTTTCTATCTGCTGATATCTGCTTTCGGGGCCTTGTAAGGCTTTGCTCGTGAAGTAGACAGGTTTCTGCCCGTCAGGGGTCTCGCGGACAAGGGCTGCGCTGATGGCTTCGTTCGAAACGGCCAAGTATAAGTACAGCGATTCCCCGTCGTCTGGTCGAGACAACACGGGCGGTTGAGACAGGCTCTGTTCAGATGGCGAAGTGCATGCTCTCATTCCTCGTTCCATTCGAAGGCTGCTTCCTTTCGAAGGAGTTTGAAGAAGGGGAGGGCGTGTTGAGCGGACTTCGCGACGAAGCGGGATAGTGACGTCAACATGCCGTTCATGATTTGTATCGACTTCTTCGACGTCGGTGTCGGGAGGTCGGAGAACGCACGACATTTGTCGGGGTTGGCTTCAATCCCTCGTTCTGTTAGATAGAATCCAAGGAATTTTCCTGCCTTAACCCCGAACGTGCACTTCTCGGGGTTGAACCTCATTTTGCACTGTCTTGCTTGGGCGAATATTGTCTTGAGATGAGCTGCGTGATCGGTGTCTGCTCGGGATTTGACGATCATGTCGTCCATATATACCTCGAGCATGTCGCCAATCTGTTTGTTGAACACTCTGTTCATCATACGTTGGTAAGTTGCACCGGCGTTCTTTAGTCCGAAGGGCATTACGTTGTAGTAATAGTTGCCCGAGTTGGTCATGAACGCCGTGCAGTGTTTGTCGCCCAGAGCCATTGGGATTTGGTTATATCCCGAGTAGGCGTCCATGAACGACAAAGTCTTGTAGCCGGCCGAATTGTCGACCAGCATGTCTATGTTAGGTAGAGGAAAAGCATCCTTCGGGCAAGCCCGGTTGAGGTCGGTATAGTCAACACACATTCTCCATTTTCCATTATTCTTTTTAACCAGTACAACATTTGACAGCCAGGTGGAGTACCGGGCTTCAGAAATAAAATTTGCCTCTAGGAGGTCTTTTACAGCTTTTTCAGCAGCCTCCGTTTTTTCTGGAGACTGCCTACGCCTACGTTGTACTACGGCCTTGGCGGTTGGATCAATGGCGAGGTGGTGACAGGCGACCTCAGGGTCGAGTCCGGGCATCTCTGCAGCGCTCCAGGCGAAGAGATCAGCGTTCTCGCGCAGACAGGCCTTGATTTGCTTCCTGGCCAAGTCGGGGAGGTCTTTGCCAATCTTCACCCCCTTGGTCGGGTCTGTGCCGAGGGGAACGAGTTCAAAATCACCATCCGGAATAGGTCGGAGTGGGATTTGCTCGCTGCTGGATGGCTCGTCCTGGTCGAAGCGAGCGTCGAGGGCTATGGAGTCGACCTTTGGTGGAGCCTTCTGGACATCTTCCTCGGGGGATGCTTTTCTGTCGGGCTTCTGCTTTGTCCTCTTGGTGGGTCTGGTCCCCACGTCGACGGTATCCCGTCCCTTCGAAGCGGCGTTGAAGCACCTGCGGGCGGCGGCGAGGTCTCCTTGGATGGTGGCTACCCGTGCCCTTTTGGTATAGAACTTCATTTTCAGATGGACAGTCGAGGGCACCGCTGTCAGCTCCGCCAATGTCGGTCTCCCCAAGATGCAATTGTATAGAGACGGGCAATCAATGACGAGGAAGCGGACCTTAACCTGTCTTGTAGTCGTTCCTTCTCCGAACGTAACCAGGAGCTCGACATAACCCCAAGGTTTGGAAGTCGAGCCGTTGAAGCCTTGAAGATCCGAACCCACATACGGAGAGAGATGTGAGTCGTCCAGTTGCAAGGTCCGGAACAGCTGGCTGTACATCACGTCGACGGAACTCCCTTCGTCGACCAGGATGCGATGCACGTCAAAATTGGCCATTTTCGCCCTTATCAGCAAGGGGATGACCGCGTTCGGGGCTCCTCCGGGGAGTTCTTCCAGGTAGAAGGTGATGGGCTCTGACCTGCCCTTCACCCTTTCGAACGTCACAGTTTGTGGAGGAGCTATGTCGACCAGTTCGTCCAACTTCCTCTTGGCTGAATTGATGGTGAGATCGTTGAACCCGCCCCCGTTGATGACCATGGCGGAGGGGAAGTATTCCCACCTGCTGTGTGTTGTCAGGGGCTCTTGCAGGAGCTCGGGAACGTCGAAATCCTCGGGCCTGGTTACCGAGAAGGCGGTCTGGATAGGCACCGACTCGTCTGATGGTCGGGCATCTTCTTCGGGCTCCTTGGTTTCATGGGCGTCACGACGGGGAGCGTCGTTTCGCCTGTACTGTGCGAGCCTCCCTCCCTTGATGAGGGTTTCAATGGCGTCCTTGAGGTGGACGCAGTCTTCTGTCAAATGACCATGACTCCTATGGTATTGACAATATTTATTTTTGTCTGCCCCTGGCTTGGCGGGAGCAGGTCGGGGACTCTTGACGCCACCGTCTCTGAAATCTGTACTGGCACACTCCGCCAAAATACGCTCGCGGGAAGCCGTGAGCAGAGTGTACTCGGTGAAACGGCCGGAGGGGCCCCTTTGTTCCCGGACTTCCCGGGGTCGATCTTCCTTCCTTTTCTCCCCGGCACGTCGGGGAGGAGGCTCTTGTCGCGAGCTGCTGCTGTTGTTGGGAGCGCGAGCCCTGGAGTCTCGGGCCCTGTTGGCAGCTTCTCTCTCCTCGTAGTCCATGTATGCTCGGACCTTGTCGAGGAGGGCATCAAAAGTTGGAGGTGGCTCAATACCCACAGCCTTTCTGAATTCTGTGCCGGGGAGGAGGCCCCTCTCCAGCAAATATCTTTTCATATGGTCCGCGTAGGGGACCTGTATCGCTTCCCGGTTGAAGCGGTTGATGAATTCCCTCAAGGTTTCATCCTGTCTTTGGATGATGGCCTCGAGGGCCGCCTCAGTCTTCGGATGGCGCCGAGAAGCGGTGAAGGAACTGATGAACTGGTTCTTCAGGTTCCGCCACGATGTAATTGAGCCCGGGGCGAGTCCTTTATATCAGTCTATGGTCGCCTTCCTGAGAGTCGTGGGGAAAAGACGGCACTTGATGGGCCCCCCGACATTATGATAGTGGAGCATGGCTTCGAACCCGTCAATGTGGTCGACCGGGTCTGCTATTCCGTCGTACTCCTTCAGATGCGGGGGCTTCTCCATGCCCGAGGGGATGGGTGCATCCATGATGGCCTGCAACAGGGGACCGCGGGGGTCGTCCTCGTCGCTCCTCTCCGGAGAAAGAGAAGGGGTCCTGTAGTTATGTCTGGCACGATGATCGTGCTGAGATTCCCTCGAGCGTGATGCTCGGTGGTTGAAGGTCACACGCCCGTCTCCGGCGTGCCTCTTGTCGTGCCTTGATGGGTCGCGACTGGGTTCTTCGGCAGGGATGACGGGCTGTCTCTCATGGTAGGGCCGCCTCTGCTTTGGCCGGGGGGAAGGGCTCCTGGAGTTCTCCCTATAGTGTCTTCGCGGGGGAGAAGGGTGTCGAGCTTCCGTGACCCGAGGAGGAGGAGAATGTGGCCTCCGATGCCTCCTCGGGGGTCGTCGATCATCTTCAAGTGCCCTTAATCTTTCTCCTTGGGCGAAGATGAGGTAATTTGTCTGATTAATGGCCGCGAACAGAGCCTGAGTCGTGGCATCTGCCCCGGCAGGAACTGTGACTTCATAGAACCGGGCAGCTCTGCGATGAGTGAGAGCTACCGGGTCGTCTTCGAGTGCTGGAGGGGTCGTAGAGGATGATGCAGTAGCCCCGTCCTTGTAGGAGGAAGGTCCAGGGGCGGTTGTCACAGGGATGGCACTGTGGCCGGGATCACCGGGATTGTCGAGGTGTCCATTCTTGTCTGCGGGACCGTTATTAGTGTCGGCGACACGGACGGGCTGCTCGTCGCGAGCTGGATCAGCCATGACAGGTAGTTGAATTGAGCTTTGGTCTTTAGAATTGTTCGTTAGACGGGGAAGCTGTTTCCCACAGACGGCGCCACTGATCTGACCTGATCAGAAATAGACCGTCACGACTGGCTCCGAGCAGAAAGCTTTTTTGAACGAGGTGGGGGGGGGGGGGGGGGGGGGGGTACCTGCAAGGCACTCCGATGCTGAAGTAAGTAGGAGTACGAGCAGATAATAGCGAGTTTAAGGTTAGAATGATGAATACCTGACCCTCTGGAAGCAGAGGGTATTTATAGCCCCCAGCGCTGGGCCAAGGTTCCTTCATTGGGCCGGGCAGGTTTGGCCCAATGGAGGAACTGCCAGGTTCTACGTGTGTAGTGGGGACCCGCACGTGGTCCCCTCCCTGGATGTTCTGCGTGAAGTGCGGGCGGACGGAGACGCGGTCTTTCCGGAGTATCGTTGGGGAACAGTGGACTGAGTCTGCCCTAGCTGGGGTGCTCGAGGTAACGTCGAGCTGGACCTCAGAATGTGGCGCTGGACCGCCTGATGTCGAGCTGGAGGTGTATCGTCGAGCAGGTGGCTGTGCGTCGGGCACGGCCTCGCTCTTTGGTCGGTGAGGTCCCTGTAAATCCATTTGGACTGGGCCTTTGCAATGCTTTTGGGCCTGTCGGGCTCAGTCCAGAACAATGTTTCAACTTACCTAAATAATGATGTATTGAAAATAAGTGTGTATTCAAAATTATCTTGTGAACTAAAAAAATAAACAAAAGTAATTATGAATGTAATAGTATTTAACAGTAGTTAAATGTCTTCAATGTCAAAAGCTGCAGAATTCATTAATCAGGCATGAAATAAACTCATTCTAAAATATGATGAATTTTTATACTCAGTTATGAAATATGATAGGATTTACGATGGATGATGTTGGTTTCCCAAAAACTTGCATTGAAAAGAATGAAATTGAAAATAATTGAGTTGGAAACTGCAAATAAGGATGCATGATTTATTATTTATATATAAGAGCCATAATTAATTGTCAGGCATTCAAAGAGTTAAATGGTAAAAATGGTAATCATTAAATTGGAATGATTAAGTAACGTGTATAATTCAATTAATTAGGATTAGTAATAATCTCCGTAGATGAAATGACCATTAAAGATACAAAATTTGGATGTTAAACGAAATTAATTATAATAATTAAATAATCTTATAGTATCTACTTTAAGATTAAATGTCATTTGGATGAAATGAATCATTTAATTAGTTATTTAGTCAATTACAAAAAAAAAAGTTATTTTGTAGTGTAAATGAAATTTGAGTTAATGAGTAATATAGGATATTCAGTGGCATATTTCAATGATAGGTATGAAGTTGATCAGTTTGTATTTATAAATTGATTTATAATTTGTTTGGAGATATAAATCATTTTTATATTTTTAATTACTTTGGGATCCATTTTTTTTAATTTTTAGGAAAAAATTTCAAAAAAAAATTTTCAATGAAAAACATTTGTTTTGTTTTATAATCTTCCGAGTAAAAAATTAGTTTTAAAAAGGAAAACACATTTCCGTTTTTTTTTATTTTCAAAAAAAAATTTTTAACAATTAGTTACACTGTTTAACTATTTTTTAATTTAAATTTTATTTCCTGATTGTTTATAATATGTGTTGATGTTTATAATATGATTCAATTAACTATATTTGGATCAAAAGAATATTAATAATTCTTAATGAGACAAATATTCATGATTTTAAAATACCTACGAACAGTCAAATATAGTATGGTATATCAGAAAATTGGATTTGAATTCAGATTTTTTCCCTACTCACTCCGAATTCGTAAAATATTTGAAATGTATGTATGAACTTTTTTGAAATTGTTTTATTTTATTATTTATAATGTAATTTCATTTTGAAAAAAAAAATATTCTTATTAAAAAAAATTATTTCACAAAATAGATGATGACATAGCAAAGATACCCGAATCCAATATACCCGAATCCAATTTGAGTTTTGATTCTTCGTTACGTTTAGGACAGGGTGCGGAGATTGTTTGAAATTTTGGGAGATAATAATCGTCTATGATCCATTCTGTTGCCATACCTAAATACGTTGAAAGGTAACCACGACCCCATAATTTATTTTTACCAAACTTCTACCATATTATGTGACAACTGTTTTGTTTGACAAACAGAACAATGGTATTTGACCGCCAAAATTTGTGAACTTCAATATCCAACATTAGCAAAAAAAATCAACAAAATATAAGATAAATTATTATTATTCGATAAACTGTCTTGAAAACGTAATTCATTATTATTTACATTAGCAAAAGAATTTCTCTAGATCGTAATCTCACGCAGATGTGTTCCAAACAGCTTCTACAAGAGTTTACTGATTATTTCCCCATCCTGCATTTGGAGGAAACCCTTTCATGTTCTGGTTTTGTGGCACCCCTCCCATGTTGTCAGGATAGTTATTTTATGGCATACCATATCCACTGTTAGGAGGAGGAGGGGGTCTGCCCATGTTAGGAGGAGGCCCACCCATATTGGGAGGAGGGTAACCGCCAGTTGTATTGTTAGGGGCGTATCCGCCTGCATTTGGAGGGGCGTATCCACCTGCATTTGGAGGGGCGTATCCACCTTGGTTGCTAGGAGGGGCTGGAGCATATCCACCTGCATTGTTGGGAGGGAATCCACCAGTATTGTGAGGCGAACCAACCATATTAGGCCCAGGATTCTGCATTGGAGGCCTAGTCTGCATATCTCTGTTCACCACATTTTCCCTTCTCCTGTCAAAGTTTCTTGACCTGTCAGCATTACGAGGTCTGTCATTGCGCTTGTTCCTTTCATTTGCACGGGTATTGTTTCTAACCCACTCTTCATGGTACTTGGGATCATAAGGAACAACTTGCCCATTAATAAAGGGCTCATCCGGTGAGAGGGAAACATAAAAAGATCACCGTGTGTATCAAATTATGCAGGCATTTTACATCAAGAAATATGATATGCTATGGAAAGACTATAAACAACAGAATTATCAATCTCGGATAGCGGAGCGGAGCAGCCGACTCCAAAAATAGGATAGCATGATAGCGGATAGCAGGATAACCGCTATTTGACTATTTTTAAGACTAATTATCTTAATAATATAATAAACATATATTTAATGTAAAACCAAACAAAGGATAGGAATAGAGTTATTAAATGACTATTACTTCAAAAAAAGCCAGATTCATTTATTTTAAGGGTAAATCTGAGTTTTGACGTTCAAAACAGTTTAAACCTGCTCAGGCTAGGAAGTGCCCCGCTCCCGCTACCCGCTAAACATCAAATAGCGGAGCGTCACCGCTCCGGGCCGATATCTCAGGATAGCACCGATAGCGACCGTTATCGATAACTCTGATATACGGTATATTGATTGTATCGCCTGATATTACTAAACTCAAGTATATAACAGCTCAAGTTAATCACAATAAAAATCAATAAGACCAATGTGCAAGCCAAAAACGACTATTCTCTGGTGACCTTAAGCACTTATGTACCACAGAAGGTTACTAAACATCCATTCCTTTCATCTATATAATTAATAAATCATTTTCAAGGAGGGTGAGTTAAAAGGTTATGTGATAGATAAATATAGATTGAGCACACAGCTCAACACTGCTTCATCAGAATAATTGAGTAAACAGTTATACTATTTTTATAAGGTGGAATGCCAACACTAAAAGTCTTAAATATCAACATAGCATTTCTTTAACGGGTCATTTCATTTTATCTTTCTACTTTATTACATTTTCACTCTAGGGGTCTTGTGCAAGCTATTCCTTATACGGTACACCTCAGAATGAATGAATATAATTAGAAGCCATGAGACTGGAAAATAGAATTGACCTCCATAATCTTTCTCCTTCACATTCAAATATGAATTAGATAGAACCCATCGAACTTTGGGAAGTTCTGCAATTTGAAAAGTACAAAACCCTTAATATAAAAGAAAAACAAAATCACAAGAAAAGTAGTTGAAACTATGTACTATACCTTTAAGTTTGTAGGAGAGCTCTTCATACACAAGAGCTCCAAAAGCAAAGTAGTGTCTAGTTGAAACAGAATATATCTTCATCCTTGCTTCCTCCTCATTGTCAACAAAACAAACCACTCACAATAAGGTTCTATTTGAATTGGTTTATTCGAGCTTATCTACTGGAATAATCACTAGTGAAATGTTTTTGGAGAAATTATGAAAACAACTTGCGACATTTTCACAATAGCCAGAATCACTTTATTTAATCTGAATCAAACCGAGCAGAAAACTAATGAAAATTGAGATAAATTATGGTGACGATTACCTTCCACCGATAACCTGCGCGAGTGTTTTGGTGTAACCATCAATGATTTCATCTCTTGTGGGATCACCTTCATGTTTCTCCATAACCACAAGCCAGTGTTCGAAATCGCATCCATCGAGCAAGATGGTTTCCTTTGGGGGACGGTTAGACCAGTTAGGGTTAGGGTCGTTGAGTGAGGAGGTGGTAGCGTGTGTGGAGAAAGAGCAGAGGGAATTAGGGAGAAGGACACGGCGGGAGGTGACGGCAAAGGCGGAGAGAGAGCGGAGACGAAGAAGGAAAGAGGGAAGGGTGGTTGTGGAGAGGGAGCGAGAGAGGAAGGAATGTAGGGTTAGGGCTTTGGGGGAGAGACGATAGAAGATTTGGTTCGCCATAGTTATTTGTGTGAGGAGTGAGTGGAGAAACGTAATGAAGAAGAAATGATAAATATGTAGAGGTTAGGGTTTTAGTTTATTTTTTAGAGCAACAAGAAAGTGTAAGAAGATATATTTTGGTTTTGAAACAATTGAATAATTAGGTACAAAACTTAAAAAATAAATAAGTAAATTTGTTACGACAAATTTTCTCTCTCACTCTCTTTATTTCTCTCGCACCAGCTCATGTTATAGAGACACTAATCTGACTAGTGTTACAGAGACATGTGTACTGATTAAGCGTTGTTTTTGTCAAAAATTGAACGCAGTATTCTTTGAATGTCCTCCTTTATATTCCTTTATAGAGACCCGATTATCACTTAAATCTAAATATTTTATTGATAAATATTCTCTTTGATAATATCATATTTATACCGTTTTTTATCTTCCAAAATTAAAAGAGAATGATTAAGGAAAACTCTTTTTTTTTGGTAGGGGATTTACTACAACGTCCTCATGTGATACGTGAAGTTGCCATTGTGATGGAGAAGGAAATTTATGACAAATCTATATAAAGAATAATACTAAAATAATATCACTTTAACTTATATGAGAGTTTATGAATCATTTTGGCAAATACATTAATATTATTTGATCTTCTTATCTTATGATTGTCATTTCACTAAAGAATTAGTCACAAAAAATAAGCGAGTATGTCAAATTCTTCACATGTCTCAAACTTATCCGACCATAAAAATCAAAATATAAATATTTTAATATAATCAATAACCAGAATTCCACTTTATTCTCTTAAGTGAAATTTCCACTATATACAATTCTATTCCCTAGTTGCAGACTTTGCGACGCAGAAATTAAAATTATTTTATACCACACAGTTATATATTAAAAATAATCTTTATAAAAATTTATTTTGACTTATTGTATATTTCTTGTGCCACTTAAAAAATAAAATAAAATATATATATATAGAAAAAAATTTAAATCAGTTATCTTTCACAATGCATTTAAATTTAAATAATTTTGTTTTCAAAGAAATCAAATTTATTTATTTGTTAATTATCCAGAAAAATAAATCTCACTCTCGTGAAATAAATTTTAAAATCAATTATGTTTCTCATTTTATTCATATTCATATTTATATTCATATATAATTAAATTAAATTAATTTTATTTACAGAATAATCAAATTTATTTGGCTTCCCGCAATTGACAATAGGCAATTTACTTCAGAATTGAATGTCCACAAGCTTGCATAGACCATATTGCCATAAGACAAAATTGTATTTAAATTGTATTTATGTCCTTTAAGTTATTTATAAGTTTATTTTATTCTGTTAAATTCAATATTTAAAAAATTGAACTAAATCAGCTAGTCAAACCGACAACCGAATATATCATCGATCTAATTAATTGTTGAATTAGATAAATTTTAGATAAAAAATGGTTTGAACCAACCAAAACCGATAAAAACCAGCAATTCAACTATTTAAAAAAATGGGCAGATTAATTGATTAAAATGTCATAAATTTATAAATTAAAGTACAAATAAAATAAGAGGTGATATGTTTAAAAAGAATAAAATAGTTTTTCAGGTAACCAAGCTAGAATATTTATAAAACCACCTCACGTCAAGTGTTTAAATGTTATTACAATGACGAAACAAATCCATTAATTTAAATTATCTCAATGTTATTATTCATTTTATTTATTTAAAAAAAAAAACAAAATAATGAATAATTCAAATGGTAGATAAAATAATGAATGAGTCTATTAAAAACAATGGGAGGTTGTGACTAATACCAATATTAAGTTACACAATATCAAGAAATCTATCGTATAAGAAAGTTTACTTTTTTTTCTTTCAAAAATTGGCACATGGTTACTTGAAAAACTGCCTCAACTATTTGCCAAAATAATTTCTAATTGACTTTTTCCTTCATAATTTATTTCTTGATTTTATGACTGTTTCACGATTTTTATTCATGGTTTTCACTTTTAACATTCATTCTCAAATGTTCCCATGATCATTGGCAGTCAGGATTGAAATCATATTTCACAAACGTTTCAACCTCTATATTTCACATTCAAAACGGTTTCACACCCATTAATCTCTGATGGCAAAATGATTTATTTTTCAAAAACCTAACTCTTCCTCTTTCGCCTTCCTTCTTCTTCTTCTTCTTCTTCTTCTT